>CM038671.1:388660026-394461464 GCA_021605145.1 Aegilops bicornis | reverse complement strand
GTCTTGATTGAAATCTAAGACTATCTATTGGCTTCTCGCTTCAAAGATGGACCCTCTGTTCCTATGATAACAAATTGATGCTAACAGGTGTGTACATGCGCAAATTTAGTAACATAGAACTAATAGCACCAAGGCCATCCACTATGTATGCGGAAACCGGTGTAAAGACAACTGTTGCTACATCTCGGACCGGTGCCCTGCACAAGCCGATGCAACGGAAAAAAAATCAGGGACCCGGACTCCGGAGCACCTAGTTGCTCCGATGCCCAGTTACTTCGTGCCATAAAAGTTTAGTATTTTACTGCTTGGCTGCTCGGATGTGTGGACCAAAGTTGGTTGCACAAACTACTGAAGTGGTGTCAAATAATTTTCTAATGGCACCGCTGATGAGATGGCAACATTTTTAGATACTAGGTACAAAACCGTGACACCGCTCTTAGGATGCGTTTGGTTGAAGGTGTGGTATGAATGGGTTGGGACCGTGATAGTGTCTGAATCACTTCTAACAAATGATTTGTAACAACGAAAGAGTGTCTAACCTTCTCTGCACATGCCAGAAACTTCCTCCCACTGTCCACAGATTCAAACGCAACTAGCTTCACGCATTGGAGATTGATGGTGACAACGAGCAGACAGATCTTTAGTCACCCGCTCCATTCGTTGCAACTGATGGTCCTAGGGATCTACAAGAGGAAGAAATGACTCAAATCGACCGCTGGGTTAAAATCCTTCATTCCAAGTCATAGTCCGAGAGAGAGAAGAGAGGCATACCAAGGTGAAGGAGTCGTTGCGTCGGAGGAACCGCTGGAGAGGTCATTGAAGAAGACCATGGCGACCCCGGCGGTAGGATGCAAGATACGAGAGCGAGAAAGCAAGCGAGGAAGCGGCTATAGCTTAGGAAGGAAGGAAGGAGGAAACATGGGAAATGTGACTTTTGGTCAGGGAGAAAAGGGGGTGGGGAAGGGGTGAGGGGGAGGGGGGATAGATATTTTGGCGGTAGGCCATAAATTTCGAAATGTGGAGGGAAACTTTGCGCGCGGTGCCACCAGAAACCTTTCACTTTGAACGATTGTGTGCATCGCAAACGATTCTTCTGCTTTACGCGCATGGGATGAGTTTGATAATTCAAATTTTGGTGGAAATTTCCCAGGTACGTCATTGCATAATTTAACATCGCTTGCTAATTTGGGCACACAAAAGAGCGTACAACACACAGACCACACTTACTGAATCGAGAAATTTTTGTAATTAAACAAAGCCAGTTGACCTAAACATTGCTCTAACAAAATACTAGCATTAAAAATAAAGCCTAAGTACGCATAATTTTAACAAATCCGCTGCCGCGCCGGCTGATACGTCTCCAACATATCTATAATTTATGAAGTATTCATGCTGTTATTTTATCAATCTTGGATGTTTTATAATCATTTTATATCAACTTTATATCATTTTTTGGGACTAACCTATTGAACCAAAGGCTCAAAGCATTCTTTCGTTTTTTGCTTGTTTTTTACATCGCAGGAAATCAATATCAAACGGAGTCCAAACACCGAGAAACTCCATGATGATTTTTTATGGACCAGAAGACACCCATTGGGCCAGAGTAGCACCTTGGGGGGGGGGGGGGTGCCTCGAGGGGGGCACAACCCACCAGGGTGCGCCAGGGCCTCCAGGCGCGCCCACGTGGGTTGTACCCACCTCGGTGGCCTCCAGCACCCCCTGTTTGCACTATAAATTCCCAAATATTTAGAATCCCCTCGGGGTTAACCTAGATCAGAAGTTCCGCCTCCGGAGGGCTCTGTAGCCATCGAATACCAATCTAGACCCTTTCTGGCACCCTGCCGGAGGGGGGAATCATCTCGGGTGGCCATCTTCATCATCCTGGCGGCCACCGCTATGAGGAGGGAGTAGACCACCCTCGCGGCTGAGGGTTTGTACCAGTAGCTATGTTTTATCTCTCTCTCTCTCTCGTGATATATATCATGGGCTTTGTTAATATAGACGGATCATATGATGTTTCTACCCTCTATACTGTTGTTAGGATGAATTGAATCTTTACCCTTTGAAGTTTTGTCTTGTCGGATTGAATATTCACAGATGAGAACACATGATATATGTCTTGCGGTATGAATACTTGAGGTGACAATTGGGGTATCTTATTGATTCACTTGATATATGTTATGGCATTCAACTCGCGGATTCCTGCGGTAATATTGGGGTAATCTATGCATAGGGGTTGATGCACGTTTTCCTCCGACGGAAACTTCGTTGTCTCGTTATAGTTCTTTGTGTGGATTAGTATTATAAATATGAACTTTCTTTGGTGTTATCTTAGTACGAACTCTAGGATAGATCGAACGCAAAAAATAGCTTTGTGTTATTTTAGTATGAACTCTTGAATAGATCAAACGGAAATAATAGCTTTGAGGTGGTCTCTTACCCTACAAACAATTTCTATCTTTTATTCTCCGCTAATAGGAACTCGGGAGCAATTCTGTACTGCACTTTGAGGGATAATCATAAGATCCAACTATGTTAGCACTGTTGAGAGATTGCACTAGCGAAAGTACGGACCCTAGGCCTTGTTTTCAAGTATTGCAACACCGTTTTTGTGCCCGTTTAATATTTGCTACCTTGCTGGTTTTATTTATTCAGATTATAAAAATATATTTCTACCATCAATATTACACTTTATCACCATCTCTTCGCCGAACTAGTGCACCTATACAATTTGCCATTGTATTGGGTGTGTTGGGGACACAAGAGATTTCTTGTATTTGGTTGCAGGGTCGTTTGATAGAGACCATCTTCATCCTACACCTCTCACAGATTGAAAAACCTTAGGTCATCCACTTGAGGGAAAATTGCTACTGTCCTACAAAACTCTGCGCCTGGAGGCCCAACACGTGCCTACAAGAATAAAGTTGCGTAGTAGACATCAAGCTCTTTTCTGGCGCCGTTGCCGGGGAGGTGAGTGCTTGAAGGTATGTCTTTAGATCTTGCAATTGAATCTTTTAGTTTCTTGTTTATCACTAGTTCGGTCTATAAAAGAAAACTACATAAAAAATGGAATTTAGGTTGCATCATATTATTGATCATCTTTATAATATCTTTCTTGAAAATGATGGTTCAGAAAATTGTGCTTAATTGTTAGAAGAAGAAGTCAATAAAATGCTTGGCACAAAATATTTGAATGATGAGCATGATTGCAATGTTGTTAGTATGAATTCTTTGAATATCCAAAATGCTAATGATGATTGCACAAGTCATGACAAAATGTTTCTTATAAGCATGTCACTTTTTATGAGTGAATTGGGAGTGCCTTTGCACACCAAAAAGGGAAGATAGATTTTGTAAGAAGCATAAATATTTAGAAACGAAAAAGTTGCAAGAGAGGCTAGATGATTGTGCTGAAAGATTTAACGTTTTTCGCCATTCTTGTGAACTTTGCAATGAACATGGTCATTTAAATCTCCAATGCAAATTCTTTCATGATCAAATCGTGTCCAAAAATTGTGATAACTTGATTACCCTTGAGAATCATAAATAGCTTAGTCTTCTTTTGGGGTATGAAGAAATGAAACGTATAACTAAGGGTATTCCAAAATTTAATCTCGAGAGATTTCTTGATTTTGATCTAGAGGAAATTTATATGTTTTGTGCGGTAAATTGCATTGATAATCCTTATATTGCCAACTATCTAAAGTCAAGAGAACAAATAGAATATGAAGAGAGTACTAATGAAAGGGAAAATATTCCCCAAAGCCCCCCTAGTGTTTATTATGATGAATCAGGTAACGAGGAGGAGCTTCCTATCCAACCAATCTCATCAATAAGAAGCTCGAAAAGATTAATTAAACCCACACATGATGTGGTGAAGAAGAAGAAAAGAAGAAAGAAGAGAGGTAAAAATGTATCTCTCCCGAATAATGTTGCCCCTATTATTTTTGTGCCTCATGAAAATGAATCAAAAATAATTGAGGAAGATGATGCACTTGATGATGATTTTGTTATGCCTATTGCTTGTTATGATGATTATGATTGGGAAGACAATGGTACTTCTTATAATCTTGGAAATCTTTTTGGCACTGATGACCCACAAGTGTAGGGGATCTATCGTAGTCCTTTCGATAGGTAAGAGTGTCGAACCCAACGAGGAGCCTAAGGAAATGACAAGCGGTTTTCAGTAAGGTATTCTCTGCAAGCACTGAGATTATCGGTAACAGATAGTTTTGTGATAAGGTGCAACAAGATAGCCCAATCCTTTTTGTAGCAAAGGACAAGCCTGGACAAACTCTTATATAGAGAAAAGCGCTCCCGAGGACACACGCGAATTATCGTCAAGCTAGTTTTCATCACGCTCATATGATTCGCGTTCGTTACTTTGATAATTTGATATGTGGGTGGACCGGTGCTTGGGTACTGCCATTTCTTGGACAAGCATACAACTTATGATTAAACCCTATTGCAAGCATCCTCAACTACAAAATAAGTATTAAGGTAAACCAAACCATAGCATGAAACATATGGATCCAAATCAGCCCCTTACGAAGCAACTCATAAACTAGGGTTTAAGCTTCTGTCACTCTAGCAACCCATCATATACTTATTACTTCCCAATGCCTTCCTCTAGGCCCAAACAATGGTGAAGTGTCATGTAGTCGATGTTCACATAACACCACTAGAGGAGAGACAACATAAATCTCATCAAAATATCGAATCTAATACCAAATTCACATGACTACTTATAGCAAGACTTCTCCCATGTCCTCGTGAACAAACGTAATTACTCAAAAATCATATTCATGTTCATAATTATAGGGTATTAATATGCATAAAGGATCTGAACATATGATCTTCCACCAAATAAACCAACTAGCATCAACTACAAGGAGTAATCAACACTACTAGCAACCCACAGGTACCAATCTGAGGTTTTGAGACAAAGATTGGATACAAGAGATGAACTAGGGTTTGAGAGAGATGGTGCTGGTGAAGATGTTGATGGAGATTAACCCCCTCCCGATGAGAGGATCGTTGGTGATGACGATGGTGATGATTTCCTCCTGAGGGATGTTTCCCAGAGAACAGCCCGCACGAGCCCTAGATTGGTTCCGCCAAGGTACCGCCTCGTGGCGGCGGTGTTTCGTCCCGAAAGCTTGCTTATGATTTTTTCCAGGGTAAAAGACTTCATATAGTAGAAGATGGGCACCGGAGGCCTGCCAGGGGGCCCATGAGGCAGGGGCGCGCCCAGGGGGTAGGGCGCACCCCCCCACCCTCGTGGATGGTGGGTGGCCCCCCTCTGGTTGATTCTTTTGCCAGTATTTTTTATTAATTCCAAAAACTGACTCCGTGAAGTTTCTGGACTTTTGGAGCTGTGCAGAATAGGTCTCTAATATTTGCTCCTTTTCCAGCCCAGAATTCCAGCTGCCGACATTCTCCCTCTTCATGTAAACCTTGTAAAATAAGTGAGATTAGGCATAAGTATTGTGACTTAACGTGTAATAACAGCCCATAATGCAATAAATATCGATATAAAAGCATGATGCAAAATGGACGTATCAACTCCCCCAAGCTTAGACCTCGCTTGTCCTCAAGCGAAAACCGATAACGAAAAATATGTCCACATCTTTGGAGATAGAGGTGTCGATAAAATAAAATACAGACATGAGGGCATCATGATCATTCTTATAACAGCAACACATATATAAATTGTCATATGATTTCTTATGCTCAAGTAACAATCTATTCACAATGTAAAGTATGAATTAGAAACTTCATTGAGAACTAACAAACTATGATCTCGGTCATTAAAGCAATTGCAATTTGTCATAACATCGGAAAGAGTCATTATAAGAGCTTTTCAGCAAGTCCACATACTCAGCTATCATTTAGTCTTTCACAATTGCTAACACTCAAGCAATACTTATGGTTATGGATTTTTAATCGGACACAGAGAATGATAGGGGCTTATAGTGTTGCCTCCCAACCTTTTACCTCAAGGGTAATGTCAACAATAATAGTTCACGATAACTTACATCCAATTGGGTATATATATATCAGGATCTTTCCAACACAATGTGCTTGCCAAAGGATAAAATGTAAAAAGGAAAGGTGAAGATCACCATGACTCTTATATAAGGTATAAGACAAGAATAAAAGATAGGCCCTTCGCAGAGGGAAGAAGCGGTTGTCATGTGCTTTCATGATTGGATGCATGAAATCTTAATGCAAAAGAATGTCACTTTATATTGCCACTTGTGATATGGACCTTTATTATGCAGTCCGTCGCTTTTATTTCTTCCACATCACAAGATCGTATAAAGCTTATTTTCTCCACACTAATAAATCATACATATTTAGAGAGCAATTTTTATTGCATGCAACAATGACAACTTACTTGAAGGATCTTACTCAATCCATAGGTAGATATGGTGGACTCTCATGGCAAGACTGGTTTTAAGGATATTCGGAAGCACAAGTAGTATCTCTACTTGGTGCAAAGAATTTGGCTAGCATGAGGGGGAAAGGCAAGATCAACATGTTGGATGATCCATGAAAATATACTTTATTTCAGATATAAGAAAACATAACCCATTATGTTGTCTTCCTTGTCCGACATCAACTCTTTAGCATGTCGTATTTAAATGAGTGCTCACAATCATAAAAGATGTCCAAGATAGTATATTTATATGTGAAAACCTCTCTTTCTTTATTACTTCCTATTAATTGCAACGATGACCAAAACTATGTTTGTCAACTCTCAACAACTTTTACTCATCATACTCTTTATATGTGAAATCATTACTCTCCATAAGATCAATATAATCTCTTTTATTTTTTATTCTTTTCTTTTATTCCCTCAAGCTCATAGTAAGATAATCAAGCCCTTGACTCAAAACTAATCTTTATTATATATAGCTCACGGACTCGATTACATAGAGGGATCATAAAGCAAAACTCAAAACTAGATCATACTAAAACTTTATTCTACTAGATCAAGATATTACTAAAAGGATCGAACTAAGAAAAACGGTAAAGATAGGAGTGTGATGGTGATACGGTATCGGGGCACCTCCCCCAAGCTTGGTGGTTGCCAAGGGGAGTGCCCATACCAGATACTCAGTTCTCCTTTCCTAGTGAACAAGATGGTGGTGATGATGGATAATCGCACATCGAGCGTAGGAGATCCTCTAATTTGCGGATAATGCCCTTGAGTGCGGTGATATGCTCCTTCAACAAAATATTTTCACGAGTGAGGTACTTATTCTGTATGCAAGCTAACTCAATCATCTTGAAGGCTTCAATCTCTGTTGGGGTAAGAAGATTGTGATGAGGTTGGAGGATGTCTTCGTCTTCGGTTGCCGGAGCTTGGTCCTCCATGGCCTTCTTGATCCCATCATCCTTGTTGATCTCCCCAGGTTCTTCTCACTTTAGCTCTATCTTCATTAGCCAAGCATCACTGCCCTCATTGTTGGAGGAGGGGGACAACATGATGCCTGGCCTTTGACAACTCTGGCAGAAAACTGCTCGAAACAAAGGCAGAGGATACCTGCGTGATACGGTGGTCAAAACCTTCGGGAGATTATATAATGAATTTTAACCGACCAAAAGAAGTATCGTGCAAGAAAACAGAGTCTGGAGAGCACACGTGGTGCCCACGAGGCAGGGGGCGCGCCCAGGGGGGTAGGACGCGCCCTCCACCCTCGTGGATGCCTCGTGTCCTTCCTGGACTACTTCTTATTTTCCTATTTTCTTAAATATTCCAAAACAGAGAAAAAAATACCATTAGAACTGTTTTGGAGTCGGTTTACTTACCGTACCACATACCTATTCCTTTTCGGAGTCAGAAACATTCTGGAAAATGTCCCTTATGTACTCCTCCGGGGTTATGGTTTCAATAACATTAGTTTCAACATTTATAGGGTTACCTGAGATATAATGTTTGATCCTTTAACCGTTCACCACCTTCAGATTTGTGCCTTCGAAGTTGTTGATTTTTATGGCACTGGAACGATAGAACTCCTCGATAACGTAAGGACCTTCCCATTTAGATAGGAGTTTTCCTGCAAAAAATCTTAAACGAGAGTTGTATAGCAAAACAAAGTCACCTACATTAAACTCATGCTTTTGTACCCTTTTGTCATGCCATCTTTTAACTTTTTCATTAAACAGTTTGGCATTCTCATAAGCTTGGGTTCTCCATTCATCGAGTGAGCTAATGTCAACTAGCCTCTTCTCCCCAGCAAGTTTGAAATCATAATTGAGCTCTTTAATGGCCCAATATGCCTTATGTTCTAGTTCGAGAGGTAAGTGACATGCCTTTCCATAAACCATTTTATATGAAGACATACCCATAGGATTTTTATATGCAGTTCTATAGGCCCATAATGCATCATCAAGTTTCTTGGACCAATTCTTTCTAGATCTATTAACAGTCTTTTGCAAAACTAATTTGAGCTCTCCATTACTAAGTTCTACTTGACCACTAGACTGCGGGTGATATGGAGATGCAATTCTATGATTGACATCATACTTAGCAAGCATTTTACTAAAGGCACCATGAATAAAATGTGAACCGCCATCAGTCATTAAATATCTAGGGACTCCAAACCTTGGAAAAATAAATTCCTTAAGCATATTAATAGACGTGTTATGATCAACACTACTAGTTGGAATTGCTTCTACCCACTTAGTAACGTAATCAACAACAACTAAAATATGTGTATACCCATTAGAGGAAGGAAACGGTCCGATATAATCAAAACCCCAAACATCAAATGGTTCAATAACAAGTGAATAGTTCATAGGCATTTCTTGACGTCTACTAATATTACCAATTCTTTGACATTCATCACAAGACAAGACAAACTTACGGGCATCTTTGAAGAGAGTAGGCCAATAAAAACCAGATTGCAATACCTCATGCGCAGTTCTATCTCCAGCATGGTGTCCTCCATAAGCCTCAGAGTGACACTTGTGTATGATCTGTTCTTGTTCATGCTCAGGTACACAACGTCGAATAACACCATCTAATCCTTCTTTATAAAGGTGTGGTTCATCCCAGAAGTAGTGTCTTAAATCATAGAAAAACCTTTTCTTTTGCTGGTATGTGAAACTAGGTGGTATAAATTTAGCAACAATGTAATTAGCATAATCAGCATACCATGGAGCAGTATGAGAAGCATTTATGACAGCTAATTGTTCATCAGGAAAGCTATCATCAATAGGTAGTGGGTCATCAAGAACATTCTCTAACCTAGACAAGTTGTCTGCAACGGGGTTCTCAGCTCCCTTTCTATCAATAATATGCAAATCAAATTCTTGTAGTAGGAGAACCCATCTAATGAGTCTAGGTTTAGCATCTTTCTTTTCCATAAGATATTTAATAACAGCATGATCAGTGTGAACAGTTACTTTAGAATCAATATAAGGTATGAACTTATCACAAGCAAATACAACTGCTAAAAATTCTTTTTCAGTAGTAGCATAATTTCTCTGGGCACTGTCTAGATTTTTACTAGCATATTGGATAAAATTTAATTTCTTATCAACTATTTGTCCTAGAAGAGCACCTACAGCATAATCGCTAGCATTACACATAATTTCAAAGGGTAAATTCCAATCAGGTGGCTGAATAATAGGTGCAGAAATCAAGGCTTTATTAAGTATTTCAAATGCTTCTACACAATCATCATCAAAGACAAAAGGAACATTTTTCGTAAGAGGTTAGTCAGAGGCCTAGAATTTTTTGAGAAGTCCTTAATGAACCTCCTATAAAAACCGGCATGACCAAGGAAACTTCTTATACCTTTGATGTCCTTAGGACACGACATCTTTTCAATAGCATCAACTTTAGCGTTATCAACTTCAATACCTCTTTCAGAAATTTTATGCCCCAAGACAATACCTTCATTAACCATAAAGTGGCACTTTTCCCAATTCAAGACAAGATTAGTTTCTTCACATCTCTGCAAAACTCGATCAAGGTTGCTCAAGCAATCATCAAAAGAAGTTCCGTATACGGAGAAATCATCCATGAAAACCTCCACAATATTTTCACAAAAATCAGAGAATATAGTCATCATGCATCTTTGAAAGGTAGCAGGTGCATTGCATAAACCAAAAGGCATACGTCTATAAGCAAAGGTACCAAAAGGGCAAGTAAAATTGGTCTTTTCTTGATCCTCTTTTGACACAGGTATTTGAGAGAAACCAGAATAACCATCTAGAAAGCAAAAAATGCGTATGTTTGGATAATCTTTCTAGCATTTGATCAAAAAAAGGTAAAGGGTAATGATCCTTTTTAGTAGATTTACTTAATTTGCGGAAATCAATTACCATTCTATAACCTGTAACAATTCTTTGTGGGATCAATTCATCTTTATCATTAGGAACAACAGTAATATCTCCCTTCTTAGGGACACAATGGACAGGACTTACCTAATCGACTATCAAAGAACGGGATAGATTATACCTGCCTCCAGAAGCTTTAGTATTTCTTTTCTTACCACTTCTTTCATCTTAGGATTTAATCATCGTTGGTGATCAACAACCGGTTTAGCGTCTTTCTCCAATTTTATTTTGTGTTGACATAGAATGGGACTAATGCCCTTAAGATCATCAAGAGTATATCCAATAGCAGCACGGTGCTTCTTCAGAGTTTTCAATAATCTCTTTTCTTCATGCTCTGAAAGGTTAGCACTAATAATAATAGGATATATCTTATTTTCATCAAGATAAGCATATTTAAGAGTATCAGGTAATGGTTTAATCTCAAACACGGGATCACCCTTGGGTGGAGGAGGATCCCCTAGGATTTCAACAGGCAAGTTGTGTTTCAAAATAGGTCCCTGTTTAAAGAATACTTCATCTATTTCCCTTCTTTCATTCATAAACATATCATTTTCATGGTCGAGCAAATATTGTTCTAAAGGATCATTAGGGGGCACAACAATAGAAGCAAGACCAATAATTTCATCTTTACTAGGCAATTCTTTGTCATGGGGTTGTCTATGCAATTTAGCAAAATTAAACTCATGAGACATATCCCCCAAACCAATAGTAACAACATCCTTTTTGCAATCTTCTTAGCATTAATAGTATTCAAGAAGGGTCTACCAAATATGATGGGACAAAAGTTATCTTGTGGGGAACCAAGAACAAGAAAATCAGCAGGATATTTAACTTTCCCGCACAAGACTTCAACATCTCTAACAATCCCAACTGGTGAAATAGTGTCTCTATTGGCAAGCTTAATTGTAACACCAATTTCCTCTATCTCAGTAGGTGCAATATCATGCATAATTTCTTTGTATAAGGAATGAGGTATTGCACTTGCACTAGCACCCATATCACATAAGACATGATAGCAATGATCTCCTATTTTAACAGAAATAACAGGCATGCCTAACAGGTCTATGTTTGTTTTTAGTATCAGGTCTAGCAATTCTAGCCGCTTCATCATAGAATTAAATAACATGCCCATCAATATGATCGGCCAAGAGATATTGAACCATAGCAATACTAGGTTCAACTTTAATTTGCTCACGGGGTGTAGGTGTTCTAGTGTTACTCTTACGAACCACAGTTGAAGCTTTAGCACGATCCTTTATTCTAACAGGGAAAGGTGGTTTCTCAATATAAGCAGTAGGAACAACAGGATCAACATTATAAGTGATGGTCTTTTCTTCAACTTTAATAGGTGCAACTACTTTTACTTCAATGGGAGGATTATATTTAAACCACTTCTCCTTAGGGAGATCAACATGAGTAGCAAAGGATTCACAGAAAGAAGCTACTATCCCAGAGTCAAGTCCATATTTAGTGCTAAATTCACAGAAAACATCAGTATCCATAAAAGATTTAACACAATCAAACTTGGGTGTTGTACCTGACTCCTTACCTTCGTCGAGATCCCAATTTTCAGAGTTGCGCTTAATTCTTTCCAATAAATCCCATTTGAATTCAATAGTCCTCATCATAAAAGAACCAGTACAAGAAGTATCGAGCCTGGAGTGATTATTTAGAGAAAGCCGAGCATAAATTTTCTGAAAAATAATTTCTCTTGAGAGCTCATGATTGGGGAATGAATATAACATTGACTTAAGCCTCCCCCAAGCTTGTGCGATGCTTTCTCCTTTGCGAGGCCAAAAATTATATATATAATTGCGATCACGATGAACAAGATGCATAGGATAAAACTTCTGATGAAATTCCAATTTCAATCGGTTGTAGTTCCATGATCCCATATCATCACATAGCCTAAACCATGTCAATTACTTTCCCTTCAAAGATAAAGGGAAGACCTTCTTCTTGATAACATCCTCGGGAATACCTGCAAGCTTAAATAATCCACAAACTTCATCCACATAGATTAGGTGCAAATCGGGATGTAATGTTCCATCACCCGTGAAAGGATTAGCTAGCAGTTTCTCTATCATACCCGAAGGGATTTCAAAGTAAACATTTTCAGTAGGTTCAATAGGTTGAGGAGCAACTCTTTTCTCTACTGTTCGGGGTGAAGATACCCCGAACAAGCCCCTCAAAGGATCATGTTCCATAGTAACAAGTGACAGTAAATTTCAGCACACTATATACATTTTTCCTTACCAAATTCCACTTACCAAAGGCGCTGCACTCCCCGACAACGATGCCAGAAAAGAGTCTTGATGACCCACAAGTTTAGGGGATCTATCATAGTCCTTTCGATAAGTAAGAGTGTCGAAACCAACGAGGAGCAAAGAGAAATGACAAGCGGCTTTCAGTAAGGTATTCTCCGCAAGCACTGAGATTATCGGTAACAGCTAGTTTTGTGATAAGGTAATTTGTAACGGGCAACAAGTAATGAAAGTAAATAAGGTGCAGCAAGATGGCCCAATCCTTTTTTAGCAAAGGACAAGCCTGGACAAACTCTTATATATAGACAAAAGCGCTCCCGAGGACACATGGGAATTATCGTCAAGCTAGTTTTATCACGCTCATATGATTCGCGTTCGTTACTTTGATAATTTGATATGTGGGTGGACTGGTGCTTGGGTACTGACCTTTCTTGGACAAGCATCCCACTTATGATTAACCCCTATTGCAAGCATCTGCAACTACAAAAGAAGTATTAAGGTAAACCTAACGATAGCATGAAACATATGGATCCAAATCAGCCCCTTACGAAGCAACTCATAAACTAGGGTTTAAGCTTCTGTCACTCTAGAAACCCATAATATACTTATTACTTCCCAATGCCTTCCTCTAGGCCCAAACAATGGTGAAGTGTCATGTAGTCGACGTTCACATAACACCACTAGAGGAGAGACAACATACATCTCATCAAAATATCGAATCTAATACCAAATTCACATGACTACTTATAGCAAGACTTCTCCCATGTCCTCAGAACAAACGTAACTACTCACAAATCATATTCATGTTCGTAATCAGAGGGGTATTAATATGCATAAAGGATCTGAACATATGATCTTCCACCAAATAAACAAACTAGCATCAACTACAAGGAGTAATCAACACTACAACAACCCACATGTACCGATCTGAGGTTTTGAGACAAACGTTGGATACAAGAGATGAACTAGGGTTTGAGAGGAGACGGTGTTGGTGAAGATGTTGATGGAGATTAACCCCCTCCTGATGAGATGATCGTTGGTGATGACGATGGCGATGATTTCCCCCTTGCGGAGGGATGTTTCCCCAGCAGAACAGCTCCGCTGGAGCCCTAGATTGGTTCCACCAAGGTTTCGCCTCGTGGCGGCGGTGTTTCGTCCTGAAAGCTTGCTTATGATTTTTTCCAGGGTAAAAGACTTCATATAGCAGAAGATGGGCACCGGAGGCCTGCCAGGGGGCCCACGAGGCAGGGGGCGCGCCCCCCACCCTCGTTGATGGTGGGTGGCCCCCCTCTGGTTGATTCTTTCGCCAGTATTTTTTATTAATTCCAATAACTGCCTCCGTGAAGTTTCAGGACTTTTGGAGCTGTGCAGAATAGGTCTCTAATATTTGCTCCTTTTCCAAATTTGAATTCCAGCTGCGGCATTCTCCCTCTTCATGTAAACCTTGTAAAATATGAGAGAATAGGCCTAAGTATTGTGACATAACAATTAATAACAGCCCATAATGCAATAAATATCGATATAAAAGCATGATGCAAAATGGACGTATCAGGCACCAACTTGGGAAATTATGATGATAGCAATTGTTATACCATTGGTGCTATTAATACTATTAATGATGAGAGTGATTATGCTTATGATATGCCAAGCCATAAGCTTGGGGAGGCTATGTTTAATGAAGATGATCTTTTTAGCCCCCTACTTTGATTGATCAAACTTATTTTGATGATAGCATGCCTCCTATTTATGTTGATTACATTGATAAAAGTGGGTTTGGAAGAGTGTCAACTCTAGGTAGTAGTGATCCCACTATTTTGGAGGGTGTTGAATCTCATTAGATGAAAGTGGATTTGGAGAGGTCATGGCTTTATTTAGTGATACATCCACTATTTTGGAAGAGGTTTCAACTGACTTTGGAAATAAAGTTGCTTTCTATGATGATTATTATGATGACATGTATGCCATAGAGAGTAATGAATTTTCTATGCTTGTGGATCATGAAAATGATGCTTTATGTAATGGTTATATTGATGAATCTATTCATGATGCTACTGAAAATTATTATGAGAGAGGAACTTATGATGCATGATGTTCTCTTTATGATTCAATTCTTATCTTTTATACGAGCATCATTGAAATAATCGTGCCTAGCTAAAAGGCATTAAAGAAAAGCGCTTGTTGGGAGAGAACCCAACACTTTTACCTACTGTTTTTGTGTGTTCACATGATTATGCTACTGTATTGATCATGTTTTATTGCTTTTGTTTCAACAAAGTGCCAAGTAAAGCCTTTGGGATCATGTTGGGTGATAGTTGATTTGACCCTGCTGAAAAACAGAAACTTTTGCGCTCACGAAAATGAGTCTCATTTTTAACAGAAGAGTGATTTTGAGTTTATTCTTTTTGCAGAAGTTTAATATACAAATTGCTCACATGGTCATAATTGTTTCATAATTTTTGTAGTATTAGAAGTATGGTAGTTATCCAGATCATTATAGACTGTTCTTGATAGATTCTGTTTTCAATGCATACTATGCTTGCTTTCTAGTTTCTATGGCTTATATTACTCAATATAAATTGTGGAAATGTTATGCTATGGGATCATGTTGGGTGATAGTTGATTTGACCCTGCTGAAAAACAGAAACTTTTGTGCTCACGGAAATGAGTCTCATTTTTAATAGAAGAGTGCTTTTGAGTTTATTCTTTTTGCAGAAGTTTAATATACAAATTGCTCACGTGTTCATAATTTCTTCATAATTTGTTTAGTAGTAGAAGTATGGTAGTTATCCAGATCTTTACAGACTGTTCTGTTTTTGGCAGATTCTGTTTTCAATGCATAGTTTGCTTGCTTTCTAGTTTCTATGGCTTATATTACTCAATATAAATTGTGGAAATGTTATGCTACAGTAGGCCTTTGTTTGAGAACAATTATGAATATTGTCTTTGGCAGTACCAAAGTGAAATAGTTTGCTCTTTATCATACTAACACATCTCACAAAGTTTCATTAAGTTTTGTGTGATTGAAGTTTTCAAGTTTTGGGTGAGATGTCGATATGAAGAGAATAAGGAGTGACAAGACCCTAAGATTGGGGATGTCCAAGGAACCCCAAGGTAATATTCAAGGAAGATCCAAGCAACTAAGCTTGGGGATGCCCCGTAAGGCATCCCCTCTTTCGTCTCCAACATTATCGGTAACCTCACTTGGAGCTATGTTTTCATTCGTCACATGATATGTGTTTTGCTTGGAGCGTCATTTTATTTGTTAGGATTTTCTTGCTGTTATTTAGAATAATTTTTTTCATCTTTTATTTCAATAAAATTGGCAATGATAGCCTTTGCCATGCTTATTTTGCAAGTATACATGTTGCTGTTTGAAAACAGAAAGTTTACCGCTGTTGCAAAAATTCCCTAGAAAAGTCAGAATGTGATAAAATGTTGAAGCTTTCTGCAAAATGAGATCTGATAAATTTTCTACAGTGTGGTAGAATTTCGTAATGTTTGTAGTTGAATAAGTATTGATACTCTTGCAATCTTTACATATTGTACTGTTTTGGCAGATTGCTGTTATGTTTGCATTGTTTGTGTATGTTTGCTTGTTTAATGATTCTATTTGAGGATAGGAGTATTAAATATGCAGAGGCATTTAGTATGCAATTTTGAATAATAATTTTAGTGATTTGCTACAGTATAGCATGATAAGGTTTTTGCATTGGTTTATACTAACTTATCTCACAAGTTCTTGTTGAGTTTTGTGTGGATGAAGCCTTTAAGATTTAGGAAAACCGTGATATGAGAGGAATTAATGAGGCACAAAAGCTCAAGCTTGGGGATGCCCAAGGCATCCCAAGATAATATTTCAAGAAGTCTCAAGCATCTAAGCTTGGGGATGCCCCTGTAGGCATCCCACCTGGTTGAGTCTAAGTGTTTGCTTCTTCACATGATGTGTGCTATCCTTGGAATGTCATTTTATTTTGTTTTGCTTGTTGTTTTAATAAAGTACTTAGATCTGAAAGTTTTTAAATAAAATAGAGTCTTCACATAGCCACCTATTTACTTAGCTACTCTCTTGATCTTCACTTATATCTTTTTGGAGTAGCTTGTCATTTACTCTTGTGCTTCACTTATATCCTATGAGTAAATTGATGAACAAATTGAATGTCATGAAGTTGAAATCATATCAAGCCTAGTGGTAGCTTCACATTGGGTTTAGAAATTGAAATCTTTTGAGGCTTGACAATCACAATATTGGTCATACAAGCAATTCACAAATAATTAGTATAAGGAAGAGAACTTTCACATGCAAATACACTATCATGGAAATGTTTTGTGATTGTGAGCCCCCATCAAAATATTATATGCCAAAATTGTTGACATTGGACAAGGAAGAAAACATAATGATTTATGTTTGTTCATATTCACATAGAAGTTATATTGTCATAGATCCTTCAACATGTGGTGCTTGCCCCACATCTTTGCTAGCTAAAATTCCGCACCAAGTAGAGATACTACTTGTGCATCCAAAACCCTTAAACCCAAATCTTATTTTCAAGAGTCCACCATACCTACCTATATGCGGTATTTCCGTGCCGTTCTAAGCAAATTTGTATGTGTCATCTCTAATTTTCAAAAATAAATTTCTCTTTTGTGTGCTCGAACCGCTCGCGAGGCGGTGAGGGGTGACCAATATTTTCCATGCTAGATGTGTTATTCTCACGATGAGTGATTATTCAATTGTCATTGCACGAGAGTAAGGCAAAGGTATTAGGGATGCCCAGTCCCGAAAAGAAAAATGAATTTAATTTATGTTGTCAAATAATAAATTCCTTGGAAAGTGTTGGTATGGAGGACACCCGTGGATACGACTAGCCATGGAAAGTGAAAGTATGGTGGAAAAATGAATAAACTTTATTTTCTGTTTGGGAACCGCCTATGATATATCTAGCATGGAAAGTGTTGGGAGATCTAAGTCGTTTTCGTTGGTGGGAAAAGTATACCTCTCAATTTTTTTTATTTCTCAATTTTCGCTTTGAGCTCTGGCACCTCTACAAATCCCTACTTCCCTCTGCGAAGGGCCTATCTTTTACTTTTATGTATTTACTTCATGCAAGAGTCAAAGTTTTTCTCTCTATTCCTTTTTATTTTCTCTTTTGGTAAGCATCATGTGGTGAGGAAAGATCTAGGCACATATGTCCAGTTGAATATGGGTAGCATGAGTTATTATTGTTGACATCACCCTTGAGGTGTGAATACGTTGGGGGGCAAAATAATAAGCCCCTATCTTTCTATGTGTCCGGTTGAAACATTTTGCTCATGTGTACAAGGTGAGTGTTAGCAATCATAGAAGACTATATGATGGTTGAGTATGTGGAGCTCTTACTTAGACTCTATTGAATAAGTTGAATTACAATTGCTTCGTGACTGAGAACATAGGTTGTTGGGTTTCAAGAGAATTCATTGTTTGAACCTTAACATGTGAATTGGTTGCCACTATAACATGAGAAGTTTCATAAGAAAGAATTGCTATTATGATGCTAGGAAAAGTGATTGAAATTATCATTGATCAAACTTGTGCACTTTTCTAGCATTCACACTTCATAAATTATTTCTTTTATCATTTACCTACTCGAGGACGAGTAGGAATTAAGCTTGGGGATGCTGATACATCTCCAACGTATCTATAATTTATGAAGTATTCATGCTGTTATTTTATCATTCTTGGATGTTTTACAATCATTTTATAGCAACTTTATATCATTTTTTGGGACTAACCTATTGAACCAGTGCCAGTTGCTGTTTTTGCTTGTCTTTTACATCACAGGAAATCAATATCAAACGGAGTCCAAACACCGCGAAACTCCATGATTATTTTTTATGGACCAGAAGACACCGATTGGGCCAGAGCAGCACCTGGGAGGGTTCCCTGAGGGGGGCACAACCCACCAGGGAGCGCCAGGGCCCCCCTGCGCGCCCAGGTGGGTTGTGCCCACCTCGGTCGCCTCCTGCACCCCCCACTTTGCACTATAAATTCCCAAATATTCCGAAACCCCTTGGGGTTAACCTAGATCAGAAGTTCCGCAGCCGCAGGGCTCTGTAGCCACCGAAAACCAATCTAGACCCTTTCCGGCACCCTGATGGAGGGGGGAATCATCTCCGGTGGCCATCTTCATCATCCTGGCGGCCACCACGATGAGGAGGGAGTAGTCCACCCTCGGGGCTGAGGGTTTGTACCACTAGCTATGTGTTTTATCTCTCTCTCTCTCTCTCCTGATCTATATCATGGCTTTGTTAATATAGTCGGATCATATGATGTTTCTACCCTCTATACTCTTGTTAGGATGAATTGAATCTTTACCCTTTGAAGTTTTTTCTTATCGGATTGAATATTCAGAGATGAGAACACATGATATATGTCTTGCGATATGAATACTTGAGGTGAAAATTGGGGTATCTTATTGATTCACTTGATATATGTTATGGCATTCAACTCACGGATTCCTGCAGTGATATTGGGGTAATATATGCATAGGGGTTGATGCATGTTTTTCTCCGACGGAAACTTCGGGGTCTCTTTTTATAGTTCTTTGTGTGGATTGAGTATTATGAATATGAACTTGCTTTGGTGTTATGTTAGTACGAACTCTAGGATAGACCGAACAGAAAAATAGCTTTGTGTTATTTTACTACGAAGTCTTGAATAGATCGAACATAAAGAATAACTTTGAGGTGGTCTCTTACCCTACAAATAATTTCTATCTTTTGCTCTCCGCTAATAGTAACTCAGGAGTGATTCTTTGCTTCACTTTGAGGGATAAGCATATGATCCAACTATGTTAGCACTGTTGAGAGATTGCACTAGCGAAAGTACGGACCCTAGGCCTTGTTTTCAAGCATTGAAACACCGTTTTTGTGCCTGTTTAATATTTGCTACCTTGCTGTTTTTATTTATTCAGATTATAAAAATATATCTGTACCATCAATATTACCCTTTTATCACCATCTCTTAGCCGAACTAGTGCACCTATACAATTTTCCGTTGTATTGGGTGTGTTGGGGACACAAGAGATTTCTTGTATTTGGTTGCAGGGCCATTTGAGAGAGACCATCTTCATCCTACACCTCTCACGGATTGATAAACCTTAGGTCATCCACATGAGGGAAAATTGCTACTGTCCTACAAAACTCTGCGCTTGGAGGCCCAACACGTGTCTACAAGAATAAAGTTGCATAGTAGACATCACCGGCCTATGCATTGCCGGTGTGAGATGAGACGTCGATGACTTGTCCTGGCGAAATGCCGCCGTTGGTGAACGCCGTGTCTCCCCTGCTGATGTCGACCGCGTCCTCGTCCTCGTCCTCAGCGCCGTCCTCGGCGCCTCCGTCAAGGTTGTAGTACTCGTAGTAGTGGCTTCGCCAGAGCTCGCATTGGTACTCCACCGCCGATTCCTCAACGGACATACTCTTCTCTACCTCGACTTCGGCCACGCACAACTCCTCCTCCTAGCGCTCCTCTATCTCCGCTGCCTCATGCATCTCCAGCTCCCGCTCGGCGATCTCATGAGGAAGCAGGTGCTACATGGCCACTGCCGCCTTTTCGGACGTGGGTTGCATGCTGGATTCCGAGGTGGCCTAGAATATCTTGGCGTGTGCGTCCTCGATCTTGGCATGGATGGACTCGACCCGGGCCAGGGCGACACCGGTAGCAGCTCGAGCGCTCTCGGTGTTTGCAGCCGCCGTCAAGAAGCAGCCATCTCGCCGCCGCTGCTGCTCGCCGGCTTGCAGACGCCTCTCGGCGGCGGATGCAGCCGCTCAATGCAGATGTGGCGGCACTCTCGGCGTCAAGGCGCTCTCGGCACAGGCGGCGGCGCCCGGGGAGGACGCGACCATCGAACGGGCCTTCACGAAGCGTTTCCATGGAGTCATCTTTGCAAGAAGGGGGTGCGGGAATGGGGATCGCGATTCGTGGATTTGGGGGTTGCCGACACTGGAGCAGACGAGCCGGCGAAGCTTATGGAGGAAGACTTAAATAGACCCAAAATTTTTCATCGCAAACAGTTCCTACAAAAAAACTGTGTGTGATGTTATGGATATTTTTATTAGCCATGAAAGATGAATTTGGAGTAAAGTGGCAACAGATGGTGTTTTAAATGTACGAGAAAATTTGTAGTACTAATACAACTGTCATGTCAAATTTTGGAAAATTTCAGGGGTCATTTGACCTTTTAAGACATTTAAGTGATTTTCTAGCCATTTAATGACCGTAATTCAAATTGAACTACATGTACATGCATCAGCTAACCATAACGGTTTGAAAATTCATATTTGGTGTACTTGTGTGCAATTTAATTCCATGTGCAGTAAATTGGAAGTAATTTTCAAACATATTGGGTCTAATGTCTATGACACAATTAAGCATGGAGGGCCATGGCATTTTCATTCCAAAAAATTAAAAAATGATCTGAAAACATGAAACCTTGCTTGATGTAATGTCATGCCACCAAGATAATGTGGTGAAAAATTGGCCTGTGTGACAAAAGTTTGGACACACACCAATCACAAACCGGAGCAACTCACTAGAAGGCTCGTGGTTCCGAGAGGGAATAATGCATGTTTGATGACAAACGGGAGATAGCTTCATCTTACGGCCTTCAATTTTTTTTCTACGTTTAACGTGCACTAATACAACTGTCATGTGAAAATTTGGAAAATTCAGGGGTCATTTGACATTTTAAAGACATTTAATTGATTTTCTAGCCATTTAATGACCTTAATTCAAATTTGAACTTCATCTACATGCAACGGCTAACCATAACGGTTTGAAGAATCATATTTGTGTACTTGTGTGCGAGTTAATTCCATGTGCAGTAAATTGGAAGGAATTTTCAAACATATTGGTCTAACGACAAGGACACATGCATGGAGTGCCATGGCATTTTAATTCTAAAAAAATAAAAAATGATCAGAAAAACATGAAACCTTGCATGATGTAATGTCATGCCACCAAGATGATGTGGTTAAAAAATTGGTCTGTTTGACGAAAGTTTGGACACACACCCCTCACAAACCGGAGCAACTCAGTAGAAGGCTCGTGGTTCCGAGAGGGAACAATGCATGTTTGATGACGAACGGGAGATAGCTTCCTCTTACGACCTTCAATTTTTTTCTACGTTTAACGTGCACTAATACAACTGTCATGTGAAAATTTGGAAAATTTCAGTGGCCATTTGACCTTTTAAAGACATCTAAGTTATTTTCTAGCCATTTAATGACAATAATTCAAATTTGAACTACGTCTACATGCAATGACTAACCATAACGGTTTGAAAAATCATATCTGTGTACTTATGTGCGAGTTAATTCCATGTGCAGTAAATTAGAAGGAATTTTCAAACATATTGGTCTCACGGCATGGACACATGCATGGAGTGCCATGGCATTTTAATTCCAAAAACTTAAAAAATGATCAGAAAACATGAAACCTTGCTCGATGTAAGTTCATGCCACCAAGATGATGTGGTAAAAAAATTAGCTTATATGACGAAAGTTTGGACACAAACCCCTCAAGAACCGGAGCAACTCACTAGAAGGCTCGTGGTTCCGAGAGGGAATTGTTGGGGAACGCAACATGCAACTTCCAAAAATTTCCAACGCTCATGCAAGATCTATCTAGGATATGCATAGCAACGAGAGGGGGAGAGGGGAGAGTGTGTATATGTACCCTCGTAGACCGAAAGCAGAAGCGTTTAACAACGCGGTTGATGTAGTCGAACTTCTTCTCGTTCCGACCGATCAAGCACCGAATGTATGGCACCTCCGAGTTATGCACTCGTTCAGCTCGATGATGTCCCTCGAACTCTTGATCCAGCAAAGTTTCAAGGGAGAGTTTCGTCAGCACGATGGCGTTGTGACGGTGATGGTGAAGTGATCCGTGCAGGGCTTCGCCTAAGAAGTATGACAATATGACCGTAGGCGTAAACTGTGGAGGGGGGCGCCACACACGGCTAGGAATCAATGTTGTGTGTTCTAGCGGTGCCCCCCACATATATGTAGGTGGGAGAGGGAGAGGGGCTGCAAAGGGCGCCCCAAGTAGGAGTAATCCTACTTGGGCGCCTCCTCCAAGTCGGCCTCCCCCCTTCCATATCCACCGGAGGGGGAAGGAAAGAGAGGGGGGAGGGGAAGGAAAGGGGGAGGCCGAATCCTCCCCTTTCCTTCTCACTCCCCTTCCTTTCCTTCTCCTCATATTCGGACTATAGGGGGCGCACCAGCCCCTTTTTGGGGCTGGTCTATCCCTCTCTTGGCCCATAAGGCCCATATAGCCTGCCAGGGGTTGCCCGGAACCCCTTCCGGTGACCCGATGCGTACCCGGTACCCCAAGAACACTTTCGGTGTCCAAATACTATCGTCCTATATATGAATCTTTACCTCTCGACCATTTCGAGACTCCTCGTCATGTCCATGATCTCATCTAGGACTCCGAACAACATTTGGTGACCAAATCACATAACTCATATAATACAAAATCGTCATCAAACGTTAAGCGTGCGGACCCTACGGGTTCGAGAACTATTTAGACATGACCGAGACACCTCTCCGGTCAATAACCAACAACGGAACCTGGATGCTCATATTGGTTCCTACATATTCTATGAAGATCTTTATCGGTCAAACCGTAATGACAACATACGTTATTCCCTTTGTCATCTGTGTGTTACTTGCTCGAGATTGGATCGTCTATATCTTCACACCTAGTTCAATCTCGTTACCGGAAAGTCTCTTTACTCGTTCTGTAATGCATCATATCGCAACTAACTCAGTAGTCTCATTGCTTGCAAGGCTTATCATGATGTGCATTACCGAGAGGGCCCAGAGATACCTCTCCGATACTCGGAGTGACAAATCCTAATCTCGATGTATGCCAACTCAACAAACACCTTCGGAGATACCTGTAGAGCAACTTTATAATCACCCAGTTACGTTGTGACGTTTGATAGCACAGAAGGTATTCCTCTGGTATCTGGGAGTTGTATAATCTCATAGTCAAAGGAGTATGTATAAGTCATGAAGAAAGCAATAGGAATTAAACTTAACGATCATTATAAGCTAACGGATGGGTCTTGACTATCACGTCATTCTCCTAATGATGTGATCCCGTTCATCAAATGACAACACATGTCTATGGTTAGGAAACTTAACCATCTTTGATTAACGAGCTAGTTTAGTAGAGGCTTACTAGGGACACTGTGTTTTGTCTATGTATCCACACATGTATCAAGTTTCCGGTTCATACAATTCTAGCATGAATAATAAACATTTATCATGATATAAGGAAATATAAATAACAACTTTATTATTGCCTCTAGGGCATATTTCCTTCAGGAACAATGCATGGTTGATGACGAACAGGACATAGCTTCCTCTTACGGTCTTCAAATTTTTTCTATGTTTAACATGCGCTACTACAACTGTCATGTGAAAATTAGGAAAATTCTAGTGTTCATTTGACCTTTTAAAGACATTTAAGTGAGTTTCTAGCCATTTAATGACCGCAATTCAAATTCTAATACATCTACATGCAATGGCTAACCATAACGGTTTGAAAAATCATATTTTTGTGTACTTGTGTGCGAGTTAAAAAATCATGAGACAATGTAAATGTCTGTTGTTCAAAAAAGAAAATGTAAAGATCTGGCAAGACAACTGGCCCCCACACGTTTGGCACTCTATTTCGCGGCTCGAGGTTTGATAGGTAAGTGGCGGGGGTTATTAATCAGGCACGGTTATGTATTGGAAACCGTCAGCTATTAAGTTCACACACGGATTTTACTGCGCGAATCGTGTGTAATTCAAACTATAGTACTTGTAAATTCCGGCGACCGGCAGGTGTACTGTTCCCGTCGATCTAGATTCTGGCCGCCAATAAATACTACCTTGCTCACGTTGTCCCGCCTGCATTCTCATCTACATCCTCCCCTTGCTCTCTCTCTCTCTCTCTCTCTCTCTCTCTCAAATCTCTGCCATGGCGCCGCCGGTCTGCCCACGCGCCGACGAGGAGTCGCCGCCCCCCGAGGATGCTCTCTCGAAGAGCAGCGACGAGAACCCCTACACGCCGCCGGACGAGGTTGCGCCGGACCCCCCAACTTTGGATTGGTTTTGGGGCCAGTACAATCTTTGTCTGTGGAAGTCACTGCCTCCAGCTGAGAAAGCCAGGCAAGTGGCGTTCAAGAAGGAGATGGCGGAGGAGGAAGCCAGGTACCAGGTGGCCTGTGAAGCCTGTGATGCCACCTGGAAAAAGGAGGCGGTGGAGCTTTGGGGGTGGGTGCGTCCTCGTGTGGAGGAGGTGTACGAAAATGGGTACTTCACGAGGAACGTCAAAGGCGCTAGGCGCCTCATCGCTGCATGGAGGTGGGCCGATAAGCTCCAGCGTTCCACCGACGAGGAGCTCCCGTGGGCGCCCAATGAAATGGCAAGATCGTTCGAGCTCGTCTGCCAGCAAGAGGCAGATCAATACGTCAAGCGCTGCGAGGTGGAGGAGGCGGAGTACTGCCTCCGCATTGGGAAGACGCCGAGCACCAGGGAGCTGCTGGCGAGGGGCTACCGAAATACTGCCCCTAGGAGGGATTATTAGTTTTAGTATTGTTCGTTTTCAATTTTATGCATTGTACCTAGTAGTTAAGTATCATCACGTATATGTGATGATATTATATATATTCTGTGATGAACTAATGAACAATTAATATATATATATATACATATATTATGAATTCCATTTTCTATCTGTTTTTGTATACTAATTTGAATCTAGCTGTCATCATCCACATATACAGAATGGAAAGCGTATATACACATTGAAATAGAACATATAAGAACGGAAAACAGAGTACACACATTGAAATAGAGCAATAAACATAGCAATACTATGATTGCTGTGAATACATAGCTATCCACGTCGAAATGACTCAACAAAATAAAACGCGCCCATGAGACCATGACCAACAGCCATTGCCTACGGTAGCTCTTGGCTCTGCCTGAACTCGTGCAGGCATTCGTCCAAGCGGTCGACACGCTCGCGGTACATCTGGAGCGCGATCTCGAGCTCCAAGTTGGCTATTTCATCAGAGATCACCAGCTTGAGGATGCGACGGCCATGTTCCTCTACTGCGCCTAGGTGGACACCTGGGCCAAGGAGGCGGTCGGGCCTACCGACCAGCACGTTGGCATCGAGCGGGCCACGAAAGAGGCGAACGACGCGACCCATGCGAACAGCGCGACAGGCATCCGGTGCAAGTACGACGCGGCTGGCCTCTGGTGTAAGTACGACACAGAGGGCCTCTGCCCACTCCTGGCGAGGAATGGGGGTACTGACGGGACGTGTACCCAGTTGTGACACCCTGTCGATAGCAGGGAAGTGCCGGTGGATCGGCTCTTGCTGTGCGGCGCGCCACGCCTCTCGCTCTGTGGCGCTCCAATGGTCTTGCCGTGCAGCGAGCCGCAGCCTATCGTTGCGGACGTGCCTAGCTTGCTCTGTGGCACACCATCGATCATGTTGTGCGGCGAGCTACAGCCTCTCGGCGCTGACATGCCTATCTTGATCCACGGCGGTGAAGCGCCATGCACCAAGGGTCTGCTCAGCCCCGGCGATGACGCGCATCAGGGTGTCGTCCATCGTGTTGCCGGGGAGCGCCTAGGCCTCGCCGGGCTATGGTGCCTGCTTGTTTTCCTCATCGACGAGGTTGATGGCAGAGGCGGCACTTTGGTGGGTTGGCATGCTTGGAAAAGGTGGATGTACTACAGCTGCGCTTGTTGCCTCCGTGCGTCGCGCGCCGCCTAGGTTTATGCGCAATATTGCTGGGTGGGGGGAAACCGGTGAGGAAATGGCGGGAAACGGTGGCGTGCTCATAAAATGCCAGCAATTAATGAAAACTTAGCATAGACGGAACATCGAGCTAGCACAAGAAGTAGATGATGATCAGATGATCGTTTGTCCTAGTTAATTATGCATGTAATAGTTTACTTTGATGTGTGGAAATGTCATGTGTGTACTAGCCACCTATGTAATTGGATGTTTGCGGCGTATTACACACATCTTGTTTATGTGAAATATTTATGTTCTCTTGGCTCAACACAAACATTTCATCGAAATGAACTGTATGCCCTCCATTGCACAAACCTTGATCTGGTTGAACCATTTCTGTTGCCTAATCGAAAATAGTTCATCCGAGTGAATTGCATGCCGTATATCGCACACACCTTGATCTGGCTGACTGTTTCTTTGGTGTTGCCTAATCACAAATAGTTCATTCGAGTGAACTGTATGTCGTATATTGCACATGCCTTCATCTGGCTGCCCGTTTCTTTTGTTCTGTCACATTACAAACAGTTAATTGAACTGAACCGCATGCCCCTCATCGCACACGCAACTAAAATCTGAACCGTGTTTGATGTATCCTTAATCGCAAACGTTTTGCATCTTTTTTGACGGTTTTTTTACATCACCGTTTGCGATTAATGCATCACACATAGTTTCTTCAAAGGGTCTCTGATCGTAGTGTCGCGTTAGCAGCATCCTGGAGTAGTGGTCGTTCGATCGCGGTGCATCCTATGGTGCACACGCGCTATCCGCGTGGCTGGAGTTCCAGCCAATCATAATGCAACACACTATGGGCTCAGGCACACTGTTTCCGTAAGCGACGGAGATGAACCGTGTGTGATAATGAACAAGCAAAATTGTAAGGGAAGCCAAATTTCCTTCATCGTTTGTCATTGAGCTCTTAAAAACAACCGCACTATACGGCTGCCTAGCCCCTCCGTCCCAGAGCTCTCTCCAAGCGTCGTTCATGGCACCGCGACGCATAGTAACTGGTAAGGAAGCGATGGCATCCCGCCGCGCCGCGTTCCTCGCTGCCCACGACCGCACACATGGTAAGGAAGCAATGGCATCTCGCCGCACTGAGTTCATCACTGCTGGCAGCCACACAATTACGTGGGTGGACTTTGAGGCTGCCATGGCCGAATGGGCGGTGGACTTAGAGGTGGCCAAAGCCGCACAGAAGGAGCGGAAAAGGCAGAAAGAAGTCAAGAAAAGAGAGTCTCGCCGCCGCAAGAAAGAAGAGGCCGCACACCGTGGCGAGGAGAGCTTGTCAGAGATCCAAGCACGGTGGGCTGCTGCCTACAAGGCCGGGGAGGAGAATGCTGGCGTCTGGCCAGCATGCCATGGTGGTAGCATGTGAGAAGTAGTTAGTGCGTGTGTCGCCCGTAGTCTTAGAGAAAATTACTAGTAGTACTTTAAGTTTGTAGTATCAACGTACAATGTCGGTAAGAGCATCCTTTGAGGGCTTTGAGTGTTGATTAGCATGTGTTCACTGATGTTTTGTAGCCACACCCCGGCCCCAAATACTATCGAAACGTCCGCCCGCAGCCACCGGAGGAGACTTGAGCTGGCCGCAGCTGGTTTTTAGCCCCACCTCGCCGCACGAGTTGGCTGCACACCGGGTTAAATTGTCGCGCCGACAGATGGCAGCAAGCTTCTCTCTTATTGCATATGATCAAATCTGGCTACGCGAGTGAGGCAGGCTGACACTTGATTGCATTTCATAAACCGATGATTGCTCATCGGGTGACACCTTGCCTCGTTCATGTACATTGAATAATCCTGATACAATGAAAGAGATTTTTGAAATTAGGTGTAGTTGGAGATGCTGATAGATATAAGAATCATTAGAAGATTACAAAACACACGGTTTCTATGGCGTACCCGTGTGCGTTTTTTTGCGTTAATGATCCATAAGTCAGTTACCTGTGCGATGTTTCCTAATAAACTAGGCACATTGACTGAAAAAAATCAACTATGCATGTACATATTTTTGGAGACGGGATCTGCCAATTTTCTCTTTTCTCGCACATGAGTATTTTACGCGCTTCTTCTGTGTTGTGTGTTTCCCCCGCCCAAGTTTCAAGTTTCGTAGCAAAATTTTCATTAGGCACGCGATTTCAGAATTTATTCCTCCAATCACATCCCCACCCATCAAATTTCCTCAGTATCTCCCCCTCCCCCGCCTCCCCCTACCAGCAGCTCAAACCACCGCCGCCGCAACCACAACTTCAACCACATATACGTTCTGCTTAGATCCAGTCAGGTAACCCACCAATTTCTATCACGACCCTGACCCGATTACTTAAATGGCGCCTGTGAAACACCCTCATGCCTCCAAATCCCTACTGCCCCTACCTGTAGAGCATCGCCGCGCAAGCCCAACCACATATCACATGGAGGTCAAGGAGCTAATGGTGGTCCATGGCGCGATGGCCGCTATGCGTGTTCACCCAGAGGAACACCTCGCCTTCGCCGTCGCCGACATGGTGCAGGCTCTGGCCCAGATGAAGTGCCCCAACGACTACCCCCGGGACTTAACAAGTATGATCTAACCAGCTAAATCTTACCAATACCACTTGCAATGGCTATGTTTTGTACGGTTGACGTATTAAGCATGTTCATGCCTTGTTTATCTCAGTACTGTACACTTCGTGATGTTCAAGTATTAACTGTCCAGCTCAATTTCACCAATACCAGCAACAAACTTACAATACATGACTCAGGATATCACTAGAGATGCTGCCCATTTGCTATTTTTGGTAGATGCTAACCCTGCTGTACTTAACATGCCTGTCCATGTACTTACGCAGGGTCATAACGGCCGTTGCCGTTGTTTGCCATCGAGTTTAGCTGCATCCCATGTCTTATAGTATTTCACATTATTTGTGCAATTGCAGTTTAACTTCTACCATTTACTTGTTGCCTGTAGGTACACATGTCAGTGGCACTGGTCCACGCTTCGACCCGGAGGAACATCTTGCCTCCGCCGCCGCCGACTTTGGGCGGGCTCTGGCCAAGATGAAGTGCCCCAACAATTACCTCTTAGGACTTACCAAGTATGTACTCACTAGTTCTATCTTACCAATACCAGTTGCAATTAATGGATATGTTTTGTACGGTCGGTGTATTAAGAATGTTGTAGTAAACATGCCTAACACGTTTTAGCTACTTTCCCTACCTTTTTATAGACAATCGGGCCATTCTCTACTCTGGCAGCACTTGCCTTGTGATGTTTAACTCTACCAATTGCATTTTTATCAGTACCGGTTTCAATGGCTATTAAGCCTGTTATAATTAATAGTCGAATCCATTTTAAACAGTTGTATTTCAATGCCTACAAACTTATAAAACATGACTTAGGATGCTGTTAAGCCTGTTGCAATTAACACTTGTATCCATTTTTAATCCGTCCCTTTGCTACCATGCTACTCTCTGCAATGAAGATATGCTAGAGATGTTGCCCATTTGCTATGTTTGGTGGATGCTAACCCTGTTGTACTTAACATGCCTTTCCATGTACTTACGCAGGGTCATAAGGGCGATAGTGTTGTTTGCCGTCGAGGTTAGCTGCATCACATGTCTTAGTATTTTACATCATTTGTGCAATTGCAGTTTGGCTTCTAACATTTACTTGCTTCTTGTATGTACACATGTCGGCGGCACTGATCCACGCTTCGACCCGGAAGAAGAGCTCGCCTCCGCCGCCGCTGACTTTGGGCGGGCTCTGGCCAAGATGAATTTCCCCAACAACTACCTCTCAGGACTTACCAAGTATGGACTCACCAGTTCAATCTTACCAATACCAGTTGCAATTAATGGCTACATTTTGTACGATCAATGTATTAAGCATGTTGTAGTAAACATCCCTAACATGTTTTAGCTATTTTCCCTACCTTTTTATAGACAATTGGCCATTATGTGCTCTGGCAGCACCTGCCTTGTGATGTTTAACTCTACCAATTGCATTTTTATCAGTACCGGTTTCAATGTCCATTAAGCCTGTTGCAATTAACAATTGTATCCATTTTCGAACAGTTGTATTTCCATGGCTACAAACTTACAAAACATGACTTAAGATGCTATTAAGCCTGTTGCAATTAACAGTTGTATCCATTTTTAATCCGTTCCTTTGCTACCGTGCTACTCTTTCGCAATGAAGATATCACTACAGATGCTGCCGTCTTATTACCATTTGCTATTTTTGGTGGATGTTAACCCTGTTGTAGTTAACATTGGCTTCCCATGTACTTACACATGGCTACAATGGGCGATGCTGTTGTTTGCCGTCGAGGTTAGCTGCATCCCATGTCTTATACACCATCTATTCCTAAATATAAGTATTTTTAGAGATTCCAATATAGACTACATAAGGAGCAAAATGAGTGAATCTAGATTCTAATCTAAACTATATCTATAATTCTATATAGATCCGTATGTAGTTCATATTGAAATCTCTAAAAAAATACTTGTACTTAGGAACATAGGTAGTTGTATTTTACATCATTTGTGCAATCTCAGTTTAGCTTCTAACATTTACTGGTTGCTTGTAGGTACATATATGAGCGGTACTGATCCACGCTTCGATCCCTTTTGCATATGGGGCAATGAGATATTCATGAACAAGCGTCAAGTGGGGAAACTAAGAAAGATTGTTAGGCAAAAGAAACGGGTGATTCGAATTAAGCTCTGTATTTACAATTTGTCCAAGACAACAATGAACTTTAGGATGGTAAGTAATGTGTTGCCTTTTCCCCCTGCCCACAACAAGTTACTCTATTATACCTCAGTATCTGATATTTTTCTCTTTTCAGTGGTTTCTGAAGCTATTTACTGATGATTACCTTGCAAACTACATGACCGGAGTGGAGGTAACTAATGTTAAAGTATATAATTCATGCTACAATTATAATGCTCTAGAAGTCTTCCTGAAGGCGGTGAAGGATGGGCGGGCGATCATCACAAGGGGTTGGACAAAAACTGTTCGTGCCTATGACATGCGGGAAGGCACATTATGGGCATTCCGCTTCTTCAACACCATCGGCAGTCAAAATGATTTACACTTGTCTTTTCACCTTTACCGCCTTTAAATATTGTGGTTCATCATAGTTAATTGCTGTCTAATCCTGTAATTACTGAACATATTGTACTGACAATTTTATTTATGGATTCGTTGTTGAACCATTGTGCTGAGAATTTGAATTGCACGTTTCATATTTCAAAATTTCCAATTCGAATAATAAATTACAGGCAAAAAATAAAAATATACAGGAGCTAATAAAATAATGTGCACACGGTTAGAAAGAAAACAGCGTGTGCGATGGAAAAAAGAGAACAAACGGTTCTTTGACGTGAAATGTTTGCGATGCCCGACGGACGCACACACGGTTTCGTCTCATATGCGTGTGCGATTCATGGTAATATGGCAAACGTTTCAAACCAGTGTGCGTGTGTGATAGGAATACCAATCGCACATAGTTATGAAAATGGACACGCTGGCGTTAGTAGAGGCACCACACACATTTTACATTCTTGAGCCGTGTGCGATAATGTACCTATCACAAACATATCGGTAGATTAAATGTTGATGTCCACCTTTTTCACACGACTATAGCGGCGTAATCGTTTGGGATGTCTCTCTGATCAGAAACGTAACATCGAGATGTAACGTGTGGGACTGGCGCGGCTTCTCATACGTTTATCCTATGGCGATCATAAGTAGCTGCTCGCCCATCCCCGACGGTTTCTGGGTCATGTGGGAAGGACCCCCTATCGCCCACACTCACTTGGCGACGATTCCAAATGCCATCGCGGAAAGGGGTTAAAAACCATTTGTATAGCACCTTACAGTACAATTGACACTTACCTTTCCCTTCTCCTCTTTCCTTCTCCTCCTTAGGCCGGCCCATATGGGGAGCGCACCAACCCCTTGTGGCTGGTGTGTTTCCCCTCTTAGCCCATAAGGCCCATTTCTTTTGCCGGGGGCGTCCGGAACCCCTTCGGATGACCCGATAAGTACCCGGTAACCCCCGAAACACTTTCGGTGTCCGAATACCATCATTCTATATATATCAATCTTTACCGCTTGACCATTTCAAGACTCCTCGTCATGTCCGTGATCTCGTCCGGGACTCTGAACAACATTCGGTCATCAAATCACATAACTCATATAATACTATATTGTCATTGAACGTTAAGCGTGCGGACCCTATGGGTTCGAGAACTATGTAGACATGACCGAGACACCTCTCTGGTCAATAACCAATAGCGGAACCTGGATGCCCATATTGGCTCCTACATATTTTACGAAGATCTTTATCGTTAAACCATTATGGCAACATACGTAATTCCCTTTGTCCATCGGTATGTTACTTGCCCGAGATTCGATCATCGGTATCTTCATACCTAGCTCAATATCGTTACTGGCAAGTCTCTTTACTCATTCCGTAATACATCACCTTGTGACTAACTCCTTAGTCGTTTGCTTGCAAGCTTATGATGTGTATTACTGAGAGGGCCCAGAGATACCTCTCTGATACTCGGAGTGACAAATCTTAATCTCGATCTATGCCAACCCAACAAACACCTTCGGAGATACCTGTAGATCATCTTTATGATCACCTAGTTACATTGTGACGTTTGATAGCACACAAGGCATTCCTCTGGTATCCGGGAGTTGCATAATCTCATAGTCGAAGGAATATGTATTTGACATGAAGAAAGCAATAGCTATAAACTGAATGATCATTATCCTAAGCTAACGGGAGGGTCTTGTCCATCACATCATTCTCCTAATGATGTGATCCCGTTATCAAATGACAACACATGTCTATGGTTAGGAAACCTCAACCATCTTTGATCAACGAGCTTGTCTAGTAGAGGCTAACTAGGGACACGATATTTGTTTATGTATTCACACATGTATTTAAGTTTCCGATCAATACAATTCTAGCATGAATAATAAACCTTTATCATGAATAAGGAAATATAATAATAACCATTCCTCTAGGGCATATTTCCATCAATGTGGGCCTAGCTTGACAACCGAATACTGCCACCCAAACACAAACAAGGCCAGACAAAGCCAAAAACACCGACCCAAACAGATAAAAAGCACACGAAATCCATGTCTCTTTATGTCGAAGTGCTGCAAGTTGCCCTTAGCAACTTGGGACTCTAGCTGGGAATTACAAGTGACGTGCTATCAGCATCGGGCCATCGTGGGAAGACTAGAATGAGATTGTGCGATCGTGCAATCTTGACATTTGAGCCATGGGATGGTAATCGTAAGGTGCAGAAGTGTGAAGTGGGTTTGGATGTCACATCATGCATTTAAGCCCCTGAACTTGGGTAGTATTCCTTGCGTACAAATAGCACAACATCTCCATCAACTTGTTCTTGCCTAAAAAATCTTCTTTGCCTAAAAAAACAACACCATTATTTCGTTCTCCGTCTCAAATAACAACATCCCGGACAACAGATCTTAAATAAGAAATATATCAAAAAACAAAACTTCCGCTAGATCAAATGCACCAGAAAAAAGTCTGACTTACTCCTACTTATGAATTGATGAATACATATACAGGAAAGAACAATTCACTGGATGTAGACGCAAAGATAACAAGTTTGTTTTCCTAAGACAAATGAAACAAAACACAAAACATGAGACGGGACAAGAAGTGCATCTGTAGTACACATCGAGCTGAGGATTATCTACTCGAACCAGGCCATTCATTGGAGAAATGGATCTGGCAAAAGGGGGACATTAGAGCTGCGGCTAGATCCGCAGCCAAGGCTGTTGGGTCGCCATAGAGGCGGGTGGTGGGATCTGGATGACGCCATGTAAAAGCAGGTGATGCTTCCTACCAGCTGGGTTTCTCAGGACGACAACGGTGGATCTCCTGGTGTCCGGATACAAGGCACCATGTGTTAGGGACTCTCCCTCAATATCACTCCATGGATTCAAATTCGAGCTACAAGCTTACAACGAGAGGGGAATTCGAGAGGAGAGGGATGCACACATGCTACCCTTGCGGCCAACTAGCCGTTTTCCACCGCCTGCAAATGCTACTTGTGAGCTGTGTTGGGATTTTCTTGAAGAGAAGGGGAGATGCAGTACAGTAGAGATAAGTCTTTCCCTTAGTGAGGACCAAGGTTTATTGAACCAATCGGAGAATCACGCAAAGCCTCGTGAACCACACTTGCACACACAAAAGTAAATATTTGCAAAGTAAAATAAAAGTAATAAAATTGCAGCAAAGGTATTTTGGATTTTATAATATGATAAAGGTAGACCCGGGGCCATAGTTTTTCACTAGAGGCTTCTCTCTTGAACACATAGCATAAGGTGAGTGAACAAATTACTGCTGGGAAATTGATAGAAAAGTGCATAGTTATGCCGTATTCATTACAATTATCATGTATATAGGCATCACATCTGAGACAAGTAGAACGACTCCTTCTTGCATCTACAATTATTACTCCACCAATCAACCGCTATCCAGCATGCATCTATGGTATTAAGTTCATGAAAAACAGAGTAACGCCTTAAGCAAGATGACATGATGTAGACAAAGTAAACCTAATCAGTATGAATAAACCCTGTCGTTTTATCTTTAATGGCAACAATACAAATACGTGTCTTTTCCCCTTCTATCACTGGGATATAGAGCACTGCAAGATTGAACCTATCACAAAGCACCTCTCCCACTAAAGATAAATCAATCTAGTTGGCAGACCAAATATATAGATCGCAGATATATACAAACCTATAACAATCATGCATAATAAAGTTCATAAAATACTCATTTACTTCCATGAATTATCTGATCATAAACCCACAATTTATCGAATCCCAACAAACACACTGCAAAAGAAGATTGCATCGGATATAAATCGAAGAAGATCGAGGAGAACATGGTATTGAAGATCAAAGAGAGAGAATAAGCCATCTAGATACTAGTTATGGACCCGTAGGTTGGTGGTGAACTACTCATGCATCATCGGAAGGCAGCTAGGATGATTCAGAAGCCTCCATGATTGATTCCCCGTCCGACAGAGTACTAGAAAAGGCCTCCAGATGGGATCGTGGAAGAACAAAAGCTTGCGGCAGCGGAAAAAGGGTTTTAGGTGGCCCTCCGTTGGTTTGCCTATATTTGAGAATTCATAGAAGTGGAATTAGGTCAGACGGTGCCTCGTGGGGCCCACAAAGTAACAGGGCACACACTGTTGCCTTGCCGTCTCCTCAGTCGTTGTTTGGTCTCCCCCCGAAGCTTCTAGGGTCGCTATTGCCCAGAAGAAAATCATCAAAAGTTTCATAGCGTTTGGACCCCGCTTGGTACTGTTATTATGGAGAACCAAAACCAAACAAAAAATAACAACTGGCACTAGGCACTGGGTTAATAGGTTAGTCCCAAAAAAATGATATTAAATAGCATAAAAAGTCGTATAAAGTATCCAATATTGATAATATAATGGCATGGAACAATCAAAAATTATAGATACGCTGGAGACGTATCAGCCTAGCAGAAAGAGAGAGAGAAGGGGCAAACCGGATTTTCAAAACATGGGGGCGATAGAGCACTTTATTTTGAGTTGCTCCAAAAAGGTGCTTAACAAATTAAATAAATGATTTTTTCATGAATACACATGCATATGGTCTAAGTACGTGTGATTTTTTTTTGAAAATACGTTTATTGTGCGCTGCACAAAAAAGACAAAATTGTATTTTGTCTTTTAAATCTTTCACATGCAAGCACATATGTTGGTGAAATTTTGGCACGTTATACTGCATTGCTATACGTGCATGTACCCAAAATTTGGGAATTTTTTAAGCCGTACAAATTCATTTTTTGAACTTCAAAAATAACAACACAAAGTGCCCGTGCTGAGATGTCAATTCTCGGAGAAGGAGGTCTTATACGGTTACAAGGCCCAAGGCCCATTCCGGGCCTACAAGCCGAGGGGTAGTCAAGGCTTGCGCATGGGGTTGTCATCTGAATTGCTTTCCTCTTCTTCGCGCGCCCGTTCCTCGTGGCTGCTGACAATCCCTCCCAGATGACAAACGGCTTGTCCCCAAGCCGGGGGACATGGAAATAGTTGCTTATAATATAAAATGACATATAAAGCATACAAAAGTGATAATATAGTAAGATGAAATAATACAAATATTATAGATATGTTGGAGACGTATCACACACCATGTGAGCTTGTGGGTTTCACAAGACCCCACTCACTAGTAGCCCATGTCCACCGCCTTATTCCACCTCTATAAAAATTCAATCTTACTCTCTTGCTCGAGTTCTTGGTCATACAAGCACAATTTCCAATCTCTTTGCTTCTTGGTATGTGACTCCTCCAATGGTATAATTAATTTTTGTCCTAATGGTTTATACTTTGCTTATTTTCCTTGACCAGGAAAATGAGCTTGCTGATGGCCTGCATGTGCACATGGTTAAGTTGTAGCCTTTTTGAAGTGAGAGTATTGATCCCACAGGTAGGACATGAATCAAACTTTGCCTCTTGTAATAAATTATAGACTTGTGCCTACAAGTAATTGTAGACTCCAGACAAAGTGAGGGAGAGAATAAATTGTTGTTGTGATGCGGAGCAAACTTGAAAGTAAATAACATAAAAAGTAATAAGAAAATAGTAGATTGAGTAACTAGTGAATTAACAAAGGAGTAAGACATTCTGTTGGAATCCGGAATCCCCATTGGTATATTTCTAACGCGACCTATGCATGGGCATGGTATGATGTGGATACTCGAGCTACTCTTAACGATTATGCTGGGCGGAGCAGGGTACAAAACACGTTCTAATCTAGGTAGACTCGTGCCACGTGCGCCACTACTGTAGTCTCCCTCCCATGGGGTTAAAACTAAGGTTATAAAGGGTTACCCATGGACACGACCTGTCTACGGTTTCTCCATAAATACCCTATCAATTTCAATGGTTAGAAGAAAAGAATTTTATAGTCACCTTGAAGTACATTCACATCATACCCTTTACAACCACAGTGATACACTTCGTGGCCAAATGGCGGTAATGCTGAGTGGGGACCCTTCACAACATTCACGAGGGTTATTAAACTAAGCATCCAACAGAGGATATCATATCCAATATAACGATTCAAATCCTATTGAGGGAGTTATGGACTAAGGGGTCCTCGGGGTGTCGGCCCATTGAATATGGGCCGAACTGGTGAAGTTGTATAGCGACAGGCGATCTACGAAGTCATGGGGTGTCCTCCAAGTCAAGGATAGATAGGATCTCTTTCTCCCTTGTTGTAATCTATCCCCGGTACATGCAAAAAAAATCTATCTCCGGTAACCCTAACCCTATCGGTGTCTCTATAAACTGAGGGTTGTAGTCTTTAGAGCTAGAGCTATACTCATCACCTCATTACCTAGGGTTTAGCTCATGCTGATCTCGAGGTAGATCTACTCAGTAAACCATACTATACATCCAATATAATCAAGTAGGACATAGGGTATTACCTCTTCGAGAGGGCCTGAACCTGGGTAAACACTGTGTTCGTCATTCCTTGTTCCCCATCGATCCTAGATCCACAGCTCGGGACCCCCCTACCCTGAGGTTTGACGGTTTTGACATTGACATTGGTGCTTTCATTGAGAGTTCCGCTGTTGGATCGCTGAAAGGATTGATGGCTCAAATGATCACTAGAGACCACACCCGTACCGAGGGCTTCCCCGCCCCGGATAATCTCTTCGTGTTCGGTGGCGTATTATTACACGCCGATCACGCTGGTTGCCTCGACCAGATTGAAGGCTTCGCCTCCATGGAGGGACCCGCCGGCTCTGAGGCATCAACCCTAGGGCCAGTAGACCCAAAAGAATCGGATGTCTCCCAGGGCCCGGCCTTGAAGCCTGGCCCCGACAGACCGTCCACAAGATCCCACTGAATATCTGGAGTATTCAGCACCCCCGTGTGCCCAGCCGGCAGACCACCTTGCAAGTCTATTCCGCGCAATGGGAACCTCTGTTATCAGGCCCACAGCCTATGATCAGGTCGGGTTTAAACCCGATGACCGAGAAATCAACTCCACTCCGATCATGCACCTCGTCGCCACCATCGAAGAGGCCCAGGAGGGGCCATAGCCTTATAAGCTAAAAAACAATGTAGACTCAAGTCTCTAACTCAAAATCAAGCACCAGCTCAGAAATACATCCAGACTTGAGCCCTAAAGTAGTATGCGGCCTCGAGCAGATCCAGCCACACATTAGTTCGGATCCGAACCCTGCACAATCAAAACCAGACGCAACTCAACCTCCTATTGAGGATAATCCGGGCACGCCGAAGGTAGGAATCCCAAAATTTTACCCACCCACCCACCATGCGAAATACTCCCCGGATTCAGGAAATCCGGACATATGGGACCTCATGAATGTCAAACAGCTGCCAAAAGAGATAGTACATCATTATTGGGCTAGATTTCTCCTTGTAAAAAATAGGATGGCATCTTGCTACGACAAAGAGATAATCAAAGCTTTCCACTTCACCTACAAGTACGAGGGCCTTTTGAACGCCCTCGATCGTCACCAAGTTCAAAGCTTCACCAAACTATCAGACATGGTACGCAAGTTGTGCCATGGAAAAAACATGGAGGGCGCAACAGATGAACATGGGGTCACTGCCCGCCACGCATCAAGGAAAGTCTCGCGTTAAACGAGCATGCACGCATCGGTCGCCAGAACGCACGCTCGACAAAAAGAAAACCAGACCTAGATCAGTGATGGTCGAGTTGCTGGATAAAACATGCCCGAAACACTCGGTCTTGCTAGACGCAAACCCAACCCACAGATTTCGAGTCAGTTGGGTTGTGAGGCAAGTGGCCAAATATGGCGAGCAAATCTTGGTCCTCACACCTCCAGATAAGCAGTTTGTGGCTTCACCACAAGACCACAATGTCCTTACGGTATACGAAACGTTCGCCTCAAACAATAAAAGGAAAAAAGCTCTTCGAGAGCTCAGCCGGATATATCAACTGACAGTTGCACAGCCATGGGCAGCCATGCCTATTACCTTCGACGAGAAGGATGAGCCAAGTCCACATAGCAAACAAGCACTGGCTGCACTGGTCCTCGACCCCATTGTCGATGGTTTTCGTCTGACTAAAGTGCTGGTGGACGGCGGCAACGGCCTCAACCTCATCTACGAGGATACTCTCGACAAATTGCAAGTCAACATATCTCACATCGAACGTAGTCACACCACATTCCGAGGATAATACCCGGTAGGGAGGCACACTGCTCGGGATGCATAACCCTATACGTCGTATTCGGCACACCCGATAACTACAGATCCGAACCCTTACTATTCCACATGGTGCCCTTTCGCAGCGGATACCACGCCCTCCTAGGACATGAGGCATTCTCGAGATTTCAGGCCACACCACATTACGGGTACATAAAACTCAAAAAGCCAGGGCCCAACAGGGTAATCTCACTTAAAAGCGACCAAATAAAAGCCTTACGAGCCGGAAACAAGACGACATCCCTCGCCCTAGAGGCACTATCCGAAGCCCTCATGGCCGAAGAGTTGACAGCACTACTCACTACCATCGACAGGGATGATGTGATCCTCAGTAGAAGACAAAAATCCACATCATTCAAGCCAGTAGATGAAATAGTAAACTTTCAAGTGCACCCAACAGATCCATAGGAGCACAGCTGGACCCCGCAGTCGATGAGGCGCTAAGAACGTTCTGTCTTGCGAAACCATGGCCACCTATGGGGCCAAAGAGCCCCTTTTGGTTTGGCGGGGGGATGGGCATGTTGCACAAAGAGCGGAGAAGCATAACACAGCACGACAGAGATCACACGGGCAGTTTTACCTAGGTTTGGGCCGCCGCGAGGGGTAAAACCCTACTTCTGGTTTGGTAGATTGATGGTGGAAAAGCGCAGCGCTCTTGCCCAGTAGGGTGGCCTCAAGGAGAGAGGGGCTACGCGCGTATGAGTGTGAGGGGGTCCGAATCCTTTCTACGGTTGCCATGGGCCTCCTTTTATAGATCAAGGGGTCACCACAGTGGCAAATCAGTCTTTACATACTAATTAGATAGCAAACAGTGCTATCATACCTAACTCTGCAGGCTGACAAAGCGCATTAAATGCGCCGCTCAGTGTCATATCGCAGCTCGCCCGGCAGGCCCTGCAGGCTGTTTTGCCAGCTTCGCGCCTGCTTGCTTGACACGTCTCTGGATGGGTGTCGCTTGGAGGTATCTTCTGTAGGAAGTGGCTGCCATGTGGCGGAGCGCAGCCACTTAGTCACTTAGGAGCTTGACACTGCACCGATCGACGACATGCGTCGCTGCAGGGTGGTGAGGTGGATTGGTCTGCCTCCGTGAGCCCTGGCAGGCCTGTCGGGGCGATCTTTGGAGGCTTGCTTCTGGGGCAACCCCAACCTCACCAGGCTCGCCTTCCCAAAAAGGGAGGTCCCTCTCGTAGTGGAGTCTTGTCTCTTTGGCTAGTCTTGGTCTTCTTGATCTGCACATTGGTCCTTCAAAGAACCGATCCCTTGTGCCTTGATCCGATCTTGGTGTCGTAATCTTGCTCTTCAGCCTATGCACAGTCTGGGCAACAGACCCAAGGTTTGTTGCACCGACAGGAGCCCCCGGGCCTAGCCCGAATGCACCACCGGGCGTCGTCGGGGTAAGCCCTAAGCAGTGCATAGGCAGGGGCATAGAAGTGGCAGCCCCTTGAGATATTCTTTGCTTCTTCATGAACTTGAGCTCGGGCCAGTTTTCGGTTCTTCCGCGCATAACTGCCAATTCGCTCTTCCCACCACACCCTTATCCTTAGCCACGTATGCTACATGCATCAAGTGGGGTAGGTAACGGAGGCGCGTGGTGCAGGAGAGCATCAAGGCAGGGGACCGATCTTCTTGGATTGGTAGAGGAGGGCGGTGGTTACCCATTGTGGGATCGGCCCTCTTCCCCGACCCCCCCTATAAAAGGAGGGGTGGGGGAGGAGTGGAGGCATTCATCTTCACATCCCTTCTCCTCCATCTTCTACTAGCCGCTAGTCATGCCGAAGGGGAGAACCCGGGGCCGGACCCCGGGCCATAGCTTGAATTTGGGATGTCGAATGCTCGTGTTGATGCTCGGGGAGTGAGTGTGGTCCAGGCCTGGAGGAGGCGCGTCGGAAGAGCCGCTCGTGGTGTGGGAGATATCAAGCTTTCCCATTGTGGTGAAATGCTTGTTTCCTTTGTCTTGGTCGGCGGTCCATCGGAGGGATGTTCCCTTGGTGCCTTCGTCCCCCCTCCAGCAGTCTTCCAGCTGAGCTTTGGTGGATGACTCCACAGGCGCTCGAGCTGGGGCTTCTTGCTGGTCCTGGAGGTGGTGACCAGGGCACCACGGAGTTTCTCCCCGTGCCGCTCCTTCGCAGCCTTGCCACTCCCGATCTTTTCAGGCTGCGCCCGGCAGGCCGTGACGGGACCGGGATGGGCTCCTCCTTGGGTGCTTCTTTAGTTCTCTTCTCTTTGCACCGCAATACCTGGCGGAGGGAAAACGAAAAGAGGAGATTACGGGCACTTATGTTTTTTAATCTTAAATCTGTAGGCACTTGCCAAATTTTAGTTCAAATAATGCAATCTCTTAAATCCATGTTTGTGTCCTATAAGGTCTGTACTTGTTTGATCAGCATATTAATGAAAAGGATAAACCTTGCCGGGGACTTGTGCATGTATATGTCCATGCAAAGGTGGGATGCGTCTATATTTTTAATAAATGAGTTTCCCTCGGCAGGCTATCCTGCCGGTACCCTCCGTTTTGCTGCCGGGGAGTTAAGCCTACCGGGCACAAATTGTGAAGAGAGACCAGGACCCCACCGATCTTTTTTCATCAAAGGCCACTCAACTATCCTGACCGAAGCAACATTCGAGTCAAGGGATGGGAGCAAAAAGTTTCAAAAAGTGGCGAGGTTTTCTGTTTGGCTTGCTGCACACAAGTCGCCTAAGTTCGACTCAAGGTTTCTGCACACAAGTCTTCACTTATAGAACATGTATGGATAAGAGAAAGAACTTATCTGTCTGGCTTGCCGGAGATCGTAGTGTAGGCTTCATCTTTCCATCTCCTCTTGGAGGCCAAGTCCGCGGTAGGAGCCTGCAGTTTATGCAGATGAAAATGATGCCAGATGCGATCTTATTTACATGAAGATGCGATGCTCATGAAATGCTTATGCATGCATGCAACTTGTCCGGGGCCCCTCAGCGCTTCATTTATTTCCCTGTTTCTCAGGGTCTGCGCCTGGCTTTGAACAAGGGGTTACATGCAACTGAGGCTAGGCCTGTACAAAAGGGTGGCTGTCGGCCAGGGCCCGACAGCCCGCGCCTCTGAGTAGAACTTATGAGATGCTCAATATTCCATGAGTTTTGCAATTGAATGACATCTCCGTTCTCCAGACGGACTGCGCCAGGTCTGGTGACTCGTACTACCCCGTAAGGGCCTTTATGAAGGAAATATGCCCTAGAAGCAATAATAAAGTTGTTATTTATATTTCCTTATATCATGATAAATGTTTATTATTCATGCTAGAATTGTATTAACCGGAAACTTAGTACTTGTATGAATTCATAGACAAATAGAGTGTCCCTAGTATGCCTCTACTAGACTAGCTCGTTAATCAAAGATGGTTAAGTTTCCTGACCATAGACATGTGTTGTCATTTGATGAACGGGATCACATCATTAGAGAATGATTTGATGGACAAGACCCATCCGTTAGCTTAGCATAATGATTGTTTAGTTTTATCTATTGATTCCTTCATGACTTATACATGTTCCTCTGACTATGAGATTATGCAACTCCTGAATACCGAAGGAACACCTTGTGTGCTATCAAACGTCACAACGTAATTGGGTGATTATAAAGATGCTCTACAGGTGTCTCCGATGGTGCTCCTTGAGTTGGCATCGATCGAGATTAGGATTTGTCACTCCGTATATCGGAGAGGTATCTTTGGGCCCTCTCGATAATGCACATCACTATGAGCCTTGCAAGCAATGTGACAAATGAGTTAGTCACGGGATGATGCATTACTGAAACGAGTAAAGAGACTTGCCGGTAACGAGATTGAACTAGGTAAGGTGATACCGATGATCGAATCTCGGGCAAGTAACATACTGATGACAAAGGGAACAACGTATGTTATTATGCGGTTTGATTGATAAAGACCTTCGTAGAATATGTAGGAGCCAATATGAGCATCCAGGTTCCGCTATTGTTTATTGACTGGAGATGTGTCTCGGTCATGTCTACATAGTTCTCGAACCCGTAGGGTCCGCACGCTTAACGTTCGATGACGATTTGTATTATGAGTTATGTGTTTTGATGACCGAAGTTTGTTCGGAGTCCTGGATGGGATCAGGGACATGACGAGGAGTCTCGAAATGGTCGGGACATAAAGAATGATATATTGGACGATGTTATTCGGACACCAGATGAGTTCCGAGAGGTACCATGTGATTATCGGAGTGACGGAGGGTTATCGAAACCCCCGGGGGAACTAATGGGCCTTGATGGGCCTTAGTGGAGAGAGAGGAGGGCCGCAAGGGGCTGGTCGTGCGCCCCCCTTTGGGTCCTAATTGGACTAGGGAAAGGGGGTGGCGCTCCCCTTTCCTTGCCCTCTCCCTCTCCCTTCCTTCTTCCCCTTTCCTCCAGGTGGAATCCTACTAGGACTTGGAGTCCTAGTAGGACTCCTCTTTCCTGACGCGCCCTACAGAGGACGGCCGGCCTCCCCCTCCCCTCCTTTATATACAGGGCAGGGGGCACCCTAGAACACACAAGATCAGTTGTCTTAGCCGTGTGCGGTGCCCCCCCTCCATAGTTACACACCTCGGTCATATCGTCGTAGTGCTTAGCGGCGGTTACTGCAGTAACTTCATCATCACCGTCGCCATGCCGTCGTGCTGACGGAACTCTCCCTCGTCCTCAACTGGATCAAGAGCTCGAGGGACGTCATTGAGCTGAACGTGTGCTGAATGCGGAGGTGCAGTACGTTCGGTGCTTGGATAGGTTGGATCGCAAAGACGTTTGACTACATCAACCGCGTTACTAAACGCTTCCGCTTTCAGTCTACGAGGGTACATTGACACACTCTCCCCGCTCGTTGCTATGCATCTCCTAGATAGATCTTGCATGATCGTAGGAAATTTTTGAAATACTGCGTTCCCCAATAGTGGCATCCGAGCTAGGCCTATGCATAGATGTTATATGCATGAGTAGAACACAATGAGTTGTGGGTGATAATAGTCATACTGCTTACCAGCAACGTCTTACTTTGACTTGGCGGTATTGTTGGATGAAGCGGCCCGGACCAACATTACATGACCCGGTTCATGAGACTAGTTCTACCGACTTGCTTCGCACACAGGTGGCTAGCGGGTGTCTGTTTCTCCAACTTTAGTTGAATTGAGTTTGACTACGCCCGATCCTTGTTGAAGGTTAAAACAACACACTTGACGAAAAATCGTTGCGGTTTTGATGCGTAGGTAAGAACGGTTCTTGCTAGAAGCCCGTAGAAGCCACGTAAAACTTGCAACAATAAAGTAGAGGACGTCTAACTTGTTTTTGCAGGGCATGTTGTGATGTGATATGGTCAAGACGTGATGATATATAAATTGTTGTATGATCATGTTTTGTAAAATTTATCGGCAACTGGCAGGAGCCTTATGGTTGTCTCTTTATTGCATGAAATGCAATCGCCATGTAATTTCTTTACTTTATCACTAAGCGGTAGCGATAGTTGTAGAAGCAATAGTTGGTGAGACGACACTGATGCTACGATGGAGAACAAGGTGTCGAGCCAGTGACGACAGTGCTTTGGAGATGGAGATCAAAGGCACAAGATGATGATGGCCATATCATATCACTTATTTTGATTGCATGCGATGTTTATCTTTTATGCATCTTATTTTGCTTAGTACGGCGGTAGCATTATAAGATGATCTCTCTTATTTTGCTACAGTTCGTTGTGCCGAGACACCACGTGATGATCGGGTGTGATAAGCTGTATGTTCACATACAATGGGTGCAAGCCAGTTTTGCACACGCAGAATACTCGGGTTAAACTTGACGAGCCTAGCATATGCAGATATGGCCTCGGAACACTGAGACCGAAAGGTCGAACATGAATCATATAGTAGATATGATCAACATAGTGATGTTCACCATTGAAAACTACTCCATCTCACATGATGATTGGACATGGTTTAGTTGATATGGATCAAGTGATCATTTAGATGACTAGAGGGATGTCTACCTAAGTGGGAGTTCTTAAGTAATATGATTAATTGAACTTTAATTTATCATGAACTTAGTACCTGATAGTATTTTGCATGTCTGTGTTGTTGTAGATCAATGGCCCGTGCTACCATTCCTTTGAATTTTAATGCATTCCTAGAGAAAGCTAAGTTGAAAGATGATGGTAGCAACTACACTGACTAGGTCGTAACTCGAGGATTATCCTCATTGCTGCACAGAAGAATTACATCCTGGAAGCACCACTAGGTGCAAGACCCGCTGCAGGAGCAACTCCAGACGTTATGTATGCCTGGCAGAGCAAAGCTGATGACTACTCGATAGTTCAGTGTGCCATGCTTTACGGCTTAGAACCGGGACTTCAACGACGTTTTGAATGTCATGGAGCATATGAGATGTTCTAGGAGTTGAAGTTAATATCTCAAGCAAATGCCCGGATTGAGAGATATGAAGTCTCCAATAAGTTCTACAGCTGCAATATGGAGGAGAATAGTTCTGTCAGTGAACATATACTCAGAATGTCTGGGTACCACAACCACTTGAATCAACTTGGAGTTAATCTTCTTCCCGATGATAGTGTCATTGATGTAGTTCTTCAATCACTACCACCAAGCTACAAAAGCTTCGTGATGAACTATAATATGCAAGGGATGGATAAGACAATTCCCGAGCTCTTCGCGATGCTAAAGGCTGCGGAGGTAGAAATCAAGAAGGAGCATCAAGTGTTGATGGTTAACAAGACCACTAGTTTCAAGAAAAAGGGCAAAGGGAAGAAGGGGAACTTCAAGAAGAACGGCAAGCAAGTTGCTGCTCAAGTGAAGAAGCCCTAGTCTGGACCTAAGCCTGAGACTGAGTGCTTCTACTGCAAAGGGACTGGTCACTGGAAGCGGAACTGCCCCAAGTATTTTGGCGGATAAGAAGGGTGGCAAAGTGAAAGGTATATTTGATATACATGTTATTGATGTGTACCTTACTAATGCTCGTAGTAGGGCCTGGGTATTTGATACTGGTTCTATTGCTCATATTTGCAACTCGAAACAGGGGCTACGAATTTAATGAAGATTGGCTAAGGACGAGGTGATGATGCGTGTGGGAAATGGTTCCAAAGTCGATGTGATCACCGTCGGCACACTACCTCTACATCTACCTTCGGGATTAGTTTTAGACCTGAATAATTGTTATTTGGTGCCAGCGTTAAGCATGAACATTATATCTGGATCTTGTTTGATGCGAGACAGATATTCATTTAATTTAGAGAATAATGGTTGTTCTATTTATATGAGTAATATCTTTTATGGTCATGCACCCTTGATGAGTGGTCTATTTTTATTGAATCTCGATTGTAGTGAGACACATATTCATAATATTGAAGCCAAAATATGCAAGGTTAATAATGATAGTGCAACTTATTTGTGGCACTGCTGTTTAGGTCATATTGGTGTAAAGCGCAGGAAGAAAATCCATGCCGATGGGCTTTTGGAATCACTTGATGCTTGCGAACCATGCCTCATGGGCAAGATGACTAATACTCCGTTCTCCGGAACAATGGAGCGAGCAATCGACTTGTTGGAAATAATACATCTTGATGTATGCGGTCCGATGAGTGTTGAGGCTCATGGCGGTATCAAGTTATTTTCTAAACTTCACAGATGATTTGAGCAGATATGGGTATATCTACTTGATGAAACATAAGTCAAAACATTTGAAAAGTTCAAAGAATTTCAGAGTGAAGTGGAAAATCATCGTAACAAGAAAATAAAGTTTCTAAGATCTGATCGTGGAGGTGAATATTTGAGTTATGAGTTTGGTCTTCATTTGAAACAGTGTGGAATAGTTTCGCAACTCACGCCACCTGGAACACCACAGCGTAATGGTGTGTCTGAACGTCGTAATCGTACTTTATTAGATATGGTGCAATCTATGATGTCTCTTACTGATTTACCACTATTGTTTTGGGGTTATGCTTTAGAGATGGCTGCATTCACGTTAAATAGGGCACCATCTAAATCCGTTGAGACGACACCATATGAACTGTGGTTTGGCAAGAAACCCAAGTTGTCGTTTCTTAAAGTTTGGGGCTGCGATGCTTATGTGAAAAAGCTTCAACCTGATAAGCTCGGACCCAAATCGGAGAAATGTGTCTTCATAGGATACCCAAAGGAGACTGTTGGGTACACCTTCTATCACAGATCTGAAGGCAAGATATTCGTTTCTAAGAATGGATCCTTTCTACAGAAGGAGTTTCTCTCTAAAGAAGTGAGTGGGAGGAAAGTAGAACTTGATGAGGTAATTGTACCTTCTCCCGAATTGGAAAGTAGTTCATCACAGAAATCAATTCCAGTGATTCCTACACCAATTAGTGAGGAAGCTAATGATGGTGATCATGAAACTTCTGATCAAGTTACTACCGAACCTCGTAGGTCAACCAGAGTAAGATCCGCACCAGAGTGGTACGGTAATCCTGTTCTCGAGGTCATGTTACTTGACCATGACGAACCTACGAACTATGAGGAAGCGATGATGAGCCCAGATTCCATGAAATGGCTTGAGGCCATGAAATCTGAGATTGGATCCATGTATGAGAACAAAGTGTGGACTTTGGTTGACTTGTCCGATGATCGGCAAGCCATGGATAATAAATGGATCTTCAAGAAGAAGACTGATGATGATGGTAATGTTACTGTCTACAAAGCTTGACTTGTTGCGAAAGGTTTTCGACAAGTTCAAGGAGTCGAATACGATGAGACCTTCTCACCCGTAGTGATGCTTAACTCTGTCTGAATCATATTAGCAATTGCCGCATTTTATGATTATGAAATTTGGCAAATGGATGTCAAAACTGCATTCTTTAATGTATATCTTAAAGAAGAGTTGTATATGATGCATCCAGAAGATTTTTGTCGATCCAAAAGGTGCTAACAAAGTGTGCAAGCTCCAGCGATCCATTTATGGACTGGTGCAAGCCTCTCGGAGTTGGAATATATGTTTTGATAGTGTGATCAAAGCATATGGTTTTATATAGACTTTTGGAGAAGCCTGTATTTACAAGAAAGTGAGTGGGAGATCTGTAGCATTTCTGATATTACGTGTGGATGACATATTGTTGATCGGAAATTATACTGAATTTCTAAATAGCATAAAAGGATACTTGAATAAGAATTTTTCAATGAAATACCTCGGTGAAGCAGCTTATATATTGGGCATCAAAATCTATAGAGATAGATCAAGACGCTTAATTGGACTTTCACAAAGCACATACATTGATAAAGTTTTGAATAAGTTCAAAATGGATCAGTCAAAGAAAGGGTTCTTGCCTGTGTTACAAGGTGTGAAGTTGAGTCAGACTCAATGCCCTACCACTGCAGAAGATAGAGAGAAAATGAAAGTCATTCCCTATGCTTCAGCCATAGGTTCTATCATGTATGGAATGCTGTGTACCAGACCTAATGTGTGCCTTGCTATTAGTTTAGTAGCGAGGTACCAAAGTAATCCAGGAGTGGATCATTAGACAGCGGTCAAGAACATCCTGGAATACCTAAAAAGGACTAAGGATATGTTTCTCGTGTATCGAGGTGACAAAGGGCTCGTCGTAAACGGTTACGTCGATGCAAGCTTTGACACTGATCTGGATGACTCTAAGTCACAAACCGGATACATATTTATATTGAATGGTGGAGCTGTCAGTTAGTGCAGTTCCAGGTAGAGCGTCATGGCAGGATCTACGTGTGAAGCAAAGTACATAGCTGCTTCGGAAGCAGCGAATGAAGGAGTCTGGATGAAGGAGTTCATATCCGATCTAGGTGCCATACCTAGTGCATCGGGTCCAATGAAAATCTTTTGTTACAATACTGGAGCAATTGCCTTGGCGAAGGAATCCAGATTTCATAAGAGAACCAAACACATCAAGAGACGCTTCAATTCCATCCACGATCAAGTCAAGGAGGGAGACATAGATATACGCAAGATACATATGGAATTGAATGTTGCAGACCCGTTGACTAAGCCTCTCTCATGAGCAAAACATGATCAACACCAAGACTCTATGGGTGTTAGAATCATTACTATGTAATCTAGATTATTAACTCTAGTGCAAGTGGGAGACTGAAGGAAATATGCCCTAGAAGCAATAATAAAGTTGTTATTTATATTTCCTTATATCATGATAAATGTTTATTATTCATGCTAGAATTGTATTAGTCGCAAATTTTGTACATGTGTGAATACATAGACAAATAAAGTGTCCCTAGTATGCCTCTACTAGACTAGCTCGTTAATCAAAGATGGTTAAGTTTCCTGACCATAGACATGTGTTGTCATTTGATGAACGGGATCACATCATTAGAGAATGATGTGATGGACAAGACCCATCCGTTAGCTTATCATAATGATCGTTTAGTTTTATTGCTATTGCTTTCTTCATGACTTATACATGTTCCTCTGACTATGAGATTATGCAACTCCCGAATACCGGAGGAACACCTTGTATGCTATCAAATGTTACAACACAACTGGGTGCTTATAAAGATGCTCTAGAGGTGCCTCCGATGGTGCTTGTTGAGTTGGCATAGATCGAGATTAGGATTTGTCACGCCGTGTATCGGAGAGGTATCTCTGGGCCCTCTCGGTAATGCACATCACTATGAGCCTTGCAAGCAATGTGAAAAATGAGTTAGTCACAGGATGATGCATTACGGAAACGAGTAAAGAGACTTACTGGTAACGAGATTGAACTAGGTATTACCTACGATCGAATCTCGGGCAAGTAGCATACCGATGACAAAGGGAACAACGGATGTTGTTATGCGGTTTGACTGATAAAGATCTTTGTAGAATATGTAGGAGCCAATATGAGCATCCAGGTTCCTCTATTGGTTATTGACCGGATATGTGTCTCGGTCATGTCTACGTAGTTCTCGAACCCGTAGGGTCCGCACGCTTAACATTCGATGACGATTTTTATTATGAGTTATGTGTTTTCATGACTGAAGTTTTTTCGGAGTCCCGGATGAGATCACGGACATGACGAGGAGTCTCGAAATGGTCGAGACATAAAGAATGATATATTGGACGATGTTATTCGGACGCCGGATGAGTTCCGAGAGGTACCGGGTAATTATCAGAGTGCCGGAGGGTTATCGGAACCCCCGGGGGAATTAATGGGCCTTGATGAGCCTTAGTGGAGAGAGAGGAGGGCCGCAAGGGGCTGGCCACGCGACCCCGTTTGGGTCCGAGTTGGACTAGGGAAAGGGGGCGGCGCCCCCCTTTCCTTACCCTCTCCCTCTCCCTTCCTTCTCCCCCTTTCCTCCAGGTGGAATCCTACTAGGACTTGGAGTCCTAGTAGGACCCTCTGCCCTGGCGCACCCTATAGGGGCCGGCCGGCCTCCCCCTGCCCTCCTTTATATACGGGGGGCAGGGGGACACCCTAGAACACACAAGATCAATTGTCCTAGCCATGTGCAGTGCCCCCCTTCCACAGTTACACACCTCGTCGTAGTGCTTAGGCGAAGCCCTGCGCCGGTAACTTCATCATCACCGTCGCCATGCCATCGTGCTGACGGAACTTTCCCTCGTCCTCAACTGGATCAAGAGCTCGAGGGACATCATCGAGCTGAACGTGTGTTGAACGCGGAGGTGTCGTACGTTCGGTGCTTGGATTGGTTGGATTGCGAAGACGTTCGACTACATCAACCACGTTACTAAACGCTTCCGCTTTCGGTCTACGAGGGTACGTGGACACACTCTCCCCGCTCATTGCTATGCATCTCCTAGATAGATCTTGTGTGATCGTAGGAAATTTTTGAAATACTGCGTTCCCCAACACTTATTTGTACCCTTGGCGGAGTGAACGCGCCTAAGGACAAGGTGCCTTCCTCAAAACACTGGGCATGAACCCTGCGGCTGTGATAGCGACACAGGGCTTGCTGGTAGCATGCAACACGCATAGCAGCCCGAAGACTATTCTCCTCTAGAAGCACATCGTTGTCATGCTGGTGTTGTTCCTGTGCTGCTTCATCGTAGGCAAGCACTCGAGGTGACCCGTAAATGAGTTCCATGGGGATAACTGCTTCTGCCCCATAGACTAAGGAGAAGGGAGTATGCCAGGTAGCTCAATTTGGTGTCGTTCCGAGGGACCAAAGAACCACCGACATCTCATCGATCCGTCGCCTACTGCACTTCTGCAGCTTATCAAATGTTCTTGTCTTGAGACCTCGCAAAACTTCATTGTTCACCCTCTTAGCTTGTCCATTGCTTCTAGGAAGCACAGCAGAAGCAAATGAGGTCTTGCTTCTGAGGGCATGAACATATTGCATGAAGGCGTGACTAGTGAACTGGTTGTCATTGTCGGTGATGATCCAGGCAGGGACCACGAAGTGGCACACCAATCCTTTCAAGAACTTGATAGCTGACTGAGAAGTCACCTTTCTCACAGCTTCTACTTCCGGCCATTGTGGAAACTTGTCGATGGCAACGAACAAGAATTCAAAGCCCCCGGCAGATCCGGGGAAAGGGCCGAGGATATCGAGCCTCCAGACTAAAAATGGCCATGACAAAGGGATTGTCTGAAGAGCTTGGGCAGGCAGATGGATATTCTTTGAATGGAACTGGCATGATTCACATTTGGTGACTAGCTTGACCGCGTCTTGGAGGCTGTGGGCCAATAAAATCCTTGCCGGAATGCTTTCCCAACTAATGCCCTTGATCCAATGTGGGAGCCGCACATGGCTTTGTGTATTTCTGCCAGCAGTTCCTTTCCTTCTTCCCGGCAAATGCACTTCAATTTCACACTGTTGGGCCTCCTTCTATATAGTGTGTCAGCAACAAACTGATACATACTGGCCCTCCGGGCTACTCTTTTAGCTTCTTCTTGCTCTTCGGGAAGTTCTCCGGTTTGGAGGAAGTGGACAATGTGCCTTGCCCAAGTTGGAGCCTGGGGCTCGGCAACAAGTACTAGCGGCACCTTGTCATCTGCGGGAGCACGTTCCTCAACCACGGGAACCAGTGGCCCAGTAGGAGGGTGTAGCCCGGCAATCGATGGGGAGTTGTTTCCAGCAGGCTCCCTGCCAGGAGCCCTGAGAGGCTCTACTGGGAGAGGCTTACCGGAGTCCAATTTCCTCCTCTTTCAGGCCATTGTGGCTGGGGATACGGAGGGCTGAGTAAGATGGAGAACAAAAGTTCCTGGTTCCACAGGAAGCTTCTGTGCAGCACACTTGGAGAGATAATCAGCAATGCTATTTTCTGCATGGGGTACGTGCTCTGTTTGCAATCTGTCAAAGTGCTCCTCTAATCTTCTCACTTCCTTGACGTATGCCTCCATCAATGGACTTTGGTAATCCTTGTTGACTTGTCTCACCACAAGTTGTGAATCTCCTCGAATGATCAGCTTCTTGATTCCCAATTCAGTGGCAATTCTGAGCTAGGCAAGGAGCTCTTTATACTCTGTTGTATTGTTGGTTGTCTCCTCTCGGGGAAAATGCACCTGGACGACGTACTTCATGTGCTCTCCAATGGGAGCAACGAGAAGCACGCTAGCCCCTCCACCTTGTAGGGAGAAGGCACCATCGAAATACATAATCCATCCTTGGGGCGCTTCCTTGCCGGGAAGAACTATTTCTAGCACTTCTTCATCAGGGGTTGGCGTCCATTCTGCAATCAAATCTGCTAATGCCCTGCTCAGGATTGTCGATGTGCTTTCAAACCTCATGCCAAAGCTGGATAACTCCAATGCCCACTCCACTATTCTTCCGGTAGCCTATGGGTTTTGGAGTATCCTTTGCAAAGGAAAGCGGGTGACCACCGTGATCTCATGGGCTTGGAAGTAGTGGTGCAGTTTCCTTGAGGCCATGACGAGGCCAAAAATCAAGTTTTGCACACCAGAGTACCTGGATCTAGCCCCCTGCAATAGGGAGCTGACGAAGTATGCTGGGCAATGCACCACTCTCTTCCTTGCCGCGTCCTTGGGTGGCCTTCGCTTCCATGCTCTTCTTTATCCTGATCCACATCTGGCCTTGCCAGGCTGTTCTCACTTTCTGTCTCTTCTACTTCCCGCTGCGCCACTAGGGCTGCATTAACCACTTGATTAGTTTCCGCCAAGTATAGCAGCAACATCTCTTGTGGTTTGGGCGCAACCAAAGTAGGCAAATAGGACAAGTAGGTCTTCAAATATCGCAATGCTGCGTCTGCTTCTGGAGTCCACTTCATGGGCCCTGCCTTCTTCAAAATTTTGAAGAACGACAGGGCGCGCTCGGCAGACTTGGAGATGAATCTGCTAAGCGCGTCAACACACCCTATTAAACACCTCACATCTTTAACTGTCTTGGGTGCCTGAATCTGCTCGATAGCCTTGATCTTGTCGGGGTTGGCTTCTATCCACGATGGGACACAAAGAACCCAAGTAGCTTGCCGGAGGGAACGCCAAACACACACTTCTCCGGGTTCAGCTTCAAGTTGATCTTGTGCAGATTAGCAAATGTCTCCTCCAAATCCTGGATGAGGGTTGATCTATCCTTGGTCTTGACCACAATATCATCCATATAGGCTTCAATGTTCCTGTGCAGCTGTGATTCAAAACCAATCTGGACTGCTCTTGCAAAAGTGGACCCGACACTCTTCAACCTGAAAGGCATGCGCACGAAGCAGTGCCACATGGGGTGATGAATGAAGTCTTCTCTTCATGTTTCTTGGACATAAAGATCTGATGATATCCAGAGTATGCATCCAGAAAATAGAGCAACTCACATCCTGAGGTGGAATCCACAATCTGGTCGATGCGCGGCAAGGTAAATGGATCCTTCGGACATGCCTTGTTAAGATCTGTGAAATCTATGCACAGCTTCCTTTTTCCGTTAGCCTTGCGTACGACTACTGGATTTGCCAACCACGTCGAATGCAGTACTCCTCTGACCAAACCAGTTGCCTCAAGTTTCTTGATCTCTTCTGCTATGAATTGCTGCCGCTCCAAGGCTTGCTTTCGGACCTTCTGCTTGACGGGTCGGGCATGTGGGTAGACTGCAAGGTGGTGCTCAATTACCTCCCTAGGAACACAGGGGATATCAGATGGTTGCCAAGCAAACACATCGATATTCGCCCACAAGAAGGCAATGAGCATGCTTTCCTATTTGTCATCAAGGGTGGCACTGATAGTAAAAGTATCGTCAGTGCTAGCCAGTGAAGTGGTCTTGGATCTCTTGGTATTGGAACTCTCCGGCAAGTCATCGACAGGAGTAGCATACTCCGAAGAGGTACGCTTCCCGGATTCCTTGCTGGTGTCCCTACTAATCATCTTCTTTCCTTCGATTTCCTTGGCAAGAGTTGCGGCTTCAGCGGTCTCTGCCGCGACTGCATCCCGAAACATCTTATCCATGCAAATGATTGCGTCCTTCTCATCTGACAGAATGGAAATGACTCCCACAGGTCCCGGCATCTTCAAGGTGTTGTAGGCATAGTGGGATGCCGCCATGAATTTTGCTAGATCTAGGCATCCAAGGATTCCATTGTACGGCAGGGGAAGGTTGACCACATCGACACAACCTTCTCAGTCCAATAGTTCAACTCTCCTCCGAATGCCACTGGCAACATGATCTTTCCCTTAGTGTCGTGGTCTTGTCACGGCAGATGTCCTCATGAAAGGACTTAGTCGCGGAGCCATCGCTACGGGTTAACTTGGAGGGGTTAAAGCGGACGCAAAGACACAAGAGTTATACTAGTTCGGCCCCTTCGATGAAGGAAAAAGCCTACGTCTAGTTTGTGATGGGATTGATGTGGTCTCGATGACTAGGGAGCAAATAGCTTCGCCTAGGCCTCGAGTTGTTGTTCTCTGTCCTTGAACCGACCCGGGTCGTCCCCTTATATACATGGGTGACGCCCATCGGCTTAGAGAGTCCCAACCTCCGGTTCATATTCGTATCTGGGCTGGTCTCTCTCTATTCCTAACTTACAATACAAGTTATACATCAGGCCGGTTTACGGCTACAGGTTCTGAACCGACTACAGGCCTTGGGCCCTTACACTCATGCCTCCTGGGATTTTACAATATTGAACTATTGATGAAGTTAACCCGGCCCAGATAGGCCGGTTTACGCCCAGTAGTAACATCCCCAACATTAGGCCCTAGATTGATTTGAACAAGTTCACGTCAATCCTTGAGAAAAAACCTTTATCTTCGATACCTTCTTGAAATCGTTGAACCGCCGTGATGTCACTTTCTCCGATGTTGTAAACCGGTCTGACGTCCTCAGAAAGATAGCATCCGTGATATCTTCTTTGTTTTCATAGATCCACAATAATCGAGGCCACAGCTCCGCTTTCTAGGGTTACGGTTCCTTGATTCCCGCGCCTGACACAGGGATCCTGCCTTATAAATAGGCCCGAAGGGTCATCCCTTCTTTTCCCTTCGTCCCCTTTCTCTTCGTCTTCTTTGCGTCGCTGGCCTCAGAGCTCCGCCATTGCCGACCTCTCAGACTGTCTTGGGCCGCTGCATCGACCGAACGCACTGTGAGAAAAAGCAGATTCCTTCGCCTCTCCTTGGTCGAGGTAGGTCCTCAGTTCCCTTTTGACCTAGATCCATTCTAGGGTTTCCTGTCCTTGCCGTACTCCATGAACTTGTTCTTATAGCAGATTCTTGAATATATCTGTGATACTTTTGTGCTTGATTAGCAGTAACTTTTATGCTCCGCCTGTAGTCTTGTGCGTGCATCCAAGAGTCTAATGCATCATCTCTGCTCATTGCATCAATACTGCTCTGTTGTCTTCCTTTTTTGAATATTTTTCTTATTTTCCGATCCGCGTTAGATCCTTCGTTGTAGAAAAACTTGCGAAACCTGTTTACGCATACTTAGCCGCTCGCAACCTTCATTGCTTTCGATATTTAGACCTTAGGCCAAGCGGTTTAACTTAACATAGAAAAATTACATAAGCCGGTACACAACATTAGCCCTCTTGTTGAACCGCCAGAATTTCAGAGCGAATCTTGTCGCTCCATAAAACTCCGGTTTAGCATTGTACACCGGTTCTCTCTTTATCCCACCATATTTCTTTGAATCGGATTTATATATTTTTGTAGATGGCCAAACAAGTGTATGAGTGCAACTGGGCTCCTTCCCGTGTCACTGAGACTCAATTAAACAACCTGGTCCTGACTGGCGCTTTAGCCAGTAAAAATAACATCCATTGGAGGGTCCCTGGCAAAGAATGTCCACCCACCCCTCAGGAAGGAGAGGTTGTAGTTTTCGCAGATCACCTAGCCCAGGGCTTCAATCTGCCCGGCTCAAAATTTTATCGAGATGTACTAGCAAATTTTCAACTCCGTCCACAAGATATAGGCCCCAATTCTGTTACCAATATCTGCCACTTCCAAGTACTCTGTGAGGCATACTTTCAGGAAGAACCCACAGTGGAGCTGTTTAGAGACTGCTTCCATATAAACCGCCGCACATAATTCACTGACGGGCCTAACACGGAATTAGGTGGCGTGGCGATTCGTAAAAAGAAAGGAGGTCACTTATCCTCATGTCAAACTGCACAACCACCCCAAGGAATGGAATCAAACATGGTTTTATTGCAAAGATACTTCACCTGCCAATGAGAATCCCTTGCCTGGTTTTCGTCCGGAGCGACTCAGCGACACACATCCCTTTCCACAAAGGTTAAGTGCCAGTGAGAGAAGTAAATATGCGCCTCAACTCTCCAAGCTCAGAGCCTTCATGGCTAACGGTTTAACCAGAATTGACCTTGCGCGCTATTGGATATCATGGAGCATACTGCCCCTCTCCCAGCGCTCCGGTTTAATGTGCGAGTACACTGGTAGTGTCGACGACCCCCTCCGACACATTAACATCCAGCTTACTGATGACGAGGTCACCGAGGCGGTGAACAAGATGCTGAACGAACCGGAAAATCTCCATGCCCGGACCGGTCTTCTCCCCTTCTGCGCTGCCAACAAACCGCCAGCTGTAAGATTTCTTATTATTTATTACTGAATATATTGTCGCCATCCCGGCATAACTTTTAATACCGACTGTTGCTGAATCAGGGCGATGATCCATTCTGGAGCAAGAAACGCCCGCAAGAGAAGCCGGAGAAACCAGACAAACCGGAATAACCACTTAGGCAAAAGACAAAAGCTGTTAAGAAGACTGCTCATAAGAGAAAAACCACTGCCTCTTCTGATCCGGCTGCGGATGATGATGTGGGTAATCCGGACGATGAGGTAAAATTTGATTCACTTGGTTTACCTTTCACACGCCTAATTACTGATGATGTTTGTCGATGATGTCAAGCCGATGAACGCTGATGCCGTAGAGGTAACCGTTCTCTCCTCTGACTCAAATCCTTTGCCTTCGCTAAAAAACCGTCAGGCAAACCGGAAAATTAAATTTTCTCATCCCCTTGCTTACTTGGATCCCAAATTTCTTATGAAGACTCAACAACACAAAGCTCGCCGCACAACTCTCTAAGACAATGTCGTAGTTACCTCCACCGGTTTACCAAACAGTCCGGTTCGAAACGCCGTTCAGAGGTATCTAATTTGCTTGTCGCTGCTCCTCCTAAAGCAGGCTGGTTTCGTCAACCCCTTAATTAAATACGATTCTGATTATCGTGTCACTTCCCACTCCTCATCCGGGCGAGTCATCACCACTCAGCCGCCGCTAAAAACGGTGCTTGGGTAAGTTATACTTTTCATATTCCTTCTACAACATCATTGTGTTGTATATGCCGTGTTAACTCTGGTTGTGCTTTTCAGGCCAAACCTAGGCCGAGGCAAAAACGCCGTCTGGGCAAAGCGGCCGACGAAGAAACTGCCCCTGAACCGGGGAGCACCCCAAACCTTGAAACGGATAACTGCGAAGACACATCCAATGATCTGCCACAGCAAAATGACGATCTTGTTACTGAAGAAAGGCCTACTGACACCGCCCTTCCTGCTGATCAGCCTAGAAGCCCAACCCGGATTGAAAAATCCACCAGTCCATTCCGGCCTGCTGACCAATCGACGGTTCCTGGTCAAACCGGTAGGTCCAAGGACGACGACGTTGTAATTACTGGTTTTGGCCACAGTGAACCGGGCAATCCAGTTGCCTTATCTAAACATTCTACGAAGGAGGAGTTTGCCACTATGAGCAAGGGCAAGTGGGATGTTGATCTGGCCACTTATGCTGCTCTGAACCCTCAAGACCTTCACTCGGCTACTTGAACCGGCTGTATACCAGCCGTGACTATGAAGCTGGCCTGGTGAAAATGATGAAGGAGAAACTCGAGGTAACCTCCATGTTCTTTTCCTTGCTCGGATATTTCCATTTTGTTAACTCTCCTAGCCCCCAAGGGCCGGTTCAACTTAGCATAGTTAAACCGACTTAGTATAAACTCAATGCTTGAGAATCCGTGAGGTAGCCCCCAGCCGGGTTCAACCTAGCCTAGTTAAACCGGGACTGCACTTTATATCGCCACATCAAGACATGTTTGAATAAATAGCCATTAGCCCCCAAGTGCCAAGTTTATTACTTGTTTTGAGCTTGGGAGTTTGTGATTGCATTAACTGATGTAGAATATATATGCATTAGCCCCCTAGTGCCAAGTGTATAACAGGTTTATGCTCTGGGGACTTGAAATGACGATATGTAACATGCTTCCTTGTTGCGAGTGAGATACGTCAACAAGCCTCTCAAATCCAGGATCTCCGTGAAAATCTGAAATCTCAACAATCAGAAACCTCCAAGGCCAAGGATGAGCTGAAAACCGCTTTAACTACTATGGAGCAACTCAAGGAGTGGTTCAAGTCTGAGCGGGCCGGCTGGGATACTGAAAAGGCCGCTTTGACTAAAAAGGTTGAAAATGCTGAAGCTGCCCTTAAACCGGTGGTAGACGAGCTGACCAGCGTGAAGCGGCAAGTGCATTCCATGACTGCTGCCATCTTCGGTAAGTTTCCTCTGGTTTCTATGATAATCTTGACCTTTCTTATGATAAGTCCGGTTTGTAATTTCTCTTGCAATGCTGTAGGCACACACATTGGTCACTTGGGGTCAGATGTCCGGAAAAAATTGAAGGCTGCGTATACCTTAATAGAGCAGCTGTATACTGGAGTGCAGCGGATCATCTCCACCGCATCTCATAACAATCCGGCGCCTTCCTTAATTCAGGATACCCTTAAGAGGTTGTCCATGCTTCCCGCCCGGATTGAAGAGCTGAAGAAATCTGCTGCACGAACCGGCGCCATCAACGCCTTAATCCGGGCCAAAGCATGGGTGCCTGATTTCGATCCCATGGAAGCGGCTCAAGGCTATCCCAGTCTGAAGGAAGACGGCTCAGAATTCAACGAACATGACTTGAGAGCAATAAACCGGGCCGTTCGCCCTTTGGCTTGCCAATTAGCTGAAGAAGCCAACTTGTCGCATTATCAAGCTCAAGATGATGATCGAAGAAGCGAGTGGCTGCACCTATCCCTGAAGCGGAAAACCTGATCCCTCCAATCCGTAAGCATACTTATGCTCCTGATATTGACCCAACTTCCCTGATCCATGAAGAGGCTGTCTTTCAAGCTTTAATGGGAATCAACTGGACCACTGTTGATTTCCAGCAGCTGGGTAGAGAGGAAGAGGCTGAAGCGGCGCAGGACGATCCACAACCATCAAATCGGGGCAGCGAACAAGCATGAACCAGAAGTCGGTTTGAAGAGCTGCTTTATTATATTCCGTCCAGAAACAATGATCTTATTTGGGCACCATGTTGCCTTGTAATAGGATAGCCAACCCTCTTGCTTTGAACACGCCTTCGTGCATGGGTGCTGATACTCTTGCTTGAATAATCAAAAATATTCATCTTATATTGCCTGCAGCTACATAATCTTAAACCGCCACGGCGGTTTATACCGCCAGCTGGTTTGTGATATTCATGTATTCATATGATGGAATATTTAAGGCATATAACCGAAATTTATGATATCAAATACCTGCCATTGCTGGGCATAAGGTTGACTTAGCCAATCTTGAAGCGGAGGTTGGATAAACCCTTACCGTCAAAGGAGAAAACAGCTCCTGTCATTTATACTGCCGGTTTCCCATGTAAACCGTGCCGGGTCATAATAAGCCCCCCTGTTACTCCATAACAGGATGTTAACAGAAGAAACATCAAACCGGTGAAATTATCGCCGGATTAGAAATTTGACCGAATTCCATCAACTGATAGTTTTGAAAAACGGTTTAAAAATGTTGCCGGTTTAAGAAAACACAACCAAAATTAAATAACAAAGATGAAAGAATATGGAAGCAAAGGCAATGATAAAACCGCTTTGCAAAAAGAGGCTTTCTTGAGCCGATCGGATGGTGTTACCATGGTCGGACACGACCAAGGTCCCAATAAGGTGTAGCTATGGTTCAAGTCAGCCAGCCCCCAACCGAAATCGTGGCATTGTGCCGATCAAGTGGCGTGGCAATGGTTGAGTTCGACCAAGCCCCCAAGTGATTCTATGGCCTTAGGCCGATCAAGAAGCGTGACTGGTTCAGACTTGACCATGTCCCCAAGTGATCTGGTGGCTTCCGCCTATCAAAAGGTGTTGCATTGGTTCGGATACGACCAAGCCCCCAAGTGATATCACAAAGCTTTTGAAAAGCAAACTCAAGGGGTAAACCGGAGGCCGCTTTAAGACAGAACAACTCCATGTAACCACGCAGGATGTAATGAGCGGATACCCCGCTTTTAGCCGAGGCTCGGTTTATTGCTTTATTCATAATATATACACTGTCATAATATGTACATAAGTAGAGCCGATGGCTCAGGTATAATAAGGCCAAAGATGAGCTATGTTCCACGGCCTGTTGGTCTCCTCTTCTGACGTGCGTGAGTCTTTATGCTCTCGAACATCGATCAGATAGTACGACCCGTTGTGCAGATTCTTGCTGACCACAAAAGGTCCCTCCCAAGGCGGGGATAGCTTGTGCATGTCTGTCTGGTCTTGGATGAGCCGAAGCACCAAATCTCCTTCTTGAAAGGTTCTGGTCCTGACCCGGCGACTATGATAACGACGAAGATCCTGCTGGTAAATCGCCGAGCGAGCAGCTGCTATGTCTCGCTCTTCATCCAGCCGATCCAAAGCGTCCTGTCGTGTTGTCTCATTATCCGTTTCGACATAGGCTGCCACACGAGGTGAGTCATGACGGATGTCGCTGGGGAGAACCGCCTCCGCTCCATAAACCATAAAGAACAGCCGTGTATCCCGTGGATCTGTTAGGTGTAGTATTTATACTCCATAACACAGACGGTAGCTCTTCTACCCAACAACCCGGCGTCCTCTGCAAAGGGACCATAAGCCGGGGTTTGATGCCTCTCAGGATCTCTTGATTGGCTCTTTCCGCTTGACCATTGGACTGTGGGTGAGCTATTGAAGAAACGTCAATCCGGATGTGCTCACATTCGTAGAACTCCTTCATGGCACCTTTGGACAAATTGGTACCATTATCTGTAATGATACTGTGTGGAAAACCAAACCGGAAAATCACCTTTTTGATGAACTGAACCGCCGTGGCCGCATCACACTTGCTAACAGGTTCTGCCTCTACCCACTTTGTAAATTTGTCAAACGCCACCAACAGGTGTGTCTTTTTGTCCTTGGACCGCTTGAAAGGTCCAACCATATCCAGCCCCCAAGTCGCAAACGACCAAGTAATTAGAATCATCCTCAATTCTTGGGCCAGTACATGAGCACGTCTGGAAAACTTTTGGCAAGCATCACATCGTCTGACCAGATCTTATGCATCAGCATGGGCAGTCAACCAATAAAAACCATGGCGGAACGCCTTAGCCATCAAGGATTTTGAACCGGCGTGATGACCACAATCTCCTTCGTGGATCTCACGCAATATTTCACAGCCTTCCTCAGGGGACACACAACATTGAAACGCCCTTGACACACTGCAATGATGCAACTCGCCATTAACAATGGTCATAGACTTAGACCGCCGAACTATCTGTCGGGCCAACATCTCATCTTCCGGTAACTCGCCCCGGTTCATGTATGCCAGATAAGGGAGCGTCAATCCGAATGACATGCAGGGCTGCCACCAACCGAGCCTCCGGATCAGGAATAGCCAAATCCGCTTCATCAGGAGCTTGGTGACGGATTGTGCAAAGACGTCGAGAAAAACATTGGGCGGGACCGGTTTTGCGTTGGGAGCCCAACCGCCGAAAGCGTCCGCTTCGTTCTTCCACGATCCACATCATCCACCTGATAGCCTTTGAAATGACCTGCAACAACATCCACCTCACGACGATATGCAGCCATGAGTGGGTCCTTGGAATCCCAAGTGCCGGACACCTGTTGAGCCACTAGGTCCGAGTCACCGAAGCACTTAACCCGGCTTAGGTTCATCTCCTTAGCCATCCGAAGACCGTGGAGCAAGGCTTCATACTCAGCTGCATTGTTAGTACAAGGGAACATTAAGCGGAGAACGTAACAAAACTTGTCACCTCGTGGGGAAGTTAATACGACTCCAGCCCCCGAGCCCTCCAACTACCTGGATCCGTCAAAATGGATGGTCCAATAGGTATGATCTGGCCTTTCTTCAGGCGCTTGCAACTCTGTCCAATCATTAATGAAATCCACAAGCGCTTGGGACTTCACTGCCGTCCGAGGTACATACTTCAAACCGTGCGGCCCAAGCTCTATAGCCCACTTGGCAATCCGGCCAGTCGCCTCTCGGTTCTGTATGATATCACCTAAGGGAACTGAACTCACCACCGTGATGGGATGCCCTTGAAAATACTTTCAGCTTCCGCTTGCCATAAAAACTCCATACACCAGCTTACGCCAATGCAGATATCTCTGTTTAGACTCAATAAGCACCTCGCTGATATAATAAACCGGACGTTGAACCGATGCTCCTTCCACCTCTTTCCGCTCTACCACAATGGCCACGCTTAACTGCTTGGCGTTAGCAGCGACATATAGCGAAGCGGCTCCTTGTCGATGGGGGCGGCGAAATGCAGCGGGTTGGCCAATTGCCGCTTTAAGTCCTCCAACGCTTCATCGGGCCGGACTCGGACAAACTAATCTGTCTTCTTGACATCTGGTACAAAGGATGGCCTTCTCTCCGAGGCGGTCGATAAACCGGCTCAGCGGCAATCCGCCCGCCAAACGCTGGACATCATTAATACACTTTGGTTTAGCCAGGAGGTGATAGCCGTAATCTTCTCCGGATTAGCTTCAATCCCCTGTTGGACACAAGAAAACCCAATAACTTGCTCGCCGAACATCAAAGACACATTTGGCCGGGTTAAGCATCATCTTGTAAACCCGCAGGTTGTCAAAGGTTTCTTTCAAATCATCAATCAGTGTTTCCTTCTTCCTTGACTTAACCACAATATCATCCACATAAGCATGCACATTACGGCCGATCTGCTCATGCAAGCAATTCTGTACGCAACGCTGATAAGTTGCTTGGGCGCTCTTGAGCCCAAAAGGCATAGACACATAGCAGGAGGCTCCAAAGGGAGTGATAAATGTTGTCTTCTCCTGGTCCTTAACCGCCATCTTGATCTGATGATATCCAGAATATGCATCCAAAAAACTCAAACGCTCACAACACGCAGTGGCATCAATAATCTGGTCAATGCGGGGAGGCAAAAGGATCTCTTTGGACAAGCCTTGTTAAGATCTGTGTAATCCACACACATGCGCCAAGTGCCGTTTTTCTTAAGGACCAACACCGGATTAGCAAGCCACTCTGGATGAAAAACTTCAACGATAAATCCCGCTGCTAAGAGCCTGGCAACCTCCTCTCCAATGGCCTTACGCCTCTCCTCGTTAAACTGGCGGAGAAACTATTTCACTGGTTTGTACTTGGGATCAACATTAAGAGTGTGCTCGTGAGCTCCTCGGTACACAGCATGTCAGAAGGCTTCCATGCAAAAATGTCCCGATTCTCACGGATGAACTCAATGAGCGCGCTTTCCTATTTAGGATCCAAGTTGGCACTGATGATGAACTGCTTGGAAGAATCGCCAGGTATGAAGTCAACAAGTTTAGTCTCAGCTGCCGATTTAAACTTCAGGGCCGGATCGTGATCTGTAGTTGGCTTCTTCAACGGAGTCATGTCTGCCGGATCAACATTATCCTTATAGTACTTCAGCTCTTCGGTGGCACAAACCGACTCTGCGTAACACCTTCCTCACACTCCAAAGCGATCTTGCGGCTCCCATGAACCGTTATTGTCCCCTTGTGACCGGGCATCTTGAGCTGCAAATAGATATAACAAGGTCGTGCCATGAACTTGGCATAAGCCAGCCGCCCAAACAGGGCGTGATAAGGACTTTGAATTTTCACCACTTCAAACGTCAATGTTTACGATCCGAGTCATGCTCATCCCCGAAGGCCACCTCCGGAGCTATTTTACCAACCGGATATGCTGACTTGCCAGGCACCACACCATGGAACACTGTATTGGACGGTTTGAGATGTTTATCTGTTAACCCCATACGACGGAAGGTCTCGTAGTACAGGATGTTGATGCTGCTCCCTCCGTCCATAAGCACCTTGGTGAACTTGTAACCTCCCACCTGAGGTGCCACCACCAGGGCTAGCTGACCCGGATTGTCAACCCGGGGAGGATGATCCTCTCTACTCCACACAATGGGCTGCTCTGACCAGCGTAGGTAATGAGGCACGGCGGTTCAACAACGTTGATCGCCCGCTCAAGCTTCCGGTCTCGCTTGTCTAAGCTGGTGGTGAAGACGTGGTACTGCCCACCATTCAACCGCTTTGGGTTGCTCGATAACCCGATTGCTGCTGCTTCTTGATTGTAACCACCACGGTTATTCTCGATTGTTCCGATTGTTATGTCCGCTCGGATTACCATTAAACCCCGAACCGGAATTTCCACCGCCAGTAACCCGCCCGGATCTGAACCGCCGTAACCTTGATCATACCGAAAGCATTAGAACTTTTGAACTCCTGCATAATGTAACAATCCTTCCAGAGGTGATTTGTCGGCGCCTCCTTCGTCCCATGCTTCGCATGGGGTTGATTCAACAGATAGTTCAAGCGGTCCGGATTGGGATTAGGCGCTCCACCTCGATTCGGCTGTTTACCCCTGCGCCGATGGCCCTTGTCCTGCGCGTTGGTGTTGGCTACAAAGTCCATGTTGCCGTTCGCCTTACGCTTACTTCCACCATTACCTGCTGAGTGATGCTGCTAGCTTTTAGAGTTGCTGTTCTTCCTTCCCTTCCCTGTCTCATCATCATCATCAGACTCGGGATCCTTGGTACTATCAGAATTAGCATACTTCACTAAAACGCCCATGAGAGTGCCCATGTCATTGCAAAACCGCTTCATGCGTCCCAGCTTCAACTTTAAAGGTTTAAACCGGCGATTTGCCCTCTAGGGTCAAGATCGCAGAATCAACGTTGATCCGTCTCAAGAATGTAAGACTTCAAACGCGGCGCACCCAATGGGTCGTTGATTCCCCTCAGCCGACACAAGCCGCCAAGTCCACCACGCATATGGGCTGCTTACAGGTATCTTTGAAATTCTAAATGAATCGGGCCCGTAACTGGGCCCATGAACTGATGGAATTGGGTGGCAAGTTTTTCAACCAAGTACGGGCCGTGCCTTCGAGCATCATGGTGAAGTACTTTGCACACGCGGCTTCATCCACATCCAAAGATCTCCATGGCCATCTCATAACTCTCTATCCATGCTTCGGAGCCGATCGGCGGTGTAATTTGGCACCTTGCGCGGCCCCTTGAAATCCTTGGGCAAGCGTACATTGCGTAAAGCGGGGACGAGGCAAGGCACCCCCAAAGAGCTGGAGGTAACCCCAGGCTCAAAGATGGTCGGACGAACCGACATAAGCTGATAATCCTGATGCTGTGCTGCTAACTCGGCCTCCCTACGTGCTCGGGCCCGGTCCACCACCTCCTGAGCGTTTTCGAAACCACCCGCCGGATTGTTGCCACGGGGCGCACCGCGCCGTGCATTACTTGAAACGGCCGGTTCATCCACGCGCCTGCTATAGCTCCGACTTGGGCGGGGGGTAGAGTGGATCCGATCGCGGCTGTACGAATACGCTTCCTGTTGGACCAGAGCTGTCCTAAGGAGTTCCTTGACCCGACGCGTCTCTACTGCCTGTGGTGAATCGCCTTCAATTGGAATCGCCTCCAACCGTGCCGCAGCCGCAACAAGGTTATCCATCGGGTTGGAGTAGTGACCTAGAGGTGTTTGCATAGCCTGAGGCGTGCCGGTATGATGGCGAGGTAGATCTATTACGCGGGGCTGAACCAGCACGCCCGTCCCAGGTTCCTGCTCCTGGGGTATTGAAGAGATCTCTTCCCTCGAAAACTGAAGGCAAACGGGATCTGTATTTCCTCTTCATGACTTCATGCGACGCGTTTTGATCCAGCATGAGCCTATACGCTTGCGCATCCAAAGCGGCCCGCTCTGCCGCCATCCTGGCGTCTGCAGCCGCCAGATCCGCTTTAGCCTGAGTGATTTGTTCCTTCACCTTTGCAATATCCGCATTATGAATGTCCTGGTCTGGCGGGTTAGCCTCTGCCATGAGCACAACCAATGCATCGAATAGTTCTGATAAAACTTGAGCTGACGGGCGCACAGGGCCTCCAGCCCCGGCTGCCATCGCCGCTGTTGAACCGGCGACCATTGTCGCTGCGGTCGAAGAGTGAAGCATTGCTTGTGTGCCGACCATGAATATTCCAACCCGGTGGGCAGATCAAAGGGTCCGAATATCGTCACCGTCGGAACAGCCCCCAATCCGCCATCTTGCACCGATATAGAGATTCGATTTCTCGGTCGACGAATCGTCATCGTAGTAGACGACGGTTTCGCCACCAGATGCTGATCCGTCCTCATAATTTCCTCCGTGGATGACTCCCACGAAAGCACGCTTGATCGCCGGTTTAGCTCGGGCAGGTTTCAAGACGCTAAGCCGTCTCGACGAGGTCGGTGCAGATGTCCCGGCTCAGCCCTCGCTCACCGATCTTGCCGATGAAAACGTGTATGCCACCAAAGGGGACCCGTACCAGACTCAATCGAGCCGCCTCGGGCCCCAGCCTGCATCGTCGATGTAGAGCTTGCCGCGATGACTCTTGGTCATCCGGCCCACAGCGTAGCCTTCGAGTCCTTCGAGCTTGCCCTCCAAGATCATCAAACCATCGTGCGATAGCCCCACGGTGGGCGCCAACTGTCGTGGTTTTGTCACGGCAGATGTCCTCATGAAAGGACTTAGTCGCGGAGCCATCGCTACGGGTTAACTTGGAGGGGTTAAAGCGGACGCAAAGACACAAGAGTTATACTAGTTCGGCCCCTTCGATGAAGGAAAAAGCCTACGTCTAGTTTGTGATGGGATTGATGTGGTCTCGATGACTAGGGAGCAAATAGCTTCGCCTAGGCCTCGAGTTATTATTCTCTGTCCTTGAACCTTCCCGGGTCGTCCCCTTATATACATGGGTGACGCCCGTCGGCTTAGAGAGTCCCAACCTCCGGTTCATATTCGTATCCGGGCTGGTCTCTCTCTATTCCTAACTTACAATACAAGTTATACATCAGGCCGGTTTACGGCCATGTGTTCTGAACCGACTACAGGCCTTGGGCCCTTACACTCATGCCTCCTGGGCTTTTACAATATTGAACTATTGATGAAGTTAACCCGGCCCAGATAGGCCGGTTTACGCCCAGTAGTAACATCCCCAATACTTAGGATGACTCCTACCGAGGTTGATTCCTTGAAACGTGCCTGTGACCTTGAGTTCCTCCTCTGCTATTTGAAGTCTGCTGATGACCTTTGGGCAAATCAGATTCAACCCGGCCCCGCCGTCAACCAACATCTTTCTGACTTTGAGGTTGCGGACCATTGGTGAGACCAACAACAGCAAGCATCCGACCACAGTCGTGCGGTCAGGATGGTCCTCTTCGTCAAAGATGATGGGCGTGCGTGACCATTTGAGCGGCTTCCGAGACTCTACTACTGGCTCCACGACATTGACCTCACGGGTCCACCATTTAAGTTGGCGACGAGAGGAGTGCAGAGATGCACCTCCGTCAATGCACAGGGCGTCAGTGGACTTCTGGAATTCCTGCTTGCTGGTTTCCTCTTCATCCCCTCCATCACTGCCATCATCACAATCCTCCTTCTCTCTGCCCCTGGCGGGTTTCCCTTGGTTCCGAAAAGCCTTTGCTGGGGCGATTTGCTTCACCGCCCCGGCCCTTCCCACCAGCGCTATTTTGACCTTTTTCCTTATCAAGCTTCTCATATTCAGCCTTCTGCTTCTTGACGAGCTGCTAAACCTGATGGCAATCCTGGAGATCGTGGCCCTTGGTTTGATGAATCTTGCAATATAGACCATCACCTTTCCCAGCTTTCTCAGCAGCCGAAGCCTCCTGGCAGTCAGTGCACGCGGCAACTTTCTTGCCGGGGGCTTCGGCCTTAGCCTTCTTGCCAGTACTAGGCGTGCCCTATCCCTCAACGGTCAATAGTGCTTTACCCTTGCGCTTCTTGTAGTGCTTCTTGTTCTTCTTCTTCTGACTGGTGGCCTCATCGTCATCTTCTGATTCGATGTCGACGCCATCCTCTTCTCTAGGAGCTTCCTCCCTTCCTCCACCCGAGCACACTTATCCACCAAAGTGTAAAGTTCCTTCACAGTCTTGGGCAACTGGACGTTCATCTTGGATCGTATCCGACGGTTGCGCACGTTGGACTGGAACGCAGCTATCACAGCTGTCCGATGGATATCTAGAATATTCCTGTGGACTTGGCTGGACCTCTGCATGTACCTTCGCAGAGCCTCTCCTTCCTTCTGCGGGAGAGGCTGCAAATCGCTGGGCCGCCCTGGTTCTTGGTGGCCGCCCGTGAAGGCACCAACGAACTCATGGCACAGGCCAGCCCAGGTCGAGATGGAGTTCACCGGCACATGCATCAGCCACGAGCTCACGCTTGGCTTGAGCGCCAAAGGGAAGTAGTTGGCAAAAACCTTCTCATCACTTCCCCCGACAGCTTGAACAGTGATGGTGTAGATGCTCAAGAACTCTGACGGGTTCAGTCTCCCATCGTACTTCTTAGGAATATCTAGCTTGAACGTGCGGCCGGATGGCAACAAACTTGTCGCAGCTCAGGGGTGAAGGCAGGGCACCTAGCCTCGAAAGGCGGGTACCCACCTTTGCCGAGCGCAGGCTCATCGATGTTGAGGCCGTCGCGCCCATTGGATTGGTGGTGGTTGTCGTAGTGTCGCTCGATGGTGACGTTCGGGCCCTCCATCTGCCTGTCCTCTGGGGCTTGCCCTCGACCTTGATGTGCTCGAGGATCGGACGAAGCCATCGAGACGTCATCAAGCTCTTGGTTGCATGGTCCTCACGCTGGCTGCCGCGGTGGGGATTGTACCGTGGGAGTGGCCCCTTCCGCAGGGCCTGCAGCGTGGGCCGCCGTTGTGGCTTGGGGAGGCCGTGGCGGGCTAGCTCGCTGTGAGCCTCTAGCCTCGGCAAAGCCAATCAGACTCTGAATGGTGGCTCTCCACTAATCCATCTGATCGGTTGTCGGTGGAAACCTCAGCAGCAGCTGAGCCCGCACCATGGCTCTGAAGTTGTGCTTGGCATTGGTGATGATGATGTAGACCGCAACGTCGCCCAGCTCCTGACGGTGCCAGCGGTGGCTACGCCGGGTTCCCATCGTTGGTACCCAGTTGCTCGGATGGCGTGGTGACGAGGTGATGGCACGTGTGGGCCAATGACTTTGTTTGGAGAATTGGCTGGGCGAGTCTGCTTCGGAGGTGGTGCATGTCCTGCACCTGCCCCCACGGCAGGGGCGGCCGTATGATTGTGATTTGCCTCAGGACGAACGTCACCATCGTGTATATGCCCCTCGACCAGGCCAGGAGGGACAAAAGGAATAATCTCTCTACCCGTACCTCACGGAGCATGGTCGCCGGGATGTTGTTGGTGTTGTCCTTCTCCGGTGCTTCCTGCTCCTGCTTCGGCCACAGGGGAAGTGGTGATGATGCCGCCTGCGCCGACCACGTCCTCCACAGCGCCTACATCCTCCTACGTCCCCGCATTCCCCGCGATGTCGGCGGTCGCGGGTGGTGGGGCCTTCGAGGTGGATGGGTGAGCGACGGCACCGGGCTTCTTCGTGGGCGCCATATTTGATGGAGCCGTCGATGATGAAAATGGAGATGAAGATGACGCGCTGCTCACGCTCTCGGGTTCACGCAAGTGATGCCCCGACCTGGCGCACCAAAGATGTTGTGGGAAACCATGGCCACCTATTGGGCCAAAGAGCCCGTTTTGTTTCGGTGGGGGGATGGGAACACAAAGAGCGGAGAAGCGTAACACAGCACGATAGATATCACACGGGCAGTTTTACCCAGGTTGGGGCCACCGCGAGGCGTAAAACCCTACTCCTGGTTTGGTGGATTGATGGTGGAAAAGTGCAGTGCTCTTGCCCGACAGGGTTGCCTCGGGGTGAGAGGGGCTACGCGTGTATGAGTGTGAGGGGGTCTAAATCCTTTCTACGGTTGCCACGGGCCTCCTTTTATAGATCAAGGGGTCACCACAGTGGCAAATCAATCTTTACATACTAATTAGCAAATAGTGCTATCATACCTAACTCTGTAGGCTGACAGAGCGCGTTAAATGCGCCGCTCAGTGTCACATGACAGCTCGCCTGGCAGGCCCTGCCGGGCTATTTTTGCCAGCTTCGCGCCTGCTTGCTTGACACGTCTTTGGACAGGTGTCGCTTGGAGGTATCTTCTATAGGAAGTGGCTGCCATGTGGCGGAGAGCAGCCACTTTGTCACTTAGGAGCTTGACATCACACTGATCCACGACGTGCGTCGCTGTGGGGTGGTGAGGTGGAGTGGTCTGCCTCCTTGAGCCCCGACAGGCATGTCGGGGTGATCTTTGGAGGCTTGCTTCTGGGGCAACCCCAACCTCGCCAGGCTTGTCTGCCTGGCAAGGGAGATCCCTCTCGTAGTGGATTCTTGTCTCTGGCTAGTCTTGGTCTTCTTGATATGCACATTGGTCCTTCAAAGAACTGATCCCTTGTGCCTTGATCCGATCTTGGTGTCGTAATCTTGCTCTTCGGTCTGTGCACAGTCTGGGCTATGGACCTAGGGTTTGTTGCACCGACACATTCCTGCGTGAAAACTGGAAATATCCGCCTGGCACCCCTCAGACATGCCGGGAATCCCACACAGGCTGGTAGAGCACAACCTAAACATCTTAAAAGGCTTCAGGCCGGTGAAACAGACTCTATGCCAGTTTTCTGAACCCAAACGGCAAGCCATGGGCAAAGAACTCGCAAAACTACTGGAGGCCGGATTCATCCGCGTGATCAAGCACCCTGAGTGGTTAGCAAATCTGGTTATGGTACACAAAAAGTACAAGTCCTGGCGGCTCTGTGTCGATTTTAAAACCTTAACAAGGCCTGCCCTAAGGACCCTTTCCCCCTGCCAAGAATACACGAGATCACTGACGCCACTGCCGGACACGACTCGCTATGCTTCCTTGACGCGTACTCCGGATACCACTAGATCAAGATGAAGGAGTCTGACCAGGCGGCAACCACATTCATGACTCCCTATGGGCCTTTCTGCTTCAACACCATGCCGTTCAGGCTAAAAAACGCAGGTGCCACATACCAACGCATGAATCAAGCATGGATCAAAAACTAAATCTTTAGAATGGTCGAGGCGTACATGGACGATGTGGTTGTCAAAACCAAAAACATCGACCAGCTGATAGACGACCTCCCCCAAACCTTCGACAACTTGCGAGCTTATGATATACGACTCAACCCGGAAAAATGCGTCTTCGGGGTCCCTATCGGAAAGTTGCTCGGATTCTTCTTCTCCCATAGAGGAATCGAGGCCAACCCGGCCAAAATTAGTGCGCTATCCCATCTCGCAATACCAACAGAGCTCAAGCACATCTGAAAATTGGCTGATGTGTGGCAGCTTTGAGCCGCTTCATATCTCGCCTTGGAGATAAGGCGCTCCCACTTTACAGACTACTTAAAAAGGCAAAGAACTTCCAAAGGACAGACGAAGCAACTACGGCGCTTGAGGAAATTAAAACACTTCTCGCTGGCAACCCTATCCCGGCCACACCTAGCGTCAGCGAGCCCATGCTACTATATATTTCAGCCACCAATCAGGTGGTTAGCGTGGTGCTTGTCGTGGAGTGGGAATCTGAGGGCCACAAGTTCCAAGTCTAGAAGCCTGTCTATTATGTGTACAAAGTACTTACGCCACGCAAATCACGATACCCCTACTATCAAAAGATAGCTTACACGGTTTTTATGGTGTCCTGAAAGCTACGACACTACTTTCAAGAATGTTCGGTCACAGTGGCTTCAGGGGTCCCTTTGAATGATATAATCAACAATAGGGATGCCACGAGCCGCATCGCCAAATGGGCCATCGAGCTCCTTCCCTTTGAGATAACATGCAAACCACGCCGAGCTATTAAATCTCAGGTACTGGCTGACTTTATAGCCAAATGGACCGAAGCCGAACTACCCCAAGAGTACAATACATGTTTGCACTAGATGATGTATTTCGACGGCTAAAAAATGTTAGCTGGACTGGGGTCTGGGGTCATCCTAATCTCCACTACAGGCGACACTGTTCGGTATGTCCTACAAATAATGTACATGGACTTCAACAACACAGCCGAATATGAAGCACCACTACATGGTCTTCGTCTGTCCACGTCAATGGGAGTGCAGTGCCTCGAAGTAAGGGGAGGTTCAAACCTAGTGATCTCTCATGTCAACGGCAAATTCGACACCAAGGACCCCAAGATGGTGGCATACAAAAATGCGGTTCTCGGGATATCGGCCCTATTCGAGGGCCTAGAATTCCACCATGTCTCTCGGGACAACAACCAAGCCTCGGACGTCCTCGCTCGCATGGGCGCCAAGCGCAACCCGGTTCCCAAAAGAACTTTCCTCGAGCGACTCTTCAAACCCTCTATAGTATGGTAGGACGGTAACACCGGCGCACTAATCAATGAGCCCGCTCACAATGTTTTCTCAGAAAAGGAGCCCAACGACCATATCATCGGCAGCTCCGCACTCGAGGAAACACCTTCCGCCCATGAAATCATGGCCGTAATTTCCCCCTAGACAGAACCTCTGCTTGCCTAACTCATTCAACAATAGCTCCTGGAGGACCACACGAAGGCACGACGCATAGTCTGGCGCTCTAAAGCATACAAGGTCCATGAGGGAGAGATTTACAAAAAAAGCACCACAAGAATCTTACAAAGGTGCATCTTCGAAGAAGAGGGGCATCAACTCCTGGCAGAAATACACTCGGGCGCTGGAAGCCACCACGCGGCAGCTTAGGCCTTGGTCAGTAAGGCTTTCCGAGCAGGATTCTTTTGGCCTACCGCCCACGAGGATGCTCAGTCTCTCGTCCAACGTTGCGTTGGATGACAGCTGTTCGCAAATCAAAGTCACATGCCACCCACAATTCTTCGGATGATATTGATAACATGGCCTTTCGCGGTTTGGGGTCTCGACATGGTCGGTCCACTCAAAGGGGCACAATGAAAAAGAAGTACCTATTGTTCATGGTCGACAAATTCACCAAGTGGATTGAGGCAAGGCCCATCACTTCGGCAGAATCTGGACCAGTCGTCGTCTTCTTCAAACGTCGTACACCGTTATTGTCCCCCACAACATAATTACCAATAACGGTACCAAATTCACCGCCCAGGAAGTTAAAGAATGGTGCGGCAAAATGGCCATTAAGCTCGATTACGCCTCGGTGCATCACCCACAGACCAATGCACAGGTCGAATGGGCCAAGGGGCTCATTATAAGCGGCATCAAGCCTCGCCTAGTCCGATCACTTGAACAGTCAGACTGCCATTGGGTCGAGGAACTCGATTCTGTATTATGGGGGCTATGCACTACTCCTAACCGATCAACCAGATACACACCATTTTTATGGTATAAGGTGTGGAAGCCATTCTCCCATGCGACCTCATTCATGACGTGCCTAGAGTGTGCATGTACGAAGAAAAGGAAGCCGAGTTGGATCGGTAGGAAGACTTGGACGCTCTTGAAGGAGAACGGGATATAGCTCGGGCTTGATCTACACTTTATCAGCAGCAAGCACGGTGCTACCAAAACCGCGAAGTCCGGGCGAAGACATACAATGTGGGTGACCTCGCCCTCCGGCTTCCCAAAAAGCAGAAGCATTAGATCTCGCCCAAATGGGAAGGCCCGTACATCATTGACGAAGTACTTGCAGGAGGAGCATAACGCATTCGCCGCCCGTCCGATGATCGCCTCTAGCCGAACCTGTGGAACACAGCCCGGCCGCGGCGCTTCTACGCCTCAGTTAGACATCATCACCCGAGTACATCCTCACCTCTCTTTATTTTTTTCCTTTTATTTGGGACATGGCAGGCGTTCGGCTAAACCAAACAATACCAAGCCAATACCGTACACATCATTGGATGTAACACCCGAATCGTCTCTACGGTTGCCATGGGCCACCTTTTATAGATAAAGGGGTCACCAAGTGGCAAATCAGTCTTTTACATACTGATTAGATAGAAAACAGTGCTATCATACCTAACTCTGCAGGCGGACAGAGCACATTAAATGCGCCCCTCAGTGTCACATCACAGCGTGCCCTGTAAGCCTTACCAGGCCATTTTGCCAGCTTCGTGCCTTCTTGCTTGACACGTCTCAGGACGGTTGTCATTTGGAGGTGTTTTCTGTAGGAAGTGGCTGCCATGTGGCAGGAAGTAGCCACTTAGTCACTTAGGGGCTTGACACCGCACCGATCGATGACGTGCATCGCTGTGAGGTGGTACGGTGGAGTAGTTCGCCTCCGCAAGCCTCGGCAGGCCTACCGAGGTGGTCTGGAGGCTTGCTTCCGGGGTACCCCGAACCCCGCTAGGCTCGCGTGCCCGGCAAGGGAGGTTTTTCCATTAGTGACATCTTGTCTCTCTGGCTTGACTTGGTCTTCTCGACCAGCTCTCTGATTCTTCAAAGAGCTGATCCCTTCGTGCTTGGTTTGATCTCGAGTGATGAAAACTTGTCCTTAGGCCTATGCACAGTCTGGGCAACGGACCCAGGGTTGATGCGCCGACAGGAGCCCCCGGGCCTGGCCCGAATGCGCTGTCGGGCGTCGTCGGGGTAGGCCCAAACGAGTGCACAGGAAGTAGCGTAGTGGTGGCTTGCTCTTTTGAGATCTTCTTTGCTTTTTGATTAACCTGAGCCCAGGTCAGTTTCCGGTTCTCCCGCGTGTCGTGTAATGCCAATTGTAGTGGGGCCACCCTTGTAATGGCCCGTGAATGACATTAACGCACGGGCGAGTAACTGCCAATTCACTCTTCCCACCACGCCCTTATCCTTGGCTACGTATGTTGCATGTATTGAGTGGGGTAGGTAATGGAGGCGCGTGGTGTGGGAGAGCGCCAAGGGAGGGGACCAGTCTTCTTGGATTGGTGGAGAAAGACGGCGGTTACCCGCCAGGGGATCAGCCCCCAACCTTGGCCCTCCTATAAAAGGAGGGGTGAAGGAGGAGTGGGAGTACTCATCCATACATTTCTCTTCCTTTATCCTCCTCTTTCTTCTGGGTATGCTGAAAGGGAGAGCCCGGGGCCAGGCCCCAGGCCCTATCTTGGGGTTGGCGATGTCGAATGCTTGTGCTGATGCTTGGGGAGTGAGTCTGGTCCAGGCCCTTAGGAGGCGCGGTGGACGAGCTGTTCATGGTGCAGGAGATATCAAGCTTTCCCATTGCAGTGAAACGCTTCCCTCCTCTGCCCCGGCCGGTCATCTGTTGGGGAGCGTTGGATCTTGCCACGAGCCACTGCAGCTTGTCGGCCAGGCGACCAGGTTCTTGGATCCTCCGACGCCCATTGGGGATGGAAGGCTTGGGATCGTGGGTAATCCCAGCACCACTCCTTCAAGTGAAACCGGGGCTGATGCTGAAGAAAGGGGCGCCTTCCTGCCCGCTAAGGTGGGGAGCGGCGCCCCTCGAGTGCCTTGGCCGTCTTGGTTGTCCACCGCTTCTCCGAGGAAGGCGACGGGCCAAGGGCCCGGCATCTCCCTGGAGTGGTGGTGATGGAGAGAAAACGAGGCAAAACGGAGAAAGCGGGTGGCAGGCGTCAGTTCGGAGTACGATGGCACCGACACCTTTGTCTCTTATTGGTGACCTGCTGCCTCGTTTTTCAGCTCTTCCCCTCCCTCTCTGGCACCATCATCACCAGTCTCTTCGGGTGATAGCCGGGGAGGGATGTTCCCTTGGTGCCTTTGCCCCCTCCAGCAGTCTTCCAGCTGAGCTTCGGTGGTTCGTCCCACCGGTGCTTGAGCTGGGGCTTCTTGCTAGTACTGGAGGTGGTGATCAGGGCACCGCCGAACTGCTCCCCATGCCCCTCCTTCGCAGCCTCGCCACTCCCGATCTTGTCAGGCTGCGCCTGGCAGGCCATGACGGGATCGGGATGGGCTCCTTCTTGGGCGTTTCTGTCGGATTTATGGTTCCGGCAAAACCTTGAGGTTCGAACACTGGGGTGTGCACGAAGATCTCTCCCTCCCTAGATCGCTCTCACCAAATCGCAAGGCCTAGCTCGATGATCCCGAAGATTGAGAAACACGAGAGTTTATACTTGTTCGGGCCACCGATGTGGTGTAATACCCTACTCCAGTGTATGTGGTGGATTGCCTCTTGGCCTGAGGATGAACAGTTACAAGGGAAGAACAGCCTCCTGAGGAGAGGTGCTCTTGTGCTTGGTGAACTTGTGTGGTTGAGGGAGATCTCAATGAACCGTCCCCCTCTATGGTGGTGGATAGCCCTATTTATAGAGGCCCTGGTCCTCTCCCCAAATATTGAGCGGGAAGGGATCCAACAACGACCAAATTCGAAGGGAGAAAACTAGTACAAGTTATCCCAACTAAAGGTGGTCTTCGCCTGCCAAAGGCTTTGGTGGTGACGCCGTCTTGGGCTCCACGGTGACCTCCGTCCTGCCGTCCTGCTGGTCTTGGTCTTGTTGCTCCGATATGGAAACCTTTGCCTGATGCCTCGGGACTCCTCGCCTGCGCTGGCCCCTTGAGCACCAAAGAGGAAACGAGGACACTGCGCGCGCTGGCGCCCGCCTGGCTCTAGTCGTCATGGCTTGCATCACAGGAACCTCGCGAGGTGTCCCTTGCCTTGATCTCTCCGCCCCTCGTGAGCCAGCCTAGTGAGGCCGTCCCGAGGAGGTCTTGTGTCGTCCGCCTCACAAGGCTTGGCCTCTCGCGAGGGTCTTGAGTGTTTGCTGGTGAAGATGGGCCGTCTGGGGGCGGTGGAGCCACGCCCGTGGGCCACAGGCAGGCAAGTCTGGGGACCCCCGTTCCCAGGACGCCGACAGTAGCCCCCGGGCCCAAGGTGCGCTCGGACTTGGCTTCAAGGCGAAGCCAAAGGGCATGTGCGGAGCATCGTGGGCCCCAACAGCCTAAGGCCCCGCTTGACGCGTGGCAATCGATTGGACGTGGGTTGCCCCGTTTCCCCATGCAGCCTTGATATCCGCCTGGCTAGGCGGCCACGGCGTCCCACACAGTTATTTTCCCCATTGCTGGCAGCGCACTCCCCAACTCTTCCGCTTCTTCGAACCTCAGCTTCCGCTCCCAATCCGACCTGAGCTCAGTCTTCTCCATCGCCATGGCGCCGAACCGAACAGAGAAAGGGAAGAAGCCCCTGCCCTCATCTAGCTCGCCTCCGGCCGTCGAGCCCGCCGTCGGCCGATCACGGATGCTCAATCGGGAGGCCATGGAAAAGGTCCGCCCCGCGCTCGCCACCAGCTTCGACAAATGGGGAGGGATGGTGGCTTGGCCTGCGTCCCGAGATTCCATCGATAGAACAACCACCGAGGTCCAATTCTTCATCGACGCCCTGTGGGCTGGCCTGGTCCCTCCCTTCTCCGACTTCTTCAACGCCATGCTTTCCCATTACCAGATCCATACGTTGCACTTAGATCCCCAATCTGTCTCCCTTCTTGCCTTCTTTACCTTTGTTTGCGAGGCCATGGTGGGCATTGCCCCTTCCGTGGCCCTCCCGCGACATTTTTTCTCACTGCACCTGACCGACCCCTGATAATGCTCGGGGTGCCTGAGTTTTCAGGCCGTGGCGGTGACGCCTGGCTCGGGGATTAACTTTGAACTCCCGCCGTATTCGAGCGGGTTTCGGACACGGTGGGTGTACGTGGATGTCAGAGTGCTGAACCCCTTGCTCTTGCCTCCGTTGGTGCCCGCTGTCCCAAGCTCCGGCTGGGACCACGAGAAGCTTGCGAGCCCCCGCCTCGCCTTCGTCTGGATCCGGTTGAAGAGGCTGAAAGATCTTGGTTTGACTGCGCCCATGGTGATGAAGGAGTTCCTCCGCGCCGCGTCGCCCCATTCCAGCGCCATTCCCAGCCGATGTGGGCCCTGATTGTCGGTCAGGATCGCATGAGGCTTCAGGAGTCAGGGCTTCCGCTTGAGGCACGAAGAATGGTGCCTGAGGTCCTAACGGGCAACCCCTCGCCAGCCGATTTGCCACTGGAGGGCTGTCTCTTGTACTGCTGCTCAAATAGGGTGGAGTTCGCGGGACAGATGCCCCCCTTTGACGAATGGGGGCTGTGTCTAGTTGGCCTTGAGGGGCCCCGTGAGAACCCCATCACCGTGGTTCCCCTCCTTGTCGCCGGCGCCGAACATGCCCCAAGGGTGGACGCAAGAGAGCAAGCTCCTCCGGAGGCTGGAGGCGCGGGTGCCAAGGTGTCGATGCCACCTGTGGCTCCTGAGGCGCCATCTCCGGGAGCCCGTGACTCTGGCCCTGAGGTGGCAGTTGAAGGGGCGACACAATCCGCTGCTCCTGAGGCCGAAGCTCCTGAGGCCTCAGAAGGTCATCGCGAGGCAGAGCTCGATGGCTTTCCCCAGTTTGGCACTCTCGAGGTCGCCTCCTCGGGCGCTTCACCAGCCGCACCCTGCGCTGGTCGCCACATCCAACGCTTCGGCCGGCTCCGTGTAGACTTCGACGTGCTCCACAAGAGGAAGGGGTCCCCAAGCTGCAGCCGTGGCGCCCTCCAGCCGTTGAAACAGAGGAAGTACATTGCCGTGGACGAGTAAGTACCTTATCTTTGTAATTCCTCGAGTGCTGCTTCCTTTCCTAACGGTGGCTCTTCAGGATCCCTTCTGCTAAGGCCGTGAAGCCTCCCGGGAAACAACCTCCTCCTGCCTCAAATCTCCAGCTGGCCTTGAGTGTCCCGAGCCAGCATGCCACTCCTGGCGTGGGGTCGGCCGGAGAGACAGACACGCAAGCTTGGCGTCTTGAGCCCTCGCTCCTGCCGTCTCTTCTTCGTGGCCTTGCCGTGCGTGCGACGAGCGTGCCAAGGGCTCCTCCCCTGGTTGTGGACGGCGGCTGGATGGCTTCGGTCTTGGCTTCCTCTTCGAACAGTGAGCCTCAGCCCGACGAGGCTCCCACCGACGTCCATTCAGCGACCGGGGGGCACCAGCCCCCAGACCCCTGCCGAGAGGGGGCGAGCCGCTTCGGATACCGTCAGCGACCACCGCTGTGAAGGACGGGATCGGCCGCGCGCTCGATTTTGCGCACGGACGGGGTGTCGTCCGCTACGAGCTCTTTCAGGGGGCAATGGGTGCGATGAGCCGGCTCGGCGGAGAACTCGTGGAGGTAGATGCGTGCCTCGAGGCCGAGGGTCTCCGGCTGGTGGAGGAGTGGCATAAACTAAAGGTGGCTATCAACCTCGAGCCTCACCAGCGTGAGCTTGATAACACGAAGGCCGAGGCGTCTCTTGCGACCTCACGCGAGGCCTGCACTCGAGCCTTGGAAGAGGCCAGGGAAGCGGATCGTCGCCGCGAGATCGCAGAGAAACACGCGTGGGAGCTCCAAGCCTGGAGCGCCTCATTGGAGCAGCAAGTGGAGGCGCGCAAAGCCGCCCTAGCGTCGATGAAGGGGACGCCTACCGAAGAGGAAGAGATCCTGAAGCGCGAGGAAGCACTGGCGCTGGAAGCCACAGAGCGCAGCCTTGAGCTTGAGAGGTTGGAGACGAGGGAGTGCGAGGTTTCCCAAGCGGAGGATGCCGCTAACGCGCGCGAGGCGAGGATCCAGAAGGAGGTCGACAGCAGGGTGGCCGAGGCTCGCGCAGACTTTGTTGGCAGGTATGACCTGAAGCTGGAGCTTGTGGAAGCGGAAGCCGTGGGCTAAACTACTGCCCTCAGGACAGAGTTGGCCGAGGTGGAGCAGCGTGAGATAGCCGGCGCAACGGCCCTGGTCTGAGTGCAAGCTGAGCCGGCTTCCGCCCGTGCCGAGCTGCTTTCCCTTCAGCGGCGGGTCACCAGCGCCGAGTCCCTCGCGCAGCAGAGCAGGGAGGAAGTGCTCCAGTGATAGACGCTGGAGCGTGAGCACGCCCCCATGCTCCAAACCCTCAGGATCAGAGCCAACGTGACGTTGGGCGCCATCTGCGACGAAGATGCCCCTCATCGTCACTCGAACGATTACGCCAGTCACCTCCTTTTCTTCACCGATGTGGTGACATGCCTGGAGAATCGATACGAGAGGGCTCGCGGGCTTGTCGAAGAGAGGAGCCGCTGCCTGCTCAGGTGCGCATTCGCCCGCGTATTGAGCCATCTCTAGAACACCTACCCCAACTTTGATTTTGACGTTGCCATTGCCCCGTGCCCGGGGCCATCCGGGGCGACCTGGCACGCTGGGTAGAAGCCAATGTGGATGCTCTAGTTAGGGCCTTCACCTCCGAGGACGACGTGGTGGTGGTTGCTGCGGATGAAGGTGACGTGGTCGACGATGGTGAGGGCGGCGCCGGCAATGGCGATGCTGACGCCAGCAACGATGGCAGTGATGCCAGCATCGCGTCTGAGAGAGACCCGGAGGACGCGGTGAGCGACATGTCCAATTGAGCCCGTGCCTCCCTGTCGTTGACCCTGCATGAGAAAGCTCGGGCATGGCCCTGGTAGTTGTAAGAGCATTTCTGGAGGGGAAACCCTCATTTAAACAGACTACTGCCTCTATTTTTATAGTGTGTTAACATTTCTAAAATTCATGGTTTAATTTTTTTAAATTTTTTTTCAAAAATATTCATTTTTAATTATAAATAAAAAGAAAAAAGAATTTAAATTAGTGTGACGTCACCTAGCATTAGCATGACATCGGGCGTGGCAAACCCACATTCCCTCTTGGTCCGCCCAAGACCGCTCCTCAGAGGCGTGGCTGCCTTCCACCTTGCTATAAGCGAGGCATAGACGATCCCCCCTAGCGCTCTACGCGCTAAATAAGAGGCCCCGCGCTTGTGTCGCTTTACAATTCTTGCGACAACGCCAAACATGAAAAACAAATAAATAAAAACTGAAAAGGCCCAAAACAATGACATAGGCCCATAACCAGGCAACCAGTGAAAACATGGATGAAGGGGCCGCACCTCCGTCGTTTGATAACCGTCATGTCCATTTAAACGAGAGAGCTCCTATTCGGCGCGTTAAGCGCCCGAACAGATCCCTGGCGCCTGAAGGAGACCTCTAGTGGGCCGGCCCAGAAAACCTTCGCTCTCAGCGAACAAGTCGATCGCTTCTTTCCGTTAGAAACTAAAAATATAAAAGATTTGCGGGAGGCAGGACTCGAACTAGGGAACTCTCCCTTCCCATAGGGGTCCATGAACCACTATGCTATCCAACGACATGCGTAAACATGTTCGCTTGCTTTTTTTTTATTTCACCAGCTCGCAAAGTTCCCGTTTTGGGAAGCTTTCCAAACCATTTATTTTCTTCTTTTTCTCTCTTTTTCTGTAATGATTTATTGCGCCTTTTTTATTTCCTTTTTTTGCTGCACTTTTCAAAAAAATGAAAGGAATTTTTTTAAGAAAAAGGAATGAAAGTTCATTGGTTTTTTAAGTTCATCAAAATTGAAGAAAGTTCATCGAATCTTAAAAAAGTTCATCGATTATAAGAAAAGTTCATCGAATTTGAGAAAAGTTCATCATAATTAGAAAAAGTTCACCGAATCTGAAAAAAAGTTCATCACTTTTCAAAACAATTCAGAGGATTTGAAAAAGTTCATCGAATTTGAAAAAAGTTTATCGAATTTGAAAAAAAGTTCATCGATTTTAAAAAAAGTTCATCGAATTTGAAAAAAGTTCATCAAAATTGAAAAAAAAGTTCATCGAATTTGAAAAAAAGTTCATCAAATCCGGAAAAAGTTCATCGAATTTGAAAAAAGTTCATCGAATTTGAAAAAAAGTTCACGTGTTTGAAAAAAGTTCGTCAATTTTGAAAAAAAAAACACCGACTTGAAATGAGTTCACGCATTAAAGAAAAATAAAAAAGAAACAGGAAAACAAACAAAGAAAAAGGAAAAAAACGTAAAAAGGACAGGAGGCATTTCCTACATAGAAATAAAGAACGGAAGTAAATAGGGACGGTTGAGCAAGTGGCCTAGTGGTTAGTGCTGTATCCATGTCGCGATGTGATCACAGGTTCGAATCCCGCTCCACCCACCTGCACCTTTTTTTTATCCTTTGGAAATGGGAGATGGGCCGGCCCGTTTGTGGCGAATGAAGGGAAAGGGGGTGTGCGCCCGTTTGTGAAAAGACCTATAACGGACGCTAAAGGCGCCGAATGGGATCTGGCTTTAAACGCACCTCTACGTGCTCTGGCCGCTGCCTCATTTAAACGCGCCGGCCGTGCGCGTGTCCATGCATGTCAATGTCTCGTCTCCGTCACCGGCCGATGGATGCCAGATCCATCAGCCACGCATGCATGCACACCTCGGATCGGAACTGCGTATTTTATGTGGCGTAGTTGGAGTTGGAATGGTGGTTCCGGGGTTGCAGCGACCGGATAAAGGACGCGTTATGTGGAAGCTACGAGTGGGTGGTGGGACAACGACAAGATGCGTAGGAGTGTGACACAAACTGGTCGATCGAGACGAGACGACATGGGATTAGTTGGGTAGATGCTGGCTGGCTGCAGCACCAATGGATCGGATGTCGTCGTCGTTATCCGTTTATCTCTAAAAACGGCAAAAGTCAGGCTCTACCTAGGACAGGAGGCATTTCCTACATAGAAATAAAGAACGGAAGTAAATAGGCACGGTTGAGCAAGTGGCCTAGTGGTTAGTGCTGTATCCATGTCGCGATGTGATCACAGGTTCGAATCCCGCTCCACCCACCTGCACCTTTTTTTTATCCTTTGGAAATGGGAGATGGGCCGGCCCGTTTGTGGCGAATGAAGGGAAAGGGGGTGTGCGCCCGTTTGTGAAAAGACCTATAACGGACGCTAAAGGCGCCGAATGGGATCTGGCTTTAAACGCACCTCTACGTGCTCTGGCCGCTGCCTCATTTAAACGCGCCGGCCGTGCGCGTGTCCATGCATGTCAATGTCTCGTCTCCGTCACCGGCCGATGGATGCCAGATCCATCAGCCACGCATGCATGCACACCTCGGATCGGAACTGCGTATTTTATGTGGCGTAGTTGGAGTTGGAATGGTGGTTCCGGGGTTGCAGCGACCGGATAAAGGACGCGTTATGTGGAAGCTACGAGTGGGTGGTGGGACAACGAGACAGTACGTAGGAGTGTGACACAAACTGGTCGATCGAGACGAGACGGCATGGGATTAGTTGGGTAGATGCTGGCTAGCTGCAGCACCAATGGATCGGATGTCGTCGTCGTTATCCGTTTGTCTCTAAAAACGGCAAAATTCAGGCTCTACCTAGTACTCCCTCCGATCCTAATTAGTCTGCGTATAACTTTTTTTCGTTTTTTCGGATCGGAACTGCGTATTTTATGTGGCGTAGTTGGAGTTGGAATGGTGGTTCCGGGGTTGCAGCGACCGGATAAAGGACGCGTTATGTGGAAGCTACGAATGGGTGGTGGGGCAACGAGACAGTACGTAGGAGTGTGACACAAACTGGTCGATGGAGACGAGACGGCATGGGATTAGTTGGGTAGATGCTGGCTGGCTGCAGCGCCAATGGATCAGATGTCGTCGTCGTTATCCGTTTGTCTCTAAAAACGGCAAAATTCAGGCTCTACCTAGTACTCCCTCCGATCCTAATTAGTCTGCGTATAACTTTTTTTTGTTTTTCCCTCAATACTCCGCGCGTTCCAGCGATTCAGCCATAGTTTCCACTGGTGCCCTTGCTTTTCCCTCCGCATGCAACGGCTCATAATTACTGACATGCAGAGTGATAGGTTCAATGCATGCATGCAGGGAATAAAATAATTGTGGCCGCGGCGTGGCTTGAGGCTCTGGCCGCTGACCGCACCTGCCGCGGCGTGAGGGTAGGCGGCGTCTGGCGCGTCGCCCGCGCCCAGCGCCTTGCGGAGCGAGCTGCCCGAGGTACAAGGTTGAGGTCGCTGGGCTGGCGGTACGGCTGCGTGGGCGGGCCACGCCGCCCAGCGGTCGGAGTTGGCTGCCGGGTCGCTTGACATCGAACGACGAGGCGACGAAACGCGAGGTGGTGGAGGAAGGATTCCGGCGCACCCCTACCTGGCACGCCAAATGTCGGATTTCGGGTTCCGACAGACCCTTGAGGTTCGAACTCTGGGGTGCGCACGAAGATCTTTCCCCTACCAGCTCACGCATTAATGGTTTGCAAGGGATCTAAACTAGGAACGATAAACAGCACAAGAGACACAAGATTTATACTGGTTCGGGCCACCGTTGTGGTGTAATACCATACTCTAGTGCGTGGTGTGGTGGATTGCCTCAGGGGCTGATGAAGAACAGTACAAGGGAAGAACAGCCTCGCGAGGGGCTATTCTTGAGCTGGTGCGATGGACTGCTTGGGTGAGTCCAGTCGCTTCTCTCTCTCTCTCTAGTGGGTTCGACCTCCCTCCCTCTCTCTGTGGTGGCTAGTCCTATTTATAGAGGGAGGCCCTGGGCCTCTTCCCAAATAATGAGCGGGAAGGGCGCCAACAATTGGCCATTTTGAAGGGGAACATCTAGTACACTTATCCCGACTAAAGTTGGTCTTCGGCTGCCAAAGGCTCTGACGGTGACGCCGTCCTGGGCTCCACGATGACCTCCGTCCTGCCGCTCTGCTGGTCTTGGTCTTGTTGCACCGAAGCGGTAACCTTTGCCTGATGTCTTGGCCTGTGGTTGCCTCCTTTGCACCAAAGGAGAAACGAGGACACAGCGCAGGCTGGCGCCTGCCTGGCGCCCGCCTGATCTCGATCATCATGGCTTGCGTCACGGGGCACCCTCGTGAGGTACCCTGCCTTGATCTCTCCGCCTCCTCGTGAGCCTGACTGACGAGGCTGCTCCTGAGGAAGGTTCCTGTCGTCCGCCCCGCGAGGCTTGGCCCCTCGCGAGGGTCTTGAGCTTGAGCTGATGAAGCTGGGCCGCGCTGGGCCCCTACTTGAGCCAAGCTACAGGCCGCATGCAGGCAAGTCTGGGGACCCCCGTTCCCAGAACGCCGACACGAGATACAGCCAAAGCACCGACATCAGCGGCGCCGCTCTAAATCACGTCGTGGAAAAGACAGCAATACCGGCACAGGAGGCAACAACACTCCGGACGATGCCGAAGACAAAGACGACCCCGTTGAGCCAACTTTTGAACAGGAAGATTGGGAAGATGGGCAAGTTAGCCCTGACGAACAGGCCATAAACGAAGACTCGGAGGACAGTAATTATCTCCCACTCTCCGAGGACGAGGTGAGCCTCGGTGACGAAGACTTTATCGTACCTGAGGAACCTCTCGAGCAGGAGCGCTTTAAGCGCTGGCTAATTGCGACTGCTAGGAGCCTGAAAAAGAAGCAGCAGCAGCTTTACGCTGATCAAGATCTGCTCAACGATAGGTGGACTAATGTCCTGGCAGCCGAGGAATACGGCCTCGAGCACCCAACCAAAAGCTACCCGAAGCGTAAACTGCTACCCCAATTTGACGACGAGGCCCTCGAGCCCTCACCATCAGCACGTAATACGGCTAACCGACCACCTCGTGGCCGGGACAAAATGGCAACTCAAGCCGAACACCAGCCCATACTACCTCGCCGTAAAGGTAGAGATATAACAGCTCAGGGATATACATATAACCTTCGGCAAGACCTGGACAGTAGAGCATGTTAGACCAGATCGATCTACGGATCGCGGGGGCGTGCCCCGACGCGCGACGACGGCTATCTAGCCGGACGTGACAAGCATAATCATGCCCGGGCCGAAAATCACAGACGAACTCCATCCGAGCTACGTCGCGACCTGACATGATATAGAGGCGCCGTACACCCCCTCTGCTTCACTGATGAAGTAATGGAGCATGAATTCACAGAAGGGTTCAAACCTACGAATATCGAATCATATGATGGAACAACCGACCCCGCAGTATGGATTGAAGACTTCCTTCTCCATATCCACATGGCCGATGGCGATGATCTATATGCCATCAAATACCTCCCACTAAAATTAAAGGGACCAGCCCGGCATGTAACGCCCCGGATCCGATGCGCCAGGTGTGCGCCAGTTATTCGCTGTCGTTGCCATGTCATTTGCTTGCCTGTTGCATTTTGTCATGTCATCATGTGCATTGCATTGCATACGTGTTCGTCTCATGCATCCGAGCATTTTCCCTGTTGTCCGTTTTGCAATCCGACACTCCTATGTCCTCCGGCGTTCCCCTCTTGCCTGTTGTTGTGAGCGGGTGTTAAACTTTCTCGAAATGGACCGAGGTTTGCCAAGCGGCCTTGGTACATCACCGGTAGACCGCCTGTCAAGTTTCATGCCATTTGTAGTTCGTTTGGTACTCCAACGATTAACCGGGTAACCGCAAAGGCCTCTTTTGTGTGCATCCCAACACCCCTCCAAAACAGCCCATTAACCCATCTAAGTCACCTTCATCCTCTCGGCCGTTCGATCACGATCGCGTGTCCGAAAACCGCACTCCATTTGGAGTCTCCTAGCTCCCTCTACCTATAAATATGTGCACCCCTCCTCCAATCCCGCAGTCCAAAACCCTAGTCACTTCTCCACCGCGCTGCCGGACATGTCCATTCGCGCCGGACACGTCGCACGGACCAACCACGGGCCGCCACGTCACTCCGCCGCCGCCTGGATCCACTCCACCGCCGCCACGTGGCCCGCGCCCACGCCTCCCACCGCCCACGAGGCCCATACAGCCAGCAGGCCCGTTCCTTGCCGCCTCGAGGTGCCCGTCTGCCGCCCGAGTGTCCGCGCCCGCCGCTGTCGCCGTCGCCCCGCCGCCCGTTGCCCTCGGCGGCGCGCCTCCCGTCAGCGCGCCTCCCCGCCGACCTCGCCCAGCGCCCGCCTCTCGCGCCCGCGCTGCTCCGCCCTCCAGCGCCCGTCCGCCGCCGCCGTTCACCCACCACCGCGCCGCCCGAGCCAGATCCGGCCGCGGGAAGGCCGGATCCGGCGCCCCCCTTGCCGGCCCCCTACTCTCCGGCTATCTTCTTCCCTGGCTCCGGCGAGATCCGTCGCCACCACCGCATCCCATCTTTCTTCAACAAGTATCGTTATGTTTTCGTCTTCGTTTCGTTCATGTGATATGTGTGAATCTTGGAGCGTCTTTTGCATTTAGTTTTCATTTCTCTTTTATGCACCATGCTGGTATGAGATAGTACATGGTTTATTTATAGAATTCTCATTGCACTTCACTTATATCTTTTGATTATGGCTTTATAGACTGCTTCATGTTCTTCACTTATATCATTTGAAGTTTGGATTGCCTGTTTCTCTTCACATAGAAAACCATTATTTGAAGAATGCTCTTTTGCTTCACTTATATTTATTAGAGAATGATATTTTGTAGAAAGAATTAAACTCTCATGCTTCACTTATATCTATTTAGAGAGCCAAAAGGAATTGGTCAATTGCATGGTTAGTCATGAAATCCTACATAAAACTTGTGGATCACTAAATATGATATGTTTGATTACTTGCAATAGTTTTGCAATATAGAGATGATAATATGTGGGAAGTACTAGTAAATGGTTGTGTCTAGTAGGAATATTGGTGTTAAGGTTTGTGATTCCAGAAGCATGCATGTATAGTCTCTCTTTATGCTATGAAGTTGGAGCATGATTTATTATTGGTTGTCTTCCTTATGAGTGGCGATCGGGGACGAGCGATGGTCTGTTCCTACCAATCTATCCCCCAAGGGGCATGCATAGTTGTACTTTTCTTCAAGGGCTAATAAAATTTTGCAATAAGAATATGAGTTCTTTATGACTAATGTGAGTCCATGGATTATACACACTCTTACCTTTCCGCAATTTACTAGTCTCTACGGTACCGTGCATTGCCCTTTCTCACATCGAGACGTGGTGCAAACTTCGCAGGTGCATCCAAACCCCGTGATATGATATGCTCTATCACACATAAGCCATATTATATCTTCCTCAAAACAGCCACCATACCTACCTATTATGGCTTTTCCATGGCCATTTCGAGATATATTGCCATGCAACTTCCACCGCTTCCGTTTGATGACTTCAGCATTCGTTGTCATATTGCTTTACATGATCATATAGCTGACATAGTAGTTGTGGCTTAACCACCATTCATCATTTTTCATGCATGTTACGCTAGATCATTGCACATCCTGGTACATTGCCATAGGCATTCACTTAGAGTCATACTTTGTCATAGGTATCGAGTTGTAATTTTTATTTCTTTTGAGTTATATGTAAATAGAAGTGTGATGATCATCATTATTCATTTTTAGAGCAGTGCCCCAGTGAGGAAAGGATGATGGAGACTATGATTCCCCCACAAGTCCGAATGAGACTCCGGACAATGAGAGAAAAAAATAAAAAAAAATAAAAAACGAACAAATAAATAAATAAACAAAGAGAGAAGGGGCGTTGTTAGTATCCTTTACCACACTTGTGCTTCAAAGTAGTACCATGTTTTTCATATGGAGAGTCTCCTATGTTGTCACTTTGATATACTAGTGGGAATTTTTCATTATAGGATTAGATGCACACCCACTTAGTTTTCATATCGAGCTTTCATACACTTATAGCTCTTAGTGCATTTGTTGCATGGCAATCCCTACTCCTCGCTTTGATATCGAATGATGGGCATCTCCATAGCCCGTTGGTTAGCCGCGTCGATATGCTACTTTCCTACTTTTTTGTCTTCTCTATATTTACCCCTTTCATCATACTCTATTCCACCCGTAGTGCTATATCCATGCCTTCCGCTCATGTATTGTGTGAGAGTTGAAAAAGCTGAAGCACGTTAAAAAGTATGAACCAATTGCTCGGCTTGTCATTGGCGTTGTGCATGATAAATACTTTGTGTTAAGAACACAGAGCATGACAAGACTATATGATTTTGTAGGGATAGCTTTCTTTAGCCTTGATATTTTGAAATACATGATTGTTTGTTGGGATGCCTGAGTATTGATGTCTTTATGTCAAATTATAGACTATTGCTTTGAATCAATTATGTCTTAATGTTGATGCCATGATTAGACATATGATCAAGTTTATGTTAGGTAGCATTCCACATAAAAATTTATCTTTTTTATCATTTACCTACTCGAGGACGAACAGGAATTAAGCTTGGGGATGCTGATACGTCTCCGTCGTATCTATAATTTTTGATTGTTTCATGCCAAAATTATACAACTTTCACATACTTTTGGCAACTTTTTATATGATTTATTGGACTAACCTATTGATCAAGTGCCCAGTGCCAGGTCTTGTTTTTTTGCATGTTTTTTGTATCGCAGAATATCCATATCAAACGAAGTCCAAATGCAATAAAATTTCACGAAGAATTATTTTGGAATATATGTGATTTTTGGGAGTTGGAATCACCGCAAACGGAGGCCCACACAGCCCACAAGACACCAGGGCGCGCCAGAGGCCCCTGGCGCATGGTGGTGGGTTGTGCCCTCCTCAAACGTTGGTTGGAGGTCTACTTCGGGCGCAAGGAAGCTTATATCCAGAAAAAAATCATGTCAAAATCTCAGCGCAATCAGAGTTACGGATCTCCCGGAATATAAGAAACGGTTTTCGGCCAGATGTGGGAACACGAAACAGAAGAGAACAGAGAGGGAGATCCAATCTCGAAGGGGCTCCCGCCCCTCCGCCGCCATGGAGACCAAGGACCAGAGGGGAAAGTGTCCTCCCATCTAGGGGGAGGGCAAGGAAGAAGAAGAAGGAATGGGGCTCTCTCCCCCTCGCTTCCGGTGGCGCCGGAGTGCCGCCGGGGCAACGATCGGGACGACGATCTACAACAACAATCTTGCTACCGTCAACACCAACTTTCTCCCCCTCTATGTATCGGATAAGACCTCTTCCCCCCACTGTAATCTCTACTTAAACATGGTGCTCAACTCCATATATTATTTCCCAATGATATTTGGCTATCCTATGATGTTTGAGTAGATCCGTTTTGTCCTGTGGGTTAATCGTGATCTTGGTTGGTATAATTGCATATTTTATTTATGGTGATGTCCTACGGTGCCCTGCGTCTCGCGCAAACGTGAGGGGCCCCCGCTATAGGGTGTTGTAATATGTTCACAGTTTGCTTATTTCAGTGTTGCGGGGGATGGCAGCAGCCCAAACGTGGATAGGTGGGTTATGACGTATGGGAGTAAAGAGGACTTGATACTTAATGCTATGGTTGGGTTTCATGACCTTAATAATCTTTAGTAGTTGCGCATGCTTGCTAGGGGTCTAACCAGAAGTGCATATGATCCAAGTAGAGAAAGTATGTTAGCTATGCCTCTCCCTCATATAAAATTGCAAGAATGATTACCGGCACTTGTTATCGATTGCCTAGGGACAAATGACTTTCTTGTTGACACAAGCTATCTACTTTTATTACCTTGCAATTTATTCATAGTTTTATTCTCGCAAAGTACTCGTAGTTTTATTCTTGCCAAATAGTTTCATACTTGTTTCCGGTAAAGCAAACTTTAAGTGTGCGTAGAGTTAGAGTTGTATCGGTGGTCGATAGAACTTGAGGGAATATTTGTTCTACCTTTAGCTCCTTGTTGGGTTCGACACTCTTTATCGAAGAAGGCTACAAATGATCCCCTGTACTTGCGGGTTATCATGCATCATCGCTGGATATCTTGCTATTGGCACTCTCTGGCAAGTCATCAACAGGCGCAACATACTCCTAAGAGGCACGCTTCTCGGATTCCTTACTGGTGTCCCTGCTAGCCTTCTTCTTTCCTTTACTTTCCTTGGCGGTACTGCGGCTTTAGCGGCCTCTGCCACGACTGCGTCCTGGTACATCTTATCCACACAAATAATTGCGTCCTTCTCGTCTGACGGAATGGAAATGACGCCCACCGACCCTGGCATCTTCAAGGTTTTGTAGGCATAGTGGGATGCCTCCATGAATTTTGCCAGAGCTGGGCGTCCAAGGATTCCGCTGTTCGGAAGGGGGAGGTCAACCACATCAACCACAACCTTCTCAGTCCGGTAATTCAACTCTCCCCCGACTGCCACTGGAAACGTGATCTTTTCCTTAGGGCGACTCCTACCGGGGTTGATTCCTTGAAACGTGCCCGTGACCTTGAGCTCTTCCTCTGCTATCTGAAGTTTGCTGATGACCTTTGGGGAAATCAGATTCAACCCGGCCCCGCCATCAACAAACATCTTTGTGACTTCGAGTTTGTGGATCGTTGGCGAGACCAACAACGGCAAGCACCCTACCGTGGTGGTGCGGTCAGGGTGGTCCTTTTCGTCAAAGACGATGGGCGTGCGTGACCACTTGAGCGGCTTCCGAGATTCTGCCGTTGGCTCCACGACATTGACCTCACGCGCCCACTGTTTAAGTTGGCAGTGAGAGGAGTGCTGTCGGTGTTCTGGGAACGGGGGTCCCTAGACTTGCATGCCTGCGGCCTGCGGCGTGGCTCAAGTGGGGGCCCGGCGCGCCCAGCTTCATCAGCTCAAGCTCAAGACCCTCGCGAGGGGCCAAGCCTCGCGGGGCGGACGACAGGAACCTTCCTCGGGAGCAGCCTCGTCAGGCAGGCTCACGAGGAGGCGGAGAGATCAAGGCAGGGTACCTCACGAGGGTGCCCCGTGACGCAAGCCATGACGATCGAGATCAGGCGGGCGCCAGGTGGGCGCCAGCCTGCGCAGTGTCCTCGTTTCCCCTTTGGTGCAAAGGAGGCAAGCACAGGCCAAGGCATCAGGCAAAGGTTACCGCCTTGATTGCAACAAGACCAAGACCAGCAGAGCGGCATGACAGAGGTCATCGTGGAGCCTGTGACGGCTTCACCGCTGAGCCTTTGGCAGCCAAGACCAACTTTAGTCGGGATAAGTGTACTAGATGTTCCCCTTCAAAATGACCAATTGTTGGCGCCTTCCCGCTCATTATTTGGGAAGAGGCCTGTAGGCTTCCTCTATAAATAGGACTAGCCACCACAGAGAGAGAGAGGAGAGGTCGAACCCACTAGAGAGAGAGAGAAGCGACTGGACTCACCCAAGCAGTCCATCGCACCAGCTCAAGAACAGCCCCTCGCGAGGCTGTTCTTCCTTTGTACTATTCTTCATTAGCCCCGGAGGCAATCCACCACACCACACACTGGAGTAGGGTATTACACCACAACGGTGGCCCGAACCAGTATAAATCTTGTGTCTCTTGTGCTATTCATCGTTCCTAGTTTAGATCCCTTGCAAACCATTAATGCATGAGCTGGTAGGGGAAAGATCTCTGTGCGCACCCCAGAGTTCGAACCTCAAGGGTCTGCCGGAACCCGAAATCCGACATTTGGCGCGCCAGGTAGGGGTGCGCCGGTATCTTTCTTTCGCTGGTCACATGTGATCTCTCATCGTGCCCATGGCTGACGCTCGCCGAGACCGCGCCGAGCGCCGGGCTGCTCACGCCACTGGAGTCGCCCAGACGGCTCCCGTCGGCGGACACCCCCGTTGTTCCCCGTTGCCTGCCGCCAACGCCGCCACCGGCCCGGCGGGGAACGAGCAGCAGGCCTCGTCCCTGCGTCCATCGGTGAGGCAAGAAGGCCGCACCGCTACTTCTTCGCTCGCCCCTGCTGGTTCTTCGCTCGCGGCGAATGAGCTCCTGCGCTACCGCCCCGTCGACGACGTCTACGAGGAGTGGCTCGACCGTGTCGCCGAGCTCGTCCGCGCCACAGGGGGCTCCCCCGTGTCGTCCCTTTCGTTGCCTCGCCCTTCACCCCGCACGAGAGGCAGGGATCCGGAGGTGCCCCCGCCACCTCCTCCCCAAGAAGGCGCCCTGGCTCCAAGGCGCGTGGCCCCGGGCCGAGACCCTCCACGCCCGGCGCCCGCGCAACAAGAAAGGAGCTGCCAGGAGATCCCTCGTCCCCAAGAAGGTGCTCGCGTGCTCCCGGACAGAGGCGCCCTGATCGCGCCCAGCGCCACAGCGTCAAGACCCAGCTGCTGCTCCGAGCAGCGGTGCTGGAATCCACAAGAGCAAGCTCCGCATCGCCAGAGAGCCCCGGTACATCGCAGGCTGCCGCGCCTTCACCGCCGAGCTATGTAGCATCGCATGGCCTGGCAAGTTCAAGCCAGACCTGCCTCCTCGCTACGACGGCACTGCCGACCCCGCGAAGTTCCTTCAGCTGTATGAGCTGGGCATCGAAGCCGCCAATGGGGATGAAAAGGTCATGGCAAATTGGTTCCCCATGGCGCTCAAGGACGGAGCCCGATCCTGGCTCCTGAACCTGGCTCCCGGCACGATCTCCTCCTGGGACGAGATGCGCAACCGCTTCATCGCCAACTTCCAAGGCACTCGCGATCAGCCTCCGGCCGTGAGCGACATGCGCTGCATCAAGCAGCATCTAGGAGAGACCCTGCAGAAGTACATCCAATGCTTCAACAACGCCCGCCTCAAGATTCCCAAGGTGACTGAGGAAGCCATCATCTCAGCCTTCTCCGATGGCGTGCGTGACGTCAAGATGAAGGAGGAGCTAGCAATGCATGAAGACTCCGGCACATCCTCGGAGCTTTTCAACTTGGCGACCAAATGCGCCAGGCTGAGGAAGGGCGCCTCTCCTCCTCGAGCTTCCGGCCGATCCGTAAGAGAAGAAGCCCAAGGTCAAGGACGTGAAGCGCAAGGGGCTGCCGTGCTCATGCGTAACCGCATACACCAAGCAAGGCAGGGATCAGCCCGAGTCATTCAAAGGAAGCCGGTACTGCGTATATGACGACCTCCACACCCACAACACCAACGAATGCCAGGAGCTCAGGGCCATGCGAGAAGGGCGTATCGGCCGACGCCCCGAGCGCAATGATCGAGGCTACGGCCGAGGAGGTGGAAGGGGCACAGGACGCTGGGAAGACCGTGGCCCTCGCCAAGGATGGCGTGACAGACCTCGCGAGGACCGCTGGCAGGACCAGCCTTGCGTGGGAGGTTGGCGGGACCAGCCTTGTGAGGACCGCCCTCAAGGCAACGTAGGGCTCCCACCTCTGCTGCAGCCGCCAAGGAGGTACGAAGACCATCATCAGGACGAGGGGGCTGGGGTCTTCCAGGAGCCGCGCGCGATCGCTTGCATCCTGGGTGGCGCTCAGGCCCCAGCCTCTCAGCGCATCCTCAAGCAGTTTGCTCGCGAGGTGAATGCAGTCCTCCCCAAGCCTAAGGCCACACGCCCTCTCAGGTGGTCGTCGTGCGCTATCACGTTCAGCTCAGCGGATCAGCTCAAGTGTGCGGCAACGGCCGGAGTCCTCCCCATGCTTTGCTCACCAGTCATCAGCAACGTGCAAGTCACCAGGATCCTCATCAACGGCGGAGCAGGACTCAACATCCTATCTGTCGAGACATTCAACAATCTCCAAGTGCCATACGATCAGCTTCAGCCGACCAAGCCTTTCTCAGGAGTCACCGATGGCTCCACCGTCCCGATAGGGCAAGTTCGCCTTCCTGTCACCTTCGGAAAGCGCAGCAACTACCACACCGAGCTCATCGACTTCGACGTTGCCCACATTCGCCTGCCATACAATGCCATCCTCGGGTACCCAGCTTTGGCCAAGTTCATGGCAGTGACTCACCATGGCTACAATGTCCTCAAGATGCCAGGAAGCGGAGGAGTCATCACAGTGCCTTGTGAGGAAAGGGGTGCAGTGTGCTCTCTTGAGCGTGCCTTCCAAGTCGCAGCAATCGAAGACCCAGATCACAGGAGCGGGAGACTTCCCGAGGCAATCCCTAAGAAGAAGAAGGATTCGCCTGGTCCAAGCCCTCGTGGGGAAGGCACCTCCGGAGGCGTGGCAACAGGACCCGCGCCCGTTCAAGGGGCGCCACCCTCTGTCGCATAGGAAGGCGCGCCCGACGCCCTCCTCAGGCGGGGCTCGGGGGCTCTTTCATGGCGAGCCACCGACCTAGCCGGGGTCACGAGGGAGGCGCCGGGGCACCACTTGGAGGCGTGCTTCAAGGCACTTTTCCCTCAGGAAGGTATGAGGCAAGGAGGACCAAACCCTCAGGAGTTCATCACGAGGAACACCCAGGAGCTATAGGAGTCATGAGTCATGCGCGGCTGTCGCCGCTTGCCCGCCGTGGCCCCACATCCAGGCGAGGATGTTGGGCTGCGAGTCTGCATCGACATACCAGGGCTCAACCGGGCCGCGTCTCAGGGGCGCCTATGGCCCTCACGCGCGGGGCGCTACGAGGGTCCACCTCACAGCTACGTTCGCATGCCTTTCGGCCTGCCGAACGCGATCGCCGCCCATCAGCGCCTGCTGAGGTGCGCTCTGGAGGCTCAGGAGGTCAAGCAGCGCGCGGTCCTGGCAGAGATGGAGATGGCTCTCGAGGAACCCCCCATGCCCCCGGAGCCTCCCGAGGCTCCAGGTCCGAAGGGCTCGTGAGGGCCGGCTTCCTCATCACGCGTCATCCGCTACCTCAACATCCCGCCATCTCCGACCATATCAGGTGACATATTTCCAAGTTCCGTTTTCAACTGGGAGCGCCCCTCGGGCTACATCATTCCCAGGCCGCGTGGGTCCGTCCCTGCGGCACGTATCCATTTTGCTTATGTTCTTTACTTACCTTGTTGGGGGCGCCCCTCGTGCTGCATTATCCCCAAGCTGCTCAGGGCAGACCCAGTGGCGTGTGCTTTGTCCGCACCTATCTAGATGGATTTGCTCCTCCGCGCTTAACCTGATTCACGTAATTATTGCCTACTACCTATCACGGACCTCTCCGCCCTAATGCAAAGTGCTTGCACGTTAAAAGGAGGGTACCTGAGCATCGCGACTCATGGGCTCTTACTGGCTCTCCAGCCCTCACCCCCTGGCCTTGACCCACGGCATCGCGACTGTCATACCGGCCGGCCGAGCTCGCTCGAGGGCCGGGACCTGTGGACGAGAGCATTTGCATTCTAACCACTCTGCAGAACACACCATTGATAAAGGCCTGCAGCCAGCGCAACCCGCCTCGAGGTAGGGCCTCGTGGAGTCCCGCTGGCTCACGGGTGCCCAGACACACCTCTCCTAGCCCTACCATGCCGGCCACGTGTCGTATGGGCCAGACACGCCTGGGGCTCCTCCCGAGGGGAGCCCTCCCACGCACTGCTGGAAGCACCATGCTCGGCGCTGGCTGACGACACTACCGAGGAGTGGCTATGCTCGTACACATACGGAGGCGCTATGCTCCGCGCTGGTGATAAACAACTGAGGGCGGCTCACAACCGTATCAACCTTAGGGAGCCCAAAGCTCAGTGTCTGGCGCCATCGCAACGCCTCCCCTCGGGAGTGCCGCGTGAGGGGGCTGGACACGGAGGCTGCGCCCGGGCCACGCCCGAACGTACGCCACCCAGCCAGGTCCCTTGGACCTGGTCGTCGCGCGCCTCCCCGAGCGGAGCCAAGGTATGAAAATTCATTTGAACGTCAAGGGGGACTCCTGAGCATCGCGACTCAGGAGCCTAACTGGTCACGTAGCCCCTCACTCCTTAGTCCCGCCCTGGTCTCCGTTCTGGGCTAACGGCGGCTGAGGTATGCATGAGGCCGAGCCCTGCTGACGTAGAACGACCAATCCACTCCTATGCCTCCCGTCCCTACTAGCTGTTCGCGCGTCAAGCTGGACTCCTGAGCATCGCGACTCAGGAGCCTAACTTGCAACGTAGCCCCTCACTCCTTGGTCCTGTCCTGGTTTCCGGTCAGGGCTAATGGCGGCTGAGGTATGCGCGGGGTAGGGCCCTGCCGACGTAGAACACACGCAAGTAGGAGGGAAGAATGCGAATTCAAAGAAAATATTCCAAGCCATAAGTCATTTCACAACGCCAAACACAAGTTTAAACGCCTCCACGAGGCATGGTGGATGTTGCAGGAATTAAAACGAAGCGGAAGCTGCGAAGGGATCACTTTCCTGTGGCGCCTCCACCACCCGAGGCCGCGGAGCTGGCGGCACCACGCTCAGGCAAGGTGCTGAAGGCGTGGAACCTCCCCAGCAGGGCCTCGGCTCGGCCTTTCATGGCCTCAGCAGCAGCAGCGGCAAGGTCGCCGCCCACAGGCTCTAGCAGGCCGTCAAGGTCGACGCTGGGGTCGCGAAGGTAGACGTGGTTGAGGACACGCGTCAGCACTGCAGAAGACAGGCCACGCGCCTCGGCCTCGGCCGTGGGGCCAAGGCCGTCTGCGACATCTTCAAGTGCACGGACCAAGAAAGGAAGCAGCTCGGCGGGGCCGTCCTCTGCACCAGCCAACGGCTTCTCCAGGCCACCCTCGTAGAGCGCCTTCAATGCGGCGCGAGCCTTCTCCTCCAACCTGGCAAAGGCCACCCGATCCTCAGCCAGGATCTTTGCCTTCCTGTCTAGCTCGATCCTCTCCGCTTTCAGCGACCATTCCAGCGTCTCCAACCGGCCACGGCAGTCATCAAGCTCGGCGTCCCGGTCCCTGACGGCGGCCTCCCGAGCCTCCATCTCCTTCTCCTTCTCCTGGCGGCCGTGGACCTCCTTGGCAAGCTCGTCGTGCAGGCCTAGCAGCTCGACCTCCAGCGCATTACAGCGGTCCCGGGCGTCCGCGGCATCGCCCTGGGCAGCATCACGAGCGGCCCTGGCCTGGCAGGCGGCTTGTTTCTCCCCATCGGAGGCCGACGCAGCTTGGTTCAGCGCCGCTCGGACGGAGGCGGCAGAGCAGGCCCAGCCAGAAGCTAGCTCCAGGCGCCCGGCCACCAGACGGGGGTCAGCATTCCGGAGATCCTCTCGCAGCCGGCTCAGTTCGCCGGCATCTTGGTCCGGGATGGCCAAGGGATCAGAAGGGACTGGAGCTGGTGGAGCAGGTGTAGAAGATGGCAGCATGATCACAGCTTGGGAAGGAGGAGCCCCTGGGCCTTAGGCACCTGAGCGATAACGTCAAGCGCAGGCACCTCCAGAGTCAGAGGGACCACGGGGCCTAACTCACCGCCAGAGTGCCCCTGCTGGGCTCGCGAGGATGACCGGGCAGGGGAGGCGTGAGCTTTGCTGCCTCCTTTCCCCGCAGACGGAGCCGCAGCCCCGGCAGGCGAACCCGCCTCAAGCGGGGCCGCAGAAGCCCCCTTCGGCCAATTTGCTGCAGGTGCTGACCTGGCCAAGAGAATACAGACATCAAGCCTCGGCGGCAGAAGCAAAGCGAAACACGGATCGAACACTTACTGGTTGTCGCACACGGACTCAAGCAGCCTCCGGCCGAACTTGAAGCCTGAAAGCCTGCAGCTAGGGTCAACTTGGGAGGCCCGGAAGCAGTAGGCGCGTCGGGAAGGCCGGAGCTCGCCTCAGAAGCCGGAACGGACCCTGGGAGAACCAGCCCCGACCTGCCCTTCCTCGGAACCAGGGGAGAATCCCCCCCTCCCCGCCTGGCACCGGCCTCGTCGTCGTCCGGCATGGAGCAAAGGGCGTGGGACCTGCACCGAGGGAAGGAATCCCCCGACTCCTCGCCAGTCGCCTCGAAGTCAGACCTTCTTCCTCCACCCTCTCTTCTTCCTCCTCACTCCCGCTGGAGTTGCTGGAGAAAACGTTCACCATCGCCAACACCGTCAGATCCTCGGGAGCCCCGGCGGGCACCAGCCCCTCACCATTGAAGGTGGGCATGGCGTTCACCACTTGCTCCCAGTCGTCGTGAAGGAACAGGGGGACGGGAGCGCCCTCTGGCCTCGCCACGTCTCCCCCGACCAAGGAGTGGAGAGTCGCGACCAGATCTTCGTCAGAGAGGGCCTCGGAGCTCAGGCGAAGGGCGTCACTTGCCTCTCCAAGCCTCCACAACGGGAGCGGATGCTCCTGGAGCGGAGCCACCCGGTGTTCCAGGAACTCCCTCAGGAGCGTGGCCCCGGTCAGCTTCGCCGCCCCCAAGCTGCCTGGCCTCAGGTCCGCGTCTATCCTCTTTCAAGACCATCTTCGCACGAGGGTCGACGAGCTCACATGAGACCATGTATCAACGGTCTTGGGCTGCCCCTGACGGCAGCGCCAGTCGGGGTGGATGCGCCAGACATCCACCAGGACCCACTTGCTCCTGAAGCCTTCGATCCTCTTCCTGGGCTTGGAGATGGAGTTGGAGCTGGAATATGCGATAAAGCTCGCACATGCAGTAATAGGGCCACGAGAGACCCGGAGGTAAAAGTAATGACGCAGGAAAGCCACCGAGGGCTTTATCCCAACGTGAGCCTCACAATAGTAGGCGAAAATCGCCAGGAGAAGAACAGAGTTGGGGTGGAGATGCAGAGCTTGCAAGTTGTATTGGCGGAGAACAGCAAGGAAGAACTCGGAAAAAGGAGGGACCAGACCGGCGATGATGGCGCTCACAAAGAACGGGTAGAAGGTGCTCCCCTTGCCTTCAGGCTGATCGGGGCCGGCCTTGAGCACAGTCGCTCCCTCGTTGCCCTGCGCCACCGTCCTCCGGCGCACAAGGACGAGATTCTTCTCCGACACAGTCAGAGGATCCAGAGCCGGGAGGTACCAGGCCTCAAAACGGGGTCATGCGAGGCGCCATGGCTTGCAGGATGGGAAGGATTGAGATAGATCTGGAGGATTTCGGAAGCAAGGAGGAGAAGGGCGAGAAAGGGGATCTGGAGCAAGGCGAGCAAGAACGAGCACCAAGTCTGGCCCGGGACTCCTTTTTGTCAGAAGGATGGTTGTCGAGGCGTCGTGGGGAAGCGGAGACGCCCAAGACCAATCAACCGCCACGCGGCGCCCAAGGCTACAGTTGTTAGTTCAAGGGCGCCATGACTTGCCCCTTCGCTTCTCTGCTAAGCCAAGTTCGGGCACGCCTTGGGCCCGGTGTCACATCCTAGCTAGTCCATGCATTAGAGTGTTGCATCATGTCTACTTTTCATCAGGAACCTGAATTGGGGAAGACAGAACCCCCAGAACCCCTTTGAATTCAACTAAGGTTTACTAAAAATATTTTCAATGAACCTGAATTGCCCTTCTAAAAAGTTCACCCTCTTTGTCTTGGGCTAGAACCTCTGGCAAAATTGGTGCACAATTTTCTAGGTCAATGTAGGTCATTGAATTAAATCATATGTAATTTGCATTTGGGCATTTAAATGCTAGTAAATATTTTGAATGCTCAAATAATTCTGAATATAAGTGTGGGCTGTTGGAGATTTTCTAAACAGAGCCTCTGATTATTTTCAGTATTTTTAGAAGTGCCTAACTATTTTTAATAAGTCCACAAACTTACAGGAAAATAGAAAAAGAAAACCAAAGCAAGCAGAGGCTTACCTGGCGCCCATCTGGCAAGCCCACCTGCCGGCCCAGCCCAGCCACCGCTCCAGGGAGCTGCTTGGCTTGGCCAGCAGCAGCCAGGTGCTCGACGGTGGCACCAGCGCGATCCACGCAGCTGCCCGCCGCCCTGCCTCCTCCTCTCACCGTTCTGCCGCCCTGGGTCGGTCACCCACTCCTCCCCCGAGCTCGCAGACATGCCCCTTCCTCCCCAGCTCCTCTCCCTCGCTCGCCCGCACCATGGCCGACGCTGCCGCGCCCGCGCCACCGTGATAACCGCGCTCTCCGTCGTCCCTGCGCCGTGCCACCGTGTCCAGGAGCTCCGCCGCCCTCCTCTCCTTCGAGCAAGCCGAGCCCCGGCCGCTTGCCTCGGCTTGTACCAACCTCGCCCGACTCTGCCACCGCCGGAGATCCCTTTTGCCGTCACCGCCGCACCAGCTCGTCCCCGACCGCGTCGACTGCACCGTCGTGACCGCCGTGAGCTCAACTACATCCTCCCCCTTCTCGTTCTTGCTCTCGAGCCCTGCATCGACTGCATGAAGCTTCACCGCACGCGCCACTGCCAAGCTCGTCGCCGACGTGTCTCCGGCCAACCACCGGCCACGCCACCGTGTCAAACACACTCACTGCATCGCGAGGAGTCCAACGCACCTCACCACGTGCCTCGCCGTGCCCTCTAGCCTCGGGTCCATCTCCACCCGACTCCGGCGACCGCCAAGGTTGTCGCCGGCGACGTTTCTGGCCATCCCGAGCTCAACCACCGCCACCAAACGCTGCGGCTCGTTCCCAGCTACATGTAGATGCCCTCCGCCGCTCATTTGGTCGCCGGAACGCACAAATGCACTCTCACCGCCAGAATGCTGGCCTCGCGGCTAGCAACGCCGCGTGTTTGACCTTTGACTTTGTCTAGGGTGGGCCCAGGTTGACTCCCCTGAGTCTATGACAAGTGGGGCCCCCCTTTGCTAATTAACTCAGATTAGTTTTAACTAAAATTAGTTAGTTTAATTAACTACTGACATGCGGGAGCCACCGGTCAGTTGACACCTGGACGCCCCTTTGACCACCGACGCCACCCTGACGCACTACTGACGCAATAACTAATTTCTGGATTTATTTTTATACAGAAAATTCCAGAAATTGTTGCAAACTTCAAAAAATCATAAAAATTAATCTGTAACTCCAAATGCAAAATTTTATATATGAATTTTGATCATAAAAATTCAATCTATCCATTGGTAATGGTTTCATGCATGACAGAACAAGTTAACCTTGCTGTCTAAGCAGAATAAGATAATGCACTAATATGGCTATGTTAAATGAACTAGCATTTGAATCTTTGATTCCTTTCTGTTCTAGCTTGCATTAGGCCAAGATACATTCATATTGCCATGTCATAGCATGCATCATATTGTTCAATATCGTCATGTGTTGATTATGTTCGGTGTGTCTTTCGTTGTAGGTTACGCCTCGAGGATAACCCGAATATCCGTCAAGGGCGTACCCTACTACCACTACATCGTGCAAGCAACCCATTGATCATTCCAATACAAACCCATGATCTCGCTTCGCTCTTGTTTCATCGCATTAAGACAACGCGATTCAAACTGCTGTGTGTTGCGGTAGTTGAACCCACTTCCTTTGCATGACCTGTCATTGCCACAGTAACTAGATGAAACCCACTAGCATGTGTAGGAGTTGATTGAGCCATATTTGTGTTTCCTAACATGCTATGCTTTCTATGCTTAGATTTGTGTCAGGTCTGGCTCATCGGGATGATGAATTAGAGTGAAAGGTTGTGTCGGTAACGAGAGTGAAGTGTTGAACATGATTTGGTAAAGGTATCGATGAGAGGCCATGTAGGAGTACATGGTGGGTTGTTTCATTGAGGCCGTCCTTAAGAACTGAGATCTGTGTGTGTGATTTAAGACTCAGCTACTACCACACATTGGGATCCTTAATTGACCCTCTCGACTTATTAACCACTCTTGTCCTCTGTCCGGGAGTTGCAAAGTAGTTTCTTGTGTTTGTAGCATGCCGGGGGCCGCACGCAGCGCTGACCTTAGGGGTGGGCTGTGTTGCGTAGGCACGTGGCACGGTGTACCGGTTCGCCCGTTTGGTGTCTCGGGAACCCTGCACACATCGTTCGGGGCCGTTAGTGGAAACCTCGGCCGGACTCCCCGCGGATGGAACCCGAATAGGCGTTAAACCTGGACTAGGGACTCGTGTGTTTAGTCAGGTCGTGGCCGACACCCTCGCTGGGCTTCCGCTTGAAGGTTGCCGAGTACATGTCGTGTAGAGGCGATAAGTGGTGAGAGCGTGTGTGAAGAAGTACACCCCTGCAGGTATGAAACTATTCAATAGCGTCCGCATGTAAAGGACTACTTGGTCACCTATACAGTTAATAGACAAGTAAATGGATACTACTAAAAGCCTCAAGATAAGTGTGAGTACCATGGATGGCCCTCTCGTAGGTTGACGAGAGAGGATCCACGGTGGAGTATTGTGTTGGTGATTAGTGGACTGCAAAGCGACAAATGCTTTCCAAGTGGTGTCACGAGGATAAGCTTAGCCAAGAGTCAAAGCTGGCTTGCAATAACTCCACTACCTTCTTGAGAATGTGCATGTATAGTAGGATTCAAGTAAGACTTGGCCGAGTACCTCCATACTCACGTTGCTTTAATTAATGTTTTCAGACGACAACACCGCCCCCTCCGATGGGTTCTACGTAGACCTTGATGTCAACGAGTGACTAGCCACCTAGGTGGTGGTCCAAGACTTGTGAAGGGCCAATGTAGATAGAAGGGCTTCGTCAAGCCTTCTTTCTTTTTAGTGTCTGTACTCAGACTAGTTTGCTTCCGCATGTGCTTGCATGTTTGTATGACTTGATTGTCGGGTCATGTGACCCCTATCTGTATGAACATGTTATGTATGGCTCCTCAGAGCCTCTTAAATAAAGTACTTTGAGTTGTAGAGTTTTGTTGTGATGCCATGTTGTATGTACTCATATCGGGCATATTGTGTGTATGATTGAAATGCTTGGTATGAGTGGGATCCCACAATCTAGTTGTTTATCCTTGGCAGCCTCTCATATGGGGAAATGTAGTCTAGTGCTTCCTGGGCGATAGTAGTCCGCTACAGCCCGGTTCACCGGAGTCCTGCTAGCCCAGCACTACTGCTCTGGACACTTGACTGGCCGGCATGTGTTTCACCTCGTTCCTGTGTCTGTCCTTTCGAGGAAATGTCACGCGGTGACATCCAGAGTCCTGCCTAGCCTGCTACAGCCTGGGTTACCGGAGTCCTGTTAGCCCAGTGCTACATCCCGGATTCACACGTTGATGACCGACATGCTCGATGTGATTCATGTATGCGTGTCCCCATGGGTTAGCGCCGTTTTGGGTTCACGACTAGCCATGTCGGCCCGGGTTCTCTGTCATGTGGATGCTAGCGACACTATCATATACGTGAGCCAAAAGGCGCAAACGGTCCCGGGCCATGGTAAGGCGACACCCGTGGGAATACCGTGCGTGAGGCCGCAAAGTGATATGAGGTGTCACCGGCTAGGTCGATGTGACTTGGAATCGGGGTCCTGATAGCGTTGGCATCAGAGCCGGACTGCCTGTAGGTTAGCTAAGCCAAACTGGTCGATGTCGAGTCTAGAAATGCTTTAGTTATATGTAGGGGAATTGATTGTGGGAGGGACGTAAGGCTCTTTTTACTCATTTACCTTATGCCCTCTGATATGTGTCATTCTCTTCTCATTCTACGTGGGTTAAGGACTAGGCTCTCTTCTCTCTATCAGGTTCACGTGTTACTAATCCGTAGTAACTTATAGGATTGTTGGTTACCAGCCTTAGTTCAGTTTCTACTACCTTTAGTATGTTATCAATTGAACCAGAACCTTGATATGATGTTGTTGAGTGGTTTTGCAATCTGTTGTGAATGTCTCAAATCTGTTCCTGAGCATTTACCGCTGTTATGCTGTCCGATTTCCCCTAGAAATTCTAATGTCTTTGCATTGTGGCTGTGCTTTCAGATGGCCACTCGTGCTCAAAACCAAGTGGTTCGCCTGACCAGGTGCCTCGATGTGCCCGGTCATACGGCTATGTTAGTCCGGGTAATGATGGAGACGGGTTACCGTTGGTATCCCGAATACACTGCCGAAGAGCAATTCCGAGACTTTAACCAAAGCCAATACTTCTGCACTGTCAGGATATTTCCTTCTTATCCTGGATCGACCGAGCCCCTCCACTGTTCCTATGGACTCGGGGTTACTATTGAGATGGCTGTGCAGGATGCTGCCTTTTCTATGATGACCATCATGCGAGTTAGGACTGGCCTGCTTCGGAACACCGACTTCCGTTATATGCCAGTTTCACTCCCGGGGGCGCAAGGGTATCTTCAGGCTATCTATGCTGACTCCACCCAGGAGGACTCACTAACTCGCACCACTGCTGAGATGCTCGAGGATAAGGACCGAGAGAATCGGGCCTTGAGACTGGAGCTTTTCAACACCCGTGCCGATCATTGGGCCACTTTGACTCGGTTTGCACCGGCTGTGCAAGCTGGATGTATGGATACGAGGGATCTGTATCCTGTGAGATCTGCTCTGCCAGACATGGTGGATTGGCGTGATGTGGGAGGCATCACCCCACCCCGTGGTCCTCGCAGGCCACCGTTTGTTGGTCCAAGACCTCATCCTAGCCCCTATGGTCCACAAGCTCCTCATGACCGTCTGTTTCCGGATAATCACGTTGAGCTTCCAGGCTATGGAGGTGACTTCTATGAGGACTACTACGGAGATGTCTGAGTTAGTAGTAGTATCACTAGTATTGTAATAGTTGTATTTCCACCGTCCTGCGTGACCCGTGGAATATGACTTAGTGTTTATCAATTCTGGAGGTGTAGAAAAATAATGTATAGGAGCTTGGAATGCTTCCGATGAGATGTAACGTCTTCCACCGTAGTTGTACTCTAGCCGGGCTTGTACTAAACTATGAATGGTGTGTATGACCGTTGGTATATATATGGCAGTTTCTATATTACCATGTCATACGGATGAACATCTCTGCATTCCGTGTTATCCATTACATTCCGCACTTCCTTGCCAAAATTTTGCCATCCTTGTCTAAACCGTTGTCTTGTTTCCTAGGATGGTCAACACCCGCAACAACCCTGCTGCTCTGGAGCAGGGTGAAGCCAGCGCAGTTAGGAATGAAAATATGCCCCAACCGCCTTCTCTGGCCGAAGTTATGCTGGAGGCAGAACGAAACAAGTGTGAGACCAATTGCTTGCTGGAGCGGATTGAGCAGAATACTGCACGCCAGCCGAGGAATGACCTGGTGTCAATCAATGACTTTGTCAAGCTGTATCCACCGAAGTTTAAACACTCCGTCGAGCCTCTCGATGCGGATGACTGGCTCCGCAAAGATCACCCACAAGCTACGCTCGCCAACGAAATGAAGCTGATAAGGTTACCTTTGCTGCCTATCACCTCGAAGGCCCTGCTAGCCTTTGGTGGGAAAATTTTGAGGCTATGCGCCCGGTCGGCCAAATCACTACCTGGGCTGAATTCTGTGCGGCTTTCCGTGAGCATCACATCCCGGAAGGTCTCATGGATCGTAAGAGGGAAGAGTTCTGCAATTTCACCCAGGGTAGACTGCCTGTGGATGCATACAATCATGAGTTTGGAAATCTAGCATGTTATGCTCCTGAAGAGGTATCCACCGACGCCAAGAAGCAGGCAAGGTTCCGCAAGGGACTTAGCCCCGAGCTTCGCCGTGATCTTCGTCTGCACGAGTGCACCTCCTTCCGTGGTTAGTCAACAAGGCCATCGTCTTTGAGACAGGACAATCTGACTTTGAAGCTTCACGCAAGCACTCCCGTGACTTCGGTTCTTCATCCGGCTCTGGATCTCAAAAGCGCCGGGTGTGGATTCCAAACACCGCACTGCCACCCAGATTCACTCCGAGGCCATCCTTTGAGGCGCCTCGCCCCAACCAGCAATATGCACCGCCCAAGGCCTATGGTGGCCCCGCTGCTAATGTTGATCCACGCCCCAATGTGATAACTTGTTTCAAGTGTGGGGAGACGGGTCACTACATCCGTGAGTGTCCCCAGAACAACCCCAACCAGATCGGTAAGTCTGTTGGCCGTGGTAAGCCAGCAGGAAAGGTGCTCTACGCTAAACCAGCCACCACTGCTCGTGGCCATGTCAACTACATCTCAGCTGAGGAGACCCATGAGGATCCCAACGTCGTTCTCAGATGCGCTCCTTATTAATTGCCATCCGGCAACTGTTCTCTTTGATACTGGAGCATCTCATTCATTTATTTCTGAGAGCTATGCTCGATTGCACAACACCACATTTTGTGACATGCACACCTCCATGGTAATCCAAACTCCTGGATCCAAGTGGCAAACCTCTAGAATCAGCCATGGAAATAATATCCTTGTCGATAGATTGGTCTTCCTTGCGTCACTAATAGCTCTCAAGTCTTCGGACATAAACATCATCTTGGGTATGGACTGGATGTCAGCCCATTACGCTAAGATTGATTGCTCCACTAGAACTGTTCAACTCACCCATCCATCGGGCAAGGCAACAATGTTTTGACCCGAGTGTCTAAGCGCCGCCTTTACTCCTTAAATGCCAACCCCTTCCGCATCTTGAAGATATTCCGGTAGTCCGTGACTTCCCGGATGTCTTTCAGAGGAACTGCCAGTGTTCCACCCGATGTAGATGTCGAGTTCGTGATAGACCTTGTTCCAGGAACCGTCCCAATCTCTAGAAGACCTTATAAGATGGCACCCCTAGAACTAGCCGAGCTTAAGAAACAACTCGATGAGTCCTTGTAAAAGGGTTTCATTCGTCCTTGTTCTTGTCCATGGGCTTGCCCCGTCCTCTTCGTCAAGAAGAAGGATGGAACAGATCGGATGGTTGTAGATTACCGACCTGTCAACTTGGTCACTATCAAGAACAAGTATCCGCTCCCCAGGATCAATGACTTGTATGATCAGCTCGCCGATCCTCGCCTTTTTCCAAGATGGATTTGAGGTTGGGCTACCATCAAATCAAAATCAAGAACGGGGACATTCCTAAAACGGCCTTTGTTACTCGTTATGGACAATACGAGTACACCGTCATGTCCTTCGGTCTAACCAATGCTCCATCCACCTTCTCTCGGTTAATGAACTCGATCTTCATGGAGTATTTGGATAAATTCGTCGTGGTTTACCTCGATGATATACTCATCAACTCCAAGAATGAGGAAGAACATGCCGAACATCTAGGGCTAGTATTGATGAAACTTTGAGAGCATCGCCTTTATGCCAAATTATCTAAGTGTGAGTTTCAGTTGCCAGAAGTAACCTATCTAGGCCATGTAATCTCTGGTAAGGGCATTGCTGTCAATCCCGAGCGAGTTCAAGCCGTCCTTGACTGGACTCCACCTGAAACGGTCAAGCAAGTTCGAGTTTACTCGGTTAAGCGAGCTAATTCCGCCTCTTCATCGAGAATTTCTCCAAGGTTGCTAAGCCTCTAACCGAACTCCTCAAGAAAGATAAAAATTTCGAGTGGACCCCACAGTGCGAGTTCAGCTTTCAGGAACTGAAAAGACGCCTGACATCTGCTCCCATACTTGTTCCACCAGATTTTTCTAAGGACTTTATTATCTATTGCGACGCCTCGCGACAAGGACTAGGTTGCATACTCATGCAAGATCGTCATGTGATTGCCTACGCTTCTCGACAGTTGCGTCCACATGAGGATAACTATCCCACACACGATCTAGAGCTTGCAGCGGTCCATGCACTCAAAACATGGCGACATTACCTTCTTGGTAATCGCTATGAAATTTACACCGATCACCAAAGTCTGAAATACATCTTCACCCAACCGGATTTGAATCTCGTGCAAAGACGTTGGGTCGAAGTTGATTACGGATTACGACTTAGGAATATCTTACACCCTGTGCAAAGCCAATGTCATGGCTGATGCACTAAGTCAGAAATCTTATTGTAACAACCTCGATGTTACAACAAAGTCAACCACTTCTCCACGAGGAATTTCGTAAGCTTAACCTTCACATTGTTCCTCGAGGACTCCTTTTCCACCCTGGTGGCGAAACCCAACCTTACGGATCAAATCATAACCGCTCAGCGGTATGATAGAGGAATATCTCGGATCAAGGAGAACATTGCTAGCGGAGCTGCTAAGTGTTTCTCCATAGATGAGCGAGGTGTTGTCTTCTTTGAGAACCGCTTGGTTGTTTCCAAGAGACAACAGCTACGACAATTGATCCTTAAGGAAGCTCATGAATCCCCTCTCACCATTCATCCCGGTAGTACTAAAATGTATCAAGACCTACACTAGAGGTTTTGGTGGACTAGGATGAAGAGAGAAATCGCTCAATACATTGCTAATTACGACGTCTGTCGTCTAGTTAAAGCAGAGCATCAACGGCCTGCTGGCACCCTTCAACCTTTGGAAATTCCTGAATGGAAATGGGATAAAATCGGTATGGATTTCATTACCGGGTTTCCCTGGACCAAGAGAGGGAATAATGCTATTTTCGTTGTTGTCGATCGCCTTCCAAAGTAGCCCACTTCCTACCCGCTCGTGAGAGTATAACCGCTAGCCAGCTAGCTGATTTGTACATCTCCGAATAGTGTCTCTTCATGGTGTCCCATTGGAGATTAACTCAGACCGTGGAAGTCTCTTCACCTCTCAATTTTGGGAAAGTTTCCAAAATGCTATGGGAACTCGTCTCTCCTTTAGCACCGCCTTCCATCCTCAATCAAGTGGTCAAGTAGAACGAGTCAACCAAATTCTAGAGGATATGCTTCGAGCTTCTATCATCTCTTTCGGTATGAATTGGGAGAAATGCCTTCCATTTCCCGAGTTCGCTTATAACAATAGTTATCAAGCTAGCTTGGGCAAAGCTCCTTTCGAAGTTCTCTATGGACGAAAATGTCGAACGCCTATTAACTGGTCAGAAACCGGGGAAAGACAACTCTTTGGCCCGGATATGATCCAGGAAGCAGAAGAGCAGGTTCTCGTTATTCGTGAGAAATTGAAAACAGCCCAATCTTGTCAAAAGAGCAAATATGACCGCAAACATAAGCCTATGACTTATGAAGTTGGCGAGAAGGCTTACCTTCGGGTTACACCTTTAAAGGGAACCCATCGATTCGGTATCAAAGGCAACCTGGGTCCTCGTTACATTGGACCTTTTCGCATTCTTGCCAAACGGGGAGAAGTTGCCTACCAACTGGAACTACCTCCGCATCTTTCCAGAGTTCATGATGTCTTCCACGTTTCTCAACTCAGGCGTTGCTTCTCGGATCCTATCCGTGGAGTGGACCACGAAACGCTTTATCTCCAAGATAATCTCACATATCGAGAATATCCCGTTCATATCCTTGATCAAGCCGAGCGTACCACTCGACGCCAGAATATCAATTTTCTCAAGGTTCAATGGTCACACCATTCCGAGCAAGAAGCTACTTGGGAAAGGGAGGATCGTCTTCGACTTGAGTACCCCACCTTCTTTCCGACGGATCCTAAATCTCGGGACGAGATTCTTTTGAGTGGGGGTGAGTTGTCACAACCTAGCTAGTCCATGCATTAGAGTGTTGCATCATGTCTACTTTTCATCAGAAACCTGAATTGGGGAAGACAGAACCCCCAGAACCCCTCTGAATTCAACTAAGGTTTACTAACAATATTTTCAATGAACCTCAATTGCCCTTCTAAAAAGTTCACCCTCTTTGTCTTGGGTTAGAACCTCTGGCAAAATTGGTGCACAATTTTCTAGGTCAACAGAAGGTCATTGAATTAAATCATATGTAATTTGCATTTGGGCATTTAAATGCTAGTAAATATTTTGAATGCTCAAATAATTCTGAAAATAAGTGCGGGCTGTTGGAGATTTTCTAAACAGAGCCTCTGATTATTTTCAGGATTTTTAGAAGTGCCTAACTATTTTTAATAAGTCCACAAACTTACAGGAAAATAGAAAAATAAAACCAAAGCAAAGCAGAGGTTTACCTGGCGCCCATCTGGCAAGCCCACCTGCCGACCCAGCCCAGCCACCGCTCCAGCGAGCTTCTTGGCTCGGCCAGGCAGGCAGCCAACTGCTCGACGGCGGCACCAGCGCGCACCACGCAGCTGCCCGCCGCCCTGCCTCCTCCTCTCACCGTTCTGCCGCCCTGGGTCGGTCACCCACTCCTCCCCCGAGCTCGCAGACACGCCCCTTCCTCCCCAGCTCCTCTCCCTCGCCGCTCAAGCACCATGGTCGACGCTGCCGCTTCGCCACCGTGATTACCGCGCTCTCCGTCGTCCTTGCGCCGCGCCATCGTGTCCAGGAGCTCCGCCGCCCTCCTCTCCTTCGAGCAAGCCGAGCCCCGAGCGCTCGCTTGCCTCGAAGCCACTGCACCGACCTTGCCCGACTCCGCCACAACCGGAGATCCCTTTTGCCGTCACTGCCGCACCAGCTCGTCCCCGACCCTGTCGACTGCACCGTCGTGGCCGCCGTGAGCTCAGCTACCTCCTCCCCTTCGCTTCGCCTCGAGCCTCGTGATCGACTGCATGAAGCTTCACCGCACGCGCCACCGCCGAGCTCGTCACCGACGTGTCTCCGGCCAACCACCGGCCACACCACCGTGTCAAACACACTCACCGCATCGCGAGGAGTCCAACGCACCTCACCACGTGCCTCGCCGTGCCCTGTAGCCTCGGGTCCATCTCCACCCGACTCCGGCGACCGCCAAGGTTGTCGCCGGCGACATTTCCGGCCATCCCGAGCTCAACCACCGCCACCAAACGCTGCGGCTCGTTCCAACAGTTTTTGAGTATGTTCCATAGCTCTTTGTTGTTCAGTTGCAATTTTAGCAAGTGTTTTGTAGCTGGGTTTAGATTCACAATCAGAGTCATCTTCACTTGATGTTTGAAAGTAGGCATCACGTGATTTTACCTTGGCACCGTGTGCCATGAAGCAGTAGGTGGGAGCAGGGTCGTCCTTGTCATCAGCTTCAGCGTTGGTGTAGAAGTCATTGTCTTCAGTGTTGAAGATTGACTTGACAACATAGGCTGTGGCTAAAGCCAGACTTGCAACGCCCGGGTCGGACTCCTCTTCCGATTCCACCTCCACTTCCTCAGAAGCAGACTCCTCCTCTGAATCCATTTCCTTGCCAACAAAAGCACAAGCCTTGCCAGATGAGCTCTTCTTATGCGATGAATACTTTGATGAAGACTTGGAAGAAGACTTTGAAGATTTCTTCTTTTTCTTGTCATCAGAATCATATTCCTTGCTCTTCTTCTTCTTCTTCTCATTGTCCCACCGTGGACACTCGGAGATATAGTGTCCAGCTTTTCTTGCACTTGTGACAGGTTCTCTTCTTGTAGTCTTGAGTGGAAGCTTCATCATTTCTTGAGCTAGATCGTGAAGACTTCTCAAGCCTTTCTTCCTAGTGAACTTCGAACTTCTTCACAAGCATAGCAAGTTCCTTTCCAATGTCTTCGTGGATCATCGTAACCGCAATGATTCTTCTTCAGATGAGGAAACAACTTTTGCCTTCAAAGCGCGAGTTCGGCCATAGTTGGGACCGTAGATATCTCTTTTCTCAGATAGCTGGAACTCATGTGTGTTGAGCCTCTCAAGTATATCAGACGGATCTAGAGTCTTGAAGTCAGAACGTTCTTGTATCATGAGAGCAAGGGTGTCAAAAGAGCTGTCAAGTGATCTCAGTAGTGTCTTGACGATTTCATGCTTGGTGACCTCAGTGGCGCCGAGAGCATGAAGCTCATTTGTGATGTCAAGAGGCGATCAAACGTGAGCTGGACATTTTCATTGTCGCTTTCTCTTGAAGCGGTTGAAGAGGTTGCGAAGAACACCGATTCTTTGATCTCTCCGGGTTGAGACGCTTCGTTGACCTTGGATAGCCAGTCCCGGACTAGCTTCGACGCTTTCCAGAGCACTCACACGGCCATACCGTCCTTTGGTCGATGACCACAGATGATGTTCTTTGCAAGGAGTCCAATGAATGAACTTCTTGACATCGAGGGGTGACACCTTCACCAGATTTAGGAACGCCATTCTTGACGACATACCGTAGGTCGACATCAATGGCTTCAAGATGCATGCGATCTTATTCTTCCAAGAGGGATAGTCGGTTCCATCGAACACGGGCAAGCAGCGGAGACTTTGATTATCCCTGCAATCGACATAGCTAAAACTCCGTGTGGTTAAATCAATCACACGTAACAAGGGAGTACCTTGCTCGATACCAATTGAAAGTGCTAGTTATCGACTAGAGGGGGGTGAATAGGCGATTTTATGAAAGTCTTCAAAACACGGATGTTTCAAAGACAAACAATGTAAATGACATAGTTGATATGCAGCGGAAGATAACTACAATAAGCAAGCCATAGTCAAGTATGGAATAATGTGAACGGACAAGACTGATAGCAGCTATGTAGTAAGGATCAGGATGGAAGATAGTATGAAGCCAATCAAAAAAAGTAGTCAAGCAATGAAGTCAAACAAATAAGGCATATAAGCAATGACTTCATGAAGACTAACTCAAAGTAAAAGAGGGAAGGGATAGAACCAGTCACTAGTTGAAGACACAGGATTTGTTGGACCAATTCCAGTTGCTGTGACAACTGTACATCTGGTTAGGGAGGCTGAGATTCAACTCAGAAGACCGCGTCTTCACCTTATTCCCCTTGAGCTAAGGACACACAGTCCTCGCCTAATCACTCTGGTAAGTCTTCAAGGTAGACTTCCGAACCTTCACAGATGACGTTCACCGGCAATCCGCAATGACTCTTGGATGCTCAAAACGAGACGCCTAACCGGCTGGAGGATTCATAGTCCTCAAGTGTAATAAGTCTTCGTGTCACATGACAGGAAAACTTCGATGCCTAACACTCTTTGGCTCTGGGTGTTTTGGGCTTTGTCCTCGCAAGGATTTCTCTCTCTCACAGGCTTCGAGGTGGGTTGCTCTCAAACGACAAAAGCCGTGCATAAACTCTGAGCAGCCACCAATTTATGGTGTAGGGGTGGGCTATTTATAGCCACTAGGAAACCCGACCTGTTATGTCCGAAATGACCCTGGGTCACTAAGGAACGGACACGTGTTCCAACGGTCAGATTTCAAACACTCACGGCAACTTTACTTGGGCTACAAGCAAAGCTGACTCATCCAGCTCTGGATAAGTTTTCTCTCATTGTCTTCGTCAAGACATAGGATTTGGGTTGAGCATCACTTGATCATTCTCGACTATGATCACTTGGACCCCACTTAACAAAGACGGTGGTTCCTACGACTCAACAAAGAAGAAAAGGAAACAACGAACAGTCTTCGCGCTCCATAGTCTTCACTCAATGTCTTCTCATGTCATAGTCTTCAATGTGAATATCTTCACATACCACCATTGTCTTCAATGTCTTCATACATTTTTAGGGGTCGTCTCTGGTAGGTAAACAAAATCAATGAGGGACACTACCTGCGTTATCCTGCAATTCTCACAAATGCATTAGTCCCTCAACCACATTTGTCGTCAATACTCCAAAACCAACTAGGGGTGGCACTAGATGCACTTACATGAACCCACTTCCTTTGCATGACCTGTCATTGCCACAGTAACTAGATGAAACCCACTATCATGTGTAGGAGTTGATTGAGCCATATTTGTGTTTCCTACCATGCTATGCTTGCTATGCTTAGAGTTGTGTTAGGTCTAGCTCATCAGGATGATGAACTAGAGTGAAAGGTTGTGTCAAGAATTTAGAGTGAAGTGTTGAACACGATTTGGTAAAGGTATCGATGAGAGGCCATGTAGGAGTAGATGGTTGGTTGTTTCATTGAGGCCATCCTTAAGAACTGAGATATGTGTGTGTGATTTAAGACTCAGCTACTACCACACATTGGGATCCTTAATTGACCCTCTCGACTTATTAACCACTCTTGTCCTCTGTCCGGGAGTTGCAAAGTAGTTTACGTGTTTGTAGCATCTTTGGGGGCCGCCGCAGCTGACCTTAGGGGTGGGCTGTGTTGCGGTAGGCACGTGGCACGGTGTACCGTTCGCCTGCTTGGTGTCTCGGGAACCCTGCACACATCGTTCGGGGCCGTTAGTGGAAACCTCGGCCGGACTCTCCTGCGGATGGCGAATAGGCGATAAACCTGGACTAGGGACTCGTGTGTTTAGTCAGGTCGTACAACACCTCGCTGGGCTTCCGCTTGAAGGTTGTCGAGTACATGTCGTGTAGCGGCGATAAGTGGTGAGAGCGTGTGTGAAGAAGTACACCCCTGCAGGGTATAAACTATTCGAATAGCCGCGTCCGCAGTAAAGGACTACTTGGTCACCTATACAGTTCATAGACAAGTAAATGGATACTACTAAAAGCCTCAAGATAAGTGTGAGTACCGCGGATGGCCCTCTCGTAGGTTGACGAGAGAGGATCCACGGTGGAGTATTGTGTTGGTGACTAGTGGACTCATGTGCGACAAATGCTTTCCAAGTGGTGTCATGTAGGATAGCTTAGACAAGAGTCAAAGCTGGCTTGCTGCAATAACTCCACTACCGTCTTGAGAATGTGCATGTATAGTAGTATTCTGTTGTAAGACTTGCTGAGTACCTCCGTACTCATGTTGCTTTAATTAATGTTTTCAGACGACAACACCGCCCCCTCCGATGGGTTCTACGTAGACCTTGATGTCGACGAGTGACTAGCCACCCAGGTGGTGGTCCAAGACTTGTGAAGGGCCGATGTAGATAGAAGGGCTTCGTCAAGCCTTCTTTCTTTTTAGTGTCTCAGACTGCAGACTAGTTTGCTTCCGCATGTGCTTGTATGTTTGTATGACTTGAGTGTCGGGTCATATGACCCCTATATGTAAGAACATGTTATGTATGGCTCCTCGGAGCCTCTTAAATAAAGTACTTTGAGTTGTAGAGTTTTGTTGTGATGCCATGTTGTATGTACTCATATCGGGCATATTGTGTGTATGATTGAAATGCTTGGTATGAGTGGGATCCGACAATCTAGTTGTTTATCCTTGGCAGCCTCTCATATGGGGAAATGCAGTCTAGTGCTTCCTGAGCGATAGTAGTCCGCTACAGCCCGGTTCACCGAAGTCCTGCTAGCCCAGCACTACTGATCTGGACACTTGACTGGCTGACATGTGTTTCACCTCGTTCCTGTGTTTGACCCTTCGGGGAAATGTCACGCGGTGACATCCGGAGTCCTGCCTAGCCTGCTACAGCCCGGTTACCGGAGTCCTCATAGCCCAAAGGCTACAGCCCGGATTCACACATTGATGACCGACATGCTCGATGTGATTCATGTATGCCTGTCCCCATGGGTTAGCGCCGCTTTGGGTTCACGACTAGCCATGTCGGCCCGGGTTCTCTGTCATGTGGATGCTAGCGACACTATCATATACGTGAGCCAAAATGCGCAAATGGTCCCGGGCCATGGTAAGGCGACACCCGTGGGAATACCGTGCGTGAGGCCGCAAAGTGATATGAGGTGTTACCGGCTAGGTCGATGTGACTTGGAATCGGGGTCCTGACACCCGGGGGCTACTGTCGGCGTTCTGGGAACGGGGGTCCCCTGACTTGCCTGCCTGCGGCCTGCGGCGTGGCTCAAGTGGGAGCCTAGCGCGGCCCAGCTTCATCAGCTCAAGCTCAAGACCCTCGCGAGGGGCCAAGCCTCGCGGGGCGGACGACAGGAACCTTCCTCAGGAGCAGCCTCGTCAGGCAGGCTCACGAGGAGGCGGAGAGATCAAGGAAGGGTACCTGATGAGAGTGCCCCGTGACGCAAGCCATGACGATCGAGATCAGGCGAGAGCCAGGCGGGCGTCAGCCTGCGCAGTGTCCTTCTTTCCCCTTTGGTGCAAAGGAGGCAAGCACAGGCCAAGGAATCAGGCAAAGGTTACCGCTTTGGTGCAACAAGACCAAGACCAGCAGAGCGGTAGGACGGAGGTCATCGTGGAGCCCAGGATGGCGTCACCGTCAGAGCCTTTGGCAGTCGTAGACCAACTTTAGTTAGGATAAGTGTACTAGATGTTCCCCTTCAAAATGGCCAATTGTTGGCGCCCTTCCCGCTCATTATTTGGGAAGAGGCCCAGGGCTTCCCTCTATAAATAGGACTAGCCACCACAGAGAGAGAGGGAGGGGAGGTCGAACCCACTAGAGAGAGAGAGAAGCGACTGGACTCACCCAAGCAGTCCATCGCACTAGCTCAAGAACAGCCCCTCGCGAGGCTGTTCTTCCTTTGTACTGTTCTTCATTAGCCCCGGAGGCAATCCACCACACCACACACTGGAGTAGGGTATTACACCACAACGGTGGCCCGAACCAGTATAAATCTTCTGTCTGTTGTGTTGTTCGTCGTTCCTAGTTTAGATCCCTTGCAAACCATTAACGCGTGAGCTGGTAGGGGAAAGATCTCCGTGCGCACCCCAGAGTTCGAACCTTAAGGGTCTGCCAGAACCCGAAATCCGACAAGTGCAGAGATGCACCCCCATCAATGCACAGGGCGTCTGTGGCCTTCTGGAATTCCTGCTTGCTGGTTTCCTCTTCATCCCCTCCATCACTTTCATCATTGTAATCCTCTTTCTCCCGGACCCTGGCGGGGTTTCCTTGGTTCCGAGGAGCCTTATCGGGATAATTTGCTTTACCGCCTCAGCCCTTCCCGCCAGCGCCATTCTGTCATTTTTCCTTATCACGCTTCTCATACTCAGCCCTCTAGTTCTTGACGAGTTGTTCAACCTGATGACATTCCTGGAGATTATGGCCCTTGGTTGGATGAATCTTGCAGTACGGTCCATCACCTTTCCGAGCCTTCTCGGCAGCCGCAACCACCCGGGAATCAGTGCACGCAGCAACTTCCTTGCCGGGAACTTTGTCATTAGCCTTCTTGCTGGTACTAGGCATGCCCGATCCCTCAACGGTCGTCACTGCCTTATCTTTGCGCGTCTTGTTGTGCTTCTTGTTCTTCTTCTTCTGACTGGCAGCCTCGTCGTCATCCTCTGAATCGATATCGATGCCGTCTTCTTCTCAAGGGAGTTTCCTCTCCTCCTCCACCCGAGCACACTTATCCACCAAGGTGTAAAGCTCCTTCACAGTCTAGGGCAACCGAACATTCATCTTGGAACGTATCCAATGGTTGCGCACGTTGGACTGGAACGCAACTATCACAGCTGTCGGGAGGATACCTGGAATATTTCTGTGGATTTGGCTAAACCTCTGCATGTATTTCTACAGAATCTCTCCTTCCTTTGCGGGAGAAGCTGCAAATCGGTGGGCCACCATGGTTCTTGATGGCAGCCCGTGAAGGCGCCAACGAACTCATGGCACAGGTCAGCCCAGGTGGAGATGGAGTTCTTCGACAGGTGCATCAGCCACGACCTCACGTTTGGCTTGAGTGCCAAAGGGAAGTAGTTGGCAAAAACCCTCTCATCTCTTCCCTCGGCAGCTTGAACATCGATGGTGTAGATACTCAAGAACTCTGCCGGGTTCAGTCTCCCATCATACTTCTCTGGTATCTCTAGCTTGAACGTGCGAGCGGACGACCAACAGACACTTCGGAGCACGGTCTTCCGTTAGGTCCTTTACGGGCGACAAAAGCCCCTTGTCTATACTCTACTCTTCGCCTCCGCCTGTTCTGTTATTTTCTTTTGGCTTGACGGAGCTGAGCTGGGTTCCGTTACACTCCGTAGGAAGTGCATAGACAGTCCATGCAGCAAACCGAGAGGCCCTATGTAAGTCTTACGTACCGCCTACGAATAATAGGTAGCCCCACCCCAGGCAGAGTTTGTGAGCCATGTAATAGGCGACCATTTTGCGCGGTTCGGGGGGCACTTGAATAAGTTGCCGGCACCCGGCTGCGTCTTTACCCCTATCCAATTTTTGGGCCAATTCCCCCTTCGTACTACCAAAAAAAATGAGATTCTTGCCGAATCCGAGTTTTCTGCCCCAACCATTACAAAACTAATACCTATTCTGATGGCCATGTTATAGGCGGTGCACCAGTGGTGCAATCGCCTCCACGACAACAGCACCAGCAGCAACGTCAGCAACTGCAGTGAACCCAGTAAACTGCTATGCTCGACGAAGCGTCGATGGATTTTTCAGATCCACGAACGTGGCAGGATCAATGACAGGTGCTACTGGATAGGCGAGTAGAAGATGCTCGAACCACCATTCAACGACGCCGGGAGGCGCACTGTCAATTCGACGAGCGCAATAGTCCAGTCGTCGACGAGCCATCTCCCGTTGGTGGCGGGTACCTATCTTATGAGGTTGGGTGCCCCGCTTTCACATGTGAGCTGCTACAAGTCCGCTGGCCGTCCATCCGAGCGTTCAAGCCAGAAGTACCAGAGAATAACGATGACAAGCTAAACCCAGCAGAATTCCTAGGCATTTATATAATCGCTATGCAAACTACCGGAGGAAGAGATGAAAAGAGCCTTGCCAATTGTTTCCCATTGGTACTCAAACCCAATGTGAGATTTTTGTTGATGAACTTGCCAGAGAACTCCATTTCTTGATGATTAGAACTTTGCAACGAGTTCATTGGTGCCTTCACCGGAGGCCAGAAAGGACCCAGATAGCCCAGTGATTTGCAAGTGATCCCACAGAGGGAAGGAGAAGATCTGCGCAAGTATATCCAAAGATTCATGTACATCGCAACATACTAGATGTGCACCCTACGACTGTGATTGCCCGTTCCACACGAACATGCGCAATCGCAAGATGTTGGAGAAAATGAACATGCGGCTGCCAAAGACCGTCAATGTGTTGTACACGTTGGCGTACAAATGTGCACGTGCTGAGGAGGGAAGAAGGATCCCTGGGGAAGATGCTAGTGCTGAAGTCGATTCTGAGGACGACGCCGCTGCCACCTTGAGGAAGAAAGGCCGGAAGCGCAACAAAAAGCGCAAGCGCAAGTTATTTACGGACGTGTAAGGGCCAGACAACTCTAGTTCCACCAAGAAAACCAAGACAGAGAGCTCCAGTAAGGAAGCTGCCTTGTGCGTTGATTGCAAGGTAGCTTTGGCATGTTAGAAGGCCGGCAAGTCTGACGGGCCATACTGTAAGATTCACCGTACCAAGGGCCTGGATCTCCAGGAGTGCCGACAAGTCGAGTGGCTGGTTGAGGAGCAAAAGGCTGAGAAGCGCGACAAGGAGAATGGCCGAGATGGAATGGGTGGATCCAGAAGTCATCTGGTATGGTGAGATAGAACTTCGTGTCCGACTGGCCGCAACTACACTCGCCTGATTTGTGCTTGCACTATGGACACTTGAATGAAAACCCTCGAATCAACTAGAAGAAAAATGAATCCACGGCGATTTCCGCCAGTTCATTAACAGGGACAGACGAACTGCGATAAGAGATGAGAAAATATTTTGCTAAATTAATTACCTTCTCCATGAGAAAAATCCTCGGCCCAAGCTCGTGGAAAATCCCACAGAAAACCCCAATCGACCAGTCAAGAAAGTCGGCAGCAAGTGGCAGAGGTGAAATCCAGTGCGTTTGGAGCGCGGCCGCCGCCTGCCGGCGACAGCCGTCAAGCTTTGGGGTGGCCGCCGCGATAGAAGTTGACATGCAGAGTTGCGGAGGAGTGAAGTGCAAGTGAGGAGTGGGGACGAAGGGGAGGGGGTGAGGGTTTTCTTTTTCTTTTTTGATGTGTGGATGAGGGTTTTCTGTGCCAAAATATTGTGCTTGCTGAGGCAACGTTTCGTAAACAGAACCCGTGTTTGATTGATGTTACCTAGATTGAACGCACAGTAGTATAGGTTTCCTTCGGATTATGTCCTTCAATTTTTTGTGCATTCCAGGACTCGTTTTCTATATTTCAGTACTTTATAGCATTTACCTAACATTTAATGCATATACATCAAATCTCAGCTACAGCAACATGGGTGTGATGAGAGGTATGTGGATTGTTGTTCGATCGCAGTGTATCCTACGGTGCACACAAGCGATCCATGTGGCTGGGGTTCAAACCAGTTAGAACGCAATGCACAATAGGGTGAGCACACACGAGTCCTAGAGGCAGCGAAAATGAACCATGTACGATACTAAGTGACCAAGATTGAAGGGGAATCCACATTTCCTTCACCATGTGTCCTTGAGTTTTTTTCTACGATCAACATACCCACTCCAATGCACCGTGTTCAGATTTGGCACTTTTTGGGGTCATTTACTATATTTAGGTTATTATGTGTATTTCTAGGAATTAATGCACATAATTCAAATTCACATAATCGGTGCACGAAAAGTGCACAAAAATGGTTTGAAAAATCATGCTTGTGGTATTTAGTAAATTTTGATGCCTTTTACAAGGGATGGGGCGAGATTTCAAGGATATGTGTGGCGAGAGCCAAGCACAAATGTGTTGTTTATTGGTTTTTCAACTCTTTGAAAATGAAAAACATGATACCTAGATGGTGCCATGGTATGACCTCAGGATGCTCTCGTAAATAGTTGAAAAGGTTTGGCTAATGCCGGTATACACAGTCTTCATAAAGCGAACCATCACTGAGGAAGTTTCATGGTTTCGAGAGGAAAATCTCAAAGATTGAAGGGGAATCCAAATTTGTTCTTTGTTTGTCCTTTATTTTTTTCTATGATCAACATACCCCCTCCAATGTACTGTGTTCAAATTTGGCACTTTTCCGGGCTCATTTACTATATTTAGGTCATTATGTGCATTTTCTAGGCATTAATGCACATAATTCAAATTCATACAATTGGTGCATGAAAAGTGCACCAAAACGGTCCGGAAAATCATGCTCGTGGTATTTCGTATATTTTCATGCCTTTGATAAGGAATGGTGAGAGATTTCAAGGATATGTGTGGGAAGAGTCAACCACAAACGTCATTATTGGTTTTTCAACTCTAGAAAAATGAAAAACATGCATGAAAAACATGATACCTGGCATTGTGCCATGGTATGACCTCACCATGCTTTGGTAAATATTTGAGAAGGTTTGTCTAATGTTTCTATATACGCTATTCACAAATCGAACCATCACCGAGGATGTTTCATGGCTTCGAGAGGGAAATCACCAAGATTGAAAAGGAATCCAAATTTCCTTCATCATTTGTCCTTCATTTTTTTCTACGATCAACATACCCCGTCTAATGAACCGTCTTCAAATTTGGCACTTTTCCAGGCTCATTTACTATATTTAGGCCATTATGTGCATTTTCTAGGCATTACTGCACATAATTCAAATTTAGATAATCAGTACATGAAAACGTGAACAAAAATGATCTGGAAAATCATCCTCGTGGTATTTAGTAAAGTTTCATGCCTTTTACACAGAATGGACATAGATTTCAAGGATATGTGTGGTAAGATTCAACCACAAATGTTTCTTTTATTGGTTTTTCAAATCTACAAAAATGAAAAACAAGATACCTAGCATGGTTCCATGGTATGACCTCACCATACTCTGGTAAATATTCGAGAAGGTCTGGGTAATGTCTTTATACATGCTCTTCATAAATTGAACCATCACCGAGGAAGTTTTGTGGTTTTGAGAGGGAAATCACCAAGATTGAGGGGGAAACCAAATTTTCTTCGTCGTTTGTCCTTCAATATTTTCTATGATGAACATACCCCCTGCAATGCACCGTGTTTATATTTTGCACTTTTCCGGGCTCATTGACCATATTTAGGCCATTATATGCATTTTCTTGGCATTACTGCACATAATTCAAATTCGGACAACCACTGCATGAAAAAGTGCACAAAAATGGTCTGGAAAATCATGCTCGTGGTATTTAGTAAATTTTCATGCCTTTTACAAGGAATGCATAAATTTTAAGGATATGTGTGGCAAGAGTCAACCACAAATGTGTCATTTATTGGTTTTTCAACTCTAGAAAAATGAAAAACATGCACTACTGCAGGATGCTGCTAATGCGACAGATGAATGAGAGACCCTTCGAACAAACTGTATGCGATGCATAAATCGCAAACGATATTATAATAAAACCATCACCAATAAGACAAACTGTGTGCGATGACATCAACCATGATTTAGATTAGAGCTGCGTGTGTGATACATGGCATACAATTCATCCATACGAATTGTTTGTGATGAGCCAAAAAAACACAAACGGTCAGTAATACCAACATGTCTGCGATACAGAGCATACAGTTCAGTCGGATGAACCATTTGTGATGATCCATAAAAACACAAACGACTCGGTGTAACAAGATGTGTGTGATACCCGACAAAACAGTTGGTAACCAGAATTGTGTGTGATAATTATAGACAACACATACGATTTTTTGTTGTAAATTGTGTGCTGAGAGGGCACACAATTAAAGAAACCGACTATGGGTCATAATGTAAAAGATCTCTTTCGAATATGTATTGCTAATCGTCTGCGATGAGATTTACAGGGGAAACCGAGATAACGAATTAATATGAGCCAATGGCAACAGAGATATACATTCTGCTTAATTTATTCCTTCTTCTTCTTGTTGTTGGATGGCCCCGTGACATCGTCTTGGCGAGGACACTTCTTGCCACTGACCGTTGGCTTTTCATCACCGCCGCCTTCATCATCATCGTTGATGTCCTTGTAGTCCTCCTCTTTGTTCGGCCATTCCTCATCATCATCATCGTCGTCCTCTTATTCGTCCTCCGACGGCTCCTTGCCCGTCTGGTTGTCGACCGACGACTCGGGCGGTGGCAGCCGTTCCATGATTCGGATAAAATCAAGGTCAGCGCTCGATGTTGAACTCATGGAAGACAAGCAAGATGATTCTGAGGTTGACCTATCGTCGGGCACTAGACTGCTGGAGGAACTGTCATCCTCACTATTGCTCGACATGGCTGCGACACATATACAAACTGCAAGAAAGCGAGATTGCAGAGTATGTGTAAGTGTGTAGCGCAGCCGATCAGGGTGATGAAAGTGGTGGAGACTGAAGTGGGGTATGAAGAAAAGAGGAATGGCAATTGAAGCGGGGGATTGACGGATTATATTGGTGCCTTGGCAAGCGGTTAGAATATTGATATAATCAACCACAATTATTAGTACCTAGTCGCTCCAAATTCCCGTGGTTGTGCAGTTCTCATTGTGATAATTACGCACACGGGTTGGAGCATCCAAATGTGAAACAAGAATTTTTCATAGGATAGTTGGCAAGCAATAGACAAGCTCTGCTTATTGATGTGGCCAGAAATAAACAAATAAAACCCCTAATCATCATTGCAAACAACACATAGAAGATGGCTAATGCGACAACCACAACTACACATGCCAGTTCCTTCTTGTCTCTTGCTTTCATTTGTTGCCTGTTATTGATTCTATCTTGCTTCATCGTAGTGGTTATACACTCCAGTCTAGTCAGTTTTTTCTTCAGCTTTACGTTATCTTCTGCGAGATTGGTGATGACACTCCGATCCCTTCCATGCCATTCATCATCCAAGCAGGTAACAAAGGCACAAGCCTCACATCCCTGCAAATGTTAAATAGTAATCAGGATGAGCGGGAGCATTAATTCAACTTAAATGATGAACTTAGTACTAACCTCTAAGGGGCAACTAAGAAACCATCTACCAATGTTGAATCCCTCCGTGCATACACGTCGAGCGGGAGTGTGTCCGTGCACATATATAACTCGACTTTTGGTACTTTTTGGTGGCGCAAAACTCGGAGTCGAGCTCATGTTGCGGGAGTCTGGAGTCATACTCCGGATCCGGCGGTTGATCGCTTTCCTCGGTTGGGGGGGGGGGGGTCATTCAGGACGGATTGAGCAGGGAGCTACCTTAGACATGCTAAAAAAGATTGGATAGATTGGAACCTGACAAGACGATTCAGATCCATAGTACACTGGTCTTCTGATAACCTTCGGCAAGTTCTCAGTGGTGAAGGCCGTCGTGGCCATGTCGCCCATTGCGCTACCAAGAGCGGCGATACGAGCCGGAGCAGCCGCACCAAAACCATCAGCACCAATCGTCCACATTCCCCCAATGTCAGCCCACGTGATAGAATTTGGGGCTAGGGGTTTGGAGGCTATCTGGGGATTTGGGGGAAATGGGGAAACTATGGGGATCTGATAACAGTCAGGAACTACTTATCTCACTATGTTGTATACAACACACGGTTTGTGCATATCATTTGTGGTTGATATTACAACTTCACAAACAATTTCCACACCAAACCTTGTGAGAAGACAACGTACGCGAGACATGGTTCCTATGACATAACCCGTACATATGGGGATGCAATAATTGAGTTAATACTTAGGTTAAACCGATGCTCAGCAGATACCCGTTGATATGTCTCCAACGTATCTTTAATTTTTATGATTGTTCCATGCTACTATAGTATCAATCTTCTATGTTTTATATAACTTTTTGTGGTATTTTATATCATTTTTTGGGACTAACCTATTAATCCAGTGCCAAGTGTCAGTTGCTATTTTCTACTTGTTTTTGGTTTTCTAGCAAATCGGTACCAAACGGAGTCCAAACGCTACAAAACTTTTTGATGATTTTTTCAGGACAAAAGAGACCCTAGAGGCTTTTGGAGGAGACCAGGCGGGAAGAAAGGAGACGACGAGGCAACATGGTGTGCCCCGGTGGGTAGGCATGCCCTTGTGAGCCCCACATGGCTCCATCTGACCTAATTACACCTCTATACATTCTCTCAAATCTAGAAACTAACAAGAGCCACCCCAAACACTGTTTTCACCGCCGCAAGTTTCTGTTCTTGCATGATCCCATCTGGAGGCCTTTTCCGGTACTCTGCCGGAGAGGGAATCAATCACGGGGGGCTTCTACAACATCCTTGCTGCATTTTGATGATGCGTGAGTAGTTCACCTCAGACCTATGGGTCCATTGCTAGTAGCAAGATGGCTACTTCTTTCTCTTTGATCTTGAATACAATGTTCTCCTAGATGTTCTTGGAGTTCTATCAAATGTAATCTTATTTTCTGGTGTATTTGTTTGGATCCCATATGATCCAGAGCATCCTTTCGTCATCCCCATGGATGTACCTACGTCTCCTCAAGTTCCTAGTGGACCAATGACACGAGCACATGCACGAGCAATCGATACCGAGGTGACATCTCTCCTTTGTGATATTCCGTATGACCCACGTGAGACATGGCTACTACCTAAAGCCGGAATGCTATTGTGATTAGGTATGGAGAAGACCCTCTCGGAGATGCTCGTGAAGATGGACAAGTCCCCAAGTACATGGACGAAGAGGACCGTCAAAAGGAATCGCCGAAGGTCTACAGGACCCAGTCATCCGGCCTCGGACATTCGGCCCCGGAAGACTGCAACAACAGTAGCCCAGCAGCACAGAAGCTACAGGGCCCGGAGATCCAGCACAATGGCCCCGGACATCCCGGTGCTAGCCTAGAAATCCGGCCACCCCTATCCAGAGAGCATGCGAAGCCAACCCGGGCATCCGGCCCGACGTGAAGGCCCGGACATCCGGCCTAACGAACGCACATCCGAGGCACAGTAAAAGGGCCACCAGCCTATGTATCCCTCCATTCGCCACAAATAGCACTTAGACTATTAGTAGACCACCCCTCCTCTTGTTAGTGTTAGCAATGTGATAGCTCATTTTAGATAGATCTTTGCTCATACACATATTCCCCTACTCCTTTGGAGATCGAGGGCTCCTCAAGGAGAAGATCCCCCATGTAGATTCAGGACCTCCTCACGGAGAAGAACCCTCACGTGGATTCAGGACCTGTTTCCTCATGGATTTTCATGAACTATCTGCCGTGTATCCTCCCTTGTTGACTTTGGATCTTGTGTTCCCCCTTTGTGTATGTAATTTAGCCCGTGTGTGACCGGATCTCGTTGATTTGAGTGTTTCCCTCTCATAGTGTTCATCGTGTTATTCGGGAATTCCCCTCCAAATCGTGAAAGATCAGGCATTAGGGTTCCACCATACACCATCTTGGTATCATGAGCCATAGTTGATCATGAATTTGGAGTCCCTACCCCCACTTTCTAGCCTAATTTTGTTTGTTTTGTCCCAATTGCCAAAATCCCCACAAAAATAGCCCTACCAATTTCTTTTGTGTTGGTTGGTGTGATGATGTTTTGTTGGAATTGGTCCATGGATTTTCTGCATTACTGGTAGATCTAGCTTCTCCACAATTTCCTCCACTTTCCGTCCACGAAATTCCACGAATTTTGCCTTGAATTTTTTGTTTCCCCACCTAGTTCATCGAGTTCGTCCACGGATTTGGCGCTCCGGAATCCGGTGCCTGGCAGCAGTAAAGGTATCCACCACCACCATTTTCCTCGATTTAGACAATTTTTACCGGAGTTTCCACCATTCCTTCCGCATAACACCACCACTTTCCGCAACCACCATCGTTTATTCGGTACCACCTCCGATTTTGACATATCTTGTTTGGAGAATTTGAGTTGCGGTTTCCATTTTCTAACGTGTTTCGGCTAGTTAGAAACGGATCGACACTGACATCACCGCCACTCATCTTCACCATGGATTCATCATCGACAACAACCACTTCACCATTGTGACACCATAAACCGTAAGGAAGGGCAGTAACCTCGACGACACCTTTGTATACTCTCCCTTTCCATTGCATTGTTAACCCCGAGCCCATTTTGCGTCACTTCCTATCAAGACTAGCAATTTTAGTTTTGCCGAGCGACGCTACTTGTGAACATTAGTGATCATCAATCTGCACCTTCCTTCATGTATATCATCTTGGCATGAGTGCATATATCATCGCATGATCTCTTGTGTTATCAATTGTTCCCTTATATACATCATTGCTACCTTGGTTCGAAAAGTTTGCATAAGTGGCCTAAGGAACCTATCAAAAGAACGAAAAACTTTTAAGAAAAGAGACAACAGAGCGCTTGTAAGCAATAGCCATAGAATCGCCACATTGCATATCAAATTGTCATATTCGATCATCTTGGATCATCGTGAAAGAGTCACCGGGAGCCATTACTTGGGATAGAAGTCATTGCATTTTTGCTTTGTAGGTTGTGCACTCGTATCCGCCTATTGAGCAATCATGCTAGTATCTCTCTAGAGTTGTGCAACAAGAGCATTTTCCATGGATTCCACATTTTGAGCTCATTCCTTGGTTTCACGACTCCATTTATCTATCCGTGTGTGGGTTTCCGTGTGCCACATATTGCTTTGATCTACTTGTTACACTTGCGAATTTGTGAATCTCTTTCAACATATTGAATCTTTCTAACAATTGCATAAATTTTATGACAACATCCTCACCAAGCTACTCCAAAAGCTTTACTTGTGTAGGTGCGAGAATCGACAAGACCCGACACCAATTATGCTACTTCCATAATACTACTTTGGGTGATCTTTGATCCATTTTCAACATCGGATAAGGTACATTTGGTCTAGTTCTTTCCTTTCTTCCACTCACATATTTTCTTGAGATGATGGATTGGCCAAGTACTTCTACCAACGCACTCTTCATTGAGAGAAAAGAGGAGCCTGACAACTACGTCGCCAAGACTCAACTATTCGGCATGCATAGAGATTTGCACCAAGCGATTGAAGCATTACGCGACCGCATCGATCAACTCGCCACCGACATGCGACAATCCGAAGAAAGAACAAGAGACTACTTTGACACATCAATGGAAACTCTCAAGGATGATATTCGAGCCATGATGGCCACTCGCTCATCTACAAAGTCCTCATCATCAAGCAGGCGACACTCAAGTCGACACTCTTTGGCTACATCTTCGTATTCAAGTCACTCAAGGCCTCGCTCGCATCATCGTCAAGATCACTACGATCATCAAGCTCCACAAAACCCATTTCATGGCAATGGTTTACAAGACTGTCTCCGGGAATGTGAGCGACATCGTTGACAAGCTAATGATCCTACGATCCAACAACAAGAGCAAGCTCCAATATGCCAAGATCGCTGAGTAAACCAAGATGGAGACGCCCTTCGACAAGAGCAACAACACCGTAACAAACAAGCCCTTGAAGCCCAACGTGCTCTAAATGAAGCGACCCAATCCGTCTGGGCACGCAACCGGGAACAAGAAGAGGCCATACGTTGAGAGAGACAAGAAGAAGCCGCATGCCTCGAGGAATGATAACCCACAAGTATAGGGGATCATTTGTAGCCTTCTCGATAAATAAGAGTGTCGAACCCAACGAGGAGCTAAAGGTAGAACAAATATTCCTTCAAGTTCTATCGAGCACCGATAGAACTCTACGCACACTTAACGCCCGCTTTACCTAGAACAAGAATAAAACTAGAAGTACTTTGCGAGAATAAAACCACGAATAAATTACAACATAATAAATTTAGTAGTTTAGTAGAAAGCTTTTGTCACACAAGAAAGTTGTTTGTCCCTAGGTGATCGATAACTAAACTAGTAATCATTATTGCAATTTTATATGAGGGAGAGGCATGAGCTAACTGTAGCGACCCGACCTCAGATGGTCAAGTCTTCGTGCTTCTCGTGTCATCCTCGGATCGGTAATGCCGACACACACAAGACTCAAGGGTTTATAACAGAGTAGCAATCACACACTTATTACATAGAATGTCTCAAAAGAGAACTTATTACAATAATATGGTCAAGGCCATCTAATGCGATAACAATGGAAGGCTTGGAAGATAAAGTGAGTCCATCAACTCCAACGGCATAACCGAAAGCTGCACGACAACGACCTACAATCCTTACTCCTCGTCTCAAAAGTCTGCAACATAATACGTTGCAGCCCGAGAACGGGTCAGCACATGGAATATGCTGGCAATGTAACACATAGAGAGTAATGAAAGAATAAGCTATACTACATGCATGTATGGCTGGTGGAAAGCTCTATGGTTACAGTTTTGCGAAAAGCCAATTTTTCCCTACATCAAAGGAATAAATTTAGTTTAACTATCATGGTGGTTGAAACATCATTGATAAGGTACCCCCCAACTCAGATAATCCCAATTAAGGTAATTAACAACCCAGCAAATTTAGTTAAGAGTGTTGAGATACATGTGAATACTCAAGTACTAGTACTCAGAATCGTCCATAACCGGGGACACGGCTAACCATGATTAGTTTGTACACTCTGCAGAGGTTTATGACTTTTCCCCACAAGACTTGATCGCCTCCGTTGGTTTCTCGTGACCGCATGGTGTTTGAGAGACGGATGACCGAGACACAGTCTTTCAGAAACATTAACTCTCTACTTCGGATAGATCATACCAAACCTATAAAACCCACTACCTGCTGATCTACCTCTTCGAGAGCTTCACGTAACTTACTCAACTATGCTAGAGCCCATAATAGCTTGTGGCTGCACACGGAAGTTTCTAGCATGAATAATCTCAGTTCCCTTTGAGCCTGGGTGGCGGTCCATAGGAAGATCACACGGTACCCCTGGATTTCCAAGAAAACAGACAACACCGGGTTCCCTGTGTGCCTCAATCCACCCAGATGTGTATTTAAGTTGCCACCTTAAAGTAAACCATTAATTAACAATCTCACATCTGTCGTGAATATCTCTCAAACCCAAACCACATCTACGAGCATAGCATGGCAATATAAGCATAACGTAGAAGTAACTCCCAAGGGTTTGAAAGTAACAGGGCAATAGGTTCCTACCTCATCATCTACTTCCCAACCCACAATTTAATGGCATCCTAATCATCCAATGTTTGAGGGTTGAAACTAATGCATAAAAACTGGGTAGGAAAAGATATGATCAAGTGTTACTTGCCTTGCTGACGATCCGTAAATCCTAGAGACTCGTAGTAACACGCTTCGCACTCCGGGAATTCTATCGCAAGCAAACAACGCATACATAAGTAAACAAGCAAATATGCACAAACGAAACTTCAACTGAAGAGGTTGACCGGAGAGTTCAACTTAAGAAATCCGGTTTGCAAAAAGAATCAAACCAAATGGAACAACGAAAGTCAAACAGCGAGCAAAACAAGATCCGTTTACTAATCTGAACTAGAGTCAAATTTTACAATGACAAAAACTGGTTTGAGTTGATTATTCGGATAGAGGGTTTCGATACGAAACTCCAGGCGCTTGAATCGCCTGATTCCGATAAACGAGCGAAAAGATAAACAGGTTTGAAAATTGGATTAGAAATCACGGTCAGAATAACCGCGGAATAAATCTGATAAAAGAAAAGCGACGAACTGTTAAATCAACGAACGTTCGTTAACAGAACTTAAACAGTGAACACGTTCGTTAAAACGAATGGGTGAACGGATGTTCGTTAAATAAATAAACCGACGAAAATAACCCGATCTATATAAAAAAACGATCTAGGGTTTTATTAAAAAACCGAAGGGTTTTCAAAAAAACATAATAAACCGGCGGCGGCGGGGTCGGGTACCTCCGGCGAGGCGCGTCCCGGCGAAGCGGGCGGTCCGCGGGTCCCGAGGGGCGGGTCGGCGAGGGGCGGCGCGACGGCGCGAGGAGGGCGGTGGCGACGGGCGCTGGGCCCGGGCGGCCTGGCTCAAGCGGGGCGGGTGGTGGCGGTGGTGGTGGCGGGTGGTGGCGGCGGCAGTATTTAAAGGGGCGGGGCGGCGGTGGCTTGGAGAAGGCGGGCGGCGGCGACTTGGGAAGGGGTCGCCTGGGTGGAGTCCGCTCGGACTCCCCTCGGCGTCTCGTGCCAACAAGGCTGGAGTGAGGCGGCGGCGGCGCTGGGCCGGCTGGCTCGGCTGGGCCTTTGGCCCGATCGGTATGGTCCGTTCATTTTTTAAAACATTCCATGAAAGAAAAATTCCTAGAAAAATAAATAAAAATCTAAAAATTCCAAAATAAGTTTTCTCCGTCTAAATAGAATATTTAGAACTAGATGAACTTTTCTTGGCCCCTAAAATGCAAATTTTAAAAGCGTGCCAATTTTTCTAGGGCGAATAAAATTCCAAATAAAATAAAAAAAAAATCCCAAAAATGATTTTAACATTTTTCCTCCGTTATTTCAATTATTTTGGAGAAGTCATATTATCTCCCCTCATTTATTTATTTTAAATTGAAAAAAAAATTCCCGGAGAGAAAATAATTAAAATCCAATATCCTCGTCTTTCATTATTGACAAAATTCAAATATGAAAATTGAAAAATCCCCAACTCTCTCCGAGGGTCCTTGAGTTGCTTAGGATTTTCGAGGATGGTAAACGAGAATGCAAATAAAATATGATATGCAAGAATGACCTATGTATAACATGCCAAATTGAAAATTTGGGATGTTACAAACCTACCCCCTTAAGATGAATCTCGCCCTCGAGATTCGGGTTGGCTAGAAAATAGGTGCGGATGGTCCTTGCGAATATCCTCTTCTCGCTCCCTGGTGGCTTCTTCCTCGGTGTGGTGGCTCCACTGAACTTTGCAAAACTTGATCACCTTGTTGCGAGTGACTCTGCTATCAAACTCCAAAATCTTTACTGGTTTCTCCTCATAAGTCAGGTTGTTATCCAATTGTATCGCCTCCAGGGGCACTATATCCTTTAGTGGTATGTCGGCCATCTCAAATAAGTGGCACTTCTTCGGTTGTGACACGTGAAACACGCCATGCACTCGACAATCCTTCTGTGTAACTCCAGCTTGTAGGCAACTTCTCCCATCCGTTCCAAAATATGGTATGGTCCTACAAATCTTGGGGCTAACTTTCCCTTTACTCCAAAACGTTTTACTCCCCTCAGGGGTGATACTCGCAGATATACTATGTCTCCAATATCATAGGTTACTTCCTTGCGTTTACAATCTGCGTAACTCTTCTGTCTAGACTGAGCAATCTTTAGTCTGTCTCTGATCAGTTTAACCTTCTCCTCAGAGTCTTTGATCAAATCTGGTCCAAACAACTGACGGTCTCCAACCTCATCCCACATCAATGGTGTTCTACATCTGCGTCCATACAGAGCTTCGAACGGTGCCATCTTCAAACTGGCCTGGTAGCTGTTGTTGTATGAGAATTCTGCGTACGGCAAATTGTCATCCCAACTAGATCCATAATCTAGCGCACAGGCTCTCAACATGTCCTCCAAATTCTGATTGACTCTCTCTGTCTGTCCGTCCGTCTGTGGGTGGAAAGCGGTACTAAACTCCAATCTGGTACCCAAAGTCTGGTGTAGTTGATGCCAAAACTTTGAAGTAAATCAGTGTTCCTCTATCTGATACGATACTCCTTGGAACTCCGTGCAAACATACTATCCTGGTCATATATATCTTGGCCAACTTTGCACTTGTATAGGTTGTTTTCACTGGGATGAAATGAGCTACTTTGGTCAAACAATCCACTACTACCCATATTGAATCATATCCTGCTTTGGTTCTGGGTAATCCAGTGATAAAATCCATGCCAAGCTTGTCCCACTTCCATTCGTGTATTGCCATAGGCTGCAACAGTCCTGCTGGCTTTTGATGCTCTGCCTTCACTCTCTGACATACATCACAAACGGCTACATACTCGGCAATATCCTTCTTCATACCAGCCCACCAGAAACGTTCCTTCAAGTCCAGGTACATCTTGGTGTTTCCGGGGTGAATCAGGTATGGTGAGTCATGGGCCTCTTGAAGTATTAACTTCCTGATCTCCGAATTGTTGGGCACATAAATTCGATCCTCAAACCACAAGGTATCGTGCTCATCCTCGCGAAAACCTTTGGCTTTTCCTTTGCCCATCTTTTCCTTTATCTCAACAATCTCTTTATCCTCCTTCCGAGCGTCTCAATCTTGTCTAACAAGGTCGATCGAACCTCCATTGTTGCAAGAAAACCTCTTGGAACAATCTCCAACTGAAGTTCCATAACATCTTCGCTAACTCCTTTGGCAGTCCTCTACCTTCAAGGATATTGGCATAACTCTTCCGACTCAAAGCGTGCCTTTCTGACGTTGGCTTTTCCTGGATGATAGTGTAGCTTCATGTCGTAATCTTTTATAAGTTCCAGCCATCTCCTCTGTCTGAGGTTTAACTCCTTCTGTGTGAAAATGTACTTTAAAATCTTATGATCCGTGTACACATCACAACGGTTTCCCATGAGATAATGTCTCCAGGTCTTTAACGCATGTACTATGGCTACTAACTCCAAATCATGCGTGGCATAGTTCAACTCATGAGGCTTCAGTTGTCGTGAGGCATACGAGACAACTTTTCCTTCCTGCATAAGAACACATCCAATTCCCAAGCGAGAGGCATCACAATACACTTGAAACTCCTTATGTATATCCTGCAATGTCAAGATCGGGCTGTAGTCAACCGCTTTCTTCAACTCTTGGAAACTTGTCTCACAATCCTCTGTCCATTTGAACTTGGTATCCTTCTTTAGCAATTCTGTCATTGGTTTAGCAATCTTGGAAAAATTCTCAATGAATCTCCGATAATATCCTCGCCAATCCAAGGAAATCGCGAATCTCGTGACCGAAGTGGGTGCCAACCATTCGGATCGACTGAATTTTACCGGGATCTACCGCTATACCTTCTCCCGATATAACATGCCCAAGAAATCCAACTTCCTTTAACCAAAATTCGCACTTGCTGAATTTGGCGTATAACTAGTGTTCCCCGAGTTTCTCAAGAACCAAACGTAGGTGTTGTGCGTGCTCCTCTTCGTTCTTCGAGTAAACCATAATATCATCGATAAACACCACAACAAACTTGTCCAAATATTCCATGAACACTTTGTTCATCATACTCATAAAATAGGCAGGGCGTTAGTCAGTCCAAACGACATGACCGTATACTCGTATAATCCATATCGTGTGGTGAATGCTGTCTTGGGTATATCCTTCTCTCGGATCTTCAACTGATGGTATCCTGATCGTAGATCAATCTTAGAAAACACCTTAGCTCCTTGCAACTGATCAAATAGATCATTAATCATCGGCAATGGACACTTGTTCTTTATCGTTACTTCATTCAGAGCTCGGTAATCAACAATCATCCTTAGGGATTTATCCTTCTTCTCCACCAAAAGTACTGGAGCTCCCCAAGGTGATGAACTTCTACGAATGTAACCTTTCTCCAATAGCTCCTTGATCTGCTTCTTAATTTCCTCCAGATCATTTGCGGGCATCCGATAAGCTCTCTTTGCTATTGGCCATGTACCTGGTATTAGTTCTATCGTAAACTTCGATGTCTCGATCCGTGGCATGCCTGGTAACTCTTCCGGAAAAACATCTGGATAATCCTTCACTACAGGTACTTCCTCTTATACAACTCCCGTGAGGGTATTCACTTGGCTCCTCCTAGGCACATGCCTAGATACATACTTAATCCTTTTTCCCTCTAGGGTGGTGAGATAGATTGACTTGCTAGCACAGTCGATACTTCCTCCAAACTTCGACATCCAATCCATACCTAATATCACATCCAATCCTTGCGACTCCAAGATAATTAGGTCAGACGGAAAAACATGTGTGCCAATGATTAGGGGTAACTGGGTGCACCATCTGCTAGCCATATACTCTGCTCCAGGCGAGCTTACTAAAAGAGGGGTCCTAAGGGTCTGGGTTGGTAACTTAAACTTATCCGCAAATCCCCTTGATATGTATGAATGCGATGCACCAGTATCGAAAAGAACAATAGCGGTAAATGACTGAACCAAAAACTTACCTATTACCGCGTCCGGCTGCTCTTCAACTTCCTCCACGTTAACGTGGTTCACTTGTCCTTTGTTGAATGGATTGGTCTTCTTCCCAGCGCTCCCATTTCCGTTTCCATTCTTTCCTTGAGGCAGTCATTGGCATAGTGCCCTGCCTTCCGCACTTAAAGCAAATAACTTGGCTCAAGTCTCTTTTAGCGGGTGTAGCTGGGTTAGAGCGGTTCTGATTATTGTTGGCTGCATTTCCATTCCCATTCTTCGCACCATTATGCGTTCCTCCTCCAGTATGGTTATGTCCTCCATGGTTATGAACTAGTCCTCCCGAGTTCGGGGTTAGGCGAGGTTTTTGGTGAGCTCCTGAATTATACTTCCCTTGTCCATACTTCCTCTTACGACTCTCAATTTGCTGCTGCTTTCCTTCAATCATTAGGGCCTTATCTACCAACTCCTGGTAGTTGTTGAAAGTTGCCACCATCACCGCATACTCATCTCATCATTCAGTCCTTCCATAAACTTCTCTTGCTTCTAGGCATCCGTAGCCACATCATCGAGGCATAGCGTGATAACTTGCTAAACTCATCCACGTCGGGCCACAGTACGGTTCCCCTGGCGTAAGTTGCGGAACTCACGCTTCTTTATCTGCATGGCTCCAGTTGAAACATGGGCCGTGCGAAAAGCTTGTTGGAACTGGTCCCAAGTGACATTGTCTATAGGAAAAGTAGCCATGTAATTCTCCCACCATGCGGCTGCTGGTCCATCCAATTGATGTGCGGCAAAACGCACTCTTTCAGCATCCGTGCATCCTGCGGTGGTTAACTCCCTTCCAATACGGCGTAACCAGTCATATGCAACTATTGGCTCGGTGCTACTGGAAAACACCGGCGGTTGTAACCTCGTAAAACGGGCTAAATGGTCCACTTTGGCGGGTTGTTGTTGTTGTTGTTGTTGGCATTGCCACAGTTACGAACTAGCAATTGCATCAAGGCATTCTCTGTTGGATCAACCGAGTGAGCTCCGTGGGAAAGTAAAACCGGGTCACGTCTCGGAGGCATCCGAGGGTTTTAGAGGGGAGAGATTTAGAAATAGAAAGAGGTCTAGTGAGAAAACACTATCCATATGCACATGAGGCAAAACACACATTCATTCAATCAAGCAAGCAAGGGCATACAAAACGGTCTAGGACTATCGCATAAGTGCTCAACTACTACTAGTTACATGGGGGAAATACTACTAATATTTGGTGGTCATCTAGAAATTTTGATCGGTGGTAGACTCCATGATGTCTGCTCCAGCTTCGTCTTCATAGTAATCATCACTTGGATCTGAGTCGGTGTCGTCGATGATGATGTAGTTGTCTGGACAAGCGGGGTCTTCTTCCTCTTCTTGCTCTTCTTCCTTGGGTGCTGGTCCTCCCATGAAAACTCCAATCTTCTTGACTAGGTCGTCGTTCTTCTCCAATAGTAGTATCTTGATTTCTTCCTCATATCCATCGCGTGTAGACTTGAGTTCTTCCTCCAATTCGATGATCTTAGTTTTCGCCTTCTTCGAATCCAGCATGTCTGCGCACATCTGGTTCTCATGACGTCGAATGTGCCGGTTGAGCTCCTGGATGTAAGCTGCAATGGATCTATCCTTCTTGGTGCTAATTACTTCCCATTGCTTGTCTCGGCGCCCACATATTTGGTATATGGTGTCTTTAAGTTCCTTGTTGTAGACTTCTCCGATGCGTCCCATGGTAATGTGAGCTGCCATACTCTTTCCCAAACTCCATGTTGGTGCATTGAAAACACATACTATGGGCTCCGTGCTTGGTGCAAACGTCCTTCCGGAACTAGGGCTTGAATCTTCCAGCATTCTTCTTACGGTAAGGTGGCGTTATGCGTCCGGTGAAGCTTGGTATTCCAATATTCAGGTACCTAGTGACTTCCTTCAAGTGACGTCCGAAAGGTGTGTCTTCATCCGGTTGGGCAAACTTGTACTTCATCTCCGTCATCCTAAAGAGTAGAAAAATGGAGAGAGGTTAGAAATGAGTAGAGAGGAGTGACCTATGGTTTATCTTAGTGGTCGTGTCCTACACTCAGCGTGTGCTCTGATACCATCTTGCAGCGACCCGACCTCAGATGGTCAAGTCTCTACGTATACATGTCATCCTTGGATCGGTAATCTTGGCCGACGCATTACTCGAAGGGTTTATAACAGAGTAGCAATCACACACTTATTACATCGAATGTCTCAAAAGAGAACTTATTACAATAATATGGCTGAAGGCCATCTAATGCAATAACAGCGGAAGGCTTGGAAGATAAAGTGAATCCATCAACTCCAACGGCATAACTGAGCTGCACGGCAACGACCTACAATCCTTACTCCTCGTTCGAAAAGTCTGCAACATAATACGTTGCAGCCCGAGAACGGGTCAGCACATGGAATATCTTGGCTATGTAACACATAGAGAGTAATGAAAGAATAAGCTATACTACATGCATGTATGGCTGGTGGAAAGCTCTATGGTTACAGTTTTGCGAAAAGCCAATTTTTCCCTACATCAAAGGAATAAATTTAGTTTAGCTATCATGGTGGTTGAAACATCATTGAGAAGGTACCCCCCCAACTCAGATGATCCCAATTAAGGTAATTAACAACCCAGCAAATTTAGTTAAGAGTGTTGAGATACATGTGAATACTCAAGTACTAGATACTCGTAATCGTCCATAACCGGGGACACGGCTAACCATGATTAGTTTGTACACTCTGCAGAGGTTTGTGCACTTTTCCCCACAAGACTCGATCGCCTCCGTTGGTTTCTCGTGACCGCATGGTGTTTGAGAGACGGATGACCGAGACACGGTCTTTCAGAAACATTAACTCTCTACTCCGGATAGATCATACCAAACCTATAAAACCCACTACCTACTGATCTACCTCTTCGAGAGCTTCACGTAACTTACTCAACTATGGTACAACCCATAATAGCTTGTGGCAGCACACGGAAGTTTCTAGCATGAATAATCTCAGTTCCCTTTGAGCCTGGGTGGCGGTCCATAGGAAGATCACACGGGTACCCCGGGATTTCCAAGAAAAACAGACAACACTGGGTTCCCCAAGTGCCTCAATCCACCCAGATGTGTATTTAAGTTGCCACCTTAAAGTAAACCATTAATTAGCAATCTCACATCTGTCGTGAATATCTCTCAAACCCAAACCACGCCTCTGAGCATAGCATGGAAATATAAGCATAACGTAGAAGTAACTCCCAAGGGTTTGAAAGTAACAGGCAATAGGTTCCTACCTCATCATCTACTTCCCAACCCACAATTTAATGACATCCTAATCATGCAATGTTTGAGGGTTGAAACTAATGCATAAAAACTGGGTAGGAAAAGATATGATCAAGTGTTACTTGCCTTGGCACGATCCGTAAATCCTAGAGACTCGTAGTAACACGCTTCGCACTCCGGAATTCTATCGCAAGCAAACAACGCATACATAAGTAAACAAGCAAAGATGCACAAACGAAACTTCAACTGAAGAGGTTGACCGGAGAGTTCAACTTAAGAACTCCGGTTTGCAAAAAGAATCAAACCAAATGGAACAACGAAACTCAAACAGCGAGCAAAACAAGGTCCGTTTACTAATCTGAACTAGAGTCAAATTTTACAATGACAAAAACTGGTTTGAGTTGATTATTCGGATAGAGGGTTTCGATACGAAACTCCAGGCGCTTGAATCGCCTGATTCCGATAAACGAGCGAAAAGATAAACAGGTTTGAAAATTGGATTAGAAATCACGGTAAGAATAACCGCGGAATAAATCTGATAAAAGAAAAGCGACGAACTGTTAAACGAACAAACGTTCGTTAACAGAACTTAAACGGTGAACGCGTTTGTTAAAACGAACGGGTGAACGGATGTTCGTTAAATAAATAAACCGACGAAAATAAACCGATCTATATAAAAAACGATCTAGGGTTTTATTAAAAAAACCGAAGGGTTTTCAAAAAAACATAATAAACCGGCGGCGGCGGGGTCGGGTACCTCCGGCGAGGCGCGTCCGGCGAGCGGGCGGGTCGGCGAGGGGCGGCGGCGACGGGCGAAGGCGGCGGCGACGGCGCTGGGAGGGGCGGTGGCGACGGCGCTGGGCTCCTGGCGGCTCGGGCGGCTTTGCCCGGGCGGGCGGTGGTGGCGGGTGGTGGTGGCGGCGGTGGTATTTAAAGGGGCGGCGGTGGCTTGGAGAAGGGCGGGCGGCGACTTGGGAAGGGGTCGCCGGGATGGAGTCCGGCTCGGACTCCCCTCGGCGTCCGTGCCTCACGGCCTTGTGTGAGTGAGGCGGCGGCTGGCGCTCGGCTGGGCCTTTGGCCCGATCGGGGTCCGTTCATTTTTTAAAACATTCACGAAAGAAAAATTCCTAGAAAAATAAATAAAAATCTAAAAATTCCAAAATAAGTTTTCTCCGTCTAAATAGAATATTTAGAACTAGATGAACTTTTCTTGGCCCCTAAAATGCAAATTTTTAAAATGTGCCAATTTTTCTAGGGCGAATAAAATTCCAAATAAAATCAAAAAAATCCCAAAAATGATTTTAACATTTTCCTCCGTTATTTCAATTATTTTGGAGAAGTCATATTATCTCCCCTCATTTCGTTATTTTAAATTGAAAAAAAATTTCCCGGAGAGAAAATAATTAAAATCCAATATCCTCGTCTTTCATTATTTGACAAAATTCAAATATGAAAATTGAAAAATCCCCAACTCTCTCCGAGGGTCCTTGAGTTGCTTAGGATTTTCGAGGATGGTAAACGAGAATGCAAATAAAATATGATATGCAAGAATGACCTATGTATAACATGCCAAATTGAAAATTACTTTCCGTACTTGGATAATATGCACTTATGATTGGAAATCTAGCAAGCATCTGCAACTACCAAAGATCATTAAGGTAAAACCCAAACATAGCATTAAGTATAAAGTCCTCTTTATCCCATACGCAACAACCCCCTTACTCGGGCATTAGCTTCTGTCACTCTAGCCACCCACTATAAGCGAATCATGACCGTATTGCAACACCGTATGGCGGGGATCCCTCACGTTTGCGCAACATGCAGGGCACCATAAGACAACAGTAAAAAAAATATAAACCTCAAACCAATCACGATCATTAGTCAACCCATCGGACAAAACAGATCTACTCAAACATCATAGGATAACCACATATCATTGGATAATAATATATTGTGTTGAGCAGCATGTTTAAGTAGAGAATTGCAGCGGGAATAGAGAGGTTACACCGCTACATAGAGGGGGAGAAAGTTGGTGTTGACGGTAGCAAGATTGTTGATGTAGATCGCTGTCATGATCCTTGCCCCAGCGCCACTCCGGCGCCACCGGGAGTGAGGGGGAGAGAGCCCCCCTCCTTCTTCTTCTTCCTTGGCCTCCCGCCTACGCCATGCCTCATTTCGGCTGTTCCGTCCAAGCCGGCTGGCTCCCGATGAAAAAGACGCATTCGGTTGCCTCCCGATGAACACGTGCCCTTCCTTACTCGGCCACGGTTCGTCGTTGTAGCATGCAGACAGATCGATCGACCAGTATGTACGTACGACCAGATAGACAACCCTACTTATGGTTCGACCGGCTGGGTCCTAGCTATCAGGGAGGTAAGGAGGCACTTCCTTGCGTGCGAAGATATAGTTAGTGGGTCCCAGCTATCAGGGGGAGAATCATATTTTTTGCCCGTAATATGGACGCACTTCCTTGCGTGCGAAGATGTAGCTGGTGGGTCCCAGAAGTTAGGGGAAATGTTTTTTTTTGCAAAATACGATGGCCCGTCCGGTGGGTCCCTGCTGTGAGGTGGAGGAATAATTATTTTATGCGTAATAAGGTTGCACTTCCTTGCTGCGGCCATGGACCCACCTCTCAGCCTCTCCACGTACAGTGCTCTTTCGATGGAGGTCGTTCCTTGACCACATTGACCACGTAGCGCCGAGAGCACCAAAGCGATGGATGACGGCAAGGCCTGGAAGGGGACGACGTGGAGCCGGGGAAGACGTGGTAGTGGATGCCCACGCAGAGAGGAATACGAGGGTTGACTGGTTCGGCTGCGGTGTGAGGTTGTCGTCGCCGTAGAATAACACGGGTTGTGGGTGAGTAGACAGTAGAGGGATGGCCTGGCCAGTAGTGTGAGTAGGATGGGCGGTGAGGCCTGCGCCGCAGCACAGCTGGCCACTTGAGGCAGGAGCAGGCGGTCTCGCCGGCGCTGCTTTGGGCGGCTGGTGCAAGAAGAGCAGCGATTGAAGAAGTAGCAGGATCGTTCGATTAAAATCCAACAGTCACTACTGTAGAATCATTTGTTGACTAAGTTGACAAAGCCCTATGTGTGCGTCAACTTAGTAGGCCCACAGGTCAGTCTCCGAATCGGTGCGCCCCAGATGTTAGTGGGAGCAATCATTTTTTTGCGTAATAAGGAGGCAGTTGCTTGCGTGTGGCCATGGACTATGGGGGTCCCTACTGTCAGCCTCTCCACGTACATCCCTATTCCGATGGCTGTCGTTTGTTGAATGTTGAGCACGCCACGCCTAGAGCACCAACGCGGTGGACGACGGTGAGGCCTAGGAATGGAACGACCCGGAGCCGGCGAAGACACAACAGTGGATGCCCATGCTGAGGAGAGTATGACGGTTGACTGGTTCAGCTGTGGCGTGAGGCCGGCATCACTCGAGAATAATAGGAGGTGCAGGTGAGTAGAAGGATGGCCTGGCCAGCGGAGGGAGAAGGGTGGGCCGGTGAAGCCTGCACGACATCACAACCGGCCACAAGAGGAGGGAGCAGGCAGTCGCGTCGGCGCTGGTTTAGGCGGCTGGAGCAGGACGATCATATATTGAAGAAGCACGTCGGCCGTTGGATGGACATCCAACAGTCACTAATACTACAATCTTGTGTTGACTGACGTAGCCTTGTGTAAACAAGTCAGCCTCAAAACATGTGGATGTACAACTCATTTGCGCTATTATTTTTATAATTTACTGCCCATTTGCTAATTCATATGGAATTTATTGCAGCCCATTTTCCATTTTTAGAATTGCTGCCCGTTTTCTGGTCAGTGCCAGGGTTAAAAAATTGAACTAAAAAATGTGCGAAATTTAAAAAATTCGCATATTTTTGTTGGGGAATCAAATATTCTTAATGCAAAAATTAGTAGCCATACTAAAACAAATTTAAAAATAATGTAGTACTATGTCATGTTAAAATCCAATGAAATATAAAATATCAGTGAAGAACAATAACAAAAAATAAAACTAATTGCCCATTTGGTATAATTTTTTTAGGAATTTCCAACCCCTTTGATATTACTTTTAAGATATACTGCACATACTCTTTGGCCAGGCCGGAATGCATCCCTCCTCGTCTTGAAAGATTTGTAGCCCAGTATGTCAGAGAAAACAAATTGGCCTAGCTTGGGTATTCTTCAAAAAGAAATAGTGGGCTACCTATTTTCCCAAAGAAAAAACTGCTGGGCTGGTCATGTTGTTAGACGGGCCAGAGAGACCGCACAACCCAGTTTATAGCCTGCTCCTCCGAACAAATCCTAAAAAAAGTTGTGAAATTATGTCTTTAATTGACTATACGTTGACAATGATGTGGGTCCCAGATATCAGCAGGGTGGATTAGAGTAAAAAAACAAGGGGTGCATCTGAGTAGTAAAAGAGGCGCTTGCTTGTGTTCGGGAGTGGACCTGGTGGGTCCATACTATCATACTCACAACTTCAGTCATCTCCTGATTCACTATGTTGACAGAGCCGGACGACGGCGCCACGGCGAGCGCACCAAGGCGGAGGATAAAGTGGTGTCGCCAATGTGTTGGGCATTCTTATCAAAAAATAATAATGGACCAAAACTATTTATGACGTTGACTATGATTTGCATGGGTCCGCTGGTTGCAGGAAGAAAATGGTGGGAGAAAAAAGACTGGTCGCTATCTTTGCCTAAGAATAATATCGACTGAATGTAACGACACTCTCATAGGAAATAATATCCTCCTGTTAAAATTTGACTTTTCAAATGAGCATTTAGCTTTATTTATTTATTTATTCATTTATGTTTAGGGGACCATGAGCATGTACCTGGGCCGGATTCATGTGAGAGCCTCCCTTCCAGTTAATTATGGGCTCCTCTATTGGTCCTTCATCAGTGGGCTGCATGTTACCGACATGTGGAAAATGTGTTCCGTACCAAAAATAGTAGTATGCGCTACGTACGGTACGGGGCACTAAAGGATCGGACCGTCCAACGACTTCCAAAACATTGTTTTTGTCACTCTAACAACACATTTATTCAGCCAACAGACGGAATATACTACTGATTGTACACTGAAAATAGCAGCAGCAGCAACCAGGGCTGGGGTGCAACAGAAGCAGTAAGCATGCCAGAAGAGTAAAGATGCAGCTCTCTCTTCCAAACCGAACATCAGCCATCATTACGAAAGGGCTACCAAAAAAGAACAAGAGTATGCATCAAACTAAATAAAGATCCTACTACACCAAGTGTACGCATCTAACTAACTGGCTTAGTTAGACGTTACTATTTACTAGCAAAAGGGCCCGTGCGTTGCAACATCGTAGGAAAATTGTGGCCATCAAATACGCCATCAAGAACATAATATCTATCCTGTAACAAAGAATCATCAATAAACTTCAGTATCGTAGAGGGAGAATTATGGATGTATACTATACAGACCGACCTAAAGTTGAGTAGTGGCTTTAGAGTCATAAATCGTTATAACTGTAAATCTATATAATTGGCAGGCTCAATAGTTGGTAAGAAACTCTCTTTTAATTAGAGAAAAGGCATGTAAACTTTTTAAGTTAACATGTGCTATCAGCTAGCATAATGGCCATCTCTGCGTGTGTCCCTTGAACATGCTACGATATAGTTAGGCGTAATCCATCGAAAGCGTAAAGGCCGACAAACACACCAAAGGACCAATCTTTAACCAAGCAAAACCCAATCTCTGCGTCACATTCTTATCAGGTTATGTCTGTCGGCTTGCCCGGGCAGGTCTCACCTATGGTGACATGGCCCTCCCTGGGGAGAAGCACTCATCCATGCCGTTCAGGCCGTCCTAGGCTATTGTGGCCATGGTTGATCCTAGGCACCTAGGAACTGAATGTTGCCTCCTTTGCACCTTTTTGTTACCACATCTGGTGCAGAAAAAACAAATTGTTGTGTTTTGAGTATTTAATTTGAGTATTTTCATAAGTTAATGCCGAGAGTACACACTCAAAATAGTTAGAGAAATCTTCCCAGATAACTGTAGGCATGGGGAAAAGGTAGTTTTCTTGAAATGATGTGGATAATTATAAGATTTGGTACAGAGGTGTTTAGCTAATAGAGAATAGCAACACCTAAAGGCCTATAACATCATCTAGCTTGGCATGCTCATGTAAACTACATGCAGCTAACATAATAGTACCTCTGATATATCTGAATTTAGTACCATAAAATTGGGGCACCATACGGTTGACTCCTCATATTATATTTTGGAAATAGCAGAATCTGTTTTTAAAGCTGGCAGTTAGAATGCTCCTCATCAAAATGTGCCTTTCAACATTTAAGCTCTCGGCTTGGTGTAGAAACTCAAATCAAGAATGCAAGAGCAACTGACCATGCAGCTAACATAATAGTGTCTCTGATATATCTGAATTTAGTACCATAAAATTGGAGAACCATACAGTTTGATTCCTCATATTTTGTTTCAGAAAATAGCAGAACCTGTTTTTAAGCTGACAGTTAAAATGCTCCTTATATGATCAGAATGTGCCTTTTTCTCCCTCCATCCAACAATATAAGAACATAGCTTGAAAATGATCTTGCATTGTGGGACGAAGGGAGTAACATTTATGCTCTAGACTTGGTGTAGAAACTGAACTTGATCTTAACAAAAACAAGCTAAGTATTGTCTGAATCAACTGTACATGATTTCAAGGCCCTTATGTTGGGATAATCCTCCTACTATAACAGTTTGACTTACTTCACTTGAGAAACAAAGCACTACCTTTGATTTAGTCTGGTGTCCCTACCCTTCCTAATCCCAGAACCTTTCAAAGAAAAGTGGCATGGTAGTTGCAGGTGGTCCCTGGCTCGATCAAACGACGGCGAACGATTGATGATTGTTCGCATGTACCGGACGTGTTGTTTCATGGAATACATTAACAATCACTGCAAGGTCTTTGGGCAGGATCCCAGCTTCTCTAGGCCTTCAAGAATTTTTGACTGGGGGCAGGTAACCAGCCTGGGTACATGCTCTTTGTTTCTCGGACTGAAGTATCAGATTAACCAGGAGATAACCGGCGGCAAGGATCATGATGGCATCACAGTTTTGTTCATCAGGCAAAGTTGCATGTACACAGCGTACCATGCGTCTCTCAATGCACCATACCCTGATATGTGCCACCATGCTCTGCACCCCAAAGTAGGATTGAGGGTTGCAAGTATCAGACTTCGACCTGCTGGATAGAGTTTCCCCCGTCAGGCACCCATCTGGTTCAAGCCATCAGCCAATCTCCACAGCTTAATCTTTAGCTACTAATAAAGCACACATTGCTTCTGTCGGGTTCACCGTCACGACAGTTTTGTTAAAAAGACCCTCTGGGTTCACGTAATCAACCCGCAGTACAATTTAAAGTGTGTAAACAGAGAAAACGTTTCGTTTCAACTTGGGCCTTTTCTAATGGGCCTGCAAAAAACAATTCATTGCTTTCCCACGAACACGAACGAGCACGGGGGACACAGGAGCACGGGCTCCTCAATGCGTACGGCAGCGCCGCCCCCGCGCGGCCGTTCCTGGACGTCGCCGCCACCCTGCAATAGCTCCCCTCTCTATACATCTCAATCTTCTCCGGTGCCACCTCGATCTTCAACCTCCTGCTGCCGTACGTCTTCGACTTGGATCGGAGTCCGTGTACCCCAGTACAACCAGGACAAGTGCTCCAACAGAATCCATGGCGTTCTCGACCCAGATTTTAGAGGGACTTGGCTTCCATTAGAAGGAGCCCTCGACTGGAATCTCCATTAAATCGCATCACATCGCAACTTTTGAACAGTCGTCCAATGTCGTCTCAGCTGAGTTCGCTGAAAGAACATCCGCCGCCCAAGCGTACTACACCTGAGCCGGAAGAACATCTGCTGCTGAACATGCTACCCCAGAGGTATGTAACTAGCTTTTGCCAAATTATTCTGTAAAATTTTCATCTACAATCATAAAAAGTAATGTTCTCCTTGGTCTGGTCAGAAAGTACTCAACCTTTTTTCTGCAATCTTTGTATTTGTTCTGCTTGAAAAAAATCTGGGACTAATCTTTTGGTCCGTTTGGTGTCAATGAGTAAATGTTTCGTACAAAAAATCAGTGATCCAGATTACAATTGCTTCATATATCATACCAAATATATTTTATGTGCTTTCTGCCACAAGTCGTATGTGTGCTTTTCAAAATTATTTATTATAATTCTAAAAGATTCCGAAAGCCAGTCTTAATCATTAGGCCTCTTTCATGCTTGTTGTTTGTCAAGTACCCCATGGTATCTTTTATCAATTCACACAAAACATATTCAGCGTCATCAATTGACATGCTACAACACAGTTAACACATTTTAGTGGTCCTTTTCCTCATGTTGTGAGTTGGTGATCCATGTTTTTGTAACGCCTTAATTTTGATGTTTTAAAGTGACAGAGTTAGTGAAGTTTGGTTGCTTATAGCTAGACGAGTGACCTTAAAAGTACACTTACTATTCTGGGTGGTACCAAAGTTTTCATTTCTGTTCTTGTTGTCTATGCCCTTTACACATGGACTGAAGTTTGTTTCTGCCATTTGAAAAAGCCTTTTCTACCACTGTGTTATCCCTTGGCTTCATTCTCAACAAGCACGAGGACATGGCTTTGGTTCCGCCAGGTATGTATATAGAGGAAATATTTATTCCGCAGAAATTGCTAATTGTTACTGTAGTTTTCATCCCTACCAGACCAATCAAAGGTAGTGCTTTGTTTCTCAAGTGAAGTAAGTCAAACTGTTATAGTAGGAGGATTATCCCAACATAAGGGCCTTGAGATCATGTACAGTTGGTTCAGACAATACTTAGCTTGTTTTTGTTAAGATCAAGTTCAGTTTCTACACCAAGTCTAGAGCATAAATGTTACCACCTCCGTCCCACAATGTAAGATCATTTTTCAAGCCAGGGACCACCTGCAACTACCATGCCACTTTTCTTTGAAAGGTTCTGGGATTAGGAAGGGTAGGGACACCAGGCAGCCTACAACATCATATCAAGTTGGAGTCAAATAAAAACGGCTCGTACTATAGTCAATCTTAAGAACAACATGTTATGAGCATGAATATTTTTCAGTAAATGTTGACAGTAATATAAGCAAGCCATCATGATATCATAGGAAAGTAACATACTGCTGTAACAACCATTTGTAGAGATGACTGGAGTAGGCCAGCAATACGTCCGGTCATAGGAGTCCACAGCGTAAATGAAGCCCTTGTGTTCAGTGGCATTAAAGAACCATGGAGGATGTATGATCCAGCGATGGACGTGCAGATTTATCTACTTACCGCAGTGGCCTGTCAAATAGGCGAGACCGCGGTTGAAGAATGCAATTAGCCTGAAGTCTTTATAATTCACAGATCTTGTGGGCACTTGGCAGATTACAACCTTGAACAAATCAAACTTGGTATCATGTTGGCTACTGTAAGATTCCGAGTATTCTGGTCCGTGGTTGCAAAGCAGTGGAGTGTTAATCGAAGAAAGGGGGATCAATCGCCGGGTGTAGACCTCCACGAGCATCCAGTTGCCGTGACCATCGACGAGCACCATCCAAGACGTGTTCATGCCGACCCAGTACTTACCGTTAATGTAGTTGAGGGTGACGAGATCGGATCGCAGTCAAGGGGGTTGATGCTCACCACCCTATGATAGTTATGCTGCGTGACATGCCGTTTCTGAAGATCAGGCGGCATCAACAAGCAAGGAGCTGACTTAAACAACTCAGGCCTGAGGGCTTTTAGTAAATGGTACAGCCCCAACGAGCACGCGGCGAGCGGCATGGTAGTGAGATTGTCCACATGCGAAACAATGAGCTTGACTACCTCTGTGGGGAGCGAATTCCAGCCACTCTTTGAATGGACGCTGCTCGATTCTGCCATTGTTAGTGCTTGGGTTTCGGAAGAGGGGGGAGGTGCCTTAGCAGGGATGGAAGATTGGACGATTATGTGCCGATGATGATGGAGAAGCGAATATGTGTTGCGGCAAGTGGACATGTGATGATGACAATAGCACGCCACTTGACTTACGAGACACATCCCAGCAGCGTAGGGTCATATCGATGCCAGACAACTTGCTTGAGTGATCACAGTACTATTACTCCCTACAGTACCTACTTCCATGCCCTAGTTTGCATATAGGGAGTAGGACTCTGCTCTACTACTAGCACTGGTGGAGTAGTACATTCTAATCTAAAATCGTTACAAACTTCAATGCATGAGCGTGGAACGACTACAAACCGCCATCAGTGCTAACTCCAATTCCCAGCAAACGTTTGCTGGGAAACATGGCAGTTGCAAACGTCCGTGATGTAGTTACAGTACGTGTGTAAGGGTGGCGGTTTTTTCAAATACTATGGCTAAAAAACAGGCCACCGTCGGATGGAAATCTGACGGTTATGTGGCATTCGCTAGGATTGAGCTCGTGGCGAATAATCGCCAGATATCATTACTAAAAAAGGTTAAAACACCCAGGGCTATAACTTGCACCGGCTGACCACTAACAATGATACTAACATAGTTGTAAAATGGTCAAAGACCGTGTCTACGTGGTGTTTGGAATTATATGCAAACTAGCCAGATGCCCGTCCATTGCACGTAACATCTAGATGCATTTTTTTTACAAAACACCTCTTGTGATTGACCCATGCAGGAGTAATCCCATGTGTAAAGACTAATGATATCTCGAGAATTTTATCAGAAAAATGGTATCTCAAGAATTTCATCAAAAAAAGGATATCTCCAGAAAGATGAGAGATAAGGTGAGGAGGAATGGGGCGTGGTGGTCACTGGTGGTCGGACCGGGCGGAGGCATGGGGATGGACGGCACCGGCAGCGGCCACCATGCCAGATTGTTCTAGAGACTTCTTTTTTAATTTCTCAGCAATGAGGTTGTGGGAGATAAGGATGAACGAGGCGAGGCCTTATGTGTAAATGTGGAGAGAGGTGCTGATATCTTTTGTAAAATTGTCATAGTTTGCTTTCTATCCGTCAGATATAGATCAGACGGTCTATATTACAAGATGGCAGGCACACCATCATCACCAACTCGGTTTTTTATAAGAGTAGAGAAGTAGAGACTAGTGAGTACTAGTAAGGACACCATCTACTTCGTCGTGTGCTACTCCTGCGCTCCATTCGGCAGGCACAACGTCCCCTACAACCACTCCCTCCTACGCTCCATTCGGCGGGCGCAACGTCCCCTACAACAAATCCCATTTCATGGACGGCCTGGTTGATGCCTGCAAGGTGCCTTGCGTCTAAAAGAGTTTCGGCTGCGAGAGGTACGTCGACCACCACTTGTTGGCGGAGCATAGTTCCAGATGCGCGCACGTGCCCTGCTACTGCTATGAGTGCACACCGCTGTTTGAGGGCTCGCTAGCGAGCCTCGTGCATCACCTCACGGCACCGTCCGTCACTCACTACTGGCCCGCGGCGATGAACATCAAGTACGAGACGTGCTACCCGTTCGCCGTGCCGGAGTCGCTGGAGGATCACTGCCGCCTACTAGTTACGGAGGAGGATGACAGCGTCTTCCTCTTGGCCGTGGGCACCGGCAAGGCCCGCGCAGGCCGCCGCCCCATCTCTGTAGTGTGTGTCAGGGGCAACGCCACTGACGCTGACACAAGGCCGGTGTACAGGTGCGTGCTCACTGTTACTGCCCCTCCGAGGTACGAGGGCGCGCACGCCACCTCCATCACGCTGACTGAGACTGTGCCAAGCTGCACTGTTCCCGGCAATGTGGACATGGAAGACGCCTGGTATGACTTTCACCCCAAGATGGTGCACAGGGACTCCAAGGAGGTTCACCTGGTCATATGCATTACCAAGTGAAATGTTCATCATTATTCTTCGCTGAATGTAATCCGCGGGCTAAGCATGTGGAGACTTCTTACTTATATAGTATAGTGCCTTCCATGCATGATCTTTCTCTATTAAGGTCACTACTAGGAAAAGGCATGCTAGTGGTGCACCAGTTTTGCCTTCTAATAGCGCACCACTGGTGCGCCACAAGCATCACGCCATTAGAATTTTTTTCTAATGGCGCACCACCTGTGCGCCATTAGAATATGGTGTTCTAATGGCGCACCACGTAGTGCGCCATTAGTATTGCCTACAGTGCGCCACTATTATCTGCTATACTAATAGCGCACCACATGGTAGTGCGCCATTTAGTAACAATTTTTTAATTTTTTTTTGTTTTTTCTTAATCTCAAGTCACTATTTCACATATGAGATATTGAACACATATATATACAACAAGCATCCATATAACAATCATATCCAACACACAAGTTTCATCATATATACATACATAGCCAACACATAGTTTCATTGTTACATATTACAAAAGTTTCACATTGTTCATTCAACACCGTTATCCATCAATTCACAAAAGTTTCACATTGGTACAAAATAACAACACAAATGGAAAAGAAGCACTCCATCCATGCAAGCTTCCGTGAATTAAATCAATCTGCAAAATGATAAACAAGATGTTAGAAGAAGAAGAAGAAGAGAAGAAGAAGAAGAAGAAGAAGAAGACTAGAAGAATACTAGAAGAAGAATAAGAAGAATAAGAAGAATGAGAAGAAGACTATAAGCTTATTATGTAAACTTGATCATTTTGTGCTAACATAAGTAATTTTGGAGCTAACCTATAGGAAACTAAGCATATAAGCTCTAAGTTAGCATATTAGAGCCAACTTAGGTAAAATGAAGCTAACCTATGTCATTTTGGAAAAGAAGAAGAATAAGAAGAAGACTATAAGCTTATTATGTAAACTTGATCATTTTGTGCTAACATAAGTAATTTTGGAGCTAACCTATAGGAAACTAAGCATATAAGCTCTAAGTTAGCATATTAGAGCCAACTTAGGTAAAATGAAGCTAATCTATGTCATTTTGGAAAAGAAGAAGAATAAGAAGAAGACTATAAGCTTATTATGTAAACTTGATCATTTTGTGCTAACATAAGTTATTTTGGAGCTAACCTATAGGAAACTAAGCATATAAGCTCTAAGTTAGCATATTAGAGCCAACTTAGGTAAAATGAAGCTAACATATAGGAAACTAAGCATATTAGAGATAACATAGGTAACTAAGTATATATATATATATCATTTTGGAGATCTGACATACCTGACATAGTTCAGTTCTCATTGTTCTTCTTCTCCTTCCTCAACCTGATGCGCCAAGAGCGGCGAGGCGGTGGAGGCAATGGAGGCGATGGGATGTAGTCTTCTACCACAATTGGCGTGGTCATGTCGCCCACCGTGGGATCGCCGGCGCCACTACCGTGCGTGGTCATTGTCAGCACCACAACCATCGCGAGGCCACCTTCAGCAGACGGGCACGACCATCGCTAGGTCATCCTCAGCCACCTCCATCTCTTGCCCATGGTCAGCCACCACCACCATCTCCTGCCCACGGTCAGCCACCACCATCTCTTGCCCTTGGTCAGCCACCACCAGGGCTAGGTCATCCTCAGCCTGATGCCCATCGTCATCCTGCAGCTCCTCATCCCCACTCTGCTCCTCTTCTCCCTCACTCCAGTCCGGATCATCCTTCTTATTGTCTTTGCTGCTGCCAGAATCGCTGCTGCTGTCGCTAAAGCCAGAATCGATGTTGCTTTTGCTACAGCCATAGTCGCTGCTGCTTTGGCTGTAGCTGATGTCATTCTTCTGCTCCCATTACCTGTCCAAATGCAACAATGGCCGTTAACAATCGATGTGAGACAAAACCAAATGTAGAGGAATAAGAAGAGGCGTAACGTCTCGCATCATCATCGTCGGAGCGAATGCGACACATAGTCGTGTTGAACACCTTCACGATGAGCATGGTGGCGTTGTCGTCGTACCTGAAGAGAAGGAAGTACCCTAGCCGCAGGTCGTAGGCACGGAAGAACTTCTCCCACCCACGATACAAGTACATGTGGCCCTCCTTGATCACCAACTCCACATCCCATACCTTGTGTAACCCGCTGCCGGCGTGTCGCAGCTTCACATTATTTGGCGGATCTTCACCCAGCATGTTCATAAAACTGTCAGGAAGCCTCTGCAGTTTGGGACAATGAGTGATGTAGCAAACAACAGATGTCATAATGAGATGGGTGAAGGGGAGATCTCTCGTTTTATATACCCGCGTCATGGATGATACTGAAGTCCCAAGTATGATACTGAAGAACTCAGAAACATCCAACTCGTACTGCGGTGTGGCAGAGGGCGGTGGCTGCTTCCCCCCATCTCTGATAAGCAGCAGAAGAGACCAATTAGTACCCTTACAACAGATCATAAAACATGCATGATAACAGGTCATCTTGAAAGTCCAATTGTCTTGGACTATAAATTAGGGTAACAATGACACGTAAGATGGGAGCACCTAGTACACATTAGCAAAACAAAAAGGTACCATGCTTAAAAGGAAAGACCACTTGGCTCTATTGCCACCTATGGTTTAATGCAACAAGAATGGCGGGGCAGTTGATCCTACTTAATTAAGTACTAAGATACCCCGGCCCATGCATTAGTCGCAAGTACGCCATATGTCCTATTTTTTAGCAAAGTCATGCTAAAATTCACGGAAAATTTCAGCATGAACTTTGCTGAAAATAGGACATATGGAGTACCTGAATTTGCCGGAACGGAAGTTAATCGACATTCCGGCAAATTCAAGGGCCTCTCAGGGTACCTGCAAAATCATTATCCCCGCTTAATGAAGTCGCCAATGGGTTATTTCAGAAGATCACAAGTAGCATCATCACAAGTACAACATCATCTATAGCTTTATAGAGTATATAACCACAATTACTAAAGCCCATCAAAATAGTATTGTGTCAAGTTCAGTTTGAAAATTCAGTTACTGCTTGAGTGATTTGACACCAAAAATTACTCCCAAAAATTACAATGACTGTATATTGACTGCATATGCTTGTTTTGATTGTAACTTGGTGAAGTAGTCACTACTGTACTACTAGTGTGCAGCGATTGGGGAGTAGAGCTCATCGATTAGATTGTAACTTGGTGCATTTGCATTCAGTCACCACCACCAAATCCTAGTGCAGCTGTGGTTCTAAAATCCTAGTGCACTTGCACTTGGTGCACTTGGAGAACATGATTGGGCATTCTGAAACATAATTGCTCTAGTGCAGCTGTGGTTCCAATTGAGGTGTGCCCTATGGTCTTATACATAAGCCAAACAAACTAATTAGGGTTCAGCAGTAACCAGCTGCACAACTACATCACTCCTTGTCTCCCTCCCTTCAGATACAGTGGCTCAAAAGTCAAGTAAACTAAAGATTAATCTAACAAGCCTGACAGTAGCTAACTGTACCTAACTGTACCTAACTAATGCTAACTGTACCTAACTGAAATTTTTTATGACAACTAACAGATGCTAACTATACCTAACTGTACCTAACTGATGCTAACTGTACCTAACTGATGCTAATTGTCACAAATATGATATTTTTATGATAAAATACATCATTATCAGGGCACATTATGGCCATTTTCTTACATGATGCTAACTATACCTAACTGAATTTTTTGACAGTAGCAAACTGTATTTAGTAATTTTTCTGTAACAGTCTTGCCCCTATTCGAAGGACAAGAAAATAGATACCGAAAATCCACTAGTATTTCCTCTAAAAAAGCCTAATTGATTTTTTTTGTAACTGTACCTAACTGAATTTTTCTATAACAGTCTTGCCCCTATTTTTCCTGTAAAAAAGCCTAAAATCCACTAGTATTGCCTCTAAAAAAGCCTAAAGTCCACTATTATCTACTTTAGGCACAATCATACACAATTCTGACTGTACTGTACCAATTGTACTCCATCAAAATGTTGAAATTTTGACATTCGGAGGGTCGCCTGCGTGGTGGTGCCCTGCACAGCGGTCGTTGAGCTCGCGCGGTGTGGTGATCTCGCTAGAGATGGACGGGCCCTGCACAGCGGTCGAGACTCAGAGCAGAGGTTGAGGGCAAGAGGAAGAAGAAGAAGAAGAAGAAGAAGGAAGTGGAGGGGAGGGACTCACCTGCAGTCGAGGGCGTACACGGCGCCGGCCGGCCGCCTTGGACCCGGAGGAAGCCGCGGTCGTGCCGGATCCCTAGGGCTTGGGGCGGCAAAGACCACGCCAAGAAAGCAGAAAGCAGCGCACGGACGGCGGCGTCGCGTGGCCTGGCTGAGCTGAGGTAGAGGCAGTCGTCGTCTCCTCCTCCTCCTCGTCCTCTTCCTGGTCCTCCTCCTCCGGCTTGGGGCGCGGGGGTGTGGGGGAGGCGGCGCTGGGAGCTGCAGTGGTGGGGCGTGGGGGCGTGGGGGCGGTGCGGGGAGCTGCACTGGTGGGGCGGGCGGCGGGGTGGAGTCCGGCGGGGGTCGTGGCGGCGGCGGTGGGGGTCGATCGGGGTAGCGGGTGGATCTGGCGAGGGAGAGCTAGGGACGAAGGGATCTGGCGAGGAAGAGGGTAGAATTAGCTAGGGGGGATTACTAATGGCGCACCCCGCAGCGGTGCGCCATTAGTATGTTTTTTTTATTACAGTTCGAGCCCTCAGGTTATATTCCACCTAACCCAATCTACATCGTAACCCGCCCACTAGCCCGACCGGGTCAAGACGCAGCACACACACTAGGAGGTCCTGGGTTGGATTCCTGTGCTCCCCAATTTTATTTTTATGCATTTAAAATGTTGTTTGATATTTATTTGTGTTTAAATATCTTCAAACTTGTTTAAATCATAACAGTAATATTTTTTTATAAAAACAGTAAATATTTTTTTAAAAATATGTTCAAATTTGTTATTTGAAAATATTTATGAATATGAAAAAGGTGGAGTGGAGGGTGCGGTGGGTCATCGGCGGCGGTGGAGTGGGGGAGGGTGCGGGCCGGGTGGCAGGCGGCGCGGCCAAGTGGAGCGGAGGAGGGTGCGGTTGGTCGTCGGCGGTGGAGTGGGGAGGTGCGGGCCGGGGTCGGCGGCGGCCGGTGGAGCGAGGCGGAGTGCGGTGGGTCGTCACACGGTGGAGTAGGGGACCGGATCTGGCGAGGTGGGATAGCGATCGAGATGGAGGGGATCGAGATCGAGTGTCCATGAAATTTAAAAACATTCATGAGTTCAAAAAGTGCCCATGAAATACAATCGAGAAATGAAGACTATGATTTAAATACAATCGATCTTAGCTAGCTATCTGTTCACAATCTTCTTGCCCTTCTTTTTCGCAAATGGAGTTCTTCTGTGGAACAGACGTCCTTTAGGTAGGGTGGTCCTGCTTCTTCTTGTGGTGTATCTTTGCTACTTCATCATCGTCGTCATGTTCGATCTTCGGGTCGCCGTACTTGTCGAAGTCTTGCTCATTGGCTACTCCATCCATTCCGATGATCTTCCTTTTGCCTCTCCTCACGATAACACGACTGGGCTTTGATGGGTCGGTAATGAAGAAGCATTGGTCTACTTGGGAAGCCAGTACCCATTGGTCTACACGCTCTTGGCCCATCTGACATGGAACATCAGGACCTTCTCTCCAGTGTAGCTCAGCTCCCAGATCTCCTCGATCCTTTCGTAGTATCTGTCCTTGTCGTTACCGGTGTAGGATTCCATCGTTACCCCGGAGTTCTGATAACCATCGCTCTTCATGTCCTTGTCCTCGGTGTAGAATGTGTAGTCGTTGATATCGTACGCCTCATAGGTCATCAGGTTGTGCTCGGTGCCCTGTGACAAGGCGAATATGAGTTGTTCTTCCGCGGAAGAATCCTCATGTAAAGGGTACGACAGAAGCTTCTGCTTGAACCAATGCGTGAAACATGAGTTGTGCTCTTTGATTATATCTCCGTCCGTCCTCTATTGGCCTCGGTCATTGTACGTCTTCTCAATAAAGGTTGTGTGCTCTACCACCCAAGGATTGACCACGTCTATGTGTTGTAGCGCGACTAGGTTTGCTCTTTCAAAGTCGGCGAGTCGACCCTCGAAGTCGACATGCATTTCGCGGCGACCCTCACGGTGACCCCATCCAGCGAGCCTGCCGAGGTGCTTGTTGACGGGCAGACCAACCGGGTCCTCGATGCCTAGATAATTCATGCAGTAGGAGATGCACTCTTCGGTCAGAAAGCCCCTGGCTATGCTTCCCTCTGGACGTGACATGTTGCGAACGTATCCTTTGATGACACCATTCATCCTTTCGAACGGCATCATGTTGTGCAGGAACGTCGGCCCGAGTTGGATGATATCCTCCACGATATGGACCAGCAGATGCACCTTAACGTCAAAGAACACGGGCGGGAAGTACATCTCAAGCTCGCATAGTATCACCACGATCTCTTCCTGTAGCCTTCTGAGTTGCCTCACGCCAACCGACTTCCGAGAGATGACGTCAAAAAAGTTGCATAGGCCAAATAGCATTTCACGGACGTGCGCGTCCATGATCCCACGGATGGAAACTAGAAGTATCTGCGTCATCAGCACGTGACAGTCGTGAGACTTCATCCCGCTGAACTTCGCCCACTGGGTCTAGGTATCTCGCTTATCTTCCCAGCGTAACCGTAAGGAAGTTTTACTCCTATGAGGCAGGTGAAAAACTTCTCGATCTCCTCGACTTAGAGTGAAGCACGCGGAGGGTAGTCATTTCCGGTCTTCTTGGCCTTTTTGCCTTTGGCGACTTTTCCGTGTCCTGCTTCGCCTCATCATAATCATCATCATCATGATCATTAGCGTGAAGCTCCTCCCTGATGCCCATTGATTTCAAGTCTGCCCTTGCTTTCGGCCCATCTTTGGTCCTCTCTAGCATGTTGAGCAGGGTACCAAGCAGAATCACGCACACGTTCTTCGTGATATGCATGACATCAAGGCAGTGAGGCACACGGAGGATCTTCCAGTACGGCAAGTCCCAGAAAACAGACCTCGTTTTCCATACCTTCAGCAGCGGCTCTGGCGCCTTTCGCTTCTTTCCCGGCTCTGGCGCCTTTTGCTTCTTTCCGGCGGTGGGCAATCTTTCCAATTTTTCAACAGCTGGTCTATTTCCTCGCCGCTCCTCGTCTGAGGCGTCTTGAACTTCGGTTTCACCATCTAACAGATCCTTGCGTTTCCTCCACGGGTCGTTGTCGCGAAGCCACCTTCGATGTCCCATGAACACAGTTTTCGAAGACCTGGGATCTCTATCTAGCTGGCGATACATTGTGTCATCCATGCACCTGACGCATCCGGAAAATCCATGGACCACCTGCCCGCGAGATATCCGTAATCGAGATAGTCGTGGCACCGTCGTGAGCGGTCACGGCTCTCATAGGGAAATATTCTTTCTCTGCGGCGTCCACGTATTGGTGGCGTTTTCCACAGCGTGTCTAGCTCCTCTTTCAAAGAGCCCCAGATACAAATTGATGTCGTTCCCTGGTTGTTTCGGCCCTTCGATTAGCATACTCATGTGAATGTACTTCCTCTTCATGCACAACCAGGGGGGAAGGTTGTAAATCCACACAAACACAGGCTAGGTGCTAGGTGTGCTTCTCTGGCTGCCAAACGGATTGACTCCATCGGTGCTCGCTCCCAGCACGATGTTCCTTGGATCCTTCCCAAATTCTGGGTGTTCCAAGTTCAACGCTTGCCACTGGCTCGCATCCTTTGGGTGACTCAGCATCTTGTCTTTTTTATTTATCTCCCGATCATTTGCGTCATCTTCTCGCTTCTTTTCCTCCATATCCGCGTGCCAACGCAGGAGCTTTGCTACCTTAGGATCCGCGAAATACCGCTGCAGATAAGGAGTGATCGGAAAGTACCACACCACTTTTCGAGGAGCTTTCTTCCTCTTCTTGTATCGAGTGACGCCAAGACACCGGACATATGGTAGACTCCGTGTGCTCGTCCCGATAAATGATGCAATTGTTCATGCACACATGGTATTTCACGTGCGGTAAATCCAGAGAACACACGATTTTCTTCGCCTCCTCGAAACTGGTCGGGCACTTGTTCCCCTTGGGAAGACGTTCGTGCCAGAATGACATGTTCTCGTCGAAGCATGCGTCGGTCATTTTGTGTTTTACCTTCATCTTCAGAGACATGAGCGTTACTTTCAGGCGAGTATCCTCGGGCCTGCATCCTTCATACAGTGGAGTAACCGCGTCTATCTCCAGTTGATCCAGCCTGGCTTTCTCTCGTGCAAGAGCTCTTTGCGTTATCCGTCCGCTTGAGAAGCAGCTCTTGAACATGAGGGTCCTGCACCCAGCCCATCGATGGTCCATTGTAAATGCACTCCGCCGGCATCTTCATCTTCAAGATCATGCCCTTCGTCTACTCGGCATCTTCCTCATCATCATGTCCTGCATCTTCTACATGATGATCGTACAAAGATCACCGTCGTGATCATGTCCTGGAGATTCTTCATCTTCGCCTACCGAGTCTTGCTCATTTCTTGCAGCCGCCCGCCCCATGGACGACTTCATAGTCATCTTCATCACCTTGCCACCGATAGCCATCCATGAAACCACGCAAGAGCAGGTGGTCCCACCTGCCGGAATCCGGGTCCGCAATAAGGCTCTTCAGCTTGCATCTTCGACACGGACATCTTATCTCCGTCTCGTTCTTTTGAAGCATCTCGGCCTTCGCGGAGCTCAAAAACCTATTCACGATGCCTTTGGTCATCGAGCGGACCATGGTCGCCTGCGGGGTAGAGCAAAACGATATTTTAGAACCAAGAAAAAATTTGGCATGACTTTCCCTAAAAATAGGACCAAAAAGAATGCATAGTGCCAAAATTCTCGCCGAAACGGAAATGAATCAACATTCCGGCAAAATATTGGCAACTACCGCATTTCAAATACCGGTACCCGCAAACACAAATATATATGCAACACCACAAACATATGCAACACCACGAACATACATAGATCTAGCTAGGCCACGAAAAGTGCATGTGCACGTTGTTGGAGAGGGAGAACAACATAAAGATAGCTTCCCCCCCTCCCTTACTTACGTATCAAAAAAGGTAATTTAACCACTAAATTTGGATGAATCTATGGTGCAAATGAGGTGAGGAGGAGGAGGCAGCCGAGACAAGCTTGGAGGAGGAGGTGGAGAGAATGAAGTGGGGAAAGTGAGTGGGTAGGTGGGTTGTCCAAAATATCTTGTTGGTCCCAGCTTACTAAAGGCGCACCAGATGCAAATGCGCCATTAGTAACCCTGGTTACTAATGGCACACCTGCTTCTGGTGCGCCATTAGAAGTTTTGCAAAAAAATAAAAAAGTATATATTCTAATGGCGCACCGAGGCACAGTGCGCCATTACTAGTTTACACTAGTAATGGCGCACTGTGCCACGGTGCGCCATTAGAATGTTTGGAAAAATTTTTGTTACTAATGGCGCACCTTGTGCTTGGTGCGCCATTAGTATCTTCCACACTAATGGCGCACGGGGACGTGGTGCGCCATTAGTATATACTAATGGCGCACCACCTGACAGGTGCGCCATTAGTGTCCATCCCATCTATAGCCCTTTTCCTAGTAGTGGGTATCGCGCTAGAATAAAAGTGTATCTATTTATGGTTTAGTCTAGAATCTTTCATGTATGATTTTGCTCCATTAGAGTTCTCGCTTGCCATTTATGATATTAATTGAGAATTTTTACTATAGTAATGGTGAAAGACTTATGATGAACCATTTCTAACATCTCCTCTGCCCCCTAACAAGTCATCCTGATTTAATCCCCCCATCTAAGTGTATAAGAGCATGGTCAATACTTAATAGTATAGCCAACTTGTGACTATAAGAAAGTGCCATGTCATCTATAGCCAACTTATAGCCAACATCTATAACAATTAGCTATAAGTATGTGCTACTTTATTAATACATGGCCCATTTTCCACTCTCACATGGTGCCTAGGAGCACGTGCTATAGCTGGCTCTTGCATGAGAGCCCGCTTACATTCTATCTCCTATCCTCTCTTCTCCAGCTAAGCATTAGAAATATTACTTCACTTCTTACAGCCTGCTTACTGTACCTTATTGTACTCGCTCTAAGTCACCTTAGGAAAACCAAATAATCCCAAAACATTTAGGCGCGGTGCATTAACTCCCATCTTGTTTCTTGTTTCTTGGGATATCAACCAATAAGAGATGTAGGGCGTGCATGTTCTCAATGACTCAAGACTACCAAACACGACATGCAGTGGTTAGTTCATTGCATGCAATGCTATTAATTAGCAAATAAACACTAAGTTCTCTCGTTTTCCCCTCATTCCTGGTTACGGTGCACAACTTAAGATAACTTATTCACCTAGACGGAGGGAGTACATCCATGGTGGTCTAGAAAAAATAAACAAAATCGATACTCAAAAACTAATTCTTAAAGACATTTCTTGCAAGGCACAATAAGTGTTATTTCTTCACAAGTTTTGGATGTAGGTTGAACAGTTGAACGCTTTTGTTTGCAAAAGATACTTCTTTTATCTATTTCACCCGGATGTTTGTGAGCTCTAGAGATGAAATAATATCCGAGGAAACCTATTGATACTCGTTACACATGAGATGACCCCCACATAAACAACTCCCCGATCAATGCATTTCGATGTTCCGTGCAATGTAAGGCACCTTACTATATATAGTACGACCATAAATTTAACTAACAATATATATAGTACGATAAATGCTCATGCATGTCACAAAAAATTATATCATTGAAAACTATGTTCAAACTAGTAAGCTATATGTGCATAGCACGTGAGAGCTCAGATAGTCAAATTACAACCAAAGATAGACATAATGTTACCATATTAATTATAACAGGCTAATGGAATTGTGAGGCATATGCATGAAGTATGAAATGCACAATTCAAGTAAAATATATCGAGCGTGTTTTGTGTAGGTGTCTTTTTCAGCTATCTCAAAGCTAATGTATTACACACAAAGATAAATATCATTTATGAATGATAATTAATGGGAATGGGGGTCCCCAGACTTGCCTGCCTGCGGCCCACGGCGTGGCTCCACTAACAGCCTGGTACAGCCCATCTTCACCAGCAAATGCTCAAGACCGTCGCGAGGGGCCAAGCCTCGCAAGGCGGGCGACACAAGACCTCCTCAGGGGCAGCCTCACTAGGCTGGCTCGCGAGGAGCGGAGAGATCAAGGCGAGGGCACCTCGTGAGGTTTTCATGACGTGAGCCATGATGACCAAGGCCAGGCGGGCACCAGCGGGTGGAGTGTACTGGTTTCCCCTTTGGTGCTAAAGGAGCAGGTGCAGGCGAGGAGTCCCGAGGCGTCAGGCAAAGGTTTCCATATCGGTGCAACGAGACCAAGACCGGCGGGATGGCAGGGTGGAGGTCATCGCGGAGCCCACGATGGCGTCACCACCAGAGCCTTTGGCAGGCGAAGACCACCTTTTGTCAGGATAGCTTGTACTAGCTGTCCCCCTTCAAATTGGCTATTGTTGGATCCCATCCTGCCTAATATTTGGTAAGAGGACCCGGGCCTCTATAAATAGGACTAGCCACCACCGTAGTAGGCAACTGATCTTGGATCAGATCCATTCCATCCACACAAGCACAAGCTCATCGAGCTGAAGAACACCTCTCCTCAGGAGGTAGTTCTTCCCTGGTGCTTGTTCATCCCCAGCCTAGAAGGCAATCCACCACACCACACTGGAGTAGGGTATTACACCACATCGGTTGCCCGAACCAGTATAAACTCTTGTGTCCCTTGTTCTTCGGGTTCGGCGACCTAGGCTTTGAGACCGGGGTGACAGCGTGGGCTAGGAGAAGAGAGATCTTCGTGCGCACCCCAGAGTTCGAACCTCAAGGGTTTTGCCGGAACCCGTAATCCGACATTTGGCGTGCTAGGTAGGGGTGCGCCGAAGCCTATCTTCCATCAGCCGATCCGCCATCACCGCGCGGCACCGATGTCCGATGACCCAAGGACCAACGCCGACCAGTGGGCAGCTTGGCCCGTCAGGGCGGCACCGTCTGCCCAGGAAGACCTCAACTCCGCACTCCAAGCGGCCCGCCCACCGCCAAACACCGTGGGGCGCAGGCGGCGCGGTCCGGCGCCTTCCACCCTTACACTGCAGCGCGCACGGGCTGCCGCAAGGGCCTCAAGATACGCGGCAGTGACGGCACCACACACCCGACAGGAACAAGCGAACATGAGAGCGATGCTCATAGTGGCACGGGAGCTGCTGCGATGCCGGCTGGCGGAGAGCGGCCGCGATGCGTTGCCGGAGCGCGTCGCTGAGCTGTTGGACGCCGCAACTAGGGGTACGCCACCTTTCTACTCCATACCTACGCCTCAAGTTGTGACCAGATCGCACGGTGGGCCTCGCCGCGCCCGCATGCTCCCAGGCGCACCAGGAGGGTTCATCGCCGTCGACGCGGCCAGCGGTGCCAGCCACCCGGCTGCACCTTTGCTTCCCCCAATGGGCGCGGACACGAGCGTTGCCCCCCACGGCCCGAGCGGGATGCCACCCTACCACCCCCAGGGCAGCGTGCTAGGCCCGGCGGCATGTAGCGCGGGGCGTCTCGGCGGGGGTTCCGGGGCGGCGGCTCCGGAGGCCTATGTGCCCCGCATGATGGACCGGGAGTACACACCGGAGGATGACCCTGCCTCTCTTGAGCCGGGTTGGATAGAGGAGATCCTGGAAGTTGAGGCCTTCCAGGAGCCACCCAGGAGCCTCGCCGACCCTTCCAATGACAACAACCGCAGGGTACCGCTAATCTCTCGGGAGCAGGCTTACGCTAACCATGGGGCGCAGGTGGATCAGGTCACAGCGGTGGACGACCACCCCAGCGCGGCAGCCTCACTTCCACCAGGCGGGCGCATTGGGGGCTGCACGGGAGGGGCCTGGAGCAGGGCCCCTCTCCGCATCGCATTGAGCAAGGCGTCGCCCGGAGGTAGGTCCTCTATAGGGGAGGCACCGGCGAGCCTTCCCCCCAGCAGAGGGCCCGTCGTCGCCGAGGGCGCTGCTAGCGTCCCCTTTTCCCCTTGGCATCGTCCTGGTTTCCGGACGCCCCAATGGTGGTCGAGGGCGGCGCAATGCGGGGCCCTCGTCTGGCGATATGAAGCAAGGTTCGCCCCTGTGAAGGTCTCCGCCCGTGACACTCTCACGTAATAATGAGTGGGGCTGTACACGCCCCGGAGTCTCCGGAGAGCCGCCCTTGGGCCTCGGGGGCTCCCGCCCACGTCCTAGTGGAAGCACCATGCTCCGCGCTGGCCATCGACACTGTTCCCAATTATTATGCTCACGGCCTGTGAAAGCACTTAGCTCCCGCTGGTGGCAAGACAAGAAGACTAGCTAGGTGCCGGTCGCGGCCATTTGCTTTCGACCTCTTTTTTATAGCTCAAATTTGCAGCCTTTGATTTTGAATTTGAAGTCGTATTTTCATTGGTAATCGGGGGGGGGGGGGGTGCCTTTTCTCGTTCATGTTGATTTCGTGAGTTTTTGGATTCGTCCACTGTTTTGAGATTGGCGTCGGCTACCTCCCCCCTTCCGAAAACCTCACGAGCGGGGGCTGGGCATGGCATGCACGCACTACGCGGACACCCCGCCATGACTGGCGCTCGCTCCTCGCGAGGCCCTCTCGGGCGGACTAGCAGACCCCTTAGGAGACCAAAACCTCGCGAACCTGCAAAGGACTCCCCTCGGAAGAAATGCACATCCGCAGCTGCCAAATTAGTTTGAAGCTCGACTGGACTAAGGTAAGTTACGGCAGCAAGCCCGCAAAGGGCTCGTGAGCTTACAAAAGCGCGTTTTAAGCCAAGCCTGAGAAGTAAAATAGTAGTCCATTTACCTGAGGGGCTCCCCCTCCCTAAAATGCTCTTACATCGTGAGGGGCCATGCCCAAGCTTTTGCATGCAGGTTCAAAATAAAGAGCGTGGGTTCAGTCGGACATGTCGCTCGCCGCGTCTTCCGAATCACTCCCAGACATGTTGTTCGCGCTGTCGCTGGCGCTATCTTCACCATCATCAACCACGCCGCCCTCATCCGCCACGACCACCACCGCGTCATCAGCAGAAGCAAAGGCCCTCACCAGAGCATCCACATTGTGATCCACCTAGCGCGCTAGGTTGTCCCGGATGACCTCGGGTACCGGGGCGATGGCGGCGTCAAGTCAAAGTCAGGATTGATGTTCTGGAGATGGCTGAAAACGTGGGAAAACGCGCGCCCGAGGAGGCCTCGTCTCTTCTCCTTGACAAGCTCATGAGCCCTCTCAGCCCGGTTCTCCAGGCGCGTCACGACATCAGTAAAGAAGCGGAGGTGGCTGGCATAGTCTTCTGTGTGGGGATGAGGGGCGTGCTCATCGCAAATGGCGCCTAGCGCCTGATTGGCCCTCGTCCTGAGGTCCCGAAGCATGGGAATATGCTCACGCAGTAACGTCTGCCAACGGAGCGCCTCTTCCTTGCTCTGCTGCACGAAAGACTCAGCGTTGGCAACTCACCACTGGAGCGGGAGCAGCTCGGCACGGGCGGAGGCCAACTCGGCCTGCATGGAGATCAAGGCAGCAGCTGCGGCCTTCTCACGCTGCTCCGCCTCGGCCAACCATGGCCTAAGGGCGGCAGTCCTGCCCTCAGCCTCGGGTTCCACGAGCTTCAGCTTCATGTCGTACCTGTTGGCAAGATCAGCACGAGCCTCGACCACCCTGCTGTCAACTTCTTCCTAGGTCCTGGCCTCGCGCGCGCTGGCAGCATCTTCTGCTTCGGCAACCTAACACTCCCTCGTCTCCAACCATTCAAGCTAGAAGCTACGCTCCATGGCCTCCAGCATCAGCGCTTCCTCGCACCTCAAGATCTCCTCCTCATCAGATGGAGCCCCCTTCATCGACGCCAAAGCATCTCTGCGCGCCTCCACTTGCTGCTCCAGGGAGGCATTTAGGGCCAGGAGCTCCTGCCTGCGCTTCTCGGTGACCTCGCGGTGGTGCTCTGCCTCCCTGGGGTCCTCCAAGGCCCGGGTGCTGGCCTCGCGTGAGGTTGAGAGCGATGCCTTGGCCTTCGCGTTGGCGTGCTCGCGCTGAAGGCGCCCGAGGTTGATGGCCACTTTCAGTCGATGTCATTCATCCGTCAGCCGGAGAACCTCAGCTTCAAGGCGGGCGTCGACATCCACGAGCTCTTCCCCAAGCCGGCTCAGCGCACCCATCGCCTCCCGGAAGAGCTCGTGATGGACGGCACCCCGCTCGCGCGCAAGCTTGAACGCATGACCGGGCCCGTCCCCATGCCGGGAGCCGTTGAAGAGGTCCGAGGTGGCTCGCCTCCTCCCAGCAGGGGGCTGCTGGCCGGTGCCTTGCCAGACGCCCTTCAGGCCTCGTCGGGAGCCCGAGGGGAAGCGGCTCGTTGCTTGAAGGAGAGGCCAGGGCTGAGGCCACCCAGCCGCGATCGACAACTAGAGGAGGAGCCCTTGGCACACCTTCCACACCCCAGGCAAGGCCACGAAGGAGTGACGGCAAGAATGCGGGTTCGAGGCACCAGGCTGGTGCGCTTGCCTCTCCGGCCAACCTCGCGCCAAGTGCGGCATGCTGGCTTGGGGCACTCAAGGCCGGCAGGGGACTCGAGACAGGAGGAGGTTGCTTCTCGGTTGATTTCGCCGCCTTAGCAGAAGAGACCCTCAGGAGCCATAGTCAGGAGGGGAAGCAACACTCGAGAAATTGCAAAGATAAGGTAATCACTCGTCTATGGCGATATACTTCCTCTGTTTTAATGGCCGGAAGGCATCACCGCTGCAGCTCGGAGATCCCTTCCTCTTCCGGAGCACGTCGAAGTTCAGTTGGAGGCGGCCGAAGCCCTGGGTACGGTCACCAGCACCGGGCGCGACTGGAGTAACTCCTGAGGAGGCGACCTCATGGGTGCTGGACTGCATGGTGACCTTGGCCTCCGCCGCGTGGCGACCCGTCGGGGCCTCGGGGGCTGCAGCCTCAGGAGTATCGGGCTGCAACGCCCCTCCGACCGTTTCCCCAGGACGGTTCTCCGGGGCCTGTGGGACGAACCTTCAGGAGCCCCGAGCGGCACCGATTCCTCAGTAGCCGCATCGCCAGCGGCCGACGGTGGTGGCCCCCCTGCGCCCACTTCCGGGGAGATCATTGCACCGGCGGTAAGCAAGGGAGCCACGAAGACAGGGTTCTCGTGAGGCCCTTCAAGACCAGCCGGACGTAGTCCCCACTCATCAAAAGGGGGCATCTGCCTCGCGAACTCCACCTTGTTCGAGAAGCAATACAGGAGACAACCCTCCTCCGGCATGTTGGCTGGCGACTGGTCGCCTGTCAGGATCTCGAGCACAGTTTGTTGCGCCTCAGGAGGAAGCCCGGACTCGTGAAGCCTCATGCGGTCCTTGCTGCCGGACAAGGTCCACATTGGTCGAGAATGGCGCTGGAGGGGAGCAACACGGCGCCGGACGAACTCCTTCACCACCATGGGCGCAGTCACACCAAGATCCTTCAGCCTCTTCAACCGGCGCCAGACGTGGACAAGGCACGGATCAGCGAGCCTCTCGTGGCCCCAGCTGGAGCTGGGAACGGCGGCGCCGACCGAAGCGAGAGTAGGGGGCTGAGCACGCCGACGTCCACGAACACCCACCGCTTCCGGAACCCGGTCATAGATGGCGGGAGCTCGAAGTCAATCCCTGAGCCGGCTGTCGCAACCACGGCCTGGAAGCTCAAGTATCGAGAACACTTTCGAGGGTCGATCAGGTGCAGCGAGAAGAAATGACGAAGTAGGGCCACGGAAGGAGCAATGCCCACCATGGCCTCGCAGACAAAGGCGAAGACAGCAAGAAGGACGATGGATTGGGGATCTAGGTCCAGCATGTGGATCTGGTAATGGGAGAGCATGGCATTGAAGAAGGTGGAGAAAGGGGGAATCAGGCCGGCCCATAAGGTGTGAAGGAAGATGTGGACCTCGGTGACTGTCCTATGAACAGAGGCGTGGGATGCGGGCCAGGCCACCGTCTTCCCCCATTCGTTGAAGTGGGCGGTGAGCGCTGGGCGGACCTTGTCCATGGTTTCCTGGTTGAGCACCACAGACCAATCAACGGCTGGCTCAAAGGGTCAGAGGTGGTTCGGCTGAGGACTGGGACTTCTTCTTCCCTTTCTTCGTTCGGCCCGGCGCCATGGCGACGGAGAGGACCGAGCTCAGGTTAGATTGGAAGAGGAGGTTGTTGTTTCAGGAAGGCGGAAGAGTTGGGGGAGTGCGTCGCCAGTGATGAAGGAGTAACTGTGTAGGTCGCGGTGGCCACCTAGCCAGGCGGATATCAAGGCTGCGTGGGGAAGCAGGGACGCCCACGTCCCGTTCGCCATGCGTCAATCAAGGCTGCAGGTGTTTGGTGCCCATGACGCTCCACCCTTGCCCCTTGGCTTTGCCTCGAAGCCAAGTCCGACCGCGCCTTGGGCCCGGGGCTACTGTCGGCGTTCTAGGAACGGGGATCCCCAGACTTGCCTGCCTACGGCCCACGGCGTGGCTCCACTAACGGCCAGGTATGGCCCATCTTCACCAGCAAACGCTCAAGACCCTCGTGAGGGGCCAAGCCTCATGAGGCGGGCGACACAAGACCTCCTCAGGGGCAGACTCACTAGGCTGGCTCGCGAGGAGCGGAGAGATCAAGGCCAGGGGCACCTCATGAGGTTCCCATGACGTGAGGCATGACGACCAAGGCCAGGCGGGCGCCAGCGGGTGGAGAGTACTGGTTTCCCCTTTGGTGCTAAAGGAGCAGGTGCAGGCGAGGAGTCCCGAGGCGCCAGGCAAAGGTTTCCATATCGGTGCAACAAGACCAAGACCGGCGGGATGGCAGGGTGGAGGTCATTGTGGAGCCCACGACAGCGTCACCACCAGAGCCTTTGGCAGGCGAAGACCACCTTTTGTCAGGATAGCTTGTACTAGCTGTCCCCCTTCAAATTGGCCATTGTGGGATCCCTTCCCACCTAATATTTGGGAAGAGGACCCATGCCTCTATAAAATAGGACTAGCCACCACCGTAGTAGGCAACTGATCTTGGATCAGATCCATTCCATCCACACACGCACAAGCTCACCGAGCTCAAGAACACCTCTCCTCAGGAGGTAGTTCTTCCCTTGTACTTGTTCATCCCTAGCCTACAAGGCAATCCACTACACCACACTAGAGTAGGGTACTACACCACATCGGTGGCCCGAACCAGTATAAACTCTTGTGTCCCTTGTTCTTCAGGTTCGGCGAGGTAGGCTTTGAGATCAGGGTGAGAGCGTGGGCTATGGGAGATAGATCTTCGTGCGCACCCCAGAGTTCGAACCTCAAGGGCTTTGCCAGAACCCGTAATCCGACACTAACTATGGAAGAGAGTCTAGAATAAAGTGGAAGTGTGCCTTAAGTTTTGTGCAGTCCATATGGCCTAAGCTCAAACATTGAATCTTCTAGATACTACACGTGGTAGAATCTGATGAAGTAATGAGAAGATCCAACGGTCAGGAACACTCGGATTTGCCACATCTCCATTGTTGGATTGGCTTCATCCAACGATTGTTATTCAAAATTATACACACACTATATAGTGGTATAGAAATACGAATCCAACGATATAGTATTTGTTGACATGCACTAACATTTTGTCAGTTAAATCTTCAGTCAAATTCCATGGGGGGCTAATAAACCACGACCGAGGTAGTACTAGTGTAGAGGGCAGCGCTGCACGGGAGTCTCACCCCTCTCATGGCGTGGCAGTAAAGCCGTCATATCACAAAACCCCACCACTCCCAGTAATAAGTGGCCTGGTAAAATAAACGGATAAGCAACCATCACATCCCTCTGTATTTTTTGCATTTCATCTCTCTGCATTTACTTTCTCTGTTTCATCTCGCACACTCGATCCCTAGCTACTACTCCTAGTATCCCTAGCTACTACTCCTAGGGCCAATTCTTTTGGCAGCTTAAAAAATAAGCCATTTCTTCCCCAGCTTTTCCCATAAGACTAGTCAGAGTGGAGAGTAACATAAGGCGCCTCAATCATTCATTTGGGCTTCTAAACTACTACCTCCGTCCTGGTTTATTAGTCACCATTGTAATTTGTGCTAAATTTTGACCAAAGATTTAACTGATAAAATGTTTGTGCATGTCAACAAAAGTTATATAATTTTTGGTGACATGCATAAACATTTCATTAGTTAAATTTATGGTCAAAATTTGACACAGATTACAATGGGGACCAATAAGGCAGGACGGAGGTAGTAGTTATGGGATTACTAATCTAGAAGCCTAAAAGAACTAGCCCCTGGTACTCCTAGTAATAGTACTCAAGTTGGAATTCCAATTGCACGACACAACTTGTTAGGCAAAAAATTCGATACACGGTGTAGGAAGCGGTTTGGGAATTTGCATGCCTTCCTGACCAGTGAGATACTCCGTACAACGTACGATAGAGAAATAACTGCAGAGAAGGAAGCTAAAAGTAAACAATCAAACGAGCATTTTGCATTTCTTTTGCATTGAATCATTTCACAAGCTTGACTAGTGTTGTTTTTCTACTTTTACAAAAATCGTATCATAATGTTAGAACGCGTATTTGCACGTACATAAGTAATAGTAGTAGCACACAGTCTGCAAGCATAGAGAGAGAGACGTGTAGTGCGATATATAGTTAAGTTTGTGTTATATGCACGTACTTACAAAATGCGTACGGATACACAAGGTTTCCAAACTTTTCCGTTTACATACTTAATTAAGGACGATAATAATTCCCGAACGTTCGGGATTTATCATTTGCATCCCAAAACTAATGAGATCGCCTTACGAAACTAAATTATTCCTAATAAAATCCAGGCCCTCGTGCGCGGCCGTTTCCCAGCGCGCCGACACAGCGCCTCTTCCTCAGCCTTGCAACTCGCGAGGTGCTGATTGGCGGCTTGCCGGCGGGCGACCGCGATCTCACCGGTGTGGTAATCCGGTGCCAACAGGTACTCCTCCTCACTGGAAGCGTGCACCCGGTCCATGTACCTCCAAGCGTAAATGAGGCGCTTGGGCCCGACTCCACTCAAGGCTTTGGCACGGGCGTCCTCCGCCACCCTCACGGACCTCGCACGAGCCTTCTGCCAAAGAGCCAATTGCTTGACTCTCTCAGATGCAACATAGGCCTGCCAGGTAGCATGCCTTACGGCGCGCTTCTCTTCCTCGGCCTTCTTCTCTGCCTCTATTTTGGCGCGCTCTATTGGAGGCAAAGCGTCCCACAAGGCGACCTCCATTTCCTTCCAAAGCTCCTCAAGGCTAGGGGGCTTGGCGGGCAGCGCGATGTTCTCCTCGTAGCGCGGAGCTGATGCATCCTCTAACGTGCATGCTGGCGAGACCGGGAACGCCGACGCATCCACCTCAACGCGTCGTGGAGAGGAGCGGAACACCGACGCGTCCTTCTCGACTAGTGGTGGCGAGGAACAGAATGGCGATGCGTGACCGTTCGCGCGATGTAGCGAGGGGTGCCTAGGGCTTGGGAGGGGCGATGCCATGTTGGTCGACGCGAGAAGGAGGGGGAGGAGATAGCGATGAACGTGAGCGTTCTTCCGAATGTCGTGGGAGGCACAATATTTATAGCGAGCAATGGCACACCTACTTAAGATATGTTGCGTGATTAACGTAACAGCTACGTGGGCATATTTGTTGGAGTAAATTACGGGGGAGGGAAGGGGTGGAAATATTGCTGGTCAAAACGGATTGGATGAGCGCGGGGGGAGGAGAGTCATGCATGCAGATTTTTTCCACACGGGGTGGAGTGGTAGGACTGTCGGAGGGAGAAGGAGAGTCAAGCAGGCAGATTGTTTTCACACATGGAGAGGAAAAGATTTGGAGACGAATGGGCTTCCTGTAGGTATGGGGAACGGTGCATAATAAGTCATCTTGCATGCCGGGCTAGGTATAGTATCAAGTCATTAAAAACATACATGTCCCACACATGTTCAGATTTCAAGGTGCGCTAAATTATTGCATGCTATGATTAAGGCTGGCCATAGTGGTGGTATCTTAGCTGGTATCATGCACACGGCAATAGAAATAATGCTGATGTGGCAAAGAATTAAAGAAGAGAGTGGGGTTAGGGTAACATAGGTAGATACCGTATCATGTTAAATACTATGCTACTTTGTGTCATGCATGGAACTACAAAGGTAGTCCCGTATCATACACTAGTATCATGCACATGCTACTAGTATATGATACTTTCCACTATGAGTAGCCTAGAGAGAATATTAACTAATCTCTACTATCTACAATTATAAAAAGCAGAGTTGGTGATGATGGTGTGCCTGCCATCCTGCAATATAGGTCGTCCGATCTATATCTAACGGGTACGAAGGACACTATGACAATTTAACCGCACTCCTCTCCACATTTGCAGATAAGGCCTTCCCTCGTTCATCCTTTTCTCCCACAATATAAACTACTCATACAAATGCATCTTCATGTTCCGTGCAACGCATGGGCATCTTGCTAGTGCATGTAAAAATCTTTGTCATTTACTAGTGTTCATGCATGCATGCAATGCAATAATGCATTGGTAAACACATTTTTTCTGTGAAGAACGAGAGCACTAATTGAGTACTTTTGCACACTACAAAAACTATTCCACTACCTCTATCTTGGTAAGAGTAGGTGAATTTTTTTAATCGAGCCCTTTAAACTAGAAGGGAGGTAGTAGTACTCTAATAGCTAACAATGTTCTGATGACTAGATAGGATATGGCATGCACCTGGACGGAGGAACTAGTCTTCATTGTGCATATAAGTTTTGTCTGAAGTCAATGTACCTCTACTTTGACCAAACTTATTGAAAAATGTATCAACATTCACAATGTCAAATCAATATTTTTATATTCATTATGAAATGTAGTTTCATAATATATATTTGGTATTGTAGATATTGATATTTTTAGTATAAATTTGGTAAAAACTTTCCAAACTTTGACTTGACACAAATCTTACGCGGAGTAAAAAGGACCAGAGGGAGTATCATGCATGCGGAGTAGGAAAAAAAGTTGCGCATTTATAGCCGTCTGAAGTCTCAAAGGGCGCGACCGCCCGAGGGAGGCAAAGATCGTGGGAGGCGTGACGGTTGACGGAATTAAGTGAAGTTACATGCATGCGCCGGCATGGCATGCGGACATGCAGAAGCTATACCGTCAGGCGTACGATATGGGTCTAATAGACTTGACATCTAGTGGGTCCCGCATAGTACTCGCGAACTCTTTGGGGGCATGCATCTGTTTATCCATCGATCAAGCCAACCACCCCACGCCATTCGCACGCCCTACTCTTCCCCGTCTTCTACCTTACAACAGTTCGCTCCTAGTCGTCCCGTCCTTTCACATTACACCAGTTCAACTTCTCCTAACCCGCCTCCAAAATCCAGGGCCTCCCAAATCTCCATGATCGCCGCTGAGTACTAGGTTAGAATCATCACCGACGATGATTTCATCATCATCTACACCCGTAGATCCCCGACGGTGGAAGCATGCCTTACTCGCTTCCTACACATGTTAAAAACTTCAAAGGATGAGTGGGTCGCTGGGCTAGATGTTGAGTACACCACAGCCCTGGATAGCGAGAAGCTTCTAAAGGAGACAGAGAATAAGAAACCCGCCGTGATCTAGGTTTGCGTACATGAGGTATGCTTGGCCTACCACATATGCCATGTCGACGTCAGATGCCAGGAATTTTAGTTCTTCCTCAAGGACAAATGCGAGATATTCGTTACTGTAGACTTTATGAACGACAGGAGAGTCCTAGGTCGGATAGGCCTCATTGTAGGCCAGCCCTTCGATCTCCAGAAGGCAAGCCTGGTGTCCTCCTCTCAGCCTTCAATGCTAACCCTGGCAGCAACCATGATTGATCCTTCGTACGCTCAACTGAAGAAACCTCACCCAGAGTTTCATCGTGCATGGGAGTCGAAGACGATAGATGAAGATCACATCATGTACGCATCAACGGATGCCTACCTTTGTTTAAATATCTACAAGGGTTGGATGAAGAAGCAGAGCCCAGTGTCCGGTTCAAGCAAAGAAGTGTCAGCGAAGAGGAAGAGGAAGAGGGAAGAGGACAAAGTCGAGGACGTGGACTTGGACTCTGAGTAAGGTGGCAGTGTCGTTGCTCATGCTGGTTCTACTACAGTGTCAAGCAGACTAGTTGCTTAGTTTTATTTCAGGGGTGTGTTGTGCTGAGCCCCCAGCAGAACTATGTTTTTGTTCTTTCTTGTTATTTGAACTATTTACTATGTATAGTAGTACTAGTATGTCTTACTACTGTTCTTCTTGTACCGCATGGAGCTCTTGTACTGGTTCCTGGAGGTGTTCTCGGAAGTCACTAGCGGTTGTACCGGTGGTTGGAGCGGTTGTACCGTTCATACGGCTATTACGAGACAAACCGGGGCGGTACCGGCCTTACACCGCTCGATCACAGAAGCTGGACCGGTAGTTGGGTGGTAGTCAAGCGGTTGTACTGCTCGGGCGGTAGTCGAGCGGTTGTACCGCTTGGGTGGTAGTTGAGCCGTTGTACCTCTATATCTGCGCGGCGAAGATTCCTCTTCTTCCTTCTCTTCCATGCTTGCCTCACAGATGGTGTAGTTCGCACTCCTCCTACTCGTCATCCGTGGTGTTCTGACAATACCTATGTATCCTTGAAGGGGTCAAGTGAACACGCGTAAAGGTGATGATTCACCTTTTTTTTAAGTGAATTAGATGTCACACGTGTCACTTGCCGAACGGACTCTTGACATGTTGATGTCCGTAGGATGCTCTGCATCATCCCCTCCCCCTTAGGAAAAGATCCGACCTCGGATCGAAAACCAAATCACCATGGGAAAGATATGGCTTCACCGTGTAGAAGTGGACGTTCACCAAGTACTCATCATTTTCAAGCTCGCAATGGGCACTCTCCAGTGTCGCACCGTCTAGTGAGTCCTTCAAAAGGATCAAGGACAACAAACACTTTGAAAAACAAATGTGGTTAGCGTTAGTGCAAAACCAAGCATTCAAGTGATGATTCACCCAACAAGTGTCGTCATCATGCGTAGCATAAGGTGTGACAAAAGCTTGTGACATGGCATGTAAGCACATAAATTGAGCACAATGAAGGACATCATGGAAACAATCATGTAAATGTGAGGTAGCGATGCAAATATGTGTGACAAGAGAATAAGCATCTACCTCAAAGTTACAGCAATCATTCACAAAGCACTCAATGAAAGGTCTATGGTAGGCATAGGAATCATTCACAACACAACGTGCATAGGGTGTAGTGAATATAGTGTGGCACTCAACACAATAGAGGAGCTATTGTTCATCATGTGAGAGGCAATCAAATCAATCATGTGACAAGGCATATGTGAAGAAATGACATTGTTGCCACCAAACACGTGATAGGAACAAGTAATCCAAGAATTTGATGCAACACACAAGGTATATATGTCATGAGGCATGGAAAGGTGAAAATGACAAGTTGAAGCAAGATCTCTAACATGTGCGCAACCAAGTGGTCCAAGATGACTAAGAAGTCTAATGGAGCAAGCAACACAAGTATTATGTGAAGGAAATATGCCCTAGAGGCAATAATAAAGTTATTATTTATTTCCTTATATCATGATAAATGTTTATTATTCATGCTAGAATTATATTAACCGGAAACATAATACTTGTGTGAATACATAGACAAACAGAGTGTCACTAGTATGCCTCTACTTGACTAGCTCGTTGATCAAAGATGGTTATGTTTCCTAGCCATAGACATGAGTTGTCATTTGATTAACGGGATCACATCATTAGGAGAATGATGTGATTGACTTGACCCATTCCGTTAGCTTAGCACTTGATCATTTAGTATTCTGCTATTGCTTTCTTCATGACTTATACAAAGTTCCTATGACTATGAGATTATGCAACTCCCATTCACCGGAGGAACACTTTGTGTGCTACCGAACATCCTGGCAACGAATCGGGTGATTATAAAGGTGCTCTCTGAGGTGTCTCCGAAGGTACTTGTTGGGTTGGCGTATTTCGAGATTAGGATTTGTCACTCCGATTGTTGGAGAGGTATCTCTGGGCCCACTCGGTAATGCACATCACTATAAGCCTTGCAAGCATTGTAACTAATGAGTTAGTTGAGGATGATGTATCACGGAATGAGTAAAGAGACTTGCCGGTAACGAGATTGAACTAGGTATTGAGATACCGACGATCGAATCTCGGGCAAGTAACATACCGATGACAAAGGGAACAACGTATGTTATTATGCGGTTTGACCGATAAAGATCTTCGTAGAATATGTGGGAGCCAATATGAGCATCCAGGTTCCGCTATTGGTTATTGACCGGAGAAGTGTCTCGGCCATGTCTACATAGTTCTCGAACCCGTAGGGTCCGCACGCTTAAAGTTTGATGATGGTTATATTATGAGTTTATGTGTTTTGATGTACCGAAGGTAGTTCATAGTCCCGGATGTGATCACAGACATAACGAGGAGTCTCTAAATGGTCGAGACATAAAGATCGATATATTGGACGACTACATTTGGACACCGGAATGGTTCCGGGTGAGATCGGGATAATACCGGAGCACCAGAAGGTTATCGAAACCCCCCGGGAGGCATATGGGCCTTAATGGGCTTTAGTGGAAAGGAGGGGAAAGGATCAAGGGAGGGGGCGCCCCCCAAGCCCAATCCGAATTGGGAGGGGGGCCAGCCCCCCTTTCCTTCCTCCCTCATTCCTCTTACTTCCCTCTCCCTCTTCAAATAGGAAAAGGAGGAGTCCTACTCCCGGTGGGAGTGGGACTCTCCCCTTGGGCGCGCCTCCTCCCCTTGGCCGGCCTTCTCCTCCCCCCTTTATATACGGAGGAGGGGGGCACCCCATAGACACAAAGATTTATCTCTTGATCTCTTAGCCGTGTGCATTGTCCCCCTCCACCATAATCCACCTCGATCATATCGTAGCGGTGCTTAGGTGAAGCCCTGCGTCGGTAGCAACATCAACACCGTCACCACGCCGTCGTGCTGATGGAACTCTCCCTCAAAGCTCGACTGGATCGGAGTTCGAGGGACGTCATCGAGTTGAACGTGTGCAGAACTCGGAGGTGTCGTACATTCGGTACTTGATCGGTTGGATCGTGAAGACGTACGACCACATCAACCGCGTTGTGCTAACGCTTCCGCTTTCAGTCTACGAGGGTACGTGGACACACTCTCCCATCTCGTTGCTATGCATCACCATGATCTTGCGTGTGCATAGGATATTTTTTTGAAATTACTACGTTCCCCAACAGTGGCATCCGAGCCAGGTTTTATGCCTAGATGTTATATGCACGAGTAGAACACAAATGAGTTGTGGGGGATACAAGTCATACTGCTTACCAGCATGTCATACTTTGGTTCGGCGGTATTGTTGGATGAAGCGGCCCGGACCGACATTACGCGTACGCTTATGCGAGACTGGTTCTACCGACGTGCTTTGCACATAGGTGGCTTGCGGTGTCGGTTCTCCAACTTTAGTTGAACCGAGTGTGGCTACGCCCGGTCCTTGAAAAGGTTAAAACAACACTAACTTGACGAACTATCATTGTGGTTTTGATGCGTAGGTAAGAACGGTTCTTGCTTAGCCCGTAGGAGCCACGTAAAACTTGCAACAACAAAGTAGAGGACGTCTAACTTGTTTTTGCAGGGCATGTTGTGATGTCATGTGGTTAAGAAATGATGCTATATTTTATTGTATGAGATGATCATGTTTTGTAACCGAAGTTATCGAATCGGCAGGAGCCATATGGTTGTCGCTTTATTGTATGCAATGCAATCGCCCTGTAATGCTTTACTTTATCACTAAGCGGTAGCGATAGTCGTAGAAGCAATAGTTGGCGATATGACAACGATGCTACGATGGAGATCAAGGTGTCGCGCCGGTGACGATGGTGATCATGACGGTGCCTCAAAGATGGAGATCACAAGCACAAGATGATGATGGCCATATCATACCACTTATATTGATTGCATGTGATGTTTATCCTTTATGCATCTTATTTTGCTTTGATTGACGGTAGAATTATAAGATGATCTCTCACTATATTTCAAGATAAAAGTGTTCTCCCTGAGTATGCACCGTTGCCAAAGTTCGTCGTGCTGAGACACCACGTGATGATCGGGTGTGATAAGCTCTATGTCCATCTACAACGGGTGCAAGCCAGTTTTGCACACGCAGAATACTCGGGTTAAACTTGACGAGCCTAGCATATGCAGATATGGCATTGGAACACTGAGATCGAAAGGTCGAGCGTGAGTCATATAGTAGATATGATCAACATAGTGATGTTCACCATTGAAAACTACTCCATCTCACGTGATGATCGGATATGGTTTAGTTGATTTGGATCATGTGATCACTTAGATGATTAGAGGGATGTCTAACTAAGTGGGAGTTCTTAAGTAATATGATTAATTGAACTTAAATTTATCATGAACTTAGTACCTTGTGACGCCCGGATAATTAAGCTACAGTAATCCCCCGCTAATGGTGCCATGTCATCACATTATTATTGCTAATCCTCGCTTGATCGAAATCTTAGTTCAAACTCAAATTCAAATTAAAGCCCAAAATTCAAATTTCTCAAACATGCAAAATAAAATGTTCAAAGTGTGGCAAATATTCCATAACTAATTGTAGTGGTGAACCAACATTTTTATAAAGTGGTCGCAACCCCCCACGATCTCCACCCTATCCCTCCCTATCCCTCCAGTCACGCTTGAGAGCCCACGACCCCCCCTACCTCTCTCGCTCGCTGACACGCCCCCCCCCGATCTGAACTGGGGCTCGGCCCCAACACCTCCCTTCGCCCTCGCCGTGACGCTACCACTCGAGTGCCTCGTCACCGTCGCGCCCCTGACGCTGGCGCCCATCCCCGTCGCCTCCTCGCCTCTGCCTCGCCGTCGCCGACCAACGTCGTCGTCACCGGAAACGCATCCCCGGACCCTCCCCGAGCCGACTTTTGCACAACTACAAGCCCCGGTGAGGCCTCGTCCGTCTTCGCTCAGTTCCCATGTGATTCGGTCGCCGTAGGTCGCCTCCCGCACCCCCCCCCCCGCTTCGGCCACCTCTTGCGGTCACCGCCCCGCACGCGCCCGGTGGCCATGCTCGCACCCCGGCCGCATACGCCGCTCCCTGTACATGCCCACGCGCGCGCCCCCCGCCACCCGCGCCTCTGTCCGCTCCCGCCCGAGCCCAACGATGGCTGCGTCATCGCTTTCCCCAGCGCCGCCGACCGCATCGCAACCGCCTCCCTGCCCGCTAACCAACGCGCCCCACCGCACCGGTTTACATGCCGGAAGCCGGCCGACGAATCAAATCTTGGTGGCCGTCGGTGCGCTCAGCCCAGACGCCCATGGCCATCTTGGCGGGCGCCACCGCCCTATTTACTTTGTCGCCCGATTGGCCCCGATGAGCCGACTGGGCCTGGCCCGATGTTAAAATATATATATATATATATATAAACAATTAATTAATTAGTTATTTAATTAAACAGTTAATTAATTAACTTAAATTAACCTTGCTTAATTAACCTAACCACATAATTAGTCTTAACTAAACTGTTAGTTTAACTGTAGTGTCAATGACAGATGGGCCCCAGAGGCCCTTTTAACGAGTCAACCCGGTCAGAGTTGACTGTTGACCCTGCTGACGTCATGCTGATGCAATAAATTTATTTTCGTATTAAAATTAATTTTAGAATATTAATAAAACTTTGAAAATTAATAGAAATTAAACCGTAGCTCGGATGAAAAAGTTTCCTACATGAAAGTTGCTCAGAATTTCGAGACGAATATGGATACGAGGTCCGTTCGTCTGCCACACGTCCCTAGCATAGCGAACATGCAAACTTTCCCCTCCGGTTCATTTGTGTGACAGACGTCCGGGACCGGGAAATTTTTCCCGGATGTTTCCCCCTTCGCCGGTATCATGTAGCACCGTGATAGAACGCCCCTAGTCCTGCGTGTTACTGCCGTCATGCATCTGTGTTGCATTTGTTTGCATTATATTTACTGTTTCTTCCCCCTCTTCTCTCCGGTAGACCCAGAGCCTGCCGCTGTGATCGATTACGTCGACGATGACACCTTCTTCTTGTCTGAGCAACCAGGCAAGCCCCCCTTTGATCATCCCGACATCCCCATTCTATACTATCATGCTTGCATTAGATTTTGCTACTGTTATTGTTTGCTCGTATTCTGATGCATAGCCTGCTTTTGTACCTGCCATTGTTACCTACCTGCTTACCCTAAACTGCTTAATATAGGTTGGCTAGTGATCCATCAGTGACCTCCACCTTGTCCTTGTTGCCACTGCTTCATCATCGACGCCTCGATCAACGTGATCGATGACCAGAGCCCGACACCTCACATCACATCACGCCCCTTTTGTTGCTCGACTCTGCAGAGCTACTATCGAGTGCCGAGGGTGATCCCTCATAACGCACTCCTGATGATAATTCTGTAGTGTAGCTATTAGGTGTGTCCATCGAGGTTGGTTCCTCTTTCACCATTCCCGACACGGCTCTGTCGTGCAACACCTCAAGTGTTAACCTCGAGGGTGGTCCCTCTTACGTTCACCTTGATGATTACATTGAGTGGAATCCACCAGGGGTGATTCCTCGGGTTTTACCCATGACGTCTGGACACACGGTTACCTTGACTTTAATTGAGACTGTTGTGAAAGCCGGGCAGGCCCGGAGAGCACCCGTGCAATGTGACAGTGGCGGCTGGCTGTTTAGCGGTATCACCCGGGAGGGGTGATAGCTCCGGACTTGTCCCGACAGCCGCACTACTTTTAATTGTTAATGCACTAACAGGTTTGGGTATTTGTTCTGAGTTGGCCTCTGGCCTTTACGCACTAACCATCACGCGAGAATAGTTATGGGCCTCGGCGTCGTGGTACCAGCCGAAGCTTTGTCAGATGTCGATTCAGCGATGCAGACGCACGGTCGGATCGTCTTTGGCCATCCGAGGCGGTGCCGGGTATCCACCACTGCATAGCGACCTAGAGTGCTACAGGCGATGGGCCCAAGACCCCGGAGTGCTTAGGATGTAGACCGGCGGGGACCTCTCTGCTGAGCCTAGGTAGGGCTGCGACGTGTTGATCTTCCGAGGCCGGGCATTGACCCCAGAAAGGTGTGTCCGGCCAGAGTGATCGAGCGTGTTGGGTAACGTGGTGCACCCCTGCAGGGAAGATCCTTATTCGAATACCGTGTCCACGGTAATGGACGTTCAGACTTGTATCATGATCTTATACAACTAGAAATGGATACTTGATATGTGATGGATATGTTGGCTCCGGGATTGCTTTCTCGCAGGGAGTCGAGGAAGGATCTCTGGGCGTTGTTGTTACAACATGCTTGTTTATTAAAATGCTATTCTTTACTCTTCTACATGCTGCAAGATTCTTGGAGCTGCTTGAAGATGCTAGTCTTCGTTAGGCTAGGCCTTCCCCTCTATTCTGGCATTCTGCAGTTCAGTCCACAGATACAAACCTTCCATTTGACACCAATGCATACTTAGTATAGATCTTATGCTTGCGAGTACTTTGGATGAGTACTCACGGTTGCTTTGCTACCCCTCTTCCCCCTTCCTTCTTCTTTCCGGTTGATGCAACCAGATGGTGGCCCCAGGAGTTAGATGCCACCCCCGACGACTACTGCTACTACCCCGAGGGTGCCTACTACTACATGGAGACCGCCGACGACCAGGAGTAGTTAGGAGGTCCCAGGCAGGAGGCCTTGCCTCTTCGATCGTGTTGCTTTTGTGCTAGCCTTCTTAAGGCAAAACTTGTTTAACTTATGTCTGTACTAAGATATTGTTGCTTCTGCTGATGCTTGTGTATCGAGCTATATTCGAGCCCTCGAGGCCCCTGGCTTGTAATATGAAGCTTGTATGACTTTCATTTGTGTCTAGAGTTGTGTTGTGATATCTTCCAATGAGTCCCTGATCTTGATCGTACACGTTTGCGTGTATGATTAGTGTACGGTCGAATCGGGGCGTCACATACCTGATAGTATTTTGCATGTCTATGTTGTTGTAGATAGATGGCTCGTGTTGTTGTTCCATTGAATTTTAATGCGTTCCTTGAGAAAGCAAAGTTGAAAGATGATGGTAGCAATTACACGGACTCGGTCCGTAACTTCAGGATTATCATGATTGCTGCAAAGAAGAATTACGTCCTGGAAGCACCGCTAGGTGCCAAACCTCCTGCAGGAGCAACACCAGATGTTATGAACGTCTGGCAGAGCAAAGCTGATGACTACTCAATAGTTCAGTGTGCCATGCTTTACGGCTTAGAACCGGGACTTCAACGAAATTTTGAACATCATGGAGCATATGAGATGTTCCAGGAGTTGAAGTTAATATTTCAAGCAAATGCCCAGATTGAGAGATATGAAGTCTCCAATAAGTTCTACAGCTGCAAGATGGAGGAGAATAGTTCTGTCAATGAGCATATACTCAGAATGTCTGGGTATAACAATCATGTGATTCAACTGGGAGTTAATCTTCCGGATGATAGCGTCAATGACAGAATTCTTCAATCACTGCCACCAAGCTACAAGAGCTTCATCATGAACTATAACATGCAAGGGATGAATAAGACGATTCCCGATCTCTTCGCAATGCTAAAGGCTGCGGAGGTAGAAATCTAGAAGGAGCATCAAGTGTTGATGGTCAATAAGACCACCAGTTTCAAGAAAAAGGGCAAAGGGAAGAAGAAGGTGAACTTCAAGAAGAACAGCAAACAAGTTGCTACTCAAGAGAAGAAACCCAAGTCTGGACCTAAGCCTGAGACAGAGTGCTTCTACTACAAGCAGACTGGTCACTGGAAGCGGAACTGCCCCAAGTATTTGGCGGATAAGAAGGATGGCAAGATGAACAAAGGTATATGTGACATACATGTTACTGATGTGTACCTTACCAGAGCTCGCAGTAGCACCTGGGTATTCGATACTAGTTCTGTTGCTACTATTTGCAACTCGAAATAGGAACTACGGATTAAGCGAAGACTGGCTAAGGACGAGGTGACGATGCGCGTGGGAAATGGTTCCAAAGTCGATGTGACCGCCGTCGGCACGCTACCTCTACATCTACCTTCGGGATTAGTTTTAGACCTAAATAATTGTAATTTGGTGCCAGCATTGAGCATGAACATTATATCTGGATCTTGTTTGATGCGAGATGGTTATTCATTTAAATCTTAGAATAATGGTTGTTCTATTTATATGATTAATATCTTTTATGGTCATGCACCCTTGAAGAGTGGTCTATTTTTGTTGAATCTCGATAGTAGTGATACACATATTCATAATGTTGAAGCCAAAAGATGCAGAGTTGTAATGATAGTGCAACTTATTTGTGGCACTGCCGTTTAGGTCATATTGGTGTAAAGCGCATGAAGAAACTCCATACTGATGTACTTTTGGAATCACTTGGTACTTGCGAACCATGCCTCGTGGGCAAGATGACTAAAACGTCGTTCTCCAGAACTATGGAGCGAGCAACTGATTTGTTGGAAATCATACGTACTGATGTATGTGGTCCAATGAATGTTGAGGCTCGCGGCGAGTATCGTTATTTTCTCACCTTCACAGATGATTTAAGCAGATATGGGTATATCTACTTAGTGAAACATAAGTCTGAAACATTTGAAAAGTTCAAAGAATTTCAGAGTGAAGTTGAAAATCATCGTAACAAGAAAATAAAATTTCTACGATCTGATCGTGGAGGATAATATTTGAGTTATGAGTTTGGTCTACATTTGAAACAATGCGGAATAGTTTCACAACTCATGCCACCCGGAACACCATAGCGTAATGGTGTGTCCGAACGTCGTAATCGTACTTTACAACATATGGTGCGATCTATGATGTCTCTTACTAATTTACCGCTATCATTTTGGGATTATGCTTTAGAGACGGCCGCATTCACGTTAAATAGGGCACCATCAAAATCCGTTGAGACGACGCCTTATGAACTGTGGTTTGTCAAGAAACCAAAGTTGTCCTTTCTTAAAGTTTGGGTCTGCGATGCTTATGTGAAAAATCTTCAACTTGATAAGCTCGAACCCAAATCGGAAAAATGTGTCTTCATAGGATACCCAAAGGAAATTGTTGGGTACACCTTCTATCACAGATCAGAAGGCAAGACATCCATTGCCAAGAATGGATCCTTTCTAGAGAAGGAGTTTCTCTCGAAAGAAGTGAGTGGGAGGAAAGTAGAACTTGATGAGGTAACAGTACCTGCTCCCTTATTGGAAAGTAGTTCATCACAAAATCCGGTTCCTGTGACGTCTACACCAATTAGTGCGGAAGTTAATGATGATGATCATGAAACTTCAGATCAAGTTGTTACTAAACCTCGTAGGTCAACCAGAGTAAGATCCGCACTAGAGTGGTACGGTAATCCTGTTCTGGAGGTTATGTTACTAGACCATGATGAACCTATGAACTATGAAGAAGCGATGGTGGGCCCAGATTTCGTAAAATGGCTTGGGGCCATGAAATCTGAGATGGGATCCATGTATGAGAACAAAGTATGGACTTTGGTTGACTTGCCCAATTATCGGAAAGCCATCGAGAATGAATGGATCTTCAAGAAGAAGACTGACGCTGACGGTAATATTACTGTCTATAAAGCTCGACTTGTTGCAAAAGGTTTTCGACAAGTTCAAGGGATTGACTATGATGAGACCTTCTCGCCCGTAGCAATGCTTAAGTCTGTCCAAATCATGTTAGCAATTGCCGCATTTTATGATTATGAAATTTGGCAAATGGATGTCCAAAATGGATTCCTGAATGTATTTCTGGAAGAAGAGTTGTATATGATGCAACCAGAAGGTTTTGTCGATCCAAAGGGAGCTAACAAAGTGTGCAAGCTCCAGCGATCCATTTATGGACTGGTGAAATCCTCTCGGAGTTGGAATTAACATTTTGAAAGTATGATCAAAGCATATGGTTTTATACAGACTTTTGGAGAAGCCTGTATTTACAAGAAAGTGATTGGGAGCTCTGTAGCATTTCTGATATTATATGTGGATGACATATTGTTGATTGGAAATGATATAGAATTTCTGGATAGCATAAAGGGATATTTGAATAAGAGTTTTTCAATGAAGGACCTTGGTGAAGCTGCTTATATATTGGGCATCAAGATCTATAGAGATAGATCAAGACGCTTAATTGGTCTTTCACAACTCACATACCTTGACAAAGTTTTCAAGAAGTTCAAAATGGATCAAGCAAAGAAAGGGTTCTTGCCTGTGTTACACGTGTGAAGTTGAGTAAGACTCAATGCCCGACCGCTGCAGAAGATAGAGAGAAAATGAGAGATGTTCCCTATGCTTCAGCCATAGGCTCTATCATGTATGCAATGTTGTGTACCAGACCTGATGTGTGCCTTGCTATTAGTTTAGCTGGGAGGTACAAAAGTAATCCAGGAGTGGATCACTGGACAGCTGTCAAGAACATCCTGAAATACCTGAAAAGGACTAAGGATATGTTTCTCGTTTATGGAGGTGACAAAGAGCTCGTCGTAAATGGTTACGTCGATGCAAGCTTTGACACCCATCCGACGATTCTAAATCGCACACCAGACACGTGTTTATATTGAATGGTGGAGCTGTCATTGGTGCAGTTCTAAACAAAGCATCGTGTGGGATCTACATGTGAAGCAGAGTACATAGCTGCTTGAAAGCAAAGAAATGAAGGAGTTTGGATGAAGGAGTTCATATCCGATCTAGGTGTCATACCTAGTGCATCGGGTCCAATGAAAATCTTTTGTGACAATACTGGTGCAATTGCATTAGCAAAGGAATCCAGATTTCACAAGAGAACCAAGTACATCATGAGACGCTTCAACTCCATCTAGGAAAAGGAGGAGTCCTACTCCCGGTGGGAGTAGGACTCCCCCCTTGAGCGCGCCTCCTCCCCTTGGCCGGCCCTCTCCTCCCCCCTTTATATACGGAGGAGGGGGCACCCCATAGACACAACAATTGATCTCTTGATCTCTTAGCCGTGTGCGGTGCCCCCCTCCACCATAATCCACCTCGATCATATTGTAGCGGTGCTTAGGCGAAGCCCTGCGTCAGTAGCAACATCAACACTGTCACCACACCATCGTGCTGATGGAACTCTCCCTCAAAGCTCGACTGGATCGGAGTTCGAGGGATGTCATCGAGTTGAACGTGTGCAGAACTCGGAGGTGTCGTACATTCGGTACTTGATCGGTCGGATCGTGAAGACGTAGGACTACATCAACCGCGTTGTGCTAACGCTTCCGCTTTCGGTCTACGAGGGTACGTGGACACACTCTCCCCTCTCGTTGCTATGCATCACCATGACCTTGCATGTGCGTCGGAAATTTTTGAAATTACTACATTCCCCAACAGTGGCATCCGAGCCAGGTTTATGCGTAGATGTTATATGCACGAGTAGAACACAAGTGAGTTGTGGGGGATACATGTCATACTGCTTACCAGCATGTCATACTTTGGTTCAGCGATATTGTTGGATGAAGCGGCCCGTACCGACATTAGGCGTACCCATATGCGAGACTGGTTCTACCGACGTGCTTTGCACATAGGTGGCTGGCGGGTGTCAGTTTCTCCAACTTTAGTTGAACCGAGTGTGGCTATGCTCGGTCCTTGAGAAGGTTAAAACAACACTAACTTGACGAACTATCGTTGTGGTTTTGATGCGTAGGTAAGAACGGTTCTTGTTTAGCCCGTAGCAGCCATGTAAAACTTGCAACAACAAAGTAGAGGACGTCTAACTTGTTTTTGCAGGGCATGTTGTGATGTCATGTGGTCAAGACATGATGCTATATTTTATTGTATGAGATGATCATGTTTTGTAACCGAGTTATCGGCAACTGGCAGGAGCCATATGGCTGTCGCTTTATTGTATGCAATGCAATCGCCCTGTAATGCTTTACTTTATCACTAAGCGGTAGCGATAGTCATAGAAGCAATAGTTGGCGAGACGACAACGATGCTACGATGGAGATCAAGGTGTCACGCCGGTGACGATGGTGATCATGATTGCGCTTGGAGATGGAGATCACAAGCACACGATGATGATGGCTATATCATATCACTTATATTGATTGCATGTGATGTTTATCCTTTATGCATCTTATTTTGCTTTGATTGACGGTAGCATTATAAGATGATCTCTCACTAAATTTCAAGATAAAAGTGTTCTCCCTGAGTATGCTCCGTTGCCAAAGTTCGTCATGCCGAGACACCACGTGATGATCGAGTGTGATAAGCTCTACGTCCATCTACAACGGGTGCAAGCTAGTTTTGCACACGCAGAATACTCGGGTTATACTTGACGAGCCTAGCATATGCAGATATGGCCTCGGAACACTGAGACCGAAAGATCGAGCATGAGGCATATAGTAGATATGATCAACATAGTGATGTTCACCATAACTACTCCATCTCACGTGATGATCGGACATGGTTTAGTTGATTTGGATCACGTGATCACTTAGATGATTAGAGGGATGTCTATCTAAGTGGGAGTTCTTAAGTAATATGATTAATTGAACTTAAATTTATCATGAACTTAGTACCTGATAGTATTTTGCATGTCTATGTTGTTGTAGATAGATGGCTCGTGCTGTTGTTCCATTGAATTTTAATGCATTTCTTGAGAAAGCAAAGTTGAAAGATGATGGTAGAAATTACACGTACTGGGTCTGTAACTTCAGGATTATCCTGATTGCTGCACAAAAGAATTACGTCTTGGAAGCACCGCTAGGTGCCAAACCTCCTGCAAGAGCAACACCAGATGTTATGAACGTCTGGCAGAGCAAAGCTGATGACTACTCAATAGTTCAATGTGCCATGCTTTACGGCTTAGAACCGGGACTTCAACGAAGTTTTGAACATCATGGAGCATATGAGATGTTACAGGAGTTGAAGTTAATATTTCAAGCAAATGCCCGGATTGAGAGATATGAAGTCTCCAATAAGTTCTATAGCTGCAAGATGGAGGAGAATAGTTCTGTCAGTGAGCATATACTCAGAATGTCTAGGTATAACAATCACTTGATTCAACTAGGAGTTAATCTTCAGGATGATAGCGTCATTGACAGAATTCCTCAATCACTGCTACCAAGCTACAAGAGCTTCGTGATGAACTATAACATGCAAGGGATGGATAAGACGATTCCCGAGCTCTTCGCAATGCTACAGGCTACGGAGGTAGAAATCAAGAAGGAGCATCAAGTGTTGATGGTCAATAAGACCACCGATTTCAAGAAAAAGCGGCAAAGGGAAGAAGAAGGGAAATTCAAGAAGAACAGCAAACAAGTTGCTGCTCAAGAGAAGAAACCCAAGTCTGGGCCTAAGCACGAGATTGAGTGCTTCTACCGCAAGCAGGTAGTCACTTTGAAGCGGAACTGCCCCAAGTATTTGGCGGATAAGAAGGATGGCAAGGTGAACAAAGGTATATGTGATATACATGTTATTGATGTGTACCTTACTAGAGCTCGCAGTAGCACCTGGGTATTTGATACTGGTTCTGTTACTAATATTTGCAACTCGAAACAGGAACTACGGATTAAGCGAAGACTGGCTAAGGACGAGGTGACGATGCGCGTGGGAAATGGTTCCAAAGTCGATGTGATCGCCGTCGGCACGCTACCTCTACATCTACCTTCGGGATTAGTTTTAGACCTAAATAATTGTTATTTGGTGCCAACGTTGAGCATGAACATTATATCTGGATCTTGTTTGATGCGAGATGGTTATTCATTTAAATCTGAGAATAATGGTTGTTCTATTTATATGAGTAATATCTTTTATGGTCATGCACCCTTGAAGAGTGGTCTATTTTTGTTGAATCTCGATAGTAGTGATACACATATTCATAATGTTGAAGCCAAAAGATGCAGAGTTGATAATGATAGTGCAACTTATTTGTGGCACTGCCCTTTGGGTCATATTGGTGTAAAGCGCATGAAGAAACTCCATACTGATGGACTTTTGGAATCACCTGATTATGAATCACTTGGTACTTGCGAACCATGCCTCATGGGCAAGATGACTAAAACGTCATTCTCCGGAACCATGGAGCGAGCAACTGATTTGTTGGAAATCATACATACTGATGTATGTGGTCCAATGAATGTTGAGGCTCGCGGCGGGTATCGTTATTTTCTCACCTTCACAGATGATTTAAGCAGATATGGGTATATCTACTTAGTGAAACATAAGTCTGAAACATTTGAAAAGTTCAAAGAATTTCAGAGTGAAGTTGAAAATCATCGTAACAAGAAAATAAAGTTTCTACGATCTGATCGTGGAGGAGAATATTTGAGTTACGAGTTTGGTCTACATTTGAAACAATGCGGAATAGTTTCAAAACTCACGCCACCCGGAACACCACAGCATAATGGTGTGTCCGAACGTCGTAATCGTACTTTACTAGATATGGGGCGATATATGATGTCTCTTAATGATTTAACGCTATCATTTTGGGGTTATGCTTTCGAGACGGACGCATTCACGTTAAATAGGGCACCATAAAAACCCGTTCAGACGACGCCTTATGAACTGTGGTTTGGCAAGAAACCGAAGTTGTCCTTTCTTAAAGATTGGGGCTGCGATGCTTATGTGAAAAATCTTCAACCTGATAAGCTCAAACCCGAATCGGAGAAATGTGTCTTCATAGGATACCCAAAGGAAACTGTTGGGTACACCTTCTATCACAGATCTGAAGGGAAGACATTCATTGCCTTTCTAGAGAAGGAGTTTCTCTCGAAAGAAGTGAGTGGGAGGAAAGTAGAACTTGATGAGGTAACAGTACCTGCTCCCTTATTGGAAAGTAGTTCATCACAGAAACCGGTTCCTGTGACGTCTACACCAATTAGTGAGGAAGTTAATGATGATGATCATGAAACTTCAGATCAAGTTGTTACTAAACCTCGTAGGTCAACCAGAGTAAGATCCGCACCAGAGTGGTACGGTAATCATGTTCTGGAGGTTATGTTACTAGACCATGACGAACCTACGAACTATGAAGAAGCGATGGTGATCCCAAATTTCGTAAAATGGCTTGAGGCCATGAAATCTGAGATGGGATCTATCTATGATAACAAAGTATGGACTTTGGTTGACTTGCCCGATGATCGGCAAGCCATCGAGAATGAATGGATCTTCAAGAAGAAGACTGACGCTGACGGTAATGTTACTGACTATAAAGCTCGACTTGTTGCAAAAGGTTTTCAACAAGTTCAAGGGATTGACTATGATGAGACCTTCTCACCCATAGCAATGATTAAGTCTGTCTGAATCATGTTAGCAATTGCCGCATTTTATGATTACGAAATTTGGCAAATGGATGTCAAAACTGCATTCCTGAATGGATTTCTAGAAGAAGAGTTGTATATGATGCAACTAGAAGGTTTTGTCGATCCAAAGGGAGCTAACAAAGCGTGCACGCTCCAGCAATCCATTTATGGACTGGTGAAAGCCTCTCGGAGTTGGAATTAACATTTTGATAGTATGATCAAAGCATATGGTTTTATACAGACTTTTGGGGAAGCCTGTATTTACAAGAAAGTGAGTGGGAGCTCTGTAGCATTTCTGATATTATATGTGGATGACATATTGTTGATAGGAAATGATATAGAATTTCTGGATAGCATAAAGGGATATTTGAATAAGAGTTTTTCAATGAAGGACCTCGGTGAAGCTGCTTATATATTGGGCATCAAGATCTATAGAGATAGAGCAAGACGCTTAATTGGTCTTTCACAAATCACATACCTTGACAAAGTTTTGAAGAAGTTCAAAATGGATCAAGCAAAGAAAGGGTTCTTGCCTGTGTTACAAGTGTGAAGTTGAGTAAGACTCAATGCCCGACCACTGCAAAAGATAGAGAGAAAATGAAAGATGTTCCCTATGCTTCAGCCATAGGCTCTATCATGTATGCAATGCTGTGTACTAGACCTGATGTGTGCCTTGCTATTAGTTTAGCTGGGAGGTACCAAATTAATCCAGGAGTGGATCACTGGACAACGGTCAAGAACATGCTGAAATACTTGAAAAGGACTAAGGATATGTTTCTCGTTTATGGAGGTGACAAAGAGCTCGTCATGAATGGTTACGTCGGTGCAAGCTTTGACACTGATCCGGACGATTCTAAATCGCAAACCGGAATCGTGTTTATATTGAATGGTGGAGCTGTCAGTTTGTGCAGTTCTAAACAAAGCGTCGTAGCGGGATCTACATGTGAAGCAGAGTACGTAGCTGCTTCAGAAGCAGCAAATGAAGGAGTTTGGATGAAGGAGTTCATATCCGATCTAGGTGTCATACCTAGTGCATCGGGTCCAATGAAAATCTTTTGTGACAATACTGGTGCAATTGCATTGGCAAAGGAATCCAGATTTCACAATAGAACCAAGCACATCAAGAGACGCCTTCAAGCGCATCTCGGGATCAAGTCCAAAGGGAGACATAGAAATTTGCAAGATACATACGGATCTGAATGTTGCACACCCGTTGACTAAGCCTCTTCCACGAGCAAAACATGATCAACACCAAGGCTCCATGGGTGTTAGAATCATTACTGTGTAATCTAGATTATTGACTCTAGTGCAAGTGGGAGACTGAAGGAAACATGCCCTAGAGGCAATAATAAAGTCATTATTTATTTCCTTATATCATGATAAATGTTTATTATTCATGCTAGAATTATATTAACCGGAAACATAATACTTGTGTGAATACATAGACAAATAGAGTGTCACAAGTATGCCTCTACTTGACTAGCTCGTTGATCAAAGATGGTTATGTTTCCTAGCCATAGACATGAGTTGTCATTTGATTAACGGGATCACATCATTAGGAGAATGATGTGATTGACTTGACCCATTCCGTTAGCTTAGCACTTGATCGTTTAGTATTCTGCTATTGCTTTCTTCATGACATATACAAAGTTCCTATGACTATGAGATTATGCAACTCCCGTTTACCGGAGGAACACTTTGTGTGCTACCAAACGTCAAAACATAACTGGGTGATTATAAAGGTGCTCTAGAAGTGTCTCCGAAGGTACTTGTTGGGTTGGCGTATTTCAAGATTAGGGTTTGTCACTCCGATTGTCGGAGAGGTATCTCTGGGCCCACTCGGTAATGCACATCACTATAAGCCTTGCAAGCATTGTAACTAATGAGTTAGTTGCAGATGATGTATTACGGAACGAGTAAAGATACTTGCCGGTAACGAGATTGAACTAGGTATTGAGATACCAACGATCGAATCTCGGGCAAGTAACATACCGATGACAAAGGGAACAACGTATGTTTTTATGCGGATTGACCGATAAAGATCTTCGTAGAATATGTGGGAGCCAATATGAGCATCAAGGTTCCGCTATTGGTTATTGACCGGAGAAATGTCTCGGTCATGTCTTCATAGTTCTCGAACCCGTAGGGTCCGCACGCTTAAAGTTCGATGACGGTTATATTATGAGTTTATGTGTTTTGATGTACCGAAGGTAGTTCGGAGTCCCGGATGTGATCACGGACATAACGAGGAGTCTCGAAATGGTCGAGACATAAAGATCGATATATTGGACGACTATATTTGGACACCGGAATGGTTCCGGGTGAGATCGGGATAATACCGGAGCACCGGAAGGTTATCGGAACCCCCTCGGAGGTATATGGGCCTTAATGGGCTTTAGTGGAAAGGAGGGGAAAGGATCAAGGGAGCCTCCCCAAGCCCAATCCGAATTGGGAGGGGGGCCGGCCCGCCTTTCCTTCCTCCCTCCTTCCTCTTCCTTCCCTCTCCCTCTCCAAATAGGAAAAGGAGGAGTCCTACTCCCGGTGGGAGTAGGACTCCCCCCTTGGGCGCGCCTCCTCCCCTTGGCCGGCTCTCTCCTCCCCCCTTTATATACGAAGGAGGGGGGCACCCCATAGACAGAACAATTGATCTCTTGATCTCTTAGCCATGTGCGGTGCCCCCCTCCACCATAATCCACCTCGATCATATCATAGCGGTGCTTAGGCGAAGCCCTGCGTCGGTAGCAACATCATCACCGTCACCACGCCGTCGTGCTGACGGAACTCTCCCTCAAAGCTCGGCTGGATCGGAGTTCGAGGGACGTCATCGAGTTGAACGTGTGCAGAACTCGGAGGTGCCGTACGTTCGGTACTTGATCGGTCGGATCGTGAAGTACGACTACATCAACCGCGTTGTGCTAACGCTTCCGCTTTCGGTCTACAAGGGTACGTGGACAGACTCTACCCTCTCGTTACTATGCATCACCATGATCTTGCTTGTGCGTAGGATTTTTTTTGAAATTACTACGTTTCCCAACAGTATGATCCATAATATCCAAGCTGAAGAAAGATGTCACCTGGAAGGCGTATCCTTGTGCATCCTTCACAATGCCAAAACACAAGCAAGTGGGATGTAGAATCGTCGTGGTAGAAGTTGGTTTGCTCTCAAAAGCTCGAATGGTCAACTCACGTGAAGTGTAAGTCGACATGATGTCCAAGTGAGGGAGTCCTAGATTAGGGGGTGTCCGGATAGCCGGACTATGACCTTTGGCCGGACTCCTGGACTATGAAGATACAAGATTGAAGACTTCGTCCCGTGTCCGGATGGGACTTTCCTTGGCGTGGAAGGCAAGCTTGGCGATAAGGATATGTAGATCTCCTACCATTGTAACCGACTCTGTGTAACCCTAACCCTATTCGATGTCTATATAAACCGGAGGGTTTTAGTCTGTAGGACGAATAACAATCATACCATAGGCTAGCTTCTAGGGTTTAACCTCACTGATCTCGTGGTAGATCTACTCTTGTACTACCCATATCATCAATATTAATCAAGCAGGAGTAGGGTTTTACCTCCATCGAGAGGGCCTGAACCTGGGTAAAAACATCGTGTTCCTTGTCTCCTGTTACCATCCGCCTAGACGCACAGTTCAGGACCCCTACCCGAGATCCGCCGGTTTTGACACCGACATTGGTGCTTTCATTGAGAGTTCCTCTGTGTCGTCATCTTTAGGCCCGATGGCTCCTCCGATCATCAATAACGATGCGCTCCAGGGTGAGACTTTCTCCCCGAACAGATCTTCGTATCCGGCGGCTTTGCACTGCGGGCCAATTCGCTTGGCCATCTGGAGCAGATTGAAAGCTACGCCCCTGGCCATCAGGTCAGATTTGGAAGTTTGAACTACACGGCTGACGTCCGCGGAGACTTGATCTTCGACGGGTTCGAGCCACAGCCAAGCGCGCCGCACTGATCTAGCTCTGCCGCCGGACAGTGTCCTGGAGGCCGCACCGTTGACCGCTCCGACCTTTAGCTTGGAGCCGACTGCGCCGATTGAGGACAGGTGGCTGGACACCGCCTCGGGGGCTGCAATCTCTACGGCGATTGAGCCGTACGCCTACCCTGTCCTTTGTGAATCTCGTGACTCCAAGGAGCCGGACTCCTCTCCGGACTCCGAGCCCTCCGCGCCCCCGCTAATCGAATCCGATTGGGCACTGATCATGGAATTCACAGTCACGGACATCTTTCAGCACTTGCCCTTTGGTGATATCCTGAATTCAATAAAGTCTCTCTCTTTATCAGGAGAGCCCTGGCCGGATTATGGTCAGGAAAGTTGGGATGCGGACGACGAAGAAATTCAAAGCCCACCCAGCACCCACTTCGTAGCCACTGTCGATGATTTAACCGACATGCTCGACTTCGACTCCGAAGACATCGACGGTATGGACGACGATGTAGGGGAGGAGCATGAACCAGCACCTATAGGGCACTGGAGAACCACCTCATCTCACGATGTATACATGGTGGACACACCTAAAGGAAACGACGACGAGGAACAATAGGACGCTACGAAGGACCGCTCCATCGAAAAGCAGTCAAAACGGCGACGTAAGCGCCGCTCAAAGTCCCGCCCCGACAAAGACAACAGCCATACAGACCCAGCTATAGAGCAGGTTGAACCGGTGGACGACAAACATGCTATCGAGCAACCGTCCGAATAGGACAATCTGGATAAACCCGTCCCCGGCGAAGATAACAGTCCGGACGAACTCACGCCGGACAAGTTGCTGGAGCAGAAGAACCTCCACAAAAGGCTCGTCGCCACTGCACGTAGCCTGAAAAAGCAGAAGCGGAAGCTCAAAACAGCGGAAGATGCACTCAGAATTAGATGGAGCAAAGTACTCAACACCGCAGAGAAATACAGCGACAATCACCGAACAAAGAGCTGCCCAAAGCGAAAACTACTGCCCGAATTAGATGAGGAGGCCGTAGAGCCCCCACAATCAAAAAACAAGGAGGCCACCCGGTCGGATGGACGACCCCATGGAAAACAGAGAGCGGCAAACGGCGCCGCACACAAGCCGGCACACGATCCGCACAAGGATTCGCATCAAAAAGATGGCCCAGTTAGATCTATATACGGGCCAAGAAAGCAGGCTCTAGTAAGCAAGGCAACACATCAAGTATCCGAACATCACGGTACACCTAAAAATAGGGGTGCCGCACACCCCCTATGTTTCACCGATGAGGTGCTGGATCATGAATTTCCAGCGGGATTCAAGCCCGTAAACATAGAGGCATACGATGGAACAATAGACCCTGGAGTCTGGATTGAGGGTTACATCCTCCATATACACATGGCTAGAGGAGATGATCTCCACGCCATAAAATACTTACCCCTCAAGCTCAAAGGGCCAGCCCGGCATTGGCTTAAAAGCCTTCCCGAAAACACCATTGGAAGTTGGGAAGAGCTCGAGGATGCCTTTCGGGCAAATTTTCAAGGGACCTATGTCCGACCTCCGGATGCCGACGATTTAAGTCACATAGCTCAACAGCCAGGAGAGTCAGCCCGGAAATTTTGGAACAGATTCCTTACTAAAAAGAACCAAATAGTCGACTGCCCGGACGCCGAAGCCTTAGCAGCTTTCAAACACAACGTCCGAGACGAATGGCTCGCCAGACACCTCGACCAAGAAAAGCCAAGAACAATGGCCGCATTAACAAGCTTCCTGACCCGCTTTTGCTGGAGAGGATAGCTGGCTAGCAAGATGCAGCACCAATGACCCAAGTACATCCAAGTCAGGATGGAAACGGAAACCACGACGCAGCAAGGACCAAAGGTCGGACCAAGGAAACGGCCCGAAGAGCACGATACCAACGCCGGATTCAAAAGCTCTCGGCAGAATCATAAAAGCTGCCCCTTAAGGATAACAGGATGAGCTATCTAACTTAAACAAAATCTTGGACAAGATATGCCAAATCCACAAGATTCTCCCACGAAGCCTGCAAACCACACCCACAGAGATTATTGGGTCTTCAAGCAGTCCGGCAAACTCAACGCCGAACACAAGGGGCTCGACACACCAAGCGAGGATGATGACGAACCCCAAAAGCAGAGCATCGGAAAACAAAAGAATTTCCCACAAGAAATCAAAACTGTGAACTCGCTTCACGTGACAAAAGGGAAAAATAGAGCGGCACCCATAGAGGTACGCGCCATAGGGCCTAACCCGGAAGAGTCCCGCCACTGGTCGTTAAAACCAATCACCTTCGACCATCGAGATTACTCTAGAAGTATACGAAATGCAGGTTGGACTTCCTTGATATTAGATCCGATAATTGGCGGACTCTAATTTTCACAAGTCCTAATGGACGGCGGTAGTGATGTAAACCTGCTATATCAGGACACAGTCCGCAATATGGGGATAGACCCAACCAAATTTCGCCACAGCATCACTTCCTTTCAAGGGGTAATGTCAGGCCCATATGCCCATTGTACGGGCTCTCTACTGCTAGAAGTTGTGTTCGGCTCACCCGACAACTTCCGCCGCGAAAAGTTAACCTTCCACCTCGCCCCATTTACAAGTAGCTATCTGCGAAGCTTTCGCCCGCTTTAACGCAATACCGCATTATGCATCCCTTACACTTAAAATGCCCGGTCCACGTGGCATCATCTCATTAAAGGGAAACATCGAGGGTTCCTCGAGTCTGGAAAATTGTGCGGATGCCTTGACAGCCCCACAATAAACCGGCCTCACCAACACAAGCACTTAGACAGGTCGGCCAGACCCCGGACACGGCTGGACGAGTCCGGTGTAAACATACAAGGGCTCGCTAGACGCATACCCCCGTACAAGGGGCTCCGCGCATCCACAACAAGAGACAAAAAAGCTCAATTTTGTTCATTCTTTGAATTGTACATTGTCTATATAATATAACGTACATTTTTGCACGATCTTTTTCAACTAAGTTCCTCTCTTTTACAGATGAACACCGTGCTACACTCGTCCAGGATACGGCACAACGGAGACACAGGCGCAGACGAGCCGTAGGGCCCCGATGCAAGGATTCTTTTCAGATTAAGACCATGCGTAAACCTTTTTTACTGTCTCTTGTTGATACACATCCCCCGGTTTCTTGCTATAACCAAGGAGGAGGCTGGCATTTTGGCATAGGCCACGTCAGAATTTCGCGTGCACTGGACACCAGGGCTTTTTACCAAGGGCGATTGTTCGACCCGTTTTCATAAAGACCGAATACCTTAGGGAGTGTTCGGCGTCTCGAGTTAGGCCTTATATGCATCAGCTCCGAATCATGTCTTTGGTCAAATGTTGGGTTTGCCCGGCTCCTGTGTTTTGCTGCCTTACGTTCCGCTCTATTGGCTAATGCGGCACCAGGAGAACTACTGTGATTGTGCCCCCGGTTCGGCCAGGGGAGCACCTCAGTAGAGAAAGCCGAAAACTGACTGTCATGATATAGCGTGAGACTGGTCAACCACTCGATGACCCGCTGGAATCTTTAGAATTCCTCCGCATTGACGAAGGGCCGCTTCCCGGCCAGGCACATACGCGCCCCGAATTCGTGGAGCGGTGCCCTAGGGGCTATATAGTAGCCCCACTGTCGAACTCATATGGCGAAGTGAAAGTGATAAAGCATTATAGTCCGGTTGCCTACTTTTCTGCGCTATCACCTCCTTTGTAGGACAAAGACGTTGGATCAAGTGTGAAAATGCGTTTTCTGCAAACACCCACGCATTATATGTGTGGGGGCTAAAGCCAAAGACTGCCATCTTTCATGTTATATACACATATACATTAACGGCCGCACATGAGGTATTTTAAATTCTTGAAAGCACAAGTATAAAAAGCTTTTATATTCCATCGAAACATTGTTTCACAATAATACATGTTATTCAAACATAATATCCTTCGAAAGCATCGCGTCTCTATTAAACGAGCTACGAAGAACTTCCCGAAAATAGTGCTCGGCAATGTACTGGTTCCGGTCCGAATCTTGGGATGCAACATCGGTGGCCTTCATCTCCGCCCAGATATGTCTTGACATGGGCAAGAGCCATCCGCGCACCCTCTATGCATCTTGACCGCCTCATTGCTTTGATATGCGGCACCGCACCAAGGAACTGCTGCACCAAGCCAAAATAACTCTTTGGCTCGGGCCTTTTCGGCCACAAATAAGTTACGACATTCTTCATGGCAAGTCCGGACAACCTATTCAGCTCCGCCCATTCGGCCAAATGATCGGTTAATGGAAGTGGGCCAGACTACGGAGCTGCGACCAAATAGCTCTTCCATCTCGTGATCCTTTTGATCTCCGAAGTGTTCGGCCGCGTCCGCGGCACTCGCCGCCAAGTCCAGATAAGCATCCGCACTACTCCACAGCCGGTCCAACTGAGCATATTTAGGATCCGTGAACTTCCTACGCAGCAGAAAGGGCTTTCCAGCCGCGATATCTCCGGCCTGACGTAGCTCCTCCTTCATAGCTCTCATCGCAGAGCGAGCATCCTTGGCCTCGGTGGTGGCCTTCTTCAGGTCCTCTTGCTCCGCTCGACCTTCTTTTTCAAGAAGCTCGCATCGGTCGGTAGCATTCTTCAACTTCACGGCCATCTCGGCCATTTCCTTCTTGCTTCAGCAGTGAGCAGCCTGTTCGGCTTTTAGCTCTTCGGCCGCCTTTAAGGCAGCCGCATCACTTTTCCTGGCCTGTTCCTTGGCTCGGGCAAGCTCCGCCCGAAGATTCTCCATGGCAGCGGCACCATCTGCATCAAGCATACATGTTGTAAGGCACGGGCATCAAGCTCCCTTACTAGATGTCCACGGAGAAACTGCATACCTTGTGACTCGTCCAGCCGCTTGTTGACAAGCGCGATGTCGGCATCCGCCACGTCAAGTTGCCACTTGAGTTCGGCAAATTCATCAGTCCGGCTAGCCACCGGATGCCCGCCACCTACATAGGAAGGGCGACATATTATATCTGGGATTATGATCCTCGGCACGCTGTCATTTTTGACAACGCACCGAGTCTCGAGGCTACTATCTACACGGGCGCATCTTATATATGCGGAACCATCAAAAGGTACATCATTGCATCGTACCTCAAAACCCATCAAGAACTCCTGGCACCCTCGTACAACCCGCTTTCCGCGGACGAAATCTTTTCAATCACCGTACCCATCAATGCACGGTGATCTTCTGAGATAGACACTCGCCCGAGCAGATCCTTCAACTCCTCCGATTGTGCACCAAGAGGTGCCGGACTCGTCCGATGGCCTTTTTCGAAGGCCGGACACGAAGGGCTCCAGGGGGCCCTACGACCGCACTCTACCCCTACCGGATTCGGGGAAACCCTTAGCGACGACACATCAGGATCGTCCGCCTCGCTAGGCGGTACGGCAGGGGGAGGCGTTCTGCTCTCCATCATCTCCGGACGAAGATCCCCCGAAGACGAGCTCTGCTGAGAAGGGCTGAGATCCGAACTACAAGGTAAAATTTTGGTCATCTTCAGAAATTAAACAGGGATGTCTTTTATTTTATAAACTCCCCTCTCTACTTACGGCTCGCTGGAGGGCTGATCTCCTTGGGGAAGCAATACGGCCGGGGCATCTTCCGACGCAGGACCCTCTGGCGAAGATTTCTTCCCGCGCTTTGAGGCCTTGGTCTCCGGATCTCCAGAGGCGGTCCTTTTCTCCCCTTGGATGGAGGGATTATCGATCCCTCCCTTCTTGATAACCTCCTTCACGTAGGCAGTAGCTTCCTTGTTACCCCCCCTTCGCCTTCTCCTAAAGGCGTAGCCTCCAGCATCCTGGTTAACACTGGATCCGGCGGGGTCTCAGGGAGGGGGGCCGGACACCTGATCAGTTTTGCTTTCGCTATCCACTCCTGCTTAAGGGACAACTCTTTTGAGGGCAAGTTTATGATAAATATACGGATAGCGTGTCCGGGTACGTGTAAGTGCATCTAGTGCCCCTTAGTGATTTTGGTGTATTGAAGACTTATAGGTTAAGAAACTAATGTGTTTGTGAGTGTACACAGGTCTATAAGTCTATGAGGAGTTTGATATTTACAAAGTGAAAGTCGACCCCTAAAAATGAAGTTCTTCGACTGAAGACTTTGATATTATGAAGACTTTCTGAAGACTTTGAAAGTGAAGAAATTGGTGTGACCTTGAAGACTTGGTATTCATTTGAGGAACATGAAGCGTGAAGACTTTTGTTTTCGTAGTTTCGTTTTTCTCTTTCTTGAGTCATAGGAAACGCCGTACTGTTAAAGGGGGTCGAGGAAATACTAAGGAAAATTTTCGATGTGATGCTCAACTCAAAATCCTACACCTACCAATCCCTTCAAGTGAAGCCTTTGGAAATCTCATACAGTTCAGTCAATTTCTTCAAAGGATGTAGACAAAGTTCTTCCGGTCATTTGAGGAATTTGTTCTCGACCGAGGAGTTAGGAATTCGCCAAAGGTCGGATTGCCTACACAAAGGAGGAACATGATAGCCCCGAGGAATTTGACATTCAAATTTCCAACCATTGCCGTGTCAAGGCCACCTGTCCCAAAATATCTTATCCACCTAACGGTCATATCATTGAAGGGCATTTATGTCTTATCATGTCGGGCTGCTCCCTAGGCTATAAATAGCCACCCCCTACAACCACTAGCTGGTTGGCTGCTCCGAGAGAAACTTGACATTTGTCATTTGAGAGCAACCCATCCTCCGAGGACTTTGAGCGAAAATCATCGAGTGAGGAAAAACCCAAAAAACAAACCCCTACAAACCCAAAGTGATTGAGCATCACTAAAGAGATTGAAAGTCTGTGAAGGTTTGGAAGTCGCCTGAAGACTTACCACGAGTGATTGGACAAGGTCTGTGTGACCTTAGTTCAAGGAGAATACGGTGAGGACTTGGTGTCCTGAGCTGCGTGCTCAGCCGATCGGGTGTCCGGACTGTGTGTCCTCGAGTTTAAATACTCAGCCGCTCCAACCAGACGCATAACCGAGACAACAGCTTGGAACTGGTCTACCAAATCATTGTCTTCACCAACCTAATCTGGTTCTATTTCCTCAACCCTTTCATTTCCTCATTATTGTGTTGAGTGTTTGTTCATATCTGTGTTTGAAGACTTTGATCAAGACTTTCTCAACTTCCTCAGTTCAATTTCTTCACTGCTTTTGTCTTCATCTTGTGCTATCCACTGTGTTTATGCTTTCTACTCTTTGATTGTCTTCATTTCATCATGATGACCATGCCCGCATTCTCTTATGCTTACTTCTGAGTACTTATTCCGTTGCAAGTAGTTCTTCGCTAAGGAATTTCCTCACCGGCAAATTCCTAAGTGAAGAATTCATAAAAATCGCCTATTCACCTCCCTCTAGTCGATATAACGCACTTTCAATTGGTATCAGAGCAAGGTACTCCCTTGTTCTGTGTGATTTTGGTTTAACCACCTTGAGTTTTAGTTATGTCGACCGCATGTATGATCAAGGTCTCAGCAGGGTGTCCTACCTTTGATGGGACGGACTACCCCTACTGGAAGAACAAGATGCGAATGCATCTTGAGGCAATTGACAACGATCTCTGGTATGTTGTGGAAAATGGTGTTCCCTCAGTCACACCTTCTCTGAATGCTGCCGATGTGAAGAGATTCAAGCAACTCGATTCTCAAGCGAAGAATATCATATGTGGCCATCTGAGTAAAGGACAATATGGAAGAGTGAGTGCTTTGGAAACTGCCAAGCTCATCTGGGACAGGCTGTCCAAAGTAAATGAAGGAGTCTCAACTCAGCGTGACTCTCAAGTTGATGTTCTTCGGAATCTCTTCGACCGCTTCAAAAGACTTGACAACGAAAATGTTCAACAAACCTTCGATCGCCTCACTGACATCTCAAATGAGCTTCAAGCGCTTGGTGCCACTGACATCACCGACCATGAGGTGGTGAAGAAATTGTTGAGATCGCTTGATTCCTCATTTGATACTCGCACCGATGATACAAGAGCGTCGACTACAAGTCACTTGATCCAATTGATATCCTCGAGAGGCTAAATACTCATGAGTTCCAAATGTGAAAGAGAGATCTCTATGGTTCTAGCTATGGAAAACACGTGCCCTAAGGCCAAGGTCAGGTCTGAATCGAGTGTGAAGACTACGGTAGTAGCCTTGGAGATCCTGAAGAATTAGGCCAGAGCTAGCACTGCTCGTGAAGAAATTCCGTAAGTTCTCAAGACGTGGTCGCTTTGGAAAATCCTCAAGAAGCGGTGATTCCTCATCCAAAGTGACTATAAGAGAAGACTTTGCCACAAATGCAAGAAACCTGGTCACTACATCCAAGATTTTCCTCAGTGGGAAAAGGAATTAAAGAAGAAGAAACACAAGGATTACAGTTCTGATGACGCTAAGAAGAAGAAGAAATCATCGAAATCTTCATCATCAAAATCCTCAAAGCCTTCTTCTCACAAGAAAAGCAGCTCCAAAAAGTCTCGGGCATTCATTGGCAAGGAAATGGACTCTGAAGCTGAATCGAGGAACATGAGGAAGAGGAGGCTTCGTAAGAATCTGAGTCCGGTGTGGCGAGTCTAGCTCTCGCTCGCCTTCGTCACAAGTCCATCTTCAACTCAAGAAAATGACCTCACCAACAAAGCTGATGAAGATAGTGATGACTACGCTCCCACCTATTGCTTCATGGCAAAGGGTGCCAAGGTACTCAAATATACCTCCTCCGAATCTAGTGAAAATGAATCGATGAAGATCTAAAGCCCGATTACTCAAAACTTGCTAAGATTGTCAGAAACAACAAAGGGCTTTTGAAAAGGTTCAAAACATGCTAGATAAAAGTGATGATATGTTAGGTGAAGAAATGGATTGCACTAAAGCCCCGACCGAAAATCTTCAGAGACTTGATCTAGGTTTGACAGCCTTCAAGGTCATCATAACTCTCTCTTGTCTCGATCATGAGAAACTTTCTTATGAATTTCTTCAAAGAAAGCAAGATCTTGAGAAGCTAAGAGTGAGTTATGAAGATCTTCGAAGGAGCGCGATTCATTACTTGCTCAACAAATCAGCGCTTCTCGTGAAGAATTTGTTCCTCCATGCTTAAAGTGCATTGAACGTGAATCTGCTAATTCTTCACCAATGTTCAAATGCTTCAACTATTACAAATTCTTCACCGCCTCGCTATCACTAATTCCTCATTTGAGGACATTGCTAGTATCATCGACGATGCAGGGTTGAAGGAATTGTACATGACAGGCATGTACAAAAGCCTCAAAGGGCATCAGACTCTTTGTGATGTGCTTAAAAGCAGATTCTCAACAGAACCCTAGGAAAGAGGGTATTGCCTTTGAGAGGAAACTCAATGTCGATGGAACATATTGGAAGCCCCAGCAAAGATCCCAAAACCTCATGGAGTTCTTTGCAAAGGGACCTCCAGTTGATCCATCTAATTTATCCGGCTTTACATCTGAATCTCCTCATTCTTCTGATGAGTCATTTGACTCTAACTATAAACTATTCAAAAATCAGAATGGTGAAGTATTTGCTAGATATGTTGGCACTAACTGCAGGAACGGTTCCCCTATGAAGAAAATCTTGGTTCCCAAGAAGTGCCTTGAAAGTCTTCAGGTGAATGTCCTCATGACACCACATGTGAAGAATAGGAACCCCAGATCAAACTCTTCATATGGACCAAATTCTTCATATGGATCCAAGTCCTCATACGGACCAAATTCCTCACGTGGATCAAATTCCTCAAAAGAATCAAAGTCCTCATATGATTATCGTCATGCTAACAACTCTGTTTCGCAGGGTAGAGCTAAGGGCTATGAATATGTGCATTATTCTTCAAACCAATATGTTCATAAGTCCTCGAAGAATTTCTCTGCTTATTCATTTGCTTACCCTAACCCCTCTTATGTGAAACGAAATGGTTTGGCCTCTATGCCACCATTCTCATATGGTGCGCGCAGAATGATGAACTCTTTGCCACCCCTTCAGATGTGGGTGGTGAAGAAAAGAACTAACCTCTTCTCATAGGTCAGGTCTCCGCACGTGCTTTTAACCGTCTCAAGAATTTCTTGGGGGCACGACAAAATGCCCGAAAGGACGCAGTTAATCATGATGAAATGAACTATCATTTCACACGCCCTCATACCGCTTATCTCGTTATACCGTTCGATGAAATTCATCTCGATGAACTTGATATCATATTCTTCACCGATGAAGTATATGAGATCGTAAGTTGCACTAATTCATCTGCAGGATGATCAACCCAAAGCCACCGAATGGGTTCTCGATAGTGGATGTACAAATCACATGACGGTGACAAGAATCTATTGATGGATGCTCCTTAACACCGTCACATCTGAAGCATATCATCTTTGCCGACAAAGGCAAAAGTCGTATTGGGTCTTGGTAAGGTTGCGATCTCTAAGGACATACACATGGACAAAGTCATGCTTGTTGAGTCCTTAGGATACAACCTCATGTCAGCCTCAATGCTTTGTGATCTTGATATGGTTGTTATCTTTGGCAAGTATCGTTGTGTTGTGATTATGGAAGCTGACAATTCCAAAGTCTTCGAAGGCTTTAGGAGAGGAGACTTGTATATTGTTGATTTCTCTACGGAGCACAACCAGCCGTGTGTTTACTTGCAAAAGCTTCGTATAGGCTGGCTATGGCATCGGCGACTTGGTCACGCAGGCATGAGGAATTTGCACACGCTTGCAAAGAAGAAGCATGTCATTGGCATTGAGAATGTCAAATTACTCAAGGATCACATGTGTGGAGCCTGTGAAGCTGGAAAAATGACCAAGGCCAAGCATCCAGCGAAGACTATCATGACCACTACTTGTCCCTTCGAATTGCTTCACATGGACCTCTTTGGTCCTAATCATTACTCAGCTGTCACTAATGATGCATCTCTATATGGCTTTGTTATTGTTGATGATTACTCTCGTTACACATGGGTACACATTGTCACTTACAAAAATGAAGTGTAGGAAGTCTTCAAATGACTTTCCTCGAGGGCTTCAACTAACTTTGGTGTGAAGATCAGACACATCAGGAGTGACAATGGAACTGAGTTCAAGAATTCCGGTCTTGATGCCTATCTTGATGAACTTGGTATTACTCATGAGTTATCTGCTCCCTATACTCCCTCAAAGCAGAATGGCGTCGTGGAGTGCAAGAATGTAACTCTTGTTGAGATGGCTCAGACTATGCTTGATGAATACAAAACACCTAGTCGTTTTTGGATTGATGCAATTGATACCGCATGCCACATCATCAACAGAGTATATCTTCACAAATTCTTCAAGAAGACTGCCTATGAACTCCTCACTGACAAGAAACCCAATGTGAGTTATTTCAAAGTCTTCGGTGCTAAATGCTGGATTAGAGATCCTCATCACAATTCTAAATTTGCAACGAAAGCACATGAAGGTTTTATGCTTGGTTACGGAAAGGACTCGCTGTCGGGGAGGCTGATCGTACCCGCGAACACCTATGGGGCCGGCGGAGCAGGCCCCTTGTGGTTCGGAGGGGGGCGGAGATCGCACGAAGAGCGGATCGAGGCGAGGCACATGAGCAGTTTACCCAGCTTCGGAGCTCTCCGGAGAGATAAAACTCCTACTGCTGCTTGTTTGATCTATTGTGTTCTTGCCAGGGAGCAATGCAGGCTACAAAACCTAGCGTGAGTCTATCTGGTCTCGAGTGGGTCGAATGAACCGAACGAGCCGAACTCATGAACCCTTTCACGCTGCACTCGGGCCTCCTTTTATATGCTCAAGGGTCTCCGACAGGTGGCAACATAGACGAGGGTACAAATGTAAAACAGGAGTTGGTACACCTACTTGAACAAAGGTATGCAGTACAAAATACCTAACTCGACGGCAAGGGACAAAAGCAATAAATGCCCGTCGTTGTCGCCCAAACAAAGGCAACAGAGACCGTCAGCGCCTCGCCGCCACGATGGCGAGCTTGTCGGCCGCCACTTATCGCTGCTCTCCGCCGCTGCACAGCCTCTCGACACGCGCCCATGGAACGGTCCCGTGGCGACACGTCAGCCGGGTGAGCTGGAGCGGAGACGGAGAGAAGTTGCATGCCGCTGCAAGCGCCTTTGCCGCGTCGAATCCTTGTCGCGCCGGAGATTTGCCGCGCTCAGAGCCTTCCCGGCAAGCTCCTCTTGCCGGGCCTTGTCTTCTGTGGTGCTCGAGGGCCTTCCCGACAAGCTCCTCTTGTCGGGGCCTTGTCCTCTCAATCTAATACTTTGTTCTTGCATGGCTCCAAAGGAGCCACGGAGGATCTTGGCGGTGACGAGGCAAACCTTGCCGCGGGGTGCTGCAACTGTCCGTGCACGAGTACGGGATACTAGGGTACCCCTACTCTAGTACACCGACAGGAGCCCCGGCTCGGGCCGTACACGGTGCCGAAGCGCTTGTCGGGCCAGGCCTGTAATCGCACGGCACGCCGCGGCCTCGACCACGTCGCACCTCGCCCCGGACCCACCACGATCCCCACTAACGGCACGCACCGGGCGTGGCGTCGTGCGAGAGATCGTGGGCGCGGTCGTGGGGGTTCTTTATTGATATAAGCGGAACGTCCGCCCCCTCCTCCCCTTTATAAGCGGAGGAAACAGAGGCGGGCCGACCACCCCTGCCATTGTTGTCTTGTCAATAAACCACCGCCGCTCCCCTCTTCTTCTCCGGTGCGAAGAGAGCAGCGCCCCGCCCCCCTTTCGCCGCAAGCACACTCACCGCCGTCGACCTCCTCCGCCCTCCTCGCCATGGCTCAAGGCCGATAAGGAGAAGGGCGTCAAGTCGGCCGAGGCGCAGCGGCTCAAGGGCCAGTGCAAGGAGCGAGCCATCTTCCCCGCAGCTCGGCGCACGGGAGCTGCGGGACGTCTTCTACCTTTTCTGTCGATGGAGACTGCGTGCGCAACCGCCAAGACCAGGGTGCTTCCCGCCTCCGCCGCTGATTTGGCCCCAACAGGTACCCTTTCTTCGCTTTTTCTTCTATTATGCGGTCTTTGCCCGCCGTTTTCCGAGTTCTTTTGCGACATAATGAACACCTTTAGCCTCCGCCTCCTTGATTTCACCCCCAACGCCATCTTGACCATGGCCGTTTTCGCACATTTGTGTGAAAACTTTGTCGGAGTCCACCCAAATGTGGCACTCTTCCGCCATTTCTTTGTTCCTCAGCCGAGAGAGGAGAGCCACTTGCCGAGGGATAGCACAGGTCTCTAGGATCGCCAAGAAAGAAGCCTACCTAGAGGGGGAGTTCCGGAACAAGTGGGAGGAGTGGAGAGCCAACTGGTGCTGGGTCGTAGAGGAGAACCCACAGCCTTTCACCGCCGTGCGCCAAACCCCAATAGTGCGTGGCAAGGATTGGAGTAACTTGGCGGCGGAGGATGCGAAGCTGAAGATAGCCGTGACCCGAATTCTGCGCCTCAGGCTTGCCGGGTTGATCGTTGATGCAGCTTGGCGCAGACTTCATTCGCCACCGTGACGCTTCCCTTGCAGGAAAGGAGGAGGCCTGCTTGGGAGTTCCGTAATGCGGCGGATATCATGAGGCTGCGCCCGGGCCTGAATTGGAACTTCACCGTCATGGAGCTGGATTCGGTCGCTCGAGCTGTTCAAGAACGACCCAACATCCGTGAGTGGTTCAGGTTGCCGCGAGGGGTCGCCCTTTGTGCAACAACTTCGGCGCCGACCGCATCCGGCGCCATGATGCTTACTGCGACTCCCACGGATCGCCCCGACTTGGCAGGAGCCTCCCGACGAGGTCGTGCAGCAATTCTTCGATGATTTGCAAGAAGTGCCGATCCGCTACCGGAAAGCGTAAGAGGCTCACCAGCGACACCACCGACCAGGAGATGGCGAGGATCGCCACCAGGGTGGAGGAGGCGGTAGCAGCGCCGCTGGAGCCTTCGGGTTCACCGTGGAGGAGGCGGACGCCGGGCGAGGCGGCAAGCTCTCGCCGAGCGGGGAGGTCGCCGGGCGAGGAGGACGAGCTTGTCGAGCCCGAGGCCAGGTCGAGTGGACCCGCCGAGGGCGCTTTCTTCCCCACCGCCAAGCGACTTGCCGCCCGGGAGCCCCGGCTCCGCCGAGGAGGCGCCTCCGCAGAGTTGGAGACGAGCCGGGCGGCAGACCGCCCACAAAGAGCAGCGCTGGGCCGACGCGCTCCACTGGGTGTAAGCGAGGTTGCCGCTGAGCGCCTCACACCGCAGCGACAACCGGGCGGAATCTTCTCGAGCCACCGCCGACGCCTCCGCCAAGCGGCCAAGAGAGCCCACTCCCCCGCCTCATCGCACCGGAGGCGGGCCGGAGTTTGACTTCTCCGCCTCAGCTCCGAGGAGGAAGGCGAACAGTAAGCTTCCCGAGATTGTGCTTGTATTTCTTCAATTTTTATTGCTTCATCTTGAATCTGATTTGTTTCGTTCTGGACTCTTTCCTTTTCAGGACGCTGGCCCAGAGAGCGGCGAAGAGGGCCAAGATCCCGACGGTTGTCGTTGAGGACGATTCTCCTGTGGCGGCAGGGGACGCGTCCGAGACCGCCTTGCCGGACCCGGCAACCCTTCCCCAGAGCAGCCCCCAGCACAGCCCCCAGAGTAAGTGTGCAGTTTCCTTCTTACTATTAGGTGTGAGGGGGTGTTCCTTCATTTTTGATATCTGATTGTGTGCTTGTGTAGGAACAGAGCAGCCTCATCAGGAGGGCTCGGAAGCCGCCTCCGAGATCCTGCCCGCTGTCACTACACCGCCAAGGGAGAACTCCCTGGCAAGGGAGCTTCCTCCGACAAGGGAAGCCACCCCGGCAAGGGAGGCCACTCCGGCAAGGGAGGCTACCCCGGCAAGGGACGGCGCCGGCGACCCTCCAGTGGTCGAGGCCATTGCTGCGGATCCCGTTGCAGGTAACTTCCTTACGCGAAAATCTCCCCTGGACTTGCTTTCTTTTGTTTCTCTTTTTTGAATATCTGCTTGACTGCTCTTTCTTCGCCTGACGCAGACCCGATGGAGGTCGAGGCCGCCGGCGAGGAGGAAACACGCGGCAACACCGACGAGGCCGCCGTCGAAGAAGAAGAGGTCGTCGTGGAGGAACAGGCCGTCGCCGACGAGCCTGTTGGCGAGGAGGCCACCAAGGCTGCCGGGCGCGAGGGTCGGGCGAGGGGTCGGGCGATCGATCTTGACGGCCCCGAGGCGCAGGAGCGGCAAGCGCTACACCGACAGCCGACTTCCCGCCACAAGGCGTCAGACTCCGAGGAGCCCCAGCCCGTGCCTACCAAGGTCAAGGGCGGCGTCTTCATCAAGCTCCCCGGGAACCGAGCTCAGTGGCGCCGGTCGAGGGCGAGACCTTCGACGGGCGAAGCTACTCGCCTCATTGGCTGACGCTGTGGACGCGCCAAGCAGCAAGGGCGGCGAAGTCTGAGGAGGAGCAACTTGAAGAAGTTGTTGTCGCTCTACCGCGCCCGGCAGGCCAAGTTGGAGACCCGGGAGGCCCTTGTCGCGAGGGCGGGAGCGGACATGGAGAAACGCGCCGAGGAGCTCCGAAGCGCCAACAAAGAAGCCCTCCGTGACGTGGCGGAAGCGCGGGGGCAGCTCGCAGAGGAGCGCACGGCCTTCATCCTTGAGAAGGCCGAAGCTGATGAGGAGCAGCGGCTGGCTGTCGAGAAGCTCGCCAAGCAGAAAGCGAAGCCGGCGCAGCGGAAGGTCAACCTGGACAGCCATGAAGAAGACCTTGCCGCCGAGGAGTCGCTGGCGGGCGCTCAGAAGCGGCGCGACGCCGCAAGCCGCCGAGGCCGCCAAGGAAGAGCTGAAGGCGAAGGTGGCACAGCCGAGGCCACCCTCAAGAAGAGCGGCGAAGAGCTTGCCGTGCTCAAGCGCCGAAGCGCGAGAAGGACGCTTACACCCTTGGCGAAGCTGCAGAGCCGTCTCACTGACAGGCCAAGGAGCTCGACGCCGCCAAGGATTCCAAGGCGGATCTGAGCTGAATCACCACTCGACGCAGACGTTGGATGGCGCCAAAGAGCGGGAGGTGGGCTTGCTGGAGGCGATCAAGGCCAAGGAGGAGCTGTCATGCGAATGTTGTCTCCATCCGTAACACCTTGAGGGAGAGCGTGGAGCACCTGGACCGAAGGTCTTGTGGACACCGCCACGACATCCACAACGAGCCGATGGAGCTGGGATGGCGGACCTCGCGTGCTCCTCCGACGAGCATCTCCAACCCAGCGCCAAGCTCAGCTTGTTCTTCAAAGGCGTATGACGGCCTCCGGCGACTCCGAGAAGAGGTCCTGAAGCAGCTGGCCGAGGAGTCTCGCCAGGTTTGTGCAGGGGCCCTCGAGAAGGTGTTGATGAAGGTGGTCTTCCGCAACCCGGGCCTCAACCTTAACGGCGTCCTCAGATCCTTGCCGCCCGAAGCCAACGTGGAGGAGCTCAAAGCCCTTGTCGCACCCATTGTGGACAAGGTGAACAAGATCAAGCGGATTGAGGGCGACCGCGTGGACTAGGCCGCCAACCTTATCTTTCCTTTGTCGCCGATCATGTTTAGAAAACTTTGTTAGATCAGCGACAAGCTATTCTGTAATATACTCTATCTTAGGTGAATCGATCAATGCAACGTTATTTCCTCTACTTGATTTCTTCCTTTGTATGTTTCTGCCTTACGCATTTAGGGGACTTGTCGGTGCGGGCACTTTTGTCAAGGCCGAAAAGTGCGAACGTCAAGACTTCTTTGGCAAGGTTTCTCCGACAAGCAACCTTGTCGCGACTAAGCCGCAGCTCACTTAAGTTGTTGAGCGGACTCGAAACAAAGTAAGGGTGCGACTAGCCGAAGTTGGTTCCTCTGCGCACAGGTTCTCCATACAAAGTACTTATCGTTCGAGGAAGATAACTTAAAAATTTTAAAAACTGATTGCTCAAACTTTGGCAACTTAGCTTTTCTGTCTCTTGCTTCCCGATGAGGTGAAGCTTCCTCGAGTGGTGCATGGTCCATAATATTATCTCCTCCTTCCCCCCTGGTTAACTTGTGCGCGAGGGAGCTTTCCTTTCTTTGAGAAAAGAAAAAGAAGAGGAAATAACGTTATGGAGCCCAGCGGCTCGATTCTGCTTACCGGATGTGGTTGCTGCACAAAGTGTTAGCCAAAACATGCAATAAATTGATGAAAGCATGAACTTGACAAGCTGTGCGCGACACATGAGCTTTACTGATACATGGGGTCTGCGCCCGGCTTTGTACAAAGGATTATATGCAACAGCGGCAAGACTTGTACAAAAGGTGGTTGCCGGAACGGGTTCCGACAACCGCGCCTTATGGGTAAAACTTGCGAAGATGCTCTATGTTCCAGGAATTGCTCACCGGAACGCCATCTTCGGTCTCAAGGCGGACAGCGCCAGGCCTAGTGACTCGTTTCACCCAATAAAGGGCCTTCCCACTTCAAGGCCAACTTGTTTGAATTCTTGGCGGACTGAACGCGCCTAAGAACAAGGTCGCCTTCCTCGAGACTTCGGCATTAACCTCAAGCGGCTATGGTAGCGGCGCAGGGCTTGTCAGAAGCGAGCGGCTCGCACAATGGCTGAAGATTTATCCTCCTCGAGGAGCAGCGCGTCATCTTGTCGCAGCTGCTCTTCCTCAAACTCATCATAAGCGAGTACTCGAGGCGATCCATATACGAGTTCCGTGGGGAGAACTACCTCTGCTCCATAGACTAGAGCAAAGGGTGTCTGGCCAGTGGCTCGATTTGGCGTCGCCCCGATCGACCAAAGAACCACCGCAGCTCCTCGATCCAGCTTTCTTCCAGACTTGTGCAGCACCGTCGAAAGTTCTGGTCTTGAGCCCGCGCAGCACTTCAGCATTGCCCTCTCGCTGACCGTTGCTTCTCGGGTGAGCAATGTAAGCAAAGCAGACCTTGGCGCCAAGGTCTTGGACGTCGCATGAAGGTGCGACTCAGAATTGCGCGTGCCGTTGTCGGTGATGATCCTGTTAGGGATTCCAAACGGCAAACAATCGACCAAGAACTTGATCACGACCGTCTTTGTCACCTTCCTCATCGCTTCCACTTCCGGCCACTTTGTGAACTTGTCGATGGCGACGCATAAGTACTCAAAGCCCCGACAGCTCGGGGAAGGGGCCGAGGATGTCGAGCCCTGCACCGAAAATGGCCAGGATAAAGGGATCGTCTGGAGAGCTTGAGCTGGCTGGTGTATCTGTTTGGAATGGAACTGGCACGCTTCACACTTGGTTACTTGTGCAGTTGCATCCTGGAGGGCTGTCGGCCAGAAGAAACCTTGCCGGAAAGCTTTGCCGGCAAGTGCTCTTGCGCCAATGTGGTGACCACATATGCCTCCATGTATCTCTGCCAACAGCTTCTGTCCATCTTCCCTAGGAATACACTTCAATTTCACACCGTTGAGTCTTCTTCTGTACAGTATGTTGTTGACAAACTGGTACATACTTGACTGCCGGGCTACTCTTTCCGCTTCTTCTTGCTCTTCGGGAAGTTCTCCTGTCTGAAGGAAATGGACAATCTGCTGCGCCCATGCCGGAGCTTGCGGCTCGACGACAAGGACTAAAGGCACATCTGCTGCTGCGGGAACATCAGCTTCCATGGCAAGGACCTGCGGTCCTGCCGGAGCTGGATACTCCCCGACAAGCTTGCCGGAGCAAGACTTGTCGGGAGCGTCTGCTTCAACGAAACAAACTCAGGGGTGCAGCCGGAGCGCATCGCTCCTCATCACTGTTGGTGTTGATCTTGGGGACCTTTGCAACGACGGCTTCGGGAAGCTCTGTCGGAAAGTAGTCACCAGAGGCCAACTTCCTCTTCTTGCTTTGTCCAGTTGATGGCGTTACGGTTGGTTGAGTCAGCTTGAGCACAAAAATCCCGGGTTCCACAGGCAACTTGAGTGCAACGCACTTTGACAGGCTGTCAGCAATATCATTCTGAGCTCTTGGAACATGTTCCATTTGTAGGCCGTCAAAGTGCTCTTCTAGCTTCCTCACTTCATCAACGTAGGCTTCCATCAACGGACTCTGGTAATCTTTGTTCACTTGTCGGACGACAAGTTGTGAGTCACCCCTGACAATAAGCTTCTTGATCCCAAGGTCCACGGCGATCCTGAGACCGGCAAGCAAACCTTCATACTCTGCAGGATTGTTTGTCGCTTGCTCCTTGGGACAGTGCATCTGGACGACGTACTTGAGGTGCTCTCCGGTGGTGCGATAAGCAAAGACGCCGCACCGGGCGCCTTTGCGTAGCGAGAAGGCACCATCAAAGTACATCAGCCACTCTTTGCTTGCTTCTTTGATGGGAATGCTCGTCTCGAATCTCTTCATCCGGGCGTTGGCGTCCATTACGCTATGAATTCTGCCAAGGCTCTGCTTTGGATAGTTGATGTGCTTTCAAACTTGAGACCAAAGCTTGACAGCTCCAGTGCCCACTCGACAATCCTGCCTGTCGCTTCCGGATTCTGCAGTATCCTCTTTAGCGGAAAGAGAGTGACAACTGTGATCTCATGTGCTTGGAAGTAATGGCGCAGCTTTCTTGAGGCCATGAGGAGGCCGAAAAGCAATTTCTACACGCCAGAGTACCTCGATCTAGCCCCCTGCAGGAGGGAACTGACAAAGTAGACTGGGCGTTGCACCATCCTTTTATGTATCTGTTCTTGTGTCTGCGCGGACTCATCCTTGTCGGGACCAGAGCTTGTCGGCGAAGCCCCCTGCTTGTCGCTGGATGTGCTTGCCATGGCTGCTGGCTCGTCATCCGCCTCCCTCCGCGCTACTAACGCAACACTAACCACTTGATTGGTTACCGCTATATACAGCAGCAACTTCTCTTGTGGCCTAGGTGCGACAAGTGTTGGAGTGGAGGACAGGTATCTCTTCAAGTCCTGCAGTGCAGCCTCCGCTTCGGGAGTCCATTTCTTGGACCTGCCTTTTTCGTAATTTTGAAAACGGCAGGCGCGTTCAGCAGAACCTAGAAATAAACTCTTTGAGAGTAGCCACGCAACCGCAAGTCTTCGTACATCCTTGACGCTTTGGTGCTTCAATCTGCTCAATGGCCTTGATCTTGTCGGGATTAGCTTCAATCCTCGCCGAGACCACGAAGAACCCGAGAAGCTTGCCGAAAGGGACTCCAAACACGCACTTCTCGGGTTGAGCTTGAGGTTGATCTTGGCGCAGATTTGCAAAGGTCTCGTCAAATCTTGAACCAGAGTTGCTTTGTCCTTGCTTTTGACCACTATGTCATCCATGTAGGCTTCTACATTTCTGCGCATTTGCGGCTCAAAAGCGTCATGGACTACCCTTGCAAATGTTGAACCAGCATTCTTCAAACCGAAAGGCATCCGTATGAAACAAGATGTGCCACATGGTGTAATGAATGCGGTCTTCTCTTCATCTTCTTCAGCCATGAAGATCTGATGGTATCTCGAGTATGCATCAAGAAACGAAAGCAAATCACATCCAGCCGTGGAGTCAACAATCTGGTCAATGCGCGGCAAGGGAAATGGATCTTTGGGACAAGCTTTATTAACATCCGTGAAGTCAATACAAAGTCCCCATTTCCCATTTGCTTTGGCGCACGACTACGAGGATTGGCCAACCACGTAGGATGGAGCACCTCCTCGACAAGGCCTGCTGCTTCCAGTTCTTGATCTCTTCGGCTATGAATTCTTGGCGCCCACCGCTTGCTTCCTGACTTTTTGCTTGACGGGCCGCGTGAGGACAAACGGCCAGGCGGTGCTCAATCACTTTCACAGGAACACCGGGGATATCGACGGTTGCCATGCAAACACGCCGACATTCGCCCAGGAAAGCAACGAGCGCGCCTTCCTATTTAGGGTCGAGAGAGGCACTGATGGTGAAGGTACCACCAGTGTCGTCCTCCTTGGCGGGCACCTTCTTGGTCTTCGGCGGAGCCACCATCTTCTTGCACTTGCCGGTGGAGCTCGATGGTGCGTCCTCGACGGTAGCGCAGCACTCCGAAGAGGTGCGCTTGCCGGAGTGAGCATCAGAGCCCTTGCGGACTTGGACTTGGTCTTCTTCCCCGGAGCTTCAGCGGCAAGTGTTGGGCGGTCTGTCATGGCTGCCGCATCCCGGAAGATCTTGTCGGCACACATAAGGGCATCCTTCTTGTCACCATGGACAGAGATGACGCTTATCGGGCCTGGCATCTTCAATGGGTTGTAGGCGTAGTGAGAGGCTGCCATGAATTTGGCGAGTCTTTGGGCTGACCAAGTATCCCATTGTAAGGCAATGGGAAATCGGCAACATCGAATGTAACCCTCTCGATCCCTGAAGTTCAGCTCACGCCAAATGTGACCGCAGCGTAATCTTCCCTTCGCTTGCTCCTTCCCGGATTGATTCCTTGGAAGGTACCGGTCTCTTCGAGCTCATTCGTCAGGATTTGAAGCTTCCGGAGCACCGCGGAGGAGATCAGATTCAAGCCGGCCCCGCCGTCAACTAACATTTTTGTGACCTTGAGGTTGCGGATGGTTGGTGAGACCAACATCGGCAAGCACCACCGCAGATTATGCGATCGTGGTGGTCCTCAATATAAAAAATGATAGGCGTGCTGGACCACTTCAGAGGCTTGCGTGACTCTACGGATGGTTCCGCTGCATTGACCTCCCGCATCCATTGCTTGAGTTGGCGGTGGGAGGTATGCAGGGAAGCACCTCCATCAACGCAAAGGACCTCTGTGGCTTTCTGAAACTCCTGCTCATCAGCGTCGTCGTCTTCCATATCTTCGTCGTCGTCCTCATCTTCATCCTTGTCACGGTCGCGGGGAGGTCGATCTCCTTGTCGCTGCTTGGCCTTGCCGCGGCGTCCTCCTCGGCCGGGATGTTTCTTGCTTGCTCCCCCAGCACCTTCCTGGGCCTTCTCCTTGTCGCGCCGCTCGTACTCAGCTCTCTGTTGTTCGACGAGCTGCTCGACCTTCTTGCAGCTCTGGAGATCGTGGCCCTTGGTGCGGTGGATCTTGCACATGCTTGCCGGAGCTGTCCTGCTTGTCGGCGGCCGCCACCGACTGGTGGTTGGCGTCAGCGGCAACCTCCTTGCCGGAGCCACCAGCCTTGGCGTTCTTGTCGCCAGCTCCATTGCCGGACTGCTCGACTGCTAGCACTTCTCTGGCTTTCTTCTTCCTGTTACCTCGCTGCCGGCCCTTCTTTGCCGGGGCGGTGTCATCACTGTCAGATCCTGCTTCCGCATTCTCTCCTGGGAGTCTCCTCCCTTCCTCAGCGCGTGCACACTTGTCAACCAAGGCGTACAGCTCGCTGACGTCCTTGACTTTGCACATCGCCATCTCCTCCCTCATCCTGCGGTTCCGCACATTCTGATGAAATGCGCTGATCACCACGGCAGGGTGGGCGTCAGGATGTTGTAGTGGACACGGCTGAATCTCTGAATGAACTTGCGCAGGGACTCTCCTTCCTTCTGGGCGAGCAAGTGAAGGTCACTCTCTTGGCCATGAGGTTTGTGGCCACCCGTGAAGACGCCAACAAACTGATGGCACAGATCTGCCTAGGAGGATATGGAGCTGTCCGGCAAGTGCATGAGCCAAGATCTGACGTTGGGCTTGAGCACGAGCGGGAAGTAGTTGGCGAGGATGTTGTCGTCCCGTCCCCCTGCAGCCTGCACCGCGATGGTGTAGATGCTGAGGAACTCCGACGGGTGCGTCCTGCCATCATACTTCTCCGGCACGTCTGGTTTGAAGTTTTTCTGGCTGGGCCACTGGACTTGCCGCAGCTCACGAGTGAACGCAGGGCAACCTGCCGCGTACGGCAAGTCGCCTGGCTCCTCCGGCGCGCGCATGTCGACAGAAGGCCCAGCGCACTTGTCAGACTGACATCGCGCTTCTCTTCGGTGCTCGATGCGAGTTCGAGCGTCCTCTTGTTGTCGCTCATGAAGAACTTGGCGCTGATCGCGGCGAGCTCGCGGATCCGGCGACGCGGTGGAGTCGCTGTCGAGGTGGATCCGGTGAGTCGGCGATCTTGGCCTTCTTTGCGGAGAGTGCATGGTGGTTGCACCTCCGACAGTCTCGTTGCCACCGGCTCGTGCCTTGTCGTCACGCCGCGGCAATGATGGCGTTGGTTGCCGCGGAGCGTCGCCGTTGGCAAAGCCGATGAGGCTCTGGATAGTGGCCCTCCACTCGTCGACCTTGTCGGCCGTCGGAGGGTAATCGAGGAGCAGCTGAGCCCTCGCCAGAGCTTCTGCTGGGGTAGTAGGCGGCATTGGAGAACGGTGCGAGGAGCGGGACACGCTCGGACTTCTAACTACGTTAGAAGGAGCAGTGCCCCGTCCGGGCGACCGTATCTCACTTGTGCCAGCATGTTGGCACGCATGCTGGTCTTGAGGGTCTCGATCCAACGAACGTATGGCGTTGTGAACGCCATGACGTTGTTGGTCCCGCGTCTCTGAGATGGGCGCGGGGATGCGCGACGCCGAGGTTTGCGGTGCCTTGTCCTTGGACTTGGCAACGTCGCGAGCACCTTCGTCGGCGCCCGTTCCTCCGCCAGCCGTCTGCCCCACCACCTGTTTGCTGCGGTGAGGGTGGGTACGACGCGGACGGCTCTGCTGCCGCTGAAGCCTTCTTCTTCGGTGGCATGTTGAGGAAGATGTTGATGACGTTGCTCGTGTGAATGCCGGATCAGATTCACACGGCCTCGACGCCCCCTACCTGGCGCGCCAGAGATATCGGGGAGGCTGATCGTACCCGCGAACACCTATGGGGCCGGCGGAGTAGGCCCCTTGTGGTTCGGAGGGGGGCGGAGATCGCACGAAGAGCGGATCGAGGCGAGGTACACGAGCAGTTTACCCAGCTTCGGAGCTCTCCGGAGAGATAAAACTCCTACTGCTGCTTGTTTGATCTATTGTGTTCTTGCCAGGAGCAATGCAGGCTACAAAACCTAGCGTGAGTCTATCTGGTCTCGAGTGGGTCGAATGAACCTAACGAGCAGGCGAACCTCGGAACCCTTTCACGTTGCACTCGGGCCTCCTTTTATATGCTCAAGGGTCTCCGGCGTGGCAACATAGACGAGGGTACAAATGTAAAACAGGAGTTGGTACACCTACTTGAACAAAGGTACAAGACAAAATACCTAACTCGACGGCAAGGGACAAAAGCAATAAATGCCCGTCGTTGTCGCCCAAACAAAGGCAACAGAGACCGTCAGTGCGCCCGCCGCCACGATGGCGAGCTTGTCGGCCGCTTATCGCTGCTCTCCGCTGGCTGCGGCCTCTCTCGACACGCCGCCCATGGAACGGTCCCGTGGCGACACGTCATTGGGTGAGCTGGAGCGAGACGGAGAGAAGTTGCATGCATGACAAGCGCCTTGTCATGACCGAATCCTTGTCGCGCCCGGAGATTTGCCGCGCTCCGAGCCTTCCCGGCAAGCTCCTCTTGCCGGGGCCTTGTCTTCTGTGTGCCTGGAGTGGCCTTCCCGACAAGCTCCTCTTGTCGGGGCCTTGTCCTCTCAATCTAATACTTTGTTCTTGCATGGCTCCAAAGGAGCCACGGAGGATCTTGGCGGTGACGAGGCAAACCTTGCCGCTGGGTGTCAAGAATCGTCTGCGGCACGAGTACGGGATACTAGGGTACCCCTACTCTAGTACACCGACACTCGCACACCTACAGAGTCTTCAACATCGCTCTTCACAAGATTGTTGACACTGTAGATGTGCGGTTCGATGAAACTAATGGCTCGCAAAGAGAGCACCTACCTTCTGTGTTAGATGAACCAGCACCTGAGGAATCAATCAAGTTCAAGGCAACTGAGGATGTCATTCCCTCTTGAAGAATCTGCTGAAGAATTCATTCCTGTCTGTGAAGAACGCCGAGCTGATGCACTGAAGATAATCTTTGAAGACAACGGTCTTTGAGGAAAATGATCAAATTCCTCGACGACAACCAGCTTATCTTTGCGTTGCAAAAGTAGTACAAGTTGACAAGATCATCGATGACATTGAAGCGCCAGGTCCTCTCACACGCTCAAAAGCTTCACATTTATCTAACTTTTGTGGGCACTTTGCTTTTGTCTCTATCACAGAGCCCACTAAGGTAGATGAAGCACTTCGGAGCCTGAGTGGATTCAGGCCATGCAAGAAGAATTACATCAGTCGAGCTCAACAATGTCTGAACTGGTCAAACGTCCAGATCCTCGCAAGCATAATATCATTGGCACAAAGTGGATCTACCGCAAAAAGCAAGATGAAAATGGCCTTGTGGTGAGGAATAAGGCACGACTAGTAGCTCAAGGCTACACACAGGTTAAAGGAATTGATTTCGATGAAACTTTTGCACCTGTTGCTAGACTTGAGTCTATTTGCATATTACTCGCCTATGCTAACCATCACAATATCACTTTATATCAAATGGATGTGAAAAGTGCATTCCTCAATGGTAAGCTTGAGGAAGAAGTATATGTTGCTCAACCCCCAGGTTTTGAAGATCCAAAGAATCCCGACAAAGTCTTTAGACTCAACAAGGCCCTCTATGGTCTCAAACAAGCCCCACGGGCGTGGTATGATACATTGAAGGAACTCTTTGTGAAGAATGGCTTCACACCCGGTTCACTCGACCCTACTCTCTTTACTAAATCATATGATGGTGAACTGTTTGTGTGCCAAATATATGTTGATGATATTATCTGTGGCTGTACTGACCAACGTTATAGTGATGAATTTGCCTATATGATGAGTGAAGAATATCAAATGTCTATGATGGGAGAGTTGAAATTCTTCTTAGGTCTTCAAATTCACAACAACACAATGGCATATTCATATCTCAGGAGAAATACCTCAAAGATGTCCTCAAGAAATTCGGCATGCAAGATTGCAAAGGCGTCAAAATTCCTATGCCCACAAATGGCCATCTATGCAATCGATGAAAATGGTATTGACTTGATCACAAGGTATACCGCTCCATGATTGGTTCTCTATTGTACTTATGTGCATCTAGGCCAGATATAATGCTTAGTGTTTGCATGTGTGCCCGATTTCAAGCTACACCGAAGGAATCACACCATAAGGCTGTGAAGCATATTCTTCGATATCTAGCTCACACACCAACACTAGGATTATGGTACCCCAAGGGCTCTACTTTTGATCTCATTGGATTTTCTGACTCTGACTATGCTGGTGATCGTGTGGACCGCAAGTCAACATCTAGTACTTGTCATTTCCTCGGACGATCTTTGGTCTGTTGGTCCTTGAAGAAACATAACTGCATATCACTGTCTACTGCGGAAGCTGAATACATTGCTGCTGGCTCATGTTGTGCTCAATTGCTGTGGATGAAGCAAACTCTCAAGGACTACGGCATCAACGTGAAGAATGTGCCTCTCTACTATGACAATGAGAGTGCCATCAAGATTGCTCACAACCCAGTTCAGCACTCGAAGACAAAGCACATTCAAATTCGTCATCATTTTCTTCGTGATCATGTGTTGAAGGGCGACATCTCCATCGAGCATGTGAAGACAGAACAAAGCTAGCCGATATCTTCACTAAGCCCTTGGATGAGAAGAGATTTAGCAAGTTGCGGTGTGAGCTAAATATCTTAGAATCTTGAATGTCCTTTGAAAAGGACACACATCCCCGACACTTATGCAAAATTGATGACTTAGATGTGCAACACATGAAGAAAGCGCTTTTCTTCAATCCATGAAGAATAACACTCTAAGTGTGAAGAAATTAATGAAGAATTTGATTCTCGTAACCCTCGACAATTGTATGCGGTGTCTGAAATCATCATTCTTATACTGATTGGGTCACGCCACCACCAAAGTTGAAAATCTTCAATTTGAGTTTTTCCTCAGTTTTTGAAATTCTTCAGTTTTTCAAATTCTTCAACTTTTCAAAATCTTCACTGATTCCGTCGTTTTTCTTCATTAGCTATATATATATATATGGGTTTATGTCCTCTACAACATTCGCTTATAGCTAATTCTTCAAGTTGCTTTTTCTGCTAAGTGAATGTGATCGGACCCTTCCCCCTCTATGCTATACTCAACCCAATCTATTCACAAATTCTTCATGTGCGTTCTATTTCAAACTCGTTCAAAATCTTCACTGAGTCCTTGTCAGCTGAAGAAATTGCGAAAGGAACTTTAAAACTGATCTTATCCAAACTTTCGGTTTTGCCGCTCAAACCGTTCCGCATCCCACGATGCATTATTTTACTCACCCACGATCGGACACGATCTCCACTACACAGTACGTGGGTGACACATGTCGTGAGAAGGAGAATGGTCAGGGGCATGTTCGTCCTAAATCTTCGGGCGAACAGTTTTTCACTGCCTCTATAAATACCCCTCTCCTCATCCTCACTTCTTTTACTCCGCTCGATCTCTCTCCCGCTCGAGCTCCTCAAACCCTAGCGCCGCCGCTACTCCATCGTCGCCGGTGAGGAAGAGCTTCGCTGCCTCGACCTCGTCGCCATCGTACTCGCGCCGGTTGCGGAAATCTTCACTCCGCCGCCGCCGTAGCCATCTTCCTCCGCCAAGTTAGGGCGTGGAAGATCTGAACAGACGAGCTTCACATCTATAACACCCAGTTCGTTGTGTACTTCATTTAGGGTAATTAAAAGTTACTTTTACTGCCCTCGTTGATCCAAATTTTTCACTACAAAATCTTCAAAGGTGTTTTATTCTTCAAATCCTCACACACAAACACCTCACTAGTTATATGCTCTTGATTCGCTTTCTCTAAGCAATCATTTTTCTTCAAGATTCCTCAATTGTGTGGGTCCTCGATCTGTACAACTCGAACCTAAGACAAAGAACGCTTAGTGAAATTCTTCAAGGCACATCTGGTCAAAATCCTCAAAACTTGTTCTTTTTGAAAACCTTCCGAGAACGCATATGACCTCTCCAAATTCCTCGCAACTATACTCATTCACACGGTACTCATGTCCATTCTTTGAATCACTAGGTTCTCATCAACTTAACTCATTTGCAGCGTTCCTCGAAGAAATGTTGCATACCTCTTTAGAGAATTCATTTGTTCAAATTCCTCAGCTGAAGAATATGGCAGAAGGAAAGAAGCCACAGAAAGGAGGAAAGAGGCCTGAGGTCATGACCGTGTTTGAAATCCGTGAGGAAATATATGCTGATTATTGCACACCTGATGAAGCCGAGTTCGGCAAAGAAAACAAAAATCAGCGCAAGGTGCGCATTCAAAGGATTGAACGGAGATGGGCAAGGGAATGGAGGGAGTACAGATATGTAAATCCAAAGTACAAGAAGAAATTCGCACTCAGTCCTCCATGTCCAAGAGCTCCATTGGCACCGGTCAAGAAGTCGACCCCACCAAAGATCAAGCGTGGTGAGGACTTTCTGAAGAATGGGCCAAGCGCCAAGCCAAGTTGGCAAGACAAGCCAACGAGGCAGTGAGGAAATTCAATGAGGACTTTGCTGCTGCTGCTGCCCTTGAGGCCTCTGTCAAGCCAAGAAAATCTATGGCAAAGAAGCCCGCTCACAAGCCAAGTGCTTCACCAACAGTGCCCTCACGGCCAAGTTCCTCAGTTGTGCCCTCACGGCCAATTCCTCATGCTGCCCCTGCTCCTCCAAAATCCTCAACTCCTTCAAAGTCCTCAGCAGCTCCTCCCAAGTCCTCAGCAGTTCCGACAAAGTCCTCAGCACCTGTGCATCTGGCCACGTGCCAAATGACTGCAGGCTTCTCCATTGCCTCTTTGTTTGACAAGTTCCTCACCGCACCAAAGTCTTCATCTGGCCCGACATCTTTGAAGACCAAGGCCACAACCGGACGAGGTACTCGGCCTAGTCCCAGAAGAAGAAACAGTCGCCTTCCAAGAGCCACCTGAAGATGATGAAGCTGATGATGATGAACTTGCGGAAATCATCAGAGACCGCCAAGAAAGGGCCGCTAGAGCCAAAGGCACATCTGTGCCACTGCTGTTGGATCCGAGGGAAAATCCTCGATTACATTGATCTCTGGCACAAGGATCCAAACACTCCTATGCCTGATTTTCATCGACCCACGGACAAAGTTATATCTTGACCCATTTCATCATCAAGAGAAATGGAAGTTTGAAAAGAAAGAGAGATCAAGAAAGCTCAATACAGAAAGGAGAAGTTCACGAAGAAAAGCGTTGTCGTAATGACACCTGAGGAACTTCTCAAGGTCCAGAATGAAATCCAAGCCCTCAGCAAAAACTTCGATGCGTATTATGCTGATTGGCAAGGAGCCAAAGTCAGATTCGTCAACCTGACGAAGAAATTCACCAATGTTGCAACCCCAACGCAACATGAAATTCCTCAAGCTGGAGCCTCAGCCCAGCAGACTGAAGAACATGCCAAGACCACCGATGAAGTTCAGCTTTGAAGAAAATGCTAGTTCGAGGCTGATGATCTCATTCCACCATTACCAAGAAATTGCCATGGCATCCACTAGTGGTGCGCTGAAGAAACCGAACAAGACAGTAACTGCATCAGATTGCCATACCGAGGAAAATCAACAAGATTCCTCAGCTCCTCCTGCGCCAACACCAACTCCAATTCTTCCATCCGCCACCGATGTGAAGAAGACCAAAAGGCTGCAGAACAAGCTGCGGTGAAGAAAGCGGAAAGCATCAACAAGGCCAAACTCTTCGGCTGCGAAGAAAATGAAGCCAATGACCAGCTCCTTTGAAAATCCTATTGATGCTGTTCCAATTTCCTCAATTCCATCAAAGGACCTTGTTCCTTTTGATGAAGATTATGTGATCCCAAGCGGATTTGATTAAGAAAATCATTCTGCTGCTTCGTCAGAGCAGATTGATGAAGAAATTGAAGTGGAAGCAATCCCTTCAACCCCAATCATTACATCGCCTATGCCTCGGTTCACAGTGAAGAGGCCGGTGTTGAGGAAATTGAAGAAGATGTGGATATTGGAAGCACAACGCCCGGTGATGAACGATGACTTTTGGGAAAGTCAGCATCCAAATTCTCCACTCTTCACCCCAATCCAACAGATACCTCAGTCCCTTGCTCCAACAGTTCAAATGGGCTCTGAAGAAACTCATCCCACTTCATCTGTCCATGAAGAAATTTCAGCCACTAGCATTGATGAACCTGTTGCTGCTGATCCTCAGACTGCACCTATTGAGGAACAAGAAATTCCTCAGCCTGAAGAACTTGAGATTGCGATTCCAGAGGTCGTGATGCAACTCACTGACACTCCACTGCCAAAGCCAAAGGATCCCTTCTCAACAAAGCAAAAGTTCAAGGCTGAAGACTTCTTCAGCGAGCACGTATTCTTCACTGATTACAATCCATATGATTACGCTTTCGCATAAGGAATAGGCGTTTACGGACTGCCAGCCAAGCCAATTTCTATTCCTCGGTGCTCTTCAACAAAGACAAAGTCTTCGATCATGCACATATTCCTCATGTGGACATGGAGTCTCTGCCGAGCTTCGAGACAGGTCCTCGGTGTTCTTCACGACGCAGGACTTCTGAATTTCTGCACCGATATCTCGTGGATCGAATGAATAACTCATTCTTCAATTCTATGCAACGCTGCACATCACCGGAGACGCCAAGACGTGAACTCATGGGTATTAGACTGGATGTCTGAAAATACTCACTACAAGGCACCAAGAATCGAATTGCTTCGTGCTCTACCACTCAGTCCTCCACTTGATGGTGCTCGGTGTATCTACAACGAACCTGAACTTTCAAATCACTATATGCAAGTGCTGATGAAGCCATTGAAGCCAAGGCAGGCCCCAAAAACCAAATTCCTCATCAAGGAATTATTGTATGTGCCTCGGACTGTCTATCGGATTCTGACGAAGACAATGAGTCCTATCAAAGGTCACGACTCAAATGATGAAGAAGTCGTTGGCATCATGAAGAATATGCTTTTCAATATCATTCATGGCATTCCCGTCAACTTCCATGATTTCTTCATGAGGACTCTGGCAAACATTGCTATGTCACCATTTGAGCTGAAGCCTTATGCGCCTTGGATAATGAGATTCATCAGGACAAGGTCTTCACTCAATTACAAGGCTGATACACTAAACCACTGCAGCTACTTGCCCCCAATTGAAGTCCTCAAACGGACATTTACCTCAGCTGAAGACAAGGGCAAGGCTACTGCAGTGATCGATGAAGGCATTCGTCCATTGGATGGACAGTTTTAGCGGCGACATCCTACTCCACCAATGATGACTCGCCACACATGACTCTGCCGCCAAATACCTCGATCAAGCAAAGTCCTCAAGCTACAACACCTGTGGTGATGGTGATCGTGAGTTAATCCTCAGTCTTCATCAGAAGGTTGATCGCAATCATAAATGGGTCAAGCGTCAGTTTGGTTCAATTCTTCACAACATGACCTCTACACACAATGCAGTGAAGAAAAACCACTACTACCTCCATGAAACCTTCAAGCGCACTGGGCTGTTCTTTCAAATGTCTGATGCGGAAGAACTGGCGACAATGGGACTCAAGGAAGAATTTGACCGTCTGCACCTCCTCCGAAGAAATACAAGAAGGTCAAAGTTCCTTCCTTGGTGGCCAGCTCCTATTCTTCATCGCGCGACACTCATGAAAATGAAGACTTGGACGACACTACGGCATGCCCTACTACAACAACTGACCCCAACAACGCTGGCGCTCCTTCTTTAACTTGAAATTCTTCAGGGGCGTTAGTCCTCAGTTTCGATCCTTTTGGTCATTCGATGACAAAGGGGGAGAAATTTGAGTTAGTATTCAAGCGGGTCTATTATATGGGCAATTTATTTTTGTTAAGTTACAACTCTCGTTCTTCTGAAAATTTTATTGGATCGAGTTGTAATCTTAAACCCGATGGTGCTTTGATACGCTTGATGCACTGTGCTCTGGCACTATGCTCTGATACTTTTGATGCACTGAGCTCTGATTCTCTTGAGCTCTGATATGTTATTTTGATGCGTTATTTTGCATGCCTGTTCCTCATTAATATTATTGCACGCATGCTGAATTTCATCAAGCACCATATTTCATCATGCATTTCAAATTCTTCATATTATATGTCAAATGCGTGTATGAATTACAAGATATAGGGAGATCTCCATGATTCAACTCTTCAAATGTGCATTGCCTCAAAAGCAAATTCCTCACTATGCACATCTTGAGGGGAGTTCTTCTATATCTTGCAATCAAATTCCTCAATATCAGTATTTACACTTCATATGTTTATCCCGTTGAAAACTTAACCTATATTGTCATCAATCACCAAAATGGGGAGATTGTAAGTGCATCTAGTGCCCTTAGTGATTTTGGTGTATTGAAGACTTATAGGTTAAGAAACTAATGTGTTTGTGAGTGTACACGGATCTATAAGTCTATGAGGAGTTTGATATTTACGGTGAAAGTCGACCCTAAAAATGAAGTTCTTCGATCAAGACTTTGATATTCAAGACTTTGAAAGTGAAGAAATTGGTGTGACCTTGAAGACTTGGTATTCATTTGAGGAACATGAAGCGTGAAGACTTTTGTTTTTGTAGTTTCGTTTTTCTATTTCTTGAGTCATAGGAAACACCGTATTGCTAAAGGGGTCGAGGAAATACTAAGGAAAAATTTCCATGTGATGCTCAACTCAAAATCCTACACCTACCAATCCCTTCGAGTGAAGCCATTGGAAATCTCATACAGTTCAGTCAATTTCTTGATGTGAGACAAAGTTCTTCCGGTCGCCGAGGAATTTGTTCTGACCGAGGAGTTAGGAATTCGCCAAATCGGATTGCCTACAGTGAGGAACATGATAGCCACGAGAATTTGACATTCAAATTTCCAACCGTTCTTGTCTTCTTGGCCACCTGTCCCAAAATATATTATCCACCTAACGGTCATATCATTGAAGGGCATTTATGTCTTATCATGTCGGGCTGCTCCCTAGGCTATAAATAGCTGCCCCCTACAACCACTAGCTGGTTGGCTGCTCCGAGAGAAACTTGACACTTGTCATTTGAGAGCAACCCATCCTCCGAGGACTTTGAGCGAAAATCATCGAGTGAGGAAAACCCCAAAAAACAAACCCCTACAAACCCAAAGTGATTGAGCATCACTGAAGTGATTGATCATGCGTGGATCCGACGCTTGTTACCTTTGAAGATTGTGCTTCTTCTAAACGGTTAGGCGTCATGGTCTAGAGCATCCAAGAGGAATTGTGGATCGCCGAGTGACCAAGTCTGTGAAGGTTTGGAAGTCGCTGAAGACTTACCACGAGTGATTGGACGAGGTCTGTGTGACCTTAGTTCAAGGAGAATACGGTGAGGACTTGGTGTCTGAGCTGCGTGCTTTCGGCGATCGGGTGTCCGGACTGTGTGTCCTCGAGTTTAAATACTCAGCCGCTCCAACCAGACGTACAACCGAGACAAAGCTTGGAACTGGTCTACCAAATCATTGTCTTCACCAACCTAATGGTTCTATTTCCTCAACCCTTTCATTTCCTCATTATTGTGTTGAGTGTTTGTTCATATCTGTGTTTGAAGACTTTGGTGAAGACTTTCTCAATTTCCTCAGTTCAATTTCTTGATCTGTTTTGTCTTCATCTTGTGCTATCCTGTGTTTACGCTTTACAGTACTCTTTGATTGTCTTCATTTCATCATGATGACCATGCCCGCATTCTCTTATGCTTACTTCTGAGTACTTATACCGCTTCAAGTAGTTCTTCGCTAAGGAATTTCCTCACCGGCAAATTCCTCAGTGAAGAATTCATAAAAATCGCTTATTCACCCCCCCTCTAGTCGATATAACGCACTTTCAGTACGGGACTACTTACTTGAGCATCCGGGCGATTGTAGCTCAGACCTACGTCCTCGGTCAAGTCCGGGCACATTGCTTGTGATCCGAAGAACAATTTGTACATCTCCACGGGCGTTGCGCCCATGAAGTGTTGAAGAGCTCGTGGTCCCTCCGGATTGAACTCCCACAGGCGGAGGGGCCGACGTTTGCAGGGCAGGATGCGACAAATCAGCATGACCTACGTTACTACGACCAGATTGATCTCTCTCTCTAGGAGGTCTCGAATACGGCCCTGCAACAAGGGCACGTCCTTGGACGGGCCCCAGTCAAGCCCTTTATTGACCCATGACGCCAGCCGCGGTGGAGGACCCGAGCGAAAGGCAGGTGGCGCCACCCATTTGGTGCCCCTGGGAGCTGTGCTATAAAACCACTCTTGTTGCCATAGACTGATCTCCTTTTGAAAAGAGTCCTTGGGCCATGGAGCGTCAGCATTCTTACTTATATTAGCCCCTCCGCACTCTGCCTGTTGCCCCTTGATCATCTTCGGCTCCACCTTGAAGGTTTTGAGCCACAATCCGAAGTGTGGGGTAATGCGGAGGAAGGCTTCACATACGACGATGAACGATGAGATGTGGAGGATGGACTCCGGATCCAAGTCGTGAAATTCCAGCCCGTAATAAAACATGAGCCCCCTCACGAAGGGGTCTATCGGGAAACTTAGTCCCCGAAGGAAGTGAGACGTGAACACCACGCTTTCACCGGGCTTGGGAGTGGAATAACCTTCCCTTGAGCAGGCAGCCTATCGAGATTTCGCGGTTAGATACCTGGCATCTCTTAGCTTTAGGACGTCTTCTTCCGTGACGGAGGAAGGCATCCACCGGCCTTGGAGGTCGGAGCGGACATCCTCGAAGGTCCAGGCGCTGAATCTGGAGCTTTGGGTGTTGGAACTCAAGCGAAGCGGATTCGATGGAGATTGAGAAAAGGAGCGGGGCCTTGGTCTCTTTATAAAGAGGTTGAATACCGTGAGCCCTCCCGTGACTGCTCGGGACTCGCCCGATAGAGGAGGCGTGCCAGCGGGCAAGATTGGGTTACCCATGCCCGTATTGATGAGAATCCCGGAATAAGGGGACACGATCTGCTTTGACAAGGCGTGCCAAGGAAACCGCCTCGCTAAACGCTACCGAGGTTGGACAAGAAAACGATTCAAATAAAGGCTTGGCGTGGTGTGATGTCACGCATGGAATACGTCGGCCAGATTGAACTTGTGTAAATGCTATTCTCTCTACGGTGGTATGTGGAACTTATTTTGCAGAGCCGGAAACTATCCTTGTGTTCAAAATCTTCGATGAAGTATTCGGAGGAGGAACCCACCTTGCAATGTCGAAGACAATATGCGCGCCGGACCCGTCGTCATTGAAGCTGGTTCTGGGGCTCTTGAGGAGTCTGGATTAGGGGTGTCCGGATAGCCGGACTATGACCTTTGGCCGGACTCCTGGACTATGAAGATACAAGATTGAAGACTTCGTCCCGTGTCCGGATGGGACTTCCCTTGGCGTGGAAGGCAAGCTTGGAGATACGGATATGTAGATCTCCTACGATTGTAACTGACTCTGTGTAACCCTAACCCTATTCGGTGTCTATATAAACCGGAGGGTTTTAGTCCGTAGGACGAACAACAATCATACCATAGGCTAGCTTCTAGGGTTTAGCCTCTCTGATCTCGTGGTAGATCTACTCTTGTACTACCCATATCATCAATATTAATCAAGCAGGAGTAGGGTTTTACCTCCATCGAGATGGCCCGAACACAGGTAAAAACATCGTGTCCCTTGTCTCCTGTTACCATCCGCCTAGACGCACAGTTCGGGACCCCCTACCCGAGATCTGCCGGTTTTGACACCGACACCAAGTATCCTACACATGCACACAACAGAACAAAGAACGTATGCGCATGGTAGATAAACACATCATTCATCATGATGGTTCTCTTCTTTTGCACATAACCATTAGAAGCACGAGTGCACGAATAATATGATGCAACAATGGCTATATTCATGGCACTAGGTATATGGTGCAAAGAGGTTAGAGAATCATGCTTCACAAGAAATATGTCAAAATCTCCAAATATATGCGAGAATGCTATGGGGGCAATCTCATGAGTAACACTATAAACATTGTTACCATCATCACATGGCAAATCATCTAGCATGAGATATGCAACATATATGACGAGAAGCAATAACAATCATATGCAAAGCATGTAGATGATTATCATCAACCGCATGAAACGAGCAAGTATGAATCATCGGTGATGCAACATAAGCAAGCATAGTAATCAAGTCATGCAAGCTACTAGTGCGAAGATGCAACATACTAGAGGAAATCATGGCAATCATGTCATGTGTGCAAATAATAGGCATAGACAATGCACATGACATATCGCAAGCATGAACACAAAGCAAGATCATAGTATCATCATAGGAGTGGGTCATAGGTGGAACATGGCAATAACAAGCAATATCTCCACCAAGCTTGAAAATACACATACAAGTACTAGAATCAATCATCATGTGTAATGCGAAACATGGGTCACAAATGCATGGTAAAGGCATATGAATAAGCATGTCATGCAAAGTGAACATGGAAAGATTGGTATATAATATGTAATGGACATTAAACCATAACCATGTGAGGGCCATGTAGAAGAAATGCGCGAGGTCTTTACACGAAGAGAGTGGTGGGAAAGACAATCCATCGGATCCCGAGTCACCGTTGCTCTTTAGAGCTCGTTTTGTCAACTCATGGGATTGTGAGGTTGACTAATAAGCATGGGTACCTACACAACAAATACACAAATGAAAGAAATTGTGTGTGTGGTAAATGTACACATCATCCATCATGATGTGTATGTGCACGGGTGAGTTAGCAGAAGATAAGCATCACTTAAAGAAATTTGATGCATGGTATAAGAACATGTCATCCATCATGAAAGAATAGTTGTTATGTATGACATGATGGAGAAACAAATTGAGCATGCAATTATAGCAAGTGTGTGGCACAACAATAGCATTGTTATTCATGGGATGTATATGGTGCACACAATCATGGGAATCATGCAATGCATGTGGTGTATTAAGATCTCCTAAAATGTAAGAGGAAACTATGGAGGTCTCCTCATCAGCAATATCGGGAACATGATATGGAGAAAATGGACAACATCCAAAACAATGCATATCCGAAGCTAGGTGGTCATGGCATGGCATATTAGATAAATGATGCAAAGGGAGCATGTCAATATCATCATAAGAAAAACAAATGCTAGTAACCATGGGCTTGTCATCTATGCCATATGTGCAAATTGGGTTTATTTTAATGCCATATGCATAGTTACTATGAAGAGATTGCAAATATGGCATATTATTGATCTCATGCATAGCATATGACAAGTCAAGCTGATTGTCAAACATGATGTGACCTAAATAATTGTGACAAGAAATCCTATGCAACATGGCATCACAACTAATAGACCCCACAAGGCAATCATCAAACTCCTCATAAATGGGTAAATGGTTGCATGGGGAAGTCATACTAGCATGAAGCATGGCAATAGGGGAATCAACATCATGCAAGCAATCAATGACAAGAATGTCCACTAGTGGGACTAGAGCGTCACCTTCACCTATGTTACTTTTTTCATTCCAATCATGTTGTGTAGGTGAGGTGGCAAATACCAAATGGTGGTCACCATCATCTTGATGGAACCATGTGGGGGTGCATCATATTCCACCATGGCCATTGTCTTGTCTAAAGGAAGGACGAAGTCATCGAGTATTGGCGTGTCATCTGTCGGGGGTTGGGTGCGGCATATGCCAAAGGATGGCTTATCACGGTGGGAGCGAGTAGAACGTTGTCGGTGCCCGGAAGTGGGATGAGGCGTAGACACGAACGCCGGAGTACTTTACCCAGTTTCAGGGCTCTCCTAGGAGATAACACCCCTACTCCTCCTCTGCGGGGTCTCCGCATGATCACTAAGGCTCAAGTGAATACACGAGTGCTCCTCGAGCTGTATGCTAGAGGTAGGAGAAGGCAAGGCTAGCTCTCTCCTTTCCTATATGATCTGGTATAACTAGTAGAGGTTCCGAACCCTTTGCATGGGTGCCCCGGGGGGTTTGTATAGGCCTACCCCCAGGGGTACATTGGTAATCCGGCCAGACATGGGGCCCGGCCGTCAGTCTCTCTGGTGCCGGCTTCTCCTTGTTGGTGGGTCCCTTGCAGTGAGGTAGTGCAGGACGGCAGGCCGAACCCGCCGCTCTCGGGGCTTGTCGATGGCTGATCACTGTAGCCGCGTCTCTAATGACGCAGGCTTGGTCGAGAGGTAATGGCTACAGCCCTGCCGCCTGGCGGGCAATTACTGTAGCCACTCCCCGCCCTGTCTGGTTGATGGCGCGTGGGCCCCGAGGGAGGGGCCGGCCGACTCCTAGAGGCCGACCTCCCCCGGGTCCGATTGGTAGGGCTCTTTGCCGTCTTCTGGACTCTCACTGACGTGCGGGGCCCGTCGTCCTTGGGCCATACAGACAGGCCTTCATGGGAATAGGACTCCGCCCATACGGGGTGATGTCAGGGAGGCGGTGGCAACAGTGCCGCGCTGGGCGGAGATCTCCGCCGGTACGGGGCACTGTGGCCATGCTTGCCTGATTTGGAGGACGGGATGAGATGTACTGTAGCCATCCCCCGTCCCGTCCTCCTGATGAGGGCATAGGCTTTGCAGGCATCGCAGGCCGACTCTCCAAAGCCGGCTTCTCTGGAAGTCGTCGGGTGTCACATCCTAGTTAGACCATGCATTAGTGTGTGCATCATGTTTAAATTTCATTTGAATTTGAAATGGGGAAGACAGAAACCCCAGAACCCCTTTTGAATCCAACTAGGGTTGACTAAAAATTATTTCAATGAACCTGAAATGCCCTTCTAAAATGCTCATCATTTTTGCTTTGGTTCAGAGCCTCTGCCAAAAGTGGTGCACAATTTTCTAGGTCATCCTAAGGTCCTTGAATTAAACCATAAGTATTTGAGTTTGGGCATTTAAAATTATATAAAATATTTCAAATGCCCAAATATCCCCAAACTAAAATGTTTCATGTTGGAAATATTCCAACAATGGACCAGGAACAGTTTGGTGATTTTTTAAGCTGTTTAAGTATGTTTAAAAACTCCACAAAGTTACAGAAAATTAGAAAAAGAAAAACAGTTGGAAATGCTTACCTGGCGCCTACTAACTGCCCACTGCGGCCCAGCCAACCTCGCCGTGAGTTGCTTGGCTCGGCTTGAGCAGTGCAGTGCTCGGCCGAGCACCGCATGCACGCCACGCACCTTTTGAGTCGCCGCCTCGCCGCTCCTTCTTCGAGCTGCCGACGCGGTTTGATTCCCTCTCTCCCCGAACCCCTCGGACACCTCCTCTCCTCCCAGCTCCTCCCTCGTGCTCCCCGCCATGGCCGACGCCATCGCAGCCACGCCGTCGCCGTGACGCGCTCCCCCGCCGACCGTGCTCATCTCGCCGTGTCTAGGAGCTCCGCCGCCCTCGTCTTCGTCGAGCTAGCCGAGCCCAGCGTGCTCGAGTAGCCCGAGGCCATGGCAAACCTCGCGCCCGATCCCGCAGTCCGACGGAGATCCCCTTCAACGCCGTCGTCGCTCCGGCCCGTCCCGACCGCACCGGTGCTCCTCCGAGTTACTGTGAGCCTAGCTACCTTCCTCTCCCTTTCTCTCTCTCTCGAGCCGTGTAGCGGCCGAGCGGAGATCAACCGCACTGCCGCCCATGGAGCTTCGTCGCCCGGCGTGCTCCGGCCACCCTCCGCCACCTCTTGGTGTCCATCGCACTCACCACACTCCGTGGCGTCTAACCAAGCACTCCCTCACCTCACCGACCACCCTAGCCTCGAAGTTCGTCTTCGGCCAAACTCCGGCCGGCCGCTTAGGTCGTCAGCCGCGCCGATTCCGGCCGCCCAGAGCCGAATCGACTCCACCGGAAGCTGCGGCTTGTCCCCGGCTACCCATAGCCACCCTCCGCGGCTCGTTTGGTTGCCGAACGGCCAAACTCACTTCCGCCGCCCGCGTCGCTCGCCGTGACTAGGCGCCGGAAGCCGACGTTGACTTTGACCACGGTGGGCCTGGTTGACTCTAATGAGTCAATGATGTGGGGCCCAAATTTCGTTAACTAATTAGGGTTAGTTTTAATTAATTTTTAATTAAACTAATTATGCTGACACCCTGGACCCACAGTCAGGTTTGACCTGAACATCTCCGTTGACCCTGACGTCATTCTGACGCATGGCTGACGCAATAAATCAATTACTGGATTTATTCTAATATAGGAAATTCCAGAATATAGTTCAAACTTCAAAAATTCATAACTATTAATCTGTAACTCCAAATGCAAAGATTTATATATGGAAAATGATCAGAAAAATCCATTCTATCCATTGGTACAGGTTTCATGCATGATAAAACAAGTTAACCTTGCTGTTTAAGCAGAATAAGATATTGCACCTTTAGGGCTATTTTAAATGAGCTAGCATTTGAATCTTTGATTCAAATGAGTTCATCCCTTTTGTTTCAGCTTGCATTAGGCCAACACACATCCATATTGCCATGTCATAGCATGCATCATATTGTTACATATTGCCATGTGTGTTTATTTTCGGTATGTCTTTCGTGATAGGTTCTGCCACCGAGGATAACCCCGAATATCCGTCTGAAGGGCAGTATCCTACCACCACTCCATCAGGCAAGCAACCCATTGATCATACCGATACAAACCCATGTTCTCGCTTCTGCTCTTGTTTTACTGCATTAAGACAACGCGATTCAAACTGTTGTGTCTTTGCGGTAGTTGAACCCACTTCCTTTGCATGACTGTCATTGCCACAAGAACTAGATGAAACCCACTAGTATGTGTAGGAGTTGATTGAGCCATGTTTGTGATTCCTACCATGCTATGCTTGCTATGCTTAGAGTTGTGTCGTGTCTGGCTCATCGGGATGATGAACTGGAGTGAAAGGTTGTGTGGGTTCGAGAGTGAAAGTGTTGAACACGTTTTGGTAAAGGTATCGATGAGAGGCCATGTAGGAGTACATGGTGGGTTGTTTCATTGAAGCCGTCCCTAAGAACTGAGACCTGTGTTTGTGATCCATGAAACAGTTACTACCACGCATTGGGCCCGAAACCAATGGACCCTCTCGGCTTCTTAACCACCCTTGTTCCCAGTCCGGGAGTTGCAAGTAGTTTCTGGTGTTTGTAGCATGCTGGGGGCCGCATAGCGCTGGCCGTAGGGGTGGGTTGTGTTGCGGTAGGCACGTGGCCGGTGTACCGAGTGACCGTTTGTTATCTCGGGAACCCTGCACACATCTTTCGTGGCTGTATGGGAAACCTCGGACGGACTCCCTGCGGATGTAACCCGAATAGGCGATAAACCTGGACTTGGGACTTGTGTGTTTAGGTAGGCTGTGGCCGACACCCACGTTGGGCTTCCGCTTGAAGGTTGCCGAGTACATGTCGTGTAAACGGCGATAAGTGGTGAAAGCATGTGTGAAGAAGTACACCCCTGCAGGGTTAATATGATCTATTCGAATAGCCGTTTCCACGGAGAAGGACTTCTGGGTTGCCTACATCAGTTCATAGACAAGTGAATGGATACTACTAAAAGCCTCAAGATAAGTGTGAGTATCGCGGATGGCCCTCTCGTGGGATGACGAGAGAGGATCCACGGTGGAGTATTGTGATGGTGATTAGTGGACTGCAAAGCGACAAATGCTTTTCAAGTGTCATCACGTGGGATAGCTTAGCCAAGAGTCAAAGCTGGCTTGTCAAATAACTCCACCACCTTCTTGAGAATGTGCATGTATGATAGGATTACGTGGTAAGACTTGTTGAGTACCTCCGTACTCATGTTTGCTTAATTAATGTTTTTCAGGCGACAACACTGCCCCTTCCGATGGGTTCTATGTAGACCTTGACATCGGCCAGTGAACTAGCCACCCGGTGGTGATCCAAGGCTTTTGAAGGGCCACTTGTAGATAGAAAGGCTTCAACAAGCTTTCTTTCTTTCTAGAGTCTGTACTGCACTAGTTTGCTTCCGCATGTGCTTGTATGTTTGTATGATTTGAGTGTTGGGTCATGTGACCCCTACCTGTATGGATATGTTATGTATGGCTCCTGAGTCTTTTAAATAAAATCTTTGGAGTTGTAGAGTTTTGTTGTGATGCCTTGTTGTATTTACTCATATCGGGCATATTATGTGTATGATTGAAATGCTTGGTATGAGTGGGATCCGACAAACTAGTTGTTTATCCTTGGCAGCCTCTCATATGGGGAAATGTAGTCTCGTGCTTCCGGCGATAGTAGTCCGCTACTGACCCGGTTCACCGAGTCCTGCTAGCCCAAAGACTACTGCTTGGACACTTGACTGGCCGGCATGTGTTTCACTTTGTTCCTAGGTCTGTCCCTTCGGGGACATGTCACGCGGTGATATTCGGAGCCCTGCCTAGCCTGCTACAGCCCGGGATACTGGAGTCCTGTTAGCCCAGTGCTACAGCCCGAATTCATACGTTGATGACCGACATGCTCGATGTGATTCATGTATGCCTGTCCCCATAGGTTAGCGCCGCTTTGGGTTCACGACTAGCCATGTCGGCCCTGGTTCTTTGTCATGTGGATGCTAGCGACACTGTCATATACGTGAGCCAAAAGACGCAAACGGTCCCGGGCCATGGTAAGGTGACACCGTGGGAATACCGTGCGTGAGGCCGCAAAGTGATATGAGGTGTTACCGGCTAGGTCGATGTGACTTGGAATCGGGGTCCTGACAGCGTTGGCATCAGAGCAGGGCTGCCTGTAGGTTCGCGAGCCAAACTGGTCGATGTTGAGTCTAGAAATGCTTTAGTAATATGTAGGGGAATTGATTGTGGGAGGGAACGTAAGGCTCTTTTTACTCCTTTACCTTGTGCCCTCTGATCTGAGTCATCCTCTTCTCATTCGACGTGGGTATAGGACTAGGCTCTCTTCTCTCTATCGTGTTCACGTGTTACTAATCCGTAGTAACTTATAGGATTGTTGGTTACATCCTCGCCTCAGTTTCTATTATTTTGGTATGCTACCGGTTGAACCAGAACCTTGATATGATGTTGTTGTGTGGCTTTGCGATGATTATGAATGTCTCAAATCTGTTTGTTGAGCATTTACGGATGTTATGTCGCCCGATTTTCCCTAGAAATTCTAATGTCTTTGCATTTTGGCTGTGCTTTCAGATGGCCACCCGTCCCCAGAACCAAGTGGTTCGTCTGACCCGTTGCATTGATGTGTGTGGTCACACGGCAATATTGGTTCGGGTGATGGTCGAGACCGGTTACCGATGGTATCATGAATATACCGTCGAGGAGCAGTTTAGGGATTTTAATCAAAGCCAATATATGTGCACGGTCAGGATTTATCCATCTTATCCCGGAGCTACTGAACCGCTCCACTGTTCTTATGGACTTGGGATCACTATTGGGATGTCCGTGCAAGATGCAGCCTATTCAATGATGACTATTATTCGAGCGAACGCCTTTGTCAGGCAACACCGATTTCCGCTATATGCCGGCATCCCTCCACAGAGGCGCATGGTTACCTTCAGGGTATGTACAGCGATGCATCCCATGAGGACTCACTCCTTCGTACCACTACAGAGATGCTGGAAGACAAGGACCGTGAAAACCGGGCCTTGCGTATGGAGCTCTTTAATGCCCGTGCTGATCACTGGGCTACTCTGACTCGGTTTGCACCTGCCGTGCAAGCCGGATACATGGACATGAGGGACTTGTACCCTGTGCGGGCTGGTCTGCTAGACTTTATGGAGTGGCGTGAGGTAGGAGGCATCACTCCTCCTCGTGGACCTCGTCTGCCGCCGTTTGTTGGACCACGTCCACATCCGAGCCCTTTGGTCCGCAAGCTCCACAGGATCGTCATTTCCGGATGATCATGTTCCACTTCCAGGCTTGGGTGGTGACTTCTATGAGGACTACTACGGAGCTGTCTGAGTAGTAGTAGTATCCCTAGTATTGTAATAGTTTTATTTCCACCGTCCTGCGTGACTTGTGGGATATGACTTGGTGTGTATCATTCCTAAGTGTAGAAAATAATGTATAGGGGTTTGGAATGCTTCCGATGAGATGTAACACCTTTCACTATAGTTGTACTCCGTCGGGCTTGTACTAAACTATGAATGGTGTGTATGACCGTTGGTATATATATGGCAGTTTTATATAACCATGTCATACTGATGAACATCTCTGCATTCCGTGTTATCCATTACATTCCGCACTTCCTAGCTAAATTCTGCCATCCTGCTTTAAACCATTGTTTTGTTTCCTAGGATGATCAACACCCGCAACAATCCTGCTGCTCCGGAGCAGGGAGAGGCAAGCGCAGCCAGGAATGTAAATCTGCCTCAACCGCCATCTTTGGCCGAAGTTATGTTGGAGGCGGAACGTAACAAGCGTGAGACCAATCGCCTGCTGGAACGGATTGAGAAAAACACCGCACGCCAGCCAAGAAATGATTTGGTTTCACTCAATGACTTTGTCAAGCTGTATCCACCGAAGTTCAAGTATTCCGTTGAGCCTCTCGACGCGGATGATTGGCTTCGCAGCATCACCCACAAGCTGCGTTCTGCTAACGTGGCTGAAGCTGATAAGGTTACTTTTGCTGCCTATCGACTCGAAGGCCCTGCTAGCCTTTGGTGGGAGAATTATGAGGCTATGCGTCCGGTTGGACAAATTACTACTTGGGCTGAATTCAGTGCCGCTTTATGTGAGCATCACACCCCGGAAGGTCTCATGGATCATAAAAGGGAGGAATTCTACAATTTCACCCAGGGTAGGCTGACTGTGGATACTTACAGCCGTGAATTTGGGAATTTAGCACGTTATGCTCCTGAAGAGGTTTCTACCGACGCCAAGAAGCAGGCAAGGTTCCGCAAGGGACTTAGCCCCGAGCTTCGCCGTGATCTTCGTCTGCACGAGTGCACCTCTTTTCCGAAGTTAGTCAATAAGGCTATCGATTGCTAAAAGCTGGGCGATCGACTTGAAGCTTCACGCAAGCACTCCGTGACTCTGGTTCTTCATCCGCTCTGGATCTCGGAAGCGCGGGTTTGGATTCCAAATCTTGCTCTGCCACCTGTGTTCACCCCGAGGCCATCCTTTGAGGCGCCTCGCCCCAACCAGCAGTATGCACCGCCTAAGAGTTATGGAGGCCCCGTTGCTAATGCTGCTCCACGCCCCAATATGATAACTTGCTTCAAGTGTGGAGAGACGGGCCACTACATCCGTGAGTGTCCACAGAACAACCCCAGTCAGATCGGAAAGTCTGTTGGCCGTGGTAAGCCAGCAGGAAAGTTGCTCCATACTAAACCAGCTGCCACTGCTCGTGGCCACGTCAACTATGTTTCAGCTGAGGAAACTTATGAGGATCCCAACGTCGTTCTCGGTACGCTCCTTGTTAATTGTCATCCGGCAACTGTTCTTTTTGATACTGGAGCATCTCATTCATTTATTTCTAGAGCTATGCTCGATTGCACAACACCACGATTCTCGTGACATGCACACCTCCATGGAAATTCAGACCCACAGTTCTAGATGGCAAACCTCTAGAATTAGTCATGGGAATGAAATTCTTGTCGACAGATTAGTCTTTCTTGCTTCTCTAATAGCTCTCAAGTCCTTGGACATAAACATCATCTTGGGTATGGACTGGATGTCAGCCCATTATGCTAAGATTGACTGCTCTACTAGAACTGTTCAACTCACCCATCCTTCGGGCAAGATGTAGCGACCCGACCTCAGACGGTCAAGCCTCTGTGTATCTGTGCCATCCCTGGATCAGTATGCTGGCACACACAGTACATCAATGTTTATATCAAAGTGCAATCACATGTATAAATAACGTAAAACTGATATATATACCTCATAAGTCACAGTGAAACAAATAGTCGGGTGTGGAGTCCCATCAACGCCATCGGCGAGTTGAGTGTAGACCGTAACCTGTATCATAACTCTTACTCGTCGAGGAACATCCGCAACATGATACGTTGCAGCCTTGTATGTCAGTACATTGAATGTACCGGCAAGATCACAATAAGAGAAAACAGATGATAAACTATACTATATGCAGTATGGCTTTGTGGCTCTGTATCTGAGTTTTGTTTGCATAAAAGCTGGTTTTATTTTCCCTACATCAAAAGAATAAATTAAGTCTGTACTATGGAGTTTTCTATCATGACATGGTTCCACCAACCAATGTCTCATAGCCCAAATTCATCATAAGTTGCCCACAATTAAGTTATCAGTCCGGTGTTGAGAGTTCCGAGATAGATCCAAGTCCAGATGCTCAATTTGTCCGTAACCGGGGACACGGCTAATCGATTAGGTTTTAACCCTCTGCAGAGGTTTGTACACTTTACCCGCAAGATTCGATCCCTCTCTTTACGTTCTCGCACTTCAGGGTTTTTGAGAACAAGATGACCGAAACATGGTCTTCCGAAGAGTTCCTCTGACCACTGTCCGGTGCTCATCCAATCCTACCGTAGTTCTACATCTAGCACCGTCCCAGCCAGAGTCACAACTAAGGTCAACCAAGCCAGAGCCCATAGTGACTTGCGGTTGCATGTAAGCTTCCGGGCATGAAGTATTCTTCCGTCTCTTTGAGTCTGGGTGAAGCTTTCCGCAAGATGTCATGGCGCTTCTCCATGCATCCCGGCCATCCTTTGGTTTCTCCAGGTGCCCGTCAACCATCCTTCACCCAAAGAGTGTGTATTGAATTCTTGTCTCGAGTCTTGAAGTCTTGAGGCCTTGAAGATGCAGTCCTTGCAGATTCCATCATGGAGTTGTCGTCATCGACGTAGATCCTCCATTCTCACACCACTCCCGAGCACTCATACCAACCCCGTCTACTATAGCGTAGCATTAAAATAAATAACGTCCCGGGCTTGGTAACAGGGTGATGGGTTCCTACCTCATGATTACTACTCAACTACAAGGATTCAATATCACTACTGGAGGGATTGTTGCGAAGATGACACTAGATGCAATAAAACACATAGGTATGAAAAACATGGTCAAAGTGAACTTGCCTGGTATTACTTGATGAAGATAATAACGCTCTCGAATAAAGACTTGGTAGAACTATTCGTCACTCCTTTGAAAATCTATATTAAACAGACAATCATATAAGCGATCATCCTAGCAATCAATTCTATCAATCATAACAATACTCAATCAAAATAAAAGCAACAAAGAAAACCAAGTCGAAAACCAAAGGAAAAACTTCGAAAGAAAAATTCAACGAAAAACTAGTGGTGACCAACTCACACAAATCTTAACAGAACATCACTAAATTACTCTAACATTTTTTTCTACGGCAAAGAAAATATAAATCTAATAAAATAACAGAAAATAAATTACTAATTTAATAACTAACAAAAAGAACTAATATAAAACTACTATAACCACCTAGTTAATACTAGAACAAATATAGCAACTAGCAAAACACTAAGACAACTATAACAACAAATCATTTATTAAAACATTAATAAACTATACTAAATAAATATAACAACTAATGTGTTCACAAATAACAGAAACAAAAAACAATATAACTTGAAGTGGAAAAAGGAATTACTCTTAAAACTAATAAAACTATTTTTATCCACTATCACTATGAACTAAACAAGCAATTACAAAAACAGTAGCTAAACACTAATAAATAACTACAAAAAATTATCTACTATAGCTAAACATAAACATATAACACCAAGAGAAAATCTCCCAAAGGAATGAACTAAAAATAATTAAAAACAATAATTACATAACTAAAACAACTATATAAGCAAACCAGTACTGTTTTTACTAAAAATCTAATTTAAAATACTCCAAAATTACCAAACTAAATCCTACAGCTAAAAGATATCACAAGTGACCAGGAGCAAAAAGAATTAATTAAAACCTATTTTTAAACTCAAGTTATGGCCAAAATACTAATCTGAACAAAACTTATCAAATTCAAATTTAAACTACTCAAATTTGAAATCCAGAGACACTAACAGAAACTTCAGCAAATTTGTGACACATAGCAATTGGAATCACTCAAAAATACTAAAAACTCTAAAAGATATGAATTTTCTAAGATTGCTATTTTCTGAAAAAATGAATTACGGGATTTCGTGGATCTCACTGGAGTAGTCGTCGGAGTTGGGGAAGAAGATCGGATCCGATGTTGCGGTTGCTCCTAGAGGAAAGGAGATCACGGACGGTGGAGAGGAGATCATATAAACCTCAGGAGAGGTCGAGGCGGCGCGGCGGTGGTGTAGGGCGGCGGCGGCGGCGGCAAAGTGGCGGCGGCAGCGCTGTGGCCTTGCTGTGCTGCTGCTGCTGGAGAGGAGAGGAGAGGTGTTGGTTTGATGTGTTGGAGGGGAGGGGGGTGCTTGGGTATTTATATTGGGGAGGGGAGGGTTTTGCTTGGGGTAGGGGGCAAGAAATAGACTAGGATTAGGAATCCTAGGAGTAAAAACGGAATAACGAAACGGGATCAAATCCTACTAGGATTTGTAAAAGAATAGGAAACCGAGCGGCTCCCTTGCTCCCTGGTGCGCGCGCATGCTAGCGATGGCCTTGGCCTCGGCCGGCCGCTGGCTTGGCGGCTTGGGCCTTTGGCCCAAGGCGCTGCGATTTTTTTTAAACAAACAGAGAGGAAAACAAAATGATAAAACAAAATAAAATGAAAATATTATATAGGCATATAATATATCAAAATTTTCAGAAAAAGATTTCCTACATGATGAACATTATTCTAATGTCAAATAAAATTCACACAAATTCAAATAAAGCAAAGAGTGCTTCTGGTCCAATAAAATCCAACAAAAAGCATTTTAAAAATATCAAAATGAATTCAAATTTATTTCTCTCCATTTTTCTGAGGTAGGGAATCATGTTACCCTATTTTCCATATATTTTATTTTTTGGAGAAAAATAATTTGAATAAAACCCAAATAACTCCAAATTGAAAAATAATTCAAAGAAACTTTGAATTTAATTCTTTGAAACTCCCAACTCATATTTCATATGTTTTGAAGAAGTCATTTTATCTTCTCTCGTGAAAATCATTGAGTTGCATAAAGTTTCAGAATTGGAAATATTTTCCAAATGAACTTCAAATATTTTCAACACCCCTTGTCATTTAAATAAATGGAAGAAGTCATGTCATCTTCTCTCCAGGGTTTTGTGATGAAAAGAATTTGAATTCACGAAAAGCATAAAAGCAAAAATGAAAGTTTGGGGAAGTCCTTTTATTCCCTCTCATTTAACTTTCAAAAAGTTTCGAATTCACTCACTTTCAGTCAATCAATCAAGCAATCAATCAAAACTATCTATTTGTTTATAACATTCCAAAATTTATAATTTTGGGATGTTACAAACTGCCACCCTTAAAATGAATCTCGTCCTCGAGATTCGGAGAGGCTAGCAAGAAATAGGTTAGGGTTTGGGGCCTTCTCAAAAATCCATCGATTATCTCCGGGGTCTCGGGTGCTACCACCCTTAGAAGCATGGTTACGGTTCCATCAAAAACTCATATACTCCATCCTTATTGCTGACAGTGTCGGTCTTCTCAGATCGTAAGGACAATTCCTCTCTGGGCTCTTCCGGTAGTGGCATAACCTTTTCCTCAATTCCTGTGTCCTTTCATCTTGATAAGGTTATCCCGAAACTGGTCTTCATAGCTGATAGGTCTGGCGCCAATTCTAAACAAATATCGGTATCTCATGGTGGTCAACGATTTATGGTTTCTCCTGCAGAAAACGGGTCTGGGTTGAACTTCACCGTATAACCTACGGTTGGCAACAATAACTGCCGTGTACAAGGGAAAAAATACCTATACCTTTCTAAGGTTTAAACAAGGTTTTGATCGTCGTCTCTCTACTATAGGTAAGTCACTCAGATTTTACCATCCCACATAGCAAAGCGGATAATAAGAGTAAGTCGGTATGGTGATCAATCCATCCCGCACTCCAAATCATTACCTTGCACATGGTTTAGCGAATCTCGCATTCTAGCACTCGGTCATCCTCACAAGCATTGCAGAATTTTTTCTTGTCGACGAACCAAGTTCGAAAATCCATTGTTTCGCAAGCCAAACAAACATCTATCGCTCCTTAACAACTCTCGTGTTTTATGTAAACTCCTATAGAATCGTCGGTTGATAAAATCGCAACTTCCCAAAATTTCTTCTTCCAAGTGGGTACTTGTCCCTTATTAATTCCTGGGCCTGTGGGTTATGAGCCCACTTCAACACTTGTACCAATTTCACTCATCCTTGGAGTTACAATTGCTCCATTTTCCAACATTACACCACTTTAAATCCAATAACATTTCATTTCTTAATACCATCATATCAAAGATAAAACTTCAACTCATTTTTTCCAAACTCCAACCTGTGGGACACATTTCCATTTCCATTGGTCTAGTGTTCTTCATAGGGTACTATCACCCTTAAAATGAAATTCACAAATCCATCCATAGACCATATTTCTCATATCCTCAAAAATGGTCAAAATCCGTGTTCATAGAGTAACAACTCATACAATTAAACATATGAAAACATGTCACCTTAACTTTATTGATTTCATGAATCCATTACAAACTCGAGCACCCATTACATAACTCAACTTATTGTAATCATGAAAAAATTTGGTTTCTACCACTCTTATTATCCATATCAAAATTCCAACTACTCAACTCCAGCTTCCTTCTTGTAGGAACATTTAGTAGCATAATGTCCTGCTTCCTTGCAATGAAAACACATAACTTTCGATAAGTCTTTGGGCTTCTTGGAGATGGTGCCTGCTGCTTGAGTTCCTTGCTTCCTTTCAAGACAATGATTGGCATAATGCCCGACGTCCTTACATTCAAAACAGGTAATATGACTCTTGTCCCTCTTTGCAGAAATTGGGTTGTTACGAGGGTATCTTTGTTTTCTCTTCCGGGGTTTCTTCGTTACGATCAAACCTTTTATTCCCTATGGATCAAACTCTATTGCTTCACGAGAAGTATCCCAAATACTCTTTTCTTTCCTTGGTGCAATCTTGTGAAAATGTCCTTCTTCTCCACATGAATAGCGAGGCATTGGAGTAAAATCTGTTGAGGCCTTCTCCATCGGGTCTTCAACACATTCCTTCATCACAGGTTCTTTCATAACTTCTCGGAGGGCTTCTTTCATTCCTTCTTCCTGCTCCTGAATATTGTGTTGCACCATGGGGTAAATGTGACACCGAGTCGGGTAGTGGGTGGTTCCTTCACACAAGAAACAAGTCACGACTAGTTGGGCATTCCTCACCGGGTGTTTCTCCTCACAATGAGGGCATCCATCCTTGTGTTCCTCCTGGGTGTGTCCTATTTCTCCGCAATTCTTGCAGACACAAGGTTTCTTCTTCGGGTTATCATAGTGCTTCCGGATGAGACGTGATCTCAACAGGGTCTTCTTGAATTCCTCCCAAGTCTTTGCTCCATTCCATCCCTGTATAGCTTGATGCATCTGCCACCATGTTGCAGCACTTCCTTCAAAATCTTGAAGAGCGTAAGATACTTCATTCTTCCTTGAAACCAAATTGCTCCCAGTGATTCTCCATGTTCTGAATCCATAGCTCGCCTCCGTGCAGGTTTTCGGTCCGAGAGAATACCGGTCCAACTTCATTCATCATCTAATGGGTCCAAAAGTTTTGGGATGAGATATGAGAGAGGCGGGGAGGATACACACAATACAAACAATAGTTTTTGAAGAAAGCGGGTTTTACTTTGTGGCTGTCGGAAAACATCAAACAAATGACAGCTCACAAATCATCGCATCTAACGTAGGTGTATAACATGGATTTGGTCCTCTAACGGTCAAATAATTCTTCTGATTCTTCAAGTCGTCTGAGTCTTCAACTGGTGTAGCTTCAACTCTTCTAATGCATGGTCAAATCATGTTTACTTTGAAGAGATCATCAGCCGTCCGATATCTTTCTTGGAGCGGCTTCAGTTGATCCTTCATGTGGTCAAAAGGGAAAAGGGGTATATTCTAACTATTTGAGGTGAGAGTGACTACTTGATAAAACCAGAAAAGACGAGAAGTAAAGGATCCTTTTGAAAATAAAGTTTTTGAGACATCCTGTCCTAGGGGCTTTCCGATTTCTAGGGTCACGTCCTCATACCAACATGTGCTCGATACCATATACAGTAGCTACCCGACCTCAGACGGTCAAGCCTACGTGTATTTGTGCCATCCACGGATCAGTATCTTTGGCACACAATACGGTACATCAATGTTTATATCAAAGTGCAATCACATGTATAAATAACGTAAAACTGATATATATACCTCATAAGTCACAAATGAAACAAATAGTCGGGTGTGGAGTCCCATCAACGCCATCGGCAGGTTGAGTGTAGACCGTAACCAGATCGTAACTCTTACTCGTCGAGGGAACATACGCAACATGATACGTTGCAGCCGTGTAGGTCGATACATTGAATGTACAGCAAGATCACAATAAGAGAAAGCAGATGATAAACTATACTATATGCGGTATGGCTTTGTGGCTCTCAGATTCGAGTTTTGTTTGCATAAAAGCTGGTTTTATTTTCCCTACATCAAAAGAATAAATGAAGTCTGTACTATGGAGTTTTCTATCATGACATGGTTCCGCCAACCGATGTCTCATAGCCCAAATTCATCATAAGTTGCCCACAATTAAGTTATCAGTCCGGTGTTGGGAGTTCGAGATAGATCCAAGTCCGGATGCTCAATTTGTCCATAACCGGGACACGGCTAATCGATTAGGTTTTAACCCTCTGCAGAGGTTTGTACACTTTACCCGCAAGATTCGATCCCTCTCTTTACGTTCTCGCACTTCGTGGTGTTTGAGAACAAGATGACCGAAACATGGTCTTCGAAGAGTTCCTCGACCACCGTCCGGTGCTCATCCAATCCTACCGTAGTTCTACATCTGCTAGCACCGTCGGCCAGAGTCACAACTAAGGTCAACCAAGCGAGCCCATAGTGACTTGCGGTTGCAGGTAAGCTTCGGGCATGAAGTATTCTTCCGTCTCTTTGAGTCTGGGTGAAGCTTTCCGCAAGATGTCATGGCGCTTCTCCATGCATCCCGCCATCCACTGGTTTCTCCAGGTGCCCGTCAACCATCCTTCACCCGAGTGTGTATTGAATTCTTGTCTCGAGTCTTGAAGTCTTGAGGCCTTGAAGATGCAGTCCTTGCAGATTCCATCATGGAGTTGTCGTCATCGACGTAGATCCTCCATTCTCACACCACTCCCGAGCACTCATACCAACCCCGTCTACTATAGCGTAGCATTAAAATATATAACGTCCCGGGCTTGGTAACAGGGTGATGGGTTCCTACCTCATGCATACTACTCAACTACAAGGATTCAATATCACTACTGGAGGGATTGTTGCGAAGATGACACTAGATGCAATAAAACACATAGGTATGAAAAACATGGTCAAAGTGAACTTGCCTGGTATTACTTGATGAAGATAATAACGCTCTCAGAATAAAGACTTGGTAGAACTATTCGTCACTCCTTTGAAAATCTATATTAAACAGACAATCATATAAGCGATCATCCTAGCAATCAATTCTATCAATCATAACAATACTCAATCAAAATAAAAGCAACAAAGAAAACCAAGTCGAAAACCAAAGGAAAAACTTCGAAAGAAAAATTCAACGAAAAACTAGTGGTGACCAACTCACACAAATCTTAACATAACATCACTAAATTACTCTAACATTTTTTTTCTACAACAAAGAAAATATAAATCTAATAAAATAACAGAAAATAAATTACTAATTTAATAACTAACAAAAAGAACTAATATAAAACTACTATAACCACCTAGTTAATACTAGAACAAATATAGCAACTAGCAAAACACTAAGACAACTATAACAGCAAATCATTTATTAAAACATTAATAAACTATACTAAATAAATATAACAACTAATGTGTTCACAAATAACAGAAACAAAAAACAATATAACTTGAAGTGGAAAAAGGAATTACTCTTAAAACTAATAAAACTATTTTTATCCACTATCACTATGAACTAAACAAGCAATTACAAAAACAGTAGCTAAACACTAATAAATAACTACAAAAATTTATCTACTGTAGCTAAACATAAACATATAACAACAAGTGAAAATCTACAAAAGGAATGAACTAAAAATAATTAAAAACAATAATTACATAACTAAAACAACTATATAAGCAAACCAGTACTGTTTTTACTAAAAATCTAATTTAAAATACTCCAAAATTACCAAACTAAATCCTACAGCTAAAAGATATCACAAGTGACCAGGAGCAAAAAGAATTAATTAAAAACCTATTTTTAAACTCAAGTTATGGCCAAAATACTAATCTGAACAAAACTTATCAAATTCAAATTTAAACTACTCAAATTTGAAATCCAGAGACACTAACAGAAACTTCAGCAAATTTGTGACACATAGCAATTGGAATCACTCAAAAATACTAAAAACTCTAAAAGATATGAATTTTCTAAGATTGCTATTTTCTGAAAAAAATGAATTACGGGATTTCGTGGATCTCACCGGAGTAGTCGTCGGAGTTGGGGAAGAAGATCGGATCCGATGTTGCGGTTGCTCCTAGAGGAAAGGAGATCACGGGACGATGGAGAGGAGATCATATAAACCTCAGGAGAGGTCGAGGGCGCGGCGGCGGCGGTGGTGTAGGGCGGCGGCGGCGGCGGCGGCAAGTGGCGGCGGCGGCGCTGTGGTGGTGTTGTGCTGCTGCTGCTATGGAGAGGAGAGGAGAGGTGTTGGTTTGATGTGTTGGAGGGGGGGGGGGTGCTTGGGTATTTTTATTGGGGAGGGGAGGGTTTTGCTTGGGGTAGGGGGCAAGAAATAGACTAGGATTAGGAATCCTAGGAGTAAAAACGGAATAACGAAACGGGATCAAATCCTACTAGGATTTGTAAAAGAATAGGAAACCGAGCGGCTCCCTTGCTCCCTGGTGCGCGCGCGTGCTAGCGATGGCCTTGGCCTCGGCCGGCCGCTGGCTTGGCGGCTTGGGCCTTTGGCCCAAGGCGCTGCGATTTTTTTTAAACAAACAGAGAGGAAAACAAAATGATAAAACAAAATAAAATGAAAATATTATATAGGCATATAATATATCAAAATTTTCAGAAAAAGATTTTCTACATGATGAACATTATTCTAATGTCAAATAAAATTCACACAAATTCAAATAAAGCAAAGAATGCTTCTGGTCCAATAAAATCCAACAAAAAGCATTTTAAAAATATCAAAATGAATTCAAATTTATTTCTCTCCATTTTTCTGAGGTAGGGAATCATGTTACCCTATTTTCCATATATTTTATTTTTGGAGAAAAATAATTTGAATAAAACCCAAATAACTCCAAATTGAAAAATAATTCAAAGAAACTTTGAATTTAATTCTTTGAAACTCCCAACTCATATTTCATATGTTTTGAAGAAGTCATTTTATCTTCTCTCGTGAAAATCATTGAGTTGCATAAAGTTTCAGAATTGGAAATATTTTCCAAATGAACTTCAAATATTTTCAACACCCCTTGTCATTTAAATAAATGGAAGAAGTCATGTCATCTTCTCTCCAGGGTTTTGTGATGAAAAGAATTTGAATTCACGAAAAGCATAAAAGCAAAATGAAAGTTTGGGAAAGTCCTTTATTCCCTCTCATTTAACTTTCAAAAGTTTTGAATTCACTCACTTTCAGTCAATCAATCAAGCAATCAATCAAAACTATCTATTTGTTTATAACATTCCAAAATTTATAATTTTGGGATGTTACAAACTACCACCCTTAAAATGAATCTCGTCCTCGAGATTCGGAGAGGCTAGCAAGAAATAGGTTAGGGTTTGGGGTCTTCTCAAAAATCCATCGATTTTCTCCGGGGTCTCGGGTGCTACCACCCTTAGAAGCATGGTTACGGTTCCATCAAAAACTGCCAGGTGTTCCACCTGACAGGGATGTCGAGTTCGTGATAGATCTTGTTCCCGGAACCGTCCCAATTTCTAGAAGACCTTATAAGATGGCACCCCTAGAACTAGCCGAACTTAAGAAGCAACTCGATGAGTCCTTTCAAAAGGGTTTCATCCGTCCTAGTTCATCTCCATGGGCTTGCCCCGTCCTCTTCGTCAAGAAGAAGGATGGTACGGATCGGATGGTTATGGATTACCGACCTGTCAATTTGGTCACTATCAAGAACAAGTATCCGCTCCCCAGGATCAACGATCTGTATGATCAGCTCGCTGGATCCTCGATCTTTTCAAGATGGATTTGAGGTTGGGCTACCATCAAATCAAAATCTAGATCGGGGACATTCCTATAACGGCCTTTGTTACTCGTTATGGCCAATACGAGTACACCGTCATGTCCTTCGGATTAACCAATGCTCCAGCCACCTTCTCTCGGTTAATGAACTCAATCTTCATGGAGTATTTGGATAAATTCGTCGTGGTATACCTCGATGATATACTCATCTACTCCAAGAATGAGGAAGAACATGCCGAACATCTAAGGCTAGTATTGATGAAACTTCGAGAGCACCGCCTTTATGCCAAATTCTCTAAGTGTGAATTCTGGCTACCGTAAGTGACCTACCTAGGCCATGTAATCTCTGGTAAGGGCATTGCCGTCAATCCCGAAGCGAGTTCAAGCCGTCCCTTCTTTGGACTCCACTTGAATCGGTCAAGCAAGTTCAGAGTTTCCTCGGTTTAGCGAGCTATTGCCGCCGTTTCGTCGAGAATTTCTCTAAAGTTGCTAAACCTCTAACCGAACTCCTCAAGAAAGATAAGAAGTTCGAATGGACGCCACAGTGCGAGTTCAGCTTTCAAGAACTGAAAAGACGCCTGACATCTTCTCCCGTACTTGTCCCACCAGATTTTTCTAAGGACTTTATTATCTATTGCGACGCCTCGCGACAAGGACTAGGTTGCATACTCATGCAAGATCGTCATGTGATTGCCTACGCTTCTCGACAGTTGCGTCCACATGAGGATAACTATCCCACACATGATCTAGAGCTTGCAGCAGTGGTTCATGCACTCAAAACCTGGCGACATTACCTTCTTGGTAATCGTTGCGAAATTTACACCGATCACCAAAGTCTGAAATATATCTTCACCCAACCGGATTTGAATCTCAGGCAAAGACGTTGGGTCGAGTTGATTACAGATTACGACTTAGGAATATATTACACCCCAGGCAAAGCCAATGTCATGGCTGACGCACTAAGTCGCAAATCTTATTGTAACAATCTGATGTTACAACAAAGTCAACCTTTTCTCCATGAGAAATTTCGTAAGCTTAATCTTCACATTGTTCCTCGAGGATTCCTTTCCACCCCGGTGGCGAAACCTACCCTTACGGATCATATCATCAAGGAACAGAAGGTAGATCCGGGAATTTCCCGCATCAAGAGAAACATCAAGAAAGGAGTTGCAGATTGTTTCTCCCTTGATGAACAAGGTGTCGTGTTCTTTGGAGACCGTCTAGTGGTTCCCAAGGTGCGCAACCTGAGGCGATTGATCCTTAAGGAAGCTCATGAATCTCCTCTCACCATTCATCCCGGTAGTACCAAAATGTATCAAGACCTACGCCAGAGGTTTTGGTGGACTAGGATGAAGAGAGAAATCGCTCAATACATTGCTAGCTGCGACGTCTGTCGTCGAGTTAAAGCAGAGCATCAACGGCCTGCTGGTACCCTTCAACCTTTGGAAATTCCTGATTGGAAATGGGATAAAATCGGTATGGATTTGATTACCGGGTTTCCCAGGACCAAGAGAGGGAATAATGCTATCTTCGTTGTCGTCGATCGTCTTTCCAAAGTAGCCCACTTCCTACCCATTCGTGAGAGTATAACCGCTAGCCAGCTAGCTGAATTGTACATCTCTCGAATAGTGTCTCTTCATGGTGTTCCATTGGAGATTAACTCAGACCGTGGAAGTCTCTTCACCTCTCGATTTTGGGAAAGTTTCCAAAATGCTACGGGAACTCGTCTCTCCTTTAGCACCGCCTTCCATCCTCAATCAAGTGGTCAAGTAGAACGAGTCAATCAAATCCTAGAGGATATGCTTCGAAGCTTCATCATCTCTTTCGGCATGAATTGGGAGAAATGCCTTCCATTACGCCGAGTTAAACATAACAATAGTTATCAAGCTAGCTTAGGCAAAGCTCCTTTCGAAGTTCTTTATGGACGGAAATGTCGAACGCCTCTTAACTGGTCAGAAACCGGGGAGAGACAACTCTTTGGCCCGGATATGATTCAGGAAGCAGAAGAGCAGGTTCGCGTTATTCGTGAGAAATTGAAAACAGCCCAATCTCGTCAAAAGAGCCAATATGACCGCAAGCATAAGCCTATGGCTTATGAAATTGGCGAGAAGGCTTACCTTCGGGTTACTCCTTTGAAGGGAACCCATCGATTCGGTATCAAAGGCAAGTTGGCTCCTCGTTACATTGGACCCTTTCGCATTCTTGCCAAGCGAGGAGAAGTTGCCTACCAATTGGAACTACCTTTGCATCTTTCCGTAGTCCATGATGTCTTCCACGTTTCCCAACTCAGGCGTTGCTTCTCGGATCCTATCCGTGGAGTGGACCACGAAACGCTTGATCTCCAAGATAACCTCACCTATCGAGAATATCCCGTTCGTATTCTTGATCAAGCCAAGCGTACCACTCGACGTCAGAATATCAAGTTTCTAAAGGTTCAATGGTCAAACCATTCCGAGCAAGAAGCAACTTGGGAAAGGGAGGATCGTCTTCGACTTGAGTAACCCACCTTCTTCGCAACAGATCCTAAATCTCGGGACGAGATTCTTTTGAGTGGGGGTGAGTTGTCACATCCTAGTTAGACCAGGCATTAGTGTGTGCATCATGTTTAAATTTCATTTGAATTTGAAATGGGGAAGACAGAAACCCCAGAACCCCTTTTGAATCCAACTAGGGTTTACTAAAAATTATTTCAATGAACCTGAAATGCCCTTCTAAAATGCTCATCATTTTTGCTTTGGTTCAGAGCCTCTGCCAAAAGTGGTGCACAATTTTCTAGGTCATCCTAAGGTCCTTGAATTAAACCATAAGTATTTGAGTTTGGGCATTTAAAATTATATAAAATATTTCAAATGCCCAAATATCCCCAAACTAAAATGTTTCATGTTGGAAATATTCCAACAATGGACCAGGAACAGTTTGGTGATTTTTTAAGCTGTTTAAGTATTTTTTAAAACTCCACAAAGTTACAGAAAATTAGAAAAAGAAAAACAGTTGGAAATGCTTACCTGGCGCCTACTAACCGGCCCACCTGCCGGCCCAGCCCAGCAGCCTCGCCAGCGAGCTGCTTGGCTCGGCCAGGCAGGCAGGCAGGTGCTCGGCGGCGAGCACCGCATGCACGCCACGCACCTGGTCGCCGCCTCGCCGCTCCCTTCTTCGAGCTGCCGACGCGGTTCGATTCCCCTCTCTCCCCCGAACCCCTCGGACACCTCCTCTCCTCCCCAGCTCCTCCCCTTCATGCTCCCCCGCCATGGCCGACGCCACCACAGCCACGCCGTCGCCGTAGACGCGCTCCCCGCCGACCGTGCTCTGTCTCGCCGTGTCTAGGAGCTCCGCCGCCCTTGTCTTCGTCGAGCTAGCCGAGCCCCGCGTGCTCGAGTAGCCCGAGGCCGCTACACCGACCTCGCCTGATCCCGCCGTCGCCGGAGATCCCCTTCAACGCCGTCGTCGCTCCGGCCCGTCCCCGACCGCACCGAGTGCTCCTCCGAGTTGCCTGTGAGCCTAGCTACCTTCCCCTCCCTTTCTCTCTCGCTCTCGAGCCATGTAGCGACCGAACGGAGATCAACCGCACCCGCCGCCGCGGAGCTCGTCGCCGACGTGCTCCCGACCACCCTCCGGCCACCTCTTGGTGTCCATCGCACTCACCACACTCCGTAGCGTCTAACCAAGCACTCCCCTCACCTCACCGACCACCCTAGCCTCGAGTTCGTCTTCGGCCGAACTCCGGCGGCCGCCTAGGTCGTCGCCAGCGCCGATTCCGGCCGCCCCGACCCCAACCGACACCACCAGAAGCTACGGCTTGTCCCCAGCTACCAATAGCCACCCTCCGCGGCTCGTTTGGTTGCCGAAACGGCCAAACTCACTTCCGCCGCCGCGTCGGGCTCGCCGGCGGCTAGACGCCGGGCAGCCGATGTTGACTTTGACCACGGTGGGCCCTGGTTGACTCTGATGAGTCAATGACAGGTGGGGCCCAGCCCTGTTAACTAATTAGGGTTAGTTTTAATTAATTTTTAGTTAAACTAATTATGCTGACACCCTGGACCCACAGTCGGGTTTGACACAGGCGTCTCCGTTGACCACGGCGTCATTCTCGCATGGGCGCAATAAATCAATTCTTGGATTTATTCTAATATAGGAAATTCAGAATATAGTTCAAACTTCAAAATTCATAACTATTAATCAGTAACTCCAAATGCAAAGATTTATATATGGAAAATGATCAGAAAAATCCATTCTATCCATTGGTACAGGTTTCATGCATGATAAAACAAGTTAACCTTGCTGTTTAAGCAGAATAAGATAGTGCACCTTTAGGGCTATTTTAAATGAGCTAGCATTTGAATCTTTGATTCAAATGAGTTCATCCTTTTGTTTCAGCTTGCATTAGGCCAACACACATCCATATTGCCATGTCATAGCATGCATCATATTGTTGCATATTGCCATGTGTGTTTATTTTCGGTATGTCTTTCGTGATAGGTTCTGCCTCCGAGGATCACCCCGAATATCCGTCTGAAGGGCAGTATCCTACCACCACTCCATCAGGCAAGAAACCCATTGATCATACCGATACAAACCCATGTTCTCGCTTCTGCTCTTGTTTTACTGCATTAAGACAACGCGATTCAAACTGTTGTGTGCTGCGGTAGTTGAACCCACTTCCTTTGCATGACCTGTCATTGCCACAGTAACTAGATGAAACCCACTAGTATGTGTAGGAGTTGATTGAGCCATGTTTGTGATTCCTACCATGCTATGCTTGCTATGCTTAGAGTTGTGTCAGGTCTGGCTCATCGGGATGATGAACTGGAGTGAAAGGTTGTGTGGGTTCGAGAGTGAAAGTGTTGAACACGTTTTGGTAAAGGTATCGATAAGAGGCGCGTAGGAGTACATGGTGGGTTGTTTCATTGAAGCCGTCCCTAAGAACTGAGATCTGTGTTTGTGATCCATGAAACAGTTACTACCACGCATTGGGCCCGAAACCAATGGACCCTCTCGGCTTCTTAACCACCCTTGTTCCCGGTCCGGAGTTGCAAGTAGTTTCGTGTTTGTAGCATGCTGGGGGCCGCACGCAACACTGACCGTAGGGGTGGGTTGTGTTGCGGTAGGCACGTGGCCCGGTGTACCGAGTGCCCGTTTGGTATCTCGGGAACCCTGCACACATCGTTCGGGGCTGTATGGGAAACCTCGGACGGACTCCCTGCGGATGGAACCCGAATAGGCGATAAACCTGGACTTGGGACTTGTGTGTTTAGGTAGGCTGTGGCCGACACCCACGTTGGGCTTCCGCTTGAAGGTTGCCGAGTACATGTCGTGTAAACGGCGATAAGTGGTGAAAGCGTGTGTGAAGAAGTACACCCCTGCAGGGTTAATATGATCTATTCGAATAGCCGTGTCCACGGAGAAGGACTTCTGGGTTGCCTACATCAGTTCATAGACAAGTGAATGGATACTACTAAAAGCCTCAAGATAAGTGTGAGTATCGCGGATGGCCCTCTCGTGGGATGACGAGAGGATCCACGGTGGAGTATTGTGATGGTGATTAGTGGACTGGTGCGACAAATGCTTTTCAAGTGGTGTCACGTGGGATAGCTTAGCCAAGAGTCAAAGCTGGCTTGTTGCAAATAACTCCACCACCTTCTTGAGAATGCATGTATGATAGGATTACGTGGTAAGACTTGTTGAGTACCTCCGTACTCATGTTTGCTTAATTAATGTTTTTCAGACGACAACACCGCCTTCCGATGGGTTCTATGTAGACCTTGACATCGACGAGTGAACTAGCCACCCGGTGGTGATCCAAGGCTTGTGAAGGGCCCTTTGTAGATAGAAAGGCTTCAACAAGCTTTCTTTCTTTCTAGAGTCCTGTACTCTGCACTAGTTTGCTTCCGCATGTGCTTGTATGTTTGTATGATTTGAGTGTTGGGTCATGTGACCCCTACCTGTATGGATATGTTATGTATGGCTCCTCGGAGTCTTTTAAATAAAGTACTGGAGTTGTAGAGTTTTGTTGTGATGCCTTGTTGTATTTACTCATATCGGGCATATTGCGTGTATGATTGAAATGCTTGGTATGAGTGGGATCCGACAAACTAGTTGTTTATCCTTGGCAGCCTCTCATATGGGGAAATGTAGTCTCGTGCTTACGAGCGATAGTAGTCCGCTACAGCCGGTTCACCGGAGTCCTGCTAGCCCAAAGACTACCGCTTGGACACTTGACTGGCGGCATGTGTTTCACTTCGTTCCTATGTCTGTCGCCTTCGGGAAATGTCACGCGGTGATATTCGGAGCCCTGCCTAGCTCTTTATGTACCGGGATACCGGAGTCCTGTTAGCCCAGTGCTACATCCCGAATTCATACGTTGATGACCGACATGCTCGATGTGATTCATGTATGCCTGTCCCCATAGGTTAGCGCCGCTTTGGGTTCACGACTAGCCATGTCGGCCCGGGTTCTTTGTCATGTGGATGCTAGCGACACTGTCATATACGTGAGCCAAAAGACGCAAACGGTCCCGGGCCATGGTAAGGCGACACCGTGGGAATACCGTGCGTGAGGCCGCAAAGTGATATGAGGTGTTACCGCCTAGGTCGATGTCACTTGGAATCGGGGTCCTAACATCGGGCTGGAGTCGGCTTGACTTGGCCTTGCATCTGGGACTCGGCCGCCCGCGGGAAGCCGGCCGCTCCTTCAGTCGGCTTCCAGAAGGCGGCACCTTTCCTTGTCGTCTTGAGGGGCGCAGTCAGCCCCGATGCCTTGAAAGGTCTTGGGTCTCGGGTTAGCCTACCCATGGCCCATTACTCCGACAGTAGTCCCCGAAGCTGGTGAGTCGTCGCGGGCGATCGGTCAAGGAGCGTCAGCAGTTTCCTTCTTCGGTCATCCAAGGTGGAGCTTCATCCATCTTCTTCCAAGCCGACTGTTTGGAGTCGGCCTCGCCCCAACCCGTCTTGACCAATCTTTCGAACGCCTCGGCGGGAGCCAAGTGGCGTACTAGCGAAGCCTTCATGCCACCGCTCGTCCCGGGCCTATCACGTGGTGGCGTGCGGCCGGGCCAGTCTGCCCGCTTATGCACGCGATGGGACACGTCTTCGGACCGGGCCCGCCACTACCCTCCTCGGCTTTCAAGCAGATCCGCTGTGGCCGAGGCGGGCGGTTGAGATTCCCACGGAGTTACTGCGTGCAGTAACTCGCGTGGTAAGGATCGTGGGGGTGTGGGGTAACGGCGCAGTTAATCCCACGCTCGCCCCCTCGGCTTCGCAGCCCGAGGGCCTATAAGTAGGCGGGGGAGGGGGAGCGGCAGGGCACGCGCATCCCCCCTACTCATTGCCTTTCTTGCCTCCTCTTCCTTCTTCCTCTCGCCGCCGCGCCCCCAAGCTTCGTTGATCATCGCGGTGACCCGTTCCCGATGAGCTCCTCTTCCACCGCCACGCCCCTCGCGGTGCGCTCCGGGGAGTGGAACAGCTCCGAGGTTCACGAAGACCACATCGACTTCCTCCGCAAGACGCGTCGGCTACCTCACGAGGAATTCATGAAGGTCCGCCTCACGCCGGAGAAAGAAATCTCACCGGCGCCGGAGGAGGGCGAGCGGGTCGCCTTCGCCGCACCGCTGCTGACCTCGGTCTGCCGGCGAGCGGCTTCTTCCGCTCCTTCCTCGAGTTCTACGGACTCCAGCCGCACCACCTCACTCCGAACACGGTGGTGTTGCTGTCCGCCTTCGTCACTCTGTGCGAAGGCTTCCTCGGCATCCTCCCCATCCTCGAGCTATGGGGGGAGTTCTTCTACACCAAGCTTGGCACCCACGTCGCCAGCATGCCGGCTCAGTGCGGCGCGTTTAGCGCGGTGCGGAGGACGGGGGCCGACAACCCGTTTCCCCCCATCACACTGGTAAAGTCGGTGAAGATGTGGCAGCAGTCGTACTTCTACGTGAAGAGCGTCTTCACGGAGGGCGACTGGGTCAACCTGCCAGCTTATGCAGCCGACGTGCCGGCTGGGAGACAGCACAACTGGTCGTACCGGGCCAGGACGCTGACGCACTTGGCAACGCGAGAAGCCGTCCGGGTACGTTCTCTTCTTCCTTTTTGTTTCTTGTACTTTCTGGTGGGGGCGCGCCAGCGCACCCTCTAGGTGTAGTCCCCGAGTTTCGGGCCGGCTGCTGAGCAGGCGGCTCGGAACTCTAATCGGCGAGTTCCAAGTGCTGACAATCGTCTGAGTTTTATGTCGCCGGATTACCACAACATCCGCGAGATCACCTTCCACTCCAACGCCCAAGAGCTGGCTCAGCGGATAGCCGACTTGTCGGACAGTCTAAGTACGTCTTCTTCTTCTTCCCCCGGGGGCGCGCTAGCGCACCCGCGGGCTGTAGTCCCCAAGATTCGGGCCGACTGCTGAGCGGTCGGGCCGAATCTCCCCGGCGACTGTATTTCTTTGCTGGCGACTAACGCCTTGCATTCTTCTTTCTTTTGCAGAAGCCAACGCCGCCTTGCAGGAGCAGCTGGATGAGGCCAACACCTCGCTCTGTGCCAAGGAGGAAGAGTGCAGGCAGCTGGCTAAAGCACGACCGGCTGGCTGCGGAACTGGCGGAGCAGAAGGAACTATTCGAGAAGGCTCAGAAGGAGGCGAAGGACAAGGAGTCCGGTCTCCTTGCTGAATTCGCGAGCGAGCGCTCCTCCTGGTCCGACAAGGAGGCAATGCTGACCTCTGGCTTCCACAAGATTGAGGACATAGTCGATGGTGAGTCTTCCTCATTTTTCTTTTTTGCGCCGCCGGCTGTTGGTCAAAACCGGCTTCTAGTCTTTTAATTTTCCTCTTTGCTTCCGCTTTGGCAGACTTCTTCCCTGGCCACTCGGACGTCGCCAAGCGGGCCATCAAAGCTGAATGTGAAGGGCGGAGGGCGGACGGTGCAAAAATCGCCGCCGACGCCCCCCGATCCCTTTACGAGCAGATCTTGAGCATTGAGGCTCGTCTTCGGCCGGCTCACCGGATGCTGCACCGGCTTCAGCGCGTCGGCGCCCAGGCAGTCGCCGCCTTGTGGCCAGACATGCCGGCAACGCGCACTCCCCGTCGGACCGCCGACTGGCTGGAGGTAGCAGCCGGCCGTCTTGAGGCCTGGAAGGGCTCTTCGGCCCGGGCTGGGGCGTGCCGGGCCTTGGAGTTCGCGAACGCGTGGTACCCTGGGCTAAAGTTAGCCCAGCTGGCCGCGTTCCGGCAGGAGGCTCAGGCAGAGTTGGCGACCGTGGAGGACGGTCTTGTCAAGCGCGCGGCGTCGGTCGCCGAGTACACCGACACCAGCATCTTCGTCCCGGAGCAGACTGAAAACGGCGACGAGGCGCCGCCAGAATGGTTCGGGCTGAACCCGGCCGATGACGAGGACTCAGCGAAGATGATCGACTCCAGCGGCGAGGAGGAAGGCGAATCGGAGGAGGGAGGCAAAGAGGAGGCGCTAGAGTTCGGAGCGGACGGCCAGCCTCAGCTCGACCGTGCCTCCAGCAACGAGCCGCGTCCGACCGAGCCAGCTACCACCGGAGGCGATCAAGCAGAGACCGACCAGCCGGCCGCTCTGGCGACTGGCACCGCCGACTCCTCCGATCGTCCAAACCCTTCTGCTGCTTCTGAGGTTGCTGCTGTATCTTTCGTTTTGCCTGTCTATTAGTCTCAAAATGAACTTGCTAACGTCGCACGATTCCACCCGGCGGGGTGTATCCAAACTTCGTTGAAGATCGACCAGGGGCCCTTATTATGTAAATATTTTCCTGAGTTCCGATTCTTCTTGCTTATCGCTCTCTGGCTTTTTTCCTTTGCTGCCTTCCCTTGGTTGCCGCCTTGTCGATAGCAGCGCCGCTCCATGATGCATTCTTTGGGTCAAGTTTCTGGCTACCTCGGGATGGCAAGTACTTAGCCGCTTTAGAGTTTTAGCAAGTTGAATAGGAAGCAGCCAGCCGGCTGCTGAACAGTCAGTTTGTAAGAAAGGCTGGAAGCTGGCTTAAACTATGCAGTGCTTTGAGTCCTTAACCATTTGTCGTGTGGGCACCCTTTCTACCTCGCTCCTGCCCGCCAATCAGTCGCTTTGCGAGCTGCGGCTTCTGGCAGGAGACGGCTTAAGTGCCACCATTACTTGTCCGGCTGCAGGAAGCATTTCATAGTGCCAAACGGCGAGTCCCCGGGTCGACTAGTCGAACCCGGTGCCAAGCGGCTTAACAAAAAATGACATACTCATAGGCATAATTCTTATCGTATAGATAAAAGAGGGCAGTCCCTGAGCTCTTCTCGGGGGACCCGGAGTCTTTGTACTTTAATACAAAAGGTAGCGTGGTACATACTGCGTTAACTGCAAAATCTTCGGAGGAGATTTGCGTTCCATGGCCGTTCCGTCTCCTTGCCGGAGTCGTCCCTCTTGCATGCTCGAGGCTTCTGAGCGTCGATCAGGTAGTAGGAGTCGTTGTCCAATACTTTGCTGATGATGAAGGGGCCTTCCCAAAGGTCTTTGAGAGCTTGTCTTTGTGGCTGTTATTCGCTGGATCAGCCGGAGCACAAGGTCTCCTTCTTGGAAAGATCTCGGCTTGACCTTCCGGTTGTAGTATCGGCGCAGGCTCTGCTGGTAGATGCTGGACCGGCTGAGTGCCAACAGCCGGCCCTCTTCCAGCAGATCGACGTCGTCTTGTCGTGCTTCTTCTGCCTCCTCTTCGGTGTACATGGTGACTCGAGGGGAGTCGAACTCTATGTCCGTTGGGATGACGGCTTCGGCACCGTAGACGATGAAGAAAGGCGTGAAGCCGGTTGTCTTGTTCGGTGTTGTGCGTAGGCTCCAGAGGACGGCCGGCAGCTCGTCGAGCCAGCAGCCATCCGAACATTCCAGAGGCTCGACCAGCCGGGCCTTGATGCCGGATAAGATGAGGCCGTTTGCTCGCTCAACTTGGCGGTTTGACTGCGGGTGGGAAACAGACGCTAAGTCCAGTCGGATGCCCTGCGTCACGCAGAAATGGGCCAAGGCGCCCTTGGCGAAGTTTGTGCCGTTGTCGGTGATAATGCTATGCGGTATGCCGTACCGAGTGGTGATGTCGGCGATGAAGGTCACGACAGTCGGCCCATTCAGTTTCTTGATTGGCCTTGCCTCTATCCACTTGGTAAACTTGTCCACAACGACAAGCAGATGAGTCATGCCGCCACGGGCCGTCTTGAATGGTCCCACCATATCCAGGCCCCAGACGGCAAAGGGCCAGGCGATGGGGATAGTCTTGAGTGCAGAAGCCGGCTGATGTGGCTTGGAGCGGAACAACAGACACCCTTTGTATTTCAGACCAAATCCTTGGCGTCTTCTAGGGCAATCGGCCGGAAAAACCATGGCGGAAAGCTTTGGCGACAAGTGCTCTTGAAGCCGCGTGGTGGCCACATTCGCCTTGGTGGATATATTTGAGAATTGCTTGGCCTTGCTCTGGTTCGACGCAGCGTTGGTAAACACCAGTGACACTGCGCCTGGCCAGCTTTCTATTGACTATGGTGTAGGCCGCAGCCCAACGTTGCACTTGCCGGGCCGAGATCTCATCAGGCGGCAGCTCCTTGCTTACTAGGAAGCTGAGGATGGGCTGGGCCCAAGAACGTGCTGCGACTTCTGCAACTGTTAGGATCGCAACTTGGACGAGGGAGGCTGGGCCGGGAGGCGGCGGGTTGGAGTCGGCAGCCGCTTGCTGGGTCGATGAAGTCCCCGGGCCGATTGGTGCAGTCCCCGACCCGAGCTCTGAAGTCCCCGGGCCGATTGGTGCAGTCCCCGACCCGAGCTCTGAAGTCCCCGGGCTGGCCGCTGCAGTCCCCAGGCCGGGTTCTGAAGTCCCCGGGCCGGGTGCGATCGCCGCTGACCCCGGCGTTGCTGAAATTCCCGTGCCGGCCGTTGGAGCTCTCAAGTCGGATCTGACTGCTTCAGGTGGGGCCGGCATGAAGATAGAATCTGATTCTGGTGATGGCTTGACACACGGCTTGGAGAGGCCAGAATTCCCGTGCCGGCCGTTGGAGCTCTCAAGTCGGATCTGACTGCTTCAGGTGGGGCCGGCATGAAGATAGAATCTGATTCTGGTGATGGCTTGACACACGGCTTGGAGAGGCGTTGAAGGGCGACGCCGGTCGGTATTGCTTGACGGGTGGAGCTGATTCTTGCCAAGGCGTCTGCTTGCTTGTTGTCGTTCCTTGGCACATGGAGAAACTCGCACCCCTCAAAATATCCACTGAGTTGTTGCACAAGGAAGCGGTAGCTCGCCATGTTTGCATCTTTTACGCCCCCGGCCGCTGACGACTGCTGGACCACTAAATCAGAGTCACCATAACACAGGATCCGGCGGATGCCGAGCTCTTTGGCAAGACGGAGCCCGTGAATGAGTGCCTCGTATTCGGCGATGTTGTTGGAGGCGGCGAAATGGATTTGTAGCACATACTTGAGCTTGTCGCCTTTGGGAGAGGTAAGGACGATGCCGGCTCCCAGACCGGTGCGCATCTTGGAACCATCAAAGTGCATGCGCTAATGAGTCGAGTCGGGCGCTGGCGGCAGGTACTGGGTCTCGGCCCAGTTGATGAGGAAGTCGGCCAACGCTTGGGACTTAATGGCGGTGCGAGGCTGGTAGTAGATGGTATAGGGGGCCAAATCTATGGCTCACTTGGTGACTCGGCCCGAGGCATCTCGGCTTCCAATGATCTCGGCAAATGGAGCTGTGTAGACCACAGTGATTGGGTTCTCTTGGAAATATGGCTTCAGCTTTTTGGCGGCGAAGTGTACGCCGTAACACATCTTCTGATAGTGGGGGTAGTTCTGCTTGGAGGTCGACAATACTTCACTCAGGTAGTACACCGGTCTCTGGACTGGTAGTTCCTTGCCTTCCTCTTTGTGCTCCACCATAATGACCGTGCTGACCTCTCGGTTGGTGGCGGCGATGTAAAGGAGCATGGGCTCTTTAGGAGTCGGGGCCACCAAGACTGGTGGAGTGGTCAACATCTTTTTGAGCTAGAGGAAAGCTTCATCCGCCTTGTCATTCCACTCGAAAAAGGTGGTTTTCTTCATGAGCTGGTACAGAAGAAGAGCCTTCTCTGCCCGGCCGATCGATGAACCGGTGATGGAAGCCAAACAGCCGATGAACTTCCGCACATCCAACAAATCGGGTACTTCCATCCTCTCGATGGCCTTGATCTTCACAGGGTTGCCCTCTAAGCCGCGTTCAGAGACTAGGAATCCAAGAAGCTGGCCGGCTGGTACTCCGAAGACGCACTTCTTTGGGTTGAGCTTGATCTGAAATCGGCGTAGATTCTCAAAGGTCTCTTTGAGGTCCTCTAGCAGCGTTCCACGCTTCTCCGTATTCACGACCACATCATCCACGTAAACGTGGGCGTTCCTGCCGAGTTGCTTGAGGAGGCACTTCTGCATGCAGCGTTGAAAGGTGGCGCCGGCATTCCTCAAGCCAAACGTCATGGTCAGGTAGCAGAAGGCTACGAATGGTGTGATGAAGGCGGTCTCTGATCTATCGGCGGATTCAGCTTGATTTGGTGGTATCCTGAATATGCATCCAAAAAGCTCAACAGCTCGCATCCGGCTGTGGAGTCTATCACTTGGTCAATCCTTGGCAAAGCAAACGGGTCTTATGGGCACGCTTTGTTGAGGCTAGTTTAATCGATACACATACGCCACTGCTTGTTTTTCTTCAGCACGAGGACTGGGTTGGCCAGCCACTCTGGAAAAAACACTTCCATGATGAAGCCCGCTGCCAGCAGCCGGGCTATCTCTTCTCCAATGACTCTTCTCTTCTCTTCTGACAGGCGGCGCAAGGGTTGCCTGACAGGCTTGGCATCGGGTCGGACGTGTAACTTGTCTTTGGGGGACACCTGGCATGTCTTTGGGGGACCATGCAAAGATGTCCCGATTCTCATGGAGGAAATCGACGAGCTCGCTTTCCTATTTGCTGTCGAGGCCCGTACCGATGACAGCATGCCTCTCCAAGTGCTCTGGGTCCAAGGGTATCTTCTTTGTTTCTTTGGGCGGCTTGAACGAGCCCTCAGCTTCCGACTCCTTGGGATCAGGCGACATCTCCGGCCGCTTTCCAGCCATCGCCACAACCCGGTCAAGGAGCCGCTTCTCAGCTGCAATCACGAGGGACTCGGCCAACCGACTGCTCTCTGCTGCGCAGGCGGACAACTTCTTATAATCGCCGGCTATGGTTAGAATCCCCTTGGAACTCGGCATCTTCATCTTGAGGTAGGCGTAGTGGGGGACCACCATGAACTTGGCCAGAGCAGGCCGGCCAAGCTACGGATGGTAGGGGCTTTCAAGGTCCACCACCTCAAACCTGACCTGCTCTCGGCGAAAGTGATCTTTGTCCCCGAAGAGGACGTCTATCAGGATCTTGCCGATTGGTGAGCAGGAAAGACCAGGAACTATGCCATGGAAGACAGTCCGGCTGGGCTGAAGCTGCCTTTGCTTGATTCCCAACTTCTCCATTGTGTCCTTGTACATGATGTTGATGCTACTGCCGGCGTCTATCAGAATTTGGGAGAAACGAGCAGCTCGCCTGTCCATGGCAAAGGTGGCATCTAAAACCAGTGCATAGGAGCCGGGTTTGGGCATCACCTCTAGGTGATCGGCTCTGCTCCAGCTGATGGGTTTCTCCGACCAATGCATGAACTCTGGGGCCTTGGTTGCTACTGCGTTCACCTCTTGCTGTTGCTGCCGCCTGTTGCGCCGGTAATCAGCCACGCTGGTGAATATGACGTAGACTCCATGCTCTTCTGGAAACTCGTCATGTATGGATCCGACTGGACTGGCCGCCGGCTGCTGGGGCTGAGGAGGAGGCTGCTGCCCAGCAGGCGCGGGAGGCAGGAGGCCGCCTCCCTTGGCGATCCTGGTGAGCCAATGGCACTTCTGAGTGGTGTGGTTTGACGGCTTCACGCCACTATGGAATTTGCAAGGTGCATCAAGGGTTTGCTCATATGAGAAAGCCAGCAGCCAATTTGCCTTGCCGCCCTTCTGCCGCTTGGAATGAGCCTGCCCTTCTGGCCGCTGGTCTTCGACTGTCGCCACCTGTCGGCTAGTGGAAGCCGGCTGCGGGGCCTTGCTCTTGTGGTCGTTCTGCTGTTGACGCCGACTGGTGTCTCCAGCCGGAGTTCTGGGAGCCTGAGTGGCCATCTTGCCAGATGCATTCACTTGGATCTTCGCCTTCATTGAGGAGTCGGTCGTGGCGTATTTGTCTGCTATGATCAGCAGCCCGTCGAGGGTTTCCGGCTCGTCGCAGAGGAGCTTGTGCTTGAGGAGGGTGCCCTCTCGGCATCCGGCGGTGAAGTACTCGATGGCCTGCACCTCGTGCACGCCCTCGCAAGAGTTGCGGAGCTCGGCCCAGCGCGTGAGGTAGTCACGAGTCGACTCGTCGGGGCCTTGTATGCACAGGGAGAGCTGGCGGAGCTTGGGCGGACGCTTGTACGTGCTGGTGAAGTTGCGGACGAAGGCGTCGGTGTAGTCGACCCAACTGTTGATGCTTCGGGGCTTCAGGCTGATCAGCCACGTCCGAGCTGTACCTTGGAGCATGAGCAGAACGTACTTCACGGCGACTCGCTTGTTGCCGTTTGCTATGCTGACGGCTCTGGAGTAGTCGACCAGCCAGTCCTCCGGCTTCACGGAGCCGGTGTACTTGGGAGTGTCTCTTGGGAGCGTGAACCCTTTGGGGAAGGGCTCGTCTCGTATGCGGGGACCAAAACAAGGCGGACCCAGCTCGTCTTCTTCTTCTAGCACCAGGGATCGGTTCAGGCGGTCGATCCGGTGGCGGGCATCGTTTTCTCCGATTCCTTCTCGGCAGCCAAGGCGATGCGCCCGGCGATGGGTTATCAACGGCGGGGAAACGCGCCTTTCCCTGCGAGGGGGAGGAGGCGGACAGTCGTCCCGCCGTTCCACTGCTCTTGGGCGGCCATCTTGGTCGCGCTCTATGGAGATCCGAGTCCGACTACGGCTGGCAGCCGGCCTCTTGTCCTTTTTAGCACGGACGCCACCAGACGGTGTCCGGGAGGTCGCACCTTGATCTCGGTGGTGAGTTAGATCGTCGTTTTGCCGACGCGGCACCTCGGTGCGGCAGCCGGCTTCGTGCTGCTCGGCGGCCGCGTCGAAGTCATTGGGCAGCGTTCGCCATCTGGCGGCATCCTCGCCTCGAACTTGTCAAGATTTTCTGCCATCGCCTGGGTGGCTCGGATGTTCTCCGCAGGCGTCATGTAGAAGGGGCGATCAGCCCTGAACAGGTTGGCGATGGCCACGCCGCGCTGCTGGATCATGCCAAGGCAGCTGGGCCCAGTGGGAGCCGGCGTGCCACCCACAGCGCGATCCATTTCGCGCTGGTAGGCCTCCGACAGGCGTCTCATGCTGGCCAGCCTCTTGGCGCCTTCGACGAGCTGGAGGTGGCGAGCCTCCAACATCTCGGCGTCGGCATCTTCGGGAATGGGCGCTGACAGGTCTTGCAGCGCCGCGTCGAGCGGGTCGCAAGCACCTCCGCCGGAGTGCTAGCCGTGTATGATGACTAGCACCTCCGTGACGGTGCTTCTGCCGCTCTCCGCGCGAGGGAGCAGCTCGTCATAGATCACCATGTTGGTGGGGAACGCGTGAGCGACGCGGTGTCGGAGTCAACCAACATCGGAACGGTGGAGCCTACAGACTCCAAGTCCGCAGCTGGCTCGCTGGAGACGTGGAGCTAATCAAGGAGGCCCGCGAGGAGGCTCTCGGGGCCATCGGTGCCCGCATCAGATGCGGGCTCGTCTGAGAGGCAGACTCCGCCAACGAGATCAGCGAGGCAGCTCACCGCGCAGGCCAACTCTGCACCATGCAGCATGTCGGCACAGACGCCGTCTGGCGTGCCGGGCTGGCTGCGCTCGCCAGGGAGGAAAAGGGTTCCCGTCCAGAGCAGGTCTCCGGATGACAGTGCACCTCGCCCACGGTGGGCGCCAAATGTCGGGGGTTGGGTGTGACATATGCCAAAGGATGGCTTATCATGGTGGGAGCGAGTAGAACGTCGCCGGTGCCCGGAAGCGGGATGAGGCGTAGACACGAACGATGGCGTACTTTACCCAGGTTCAGGGCTCTCCTAGGAGATAACACCCCTACTCCTGCTCTGCGGGGTCTCCGCATGATCACTAAGGCTCAAGTGAATACACGAGTGCTCCTCGAGCTGTATGCTAGAGGTAGGAGAAGGCAAGGCTAGCTCTCTCCTTTCCTCTATGATCTGGTCTAACTAGCACAGGTTCTGAACCCTTTGCATGGGTGCCCCGGGGGGTTTATATAGGCCTACCCCTAGGGGTACATTGGTAATCCGGCCGGGTGTGGGGCCCGGCCGTCGATCTCTGTGCGGCTTCTCCTTGTTGGTGAAATGCAGGCAGGCCGTACCCGCCGCTCTCGGGGCTTGTCGGCAGCTGATCACTGTAGTCGCGTCTCTAATGACGGAGGCTTGGTCGAGAGGTCATGGCTACAGCCCTACCGCCTGGCGGGTGATTACTGTAGCCACTCCCCGCCTTGTCTGGTTGATGGCGCGCGGGCCCCGAGGGAGGGGCCAGCCGACTCCTAGAGGCCGACCTCCCCCGGGTCCGATTGGTAGGGCTCTTTGCCGTCTTCTGGACTCTCGCTGACGTGTGGGGCCCGTCGTCCTTGGGCCGTACAGACAGGCTGTCGTGGGAACAGGACTACGCCCTCTGGTGATGTCGAGCGGTGGCAAGCCTTGTGGGCGAGATCTCCACGGTCGGGGCACTATGGCCATGCTTGCCTGATTTGGAGGAGGGGATGGGCTGTACTGTAGCCATCCCCCATCCCGTCCTCCTGACGAGGGCATAGGCTTTGCAGGCGTCGCGGGCCGACTCTCCAAAGCCGGCTTCTCTAGAAGTCACCGGGCTGGAGTCGGCTTGACTTGGCCTTGCATCCGGGACTCAGCCGCCCACCGAAAGCCGGCCGCTCTGTCAGTCGGCTTCCAGAAGGCGGCACCTTTCCTTGTCATCTTGAGGGCGCAGTTAGCCCCGATGCCTTGAAAGGTCTTGGGTCTCGGGTTAGCCTACCCATGGCCCATTACTCCGACATCATCATATATGGGACCTAGCACCAAATGAGAAGACACAAAAGAGGTAGAGGCCAAGTCGTTAGAGTTCAAAATGTCCTCACAAGACCTATCAACTATCGCTCTCCCTCTATGTGGTGGTTCACTCACTCCCTCAAAATAGGTGCACTCAAAGTCACATATGGTGGAGTCACTCATCTCACTCAAGTGGTGGGGGTTGTGGCTCTCCTCACATGGGAATTGGGGCAACACATCATATATGGGGCTAGTGGTGAAGTTACTCTCACTCTCAATATGGTGGCACAAGTCACTCAAGTCATCATACGTCGCCGTGGTCGAAGGGAAAATCCCATGCTCAACCATCTCGGTGTCGTCACCGTGGATGAAGGTCAAAGATGGCACATCATCACTCTCCTCAGTGACCGAAGGGAAAATCCCATGCTCGATCATGTCATCACCGTGGATGAAGGCCAAAGATGGCACATCATCACTCTCGCCTCCAAAGATGGAAGCATCATCCTTGCTCACCACCTTGTCGCTTGCCTCCAAAGCTTGGTCCTCGAATGGCTCCGTAATCGTAGTCGTTGTCGCACCGTCTTGAAAAAGAGTCGAAGTAGACTCGGCATCATCAATGCCACAAACAGGGGTGGCGGTGAAGTCGAACTTGGGAGCGTCGTCTTGGAGCTCGTCGGGCTTGGACATCATGGTGGTACTATCCTCATGCTCACAATCTTGGAGCTTGGTCTCCGAGAAGTGTGCTTGGGGTGGAGAAGGCTTAGCCTTCATGAGTTCTTGTTCCGCCTTGAGAGCACCACTGTAGAGGTCGTCGAGGGTGTCGGTGTTCTGGGACTAGGGGTGCCCAGACTTGCCTGCTTGCAGCCCGTGGCATGGCTCCATCAATGGCCCGGTACAGCCCAGCTTCAGCAGCAACAACTCGAGACCCTTGCGAGGGTCCGAGCCTCGTGAGACGGATGACAACAAGACCTCCCTGGGCAGCCTCGCTAGGATGGCTACTTAGGAGCGGAGATATCAATGCAGGGTGCGCCTTGCGAGGTTCGCATGACGTTAGCCATGACGACCAAGGCCAGGCAGGCGCCAGTGGGTGCAGAGTACCAGTATCTTCTTTGGTGCTAAGGAGGCAAGAACAGGTGCGGAGGCTGGAGGAATCAAGCAAAGGTTTCCATAACAGTGCAACAAGACCAAGACCGCCAGGACGGCAGGATGGAGGTCATCACTGAGCCCATGGCAGCGTCACCACCAGAGCTTTTGCAGGCGAAGACTACTTTTGTCAGGATAGCTTGTACTAGTTGTGCCCCCTCAGACTTGGCCGTTGTGGGATCCCCTCCTGCCTAACATTTGGGAAGAGGACCAAGGCCCCTATAAATAGGACCTAGCCACCACCGTAGCGAGCATGTGGGAGGACGGATCATTCAGATCATCCTTACACCCACCAGCTCATCGAGCTCAAGAACACCTCATCTCCTGAGGCTGTTCATCCACTGTACTAGTTCATCCTCAACCCCTTGAGGCAATACACCACAAAGCTGGAGTACGGTATTACACCGCAAGGTGGCCTGAACCAGGATAAATCTCTGTGTCTCTCAATCTTTGGGTTCGTCGAGCTATGCCGTGGGATCGTTTAGCGAGCGAGCTGGGGAGACAGTGTTCTTCGTGCGCACCCTAGAGTTCAAACCTCTCAAGGGTGTGCAGAACCCGTAATCCGACATTTGCGTGCCAGGTAGGGGTGCGCTGAAACCTCTCTTCCATCGACTGATACACCGCCGCTCCACCGCTTCCATGGCTAATGCTCGTCGGGCCCGTGCTGAGCGCCGAGCCGCTCTCAACACTCGCGACGCCCAAACGGCGCCCGTCGGCGGGCCTCCCCACCGCTCTCCATCACCCGCTGCCAACGCCGCCACCGGCCCAGTGGGGAACGAGCAGCAAGCTTCGTCGCGGCACCCCTTCATGCGGAGGGACGGACACACCGCCACCCTGTCGCTGACTCCGGCTGTCTCGTCGTCCCATGCTCGTCGTGGGCCCATAGATGCGCAGGCTGCGCCGCTCATGGCATGAGAGCTCCTGCGCTACTGCCCCGCTGATAACCTCTACGAGGACTGGATGGGCAGCATCACCGAGTTCGTCAGCGCCGCTGGGGGATCTCCTGCACCGACCCTTTCACTACCTCGCCCGCCTCCCGCTGCGGGCGACGTAGCCATCATATAAAAAAAAGACACATCCGTGACATTTTGGGCCGAACGAAATTTTTTTCTTCATACATATGACACTTCTATGATGATAATTGTGAAAAAACCCGGTATCATCATAGATGTGGTGGGCTCCTACTTCTATGACAAAAATCATGACAGAAAATGGGCTTTTCGTCACAGGCGGGCGGAGACGCAGCTGCATGACATTCTTTGGGCCGTCCATGACGGAAAAACCATGGTAGATGCGAGGGGAGGAAAATTTTGGGAGTTCCGGTTACGATGGGAGGTCGGGGCGGCGATCGCATTTCTCTCGTACGTGACGCTGCAGCGTGTGCGAGGCGTTGGCTCTAACTAAACCCGAGCGATTGCACTACAAGCTACGCATTACTGAACCCGAGCGATCGATCGATGGCTGTTAACTGAACCCGATCGAGCGATTCCTTCGCTACTGCTGCTAACTGAAGTCGATCGATCTTGCCTGCAGGATGAGCGATTGGCGTTGCGGGGGTTGGATGAATAGTGGCGGTGGCGTTGCCTCTGGATGAACAGGACCCGTGATGTGGTGGAGGGCTGGATGAGCAGTGAAGCGGTGGAGGGGTGGTTGAACAGGACCCCGTGGTGTGGAGGGCTGGATGAACAGTAGACGGTGGAGGGGTGGTTCAACAGGAGCCGGTGGAGTAGCGCGCGGTGGAGGCTGGATGAACAGGAGCCCGTGGAGGCTGGAGGAGGTCGACAGTAGCCCATGGAGGCTGGAGGAGGTCGACGGTGGAGATGAACAGTATCCCGTGAAGTCCCGTTTTGCGGTACGCCACACCCCTCCCGATGAACAGGACCCCGTTTCGACCGTAGCGCTCCAACACAATTCTGTTTCGTCCATTTTGCGGTACGCCACACCCCTCTCGATCAACATGACCCCCGTTTCGACCGTAGGAGGTCCGTTTAAATCCGTTTTGCGATGCGCCACACCCTCCCGATCAACGGGACCCCGTTTACCGTAGGAGGTCCGTTTCCTCCGTTCTTGCGATGCGCCACACCCCTCCCGATCAACAGGACCCCGTTCCGAACGTAGGAGGTCTGTTTCCTCCGTTGTGCGGTACGCCAGGCCTCGTTTCCATCGCCTGTTCCGTCCAAGCCGGTTGGCTCCCTCGCGTTCCATTACCTCCCGATGAACACGACGCATTCCGTTGCCTCCCGATGAAGACGGCGCATTTCGTTGCCTCCCCATGAACACGACGCATTCCGTTGCCTCCCGATGAACACGATGCATTCCGTTGCCTCCCCATGAACACGACGACGACGCTGTTTCTCCGTTCCGACCCAGCCATGTACACAAGCCCCTGGCCGTACGTATGCGCGAGTAGGCGTTTGAGACCCTGCCCGTATGTACGTACGTGGCCATATTTTCTTTATTGCACCCTCGCTGCTGTACGTACGTGTACATGCTACGTGCGCGCCTCTACTACGACACGCGTGCGGCGCCTCTACAACGACCAAGATACATACACGTTCGCGACCAGAATGACAACGCTACGTACGCTTCGACCAGGTGGGTCCCGACTGTCAGGCACTTCCTTGCCTGCGAAGATGTAGCTGGTGGGTCCCAGCAGTCAGGGGGGCGAATTGTTTTTTTTTTGCCCGGACGCACTTCCTTGCGTGCGAAGATGTAGCTGGTGGGTCCCAGCAGTCAGGGGGAAATGTTTTTTTCGCGAAATACGGTGGCCCGTCCGGTGGGTCCCCGCTGTCAGGTGGAGGAATAATTATTTTGCGCGTAATAAGGAGGCACTTCCTTGCTACGGCCGTGGACCCGGTATCGGCCTCTCCACGTCTGATCCACGTCTAATGGAAGCCATTCCTTGACCACGTTGACCACGCCCGTGCCGAGATAATCGAGGCGATGGGCGGCAGCGAGGCCTAGGAAGGGGCGACATGGAGCCGGGGAAGACGACGATGGATGTCCGCAGCGTGAAAGTCACGAGGTTCACTGGTTCGTTGTAGTGTGAGGCTGCCGTCGCCGCCATGAATAACGAGGGGTGTGGGTGAGTAGAGGATGGCACGGCCAGCGGTGGGAGTAGTAGGGGTCGGTGAGGCCTCGCCCGCGCATCGCCTTGACCGGCCACGGGAGGCGAGAGCACGAAGGCACGACCAGCGCTGGTTTGGGTGGCTGGAGCAAGAAGACCGGAAGGTTGAAGAAGCACTACGACCGTTGGATGGACATCGCCGCAGTCCTTTGGAGCTAGAATCGTGCATATTGACTAAGTTGACAAAGCCCTCCGTCCCCGTCGACTTAGTAGGCCCACAAGTCAGCCTGCCACTATACTAGGTCCCAACTAACAGGGGGAGTATTCATTTTTTTGTGCGTAATAAGGAGGCACTTCCTTACGTGCGAAGATATAGCTGGTGGGTCCGAGCTGTCAGCGGCGGTAATGTTTTTTCGCGAAATACAGATGCCCTTTCGGTGGGTCCCTGATGTCAGTTGGAGGAATCATTATTTTGCGCGTAATAAGGAGGCATTTCCTTGCGGGCGGCCGTGGACCCAGCTGTCGGCCTCTCCACGTACAGTCTACTTCAGATGCATGTCGATTCGTTGACCCACGTTGACCGAGCAGCGCCGAGAGCACCGAGGCGGTGGACGGCGGCGAGGCCTAGGAAGGAACGACATGGAGGCAGGAAGACTTCGGCGATTGTTTCCCCACGCGGAGAGTACGATCTGTTGTCTGAGGGTTTACTGGTCTGCCCTGCCGTCACGGAGAATAACAGCGGTGTGGGTGAGTAGAGGATGGCTAGGCCAGCGATGGGAATCTGGTGGGCGGTGAGGCTGCTTGGCGGCAACCTGACGGCAGCGAGGAGGAGGAAGCGAGCAGTCCACTTGGCGCTTGTTTGAGCGGCCGGAGCAGAAGAGCAGAGATTGAAGAAGCACGGCGGCCGTTGGATGGACATCCAACGATCCTTTGCTAGTCGTCAACCTTTTTTTAGGAAAGCCTCAAATCTGTGGAAAACAGCATAGAGCCCATCTGCCATTTTTTCTAATAATTTACAGCCCATTTGATAATTCTTAAGGTTTTTTTTTTGAGCCCATATTCTTTTTATTAGCATTACAGCCCATATTGTGGCCACGGTTAAAAAGTTATACGAAATTTTGCATATTTCGGTGCGGTCCGAACTGTTTTTAATCCCGAAATTTCGACTCACATTCAAACTGATTTAAAAAATAAATATATATCAATTATAAAATCCAACAAATTCTCCATGCATAAAAATTAATGTAATTTAAAATCTCGAAATGAAAAAAAGATATTTGAAACTAATTGCCGGTTTGATGTGTTTTAAAAATGTACAACCCATTTCTCATTACTGATAGGCCGTTTTCTCGGCCAGCCGAATGAAGCTCTCCTCATCTTGAAAGATTTGCAGCCCAACAGGCCTAACAAAGCGACTTACTTGGCAAATCACAAAAAACTGGGCTGTGGCCGTGGACCCGGTATCGACCTCTCCGTATAGTACTCTTCCGATGGAAGTCGGTCGTTGACCACATTGACCACGCCACGCCGAGAGCACCAAAGGCGGTGGATGACGACGAGGCCTAGGAAGGGGACGATCTGCGAGCAGGAAGACAGCGGCGGTGGATGCCCGCGGAGGAAGAATCTGAGGGTTCATCTGGTTCGGCTTGGCGTGATCTTTGCCGTCGCCCCTTGAGAATAACAGGGGTGTGGGTGAGTAGAGGGATACCACTGGGCCAGCGGTGGGAGTAGTAGGGGCGGTGAGGCCTCCAGCGGCATTACAACCCGACCACGAGAGGCGAGCACGCGGCACGACCGGCGCTGCTTTGTGCGGCTGGAGCAAGAAGACCAGAGGTTGAAGTAGCACTATGGCCGTTGGATGGACATCGTACGGTCACTGGAGCTAGAATCGTTCATATTGACTAAGTTGACAAAGCCCTTCGTCCTCGTCAACTTAGTAGGCCCACAAGTCCGCCACCCACTATGGTGGGTCCCAGCTAGTAGGGGGGTATTCATTTTTTTGGTGCGTAATAAGGAGGCACTTCCTTGCATGCGAAGATATAGCTGGTGGGTCCGACCTGTCAGTGGGGGTAACGTTTTTTTCACGAAATACAGAAGCCCTTCCCACTTACAGTGCACGTACTTTGCGTAATAAGGAGGAACTTTCCTTGAGTGCGACCATGGACCTCGTGGGTCCCAGCCGTCAGGCTCTCCACGTACAGTCCTCTTCCGATGACTCTCGTATGTTGACCACGCCGCGCCGGGCGCACCGAGGCGGTGGACCACGGCGAGGCCCCAGACTGGAACGACCCGGAGATGGGGAAGACGCGTCAGTGGAGTCGCAGACGGAGAGGAGTGGGAAACTTGACTGGTTCGGGTGCAGGGTGGGCCTACACTCGCAGAAAATAACAGGAGGTGCGGAGTGGAGGGATGGCCAGGCCGTCGGCGGGGTAGCGTATGTCGAGGAAGCGCCAAAACAACGCGCCATTTGGACACCGGAAGGTGGAAGCGAGGAGGATTCCGGCGTGGGGAAGAAAGGCAGGAGATTGAAGAAGAATGCGGCCGTTGGGCGTAAATCCAACGCCTTCTTGAAGCTTCGACCTCTTGGCCCACATGTCAGCCAGTCCATTTGTTTTTTTAGTCCATTTGGTGGGCTGGGTAAAGCAATGATGTAGCATCTATGCAGCCCGTTTAAATCCCATTTGCATTTTTCTCGAAATCCACGCGGACTTGCTGGGCTGGGTGAAAGTATCATGTTGGGCTAGACGGAGAAATGTTATAAAAACATAAACACATGATTGCACGTCAGTAAAATCTTTGCAAGCTTATGTACACAATCACTAGGAGTTAACTTGGCAAGTTATATATAAACAGTTATTATTGGAGTATTATTTTCTAAGAAATTTCAACTAAAATATCATTTTAATTTGATGAGTTAACAGTACGTGGGGTATTATTATTTTTTAGGCTAGACGTGGGACAGTTGAGTTGTTTCTAGGGGAAAGTATTGGGAGAAAACTCAGTTTACATCGAAAAAGAAAGTGGGAGAAAATTTAGAGACCTGCTGGGTCCACCTGAGGAGAGGAATATGTTGGGAGGAAGGAGATTCAAAGCACGGCAGCCGAGTGAACTAGTTTTTTTACGGACAAGTGAACTAGTTTACATACATAAGCAAATCGCCTCTAAAAAAGCAATCAGGTTAATGGGTTCTTAAAAGAAATATTTCAGACAAAATAGATAATTACGACACATAGGCTAATGCATGAAACACTCATATGATAAAGGTGCTTATAAACAGATAAAGTAAAACATCTAGACCTTCCTGGCACGCTTGATCATGATGCTGCAGCTTTCCGTGTACTCGTCGGTTACGAGAAGCAGACACACCCTCATGTCCAAGATCTGCCTGTACATGTCGCAGCATGCGTATGCGTCCTTGGCCGCGTTGGTTATGTAGGCTAGATTCAGAGGTACCTCCCACGTGTTCAGGTCGTCTTCTTTCATGTTGGCGTTTCAGGGGTCGATGATGGTCTCAGCGAGGTCAACCACGGAGTCCTTCTCCTGCCCGTTGTTGATGATCTTGTATTTCTTCTGGATGTCGACAAGCTTGTTGCACCAGATGGCCGAATCATCGCGTTCTTATTTCTCTCCACCGTAGCGAAGGTGCAGTCGGCGCTGCCGATGAAACGGGCGAATGCTCCAGAACCTAGTGCAGCCATAGGACTGAGGCGAGGCAGAGCTTCACCGAGTCCGTATCGTTGGTGTACATCACATTCAACTTGGTGCAGCCATAGGACTGAACGACGAACTCAAAGGGGAACTCCTTGCTGAATCCATATCCAGCAGGCTCACCCCTCGGATCGCCATTGGAGTCTCTTCGAGAGAACGAGTGTATAGGCGGCGGCAGCAGTTCATTTTTCAGCTCTTGGGGAACTGGATTCAACAATGGTGAGTGTGTCTGACGACAACAGCTACTACCCTCCCTCGTCCGCTGCACACACCGGCGGAAGATGCACCCTCGGCCACCTACGTCGGTTCACGGCGGAGTGTATTAATCTTTGTAATAACAGGAGTTAGTGGTCACTTTACTTAAATTTAATTAGCTTTAATAGAAATTTATACTTAAACAAGCAATGCATTCACTCGTTCTACTCGGTGCCACAGGATCAACATGCACAACAATTAGAATTATTATTCTCGGGGCCTTTACGGTCAGCACATTTGCCGCACTTTCACAAAGATAATACTACCAAGTTTGAACTGTTTGTTATGGTTGTTGTCCTCAGCATCATCATGCCGTGTTTCCCAGCTTTCAAGATTCAGAACCAACAAATAAGATCCAAATAATAAGTACAATAAAGATGCCTACACATCTCATTGATTCCCAGCTTGCAAGATTTAGAACCAACAAATAAGATCCAAATAATAAGTACAACAAAGATGCCTACACATCTCATTGATCCCCAGCTAGCAAGATTCAGAACCAACAAATAAGATTCAAATAATAAGTACAACAAAGATGCCTACACATCTCACTGATTCCCAGCTTGCAAGATTCAGAACCAACCCATTAGAGCCTTTTGATAAAGTGAATATCGGGACTAAATCCATCTTGGCTAGCCATGTCATACAATCGAAGAACTTGGCGAATGCTCTTGACCGTCACAACATCTGTAGTTGAGTATTCCTGTTTGCATAGCATGCTTGCACAGCACAAACAAGGAGACAGGAGAGCATGATTTCACTTTAATAGCGGCCTCCTTGAACTCAACCTCCAGCTCTACTTGGATGAGGTCTTCCTGGAGTTCCATGATTCAATCCATGTGCCTTTTCTCTGATTCACACGAAATGAAGCAAAAGATTGCATCATTCAGCTAGCAAGAAGTACTTGCTCTTGTGAGCTGGCAGGTTCTTCTTTAGTAGTTGCACTAAAATTGAGGAACATTAAGGTTGGCTGTCCGACTCATGTAAGGTGCAACTATAATTTTCTTATCATTTTGTGCAGTTCCACTAAAATAAAGTGCCATTGTGGTGACAGTGACGGCTCCATCTTGCAAAGGCTAATAAAATGTTGCACGAGATTACCAGTGAGAACTTGGCGGAGATTTTGGAAACTCCAATCACCATTTTGTGCAGTTCCACCAAAATTGAGAGATGTTGCCCACGTGACATTTTAGTTGAACTGCACAAGACACTCATTCCAAAAAAAAGTGTCTTGTGCAGTTCACCAAAAGGTCACAATAGCAACAAGGTGAAATGGATATCCTATCTGCACAAAATGATAGAAAGTAAACAGTTGTTGGTCAATAAGAATATACGAAACATATAAAAAATGAAAAGAAGCATCTTAATTATGTTCATGGGAATCACACAATGACAGTAGAAATTTTAAAACGTCAGCAATGCTTCACGTTACCAAAAGCATTACGATCAACAATGAGATTCCTCAAATATGGGATTACTTGGTGGCATTGCTTGTTTACCAGACACAGTAAATCAACAACAGCTAAAGAGTTGGTTTAAGGGCATGGGACCGTGGGGACACCAGGACACTCAGCAGCGTAAAGGAGCAACTTACTTATCATACAGGGGAAAACAACAGGAGTGCAATTTGTAACACAGTTTAATTTCATCTTATCACTGGAGGCGTTAGATTAACAATAACACTGGTTAGACATGTCCCTAAGGTAACATTGTGATCGCTTCATTTTACATGCGCCCTTACATTAACAACAACAAAAGGTTGGTATAAGGACATGCGACAGTGGACGCATCAGCACAATGTACCTACAAGGAGGCATAAAGTGGTGATGTCGAGCTTGTTCACGCTATGTGAGGGCAGCAAACCTAATCCTGGAGACCTTTACTATGTGAGGGCAGCAAATCTAATCGTGGAGACCTTTTACTATGTGAGGGCAACAAATCTAATCCTGGAGACCTTTTCCTATGTGAGGGCAGCAAATCTAATCACAGAGACCTTTTTACTATGTGAGGGCAACAAATCTAATCCGAGACCTTTTACTATGTGAGGGCAGCAAATCTAATCACGGAGACCTTTTTACTATGTGAGGGCAGCAAATCTAATCCTGAGACCTTTTACTATGTGAGGGCAGCAAATCTAATCCTGGACACCTTTTACTATGTGATGGCAGCAAATCTAATCCTGGACATACTCATTGACTTGTCCACCGGCCGCCACTTTCTATCCTTTTTTCAACCAATAATAGATCTGTTCCTTATCCAGTTTGTACTGCATTTTCCCATTATTCCCTTTTCAACCAAGAGACCGGTTGGGTATTCGGTCTCTACTACTTTCACCATATTATTTCCTCTTTAAATCAAGTCCTAGATTCATGCTACAACTTTCCCCCCTTTCTTTGTTGTTTGAACAAAGCCCTAGATTCGAATGCATGAAGTAGCTTTACCTCTAATAATACTAAAAATGTAGGTGGCTTTGGAAGAGCTGATGGGAGTAGAAAAAGATGCACATGCAGACATGTGGGGAGCTGGGGCAGTAGAGCAAGGCCGCTTTCGAAGAACTTATACACGAGGGTCGCCGGGATGTCGGCGGTGGCAGTCGGATCTATGAGACAATACTGGCAGGGAGGAAGAAGGGTCGGAGGACCTCTCGAGCCCAGTGTCGGAGAGAAGAGCAGCCTGCAGGCGGAGGATCGGGCCCCTCCGGCAGCTGTGGGTTTCCTCCCTTGGCGGCGATGACCGCGTGAACGATGCACCTTTTAGTCCTCTACACACATCGGATGAAGGGATCCGGCCGGATCTGTGACCAGCGGTGAGTAGAGAGAAAATGTCGCTACCGCTATCTTGTTTATATGTGGAGAGGATGAGAGAATGAAGAGAGCAACCCTAGTAAAGCAAGCGCTCAGGCCCCTGCGTCCATATATAGTGGAGTGATTATCTTTTTTCTCTCCACAACAAGCGTTTCAATGTGTGTATGTGGCATTAAAGAAAAGAAACTCTCTATTTAAGGTTCACTTGTGCTCCCCGCCCCTCCATTCATTGAACAACCCCACGGGTGAATAAACATCTGATAAATCTTGTATTTATATAGAAACGAACAAGCTCGAACTATTTTAGCGTTGTTAAAAGTTGAGGCGGGGCTTTTCCCGGGCGATGCTGTGACAGTTTCCGGGTAGGCGGTTTGGATGAGAGGCGAGGAGGGTGGCGAGTGAGTGGGGAGCGATTTGGCAATGTCACGCATCGGTGGAAAGACTTGTGATATGACCACTCACTATAGTCATGAATTCTTGGCGCTGCGGCCAAGGTGATGCCCCCTTCCGTTCAGCGCTCTAATCTGGTGCATGACACGTCGACCGGATCTTTGGCCCTCCCACATGTCGGAGTAGTAAGAAGGAGCAAATAATGATGCGGTATATACTGGTACTATACTACTCCCTCCGTTCCTAAATATAAAAGTCTTTGGGGAGATTTCACTATGGACCTCATACAGAGAAAAATGAGTGAATCTACACATAAAATGCATCGATATACATCCGTATGTGGTCCACAGTGAAATATCTATGAAGACTTATTTTTAGGAACGGAGGGAGTACTACTCAGTCGAGTGCGAACCCGGCAGCCAGTGAACCAGCGGTGCGAACCACGGCAAATTTCAAAGGAACCAAAGTAGAGAAAACAATGTGGTGATATGACCATAAAAACAATGTGCTACGGTCCACACTGTAGCATGTCTGATGTAACACTCCTCTTGGTTTGGATCCCAGTGTTAGAGCTAGTTTGGGTTGAAATAGCCTCAAATTATCGAAACAAGAGGGGTTAGTTTGAGCTAGTTTTCTCTAACCCAGCTAAAAAAACTAGCCCGGTGGAGAGGTTCTAATTGGGTTAGTTATCCTCGGGCCCACTAAAAGAGAAATAAAAAATCTCACCTGCTCGCACCAGATCGCTCCCCCTCTGCTTGACTCCTCTCTGTTCCCCATAGGGCCGCCCGTGGCGCCCGCTCGCCTCTCTCTCCTCAGCCGCCCTCTCCTTCCGGCCTCCGCCGCCCTACTCCGGCCGCCCTCTCCCTCCGGCCTTCGAAGGTCGCCCCGCTCCCCCTTCACCAGTCGTTTTTCTCCCTTTGTCGTGCGTGGCAGCGACGCATCTACCAGGGAGGTCGCCATAGGGGTGAGTTTGTTCGTTCCTTCATTGTCTCACGACCATATCATTGATCTTGCTTGCTCTAGCGCTAATTCTTATTTGGAAAAGTAGATCCTGATCAAACTTGCTATAGATTTGTGGTGCACGCATGGAATTGTTTGATGCTGCTTGAGGAGGTAATAAATCTTTCTAGAGGCCGAAAGATTCAGGTCACCTTTCTAGGTATTTCAATTTCAGGCTTGCATTATTTGTAGAGGCCCAAAGATTCAGTTCACCTTTCTAGGTATTTCAATTTCGGGCTTGCATTATTTCTAGAGGCCCAAAGATTCACTTCACCTTTCTAGGTATTTCAGTTTCAGGCTTGCATTATTTCTAGAGGCCCAAAGATTCAGTTCACCTTTCTAGGTATTTCAGTTTCAGCTTGCATTATTTCTAGAGGCCCAAAGATTCAGTTCACCTTTCTAGGTATTTTAGTTTCAGGCTTGCATTATTTCTAGAGGCCCAAAGATTCAGTTCACCTTTCTAGGTATTTCATTTTCAGGCTTGCATTATTTCTAGAGGCCCAAAGATTCAGTTCACCTTTCTAGGTATTTTAGTTACATACTTGCATTATTTCTAGAGGCCCAAAGATTAAGTTCGATCGTGACAGCGGCCGTGCTACCCATGTCGGTGTCGACCTCAACTCGCAAGGGCCGGCGTCGGAGGGGTTCCCGGGGCTTGGGCTCTATAGAGCCTTCCTACAGAGCGACGATGGCGAGCTCCTCCATCGGTGCGTGAGGGGCTCCATGCTCCCTCCCTATCGTGAATGACTTCCGTGATGAGTTAGCTCATTCTTTGTTTCATGAAGTGTTTTTTTATTTTGTGAAGCTTGATTGACGACTTGTATGTTTAACTGGGATATCTTATTTGTATGGACAAATTAAAAATTATCATGTTTTGCATGCTTGATTTGTATAGATGGTTCGTTTATGTTAATTGTGAGCGGGAGGAGGCCACAGAAGAGCCGGCCACACCAAGAGGGTGCTTGGATCCAAGGGACTTATTTTAGTCTGACTACAAATAGGGTCCAAAGTAGTCAAATGATTGAGATAGAGCATTTGTTGTCAATCTAACCCTGCCATCCATACACCTCTTTGGTTTAGAGTTAGTTCAGGGTTAGAATCGAACTCTAACCTCTAACTGAGTTAGAGTTCTTGCCGCAAAAAAAAACTGAGTTAGAGTTCTCCTCGTCTCGGTTCATCGCCATCATACTTTCCCCATTCCTGTGTTTTCAGTATCCTGCGAATCAAAGAGGCCCTTTTTTTGCGGGAAAAATCAAAGAGGCCCTTAGACTGGTTTAGGTCCGGTCATTTTTTATAAACGTGTTATGTCAAAAATTTAATGAACGTGCTCCGGTTTCCACAAAAATAATCCTGTTTCATGTAGTAATTCATTCAGTTATTTATTCTTCTGCGAGGGGTTTGCATGTAATTCGTGAGGTCTAAAATGTAAAGTACCCCAGCATATGCTCCGAGTCGTGCATGCACTACGACCCAGATGCTCTATGTGCCACATGCCGGCGAATGGGAGCACGTGGAAATAGCCTAGGAGTACATATAGGAGGATAAATGCGTGAAAAAATATGTACTGTGAAGCGTAGCCGCGGTTCGAAAAGGAGACCTAAAGTGATGACAGCTATAGGTCGCATGCACCCAACTAGAGGTACTAGACATACGACTAATTTTTCCCTCAAAAAAAAAGAGGCACGAGTGCTCGGTACTCCTATTCTATGAACACGAGTCCCATCTGACAACAGCTTCGGTGCTACAGCTAGCTCTCCTCCTTCGTTTCTCTCTTCTAATTCTAAACTCGACCGACGCCCGGTGCGTGGGGTGGGTTTGCTCAACTGCGGCCCCACATCACAGTGAAAACGTTACGACTGGAATAAAAATGCCATATACTCCCCCCATTCATAAATATAAGCCTTTTTAGATACTAGTTCAAATGGAATACAGCATACAGATGTATGTACACATAGTTTAGAGTGTAGATTCACTCATTTTGCTCCGTATGTAGTAGTCACTTGTTGGAATCTTTAGAAAGACTTACATTTGGGAACGGAGGGAGTACTATACTAATAAAACATTAAGGCCACGAGGCGGTGCAGTGCTGGTTCTGAGGAGGCAAGAAGAAGAGATGCATCCATCGACGGCGTCCACCTCCTCGACTCGAGGCGCCGGCCCACCGAGCAGCGCCTAAGTAGCAGCGGCTTTTCGTGGCCGGTCGGCGTGCTTCGAACAATGGCGTCCGAAGATTCCAGCCATTTGGAAGAAGGCCAACGTCTTTCTATCCTCGCTTTCCTTGTAGTGCCCTATGTAGACGATTTCCTCGTGAAGCGTGGATGTGCAGGTCGACGGTTTCTTGCATGGCGAGATGCTGTGGCGAGCGCGGCCTCGAGCTGCACATTATTCGTCGCGACCTCCGGCACCTGCAGGGCCACCAGGGCTTGAAAGAGTTCATCACCATGTAGGACGATGAGGGTGGCAGGCAATGAGGAACCTGGGCGCGGGATGGAAGCGATGCTGGCAAGGTCGTCCACGCGCTTCTTGACGGCGGTGAACTTGCGGATGGAGTTGACCATCATGTCGTCCATGCGAGAGGCGAAGCTGGCGTCGGCGAGGGCTACGATGCCTGCGGTCGCCAGCACCGTCTGGAAACGCTGCACGGTGCGGGGCCGCAGGTCGGCACCTTGGATGATTTGGCACAGCCGACTGCCGCTCGCGTCCATCGCCTCCATAGGTGCTTGTGGCTTCTGGTCACTTGGTCTTGGATTGGAGTGAAGCGGTGTTCTTGTGAGAGACTTGGGACTAGATGGATTGGAGTGGTGGGGCGCCTTTATTATATGAGAGTCCAAACTCTGTTGCATTCACATCGTGCTGGCTCTATTATGCTTCTCCAATTAATTCCCTCTGCATGTAATTGAGGATGCATCATTGACCGTTCATTGTCTCGGGAACCGCTACCCTCTTCCTCCTTGGCATTCAAGCACCTATGGACCCGTCGACGACGAGGTGCCTATGGTGACTTTGTAAATTTCAAGATGATAGTTCCATGCGTGTGTGCGTTCATAGGGGTGAGTGTATGCGCGTGTATATGAGCGCTTGCGTCTGTACTGTGTCAAAAAAAATGTAAATGCATGTCAAAAAGAGACTAGTCAATATACTCAATATTGTGCACCTCGGAGAGGAAAACGATAGAACTAGTACGTGTTTATTTACGGTGCAGATTCACTCATTGTGCTCCATATGTACTCCGTCTCGGTGTAGTCTAGTCACTTGTTGAAATCTCTAGAAGGGCAAATACTCCTTTCTGGTTTACAGGGCTATACTAGCAAGTAGTTGTACGTACTAGTACAATAGTGGGCTCATATAGAAATTTTATCTCATGCAAGAGCCTGGCTATATGCGTGCTCCAATGTTCACAACTGCAACGTTCGGTTTGTGCTTGGCTCTTCGCCTCTTCGAGAAGACAAACAATGATGTTACTACTACTGCTTCTACAGTGTCGAATCCACTGCTGCATGCCCGTCCACCCCGAGCGGGACGAATAGCTTGTTTTAGAAGTACTACTAAGCAAAATATATCCTTGTCTGCGAGCAACCGCGCGCATGGACGTGGGAGAAGGCGTGTAGTAAAATCAAGCTTCTCCTCGTTGTACGAGTTGACGCGACACATCATAGCACTCGCCCCACATGCTTGCCTCTAAATTTGGCTGAAAGACCCGCGATGTACAATAAATTTGTTGCAACCTCTAACATTTACCCACCACAAATTAAAATATATGTGGTCGTATGCATCGTTCTGATGCAGAGGCCGGGGAGTCCCGCCTTTTCAAAAAAACAAATTAAAATATATATTCCTGTCTTGACCAGATGAGCGTGCAAACTACAATCACCAGGGTGACAGGTAGGGCCAGAAGACTATTTTAATTTTTTTTAAAAACTTTGAGACGGCCACATAACATGGAGCCGACCCCAACGATTTTAAGCTTACAAGCACGGTACACACTATCCTAGAGTACTCTACACATGAAACTGCCACACAAGCGTCCGGGCTGCGCTTGGCTCTTCGCCTCTTCAGGAAGTTGAACAATGATGGAGTACTACTGCACTAGAGGAGTACTACAGTACGCTTCTGGCCATCTTACACCGATTGAACTGCTGCATGTCCACCGCGTGCGGGAGGGAGAGTGTGTAGCGAAAGCTTCTCCTAGTCTTGCCAGCCACCACGCTCATGGGCGAGGAGGGGCGCTCCTGCCTTTGCGTGTCGGCAGGTGGGCCCGACAGTGTATGGCCAAGCTGTCATACAGCCAAAAGCGAGTGCGATTAAGTCCGCGAGGGAGAGGATAATCAAACTTCTCGTTGATGTACGAGTTGACGCGACACATCAGAGCACTGCACTCGATATACTCCCTCCTTTCCGGTTTATAAGGCTCAATTCAAAAATTTCACCAACCAAGGTACTGTAGATGGTGAGTGGTGGAATATTTTTTGTAGTTTGCAAAAGCACCCAATTAGTGGTCTTGTTTTTCTCAAAAAAGTATGTGTATCAATGCATTAATTGCAATGCATGCATGCATAAATTACATGCATTGGTCAATTTTCTCTTAATACTTGCATGCAATGATTTAATGGACCTTGGAATCTGAACATGTGATGGGGAACAACGAAATTGGGCCTTATAAAATGGAAAAACTGAAATTTTGAGATAAGCCCTATAAACCGGAAAGGAGGGAGTATTTCAATAATTTGCATTTACCGATGCATTAATTACAACGCATGCATGCATGCCGTGACTCTTCTTTTGATACTACTTGCATGTGTTGATTTAATGCACCTTGAAGTAGTACTATAAAATATGTGACGGTAAAGCTTTGTAATACCCCGGCCCAAGTCGAGAGATGGTTGTGCACGAGGAGGGCGAGATCATGCAGACCGAACAAGACCCGACGATGGAGCTCTCTAAGATCTCGATGGACCTCACCGTGCTCCACTACCCCTTGTGCCTCCGCCCCTTGACGCCTCCAGTGTATGAGGTTTGAATACACCTAGTCTGTTCGGCTGATTGAGCAAGGTGCAGATTTCTTGATTGATGTCTTTGTTTGATTGATTTACTGCGGTGCAAGGGAGGCACACTGCACGCGGATTGCCGCGTCGAGCGCCCCGGGAACCAGCGGCAGTGCCAAAAGTGCGAGCGTAGCGGTGGCTTCGACGTGCGGAACACGATGGTGGACTCCGTCCTTTCGTCGGTGAGGGTGGAGTGCCCGCGCGAAGGCTGTGGGCTCTACGTCACTTACCACAAGCTCGCCGATCACCAGAGCATGTGTCCGCTCGCGCCACCGCAAATGCCCGTGCCCGTCTGCGGCTACGAAGGCCCGCCACGCGGCACTCTACCACCACATCGGCACCACGCATCCCATGCCCGTGCACATGATATAATGCGGCAAGGTGCTCCAGCAAGTGCCCTTTGCCGAACCCACGGCTCTTCTTTGTTCATGGAGGAGGACCACCGCTGCGTTTTTCTTGGTCGGCGGCGTGCTCAACATCGGTGCGCCTATCGCCGTGTCGATGCGTCTGCATCGAGCGGGCGTCCCCCCTTTGCCGCACTACTTGGCCAAGCTGTGGGCGGAAACGGCCGCCGGGGAGCCCAAAGGCACGACCGACGCCGCGTCAAGGTGGAAATGGAGGTGACAAGCAGCAAGGATCCCGGCAGCGTCGGCGTGCGAGGAGCAGACCTTCTTGACAGTTCCGCCCAAAGGCTGGCGGGGCTAAGCTTGTGTCCCTCCACATTCAGATTGACAAGCTCACGTCCTAAATGTTTCTCTGATTGCCTTTTGTTTATCTTATTAATATGCTAATATAGGGATTACCTTGGTCTAATTTAGCTTAAGAAATGGTGGGTTTTGGTGGCGATGCAGCAATTACTTGACATCGGATCGATAATTTCCAACAGTCGAGCGGATATTTTTTTCTATTGGATATAAAAGTTCCTTTGGGTAAGAAGTCCTACTTGTCATCAAAATGGATAAAAGGAGATGTATGTAGGCGTATTTTAGTTCTAGATACGTCCCTTTTGTCCATTTTGATGCCAACTTCTCCTTCGTTCCACAATACATGCCTTCCATTTATCAAAATATAGATGTATCTAGACATGTTTTAGTATATAGGTACATCCATGATAGAGCCAATCAGATGGTTGAGAACACTACAATTAAGTAGCTACGAGATCGTGTGTGACTCCCGAATCACGAGAGGCGGGGTCATCATCCTCCTTTTAGAGAAAAATAGGCAGCGTATGTGAGAGGGCGAGTGCGTGCGTGCACCTCTTCTCTTCTGTATAACGTACTACTAAACTTCAGTACAAGTTTTTGTGGGTGGCACGATGGTGCGTGCGAGAAGTCCCGAGAGATAGGTTTAATGCGCTGAAAAAGGACTAGCCTAGAGCTGCCACGCGGCTATCCACATCGAACGCCCCATTAACCGTAAGATATGTATCTGACGGTGCCAGTTATTGCTGCGTACACATCGATTACTCCCTCCTTTCCGGTTTATAGGGCTTAATTCAAAAATCTCACCAACCAAGATGGTGAGTGGTGGAATATTTTTTGTAGTTTGCAAAAGCACCTAATTAATGCTCTTGTTTTTCTTAAAAAGTATGTTTATCAATGCATTAATTGCAATGCATGCATGCATAAAGTAGCTTGCGTCTCGTCACATTCCAAGTTACTCCACGCTATATTGAATTGCAAACCTGTTCACACCGATCACAACCTAAACGGTTTCCCACTTAGGAGCGTATTAGTACCACACTATATTGAATTCCAAACCTGTTCACACCGATCACAACCTAAACGGTTTCCCACTTAGGATCGTATTAGTACTCGGTTATAAATACTAGTATGTCAAGATGACTGCACATTCCTCCTCAACTCCTCATCCACAAAAACAAACAAGTCATTCAGCATCCTTCCCTTAAATACGCCATGGCCAGCGTGAGTTACAGGTCGAAGATTGCCACCAGGGAGAGGCGAGCATGGAAGCGGAAGCACGAGAGATGTCCCGCCTCGCTGCGAGAGCAGCCGACATGTCCCGCCGCACGGAAGTAGCAGCACTGAGGTCCCGCCGCGCCGCTGATGTAGCACGGAGGTCCCACCGTGCCGTCGATGCAGCAAACTGGTTCGGCCGCGCCGCGGAAGCAGCAGAGATGTCCCGCCACGCCACGAATGCAGCAGAGATGTCCCGCCGTGCCGCGGCGGCTCGAAAAAATTTCGTGGGCGGCGGCGATCACATACGAGCGCATGCATGCGATCGTCCATAGCGGATGGATCAGATCTCCGGCTGGGCGAGGTTGCGGGGACAACGTCAAAGCCTCATTTGAACAGGCTACCGCGTCATCCGGCAACTAAGGGAGGGCAATGAGAGGCTCTGGGCGGCGCGACTCTTGAGGGAGAAGATCGTCCGGAGTGACCAGCAGGAGGAGACCAGTGCCTTGTTGAAGAGGACCGGCGTCATCGTCAAGAAACTTATGGACGAGAATGACATGCTCCGCAACGAGCACCAAAGACTGGTGGAGGAATCCGTGGATGTTCTCAAGCAGCATGTTGAAGACACGAAAGAGCTCATCGCCGCTCGCCGCAGAGACTAGTTCCCGCGGCCTGCAGCAACGCATCAAGAAAGTAGAGATCAGCGAGCCAGATCCTTGTCTTCCTTCTTCTTTTGCCCTTGTGTATTTCGGGCGTAGCCGCATGTGGTTTTTTTAATTATCTTTCTAATTATGTAACACAATTAGTCGTCCTTATCTTTCTGTGGAAGATCAATGTTGGGAGGCTGGAATGAAGAAAACTCTTGTTGTGGTGACCCTTGCGTTGCTGTTCTTCTAGTTGCTGCTGGGCTTCCTTCGGTTTCTTGGTTTCTTTTGATGTAATAATCGGTTTAGGATGTGGATTGTGTTGTCGGTTGTGAAATGTTGGGTTCTAGCGCGGATGTTTGGCCTTTGTTGGCCTCGTGGGATGTTGCAATTTCAATCTGGTAGCTTTTAGTCCTTCGTGTTAGGCTGGAGTTGTGCTGAATTTCTTGTGAATTGTGGTGGTTTTCAGTAATGAAAATCGGAAGGGGCAAGCCCTTCTTTGATCAAAAAAATAATTAATTGTCCTTATATATTCATCAGTCTTGCTATAAGTCGCAATAGATGCTATATAGGTCCGTCGGATCTTACATCAAGATCCGTGCTTTTAGATTTTCCTTTTTCTCTCTTAAATCTCAATCGAGTGAGACATAGCCACACCATTAAAGAGAGGCTCGTGCGCCATTAATGGAGACCTTGGGAGAGAGGTGGACGGCAGATGGAGGTCAAAGGGCTCTCCTCCCGATAAGCACACGCAGGGGTCTGATCGCACGCCTCTCATACTCAAATAGCTACCACCTGCAGGCGCCTCCTAGCTAATAAAAAATGGGGACGCGTGGCGGCACGTAAATGGTACTAGTAAGTAGAACGCCCACGGTTTCAATAATACTTGTGTTTCCGATTGTAATGTGACATCACTTGTTCGAAAATGACTTTGTTGATTGTTAATGTGTGCACCTTCGCAAATCGGACTGCAAATTTACCACAACATGTTGGTGCCATGTCATGGCACCAAGCCAAGTTTCATTATTTTCATGCGTGTTTTGGATTTACAGGAATTAAAAACTAAGTTTCTCAATGTTTCCAACCCAGCCACGACGCCAAGAATTTTGAATTTCATTCCCATTTCTTGCATGGAACCTATAAATTTACCCGAGGACACACATGTGATTTTTCAACCAACTTTGGTGCACTGGAACATGTGGCTTGTATTTCAAATTTGAATTATGCACACAAAGGTGACACGTTCCCTCCCAGAACCACGAGCCTTCTTGAGAGAAGCTCCGATTTGCAAGAAGCTTATACAAAAATTTGTTCCTATTCGGCCAATTTTTTTACCACGGCATGGTATTGCCATGACATGACACCATGCCAAGTTTCATGATTTTAAAACCAAGTTTCTCAATGTTCTCGACCGAGCCACGATGCCCAGATGTTTGAATCTTATTCTCATTTTTTGCATGGGTCCTACTCCCTCCTTCCATCTATATAGGGCCTAATGTGTTTTTCAAGACAGCCTTTGACTATTGACAAGATTAATAGCACATGAGATGTATACTATGAAAATTATATTATTGGAAGCTCCTTTGACATACATATTTGAAGGTATGCTTTGTGTAAGTTGCATGTCATATATTATTGCTCTAACGTTTGGTTAAAGTTAGCCTCGAAAAACGCATTAGGACCTATATAGATGGAAGGAGGGAGTAGAAATTCACCCGAGGAAACAAATGTGATTTTCAACCAACTTTGGTGCACGGGAGCATGTGCTTGTAGTTCAAATTTGAATTATGCACATTAAATGACCAAAAACTCAAGTAATGTGTAAATAAGGCCAAAGCAAGCGGAATAATTCCAAAATTTAACGAGGCACTCATGTAGTTCTATGTTGCCTTTGTAAATAAACTCAAGGGGACAACATATATCGTTTCGCACTCAAAGGTGGCACGTTCCCTCTCAGAACCACGAGCCTTCTTGAGAGAAGCTTCGGTTTGCAAGAAGCTTATACCAAAATCTGTTCCTATTCAGCCATTTTTTACCGCAACATGGTAGTACCATGACATGACATCCATGCCAAGTTTCATGATTTTTAGACGTGTTTTGGATTTACAAGAATTTTAAAACCAAGTTTCTCAATGTTCTCGGCTGAGCCATGATGCCCAGATGTTTTAATTTTATTCTCATTTCTTGCATGGGACCTAGAAATTCACCCGAGGACACAAATGTGATTTTTCAACCAACTTTGGTGCACGAGAGCATGTGCTAGAAGTTCAAATTTGGCTTATGCACATTAAATGACCGAAACTCAATTAATGTATAAAAAAGCGACAAAGCGAACCTGAATAATTTCAAAATTTAATAGGGCACTAATGTAGTTCTATGTTGCCTTTGTTAAGAAACCCAAGGGGGGCAGCGTATATCGTTTCACACTCAAAGGTGGCACGTTCCCTCTTAGAACCACGAGCTTCCAAATCGGCCCAATTATTACCACAACATGTTAGTGCCATGACATGACACCATGCCAAGTTTCATGATTTCCAGCGAGTTTTGGATTTACATGAATTTAAAATCTAAGTTTCTCGATGTTCTCGGCAGAGTCATGACGCCTTGGATGTTTGAATTTCATTCTCATTTCTTCCATGGGACCTAGAAATTCAACCAAGGACACACATGTGATTTTTCAACCCACTTTGGTGCACCGGAGCATGTGCATGCAATTCATATTTAGATTATGCATATTAAAAGTCCAGAAAATCAATTAATGTATATAAAGGCCAAATGAACCCGAAATAATTCCAAAATTTAACAGGGCAGTCATATAGTTCTATGTTGCTTCTGTAAATAAAATCAGGGGGGAGGCAGCGTATATCGTTTACATACGAGAAGGTGACACGTTCCCTCTCGGAACCACGAGGCTCGTTGAGAGAATCTCCGGTTTTGCAAGAGGCTTATACCAAAACTTGTCCCAATTCAGCCAAAAAATTGCATTATGAAAACAGGGTTTAGATTATCCGAACATCTCGCTACCTAGACCAATAATGTACTATGATTTGAATTCAACATAAAATGGATACAAATATTTGAATTGGAGGCGTATGGTACATGTAGTTCATAGTGAAATATGATTACTACTATATGCATGTCTTTTTGTTATCAAGATAATATTTAAATTATTGTATAACTTGACAACAATCGTATTCAAATAAGGAAAATTGATTCAAATTTAGTCCATATGGTAGACGACAATATATATGTTCACATGGTGGAGTAAAATGTTCATATATGATGGAAGATCAAAATGTACGACTACATCTATTATAAACCGCAAGGTCACCTAATGATATATTTGAATTCAACATAACATGGGTTCAGAAATTGAAATTCGAGATCATGGCATCTGTAATCATATAAAAAGGGACATTACTCTTTCTTTGGTCGGAATTGATTTGTTTTTTGTTGTTGTTGAGGGAAGTGCGAATCGATTTGGTACTGTGCAGGGTAATCTTGTTCTCCCGATTTTTTGTACATTTTTCTTGTAGTTTTTTCAATGGCATATATAGCAATATAGTAAAAGGGGACATGACTCTCTTGTGTCTTGTATGAATTGTTTTTTTACACGTTAAGTTTGTTCTGCCGAACAAGGAATCTGCACCTTGCTATCCCGAAATTTTCAAGCTCGAGTATCTTTTGTCTCACCTGCTTTGAAACTCCCGCTTCTTCAACCCGCGCCACGCCTTGTTATCCCAAAATTTGGACACGCGCGAGAACTCCCTCCTCATCCGAAATCGCTCCCGCAGCCCAGACACGCGAAATCCCCCTTCTACCCCTCAGCCGGAAATGAAGCTCCACGTCGCGGTGTCAAAACCGGTGTGGGTACGCTGGTAACTTACCCTAGATTTCGGACAAGCGCGTCCCTAAGCTTGGCTCCCCCTCCCCCTTCGCCCCCCCCCCATTCGTACACCGAGGCCGCCAAAACCCGCGAAACCCCACGCTCCTCCGTCGGCCTCCCGATCACCGCCCTGCCGGAGACTCTTCCCCGACTACATCGTCCACCGCAATAGCTCGCCGTCCCTCATCCACTGCACCGGATGAGGATCTGTTGTCGATCTCGTCGTCCCGCCGGATCAGCCGCCCCGTCCTCCACCTCCAAGGAGCTGCCCCGGCATTCGCCTCGTTTATCGCGCCACCTCAATCCCCACAGCGCCGTCTTGACCTGCCCCACCGGAACCGCAGCACCCTCACCAATTCGTCCGATGAAGCCGATGCCAACTCAGCGCCACCAAGGAGGTTCTGCACTCACCACAGTATTTTATCTTTTATTCGATCTCACGGGGCTACCGGTGCTCGATACCGAGCAGACATGGTGTCTCCATCGACGGCGCCGTCGCCGGCAACATCGTCCACGGCGTCTCTCCAACATGTCGTTGCTTCCTCGATGGCGACTTCCACAACGGCACTAGCTGCAGCTGCTCCGGCTCTCGCTCGCGGCTCTTTCTGTTCTTCTTTGTTGGTCGGCGCTGCTGCTGCTCCTGCTTCGTTCATGCTGCTACTCTGCTCTTGCTCTCGCTTGCGCTCTTTATTCTTCTTTGCCACGACCTCTGGCAGCTACAGAGTTGCTGCTTTAGCACTTCGTCATGGTGCTCTTTGCCGCGACTTGCTCTCTTCTAGTGCGTTCCACCTCGGCGTCTGGCGATTTAGATCACTACTTCTCTGCTACTAGTGCTCGAACACCATAAACATCTATTGCAATGCTCTGTTACTAGTTCAATCGGTTTGACGGTAAAATTCAGTTTATTTGTGAAGTTCATTTTCTTGATTAAGTTCGAGTGAACAGTACTTACATCATCTGTCGGAGCGGCCGTGGCGCGGCTGATGCATTTTACATCTAGCACTTTTTGGTGATGTATTTTACATCATCTATTGCAGATGATATTAGGGTCCCACTTCAGATTAACGTTGTCTGTCTTGTCGTGCTTCAGCCTCGTCGCCGTACACCTTAGCGGACCTGCTCCAACGACAGAATCATCCATCACAGCAGAGCAGTACCCTCGGCGCCATTTCCAGAGGCCTCGGATCTTCTTCCCCGCCTCCGACAGTCACACCAGCATCATCACCATCCTCCACGTCCAACCCAATGATTTTGAGGTCCACAAGGCTATGCCAAAGAGGTTGTGCACTCCTCGCATCACTTTGTTTCTCCATTCCTTTGTTCTTCCAATTCATGTGAGCCAAACACCCAGGTTGACTGAAATCCTATGTTTCCAGATGCTCTATTTTGCACGTGCATTCCTATCTTATTCCTGTGTTTTTCCTGTCCCTGCGTTTATAGAATCCTCCAATTCTAAGGAGCCCTTACAGATTTACTTCCTTTTCAGATTGGCGTAAAATAAAACTCCGTGTGTTATGTCCTGCTCCTGTCGTGCCGTCATCCACCCCACCTGAGGTGCACCATCGACAGAAGCGTTCACTGCAGCAGAGATCCCCCTGCAGACTTTCTTTCGCCGCCTCAGATCATCTTCCCCGTTGCCGGCAGCCACGCCAACTGCATTACCATCATCGGCTGAGCAGATGAACCTGAGGACTACACAGTTCCGAAAGAGAGGTCGCAGTCTTTCGTGTTTGCTTATGTTATACATCGATTATTATTACCTGCTACTTTATCGTTCAATCTTGAGTTTTGAATTGCCCATGGGTGAACCTGAGGACTACACAGTTCCGGAAGAGAGGTCACGGTCTTTCGTGTTTGCTTACGTTATACATCGATTATTTTTACCTGCTACTTTATCGTTCAATCTTGAGTTTTGAATTGCCCATGGGTCTCATATCGAGCCAGCAACGAATAGTATATGTCTACTATCTGGTTCATCTGGGGTCTTCTATGTGGTTCATGTTGGGTGGGCAACAAACAATAGATGATCCATTGTCTATCTTTTAAACTGAAGCTATAATCTACACCGCTATCATTAGTTTTGGATCCATCCACTCGTTTGCTACCATCGGTCTTGATTTTTGCATGCACCCTTAGGACTTACAAAATCTAACTATTTTTTATTATGCATGTCGGATATTGTACAGAATCGTCTTGAACATGTAGAGAAAAAGAAGACCGTTGTGTGCGAATATAATGTCATGCGACGCCGCTCCATGGTGGGTGAAGTGCCCCCCTCTCCTGCATTTCAGATTGTATTCGAGAGGAAGATAATTGTTCGGATGGAGATTCGGAAGGAGCCGACCACGCTTTGTTTACCACGAGGTGTTTGCTCTAACACGGCATCTTGATGTTGGTCATATCATGCATATGGCGCCTTGCATTGCTTACATTATACATCTTATATGTCATCAGCTTAGTTTAGATTTGCTTTGTGTGAATGCCACCTGTTTGGTTTCTATATCATACTCCCACCATTCCTAAATATTTATCTTTTTAGAGATTTCAACAAGTGACTACATACGGAACAAAATGAGTGAATCTACACTCTAAAATATGTCTATATACATCCGTATGTGGTAGTCCATTTGAAATCTCTAAAAAGACAAATATTCGAGGAACGGAGGGAGTATATGGAATTATGCAATGCCATCTTCTTTAGCCGGGCATCATATACGTGAATCATGCAATGCCATCCTGTTTGGCCAGTCATCGTATATGTGAATTGTATCGTGCCATATTTTTTTCCATAATGTATTCCATTTGTAAACAATGTTTATACATTCATCTACTCTTCCTGTGCATCAGCCATTTGAGTCGGTCATGGGAAAATCTGGAGTGAAAACAAGGTCTTCTGAGCAGTCAGTGCTACCTGTCGATGCAGATTTCTTGCTGGTTACAGATAGCTCCTCAGAGGAGGATTCAGAGAGAGATGACCAGTCGTATCCCCCCCAAGGTGCATGCTCTAACTTGGCTGGGTTATATTGCTCATATCATGCATATGGTGTCTTGCATTGCCATGCCATCTGCTTAGATTGGACATGCTTTGTGTGAATGCCTCATGTTTGCTTTCTATATCGAGATATGTGAATTATGCAATGCCATGTTTTTAGCTAGTTATCATATATGTGAATTATGCACCGCCATGGAGCCGGGCATCATATATGTGAATTATCGCATGCCATCTTTTTTTTTCATTACGTATTCCATTTGTCGACAATACATGTATATTGAACTACTCTTCATGTGTATCAGCCATTTGAGCGGTTATGGAAAAATCTGGAGTGAAAACAAGGTCTTGAGCAGGCAATGGTACTGTTGAAGCATATATCTCGATGGTTACTGAAGCTCCTCGTGAGGAGGATTGAGGAGCAGATGACCAGTCCTATATCCCACCTGAGGTGTATGCTCTAAGTTGCAATGTTTATATTTCTCATATGATGCATATGGTGTCTTGCATTGCTTAGTTTAGACATCATATGCACAATATTGAATTCTATCTACTTAGTTTAGAGATCATACATGCGAGTGCCACCGCTTAGTATATGAATCAATTATGTCAATTATATCATGCCATCCTGTATACTTAGACAACATGTATGTGAATTATTTCATCCCAACCTATTTTAGAAAGACATCATATAGTTTTGTCATGTCATCCTGTTTAGGTACTCATCATATGCTGAATTATGCCATTATATCCTGTTAAGTTATCCATCATATATCTGAAACTATGTCATGCTATCCTGTTTAGTTAGGCATCATATATGTGAAATTGTGTCATGATGTCCTGTTTGGTTATACAACATATATTTGAATTACCTCATATGTCTATCATACAATGTATGTACGTTCAATTTATTTTCTTGTTTATCACCATTTGAATTGGAGGGGTGATGGCAGTATCTAAGGGAGCAAAAACCCGTTCTTCACAAAAGACAAGTGCTACCCGTCGATGCAGATAGAACCATGGTTGTCTTGGCCCTAAACTAGCCCCACCACACATAATCGAGACTCTTCCATATTGCACACTTACACCGTTGGGCGGAGAACCAGCTACAACCCATCTAACCGCAACCCCAGCGGATAGTAACCCACTTATAGCTGACAAAGCACCATGTCCACCACAGAGTACCCCCACAAGAGCAGATTGTAAAGCTACTGCAGTGCCCAAAGCACGAAGACCACCACAGCTAACCCAAACTCCACGTTTAAAGCAGAAGAGCAATTGTTCTCAGGTCAAATTCTGTAGCTATGGTCCATACTCCTTTGTTGTTGCATCACTGTATTTACTCATACCAACTACTTCCGAATTTGAAGGATCCAATTGAAACTCCAATGGCGCAACAGGTATGTTTTAAACCTATTTCTTTCACTGGATTGCTGTTCTAACTTCTTGCTCTATGTTGATTTCAGTTTAAGTTGTATAAACAGTTATGTTCTCATTTGATGCACATTACAAGTGCTGCCAATGCTGTCTTGTTTCCCACACTTATATTATATCTATTTTTTTATGTCTTAAAAATATATGATTTGAACTGTGTCTCTATCTTGATTAGGAACATAAACTAGAATGATATGGACAATACAAAGGACCATAGTACATAGATATATGTTTGTTTCATGCTGTTATCCTGTCCACCTTACTACCGAACCGGTTTACCAAAATGAGTTTCAGTATACTACAAGCTAAACTCTGTGATGTGTCGCTTGTTTCTCTTGTAGTATGCAAACATAATATTGGAGAAGAGCACCCCACTATGCAATGGTAGAGAAAGTAATGCAGATAAGGTTCAAGATAGTGAGACAACCTGTTGGTCTCCAAGAAAGGTGATAAAATGATCTTCTAGATAGTGAGAAAACCCCACGATCCTGCGTTGATGCAAGTGTTCGAAATTCTTGGCGCATCACCGGCACAAGCTCTTCGAACTCCTTTGCTGAATCACTTCAGCTTCTTGATCTCAGCTACAAGCTGAAAGGCATCGATCGATTGTCTTTGCGACAAGAAGCCAAAGGACCGAGGAAGTCCTCGCAGAATTCAGATGCGTACTTTCTTGTGCAACAAGCTACCGGAGGATTTAAGCGTCAAACAAGAGAAAGTTAATAAGCTTGCTAAGCATCTTGCCAGCATTATGGGTACCCAGGAAATTGTTTCTTAAACTCTTCTGAAGTGGTTTCAATTCTGAACTTGTTTTGTCATGGCGTTTATATCTGCTCGCTTTGTTCCCTATATTTGCACTTTGGTGGCGAACTTTGATGCCCAGTGGATGTAATATGTGTAATAGCCGTGATAGCCTAGCATAAGTTGCTTGCTTATTTATTTCCTTGTTGTCTTGTTTATTTGTTTGCTTGCAGTCAGTGTAGTTCTTTTTCCGTGGTTTGCTAGTGGCTACAATAACCTATGTTTTAAAATTAGGCCACAATAACCATGGGCTAATATTTTACTGTAGTGACACTGGGCCGTAGAAACAGTGGGCCTTCTACGGGTCGTAGAACGGTAGGCCTTCTACGGGCCGTAGAAACATTGGGCCTTCTACGGGCCGTAGAAACAATGGGCCTTCTACGGGCCGTATCGTCAATGGGCCTTATACGGGTCGCATGATCGATTGGCCAAACATGGGCCAATAACGGGCCTTATGGCCGTAAACGGCTAGAGTTGGAATCGTCTGTTCATGGGCCGACCAAAGCGGGCCATCATTAATAGGCCGTGTTGATGACGCTATGAAAACGCCCAACGATAACGGACCACAAACGGGCCGATCAGAACCACGGGCTGAATTTGGCCCTGGCGAAAATAGACAAGAACGGGCCGCAAGTAAACGAATCTTTGAAATGAGCCCAAGAATAAATGGGCTCACGAGAAGGCCGAAAGATAACATGGGCTGAAACGCCCAACCGAATAACAGGACCTTAATGGGTATAAAGTGATACCTTTGTTCATTACGGGCCGTTCACCACGGGCCGTTAATGGGTGTAATGTGATACACTTTGTTCATTGCGGGCGATTTCACCACGGCCGTTAATAGGCCAAGAGTTACATAGGGCCTCATATGGGCGAAGACGTCATGGGCCATACATGGGCCAGAAGTGAAAACGGGCTAGAGTCATATTGGATGGCCCAGATGACGCTACTGGGCCTAATTCGGATAGGGCGTAACGGGCCTTGGGTTAGCAGGCTGTGAATGGGCTATATGCGAACAGGCCGTTAACAAGCTTTCCATGGGCTGGCCCGCCACCTTTTGACCAAGTCAAACGGGCCGGACTTTTCACAGGAATGGGCCTCTGTTGTGCCGTGCCACGTGTCGACGTATCATAGGCGCCTTCTGTCCAATGAGTGGATGACATCTGTCACAACGATGAGCCGACACGTGTTTCCTCCAGCCAATGATGATTTTACACGTGGAAAATCCCCATTGGTCGGGTCATTAACGGGTTATCGGATCCAAAACCCGACCCGATAGCTTAACGGGCGTTCCGTTATGGTGGATGCCACATGTCGGTCACCCTTGACGTAAAGCACTTCATGGCGACGATTTATTGTCATGGAAGTGGACACTTCCGTGATGATAATTTTGGTGATGTCATGGAACACTTCTCTGACAAAGACAGTATGACTATCTTGATTCTGTCATAAAATCGTCATGGATGTACATGCATGACAAAAAACGCGACCTACTGTGACAAACACGTATCATCACGGAAGTGTATTTTTTTGTAGTGCATGGAGCGCCTCCACCACCTCCCCTTCAAGATGTCGTCCTCGAACCAAGGCGTGCGGCCCCATAGTGTGACCCCCCATGCAGGGCGCCCGCACGCGAGGAAGGAAGCGGCCAAGAGATCCTGCGGCCGCGAGAAGATGCTCCCGTGCTCCCTGCACCACCACGCCAGGACCGTGCGCCGCCTGCAGCTGCGGCGCGTGGATACCAAGACCAGGCTCCACATCCACGACGAGCTCCGGTGACCACCACGGGCTGCTGCGCCTTCACCCCCGAGCTCCACAGTGTTGTCTGGCCGGGATTTCAAGCCTGGCCTGCCTTCGCGCTACTATGGCACCCCTGACCCTGCTGAGTTCCTGCAGCTCTATGAGCTGAGCATCGATGCAGCCAACAGCGGCGAGAAAGTCATGGTGAACTGGATCCCCATGGCCCTCAAGGACGGCGTGCGCTCATGGCTCCTGAACCTGCCCGCGGGATCGATCTCCTCCTGGGGTGAGATGCGCGAGCGCTTCATCGCCAACTTCCAAGGAACGCACGACCGCCCGCCTGCCGCGGGCAACTTACAACGCATCAAGCAACAGCCAGGGGAAACCCTGCAGAAGTACATCCAGTGCTTCAACAGTGTTCACCTCAAGATTCCCAAGGTGACGGACGAGGCCATCATCTCAGCATTTTCTGATGGCGTCCGTGATGTCAAGATGAAGGAGGAGCTCGCCATACATGAGGACCTGTGCATGGCTCTGGAAATGTTCAACATGGCGACCAAGTGCGCGAGAGCTGAGGAAGGGCGCCTCTCCCCCCTCAAGCTTCCAGCTGCCCACCTAGAAGATAAGAAGGCCAAGACAAAGGACGTGAAGCGCAAGAGGGCTGCCGTGCTCGCGGCGGAACCAGAGATGAAGCGCGGCTGCGACCACCCAGAGTCATCCCAGGCCAACCGCCTGTTCTGCGCCTTCCACAATGTACACAGCCACAACACCAATGATTGTCAAGAGCTCAGGGCCATCCGCGATGGACGCTTCGGTGGACGCCCCGAGCGCAATGACCGGGGCTACGACCATGGAGGAGGCAGAAGTGGAGGGCGCTGGGAAGACCGCGGCCCCCGCCAGGAGTGGCGCGACCGGCCTCGTGAAGACCGCTGGCAGGACCAACCTCGCGTGGGCGCCTGGAGGGACCAACCTCGCGTGGGCGCCTGGAGGGACCAACCTCATGAGGACCGTCATCAGGGAAAGGCTGAGCTCCCTCCATTGAAACCACCACCAAGGAGGAACGAAGACCACCACCAGGATGAGGGGGCTGGGGGCTTCCAGGAACCTCTAACCATCACCTGCATCATGGGTGGCGCTCAGGCCCCAGCCTCCTAGCGCATGTCCAAGCAGTTTGCTCGCGACGTGAACGTGGCCCTCCCCAGGCTCGAGGCCCCGCGCCCGCTCAGGTGGTCCAAGTGCACCATCACCTTCAGCTCGTCCGACCAGCTCAAGTGCGCGGCAACTGTCGGTGCCCTCCCGATGCTCTGCCCGCCCGTCATCAGCAACGTCCTCGTCACCAAGACCCTCATCGATGGCGGTGCGGGGCTCAATGTTCTTTCCGTCGAGACGTTTGACCGCCTCCTAGTGCCATATGATCAGATGCAGCGCACCAAGCCCTTCTCGGGAGTGACCGATGGCTCCACCACCCCGATAGGGCAGATCCGCCTCCCTGTCACCTTCGGCCAGCGCGACAACTACCGCACCGAGCTCATCGACTTCGACATTGCCCATATCCTCCTGTCGTGTAATGCCATCCATGGATATCCGGCCCTGGCCATGTTCATGGCAGTGACCAACCACGGCTACAACGTCCTCAAGATGCCAGGAAGCCGCGGCATCATCACGGTCGCTTGCGAGGAGAAGGACGCGGTGTGCTCCCTCGAGCGCGCCTACCAAGCCGCAACAATTGAAGACCCAGACAACGAAGGCACCGTCTGCCCTCCTGTGGCAGTCCCCAAGAAGAAGCAGCTGCTCTACCAAGAGCCTCAGGAGAGCGGTGTCTCCAGCAGCACCACCTCAAGACCAGCGCCCACGGATGGGGCGCCTCCCTCTCTCGCATAGGAAGGTGCGCCCGGTGCCCTCCTTAGTCTGGGCTCGGGGGCTCTATTTTGGAGGGCCTCTGACCTAGCCAATATCACGAGGGAGGCGCTCGGGCACCACACAGAGGCGTGCTTCACTACACGCTTCCCCGAGGAGGGCATAAGGCACGAGGTGCCTGGTGCCCAGGAGTTCATCACCAAGACAATCGAGGAGCTTCAAGAGGAAAGAGCCATGCACGGCGACCGCCGCCCACCACCTGGCGCAGCTCCTTGTCCTGGCGAGGACGACGAGCTACGCGTCTGCGTCAACATCCCAGGGCTCAACAGGGCCGCATCCTAGGAGCGCTTCTAGCCTTCGCGTGCTGGTCCGTGCGAGGGACCCCCTCACCGCTATGTTCGCATGCCCTTCAGCTTGCCGAACGCAGTTGTTACCTTCCAGCGTCGCCTACGGAGCATTCTGCTGGCTGAGGAGGCCAGGCACCACGCGGTCCTGGCGGAGATGGTGACGGTCCTTCACGAGCGTCCTGGGCCCCCAGAGCCTCCTGAGGCTCAGGGCCCAAGCGTCTCGTGAGGAGCGGCTTCTTCAACATGCATCTTCGGCTACTCCAACCTCTCTCCAGCAACGGTGTCAGGTGACATTTTTCGGTTCATTCAGTTGGGGGTGCTCCTCGGCCAGCATTATCCCCAAGTAGCATGCACCTGTCCCTGCGACGTGTATCCTTTGCATCTTTAAATTTACTCTGTCGAGGGCGCCCCTCGGGCTGCATCATCCCCAAGCCGCACGGGTCCGTCCCTGCGGCATGTATGACTCTTGCTTTCACCCGAACTAGTGTTACCCCCTTCTCCAAGATGACTTATGATTACCACCTACTTGCCTGTTGCCCTTCGCGGCCTCGCGCGTTGCTGACCGGCGGCTTGCTCATCCCGCAATGGGGGCTACACATGCTGGCATGGTGCTTGTGCTCAGGTCCGTCCCTGTAACGCTGACAAACCTGAGTGATCGAGCTCTGGCTCGCGGCCCGTCCCGTGCACGACACCTCACCAGATCCTCAGTGCGTTCATCTTCTTGCAGAAAGATCAGCGGCAGGACAGAAATGTGATTATGAGCCGTATTCCCCTCTCGAACTAACCCGCATGAATCTCCGGAGCTTAGCTACGGGTGGCCTCGCCGGCTGCCCTCCTTTCACACGATTTGCTTGCGCATTAAAGGGGGATCTCCTGAGCATCGTGCCTCAGGAGCTCCTACTGACTCTCCAGCCCTCACCCCCTGGCCTTGACCACAACATCGCGACCTGGCATACCAGCGGCGGCTGAGCTTTGCTCGAGGGTCGGTACCTGAGGACGTAGAGCATTTAGATTAGCGAGGAAGGAGGAAGCCGGCGTGAGCCTCACCTAGTAACACCGCCGCTGAAGCACGAATCGGACCCTGTGCAGGGAGTCCCCTCGGGCTCAACAAGATAAGTCACGTATTCGTGTTAGCACGATATCGCGGTTGGAATTTTCGATTCTCGCGGCCTTGCTCCGGCAATGCCACCTTCCATTTTGGCCTTTAGGTAGCTACTTGCACGCCAAAGGGGACCACTTGAGCACCGCGCCTTAGGAGCTCTTACGGGACATTGGGCCGCTCACCTCCTGGCCTTGACCACGGCATCGCAGCCTGGCATACCAGCGACGGCTGAAGCTTGCTTGGGGACTGGGAACTGCCGGCGTAGAGCGCCATAGCTACCGCAAGAACGAAAAGGGGAACAATGCCGAAGCAAGATACGCAACCACGACCTTATAGTGGGAGTAATAAGCGCTGGAGCAAAAGCATTACAGTTTCTTTACACACCCCCACGGGGTTCGTCTCGATTCCTCGCAGGGAACAAAAGAAGGAAAACCCCAAGAAGCCCTGACTACGGACGTCGGCGCCGGCGCCATCATCAACAGTAGGCCACGAGAGGCCGGTGCCAACCCCATCCAGGTCATCGGTGACGATGGGCGGAAGCCGCAGCCGCGCTCCGGGAACGGCGGGAGCTTGGTGGCACGTAGCTGTCGTCGCTCGTCTCCGGAGACTCGCTCGACTCGGGAGAGTCGCTGGACCCCCAGGAGTCATCGCTGCTGCTGGGGGAGCTACCAGCAGGACCGGGGGTAGGCTCGGCGCCTGCTGTCGTGCCCTCTTAGCTGCTTCCTCCAGGGCAGCACTCCAGGCGGCGGCCTTCGTCGTCGAAGACCTTGAAGAACAGTGTGGAGGCACCGTCGTACTCAAAGTAGATGGCGAGGACCCCCTCCGCGCAGCAAGCGCGGGCGACCTCGCCCCATCCACGGTTCATGAAGATTTTGCCTGGAGAGACGACCTCGACCTCCGCCCCCCGTGGCCAGAGTGCTGCACTCGGCGTGCTCCAGCCACAGCTCAAGCGGCCCCCGCGATGGCATGTCTTCGGCGAAGAACTGCGTGAACCTGATCCACGTGCGCGGCGGCATCACCGCCCACAGCACGAACTCGCGTGAAGAACCTTTGGCGTGGGTCCGCGGGCCGGTCGGCCGCGCGGACCCAGCCTGATCCCCACGGCTGCGGCTCGTGCAGCGTGGAGTGCTGCCGCCCTTTCCTGAACCTGGTGCCTGAGCATAAGAGGGAAGTGGGAAACCAGGTGGCGGCCGCTCACACCAGGGCTGCGTCACCGTCCCCCACTCCCTTATGTCATGAGGACGCCTGGACCTCTTCTTCGGTGGGAGCAGCTCAGGCTCTTTAAGGGGGATCTTTCCCTTCTCCGCTCCAAAGAACCTCCTAATCAGCGCCATAGGTGCTGCGGCAAGACGGCGAGGCTAGGAGGAAGAAGAAGGAGCAAGTGACGAGAAGACAGAGATGAGCGAGGGGGCTCTGCCCCTCCCCTCATTTATAGCCAGAGGAAGGCCAACTGCCGACCTCCACGATCATAGGTAATGATGGTTTTCTTCTGCACGCAACAGGGTCTTGTCAAGTCGGATGGTTGCCGAGGCAACGTGGGGAAGCGGAGGCGCCCACATCCAGTCAATCGCCATGCGTCGACCAAGGCCGCAGGAATTTGGGGCCCGTGGCGCTCCAAACTTGCCCTTTGGCTTCGCCTTGAAGCCAAGTTTGAGCGCGCCTTGGGCCCGGGGGCTACTGTCGGCGTTCTGGGACCGGGGGTCCCCAGACTTGCCCGCCTGCGGCCCGTGGCATGCCTCCATCAATGGCCCGATACGGCCCAGCTTCAGGAGCAACAACTCAAGACCCTCGCGAGGGGCCGAGCCTCCCGAGGCAGACGACACCAAGACCACCCTGGGGGCAGCCTCGCTAGGATGGATCCCGAGGAGCGAAGATATCAATGCAGGGCGCACCTCACGAGGTTCGCATGACGTGAGCCATGACGACCAAGGCCAGGCGGGCGCTAGCGGGCGAAGTGTACCAGTTTCCTCTTTGGTGCTAAGGAGGCAAGTGCAGACGCGGAGTCCTGAGGAATCAAGCAAAGGTTTCCATATCGGTTCAACAAGACCAAGACCGCCAGGACGGCAGGACAGAGGTCATCGTGGAGCCCACGGCTGCGTCACCACCAGAGCCTTTACAGGCGAAGGCTACTTTTGTCAAGATAGCTTGTACTAGTTGTCCCCCTTCAAAGTTGGCCGTTGTGGGATCCCTTCCCGCCTAACATTTGGGAAGAGGACCAAGGCCCCTATAAATAGGACCTCGCCACCACCGTAGCGAGCATCTGGGAGGACGGATCATTCAGATCATGCTCACACCCACCAGCTCATCGAGCTCAAGAACACCTCATCTTCTGAGGTTGTTCATCCATTGTACTAGTTCATCCTCAGCCTCTCGAGGCAATCCACCACAAAGCTAGAGTAGGGCATTACACCGCAAGGTGGCCCGAATCAGGATAAATCTCTACGTCTCTTGTTCTTTGGGTTCGTCGAGCTAGGCCGTGGGATCGTTTAGCGAGCGAGCTAGGGAGAGAGTATTTTTTGTGTGCACCCGAGAGGTTGAACCTCTCAAGGGCCTGCGGAACCCGTAATCTGACAGAGGGACTTGTAGTTCTCGAGGAAGATAGACTTGGAGATGTCGTTGTGCAATCCCATCACGAAGTGGAACTTCATCGAAATTGGGTCATCCACGTCGGCTCGTTGCAAGGCATTCTTCATCTCCTTGAAGTACACGTCGATGGACTTGGATCCTTGGATGGTGTTATCCAATTGGCGTAGAAGTTGTTTCGTGTAGGTTGGAGGCACGGACTCTCGCTACAAAGCTCTCTTCGTCTTGGGCCAACTCATGTCGTAGCTGTCCGAGGGTGTGTGAAGCCACCATGCCGACGCGTAGTCGTGGAAGTTTGTTGTGGCGCACTTCACTTGATCTTCAGGAGGAACTTGATGTAGCTTGAGGTAGTCCTCCATTAGGCACTCCCACTCGAGATACTCCTCGGGTCATTGAGTCCCATAGAAAGGAATCTTGTGGTCGGTTTCGAGGTCGTAGTAGCTCGTGGAAGTCGCGGATTTGAGCTTGGGGAGCTTCTCTTGAGAGTAGTCTTGAGGTACTTGTAGGCGAAGATGCCGAATGTCCGTAGGTGAAGATGCGTCGCTTGGCGCAGATGCCAAGGTAGATGGTGAAGTCATTGAGCAGTTGTTGGTGTTGAGCTCTTGACCTTCACGTTCTCGTCAGTGATTGTGTCATTGCCGATGTGACCTTGCCGGAGATGGTAGCTCGGAAGGATGTGCACTTGAGCGTCTTCGCGAAGATGTGGAAGATATCTTGTAGGACTTGATGTGGACCTTGAGCTCTTCCATTTGAGCATCCATCTTTGCGTCTAAGTTTTTGTTCATGGCACCAAACTTGTTGTTGTTGTTGTTGTAGACCAGAGATGAAATGCTTTTCCTATCCATCACAAGACTCAGCAAATGTGAATGGGAGAAAGAGAAGAACTAGACCAAATGTACCTTATCCGATGTTAAAGATGACTCAATGATCACTCAATAATGTATCAAGGAAATAGCACAATTGGTACCGGATCTTGTCAATTCTCACACCTACACAAGTAAGGCTTATGGAGTAGCTTGGTGAGGATAGTGGCACAAAAATTTGATTCAAAATGTTAGCAAGAGTCAATAATGTTGAAAGAGATTCACAAATTCGCAAGTGAAACAAGTAGACCAATAGCAAAGAATGGCACACGGAAACACACACACGGATAGATAAGTGGGGTCGTGCAACCAAGGAACGAGCTCAAAATGTGGAATCAACCGAAAATGCTCTTGTTGCACAACGCTAGAGAGATGCTAGCTCAATTGCTCAATAGGAGGATACGACACTTGTGCACAACCTATAAGAGACAAAAATGCAACGACTTCTATCCCAAGTATGCTATGTATGTATGGTTCCCGGTGTTCATCTAAAGATGATCCAAGATGATCAGATATGGCAATCTTAAGTGCAATGCGGTATGATGCTATGGCACTTGCTTACAAGCTTCTTTGCTCTCTTTTTCTTTTGCTTAAAAGCTTATTGTTTATTTATTTTTGATATGGCCACAATGCTAAATGCACAAACCAAGATAGAAATTGTGTATATACGGGAACAAGCTTGTGACACAAGGGATGGTACTATGATACCAAGGTGATACCAATATGATATGGTATGTATGAAATGGAAGGTGTAGATCGATGATCACTAATGTGCACAAGTAGCGTTGTCGGCAATACTCAATGGCTAGTCTGGATAGGAAAGATATGCAAAAATTGGCTAGGGGTTATCAATACTATGGAAATAAAAATGTACAGTGATGGGATACCATGATACCAAGGTGATATAGAGGTTACCATTCTTGCTAACGGTTAGGGTGTCAAAATGGTTAAGGTGGTCGATGTCGAATCCTTGACGACGTTGAGCGGTGGTGTTGTCGATGTCGGACCATTCCTAATTAGCCGAAACACCCTAGGAAAAGGAAAAACACAACTCAAAATCTCAAAGGCAAATGTCAAATTGAGCGGTGGTGGTCGCGGAAGTATTGGTGGAAACCCAGTAAAAATGGGTTAAGGTGGCGGAAGGGTATGATGGGTTATACACAATGTCGGAGTTGAAAGCACGGTCACTAAGTAGCCGAAACACCTTAGGAGACACACTCACAACTCGAACAAAATTGGGTTAAGTTGGGGTGGTGGAAGTGTATGGTGGGAAAACCTATGCGGAAGTTATGGTGGTGGTTGATGAAGAAGCAACCATATCCAAGTAGCCGAAACACCTTAGGAGACTCGAATCACTACTCAGGCAACCACTAATGCTATGGGGAACAAAATGGGTTAGGTTGCGGAAGTCTATGGTCGTATAGCGGATGATGTTGTGAAGGCCCTAGGCAAAGATGCCAAAATTCCAAAACTTTGATGGATTCAAATGATGTTGGAAGTACTTTTGTGAGATGGGGGATATCAATAGCTTCAAAACAAGCTAAAAAACGTCAAAATCCGAGTCCGGATGAATTAGTTATGGTCAAAATTGTCAATCAGCCGAGGCTGTATCTGGGAGGGGCGGTTGTACTGCTCCTGGAGCGTCCCGGGGTTCCAGTTTTGGGCTGGCAGAAGTATCAGGGGGTGGGGGAGCGGTTTTACCACCTTGGGGGCCAGTTGTACCGCTTTTGTCGGGAAAATTTCTCAGATCTGCATCGGGACGGATTTGGGCGGAAATGGATGATTTTGGGGGGAAAATTGCGGAGATTTCGTGGATGGAAGGTGGCGAAACATAATGGGAAGCTAGATCCACTCGAAAACAAGAAAATCCATGGATCAAATTCAACAAAGCATCATCAAACGAACAAATCACAAAAAAAATTGGGGCTATTTTTGGTGGGGATTTTCAAAATTAGGACGAAATCAAACAAAAGAAGGCTAGAAAACGATGGGGGAGGCTCCACATTCGTGATCAACGTGGCTCATGATACCAAGATGATGTAGGGTTTAACCCTAGATGCCTGATCTTTCACGAAATGGAGGGGATCCCGCGAAAAACACGAAGAACATGAGGGGAAACACGAGAGGATTCACTGAAACCAACAAGATTCGATTACACATGTGCTAGATCCTCGAAGCACAAAGACATACACGATCTACGATCAACAAGGGACGATACAAGTAGCAAGTTCTTCTCCATGAGGAGGTCTTGAGGGGTCTTCCCGTGAGGGGTCTTGAATCCACTTGGGGGATCTTCTTCGTAGAGGTCGTGAACTCCGATAGAGAAGATATCATGTGGAGAGAAAAGCTCTATCTAAGATGAGCTACTACTTTGCTAAACCTAATTCGGAGCTAGGGGACGAGTATTTGCAGTCCAAGGGGTAAGTTGGGGGTTAGACGGGTCGTCGACCTTTTACTGTGTGCAGGCAGAGCGGTAGTACCGGACATGGGGGCGGTTGTACCACATGGAGCTCTTGTACTCGTTCCTGGAGGTGTTCCCGGAAGTCACTAGCGGTTGTATCGGTGGTTGGATCAGTTGTACCGGTCATAAGGCTGTTATGGGACAAACCGGGGCGGTATCGGCCTTGCACCGCTCATCACAGAAGTTGGACCGGTAGTTGGGAGGTAGTCGAGTGGTTGTACCGCTCGGGCAGTAGTTGGGCGGTTGTACCTCTATCTCTGCGCGGGGAAGATTCCTCTTCTTCCTTCTCTTCCATGCTTCCCTTGCAGATGGTGTAGTTGTACACTTGTGCTCGCACTCCTCCTCCTCGCCATCCATGGTGTTTCGACAATACCTATGTATGCACACGAGTGGAGTGTCAAGTGGTATACCGTCCTCGAAGGGGTCAAGTGAACACGCGTAAAGGAGATGATTCACCTTTGTGTAAGTGAAGTAGATGTCGCACGTGTCACTTGTCGAACGGACTCTTGACATGGTAATGTTTGTTGGATGCTCCACATCATGCATCTTGATAGTGGGCACACATGCAAACACTCAACATAATGTCAGGTATGGATGCACATAGGTAAAGAAGAGATCCAATCATCGAACAAAAGGCTTTCGGATCATAATCCTTACCATACACATCTGCATCTAGCTTACCATTTTTGGGCATTGGAGTTTTATAGCCCTTCATTTTGGAGTCTTGCATTTTGAATTTCTTCAGATATTTTTCCTATGAAATGAAGATACCATTCACTTGTTGACGTATTTGCAGTCCGAGAAAGAATTTGAGTTCACCCATCATGGACATCTGAAATTTATCGGACATCATTCTCCCAAATTCTAAGTTGCAAGCATTGTTAGTACAGCTGAAGATAATATCATCCACATAGATTTGACAAACAAATAAATCATTGTCAACTGCATGAGTAAAAAGTGTGGGATCAATGGATCCTGGCTTGAAGCCCTTGTCGAGCAAAAACTTCTTCAGGGTGTCATAACAAGCTCTAGGGGCTTGCTTCAGCCCATAAAAAGCCTTCTTCAACCTGCAAACTTTGTTAGGAAACTTAGAGTGTTCAAAGCCAGCTGGTTGTCTAACATAAACTTCCTCGTCAATTTCACCACTAAGGAAAGCAGTTTTCACATCCATTTGACATAGTAGGATATCATTGTAATTTGCATAAGCGAGAAGAATGCGAATTGCCTCAAGGCATGCAATAGGAGTCGTGCTTTGTTTCTTATGTTTTACCAAAATCAATTCCTTCTACCTGTGTGTATCCTTGAGCAATGAGTCGTGCTTTGTTTCTTACCACAATACCATTTTCATCTTGCTTGTTGCAGAAGATCCATTTTGTGCTGATGATATTGTGCTTCTTGGGATTCTGCTTGTCAACCAGTTCCCATACATCATTTAATTCGAATTGCACCAACTCCTCTTGCATGGCATTTATCCAATCCGGATCATTCATGGCATCTTCATATTTGGTAGGTTATGTCAATGAAACAAAGGAGAAACTGCCACAGTAGTTAGCCAAATGAGTACGCAAACGATTTGTGGGTCGATAACCTAGATTCTCAAGTTTATCGAGAATTAGTGAGGGATCAACTTGATTTGCCACACGAGGATGAGGATTTTCTTCATGATGGTCATTATCATCAGCATCTGCATTTGTATCATCATTCCCTTCAGGATTGCCATTTTGATCAGCATTTGTATTTTGATAGCCATTTCCATTTGGAGGAGCATTTTCTTCGGTAGTGGCTTGACGAGTTCTTCTTCGAGTCATAGGAGCATCATCATCAGATGACTCAGGTGCATTTCCTTCAACAAGTTTGACACTCCGAATAGCCATTTACTGAATAGCATCCGATATTAGGGGTTCATCTATCACATTTGGCAAGTGCTCCTTTTGAGAGCCGTTGAGTCATCAAACCGCACATTTACCATTTCCATAACTTTCATGTGGTGAGAGTTATAGACTCGATAAGTATGCGAGTTTGAGCCATAACCAAGAAGAAATCCTTCATGTGCCTTAGGTGCAAACTTTGCATAATGATTCATATCAAGAATATAACAAGGTGCACCAAAAAGACAAAGATAAGAAACATTTGGTTTCTTGCCAGTGGTATGCTCATATGAAGTTTTCTTAAGGAACTTGTGAAGATAAACATGATTGATAACATGACAAGAACTGTTAATGGCATCAGCCCAAAAGCGAATGGGAGTTTTATACTCACCGAGCATTGTTCTTGCCATTTCAATAAGAGTTCTGTTCTTTCGTTCAACAACTCCATCCTGTTGTGGAGTGTAAGCAGCAGAGAGCTCATGAGTGATACCATGATCATCCAGAAATTCAGCAATGTGAGTATTTTTTAACTCAGTTCCATTGTCACTTCTGAGATGCTTAATTCGCACATCATATTCATTCTGGGCCTTCTTAGCGAAACTTTTGAAGATAACTTGAGTACACGTCCTATCTTTGAGGAAGAATACCCAAGTGTATCGAGAGAAATCGTCAAAAATAACCAGACCATAATGACTGCCACCGAAGCTGGCATAATTTTGCGGACCGAATAAATCCATATGTTTCATGTGGTCTTGTTGTGGTAACTGTCCTGGATGAATGATGTTTCTTAGCCAATTTTCTAGCTTCACAAGCAGCACAGAGACGATTCTTGTCAAATTTTACATCAGGAATGCCACGAAGATGCTTTTTCTTCACCAGAGTCTACAAGTTTCTCATACCTCCATCACCAAGTCTTCAGTGCCACAGCCATCCTTCAGTTGCTTTTGCAAGCAAATAAGTTTAGACTGGGGGACCCTTAGAGAAATCCACAATATAAAGATCCCCTTTCTAATTCCCTCAAAGATGAAGGAATGGTCAGAGGCCATGGAGATAATGCATTTGGATATAGAGAATAAAACTAGCATGCCTAAATCACATAGCTTGCCAACTGACATGAGATTGAATCCAAGGGATTGAACAAGTAGCACATCACCAATAGATTTGTCCTTGGATATAGCAATTTTACCTAAGCCAATTACCTTCCCCTTTGTTGTTGTCGCCAAAAATGACATACTTCAGAGGAGAAGCAGTTAAGTTGGGGTCGACAAACCACGACTTGTCTCCGGTCATATGACTAGTGCATCCACTGCCCATAATCCATTCAGTACACCCGGAGACATAGTCCTGCAGAAGAATTAGGATTTCTTAACCACCCACATCTTTGTAGGTGGCTTCGAAACAAATGAAAAATATGATCTCTTTCGATAAGCGTAGTTGTTGCTTGATGATGAGCGAGAGCAATTGAAGGAGTAAGCATTAAAATTCTTTCCAGATGAATGAGCATAATGATTGTATCATGTATGCACATATTCATTTTGTCAAATTCTTTGTGCCTGCATGATTAGTCGAGTAGAAATAGGCAGGACATAAACTGTTTTCTTAGGTACCCAAATAGCTTTCTTGGGGGGCCATTTCTGTTGTTCGGTCCAACATAGCGATCAATTGTTTCACCATGTCGATCTTTGAACAACTTGCAGTTTTCCATGGAATAATCATCAGGATATTCAGAAATGAGAGAGTTGTATCTCGAAAGTAATGCAGGATCAAGTGTTTTGCTCTTTGCAGGAACCCACACAGTCTGAGGATATTGACATGGTTCCCAATATGTGCCATTTACATTCAATTTCCTTTCGAAACCAGTGCCTTCCTTTCTAGGATTTTGTTGAAGAATAGATTTCTTCAGAACATCACAAAGGATTTGGTGCCCTTTGAGAGATTTGAACATTCATGTCTAAAGAAGATCCTTCAACCTAGCATTTTCATCAGAAATAGAACTATTTTCCTCGACCGAGGGGTTAGCACTCACAGCCGATTCAGCATTAGATCAGTATTGTTTCTTTCAACACATTTTAAACATGGTGGCTCAAACACTTCAGGTTTCTCATTGAGTTGTTGGGTGAGAAGAGAATTTTCTCTCAACAAGTCTTCATGAGCCTCTCTCTGTGACTCGAGTTCCTGTTTCCTTTTTAGGAAATCATAGGTCAATCTCCCATGGTCTACTGAGAGAAAATCATGACGAGTTGTGAGTTCATCCATTCGTGAATTGAGAGTAGCATACTCTTCAGTCAATGTCTGATTCTTTTCCATCTCCTCAATCAACAACCCTTTGGACTTCCTAAGGGTTTTCTCGATTTTCTCAAGATAGTTTTGTTGAATGTTGGCAATTTTGATCAACTTAGCATGGTCATCCTCATCAGAAGAATATTGATCACTGGAGTGAACCTTGTGATGTTTGAAGGGTACCTTTTCTTTCGAGGCCTTTGCCATGAAGCAGTAGGCAGGAGTTTCATCATCGCTTGACGGGTTCCCGAATAAATTCGTCGCCGTGGAAGAGGCGCTTGCAATGCCAGCCATGCCTGCGTCGGAATCCTCATCAGACTCATTTTCTTCTTCAGATGCAGACGATTCTTTTTCTTCAGAATCCAACTCCTTGCTGATGCATTCCATGGCCTTGCGAAAGGTACTCTTGTAGTTGGAGGAGGACTTGGAAGGATTCTTTGAGGAAGATCTTGACGAAGATTTAGAGGTGGAGATGTCCTTCTTCTTGAAGAACTTCTTAGTTTTCTTCTCATCATCGGAGTCATAGTTCTTGCTCTTGTCTTTGCTTCGATACTCGCTCGAATCATATCTCCCACTAGCACGGATTTCAACTTCCCAGAGAGGACAGTCCAAAATGAAGTGTCCAGGCTTTTTGCACTTGAAACAGGTGTATTTTCCTGTAGGTTTTGAAAATTTTGAACATCCAGAGTTGCTTCAACTTCTCTTCTGGAACTGGCTCTTCATGTGGAAATGTTGGAATCACTTGGTGATCAGTGCGAGATCCTTGTTGAGCCATTCTGGATCATCATAATCTTCTTCGTCATTTCCATCAGAGGAGGAATCAGCTACAACTTTGCGAGCATGGTTTTTGCGTTGAGTTGAGCCATACAAATCTCTCTTTTCTTCCTCTTGTTCTTTATGAGGGTTCAGTCTCCATAACATCAGCAAAGTTGAGGCTTCTGAAATCAGGACACTCTCGACTCATCAGAAAAAGCGTGTCAAATGTGGTGTTTAAGGGATGAAAGCAGTTTCTTCACAACTTCATGGTCAGTGATGTCTTGGGCACCGTCTTGAAGTTGATTTGCTATGTCATTGAGGCGATCAAAGGTTTGCTGACAACTTTCATTACCAATGCGCTTGAAGCGATTTCGCCCGAAGAGTATCAATCCGAGCTTCCTTTTGAGTTGACACTCCTTCATCGATCTTTTCGAGGACATCCCACAGTTCTGTTGCAGTTTCACACTGTCGGTACCGAAGGAATTGAGCTTGAGAGAGATGGCCACCAATTTCATCTTTGGCTTGATCATATAGTTGAATGAGCTTCTTATCTTCATCGGTAGTATCTTGAGGGATAACAACTGTTAACCCAATGTGCACGATGTTCCACATGTCATCATCTATGGCTCGAAGATGGTTCTCCATCTTCTCCTCCCAGAAGGGATAATCCGTCCCATTGAATATGGGAATCTTGAGATGCAAATTGTAGTTCACTGAAGGCATACTTAAACTCCAAGTCGTTAGAATAAAATGATCAGACTCAAGGAGTACCTTCCTCTGATACCAATTGTAGGAACGAAGTATGTCTACCAGAGAGGGGGGGTGAATAGGAGTTTTAAATTTTCTTCGGAAAACTTAAATCTCTCTGAACCCAGCAGTGGAATAACCAATAAACATACTAAGATGAACTACAATAGATAACCGAAGGGAAACTAAGGCATGCATCAAAGTAAAATACTTAACTAGAATGCATCGAAGGTAAACTTGAGTAACAGAGGTGACCAAAGGAGATCGAAGGCGAAAAGGTATTTGTTCGACCAGTTCGTCCTTCTGCACAAGGACTATGTCTGGTTGGAGGGGTTATGACTTAACACGGAAGATAAACTCTCTTCACGATATTCTCCTCGACAATCGATTCGTAAACTAATGCCGATCACTCGTGGTAGATGCTTGAAGGTTGTCGGGGTACACAAATAGGGGTATGTGTTTCCCCTGACTTGTGCATGGACGGCAGGCCCCCACCGCGACAGCACCGAGCATCCAAGACAAGACCAAGCAGAGGAGATAAGCTCTTTGAGAAATCGGAGGGCGTATCAAGAAGACTAGGAACAACCAAGTGATCAAGATGTCACTAAGGAAAAATCTCCCTTGCCGGGCAGGCGAGCTTGACAAGGTCGAGGTCACCCAGAAGACAAACCTCAAGACTGCCCCGGCAAGCTTACCGGGGACGCCGTGTGCGGATTATCCCACCAAGGCTTCACCTCTCCACCTCACAGCAAAGCAAGTCACCTATCAGTGTGGAGTCGAGCCCCCAAGTGGTTAAGTACCTGTTATTTGGCATGTGGCAGCCATTTCTGAGGAAGATGACCTCCAAATGACACCCGTCCAGAAGACGAGTCACGCAGACAAGCGGGAGGATGGTTGAATGGCACGACAAGGCTTGCGGGCTATGCCCACGATGTGACACTAAGAGGTGCATTTAATGCGCCTTGTCCTGTCTACAGACTTAGGTATGATAGCATTGTTTGCTATCCAGTCAGTATGTAATGACTGATTTGCTATTGTGGTGACCCCTTGATCTATAAAAGGAGGGCCATGGCAATGTTAGAAAGGATTCGGACCCTTGTACACTCATACGCGTGTAGCAGCTCTCGTCCAGAGGCGACCTTGCCGGACTAGAGCGTTGCGACTCCCCCATGGTCCTTTCATCAATCCACCAAAGTAGGAGTAGGGTCTTACGCCTCATGGCGGCCCGAACCTAGATAAAAACTTCTCGTGTCATCACTACTGTATTGCTCTACACTCTTCGCTCTTTGTGCAATGTGCTCTTCCCCACGCCGAACCATAAGGGGCCGATGGTCCTATAGGTTGCCATGTTATTCCATGACATCTTTGGCGCGCCAGGTAGGGGGGCGCTTGCGTAAACCCGAGAGTGTAAGTAGCGCGTTATCTTCATCTTCTTCATTGACGGCTTCATCATCCATGATGCCAATAAAGAACACTGCGCAGCGGATTGGGAAGGAAGCGACCTTGCTCCTTCGCCCGCCCTGCCCAGCTCCCATCATCTTTCTCCACCGTGGTTGCGGTGGTGGCGGGAACAAGGACTGACGACAGCACGACAGCCCCAACGGTTCAGGCAGCATGGTCACCATGCAATCCCTGTTCGGGAAAATGGGCAGAGTGCTAAGTTACAAGGTTCCTCTCTCCGTCACTTTCACTTATCAACAATCGAGCTACACTGGGTTTAGCATCATCAACCTCGATGAGTCCGCGCGAAACTCTGTCCAAGCATTTGCCCTTCTAAGGGAAATCCTGAGTAGAGCGCTGGTGCGAATCCGTTGATTGACGCCCCAGCAAGTACGCTCCGGCAAGGCCGTTCGCGTTGGCGTGACTTTTATGCCATCTGCCGTAAGATTGTTAAAAAGTGTAAAAAGGAGGAAAGAGAAACCAGTCCTGCCTTGCATCGCGTTCTGTCCCTTGCAAGATATATATGATTCCTTCCGGCACTTGCCGGAGCCAGCAAGCAACACACGGGGTGCCCTGCTTCCAAAGCAGGCGGACGCGACGAGAGGCTGCGGCTGGAGGGGGGAGGAAGCAAGGATGAAAGCTAAGTCCACGCGATCGTTGCTCCTTTATAGATCTATAATTTGCATTTTCTTATCCCTCGGATACCAAGGGGTTTCCTATGAAGAAATCTTTTCGTGTGATGGCACCTTGATGGATCGTCTGCGCACCCGCTCTGTTCCGAGCCTGCTCACGGAGCGGGTGGCTGCATCAAAGACTCCTAAGGGAAAAACTTGCCAGGACATGTCTTCGCCAGTTGATGCTAAGGACCCGCTCCTCACAGCAATCGTGGCCGCATATTACTGGTGGGCAACCAAAACATGTAAAAACAAACTAACCATACGAACATCCATGGAAAAACACAAGGGGGATAGCATGCATTCGGGATTGATTAAACATCAGTTCATCATGAATAAAAAAAAGTACGATGTCTAAACACAGGACATGCATCATATTTTTTTATAGGACAATGCAGCAACATGAATAGTTTGAGGCCGTGCTTGGTGTCCTTATGGAGCTCTGGGAATAGAGAGCACCTTGTTAGCGTAGGGGGCAGCTTTCCTCTCAGCAGCAGAAACATCAGCGCCTGACGGGAGCTTCGTGAAGCCATCAGCGAGGTTGAGTTTGGGGTGGAGATAGGTGAGATTTCTCAAGACCATGAAGAGGGCGTTGCGGGCAAGCTTTCGAGACTCGCTTTCTAAAAAGGCGTCCCTTCCTTCTTCACGAGTCTTCAACCCTTCAACCAACTCATTGATGAAGAGCCAACTGAGAAGACTGGCCCCTCCATGCCTGATAACCCACAAGTATAGGTGATCAACTGTAGCCTCTTTCGATAAGTAAGAGTGTCAAACCCAACAAGGAGCTAAAGGTAGAACAAATATTCCCTCAAGTTCTATTGACCACCGATACAACTCTATGCACGCTTGACGTTCGCTCTCCCTAGAACAAGTATGAAACTAGAAGTACTTTGTACGTGTTGTAAGATAGGTTTGCAAGAATATAAAGAGCATGTAAATAAAATCTAGGGGCTGTTTAGATAAAGAAACAACTAAATTAGTTTTAGTAAAGAGCTTTTTGTCACGAGAAAGTTATTTGTCCCTAGGCAATCGATAACTAGACCGATAATCACTATTGCAATTTTATTTGAGGGAGAGGCATAAGCTAACATACTTTCTCTTCTTGGATCATATGCACTTATGATTGGAACTCTAGCAAGCATCCGCAACTACTAAAGATCATTAAGGTAAAACCCAACCATAGTATTAAAGTATCAAGTCCTCTTTATTCCCATACGCAAACAACCTACTTACTCGGGTCTGTGCTTCTGTCACTCACGCCACCCACCATAAGCAAATCATGAACATATTGCAAACCCTATAGCAGGGATCCCTCATGCTTGCGCGACACGGAGAGCACCATAGGACAGCACCAATAATAAAACATGCAACTCAAACCAATCACGATCATCAATTAACCCATAGGACAAAACGGATCTACTCAAACATCATAGGATAGCCATACATCATTGGGAAATAATATATAGCGTTGAGCACCATGTTTAAGTAGAGATTACAGCGGGTAAAAGAGGGGTTACACCGCTGCATAGAGGGGGGAAGAGTTGGTGATGACGGCGATGAAGTTGTTGTGTAGATTGCGGTGATGATGATGGCCCCGGCAGCACTCCAGTGCCACCGGAAGCGAGGGGGAGAGAGCCCCCCCCTTCTTCTTCTTCCTTGACCTTGTCCCTAGATGGGAGAAGTGTTTTCCCTCTGGTCCATGGTCTCCATGGCGTGGGAGGGGCGAGAGCCCCTCCGAGGTTGGATATGTCTCTCTGTCTCTCTCTGTTTCTGTGCTCCCGATTCTGCCCTTTCACCGTTTCTTTTATAACCGGAGATCCGTAACTCCGATTGGGCTGACTTTTGGACACGATCTCTATCCGGATATTAGCTTTCTTGTGGCGAAAGAAGGGCTCCAACCGCTGTCCACAAGGGTTCAGGGTGCGCCTGACCCCCTGGGGCGCGCCCCCTACCTCGTGGCCCCCTCGGGCATCGTCTCATGTTGATTCTTCTTCCCAAAAATCATAAATATTCCAAAAAAATCTCTGTCAGTTTTTATCCTGTTTGGACTCCGTTTGATATGGGTTTTCTACGAAACAAAAACATGCAACACACAGGAACTGGCATTGGGCACTGGATCAATATGTTAGTCCCAAACTAGTATAAAAAGTTGCCAAAAGTATATGAAAGTTGTATAATATTGATACGACGGAGACGTATCAGCATCCCCAAGCTTAATTCCTGCCCATCCTCGACTAGGTAAATGATAAAAAGATAATTTTTGATGTGGAATGCTACCTAGCATAATCTTGATCATGTAATCTAATCATGGCATGAATATTAAGACACGAGTGATTCAAAGCAATAGTCTATCATTTGACATTAAGACAATAATACTTCAAGCATACTAATAAAGCAATCATGTCTTTTCAAAATAACATGGCCAAAGAAAGTTATCCCTACAAAATCATATGGTCTGGCTATGCTCCATCTTCACCACACAAAGCATTCAAATCATGCACAGCTCCGATGACAAGCCAAGCAATTGTTTCATACTTTTGACATTCTCAAATCTTTTCAACTTTCACGCAATACATGAGCGTGAGCCATGGACATTGCACTATAGGTGGAATAGAATATGATGGTAGAGGTTGTGTGGAGAAGTCAAAAAAGGAGAAAGTCTCACATCGACGCGGCTAATCAATGGGCTATGGAGATGCCCATCAATTGATGTCAATCTGAGGAGTAGGGATTGCCATGCAATGGATGCACTAAGAGATATAAGTGTATGAAAGCTCAAACTAGAAACTAAGTGGGTGTGCATCCAACTTGCTTGCTCATTGTCGGTGTCAAAACCGGCGGATCTCAGGTAGGGGGTCCTGAACTGTGCGTCTAGGCGGATGGTAACAGGAGACAAGGGACACGATGTTTTCACCCAGGTTCGGGCCCTCTCGATGGAGGTAAAACCCTACTCCTGCTTGATTAATATTGATGATATGGGTAGTACAAGAGTAGATCTACCACGAGATCGAGAGGCTAAACCCTAGAAGCTAGCCTATGGTATGATTGTTGTTCGTCCCCACGGATTAAAACCCTCCGGTTTATATAGACACCAGAGAGGGCTAGGGTTACACAGAGTCGGTTACAATGGGAGGAGATCTACATATCCAGACGCCAAGCTTGCCTTTCACGCCAAGGAAAGTCCCATCCGGACACGGGACGAAGTCTTCAATCTTGTATCTTCATAGTCCAGGAGTCCGGCCAAAGGCTATAGTCCGGCTATCTGGACACCCCCTAATCCAGGACTCCCTCACTCATGAAGACCTCGGGCATTTGAGGAAGCCCATCATCAGAATATACAAGCCAAGTTCTATAATGAAAATTCCCACTAGTACATGAAAGTGATAACTCAAGAGACTCTCTATATGATGAACATGGTGCTACTCTGAAGCACAAGTGTGGTAAAAGGATAGTAACATTGTCCCTTCTCTCTTTTCTCTCTTTATTATTATTATTTTTCTTTTTTTTTGTAGTCTTCTTTGGTCTCTCTCTCTTTTTTTGGGGCTTCTTTGGCCACTTTTATTTTGATAACCTCACATGGGAGAATGTTCTAATAATGATGATCATCACACTTTGATTTACTTACAACTCAATATTACAACTCGATACTAGAACAAATATATAACTCTATATGAATGCCTCCGGCGGTGTACCGGGATGTGCAATGATTTAGCGTAGCAATGACATCAAAAAACGGACAAGCCATGAAAACATCATGCTAGCTATCTTAGATCATGCAAAGCAATATGACAATAAATTCTCAAGTCATGTATATGACGATGATGGAAGTTGCATGGCAATATATCTCGGAATGGCTATGGAAATGCCATGATAGGGAGGTTTGGTGGCTTTTTTAAGGAAGATATAAGGAGGCTTATGTGTGATAGAGCGTATCGTATCACGGGGTTTTGATGCACCGGCTAATTTTGCACCAACTCTCGAGGTGAGAAAGGGCAATGCACGGTACCGTAGAGGCTAGCAATGATGGAAGGGTGAGAGTGCGTATAATCCATGGACTCAACATTAGTCATAAAGAACTCACATACTTATTGCAAAAATCTATTAGTCATCGAAACAAAGTACTACGTGCATGCTCCTAGGGGGATAGATTGGTAGGAAAAGACCATCGCTCGTCCCCGACCACCACTCAAAAGGAAGACAATCAATAAATACCTCATGCTCCAACTTCGTTACATAACGGTTCACCATATGTGCATGCTACGGGAATCACAAACCTCAACACAAGTATTTCTACAATCCCAACTACCCACTAGCATGAATCTAATATCACCATATTTATATCGCAAAACTATTGCAAGGAATGAAACATATCATATTCAGTGATCTACAAGTTTGTGTAGGATTTTATGACTAACCATGTGAATGACCAATTCCTGTCATTTCTCTAAATAGATATAAGTTAAGCAAGAGAGTTTAATTATTTCTACAAAATATATGACCACGCTCTAACAAATATAAGTGAAGCAAAAGAGCATTCTACAAATGGCGGTTTTCTATATGAAGAGAAACAGGCAATCCAAACTTCAAATGATATAAGTGAAGCACATGAAGCAGCCATACTCAAAAGATATAAGTGAAGTGCAATGAGCATTCTATAAATCAACCAAGGACTATCTCATACCAGCATGGTGGATAAAAGAAAAGTTAAAACTAAATGCAAAAGACGCTCCAAGATTTGCACATATCGCATGAATGAAACGAATCCGAAAACATACCGATATTTGTTGAAGAAAGATGGGATGCCTTCCGGGGCATCCCCAAGCTTAGACGCTTGAGTCTCCTTGAATATTTACTTTGGGTGCCTTGGGAATCCCCAAGCTTGAGCTCTTACCTCTCCTCCTTCTCCTCACATCGAGACCTCCTCGATCTTCAAACACTTCATCCACACAAAACTCAACAGAAAACTCGGTAAGATCCGTCAGTATAATAAAGCAAATTGCTACTCTAAGTACTGTTGAAAACCAATTCATATTTTGTTTTTTCATTTTAGCTACTGTAATATAACTTTTACATGGCTTAATCCACTGATATAAATCGATAGTTTCATCAAAACAAGAAAACTATGCATAAAAAACAGAAACTGTCTTAAACAGGACAGTCTGTAATAATCTGAACATTCACCATACTTCGAGTAATCCAAAAATTCTACCAAAATTAGGAAAAATAAAAATTTGTATAGAAAGACAGTGCAAAAAGTTTCAGAACCGTTTGACGTTCAAGTAAAAATTGTAAAATCGTGCACTACAGCCAAAGTTTCTGTCCTACACCGCACAAACCAACAAGCATTGTAAACATCCTAAAGGCAAACCTTGGCACACTATTTTTATTATACAATGGAATTGTACAAGGCGATAATTATTTTTTGTTGAAAAGTTTTTGTAATCAAGATTCACAAAGTTTCCATGAGCATGAACAAATTTCAAGGCTAGCTCCCACTTTGAAAATGCTCGTCTTTCTCACTTTCGCTTTTCTTTTTGAAAAAGTTTTAGGTTCCCCCTTTATTTTTTTTGTTTTTAAACTTTATAAAAGCACTCAACAGAAATGAATGACTCTCTAAAACTTCCGGTTTGTCTCCCTGGCAGCGCTTTCTTTAAAGCCATTAAGCTAGGCATATAGTGCTCATGTAATGGATCCACCTGGATCCCAAGGTATATCAAAGCCAATTTGAATTAGCAATGATTTGGCATTTAGTAGTGAGCACAAAGCAACATATATCAAGCAATGACGAATTCTAACTCTCTTCCTATGCATCGGCATGTCATAAAAGAACAATTCATGCACACAAAGTAAAGGCCAATGCATAGTATGAACAGTTTCTTGCAATTTTATCATGTGGGAAACATAGAGAGGTGGAGATATAGTTCCTCTCTCATAATAATTGCAAGAAGGAGCAGAAAGCACATACATATTATATTCATCAAAATCATCATGTGCAACGGTAAAAGGCAACCCATCAATATAATCCTTAATAAGGGCAAACTTCTCCGATATAGTGTAGTCGGGAGAATTCAAAAAGATAATAGGACTATCATGTGTGGGTGCAATAGCAACAATTTCATGTTTAACATAAGGAACTATAGCAAGTTCATCTCCATAAGCATAATTCATATTGGCATCTTGCCCACAAGCATAGCAACCATCATCAAAAAGGGATATTTCAAAAGAATCAACGGGATCATAACAATCACCATAGCATTCATCCTTCGGTAAGCACGAAGGGAAATTAAACAATGTAAGAGTTGAAGAATTACTCTCATTAGAAGGTGGGCACGGGTGATCAATCCGCTCTTCCTCCTTTTGTTCTTCGCTCTCCTCCTCATCTTTTTCATCCAATGAGCTCACAATGTCATTAATTTCTTCTTCCATATACTCCTGCAAAATATTAGTCTCTTCTTGGACAGCGGAGACTCTCTCAATAAAATCATCAATATCGGAATTGAATTCATAATTCTCATAGTAATGTTTAAGTATAGCAAAATTTTCAGGTCTATAAACTGAATCATCAAAATCTACAAAACAAATATTCAATTTCATAAGCACCCATAAAAGCAACGAATTCTTCTATTTGTTCCACATCATCGTAATCATATATACCATTAGCATAAGAAGCCAAGGTTTTATCATCATTAAATTTGCATGAAAAGGGAAGGTGTGGAGCCTTCATCCTAGAAGTGTAATCATATCTCAAGCATAGTTCCCGAGCATACCAATGCACCATATGAATTTGATCCCATAATAGTTTCCCTTTTTGAGTCAAGCGTTAATCCCTAAAGTATTCACATTGATCCAACGTGTCTCCCATTACATAATTGAATGGGGTTTTCTCAGGATTATCAAAGTAGTACATAATATTTTTCACATAACCGGCATCGAGGGTTTTAGGAGGTTCCCCATCTCCATGAGTAGCAAGTACACCTAATTTTTTTGGTATTTCGTGTTCCATATCCATAACTAAAGATAGATAACAACTTAGAACACCAAATAAAAACTACTTTAGTGATAAAGCAAACAAGCACACACGAGAATATTCACCCCACGCTATAACTCCCCGGCAACAGCGCCAGAAAAAAGGTCTTGATAACCCACAAGTGTAGGGGATCAATTGTAGCCTCTTTCGATAAGTAAGAGTGTCGAACCCAACGAGGAGCTAAAGGTAGAACAAATATTCCCTCAAGTTCTATCGACCACCGATACAACTCTACGCACGCTTGACGTTCGCTCTACCTAGAACAAGTATGAAACTAGAAGTACTTTGTAGGTGTTGGTGGATAGGTTTGCAAGAATATAGAGCACGTAAATAAAAACTAGGGGCTGTTTAGATAAAGACACAACTAAATTAGTTTTAGTAAAGAGCTTTTTGTCACGAGAAAATTATTTGTCCCCAGGCAATCGATAACTAGACCGGTAATCACTATTGCAATTTTATTTGAGGGAGAGACATAAGCTAACATACGTTCTCTTGTTGGATCATATGCACTTATGATTGGAACTCTAGCAAGCATCCGCAACTACTAAAGATCATTAAGGTAAAACCCAACCATAGCATTAAAGTATCAAGTCCTCTTTATTCCCATACGCAAATAACCTACTTACACGGGTCTGTGCTTCTGTCACTCACGTCACCTACCATAAGCTAATCATGAACATATTGCAAACCCTATAGCGGGGATCCCTCACGCTTGCGCGACACGGAGAGCACCATAGGACAGCACCAATAATAAAACATGCAACTCAAACCAATCACGATCATCAATTAACCCATAGGACAAAACGGATCTACTCAAACATCATGGGATAGCCATACATCATTCGGAAATAATATATAGCGTTGAGCACCATGTTTAAGTAGAGATTACAGCGGGTAAAATAGGGGTTACACCGCTGCATAGAGGGGGGAAGAGTTGGTGATGACGGCGGTGAAGTTGTTGGTGTGGATTGCGGTGACGATGATGACCCCGGCGGCACTCTGGTGCCACCGGAAGCGAGGGGGAGAGAGCCCCTCTCCTTCTTCTTCTTCTTCCTTGACCTTCTCCCTAGATGGGAGAAGGGTTTCCCCTCTGGTCCATGGTCTCCATGGCGTGGGAGGGGAGAGAGCCCCTCCGAGATTGGATCTGTCTCTCTGTCTCTAACTGTTTCTGCGCTCCCGATTCTGCCCTTTCACCGTTTATTTTATAACCGGAGATCCGTAACTCCGATTGGGCTGAATTTTGGACACGATCTCTATCCAGATATTAGCTTTCTTGTGGAGAAAGAAGGGCTCCAACCACCTTACGGGGTGTCCACGAGGTCCAGTGCGCTGACCCCACAGGCGCGCCCCCCTGCCTCGTGGCCCCCTCGGGCATCGTCTCGCGTTGATTCTTCTTCCCAAAAATCATAAATATTCCAAAAAAATCTCCATCAGATTTTATCCCGTTTGGACTCCGTTTGATATTGGTTTTCTACGAAACAAAAAACATGCAACAAACAAGAACTCGCACTGGGCACTGAATCAATATGTTAGTCCCAAAAATAGTATAAGAAGTTGCCAAAACTATATGAAAGTTGTATAATATTGGCATGGAACAATAAAAAATTATAGATATGACAGAGACGTATCAATGCCTATCGTTGCAATTTGGGCAGTGAGGCGCTCAGCGATGTCAACCAGGCTCTTGATCCGAAGGTCGACCTGCTCGGATTTGGTCGCCAGCTTGTCATCTACGTCCTGTCGAAGGGCTCTTACGTTCTCCAAGTCCTTTATCAACTGCTTCTCGTGAACCCTGCTGGACTCAACCGAGCTCTGTAGGGTGCCGATTCTGGCCTTCATGTCAGCAATAGTGCCATTGGCAGTCTCAAGATTTTCGCTCTTGGAGGAGGGCTGCGATTGCACCTCCTTCAGAAGGATCTATGCTTTCTGCGCCTCCTCCTTGGGAGCCATGGTTTCCATGGTGCTCCCGGGAAGCTCCTCTGTCAGTCTGGCCACTTGTTGATCAAGATCAGCTCTGGCAATGGATGCCGCGGCAAGTTCATCAGCAACCTTCTTCAGCTGAGTGGTAGAGTCGATGGAGAGTGCATCGAGGGCCGCCTTGTGCTTGTCCTCCAACTCCTTGGTGCATTGCTGGACAAGGGCCTCCAGTTCCTCATCTTTGTCGCGAAGGGTGGCCTCGAGTTTCTCTTCCCGGGAAGAGATATGCTTCTCCCTAGCATTCAAGAGCGTTGCACGCTCCGCCAGATGGGCCTTCCGAGCAATGACATCCTCCTTTTGCCATGGAGTGTGATATCCTAGCTTATTAGGGATGATAGACTACTCATATCAATAAGGAATTCCTTCTTTTCCGGAAGCCCATTCGGACAGACCTCCAAAGTTAGGCGTGCTTAGCTTGGAGTAATTTAGGGATGGGTGACCGACTGGGAAGTTGCTCCCGGGTGCGCACGAGTGAGGACAAAGTGCGCAGAAAAGACTAGTATAGGTCTGTGGGGCTAGTCTAGATCCCGCCCGGAGTAACGACCACCGGCGGGTGTGTCCGGGGTGTTACAAGTTGGTATCAGAGCCGACCCTCACGATTACACGTATATTTGCGGACAGGTGCGTAGTCATGTTGTTCATGACGTTTGATACGTCCATTTTGCATCATGCTTTTATATCAATATTTATTGCATTATGGGCTGTTATTACACATTATGTCACAATACTTATGCCTATTTTCTCTTATTTTACAAGGTTTACATAAGGAGGGAGAATGCGGCACACAGGAATTACAGGCTGGAAAATGAGCAAATATTAGAGACCTATTTTGCACAACTCAAAAGTCTTGAAACCCCACGAAAGTTATTTTTGGAAATAATAAAAATACTGAGCGGAAGAAATACGGAGGGGGCCCACACCACAGCCCACGAGGGTGGGGGCACGCCCTACCCCCTGGCGCACCCGCCTCGTGGGCCCCTGTTGGCCCTCCGGTGCCCATCTTTTGCTATATGAAGTCTTTCATCGAAGACAAATCATAAGCAAGCTTTGGGACGAGACTCACGCCACGGGCGGAACCTTGGCGGAACCAATCTAGGGCTCCGGCAGAGCTGTTCTGCCGGGGACACCTCCCTCCGGGAGGGGGAAAGCATCGCCATCGTCATCACCAACGCTCCTCTCATCGGGAGAGGGCAATCTCCACCAACATCTTCACGAGCACCATCTCCTCTCAAACCCTAGTTCATCTCTTGTATCCAATTCTTGTCTCTAAATCTGGGATTGGTACCTGTAGGTTGCTAGTAGTGTTGATTACTCCTTGTAGTTGATGCTAGTTGGTTTATTTGGTGGAAGATCATATGTTCAGATCCTATATGCATATTAATGCTCCTCTGATTATGAACATGAATATGCTTTATGAGTAGTTACGTTTGTTCCTGAGGACATGGGAGAAGTCTTGCTATTAGTAGTCATGTGAATTTAGTATTCGTTCGATATTTTGATGAGATGTATGTTGTCTCTCCTCTAGTGGTGTTATGTGAACGTCGACTACATTACACTTCACCATTATTTGGGCCTAGAGGAAGGCATTGGGAAGTAATAAGTAGATGATGGGTTGCTAGAGTGATGAGCTTAAACCCTAGTTTATGCGTTGCTTCGTAAGGGCTGATTTGGATCCATATGTTTCATGCTATGGTTAGGTTTACCTTAATACTTCTTTTGTAGTTGCGGATGCTTGCAATAGGGGTTAATCATAAGTGGGATGCTTGTCCAAGTAAGGACAGCACCCAAGCATCGGTCCACCCACATATCAAATTATCAAAGTACCGAACGTGAATCATATGAACGTGATGAAAACTAGCTTGACGATAATTCCCATGTGTCCTCGGGAGCGCTTTTCTCTATATAAGAGTTTGTCCAGGCTTGTCCTTTGCTACAAAAAGGATTGGGCCACCTTGCTGTACTTTATATACTTTTGTTACTTGTTGCTTGTTACCGATTATCTAATCACAAAACTATCTGTTACCTATAATTTCAGTGCTTGCAGAGAATACCTTGCTGAAAACCGCTTATCATTTCCTTCTGATCCTCGTTGGGTTTGGCACTCTTACTTATTGAAAGGACTACGATAGATCCCCTATACTTGTGGGTCATCAAGACTCTTTTTTGGCGCCGTTGCCGGGGTGTGAAGCGCCTTTGGTAGGTGGAATTTGGTAAGGAAAATTTTATATAGTGTGCTAAAATTTCATCGTCACTTGTTACTATGGAAAGTAATCCTCACGAGGGGCTTGTTAGGGTATCTTCACCACGACCAGAGAGAAAAGAGTTGCTCCTCAACCCATCTTGAACCTCTTGAAGATGAAAATGTCTACTTTGAGATTCCTTCAGGTATGATAGAAAAACTGCTAGCTAATCCTTTTGCAGGAGGCGGAACAATGCATCCTGATGAGCACCTAATATATGTGGATGAAGTTTGTGGATTATTTAAGCTTGAAGGTGTGCCTGTCGGATTTCGGGTTCCGGCAGACCCTTGAGGTTCGAACTCTGGGGTGCGCACGGAGATCTTTCCCCTACCAGCTCACGCGATGATGGGTTGCGAGGGATCTAAACTAGGAACGATGAACAGCACAAGAGACACAAGATTTATACTGGTTTGGGCCACCGTTGTGGTGTAATACCCTACTCCAGTGTGTGGTGTGGTGGATTGCCTCCGGGGCTGATGAAGAACAGTACAAAGGAAGAACAGCCTCGCGAGGGGCTGTTCTTGAGCTGGTGCGTTGGACTGCTTGGGTGAGTCCAGTCGCTTCTCTCTCTCTAGTGGGTTCAACCTCCCCTCTCTCTCTCTCTCTCTCTCTGTGGTGGCTAGTCCTATTTATAGAGGGAGGCCCTGGGCCGCTTCCCAAATAATGAGCGGGAAGGGCGCCAACAATTGGCCATTTTGAAGGGGAACATCTAGTACACTTATCCTGACTAAAGTTGGTCTTGGCTGCCAAAGGCTCGACGGTGACGCCGTCACAGGCTCCACGATGACCTCCGTCCTGCCGCTCTGCTGGTCTTGGTCTTGTTGCACCGAAGCGGTAACCTTTGCCTGATGCCTTGGCCTGTGCTTGCCTCCTTTGCACCAAAGGGGAAACGAGGACACTGCGCAGGCTGGCGCCCGTCTGATCTCGATCGTCATGGCTTACGTCACGGGGCACCCTCATGAGGTACTCTGCCTTGATCTCTCCGCCTCCTCGTGAGCCTGCCTGACGAGGCTGCTCCTGAGGAAGGTTCCTGTCGTCCGCCCCGCGAGGCTTGGCCCCTCGCGAGGGTCTTGAGCTTGAGCTGATGAAGCTGGGCCGCGCTGGGCCCCCACTTGAGCCACACCGCAGGCAGGCAAGTCTGGGGACCCCCGTTCCCAGAACGCCGACAGTAGCCCCACAGGCTCAAAGGCGGCGCTTCGGACTTGGCTTAGCGAGAAGCGAAGGGGCAAGTCTGAGCGCCGCGAGCCCCATTAGCCCTCTGACCTCGGCGCCTGCGTGGCGATTGATTGGTCGTGGGCGTCTCCGCTTCCCCATGATCCCTCGGCAACCGCATGACTTGACAAGTCCCTGCACGCAGAAATGAGTCATGATTTCCTATGATCATGGAGGCCGACGGTTGGCCTCCTCCAGCTATAAGTACGGAACGGCGCAAGCCCTTCCAGTCCGTCCCTTCTTGCTACTCCTTTCTCTCCATGGCTCCGTCGAAGAGGTTCTCGGCCGCGGAGAAGGGAAAACCCGCCGGTAGGGCCTGACTCTCCCCGACCAAGCGGCCGAGGCTGTCCTCGCAAGCATCCTGTGGCTCCGTGGCGGCTTCCAGCGGTCGTGGAGGTGATCCCCTGTCTTGGCGATGGGCGCCGGGTTGTCGATAGAAGCGGCGTCGTGGTATGTGACCCCCTAGGCGCGCTTCCACTCTGCCAGACGTGCTGCGGAGTTAAATCATGTGGTGTGGAGCCGACCAGCACCTGGCTCCAGCTTCCCCGCTTCTTTGTAGGTGAACATCCGGCCGGCGCTCCGGGCGGCCTCTGGCTTCAGGCGGACGGTTGTTGCAGCAAGGCCTCCACTGGCTTGTGGAGGTCTCCGTCGCCGAGAATGCGTCCACGACCATGGTAGCAAGCGTTTGCTGCAGCGTGGCCTGGTCCGGCGGTGCACCCTGCACTTCAAGTTCGACGGCGACGCCACCCTCTACGTGAGGGTGTTCGGAGAAGACGGTCGCCGTGCCGGGTGCTGCCCCAAAGACGATGGCCGCGGCCGTGTACCTAGCCCCGGCGATGATCGGGATGAAGATGACAGCAGGCGCGTGGTCGGCAGCGCTTGAGGCTCTTCGAGCTTCGGCGGCTCTCCTTCGGACATCAGCTCCTCCAGCGATGGCCGCGACCAGCCTCCGTGCCGTCGCGCCCGCCTGGAGGGAGGTAGAGAGTCAGCCCGCTGTCGCGCCTCGGTGAAGCGCGGGGAGGAGTCTGACTGAGCTCCGGAGGCAGTACGAGCCTTCGCCGCGAGTTGGTGCCGAGCAAGTTGTGCCTATTTTGTTTTTCTCCCTTCCCTGCGCAAAGGGAAAGTAGTGTAGGGCCCCGTGGGGCGTCTTTGAACTGTTGCTGTTAATTATCATGTTGTTTCCGCTATTTCTGTGCTGTGCTTTTGTGCCGCATGCCCGCGTGCAGGAATTACTTAGCTCAGGGGGTCCTGTCATGGTCTTCGCTTCCCGAGGCCGAGGCCTCGCCGCGCGCTTCGTCCTGCAAGGATTAGTCAGGAGGGGTAGCTTCCGGTCTCGGTTGTGGAGGCGACCGACCCAGGTCCTGTGTTCGCGTCGCGATGCCCGTGGGAACGCAATTTGGGAGGGTGCTCCCGTAGTGGACCTGGATAGGAAAGCTTCAAACGACAAGGGCAGAAAACACTCGCGAGGGTGCCCGCGTTGCTCCCTCGCGAGACTTGCGCGAGAGAAAATGAGGCAAGTGAGCGAAAAATACAAAGAGTCGCAAGCTAAGGACGGCAACAACTTCAATAAAACTTCAAATAGGAACGAACAAGCCAACTGCAGAAAGCAAATGAAAAAGCCGCGTCCGGCACCTAATCTAGTCTTCGATGTCTTCTCACCAGCGCGGAGCTAAGTGCTGCCACTGGGCATGGGCGGGAGCCCCCGAGGCCCGAGGGAGGCTCTCTGGAGACTCCGGGGCGTGTACAGCCCCAACTCATTATTACGTGAGAGTGTCACAGGCGGCGAGCTTCACAGGCATTGGCCTTCTACACAGGCTCCGGGCCTTTCTCAGGGAAATGAGGTTCACAGGCGTTGGCCTTCTTCACAGGCTCCAGGTCTTTCTCGGGGAAATGAGCTTCACAGGCGTTGGCCTTCTTCACAGGCTCCGGGCCTTTCTCGGGGAAATGAGCTTCACAGGCGTTGGCCTTCTTCACAGGCTCCGGGCCTTTTTTACAGGCTCTGGGCCTTTCTTCAAGGGTAGAACTTCCGGAGATGCTGGATGTTCCACGCGTTCAGGATGGGCACCCCCTCCAGAGTCTCCAAGTGTGCGGAGCCGGGCCTGGAAACATGAACAACCTTGAACGGGCCCTCCCACATGGGAGAAAGCTTGTGCAACCCTTCCCTAAAGAGCACCCGTCAGAGCACGAGGTCCCCTACCTCAAGAGTCCTGGGGCGGATGTTGCGGCAGTGGTATCGCCGCAGCGCCTGTTGATACCTTGCCGCTTGCAGCGCGGCTCTCGACGATGTTCCTCCCCCAGCACGAGATCTGTCGGGGATATACCCCGCGGTGTAAACCGGTCGGAAGTTAATCCGGCCGGACTTGGCGGGTCATCTGAAGACCTGCCCTGACCTTGGCGGTTTACAAGCAATCCGCTTGGTCGTTATGACTCACTGGTGGTCCGGCGCACTGGACAGACGAAGGACAAGGCCCAAGGCCCAGAAGGCCGATTCACGTTTAATAGTGGGCCGGTTTATGAGGAAAGCGTAAGGACTATTCTCCTACGAAGGAAGCAAGACTAGGACTCCACTTGTAATAGAGTAATCATAATCCTAGTAGGACTCCACATGTAACCCGCCCTTCAACATATATAAGGAGGGGCAGGCTCCCAAAGAGGGACAAGAAAGAAGAAACAATCTTAGGGCTAGACAAAAGAGGAGAGCGGTTTACGGCGACTCCCTCGTGATGATAATGAGATCTAGCCTCAAACAGCATGTAGGGTTTTACCGGATGATGTTTCCCGGGGCCGAGCTGTCTAAATCCTGTCTTGTGTTGCGTCTCTCGATTCCGCTCAACCCCTCTCAAGCTACCACATAGATGCGTTGGCCTCGCGACTAAGTCCCGACACTAAGGACATCTGACGTGTTAATTCCACGACAGTTGGCGCCCACCGTGGGGCAAGCGCACGGTGGTGTTGAGTTCTTGGAGGGATCTTTTTTAAAGTTCGAGAAGTTTGCAACTTTCCGGTTCAACAAGAATCGTCGTGAAAAAATTCACATCCACTATAAGTTCATCGGTCAAGATAAACAAGGTGGTCTGCGGCAGCAGGGATGGGATCGAGACTAATTTAGGGTTACAATGTTGTGCTGCCGCCCACCGCGATCATCCGCCGTCATTTCAATACGCCGAGTCCGAGACAAGGTTTACGATCTGACGATGTATCAACGGGCGCTTTGACTCCGAGGTCAACAGAAGATTGATCTTTGCTTCAGCGCCCGTAAAAAGTTGCTAGCTGCCGAATTTGGAGATTCCGCTGCGTGTCCGAGACTCCGAGTACTATTTGTACAAATCAACCATAGCTACTGGTTTCAGACGTGAAGACAAACGTGACCAATCCATTGATCCATCAGCATGAGGAAAAGTCAAACCAACGGCAGCTCGGAGGAGGATTTGATCTCCGAGCTGTTCTCTAAGCGGTATGGCTCGTGGCTCTTCGCCGCCCATGGCCGGCGCTTCGATCGCCTGAGCCGCACAGCGCCGGTTACGGCGCACCTCTCGCCTTCGCCGTGGACGCGGCCAAAGCCTGCCCGGAGTCGCCCGATCCGGCCTCAGCGAGCCACCAGCCTCCGTCCGGGCCTCGGGCCGCGGGGGCCTCTGCCGTTGCAGCAACGCGCTGCCAGTTCCGCTGCCTCGTTGCGAGCCACCGCCCGGGCCACCCGGCCTCAAACCGCCTTGAAGCTTCTGTTGCGATCGCCATGGCCTCGAGCTGCCGGCTCGGATCGCCGCGCCGGACAAGTCACCATCTGCATTAAGCCGGACCTGCCTCCGCATTGAGCGCTGTCACTTACGTGAGCTGATCTTCTCCAACTCGTCGGCTCCGCTTCCGGGCTGCTCATGCCAAGCCGCTTTGGCCTCGCGCCTTTTCTGCCCGACCAGCGCCCGCGAAATCGCCGCTGTCGCCGGGTCACCTCCACCACCATGAGCTGTGCCTGAGTCGCCTGGCATCTTCAAATCGGACCCTTCAGGTCACCGGATCACCCCCATCTCTGCTAAAATCGCCGAGCGCCTCGAGCTTCTCTTGCCGCGAGCTACAACGCGATGAGTCGCTTGAGTCCGGCTGCCTCTGCCGTGACTTCACCCTGCTTGACATCACCATGGAATTCTCGACCCGTAAACGCCCGAATCAACAGCCCGCTGCTGTGAGTCGATCCGCCGCCGCTTTGCTCCACTTCTACGGAGTCACCTGCGAGCCGCCTTTGCCGTAAAGCGCCCGGTTTCGAACCCAGCGAGCTGCCCGGCGCCAAGCAGCCCGTTACTGTTGAGTCGCCCATGGCGTTCGCCCGTCGAGTTTTAGTGTTTACAGCCGTGCGGCCTCCTTCACCATCATAGCCCGTCGAGTTGGCGATTGCAGGATGACCAAAGCATCTGTTTAAGCGGCGAGAGACTTGTGTGCATCACAAGACAGTTTTTAAGTCGATCATGGCAGCAGCTCCAGTTTTAATAAGCCACCGGAGGGATTGACATTGTCACTGTTTGGATGGTTAATACCTTCAAGACATCATTTAAATGGTCACCACGAAGAGGGTCTTGTAAAGGTCAAACTATTACAAGTGCATTCAAAGTCTTTGTTGCAACAACTACTACCACGCATTACAAAGAGTCTATGTACAGATCATCATCATTCATAAACATCGGTGATATCTATCTAAATTTATCTTATTAAGCACTTATTGTTTTCTTCCAAAGAAACAATTACTGCAGTCGATGATGTTTTTCGCAGGACTATTATTTGTTACAAAGATGTCGCAAAGGCGGCGCGAGGCTTGTCCGTGCCATACTCTTGGATGGATACGTGATCAAGTCGCCGCCCCCTTCATCAACACATGGGACTGACTCGTCGGCCGCCCCCGCGGCCGACTCACCCATCTGCACCGGGTTACCACGCCGCGGCCCGTTCACCCCTGAGCGACTTCAATTTCACCTAGCGATCATCAATTTCATGGCGGATTATTTCCGGCCTGGCACATCAGGTGATATCCATCTAAAATATGTTTTATTGGCACATATTCTTTTTGTCAAAGAGCAGTTTATCTTTGTCTTGGTCTGCAATATTTTGACGCAGGACAATTGGTCATTACAAACGAGGTGTTATATTACGGGCACGGAGCGCGTGCTAGCAACATTCTGCACTGGTGTTTCATCCGGGTCATGCCACCTGAGGAATGAACGTGAGCAAGTTGCCGTCCCTGTGGCCCGGTTTACATCAACTTGCCGGGACCACGCCCACGATTAACTCGCCCGTCCGTACTGGTTTATAACACCGGTGCCGATTTTCCCGTTCGCACCGGTTTACAATCTCAGCCGACTCATCTATCCGAGTCGCCTCACGATGTTCGCGGTCATCTTTGCCGTCTGTCTCTCGCGACCTGGTCTACATCAACATACCAGGCCGCACTGTCTGCATGAGCAAGTCACAACTTGGGTAGCCGGTTTTCTTTCAACAAAATGAAGGCAACTTATCATATACTATCAACCGCCGTCTCGATGGGTGGCTCAATGGGCAAGCGCACAAATCGCCGCCACTACGGTTTGATTAACTTCAAATCACCGGTTGGAAGGAACCATTGGCGAGTTGCTAACACGGCTCATACGAGACCATTTATAATCCGCCCTTGATCACCTCAACCTTACAGTGGATTCACATCGTGCTATCAACACCAATGACATACAAGTTATGCCGGTTCATATCACAGTCAAATATAAGAGTTTCAAGCCAACTCCTCGAGTCACCTTTGATACTCGGGGGCTACGGTGACATGACTCAGCAAATCTTGCCAGTTTTAGCAAATTTGAGAACCCCAGGACGATGGAGGGAAGGATAACCCGGTCCCGGAGGCTACTGTTATATTCATGAAAATTTAAAGGCCGTCAGAAAATTTCCGGCTTAGAAAGTATATGGCGGTTACAAAATCCTAGCTCAATGAAGAAGTTCGAGGTCCTCGTAAAGGATTCCGGTTTACAATCTGCATCTCAAGGGAAGTCGGTCTCGCGATGCTCTCAAATGTCCGGTTTACAATCCGGTTCAAGAGAAATCTATTCTCCTACAAAGCTCTGAAGCTCTCCAATCCGGTTTAAGAATGTCCGGTTCAAAAAGGAATTAACTTCTCGCAAGTTCCGAGTTTAAAGGCCGTCAGAAAATTTCCGGCTGAAAATGAAGATTCCGGTTTAAAATCCAGTTCAAGGGAAAGATGTCTCCCATAAAGCTTTGAAGCTCTCATTATCCGGTTCAAAATTCCGGTTCAAGAAGAATTTATCTCTTGCAAAAGTTAAAGGTTGCCAAAGAGGACCTGCTTTGCTGACGCAGCGGTTCAAACATGGGTATCCCGCCTTATTGGCTTATCATATTGTTGGTTACATGGGGCTTGGTGACAAAGCGGAGTTACATCCATTAATCCGGCTATCATGCCACAATACAGCTTGGGAGCTTCACACCCAAGGGGCCAAAGAGAGTTCTATTGCTCAAAGCACGACTCAAACATAGGCACCCATTGAGCACAGCTCACAAAGTTACTTGGGGGCTCTTTGTGTAAAATACCAAAGAGTTTGAAAGGACCCTTGTAACCGGGTATCGACCCACGGCTTGGAAGCCTGGTGTATTCACCTAAAACCCCGGGTTAACCTGCCTTCATCAAGTAAGCCACTCCTATCCAGGTAATCCTGGCATGACTGTCGAGCGTTTGTGAGTTACTCTCATTGAGACCTGAACTTGTCAAAGTTAAAACGATGAATGGTTAGTTGGAGGCCATCTTAAAAGGCTTTGTCAAAATGGTTTAACTCAGCGACACGGCAGCCCATGAAAAGCCTCGAATCTGGGCACAGCAGCCCTTGAAAAGCCTCGACTACAAGTTTTTTCATTTGCTTTTTCAAAGTTTTTTCTCCTTTGATAAGGTTTTAAGGTAAACCGGCGTCCATTGACTCGGCTCGACTATAAGTCATTTCATTAACCGGTGTTTCTTAACCCGGCATGGCTTACGATTATCACTGTTAGCACATAATCCATTATGAACCGGCATTTCTTAATCCGATGCGGCATTGACTATAAGTCGCCGGGATGATCATCCGGTGTTTATTACAACCCGGCACGCGGTTTTATTACAAACCGGCAAAATATGAGGGGAGTTATAATACTCAAGATTGGGGTTATCACTCTTACTACAAAAGGTTGGTAAAACCAGCAATGTGATTCAATATCACAGGTATGATATATTTCATATTTGATTATTCTTAAGTGCAACCTTGGTTATAAACCCAGGTTATATGTTGGGCATTGTGACCCGTCCGTGATAAACCGCCAGGACACTTTAAACTTGTTGTATGCAGAAACAGGTTGAATAAAGCATGATTATAAATCATCGGCGTTTATTAAACCGGCACGGCTTTCGACTATGTGTCGCCATGATATGATAATAAATTATCCGGTGTTTGTTAAACCGGCCTGGCTTTGGACTATAAGTCGCGATTACATATTTGGATTAAGCCATTGGAATCATGCGCTTATGAATCATTGGGTATATTATTCAAATAGCCAACATGGCTGGATTTCTATTATGGTTATCAGTAACCAGTATTGTGATTACGGTTTTCAAAGTTGCTTTGGCGCAATGGCTATCATATTATCAATGGATATAATTTTTATTCTACAATTGAAGGAATAGTCCCGAGTTGCTGCAGGCTTACAACCCGGCACTTAGGGGCTACATTATTTAAGTTGAGATTACATCAAATATGCAAGTCTCATGTCGCTGCAAGCATGCACCATGACACTTGGGGGCTAATGCAAAGTCATTTTTTGCTCATATTATTGAAGACCCGACTCATCACAGTATAATGAGCCGGCCCTTGGATTCAAGCCCTATGATGGGGGTTACATCATATGATGTTCTTTTCAAAGAAGTATATATAAAGTCCCTGCTCATTATTGCATAATGACCCGGCCCTTGGGGGCTACACTGGTGGAAGTTTTTATGAGTATAAGACAATTACAAGTCCCAGGTTGCTGCAAGCAGGACAACCCGGTACTTGGGGGCTACATAGTATGGAGTATTCAGTTTTTACTAGTGACTGGGATGAATAACATGGATTTCTTCAAAAGTGGCAGTATTTATATTGAAGCAAAGTCTTAAGCTACCACTTTGTTCTGCTCAAAGACTTGGGGGCTACAGGTATTATATTATTATCAAGGAAATATTTTCAAAATTCTCTGATTGAGCAAACTAGGTTGACCCGGCGTCACCAATCATTGTGGCCCTGTGGCTGCAACCCGGCGTCATTAATAATCATGAACCGATGTCTGCAACAATCATGACCCGGTACCATCAATATTTATAAACCGGTGATCTTGGCAATGATAAACCGGCAAGTTCTACATCTTCAAACCGGATGAATATCAGATGAGTATTTCAAGACCAAAATTTTTTAAACCGGCATTTTGGAAACCGATTCAAGTGGATTATTCTTCACAATATTTTTCTATGAGAGGCCAACATCAGCAATTTGAGTATGAAACTGGTTATTGATCCGGATTTTCTAGAAGGAGGGAATGACAAGGACTTAAGGATGATCAGGTGCCGGTCTACAAGAATTCTTAACCCGGAGCACAACCCGCCAAAATTGTTCTTGTGTTTATATTACGGATCAGTTTAACATGGATAAATCCAAATTAAACTGGGGACTAATGTCGGGGATATACCCCGCGGTGTAAACCGGTCGGAAGTTAATCCGGCCGGACTTGGCGGGTCATCTGAAGACCTGCCCTGACCTTGGCGGTTTACAAGCAATCCGCTTGGTCGTTATGACTCACTTTGGTGGTCGGCGCCTTTGGACGGGGCAGAATGACAAGGCCCAAGGCCCGAAGGCCGATTCACGTTTAATAGTGGGCGGTTTATGAGGAAAGCGTAAGGACTATTCTCCTCACGAAGGAAGCAAGACTAGGACTCCACTTGTAATAGAGTAATCATAATCCTAGTAGGACTCCACATGTAACCCGCCCTTCAACATATATAAGGAGGGGCAGGGCTCCCTAAAGAGGGACAAGAAAGAAGAAACAATCTTAGGGCTAGACAAAAGAGGAGAGCCGGTTCTGGCGACTCCTCGTGATGATAATGAGATCTAGCCTCAAACAGCATGTAGGGTTTTTACGGATGATGTTTCCGGGGCCCAAGCTGTCTAAATCCCTGTCTTGTGTTGCGTCTCTCGATTCCGCTCAACCCCTCTCAAGCTACCACATAGATGCGTTGGCCTCGCGACTAAGTCCTGACACTAAGGACATCTGACGTGTTAATTCCACGACAAGATCCGTCCCCCGCATGGTGTCCTGTTGCGCCTGGTCGAACCCCAGGACCCGTGCGGAGCGGCGCCTGACCTCATGAGGGAGGACGGCTTTTGCTCCATACACGAGGAAGAACGGGGTCTCGCCAGTCAGCTTGGCCGCGGTCGTGCGGATGGACCACATCACAGACTGGAGCTCGTCATGTCAGCCCCTGCCGCAGGCCTCCAGCTTCTTCTTGAAGGTCCTGGTTTTGAGGCCCTTCAGGACCTCCGCGTTGGCTCGCTCGGCCTGGCCGTTACTCTGGGGGTGCGCCACCGAAGCGTAGCATATCTGCGTTCCAAGGTTAGCACAGTACGTTTTGAAGAGATTGCTGGTGAACTGCGAACCATTGTCGGTGATGATGCGGTTAGGCACCCCAAACCGGCTCACGAGGCCCCTGATGAACTTGACCGCAGAGCCCGCTGGGATGGTGCGGACAGCTTCCACCTCAGCCCACTTGGTGAACTTGTCCACGACGACGTAGAGGTAGTGATAGCCCCGTGGTGCCCGAGGGAATGGGCCTAGAATGTCCAGCCCCCAAACTGCGAATGGCCATGAGAGGGGTATAGTTTGCAAACCTCCCGCCGGCTGATGGATCTGCTTGGCATGAAATTGGCAGGCCTCGCAAGCCTTTACCAGCTCAACAGCGTCGCCGAGTGTTGTGGGCGATAGAACCCAGCTGCGGAGCATGCCCTTAGCGAGGGTTCGTGACGATGAGTGGTGCCCACAGTCTCCATCGTGTATGTCTTCCAGCAATTCCTTCCCTTGCTCTCTGGAAATGCAACGTAGGGACACGTCATTCGGTCGCCTCCGGTAAAGCTCTCCATCCCTGATGCAGTAGGCCGTGGCTTGCCGCGCCACATGCTCCGCCTCCTCCTCCTTCTCCGGCAGGGTCCCCCGCGTCAAGTAGCTCTTGAGCTCTGTGATCCAGCACCCTTCCTGAGGCTCCAACGCCAGGAGCAGGCGTGCCCCTGAGGCCGGGCCGTGGACCGGGACTCCCGAGGTAGGCTGCTGGGGGAGCTCCTCCCGAGGTTGCGCCGCGCTTGATAGTGATGGTGCCACTGAGGGCATGAAGAGTCACTCTTAGAAGACGCCAGGCTCCTGAGGCAGCCGCCTGGACGCCCTCTTGGCGATGTCATCTGCCTCTTGATTGGTGCCGCGAGGCACATGCTGCAGCTTCAGCCCCCATAACTGTTTCTCCATCCTGCGAACCTCCGCGAGGTAGGCTTCCATGTGCTCGTCCTTCGGCTCGTATATCTTGTTGGAGAAGTTGACGAGGAGTTGTGAATTGCCCTTGATGATGAGGCGCTTTACCCCCAAAGCGACTACGTCTCTCAGGCCGGCTATCAGGCCTTCATATTCTGCTATGTTGTTGGAGACCTTTTCCCGTCTTTGGAAAGCAGCTGCACGACGTAATAGAGCTTGTCCCGAGTAGGGGATACAAGCACTGCGCCGGCCCCCGCACCATGTCGGGAGAATGCCCCGTCGAAGTACACGACCCAGTCGACTGGTGCCTCGCTCCCCGGAGAAAGTGATCGGTCTTCGCCTGCTTCGAGGTCGGGTGCCTCCGTCCATTCTGCCATGAAATCTGCCAATGCGGCCCCCTTGATGACTCTGGTTGTGCTGAATTCTAGCTGAAACGCTTGCAGTTCGACGTTCCACTCGGCGACTCTTCCAGTTGAGTTGGGGCTCCTAAGCACCCTCTCCAGAGGGTATGCTGAGACGACCTTCATGGGATGACCTTGGAAGTAGTGCCGCAGCTTGCGTGAGGCTACCAATAGCGCGAGGAGGAGTTTTTGGGGCATGGGGTACCGCGCCCTCGCGTCCCGTAGCACTGTGCTGACGGCACAGTACGGGTGCTTAGCCGAGGCTGTGAGCGCTGGCGCTGCTCGCGTCCTCCGTAGGTTGGGGTTCCTCCCGAGGCGGCGGAGCCCCCAGTGCTTGGTCGCTTGGTGGGGCCTCTTACGCTCTGGCGCGCTTTCCTGCTGGTGATCCCCTTCGGCCGCGGCCGTGGTCTTTGAGGCTCTCTTGGCCCAACCGTTCTGCCGGGCGCAGTTCAACCTGGCCTGATGCTCCTCCTCCAGCCGCTACCAGGGCTCTTGTTGGCGGAGTAGGGGTGGCAGAGGTAGAGCACCAGAGGCTCCACGAGGGCGGAGCTACCATCACCGGAGGGCTGGTAAGGTACCTCTTGAGTTCTTGGAATGCCTTGTCGGCCTCTTGATCCATTCAAAGGGGCCCTTCTTCTTCATCGGCTTGAAGAATGGCGATTGCTCGCTCCCCAGCTTGGAGATGAAAGCGTCCTAAGCGCAGTCCACGCGCCGGTGAGTTTCTGCATTTCTCAGAGGGTCTTTGGTGGGCTCATGTCTTCGAGTGCTTTGACCTTTTCCGGGTTGGCCTCGATGCCCCTATGGGACACGAGGAAACCCAGGAGCTTGCCCAAGGGGACTCCAAATAAGCACTTCTCCGGGTTGAGCCGCGGGTCCACTTTATCAAGGCTCATGAAGGTTTCTTCCAAGTCATGTATCAGGGTTTTCGCCTCCTGAGACTTCACTACAATATCATCCACTTACGCCTCAGCATTCCTCCCGAGCTGTCGGCCCAGGGTGATGTGCATCAGCCTCTGAAAGGTCGCGCCTGCGTTGCGCAACCCAAACGGCATGCAGGTATAGTAGTACACTCCGCACGGGATCAGGAAAGCCGTTTTTTCCACGTCTTCTACCGCCATCTTGATCTGGTGATAGCACGAGAAGGCATCCGAAGCACTGACAGGTCACACTCAGCGGTGGAGTCGATGATCTGGTCGATGCGGGGAAGCGGAAATGGATCCTGTGGGCAGGCCTTGTTGAGTTTGGTGAAGTCGACACACATACGTTCCTTTCCCCCCCTTTTTGGCATGACAACTGGGTTGGCCAGCCAATCTGGGTAGCGGACCTCGCGAATAACCCATGCGGACTCTAGCTTGCGGGTCTCTTGGACGATAAAAGCTTGTTTCTCTGTGGGATCGCCGCCTGTATACGCTTCACGGGCGCATGCGTTGGGGCACACGTTGAGGTGATGCTCAATCACGCCCCTCGGGACCCCCGCCAACTGATCAGGTCCCCACGTGAACACCTTCTTGTTCGGGCGCAGGAACTTCACCAAGGCCTCCTCCTGCTTGGGTTCGAAGTTTGCACCTATGGTGAAGGTGGCGTCAGTGGACCCGTCCTCATTGACTGGTACCTGCTTGGTTTCCGCCTTGTTTTGAGTGAATAGCTGCTTCTTCTTGGACGGCGCGGCTCCCTTGGGCTCGGGGGCGTCAGCGCTGGCGGGCCCTGCCGTCGCAGCCGCCTTGAAAACAAGCATGAGCGCCTGCAGTGCATCTCCTGTGTTTCCTGACACGGTAAGGACGCCGCTGCTCCCGGGCATCTTCATGAGGTTGTACGCCGGGTGCGTCGCTGCCATGAACCGGGCCAAGGCCGGGTAGACGAGGATGGCATTGTAGGGGAGGCCGATGGGGGCGATGTCGAAGTCGATTAGCTCTGTGCGGAAGTTGTCGCGGGTGCCGAAGGTCACCGGGAGGCGAATTTGTCCCAGGGAGGGGGTGGAACCGGCTCCGACTCCTGAAAAAGGCCTGCTGGGCTGGAGTCGCTCTGGTGGAACATGGAGGAGGCTGAAGGCCTCCACAGAGAGCACGCTGAGGTCGGTTCCGCTGTCGATGAGGGTCCTGGTGACGGCCACTTGGCAGATGGTGGGGGTGCACAGCATCGGAAGCGCACCCGAACCGGTGGGGTTGGAGGGGTGATCGTCCGAGTTGAAGAGCAGGTCGGCCTCGGGCGCCACCCAGCCAGCGGGGCTCCACAGCCCTTGGAGGCGGTGGCAATCTGGCGGGTGAGCAGCAGCGTGGCGGCTCGAAGGTGGCGCCCGATGAGCCGCCAAGAGAACGCGATGACGGGCGCCGGCCCGGCGCGATGGGCGAGGTAGAGGTCGCGTAGCTCCCCCCCAACAGGCCTGCTGCTTTCGTTCCCCTTGCCAGCGGCTGGGGCGTTAAGCGGTAAGCGGCAGGGAGCAGCAGGCGTCCGCCCGGCAGGAGCGATCCAGCGACTCGAGCAGCGCGAGCAGCCCGACGCACGGCATGGTCTCGGCGAGTGTCAGCCATGGACACGACGGAAGATCACACGCGACCAGTGGAAGAAAGATTCCGGCAGACCCTTGAGGTTCGAACTTTCGGGTGCGCACGGAGATCTTTCCCCTACCAGCTCACGCGTTAATGGTTTGCAAGGGATCTAAACTAGGAACGATGAACAACACAAGAGACACAAGATTTATCTTTGGTTGGGCCACCGTTGTGGTGTAATACCCTACTCTAGTGTGTGGTGTGGTGGATTGCCTCCGGGGCTAATGAAGAACAGTACAAAGGAAGAACAGCCTCGCGAGGGGCTATTCTTGAGCTGGTGCGGTGGACTGCTTGGGTGAGTCCAGTCGCTTCTCCTCTCTCTAGTGGGTTCGACCTCCCCTCTCTCTCTCTCTCTCTCTGTGGTGGCTAGTCCTATTTATAGAGGGAGGCCCTGGGCCTCTTCCCAAATAATGAGCGGGAAGGGCGCCAACAATTGGCCATTTTGAAGGGGAACATCTAGTACACTTATCCTGACTAAAGTTGGTCTTCGGCTGCCGAAGGCTCTAACGGTGAGACCGTCCTGGGCTCCACGATGACCTCTGTCCTGCCGCTCTGCTGGTCTTGGTCTTGTTGCACCGAAGCGGTAACCTTTGCCTGATGCCTTGACCTGTGCTTGCCTCCTTTGCACCAAAGGGGAAACGAGGACACTGCGCAGGCTGGCCTGATCTCGATCGTCATGGCTTGCATCACGGGGCACCCTCGTGAGGTACCGTGCCTTGATCTCTCCGCCTCCTTGTGAGCCTACCTGACGAGGCTGATCCTGAGGAAGGTTCCTGTCGTCCGCCCCGCGAGGCTTGGCCCCTCGCGAGGGTCTTGAGCTTGAGCTGATGAAGCTGGGCCGCGCTGGGGCCCCACTTGAGCCACGCCGCAGGCTGCAGGCAGGCAAGTCTGGGGACCCCCGTTCCCAGAATGCCGACAGTGCCCGATGATGTTATTAAGAAGAAGTTGTTCCCTTTATCTTTGAAGGGAGATGCATTGACATGGTATAGGCTATGTGATGATAAGGGATCATGGAACTACAAACGATTGAAATTGGAATTTCATCAGAAGTTTTATCATATGCATCTTGTTCATCGTGATCGCAATTATATATATATATGTATATATATATATATATATATATATATATATATATATATATATATATATATATATATATATATATAAGCTTTGGCCTCGCGAAGGAGAAAGCATCGCTCAAGCTTGGGGGAGGCTTAAATCAATGCTATATTCATGCCCCAATCATGAGCTCCCAAGAGAAATAATTATTCAAAAAATTTATGCTCGGCTTTCTGATAACAATCGCACCATGCTCGATACTTCTTGTGCTGGCTCTTTTATGATGAAGACTATTGAATTCAAATGGGATTTATTGGAAAGAATTAAACGCAACTCTGAAGATTGTGATCTCGACGAAGGTAAGGAGTCAGGTATGACACCTAAGTTTGATTGTGTTAAATCTTTTATGGATACCGATGTTTTCCATAAATTTAGCACTAAATATGGACTTAACTCTGAGATAGTAGCTTCTTTGTGTGAATCTTTTGCTGCTCACGTTGATCTCCCTAAGGAGAAGTGGTTTAAATATCATCCTCCCATAGAAGTAAAAGTATCTGCACCTATTAAAGTTGAAGAAAAGACTATCACTTATAATGATCCAATTGTTCCTAATGCAAATGTTGAGAAACCACCTTTTCCTGTTAGGATAAAAGATCATGATAAAGCTTCAACTATGGTTCGTAAAAGCAATATTAGAACCTATACACCTCCTGAGCAAGTTAAAGTTGAACCTAATATTGCTATTGTTAAAGATCTCTTGTCTGATAATATTGATGGGCATGTTATTCATTTCTGTGATAAAACTGCTAGAATTGCCAAACCTTGTGCTAAAGATAAACATAGACCTGTGGTAGGCATGCATGTTATTTCTGTTAAAATAGGAGATCATTGTTATCATGGCCTATGTGACATGGGTGCTAGTGCTAGCGCAATACTTATTGACTTATACAAAGAAATTATGCATGATATTGCACCTACTGAGTTAGAAGATATTGATGTCACAATTAAACTTGTCAATAGAGATACTATTTCACCCATGGGAATTGTTAGAGATGTTGAAGTGTTGTGTGGGAAAACTAAATATCCTATTGATTTTGTTCTTGGTTCCCCACAAGATAGCTTTTGCCCAATTATATTTGGTAGACCCTTCTTGAACACTGTTAATGCTAAGATAGACTGCGAAAAGGATATTGTTACTATTGGTTTGGGTGATATGTCTCATGAGTTTAATTTCTCTAAATTTCGTAGACAACACCGTGAAGATGAATTTCCTAGTAAAGATGAAATTATTGGTCTTGCTTCTATTGCCGTACCTCCTAGTGATCCTTTAGAACAATATTTGCTAGACCATGGAAATGATATGTTTATGAATGAAAGAAGGGAAATAGATGAAGTATTCTTTAAACAGGAACCCATCCTGAAACACAATTTGCCTATCGAAATCCTAGGGGGTCCTCCTCCACCCAAGGGTGATCCCGTGTTTGAGCTTAAATCGTTACCTGATACTCTTAAATATGCTTATCTTGATGAGAAAAAGATATATCATGTTATTATTAGTGATAACCTTTTAGAGCATGAAGAAGAGAGATTATTGAAAACCCTGAAGAAGCACCGCGCTTCTATTGGATATACTCTTGATGATCTTAAGGGCATTAGTCCCACTCAATGTCAACACAAAATAAATTTGGAGAAAGATGCCAAACCAGTTTGTGATCACCAACGACGGCTGAATCCTAAGATGAAAGAAGTGGTAAGAAAAGAAATACTAAGCTCCCTGAGGCAGGTATAATTTATCCCGTTGCTGATAGTCAGTGGGTAAGTCCTGTCCCTTGTGTCCCTAAAAAGGGAGGTATTACCGTCGTTCCTAATGATAAAGATGAATTGATCCCACAAAGAATTATTACAGGTTATAGGATGGTAATTGATTTCCACAAATTGAATAAAGCTACTAAAAAGGATCATTAGCCCTTACCTTTTATTGATCAAATGCTAGAAATTTTATCCAAACATACACATTTTTGCTTTCTAGATGGTTACTCTGGTTTCTCTCAAATACCCGTGTCAGCTGATGATCAATCAAAGACCACTTTCACTTGCCCTTTCAGTACTTTTGCTTATATACGTATGCCTTTTGGTTCATGTAATGCACCTCCTACCTTTCAAAGATGCATGATGGCTATATTCTCTGACTTTTGTGAAAAGATATGTGAGGTTTTCATGGATGATTTCTCCGTTTATGGATCCTCTTTTGATGATTGCTTAAGCAACCTTGATCGAGTTTTGCAGAGATGTGAAGAAACTAACCTTGTCTTGAATCAGGAGAAGTGCCACTTTATGGTTAATGAAGGTATTGTCTTGGGGCATAAAATTTCTGAAAGAGGCATTGAAGTTGATAAAGCCAAGGTTGATGCTATTGAAAAGATGCCATGTCCGAAGGACATCAAAGGTATAAGAAGTTTCCTTGGTCATGCTGGTTTTTATAGGAGGTTCATTAAAGACTTATCAAAAATCTCTCGGCCTCTGACTAATTTATTACAAAAAGATATGCCATTTGTCTTTGATGATGATTGTGTAGAAGCATTTGAAATACTTAAGAAAGCATTGATCTCTGCACCCATTGTTCAGCCACTTGATTGGAATTACCCTTCGAAATTATGTGTGATGCTAGTGATTATGCTATAGGTGCTATTCTAGGGCAAAGAGTTGATAAGAAATTAAATGTTATTCAATATGCTAGTAAAACTCTAGACAATGCTTAGAGAAATTATGCTACTACTGAAAAGGAATTCTTAGCAGTTGTATTTTCTTGTGATAAGTTCAAGCCTTATATAGTTGATTCTAAAGTAACTATTCACACTGATCATGCTGCTATTAAATATCTTATGGAAAAGAAAGATGCTAAACCTAGACTTAGTAGATGGGTTCTCTTGCTACAAGAATTTGATTTGCATATTATTGATAGAAAGGGAGCTGAGAACCCCGTTGCAGACAACTTGTCTAGGTTAGAAAATGTTCTTGATGACCCACTACTTATTGATGATAGCTTTCCTGATGAACAATTAAATGTCATAAATGCTTCTCGTACTACTCCATGGTATGCTGATTATGCTAATTACATCGTTGCTAAATTCATACCACCTAGTTTCACATACCAACAAAAGAAAAAGTTTTTCTATGATTTAAGACATTACTTCTGGGATGACCCACATCTTTATAAAGAAGGAGTAGATGGTGTTATTAGACGTTGTGTACTTGAGCATGGACAGGAACAGATCCTACTCAAGTGTCACTCCGAGGCTTATGGAGGAAACCACGCTGGAGACAGAACTGCACATAAGGTATTGCAATCCGGTTTTTATTGGCCTACTCTCTTCAAGGATGCTCGTAAGTTTGTTTTATCTTGTGATGAATGTCAAAGAATTGGTAATATTAGTAGACGTCAAGAAATGCCTATGACTTATTCACTTGTTATTGAACCATTTGATGTTTGGGGCTTTGATTATATGGGACCTTTTCCTGCCTCTAATGGATATACACATATTTTAGTTGCGGTTGATTACGTTACTAAGTGGGTAGAAGCTATTCCAACTAGTAGTGCTGATCATAACACCTCTATTAAGATGCTTAAAGAAGTTATTTTTCCGAGGTTTGGAGTCCCTAGATATTTAATGACTGATGGTGGTTCACATTTTATTTCATGGTGCTTTCCGTAAAATGCTTGCTAAGTATGATGTTAATCATATAATTGCATCTCCTTATCACCCGCAGTCTAGTGGTCAAGTAGAATTAAGCAATAGAGAGCTCAAATTAATTTTGCAAAATACTGTTAATAGATCTAGAAAGAATTGGTCCAAGAAACTTGATGATGCATTATGGGCCTATAGAACTGCATATAAAAATCCTATGGGTATGTCTCCGTACAAATGGATTATGGTAAAGCATGTCACTTACCTCTCAAACTAGACCATAAGGCTTATTGGGCTATTAAAGAGCTCAACTATGATTCAAACTTGCCGGTGAGAAGAGGTTATTTGACATTAGCTCACTTGATGAATGGAGAACCGAAGCTTATGAGAATGTGAAATTGTTTAAAGAAAAAGTTAAAAGATGGCATGACAAAAGGATACAAAAGCGTGAGTTTAATGTAGGTGATTATGTATTGCTATACAACTCTCGTTTAAGATTTTTTGCAGGAAAACTTCTCACTAAATGGGAAGGCCCTTACATTATCGAGGAGGTTTATCGTTCCGGTGCCATAAAAATCAACAACTTCGAAGGCACAAATCCGAAGGTGGTGAACGGTCAAAGAATCAAACACTATATCTCAGGTAATCCTATAAATGTTGAAACCAATGTTATTGAAACCGTGACCCCGGAGGAATACATAAGGGACACTTTCCGGAACGTTTCAGACTCCGAAAAGGAATAGGCATGTGGTACAGTAAGTAAACCGACTCCAAAACAGTTCTAAAGGCAATTTTTCTCCCTTTTGGAATATTTAGAAAAATAGAAAAATAAGAAGCAGTCCGGGAAGGACACGAGGCCTCCACGAGGGTGGAGGGCGCGCCCCCCTGCCTCGTGGGCACCTCGTGCGCTCTCCGGACTCTGTTTTCTTGCACGATACGTATTTTGGTCGGTAAAAATTCATTATATAATCTCCCGAAGGTTTTTACCTCCGTATCACGCAAATATCTCCTGTCTTTGTTTCGAGTTGTCCTGCTGCAGATTAGAGCAACATGTCGTCCCAGGATTCGGAAGGAGAAAGCTATGTGGCTGATTACCTTACAGATCCTAAGGTCTATGGGGATGTGGAGCATTTGGTTGGACTATGGAAGAAGAAGAGGATTATGAGCCCGAGAGAAAGGAGGAGACGAGCTCAGATGAAGATGAAGTCCCATTACCTCAACCTGGGGACATGCATGTGGAGTTCAAATAGTCAATCCTCCCTGATAGAGCAAAGAAATTCAAGATCGAGTTTATCCTTTTCACCTCTTGCAGGAAAACAAGCAGGAATTATGCAAAAAGATATTAAGCCCGGAGCAGGAGATTGATGACGTGAGGGATCAAAATGTTGTCCTCAAGCGCAAATTAAGGAAGAAGCCTACGCTATCAACTAAACCATCATCTTCTTCACCAGCAAAGGACACATAATCATATGGGTATGGGCACTCCCCTTGGCAACTGCCAAGCTTGGGGGAGGTGCCCCGGTATCATATCACCATCCCACTCCTGTCATTACCGTTTTTCTTAGTTCGATCCTTTTAGTAATATCTTGACCTAGTAGAATAAAGTTTATGGCATGATATAGTTTTGAGTTTTGCTTCATGATCTTTCTTTGTAATCGAGTCCGTGAGCTATATATAATAAAGATTAATGTTGAGTCAAGGGCTTGATTGTCTTGCTATGATCTTGAGTGAATAAAAGAAAGAGAAAAGAACAAAAAGAAACAAGGAGATCATATTGATCTTATGGAGAGTACTGACTTCACACAGAAAGAGTATGATGATTAAAAATTGTTGAGAGTTGGCAAACATAGCTTTGGTCATCGTTGAAATTAGTAGGAAGTAATAAAGAAAGAGAGGTTTCACATATAAATATACTATCTTGGACATCTTTTATGATTGGGAGCACTCATTAAAATATGACATGCTAAAGAGTTGATTTTGGACAAGGAAGACAACGTAATGGGTTATGTTTTCTTACATTTGAGATAAAGTATATTGCCATGGATCATCCAACATGTTGAGCTTGCCTTTCCCCCTCATGCTAGCCGAATTCTTTGCAACAAGTAGAGATACTACTTGTGCTTCCAAAAACCCTTAAACCAGTTTTGCCATGAGAGTCCACCATACCTACCTATGGATTGAGTAAGATCGGTGCAAGCAATAAAAATTGCTCTCTAAATATGTATGATTGATTGGTGTGGAGGAAATAAGCTTTGTACGATCTTGTGATGTGGAAGAAATAAAAGCGACGAACTGCATAATAAAGGTTCATATCACAAGTGGCAATATAAAGTGATGTTCTTTCGCATTAAGATTTTGTGCATCCAACCACGAAAGCGCATGGCGACCTCACTTCCCTCTGCGAAGGGCCTATCTTTTATTATTACCTTCTACCTTATGCAAGAGTCATGGTGATCTTCACCTTTCCTTTTTACATTTTATCCTTTGGCAAGCACAGGATGTTGGAAAGATCCAGATATATATATCTAATTGGATGTGGGTTAGCATGAATTATTATTGTCGACATTACCCCTGATGTAAAAGGTTGGGAGGCGAAACTATAAGCCCCTATATTTCTCTGTGTCCGATTAAAACTCTGTAACCACAAGTATTGCGTGAGTGTTAGCAATTATGAAAGACTAAATGATAGTTGAGTATGTGGACTTGCTAGAAAGCTCTGACATTGATCTTTCTGATGTTATGTTAAATTGCAATTGCCTTAATGACTGACATTATAGTTTGTTAGTTCTCAATAAAGTTTCTGATTCATACTTTGCATTGTGAATAGATTATTACTTGAGCATAAGAAATCATATGACAATATCCATATATGTTGTTGTATGAGAATAATCATGATGCCCTCATGTCCGTATTTTATTTTATCGACACCTCTACCTCTAAACACGTGGACATATTTATCGTTATCGGCTTCCGCTTGAGGACAAGCGAGGTCTAAGCTTGGGGGAGTTGATACGTCCATTTTGCACCATGCTTTTATATCAATATTTATTGCATTATGGGCTATTATTACACATTATGTCACAATACTTATGCCTATTTTCTCTTATTTTACAAGGTTTACATTAGGAGGGAGAATGCCGGCAGCTGGAATTCTGGGCTGGAAAAGGAGCAAATATTAAAGACCTATTCTGCACAACAATCCAAATGGTGCCGAAGAAGAATACAACCCTGATCAGCCCGCCTTCGAGCAGGCTGAACGGGAGGTTGAGCAGGTTAGCCCAGAAGAACAGGCGACATACGAATACCCGGAGGAGGACAGCTACATGCCCCCTCCAAAGATGAGATTAGCCTCGGCGACGACGAGTTCGGCGTGCCTGAGGATCCCGTAGAGCAGGAGTGCTTCAAGTGTCGGCTTATAGCCACTGCGAGGAGCCTGAAAAAGAAGCAGCAACAACTCCAAGCTGATCAAGACCTGCTCACAGATAGATGGATCGAGGTCCCGCGGCCGAGGAATACGTACTCGAGCACCATACGGCTGACCGGCCACCTCGTGGCTGGGATAAAACGGCATATCAGTCCACATACCAGCCAACACTCCCACGCCAACATACTACGGCCCGGGGCAACAAAACATGACAACCAAGATCGATCTACGGATCGCGGGGGTGCGCCTCGGCACGCAACGACGACCGTCACGCCGGATACACCTTCAACAAGTCCGGCCAGGCCGAACATAGCCACCCAGAGCAATTCGACCTGCGTAGCCACATAGCCCGGCACAGAGGTGCCGCACACCCCCTCTGCTTCACTGACGAAGTAATGGATCATGAATTCCGAGAAGGGTTCAAACCCGTAAACATCGAATCATACGATGGCACAACAGACCCCGCAGTATGGATCAAAGATTCACATGGCCCGCGGAGACGATCTACATGCCATCAAGTATCTTCCCCTTAAGCTCAAAGGACCAGCCCGGCACTGGCTAAACAGCCTGCCAAAGAAATTCCATTGGCGGTTGGGAAAACCTGGAAGACGCATTCCTCGACAACTTCCAGGGCACATATGTGCGACCACCAGACGCTGATGACCTGAGCCACATTACTCAACAACCCGGAGAGTCGGCCAGGAAATTCTGGACTCGGTTCCTAACTAAAAATAACCAAATAGTCGATTGTCCGGATGCCGAAGCCCTGGCGGCTTTTAAGCATAATATCCGTGACGAGTGGCTCGTTCGACACCTCGGCCAGGAAAAACCCAAGTCCATGGCAGCTCTCACAACATTAATGACCCGCTTTTGCGCGGGCGAGGACAGCTGGTTGGCTCGCGGCAGCACTACGCCATGCTCTGGCACTTCGGATGGCCGCGACAATAACGGCAAGCCACGGCGTAACAAACATAAGCAACGGAACAACAGCGACATCACTGAAGACACGACAGTCAACGCTGGATTCAGCTGATCCAAGCCCGGTCAGCGGAAGAAGCCGTTCAAAAGAAATAATTAGGGATCGTCTAGTCTGGACCGCATACTGGAGCGCTCGTGCCAAATTCATGGCACCCCAGACAAGCCAGCCAACCATACCAATAGAGATTGCTGGGTATTCAAACAGGCCGGCAAAATAAACGCCAAGACAAGGACAAGGGGCTGCAATGACGATGACGAGGAGCCCCGACGTCCGAACACAGGGGGATAGAAGAAATCCCCCCCCCCCCAGGTGAAAACGGTCAACATGATCTACGCCTCGCACATCCCCAAGCGGGAACTGAAGCGGGCACTACGGGACGTCTATGCGGTGGAGCCAGTTGCCCCCAAATTCAACCCATGGTCAGCTTGTCCGATCACCTTTGATCGTAGGGATCACCCTACTAGCATCCGTCATGGCGGCTCGGCCGCATTGGTCCTAGACCCAATCATCGACGGATTCCACCTCACGCGCATCCTTATGGACGGTGGCAGCAGCCTGAACCTGCTTTATCAGGACACAGTGCGCAAAATGGGCATTGACCCTTCAAGGACCAAGGCCACCAGAACCACCTTTAAAGGTGTGATTCCTGGAGTAGAGGCCCGTTGCACGGGCTCTATAACATTGGAAGTGGTCTTCGGATCTCAGAATAACTTCCGAAGCGAAGAGTTAATCTTCAATATCGTCCCTTTCCGCAGTGGTTACCACGCACTGCTCGGACGAATCGCATTCGCTAGATTCAATACGGTACCACACTATGCATACCTCAAGCTCAAGATGCCAGGACCATGCGGGGTCATAACAGTGAACGGAAATTTGGACCGCTCTCTCCGAACAGAAGAACATACTGCAGCCCTCGCGGCGGAAGTACAATGCGGCCTCCTCCGACAAACCAATCCGGGCACCGTCAAGAGAGTCCAGAGCACCCCGCAACAGGATCATCAGGAACGCCAAGAGCACGACTAGCAGTCCAGCCTCCGCTTAAGCCCCATCAAAGCAGCATTCGTGCCACGCGTACACAATTACGCACTCAAGATACCATGAGCGTAGGCGAAGGCGCAACAACGACTCAGTCAACAGTGCGGGATAACCGCCACATACCTTCATATCCTGTCCTTCTTCTTTTTCAGGACATTGCTTTAGAGCAGCCTCTTTAGAAGAGCCGAATTGCCGGACTTACATAGGAGAGAAAACCAAGGAGGCCACAGGCTTCGCGCACAGAAGGAAACACCCAGGTGGAATCTTTTTATGATCGTTATACCTGTTTTATACTCCCTCCATTCCTAGATATAGGGTGTATAGTTTTTTGCACGGAAATTAAAGAACGCACGTGGAGGGAAAATTTCACAAGTTTTGGGCGAGATTACACCTGACTAATTGGCATGAGGAAATAGAGGAGTGTGCCCGATATAAGGAAATGTAATCAAATCCCTAAAAAAAGTATCCAAACGAGTGGTGCAATGCAATACACCTTATATTTCGGACTTTTTCTCAAAAATCTATACACCTTATATCAAGGAACGGAGGGAGTATATCCATACGCGGCCTACCCCTGGATAGGACATGTTAAATAGTCCTATTTATCTCCGCTTAATGCATTCATTATAAACATACGCTTAAACATATTTTCATCAATGGGAGATTATATATAACGTCAGCTCATTATTCTTATTTGAGCATTTCTCTTACAAATGTCTCTTTCATATTGCATCCGTACACTTTGATACGGTCCGTTTGCCATGGGCTTCCTATGGTGCCCCGTTCTACGGCAACTAAAGTCCGAACACTTTAAACAGTGCGGCACCCCGAACTTATAGCACTATATGCATCAGCTCCGAATCATGTCTTGGGTCTACAGTTGGGTTAGCCCGGCTCCCTTGTGTTGGTACCTTACGTTCCGTTATATCGGCTAAGGTAGCACAGGAGAACTATCACGATCGTGTCCCGGTTCTTCCGGACGAGCACCTCAGTAGAGAAAGCCGAAAACTGACCGGCATGATGTGGCGAGAGCTGGTCGCTGTTCGAGAGGTCTTAAAGTCCTTAAAGATTTTTTCTGCTTTAGGCGATGAGTCGGCCTTGTCCGATTTAGGCGTATATAGCGCCCCAATTCGGCCCTCCGAATTCTAGGGGCTTCACGAAATTTAAAATTATAGACTTCTATGGCTAAGTGAAAGTTATAAAGCCACATAGTCCGATTGCCTTGTTCGCTGCGCCGGATACCTCCTTAAGGGACCAAACATTTGGATAAAGAGTATCCGGGTTTTTCCAGGAACACCCTGGCACTAGTTGCGTGGGGGCGAAAGCCGACGACTGGCCTACTTTTAGTATTCTATAAACAACCGCACAGAAGGTAATATTTTAAATCAAATAGTGCTACATAGCAGAAGTAACTTCGTCTTTAAATTACAACAGCGGCAGAGGTACATTTAGTCAAAGATCTTGTCCTTGGAACACTCATCGGCCACGAGACAAGCGCCTTTCATAACGCCATCATAGTACTTCTCAGGATGGCGATGCTCCTTGCCCTCGGGCGGACCATCCTTCACCAGCTTCTCCGCATCCAGCTTGCCCCAATGCACCTTCGCGCGGGCAATGGCCCGGTGGGCACCCTCGATGCAAACGGATCGCTTGATTACTTCAAGCCGCGGACAGGCATTCACCATCCGCTTGATCAGGACGAAGTAGCTAGTGGGCAGGGGCTCACCAGGCCACATCTGGACTATGAAATCTTTCATAGCCACTTCGGCCGACCTGTGGAGTTTGACCAACTGCTTCAGTTGGTCACTCAGAGGCGTTGGGTGTTCGGCCCCAGCATACTGGGACCAGAACAGCTTCTCCGTTGAGCTCCCCTCTTGGGCACGGTAGAACTCCGCGGCATCTGATATGCTACCTGGCAGATTTGCGAATGCCCCTGGAGAGCTCCGAATTTGAGTAAGTAAAAGAAACGCCTCCTCCACATGTTTTCTTTGCACAAAGAATTTCTTACCCGCCGCTATCTTTTTGGCCTCCTGGATCTCCTGTTGTTCCTTCTCGGCTTCGGCCTTGGCGTCTTGCATACTCACGAGGGCCTTCGCAAGCTCGCCCTCTTTCATCTTCAGAGCATGCTCCATGGACTCGAACTTCCTGCCGAGGTCCTGGAGCTCTTGCTGTACCTCGCCCACTCTAGCACTTTGCTTCTCGCGCTCTTTGCATTCCAAGGCCGCCTTGTCTTCGGCCTCGTATAGCGCTTTCTTCAGGGACGCCACTTGACCGTGGACCACCTGCCACAGTCCACGGCTTCGTCAGACTAAACAATTTTATCTATCTTTACATATATAAGAGCGGAGAATCACTCACCTTTGCTCTCTTCGAGCCGCCTCTTCGTAAGATCGAGCTCTCCCTGCGCCTGCTCCAGGTCCTGCTTTAGTTCGGCAACCTCGGTTGTGCGGGCAGCAGCGGCAAGCAGCACGACCTGCTTATTCACATAAACACTTATTAGACTCCTGCGGATTATAATTGACCCTCCGTTTGGCTTTTCTTTCCGAACACCAAACAGAGTATCAGGGGCTACTACCTATCGGGTGGTAATTTCACACATTTTTATTACTTACCTCGAAGCCCGTCAGGAGGCTTGTGCAGGCTTCGGTTAGTCCGCATTTGGCGGACATAACCTTTTGAATCACCACACTCATAAGAGTACTGTGCTCGTCATCCATGGAAGCGCCTCGAAGCGCTTCCACCAGACTATCGGGCGCCGCTGGCGCGATGGAAGTCCTCGGCACGGACGGCTCGCCCTCCCTTACGAGGGGTTGGCCGCCTAAATCCGGAATCGCCAAGGGTTCCGGAACAGTGTTCGGTCGAGAGTACGCCTTGCTGCGGCTCTCAGCGACGCAATCCGCGGGGATCTTGAACCCGCGTGTCCGACATCTGGAACTCCGCCTTGGGGCGTCTCCAGGGTCACCTCCCCCCGCTCGGGGAACCTTTGGGACAACACCTCCGTGTCATCAGCAGGTTGAGGAGTGGTGGCCGTCGGGAGCGAGTTCATCTGAAGCGCCAGAGACCCATCCGAGGACGACACCTCAGATGAGCCCTGGCGGACTGCATATATGTTGGCGTTATTAAACAACTATGAAGTAAAATCACGGTAGAGTGCTGACACTTACGATCGCGCTTAGGGCTTCCCCCTGGCAGCCACTCTTCCTTGCTATGAGCGGCCGTGGTGGAGTAGTCCGGAAGGGACGTCTTTCCCTTCTTGGGCGTCCCAGCCTCCCCCTCCAGGGCGGCTTTCCTCTTTTTCTCCTTCCCAGTGCGGGGAGGTAGAGTTTCTTCTTGCTTCCCCCCGCCTCCACGGGAGGAATTTGTTTCGTCGTCATCAGACGACGTGGGTATGACGACCTTGCGTCGAGGGCCTCTCCCGGCCCCGCAGCCCGTCTCCTCAGGCCTCTCATCCATTCTGGATGGGGCGCCTTCTTCTTCTTCTTCCTCCTCCTCTTCGGGGGAGGAGTGCACCTCGTCCTCTTCGGACGAGGCATCCGGCACAACCTAACGCCGGAGACCCTTCCTGGTCCCCGGGGCTTTCTTTTCGGCCCTCTTCGCCGGTGCCTTGTAGGGCGCCGGGATCGGCATCTCTGTCAGGAGAGCATCAACTGGATCTTCTGGCTGCGGAGCCGGACAGTCAATCTGCTCCGATGTCTCCACATAGTCCTGATCAAATATACACAAATACGTAAGACTCCCCCATGAATGTATTGGGAAAAACCGAATCCGGTGGTAGTCCCAAAACTCACCAGACGCGGGGGCCGCGCTGCATGAAGTCCGCGGTCCTCGGATGTGGGAGGAGGTACTTCGGAGGCCTTAAACAACGCCTCCCACGCGTCTTTGTGCTTCATGCCATAGAGCCTCAAGGCGTCGGTGTTCGGCCGGGACGAACTCCCACAGATTGAATGCCCGCCTTTGGCACGGCAGAATCCAGCGAACGAGCATGACCTGGATCACGTTGACAAGCTTGATGTTCTTGTCCTTCATGCTCTTGATGCAGGTTTGGAGTCCGGTCAGCTCTGTTGGTTCGCCCCAAGTCAGGCCCTTCTTTTCCCAGGAAGTGAGCCGCATGGGGGCTCTAGATCGGAACTCGGGGGCCGCCGCCCAGTTGGCGCCACGCGGCTCGGTGATGTAGAACCATCCCGATTGCCACCCTCTTACGGTCTCCGCAAAGGAGCCATCCAGCCAGGTGACATTAGGCATCTTGCCCACCATGGCCCCTCCGCACTCCGCTTGCTGGCCACTTACAATATTTGGCTTCACGCAGAAGATTTGCAGCCATAGGCCGAAGTGAGGCCGGATGCGGAGGAAGGCCTCACATACGACGATGAATGCCGAGATGTTGAGGATTTAAATTGAGGCTAGATCATGGAAATATAGCCCGTAGTAGAACATGAGCCCGCGGACGAAGGGGTGGAGTGGAAACCCCAGTCCACGGACGAAGTGGGCGACGAACACGACCCTCTCGTGAGGTCCCGGGGTCGGTATGACCTGCCAAGCGTCTGGTAGCCGGTGCGCTATGTCTGCGGCCAAGTATCCGGCCGCCCGAAGATTTGCGATATGCTTCTCCTTGATGGTGGAAGCCACCCACTTGCCTCCTGCTCCAGACATGTTTAGCTGTGTGGATAAGACTTGTGCTTGGGCACTGGAGCTCGAGGAGGCAAGAGTGGGCAAAGGTGGAAGAAGGCGTGGGTAAAAATGGGGAAATCTTATCCCTTTATAGAGGCGGCAAAAGCGGTGCGCCTCCCCACTTGCCTGTTGGGAATCGCTTGCTTCCCAAGCGCCATGATTGATGGTGTGGTGGGATTACCCATACCCGTATTGATGAGAATCCCGTGATAAGGGGACACGATCTTTGCTTTGACAAGACGTGTCAAGGAAACCGCCTCACAATATGCGATGTGGCTGGTTGTGGGAAAACGGTTCGAATAATGACCCGATCGTAATGACACGTCGCGTTACCTAAAAAGTTGTCAGCAGATTGCATTTGTGAAATATCATTCTCTCTACGGTGGCATGTGAAGATCATTTTGTGGATCCAGACATGGTTCAAGTGTTCGATAATTATTTTGGAGTATTCGGAGGGGGAACCCGCCCTGCAATGCCGAAGACAAGACTGCGCGCCGGACTCATTGTCATTGAAGCCTGGTTTAGGGGATACTGAGGGAGTCCTGGATTAGGGGGTATCCGGACAGCCGGACTATATACATCGTCCGGACTATTGAAGCGTGAAGATACAAGACTCAAGACTTCGACCTGTGTTCGGATGGGACTTTCCTTGGCGTGGAAGGCAAGCTTGGCGATCCAGATATTATATTTCCTTCCTTGTAACTGACTCCGTGTAAACCCTAGCCTTCTCCGTGTCTATATAAACCGGAGAGGTTGGTCCTTAGAAGGCCGATCACAATTACAATCATACCATCATAGGCTAGCTTCTAGGGTTTAGCCTCTACGATCTGGTGGTAGATTTACTCTTGTACTACCCATATCTTCAATATTAATCAAGCAGGAAGTAGGGTTTTACCTCCATCGAGAGGGCCCGAACCTGGGTAAACCTTGTGTCCCTTGCTCCCTGTTACCATCAGCCTAAGACGCACAGATCGGGACCCCTACCCGAGATCCGCCGGTTTTGACACCGACACACTCCACGAAAGTTATTTTTGGAAATAATAAAAAATACTAAGCGGAAGAAATACCAGAGGGGGCCCACACCCTGGCCATGAGGGTGGGGGCGCGCCCTACCCCCTGGGCGCGCCCCCTGACTCGTGGGCCCCCTGTTGGCCCTCCGGTGCCCATCTTCTGCTATATGAAGTCTTTCGTCTGAAGAAAAATCATAAGCAAGCTTTCGGGATGAGACTCTGCCGCAACGAGGCGGGACCTTGGCGGAACCAATCTAGGGCTCCGGCAGAGCTGTTCCGCTGGGGACACTTCCTTCCAGGAGGGGGAAATCATCTCCATCGTCATCACCAACGCTCCTCTCATTGGGAGAGGGCAATCTCCATCAACATCTTCACCAGCACCATCTCCTCTCAAACCCTAGTTCATCTCTTGTATCCAATTCCTCTCTCTAAGTCTGGGATTGGTACACAGAGGTTGCTAGTAGTGTTGATTACTCCTTGTAGTTGATGCTAGTTGGTTTATTTGGTGGAAGATCATATGTTCAGATCCTATATGCATATTAATACTCCTCTGATTATGAACATGAATATGTTTGTGAGTAGTTACGTTTGTTCCTGAGGACATGGGAGAAGTCTTGCTATTAGTAGTCATGTGAATTTGGTATTCGTTCGATATTTTGATGAGATGTATGTTGTCTCTCCTCTAGTGGTGTTATGTGAACGTCGACTACATGACATGTCGGATTTCGGGTTCCGGCAGACCCTTGAGGTTCGAACACTGGGGTGCGCGCGAAGATCTTTCCCCTACCAGCTCACGCGTTAATGGTTTGCAAAGGATCTAAACTAGGAACGATGAACAACACAAGAGACACAAGATTTATACTGGTTTGGGCCACCGTTGTGGTGTAATACCCTACTCCTAGGGGTGGTGTGGTGGATTGCCTCGGGGCTGATGAAGAATAAGATACAAAGGAAGAACAGCCTCACGAGGGGCTGTTCTTGAGCTGGTGCGATGGACTGCTTGGATGAGTCCAGTCGCTTCTCTCTCTCTCTCTGGTAGGTTCGACCTGTTCCAGTCCGTCTTTCTTGTCTCGTTGGCTCTCCCTATCTGGTTGGGGGCTAGTCCTATTTATAGAGGGAGGCCATGTGCCTCTTCCCAAATAATGAGCGGGAAGGGCGCCAACAATTGGCCATTTTGAAGGGGAACATCTGGTACACTTATCCTGACTAAAGTTGGTCTTCGGCTGCCAAAGGCTCTGACGGTGATGCCGTCCTGGGCTCCACGATGATCTCCGTATTTCTGCTCTGCTGGTCTTGGTCTTGTTTCACTGAAGCGGTAACCTTTGCCTGATGCCTTGGCCTGTGCTTGCCTCCTTTGCACCAAAGGGGAAATGAGGACACTGCGCAGGCTGGCGCCCTCTTAGCGCCCTCCCGATCTCGATCGTCATGGCTTGCGTCACAGGGCACCCTCGTGAGGCACCCTGCCTTGATCTCTCCGCCTCCTCATGAGCCTGCCTGACGAGGCTGATCCTGAGGAAGGTTCCTGTCGTCCTCCCCGCGAGGCTTGGCCCCTCGCGAGGGTCTTGAGCTTGAATCGATGAAGCTGGGCCGCTACTGGGCCCCCACTTGAGCCACACCGCAGCCGCAGCGAGCAAGTGTGGGGACCCCTGCTCCTGCATCGCCGACAAGAGGCCCCCGGCCCAAGGCGCTGGACTTGGCTTAGCGAGAAGTGAAGGGGCAAGTGCGAGCGCCATGGCCCCAACAGCTCAGCCTTGGGTGCAGCGTGGCGATTGATTGGTCGTGGGCGTCTCCGCTTCCCCACGATGCCTCATTACACGCCCGGCTAAGCGGACCCGGGGTTGTACACAGCCATTCCCCTTTCACCGTCCGCGCACTCCTGGCCCTTCCTTCTTCCTCTGGCTCCAACTTCCGCCCTTGATCCAACTCGGACTCTCACCCTTCCTGTCGCCATGGCGCCAACGAAGAAGGAAAAGGCGAAGAAGCCCGCGCCTTCGTCCCGCTCACCTCCGGTGATGGCCCCCGCCGTCGATCGATCTATCATACTCAACCCTGAGGCCTTGGACAAGGTCCGCTCTGCTCTTGCCACCATCTTCAATGAGTGCGGCAGGACCACGACATGGCCTGCGTCCCATGCCTCCTTTGACATGATTGTCATGGAGGTCCGGTTCTTCACGATGCCACGTGGGCGGGTGCAGTTCCCCTTTTCCGCTTTCTTCAACGCGGTGCTCTCCCACTATCAGATCCACATGATGCATCTCGGGCCTGAGTCCATTACCCTCCTAGCTGTCTTCGCCTTTGTCTGCGAGGCAATGGTGGGCACCCCTCCTTCCGTTGCCCTGTTGCGTCACTTCTTCTCTTTACGCCTGAGTGATCCTACTCAATGCTCGGGGTGTGTGAGATTCCTTGCGGTGCCAGAGACGGCTGCTTCGGGGATCGATTTTGGACTCCCTCCCCCTGAGGCCAAGTTCAGAGAGCGGTGGTTTTATGTGGACGTTGGGGTGCCCAGCCCCTGCTCTCGCACCCTACCTAGCCTGCTGTTCCCAACTCATGCTGAGTCCTGAGACGCTCGCGGACACCCGTCTTGCATTCGTCTGGCGCCGCTTCGAGAGCTTGAGGGCGCTCAACGTGACGGCGCCCAAGGTGGTGAAGGAGAATCCTCCAGTGTCTCATTGCTCCTCTCCAACGCCACTCTCATTGGATGTGGGACTTTGCGGGGCGCAAAGACCGCATGCGACTTCAGGAGGGGGACCTGTCGCCTGAAGTGCTGAGCACGGTGCTCAGGGTCCGGGTTGGATCCTTCCCTAGGCAGCCTTCGACAGGGTGGTGCCCTCTTGTATCTCTGTTCGGGCAGGGCCGATTTCGTAAAGCAGATGCCCAGCTTTGATGAGTGGGGGTTGCGCCCGACTGACCTCAGGGGGCCTCGCGAAAACCCAGTTGCCGTGGTAGCTCTTCCGGTCGCCCAAAGTGGATTACATCTCGGGTGATGGAAGCAGGAGACGAGAACCGTCAGGAGTTGAAGGAGACGACGTTGAGGTGGTGACGCCACACGGAGCCCCGAGGGCGGCATCTCTCGGAGCTCGTTCCGGAATAGTGACAAGTGAGGAGTCGCGGCCTCCGGCTCCCGAGGTTGGGGTTCCCGAGGCCCCGGTCGTCCCTCATGAGGCGGCGCCTGGCGGCGTCCCCCAGGCTGGTCCCATTGGCGCCGATCACCTCACCGCCTCCTCCATGCCACAAACTGACCCCTGCGCCGAGCGCTTAGGCCGGTTCCGCGTAGACTTCATGGCCCTCCGCAAGAGGAAGGAGGCCTCGGCCGGTGACGATCGCCCTTGCCGCTTGCTGAAGTGCAGGAGGTACTTCGCCACGGACGAGTAAGTCCTCTTCTCTCTCTGCTCCTCTACTTCTCGGTTCTTGCAGCTGACTGTGACCTTTCAGGGCCCTTCCTGCCGAATTCGCGGAGACGGCCAAGGAGCCATCTCCCCAAGCTCCGTCCTCGTCGCTGATCCTTGGGGCGTCGGGTTCAAGCGGCGCCCTTATCACTCAGCCGGTCGGAGAGGTGGCCCATTCAGCTGAGCGTCCCGAGCCTGCGCGCCTGCTGTCTTCCCTTCACGAGTTCTCCTGGGGCACAGCCAGCTTGCCCCGTGCTCCTCCCTTGATCGTGGACGGTGATTGGTTGAAGTCGATCTTGAGCTCTTCTTCTAGGGACGGACCGGCGCCATGCCTTGCTCCTGGCGTGGCCCGTCCGGTTACTGTTGGGGCGCCAGCCCCCTGCCCTGTGGGAGGAGGCACGCCGCCTCTGGGCCCTCTGCATACGCCAGCAACAGAGGGGGACGCGGAAGACGTGCTCAGGCATGCTTGCGAACGCCGCGCCCGCCGTCAAGAATTTCTCCGTGGGGCGACGGATGCGGTGAACCGGCTCGGGGCGGAGCTCGCCGTCGAGGATGTGCGGCTCGAGGCCGAAGGTTTGCGCCTTGCTGAGGAGAGGCGCAAGCTGAAGGTAGCCGTTGCCCTCGCACGTCACCAGCGTGACCTTGACAATGCGAAGGCTGAGGCGTCGCTGGCGGCCTCTCGAGAGGCTTGCTCTCGAGCCGTCGAGGAGGCCCTGGAAGCAGACCGACGGCGCAGGGACGCAGAGGAGCATGCGTGGGAGCTCCAATCCTGGAGCAACTCTCTGGAGCAGCAGGTGGAGTTGCGCCAGGCTGCACTTGTGTCGCTGAAGGGGGCTTCCGTCGACCAGGCGGAGCTCCAGAAGCGCGAGGAAGCGCTGACGCTGGAGGCTGCCGAGCGCAACCTCGACCTTGAGCGGTTGGAGACAAGGGAGCGCCTGGTGGCTCAGGCAGAGGATGATGTCGCCGCGCGCGAAGCCCGAGCCCAGGAAGAGGTCGACCGCCACAGAAGCGTGAAGCTCGCTTCAGCCTCGAGCACCGGTATGAGTTGAGGTTGGAGTTGGTCAGGCTGAAGCCGAGGGCAGGACCGCGCCCTCAAGGCCAAGCTAGGCAGTGATGCGGGTGCAGACTCCTCCGCAGCCCGCCCTTTCTTGGCGCAGTGGAGCTGACCTCCTCCCACGCCGAGCTGCTTCTTCTTCGACAAAGGATTGATGACGCCGAGGCCACTGCACGGCAGAACGAGGACGAGATTCGTCGGCGGCGGGTTCTGGAGCATGCCCCCATGCTCCGGACGCTCAGGGAACGAGCTAACGCGGCCCTGGGCCATATTTGCGAGGCCCGGCGAGGAGCGCCACGAGACCAACTATGCTGGCAACCTCCAGTATTTTGCTGACATGGTGACGCTCCTGGAGAACCGCTCCGAGAGGTCTCGTTGGCTCGTCGAGGAGAGGAGCCGAGCCTTTCTCGGGCGCGCTTTCTCCCGTGTCTTCAGTTATCTGCGGGACAGGGATCCCCACTCGACTTCGGTGCCGCCATCGCACCGGTGCCCATAGCCATCCGGGGCGACCTGGCGCAATGGATGGAGGATCACGTGGACGATCTTGTCAGGGCCTTCACGTCTGATGATGACGGCGTGATCGTGGCCGCCGATGAAGGCGGCGTGGTGGACGGTCCTGGTGCTGGCGGAGGTGTTGGTGGCGGCGATGATGTCAGCGACGCCAGCGACGCCTCTGGAGGTGACCCAGAAGGCGCGGCGAGCGATATGTCCGACTGATTGTTTGTCACCATTGTTTACCCTGCACAAAAGAGGTTTGGGCTTGCCCCTGAAGACTGTGAGAGCATTTTGGTAGGGGAAGCCCCTCATGTAAAGGTTTGCGGTAAATGCCCTGGTAATCCTAACACAGCATGTGAGCTTAACGGACGGCCCGGTGGTGGGTCAGCTGGCTCGTTTACCTTTTGACCCTGGTGAGCCCCGAGCGGGGCTGTGGGGGCCATAGCGCCAGATGTGTCTTCTGGGTGAACCCATTGATCCTGCTATAAGAACCTCCGGAGAGGGCGTGGCGGCAGCCGTCCGAGCTATGGACGCCTTGGCCCTGCCCGGCTCATGAGGGGCTCACGAGGGAGGCGGGCGCTAGTTTTGGACAAAGCGAAACCGTAACACGAGATTGCTCGAATGAGACTAAACACCCCTTCCCCAAACGCACACAAGGCTCGAACTCAAATCCAACTTAAATTCAAATCGAAGAAACTTGTGAACAGAGGAAAAGGCAAAAAAGCAAAAGGCCGCGTCCGGCACCTAGTCTAGTCTTCGACGTCTTCTCACCAAAGACGGCTAAGTGCTGCCACTGGGCGTGGGAGGGAGCCCCCGAGGCCCGAGGGCAGCTCTCCGGAGACTCCGGGGCGTGTACAGCCCCACTCATTATTACATGAGAGTGTCACGGGGCGGCGAGCTTCACATGCATTGGGCCTTCTTCATAGGTACCGGCCTTGCTTCATATCGCCAGATGAGGGCCCCGCCTTGCGCCACACTCTACCGCCACTGACGGCGGCCGGAGACCAAGGACGACGCCAATGTGGTAGAGCGGTCGCCAGCGGTTCCCCCGACGACCATGGGTCCTCTGCCGGGGGCAGGCCCTGAGGCACCTCCCCGGCAGAGGACCTACCTCCTGAGAACATCTTGCGCCAAGCGCCGCGGGGATGAACCCGGATCTCGACCCCTCTCCTGTAGGCCCCGATGCCCTCCGCCTGAGGGGTAAGAGGCTGCAGTGTTGGGGCAGCCACCTGTCGTGGTGACCTGTACCTCCTGCGGCACACGGTTAGTATAAGCTTGCTCCTGAGGAATTAATGGTACCAGATAGTTGCTGCCGCCGGCGCGGTCGTCGAGGCCCTCTTGGGATTCCTGAAAGAGCTTAGCTTGTGGTGTCTCCTCACCCCAGCCTGGCCCAAGGAACGAGCCATGGTCTTCTTCTCGTGCGCACTCTTGATCCATCATACGGGGCACATAAGCCTCTGGGGATGCTGCCCGTTGGTCTCGCTGTAGTGCCCCACATGCCACGCAGTTCGGCCCGGAGCGTTGTCTTGAGAGTGGTGGCGCGGTGGTCTGCCGAGGCCAAAGGTCACGGCGTGCGCTCCTTCGCCGACCGGAGATGGGGTCTGTGCCGCCTGGTGCTGCTCGCCAGGTTGGCGTCGAGTAGGCCCTGGAGCCCGCTTGAGCTTGCATGGGCGCGTATGGGGCCGCCATACGGCACGCTCTGGGCCAGCGGTGGCAGCCAGACGCAGAAAGGAGGTGCTCCCAAGGCGACGGCGTCCAGGAGCTCGGCCACCCGCTCCAACAGCACGTCGCGGCCGCCCTCTAGGAGCCGGCACCGTAACAAATCCCGGGCCACCGTGAGCGCGGCCCTGGAGTTTTCCTGCCCCCATCGATTGTGCGGCGCCGTGGCCGCGGCGTGGCTTGAGGCTCTGGCCGCTGACCGCACTCGCCCGCGACGTGAGGGCAGGCGGCGTCTGCCGCGTCGCCGTGCCCGCAGCCTTTGCGAGCGCGAGCTACCTGAGGTGCAAGGTTGTGGTCGCCCTGGGCTGGAGGCACGGCGTGGGCGGGCCATGCCGCCCAGCGGTCGGCGTCGGCTACCGGGTCGCTTGACATCGAACGACGAGGCGACGAAACACGAGGTGGCGGAGGAAGGATTCCGGCGCACCCCTACCTGGCGCGCCAAATGTCAGATTTCGGGTTCGGCAGACCCTTGAGGTTCGAACACTGGGGTGCGCGCAGAGATCTTTCCCCTACCAGCTCACGTGTTAATGGTTTGCAAGGGATCTAAACTAGGAACGATGAACAACACAAGAGACACAAGATTTATACTGGTTCGGGCCACCGTTGTGGTGTAATACCCTACTCCAGTATGTGGTGTGGTGGATTGCCTCTGGGGCTGATGAAGAACAGTACAAAGGAAGAACAGCCTCGCAAGGGGCTATTCTTGAGCTGGTGCGATGGACTGCTTAGGTGAGTGCAATCGCTTTTCTCTCTCTCTCTGGTAGGTTCGACCTGTTCCGGTCCGTCTTTCTTGTCTTGTTGGCTCTCCCTGTCTGGTTGCTGGCTAGTCCTATTTATAGAGGGGGGCCCTGGGCCTCTTCCCAAATAATGAGCGGGAAGGGCGCCAACAATGTGCCATTTTGAAGGGGAACATCTGGTACACTTATCCTGACTAAAGTTGGTCTTCGGCTGCCAAAGGCTCTGACGGTGACGCCGTCCTGGGCTCCACGATGACCTCCATCCTGCCGCTCTGCTAGTCTTGGTCTTGTTGCACCGAAGCGGTAACCTTTGCCTGATGCCTTGGCCTGTGCTTGCCTCCTTTACACCAAAGGGGAAACGAGGACACTGCGCAGGCTGGCGCCCGCCTGGCGCCCGCCTGATTTCGATCGTCAAGGCTTGCGTCACGGGGTACCCTCGTGAGGTACCCTGCCTTGATCTCTCCGCCTCCTCGTGAGCCTGCCTGACGAGTCTGCTCCTGAGGAAGGTTCCTGTCATCCGCCCCGCGAGACTTGGCCCCTCGCGAGGGTCTTGAGCTTGAGCTGATGAAGTTGGGTCGCGCTGGGCCCCCACTTGAGCCACGCCGCAGGCCACGGGCAGGCAAGTCTAGGGACCCCCGTTCCTAGAACGCCGACAGACACTTCACCATTATTTGGGCCTAGAGGAAGGCATTGGGAAGTAATAAGTAGATGATGGGTTTCTAGAGTGACAGAAGTTTAAACACTAGTTTATCCGTTGCTTCGTAAGGGGACGATTTGGATCCATATGTTTCATGTTATGGTTAAGTTTACCTTAATACTTCTATTGTAGTTGCAGATGCTTGCAATAGGGGTTAATCATAAGTGGGATGCTTGTCCAAGTAAGGACAACACCCTAGCACCGGTCCACCCACATATCGAATTATCAAAGTACCGAACGCGAATCATATGAACGTGATGAAAACTAGCTTGACGACAATTTCCATGTGTCCTCGGGAGTCCTTTTCTCTATATAAGAGTTGGTCCAAGCTTGTCCTTTGCTACAAAAAGGATTGGGCCACCTTGCTGCACTTTATTTACTTTTGTTACTTGTTGCTTGTTACCAATTATCTTATCACAAAACTATCTGTTACCTATAATTTCAGTGCTTGCAGAGAATACCTTGCTGAAAAATGCTTATCATTTCCTTCTGCTCCTCGTTGGGTTCGACACTCTTACTTATCGAAAGGACTATGATAGATCCCTATACTTGTGGGTCATCAACGTTTGTGACCCGTCGTGGCACACGGCATGGCACATGTACCGGACTGGATGCACAAACGTATGTGCCAAGAGGGAACGTTCCTGTGGCCCGACGAGGACGTGGTTCCTCTGAGTGAGGGTGTATGTAATAGCCTGGCTTAATAGGGATGATAAACTACTCATATCAATAAGGAATTCCTTCTTTTCCGGAAGCCCATTCGGAAGAGCTCCAAAGTTAAGCGTGCTCAGCTTGGAGTAATTTCAGGATGGGTGACCGAACGGGAAGTTGCTCCCGTGTGTGCACGAGTGAGGACAAAGTTCACAGAAAAGAGTGTTGATGTTTAGGGCTAGTCTAGATCCCGCTAGGAGTAACGACCACCGGCAGGTGTGTCCGGGGCGTTACAAGTTGGTATCAGAGCCGACCCTCGCGGTTACACAGATGGTTGCGGACAGGTGCGCGGTCATGTTGTTCATGATGTTTGTGACCCGTCGTGGCACACGAAATGGCACATGTACCGGACTGGATGCACAGACGTATGTGCCAAGAGGGAACGTTCCTATGGCCCGACAAGGATGTTGGTTCCTCTGAGTTGGGGTGTATGTGATAGCCTGGCTTAATAGGGATTATAGACTACTCAGATCCATAAGGAATTCCTTCTTTTCCAGAAGCCCACCCGGACAGAACTCCACAGTCAAGCGTGCTCAGCTTGGAGTAATTTCAGGATGGGTGACCGACAGGGAAGTTGCTCCCGGGTACACACAAGTGAGGACAAAGTGCGCAGAAAAGACTAGTATTGATCTGTGGGGCCAGTCTAGATCCCGCAAGGAGTAACGACCACCGACGGGTGTGTCCGGGGTGTTACATGGAGATCGTCTCCTGCTGCCGCAAAAGGACTTGGAACTGCTTCCCTTATCAGGCAACTCACTTCCCTTATCCCTCAGCTTCTGTTCCACACTATTAGCAGAGTGCGCTGCTCCTTGAGTGCGTGTCATTTCTGGCCGAACTGGTTCTGCATTTATTTAATGCATGTAGCCAGGGATTCCAGAAAAGACAGGTCCATGACAGCGTCGACTGAATCATCAACTTCTCCAACCAGCTGAGATAGTGGTTCCATGATGTGCTGGATCTCCTCATCTAGCTCTGCACTCGTTGCTACCGAAGAACCAGGAGCTCCGAGAGTAGGTTGGGCCAGCACCAGTGCCAGATGGCCTGAGGTCAACTGCGGGATCCCAGTTGAGGTGCCAAAAGATGGAGGAGGGCTCACGGTTTGAAGGGGGTTCTTCAATCAGCACCCCCCAACCTGACACACTGCCAGGGGCCTGCCCTGCTTCCTTCGAGGGCTCCTGGGCATCCCCGGCAGCGTGTTCCTGCCCCACCGCGGCAGCAATTTTGGCGGTTTCCTCGGCAGCATCTTTCCCCGTTCTAGCCACCTCCTCCAACAACTCAGGATCTTCAGCCAATGGAACTGCGAGCAAGGGCAAGCAAGCAACCGTGAGTAGGAAGTAACATTGGAGGACCAAGAACTTGGAGCATGATTATGGAGGAAAAGCAAATAAGTTACCGGGAGTTGTCTGCCGTGGAGGGTGTAACACCCCGGATGTAACTTTCCATATTTGTAACTCCAACTCTTGCCATTTTCGGCATTGTGATATGATATTCCCTCCGTGGTTGGGTTTTTGTCTTTCGTTTTGCATTTTGTTTATGTCATGCATCTCATATCATGTCATAATGTGCATCTCATTTGCATACGTGTTCGTCTCATGATTCCGAGCATTTTCCCCGTTGTCCGTTTTGCAATCCGGCACTCCTATGTCCTCCGGCGCACCCCTCTTGTCTCTTTTCGTGAGCGGGTGTTAAACGTTTTCGGAATGGACCGAGGCTTGCCAAGTGGCCTTGGTACACCAACGGTAGACCACCTGTCAAGTTTCGTGCCATTTGGAGGTCGTTTGATACTCCAACGGTTAACCGCATAACCGCAAAGGCCTCTTTTGAGTTGCAGCCCAACACCCCTCCAAAACAACCCAATAACCCATCTAAGTCACTTCCATGTCCATCGCCGTTCGATCATGATCGTGTGGGCGAAAACCGCACTCCATTTGGAGCTTCCTAGCTCCTACCTATAAAAACACCCCCTCCCCCGAAATCCCGGATCATTCCACCCCTAACCCTAGACGAAATCCCTCCTCCGCCGCCGGACACGTCCGGATCGGGCGAACGCGTCCGTCGCCGCCGCCCGACAATCCGGGAGCCGCCGCGTGGCGTGCCCCCCGCCAGCGCCGCCCGTCGCGGGGAGCCAGGAGAGAACCCGCGCCAACCAGCGCCCTCGCCCGAGCAGCTGCTTTCGCCGCCGCCTCGTCGCTGTCGCCCGCCGCCCGGCGCCGGTTACCGCCGTCCGCCGCCCGGCGCCTCGGCCTCCGCCCGTCGCCCGCCTCGGCCCGGAAACCCAGCGCCGTCGCCCGCCCGCGCCGCCCGGCCCCGCCTCCGGCCGCCCAGGCCTCTCCTCCCTCCGGCCCAGGCTCCGCTCCGGCGACGGATCCGATCGGATCTGAGACGGTTGACTTCTCCTTCTCCCCCGAAATTTCCTCCAAGTCTTTGATCTGTGATAATTTTGTTGCATTTCCATCATGCCATAACTTTGCACTCGTGGCTCCGTTATGGACGGATAACTCGTGGCTCCGTTTTGGGCGTATAGCATACAGAATTGTTCGCCTCGACGAGTAAATCATTTCATCTCATTGCATCATTTTCATTTGAGCTCATCTTTATGCCCGAAATGCTGTTGGAAGAGGGCTATGTGATGTTAGTTTCAGATTTTTATCAGAACATGCACTTTTGTCATTTTTGCCATGATTGATGTGTGCACCCTATGATCTTGAGTCCTACATGTGTTTTTTAATATGCCATGCCATCTTTACATGTGTGTATGCCATGTATTTTTGTGATCTCTGTGGTGACTAGCACAAGCATGCAAAACTAGGCTTCATGATTTTGCTGATTTCAGCACTTGTTTTGCTGTTATTTTTATGCCATGTAAACTTGATGCTACAGAGAGATCCATACATATTTTGAGATACTTCAGTAAGGATGTTTTGAATACATGGTTATGCTCTATTCATCCATGCCGTTTTTTGCAATTATGGAGTGCTATAGCTTGAGTCAATTGAGCCCTACTTTTGCTATAAAATGTTTCCTGGCAGATTGTTTACATGTTATTCAATTTTGCCAAGGTTGTTGTAGTTGATCCGTGTATGCTATGATGTTGTTCTTGCCATGTATAGCTTCTATGCCATGTCTTATTGATGGATGTATGCTTAGTTTATCATGAAATGCTCTGTAGTGAGTGCATCGAGCTCGCGAAGATGCCTTCATAATTCTGTCAATGTCGTGCCCTGTTTGCTGAATCTGTTAACGAAACTTGCTATGTTGACATGTTTGCTACTACATTTTTTGATCCCTTTTGGCTCTTGGTCAGTAAGGGACTTTTGTTCTATGCTTTGATTAGATTTACGCCAAGCCTTGTTTTGCTATTATAAGTTACTTTAGCATGTGGTTTGCTTGCTCTAAACATTGCTTCCTGATGCTGATTCTGCCATGTTAGTATTTTCTCCAAGTCTGTGAAGCTGATATATTTTGCACTTTTGCCATGCTTGTTTGGACCTGTTATGGTGTGATTTAGCCATAGTTCAGTGTTCATCTTTTGTCAAGCATCTTGAGTAGATCACTGCCATATGCTTTATTGGTACGTTAGCGTGCAGTAGCTTAACTTCTTGTTGCTTGCTACGTGGCATCATGCTGTTAATGGCAGATTTGTGACATTCTTGTTTTGCTTGTCATCTGCAAACCGTGCATCCGATTCCGGTGATCCTTATATCGATTTCAACCGAAATCATCTCACCTTTCCAGCGGCATACTTGGTTTGCCAAGTTGATTCCTGGTTCATCATTTTCCTTCCAGAGCACGCATACGCATTGCATATCACATCTCGCATATCATGCCATGTTTTGCATCATGTTGCTTGTGCATTGCACCGTGATTTATTGTGGTTCCATTGTTTGTGTTCTTGCTTTGGGTAGAGCCGGGAGGCAGTGCGTGAACGAGGAACCTGTTCAGAACGCTTACGAGGATCAAGCTTTCGACAACTCTGAGAACCTTGCAGGCAAGATGACCATACCCTCGAAATCACTTCTATCTTTGCTTGCTAGATGCTCGTTATGTTGCTATGCCTATGCTACGATGCCTATCACTTGCTTATCATGCCTCCCATATTGCCATGTCGAGCCCCTAACCATCCTTTCCTAGCAAACCGTTGTCTGACTATGTTACCGCTTTGCTCAGCCCCTCTTATAGCGTTGCTAGTTGCAGGTGAAGATGAAGTTTGTTCCTTGTTGGAACATGGAGATGTTGTTCCTTGCTGGAACATGTTTACTTGTTGGGGATATCACAATATCTATTGTTTAATTAATGCATCTATATACTTGGTAAAGGGTGGAAGACTCGGCCTTATGCCTGGTGTTTTGTTCCACTCTTGCCGCCCTAGTTTCAAATCATACCGGTGTTATGTTCCTTGATTTCGCGTTCCTTACACGGTTGGGTGATTTATGGGACCCCTTGACAGTTCGCTTTGAATAAGACTCTTCCAAAGAAGGCCCAACTTTGGTTTTACCATTTGCCACCTAAGCCTTTTCCCCGGGTTTTCGCGAGCCGAGGGTCATCTTTATTTAACCCCGGGCCAATGCTCCTCTCGAGTGTTGTCCCAAACTAGAGCGCTTTATGGCGCCCCTCAAGGAAACTTGAGGTCTGGTTTTAGTTGTACGGACTGCTCATCCGGTGTGCCACGAGAACGAGATATGTGCAGCTCCTATCGGGATTTGTCGGCACATTCAGGCGGCTTTGCTGGTCTTGTTTTATTGCTGTCGAAATGTCTTGTAGTCCGGGATTCCGAGATCGATCGGGTCTTCCGGTAGAAGGAATATCCTTCGTTGACCGTGAGAGCTTATAATGGGCTAAGTTGGGACACCTGCAGGGTATTATCTTTCGAAAGCCGTGCCCGCGGTTATGAGGCAGATGGGAATTTGTTAATGTCCGGTTGTAGAAAACCCGAAGTTGACCTTGATTAAAATACATCAACCGCGTGTGTAACCGTGATGGTCTCTTCTCGGAGGAGTCCGGGAAGTGAACACGGTGTTGGAGTTATGTTTGACGTAAGTAGTTTCAGGATCACTTCTTGATCGCTACTAGCTTCACGACCGTGCCTTGCTTCTCTTCTCGCTCTCTTTTGCGAATGTAGCCACCATATATGCTAGTCGCTTGCTACAGCTCCACCTCACAACTCTGTCCTTCCTATAAGCTTAAATAGTCTTGATCTCGCGGGTGTGAGATTGCTAAGTCGCCGTGACTCACAGATTCTACCAAAAACAGTTGCAGGTGCCGACGATGCCAGTGCAGATGACGCAACCGAGCTCAAGTGGGAGTTCGACGAGGAACCTGGTCGTTACTATGTGTCTTTTCCTGATGATCAGTAGTGGAGCCCAGTTGGGACGATCGGGGATCTGTGTAGCTTTTGGGGTAGTCTTCTTTTATTTTGGTGCCGTAGTCGGACCTTGAGTGTAATCTGGATGATGGATGTTTATTTATGTATTGTGTGAAGTGGCGACTGTAAGCCAACTATGTATCTCTTTCCCTTATGTATTACATGGGTTGTGTGAAGATTACCTCACTTGCGACATTGCTTTCAATGCGGTTATGCCTCTAAGTCGTGCTTCGACACGTGGGAGATATAGCCGCATCGAGGGCGTAATAAGTTGGTAATCGAGCCATCCCGACTTAGGAGCCCTGCTTGTTTGTTTCTTTGGCGTTGTTGAGTCTAGAACAAAATGTTTTGAGTCTTAGGATTATATATATCGGAGAGTAGGATTATTTTTACTCCCAGTCCCTTAAAGCTCTGGTGAGGTCTCCTGACGTAGAAGTTTTGACTCTCCTCTCCTCAAATTTCACTAAAAAATTTAGGATCACGCGGGTATCTTGGAATCGTTCCGATGGTTTTGTGACGAGAACATTGTTCTTGGTGCCTCCTGACATTTAGGGGTTGTGGCAGTGTCCCGAGGAGTTGAGCTCCGAGGTGTTGTCGTCACAATTTTATCGTTGCAGTTCTGGAATATCTGAGCTTTGCCGACATCGAAAATCTCTTTTTTACAGTTGTTGGTGAGATAACCCCGATAACCCAAAGATCTTTGGCGAGCTCGGGAGTATTGCCATGACTCATTATAACGGATGCTTTTGAAGGTCAAGGTACCACGATTTCGAAGGTTTCTTGGTTATGTGTTGACGGATGGATACAATTTGGATCTAGGTATTGTTAGTTTGGGTGATATATTTTGTGTCCCCTGTATCCCCAACACCTGATTGCATAACCAGAAAGTTTCGGGACTTTATAGGTGGGATTCAAGTAGCTCTTAGCATTTCTTCCCGCAGATATTTGGTTTGTGATTGGGTAATCCTTACCACTTATTTGTTCCAGTCGTACCTTGTTATTTCTTCTCATCAACCCTTAATCAAGTGGCTTCTCACCTTAATGGACGTGTAATGTTAGCTTTTGGAATTCATTCGTTCATCCTTGTTCGAATGTTTATTGTGAAGACTATATGTTGCAATTTCTATCTGTTGATTCAACTTGTCTATCTGGCGATCAAGATGCTAACGGATGTCACCCTCTTCAGGATGGCTCCGCCAACGCGTCTGAATCCGGAACGCAGTGATGGGAGTCAGTCGAACCCTCCACCTCCACCTCCGCCTCCGGAGGCATGGCAAGCTATCATGGCAGCCACCAACGCTAATGCTCAGATGATTTTGCAACTCTTGCAAGAGCGTACCCAAGGGCAAGGCAACCAAGGAAATCAAGGGCAAGGCAACAACCAGCCGCACTTTGCTACCCACAATCAGTTCCTCGCTAATCAGCGAAGTCTTTCAACTTACGTAGCCGAGGCCACAGACGCCGACGATTGGCTTGTGGACATCTGCAAACATTTTGAATGTAGCAATGTCGGACACGAGGACTTTGTCAAGTTTGCTTCGTTTCAACTCAAGGACCAAGCTGCCGAGTGGTTTCGGCAATACAAAGATTCCAGAGGAGGTCGTGTAATTACAGGATGAGTTTCACGAGACTTCAAAGCTCACCACATTCCGAAAAATGTTGTTGAGAGCAAGCGTGAGGAGTTCTGCAATCTCAAGCAAGGCAGCATGTCTGTGTATCAATACAATCCAGTTCGAACTCGCTTCGCTTCGCTAAGCAAGACGTCCACGATGAAAAGAGTATGATCTATCAATTCAGAGGTGGTCTCGAGAGAAGATCTGCAATTAGCTCTCGTGCTTTTTGAGCCAGAAAAGTATGATGAATTCTACAACATGGCACTGAAGCAAGAAGCTGCCCAGCTCAAATGTGAGGCTTCTAAGAAGAGAATCAGGGATGCAGTTCATGAAGGAAATATGCCCTAGAGGCAATAATAAAGTTATTATTTATTTCCTTATTTCATGATAAATGTTTATTGTTCATGCTAGAATTGTATTAACCGGAAACATAATACATGTGTGAATACATAGACAAAGCAGTGTCACTAGTATGCCTCTACTAGACTAGCTTGTTAATCAAAGATGGTTAAGTTTCCTAACCATAGACAAAGGAGTTGTCATTTGATTAACAAGGTCACATCATTGGTTGAATGATCGATTGACATGACCCATTCCATTAGCTTAGCACCCGATCGTTTAGTATGTTGCTATTGCTTTTATCCATGACTTATACATGTTCCTATAACTATGAGATTATGCAACTCCCATTTACCGGAGGAACACTTTGGGTACTACCAAACGTCACAACGTAACTGGGTGATTATAAAGGAGTACTACAGGTGTCTCCAAAGGCAGATGTTGGGTTGGCGTATTTGAGATTAGGATTTGTCACTCCGATTGTCGGAGAGGTATCTCTGGGCCCTCTCGGTAATGCACATCACTAAGCCTTGCAAGCATTACAACTAATGAGTTAGCTGTGAGATGATGTATTACTGAGCGAGTAAAGAGACTTGCCGATGCGAGATTGAACTAGGTATTGGATACCGACGATCGAATCTCGGGCAAGTAACATACCGATGACAAAGGGAACAACGTATGTTGTTATGCGGTCTGACCGATAAAGATCTTCATAGAATATGTCGGAGCCAATATGGGCATCCAGGTCCCCCTATTGGTTATTGACCGGAGACGTGTCTCGGTCATGTCTACATTATTCTCGAACCGTAGGGTCCGCACGCTTAAGGTTTCGATGACGGTTATATTATGAGTTTGTGTATTTTGATGTACCGAAGGAGTTAGTCCCGGATGTGATCACGGACATGACGAGGAGTCTCGAAATGATCGAGACATAAAGATTGATATATTGGACGGCTATATTCGGACACCGGAAAGGTTCGGAAGTTTCCGGAGAAAACCGGAGTGCCGAGAGGGTTACTGAACCCCCGGGAAGTAATGGGCCTTTTGGGGCCAAACGGGGGGAGAGAGGGCCGCACCAGGAGATGGCGCGCGCCCCCCCATGGGGAGTCCGACTTGGACAAGGAGGGCGGCCCCCTTTCCTCTCCTCTCCTCTCTTTCCTTCCCCTTCCTCCTTCCTAGTTGGACTAGGAAGGGAGCCCTACTCCCACTAGGAGGAGGACTCCCCCCTCCTTGGCGCGCCTCCTAGGGCCGGCCGGCCTCTCCCCTTGCTCCTTTATGCTCACGGGGCAGGGGCACCCTAGAACACACAAGTTGATCCTTGAGATCGTTCCTTAGCCGTGTGCGGTGCCCCCTCCACCATATTCCACCTCGGTCATATCGTGGCGGTGCTTAGGCGAAGCCCTGCGTCGGTAGAACATCAAGATCGTCACCACGCCGTCGTCTTGTGGAACTCTCTCTCCCCGGAGCTTTGCTGGATCGGAACTGAGGAGCGTCACCGAGCTGAGCGTGTGCCAAGAACTTCCGGGCGCCCGGAGTAATGTGGCCGGGATCGGTTGGATCGCGAGGAGAACGTCGACTACTTCCTCTACGTTGTGATCGCTTCCGCTTCGGTCTCACGAGGGTACGTAGACAACACTCTCCCCTCTCGTTGCTATGCATCACCATGATCTTGCGTGCGTGGGAAAAATTTTGAAATTACTACGTTACCCAACAGTGGCATCCGAGCCTAGGTTTTTATGGTTTGATGTTTTTGCACGAGTAGAACACAAGTGAGTTGTGGGCGATACAAGTCATACTGCCTACCAAAGATGTCATACTTTGGTTCAGCGGTATTGTGAGATGAAGCGGCCGGACCGACATTACGCGTGCGCTTCTGCGAGACTGGTTTCACCGTTCTGAGCACTCGTGCTTAAAGGTGGCTGGCGGGTGTCTGTCTCTCTCACTTTAGTTGAACTGAAGTGTGGCTACGCCCGGTCCTTGAGAAGGTTAAAGCGGAGTCTAATTGGCGAAATATCGTTGTGGTCTTGATGCGTAGGTGAGATTGGTTCTTACTTAAGCCCATAGCAGCCACGTAAAATTTGCAACAACAAAGTAGAGGACGTCTAACTTGTTTTTGCAGGGCATGTTGTGATGTGATATGGTCAAGGCGTGATACTATATTTTATTGTATGAGATGATCATGTTTTGTAACGAAGTTATCGGCAACTGACAGGAGCCATATGGTTGTCGCTTTATTGTATGAAATGCAACGCATACAGTAATTGCTTTACTTTATCACTAAGCGGTAGCGATAGTCGTAGAAGCAATAGATGGCGTGGCGACAACGATGCTACGATGGAGATCAAGGTGTCGCGCGGTGGCGATGGTGATCACGACGGTGCTTCGGAGATGGAGATCATAAGCACAAGATGATGATGGCCATATCATATCACTTATATTGATTGCATGTGATGTTTATCCTTTATGCATCTTATTTTGCTTTGATTGATGGTAGCATTTTAAGATGATCTCTCACTAAAATTATCAAGTAGTGTTCTCCACGAGTATGCACCGTTGCCAAAGTTCGTCGTGTCGAGACACCACGTGATGATCGGGTGTGATAAGCTCTCGTCCATCTACAACGGGTGCAAGCCAGTTTTGCACATGCGAATACTCAGGTTATACTTGACGAGCCTAGCATATGCAGATATGGCCTCGGAACACGGAGACCGAAAGGTCGGCGTGAATCATATAGTAGATATGATCAACATAAGATGTTCACCATTGAAAACTACTCCATCTCACGTGATGATCGGTTATGGTTTAGTTGATTTGGATCACGTGATCACTTAGATGACTAGAGAGATGTCTGTATAAGTGGGAGTTCTTAAGTAATATGATTAATTGAACTTAAATTTATCATGAACTTAGTACCTGATAGTATTTTGCTTATATATGGTTGTTTTAGATAGATGGCTCGTCTTTGTTGTTCCGCTGAATTTTAATGCGTTCCTTGAGAAAGCAAAGTTGAAAGATGATGGTAGCAATTACACGGATTCGGGTCCCGTAATCTGAGGATTATCCTCATTGCTGCACGTAAGAGTTACGTCTGGATGCACCGCTAGGTGCCAGACTCTTCTTGATGCTGGCCGACGGCGTTAAGAACGTCTGGCAGAGCAAAGCTGATGACTACTCTATAGTTCAGTGTGCCATGCTTTACGGCTTAGAACCGGGTCTTAAACGACGTTTTGAACGTCATGGAGCATATGAGATGTTCCAGGAGTTGAAGTTGATATTTCAACAGAATGCCCGGATTGAGAGATATGAAGTCTCCAATAAGTTCTATAGCTGCAAGATGGAAGAGAATGGATCTGTCAGTGAGCACATACTCAGAATGTCTGGGTATTACAATCACTTGACTCAACCGGGAGTTGATCTTCCGGATGATTGTGTCATTGACAGAATTCTTCAATCACTGCCACCAAGCTACAAAGGCTTCGTGATGAACTATAATATGCAAGGGTTAGTAAAGACTATGCCTGAGCTCTTCGCAATGCTAAAGGCTGCGGAGGTAGAAATCAAGAAGGAGCATCAAGTGTTGATGGTCAATAAGATCACTAGTTTCAAGAAGAAAGGCAAAGGGAAGAAGAAGGGGAACTTCAAGAAGAACAGCAAACAAGTTGCTGCTCAGGAGAAGAAACCCAAGTCTGGACCTAAACCTGAAATCGAAAGTGCTTCTACCGCAAGGCAGACTAGTCCTTTGAAGCGGAACTGCCCCAAGTATTTGGCGGATAAGAAGGATGGCAAGGTGAACAAAGGTATATGTGATATACATGTTATTGATGTGTACCTTACTAGAGCTCGCAGTAGCACAGGTATTTGATCTTTGGTTACATTGCTAATATTTGCAACTCGAAGCAGGGACTACGGATTGCGAACACTAGCAAAGGACGAGGTGACGATGCGCGTGGGAAATGGTTCCAAAGTCGATGTGATCGCGGTCGGCACGCTACCTCTACATCTACCTTCGGGATTAGTTTTAGACCTAAATAATTGTTATTTGGTGCCAGCGTTGAGCATGAACATTATATCTGGATCTTGTTTGATGCGAGAAGGTTATTCATTTAAATCAGAAGAATAATGGTTGTTCTATTTATATGAATAATATCTTTTATGGTCATGCACCCTTGAAGAGTGGTCTATTTTTAATGAATCTCGATAGTAGTGATACACATATTCATAATGTTGAAACCAAAAGATGCAGAGTTGATAATGATAGTGCGACTTATTTGTGGCACCGCCGTTTAGGTCATATCGGTATAAAGCGCATGAAGAAACTCCATCTTGATGGACTTTTGGAGTCACTTGATTATGAATCACTTGGCACTTGTAACCGTGCCTCATGGGCAAGATGACTAAAACCCCGTTCTCCGGTACTATGGAGAGAGCAACAGATTTGTTGGAAATCATACATACGTATGTATGTGGTCCAATGAATGTTGAGGCTCGTGGCGGATATCGTTATTTTCTCACCTTCTCAGATGATTTGAGCTGATATGGTTTTATCTACTTCATGAAACATATGTCTGAAACATTTGAAAAGTTCTAAGTATTTCAGAGTGAAGTTGAAAATGATCGTAATAAGAAAATAAATTTTCTACGATCTGATCGTGGAGGCGAATATTTGAGTTCTGAGTTTGGTCTACATTTGAAACAATGCGGAATAGTTTAGCAACTCACGCCACCGGAACACCACAGCGCAATGGTGTGTCCGAACGTCAGAATCGCACTTTGCTAGATATGGTGCGATCTATGATGTCTCTTACAGATTTACCGCTATCGTTTTGGGGTTATGCTCTTGAGACGGCCGCATTCACGCTGAATAGAACACCGTCAAAATCCGTTAAGACGACACCTTATGAACTATGGTTTAGCAAGAAACCAAAGTTGTCGCTTTCTTAAAGTTTGGGGATGCGATGCTTATGTGAAAAAGCTTCAACCCGATAAGCTCGAACCTAAATCGGAGAAATGTGTCTTCATAGGATACCCAAAGGAGACAGTTGGGTACACCTTCTATCACAGATCCGAAGGCAAGACATTTGTTGCTAAGAATGGATCCTTTCTAGAGAAGGAGTTTCTCTCGAAAGAAGTGAGTGGGAGGAAAGTGGAACTTGATGAGGTAATCGTACCTTCTCCCTTATTTGAAAGTAGTTTATCACGAAACCGGTTTCTGCGACATCTACACCAAATAGTGAGGAAGTTGATGATGTTGATCATGAAACTTCAGATCAAGTTACTACAGAACCTCGTAGATCAACCAGAGTAAGATCCGCACTGCAGTGGTACGGTAATCCTATTCTCGAAGTCATGCTACTAGATCATGATGAACCTACGAACTATGAAGAAGCGATGGCGAGCCCAGATTCCATAAAATGGCATGAGGCCATGAAATGCGAGATGGGATCCATGTATGAAAACAAAGTGTGGACTTTGGTTGACTTGCCCGAGGGTCGGCAAGCAATAGAAAACAAGTGGATCTTCAAGAAGAAGACCGACGCCGACGGTAATATTATCGTTTACAAAGCTCGACTTGTCGCAAAGGGTTTTCGACAAGTTCAAGGGATTGACTACGATGAGACCTTCTCACCCGTGGCGATGCTTAAGTCTGTCCGAATCATGTTAGCAATTGCCGCATTTTATGATTATGAAATTTGGCAAATGGATGTAAAGACTGCATTCCTGAATGGATTTACGGAAGAAGAGTTGTATATGATGCAACCGTAAGGTTTTATCGATCCAAAGGGAGCTAACAAAGTGTGCAAGCTCTAGCGATCCATTTATGGACTGGTGCAAGCATCTCGAGTTGGAATAAACGCTTTGATAATGTGATCAAAGCATTTGGGTTTATATGAGACTTTTGGAGAAGCCTGTATTTACAAGAAAGTGAGTGGGAGCTCAGGCATTTACGATATTATATGTAGATGACATATTACTAATCGGAAATGATATAGAATTTCTGGATAGCATAAAGGGATACTTGAATAAGAGTTTTTCGATGAAGGACCTCGGTGAAGCTGCTTACATATTGGGCATCAAAATCTATAGAGATAGATCAAGACGCTTAATTGGACTTTCACAAAGCACATACCTTGACAAAATTTTGAAGAAGTTCAAAATGGATCAAGCAAAGAAAGGGTTCTTGCCTGTGTTACAAGGTGTGAAATTGAGTAAGACTCAATGCCCGACCACCGCAGAAGATAGAGAGAAAATGAAAGATGTTCCCTATGCCTCAGCCATAGGCTCTATCATGTATGCAATGTTGTGTACCAGACCTGATGTGTGCCTTGCTATAAGCTTAGCGAGGGAGGTACCAAAGTAATCCAGAGTGGATCATCGGACAGCGGTCAAGAACATCCTGAAATACGAAAAGGACTAAGGATATGTTTCTCGTATATGGAGGTGACAAAGAGCTCATCGTAAACGGTTACGTTGATGCAAGCTTTGACACCGATCCGGACGATTCTAAATCGCATAAACCGGATACGTGTTACACTAAACGGAGGAGCTGTCGGTTGGTGCAGTTCTAAATAAAGCGTCGTAAGCGGGATCTACATGTGAAGCGGAATACATAGCAGCTTCAAGCAGCTAATGAAGGAGTCTGGATGAAGGAGTTCATATCCGATCTAGGTGTCATACCTAGTGCATCGGGTCCAATGAAAATCTTTTGTGACAATCTTGGAGCAATTGCTTTAGCAAAGGAATCCAGATTTCACAAGAGAACCAAACACATCAAGAGACGCTTCAATTCCATCCGGACTTAGTCCGTGGGAGACATAGAGATTTGCAAGATACATACGGATCTGAATGTAGCAGACCCGTTGACTAAGCCTCTTCCACGAGCAAAACATGATCAGCACCAAGACTCCATGGGTGTTAGAATCATTACTATGTAATCTAGATTATTGACTCTAGTGCAAGTGGGAGACTGAAGGAAATATGCCCTAGAGGCAATAATAAAGTTATTATTTATTTCCTTATTTAATGATAAATGTTTATTGTTCATGCTAGAATTGTATTAACCGGAAACATAATACATGTGTGAATACATAGACAAACAGAGTGTCACTAGTATGCCTCTACTAGACTAGCTTGTTAATCAAACATGGTTAAGTTTCCTAACCATAGACAAAGGAGTTGTCATTTGATTAACAAGGTCACATCATTGGTTGAATGATCTGATTGACATGACCCATTCCATTAGCTTAGCACCCGATCGCTTAGTATGTTGCTATTGCTTTTATCCATGACTTATACATGTTCCTATAACTATGAGATTATGCAACTCCCATTTACCGGAGGAACACTTTGGGTACTACCAAAGCGTCACAACGTAATCGGGTGATTATAAAGGAGTACTACAGGTGACTCAAAAGGCAGATGTTGGGTTGGCGTATTTCGAGATTAGGATTTGTCACTCCGATTGTCGGAGAGGTATCTCTGGGCCCTCTCGGTAATGCACAACACTAAGCCTTGCAAGCATTACAACTAATGAGTTAGCTGTGAGATGATGAATTACGGAACGAGTAAAGAGACTTGCCAAGAATCTAGATTGAACTAGGTATTGGATACCGACGATCGAATCTCGGGCAAGTAACATACCGATGACAAAGGGAACAACGTATGTTGTTATGCGGTTCCGACCGATAAAGATCTTCGTAGAATATGTAGGAGCCAATATGGGCATCCAGGTCCCGCTATTGGTTATTGACCGAGACGTGTCTCGGTCATGTCTACATTATTCTCGAACCGTAGGGTCTGCACGCAAGGTTTCGATGACGGTTATATTATGAGTTTGTGTATTTTGATGTACCGAAGGAGTTCGGAGTCCCGGATGTGATCACGGACATGACGAGGAGTCTCGAAATGATCGAGACATAAAGATTGATATATTGAACGGCTATATTCGGACACCGGAAAGGTTCCGGAAGTTTCCGGAGAAAGACGGAGTGCCGGAGGGGTTACCGGAACCCCCCTGGGAAGTAATGGGCCTTATTGGGCCAAGAGGGGAGAGAGAGGGCTGCACCAGAGGTGGCGCGCCCCCCATGGGGAGTCCGAATTGGACAAGGAGGGGGCGCGCCCCTTTCCCTCTCCCTCTCCTCTCTTTCCTTCCCCTTCCTCCTTCCTAGTTGGACTAGGAAAGGGGAGTCCTACTCCCACTAGGAGGAGGACTCCCTCCTTGGCGCGCCTCCTAGGGGCCGGCCGGCCCTCCCCTTGCTCCTTTATATACGGGGCAGGGGGCACCCTAGAACACACAAGTTGATCCTTGAGATCGTTCCTTAGCCGTGTCGGTGCCCCTCCACCATATTCCACCTCGGTCATATCAGCGGTGCTTAGGCGAAGCCCTGCATCGGTAGAACATCAAGATCGTCCACCACGCCGTGTCGACGGAACTCTCTCCCAAGCTTTGCTGGATCGGAGCTGAGGAGCGTCACCGAGTTGAGCGTGTGCCAAGAACTCGGAGGCGCCGGAGTAACGGCGCTGGGATCGGTCGGATCGCGAGGAGAACGTCGACTACTTCCTCTACGTTGTGATCGCTTCCGCCCGGTCTCTGAGATGCGTAGACAACACTCTCCCCTCTCGTTGTTATGCATCACCATGATCTTGCGTGTGCGTAGGAAATTTTTTGAAATTACTACGTTACCCAACAGTTCAGTCTTCTTCTTCCTCTCAAGTGGCAGCTAAGCAGCAGAAGTTCTACCTTCCTCCTCCTCCGTTTCGTCAGCCTTATCAGCAGAAGAACTCAGGTGGTCGTGGATCTTTTGCCCCCCCCCCCCCACCCAGGCTATCAGAACAAGTCAAATTCTCAAGCTCCAAGGTCAAATGCTCCTTATCACCGTCCGCTCTCAGAGGTGACTTGCAACAAATGTCAGCAGAAAGGTCACTACGCGAACAAGTGCTTCTACCAAAGGTGCCTTCCGCCTCCTCCTCCTGTGAGATCTTCAAGCAATGCAGTGGTCAAGCATAATCCCAAGTCTGCAAAGGTGAATATGATGAATGCAGCGCAAGCAGAGGATTCTTCTGATGTGATAATGGGTAATCTCTCAGTTAATGATATTCCTGCAAAAGTCTTATTTGATACTGGTGCATCACATTGTTTCATCTCAAGACCTTTTGCATCTAAGCATGAGTTGGGTTATCAAGAATTGCCTAGTTCTTTATCAATTGTGTCCCGGGTAAGCAAATGACAGCTAATAATTATGTCCCGGATGTTTCTATCAAGATGGGCGATCAGTAGATTTCTGGCTAAACCAATTGTCCTTGGTGACTCGGATATTGATCTAATTCTCGGGATGGATCGGCTTTCTCAGCACAAAGCTCAGCTTGATTGTGCTGCTGTGAAATTCAATTGACTCACTCTTCTAATGATGTGATCATCTATGCCGCCGTGATGAAACCATTCGGTTGTTTTCTCTCAATGAGAAGGGCGAGTTGGATGCTATCTCTCGATTCGATCGTTTGTGAGTATCAAGATGTCTTTCCAGAAGAGCTCCCGGGTATGCCTCCTCATCGGCCAGTTGAATTCGTTATCGATCTTGAGCCTGGCACTGAATCCGTTTGCAAGCGTCCATACAAGCTTGGACCTAATGAGCTGAAGGAATTGAAGAAATAGCTCGATGAACAAGAGCGTCTGGGTCTGATCAGACCGAGTTCATCTCCTTGGGGTTGTGGAGTTCTTTTTGTCCAGAAGAAGGATGGCACGGACCGACTTTGCATCGATTACCGTCCATTGAACAAGAAGACTATCAAGAACAAGTATCCACTTCCCAACATCAATGAGCTTTTCGAGCAACTCAAAGGTGCTAAAGTGTTCTCCAAGCTTGACCTTCGTATGGGTTATCATCAAATTCGCATTCGTGAACAAGATATTCCCAAGACAGCATTCGTAACAAGCTTTGGTTCTTATGAATATATTGTCATGTCTTTCGGCCCTGTCAATGCTCCTCCAACATTTTCTCGAATGATGAACTTCATCTTCAACCCCTACACCAATGAATTCGTCTTGGTCTATCTCGATGATATTTTGGTCTTCTCCAAGAATAAGAAGGATCATGCCAAACATTTGCGATTGGTGCTCGACAAGCTCGTAGAGCATCAATTCTATGCGAAGTTTTCCAAATGTGAATTTTGGCTTGATGATGTTCTTTACCTTGGTCATATCATCTCCACCAAGGGCATCGCTGTTAACCCCGAGAAGGTGTCTGCAGTTGTGAATTGGGAACCTCCTTAGAATGTCAAGCAGCTTCGCAGTTTTCTTGGACTTGCAAGCTATTGCCGAAGATTCGTTGAGAACTTCTCTAAGATTGCAAAGCCTCTTTCCAACCTCCTCCAGAAGCATGTGAAGTATGTCTGGTCTCCGAGTGTGACGTTGCTTTCAATACTCTCAAAGAGAAACTCGTCACATCTCCTGTCTTGACTCCTCTGATGAATCCAAGCCATTCAAGTTTTACGTGATGCTTCTCTTCAAGGTCTCGGTGCTGTGTTAATGCAAGAGAAGAAAGTTGTGGCCTATACCTCTCGTCACCGAAGCTCAACGAAAAGAACTACCCCACTCACGATCTTGAGTTGGCGGCAGTTGTCCATGCATTAATAACATGGAGACATCTCTTATTGGGAAGGAAAGTGGACATTTTCACCGATCACAAGAGTCTCAAGTATATCTTCACTCAACCCAACCTCAACCTCAGGCAAACTCGATGGGTCGAAATGATTCAAGAGTACAACCCAAGTATTGAATATACTCCGGGCAAGGCCAATGTAATTGCAGGTGCTTTGAGCAGGAAGGCTTATTGCAACAGTTTAATCCTCAAGCCCTTCCAACCGGATCTCTGTGAAGCTTTCCGCAAGCTGAATCTTCAAGTTGTTCCTCAAGGCTTTCTTGCCAACCTCATAGTCTCTCCTACTTTGGAAGACCAAATTCATGAGGCTCAACTCCTGGATACCATGGTGAAAAAGGTGAAACGTGGTATCGACAAGGGCATTTCCAAATACAAGTGCTTCCACATTGATGACAAAGATACTCTTTTCTTGAGGACCGGATTGTGGTTCCAAAGGGTGATCTACGTAAAGTCATTATGAACGAGGCACACAATTCCCTTCTATCCATTCATCCCGAAGTACGAAGATGTACCATGACCTCAAGCAGTCATATTGGTGGACTCGAATGAAGCGAGAAATTGCTCAATTCGTGAATGAGTGTGATGTCTGCAGAAGAGTGAAAGCGAACACCAACGACCAGCTGGTCTCCTCCAACCTCTTTCTATTCCTGTATGGAAGTTTGATCATATCGAGATGGACTTCGTGACTGGATTTCCTAAGTCCAAGCGTGGAAATGATGCTATCTTCGTTGTCATTGACAAGCTTACTAAAGTGGCTCATTTTCTTCCTATCAAAGAATCCATCACAGTAGCTCAGTTGGCAGAGCTATACACCTCCAGGATTGTCTCCTTGCACGGCATTCCACAATTGATCTCTTCAGACCGTGGCAGCACCTTTACCTCCAAGTTTTGGGATTCTTTCCAGAAGGCCATGGGCACCAACATTCGTTTCAGCACATCTTTCCACCCTCAAACAAGTGGCCAAGTCGAGCGAGTCAATCAAATCCTTGAAGATATGCTCAGGGCTTGTGTCATTTCCTTCGGTATGAAGTGGGAAGATTGTCTTCCATATGCCGAGTTCTCCTACAACAATAGCTTCCAAGCGAGTTCGAGCAAGCCCCATTCGAAATTCTCTATGGCGTAAAGTGCCGTACTCCTCTCAATTGGTCCGAGACAATTGAACGCCAACTTCTTGGCAACGACTTGATCACGCGAAGCGAAGAAATGTGCAAAGTCATTCGTGAGAATCTCAAAGCCGCGCAATCGCGCCAGAAGAGCTATTATGATGACAAGCACCGTGATGTAGCTTTTGAAATCGGAGACCATGTCTACCTCCGCGTCTCTCCAATGAAAGGCACTCGTTGCTTCGGTATCAAAGGGAAGCTTGCCCCTAGATACGTGGGTCCTTTCAAGATCATGGGCAAAAGAGGCGATCTCGACTATCAACTTGAGCTTCCGTCCAACTTCGCGAACGTGCACGATGTGTTTCACGTGTCACAGCTTCGCAAGTGCTTCAAGACTCTTGAGCGCACCATCAACTTCGAAGAAATTGACCTCCAAGAAGATCTGTCTTATCATGAGCACCACATTGCTATTCTTGAAGAAACCGAGCGCAAGACTCCCAACAAGTCAATCAAATTCCTGAAAGTGAAGTGGTCACACCATTCCGACCGAGAAGCCACCTGGGAGCGTGAGGATCACCTCCGTTCCGAATATCCAGAGTTATTACAGTCCTAGATCTCGGGACGAGATCCTCTTGTAGTGGTGGAGTGTTGTAACACCCCGGATGTAACTTTCCATATTTGTAACTCCAACTCTTGCCATTTTTGACATTGTGATATGATATTCCCTCCGTGGTTGGGTTTTTGTCTTTCGTTTTGCATTTTGTTTATGTCATGCATCTCATACCATGTCATCATGTGCATCTCATTTGCATACGTGTTCGTCTCATGATTCCGAGCATTTTCCCCGTTGTCCGTTTCGCAATCCGGCACTCCTATGTCCCCCGGTGCACCCCTCTTGTCTCTTTTCGTGAGCGGGTGTTAAACGTTCTCGGAATGGACCGAGGCTTGCCAAGTGGCCTTGGTACACCAACGGTAGACCACCTGTCAAGTTTCGTGCCATTTGGAGGTCGTTTGATACTCCAACAGTTAACCGCATAACCGCAAAGGCCTCTTTTGAGTTGCAGTCCAACACCCCTCCAAAACAGCCTAATAACCCATCTAAGTCACTTCCATGTCCATCGCCGTTCGATCCACGATCGTGTGGGCGAAAACCGCCTCCATTTGGAGCTTCCTAGCTCCTTGTACCTATAAAAACACCCCCTCCCCCGAAATCCCGGATCATTCCACCCCTAACCCTAGACGAAATCCCTCGTCCGCCGCCGGACACGTCCGGATCGGGCCGGACGCGTCCGTTCGCCGCCGCCCCGCCAATCCGGGGCCGCCACGTGGGCGTGCCCCCGCCGCCGCCCGCCAGGCGAGGCCGAAACCCGCCCATTCCAGCGCCCTCGCCGACGCTGCTCGCCGCCCTCGTCGCTTTATCGCCGCCGCCCGGTATCGTCGCCGCAAATCCCGCCGCGCCTCGGCCTCCGCCCGTCGCCGCCTCCGGCCCCGGCCGACCCAGCGGCCGCCGTCGCCCCGCGTCGCCCGGCCCGCCCGCCTCCGCCCAGCCTCTCCTCCCCTCGGCCGAGCTCCGCTCCGGCGGATCCGTCGGATCTGAGGCAGTTGACTTCTCCTTCTCCCCCGAAATTTCCTCCAAGTCTTTGATGTGTGATAATTTTGTTGCATTTCCATCATGCCATAACTTCGCACTCGTGGCTCCGTTTTGGGCGTATAGCATACCAAATTGTTCGCTTCGACGAGTAAATCATTTCATCTCATTGCATCATTTTCATTTGAGCTCATCTTTATGCCCGAAATGCTGTTGGAAGAGGGCTATGTGATGTTAGTTTCAGATTCTTATCAGAACATGCACTTTTGTCATTTTTTCCATGATTGATGTGTGCACCCTATGATCTTGAGTCCTACATGTGTTTTGTAATATGCTATGCCATCTTTACAGGGGTGTATGCCATGTATTTTTGTGATCTCTGTGGTGACTAGCACAAGCATGCAAAACTAGGCTTCATGATGTTGCTGATTTCAGCCCTTGTTTTGCTGTTATTTTTATGCCATGTAAACTTGATGCTACAGAGAGATCCATGCATATTTTGAGATACTTCAGTAAGGATGTTTTGAACACATGGTTATGCTCAATTCATCCATGCCGTTGTTTGCAATTATGGAGTGCTAGCTTGAGTCAATCGAGCTCTACTTTTGCTATAAAATGTTTCCTGGCAGATTGTTTACATGTTATTCAATTTTGTCAAGATTGTTGTAGTTGATCCGTGTATGCTATGATGTTGTTCTTGCCATGTATAGCTTCTATGCCATGTCTACTTGATGGATGTATGCTTAGTTTATCATGAAATGCTCTGTAGTGAGTGCATCGAGCTCGCGAAGATGCCTTCATAATTCTGTCAATGTCATGCCCTGTTTGCTGAATCTGTTAACGAAACTTGCTATGTTGACATGGCTGCTATTACATTTTCTGATCCCTTTTGGCTCTTGGTCAGTAAGGGACTTTTGTTCTATGCTTTTATTAGATTCCTTCCATGCCTTGCTTTTCTATTATAAGTTCCTGTAGCATGTGGTTTGCTTGCTCTGAATATTGCTTCCTGATGCTGATTCTGCCATGTTAGTATTTTCTCCAAGTCTGTGAAGCTGATATATTTTGCACTTTTGCCATGCTTATTTGGACCTGTTATGGTGTGATTTAGCCTTAGCTCAGTGTCCATCTTTTGTCAAGCATCTTGCGTAGATAACTGCCATATGCTTTGTTGGTACGGTAGGGTGCAGTAGCTTAATTTCTTGTTGCTTACTACGTGGCATCATGTTGTTAATGGCAGATTTGTGCCATTCTTGTTTTGCTTGTCATTTGCAAACCGTGCATCCGATTCCGGTGATCCTTATATCGATTTCAACCGAAATCATCTCACCTTTCCAGCGGCATACTTGGTTTGCCAAGTTGATGCCTGGTTCATCATTTTCCTTCCAGAGCACGCATACGCATTGCATATCACATCTCGCATATCATGCCATGTTTTGCATCATGTTGCTTGTGCATTGCACCGTGATTTATTGTGGTTCCATTGTTTATGTTCTTGCTTTGGGTAGATCCGGGAGACGAGTACGTGAACGAGGAACCTGTTCAGAACGCTTACGAGGATCAAGCTTTCGACAACTCTGAGAACCTTGCAGGCAAGATGACCATACCCTCGAAATCACTTATATCTTTGCTTGCTAGATGCTCGTTCTTTTGCTATGCCTATGCTATGATGCCTATCACTTGCTTACCATGCCTCCCATATTGCCATGTCGAGCCCCTAACCATCCTTTCCTAGCAAACCGTTGTGTGGCTATGTTACCGCTTTGCTCAGCCCCTCTTATAGCGTTGCTAGTTGCAGGTGAAGATGAAGTTTGTTCCTTGTTGGAACATGGAGATGTTGTTCCTTGTTGGAACATGTTTACTTGTTGGGGATATCACAATATCTATTGTTTAATTAATGCATCTATATACTTGGTAAAGGGTGGAAGACTCGGCCTTATGCCTGGTGTTTTGTTCCACTCTTGCCGCCCTAGTTTCCGTCATACCGGTGTTATGTTCCTTGATTTCGCGTTCCTTACGGTTGGGTGATTTATGGGACCCCCTTGACAGTTTGCTTTGAATAAGACTCTTCCAAAGAAGGCCCAACTTTGGTTTTACCATTTGCCACCTAAGCCTTTTTCCCCGGTTTTCGCGAGCCCGAGGGTCATCTTTATTTAACCCCCGCCAATGCTCCTCCGAGTGTTGGCCCAAACTAGAGCGCTTTTGCGCCCCCTCAAGGAAACTTGAGGTCTGGTTTTAGTTGTACGGACTGCTCATCCGGTGTGCCGAGAACGAGATATGTGCAGCTCCTATCGGGATTTGTCGGCACATTCGGCGGCTTTGCTGGTCTTGTTTTATTGCTGTCGAAATGTCTTGTAGTCCGGGATTCCGAGATCGATCGGGTCTTCGGTAGAAGGAATATCCTTCGTTGACCGTGAGAGCTTATAATGGGCTAAGTTGGGACACCCTGCGAGTATTATCTTTCAAAGCCGTGCCGCCGGTTATGAGGCAGATGGGAATTTGTTAATGTCCGGTTGTAGAAAACCCGAAATTGACCTTGATTAAAATACATCAATCGTGTGTAACTGTGATGGTCTCTTCTCGGAGGAGTCCGGGAAGTGAACACGGTGTTGGAGTTATGTTTGGCGTAAGTAGTTTCAGGATCACTTCTTGATCACTACTAGCTTCACGGCCGTGCCTTGCTTCTCTTCTCGCTCTCTTTTTGCGAATGTAGCCACCATATATGCTAGTAAACTGCTGCAGCTCCACCTCACAACTCTGTCCTTCCTATAAGCTTAAATAGTCTTGATCTCGCGGGTGTGAGATTGTTGAGTCCCCGTGACTCACAGATTCTACCAAAACAGTTGCATGTGCCGATGATGCCAGTGCAGATGACGCAACCGAGCTCAAGTGGGAGTTCGACGAGGAACCTGGTCGTTACTATGTGTCTTTTACTGATGATCAGTAGTGGAGCCCAGTTGGGATGATCGGGGATCTGTGTAGCTTTTGGGGTAGTCTTCTTTTATTTTGGTTCCGTAGTCGGACCTTGAGTGTAATCTGGATGATGGATGTTTATTTATGTATTGTGTGAAGTGGCATTTGTAAGCCAACTATGTATCTCTTTCCCTTATGTATTACATGGGTTGTGTGAAGATTACCTCACTTGCGACATTGCTTTCAATGCGGTTATACCTCTAAGTCGTGCTTCGACACGTGGGAGATATAGCCGCATCGAGGGCGTAACAGAGGGTCTTCATTCTTCTCAGCAACATTAGTTGCCATGACATGGACACCACCCTCTTCCACGGTAACTATGGTGTCGGACTGGGCAGAGCCTTCCGTGGGAGTCTCTGTCAGGGTCCCCTCGGCCCGACCAACAGGCGGAGTGGGCCCCTCCTGGAAGGCCCCACCCTGGGTAGACTCCTCCTCTTCTCTGATTGGAGATGGGGGTGCCCTTCTACATCGTCCTTGGCTGGAGAAATCAGTACCATGCCTTCGCGTCGAGGGTTGTCCTGGGGGCTTGCCACTGAGTCGTTCGTGTTGCTCCCCACCGGGTCTGTGCCTCCCGGGGACCTGGGCGGCTCCGTATGCCTGAGCCGCTTGGCTTGGTGGACGAGGGTCTCCTCCTCCTCCTCTTCCCTGTCAAAGGCAGCAAGCAAGGTTGAATTAGCAAACCAACAAGTATGATGGACTTGGATAAGAATGGAGAATATTTTTCTTACTCCGAGTCCATGAGCATGCAGCCCAGCTCGAACCCCTTGGATGGCAGAGGCGCTCTGCCTCTCTTCAGGACCGGGGGATCAACACTCCCAGGTAATTCGAGTCCTCCTTGCGCGGGAGGATCTCTGGCGAAGATGAGAAGGGCTCGAATCCGACTGTCGGTGCAACAAACCCTAGGTCCGTTGCCCAGACCGTGCACATGCCTAAGGACATGTTTGCAGCGCCCAAGATCAAATGAAGCACGAAGGGGATCAGCTCTTTGAGGGATCAGAGAGCTGGTCGAGAAGACCAAGACAAGCCAAAGAGACCAGATGTTACTAAGGGAAAAACCTCCCTTGTCGGGCAGGCGAGCCTAGCAGAGTTGGGGTTACCATGGAAGCAAGCCCCCAGATTGTCCTGGCAGGCCTGCTGGGGCTTGCGGAGGCAAACTACTCCACCGCACCACCTCATGGCGACACACGTTGCTGATCAATGCGGTGTCAAGCCCCTAAGTGACTATGTGGCTGCTTCCTGCCACATGGCAGCTACTTCCCATAGAAAACACCTCCAAATGACACCCGTCCTGAGACGTTCAAGCAAGCAGGGCATGAAGATGGCTTGCCGGGCACGCTGTGATGTGACACTAAGTGGCGCATTTAATGTGCTTTGCCCGCCTGCAGAGTTAAGTATGATAGCATTATTTGCTATCTAATCAGCATGTAAAGACTAATTTGCCACTGTGGTGACCCCTTTATCTATAAAAGGACGCCCATGGCAACCGTAGAGAGGATTCAGACCCTCGCATAGTCAACGAGCATAGCCACTCTCGCCCCGAGGCATCCTTGCCGGGAAAGAGCACCGCGTTCTCCACCATTATCCACCATCAATCCACCAAAGCAGGAGTAGGGATTTACGCCTCGTGGTGGCCCGAACCTGGGTAAAACTGCTTGTGTGATCTCTGCCATGCTGTGTTATGCTTCTCTACTCTTTGTGCAACGTGCCCATCCCCCCGCGGAACCAAAAGAGGCTCATGACCCCATAGGTGGTCGTGGTTTCCCACGAAATTTTTGGCGCGCCAGGTAGGGGGATCACACTTGCGCGAACCCGAGAGCATAAGTAGCGCGTCACCTTCATCGTCATTTTCGTCATCAAAGACTCCATCGATTATGGCGCCCAAGAAAAGCTCGGTGTCGCAGCTCACCCGTCCATCTCGAAGGCCCTGCCGCCGGTGACCGCCGGCGTCGCAGGGGATGGAGGTGTGGATGCTACTGTTGGCGTTTTGGGAACCAGGGTACTAGACTTGCCTGCCTGCGGCCCACGGCGTGGCTCCATCAATGGCCTGGTACGACCCATCTTCAGCATTGACAACACAAGACCCTCGCGACGAGCCAAGCCTCGCGAGGTGGACGATGCCAACACCTCCAGAAGGAGCGGCCTCCCTAGGCTAGCTCTTGAGGAGCGGAGATTCCTATGCAAGCGCCCATCTCATGAGATCCGGATGACGTAAGCCATGACGACCATGGCCAGGCGGGCGCCAGCGGGCGTAGTACTACAGGTTTCCTCCTTGGTGCTAAGGAGGCAAGCACAGGCGTGGAGTCCCGAGGAATCAGCCAAAGGTTTCCATTTCCATGCTACGAGACCAAGGCCACCAGGATGGCAGGATGGAGGTCATCGCCGAGCCGACCACAACATCACGACCAGAAGCTTTGCAGGCGAAGACCATCTTTCGTTAGGATAAGATGTATTATTTGTCTCCCTTCGAACTTGGCCATTGTGGGATCCCTTCCCGCCTTCATTTTGGGGGAAGAGGACCAATGCCATTTTAAATATAGCTTAGCCACCACCATAGAAAGGGACAGGATCCATCTGAACCCCCACCAACTCACACCAACACAAGAACAGACCTCCTGAGGTTGTTCTTCCTCTGTACTAGTTCATCCTCAGCCCATCGCGAGGCTAATCCACCCCAAAGCAGGAGTAGGGTATTAGACCTCAAGGTGGGTGTCAGATCACGGGTTCGCACAAAACCCTTAAGGTTCGAACTCTAGGGTGTGCGCGAAGTTCTTTCCCCCTACCGATCCACGCCCTAGCTTGCTAAGATCTCGCGGACGAACTCAACGAAATCATAACACAAAAGACACAAGATTTATACTGGTTCGGGCCACCGTTGTGGTGTAATACCCTACTCCAGTGTGGTGGTGGTGGATTACCTCTTGGGATGATGAGGAACAGTACAAGGGGAAGAACAGCCTCCGGAGGTTGAGGTGTTCTTGTGCTTGGCGAACTTGTTTGTGTGGATTCGCTCAGCTCGGGCTTGCTTGTGAGCCCTGGACTTGATGCCCTCTATGGTGGTGGCCAGTTCTACTTATATAGGCCCTCGTCCTCTCCCCAAATATTGAGCGGGAAGGGAGCCAACAACGGCCAATTTGAAAGGGGACAGCTAGTACAACTTATCCTGACAAAATCGGTCTTCGCTTGCAAAAGGCTTTGGTGGTGACACCACCTTGGGCTCCATGGTGACCTCCGTCTTGCCGTCCTGCTGGTCTTGGTATCGTTGCACCGATATGGAAACATTTGCTTGATGCCTCGGTACTCTACGCCTGCGCTTGCTTCCTTAGCACCAAAGGGGAAACAAGGACAATGCGCGCGCTGGCGCCCGCCTGATCTTGATCGACATGGCTCATGTCACGAGGACCTCGCGAGGTTTTTCCTGCCTTGATCTCTCCTCTCCTCATGAGCCAACCTGGTGAGGCCGCTCCTGAGGAGGTCTTGTGTCATCAGCCTCGCGAGGCTTGGCCCCTCGCGAGGGTCTTGAATGCCTTGTTGATGAAGATGGGCCGTACGGGCCTGCTAGCGCAGCCACGCCGTGGGCTGCAGGCAGGCAAGTCTGGGGACCCCCATTCCCAGAACACCGGCAGTAGCCCCCGGGCCCAAGGCATGCTCGGGCTTGGCTTTGAGGCGAAGCCAAAGGTCAAGTGCAGAGCGCCGCGGGCCCCAAAGGCCTGCGGCCTCGGTCGGCGCGTGGCAGTTGATTGGACGTGGGCGTCTCCGCTTCCCCATGCTGCCTTGGAGTCCGCTTGGCTATGTGGCCCCTGATGCGGACACAAACCTAGGGTAGGGTAATAGGCCTGACCTATACATCCTGTCTAAGGTCCTTGTCCTAAGAACAAATAAGTTCAAGAATCAGAAGAAGGGATCCAGCAAAGGCGTCGAGTGAAGTCCACTCGACCTACCATCCACTCGGAGATCCCACTTTATCCAGGTCACTCGGCCATCAAACCACTCGACAGTAAGAAGACCTAAAGTCGCTCCAGCAGCAGCAGTCGAGCATTTACTCAGATATTTAATGATCATTTGTAGCACTTGACAAAGGCGTTACCTGTAACGCCACCTCTTTATGTACATTGAATCCTATGTAACGGAGGGGAGCTGGGGTCCTGGCGCACTCTATACAAGCCACCCCCTCCTCTGGGACAAGGGTTCGCATCCCCTGTAAATCACACGCTTATAATCCAGTCGACCGCCTCCGGGCCCCGAGACGTAGGGCCATTACTTCCTCCGAGAAGAGCCTGAACTCGTAAAACTAGCGTGTACAACTCCTCCATAGCTAAGATCTTGCCTCTACATTCCTACCCCCCTATTCTACTGTCAGACTCAGAACCACGACAGTTGGCGCCCACCGTGGGGCAGGTGTCTTAGCGACTTGTTGGAGAAGTTGCAATCTTTCCGATCCCCTTCATCATGGTTTCAGGCGGAGGTTTGGCTGAGGGCCACGAGATCCATCTTAGCGCGCTCGTGTTCTTCGCCGACGACTCCGCTTGGCTTCAGGAGGCTCCACTCGACGTTGATGCACTCCCCGTCCGCGAGGCAATGCACTTTCGCACGTGCGTCCGCGGCGTCCTCCTGAGGCAGCCGTCGACCCAGTATCGGTCGGCACCTGTGGCGTCCTCCCGCCCCGTCGCCCGCCGGTGCAAGCGCTCCGGTCGGTCAAGGCTTCAGCGGTGGGTGAGGCACGCGGTGGCTCGCCAGACGGCCACCCCCCAAGTCGCGGCGATCGAGCCCGACGAATCTCTCTACAGCCTGTTCGACTGGCTCCACAGAGACCGCATCCGAATGCGGCTGCAGTGATCCAGCGGCAGAGGTCCTGATGGTCGATGGACCTCGCAGTCCTCCCGGCTTCCCTCGCGCCGACGGTGGCGATGGCAGGGCGATCCATCGCATGCCCATGAGTAGTACCTCCCCGAGCCCCTCTCTTCAGAGCAAAGGGAAGAACTTCGCCACCGGAACATGGATGCTCTTCACACTCCTATCGTTGGAGAAACCCCCGAGGCCCGGGCCTTGGAGGACGCCAAGCGCTGTGCCAATCTGGTGGCCTTTTCCGAAAATATCCAGCGAGTACTCGATGAGCGTGCGCGGCCAAGGGGTCTAGAATCCAGTCGACGCCAACTTTTTCCACCTCCGACTCAGGTATATCAAACTCCGATCCAAAATCTTACAGCTGCAGCTCGAATAGCAGAGTCAATTCAGCCCTCCCGGTCGAAGGCTGGCGAGAGGTTTAATGCAGATCAGAGCTTTACTCCGGGCAGAAGGAGAGCAGAATACGGTTGTGTCACAGTCACGGAATAGGATCCATAGCAGGTCCGTTGTTGCAGATACAGTCCAGTCGGCTCACAGCCCAAGATCGCCCCCGAGGCGTGAGGGACACGGTGACCGACGTGATCAGTATAGAAACCGTGAGCAGTATGATCACCGACTCGATCGTGATGATCGTCGTCGAGTGCCCACACCGCCCCCAAGGAGTGGATCATACGTGCCTTGACAGCAGGATGACAGACGCCCTCATAGTGCTGGGCGAAGGATTCCAGTCAACCCCAGGGAGCCAGGCTTTGATGCAAGATCTATTCTCGTTCAAGGTTTGGTCGACAGGAACAGAGCTCACCGAGAAGGTCATGACAGAGATGTACCCACCAGCAGCAGAGTGCGCGTCTCAGGTCCAGAGTGCTTCAGCAGAGCCACCAGGGCCGCGGTGATTCCTCCCAACTTCTGGTTGGCGACTGGAGTCAGTAAGTTCACTTGTGAGTCCAAGGCTGATACTTGGCTTGAGGATTACCGAGTGGCTGTTCAGATTGACGGCGGCAATGATGAAGTGGACATGAAACACCTGCCTCTGATGTTGGAAGGTTCGGCCAAAGCATGGCTGAATCAATTAGCACGCAGCAGCATTTACACTTGGGAAGATCTTGCCCGGGTGTTTGTCAGAACGTTTGTAGGGACATGCAAACGACCAGCAGGGTTAACAGAGCTGCAATCTTGTGTGCAGAAGACAAATGAAACTGTGATGGATTATATCCAGAGATGGATCACACTGCATCACATAGTGGAGAATGTGTTTGATCACCAAGCAGTTTGTGCCTTCAAGGAAGGCGTCAAATATCGAGAATTGAACTTGAAGTTCGGTCGGACCGGAGACATGTCTCTGAGTCAAATGATGGAGATTGCCACCAAGTATGCTAATGGTGAAGAAGAGGATTGGCTCCGGAGTGGCAAGCACAAATCATTCGCCCATGAAACCAGAGGAGGAAACTCCAGTCGGAAGCAGAAGCGCAAAGCCGAGCCATCTGCTCCTGGAGAAACCTTAGCCGTGACTCAAGGAAAATCCAAAGGGAAGCCCAAGGGGCCATGGAACCCTAAGAAGATAAAAGATCAAGATGGAAATGATGTGCTAGATTTTCCATGTCATATCCACACAAAGAAAGATGAAGAGGGTAAAATCATTTATCCGAAGCATACCACTCGGCGGTGTCGGCTCCTACTCCAGCAGTTCCGAGAGAAACAACCCAAAGACAAAGAAAAAGAGCCAGACAAGGTTGAGGACAAGGAGGAGAGTGATGATGGTTACCCTCATGTCAATTCCACTCTGATGATTTTTGCTGATGTTGAGAGTAAGAGTCGACGGAAAGTGATCAACAGAGAAGTAAATATGGTCGCTCCGGCGACACCCAGTTATTTGAGATGGTCTCAGACTGTCATCACATTCGACCAGTCCGATCACCCAACGCACATAGCCACCCCTGGGAGGCAAGCTTTGGTGGTCGATCCAGTTGTCGAAGGCACTCGGCTGACTAAAGTTCTGATGGATGGTGGCAGTGGCCTGAACATTCTGTATGCAGAAACGTTGAAAGGGATGGGCGTTCCGATGTCCAGACTCAGTGAAAGCAATATGAGTTTCCATGGAGTCATTCCAGGCAAGAAGGCTGAATCACTCGGCCAGATTGCTCTTGACGTGGTTTTCGGTGATTCCAAGAATTACCGCAAAGAAAAGTTGACATTTGAAGTTGTGGATTTCCAGAGTGCTTATCACGCCATTCTGGGCAGGCCAGCTTATGCACGTTTTATGGCTCGACCATGCTATGTGTACCTCAAATTGAAGATGCCTGGTCCCAAAGGTGTGATCACTATCACTGGCAATCGAAAGAAGGCAGAAGAGTGCTTCCAGAAGGGCTCGAAGATCACCCGATCTGCGAGATGGCGATGAGTGGAATTGCAGGAGTATCAGAAAAATGTAGATCCGAGTGATTTGCTGCGAGCTAAGAAGCCTGCAACGGATTCAGCATTTCAGTCGTCCGGTGAAACGAAACAGATTCTTATTCACCCAACTGACCCAATGCTACTCCGACCCACATTTCAACAACTCTCGACTCCAAATAGGAAGAAGCGCTCATCCAGTTCCTCCGTGAGAACTGGGACATCTTTGCATGGAAACCTTCTGACATGCCGGGTGTTCCTGTGGGACTGGCTGAGCATCGTTCTGAAGTGGACCCAAAGGTAAAACCGGTCAAGGAACATCTTCGACGGTCCGCCGTACAGAAGAGAAAAGCAATCGGTGAAGAAGTGGCTCGGCTCCTGGCAGCTGAGTTTATTCGAGAGATTTACCATTCCGAGTGGTTAGCTAATGTTGTCATGGTCCATAAGAAGGATGATTCACTTCGCATGTGCATCGACTTCAAGCAGATCAATCGGGCCTGCCCGAAGGATCACTTTCCTCTCCCTTGCATCGATCAGATAGTCGATTCGACTGCGGGGTGTGAGCATTTGTCCTTTTTTGGATGCCTATTCCAGGTATCATCAGATCCGTCTGTATGGACCCTATGAAATTAAAACAACTTTCATCACCCCATTCGGGTGCTTCTATTATGTCACTATGCCATTCGGTCTGAAGAACTCTGGAGCCACATTTATGCGGATGATTCAGAAGTGTTTACTCACTCAAATCAGTCGGAATGTGGAAGCGTACATGGATGACATTGTGGTCAAGTCACGTAAAGGTTCCGACCTACTGGCTGACCTTGCTGAAACCTTTGCCAACCTCAGAAGGTACGATATCAAGCTTAATCCATCAAAGTGCACGTTCGGAGTTCCAGGAGGAAATTACTCGGTTTTCTCGTTTCCGAATGACGAATCGATGCTAACCCCGAGAAAGTTGGTGCCATACTCCGAATGAAACGCCCTGTGCGTGTGCCTGATGTCCAGAAGCTTACTGGTTGTTTGGCCGCCCTAAGTTGATTCATTTCCAGACTCGGTGAGAAGGTGCTGCCTCTCTACCGACTGATGAAGAAGTCAGATAAGTTCGAGTGGACTCCCAAAGCTGATGCAGCGTTTGCAGTGCTAAAAGCCCTACTTTCCACTTGTTGCCCCAATCAGCAAAGAACCTCTACTGCTTTATATAGCAGCCACTAGACAAGTCGTCAGTACAGTACTTACGGTCGAGTGAGAATAATAGGGAAAAGCCTATAAAGTTCAGCGCCCGGTGTACTATGTTTCTGAAGTTCTGACTCCGTCGAAACAGAGATATCCGCACTATCAAAAACTTGTTTATGGGATTTAAATGATCACGAAGAAGGTTGCACACTATTTCTCTGACCACTCTGTTACAGTCGTCAGCGACGCTCCATTGTCGGAGATTACACTGTGAGAGATGCAATCTGGTCGAGTGGCAAATCGGGCGATTGAACTCCTTCCTTAAATATTCAGTTTGAGGCAAAGAAAGCTATCAAGTCCCAAGCAATAGCTGATTTCCTCGCCGAGTGGATCGAACAGCAACTGCCGACTCAAGTTCACTCGGAGCACTGGACCATGTTCTTTGACGGTTCCAAGATGCTGAATGGTTACAGTGCCGGGTGGTATTAGTATCCCCGAGGAGACAAGCTCGAATCGTACTCCAGATTCACTTTGATTCCTCCAATAACGAAGCAGTAATATGAAGCACTCTTATATGGGTTAGCATGGCCATTTCACTTTCGGCGTCACGCCTCATGGTCTATGGCGACTCAGATTTGGTAGTCAATCAAGTGATGAAAGAGTGGGACGTCAGAAGCCCATCCATGACTGGTTACTACAATGCGGTGAGAAAGTTGGAAAAGAAGTTAGAGGGGTTAGAGCTCCATCATATACCCCGACTGAAAAATCAAGCAGCCGATGATTTGGCGAAGATAGGTTCCAAGAGAGAAGCCATTCCCAGCAATGTGTTTCTGGAACACATTCACACCGTCGATTCAAGAAGATCCTTTTACAGAAGAGCCCCCGCAACCTAAGAGCACCACAGATCCGACTGAAGTCGAGGTCCCAGCCGTGGTCGACCTAATCATGGAGGTTCTGGTCATCATTCCCGACTGGATAGTGCCTTACATCGCGTACATCCTTAGGAAGGAACTCTGAGAGGATGAAGAAGAGGCTCGACAGATCGTCCGTTGATCCAAGGCCTTTACGGTGATAAGGGGACAATTGTTCAAGGAAAGTGTGACTGGGGTTAGTCCGAAATGCATACACCAAAAGAAGGTCGAATGATCCTCAACGACATCCACTCGGGGACCTGTGGTCACCATGCGTCCTCTCAGCACATTGTGGCTAAAGCATACCGAGCAGGGTTTTATTGGCCACGAGCAAATGAAATGGCGAAAGATATAGTCGACAGATGTGAAGGTTGCCAGTTTTACTCTGATATGTCTCACAAGCCTGCATCAGCCCTGAAGACCATTCCCTTCGTCTGGCCCTTTGCTATTTGGGGATTGGATATGGTTGGGCCACTGAGAATAGGTAGTAGCGGATTTACTCATGTGCTTGTAGCAGTCGACAAGTTTACCAAATGGATCGAAGCTAAACCTATCAAGAATCTTGAAGCCAGCACCGTTGTCAGCTTCATCAGAGAATTGACATTCAAATATGGAGTTCCACACATCATCATCACTGACAATGGGTCGAACTTCGATTCTGATGAGTTTCGAGCTTTCTGCACTTCTCAAGGCACACGAGTCGACTATGCTTCAGTCGCTCACCCGCAGTCGAGTGGACAAGCGGAAAGGGCAAATGGTCTAATCCTCAAAGGACTGAAACCCCGACTGATGCGTGATCTCAAACACGCAGCAGGCGCCTGAGTCGATGAACTTCCATCAGTTCTTTGGGGTTTGAGGACAACTCCCAATCGGTCGACTAGACGAACTCCTTTCTTTTTGGTCTATGGAGCCGAAGTTGTTCTGCCAAGTGACCTGCTCCACAATGCACCCCGAGTCAAGCTCTTCTCTGAAGAGGAAGCGGAATAGGCCCGGTAGGATTCGGTCGATCTCTTAGAAGAGGAAAGAGAGATGGCATTGATCCGGTCGACCATCTATCAGCAAGATTTGCGTCGATTCCACGCCAGAAACATGAGGGGTCGAGCCTTTCAAGAGGGAGACTTGGTTCTTCGAGTGGATCAACAGAAGCCACACAAGCTTGCCCCTGCTTGGGAAGGCCCCTTCATTATCACCAGAGTTCTCCACAATGGAGCATACCATCTTTACTATGTCGAGCATCAGAAAGATGAGCCACGAGCTTGGAATGCAGAGCTACTCCTCCCCTTCTATACTTAATTACTCACTCGGATGAGATGTAATAAGAAATACCTTTGTAGTTTATTTATCAAAGGCAAGAGCTTTATAATCTTCCTAAACGATTGTTGTTGCTTTTGTTTCTGTTTGAAATCCCCCAGTGGGTGACTTTGCTGCGAATCCGTTTCGCCCAAGTTTGAAAAATCCTACCGAGTGGTGAGCAAGCCTCTCACTCGGGGGCTTAGCTGTGAATCCATTTCGACTAAGTTCAAAAAATCCTACCGAGTGGTGAGCAAGCCTCTCACTCAGAGGCTTAGCTGCAGTCTAAGTACTCGCCTAAGTTTGAAAAATCCTACCGAGTGGAGAGCAATCTTCCCACTCGGAGGCTTAGCTGCAGCCAAGTACTCGCCTAAGTTTGAAAAATCCTGCTGAGTGGAGAGCAACCCTCCCACTCGGGGCTTAGCTGCAGTCCAAGTACTCGCCTAAGTTTGAAAAATCCTACCGAGTGGAGAGCAACCCTCCCACTCGGAGGCTTAGCTGCAGTCAAATACTCGCCTAAGTTTGAAAAATCATACCGAGTGGAGAGCAACCCTCCCACTCAGGGGCTTAGCTGCAGTCCAAGTACTCGCCTAAGTTTGAAAAATCCTACCGAGTGGAGAGCAACCCTCCCACTCGAGGGCTTAGCTGCAGTCCAAGTACTCGCCTAAGTTTGAAAAATCCTACCGAATGGAGAGCAATCCTCCCACTCGGAGGCTTAGCTGCAGTCCAGTACTCGCCTAAGTTTGAAAAAATCCTACCGAGTGGAGAGCCAGCCTCCCACTCGGGGGCTTAGCTGATCAAGTACTCGCCTAAGTTTGAAAAATCCTACCGAGTGGCTCGCAAAACTCCCACTCGGGGGCTTAGCTGCAGTCCAGTACTCGACTAAGTTTGAAAAATCCTACCGAGTGGAGAGCAACCCTCCCACTCGGAGGCTTAGCTGCAGTCCAGAACTCGCCTAAGTGTGGAAACCATCCCTATCCGCAAGGACGACGAGGTGCAGGTCAACTGCAACCTTCTCCTTCGGAGCTACGCCACAAGTACAATGTGCGCTCCATCCCTATCCGCAAGGACGACGAGGTGCAGGTCAACTGCAACCTTCTCCTTCGGAGCTACAACACAAGTACAACGTTCGCTCCATCCCTATCCGCAAGGACGACGAGGTGCAAGTCGACTGCAACCTTCTCCTTCAGAGCTACACCACAAGTACAACGTTTGCTCCGTCCCTATCCGCAAGGACGACGAGGTGCAGGTCGACTGCAATGTGCGCCCCATCCCTACCTGCAAGGACGATGAAGCGCAGGTCGGTTGAAATCACTACCTCAGAGCTCTCAAACACAAAGATTATTCCGAGTGAAAGACAAAATCCACTCGGAGGCAAATGCAAGCATATTCAGAAATAAACCAAGTTCGGATAAATCCTAAAGTTCCGGACGACGGATCAAAAGTATTCGAGCATCAACCCTGAAGAAGTTTAACGGTTACACAATCAATCGGCATTCCGAGGCAAATAAAGGTGAAGCTTAATGTTTTTTCGGTCACGCATCAGGAGAAGGACTGGCTGGGTCGCAGAAACTGTCAAGGTCAATACTGTCTGCAATGCGAGTGGCGGCGGCAAGGAAGGTGTCCATGAAAGACTGGAAAGTGTGCTTCTTCGTGTTAGCAACCTTGAGCTCCGCCAGCTTGTCTTCTTTGGCATCCTTGCGGTCTTTTCGGACCAGAGACAGAGCGACGTCAGCACCACAGTGAGCTGATGACTTCTTCCATTCTTGCACGCGCTTAGGGATTTGATTCAGTCGAGCCATCAGGGACTCGAGATCTTGAGACAGTTCTGCCTGAGGCCAAAGTTCTGCATCAACACGGGTCATTGCAGCTTTCAGATGGGCCAGGTAAGCAACCGCGTTGTCCATACGAGACTCCAACCGCATCACGTTCATCGCAACATCATCCTTGACTGGACAGTTGATGGGATCAAGACTCGTCTCGACCCGCGCCGTTTCTGCTTCAAAGTCTTGGCAAAATTATGCACAGTCGAGTGAATGATGATTCGACGGTGCAATTAGAATTGTCAGTCGAAAGAAATAAGACAGATTAATCAGTACCTTCAAGTTTCAAGACCAGCTTCACTGCAAGTTGGCTCAGATAAGAATCTAGCTCGCCATTCTTGGCCTTGAGACTTCCAAGTTCGTCGGTCGGTTTCTCCTTGTCCTTCTTCAGTCGCTCGACCTCTTGATTGGCGTCAGAAACAACAGTCTTCAGTTTGGATTTTTGTTCTTCTAACTTGCCAACTGAAGCAAACTTCTTGTTAGCAAGAGATGTCTTCTCGCGCACCTCCTTCTGAGCTGCAGCTAGATCCAGATCCTTTTTCTCCAAATCCTGCTTCATTTTCTATAAAGAAATAACATTCTTCAGACGGGCTTGGAGTTGGCGGTTTTCACTACATACATCTGCTGGAGTGGAGTCACTCGGTTCAAAAATAGAAAGGAAAAGTGCCAGCAGTGGGATAAACAGTCGGCGATTGATTACCTCCCATGGCAGATACTTCGTCACGAGTGCTCTGGAGATTCTTCTTGGCCAATTCCAGATCAAGGTTGAGGCTGATTTGCTGCTTGTTCATTGCAGAAAGCTCAGCCCCAAGATCACAAGATTTCTACAGTCACAAGCCATATCAGTTGACAGATATAAAAAGACATCACAATGTTAGCTACTCTAAGACTACCACCGAATCAAACATTCAATGGCAGTCTCGGGGACTACACCCAGTGGGTGCACTTAGCATGGCCCCACTGATTTTGCAAAAAAGAAAAAGAAGGTTCTCAGACCACAGTCGACTGCCCGCAGTCACCTATGGTCTCAGGGACTACACCTAGTGGGTGTACTCAGCATGCCCCCACTGGTTTCGATTCCACTCGGTGTGGTCTGCCAGCTCGAGTGGCAAAAAAAGAGAGGTTTCCATTCTCAGACCACCCTCGACTGCCCACCGTCACCTATGGTCTCGGGGACTACACCCAGTGGGTGCACTCAGCGTGCCCCCACTGGTTTCGATTCCACTCGGCGTGCAAAGATCCAGTTCGAATCGACACAAAGAGACATACAGCATCAAAACAGCCACACCCCAGTGGGTGATCAGACAAGAAATACGGTCGATCGGAAAGTCAACTAACCTGGACATTGGCTTGCAGAGCAGCTCCGGCGTTGAAGGCTACCTGACTAGCCTCATGCACCATTTTCATCTGTCCCATCACAAGATTCAACTGAAGAAGAGCTTCCTTGGCAGCAGCTGGCGGATCGTCTGGAGTTTGATATGCAGTGAAAAGTGATGGAGGCAGAGCAATCGAAGCAGCCGCCAGATCTGAAGCTGGGAGTTGTATCGGCGCGGCAGAAGTCTGAGCAGCCGATCCTGAGGGACAACTAGTCGACAGCGGAACCGCGAAGGTGACATTGGTTCGAGCTTGATCTGTCGATCGCTCGACCATCGTCCCAGGCGTCACAGTCGGCCGGGGAACCTGGACTTCAGGCGCTTTCCCACTCGTTTCTTTGTCCTTCTTCCTCCTCCCTCTCAGCGGCACTTCTTCGTCATCGTTCGGAAGCACAACAACATCTCGTGGATCTGCAAGGAACAGAGAAAGCCATAAGGATAACTGACAAATCATTCAGTCGACCAAACGAATTCAAATCGACCAGACTTACTGGCTTTGGAGGTGACGGCGTCGTCAGCTTCCTCGTCAGCTGGAGTCTTGTCGATATCCATGTCAGTCGCAGCTGAGGTCGGGCTATGCAAATTCATCGTCCACTCGGTCAGAATAAGAAAACCAGTCGGAACAGAAAAATTGATCGGAATAAGAAGATATGAGAAGAGCGTTTACCCAGAGGCAACAGGGACGTCCATCTTGATACTAGGCAAGGTCTTCCGAGCCTTCGAAGGATTAGCTTTGGGCTGCTTGGTGACCTTCTCAGTCAAATCTGGAGTCGGGGACCGAGCGCGCTTGTGAGATGGAGCACTCGACGCCACAGCTTTACCGCGCATGTTCGCGGGATCTTGGCGCTGCTTGGATCGACGTTCGGAGCGAGGCGGTGAGTCGGCTACCTCCTCATCGTCTGACTCGTCGCTCTCATCTTCATCATCATCAGCTGGGGACTCCCACTCGCCGCTCTCCTCGGCACTGTCCTCGCCCTCTTGGTCTTGCTCCAGAGCTTGTTCACCATTGGGCATCGAATACATCTCCGTGTAGATCTGCAAAACAAGAGACCAATCATAAGTCAGTCGGAACAATAATCAGTCAGAAAATACATTCAAAAATTCAGTCATGATGACCAGACCTTCTTTGGTAGGTTGCTGTTGCTGAAAGGGTCGACTCTCCTAGCGCCCCTGGGGTTGTCCTTGTTCCCGGTGATACACATCAACCACTCGGCTATGGTTTTGGCCTCCACCTCCTCCAGATGAACCCGAGCAATGTCACCAGCCCCAGAGTACATCCACATGGAATGGTCACGAGCTTGGAGGGGTTGGATCCGCCGACTGAGGAACACCTCGAGCAGGTCCATACCAGTGACACCTTGGTTGATCAGCTGGACTACTCTCTCAACTAGCATACCTGTCTCTGCCTTCTCCGCAGCAGTCACTTTCAAGGAAGATGGAGTTTGAACACGGTCGAAAAGAAAAGGAGGAAGCCGGTCGGTGGCACAGGGTCGCGATGTCTTGGCAGTAGAACCAGGTCGACTGCCAGCCCCTGACCGACTCAGGAAGAGTCATCGGAGGAAAAGAGCTCCTCTTCCTCTTATGAATACCCAGACCCCCGCACATCTGAATGACATGGGTTTTCTCGTCTTTTGAGTTTGCTTTTTTCACAGTTTGGGATCTGATGGTAAAGATGTGCTTGACAAGACCCCAGTGCGGTCAGCACCCCAAGAAATTCTCACACATGGAGACGAACGCAGCAAGATATGTGATAGTGTTGGGAGTGAAATGGTGGAGTTGGGCACCAAAGAAATTCAGGAAACCGTGAAAGAAAGGATGCGGGGGAAGCGAAAAGCCACGATCGACGTGGGTGGCGAGCAGGACACACTCACCCGGCCACGGCTGTGGCTCCATTTCTCCCCTCGGGGGCGCGCAGACTTATGAACGATCAGCGCTAGCTCAGCCATATTGTCCAAGTCCTCTTGCCGGAGTGAAGATCGGATCCAGTCTCCCTGGATCCAACCCGACGGCAACCCCGAGCGCGACGAAGACCCCCGATTCATTTTCTTGCTCTCCGCCGCCCCCGTCGCCTTCTTCGCACGCTCTAGCGCTGCCGTTTTGTCCTTCCTCATGGTGGCGGAGCGACGGCGTCGAGAGTGGTTGGTCTGGGCAAAGCGGAGTTGCGAGAGGAAGAAGAAGGGGAATGGTCACGCACAGTGCAAACGCTTCGGCCTCGCCGCTTTTAAAGGCCTACTTCCGAGTGGCTGACGCGTAGGCCCGAGCGATCCTGTCAAATCCCCCCAACAGTTGCGCGTGGGATACGTGGCGCGAAAATCGAAAAGTCCTATTTATCTACTCCACTTACCGCGGAGCGCTCCGCCTGGCGCGCTTCCACCAAAATTTCGTATCCCGGGAAATCCGGGATCCTTCACAACCGATCACGCCAAAGATTTCATGTCAGAGATATCATTCAACGGATGTAGTGATATAAACCAGTCGGCAATTTCTGAATCGATCAAGGCGACTGAAACGAAGCTGAAGTTCTAACAACTGGCCTCCACTTGGAGATAAAGACAAGACAATCAAGAGTAAAAGCAAGGTCAACTCCATCCTTCTTTTTCACTCAAACCTCGATCCATTCGGGGGCTAATGATGTGGACACAAACCTAGGGTAGGGTAATACGCCTGACCTATACATCCTGCCTAAGGTCCTTGTCCTAAGAACAAAGAAGTTCAAGAATCAGAAGAAGGGATCCAGCAAAGGCGTCGAGTGAAGTCCACTCGACCTACCATCCACTCGGAGCTCCCACTTTATCCAGGTCACTCGGCCATCAAACCACTCGACAGTAAGAAGACCTAAAGCTGCTCCGCGCAGCAAAGGTCGGGCATTTACTCAGATATTTAATGATCATTTGTAGCACTTCAATACAGGCGTTACCTATAACGCCACCTCTTTATGTACATTGAATCCTATGTAACGGAGGGGAGCTGGGGTCCTGGCGCACTCTATATAAGCCACCCCCCTCCTCTGGGACAAGGGTTCGCATCCCCTGTAACTCACAGGCTTATAATCCAGTCGACCGCCTCCGGGCTCCGAGACATAGGGCCATTGCTTCCTCCGAGAAGGGCCTGAACTCGTAAAACTAGCGTGTACAACTCCTCCATAGCTAAGGTCTTGCCTCTACATTCCTACCCCCCCCCCCCTATTCTACTATCAGACTCAGAACCACAACAGCCCCCGCTACCTACACGGTTATTCTTCCATCGCCCACGCCTTACTTCCCCAATTCCTCTACTTCCCCGAGGCTCTGTTCCTCCTCTCCAATCCGTCCTGTGCTCTGCCCGCTTCATCGCCATGGCGCCAAAACAAGCAGACAAGGGGAAGAAGCCTCTGTCCTTGCCAGGTGCGCCTCCAGCCGTCGTGCCCGTAGTTGGCCGATCGCTGGTGCTCAATGATGAGGCCATGGGAAAGGTGTGTCCCATGCTCGCCACCAGCTTCAACGAGTGGGGAAAGACGGTGGCTTGGCCTGCGTCTCGTGCTTGCATCGACCGGGCAGCCACCAAAGTCCCAATCTTCATCGATGCCCTTTGGGCCGGCCTGATTCCCCTTTCTCCGCCTTCTTCAATGCGGTGCTTGAGCATTACCAGATCCAGATGCATCTCGACCCCCAATCCGTGACTCTCCTCACCGTCTTCGCCTTTGTGTGTGAGGCATTGCCCCTTCCGTGGCCCTTCTTCGTCATTTCTTCTCATTGCACCTGATGGATCCTCGGCAAAGCTTGGGGTGCGTGAGCTTCCAGGCTGTGGCTGCGACGGCAGGCGCGGGGATCGATTTGGAGCTTCCTCCATCCACAAGCGAGTTTTGGACACGGTGGGTATTTGTCGACGCCGGCGTGCTCAGCCCTCTGCTCCATTCTCCGTCAGCACCCGCCATTCCCAACTCCGGTTGGGGCCACGAGAAGCTCCCGAGCTCCTGTCTTGTCCCCGTCTGGCTCAGGCTGAGGAGGTTGAAGGACCGTGGCGTGACGGCGCCTATGGTGGCGAGGGAGTTCGTCAGGCGCCGAGTTTCTCTGCTTCAGCGCCATTCTCGCCCGATGTGGGCTTTTCTCATCAGTCAGGACCATATGAGGCTTCAGGAGTCCGGACTCCCTCTTGGGACGCGGCAAACAGTGCTCGAGGTCCTGACCGGTGTCCCTTTGCTAGATGACATGCCTGGGAAGAGCTGTCTGCTATACCGCTGCACGAACAAGGCTGAATTTGTAGAGAGCATGCCTTCCTTTGATGAGTGGGGGCTGCACCCGAGCGGCCTGGTGGGGCCCCACGAGAACCCCATCGACGTGATTCCCTTCTCTGTTGCTGGTGCCGAGCGTGCTCTGAGTGTGGATGCGGGGGGGGGGGGGGGCGAGCTCTGCCGGAGGCTGGTGTCCTGAGTGCTGAGGTGCAAATGCCGCCTGGGGATCTTGGGGCGTCGTCCTCCGGAGCTCATGATCCTTCCTCTGGGGTGTCGGTCACTGAGACGATGCAGCGCGTGGCTCCCGAGGCCGAAGCTTCGGAGGTCTCGGGAGGTCGCGGTGAGACGGTGCCCGACTGCTCTCCGCAGCCCGGCACCCCTGAAGTTGTCCCTCCGAGCGCCTCCCCGACTGCGCCCCGCGCTGGCCTCCATGTTCAGCGCTTCGGCCGGCTTTGCATGGACTTTGAGGAGCTCCGCAGGGGGAAAGGATCCCCGAGTAGCAGCGGCATCTTCGGGCCGTTGAAGCGGAGGAAGTACATCACCGTTGACGAGTAAGTATCGTATATTTGTGTCTTCCCGAGTGTTGCTTCCCTTCCTGACGTTAGTTCCTCAGGGTCCCTTCCGCCAAGGCCGTTGCATCTCCTGAGGGGCAGCCTCCTCTCTCCTCGACTCCCCCGCTGGCCTTGAGCACTCCAAGTCTGCATGCTGCCCCTGGAGCAGGGTTGGTTAGAGAGGCGCGCTTGTCTCCATGGCGCATTGAACCTGCGGCCTCGTCATCCCTCCCCCATGGCCTGGCGTGGAGCTTGGCGGGTGTGCCCAGGACCCCTCCTCTGGTCATGGACAGTAGCTGGCTGGTTTCGGTCTCCGGTTCCTCTTCAAGAAGCAGGCCCCAACTGGCTAGGGCCCTTCGCGAGGCCCGGCTGGCGCCTGGGGCAGCACCAGCCCCCAGCCCCCTGCTGAGAAGGGGCGCGCCGCTCCAGGCCTCGCCCATAGCCCAAGTGGTGGACGACGAGATGGGTCGTGCGCTTGAGTTCAAGCACGGGCGGAGCATCGTTCGTCATGAGCTCTTCCAGGAGGCGATAGGCGTGATGAATCGACTCGGTGAAGAACTCGCGGGTGTTGACGCGTGCCTTGAGGCCGAGGGTCTTCGGTTGCCCAAGGAGTGGCACAAGTTGAAGGTGGCTATCAACCTCGGCCATCGTTAGCGTGATCTTGACAATGCAAAGGACGAGGCATATCTTAAGGTCTCTCGTGAGGCTTGCTCCAGAGCTTTGGAGGAAGCTCGCGAGGCTGACCGTCGTCGCAAGGCTGCGGAGAAGCGCGCGTGGGAGCTCTAGGCCGGGAGCGCGTCTCTGGAGCAGCAGGTGGAGGCGCGCAAGGCCGCCCTTGCGTCGCTGAAGGGGACGCCCGCCGAGGAAGAAGAGGTCCGGAGGCACGAGGAGGCGTTGGCACTGGAGGCCGTAGAGCGCAGCCTTGAGCTTGAGCGGCTGGAGATGAGGGAGCGTCAGGTCACCTGATGTAGGGTGGAACCCTATGGGGTTGATCTTTCACGTTTGGAGAGGATCCCTACGAGGAACACGAAGAACGAGCGAAAGAGCACGAGGGTAATCACGAGGAAAACACAAGAGAATCACTCAAACCAACAAGATTCGGTTACACATGCGCTAGATCGATGAACACAAAGAGAGATACACGATCCACAATCAACAAAGGACGATACAAGAGGTAACCGGGTTCTTCTACGTGAGGAGGTCTTGATAGGGGCCACCCACGAGGGGGTCTTGATCTTGGTCACTCCAAGTGGAGGTCTTGATCTCCTAGTGGAGTGGATCCATGGAGCAAAGCTCTCATATGTCTATCATCTACTTTGCTAACCCTAACATATGGTCTAGGTATGGAATATATAGGCATGGGGACGAAGTGGATGAAGAGGAGGCCCAAACAGCAATCACAGCCGTCCATCCTGTAGGGCCCGTGCGCACGGGGTAAGTTGGGCCCGTGCGCACGGGGGTCCCGTGGGCACGGTACAGGCCCGTGCGCACGGGGTGCTCCAGCGCCAACTCTCTGAGTAGTCCGTGCGCACGGGGTCTCGGGGGCCCGTGCGCACGGGGTCGCCTGGGACTTCCTGTCCAGCTCCTGTTGGGTTCCTTCTTCCTCCGTGTGGGCTTGGGGTCCTTCTCCTTGGCCTCCGGGAAGCTTCCTGGCTGCTTGGTGGCGGTCACCCTCGTACCTAAAGATGCACAACGATCCAAGGTGAAGTAGCACCAAGTCCAAGGTGAAGAGGAGCGGGTTCACCTTAAGTCCGGTAGGTCCACTTGGGGCTTGATGTGCTATGAAGGTGTACATGGACATGAACGTAGGATGCTCCGCATCATCTCCTCCCCCTTGGGAAAGATCCGACCTCGGATCGTAAACTGTATCGCCATGTACACGGTAGGCACGGATGTACCATAGGTCGATGTCGTGGCACTCCTCAACTTGAAGGTCCATAGGGTCCATCTCCAATGTCGGTCCTCCATCCAATATATGTATCATGTAGACAAGAAGAAGGAGACAACAATGAAAGTATGGCCCATCCAATATGCATATTTGAGGACGTCTCAAAGTGAAGGAGTTCACCTTTAGGAGTTTCTCAAGGATGTTGGAGTTGCGCATCTTGTATGCCTTCACATAACCAATATGTCTCGGGATGATACATCCTTGTGAATCCTTCGAAACGAAAGAGCATGGCAAACACTCGGAAAAACAAATGAGGTTAGTGCAAATGCAAGACCTATCATTCGAGGGGCGAGATACCCAACAAGTGTATGCATCATGCTCATCATAATAAAGTACAAGGGAGCATTTCCTAGTATGGAGGCATATGATGCGAGAACAACCAAATACAATAGGCTCAATCAAACAAGAGAGCTTCACAAGTAAACTGTCCAAGTCTCCAAGATCAATAAGCATAGTAAGTTGGAACTCAATACAAGGTGATATGAGAGATGCAAGTAATGGAGACAATAGACAATGATCGATATAAATCATGTGAGAGGCATGAATATAGGTGCTATCAACCCAAGAAAGCGAGTAATGGAACATGGGTGATGCAACAAAGCAAGCAATCATAGAGATCAAGTCAAGCAAGCTAGTAGTGCGAAGATGCAACAAACTAGAAGTAATCATGGCAAACATGTCATGTGTGCAAATAGTGGGCATGAATAATGCACATGACATATCGCAAGCATGAAGACAAGATATGAGCAAATTATCATCAATAGCATGAGGCACATGATAAATATGGCAATAGCAACAAGGATCTCCACCAAGCATGCAAATACACATAGGAGTAGCATAATGGTGAATCATGGGTAGATGCAAGCAAGGGTCACAATTGCATGGCAAAGGCATAAGCATATCATGCAAAGTGAACACGGTAAAATGAGCATGAAGCGACAAGCGGTATATAGCCCATAGCCGTGTGAGAACCAAGTGAGAGAGATCTTGGCGTAGTCGTTACTTACGAAGAGAGCGGTGGTAATGGTAGTCCACGGGATCCCAAATCATCCTTGCTCTCAAGAGCTCGTTTCATCAACTCTTGGGATTGAGAGGTCGACAAGTATATGTGAGTACCTACACAAAACAAAGTCAAAGGGAAAATTGTGTGTGCGTGATAGATGTACACATCATCCATCATGATGCGCACGTGCATGTGTCGGTTAGACAAAATATCCAATGCTCAAATAAATGAGATGCATGATATAGAAACATGTCATCCATCATGAGAGGTTTGGTATTATGGATAGCATAATGGAGACTCAAATTGTGTAATGCATCACAAGCAATATCTATAGCATTGGTATTCATGGAATGCATAAGGTGCACGCAATCATGGGAATCATGCAAAGTATGGAATGCATCAAGATATCCTAATATGTATGAGGAAACTATGGGGGTCTCCTCATGAGCATGAGTAGAAACATCACATGGAGAATATTGACAATGTCCAAAACAAAGCATATTTGGTTCAATGTGATCATGGCATGACATAGTAGATGAATTGCACAAATCATGTAAAGGAAGCATGGAAATATCATCACATGAAAAACAAAATCCAATGACCATCATCTCGTCATCTATGCCATAAGTACAAATGGGATTGATTTTAATGGGGCATGCATAGTTACTATGTTGAGATTGTGATGAAACAATATGGGAGATCTCACTCATAGCAAATGACAAGTTCAATGGATTATCAAACATCAAGTGACCAAAAGAATTTTCACATGATATCCTATGAAGCATAGCATCACAACTAGGCAACTCAACATGCTCATCATCATATTCATCATAAATAGGTAAGTCAAGGCATGAAGAAGTCTCATTAGCGTGAAGCATGGGAATAGGTGGGTCTACATCATGGGATCAATCGATGTCAAGAGAGTCCACTAGTGGGACAAGAGAAGCACCATCACCTATGTTACCTTTGGAGCGTCGCTCATGTGTTGTAGGCGAGGCGTTGAAGATCGTCTCATTGTCATCTTCATCTTGATGGAACCATGTGGGAGGTGCATCATTATCCACCATGGCCATCGGTGTTTCCATTGGAGGGATGGACTCGTCGAGGATAGGCGTGTCGTCATGTAGGAGACCTAGCACCAAATAAGAAAACACACTAGGAGTAGAGGTTAAGTCATTAGAAATCATAGTGGCCTCACATGCCGTGTTAACTACCTCACTCACTAAGTGTTGTGGCTCACTCACTCCCTCAAAGATGCTCTCACTCAATTGGTTAGCGGAGTCACTCAAATGGCTCTCAACCTCACATAGGATGTGTGGCATGCTCTCATGTGTGGGGCTAGTAGTGGTCACACTGATCCTCTCATAGGAAATGCACTCAATGTCATATATGGTGGAGTCACTCATCTCACTCATGGGTTGGTGGCTCTCCTCACATGGCAATTGGGTCATCTCATGATATGTGGGTGTTGGAGAGATGTTGGTGCAAATGTATCCATGCTCAACTACTATCGTCGCCTTGGTTGAAGGGATAGTCCCATGCTCAACCTTCCTGTCACCGTCTTGTTGTTGGAGGCCCGTATGATGTGGCACCTCGTAGCTCGTCTCCATGACCGAAGGGAATGTCCCATGATCGGCCATCTTCCTTGAGGGGCTTCCGAAGATGGAAGTGTCACCCTCGCTCGTAGGTAGTCGCCTTGGACTTGTTGAAGTCGTTGTAGGCGTACTCATCAGAAGTAGGCGAAGATGCCGTACGTCCAAAGGCGAAGATGCCTTGAGAGCACTTGGCGAAGATGCCAAAGTGGTTGTTGTAGCCGTAGCGCCGTCTTGGTGGTGGTCGTCTCGCGGTCTTCTTTTGTGCTCATGAAGCTTGGACTTGGCGTGAAGTAGGGCTTGTTGGGACTTTTGCATTTGCGCTTGGGGAGCATCTTCATGTTGATGGTGTCGATTCGCACTTGAGCTCGTAGTAGATGTCGTTCGTCCTTGTCGTGCACATGTTGCTTGGAGGTGACTTGCCCTTCATGACGATGTGGATCACGAACGTGATGGTGGTCGCCATGGAGATGTGGACGTGGATGACTTGCACTTGCATCGCTTGGGCGCTCCGAAGACTTGTGGCTTGAACGTCGTCGTCTTGAAGATGACGAAGGGGAAGAAGACTTGATCAAGGCCCGAATCTCCTCCATCCTTTCATCTTGCTCCTCGTTTTGTGCGGAAAGCTTGTTGTCGATGTAGTCCCTTTTCCTTGCTTCGGAGAGATGAATGTCGATGGAGAGGTTCTCAATGCGCTCTTGCAAGGTAGATTGTGCTCCTTGCATTTCGTGTTGTAGTCCGAAGATGGACATTTTGGTGATGTAGTTGTTCGCACCGTCGTTGTTGTCGAAGACCGGAGATGAAATGCCTTGCCTATCCATCACAAGACTCGAGCAAATAGGAATGTGAGAAAGAGAAGAACTTATACCAAATGTACCTTGACCGATGTTGAAAATGGATCAATGATCACTCAATGTGTAACAAGGAAATAGCACAATTGGTACCAATTCTTGTCGGTTTCTCACACCTACACAAGTAAAGCTTTTGGTGGAGCTCAGTGAGGATAATGGCACAAAAATTTGACGCAAAATGTTAGCAAGAGTCAATAATGTTGGAAAAGATTCACAAATTCGAGTGAAACAAGTAGACCAATAGCAAATGTGGCACATGGAAACACACACACACGGATAGATAAATGGGGTCGTGCAACCAAGGAATGAGCTCAAAATGTGGAATCCACCAAAACGGTCGTGTTGCACAACTCAAGAGAGACGCTAGCACGATTGCTCAATAGGCGAATACGACACTTGTGCACAACCTATAAGATGCAATATGGATAAACTTTCTATCTCAAGTATGCTATATATGTATGGTTCCCGGTGTATGATCCAAGATGATCGGATATGACAATCTTATGTGCAATGTGGTATGATGCTATGGCACTTGCTTACAAGCTCTTTGTTCGCACTTTTCTTTGCTTAAAAGCTTATTCTCTTTTTTTTGTATGGCCAATTTGCACAATGTACAAACCAATATATCAATTGTGTATATGCGGGAACAATCTTGTGACATAAGAGATTTTATGATGATACCAATATGATATGGTATGTATGCAATGGAAGGGTGGATCACTAATGTGCACAAGTAACGTTGCCGGCAATACTCAAATGGCTAGTCTCGATAGGCAAGTGATGCAAAATGGGCTAGGGGTTATCAATGCAATTGCAAGGGGAATGTACAATGGTGTCGTCGAGGTTACCGTCCTTTGCGATGATGAGTGGCGGTGTTCTTGATGTAGATACCAAGATGATGTATACTCGTCCCTAAGTAGCCGAAACACCTTAGGAAACGGAAAAACCGCAAACTCAAAATCTCAAATGACAAATGTCAAATGGTGGTAGCAGAAAGCGGTGGTATTGCACTAGGCAATGCGGAAGTGGAATGATGGGCTATACACGGCGTCGGAGTTGGTAGCACGGTCCCTAAGTAGCCGAAACACCTTAGGAGACTCAAGTCACTACTCAAACAACCTCAAAAAATGCTAAATGGAGCACAAAGGGTTAGGTTGCGGAAGGGTATGGTGGTTTTGCGGATGATATGGTGGAAGGCCTAGGCAAAGGCAAAGATGCCAAGATGTCAAAATTTTGGTGGAGTCAAATGGTGTTGGTGCCTATCTAGGTGGATGGTGGATGGCAATAGCTACTCAACAAGCTAAAGAACGCGACAATCGGACTCCGGATGTGGAAATTATGGACAAAACGGTGAAGTGCACGCGGCTGATCTGGGGGGGTCGTGCGCACGGGGGTAGGAGCCCGTGGGCACGGGGTCCCGTGCGCACGGTACACACACCGAGGGCACGGGGTCACCTGGGACATGCGGGTTTTGGCGAATTTCTTCCCGATCTAGGCTCCAAATGGATGGATCTCGTTGCTGGGGTATGGTTGGGAGGAAAGGGGTGGTATGGGAGGGTGGGAGGACGAAGGGACAGCGGCAGAACCGCACTGGAAGGGCCGTGCGCACGGGGTCTGACTGGCCCTTGTGCACGGGGTCCCGTGTGCACGGGTTCCCGATGGCCCGTGTGCACGGGGTGTTCTGAGAGCGGACGAACTGCTCCGGAACCGAATTGAATTTCGAAATTGGGGTCAAAATCGAAGGATGGAAGGTAGGGGAAGGTGGTAGAGGGGTGGATCTACTTGCCAAACACCGAATCCATGGATCAAATCCAACAAAACATCACTAAACCAACAAATCACAAAAAAAATTGGGGCTATTTTTCGTGGGGAATTTTCGAATTTAGGACAAAAACAACAAAATCAAGCTAGAAAACATGGGGTAGGGGCTCCAAAAACGTGATCAACGTGGCTCATGATACCATATGATGTAGGGTGGAACCCTATGGGGTTGATCTTTCACATTTGGAGAGGATCCTGTTGGGAAACGTAGTAATTTCAAGAATTTTCCTACGATCACGCAAGACCATGGTGATGGCATAGCAACGAGAGGGAAGAGTGTCCGTCCACGTACCCTCGTAGACCGAAAGCGAAGCGTTATAACAACGCTGTTGATGTAGTCGTGCGTCTTCACGATCCGACCGATCCAAGTACCGAGCGTCACGGCGCCTCCGAGTTCTGCACACGTTCAGCTCGATGGCGATCCCGGACTCGATCCAGCAAAGTGTCGGGGATGAGTTCCACAAGACGACGGCGTGGTAGCGATGTTGATGCTTCACCGACGCAGGCTTCGCCTAAGCTCCATGACGATATGACTTCTCCGGCGCAGGCTTCGCCTAAGCTCTACGACAATATGACGAAGTGGAATATGGTGGAGGGGGCACCGCACACGGCTAAGGAACCGATCCGTAGATCAACTTGTGTGTCTTGGGGTGCCCCCTGCCTCGTGATATAAAGGAGCCAAGGGGAGGTGGCGGCCCAAGGGGGAGGCGCGCAAGGAGTCCTACTCCCTCCAGAGTAGGACTCCCCCTCCAATCCTAGTTGGATTAGGATTCCCGGAGGGAAAGAGAGAGAGGGGGGCCGGCCCACCTTTCCTAGTCCTAATAGGACTAGGGGAAGGGGGGGGGGGCGCGCGGCCACCTAGGGCTGGCCCTCTCTCCTTTCCACTAAGGCCCACTATGGCCCATGTATTTCCCGGGGGGTTCCGGTAACCACCCGGTACGCCGGTAAATTCCCGATTTCAATCGGAACCCTTCCAAGTCAAACATAGGCTTCAATATATCAATCTTTATGTCTCGACCATTTCGAGACTCCTCGTCATGTCCGTGATCACATCCGGGACTCGAACAACCTTCGGTGCATCAATACTTATAAACTCATTATGAAGCATCATCGAAGCGTTAAGCGTGCGGACCCTACGGGTTCGAGAACTATGTAGACATGACCTAGAACCATTCTCGGTCAATAACCAATAGCGGAACCTGGATGCCCATATTGGTTCCTACATATTCTCTGAAGATCTTTATCGGTCGAACCGCATAACGACATACGTTGTTCCTTTGTCATCGGTATGTTACTTACCCGAGATTCGATCGTCGGTATCCAATACCTAGTTCAATCTCGTTACCGGTAAGTCTCTTTACTCGTTCCGTAATACATCATCTCACAACTAACTCATTAGTTGTAATGCTTGCAAGGCTTAAGTGATGTGTATTACCGAGAAGGCCTGGAGATACCTCTCCAGAGCAATCGGAGTGACAAAACCTAATCTCGAAATCGCCAACCCAACAAGTACCTTTGGAGACACTGTAGTACTCCTTTATAATCACCCGATTACGTTGTGACGTTTGGTAGTACCAAAGTGTTCCTCCGGTGGCAGGAGTTGCATAATCTCATAGTTATAGGAACATGTATGGGTCATGAAGAAAGCATTAACATACTAAGCGATCAAGTGTTAAGCTAACGGAATGGGTCATGTCAATCAGATCATTCTACTAATGATGTGACCTTGTTAATCAAATAACAACTCCTTGTTCATGGTTAGGAAACATAACCATCTTTGATTAACAAGCTAGTCAAGTAGAGGCATACTAGTGACATACTGTTTGTCTATATATTCACACATGTATTATGTTTCCGGTTAATACAATTCTAGCATGAATAATAAACATTTATCATGATATAAGGAAATAAATAATAACTTTATTATTGCCTCTAGGGCATATTTCCTTCAGATCCCTACGAGGAACACGAAGAACGAGCGGAAGAGCACGAGGGAAATCACGAGGAAAACACAAGAGAATCACTCAAACCAACAAGATTCGATTACACATGCGCTAGATCGATGAACACAAAGAGAGATACACGATCCACGATCAACAAAGGATGATACAAGAGGTAACCGGGTTCTTGTCTTGATAGGGGCCACCCATGAGGGGGTCTTGATCTTGGTCACTCCAAGTGGAGGTCTTGATCTCCTAGTGGAGTGGATCCATGGAGCAAAGATCTCATATGTCTATCATCTACTTTGCTAACCCTAACATATGGTCTAGGTACGGAATATACAGGCATGGGGACGAAGTGGATGAAGAGGAGGCCCAAACAGCAATCACATCCGTCCATCCTGTAGGGTCCGTGCACACAGGGGTCCTGTGGAGCAGTACAGTTCCGATGTGCCGCAGGGGTGCTCAGCGCCAACTCTTTGAGTAGTCCGTGCGCACAGTGTCTCGGGGGCCCGTGCGCACGGGGTCGCCTGGGACTTCCTGTCCAGCTCGTGTTGGGTTCATTCTTCCTCCGTGTGGGCTTGGGGTCCTTCTTCTTGGCCTCCGGGAAGGTTCCTGCCTGCCTGGTGGCTGTCACCCTCGTACCTAAAGATGCACAACGATCCAAGGTGAAGTGGTGAAAGTGCGTTATATCGACTAGAGGGGTGGTGAATAGGCGATTTTTATGAATTCTTCACTGAGGAATTTGCCGGTGAGGAAATTCCTTAGCGAAGAACTACTTGCAGCGGAATAAGTACTCGAGTAAGCATAAGAGAATGCGGGCATGGTCATCATGATGAAATGAAGACAATCAAAGAGTACTGAAGCGTAAACACATGATAGCACAAGATGAAGACAAAGCGGTGAAGAAATTGAACTGAGGAAATTGAGAAAGTCTTGATCAAAGTCTTCAAACGCGAATATGAATGAACACTCAACACGAGAATGAGGAAATGAAAAGGTTGAGGAAATAGAACCCGATTAGGGTTGGTGAAGACAATGATTTGGTAGACTAGTTCCAACTTCATCTCGGTTGTACATCTGTTTGGAGCGGTGAGTATTTAAACTCGAGGACACACAGTCCGGACACCCGATCGGCCGAAAGCACGTAGCTCGAGACACCAAGTCCTCACCGTATTCTCCTTGAACTAAGGTCACACAGACCTCGTCCAATCACTCATGGTAAGTCTTGAGCGACTTCCAAACCTTCACAGACTTGGTCACTCGGCGATCCACAATTCCTCTTGAATGCTCTAGACCATGACGCCCTAACCGTCTCGGAAGAAGCCACGATCTTCAAAGGTAACAAGCGTCGGATCCACGCAGGATCAATCTCCTCGATGATGCTCAATCACTTTGGGTTTGTAGGGGTTTGGTTTTTGGGTTTTCCTCACTCGATGATTTTCGCTCAAAGTCCTCGGAAGGATGGGTTGCTCTCAAATGAAAAGTGTCAAGTTCTCTCGGGCAGCCAACCAGCTAGTGGTTGTAGGGGCGGCTATTTATAGCCTAGGGAGCAGCCCGACATGATAAGACATAAATGCCCTTCAATGATATGACCGTTAGGTGGATAAGATATTTTGGGACAGTGGCGCGCCAAGACAGGATCGGAAATTTGACTCTCAAATTCCTCGGGGCTATCATGTTCCTCATGTGTAGGCAATCTGCCTTTGGCGAATTCCTAACACCTCGGTCAGAACAAATTCCTCAGTGAATGTAAGAACTTCGTCTCATCCTTTGAAGAAATTGACTAAACTGTATGAGATTTCCAAAGGCTTCACTCGAAGGGATTGGTAGGTGTAGGATTTTGAGTTGAGCATCACATGGAAATTTTTTCCTTAGTATTTCCTCGACCCCCTTTAACAGTACGGTGTTTCCTATGACTCAAGAAAGAGAAAAATGAAACTACAAAAATAAAAGTCTTCACGCTTCATGTTCCTCAAATGAATACCAAGGCCTCAAGGTCACACCAATTTCTTCACTTTCAAAGTCTTCAGAAAGTCTTCAGAATATCAAAGTCTTCAGTCGAAGAACTTCATTTTTAGGGGTCGACTTTCACTCTAAATATCGAACTCCTCATAGACTTATAGACATGTGTACACTCATAAACACATTAGTCCCTTAACCTATAAGTCTTCAATACACCAAAATCACTAAGGGGCACTAGATGCACTTACAATCTCCCCCTTTTTGGTGATTGATGACAATATAGGATAAGTTTTCAACGGGGATAAACATATGAAGTGTAAATACTGATGTTGAGGAATTTGATTACAAGATATAGAAGAACTCCCCCTGAAGATGTCCATAGTGAGGAATTTGCTTTTGAGGCAGTGCACATTTGAAGAGTTGAATCATGGAGATCTCCCCCTATATCTTGTAATTCATACACTCATTTGACATATAATATGAAGAATTTGAAATGCATGATGAAATATGGTGCTTGATGATATTCAGCATGCGTGCGATAACATTAATGAGGAATAAGCATGCAAAATAACGCATCAAGAGTATCAGAGCTTAGTGCATCAAAAATATCAGAGCACCATCAGGTTTAAGATTACAACTCGATCCAATAAAAGTTTCAGAAGAGCAGCGATTTGTAACTTAACAAAAAATGCCCATATAATAGACCCGCTTGAAGACTAACTCAAATTTCTCCCCTTTGTCATCGAATGACCAAAAGGATCGAACCGAGGACTAACGCCTCAAGAATTTCAAGTTGATGAAGGAGCGCCGGTGTTGTTAGGGTCGGTTGTTGTAGTGGGGCTGCCGCAGTTGTCGTCAAGTCTTCATTTTCATCGGTGTCTCGTGATGAAGAATAGGAGCTGGCCACCAAGGAAGGAACTTTGGCCTTCTTGTATTTCTTCGGAGGAGGTGCAGACCAGTCAAATTCTTCCTTGAGACCCATTGTCGTCAGTTCTTCCGTGAAGTAGACATTTGAAAGAACAGCCCAGGTGCGTTTGAAGGTTTCATGGAGGTAGTAGTGGTTTTTCTTCACTGCATTGTGTGTAGAGGTCATGTTGTGAAGAATTGAACCAAACTGACGCTTGACCCATTTATGATTGTGATCAGCCTTCTGATGAAGACTAAGGAGTAACTCACGATCAGTCATCACCCTGGGTGCTGTGGCTTGAGGACTTTGCTTGGCTAAGGTATTTGCGGCAGAGTCATGTGTGGCATACCATCATTGGTGGAGTAGGATGCAGCTTTTGGCTGTCCATCCAATGGACGAGTGCCTTCATCGATCACGCAGTTGCCTTGCCCTTGTCATCACCGAGGTAAATGTCCGTTTGAGGACTTCAATCGGGGGGCAAGTAGCTGCAGTGGTTCAGAGTATCAGCCTTGTAATTGAGTGAAGACCTTGTCCTGATGAACCTCATAATCCATGGTGCATAAGGCTTCAGCTCAAAAGGTGACATAGCAATATTCGCCAGAGTCCTCATGAATAAATCATGGAAGTTGACGGGAACGCCATGAATGATATTGAAAAGCATATTCTTCATGATGCCAACAACTTATTCATCATTTGAGTCGTGGCCTTTGATAGAACTCATTGTCTTCGTCAGAATCCGATGAAATGGTCAAGGCACATACAATAATTCCTTGATGAGGAATTTGGTTCTTGGGGCCTGCCACGGCTTCAAAGGCTTCATCGGCACTTGCATATAGTGATTTGAAAGCTTCGGAGTTCGTTGTAGATACAACGAGCACCATCAAGGGAGGGACTGAGTGGTAGAGCACGAAGCAATTCGATTCTTTGGTGCCTTGTAGTGAGTATTTTCGGACATCGATCTAACACCCATGAGTTCACGTCTTGACGTCTCCGGTGATGTGCGGCGTTGCATAGAATTGAAGAATGAGTTCTTCATTCAAATCCACGAGATGTCGGTCAGAAATTCGTAAGTCTGCATCGTGAAGAACACTGAGGGTAGCTCGAAGCCTGGCGGAGACTCCATGTCCACATGAGGAATATGTGCATGCTCGAAGACTTTGTCTTTGTTGAAGAGCACCGAGGAATAGAAATTGGCTTGTTGGCAGTCCGAACGCCTCTTCCTTATGCGAGCAGAATCATATGGATTATGTCCAGTGAAGAATACGTGCTCGCCAAGAAATCTTCAGCCTTGAACTTTTGCTTTGTTGAGAAGGGATTCTTTGGCTTTGGTAGTGGAGTGTCAGTGAGTTGCATCACGACCTCTGGAATCGCAATCTCAGGTTCTTCAGGATGAGGAATTTCTTGTTCCTCTGAGTGCGATCTGAGGATCAGCGGAAGGTTCATCGGCGCTAGTGGCTGGAATTTCTTCATGGACGAGATGAAGTGGGATGAGTTTCTTCAGAGCCCATTAGAACTGTTGGAGCAGGGGACTGAGGAATCTGTTGAATTGGGGTGAAGAGTGGAGAATTTGGATGCTGACTTTCCCAAAAGTCATAGTTCATCACTGGCGTTGTGCTTCCAATATCCACATCTTCTTCAATTTCCTCAACACCGGCCTCTTCAGCTGTGAACTGAGGCATAAGCGAGGAAATGATTGGGGTTGAAGGGATTGCTTCCACTTCAATTTCTTCATCAATCTACTCTGACGAAGCAGCAGAATGATCTTCTTCATCGGATCCGCTTGGGATCTCATAATCTTCATCAAAAGGAACAAGGTCCTTTGATGGAATTGAGGAAGTTGGAACAGCATCAATAGGATTTTCAAAGGAGCTGGTCATTGGCTTCATTTTCTTCGCAGCCGAAGAATTTGACGCAGCTGATGCTTTCCGTTTCTTCACTGCAGCTCGTTCTGCAGCCTTGGTCTTCTTCGCATCAGAGGCAGATGGAAGAATTGGAGTTGGTGTTGGCGTAGGAGGAGTTGAGGAATATGGTTGATTTTCCTCAGGCACAACTGATGCAGTTGCCCCGACTTGTTCAGTTTCTTCAGGCGCACCACTAGTGGATGCCCTGGCAATTTCTTCAGCGGCTCGAGTGGGATCATCAGCCCTGGAACTAGCATTGTCTTCAGCAGCCTGAACTTCATCGGTGGTCTTGGCATGTTCTTCATCTGGCTGAAATTTGAGGCTCCGACTGAGGAATTTCATGTTGCGTTGGGGCAGCAACATTGGTGAACTTCTTCGTCAGGTTGTGAATCGACTTTGGCTCCTTGTCAATCAGCATAATAGGAGTTAAATTTGTCGCTGAGGGCTTTGATGTCAGCCTGCATCTTGATAAGTTCTTCAGTTGTCATCTTGACAACGTTTTTCTTCAGCAGTTTCTCCTTTCTGTACTATGATTTCTTGATCTCTCTGGCTGTATCAAATTTCCATTTCTCCTCTTGGATGAAATGAGTCAGCATGTGACTTTGGCCAGGTGTCAACTTGAAGTCAGGCATAGGAGTGTTAGGGTCCTTGTGCGTAGATCAATGTAGTCTAGGATAGCTCTTGGATCCAACAGCGATGTACGGTGTGCCTTTGGCTCTAAGCGGCGCTTTCTTGGCGGTCTCGATGATTTCCATAAGTTCATCATCATCAGCCTCATCATCTTAATTGGCTCTTGAAAGGCGACTTTTTTCTTCTTGGGACTTGGCGAGGACCTCGTCCACTGTGGCCTTAGTCTTGCAGAGTCGGTCCAGATGAAGAATTTGGTGCAGGTGAGGAACTTCTTGAAACACCGGAGGCAATGGAGATGCCTGCAGTCCTTTGGCACGTGGCGGATGCACAGGTGTTGAGGACTTTGTCGGAACTGCTGAGGACTTTGTAGGAGCAGCTGAGGACTTGGGAGGAGCAGGAGCAGCATGAGGAATTGGCCGTGAGGGCACAGCTGAGGAACTTGGCCGTGAGGGCACTGTTTGTGAAGCACTTGGCTTGTGTGCGGGCTTCTTTGCCATAGATTTTCTTGGCTTGACAGAGGCCTCAGTGGCAGCAGCGATGTGAGTCCTCATTAAATTTCCTCACAGCCTCATTGGCTTGTCTTGCCAATTTGGCTTGGCGTTTGGCCCATTCTTCAAGAAAGTCCTCACCACGCTTGATCTTTGGTGGGGTCGACTTCTTGACCAGGTGCCAATGGAGCTCTTGGGCATGGAGGATTGAGAGTGAATTTCTTCATGTACTTTGGAGTTACATATCTGTACTCCCTCCATTCTCTTGCCCATCTCCTTTCAATCCTTTGAATGCGCACCTTGCGCTGATTTTTGTTTTCTTTGCCGAACTCGGCTTCATCAGGTGTGCAATAATCAGCATATATTTCCTCAGGGATCTCAAACGCGATCATGACCTCATGCCTCTTTCCTCCTCCTTTCTCGGCTTCTTTCCTTACGCCATATTGTTCGGTGAGGAATTTGAACAAGCGAATTCTCTGAAGAAGTATGCAACTTTTCTTCGAGGAACGCTGCAAATGAGTTAAGTTGATGAGAACCTAGTGATTCAGCAATGACATGAGTACACTGTGAACAGAGTATAGTTCTGCGAGGAATTTGGAGAGGTCATATGCGTTCTCGTAAGGTTTTTCAAAAGAACTAGTTTGAGGAATTTGTCCGGATGAGCCTTGAAGAATTTCACTAAGCGCTCTTTGTCTTAGGTTCGAGTTGTATAGATCGAGGATCCACACAATTGAGGAATCTTGAAGAAAATCATTGCTTAGAGAAGCGAATCAAGAGCATATTTTGTTTGAGGTGTTCATATGTGTGAAGATTTGAAGAATAAACACCTTTGAAGATTTTCGTGAAGATTTGAGAATCAAAGCGAGTAATAAAAGTAACTTTTAATTACCCGAAGTGAAGAACACGACAACCGAGAAGAACAGATGGGAAGTTCGTCAGGTTAGATCTTCCACGCCCTAACTTGGTGGAGGAAGACAGCTACGGCGGCGGCGGAGTGAAGATTTCCGCGGTCGGCGTGAGTACGTCAGCGACGAGGTCGAGGCAGTGAAGCTCTTCCTCACCGGCGACGATGGAGTAGCGGCGACGCTAGGGTTTGAGAAGCTCAAGCAAGAGAGAGCGGTCGAGCGGAGTAAAGGAAGTGAGGAAGGGGAGAGGGGGTATATATAGCCACGGTGAAAAACTGTTCGCCCGAAGATTTGGGACGAACGTGCCTGACCCTTCTCATTCGCGACATGTGTCACCCACGTACTGAGAAGTGGAGATTGTGTTAGATCACGGGTGAATAGATAAATCTATCGTGGAATGCGGAACGGTTTGAGCGGCAAAAACGAAAGTTTGGATAAGATCAGTTTTAAAGTTCCGTTTGCAATTTCTTCAGCTGACTAGGACAAAGTGAAGATTTTGAACGAGTTTCAAATAGAACGCACATGAAGAATTTGTGAATAGATTGGGTTGAGTATAGCATAGAGGGGGAAGGGTCCGATCACATTCACTTAGCAGAAAAAGCGACTTAAAGAAATAGCCATAAGTGAATGCTGTAGAGGACATAAACCCATATATATATATATACATAGCTAATGAAGAAAAACGACGGAAACAGTGAAGATTTTGAAAAGTTGAAGAATTTGAAAAACTGAAGAATTTCAAAAACTGAGGAAAAACTCAATTTGAAGATTTTCAACTTTGGTGGTGGCGTGACCCACCGTATAAGAATGATGATTTCAGACACCGCATACAAATGTCGTAGGGTTCTGAGAATCAAATTCTTCATTAATTTCTTCACACTTAGAGTGTTATTCTTCATTGATTGAAGAAAAACGTTTCTTCATGTGTTGCACATCTAAGTCATCAATTTTGCATAAGTGTCAGGATGTGTGTCCTTTTCAAAGAACATTCGTAGATTCTAAGATATCTAGCTCACACTGCAACTTGCTAAATCTCTTCTCATCCAAGGGCTTTGTGAAGATATCGGCTAGTTGTTCTAAAGTCTTCACATGCTCGATGGAGATGTCGCCCTTCAACACATGATCATGAAGAAAATGATGACGAATTTGAATGTGCTTTGTCTTCGGTGCCGAATCGGGTTGTGAGCAATCTTGATGGCACTCTCATTGTCACGATGAGAGGCACATTCTTCACGTTGATGCCATAGTCCTTGAGAGTTTGCTTCATCCACAACAATTGAGCACAACAAGAGCCAAGCAGCAATGTATTCAGCTTCCGCGATGAAGCGGTGATCTGTGATTCTGTTTCTTCGAGGACCAATGAGACCAAAAGATCGTCCGAGGAAATGACAAGTACCAGATGTTGACTTGTGATCCACCACGATCACCGGCATAGTCGAGTCGAATATCCAATGAGATCAAAAGTAGAGCCCTTGGGGTACCATAATCCTAGTGTTGGTGTGTGAGCTAGATATCGAAGAATATGCTTCACAGCCTTATGGTGTGATTCCTTCGGTGTAGCTTGAAATCGGGCACACATGCAAACACTAAACATTATATCTGGCCTAGATGCACATAAGTACAATAGAGAACCAATCATGCAGCGGTATACCTTGTGATCGAAGTCAATACCATTTTCATCAGTGCATAGATGGCCATTTGTGGGCATAGGAATTTTGACGCCTTTGCAATCTTGCATGCGAATTTCTTCAAGACATCTTTGAGGTATTTCTCCTGAGATATGAATATGCCATTGTGTTGTTGTGAATTTGAAGACCTAAGAAGAATTTCAACTCTCCCATCATAGACATTTGATATTCTTCACTCATCATATAGGCAAATTCATCACTATAACATTGGTCAGTACAGCCAAAAATAATATCATCAACATAATTTGGCACACAAACAGTTCACCATCATATGATTTAGTAAAGAGAGTAGGGTCGAGTGAACCGGGTGTGAAGCCATTCTTCACGAAGAATTCCTTCAATGTATCATACCACGCCCGTGGGGCCTGCTTGAGACCATAGAGGGCCTTGTTGAGTCTGAAGACTTTGTCAGGATTCTTTGGATCTTGAAAACCTGGGGGTTGAGCAACATATACTTCTTCCTCAAGCTTACCATTGAGGAATGCACTTTTTACATCCATTTGATATAAAGTGATATTATGATGGTTAGCATAAGCAAGTAATATACGAATAGCCTCAAATCTAGCAACAGTGCAAAAGTTTCATCAAAATCAATTCCTTCAACCTGTGTGTAGCCTTGAGCTACAAGTCGTGCCTTATTCCTCTCCACAAGGCCATTTTCATCTTGCTTGTTGCGGTAGATCCACTTTGTGCCAATGATATTACGCTTGCGAGGATCTGGACGTTTGACCAGTTCCTGACATTGTTGAGCTCGAACTGATGTAATTCTTCTTGCATGGCCTGAATCCACTCGGGCTCCGAAATGCTTCATCTACCTTAGTGGGCTCTGTGATAGAGACAAAAGCATAGTGCCCACAAAAGTTAGATAAATGTGAAGCTTTTGAGCGTGTGAGAGGACTGGCACTTCAATGTCATCGATGATCTTGTCAACTTGCACTTCTTTTTGCAACGCGAGGATGAGCTGGTTGTCATCGAGGAATTTGATCATTTTCCTCAACACCATTGTCTTGACATTATCTTCAGTGCATCATTTCGGCGTTCTTCAGCGTCTGAGGAATGAATTCTTCAGCAGATTCTTCGAGGAATGACATCCTCGGTTGCCTTGAACTTGATAGATTCCCTGAGCTGGTTCATCTAACACGAAGGTAGGTGCTCTCTTTGCGAGCCATTAGTTTCATCGAACCGCACATCTACAGTATCAACAATCTTGTGAAGAGCGATGTTGAAGACTCTGTAGGTGTGCGAGTCCTTTCCGTAACCAAGCATAAAACCTTCATGTGCTTTCGGTGCAAATTTAGAACTGTGATGAGTATCTCTAATCCAGCATTTAGCACCGAAGACTTTGAAATAACTCACATTGGGTTTCTTGTCAGTGAGGAGTTCATAGGCAGTCTTCTTGAAGAATTTGTGAACATACACTCTGTTGATGATGTGGCACACGATATCAATTGCATCAATCCAAAAACGACTAGGCGTTTTGTATTCATCAAGCATAGTGCGAGCCATCTCAACAAGAGTTCTGTTCTTGCGCTCCACGACGCCATTTTGCTGTGGAGTATAGGGAGCAGATAACTTATGAGTAATACCAAGTTCATCAAGATAGGCATCAAGACCGGAATTCTTGAACTCAGTTCCATTGTCACTCCTGATGTTTCTGATCTTCACACCAAAGTTAGTTGAAGCCCTCGAGGAAAATCGTTTGAAGACTTCCTGCACTTCATTTTTGTAAGTAACAATGTGTACCCATGTGTAACGAGAGTAATCATAAACAATAACAAAGCCATATAGAGATGCATCATTAGTGATTTCTGAGTAATGATTAGGACCAAAGAGGTCCATGTGAAGCAATTCGAAGGGATGAGTAGTGGTCATGATAGTCTTATTTGGATGCTTGGCCTTGGTCATTTTTCCAGCTTCACGGGCTCCACACAAGTGATCCTTGAGGAATTTGACATTCTCAATGCCAATGACATGCTCCTTCTTTGCAAGCGTGTGCAAATTCCTCATGCCTGCGTGACCAAGTCAGCCGATGCCATAGCCAGCCTTACGAAGCTTTTGCAAGTAGGCACCACGATGGTTGTGGTCACGTAGAGAAATCAACAATATACAAGTCTCCTCTCCTAAAGCCTTCGAAGACTTTGGAATTGTCAGCTTCCATAATCACAACACAACGATACTTGCCAAAGATAACAACCATATCAAGATCACGAAGCATTGAGACTGACAAGAGGTTGTATCCTAAGGACTCAACAAGCATGACTTTGTCCATGTGTATGTCCATAGAGATCGCAACCTTACCAAGACCCAATACCTGACTTTTGCCTTTGTCAGCAAAGATGATATGCTTCAGATGTGACGGTGATAAGGGAGTATCCATAAATAGATTCTTGTCACCAGTCATGTGATTTGTACATCCACTATCGAGGACCCACTCATTGGCTTTGGGTTGATCGTCCTGCAGATGAATTAGTGCAACTTACGATCTCATATACTTCATCAGTGAAGAATATGATATCAAGTTCATCAGATGAATTTCATCGACAAAGATAACAGATAAGAGGTATGAGGGCGTGTGAAATGAAAGTTCATTTCTTCATGATTAGCCTGCGTCCTTTCGAGCATTTTGTCGTGCCCCAGCAAATTCTTCAGACGTTTAAAGCACGTCTGGAGACCTGACCCTGCAGAAGAGGTTAGTTCTTTTTCTTCACCACCCACATCTGAAGGGGTGGCAAAGAGTTCATCACTCTGCAAGCACCATATGAGAATGGTGGCATAGAGGCCAATCCATTTCGTTTCACATAAGAGGGGTTAGGGTAAGCATATGAATAAGAAGAGAAATTCTTCGAGGACTTATGAACATATTGGTTTGAAGAATAATGCACATATTCATAGCCCTTAGCTCTACCTGCGAAAGCGAGTTGTTAGCACGATGATAATCATATGAGGACTTTGATCCTTTTGAGGAATTTGATCCACGTGAGGAATTTGGTCCATATGAGGACTTGGATCCATATGAAGAATTTGGTCCATATGAAGAGTTTGAACTGGGGTTCCTATTCTTCACAGGTGGCACCATGAGGACATTCACCTGAAGACTTTCAAGGCGCTTCTTGGGAACCCAGATTTTCTTCATAGGGGAACCGTTCCTGCAGTTAGTGATACTAGCAATGTCCTCAGATGAGGAATTAGTGATAGCAGAGGCGGGTGAAGAATTTGTAATAGTTGAAGCATCCCGAACATTCTGTGAAGAATTAGCGATTCACGTTCAATGCACTTTAAGCATGGAGGAACAAATTCTTCCCGAGAAGCGCTGGTTTGTTGAGCAAGTAATGAATCGCGCTCCTTCGAAGATCTTCATAACTCACTCTTAGCTTCTCAAGATCTTGCTTTCTTTGAAGAAATTCATAAGAAAGTTTCTCATGATCGAGACAAGAGAGTGTTATGATGACCTTGAAGGCTATCAAACCTAGGCTGAAGTCTCTCAAGATTTTCGATCGAGGGCTTTAGTCACGATCCATTTCTTCACCTAACATATCATCACTTTTATCTAGGCATGTTTTGAACCTTTTCCAAGGCATGTTGTTGTTTGGTGGCAATGCAAACAAGTTTGGTATAGCTAGGTTCAATATCATCATCGGATCCATCATCATCGATTCATAGTCACTAAATTCAGATGAGGAACATTCGGTTACCTCGACACCCGTTGCCATGAGACATGATGCGTAAGATGATGATTACGGTTCGAAAGTCATCGTTTTGAGAGATTCCTTGAAGTCCTCAAACCAAGGATCATGACGGGTTCGATGACCTTCATAGACGTCGGAGATTCGGGCCCAGATAAGCTTCGCATTGCAAATATGCATAATGCCCTTGAATTCATCTCTAGATAGGCAGGAGCAGATGATGTCCTTCGCCATGATATCAAGACGAGTGTACTTGCGAATATCATCTGCGTTCGCCGTTTTGCATAGATCAGTAAGACCAATTTCAGTGACGGTCCACAGCTCGCTGTCCGTTGCCATGAGGCGCTTCCTCATCATGGCCTTCCACTTGGGATAATCAAGACTGTCAAAGATATGACATGTCACTTTCTTCATACCTGCGGTCGACATAACTAAAACTCCAGGTGGTTAAACCAAAATCACACAGAACAAGGGAGTACCTTGCTCGATACCAATTGAAAGTGCGTTATATCGACTAGAGGGGGGTGAATAGGCGATTTTTATGAATTCTTCAACGAGGAATTTGACGGTGAGGAAATTCCTTAGCGAAGAACTACTTGACAGAATAAGTACTCAGAAGTAAGAATAAGAGAATGCGGGCATGGTCATCATGATGAAATTAAGAAAAACAAAGCGTACATAAAGCGTAAAGACAGGATAGCACAATATGAAGACAATCAGACTGATGAAATTGAACTGAGGATATTGAGATAGTCTTCTGTCAAAGTCTTCAAACACAGATATGAATGAACACTCAACACAAGAATGAGGAAATGAAAGAGTTGAGGAAATAGAACCGATTAGGTTGGTGAAGACAATGATTTGGTAGACCAGTTCAACTGCTGTCTCGGTTGTACATCTGGTTGGAGCGGCTGAGTATTTAAACTCGAGGACACACAGTCCCGGACACCCGATCGAAAGCACGCAGCTCGGGACACCAAGTCCTCACCGTATTCTCCTTGAACTAAGGTCACACGGACCTCGTCCAATCACTCGTGGTAAGTCTTGAGCGACTTCCAAACCTTCACAGACTTGGTCACTCGGCGATCCACAATTCCTCTTGGATGCTCTAGACCATGACGTCTAACCGTCTGGAAGAAGCACAGTCTTCAAAGGTAACAAGCGTCGGATCCACGCAGGATCAATCTCTTCAGTGATGCTCAATCACTTTGGGTTTGTAGGGTTTGGTTTTTGGGTTTTTCCTCACTCGATGATTTTCGCTCAAAGTCCTCAGAGGATGGGTTGCTCTCAAATGAAAAGTGTCAAGTTCTCTCGGAGCAGCCAACCAGCTAGTGGTTGTAGGGGGCAGCTATTTATAGCCTAGGGAGCAGCTCAACATGATAAGACATAGATGCCCTTCAATGATATGACCGTTAGGTGGATAAGATATTTTGGGACAAGTGGCCAAGACAGCGAACGGTCGGAAATTTGACTCTCAAATTCCTCGGGGCTATCATGTTCCTCATTGTGTAGGCAATCCGCCTTTGGCGAATTCCTAACTCCTCGGTTAGAACAAATTCCTCAATGACGTAAGAACTTCGTCTCATCCTTTGAAGAAATTGGTGAATGTATGAGATTTCCAAAGGCTTCACTCGAAGGGATTGGTAGGTATAGGATTTTGAGTTGAGCATCACATGGAAATTTTTCCTTAGTATTTCCTCGACCCCCTTTAAAAGTACGGTGTTTCCTATGACTCAAGAAAGAGAAAAACGAAACTATGAAAACAGAAGTCTTCACGCTTCATGTTCCTCAAATGAATACCAAGTCTTCAAGGTCACACCAATTTCTTCACTTTCAAAGTCTTCAGAAAGTCTTCAGAATATCAAAGTCTTGATCGAAGAACTTCATTTTCAGGGTCGACTTTCACTGTAAATATCAAACTCCTCATAGACTTATAGACCTGTGTACACTCATAAACACATTAGTCCCTTAACCTATAAGTCTTCAATACACCAAAATCACTAAGGGGCACTAGATGCACTTACAAGTAGCAACTAAGTCCTATGGATATTCATGTAAATCTTGAAGAGGAGCGGGTTCACCTTAAGTCTGGTAGGTCCACTTGGGGCTTGATGTGCTATGAAGGTGTACATGGAGAGAAACGTAGGATGCTCCGCATCATCACCCAAGTGGAAGATGCCGTTGGTGCGTGCGAGGCCAAGGCTCAGGAGGAGGTCGATCGTCGGGTGGCCGAAGTTTGCGCGGGTCTTGAGGGTAGGAATGACCAGAAGCCGCAGCCTGCGGAGACTGAGGCTGCAGGTAGGGCAGCTGCCCTTGGGCCCAGGCTAGCTGAGGTGGAGAGGTGTGAGGAGGCCACTGCGGCCGCCCTGGTTACGGCGCAAGCAGAGTTGGCTTCCACCCGCGCCGAGCTGCTCTTTCTTCAGAAACGGGTTGACGACGCCGAGGGCCGCGCTGCAAAACAGGGAGGAAGTGCTTCAATGGCGGACATTGGAGCGCGAGCGTGCCCCCATGCTCCAGGGCCTCAGGGTCAGTGCCAACCCGGCGCTGGGCTATGTTTGTGACGAGAATGCACCGCATCCCCACTCGGATGACTACGCCAATCACCTGCGCTTCTTTGCCGACATGGTGACGCGCCTGGAAGCCCGGTCTGATAGAGCTCGCCAACTCGTGGAAGAGAGGAGCCGGGGCCTGCTCGGGCACGCGTTCTCCCGTGTCTTTAGCCATCTTCGGAACACCTTCCCCGGCTTTGACTTTGACGCCGCCATTGCCCCCATACCGCAGGCCATCCGGGGTGACCTGGCGCGATGGGTGGAGGACAACGTGGATGCGCTGGTCAGGGCCTTTGCTTCCGAAGACGACGCGGTGGTGGTCATGGCAGACAAAGGCGACGTGGTCAACGACGGTGATGGAGGCGCCATCAAAGGGGACGGCGATGCCGGCGCAGGCGACGACGACGCGAGCGACGCGTCTGAAGGCGATGCGGCGAGCGAAATATCCGGCTGATCCCATGTTCCCCTTACATTTTGTCTCAGATGCAAAAACTTCGGCGTGGCCCCTAAAGATTGTAAGAGCATTTTGAGAGGGGGGGGCTCTTGTAAACAAACCGCTGTCTTTTATCCCTTATGTCAAGCCGAGTATGCACCTTCGAGAACCCGTGGGTCCGGCGGCAAATTTGCCATTGCGGCTTACCTTAGCCGGGTAAGCCCCCGTGCTGGATCGTGAGATCATGTGCTCCCGAGGAACCCCTCAAGAGTCCTGTTGGCTCGCCGAGAAGGCTTCAGCGAGGATCTAGTGCCGATCGGCGCGACATGGTGCGTGACGCCACGCCCAAATTTCGGCCGCGAGGGGCCCGAGAGGGAGAGGCAGCGAGCGGGAGCTTCAGAATAAGGTAAGAACCAGATAGCAAGAAATCGCTTGATCGAGAAAAGGCACCCCCCGCACGCATCAATAAAAAATCAACTTCAGCTTAAATCCAAATCCAGAAGGCAAGGCTACAGAAAAGGGATCCAAAGCAAATGGCCGCGTTCGGCACCTAGTCTAGTCTTCTGGTCTTCGAGTCTTCTCACCAGCGCGGAGCTAATTGCTGCCACTAGGACGTGGGAGGGAGCCCCCGAGGCCCGAGGGCGGCTCTCCGGAGACTCCGGGGTGTGTACAGCCCCACTCATTATTATGTGAGAGTGTCACGGGCGGTGATCTTCACAGGCGTGAGCCTTACTTCATATCGCCAGACGAGGGCCCTGCCTTGCGCCTCCCTCGGCCACCGGTGGGGGGCGACTGAAACCGACGCCACCAACGGGGCAAAGGGGACGCCAGTGGCGACCACGGGTCCTCGGCCGGGGGTAGGCTTTTCAGCACCTCCCCAGCAGAGGGCCTACCTCCGGGGGGCGACTTGCTCCGTGCGACGCGGGGAGGGACCTGGCTCCCGACCCCTCTCCTGTAGACCCAGCACGATCCCCCTGGCAGAAGGGTGGTCGCCGAGCTGGGGCCGCCAACCGTTGTAGTGATCTGATCCCCCTGTGACTCTTGGTTAGCGTAAGCTTGCTCCTGAGGGATTAGTGGTACCCTGTATCTGTTGTCGATGGCGCCGTTGGTGGGGCTCTCTGGCGGCTCCTGAAAGGCTTCAGCTCCTAACGCCTCCTCCTCCCAACCTGCCCCGAGGAACGAGGCGTAGTCGCCTCGTGTGTGTACTCCTGGTCCATCATGCGGGGCACAAAGGCCTCCGAGGCTGCTGCCCCGAAGACCTTGCCGAAGTAACCACGCTCCATGTTGCCCGGCCCGTCATGCTGTCCTGAGGATGGCAGGGCGGTGCTCCGATGGGGCCGTGTGCAGCAACACTTGTACCCGCACCCATCCGGGGTGGTGCGAAGCCTTGATGGGAGCCCTCCACCGTGGGTCATGCGGGCGTCGACGAGGCCCCCGGGCGCACCCGGGAGCACGCGGGCATTGCGTGGCCCGGCGTGGGGCCCAGCCGCCCCCTGAGGCATGAGCTGATAGCAGAAGGGCGGCGCTCCCGTGGCCACCGCGTCCAGCAGCTCGGCGACGCGTTCCAGCAACGCATCCCGGCCGCTCTCCATCAGTCGGCACCGCAGCAGCTCCCGCGCCACTGTGAGTGCGGCCCGCATGTTCGCCTGCTCCCGCCAGGTGTGTGGCGCCGTTGCTACGGCATGGCTTGCGACCCTTGCAGCGGCTCGCGGTTGTCGTGGAGTGAGGGTGGACGGCGCCTGGCCGCGCCGCCTGTGCCGAGCAGCGTTAGGTGGCGCCCGTGCCGCCTGGAGCGCAGGGTTGAGGTCTTCCTGGGCTGGCGGCGCCGCCCGTGCGGGCCAGGCCACCCAGCGGTTGGCGCCAGCCCTCGAGTCGCCGGACATTGGAACCATGGAGCGTCGGCGGATCGACTGGTGGGGAAGGGACTCCGACGCACCCCTACCTGGCGCGCCAAATGTCGGATCACGGGTTCCGGCGAAACCCTTAAGGTTCAAACTCTGGGGTGCGCGCGAAGTTCTTTCCCCCTACCGATCCATGCCCTAGCTTGCTAAGATCTTGCAGACAAACTCAACGAACTCACAACACAAAAACACAAGATTTATACTGGTTCGGGCCACCGTTGTGGTGCAATACCATACTCCAGTGTGGTGGTGCTGGATTGCCTCTTGGGCTGATGAGGAACAGTACAAGGGGGAGAACAACCTCCGGAGGTTGAGGTGCTCTTGTGCTTGGCGAACTTGTGTGTGTGGATTCGCTCAGCTCAGGCTTGCTTGTGAGCTCTGGACTCGATGCCCTCTACGGTGGTGGCTAGTTCTACTTATATAGGCCCTGGTCCTCTCCCCAAATATTGCGCGGGAAGGGAGCCAACAATGGTCAATTTGAAAGGGGACAGCTAGTATAGCTTATCCTGACAAAAGCGGTCTTCGCCTACAAAAGGCTCTGGTGGTGACGCCGCCTTGGGCTCCATGGTGACCTCCATCTGGTCATCCTGCTGGTCTTGGTCTCGTTGCACCGATATGGAAACCTTTGCTTGACGTGACGGTACTCACAAGATGCGCTTGCTTCCTTAGCACCAAAGGGGAAACAAGGACAGTGCGCGCGCTGGCGCCCGCTTGGCGCCCGTCTGGTCTCGATCATCATGGCTCACGCCGAGAGAATCTCGCGAGGTTTGCCCTGCCTTGACCTCTCCGCTCCTCGCGAGCCAACCTGGTGAGGCCGCTCCTGAGGAGGTCTTGCGTCGTCCGCCTCGCGAGGGTCTTGAACGCCTTGTTGATAAAGATGGGCCATACGGGCCTGCTAGCACAGCCACGCCACAGGCCGCAGTGCATAAGTCTGGGGACCCCTGCTCCCGAACACCGACAAAGTGACCGAACACTGGGTAAACGGTCGTGCCTCTTCTCTTTCCCGTTCATTGAGCTAGGCCGTGAGACCAATGATACGTCTCCAACGTATCTATAATTTTTGATTGCTCCATGCTATATTATCTACTGTTTTGGACCATATTGGGCTTTATTTTCCACTTTTATATTACTTTTGGGACTAACCTATTAACCGGAGGCCCAAATTTAATTGTTGTTTTTGCCTATTTCAGTGTTTCAAGAAAGCGGAATATCAAACGGAGTCCAAACGGAATGAAACCTTCGGGAACATGATTTTCTCAAAAATATGATCCAGAGACTTGGACCCCAATCAAGAAAGAAAGGAGGCAGCCACGAGGGTGGAGGGCGCCCCAGGGCGCGCCCACTCGTGGGACCCCCCTTGCTCCACCGACGTACTCCTTCCTCCTATATATACCTCATTACCCCCAAACGATCGATACGGAGCCAAAAACCTAATTCCACCGCCGCAACCTTACAGATCCACGAGATCCCATCTTGGGGCCTGTTAGGAGTTCACGGAAGGGGAATCCACCATGGAGGGCTTCTACATCATCACCATAACCCCTCCGATGAAGTGTGAGTAGTTTACCTCAGACCTTCGGGTCCATAGTTAGTAGCTAGATGGCTTCTTCTCTCTTTTTGGATCTCAATAAAATGTTCTCCCTCTCTCGTGGAGATCTATTCGATGTAATCTTCTTTTTGCGGTCTGTTTGTTGAGAACGATGGATTGTGGGTTTATGATCAAGATTATCTATGAACAATATTTGAATCTTCTCTGAATTCTTTTATGTATGATAGGTTATCTTTGCAAGTCTCTTTGAATTATCAGTTTGGTTTGGCCTACTAGATTGGTTTTTCTTGCAATGGGAGAAGTGCGTAGCTTTGGGTTCCATCTTGCGCGTCCTTTCCCGATGTGATGAGGGGCAACAAGGCACGTATTGTATTGTTGCCATCGAGGATAGCAAGATGGGGTTTTTATCATATTGCATGAATTTATCCCTCTACATCATGTCATCTTGCTTACATGCGTTACTCTGTTTTCTTGAACTTAATACACTAGATGCATGCTGGATAGCGGTCGATGAGTGGAGTAATAGTAGTAGATGCAGGCAGGAGTTGGTCTACTTGTCTCGGACGTGATGCCTATATACATGATCATACCTAGATATTCTCATAACTATGCTCAATTCTGTCAATTGCTCAACAGTAATTTGTGCACCCACCGTAGAATACTTATGCTCTTGAGAGAAGCCACTAGTGAAATCTATGGCCCCCGGGTCTATTCTCATCATATCAATCTCCCAACACTTTATTATTGCTTTGCTTTTTTACTTTACCTTTTTATTTTACTTTGCATCTCTATATCAAAAATACCTAAAATATTATCTATCATCTCTATCAGATCTCACTCTCGTAAGTGACCGTGAAGGGATGGACAACCCCTAATCGTGTTGGTTGCATTGAGCTATTTGTTTTGTGTAGGTACGAGGGACTCGCGCTTAGCCTCCTACTGGATTGATACCTTGGTTCTCAAAAACTGAGAGAAATACTTACTCTACTCTGCTGCATCACCCTTTCCTCTTCAAGGAAATCCAACGCAGTGCTCAAGTGGTAGCAGGAAGATTTCTGGCGCCGTTGCCGGGGAGTCTATGCAAAAGTCAACATACAAAGTACCCATCACAATCCCATATCTCTCGCATTACATTATTTTCCATTTGCTTCTCGTTTTCCTCTCCCCCACTTCACCCTTGCTGTTTTATTCGCGCTCTCTTTTCGTTTGCCTTGATGTCTTCTTGGCTCGTTTGGTTGAAATAGTTGAGTATTGATTCCTAAACAGAGAAGCTAATATCTATGGATCCTCATCCGCTTGCCAATCTTTTTAACAGATCCAATTATGATGAACCAATTCCTAGTGATTTGGATGCACTAGATTATCTTTATAAGCTTTTGCCTGAAATCCATAAATCTGAAAATTGTGATGAAGTGCTTCATGATAGATCTTTGAATAAAAAGTATGGTTGCAATGATTTTATTATAAATTATATTGATGTAAATTATGCTAATAATATGCAAAACCCTAAGCTTGGGGATGCTAGTTTTGCTATGTCGAATAGTCATGACTGGGGGGATTCGTCTTATGATCTTCAAAATTTATTTAAGCCCCATGACGAATATAAGATTGATAATAGTGTTTGCAATAATATCGAAAGTGGGTTTGGCAGAGTATCAACTTTAGATCCCACATATTTGGATAGCATTCAATCTTATGAAATTTTTGATAAAAGTGGGCTTGGAGAAATCATGACTATAGTTAATAATAATCCTACTATTTTGGAAGAGTGTCAACTTCGCATGCATGTGGATCATGTTGAGAATATGTTATGTGATAGCTATATTGTTGAATTTTCTTATGATCCTACATGTAATTATTATGAGAGACGAAAATATGGTTACAAAAATTTTCATGTTACTAAATTACCCCTCGTTATGTTGAGATTGCTATTGTTCCTTTACGCTTCCTTGCATATGCTAGTTTTTGCTTGCTAGGATAATTTGTTTGCTTATAATATGCCTATGCATAGGAAGTATGTTAGACTTAAGTGTGTCCGTCACATGTCTTATGATGCTCTCTTTGTGCCTCAATTCTTTCCTTTCTTGTGAGCATCATTGAAATCTCAATGCCTAGCTAAAAAGGCTTTAAAGAAAAGCGCTTGTTGGGAGACAACCCAATATTTTTCCTTGCTGCTTAGTAATAAATAATCCATTTACCTTATGTTTAGATGTGGTTTTATGTTTTAATTAGTGTTTGTGCCAAGTTAAACCTATAGGATCTTCTTGGATGATAGTTATTTGACCTTGCTGTAATTTCCAGAAACTTTCTGTTCACGAAAACAATTGTTAAAAATCACCAGAACGTGATAAAATAGTGATTCCAATTGCTTCTGATCAATAAACAAATTTCCTAGGACTTCCTATTTTGGCTGATTTTTTGGAGTTCCATAAGTTTGCGTTAGTTACAGATTACTACAGACTGTTCTGTTTTTGACAGATTCTGTTTTTCATGTGTTGTTTGCTTATTTTGATGAATCTATGGCTAATAAAATAGTTTATAAACCATAGATAAGTTGGAATACAGTAGGTTTAACACCAATATAAATAAATAATGAGTTCATTACAGTACCATGAAGTGGTCTTTTGTTTTCTTTCGCTAACGGAGCTCACCAGATTTCTGTTGAGTTTTGTGTTGTGAAGTTTTCAAGTTTTGGGTGAAATCTTTTGGTGGATTATGGAACAAGGAGTGGCAAGAGCCTAAGCTTGGCGATTCCCATGGAACCCCCAAGATAATCTAAGGACACCAAAAAGTCAAAGCTTGGGGATGCCCCGGAAGGCATCCCCTCTTTCGTCTACTTCCATCGGTAACTTTACTTGAAGCTATATTTTTATTCACCACATGATATGTGTTTTGCTTGGAGCGTCTTGTATGATTTGAGTCTTTGATTTTTAGTTTACCACAATCATCCTTGCTGTACACACCTTTTGAGAGAGCCATACATGAATTGGAATTTGTTAGAATACTCTATGTGCTTCACTTATATTTTTTAAGCTTTATAATTTTGCTCTAGTGCCTCACTTATATATTTTAGAGCACGGTGGTGGATTTGTTTTATAGAAACTATTGATCTCTAATGCTTCACTTAGATTATTTTGAGAGTCTTAAATAGCATGGTAATTTGCTTAAAAGTAATAATATTCTTAGTATTCATGATTTGTAAAACTTTCTTTTGAGTGCGTTGAATACTAAGAAAAGTTTGATGCTTGATAATTTTTTGGAGATATGGAGGTGATAATATCAAAGTCGTGCTAGTTGAGTAGTTGTGAATTTGAGAAATGCTTGTCTTTAAGTTTCCAAGTCCCGTAGCATGCATGTATGGTAAACGTTATGTAACAAATTTGAAACATGAGGTGTTATTTGATTGTCCTCCTTATGAGTGGCGGTCGGGGACGAGCGATGGTCTTTCCCTACCAATCTAACCCCCTAGGGCATGCGCGTAGTGCTTTGGTTTTTGATGGCTTGTAGATTTTTGCAATAAGTATATGAGTTCTTTATGACTAATGTTGAGTCCATGGATTATACGCACTCTCACCCTTCCATCATTGCTAGCCTGTTCGGTATCGTGCATTGCCCTTTCTCACATTGAGAGTTGGTGCAAACTTCGCCGGTGCATCCAAACCCCGTGATATGATACGCTCTTTCACACATAAACCTCCATATATCTTCCTCAAAACAGCCACCATACCTACCTATTATGGCATCTCCATAGCCATTCCGAGATATATTGCCATGCAACTTTCCACCATACCGTTCATCATGACGCATTCATCATTGTCATATTGCTTAGCATGATCATGTAGTTGACATAGTATTTGTGGCAAAGCCACCATTCATAATTTTTTCGTACATGTCACTCTTGATTCATTGCATATCCCGTACATCACGGAGGCATTCATATAGAGTCATACATTGTTCTAGTATCGAGTTGTAATCATTGAGTTGTAAATAAATAGAAGTGTGATGATCATCATTTAATAGAGCATTGTCCCAAATATAAAAAAAGAGAAAGGCCAAAGAAAAAAAGAAGGCCCAAAAATAGGGGCAATGCTACTATCCTTTTTTCCACACTTGTGCTTCAAAGTAGCACCATAATCTTCATGATTGAGAGTCTCTTGTTTTATCACTTTCATATACTAGTGGGAATTTTACATTATAGAACTTGGCTTGTATATTCCAACGATGGGCCTCCTCAAGTGCCCTAGGTCTTCGTGAGCAAGCAAGTTGGTTGCACACCCACTTAGTTTCTCTTGTTGAGCTTTCATAAATTTATAGCTCTAGTGCATCCGTTGCATGGCAATCCCTACTCCTTGCATTAACATCAAACAATTGGCATCTCCATAGCCCATTGATTAGCCTCGTTGATGTGAGATCTTCTCCTTTTTGTCTTCTCCACATAACCCCTATCATCATATTCTGTTCCACCCATAGTGCTATATCCATGGCTCACGCTCATGTATTGCGTGAAGGTTTATAAGTTTGAGATTACTAAAGTATGAAACAATTGCTTGGCTTGTCATCGGTGTTTTGCATCATGAGAGCATTCTGTGTGACGAAAATGTAGCATGACTAAACTATATGATTTTGTAGGATGAACTTTCTTTGGCCATGTTATTTTGAGAGGACATAATTGCTCAGCTTAGTATGCTCAAGTATTATTATTTTTATGTCAATATGAACTTTTGTCTTGAATCTTTCGGATCTGAATATTCATACCACAATTAAGAAGAATTACATTGAAATTATGCCAAGTAGCAGTCCGCATCAAAAATTCTCTTTTATCATTTACCTACTCGAGGACGGCAGGAATTAAGCTTGGGGATGCCTGATACATCTCCAACGTATCTATAATTTTTGATCGGTCCATGCTATATTATCTACTGTTTTGGACCATATTGGGCTTTATTTTCCACTTTTATATTACTTTTGGGACTAACCTATTAACTAGAGGCCCAACCCAGAATAGCTGTTTTTTTCCTATTTCGGTGTTTCGAAGAAACGAAATATCAAACGGAGTCCAAACGGAATGAAACCTTCGGGAACGTGATTTTCTCAACAAATATGATCCACGAGACTTGGACCCCCCATCAAGAAAGAAAGGAGGCGACCACGAGGGTGGAGGGCGCCCCCCTAGGGCGCACCCCTGCCTCGTGGGCCCCCCTTTGCTCCACCGACGTACTCCTTCCTCCTATATATACCTACGTACCCCCAAACGATCAGATACGGAGCCAAAAACCTAATTCCACCACCACAACCTTCTGTACCCACGAGATCCCATCTCGGGGCCTGTTCCGGAGCTCCGCCGGAAGGGGAATCCACCATGGAGGGCTTCTACATCATTACCATAGCCCCTCCGATGAAGTGTGAGTAGTTTACCTCAGACCTTCGGGTCCATAGTTAGTAGCTAGATGGCTTCTTCTCTCTTTTTGGATCTCAATAAAATGTTCTCCCCCTCTCCCGTGGAGATCTATTCGATGTAATCTTCTTTTTGTGGTGTGTTTGTTGAGACCGATGAATTGTGGGTTTATGATCAAGATTATCTATGAACATTTGAATCTTCTCTGAATTCTTTTATGTATGATTGGTTATCTTTGCAAGTCTCTTTGAATTATCAGTTTGGTTTGGCCTACTAGATTGGTTTTTCTTGTAATGGGAGAAGTGCTTAGCTTTGGGTTCAATCTTGTGGTGTCCTTTCCCAAAGGATGAGGGGCAGCAAGGCACGTACTGTATTGTTGCCATCGAGGATAATAAGATGGGGTTTTTATCATATTGCATGAATTTATCCCTCTACATCATGTCATCTTGCTTAAGGCGTTACTCTGTTTTCTTGAACTTAATAGTCTAGGTGCATGCTGGATAGCGGTCGATGAGTGGAGTAATAGTAGTAGATGCAGGCAGGAGTCGGTCTACTTGTCTCAGACGTGATGCCTATATACATGATCATACCTAGATATTCTCATAACTATGCTCAATTCTATCAATTGCTCAACAGTAATTTGTTCACCCAATCGTAGAATACTTATGCTCTTGAGAGAAGCCACTAATGAAATCTATGGCCCCGGTCTATTCTCATCATATCAATCTCCCAACACTTTATTATTGCTTTGCTTTTTTACTTTACCTTTTTATTTTACTTTGCATCTCTATATCAAAAATACCAAAAATATTATCTATCATCTCTATCAGATCTCACTCTCGTAAGTGACCGTGAAGGGATGGACAACCCCTAATCGCGTTGGTTGCATTGAGCTATTTGTTTTGTGTAGGTACGAGGGACTCGCGCGTAGCCTCCTACTGGATTGATACCTTGGTTCTCAAAAACTGAGGGAAATACTTACTCTACTCTGCTGAATCACCCTTTCCTCTTCAAGGAAATCCAACACAGTGCTCAAGAGGTAACAACCAACGAGTTGGTAGGCTGGGGAGATCGAGTTCTTCGCATGCACCCAGAGTTCGAATATTTCTTGGGTCTGAGGAGCCCCGAATCCGACATTTGGCGTGCTAGGTAGGGGTGCGTCAAAGATTCAGCTCCTCGCCTGTTGTACTCCACCCTCGCCGTTTGGCTCCGATGGCGGGCGTCACTCGACTGGACGGGCCGCCGAGCACGTTCGGAAGCACTACGAGCCACCGGGCTTTCTCCCCCTCCTTGCGACAGGTGCAATGGCTGCCAAAGTTCAAGCCGAAGCTGCCACCTCAATACGATGGCGCGGCGGATCCGGCTGTGTTCCTCCAGGCGTATGCAGAAGCTGTCTGGGCAGCCGGCGGCGACGACAAGGTCATGGAGAATTGGCTCCCCATGGCCCTTACAGACGGGCCGTGCGCCTGGCTCCTTGGCTTGCCGGAGACCTCGGTGGCCTCCTGAGAAGAGTTGTGCAGCCTCTTCATCGCGCACTTTGTGGCACCGGTGCCCCATGCCATCGCGGCCATCCTTGGTGGGTCGCAAGCGCCGGCCTCGGACCGCCACGTCAAGCAGTTCTTCCGTCAGGTGGGCACCGCCCACGCGCGGCAGGGAGCCCCTCCAGGAAGAGTCGCGCCCAAGGCCGACCTCACCTTCGACTCAAGGGACCAACCCGAGACCACAACAGCGCCGACGCTTCCCCATGGTTTGCACCCCCAAAGATTCTCGCAACGAAGCGGTCACCGGGACCATCACGACGGCTGCGCTGGCCTTAGTGTCCTCTCTATGGAAGCTGTTCGCCTGCTTCATGTGCCTTACGGTCGACTCCTCCCCACCAAGCCCTTCTCTGGGGTCGTTGACAGCTCCACTTGCCCTCTAGGGTAGATCTGCCTCCCCGTCACCTTTGGCACACGCAACAACTACCGCACCGAGCTCATCGACTTCGACATCACCCGCATCGGCTTCCCGTACAACGCCATTCTCAGATATCCAGCCTTGGCCAAGTTCATGGCAGCGACTCATCCTGGCTACAACCTCATGAAGATGCCGGGAAGTAGAGGTGTCCTCACCGTGGCGGGAGATACCAACGACGTGCTCGTGGCCCTCAAACACGCCTTCAGGAGCGCGAAAGTCACGTGGCCGAGAGCGCGAGGCACTCCGGAGGGCCCGAGTGCCACGCCAGCAAAGAACAAGCAGTTGTTTTCTCAAGATTGGGCTGAGACAAAGCAGGTGCCGGTCGACGAGGACGGGGGATCAGGCCTCACCTTCACCATAGCCGTCAGTCTCCCTGCAGACCAGGAAGAGGCGCTGGTCAGCTTCCTCCGCGTGAACAGGGGCGTGTTCGCATGGCAAGCGGCGGACCTGGTCGGGGTTCCGCGTGGGGTAATCGAGCACCACCTGATGGTGTGCCCCAACACAAGCCCAGTGAAATAGAAGGATCGTCGGCAAGCCCCGGAGAAGCAGTCGTTCATCATCGAAGAGACCCGCTAGTTGCAGGAAGTCGGCGTCATTCGGGAGGTTCGGCACCCAGATTGGCTGGCAAACCCGGTTATCGTCCCAAAGAAGGGCGGGAAGGAGCGCATAAAGGCCGATTTTGCCAACCTCAACAAGGCTTTACCACAAGAAAATTTCACTCTCCCACGCATTGACCAAATCATCGACTCCACCGCCGAGTGTGATTTACTGTGCTTCCTGGATGCCTTCTCAGGCTATCATCAGATCAAGATGGCGGTGCAGGATGTCGAGAAGACGGCCTTTTTTACCCCGTGTGGGGTGTACTGCTATACATGCATGATGTTTGAGCTGCGAAATGCCGGAGCAACCTTCCAGCGGCTGATGCACATGCTTTAGGTTAGCAGCTCAAGTCCATAGAAGGGATGAGCCCGCCGCAAACCCTCACCAAGATGTCACGGCCTCACGACGTCGCTCCCGAGACCTCGGCCACCCCTCCAATCGGCAGGGCTCCATAGAACGGTGCCCCTGAGGCCACGGCTGCCCCGCCGGGTGACAAGGATCCTGAGATTACCCAGCCTCAGGAGGCGTAGGACCTCACCGATGCCTCCTCCCTCGTCGAGCATCCGGCGCTACGTGATGCGTGGGCGCGCTACCCCGTGCCTTGTTGCCTCCCGAAAGCTGTGTCACTACTTCCAAGGCCACCCCATCAAGGTCGTCTTAGCCTACCCATTGGAGAGGGTGCTCCGGAGCCCTAACACCGCGGGAAGGGTCGCTGAGTGGAACATTGAGCTGTAGGCCTTCCAGCTGGAATTCAGCACCACCAGGATCATCAAGAGTGCGGCCCTCGCTGATTTTGTTGCAGAGTGGACTGACACCCCTGACCGAGAGGTGAGCGAGGACCATTCACTCGTGCCCGGAGTTGAAGCACCTGATGGTTGGGTCATGTACTTTGATGGTGCAGTTGCGTGATGTATGCTGGGGCTGGAGTCGTGCTCATCTCACCCACCCAGGACAAGCTCTACTACACCATGCAGCTCTGCTTACAGCATGGTGAGAAGGTCTCCAACAACATCGCGGAGTACGAGTGCCTAATCGTCGGCCTCAAGGCTGCGACGGCTCTGGCGGGAAGGCACCTCACCATCAGGGGCAACTCCCAGCTCCTCGTCAACTTCTCCAACAAGGCGTACAAGCCGAAGGACGAGCACATGAAGGGATATCTTGAGGAGGTACGAAAAATTGAGAAATGATTCTTGGGCTTGGAATTGCAGCACGTGTCGTGCGGCACGAACAAGGAGGCGGACGACATCGCCAAGAGGGCATCCCGGCGTTAACCTCAGGAGCCTGACGTCTTTGAGGAGCGGCTCTTCAAGCCATCAGCAGCTTCTCCCGCTGCGGGACCAATGTCGCCTCGGGAGGAGCTTCCCCGGCGCGCCCTTGGGCGCCCTAGCTTGTGGCCCAACCTCGGGGGGCCGCCTGCTCCTTGCGCTCGAGCCTCAGGAGGGGTGCTGGTCCGAGGAGTTCAAGGCATATATGGTCCATGGCGTCTTGCCGGAGAAGGAGGGAGACGCGGAGCGTGTGGCTCGCCAAGCCATCGTGATACTACACCGTGGACGGTGAGTTTCTACCAGCGCCCGAATGACGCTTCTCTATGAAGCGTCTCTAGGGAGCAGGATGTGAGCTGCCGGCCGACATACATGGTGGGGACTGCAGCATCACTCCTCGCTATGCAACCTTGTACGCAAGGTATTCCGCAGCCGGATTCTCTTTGGTGCCTGACTCAATGATGCCACCGAGCTAGTAAGATGTAACACCCGGATGTAACTTTCCATATTTGTAACTCCAACTCTTGCCATTTTCGGCATTGAGATATGATATTCCCTCCGTGGTTGGGTTTTTCTTCATTTTGCATTTTGTCCATGTCATGCATTTCATATCATGTCATCATGTGCATCGCATTTGCATACGTGTTCGACTCATGATACCGAGCAATTTTCCCGTTGTCCGCTTTTGCAATCCGACACTCCTATCTCCCCCGCGCCCTTTTACGCTTTTTCCGTAAAGTAGTACTAAACCTTCTCGAAATGGACCGAGGTTTGTCTAGTGGCCTTGGTATACCACCCAGTAGACCACCGGTCAAGTTTCGGGTCATTTGGAGCTCGTTTGGTACTCCAACGGTTAATCGCACTCTCGCAAAGGCCTCTTTTAGTTGCAGCCCAACACCCTTTCAAAACAGCCCTATAACCCATCTAAGTCACTCCCATGCTCTCCGTCGTTCGATCACGATCGTGTGGGCGAAAACTACACCTCATTTGGACTCTCCTAGCTCCCTCTATGCCTATTTAAGCAAAACCCCTCCAAATCCGGATCATCCTTCCCGAAACCCTAAAATTAGTCTCCTTCACGCCACGGACGTGTCCGCCCGCTACGGACGTCGTCACGCCGCCGCCCTTAATAATCCCAGCGCCACGTGGCCCGCCACGCCCGCCCAGCACCGCCCATGTGGCCTCTCCCCGCCCAGCCTTGCATGCCGCCCAGCCTCCCGCGCCTCCCGCCGGTGCGCCATCGCCTCCGCCCGCCTCCGCCTGCGATCCGGCCGCCTCGCCGCCGCTTCCTCCGTGGTTCCCATGTGCCCCGCCCGGCCCTCGCCCGCCGGCCGGCCGTACCGCCGCCCCGCCGCCGCCCGGCCTTGTCGCCGCCGGCAACGCCGCCCCTCCAAGCGTCCCCAACCCCGAGCTCCTCCACCGCCTGACCCGATCCGATCCGCCTCGGGCCACGAGCGCCGTTGACTCTCCCTCTCCTCTCAGTTTTTGCATCATTTGTTATTTTGTTGCATTTTCGAAGTGGTATATCTTTGCATCTGTAGAACCATTTTGCGCCTATAATATGTCAAAATGTTCGCCTCGAAGAGTAGATCATTTGTTCTCATTACATCATTTTCATTTGAGCTCATCCTGATGCCCGAAATGCTGTTGGAAGGATGCTATCTGATGTTAGCATCTGTTTCGTAACAGAACTTGCACTTTTGTTATTTTTGCCATGATTGATGTGTGCACCCTATGAATTTGAGTCCTACATGTGTTTTGTAATATGCCATTACATATTTCCAGGGGTGTATTCCATGTATTTTTGTGATCTATGTGGTGACTAGCACAAGCATGCAAAGTAGGTGTCCTGATGTTGCTGTTTTCAGCCCTGTTTAGCTGATATTTTGATGCCATGTTAACTTGATGCTACCGAGAGATCCATGCATATTTTGAGATACTTCAGTAAGGATGTTTTGTTAAACATGTCTTTCTCTATCCATCCATGTCCTTTTTTGCATTTATGGAGTACCATAGCTTGAGTCAATCGAGCTCTACTTTTGCTATAAAATGTTTCCTGGCAGATTGTTTACATGTTATTCAATTTTGCGAAGGTTGTTGTGGTTGATCCATGTATGCTATGTTATTGTTCTTGCCATTTATGTCTTCTATGACATGTCTTCTTGATGAATATATGCTTAGTTTATCATTTAAGGCTCTGTAGTGAGTGCATTGAGCTTGTAAACATGCCTACTTGTTATCAGTTTTTGACATGCCATGTTGCTGAATCTGTTAACTAAACTTTCAATATTGACATGGGTGTTACTATATTTTCGGATCCTTTTTGGCTTATGGTCAGTAAGGGACTTTTGTTCTATGCTTTGAGTAGATTCATGCCATACCTTGTTTTGCTATTTTAAGTTGCTGTAGCATGTAGTTTTGCTGCTCTGAACATTGCAACCTGATGCTGTTTTTGCCATGTCCAGCCTGATATTTTGTGCACTTTTGCCATGCTTGTTTGAACCTGCTATAATGTGATTTAGCCGAAGCTCAGTGCTTATCTTTTGTCAAGCATCTTGTGTAGATCACTGCCATGTACTTTGTTGATACGTTTGGGTGCAGTAGCTTAATTATCTGTTGCTCGCTAAGTGGCATCATGCTGTTAATGGCAGATTTGTGCCATTCTTGTTTTGCTTGTCATTTGCAAACCGTGCATCCGATTCCGGTGATCTTTATACCGATTTCAACCGAAATCATCTCATCTTTCCAGTGGCATACTTGGTTTGCCAAGTTGATGCCTGGTTCATCATTTCCCTTCCGGAGCGCGCATACGCATTGCATATCACATCCCACATATCATGCCATGTTTTGCATCATGTTGATTGTGCATTGCACCGTGATTTATTGTGGTTCCTTTGTTTGTGTTGTTGCTTTGGGTAGAGTCGGGAGATGAGTACGTGAACGAGGAACCTGTTGAGAACGCTTACGAGGATCAAGCTTTCGACAACTCTGAGAACATTGCAGACAAGATGACCATACCCTCGAAATCACTTCTATCTTTGCTATGCTAGATGCTCGCTCTTTTGCTATGCCTATGCTGCGATGCCTACCACTTGCTATATCATGCCACCCATATTGCCATGTCAGCCCCTAACCATCCTTTCCTAGCAAACCGTTGATTGGCTATGTTACCGCTTTGCTCAAATTTCTCTTATAGCGTTGTTAGTTGCAGTGAAGTTGAAGTTTGTTCCTTGTTGGAACATGGAGATGTTGTTCCTGATCGAACATGTTTACTTGTTGGGGATATCACAATATATATATGCTATAATTAATACATCTATATACTTGGTAAAGGGTGGAAGGCTCGGCCTTATGCCCGGTGTTTTGTTCCACTCTTGCCACCCTAGTTTCCGCCATACCGGTGTTATGTTCCTTGATTTCGCGTTCCTTACACGGTTGGGTGATTTATGGGACCCCTTGACAGTTCGCTTTGAATAAGACTCCTCCAAAGAAGGCCCAACTTTGGTTTTACCATTTGCCACCTAAGCCTTTTTCCCCCGGTTTTCGCGAGTCCGAGGGTCATCTTTATTTTAACCCCCCCGGACCAAGGTGCTCCTTCGAGTCTTGGCCCGAACCGGCAGATCAAGGGGCCACCACGGGCAACTCGAGGTCTGGTTTTACTCGTAGGGCTGACCTATCCGGATGTGCCACGAGAACGAGATATGTGCAGCTCCTATCGGGATTTGTCGGCACAATCGGGCGGCTTTGCTGGTCTTGTTTTATTGCTTTGTCGAAATGTCTTGTAGTCCGGGATTCCGAGATTGATCGGGTCTTCCGGTAGAAGGAATATCCTTCGTTGACCGTGAGAGCTTATAATGGGCTAAGTTGGGACACCCTGCAGGTAATATCTTTCAAAGCCGTGCCCGCGGTTATGAGGCAGATGGGAATTTGTTAATGTCCGGTTGTAGAAAACCCGAAGTTGACCTCAAATAAAATACACATCAATCAAGGTGTAACCGTGATGGTCTCTTCTCGGCGGAGTCCGGGAAGTGAACACGGTGTTGGAGTTATGTCTCGACGTAAGTAGTTCAGATCACTTCTTGATCGCTACTAGCTTCACGTCCGCGCTTTGCTTCTCTTCTCGCTCTCTTTATGCGAAGTAGCCACCATATATGCTAGTAAACTTCTGTTGCCGCTCCACTATACTACTCAGTCCTTCCTATAAGCTTAAATAGTCTTGATCTCGCAGTGTGAGATTGATGAGTCCCGTGACTCACGAGATACTTCCAAAACAGTTGCAGGTGCCGACGATGCGGTAGGTGACTCAACCGAACTCAAGTGGGAGTTCGACGAGGAACGTGGTCGTTACTATGTGTCTTTTCCAGATGATCAGTAGTGGAGCCAGCTTGGGACGATCGGGATCTGTGTAGCATTTGGGGTATCTTCTTTTATTTTGGTTCCGTAGTCGGACCTTGAGTGTACTCTGAATGATGGATGTTTATTTATGTACTGTGTGAAGTGGCGACTGTAAGCCAACTATGTATCTCTTTCCCTCATATATTACATGGGTTGTGTGAAGATTACCTCACTTGCGACATTGCTTTCATGCGGTTATGCCTCTAAGTCGTGCCTCGACACGTGGGAGATATAGCCGCATCGGGGGCGTTACATAAGATCTTGTGAGGCCTGTCAGTTCCATGCCAAGCAGATCCACTAGCCCGTTCAGGGTCTCCAGACCATTCCGCTCTCGTGGTCGTTCGTGGTCTGGGGACTGGACATCCTGGGCCTGTTCCCACGAGCGCCCAGGGGCTACCGCTTCCTCTACCGCTTCCCAGGGGCGACGGCTCTGGCGGGAAGGCACCTCACCATCAGGGGCAACTCCCAGCTCCTCGTCAATTTCTCCAACAAGGCGTACAAGCCGAAGGACGAGCACATGAAGGGATATCTTGAGGAGGTACGAAAAATTGAGAAATGATTCTTGGGCTTGGAATTGCAGCACGTGTCGTGCGGCACGGACAAGGAGGCAGACGACATCGCCAAGAGGGCATCCCGGCGTTAACCTCAGGAGCCTGACGTCTTTGAGGAGCGGCTCTTCAAGCCATCAGCAGCTTCTCCCGCTGCGGGACCAATGTCGCCTCGGGAGGAGCTTCCCCCGGCGCGCCCTTGGGCGCCCTAGCTTGTGGCCCAACCTCGGGGGGCCGCCTGCTCCTTGCGCTCGAGCCTCAGGAGGGGTGCTGGTCCGAGGAGTTCAAGGCATATATGGTCCATGGCGTCTTGCCGGAGAAGGAGGGAGACGCGGAGCGTGTGGCTCGCCAAGCCATCGCATACTACACCAGGGACGGTGAGCTCTACCGAAGGCGCCCGAATGACGTTTCTCTATGAAGCGTCTCTAGGGAGCAGGGATGTGAGCTGCTGGCCGACATACATGGCAGGGACTGCAGGCATCACTCCTCGTTGCGCAACCTTGTACGCAAGGTATTCCGCAGCGGATTCTACTGGTGCACAGCGCTCAATGATGCCACTGAGCTAGTAAGATCTTGTGAGGCCTGTCAGTTCCATGCCAAGCAGATCCACTAGCCCGTTCAGGGTCTCCAGACCATTCCGCTCTCGTGGTCGTTCGTGGTCTGGGGACTGGACATCCTGGGCCTGTTCCCACGAGCGCCCAGGGGCTACCGCTTCCTCTACGTCGCCATCGGCAAGTTCACCAAGTGGGAGGAAGTGGAGGCTGTCCGCACCATCCCAACCGGCTCGACTGTCAAGTTTGTCAAGGGCCTCGTGGAGCCATTTTGGGGTTCCCAACCGCATCATCACCGACAATGGCTCATAATTCACGAGCAACCTTTTTCAAAACATATTGTGCTAACCTTGGACGCAGATATGCTATGCTTCAAAGGGCACAACCGGAGCAATGGCCAGCCGAGCGCCGCCAACACGAAGGTCCCGAGGGGCCTCAAGGCGAGAACCTTCAAGAAGAAGCTCGAGGCCTGTGGTAGGGATGGCACGATGGGCTCCAAATCCGTGTTGTGGTCCATCCGCACCACCACAACCAAGCCCACTGGCAAGACTCCGTTCTTCCTTGTCTGCGGAGCCGAAGCAGTCCTCCCTCACGAGGTCAGGCATCGCTCCATGCGGGTCTTGGCGTTCAACGAGCCGAGACAGGACGCCATGCGGGGGATGGACCTCATGCTGGGGGAGGAACGTCGCCGCCAAGCCTCGCTCCATGCAGCGAGGTACCAGCAGGCCCTTCAGCGGTATCACTGCCGCACCGTCTGCTCCAGGACTCTCGAGGTGGGTGACCTTGTCCTGAGGTGGATGCTCTCAAGGGAAGGGTTTCATAAGCTCTCACCCACGTGGGAGGCCTGCTCAGATCGCCCATGTCTCCGTGCCTGGCGTCACAAGACTGGAGACACAGGACGGGGTCCCCATCTAGAACGCCTAGAACATCCAGCATCTCCAGAAGTTCTACCCATGACTAAGGCCCAGTGCCTATGAAGATCTCAGCTCATGACACTCTCACGTAATAATGAGTTGGGGCTATACATGCCCCGGAGTCTCCCGAGTGCTGCCCCTGGGCCTCACGGGGGCTTCACCCACGTCCTAGTGGAGGCCCCATGCTCCGTCCTGGTGGGAAGACAAGAGGACTAGACTAGGTGCTGGATGCGATCGTTTCTTTCGCTTGCTTTCTCAGAGCTGGTTTTTGACTTCTTGAATGAAATTTGGAATTTTCGTGACTTTTGTTCGCAAGGTTTGGGAAGTTTCTTTCTTTTCTCTCCCCATAGTGTTCCCCCTCTAAAACCTTGTTTTAGGAAGAGTGACGGTTTCCCGTCGCTCTTCCTCACGCACCCGCACGAGGGGGCTGGGCACAGTGTGTGCACCAGGGCTCGCCCACGACCACACCTCGCCAAAACCTTGTTGCCCCAGTTTTGGCGCCTTTAATCCTCGTGGGATGCCCTTGAACGAGCTCATGGGCAGGCACACCCTCCCGAGTCCATGCCTCTGGGCATCGCGACGTGGCACACTAGCCGCAGTTAACCCACGCTTGGGGGCTTGCGCGAGGTATGGCGCCTCATGATGTTTTCTAACCCCGCAGCCACAAGGCACTTATGGAGGTTCGACGACCCTCAAGTCTTCAAGAAGAAAAGCGCTCGGAAGACGCTCCTGAAAGGGCATGCTCTCGCGGCATGGGATTCTACCGCGAGCACAACGAGCTAAGTCATCCTAACCACCGCGCAGAGCAGCACGGATATCACGACATAATATGAAAATAGCGAGCATAGCATAATGGTGCAAGCGCCATGGTTCATTTCACGCCCCAACAAGGCCTTCTACCTTTTTTCGATGCAGGAAAAAGAAAGAAATTAAAGCAAGCCGCGTGACTATGGCGACTCCCGAGGCCCAGCTCCGGCGACGCTCGAGCTCAGTCGGAACCTTCCTCCTGCTTCACCAGGGTGCGCTGGCGATGCGGCTCGTCGTCCTCCCCGGTCTGAGTCCGGCGGCGTGGCGGCTCGTAGAAGTCGCCATCACTCGTGCTCTGCCCAGAAGAGGAGCCTCCGCTGCTAGAGGCGGCGCGGCCGTCGCCAAGGGCAAGCTCACCACTAGCGGCGATGTCGGTGTTTTCGTCCTCGCCGTCGCTGTCGCTCTTCGGGCAGCACCCGAGGCGCCGGCCCTCTTCCCTGAAGACCCTGGCGTAGTGGGTCGCGACGCCGTCATACCTGAAGTGGAGGGTACACCTCCCATGCAGGCCGCGCGCGGGGGCAAACGGCTACCACCCGCGGTTCAAGAACATGTTGCCCGCGGCGGTGACATCAACGTCCACCCATGAGGCCTTGCTGTAGCAGCCATCGGCCTGCAGCCATAGGCCACCGGGCCCTCTGGCCGGCAGCGCTCTCGCGAAGGAACGTGGAAGCTGGAACCAAATGCCCGCTGGCCTCTCCGACCACACGATGAATTCTGGAGATGCGTCGGCTGAGTGGGAGTGCGGCCGCAGTGGCCAGGTGATCGCCGCACGCCTCTCCCCGTCGCTGAGGTCACCTCGTCCGTGGTAGCTCCTACCTCAAGAAGAGGCACAACCGCGGCTGCTAGAGGCAACGCCGGCCATTGAAGGGGCACACCCGCGCCCCCGAGAGGTTACCACCGGGGTCGCCACATGCTTTTGGGGCCGCCCATGGCCTCTCTTGGGCGACGGCGAGCCTGGCCCCTCCTTGGGGGCCTTCCCTTTCTGCGCCGCAGAAAACCTCCTCACTGGCGCCATGGATGCTTTGACAAGACAGCGAGACAAGAAGGAAGAAGGAGGAGCAAGCAACGAGAAGACGGAGACGGGCAAGGGGCTTCCACCCCTCCATTTATAGCCAGAGGGAGGCCAACCGCCGGCATCCCACGATCCCCAGTGTTAGGACCCCGATTCCAAGTCACATCGATCTAGCCGGTAACACCTCATATCACTTTGCGGCCTCACGCACGGTATTCCCACGGGTGTCGCCTTACCATGGCCCGGGACCGTTTGCGCCTTTTAGCTCACGTATACCATAGTGTTGCTAGCATCCATATGACAGAGAACCCGGGCCGACATGACTAGTCATGAACCCAAAGTGGCACTAACTTACGGGGACAGACATACATGAATCAACATCGAGCATGTCGGTCATCAGTGTGCGAATCCGGGCTGTAGCACTAGGCTAACAGGACTCCGGTGAACTGGGCTGTAGCAGGCTAGGCAGGACTCCAGATGTCATCGCGTGACATTTCCCCGAAGGGACAGACACGGGAACGAAGTGAATCACATGTCGGCCAGTCAAGAGTTCCGGAGAAGTAGTGCTGGGCTAGCAGGACTCCGGTGAACCGGGCTGTAGCGGACTACTATGGCTCATGGAAGCACCAGCCTACATTTCCCCATAAGAGAGGCTACCAAGGATAAACAACTAGGTTGTCGGATCCCACACATACCAAGCATTTCAATCATACACACAATATGCTCGATATGTGTAAATACAACATGGCATCACAACATAACTCTACGACTCAAGTATTTATTCATTAGGCTCCGAGGAGCGAGATATTACAAACATGGGTCTCATGAACCAACGTTCAAAGCATACAAGTCAAAGCACATGCGGAAGCTTAACATGTCTGAGTACATACATCTACAAATGAAAAAGGTTGAGAAGCCTAACTATCTACCAGATCCTACCAAGGGCACAAGATCGTAGCTGAGGTATCAAGCTAAACGTCGAAGTCCACACGGAACTACTAGCAAGACTGACGTCTCTCTGCAAAACATAAAATAGGCAAACGTGAGTACAAATGTACCCAGCAAGACTTACATCGTAACTAGCTACATATGCATCAAGATCAACAAAGGGGTGGTGGAGTTTGACCGGCAGCAAGCCAGCTTTGACTCAAGGGCTATCCTAAACTATGACCGCAAGTAACTCTTTTGAGGTGGCGCTTACGAGTCCACATATTCACCATATCAATACACCACTATGGATCCGCTCCCGTCTCCCTACGAGAACGCCATCCATAGCACTCATGCTTATCTTGCGCATTTTAGAGTATCCACTTCCACTTGTCTATGAACTGTACAGGCAACCCAGAAGTCCATTACCGCGGACACGGCTATTCGAATAGATGATGTTAACCCTGCAAGGGTGTACTTCTTCACAAACGCTCTCACCATTTATCGCCGTTTACACGACATGTACTCGGCAACCATCAAGCGGAAGCCCAACGAGGATGTCGGCCACGGCCTACCTAAACACTCAAGTCTCTAGTCCAGGTTTATCGCCTATTCAGGTTTCGTCCGCAGGGAGTCCGGCCGAGGTTTCCACATACGGCCCCGAAGATGTGTACAGGGTTCCGAGATACCAAACGGGCGCCCGGCATACCCGGCCATGTGCCTACCGCATCACAGCCCACCCCTCGGGTCAACGCTACAAGCACGGCCTCCAAAGATACTACGTAACACCGTAAACTACTTGCAACTCCTGGACAGAGGACAAGGGTGGTTAAGAAGCCGAGAGAGTCAATTAAGGATCCCAATGTGTGGCAGTAGCTGATCATGGATCACAAACACAGAACTCAGTTCCTAAGGACGGCTTCAATGAAACAACCCACCATGTACATCTACATGGCCTCTCATCGATACCTTTACCAAGTCGTGTTCACACACTTAGCTCTCAACAGTAATACATGTTCACACAACTCCAATTCATCCCCGATGAATCAGACCTGACTCAACTCTAAGCAGTAGCAGGCATGACAAACAAGCATGAATGAGTAGGCACATTAGGGCTCAAACAACTCCTACTCATGCTAGTGAGTTTCATCTATTTACTGTGGCAATGACAGGTCATGCAGAGGAAAGGGGTTCAACTACCGCAGCATGTAACAGTTGAATATTTGTTGTCCTAATGCAGTAAAAGAGAGCGGGAGCGAGAGAGTGGGATTGTATCGGAATGAACAAGGGGGGTTCTGCTTGCCTGGTACTTCTGAAGATAGCATTGAGTCTTCATCACTGTCAACGATCACAACGTCGGAACAACGTCTACCAAGGGGAAACAACACCGGCAACAGAGAGGAAACACCATCAATGCAATGCAACAATATGATGCATGAATGTGACATGGAAATATGCTGTGATTTGAGCTAATGCAGATAGCAGCGATTTAAATGGAGTTGGTTCGAACACTAGATTCAAATTCAAACTCCATATGTGATTATTCATATGCCATGTAATTGGTTTGGCCTGATCAGCAGGTATAAGTTGTTCAAAAATGCATGAAAATGGTACAGATGGATAGATTGGATTTTTCTGATCATTTTTCATATATAATTTGTTTCATTTGGATTTATGGTTGAATTTCTATGAATTTTAGAAGTTTTGGACATTTTCTGGAATTTCCTAATTAAAAATAAATCCAGAAAATGTAATACTGCGTCAGCATGACGTCGGGGTGACGTCAGCTGGTCAAAGGCGCCAGCCCAGGTCAAACCTGACCAGTGGGGCCCACAGGTCAGTGACTCAGTTAGTTAACTGGGTTAATTAGGTTTAGACTAATTCTAACAAAAATGTCAGCAGGGTTGGGCCCACGTGTCAGTGGCTCAGGGTTAGTTTAGCGAGGGGATTAACACCTAACAGCGGTGATTAGCACTAACTAACACCTAACTAATCCTAGTTAGGGTCGGCCCCACATGTCATAGTCTTTGGGCGGGGCCCTGCTGGGGTCAAAGTGGGTCAAACCCACCGGCGACTCGACGCCGGCGAGGTCAGCGGCGGCCGCGGGCTTCGGAAAAGCTCCACAGAGCACGATTGGATGCGCTAGAGGCAGCTCTAGGACGCTGGCGGCGCGGCACGGCGGATGGTGGTGGTCTCCAGGCCTAGAATGGCCTGTAGCGTCGCCGGCGACGACCACGGGCGCCGAGCTTTAGCGAGCTCGGGTCGGGCTACAAAGGCAAAAGGATGAAATGAAGCTCCCTCGACGCTCTATGTGTTCCTACGAAGCGTTTGGACGCACTGGCATGACCAAATGGTCGCTGGAGCTACGTCGGCAACAAGCTCGGGCGGCGGTGGTTCTCGGTCTCGATGAACGCGACGGCTAGAGGACGGGAAAGCTGCGGGGAAGAGAGGGGAAATGCGGCGGAGCTCACTGAGAATACGATGAGGTGGTCAGCGAGCTCGGGGACGTCCTCGTTGTTGCGAATCGAGCAACGGCGATCGCCGGCCTTGGCGATGAAGACGGCGGTGATGGCCTGACTTCGGGGCACCCGGCGTCGCGTGCGTCGGCGTAGAGCTTCACGGATCCGAGGCGGAGCTTATGGGCTAGCTGGATGGCCACGGGGATGCTGGTGGCCGCGGTGGCTCACGGCGGCGTGCTCAGGCGCGTGAGGGGAAGAGCGAGGGAGAGAGACAGAGGAGAGGGGAGGGCACGGGGGACAGTGAGAGAGGGTAGGGGTGGTACGTGGCGGCTCCAGGAGCCTCTCCCGCGTCGGCGGAAGCAGGAGGTGGCCATGGCGTGGTCAGCAGCGCCGGGCACGCGCCCTCGCCTACTGGCGCGAGGAGGAAGGCGACACGGAGGAGCTGGTGGGCTGGGTTGCAACAGTGCTCGGCCAACTAGGCGCCAGGTAAGCTACATGTACTTTCTCTCTCTCTCTCTCTCCTTTATTTCTGGTTTTCTATTTATTCCTCTGTTTTGAATTAATCAAAATACTAATTCGTTTCCTAAATTCCTGAATTGACTTGTGGGCACATTTGGAAATATTTCCAACAACCCTCAACCACTTCAATAATTATTTGGGCATTTTAATTATTTATAGCAATTAAATGCCCAAATTCAAATACTTAATAAGTTCACTCAAAAATCCAAATTGATCTAGAAAAATGTGCACCATTTTTGTCAGAGGTGCTAGACCAATTCAAAAAAGATGAACATTTCTAAAGGGCATTTTGGGTTCATTGAAAAGATTTAAGTTGAACCTAGTTGAATTTCATTTGCTGCTAGGGTTTATCAGTCCCCATTTCAACTTTCAAATAAATTTTAGACATGATGCATGGGTGCTGATGCAACTAATTACAAACAAATTCTAGGGATGTGACAACTCACCCCCACTATACAAGAATCTCGTCCCGAGATTCAAGACGTGAGGTAAGAAGACAGACGGGACACGAAGCTAACACGATCTTCATGATCCAATTGCCCTTCTCGAGGATGTTGATTCGTTCCATCATATTGATCTTGATGTCTTTGCTTTCGTAGTCTTCTTCTAGCTATGACGACGGAAGAGAGGAAGACTCTATAGGATTTGATCTTCATAAAGATCAAGCGAGTCACGATCAACTCATAGAATGAGATGAAAGAATGCCTCTTGAGCTAAGACACAAGACACTCATCATGGGTGAAAGGATATTGATGGCGGTGGCTTGATTTGGTAGGAAACAATTCCACGCTTAGGTAGGATGGTGAATGGTTTCAAGATAGCGATGAAATAATTTCCATCATTCCATTACGGGACACCTCGGGGGAGGTGACTCGTAGAATTATTCCCTTATGTGGCAAAAAGAATTAATTTTGATATAGGAATCGTTGAAACTCCCTAAACCAGCCCAAGGAAAATCACAAACGACCGTGTGAAGGAGCTTGAAGAAATGGCATACTCATACTATAATGGATGATGTGGACTACCTTGTTGAAGACAACGCAATGGATGATTTTTTTTATCATCCGAAATGGATGGGACCCATGGTAGGACCACTTTTGAAGATGATCCTGAACAGCAACTGCTGAGAAGGGCAGCCCATGAGAAATTGGCACAATGGTGGTGCAAGATGGGAACAAAATGCAAATGTTGGAATGTTCCAACCATCATATCTGCCTTAGATTCAGATCTGTTAGTAACAAGATACTTCAGACTCAACATGTCTGAAAAAGAAAGTTTGCAACACAAATCGACGAGATGATGTTGCGAGATTCTCGGGAAGTGAACTACGATAGCAAGCTCCAAAACATGAGCTGGTTCTGCTACATACATGTGAGCATGTTGTCCAAGACAAGAATGACCACATAGTAGGCTTATAATAAAATACTATCGAGTTCAGGTGTAGAACCATCATTAATGACATCGAAGTCTCCACGCGTGGAAGTCCAAAGAATTCACTTTAGAACAGACTCCTTTATCTTGAACAAATCAATCAGTGGCTTGGTGTGCTAGGGATGCATATGGAATGAAGATGATCAGTCTATCAGACCATAGAATACTTCGCATGCGTGCATGATTGACTTAGGATGATTCCAGAGGAAACAAAACAATCTTTCTCTAACTCACGGCGGCAACTTGCACCAAATGCACATGAATTCGAGGAGGTCACTTCTTCCATCCAAGCATAAGCTTCATGAATGGAACACGAAGGCATTGCTTACAAAGTTTCCAACACTAGGTTGATGTTCAACATGAATCATGGAGGAGATGAAATGCTGCTGATGGGCTCAACAGCAACTCATCGGAATTTTCCATATCACTGGAATTCCACCATCATGTGAACAATGTGATAGTATTGGTCAGACCAAAGGATGTAATGGTGTATGCTCGAGGAAAAACCACGAGTAAGACAACATTATGAATATCGTTGGTTCTAACTTGATTTGACGACAGCCCACACTCAAATCAAGGTTTGGAGAAGACGATAAATTCAACAACCGATCACGAGGAACAATCGATGAAGATATCATCTCTCACAACACACACACACACACACACAAAGATATCCCTTAAAATGAACTAAGTCAGACAAGCTTTTATCTCCCAACTCTCCAAATTGTTGTTCAACTTAACCAACTAGTTCGGGGTATTCAACACAGATTCTTGGAGAAGGGTTGGTTACAAGAGAACCAACTTGATCACGAACTCAACATAGCGGTCAGGTGACAACCTGGTAACACTTCCGAGAAGATATTCGGAAAATCACGAACCACCGATATGTTACTAAGCTCGAGAAAGCTTGTTGTCGATGTAGTCCCTTTTCCTTGCTTCGGAGAGATGAATGTCGATGGAGAGGTTCTCAATGCGCTCTTGCAAGGTAGATTGTGCTCCTTGCATTTCGTGTTGTAGTCCGAAGATGGACATTTTGGTGATGTAGTTGTTCGCTCCGTCATTGTTGTCGAAGACCGGAGATGAAATGCCTTGCCTATCCATCACAAGACTCGAGCAAATAGGAATGTGAGAAAGAGAAGAACTTATACCAAATGTACCTTGACCAATGTTGAAAATGGATCAATGATCACTCAATGTGTAACAAGGAAATAGCACAATTGGTACCAATTCTTGTCGGTTTCTCACACCTACACAAGTAAAGCTTTTGGTGGAGCTCAGTGAGGATAATGGCACAAAAATTTGATGCAAAATGTTAGCAAGAGTCAATAATGTTGGAAAAGATTCACAAATTCGAGTGAAACAAGTAGACCAATAGCAAATGTGGCACACGGAAACACACACACGGATAGATAAATGGGGTCGTGCAACCAAGGAATGAGCTCAAAATTTGGAATCCACCAAAACGGTCGTGTTGCACAACTCAAGAGAGACGCTAGCACGATTGCTCAATAGACGAATACGACACTTGTGCACAACCTATAAGATGCAAAATGGATAAACTTTCTATCCCAAGTATGCTATATATGTATGGTTCCCGGTGTATGATCCAAGATGATCAGATATGACAATCTTATGTGCAATGTGGTATGATGCTATGGCACTTGCTTACAAGCTCTTTCTTCGCACTTTTCTTTGCTTAAAAGCTTATTCTCTTTTTTTTTGTATGGCCAATTTGCACAATGTACAAACCAATATATCAATTGTGTATATGCGGGAACAATCTTGTGACACAAGAGATTTTATGATGATACCAATATGATATGGTATGTATGCAATGGAAGGGTGGATCACTAATGTGCACAAGTAACGTTGCCGGGCAATACTCAAATGGCTAGTCTCGATAGGCAAGTGACGCAAAATGGGCTAGGGGTTATCAATGCAATTGCAAGGGGAATGTACAATGGTGTCGTCGAGGTTACCGTCGCTGCGATGATGAGTGGCGGTGTTCTTGATGTAGATACCAAGATGATGTATACTCGTCCCTAAGTAGTCAAACACCTTAGGAAACGGAAAACCGCAAACTCAAAATCTCAAATGACAAATGTCAAATGGTGGTAGCAGAAAGCGGTGGTATTGCACTAGGCAATGCGGAAGTGGAATGATGGGCTATACACGGCGTCGGAGTTGGTAGCACGGTCCCTAAGTAGCCGAAACACCTTAGGAGACTCAAGTCACTACTCAAACAACCTCAAAAAATGCTAAATGGAGCACAAAGGGTTAGGTTGCGGAAGGGTATGGTGGTTTTATGGATGATTTGGTGGATGGCCTAGGCAAAGGCAAAGATGCCAAGATGTCAAAATTTTGGTGGAGTCAAATGGTGTTGGTGCCTATCTAGGTGGATGGTGGATGGCAATAGCTACTCAACAAGCTAAAGAGCGCGACAATCGGACTCCGGATGTGGAAATTATGGACAAAACGGTGAAGTGCACGCTGACACTGGGGGTCAAAGACGGGGTAGGAGCCTGTGGCACGGGTCCCGTCTTGCCTGATACACACACCGAGGGCACGGGTCACCTGGGACATGCGGGTTTTGGCGAATTTCTTCCCGATCTAGGCTTCAAATGGATGGATCTCGTTCTTTGGGGTATGGTTGGGAGGAAAGGGTGGTATGGGAGGGTGGGAGGACGAAGGGACAGCGGCAGAACCGCACTGGAAGGGCCGTGCGCACGGGGTCTGACTGGCCCTTGTGCACGGGGTCCCGTGTGCACGGGATCCCGATGGCCCGTGTGCACGGGGTGTTCTGAGAGCGGACGAACTGCTCCGAAACCGAATGGAATTTCGAAATTGGGGTCAAAATCGAAGGATGGAAGGTAGGGGAAGGTGGTAGAGGGGTGGATCTACTTGCCAAACACCGAATCCATGGATCAAATCCAACAAAACATCACTAAACCAACAAATCACAAAAAAAATTGGGGCTATTTTTCGTGGGGAATTTTCGAATTTAGGACAAAAACAACAAAATCAAGCTAGAAAACGCGGGGTAGGGGCTCCAAAAACGTGATCAACGTGGCTCATGATACCATATGATGTAGGGTGGAACCCTATGGGGTTGATCTTTCACGTTTGGAGAGGATCCCTACGAGGAACATGAAGAACGAGCGGAAGAGCACGAGGGAAATCACGAGGAAAACACAAGAGAATCACTCAAACCAACAAGATTCGATTACACATGCGCTAGATCGATGAACACAAAGAGAGATACACGATCCACGATCAACAAAGGACGATACAAGAGGTAACCGGGTTCTTCTACGTGAGGAGGTCTTGATAGGGGCCACCCATGAGGGGGTCTTGATCTTGGTCACTCCAAGTGGAGGTCTTGATCTCCTAGTGGAGTGGATCCATGGAGCAAAGCTCTCATATGTCTATCATCTACTTTGCTAACCCTAACATATGGTCTAGGTACGGAATATATAGGCATGGGGACGAAGTGGATGAAGAGGAGGCCCAAACAGCAATCACATCCGTCCATCCTGTAGGGTCCGTGCGCACAGGGGTCCCGTGGGCACGGTACAGGCCCGTGTGCACGGGGTGCTCCAGCGCCAACTCTCTGAGTAGTCCGTGCGCACGGTGTCTCGAGGGCCCGTGCGCACGGAGTCGCCTGGGACTTCCTGTCCAGCTCGTGTTGGGTTCCTTCTTCCTCCGTGTGGGCTTGGGGTCCTTCTTCTTGGCCTCCGGGAAGCTTCCTGGCTGCTTGGTGGCGGTCACCCTCGTACCTAAAGATGCACAACGATCCAAGGTGAAGTAGTGAAAGTGCGTTATATCGACTAGAGGGGGGGGTGAATAGGCAATTTTTACGAATTCTTCACTGAGGAATTTGCCGGTGAGGAAATTCCTTAGCAAAGAACTACTTGCAGCGGAATAAGTACTCAGAAGTAAGCATAAGAGAATGCGGGCATGGTCATCATGATGAAATGAAGACAATCAAAGAGTACAGAAAGCATAAACACATGATAGCACAAGATGAAGACAAACAGACTGAAGAAATTGAACTGAGGAAATTGAGAAAGTCTTCAGTCAAAGTCTTCAAACGCAGATATGAATGAACACTCAACACAGTAATGGGGAAATCAAAGAGTTGAGGAAATAGAACCAGTTAGGTTGGTGAAGACAATGATTTGGTAGACCAGTTCCAACTGCTGTCTCAGTTGTACATCTGGTTGGAGCGGCTGAGTATTTAAACTCGAGGACACACAGTCCCGGACACCCGATCGGCTGAAAGCACGTAGCTCAGACACCAAGTCCTCACCGTATTCTCCTTGAACTAAGGTCACACAGACCTCGTCCAATCACTCGTGGTAAGTCTTGAGCGACTTCCAAACCTTCACAGACTTGGTCACTCGGCGATCCACAATTCCTCTTGGATGCTCTAGACCATGACGCCTAACCGTCTGGAAGAAGCACAGTCTTCAAAGGTAACAAGCGTTGGATCCACGCAGGATCAATCTCTTCAGTGATGCTCAATCACTTTGGGTTTGTAGGGGTTTGGTTTTTGGGTTTTTCCTCACACGATGATTTTCGCTCAAAGTCCTCAGAGGATGGGTTGCTCTCAAATGAAAAGTGTCAAGTTCTCTCGGAGCAGCCAACCAGCTAGTGGTTATCGGGGGCGGCTATTTATAGCCTAGGGAGCAGCCCGACATGATAAGACATAAATGCCCTTCAATGATATGACCGTTAGGTGGATAAGATATTTTGGGACAGTGGCGAAGACAAGAACGGTCGGAAATTTGACTCTCAAATTCCTCGGGCTATCATGTTCCTCACCGTGTAGGCAATCCGACCGGCGAATTCCTAACTCCTCGGTCAGAACAAATTCCTCGTGAATGTAAGAACTTCGTCTCTTTCACTGAAGAAATTGACTGAACTATATGAGATTTCCAAAGGCTTCACTCGAAGGGATTGGTAGGTGTAGGATTTTGAGTTGAGCATCACATGGAAATTTTTTCCTTAGTATTTCCTCGACCCCCTTTAACAGTACGGTGTTTCCTATGACTCAAGAAAGAGAAAACGAAACTACGAAAACAAAAGTCTTCACGCTTCATGTTCCTCAAATGAATACCAAGTCCTCAAGGTCACACCAATTTCTTCACTTTCAAAGTCTTCAGAAAGTCTTCAGAATATCAAAGTCTTCAGTCGAAGAACTTCATTTTTAGGGGTCGACTTTCACTCTAAATATCAAACTCCTCATAGACTTATAGACCTGTGTACACTCATAAACACATTAGTCCCTTAACCTATAAGTCTTCAATACACCAAAATCACTAAGGGGCACTAGATGCACTTACAATCTCCCCCTTTTTGGTGAATCATGACAATATAGGATAAGTTCTCAATGGGGATAAACATATGAAGTGTAAATACTGATGTTGAGGAATTTGATTGCAAGATATAGAAGAACTCCCCCTGAAGATGTCCATAGTGAGGAATTTGCTTTTGAGGCAGTGCACATTTGAAGAGTTGAATCATGGAGATCTCCCCCTATATCTTGTAATTCATACACTCATTTGACATATAATATGAAGAATTTGAAATGCATGATGAAATATGGTGCTTGATGATATTCAGCATGCGTGCGATAACATTAATGAGGAATAAGCATGCAAAATAACGCATCAAGAGTATCAGAGCTTAGTGCATCAAAAATATCAGAGCACCATCGGGTTTAAGATTACAACTCGATCCAATAAAAGTTTCAGAAGAACGAGAGTTGTAACTTAACAAAAAAATGCCCATATAATAGACCCGCTTGAAGACTAACTCAAATTTCTCCCCCTTTGTCATCGAATGACCAAAAGGATCGAAATTGAGGACTAACGCCCCTGAAGAATTTCAAGTTGATGAAGGAGCGCCCGTGTTGTTGGGGGCGGTTGGTGTATTGGGGCCTGCCGCAGTGTCGGCCAAGTCTTCATTTTCATCAGTGTCTCGTGATGAAGAATAGGAGCTGGCCACCAAGGAAGGAAATTTGACCTTCTTGTATTTATTCAGAGGAGGTGCAGACCAGTCAAATACTTACTTGAGACCCATTGTCGTCAGTTCTTCCGTCTTTGTAGACATTTGAAAGAACAGCCAGTGTGTTTGAAGGTTTCATGGAGGTAGTAGTGGTTTTTCTTCACCGCATTGTGTGTAGAGGTCATGTTGTGAAGAATTGAACCAAACGACGCTTGACCCATTTATGATTGTGATCAACCTTCCGATGAAGACTAAGGAGTAACTCACGATCATCATCACCTGTGTCTTTGTGGCTTGAGGACTTTGCTTGGCTGAGGTATTTGCGGCAGAGTCATGTGTGGCAGAGTCATCATTGGTGGAGTAGGATGCAGCTTTGCGAAACTGTCCATCCAATGGACGAGTGCCTTCATCGATCACATCAGTTGCCTTGCCCTTGTCATCAGCTGAGGTAAATGTCCGTTTGAGGACTTCAATCGGGGGCAAGTAGCTGCAGTGGTTCAGAGTATCAGCCTTGTAATTGAGTGAAGACCTTGTCCTGATGAACCTCATAATCCATGGTGCATAAGGCTTCAGCTCAAAAGGTGACATAGCAATATTCGCCAGAGTCCTCATGAATAAATCATGGAAGTTGACGGGAACGCCATGAATGATACTGAAAATCATATTCTTCATGATGCCAACGACTTCTTCATCATTTGAGTCGTGGCCTTTGATAGGACTCATTGTCTTCGTCGGAATCCGATAGACAGTCCGAGGCACATACAATAATTCCTTGATGAGGAATTTGGTTCTTGGGGCCTGCCACGGCTTCAAAGGCTTCATCAAGACTTGCATATAGTGATTTGAAAGCTCGGGTTCGTTGTAGATACAACGAGCACCATCAAGGGAGGACTGAGTGGTAGAGCACGAAGCAATTCGATTCTTGGTGCCTTGTAGTGAGTATTTTCAGACATCCAGTCTAACACCCATGAGTTCACGTCTTCAGCGTCTCCGGTGATGTGCAGCGTTGCATAGAATTGAAGAATGAGTTCTTCATTCAAATCACAGATGTCAGTGCAGAAATTCAGAAGTCCTGCATCGTGAAGAACACTGAGGACTGGCTCGAAGCCTGGCAGAGACTCCATGTCCACATGAGGAATATGTGCATGCTCGAAGACTTTGTCTTTGTTGAAGAGCACTGAGGAATGGAAATTGGATTGACTGGCAGTCCAGAAACGCCTCTTCCTTATGCGAGCAGAATCATATGGATTGTAATCAGTGAAGAATACGTGCTCGCCGAAGAAATCTTCAGCCTTGAACTTTTGCTTTGTTGAGAAGGGATTCTTTGGCTTTGGTAGTGGAGTGTCAGTGAGTTGCATCACGACCTCTGGAATCGCAATCTCAGGTTCTTCAGGCTGAGGAATTTCTTGTTCCTCTATAGGTGCATTCTGAGGATCAGCAAAGACGGAGTTCATCGGCGCTAGTGGCTGGAATTTCTTCATGGACAGATGAAGTGGGATGAGTTTCTTGAGCCCATTAGAACTGTTGGAAGCAGGGACCGAGGAATCTGTTGAATTGGGGTGAAGAGTGGAGAATTTGGATGCTGACTTTCCCAAAAGTCATCGTTCATCACTGGCGTTGTGCTTCCAATATCCACATCTTCTTCAATTTCCTCAACACCGGCCTCTTCAGCTATGAACTGAGGCATAAGCGAGGAAATGATTGGGGTTGAAGGGATTGCTTCCACTTCAATTTCTTCATCAATCTACTCGACGAAGCGTGAATGATCTTCTTCATCAGATCCGCTTGGGATCTCATAATCTTCACCAAAAGGAACAAGGTCCTTTGATGGAATTGAGGAAATTGGAACAGCATCAATAGGATTTTCAAAGGAGCTGGTCATTGGCTTCATTTTCTTCGCAGCCGAAGAATTTGACGCAGCTGATGCTTTCTGTTTCTTCACTGCAGCTCGTTCTGCAGCCTTGGTCTTCTTCACATCAGAGGCAGATGGAAGAATTGGAGTTGGTGTTGACGCAGGAGGAGCTGAGGAATATGGTTGATTTTCCTCAGGCACAACTGATGCAGCTTGTTACGACTTGTTCAGTTTCTTGAGCGCACCACTAGTGGATGCCACAGCAATTTCTTCACGGCTGGAATGGGATCATCAGCCTCGAACTAGCATTGTCTTCAAAGCTGAACTTCATCAGCGGTGCTGGCATGTTCTTCAGTCTGCTGAGCTGGGGCTCCAGCCTGAGGAATTTCATGGTGCGTTGGGGCAGCAACATTGGTGAACTTCTTTGTCAGGTTGACGAATCTGACTTTGGCTCCTTGTCAATCAGCATAATAGGAGTTAAATTTGTCGCTAAGGGCTTTGATGTCAGCCTGCATCTTGATAAGTTCTTGATTGTCATCTTGACAACGCTTTTCTTCAGCCTTTCTCCTTTACGTACTATGATTTCTTGATCTCTCCGGTTGTATCAAATTTCCATTTCTCCTCTTGGATGAAATGAGTCAAGATGTGACTTTGGCCAGGTGTCAACTTGAAGTCGTGCATAGGAGTGTTTGGGTCCTTGTGCGGAGATCAATGTAGTCTAGGATAGCTCTTGGATCCAACAAATAAAGGGCACAGGTGTGCCTTTGGCTCTAGCGGCCCTTTCTTGGCGGTCTCTGATGATTTCCGCAAGTTCATCATCATCAGCCTCATCATCTTCAGGTGGCTCTTGGAAGGCGACTTGTTTCTTCTTGGGACTTGGCCGAGGACCTCGTCCAGCTGTGGCCTTAGTCTTCAGCAGAGTCGGGCCAGATGAAGACTTTGGTGCAGCTGAGGAACTTGCTGAAACACCAGAGGCAATGGAGATGCCTGCAGTCCTTTGGCACGTGGCCAGATGCACAGGTGTTGAGGACTTTGTCGGAACTGCTGAGGACTTTGTAGGAGCAACTGAGGACTTGGGAGGAGCAGGAGCAGCATGAGGAATTGGCCGTGAGGGCACGGTGAGAACTTGGCCGTGAGGGCACTGTTTGTGAAGCACTTGGCTTGTGTGCGGGCTTCTTTGCCATAGATTTTCTTGGCTTGACAGAGGCCTCAGTGGCAGCAGTAGTAGCAGAGTCCTTATTAAATTTCCTCACAGCCTCATTGGCTTGTCTTGCCAATTTGGCTTGGCGTTTGGCCCATTCTTCAGGAAAGTCCTCACCACGCTTGATCTTTGGTGGGGTCGACTTCTTGACCGGTGCCAATGGAGCTCTTGGGCATGGAGGATTGAGAGTGAATTTCTTCATGTACTTTGGAGTTACATATCTGTACTCCCTCCATTCTCTTGCCCATCTCCTTTCAATCCTTTGAATGCACCTTGCGCTGGTTTTGTTTTCTTTGCCGAACTCGGCTTCATCAGGTGTGCAATAATCAGCATATATTTCCTCAGGGATCTCAAATGCAGTCATGACCTCAGGCCTCTTTCCTCCTTTCTGTGGCTTCTTTCCTTCTGCCATATTCTTCAGGTGAGGAATTTGAACAAACGAATTCTCTGAAGAAGTATGCAACTTTTCTTCGAGGAACGCTGCAAATGAGTTAAGTTGATGAGAACCTAGTGATTCAGTAGCGGACATGAGTACCTGTGAATGCAGTATAGTTGCGAGGAATTTGGAGAGGTCATATCGTTCTCGTAAGGTTTTCAAAAAGAACTAGTTTGAGGAATTTGACCGGATGAGCCTTGAAGAATTTCACTAAGCATTCTTTGTCTTAGGTTCCAGAGTTGTATAGATCGAGGATCCACACAATTGAGGAATCTTGAAGAAAATCATTGCTTAGAGAAACGAATCAAGAGCATATTTTGTTTGAGGTGTTCATATGTGTGAAGATTTGAAGAATAAACACCTTTGAAGATTTTCAGGAAGGTTTGAGAATCAAAGCGAGTAAATAAAAGTAACTTTTAATTACCCGAAGTGAAGAACACGACGAACTGAGAAGAACAGATGGGAAGTTCGTCAGGTTAGATCTTCCACGCCCTAACTTGGCGGAGTAAGACAGCTACGGCGGCAGCGGAGTGAAGATTTCCGCGGTCGGCGCGAGTACGTCGGCGACGAGGTCGAGGCAGTGAAGCTCTTCCTCACCGGCGACGATGGAGTAGCGGCGGCGCTAGGGTTTGAGAAGCTCGAGCGAGAGAGAGCGGTCGAGCGGAGTAAAGGAAGTGAGGAAGGGGAGAGGGGGTATATATAGCCACGGTGAAAAACTGTTCGCTCAAGATTTGGGACGAGCGTGCCTGACCCTTCTCATTCGCTGACATGTGTCACCCACGTACTGAGAAGTGGAGATTGTGTTAGATCATGGGTGAATAGATAAATCTATCGTGGAATGCGGAACGGTTTGAGCGGCAAAAACGAAAGTTTGGATAAGATCAGTTTTAAAGTTCCATTTGCAATTTCTTCAGTTGACTAGGACACAGTGAAGATTTTGAACGAGTTTCAAATAGAACGCACATGTAGAATTTGTGAATAGATTGGGTTGAGTATAGCATAGAGGGGGAAGGGTCCGATCACATTCACTTAGCAGAAAAAGCGACTTGAAGAAATAGCCATAAGTGAATGCTGTAGAGGACATAAACCCATATATATATATATAGTTAATGAAGAAAAACGACGGAAACAGTGAAGATTTTGAAAAGTTGAAGAATTTGAAAAACTGAAGAATTTCAAAAAACTGAGGAAAAACTCAAATTGAAGATTTTCAACTTTGGTGGTGGCGTGACCCAATCGTATAAGAATGATGATTTCGGACACCGCATACAATTGTCGTAGGGTTACGAGAATCAAATTCTTCATTAATTTCTTCACACTTAGAGTGTTATTCTTCATTGATTGAAGAAAAACATTTCTTCATGTGTTGCACATCTAAGTCATCAATTTTGCATAAGTGTTAGGATGTGTGTCCTTTTCAAAGAACATTCGAAGATTCTAAGATATTTAGCTCACACTGCAACTTGCTAAATCTCTTCTCATCCAAGGGCTTTGTGAAGATATCGGCTAGTTGTTCTAAAGTCTTCACATGCTCGATGGAGATGTCGCCCTTCAACACATGATCACGAAGAAAATGATGACGAATTTGAATGTGCTTTGTCTTCGAGTGCTGAACTGGGTTGTGAGCAATCTTGATGGCACTCTCATTGTCACAGTAGAGAGGCACATTCTTCACGTTGATGCCATAGTCCTTGAGAGTTTGCTTCATCCACAACAATTGAGCACAACAAGAGCCAGCAGCAATGTATTCAGCTTCCGCAGTAGACAGTGATACGCAGTTCTGTTTCTTCGAGGACCAACAGACCAAAGATCGTCCGAGGAAATGACAAGTACCAGATGTTGACTTGTGATCCACACGATCACCAGCATAGTCAGAGTCAGAATATCCAATGAGATCAAAAGTAGAGCCCTTGGGGTACCATAATCCTAGTGTTGGTGTGTGAGCTAGATATCGAAGAATATGCTTCACAGCCTTATGGTGTGATTCCTTCGGTGTAGCTTGAAATCGGGCACACATGCAAACACTAAACATTATATCTGGCCTAGATGCACATAAGTACAATAGAGAACCAATCATGGAGCGGTATACCTTGTGATCGAAGTCAATACCATTTTCATCAGTGCATAGATGGCCATTTGTGGGCATAGGAATTTTGACACCTTTGCAATCTTGCATGCCGAATTTCTTCAGGACATCTTTGAGGTATTTCTCCTAAGATATGAATATGCCATTGTGTTGTTGACGAATTTGAAGACCTAAGAAGAATTTCAACTCTCCCATCATAGACATTTGATATTCTTCACTCATCATATAGGCAAATTCATCACTATAACATTGGTCAGTACAGCCAAAAATAATATCATCAACATAATTTGGCACACAAACAGTTCACCATCATATGATTTAGTAAAGAGAGTAGGGTCGAGTGAACTGGTGTGAAGCCATTCTTCACGAAGAATTCCTTCAATGTATCATACCACGCCCATGGGGCCCGCTTGAGACCATAGAGGGCCTTGTTGAGTCTCAAGACTTTGTCGAGGATTCTTTGGATCTTCAAAACAGGGGTTGAGCAACATATACTTCTTCCTCAAGCTTACCATTGAGGAATGCACTTTTACATCCATTTGATATAAAGTGATATTATGATGGTTAGCATAAGCAAGTAATATCTGAATAGCCTCAAATCTAGCAACAGTGCAAAAGTTTCATCAAAATCAATTCCTTCAACTGTGTGTAGCCTTGAGCTACAAGTCGTGCCTTATTCCTCACCACAAGGCCATTTTCATCTTGCTTGTTGCGGTAGATCCACTTTGTGCCAATGATATTATGCTTGCGAGGATCTGGACGTTTGACCAGTTCCCTGACATTGTTGAGCTCGAACTGATGTAATTCTTCTTGCATGGCCTGAATCCACTCAGGCTCCAGAAATGCTTCATCTACCTTAGTGGGCTTTGTAATAGAGACAAAAGCATAGTGCCCACAAAAGTTAGATAAATGTGAAGCTTTTGAGCGTGAGAGGACTCAGCACTTCAATGTCATCGATGATCTTGTCAACTTGCACTTCTTTTGCAACGCGAGGATGAGCTGGTTGTCATCGAGGAATTTGATCATTTTCCTCGGCACCATTGTCTTCAAAGATTATCTTCAGGTGCATCACCGGCGTTCTTCAGTCTGAGAATGAATTCTTCAGCAGATTCTTCAGTAGGAATGACATCCTCAGTTGCCTTGAACTTGATAGATTCCCCAGGAGCTGGTTCATCTAACACGGAAGGTAGGTGCTCTCTTTGCGAGCCATTAGTTTCATCGAACCGCACATCTACAGTATCAACAATCTTGTGAAGAGCGATGTTGAAGACTCTGTAGGTGTGCGAGTCCTTTCCGTAACCAAGCATAAAACCTTCATGTGCTTTCGGTGCAAATTTAGAACTGTGATGAGTATCTCTAATCCAGATTTAGCAATCAAGACTTTGAAATAACTCACATTGGGTTTCTTGTCGGTGAGGAGTTCATAGGCAGTCTTCTTGAAGAATTTGTGAACATACACTGCTGATGATGTGGCACACGATATCAATTGCATCAATCCAAAAACGACTAGGCGTTTTGTATTCATCAAGCATAGTGCGAGCCATCTCAACAAGAGTTCTGTTCTTGCGCTCCACGACGCCATTTTGCTGTGGAGTATAGGGAGCAGATAACTTATGAGTAATACCAAGTTCATCAAGATAGGCATCAAGACCGAATTCTTGAACTCAGTTCCATTGTCACTCTGATGTTTACGATCTTCACACCAAAGTTAGTTGAAGCCCTCGAGGAAAATCGTTTGAAGACTTCACACTTCATTTTTGTAAGTAACAATGTGTACCCATGTGTAACGAGAGTAATCATAAACAATAACAAAGCCATATAGAGATGCATCATTAGTGACTGCTGAGTAATGATTAGGACCAAAGAGGTCCATGTGAAGCAATTCGAAGGGATGAGTAGTGGTCATGATAGTCTTCGCTGGATGCTTGGCCTTGGTCATTTTTCCAGCTTCACAGGCTCCACACAAGTGATCCTTGAGGAATTTGACATTCTCAATGCCAATGACATGCTCCTTCTTTGCAAGCGTGTGCAAATTCCTCATGCCTGCGTGACCAAGTCGCTGATGTCATAGCCAGCCTTCTGAAGCTTTTGCAAGTAGGCACACGGCTGGTTGTGGTCCTGTAGAGAAATCAACAATATACAAGTCTCCTCTCCTAAAGCCTTCGAAGACTTTGGAATTGTCGAGCTTCCATAATCACAACACAACGATACTTGCCAAAGATAACAACCATATCAAGATCACGAAGCATTGAGACTGACAAGAGGTTGTATCCTAAGGACTCAACAAGCATGACTTTGTCCATGTGTATGTCCTTAGAGATCGCAACCTTACCAAGACCCAATACCTGACTTTTGCCTTTGTCAGCAAAGATGATATGCTTCATATGTGACGGTGATAAGGGAGTATCCATAAATAGATTCTTGTCACCAGTCATGTGATTTGTACATCCACTATCGAGGACCCACTCATTGGCTTTGGGTTGATCATCCTGCAGATGAATTAGTGCAACTTACAATCTCATATACTTCATCAGTGAAGAATATGATATCAAGTTCATCAGATGAATTTCATCAGACAGTATAACAGATAAGCGGTATGAGGATGTGTGAAATGAAAGTTCATTTCTTCATGATTAGCCTGCGTCCTTTCAGCATTTTTTGTCGGGGCCCCGGCAAATTCTTCGAGACGTTTAAAGCACGCCCTGGAGACCTGACCTGCGTAAGAGGTTAGTTCTTTTTCTTCACCACCCACATCTGAAGGGGTGGCAAAGAGTTCATCACTCTGCAAGCACCATATGAGAATGGTGGCATAGAGGCCAATCCATTTCGTTTCACATAAGAGGGGTTAGGGTAAGCATATGAATAAGAAGAGAAATTCTTCGAGGACTTATGAACATATTGGTTTGAAGAATAATGCACATATTCATAGCCCTTAGCTCTACCTTGCGAAACAGAGTTGTTAGCACGATGATAATCATATGTGGACTTTGATCCTTTTGAGGAATTTGATCCACGTGAGGAATTTGGTCCATATGAGGACTTGGATCCATATGAAGAATTTTGTCCATATGAAGAGTTTGAACTGGGGTTCCTATTCTTCACAGGTGGCACCATGAGGACATTCACCTGAAGACTTTCAAGGCGCTTCTTGGGAACCCAGATTTTCTTCATAGGGGAACCGTTCCTGCAGTTAGTGATACTAGCAATGTCCTCAGATGAGGAATTAGTGATAGCAGAGGCGGGTGAAGAATTTGTAACAGTTGAAGCATCTGAACATTCAGGTGAAGAATTAGCAGATTCACGTTCAATGCACTTTAAGCATGGAGGAACAAATTCTTCCTGAGAAACGTTGGTTTGTTGAGCAAGTAATGAATCGCGCTCCTTCTGAAGATCTTCATAACTCACTCTTAGCTTCTCAAGATCTTGCTTTATTTGAAGAAATTCATAAGAAAGTTTCTCATGATCGACAAGAGAGTGTTATGATGACCTTGAAGGTTGTCAAACCTAGACTGAAGTCTCTGAAGATTTTCAGTCAGGGCTTTAGTGCGATCCATTTCTTCACCTAACATATCATCACTTTTATCTAGGCATGTTTTGAATCTTTTCCAAGGCATGTTGTTGTTTGGTGGCAATGCAAACAAGTTTGGTATAGCTAGGTTCAATATCATCATCAGATCCATCATCATCAGATTCATAGTCACTAAATTCAGATGAGGAACATTCGGTTACCTCGACACCCGTTGCCATGAGACATGATGCAGAAGATGATGATTCTGGTTCGAAAGTCATCGTTTTGAGAGATTCCTTGAAGTCCTCAAACCAAGGATCATGACGGGTTCGATGACCTTCATAGACGTCGGAGATTCGGGCCCAGATAAGCTTCGCATTGCAAAGATGCATAATGCGCTTGAATTCATCTCTAGATAGACAGGAGCAGATGATGTCCTTCGCCATGATATCAAGACGAGTGTACTTGCGAATATCATCTGCGTTCGCCGTTTTGCATAGATCAGTAAGACCAATTTCAGTGACGGTCCATAGCTCGCTGTCCATTTTCATGAGGCGCTTCCTCATCATGGCCTTCCACTTGGGATAATCAAGACCGTCAAAGATTGGACATGTCACTTTCTTCATACCTGCGGTCGAATAACTAAAACTCCAGGTGGTTAAACCAAAATCACATAGAACAAGGTAGTACCTTGCTCTGATACCAATTGAAAGTGCGTTATATCGACTAGAGGGGGGGTGAATAGGCGATTTTTATGAATTCTTCACTAAGGAATTTGCCGGTGAGGAAATTCCTTAGCGAAGAACTACTTGCAGCAGAATAAGTACTCAGAAGTAAGCATAAGAGAATGCAGGCATGGTCATCATGATGAAATGAAGACAATCAAAGAGTACAGAAGCGTAAACACAGGATAGCACAAGATGAAGACAAACAGACTGAAGAAATTGAACTGAGGAAATTGAGAAAGTCTTCAGTCAAAGTCTTCAAACACAGATATGAATGAACACTCAACACAGTAATGAGGAAATGAAAGAGTTGAGGAAATAGAACCAGTTAGGTTGGTGAAGACAATGATTTGGTAGACCAGTTCCAACTGCTGTCTCAGTTGTACATTCGCTGAGTATTTAAACTTGAGGACACACAGTCCAGGACACCCAGTCGCTGAGCACGCAGCTCAGGACACCAAGTCCTCACCATATTCTCCTTGAACTAAGGTCACACAGACCTCGTCCAATCACTCATGGTAAGTCTTGAGCGACTTCCAAACCTTCACAGACTTGGTCACTCGGCGATCCACAATTCCTCTTGGATGCTCTAGACCATGACGTCTAACCGTCTGGAAGAAGCACATCTCAAAGGTAACAAGCGTCGGATCCACGCAGGATCAATCTCTTCAAGATGCTCAATCACTTTGGGTTTGTAGGGGTTTGGTTTTGGTTATTTCCTCACTCGATGATTTTCGCTCAAAGTCCTCAGAGGATGGGTTGCTCTCAAATGACAAGTGTCAAGTTCTCTCGGAGCAGCCAACCAGCTAGTGGTTGTAGGGGGCAGCTATTTATAGCCTAGGGAGCAGCTCGACATGATAAGACATAAATGCCCTTCAATGATTTGACCGTTAGGTGGATAAGATATTTTGGGACAGGTGGCCAAGAAGACAGCGGTCGGAAATTTGACTCTCAAATTCCTCGTGGCTATCATGTTCCTCACTTTGTGTAGGCAATCCGCCTTTGGCGAATTCCTAACTCCTCGCTTAGAACAAATTCCTCGTGACGTAAGAACTTCGTCTCATCCTTTGAAGAAATTGACTGAACTGTATGAGATTTCCAAAGGCTTCACTTAAAGGGATTGGTAGGTGTAGGATTTTGAGTTGAGCATCACATGGAAACTTTTCCTTAGTATTTCCTCGACCCCCTTTAACAGTACGGTGTTTCCTATGACTCAAGAAAGAGAAAACGGAACTACGAAAACAAAAGTCTTCACGCTTCATGTTCCTCAAATGAATACCAAGTCTTCAAGGTCACACCAATTTCTTCACTTTCAAAGTCTTGAAAGTCTTGAGAATATCAAAGTCTTCAATCGAAGAACTTCATTTTCGTGGGTCGACTTTCATCAGAATATCAAACTCCTCATAGACTTATAGACATGTGTACACTCATAAACACATTAGTCCCTTAACCTATAAGTCTTCAATACACCAAAATCACTAAGGGGCACTAGATGCACTTACAATTAGCAACTAAGTCATATGGATATTCATGTAAATCTTGAAGAGGAGCGGGTTCACCTTAAGTCTGGTAGGTCCACTTGGGGCTTGATGTGCTATGAAGGTGTACATGGAGATGAACGTAGGATGCTCCGCATCATCACCCAAGTGGAAGATGTCGTTGGTGCGTGCGAGGCCAAGGCTCAGGAGGAGGTCGATCGCCGGGTGGCCGAAGTTTGCGCGGATCTTGAGGGTAGGAATGACCAGAAGCCGCAGCCTGCGGAGACTGAGGCTGCAGGTAGGGCTGCTGCCCTTGGGCCCAGGCTGGCTGAGGTGGAGAGGTGTGAGGAGGACACTGCGGCCGCCCTGGTTACGGCGCAAGCAGAGTTGGCTTCCACCTGCGCCGAGCTGCTCTTTCTTCAGAAACGGGTTGACGAGGCCGAGGCCGTCGCGCGGCAAAACAGGGAGGAAGTGCTTCAATGGCGGACATTGGAGCGCGAGCGTGCCCCCATGCTCCAGGGCCTCAGGGTCAGTGCCAACCCGGCGCTGGGCTATGTTTGTGACGAGAATGCACCGCATCCCCACTCGGATGACTATGCCAATCACCTGCGCTTCTTTGCCGACATGGTGACGCGCGTGGAAGCCCGGTATGATAGAGCTCGCCAGCTCATGGAAGAGAGGAGTCGGGGCCTTCTCGGGCACGCGTTCTCCCGTGTCTTTAGCCATCTTCGGAACACCTTCCTCGACTTCGACTTCGACGCCACCATTGCCCCCATACCGCAGGCCATCCGGGGTGACCTGGTGCGGTTGGTGGAGGACAACGTGGATGCGCTGGTCAGGGCCTTTGCTTCCGAAGACGACGCGGTGGTGGTCGTGGCAGACGAAGGCGACGTGGTTGACGACAGTGATGGAGGCGCCATCAAAGGGGACGGCGATGCCGGCGCAGGCGACGACGACGCGAGCGACGCGTCTGAAGGCGATGCGGCGAGCGAAATATCCGGCTGATCCCATGTTCCCCTTCTGTTTTGTCCTGTATGCAAAAACTCGGGCGTGGCCCCTAAAGATTGTAAGAGCATTTTGAGAGGGGGGGGCTCTTGTAAACAAACCGCTGTCTTTTATCCCTTATGTCAAGCCGAGTATGCACCTTCGAGAACCCGTGGGTCCGGCGGCAAATTTGCCATTGCGGCTTACCTTAGCCGGGTAAGCCCCCGTGCTGGATCGTGAGATCATGTGCTCCCGAGGAACCCCTGAAGAGTCTGTTGGCTCGCCCGAGAAGGCTTCGCGAGGATCTAGTGCCGACCGGCGCACGTGGTGCGCATGCCACGCCCAGCCCCGCTCGCGAGGGGCCCGAGAGGGAGAGGTAGCGAGCGCGAGCTTCAGAATAAGGTAAGAACCAGATAGCAAGAAATCGCTTGATCGAGAAAAGGCACCCCCCGCACGCATCAATAAAAAATCAACTTCAGCTTAAATCCAAATCCAGAAGGCAAGGCTACAGAAAAGGGATCCAAAGCAAATGGCCGCGTTCGGCACCTAGTCTAGTCTTCTGGTCTTCGAGTCTTCTCACCAGCGCGGAGCTAATTGCTGCCACTAGGACGTGGGAGGGAGCCCCCGAGGCCCGAGGGCGGCTCTCTGGAGACTCTGGGGTGTGTACAACCCCACTCATTATTATGTGAGAGTGTCACGGGCGGTGATCTTCACAGGCGTGAGCCTTACTTCATATCGCCAGACGAGGGCCCTGCCTTGCGCCTCCCTCGGCCACCAGTGGGGGCGACCGGAAACCGGGACGCCACCAACGGGGCAAAGGGGACGCCAGTGGCGACCACGGGTCCTCGGCCGGGGGGTAGGCTTTTCAGCACCTCCCCAGCAAAGGGCCAACCTCCGGGGGGCGCCTTGCTCCGTGCGATGCAGGGAGGGACCTGGCTCCCGACCCCTCTCCTGCAGACCCCAGCACGGTCCCCCTGGCGGAAGGGTGATCGCCGAGCTGGGGCCGCCAACCGCTGTAGTGATCTGATCCCCCTGTGACTCTTGGTTAGCGTAAGCTTGCTCCTGAGGGATTAGTGGTACCCTGTATCTGTTGTCGATGGCGCCGTTGGTGGGGCTCTCTGGCAGCTCCTGAAAGGCTTCAGCTCCTAACGCCTCCTCCTCCCAACCTGCCCCGAGGAACGAGGCAGAGTCGTCCTCAGGTGTGTACTCCTGGTCCATCATGCGGGGCACAAAGGCCTCCGAGGCTGCTGCCCCGAAGACCTTGCCGAAGTAACCACGCTCCATGTGGCCCGGCCCGTCATGCTGTCCTGAGGATGGCAGGGCGGCGCTCCGATGGGGCCGTATGCAGCAACACTTGTACCCGCACCCATCTGGGGTGGTGCGAGCGCAGTAGGGAGCCCTCCACCGTGGGTCATGCGGGCGTCGACGAGGCCCCCGGGCGCACCCGGGAGCACGCGGGCATTGCGTGGCCCGGCGTGGGGCCCAGCCGCCCCCTGAGGCATGAGCTGATAGCAGAAGGGCGGCGCTCCCGTGGCCACCGCGTCCAGCAGATCTGCGACGCGTTCCAGCGGCGCATCCCGGCCGCTCTCCATCAGTCGGCACCGCAGCAGCTCCCGCACCACTGTGAGTGCGGCCCGCATGTTCGCCTGCTCCCGCCGGGTGTGTGGTGCCGTTGCTGCGGCGTGGCTTGCGACCCTTGCAGCGGCTCGCGGTTGTCGTGGAGTGAGGGTGGACGGCGCCTGGCCGCGCCGCCTGCGCCGAGCAGCGTTAGGTGGCGCCTGTGCCGCCTGGAGCGCGGGGTTGAGGTCTTCCTGGGCAGGCGGCGCCGCCCGTGCGGGCCAGGCCACCCAGCGGTTGGCGCCAGCCCTCGAGTCGCCGGACATTGGAATCATGGAGCGTCGGCGGATCGACTGGTGGGGAAGGGACTCCGACGCACCCCTACCTGGCGCGCCAAATGTCGGATCACGGGTTCCGGCGAAACCCTTAAGGTTCAAACTCTGGGGTGCGCACGAAGTTCTTTCCCCCCTACCTATCCATGCCCTAGCTTGCTAAGATCTTGCAGACAAACTCAACGAACTCACAACACAAAAGACACAAGATTTATACTGGTTCGGGCCACCGTTGTGGTGTAATACCATACTCCAGTGTGGTGGTGCTGGATTGCCTCTTGGGCTGATGAGGAACAGTACAAGGGGAAGAACAACCTCCGGAGGTTGAGGTGCTCTTGTGCTTGGCGAACTTGTGTGTGTGGATTCGCTCAGCTCAGGCTTGCTTGTGAGCTCTGGACTCGATGCCCTCTACGGTGGTGGCTAGTTCTACTTATATAGGCCCTGGTCCTCTCCCCAAATATTGCGCGGGAAGGGAGCCAACAACGGCTAATTTGAAAGGGGACAGCTAGTATAGCTTATCCTGACAAAAGCGGTCTTCGCCTACAAAAGGCTCTGGTGGTGACGCCGCCTTGGGCTCCATGGTGACCTCCATCTGGTCATCCTGCTGGTCTTGGTCTCGTTGCACCGATATGGAAACCTTTGCTTGACGCATCGGTACTCTGCGCATGCGCTTGCTTCCTTAGCACCAAAGGGGAAACAAGGACACAGCGCGCGCTGGCGCCCGCCTGATCTTGATCGTCATGGCTCACGCCATGAGGACCTCGCGAGGTTTGCCCTGCATTGATCTCTCCGCTCCTCGCGAGCCAACCTAGTGAGGCCGCTCCTGAGGAGGTCTTGTGTCGTCCGCCTCGCGAGGGTCTTGAATGCCTTGTTGATGAAGATGGGCTGTACGGGGCTGCTAGCGCAGCCACGCCGTGGGCCGCAGGCAGACAAGTCTGGGGACCCTCGTTCCCAGAACACCGACAGTGACCCGAACCTGGGTAAACGGTCGTGCCTCTTCTCTTTCCCGTTCATTGAGCTAGGCCGTGAGACCAATGATACGTCTCCAACGTATCTATAATTTTTGATTGCTCCATGCTATATTATCTACTGTTTTGGACCATATTGGGCTTTATTTTCCACTTTTATATTACTTTTGGGACTAACCTATTAACCGGAGGCCCAGCTCAGAATTGTTGTTTTTGCCCCTCCGATGAAGTGTGAGTAGTTTACCTCAGACCTTCGGGTCCATAGTTAGTAGCTAGATGGCTTCTTCTCTCTTTTTGGATCTCAATAAAATGTTCTCCCCCTCTCTCGTGGAGATCTATTCGATGTAATCTTCTTTTTGTGGTGTGTTTGTTGAGAGCGATGAATTGTGGGTTTATGATCAAGATTATCTATGAACAATATTTGAATCTTCTCTGAATTCTTTTATGTATGATAGGTTATCTTTGCAAGTCTCTTTGAATTATCAGTTTGGTTTGGCCTACTAGATTGGTTTTTCTTGCAATGGGAGAAGTGCGTAGCTTTGGGTTCAATCTTGCGGCGTCCTTTCCCAGTGACAGTAGGGGCAACAAGGCACGTATTGTATTGTTGCCATCGAGGATAGCAAGATGGGGTTTTTTATCATATTGCATGAATTTATCCCTCTACATCATGTCATCTTGCTTAAGGCGTTACTCTGTTTTCTTGAACTTAATACACTAGATGCATGCTGGATAGCGGTCGATGAGTGGAGTAATAGTAGTAGATGCAAAGGGAGTTGGTCTACTTGTCTCGGACGTGATGCCTATATACATGATCATACCTAGATATTCTCATAACTATGCTCAATTCTGTCAATTGCTCAACAGTAATTTGTTCACCCGCCGTAGAATACTTATGCTCTTGAGAGAAGCCACTAGTGAAATCTATGGCCCCCGGGTCTATTCTCATCATATCAATCTCCCAACACTTTATTATTGCTTTGCTTTTTTACTTTACCTTTTTATTTTACTTTGCATCTCTATATCAAAAATACCAAAAATATTATCTATCATCTCTATCAGATCTCACTCTCGTAAGTGACCGTGAAGGGATGGATAACCCCTAATCGTGTTGGTTGCATTGAGCTATTTGTTTTGTGTAGGTACGAGGGACTCAAGGCTTAGCCTCCTCTTTGGATTGATACCTTGGTTCTCAAAACTGAGAGAAATACTTACTCTACTCTGCTGCATCACCCTTTCCTCTTCAAGGAAATCCAACGTAGTGCTCAAGTGGTAGCAGGAAGATTTCTGGCGCCGTTGCCGGGGAGTCTATGCAAAAGTCAACATACCAAGTACCCATCACAATCCCTTGTCTCTCGCATTACATTATTTTCCATTTGCTTCTCGTTTTCCTCTCACCCACTTCACCCTTGCTGTTTTATTCGCGCTCTCTTTTCGTTTGCCTTGATGTCTTACTTGGCTCGTTTGGTTGAAATAGTTGAGTATTGATTCCTAAACAGAGAAGCTAATATCTATGGATCCTCATCCGCTTGCCAATCTTTTTAACAGATCCAATTATGATGAACCAATTCCTAGTGATTTGGATGCACTAGATTATCTTTATAAGCTTTTGCCTGAAATCCATAAATCTGAAAATTGTGATGAAGTGCTTCACGATAGATCTTTGAATAAAAAGTATGGTTGCAATGATTTTATTATAAATTCTATTGATGTAAATTATGCTAATAATATGCAAAACCCTAAGCTTGGGGATGCTAGTTTTACTATGTCGAATAGTCATGACTGGGGGGATTCGTCTTATGATCTTGAAAATTTATTTAAGCCCCATGACGAATATAAGATTGATAATAGTGTTTGCAATAATATCGAAAGTGGGTTTGGAAGAGTATCAACTTTAGATCCCACATATTTGGATAGCATTCAATCTTATGAAATTTTTGATAAAAGTGGGCTTGGAGAAATCATGACTATAGTTAATAATAATCCTACTATTGTGGAAGAGTGTCAACTTCGCATGCATGTGGATCATGTTGAGAATATGTTATGTGATAGCTATATTGTTGAATTTTCTTATGAACCTACATGTAATTATTATGAGAGACGAAAATATGGTTATAGAAATTTTCATGTTACTAAATTACCTCTCGTTATGTTGAGATTGCTATTGTTCCTTTCCGCTTCCTTGCATATGCTAGTTTTTGCTTACTATGATAATTTGTTTGCTTATAATATGCCTATGCATAGGAAGTATGTTAGACTTAAGTGTGTCCGTCACATGTCTTATGATGCTCTCTTTGTGCCTCAATTCTTTCCTTTCTTGTGAGCATCATTGAAATCTCAATGCCTAGCTAAAAAGTCTTTAAAGAAAAGCGCTTGTTGGGAGACAACCCAATATAAATAAAGAATGAGTTCATTACAGTACCATGAAGTGGTCTTTTGTTTTCTTTCGCTAACGGAGCTCACGAGATTTCTGTTGAGTTTTGTGTTGTGAAGTTTTCAAGTTTTGGGTGAAATCTTTTGATGGATTATGGAACAAGGAGTGGCAAGAGCCTAAGCTTGGGGATTCCCATGGCACCCCCAAGATAATCTAAGGACACCAAAGGTCAAAGCTTGGGGATGCCCCGGAAGGCATCCCCTCTTTAAATCTACTTCCATCGGTAACTTTACTTGTAGCTATATTTTTATTCACCACATGATATGTTTTTTGCTTGGAGCGTCTTGTATGATTTGAGTCTTTTCTTTTTAGTTTACCACAATCATCCTTGCTGTACACACCTTTTGAGAGAGCCATACATGAATTGGAATTTGTTAGAATACTCTATGTGCTTCACTTATATTTTTTGAGCTTTATAATTTTGCTCTAGTGCCTCACTTATATATTTTAGAGCACGGTGGTGGATTTGTTTTATAGAAACTATTGATCTCTCATGCTTCACTTAGATTATTTTGAGAGTCTTAAATAGCATGGTAATTTGCTTAAAATTAATAATATTCTTAGTATTCATGATTTGTAAAACTTTCTTTTGAGTGCGTTGAATACTAAGAAAAGTTTGATGCTTGATAATTTTTTGGAGATATGGAGGTGATAATATCAAAGTCGTGCTAGTTGAGTAGTTGTGAATTTGATAAATGCTTGTCTTGAAGTTTCCAAGTCCCGTAGCATGCACGTATGGTAAACGTTATGTAACAAATTTGAAACATGAGGTGTTATTTGATTGTCCTCCTTATGAGTGGCGGTCGGGGACGAGCTATGGTCTTTTCCTACCAATCTAACCCCCTAGGAGCATGCGCCAGTAGTGCTTTGGTTTTGATGGCTTGTAGATTTTTGCAATAAGTATATGAGTTCTTTATGACTAATGTTGAGTCCATGGATTATCGCACTCTCACCCTTCCATCATTGCTAGCCTGTTCGGTATCGTGCATTGCCCTTTCTCACATTGAGAGTTGGTGCAAACTTCGCCGGTGCATCCAAACCCCGTGATATGATACGCTCTTTCACACATGAACCTCCATATATCTTCCTCAAAACAGCCACCATGCCTACCTATTATGGCATTTCCATAGCCATTCCGAGATATATTGCCATGCAACTTTCCACCATACTGTTCATCATGACGCATTCATCATTGTCATATTGCTTAGCATGATCATGTAGTTGACATAGTATTTGTGGCAAAGCCACCATTCATAATTTTTTCGTACATGTCACTCTTGATTCATTGCATATCCCGGTACACCGCCGGAGGCATTCATATAGAGTCATACATTGTTCTAGTATCGAGTTGTAATCATTGAGTTGTAAATAAATAGAAGTGTGATGATCATCATTTAATAGAGCATTGTCCCAAAAAAAAAGAGAAAGGCCAATGAAAAAAAGAAGGCCCAAAAAAAGGGGCAATGCTACTATCCTTTTTTCCACACTTGTGCTTCAAAGTAGCACCATAATCTTCATGATTGAGAGTCTCTTGTTTTATCACTTTCATATACTAGTGGGAATTTTACATTATAGAACTTGGCTTGTATATTCCAACGATGGGCCTCCTCAAGTGCCCTAGGTCTTCGTGAGCAAGCAAGTTGGATGCACACCCACTTAGTTTCTCTTGTTGAGCTTTCATAAAATTATAGCTCTAGTGCATCCGTTGCATGGCAATCCCTACTCCTTGCATTAACATCAATCAATGGGCATCTCCATAGCCCATTGATTAGCCTCGTTGATGTGAGATCTTCTCCTTTTTGTCTTCTCCACATAACCCCTATCATCATATTCTGTTCCACCCATAGTGCTATATCCATGGCTCACGCTCATGTATTGCGTGAAGGTTTATAAGTTTGAGGTTACTAAAGTATGAAACAATTGCTTGGCTTGTCATCGGGGTTGTGCATGATGAGAGCATTCCTGTGTGACGCAAATGTAGCATGACTAAACTATATGATTTTGTAGGGATGAACTTTCTTTGGCCATGTTATTTTGAGAGGACATAATTGCTCAGTTAGTATGCTTGAAGTATTATTATTTTTATGTCAATATGAACTTTTGTCTTGAATCTTTCGGATCTGAATATTCATACCGCAATTAAGAAGAATTACATTGAAATTATGCCAAGTAGCAGTCCGCATCAAAAATTCTGTTTTTATCATTTACCTACTCGAGGACGAGCAGGAATTAAGCTTGGGGATGCCTGATACGTCTCCAACGTATCTATAATTTTTGATTGGTCCATGCTATATTATCTACTGTTTTGGACCATATTGGGCTTTATTTTCCACTTTTATATTACTTTTGGGACTAATCTATTAACCAGAGGCCCAACCCAGAATTGCTGTTTTTTTCCTATTTCAGTGTTTCGAAGAAACGAAATATCAAACGGAGTCCAAACGGAATGAAACCTTCGGGAACGTGATTTTCTCACCGAATATGATCCAGGAGACTTGGACCCCCCGTCAAGAAAGAAAGGAGGCGACCACGAGGGTGGAGGGCGCGCCCCCTGCCTCGCGGGTCCCCCTTTGCTCCACCGACGTACTTCTTCCTCCTATATACCTACGTACCCCCGAACGATCAGATACGGAGCCAAAAACCTAATTCCACCACCGCAACCTTCTGTATCCACGAGATCCCATCTTGGGGCCTATTCCGAAGCTCCGCCGGAAGGGGAATCCACCATGGAGGGCTTCTACATCGTTACCATAGCCCCTCCGATGAAGTCTTAGTAGTTTACCTCAGACCTTCGGGTCTATAGTTAGTAGCTAGATGGCTTCTTCTCTCTTTTTGGATCTCAATAAAATGTTCTCCCCCTCTCTCGTGGAGATCTATTCGATGTAATCTTCTTTTTGCGGTGTGTTTGTTGAGACTGATGAATTGTGGGTTTATGATCAAGATTATCTATGAACATTTGAATCTTCTCTGAATTCTTTTATGTATGATTGGTTATCTTTGCAAGTCTCTTCGAATTATCAGTTTGGTTTGGCCTACTAGATTGGTTTTTCTTGCAATGGGAGAAGTGCTTAGCTTTGGGTTCAATCTTGTGGTGTCCTTTCCCAAAGGATGAGGGGCAGCAAGGCACGTCTTGTATTGTTGCCATCGAGGATAATAAGATGGGGTTTTTATCATATTGCATGAATTTATCCCTCTACATCATGTCATCTTGCTTAAGGCGTTACTCTGTTTTCTTGAACTTAATAGTCTAGGTGCATGCTGGATAGCGGTCGATGAGTGGAGTAATAGTAGTAGATGCAGGCAGGAGTCGGTGTACTTGTCTCAGACGTGATGCCTATATACATGATCATACCTAGATATTCTCATAACTATGCTCAATTCTATCAATTGCTCAACAGTAATTTGTTCACCCACCGTAGAATACTTATGCTCTTGAGAGAAGCCACTAATGAAATCTATGGCCCCCGGGTCTATTCTCATCATATCAATCTCCCAACACTTTATTATTGCTTTGCTTTTTTACTTTGCCTTTTTATTTTACTTTGCATCTCTATATAAAAAATACCAAAAATATTATCTATCATCTCTATCAGATCTCACTCTCGTAAGTGACCGTGAAGGGATGGACAACCCCTAATCGCGTTGGTTGCATTGAGCTATTTGTTTTGTGTAGGTACGAGGGACTCATGGCGTAGCCTCCTCTTTGGATTGATACCTTGGTTCTCAAAAACTGAGGGAAATACTTACTCTACTCTGCTGAATCACCCTTTCCTCTTCAAGGAAATCCAACACAGTGCTCAAGAGGTAACAACCAACGAGTTGGTAGGCTGGGGAGATCGAGTTCTTCGCACGCACCCAGAGTTCGAATATTTCTTGGGTCTAAGGAGCCCCGAATCCGACATTTGGCGCGCTAGGTAGGGGTGCGTCAAAGATTCAGCTCCTCGCCTGTTGTACTCCACCCTCGCCGTTTGGCTCCAATGGCGGGTGTCACTCGACTGGACGGGCCACCGAGCACGTTCGGAAGCACTACGAGCCACCGGGCTTTCTCCCCCGCCTTGCGACAGGTGCAATGGCTGCCAAAGTTCAAGCCGAAGCTGCCACCTCAATACGATGGCGCGGCGGATCCGGCTGTGTTCCTCCAGGCGTATGCAGAAGCTGTCTGGGCAGCCGGCGGCGACGACAAGGTCATGGAGAATTGGCTCCCCATGGCCCTTACGGACGGGCCGTGCGCCTGGCTCCTTGGCTTGCCGGAGACCTCGGTGGCCTCCTGAGAAGAGTTGTGCGGCCTCTTCATCGCGCACTTTGCGGCACCGGTGCCCCATGCCATCGCGGCCATCCTTGGTGGGTCGCAAGCGCCGGCCTCGGACCGCCACGTCAAGCAGTTCTTCCGTCAGGTGGGCACCGCCCACGCGCGGCAGGGAGCCCCTCCAGGCAGAGTCGCGCCCAAGGCCGACCTCACCTTCGACTCAAGGGACCAACCCGAGACCACAGTCAGCGCCGACGCACTCCCCATGGTTTGCACCCCCAGCATCTGCAACGTAGCGGTCACCAGGACCATCGTCGACGGCTGCGCTGGCCTTAGTGTCCTCTCTATGGAAGCGTTCGGCCTGCTTCATGTGCCTTACGGTCGACTCCTCCCCACCAAGCCCTTCTCTGGGGTCGTTGACAGCTCCACTTGCCCTCTAGGGTAGATCTGCCTCCCCGTCACCTTTGGCACACGCAACAACTACCGCACCGAGCTCATCGACTTCGACATCACCCGCATCGGCCTCCCGTACAACGCCATTCTCAGATATCCAGCCTTGGCCAAGTTCATGGCAGCGACTCATCCTGGCTACAACCTCATGAAGATGCCGGGAAGTAGAGGTGTCCTCACCATGGCGGGAGATACCAACGACGTGCTCGTGGCCCTCAAACACGCCTTCAGGAGCGCGACAGTCACGTGGCCGAGAGCGCGGGGCACTCCGGAGGGCCCGAGCGCCACGCCAGCAAAGAACAAGCAGTTGTTTTCTAAAGATTGGGCTGAGACGAAGCACGTGCCGGTCGACGAGGACGGGGGATCAGGCCTCACCTTCACCATAGCCGTCAGTCTCCCTGCATACCAGGAAGAGGCGCTGGTCAGCTTCCTCCGCGTGAACAGGGGCGTGTTCGCATGGCAAGCGGCGGACCTGGTCGGGGTTCAGTGGGGTAATCGAGCACCACCTGATGGTGTGCCCCAACACAAGCCCAGTGAAATAGAAGGATCGTCAGCAAGCCCCGGAGAAGCAGTCGTTCATCGTCGAAGAGACCCGCTAGTTGCAGGAAGTCGGCGTCATTCGGGAGGTTCGGCACCCAGATTGGCTGGCAAACCCGGTTATCGTCCCAAAGAAGGGCGGGAAGGAGCGCATGTGCGTCGATTTTGCCAACCTCAACAAGGCTTTCCCACAAGACCCTTTCCCTCTCCCACGCATTGACCAAATCATCGACTCCACCGTCGAGTGTGATTTACTGTGCTTCCTGGATGCCTTCTCAGGCTATCACCAGATCAAGATGGCGGTGCAGGATGTCGAGAAGACGGCCTTTTTTACCCCGTGTGGGGTGTACTGCTACACCTGCATGCTGTTTGAGCTGCGAAATGCCGGAGCAACCTTCCAGCGGCTGATGCACATGCTTTAGGTTAGCAGCTCAAGTCCATAGAAGGGATGAGCCCCCGCAAACCCTCACCAAGATGTCACGGCCTCACGACGTCGCTCCCGAGACCTCGGCCACCCCTCCAATCGGCAGGGCTCCATAGAACGGTGCCCCTGAGGCCACGGCTGCCCCGCCGGGTGACAAGGATCCTGAGATTACCCAGCCTCAGGAGGCGTAGGACCTCACCGATGCCTCCTCCCTCGCCGCCGAGCATCCGGCGCCACGTGATGCGATGGGCGCTACCCGTGCCTTGTTGCCTCCCGAAAGCTGTGTCACTACTTCCAAGGCCACCCCATCAAGGTCGTCTTAGCCTACCCATTGGAGAGGGTGCTCCGGAGCCCTAACACCGCGAGAAGGGTCGCTGAGTGGAACATTGAGCTGTAGGCCTTCCAGCTGGAATTCAGCACCACCAGGATCATCAAGAGTGCGGCCCTCGCTGATTTTGTTGCAGAGTGGACTGACGCCCCTGACCGAGAGGTGAGCGAGGACCATTCACTCGTGCCCGGAGTTGAAGCACCTAATGGTTGGGTCATGTACTTTGATGGTGCAGTTGCGTGACAGGGCGCGGGGGCTGGAGTCGTGCTCATCTCGCCCACCCAGGACAAGCTCTACTACACCATGCAGTCTGCTTACAGCATGGTGAGAAGGTCTCCAACAACATCGCGGAGTACGAGTGCCTAATCGTCGGCCTCAAGGCTGCGACGGCTCTGGCGGGAAGGCACCTCACCATCAGGGGCAACTCCCAGCTCCTCGTCAATTTCTCCAACAAGGCGTACAAGCCGAAGGACGAGCACATGAAGGGATATCTTGAGGAGGTACGAAAAATTGAGAAATGATTCTTGGGCTTGGAATTGCAGCACGTGTCGTGCGGCACGGACAAGGAGGCGCATTTACATCGCCAAGAGGGCATCCCGGCGTTAACCTCAGGAGCCTGACGTCTTTGAGGAGCGGCTCTTCAAGCCATCAGCAGCTTCTCCCGCTGCGGGACCAATGTCGCCTCGGGAGGAGCTTCCCCCGGCGCGCCCTTGGGCGCCCTAGCTTGTGGCCCAACCTCGGGGGGCCGCCTGCTCCTTGCGCTCGAGCCTCAGGAGGGGTGCTGGTCCGAGGAGTTCAAGGCATATATGGTCCATGGCGTCTTGCCGGAGAAGGAGGGAGACGCGGAGCGTGTGGCTCGCCAAGCCACTGCATACTACACCAGGGACGGTGAGCTCTACCGAAGGCGCCCGAATGACGTTTCTCTATGAAGCGTCTCTAGGGAGCAGGGATGTGAGCTGCTGGCCGACATACATGGCAGGGACTGCAGGCATCACTCCTCGTTGCGCAACCTTGTACGCAAGGTATTCCGCAGCGGATTCTACTGGTGCACAGCGCTCAATGATGCCACTGAGCTAGTAAGATCTTGTGAGGCCTGTCAGTTCCATGCCAAGCAGATCCACTAGCCCGTTCAGGGTCTCCAGACCATTCCGCTCTCGTGGTCGTTCGTGGTCTGGGGACTGGACATCCTGGGCCTGTTCCCACGAGCGCCCAGGGGCTACCGCTTCCTCTACGTCGCCATCGGCAAGTTCACCAAGTGGGAGGAAGTGGAGGCTGTCCGCACCATCCCAACCGGCTCGACTGTCAAGTTTGTCAAGGGCCTCGTGAGCCATTTTGGGGTTCCCAACCGCATCATCACCGACAATGGCTCATAATTCACGAGCAACCTTTTTCAAAACATATTGTGCTAACCTTGGAACGCAGATATGCTATGCTTCAGTGGCACAACCGCGGAGCAATGGCCAGGCTGAGCGCGCCAACACGAAGGTCCTGAGGGGCCTCAAGGCGAGAACCTTCAAGAAGAAGCTCGAGGCCTGTGGTAGGGGATGGCACGATGGGCTCCAGTCCGTGTTGTGGTCCATCCGCACCACCACAACCAAGCCCACTGGCAAGACTCCGTTCTTCCTTGTCTGCGGAGCCGAAGCAGTCCTCCCTCACGAGGTCAGGCATCGCTCCATGCGGGTCTTGGCGTTCAATGAGCCGAGACAGGACGCCATGCGGGGGATGGACCTCATGCTGGGGGAGGAACGTCGCCGCCAAGCCTCGCTCCATGCAGCGAGGTACCAGCAGGCCCTTCAGCCAGTATCACCGCCGCACTGGCCTCGCCTCCAGGACTCTCGAGGTGGGTGACCTTGTCCTGAGGTGGATGCTCTCAAGGGAAGGGCTTCATAAGCTCTCACCCACGTGGGAGGGCCCGTTCAGGATCGCCCATGTCTCCAGGCCTGGCGTCGCGCACCTGGAGACACAGGACGGGGTCCCCATCCAGAACGCCTAGAACATCCAGCATCTCTAGAAGTTCTACCCATGACCAAGGCCAAGTGCCTATGAAGATCTCAGCTCATGACACTCTCACGTAATAATGAGTTGGGGCTGTACATGCCCTGGAGTCTCCCGAGTGCCGCCCCTGGGCCTCACGGGGGCTTCACCCACGTCCTAGTGGAGGCCCCATGCTCCGTCCTGGTGGGAAGACAAGAGGACTAGACTAGGTGCCGGATGCGGCTGTTCTTTCGCTTGCTTTCTGTAGCAGGTTTTTGACTTCTTGAATGAAATTTGGAATTTTCGTGACTTTTGTTCGCAAGGTTTGGGAAGTTTCTTTCTTTTCTCTCCCCATAGTGTTCCACCTCTAAAACCTTGTTTTAGAAAGAGTGGCGGTTGCCCGTCGCTCTTCCTCACGCACCCGCACGAGGGGGCTGGGCACAGTGTGTGCACCAGGGCTCATGGGCAGGCACGCCCTCCCGAGTCCATGCCTCTGGGCATCGCGACGTGGCACACTAGCTGCAGTTAACCCACGCTTGGGGGCTTGCACGAGGTATGGCGCCTCATGATGTTTTCTAACCCCGCAGCCACAAGGCACTTACGGAGGTTCGACGACCCTCAAGTCTTCAAGAAGAAAAGCGCTCGGAAGACGCTCCTGAAAGGGCATGCTCTCGCGGCATGGGATTCTACCGCGAGCACATCGAGCTAAGTCATCCTAACCACACGCAGTAGCAGCACGGATATCACGACATAATATGAAAATAGCGAGCATAGCATAATGGTGCAAGCGCCATGGTTCATTTCACGCCCCAACAAGGCCTTCTACCTTTTTTCGATGCAGGAAAAAGAAAGAAATAAAAGCAAGCTGCGTGACTATGGCGACTCCCGAGGCCCAGCTCCGGCGACGCTCGAGCTCAGTCGGAACCTTCCTCCTGCTTCACCAGGGTGCGCTGGCGATGCGGCTCGTCGTCCTCCCCGGTCTGAGCCCGGCGGCGTGGCGGCTCGTCGAAGTCGCCATCACTCGTGCTCTGCCCAGAAGAGGAGCCTCCGCGGCTAGAGGCGGCGCGGCCGTCGCCAAGGGCAAGCTCACCACTAGCGGCGATGTCGGCGTTTTCGTCCTCGCCGTCGCTGTCTCTCTTCGGCAAGACCAGGCGCCGCCTCTTCCACGAAGACCTCAGGCGTAGAGGGTCGCACGCGTCATACACGAAGTGGAGGGTACACCTCCCATGCAGGCAGCGCTGGGCAACGGCTACCACCAGCGGTTCAAGAACACGTTGCCCTTGGCGGTGACTTCAACATCCACCCATGAGGTCTTGCTCCAGCAGCCGTCGGCCTGCAGCCAGAGGCCACCAGGCCCTCCGACCGGCAGCGCGCTCGCAAAGGAGCATGGAAGCTGGAACCATATGCCCGCTGGCCTCTCCGACCACACGACAGATTCGGAGATGCGTCGGCTGAGTGGGAGGCGGCCGCAGTGGCGTGTGATCGCCGACGCCTCTCCCGTCAGCCGAGGTCACCTCGTCCGTGGTAGCTCCTACCTCAAGAAGAGGCACAACCGCGGCTGCTAGAGGCAACGCCGGCCATTAAAGGGGCACACCCGCGCCCCCGAGAGGTTGCCGCCGGGGTCGCCACGTGCTTTTGGGGCCGCCCATGGCCTCTCTTGGGCGACGGCGAGCCTGGCCCCTCCTTGGGGGCCTTCCCTTTCTGCGCCGCAGAAAACCTCCTCACTGGCGCCATGGATGCTTTGACGAGACAGCGAGACAAGAAGGAAGAAGGAGGAGCAAGCAACGAGAAGACGGAGACGGGCAAGGGGCTTCCACCCCTCCATTTATAGCCAGAGGGAGGCCAACCGCCCGGCATCCCACGATCCCCGGTGTTAGGACCCCGATTCCAAGTCACATTGATCTAGCCGGTAACACCTCATATCACTTTGCGGCCTCACGCACGGTATTCCCACATGTGTCGCCTTACCATGGCCCGGGACCGTTTGCGCCTTTTAGCTCACGTATACCATAGTGTTGCTAGCATCCATATGACAGAGAACCCGGGCCGACATGACTAGTCATGAACCCAAAGTGGCACTAACTTACGGGGACAGGCATACATGTATCAACATCGAGCATGTCGGTTAGCAGCGTGCGAATCCGGGCTGTAGCACTAGGCTAACAGGACTCCGGTGAACTGGGCTGTAGCAGGCTAGGCAGGACTCCAGATGTCATCGCGTGACATTTCCCCGAAGGGACAAACACGGGAACGAAGTGAATCACATGTCGGCCAGTCAAGAGTTCCGGGGAAGTAGTGCTGGGCTAGCAGGACTCCGGTGAACCGGGCTGTAGCGGACTACTACGGCTCATGGAAGCACCAGCCTACATTTCCCCATAAGAGAGGCTACCAAGGATAAACAACTAGGTTGTTGGATCCCACACATACCAAGCATTTCAATCATACACACAATATGCTCGATATGTGTAAATACAACATGGCATCACAACATAACTCTACGACTCAAGTATTTATTCATTAGGCTCTGTGGAGCGAGATATTACAAACATGGGTCTCATGAACCAACGTTCAAAGCATACAAGTCAAAGCACATGCGGAAGCTTAACATGTCTGAGTACAGACATCTACAAATGAAAAAGGTTGAGAAGCCTAACTATCTACCAGATCCTGCCAAGGGCACAAGATCGTAGCTGAGGTATCAAGCTAAACATCGAAGTCCACACGGAACTACTAGCAAGACTGACGCCCTCTCGCAAAACATAAAATAGGCAACGTGAGTACAAATGTACCCAAAGAAGACTTACATCAGAACTAGCTACATATGCATCAGTATCAACAAAGGGGATGGTGGAGTTTGACTGCAGCAAGCCAGCTTTGACTCAATGGCTATCCTAAACTATGACTGCAAGTAACTCTTTTGAGGTGGCGCACACGAGTCCACATATTCACCATATCAATACACCACTATGGATCCGCTCCCGTCTCCCTACGAGGATGCCATCCATAGCACTCACGCTTATCTTGCGCATTTTAGAGTATCCACTTCCACTTGTCTATGAACTGTACAGGCAACCCAGAAGTCCATTACTGCGGACACGGCTATTCGAATAGATGATGTTAACCCTGCAAGGGTGTACTTCTTCACAAACGCTCTCACCATTTATCGCCGTTTACACGACATGTACTTGGCAACCATCAAGCGGAAGCCCAGCGAGGATGTCGGCCACGGCCTACCTAAACACTCAAGTCTCTAGTCCAGGTTTATCGCCTATTCAGGTTCCATCCGCAGGGAGTCCGGCCGAGGTTTCCACATACGGCCCCGAAGATGTGTACAGGGTTCCGAGATACCAAACGGGTGCCCGGCATACCCGGCCATGTGCCTACCGCATCACAGCCCACCCCTCGGGTCAGCGCTGCGCACGGCCTCCAGCATACTACAGAACACCAGAAACTACTTGCAACTCCTGGACAGAGGACAAGGGTGGTTAAGAAGCCGAGAGAGTCAATTAAGGATCCCAATGTGTGGTAGTAGCTGATCATGGATCACAAACACAGAACTCAGTTCCTAAGGACGACTTCAATGAAACAACCCACCTTGTACTCCTACATGGCCTCTCATCGATACCTTTATCAAGTCGTGTTCACACACTTAGCTCTCAACAGTAATACATGTTCACACAACTCCAATTCATCCCCGATGAATCAGACCTGACTCAACTCTAAGCGATGTGCATGACAAACAAGCATGAATGAGTAGGCACATTAGGGCTCAAACAACTCCTACTCATGCTAGTGAGTTTCATCTATTCTTTGTGGCAATGACAGGTCATGCAGAGGAAAGGGGTTCAACTACCGCAGCATGTAACAGTTGAATATTTGTTGTCCTAATGCAGTAAAAGAGAGCGGGAGCGAGAGAGTGGGATTGTATCGGAATGAACAAGGGGGGTTCTGCTTGTCTGGCACTTCTGAAGATAGCATTGAGTCTTCATCATCATCAGCGATCACAACGTCGGAACAACGTCTACCAAGGGGAAACAACACCGGCAACAGAGAGGAAACACCATCAATGCAATGCAACAATATGATGCATGAATGTGACATGGAAATATGCTGTGATTTGAGCTAATGCAGCTAGCAGCGATTTAAATGGAGTTGGTTCGAACACTAGATTCAAATTCAAACTCCGTATGTGATTATTCATATGCCATGTAATTGGTTTGGCCTGATCAGCAGGTATAAGTTGTTCAAAAATGCATGAAAATGGTACAGATGGATAGATTGGATTTTTCTGATCATTTTTCATATATAATTTGTTTCATTTGGATTTATGGTTGAATTTCTATGAATTTTAGAAGTTTTGGACATTTTCTGGAATTTCCTGATTAAAAATAAATCCAGAAAATGTAATACCGCGTCAGCATGACGTCGGGGTGACGTCAGCTGGTCAAAGGCACCAGCCCAGGTCAAACCTGACCAGTGGGGCCCACAGGTCAGTGACTCAGTTAGTTAACTGGGTTAATTAGGTTTAGACTAATTCTAACAAAAATGTCAGCAGGGCTGGGCCCACGTGTTAGTGGCTCAGGGTTAGTTTAGCGAGGGGATTAACACCTAACAGCAGTGATTAGCACCAACTAACACCTAACTAATCCTAGTTAGGGTCGGCCCCACATGTCATAGTCTTTGGGCGGGGCCTGCTGGGGTCAAAGTGGGTCAAACCCACCGGCGACTCGACGCCGGCGAGGTCAGCAGCGGCCGCGGGCTTCGGAAAAGCTCCACGGAGCACGATTGGATGCGCTGGAGGCAGCTCTAGGACGCTGGCGGCGCGGCACGGCGGATGGTGGTGGTCTCCATGCCTAGAATGGGCTGTAGCGTCGCCGGCGACGACCACAGCGGCGGCCAGAGCTTTAGCGAGCTCGGGGTCGGGGCTACGGCGTGCAAAAGGACGAAATGAAGCTCCCTCGACGCTCTATGTGTTCCTACGAAGCGTTTGGACGCACTGGCATGACCAAATGGTCGCTGGAGCTACGTCGGCAACAAGCTCGGGCGGCGGTGGTTCTCGGTCTCGATGAACGCGACGGCTAGAGGACGGGAAAGCTGCGGGAAAGAGAGGGGAAATGCGGCGGAGCTCACTGAGAATACGATGAGGTGGTTAGCGAGCTCGGGGACGTCCTCGTTGTTGCGAATCGAGCAGCGGCGATCGCCGGCCTTGGCGATGAAGACGGCGGTGATGGCCTGACTTCGGGGCACCCGGCGTCGCGTGCGTCGGCGTAGAGCTTCACGGATCCGAGGCGGAGCTTATGGGCTAGCTGGATGGCCGCGGGGATGCTGGTGGCCGCGGTGGCTCACGGCGGGGTGCTCTGGCGCGTGTGGGGATGAGCGTGGTTGAGAGACAGAGGAGAGGGGAGGGCACGGGGGACAGTGAGAGAGGGTAGGGGTGGTACGTGGCGGCTCCAGGAGCCTCTCCCGCGTCGGCGGAAGCAGGAGGTGGCCATGGCGTGTGGCCGCAGGCGCCGGGCACGCGCCCTCGCCTACTGGCGCGAGGAGGAAGGCGACACGGAGGAGCTGGTGGGCTGGGTTGCAACAGTGCTCGGCCAACTAGGCGCCAGGTAAGCTACATGTACTTTCTCTCTCTCTCTCTCTCTCTCTCTCTCTCTCTCTCTCTCCTTTATTTCTGGTTTTTTATTTATTCCTCTGTTTTGAATTAATCAAAATACTAATTCATTTCCTAAATTCCTGAATTGACTTGTGGGCACATTTGGAAATATTTCCAACAACCCTCAACCACTTCAAGAATTATTTGGGCATTTTAATTACTTATAGAAATTAAATGCCCAAATTCAAATACTTAATGAGTTCATTCAAAAATCCAAATTGATCTAGAAAAATGTGCACCATTTTTGTCAGAGGTGCTAGACCAATTCAAAAAAGATACATTTCTAAAGGGCATTTTGGGTTCATTGAAAAGATTTAAGTTGAACCTAGTTGAATTTCATTTGCTGCTAGGGTTTATCAGTCCCCATTTCAACTTTCAAATAAATTTTAGACATGATGCATGGGTGCTGATGCAACTAATTACAAACAAATTCTAGTGATGTGACAACTCACACCCACTATACAAGAATCTCGTCCCGAGATTCAAGACGTGAGGTAAGAAGACAGACGGGACACGAAGCTAACACGATCTTCATGATCCAATTGCCCTTCTCGAGGATGTTGATTCGTTCCATCATATTGATCTTGATGTCTTTGCTTTCGTAATCTTCTTCCAGCTATGACGACGGAAGAGAGGAAGACTCTATAGGATTTGATCTTCATAAAGATCAAGCGAGTCACGACCAACTCATAGAATGAGATGAAAGAATGCCTATTGAGCTAAGACACAAGACACTCATCATGGGTGAAAGGAGATTGATGGCGGTGGCTTGATTTGGTAGGAAACAATTCCACGCTTAGGTAGGATGGTGAATGGTTTCAAGATAGCGATGAAATAATTTCCATCATTCCATTACGGGACACCTCGGGGGAGGTGACTCGTAGAATTATTCCCTTATGTGGCAAAAAGAATTAATTTTGATATAGAAATCATTGAAACTCCCTAAACCAGCCCAAGGAAAATCACAAACGACCGTGTGAAGGAGCTTGAAGAAATGGCATACTCATACTATAATGGATGATGTGGACTACCTTGTTGAAGACAACGCAATGGATGATTTTTTTATCATCCGAAATGGATGGGACCCATGGTAGGACCACTTTTGAAGATGATCCTGAACAGCAACTGCTGAGAAGGGCAGCCCATGAGAAATCGGCACAATGGTGGTGCAAGATGGGAACAAAATGCAAATGTTGGAATGTTCCAACCATCATATCTGCCTTAGATTCAGATCTGGTTAGTAACACGATACTTCAGACTCAACATGTCTGAAAAAGAAAGTTTGCAACACAAATCAACGAGATGATGTTGCGAGATTCTCGGGAATTGAACTACGATAGCAAGCTCCAAAACATGAGCTGGTTCTGCTACATACATGTGAGCATGTTGTCCAAGACAAGAATGACCACATAGTAGGCTTATAATAAAACACTATCGAGTTCAGGTGGGGAACCATCATTAATGACATCAAAGTCTCCACGCGTGGAAGTCCAAAGAATTCACTTTAGAACAGACTCCTTTATCTTGAACAAATCAATCAGTGGCTTGGTGTGCTAGGGATGCATATGGAATGAAGATGATCAGTCTATCAGACCATAGAATACTTCGCACGTGCATGATTGACTTAGGATGATTCCAGAGGAAACAAAAACAATCTTTCTCTAACTCACGGCGGCAACTTGCACCAAATGCACATGAATTCGAGGAGGTCACTTCTTCCATCCAAGCATAAGCTTCATGAACGGAACACGAAGGCATTGCTTACAAAGTTTCCAACACTAGGTTGATGTTCAACATGAATCATGGAGGAGACGAAATGCTGCTGATGGGCTCAACAGTAACTCATCAGAATTTTCCATATCACTGGAATTCCACCATCATGTGAACAATGTGATAGTATTGGTCAGACCAAAGGATGTAATGGTGTATGCTCGAGGAAAAACCACGAGTAAGACAACATTATGAATATCGTTGGTTCTAACTTGATTTGACGATAGCCCACACTCAAATCAAGGTTTGGAGAAGACGATAAATTCAACAACCGATCACGAGGAACAATCGATGAAGATATCATCTCTCGTCAACACACACACACACACACACACAAAGATATCCCTTAAAAATGAACTAAGTCAGACAAGCTTTTATCTCCCAACTCTCCAAATTGTTGTTCAACTTAACCAACTAGTTCGGGGTATTCAACACAGATTCTTGGAGAAGGGTTGGTTACAAGAGAACCAACTTGATCACGAACTCAACATAGCGGTCAGGTGACAACCTGGTAACACTTCCGAGAAGATATTCGGAAAATCACGAACCACCGATATGTTACTAAGCTCGAGAACAATCTTGCTTTTCAGAGCAAGACGATATGATCAAATAAGCAAGGGATTGAATAATCCTAACTCATTGATCGAAGAGTGCACCAGAAATAAGGACTAGGTAGCACGATCAACCTTAGGGTGATGATTCAATAGCCAGCACGCTAAGAATGATATTAATGTCCATTAACTACCAAGCAAAGGGTTGCTAGGAGTATTGATTTCACACATCACGATTCACTTGTCGGTATTCCGGTTACAATAACACGAAAACCGAGGAATGAACGATGATGGCGAGAAGTATCATTGTATCAAGAGTTCATAGGAGGTGGTGCAATTCCCATGACAACCCTGACATAAAGACGGTAATACTTCAGGGTAGAACAAAATCAAAAGCTGGATTGGCATTTTGATCTGCGGAATACAACTACTTTGACCCAATCCTGGATATGGACGAGGTACTGGAGTTTATTTCTCCTAGTCATTCTGAAATAGAACGGCTCGACGGACCACAAAGATAATAGACACTGACGAACACGATGGCACAACTATTCCTGACTATCACTAGATAGACGGAGGTCAGGATACAACTAAGGAGGGACAACTCAAAGGAACATATGTTTTTTCTAAGTTGTGGATGCATAGATTAGTATGTCGAGCGAAGCTCAACATTTCTTTCGGGTAACCCATGCAGAAAGGGTAGAACTGGCAGATTCGCAATATAGAATGGAGAACTCATCAAGAGCACTCTGGTAGTGACCTTTTGGTTCAAAAGAACTCCCGCCAAGAATGGTTCATGGTAATTGGAAGAAGGGTGTACCAAAAACCTCGAGGACTATCGCAAAGGTTACTAAGATCCTAAAGGAACTAGCAACACTATCAACATGAGGTAAGTAGGGTGAATCTCAGGTTCAAGAACCCAGGAATAGAATACCTACTACTAAATGGGATCACGGGATGCTTTCAAGAATGGTGGCCAGAATCATCACGCTGGGAACACAAAACATGCTAGATTACTAGGTGATCCCCTAAAATACCTAGGGTCATAATAATAGCTCCAACATATATGTTGAGGCAACAGAGTACCTCAACTCACCGATTAGTGTGGTTAAACTGGCCCAAAGGAACATCAGGAATGGGAAGGAATATTTGCAAGTGCATCAGACTATGTAGAAACCTGGGATGACTCGGACAACATAACGGCTGTAAATGCTCAAAATGATCTGAGACATCATGCAAAATGGTGGCATAACCACTCAACAACATCATATCAAGGTTCCAAGTCCAACTAACAACACACTGGAGTAGTAGAAACTAAACTGGGGCTTGAGACCAACAATCCTAAGAGTCTACGGATTAGTAACACGTGATCCTGATAGAAAGACGAGGAAGCCTAGTTTCTTAACCCCATAGAAGAGAAGAGGATGACTCAGATCAGAAGGGCATAAGGTAAAGGAGTGAAAGAGCCTTACGTTCCCTTCCACAATCAATTCCCTTATATAACTAAAGCATTTCTAGACACGACTTCGACCAGTTTGGCTTGGTAATCCTACAGGCAGTAATGCTCTGATATCAAAGCTGTCAGGACCCCGATTCCAAGTCACATCAATCTAGCCGATAACACCTCATATCACTTTGCGGCCTCACGCACGGTATTCCCACGGGTGTCGCCTTACCATGGCCCGAGACCGTTTCGCCTTTTAGCTCATGTATATGATAGCGTCGCTAGCATCCATATGACAGAGAACCCGGGCCGACATGACTAGTCATGAACCCAAAGTGGAACTAACTTACGGGGACATGCATACATGAATCAACATCGAGCATGTCGGTCAGCAGCGTGCGAATCCGGGTTGTAGCACTTGGCTAACAGGACTCCGGTGAACCGGGCTGTAGCAGGCTAGGCAGGACTCCGGATGTCATCGCATGGCATTTCCCCAAAGGGACAGACACAGAAATGAAGTGAATCACATGCCGGCCAGTCAAGTGTTCCAGAGCAATAGTGCTGGGCTAGCAGGACTCCGGTGAACCGGGCTGTTGCGGACTACTATGGCTCATGGAAGCACAAGACTACATTTCCCCATAAGAGAGGCTACCAAGGATAAACAACTAGGTTGTCGGATCCCACACATACCAAGCATTTCAATCATACACACAATATGCTCGATATGTGTAAATACAACATGGCATCACAACATAACTCTACGACTCAAGTATTTATTCATTAGGCTCCAAGGAGCGAGATATTACAAACATTGGTCTCATCACCTAAGATTCAAAGCATACAAGTCAAAGCACATGCGGAAGCTTAACATGTCTGAGTACAGACATCTACAAATGAAAAAGGCTGAGAAGCCTGACTATCTACCAGATCCTGCCAAGGGCACAAGATCATAGCTGAGGTATCAAGCTAAACGTCGAAGTCCACACAGAACTACTAGCGAGACTGACGTCTCTCTTCAAAACATAAAATAGGCAAACGTGAGTAAAAATGTACCCAGCAGGACTTACATCAGAACTAGCTACATATGCATTAGTATCAACAAAGGGGGTGGAGTTTGACTTAAGGAAGCCAGCTTTGACTCAGTGGCTATCCTAAACTATGACTGCAAGTAACTCTTTTGAGGTGGCGCACACGAGTCCACATATTCACCATATCAATACACCACTATGAATCCGCTCCCGTCTCCCTACGAGAACGCCATCCATAGCACTCACGCTTATCTTGCGCATTTTAGAGTATCCACTTCCACTTGTCTATGAACTGTACAGGCAACCCAGAAGTCCATTACCGCGGACACGGCTATTCGAACAGATGATGTTAACCCTGCAGGGGTGTACTTCTTCACACACGCTCTCACCACTTATTGTCGTTTACACGACATGTACTCGGCAACCTTCAAGCGTAAGCCCAACGAGGATGTCGGCCACGGCCTACCTAAACACTCAAGTCTCTAGTCCAGGTTTATCGCCTATTCAGGTTCCATCTGCAGGGAGTCCGGCCGAGGTTTCCACATACGACCCCGAATGATGTGTACAGGGTTCCGAGACACCAAACGGGCACCCGGCATGCCCGGCCACGTGCCTACCGCATCACAGCCCACCTCTCAGGTCAGTGCGCACGGCCTCCAGCATACTACAAACACCAGAAACTACTTGCAACTCCTGGACAGAGGACAAGGGTGGTTAAGAAGCCGAGAGAGTCAATTAAGGATCCCAATGTGTGGTAGTAGCTGATCATGGATCACAACACATAACTCAGTTCCTAAGGACGGCTTCAATGAAACAACCAACCATGTACTCCTACATGGCCTCTCATCGATACCTTTACCAAATCGTGTTCACACACTTAGCCCTCAACAGTAATACATGTTCACACAACTCCAATTCATCCCCGATGAATCAGACCTGACTCAACTCTAAGCAGTAGCAGGCATGACAAATAAGCATGAATGAGTAGGCACATCAGGGCTCAAACGACTCCTACTCATGCTAGTGGGTTTCATCTATTTACTGTGGAAATGACAGGTCATGCAGAGGAAAGGGGTTCAACTACTGCAGCATGTAACAGTTGAATCGTTGTTGTCCTAATGCAGTAAAATAGAGCAGGAGCGAGAGAGTGGGATTCTATCGGAATGAACAAGGGGGATTTTGCTTGCCTGGCACTTCTGAAGATAGCATTGAGTCTTCATCAGTGTCAACGATCACAACGTTGGAACAACGTCTACCGAGGGGGAACAACACCGGCAATAGAGAGGAAACACGATCAATGCAATTCAACAATATGATGCATGAATGTGACATGGCAATATGCTGTGATTTGAGCTAATGCAGCTAGCAACGATTTAAATGGAGTTGGTTCGAACACTAGATTCAAATTCAAACTCCATATGTGATTATTCATATGCCATTTAATTGGTTTGGCCTGATCAGCAGGTATAAGTTGTTCAAACATGCATGAAAATGGTACATATGGAAAGATTGGATTTTTCTGATCATTTTTCATATATAATTTGTTTCATTTGGAGTTATGGTTGAATTTCTATGAATTTTAGAAGTTTTGGGCATTTTCTGGAATTTCCTGATTAAAAATAGTTCTAGAAAATGTAATACAGCGTCAGCATGACGTCGGGGTGATGTCAGCTGGTCAAAGGCGCTAGCCCAGGTCAAACCTGACTAGTGGGGCCCACAGGTCAATAACTCAGTTAGTTAACTGGGTTAATTAGGGTTAGACTAATTATAATAAAAATATCAGCAGGGCTGGGCCGACGTGTCAGTGACTCAGGGTTAGTTTAGCGAGGGGATTAACACCTAACAGCGGTGATTAGCACTAACTAACACCTAACTAATCCTAGTTAGGGTCGGCCCCACATGTCATAGTCTCTAGGCGGGGCCCAGCCGGGGTCAAAGTGGGTCAAACCCTCCGCGACTCGACGCCGGCGAGGTCAGCGGCGGCCGCGGGCTTCGGAAAAGCTCCACAGAGCACAATTGGATGCGCTGGAGGTAGCTCTAGGACGCTGGCGGCGCGACGCGTCAGATGGTGGTGGTCTCCGGGCCTAGAATGGCCTGTAGCGTCGCCGGCGACGACCACAGCAGCGGCCGGAGCTTGAACGAGCTCGGGTCAGGGCTACGGCGTGCAAAAGGACGAAACAAAGCTCCCTCGAGGCTCTACGTGTTGTTGCGAAGCATTTGGACGCACTGGCGTGACCAAATGATCGTCGGAGCTAAACCGGCGATAAGCTCGGGCGGCGGTGGTTCTCGGTCTCGATGAATGCAACGGCTAGAGGACGGGAAAGCTGCAGGAAAGAGAGGGGAAATGCGGCGGAGCTCACTGAGAATACGATGAGGTGGTCAGCGAGCTCGGGGATGTCCTCGTTGCTGCGGATCGAACAGCGGCGATCGCCGGCCATGGCGATGAAGACAGCGGTGATGGCGTGGCTTCAGGGCACCCGGTGTCGCGTGCGTCGGCGTATAGCTTCACGGGTCCGAGGTGGAGCTTGTGGGCTAGCTGGATGGTCGCGGGGATGCTGGTAGCCGCGGTGGCTCACGGAGGTGTGCTCAGGCGCATGAGGGGAAGAGCGAGGGAGAGAGATAGAGGAGAGGGGAGGGCACGAGTGAGAGTGAGAAAGGGTAGGGTGGTACGTCGCGGCCTCAGGAGCCTCTCCCGCGTCGGCGGAAGCAGGAGGTGGCCACGGCGTGTGGCCGCAGGCGCCGGGCATGCGCCCTCGCCTACTGGCGCGAGGAGGAAGGCGTCAGGGAGGAGCTGGTGGGCTGGGCTGCAACAGTGCTGGGCCAACTAGGCGCCAGGTAAGCTACAGGTACTTTCTCTCTCTCTCCTTTATTTCTGGTTTTCTATGTATTCCTCTGTTTTGAATTAATAAAAATACTAATTCATCTCCAAAATTCCTGAAATGACTTGTGGGCACATTTGGAAATATTTCCAACAGCCCTCAACCACTTCCAGAATTATTTGGGCATTTGAATTATTTATAGTAATTAAATGCCCAAATTCAAATACTTAATGAGTTCATTCAAAAATCCAAATTGATCTAGAAAAATGTGCACCATTTTTGTCAGAGGTGCTAGACCAATTGAAAAAAGATGAACATTTCTAAAGGGCATTTTGGGTTCATTGAAAAGATTTAAGTTGAACCTAGTTGAATTTCATTTGCTGCTAGGGTTTATCAGTCCCCATTTCAACTTTCAAATAAATTTTAGACATGATGCATGGGTGCTGATGCAACTAATTACAAACAAATTCTAGGGATGTGACACCCAGCAATGATGATCTCTTTTGTGTGCAGCAGGTTGTTGTCAAGTCGAACGGTTGCCGAGGCAGCATGGGGAAGTGGAGACACTCACGTCCCATCAAGCGCCATGCGTCGACTAGATATGCAGGCGATTGGGGCCCGCGGCCCTTCGCCCTTGCCCTTTGGCTTCGCCTCGAAGCCAAGTCCGAGCGGGCCTTAGGCCCAGGGGCTACTGTAGGCGTTCTGGGAACCAGGGTACCCAAACTTTCCTGCCTGCGGCCCATGGCGTGGCTCCATCAACGGCCTGGTACGACCCATCTCCAGCATCGACAACACAAGACCCTCGCGAGGGGTCAGGCCTCATGAGGTGGATGATGCCAAGACTTCCAGAGGGAGCGGCCTCCCTAGGCTAGCTCCTCAGGAGCGGAGATTGCTATGCAAGCGCCATCTCATGAGGTCCGGATGACATAACCAATGACGACCATAGCCAGGCGGGCTCCAGTGGGCGCAGTGCAGCAGGTTTCCTCTTTGGTGCCAAGGAGGCAAGCGCAGGCGCGGAGTCCCGAGGAATCAGCCAAAGGTTTCCATTTCTTTGATACAAGACCAAGACCGCCAGGACAACAGGACGGAGATCATCACCGAGCCCACCACGACGTCACGACCAGAAGCTTTGCAGGCAAAGACCACCTTTCGTTAGGATAAGATGTACTATTTGTCTCCCTCCGAACTTGGCTGTTGTGGGATCCCTTCCCGCCTTCATTTTGGGGGAAGAGGACCAAGGCCACTATAAATATAGCTTAGCCACCACCATAGAAAGGGACTGGATCCATCCGAACCCCACCAGCTCACACCAACACAAGAACAGACCTCCTGAGGTTGTTCTTCCTCTGTACTAGTTCATCCTTAGCCCATCGCGAGGCTAATCCACCCCAAAGCAGGAGTAGGGTATTACACCACAAGGTGGCCCGATCCTGGGTAAATGGTCATGCCTCTTCTCTTTCCCGTTCATTGACCTAGGCCCTGAGAGAACCGAGTTGGTAGGCTGGGGAGATCGAGTTCTTCGCACGCACCCCAGAGTTTGAATCTTTCTTGGGTCCGCGGAGCCCTGACTCCAACAGCTGCGGGGGGCATGGTCGATGCAGGCGGCGTCGTTACCACCTCCCCCACGGCAGAAGCAGGGGCGGGAGGCACCAGAGAAGGACAGCATCAACAACATCCCGGTGACCAGGCTCCATGAGGTACGGGTAGAGAGATTATTCTGTCTATCCCTCCCTGCCTAGCCGAGGGGCATAGCCATGGTGGTGATGATCGCCCTGAGGTGAATCGCAATCCTCCGGCCGCCCCCGCTGCAGGCGCGATCGCAGGACATGCACCGCCCCTGGAGCAAACCGGCCCAGCCAACGCTCTGACCGGGGTCATCGGTCCACACGTGCCACCACCTCGTCACCACGCCATCCCAGTGACTGGCTCCCGACGGTGGGAGCCCAGCGCCGGCACTGCAAGCACCGTTAGGAGCCGGGCGACGCTGCGGTCTACATCATCCTCACCTATGCCAAGTACTGCTTCAGAGGCCATGGCGCGGGCCCAGCTGCTGCTGAGATTTCCGCCGACAGTCGATCAGATGGATGAGTGGAGAGCCACCATTTAGAGCCTGATTTGCTTCACCGGGGCTAGAGGCTCACAGCGAGCTGGCCCGCCGCGGCCTCCCCAAACAAAGACGATGGCCCATGCTGCTGGCCGTGCGGAAGGGGCCACCCCCATGGTGCAATCCCCACCGCGGCAACTAGCACGAGGACCACGCGACCAAGAGCTTGATGATGTCTCAATGGCTTCATTCGTTCCTCGAGCACGTAAAGACCGACGACGTGCCCCGGAGGATAGGAAGATGGAAGGCGTGCGCATCACCATCGAGCGATGCCACGACAACCACCACCAGTCCAATGGGTGCGATGGCCCCAACGGCGACGAGCCCGTGATCGGCGGAAGTGGGTACCTACCTTTTCAAGCTGGGTGCCCTGCCTTCACCCATGATCTGCAGCAAGTCTGATGGCCGTTCGTTCGCATGTTCAAGCCAGAGATACCAGAGAAGTATGATGGGAGACTGAACCCGATAGAGTTCTTGAGAATCTACACCATCGTTGTTCAAGCTGTCGGGGGAAGAGATAAGAAGGTTTTTGCCAACTACATCACGCTGGCACTCAAGCCAAAAGTGAGGTCTTGGCTGATGCACTTGCCGGAGAAATCCATCTCGGCCTGGGCTGACCTTTGCCATGAGTTCATTGGCGCCTTCATAGGCGACCATCAAGAACCAGGGCGGCCCAGCGATTTGCAGCTTGTCCCACAAAAGGAAGGAGAGACTCTGCAGAAGTACATGCAGAGGTTTAGCTTCCAGACCAACGTGTGCAACCGTCGGATACGTTCCAAGATGAACGTTCGGTTCCCCAAGACTGTGCATGAGCTTTACACCTAGGTGGACAAGTGTGCTCGGGTGGAGGAGGGGAGGAAATTCCCTAGAGAAGAAGATGGCGTCGACATTGACTCAGAGGATGTCGACGAGACCACCAGTCAGAAGAAGAAGAAGAACAAGAAGCACAACAAGAGGCGCAAAGATATGGCAGTGATGACCGTTGAGGGATCGTGCACTCCTAGTACCGGCAATAAGGCTAAGACCGAAGCTCCTGACAAGGAAGTTGCCACAAGCACTATTTGCCGGGAGGCTGCCACTACCGAGAAAGATGGCAACAGTGATGGGCCGTACTGCAAGATTCATCAGACCAAGGGCCACGATCTCCAGGAATGTCATCAGGTTAAACATCTCATCAAGAAGCAGAGGGCTGAGTATGAAAAGCGTGAGAAGGAAAAAGGTCAGAATGGCGCTGGTAGGAAGGGCTAAGGCGGTGAAAAAAATCACCCCCGCAAGGCTCCTCGGAACCAAGGAAAACCCTCCAGGGGCCGAGAGAAGGAGGATTTCAATGATGAAAGTTATGGAGGGGATGAAGAGGAAACCAGCAAGCAGGAATTCCAGAAGGCCACTAACGCCCTATGCATTGACGGGGGTGCATCTCTGCACTCCTCTGACGACCAACTTAAACAGTGGGCAAGCGAGGTTAATGTCGTGGAGCCGACGACAGATTCTCGGAAGCGGCTCAAGTGGTCACGCACGCCCATCATCTTTGACAAAGAGAACCACCCTGACCGTACCACCGCGGTATGGTGCTTTCCATTGTTGGTCTCACCAACGATCCGCAACCTTAAAGTCACAAAGATGTTGGTTGATGACGGGGCCGGGTTGAATCTGATTTCCCCAAAGGTCATCACCAAACTTCAGATAGCAGAGGAAGAACTCAAGGTCACGGGCACGTTTCAAGGAATCAACCCCGGCAAGAGTGGTCCTAAGGGAAAGATCACATTGCCAGTGACGTTCGGGGGAGAGTTGAATTACCGGACTGAGAAGGTTGTGTTTGATGTGGTCGACCTCCCCCTGCCGTATAATGGAATCCTTGGACGCCCAGCTCTGGCAAAATTCATGGCGACATCCCGCTATGCCTACAACACCTTGAAGATGCCAAGGCCGGTGGGCATATTTTCCATTCTGTCAGACGAGAAGGACGCAATTATTTGCATGGACAAGATGTACCGGGGTGTAGTCGTGGCAAACGCGACTGAAGCTGCAGTTCCCGCCAAGGAAAGCAACAGAAAGAAGAAGGCTAGCAGGCACGCCAGCAAGGAATCCGGGAAGCGTACCTCTTCGGAGTATGCCACGCCTGTTGATGACTTGTTGGAGAGTTCCAATAGCAAGAGATCCAAGGCTACTGCACCCCATGTAAAAAAGGTCCCAGCAGGGCCGGCTGGTACTTTCACTATCAGTGCCACCCTTGATGACAAATAAGAAAGTGCGCTCGTTGCCTTCCTGCAGGAGAATATCGATGTGTTTGCTTGGCAACTGTCTGATATCCCCGGTGTTCCCAGGGAGGTAATCGAGCACCACCTTGCTATCTGCCCACATGCCCGACCCGTCAAGCAGAAGTTCCAAAAGCAAGCCTTGGAGCGGCAGTAGTTCATTGCTGAGGAAATCAATAAACTTGAGGCAGCTGGTTTGGTCAGAGGAGTACTACATCCAACGTGGTTAGCAAACACAGTGGTCGTGCGCAAAGCTAATGGGAAATGTAGGCTTTACATAGACTTCACGGATCTAAACAAGGCATGCCCGAAGGACCTATTTCCCTTGCCGCGCATTGATTAGATTGTGGATTCCACTTTAGGGTGTGATTTGCTCTCCTTTCTGGATGCATACTATGGATATCATAAAATCTATATGTCCAAGGAAGATGAAGAGAAGATCTCATTCATCACCCCGTGTGGCACATACTGCTTTGTGCGAATGCCTTTCAGGTTGAAGAGTGCCGGATCCACGTTTACAAGAGCAGTCCAGATTGGTTTTGAATCATAGCTGCATAGGAATGTTGAAGCTTACATGGATAATATTTTGGTCAAGAACAAGGACAGATCGACCCTCATCCAGGACTTGGAAGAAATGTTTGCTAATCTGCGCAAGATAAACTTGAAGCTGAACCCGGAGAAGTGTGTATTTGGTGTTCCCTCTGGCAAGCTACTTGGTTTGTTTGTGTCCCATCATGGGATAGAAGCCAACCCCGATAGGATCAAGGCTATCGAGCAGATTCAGGCACCCAAGACAGTTAAGGATGTGAGGTGTTTGACAGGATCTATTGCCGCTCTTAGCATGTTCATCTCCAAGTCTGCCGAGCATGCCTTGATGTTCTTCAAGATTTTGAAGAAGGCAGGACACATGAAGGGGACCCCAGAAGCAGACGCAACACTACAGGATTTGAAGACCTACTTGTCTTCTGTGCCCACTTTGGTTGCTCCAAAACCACAAGAGCGGTTGCTGCTATACATGGCGGCAACTAATCAAATGGTTAGTGCAGCACTAGTGGCACAGCGGGAAGTGGAAGTGGCAGCATCCTCAACCAGTGTCCCTTCCAGAGGAGAGAGTGAGCATAGCGCGGCAAGGCCAGATATGGATCAAGACAAAGAAGAGCACGGCAGCGGAGGCAACCCCAAGGACGCGGCAAGGAAGAAAGTGGTGCAGCGCCCAGTGTACTTCGTCAACTCCCTATTGCAGGGGGCTAGTTCCAGGTACTCTGGTGTGGAAAAGTTGATTTTTGTCCTTGTCATGGCATCAAGGAAACTGCGCCACTACTTCCAAGCCCACGAGATTACGGTTGTCACCCGCTTCCCTTTGCAAAGGAAGCTCCGAAACCCTGAGGCTACTGGCAGAATAGTGGAGTGGGCATTGGAGTTATCTAGCTTTGGCCTGAAGTTTGAAAGGACATCAACAATTTAGAGCAGGGCATTGGCAGAGTTTATTGCAGAATGGATGCCAACCCCTGATGAAGAGGTACTGGAAACAGTTATTCCCGTCAAGGAAGCACCCCAAGAATGGATCATGTATTTCGATGGTGCCTTCTCCCTACAAGGTGCGGGGGCTCGTGTGCTTCTCGTTGCTCCCACTGGAGAGCACCTGAAGTACGTTGTGCAGATGCATTTTCCCCGGGAGGAGGCGACCAACAATACTGTAGAGTATGAGGGGCTCCTTGCCGGGCTCAGAATCGCAACAGAATTAGGGATCAAGAAGCTGATCATTCGAGGAGATTCAAAACTTGTGGTGAGACAACTCAACAAGGATTACCAAAGTCCATTGATGGAGGCATACGTTGACGAAGTGAAAAGCCTAGAGGAGCACAAAGCGCGTACTGTCGGAGTAAATGACCACGGGTAGCCTAGCCGGCTCCCCTGGCACTTCTGAAAAATTACGGGCCGATCGAGGCCTCAAGCATCCAAGATGCGGGGCCGCCTTCCCTCGGTCGGCTACCTCCCAAGCCGGCTACCGAAAGGCGGCCCGACCCTAAACCCACAGGAGAAAGGCCAGCAGAGGGCCGACTCCAAGAAACTGGCCACGAGAAGGCCGACTCCAAAAAGCCGGCCACGAGAAGGCCGACTCCAAGAACCCGGCCACCTAGCAGGCGGCCGAGATCGCCCCCTCAAACTTTGCACCCACATAACGGCGATGAGACGGGGCGTGGCTACAGTGAAGCCTGCCACCCCCGAATCCCGGAGCGCGCGTGGCCACAGTGCGCCGTACGGGGCGGCCATCCCCGTCCGGCGCGGCACTGTTGCCATGTTGACCATGACGTTGCACGCTATAGGTTGTCAGCACGGCCCGCGGGTGGCGGGCCCCTTCAGTCAGAGAGATACCCGAAGGCGGCCAGGCCTCCCCCAGTCGGCCTGAGGTATGGCCGGCTCCCCGTAGCCGGCTCGCACCCTCCTCGAAGGAGGCGCCTCATTAAGGAGACAAGGTGAGGTAAGGCTACAGTGATCGCCGCCAAAGCGGCGGCACTGTATCCATGCTTACCTCGACAAAGCCCTCATCATCAGGATTGAGGCAACAATAACCAGCCCCCGACAAGGCCCCGGCCGGTGGGGCCAGCTTGTCGACCAGGAAGCCGGCAGCCGGCGGGACCCCACCGGTCGGTGGGCCCGGCGGCCGGGCGGAGAAGCCGGGCGTGAACACGGCGGCTAGGGCCCACGCCCAGCCGGATTACCATTGTACCCCTGGGGGTAGGCCTAGATAAACCCCCTAGGGAAGCCATGTAGAGGGTGGATCTCTTAGAGTTTTAGACACCACATAGAGGGAAGAGGAGAGCTAGCCGTGCCCTTCTTCTTCCTCTCACCGAAACAGCTCAAGGAGCCTCTTGTAGCTACTTGTTCATCTAGTGATCATCTTGGAGACGCCTTGTGAGCAGCGATAGGGGTGTTATCTCCACGGAGAGCCCGAAGCTGGGTAAGATTCGCCGGCGTGCATGTCTTCGCCTCATCCCGTTTCCAGGCACCGGCGACGTCTTATTGGCTCCCACAATGATTAGCCACCCGTTGGCATATGTCGCACCAACCACCCGACATTTGGCACCCACCATGGGGCCAGGTGCTCCGTCATCCGGAGACCTCTTCTGGACGGGAACCCTTTTCCTTCCCAGCGAGCGTAGCCAGCCCGGCACGCCCGATGGCGCTTGCCCCGACGCGCTGCAAGGCGTCGCTGATGCCTGCGCGGCGAGCTGCCTCACCGATCTTCTTGGCGAGGCTCGCATCTCCGACGAGCCCGCGTCCGACGCGGGCACAGGCTGCCTCGAGAGCCACCTTGTCAGCCTTCTCGACCGACTCCACGTCTCCAGCGAGCCTGCTGTGGATTTGGAGTCAGTTGGCTCCACCGACCCGATGCTTGTCGACTCCGACACGGCATCGCTCGACGCCTTCCCCAACAACGTTATGATCTTCAACGACCCGCTCCCTCGAGCCGACAGCTGTGGCAACGCCATCACTGAGGTGTTAGTCATCAGCCACGGCGCCGCCTCAGGCGAGAACGCCCACGACGCCCTGCAAGCAGCGCTGCACGACCTGTCCTTCCCTCTCCCGGCCGACGCTGACGCCGAGAAACTGGAGGCTCGCCGCCTTGCCCTCCACGCGGAGGGCTAGAGGATAGCTTCCATGAGACGCCTCACTGAGGCTCACCGGTAGCCAAGTCGACCCGCGCCGCCTTGACGCCGCCGCCTCCTGACGGGCCGAGCCGAGTCGGCATCGTCAAGAAACGTGGCGCTGTCATCGCCGACATGCTGGGTGTGGACCGCCTAGTCTACGCCACGCCCCTCGAGAACCTACGCGCCGCCCAGGCGGCCGTAGACGAGCTAAATGGATTAGGGCCCGACGAGCTCCCCTACATGGCTAGATGCATCCAACAACTGATCGGCGCGGCCGCCGAGCGGCATGAAGACGACGTCCACGCCGAAAGCCCTCCCCCGTGCCAAGAGCACGGCGCGATGTCACGAACGCCGACCGCGGGCAACACCCGCGCACGGCAAGAAAAGGAGCCGGCTGCCAGCCGCAGCCGGACTCGAATCTCCATCGAGCGTGACACAGAAGGCCATGCTCGAGCCATGGAGCAACGAGGCAACCCGCCTCCTCCTCCGCCTCGCGGGGAAAGATATCCCACCCCGCCGCCTGTCACGCATCCGACTCTCAGCGGCCGACTAGGTCGCCGCGAAGGAGTCGGCGAGAACGACGCCCGCCATCGGATCGACCGCCTAGCGCGATCCCTGGCGTTGGAAGAAGGAGACGATGTCGGCCCGCCTTGCTTCGACCCCCGCATCCGCGACGAACCCTTCCACAAAGGGTTCTCGCTCCCAAGAGATACGCCCAAGTATAACGGCTCTGTGAAGCCGGAGGATTGGTTGATCGACTACTCCACTGCGGTCAGCATAGCAGACGGCAATAGGCGCGTTGCCATGAAGTATGTGCCCCTCATGCTGCAAGGCACGGCGTGAACTTGGCTCAACAGCCTCAAGCCGTACAGCATCAACAGCTCGATGGACTTCACCGAAGCCTTCATCCGCAACTTCACCAGCACCTACAAGCGGGCTCCCAAGCCCCGACAGCTCTCCTTGTGCGTTCAAGGGCCCACCGAATCAACTCGCGACTACCTCACGCGCTGGGCCGAGCTCTGCAATTCCTGCGAGGAGGTGCACGAGGTTCAAGCCATAGAGTACTTCACCGCCGGGTGCCGAGAGGGCACCCTCCTCAAGCACAAGCTCCTCTGCGACGAGCCGACTACCCTCGACGAGCTGCTGGTCATAGCAGACAAGTACGCCACTGCCGACTCCTCAATGAAGACCGAGCTCTGAGTAGACGCCTCCGAGAAGGTAATTAACCTGGCTCCCAAGACGCCGGCTGGGGACTCCAGCCGACGCCCGTACCCGAACGACAACAAGCGCAAGGGCCCCATGCCGCCTTCAACCAGTCGGCAGGTGGCCACAGTCAAAGATGAACAACTTTGAGGCGGCCCGCGCCAAGAAGCCGAGAAGGCGGCAGTCGGCTTACAGCCGGCTTTCTCTTACGAGCAAGCCCTCGATGCCCCTTGCAAGTTCCATAGCGGTGCGAAGCCGTCCAACCATACGACCCGGAAATGCCACCGGCTCACCCAAATCACTAAAGGCGAAGGGTTGGTGCCGCCTCCGCCTGCTGGTCAGCCGCCTCCGGCTCCTCAACAGCCGGCCGCTCGACCAGCAGTCGGGGCCGTCCAAGACGAGTTCCCTGATGAACACGCCGCCTACATTGTCTTGACAAGCCAGCCCGAAGACCGGCGCAGCCGGCGCCGACAGCACCAAGAAGTCAATGTGGTCGCCTCCAACAACCCCGAATACATGCACTGGTCAGAAAGTCCTATCAGCTGGAGCCGGGCCGACCACCCAGAGGTGATGCTGTCCCCCGACACTTATGCATTGGTTCTAGAGGCTACCCTAGCGACAGACATGCTTGCTGCCTGTTTCTCCCGCGTGCTGATAGACGGCGGGAGCAGCATCAACATCCTATACCGTGACACCATGGAGAAGCTAAACGTCAAGACCAAGCACCGCACGCCAAGCCGGACCGTGTTCCATGGCATTGTACCCGGCCCGTCCTGCTCACCAATCGGCAAAATCAAGATAGATGTTCTCTTTGGGGACAAGGATCATTTCCGCCGAGAAGCAATATTGTTTGAGGTGGTGGACCTTGAGAGCCCTTATCATGCACTGCTTGGCCGACCCGCTTTGGCCAAATTCATGGATGTGCCCCACTACGCCTACCTCAAGATGAAGATGCCGAGTACCAAGGGCATCATCACCATAGCCAGCGACTACAAGAAATCATCCGAGTGTGCAGGAGCCAGCAGCCGGCTGGCCGAGTCCCTTGTGATCGCTGAAGAGAAGAAAATGTTGGATCGAGTCGTGGCCATGGCCGACAAGCAGCCGGCCCTATCCCCTGACCCCAAGGAATGTGAAGCCCAAGGTTCTTTCCAGCCGGCCAAAGAAACAAAGAAGATACCTCTGGACCCAGAGAACCCAGAAAGGTTTGCCGTCATTGGGGCGAACTTGGACAGCAAATAGGAAGGCGAGCTCGTCGATTTCCTCCGTGAGAATTGGGACATCTTCGCATGGTCCCCCAAAGACATGCCGGGTGTCCCGAAGGAATTCGCCGAGCACAAGCTACACGTCTGAGCAGATGCAAAGCCAGTCAGCAGCCCCTCCGCCGACTATCAGAGGAGAAGAGAATGATTGTAGGAGAAGAGATAGCCCGGCTTGTAGCCGCCGGCTTCATAATGGAGGTGTTATTTCCAGAATGGCTCGCCAACCCGGTCCTCGTGCTAAAGAAGAATAACAAGTGGCGCATGTGTATAGACTACACCAGCCTCAACAAAGCCTGTCCCAAAGATCCTTTTGCTCTACAAAGGATTGATCAAGTGATAGACTCCACGGCCGGATGCGAGCTGTTGAGTTTCTTGGATGCTTACTCTGGCTACCACCAGATAAAGTTGGATCCAGCTGACCGCCTGAAGACCGCCTTCATCACACCATTCGGAACTTGCTGCTACCTGACTATGACATTCGGCTTGAGAAATGCCAGTGCCACTTTTCAGCGTTGCATGCAGAAATGCCTCCTCAAGCAACTCGACAGAAATGCCCACGTCTATGTAGACGATATTGTGGTGAAGACGGAGAAGCGCGGCACCTTGCTGGAAGACCTCAAGGAGACGTTCGAGAACCTGCGCCGGTTTCAGATCAAGCTCAACCCCGAGAAATGCGTGTTCGGAGTACCAGCCGGCCAGCTTCTAGGCTTCTTGGTCTCCGAACGCGGCATCGAATGCAACCCAGTGAAGATCAAGGCCATTGAGAGAATGGAGATTCCCACCAAGCTGCGAGACGTACAAAAGTTTACCAGGTGCCTGGCCTCCCTAAACCGCTTTATCAGCCGGCTTGGAGAGAAAGCTCTCCCCCTCTACCGACTCATGAAGAAAACCACTCACTTCGAGTGGAACGACCAAGCCGACCAAGCTTTCTACGAGCTAAAGAAGATGTCACACGCTACCGCCTTGGCGGCGCCGACTGAGAAAGAGCCCATGCTCCTTTACATCGCCGCTACCAGCCGGGTGGTCAGCACCGTTATCGTGGTTCAACGCCCGGAAGAAGGCCGTGCTCAGCCAATCCAGAGGCCGGTGTATTATTTAAGTGAAGTGTTGTCCACCTCGAAGCAGAAGTACCCGCACTACCAGAAGATGTGCTATGGTGTGTACTTCGCCGCCAAGAAGCTCAAGCCCTACTTTCAAGAGCACCCCATCACGGTCGTGTGCACTGCCCCGCTCGCCGAGATCATAGGCAGCCGGGATGCATCTGGCCGGGTGGCAAAATGGGCCATTGAGCTGGCCCCTTACGATCTTCTACCAGCCGCCAAGACCGCCATCAAGTTCCAAGCATTGGCCTACTTCCTTGTCGACTGGGCCGAGACCCAGTACCTACCGCCGGCCCCCGACTCCACTCATTGGCGGATGCACTTCAACGGGTCCAAGATGCGCACCGGTTTGGGAGCCGGCATCATCCTCACCTCTCCCAAAGGCGACAAGCTCAGATACACGTTGCAAATTCATTTTGCCGCCTCCAACAATGTGGCCGAGTACGAGGCACTCATACACGGACTCCGGCTGGCAAAAGAACTCGGCATCCGTCGGATCCTGTGTTATGGTGACTCAGATTTGGTAGTCCAACAATCATCCGGCGACTGGGATGCCAAGGACGCAAACATGCCGATCTACCGCTTCCTTGTTCAGCAAATCAGCGGGTATTTTGAAGGATGCGAGTTCCTCCACGTGCCACGGGCCGACAACGAAACAGCGGATGCCACAGCACGAATAGGCTCCACTCGACAAGCTATACCAACCGGCGTTTCTCTCCAATGCCTCCTCAAGCCTTCTATCAATCCGTCTCCAGAATCCGATTCCATCTTCGTGCCGCCTAACCCCGATGCAGTCAGATCCGGCTTAGGGAACCAAGAAGGCGGCTCGGGGACTTCGATAGGCGGCCCGGGGACTTCAACAAGCGGCTCAGGGACTGCCATAGTTGCACCCGGCTCGGGGACTTCAGAACCCGACCCGGGGACTGCATCGACACAACAGGCGGTGGCCGACTCCAGCTCTTCACCACCCAACCCACCCGGCCTGGTCGCAGTAGCCGTGTTGGCTATAGTAGAAGTCACAGCTCCATCATGGGCCCAGCCCGTCCTCAACTTCCTGGTAAACAGAGAACTGTCGGCTGACGAGATCGCGGCAAGACAAGTCCAACGCCGAGCCAGAGCATACACGATTGTCAATAGAGAGCTCGTCAGGCGCAGTGCCACTGGAGTCTTCCAGCGCTGCGTCGAGCCAGAGAAGGGCATAGCAATCCTCAAAGACATTCACCAAGGCGAGTGTGGCCACCACGCGGCCTCAAGATCACTCGTGGCCAAAGCTTTCCGCCACGGTTTCTTTTGGCCGACTGCTTTGGATGACGCCAAGGAGTTAGTCAAACACTGCAAAGGGTGCCAAGTCTTCAGTTCAAAGCAGCACCTACCGGCTTCCGCACTCAAGACCATCCCCCTCTCCTGACCTTTTGCCGTCTGGGGGCTGGACATGGTGGGCCCATTCAAGACGGCACGCGGCGGCATGACTCATCTACTCGTCGCTGTGGATAAATTTACCAAGTGGATTGAAGCGAAGCTAATCAAGAAACTGAATGGGTCGACTGCCGTAACATTCATTGCGGATATCACAACCCGGTACGGCGTGCCACATAGCATCATCACCGACAATGGCACAAATTTTGCCAAGGGAGCACTGGCACGTTTCTGCGCGACACAGGGCATCCGACTGGACTTAGCGTCCGTTGCCCACCCACAGTCAAATGGCCAAGTCGAGCAAGCAAACGGCCTCATCCTCTCCGGCGTCAAGCCCCGATTGGTCGTGCCACTGGAGCATTCGACCGGCTGTTGGCTCGACGAGCTGCCGGCCATCCTCTGGAGTCTGCGCACTACCCTGAACAAGTCAACCGGCTTCACCCCTTTCTTCCTTGTATATGGTGCCGAGGCTGTCATCCCAACTGACATCGAGTTCGACTCGCCTCGGGTGACCATGTACACGGAGGCGGAGGCCAAGGAAGCATGAGAAGACGACGTCGACCTGCTGGAAGAAAGCCGGCTGTTAGCCCTCAGCCGGTCCGCCATCTACCAGCAGGGTTTGCGCCGCTACCATAGCCGGAAGGTCAAGCCAAGATCCTTCCAAGAGGGCGACCTTGTGCTCCGGCTGATCCAGCGAACAACCGGCCAGCACAAGCTCTTGGCCCCCCTGGGAAGGCCCCTTTGTCATCATCAGAGCATTAGGCAACGACTCCTACTACCTGATCGATGCACAGAAGCCGAAGGCACGCAATAGAGATGATTCCGGCAAGGGGTCGGAACGACCATGGAACGCCAATCTACTTCGAAGATTTTACAGTTAAAAAGCAGTATGTACCACGCTACCTTTTGTACTAAGTACGAGACAACGGGCCCCCCAAGGAACACTCGGGGACTACCCTCCTTTATCTATGAATGATGAGTACCATGCCTATGATTGTTTCACTACATTTATTTTTTCTCGTCCGGCACTGGGTTCGACCAATCGGCCCGGGGACTTGCCGCCTTAAGTTATATCCAAGTTCCACCTGCAGTCAGACAAGTAGTGTGCCGGCACCCAAGCCCTCTCTTGTCGAAAGCCGCAGCTTGCAGAGTCGGCTGTCCAGTTGGCAAGAGTCAAAGGCAGGAAAGGATGCCCACATGAAAAACTGCTAAGGACTAAACGAACTTATATAATGAAAGCCGGCTCCCCCCCCCTCCCCCCGCCGACCGGCTGCGAGAGCAGCCGGCTGGCCAGCTTCCCATTCACCTTGCTACAATCCAAGAAAGCTCAAGTACTTGCCTTCCCAAAGCGGCCAAGTCCTTCCCCAGCCACAGACTGCAGAGCAGCTGTCCGGCTAGGAAGGCGGCGACCAGGGAAAGGCGGCAAAGGAAACAGCCGAAAGGATGAAAAGCAAACATGAATGGAAGCCAAACACATGCATGATTATATTTACACAAAAGGCCTTCGAAAGGCCGGCATTCAACATAGTTTGAATACACCCCCAGTGGGTGGAACTGCGCAAATCTAATAAAAAGTTGTTCAAGAGTAACAAGCAGAAAACGAAGACAGCAGATCAGGCCAAGGGAACAACGGGCGAGTCGGGCAGGTTGGTGGAGACAGTAGTGCCGGCTAGAGGAGTGGCCGGCTGGCGAGTCTCAGCCTGGTCATCACCTATGGCAGACAGTGCGCTTGCGCGCGCCTCGTTGCTAGAGGCACAGTCAGGCTGAAGCTGGCTGGTCGCTTCACCATCTGGCATGACGTCTTCAGCATCCTCCCCCTCGTCCTCGTCGCCCTCGTCGCTGGAAGCAATCTCCTCCGCCGAATCTTCACCTCCCGCCGGGTCCAACACGAACCAATCCTCCGGCTGAGCGATGCCATCGTCGTTCACCTCAGGAGCAAAGACGCTGGTGTCGGTGTACTCGGCGATCGCCGATGCACGCTGGATGATAGCCGTCCGCACCTCCACCAGTTCTTCGTCGGCCTCCTGTCGCCAGGTGCTCAGCTGAGCCAAGCTTAGCCCGAGATACCAGGCTCGGACGAACTCCAGCGCTTGCCTGGCGCCGGACCGAGCTGCAGAAGCCTTCCAGGCCTCGAAGCGACCGACAACAACCTCCAGCCAGTCGGCAGTCCGACTGGGGGTGCGGGGAACCGCCTCGCCCGAGCGAGGCGGCCAGCACTTGCGCCCGGCACTTGGCCGGCGAGCATGCGGTGAGCCGGCTGCAGCCGGGCCTGAATCGCCAGAAGCTGCTCCTAAAGTGTCCGACCGGCGTCCGACGCGATCTCGACCCCTGTCTGCCAGCACGCATCATGGTGGGCCTTGATGGCTTGGGAGGTGGCGACGGAGTAGGCGGGGAAGTAATCTGCGCAAAGAAGAAAAAACAGCGCAAAGACAGAGGACAAGTCAGATGACGAAGGGCAAGCAAAGGGACGAAAAGGAAGGCGGCTTACCATCGATCAAATCCTTGACCCATCCGTAGCCTTCGCTCAGAGCCTGCTTCGCCTCAGCCCAACCCGCCGCCTCAGCCTCATACTCGGCTTTAAGGGCGGCCTCACTGTCCTGCGCCTTCTTAAGGGCCACCTTGTGGCTCTCCTCCTGGTCAACTAGTCTCTTGGCCAGGCGGTCGCGTTCCTGGGCCAAGGCGATGCACTCGGCTTCCTTGGCACGAAGGGAGGTCTGGATTCCGCCTAGCTGCTCCCCCAAGTCGACGTTGGCCCCTGCAAACATGAAGAAAAAGAAAAAAGCAATAAGGAAGAAGTCGTCAGGAAAGATTTCACCCGACTGCTCAGCAGTCGGCCCAAATCTTGGGGACTACACCCAGTGGGTGCGCTGACGCGCCCACACGTAAGATAAAAGAAGCAAAGCACTTACTCCGGCTATCAGTCAGATCGGCGGTCTTCTGGTTCAGCTCCTGAGCCTGGGAGTTGAAGGAGCCGCACGGAGGTTATGATATTCCTGGAAACAGGACGGAGGTGCGAATAAGAACAAGATAGCAATTGAAGCCTACTAGAAGTTCCAAGCCGCTGCTTTCGGTGACCGACTTCGGAACTCGGGTACTACACCCGATGGGTCTTGGACGCCTACGTAAGAAATCAAGAAAGCAATCGATCAAAGATGGAGGACTCACCCGGATGACCGCCCGCGTCGTAAAGAATTCTTGAGTGTACCGCTTCAACGAGGCGGCACGGCCTAAGCCGCCCGTACCTCCCGCCCGCGCCACGCTCAGCTCGGCCGTCCACCAGCTGGGTGTCCACTCGACGTCTTGGCCTTTGGCGCTTCCACATCTTGAGCTGTCGAGCTGGCTCCCGCGGCCTTCTGCGGCCCCGACGCTGAGGTCGCCTCTCCTGTGCGCCGCCGAAGCGGCGACTGGACCACAAGATCCGCCCCCGCCGCCAGCTCGCCCCCAGCCGGCTGCTCGGGCGGTGCGGCAGGCTGGCCGCCTTGGGCCATTCCAGTCGGCACTGATTGCGGCGCCTCTTCCAGGATGATCACGTCATCCTCCCTCCTCTCCATCACCGGCCGGTCGTGGTCGGCTTCCTCCGATGGGGGCACTGGGACTTCGGGGGCCACGGCGCGAAGGGGGATGATGAGCTGTGGAGGTTGGTTGCGTAAAGCCTCCGCCTCCCTCTCCGTGGTCGCGGCTTCCGCCTGAGCCTTGGCCGCCGCTTCAGCCTGCGCCCTGGTCGACTCCCCCGTCGCCTCCCGAGCCGCCCTCCTCTCCTCCGCCTCCCGCGCGGTATGCTCCCTCGCCTCCAGGAGATCGGCACGGGGATCCGCACGGCGGGAGCTTGTAGACCCTCCCGCCGGTCCGACTATGGAGGCGGCAGAGATCCGCTCGAGAGAGAGTGGCGCCCTGTTCAACAAGTCAAGAAGAAGGGGCTTACAAGGATTTCAACCAAAGACAAGAAAGACAGGTGTGGGTGAATCGACACTTACGGCGAAACTGCCTGCGGCTGCTTCACCACCTTGCGGAAGCGGGCCGCCTTCACGGCCGCCTCATCCCGCTTGGTCGCTGCCGCGGAACCCTTGGGCTTCTTCAGCCGACTGCCGAAGAGAGTCGGCGCGCCTCGACGTTTCTGCGCGCCGCCCCGGGCAGCCGGCGTGGCAGATGGACCCACGCCCTGACGATCGGGCGCCGACTGGCGACGCGGAATGACTTCGGCATCGTCGTCATCCCGCCAGTCCCCGAAGCCGGCTCCGAGCTCGGTGCCGCCTGCCTCGCCACCTCCTCCTACGACGGGGTCGTCCATTGCGGCCGCCCGCAAGTCCGGGTCGTCCGCCACGCGGTCGGGCGCAAATTGGCGCTCTGGCCCCGCGGCTCCAGCCACCGGTCGAAGAAGGGGGCTCTGCCAAAAAAAGATAAGTCGGCCGGTCAGGAGTCGGCCATTGTGAGCCCGGCAACAAGAGAAAAAGAGAGGGGAAACTTACCAAAGGAAGGGGATCGGCTCGAGAATACAGCCCCTTGCCGTACCGCCAGTCCTCGATGAGCTTGCAGTTGGAGATGTAGTTCACCATATAAGATACCTCATCATGAGGCATCTCCCTAGTGCTCAGCCGGCTTGGGTTGAAGCGGCCGCTCATCTGACAGATCATATGCGGCCGGCCTTGGAGCGGGACACCCGGCGCTCCACGAAGGCGGCCACCAGGTCGGCCCCAACCAGGCCTTCAAACTGGACCATCACCCGAAGCCGGGCGACGGCAGCAGCCCCAGCCGGAGACAGCGACCTGGCTCGGAACGACCACAAAGGCTGCCTCCCAGACTGCGGGCCGGCTACGTAAGCCGGCAGTTTGACGAAGTCGCCTTGCGGGGCGACGTTCTTCATGTAGAAGTATGATTGCTGCCAGAGCTTTACCGACTGGATCGGCGGGATAGGCGGAAACGGGTTGTTGTCGGCTGACCTCCGCATGGCGATGAAGGCGCCACACGGCGTGGGTACGCCCGCGGTGACGGTGCCGAGCTTGCACTAAAAAAACTCCCCCCAGAGCTCGAGGGTGGGGAGGACGCCAAGAAAACCTTCGCACAGAGTGACGAAGGCCGACAACAGCATCACAGAGTTGGGGGTGAGGTGATGCGGCTGGAGATGGTAGAATTCGAGGAAGGAGCAGAAGAACCCGCTCGCCGGCAGGCCGAGGCCGCGCAGGAAGTGCGAGCGGAAGCTCACTCGCTCGTCCTCCTCCGGCGACGGAGAGACCTCTGACTCCAGTGCGAGGCGGGTCCGCACGTAGCCCGCGCCCGGTAGCCGCCGCGTCTTGCGAAGCCAGTCGATGTGGTCCTCATGGACGTTGGAGCCGTCCCAAGAACTGGACATCGCCATGGGAGCGAAGAAGAAACGAGAAGGGCGCGGCGGCGGAGAACGCGCGACCCCGCTGCGGCGGAGCTATGGCGAGCCAAGAAGGATGGCGACGAGACGGCGCGGCGGCGAAGTGCTGCGGCGGCGGAGGAAAGGAGTAGGAAGAAGCAGAAAGGGTGGAGTGATGGCGAGCATGCAAGCGTCTGCCGCTCCCCCTCCTCCCCCTACTTATAGGTTCGTGCAGCGGAGCCGAGGAGGCGAGGCGTGGGGGGACGTGGGATTTACTGCGCCCACTCCCCCACGTCCCGCGATTATCGCGCCCTAAAGGCGTGCTGAAACCGCCGCGGGAAGGCGAGCGGTCCGATCGGGCCGCATAAGATCTGCACGTGGGCCGAGGCCTAGGAGTGGCGGGCCCCGGCCTGCGGCGACGTCCCGTCGCGCGCGTGGGCTGGCAGGCCTTCCCCGCCGATGGTTGCCATGTGGCACGCGAAGGGCAGGCGGTCAGCGCGTGACTCGACTCGCGTGCCGTCTGGCCCTTGCCTTCAAGCCACCAAACTTTCCAAAGATGGGGCATCTGCTCAAAGCCGGCTCCTAGCTGCCGGCTCTTCAGGGTAGGAAGCTGATCGAGCTTCTCGTCCTCTCTTCAGCCTCGAAGCCCAACCAGCTTCGGGGACTACTGTCGCAGTAAATGACAACGGGTAGCCTAGCCGGCTCCCCTGGCACTTCTGAAAAATTACGGGCCGATCGAGGCCTCAAGCATCCAAGACGAGGGGCCACCTTCCCTCGGCCGGCTACCTCCCAAGCCGGCTACCGAAAGGCGGCCCGACCCTAAACCCATAGGACAAAGGCCAGCAGAGGGCCGTCTCCAAGAAGCCGGCCACGAGAAGGCCGACTCCAAAAGGCTGGCCACGAGAAGGCCAACTCCAAGAACCCGGCCCCCTAGCAGGCGGCCGAGATCGCCCCCTCAAACTTTGCACCCACATAACGGTGATGAGACGGGGCGTGGCTACAGTGAAGCCTGCCACCCCCGAATCCCGGAGCGCGTAGCCAGCATACGCCCGTCTGAGCGGCCATCCCCGTCCGTGGCAACCTTTATGCCATATTGACCATGATGTCGCCGCGACAGGTTGTCAAGACGTGACCATGGCCAGGCCCTTCGGTCGAAGAGATACCCGAAGGCGGCCAGGCCTCCCTAATCGGCTCGAGGTATGGCCGGCTCCTCAGTCGGCTCGCACCCTCCTCAAGGAGGCGCCTCATTAAGGAGACAAGGTGAGGTAAGGCTACGATGATCGCCGCCAAAGCGCGGCACAGACATCCATGCTACCTCGACAAAGCCCTCATCATCGAGATTGAGGCAACAATAACCAGCCCCGACAAGGCCCCAGCCGGTGGGGCCAGCTTGTCGACCAGAAGCCGGCAGCCGGCGGGACCCACCAGCCGGTGGCCCAGTGGCCGGCCGACGGAGAAGCCATGGCGTGAACACCTGACGGCTAGGGCCCGTGCTCAAATGATTACCATTGTACCCCTGGGGGGTAGGCCTATATAAACCCCCCCAGGGCACCCATGCAAAGGGTTGATCTCTTAGAGTTTTAGACACCACATAGAGGGAAGAGGAGAGCTAGGCGTGCCCTTTTTCTTCCTCTCACCGAAACAGCTCAAGGAGCCTCTTGTAGCTACTTGTTCATCTAGTGATCATGCGGAGAGCCCATGAGCAGCGATGGGGTGTTATCTCCACGGAGAGCCCGTAGCCTGGGTAAGATTCGCCGGCGTGCATGTCTTCGCCTCATCCCGTTTCCAGGCACCGGCGACATCTTATTGGCTCCCACAATGATAAGCCACCCGTTGGCATATGTCGCACCAACCACCCGACACGTACCCCATGCGGAAAACAGCATTGTTGATCATCTTCCAAAAGTGCGCTGCGCAGAAGCTTCCTGTGGAACTAGAACCTTTTGCTCTCCACCATACTCAGCCGTCCGTACCCCCGGCAACAATGGCCTGGAAGAGGAGGAAACTGGACTCTGGCAAGCCTCTCCCGGTAGAACCTCCCGGGGCTCCCGGCAGAGAGCTTGGCAGGAACAACTCCCCTTCAGCTACTGAGCTACCCCCTCCCACCAGGCCATCTGTCCTCGTGGTCAAGGGGTGCACTCCCATGAAGGAGGACGTGACACTAGTGCTTGTTGCCGAGCCCCAGGCTCCAACTTGGGCACGACACATAGTTCATTTCCTCCAAACCGGAGAACTTCTCGAAGAGCAAGAACAAGCTGAAAGAGTAGCCCGGAGGTCCATTTGTATCAGTTCATTGATGACACACTATACAAAACAAGGCCCAATGGTGTGAAATTGAAGTGCATTCGTCGGGAAGAAGGAAAGGAACTTCTGGCAGAAATACACAAAGGCATGTGCGGCTCCCACATTGGATCAAGGGCTTTGGTTGGGAAAGCATTCCGTCAAGGATTCTATTGGCCCACAACCCTCCTAGATGCGGTCGAGCTAGTCACCAAGTGTGAAGCCTGCCAGTTCATTCCAAGAACATACATCTGCCTGCCCAAGCTCTTAAGACAATCCCTTTGTCATGGCCGTTTTTGGTCTGGGGGCTCGATATCCTCGGGCCTCCCCCCTCCAGAGCTGCCGGGGGCTTTGAATTCTTGTTCGTTGCAATCGACAAGTTTAAAAAGTGGCCGGAAGTAGAAGTCGCGAGGAAGGTGACTGCTCAATCAGCTATCAAGTTCTCAAAAGGATTGGTGTGCCGCTTCGAGGTCCCTGCTTGGATCATCACTGACAATGGCACCCAATTAACAAGTCGCCCCTTCATGCAATATGTTCATGCCTTAGGAAGCAAGATCGCATTTGCTTCTGTTCCACATCCCACACTACGTGTTTGTCACAGCAGGTCACCTTTTCTGTCATGTATGTACATCCATGACGATTTTATGACAGAATCAAGATAGTCATACCTGTGCTGTCGTAGAAGTGTTCCATGACAATACTAAAATTATCATCATGGAAGTGTTCACTTCCATGGCAATAAATGATGCGTCATGGAACTGCTTTCATCAAGGGTAACCAACATGTGGCATCCACCGTAACGGGTCGCCGTTAAGCTATCGGGTCCGGTTTTGGATCCGATAACCCGTTAACAGCCCGGACCAATGTCGATTTTCCACATGTAAAATTCTCACTGGCCGAAGGAAACCCGTGGCAGCTCGTCATTGGATCAGATTGGTGCCTATGATATGTCGACACGTGCGACGGCCCACCACTGGCCCATTTAGCTTACAAAGGCTGGCCCGTTTGACTTGGTAAAAAGTTAGCGGGCCGGCCCATGAAAATCCCGTGGTCTGTTCGCAAATAGCCCATTTTACGGCCCGGTAACTCGCGCCCGTTAGAGCATTCCCGAAATCGTCCCAACAGCGTCATGTCGGCCGTCGAATATAACACCAGCATGTTTCACTTTCAGCCCATGTATGGCCCACGACGTCTTTCGGCCCATATGAGACCTTTCGTATCTTTAGGCCCTTTAGTGGCCCACAGTGACTCTAGCCCATAATGTATAGTAAATTTCTTTGTACACATTAACGGCCCATGATTCACATGGGTCGTTTCCAGCCTGTGTTAGCTTTCGTCCTACTGACGTCCCATACGTTCTTGGGCTCCTTCCGCGCCGATTACTTCGGCCCTCATCGGCTCTGTTCCACTAATGGGCCAAATTCGGCCTGTAGCCAGAATCGGCCCGTTTGTGGCCTGTTAACCCGTTGCGCCGTTTCCAGCCCGTCCTATATTCTAGCCCATTAACGACTCGTTAATCATGTGACAAAATTAAGCCTTTGCTGTCTTCTGACCTGTTAACGGCCCATTACCGTGCTGGCTCGATACCAATTACGCCCGTTTACGGCCCATGTGGACCCATTTATTCGACGACCAGAGGCCCACCGATTGTAAGGCCCGTTGGAGGCCCATTTATCCGATAGCTCATAGGGAGCCCATGGATCCTACGGCCTGTAGCAGGGTCAAGGTTACCACGGTCTGTATACAGCCCATGGTTGTTGCGGCCACTAGCAAACCAGGGAAAAAGAAGACTAGGAAATAAATAAGCCCGAGACTAACGCTAGGCTATTAAGGCAATTGCACAGATTACATCCACTATGCATCAAAGTTCTCCACCAGTGTAAATATAGGGAACACCCTACACTATACAAAAATGGCTTGCTGTTTTCTTCAGCCGGTGGCTGCATGTTAAGAACAAATTTTGTATCGCAACAAAAGAAATTACAACCATAAAACAAAAGGAAGGTTGGCATAAAAGTTAACGATCTGGCGGATAATTGCACCACCGTAAGTTCGTAAGCTCGATTAATTTGACTGGTTGTTATGTTTTCATGTTGTATTGTCCGATGGAGCACCATAACCTTCGCCTTCATTTCTCCTAGGCTCCTGAACAACATAGAAAATGTCTGATAGTCTGGTTTCAAAACAATGCATATCTTGATGACATCGAACAATGGATGTCCTTGTTTCACAAAGGTTCTCTATTAGGGAATGGACTTGTGTCTGGAGCGCAGATATAACATTGTTTTGAGCTTGCATATCTAGATCATGAGGCAGTTTGGACGAGATTGCCTTAACAACCCCAGTATTACGTAGGAACGTGCTTTTGGCACTGTTAGTGGATAGGTACTGGCCCACTACAACAAGAGGTGACATTGCGGTTATAGTTGCCTCGTCACCTTCAGAAGGTGGCGGTTCCACCTTTTTTTCCATAGCTTGCTGAAAAGTTGAGTTTTTACATTAGTAGTACCAGAACATAAGATATTAAGGAGGCAGCAAAACCAAACAAAATAGCTTTGGTCTATATACATAACTTATTCTGGTGAACCCATGTAAAATATTAGTTGTATTTTACTGCAAAGTACATAATAAAACTAGGTTCCAAACATATGACCATGTACCATGGCTAATGTATTGTCTATTTCTTCACATTTTATTGACAGCTAAGGATAAAGAGACAAATTTTATAATACGGTAAGCATAGTATGATATAATTCATATCACAAAACAACTAAGAATAGACAAACATACAATTGTAATGTTGTGTGGGCAAGTCCAGCACGGAACTAGATTCCAGATCAAGATCAAAGGAACATCACTCCTCTCGTTTAAACCTTGTAAGGTGCAATGATACGCGAAGGAAATTGTGTATAAAATTGAAAAGAGTAATAGTCATTGGCTGCAAACCATGGAGTTCAACACACAAGTCAGAGTAATTAGTAGTTAAAAGACACGAGGATTAAGGACTTACAATAGCGGCTTTTACTGGTGTAGTCATGCCCTTTGTCTTGCTGGTGTGACAGTCCTTGAATGTCGGGGCGGCTGATCTGGCCCACGAACACCTATGGGACCGGCGGACCGAGCCCCTTTCGGTTCAAGGGCGGAGGTCGCACGAAGAGCAGATCGAGGCGAAGCACCAGCCAGTTTACCCAGCTTCGAGCTCTCCGAGAGATAACACTCCCTGCTGCATGTCCGAGTGTATTGAGTTCTTGCTCAGAGGCTGAGTGCTACAAAGACACACAACCCGCTAACTTGAGACCGGCGTGAGTGTTCTCACGGCTTCAACCTTTCGACCCCCCCTCGCTATGCGCATGGGCCTCCTTTTATATGCTAAAGGGTCTCCGGCAGGTGGCAACGTAGACAAGGGTAAAATGGAAAAGGAGTGGTTGGTACAGCTACTTGTACAGTGTATCATACCTAACCACGGCGGCGAGGGGACAAAGGCATTAAATGCCCGTCTCGTCGCCCTAACGGTCAGAAAAGGACCGTCGAGGCGCCACCGCTTACCCACGATGGCAATCTTGTCGGCGCCGCCATCACAGCGCTCCGCTTCGCCGCGATGGCCTCTTGCCACGCAGCGCTGGGGAAAGGTCCTGTGGCGACACGTTAGTGGATGTCTTTGGGCCTTGGTCTGAGTGGTGGTCTGCGCGGCAAGCGCCTTGCATGATTGTTGTCTTGTCGCGTCCGGAAGCTTGTCGCTCACCGGGCCTTCCCGGCAAGCTCCTCTTACCGGGGCCTTGTCTCCTAGGTGCCTTGGGTGGTCTTCCCGGCAAGCTCCTCTTGTCGGGGCCTTGTCTCCTAGGTGCCTTGGGTGGCCTTCCCAACAAGCTCCTCTTGCCAGAGCCTTGTCTCCTTGGCTTGAATACTTTGTTCTTGAATGGCTCCAAAGGAACCACGGAGGACCTTGGCGGTCACCCGGTAAGCCTTGCATGGAGGGCATAGCGCCCGATGCACAAATTCGGGATACTAGGGTACCCCTACTCTAGTACACCCGGCAGGAGCCCCGGGCACTGGGCCACACGGTGCGGCGCTGTTGGGCTGTGCCCAAAACAGGGCTGCAGACACGCGGCCTGGGTTACGCCAGTAACTCACCCGGACCCCACCACGCCCTCCACGAACGGCACGCGTCGAATGCGGCGTCGTGTGAGAGATCGTGGGTGAGATCGTGGGTGGTTTCTTTATTCGGAAAGACGGAACGTCCGCCCCCCCCCTCTTTATAAGCAGGGGAAACAGGGGCAATTTGCCCATCTCGCCAGTTGCTGTCCAATCTCGAAAAACCTCCGCTACCCCCCCTTCTTCCCAAGGCTGAAAAGAGAGCAGCGCTCCGCCCCCCATCGCCTCCAGCATCACCAATGCCGTCGATCTCCCTCACCACCTCCGCCATGGCTCCGAAAGCCGACAAGGGGAAGGCCGTGAAGTCGGCCGAGGCGCAGCGGCTTGCAGCGCTGCGGAAGGACCGGGCAATCTTCCCCCCTCAGCTCGCCGCGAGGGAGCTGAGGGAGTACTACTACCTCTTCTGGTCGACGGAGACACGAGCGCATCCGCGCACGAAGGTACTCCCAGCTGCCGCTTCGGAACTGGCTCCGAATGGGTACCCTTTCTTCGCGTTGTGCTTCTACTGCGGGCTCTGCCCGCCTTTCTCTGGATTTTTCTGTGATATCATGAACACCTACGGGTTCCGCCTCCTTGACTTCATCCCCAATGCTGTTCTGACCATGGAAGTTTTCGCACATCTCTGCGAAAACTTTGTCGGAGTCCATCCAAACGTAGCCCTTTTCCGCCACTTCTTTATGCCCCGAGTTGAGAGAGGGGAGCCTCTTTCCGGTGAGATCGCCTGGATCTCGAGGACCGGCAAGAAGGAAGCTTATCTGGAGGGAGAGCTCCACAGCAAATGGGATGAGTGGAGAGCAGACTGGTGCTGGATTGTCGAGGAGAACCCGCAGCTGTTTACCGCCCAGAGCCAAACCTCAGTAGTGCGCGGCAACGATTGGAGCAGTCTGGCCCCGGAAGATGCTAGGCTGAAAATTGCCATCATTCGGATCCTACGCCTGAGGCTTGCCGGACTCACTGTAGGCGCCGTTGGTGCAGATTTCGCCGTCGCCCGCGCCGCCCCCTGCGGGGAGAGGAGGAGACCCGCCTGGGAGTTCCAGAACGCGGCGGATATCATGAGGCTGCGCCCGGGCCTCAACTTCAATTTCACTGTCCTGGAACTGGATGCGATGCTCTTGGAGCTGTTCAAGCACGATCCTGAGCATCCCGGAGCGTTCAGGTTGCTGAAGAATGTCGTCCCGCTATGCAACAATTCCTCGCTCGACCGCATCCGTGCAATGATGCCGTTGTGCGACTCGCATGGAATCATTCCAACCTGGCAAGAGCTGCCGGATGACGTCGTCGCAGTGTTCTTTGACAGCCTGGTAGAGGTGCCGGTCCGCCCGATGAATGTAAGAGCCTCACCAGCGACACCACCGATGATGAGATGCGATTATCGCCACCAGTTGGAAGAGGCGGCAGCAGAATGCCATGCAAGCGGTTCAGATTCACCGTGGAGGAGGCAGAGGCAGCAGAGGCGGCAAGCCTTGTCGAGCGAGGGGAGTTTGTCGGCGAGGAAGATCTTGTCGGGCCTGAAGCTGAGTCGAGCGAGCCCGCCGAGGGTGCCTCCTCCCCTCCTTCAAACAGCTTGCCGCGAGCGGAGCCCCCAGCTCCACCAAGAAGGCGTCTCCGCAAGGCTGGAGACGTGGAAGGCGGCGAGCAGGTCAGCAACCGCCCGGCGCATGGCGCTTCCACCGCGGCAAGCATCAAGCAGGAGCACCTCACGCCCGCTAAGGCAAGCTGGAGCGGGCCCCTCGCAGGCCACCACTTCTGCTCCCGCCAAGCGGCCAAGGGAACCTACTCCTCCGCCCTGTCGTCTTGGAGGCGAGCCAGAATTTGATCTCTCCGCGCTCAGCTCCGACGAGGAAGAAGAAGAGTAAGATTCTTTGCAGCATTTGTAGTTCTTCTGCTCGTGTGCTTCGCCTCTTGTATCTGATTTGCTTCACTCTGAACCCATTCCTTTTCAGTATGTTGGCCCAGAGAGCGTCGAAGAGAGCCAAGGCCCCGGTGATTGTCATCGAGGACGAACCCACCGCGACAGCAGGAGGCGCGTCCCATACCACCTTGCCGGAGGCGGCAACTCTTCCTCAAAGCAGCCCCCAGCGCAGCCCCCAGCTTAAGTATATGGTTTACTTCCTGCTGTTAGGCGTGCATGGGTGCCCTTTCTTCTTGATATCATTTGCTGATTTGTGTAGGAGCAGAGCAGCCTTACCAGAGTGCCTCAAGCCGCCTCTGACATGCCTTCTGCTTCGACTACACCGCCAAGGGAGGATTCCCCGGCAAGGGAGGCGTTCTCCGGCAAGGAGACTTCTCCGACAAGGCAGTTCTCCGGCAAGGGACAGCTCTCCGGCAAGGGGCGGCACCAGCCGATCTCTCAAGCGGCGGAGACCATGACTACAAACCCTAGCACAGGTAATCCTCTTGCTTGAAAACTTTCCTTGTGTTCTTCTTCTTCTGATTTTCTTTTTGAATATTTGCTTGACTTTTCTTCATTTTTCGGTCGTCAGATCCATCCGCCGCAGAGCCAATGGAGACCGAGGCCGCCGGCGAGGAGGACGCCACATGCAATCTTGACGACGCCACGCTGCCATCGGAGAAGAAGTCGGCGCCGACGAGCCCGCCGGGCGAAGAGGCCGCCAAAGCTGCCGCCACGTGGCGAGGGTCCGCGATCGACCGACGGCCCCGAGGCTCAGGAGCGCCAGCGCTACGCCGACCGCCGATCCCTCCGCCCTGCGGCAGCTGCCGGGTTCAAGAGCCCCAGCCCGACGCCATTTGAAGGCTGGCGATGGCGTCTTCATCAAGCTCCATGGGCGTCGAGCTCGAGCGCCGGCGAAGGAGAAACTTTTGATGAAGAGCTGCTCGCCTCCACTGGATCGGGACGCTGGTCGGCGTACCAAACAAAGAAGAGCAAGTAGTCTCGAGGAGGAGCAATTGTCATGAAGCTGTCGCTTTCACCGCTACCTCGGCTAAGCCAAGCTGGAATCCCGGGAAGTGCTTGTCGCGAAGGCGGGAGCAGACATCAAGAAGCGCGCGGAGGAGCTCCGAGGCCTCAAACAGGAAGCTCTCCGGTCCTTGGCAGAGTAGCGGGAGCGACTCGCCGAGGAGCGCAAAGCCTTCCTCCTTGAGAAGGTTGAGGCTGAGGAGCAACATCGACTTGCCGCCGAGAAGCTATCTGCGCGGGAAGGCGAGTTGGCGCAGAGGAAGGTTAATCTTGACAGCCATGAGGAGGATCTAGCCTCGCGCGAGCAAACATTTGGCGGGGCTCTCAAGGAAGCAAAGGATGCTTGCCCGCAGCCGAGGCCGCCAAGAAGGAGCCGAGACGAAGGTGATGGAGCTGGAGGCCAATCTCAAGGAGAGCGGGCGAGGAGCTTGCTGCACTCAAACATGAGCGAGAAGGACGCCTACACTCTTGGCGAGCTGCAGGCTGCCTCGCCGAGAGGAGCAAGGAGCTCAAGACCGCCAAGGACTCCAACGCAGATCTTGAGTTGAAGCTGACCACCTTGACTCGGTATTTGGGCCAGGCGCCGAGGAGCAGGAGGTGGCCTTGAAGGAGAAGATCAAGACCGACGAGGCGCTGGCCGGGCGAAATCTTCTTGCCGCCTGCATACCTTTAGGGAGAATGTCGAGCACTAGACCGAGGGTCTCGTGGATGTTGCTGCAGCCATCGACAGGGAGCTGGCGCAGCTGGGGATGGAGAATCTTGGATATTCCTCCGATGAGCACCTCCGACCCAGCGCCAAGCTCAGCTTGTTCTTCAAGGGCGTGGTGACGGCCCTCCAGCGACTCCGGGAAGAAATCCCAAAGCAGTTGGCCGAGGAGTCACGCCAGATCTACGCGGGAGCTCTTCAAAAGGTGCTGATGAAGGTGGCCTTCCGCAACCCAGGCCTCAACCTCACCAACGTCCTCAAGTACTTGCCGCCGGATGCTGATGTGGAAGCGCTCAAGACCCTTGTCGCACCCATCTTGGACAGGGTGAGCGGGATCAAGAGGGTTGAGGACGATCGCGTAGATTAGGCCGCCCGCTTTCTCTTTTCTCGCCGCTTTGGTCATGTTATGAGAACAATCTATTAGAGCTGCGACAAGCTATCTTGTAATATAACTCTATCTCGGGTAGCAATTGCTATGTTATTTCCTTTACTTGGTTCCTTCCTTTGTATGTTTTTGCCATACGCTTTTAGGGAACTTGTCTGGCAGCACTGGGCATGTTGGCTGAAAAGTGAGACGTCGGCCGTCTTTGGTGGTGTTGCTACCGACAAGAAACCTTGTCGCAACTAGTCGCAGCTCACTTAAGTTGTTGAGCGGACTCGAAACAAAGTAAGGGCGCAACTAGCTACGAGTTGGTTCCTCCAAGACACAGGTTTTCCATACAAAGTACGGTCATTCGAGGAAGATAACTTAAAATTTTTAAAACTGATTGCTCAAACTTTAGCAACTTAGCTTTTCTGTCGTTTGCTTCCCGGTAAGGCTAGACTTCCTTGAGCGACGCTTGGTCCACACCATTATCTTCTCCTTTCCGCGCCGAAGAACAAGGTCGCCTTCCTCGAGACTTCTGGCATTAACTTTGCGGCTATGGTAGCGGCACAAAGCTTGCTGGTATCGAGTAGCTCGTCTGACAGAACAAGACGATCTTCCTCAAGGATCGGTAGCGTCATGTTGTCGCAATCGCTCTTGCTCAAGCTCATCATAAGAGAGCACTCGAGGTGATCCGTATCTGAGTTCCGTGGGGAGAACTGCCTCTGCTTCCATAGACTAGAGCGAAGGTGTCTTGCCGATTCTTTCCGCACTTGTGCAGCTGTCGAAAGTTCTCGGTCTTGAGCCAGCGCAGCACTTCAGCATTCGCCCTCTCCGCTTGACCGTTACTTCTCGGATGAGCAATGAAAGCCGGAACCTTGGCGCCAAGATCTTGGACGTACTGCATGAAGGTGCGGCTCGTGAATTGTGTGCCGTTGTCGGTGATGATCCTGTTAGGGATTCCAAAACGGCAAACAACCGACCTGAAGAACTTGAGTGCTGACTGTGCTGTCACCTTCCTCACTGCTTCCACTTCCGACCACTTTGTGAACTTGTCGATTGCAACGTACAAGTACTCAAAGCCCCCGACAGCTCGGGGAAAGGGGCCGAGGATGTCGAGCCCCTGCATCGAAAATGGCCGAGGATAAAGGTATCGTCACGGAGAGCTTGAGCTAGCTGGTGTATCTGCTTGGAATGGAACCGCACGCTTCACACTTGGTTACTTGTGCGCTTGCATCCCGGAGGGTCTGTCGGCCAAAAGAAACCTTGCTTGCAACGCTTTGCCGCAAGTGCTCTGGCGCCAATGTGGTGACCACATATGCCTCCATGTATCTCTGCCAACAACTTTGTCCGTCTTCCCGTGAATACACTTCAATTTCACACCGTTGAGTCTTCTTACATGCAGTCAGCCGACAAACTGGTACATACTTGACTGCCGCTACTCTTTCCGCTTCCTCTTGCTCTTCGGGAAGTTCTCCTGTCTGAAGGAAATGGACAATCTGCTGTGCCCATGCTGGAGCTTGCGGCTCGACAACAAGGACTAAAGGCACATCTGCTGCTGCGGGAACTTCTGCTTCCACGGTGAGAACCTGCGGCTCAGCCGGAGCTTGACGTTCCCGGCAAGCTTGCCGAGCAAAACTTGTCGGGAGCGTCGCTTCAACGGAACAAACCCTAGGGCTTGCCGGAGCAGACTGCTCCTCAAAGACTTTGGTGTTGATCTTGAGGACCTTCTTGACGGCGACTTCGAAGCTCTGCGGGAAAATAGTCACCAGAGATCAACTTCCTCTTCTTGCTCTGTCCGGTTGATGGCGTTACAGACGGTTGAGTCAGCTTGAGCACAAAATCCCTGGTTCCACAGTAACTTAAGTGCAGCACACTTGACGGGCCATCGGCAATGTCGCTTCTGAGCTCTTGGAACATGTTCCATTTGTAGGCCGTCAAAGTGCTCTTCTAGCTTTCTCACTTCATCAACATAAGCTTCCATCAACGGACTCGATAACTCTTGTTCACTTGGCGGATGACAAGCTGTGAGTCACCCCGACAATGAGCTTCTTGATCCCAAGGTCTCATGCGATCTCGAGACGGCAAGCAAACCTTCATACTCTGCAGTATTGTTTGTTGCTTGCTCCTTGGGAAAGTGCATCTGGACTACGTGCTTGAGGTGCTCTTCGGTGGGTGCAACAAGTAGCACGCCCAAGACCGGCGCCTTTGCGGTGAGAAGGCACCATCAAAGTACATCAGCCACTCTTTGCTTGCTTCCTTGACGGGATGCTCGTCTCGAATTTCTTCATCTTGTGTTGGCGCCCATTCTCGCTATGAACTCCGCCAATGCTCGCTTTGGATAGTTGAAGTGCTCTCAAGCTTGAGGCCAAAGCTTGACAGTTCCAAAGTGCCCACTCGACAATCCTGCTGTTGCCTCTGGATTTTGCGGATCCTCTTCAGCCGGAAAACGAGTGACGATCGTGGATCTCATGTGCACAGGAAGTAATGGCGCGGCTATCTCGAGGCCATAAGGAGGCCGAAAAGCAATTTCTGCACACCAGAGTACCTTGACCTAGCCCCCTGCAGAAGGGAACTGACAAAGTAAACTGGGCGCTGCACCATTCTTTTCAGCATCTTCTCATGCGTCTGCGTAGATCCATCCTTGTCGAGACCAAAGCTTGCCGGTGAAGCCCCCTGCTCGTCGCTGGATGCATCTGTCATGGTTGCTAGCTCATCATCCGCCTCCCTCTCCGCTACTAACGCAACACTAACCACTTGATTGGTTGCCGCTATATATAGCAGCAACTTCTCTTGTGGCTTAGGTGCGACAAGTGTTGGAGTGGAGGACAGGTATCTCTTCAAGTCCTGCAGCGCAGCCTCCGCTTCCGGAGTCCATTTCATCGGACCTGCCTTTTTCAAAATTTTGAAAAATGGCAGGGCGCGCTCAGCAGACCTAGAGATAAACCTGCTGAGAGCAGCTACGCAACCGGCAAGTCTTCGTACATCCTTGACGCGCTTTGGTGCTTCAATCTGCTCAATGGCCTTGATCTTGTCGGGATTGGCTTCAATTCCCGCTGAGACCACGAAGAACCCGAGAAGCTTGCGGAAGGGACTCCAAACACACACTTCTCGGGGTTGAGCTTGAGGTTAATCTTGGCGCAGATTTGCAAAGGTTTCGTCTAAATCTTGAATCAGAGTCGCCTTGTCCTTGCTTTTGACCACTATGTCATCCATGTAGGCTTCCACATTTACGTGCATTTGCGGCTCAAAAGCGTCATGGACTACTCTTGCAAATGTTGAACCAGCATTCTTTAATCCGAAAGGCATCCGTCTGAAACAGATATGTGCCACATGGGGTGATGAATGCGGTCTTCTCCTCATCCTCTTACGCCATGAAGATCGATGGTATCCTGAATATGCATCAAGAAATGAAAGCAAATGACATCCGCCGTGGAGTCAACAATCCTGGTCGATGCGCGGCAAGGGAAATGGGTCTTTGGGACAAGCTTTATTAAGATCGGTAAAGTCGATACAAAGTCTCCATTTCCGTTTGCCTTGCGCCGCGACTACAGGATTGGCCAACCACGTAGGATGGAGCACTCCTCGACAAGGCCTGCTGCTTCCAATTTCTTGATTTCTTCTACGATGAATTCTTGGCGCTCCTTTGCACGCTTCACGACTTTACGCTTGCCGGGCCGCCATGAGGACAAAGCGGCAAGATGGTACTCAATTACTTTCACAGGAACACCGGGGATGTCGACGGTTGCCACGCGCAAACACGCCGTCGGCGTTCGCAGGAAAGCAACAAGCGCGCCTTCCTATTTAGGGTCGAGAGTGGCAATGATGGTGAAGGTACCACCAGTGCCGTCCTCCTTGGCGGACACCTTCTTGGTCTCTGGTGGAGCTGCCATCGTCTTCTTACACTTGCCGGTGGAGCTCGATGGTGCGTCCTTGCCGGTAGCGCAGCACTCCGAAGAGATGCGCTTGCCGGAGTGGGCATCAGAGCTCTTGCCGGACTTGGTCTTCTTCTTCGCCCCGGGAGTTTCAGCGGCAAGTGGCTTGCAATCTGCTGCAGCTGCTGCTTCCCGGTAGATCTTGTCGGCGCAGATAAGAGCATCCTTCTTGTCGCCGAGGATGTAGATGACACTTATCGGGCTGGCATCTTCAAAGATGTTGTATGCATAGTGAGAGGCTGCCATGAATTTGGCGAGTCTTTGGGCGGCCAAGTATCCCATTGTAAGGCAATGCAAAGACAGCAACATCAAAAATGACCCTCTCAGACCTGAAGTTCAACTCGCTGCCAAATGTCGGCGACAACGTGATCTTTCCTTCGCTTGCTCCTTCCCGGATTGATTCCTTGGAATGTGCGGTCTCTTCGAGCTTCGCCATCGAGGATCTGGAGTTTCGGAGCACCGCGGAGGAGATCAGGTTCAAGCGGCCCGCCGTCAACTAGCATCTTAGTGACCTTGAGGTTGCGGATAGTTGGTGAAACCAACATCGGCAAGCACCGACCGCAGCGATTCTACGCGATCGTGGTGGTCCTCGATATCAAAGATGATAGGCGTCTTTGGACTATTTCAGAGGCTTGCGTGACTCGACGGATGGTTCTGCCGCATTGACTTCCCGCATCCACTGCTTGAGCTGGCGGTGTGAAGTATGCAGAGAAGCACCGCCGTCAATGCACAGGACCTCTGTGGCTTTCTGGAAATCCTGCTCATCGGTCTCGTCATCATCCATATCTTCATCATTGTCGTCGTCTTCATCCTTGTCGCGGCCGCGGGGAGGTCTGTCTCCTTGCCGCTGCTTGGCCTTGCCGCGGCGTCCTCCAAGGCCGAGACGCTTCTTGCTAGCTCCTCTAGCACCTTCCTGGGCCTTCTCCTTGTCGCGTCGTTCGTATTCAGCCTTCTACTGCTCGACAAGCTGCTCGACCTTTTTGCAGCTCTGGAGGTCATGGCCCTTGGTGCGGTGGATCTTGCAAGATCGCTTGTTGGAGCCGCCCCGCTTGTCGGCGACCGCCACACCGGGCAGTTGGTGCCGGCAACCTCCTTGCGAAGCTACCAGCTTTGGCTTTCTTGGCGCCACCTCCGTTGCGGACTGCTCAACAACTAGCACATCTTTGCCTTTCTTCTTCCTGTTGTTCCGCCGCGGTTTTTCTTTGCCGGGCGGTCTCCTCACTATCAGATCCTCCGCTTCAGAGATTCTCTCCGGAGTCTCCTCCTTCCTCAGACGCGTGCACACTTGTCGGCCGGGGTATATAGCTCATCGACGTCTCGATCTTGCACATCGCCATCTCCTCCCGCATCTTGCGGTTTCGCACGCTCGATGGAACGCTGATTACCGGCAGGGTGGACATCTGGGATGTTGTCTTTGTCTGTGGCTGAATCTCTGAATGTACTTTGGCGGGCTCTCCTTCCTTCCGGGCGAGCGAGATGAAGGTCGCTTTCTTGGCCATGGGGCTTGTGGCCGCCTGTAAAGGCGCCGACAAACTGATGGCATAGATCTGCCCAAGAGGATATGGAGTTGTTAGGCAAGTGCATGAGCCAGGATCTGACATTGGGCTTGAGCACCAGCGGGAATTAGTTGGCCAGGATCTTATCGTCTCGTCCCCCGGCAGCTTGCGATGGTGTAGATGCTGAGGAACTCCGACGGATGCGTCTTGCCGTCGTGCATTTCTCTGCACGCGTCGGCTTGAAATTCTTCTTGTTGTGCCATCGACTTGCCGCAGCTCACGAGTGAACGCAGGGCAACCTACCGCGACTGACAAGTCGCTGGTTCCCCTGGCGCGTGCATGTCGACAGAGGGCCCAAAGGTCGCTGGTCGGATTGACGCCTGCGCTTCTCTTTGGCGCTCGATCACGAAGTTCGGCGTCTTCTTGCTGTCGTTCGTGAAGAACTTGGCGCTGATCGCGACGAGCTCGTGGATCCGATGATGCGGTGGAGTTGCTGTCGAGGTGGATCCGGCGAGTCGGCAATCTTGGCCATCGGGGCGGAGAGTGCATGGTGGTTGCACCCCCACCGGTTTCGTCGCCACCGGCTCGTGTTTGGCAGTCCTGCCGCGGCAGCGATGCACTCGGCTACCACGGAGCGTCGCCGTTGGCAAAGCCGATGAGACTCTGAATGGTGGCCCTCCATTCATCGACCTTGTCGGCTGTTGGAGGGTAATCCAGAGCGATTGAGCTCTCGCCAAAGCTTCGCTGGAGTGGTGGGTGGCGATGGCGAACGGCGCGAGGAGCGGATATGCTCGGACTTCTAACTATGTTAGAAGGAGCGATATCCCGTCCCAGCGACCGCCTCGCTTCGCGCCAAAGATGTTGGCGTGCATGCTGGTCTTGAGCATCCCGAGATCCACCAGCTCGATCTTGGTCCAACGAAGCGTATGGCGTTGTGAATACCATGACGCTATGCCGGTCCGCGCCTCCTGAGACGGGCGCTGTGCATGTACGGACGCCGAGGTCTGCGCAGCCTTGTCCTTGGACTTGGCAGCACCGTGGGCTCCCCCATCGACGTCCATTCTTCCGCCGGCGTCTACCCCACCACCCGTTTGCTCCGGTGGTGGTGGGTTCGACGCGGACGGAACATCTGCCGCCGAAGCCTTCTTCGTCGGTGGCATGTCGATGAAGATGATGAAGATCTAGCTCGTGTGGACACCGGATCAGGTTCACACAATCTCGACGCCCCCTACCTGGCGCGCCAAAGATGTCGGGGCTGCTAATCTGGCCCACGAACACCTATGGGACCGGCGGACCGAGCCCCTTTGCTCAGTTAGGGGCGGAGGTCGCGCTGAAGAGCAGATCGAGGCGGCACACGGCAGTTTACCCAGCTTCGAGCTCTCCGAGAGATAACACTCCTCTTGTTGCATGTCCGAGTGTATTGAGTTCTTGCTCAGAGCACCGTGCTACAAAGACACACAAGCTGCTAACGAGACCCGGCGTGAGTGTTCTCTGGCTTCAACCTTTCGAACCCCCCCACGTTGTGCATGGGCTTCCTTTTATATGCTAAAGGGGTCTCCGACAGGTGGCAACGTAGACAAGGGTAAAATGGAAAAGGAGTGGTTGGTACAGCTACTTGTACAGTGTATCATACCTAACCCCGACGGCAGGGACAAAGGCATTAAATACCCGTCTCGTCGCCCTAACAAAGGCAGAAAGGGACCGTCAGGGCGCCACCGCTTGCCATGATGGCAATCTTGTCGGCCGCCGCTGCCACCACGCTCCGGTCAGACGCGACCTCTTGCCACGCCGCTACCGGAAAGGTCCTGTAGGCGACCACGTTAGTGGATGTGCTGGAGCGCAGGTACAGAGTGGTGGTCTGCAGCGGCAAGCGCCTTGTCGCGTTGTTGTCTTGTCGCGTCCGGAAGCTTGTCGCTCACCGGGCCTTCCCGGCAAGCTCCTCTTGTCGGGTCCTTGTCTCCTAGGTGCCTTGGTGGTCTTCCGGCAAGCTCCTCTTGTCGGGCCTTGTCTCCTAGGTGCCTTGGGTAGCCTTCCGGCAAGTTCCTCTTGCCGGGCCTTGTCTCCTTGGCTTGAATACTTTGTTCTTGAATGGCTCCAAAGGAACCACGGAGGACCTTGGCGGTCACCCAAGAAGCCTTGTCATGAGGGGTCAAGAACTGCCCGTGCACAAATTCGAGATACTAGGGTACCCCTACTCTAGTACACCGACATTGAAGATTTCCACAGCATTTGGTTCAGGTACTTTTTGGTCCTTACGGGCTTTCCTCTCCATTTAGAACAAGTCAATATAGATATGATAATATGGTACAGCGAAAAGAGTGAAATAGCAGCTCATTACAAGAGCCTCACAGTGTGCAATATAGCTACGAGATCCTGCCGTTTGTTGGAATTTCACTTTTGTACAGTTGACCTTGTTCTTTGAACAGTTCACGTACAAGAAGATAGATTTGTGAGGCACATGCGTATATAGGAGTTCAACATGTGATCTGATCACATACATATAACATATCTGATACTTTGGATCAGACCGGTGTTTAACAAGGCCTCTCCACTCTTCATCCGATACATTTTCCACTGGAGATGTTTGGGCAAGTTCACTATTAGCCTTGCCTTCAAAGTGAGTTTCCCTCAAGTTATGCCGATACTATTGTAGAGCAGACTTGAAAACATGGGTGCAAGCTTGTCTGGTCGCATCATCTTGGCTATCCAACTTGAACCTCATCTGTTGAATATTATGGGGGTCTCATTATCAGCAACCTAGAAAGTATGGGACAGAGCAAGACGATATTACTAGTTTCCATACATAACCATACTTACAGATAAATGGTCTAGGAAGGTGTTAAACTGGGTCTCGTCTTTGTCGTTCCTGTACTGAATCCATGTTGGGAGGATACGTACATGACACCTAACCACAACCGTTGCCTCTGATACTAACTTGGTTGACTCTGTAGCATCACGTGGCCTTTTTAAACCAGCCTCAAAATGGATCTCCATTCTTCCTCCTCTAGATTTAGTTAACCTATCGAGCATTATCCCTGATGTTTCCTTCCTCTTGCGCCTAGGTGTAGTCCAACAACGAACATAGGAAGTGTTAGTGTACATCAAACTGTAAGACTACATATAAAGAAGCATGCAACTGTAACTTGACTCCAGTAACTACCTACTTGCTGTTGAAGCTCACAAAGTTCATCTGATCTGGCCAACTCGTCTTGTGTCAAGAGTGGTTCAGAAGTAGTGTCAGGTCGCAAGGGAGCTTGGGAATGTGCTGCTAGCTGAGTTGCCGAATGAGTAACTCATGCAGCTGGTGGTACTGTGGAAGGTGTTGCAACAACTAGGGCTATCTTTGCCTGTTTGGTGGTAGCTATTGGTTTATGTTTGGCGTGTTCTGCAGCTCGTGTAGCACGGGATACCCCGTTTGTACAATTTTCAGCTGGACTTTGACCTTCTATTGCACCATCAGTACCAGCAGAATCTACATGATTCTTCCGCTTCTGTTTCCGTGTGTCCTTAGTACTAACACCACCCCCTGTTATTCTGTGATCCTTCCTCTTTCTCTGTGCCATGTTAAGTCAAGCCGACAAGAAAAAGGAATAACAATTTAGTTCTTCAGAACAAATCGATGCGTGATACGGACGAACTGAACTTAGATGTTAGACAACCAAATCATAGGAGGATGTAATATGTACGAAAAATGGGATGGCATGAGATAATCAGAACTATGATGTGTAAACTAAGCAGAAGACATTTCACTAAATTATAAGCAATGCAATGGAAGGTAGACACCATATGAAATCTGCTACAAATATCGCTCTGCCAAGTTAACAGTGTCTCGTCATAACTGGCGTTTAAACAAATGTGAAGCAGTGCAAGAAATAAATCATATGCAAGATGCAAACAACATCACACTATCAAGTTAAAGGTCTCACGTCGTTAGTGCCATTGCATATTCACAGCATTGCATTTTTTTGCATATTTACTGTAGGGTAAAAACCCCACAGCCCTTTATTGCAGTCTCAAAAACAAACTGTACAGAGAAAGATAATAATTACAAGCCTAAACTAAAAGAAAAGAATAACTTACAATTACATGAGGGAGTTAACCCAATCTACAAGCCTAGACTTAGTGCTAGCCTTAAGCCTATGATACAGGAGGAGATTATCATGTACAAAGCTACCCCTCCAGGCAGCAAAAGTAGCCTGTACCCCCTTGAAAGTTCTCCCATTTCTCAGTATCCATATATTCCAAGCAGCTGTGAGCATAACTTCAAAGAAGAAAGGATGCCCAAATCTATGCCTTGCTTGAGATATGCATTGTTGAATATTAGAACCATGTGACCAATCGATCTACAGGTAATTCCAAACCCTGGCACTGAAATTACACTCAAAAGAATGTATGAGCTCTATCCTCCAAAACAAAGGCATTACATATGACACATAGATTATCAGCCGTAGGGGACCTCCAGTGCCTGCATACCAGCATGTCCTTTGTGTTGAGCCTGTCGAAAAAGAGGAGCCAACCAAAAACCTTAATTTTATAGTACATCTGCTCTGCCAAAGCCACATGCAGGGTTGAATAGTTGGCAGGTGTGTATGCATGATGTCATAGAAGCTCTTTGCTGAAAACTGTCCAGATTTTCCAGGCCAAATCCAAACATCAGGCAATGTTGGATCTCTCTGAAGATTGAACAACCATCCTTCCAAGGTTTCCAATTCTGTTGCTGCCTGTTGAGAAATTGGCAGGTGGAACATTGAGTACAAGTCCTGAGTTTGCATAAACTATCTGATAGAAACCTTATCATCCAAAACAAAAGAGAAAAGCCTTGGTAGTCTGAGATTTAGTGGCCTTGAAGAGCCACCTACATGCCAAGCATCCAACCAGAAAAGAGAAGAATCACCCATATTAACTTGCACTGAAGCAATTGACCTATAAGTGTCAGCAAGCTTGAGAATGTCCTTCCACCAAAAGGAGCCAGTGAGAACTGTTGCATGGGGCACAACTCCATCATAATAACTATCCCAAATCAACTGGACCCAAGGAACCTGCTTTTTGTTGTAAAACTTATGCATTTGCTAGAGAAGCATGCCTTGATTCTGAACATTGAGATTGAGAATGCCAAGGCCTCCCTTATCCTTTGGTCTGCAAACTAAATCCTGCATGACTAAAGATTGTTACGGCACATCGTAGTTTCCTCTCCACAAACACTGCCTGAAAATCCTATCCAACTGCTTGATAATACCAGGTGGAATATGCAAACTACATAGGAAGTATATGGGCATTGAAGTAAGCACAAATGTGAGCAGTTGTAATCTGGATCCTTGATTGAGCATGGCAGAGCTAACAGACAGTCTTCTTTCAACACTATCCACTAGAGGCATGAAATCAATGATTCTAGGTCTTGTTGTACCAAGTGGCAAACCCAGATATGTGAAAGGCAACTGCTCCAACTTACATCCCAGGATGGAAGACAACCTCTGTGCCTCTGTGGGATCAACATTTAGCAGAACCATTGAAGACTTTCCAAAATTTACCTTTAGGCCAGTAGACTGTTGGAAAATATGGAGCATGTTCTTGAGAGCCACCAACTGATCCTCTACTACAGAAAGGATGATTATTGTCTCATCTGCATACTGAATAATAGGAAAGTCAGGGTCCTGAGATGGGATTGGAAGTGTTAGAACTCCCTTAGCCAGCATGTCATTGACCACTGTTTGAAGTAGATCAACACAATGACAAATAAAAGTGGGGATAGTGAATCTCCCTGCCTGACTCCACATTTGCATTTGAACTATTTGCCAGGCACCCCATTAAGCAAACCATATGATGATCCTGAGGAAAGGATATCCTTAATCCAAGAAATCCATTTTGCATCAAAGCCTTTGTGCTGGAGAATTTGTAAGATGAGATCATGCTCCACAGTGTCAAAAGCTTTAGCAAAATCCAATTTCAGAATGATGACTGGCCTTTTTGATTGGTTGCATTGATGTATATATTCAAAAGCCCAAGCCGAGCAGTCCTAGATGGCTCTGCTCCTCAAAAACCCACATTGATTCTTATGGATGCATTGCAGAATGACCTTTTGAAGCCTATTTGCCAGAAGCTTAGTGAGGAACTTGAGGCATGTGTTAGTAAGAGAGATTGGTCTAAAATCCTCAGGCCCTTCAGGAGATAACATCTTTGGTATTAAGGTTATAAGGGAACCATTAGTATTCTCCAAAGATAGCCTCCCATCGTAAAACCCCTGAATGAGAGCCAAAAAATCCTTCTCAATGATAGGCCAACACTTCTTAACAAATAGGCCATTAAAACCATCCGGCCCAGGAGCTCGATCAGTCGGCAAATCCTTAAGGACAGTGTTGATTTCCTCTGCCGAAAACAGTTCAAACAGACTGCTCAAGCCATCAACGGGTTGAATAAGAGTGTGCAGATCAAAGCCCATATTAATACCTTGGGCCTGGCCCATTCTGTTTTTAAAAGATGACCAAAGAATTCCCGCCATTTGGGAGTGATCAGAAACTGGGTCAGGACATGCAACAGAGAGGCTTGCAATCATATTCCTGCGCAGACGTTCAGAGGCCATTGCATGAAAAAACATAGATTCTCCTCCCCCACCTTAATATAACGGATGGTACACCTATGCTTCCAATATATGTAGTGTATTCTAAGCAGATTCTCATGGTGTAATTTAACAATCTTCTGAAAGTTAAATTCAGGTGTGGTGAGAGGCCTCAACTCTTCCAAGTTATCAAAGAATAAGATTACTCAAGAACAATCCATTGTCAGTCGTTTAATGAACGACAGGTTTTTGCTCCAAGTCTTGAGGGCAGAACGCAGGCGCCTAAATTTGGTTGTCAGGACTGCTGCAGGAGACAAATCAGCAAACACTGGCTGGTTCCATGAAAGCTTGACACAGTCCAAAAACCCTGGCATGTCCACCCAGTAGTTCTCAAACCTGAAAACTTTGGATTTAGGTATATTGGTGTCAATTGAAACCACACAGGGGACTTGATCTGACGATGTTTTTGCCAGGGGTAAAACAACGGTGTTGGGACAGACAGAAATCCAGTCTGAGGTTGTAAAAAACCAATCAAGTTGTTCGAGCAAAGGCTGCTCTTGCATATTGGACCAAGTGAAACTCCTGCCCTTTAAAGGCAATTCCAGCTAACCCAAATGACCAATGATCTCATTAAAGAGAAAAATGTCGTTGACATCACCTCCTGGTCTGTTTCTATTATCAATGGAATGAACGAAGTTGAAATCTCCTAGTAGCAACCAATTCTCATCCTTTGGGATATTATGGTGGTAAAGCCAACTAACAAAGTTGTCCCGAGGAGGGCCATCACAGGGCCCATAAACAGACACAAGGGTCCACTTCTCAACATTATGAACTGACTAAAAAGAAACCACAATGCCAAAGCTCTGAACTTGGACGAGGGTCCCATGGAAGATGGACGAGTTCCAAACAACTAGGATGCCCCCAGAAGCACCAACGGCCGGGGCAAACATAAAAGTATCAAAGCGCCGAGGACAGAAAGTTCTAATTATCCTAATATCAAAGTCCGCACACTTTGTCTCTTGCAAGCAAACAATGGAGCATTGGCTCTCCTCAATCTTTTCTCTCACATCACGCTGACGAGCATCTGAATTCAGACCACGGACATTCCAATAGAGCACACGCCAATTACTATAATTTGTACTATCCATAAAGAACTCGCATCGATAAGATAAGGAATGCTAAGCATAACTTAACAGCTTCATAGTCCACAACCACACGACCCAAAAGAGCAAACAGTGCAACAAGTTCAGATAAAACATAACCACTAAGTAAGCAAAAAATATGCCAGGCAAGACCCCTTTGGCCCCAGTCATGAAACTTAGGTTTACTCATCATCGGACACTGGATCAGAGGAAGATTTCTTAGGAGGAGTTGTAAGCTTCTCCAGAGTCAGTTGGTCTGCAGAAATACCTGCAGAGCCGCCAACTGCTCAGAATCGAGAGATGGGTGTTGGTGGAGGTATCGCCTGCGCAGTATCTTCATGAACGTCAGAATCATCAGATGATGGTATGGCCTTCTTGGCCCTCGGGCGGCGCAATGCAGAAGACTTGGTGGGAATGGCTGAAGTTGGTTTGTAACCAGAGGCCTTGGCAGCGCTGCGTGCCATGCGTCTGATGGAGAAATCCGGAGCTGGAGCAACTGCAACTAACGACCTGCGGCCTCTCCTGGCCACACGTCCATGCTTGCCAAGCACTGGAGGAATAGCAGATGTGAACAGGAACTCATCATGGTTCTGTGGCGAATCAGCGTCAGCAGGCTCATGGTCCACCTGCTCGTGGTCAGATACTTCAGGCTCCACTTGATCTGGAAAGATATCTTCAATAACAACAGAAGAGCGCAGCGTGGATGGATTGTTGGGCTGCATCAGTAATCCAAAAATGACCCCACAGTGCTCGGGCAAAACACAAGTGGTGAGTTGAGACTGCCATTGTTGATGTGCTGACAGCGGAGCAGGCACCTTTCTGATGAAAAATTCAGGCAGTAATGAACAGAAAGACCTCTCAAAGATAAGATTGGGAGAAAGCACACGACCGTAGACAACACGAACAATTCCAAGTTGAAATGGGTACATCATTGCATATTAACAGCTTATGGTGTGCAAACTAAGCAGAAGGCATTTCAACAAATTAGAAGCAATGAAATCTAGACACCATATGAAAGATGCAACGAATATCACTCTACCAAGTTAAAAATGTCTCGTCATAAGTGCCATTTCCACAAATTAGAAGTTGTACAAGCTAGAAAAGAATGCGAGATGTAAGGTAAACACATGATACCAGGATGGAATATGTACGAAAAACAGGACGGCATGGCATATTCACAACTATTTGTGTAAACTAAGCAGAAGCCATTTCAACAAATAAGAAGCAATGCAAGCTAGACACCGTATGCAACATGTAAGACAATATCACACTGCCAAGCTAGAGAAAGCACCTGGGATGCCGGTTTCGCCGGGAGACCGCCATCAGTCCCTGCCTTATTTTTTTTCCTTCCTCGTTCTTAATTGTATTGCCTTGTCAAGTCAAATCCACAAGAAACATGAATAAAAATTCGCTTTTTCAGAACTCATTGATGCAGGATGCTGACGAGCACTACTTTAATGTAAGGCGACCGCATGATAGGACGATTGAATGTGTAAGAAAAAAGCAGCATTGCATATTCACAGCTATGATGTGTAAACCAAGCAAAAGGCATTTCAACAAATTGGAAGCAATGAAAGCTAGACACCATATGAAAGATACAACGAATATCACTCTGCCAAGTTAAAACTGTCTCATCATAAGTGTCATTTCAACAAATTAGAAGTAGTACAAGCTAGAAAAGAATGTGAGATGTGACCTATATCACACTCCCAAGTCAAACGTGTCTTATGATAAGTGATTGTTGCAGGTTACACAACAGTCATACTTTGATGTAAGAACATGGTGTGATAGACAGATATTGTATGTTCTAGAAATAGGAACACGTGTCTTATTCACAATTATAATGTGTAAAGTAAGCAGATGGAATTCAACAAAATTAGAAGCAATACAAGCTAGAGATCCTACATAACATGCAACCAAATATAATAGTGCCAAGATAGAGGGAGCACTGGTGATGGTGCACTAGGGGAGACGTGCTCATCATCAACACGGCTACGTTGAGTCTCTATGCATGTGTTGTGTTGCAAATCATCTTGTAATGGTGGAGGAGTAGAATCTGTAGAGGCCCTCCATTTGGAAGGAGCACCTTTATCCGGTGCCTTTCTATTTTCCTTCCGCTTTATAGATTTTGAATTGTCAAGTAAAACCGACAAGAAAAAGCAATAAGATTCACTCTTCAGAACTCATTCGTGCATGATACTGACAATTACTACTTTGATGTAAGGAAAACACAAGATACCAGGATGGAATATGTACGAAAAACAGGACGGCATGGCATATTCACAACTGTTTGTGTAAACTAAGCAGAAGCCATTTCAACAAACAAGAAGCAATGCAAGCTAGACACCACATGAAAGATGCAACCAATATGACTCTGCCAAGTTAAAAGCGGGCCATTAAAAATGGCATTTCAACAAATTAGAAGCCGTGCATGCTATAAATCATATGAAAGATGCAACTAATATCACACTACATATACTAAAGGTGTCTCGTCATATTGATTGATGCAGAATACAAAAAAAAAAACAATAGTTTTATGTAAAGACATGTTTAATAGACGGATGTACTATGTACTAAAAACAGGAAGGCATGTCACATTAACAGGTATAATGTATAAACTAAGAAGAATAGCACATGCAATTTAACCAGATATGAAAAATTACAATCTAGACACCATTTGAAGTATGCAACCACATATCAGGCTGCCATGTTAGAGCAAGCACCTACGATGCTGGTGTAGGGGAAATGCGGTAATCAACTACAGAGCTACATTCACTATCTTCATCTAGCCTTGCTATTTCTTGAGAATCATGTTGGGAGGCTGACGCTCCATTCTTTAAATGAGGATCTTTTCTCATAGTAGTTCACTGGCCTGACTGCCTCATCATAAGTGATTGATGAGGGATACACAAGAACATTAGTTTGATGTAAGAACATGGTTAATAGACAGATGTACTAGTATGTAGCAAAAACAGGAAGGCATGTCATATTCAAAGGTATAATGTGTGAGCTAAGCAGATGCAATTTAACCAAATTGGAAGCAATACAAGCTAGACAACCGACTGGAGTGGTGAGCATGATCATCTAGGACCTGAGAGCCTGGTGGGAGGCGGGCTGCTTTGCCACCATCGTGGCTTTTTAGTGGGCTTCCAGGTGATGCCTGTCTGTGATGGGCTTGTCACTAGCTCGGCTAGTGCTCTGACAACTATTTGTCTTCTGGTGCTCCCGGGATGGTGGTTCATGTAAAAAATATCTTTCCTTATCTTAATAAAGACCGACTTCGGCCTTTCGAGTACAAGCTAGACACCATATGCAACACGCAACCACATATGACACCGCGAAGTTAAAGCAAGCACCTGGGATGGTGGTTCACGGCGAGCGAGATCATCAACTCTAGAGCTAAGTTTACCGTCTTCATCTATTGAACAACCAACCTTTAGAGCCTGGAAACGTGTCTTGCCTGCCCGCGAAGCAAGTAGGAGCGACTTCTCTCTTTTCTTTTCAGCTTCTGTCAAGGCAGAGTCTGAAATACCCTTGCATAAAAACATAATAGTGAGAGTATGGGTGAAAGTTAATGCGAGAACTAGAGCAACCTTGTAAAAAGTAGCAGATAGCAGGTGGCTGAAAAATAAATGACAGGAGACATATGATAGCTCTACAACATTGCATGGCAAACAATTAGATTCTACTCTGTATTATTTTGTAATATATGAGCATAGGAATGGCTGGGAAATGCATGTACTCCTCTAGCACAACACCACATGTGCTCCTATCAAAATAACAGTCGACTGAAAATAAATAGGTCAGTCAAATTTTTTATGAACCTTCTGATCTATAAGGAACGGGCAGATAGCCTTCTTCTACCTCTCGCCATACACTGTTGACGATCTTTCTCGAACTGCCAGCCAGCACCGGCCCAGACCCCTGCCTCCACCGCCCCGCCCTCCCCTCGACCTCACACCATCACCATGCTTGGCAGCGCCCCCCAACCATCCCTTTAATCCCGGCCGACCTCCAGATCGGGTGCCAACAGCTCCTAGGCCCCACACACCCCGAAGATAAACACCGAGGCGCTTCTTCCCCGGCGTAATAGGCGGACTAGCGCCTGTTACACTGGGGAATGCTTCCTTAATTGGGAATCAACTAACCAGGAATTGAAATCCAGGGGGGCGACACACCTCTAGCTAAGGTGAAATAGTATATAGGAGAAACCTTGGGCATCGCGAGTTACTAGGAACATCTAGTAACAAGAAGAAGCGGTCAACTAGTGTCTTTTATGTGATGAATACCGTGCAAGCAGACACGCAAGATTTGCACGGATAAGGGAAGAGGAGTACCATTTCCAGTTGCTAGTGTTGGGTCCTCCGGATGTCGCGGCGATTTTCTTGGTTTTACCTGGGGAACCGATGTTTTGGAGGAGGGTCGAGCCTTGGACGAACCCATGGCCAAATTGTTGACTGTGTTGCGGTGGCTGTCTATCGGCGAAGGGGAAGCAGATCCAAGGCGGCGAAGGACGGTGTAGCGGGAAACAGCTGCGGTGCGGTGGACGGTGGTGAAGTTGGAGCGCAGAGGTGAGGCGCAGGACGGCGTGGTTGAACTGGCTCGGGTACGGACAGCTCGTCCTCGGCTTCTACTACTAGCCGTGGAGGGTGTTGCAGTTGCGGTTGCGGTGGAGGACGACGTCGGGGTATCTGCTCCGGCGTGATGGAGGAGGGTGGCGGTTGATGGGTGGCATGGGGTGGCGGATGGAGGACACCGGGGTTTCGCGGCTGGTGGAGAGGTAGTTTTGGCGCCCATGTTGTACGGATGGGGAATCGGACGAGGGGGGGGGGAAGCTAAGGGAGAACCATGTTTCGGTTTGTGACGCGCTTGTTTTTGGTTTTTTGAACAGATGGGACGCGCTTGTTTGAAATTTTGGGAAAGTACAAACTTTGCCCCCCTCTTAAATTTCGGACCTACTGCGGGTTAGGGGTAGGATGGTAATCCCAGGTGTCCCAAAAAGTGGGCGGGAGCGATTTCGACTGCGCGCATGTGTGCTTAGGCGGCCATTGTGTATGAATGTTTTTCGGAGGCGGTTGCGTGGCATCTAGATGAAGCTATAAACCTACTCCAGTTTAGACCTTTGGACGTCGGGCCGGTAGGTTTCACGGGTCGGAGTTAGAAAAGTAATTTCCTTCTACCAAACATCGGTCTCACGCGGTTTCGGGCGAGTAGAGGCTCTTTTGGCGCTTGGTTCGAAATTTTGAAACATAAGCATTCACGTTTAGAGTACTCTTGAACTTTGAGGATTAACCTAAATAGACAACGTTAAATTTGACCTTGTATGTTTGAAAACCTCATTAAATTATGCGCTTATTTTTGAAATTTTTACACTTGAAAATCCTATAACTACGATTATTTTGGAATGGAGGAGGTAAATTTGAATCTATTTTGTACACGACTATATATGCTATTATGTACAAAAGAAGAGCAAAGATTGGTGCCCCCATAATTTAGGTATGATTTACAAATGCCATGATATCGAATTCAAATAATTGAATGGACTTCATGTTGAATTCAACTTTTTTGAACCACCTTAAGTTCAATTCAAATGTATGCTAGTTCATAGCTAGCTATTTATAATGTTCATTGTGTGACTTTTGTATGTATAATGTGCTTTACACACACAACATGAACTATACTCACGTTTATATTCGATTGCTAAAGCGATGCATTGTCTGGAGTTCAAAATACTAACTATGTGGATCAATTATGTCGAATAATAACATATACATGCTCAAATTCGATAGAATATAGATGTCTGATGGATCAATGACCGTTCCTTACGAGAACTGTAAATATCATGATCCCATCCTAATATTTGGATACAATTTATATATTTAATCAATGTGTACATCAGTCTTTTACGTGTAGTTTCACTCTCCATTGGTGGTCTCTCACACATGCTCACGCACTCTCTCCCGAGGTGTCTTTCTCGCAGACATGCTCTCGATATAACCCTCCCTCCCTCTCATAATCATTTACGACTATTTTCACTAACCTTTATCACAAGCACTCTTCCTCTCACAAGCATACACACGCACAATCCCCATCGGCCCTTTCTATATACATATACCTGCCTATGTGTCTCCCGTACGCACATTATCTTTAGGCCTGTCTCTCACGCATTCTCTCCACCTCTCTTCCTAATCGTCGAGTATGATTCTAGCAGAGCATTCTGTAGGATGCCCCTTAAAGTTAGGTTGGATGAATAGTAATATCAGAGATAAGGGGTTACCTTAGTCCGAGGACCTAGGGTTACAAATACTAGCCGGCTTTGTCAGTGGACACAGAGTCCTTCACGACTCTTCTATCTTTGTCTTGTACGACTAGTCCTCCATGGGTCTCCCTAAATGTGTCACGGGCCAACCAATGTGGCGCAGGACGGAACTGAACCAAGGGCCTCACCCCAGCCCACCGGACCTCACGTGGTGGCACACCCTCTGCCCCCAGGTCTCGTTATCTTCTCACACCCATGCATACCAACACAGACACCACAAAAAAATTCTCCTCATGCCTCTGTCCCCTCCCCCATGCATATACACACTCAAGGGCATCTCTCGCCGTGACATCATATTCGTCTCTCTCTAGACCTCTCTCATTTCTCGTGCTATCTCTCCACGCCCCAGCTGGCCCCTCTATCCATGCCTCTCTTGAATACGTAATACACACACACCTCTCTAGGCCCTGCCAAATACATCAACTACACATTCACACATGTTACATCACGTACCGCATTGATTTAAAAAGCCCTCTCTTCACATTTATTTCGCATACAACATTCCTTTTGAATAAAGTGTGGCCAAAAATTATTTTAGAATTTCTACATATATACAAAATTACAAAGTTATATGGAGGAGTATGAGCGTTAATTTGCATTGCATGGTGCCCACAATGATATTTACTACGCAGTGTGAACTTTTATATTTTTATACTATATATAAAGTTAGTCATAATAAAGAGAAACGAAGAGCATCTCTCTCTCTCTCCATCGCATACACCCCCTCTACGTCCCTTTCACGTACGCACACAAACTATCTCCAGGTCCTCTAAAAGTACACCCCCAGCACATTCACACATGTTTCATCTTTCTCTCGCGATATATACAGTGACGATCATTGTATTTGAAGCGAAAGCACGATACATACATTGGACTTCAGAATCCACTCATTACGGTCACCATTTACGTTTTGTGGTTATTATACAGTCACGGGCTCACCGTACAACTCTGTATTTGCTCAAGACACGACTAGTTGACCAGTTAAACGCTCCACATGGCACCTCTAGTGTTGCATCACATTATCTCACTACCATTGAGCCCACCTGTCGGCGTGTATCTACCCTACACTCATATAAAAAACAGAGTTGGTGATGATGGTGTGCCTGCCATCCTGCAATATAGGCCGTTCGATTTATATTTGACGGATAGGAAGGAAACTATGCAATTTTGCAAAAAGGTACACACACGCCTCTCCACATTTGCAAATAAGGCATTCCATCGTCCATCCTTTTCTCTCACAATATAAACTACTCATACAAATGCATCTTGATGTTACGTGCAACGCACGGGAATCTTGCTAGTTAAATGAAAACAAACGATAAAAATATATTGGACGGTGGTTCGAAGTCATGACCGTGGGCACAACGGACAAGGTGGCCTTGTATTGGTATGCCGAGCCATTTGTTTTAACACACACTAGCTAGTGCGGTGATTATACACACACACGCATGCACACGAACTGCATGCATGCAACACTCACTCAAACACACGCAGCCATGCACTCACGCAACACTCACACTAATAACCCACAAGTATAGGGGATCGCAATAGTTTTCGATAAGTAAGAGTGTCGAACCCAACGAGGAGCTAAAGGTAGAACAAATATTCCCTCAAGTTCTATCGACCACCAATACAACTCTACGCACGCTTAACGTTCGCTTTACCTAGAACAAGTATGAAACTAGAAGTACTTTGTAGGAGTTTTTGGGTAAGCTTGCAAGAAAGTAAAGAGCACGAAAATAAAACTAGGGGCTGCTTAAGTAAAGACACAACTAAAGTAAATATAGCGAGTGTGGAAGAGTGATGGTAGGTGTGGCTAAATTGTCCCTTAAGCAATTGACTACTTTACTAGACCGATAGCAAGTATCATGTGGGAGAGGCCACTGCTAGCATGTCATCCCTTACTTGGAATTCTATGCACGTATGATTGGAACTATTAGCAAGCATCCGCAACTACTAACGTTCATTAAGGTAAAACCCAACCATAGCATTAAGATATATGGTCCCCATTCAATCCCGTATGCATCAATTTCTATGCTAAGTTGAAGCTTCTGTCACTCTTGCCCTCCAATACATAGTCCTATCAACATACAACTAACCCTATGGTGTGATCCACGCGCGCGCTCATATGATGGGCACCAAAGGACAGCAACATAACCACAAGCAAATTAAATCAATCATAGCAATTCATCAACCACCAATAGGACAACAAAAATCTACTCGGACATCATAGGATGGCAACACATCATTGGATAATAATATGAAGCATACAGCACCCTGTTCAAGTAGAGGGTACAGCGGTTGCGGGAGAGTGGACCGCGGAATATAGAAGGGGGAAGGTGATGGAGATGTTGATGACGATGGCGGAGGTGTTGGTGTAGATCGCGGTGATGATGATGGCCCCCCATGCGTTCGGCGCCACGGAAGCGAGGGAGAGAGCCCTCCTTCTTCTTCTTCCTTGACCTTCTCCCTAGATGGGAGAAGGGTTTCCCTTGGTCCTTGGCTCCCATGGCTTGGGAGGCGAGAGCCCCTCCGAGATTGAATCTATCTCTCTGTTTACGCGTTACATTACGGCTCTGTTTCACCATTTCGGCGTATATATGGAGATCCGTAACTCGATTGGCCCAAACCTTCGCCGTGATTTTTTTTACGAATATTAGCATTGGTTCGGCAAAATAAGAGCATCAACCGCCATATGGTGGGCAAAAGAGGGGAGGGGCGCGCCCCCGTGCCACGTGACCACCACGGGCACTGGTTCGCGTTGATTTTTCTTCCTAACTTTCCATATTTTCCAAAAATAAGCTCCGTCCATTTTTATCCCGTTTGGACTCCGTTTGATATGGATATTCTCGAAACATAAAGCATGCAATGCATGTGAACTGCACTGCGTAATCGGATCAATATGTTAGTCCCAAAAATAATATAAAAAGTTGCCAAAAAGTATATGAAAGTGAATAATATTGGCATGGAATAATCAAAATTATAGATACGACGGAGACGATCAAGATCCCTAAGCTTAATTCCTGCTCGTCCTCGAGTAGGTAAATGATAAAAAAGAATAATTTTTGATGTGGAATGCTACCTAGCATAATCTTGATCATATGTCTAATCATGGCATGAATATTAAGACACGAGTGATTCAAAGCAATAGTCTATACTTTGACATGAAAACAATAATACTTCAAGCATACCAACAAAGCAATTATGTCTTATTGAAATAACATAGCCAAAGAAAGCTCATCCCTACAAAATCATATAGTCTGGCTATGCTCCATCTTCACCACACAAAATATTCACATCATGCACAACCCCGATGACAAGCCAAGCAATTGTTTCATACTTTTGACATTCTCAAACCTTTTCAACTTTCACGCAATACATGAGCGTGAGCCATGGACATAGCACTATAGGTGGAATAGAATATGATGATGGGGGTTATGTGGAGAAGACAAAAAAAAGAGAAAGTCTCACATCGACGCGGCTAATCAACGGGCTATGGAGATGCCCATCAATTGATGTCAATGCGAGGAGTAGGGATTGACATGCAACGGATGCACTAAGAGCTATAAGTGTATGAAAGCTCAACAAAAGAAACTAAGTGGGCGTGCATCCAACTTGCTTGCTCATGAAGACCTAGGGCATTTGAGGAAGCCCATTGTTGGAATATACAAGCCAAGTTCTATAATGAAAATTCCCACTAGTATATGAAAGTGACAACATAGGAGACAATCTATATGAAGAACATGGTGCTACTTTGAAGCACAAGATATGAGACTCACTACATGAATAACATGGTGCTACTTTGAAGCACAAGTGTGGAAAAAGAGATAGTAACATTGCCCCTTTTTATTTATTTTCTTTTTTTTCTTTTTTTTGCGGGCTTCTTTGGCCCCATTTTTTTTATTTAGGCTTCTTTGGCCTCTCCTTTTTTTGGATGGGGCAATGCTCTAATAATGATGATCATCACACTTTTATTTAATTACAACTCGATATTAGAACAAAGATATGACTCTATATGAATGCCTCCGACGGTGTACCGGGATGTGCAATGATCTAGCGTAGCAATGACATCAAAAAATGGACAAGCCATGAAAACATCATGCTAGCTATCTTACGATCATGCAAAGCAATATGACAATAGATGCTCAAGTCATGTATATGATGATGATGAGAGTTGCATGGCAATATATCTCGGAATGGCTATGGAAATGCCATGATAGGTAGGTATGGTGGCTGTTTTGAGGAAGATATAATGAGGCTTATGTGTGATAGAGCGTATCGTATCACAGGGTTTGGATGCACCGGAGAAGTTTGCACCAACTCTCAAGGTGAGAAAGGTCAATGCACGGTACCGAAGAGGCTAGCAATGATGGAAGGGTGATAGTGCGTATAATCCATGGACTCAACATTAGTCATAAAGAACTCACATACTTATTGCAAAAATCTATTAGTCATCGAAACAAAGTACTACGTGCATGCTCCTAGGGGGATAGATTGGTAGGAAAAGACCATCGCTCGTCCCCGACGGCCACTCATAAGGAAGGCAATCAATAAACACCTCATGCTCCGACTTCGTTACATAACGGTGCACCATACGTGCATGCTACGGGACTTGCAAACCTCAACACAAGTATTTCTCAATTTCACAATTACTCAACTAGCATGACTCTAATATCTCCATCTTTATATCGCAAAACTATTGTAAGGAATCAAACATATCATATTCAGCGATCTACAAGTTTATGTAGGATTTTATGACTAACCATGTGAATGACCAATTCCTGTCATCTCTCTAAATAGATATAAGTGAAGCAAGAGAGTTTAATTTTTTCTACAAAAGATATGCCCAAGCTCTAACAAATATAAGTGAAGCAAAAGAGCATTCTACAAATGGCGGTTGTCTATGTAAAGAGAAACAGGCAATGCAAACTTCAAATGATAAAAGTGAAGCACATGAAGCATTCTATAAAGCCTTACTCAAAAGATATAAGTGAAGTGCATAGAGCATTCTATAAATCAACCAAGGACTATCTCATACCAGCATGGTGCATAAAGGAAAAATAAAAACCTAATTGCAAAAGATGCTCCAAGACTTGCACATATCGCATGAACGAAACGAATCCAAAAACATACCGATATTTGTTGAAGAAAGAGGGGATGCATTCCCAACATCCCCAAGCTTAGATGCTTGAGTCTCCTTGAATATTTACTTGGGGTGCCTCGGGCATCCCCAAGCTTGAGCTCTTGCCTCTCTTCCTTCTTCTCACATCGAAACCTTCTCAATCATCGAACACTTCATCCACACAAAACTTCAACAGAAAACTCGGTAAGATCTGTTAGTATAATAAAGAAAATCACTACCCTAAGTACTGTTGCAAACCAATTCATATTTTGTTTTTGCATTTTGTCTACTGTAATATAACTTTTTTATGGCTTAATCCACTGATATAAATTGATAGTTTCATCAAAACAAGCAAACTATGCATCAAAAACAGAATCTGTCTAAAACAGAACACCCTGTAGCAATCTGAACATTCACCATACTTATGGTACTTGAAAACTTCTGCCAAACGTAAGAAAAATAAAAAAATTTGTACAGAAAGACAGTGCAAAAAGAATCAGAACCATTTATTTTTCCAGTAAAAAATTAAAATTCACGCACTACAGCGAAAGTTTCTGTCCTGCACCGCACAAACCAACAAGCATTGTAAACATCCTAAAGGCAAACCTTGGCACATTATTTTTATAATATGGGTTCCCCTCTTTATTTTTGTTGTTTTTAAACTATATGAAAGCACTCAACAGAAATAAATGACTCTCTAAAACTTCCGGGTTGTCTCCCTGGCAGCGCTTTCTTTAAAGCCATTAAGCTAGGCATATAGTGCTCAAGTAGTGAATCCACCCGGATCCCAAGGTATATCAAAGCCAATTTTAATTAGCAATGATTTAGCATTTAGTAGTGAGCACAAAGAAACATATATCAAGCAATGACGAAGTCTAACTCTCTTCCTATGCATCAGCATGTCATAAAAGAAGAATTCATGCACACATAGTAAAGGCCAATGCATAGTATAAGAAGTTTCTTGCAATTCTATCGTGTGGGAAACATAGAGAGGTGGAGATACAGTTCCTCTCTCATAATAATTGCAAGTAGGAGCAGCAAGCACATGCATAATATGTCTATCAAAATCATCATGTGCAACGGTAAAAGGCAACCCATCAATATAATCCTTAATAAGTGCAAACTTCTCCGATATAGTGTAGTTTGGAGAATTCAAAAAGATAATGGGACTATCATGCGTGGGTGCAATAGCAACAATTTCATTTTTAACATAAGGAACTATAGCAAGTTCATCTCCATAAGCATAATTCATATTGGCATCATGGCCACAAACATAGAAAGCATCATCAAAAAGGGATATTTCAAAAGAATCAACGGGATCATAACAATCATCATAGCAATCATCATAGTAATCATCATAGCAATCATCATAGCAATCATCCTTCGGTAAGCACGAAGGGAAATTAAACAATGTATGAGTTGAAGAGTTACTCTCATTAGAAGGTGGGCACAGTAGCTAATCCGCTCTTCCTCCTTTTGTTCTTCGCTCTCCTCATCATCTTTTTCATCCAATGAGCTCACAGTTTCATCAATTTCTTCTTCCATAGCTTCCTGCAAAATATTAGTCTCTTCTTGGACAGCGGAGTAGTTCTCAATATATGGTTTAACATAAGGATTATAAGCATAATTATCATAGCAATATTTAAGTATGGCAAATTTTTTGATTCATAAAGAGTAGCACCATACTTTTCAATCAAGAAGCAATTTCGTAAGCACCCTTAAAAGCAACAAATTCTTCAATTTGTTGAACATCATAGTAATTATAAACAGCCTTAGCATACGAGGATAAGATTCCATTATCAATAAACTCACATTGGTAGGGAAGGTGTTTCTTAGGGTTTTCAGAACAACAAGTAAAATCATAATAATAGCATAAATTCCAAGCATAGCATTGCAAATGTTGAATTTGATCCCATAATAGTTTCCCTATTTCAGATATACGGTGTCACACATAACAAGCATGCTCATCTAAAGATTTGCCCTCAACTAAGCTAGTTGGGGTTTCAAAGACGAGCACATAGGGATCAAGATGATCCAAGTAAAAAGCTTGAGTGTGATAGATTTTGAGTGGTTCTTCAACCATTGGAGAAGTAGGTACAACTAATTTTTTTGGTATTTTGCGTTTCCTACCCATAACTAGAGATAGAAAAGAACTAAGAACAGCAAATAAAAAATTACTTAGTGATAAAGCAAACAAGCACACACGAGAATATTCACCCCACGCTATTGCTCCCCAGCAATGGCGCCAGAAAAAGGTCTTGATAACCCACAAGTATAAGGGATCACAACAGTTTTCGATAAGTAAGAGTGTCGAACCCAACGAGGAGCTAAAGGTAGAACAAATATTCCCTCAAGTTCTATCGACCACTGTGACGCCCCCGATTTAATCGTACACTAATCATGCACGCAAATGTGTACGATCAAGATCAGGGACTCACGGGAAGATATCACAACACAACTCTAAAACATAAATAAGTCATACAAGCATCATAATACAAGCCAGGGGCCTCGAGGGCTCGAATACAAGTTAAACAAGTTGCCATAAGATGGCTAGCACAAACTGGGATACAGATCGAAAGAGGCGCAGGCCTCCTGCCTGCTATCCTCCTAAACTACTCACAGTGCGTCGCTGCCGGGCTGCACGTAGTAGTAGGCACCTCCGTGTAGTAGTCGCCATCGACGGTGGCGTCTGGCTCTGGGCTCCATCGTGCAGTTGCAGCAATCGAGTAGAGATAGGGAAAAAGGGGAACAAGGCAACCGTGAGTACTCATCCAAAGTACTGCAAGCAAAGAGCTACACTACATATGCATGGATATATGTGTAAAAGGCCATATCGATTAATTTGAACTGCAGAATGCCGAATAAGAGGGGGATAGCTAGTCTTATCAAGACTACGCTTCGGTCACCTTCGCCTTGCAACAGTAGAAGAGGGTAGGTTGAAGTCCTCCAAGTAACATCACATAGCAATAATCCTACCCGGCGATCCCCTCCTCGTATCCCTGAGAGAGAGCGACCACCGGTTGTATCTGGCACTTGGAAGGGTGTGTTTTATTAAGTATCTGGTTCTAGTTGTCATAAGGTCAAGGTACAACTCCAAGTCGTCCTGTTACCGAAGATCACGGCTATTCGAATAGATTAACTTCCCTGCAGGGGTGCACCAACTTACCCAACACGCTTGATCCCATTTGGCCGGACACACTTCCTGGGTCATGCCCGGCCGCGGAAGATCAACACGTCGCAGCCCCACCTAGGCTCAACAGAGAGGCCAAGACGCCGGTCTAAACCTAAGCGCGCAGGGTCTGGGCCCATCGCCTCGAGCACACCTGCGTTCGTCTGTGACGGAAGCAGAACTAGCCCCCTTAATACAAGAGCGGGCTTATGTTCCAATCCGGTGCGCGCCACTCAGTCGCTGGCGTCACGAAGTGCTTCGGCTGATACCACGACGCCGAGTGCCCATATCTTTCCCACGTAGTTGGTTAGTGCGTATAGGCTCGTAGCCAACTCAGATCAAATACCAAGTTCTCGTTAAGCGTGTTAAGTATCCGCGAACGCCGAACAGGGCCAGGCCCACCTCTCTCCTAGGCGGTCTCAACCTGCCCTGACGCTCCGCCACAAAGATCCACTCGTGGGTGCTCCACCAAATCTCGACTTTAGTCTCCACATGTATCATGTATAAAGTATATAATATACCCGTGATCACCTCCCGAGTGATCACGGCCCGATAGTATAGCACGGCGCAGACGGACAAGAATGTAGGGCCACAGATGAAAATACTAGCATCCTATACTAAGCATGTAGGATTGCGGTAAAGGTAACAACAAGAGTAGCAAGGACATGCTATGCAGCGGTATAGGATTAATCGAAAGCGATAACATGCTACACTACTCTAATGCAAGCGGTATAGAGTAGAATAGGCGATATCTGGTGATCAAGGGGGCTTGCTGGTTGCTCTGGCAAGAGAGGGGTCGCCAACTCCGTAGTCGAACTGGGCAAAGCAGCTTGTCGGTCTCGGTGTCTAGCGAAGAAGAGGGGAGAAACAATGAATATTTAAGCAAGCGGATGCATGACGATGCATGACAAAGCAAAGCGTGATGCTAGGCGTGCCCTAGCGCGGTATGTGGTGATACCGGTGAAGGGGGGAAACATCCGGGAAAATATCCCCGGGGTTTCATGTTTTCGGGCAGAGGAGCCGGAGGGGGAAAGTTGCGGGTTCGATAGGTTAGGGGTGTGTGGCGGACGAGCGGATTGCGTATCCGGATTAAATCACGTCGTTACGAGCAACTTTCGTGTTGAAAATATTTTAATCCGAGTTACGGATTAAAAGATATGATTTTCTAAAGATTTTATTAATTTCTGGAATTTAATTAATTATTTAATTAATTCGAAAAACAGGTTAATGACATCAGCATGATGTCATGCTGACATCAGCAGTCAACAGAGTTGACTTGGTCAACCTGACGTGTGGGTCCCACTGTCATTGACTAAGATTAACTAAAACAGATTAATTAGTTTAATTAGTGATTAGGTTAATCTAATCAGGATTAATTAACTTAATTAATTACTTTAACTAATTAATTAATATTTTAATTATTTTAATTACTTATTAATTTTTTATTTATTTTTTTAAATCTTCCTTCTTCTTTTTTTTTGTTGTCAGGGGCGTGGGCCCCGTTTGTCATTGGCCCAGAGGGGCCTATCGGGTTCGGGCGTGGTTGCTGGGGCGGAGCCCCGTGAGTGTGCGGGCGGTTACGGGCGTGTGGGTGCGGGGCGCACCCAAGGCGCCCACCACGCGAGGGGAGGCGAGGCCGGCCAGGGCTGTGTGGCGGCCACGGCGGCCGGCGTGTGGCCGGCGCCACGAGGCGGCGGGACAGAGGCGGGTTTAGCGGACATGGCCGCCGCAGTAACGGCGGCGCCGCCGGGCGCGACGAGGAGGCTGAGCGCCCGGCGGCAGGAGGCGAGGGCTTGCGTCGCCGGAACTCAGGCGTCTGACGGGGAAGGGAGGAGGCGAGGCTCATATCGAGGAGCAGGGACGGGCAGCGGGGCTCGTGGGGGTTGATGGGGACGCCGACGAAGAGGAAGAAGGCCGGCGGGGATGAGGCGCCGGCGAGGTAGCGACGGTGGGGCGGCGAGCGGCGGCCTCCGGGGTCGGGGAGGTGACGAGGCGGGGAGGTCGTCGGCTCCGAGGCGATGGAGGCAGCGTGGCGACGGGCAGCCTCGGGCGTGGCGTGCGCAGCTGCTGGGTCAGCTCCATGGGAGCCACGCCGACGCGACGACGGCGGTCCGGGACGGAACCAGCGACGGGTCGGGGCGAGCAACGCGCGTCGGCAAAGAACAAGCGGCGTCAGGCAGCACCGGTGGAGGGGCGCTGTCGGGCGGCGTCGAGCGAGGCCGGGCGGGGTTCGATCCATCCCAGATCGGATCGGGAAAGGGGGAGAGGAGTGGGGATCGAGAGGAGTGGGGGGTTAGGGTTTCCCTTCGGTGGGGTGGGTTATGGGGAGTGAGGGGCCGGTTGGGCCGGCTGGCTGGGCCTTTGCCTAGTTGGCCCCGGGGCCATCTGGCCGTGGGCCTGTGGGGGGTCCTCTTTTATTTTTAGTTAGATTTGTCTTTTCCTTTTGTTTATTTCACTTTCTGTTTTATTTCATTTTAATATATTGAGACATTTTCAAAAATGGTGTTTGTTGCACTATAATCACCTAGGCATTTAACTCGCACACTCCGAACATTTTAGTTTAATTTTTAAAAAAACTTTGTCGCTTTACATTAATTTGAATTTGAATTTAAAAAGGTTTTGGATCATGGCGAGGTTAGCAGCAATAAGAGTGGTGACGTGGCATCATTAACAGAGGTTACTGTAGCTTGATTATCCGGGCGTCACAATTCTCCTCCACTACAAGAAATCTCGTCCCGAGATTTAAGAGGTAGTGAAAGGGGGAAAGGTTTGGTAACGAATCTAGCGAGTCTTCTCATTCTGGCTTGCTCTTCTCGTAGAGGCCGGTCCAATATATTGATGTCTTCATTTCTCTCGCTTTTAGGTCATCTTGATGAAGTCGCCGTCCTTTCTTCGTGAACTCCATCGTACTTACGAAAGAATAAAGAGTGGGCATTCGGAGAACAGACCTCTGCAAGGTCGACTATCCGTAGATAACATCAGGGAAGGTGGCGGAAAGTAACTCTCGAATTGAAACCTTAGAAAATATCGAGAGCAAGGGAAGGAGGTATCATGAGAAGTTTCGAGTGAGCAGGCAATCATTTGATGCCTGTTACAAGGCGTGAAAGGGGTTCAAAGTAGCGAGAGTAAGTATTGCGTCTGATACCAGAATAGATCACTTGGGACGGTGGCCCGTGAATTACATACGAGGCCACACACAAGGAATAACCTTGGGAACAGGTGGTGTACATGAGGGTCGGGTTTCGATCCTGTGGATCTCATGGGTTATGGGCCCACCGGTGTGTGTTTTTTTAATAGAAGCAAAGGACATCTTGCATGGTCATGATAGCAAGGCTTGTCGAGAGTACCATGTCGCTATGTCGGCAACAACGTTGGTACCAAGGGCGAGGGACGAAGAGAACCAATTTCTTGCTCGTTGAAACGAGGCGGACCAATAGGCAAGGTTCCGCCCATCGGTGGTTACCGGAATGTCATCAACAATAGTAACAAGGTCTTCTTGTGAGTTGTACATCGAGGTGTTTGCACAAGCGGTGGATTATTACTGCTTATATCATATAGATCATAGAAAAGGTTTAAACAAACCAATGGAAGGAAAATATGATCATCAGATTAAGCGAGAACCTTTGGAAAGGAAACTATGTTTAAACACATATTTCAAGGGTATATCCTTCCCAAGGACAAGCAGAGCATGATATCCATGACAGGATATAATGTAGAAAACCCTTTAGGTAAGGGGAGAAAAATTTCATGACATTACCCATACAACGGTGTTTGGATAATTGATAAAGAGAATTTAGCATTGTGCTTCAAATGTTCTTGGTGATGAACGGAGTACCACGGGCATGCTTCAGGTAGCAATGATATGGTGTTTCAATCAAGGGCCATGTCACATCCCAGTTAGACCATGCATTAGTGTGTGCATCATGTTTAAATTTCATTTGAATTTGAAATGGGGAAGACAGGAAACCCCCAGAACCTCTTTTATTTCAACTAGGGTTTACTAAAAATTATTTCAATGAACCAGAAACGCCCTACAAAATGTTCATCATCTTTGCTTTGGTTCAGAGCCTCTGCCAAAAGTGGTGCACCATTTTATAGGTCAACCAAAGGTCTTTGAATTAAATCATAAGTATTTGAGTTTGAGCATTTCAAATTATATAAAATATTTCAAATGCCCAAATATTGCCAAACCAAAATGTTTCATGTTGGAAATATTCCAACAATGGACCAGGAGCAGTTTGGTGATTTTTGAAGCTGTTTTGGTATTTTTTAAAAACTCCACAAAGTTGCAGAAAAATAGAAAAAGAAAAATAGGAAGGAAACACTTACCTGGCGCCACCTACCCGGCCCACCTGCCGGCCCAGCCAAGAGCTGGCCAATGAAGCTGCTTGGCTCGGCCAGCAGTGCAGCCAGTGCTCGGCGGCGAAAGCACCGCATGGGTGCCACGCACTGGTCGCCGCCTCGCCACTCCCTCCTCCGGTGCCGACGCGATCGCCTCCCCGAACCCCTCGGACACCTCCGCCCCTTCCGGCTTCTCTCTCGCCTCCCCGCCATGGCCGACGCCACCGCCGCCAAGACCATCGCCGTAGACGTGCTCCCCGCCGTCCGTGCTCCTCCTCACCGTGTCCAGGAGCTCCGCCGCCCCCAACTACGTCGAGCTAGCTGAGCCCCGCGTGCTCGAGTAGCCCGAGTCGACCGCACCGACTCCGCCCGAGTCCACCGTCGCCGGAGATCCCCTTCAACGCCCTCGTCGCTCCGGCCCGTCCCCGACCGCAACGAGTTTCTCCGAGCTGCCCGTGAGCCCATCTATCTCCCCTTTCCTTCCTCCCTCGCTCTCGAGCTGTGTAGCGATCGAACGAAGATCAACCGCACCCGCCGCCATGAGCTCGTCGCCGACGTGCTCCCGGTCACCCTCCGCCACCTCTTGGTGTCCATCACACTCACCACGTCGCATAGGGTCTAACCATGCACTCCCGCACCTAACCGACCTCTAGCCTCGAAGTTCGCCTTTGGCCGAACTCCGGCGCCGCCTAGGTCGCCGCCGCGCCGATTCCGCCGCCCACCCCAACCCACTTCACCAAGAGCTGCGGCTCAACCCCAGCTACCCATAGCCACCCTCCGCGGCTCGTTTGGTCGCCGGAATGGCCAAACTCACTTCCGCCGCCGCGTCGGGCTCACCGGCGGCTAGACGCCGGTGCAGCCGACGTGGACTTTGACCACTGGCGGGCCTGGTGACTCGATGAGTCAATGACAGTGGGCCCAGCCTGTTAACTAAATAGGTTTAGTTTTAATTAAACTTTAACTAAACTAATTACCACGACACCCTGGACCCACAACAGGTTTGACCTGGACGTCGCCGTTGTCCCTGACGTCATGTTGACGCATGGCTGACACAATAAATCAATTACTGGATTTATTCTAATATAGGAAATTCCAGAATATAGTTCAAACTTCAAATATTCATAACTTTTAATCTGTAACTCCAAATGCAAAGATTTATATATGAAAATGATCGAGAAAAATCCATTCTATCCATTGGTAAAGGTTTCATGCATGATAAACCAAGTTAACCTTGCTGTTTAAGCAAATTAAGATATTGCACCTTTAGGGCTATTTTAATTAAGCTAGCATTTGAATCTTTGATTCAAATGAGTTCATCCTTTTGTTTCAAATTGCATTAGGCCAACACACATCCATATTGCCATGTCATAGAATGCATCATATTGTTGCATATTGCCATGTGTGTTTATATTTGGTATGTCTTTCGTGATAGGTTCTGCCTCCGAGGATAATCCCGAATATCCGTCTGAAGGGCGATATCCTACCACCACTCCATCGTGCAAGCAACCCATTGATCATTCCGATACAAACCTATGTTCTCGCTTCGCTCTTGTTTTACCGCATTAAGACAACGCGATTCAAACTGTTGTGTGTCAGTGGTAGTTGAACCCACTTCCTTTGCATGACCTGTCATTGCCACAGTAACTAGATGAAACCCACTAGTATGTGTAGGAGTTGATTGAGCCATGCTTGTGTTTCCTACCATACTATGCTTGCTATGCTTAGAGTTGTGTCAGGTCTGGCTCATCGGGATGATGAACTGGAGTGAAAGGTTGTGTCGGGTTCGAGGGTGAAAGTGTTGAACACGTTTTGGTAAAGGTATCGATGAGAGGCCATGTAGGAGTACATGGTGGGTTGTTTCATTGAAGCCGTCCCTAAGAACCGAGATCTGTGTTTGTGATCCATGAAACAGTTACTACCACGCATTGGGCCCGAAACCAATGGACCCTCTCGGCTTCTTAACCACTCTTGTCCTCAATCCGGGAGTTGCAAGTAGTTTCGTGTTTGTAGCATGTCAGGGGCCGCAGAACGCTGACCGTAGGGGTGGGTTGTGTTGCGGTAGGCACCATGGCCCGGTGTACCGATTCGCCTGCTTGGTGTCTCGGAACCCTCAGACACATCGTTCGGGCTGTATGGGAAACCTCGGTCGGACTACCTGCGGATGGAACCCGAATAGGCGATAAACCTGGACTTGGGACTTGTGTGTTTAGGTAGGCTGTGGCCGACACCCACGTTGGGCTTCCGCTTGAAGGTTGCCGAGTACATGTCGTGTAAACGGCGGTAAGTGGTGAGAGCGTGTGTGAAGAAGTACAAACATGCAGGTTAAATATGAACTATTCAAATAGCAGTGTCCACGGAGAAGGACTTATGGGTTAACTATATCAGTACATAGACAAGTAAATGGATACTAATAAAAGCCTCAAGATAAGTGTGAGTACTGGCGGATGGCCCTCTCGTGGGATGACGAGAGGCGATCCACGGTGGAGTATTGTGATGGTGATTAGTGGACTGTAATGCGACAAATTCTTTTCAAGTGGTGTCACGTGGGATAGCTTAGCCAAGAGTCAAAGCTGGCTTCTGCAATTAACTCCACCACCTTCTTGAGAATGTGCATGTATGATAGGATTACGTGGTAAGACTTCTTTGAGTACCTCTGTACTCATGTTTGCTTAATTAATGTTTTTAGGGCGACAACACTGCCCCTTCCGATGGGTTCTATGTAGACCTTGACATCGACGAGTGAACTAGCCACCCGGTGGTGATCCAAGGCTTGTGAAGGGCCACTTTGTAGATAGAAAGGCTTAAACAAGCTTTCTTTCTTTTTAAAGTCTGTACTCGAGACTAGTTTGCTTCCGCATGTGCTTGTATGTTGTATGACTTGAGTGTTGGGTCATGTGACCCCTACCTGTATGGATATGTTATGTATGGCTCCTCGGAGCCCTCTAAATAAAGTACTTTGAGTTGTAGAGTTTTGTTATGATGCCTTGTTGTATTTACTCATATCGGGCATATTGCGTGTATGATTGAAATGCTTGGTATGAGTGGGATCCGACAAACTAGTTGTTTATCCTTGGCAGCCTCTCATATGGGGAAATGTAGTCTCGTGCTTCCGAGCGATAGTAGTCTGCTACAGCCCGGTTCACCGGAGTCCTGCTAGCCCAAAGACTACCGCTTGGACACTTGACTGGCCGGCATGTGTTTCACTTCTTTCCTATGTCCTGTTCCCTTCGGGAAATGTCATGCGGTGTTATTCGGAGTCCTGCCTAGCTCTGCTACAGCCGGTTCACCGAGTCTTGTTAGCCCAAAGGTTACAGCCCGAATCTATACGTTGATGACCGACATGCTCGATGTGATTCATGTATGCCTGTCCCCATAGGTTAGCGCCGCTTTGGGTTCACGACTAGCCATGTCGGCCGGGTTCTTTATCATATGGATGCTAGCGACACCGTCATATACGTGAGCCAAAAGACGCAAACGGTCCGGGCCATGGTAAGGCGACACCGTGGAATACCGTGCGTGAGGCCGCAAAGTGATATGAGGTGTTACCGGCTAGGTCGATGTGATTTGGAATCGGGGTCCTGACAGCGTTGGTATCAGTCCTCCCTTTCCCAAGTTGCTTCTTGCTCGGAATGGTTTGACCATTGAACCTTTAGAAACTTGATATTCTGACGTCGAGTGGTACGCTCGGCTTGATCAAGAATACGAACGGGATATTCTCGATAGGTGAGGTTATCTTGGAGATCAAGCGTTTCGTGGTCCACTCCACGGATAGGATCCGAGAAGCAACGCCTGAGTTGGGAAACGTGGAAGACATCATGGACTCTGGAAAGATGCAAAGGTAGTTCCAATTGGTAGGCAACTTCTCCTCGTTTGGCAAGAATGCGAAAGGGTCCAACGTAACGAGGAGCCAACTTGCCTTTGATACCGAATCGATGGGTTCCCTTCAAAGGAGTAACCCGAAGGTAAGCCTTCTCGCCAATTTCATAAGCCATAGGCTTATGCTTGCGATCATATTGACTCTTTTGACGAGATTGGGCTGTTTTCAATTTCTCACGAACAACGCGAACCTGCTCTTTTGCTTCCTGAATCATATCCGCCAAAGAGTTGTCTCTCCCGGTTTACGACCGATTAAGAGGCGTTCGACATTTCCGTCCATAAAGAACTTCGAAAGGAGCTTTGCCTAAGCTAGCTTGATAACTATTGTTATAAGCGAACTCGGCGAATGGAAGGCATTTCTCCCAATTCATGCCGAAAGAGATGACAGAAGCTCGAAGCATATCCTCTAGGATTTGATTGACTCGTTCTACTTGACCACTTGATTGAGGATGGAATGCGGTGCTAAAAGAGAGACGAGTTCCCATAGCATTTTGGAAACTTTTCCAAAATCGAGAGGTGAAGAGACTTCCACGGTCTGAGTTAATCTCCAATGGAACACCATGAAGAGACACTATTCGAGAGATGTACAAATCAGCTAGCTGGCTAGCGGTTATACTCTCACGAACGGGTAGGAAGTGGGCTACTTTGGACAGACATCGATGACAGCGAAGATAGCATTATTCCCTCTCTTGGTCCTGGGAAACCCGGTAATGAAATCCATACCAATTTTATCCCATTTCCATTCAAGAATTTCCAAAGGTTGAAGGGTACCAGCAGGCCGTTGATGCTCTGCTTTAACTCGACGACAGACGTCGCAATTAGCAATGTATTGAGCGATTTATCTCTTCATCCTAGTCCACCAAAACCTCTGGCGTAGTTCTTGATACATTTTAGTACTACCGGGATGAATGGTGAGAGGGTAGTCATGAGCTTCCTTAAGGATCAATCGCCTCAGGTTACGCACCTTGGGAACCACTAGACGGTCTCCAAAGAACACGACACCTTGTTCATCAATGGAGAAACAATCCACGACTCCTTTCTTGATGTTTCTCTTGATACGGGAAATTCCCGGATCTACCTTCTGTGCCTTGATGATCTGATCCGTAAGGGTAGGTTTCGCCACCAGGGTGGAAAGGAATCCTCGAGGAACAATGTGAAGATTAAGCTTACGAAATTCCTCGTGGAGAAATGGTTGACTTTGTTGTAACAGGCCAGACTTTGGATACACCAATGATCCATCAGGAGTAACTTATAAAATAAGTCCTACAATTTCCTCCAGGAGGAATGGTTATCCTTGCAAAAGAAATAATAATGATAGGTCCTCCACGGGGGTGCTAGGCATGACATCATATTACCGGGTCATCAAAGGACCAACAACCTAACTCCCGGAAAGTTGTCCCAACCATCATATCTCGACCGAGATTTAGATCCAATTGGTGTCATGATACCTCAGACTCGGGATGTCCGAGAAGAAAAGGTGCAACACAAATAGACGAAATGACATTTCAAGATTCTCAGGAAATGAACTAAGGGAGCGGGTTCTTGAAGCAATAGTTCATCCTTAAACCAAGGAGAGGATGAGGGGGTAGCTGATGGAATCAACGAAAATCCTCGAGATTTCCAAAAGGTGGATTTCCACAGCTTATGTGAACAAGGAGATAACATTTGTCGGATCAAATGATAAAATGGTGTATGCTCGAGGAGAACATACACAGTTAAACATTGGATGAGAGGTGCACCGAAATATGGGCTGGGTTGCACGACCAACGTCGGAATGATGATTCAATAATCAATAGTCTAGGAATGAACGGTTGACCATTAACTTCAAAGCAATAGGGTTGCTAGAAGTACAGAATCCAAACAACACCGTTCACTGGTAGGTACCTCGGTTAGAATTAACACGGGAACCAAGAAAGAATGGTGATGGTGAGAAGTATCACTATACCAATAATTCTTAAGAGGTGGAGTAATCCTCATGACATTCTTGTCATAAAAGATGGTAATACTCCAAGCTAAAGAAGAACAAATGTTGGATAGCAAGGAACTCAAGGTATAACACAAAGCACAAACAAGTTTGTGTTGGACGGAGGGCAATAAAGTGGTCAATGATAACACGAAACATCGAGGGCAAGGATGGTATTACCCATCATGAATTCAATTGAATTCCTGGAAGAGCTCATAAGGTTGATGATGATCACGACACAATTGTCGAGAGATTTCATGCAGATGTAATCCATCAGCGACGACATCAAGTCAAAGGAATGATGAAGCAAGAGGTTATTGGAACCACAGTTACGACACAAACTCGAACTCAAGCTTGTTGTTTAAGGTGAAAGGGTATGACGAGGAAAATCGACGTAAGCTTAGCTATCGTCGCAAATTGGTGCTCCGAGAATAAGGACCAGGTAGCTCAGTTAGAATCATCACGACAATGATATAGCCAAACATGCTAGGAATGGCGTGATCGGATACAAACTTCGTACTTATAGAAGCTATCGAAGAGTTGTTGAACCGTAGTGCGAACTCGGTTCACCATCGGTGTCTTTGAGTGTTTAATATCTCGTAGCCCGTGAAAAATTGGAATCGATGGGAAGGTAGCACTTGATGAAGAACTCATAAGATGTTATGCAGTTCCATGATAATCTCGAGATACCGGGTAACACTCAACGACGAGATCAAAATAGAGGTTGGATCGGGTAATGCTCCGCATGAAGACAAGTACTCTAACTTGTCCGAGAAATAGAATCAAGGGAGAACAAACATGGTCGGAACCACGGTTGCGTAGGGATCAATTCACAGATACCAGATGATATTTATCAAGAAAATAGTTAATATTACAAGAAGTTTCCATGATAGGATCTACATCGTGTCCATGGGCATGAACACAAAGTTCAAGGTCGACTCCCACTTCTTCAATGTATAACCTTCCATTCACTTCTCGCTTTGATAAAGGCATTAGTGTTGAAAGTTTTACTGGTGAAATACCAGATGAGTATGACTCGTGAAAACTTCCGAGTTCACACATATAAAGGAAGGCATAGGCTCAACCCGTCGTGGTATCATGGAAACATATACCACAAGCTTCAATAGTAAATACCACCAGCTCGAAGCGGGGCATGGTTGGTCAATCGTGAGGGTAGGATTTACCAATGGAGAAAGAACTCCCAAAGTGATTGAATATGAAGGACGATGTCGGATGAAATCCAACAATGGATCGGGCGATCCGCGACGGAGCTGATGTGAGTATCGGTACTCCAGAAAGAATGCACGGGCATCATATTATAGAACATTGGAATAATTTAATGCTTAGCTAACTAAGGAATTATGATTTCCAAAACAAAGGATCAGAAGCAGACGTTCTGATCAAGGATGGATAAATTGAATATACCAGAGGCACAATCGACGACAGATAGTTTGGTCGAGAACCAGCTCATGTTCAAAATGACGTCTGAGCCGGAAGATAATCCTAGGACTCGACTGATGATTGTGAACATTCCCAACATATTGAATCAACGGACTCAAAAATGATGGTGACGAAGGATGCCAATATGATTACTATACTTATGGGATTAATCATAATGAAAGCAAACAAGAAATTCCAGAGCAATAGGTTGCTGAGGATTTTCGGAATATCGAATGGCATTTCGAAGACTTTTGTGTAACACAGGAACAACTGGGGGATGAGCGAACCGTAGGGGTATTCAGGTGACAAGGAACAGCACGGCAGTAAGCTCAAAGGGTTATCGAAACAACGACGAGATTTTCAGGGTATCTTGTAATAACAAGACCAACTGGGGATGAGGGTAGGAATAACAACTGCAAGTAGTTGTCCATAAGGGTTTACGGTGGAAGGGGAATTGCAAATGCGATGAACACAAGTTCTCGAGTTAACAGCGGAGAGTATCTTCAGGGTCTTCTAGTGCAGCAGACGATCATCAGTAATAAGGGCTCTCCGGGTGAAAGTGATAACGAGATCCTAATGTTAGATTTAGTAAAATTCATTTAACCCGAATAGAAGAGCGTTCAGAATCCCAGAGTAAAGGTCGAGGAGTAAAAGATCCTAATACCACCCAATGGCGACGTGTGCCCGTAAGACACACAGCCATGTTAGTAAAAGTTTAGTAAAGTCTAGACTCGACTTCGGCCAAGGAGTGTGGAAGGGGGATTCCTACAGGCAGTCGGCTCTGATACCAACTTGTGATGCCCCCGATTTAATCATACACTAATCATGCACACAAATGTGTACGATCAAGATCAGGGACTCACGGGAAGATATCACAACACAACTCTAAAACATAAATAAGTCATACAAGCATCATAATACAAGCCAGGGGCCTCGAGGGCTCGAATACAAGTGCTCGATCATAGACGAGTCAGCGGAAGCAACAATATCTGAGTACAGACACAAGTTAAACAAGTTGCCATAAGATGGCTAACACAAAGCGGGATACAGATCGAAGAGGCGCAGGCCTCCTGCACAGGATCCTCCTAAACTACTCTGGTGCGTCGCGGCCGGGCTGCACGTAGTAGTAGGCACCTCCGGTGTAGTAGTCGCCATCGACGGTGGCGTCGCTCCAGGCTCCATCGTGCAGTTGCAGCAATCGAGTAGAGATAGGGAAAAAGGGGAACAAGGCAACCGTGAGTACTCATCCAAAGTACTGCAAGCAAGGAGCTACACTACATATGCATGGATATATGCGTAAAAGGCCATATCGGTGGGTGAACTGCAGAATGCCGTAATAAGAGGGAATAGCTAGTCTTATCGAAGACTACGCTTCTGGTCACCTTCGTCTTGCAACAGGTAGAAGAGGGTAGGTTGAAGTCCTCCAAGTAACATCACATAGCAATAATCCTACCCGGCGATCCCCTCCTCGTATCCCTGAGAGAGAGCAACCACCGGTTGTATCTGGCACTTGGAAGGGTGTGTTTTATTAAGTATCCGGTTCTAGTTGTCATAAGGTCAAGGTACAACTCCAAGTCGTCACATTACCCGAAGATCACGGCTATTCGAATAGATTAACTTCACTGCAGGGTGCACCAACTTACCCAACACGCTTGATCCCATTTGGCCGGACACACTTTCTGGGTCATGTCCGCCGCGGAAGATCAACACGTCGCAGCCCCACCTAGGCTCAACAGAGAGGCCAAAGACGCCGGTCTAAACCTAAGCGCCGCAGGGTCCTGGGCCCATCACTCGAGCACACACACGCGTTGCGTCTGGCCGGAAGCGTAACTAGCCCCTTAATACAAGAGCAGGCTTACGTTCCAATCCGGCACGCGCCACTCAGTCGCTGGCGTCACGAAGTGCTTCGGCTGATACCACGACGCCGAGTGCCCATATCTTTTCCACGTAGTTGGTTAGTGCGTATAGGCTCGTAGCCAACTCAGATCAAATACCAAGTTCTCGTTAAGCGTGTTAAGTATCCGAGCAGCCCGAACAGGGCCAGCCCACCTCTCTCCTAGGCGGTCTCAACCTGCCTGACGCCTCCGCCTCAATGATCCACTCGCGGGTGCTCCACCAGCCGATCCGACTTTAGTCTCCACGTGTATCATGTATAAAGTATATAGTATATACCCGTGATCACCTCCCAAGTGATCACGGCCCGATAGTATAGCACGGCAGACGGACAGGAATGTAGGGCCACAGACGAAAATACTAGCATCCTATACTAAGCATGTAGGATTGCGGTAAAGGTAACAACAAGAGTAGCAAGGACATGCTATGCAGAAGATAGGATTAATCGAAAGCAAGAACATGCTACACTACTCTAATGCAAGCGGTATAGAGTAGAATAGGCGATATCTGGTGATCAAGGGGGGCTTGCACAGTTGCTCTGCAAGAGAGAGGGGTCGTCAACTCCGTAGTCGAACCGGGCAGCAGCTGGCGTCGGTCTCGGTGTCTAGCGGAAGAAGAGGGGGGAGAAACAATGAATATTTAAGCAAACAGATGCATGACGATGCATGACAAAGCAAAGCGTGATGCCAGGCGTGCCCTAACGCGGTATGTGGTGATACCGGTGAAGGGGGGAAACATCCGGGAAAATATCCCCGGGGTTTCGTGTTTTCGGGCAGAGGAGCCGGAGGGGGAAAGTTGCGGGTTAGTTAGGTTAGGGGTGTGTGGCGGACGAACAAACTGCGTATCCGGATTCGTCTCGTCGTTCTGAGCAACTTTCATGTTGAAAAAATTTTAATCCGAGTTACGGATTAAAAGATATGATTTTCTAAAGATTTTATTAATTTCTAAAATTTAATTAATTATTTAATTAATTCGAAAAACAGGTTAATGACATCAGCATGATGTCATGCTGACATCAGCAGTCAACAGAGTTGACTTGGTCAACCTGACGTGTGGCTCCCACTGTTATTGACTAACATTAACTAAAACAGATTAATTAGTTTAATTAGTGATTAGGTTAATCTAATCAGGATTAATTAACTTAATTAATTACTTTAATTAATTAATTAATATTTTAATTATTTTAATTAATTATTTATTTTTTATTTTTTTTAAATCTTCCTTCTTCTTTTTTTTTGTTGTGAGGGGCGTGGGCCCCGTTTGTCATTGGCCCAGAGGGGCCTATCGGGTTCGGGCGTGGTTGCTGGGGCGGAGCCCCGTGAGTGTCTTGGCGGTTCTGAGCGTGTGGGTGCGGGCGCACCCAAGGCGCCCACCACGCGAGGAGGCGAGGCTGTGCCCGTGGCAGCCATGGCGGCGTGGCCAGCGCCCGGGCAGCGAGGCGGCGGGTTTGGCGGACATGGTCATGGCCGCAACTGGCAGCGGCGTCGCCGGGCGTCTGAGGAGGCCGAGGCGCCGGAGGCGAGTGGGGCTTGCGTCGCCGGAACTTCGGGCGTCTGGGGAAGGGAGGAGCCGAGGCTCACATCGAGGAGCGAGGACGGGCAGCGGGACTCGTGGGGGTTGATGGGGACGCCGACGAAGAGGAAGAAGGCGGCGGGGATGAGGCGCCGGAGGTAGCGACAGTGGGGCGGCGGCGGCCTCCGGTCGTGGAGGTGACGAGGCGGGAGGTCGTCGGCTCGAGGCGATGGAGACGGCGTGGCGGCGACGGCAGCCCTGGCGCGCGTGCTCGCCTGGTCATGGCTCCGCTGGGAGCCACGGCGGACGCGACGACGGCGGTCCGGGAAGGCACCAATGGCGGGGTCGGGGGAGGGCGGCGAAAGCAACGGCGTCGGCAAAGAACGGCAAGCGTCAGGCGGCAGACCGGGTGGCGCGGCCGTCGGGGCGGCGTCAGGGGCAGGGGCCGGGCGCTAGGGGTTCGATCCCGCCCCCAGATCGGATCGGGAGAGGGGGAGAGGAGTGGGGATCGAGAGGAGTGGGGATCAAGAGGAGTGGGGGGTTAGGGTTTCCCTTCAGTGGGGTGGGTTATGGGGAGTGAGGGGCCGGTTGGGCCGGCTGGCTGGGCCTTTGCCTAGTTGGCCCCGGGGCCATCTGGCCGTGGCCCAAGGGGGTCCTCTTTTTATTTTTAGTTAGATTTGTCTTTTCCTTTTGTTTATTTCACTTTCTGTTTTATTTCATTTTAATATATTGAGACATTTTCAAAAATGGTGTTTGTTGCACTATAATCACCTAGGCATTTAACTGCACACTCCGAACATTTTAGTTCAATTTTTAAAAAAACTTTGTTGCTTGACATTAATTTTATTTTGAATTTAAAATGGTTTTGGATCATGGCGAGGTTAGCAGCAATAAGAGTGGTGACATGGCATCATTAACAGAGGTTACTGTAGCTTGATTATCCGGGCGTCACAACCACCGATACAACTCTACGCACGCTTAACGTTCGCTTTACCTAGAACAAGTATGAAACTAGAAGTACTTCGTAGGAGTTTTTGGGTAAGCTTGCAAGAAAGTAAAGAGCATGAAAATAAAACTAGGGGCTGCTTAAGTAAAGACACAACTAAAGTAAATATAGCGAGTGTGGAAGAGTGATGGTAGGTGTGGCGAAATTGTCCCTTAAGCAATTGACTACTTTACTAGACCGATAGCAAGTATCATGTGGGAGAGGCCACTGCTAACATGTCATCCCTTACTTGGAATTCTATGCACGTATGATTGGAACTATTAGCAAGCATCCGCAACTACTAATGTTCATTAACGTAAAACCCAACCATAGCATTAAGATATATTGGTTCCCCTTCAATCCCGTATGCATCAATTTCTATGCTAGGTTGAAGCTTCTGTCACTCTTGCCCTCCAATACATAGTCCTATCAACATACAACTAACCCTATGGTGTGATCCACGCGCGCGCTCATATGATGGGCACCAAAGGACAGCAACATAACCACAAGAAAATTAAATCAATCATATCAATTCATCAACCACCAATAGGACAACAAAAATCTACTCAGACATCATAGGATGGCAACACATCATTGGATAATAATATGAAGCATAAAGCACCATGTTCAAGTAGAGGGTTCAGCGGGTTGCGGGAGAGTGGACCGCTGAATATAGAAGGGGGAAGGTGATGGAGATGTTAGTGAAGATGGCGGAGGTGTTGGTGTAGATCGCGGTGATGATGATGGCCCCCGGCGGCGTTCCGGCGCCACCAGAAGCGAGGGGGAGAGAGCCCCCTCCTTCTTCTTCTTCCTTGACCTTCTCCCTACATGGGAGAAGGGTTTCCCCTCTGGTCCTTGGCTCCCATGGCTTGGGAGGGACGAGAGCCCCTCCGAGATTGGATCTATCTCTCTGTTTCTCCTTTCTGCTCTTGCTCTGTTTCACCGTTTCGCGTATATATGGAGATCCGTAACTCCGATTGGCCTGAAACCTTCGCCGTGATTTTTTTCCGAATATTAGTTTTCTTGCGGCAAAAGAAGAGCATCAACCGCCTTACGGTGGGCTCACGAGGGTAGGGGCGCGCCCAGGGGAGCTGGCGCGCCCCCTACCTCGTGACCACCTCGAGCACCGTCTCGCGTGGATTTTTCTTCCGGAATTTTCCATACTTTCCAAAAATAAGCTCCGTCCGTTTTTATCCCGTTTGGACTCCATTTCATATGGATATTCTGCGAAACATAAAACATGCAACATACAGGAATTGGCACTGGGCACTGGATCAATATGTTAGTCCCAAAAATAATATAAAAAGTTGCCAAAAAGTATATGAAAGTGAATAATATTGGCATGGAACAATCAAAAATTATAGATACGACGGGGACGTATCATACACGTACACACGCAACCACGCACGCACGCAACACTCACACACACACACTTGCATGCATGCACACACGCAATACTCACACGCACACACGCACGCATGCATGCACACACCACACGACCAACACACACTCTCATGCTCAAGTGCTCAACGTACACGTGCATGCGCACACATCAGGCCCTGACAGACACATACACAACCAGGTGGTTCCCGCGCCCGGGTTGGAGTCTTGTCGCACATATGTAAATTTGTGTTTATCTGACCTTTTTCCTATGCGAACTGACAGGTGGGACGCACAAGGAATGTGGTCAATTTAACTAGTCAACATCGTGCCATGCAGACTATTTGGCCGATCAACAGAGTGCAATCCGATGTTGAACGGTGAGCAAGTGACCATATAATCACCGCAAAACGTATATAGTGACCGTAATGAGCGTATTATGAAGTCCGGTGATCGTATTACGCTTTTCTCTCTGTAGGCCCTCCAAAACTACATCACTACATGTTCTCGCATGTTACATCTAACAACTATGCAATACAGCACTACTACTACACTCTAACACAGTAAATCATGTGTTTTTAGTTTTACTGGATCTCATATTGTTACTTAATTATTCAGTTTGCATACATTAAAATTGCCTTTGAAATGTATGGCCAGTATCATCTACCGCGCGGGAAATATCCCACCTTTTCCGGTTTAATCGGGTTTGTATCGACAGATCATGCAAAACAGCAAAACTATAGTAGTACTACAGTACAAGTAATAGTTCACGGGGCCACCGTCTCGTGTACTCCTCCGTCGTAAGAGTAGAGCGCTCGCTTTCATAAATGTTCTGGTCCCTTTCTCCGACATGTGGGACATCAAGCTACCGGTCCACGTGCCATACCAACATACAGTGCAGAGCAGCAGGGGTGAAGCACCCCAGTCATGGCACCGGTGTAGTAATGAGCAACGAGGCGTCAAATCACAAACTTGCACCTTTCCCGTAGTTAAGTTGGAGGGACAAATTAATAATGCTAAAAAAGAAGTGGGAGGGACGAAGCAACCATGATTTCACTTGTTGCTGAATCCGCTTCTCCCTCATCTTCTTCAAGTTAACCACGTGTTGCTTCTGTCGTTGTTCTGCCTCATGTGGGATGCGGATCGGCTTGGTAAAGCACTGACACGTGGGACCGCATGTTAGCAAACCGCCGAATAGCGTCCTCTAAAATAAGAAACCTCCCCCGCCATCCGCGTGACAAAATCACCTCTATTTTACTAATCTTGATACTATAATTTTTTAGATCAATATAATTGAGATTTGTAAGATAGCACACAGGAGCAAAACCAAGTGGTATGGTTAAGGGCATTCACAATGTGTAGCCACATGTGAAAATAGCTTTTGGCATCGATGGGAACCATTGTGGTCAGTGCTGCCAAAGCCAAACAGATGGAACCAAAGCTCCCTAATTGATTGATTGAAGGAATAGAAGAATGCAATGTCTCTCCCCTTTCTCACATGCTTGGACGCATGTACAGTATAGAGCACAGAGTCTACTCCCCTATCCCTTCTGTCACAAATCACAAAGCAGTGAGGCGTGAAATCACAAAGCACGGACGAACCAACCATCATTTCACTCTTTGCCGACTCCGCTTCTCCATCGTCTTCTTTGAGAAACCACCTCGGTGCACTAAGCTAGATGGACGACGCTATTGTGTAATACTAGTACATTTACGCGTCCTTTGGTTCAACGGACTTCCTGGATGCAAATAAGGCGGTTGTCTCGGCTTGCAGGCGGCACTTGCCAATGACTTACCGTGGTCTCCCTCAATGGTGTTCTCCGTCGAACGCACTTCGCCAAACCACAACGTTTGAGATATCGTCGACATCACCGCAATGGGGAAGGAAGTCAAATAGTTACTACCTCCATTTTTTGTACACAATGCTAGTATATCAAAATTACAATTTGCAGAAGGCCACTAACACTAATTGAGGCCAAATTGATGGGGTTTGCCTCATACTAGCAACCAAGGACATTAATATACCCTTGCATGCATGACGAAGTGAGAAGGTTGGTTTGCATGGTGCTACATTAATCAAGCAATGAGGAGTGAGATGGTTAGCTCTTTGTGCGTTGGAGAAAAAATTACACATTAATTGACATGTCAAATGAGGATTTGTATCGATCAATCCCACGAAGGAAAAACCCACCTTTCTTTTTTAACACAAGTAGTACTCCTACGTACGTACTTGTATCCTGTTTGGGTCTAGGCCTTGCATTGCCATACTTCGCCACACATTTTTGCCAAGCTTGCCTAAAGTTTCCAAATGAAAAGGAGGTACACTTGCGCACGGCTGTCGTGGTCGCGCTGCACCCTCACACAGTCGCTCCTGCACGCCGCGGTCGCACCACACCCTCACATTTTCGCTCATGCACGCCGCAAACCCAACCAAGGGAACACACCCTCATTGACACGTGCTACCGCATGTGATCAAACCAAATCAGCCACCCTACCGCTGACAAATTATTTTCGTTCATACAGTATGTTTATCCAACCGCATGTTGGGGAAGATCTGCACGGCCCGTGCGGTGGTCTATTGGGGAAGAAGAAGAGGTGAGGAAGAAGGGTTAGGAGACGTAGATATTCATCCAACCGCCTGAAATGGTAGACTAGCCCAAATGATGGAAGTCAGGCGACTTGCATAAATATATGTTTTTATACAGCAAAAGATACCTAAAAACAACAACATAAAGAAAAACTATCACTGCTCACGAAACGAGACGGCCTCGTCGTCTTTGGCTGCCGGGCGAACCAACCGTAGCTGCCGACGTGTGTCTCCGCACCATTGTTGTCCTCGGCCTCCAGCTACTCATTCACGCGGAGCATGCGGGCGCTCTGCACAGACGAGAGCACCGCCCGGTTCAAATCCAGGACGTCTGGTTCCGCCTAGAGAAGGGCCACGATGGCAGCGGCATCCGCGCGCTCCGCGTCGATTTGAGCCTCCGCCGCCCGGTTCAAGTCCAGGACGTCCGGTTCCGCCTGCGGGAGGGCCTCGATGGCAGCGGCATCCACGAGCTCCATGTCGAGTTGAGCCTTCACCGCCCGGTTCAAGTGCAGGACGCCCGGTTCCGCCTGCAGGAGGGCCTCAATGGTAGCGGCATCCGTGCGCTCCGCGTCAAGTTGAGCCTCCGCCGCCCGGTTCACATCCATGACATTTGGTTCCTCCTGCAGGAGAGCCTCCATGGCAGCAGCATGTGGACACTCCGCGTCGAGTTGAGCCTCCGCCTCTCGGTCCTCCTTTAGTATCGCCAGGTTGAACCGCTGGTCCACCTGCACCATGGGGGACCCGGACGTCGGCAAGAAGTCGACGTCCATCGTCTCATACACATCGGGAGCCTTCTGCGCCATGACCTCCGCCATGAACATTGGATCGGCTTCCTCCTCCTCGTAGCTTGGCTCTAGAGAACTCGGGGATTGGATCACCGTAAAGCGAGCTTGGGAACAGAGGTATGTGGCGTCGACCGCCGCCGTGATTTCTATGCGTTGCTCCGGCGTCAACATCTTGTAGTACGTGATCTTGTGGCACACCATGGCTTTTCGGCGAACTAGGGGATACTTGATCTGGGCTAGGGGATCAAAAGGTGGGGGAATGGGCTGGAGAGGAGGTGTGGTTTTGGGGCAGTGGCTGGCGTAGGCCGAGCAGCGAAGGTTCTGGTGTGAATAGTGGTTCCGGTGACGACCGGTCAATCGGTTTTGACTATACATCGCTCTTGTCGCGTTCGCGTTGCACCCCGACACGTTGGACCCTCCACGTCTCTCAACGAATGGAACGCGCTTCGTCTTGCTTTTTCGCTCGCTTGTGGGACCGCAGTTGAGAGCAAACCATCGTCCCTCCCCTCCCCTGCCCGCGTCATTTATACTACTACTCCCTCCGTTTTATGCAGAGTAAATAAAAATAGAGGGAGTATACTATGAATGAGGATCCCCTGACGTGGCCGAACCCATTGAGTAACTGACATGCGGGGCCTAGCAAGCATGGGGCCTGCCAGTCAGTGACCAAAAGGCAGGGTAAGGCAGGGATACCTACGTCAGAGGATCCACTTCCACTACTACTCCCTCCTTCCATCTATAGAGGGCCTAATGTGTTTTTCGAGGCTAACTTTGACCAAATGTTAGAGTAATAATATATGACATGCAACTTACACAAAGCATACGGTCAAATTCGTATGTGAAAGGAGCTTCCAATGATATAATTTTTACATTATACATCTCATGTACTCATATAAGTAATAGGTTGGCTCTTAGAATGTCTATTAGGTTGGCTCTAAGCATTTAGTATTTGCATGAGCAAGGTATATGATTGGAAGAGAGTTGCATGCATACTATTTTTTCTTGATCTGTGTGTTATAGTCGGGCTGTAGAATAAGAGCCCGCTTCACTCTCTCCTCTCTTCTCACTCCTCCAAGTAGGATTTTAATGACATGGCAAGTCTTATAGCCTGCTGACTAGGCCTTATTAGACTTGCTCTTAGGCCCTATATAAATGGAAGGAAGGAGTACTATGAGCACTGCATACTCTACTATAGATGTTGTCAGTACTCCACTAGTACTATTGGACAGGGAGCTTAAAAAAAGTTACTATTGGACTGGCTATACGTGGTGAAATCCTAGTAGGAAGAGCATGCACGAGAACAAACACATTCACGTGTTTGAAAACAAATTGGAAACCATCTCTGTTTGAATACAAATCTAGGAGTACATACGAATCTAACAATATTGATTGGGCGTTGTTGAATGTTGATACTTTTTTCTGTAAGTTTGATCAAAGTAGAGATACTTTGACTACACATAAAACTTATATGTAAACTAGAAAGGATTGGAGGGAGTATATTGTACGTTCGAAAGCGAAACGACCATTCAATACCCTTTATATATGATTTGCGGATGCTATGATCACCGGTTCAAAATTTTGAATCCGCCTTATGTATCACACATGCACCCACTTGTTCTCTCTCAGTTTCATCTCGGGGTCCGGAGATTGATTCAAAGAGGACTAGGGTGGGTACAATATGTTTGTTTCTCTTATAAACATACAATATACTCCCTCTGATCCCCACAGCCCCCCCCCCCCCCCCGCGCGGGTCATTTATATCAATTTCTATCATAGAGACAGACCAAACATTTATCTCCTTGCACGACACGCAATTGATCTCTCAACATCAATCGATCTTGTCAAGATGTGTCGGGGCATGAACCGAATGGGATGTCAAAACTAAGACGAGAAGCGACACGTAGTGGAGGCAAAGTGAAACTTTAAACGAACCATTTGTTTGTATGCATGTCAGACAAATTACAACATTGGAAATTCACGCATGGTCTAGGCCCACATGCGAATGATACTCGGCAGAATGTTCAAATGAGGCATGCGGGAGGATGGACTCGACCGGAGGGCGGCATGATCGATGGAGAAGAGGGTTGGAGAGGAATGAGAAATCAGCAACGCCTGATACGTCTCCAACGTATCTATAATTTTTGATTGCTCCATGCTACTTTATCTACTGTTTTGGACTATATTGGGTTTTATTTTCCACTTTTATATTATTTTTGGGACTAACCTATTAACCGGAGACCTAGCCCAGAATTGCTGTTTTTTGCCTATTTGATGTTTCAAGAAAGCGGAATATCAAACGGAGTCCAAACGGAATGAAACCTTCGAAACGTGATTTTCTCACCAATCGTGATCCGTGAGACTTGGACCCTCGCCAAGGCACGAAGAGGCGGTCACGAGGGTGGGGCGCCCCACAGGTGCGCCCCCCGCCTCGTCAGGCCCCATTGCTCCACGTACTCCTTCCTCCTATATATACCTATGTACCCCCAAACGATCGTAACAGGAGCCAAAACCTAATTCCACCGCCGCAACTTCCTGTATCCACGAGATCCCATCTTGGGGCCTGTTCGAGCTCCACGGGAGGGCATCCACCACAGAGGGCTTCTACATCATCATTAAAGCCTCTCCCGTGAAGTGTGAGTAGTTTACTTCAGACCTCACGGGTCCATAGCTAGTAGCTAGATGGCTTCTTCTCTCTTTTTGGATCTCAATACAATGTTCTCCCCCTCTCTCGTGGAGATCTATTCGATGTAATCTTCTTTTTGCGGTGTGTTTGGTGAGACCTATGAATTGTGGGTTTATGATCCATCTTATCTATGAATAATATTTGAATCTTCTCTGAATTCTTTTATGTATGATTGAGTTATCTTTGCAAGTCTCTTTGAATTATCCGTTTGGTTTGGCCAACTAGATTGGTAGTTCTTGCAATGGGAGAAGTGCTTAGCTTTGGGTTCAATCTCGCGGTGTCCTTTCCCAAAGGATGTATGGGCAGCAAAGGCGTATTGTATTGTATTGTTGCCATTGAGGATAACAAGATGGGGTTTTTATCATATTGCATGAATTTATCCCTCTACAACATGTCATCTTGCTTAAGGCGTTACTCTGTTTTTAACTTAATACTCTAGATGCATGCTCGATAGCGGTCGATGAGTGGAGTAATAGTAGTAGATGCAGAATCGTTTCGGTCTACTTGTCACGGACGTGATGCCTATATACACGATCATACCCAGATATACTCATAACTATGCTCAATTACATCAATTGCTAAACAGTAATTTGTTCACCCACCGTAGAATATCTATGCTCCCTGAGAGAAGCCACTCTGAAACCTATGGCCCCGGGTCTATTCTCATCATATCAATCTCCATCACTTTTATACTTGCTTTGTTTTTACTTTGCCTTTTACTTTTTACTTTGCATCTCTATACCAAAAATACCAAAAATATTATTCATCATCTCTATCAGATCTCACTCTCGTAAGTGACCGTGAAGGGATTGACAACCCCTAATCGCGTTGGTTGCGAGTAGCTATCGTTTTGTGCAGGTACGTGGGACTTGTGCGTGGTCACCTACTGGATTGATACCTTGGTTCTCAAAAACTGAGGGAAATACTTACGCTACTTTGCTGCATCATCCTCTCCTCTTCAGGGAAATCCAACGCAGTGCTCAAGAGGTAGCAAGAAGAATTTCTGGCGCCGTTGCCAGGGAGGCTCACGCAAGAGCAAGTCAAGCATACCAAGTACCCATCACAATCCCTATCTCTCGCGTTACATTATTTTCCATTTGCCTCTCGTTTTACTCTCCCCCACTTCACCCTTACCGTTTTATTCGCCCTCTCTTTCCCAATCTCCTCCTCTTTTTCCATTGCCTTTTCCTCGTCCGTTTGTTTGCTCGTGTGTTGGATTGCTTGTTGTCACGATGTCTCTACGTAGGTTTGGTGATCTTCACCTTATAAGGTTAGAGGAGATCGAAAACAATGTCAGAAAGTTTATGGTTTTGCAATTTGAGCATAATAATTTCTTTAGGAACGAGCTTAAGGAACAAAAGAGTTTTATGAGTTATATGAATAAAGAGCTCGATGATATGTCTAAAGAATTTGATGGTGTAAGATCCCAAATTGCTCGTCTTGAAAAGTTGACCGCTGAAATCTCGGATATGCAAGCTACATTAGTCAATAAGATGGCTGCTAAACCGAATTCCTATGAAAATCAAGATGAAGATCTAAAAGTTATTGATGCGTCACCCATTAAATCTTTGTTTTTCAATATGAATCTTGATGAAACTGAATATGATCTTCCTTTACCTAGAAGGCGTTCTAAGAATTCGGAGATTTTAGATCTTGATGATGAAATTGATAAATGTGGGCTTGAAATAAATAAACACCTAGATGTTGCTAAACCCACTATATTGGATCTCAAGGAATTTAATTATGAAAATTGCTCTTTAATTGATTGTATTTCCTTGTTGCAATCCGTGCTAAATTCTCCTCATGCTTACAGTCAAAATAAGGCCTTTACCGAACACATTGTTCATGCCTTGATGCAATCTTATGAAGAAATACTTGAGTTGAAAGTCTCTATCCCTAGAAAACTCTATGATGAGTGGGAACCTACTATTAAAATTAAAATTAAAAATTATGAGTTTCATGCCTTGTGTGATTTGGGTGCTAGTGTCTCCACTATTCCCAAAACTTTGTGTGATTTGCTAGATTTCCGTGACTTTGATGATTGCTCCCTATACTTGCATCTTGCGGATTCCACTATTAAAAAACCTATGGGAAGAATTAATGATGTTCTTATTGTTGCAAATAGGAATTATGTTCCCGTATATTTTATCGTTCTTGATATAGATTGCAATCCTTCATGTCCTATTATTCTTGGTAGACCTTTCCTTAGAACGATTGGTGCAATTATTGATATGAAGGAAGGGAATATTAGATTCCAATTTCCCTTAAAGAAGGTCATGGAACACTTACCTAGAAAGAAAATAAAATTAACATATGAATCTATCATGAGAGCCACTTATGGATTGCCTACCAGAGATGGCAATACCTAGATCTATCATTGCTTTTATGCCTAGCTAGGGGCGTTAAACGATAGCGCTTGTTGAGAGGCAACCCAATTTTATTTTTAGTTTTTTGTTTTTGATTCTTTTTAGGAATAAATAATCCATCTAGCCTCTGTTTAGATGTGGTTTTATCTTTTAATTAGTGTTTGTGCCAAGTTAAACCTATTGGATCTTCTTGGATGATAGTTATTTGATCTTGCTGTAATTTCCAGAAACTTTGCGCTTAGTGCCCGAATTATTAAAAATCACCAGAACGTGATAAAATACTTATTCCAATTGCTGATGATCAATAAACAAATTTTCTAGGTCTTCTAATTTTGGTAGAATTTTTTGAGTTCAACAAGTTTGCGTTAGTTACAGATTACTACAGACTGTTCTGTTTTTGACAGATTCTGTTTTTCGTGTGTTGTTTGCTTATTTTGATGAATCTATGGCTAGTAAAATAGTTTATAATCCATAGAGAAGTTGTAATACAGTAGGTTTAACACCAATATAAATAAATAATGAGTTCTTCACAGTAAATTAAAATAGTCTTTTGTTTTCTTTCTCTAACGGAGCTCACGAGATTTCTATTGAGTTTTGTGTTGTGAAGTTTTCAAGTTTTGGGTAAATTCTTTTGATGGATTATGGAACAAGGAGTGGAAAGAGCCTAAGCTTGGGGATGCCCATGGCACCCCCAAGATAATCCAAGGACACCTAAAAGTCAAAGCTTGGGGATTCCCCGGAAGGCATCCCCTCTTTCGTCTACTTCCATCGGTAATTTACTTGGAGCTATATTTTTATTCACCACATGATAAGTGTTTTGCTTGGAGCGTCTTGTATTATTTGCGTCTTTACTTGTTAGTTTACTACAATCATCCTTGCTGTACACACCTTTTGAGAGAGTCATACATGAATTGGAATTTGATAGAATACTCTATGTGCTTCACTTATATCTTTTGAGCTTGATAGTTTTGCTCATAGTGCTTCACTTATATCTTTTAGGCGTGATAATTTTTGCTCTAGTGCTTCACTTAGATATTTTAGAGCACGGTGGTGGGTTTGTTTTAAAGAAACTATTGATCTCTCATGCTTCAGTTAGATTATTTTGAGAGTCGTTAATAGCATGGTAATTTGCTTAATGTTAATATACTTGGTATTCAAGATATGTGAAACTTTCTTTTGAGTGCGTTGAATACTAAGAAAAGTTTGATGCTTGATAATTGTTTTGAGATATGGAGGTGGTAATATTAGAGTCATGCTGGTTGGGTGATTATGAATTTAAAGAATACTTGTGTTGAAGTTTGTGATTCCCGTAGCATGCACATATGGTGAACCGTTATGTGATGAACTCGGAGCATGATTTATTTATTGATTGTCTTCCTTATGAGTGGCGGTCGGGGACGGCGATGGTCTTTTCCTACCAATCTATCCCCTAGGAGCATGTGCGTAATACTTTGCTTTGATAACTTCTAAATTTTTGCAATAAGTATATGAGTTCTTTATGACTAATGTTGAGTCCATGGATTATACACACTTTTTCCCATCCTTCCACCATTGCTAGCCTCTCTTATACCGCGCACTTTTCGCCGGTATCATACACCCACCATATATCTTCCTCAAAACAGCCACCATACCTACCTATTATGGCATTTCCATAGCCATTTCGAGATATATTGCCATGCAAATTTCCACCGTTCCGTTTATTATGACACGCTCCATCATTGTCATATTGCTAGCATGATCATGTAGTTGACATCGTATTTGTGGCAAAAGCAACCGTTCATAATTCTTTCATACATGTCACTCATGAGTCATTGCACATCCCGGTACACCGCTGGAGGCATTCATATAGAGTCATACTTTGTTCTAAGAATCGAGTTGTAATTATTGAGTTGTAAGAAAAATAAAAGTGTGATGATCATCATTATTAGAGCATTGTCCCAAGTGAGGAAAGGATGATGGAGACTATGATTCCCCCACAAGTCGGGGTGAGACTCCAGACGAAAAATAAAAAAAATAAAAAAAAGAGAAAAAAAAGAGGCCATAAAAAAAAGAGAAAAGGCCCCAAAAAAAAATAAAAAAATGAGAGAAAAAGAGAGAAGGGACAATGTTACTATCCTTTTACCACACTTGTGCTTCAAAGTAGCACCAAGATTTTCATGATAGAGAGTCTCTCATTTTGTCACTTTCATATACTAGTGGGAATTTTTCATTATAGAACTTGGCTTGTATATTCCAATGATGGGCTTCCTCAAAATGCCCTAGGTCTTCGTGAGCAAGCGAGTTGGATGCACGCCCACTTAGTTTCTTTTGTTGAGCTTTCATATACTTATAGCTCTAGTGCATCCGTTGCATGGCAATCCCTACTCACTCACATTGATATCTATTGATGGGCATCTCCATAGCCCGTTGATATGCCTAGTTGATGTGAGACTATCTTCTCCCTTTTTGTCTTCTCCACAACCACCATTCTATTCCACACATAGTGCTATATCCATGGCTCACGCTCATGTATTGCGTGAAGATTGAAAAAGTTTTGAAAATGTTAAAGTATGAAACAATTGCTTGGCTTGTCATCGGGGTTGTGCATTATTTAAATATTTTGTGTGGGGAAGATGGAGCATAACCAGACTATATGATTTGGTAGGGATAACTTTCTTTGGCCATGTTATTTTGAGAAGACATAATTGCTTAGTTAGTATGCTTGAAGTATTATTATTTTTATGTCAATATGAACTTTTGTCTTGAATCTTTCGGATCTGAATATTCATACCACAATTAAGAAGATTTGCATTGAAATTATGCCAAAGTATCACTCCGCATCAAAATTCTCTTTTATCATTTACCTACTCGAGGACGAGCAGGAATTAAGCTTGGGGATGCTCGATACATCTCCAACGTATCTATAATTTTTGATTGCTCCATGCTACTTTATCTACTGTTTTGGACTATATTGGGCTTTATTTTCCACTTTTATATTATTTTTGGGACTAACCTATTAACCAGAGACCCAACCCAGAATTGCTGTTTTTTTTCCTATTTCGTTGTTTCGAAGAAACGGAATATCAAACGGAGTTCAAACGGAATGAAACCTTCGGAAACGTGATTTTCTCACCGAACGTGATCCAGGAGACTTGGACCCTACGCCAAGGCACAGAAGAGGCGGTCACGAGGGTGGGGCGCCCTGGCGCCCCTTGCCTCGTGGGCCCCCTGTTGCTCCACCGACGTACTCCTTCCTCCTATATATACCTACGTACCCCCAAACAATCAGAACAGGAGCCAAAAACCTAATTCCACCGCCGCAACTTCCTGTATCCACGAGATCCCATCTTGGGGCCTGTTTTGGAGCTCCGCCGGAGGGGGCATCCACCATGGAGGGCTTCTACATCATCATCAAAGCCTCTCCGATGAAGTGTGAGTAGTTTACTACAGACATACGGTTCCATAGCTAGTAGATATATGGATTCTTCTCTCTTTTGGATCTCAATACAATGTTCTCCCCTCTCTCGTGGAGATCTATTCGATGTAATCTTCTTTTTGCGGTGTGTTTGTTGAGACCGATGAATTGTGGGTTTATGATCCAGCTTATCTATGAATAATATTTGAATCTTCTCTGAATTCTTTTATGTATGATTGAGTTATCTTTGCAAGTCTCTTTGAATTATCCGTTTGGTTTGGCCAACTAGATTGGTAGTTCTTGCAATGGGAGAAGTGCTTAGCTTTGGGTTCAATCTTGCGGTGTCCTTTCCCAGTGACAGAAGGGGCAGCAAGGCACGTATTGTATTGTTGCCATCGAGGATAACAAGATGGTTTTTTTTATCATATTGCATGAATTTATCCCTCTACATCATGTCATCTTGCTTAAGGCGTTACTCTGTTTTTAACTTAATACTCTAGATGCATGCTGGATAGCGGTCGATGAGTGGAGTAATAGTAGTAGATGCAGAATCGTTTCGGTCTACTTGTCATGGACGTGATGCCTATATACATGATCGTACCTAGATATACTCATAACTATGCTCAATTTTGTCAATTGCTCAATAGTAATTTGTTCACCCACCGTAGAATATCTATGCTCTTGAGAGAAGCCACTAGTGAAACCTATGGCCCCCGGGTCTATTCTCATCATATCAATCTCCATCACTTTTATACTTGCTTTGTTTTTACTTTGCCTTTTACTTTTTACTTTGCATCTCTATACCAAAAATACCAAATATATTATTTATCATCTCTATCAGATCTCACTCTCGTAAGTGACCGTGAAGGGATTGACAACCCCTAATCGCGTTGGTTGCGAGTAGCTATCGTTTTGTGTAGGTATGAGGGACTTGTGTGTGGTCTCCTACTGGATTGATACCTTGGTTCTCAAAAACTGAGGGAAATACTTACGCTACTTTGCTGCATCATCCTCTCCTCTTCGGGGAAATCCAACGCAGTGCTCAAGAGGTAGCAACACCACATGATTATACTTGAACGGCTCAAATAAACAATAAGTTGTCTCGTTTTCCCTTCCGTCTTGGTCACCGAGTAAGATAGTCCCTCGTTTTTATTTACTTTGCATATTAGGTTTGACTCAAGTCAAACTTCATAATATTTGACCAAATTTATAGAAAAAATATGAACAATTACAATAGAAAATCTATATGATGTGAAAGTATATTCAATAATGAATCTACTGGTATTGATTTGTTATTGTATATGTTATTATTTCTGTCTATAAACTTTGTCAAAGTTTACAAAGTTTGACTTTGAGCAAAGCTAAAAGGCGGAGTAAATAAAAACAGAGGGAGTACGCAGGGACTAGTATAGTTACTACTACCGAAACATGGTAAGTTGGACCCCTAAATGCGGGCACGGATCGGCACACCTCAATTATTCCTTCAAACAGTCGAAAACCTACATTAGCACACCATCCGGCTACTTAATCAAGTGTTACGCTTCACTAGTTGAAAAGGAAAAGGGTGGTACCGTACCCAGAACCACCACACTTAGGTCTAGGGTAACAACTTGGTACTATACCATATTTGAACCAGGAACAAAAGCCACCTGTTCTACGCATAATGCGCAAGGCGGAGCACCGACGCTCGAATTTGGCCGAGAAAATAGGGAAACCGACATGTGGGGAACACCTATCTGGACAACGTGGCACAGACTAGTCCAATGGAGGAGATGGCCCACGACCTCCTCGCCACCTGTTCCACCAGCAACCTGGCGCAGCTCCTGCACCGACTCTGTACACGGCGACCGCGGTGAGTGACACGCTCATCATCGCTGGACATGGTCGGCTTCAGTGTGCCAAGGGCGGCGTTAGCATTGTGGCACGACCAGCGGATCAACACCCAGCTCGTCGAGGATGCACGGGGCGCCTAAGTGCGCGTGTGCCATGATGCGTTCGCAGAGTGGTGTAGCGCGGCCAACTGCATCCCCGGGACCTGAGATCATGCCCGGTCGTCTTGCTTTTTCAATGACATGTGGGGATCGCATGTGAGCAAAGGGCATCTCCAACGTTCCCATGACTGCAGCTGACTACCCTGGCACACCAAAACCCTTGTCCCTCGCGCCGTCGCGCGGTGCGTTCCCAGTCGGCGCCAGCTACCCGCATTCATGTCGTCCGTCTGTATGGCGTCATTAAGAGGCTCGGTGCCCGAGGAAACAACTCCGGTGACTAATGACGCACCCGCACGCTTGGCCTCACCGTAATGCGCTACTTAAAGCGGCAACGCCCAGCTAAACTCCACACCATAGCGCATCGTCCTGCTACCTGGCACCACATCCGGCATGACCGCGAGCGCGAACACTCTGCGAGAGAGCTTGTCATCGGGGATGAAGATTGAGGTTGCCGCCCTTGCTCAAGTCGCCGCTCGCAACGCAATAGCGGCGTAGCTGGACGCGGACGCGACCGCACAAGCGGTGGCCACGCTAGCGGTCGACGATGGGAGCACCGTCAGCCACGCGTCCTACTTGCCGCTGTCCAACGTCCGGCACCGCCGAGGTCGGGGACTCCTACGAGGATGAGTAGGGCATGGGAGGCGGTAGGGCATGGTGTGCCAACTGGCAGGTCTGTCTCCCGTGTTCTACTCTTCCTTGACGTAGACCGCACCTTCACTTCACGTCTTGAACCCCGTCCTCGTACATGGAGATCGCAGATGGATGACATCGGTCGCCGTCATAGAATAGGTTTAGGGTTGGGTTTCTTTTATTTTTCTGTCCTACAAAAGTTCAACATGTAATGAAAATCTGTCGTGTTTGCATTAATATCGTCTGCTGTATATGAATAATAGTAAGATATATTGTAGGAGTATGAAAATACTAACTACGTCCCAAAATTCTAGAATCAACAGCTCACACATTTCACATTACGTTAATTACGTAACTCAGATTACATAGGTGTAGCATTACTCGTCCTAAAAAAGCAACTAAGCCAACCTCCCAGCATATCGCGCGGGAAAAGACCCGGCCGCGTCGTTTTAGTCGGGATTACCGGATTATTAGTAGTAGTATCGATGGATCACGCGAAGCACCAACTTTTTTTGAAGGGGCGAAGCACCAAATTTAAAAGGAAAAAAGGCGGTACACTCACAGCACCCCTATTGTGGTCGCGTTGCACCCCACGCACGGTCGGTCCTGCACACGGCTCACGCAAACAGAACGCACTTCGTCTTGCCTCTTCACTAACACGTGGGACTGCACTTGGAGAAACCGACCATGCGCCAAACTCCCCCCGCCCATCACGCGAAAATCCCCCCCAAAAATTCCCCCCAAATCCAAAATTCAACCGCCCTTCGGCCAACTAGCCAATAATATTCCCCAAGCCCCCTCCCCACCGGCCCCCTCCTCTCCATTTGCTCCGCCAGAGCCGCCCTCCCTGCCGCGCCGATATGTCCGCGCCACGGTTCGTCGAGGGGACGCATGGTGATCCTCTCACTCCCACAGTACGCTCTCGTAGACTGCCGTCCTCTAGCCGTGCCGCCACCGCTGGCGACATTCTTGTGGAGACGCACGGCGGACAGTGCCACCACCATTGGCGACATTCGTGTGGAGACGCATGGCGGTCAGCTTCTCCCACGGTACGCGCATTCTAGACTGATGCCCCGTGCATGTCGGTGTAGCGATGAATGTTAGCTGGTGGACGCTGTTAATCTCACTGTTTGCCAAAGTAGTTTACAGTCAATATGCACTGCTTAAGAAGCTTCATTGCCATGTTCTGCACTCAATCTGCTTAGCTGAGATGGCATGCCAAGCCCGATTGGTTGCTAAAATATCCTACCGTATATTTCTTGTGACATAGATTGCCATGGTCTAGTAGCCAATCTATTAGGTGAAATAGCTCTACACCGGTTTATACTCGATCTATGTTGCTGAGATGGCCTTTGATAATTCGATGGATGTGTTCTCGGCCTCATTGACTACTGAAACGACCTGCCATAATTTAGTACTCAAATATGTTTGCTAAATTAGCTTTACATATATTTCGTTACTTAGATATGCTTGTCCAAATATCTTGCCATAGCTTTAGACATCGACGTAGGTATTTTTTTGGACTTTCTTAAAAAGCATATATGTTTTTCCTGTAATATCTAGTAGAAGAACTAATTTGTATGTCTAATAGATGGACATGACTTGGATAACTTCTGCTCGAAGATTCTCCGCTACATATGTCGAGGGCGTTCAAAACGTCATGAACTTTATCAGAGCTGAGTACAGTGGTACAAATTCAGATGTGCTCTGCCCGTGCAGCAGTTGTATGAATTCAGTTACAAGACCCCAGTCAACTGTGCAAAATCATCTACACTTTTATGGGATGTCGGTCACATATACTAGGTGGGTTCTTTATGGTGAAGCTGTGAACGTCAATGTTATTGACTATGTGGAAGCAGCAAATCACCATCTTGATCTGCCTGATACTCAGGTGGAAGAGGAGGAGGAGGTGGTGGTGGCGGAGCCAGTGAGTTTGATCGACATTGAAACAACGCAACGAAATGCTCGTGCATTTCGTGAACTTTCACCTACAGAAGAAAAACGGTGGGCCCGCATGTTGGAATAATGCAATGTGGCTGTCACCCCAGGAAATAAGCTGTCAGTATTCTCAGCTATGATCACATTTCTTCAGGTGAAGACATCTGAGCGGATGACCAACAAATCATTCGATGCGATGTTGGCTGTTTTTCGCAAATCTTTCCTGGATGCATCTGAGCTTCCACACTCCTACAGTAAAATGAAGAATTTCCTTCATGCAGTTGGAATTGGATATGATATGATCCATGTTTGTAAGAATAATTGTGATCTATTCTGGAAGGATTATGCCAACTTAAGTGAATGCCCAAAATGAAAATCATCAAGATGGAAAGATGGCGATGCTGTTAAGAGGATTCCTCGTAATGTTCTGAGACATTTTCCAATTATACCATGATTGCAGGGGTTGTTTCATGATGCTGAAATAAGAGAGGATGTACTGTGGCATTCTAGGAACTAGGAGTACAGAGATCAGAATGTAATGAGCCATCCATCTCATGGTAGTGACTGGAAAAGCTTCAATCAGAAACACAAAAAGTTTGTTGATGACCCGAGAAACATTAGCATGGCTTAGCTTCATATGGATTTAACCCATTTGGCCACTAGAGCGCCACATATAGCATGTGGCCAGTGCTTGTTATCCCATACAACATGCCTCCAAATGTCTGCACCAAACAATCAAACTACATTATGGCCTTGCTCATCCCAGGTCCAAAAAGTCCTGGAAAGGATTTTGATTTATTCATGGAGCCTCGTGAGGAGGAACTTCAACAGCTATGGAGGGGTGTTCTCACTCGAGACCTATATAGCAGCCCACCAGCTGATTTCTTTCGGTGTGCTGTTATAATTTGGTGGATCCATGATTTTCCGGCTTTGGGCACTATGTCAGGGCGAATGACACATGGTTATAATGCATGTGTTCACTGTGACAGGAATCCGCTGTCATACGCAATACTTGGCCAGATCTGTTACATTGGACACCATCATTTCCTTGCCAAGTACAAGCCGCGTCCTACAAAATACCGAAGATATGTGTTCAATGCAAAGCATGAAAATCGTGATGCACCAAAGAGGCTCACCGCCGATGAGTTGCAAGTGGAACTAGAGAAGGCCAGGCATCTTACACCAGGAAACCATCCTGATAATGGTAGCGGGAAAAGGAAGTGTGGCAGGCCAGAAGAGAGATATTGTTTACCCGCAGGTCCACTTTGTGGGACTTGGAGTATTGGAAAGATTTGGATCTACGACATAATCTTGATGTTATGCACATCGGAAAAAAATATGTGACAACATTATCGGCACACTTCTTAATATTGAAGGCAAGACAAAAGATACCTTAAAATCTAGGATTGATTTGACACACCTGGGTATCAGAAAGGATTTGCAGGTGCAAGATGAAGGTAAACCATGGGATATGGCACCAGCTGTGTACGTCTTGGACAAGGTAAAAACAAAAGAATTTTGCGACGTCTTATCATGTGTGAGATTCCCACATGGATTTGCTTCCAACCCTGAAAGGAGAGTCAGTGCAGATGGAAACAAGGTACAAGGGTTGAAAAATCATGACTGATACGTCCTACTTCAAAGGGTTTTACCTGTTATCCTTAGAGGATTGGGCTGCCCTGACTTATGCAGAGCTATTGCAGAGTTGGGACAATTCTTCAGGGAACTCTCCAGTAGAAATATCAGGATAGATGCTTTGGAGCGTCTTAAAGACAAGATACCAACTATCCTATGCAACCTTGAGAAGATATATCCTCCAGTCTTCTTTGATGTGATGGTGCATTTGGCTGTTCATCTACCTGACGAGGCACTACTTAGAGGTCCAGTACAGTATGGCTGGATGTACCCTATTGAAAGGCAGCTTGACACTTTCGAGGGCTATGTTAGGAACGGAGCTAGACCAGAGGGTTCCATTGTAGAGGCCTACATTGCTACACAAGCGTTGAGATTCTGCTCAAAGTACATTGAAATAGCTGATCAACTTAGCAAAGAGGTGGGTGAAGACAATCTCAGGCCCAATGTTTTCGATTGTTCTGTTCGAGTTACAGGGAATAGTCGACAAGACGACAAACCTAAAGATTTGGACAAAATGTTTTGGTATGTATTGAATAACTCTGAGATACTACCTTATATCAAGTAAGTGCTAAGTACTGCAGCTTATACATCGTAATCTACTAAACTTGTAGCACATTCTTATATGTTTAGATGTTTGAAGCGATCACTATGTTGTGCAACATCTACAAAAAGGAGTTACTATCGCAAAATCTAAGAAACATTGACAAACTGGTTATGGTAGGATTTGCGAAATGGTTCAAGAGCCATGTAAGCTTTTGAATTGCACTGTCAGTTTTTTTAATATATTGAGTACATAAGATGACCAGCTTGTCTATTTTCTAACCATAGGTTAAGAAGATGCGGGAGGATGGGCAGGCAGTTGATGATGCCCTTTACGCACTAGCAATGGGTCCTCATACTCAGGTAACACATTATGAATCTTGCGTTGTCGGACATGTGCGCTACAGCACCCTTGCACGCGACGAAGGCAGGAGGACACAAAACGGTGCCATCATGAGCACGGATACGTACGGCACAGAGACAACTGAAATGTATGCTAACATAACAGACATTGTTCAGTTGCAGTAAATCTCCAGTTTTGAGGTTCATTAGTGTGTGGTTCTGTTGTGCTGTCGTTGGTATAACCTGTTTTCCAGGATCGCAAAACCCTGAGCTGATGATTATTTCAAATCCATCAATGTGAAGGCGGCGTACCAGACCAACGAGCCTTTTATTTTGGCAAATCAAGCAACACAAATATTTTTCTTGGAAGACACGTTTGCACGTAGCGATGACTGGAGAGTATTGCAAAGGTTTGAGCAGAGGAATTCGTTTAATGAAGTTGCACAACAAGATGATCCTTACACTGCTGCTGATGTACAAGATTCCACATATGTTCCTAATATCTTTGGGAAGCATCACGTCAATGACGCTGGCGAAAAGATTGCCTATCGGGCTGTGGACATACAAGAGTTTATCAAGAAGAAGCCAACGTTTGAGGACATTGAGGATGAAGAAGAAGATGACATTGTGGGAATTATGATTCAGACTGATACGCAAGGCGAAGATGTTGACGCTGCTGCTGCGGATGATAAGTAGATTGCTTTTGTCATATTTTTTTGTCAGAAGATGTTTTTTTTAATCTACTATGTGAAATTGTGTTTGCTATGACAACTGAAACTTGATGAAGTTGTTGTTTAGTATTTTGCTGTGAGAACATCACTTATTATGTATGTTGATTTGTGTTTGGTGATTGTATGATGACTAAAACATGATGACATTGTTGTTTAGTTGTACTCATATTTTGCTGTGAAACTTGAATTTGATGGCATAGTTTGCTGTTGAACTACAATTTTCTCAACGTCTTCGAATGGGAACAAAGCTGACCCGACAGGGCCTCTGCTAATTTATTTATTTATTAGCAAAAAGGGCCGCTGCTACTTATTTATTTATGAGCAAAAGGGGGTACCCCTAATTTCTGTTAATAGGAATCAATAGATGTTCACAACACTGCGCCCAGCCTGCTAAACAAGTTTCATTCATTACTAGTTTCAGCAAAGTGCTCATGTTATAGCCACTGAATACATCACAAGTGCTACATACACTGCAAATAAAGAGACAGCCATCCTACAGAGCACATCAATTTTTTTTATTATCTTCACAAGCTCTTTCATCTCCTCATTATTGTCCAGGCCGTTCAGCAGCTGTTGCTTGGCCATGATCAGTGGAAGTGCATCTTTAACCTTCTGCTATGCATCTTCCCCTTCTGTCGTTCCTTCACTTACTTGTCCAACACCCCAACCTGTTGGTATTGGGATTCCTCAGCTAACCAAATAACCAGCGTAGTTGCATTCCCCCACATCAGCAACTTCCCAGAAATACAAATCACACGAATCTTCCCTTTTCTACACAAATCAAATTGGAAGATCATCAACCAAACTACTAAAGAAATCAGCAACTGAAAGCAGCAGAAGAACACTTAAACATATTATTACCCCATGATTCGGGCATTTGTAGAAGACTCGGCCAGGGTTGAGGATTGTGGTTGAGACGCGACAGATGACTCTGCGTCATTTGCAGCAGTGGCACCACGCACTACAAAAAAAAGGCACATCCGTGACATTTTGGGCCGAATGAATTTTTTTTCTGTCATGCTTATGACACTTCTATGACGATAATTGTGACAAAACCTGGTATCATCATAGATGTGGTGGGCTCCTACTTCTATGACAAAAAATCATGACAGAAAATGGGATTTTCTTCCTGGGCGGGCCGGAGACGCAACTGCATGACATTCTTTGGGCCGTCCATGACGGAAAAACCGTGGTAGAAGCGAGGGCAAGGAAAATATCGGGGGAGTTCCCGGTTACGGTGGGTGGTCGAGGGCCGAGCGATGCGTGTTTCTCTCGTACGTACGCGCGTGTGTGCAAGGCGTTGGGATCTAACTGAACCCGAACGAGGCATTGGGCTCTAACTGAACCAGAGCGATTGCACTAGCTATGTAACTGAACCCGAACGATCGATCCCTTTTTGTTAACTGAACCCGAGTGATTCCTTCGCTACTAATGCTAACTGAAGTCGATCGATGCTTCCTCTGGATGAACAGTGAGCATTGTTGGGGGGTTTGGATGAATAGTTCCCGGTGGGGGTGGATGAACAGGACCCCGTGGTGTTGCCGCTGGATGAACAGGACCCCGATCAGCCAGTTGGGGGTGGATGAATAGGACCCCGTGGAGGGCTGGTTGAATAGTAGCCAGTGGAGGGCTGGTTGAAAAGTAGCCGGTGGAGGGCTGGATGAACAGTAGCCCGTGGAGGGGTGGTTGAACAGGACCCCGTGGAGAGGGCTGGTTGAGCGATGGCCGGTGGAGGAGCGCGGGTGGAGGCTGGATGAACAGGAGCCCGTGGATGAACGATGGCGGTGGAGGCCGGAGGTGATCGACGGTGGATGAGCAGTAGCCCATGGAGGCCGGAGGAGGTCGATGGTGGAGATGAACGGTATCCGTGGAGTCCTGCTTTTGCGATGCCACACCCCTCCCAATGAACAAGACCCCCGTTTCGATCGTAGCACTCCAACACAAGTCCGTTTCCTCCGTTTTGCGGTATGCCACACCCTTGCCGATCAACAGGACCCCGTTACGACCGTAGGAGGTCCATTTCCTCTGTTTTGCGGTACGCCAGACCCCTCCCGATGAACAGGATCACGTTTCAACCGTGGTCGGTCGAACACAAGGCTGTTTCGTCCATTCTGCGGTACGCCAGACCTCGTTTCCATCGGTTGTTCCGTCCAAGCCGGTTGGCTCCCGATGAACACGACGACGCATGCCGTTCCAACCCAGCCGGTTGCCTCCCCATGATCACGACAATGGCACAGCTTCTCCGTTTTGACCCAGCCATGTACACGAGCCCTGGCCATACATATGCGCGAGTAGGAGTTCGAGACCCCGCCCGTATGTACGTACGTGGCCGTATTTACTTTCTTGCACCCTGGCTATACGTACGTGTACATGCTACGTGCGTGCCTCAACTACGACCCATGCACGCCTCTATTATGACATGTGCGCGCCTCTACATAGACCAGTATGTACGTACACGCTCCCGACCAGAATGACAATTCTACGTACGCTTCGACCAGGTGGGTCCTAACTGTCAGGCACTTCCTTCCGTGCGAAGATGTAGCTGGTGGGTCCCAGCAGTCAGGGGGAAATGTTTTTTCATGAAGTACGGTGGCCCATCCGGTGGGTCCCTGCTGTCAGGTGAGGAATAATAATTTTGCGAGGCCTAGGAAGGGGACGACGCGGAGCCGGGGAAGACGCGGCAGTGGATGCCCACGCAGAGGGGAGTACGTGGGTTGGATCGCTTTGCCGGCTGCGAGGCTGCCGTCACGGAGAATAACAGGGCGTGTGGGTGAGTATAGAGGGATGGCATGGCGATGGTGGCAACCTGACCCGGACACGGGAGGCGGGGAAGCGGGCACGGCCGATGCTTGTTTGGTAATTTGGAGCAAGAAGACCAGAGGTTGAAGAAGCACTACGGCCGTTGGATGGACATCGTACGGACACTAGAGCTAGAATCGGTCATATTGACTAAGTTGACAAAGCCCTCCATCCCCGTCATCTTAGTAGGACAACAAGTCAGCCTCCCACTATGGTGGGTCCCAGCTAGCAGGGGGTATTCATTTTTTTATGCGTAATAACGAGGCACTTCCTTGCGTGCGAAGATATAGCTGGTGGGTCCGACCTGTCAGCGGGGGGAACCTTTTTTTCACGAAATACAGAGGCCCTTCCGGTGGGTCCCGGCTGTCAGGTGGAGGAATCATTATTTTGTGCGTAATAAGGAGGCATTTCCTTGTGTGGGCCCCTACTGCCAGCCTCTTCCTATGGTTGTTGTATGTTGACCATTTTGACCTCGCCGCGCCGAGAGCACAAACGCGGTGGATGAGGGTGAGGCCCAGGAAGGGAACCACCCGGAGTCGGCGAAGCCACCGCGGTGGATGCCCACGCTGAGGGGAGTACGAGCGCTGACTAGTCGGTAGCGGGGTGAGGCTGACGTCGTCGGAAAATAACAGGATGTGCGGGTGGGTAGAGGGATGGCCTGGCGGCAGCACAGCCAGCCACGGGAGGAGGGAGCAGGCAGTCCTGCCGGTGCTGGTTTGGGCAGTTGGAGCAGGAAGATCAGAGAATGAAGAAGCACGGCGGCCGTTGGATGGACATCCAACAGTCAGTGCTCTGTGTTGACTAAGTTGACAAAGCCTTGCGTACGCTTCAAAAAAATTTAGGACAGCGTCATCGTCAACCTAGTAGGCCCAGAAGTCAGCCTCCAAATATGTGGAAAACAGCATACAGCCCATTTGCCATTATTTTCAATAATTTACATCCCATTTGCTAATTCTTAAGGATATTTGAAGCCCATATTCTTTTTGTTAGCATTACAAGGGCACTGCTAAAGAATTCAACGAAATTTTGCATATTTCGGTGGGGTCTGAACTCTTTTAATCACGAAATTTTGAGTCACGTTAAAAATATTTTTTTGAAAATTATATCAAAATAAAATTCAAAATAAAATTTCCTGCAAAAAATGAATGAAATTTAAAATCTTAACTAGCAAGATGCCCGTGCGTTGCACGGAACATGAAGATGCATTTGTATGAGTAGTTTATCTTGTGGGAGAAAAGACAATATTTTAATGTAATTGCCAGTTGGCTTTGGTTTTTATAAGAGTAGTGAGTAGAGAAATCCAGAAAAAATGATATTTTAATGTAATTGCCGGTTGGCTTTGGTTTAAAAATTTACAACCCATTTCTTACAACTTATAGCCCATTTTCTGGGGAAGCCCATTTCTTACTACTTACATCCCTCCTCGTCTTGAAAGATTTGCAGCCCAGCAGGGCTGAGAAAAGCAAGTAGGCCTCGGTTTTGGTATTCTCCAAAAAAAAAAGAACTGGGCTAGCCATTTTCAGAAAGAAAAAAGATATCAAATGGGCTCGTCATGTGCTTAAATAAAAAGCGTAAGTGTGGGCTAGATGGGCCACAGCCACCGCACAACGCGCAATTGAGCTCCGTTTCTGAAACTAAAAAACAACTGGGCGAGCTGCTGGGTCCCTGGTGTTATCCGCTCATTGTGTAATTTTCTCGTTTATTGACTACATTGACAATGGCATGGGACCTAGTTGTCAAACAAATAGGAGGAAGTATTTTTTTTGGCTTGTAATAACGAGGCACCTGCTTGCGTAATGCAATGACCCTGGTCGGTCCCTCTTACCGACCTCTCCACATATAGTCATCTCCTGATTCCTCTTGGTTCTTGACCATGTTGACAACGCCAGACGGCGGTGGGCACAGCGAGCGAACCAAGCGGAGAACAACGGCGAGGCCTCAGACGGGAACGAACAACAGCCGTGGAAGATGCGGCAGTGTAGTGACAGGTGGAGGGGAGTAGGAGGGCAACAACATGCAACTCAAGCTTACAAACGGTACAAAAAGCCCAAGGATTAATTGTTCATCAAATTTTTAGACAAAACCCATTTGTCCACCTGAAACAAGGAACCCAGACTTCTGACATAAGGAATTGAATCTTCCTCAACAAGCAACAAGAGGAGAAGTTTCTCAAGTACGGAACCCAGGCTTCTCAAGCACAATGCTTAGGTCAAGCTTCGTGTGTAAGTTATCGAGACTTCTTCCGCACGCTACCCAGACCAAAGCTTCAAGTAGAAACTAACGAGTCCTCCTCAACAAGCTACCAGGATGGCTTCTCTCGTAGGCCACTCAGTCCGCGTCAGTACCACACTATTGCACTGTCCTCAGAGATTATACGGTGAAGAGGTAGTATATGGCAGTACATCTCAAGAATCAGATCAACAATATTTTTGCCAGAAGTAAAAATCAGTCAAGGCATATGTCTGCTTCAGAAATCAAGTGTTCGACCACATATCTTTCCATCTATACGGTGAGAATGTATCCCCGGACATGAAAGTCACTCATTCAAGAATACAACTTTGATCAAGCGAAGTTACCTAAGGAAGGTAAGGGTTCAACAAAATTCATGAGTCATGTAAAGATAAGCAAAGATACATCTCATGTAATGAAAAGAACGACAAGTTCAGGAGCTAATAATGCAGCATCAACAGTCTTGACGATGGCTACCAAGGTCATTATCCCCGCGCCTGACAAGGAAATTTCATGAAACCTTGTCACCCTCTTCTATGGTTGGCCTCAACAACGAGCTATGTACAGCCACAAGCCCCGAGGACATGTCATATATGTGCTGACCCAGGTCAGAAAACAAGCAAAAGGAAAGCAAAAGGAATAATGTCCAAAATATTGCACTACCCACATTAATGGTTGCACGAAGAATCAAAGACATATGTGTCCAAGATATTTCAATAAGATACACTAACAAAGAAAATCATCGGCATAACAAGAGACCGAAAGCAAAGGTATGATGATTTTTGCGGCCATCAGGGTCCTGATATCCAAGTCAGTCGGAGGCCACAATTCTATATGAACCCACCAAGACATACTCTAAGAGGCCTACTCTGTTCTACAAGGATTCCATATCCCGCTGACCCACTTAAGATGGTTAGTGTGGAATATCCAAGTCTATTCTGTCAGATCCAAGATTTCCTTTGCAAACTTTGGAGTTTGACTTTAGTGACAGTGTTAAAGCATCTCACAGCCCATTACCACAGACGGGTATACCGACAACATGGGTAAGCCAACAGTCGAACAATCGCTCAGATCAGGTGTACTCACGTGCAAAATGGAGTGCACGGGCAGTCTATCATAAAAAGTATTCTTCCCATCAGCATCTCTGTCAGGCCAGTCTCAAGATGCTAATGTTTGAGGTATGCTACACCTATAAGTCCATGCCCGTTTATATTGCTCACGATAGAAGGCGCTCAAATCTTTGGTAAATATCTCCTGTTCGAGACCAAAGAAACAAATCAATATAAATTAGTACCACCTATGAGCAGTCTGATCCCATCAGGAGAATGGCGATAATTCTCAACATTGTTTGAACCCAGAAGACATGCATTTGTTTGAGCAACCCCATTGCAGAAGTAAAACATTTCTCATGACCAAAGGAAAATTTATGCTCAAATCCTTTGGATATCACCACATATGTGAAAGATTCAACGTTAGCATAAGAATTTGGTATATGAGCAAAAACCTGTCAGAATTTGGGAAAGGTGAAGCAAACCACCCCAGAGCAAGGTAAGAAAATCATATGAAATTCTTAAGGGAACAACATACGAAGGAAATGGATACCGAGTTGGGAATGGTGTCTTCAAGTCATACTTGTTCCCTGAGCAACCAAATCTCGAGGACGAGATTTCTTTAAGGGGGAGGTTTGTAACAGCATGGTTTTTGGCCCTTTTCTTTTTATTTTTGATCTATTTGGTTTTGCTCTGAATTTCTTTTTGGAGTGGATATGTGGACTTGAAACCTGGGATACCCAGATTTCTTCTCCTCCCAAGCGGTTCATCATTCTCAAAATTCTTCCAAGATCATGCCATTTCCATTCTAGCCCAACTCAATTATTGGGGGATATTCCTTTTCTATTAAAGGAATAACCTCATTTGACCTAGGTTGTGAAGCAACCTGTATTTCTATCTTCCACAAAATTCCCAAATAATTCTCATAATTTCTTTGGGTCATATATTGTTCAAATATGCCCAAACTTTCCTTCCCTAGCCCAAAACTAATTCCTCAATATTCCTTTTTCTATTCTGTCCTGAATGGCATTTTGTGAAGGAAGTGCCACTTATATTACCTTGTTTAGTCCCTAACTTTTTGGGCATTCTTTTATGTCCAAATTATTGCCACATGCCAAAATTCAACTCCATTTTCCTAGTGAATCTTCCATAGTGAATTTTCAAAGTTTCTGTCAGACAGAAGCCATTGTGAAGGAAGTACTAGCCAGGAGTATCCAAATGAGTTGAAATTTACCATGCCTCTTCATGTTCTCATATCATTACCCTCCTCCAATTTTGAGCTCCATCCAATCATCAAGGTGAGCACAGCTTCAAATCTTTGATTCTGTTAATATTTTTCAGGTTGTGAAGCAAGTATAATTTATATTGCTTCGTTAATTCTAAGAAATTACCAGACCATGCTCCTACCCTTATAACATCTCTCCACCAAAATTGGACCATTTCATTAAGCCATTTTATCACCTACATTATTTCAAGTTTCTGGACAGAAAGGATGTTTGTAAAGCAAGGACCATTTTGGCAAGTCCATTTGGTATGAAATTTTTACAGCATCTTCATATGTACAAATAACCCCGCCCTGCCAAATCTCAGCTCAAGTGGCTTCATCATTTGAGTGCATCATCATAATCTTTATTCTGGACCATTTTGGTTAATTGCAAAGCAACTATGATAAATATTGGTCCATTTCCTTCCAAAATTCACAGGATCACAGTCCCTCTTGTCCTAACTCTCCCTGACATCCACTTTGGCTCTAGGCTCATCACTGGTGATCACCGCATCATGATTCAGTTTGATGCAGCAAACTTCCAGTGAACCCTCACATCTCTCCAGGGCTCTTTTTCTTGATCTATCACCTCCCTCAGGCTCAGTGATGCATGGACTAATCACTAGACATGTCCATGCAGCCTCTCTTGCCCTCTCCATGCTAGTGCCCATGGTGACTGCCTCCCTGGTAGCTCATTTCTCACGCTCTGGCGGCATCAGACGCGCTCTGAGTGCCGGGCAGCTCTTCCTTGACGGATTTCGTGCGTCCGAGCTTGCCGAGCTTGGGTGAGAAGACGACGACGACCTGTCTAGGCGGGCCCCACCCTAGCATGACCCCACCAGTCAGTCTCTCCCCGTTGACCAGACATAGTTTATAAATTTTTGCTCACAACTCCAAATGAGGTGATTCCAAAGTCCACTTCTTCGTCTCGTCGAGCCCGTTCTGTTGGTATCATTTTCACGATGTTATCACATTTTGAAAATGACCAGTTTGCCGCTGCCCTTTATTCAGCCCCTCCGGGAGAGAAATATTTTCGGTGATTCTTTCCGCGAGCTTCTCGCACTTATTCCCGGTGATTCCACCCCTCTCAGGCAAGCCACACCCTCCACTTGCATGACTGCAATGAAATAACATGGTTCTTTATTTGATCTTATTTGAAATATTGCTTTGGCTACATCACTTTGTGCATGGCATATCTTGGAGTTGTTCTGATCTTGCTATTGCCATGCTACTATTTGGATTACTAGGATTTATGCTTGCAGTTGATGGATATCATGTTACCATTGGATTATTAGTGGCTAGTATTATTTTCATCATGATGGTAGTTGATATTATGTTTTGGAGTATGGTTTCGGAGATGATGCTTGCATGTGGATCTTAGCTGGATAGCTTGTTCTTACTATTGGAGTAGTAGTATCATCGTTCTTGGATTCAGCATGCTCTTAGTTTTTATGCTACCCTCGGAGTATTATGATATGACTATATTATTCTCTGGATTATTTGCTGGATATTGCTATGACTTGGATCACAGGTTGATAGATGAAATCGGAGTATCAGTTATCGCAGATATACTTTGGGGATAAATTTTGTCATTAAGTTGGTCAGGTGCCACCGAACTGGGCTTTTCCAGTGCAACCTGTCGGTGTTCTGGGAATGGGGGTACCCAGACTTGCCTGCTTGCGGCCCATGGCGTGGCTCCGTCGACGGCTTGGTATGGCCCACCTTCGGCATCAACAACACAAGACCCTCGCGAGAGGCCAAGCCTCGCGAGGAGGACGATGCCAAGACCTCCAGAAGGAGTGGCCTCCTCAGGCTAATGCCTGAGGAGCAGAGATCTCTATGCAAGCCTCCACCTCGTGAGGTTTGGATGATGCAAGCCATGACGACCAAGGCCAGGCGGGCGCCAGCGGGCGCAGTACAACATTTTCCTCTTTGGTGCTAAAGAGGCAAGCGCAGGCGCGGAGTCCCGAGGAATCAGCCAAAGATTTCCGTTTCCATGCAACAAGACCAGGACCGCCAGGATGGCAGGACGGAGGTCATCGCCGAGCCCACCATGGCATCACGACCAGAAGCTTTGCAGGCGAAGACCACCTTTCGTCAGGATAAGATGTACTAGTTGTCTCCCTTCGAATTTGGCCGTTGTGAGATCCCTCCCTGCCTTCATTTTGGGTGAAGAGGACCAAGGCCACTTTAAATATAGCCTAGCCACTACCATAGAAAGGGATGGGATTACTGAGACCATCCTCCCCCTCACCAGCTCGAGAACACACCTCCTGAGGTTGTTCTTCCACTGTACTAGTTCATCCTCAGCCCACCTCCAGGCCAATCCACCACAAAGAAGGAGTAGGGTTTTACACTGCAAGGTGGCCCGAACCTGAGTAAACTGCCATGTCCCATTTCCTTCTTGTTCATCGAGCTAGGTAGTGAGATAGGCGAGTAGGCAGGCTGGGGAGGTTGAGTTCTTCGCACGCACTGCAGAGTTTGAATCTATTTAGGGTCTGCGGAGCCCTGAATCCGACATTTGGCGCGCCAAGTAGGGGTGCGTCGAAGATCTGCCCCTCCGTCCGTTGTGCTCCACCGTTCAACCCTCATGGTGAGCGCCGCTCCACCGACCAATCGACGGGTGCCTTCGGGGCTTCCCATGGCCCTCGCGGGTGCGCCACGCACCTGGCTCCTTGGCTTGTCGGAGTCTTCAGTGGCCTCCTGGGAGGAGCTGCGCGTCCTCTTTGTCGCGCGCTTCGCGATGCCGGCGCCCCATGCTGTCGCGGCCCTCCTCGGCAGCTCGTAGGCACCACCCTCGGACCACCACGTCAAGCAGTTCTTCCGCCAGGTGGGCGCCGCCCACGCGCAGCTGGGAGCGCCACCGGGCTGGGTGGCGCCAAAGGCCGACCCCACCTTCGACTCCAACGACCACCCCGCGACCACGGCCGGCGTCGGCATGCTCCCGATACTTTGCACTACCACCATCTGCAACATATCAGTCACCAGGACCCTCATCGACGGCGGCGCCGGCCTCAACGTCCTCTCCGTGGAAGCATTCGGCCTGCCGCATGTGCCCAATGGCCGGCTCCGCCCCACCAAGCCTTTCTCTGGAGTCATCGACGGTTCCACCTGTCCCCTCGAGCAGATTCACCTCCCTGTCACCTTTGGCACCCATGACAACTACCGCACCGAGCTCACCGACTTGTACATCGCCTGCATTGGCCTACCGTACAACGCCATTCTCGGGTACCCGCCCTTGGCCAAGTTCATGACGGCGACCCACCCAGGCTACAATCTCATGAAGATGCCGGGAAGCAGCGGCGTCCTCACCGTGGTGGGGGACAACAAGGACGCGCTCTCGGCCCTCAAGCACGCCTTCAGAGCCACGACAGCCGTGCGACCAAGCAAGGAGGGAGCCCAGAGGCCTTGGGGGCTACGCCAGCAAAGAAGAAGCAGTTGTTCTCCCAAGACCGGGCCGAGACGAAGCAGGTGCTGATCGATGAAGATGGGGCCTCGGGCTCCACCTTCACCATAGGCGTCGACCTCCCCCCAGCCCAAGTGGAAGCGCTGGTCAGCTTCCTACGCGTGAACAAAGATGTGTTTGCATGGGAGGCAGTGCACCTGGTCGGGGTGCCGCGTGGAGTAATTGAACACCACTTGGTGGTGTGCCCCAACGCGCGACCAGTGAAGCAGAAGGCACGACGGCAAGCTCCAGAGAAGCAGTCGTTCATCACCTAGGAGACACGCAAGCTGCTGGAGGCTGGCATCATTCAAGCAGTATGGCACCCGGACTGGCTCGCGAACCCGGTCATTGTCCCCAAGAAGGGCGGGAAGAAGCGCATGTGTGTTGATTTCACCAACCTCTACAAAGTCTGTCCTCAAGACCCCTTCCCTCTCCTGCACATCGACCAGATCACCGACTCCACCGCCGAGTGCGATTAACTGTGCTTCCTGGATGCCTTCTCGGGCTATCACTAAATCAAGATGGTAGTGCAAGATGTTGAGAAGACAACCTTTATAACCCCGTGTGGGGTGTACTGCTACACATGCATGCCGTTTGGGCTGCTTCATGCAGGAGCAACCTTCCAACAGTTGATGCATATCGCCCTGGTACAAAAGCTCAGGAGGAACGCTGAAGCATATGTCCACGACATAGTGGTGAAATCTCGGGAGGTAAAGACTCTTATGGAAGACCTGGAGAAGACTTTCGCCAGCCTGCGCGCGGTAAACCTGCAGCTCAACCCAGAAAAATGTGTGTTCGGCGTCCCATCTAGCAAGCTACTGGGCTTCCTGGTATCGCACAGAGGGATCGTGGCCAACCTAGAGAAGGTCAAGGCCATTGAAAGGATGAGTCCGCCGCAAACCCTCAAGGAAATGTAGAAGCTGGCGGGCTGCTTAACCTCGCTCGGCCGTTTCATCTCCAAACTAGGGGAGTGCGCCCTCCCATTCTTAAAGCTAATGAAAAAGAAGGGCCCGTTCGAGTGGACTCCGGAGGCTGATGTAGCCTTCCGAGACCTCAAGAAGTACCTCACCAGCCCACCGGTGATGGTAGTGCCGCGCCCCCTCGAACCGTTAGTGCTCTACCTGGCCGTCACACCTCACTCCGCCAGCGCGGTACTATTGGCGGTGCGGGAAGAGCGCCCGACCAAGGGCTCAGGACGTAGCACGTCGCACCCAGTGGAGGCGTCGCAACCTCAGGACGCCGCTCCTGAGGAAGGTGCTCCTGAGGACACGGCCGCCTCGGTGGGTCACAAGACCCCTGAGGACCCTCAGCCCCAGGAGGTGCAGGACCTCGCCAATGCCTCCACCCTCATTGAGCACCCGGTGTACTTCGTCGGCACGGTGCTACGTGATGCACGGGCGCGTTATCCCATGCCACAAAAGTTCTTGCTTGCGCTCCTCATCGCCTCCTGAAAGCTGCGCCACTACTTCCAAGGCCACCCCATCAAGGTTGTCTCAGCTTACCCTCTGGAGACAGTGCTCCGGAGCCCTCGCCGAATGGAACATCAAACTGCAGGCATTCCAGTTAGAGTTCAGCACCACCAGAATCATCAAGGGTGCGGCCCTCGCTAACTTCAGGCGGAATGGACCGACCTTCCCAACCCAGAAGTGGGTTAGGACCGTTCCCTCTCGTCAGGAAGCGAAGCACCAGATGGTTGGGTCATGTACTTTGATGGCTCCTTCACGCGTCAGGGCACGGGGGATGGAGCCGTGCTCATCTCGCCCACCCAGGACAAGCTCTACCATGTCGTGCAGCTCTGCTTCCAGCAGGGTGAGAAGGTCTCCAACAACATTGCGGAATACGAAGGCTTGATCGCCGGCCTCAAGGCTGTGGCGGCTTTGGGAGTGAGACGCCTCACCATCAGGGGCGACTCCCAGCTCCTCGTCAACTTCTCCAACAAAGCACTCAAGCTGAAGGACGAGCACATGGAGGCATACCTCGAGGAGGTACGCAAAATTGAGAAACGATTCTTGGGCCTGGAATTGCAGCACGTGCCGCGTGACACGAATAAGGAAGCAGATGACATCGCCAAGAGGGTGTCTCGACGTCTGCCTCAGGAGCCTGGAGTTTTTGAGGAGCGGCTCTTCAAGCCATTGGCAGCTCCCCCCATCGCAGGACCAGCATCGCCTCAGGAGGAGCTCGCCCCAGCACCCATCTTAGGTGCCGCGGCCCAACATCGGGAGCCCGCCTGCTCCTCGCGGTTGAGCCTCAGGAGGGGTGTTGGACTAAGGAGTTCAAGGCATACCTACTTCAAGGTGCCTTGCCGGAGAAGGAGGAAGGCAGCGAGCGTGTGGCCGCCAGCCACCGCGTCTTTGCATCGAGGGGACGGTGAGCTCTCTATCAGCGGCGAACAATGTCTCTCTGTGATGCATCTCCAGGAGCAGGGATGTCAGCTGTTGGCTGACATACATGGCGGGGACTGCGAGCATCACTCCTCATTGCGTACCCTCGTGGGCAAGGCATTCCGCAATGGGTTCTACTTGCCTAAAACGCTCAACGATGCCACCGAGCATGGTAAGATCCTCTGACGCCTATCAGTTCCATGCCAAGAAGATCCACCAGCCCGCTCAGGGCCTCCAGACCATCCCGCTCTCATGGTCGTTCACGGTCTGGGGGCTGGACATCCTAGGCCCGCTCCCTCGAGCGCCCGGGGGCTACCACTACCTCTACGTCGTCATCGACAAGTTCACCAAATGGGCGGAGGTGGAGGTCGTCCGCACCATCCCAGCCGGCTCGACCGTAAAATTCATCAACGGTCTCGTGAGCCGGTTTCGGGTTCCTAATTGCATCATCACCGACAATGGCTCGCAGTTCATCAGCAACCTTTTCAAAACATATTGTGCTACCCTTGGAACGTAGATAGGCTACGCTTCGATGGCACACCCCAGGAGCGATGGCCAGGCCGAGCGCGCCAATGCAGAGGTCCTGAGAGACCTCAAGGCAAGAACTTTCAAGAAGAAGCTCGAGGCCTGCGGCAGGGGCTGGCTCGATGAGCTCCAGTCTGTGTTGTGGTCTATCCGCACCACCGCGACCAAGCCGACGGGTGAGACTCCATTCTTCCTCTTCTATGGAGCTGAAGCGGTTCTCCCTCACGAGGTCATGCATCACTCCGCACGGATCTTGGCGTTTGATAAGGCACGCCAGGGCGCCACACGAGGGATGGACCTCATGCTGGGGGAGGAACGCCGCCGCCAAGCCTCGCTCCAAGCGGCAAGGTACCAGCAGGCGTTACTACGGTACCACTCCTGCAGCGTCCGCTCCAGGACGCTTGAGTAGGGTGATCTCGTCCTGAGGCGGGTGCTCTCCAGGGAGGGGTTGCATAAGCTCTCGCCCATGTGGGAGGGCCCGTTCAGGATCGCCGGTGTCTCCAGGCCTCTCGCCGCATGCCTGGAGACGCAGGACGGGATCCCCATCCATAACGCCTGGAACATCCAGCACCTCCGAAAGTTCTACCCATGAATCAAGGATCCACGCCTATGAAGGTCTCCGCTCGTGACACTCTCATGTAATAATGAGTTGGGGCTGGGCCTCACGGGGCCTCCCACCCACATCCTAGTGGAGGCCCCATGCATGCTCCGCGCTGGTGGGAAGACAAGAATACTATTCTAGGTGCCGGACGCGGCTGCTCTTTTTCTTGCTTTCTGTAGATGGTTTGCAACTTCTTGAATGAAATTTGGAGTTTTCGCGTCTTTCATTCGCTAGAGTTGGAAATTTTCTCTCTTGTTCGTTAGCCTTTCTAATCTTGTCCCAGGAAGAGCGGCAGTTGCCCGTCGCTCCTCCTCGCGCGTCCCGCGCGCGAGGGCTAGGCAGGTGTGTACGCCTGGGGTCGCCCGCAACCACACCTCGCCGAAGCCTTGTTACCCTAGATCTTCGGCATGCTTAATCCTCGCGAGACGCTCTCAAACAAGCTCGTGGGCATGCGCACCCTCTTAAGTTCGTGCCTCCGGGCAGCGCGACACGGTGTACCAACCACAACCAACCCATGCTCGAGGGCTCACGCGAGGAAGGATGAGACGCCTCATGAGGCCTTCTAAAAACTCTGCAGCTGTGTGACGCCCCCGATTCAATCGTACACTAATCATGCACGCAAACGTGTACGATCAAGATCAGGGACTCACGGTAAGATATCACAACACAACTCTAAAAACATAAATAAGTCATACAAGCATCATAATACAAGCTAGGGGCCTCAAGGGCTCGAATACAAGTGCTCGATCATAGACGAGTCAGCGGAAGCAACAATACCTGAGTACAGACATAAGTAAACAAGTTGCCATAAGATGGCTAGCACAAAGCCCGGGATACAGATCGAAGAAGCGCAGGCCTCCTGCAGGATCCTCCTAAACTACTCCTGAGTCGTCTTGACTGCACCGCGTAGTAGTAGGCACCTCCGGTGTAGTAGGAGTCGTCGTCGTTGGTGGCGTCTGGCTCCTGGGCTCCAGCATCTGGTTGCGACAACCAGGTAGCAGGGAAAGGGGAAAAGAGGGAGAAAAGCAACCGTGAGTACTCATCCAAAGTACTCGCAAGCAAGGATCTACACTACATATGCATGGGTATATGTGTAAAGGGGCCATATTGGTGGAATGAACTGTAGAATGCCAGAATAAGAGGGGGATAGCTAATCCTGTTGAAGACTACGCTTCTGGCAGCCTCCATCTTGCAGCATGTAGAAGAGAGTAGATGGTAAGTTCACCAAGTAGCATCATATAGCATAATCCTACCCGGCGATCCCCTCCTCGTTGCCCTGTTAGAGAGCGATCACCGGGTTATATCTGGCACTTGGAAGGCTGTGTTTCATTAAGTATCCAGTTCTAGTTGTCATAAGGTCAAGGTACAACTCCGGGTCGTCCTTTTACCGAGGGACACGGCTATTCGAATAGATAAACTTCCCTGCAGGGGTGCACCACATAACCCAACACGCTCGATCCCATTTGGCCGGACACACTTTCCTGGGTCATGCCCGGCCTCGGAAGATCAACACGTCGCAGCCCCACCTAGGCACAACAGAGAGGTCAGCGCTGGTCTAAATCCTATGGCGCAGGGGTCTGGACCCATCACCCATTGCACACCTGCATGTTGCGAGGGCGCCGGAAGCAGACCTAGCCTAGCAGGCGTTCCAATCCAATCTGGCGCGCGTCGCTCAGTCGCTGACGTTACGAAGGCTTCGGCTGATACCACGACGCCGAGTGCCCATAAATGTTCCCGCGTAGTTGGTTAGTGCGTATAGGCCAGTGGCCAGACTCAGATCAAATACCAAGAACTTGTTAAACGTGTTAATTGATGTAACCACGAACGCCGACCAAGGCCAGGCCCACCTCTCACCTAGGTAGTCTCAACCTGCCCTGTCGCTCCGCCACAAAGATCCACCCAGAGGGCCGTCGGGACAAAGGTCCTTTCAATTTCAATCCGTGAATCACTCGCGGGTGCTCCACGAGCCGACCCGACTTTAGTCACCACATGTATCATATATAAAGTAAATAGTATATACCCGTGATCACCTCCCGAGTGATCACGGCCTGATATTATAGCATAGCAGACGGACAAGAATGTAGGGCCACAGATGGAATACTAGCATCCTATACTAAGCATGTAGGATTGCAGGTAAAGGTAACAACAGTAGTGGCAAAGACAGGCTATGCAGCATAATAGGATTAACGGAAAGCAGTAACATGCTACACTACTCTAATGCAAGCAGTATAGAGAAGAATAGGCGATATCTGGTGATCAAGGGGGTGGAGGCATTGGACAGATGAACCGGAGGGGGAAAGTTGCGAGTTCGATAGGTTAGGGATGTGTGGCGGACGAGCGGGCCGCGTATCCGGATTCGCCTCGTTGTTCTGAGCAAGTTTCATGCAGAAAGTATTTTCATCTGAGCTACGGTTTATTTTATATGATTTTCGGAAGTTTTAAATCATTTTTATAATTTATTTAATTAATTTAATTCAACATTGTCTAGAAAAGTGCACGCTGACGTCATCATGATGTCAGCAGTCAACAGAGGTGTTGACTGGTCAAAGTGACGTGTGGGTCCAGTGGGACCCACCTATCATACTCTGTTTAGGTTTATTATGATTTAGCTAATCTAATTAATGTTTAACTAACCTAACTAGTTAATTAGATTAATTAAACATGATTAAGTAACTTAATTAATTAATTAATTAATTAATTAATTAATTAATTAATTAATTAATTAATTAATAATTAATTTTATTAATTCATTTTTATTTTTATTTCTTATTATTTATTTAATTTAATTTTTTTACAAAAAACGTTCTGGGGGCTGGGCCCCGTTGTCCAGTGGCACAGAGGCCATAATGGGTTCGGGCGGTGGATAACGGAGCGGGCGCCGGATGCGGACGCTGGAGCCGAGCCCGTTTGGGCGCTTGCCCAGGACGACAGGGGGCACCGGCCAGGGACGAGGCCACGACGAGGGCGCGGTGGGACGCCGGGCCAGCGTGGGCGACAAGCGGCGGCGGCGGCACGGGTGCGGACCCGGGCGGAGTGGGGAGGTAAAGGCGGCAGCGGCAGCAGCGAGGTAGATGCGGAGTCTGGCAGCATCATGGCGCGATGGCTGCGGGCGTCGCGCTGGGTGGCGCAGCGAGGCGGGCGTCTGGCTGGTGTCTGGCGGTCGACGGGAGGCAAAGGAGCACAGGGGAGGGGTGCACGGAAGCGGCAAAGCAATAAGACGAAGCAGGCGAGGAGTAGCAAGCGGCAATCGCATCGAGCAGCAGCAGAGTAGAGCAACATAAGCGGCAGCCGGAAGCGATCTTGCAGCGACGAGCTTAGGGGGCGTGATGCACGGGGTTCCAGTGGGTACGGCTCGCGCCGGTAGTCAGGGCCGCCGGCCATCGCAAGGGGAGGTGAGCACGGTGGCGGGGAAGCGGAGGCAGGGTCTCACCGCTATTTGTAGGGACGGGGGTAGCGGGGGTCGAGGTGGGGAGACGGGGACGATGCGGCAAAGAGGAGGCAGGCCTGTGAGGAGGAGGACGCAGTCCGGCGGGGAAGCTCCGGGCGGCGGCGTCCTGGCGCGGGGCGGCGGACGGCGCGATGGGATCGATCCCGATCCAATCTGGATCAGGAGGGGGAAAGTGGGGGGAGTGGGGCGACAGGGGAGTGGTGCGTGGGGGTTAGGGTTTCGGGGGCGTGGGGGGTTATGGGGATGGCGGTTGGGCTGAGGGGCCGATGGGCTGGCCGGCCGGTGGGCTGGCCCGATTAGAGGGTTCTTTTCTTTTCTTTTGTTAGTTTTGTTTTTCCTTTTTTCCTTTTTCATTTTCTTTTATTTATTTTCTCTTCTGTTTTATTTCATTTTAAATATTTAAGCCTTTTATAAAAGCACAGTTCCTTCACCATAAACACCTAAGCAATTATTTGCACACTTTGAACATTTTAGTTTAATATTTTGAAAACTTTGATGTTTTCCTTTTATTCAATTTTGAATTTGAATTGGTTTTTGAACTAATGTGGGATTATCAACAGTAACTGCGGTGACGTGGCATCATTAACGGGGGATTACTGTAGCCTAATTATCTGGGCGTCACAATTCTCCTCCACTACAAGAAATCTCGTCCCGAGATTTAAGAGGTAGTGAAAGGGGAAAGGTTTTGGTTACGAATCTAGCGGGTCTTCTCATCCTGGCTTGCTCTTCGCGAAGAATTTGATCCCTGTCGTTGATGTCTTCATTTCTCTACTTCAGGTCATCTTGACGAAGTCGCATCCTTTCTTCGGGGTTTGTCTCGTACTTACGAATAGGTAAGGGGCAGTTTGACAATGATAGAATGCTATAAGGGTTAACCATTGGGGGTTACCCATGAATGAACACAGGGATATCTCTCGAGTTGGTCAAATGAAACACATCGAGAGCCAAGCAAGAGGGTATAGTAAGAAGTATCAAGCGGATAGGCAATCGTTCGATGCCCAATTAGAAGGTGAAAGGGTTTGAGGAGCGAGAATAAGAGTTGCGTCGATGCAGTTAGATCACTAGGAAGGTGACCCGTCAATTACATACGTAGCCAGGCTCAAGGAATAACTTTGGCAAGAGGGTGTACAGGAGAGTCAGGTTTCGATCCTGTGGAACTGGGGGTTATGGGCCCACCATGTGGGTTAAAATAAGGAAGGGCGTTGACATCTGGCATGGTCATGATAGAAAGGCATGTTAGAGAATAACCGGTCAGTTATGTTGACTGCATCATTGTTACCAAGGGCGAGGGACGAAGAGAACCATTTTCCTGCTCGTTGAACGAGGCGGACCATTAGGCAAAGTTCTCGTCCATTGGTGGCTACCAGAATGTCATCAACAATATTAACACGCTCTTACTGACAGAGTTGTACACCGAGGTGTTTACATAAGCAGTGAATTATTACTGCTTAGATCATATAGATCACAAGAAAGGTTAAACCAAACAACGGAAAGGAAAATATGGTTATCAGATTAAACAGAACAATGGAAAGGAAAATGTGTTTAAACACATATTTCAGGGGTATATCCTTCCCAAGGACAAGCAGAGCATGTTATCCATGACAGGATATAAAGTAGAAAACCATTTAGGTAGGGGAGAGAAATTTCCTGACATTACCCATACAACGGTTTTTGGATAGTTGATAAAGAGAATTTAGCATTGTGCTTCAAATGCTCTTATTGAAAATCGGAGTACCACAGACATGCTTCGGGATAGCATTGGCATGGTCTTCAAGCAAAAATTGGACTTTGGCTACACAAAGGATCCATCAGGATAAACTTATTAAACAAGGCATTCAATTTCCTCATGGAAAAATGATTAACCTTGTTAAAAAGGAAACTATAACACTATGTACTCTGGTCAGGCGTGCTAGGCATGACATCACCTTACCGGGGCATATAGGGACCAATGTTATAACTCTTGAAAATATGTTCCAACCATCATATCTGACTGAGATTCAGATCTGATTGGTGTCAAGATACCTTAGACTCAGGATGCCTGAGAAGAAAGGTGCAACACAAATTGTCGAGGTGACATTGTATGATTCTCGGGAATTAAACCATGGAAGCAAGTTCCGAAACAAGAGTTCATCACTAAATCAAGGAGAGGTGAGGAGGTTACTGATTGACTCAGCGACAATCCATTGACATTTCCAAAAAGGATGGATTTCCACAACTATGTGAACAAGGAGATAACATTAGCCAGATCAAATGACTTAATGATGTATGTTGGAGGAAAACATACACGATTAAACATGGGTTGAAAGGTGCACTCGAAATATGGATTGTGTTGCACGCCCAATGTCGGAATGGCGATTGAGCAACCAACACACTAAATTGGAATTATTATCCAATAACTCTGAAGCAATAGGGTTGCTAGAGATATTAAATTTGCACAACAGAGTTCACTCAACACGGGGACCAAGAAAAGAATAGTGATGGTGAGAAGCATCACTGTATCACAAATTCTTAAGAGGTGGTGTAATTCTCACAACATTGATGACATAAGAGATGTTAATGTTCCGAGTAAAGAAGAACAATTGCTAGATGGCAGGGAACTCAAGGTATAACACCAAACACGAACAAGCTATGTTGGTGGGAAGGCAATAAAGTGGTCGATGATAATAAAATTCATCGAGGGCAAGGATGGTATTTCTCATCATGAATCCAATTGATATCCTAAAATATCCCAGAATGCTGATGATGATCATGACACATTTGTTGAGAGATTTCATGAAGATGTAATCAACCGGCGATGACAACGAGTCACAGGAATGATAAAGCGAAAGGTTATTGGCACCAAGGGTACGACACAAACTCAAAATCAAGTTTGTTGTTCAAGGGGAAATGGTATGACGAGGAAGATGGACGTAAGCTTAGCTCATTGTCGAAAATTTTGCTACGGGGAGAAGGGCCAGGTAGCACAGTTAAAATTTAGTACGATAATGATATAGCCGATCAGGCTTGGGATGACTTGAAGGGTTAATAAACTCGTAAGCAACGATAATCACTTAGAGTTATTGAATCAGAGTGCGTACTCGATTCACTATTCGGTATTCTCGGTTAACGACAACCCAGAACCCAAGAAAATTGGAACCCGTGAGAAATAACAGTTGATGAAGAACCCATAAGAAGTTATGCAGTTCCATGATATTCTCGAGATACCAGAGTGTAATACTCGAAGATAGATCAAAGTAAAGGTTGGAGTGGGGTATTGATCCGCAGAAGATAAATACTTAAACTTGCCTGCGAAATGGGATCAAAGTAGAACAATATGGTCAGAACCACAGCTGCAAGGGATCCAACTTAATAACACCGAAGAATTACCCAAATGATTAAATATTTTGCAAGAAGCTTCCATGATAAGTCCCACATCGGGTCCATGGGCATGAACACAAGGTTCAAGGTCGACTCCCACTTCTTTACTGCATAACCTTTCATTCACTTCTCAACTTTGAAGAAGTTTGAGTGTTGAAATTTTATCTGGCGAAGCACCAGAAGAGTATGACTCGTGAAAACTTTCGGGTTCACACGGTTTTAGAGAAGGTATAGGTTCAACCCATCGGGGAATCTTAGAAACATATACCACAAGCTTTGGAGTAAATAATACAAGCTCAAAACTGGAGTATGGTTATCAAAGTAGAGGATACAAATTACCAAAGGCATTATATACCCATGGAAAGGCTCAGAAGGTTATTGAATATGAAAGACACTATCGGATGATAAATTCAACAAAGGATCTGACAGTCCATAACGGAGCTGATATGAGCATCGGCACACAACCAGAGGAAGAAACAATGCAAAGGCATTGGATTATAGAAGCAACTGAATAATTCAGAGCTCAAATGCAAAGGAATTATGATTTGCAAATCAAGGGATCCAAAGCAAAGCTCTGATTAGGGCATGGATAAGTTGAATAGCCTTAGGGGTACAATTGATGATGATTTGATTGGTTGAGAACCAGCTCCAGTTCAAAATGACGTCTGAGCTGGAAGGATGAAACATAGGATCTGATTGAGGATTGCGAGCATTCACAACTTATTGAATCAATGGACTAAAAATGATAGTGACAAAGGATAGTAAATGAATATTGTTGGTCTTAAGGAACGCAACCAAATGCAAGAACACAATTGCAGAGCAATAGCAGGCAGAGGATTACTGAAAGATCAGATAATCTCTCAATGTATCTTGTGAATCATATGAACAACGAGGGAAGAACGGATACTCGGTAAGTGTGAGGAATTACCCGTAGGGGGTATTCATGTGGCAAAGAACTGCAAGGCAATAAGTTCAAGGATTCTTAAAAAGTTTGGAGAATAATTTGATGCAGCTTGTAATAACAAGAGCAGCTGGGAATGAAAGTAAGACGACAGGTGCATGTAATCCTCCAAAGGGATAACGGTTCTAGGGAATTGCAAAAGCAATGGGAACAAGGTCTCGAGTGAACACTGGAGAGTATCTTCCGAATCTTCTGGTGTAGTTGGCGATCATCTGGACTGAAAGGGGCTCTCCAGGAGAAAATATTATCGAGAACCTAGATTCAGAGTTAGTAAAATCGTTTAGTCCGAATAGAAGAGATGTCAGAGTCCCAGAGTATAGGTCGAGGAATAAAAGATCCTACTACCACCCAATGGCGATGTGGGCCCGTAAGCCATGTTAGTAAAAGTTTTAGCAATGACTAGACTCAACTTCGGCCAAGGAGTTGGAAGGGGGATTCTACAGGTAGTCGGCTCGGATACCAACTTGTGACGCCCCCGATTCAATCATACACTAATCATGCACGCAAACGTGTACGATCAAGATCAGGGACTCACGGGAAGATATCACAACACAACTCTAATAACATAAATAAGTCATACAAGCATCATAATACAAGCCAGGGGCCTCGAGGGCTCGAATAAAAATGCTCGATCATAGACGAGTCAGCGGAAGCAACAATATCTGAGTACAGACATAAGTAAACAAGTTGCCATAAGATGGCTAGCACAAACTAGGATACATATCGAAAGAGGCGAAGGCCTCCTGCCTGGGATCCTCCTAAACTACTCACAGTGGTAAATCGGTGACTTGCACGTAGTAGTAGGCACCTCCGATTAGTAGTAGGAGTAAATCATCGTCGGTGGCGTCGGCTCACAGGCTCCGACATCTGGTTGCGACTACCAGGTAGAAGGGAAAGGGGGAAAAGAGGGAGAAAAGCAACCGTGAGTACTCATCCAAAGTACTCGCAAGCAAGGATCTAGACTACATATGCATGGGTATATGTGTAAAGGGGCCATATCGGTGGACTGAACTGCAGAATGCCAGAATAAGAGGGGGATAGCTAATCCTGTCGAAGACTACGCTTCTGGCAGCCTCCATCTTGCAGCATGTAGAAGAGAGTAGATGGTAAGTTCACCAAGTAGCATCGTATAACATAATCCTACCCGGCGATCCCCTCCTCGTCGCCGTGTTCGAGAGCGATCACCGGGTTATATCTGGCACTTGGAAGGGTGTGTTTTATTAAGTATCCAGTTCTAGTTGTCATAAGGTCAAGGTACAACTCTGGGTCGTCCTTTTACCGAGGGACACGGCTATTCGAATAGATAAACTTCCCTGCAGGGGTGCACCACATAACCCAACACGCTCGATCCCATTTGGCCGGACACACTTTCTTGGGTCATGCCCGGCCTCGGAAGATCAACACGTTGCAGCCCCACCTAGGCACAACAAAGAGGTCAGCACATCGGTCTAAATCCTATGGCGCAGGGGTCTGGGCCCATCGCCCATTGCACACCTGCACGTTGCAAGGGCGTGCGGAAGCAGACCTAGCCTAGCAGGCATTCCATTCCAATCTGGCGTGCGCCGCTCAGTCGCTGATGTTATGAAGGCTTCGGCTGATACCACGACGCCGAGTGCCCATAACTATTCCCGCGTAGTTGGTTAGTGCTTATAGGCCAGTGGCCAGACTCAGATCAAATACCAAGAACTCGTTAAACGTGTTAATTGATGTAACCGCGAACGCCGACCAAGGCCAGGCCCACCTCTCACCTAGGTAGTCTCAACCTGCCCTGTCGCTCTGCCACAAAGATCCACCCAGAGGGCCGTCGAGACAAAGTTCCTTTCAGCCCCCAATCCGTTAATCACTCGCGGGTGCTCCACGAGCCGACCCGACTTTAGTCACCATATGTATCATGTATAAAGTATATAGTATATACCCGTGATCACCTCCCGAGTGATCATGGCCCGATAGTATAGCACATCAGATGGACAAGAATGTGGGGCCACAAATGGAATACTAGCATCCTATACTAAGCATGTAGGATTGCAGGTAAAGGTAAAAACAGTAGTGGCAAAGACAGGCTATGCAGCAGAATAGGATTAACGAAAAGCAGTAACATGCTACACTACTCTAATGCAAGCAGTATAGAGAAGAATAGGCAATATTTGGCGATCAAGGGGGGGGGCTTGCCTGGAAGCTCAGCCGAGAAGGAGGGGTCGTCAACACTGTAGTCGTACGGGGTAGCAGCTGTCGGATGTGGGGTTCCGGCAAACCCTTAAGGTTCGAACACTGGGTGAGCGCGAAGTCTTTCCCTCCAATCGATCTAGGCTCTAGCTCGCTAAGATCTTGCGGACGAACTCTACGAACTCACAACACAGAGAGGGACACGAGGTTTATACTGGTTCGGGCCACCTTTGTGGTGTAATACCCTACTCCAGTGTGGTGGTGGTGGATTGCCTCTTGGGCTGATGATGAACAGTACAAGAGAAGAAGAGCCTCCTGAGGTTGAGGTGTTCTTGTGCGTATGAACTTGTGGTGTGAGGAGTCGATCAATTGCCCTCCCCACTACTGTGGTGGCTAGTCCTATTTATAGAGGCCCTGGTCCTCTTCCCAAATGTTGAGCGGGAAGGGAGCCAATAACGGTGCGAAATTTGAAGGGGGACAGCTAGTACAAGCTATCCTGACAAAAGCGGTCTTCGCCTGCGAAAAGCCCTGGGATGACGCTGTCTTGGGCTCCATGATGACCTCCGCCTTGTCGTCCTCCTGGTCTTGGTCTTGTTGCACCAATATGGCAACCTTTGCCTGATGCCTCGGTACTCTTCGTCTGCGCTTGCCTCCTTAGCACCAAAGAGGAAATGGGGACGTTGCGCGTACTGGCGCCCGCCTGGCACCGTTCGTCATGGCTCACGTCACGAGTCCCTCGTGAGGTTTGCCTCGCCTTCATATCTCTGCTCCTTGTGAGCCTGCCTGGCTAGGCCACTCCAGAGGAAGCCTTGCGTCGTCCGCCTCGCGAGGCTTGGACCCTCGCGAGGGTCTTGGATGCCTTGTTGATGAAGGTGGGCCGTACGTCCCGCTGCCTAGCCATGCTGTGGCCCGTAGGCAGGCAAGTCTGGGGACCCCCGTTCCCAGAACACCGACAGTAGCCCAGGGGCCCAAGGCACGCTCGGGCTTGGCTTCGCGGCGAAGCCAAGGGTCAATTTCGGAGCACCGCGGACCCCAAAAGCCTGCGGCCTCGGTCGACACGTGGCAGTTGATTGGACATGGGCATCTCCGCTTCCCCATGCTGCCTTTGAATCCGCCTGGCTATGCGGCCCCCGCGGCCTACACAGTTATTCCTTCGCCTCTTCCGTCTTGCCTCCCCAATTCCTCTGCTTCCTTGCGACTCTGTTTCTCTTCCCCAATCTGACTCGCGCTCCACCTGCTCCATAGCCATGGCGCTCAGGAAAGCTGAGAAGGGGAAGAGCCCTTTGCCCCTTTCGGCCGCGCCTCCGCCCTTGGTGCCGACGCTCGGCCGGTCTCGCGTGCTCAACGACGAGGCCATGGACAAGGTGCGCCCGATGCTTGCCCCCAGCTTCAATGAGTGGGGGGAGACGATGGCTTGGCCTGCGTCCCGCACTCGCTCGGTTCAGACAGCTACTGAGATTCCAATCTTCATCGACGCCCTCTGGGCATGCCTGATTCCTCCCTTCTCTGCCTTCTTCAACGCTATGCTGGAGCATTATCAGATCCACTTGCTGCATCTCGACCCTCAGTCCGTGACGCTTCTCGCCGTCTTCGCCTTCCTGTGCAAAACCATGGTGGGCATTGCTTCTTCAGTGGCTCTCCTCCGCCACTTCTTCTCATTGCATCCGGTCGACCCTCAGCAGTGCTCGGGGTGTGTGAGCTTCCAGGCTGTGGCTGCGACAGCAGGCGAGGGGATTGATTTTGAGCTTCCTCCATCTACGAGCGACTTCCGGATACGATGGGTGTTCGTTGATGCCGGTGTGCTCGATCCTGCTCCGAGCTCCATCGGGGCCGCTGTTCCTAACCCATTTGGGGCCATCGGCCTCGCGAGCCCGGCCTTGCCCGTGTCCTGCTCGAGTTGAAGTTCTTTGAAGGATCGCGGCATAACTGCACCGATGGTGGTGAAGGAATTTGTGTGACGCCGAGTCGCTCCGCTCCAGCGCCATTCTCGCCCCATGTGGACTTTGCTCAGAAGCCAAGACCACATGAGGTTTCAGGAGTCCGGGCTCCTCCTTGGGACGCGAGGGACAGTGCTCAGGGTCCTGACAGGCATCTCTCTGCCAGCTGATCTGCCCAGGAACAGTTGCCTGCTATACCGCTATGAGAACAAGGACAAATTTGTGAAGGCCATGCCTCTCTTCGATGAATGGGGGCCGCGATCGGTCGGCCTGGAGGGGCCTCGGGAGAACCCTATCGTTGTGGTTCGCTTTCTCGCTCCTGATGTTGGGCTCGCCCCAAGTGACGGTGCTGGTGGGCGAGCCCAGGCAGAGACTGGCGGCTCGTGTGATGATGAGCACATGCCAGGTGGTGACCTTGGGGCATCGTCTTCAGGAGCATGCCACACCCCTCCTGAGGCATCGGTTGCTGAGGAGACGCCGCGTGCGACTCCCAAGGCCAAGGCTCCAGGAGCCTCGGGAGATCGTGGTGAAACGGTGCCCGGCTATTCGCCGCAACCGAGCACCCCTGAAGACATTCTCCCGAGCTCTTCTTCGGTACCGCCGTGGCAGCCATGTTCAGCGTTTCGGTCGCCTTTGCGTGGACTTCGAGGAGCTTCGCAAGAGGAAGGGATCCCCGAGCGGCAGCGACGTCTTAAGACCGCTGAAGCGGAGGAAGTACTTCGCCATTGACGTGTAAGTATCACACGGTTGTGGCCTTCCATGTGCTCCTTTCTTCTTCTGACGCCCGTCTTTCAGGGCTCCATCAACTGAGGCTGCTGGATCTCCCGAGAAGCGGCCTCCTCCTTCGCCAACTACCCCGCCAGCCGCGGCCGCCCCGAGTCCTGCCCCTGGGGCAGAATTGGTCGAAGGGGCACCCATGCCTTCCTGGCGTGCTGATCCTACGGCCCCGTTGCCTCTCCCCACTGGCCTGGCGTGGAGCTTGGCAGGCGTGCCCAAGACTCCTCCACTCATCTTCGGTGGTAACTTGTTGGCTTTGATCCTCGGCTCCTCCTCAAGTGTCAAGCTCTCGCAGGCTCAGGTTTCCCCATGAAGACGGGCTGGTGTTGAGCGCGGCGCCAGCCCCCAGCCTCCTACCGAGGGGTGGCGCGCCACGTGGTGCCCCGCCCGCAGCCCCCGAGGCGGAGGACGAAGAAGGCCGGGCGTTCGAGCTTGAGCGCGGGCGGAGCGTGGTTCTCCACGAGCTCTTTCAGGAGGCGATGAACGCGATGGGCCGTCTTTGTGAAGAGCTTGCGAGTGTTGATTCGCGTCTCGAGGCTAAAGGTCTCCGGCTAGTAGAGGAGCGGCGGAAGCTGAAGGTGGCCTTCAACCTTGGCCGCTATCAGCGCGACCTTGAGAATGCCAAGGCTGAGGCATCTCTCCAGGTTTCGTACGAAGCCCGATCTCGGACCTTGGAGGAGGCTCGGGGGGCTTATCGCCGTCGTGAGGCTGCGGAGAAGCGCGCATGGGAACTCCAAGCGTGGAGCGCGTCTCTGGAGCAGCAGGTGGAGGCGCACAGGGCCGCCCTTGTGTCGCTGAGGGGGATGCCCATGGAGGAAGAGGAGGTCCAGAAGCGTGAGGAGGCATTGGCCCTGGATGCCACAGAGCGTAGCCGCGAGCTCGAGCAACTGGAGACGAGGGAGCATCAAGTTGCCCAAGCAGAAGATGCTGTGGGAGCTCGTGAGGCTGGAGTCGAGGAGGAGGTGAACCGCCGGGTGGCCGAGGTTCGCGCGGACCTGGCGGGCAGGTACGACCTGAAGCTGAAGCTCGCGGGCGTGGAGGATGAGGGCAGGGCCGCTGCCCTCAGGCCCAAGTTGAACGAGGCTGAGAGGCGCGCGGAAGCCACGGCCGCAGCCATGGTCATGGCGCAGGCGGACTTGGCCTCCGCCCACGCCGAGCTGCGCTCCCTCCGGAGACGGGTTGATGACGCAGAGGCCGTCGCACGGCAGAACACAGAGGAGGTGCTCCGATGCCGAATGCTGGAGCGCGAGCACGCCCCATGCTTCAGGAGCTTTGGAACAGGGCCAATATCGCCCTGGGCCACATTAGCAATGTGGAGGCGCCGACTCCATGCTCAGACAATTATGCTAGCCACCTAACCTTCTTCACTGAGGTGGTGACGCGCCTGGAGGCTTGATCTGCCCAAGCTCGCCAGCTCGTGGAGGAAAGGGGGCGCGGCTTGCTTGAGCGTGCTTTCTCGCGCGTCTTCAGCCACCTCCTGAATGCCGATCCCAACTTTGATTTTGAAGCCGCCATCGCCCCCGTACCCACGGCTATCCGGGGCGACCTGACGCGCTGGGTCGAGGACCGTGTCGACGCGTTGGTCACGGCCTTCGCTTCGGAGGATGATGCGGTGGTGGTCGTCGCAGACGAAGGCGGTATGGTCGATGATGGCGACGGGGGCGTTGCCGATGACGGCGATGAGGCCAATGAAGACGACGACGAAGCGAGTGACGCATCTGCAAGTGATGCAGCGAGCGACATCTCTGGCTGATCCCTCGTTCTCCTGTCATTTCTTCCTGCGCACAAACTCGGCCGTGGCCCTTGGACACTTGTATGAGCATTTTGAGAGGGGGAGCCCCTCATGTAAACAAATCGCTGCTTTTATTTTTCCATGCGGTGTGAGTTTGTGTCCTCGCGAACTTGTGAATCCTGATGCGAGTTTTCTGCCTTGGTTTACCTTAGTCAGCGCCAGCCTTAAGCTAGGCCGTGACATGCCGAGTTTCCAAGAACCTTGCGGAGCTCGCCGCACTGCCGAAGGGGGCCCCATGTGGAGTGGGCAACGTTTGCAGTAGCGCTCGAAGCCATGGCGATGCTTGTATGATCCTACTCGTGAGGAGCTCATGAGGGAAAGGCGACGGACATGAGTCCCAAACAAAGCGAGATCCAGAAGGCAAGAAATTGCTCAAACGAGAAAAGGCTCCCCCCGCGCGCATCGATGAAAACTCAGCTTCAACTCAAATCCAGATCCAGAAAGCAAAGCTACATAAGGAAAGATCCAAAGCAAAAGGTCGCGTCTGGCACTGTCACATACCTAGTTCTATTAATGCCTAGTGCTAGCATCTGGTGTCGCATCATGTTTAAATTTCAAATAAACCTGAAATGGGGATTTCCTAAACCCTAGCATCAACGGAATCCACTAGGTTCAACTAAAATATTCTCAGTGAATCCAAATGGCTTTCAAAAATGTTCATCATTTCTGGAAAATGCTAGAAACATTAACCAGAGGTGTTGCACATTTTTCCATGACATATTGGGCTCTGGATTAAATCATATGCTATTTGCAATTGGGCATTTTAATGCTATATAATATTTTAAATGCTCAATTAATTCTGAACTTAAGTGAGGGATGTTGGGAATTTTCAAAACAGAGCCCACAATTATTTTTAGGATTTTTGAAAATGTTTTGGTATTTTAAATAAAGCCCAGAAGTTGCAGAAAAATAGAAAACAGAAAACAATTTAGAGAGAGAGAGAGAGAGAGAAGGATTACCTGGCCACATACCTGCATTCGCCCAGCCCCTCAGATCGCCTAACTCCCAGGCGGCCAGCCCACCAGCGCCGTCGTTGCTCCTCTGGCGCAGCCAATAGCGTTGGCCGACGCTACAAGACACGCACGACACGCCACGCCACCAGGGCGCCTGCCTACCTCCTTGTAGCGACCCGACCCGAATGGGTCAAGTCTCTGTGCTTAAGTTTCATCCCTGGATCGGTATGCTGACACACACAGTACTCGAGGATTTATAACAGAGGTAAATCACATGTATAAAGTAACGTAAATACTATTACCTCAATCCAAATAGCAGAAATAACACGGTTGTGGATTCCCATCAACACCAACGACAAAGTTCAGTGTAGAAATCGTAACCCTAACGTATCACTTACTCGTCGTAAGATCCTGCAACATGAAACGTTGCAGCCCGAAAATGGGTCAGCACATGGAATATGCTGGCAATGTAACACATAGAGAGTAATGAACGAATAAGCCTATACTACATGCATATATGGCTGGTGGAAAGCTCTATGGTTACAGTTTTGCGTAAAGCCAATTTTTTTCCTACTGCAAAGGAATAAATTTATTTAACTATCATGGTGGTTGTTAACAATTGAGAATGGTTGACAACATCCTCAATCCCAATTAAAAGTACTCATTAAAAACCCAACAATATTAATTTAGAAGTAACATGATGAGATTCACATGATATCCAAGTACTAGATACTCAAAACGTCCAAAACAGGGGACACGGCTAACCATGATTAGTTTATACACTCTGCAGAGGTTTGCGCACTTTTCCCCACAAGACTCGATCACCTCCGTTTGATTTCTCGCACTACATGGTGTTTGAGAGACGGATGACCGAGACATAGTCTTTCAGAAGCACTAGCACCTTACATGTGGGTAGACCGTACCAACCTACAACCCCTACATCTGCTAGTCTACCCGTAAGAGTTCGCACAACTTAGTCAACTATGCCAGAGCCCATAATGGCCTGTGGCTGCACACGTAAGTTTCTAGTTTGAATAATCTCATGATCCCTTTGAGCCCGGGTGGCGGTCCGAAGAAATACGTGCAAGTCCTCGATAGAAACCAGTGCCTCAATCCACCCAGGATGTGTGTTTAAGTTGCCACCTTAAATAAACCATTAAATAACAATCTCACATCTGTCATGGATTCACTCACCCAATCCACGTCTACTAGCATAGAATGGCATAATAAGCAAACGTAGAAGTAACTCCCAAGGGTTTGATAATAAAACAGGTAACAGGTACTACCTCAATCTACTTCCCAAAACCCACAATTTAATTAGATCCTAATCATGCAATGTTTGAGGATAGATCTAATGCATAAAACTGGGTATGAGAAAAGTATGATCAAAGTGTTACTTGCCTTGTCGATGATCCGCCAAACCTAGAGACTCAAGTAACAGCGGCTCACTCTGGGTATTCTATCTCGCATAAACAAACAAGCATACAATAAGTACTCATCTAATGCACAGGTAAAACTCAAATAGATCTAACCAGATAGTTCAACTTAAGAACTCCGGTTTGCAAAAAGAATCAAATCAAACGAAGCAACGAAAGTCAAACGGCGGAAGAAAACAGCTCCGTTTTACTAATCTGGATCTAAGTCAAATTTTACAGAAACAAAAACTTGTTTAAGTAGATTATTCGGAAAGAGGGTTTCGAGACGAAACTCTATGCGCTTGAATCGCCTGATTCCGATAAACGAGCAAAAGTTATACTAAAACGAAAATCGGATCGTGAATCGCGATCAGAAAAATCGCGGATTAAATCCGAGAAAAAGAAAAACGACGAACGGGTTAACGTACGGACGTTTGTTAACTAAACTAATCTGACGAACGCGTTCGTTTAAACGAACTAACAGACGAACGTCCGCTAGTTAACCTAAACCGGAAAAAAAACCGAAACTAAAAAAACGAAAACTAAAAAAACCGAAAAAAAACCAAAATAAAAACCGCCCGGTTTAAAGAAAAAACTAACGGCATGGTTTTCGAGGCGGCGCCGAACCTCGTCCGGCGGGATTCCGGCGACGGCGGGGCGGCGGGGTCCGGCGGGCGGCGGCGGGGTCGGGCAGACGAAGGCGGTATGGTCGATGATGGCGACGGGGGCGTTGCCGATGACGGCGATGAGGCCGATGAAGACGACGACCACGCGAGTGACGTGTCTGCAAGTGACGCAGCGAGCGACATCTCTGGCTGATCCCTCGTTCTCCTGTCATTTCTTCCTGCGCACAAACTCGGCCGTGGCCCTTGGACACTTGTAAGAGCATTTTGAGAGGGGGAGCCCCTCATGTAAACAAATCGCAGCTTTTATTTTTCCATGCGGTGTGAGTTTGTGTCCTCGTGAACTTGTGAATCCTGATGCGAGTTTTCTGCCTTGGTTTACCTTAGTCAGCGCCAGCCTTAAGCTAGGCCGTGACGTGCCGAGTTTCCGTGAACCTTGCGGAGCTCGCCGCCCTGCCGAAGGGGGCCCCATGTGGAGTGGGCAACGTTTGCAGCGCGCGCTCGGGGCGCGCGTGCTTCGTGCAGTCCTACTCGCAAGGAGCTCGTGAGGGAAAGGCGACGGACATGAGTCCCAAACAAAGCGAGATCCAGAAGGCAAGAAATTGCTCAAACGAGAAAAGGCTCCCCGCGCGCGCACCGATAAAAACTCAGCTTCAACTCAAATCCAGATCCAGAAAGCAAAGCTACAGAAGGAAAGATCCAAAGCAAAAGGTCACGTCCGGCACTGTCACATACCTAGTTCTATTAATGCCTAGTGCTAGCATCTGGTGTTGCATCATGTTTAAATTTCAGTTAAACCTGAAATGGGGATTGCCTAAACCCTAGCATCAACGGAATGCACTAGGTTCAACTAAAATATTCTCAATGAATCCAAATGGCTTTCAAAAATGTTCATCATTTCTGGAAAATGCTAGAAACATTAACCAGAGGTGTTGCACATTTTTCCATGACATATTGGGCTCTGGATTAAATCATATGCTATTTGCAATTGGGCATTTTAATGCTATATAATATTTTAAATGCTCAATTAATTCTGAACTTAAGTGAGGGATGTTGGGAATTTTCAAAACAGAGCCCACAATTATTTTCAGGATTTTTTAAAATCTTTTGGTATTTTAAATAAAGCCCAGAAGTTGCAGAAAAATAGAAAACAGAAAACAATTTAGAGAGAGAGAGAAGGATTACCTGGCCACATACCTGCCCGCCCAGCCTCTGATCGCCCAGCTCTGGCGTTAGCCCATCAGGCGCCGTCGTCCTCCTGGCGCCTGTCAGCCAGGCGCGTGGCCGACGCGCGCGCACGCACGACACGCCACGCCACCAGGGCGCCTGCCTGCCTCCTTGTAGCGACCCGACCCGAATGGGTCAAGTCTCTGTGCTTAAGTGTCATCCCTGGATCGGTATGCTGACACACACGGTACTCAAGGATTTATAACAGAGGTAAATCACATGTATAAAGTAACGTAAATACTATTACCTCAATCCAAATAGCAGAAGTAACAAGGTTGTGGATTCCCATCAACACCAACGGCAAAGTTGAGTGTAGAAATCTAACCCTAACGTATCACTTACTCGTCGTAAGATCCTGCAACATGAAATGTTGCAGCCCGAAAATGGGTCAGCACATGGAATATGCTGGCAATGTAACACATAAAGATTAATGAACGAATAAGCCTATACTACATGCATATATGGCCGGTGGAAAGCTCTATGGTTACAGTTTTGCGTAAAGCCAATTTTTTTCCTACTGCAAAGGAATAAATTTATTTAACTATCATGGTGGTTGTTAAACATTGAGAATGGTTGATAGCATCCTCAATCCCAATTAAAAGTACTCATTAAAAACCCAACAATATTAATTTAGAAGTAACATGATGAGATTCACATGATATCTAAGTACTAGATACTCAAAACGTCCAAAACCAGGGACACGGCTAACCATGATTAGTTTATACACTCTGCAGAGGTTTGCGCACTTTTCCCCACAAGACTCGATCACCTCCGTTTGATTTCTCGCACTACTTGGTGTTTGAGAGACGGATGACCGAGACATAGTCTTTTAGAAGCACTAGCACCTTACATGTGGGTAGACCGTACCAACCTACAACCCCTACATCTGCTAGTCTACCCGTAAGAGTTCGCACAACTTAGTCAACTATGCCAGAGCCCATAATGGCCTGTGGCTGCACACGTAAGTTTCTAGTTTGAATAATCTCATGATCCCTTTGAGCCTGGGTGGCGGTCCAAGAAATACAGTAAGTCCTGATAGAAACCAGGTGCCTCAATCCACCCAGGATGTGTGTTTAAGTTGCCACCTTAAATAAACCATTAAATAACAATCTCACATTTGTCATGGATTCACTCACCCAATCCACGTCTACTAGCATAGCATGGCATAATAAGCAAACGTAGAAGTAACTCCCAAGGGTTTGATAATAAAACAGGTAATGTGTACTACCTCAATCTACTTCCCAAAACCCACAATTTAATTAGATCCTAATCATGCAATGTTTGAGGATAGATCTAATGCATAAAACTGGGTATGAGAAAAAGTATGATCAAAGTGTTACTTGCCTTGCTGATGATCCGCGAAACCTAGAGACTCGAAGTAACACGTGGCTCACTCTGGGTATTCTATCTCAGACAAACAAACAAGCATACAATAAGTACTCATCTAATGCACAGGTAAAACTCAAATAGATCTAACCAGATAGTTCAACTTAAGAACTCCGGTTTGCAAAAAGAATCAAATCAAACGAAGCAACGAAAGTCAAACGGCGGAAGAAAACAACTCCGTTTTACTAATCTGGATCTAAGTCAAATTTTACAGAAACAAAAACTTGTTTAAGTAGATTATTCGGAAAGAGGGTTTCGAGACGAAACTCTAGGCGCTTGAATCGCCTGATTCCGATAAACGAGCAAAAAGTTATACTAAAACGAAAATCGGATCAGGAATCGCGATCAGAAAAATTGCGGATTAAATCCGAGAAAAAGAAAAACGACGAACGGGTTAACGTACGGACGTTCGTTAACTAAACTAATCTGACGAACGCGTTCATTTAAACAAACTAACGGACGAACGTCCGCTAATTAACCTAAACCGGAAAAAAAAACCGAAACTAAAAAAACGAAAACTAAAAAAACCAAAAAAAACCGAAATAAAAACCGCCCGGTTTTTAGAAAAAAACTGACGGCATGGTTTTCGAGGCGGCGCCGAACCTCGTCCGGCGGGATTCCGGCGACGGCGGGGCGGCGGGGTCCGGCGGGCGGCGGCGGGGTCGGGCAGACGAAGGCGGTATGGTCGATGATGGCGACGGGGGCGTTGCCGATGACGGCGATGAGGCCGATGAAGAGGACGACCACGCGAGTGACGTGTCTGCAAGTGACGCAGCGAGCGACATCTCTGGCTAATCCCTCGTTCTCCTGTCATTTCTTCCTGCGCACAAACTCGGCCGTGGCCCTTGGACACTTGTAAGAGCATTTTGAGAGGGGGAGCCCCTCATGTAAACAAATCGCAGCTTTTATTTTTCCATGCGGTGTGAGTTTGTGTCCTCGTGAACTTGTCAATCCTGATGCGAGTTTTCTGCCTTGGTTTACCTTAGTCAGCGCCAGCCTTAAGCTAGGCCGTGACGTGCCGAGTTTCCGTGAACCTTGCGGAGCTCGCCGCCCTGCCGAAGGGGGCCCCATGTGGAGTGGGCAACGTTTGCGGTGGCAGCTCGCCGCGGCGATGCTTAATCTTGATCCTACTGCAAGGAGCTCGTGAGGGAAAGGCGACGGACATGAGTCCCAAACAAAGCGAGATCCGTAAGGCAAGAAATTGCTCAAACGAGAAAAGGCTCCCAGCAAGACCGATAAAAACTCAGCTTCAACTCAAATCCAGATCCGTAAAGCAAAGCTACGTAAGGAAAGATCCAAAGCAAAAGGTCACGTCCGGCGCTGTCACATACCTAGTTCTATTAATGCCTAGTGCTAGCATCTGGTGTTGCATCATGTTTAAATTTCAGTTAAACCTGAAATGAGGATTGCCTAAACCCTAGCATCAACGGAATCCACTAGGTTCAACTAAAATATTCTCAGTGAATCCAAATGGCTTTCAAAAATGTTCATCATTTCTGGAAAATGCTAGAAACATTAACCAGAGGTGTTGCACATTTTTCCGTGACATATTGGGCTCTGGATTAAATCATATGCTATTTGTAATTGGGCATTTCAATGCTATATAATATTTTAAATGCTCAATTAATTCTGAACTTAAGTGAGGGATGTTGGGAATTTTCAAAACAGAGCCCACAATTATTTTCAGGATTTTTGAAAATCTTTTGGTATTTTAAATAAAGCCCAGAAGTTGCAGAAAAATAGAAAACAGAAAACAATTTAGAGAGAGAGAGAGAAGGATTACCTGGCCACATACCTGTACCCGGCCCAGCTCCTGTACTGGCCCAGCTCCTGTGCGGCCAGCCCATCAGGCGCCGTCGTCCTCCTGGCGCCAATCGGCGAGCGTGGTCGACGCTACAAGACGACGACACGCCACGCCACCGTGGCGCTGCACCGCCTCCTTGTAGCGACCCGGACCGAATGGGTCAAGTCTTCGTGCTTAAGTGTCATCCACGGATCGGTATGTTGACACACACAAGATTTCGAGGATTTATAACAGAGGTAAATCACATGTATAAAGTAACGTAAATACTATTACCTCAATCCAAATAGCGGAAGTAACAAGGTTGTGGATTCCCATCAACACCAACGGCAAAGTTGAGTGTAGAAATCTAACCCTAACGTATCACTTACTCGTCGTAAGATCCTGCAACATGAAACGTTGCAGCCCGAAAATGGGTCAACACATGGAATATGCTGGCAATGTAACACATAAAGAGTAATGAACGAATAAGCCTATACTACATGCATATATGGCTGGTGGAAAGCTCTATGGTTACAGTTTTGCGTAAAGCCAATTTTTTCCTCGCAAAGGAATAAATTTATTTAACTATCATGGTGGTTGTTAATCATTGAGAATGGTTGTGACATCCTCAATCCCAATTAAAAGTACTCATTAAAAACCCAACAATATTAATTTAGAAGTAACATGATGAGATTCACATGATATCTAAGTACTAGATACTCAAAACGTCCAAAACCGGGACACGGCTAACCATGATTAGTTTATACACTCTGCAGAGGTTTGGCGACTTTTCCCCACAAGACTCGATCACCTCCGCTTGATTTCTCGCACTACATGGTGTTTGAGAGACGGATGACCGAGACATAGTCTTCGTAAGCACTAGCACCTTACATGTGGGTAGACCGTACCAACCTACAACCCCTACATCTCGCTAGTCTACCCGTAAGAGTTTGCACAACCGTCAACTACGCCAGAGCCCATAATGGCTTGTGGCTGCACACGTAAGTTTCTAGTTTGAATAATCTCATGATCCCTTTGAGCCCGGGTGGCGGTCCAAGAAATACAGTAAGTCCTCGATAGAAACCAGTGCCTCAATCCACCCAGATGTGTGTTTAAGTTGCCACCTTAAATAAACCATTAAATAACAATCTCACATCCATCATGGATACACTCACCCAATCCACGTCTACTAGCATAGCATGGCATAATAAGCAAACGTAGAAGTAACTCCCAAGGGTTTGATAATAAAACAGGTAACAGGTACTACCTCAATCTACTTCCCAAAACCCACAATTTAATTAGATCCTAATCATGCAATGTTTGAGGATAGATCTAATGCATAAAACTGGGTATGAGAAAAAGTATGATCAAAGTGTTACTTGCCTTGCTGATGATCGGCGAAACCTAGAGACTCAAGTAACAAAGCGACTCCGGGTATTCTATCGCAGACAAACAAACAAGCATACAATAAGTACTCATCTAATGCACAGTTAAAACTCAAATAGATCTAACCAGATAGTTCAACTTAAGAACTCCGGTTTGCAAAAGAATCAAATCAAACGAAGCAACAAAAGTCAAACGGCGGAAGAAAACAGCTCCGTTTTACTAATCTGGATCTAAGTCAAATTTTACAGAAACAAAAACTTGTTTAAGTAGATTATTCAGAAAGAGGTTTCGAGATGAAACTCTAGGCGCTTGAATCGCCTGATTCCGATAAACGAGCAAAAAGTTCTACTAAAACGAAAATCGGATCAGGAATCGCGATCAGAAAAATCGCGGATTAAATCGGAGAAAAAGAAAAAAGACGAACGGGTTAACGTACGGACGTTCGTTAACTAAACTAACCTGACGAACTCGTTCGTTTAAACGAACTAACGGACGAACGTCCGCTAATTAACCTAAACCGGAAAAAAACCGAAACTAAAAAAACCAAAATAAAAACCGCCCGGTTTTTAGAAAAAAACTGACGGCATGGTTTTCGAGGCGGCGGCGAACCTCGTCCGGCGTGATTCCGACGACGGTGGGGCGGCGGGGTCCCATGGCGGCGGCGGGTCTCGCGGGCGCGGCGGGTTTCATGGCGGAGGATCCGCCATGGGTTTGGCGGGCGGGATCCGGCGCCATGGCCGGGCGGCGCGGGTTGGGCGGGCGGTTAGGGTTCGCCCGGGTGGGCCGGGCGATAAAGCCTCAAGCCGGGAGTCCTAGGCGGACACGGCCCGTAGGTCGGTGCGCGTTTTTTTAATAATTACGCGGAGAAAAAAAAGAAATACTAAACGGTCTCCAAAAATCCCGAAATAAATTTTCCCCGGCTTCTAAAATCAAGACGGATTTAATGAACATTTATTTGGGGCCTAAATGCAATTTTGAAAAACGTGCATTTTTCCTAAATTCAAATAAAAAATGCGAAAAACTCCAAAATAAAATCTTATTTTATTTTTTTATTAAATCTTCATTATTTCTTTATTTTGGGAAAGTCATTTTATTCCCTCTCTCATATTTTTATAGTAGAAATAATTGAAGATAAAATAATTAAAATCAAATGATCCTATTTTCAAAATTTGAGAAAACTCAAATATGAAAATAACGAAATCCCCAACTCTCTCCGTGGGTCCTTGAGTTGTGTAAAATTTCTAGGATCGAGCAAAAATGAAACGAAAAAATATGATATGCAATGTTGCTCTATGTATAACATTCCAAATTGAAAATTTGAGATGTTACAAACCTACCCCCTTAAGATGAATCTCGCCCTCGAGATTCGGGTTGGCTAGAAAATAGGTGAGGGTGGTCCTTAAGCAAATCTTCCTCTCGCTCCCGTGTGGCTTCATCCTCCGTGGTGGTGGCTCCACCGAACTTTGCAAAACTTAATGACCTTCTTGTGCGGGTGACTCGGTGGCATACTCCGTAATCTTAACCGGTTTCTCCTCATAGGTCAAATCATCATTCAACTCAATCGCTTCCAGGGTAATCAGATCTCTCAAAGGTTATATCCGCCATCTCTGCGTGACACTTCTTCAACTGAGAAACATGAAACACATCATGAACTCCTGACAATCCTTCGGGTAATTCCAACTTGTACGCAACTTCTCCCATGCGTTCAAAAACACAATAAGGTCCTACAAATCGGGGTGCTAACTTTCCCTTAACTCCAAAACGCTTAACTCCTCAAGTGGCGATACTCAAGATAAACTCGCCTTCGACTTCAGATTCTGTCTCCTTGCGTTTTGAGTCTGCGTAACTCTTCTGTCTTGACTGGGCTACCTTGAGCCTATCGCGAATCAACTTTACTTTCCGTTCAGACTCCTTAATCAAATCTGGTCCAAACAACTGGTGGTCTCCAACTTCATCCCACAACAACGAGGTCCTACACCTCCTTCCGTACAAGGCTTCGAAAGGGGCCATCTTCAAACTAGATTGATAACTGTTGTTGTAAGAAAACTCCGCATACGGCAAATTGTCATCCCAACTTGATCCATAATCCAAGGCACAAGCTCTAAGCATATCCTCCAAAATCTGGTTGACTCTCTCGGTTTGTCCATCCGTCTGCAGGATGAAAAGTCATGCTAAACTCCAGCCTGGTTCCCAAAGTTTTGTGCAATCGCCTTCCGAACTTTGAGGTAAACTGGGTTCCTCTATCTGATACGATACTCCTCGGAACTCCATGCAAGCATACAATCCTGGTCATGTATATCTTAGCCAATATGGCACTGCTGTAGGTAGTCTTTACTGGAATTAAATGACCTACCTTCGTCAAACGATCGACTACAACCCAAATCGAGTCATAGCCTGAACGAGTCCTGGGCAATCCCGTGATGAAATCCATACCTATTTTATCCCACTTCCATTCCGGTATAGGCAATGGCTGTAACAATCCTGCTGGCTTCTGATGTTCTGCTTTCACCCTCTGACATACATCACAAACTGCTACGTATTCTGCAATGTCCTTCTTCATTCCGGTCCACCAGAAAGTACTCTTCAAATCAACTTCCTGATCTCCGGGTCGTTGGGCACATAAACACGGTCTTCAAACCATAGGGTATCGTGCTCATCCTCACGAAATCCCTTAGCTTTTCCTTCACTCATTTTCTCCTTTATAGAGGCAATCTCTTTGTCAGTCTTCTGAGCTTCCCTGATTTTGTCCATCAAAGTTGATCAATCTCCAATGCTGCTACATAGCCTCTCGGAACTATTTCCAAACATAGCTCTCAAGATCCTCGGCTAACTCCTTTGGTATTTCACACGCCATTAGTGTGTTGACATGACTCTTACGGCTCAACGCTGCGTCTTTCTGACGTTAGCCTTTCCGGGGTGGTAATGCAATCTCATGTCGTAATCTTTGATGAGTTCCAACCATCTCCTCTGCCTGAGATTTAGCTCCTTCTGGCTGAAGATGTACTTAAAACTCTTGTGATCCGTATACACCTCACAGTGGTTTCCAATGAGGAAATGTCTCCACGTTTTCAACGCATGCACAACGGCTGCTAACTCCAAATCATGCGTGGCATAGTTTAGCTCATCAGGCTTAAGCTGTCGTGAAGCATACGAAACAACTCTTCCCTCCTGCATAAGCACTGCTCCAAGTCCTCTTCGTGAAGCGTCGCAATACACCTCATAATCCTTGGTCTGATCTGGCAGAATTAACACTGGCGAGGTAACCAAACTTTTCTTCAACTCTTGGAAACTAGCTTCACACTCCTCAGTCCAAATGAACTTGGTATCCTTCTTCAACAATTCTGTCATAGGCTTCGCAATCCTTGAGAAATTCTCAATAAATCTCCGGTAGTATCCTGCGAGTCCAAGGATTCCGGATCTCTCCAACTGTTGTTGGCGCTTCCCAGTTTGTCACAGTGACGACTTTAGTGGGGTCTACTGCTATACCTTCTCCGGATATAACATGTCCAAGAAATCCAACTTCCTTCAACCAAAACTCACACGTGCTGAACTTGGCATATAACCGGTGTTCTCTCGAAGCTTCTCGAGTACCAAACGCAAATGCTCCTTATGTTCTTCTTCATTCTTCGAGTAAACCAAAATATCATCAATGAACACCATTTACCTAACTTATCCAAAAACTCCATAAACACTTTGTTCATCATGTTCATAAAATAGGCAAAAGCGTTAGTCGGACCAAATGACATAACGGTATACTCATACAACCCGTACACTGTGGTAAAAGCCGCCTTAGGTATATCCTCGCTCTCGAATCTTCAATCGATGGTACCCTGATCGCAAATCGATCTTGGAAAACACCTTAGCTCCATGCAATTGGTCAAACAAGTCATTGATCATCGGCAGTGGGTACTTGTTCTTGATGGTCAATTCATTCAATCCTCGATAATCAACAACCATTCTTAATGATCCATCCTTCTTCTCCACTAGAAGTACTGGTGATCCCCAAGGCGAAGAACTTGGGCGAATAAAACCTTTATCCAGTGCGCCCCATGGTTATGTGAGCTGCCATGCTCTTTCCCAGACTCTAGGTTGGTGCATTGAAAACACACTCTATGGGCTCCGTGATTGGTGCAAACGTCCTTCCGGGAACTTGAGCTTGAATCTTCCAGCGCTCTTCTTCGGGTAAAGTGGAATTGTATGTCCCGGTGAAGCTTGGTATTTTCCGATGTTCAGGTACTTAGTGACTTCCTTCGTGTCGTCAAAGGGTGTATCCTCATCCGGCTGAGTGAACTTGATCCTCGCTTTCGTCATCCTAAAAGAGTAGAAAAGATGAGGAGTTAGAAATGAGAAGAGAGAGAAGTGATCTAGGGCTTTAGCTTAATGGTCGTGTCCTACAGTCAGCGTGTGCTCTGATACCATCTTGTAGCGACCCGACCCGAATGAGTCAAGTCTCTGTGCTTAAGTGTCATCCCTGGATCGGTATGCTGACACACACAGTACTCGAGGATTTATAACAGAGGTAAATCACATGTATAAAGTAACGTAAATACTATTACCCCAATCCAAATAGCGGAAGTAACAAGGTTGTGGATTCCCATCAACACCAACGGCAAAGTTGAGTGTAGAAATCGTAACCCTAACGTATCACTTACTCGTCGTAAGATCCTGCAACATGAAACGTTGCAGCCCGAAAACGGGTCAGCACATGGAATATGCTGGCAATGTAACACATAGAGAGTAATGAACGAATAAGCATATACTACATGCATATATGGCTGGTGGAAAGCTCTATGGTTACAGTTTTGCGTAAAACCAATTTTTTTCCTACTGCAAAGGAATAAATTTATTTAACTATCATGGTGGTTGTTAAACATTGAGAATGGTTGACAGCATCCTCAATCCCAATTAAAAGTACTCATTAAAAACCCAACAATATTAATCTACAAGTAACATGATGAGATTCACATGATATCCAAGTACTAGATACTCAAAACGTCCATAACCGGGGACACGGCTAACCATGATTAGTTTATACACTCTGCAGAGGTTTGCACACTTTTCCCCACAAGACTCGATCGCCTTCGTTTGATTTCTCGCACTACATGGTGTTTGAGAGACGGATGACCGAGACATAGTCTTTCAGAAGCACTAGCACCTTACATGTGGGTAGACCGTACCAACCTACAACCCCTACATCTGCTAGTCTACCCGTAGAGTTTGCACAACTTAGTCAACTACGCCAGAGCCCACAATGGCTTGTGGCTGCACACGTAAGTTTCTAGTTTGAATAATCTCATGATCCCTTTGAGCCCGGGTGGCGGTCCAAGAAATACAGTAAGTCCTCGATAGAAACCAGGTGCCTCAATCCACCCAGATGTGTGTTTAAGTTGCCACCTTAAATAAACCATTAAATAACAATCTCACATCTGTCATGGATTCACTCACCCAATCCACATCTACTGGCATAGCCTGGCATAATAAGCAAACGTAGAAGTAACTCCCAAGGGTTTGATAATTAAACAGGTAATAGGTACTACCTCAATCTACTTCCCAAAACCCACAATTTAATTAGATCCTAATCATGCAATGTTTGAGGATAGATCTAATGCATAAAACTAGGTATGAGAAAAAGTATGATCAAAGTGTTACTTGCCTTGCTGATGATCCGCGAAACCTAGAGACTCGAAGTAACAAAGTAGCGCCTCCGTATTCTATCGCAGACAAACAAACAAGCATACAATAAGTACTCATCTAATGCATGTGTAAAACTCAAATAGATCTAACCAGATAGTTCAACTTAAGAACTCCGGTTTGCAAAAAGAATCAAATCAAACGAAGCAACGAAAGTCAAACGGCGGAAGAAAACAGCTCCATTTTACTAATCTGGATCTAAGTCAAATTTTACAGAAACAAAAACTTGTTTAAGTAGATTATTCAGAAATAGGGTTTCGAGACGAAACTCTAGCTTGAATCGCCTGATTCCGATAAACGAGCAAAAAGTTATACTAAAACGAAAATCGGATCAGGAATCGCGATCGTAAAAATCATGGATTAAATCCGAGAAAAAGAAAATCTACGAACGGGTTAACATACGGACGTTCGTTAACTAAACTAATCGACGAATGCGTTCGTTTAAACAAACTAATCGATTTAACGTCCGCTAATTAACCTAAACCGAAAAACCGAAACTAAAAAAACTAAAAAAAACCAAATAAAAACCGCCCGGTTTTTAGAAAAAAAACGACGGCATGGTTTTCGAGGCGGCGGCAAACCTCGTCCGGCGGAATTCCAGCGACGGCGGGGCGGCGGGTCCGCAGCGTCATGGGTTTCGGGCAAGATCCGCTGGGTCCGCGCGGATCCGGCGGCGCGGCCGGGCGGCGCTGGGTCGAGCGGGCGGTCGGTTAGGGTTCGCCCCGGTGGGCCGGGCTTATAGTCCCCGCGGGCCGGGAGTCCTAGGCGGACACGGCCCGTAGGTCGGTGCGCGTTTTTTTAAATAATTACGCGTAGAAAAAAATAAAAAGAAATACTAAACGGACTCCAAAAATCCCGAAATAAATTTTCCCCGGCTTCTAAAATCAAGCCGGATTTAATGAACATTTATTTGGGGCCTAAATGCAATTTTGAAAAACACGCATTTTTCCTAAATTCAAATAAAAAGGCGAAAAACTCCAAAATAAAATCTTATTTGATTTTTTTATTAGATCTTCATTATTTCTTTATTTTGGGAAAGTCATTTTATTCCCTCTCTCATATTTTGATAGTAGAAATAATTGAAGATAAAATAATTAAAATTAAATGATCCTATTTTCAAAATTTGAGAAAACTCAAATATGAAAATAACGAAATCCCCAACTCTCTCCGTGGGTCCTTGAGTTGTGTAAAATTTCTAGGATCGAGCAAAAATGCAACGAAAAAATATGATATGCAATGATGCTCTATGTATAACATTCCAAATTGAAAATTTAGGATGTTACACTCCTCCTGCCACCGAGATGTCGCGAAGAATCCGCCCCGGAGCCGTGTGTATCGCGCTGACCGCTCCATTCCTCCCCCTCGTCTCTCGCTCGCCCTCCCAACACCATAGCCGAACGCTGCCGTCGGTGCCGCTCGCCGTCACCGCGTCCACCGTGTTCCCCGAGCCACCCCGAGCTATCCCCTAGCTCCGCCACCTCGTTCCCTACCTTCTCACCGAGCCAAGCGACCGGAACGGCCCCGAAGCGCCGCCCCTGACGCTTTTCCCCTCCTTGGCCGCCGGAGATCCGCCTCACCGGCCCGCTTGCTCCGGTCCCTCCCCAAGCTCGCCGTTCGCCTCGTCGCAACCGCAGTGAGCTACTGCCCCTGCTTTCCTTCTCCGCTCCCTCTCTCGCACACCGTAGCTGCTGCACCGTGTTCACCCGCACGCGCCGCCGCCTGCGCTCGTTGCCGGTGATGCTCCGGTGACCATTTGGTCCAGGGCGTGTGCCCAACATGCTCACGCCACGCGTAGAGTCTTCCTAGCGCCACGCTGCGCTCGTTTGCACCCAGCAGCGCCGGTCCCGCGAACACCCGAGCTCCGGCCGCCGGCCGGCTCGACGCCGTCGTCTTTCCCGGCCACCCCAGCACCACCCACTGCCATTGTTGGATGCGCCACACCGCCAGCTACCCGTAGAACCCACCCGCGCATCAAACCGTGGCCGGAGCAGCGTTTCCGACGCTCTCCGCCGTTTCGGCCTCGCCGGCGACTCAACGCCGGCAGGTTTGACCCCGCTGACCGAGTTGACCCCGGGTGGGCCCAGTTTGACCCCTCTGGGTCTATGACAAATGGGACCGCCTGCTAATTAAGTTAGGATTAGGACTAACTAAAAATTAGTTAGACTGATGACACTGACACGCCGGACCCACTCGTCAGTTTGACCTGGACCGCCTCGTTGGCCTGCTGACGTCACAGTGACATAGTGCTGACGCAGTAACTCTTTTTCTGGATTTATTCTTTTACATGAAATTCCAGAAAATAGCCAAAACTTCTAAAAATCATAGAAAATCAACCGTAGCTCAGAATGAAATAATTTATATATGAAAAATGATCAGAAAAATCCAATCTATCCATCTGTACCTTTTTCATGCATGATAGAAAAACTTAGGGCTGCTGTTTAGGCCAAATCTTATAATGGCATTTAAACCTTCACATATGGAGTTTGAATTTGAACCTAGGGTTCAAACCAACTTCATTTAACCTACTGCTAGTTGCATTAGCTCAAACCACAGCATATTGCCATGTCATGATCATGCATCATATTGTGCATTGCATTGATGGTGTTTCCTTCTGTGTTGCCGGTGTTTGTCCCCTCTCAGTAGATGACGTACCGACGATGAGTTCAATGACACCGATGAAGAACTATATTATCTTCAGAAGTGCCAGGCAAGAAAAACCCCCTTGTTCATTCCGATACAATCCCACTCTCTCGCTCCTGCTCTCTTTTATTGCATTAGGACAAGAACGATTCAACTGTTACATGCTGCGGTAGTTGAACCCCTTTCCTCTGCATGACCTGTCATTACCACAGTAAATAGATGAAACCCACTAGCATGAGTAGGAGTTGTTTGAGCCCTGATGTGCCTACTCATTCATGCTTGTTTGTCATGCCTGCTATTGCTTAGAGTTGTGTCAGGTCTGATTCATCCTTGGTGGCCTCTCTATGGGGAAATGTAGTCTTGTGCTTCCATGAGCCATAGTAGTCTGCTACAGCCCGGTTCACCGGAGTCCTGCTAGCCCAACACTACTGCTCCGGAACACTTGACTGGCCGGCATGTGATTCACTTGCTCGTGCTCGTCCTTCGGGAAATGTCACGCGGTGACATCCGAGTCCCTGCCTAGCCTGCTACAGCCCGGGTTCACTGAGTCCTGTTAGCCCTGCCTACAGCCTCAGATTCGCACGCCGACCGACATGGTCGATGTTGATTCATGTATGCCTGTCCCCGTAATTTAGTGCCACTTTGGGTTCACGACTAGTCATGTCGGCCCGGGTTCTCTGTCAAATGGATGCTAGCGACACTATCATATACGTGAGCCAAAATACGCAAACGGTCCCGGGCCATGGTAAGGCGACACCCGTGGGAATACCGTGCGTGAGGCCACAAAGTGATATGAGGTGTTACAGGCTAGATTGGTGTGACTTAGAATAGGGGTCCTGACAGGCACCTAGTCTAGTCTTCTGGTCTTCAAGTCTTCTCACCGGCGCGGAGCTAAGTGCTGCCACTAGGCGTGGGAGGGAGCCCTGTGGCTGAGGCCAAGACCCTGAGACTCCGGGCGTGTACAGCCCCAACACATTATTACGTGAGAGTGTCACGGGCGGCAAGCTTCATAGGCACCAGGCCTTCTTCACAGGTACCAGCCTTGCTTCATATCGCCAGACGAGGGCCCCGCCTTGCGCTGCTCTCGACCTCCTCTGAGCCGGCCGGAGACTAGGACGAAACAGAAGAGGGAAAGAGGACGCCAGCGGTTCCCTCGACGACCACAGGTCCTCTGCTGGGGGAAGGGTTGGCGAGGCCTCCCCGGCACAGGGCCTACCTCCGGGTGTCGTCAGGCGGCACGCGCCGCGGGGAGGGGCCTTGCTCCTGGCTCCCTCTCGGTGGCCCCCAGCGCGTCTCCCTTGCTGGGGCGGGTGTCACCGCGCCTGGTTCGTCGACCATCGCGGAAACCTGGTTCAACTGTAGCCCATGGTTAGCGTAAACTTGTTCCTGAGGTACTAGTGGTACCCTGTAATTGCCGTTGTTGGCGCGATCATCGTGGATCTCCGTTGGCTCTTGGAAAGCTTCCACTCCAAGCGCCCCTTCTCCCCAATCTTCCCCAATGAACGAGCCGACATCGTCCTCTGGTGCGTACTCTTGGTCCGTCATGCGGGGCACGTAGGCTTCCGGGGCCGTCACCCCAAACACCTCGCCATGGTGCCCCACACTCCACGTTGCTCCGCCCATGACGACGTCCTGGGGATGACGATACGACACCCTGCCGAAACCGTGGGGGTGACGCTTGTGCTTGTGCTCATCGAGGGCAGCATGGGGGGATTGGAGCCCCCTGCGCCGCCGGCCGTGCTGATGTTGACAAAGCCCCCGTGCATAGTTCGTGGTGCGCAGACGTGGTGATGCTCGCCGCGCGGCCCTGCAGCGGCCTGGGGGGAAGTCGATAGCAGAAAGGTGGTGCTCCCGACGCTGCCGCGTCCAGCAGCTCAGCGACTCGCTCGAGTAGCGTGTCCCAGCCGCTCTCCATCAGCCTGCATCGTAGCAGCTCTCTTGCCATCGTAAGTGCTGCCCGCATGTTCGCTTGCTCCCGGCGCAAGTGCGGCGGCGTTGCTGCGGCGTGGCTCGCCGCTCTCGCCGCGGCCCGTACTTGCCATGGGGTGAGGGTGGATGACTCCTGACCGCGCTGTCCGCGCCCAGCGGAGCTTGGTGGCGCCCGCGCCGCTTGAGGTGCGGGGTCTAGATCTCCATGGGCAGGCGGCGTCGTCCGGGCCGGCCAGGCTGCCCAACGGTCGGAGCCATTCCTTGAATCGCCAGACATCACAGTTGATGAACGTCGAAGAGATGGTTGGCGGGGAAGAAGCTCCGGCGCACCCCTACCTGGCGCGCCAAATGTCGGATGTGTGGTTCCGGCAAACCATTAAGGTTCGAACACCGGGGTGCGCACGAATTCTTTCCCTCCAATCGATCTAGGCTCTAGCTTGCTAAGATCTTGCGGACGAACTCGACGAACTCACAACATAGAGAGAGACACGGGGTTTATACTGGTTCGGGCCACCGTTGTGGTGTAATACCCTACTCCAGTGTGGTGGTGGTGGATTGCCTCTTGGGTTGATGATGAACAGTACAAGAGAAGAACATCCTCCGGAGGTTGAGGTGTTCTTGTCCGTATGAACTTGTGGTGTGAGGAGTCGATCAACTGCCCTCCCCACTACTGTGGTGGCTAGTCCTATTTATAGAGGCCCTGGTCCTCTTCCCAAATGTTTAGCGGGAAGGGAGCCAACAACGGCAGGCAAATTTGAAGGGGGACAGCTAGTACAAGCTATCCTGACAAAAGCGGTATTCGCCTGTGAAAAGCCCTACGATGACGCCGTCTTGGGCTCCACGATGACCTCCGCCTTGCCGTCCTCCTGGTCTTGGTCTTGTTGCACCAATATGGCAACCTTTGCCTGATGCCTCGGTACTCTTCGTCTGTGCTTGCCTCCTTAGCACCAAAGAGGAAATGGGGATGCTGCGTGCACTGGCGCCCACCTGGTACCCGCCTGGCACTGTTTGTCATGGCTCACGTCACGAGTCCCTCGTGAGGTTTGCCCCGCCTTGATATCTCCGCACCTCGTGAGCCTGTCTGGCTAGGCCACTCCAGAGGAAGCCTTGCATCGTCCGCCTCGCGAGGCTCTTGGATGCCTTGTTGATGAAGATGGGCCGTACGGCCCGCTACCTAGCCACGCTGTGGGCCGCAGGCAGGCAAGTCTGGGGACCCCCGTTCCCAGAACACCGACAACTGCGGCATCGGTCTCGGTGTCTAGAGAGAGAAGAGGGGGAAGAAACAATAATTACAATGCAAACAAATGCATGATGATGTATGACATGACATAGCATGATGCTAGGCGTGCCCAATCGCGGTAGAAGGTGATACCGGCGAAGGGGGGAAACATCTAGGAAGTATTCCCGGTGTTTCGCGTTTTCGGACAGATGAACCGGAGGGGGAAAGTTGCTAGTTCGATAAGTTAGGGATGTGTGGCGGACGAACAGGCTGCGTATTCGTATTCGTCTCGTCGTTCTGAGCAACTTTCATGTAGAAAGTATTTTCATCTGAGCTACGGTTTATTTTATATGATTTTCTAAAGTTTTAAATCATTTTTAGAATTTACTTAATTAATTTAATTCAACATTATCCAGAATAGTGCATGCTGACGTCATCATGATGTCAGCATGATGTCAGCAGTCAACAGAGGTGTTGACTGGTCAAATTGACGTGTGGGTCCAGTGGGACCCACCTGTCATATTTTGTTTAGGTTTATTAGGATTTAGCTAATCTAATTACTGTTTAACTAACCTAACTAGTTAATTAGATTAATTAAACATGATTAATTAACTTAGTTAATTAATTAATAATTAATTTTATTAATTCATTTTTATTTATTTATTTAATTTTTTTTACAACAAAAACGTTCTGGGGGCTGGGCCCCGTTGTCAAGTGGCACAAAGGCCATAATGGGTTCGGGCGGTGGATAACGGGGCGGGCGCCGGATGCGGGCGCTGGAGCCGAGCCCGTTTGGGCACTAGCCCAGGACGACAAGGGGCACCGGCCAGGGACGAGGCCACGGCGAGGGCGCGGTGGGATGCTAGGCCGGCGTGGGCGACAAGCGGCGGCGGCAGCGGGCTGGACCCGGGCGGAGTGGGGAGGTAGGGCGACGGCGGTGAGCAGTAGGGGGTAGATGCGGAGTGCGGCGACGGCATGGTGGCGCGTGGCTGCAGGGCGTCGCGCCTGGGTGGCGCAGGCGAGGCGGCGTGCGAGGCTGGTACAGGGGTGGTCGGCGGGAGGCAGAGGAGCACAGTGAGGGCGCGACGGAGCGACAAAGAAGAAAGACAAAGCAGGCGAGGCGGAGTAGCAAGAAGCGGCAAAGCCAGATCGAAAGCAGCAGAGAACAAAGATAGCGGCAGCGATGCGCGGCGACAAGAGCTTAGGGGGCGGCGATGCACGGGGTTCTAGGAGTATGGGCTCGCGCGCCCGGGCGCGTGCAAGGGTGCGCGGGGCGCCGGCCATCGCGGGCAGGGGAAGGTGAGCGCGGTGAGCGGGGGAAAGCGAAGGGAGGCGAGGTCTCACCGCGATTTGTAGGGATGGGGGCAGCGGGAGTCGAGGTGGGGAGACGGGGACGATATGGTGAAGAGGCGGCAGGATGGTGAGGAGGAGGAGGCAGTCCGGCAGGGAAGCTCCGGAAGGCGGCGTCTGGCCTGGGCGGGCAACGGCGCGGTGGGATCGATCCCGATCCAATCTGGATCGGGAGGGGGGAAAGTGGGGGGAGTGGGGCGACGGGGGAGTGGTGCGTGGGGGTTAGGGTTTCGGGGGCGTGGGGGGTTATGGGGATGGCCGGTTGGGCCTGAGGGGCCAGTGGGCTGGCCAGCAGCTGGGCCGGCTGGCCCAGTGGGGGGGGGGTTCTTTTCTTTTCTTTTGTTAGTTTTGTTTTTCCTTTTTTTCCTTTTCTTTAATAATTTTCTCTTCTGTTTTATTTCATTTTAAATATTTAAGCCTTTTATAAAAGCACAGTTCGTTCACCATAAACACCTAAGCAATTATTTGCACACTCTGAACATTTTAGTTTACTATTTTGAAAACTTTGATGTTTGCCTTTTATTCAATTTTGAATTTGAATTGGTTTTTGAACTAACGCGGGATTATCAATAGTAACTGCGGTGACGTGGCATCATTAACGGTGGATTACTGTAGCCTAATTATCCAGGCGTCACAAGCTGTACAACGTCTCCTGAGGATCGACGACTCCTGAGTCGTCAGGAAGGAAGCCCTTAGGAGACACCTCAGGAAAGGCGCGTCCTCGCGACATGGGAGACTACCACAAGCACACTGAGCTAAGTTACCTTAACCACACCTAGTAAAAACATGGGTATCATGGCACAATATCAAGATAACAAACAAAGCATAGTGGCGCAAGCGCCATGGTTCATTACACACCCCAGAAGGACCTTCTACTTTTTCCAAATGCAGGAGAAAGGAAAGGTAAAACAAAAGTAGGCCCCATGACTGCAGCAGCTCTTGAGGCCAGGCTCCAGTAGCCCCCAAGCTTAGTCCGAGCCTTCCTCCCGCTTCACTGGAGCACGGCGGCAAGAAGGCTCATTGCCATCCCCGATCTGAGCCCAATAGCATGGCGGTTCGTCGTAGCTGCCACTGCTAGTGCTCTCGCCGGATGAGGAGCCGCCGCTGCTGGGGGTAGCGCGGCCGTCGCCAAGGGCAATCTCACCCTCGTCGTCATCGTGGCCGTCGCCAAGGGCAAGCTCATCATCGCCGCTGCCATCTTCTGGGCAGCACCCTGCGCGGCGGCCATCTTACCCAAACACTCTCACATAGAGGGTCGCAAGGCCGTCGTACCTGAAATGGAGGGTGCACCTCCCTCTCAGGCCCCGCGCGTGAGCAAACGCCTGCCAACCTCGGGTCAAGGACATGATGCCCGTGGTAGAGACTTTGACTCCCGCACATGAAGCCCCACTGCAGCAGCCGTCAACCTGCTGCTAGAGGCCATCAAGCTCCGCAGTCGGGAATGCATCAAGCTCCGAAGAAGCGCGGGAGCGAGAGCCAGTTGCCCGCGGGCCTCTCCGACCGCACGACAAACTCTAGGAACACATCCGCCGAGTGGAAGTACGGTCGAGGAGGCCGGGCGACCACAACGCGCCTTCCCCCATCGCAGGAGCCACCTTGTCCTCGGCGACTCCTGCCACGAGAGGAAGCGCCGCCATGGCTGCTTAAGGCGACGCATGTCCTCGAAGAGGTGTGCCCACGCCCTCGAGGAGCCACCGTCGGGGTCGCCGCTTACTTGCAGGGGCGGCCGCGGCCTCTCTTGGGTGGTGGTGAACCCAGCCCCTCATTGGGGGCGTTCCCCTTCTTGGCGGTAGAAAACCTTCTCGTTGGTGCCATGGATGCTACGGCAAGACGACGAGATGAGGAAGAAGGAGCAAGCAACGAGGAGATGGAGATGAGCAAGGGGGCTCTTCCCCTCCCCTTTTTATAGCCGGAGGGAGGCCAACCGCCGGCCTCCATGATCCCCAGTAATGATGACCCTTGTGCATGCAGCATGCTCTTGTTGAGTCGAATGGCTGCCGAGGCAGCATGGGGAAGCGGAGACACCCACGTCCCATCAAGCGCCACGCTTCATCCAGGGCCGCATGCGGTTGGGGCCCGCGGCGCTTCACCCTTGCCCCTTGGTTTCACCTCGAAGCCATGTCCGAGCATGACTTGCCTTCCTGCGGCCCACTGCGTGGCTCCATCGACGGCCTGGTACGACCCACCTTCAGCATCAACAACACAAGACCCTCTCGAGGGGCCAAGCCTCGCGAGGCGGATGATGCCAAGACCTCCAGAAGGAGCGGCCTCCTCAGGCTAGCTCCTGAGGAGCGGAGATCTCTATGAAAGCCTCCACCTCGTGAGGCTCGGATGACGCAAGCCATGATGACCAAGGCCAGGCGGGTGCCAGCGGGCGCAGTACAACAGTTTCCTCTTTGGTGCTAAAGAAGCAAGCGCAGGCGCGGAGTCCCGAGGAATCAGCCAAAGGTTTCCGTTTCCATGCAACAAGACCAGGACCGCTAGGATGGCAGGATGGAGGTCATCACCGAGCCCACCATGGTGTCACGACCAGAAGCTTTGCAGGAGAAGACCACCTTTTGTCAGGGTAAGATGTACTAGTTGTCTCCCATCGAATTTGGCTGTTGCGGGACCCCTTCCCGCCTTCATTTTGGGGGAAGAGGACCAAGGCCACTATAAATATAGCCTAGCCACCACCATAGAATGGGATGGGATCACTGAGACCGTCCTCTCCCTCACCATCTCTAGAACACACCTCCTTAGGTTGTTCTTCCACTGTACTAGTTCATCCTCAGCCCACCTCGAGGCCAATCACGACAAAGCAGGAGTAGGGTTTTACACCGCAAGGTGGCCCGAACCCGGGTAAACTGTCGTGTCCCATTTCCTTCCTGTTCATCGAGCTAGGCAGTGGGATCGGTGAGTAGGCAGGCTGGGGAGGCTGAGTTGTTCGCACGCATTCTAGAGTTCGAATCTATCCAGGGTCTGCAGAGCCTGGAATCCGACACAACAACATTTGCCTTTATGGGAAGGCCCTAATGCGGTCTATTGTCATGTCTCTCGGCGGTGCCTGCAAAGAGGGAAGGTTATGGGCATGCGTTGCCCTGGCCCGGTAAGCAGATATAACATTGTGTGCCCGTAGTTCGATAGGGCCCTTTTTGTCCCCGTTTGGTACCGTTTATGTTTTGCCACGACGGTGGCCGTTGGATGTCATGAGTTGACATTGGGGCCACCCAGGACTGAACCCAAAGAGGTGTTGGTTGGAGTGGCCGGGAGAGTGTAATGGCAGTAGATTGGTTTTGTCGGAACGCCGTTGGTCCACCCGAATGGGGGCAAGAGGCCACGGGTTTTGTGATGTGGGTACGTTGTGCTAACCTATGCAGACTCTGTGTTTAATCTATCGATAGCCGCGTCCTCGGTCATGGGCACAGTTCGTATTAGGTCATACCATTCGATAAACACTCACAATGACGGAATGACTTTTATATGACTTATATGTTTATGATGTGATCAGTAATAGTTTGGCAGGATGCCGATGATGATGTTGAGATGATCTTGAGGATGATCATTCAGTTTGTGATCACAAGGTGATCATGTGGAGATTTTGATCACGAGGGGATCAAGATGGTATATTGCTTGGCCGGATAGCTGCTATGTCTCGAGCTTGCGTTGGTTTTCCCCGAAGAGGAGAGGATGATGCAGCATAGTAGCATAAGTATTTCCCTCAGTTTTTGAGAACCAAGGTATCAATCCTGTAGGAGGCCACGCGCAAGTCCCTCGTACTTGCACAAAACGATAGCTACTCGCAACCAACGCGGTTAGGGGTTGTCAATCCCTTCACCGGGCCATTCACGAGTGAGATCCGATAGAGATAATATTTTTGGTATTTTTGGTATAAAGATGCAAAGTGAAAAGTAAAAGCAAAGCAAGTAAATAAGGTGATGGAGATTGATATGATGAGAATAGACCCGGGGGCCATAGGTTTTACTAGTGGCTTCTCTCAAGAGCATAGATATTCTACGGTGGGTGAACAAATTAATGTTGAGCAATTGATGTAATTGAGCATAGTTATGAGTATATCTAGGCAATGATCATGTATATAGGCATCACGTCCGAGACAAGTAGACCGAAACGATTCTGCATCTACTATTATTACTCCACTCATCGACCGCTATCCAAAGATGCATCTAGAGTATTAAGTTAAAAATAGAGTAACGCCTTAAGCAAGATCACATGATGTAGAGGAATAAATACATGCAATATGATAAATACCCCATCTTGTTATCCTCGATGGCAACAATACAATATGTGCCTTGCAACCCCTTCTCACATCGGGGTAAGGACACCGCAAGATTGAACCCAAAGCTAAGCACTTCTCCCATTGCAAGAACTACCAATCTAGTTGGCCAAACCAAACGGATAATTCAAGAGACTTGCAAAGATAACTCAATCATACATAAAAGAATTCAGAGAAGAATCAAATATTTTCCATAGATAAGTTGGATCATAAACCCACAAGTCATCGGGCCTCAACAAACACACCGCAAAAAGAAGATTACATCGAATAGATCTCCACGAGAGGGGAGAACATTGTATTGAGATCCAAAAGAGAGAAGAAGCCAACTAGCTACTAGCTATGGACCAAGGTCTGAAGTAAACTACTCACACTTCATCGGAGGCGCTATGGTGTTGATGTAGAAGCCCTCCGTGGTGGATGCCCCCCCTCGTGAGCTCCAGAACAGGCCCCAAGATGGGATCTCGTGGATACAGGAAGTTGCGGCGGTGGAATTAGGTTTTTGGCTCCATCTCTGATCTGTTGGGGGTACGTAGGTATATATAGGAGGAAGGAGTACGTCGGTGGAGCGTCAGGGGGCCCACGAGGCAGGGGGGCGCGCCCTCCACCCTCGTGACCGCCTCTGGCACTTCTTGGAGTAGGGTCCAAGTCTCCTGGATCACGTTCGGTGAGAAGATCACGTTCCCGAAGGTTTCATTCCGTTTGGACTCTGTTTGATATTCCGTTTCTTCGAAACACTGAAATAGGTTAAAAAAACAGCAACTCTGGGCTGGGCCTCCGGTTAATAGGTTAGTCCCAAAAGTAATATAAAAGTGGAAAATAAAGCCCATTATAGTCCAAAATAATAGATAAAGTAGCATGGAGCAATCAAAAATTATATATACGTTGGAGACGTGTCAATAGCCAAGGGTGAGATGGTTATTGAGATCTGAGATGGTGGTTTATCAGCCTTGTAGTAGTTTCATATCATGTTGAGTAGTTGCTTTCGCATCATGGTAGTTGTTAATTATCTAACCTGTTTAATGCTCTGTTGTTGTTTTGCCTTGATGCTTTTGGTTGTTGTGAGCTTGCAAGTACATTCAATGTACTGACCGCGTGTCATGAAAGATTGCAGGTGATGCCATGATTAATTGATTGCTTGTTGAGGTTAACGATCATCCGAGCTAGATCGTGTCCCAACCAGAGTCCCATTGGAGTGGAGTTCACCGCCTTCGTCATTGTTTCGCTGCTAGAAGATTTCCGCTGCTACGAGTCATTCCGCTGCTAGCCTAGAGCAAGTGTAGTATCGCAGGCATAGTGTCGCCATGCTGATGTGATCCTTTGTAACATCAGACCCTTGTACCATTATCCTTTGTAATAAGAGTTCATTTGTTCTATGTCAAGCAGTGCCATATTCTAGAAGACTTCACCTTGATCTCTGGGCTGGAATACGGGGCGTTCCGGCCTCTCTGAGCCGGGGTGCCACATGCCCCCTTGATACGTCCATTTTGCATCATGCTTTTATATCAATATTTATTGCATTATGGGCTGTTATTACACATTATATCTCAATACTTATGGCTATTCTCTCTTATTTTACAAGGTTTACCGTGAAGAGGGGGAATGCCGTACCGAATTCTCGGGCCGAAAAGGAGCAAACGTTGGAAACCTATTCTGCACAACTCCAAAAGTCCTGAAACTCCACGAAACAACTTTTTTGATTTGATAAGGATTTATGAGCGAAAGAAATAGGCCAGGGGGGCCACATCCTGTCCAGGAGACAGGAGTGTGCCCCCCCCCCCCCCCGTAGGGCGCGACCCCTATCTCCTGGGCCCCCTGGTGGGCCTTCGGCGTCCATCTTCTGCTATATCATCACTTTTACCCTGGAAAAAATCGTGGGCAAGATTACGGGACTAAACTCCGCCGCCACGAGGCGGAACCTTGGCGGAGTCAATCCAGGGCTCTGGCAGAGCTGTTCTGCCGGGGACACTTCCCTCCGGGAGGGGGAAATCATCACCAACGTCATCACCAACGATCCTCTCATCGAGAGGGGGTCAATCTCCATCAACATATTCACCAGCACCATCTCCTCTCAAAACCCTAGTTCATCTCTTGTATCCAATCTTGTATCAAAACTACAAATTGGTACATGTGGGTTGCTAGTAGTGTTGATTACTCCTTGTAGTTGATGCTAATTGGTTTACTTGGTGGAAGATCATATGTTCAGATCCTTTATGCACATTATTACTCCTCTGATTATGAACATGAATATGCTTTGTGAGTAGTTACGCTTGTTCCTGAGGACATGGGTGAAGTCTTGCTATTAGTAGTCATGTGAATTTGGTATTCGTTCGATATTTTGATGAGATGTATGTTGTCTTTCCTCTAGTGGTGTTATGTGAACATCGACTACATGACACTACTCCATTATTTGGGCCTAGAGGAAGGCATGGGGAAGTAATAAGTAGATGATGGGTTGCTAGAGTGACAGAAGCTTAAACCCTAGTTTATGCGTTTCTTCGTTAGGGGTTGATATGGACCCATATGTTTTTGTGGTTAGGTTTACCTTAATACTCCTTTTTGTAGTTGCGGATGCTTGCAATAGGGGTTAATCATAAGTGGGATGCTTGTCCAAGTTAGGGCAGTACCCAAGTACCGGTCCACCCACATATCAAATTATCAAAGTACCGAACGTGAATCTTACGAACGTGATGAAAACTAGCTTGACGATAATTCCTAATGTGTTCTCGGGAGCTCCTTCTTCATTATTAGAATTTTTCCAGGCTTATCCTTTGCTACATAAAGGATTGGGCCACCTTGCTGCACTTTATTTACTTTATTTACTTTTTGTTCTTTACTATTTATCTTATCACAAAACTATCTATCACCTACTATTCAGTGCTTGCAGAGAAAACCTTACTGAAAACCGCTTATCATTTCCTTCTGCTCCTCGTTGGGTTCGACACTCTTACTTATCGAAAGGACTATGATAGATCCCCTATACTTGTGGGTCATCAAGACTCTTTTATGGCGCCGTTGCCGGGGAGTGTAGCGCTTTTGGTGAGTGGAACTTGGTAAGGAAACATTTATATAGTGTGCTGAAATTTTCTGTTACTTGTCACTATGGAAACTAATCCTTTGAGGGGCTTGTTTAGGGTATCTTCACCCCAACTAGAAGAGCATAGAGATGCTCCTCAACCTACTGAACTTTATGAAAATATTCACTTTGAGATTCCTTCGGGTATGATAGAAAAACTGCTAGCTAATCCTTTTGCAGGAGACGGAACATTGCATCCCGATTTACACCTTATCTTTGTGGATGAAGTTTGTGGATTATTTAAGCTTGCGGGTATTCCCAATGATGTTGTCAAAAGGAAGGTCTTCCCTTTATCTTTGAAGGGAGATGCAATGACATGGTATAGGCTATGAGATGATACGAGATCTTGGAATTATAAGCGATTGAAGTTGGAATTTCACCAGAAGTTCTATCCTATGCATCTTGTTCATCATGATCGTAATTACATATATAATTTCTGGCCTCGCGGCGGAGAAAGCATCGCTCAAGCTTGGGGGAGGCTTAAGTCAATGTTGTATTCATGCCCCAATCATGAGCTCTCTCGAAATGATTATTCAGAATTTTTATGCTCGGCTTTCTCTTGATAATCGCAACTTGCTCGATACTTCCCGTGCTTGTTCCTATATGTCAAGACTATTGATTTCAAATGGGACTTATTGGAAAGAATTAAACGCAACTCTGAAGATTGGGGTTCCGACGATGGTAAGGAGTCAGGTATGACACCTAAGTTCGATTGTGTTGAATCTTTTATGGATACCGATGCTTTCCGTGGATTTAGCTCTAAGTATGGACTTGACTCTGAGATAGTAGCTACTTTTTTTGAAACTTTTGCTACTAACGTTGATCTCCCTAAAGAGAAGTGGTTTAAATATAATCCTCCTGTTGAAGTGAAAGTAGTTGCACGTATTACAGTCAAAGAAAAGACTATTACATATAGTGATCCTATTATTCCTACTGCTTATGTCGAAAAACCTCCTTTTCCTGTTAGGATAAAAGATCATGCTAAAGCTTCGACTGTTGTTCGTAAGAGTAATACTAGGACCTATACACCTCTTGAGCAAATTAATGTTGAACCTGGTATTGCTATGATTAAAGATCTCTTGGATGAGGACTTAGATGGGCATGTTATCTCTTTCTTGGGTGAAACTGCTAATATTGCTAGACCCGATACTAAGACACATAGACCTGTTGTAGGCACGCCTGTTATTTCTGTTAAAATGGGAGATCATTGTTATCATGGCTTATGTGATATGGGTGCTAGTGCTAGTGCGATACCTTATGATCTTTATAAATAAATTATGCATGATATTGCACCTATTGAATTGGAAGACATTGATGTTACTAGTAAGCTTGCTAATAGGGACACCATTAAACCTATTGGGATTGTTAGAGATGTTGAAGTCTTGTGTGGGAAGATTAAATACCCTGCTGATTTTCTTGTTCTTGCTTCCCCACAAGATGATTTTTGCCCCATTATTTTTGGTAGACCCTTCTTGAATACTGCTAGTGCTAAGATTAGTTGTAAAAGGAAGGTCGCCACTCAAGGCATAGATGGTATGTCTCATGAGTTCAATTTTGCTAAGTTTAGTAGACAACCTCGTGAAAGGGAACCACCTAGTAAGGATGAGATTATTGGTATCGCTTCCATTGTTGTTCCTCCAACTGATCCGTTAGAACATTATTTGTTAGACCATGAAAATGATATGTTTATGAAGGAAAGGGAAGAAATAGATGAAGTGTTCCTTAAACAAGAACCTATGCTGAAACATAACCTTCCCGTTGAAATTCTTGGGGATCCCCCTCCACCCAAGGGTGATCCCGTGTTTGAACTCAAACCCTTACCTGATAATCTTAAGTATGCTTATCTTGATGAAAAATAAATATATCATGTTATTATTAGTGCTAACCTTTCAGAAAAATAAGAAGAAAGATTATTGAAAAATCTGAAGAAGCGCAGAGCTGCTATTGGATATACTCTGGATGATCTTAAGGGCATTAGTCCCACATTATGTCAACACAAAATTTCAGTGGAAAAGGATGCCAAACCAGTTAGGGATCCTCAAAGACGATTAAATCCAAGATGAAGGAAGTGGTAAGAAAGGAGATACTAAAACTCCTTGAGGCAGGTATTATTTATCCTGTTGCTGATAGTGAATGGGTAAGCCCTGTCCATTGTGTCCCTAAAAAGGGAGGTATTACCGTTGTTCCTAATGATAAAGATGAATTGATCCCGCAAAGAATTATTACAGGCTCAAGGATGGTAATTGATATTCGTAAGTTAAATAAAGCTACTAAGAAAGATCATTACCCTTTACCTTTTATTGATCAAAAGCTAGAAAGGCTATCCAAACACACACATTTTTGCTTTCTAGATGGTCATTCTGGCTTCTCTCAAATACCTGTGTCAGCAAAGGATCAATCTAAAACTACTTTTACTTGCCCTTTTGGTACTTTTGCTTATAGACGTATGCCTTTTGGTTTATGTAATGCACCTGCTACCTTTCAAAGATGCATGATGGCTATATTCTCTGATTTTTGTGAAAAGATTTGTGAGGTATTCATGGATGACTTCTCCGCCTATGGATCCTCTTATGATGATTGTTTGAGCAACCTTGATCGAAGTTTTGCGTAGATGCGAAGACACTAGTCTCAAATCTGAATTGGGAAAAGTGTCACTTTATGGTTAATGAAGGCATTGTCCTGGGGCACAAGATCTCCGAGAGAGGTATTGAAGTTGATAAAGCCAAAGTTGATGCTATTGAAAAGATGCCATGTCCCAAGGACATAAAAGGTATAAGAAGTTTCCTTGATCATGCCGGCTTTTATAGGAGGTTCATTAAGGACTTTTCTAAAATCTCTAGGCCTCTCACTAATTTATTGCAAAAATATATTCCTTTTGTCTTTGATGATGATTGTGTAGAAGCATTTGAAACACTTAAGAAAGCCTTGATCACTGCACCTATTGTTCAGCCACCTGATTGGAATTTACCTTTTGAAATTATGTGCGATGCTAGTGATTATGCTGTAGGTGCTGTTTTAGGGCAAAGAGTCGATAAGAAATTGAATGTTATCCAAAGATGCTAGTAAGACTCTCGACATCGCCCGGAGAAATTATGCAACTACTGAAAAAGAGTTCTTAGCAATTGTATTTGCATGTGATAAGTTTAGACCTTATATTGTTGATTCCAAAGTTACTATTCACACTGATCATGCTGCTATTAAATATCTTATGGAAAAGAAAGATGCTAAGCCTAGACTCATTAGATGGGTTCTCTTGCTCCAAGAATTTGACTTGCATATTATCGATAGAAAGGGAGCTGAGAACCTGCTGCGGCATAACCTGTCTAGGTTAGAGAATGTTCTTGATGACCCACCGCCTATTAATGATAGCTTTCCGATGAACAATTAGCGGTCAATGCTTCTCATATCGCTCCTTGGTATGCTGACTATGCTAATTACATTGTTGCTAAATATATACCGCCTAGTTTCACATACCAAAGAAAAGAAAAGTTCTTTTATGATTTAAGACATTACTTCGGATGATCCACACCTTTATAAAGAAGGAGTAGATGGTATTATTAGACGTTGTGTGCCTGAGCATGAACAGGAACAAATCCTACGCAAGTGTCACTCTGAATCCTATGGAGGACACCACGCTGGAGATAGAACTGGACACAAGGTACTACAATCTGGTTTTTATTGGCCTACTCTTTTTAAAGATGCCCGTAAGTTTGTCATATCTTGTGATGAATGTCAAAGAATAGGTAACATTAGTAGATGTCAAGAAATGCCTATGAATTATTCTCTTGTTATTGAACTGTTTGATGTTTGGGGCTTTGATTATATGGGACCTTTTCCTGCATCCAATGGTTATGCACATATTCTAGTTGTTGTTGATTACGTTACTAAGTGGGTAGAAGCTATTCCAACTAGTAGTGCTGATCATAACACTTCTATTAAAATGCTTAAAGAAGTTATTTTTCCGAGGTTTGGAGTCCCTAGATATCATATGACCGATGGTGGTTCACACTTTATTCATGGTGCTTTCATAAGATGCTTGCTAAGTATGATGTCAATCATAGAATCGCATCTCCTTATCACCCGCAGTCTAGTGGTCAAGTAGAGTTGAGCAATAGAGAGCTCAAATTAATTTTGCAAAAGACTGTGAATAAATCTAGAAAGAATTGGTCCAAAAACTTGATGATGCATTATGGGCCTATAGAACTGCATACAAAAATCCTATGGGTATGTCTCCATATAAGATGGTTTATGGAAAAGCATGTCATTTACCTCTTGAACTTGAACATAAGGCATATTGGGCTATTAAAGAGCTCAATTATGACTTCAAACTTGCCGGTGAGAAGAGGTTGTTTGATTTGATGAATGGAGAACCCAAGCATATGAGAATGCTAATCTTTTCAAAGAAAAAGTCAAACACTGGCATGATAAGAGGATACAAAAGCGTGAGTTTAACATAGGAGATTATGTGTTATTGTTCAACTCTCGTTTAAGATTTTTTGCAGGAAACTTCTCTCAAAATGGTAAGGTCCCTACGTTATCGAGGAGGTCTATCGTTCTGGTGCTATAAAAATCAACAACTTCGAAGGCACAAATCCGAGGGTGGTAAACGGTCAAAGAATTAAACATTATATTTCGGGTAATCCTATCAATGTTGAAACTAATATTATCAAAACCATAACCCCTTAGGAATACATAAGAGACACTTTCCAGAATGTTCCAGACTCCAAAAAGGTATAGGTACGTGGTACGGTAAGTAAACCGACTCCAAAACAACTCTAATGGCAATTTTTATCAGTTTGGGATTATTTAAGAATTTTAGGAAGAAAGAAGTAGTCTGAAAGGGACACGAGGCTCCCACGAGAGAGGAGGCCGCCCCCCCCCCCCTGTAGGGCGCGCCCCCCTGTCTCATGGGCACCTCGTGTGCCTCCTGGACTCTGTTTTCTTTTATGTTACGTATTTTGGTCGGTAAAAAATCATTATATATACTCCCGGATGTTTTGACCAATGTATCACGCAAATATCCTCTGTTTTCGTTTCGAGCTATTTTTGTTTCAGATCTAGAGTACCATGTCGTCTCCAAGCGCTCCCAAGGACAAGTTTTTCGAGAGGGTTATTGAGGGAGTCCTGGATTAAGGGGTGTCCGGATGGCCGGACTATGACCTTTGGCCGGACTCCTGGACTATGAAGATACAAGATTGAAGACTTCATCCCGTGTCCGGATGGGACTTTCCTTGGCGTGGAAGGCAAGCTTGGTGATACGGATATGTAGATCTCCTTCCATTGTAACCGACTACATGTAACCCTGGCCCTCTCCGTGTCTATATAAACTGGAGGGTTTTAGTTCGTGGGACGAACAACAATCATACCATAGGCTAGCTTCTAGGGTTTAGCCTCTCGATCTCGTGGTAGATCTACTCTTGTACTACCCATATCATCAATATTAATCAAGCAGAGTAGGGTTTTACCTCCATCGAGAGGGCCCGAACCTGGGTAAAAACATTGTGTCCCTTGTCTCCTGTTACCATCCGCCTAGACGCACAGTTCGGGACACCCTACCCGAGATCCGCCGGTTTTGACACCGACATTGGTGCTTTCATTAAGAGTTCCTCTGTGTCGTCACCTTTAGGCCCGATGGCTCCTCCGATCATCAACAACGATGCGGTCTAGGGTGAGACTTTTCTCCCCGGACAGATCTTCGTATTCGGCGGCTTTGCTGCGGCCAATTAAGCAGCCATATGGAGCATATTGAAAGCTACGCCCCTGGCCATCAGGTCAGATTTGGAAGTTTGAACTACACGGCCGACATCCGCGGAGATTTGATCTTTGACGGGTTCGAGCCACAGCCAAGTGCGCCGCACTGTCACGATGGGCATGATTTAGCTCTACCGCCGAACAGTGTCCTGGAGGCCGCACCATTGTCCGCCCTGACCCTTAGCTCGGAGCCGACTGCGCCAATCGAGGACGGATGGCTGGACACCGCCTCGGGGGCTGCAATATCTACGGCGATCGAGCCGAACACCATACCTATCCTTTGCGAAGCTCATGACTCCAAGGTGCCGGACTCCTCTCCGGACTCCGAACCTTCCGCGCCCCTGCCAATCGAATCTGATTGGGCGCCGATCATGGGGTTCACCGCCGTGGACATCTTTTAGCACTCGCCCTTTAGCGACATTCTGAATTCACTAAAGTCTCTCGCTTTATCAGGAGAGCCCTGGCCGGACTATGGTCGGGAAGATTGGGATGCGGACGACGAAGAAATTCAAACCCCACCCACCACCCACTTCATAGCCACTGTCGATGATTTAACCGACATGCTCGACTTCGACTCCGAAGACATGGACGGTATGGACGACGATGCAGGAGACGAACAAGAACCAGCGCCTACAGGGCACTGGAAGGCCACCTTGTCATATGACATATACATGGTGGACACCCCAAAAGAAGGTAACGGCGATGGAACAACGGAGGATGACCCCTCCAAGAAACAGCCTAAGCGCCGGCGTCAGCGGCGCCGCTCTAAATCCTGCCACAGAAAAAACGGCAATGCTGGCACCGGAGACAATAACACCCCGGACAGTGCCGAAGACAACCCCCTGCAGCAGGATTCAGCACAGGAGGATGGAGAAGCCGGCCCTCATGAGAGCGGCAGAGAGAGGTGTAGAGGACGATAATTACATGCCTCCCTCCGAAGACGAGGCAAGCCTCGACGACGACGAATTTGTCGTGCCTGAGGATCCCGTCGAACATGAGCGTTTCAAACGCAGGCTTATGGCCACGGCGAGCAGCCTCAAGAAAAAACAACAACAACTTAGAGCTGACCAAGACTTGCTAGCCGACAGATGGACTGATGTCCTTGTGGCCGAAGAGTACGAACTCGAACGCCCCTCCAAGAGCTACCCAAAACACAGGCTGCTACCTCGATTAGAGGAGGAAGCACCTAGACCTACATCACCAGCGCATGATACGGCCGACCGGCCACCTCGTGGCCGCGACAGAGAGGCCTCTCGGCCCTCCACTCAAGCCGCACCCCGGCGTCGCTCAAAGAATACCAAGGCACGGGGAAATGCGCCAGACCTGCGAGATATATTGGAGGACAGGGCAAGGCAAACAAGATCGATCTATGGATCGCGTGGGCGCCCACCGCGTGGCGATAACCGTCATGACGGATATGGTAAATCTGGCCGGGCGAACACAGCAGACAAAGCTCATTTGAGCTACGCCGTGATATAGCCCAACATGTAGGCGCCAAGACACCTACTATGCTTCACAGATGAAGTAATGGATCATCAAATCCCCGAGGGTTTCAAACCCGTAAACATTGAATCATACGATGGCACAACAGACCCTTTGATATGGATCGAGGACTATCTCCTTCATATCCACATGGCCCGCGGTGATGATCTACACGCCATCAAATACCTCCCACTCAAGCTTAAAGGACCAGCTCGGCATTGGCTTAACAGCTTGCCAGCAGAATCAATTGGTTGTTGGGAGGACACGGAAGCCGCATTCCTTGACAACTTCTAGGGCACCTATGTGCGACCACCAGAACCCGATGACCTAAGACACATAATCCAGCAGCCAGAGGAATCGGCCAGGCAATTCTGGACACGGTTCCTAACAAAGAAAAATCAAATAGTCGACTGTCCGGACGCAGAGGCCCTTGCAGCCTTCAAGCATAACATCCGTGACGAGTGGCTTGCCCGGCACCTAGGACAGGAAAAGCCGAAATCCATGGCAGCCCTCACGACACTCATGACCCGCTTTTGCGCGGGAGAAGACAGTTGGCTGGCTCGTAGTAATAACATGACCAAGATCCACGGTAATTCGGATACCAAGGACAGCATTGGCGGTCGGCGTCGCAACAAGCAAAAGCGCCGCGTGCGGCGACAATGCTAAGGATACGGCAGTTAATGCCGGATTCAGAGGCTCTAAACCCGGTCAGCGGAAAAAGCCATTCAAAAGAAATACTCCGGGCCAGTCCAATTTGGACCAAATACTCGATCGCTCGTGCCAGATACACAACACCCCCGAAAAAACAGCCAACCACACCAACAGGGATTGTTGGGTGTTCAAGCAGGCAGGCAAGTTAAACGGCGAAAACAATGACAAGGGGCTGCATAGCAATGACGAGGACGAGCCCGGCCGCAGAACAATAGGGGACATAAGGGTTTCCCCCCACAAGTGCGGACGGTGAACATGATATACGCAACCCACATACCCAAAAGGGAGCGGAAGCGTGCACTCAGGGACGTATATGCGTTGGAGCCGATCGCCCCAAAGTTCAACCCATGGTCCTCCTGCCCGATCACTTTTGATCGAAGGACCACCCACTAGCATCCGCCATGGCGGATTCGCGCATTGGTTTTAGACCCAATCATTGTGGATTTCACCTCACTAGAGTCCTTATGGACGGCGGCAACTGAACACTGCTTTATCGGGATACAAGGTAAAATGGGCATAGATCCCTCAAGGATTAAACCCACAAAGATGACCTTTAAAGGCGTCATACCAGGTGTAGAGGCCAACTATACAGGCTCGATTACACTTGAGGTGGTCTTCGGATCCCCGGATAATTTCCGAAGCGAGGAGTTAATCTTCAACATAGTCCCGTTCCGCAGTGGCTATCACGCACTGCTCGGACGAACCACATTTGCAAAGTTCAATGAGGTGCCGCACTACGCATGCCTCAAGCTCAAGATGCCAGGCCCTCGAGGAGTCATTACGGTCAATGGAAACACTGAACGCTCTCTCCGGACGGAGGACCATACGGCGGCCCTCGCGGCGGAAGTACAAAGCAGCCTGTCAAGGCAATTCTCCAGTCCGGCCATTAAACATCCGGACACCGTCAAGCGCGCCCGGAGCAACCTACAACAAGACCGCCTGGCACGTTCCGAGCACGCGTAGCAATGCGGCCCTAACCCCAGCCCTCGCGAAATTGCCATTCCAGTACTGCGCGTACATAACTACGCTCTGGAAATACCATGGGCATAGGGGGAGGGGCACGACCACGGCACGCCCAAAATGCAGCTCAACCGCACAAGGGGCTCCCGATTTTGTCATTCTTTTTTTTCTTACTTTTAGGACTCCACTTTCCGGAAGGCCTGTCCAGCAGCATAATCGCCGAACACACGATGCAACAGCCAGGGAGGCAGAAAGCTACGTCGAGTGTCCAGGTGGTCTCTATAACGAGCAGTATACTTGTTTCACATATCATCCCGCAGCTCGCCCTGGAGGGGGGACATGTTAAATAGTCCCATCTCTTGCTTATCGCACTATTTGTATCGTTCTGCTTTCACCGCATACTTTTCGAATAAACATTGCATAGCTTTTGTCTATTATTGCATTACCTTTTTTTATATAACAATATGTTTAGTTATGACATAATGCAACCGTACACTTTGGTGCGGCCAATACACCAGGGGCTTGCGTACCCCAGAATATGGTGTGAGAAGTCCGAACACTCTCATGAGTGCGGCACCCCGAACTTATAGCATTATATGCATCGGCTCCGAATCATGTCTTGGGTCAACAGTTGGGTTTGCCCAGCTCCCATGTTTTGGTGCCTTACGTTGTGTTATATCGGCTAAGGTAGCACTGGGAGAACCACTGCGATTGTGCCCCAGTTGAGCCGGGCTAAGCACCTCAGTGGAGAAAGCTAAAACTGACCATCATGATAGGGCGAGAGCTGCTCGCTGTTCGAGAGGTTTACGAGTCCCTAAAGACTTATGCTCCTTAGAGCGAGGAGTCTGCTTTGTCCGGCCTAGGCGTGGATAGCGCCCCGAACTCGGTCTTCCGAATACTAGGGGCTTCGCTGAAATTTAAAATTATAGAATTCTATGGCTAAGTGAGAGTGTTCAAGCATTATAGTCCGATTGCCTTGTTCGTTGTGTTGAGCGCCTCCCTCGAAGGACCCAATAATGGGAAAAGAGCGCTCAAGTTTATCCCGAACACCCCAAAGACTTTCGCGGCATGAAGGGCCGACGACTCGCCATCTCTCAGTTTTGATAAACGACCGCACAGAAGGTAATATTTTAAATTCAAAAGCGTTGCTTAGCGCATATGAAACAAGTTTTCAGCGTACAGGATTACAAATGCGAGTTTACTCAAAAATTACATCTTTGGAGCACTCATCAGCTATACGGCGGGCACCCTTCAGGACGCCCTCATAATACATCTCGGGCTTGCGATGCTCCTTGCCTGGCGGTGGTCCGTCCGTCACAAGCTTCTCAGCGTCCATCTTGCCCCAGTGCACTTTAGCACGGGCAAGGGCCCTACGGGCACCTTCGATGCATACGGAGCGCTTGATGACTTCAAGCCTTGGACAAGCATCCACCAGCCGCCTTACCAGCCCGAAGTAGCTTCCAGGCATGGCTTCCCCAGGCCACAGCCGGACTACGAGACTGTTCATGGCCTGTTCGGCCACCTTATGGAGCTCGACCAGCTGCTTCACCGGTCGCTCAAAAAGCACCGGGTGTCCGGCCTCGGCATCGAGACCAGAACACCTTCTCCGTCGAGCTTCCCTCCTCGGCTCGGTAGAATGCGGCTGCGTCGGACACACTCCGGGGAAGATCTACGAATGCTCCTGGAGAGCTCCGGACTCGGGTAAGTAACAAGTAATTCACCTTCGCGTGCTTGCTTTGCATAAAGAATGCCTTACCCGCCGCTATCTTCTTCATCGCCTCAATTTCCTGGAGGGCTTTTTGTGCTTCGGCCTTGGCAGATTTGGCGCTCTCAAGCGCCGAGGCGAGCTCGGACTCTCGAGTCTTTGAGTCAAGCTCCAAACTCTCGTGTTTTTCCACGAGAGCCTGGAGCTCTTTCCGCACCGCCGCCACCCGCGCCTCCCGCTTCTCTCGCTCGGTGCGCTCCACGGCCGCATTGTTTTTGGACTTGGACAGCGCTTCCTTTAGGGTCGCCACCTCGTTCGTGGCCCCTGCATACCCACGTTGATCCTGTCATTTTTTGCAACCACATCTTTTTTTATATATATACTTACATAAGGTATTACTTACCTTCCTTGTCCTCGAGCTGCTTCTTGGCAAGGACGAGCTCGTCCTCGGACTGCTCGAGGCTCTGCTTCAATGCATTAACCTTCGCAGTCAGTGCGGCAGAGGTCAGCAGCACAGCCTGCATTCCCATATTGACATACTTATGTTAGACTCATGCGTATATCTTTTTGATCCTCAGTTCGGCTTTTCTTTCCAAACACCAAACTGAGCATCAGGGGCTACTGTCTATGCGGTAATGTTTTTACATATCTTAAATACATACCTCAAAGCCTGTTAGAAAGGCTGGCACGAGCTTGGTCAGCCCGCTCTTGGCGGATCGAACCTTCGATCACCGCACTCATAATAGTGCGGTGCTCCTCGTCGATGGAGGCGCCTGTTAAGCACCTCCGGAGATTATCCGGTGCCTCCGGTTGGACGGAGGTCACCGGTGTCGTAGGCTTGCCCTTCTTAGTAGGGGGGCGCCTGCCGGATGCCGGAACCGTTGAAGGTTCCGGTGCGGTGTCCGGCCTAGGGCCGGACTTGGAGCCCTTTGGGGTTTCATCACCTTGGAGTCTGGGATCCGGGAGGTTACCTTGCGGCGCCTCCAGGACCACCTCCTCCTGGCCTGGCCCCTTTTGGGACGCCACCTCGGCATCATCCGCAGCGCGAGGAGAGGAGGCGGTCGGAAGTGAAGTGTTGTTCACATCCGACGAACCCAGGGAACCGCTCGACGAAGCGTCGAGCCCGGCCTTGGGCGGACTGCATGATTATATTCCACATCAGAAGGTACTGTGCAATAAAAGAAACGCCATGAGTTATTCTGGTACCCGGATACTTACGATTTTGCCAGGGGCTTGGCCCTGGGTGGCCACTCTTCTTCGCCGTCGTCGGCGTTGGTGGAAATAGTCCGGAGGAGGGTCCTTCCCTTCTTGGACCCTCCGGCCTCCCCGATTGGGGCGGCCTTCCTTTTCTTCTCTCCCCGGCCGGGAGAGGCCTCTCTTTCCTCCTCCTCGTCTTCACGGGAGGAGTCCGCCTCAGAGTCGTCGGACGATGAGTCCGACACCACCTGGCGCCGGGAACTCCTTCGAGTTCCCGTGGCCTTCTTCTCCGGCACCACGTAAGGTGCCGGAACCAGCAGCCCCGTCAAGCGGGCATCCGCTGGGTCTTCTGGCAAGGGAGCCGGACAGTCAATCTGCCCGGACGTCCTCTGCCAATCCTGTCAAGGGTAAGGGAGTTTAGATCCCGCATAGAGTCAAACTATGAAAACAAGTGTCCCGTAAAGGGAAAAATAGCTTACCGCGTTGGCTTGATGCTGCGCGCTGAATCCGCGATCCTCGGTAGCGGATGCGGGAGCCTCGGCGCCCTTGAACAACACCTTCCAGGCATCTTCGTACGTAGTGTCGAAGAGCCTGCTCAGGGTTTGGTGCTGTGCTGGATCAAACTCCCACAAGCTGAAAGCTCGTTGTTGGCACGGGAGGATCCGGCGGATGAGCATGACCTGGACTACATTGACGAGTTTGAGCTTCTTGCTCACCAGGTTTTGGACGCAGGTTTGGAGTCCGGACAGCTCCTCCGAATTACCCCACGACAAGCCCGTCTCTTTCCAGGAGGTGAGCCGTGTAGGGAAGCCAGATCGGAATTCGGGGGCCGCTGCCCATTCAGGGTCACGCGGCTCGGTGATGTAAAACCACCCCGATTTCCACCCCTTTATGGTCTCCACGAAGGAGCCCTCGAGCCATGAAATGTTGGGCATCTTGCCCACCATGGTGCCTCCGCACTCCGCTTGTTGGCCGCCCACTACCTTCGGCTTGACACTAAAAGTCTTCAACCATAAACCGAAGTGGGGCTGGATGCAGAGGAAGGCCTCGCACACGACGATAAACATCGAGATGTTGATGATGAAGTTCGGGGCTAGATCGTGGAAATCTAGGCCGTAGTTGAACATGAGTCCCCGGACAAATGGGTGAAGTGGGAAACCTAGTCCGCGGAGGAAGTGGGTGAGAAACACCACCCTCTCATGGGGCCTGGGGGTGGGGATGAGCTGCCCCTTGTCGGGAAGCCGGTGCGCGATGTCATTAGACAAGTATCCGGCCTCCTCATCTTTTTGATGTGTCCCTCCGTGACGGAGGAGACCATCCACTTGCCTCCCGCTCCGGACATGGCTGGAGAAGGTTGAGGTGGGATGTGCGGACTTGAGCGCTGGAGCTCGAGTGCGCGAAAATGGATAAGCAAAAGAGGAAGAAGGCGTAGATGGAAAAGGCGGATCCTTATCCCCTTATATGGGCGGACGAAACTATGTGCCCCCACCAGCCTGGTAAAACTCGCTTATCGCCATAAATTAATGGCACGGTTGGGTTACCCACGTCCGGATTGATGAGAATCCCGGAATAAGGGGACACGATCTATGCTTCAACAAGACATGCCAAGGAAACCGCCTCGCTAAGTGCGCTGAGGTGGGACAGTAAAATCGATTCAAATAAAGGCTTGGCCGTGGTGTGATGACATGCTGCGAAATACGTCAGCAGATTAGATGTGTGTAAATATTATTCTCTCTACGATGGTATGTGGAAATTATTTTGCAGAGCTGGACACTATCCTTGTGTTCAAACTCTTCTATGAAGTATTCGGAGGAGGAAACCGCCTTGCAATGCCAAAGACAAGCTGCCACGGACTCGTCGTCATTGAAGCCTGGTTCAGGCTACCGAGGGAGTCCTGGATTAGGGGTGTCCAGATGGCGGACTATGACCTTTGGCGGAATCTCGGACTATGAAGATACAAGATTGAAGACTTCGTCCCATGTCCGGATGGGACTTTCCTTGGCGTGGAAGGCAAGCTTGGCGATACTGATATGTAGATCTCCTTCCATTGTAATCGACTCATGTAACCCTAGCCCTCTCCGATGTCTATATAAACCGGAGGGTTTTAGTCCGTAGGACGAACAACAATCATACCATAGTCTAGCTTCTAGGGTTTAGCCTCTCTGATCTCGTGGTAGATCTACTCTTGTACTACCCATATCATCAATATTAATCAAGCAGGAGTAGGGTTTTACCTCCATCGAGAGGGCCCAACTCAGGTAAAACATTGTGTCCCTTGTCTCCTGTTACCATCCGCCTAGACGCACAGTTCGGGACCCCCTACCCAAGATCCGCCGGTTTTGACACCGACAGTTATCAACCCCTATCTCGTGGAGGTGCTGCAACACCCTCAAACCATTGAGATACGTGAGGGGGTGCTGCACATCCGCGATGTGGAGGGACCAAGGCGTGTCGGGAGCGTGGAGACAAAGCTCGAAGCCATGGAGCAAAAAGTTTTCAAGTGTCAAGGGATGGTGGAGCGTGGACTCAACGCCAACTAGATGATGATCACGGAGTTCACCAACAACCACAAGATGGATGCCAAAGTCATTGGGTAGACCATCTTCAAGCTTCAAGAGAAAATCGACCACCTCCAAGCCCAGATTTATGACCTGCAAAACCAGAACTGTGAGTATGAATATAGATTCAAAAGGATGAGTTTGGCTGCAGATTTAAGGACCCGGAGACTCCATCATCCTTTTATGATGGAGAGCCTATGCCTTGGAAGACGGACGACAAACCTGCATCATCAAAAACTCCTACTTCACCACCTCTGAAGAAATAATCACATGGGTATGGGCACTCCCCTTGGAAACTGCCAAGCTTGGGGGAGGTACCCCGGTATCGTATCACCATCACACTCCTATTTTTACCGCTTTATTTAGTTTGATCCTTTTAGTAGTATCTTGATCTAGTAGATTGAATTTTTGATGTCAAGTAGTTTTGAGTTTTGCATTGTGATCTCTTTATGTAAGCGAGTCCGTGTGCTATCTATAACAAAGATTAGTGTTGAGTCAAGGGCTTTGCCATGTTGCTATGATCTTGAGAAGGTAGAAAGAACAAAAGAGTTCATATTGATCTTATGGATAGTGATAACTTCACACATAGAAAGTATGAGGCATAAAAATTGTTGAGAGTTGATGAACGTAGCCTTGGTCATCGTTGCAATTAATAGGAAGTGATAAGGAAAGAGGGGTTCACATATAAATATATTATCTTGGACATCTTTTATGATTGTGAAGCACTCATTAAGTATGACATGCTAAAAGAGTTGATGTTGGACAAGGAAGACAATGTAATGGTTTATGTTTTCCGACATCTCAGTTAAAGTATATTGTCATTAACCTTCCAAACATGTTGAGCTTGCCTTTCCCCCTCATGCTAGCCAAATTCCTTGCACCAAGTAGAAATACTACTTGTGCTTCCAAATTTCCTCAAACCCAGTTTTGCCATGAGAGTCCACCATCACTACTGGAATCTGGCACTTTGCCATCTGCCATGGCTGATGGCAAAGGCATGGTCGGCGGATGGCAAAGGCTTTGCCATCTGCCAGCAGATGGCAAACAGTTCGTCTGAAACCCTGCCGGTAAAGGCTTCTTTGCCATCTGCCAGCAGATGGCAAGAGTCAGGGCTTTGCCATCTATTTGGCGGATGGCAAAAGCCTCTTAACGGGTTAGCCCGTTAGAAGGTTAACGGCATACTTTGCCATCCGCCAACAGATGGCAAAGGTTTAGCTCTTTGCCATCTGCCGGCCAAACAGATGGCAAGGTTGAATGTTTTGCCGTCTGCCCGCCAGATGGCAAAGAGATTTGCCATCTATTTGTCGGATGGCAAAGAGCCCAAATAGGCCGAGCCAAATGTTACATGTAGATGACACGTGGCCTCTTTGCCATCTGCCACCGATGGCAAGCTCTTGCCATCTGCCGCCAGATGGCAAAGTGACTATATTGCCCCATTTAATTTTGTTTTTCTTATATCAATTCATTTTCACAGAAATCAAACACAAATATATTTATATGACCAATATAGCATATTCAACACATATTACCAATAGTCATGAACACATATGTATCCAACACATGTTACCAATAGTAGCAAGTTTCATCCGTACATATACATAGTTTCATCAATATTACAGTTTCATCCATAGGTAGCAAGTTTCACAAGGTCAAAACAAAACTAAATACAAGCACTCCATCAACCCAAGCTTCCGTGATCTTAAGCAAATCTGTAAAATGGGAAAGAAGAAAGTTAGAAGAAGAAGACTAGAAGAAGAAGATTATTATGATGCAACTAAAATGTGAAGATTATATATGCACAACCATGCACAACCATGTCTTATGTTGCAACCGAACAACACATACTACAGCCATCAAAACCAGCAGATTGACGGTTAGAGTCAATCCCACCATCTCATTTACTCCTCCCTTCCCTTGAGAAAAACAAAATTCTTTACAAATATAATAGCCAAGACATGGAATATATTTGTTGTGCTCTAAGCATCTCAACTCAGCGTCGAGTGATGGCACAACACACATACCTTGGTTTTTACGTGCTCTTTCTCCTTGACATCCTTGTTATACTTGTCTTTGTGGAAGTCCATGATCTTGCAAGCAGGATGGTCCTATTTCCGATGGACCTGAATGGGCGGCGACAAGATAACCATGAGAAATGGAAATGCTGACAGTCGTGCACAAACAATTGAAGAAGAATCTCAAGAAAATGCTAAAACTTGGGCTCAAACAATTGAAGAAGGAAATGCAGCACTACCTCAACCAGGTGCAAGCCCATCCTGGATACAACTTTATGCCCTCGGTACAACATTATGACCTGCAAAGTTGAAACATGATATGTGAAAGCCTATGATCTTGCAAATCAACAATATAACATGTTTGTTAACGCACAAAAAGGAAGCTTCAGTTCAAAATTATATGATGTCGCACACTTTCAAACGTGGCTCTGTTCTAAGCATTCCAACTCAGCTTCAGCTTGTGGTGTGACGACAAATTTACCCAAGCAGATGATTTTATCACATACCTTGTTCTTTTAGGCGATCTTTCTCCATGGCATCCTTGGTATACTTGTCTTTGTGAAAGCCTATGATCTTGGAAACAGGAGGGCCTGATTTCCCAAGGACCTGCACATGCGGCAACGAGAAAACCATGAAAACAGAAATTCGGCTAGCCAAGCACAAGCAATTGAAAAGAATCTCAAGAAAATGGCAACACTTGGGCACAAACAATTGAAGAAGAAGGAAATGCGGTGGTACCTCAACTAGGTTCAATCCCATCCCAGGAGCCATCCGAAGAGCATCCTGGGCACTACATCATGCCCTGCAAAAATAAGAAGCATGCCATGTTCAAGATCTGAATGTTGAACCGAAAGCGAGGTTCAGGTTTGTGCAATCCCGTGTCAAACTCCCTAGTAGATGCATTGATAGTTGTACATTTGATATATGGTTAATTTAAAGCGATCGCCATCACCAAAAAAACAAATATTTTAGGCGAGTTAAACAGTGCAAATCACAGTGGACACATGAATCGTGCAGATGTGATCCTACCACTTCACTTGTCCAAACTTAAGATGATGACTACACACAAACACACACACGCACACGCATATGCTTGGTCGTTGCCAAGTAACCAAGCAAGTTCAGGTTTCATTTTTTTCTTGATAAATCTCCTCCTAAAAGAAAACAGCATGCCAACTAATTTACTTGGTACATGCAATGCTTGAATAGAAATAGCCCTCCGGTGAAACTAAATGAGGGAGGGGAAAATTGGGTGGTTTGAGTCGCAAACTACACGACCTTAGGAACCATGAGCTGCACATCATTTAGCAAATGAGTTGAGGCTAGTGTACTGTGCCATGGATTGCAATTTGCAAAAATTGGACTAGAGCAGAGGAGTGGTAAGAAGGAGAGAAGAGTAGGGGCAGTTACCTTGTGCGGTGCCCTGTCGTGGTCGAGCTCAATGTACCGTCCTCATCCTCCCCTCGCATCATGGTCATCCCGTCCATAGAGGGTGTCTTCCTGCTGCAAGGAATTGAAGAACGCATAAATCAGTCACCTTTGGGCGAGAGAGGACACATACACACAAGCATAAAAGCAGTGAATAGCCGGTTGTTCTCTGGATCGATGGCCATGAAACAGGCGAGAGCAGCATGGTGTGGTAGAGCAAGGAGAGGAGCTGCGGTATGTAGCTCACCGTGGCGGTTCTTGCGCAGCCAATGCCGAATAACAAGCATCCCCCTCCGTGGGTTGCGATCTTGATCGCGAGCATGATCAAGTGAGGCCCTTGTCCTCTGCGTAGGGATGAAATCTTGCCTGCTGCAATGTAAGAGGATTAATCTTGAGTTCAAATCATAAAACAAACAAATCTTGCCTCCTCCATGCAGGGGAAGGGCCGAGGTTGAGACGGGAAAATCTTTCCTGCTTGCATATGAAACGAGAGGTGGAGAAGGAATCACCGTCCATCGAGCCGCTGCTGCTGACCTTGAAGATGCAGCCCTGCTGCTGCTGTACCCACCATGGTGTCCTCTTCTGCTTCTTCTGCTGTACCCACCATGGTGTCCTCTTTCGGTCTTCTTCTTTGTATCCACCAAGGAACCTCACTTGCTGCCGCTGCTCTAACACATAAGAATGGCCAATTTGAGATCAAATCAAAAACCTTCCATGAGAGGGAGAGGGTGGTCATGGCGGGAAGGAGCAGCTTTCATGGCCTGCACAAACAAAAAAAAAACAGCCTTGAATCGGATAACATATCCAGAATATATATTGGGAGAGCAGCTAAGCTAAGCTAAGCTAAGCTAGCATGAGCGGTATAATATGGATTGATTTGTACTGTTGTGAATTATCTCAACAAGACGAAACAGGGGAAGCAAAAAAACATTACCCTGCTGGTAATATAACATATACTCCCTCATACACTATTATAAGACGTTTTACAGTTCAAATTGAACTGCAAAACATCTTACATTAGTGTACTGAGGTAGTAACATATCACACTCTCGACTTTTTCCAGCAAAAAGATGAGATGCTTTGAGACCTGCTGCTACCACAAGTGTTGATTTCAGTTCATATATATTCCGTAGTTCAATTTTTACTATTCGAGTAATTTGTACAAGGAGATGACGATATATTCTCTCCAAGGTGTACTAGTTCCATTCCAAGTGATTGATCAACCGTGGATCTCCCCCGACGACCATTCTGAATTAGTTTGAATAAAATGTGTTTTTACCTACAAGTTGCAAGCATGAAGATGATGAGGTTTGGGGTGTGCGTATCATCACTCAAGCACTAGTATCATGACCCTGTTCATCACATTCAAGTTTGACAAAATTGAAGAGAAAAGAGGAGCTATGGATCTGAGCATGGCGATGGCCTCCTCCTCTTTCCTCCTTGACTCACGCATGCGGGATGCTGGTGATGGGGATGGTGATGGCCTGCACAAATGCGTTTGCGCGGATCAGATAAGAAATCCAGAAGAGGAATAGATGAGGTCCGGTACGTACCTTTGGCCGGCGTCGAGGTGCTCCCCGCCGAGAGCAGCCGGCGCGCGTCCTTGGAGGTTGAGGGCTAGCTAGGGTTTGAGCGCCGTCCATGGCTCTTGCCGCGCTCCATGGCCGACCTCGAGGAGGGTCATGGATCAGATCGCCCGGTGCCATTGCTGGGCGGATCTGGCGCCCGCTCGCTTGATCTGGGGCCTTGGCTTCCTTCCTCCTCCCTCCCTCCTCCGTCCCTTGGGAGAGAAGAGAAGAGGAGAGAGAGAGGAGAGGAGAGGAGAGGAGGGGCTGGAGCGGCGGCCGTGGTAGGGCATAGGGGAAGAGGAGGCCATGGCCATGGCCGGGCTCGTCCTGCCTGCTGCTGCTAGGTCGCCGTGGCTAGGTTTTCGGTGCCATGGGAGAGAAGGAGAGGGAGGTCGGCGGTGTGGATGGGGGAGAGGAGGCCTTGGCCGTGAGGCCGAGTGGTCAGCGGAGGAGATCGCGCCGGAGTTGGGCTCCGTTGGTAGGGAGACGAGCAGGGGAAGGAATTGGGGATTGGATTGGATTAGCTCGTGTTGTTGGTTCGGTGGGGCTACTGGGCCGTTACAGCACCGTTATCCATTGGGCCCCACCCACTTCTTTGCCATCTGCCAACAGACGGAAAAGATTCTTTGCCATCTGCTGGCAGATGGCAAAGAGGTGGGTTGACAGGCCGTTACAGCACTGGACCCCTACCCACCTCTTTGCCATCTGGCCGGGCAGATGGCAAAGATTATTTGCCATCCACTAGCAGATGGCAAAGAATTGGCTGATGGCAACCATGTTCTTTGCCGTCTGTCAGTTCTTTGCCATCTATTTTTTATAAGCAGATGGCAAAGACGTTATTTGCCATCAGTTGGTAGATGGCAAAGAGCTAGCTGATGGCAAATTCCCAGTTTCCAGTAGTGCATACCTACCTATGGATTGAGTAAGATCCTTCAAGTAAGTTGTCATCGGTGCAAGCAATAAAAATTGCTCTCTAAATATGTATGACTTATTAGTGTAGAGAAAATAAACTTTGTACGAACTTGTTGTGGAAGTAATAAAAGCGGCGGACTGCATAATAAAGGTCCACATACAAGGGGCAATATAAAGTGACGTTCTTTTGCACTAAGACTTTATGCATCAACCCTAAACGCGCATGACAACCTCTGCTTCCCTCTACGAAGGGCCTATCGTTTACTTTATGTTTTTACTTTATGCTCGAGTCAAGGTGATGTTCACCTTTCCCTTTTTATTTTTATCCTTTGGCAAGCTCCTCGTGTTTGAAAGATCATGATACATATATCCAATTGGATGTAAGTTGGCATAGGCTATTATTGTTGACATCACCTAAAGGTGAATACGTTGGAGGCAACACAATTAGCCCCTATCTTTCTCAGTGTCCGGCTGAAACTCTATAACCACAAGTATTGCGTGAGTGTTACCAGTTGTAGGAGACTACGAGATAGTTGAGTATGTGAGCTTGCTGAAAAGCTCTATTATTGACTCTTTCTGATGTTACGATAAATTGCAATTACTTCAATGACTGAGATTATAGTTTGTTAGTTCCTAATGAAGTTTTTGAACCATACTTGACATTGTGAATTGCTTATTACTTGAGCATAGGAAATCATATGACAAAATCTATATATGTTACTGTTATTAGAATGATCATGATGCCCTCATGTCTGTATTTTATTTTTATCGACACCTCTATCTCTAAACATGTGGACATATTTTTCGATTTCAGCTTCCGCTTGAGGACAAGCGAGGTCTAAGCTTGGGGGAGTTGATACGTCCATTTTGCATCATGCTTTTATATCAATATTTATTGCATTATGGGCTGTTATTACACATTATATCTCAATACTTATGGCTATTCTCTCTTATTTTACAAGGTTTACCATGAAGAGGGGAATCTTTGGCAAATGGAATTCTGGCTGGAAAAGGAGCAAACGTTGGAAACCTATTCTGCACAACTCCAAAAGTCCTGAAACTCCACGAAACAACTTTTTGGATTTGACAAGGATTTATGAGCGAAAGAAATAGGCTAGGGGGCCCACACCCTGTCCAGGAGACAGGAGGGCGTGACCCCCCCCCCTGTAGGGCGCGGCCCCCTATCTCCTTGGCCCCCTGGCGGGCCTCCGGCGTCCATCTTCTGCTATATCATCACTTTTACCCTGGAAAAAATTGTGGGCAAGCTTACGGGACAAAACTCCGCCGCCACGAGGCGGAACCTTGGCGGAATCAATCTAGGGCTCTGGCGGAGCTGTTCTGCCGGGGACACTTCCCTCTAGGAGGGGGAAATCATCACCAACGTCATCACCAACGATCCTATCATCGATAGGGAGTCAATCTCCATCAACATCTTCACCAGCACCATCTCCTCTCAAAACCCTAGTTCATCTCTTGTATCCAATCTTGTATCAAAACCACAAATTGGTACCTGTGGGTTGCTAGTAGTGTTCATTACTCCTTGTAGTTGATGCTAATTGGTTTACTTGGTGGAAGATCATATGTTCAGATCCTTTATGCATATTATTACTCCTCTAATTATGAACATGAATATTCTTTGTGAGTAGTTACGTTTGTTCATGAGGACATGGGTGAAGTCTTGCTATTAGTAGTCATGTGAATTTGGTATTCGTTCGATATTTTGATGAGATGTATATTGTCTTTCCTCTAGTAGTGTTATGTGAACGTCGACTACATGACACTTCACCATTATTTGGGCCTAGAGGAAAGCATGGGGAAGTAATAAGTAGATGATGGGTTGCTAGAGTGACAGAAGCTTAAACCCTAGTTTATGCGTTGCTTCGTTAGGGGTTGATATGGACCCATATGTTTAATGATGTGGTTAGGTTTATCTTAATACTCCTTTTTGTAGTTGCGGATGCTTGCAATAGGGGTTAATACTAAGTGGGATGCTTGTCCAAGTTAGGGCAGTACCCAAGTACCGGTCCACCCACATATCAAATTATCAAAGTACCGAACGCGAATCTTACGAACGTGATGAAAACTAGCTTGACGATAATTCCCAATGTGTTCTCGGGAGCTCCTTCTTCATTATTAGAATTTTTCCAAGCTTATCCTTTGATACATAAAGGATTGGGCCACCTTGCTGCACTTTATTTACTTTATTTACTTTTTGTTCGTCACTATTTATCTTATCACAAAACTATCTATCACCTACTATTTCAGTGCTTGCAGAGAAAACCTTACTGAAAACCGCTTATCATTTCCTTCTGCTCCTAGTTGGGTTCGACAATCTTACTTATCGAAAGGACTACGATAGATCCCCTATACTTGTGGGTCATCACCCCTCCTGGGCTGCGGCCCACCCGAGCCGGCCCACTTCCTCATTACCCCTTGTCATCTTCTTACCACGCACCCTGTTCCTCCGACCGCGTCGGAACAGGGGCGTGTCCCCGTCAAACCCCCTCGCCGTCCCTGCCGGTGGGATAAGATCACCACACCCGCGCCTCCTTGGTTCCCTCTCCCACTCGCCCCTCCCAGATCCACTTCCTATTTTCCCTCGCCTGCTTCCTTCTTCCCCAAACGCGCCCGAGCCCAACGACGCCATGGCCGAGCTCGCCGACGCGCTCTCGGGTCTTCCCGCGCCCTAACGTCGTGTCCGTCCGCATCCCCATCGTCCTCAACCACAATCTCGAGCCGGAGCGCCCCACAGCGTCGCCTCTCCTTTGTCTACGTCGTCGTGCGCCGGAGGTCGCCGCCGCCATCTCGCTCCACCAGGCCTACCCCGAGCCCACGCTAGCACCACTACAGGCTCACGGTAAGCCTCCGCTTCCTTCCCCCCTCTCTGTTTCATCATGTTCGCCCCGTAGTAACCCCGCCGCCGTTGTCAACGCCCGTTGCCGCCGCCTTGCTTCGCCGTCGTGGCCACAGCCAGCCGGGCTCGCCTTCGAGCACGGCGTCGTGCTCCTGGCACTGCAAGGAGGCCTCCTAGCCCGTTCGCTCCTCCTCCCATACCCCCTGTCGACGGTTCCGTCCACGGCCGAACTCCGGTGGCCACCCAAGTTGTCGCCGCCGTCGTTCTAGGCCGCCTCCGGTCGAACCAGTGCCACCATTTGACACGTCACTTCGTCCTTGTTTGATCCCTCCTGGCCCCGCTCCGCCTTTGCCTGTCCCTCGCCGTGTTTTTCCCCGCTCACCGCTGAATGTTGCCGTGCTGCGCTGCTGCACCCGAATCCCACGCCCGCTTGCCTCCCGCTCGCTGCACGCCTGATGCCCCGATGTTGCCTGTCGCGTCCCTGCACCCCTGGCCGCATAGCTACTCGCAGCCCACGCGCGCTCGCGCTGCTATCTGCATGCTTCTGTGCTGCCGTTGCTGCAACCTACTGCTGCTCACTGACTGCTACTATCGCTGCTCTACTACTTTGCCGCTACTCTCCGGCCGGCATCCTCCACCCACCCCAACCGCTCCGCCTCCCCCACACCACCCCTGGTGCTAGCGCCCAGCCCTGCCCGCCTGCACTGGATCAAGCGAAAGCACCTCGTCGGCCGGGCTGCACGCCTTTGTTCTGGCGCGTGCTAAGGCCCCCTAGCCAATGAGACGCGGACCCCACGCCCTGTAGAACAAAAAAAGAAAGAAAAAATATGCAATAATTAAAATAATTAATTAAGTGAGTTAATTAACCTAATTGATTCTGTTTAATTAACCTAATCACTTAGTTAAGCTAATTAATCATGTTTAGTTGAACTCTGTCAATGACAAACGGGACCCAGCTGTCAGTTTGACTAGTCAATGGTCAGAGTTGACCGCTGATGTCATGATGACATCATAAATGTTTTTTTATTAAATTAATCTCTTAATTCTTGAAAATGAATTGAAACTTTGAAAATTAATATAAAATAATCTGTAAATCGGATGAAAATACTTTGTATATGCAAGTTGCTCAGAAAGACGAGACGAATCCGAATACGCAGTCCATTCCTCCGCCACACATCCTAGTATAGCGAACATGCACCAATCATCCTTTGGTTTGTTTGTTCGAAAATGCCAAACACCAGGAATACTTTCTCGGATGTTTTCCCCCTTTGCCACTATCATGTAGTACCGTGTTAGATCAAACCTAGCACCGTTTATTGCCATGTCATGCATCTGTTTGCATTGTATTATTGCTTCTTCCCCCGCTTCTCTCCATTAGACTTCGAGACTGACGCCACTGCTACTGCCCCAGTCACCTACGGTGTTGACGACTCGTCCGTCTCTCCCGAGCTTCCAAGCAAGCAAACACCCCTTGATCAACCAGATATCGCCCACTCTCTTCTCTCTTATTCTTGCATTAGGTTTGCTACTATTGTTGATTCGATAGCTCCTATTATGTTGCATAGCCTGTCATTGTTGCTACTGTTGTTACCTTTACCTGCAATCCAAAATGCTTAGTATGGGATGCTAGTAAGTGGCCCTACATTCTTGTCCGTCTGCTATGCTATATTATCGGGTGTGGTCACTTTGGGAGGTGATCACGGGTATACACATACATACTATACAGGTTACATGATGTGACTAAAGTCGGGTCTGCTCGTAGAGTACCCAGCAAGTGATTTCGATGGGGGGCTGAAAGGACAGGTGGTACGATCCAGGTAGTGGTGGGTATGGGTTCCCGATGGCCCCCGAGTGTTACTATGTGGCGGAGCGACAGGGCAGGTTGTGACCACCTAGGAGACAGGTGGGCCTGGTCCTGATCGGCATCCGCGGATACTTCAATAACACACTTAACGAGATTGGGTATTTGATCTGAGTTTGTCGTTGGCCTTATACGCACTAACCGCCATGTGGTACAACATATGGGCAACCGACGTCATAGTATCAACCGAAGCCTTCTAGACGTCAGCGGTTGAGCGGTGCGCGCCGGATTGGACTGGAACACATGCTCTTGTATTAGGGGGGCTAGATCTGCTTCTGGCCGCCCACACAACATGCAGGAGTCCAAAGGGCGATGGGCCCAAGACCCCTGCACGCTTAGGATTTAGACCGGCGTGCTGACCTATTTGTTGGCCTAGGTAGGGCTACGACGTGTTGATCTCCTGAGGCCGGACATGACCCAGGAAAGTGTGCTCGACCAGAGGGATCGAGCATGCCGGCTAATGTGGTGCACCCATGCAGGGAAGATTGATCTATTCAAATAGCCGTGTCCACGGTAACAGGACGACTCGGAGTTCTATTCCGACCTTATGACAACTAGAACCGGATACTTAATAAAGCACACCCTTTCAAGTGCCAGATACAACCCGGTGATCGCTCTCTCACAAGCCAAGCAATTGTTTCATACTTTTGATGGTCTCAAACCTTTTCAACTTTCACGCAATACATGAGCGTGAGCCATGGACATAGCACTATAGGTGGAATAGAATATGGTGGTTGTGGAGAAGACAAAAAGAGGGAGATAGTCTCACATAACTTGGCATATCAACGTTCTATGGAGATTCCCATCAATAGATATCAATGTGAGTGAGTAGGGATTGCCATGAAATGGATGCAATAGAGCTATAAGTTTATGAAAGCTCAAAAAGAAACTAAGTGGGTGTGCATCCAACTCGCTTGCTCACGAAGACCTAGGGCAATTTGAGGAAGCCCATCATTGGAATATATAAGCCAAGTTCTATAATGAAAAATTCCCACTAGTATATGAAAGTGACAACATAGGAGACTCTCTATCATGAAGATCATGGTGCTATTTTGAAGCACAAGTGTGGTAAAAGGATAGTAACATTGTCCCTTCTCTCTTTCTCTCATTATTTTTGGGCCTTCTCTCATTTTTTTGGCCTCTTTTATTTCATCGGAGTCTCATCCCGACTTGTGGGGGTAATCATAGTCTCCATCATCCTTTCCTCACATGGGACAATGCTCTAATAATGAAGATCATCACACTTTTATTTACTTACAACTCAAGAATTACAACTCGATACTTAGAACAAAATATGACTCTATAAGAATGCCTCCGGCGGTGTACGGGATGTGCAATGAATCTAGAGCGACATGTATAAAAAATGAAGAACGGTGGCTTTGCCACAAATACGATGTCAACTACATGATCATGCAAGCCAATATGACAATGATGGAACGTGTCATAATAAACGGATTGGTGGAAAGTTGCATGGCAATATATCTCGGAATGGCTATGGAAATGTCATAATAGGTAGGTATGTTGGCTGTTTCGAGGAAGGTATATGGTGGGTGTATGGTACCGGCGAAAGTTGCGCGGTACTAGAGAGGCTAGCAATGGTGCAAGGGTGAGAGTGCGTATAATCCATTGAATCAACATTAGTCATAAAGAACTCACATACTTATTGCAAAAATCTATTAGTTATCAAAACAAAGTACTACACGCATGCTCCTAGGGGGATATACTGGTAGGAAAAGAGCATCACTCATCCCCGACCGCCAATCATAAGGAAGACAATCAATAAATAAATCACGCTCCGACTTCATCACATAACGGTTCACCATATGTGCATGCTACGGGAATCACAAACTATTAACACAAGTATTTCTCAAATTCACAATTACTCACTAGCATGACTCTAATATCACCATCTTTATATCTCAGAACAATCACAAGGAATCAAACTTCTCATAGTATTCAATGCACTTTATATGAATTTTTTTATTATATCCCTCTTGGATGCCTATCATATTAGGAATAAATCTATAACCAAAGAAAATTACCATGTTGTTTAAAGACTCTCAAAATAATATAAGTGAAGCATGAGAGTTCAACAATTTCTATAAAATAAAACCACCGTTGTGCTCTAAAAAGATATAAGTGAAACACTAGAGCAAAATTGCCTAGCTCAAAAGATATAAGTGAAGCACATAGAGTATTCTAATAAATCACGATTCATGCGTGTCCCTCTCAAAAGGTGTGTAAAGCAAGGATGATTGTGGCAAACTAAAAAGAAAAGACTCAAATCATACAAGAGGCTCCATGCAAAACACATATCATGTGGTGAATAAAAATATAGCCTCAAGTAAAGTTACCGATAGACAAAGACGGAAGAGGGGATGCCTTCTGGGGCATCCCCAAGCTTAGGCTCTTGGTTGTCCTTTAATATTACCTTGGGTGACTTGGGCATCCCCAAGCTTAGGCTCTTGCCACTCCTTATTTCATAGTCCATCAAATCCTTACCCAAAACTTGAAAACTTGACAACACAAAACTCAACAGAAAATCTCATAAGCTCCGTTAGTATAAGAAAATAAATCACCACTTTTGGTACTATTGTGAACTCATTATTTATTTATATTGGTGTAATATCTACTGTATTCCAACTTTTCCATGGTTCATACCCCCCGATACTACCCACAGAATCATCAAAATAAGCAAACAACACATAGAAAACAGAATCTGTGAAAAACAGAACAGTCTGTATTAATCTGTGTTTCTCGAATACTTCTGTAACTCCACAAATACTGAAAAATTAGTAAAACCTAAGAAATTTGTTTATTAATCTTCTTCAAAAATAATGATTATTTTATCACGCTTTTGTTAAAAATGAGAATTGTTTTCCTGAGCGCAAAAGTTTCTGTTTTTTAGCAAGATCAAATCAACTATCACCGTAAGCCATCCCAAAGGTCTTACTTGGAACAAACACTAATTAAAACATAAAAACCACATCTAACCAGAGGCTAGATGAATTATTTATTTAAAAACAGCAAGGAAAAATATTGGGTTGTCTCCCAACAATTGCTTTTCTTTAAAGCCTTTTAGCTAGGCATTGAGATTTCAATGATGCTCACATGAAAGATAGCAATTGAAACACGAAGAGATCATCATGTAGCATGTGAAAAACACATCTAAGTCTAACATAATTCCTATGCATAGGCATTTTATAGGCAAACAATTTATCAAGACAAGCAAAAACTAGCATATACAAAGAAGAAGAAAGAAACAATAGCAATTTCAACATAACGAGAGGTAATTTAGTAACATGAAATTTTCTATAACCATATTTTCCTCTCTCGTAATAATTACACGTAGGATCATAATCAAATTCAACAATATAACTATAAAATAAAATATTCTCAACATGATCCACATGCATGCAAAGTTGACACTCTTCCAAAATAGTGGGATTATCATTAACTAAAGTCATGACCTTTCCAAACCCACTTTTATCAAAAAATTCATAAGACCGAATATTCTCCAAATATGTGGGATCTAAATTTGACACTCTTTCAGACCCACTTTCAATATTATTGCAAACATTATTATCAATCTCATATTCATCATGGGGCTTAAATAAATGTTCAAGATCATAAGAAGAATCACCCCAATCATGACCATTGCAACAAGTAGTAGATATAGCAAAATTAGCATCCCCAAGCTTAGGGTTTTGCATATCATTAACATAACTGACATTAATAGAATTTATAATAACATCATTGCAAACAAGCTTTTCATTCAAATATCTATCATGAATCACTTCATAAAGCACTTCATCACAATTTTTAGATTCACAGATTTCAAGCAAAACATCATAAAGATAATCTAGTGCACTCCACTAACAAGCAATTGGTTCATCATAATTGGATCTCTTAAAAAGATTAGCACATGGATGAAAATCCATAAACCTTTGGTTCTCTGATTTTAAACAAATACAAAATTATTCCAACAAAACAAGCAAACGAGCCAAGTAATACATAAAGGCAAACGAAAAGACGAACAGAAGAAGGGCGAAAAAGGTGAATCTTTTCAAAAATCGTTTTAGAAGTGGGGGAGAGGAAAACGAGAGGTGAATGGCTAATAATGTAATGCAAGAGATGAGAGTTTATGATGTGTGCTTGGTATGTCTTGACTTGGCGTAGATCCCCCCGGCAACGGCGCCAGAAATTCGTCCTGCTACTTCTTGAGCTTGCGTTTGTTTTCCCTTGAAGAGGAAAGCGTGATGCAACAAAGTAGAGATAAGCATTTCCCTCAGTTTGAGAACCAAGGTATCAATCCAGTAGGAGACAACGCACAAATCACCAATACCTACACAAACAATCAAACAACTTGCACCCAACGTGATAAAGGGGTTGTCAATCCCTTCACAGTTACTTGCAAAAGTGAGATCTGATAGAAATAGATAATCGGTAAAGTAAATATTTTTGGTATTTTTGGTTTATAGATACAAAAGTAAAAGATTGCAAAATCGTAGATCAGAAACTAATATGATAGATCTGAAACTTATATGACGGAAAATATAAACTTATATGATGGAAAATAGACCCCGGGGCCATAGGTTTCACTAGAGGCTTCTCTCAAGATAGCAAATAATACGGTGGGTGAACAAATTACTGCCGAGCAATTGATAGAAAACGCAAAGTTATGAAGATATCTAAGGCAATGGTCATGAATATAGGCATCACGTCTGTGTCAAGTAGACCGAAACGATTCAGCATCTACTACTATTACTCCACACATCGACCGCTATCCAGCATGCATAGAGTATTAAGTTCGTAAATAGCGGAGTAACGCATTAAGTAAGATGACATGATGTAGAGGAATTAACTCAACCAATATGATGAAACCCCCATCTTTTTATCCTTGATGGCAACAATACAATACGTGCCTTGCTGTCCCTACTGTCACTGGGAAAGGACACCGCAAGATTGAACCCAAAGCTAAGCACTTGTCCCATTGCAAGAAAAAACAATCTAGTTGGCCAAACCAAACCGATGGTTTGAAGAGAATTACAAAGATATCAAATCATGCATAAAAGAATTCAGAGAAGATTCAAATAATATTCATAGATAAGCTGATCATAAATCCACAATTCATCGGACCTCGGCAAACACACCACAAAAAAAAGTATTACATCGAATAGATCTCCTAGAACATCGAGGAGAACATGGTATTGAGAATCAAAGAGAGAGAAGAAGCCATCTAGCTACTAGCTATGGACCCATATATGGTAAACTACTCACGCTTCATCGGAAGGGCAATAGAGTTGATGTAGAAGCCCTCCGTGATCGAATCCCGCTCCGGCAGGGTGCCGGAAAAGGTCCCTAGTTGGGATCTCAAGGGTACAGAAGGTTGCGGCGGTGGAAAAGTGTTTTCGCGAATGCTTCTAATGGTCTGGGGATATTTGGGAATATACGGGCGAAAGAATTGGGTCAGGAGAGTCACGGGGGGGCCCACAAGGGTGGGGGCGCACCCTCCGTCCTTGTGGCCACCTCGTGGCTCCTCCGACTTCATCTCCAAGTCTCCTGGTTGTCTTCTGGTCCAATAAAAATCGTCGCAAGGTTTCATTCCATTCGGACTCCATTTGGTATTCCTTTTTTTGCGAAACTCAAAAACAAGGAAAAAACAGGCGTGCCCCCCACCCTTGTGGCCGCCTCGTGGCTCCTCCGACTTCATCTCCAAGTCTCCTGGTTGTCTTCTGGTCCAAGAAAAATCATCGCGAGGGTTTCATTCTGTTTGGACTCCATTTGGTACTCTTTTTCTGCGAAAATCAAAAACAAGGAAAAAACATAAACTGGCACTGGGCTCTAGGTTAATAGGTTAGTCCTAAAAATAATATAGAATAGCATATTAATGCATATAAAACATCCAAAACAGATAATATAATAGTATGGAACAATAAAAAATTATAGATACGTTGGAGACATATCACTACTCTCCTCTATATGCTTCAAGATGGAGGCTGCCAGAAGCATAGTCTTCGATAGGAAAAGCTATCCCCCTCTTATTCTGGCATTCTGCAGTTCAGTCCATAGATACTACCCCTTTCATTGATACCGATGCATATTTAGTGTAGATCCTTGCTTGCGAGTACTTCAGATGAGTACTCACGGTTTCTTTGCTCCCTATTTCCCCCCTTTTTCTTTCTTCTCGGATGTCGCAACCAGACGTTGGAGCCAGATGCCGCCTTTGACGACTCCTACTACACCGAGGGTGCCTACTACTATGTGCAGGCCGCCGATGACCAGGAGTAGTTAGGAGGATCCCAGGCAGGAGGCATGCGCCTCTTCGATATGTATCCCAGTTTGTGCTAGCCATCTTATGGTACCTTGTTTAAGTTATGTCTGTACTCAGATATTGTTGCTTCCGCTGACTTGTTTATGATCGAGCTTATGTATTCGAGCCCTCGAGGCCCCTGGCTTGCAATATGATTTAGAGTTGTGTTGTGATATCTTCCTGTGAGTCCCTGATCTTGATCGTACACGTTTGCATGTATGATTAGTGTATGACTGAATCGGGGCGTCACAAGTTGGTATCAGAGCCGACTGCCTGTAGGAACTCCCCTTCCACACTCCTTGGCCGAAGTCGAGTCTAGACATTGCTAAACTTTTACTAACATGGTTGTGTGCCTTACGGGCCCACGTCTCCATTGGGTGGTATAAGGATCTTTTACCCCTCGTCTATACTCTGGGACTCTGATCTCTCTTCTATTATGGTTAAATAACTTTGCTAACTCTAACTCTAGGTTCTCAAAATTACTTCCTTCCAGAGAGCCCCTCACTTCAGATGATTGCTTTGTGCACCGAATGATTCTGAAGATACTCTCCGAGGTTCTCTCGAGACTTTGTGCCCATTGCTTTTGCAATTCCCTACCACCAAAATATCCATATGGATAAATATATACACCTATCATCCTTACTTTTATTCCCAGTTTATCTTGTTATTACAAGATACCCCGAAATTCTCTCTATTGTTCCGAGAATACTTTGTGCCTACTGCCTTGCAGTTCTTGCCACCTGAATACCCCTACGGATAATTTATCGCACTTACCGAGTATCCACACATCCCCAGTTGATTCATGTATTTCACAAAAGTCTTCAAAATACCATCCAATCTTTCAAAAATCCTGAACAGCCTATTGCTCATGAAATTCTTGCTTGCTTGCCTTATGATTAATCCTATAGTCTGATAATATTAGCGGCATCCTTTGTCATCATCATATTGAGTTCGTTGATTCAATATGTTTGTGAATGGTCGCAATCATCAGTCGGAACTAGAATTCATCCTTCCGGCTCAGACATCATTTTGAATAGGAGTCGGTCAGTCGACCAATCAAATTGTCGTTGATTGTACCCCTAGGTCTATTCAGCTTACCCATCCTTAATCAAAGAGTTTGCTTCTGATCTCTTGATTTGGAATTCATAATTCTTTTTCATTTGAGCTTTGAATTAGCCAGTTGTTTCTATAATATGATCTTGCATTCTTTCTTCCTCTGGCTGAGTACCGATGCTCACATCAGATCCCTTGAGGACCACTAGATACTTTGTTGGATTTTATCCGATAGCGTCCTTCATATTCAATCACTTTGGAAGTTCTTTCCCTAATACATAATGCCATTGGTAAATCCTATTCTCTGATTTGGCCAAACCATGCACTGCTTTCGAGCTGGTGATATTTACTCTTAAAGCTTGTGGTATATGTTTCTAAGATACCCCGATGGGTTGAACCAATGCCTTCCTTAATCTACGTGAACTCGAAAAGTTTTTCATGGGTCATACTCCTCTGGTGATTCACCGGGTAGGTTTTCACACACAAATCATTTTTAATAGAGTAGTGAATGAATGGTTATGCATTGAAGAAGTGAGAGTCGACCTTGAACTTTGTGTTCATGCCCATGGACCCGATGTGGAACTTATCATGGAAGCTTCTAGTAATAATAATAATCCCCTTCTTATAAGTTTATCTTGTATCTATGCTTGGTCTTTTGCAACCATCATTCCGACAATGATTGTTTTTCTTCTATCCCATTTCTCGGACAAGTTAAAGTACTTGTCTTCTGCAGATCAATACATGTGTCCGACCTTTATTCTGTCCTACTTTCGAGTATTACCCTCTGGTATCTTGGTAATATCACAAAACCACATTCATTATTATGAGTCTTCTCCAAATATTACATTCTCATGGATTCCAATTTTCCCCAGTTCTGAGTTGTTAAGCACTCAAGGACACCAATAACTGAATTGAGTCCACACCACGATTAAACAACTCTTAGTAATATTCTTTACTACGAGTTTGTACTCGATCACGTCATTCCTAGCCTGCTTGGCCATATCATTATCGTGCCGATTTTAACTGTGCTGCCTGGTCCTTACTTCCGGAGCACAACTTTCGACAATGAGCTAAACTTACATCAATTTCCTTGTCTTATCGTTTCGCCTTGAACATCAAGCTTGATTCTGAGTTTGTGTTGTATCTGTGGTTCCAAAAAACCCTCGCTTCACCTGTAACATCCCAAATTTTCAATTTGGAATGTTATACATAGGTCATCCATGCATATCATATTTTATTGGATCTTCGTTCCGCAGTCCTCGAAATCCTAAGCAACTCAAGGACCCTCGGAGAGAGTTGGGGATTTTCCGGTTTTCATATTTGATTTTTATCAAATACTGAGAACGAGGATTTTTTATTTTAATTATTTTTCCCTCTGGAAAAATATCTCATATTAAAAATAAATGAGGGGATATAATATGACTTCTCCAAAACAGTTGAAATATTGGAGGGAAAATGTTACAATCATTATTTGGATTTTATTTGATTTTATTTGGATTTTATTTGCATTAGAAAAAATTGCATGTTTTTAAAATTGCATTTTTAGGCCAAGAAAATGTTCATCTGGTTCTAAATATTTCATTTAGACGGTGAAAATTTGTTTTGGCATTTTTAGATTTTTATTTTATTTTATAGGAGTTTTTCCGACGGAACAATTTAAAAAACCCGCCCGCAGACCCGGGCGAAGCCCGGCCAGCCGAGCCGGCCCAAGCCGCCAGCCCGCCTTCCTCCCGCCGCCGACGCCTGCCCCTCCCCAAGCCACCGAGCCCCCTCTCCTTTAAATACCGAGCCCCCCCCCCTCTGGTAACCACCACCACCTCCCGCCGCCTTGAGCCCCTTGAGCCGCCGCTTGCCGCCCGCCGCCTCCTCCGCCACCCACCCGAGCCGAGCCGCTGAACCCCCGGAGTCGAGCAAGGTAGCCGCCCGTCGTCTGGTTTTCCGAAGAAAACTGCGTTTGATTTTAGAAACCCTAGGTTTTTCAGTTTTTTTATTTAGATCGGTTTATTTCTTCGGCTTATTTATTTAGCGAGCGTTCGCTCGTTCGTTCGTTTTAACGAACGCGTTCTTCGTTTAGGATCAGATAACGAACGTTCGCTCGTTAAGCTGTTCGTCGCTTTTCTTTTCTTGGATTTATTCCGTGATTTTTCTGATCACGATTTCCGATCTGATGTTCGATCCAGTTTAACTTTTCGCTCGTTTATCGGAATCAGGCGATTCAAGCGCTTAGAGTTTCGTCTCGAAACCCTCTTTCCGAATAACCAACTCAAACAAGTTTTTGCCTCTGTAAAATTTGACCCTAGTTCAGATTAGTAAACGAATCTTATTTCTTTCGCGGTTTGAGTTTCGTTGCTTCGTTCGGTTTGATTCTTTTTGCGAACCGGAGTTCTTAAGTTGAACTTTCTGGTCAACCTCTTTTATTGGAGTTTTGCTTGTGCATCATTGCTTGTTGCTTATGTATGTTATTGTTTGCTTGCGATAGAATTCCCGGAGTGCGAAGCGTGTTACTACGAGTCTCTAGGATTCACGGATCGTCAGCAAGGCAAGTAACACATTGATCATACTCTTTTCCTACCCAGTTTTTATGCATTAGTTTCAATCCTCAAAAATTGCATGATCAGGATGTCATTAATTTGTGGGTTGGGAAGTAGTAGTTAGGTAGAACCTATTGCCCTGTTACTATCAAACCCTTGGGAGTTACTTCTACGGGTTGCTATTATTGCTATGCTATGCTCGTAGACGTGGTTTGGGTTTGACTGAATCCATGACAGATGTGAGATTGTTAATTAAGGTTTACTTTAAGGTGGCAACTTTAATACACATCTGGGTGGATTGAGGCACATAGGGAACCCAGCGTTGTCTGTTTTATTTTTGGAAATCCCGGGGTACCCGTGTGATCTTCCTATGGACCGCCACCCAGGCTTAAAGGGAACTGAGATTATTCATGCTAGAAACTTCTGTGTGCAGCCACAAGCTACTAGGGCTCTAGATAGTTGAGTAAGTTACGTGAAGCTCTTGAAGAGGTAGATCAGCAGGTAGTGGGTTTTGTAGGTTTGGTATGGTCTACCCGGAGTAGAGAGTTAATGTTTCTGAAAGACTATGTCTCGCTCATCCGCTTCTCAAACGCCATGTAGTGCGAGAAATCAATGGAGGAGATCGAGTCTTGTGGGGAAAAGTGCACAAACCTCTGCAGAGTGTACAATCTAATCATGGTTAGCCGTGTCCCTGGTTATGGACAATTTTGAGTATCTATTACTTGAGTATTCACATGTATCCCATCACTCTTAATTAATATTGTTGGGTTGTTAACTACTTTAATTGGGATTGAGTTTGGGTTATACCTTCTTAATGATGTTTCAACCACCATGATAGTTAAATAAAATTTATTCCTTTGTTGTAGGAAAAAAATTGGCTTTTCGCAAAACTATAACCATAGAGCTTTTCCACCAGCCAAATATGCATGTAGTGATAGCATTATTCTATTCCTGTTCTACTATGTTATATTGCCAGCATATTCCATGTGCTGACCCGTTCTCGGGCTGCAACGTATTATGTTGCAGACTTTTCAGACAAGGAGTAAGGTTCGATAGGTCGTTGCCGTGCAGCTCAGCTATGTCGTTGGAGTTGATGGACTCCCTTTATCTTCCAAGCCTTCCGCTGTTATCGTATTAGATGGCCTTAAGCCATACTATTGTAATAAGTTCTCTTTTGAGACTTTCGATGTAATAAGTGTGTGATTGCTACTTTGTTATAAATCCTTCGAGTACAGTGTGTGTCAGCATTACTGATCCAGGGATGACACTGAAACACAGAGACTTGACCATCAGAGGTCGGGTCGCTACAGGATGGTATCAGAGCACACGCTGAGTGTAGGACACGACATTTAAGATAAACCATAGGTCACTCTTCTCTACTCATTTCTGACTCCTCTCCATTTTTTCACTCTTTAGGATGACGGAGATGAAGAACAAGTTTGCACAACCGTATGAAGACACACCTTTTGGACGCCACTTGAAGGAAGTCACTAGGTAATTGAAAATTGAAATACCAAGCTTCACCGGTACGTACAATGCCACCTTACCAGAAGAGGAGCGCTGGCTGATTCAAGTACAAGTTCCAGGAAGGACGTTCTCGCCAACTTCTAAGCCCATAGAGTTTTCTTTCGAAGCACCCACCTGGAGTCTAGGCAAGAGTATGGCAGCTCACATTACCATGGGACGAATTGGAGAAGTCTACAATAGGGAGCTTAAAGACACCATCTATCAAATATGTGGGCACCGAGATGAGCAATGGGAAGTAATCAACACCAAGAAGGACAGATCCATTGCAGCTGTCATTCAGGAGCTAAACCAGCACATTCGACGTCAGGAGAACCAGATGGGCGCAGATATGATGGAGTTGAAGAAGGCTAAAACCAGGATCATCGAACTGGAGGAAGAACTCAAGTTTACGCGTGATGGATATGAGGAGGAAATCAAGACACTACTGGGGAAGAACGACGACCTGGTTAAGAAGATCGGAGTATTCATGGGAGGACCAGCACCGGAAGAAGAAGACGACGACCCCACTTGCCCGGACAACTACATCATCATCGACGACACCGATTCCGATCCAAGTGATGATGACTACAAGGACGAAGCTGGAGCAGACATCATGGAGTCTTCCCCCGATCAAAATTTTTAGATGACCACCATATATTAGTAGTATATCCCCCATGTAGCTAATAGTAGTTGAGCACTTTTTGTGATAGTTCTAGATCATTTGTATGCCCTTGCTTGATTGATTGAGTGAAATGATTGTGGTTGCCTCATATGCATATGGGTAGTGTTTTCTCATTAGACCTTTTTTCTATTCTAATCTCTTCCATCTAAACCCATATATGCCTCCGAGACGTGACACCGGTTTTGTTTCCTGAGGTTACAACCGTCGGTGTTTTCCAGTAGCACCGAGCCAATAGTTGCTGATGATTGGCTACGCCGTATTGGAAGGGAGTTAACCACCGTTGGATGCACGGATGCTGAGAAGGTGCGCTTTGCCGCACATCAATTGGATGGACCAGCAGCCGCATGGTGGGAGAATTACACGGCCACTTTTCCTATAGCCAATGTCACGTGGGACCAGTTTCAGCAAGCTTTTCGCACAGCCCATGTCTCAACTGGAGCCATGCAGATGAAGAAGCGGGAGTTCCGCAACCTGCGCCAGGGGAACCGTACTGTGGCTCAGTACGTGGATGAGTTTAGCAAGTTATCACGCTATGCCCCTGATGATGTGGCCACAGATGCCGCGAAGCAGGAGAAGTTTATGGAAGGGCTGAATGATGAGATGAGCATGCAGTTGATGGTGGCAACATTCAACAACTACCGTGAGTTGGTAGACAAGGCCCTTATGATAGAAGGAAAGCGGCAGCAGATTGAGAGTCAGTAAGAGGAAGTATGGACAAGGGAAGTATAATTCAGAGCTCAACAGAAGCCCCGCTTAACCCCGAACTCAGGAGGACTTGTTCATAACCATGGAGGTCACAACCACACCGGGGAGGATCGCATAACCACAATGGTGCTAAGAATGGAAATGGGAATGGAGTTAACAACAATCAGAACCGCTCCAACCCATCTACACCCGCCAAAAGGGACCTAAGTCAAGTTACTTGCTTTAAGTGCGGGAAGACTAGGCACTATGCCAATGACTGCCCTGAAGGAAGGAATGAAAACGGAAATGGGAGCGCTGGAAAGAAGCCCAATCCTTTCAACAAAGGACAAGTGAACCACGTTAACGTGGAGGAAGTTGAAGAGCAGCCGGACGCGGTAATGGGTAAGTTTTTGGTTAAGTCATTTACCGCTCTTGTTCTTTCCGATACTGGTGCATCACATTCATACATATCAAGGGGATTTGTGGATAAGTTTAAGCTACCAACCCAAACCCTTAGGACCCCTCTTTAGTGAGCTACTTTGGAGCAGTAGTACATGGCTAGCCGATGGTGCACTCGAGATACCCCTAACCATTGGCACGCATGTTTTTCCATCTGACCTAATTATCTTGGTGTCGCAAGGATTGGATGTGATATTAGGTATGGACTGGATGTCAAAGTATGGAGGAAGCATTGACTGTGCTAGCAAATCAATTTATCTCACCACCTCGGAGGGAAAAAGGATTAAGTATGTATCTAGGCATGTGCCTAGGACGAGCCAAGTGAATGCCCTCACAGGAGTTGTACAGGTGGAAGTGCCTGTAGTAAAGGATTTTCCAGATGTTTTCCCAGAGGAGTTACCAGGCATGCCACCGGATCGAGACATCGAGTTCCTGATAGAGCTATTGCAGTGCACAGGTCAATATCCAATAGACCCTATCTGATGACCGCAAATGATCTGGAGGAAATTAATAAACAGATCAAGGAGTTATAGGAGAAAGGTTATGTTCGCAGTAGTTCATCACCTAGGGGAGCACCAAGATTTTGGTCGAGAAGAAGGATAAATCCCTGAGGATGGTCGTTGACTACCGAGCCTTGAATGAAGTAACGATAAAGAACAAGTATCCATTACCGATGATCAATGATCTGTTTGATCAGTTGCAAGGAGCTAAGGTGTTTTCGAAGATTGATCTACGGTCGGGATACCATCAGTTGAAGATTCGAGAGAAGGATATACCAAAGACAGCGTTCACCATGCGGTATGGATTATACGAGTATACGGTCATGTCGTTTGGACTGACTAACGCCCCTGCCTATTTCATGAGTATGATGAACAAGGTGTTCATGGAGTATTTGGACAAGTTTGTTGTGGTTTTTATTGATGATATTATGGTATACTCGAAGAACGAAGAGGAGCACAAGGAACATTTGTGTTTAGTTCTCGAGAAACCTGTGGAACACCGGTTATACGCCAAATTCAGCAAGTGCGAGTTTTGGTTGAAGGAAGTTGGATTTCTTGGGCATGTTATATTAGGGGAAGGTATAGCAGTGGACCCCAGCAAGGTTCAGTCAGTCATTGAATGGTTGGCACCCACTTCAGATGGCGAGATCCGCAGTTTCCTTGGACTCGCAGGATATTATCGGAGATTCATTGAGAATTTTTCCAAGATTGCTAAGCCAATGACTGAATTCTGAAGAAGGATACTAAGTTTAAATGGACAGATGATTGCGAGGCAAGTTTTCAGGAGTTGAAGAAACGATTGACTACAGCCCCAGTGCTAACACTGCCAGATATACATAAGGAGTTCCAAGTTTATTGCGACGCCTCTCGCTTGGGACTTGGATGTGTGCTTATGCAGGACGGAAAGGTTGTTTCGTATGCCTCACAACAACTGAAGCCTCATGAGTTGAACTATGCCACGCATGATTTGGAGCTAGCAGCCGTAGTACATGCATTGAAGACTTGGAGACATTATCTTATTAGAAACCGTTGTGATGTGTACACGGATCATAAGAGTTTGAAGTACATTTTCACACAGAAGGAGTTGAACCTTAGACAAAGGAGATGGCTGGAGCTTATAAAGGATTACAACATGAAGCTACACTATCATCCAAGAAAGGCCAATGTCGTAGCAGACGCTTTGAGCCGGAAGAGTTACGCTAATATCCTTGAAAGTAAGGGATTGCCAAAGGAGTTAGCTGAGGATATCATGGAACTTCGGTTGGAGATTGTTCCAAGAGGTTTCATTGCAACAATGGAGGTTCGGTCTACATTGTTGGACAAGATTCGAGAAGCTCAGAAGGAAGATAAAGAGATTGCTGAGATAAAAGAGAAGATGAGCAAAGGAAAGGCCAAAGGTTTTCGTGAGGATGAGCACGATACCTTATGGTTTGAGGACCGAGTTTATGTGCCCAAAGAACCCGTAGATCGTAAAGTTAATACTTCAGGAGGCCCATGACTCACCATACTCGATACACCCTGGAAACACCAAGATGTATTTGGATTTGAAAGAACGTTTCTGGTGGACTGGTATGAAGAAAGATATTTCCGAGTATGTAGCCGTATGTGATGTATGTCAGAGAGTGAAGGCAGAGCATCAGAAGCCAGCAGGACTGTTACAGCCTATGCCAATACCCGAATGGGAGTGGGATAAACTTGGCATGGATTTTATCACCGGATTGCCCAGAACCAAAGCAGGATATGACTCAATATGGGTAGTAGTGGATCGCTTGACCAAAGTGGCTTACCTCATCCCAGTTAAAACAACCTATACAAGTGCAAAGTTGGCCAAGATATATATGTCCAGGATTGTATGTTTGCATGGAGTTCCGAGGACCATCGACGATAGAGGAACACAGTTTACTTCAAAGTTTTGGCATCAACTACACCAGACTTTGGGAACAAGATTGGAGTTCAGTACAACATTTCACCCACAGACAGATGGGCAGACAGAGAGAGTCAACCAGATTTTGGAGGACATGTTGAGATCCTGTGTGCTAGACTATGGATCTAGTTGGGATGACAATTTTCCTTACGCAGAGTTCTCATACAACAATAGCTACCAGGCCAGTTTGAAGATGGCACTGTTCGAAGCTCTGTATGGACGCAGATGTAGAACACCTCTGATGTGGGATGAGGTAGGAGACCGTCAGTTTTTTGGACCAGATTTGATCAAAGAGTCGGAGGAGAAGGTTAAACTAATCCGTGATGATTGAAGATTGCTCAGTCCAGGCAGAAAAGTTATGCAGACTCAAAACGCAAGGAGGTAACCTATGAAATTGGAGACAGAGCCTATCTGCGAGTATCACCCTTGCGAGGAGTGAAACATTTTCGAGATAAAGGAAAGTTAGCTCCAAGATTTGTAGGACCGTATCATGTGTTGGAACGGATGGGAGAAGTTGCCTACAAGCTGGAGTTACCTGAAGGATTGTCAGGAGTTCATGATGTGTTCCACGTATCACAGTTGAAGAAGTGTCATGCTGAGATGGACGATATACCGTTAAGAGATACAAAGGCTCGAGGCGAATCGGTTGGACAATAATTTGACCTATGAAGAGAAGCCAAGAAGATTCTTGACTTTGACAGCCGAGTCACGCGCAGCAAGGTTATCAAGTTTTGCAAAGTTCAGTGGAGCCACCATACCGAAGAGGAATCCACCTGGGAACGAGAAGAGGATATTCGCAAGGACCACCCGCACCTATTTTCTAGCCAACCCGAATCTTGAGGACGAGATTCATCTTAAGGGGGGTAGGTTTGTAACATCCCAAATTTTCAATTTGGAATATTATACATAGGTCATCCATGCATATCATATTTTATTGCATCTTTGATCCGCAGTCCTCGAAATCCTAAGCAACTCAAGGACCCTCGGACAGAGTTGGGGATTTTTCCGGTTTTCATATTTGATTTTTATCAAATACTGAGAACGAGGATTTTTTATTTTAATTATTTTTCCCTCCGGAAAAATATTTCATATTAAAAATAAATGAGGGGAGATAATATGACTTCTCCAAAACAGTTGAAATATTGGAGGAAAAATGTTAAAATCATTATTTGGATTTTATTTGCGTTAGAAAAATTGCACGTTTTTAAAATTGCATTTTTAGGCCAAGAAAATGTTCATCTGGTTCTAAATACTTCATTTAGACGGTGAAAATTTGTTTTGGCATTTTTAGATTTTTATTTTATTTTATAGGAGTTTTTTACATCGATTGGAACAATTAAAAACTCAAGACGCGCCAAGACCCGACTGGGTCAAGCCCAGCCAGGCCGGCCGCCCAAGCCGCCGCCTTCCTCCTCCCCGCCACAGGCCCCCTCCCTCCCCAAGCCACCGAGCCCCCTCTCGTCACCACCACCGCCTCCGCCCAGCCGCCTGAGCCTCACGCCGCCGAGCCCCGCCTCGAGCCGCCGCCTCTAGCCGCCGCCACCCCGCCGAGCCCGAGCCCCGCTGGAACCCTCGCCGGAGTCGAGCAAGGTAGCCGCCCCGCCGTCCCGGTTTTCCGAAGAAAACCGTTTAGGTTTTTTAGAAACACTAGGTTTTTCGTTTTTTTATTTAGATCAGTTTATTTCTTCGGTTTATTTATTTAGCGAGTGTTCGCTCGTTCGTTCGTTTTGACGAACACGTTCTTCATTTAGGATCAGATAACGAACGTTTATTCGTTAAGCTGTTCGTCGCTTTTCTTTTCTCGGATTTATTCCACGATTTTTCTGATCGCGATTTCTGATCCGATGTTCGATCCAGTTTAACTTTTCACTCGTTTATCGGAATCAGGCGATTCAAGTGCCTAGAGTTTCATCTCGAAACCCTCTTTTCGAATAACCAACTCAAACAAGTTTTTGCCTCTGTAAAATTTGACCCTAGTTCAGATTAGTAAACGAATATTATTTCTTTCGTCGTTTGAGTTTCGTTGCTTCGTTTGGTTTGATTCTTTTTGCGAACCGGAGTTCTTAAGTTGAGCTTTATGGTCAACCTCTTTTATTGGAGTTTTGCTTGTGCATCATTGCTTGTTGCTTATGTATGTTATTGTTTGCCTATGATAGAATTCCCGGAGTGCGAAGCGTGTTACTACGAGTCTCTAGGATTCATGGATCGTCAGCAAGGCAAGTAACACATTGATCATACTCTTTTCCTACCCAGTTTTTATGCATTAGTTTCAATCCTCAAACATTGCATGATTAGGATGTCATTAATTTGTGGGTTGGGAAGTAGTAGTTGAGGTAGAACCTATTGCCCTGTTACTATCAAACCCTTGGGAGTTACTTCTACGTGTTGCTATTATTGCTATGCTATGCTCGTAGACGTGGTTTGGTTTTGAGTGAATCCATGACAGATGTGAGATTGTTAATTAAGGTTTACTTTAAGGTGGCAACTTTAATACACATCTGGGTGGATTGAGGCACCTCGGGAACCCAGCATTGTCTGTTTTATTTTTGGAAATCCCGGGGTACCCGTGTGATCTTCCTATGGACCGCCACCCAGGCTTAAAGGGAACTGAGATTATTCATGCTAGAAACTTCCGTGTGCAGCCACAAGCTACTATGGGCTCTAGATAGTTGAGTAAGTTACGTGAAGCTCTTGAAGAGGTAGATCAAAGGTAGTGGGTTTTGTAGGTTTGGTATGGTCTACCCGGAGTAGAGAGTTAATGTTTCTGAAAGACTATGTCTTGGTCATCCGTTTCTCAAACACCATGTAGTGCGAGAAATCAGCGGAGGCGATCGAGTCTTCTGGGGAAAAGTGCACAAACCTCTGCAGAGTGTACAATCTAATCATGGTTAGCCGTGTCCCCGGTTATGGACAATTTTGAGTATCTAGTACTTGAGTATTCACATGTATCCCATCACTCTTTATTAATATTGTTGGGTTGTTAACTACTTTAATTGGGATTGAGTTGGGGTTATACCTTCTCAATAATGTTTCAACCACCATGATAGTTAAATAAAATTTATTCCTTTGTTGTAGGAAAAAAAATGTCTTTTCGCAAAACTATAACCATAGAGCTTTTCCACCAGCCAAATATGCATGTAGTGATCGCATTATTCTGTTCCTCGCTTCATCGTGTTATATTGCCAGATATTCCTTGTCTTTGACCCGTTCTCGGCTGCAACGTATTATGTTGCAGATTTTTCAGACGAGGAGTAAGGTTCGATAGGTCGTTGTCGTGCAGCTCAGCTATGCCATTGGAGTTGATGGACTCACTTTATCTTCCAAGCCTTCCATTGTTATCGTATTAGATGGCCTTAAGCCATACTATTGTAATAAGTTCTCTTTTGAGACTTTCGATGTAATAAGTGTGTGATTGCTAGTCTGTTATAAATCCTTCGAGTATTGTGTGTGTCAGCATTACTGATCCAGGGATGACACTGAAACACAGAGACTTGACCATCTGAGGTCGGGTCGCTACATCACCATTGCTTTTGCTTGATGTCATCGCTAATCGATTACATCTTCATGAAACCTCTCGACTAAATATCTGGCATCATCAACATTCTGAGCTCTTCCTAGAATAACAAACGAATTCTCGATGAGAAATACCATCATTGCCCCTTGTTGATTTGTGCTATCAACGACAACTTTATTGCCTTCCCTCCGACGCAAAATTGTTCATGTTTTGTGTAGTACCTTGAGTTTATTTCTATCCAGCTTGTGTTATGTTCTACCTTGGAGTATTACCATATTTATGTTAAGAATGTCGTGGGAATTTCACCACATCTCAAGAATTCTTGATACAAGTGATACTTATCACCATCACCATTCTTTCCTTGGTCCTCGTGTTGTTTCTAACCAGAATATCGACAAATGGACTGTGAGGTGTAATTTCAAAACTTCTAGCAACCCTATTGCTTGGAGTTAATGGTCGATAGCTTGATTCTTAGTCTATTGGTTATTGAATCACCATTATAACATCGGTCGTGCTACTTAGTCCATCTTTCTACATGCACATTTCGATCAATGTTTACTCGAGGATGTTCTCCTCGAACATACTTCATTATATACTTCGACATGTACAATATTTTCACCTTGTTCACATAATAGTGGAAATCCATCTTTTGGAAATCTCGATGAATTGTCGTTCAGTTCATCAGCAACCTCCTAATCCTCTCCTTGGTTTAATGATGATCTCATGATTCCAAACATGCTTTCATAGTTCATTTCCCGAGAATCTTGCAACGTCATCTCGTTAAATTATGTTGCACCCCTTTCTTCTCACGCATCCTGAGTCTGAGTTATCCTGACACCAATCAGATCTAAATCTCCGTCAGATATGATGGTTGGAACATATTTACAAGAGTTATAACATTGGTCTTTGGTCCAATAAGGTGTTGTCATGCCTAGCACACCTGGACGGAGGACCTATTGTCATAGTTTCCTTTTTAGAAAGGTTAACCATTCTTCCATGAGGAAATTGTAAGACTTATTCTATAAGTTCTTTATGATGAATCCTTGTGTATCGAAGTGCTATCTCGATGCATGTTTGTGGTACTCCAATTTTCAATAAAGCATTTTGAAGCACAATGCTAAATGTTCCTCCAGTTATCCAAACACCATTGTATGGATAACATCATGAAATCCCTTGCTCCTCTACTTGTTGTCCTGACATGAATGGGAAGGATATACTCTTGATACACGGTTGTAACCACTCCATTGTACTAATTAGTATACTAATCACTTTTCCTTTCCATTGTTGTGCTTAACCTTTCTTATAATCTGACTTAACTGAGTAGTGATAATTCCCTGCTTAGGTAAGCATCTCATTGTACCACTCTGTCAGTAAGACCCTGTTACTATTGTTGATGACATTCCGGTAACCATCGATAGAAGAGAACTTTGCCTATTGGTCCGCCTTGTTTAACGAGCAGTAAAATGGTTCTCTTCGTCCCTCGCCCTTGGTACCGACGTTGTTGCCAACATAAATGGCAGGCTATCCTCTGGCATGCCTTGCTATCATGACCGTGAAAGATATCAGCACCCTTTCTACTTTTAACCCACATGGTGGGCCCATAACCCACAGGTCCATAGGATCGAAACCTGACTCTCCTGTTCCCAAAGTTATTCCTCGCACGTGGTCTCATATGTAATCCATGAGCCACCTTCCGAGAGATCATCCATTCTAGTGTCAGACACAATGCTTATTCCCGTTGCTCTGAACCCCTCTCACACTCTCTTTCAGGCATCAAATGTTTGCCTACCCGCTTGAAGATTCTCATGCCTACTTTTATTTCTCTTGATGTATTTCCCGAGTACCAACTCGAGAGGTACTCATATGCTCATTCATGGGTTAACCCCCATATTATTAACCTTGTGACATTCTGTCCTTGCCGAGTTGCCCCTCACATATTCGTAAAAGTAAGGATGATGACTTCATCATGATGACCAGGAGCGGAGAAATAAAGACTTCAACAAAGAGCATCAACTGCTTCGAGAAGAGCAACCAAGACCGAGAAGACTCGTTAGAATCTCGTAACCAAATCCCTTCCCCTTACCACCCTCTTAAATCTCGGGACGAGATTTCTTGTAGTGGAGGAGAATTGTAACGCTCGGATAATTAAGCTACAGTGAACCTATGCTAATGATGCCATGTCACCTTGGATACTGTTGATAAACTCACGTTGATATGAAGCCAATTCAAATTCAAATTCAAAATAAAGGCAAACAACAAAAGTTTTCAAATGTTAAAACTAAAATGTTCTAAATCATCCATAACTAATTATGGTGGAGAAACCACACTTTTATAAAATGTTTAAATACCCAAAAGAAATAAAACAGGGGCCAAAACTATTATTATATGCTTTTAAATATAAACAAATGTTAAACTAGTTTATTTAGTCATCAAACTTTTTGTGGCAGTGTACTATATTATTATGCTAATTTAGGAGCAAGGGTTATATTTTTGTAAAACCAATTTGCTAACTAAAATAAAGAAAACTGAAAAGTTTAAAAAGAAAACAAAAGCAAAAATAAAATAAAATAAACAAGTCGAAGCCCCTGCCCCCTCCTGGGCTGCGGCCCACCCGAGCCGACCCACTTCCTCGTTCCCCCTTGTCGTCTTCTTCCCACGCGCCCTGTTCCTCCAACCGCGCCCGAACAAGCGCGTCCCGTCGAACCCCCTCGCCGTCCCTGCCAGTGGGATAAGATCGCCACGCCCGCGCCTCCTCGGTTCCCTCTCCCACTCGCCCTCTCCCAGATCCACTTCCTATTCCCCCTCGTCTGCTTCCTTCTTCCCCGAACGCACCCGAGCCCAACGATGCCATGGCCGAGCTCGCCGGCGTGCTCTCCGGTCTCCCCGCGACCTAACGTCGTGTCCGTCCGCCTTGTCATCCTCGACCGCAAGATCTAGCCGGAGCACCCCATAGCGTCGCCTCTCCTTCATCTACGTCGTCGGGCGCTGGAGGTCGCCACCGCCGTCTTGCTCCACCAGGCCTCCCCCGAGCCCACGCTAGCACCACTGCAGGCTCGCGGTGAGCCTCCGCTTCCTTGCCCCCGTTCGCCCCGTAATAGCCCTGCCGCCATTGTCGACGCCCGTCGCCGCCGCCTTGCTTCGCCGTCGTGTCCACAGCCGGCCGGGCTCGCCTTCGAGCACGGCGTCATGCTCCTGGCACTGCCAGGAGGCCTCCTAGCCTGTCCGCTCCTCCTCCCATACCCCTTATCGTCGGTTCCGTCCACGACCAAACTCTGGTGGCCGCCCAAGTCGTCGTCGCCGTCATTCTAGGCCGCCTCCGGTTGAACCAGTTCCACCATTCGACGCGCCACTTCATCCTTGTTCCATCCCACCTGGCCTCGCTCCGCCTTCGCCCGTCCCTCGCCCCGTTTCCCCCTCTCAGCATTGACTATTGCCGCGCTACTCTGCTGCGCCCGAATCCGCACCCGCTTGCCTCCCGCTTGTTGCACGCCTGCGCCCCTAGCCGTGTCGCTGCTCGCAGCCCGCGCGCTCACGCCACTCTCTGCCTGCTTCTCTGCTGCTGTTGCTGCGACATATTGCTGCTCACTGACTGGTGATGTCGCTGCTCCACTACTTTGCCGCTGCTTGCTGGCTGGCGTCCTCCGCCGTCCCCAACCGCTCCACCTCCCCCACTCCGCCTCGGCATCAAGGCCGGGCGCCTGCTGCACCTCGCCACGCGACCGACTAGGCGAAGCGCTTGTCACTGGTTGCGCCCAATGCCCGTTCTTAGCGCCCGCTAAGGCCCCCTGGCCAATGACACGCGGGCCCCACGCACTGGAGAACTGAAAAATAGAAAGAAAAAAATACAGTAACTAAATTAATTAATTAATTAAGTGAATTATTTAACCTAATCACTTAGTTAAGCTAATTAATCATGTTTAGTTGAACTCTGTCAATGACAAACGGGACCGAGCTGTCAGTTTGACTGGTCAACGGTCAGAGTTGACCACTAGCGTCATAAATGCTTTTTGATTAAATTAATCTGCTAATTCCTAAAAATGAATTAAAACTTTGAAAATTAATATAAAATAATCCATAACTCGGATGAAAATACTTTGTACATGAAAGTTGCTCAGAAAGACGAGGCGTATCCGAATATGCAGTCCATTCGTCCTCCACGCGTCCCTAGCATAGCTTACATGCATCAATCCTCCTCTGGTTCGTCTATCCGAAAATGCCAAACACCGGGAATACTTTCTCGGATGTTTTCCCCTTCGCCAGTATCGCATAGTACCGCGTTAGATCACACTTTGCACCATTTATTGCCATGTCAGGTATCGTCATGCATCTGTTTGCATTATATTTATTGTTTCTTCCCCCTCTTCTCTTTATTGGACTTGGGACTGGCGCCACTTCTGCTGCCCCGATTGACTAAGGTGTTGACGACCCGTCCTTCTCTGTTGAGCTTCCAAGCAAGCAAACCCCCCTTGATCAACCAAACATCGCCCACTCTCTTCTCTCTTATTCTTGCATTACGTTTGCTACTGTTGTTGATTCGATAGCTCCTATTCTCTTGATAGCCTGTCATTGTTACTACGGTTGTTACCTTTACCTGCAATCCTAAATGCTTAGTATAGGATGCTAGTATTCCATCAGTGGCCCTGCATTCTTGTCCATTTGCTCTCTCACAAGGTGATGAGGAGAGGATCGCCGGGTAGGATTATGCTATATGTTGATACTTGGTGAACTTACTTGCTACTTTCTTCTGTATGCTTCAAGATGGAGGCTGCTAGAAGCGTAGTCTTCGATAGGACTAGTTATCCCCCTCTTATTCTGGCAATCTGCAGTTCAGTCCACAGATACTACTCCTTTCATTGATACCGATGCATATTTAGTGTAGATCCTTGCTTGCGAGTACTTTGGATGAGTACTCACGGTTGCTTTGCTCCCTCTTTCCCCCCTTTTTCTTTCTTCTCGGATGTCGCAACCAGACGCTGGAGCCCCGAAGCCATATGCCACCTTCGACGACTCCTACTACACCGAGGGTGCCTACTACTACGTGTAGGCCGCCGACGACCATGAGTAATTAGGAGGATCCCAGGCAGGAGGCCTGCGCCTCTTCGATCTGTATCCCAGTTTGTGCTAGCCATCTTGTGGCACCTTGTTTAACTTATGTCTGTACTCAGATATTGTTGCTTCTGCTGACTCGTTTATGATCGAGCTTATATATTCGAGCCCTCGAGGCTCTAGCTTGTAATATGAAGCTTGTATGACTTATTTTGTTTAGAGTTGTGTTGTGATATCTTCCCGTGAGTCCCTGATCTTCATCGTACACGTTTGTGTGTATGATTAATGTATGATTGAATCAGGGGCGTCACAGTTTTGGAGGCGGAGATGGAGTAACGGTGTCGTGCTGATCAGGGAGGGTGGCGGCGGATCGGTAGTTGGAGCCAGGGAATAAGACCTCCCCGAGGTCGTTCGACCCTTCTGGGTGGCGGTTGGGGATGGATGGAGGTGCGGTGAGTGTTCAACAGGGCTCGGGGTGGCCTTTTATAGGCGGTCCAAGGAGGTCAGTGGCGGAGTGGATCACATTGGAGTTAACTCCAGCCGGCGAGGTAGGTTTGGACGGCGGGTGTGGTCTATGTGGAGTGGATGAGGTCGGGGGAGCCTCTCGAAGCGCCAGCGCGATGAGTCTTGAACTCGGTGGCCTTATATGTGGCGCGGTGATACGTCTCCAATGTATCTATAATTTTTTATTGTTCCATGCTATATTATATTCTGTTTTGGACATTATTGGGCTTTATTGTACACTTTTATATTATTTTTGGGACTAACCTATTAACCGGAGGCCCAACCCAGAATTGTTGTTTTTTTGCCTATTTCATAGTTTCGCAGAAAAAGAATATCAAACGCAGTCCAAACGGAATGAAACCTTCGGGAACGTGATTTTCGGAACGAACGTGATCCAGAGGACTTGGACCCTACGTCAAGACATCAACCAGGAGGGCACGAGGTAGGGCGCGCACTCCACCCTCGTGGGCCCCTGTTGCTCCACCGACGTACTCCTTCCTCCTATATATACCTACGTACCCCCAAACTACCAGATACGGAGCCAAAAACCTAATTCCACCACCGCAACCTTCTGTACCCGTGAGATCCCATCTTGGGGCCTGTTCCGGAGCTCCGCCAGAGGGGGCATCGATCACGAAGGGCTTCTACATCAACACCATAGCCTCTCCTATGATGTGTGAGTAGTTTACCTTAGACCTTCGGGTCCATAGTTATTAGCTTGATGGCTTCTTCTCTCTTTTTGGATCTCAATACAATGTTCTCCCCCTCTCTGTGGAGATCTATTCGATGTAATCTTCTTTTGCGGTGTGTTTGTTGAGACCGATGAATTGTGGGTTTATGATAAAGTTTATCTATGAACAATATTTGAATCTTCTATGAATTATTTTATGTATGATTGGTTATCTTTGCAAGTCTCTTCGAATTATCAGTTTGGTTTGGCCTACTAGATTGATCTTTCTTGCAATGGGAGAAGTGCTTAGCTTTGGGTTCAATATTGCGGTGTCCTTTCCCAAAGGATGAGGGGTAGCAAGGCACGTATTGTATTGTTGCCATTGAGGGTAACAAGATGGGGTTTATATCATATTGCATGAGTTTATCCCTCTACATCATGTCATCTTGCTTAAAGCGTTACTCTGTTCTTATGAACTTAATACTCTAGATGCATGCATGCTGGATAGCGGTCGATGTGTGGAGTAATAGTAGTAGATGCAGGCAGGAGTCCGTCTACTTGTCTCGGACGTGATGCCTATATACATGATCATACCTAGATATTCTCATAACTATGCTCAATTCTGTCAATTCCTCAACAGTAATTTATTCACCCACCGTAAATACTTATGCTCTTGAGAGAACCCACTAGTGAAACATATGGCCCCCGGGTCTATTTTCCATCATATTAATCTTCCATCAACAAGCTATTTATGTTGCCTTTTATTTTGCTTCTATTTTACTTTGCATCTTTATCATAAAAATACCAAAAATATTATCTTATCATATCTATCAGATCTCACTCTCGTAAGTGACCGTGTAGGAATTGACAACCCCTTATCGCGTTGGTTGCGAGGATTTATTTGTTTGTGTAGGTGCGAGGGACTTGTGTGTGGCCTCCTACTGGATTGATACATTGGTTCTCAAAAACTGAGGGAAATACTTACGCTACTTTGCTGCATCACCCTTTCCTCTTCAAGGGAAAACCAATGCAGTGCTCAAGAGGTAGCACACGGCTCGTGTATGGTTGTGGCGGCGGTGTCCATCTCTGACGACTGCCAGACGGGCGCGAGGCGGTTTGGGTGGTGGGTCAATGCCGCAGAGGACGTGCCACATGGAGAGGAGGTAGGCAGGCGACCGGTGGGGAGGGAAGGCGCGGGTCGGCCGTGATGATCTTGTTCAGCTGCCGCGGCTGAGGGCGGTGGCAGGTGCACCGACCAGCCACTATACCATCATCGGCGAGCGGCCGACCAGAGGGTCCTAGGGTAGCTCATTTAAGCCTCTGGTAGACGACACCGCGCGGGGAAGTGGAAGCGGAGAAGTGCACGACATCGATTTCCCTCTCTCTATGAACTTTTGTCATTTTCTGAATTTACTGGAAATTTTGATAGTGGTGAACAGTGCACGACATGTGTTTGATAAAATGCCAGAGAGCTCTAGGCATTTTAGAAATTTTTGGGGTGTGATGATGATGCATAAGAGTGAGTTTGGCAAAGTTTCAGAATTGTTGGAGTGAGGAAAATTGGGTTTTGACCATGAAATGTGAATCTGGTCCAAATTTGAATTGCATAGAATTTGAAAATTTTGAACTGTGGAACCTCATGTTTTTAGTGAAATGGGTTGTGGGTACTATCTAGTTGCCAGGATAAATTTTTTGGGTGGACAAGAGTTGAAAAGGATATGGTTCCTTTGTAAACCAAAGGAACTAGGAATAATGTAAATTCCAACTTTGGAATTTATAAACTATAGGAACAATATTTTTGTAGGAAGGCAAAGGTGTTAGATACTGTCCTAGAAAATGAGGAAAACTAGGAGAGGAATTTAGAGTGACAGAATAAATTTTTGGGAAGAGTTGAAAGTATTTGAAAAGAGTGAAGTGGCCAAATCCTTGGAGTATTTTTAAATGCCATAGAAATTCTTCTAACATGAGAAATGCTTTTGATATTTTAAATAGAATAGCCAAACCAAAAACTCATCCAAATAAAAACCATTTTAATTTTTTTAAATCCAAAGGGATAATTTTGGGGTGTTACAACACCTACCCCTCTTAAGAAAAATCTCGTCCCTGAGATTTCAGATGTCCTTCAAACACGATATTCAGTCCTGAGGTGATCCTCTCTTTCTCATATCGCTTCTTCCTTGGTATGATTGCTCCACTGAACCTTATAAAAATTTATCACGCTCTGTCGGGTCCTCCATTCAGACTCTTCCAAAAAATTATGGGATGTTCTTTATATGTAAGATCTGATTGGAGATCTAGGTCCTGGTGTTGGACTTATTTGTCCGGATTGCTAACACATCTCCTTAGTTGCGATACATGGAACGCATCATGAACATCTGACAATTCTGCTGGTAGCTCTACTCATGCATCATCAGAGAGGCACCAATGATGATGATGAACCCCTCTGTGATGGTGTCTAGACTGGATCTCGTGGTTCTGGAACTTGCCGCGGGTGGAATTGAGTTTATAGGGCAAAGAGGCGGTGCGGGAGGTCACTGAGGGGGGGCACAACCCCCTGGGCGCCCTGGGCCTCCTGGCGCTCCCTGGTGGGTTATTCCCACCTCGGGCCTCCCCTATGGTACTTCTTTGGCCCACTGGGTGTCTTCTGGTCCAGAAAAAATCTCCAAAAAATTTCGCTGCGTTTGGACTCCATTTGGTACTGATATTCTGCGAAGTAAGAAACAAGCAAAAAAAACTGGCACTGGGCACTATGTCAATAGGTTAGTCCCAAAAAATGATATAAAGTTGCTATAAAATGATTGTAAAACATCCAAGAATGATAATATAATAGCATGGAACAAGCCAAAATTATAGATACTTGTAGACGTATCAGCATCCCCAACCTTAATTCCTGCTCATCCTTGAGTAGGTAAATCATAAAACAAAATTTTTGATGTGGAATGCTGCCTAACATGTTCAGCACATATTCTTTTCTTTTGTCTCATGGACATTAGGACTTTTATATGGTTCAAAGCAATAGTGTAGTTCTGACATGAAGATTTCAATACTCAAACATATCAACAAGCAACCATGTCTTTCAAAATATCAACACTAAAGAAAGTTATCCCTAGCCCATCATGCTCAATCATTGATCCATTCATGGAACACACTCGCATATTAGCTACATCCAACGCTCAAGTAGGATCTTTAGTTGGTGCTTTATAAGAGAAGATGGAGATCAAATAAAAATAGAATTGCATAAAGTAAATAGATAGGCCCTTCGCAGAGGGAAGTAGGGATTTTTAGAGGTGCCAGAGCTCAAAGCTTAAATTGAGAGATAATTTTTTTGAGAGGCATACTTTTCCCGTCAATGAAAATGACCGAATAATTCCCAACACTTTCCATGCTAGATATATCATAGGCGGTTCCCAAACAGAAAATAAAGTTTATTCCTTTTTCCACCATTCTTTCACAATCCATGGCTAGCCATATCCACGAGCGCCTTCCATACCAACACTTTCCAAGGAATTTATTATTTGACAACATAAAGTAAATTTCCTTTTCATTTCAGGACTGGGCATCCCTATTACTGCCGTACTCTCGTGCAATGACAAGTGAATAAACACTCATCTTGAGAATAACACATCTAGCATGGAAAATATTGGCCACCCCATGTCGCTTCATGAGCGGTACGAGCACATAAAAAGGAAATTCATTTTGAAAATTAGAGATGGCAAATACAAATTTTCTTAGAACGGCACGGAAATACCGGATATAGGTAGGTATGGTGGACTCATATGGAAAAACTGGGTTTAAAGATTTTGGATGCACAAGTAGTATTTCTACTAGTACAAGTGGAGGCTAGCAAATAGATTGAGAAGCAACTAACCAAGAAACAAAAAAATCACATAAGCGAGCATTAAGCATAACTAACACTGAATAATGCACCATAAGTAGGATGTAATTTCATTGCATAACTATTGACTTTCATGCTTGCATAGGGAATCACAAACCTTAACACCAATGTTCTTACTAAAGCATAATTACTCACCAACTTGACTCACGTATCACTATCATCATATCTCAAAACAATTACAAAGAATAAAGTTTATTTTGTCCAATGATCTTCATGATTTTTTTTGTTATATCCCTCTTGAATATCTATCACTTTGGGGCTAATTTCATATGATGCTTTTGATAAGCTCAAACAAATTTAAGTGAAGAACATGAGCATAAAAATTTTCTTCTCTCAAAATAATATAATTGAAGCATGAGAGAATTTCTTCAAAAAATTACTAACTTTCAAATAAATCTAAGTGAAGCATGAGAGCATTTCTTCAAAAATATTAAAGCACACCATGCTCAAAAAGATATAAGTGAAGCACTAGAGCAATTCCATATATCAAAAAAATTAAGTGAAGCACATAGAGCAATTCTAACAAATCATAGCATAATTTTGGATCTCTCAAATAGGTGTGTCCAGTAAGGATAGATGACACAAACTAAAAGAAAAACAAGAAAAGACTCATATAATACAAGACGCTCCAAGCAAAACTCATGATATTTGACGAATAAAAATATAGCTCCAAGTAAAATATTGATGGTCATTAGAAGAAAGAGGGGGATGCCTTCTGGGGCATCCCAAGGCTTAGTTGCTTGGTTCTCCTTGAATAATAACTTGGGGTGCCATGGGGCATCCCCAAGCTTAGGCTCTTTTCACTCCATATTCTTGATCCATCATGATCTCACCCAAAACTTGAAAACTTCAATCACACAAAACTTAACAAAACCTTCGTGGGATCCGTTAGTATAACAAAGAAAATCACCACTCTAAGTATTGTTGCAAACCCATTCATATTTTGTTTTTGCATTATATCTACTGTATTCCAACTTTAGCATGGCTTATACCCCCCAATACAATCCATAAATTCATCAAATTAAGCACACAATGCAACAAAAATAGAATCTGCAAAAAAAGAACAGTTTGTAGTAATCTGAAAACTTTGTATACTTCTGTAGATCTAGAACTTCTGAAAATTAGGACAACGTAGGAAATTTACATATCAATCTTGTGTCAAAAATCAGAATTTTTCGTCACTCCTGTGACTTTTAAGAATTATTTTACTGGACGCAAAAGCTTCTGTTTTTCAACAAGATCAAATCAACTATCACCCAACATAATATCAAAAGCTTTACTTGGAACACACACTAATTAAAACATAAGAAACACAATCATAACAGTAGCATAATTGTGCAAACACTCAAGAACATAAAGAAAAAGGTAAACATAAATTTTATTCGTTGGGTTGCCTCCAACAAGCGCTATCGTTTTATGCCCCTAGCTAGGCATAATGTATAGATTCAAGTATTATCATCTTTAGTTTCCCATTCCTCAACCACACAACCAATATTCTTCAAAGATTTAGCATGCATATTTTTGGTAATAATACATCTAGGAATAAGATTGAAGAATTCATTCATGCAAGTAGGGTCTCTTACAACTTCAACAAAGTCGGGGTGAATACCAATCATTTTAAGATCTTATTTGTTAATATTAGAAGTTGCACCCTTGTTCTTAGTGATTTGAGTAATCTTGCCAATCTTTATGGAAGTTTTTTCAATAGTTTTAGCAGAAGAAAAAGGCGATCTTAAGTTACTACAAATTTCTTCCAACTTATCAATCGAGAAGGGTTTTCTTCTATTATTTCGTTAACTACGGTTTCCTTCTCCCTTAGTAATTTAAAAACATCGCCCGCTTTTGACCCAAGTTTATTAGCAAGATTCTGCATCTTTGGATCCAAATTTTCATTCGCTCTAAGGTGACCATTTCTTTTCAATAGCGTATAATCTTTGCATAACATGTTCAAGAGTTAAGATTGTTTCATTAATGATGACAGATGGTGCACCCACTAGATCTCCCTTGGCATTAAAAGCATCCTGTCGGTGTTCTGGGAATGGGGGTCCCCAGACTTGCTTGCCTGCGGCCCACGGCATGGCTAAGCAAGCAGGCCGTACGACCCATCTTCATCAACAAGGCATCCAAGACCCTTGCGAGGGTCCAAGCCTCGCGAGGCGGACGACATAAGACATTCTCGGGAGTGGCCTAGCCAGGCAGGCTCATGAGGAGCGGAGATATCAAGGCGGGGCAAAACCTCACGAGGCTCTCATGACGTGAGCCATGACGAACGACACCAGGCGGGCGCCAGCGCGCGCAGCGTCCTTATTTCCTCTTTGGTGCTACGGAGGCACGCTGGGGGCCGCCAGGAGGGAGCCAGGAGCAAGGCCCCTCCCCGCATCGCGCGACGCCTGGCGACGCCCGGAGGTAGGCCCTCTGCCGGGGAGGCCTCGACAACCCTTCCCCCCGACAGAGGACCTGTGGTCGCCGAGGGCCCCTCTAGTGTCCTCTTTCCCTCTTTTGTGCCGTCCTGGTGACCGGTCGGCTCAAAGGAGGTCAAGGGTGGCACAAGGCGGGGCCCTCGACTGGCGATATGAAGCAAGGCCGGTACCTGTGAAGAAGGCCCAGTGCATGTGAACCTCGCCGCCCGTGACACTCTCAAGTAATAATGAGTTGGGGTTGTACACGCCCCGGAGTCTCAGGGGTGCCGCCCTCAGGCCCTGGGGCTCCCTCCCACGCCCAGTGGCAGCACTTAGCTCCGCGCTGGTGAGAAGATTTGAAGACCGGAAGACTATACTAGGTGTCGGACGCGGCCTTTCGCTTTGGATCTCCCTTTCTGTAGCTTTGCTTTCTGGATCTGGATTTAATTTGAAACCGAGTTTATATCGTCGCGCGCGGGGGGTGCTTTTTCTTGCTCGAGCAATTTCTTGCCTTTTGGATCTCGTTTTGTCTGGGACTCATGTCCGTCGCCTTCCCCTCACGAGCTCCTCGCGAGCGGGACAACGCGAAGCATGCACGCCAAGTGCGCGCTAGCACTACAACTGGAGCTCACCTCTTGTTGGGCCCCTTCTGACGGGGCGACGAGCTCCGCAGGGTTCTCAGAAACTCGACGCCTCGTGACCCAGCCCAAAGCTGGCGCTGACTAAGGTAAACCATGACAGAGAACTCGCATCCGGATTCACGAGTTCACGAGGACACAAACTCACATCGCATAGGAAAGTAAAAACTGCAATTTGCTTACATGAGGGGCTCCCCCTCCCAAAATGCTCTTACAAGTTTTCCAAGGGCCATGCCCGAGCTTCGTGTGCAGGATGAAACGACAGGAGAACATGGGATCAGCCAGAAATGTCGCTCGCTACATCACCCGCGGATGCGTCACTCGCGTCATCATCGTCTTCATCGGCAACGTCGCCACCGCCGGTGACGCCCCCGACGCCGTTGTCAACCACGTCGCCTTCGTCTGCGGCCACCACCACCCCGTCATCTTCCGAAGTGAAGGCCCTGACGAACGCGTCCACGTTGTCTTCAACCCAACGCGCCAGGTCATCCCGGACGACCGTGGGAACGGGGACGACGGCGGCGTCGAAATCAAAGTTGGGGTCGGCATTCGGAAGGTGGCTGAAGACACGGGAGAAAGCGCGCTCAAGCGGGCAACGCACCTGGCAGATCGAGTCTCTAGGCGCGTCACCACCTCAGTGAAGAAGATTAGATGGCTGGCATAGTCATTCGAGTGAGGGGCCGGCACCTCCATCGTCATAAATATGGCCTGTATGTGTTGGCCCTGTTCCGAAGATCCTGAAGCATAGGAGCATGTTCGCGCTCCAGCGTTTGTCGTTGGAGCACTTCCTCCGTGTTCTGCCGTGCAACGGCCTCAGCGTCATCAACCCGCCCCACGGCGAAGCGCAGCTGGCTGGGCGGAGGCCAAGTCCGCCTGCGCCGTAACCAGGGCAGCGGCCGTGGCCTCCGCGCGCCTCTCGGCTTCATCCAACCTGGGCCTGAGGGCAGCGGCCCTGCCCGCATCCTCCGTACCCGCGAGCTTCAGCTTCAGGTCGTACCTGCCCTCCAGGTCCGTGCGAACCTCGGCCACCCAGCGATTCACCTCCTCCTCAACTCCGGCCTCGCGAGCCCCGACGGCATCTTCTGCTTGAGCAACTTGACGTTCCCTCATCTCCAGTCGCTCGTGCTCGAGGCTGCGCTCCACGGCTTCCAAGGCCAGCGTCTCACCGCGCTTCCGGAACTCCTCATCCTCCGTGGGTGTCCCCCTCAACGATGCAAGAGCGGCCCTGCGCGCCTCCACCTGCTGCTCAAGGGATGCGCTCCAGGCCTGGAGCTCCCACGCGCGTTCCTCCGCAGCCTCGCGGCGGCGGTCAGCCTCGCGAGCCTCTTCCAAGGCTCGCGAGCGGGCTTCATGGGCGATCTTGAGGGATGCCTTGGCCTTCGCATTCTCAAGGTCGCACTGATAGCGACCGAGGTTGATGGCCACCCTCAGCTTGCGCCGCTCCTCCACCAGCCGAAGACCTTCGGCCTCAAGGCGCGAGTCAACACCCGCGAGCTCTTCACCAAGTCAGCTCATCGCGCCCATCGCCTCCTGGAAGAGCTCGTGACGAACCACGCTCCGCCCGCGCTCGAGCTCGAACGCTCGACCCTCCTCGTCCTCCACCTCAGGGGCTGCGGGCGGGGCGCCAAATGGCGCGCCACCCCCCGGCAGGGGGCTCGGGGCTGACGCCGCACCTGACGCCAGCCCGTCCTCGCGAGGAGCCCAAGCCGGCCGAGGCTCGCTGCTTGAAGAGGAACCAAAGATCGAAGCCAACTGGCCAAGATGAGCGAAGGAGGAGCCTTGCGCACGCCCGCCAAGCTCCACGCCAGACCGTGGGGGAGGGATGGCCAAGCTGCGGGCTCAATGCACCGCGAAGGCAGAGATGCTCCCCAGATTGACCCAGCTCCAAGGGCGGTAGGAGGACCAGGAACGCTCAAGGCGGATGGGGGAGTTGATGAAGGAGGAGGCCGCTTCTCGGGAGACGCAACAGCTTCAACGGAAGGAGCCTGAGAACCGGCGTCGAATAAGGAGGCTACACGCAGGAAGCCGTGACAACAAGGTAGTTACGCGTCAATGGCGATGTACTTTCGCCGCTTCAACGGCCCGAAGATGTTGCTGCCGCTAGGGGATCCTTTCATCTTGCTAAGCTCCTCGAAGTCCACACAAAGACGACCGAAACGCTGGACGTGACGGCCGGTGCACAACGGGGCCGAAGAAGAGCCTGGAAGGATATCTTCAGGGGTGCCCGGTTGCAGCAAACAGTGGGGCACGGTCTCACCACAACCTCCCGAGGCTCCTGGAGCCTTGGCCTAGGGAGCCGCATGCTGCACCTCCTCAATACTAGGCACCTCAGGAGGGGGGTCGCAGGCCCTCGAAGATGCGCCCCAGGATCACCACTCGACGCGTGTTCCTCAGGACTCGAGCCACCGGCCCCCGTCGGAGCTCGCTCTCCCGCACCTTCACCTGGGGCGAGCTCGGCACCGGCGTCAATGAAGGGAACCACGACGACGGGTTTCTCATGGGGCCCCACCAGTTCGATCGGCCGCAACCCCCATTCGTTGAAGGAAGGCATGCTCGCTGCAAACTCATCCTTGTTCTTGCAGCGATACAGCTGGCAATTCTTCCTGTGCATTTCGCCGCAAAGGGACACCACAAGACCTTGAGCACCGTTTGCCGCGTCCCAAGAGGGAGCCCAGACTCCTGGAACCTCATGTGGTCCTGACTATTGAGCAAGTTCCACATTGGGCGAGAGTGGCGCTGAAGCGGAGCAACCCGGCGTTTGACGACTCCTTCACCACCATCGGCCCGGTCACGCCGCCGTCCTTCAGCAGCCTCAGCCTGGCCCAAACGAGAGCAAGGCCGGGGCTCAAGAGCTTCTGGTGGCTCCAGCCGGAATTTGGAATAGCAGGCCCCGTTGGGAGACGAAGCAGGGGGCTGAGCACGCCAGCATCGACAAACACCCATCGCGTACGAAACTCGCTCGTGGATGAAGGGAGCTCGAAGTCAATCCCCGCGCCCGCTGTCGCAAGCACGGCCTGGAACCTCACGCACCCCAAGCATTGCTGAGGGTCGGTCAGGTGCATTGAGAAGAAGTGACGGAGGAGGGCCACCAAAGGAGTGATGCCCACCATGGCTTCGCACACGAAGGCGAAGATAGCAAGAAGAGTCACCGATTGGGGGTCAAGATGCAGCATGTGGATCTGGTAATGCTCTAGCACCGCGTTGAGGAAGGCAGAGAAGGGAGGAATCAGGCCAGCCCAGAGGGTATCTATGAAGATTGGGACCTCGGTGGCTGCCCGAGCCATGCGAGTGCGAGACGCAGGCCAAGCCACCGTCTCTCTCCACTCGTTGAAGCTGGAAGCAAGCATCAGACACACCTTATCCATGGCCTCGTCGTTGAGCATCCGGGATCGGCCTAGCGCCGGCTCGACAGCTGGAGGTGCGCCTGACGAAGACATTGGCTTCTTCCCCTTGTCCGCTTGTTTTGGCGCCATGGCAACGAAGCAGGGGGAGGGCAGGTCAGATCAGAGAAGGGAAGCAAAGTCTCAAGGAAGCAGGGGGGTTGGGGAAGCAAGGCGCAGGCGACGGAGGAATAACTATGTAGGCCGCGGGGCCGCATAGCTAGGCAGATTCAAAGGCAGCATGGGGAAGCGGAGACGCCCACGTCCAATCAACTGGCACTCGTCAACCGAGGCCGCAGGCTTTTGGGGCTCGCGGTGCTCCGAACTTGACCCTTGGCTTCGCTGCGAAGCCAAGCCTGAGCGCACCTTGGGCCAGGGGGCTACTGTCGGTGTTCTGGGAACGGGGGTCCCCAGACTTGCCTGCCTGCGGCCCACGGCATGGCTAAGCAAGCAGGCCGTACGACCCATCTTCATCAACAAGGCATCCAAGACCCTCGCGAGGGTCCAAGCCTCGCGAGGCGGACGACGCAAGACCTCCTCGGGAGTGGCCTAGCCAGGCAGGCTCACGAGGAGCGGAGATATCAAGGCGGGGCAAACCTCACGAGGCTCTCGTGACGTGAGCCATGACGAACGACACCAGGCGGGCGCCAGCGCGCGCAGCGTCCTTATTTCCTCTTTGGTGCTAAGGAGGCCAGCGCAGGCGAAGAGTACCGAGGCATCAGGCAAAGGTTGCTATATTGGTGCAACGAGACCAAGACCAGGAGGACGGCAAGACGGAGGTCATCATGGAGCCCAAGACGGCGTCACCCCAGAGCTTTTCGCAGGCGAAGACCGCTTTTGTCAGGATAGCTTGTACTAGCTGTCCCCCTTCAAATTTGCCCGCCGTTGTTGGCTCCCTTCCCGCTCGATATTTGGGGGAGAGGACCAGGGCCTATATAAGTAGAGTTAGCCACCATAGTAGGGGCATCTCATCTTAGCTTGATCCAACCCGATCGAGAGCCTACCCTAGCCACAAGAACACCTCAACCTCAGGAGGCTGTTCTTCCCTTGTACTGTTCATCATCAGCCCTAGAGGCAATCCACCACCACCACACTGGAGTAGGGTATTACACCACAATGGTGGCCCGAACCAGTATAAACCTCGTGTCTTTCTGTGTTGTGAGTTCGTCGAGTTCGTCCGCGAGATCTTAGCGAGCTAGGGCGTAGATCGGTAGCAGGGAAAGACTTCGCGCGCATCCCAGTGTTCGAACCTTAAGGGTTTCCTGGAACCCCACATCCGACACATCCTAAGATGGACACATCAAGAAATTCCCACCGGTAATCTTATCAAGGACGAATCTATACCAAGTGGTAATGCCCACATAAAAACTGCGAAGAAGAATAACGGTAGATTGCTTACGAATAGATCTATTATGAGCATCAAATTCTATACCAAGCATATTTTAGATTCTCCCCTCCCCTTTGTTTTAAATTAAGAACTTCGTTCTCGGGGGTACACACAATAGAGGAAGAACTAGCCATAAGAACAAAGTAGGCAAACAAGATTGCAAACAAAAAGATAGATCTGACGAGAAAATGGCGAAGGAAAAGGAGGGTGAATAAAAGGCAAAATTTTGTGAAGTGGGGGAGATGAAAACGAGAGGCAAATGGAAAATAATGTAAATTGCAAGGAGATGAGATTTGCGATTAGGAACCTGATAGATATTGATGATGTCTCCCCAGCAACGGCGCTAGAAATTCCTTTTGATGTCGCTTCAAGCTACGTCGGTATTTCCCCAAAGAGGAAGGGATGATGCAACAGCTATGGTAGGTATTTCCCTCAGTTATGAAACCATGGTATCAATCCAGTAGGAGAACCAAGCAACACTATGTAAACAATACCTGCACACAAAGATCAAACATTTGCAACCCAACGCGTATAAGGGGTTGTCAATCCCTTTTCGGGTAACGGCGCCATAAATTGACAAGTTGACGGGATACAAATTGTGGTAGACTAGATAAATAGATCTCGATAAAATGTGAAATAAAATATGTAATAAAAAGTGCAGCAAGGTATTTTTGGGTTTTCGGAATAATAGATCTGAAAATGGAAGAAAATAAAAATAGATCTCAAAAAAATATGATAAATAATAGACCCGGGCACATAGATTTCACTAGTGGCTTCTCTCAAGAAATAGCACACGGTGGGTAAACAAATTACTGTTGGGCCATTGATAGAAGATCAAATAATTATGATGATATCTAAGGCAATGATCAATATATACGCATCACGTCCAAGATTACTAGACCGACTCCTGTCTGCATCTACTACTATTACTTGCCACATCGACCGCTATCCAGCATGCATCTAGTATTAAGTTCATGGGAAAACGGAGTAATGCAACATGAATGATGGCATGATGTAGATGAGATCTATTCATGTAGGAATATCCCCGATCTTTTTATCCTTAATAGCAGTGATGCATGCTTGTCTTGCTGCCCTTCTGTCATTGGGAAAGAACACCACAAGATCGAACCCATCACAAAGCACCTCTTCCCATGGCAATAAAAATTGATCTACTTGGCCTAACTAAACCAAAGATTCACAGAAGAAATATGAGGCTATAAATAATCATGCATATAAGAGATGAAAAAAATATTAAAATAATATTCATGGATATAGATCTGATCATAAACTCAAAGTTTCTCGGATCCTAACAAACACACCGCAAAAAAAGAGTTACATCAAATAGGTCTCTAAGAGACCATTGTATTGAGAATCAAGAGAGAGAGAGAGAGAGAGAGAGAGAGAGAGATAGGAAGCCATCTAGCTGCTGCCAACGGACCCGTAGGTCTATAATGAACTACTCACGCATCATCGGAGAGGCACCAATGAGGATGATGAACCCCTCCGTGATGGTGTCTAGATTTGATCTCATGGTTCTGGAACTTGTGGCGGCTGGAATTGTGTTTCGTCGACTCCCCTAGTGTTTCTGGAATATTTAGGAATTTATAGAGCGAAGAGGCGGCGAGGGAGGTCACCGAGGGGCACAGCCCCCTTGGGCGCGCCTGGGCCTCCTCGCGCCTTGGTGGGTTCTGCCCACTGGGTGTCTTCTGGTCTACAAAAAATCTCCAAAAAGTTTTGCTGCGTTTGGACTCCGTTTGGTACTGATATTCTGCAAAGTAAAAACAAGCAAAAAATAGCAACTGGCACTCACTACTGGAGGTTGCTACTAACGCGACACTACGATCAGAGACCCTTCGACGAAACTGTGTGCGATGCCATAATCGCAAACGGTGGTGTAAAAAACCCGTCAAAAAAGGTGCAAAACATTTGCGATGGAGGATGCATCAAACACAGTTCAGATTTTAGTTGCGTGTGTGATTCAGGGCATATGGTTCAGTTCAATTAACCGTTTTCGATGATGAGGAACAAAAGAAACGGGCAGCCAGATGAAGGTGTATGCGATGTACAACATACGGTTCACTCAGATGAACTGTTTGTGATTAGGGAACACAAAAGAAACGGTCAGCCAGATGAAGGTGTGTGCGATATACGACATGTGGCTCACTCGGACGAATTGTTTGCGGTGATACAAGAGAACAGAAACGGTTCAACTTAACAAGACATGTGTGTTGTGCAATGGGATTGCATACAGAACAACAACGTATATATATATATATATATATATATATATATATATATATAGACACACACACACACACACACACATATATATATATATATATATATATACACACTCTTATAAGGACATGCTTGCGTAACCAAATTAAACATCCACTTACATAGGTGGCTACTACATACATGACATTTCCACACACCAATAAAGTAAACTATATATTACATGCATGATTAACTAGCATAAACGATCATCTGATCATCATCTACTTCTTGTGACACTTGCTCTGCTTGTGGCTCGATCCGGGATCGTCGATTTGGGTAATGAGGCACTTCCTCATGTCAACGATCCGCCTGTGCATCTCGTAGCATGTGTACACGCTCTTGGCCGTGAACCTGAGGTGAGGTTCATCCAGTTGCCGCATCCAGGCCCTATGCCAGAATAGGGGGCTTGTTCACTGGGCATCCTGCTTCATCTTTTCGTAGTAGGGATCGATGATGGCCGAGGCGAGTTCGACCAGGGAGTCCTTCTTTGTGCTGCCCCAGACCCTATAGTGGTCACGGATTTCGACAAGGTTCTTGCAGGCCAAGCCCTTAACACTGAGCGCATTCGCTCGTCCCCGACCACCACTCATAAGGAAGACAATCAATAAATAAATCATGCTCTGACTTCATCATATAACGGTTCACCATACGTGCATGCTACGGGAATTACAAACTTCAACACAAGTATTTCTACAATCCACAATTACTCACTAGCATGACTCTAATATCACCATCTTTCTATCTCGAAACAATCATAAGGAATCAAACTTCTCATAGTATTCAATGCACTTTATATGAAATTTTTTATTAGATCCCTCTTGGATGCCCATCATATTAGGACTAAATTCGTAACCAAAGCAAATTACCATGCTGTTTAAAGACTCTCAAAACAATATAAGTGAAGCATGAGAGTTCATCAATTTCTTCAAAATAAAACTACCGTCATGCTCAAAAAGGATATAAGTGAAGCACTAGAGCAAATGACAAACTACTCCAAAAGATAAAACTAAAGATCAATGAGTAGTCAAATAATTATGTAACTATGTGAAGACTCCTTCTCATAAATAAATTCAGATCTTAAGAACCATATTCAAACAGCTAGCAAAACAAACTAAAATGACATTCCAAGGATAGCACATATCATGTGAAGAAGCAAAAACTTAGGTTCAACCAAAACTGACCGATCATTGTTGAAGAAGAAAGGTGGGATGCCAACCGAGGCATCCCCAAGCTTAGATGCTTGAGACTTCTTGAAATATTAATTAGGGATGCTTTGCGCATCCCCAAGCTTGAGATTTTGTGTCTCCTTAATTCCTTGCATATCGCGGTTTCCCTAAATCTTAAGAACTTCATCTACACAAAACTCAACAAGAACTCGTGAGATAGGTTAGTATAAATCCATGCAAAACCTTATCATTCTCTACTGTAGAAAATCACTAAAATTATAATTTAACATTGCATACTAAATGCCTCTGCATATTTAATACTCCCATCGTCAAATAGAATCATTAAACAAGCAAACATACGCAAACAATGGAAACATAACAGTAATCTATCTAAACAGAACAGTCTGTAAAGAATGCAAGAGGACTTATACTTCCCGAACTCCAAAAATTCTAAAAATTACCACACTGTAGATATTTTATTTTACTCATTGCGTAAAAATTTCAAGATTTTATCATGTTCTTACTATTCACAAATATCCAAAACATAATAGCAAATTTTCTATTTTTAAAACAACAACATATAGACTTGAAAAATAAGCATGGTAAAGGCTATACTTGACCTTTTTATTGAACTAAAAGATGCAAAACATTATTATAAATAGAAGCAAGCAAATCCTAATAAAATAAAATGACACTCCAAGCAAAACACATATCATGTGGTGAATAAAAATATAGCTCCAAGGAAAGTTACCAATGAACGAAGACGAAAGAGGGGATGCCATCCGGGGCATCCCCAAGATTAGGCTCTTGGTTGTCCTTGAATATTACCTTGGGGTGCCTTGGGAATACCCAAGCTTAGGCTCTTTCCACTCCTTATTCCTTAGTCCATCAAAACTTTACCCAAAACTTGAAAACTTCACAACACAAAACTTAACAGAAAACTCGTGAGCTCAGTTAGTATAAGAAAATAAATCACCACTTTTGGTACTGTTTTGAACTCATTATATATTTATATTGGTGTAATATCTACTGTATTACAACTTCTCTATGGTTCATACCCTTCGATACTACTCATAGATTCATTAAAATAAGCAAACAACACATAGAAAACAGAATCTGTCAAAAACAAAACAGTCTGTAGTAATCTGTAACTCTCGGATACTTCTGTAACTCCAAAAATCCTGAGAAATTAGGAAGTCCTAAGAAATTTTTCTATATTCTTCAAAAAGAATCAACAAAAAAGAACTCTTCAGCTAGAAATGAGAATTTTTATTGCAAGCGCAAAAGTTTCTATTTTTCAGTAAGATCAAATCAACTATCACCATAAGCCATCCCAAAGGTCTTACTTGGCACTTTATTGAAAAAAAGCTATAAAACATGATTACTAAAGTAGAATAATCATGTGAGAACACAAAAACAGTAGGGGTAAATGTTGGGTTGTCTCCCAACAAGCGCTTTTCTTTAATGCCTTTTTAGCTAGGCATGATGATTTCAATGATGCTCGCATAAAAGTAAAGAATTGAAACCAAAAGAGAGCATCATGAAACATATGTGGCAAGCACATTTAAGTCTAACCCACTTCCTATGCATGGGGATTTTGTGAGCAAACAACTTGTGGGAACAAGAATCAACTAGCATAGGAAGGTAAAACAAGCATAACTTCAAAATTTTCAACACATAGAGAGGAAACTTGATATTATTGCAACTCCTACAAGCATATATTCCTCCCTCATAATAATTTTCAGTAGCAACATGAATGAATTCAACAATATAACCATCACATAAAGCATTATTCTCATGTTGCACAAGCATATAAATTTTACTACTCTCCACATAAGCAAAATTCTTCTCATGAGTAGTAGTGGGAGCAAACTCAACAAAATAACTATCATGTGAGGCATAATCCAATTGAAAGTTAAAGTCAAGATGACAAGTTTCATGGTTATTATTATTCTTTATAGCATACATGTCATCACAATAATCATCATAGATAGCAACTTTGTTCTCATATTAATTGGAACCTCTTCCGAAATAGTGGATTCATCACTAAATAACGTCATGACCTCTCCAAATCCACTTTTATCATTATAACAAGATTCAACACCCTCTAAAATAGTGGGATAATTACTTACTAAAGTTGACACTCTTCCAAACCCACTTTCATCAATATAATCATCATAAATAGGAGGCATGCTTTCATCATAATAAATATTCTCATCAAAACTTGGGGGACTAAAAATATCATATTCATCAAACATAGCATCCCCAAGCTTGTGGCTTTGCATATCATTAGCATCATGGATATTCAAAGAATTCATACTAACAATATTGCAATCATGCTCATCATTCAAAGATTTAGTGCCAAACATTTTAGTGCATTCTTCTTCTAACACTTTGGCACAATTATCGGAATCCTTATTTTCACGAAAGACATTAAAAAGATGAAGCATATGAGGCAACCTCAATTCCATTTTTTTTGTAATTTTGTTTTATAGACTAAACTAGTGATAAAACAAGAAACTAGAAGATTCCATTTCAAGATCTAAAGATATACCTTCAAGCACTAACCTCCCCGGCAACGGCGCCAGAAAAGAGCTTAGTTGACGGGGTGTTAGTGCCGCTTACCTAACCTCCCCGGCAACGGCGCGAGAAATTAGCTTGATGTCTACTACTCAACCTTGTCCTTGTAGACTTGTGTTGGGCCTCCAAGCATAGAGTTCTGTAAAACAGTAGCAAATTTCCCTCAAGTGGATGACATGAGGTTTATCAATCCGTGGGAGGCATAGGATGAAGATGGTCTCTCTCAAATAACCCTGCAACCAAATAACAAAGAGTCTCTTGTGTCCCCAACACACCCAATACAATGGTAAATTGCATAGGTGCACGAGTTCGGCGAAGAGATGGTGATACAAGTGCAATATGGATGATAGATATAGGTTTTTGTAATCTGAAAATATAAAAACAGCAAGGTAACTAATGATAAAAGTGAGCACAAACGGTATTGCAATGCTTCGAAACAAGGCCTAGGGTTCATACTTTCACTAGTGCAAGTTCTCTCAACAAGGATAACATAATTAGATCATATAACTATCCTTCAAGATGCAAAAAGAGTCACTCCAAAGTCACTACTAGCGGAGAACAAACGAAGAGATTATTGTAGGGTACGAAACCACCTCAAAGTTATTCTTTTTGCTCGATCTATTCGGCTATTCCTATAAGTATCACAAACAGCCCTAGAGTTCGTACAAAAATAACACCTTATGACACACATCAACCAAAACCCTAATGTCACCTAGATACTCCAATGTCACCACAAGTATCCGCGTGTTTGATTATACGATATGCATCACACAATCTCAGATTCATCTATTCAAACCAACACAAAGAACTTCAAAGAGTGCCCCAAAGTTTCTACCGGAGAGTCAAGACGAAAACGTGTGCCAACCCCTATGCATAAGTTCACAAGGTCACAGAACACGCAAGTTGATCACCAAAACATACATCATGTAGATCACGTGAATATCCCATTATCACCACAGAGAAGCACATGCAAGACATACATCAAGTGGTCTCAAATCCTTAAAGACTCAATCCGATAAGATAATTTCAAAGGGAAAACTCAATCCATTACAAGAACATAGAGCGGGAGAAACATCATAAGATCCAACTATAATAGCAAAGCTCGCGGTACATCAAGATCGTGCCAAATCAAGAACACGAGAGAGAGAGAGAGAGAGAGAGAGAGAGAGATCAAACACATAGCTACTGGTACATACCCTCAGCCCCGAGGGTGAACAACTCCCTCCTCGTCATGGAGAGTGCCTCGATGATGAAGATGGCCACCGGTGATGATTTCCCCCTCCGGCAGGGTGCCAGAGCAAGGTCCCGATTGATTTTTGGTGGCTACAGAGGCTTGCGGCGACGGAACTCTCGATCTAAGTTCTGTTCTAGAGGTTTGGGGATATATAAGAGGTGTTGGCGTCGAGAACAAGTCAGGGGAGTCCATGAGGGGCCCACAAGGTCGGAGGGCGCGCCCTAGGGGGGTGAGGGCGCCCTCCACCATTGTGGTGGCCTCGGGACTCTTCGGGTGCATCTCCGGTACTCCGTGGGCTTCTTTTGGTCCAAAAACAATCATCGTAAAGTTTCAGGTCAATTGGACTCTGTTTGATATTCCTTTTCTGTAAAACTCAAAAACAAGGAAAAAACAGAAACTGGCACTGGGCTCTAGGTTAATAGGTTAGTTCCAAAAATCATATAAAATAGCATATAAATGCATATAAAACATTCAAGATTGATAATATAATAGCATGGAACAATCAAAAATTATAGATACGTTGGAGACGTATCACCCAGTGAGGGGGGAGTCCTGTTGTTTTCTCCTTTTTTTCTGTCTTTCATTTGTTCTTTTATTTTGCATTTTCTTTTAGCTAGCAACGGTATTTTGTAAAAAAGTGGGACTTGGCCACATAAATACCTTGCATCAACTAGAATTGCCACAAACTTGTTTGGGAGGCTTTTGAGTTTGTTTGAATTTTTCATAAACGGAAAGGCATTTAATTAATTGTTAATGTCATTGTTTTGAAATATTTTAGTGCAATTAAACCTTTTATAAAATCATGGTTTCTTCACAGATAATACTTATGAATTAATTGGCACAGTTTGAACATTTTTGTTTCGACATTATGAAAACTTTAAATTTCTGACTTTAAATTAAATTTGAATTTGTATTGCTATTTGGATCAACCGAGGATTAGCAATAGTAAGAGTGATGACCTGGCATCATTAGCAGAAGGTTACTGTAGCTTAATTATCTGAGCGTCACAATGGAGAAGTTGGAATACAGTAGATATTACGCCAATATAAATAAAGAATGAGTTCACAATAGTACCAAAAAGTGGTGATTTATTTTCTTATACTGACAGATCTCATGAGTTTTCTTGTTGAGTTTTGTGCTGTAAAGTTTTTAAGTTTTGCGTAAAGATTTGATGGACTACGGAATAAGGAGTGGCAAGAGCCTAAGCTTGGGGATGCCCAAGGCACCCCGAGGTAATATTCAAGGACAACCAAGCATCTAAGCTTGGGGATGCCCCGGATGGCATCCCCTCTTTCGTCTTCGTCTATCGGTAAATTTACTTGAGGCTATATTTTTATTCACTACATGATATGTGTTTTGCTTGGAGAATATTCTATGATATGAGTCTTTGCTTTTTTAGTTTGCCACAATCATCCTTGTTGTACGCACCTTTTGAGAGGGACACGCATAAATCGTGAATTTATTAGAATACTCTATGTGCTTCACGTATATCTTTTGAGCTAGGCAATTTTGCTCTAGTGCTTCACTTATATCTTTTTAGAGCACGATGGTGGCTTTATTTTATAGAAATTGTTGAACTCTCATGCTTCACTTATATTATTTTGAGAGTCTCTCTAAACAACACGGTAATTTTCTTTGGTTATGAATTTAGTCCTAATATGATGGGCATCCAAGTAGGATATAATAAAACCTTTCATATAAAGTGCGTTGAATACTATGTGAAGTTTGATTCCTTATGATTGTTTTGAGATATAAAGATGGTGATATTAGAGTCATACTAGTGAGTAATTGTGGATTGGTAGAAATAATTGTTGGTGATTCTCGTAGCATGCACGTATGGTGAACCGTTATGTGATGAAGTCGGAGCATGATTTAGTTACTGATTGTCTTCCTTATGAGTGGTTGATGTCTGCTACACAACCTTCTTCTTGTAGAAGTTGTTGGGCCTTCAAGTGTAGAGGTTTGTAGGACAGTAGCAAATTTCCCGCAAGTGGATGACCTCAGGTTTATCAATCCGTGGGAGGCGTAGGATGAAGAAGGTCTCTCTCAAACAACCCTGCAACCAAATAACAAAGAGTCTCTTGTGTCCCCAACACACCCAATACAATGGTAAATTGTATAGGTGCACTAGTTCGGCGAAGAGATGGTGATACAAGTGCAATATGGATGGTAGATATAGGTTTTTGTAGTCTAAAAATATAAAAACGGCAAGGTAACTAATGATAAAAGTGAGCACAAACGGCATTGCAATGCTTCGAAACAAGGCCTAGGGTTCATACTTTCACTAGTGCAAGTTCTCTCAACAAGGATAACATACTTAGATCATATAACTATCCCTCAACATGCAATAAAGAGTCACTCCAAAGTCACTAATAGTGGAGAACAAACGAAGAGATTGTTTGTAACATCCCAAATTTCCAATTTGGAATGTTATACATAGAGCATCAATGCATATCATTTTTTCGTTGCATTTTTGCTCGATCCTAGAAATTTTACACAACTCAAGGACCCACGGAGAGAGTTGGGGATTTCGCTATTTTCATATTTGAGTTTTCTCAAAATTTTGAAAATAGGGTCATCTGATTTTAATTATTTTATCTTCAATTATTTCTACTATGAAAATATAAGAGAGGGAATAAAATGACTTTCCCAAAATAAAGAAATAATGAAGATTTAATAATAAAATCAAATAAGATTTTATTTTGGAGTTTTTCGCCTTTTTATTTGAATTTAGGAAAAATGCGCGTTTTTCAAAATTGCATTTAGGCCCCAAATAAATGTTCATTAAATCCGGCTTGATTTTAGAAGCCGGGGAAAATTTATTTCGGGATATTTGGAGTCCGTTTAGTATTTCTTTTTATTTTTTTTCTGCGCGTAATTATTTAAAAAAACGCGCCACCGACCTAACCGGGCCGTGTCCGTCCGGGACTCTGGCCCGGCAGGCTTTATAAGCCGGGGGGGAGCCAGCCCGAGGCCCAGCCGCCCCAGTGCCCCCAAACCCTAGCCCGAGCCGCCTCAAGGCCGAGCCTCACAGGCCACTGGCCATGGCCGGGATCCCGCCACGCCGACGAGGTTCGCCACCGCCTCGATCCGCGCGCCGCCGGTTTTTTTAGAAACCGGGCGGTTTTTCTTCGGTTTTTATTTCGGTTCTTTTTTCGGGTTTTTTTTATTTCGTTTTTTTATTAGTTTTGGTTTTTTTCGGTTTAGGTTAAATAGCGAACGTTCGTTCGTTAGTTTGTTTAAACGAACGCGCTCGTCAGATTAGTTTAGTTAACGAACGTCCGTTCGTTAACCCGTTCGTCGTTTTTCTTTTTCTCGGATTTAAACCGCGATTTTTCTGATCTTGATTCCTGATCCAATTTTCGTTTTAGTATAACTTTTCGCTCGTTTATCGGAATCAGGTGATTCAAGCGCCTAGAGTTTCGTCTCAAAACCCTCTTTCCGAATAATCTACCTAAACAAGTTTTTGCTTCTGTAAAATTTGACCTAGATCCAGATTAGTAAAACGAAGCTGTTTTCTTCCGCCGTTTGACTTTCGTTGCTTCGTTTGATTTGATTCTTTTTGCAAACCGGAGTTCTTAAGTTGAACTATCTGGTTATATCTATTTGAGTTTTTACCTGTGCATTAGATGAGTACTTATTGTATGCTTGTTTGTTTGTCTGCGATAGAATATCCGGAGTGCGCCGCCTGTTACTTTGAGTCTCTAGGTTTCGCGGATCATCAGCAAGGCAAGTAACACTTTGATCATACCTTTTCTACTACCCAGTTTTATGCATTAGATCTACCCTCAAACATTGCATGATTAGGATCTAATTAAATTGTGGGTTTTGGGAAGTAGATGAGGTAGTACCTATTACCCGTTTTATTATCAAACCCTTGGGAGTTACTTCTACGTTTTCTTATTATGCTATGCTATGCTATTAGACGTGGATTGGGTGTGTGTATCCATGACAGATGTGAGATTGTTATTTAATGGTTTATTTAAGGTGGCAATTTAAACACACATCTGGGTGGATTGAGGCACCTGGTTTCCATCAGGACTTGCCTGTATTTCTTCGGACCGCCACCCAGGCCCAAAGGGATCATGAGATTATTCAAACTAGAAACTTACGTGTGCAGCCACAAGCCATTATGGGCTCGCATAGTTGATTAAGTTGTGCGAACTCTTACGGGTAGACTAGCATATGTAGGGGAAAGTAGGTGTACCGGTCTACCCACAAGTAAGGTGCTAGTGCTTCTGAAAGACTATGTCTCGGTCATCCGTTTCTCAAACACCATGTAGTGCGAGAAATCAAACGGAGGCGATCGATTCTTGTGGGGAAAAGTGCGCAAACCTCTGCAGAGTGTATAAACTAATCATGGTTAGCCGTGTCCCCGGTTATGGACATCTTGAGTATCTAATACTTGGATATCATGTGAATCTCATCATGTTACTTCTAATTAATATTGTTGGGTTTGTTAATGAGTACTTTTAATTGGGATTGAGAATGCTGTCAACCATTCTCAATGTTTCACAACCACCATGATAGTTAAATAAATTTTGTTCCGTTGAAGTAGGGAAAAATTGGCTTTATGCAAAAACTATAACCATAGAGCTTTCCACCAGCCATATATGCATGTAGTATAGGCTTATCATTCCATTATTCTCTATGTGTTACATTGCCAGCATATTCCATGTGCTGACCCATTTTCGGGCTGCAACGTTTCATGTTGCGTACTCTTCGCATTTACGACGAGTAAGGTGCATAGGTCGTGGTTCTATACTCAGTGATGCCGTTGGAGTTGATGGACTCGCTTTTCTTCCAAGCCTTCCGCTGTTATCGTATTAGATGGCCTTAAGCCATATTTATTTTTATTAAGTTCTCTCTTGAGACATTTGATTGTAATAAGTGTGTGATTGCTACTCTGTTATAAATCCTCCGAGTACTGTGTGGTGTCAGCATTACTGATCCAGGGATGACACTGAGCACAGAGATCAGACTGTTTGAGGTCTGGTCGCTACAAAGATGGTATCGAGCACATCTTGTTGTAGGACACGACCATTAAGCTAAAGCCCTAGATCACTACTCTCTTCTCATTTCTAACTCCTCATCTTTTCTACTCTTTTAGGATGACGGAAGCGAGGATCAAGTTCACCCAGCCGGATGAAGATACACCCTTTGGACGACACCTGAAGGAAGTCACTAAGTACCTAAACATTGGATTACCAAGCTTCACCGGGACCTACAATTCCACTTTACCCGAAGAAGAGCACTGGAAGATTCAAGCTCAAGTTCCCGGAAGGACGTTTGCGCCAATCACGGAGCCCATAGAGTGTGTTTTCAATGCACCAACCTGGAGTTTGGGAAAGAGCATGGCAGCTCACATAACCATGGACGCATTGGAGAAGTTTACAAAGAAGACCTCAAGGATACTATCTACCAGATTTGTGGGCGCCGAGATGAACAATGGGAGATAGTTGGCACTAAGAAGGATCGATCAATTGCAGCTTTCATCCAGAGTTAAACCGGCACATTCGGCGCCAGAGAACCGGATGTCTTGCAGACATGATGGAGTTGAAGACAAGAAACGCCAAGATTATTGAACTAGAAGGAGAACTGAAGGCCACTCGCAAGGACTACATGGAGGAGATTGTAGCTCTAGTGGGACAAACGGCGATCTTAAGGAGAAGATTGAAGAACTCATGGGAAATTCAGCACCGGAGGAGAAGATGAAGATAGCACCGTCCAGAGAACTACATCATCATCGACTACACCGATTCCGATCCTAGTGATGATGATTTCAAGATGAAGCCGAGCAGATATCATGGAGTCTTCATCGGAGCAGTTTTTCTAGTTGACCACCATAACAGTAGTAGATTTCCCCCATTTTAATTAGTTTTAGTTTCAGCACTTTGTAACGATAGATAGACCGTTGAATGCCCTTGTTTGAATTGATTGGAGTGATATTGTGTGATTTTGTCTCATGTGCATATGGGTAGTGTTTTCTCTCTAGACCTCATTCTACTCTTAACTCTCGTCTTTTCTTAAAACCTTCAGATGCCTCCGAGACGCGACACCGGATTTGTTTTCCCGCCAGAGATCACTCAGTTGATTCAGCAGCAGAATGCCTTGATTCAAACATTGGTACAGAACCAAGGCAACAACAACTACAACAACAACAACCCACCGCCACCACCACCTGTTGACCATTTGACCCGTTTCTTAAGGTTGAATCCGCCGGTGTTTTCCAGTAGCACCGAGCCGATTGTTGCAGATGATTGGCTCCGTAAGATAGGGAGGGAGTTGACCACCGCGGGATGTCTGAGATGGAGAAAGGGTGAAATTTGCCGCACATCAGCTCGAAGGACCCGCAGCTGACATGGTGGGAGAATTTTACAGCCACTTACCACCTGTAGACACCATCACATGGGATCGGTTTGACAAGCTTTCCGTCTTGCCCATGTTTCAAGCAGGAGCTATGGCCATGAAGAAGCGTGAGTTTCGCAACTTGCGCCAAGGAGGGCCAGACGGTTAGCGATATGTAGATGATTTGATAAGCTAGCACGTTATGCCCCAGATGACGTTGCTACGGATGCAGCTAAGCAGGAGAAATTTCTAGAAGGGCTGAATGATGAGCTGAGCATGCAGTTGATGGTAGCCACCTTCAACAACTACCAGGAGTTGGTAGATCGTGCTCTTATGATTGGAGGGAAGCAGCAGCAGATTGACTATCGCAAGAGGAAGTATGGACAGGGGAAGAATAACTCTGGAGCTCAGCAGAAACTTCGCTTTACCCCGAAGACAGGAGGACAATTTCAGCATACCCATGGAGGAGGTAGCTCGCACAACCATAATGGCACCAAGAATGGGAACGGGAATGGAGGAAGCAATGGACAAAACCGCACCAACCCGTCAACACCATCCAAGGTAGACCTGAGCCACATCACTTGCTTTAAGTGCCGCAAGACCGGGCATTATGCAAATGATTGTCCAGAAGGCTAAAATGGAAATGGTAATGTAAGCTCAAGAAAGAAGCCGAACCCTTTCAACAAAGGACAAGTGAACCACGTTACCGTGGAGGAGGTTGAAGCTCAGCCAGATGCAGTAATAAGTAAGTTTTTGGTTAAGTCATTTACTGCAGTTGTTCTTTTTGATACTGGTGCATCGCATTCATACATATCAAGGGGATTTGTGGATAAGTTTAGCCTACCCACTAGAACTCTTAAGACAACCATGCTAGTAAGCTCACCGGGAGCGGAGTATATGGCCAGTCAAGGATGTTTTCAAGTACCATTAAGTATAGGGAGGCATGTTTTCCCAACGGATTTAATTATATTGGAATTCCAAGGTTTGGATGTAATTCTGGGTATGGATTGGTTGTCGATGTATGGAGGAAACATCGATTGCGCCAGTAAGTCGATTTTGCTTACCACCCCAGAAGGAAGGAGAATCAAGTATGTATCACGGCATGAGCCGAGAGAGCACATGTAAATTCCTTATCAGGAGTTGTGCAGGAAGAAGTACCAGTGGTAAGGGATTACCCGGACGTTTTTCGGAAGAGTTGCTGTGCATGCCACCGGATAGAGACATTGAGTTTCGATTGAACTATGCCGAACCGGGCCGATATCTAAGAGACCATATAGGATGCCAGCCCAAGATTTGGAGGAAATTAAGAAGCAGATTAAGGAGTTACTGGATAAAGGTTTTATTCGCCCAAGTTCTTCGCCTTGGGGATCACCAGTGCTTCTTGTGGAGAAGAAGGATGGATCATTAAGAATGGTTGTTGATTATCGAGGAATGAATGAAGTGACCATTAAGAACAAGTACCCACTGCCGATGATCAACGACTTGTTTGACCAATTGCAAGGAGCTAAGGTGTTTTCCAAGATCGATTTGCGATCAGGGTACCATCAGTTGAAGATTCGAGAGCAGGATATACCTAAGACGGCTTTTACCACAGTGCGGGCTGTATGAGTACACCGTTATGTCATTTGGTCTGAATAACTCACTTGCCTATTTTATGAACATGATGAACAAGGTGTTTATGGAATTTTTGTATAAGTTCGTCGGGGTGTTAATTGATGATATTTTGGTTTACTCGAAGAATGAAGAGGAACATAAGGAGCATTTGTGTTTGGTACTCGAGAAGCTCGTGAGAACATCGCTTATATGCCAAGTTCAAACAAGTGTGAGTTTTGGTTGAAGGAAGTTGGATTTCTTGGACATGTTATATCCGGAGAAGGTATAGCAGTAGACCCCACTAAAGTTGTCACTGTGACAAACTGGGAAGCGCCAACAACAGTTGGAGAGATCCGGAGTTTCCTTGGACTCGCAGGATACTACCGGAGATTCATTGAGAATTTCTCAAGGATTGCGAAGCCTATGACCGAATTGTTGAAAAAGGATACCAAGTTCATTTGGACTGAGGAATGTGAAGCTAGTTTCCAAGAGTTGAAGAAACGTTTGGTTACCTCACCAGTGTTGATTCTGCCAGATCAGACCAAGGATTATGAGGTGTATTGCGACGCTTCACGTCGAGGACTTGGAGCAGTGCTTATGCAGGAGGGAAGAGTTGTTTCATATGCTTCACGATAGCTTAAGCCTCATGAGCTAAATTATGCTATGCATGATTTGGAGTTAGCAGCCGTAGTGCATGCGTTGAAGACTTGGAGACATTTCCTCATTGGAAATCATTGTGAGGTGTATACGGATCACAAGAGTTTGAAGTACATCTTCACGTAGAAGGAGCTAAATCTCAGGCAGAGGAGATGGTTGGAGCTCATCAAGGATTACGATATGAGATTACATTATCACCCCGGAAAGGCTAACGTTGTAGCAGATGCCTTGAGCCGTAAGAGTCACGTCAACACACTAATGACGGGAGAAATACCAAATGAATTAGCCGAGGATCTTCGCGAGCTATGTTTGGAAATAGTTCCGAGAGGCTATGTAGCAGCATTGGAGATTCAGTCAACTTTGATGGACAAGATCAGGGAAGCTCAGAAGACTGACAAAGAGATTTCCTCTATAAAGGAGAGAATGAGCGGAGGAAAAGCTAAGGGATTTCCTGAAGATGAGCACGATACCCTATCGTTTGAAGACCGTGTTTATGTGCCCAATGACCCGGAGATCAGGAAGTTGATTCTACAAGAGGCACATGATTCACCATATTCAATTCACCCAGGAAATACCAAGATGTATTTGGATTTGAAGAATACTTTCTGGTGGACCGGAATGAAGAAGGATATTGCGAGTACGTAGCAGTTTGTGATGTATGTCGAGGGTGAAGGCGTAACATCGGCGGCCAGGATTGTTACGCCATTGCCTATACCCGAATGGAAGTGGGATAAACTAGGTATGGATTTCATCACGGTATTGCCGAGGACTCGTTCGAGCTATGACTCGATTTGGGTTGTAGTCGATCGTTTGACGAAGGTAGCTCATTTCATTCCAAAGAAGACTACCTACAAGCAGTGCCAAATTGGCTAAGATATACATGACAAGGATTGTATGCTTGCATGGAGTTCCGAGGAGTATTGTATCGAGATAGAGGAACCCGATTCACCTCAAAGTTACGGAAGCAGTTTCACGAAACTTTGGGAACCAGATCGAGTTTAGCAGTAGCTTTTCATCCACGCATGTATGGATCAACCGAGAGAGTCAACCAGATTTTGGAGGATATGCTTAGAGCTTGTGCTTTGGATTATGGATCAAGTTGGGATGACAACTTGCCGTGTCGGAGTTTTCTTATAACAACAGTTACCAAACCAATCAAGATGGCACCTTTCAAGCCTTGTACGGAAGGAGGTGCAGGACCCGTTGTTGTGGGATGAAGTTGGAGACCGCCAGTTGTTTGGACCAGATTTGATTAAGGAGTCTGAACGGAAAGTAAAGTTGATTCGCGATAGGCTCAAGGTAGCCCAGTCAAGATAGAAGAGTTATGCAGACTCAAAACGCAAGGAGACAGAGTTTATCTTCGAGTATCGCCACTTCGAGGAGTTAAGCGTTTTGGTGTTATAGGAAAGTTAGCACCCCGATTTGTAGAACCTTATCGCATTTTGGAACGCATGGGAGAAGTGGCGTACAAGTTGGAATTACCCGAGGGATTGTCAGGAGTTCATGATGTGTTTCATGTTTCTCAGTTGAAGAAGTGTCACGCAGAGATGGCTGATATACCAGAGAGATACCGTGCCACTAGAAGCGATTCAAATTTGAATGATGATTTGACCTATGAGGAGAAACCAGTTAAGATTCTCGAGTTTGCCAGTCGAGTTACTCGCAGCAAGGTCATTAAGTTTTGCAAAGTTCAGTGGAGCCACCACACCAAGGAGGAAGCCACCTGGGAGCGAGAGGAAGATTTGCTTAAAGACCACCCTCACCTATTTTCTAGCCAACCCGAATCTCGAGGGTGAGATTCATCTTAAGGGGGTAGGTTTGTAACATCCCAAATTTCCAATTTGGAATGTTATACATAGAGCATCATTGCATATCATTTTTTTCGTTGCATTTTTGCTTGATCCTAGAAATTTTACACAACTCAAGGACCCACGGAGAGAGTTGGGGATTTCGCTATTTCATATTTGAGTTTTCTCAAAATTTTGAAAATAGGATCATTTGATTTTAATTATTTTATCTTCAATTATTTCTACTACCAAAATATAAGAGAGGGAATAAAATTACTTACCCAAAATAAAGAAATAATGAAGATTTAATAATAAAATCAAATAAGATTTTATTTTGGAGTTTTTCGCCTTTTTATTTGAATTTAGGAAAAATGCGCGTTTTTCAAAATTGCATTTAGGCCCCAAATAAATGTTCATTAAATCCGCTTGATTTTAGAAGCGGGAAAAATTCTTCCGGGATTTTTGGAGTCCGTTTAGTATTTCTTTTTATTGTTTTTCTGCGTAATTATTTAAAAAACGCCAATCGACCTAACTGGCCGTGTCCGTCTGGGACTCGCCCGCAGCTTTATAAGCCGGGAAGCACCGAGGCCCACCAAATACTTCTAAACCCTAGCCCAAGCCGCCTACGCCACGGATCTCACACGCCATTACCACGGACTTCGGCCACGACGAGGTTCGCCTCGATCCGCGTGCCTCCGGTTTTTTAGAAAACCGGGCAGTTTTTCTTCAGTTTTTATTTCGGTTTTTTTTATTTCGTTTTTTTATTAGTTTCGGTGTTTTTTCGGTTTAGGTTAAATAGCGAACGTTCGTTTGTTAGTTCGTTTAAGCGAACGTGTTCGTCAGATTAGTTTAGTTAACGAACGTCCGTTCGTTAACCGTTCGTCGTTTTTCTTTTTCTCGAATTAAAACCGCGATTTTTCTGATCACGATTCCTGATCCGATTTTCGTTTTAGTATAACTTTTCGCTCGTTTATCGGAATCAGGCGATTCAAGCGCCTAGAGTTTCGTCTCGAAACCCTCTTTTCGAATAATCTACCTAAACAAGTTTTTGCTTCTGTAAAATTTGACCTAGATCCAGATTAGTAAAACGAAGTTGTTTTCTTCCGGCGTTTGACTTTCGTTGCTTCTTTTGATTTGATTCTTTTTGCAAACCGGCGTTCTTAAGTTGAACTATCTGGTTAGATCTATTTGAGTTTTACCTGTGCATTAGATGAGTACTTATTGTATGCTTGTTTGTTTGTCTGCGATAGAATACCCGGAGTGCGCCGCCTGTTACTTCGAGCCTCTAGGTTTCGCGGATCATCAGCAAGGCAAGTAACACTTTGATCATACCTTTTATACTACCCAGTTTTATGCATTAGATCTACCCTCAAACATTGCATGATTAGGATCTAATTAAATTGTGGGTTTTGGGAAGTAGATGAGGTAGTACCTATTACCCGTTTTATTATCAAACCCTTGGGAGTTACTTCTATGTTTGCTTATTATGCTATGCTATGCTAGTAGACGTGGATTGGGTGAGTGTATCCATGATAGATGTGAGATTGTTATTTAATGGTTTATTTAAGGTGGCAATTTAAACACACATCTGGGTGGATTGAGGCACCTGGTTTCCATCAGGACTTGCCTGTATTTCTTCGGACCGCCACCCAGGCCCAAAGGGATCATGAGATTATTCAAACTAGAAACTTACGTGTGCAGCCACAAGCCATTATGGGCTCTGGCATAGTTGATTAAGTTGTGCGAACTCTTACGGGTAGACTAGCTGATGTAGGGGAAACTAGGTGTGCGGTCTACCCACAAGTAAGGTGCTAGTGCTTCGAAGACTATGTCTCGGTCATCCGCTTCTCAAACACCATGTAGTAGAAATCAAACGGAGGCGATCGAGTCTTGTGGGGAAAAGTGCGCAAACCTCTGCAGAGTGTATAAACTAATCATGGTTAGCCGTGTCCCCGGTTATGGACATCTTGAGTATCTAGTACTTGGATATCATGTGAATCTCATCACGTTACTTCTAATTAATATTGTTGGGTTTGTTAATGAGTACTTTTAATTGGGATTGAGAATGCTGTCAACCATTCTCAATGTTTCACAACCACCATGATAGTTAAATAACTTTTATTCCTTTGAAGTAGGGAAAAAATGGCTTTATGCAAAAACTATAACCATAGAGCTTTCCACCAGCCATATATGCATGTAGTATAGGCTTATCATTCCATTATTCTCTATGTGTTACATTGCCAGCATATTCCATGTCTTTGACCCGTTTTGGCTGCAACGTTTCATGTTGCGTACTCTTGAACGACAGTAAGGTGCATAGGTCGTGGTTCTATACTCAAGGATGCCGTTGGAGTTGATGGACTCGCTTTTCTTCCAAGCCTTCCATTTGTTATCGTATTAGATGGCCTTAAGCCATATTTATTTTTATTAAGTTCTCTCTTGAGACATTCGATTGTAATAAGTGTGTGATTGCTACTCTGTTATAAATCCTCCGAGTACTGTGTGGTGTCAGCATTACTGATCCAGGGATGACACTGAGCATAGAGATCAGACTGTTTGAGGTCTGGTCTCTACATTATTGTAGGGTACGAAACCACCTCAAAGTTATCCTTTCTGATCGATCTATTCAACAGTTCGTAGTAAATAACACGAAGCTATACTTTCTGTTCGATCTATCCTAGAGTCCGTACTAGAATAACACCTTAAGACACAAATCAACCAAAACCCTAATGTCACCTAGATACTCCAATATCACCACAAGTATCCTCGAGTATGATTATACGATATGCATCACATAATCTCATATTCATCTATTCAACCAGCACAAAGAACTTCAAAGAGTGCCCCAAAGTTTCTACCGGAGAGTCAAGATGAAAACGTGTGCCAACCCCTATGCATAAGTTCACAAGGTCACTAAACCTGCAAGTTGATCACCAAAACATACATCAAGTAGATCACTTGAATATCCCATTGTCACCATAGATAAGCACATGCAAGACATACATCAAGTGTTCTCAAATCCTTAAAGACTCAATCCGATAAGATAACTTCAAAGGGAAATCTCAATCCATTACAAGAGATAGAGGGGGGGGGGACATCATAAGATCCAACTATAATAGCAAAGCTCGCGATACATCAAGATTGTGCCGAATCAAGAACACGAGAGAGAGAGAGAGAGAGAGAGAGATCAAACACATAGCTACGAGTACATACCCTCAGCCCCGAGGGTGAACTATTCCCTCCTCATCATGGAGAGCGTCGGGATGATGAAGATGGCCACCGATGATGATTCCCCCATCCGGCAGGGTGCCGGAACAGGGTCCTGATTGTTTTTTGGTAGCTATAGAGGCTTGTCGCGGCGGAACTCCTGATCTAGATTTCTTTTTGGGGATTTATGTACTTACAGGAATTTTTGGCGTCGGTCTCACGTCAGGGGGGTCTCCGAGTCGTCCACGAGATAGGGGACGCTCACAGGGGGTAGGGCGAGCCCTCCACCCTCGTGGACGGCTCGGGACTCTTCTGGCCTAACTCTTTTACTCCGGGGGCTTCTTTTGGTCCATAAAAAATCCACAAAAATTGGCAGGTCAATTGGACTCCGTTTGGTATTCCTTTTCTGTAAAACTCAAAAAAGGAAAAAAAATAGAAACTGGCACTGGGCTCTAGGTTAATAGGTTAGTCCCAAAAATCAAATAAAATAGCATATAAATGCATATAAAACATCCTAGATGGATAATATAATAGTATGGAACAATAAAAAATTATTGATACGTTGGAGACGTATCAAGCATCCCCAAGCTTAATTCTTGCTCGTCCTCGAGTAGGTAAATGATAAAAACAGAATTTTTGATGTAGAATGCTACCTAACATATTTATCAATGTAATTTTCTTTATTGTGGCATGAATGTTCAGATCCGAAAGATTCAAGACAAAAGTTTAATATTGACATAAAAATAATAATACTTCAAGCATACTCCCAAGGAAATTATGTCTTCTCAAAATAACATGGCCAAAGAAAGTTCATCCCTACAATATCAGAAAGTTTGTCTATGCTCCATCTTCATCACACAAAATGTTCAAATCATGCACAACCCCGATGACAAGCCAAGAAATTGTTTCATACTTTAGTATTTTCAAACTTTTTCAACTTCCACGCAATACATGAGCATGAGCCATGGGCATAGCACTATAGGTGGAATAGAATGGTGGTTGTGGAGAAGACAAAAAAGAGGAAGATAGTCTCACATCAACTAGGCTTATTAATGGGCTATGGAAATGCCCATCAATAGATATCAATGTGAGTGAGTAGGGATTACCATGCAACGGATGCACTAGAGCTATAAATGTATGAAAGCTCAACAAAAGAAACTAAGTGGGTGTGCGTCCAACTTGCTTGCTCACGAAGACCTAGGGCATTTTGAGGAAGCCCATCGCTGGAATATACAAGCCAAGTTCTATAATGAAAAATTCCCACTAGTATATGAAAGTGACAAAATAAGAGACTCTCTACCATGAAGATCATGGTGCTACTTTGAAGCAAAAGTGTGCAAAAATGATAGTAGCATTGTCCCTTCTCTCCTTATTTGTTTGGCTTCTTTGGCCACTCTTTTTTTTCATTGGCTTCCTTGGCCTCTCTTTTTTTCCTCACACGGGACAATGCTCTAATAATGAAGATCATCACACTTCTATTTATTCACAACTCAAGGATTACAACTCGATACTTAGAACAAAATATGACTCTATATGCGTGCCTCCGGCGGTGTATCGAGATGTGCAATGAATCTAGAGTGACATGTATGAAAAAATTATGAATAGTGGCTTTGCCACAAATATGATGTCAACTACATGATCATGCAAAGCAATGACAATGATGGAGCGTGTCATAATAAACGGAATGGTGGAAAGTTGCATGGCTGTTTTGAGGAAGGTAAATGGTGGGTTTATGGTACCAGCGAAAGTTGCGCGGTACTAGAGAGGCTAGCAACAGTGGAAGGGTGAGAGTGCGTATAATCCATGGACTCGTCATTAGTCATAAAGAATTCACATTCTTATTGCAAAAATCTACAAGTCATCAAAACCAAGCACTACGCCATGCTCCTAGGGGGATAGATTGGTAGGAGAAGACCATCGCTCGTCCCCGACCGCCACTCATAAGGAAGACAATAAAAGAAACACCTCATGCTTCAAATTTGTTACACAACGGTTACCATGCGTGCATGCTACGGGACTTGCGAACCTGAACACAAGTATTTCTCAAATTCACAATTAATCTACTAGCATGACTCTAATATCACCATCCTCATGTCTCAAAACAATCATCAAGAATCAAACTTCTCATAGTATTCAACACACTTTATGTGAAGCCCGGAAAACTAGGCTACAGTAATCACACGTTAATGATGCCATGTCACCTCGGTTACTGTTGTTGATCTCGCGATCGTTCAAAAACGATTCAACGTCAAATTCAAAATATGTCAAACAACAAAAGTTTTCAAACACTAAAACAAAAATGTTCGGAGTGTGCAAATGAATGCCTAGGTAATTATGGTGAAGGAACTGTGCTTTTATAAAAGGCCTAAATATTTAAAAGGAATTAAAACAGAAAAGAAATAAGATAAAAAAAGAAGAAGGAAAACAAAAACAAAAACTAACAACAACAACAAAATGATAAAAGGAGACCCTCTGCTGGGCCACGGCCCAGATGGCCTCGGTGCCAATCAGGCCGGCCCAGAAGGCCTACAACACCCCTAGGGCGATCGAACCCTAGCGGTCCCTCCCCAATCACCCACTCCCCTCACCCCCTCCCCCACGTTCGCTTCCTCTTCCCCCGATCTGGATCGGGGAGGACCCGATCCCAGCACCGCCCCCGATGCGCATGTCGTTGCCCTCGCCGGCTCTGTCGCCCGCCGCCTCGCGCTCCCTTCTCCCTCTCCCTCGACGGATCTGCTCGCGCCCAAGGACGCCGCCCATATCGCAAGTCGCCGGAACCTCCCCGCCGGCCTGCCTCCTCCTCATCGCCGGCCCCCGCTGCCCCGTCCCTACGAATCGCGGTGAGGCTCCGGCCTCTTCCCACTCCCCTCTCCCCGTGTTGGACGTCGCCGTGACTGCCGTCCACGTCCTCCCGTTGCCGCATCCACTACCGCTCGCGGCTCCGGACGGCCCGTACTGGCCTCACCCCGCATCGTCTACGTGCGCGCCCGCCGTGGCCGCGTTCGGTCACCAGACCACACCGCCTCACCCGCCCGTTGCCGTGCTCCGGCACCCCGGAGCCCTTCGCCCCTGCGGCGTCGGCTGCACCAGCGTCTGGCCTTTCGGCCGGCGCGCCCGGCAGCGCTCACCATGACCCGCCTCCACCGTGCCGCTTGCCGTCCTTGCAAACTCCGTGAGCGCACCCCCTGCCTCCCTGCGTCGCGCCCACCGTGCCCTTGATGCCGCCCCCACGGTTGCTGGCGAGCCGTGTCAGGCGCCCATGCGCCGCATCGGCGCCCGTGCCGCGCCGGCCCCTCAAGCAATGACACGTGGGGCCCAGCCCCAAGAACGGTCTTAAAAAAGGGGGAATTTAATAAATAATAAAAGAAAATTTATTTAATAAATTAATAATTAATTAATTAATTAGTGAGTTAATTAAGTTAATTAATCATGTTTAATTAATCTAATTGACTAGTTACTTTAATTAAATAGTAATTAGTTTAACTAAACCCTAATTAACCTAAAACAGAGTATGAGAGGTGGGTCCCACTGGGCCCACACGTCAGTTTGACTAGTCAACAACTCTGTTGACTGCTAACGTCATGATGACGTCAGCATGCACTATTCTGGATAATGTTGGATTAAAATAATTGAATAAATTCTAAAAATGATTAAATCCTTTTAAAATTAATATAAAATAAACCGTAGCTCGGATGAAAAAACTTTGTACGTGAAAGTTGCTCAGAACGACGAGACGAATCCGGATACGCAGCCCGTTCGTCCGCCACACATCCCTAAATACCGAACTCGCAACTTTCCCCCTCCGGTTCATCTGTCCGAAAACGCGAAACACCGGGAATACTTTCTCGGATGTCCCCCCCCCCCCCTTCGCCGGTAACACCTCCTACTGCGTTGGGGCACACCTGGCACCGATACTTGTTATGCCATGCATCGATATGCATCTGTTTGCATTGTATTCATTGTTTCTTCCCCTCTTCCCTCTGGTAGACTACGAGGATCGACGCTGCATCGGTACCCCGATCGACTACGGTGTTGTGACGACCCTCCTTCTCGGTGAGCTTCCGAGCAAGCCCCCTCCTTGATCACCGGATATCGCCTATTCTTCTCTATACTGCTTGCATTAGAGTAATGTAGCATGTTACCGCTTTCCGTTAATCCTATCACGATGCATAGCTTTGTCCTTGCTACTCATTGTTACCTTTACCTGCATTCCTACATGCTTAGTATAGGATGCTAGTATTCCATCGGTGGCCCTACATTCTTGTCCATCTTCCTTGCTATACTATCGGGCCGTGATCACTCAAGAGGTGATCACGGGTATATACATTATACTTTACATGATACATGTGGTGACTAAAGTCGGGTCGGCTCGTAGGAGTACCCGCGAGTGGATCTTGGGGCGGAGCCACAGGGCAGGTTCAGGCCGCCTAGGTGAGAGGTGGGCCTGGCCTTGGTCGGTGTCCGCGGTTACATCATTAACACGCTTAACGAGATCTTGGTATTTGATCTGAGTCTGGCCATTTGGTCTATACGCATTAACCAACTACGTGGGAAAGATATGGGCACTAGGCGTCGTGGTATCAGCCGAAGCCTTCGTGATGTCAGCGACTGAGCGGCGTGCGCCGGATTGGACTAGAACGCCTGCTAGGCTAGGTCTGCTTTCGGTCGCGTACGCAACATGCAGGTGTGCTAAGGGCGATGGGCCCAGACCCCTGTGCGCTTAGGTTTAGACCGGCGTGCTGACCTCTTTGTTGGCCTAGGTGGGGTTGCGACGTGTTGATCTTCCGCGGTCGGGCATGACCCAGAAAAGTGTGTCCGGCCAAATGGGATCGAGCGTGTTGGGTTATGTGGTGCGCCCCTGCAGGGAAGTTTATCTATTCGAATAGCCGTGATCTTCGGTAACAGGACGAGTTGGAGTTGTACCTTGACCTTATGACAACTAGAACTAGATACTTAATAAAACACACCCTTCCAAGTGCGGATACAACGGTGATCGCTCTCTAATAGGGCGACGAGGAGGGGATCGCCGGGTAGGATTATGCTATGCGATGCTACATGGAGGACTTCAGTCTACTCTCTTCTACATGCTGCAAGACGGAGGCTGCCAGAAGCGTAGTCTTCGATAGGATTAGTTATCCCCCTCTTATTCTCTCATTCTGCAGTTCAGTCCACCGATATGGCCCTTTACACATATACCCATGCATATGTAGTGTAGCTCCTTGCTTGCGAGTACTTTGGATGAGTACTCACGGTTGCTTTTCTTCCTCTTTTCCCCCTTTCCCTTCTACCTGGTTGTCGCAACCAGATGCTGGAGCCGAGGAGCTAGACGCCACTGTCGACAATGACTCCTACTACACTGGAGGTGCCTACTACTATGTGCATCCCGCTGACGATGACCAGGAGTAGTTAGGAGGATCGCAGGCAGGAGGCCTGCGCCTCTTTCGATCTGTATCCCAGTTTGTACTAGCCTTCTTAAGGCAAACTTGTTTAACTTATGTCTGTACTTAGATATTGTTGCTTCCGCTGACTCGTCTATGATTGACCACTTGTATTCGAGCCCTCGAGGCCCCTGGCTTGTATTATGATGCTTGTATGACTTATTTATGTTTTAGAGTTGTGTTGTGATCTCTTCCCGTGAGTCCCTGATCTTGATCGTACACGCTTTGCGTGCATGATTAGTGTATGATTGAATCGGGCGTCACAAGATTGGTATCGAGCCCATTGCTGTAGGAATCCCCCTTCCACACTCCTCGGCCGAAGTCGAGTCTAGACATTACAAAACTTTTATTAACATGGCTGTGTGCCTTACGGGCCCACGTCGCCATTGGGTGGTATTAGGATTTTTTATTCCTCGACCTATACTCTGGAACTCTGACCTCTCTTCTATTCGGGTGAAATGATTTTACTAACTCAGACTCTAGGTTATCGTAACTACTTCCTCCCGGAGAGCCCCTCATTCCAGATGATTGCTTGCCGCACCAGAAGATTTTGGAGATACTCTCCGATATTCTCTCGAGACCTTGTGCCCGTTGCTTTTGCAATTCCCTACCACCGAAATATCCCTATGGATAAGTACTTACACCTGTCGTGCTTACTTTTATTCCCAGTCGATCTTGTTATTACAAGATACCCCGAGAATACTTTGTGCCTACTTCCTTGCAGTTCTTTGCCACCTGAATACCCCTACGAATAATTTCTCATACTTATCGAGTTTCCGCTCATCCCCAGTTGATTCAAGTAATTCACAAAAGTCTTTGAAATACTATTTGAACTTTCGAAAGTCCTGAGCAGCCTATTGCTCTTGAATTCTTGCTTGCTTGCATTATGGTTAATCCCATAATTCCCATAATCTTACTGTCATCCCTTGTCATTATCATTTGAGTCAGTTGATTCAAAATATTGCAAATGCTCTCAATCCTCAATCAGATCCTATAATTCTTCCTTCTGGCTCAGACGTCATTTTAAACATGAGCTGGTTCTCAACCAATCCAATTGCCGTCGATTGTACCCCTAAGGCTATTCAACTTATCCATCCCGAATCAGAACATTGCTTCTGATCCCTTGATTTGAAAATCATAATTCCTTTGCATTTGAGCTCTGGATTAGTCAGTTGTTTCTATAATCCAATGCCTTTGCATTGTTTCTTCCTCTGGTTATGTGCCGATACTCACATCAGCTTCCCTATGGACTGCCGGATCCTTTGTTGAAATATCATCTGACAGTGTCCTTCGGATACAGAAACCTCGAGAAGTTCTTTCCCTGATACATAATGCCTTCGGTAAATTGTATCCTCTCGTTTGTCACCCATGCTCTACTATCGAGCTTGTGTTATTTATTAATGAAGCTTGTGGTATAAGTTCCCAAGATGCCCCTAAGGGTTGAACCTATGCCTTTCCTAATCTGTGTGAACCCGGAAACTACTACGGGTCATACTCTATTGCTTTGTCAGATAAAACTTCAACACTACAACTTCGTCGAAGGCGAGAAGTGAATGAAAGGTTATGCATTAGAGAAGTGGGAGTCGACCTTGAACTTTGTGTTCATGCCCATGGACATGATGTAGATCTTATCATGAAAGATTCTTGCAATAATAACTATTTCCTTGAAAATATCATCTGGATCTGTGAATTGATCCTTTGCAACCGTGGTTCCGACCGTGATTGCTCTCCTTTGATTCTAATTCTCTGACAAGTTAAAGTACTTGCCTTCTGTAGATCAGTACACCTGCCCAACCTCTATTTTGTTCTACCTTCGAGTATTACCCTCGGTATCCCGAGGATATCAACCCATTGCACTTCATCTTATGAATTTACGATGAAGTAGTTCCTTGCCCCGTCATAGTCACTCCACGTGTTCTGGGTTGTCGCCAACCGAGAACACCAAATAGTGAATCAAGTCCGCTTTTCGATTCAATAACTCTAAGTAATTTTCGTTGCTTACGAGTTTAATAATCCTTCAAGTCATCCCAAGCCTGATCGGCTATATCATTATCGTACTAAATTTTAACTGTGCTACCTGGTCCTTATTCCCAGAGCACCACTTTTGACGATGAGCAAAGCTTACGTCGATCTTCCTCGTCTTATCATTTCGCCTTGAACATCAAGCTTGATTCTGAGTGTGTGTCGTATCCGTGTTTCCAATGACCCTTCGCTTCACCATTGCTTTTTCTTGATGTCATCGCTGTTTGATTGATTACATCTTCATGAAATCTCTTGACCCATGTGTCGTGATCATCATCAACATTCTGAGCTCTTCCAAGATACCAATTGAATTCATGATGAGAAATTCCATGCTTGCCCCCTCAATGATTTGTGTTAACATCGACAACATTCTTGATTTCCCTCTCAACACAAACTTGTTCGTGTTTTGTGGTATACCTTGAGATCCTTGCTACCCAGCAATTGTTCTTCTTTACCTTGGGAGTATTACCATCTCTTTTGTCAAGAATGTGGTGAGAATTTCACCACCTCTTAAGAATTCTTGATATAATAATACTTCTCGCCATCTCCGTTCATTCCTTGGTCCCCGTGTTATCTCTAACCGGAAAACCGACAATCGAACTATGATGTGCGACTTCAAAACTTCTAGCAACCCTATTGCTTCGACGTTAATGGTCGATAATTCATTCTTAGACCATTGGTTATCGAACCACCATTCTAGCATTGATCATGCTACTTAAGCCCATATTTCGGGTGCACCTTTCAACCAATGTTTATCTGTGTATGTTTTTCTCGAGCATACATCATTATATCATTTGATCTGACTAATGTTATCTCCTTGTTCACATAATTGTGGAAACCCATCTTTTGGAAGTCTCGATGAATTGTCGCTGAGTTCATCAGCTACCACCTTATCCCTTCGTTGGTTTAATGATGAGCTTTTGTTTCGGAACTCGCTTCCGTAGTAAATTTCCCGAGAATCTTACAATGTCGTCTCGTCAAATTGTTTTCACCTTTTCTTCTCAGGCATCCTGAGTCTGAGGTATCCTAACACCGATTAGATCTGAATCTCGGTTAGATATGATGGTCGGAACATTTTTCCAAGAGTTATAACACTGGTCTTTTATGACCCGGTAAGGTGATGGCATGCCCAGCACACCTGGCCGGAGGACATACTGTTATAAGTTTCCTTTTTAGCAAGGTTATCGATTCTTCCATGAGGAAATTGTAAGACTTATTCTATGAGATGTTCCTGATGGATCCTTCATGTATCCAGAGTTTGAACTTTGCTTGAAGACCATGTCAATGCTATCTCGAAGCGTGTGTCTGGTACTCCGATTATACAATAAGGACATTTGTAGCACAATGCTAAATGTTTCTTGATCAATTATCCAAACACCTTGTATGGGTAATGTCATGAAATTTCTCTCCCCTTTCCTGAAGGGTTTTCTACTTCATATCCTCGCCATGGATATCATGCTCGCTTGTCCTTGGGAAGGGTATACCCCTGGTATATGTGTCAAACACATTTTCCTTTCCATTGTTCAGTTTGATCTGATGATCACATTTTCCTTTCCATTGATTTGTTCAACCTTCCTTGTGATCCATATGGTCTTAGCAGTAATATCCTTTTGCTTATATAAACACCTTGGTGTACAACCATGTCAGTAAGACCCTGTTGCATTTGTCGATAGCATCCCGGTAACCACCGATGGATGAGAACTTTGCCTATTAGCCCGCCTCGTTCAACGAGCAGGATAATGGTTCTCTTCGTCCCTCGCCCTTGGTACCGATGTTGTTGCCGACATAACTGACAGACTATCCTCTGACATGCCTTTCTTACATGATCGTGTATGACGTCATCGCCTTCCTACTTTAACCCACATGGTGGGCCCATAACCCACAAATCCACAGGATCAAAACTTGACTCTCCTGTACACCCTGTTGTCAAAGTTATTCCTCGAGCTTGACTTCGTATGTAATTCACGGGACACATGCCTAGTAATCTATTCTGGTATCAGACACAATACCTACTCTCGCCTTTCTAAACCCCTTTCACACTCTGGTTCATACTTCGAGCAACTATCTATCCGCTGGTAACTTCTCGATGTATTTTATATGTTCAACTCGAGAGATAATCTTATGCTCATTCATGGGTTAACCCCAGATTGTTTTCCCTCATAAGCATTCTGTCGTAGCCGAGCTGCCCCTTACCTATTCGTAAGTACGTTGGAGATCCCGAAGAAAGGATGACGACTTGATCATAGTGACTTGAAGCAGAGAAATGGAGACATCAACGTAATGGATCGACCTCTTCGAGGAGACCAACCAAGACCGAGAAGATCCGTTAGAATTTCGCAACCACAACTTCCCCTCTTACACCACCTCTTAAATCTCGGGACGAGATTTCTTGTAGTGGAGGAGAATTGTGACACCCGGATAACTAGGCTACAGTAATCACACGTTAATGATGCCACGTCACCTCGGTTACTGTTGTTGATCTCGTGATGGTTCAAAAATGATTCAAAGTCAAATTCAAAATATGTCAAACAACAAAAGTTTTCAAACTTTAAAACAAAAATGTTCAGAGTGTGCAAATGAATGCCTAGGTAATTATGGTGAAGGAATTGTGCTTTTATAAAAGGACTAAATATTTCAAAGGACTTAAACAGAAAAGAAATAAGATAAAAAAAGAAGAAGGAAAACAAAAACAAAAACTAACAACAACAAAAAAAATGATAAAAGGAGAGCCCCCTGCTGGGCCACGACCCAGATGGCCTCGGTGCCAATCAGGCTGGCCCAGCCGGCGCCTACAACACCCTAGGGCGACCGAACCCTAGCGGTCCCTCCCCAATCGCCCCACTCCCCACTCCCCTCGCCCCACTCCCCTCGCCGGCTCCGTCGCCCGCCGCCTCGCGCTCCCTTCTCCCTCTCCCTCGACGGATCTGCCCGCACCCGAGAAAGCCGCCCACATCACCCGTCGCCGGAACCTCCCCGCCGGCCTGCCTCCTCCTCATCGCCGGCCTGCTTCCCCTGCGGCGCCGTCGTCCCCGTCGACTACCCCGACCGCTGCCCCGTCCCTGCGAATCGCGGTGAGGCTCCGGCCTCTTCCCACTCCCCTCTCCCCGTGTTGGACGTTGCCGTGACCGCCGTCTGCGTCCTCCCGTTGCCGCGCCCGTACTGGCCTCACCCCGCATCGTCTGCGCACATGCCCGCCGTGGCCGCGTTCGCTCACCAGACCATACCGCCTCGCCCACCCGTTGCCGTGCTCCGGCACCCCGGAGCCCCTCAGCCCCCGACGGCCATCGGCCTGCACCCGCATACGATCTCGACGCGCCGGGCCCGCACCCCGGCCACGCCACCCGCCTCCACCGTGCTCGCGCCGTGCTGCCTTTTGCCCGGCCAGGAGCGCACTTCTCCCGGCCTCCGTCGCCGAGCTCCCACTGCGTTCTGCAAGTGCCGCCCCCGCGGTTGGCCTGGGCGAGAGCCGTATCGGGCGCCCACGCGCCCGCATCCAGCGCCCGTGCCCGCATCGGCCCCCTGGGCAAATGACACGTGGGGCCCAGCCCCTAGAACGGTCTTAACAAAGGGGGAATTTAAAAAATATAAAAAAATATTTATTTAATTAATTAGTGAATTAATTAAGTTAATTAATCATGTTTAATTAATCTAATTAACTATTTAGTTTAATAAATAGTAATTAGTTTAACTAAACCCTAATTAACCTAAAACAGAGTATGACAGGTGGGTTCCACTCGGCCCACACGTCAGTTTGACTAGTCAACACCTATGTTGACTGCTGATGTCATGATGACGTCAGCATGCACTATTCTAGATAATGTTGGATTAAAATAATTGAATAAATTCTAAAAATGATTAAATCCTTTTAAAATTAATATAAAAAAACCGTAGCTCGGATGAAAAAACTTTGTACATGAAAGTTGCTCAGAACGACGAGACGAATCCGGATACGCATCCCGTTCGTCCGCCACACATCCCTAACATACCGAACTCGCAACTTTCCCCCTCCAGTTCATCTGTCCGAAAACGCGAAACACCGGGAATACTTTCCCGGATGTTTCCCCCCTTCGCCGGTAACACCTTCTACTGCGTTGGGGCACACCTGGCACCGTTACTTGTTATGTCATGCATCGATATGCATCTGTTTGCATTGTATTCATTGTTTCTTCCCCCTCTTCTCTCCGGTAGACTACGAGACTGACGCTGCTACTGGTACCCCGATCGACTACGGTGTTGACGACCCCTCCTTCTCAGCTGAGCTTTGATGACCCACAAGTATAGGGGATCTATCGTAGTCCTTTCGATAAGTAAGAGTGTCGAACCCAACGAGGAGCAGAAGGAAATGATAAGCGGTTTTCAGCAAGGTATTCTCTGCAAGTACTGAAATAAGTGGTAATAGATAGTTTTGTGATAAGATAATTTGTAACGAGCAACAAGTAACAAAAGTAAATAAAGTGCAGCAAGGTGGCCCAATACTTTTGTAGCAAAGGACAAGCCTGGACAAACTCTTATAATAGGAAAAGCGCTCCCGAGGACACATGGGAATATCGTCAAGCTAGTTTTCATCACGTTCATATGATTCGCGTTCGGTACTTTGATAATTTGATATGTGGGTGGACGGTGCTTGGGTGTTGTTCTTACTTGAACAAGCATCCCACTTATGATTAACCTCTATTGCAAGCATCCGCAACTACAACAAAAGTATTAAGGTAAACCTAACCATAGCATGAAACATATGGATCCAAATCAGCCCCTTACGAAGCAACGCATAAACTAGGGTTTAAGCTTCACATCACTCTAGCAACCCATCATCTACTTATTACTTCCCAATGCCTTCCTCTAGGCCTAAATAATGGTGAAGTGTTATGTAGTCGACGTTCACATAACACCACTAGAGGATAGACAACATACATCTCATCAAAATATCGAAGCGAATACCAAATTCACATGACTACTAATAGCAAGACTTCTCCCATGTCCTCGGGAACAAAGCGTAACTACTCACAAAGCATATTCATATTCATAATCAGAGGGTATTAATATGCATATAGGATCTGAACATATGATCTTCCACCAAATAAACCAACTAGCATCAACTACAAGGAGTAATCAACACTACTAGCAACCTACTAGTACCAAATTCCGGACTTGGAGACAAGAATTGGATACAAGAGATGAACTAGGGTTTTGAGAGGAGATGGTGCTGGTGAAGATGTTGATGGAGATTGCCCTCTCCCGATGAGAGGAGCGTTGGTGATGACGATGACGATGACTTCCCCCTCCCAGAGGGAAGTGTCCCCGGCAGAATAGCTCTGCCGGAGCCCTAGATTGGTTTCGCCAAGGTTCTGCCTCGTGGCGGCGGAGTTTCGTCCCGAAAGGTAGCTTCTGATTTTTTTTCTCGACGAAAGACCTCATGTAGCAGAAGATGGGCATCGGAGGGCCACCAGGGGGCCCACGAGGTAGGGGGCGCGCCCTAGGAGGGGGGCACGCCCCCACCCTCACGGATAGGGTGTGGGCCCCCTGGCCTTCATCTTTGGCGAGGATTTTTTATTATTTATTATAAGATATTCCATGGAGTTTCAGCACTTTTGGAGTTGTGCAGAATAGGTCTCTAATATTTGCTCCTTTTCCAAATTTCTGCATTCCAAATGCATTCTCCCTCCTTATGTAAACCTTGTAAAGTAAGAGAGAATAGGCATAAGTATTGTGACATAACGTGTAATAACAACCATAATGCAATAAATATCGATATAAAAGCAGGATGCAAAATGGACGTATCAACTCCCCCAAGCTTAGACCTCGCTTGTCCTCAAGCGAAAGCCGATAACGATAAATATGTCCCCATGTTTAGAGGTAGAGGCGTCGATAAAAATAAAATACGGACATGAAGGCATCATGATTATTCTCATAACAGCAACATATATAGATATTGTCACACGATTTCTTATGTTCAAGTAATAATCCATTCACAATGCAGAGTACAAATCATAAACTTTATTGAGGACCAACAAACTATAATCTCAGTCATTGAAGCAATTGCAATTTATCATAACATCAGAAAGAGTCTATGTCAGAGCTTAACAGCAAGTCCACATACTCAACTATCATTTAGTCCTTCATAATTGCTAACACTCACGCGATACTTGTGGTTACGGAGTTTTAATCAGACATAGAGAAAGATAGGGGCTTATAGTTTCGCCTCCCAACCTTTTACCTCAAGGGTAATGTCAACAATAATAACTCATGCTCCCCTACATCCAATTAGATATATCCATCAGGATCTTTCCAACATACTGTGCTTACCAAAGGATAAAATGTAAAAAGGAAAGGTGAAGATCACCATGACTCTTGCATAAGGTAGAGGATAATAATAATAGATAGGCCCTTCGCAGAGGGAAGCAGAGGTTTCCATGCGCTTTTATGGTTGGATGCACAAAATCTCAATTCGAAAGAACGTCACTTTATATTGCCCCTTGTGATATGAACCTTTATTATGCAGTCCGTCGCTTTTATTACTTCCATATCACAAGATCGTATAAAGCTTATTTCTCCCATACCAATCAATCATACATATTTAGAGCAATTTTATTGCTTTGCACCGATGACAACTTACTTGAAGGATCTTTCTCAATCCATAGGTAGGTATGGTGGACTCTCATGGCAAAACTGGTTTAAAGGTTTTTGGAAGCACAAGTAGTATCTCTACTTGGTGCTGAGAATTTGGCTAGCATGAGGGGGAAAGGCAAGCTCAACATGTTGGGAGATCCATGACAATATACATTATCTCAGATATAAGAAAACATAACTCATTACGTTGTCTTCCTTGTCCAACATCAACTCTTTAGCATGTCATATTTTAATGAGTGCTCACAATCATAAAAGATGTCAATAATAGTATACCTATATGTGAGACCTCTCTTTCCTTATTACTTCCTATTAATTGCAACGATGACCAAAGCTATGTTTGCCAACTCCCAACAAATTTCAATCATCATACCCTTTCTATGTGAAGTCATTACTCTCAATAAGATCAATATGAACTCTTTGTTTCTTTTTATTATTTTTCTCTATTCTTTTATTCACTCAAGATCATGGCAAAATAATCAAGCCCTTGACTCACCACTAATCTTTATTATATAGCTCACGGACTCGATTACATAGAGAAATCATAAAGCAAAAACTCAAAACTATATCATGCCATAAAATTTATTCTACTAGATCAAGATACTACTAATAGGATCGAACTAAGAAAAATGGTAAAGATAGGAGATGTGGTTGTGATACGATACCGGGCACCTCCCCCAAGCTTGGCAGTTGCCAAGGGGAGTGCCCATACCCATGTGATTATGTCTCCTTTGCTGGTGAATAAGGTGGAGGTGTTGTCGATGATGCGGGCTTGTCGTCCATCTTCCAAGGCATAGGCTCACCATCATAGAAGGATGATCGAGTCTCCGGGATCCTCAAATCTGCAGCCAAACTCATCCTTTTGAATCTATATTCATACTCACAGTTTTGGTTTTGCAGTTCATAGATTTGGGCTTGATGGTGCTCGAGCTTCTCATGAAGCTGATGGCCTCCCCGATGTTGACAGCATCCAACTTGTGGTTGCTAGTGAACTCCGCGATCATCATGTGATTGGAGTTGAGTCCACGTTCCACCATCCCTTGACACTTGAAAACTTGTTGCTCCATTGCTTCGAGCCTCGTCTCAACGCTTCCGGTCCCCTTTGGTCCCTCTTCATCGCGGATGTGCAGCAACCCATCACGCAACTCAATGGTTTGAGGGTGTCGCAGCACCTCCGCAAGGTAAGGGTTGATGACCTTCTCAAAGAACTTGTCCTTGGAAGCACTTGGGGACGTCATGATAATCTAGATCTGTCAGAAAAACAGCTCGAAACAAGAACAGAGGAGATTTGCGTGATACGGGGTCAAAACCTTCGGGAGAATATATAATAAATTTTTACCGACCAAAATACGTATCGTGTAAGAAAACGGAGTCCGTAAGGCACACGAGGTGCCCACGAGGTAGGGGGGCGCGCCCAGGGGGTAGGGCGCGCCCTCCACCCTCGTGGGGCCCTCGTGTCCTTCCCGGACTACTACTTATTTTTCTATTTTTCTAAATATTCCAAAACGGAGAAGTATATTGCCTTAAAATTGTTTTGGAGTCGGTTTACTTACCGTACCACATACCTACTCCTTTTGAGTCTGAAACGTTCCTAAAGTGTCCCTTATGTATTCCTCCGGTTACGGTTTCAATAACATTGGTTTCAACATTTATAGGACTACCTGAGATATAGTGTTTGATTCTTTGACCGTTTACCACCTTCGGATTTGTGCCTTCAAAGTTGTTGATTTTTATGGCACCAGAACGATAGACCTCCTCGATAACATAGGGACCTTCCCATTTAGAGAGAAGTTTTCCTGCAAAAAATCTTAAATGAGTAGTATAGCAATACATAATCACCTACATTAAACTCACGCTTTTGTATCCTTTTGTCATGCCATCTTTTAACTTTTTCTTTAAATAACTTGGCATTTTCATAAGCTTGGGTTCTCCATTCATCAAGTGAGCTAATATCAAATAACCTCTTCTCACCTAAGAAGTTTGAAATCATAGTTGAGCTCTTTAATAGCCCAATATGCCTTATGTTCTAGTTCGAGAGGTAAGTGACATGCTTTTCCATAGACCATTTTATAAGGATACATACCCAGAGGATTTTTATATGCAGTTCTATCTGCCCATAATGCATCATCAAGTTTCTTGGACCAATTCTTTCTAGACCTATTGACGGTCTTTTGCAAAATTAATTTGAGCTCTCTATTACTCAATTCTACTTGACCACTAGAGTGTGAGTGATATGGAGATGCAATTCTATGATTAACATCATACTTAGCAAGCATCTTACGGAAAGCACCATGAATAAAATGTGAACCACCATCAGTCATTAAATATCTAGGGACTCCAAACCTCGGAAAAATAACTTCTTTAAGCATTTTAATAGAAGTGTTATGATCGGCACTACTAGTTGGAATAGCTTCTACCCACTTAGTAACGTAATCAACAATAACTAAAATATGTGTATATTCATTAGAGGCAGGAAAAGGTCCCATATAATCAAAGCCCCAAACATCAAATGGTTCAATAACAAGTGAATAATTCATAGGCATTTCTTGACGTCTACTAATATTACCAATTCTTTGACATTCATCACAAGACAAGACAAACTTACGGGCATCCTTGAAGAGAGTAGGCCAATAAAAACCAGATTGATATACCTTATGGGTAGTTCTATCTCCAGCGTGGTGTCCTCCATAAGCTTCGGAGTGACACTTGCGTAGGATCTGTTCCTGTTCATGCTCAGGTACACAACGTCTAATAACACCATCTACTCCTTCTTTATTAAGATGTGGGTCATCCCAAAAGTAACGTCTCAAATCATAGAAAAACTTTTTCTTTTGCTGGTATGTGAAACTAGGTGGTATAAATTTAGCAACAATGTAATTAGCATAATCAGCATACCATGGAGTACTACGAGAAGTACTTATGACATTTAATTGTTCATCAGGAAAGCTATCATCAATAGGTAGTGGGTCACCAAGAACATTTTCTAACCTAGACAAGTTGTTCCGCAACGGGTTCTCAGCTCCCTTTCTATCAACAATATGCAAGTCAAATTCTTATAGCAAGAGAACCCATCTAATAAGTCTAGGTTTAGCATCTTTCTTTTCCATCAAATATTTAATAGCAGCATGATCAGTGTGAATAGTTACTTTAGAATCAACAATATAAGGTCTGAACTTATCACATGCAAATACAACTGCTAAAAATTCTTTTTCAGTAGTAGCGTAGTTTCTTTGAGCATTGTCTAGAGTCTTACTAGCATAATGGATAACATTTAATTTCTTATCAACTCTTTGCCCTAGAACAACACCTACAACATAATCACTAGCATAACACATAATTTTGAAGGGTAAATTCCAATTAGGTGGCTGAACAATAGGTGCGGAAACCAATGCTTTCTTAAGTATTTCAAATGCTTCTACACAATCATCGTCAAAGACAAATGGTATATCTTTTTGTAATAAATTAGTCAGAGGCCGAGAAATTTTTGAGAAGTCCTTAATGAACCTCCTATAAAATCCGGCGTGACCAAGGAAACTTCTTCTACCTTTGATGTCCTTGGGACATGGCATCTTTTCAATAGCATCAACCTTGGCTTTATCAACTTCAATACCTCTTTCAGAAACTTTGTGCCCCAAGACAATACCTTCATTAACCATAAAGTGGCACTTTTCCCAATTCAAGACAAGATTCGTTTCTTCACATCTCTACAAAACTCAATTAAGATTGCTCAAGCAATCATCAAAAGAGGATCCATAGACGGAAAAGTCGTCCATGAAAACCTCACAAATATTTTCACAAAAGTCAGAGAATATAGCCATCATGCATCTTTGAAAGGTAGCAGGTGCATTACATAAACCAAAGGGCATACGTCTATAAGCAAAAGTACCAAAAGGGCATGTAAAAGTAGTCTTTGATTGATCTTTGGCCGACACGGTATTTGAGAGAAACCAGAATAACCATCTAGAAAGCAATAATGTGTATGTTTGCATAATCTTTCTAGCATTTGATCAATAAAAGGTAAGGGGTAATGATCTTTCTTAGTTGCTTTATTTAATTTGCGGAAATCAATTACCATCCTATAACCTGTAATAATTATTTGCGGGATCAATTCATCTTTATCATTAGGAACAATAGTAACACCTCCCTTCTTAGGGACATAATGAACATGACTTACCCACTGACTATCAGCAACGGGATAAATTATACCTGCCTCCAAAAGCTTTAGTATTTCTTTTATTACCACTTCTTTCATCTTAGGATTCAACCTTCGTTGATGATCACGAACCGGTTTGGCATCTTCTTCCAAATTTATTTTATGTTGACATAGAGTGGGACTAATGCCCTTAAGATCATCAAGAGTATATCCAATAGCAGCACGGTGCTTCTTCGGAGTTTTCAATAATCTCTCTTCTTCATGCTCTGAAAGGTTAGCACTAATAATAACAGGATATATTTTCTTTTCATCAAGATAATCATATTTAAGATTATCAGGCAACGATTTAAGCTCAAACACGGGATCACCCTTGGGTGGAGCAGGATCCCCTAGGATTTCAACAGGAAAATTGTGTTCCAGAATAGGTTCCTGTTTAAAGAATACTTCATCGATTTCCCTTCTTTCATTCATAAACATATCATTTTCATGGTCTAGCAAACAATGTTCTAGAGGATCACTAGGAGGTGCGGCAATAGAAGCAAGACCAATAATTTCATCCTTACTAGGTAATTCTTCTTCATGTGTTGTTTACTAAATTTAGAGAAATTAAACTCATGAATCATATCATCCAAGCCAATAGTAGCAACATTCTTTTTGCAGTCTATCTTAGCATTAACAGTGTTCAAGAAGGGTCTACCAAATATAATTGGACAAAAGCTATCTTGTGGGGAACCAAGAACAAGAAAATCAGCAGGATATTTAGTTTTCCCACACAAGACTTCAACATCTCTAACAATTCCCACTGGCGATATAGTATCTCTATTGGCAAGTTTAATTGTAACATCAATATCATCTATATCAGCGGGTGCAATTTCATGCTTAATTTCTTCATACAAGGTAATAGGTATAACACTAGCACTAGCGCCTATATCACATAAGCCATGATAACAATGATCTCCTATTTTAACAGAAATAACAGGCACGCCTACCACAGGTCTATGTTTATCTTTAGCGCCAGGTTTAGCTATTCTAGCAGATTCACCAAAGAATTGAATAACATGCCCATCAATATTATCAGACAAGAGATCTTTAACAATAGCAATATTAGGTTCTACTTTGACTTGCTCAGGAGGTGTATAAGTTCTAACATTGCTTTTACAAACCACAGTTGAAGCTTTGGCATGATCCTTTATTCTAACAGGGAAAGGTGGTTTCTCAACATCAGAGGTAGGTACAATAGGATCATTATAAGTGACAGTATTTTCTTCAACTTTAATAGGTGCAGCTACTTTTACTTCTATGGGAGGATGATATTTAAACAACTTCTCCTTAGGGAGATCAACATAACTAGCAAAAGATTCACAGAAAGAAGCTACTATTTCAGAGTCAAGTCCATATTTAGTGCTAAACTTACGGAAAATATCGGTATCCATAAAAGATTTAACACAATCAAACTTAGGTGTCATACCTGACTCCTTACCTTCGTCGAGGTCCCAATCTTGAGTTGCGTTTAATTCTATCCAATAAATTCCATCTGAATTCAATAGTCTTCATCATAAAAGAGCCGGACAAGAAGTATCGAGCATGGTGCGATTGTTTTCAGAAAGCCGAGCATAAAGATTTTGAATAATTTTTTCTCTTGGTAGCTCATGATTGGGGCATGAATACAACATTGATTTAAGCCTCCCCCAAGCTTGAGCGATGCTTTCTCCTTCGCAAGGCCAAAAATTATATATATAATTGCGATCACAATGAACAAGATGCATAGGGTAATATTTTTGATGAAATTCCAGTTTCAATCTTTTGTAATTCCATGATCTAGTATCATCACATAGCCTATACCATGTCAATGCATCTCCCTTCAAAGATAAAGGGAAGACCTTCTTCTTAACAACATCATCGGTTATACCTGCAAGCTTAAATAGTCCACAAACTTCATCCACATATATTAGGTGCTCACCAGGATGCTTTGTTCCATCTCCTACAAAAGGATTAGCTAGCAGCTTTTCCATCATACCCGAAGGAAGTTCAAAGGGAATATTTTCATATTCATTTTCAGTAGGTTCATTAGGTTGAGGAGCAACTCTTTGCTCTCTTTGGTCGGGGTGAAGATACCCCGAACAAGCCCCTTGAGAGGATTACTTTCCATAGTAACAAGTGACAGTAGAATTTCAGCACACTATATAAATTTTTCCTTACCAAATTCCACCTACCAAAGGCGCTCCACTCCCACAACGGCGCCTTAAAAGAGTCTTGATGACCCACAAGTATAGGGGATCTATCGTAGTCCTTTCGATAAGTAAGAGTGTCAAACCCAACGAGGAAGCGAAGGAAATGATAAGCGGTTTTCAGCAAGTTATTCTCTGCAAATCTTGAAATAAGTGGTAATAGATAGTTTTGTGATAAGATAATTTGTAACGAGCAACAAGTAACAAAAGTAAATAAAGTGCAGCAAGGTGGCCCAATCCTTTTTGTAGCAAAGGACAAGCCTGGACAAACTCTTATAATAGGGAAAGCGCTCCCGAGGACACATGGAATATCGTCAAGCTAGTTTTCATCACGTTCATATGATTCGCGTTCGGTACTTTGATAATTTGATATGTGGGTGGACCGGTGCTTGGGTGTTGTTCTTACTTGAACAAGCATCCCACTTATGATTAATCTCTATTGCAAGCATCCGCACCTACAACAAAAGTATTAAGGTAAACCTAACCATAGCATGAAACATATGGATCCAAATCAGCCCTTACGAAGCAACGCATAAACTAGGGTTTAAGCTTACATCACTCTAGCAACCCATCATCTACTTATTACTTCCCAATGCCTTCCTCTAGGCCCAAATAATGGTGAAGTGTTATGTAGTCGACGTTCACATAACACCACTAGAGGATAGACAACATACATCTCATCAAAATATCGAAGCGAATACCAAATTCACATGACTACTAATAGCAAGACTTCTTCCATGTCCTCGGGAACAAACGTAACTACTCACAAAGCATATTCATGTTCATAATCAGAGGGGTATTAATATGCATATAGGATCTGAACATATGATCTTCCACCAAATAAACCAACTAGCATCAACTACAAGGAGTAATCAACACTACTAGCAACCTACTAGTAACAATCCCGGACTTGGAGACAAGAATTGGATACAAGAGATGAACTAGGGTTTTGAGAGGAGATGGTGCTGGTGAAGATGTTGATGGAAATTGCCCTCTCCCGATGAGAGGAGCGTTGGTGATGACCATGACGATGATTTCCCCCTCCCGGAGGGAAGTGTCCCCGGCAGAACAACTCTGCCAGAGCCCTAGATTGGTTCCGCCAAGGTTCCGCCTCGTGGCGGCGGAGTTTCGTCCCGAAAGGTTGCTTCTGATTTTTTTTCTCGATGAAAGACCTCATATAGCAGAAGATGGGCATCGGAGGGCCACCAGGGGGCCCTGAGGTAGGGGGCGCGCGCTAGGAGGAGGGCGCGCCCCCACCCTCGTGGACAGGGTGTGGGCCCCCTGGCCTTCATCATTGGTGAGGATTTTTTATTATCTATAATAAGATATTTCGTGGAGTTTCAGGACTTTTGGAGTTGTGCAGAATAGGTCTCTAATATTTGCTCCTTTTCCACCACGAATTCCAGCTTCTTGCATTCTCCCTCCTTATGTAAACCTTGTAAAGTAAGAGAGAATAGGCATAAGTATTGTGACATAATATGTAATAACAGCCCATAAATGCAATAAATATCGATATAAAAGCATGATGCAAACAGGACGTATCAAGCTTACAGGCAAGCCCCCCCCCCCTTGATCACCAGATATTGCCTATTCTTCTCTATACTGCTTCCATTAGAGTAGTGTAGCATGTTACTGCTTTTCGTTAATCCTATCCTGATGCACAGCCTGTCCTTGCTACTACTGTTGTTACCTTTACCTCCATTCCTACATGCTTAGTATAAGATGCTAATATTCCATCTGTGGCCCTACATTCTTGTCCGTCTGCCTTGCTATACTGTCGGGCCGTGATCACTCGGGAGGTGATCACGGGTATATACATTATACTTTACATGATACCTGTGGTGACTAAAGTCGGGTCGGCTCGTAGGAGTACCCGCGAGTGGATCTTGAGGCGGAGCCATAGGGCAGGTTGAGACCGCCTAGCTGAGAGGTGGGCCTGGCCCTGGTCGGTGTCTGCGGTTACATCATTAACATGCTTAACGAGATCTTGGTATTTGATTTGAGTCCGGCCATTTGGTCTATACGCACTAACCAACTACATGGGAAAGATATGGGCACTCGGCGTCGTGGTATCAGCCGAAGCCTTCATGACGTCAGCGACTGAGCGGCCGCGCACCGGATTGGACTGGAACGCCTGCTAGGCTAGGTCTGCTTCCGGCCGTGTACGCAACATGCAGGTGTGCTAAGGGAGATGGGCCCAGACCCCTGTGCGCTTAGGTTTAGGCCTGCTTGCTGACCTCTCTGTTGGCCAAGGTGGGGCTGCGACGTGTTGATCTTCCGCGGCCGGGCATGACCCAGAAAAGTTTGTCCGGCCAAATGGGATCGAGCGTGTTGGGTTATGTGGTGCACCCCTGCAGGGAAGTTTATCTATTCAAATAGCCGTGATCTTCGGTAACATGACGACTTGGAGTTGTACCTTGACCTTATGACAACTAGAACTGGATACTTCATAAAACACACCCTTCCAAGTGCCAGATACAACCCGGTGATCGCGCTCTAACAGGCGACGAGGAGGATCGCCGAGTAGGATTATGCTATGCGATGCTACTTGGAGGACTTGATCTACTCTCTTCTACATGTTTGCAAGACGTGAAGCGCGGAAGTGTAATCTTCGACAGGATTAGTTATCCCCCTCTTATTCTAGCATTCTGCAGTTCAGTCCACCGATATGGCCCTTTACACATATACCCATGCATATGTAGTATAGCTCCTTGCTTGCGAGTACTTTGGATGAGTACTCACGGTTGCTTTTCTTCTTCTTTTCCCCCTTTCCCTTCTACCTGGTTGTCGCAACCAGATGCTGGAGCCCAGGAGCTAGACTCCATTGTCGCATTTACGACTCCTACTACATCGGAGGTGCCTACTACTATGTGCAGCCCGCTGACTACGACCAGGAGTAGTTAGGAGGATCCCAGGCAGGAGGCTTGCGCCTCTTCGATCTGTATCCCGGTTGTGCTAGCCTTCTTAAGGCAAACTTGTTTAACTTATGTCTGTACTCAGATATTGTTGCTTCCGCTGACTCGTCTATGATCGAGCACTTGTATTCGAGCCCTCGAGGCCCCTGGCTTGTATTATGATGCTGGTATGACTTATTTATGTTTTAGAGTTGTGTTGTGATATCTTCCCGTGAGTCCCTGATCTTGATCGTACACGTTTGCATGCATGATTAGTGTACGATTGAATTGGGGGCGTCACACTTTATATGAAAGTTTTTATTATATCCCTCTTGGATGCCCATCATATTAGGACTAAATTCATAACCAAAGCAAATTACCATGCTGTTCTAAAAGACTCCCGAAATAATATAAGTGAAGCATGAGAGTCCATTAATTTCTTCAAAATAAAACCACCGTCCTTCTCTAAAAGATATAAGTGAAGCACTAGAGCAAACGACAAACTACTCCGAAAGATATAAGTGAAGATCAATGAGTAGTTGAATAATTATGCAACTATATGAAGACTCTCTAACATTTAAGAATTTCAGATCTTGGTATTTTATTCAAACATCAAACAAAACGAAAGAAAATAAAATGACGCTCCAAGCAAAACACATATCATGTGGTGAATAAAAATATAGCTCCAAGTAAAGTTACCGATGAACGAAGACGAAAGAGAGGATGCCATCCGGGGCATCCCCAAGCTTAGGCTCTTGGTTGTCCTTGAATATTACCTTGGGGTGCCTTGGGCATCCCCAAGCTTAGGCTCTTGCCACTCCTTATTCCATAGTCCATCAAATCTTTATCCAAAACTTGAAAACTTCACAACACAAAACTTAACAGAAAACTCGTAAGCTCCGTTAGTATAAGAAAATAAATCACCACTTAGGTACTGTTGTGAACTCATTCTAAATTCATATTGGTTTAATATCTACTATATTCCAACTTCTCTATGGTTCATACCCTCCGATACTACTCTTAGATTCATCAAAATAAGCAAACAACACATAGAAAACAGAATCTGTCAAAAATAGAACAGTCTGTAGCAATATGATTTGTTTGAATACTTATGGATCTCCAAAAATTATGAAATAAATTGGTGGACGTGAGGAATTTGTCTATTAATCATCTACAAAAATAATCAACTTAAAATCACTCTTCTGTAAAAAAATAACAGCTAATATAGTGAGCGCAAAAGTTTCTGTTATTTACAGCAAAATCGCAAAGACTTCACCCAAGTCTTCCCAAAGGTTCTATTTGGCACAAACACTAATTAAAACATAAAAACACATCTAAATAGAAGCTATATGAATTATTTATTACTAAACAGGAGCAAAAAGCAAAGAACAAAAATAAAATTGGGTTGCCTCCCAACAAGCGCTAACGTTTAACGCCCCTAGCTAGGCATGATGATTTCAATGATGCTCACATAAAAGATAAGAATTGAAACATAAAGAGAGCATCATGAAGAATATGACTAGCACATTTAAGTCTAACCCAATTACTATGCATAGGTATTTTGTGAGCAAATAATTTATGGGAACAAGAATCAACTAGCATAGGAAAGCAAAACAAGCATAACTTCAAGATTTTAAGCACATAGAGAGGAAACTTGGTATTATTGCAATTCCTACAAGCATATATTCCTCCCTCATAATAATTTTCAGTAGAATCATGAATGAATTCAACAATATAACCATCTCATAAAGCATTCTTTTCATGATCTGCAAGCATAGAATTTTTATCACTCTCCACATAAGCAAATTTCTCCTCATGAATAGTAGTGGAAGCAAACTCAACAAAATAACTGTCATGTGAGGCATAATCCAATTGAAAATTAAAATCAATATGACAAGTTTCATGGTTATAATTGTTCTTTATAGCATACATCTCATCACAATAATTTTCATAGATAGGAGGCATGCTTTCATCATAATAAATTTGCACATCAAAACTTGGGGGACTAAGAATATCATCTTCATCAAACATAGCATCCCCAAGCTTGTGGCTTTGCATATCATTAGCATCATGGATATTCAACGAATTCATACTAACAACATTGCAATCATGCTCATCACTCAAATATATAGTGCCAAACATTTTAATGCATTCTTCTTCTAACACTTGACCACAATTATCGGAATCCTTTTTTTCACGAAAGACATTAAAAAGATGCAGCATATGAGGCACCCTCAATTCTATTTTTTTGTAGTTTTCTTTTATAGACTAAACTAGTGATAAAACAAGAAACAAAAAGATTCGGTTGCAAGATCTAAAGATATACCTTCAAGCACTAACCTCCCCGGCAACGGCGCCAAAAAAGAGCTTAGTTGACGGGGTGTTAGTGCCGCTTACCTAGCCTCCCGACAGCGGCGCCGAGAAAAAGAGCTTGATGTCTACTACACAACCTTCTTCTTGTAGACGTTGTTGGGCCTCCAAGTGCGAGGTTTGTAGGACAGTAGCAAATTTCCGTCAAGTGGATGACCTAAGGTTTATCAATGTGGGAGGCGTGGGATGAAGATGGTCTCTCTCAAACAACCACGCAACCAAATAACAAAGAGTCTCTTGTGTCCCCAACACACCCAATACAATGGTAAATTGTATAGGTGCACGAAGTTCGGCGAAGAGATGGTGATACAAGTGCAATATGGATGGTAGATATAGGTTTTGTAATCTGAAAATATAAAAACATCAAGGTAACTAATGATAAAAGTGAGCACAAACGGTATTGCAATGCTTCGAAACAAGGCCTAGGGTTCATACTTTCACTAGTGCAAGTTCTCTCAACAAGGATAACATAATTAGATCATATAACTATCCTTCAAGATGCAAAAAGAGTCACTCCAAAGTCACTACTAGCGGAGAAAAAATGAAGAGATTATTGTAGGGTACGAAACCACCTCAAAGTTATCCTTTCTGATCGATCTATTCAAGAGTTCGTAGTAAAATAACACGAAGCTATTCTTTCCATTTGATCTATCCTAGAGTTCGTACTAGAATAACACCTTAAGACACAAATCAACCAAAACGCTAATGTCACCTAGATACTCCAATGTCACCAAAAGTATCCTCGGGTATGATTATACTATATGCATCATGCTACCTCTTGAGCATGCGTTGGTTTTCCTTTGAAGAGGAAAGGGTGATGCAACAAAGTAGCGTAAGTATTTTCCTCAGTTTTTTGAGAACCAAGGTATCAATCTAGTAGGACACAACGCACAAGTCACCTAGTAACTGCACAAACAATCAAGAACCTTGCAACCAACACGATAAAGGGGTTGTCAATCCCTTCACGATCACTCGTACAAGTGAGATCTAATAAAGATAGTAAAGTAAATATTTTTGGTATTTTGTTGTATAGATTGGAAAGTAAAGATTGCAAAATAGTAAACGAGATGCAATGTAGATAAAAGAGATGCAATATAATTGAAAGAGACCCGTGGGCCATAGGTTTCACTAGTGGCTTCTCTCTAGATAGCATGTATTACGGTGGGTGAACAAATTACTGCCGAGCAATTGATAGAAAAGCGCATAGTTATGAAGATATCTAAGGCAATGATCATGAATATAGGCATCACATCCGTTTCATGTAGATCGAAACGATTCTGCATCTACTACTATTACTCCACACATCGATAACTATCCAACATGCATCTAGAGTATTAAGTTCATAAGAACAGAGTAAGGCATTAAGCAAGATGACATGATGTAGAGGGATAAACTCAAGCAATATGATATAAACTCCATCTTTTTATCCTCGATGGCAACAATACAATACGTGCCTTGCTTCCCCTACTGTCATCGGGAAAGGACACCGCAAGATTGAACCCAAAGCTAAGCACTTCTCCCATTGCAAGAAATATCAATCTAGTAGGCCAAACTAAACCGATAATTCGAAGAGACTTGCAAAGATATCAAAACATGCATATAAGAATTCAGAGATGAACCAAATAATATTCATAGATAATCAAGTTCATAGATCCATAATTCATCGGATCTCGGCAAACACACCGCAAAAGAGTATTACATCGAATAGATCTACAAGAACATCAAGGAGAACTTTGTATTGAGAATCAAAGAGAGAGAAGAAGCCATCTAGCTAATAACTATGGACCCAAAGGTCTGTGGTAAACTACTCACGCTTCATCGGAGAGGCTATGGTGTTGATGTAGAAGCCGTCCGTGATTGATTCCCCTTCTGGCAGATCACCGGAAAAGGCCCCATGATGGGATCTCACGGGTACAGAAGGTTGCGGCGGTGGAAAAGTTGTTTCGTGACTCCCCCTGATGTTTCTAGGGCATAAGAGTATATATAGGCGAAAGAAGTACGTCGGTGGAGCTACGAGGGGCCCACGAGGGTGAGGGGCATGCCTACCCCCTGGGTGCGCCCTCCTGCCTCGTGGCGTTCCAGACTTCAACTCCAAGTCTTCTGGATTGCTTTCGGTCCAAGAAAGATCATCGCGAAGGTTTCATTCCGTTTGGATTCCGTTTGATATACCTTTTCTGTGAAACACTAAAATAGGCAAAAAAAAGCGAAATCGCACTAGGCCTCCGGTTAATAGGTTAGTCCCAAAAATAATATAAAAGAGCATAATAAAGCCCATTAAACATCCAAAACAGATAATATAATATCATGGAACAACAAAAAACTATAGATACGTTGGAAACGTATCACATCACACTATCTCATATTCATCTATTCAACCAACACAAAGAACTTCAAAGAGTGCCCCAAAGTATCTACCGGAGAGTCAAGACGAAAACATGTGCCATCCCCTATGCATAAGTTCACAAGGTCACTGAACTCGCAAGTTGATCACCAAAACATACATCAAGTAGATCACGTGAATATCCCATTGTCACCACAGATAAGCACATGCAAGACATACATCAAGTGTTCTCAAATCCTTAAAGACTCAATCCGATAAGATAACTTGAAAGGAAAACTCAATCCATTACAAGAGATAGAGGGGGAGAAACATCATAAGATCCAACTATAATAGCAAAGTTCGCGATACATCAAGATCGTGTCAATCAAGAACACGAGAGAGAGAGAGAGAGAGAGAGATCAAACACATAGCTACTGGTACATACCCTCAGCCCCGAGGGTGAACTACTCCCTCCTCGTCATGGAGAGCACCGGGATGATGAGAAATATTCCTCTGATCCAGTGTCCGATGATGAGTAAACCTAAGTTTCATGACTGGCGCCAGAGGGGTCTTGCCTGGCATATTTTTTGCTTCCTTAGTGGTTATGTTTTATCTGAACTTGTTGCACTGTTTGCTCTTTTGGGTCGTGTGGTTGTGGACTATGAAATTGTTAAGTTATGCTTAACAGTCCTTATCTTACCGCTGCGAGTTCTTTATGGATAGTACAAATTATCGTAATTGGCGTGTGCTCTGTTGGAATGTCCGTGGTCTGAATTCAGATGCTCGTCAGCGTGATGTGAGAGCAAATATTGAGGAGAGCCAATGGTCCATTGTTTGCTTGCAAGAGACAAAGTGTGCGCACTTTGATATTAGGAAAATTAGAACTTTCTGTCCTCGGCGCTTTGATACTTTTGTGTTTGCCCCGGCCGTTGGTGCTTCTGGGGGCATCCTAGTTGTTTGGAACTCGTCCATCTTCCATGGGACCCTCGTCCAAGTTCAAAGCTTTGGCATTGTGGTTTCTTTTCAGTAAGTTCATAATGCTAAGAAGTGGACCCTTGTGTCTGTTTATGGGCCCTGTGATGGCTCTCCTCGGGACAACTTTGTTAGTTGGCTTTACCACCTTAATATCCCAACGGATGAGAATTGGTTGCTACTAGGAGATTTCAACTTCATTCGTTCCATTGATAATAGAAACAGACCAGGAGGTGATGTCAACGACATTTTTCTCTTTAATGAGATCATTGGTCATTTGGGTTTGCTGGAATTGCCTTTAAAGGGCAGGAGTTTCACTTGGTCCAATATGCAAGAGCAGCCATTGCTCGAACAACTTGATTGGTTTTTACAACCTCAGACTGGATTCCTGTCTATCCCAACACCGTTGTTTTACCCCTGGCAAAAACGTCGTCAGATCATGTCCCCTGTGGTTTCAATTGACACCAATATACCTAAATCCAGAGTTTTCAGTTTTGAGAACTACTGGGTGGACATGCCAGGGTTTTTGGACTATGTCAAGCTTTCTTGGAACCAGCCAGTGTTTGCTGATTTGTCTCCTGCTGCAGTCCTGACAACCAAATTTAAGCACCTGCGTTCTGCCCTCAAGACTTGGAGCAAAAACCTGTCGTTCATTAAACGACTAACAATGGATTGTTCTCGAGTAATCTTATTCTTTGATAACTTGGAAGAGTTGAGGCCTCTCACCACACCTGAATTTAACTTTTGAAGATTGTTAAATTACACCATGAGAGTCTACTTAGAATACACTACATATATTGGAAGCAGAGGTGTACCATCCGTTATATTAAGGCGGGGGAGGAGAATTCTAAGTTTTTTCATGCAATGGCCTCTGAATGTCTGCGCAGGAATACGATTGCAAGCCTCTGTGTTGCAGGTGCTGACCCAATTTCTGATCACTCCCAAATGGCAGGAATTCTTTGGTCATCTTTTAAAAACAGAATGGGCCAGGCCCAAGAATATATGGGCTTTGATCTGCACACTCTTATTCAACCTGTTGATGGCTTGAGCGATGCAATGCGAACCGTTTTAATTTGAGGAAATCAACAACATCCTTAAGGATTTGCCGACTGATCGAGCTCCTGGGCCGGATTGTTTTAATGGCCTATTTGTTAAGAAGTGTTGGCCTAACATTGAGAAGGATTTTTTGGCTCTCATTCAGGGGGTTTACGATGGGAGGCTATCTTTGGAGAATATTAATGGTTCCCTTATAACCTTAATACCAAAGATGTTATCTCTTGAAGGGCCTGAGGATTTTAGACCAATCTCTCTTACTAACACATGCCTCAAGTTCCTCACTAAGCTTCTGGCAAATAGGCTTTAAAAGGTCATTCTGCAATGCATCCATAAGAATCAATATGGGTTTTTTGAGGAGCAGAGCCATTCAGGACCTGCCTGGCTTGGGCTTTTGAATATATGCATCAATGCAACCAATCAAAAAGGCCAATCATCATTCTGAAATTGGATTTTGCCAAAGCTTTTGACACTGTGGAGCATGATCTCATCTTACAAATTCTCCAGCACAAAGGCTTTGATGCCAAATGGATTTTGAAGGAAATATGCCCTAGAGGCAATAATAAAGTTATTATTTATTTCCTTACATCATGATAAATGTTTATTATTCATGCTAGAATTGTATTAACCGGAAACATAATACATGTGTGAATATATAGACAAACAGAGTGTCACTAGTATGCCTCTACTAGACTAGCTTGTTAATCAAAGATGGTTAAGTTTCACGACCATAGACAAAGGAGTTGTCATTTGATTAACAAGGTCACATCATTGGTTGAATGATCTGATTGACATGACCCATTCCATTAGCTTAGCACCCGATCGTTTAGTATGTTGCTATTGCTTTTATCCATGACTTATACATGTTCCTATAACTATGAGATTATGCAACTCCGTTTGCACGAGGAACACTTTGGGTACTACCAAACGTCTAACGTAATCGGGTGATTATAAAGGAGTATTACAAGTGTCTCCAAAGGCGGATGTTGGGTTGGCGTGTTCGAGATTAGGATTTGTCACTCCGATTGTCGGAGAGGTATCTCTGGGCCATCTCGGTAATGCACATCACTATAAGCCTTGCAAGCAATGTAGCTAATAAGTTAGTTACGGAATGATGCATTACGGAACGAGTAAAGAGACTTGCCAGTAACGAGATTGAACTAGGTATTGGATACCGACGATCGAATCTCGGGCAAGTAACATACCGATGACAAAGGGAACAACGTATGTTGTTATGCGGTCTGACCGATAAAGATCTTCGTAGAATATGTAGGAGCCAATATTGTTGGAAATATGATCTAGAGGCAATAATAAATTAGTTATTATTATATTTCCTTGTTCATGATAATCGTTTATTATTCATGCTATAATTGTATTGACCGGAAACAGCAATACATGTGTGGATACATAGACAACACCATGTCCCTAGTAAGCCTCTAGTTGACTAGCTCATTGATCAATAGATGGTTACGGTTTCCTGACCATGCACATTGGATGTCATTGATAACGGGATCACATCATTAGGAGAATGATGTGATGGACAAGACCCAATCCTAAGCCTAGCACAAAGATCGTGTAGTTCGTATGCTAAAGCTTTTCCAATGTCAAGTATCTCTTCCTTAGACCATGAGATCGTGCAATTCCCGGATACCGTAGGAGTGCTTTGGGTGTATCAAACGTCACAACGTATCTGGGTGACAATAAAGGTGCACTACATGTATCTCGAAAGTGACCATTGGGTTGACACGGATCGAGACTGGAATTTGTCACTCCGGTGAGCGGAGAGGTATCTCTGGGCCCACTCGGTAGGACATCATCATAATGTGCACAATGTGACCAAGGGGTTGATCACGGGATGATGTGTTACGGAACGAGTAAAGAGACTTGCCGGTAACGAGATTGAACAAGGTATCGGTATACCGACGATCGAATCTCGGGCAAGTACAATACCGCTAGACAAAGGGAATTGTATACGGGATCGATTGAGTCCTTGACATCGTGGTTCATCCGATGAGATCATCGTGGAACATGTGGGAGCCAATATGGGTATCCAGATCCCGCTATTGGTTATTGACCGGAGAACGCCTCGGTCATGTCTACATGTCTCCCGAACCCGTAGGGTCTACACACACTTAAGGTTCGGTGGACGCTAGGGTTATATAGGAAGCTTGTATGTGGTTACCGAATGTTGTTGAGTCCCGGATGAGATCCCGGACGTCACGAGGAGTTCCGGAATGGTCCGGAGGTAAAGATTTATATATGGGAAGTCCTGTTTTGGTCACCGGAAAAGTTTCGGGCGATATCGGTAATGTACCGGGATCACCGGGAGGGTCCCGGGGGTCCACCAAGTGGGGCCACCAACCCCAGAAGGCTGCGTGGGCCAAGTGTGGGAGGGAACCAGCCCCAAGGGGGCTGGTGCGCCCCCCACAAGGGGCCCAAGGCGCATGGGAGAGTGGGAGGGGGCAAACCCTAGGCGAGATGGGCCCTAAGGCCCATCTAAGCGCCTGCCTCTCCCTCCCCTCTTGGCCGCCTCCCCCATCCCAACTAGGGCTGCCGCCCCTAGGGGTGGGAACCCTAGAGGCGCACCTCCTCCCTCTCCCTATATAAATAGAGGCACAGGGCTGCCCATAACACAAGAGAACCTCTCCTCTCGTTGGTGCAGCCTGCATCTCTTCTTCCTCCTCTCTGCGGTGCTTGGCGAAGCCCTGCAGATAGCCACTCTCCTCCATCACCACCACGCCGTTGTGCTGCTGCTGGATGGAGTCTTCCTCAACCTCTCCTCTCTCCTTGCTGGATCAAGGCGTGGGAGACGCCATCGGGCTGTACGTGTGTTGAACAGCGGAGGTGCCGTGCGTTCGGCACTTGATCATCGGTGATTTGGATCACGACGAGTACGACTCCTTCAACCCCGTTCTCTTGAACGCTTCCGCTTAGCGATCTACAAGGGTATGTAGATGCACTCTCCTTCCCTCGTTGCTAGTTTCTCCATAGATAGATCTTGGTGACACGTGGGAAAATTTTGAATTTATGCTACGTTCCAAACAGTGGCATCATGATCTAGGTCTATTGCGTAGATTCTTTGAAAGAGTATAACACAAAGTAGTTGTGGGCGTTGATTTTGTTCAATATGCTTACCGTTACTAGTCCAATCTTGTTTCGACGGTATTGTGGGATGAAGCGGCCGGACCGACCTTACACGCATTTTACGTGAGATGTGTTCCACTGACCGACATGCACTTGGTGCATAAGGTGGCTAGCGGGTGCCGATCTCCCACTTTAGTCGGAACGGATTCGATGAAAAGGGTCCTTATGAAGGGTAAATAGCAATTGGCATATCACGTTGTGGTTTTGCGTAGGTAAGAAACGTTCTTGCTAGAAACCCAAAGCAGCCACGTAAAACATGCAAACAACAATTAGAGGACGCCTAACTTGTTTTTGCAGGGTATGCTATGTGATGTGATATGGCCAAGAAGAATGTGATGAATATATGTGATGTATGAGATTGATCATGTTCTTGTAATAGGATTCACGACTTGCATGTCGATGAGTATGACAACCGCAGGAGCCATAGGAGTTGTCTTTATTTATTGTATGACTTGCGTGTCATTGAACAACGCCATGTAATTACTTTACTTTATTGCTAACCGGTAGCCATAGTAGTAGAAGTAATAGTTGGCGAGACAACTTCATGAAGACACGATGATGGAGATCATGATGATGGAGATCATGGTGTCATGTCGGTGACAATGATGATCATGGAGCCCCGAAGATGGAGATCAATGGAGCTATATGATATTGGCCATATCATGTCACTACTATATAATTGCATGTGATGTTTATTATATGCATCTTGTTTACTTAGTACGACGGTAGTAAATAAGATGATCCCTTACAACAATTTCAAGAAGTGTTCTCCCTAATCGTGCACCGTTGCTACGGTTCGTAAATTCTAAGCACCACGTGTTAATCGGGTGTGATGGATTCTTACGTTCACATACAACGGTGTAAGCAAGATTTACACGCAGAAACACTTAGGGTTAACTTGACGAGCCTAGCATGTGAAGACAGGGCCTCGGAACACGGAGACCGAAAGGTCGAGCATGAGTCGTATGGTAGATACGATCAACATGACGATGTTCACCGATGATGACTAGTCCGTCTCACGTGTTGATCGGACACGGCATAGTTGATTCGGATCATGTAATCACTTAGATGACCAGAGGGATGTCTATCTGAGTGGGAGTTCATAAGATGAACTTAATTATCCTGAACATAGTCAAAAGACATTTTGCAAATTATGTCGAAAGCTCGCGTTTTAGTTCCACTGTTTAGATATGTTCCTAGAGAAAATATAGTTGAAAGTTGAAAGTAGCGATTATGCGGACAGTAGAAAGCTTATGTCCTTAATGCACCGCTCAGTGTGCTAAACCCCAAACGTCGTTTGTGGATGTTGCGAACATCGGACATACACGTTTTTGATAACTACATGATAGTTCGGTTAAAGCGGTTTAGAGTTGAGGCACCAAAGACGTTTTCGAAACGTCGCGGAACATATGAGATGTTTCGAGGGCTGAAATTGGGATTTCGGGCTCGTGCCCACGCCAAGAGGTATGAGACCTCCGAAGCGATTTTCTTAGCCTACATACTAAGGGAGAAAAGCTCAATCGTTGAGCTTGTACTTAGATTGTCTGGTACAACAATCACTTGAATCAAGTGGGAGTTAATCTTCCAGATGAGATAGTGATGTTTCTCCAAAGTCAATGCCACCAAGCTGCTAGAGCTTCGTGATGAACTATAACATATCAGGGATAGATAGAATGATCCTTGAGGTATTCGCGTTGTTTGACATCGCGAAAGTAGAAATCAAGAAGGAGCATCAATTGTTGATGGTTGATGAAACCACTAGTTTCAAGAAGGGCAAGGGCAAGAAGGGACACTTCATGAAACGGCAAATCAGTTGTTGCTCCAAAGAAGAAACCCAAGGTTGAACCCAAACCCGAAACTAAGTGCTTCGTAATAAGGGGAACAGCCAATCGGAGCAGCATTACCCTAGATACTTGGTAGATAAGAAGGCTGGCAAGGTCGAAAGAAGTATATTGGATATACATTATGTTAATGTGGACTTTACTAGTACTCCTAGTAGCACCGTGGTATTAGATACCGTTCGGTTGCTAAGTGTTAGTAACTCGAAATAAAAGCTACGGAATAAACGGAGACTAGCTAAAGGTGAGCTGACGATATGTGTTGGAAGTTTCTCCAAGCTTGATGTGATCAAGCATCGCACGCTCCCTCTACCATCAAGATTAGTGTTAAACCTAAATAATTGTTATTAGGTGTTTGCGTTGAGCATAGACATGATTGGATTATGTCTATCGCAATGCGGTTATTCATTTAAGGAGAATAATGGTTACTCTATTTATTTGAATAATACCTTCAATGGTCTTGCACCTAAAGGAATGGTTTATTGAATCTCGATCGTAGTAATACACATTTTCATGCCAAAAGATATAAGATAGTAATGATAGTACCACTTACTTGTGGCACTGCCATGTAAGTCATAAAACGCATGAAGAAGCTCCATGTTGATGGATCTTTGGACTCACTCATTTTTGAAAAAGTTTGAGACATGCGAACCATGTCTATTGGTGTATACGCATGATGAAACTCCATGCAGATGGATCGTTTGGACTCACTTGATTTTGAATCACTTGAGATATGCAAAACATACCACATGGGCAAAGATGACTGAAAAGCTTCGGTTTCAGTAAAATGGAACAAGATAGCAACTTGTTGGAAGTAACACATTTTGATGTGTGCAGTCCAATGAGTCTTTGAGGCATCTTGATGAATATCGTTATGTTCTGACTTCACAGATGATTCAAGTATATTTACTTGATGAAACACAAGTCTGAATTATTGAATGGTTCAAGTAATTTCAGAGTGAAGTTGAAGATCATCGTGACAAGAGGATAGAATGTCTATGATATGATCATAGAGATGAATATCTGAGTTACGAGTTTTGGCACACAATTAAGACATTGTGCAAATTGTTTCACAATTAATACCGCCTGGAACACCATAGTGTGATGGTGTGTCCGAACATCGTAGTTGCACCTTATTGGATATGGTGCGTACCATGATGTCTCTTATCAAATTTCCACTATCGTTCATGGGTTAGGCATTAGAGACAACCGCACTCACTTTAATGGGGCACCACGTAATTCCGTTGAGACGACACCATTTGGAGAAACATAAGTTGTCGTTTCTTAAAGGTTTGGGGCTGCGACGCTTATGTGGAAAAGTTTCAGGTTGATAAGCTCGAACCCAAAGCGGACAAAATGCATCTTCATAGGACACCCAAAACAGTTGGGTATACCTCCTAATTCAGATCCCGGAGCAATAGGGATTGTTTCTTGAATCGGGTCCTTTCTCGAGGAAAAGTTCGTCTCGAAAAGTTGAGTGGGAGGATGGTGGAGACTTGATAAGGTTATTGAACCGTCACTTCAACTAGTGTGTAGCAGGGCACGGGGAAGTTGTTCCCGTGGCACCTACACCAATTGAAGTAGAAACTTATGATAGTGATCATGAAGTTTTGGATCAAGTCACTCTGATTACCTCGTGGGGTGACTAGGATGCATACTACTTACGAGTGGTACAAGAATCCTGTCTTGAAGGTCATGTTGCTAGACAACAATGAACCTCTGAGTTATGAAGAAGCGATGGTGGGCCGGATTCCGACGAATGGCTCAAGGCCATAACATCCGAGAGAGGATCCATGACTTTGGAAGCAATACTTGATGGTCGTGGGACGTTGGGTAAAGATGGATTTTAAAAGGAAGATGCAGATGATGGTAAGTATCACCATTAAGAAAGCTCGACTTGTCGTTAAAGATGTTTTCCGAGCAAGTTCAAGGAGTTGACTACGGTGAGGCTTTCTCACTTTCGTGGCGATGCTAAGAGTCTGTTGGAATTGGATTAGCAATTCTTGTATGATTGATGAAATCTTGCGGATAGGATGTCAAAACATTGTTTCCTCGACGTTATACTTGAGGAAAGGTTGTATGTGATACAATCGAATAGTTTTGTCGATCCTAAGGATGCTAAAAGGTATCTTTGGCTCCAGCGATCCTTTCTAAGGACTGGAGTAAGCATCTCGGAGTTGGAATGTGCGCTTTGATAAGATGATCAAAGATTTTGGGTATATACAAAGTTTATGAGAAACTTGTATTTCCAAAGAAGTGAGTGGGAGCACTATAGAATTTCTGATGAGTATATGTTGTTGACATATTGATGATCGTAAATGATGTAGAATTTCTAGAAAGCATACAGGATGTTTGAAAAGTGTTTTTCAATGGAAAACCTGGATTAAGCTACTTGAACATTGAGCATCAAGATCTATAAGGATAGATCAAAAATTGCTTAATGGTACTTTCAAATGAGCACATACCTTGACATGATCTTGAAGGTGTTCAAGATGGATCAGTCAAAGAAGGAGTTCTTGCCTGAGATGTAAGGTATGAAGTTAAGACTTAAAGCTCGACCACGGCAGAAAGAGAGAAAGGACGAAGGTCGCCCCTATACCTTAGACGTAGGCTCTACAAGATGCTATGTGTGTACCGCACCGGAAGTGTGCCTTGCCATGAGTTAGTCAAGGGGTACAAGAATGATCCAGAATAGATCATTGAGCAATGGTCAAAATTGTCCTTGGAGTAAATAAGGACATGTTTCTCGATTATGGAGGTGATAAAGAGTTCGGCGTAAAGGGTTACGTCGATGCAAGCTTTAACACCTATCCGAGTGACTCTGAGTAGCAAACCGGATACGTATAGTGGGGCAACCATTTGGAATAGCTCCAAGTGGAGCGTGAAAGCAACATTTATAATATGACATAGAGATTTGCGAAATACATACGGATCTGAAAGGTTCGCACCGTTGACTAAAACCTCTCTCACAAGCAAAACATGATCAAACCCCAGAACTCATTGAGACTTAATCACATGGTGATGTGAACTAGTTGAGACACTAGTAGACTCTTTGGATGTTGGTCACATGGCGATGTGACCTATCAGTGTTAATCACATGGCGATGTGAACTAGATTATTGACTCTAGTGCAAGTGGGAGACTGTTGGAAATATGCCCTAGAGGCAATAATAAATTAGTTATTATTATATTTCCTTGTTCATGATAATCGCTTATTATTCATGCTATAATTGTATTGACCGGAAACAGAATACATGTGTGGATACATAGACAACACCATGTCCCTAGTAAGCCTCTAGTTGACTAGCTCGTTGATCAATAGATGGTTACGGTTTCGACCATGGACATTGGATGTCATTGATAACGGGATCACATCATTAGGAGAATGATGTGATGGACAAGACCCAATCCTAAGCCTAGCACAAAGATCGTGGTAGTTCAGTATGCTAAAGCTTTTCCAATGTCAAGTATCTCTTCCTTAGACCATGAGATCGTGCAATTCCGGATACCGTAGGAGTGCTTTGGGTGTATCAAACGTCACAACGTAATTGGGTGACTATAAAGGTGCACTACGGTATCTCCGAAAGTGACCATTGGGTTGACACGGATCGAGATCGAATTTGTCACTCCGGTGAGCGGAGAGGTATCTCTGGGCCCACTCGGTAGGACATCATCATAATGTGCACAATGTGACCAAGGGGTTGATCACGGGATGATGTGTTACGGAACGAGTAAAGAGACTTGCCGTAGCGAGATTGAACAAGGTATCGGTATACCGACGATCGAATCTCGGGCAAGTACAATACCGCTAGACAAAGGGAATTGTATACGGGATCGATTGAGTCCTTGACATCGTGGTTCATCCGATGAGATCATCGTGGAACATTTGGGAGCCAATATGGGTATCCAGATCCCGCTATTGGTTATTGACCGGAGAACGTCTCGGTCATGTCTACATGTCTCCCGAACCCGTAGGGTCTACACATAAGGTTCGGTGGCGCTTAGGGTTATATAGGAAGCTTGTATGTGGTTACCGAATGTTGTTCGGAGTCCGGATGAGATCCCGGACGTCACGAGGAGTTCGGAATGGTCCGGAGGTAAAGATTTATATATGGGAAGTCCTGTTTTGGTCACCGGAAAAGTTTGAGGCGATATCGGTAATGTACTGGGATCACCGGAGGGTCCCGAGGTCCACCAAGTGGGGCCACCAACCCCGAAGGCTGCGTGGGCCAAGTGTGGGAGGAACCAGCCCCAAGGGGCTGGTGCGCCCCACAAGGGGCCCAAGCGCATGGGAGAGTGGGAGGGCAAACCCTAGGCGGATGGGCCCTAAGGCCCATCTAAGGCGCCTCCCTCTCCCTCCCTCTTGGCCGCCTCCCCTTCCCATCTAGGGCTGCCGCCCCCCTAGGGGTGGGAACCCTAGAGGGGCGCACCCTCCTCCCTCTCCCCTATATAAATAGAGGCACAGGGCTGCCCATAACACAAGAGAACCTCTCCTCTCGTTGGTGCAGCCACATCTCTTCTTCCTCCTCTCTGCGGTGCTTGGCGAAGCCTGCAGATAGCCACTCTCCTCCATCACCACCACGCCCGTTGTCAGCTGCTGGATGGAGTCTTCCTCAACCTCTCCCTCTCTCCTTGCTGGATCAAGGCGTGGGAGACGTCATCGGGCTGTACGTGTGTTGAACGCGGAGGTGCCGTGCGTTCGGCACTTGATCATCGGTGATTTGGATCACGACGAGTACGACTCCTTCAACCCCGTTCTCTTGAACGCTTCCGCTTAGCGATCTACAAGGGTATGTAGATGCACTCTCCTTCCCTCGTTGCTAGTTTCTCCATAGATAGATCTTGGTGACACGTAGGAAAATTTTGAATTTATGCTACGTTCCACAACAAATATGGGCATCCAGGTCCCGCTATTGGTTATTGACCGGAGACGTGTCTCGGTCATGTCTACATTGTTCTCGAACCGTAGGGTCCGCACGCTTAAGGTTTCGATGACGGTTATATTATGAGTTTATGAGTTTTGATGTACCGAAGGAGTTCGGAGTCCCGGATGAGATCGGGGACATGACGAGGAGTCTCGAAATGGTCGAGACGTAAAGATCGATATATTGGACGACTATATTCGGAGTTCGGAAAGGTTCCGAATGATTCGGTTATTTTTCGGAGTACCGGAGAGTTACGGAATTCGCCGGGGAGAAGTATTGGGCCTTATTGGGCCCTGCGGAAAGAGAGAGGGGCTGCCTAGGGCAGGCCGTGCGCCCCCCCATGGCCTAGTCCGAATTGGACTAGGGGGAGGGGCCGCACCCCCTCCTTCCTTCCCTTCTCTCTTCCCTTTCCTTCTCTCCTACTCCTACTACATGGAAGGTTTCCTAGTTGGACTAGGAAAAGGGGAATCCTACTCCCGGTGGGAGTAGGACTCCCCTAGGGCGCGCCATAGAGAGGGCCGGCCCTCCCCTCCACCACTCCTTTATATACGGGGGCAGGGGCACCCCATGAACACACAAGTTGATCCTTGATATCGTTCCTTAGCCGTGTGCGGTGCCCCCCTCCACCATATTCCACCTCGGTCATATCGTAGCGGTGCTTAGGCGAAGCCCTGCGTCGGTGAAACATCAAGATCGTCCTGCCACGCCGTCGATTGTGAACTCCTCTCCCCGGAGCTTTGCTGGATCGGAGCCCGAGGAGCGTCATCGAGCTGAGCGTGTGCCAAGAACTGGAGGCGCCGGAGTAATGCTGGCTGGGATCGGCTGGATCGCGAGGAGAACGTCTGACTAGTTCCTCTACGTTGTGATGGACTCGGAGGAGCCGGAATAACGGCGCTGGGATCGGCAGGATCGCGAGGCGAACGTACGACTACTTCCTCTACGTTGTGATCGCTTCCGCTTTGGTCTACGAGGGTACGTAGACAACACTCTCCCCTCTCGTTGCTATGCCATCACCATGGTCCTGTGTGTGCGTAGGAAAATTTTGAAATTACTACGTTCCCCAACAGATTTCTTGGATTAAGGAGATCCTTTCCTCAAGATCATCATCTGCTTTGCTTAATGGGGTGCCTGGCAAACCGTTCAAATGCAAATGTGGAGTCAGGCAGGGAGATCCACTATACCCACTTTTATTTGTCATTGTTGCTGATCTACTTCAAACAGTGGTCAATGACATGATGGCTAAGGGAGTTCTAACACTTCCAATCCCATCTCAGGACCCTGACTTTCCTATTATTCAGTATGCAGATGACACAATAATCATCCTTTCTACAGTAGAGGATCAGTTGGTGGCTCTCAAGAACATGCTCCATATTTTCCAACAGTCTACTGGCCTAAAGGTAAATTTTGGAAAGTCTTCAATGGTCCCACTAAATGTTGATCCCACAAAGGCACATAGGTTGTCTTCCATCCTGGGATGTAAGTTGGAGCAGTTGCCTTTCACATATCTGGGTTTGCCACTTGGTACAACAAGACCTAGAATCATTGATTTCATCCTCTAGTGGATAGTGTTGAAAGAAGACTATCTGTTAGCTCTGCCATGCTCAACCAAGGATCCACATTACAACTGCTCACATCTGTGCTTACTTCAATGCCCATATACTTCCTATGTAGTTTGCATATTCCACCTGGTATTATCAAGCAGTTGGATAGGATTTTCAGGCAGTGTTTGTGGAGAGGAAACTCTGATGTGCCAGAACAATCTTTAGCTGTCTGGGATTTAGTTTGCAGACCAAAGGATAAGGGAGACCTTGGCATTCTCAATCTCAATGTTCAGAATCAAGGCCTGCTTCTCAAGCAAATGCATAAGTTTTACAACAAAAAGCAGGTTCCTTGGGTCCAGTTGATTTCGGATAGTTATTATGATGGAGTTGTGCCCCATGCAACAGTTCTCACTGGCTCCTTTTGGTGGAAGGACATTCTCAAGCTTGCTGACACTTATAGGTCAATTGCTTCAGTGCAAGTTAATATGGGTGATTATGCTCTTTTCTGGTTGGATGCTTGGCATGTAGGTGGCTCTTCAAGGCCACTAAATCTCAGACTACCAAGGCTTTTCTCTTTTGTTTTGGATGATAAGGTTTCTATCAGAGAGTTTATGCAAACTCAGGACTTGTACTCAATGTTCCACCTGCCAATTTCTCAGCAGGCAGCAACAGAATTAGAAACCTTGGAAGGATGGTTGTTCAATCTTCAGAGAGATCCAACATTGCCTGATGTTTGGATTTGGCCTGGAAAATCTGGATAGTTTTCAGCAAAGAGCTTCTATGACATCATGCATACACACCTCCCAACTATTCAACCCTGCAGGTGGCTTTGGCAGAGCAGATGTACTATGAAAATTAAGGTTTTTGGCTGGCTCCTCTTTATCGACAGGCTCAACACAAAGGGCATGCTGGTACGCAGGCACTGGAGGTCCCCTACGGCTGATAATCTATGTGTCATCTGTAATGCCTTTGTTTTGGAGGATAGAGCTCATCTGTTCTTTGAGTGTAATTTCAGTGCCAGGGTTTGGAATTACCTGCAGATCGATTGGTCACATGGTTCCAATATTCAGCAATGCATATCTCAAGCAAGGCAGAGATTTGGGCATCCTTTCTTCTTTGAAGTTATGCTCACAACTGCTTGGAATATATGGATACTGATAAATGGGAGAACGTTCAGGGGGGTACAGGCTACTTTTGCTGCCTGGAGGGGTAGCTTTGTACATGATATTCTCCTCCTGTCTCATAGGCTTAAGGCTAGCACTAAGTCTAGACTTGTAGATTGGGTTAACTCCCTCATGTAATTGTAAGTTATTCTTTTCTTTTAGTTTAGGCTTGTAATTATTATCTTTCTCTATACAGTTTGTTTTTGAGACTGCAATAAAGGGCTGTGGGGTTTTTACCCTACAGTAAATATTTAAAAAAAATGGCCACCGGTGATGATTCCCCCTCCGGCAGGGTGCCGGAACAGGGTCCCAATTGGTTTTTGGTGGCTAGCTTGCAGCGGCGGAACTCCCGTAGGTTTCTTTTTGGGGTTTCTGTATTTATAGGAATTTTTGGCGTCGGTCTCATGTCAGGGGGGTCTCCGAGTCGTCCACGAGATAGGGAGACGTGCCCAGGGGGGTAGGGCGCGCCCTCCACCCTCATGGACGGCTCGGGACTCTTCTGGCCCAACTCTTTTGCTCCGGGGGCTTCTTTTGGTCCATAAAAAATCCACAATAATTGGTAGGTCAATTGGACTCCGTTTGGTATTCCTTTTCTGTAAAACTCAAAAAAAGAAAAGAAAAAAGAAAAACTGGCACTGGGCTCTAGGTTAATAGGCTAGTCCCAAAAATCATATAAAATAGCATATAAATGCATATAAAACATCCTAGATGGATAATATAATAGCATGGAACGATCAAAAATTATAGACACGTTGGAGACGTATCAGTGCCGGTCGGGGACGAGCGATGGTCTTTTCCTACCAATCTATCCCCCTAGGAGCATGCGTGTAGTAATACATTTTGATGACTAATATATTTTTGCAATAAGTATGTGAGTTCTTTATGACTAATGTTGAGTCCATGTATTATACGCACTCTCACCCTTCCACCATTGCTAGCCTCTCTAGTACCGCACAACTTTCACCGGTGCATTAAACCCACCATATACCCTTCCTTAAAACAACCACCATACCTACCTATTATGGCATTTCCATAGCCATTCTGAGATATATTGCCATGCAACTTCCACCGTTCCGTTTTATTATGACACGCACAATCATTGTCATATTGCTTTGCATGATCGTAAGATAGCTAGCATGATGTTTTCATGGCTTGTCCATCTTTTGATGACATTTGCTATGCTAGATCATTGCACATCCCGGTACACCGCCGGAGGCATTCATATAGAGTCATATTTTGTTCTAAGTATCGAGTTGTAATTCTTGAGTTGTAAGTAAATAAAAGTGTGATGATCATCATTATTAGAGCATTGTCCCATGTGAGGAAAGGATGATGGAAGCTATGATTCCCTCACAAGTTCGGATGAGTCTCCGGACTTTATAAAAAATAAAAGAGGCCAAAGAAGCCCACAAAAAAAGGCCAAAGAAGCCCACAAAAAAGAGAGGCCAAAGATGCCCAAAAAAAGGCGCCAAAGAAGCGCACAAAAAAAATGAGAGAAAAGAGAGAAGGGACAATGTTACCATCCTTTTTCCACACTTGTGCTTCAAAGTAGCACCATGGTCTTCATGATAGAGAGTCTCCTATGTTGTCACTTTCATATACTAGTGGGAATTTTTCGTTATATAATTTGGCTTGTATATTCCAATGATGGGCTTCCTCAAATTGCCCTAGGTCTTCGTGAGTAAGCGAGTTGGATGCACACCCAGTTATTTTCTTTTTGAGCTTTCATAAACTTATAGCTCTAGTGCATCCGTTGCATGACAATCCCTACTCACTCACATTGATATCTATTGATGGGCATCTCCATAGCTCATTGATATGCCTAGTTTATGTGAGACTATCTCCTTCTTTTTGTCTTCTCCACAACCACCATATTCCATTCCACCTATAGTGCTATATCCATGGCTCACGCTCATGTATTGCATGAAAGTTGAAAAAGTTCGAGAACATCAAAAGTACGAAACAATTGCTTGGCTTGTCATCGGGGTTTGTGCATGATTTAATACTTCGTGTGATGAAGATGGAGCATAGCAAGACTATATGATTTTGTAGGGATAACTTTCTTTGGCCATGTTATTTTGAGAAGATATAATTGCTTTATTAGTATGCTTGAAGTATTATTGTTTTTATGTCAATATTAAACTTTTGTTTTGAATCTTATGGATCTGGACATTCATGCCACAATAAAGAAAATTACATGGATAAATAATTAAATATGATAGGTAGCATTATACATCAAAAATTCTGTTTTTATCATTTACCTACTCGAGGACGAGTAGGATATGAAGCTTGGGGATGCTTGATACGTCTCCAACGTATCTATAATTTTTGATTGTTCCATGCTATTATATTATCTGTTTTGGATGTTTTATATGCATTAATACGCTATTTTATATTGTTTTTGGGACTAACTTATTAACCCAGAGCCCAGTGCCAATTTATGTTTTTCCTTGTTTTTGAGTTTTCTAGAAAAAGAATATCAAACGGAGTCCAAACAGAATAAAACTTTCGCGATGATTTTTCTTGGACCAGAAGACGCACGTAGGACTTGGAGATGAAGTCAGAGGAGTCCCGAGGAGGCCAGAAGCCTCCATTGCGCGCCCTAGGGGGGGCTGCTTGTGGGCCCCTCGGAGCTCTTCTAACCCTAATTCTTGGCCTATAAATTCCCAAATATTCCCAAACGACCAGAAGCGTCCACCAAAATACTTTTCCACCACTGTAACCTTCTGTTCTCGTGTGATCCCATCTTGGGGCCTTTTTCGGCATCCTTCCGGAGGGGGATCCGATCATGGAGGGCATCTACATCAACCCTATTGCCCCTACGATGAAGCGTGAGTAGTTTACCACAGACCTATGGGTCCATAGGTAGTAGCTAGATGGCTTCTCCTTTCTCTTTGATTCTCAATACAATGTTCTCCTCGATGTTCTTGGAGATCTATCCGATGTAATCTTCTTTTGCGGTGTATTTGTCGAGATCGATGAATTGTGGATTTATGATCAGCTTATCTATGAATATTATTTGAATCTTCTTTGAATTCTTATATGCATGATTTGATATCTTTGTATTTCTCTTCGAATTATCGGTTTGGTTTGGCCAACTAGATTGATTTTTCTTGCAATGGGAGAGATGCTTAGTTTTGGGTTCAATCTTGCGGTGTCCTCACCCAGTGACAAAGTAGGGTAGCGAGGCACGTATTTGTATTGTTGCCATCAAGGGTAAAAAGATGGGGTTTTCATTGCTTGAGTTTATCCCTCTACATCATGTCATCTTGCTTAAGGCGTTACTCCATTCTTATGAACTTAATACTCTAGATGCATGCTGGATAGCGGTCGATGTGTGGAGTAATAGTAGTAGATGCAGGCAGGAGTCGGTCTACTTGACACGGACGTGATGTCTATATTCATAATCATTGCCTTGGATATCGTCATAACTTTGTGCTTTTCTATCAATTGGTCGGCAGTAATTTGTTTATCCACCGCATTATTTGCCTTCAAGAGAGAAGCCTCTAGTGAAACCTATGGCCCCCGGGTCTATTTTCCTTCATATATTTTTAGATCTATATACCAAAGATACAAAAAATATCTTCCTGCAGCTTATTTACTTTTATTTTGTTTTACGTTTTACTAATTTTTTATATCTATCTCTATCAGATCTCACCTTTGCAAGTGACCGTGAAGGGATTGACAACCCCTTTATCGTGTTGGGTGCAAGTGTTTGATTGTTTGTGTAGGTGCATACATTGGGGACTTGCGTGTTTCTCCTACTTGATTGATACCTTGGTTCTTAACTGAGGGAAATACTTATCTGTACTTTGCTGCATCACCCTTTCCTCTTCAAGGAAAAAACCAACGCAAGCTCAAGAAGTAGCAGTGACCTGTTGCATTTATTTCGGTCTCACCGAGTTATGCAATCGGTCTCACCAAGATGACTTGACCAACTCTCTATTGCCTTATTGCTTCACTTCGGTCGCACCAAGCGGTCTATGCAAAACATTGAACATGCCATATGCAAAGTTGATCGGACAGGAGCAACGAGAACATACCGACTCTTGTGTCATTTCGTCAAACATGTCGTGAAGCCCAGGTGCCGCTGGTGCCCGTGCTTATCTGCGCCCGAACGAGCTGCAACGAGTGACAAACGTCCAACATCGGCATCTGCGTGGGCGGAAAGCTCTCCAGAATGCATCGACAACCGTCGGATCCTCCTCTGTCCCAACCTAGTCCAACGACATAATCCTTGTTGGCAGACGGATGGATGGGATGCGGGGTTCCCTGATAGAGGCGGGGTGTCCCGATCTTTCAATGAGATGATAACTATCGATTTGGTGGAGCCGACTTTGATAATCTTACTACAAACATGCACGACGTTGCGCCTTAGCAATCGCTAAACCATTCTCCTGATGTTACTGACGATGCCGGAAGCACGGTCAGCCTGACCATGAAGGTCTATTCATGCAAGCAACCGAAGAACAAGCAAGGATATGATAAAGCAATCTGAATATTGCAAATATATATAAAGTATTGAAAATGGTGGGGATCCGTAAGCGGTCTTGGTCTGATCGTTGGACACAAACGAAGTACATGAAGCTGCAATGGCTAACTTTTAACTAAACAAATCCCAAGAAAAAGCTACTAGATGGATCTACTTATATAGGTGTAAGGGGTGGCGGCCAAGGAAGTGGGAGGACGTCCCAAGGCAACCTAAAACTAACCCTAGTTCGTACAAGGCTCATGGGCCCAAGTGGAGGTGATGCAACACCTTTGGACTTGTAGTTTGACTCGGATTCTGCTGCAACGTCAGATTGTTTTGTCGATAACTCAATGCTCCGGACGAATTTTAAGGTCAATCCAACTGGGTTGGGAAGAGAAAAAATCTACTTTCCAACAAAAAAAGAATCACCCAATTCGGAGTCCGTATGAAAAAGTTCTTGGCATTTTAAGTCAGGTATGTCTGTGGAGTCCGAATCTGAATCCAGAACGTGAGAGACTTGGAATCTATCTTCTCTTGGCCCAAAAGTGACGTGAGAGGACTTTTTGAACAGCACCTAAACTTCTTTTTTCCCCTTATCTTCATATGTGGATTGTACAAATGTCCCATACACCTGCAACTAGACATGAGACAAAAGTTTGTGAAGTATTTTTGTCCTAGATGACATAAACAAATTATGGCATAGTTTGCATTAGAAATCACCTCACAAATATACATGTATGCAATATTTTTGGTCGTGTCCAAGGTAGTCATGTCCTCATCATCCTCCCCTTCTTGAAAACAAAGTCGTCCTCGACGTTGCTTATGTTGGGTAACGTAGTAATTTAAAAAAAAAATCCTACGCACACGCAAGATCATGGTGATGCATAGCAACAAGAGGGGAGAGTGTTGTCTACGTATCCTCGTAGACCGTAAGCGGAAGCGTTATGACAATGCGGTTGATGTAGTCGTACGTCTTCACGATCCGACCGATCCAAGTACCGAACGTACGGCACCTCCAGGTTCTGGACACGTTCAGCTCGATGACGATCCCCGGACTCCGATCCAGCAGGGTGTCGGGGATGAGTTCCGTCAGCACGACGGCGTGGTGACGATGATGATGTTCTACCGACGCAGGGCTTCGCCTAAGCACCGCAACGATATGACAGAGGTGGAATATAGTGGAGGGGGGCACCGCACACGGCTAAGGAACAATTCCTCATTGTTTTAATTGAAGACCAAACTCGTAACTTAAATATTCATCTCCACGATCAAATCGCAGAAACTTTATTTTCTTGTTACGATGATTTTCCACTTCACTCTGAAATTCTGTGAACCTTTCAACTATTTCAGACTTATGTTTCATCAAGTAGATATACCCATATCTGCCCAAATCATCTGTGAAGGTCAGAAAATAAAGATACCCGCCACGAGCCTTAATACTCATTGGTCTGCATACATCAGTATGTATTATTTCCAACAAGTTTGTTGCTCGTTCCATTGTTCCAAAGAACGGAGTTTTAGTCATCTTGCCCAAAAGGCACGGTTCGCAAGCATCAAATGATTCATAACCAAGTGATTCCGAAAATCCATCTTTATGGAGTTTCTTCATGCGCTTTACACCGATATGACCCAAACGGCGGTGCCACAAATAAGTTGCACTATCATTATTAACTTTGCATCTTTTGGCATCAATATTATGAATATGTGTATCACTACGATCGAGATCCAATAAACTATTTTCATTGGGTGTATGACCATTGAAGGTTTTATTCATGTAAATGTAACAACAATTATTCTCGACTTTAAATGAATAATCAGATTGCAATAAATATGATCAAATCATATTCATGCTCAACGCAAAGCTAAATAACATTTATTTAGGTTTAACACTAATCCCGAAAGTATAGGGAGTGTGTGATGATGATCATATCAATCTTGGAACTACTTCCAACACTCATCGTCACTTCCCTTCAACTAGTTTATGTTTATTCAGAACTCCTATTTCGAGTTACTAATCTTAGCAACCTAACAAGTATCAAATATTCAGGGCTACTATAAACACTAGTAAGGCACACATCAATAACCTGTATATCAAATATACCCTTGTTCACTTTGCCATCCTTCTTATCCACCAAATATTCGTGGTATTTCGCTTCCGGTGACCATTTCCTTTGCAGTGTAAGCACTCAGTTTCAGGCTTTGGTCCAGCTTTGGTCTTATTCACGGGAGTGACAACTTGTTTGCCATTCTACTTGAAGTTTCCTTTTCTTTCCCTTTGCCCTTTTCTTGAAACTAGTGGTCTTGTCAATCATCAACACTTGATGCTCTTTCTTGATTTCTACCTTTTTACGATTTCAACATCACGAAGAGCTTGGGAATCGTTTTCGTCATCCCTTGCATACTATAGTTCATCACGAAGTTCTAGTAACTTAGTGATGGTGACTAGAGAATTCTGTCAATCACTATCTTATCTGGAAGATTAACTCCCACTTGATTCAAGCGATTGAAGTACCCAGACAATATGAGCACATGCTCACTAGTTGAGCGATTCTCCTCCATCTTTTAGCTATAGAACTTGTTGGAAACTTCATATCTCTCAACTCGGGTATTTGCTTGAAATATTAACTTCAATTCCTGGAACATCTCATATGGTCCATGATGTTCAAAACGTCTTTGAAGTCCCGATTCGAAGCCGTTAAGCATGGTGCACTAAACTATCAAGTAGTCATCATATTGAGCTAGGCAAATGTTCATAACGTTCGCATTCCGCTCTTGCAATAGGTCTGTCACCTAGCGGTGCATTAAGGACATAATTCTTCTCAGGCAGCAATGAGGATAAACCTCGGATCACGGATCCAATCCGCATCATTGCTACTAACACCTTTCAAAGACAGCTTTCTCTAGGAACATATTAAAATAAACATATGAAAGCAACAACGTGAGCTATTGATCTACAACATAATTTGCAAAATACTACCGGGACTAAGTTCATGATAAATTTAAGTTCAGTTAATCATATTACTTAAGAACTCCCACTTAGAAAGACATCCTCTAATCTTCTAAGTGATCACGTGATCCAAATCAACTAAACCATAACCCATCATCACGTGAAATGGAGTAGTTTTCAATGGTGAACATCACTATGTTGATCATATCTACTATATGATTCATGCTCGACCTTTCGGTCTCGGTGTTCGAGGCCATATCTGCATATGCTAGGCTCGTCAAGTTTAACTCGAGTATTCTCAAGGTGCAAAACTGGCTTGCACCCGTTGTAGATGGACGAGAGTTTATCACACCCGATCATCACGTGGTGTCCGGGCACGATGAACTTTGGCAACGGTGCATACTCGTGGAGAACACTTTTATCTTGAAATTTAGTGAGAGATCATCTTATAATGCTACCGCCAATCAAAGCAAGATAAGATGCATAAAGGATAAACATCACATGCAATCAATATAAGTGATATGATATGGCCATCATCATCTTGTGCTTGTGATCTCCATCTTCAAGCACCGTCATGATCACCATCATCACCGCGCCGACACCTTGATCTCCATCGTAGCATCGTTGTCGCCTCGCCAATCTTATGCTTTCTCGACTATCGCTACCGCTTAGTGATAAAGTAAAGCATTACAGTATGATTGCATTGCATACAATAAAGCGACAACCATATGGCTCTGCCATTGCCGATAACTCGGTTACAAAACATGATCATCTCATACAATAAAATATAGCATCACGTATTGACCATATCACATTACAACATGCCCTGCAAAAACAAGTTAGACGCCCTCTACTTTGTTGTTGCAAGTTTTACGTGGCTGCTACGGGCTTAGCAAGAACCGTTTCTTACCTACGCATCAAAACCACAACGATAGTTCGTCAAGTTAGTGCTGTTTTAACCTTCGCAAGGACCGGGCGTATGCCACACTCGGTTCAACTAAAGTTGGAGAAACCGACACCCGCCACCAATGTGCAAAGCACGCCGGTAGAACCAGTCTCAGCGTAAACGACGCGTAATGTCGGTCCGGGCCGCTTCATCCAACAATACCGTCGAACCAAAGTATGACATGTCGGTAAGCAAGATGACTTGTATCGCCCACAACTCACTTGTGTTCTACTCGTGCATATAACATCTACGCATAAAACCTGGCTCGGATGCCATCGATGGGTAACGTAGTAATTTCAAAAAATTCCTACGCACACGCAAGATCATGGTGATGCATAGCAACGAGAGGGGAGAGTGTTGTCTATGTACCCTCATAGACCATAAGCGTCAGCGTTATGACAACGCGGTTGATGTAGTCGTACGTCTTCATGATCCGACCGATCCAAGTACCGAACGTACGGCACCTCCGAGTTCAGCACACGTTCAGCTCGATGACGATCCCCGGACTCCGATCCAGCAGGGTGTCGGGATGAGTTCCACAAGACGACGGCGTGGTGACGATGATGATGTTCTACCGACGCAGGGCTTCGCCTAAGCACCGCAACGATATGACAGAGGTGGAATATAGTGGAGGGGGGCACCGCACACGGCTAAGGAACGATCACGAAGATCAATTTGTGTGTCTATGGGGTGCCCCTGCCCCCGTATATAAAGGAGTGGAGGAGGGGGAGGGCCGGCCCTCTCTATGGCGCACCCTAGGGGAGTCCTACTCCCACCGGGAGTAGGATTCCCCCTTTCCTAGTAGAACTAGGAGCCCTTCCAAGTAGTAGGAGTAGGAGAGAAGGAAAGGGAAGGGAAAAGGAGAAGGAAGGAAGGCGCCTCCCTAGTCCAATTCGGACCAGCTCATGGGGAGGGTGCGGCCACCCTTTGAGGCCTTTCTCTCCTTTCCGTATGACCCATTAAGGCCCAATACGAATTCCGTAACTCCCGGTAATCCCGAAAATACCCGAATCACTTGGAACCTTTCCGATGTCCGAATATAGTCGCCCAATATATCGATCTTTACATCTCGGCCATTTCGAGACTCCTCGTCATGTCCCCGATCTCATCCGGGACTCCGAACTCCTTCGGTACATCAAAACTCATAAACTCATAATAAAACTGTTATCGAAACCTTAAGCGTGCGGACCCTACGGGTTCGAGAACTATGTAGACATGACCGAGACACGTTTCTGGTCAATAACCAATAGCGGAAACTGGATGCTCATATTGGCTCCTACATATTCTACGAAGATCTTTATCGGTCAAACCGCACAACAACATACGTTGTTCCTTTGTCATCGGTATGTTACTTGCCCGAGATTTGATCGACGGTATCTCAATACCTAGTTCAATCTAGCTATCGCAAGCAAGTCTCTTTACTCGTTATGTAATGCATCATTCCACAACTAACTCATTAGTCACATTGCTTGCAAGGCTTATAGTGATGTGCATTACCGAGAGAGCCCAGAGATACCTCTCCGACAATCGGAGTGACAAATCCTAATCTCGAAATACGCCAACTCAACATGTACCTTCGGAGACACCTGTAGAGCTCCTTTATAATCACCCAATTACGCTAGACGCTTGGTAGCACACAAAGTGTTCCTCCGTAAACGGAGTTGCATAATCTCATAGTCATAGGAACATGTATAAGTCATGAAGAAAGCAATAGCAACATACTAAACGATCAAGTGCTAAGCTAACGGAATGGGTCAAGTCAATCACATCATTCTCCTAATGATGTGATCCCGTTAATCAAATGACAACTCTTTTGTCCATGGCTAGGAAACATAACCATCTTTGATAAACGAGCTAGTCAAGTAGAGGCATACTAGTGTCACTATGTTTGTCTATGTATTCACACATGTATTATGCTTCCGGTTAATACAATTCTAGCATGAATAATAAACATTTATCATGATATAAGGAAATAAATAATAACTTTATTACTGCCTCTAGGGCATATTTCCTTCAGTCTCCCACTTGCACTAGAGTCAATAATCTAGTTCACATCATCATGTGATTCAACACCAATATTCACATCTGTATGTGATTAACACCCATAGTTCACATCGTCATGTGATCAACACCCAAAGGGTTTACTAGAGTCAATAATCTAGTTCACATCGCTATGTGATTAACACCCAAAGAGTACTAAGGTATGATCATGTTTTGCTCGTGAGAGAAGCTTAGTCAACGGGTCATCATATTCAGAGCCGTATGTATTTTGCAAATATTCTATGTCTACAATGCTCGCACGGAGCTACTCTAGCTAATTGCTCCCACTTTCAATATGTATCCAGATTGAGACTTAGAGTCATCAGGATCGGTGTAAAAGCTTGCACCGATGTAACTCTTTACGACGGGCTCTTTTATCACTTCCATAATCGAGAAATATTTCCTTAGTCCTTACTAAGGATATTCTTGACCAATGTCCAAAGGATCTACTCCTAGATCACTATTGTACTCCTTGCCAAAATCGAGCAAGGTATACAATAGGTCCGGTACATAGCATAAAACCTATGACCGAGGCATAGGGAATAACTTTCATTCTCTTTTCTATTTTCTCATTGTGGTCGGGATTTGAGTCTTACTCAATTTCACACCTTTGCAACACAGCAAGAACTTTTCTTTGATCGCTCCATTTTGAACTACTTCAAATCTTGACAAGGTATGTACTTATTGAAAAAACTTATCAAGCGTCTTGATCTATCTCAATAGATCTTGATGCTCAATATGTAAGTAGCTTTACTGAGATCTTTCTTTTAAAGAACTCCTTTCAAATACTCCTTTATACTTTCCAGAAAAGTTCTACATCATTTCTGATCAACAATATGTTACTCACGTATATTTATCAGAAAGGCGGTAGTGCTCCCACTCACTTTATTGTAAATACAGGCTTCACCACAAGTCTGTATAAAACTTATATGCTTTGATCAACTTATCAAAGCATATATTCCAACTCTGAGATGCTTGCACCAGTCCATAGATGGATCGCTGGAGCTTGCACATTTTGTTAGCACCTTTAGGATTGGCAAAACCTTCTGGTTGCATCATATACAACTCTTCTTTAATAAATCCATTAAGGAATGCAGTTTTGACATCCATTTGCCAAATTTCATAAAATGTGGCAATTGCTAACATGATTCGGATAGACTTAAGCATCGCTATAGTTGAGAAAATCTCATTGTATTCAACACCTTGAACTTTGTCAAAAACCTTTTTCGACAAGTCTAGCTTTGTAGATAGTAACACTACTATCAGCGTCTGTCTTCCTCTTGAAGGTCCGTTTATTTTCTATGGCTTGCCGATCATCGGGCAAGTCCACACTTTGTTCTCATACATGGATCCCATCTCAGATTTCATGGCCTCAAACCATTTTGCGGAATCTGGGCTCATCATCGCTTCCTCATAGTTCGTAGGTTCATCATGGTCTAGTAACATGATTTCCAGAATAGGATTACCGTACCACTCAAGTGCGAATCTTAATCTGGAAGATCTACAAAGTTTGGTAGTAACTTGATCCAAGCTTCATGATCATTATCATTAGCTTCCTCGCTAATTGGTGTAGGAATCACTAGAACTGATTTCTGTGATGAACTACTTTCCAATTCGGGAGATGGTACAAATTACCTTATCAAGCTCTACTTTCCTCCCACTCACTTCTTTCGAGAGAAACTCCTTCTCTAGAAAGGATCCATTCTTAGCAAAGAATGTTTTGCCTTCGGATCTGTGATAGAAGGTGTACCCAACAGTTTCCTTTGGGTATTCTATGAAGACGCACTTCTCTGATATGGGTTTGAGCTTATCAGGATGAAACTTTTTCACATAAGCATCGCAACCCCAAACTTGAAGAAACGACAACTTGGGTTTCTTGCCAAACCACACTTCATAAGGTGTCATCTCAACGGATTTAGATGGTGCCCTATTTAACATGAATGCAGCTGTCTCTAATGCATAACCCCAAAATGATATTGGTAAATCGGTAAGAGACATCATTGATCGCACCATATCAAATAAAGTGCGGTTACGATGTTCGGACACACCATAACGTTGTGGTGTTCCAGGTGGCGTGAGCTGTGAAACTATTCCTCATTGTTTTAATTGAAGACCAAACTCAGAATTTAAATATTCATCTCCACGATCAAATCGCGTAAACTTTATTTTCTTGTTACGATGATTTTCCACTTCACTCAAATTCTGTGAACCTTTCAACTATTTCAGACTTATGTTTCATCAAGTAGATATACCCATATCTGCCCAAATCATCTGTGAAGGTCAGAAAATAAAGATACCCGCCACGAGCCTTAATACTCATTGGTCTGCATACATCAGTATGTATTATTTCCAACAAGTTTGTTGCTCGTTCCATTGTTCCAAAGAACGGAGTTTTAGTCATCTTGCCGAAAGGCACGGTTCGCAAGCATCAAATGATTCATAACCAAGTGATTCGAAAATCCATCTTTATGGAGTTTCTTCATGCGCTTTACAATCGATATGACCCAAACGGCGGTGCCACAAATAAGTTGCACTATCATTATTAACTTTGCATCTTTTGGCATCAATATTATGAATATGTGTATCACTACGATCGAGATCCAATAAACTATTTTCATTGGGTGTATGACCATTGAAGGTTTTATTCATGTAAACAGAACAACAATTATTCTCGACTTTAAATGAATAATCAGATTGCAATAAATATGATCAAATCATATTCATGCTTAACGCAAAAGCTAAATAACATTTATTTAGGTTTAACACTAATCCGAAAGTATAGGGAGTGTGTGATGATGATCATATCAATCTTGGAACTACTTCCAACACTCATCGTCACTTCCCCTTCAACTAGTTTCTGTTTATTCTCAGAACTCCTATTTCGAGTTACTAATCTTAGCAACCGAACAAGTATCAAATATTCAGGGCTACTATAAACACTAGTAAGGCACACATCAATAACCTGTATATCAAATATACCCTTGTTCACTTTGCCATCCTTCTTATCCACCAAATATTCGTGGTATTTACGCTCAAAGGACCATTTCCTTTGTAGTGTAAGCACTCAGTTTCAGGCTTTGGTCCAGCTTTGGTCTTCTTCACGGGAGTGACAACTTGTTTGCCATTCTACTTGAAGTTTCCCTTTTCTTTCCCTTTGCCCTTTTCTTGAAACTAGTGGTCTTGTCAATCATCAACACTTGATGCTCTTTCTTGATTTCTACCTTCGTCGATTTCAACATCACGAAGAGCTTGGGAATCGTTTTCGTCATCCCTTGCATACTATAGTTCATCACGAAGTTCTAGTAACTTAGTGATGGTGACTAGAGAATTCTGTCAATCACTATCTTATCTCGAAGATTAACTCCCACTTGATTCAAGCGATTGAAGTACCTGCACAATATGAGCACATGCTCACTAGTTGAGCGATTCTCCTCCATCTTTTAGCTATAGAACTTGTTGGAAACTTCATATCTCTCAACTCGGGTATTTGCTTGAAATATTAACTTCAATTCTGGAACATCTCATATGGTCCATGATGTTCAAAACGTCTTTGAAGTCCCGATTCAAGCCGTTAAGCATGGTGCACTAAACTATCAAGTAGTCATCATATTGAGCTAGGCAAATGTTCATAACGTCGCATACTGCTCTTGCAATAGGTCTGTCACCTAGCGGTGCATTAAGGACATAATTCTTACGTGCAGCAATGAGGATAAACCTCGGATCACGGATCCAATCCGCATCATTGCTACTAACACCTTTCAACACAGTTTTCTAGGAACATATTAAAATAAACATATGAAAGCAACAACGTGAGCTATTGATCTACAACATAATTTGCAAAATACTACCAGGACTAAGTTCATGATAAATTTAAGTTCAATTAATCATATTACTTAAGAACTCCCACTTAGAAAGACATCCCTCTAATCTTCTAAGTGATCACGTGATCCAAATCAACTAAACCATAACCAATCATCACGTGAAATGGAGTAGTTTTCAATGGTGAACATCACTATGTTGATCATATCTACTATATGATTCATGCTCGACCTTTCGGTCTCAGTGTTCCGAGGCCATATCTGCATATGCTAGGCTCGTCAAGTTTAACCTGAGTATTCTGCGTGTGCAAAACTGGCTTGCACCCGTTGTAGATGGACGTAGAGCTTATCACACCCGATCATCACGTGGTGTCTGGGCACGATGAACTTTGGCAACGGTGCATACTCAGGGAGAACACTTTTATCTTGAAATTTAGTGAGAGATCATCTTATAATGCTACCGTCAATCAAAGCAAGATAAGATGCATAAAGGATAAACATCACATGCAATCAATATAAGTGATATGATATGGCCATCATCATCTTGTGCTTGTGATCTCCATCTTCAAGCACCGCCATGATCACCATCATCACCGCGCGACACCTTGATCTCCATCGTAGCATCGTTGTCGTCCTCGCCAATCTTATGCTTCTACGACTATCGCTACCGCTTAGTGATAAAGTAAAGCATTACAGGCGATTGCATTGCATACAATAAAGCGACAACCATATGGCTCTGCCAGCCACGATAACTTCGGTTACAAAACATGATCATCTCATACAATAAAATATAGCATCACGTATTGACCATATCACATTACAACATGCCCTGCAAAAACAAGTTAGACGCCCTCTACTTTGTTGTTGCAAGTTTTACGTGGCTGCTACGGGCTTAGCAAGAACCGTTCTTACCTACGCATCAAAACCACAACGATAGTTCGTCAAGTTAGTGCTGTTTTAACCTTCGCAAGGACCGGGCGTATGCCACACTCGGTTCAACTAAAGTTGGAGAAACCGACACCCGCCAGCCACCGTGTGCAAAGCACGTCGGTAGAACCAGTCTCAGCGTAAACGTCACGCGTAATGTCGGTCCGGGCCGCTTCATCCAACAATACCGCCGAACCAAAGTATGACATGTTGGTAAGCAGTATGACTTGTATCGCCCACAACTCACTTGTGTTCTACTCGTGCATATAACATCTACGCATAAAACCTGGCTCGGATGCCACTGATGGGTAACGTAGTAATTTCAAAAAAAATTCCTACGCACACGCAAGATCATGGTGATGCATAGCAACGAGAGGGGAGAGTGTTGTCTATGTACCCTCATAGACCATAAGCGTCAGCGTTATGACAACGCGGTTGATGTAGTCGTACGTCTTCATGATCCGACCGATCCAAGTACCGAACGACGGCACCTCCGAGTTCGACACGTTCAGCTCGATGACGATCCCGGACTCCGATCCAGCAGGGTGTCGAGGATGAGTTCCACAAGACGACGGGCGTGGTGACGATGATGATGTTCTACCGACGCAGGCTTCGCCTAAGCACCGCATAACGATATGACAGAGGTGGAATATAGTGGAGGGGGGCACCGCACACGGCTAAGGAACGATCACGAAGATCAATTTGTGTGTCTATGGGGTGCCCCTGCCCCCGTATATAAAGGAGTGGAGGAGGGGGGGGGCCGGCCCTCTCTATGGCGCACCATAGGGAGTCCTACTCCCCCCGGGAGTAGGATTCCCCCTTTCCTAGTAGAACTAGGAGCCCTTCCAAGTAGTAGGAGTAGGAGGGAATGAAAGGGAAGGGAAAAGGAGAAGGAAGGAAGGGGCGCCTCCCTAGTCCAATTCGGACCAGCTCATGGGGAGGGGTGCGGCCACCCTTTGAGGCCTTTCTCTCCTTTCCCGTATGACCCATTAAGGCCCAATACGAATTCCCGTAACTCCCCGGTAATCCCGAAAATACCCGAATCACTTGGAACCTTTCCGATGTCCGAATATAGTCGTCCAATATATCGATCTTTACATCTCGGCCATTTCGAGACTCCTCGTCATGTCCCCGATCTCATCCGGGACTCCGAACTCCTTCGGTACATCAAAACTCATAAACTCATAATAAAACTGTTATCGAAACCTTAAGCGTGCGGACCCTACGGGTTCGAGAACTATGTAGACATGACCGAGACACGTTTCCGGTCAATAACCAATAGCGGAACCTGGATGCTCATATTGGCTCCCACATATTCTACGAAGATCTTTATCGGTCAAACCGCACAACAACATACGTTGTTCCCTTTGTCATCGGTATGTTACTTGCCCGAGATTTGATCGACGGTATCTCAATACCTAGTTCAATCTCGTTACCGGCAAGTCTCTTTACTCGTTATGTAATGCATCATTCCACAACTAACTCATTAGTCACATTGCTTGCAAGGCTTATAGTGATGTGCATTACCGAGAGAGCCCAGAGATACCTCTCCGAGCAATCGGAGTGACAAATCCTAATCTCGAAATACGCCAACTCAACATGTACCTTCGGAGACACCAGAGAGCTCCTTTATAATCACCCAATTACGTTATGACGTTTGGTAGCACACAAAGTGTTCCTCCGTAAACGGAGTTGCATAATCTCATAGTCATAGGAACATGTATAAGTCATGAAGAAAGCAATAGCAACATACTAAACAATCAAGTGCTAAGCTAACGGAATGGGTCAAGTCAATCACATCATTCTCCTAATGATGTGATCCCGTTAATCAAATGACAACTCTTTTGTCCATGGCTAGGAAACATAACCATCTTTGATAAACGAGCTAGTCAAGTAGAGGCATACTAGTGTCACTATGTTTGTCTATGTATTCACACATGTATTATGTTTCCGGTTAATACAATTTTAGCATGAATAATAAACATTTATCATGATATAAGGAAATAAATAATAACTTTATTATTTCCTCTAGGGCATATTTCCTTCAGCTTAATCTGAAATGTGGCTAACAAAAGAGACAAGGTGTACATTTTGTATATGTATATGTCATCCATTTTTACTTCCCTTTGTTTTTTCACATATGATACATGTATACATGAGTAACTTTCATAGTTCATAAAATCTGAAGACAAAATATTATCACTAGAAGTAGAAGGCATAAAAATATTGTAACTCAATTGCACATATAAGTGAAGCTCTTATTCATTTCAAAAGATTGACAATGTTCATCACTAAACCATCCCAACATTTGTGAATAAACCTTACTTGCATCAAATTTACATGCCACAACATGCTTAAATAAGCAAATATGCAATAAGTCATTGGACACAGAATCATCACCAAAATAAGAGGTCATATCAAAATGATACCACTTGATAGAGGTGGGATGTCCCATCTTTCGATGAGATGATAACTATCGTTTTGGTGGAGCCGACTTTGATGACCCGACACAAACATGCACGACGTTGCGCCTTAGCAATCGCTAAACGAATCTCCTAAGGTTACTGACGATGCCGGAAACACGGTTAGCCTGACCACGAAGGTCTATTCCTGCAAGCAATTGAAGAACGAGCAAGAATATGATAAAACAATCTGAATATTGCAAATATATATGAAGTATTGATAATGGTGGGGATCCGTAAGCGGTCTTGGTCTGGTCGTTGGACACAAACGAAGTACACAAAGATGCAATGACTAGCTTTTAACTAAACAAATCCCAAGGAAAAAGCTACTAGATGGATCTATTTATATAGGAGTAAGGGATGGCGGCCAAGGAGGTGGGATGACGTCTCACGGCAGCCTAAAACTAACCCTAGGTCCTACAAGGCTCATGGGCCCAAGTGGAGGTGATGCAACACCTTTGGACTTGTAGTTTGACTCGGGTTCTGCTGCAGCGTCAGATTGTTTCGTCGATAACTCAACGCTTCGGACGAATTTTAAGGTGAATCCAACTGGGTTGGAAAGAACACGAAATCTACTTTCCAACAAAAAAAGAATCGCCCAATTCGGAATCCGTATGAAAAAGTTCTTGGCGTTTTGAGTCAGACATGTCTGTGCAGTCCGAACCTGAATCCAGAACGTGAGAGACTTAGACTCTATCTTCTCTTGGCCTAAAAGTGACGTCAAATGACTTTTTGAACATCACCTAAACTTCTCTTTTTCCCTTATCCTCATATGTGGATTATACAAATGTCCCATACACCTGTAATTAGATATGAGATAAAAGTTTGTGAAGTATTTTTGTCATGGATGACATAAATAAATTATTGCATAGTTTGCATTAGAAATCACCTCGCAAATATACATGTATACAATATTTTTTGTCGTATCCAAGGTAGTCATGTCCTCATCATTCTCGGTGCGGCGTGGGGGACAACTGCTCGTCCATGTCCGCGTCCGCTCCCTGCGCTACCGCCGCTTCCTTCTCTCGTTGCCGACATCGCGGGTTCCTCTGGGCGATAGTTTCCGGCTTGCACGACAAAGCCGAGGACGGGACACCGACGGACGAGGTGGGCGTAGCCTCTGTCCCGATGATCAGGGACGGGCTGGACGACATCTAGGGCGATAGATCGGGACCGGCAGTGAGGATGAGGAGCAAGGATGGCAAACGGCGAGGGCTCAGACGCAGGAAAGGTCGGAGGGAGGCGGGAGGAGGAAGGTTTGACAGATTTGATGCAATTTAGTGAGGTAGGGTTGTCGGGTCAGACGGGATGGACGCCCCCAGGCGTCCCATATCCGTCTCAGATTTGGACTGAATATGAGAAGTGCCAGTCCGCCCTAATGTTTGAGGCCCGTTTAAGAAATTCGTCTTCATCTTTTTTCTTTACCATGTCCATCTGCGAAAACGTTTATAGAGGATTTGAAGCGCTCTGTGTACTGTGTAGATGCTCTTAGCCCGACCACCCCAAAGCCGAGGTGGTTCCGGCTGAGCGGAGACTTGCAGGCCCAGCTGGCGAAACAAACCACCCCGGGTGGTCGTGGAGTTTACGTGCGTGACCGTGGCCTGGACTCCACGAGACGAGACGTGCCCCACTCGACAACCCAGAGACCCTCCTTTTTTATTCGCTCTCCTTTCCTCTCCCCACCTTCTCCCCAAATTCTCACCTTTCCTCTCCCTCGGTCGTCGCCTTCGCCTCCCGGGAAATCGCCTGCCGCCTCGTCTCCTAGAAACTCTCCGCCGCCGTCCGCTGCCATGAATCCTGAATAGTACGGACCTCCTCACTCCCTCTCGTTTACCTACCTTGTTAGAGTTCTGGATGGAATCTCTCAGTGTTGGGTTTTGGAGGCGGCCGATATCGCCCTCGGGTGTCCGATGGCCACCGATTCGTGCTCCTCTCGTGGATCTGCGCCCTCGCTGGACTTCACTTGTACGATCGCGGATCTAGTTGTATTAAGTTCCATCCATGCCGGAGATAGCAGATTCTCGGATGCGCTCATCTTCGTCTCGGCCCACCGGATTTGTGCCTCCTACGTACGCCACCGTTATCTCGGTGCCCCTACCGAGTGCTTCTAGTTGTAGAAGTTGGGGCCTTTTAGTCTCGTTTAGATGTGTCTTCTCCGTGGGTTGTTACTTCCACTTGTTAGTAGCATGTATTATTAGCTTGTCTAGATGTGCAAAACGATGCGATGAGATGCTTGCGTGACTATGCAGTGACTACCTCTTCAAGCTGCTGCTCATTGGGGACTCGGGCGTGGGGAAGTCCTGCCTGCTGCTGAGGTTTGCGGTAAGGATTGCTCCTTTTTACCATCTCTTTGAATAAACTTATTTCATGTAGATGCAGTGTGGAAGGGCGCCAGAAAACATAGAGATACTTTTTCTTAATTTGAATGAATGCGCCTCTCATACAAAGCACCATGTTACCATCAATCAAATGTTAGGAATCTGTAGCAGGAATGAACACCACAAAAGTGGTTAGTAAGCCATTTTTTTTCTCTTGCTTGTTGTTGTTGCTGCCCATTTACCCTGTCAGTTTATAGTAGCCATTGCTGTGCTAGATGACTGTTAGGGATGCCATGCTATGAACAAGGTTTGCAAAAACAATAGTGATCGCGTTACATTGTGTTTTATTCAACTCCTTTACCCATTTGATTCCGTTTGGAAAGTGGAACCCAAACAACAACTTCAAATGCTGGAAGATTCTCACATTTGGCTTTACCAAAAAGTTATGCAGAGCTTGTCGGGGGCTAACCAAACACAGCCGGCATGTTACCCATGGCTGGACAGCCATTATCTTATATTTAGCAAAAAGTTAGAAAACTCACCATTATCTTGGGCTTTGATCTCACCGCAGTTTCAGAGAAAACTACTAACCAAATATAGTATTAAATCAATTTCTAAATTTTGTGAATAATCTAAAATGCATTGTAATTATTTGCCTTTTGACAAGTTACGAATGTTTCGTCTATTCCGTCTCTCTCATAGTATCTACTAATTCAGTACTCAAGTTAAGGATATTATTTGCGATATGAAGTATATTATATTGTTAATGTCAAGTAAGCAGAGCCTAGCATGTGTCGCTAGTTGCTGGAAACTAGCAAAGACCAACAGTTTTGTAGGCTCTCCATATTTCTCTCATCTTTAGCAGCATTCAGTGTGTTCATCAAAGAGCATCTAGCACAAAACCTTCTAGACAAGTGTTGATATTCTGAATCAACTTCTGTGAACTAGCTCAGCCTCTTTTCCGATGCAAGAAACTGATGATCTTACTGACCACATTTACAGGATGATTCATATCTGGAGAGCTATATCAGTACTATTGGTGTTGACTTCGTAAGTTGATTCCTTTGCGAGCTTACATGAAGTTAATTTTCTGTATAGCATGCGCACATGCCCCCTGTTGTATATATTTTTCACTGCTTTTGACTTGCTAGAAAATCCGCACCGTTGAGCAAGATGGGAAGACGATAAAGCTGCAAATTGTAAGTAACCCATTGTAGAAAGCTCTACATTGTCCTTACAAGTTAGAAGTTTCAGCTCTGATTTTTCAACATGTTCTTAACCTTCAGTGGGATACTGCTGGCCAAGAGCGATTTAGGACCATCACAAGCAGCTACTACCGTGGTGCCCATGGCATCATTGTGAGCTCTGTTCAACATTTGTCATTATATATCTTGACTAGATCAATATCCATGATTCATATTATTGTACCTTCTGTTGCACAGGTTGTGTATGATGTAACTGACCAGGAGAGCTTCAACAACGTCAAACAGTGGCTTAATGAAATCGACAGGTACGCTAGTGAAAATGTGAACAAGCTTTTGGTGGGGAACAAGTGCGATCTAGCTGAGAGCAGAGTGGTTTCTTACGAGGCTGGCAAGGTAATTGTTTGTGCATCCATTACCCTTGCATGTAGTTCCTACATGTGATGTGATTAGTTATTAAAATCACATACTTATGAATGCCGATTGCAGGCCCTTGCCGATGAGATTGGAATACCATTCCTGGAAACCAGTGCCAAGGATGCAACAAATGTGGAAAAGGCATTTATGACCATGGCCGCAGAGATAAAGAACAGGTGACAATACAATTCATATTCTACACCTTGTGCTGTCATACCCATTCTGGATATATATGAATGAAAATAGTGTTACACAGACACAGTAGACATGCATGGAAGTTAGTCTTGTAGTGATAACAATTTGGCTCATCAAATACATCTTATGTACTCCCTCCGTTCCTGAATATAAGTCTTTTTAGAGATTCCAATATGGACTACATATGGAGCGAAATGAGTGAATCTACACTCTAAAATATGTCTATATACATCCGTATGTAGTACGTATTGAAATCTCTACGACTTATCTTATACTCCCTCCTTCCCAAAATAAGTGTCAACTTTGTACTAACTTTGGAAAAAGTTAGTACAAAGTTGAGACACTTATTTTGGGACAGAGGGAGTATATAGAAACGGAGGGAGTAGTTACAAGTGTTATGTTGACTCAGTAGTAACACCATTTTAGAGGTACTAAATTTTGAAAGCCACATTAGTTTAAATCTAGTGCCAGTAAATCCGATTTGTAGTGATGAACCATTATATCTGCTTCTGTTATATTTACATGAATAGTACTCCCTCCGTCCGAAAATACTTTCATCAAAAAGTACAAAAAGAGATGTATCTAGATGTATTTTAGTTCTAGATACATCCCTTTTTATTCATTTTGATGACAAGTATTTTCGGACGGAGGGAGTAGGTGTATAATAGGCGTTAAATCTTAATTCTCTTTGCTACCTCTTTTGAACAGGATGGCAAGCCAGCCGGCTGGAAATGCCAGCAAGCCTGCCACCGTGCAAATGCGGGGTCAGCCTGTTGCTCAGCAGAACGGATGCTGCTCGTCTTGATCAACACTCAGAGATCACAGTAGTGTTCTTGCAAAACTCAATTGGTTGTTCTTCCCCTGTAAATTAAGTGTACTACTATCATGCCGTCTGTTGGAAGAAGTGTCATGTCCCCTAACTACAACAGTGCAGCAGATGCTGTGGCCTGTTTTAGCTGACTGTTAATATTTTGCTATTTTAATGTGTGTCGTTTACTATTCACCCTCGTTTGGTTAATGTTTCATGTCTCCATGCTTTGAAGTTCAATGCTGGTGACTGTATTGCGACGATGAGCGATCATAAATTCACCTGGCATTATATTCTCAGGGAAGACATATTTGCTTCTATCCGTGGAATGCTGCTTTTTGAAGACGACTTACGTTGCAGCTGTTATGTTTGGTACCTGCTTGTCAGATGATTGTTAAACAGCAAATTCTGTAAACACCGTTATATAATGTACATTTTGATAAAATTCACTGCCTAGCTCCGATGATCGATGGCTGCCGCTATCATGGCTGTGTCACAAAAGCTTGCTATAAAAACCTACGGCTTGCTATAAAATTCACTGCCTAGTGCATGCATGCTCGACAGTGGCATGGCTCAACATTGCTGTCGCGTCTCCCACGGCTGGCTATAACTACGGCCCATCCAGTTTTTCCACATTATTTACGCGCCTCTCTTATCGCGCGGCTTAACAAAAAAACTGCTGCTTGCTCTAGACCTGCAACGATGGCCATGGCGCTGCACATCCCTAGTCCTCGCTTCGGTATTGGCTGGCCCCTCCCTCACGTCTAAACGTAGACCGAAAATGGGCTGCAATTTAATTGCGCCAACCGGGTCTTGAACTCAAAACCTCTTGGCTTCGATACCATGTAGAAGTGCATGCTCTAGCCAATGCAACCAAAAAACCGATCTGATGGAAGAGACTAGATAGCACATTATACGTCAACAAAAGCAACTCCAAAACGCCGACTCAAACTGTTCGCGGGTGTTCGTTTAAGTCGAAACGGACATAAAAGACGGTCCAACGCGCCGACGCAAACGGACCAGCGTCCGTTTTTTGACCGCGTGCGACCCATTCCAGGCCTAAATTTAGGCCGTGTTTGTAGCAGGGACATGCAGCTGATGCGCGACGCCCGCCTTTGTCCTTCCCCTCCCCCCCCCCCCAAGTAGGTGGCACATTGGTCATTTCCCCTTCCTCCCATCGATAGCCACGCACCCCCCTCCCTCGCCGTCGCCCCCCAGTTCCGGTGCCCAGTTCGTGTTATGAACTAATAGCTACAGAGGCAAGCATAGAGAGTGCTCTCGAAGTGGAGTAACAGTAGTAGATGCAGGCAGTAGTCGATCCACTTGTCATGGACGTAATGCCTATGTACTGATCATATCATGACTAACATCATAATTAGGCGCTTTTTTATCAATTGCCCAACAATAATAATTTGTTTACCCACCGTATGTTATGTTCTTGAGACATGCCTATAGTGAAAACTATGCCCCCCAGTCTATTCATCATATTTATTAAAACAAAAAATGCTTTACCGCAATTTATTTACTTTTATTTTAATTTACAATTTAGATATCTACTACTATCAGATTTAATCCTTGCAATTAATGAGTATAAGGGGATTGACAACCCTCTTGCCCGTGTTGGGTGCAACTATCTGCTCTTGTGTGTGTAGGTACCGTCGACGGTTGTTTGCATGAACTCCTATTGGTTCGATAAACCTTGATTCTCTATTGAGGAAAATACTATCCGCTACTACATTGTTTCACCCTTCCTCTTCGGAGAAAAACCAACGCAACTCACAAGTAGCAGAAATAATTTCTGGCGCCGTTGCCGGGGAGATTTATCAAACAACTGAAGGTTCCTTCATACACATTATCATTTACTTGTTCTATTTTTCATTTGCCTTTATTTTCTTTTATTAGTCTCATTAAAAAAATAAAAAATAAAATACCATTTTATTTTGCTTGCTTGCTTGAATTGTCACTATGTGTCAAGAGAAAGTTAATGTCGCTCTCGCCACTAGTGCGGAGCCTTATGATCATCAAGCCATGTTACTAAACCTAGTAAGAGATGAAAACCCTAAAATAAGCTTTTGATGAGGTTGCTAATGATAAATTCATAAAGAAGTATTTGATAATCTTGCCGATGATGATCCTAGTAGTAAAAATGAAACCAGTATCATGCACACAAAAAGACTTCGAATAAGTAGTAGTGGTATTATTGGAAGGGGTATTATTCAAGACTTCTTTACCTGTGTTGGTTCTTTACCTATGGTAGGGGGATCTATTCTCAATGGAACCACTAGTTTTGCGAATGCTATATCATTACTCATAGTAGAATTTGAAAGACAATTTGTGCACATGCATCCTGCTATACAAAGAGTGTAACTAGAATTCTCCAATATTCATGATCCTCCAGTTAAACGTTTTGCTACAATATTTCTAGTTCATGAATTTGATCACTTAATGAAAGAGGCAAAAGAGATATTTGCCCACTACAGAATAGGTAGTGAATGCCCACCTATAGAAGAAATCCTTTATGATCAAGATGAGATAAGAAGACTAAAATCTACGGATTACGTTGCTTATAATCCTTTATGCTTCCCCAAGATGTTCTGATTGGAAAACTTTCTGAAAGCAGTGATAAATTTTCTATAGGAAATTTGGGACTAGGTTGTGGACTTAAAGAAAAATTACGAGAATACCTTTATAGAAACTTATATAATGAAGAGATAACTATCACTTATGAGGGGTCAAAGGAGAAACCTCCTCCCAAATTTGCTCACGGATCCGGATCCTATCAAATTTAGCCCTTTCAATTATTTTTGCTTGCCTATTAGAAAACTTTCTGCTGAGAGAAGGGAATATGATATGAACACCAATGATCTCCCTTATGGTTATAATAATACTTGAAACTATGCATTATGCCTAGCTAGGGGCATAGAACAATAGTGCCTGTTGGAAGGCAACCCAATATTTATCTTATTTGCAATTTTCATTTCCTGTTTTTGTGTGATGACATAATTTTTGCTACTGTAATGATTGTGTTTTTATATTTTAATTAGTGTTTGTGCCAAGTAAGGCCTTTGGGATTATTTGGATTATAGTTGAGTTGATTCTGTGCAAAAACGGAAACTTTTGTGCCTAGTGCAGGAATTTATTCCTTTTCCTGGCACGTGATCTTGGCCTGAAATTTCTACATAGTATTAAGATACATATTGTCTACTTGTCCTAATTCTTCAAATTTTTTATAGTTACAGAAGTATGGTTTTAGTTTAGATCATTACAGACTATTCTGTTTTAGGCAGATTCTTTTTTTATTATATAGTGTGCTTATATTAGTGATATTATGGATTATATCGGGGAGGGGGTAATGTTAGAATATAGTAGGTATTATGTAATAATAATTATGAATCAATTTACAATAGTAACTAAGTTTATGGTTTACCGATTATACTAACGGATCTCACGAAGTTTCTTTTGGGTTTTGTGTGCTGAAGTTTTCAAATTTTGGGTGAGATCACGATGAAAGAGGGAATTGGAGCGGCAAGACCCTAAGCTTGGGGATTCCCAAGGCACCCCAATGTAATATTCAAGGAAGACCCAAGCGTCTAAGATTCTTTCATCTACAATTCATCAGTATGTTACTTGTTGCTATATTTTTATTCATCACATGCCATGAGTTTTACTTGGAGCATATTGTGCCATAGTTTTATTAGTTTGCGTGTTAATTTGCCACAATCATTTTTTGCTGGACACACCTTTTGAGAGGGACACACATTCATCATGATTTGTTAGAGTACTTTATGAGCTTCACTTATATCTTTTGCGCTATGCATTTGCTCATGTGCTTCAGTTATATCTTTAGAGCACAGTGGTGGTTATAATTTGCATAAATAATTTGCACTCCCATGCTTTACTTAAATCTTTTGGAGAGTCTCTTAAATAGGAAGTGGTAATGTGCACGGGTTATGGGACTAGTCTGAAAATGATAGGTATACAAGAGGGATATAATAAAAACTTTCATGTTGATCGCTGAATATAAACCGTGTGATTTAATTATATTGATGTAATAATATGAAAGGGTATTGGTTCATAATCATAAGCTAGTAAAGATATTGATATTAAATCTTGTTATGTATTACTCATTTAAATGCCGGTTATGGCATGGTGGGGATGTTCGAGCATTTTTATGTCTGATTGACATCCTTTGTGCTGTTTGGATCCGGGGCACCCTATGGTTAACTCTTACCAACCTCCTCCCTAAGGGCATGCGAGTAGTACTTTGCTTCGAGGGTTAATAAAACTTTCATAATAAGTATACGAGTTCTCTATGACTAATGTGAGTTCATGGACTAATACAACACTACAACCTATCCATATATTGCTAGCCACTCCAGTAGCGTGCATTGCCCTTTCTCACCTCGAGAGTCAGTGCAAACTTCGCCGATGCATCCAAACCCCATGATATGATACGCTCTATCACACATAAGCCTCATATATCCTTCCTCAAAACAGCCACCATACCTACTTATCATGGCATTTCCATAGCCATTCCGAGATATAATGACATGCAACTTCCATGGTTACTATCCACATGACATGTGTGTTCATCATCATATTGCTTTGCATGATCATATAGAGCTGACATGATATTTGTGGCAAAGCCACCGTTCATCATTGTAATACATGTTACACTAGATCATTGCACATCCTGGTACACTGCCAGAGGCATTCATATAGAGTCATATTGTTTCAGTTTATCGAGTTGTAAGTAAATAGAAGTGTGATGATCATCATTATTATAGCATTGTCCCGGCGAGGTAAAGAGTTATGGAGACTAATGAGTCCTCCAAAAAGTGGGGATGGGGTTCATGATATTGTTGTTAAAAAATAAAAATTAGATAAAAAGGGAGAAAGGGCAATGCTACTATCCTTTTACCACACTTGTGCTTCAAAGTATCACCACGTTCTTCATATAGAGAGTCTCCATGATTTGTCAATTTCATATACTAGTGGGAACTTTTACATTATAGAACTTGGCTTGTATATTCCGATTACAGGCTTCCTCAAATGCCCGAGGTCTTCATAAGCAAGCAAGTTGGATGCACACCCACATAGTTTCAGTAGTGAGCTTTCATACACTTATAGCTCTAGTGCATCCGTTGCATGGCAATCCCTACTCCTCACACCGATATTGATTGAAAGGCCTCTCCATTGCCTATCAATCCGCCGAGATGATCTGAGACTTTCTTCACTTTTTGTCTTCCCTTATATCTCTATCAACCCATTCTATTCCACCCGTAGTGCTAACTGCTAAGTCTATGCCTCATACTCATATATTTAGTGAAGTTTAAAATGCTGAAGTGAGAAAAAGTATGATACAATTGCCTGGTTTGACACAGGGGTGCTCATGATTTATATCTATGTGATGAAGGCATAGTCATGCCATGCATACATAATTCAATGAGTAGGGATAACATTCGTTAAGCACCGTATGTTTTGAAGAGTAATGATTATGTTCAAGTATTCATGTATATTATTATGTTGATATCAATTACTTCATCGTTTCTCAAATATTCATACAAGAAAAGATTGCATGATAGAAATGCTAGGTAGCATTTGATACGTCTCCAACGTATCTATAATTTTTGATTGTTCCATGCTATTATATTATCTGTTTTGGATGTTTATGGGCTTTATTAAACACTTTTATATTATATTTGGGACTAACCTATTAACCCAGAGCCGAGTGACAGTTTCTGTTTTTTCCCTTGTTTCAGTGTTTCGCAGAAAAGGAATATCAAACGGAGTCCAAACGGAATGAAACCTTCGGGAGAGTTATTTTTGGAACGGAAGCAATCCAGAAGACTTGGAGTGTACGTAAGGGAAGCAATAAGGAAGGCACGAGGCAGGGGGCGCGCCCACCCCTGGGCGCGCCCTCCACCCTCGTGGGCCCTTCGTGGCTCCCCTGATGTATTTCTTCCGCCTAAATATATCCATATACCCTAAAACCATCGGGGAACACAATAGATCGGGAGTTCCACCGCCACAAGCCTCTGTAGCCACCAAAAACCAATCGGGACCCTGTTCCGCAAGACTCACGGAGGGGGAACCCTCACCGTGGTCATCTTCATCATCTCAGCGCTATTCATGACGAGGAGGGAGTAGTTCACCCTCGGGGCTGAGGGTATGTACCAGTAGCTATGTGTTTGATCTCTCTCTCTCTCTCTCTCTCGTGTTCTTAATGTGGCACGATCCTGATGTATCACGAGCTTTGCTATTATAGTTGGATCTTATGATGTTTCTCCCCCTCTACTCTCTTGTATTGGATTGATTTTTCCCTTTGAAGTTATCTTATCGGATTGAGTCTTTAAGGATTTAAGAACACTTGATGTATGTCTTGCCGTGCTTATCTGTGGTGACAATGGGATATCACATGATCCACTTGATGTATGTTTTGGTGATCAACTTGCGGGTTCCGCCCATGAACCTATGCATAGGGGTTGGCACACGTTTTTGACTCGACTCTCCGGTAGAAACTTTGGGGCACTCTTTGAAGTACTTCGTGTTGGTTGAATAGATGAATCTGAGATTTTGTGATGCATATCGTATAATCATACCCACGGACACTTGAGGTGACATTGGAGTATCTAGGTGACATTATGGTTTTGGTTGATTTGTGTCTTAAGGTGTTATTCTAGTACAAACTCTTTGATAGATCGATCCGAAAGAATAACTTTGAGGTGGTTTCGTACCCTACCATAATCTCTTCATTTGTTCTCCGCTATTAGTGACTTTGGAGTGACTCTTTGTTGCATGTTGAGGGATAGTTATATGATCCAATTATGTTATTATTGTTGAGAGAACTTGCACTAGTGAAAGTATGAACCCTAGGCCTTGTTTCCTACCATTGCAATACCGTTTACGCTCACTATCACTTGCTACCTTGCTGTTTTTATATTTTCAGATTACAAAAACCTATATCTACCACCCATATTGCACTTGTATCACCATCTCTTCGCCGAACTAGTGCACCTATACAATTTACCATTGTATTGGGTGTGTTGGAGACACAAGAGACTCTTTGTTATTTGGTTGCAGGGTTGCTTGAGAGAGACCATCTTCATCCTACGCCTCCCACGGATTGATAAACCTTAGGTCATACACTTGAGGGAAATTTGCTACTGTCCTATAAACCTCTGCACTTGGAGGCCCAACAACGTCTAAAAGAAGAAGGTTGCGTAGTAGACATCAAGCTCTTTTCTGGCGCCGTTGCCGGGGAGGTGAGTACTTGAAGGTATATCTTTAGATCTTGCAACCGAATCTTTTATTTTCTTGTTTTATCACTAGTTTAATTTATAAAAGAAAACTACAAAAAAATGGAATTGAGTTTGTCTCATACGCTTCATCTTTTTAATATCTTTCGTAAGTATGATGAAAAGGAAAATTGTGCTCAAGTGCTAGAAGAAGAAGTCTATAAAATGTTTGGCACTAAATCTTTGAATGATGAGCATGATTGCAATGTTGTTAGTATGAACTCTTTGAATATCCATATTAATAATGATGATTGCACTAGTTATGATGAAAATGTCTCCTATAAACATGTCAATTTTTTTGGAGTGCATTGGATTTGCAAGTACACACCAAATAGGGAAGATAGATATTGGAAGAGGCATAAGCATTTAGAAACTAAATTGTTGCAAGAAAGGCTAGATGTTTGTGCTGAAATTTTAAATTTTCTTAGCCGTACTTGTGAACTTTGCAATGAACGGGGTCATTTAACTATTCGATGCAAATTGTTTCATGATCTAATCGTGTCCAAAAATTGTGATGACTTGATTTCCCTTGCACATTATAATGAACTTAGTTTTCTTATGTGTTACGAAGAAATGAAACGTATAACTAAGCATCTTCCAGAATTTGCCCGTTATAAACTTCTTGATTTTGATCTAGAGAAAATTTATATGTATTGTGCGGTGAATTGCATTGAAAATCCTTATATTGCCAATTACATAAAGACAAGAAAACAAATAGAAGACGAAGAGAATACTAATGAAAGGGAAGAGACTTCCCAATATCCTCCTATTATTTCTTATGATGAATGAGGTAACGAGGAGGAGCCTTGTATTCAACCAATCTCATTAATAAGGAGCTCCAAAAAGAGGATTGAACCCACACATGATGTGGTGAAGAAGAAGAAAAGAAAAAGGAAGAGAGGTAAAAAGATATCTCTCCCAAATAATGTTGCTCCTATTATTGTTGTGCCTCATGAAAATGAATCAAAAATAATTGTGGAATATGATGCACTTGATGATGATCTCATTATGCCTATTGCTTGTTGTGATGATTATGATTGGGAAGATACTGATACTTCTTATGATCTTGAAAATCTTTTTGACACTTGCTTGGAAGAATATGATAATAATGTTTGCTATATTATTGGTGCTATCCATACTATTAATGATGAGAGTGATTATGCTTATGATATGAAAAGGCCCAAGCTTGGGGATGCTATGTTTGATGAGAATGACATGTTTGAGAATATATTTGCTGAAATTAATGTTTGTCCCAAGCTTCGGGATGCTACGTTTAATGAAGATGAAATTTTTAGCCTCCCAAGTTTTGATGAGCAAATTTATTATGAGGATAGCATGCCTCCTACTTATGATGATTATATTGATGAAAGTGGGTTTGGAAGAGTGTCAACTTTAGGAAGTAATGATCCCACTATTTTGGAGGATGTTGAATCTTATTGTGAATATGAAAGTGGATTTGGAGAGGTCATGACTTTATTTAGTGATGATTCCACTATCTTGGAAGAGGTTTCAATCGATTATGATGAGAACAAAGTTGCTACTTATGACGATTATTGTGATGAAACTTATGCTATAAAAAGTAGTGATGACTATATTTATAAAACTTGTCATGATTATGATTCCCCTTTTTCTGAACATTACTATTTTAATGTGGAAACAATTTATAGTATTCAAGTCTCTTATGATACTCCCACTATCCCGAGTGAGAAGAATTTTGCTTATGTGGAGAGTAGTAAATTTTTTATGCTTGTAGATCATGAAAAGAATGCTTTAGGTGCTGGTTATATTATTGAATTCATTAATGATGCTACTAAAAATTATTATGAGGGAGGAATGTATGCTTGTAGGAATTGCAATAATATCAAGTTTCCTCTCTATGTGCTTAAAATCTTGAAGTTATGCTTGTTTTACCTTCCTATGCAAGTTGATTCTTGTTCCCATAAGTTGTTTGCTCACAAAATCCCTATGCATAGGAAGTGGGTTAGGATTAAATGTTCTAGTCATATTCTTCATGATGCTCTCTTTATGTTTCAATTCTTATCTTTTATGTGAGCATCATTGAAATCATCATGCCTAGCTAGGGGCGTTAAACGTTAGCGCTTGTTGGGAGGCAACCCAATTTTATTTTAGTTCTTTGATTTTTGGGTCTGTTTAGGAATAAATAATCTATCTAGCCTCTGGTTAGATGTGGTTTTGTGTTTCAATTAGTGTTTGTGCCAAGTATAACCTTTGGGAAGACTTGGGTGAAGTCTTTATGATCATGCTGTAAAAAACAGAAACTTTAGCGCTCACGAGATTAGCTAATTTTTTTTTACTGGAGAGTGCTATTTAGTTGATTATTTTTGCAGATGATTACTAGAAAAATTCCTCAGATCCACCAATTTATTTCATAAATTTTGGAGTTCCAGAAGTATACATTTGATACAGATTACTACTACAGACTGTTCTGTTTTTTGACAGATTCTGTTTGCTATGTGTTGTTTGCTTATTTTGTTGAATCTATGAGTAGTATCGGAGGGTATGAACCATAGATAAGTTGGAATACAGTAGATATTACACCAATATGAATTTATAATGAGTTCATAACGGTACCTAAGTGGTGATTTATTTTCTTATACTAACGGAGCTTACGAGTTTTCTGTTAAGTTTTGTGTTGTGAAGTTTTCAAGTTTTGGGTAAAGATTCGATGGACTATGGAATAAGGAGTGTCAAGAGCCTAAGATTGGGGATGCCCAAGGCACCTCAAGGTAATATTCAAGGACAACCAAAAGCCTAAGCTTGGGGATGCCTCGGAAGGAATCCCCTCTTTCGTCTTCGTTCATCGGTAACTTTACTTGGAGCTATATTTTTATTCACCACATGATATGTGTTTTGCTTGGAGCGACATTTTATTTTCTTTTATTTTGATTTCTGTTTGAATAATATACCAAGATCTGAATTTCTTAAATGTTAGAGAGTCTTCACATAGTTGCATAATTATTAATCTACTCATTGATCTTCACTTATATCTTTTCGAGTAGTTTGTCTTTTGCTCTAGTGCTTCACTTATATCCTTTTAGAGCACGGCGGTGGCTTTATTTTGAAGAAATATATGAACTCTCGTGCTTCACTTATATTATTTTGAGAGTCTTTAGAACAGCATGCTAATTTGCTTTGGTTATGAATTTAGTCCTAATATGATGGGCACCCAAGAGGATATAATAAAACTTTCATATAAAGTGCATTGAATACTGTGAGAAGTTTGATTCTTTATGATTGTTTTGAGATATGAAGATGGTGATATTAGAGTCATGCTAGTGGAGTAGTTGTGAATTTGAGAGATACTTGTGTAAAAGTTTGTGATTCCCATAGCATGCACGTATGGTGAACCGTTATGTGATGAAGTCGGAGCATGATTTATTTATTGATTGTCTTCCTTATGAGTGGCGGTCGGGGACGAGCGATGGTATTTTCCGACCAATCTATCCCCCTAGGAGCATGCTCCTAGTACTTTGCTTTGATAACTTGTAGATTTTTGCAATAAATATATGAGTTCTTTATGACTAATGTTGAGTCCATGGATTATACACACTTTTCTTCCTTCCACCATTGCTAGCCTCTCTAATACCGTGCACCTTTCGCCGGTATTATACACCCAACATATACCTTCCTCAAAACAGCCACCATACCTACCTATCATGGCATTTCCATAGCCATTCCGAGATATATTGCCATGCAACTTTCCACTGTTCCGTTTATTATGGACACGCTCCATCATTGTCATATTGCTTTGCATGATCATGTAGTTGACATCGTATTTGTGGAAAAGCCACCTTTCATAATTCTTTCATACATGTCACTCATGAGTCATTGCATATCCCGGTACACCGCCGGAGGCATTCATATAGAGTCATATTTTGTTCTAAGTATCGAGTTGTATTCTTGAGTTGTAAGTAAATAAAAGTGTGATGATCATCATTATTAGAGCATTGTCCCAGTGAGGAAAGGATGATGGAGACTATGATTCCCCCACAAGTCGGGATGAGACTCCGGACTAAAAAAAAGAGGCGATAAAAAAGGGGAGAAAAGGCCCAAATAAAAAAATAAAAAAATAAAAAAATGAGAGAAAAAGAGAGAAGGGACAATGCTACTATCCTTTTACCACACTTGTGCTTCAAAGTAGCACCATAATCTTCATGATAGAGAGTCTCCAATGTTGTCACTTTCATATACTAGTGGGAAATTTACATTATAGAACTTGGCTTGTATATTCCAATGATAGGCTTCCTCAAATTTCCCTAGGTCTTCGCGAGCAAGCAAGTTGGATGCACACCCACTTAGTTTCTTTTTGAGCTTTCATACACTTATAGCTCTAGTGCATCCGTTGCATGGCAATCCCTACTCACTCAAATTGATATCTATTGATGGGCGTCTCCATAGCCCGTTGATACCCCTAGTTGATATGAGACTATCTTCTCCTTTTTGTCTTCTCCACAACCACCATTCTATTCCACCTATAGTGCTATGTCCATGGCTCACGCTCATGTATTGCGTGAAGATTGAAAAAGTTTGAGAACATCAAAAGTATGAAACAAATGCTTGGCTTGTCATCAGGGTTGTGCATGATTTAAATATTTTGTGTGATGAAGATAGAGCATAGCCAGACTATATGATTTTGTAGGGATAGCTTTCTTTGGCCATGTTATTTTGAGAATACATGATTACTTTGTTAGTATGCTTGAAGTATTATTATTTTTATGTCAATAATAAACTTTTGTCTTGAATCTTATGGATCTGAATATTCTTGCCACAATAAAGTGAATTACATGGATAAATATGTTTGGTAGCATTCCACATCAAAAATTCTGTTTTTATCATTTACCTACTCAAGGACGAGCAGGAATTAAGCTTGGGGATGCTGATACGTCTCCAATGTATCTATAATTTTTGATTGTTCCATGCTATTATATTATCTGTTTTGGATGTTTATGGGCTTTATTAAATACTTTTATATTATTTTTGGGACTAACCTATTAACCCAGAGCCCAGTGCCAGTTTCTGTTTTTTCCCCTTGTTTCAGTGTTTGGCAGAAAAGGAATATCAAACGGAATCCAAACGGAATGAAACCTTCGGGAGAGTTATTTTTGGAACAGAAGCAATCCAGAAGACTTGGAGTGTACGTAAGGGAAGCAACGAGGAAGGCATGAGGCAGGGGGCGCACCCACCGCCTGGGCGCGCCCTCCACCCTCATGGGCCCCTCATGGCTCCCCTGATGTATTTCTTCCGCCTATATATATCCATATACCCTAAAACCATCGGGGAACACAATAGATCGGGAGTTCCGCCGCCGCAAGCCTCTGTAGCCACCAAAAACCAATTGGGACCCTGTTCCGGCACCCTACCGGAGGGGGGAACCCTCACGAGTGGCCATCTTCATCATCCCAGCGCTCTCCATGACGAGGAGGGAGTAGTTCACCCTCGGGGCTGAGGGTATGTACCAGTAGCTATGTGTTTGATCTCTCTCTCTCTCTCTCTCTCTCTCTCTCGTGTTCTTGATGTGGCACAATCTTGATGTATCACGGGCTTTGCTATTATAGTTGGATCTTATGATGTTTCTCCCCCTCTACTCTCTTGTATTGGATTGAGTTTTCCCTTTGAAGTTATCTTATAGGATTGAGTCTTTAAGGATTTGAGAACACTTGATGCATGTCTTGCCGTGCTTATCTGTGGTGACAATGGGATATCACGTGATCCACTTGATGTATGTTTTGGTGATCAACTTGTGGGTTCCGCCCATGAACCTATGCATAGGGGTTGGCACGTTTTCGTCTTGACTCTCGGTAGAAACTTTGGGGCACTCTTTGAAGTACTTTGTGTTGGTTGAATAGATGAATATGAGATTTTGTGATGCATATCATATAATCATACCCAGGATACTTGAGGTGACATTGGAGTGTCTAGGTGACATTAGGGTTTTGGTTGATTTGAGTCTTAAGGTGTTTTTCTAGTACGAACTCTTTGATAGATCGATCCGAAAGAATAATTTTGAGGCGGTTTCGTACCCTACCATAATCTCTTTGTTTGTTCTCCGCTATTAGTGACTTTGGAGTGACTTTGTTGCATGTTGAGGGATAGTTATATGATCCAATTATGTTATTATTGTTGAGAGAACTTGCACTAGTGAAAGTATGAAACCTAGGCCTTGTTTCCTAGCATTGCAATACCGTTTACGCTCACTTTTATTATTTGCTACCTTGCTGTTTTTATATTTTTAGATTACAAAAACCTATATCTAACATCCATATTGCACTTGTATCACCATCTCTTCGCCGAACTAGTGCACCTATACAATTTACCATTGTATTGGGTGTGTTGGGGACACAAGAGACTCTTTATTATTTGGTTGTAGGGTTGCTTGAGAGAGACCATCTTCATCCTACGCCTCCCACGGACTGATAAACCTTAGGTCATCCACATGAGAGAAATTTTCTACTGCCCTACAAACCTCTGCACTTGGAGGCCCAACAACGTCTACTAGAAGAAGGTTGCGTAGTAGACATCAGCATTCAACATAAAAAATTCTATTTTTATCATTTACCTACTTGAGGACGAGCATGACTTAAGTTCGGGGATGCTGATACGTCTCCAACGTATCTATAACTTTTGATTATTTCATGCTATTATATTATTAATACTGTATGGTTTATATGCAACTTTATATCATTTTTTGGGAACTAACCTATTAACCTAGTGGCCATTGCTAGTTCCTACTTTTACCTATTTTATTGTTTCACAGAAAAATAGTACCAAACAAGGTATAAACGCAATGAAACTTTACGGTGATTTTTTCTAGACCAGAAGGGACCCTAGGAGGTTCGGAAGGAGGCCATAAGGTGTACGACTGGGCCACAAGCTCACATGGCGCGCCCCTAGGGGTGGCTTGGCACCTGAGCTTGTGGGCCCCTTATAACTATTTGCCGTAATTCCACTTCTATAAATTCCCTAAAATCCCAAAACCACCAGAGCGGAGACACGAAACAATTATTCCGCCGCCGCAAAATTTCGTTCTTCCGCGATCCCATATGGAGGCCTTCGTTGGTACTCTGCAGGAGGGGGAATCGATCTCGGAGGGTTTCTACATCAACCTTGCTGCACCTCCGATGATGTGTGAGTAGTTCACCATAGACCTACATTTGCATAGTGAGCTAGATCTCTCTCTCTCTCTCTCTCTCTCTCTCTCTCTCTCTGATCTTCAATACAATGTTCTCCTCAGAGTTCTATCCGATGTAATCTTGTTTTTGCGGTGTGTTTGTTGGGATCTGATGAATTGTGGGTTTCTGATCAGATTATTCATTGAAAGTAATAGAGTCTTTTCTAAACTTTATTATGTGTGATTGTTATAGCTATGTAATGCTTTCCGATATATGAGTTTTCTTTGGCCAAGTTGATGAGTAGATCTTCAGTGGAATTAGTGCATAGTAGTAGGTTCAATCTTGCAGTGTCCTCACCACGTGACAAAAGGGGTAGCGAGGCACATATTTGTAGTGTTGCTACTAAGGGGAAAACAATGGGGTTCAATCATATTGCTTGTGTAACATCCCAAATTTTCAATTTGGAATGTTATACATAGAGCATCATTGCATATCATATTTTTGTTGCATTTTTTTTCTCGATCCTAGAAATTCTACACAACTCAAGGACCCACGGAGAGAGTTGGGGATTTCGTTATTTTCATGTTTGAGTTTTCTCAAATTTTGAAATAGGATCATTTGATTTATCTTCAGTTATTTCTACTATCAAAATATGAGAGAGGGAATAAAATGACTTTCCCAAAATAAAGAAATAATGAAGATTTAATAATAAAATTAAATAAGATTTTATTTTGGAGTTTTTCGCCTTTTTATTTGAATTTAGGAAAAATGCGCGTTTTTCAAAATTGCATTTAGGCCCCAAATAAATGCTCATCTTGTCCGGCTTGATTTTAGAAGCCGGGGAAAATTTATTTCGGGATTTTTGGAGTTCGTTTAGTATTTCTTTTTATTTTTCTTCTGCGCGGAATTATTTAAAAAAAAAGCAGCATAGCCGACCTCTGCCGTAGTGTTCCGGGACTCCGGCCGAGGTGGCTTTATAAGCCTGACCCACGAGGCCAAAACCCTAACCCGCGCCCGACCTCAAGACTCCGCGCCCATGGCCACACCGCCGCCCATGGCCATGCGTCCGGACCTCGCCGGACCATGCCGCCGCCCGGACCCCGGACCCCGCCGCCGCCGCCCGAACTCACCGGACCCCGCCGCCCGACCTCGCCGGACCCCGCCGCCGCCCTCGCCGAGGTTCTCCGCCGCCTCGTAAACCGTGCCGCCAGTTTTTCTAAAAACGGGGCGGTTTTTCTTCGGTTTATTTTCGGTTTTTTAGTTCGGTTTTTATTAGTTTCGGTTTTTTTTCCGGTTCGGTTAAACAGCGAACGTTCGTTCGTTCATTCATTTTTTAACAAACACGTTCGTCAGATTAGTTTAGTTAACGAACGCCCGTTCGTTAACCTGTTCGTCGTTTTTCTTTTTCTCGGATTTAATCCGCGATTTTCTGATCGCGATTCTTGATCCGATTTTCGTTTTAGTATAACTTTTCGCTCGTTTATCGGAATGAGGCGATTCAAGCGCCTGGAGTTTCGTCTCGAAGCCCTCTTTCCGAATAACCTACTTAAAAAAGTTTTTGCTTCTGTAAAATTTGACTTAGATCCAGATTAGTAAAACGAAGTTGTTTTCTTTCGCCGTTTGTCTTTCGTTGCTTCGTTTGATTTGATTCTTTTTGCAAACCGGAGTTCTTAAGTTGAACTATCTGGTTAGATCTATTTGAGTTTTACCTGTGCATTAGATGAGTACTTATTCTATGCTTGTTTGTCTGCGATAGAATACCCGGAGTCGCTACTTTGTTACTTAGTCTCTAGGTTTCATGGATCATCAGCAAGGCAAGTAACACTTTGATCATACCTCTTCTCATACCCAGTTTTTATGCATTAGATCTATCCTCAAACATTGCATGATTAGGATCTAATTAAATTGTGGGATGGGAAGTAGATTGAGGTAGTACCTTTTACCTGTTTTATTATCAAACCCTTGGGAGTTACTTCTACGTTTGCTTATTATGCCATGCTATGCTAGTAGACATGGATTGGGTGAGTGTATCCATGACAGATGTGAGATTGTTAACTAATGGTTATTTAAGGTGGCAACTTAAACACACATCTGGGTGGATTGAGGCACTGGTTTCCATCAGACTTACTGTATTTCTTGGACCGCCACCCAGCTCAAAGGGATCATGTGATTATTCATGCTAGAAACTTCCGTGTGCAGCCACATGCTACTATGGGCTCTAGCATAGTTGACTAAGTTGTGCGAACTCTTACGGGTAGACTAGCTGATGTAGGGGTTGTAGGTTGGCACGGTCTACCCACATGTAAGGTGCTAGCGCTTCTGAAAGACTATGTCTCGGTCATCCGTTTCTCAAACACCAAGTAGTGCGAGAAATCAAACGGAGGAGATCGAGTCTTGTGGGGAAAAGTGCACAAACCTCTGCAGAGTGTATAAACTAATCATGGTTAGCCGTGTCCCCGGTTATGGACATTTTGAGTATCTAGTACTTGGATTATCATGTGAATCTCATCATGTTACTGCTAATTAATATTGTTGGGTTTCTAATGAGTACTTTTAATTGGGATTGAGAATGCTGTCAACCATTCTCAATGTTTCACAACCACCATGATAGTTAAATAAATTTATTCCTTTGAAGTAGGAAAAAATTGGCTTTACGCAAAACTGTAACCATAGAGCTTTCCACCAGCCATATATGCATGTAGTATAGGCTTATTCTTTCATTATTCTCTATGTGTTACTTTGCCAAAGATATTCCATGTCTTGACCGTTTTTCGGGCTTCTGCGGCATTTAGTGTGGTGTTTAGGTCGTGGTTCTATACTCGGTGATGCCGTTGGAGTTGATGGACTCGCTTATTCTTCCAAGCCTTCCATTTGTTATCGTTATTAGATGGCCTTAAGCCATATTTATTCTATTAAGTTCTCTCTTGAGACATTCGATTGTAATAAGTGTGTGATTGCTACTCTGTTATAAATCCTCCGAGTAATCGTGTGGTGTCGTAATTATCGATCCAGGATGACACCGAGCACGTAGATCGATCGTTTGAGGTCTGGTCGCTACAGCTTGATTTTATTCTATCTACATTATGTCATTATACTTCATGCATTACTATGTTTGTTATGAACTAAATACCTAGAGAGGCAAGCATATAAGCGTTGTCGAAGTGGAGTAATAGTAGTAGATGCATGCAGTAGTCGGTCTAATTGTCACGGACGCAATGCCTATATACTGATCATGCCATGAATAACGTCATAACTATGCGCTTTTCTATCAATTACCCAGCAGTAATTTGTCTCGCCGCCGTATGCTGTGTTCTTGAGAGAGATTCCTCTAGTGAAAACTATGCCCCCCTGGTCTATTCAACATATTTACTAAAATCAAAAATACCTTACTGCATTTTTTACTTCTATTTTTTACTTTACAGTTGATGAATCCAATTTACGTGATGTTTTTCCTACAATTTTGTGCCTACAAGGTGGGCTTTGTGGAATTTTACCGCGTTCGCGCACTTCTTTTTGTTGATAATCCTTCAGGTGACGTATTTTGGAGCAATATTCATTTAATGGAGAAAACCCTAAACATGATAGTGGAATCACGCATTCTCTCGAAATAGGGTTTCCCCCCGCTTTATATTACAAAGCAACCATCACCGATACAACCAATGATAGATGCTGGGGCAGAAGCAGCCCAGGCACGCCCAAAAGAAACTACAGAGAAAACGCAAAAGAAACAAATGCCGACAATGACGGATCAACACAAATGAAGAATCATCGCGGCCGTTGCTCTCTCCGGGGATCTTCCACCAAGCTCCGAATCCTAAGCGCCGATACCACACAACACCTCTAAGAAGGAACGCGATGATGACGACATTGCTGCAAGGGTTTTCCCCGGTACACGGCAAGGGCAAAAGGAAGGGTGGCACCCAACGCCCTCCAGGAAGGTCCGGCGGCACCCTCAGGCGCCACCGCGTCAGAGTCGGCCAGGCCGACAGGGATTTCTCCCGATCCCAACCATCACCCCGGGTGCTCCAGAGCACGCCACCATACCATCCACCACCTTGCGCCAACACGGTCTTGAGTCTTCCACGCTGTCTCATCACGTCACCGCGAAGTGGGACCTGCACAGCGAAGAAGAGAAGCCGGGACTCGGAGCAGCAACACCGTCAGCACGCTGGAGGGTCCAACCTCTACTGTCACCGACGGGATCGGACCGGACACAACAATGGGAGCATACCAGGCCCGTGGGCCCACAGGCCCGGCCAGGCCCTCAAATGCCCGTAAAGATCCACCATCGCGATGCAGAAGGCATGCCGTCGGCGTCGCTGCTCCCTGTCCGAGCTGCCGCTCCACTTCACCATGCCAGAGGCAGTGAAGCCAAGCCGATGCTGGCCCGTTAGGACCCTAAGGGCCCAGATCTGGGTCGGGGTCGCGCCGCCGGCCACCTAGCGCCACCAGGCCGCCCCGCCGCCAAGTGGTCGTGTCACCACCGCGCCAGCCGCCGGCTCCCGTGCCAGGATGCCGAACCGCCGCCTGCCGATCTGCACCCACCGTCGAGCGCTTCCTCGGGAAGGGCGCCACACGTGGGGAAAGGAAGGCCCGCCACCATCGAAGTCGCCCGGCCAGATCCGGGGGCACCGTCCGGCAGCGGCGGGGGAGGGGCGATGGAGGGGTGGGGGCGAGGAGAAGATGCAGGCGAGCCGCTCCGGCAGTGTGAGGCGGGGTCGGGAGGGGGAAAGGGGGGAGGGCTTATTGTACGATCAATCTTGTTCCCACCAAATAGCCGTATTAAAGATGATAAACACTTTTCATTAAAAATCAAGCAAGAAGGCCAAAGAAACCTCCGCCGTTGCGCTTCCAAAGTGAACGACGGAGCTCCATGCGACCGCACACGCTCGCATGAGCAGTCGTTTGGTGCGGCGCCGCCTTCGGGGGATCAGCTATTTTCACCCCATCATAACGAATCATGAAGGGGACGAACAGATACTCTAGAAACTCATCCAGAAGGCATAACCCTAGCCTTCGGAGAGTCCATTCGGAGGGAGGATTGACCGGGAGAAGAAGGGGATTCCTCTCACCGCGCGAGGAATGACATCATCATCAACATCTACATCATCACCACCTTCATCATCATCATCCACATCCTTATCATCTGCAACATCAAGAACCCTAGTGGATCCTTCGGTGTATGGGTTGAATCATTCACCCATGTATTCCATTACGATCACCAGGTGATTGTTGTTCTTATGCGTGAGTAGACCCCTAGTTCTCGGGGATATGGATGAACCTTGGTATGTGTAGGATCTGAAATGTTTATTACGGATACGAGATTCACTGTTGAATGCTTAGTTTAATAACTTCATGAATGTTGTGAAGGGGCCCCACTCATCATTTGTTCCTTTATTGGCCACGAAGTATATCACTCTCTTTGCATAGGTTTATTGGCCACTCATCCCATGTATCTTCCACCCCCCTCATACCCTTTTGTGGCTAGCACTTTAAACACCCCTCCCCCTATGCAGGGTTAACTAAGAATAGAATTGCCACCATAGTGCTTAGCTCATGTACCTCCCCTTATGGAAAGTGTTGTTACCCGCAGATATTGCTAGGAAGAATCCCAATGTTATGGTTGCTAGGAAAGTGTTATTGCCCGCACATGCTGCTAGGTTGTTACCTGCACATGTTGCTAGGAAAGTGTTGTTACATGCATATGTAACTCCCACCATAGAGCTTAGCTCATGTACACACTAAAATAGAAGCACGAATAGTGTTGTTACCCGCACATGTTGCTAGGAAAGAATCCCAATGATATGGTGTTAAAATAATGTTAATTGGGATAATAAAGGCCTACCATAAAAACAATAAATAAGGGGAGGAAGAAAGATGAGCAATAGAGGAGACCAAGGCGATCAACGACGCGCTCTTACTGTAGGTCATACCGCTCGCCGCCGCCTGGTCCAGTATTTACCCCCTGAGATCGGATCATGGATCAAATGACCAAAGCCACCAGAAACAACTTTAGAACAAGGGACATTTCCATTCCCCCCTAACTTTGGCCCAACCTCATCTTTACCCCTAAAATTAAACAGTTCTCAACTTTCCCCCTCTTTTGTCAAGAACGCTTATGGAAATACCCTTCCGTCCCGTTTTCGTTCGCTAAAAGTGGTTTGACCATCATCGAAACTTTCTCTGGACATAGTTGCCCCTATCCGCATATGGCACTGACATGTGTACCCATTCGTCCCTATAAAAAAACTCTCTCTCACCTCTCTTTGTTTCACTTACAAGCTGACCATTTTCTAGATAAAACATACAAGAAAAAGAAAATAGCAGATGCTTGGCTAATTAAAGAAGGGGTCCCACATGTCATAGAGTAAGGGTTTACGTAACTACTAGGTAATTAACCTAAGTGAAATATCATGGATGTCTCCTAGAGGGGGGGGGGGAGGGGGTGAATAGGCGCTTTAAAATAATTATGGTTTAGGCTTGAACAAATGCGGAATAAAACTAGCGTTTAATTTGTCAAGCACAATATCTAAATCAACTAGGCTCACCTATGTGCACCAACAACTTATGCTAAGCAAGATAACAACTAAGTGATAGCAAGATATATAACATGTCATACTATGGCTATCACAAAGTAAAGTGCATAAGTAAAGGGCTGGGGTACGAGATAACCAAGGCACGCGGAGACGACGATGTATTCCGAAGTTCACACCCTTGCGGATGCTAATCTCCATTTGGAGTAGTGTGGAGGCACAATGCTCCCCAAGAAGCCAATAGGGCCAGCGTAATATCCTCATGCCCTCGCACAATGCAAGATGCCATGATTCCACTAAGGGACCCTTGAGGGCGGTCACCGAACACGCACAAATGGCAACCCTTGGCGGTGGTCACCGAACCCGTACACTTTGGCAACCCTTGGGGGCCGTCACTGGAACCCGTACAAATTGCTCGAGGCGATCTACACAACCTAATTTGAGACCCCGACGCTTTCCCGAAGCTTTACACCACAATGATTGAGCTCTGAAGCACCACCAACCATCTAGGGTGCCCAAGCACCCAAGAGTAATAAGCTTCTCAACTTTTCACTTACACGTATCACTGTGGAGACTCAAACCGATGTGACTAATGCAATGGCAAGGGCACACAGAGTGCCCAAGTCCCTCACTCCCAAATTCCATAAAAGCAACGAAAGCTATGGAGGAAAATGAGAGGAAGACCAAGAAGGAGAACACCAAGAACTCCAAGATCTAGATCCAAGGGGTTCCCCTCACATAGAGGAGAAAGTGGTTGGTGGAAATGTGGATCTAGATCTCCTCTCTTCTTTACCCCAAAAACTAGTAAAAATCCATGGAGGGATTGAGAGATAGCAAGCTCCAAGAGGTCAACAATGGTGGCGGAAAAACTTGCTCAGATTTCTTAGGTTGGAGGTGGAAGAAGGGGGTATAAATACCCCCAAGAAAAATATGACCGTTGTACCCCGGGCACCCGGACAACCCAGAGTAAAAGCCACTAAACTCCGGGCACCCGTGGGGAAAACCTCGGGCACCCGGACGAACAAGGGAAGCACAACAATAGGGGGGACCGGGCACCCGGGGGTCCCAATCCCGGGCACCCGGAGGGGGCCGAGAGGAGGAGGCGGAGGAGCCCGGGCACCCGGGGTGATCAGAGGAGGTGAGGGAGCGCCCCAGATGACCCCAGACACCCGGGGGGCGAGACCCCGAGCACCCAGACCGGCCAGAGAGGTCACTAAGGAGGGGCTCGGTTGACCCCGAGCACCCGGGGGTCAAGGACCCCGGGCATCCACACTAGGCAGAGAGAAGCGGGAACCGGTAAAATTGAAACAACCACAACTTTTGCAAATGAACTCCGAAATTGATGAAACCAAGTTTGTTTGATAGCTAAAGACAAGGGCTAACACAATATTGACAGAATATCAAGAAATAGCAATTGAGAAAATACCCAAAATAAAATGGTGATAACCCTTTCTCAAATAAGATCGGTAAAAACTCAAACACCGCAAACGCAAAAGAAGATGCACAGGAAATCAGTTTTCGTTGAACTAGAGATTGTCTTGAAGATAACCACAAGCTCTAAAACCTCACAAAGAAAAAATCCAAACAAGAACCAAAAAATATGATGATGCCAAGAATGCAATGGTTTGAGCTCTCATCGAACGATACGATCAAGCTACTCACTTGAGAGCCCCCCTTGATAGTAAGGCTATCGATCCTATAATCCGGTCTCCCAACTAACACCATGAGACCGGTAAAATAGAAAACCTATCAAGGATAGACCTTTTCCTTGCACATAGTCCACTTGAGCTAGATGATGACAGTCTTGACTCAAGTTGGACCACCTTTCTTGATTGCATTGGCTCGATGAAGACTAGTAGATTGCTCCCCCATACTCCACTATGGGTGAGCCACTCTTCGGGACATCTTCACAAGTCCATTGTCACCAAAATGGACGGCAAGCTTAAAGCATGATCTCTTCGTGATGCTCCATTCTTCGAGATGCTCCACTTGAACTTTCACACCACAATCTTAATGACGATCACCACTTGATGTTATCCTCCATGGATTGTATGATACCTTCCTTTGATGCAAGCCCATGGAAACATACCTAACCCCACACTGAACTCTGACATAGACCATGGGTTAGTACACAAAGCATAATGGACAATGCTTACCATACCATGGGATCACTTGATCCCTTTCGGTACATCTTCTACGCTTTCGTGTTGATCAACTTGATTCACACTTGACTTAGTCTTGATCAACCTTGTATCATGTCTTCTACATGAAAATGCCGGGGCTACTGAATCGAGGGATTGAAACAGAGCGGGAGTAACAGATATCGCACACGGTCCACACATACTAATCATGTGCTATCAAACATAAAACCCTTCCAGGCGGTAGATATTTTTGAGATTGTGAGGTAGTAGATATTTTCGAGAGCGGGAGGCAAGCCTCGTGGAGACCAATCTACTATGCTGATGTGAGTGACAGGGGCATGGGCGTGGCCCACGGGTAGTCTAAGCGAATTGTGTCTGTTGCGTCCCCAATCACAGACGGTTGCTGCATCCAACTCGTCTGCTGTTTATAAATTTAGCAAAAGGAATAAAACGGGAAATGGTCAGAACACGGACGCACTTGTATGTGGACCAAATATATGTATTGAAAGGGTGGTTTGATGTTCAAATACCCAATGCACAACTTTTATGTGGCACCTGTCGCACAAAGCACACAGTATTGCTAGTCAGCCAGACCCTATGAACCCACTTCTTGTCGGCGATAAGGGAATCCTAGATACGAACGCATGCCCCAAATAGCTAGGTATGAAATCTCACCCTACCGTAACACAAAACCTACATGAGTCCATCATGGTCAAAACTTCCCCTTTCGCTTCCGGACAAAGGTGGACCATGTGCCGACCCACAAATGTGCGCTTTGTCACGTGAGATGGGTGAGACCACATATGAACAACTTGTAGGTGGCCCTACTATATGTATGAAAAGGGTGCGGTGTGATATTTAACTAGATACACAACTTTGATGTGGCACATGTGCCTCACAGATTAACCGGAGTTCCCCGACCTCACGGAGGTCGCAGGTAGTGCGAAGTAGCCCCCCTCCCCCCCACACACATCGGGGGTGGGAGGGGTGAGAGGGCATCTCACCAAGATGTATTATAACACGGACCAAGCAGAATCCAACTTGGTCGTATAATCTCTCTCGCTCGTTGTTGGGCAAAGTAATGGACGTCCACATGGCCCCGCACAATGGGCTAGCTTTTGTCGTCGATAACCTCGCGAGGGAGTGCCTGAAGACAAAACCCACTCTGTGCATGTGGCCCAAACATATGTATATGGAAGTGGTGTGTGGTGTTTGAATACCCAATGCACAATTTTGATGTGGCACCATGCTTTGGAACGTAAAATACACACACTGAGCGAGGGTTCACGACGCGTAACATGCGCTCAAACTTAATTAATTAGGTCTGGAATGATCGACCTACTATATGGTAACAAGAACCAAAGAAGAATAATCCACCCTGGTAACCTTTCTCGTCGTCGGTCGAAATGATGGACGTCCGCACGGGCCCACAAATATATAGGCTTGCCGTTGATAACAAAGCGAGTGAGAGTGTCCAAAGACAACCATTGCATGCATGTGTCCCAAACATATTTATGGAGGTCCGTGATGCATGTATATGAGTTGAACACTACAGGAATCAGGAACTTTTCCGTCAGCCATGGCAGACGACAAAGGCACACATGGCGGACGACAAAGACCTTTGCCGTCAGCCAGCTGACGGCAACACGTCCGGCTGAACAGGCTATGGCAAAGGCTTCTTTGCCCTCGGCTGGAGGACGACAAAGATATAAAGGTATTTTCCATCCGCCAGCTGATGGCAAAGAGCCTGGACGGCGCACGTGCCAGCTTAGGTCCGTAAGGGGTTAACGACGTTCATTACCGTCGGCTGGCGGACGGCAAATACCTTTGTATCTTTGTCGTCAGTCAGTGGACAGAAAATAGCACTGAATCATTTCCATCGGCTGGCAGACGGTCAAGCGTGCCACGTGGCAGCACCTAGGGGGCTGGCCTATTTGGTAGCTTTGCCGTCAGCTGGCTGCCGGCAAATATTCGACGTTCTTTGCCGTCCGCGAGCGGACGGCAAAGCATCCAAGTAGGCAGCTTACTGCCCCAAGTTGAATAGGTAGCTGACACGTGGCATTTTTGCCGTCCGCTAGCTGATGGCAAAGCTCTTTGCCATCCGCCAGTTGACGGCAAAGAGTCTATATAGCCCCTGTTTTTTCTGTTTTTTCTTGAAACCACAGAATTTCATATATATGTGTACACACATATGAAAATACTTTCGACAAGCATACCAACACACATACATACCAAATCATATCCTGCCATATGGATATGATCATCCAACACATATACATAGCAAATGGTTTCATCCAACACATATACATAGCCAGCATATCCAACAACAATTATACACTGGTTTCATCCATACATACATATATAGGTAGCAAGTTTGACATTGTTCATCGTACAAAATCAAAACAAGAAGGAAGCATAAAGAGAAGAGTAGACTCCACCAACGCAAGCTTCCTCATCTAAAGCAAATCTGCAAATTGGGAAAGAAGCAAGTTAGAAGAAGAAGACTATCTCGAAAAAGAAGAAGAAGAAGAAGAGGAAGAAAAGGAAGAAAAGGAAGAAGAAGAAGATTTTTTCTTCTCTTTCTTTTTCTAAGTGTAGGTCATTTTAGAGCTAAGCTAGGTAAATAGGTCATTTTGGAGCTTACTAAGGTTATTATGTCATTTTTGAGGAAAGTAAGGTAAGCCTATATCATTTTGGAGGTAACAAAGATTATCATGACATTTTTGAGGAAAGAAAGCTAAGTATAGCTCATTTTACATCTAACTTAGGTAGTTATGCCATTTAGGAGGAAAGTTAGCTAAGTATGCATTTGTTAAGCAAAACACTAGAGAAAACTTACCCTCATCACAATAAATGCGATGAAGATCGCAACTAAGGTAAAGATTGATCCAACGGCATAATGATACCAAGCCTCATTATCAATGGCATATTTTCTAATCTTCTTAAGCTTCATGCGCATTCCATCCATCTTCAAGTGCATTGCATTCATCTTCATCTTGTGATCATCGATGACATCAGCAACATACAACTCCAATGTCATCTTCTCTTCTTCAATTATTTTAATTTTTTCTTTCAAATACTCATTTTATTTTTCAACTAAATTTAACTTCTCGACAAAAGGGTCGGTTTCAAATTCCGGTTCACATACCTCCTAGATTAAAACATCTTTATGTCAACTTGATGGCCATAATTGTCATAAATGAGAAATGCAACAAATAGGTATGAAAGAGAATTTACCGCATCTGAATCATAAAGCGGGCGAAGACCGACGGGGACGGACATCAAGACCATGGCACTATGTATAAGAAACAATCATACAAAGTAAGAAAAATATAGAAGTAACTATATAAATCAAGTACAACATTAAAAATTGAATACCTAGTCATAATCTGGTTCAATAAATGCTTTGGGATCAATAAATGCATCATCATCATCACTACTATCGATGTGTGAGCTCATCATCATCATTAATAAATGCATCATCATCATGTGGAAGGCCACCTCTACGTAATCTGTCAAGCATTGACAGGTCATCCGCAGCAGTAACCTGTTCTAATTCAGGCTCTTCTTGTTCCGACCGAGGGTTGAAGTCGAGTTCACTGTCGCTGTGTACTTCAATGTTCTGGGGTGAAGTAGAGCGGTTCTTGGAACGTTTTTTGGAAAGACACGTTTCTTGGAAGAATTCTCCTTCATATGTGTCTGGGTTAATGTGAGGTGCATAATCATATTCATTGGGGGGAGGTGGTCTAACACGTGGAGGCACATCATAAATGTAGCGACCCGACCTCAGACGGTCAAGCCTCTGTGTATCCGTGCCATCCCTGGATCAGTATGCTGGCGCACACAGTACATCAATGTATATATCAAAGTGCAATCACATGTATAAATAACGTAAAACTGATATATACCTCATAAGTCTCAGCGGAAACAAGTAATCGGGTGTGGAGTCCCATCAACACCATCGGCAGGTTGAGTGTAGACCATAACCCTGTATCGTAACTCTTACTCGTCGAAGAAAAACCTGCAACATGATACGTTGCAGCCGTGTAGGTCAGTACATTGAATGTACCGGCAAGATCACTGTAAGAAAAACAGATGATATAACTATTCTATATGCAATATGGCTTTGTGGCTTTGGGTCTGAGTTTTGTTTGCGTAAAAGTTGGTTTTATTTTCCCTACAACAAAGGAATATTAGGAGTCTGTACTATGGAGTTTTCTATCATGACATGGTTCCGCCAACCGATGTCTCATAGCCCAAATCATCATAAGTTGCCCACAATTAAGTTATCAGTCCGGTGTTGAGAGTTCCGAGATAGATCCAAGTCCAGATGCTCAAATTGTCCGTAACCGGGGACACGGCTAATCGATTAGATTTTAACCCTCTGCAGAGGTTTGTACACTTTACCCGCAAGATTCGATCCCTCTCTTTACGTTCTCGCACTTCAGGGTGTTTGAGAACAAGACGACCGAAACATGGTCTTCCGAAGAGTTCCTCTGACCACTGTCCGGTGCTCATCCAATCCTACCGTAGTTCTACATCTGCTATCACCGTCCCAGCCAAAGTCATAACTAAGGTCAACCAAGCCAGAGCCCATAGTGACTTGCGGTTGCACATGTAAGCTTCCAGGCATGAAGTATTCTTCCGTCTCTTTGAGCCTGAGTGAAGCTTTCCGCAAGATGTCATGGCGCTTCTCCATGCATCCCGGCCATCCACTGGTTTCTCCAGAGTGCCCGTCAACCATCCTTCACCCAGTAGTGTGTATTGAATTCTTGTCTCGAGTCTTGAAGTCTTGAGGCCTTGAAGATGCGGTCCTTGCAGATGCCATCATGGAGTTGTCGTCATTGACGTAGAGTCGCCCATTCTCACACCACTCCCGAGCACTCATACCAAACCTCGTATACTATAGCGTAGCACTAAAATAAATAACGTCCTGGGCTTAGTAACAGGGTGATGGTTTCCTACCTCATGCATACTACTCAACTACAAGAATTCAATATCACTACTGGAGGGTTGTTGCAAAGATGCCACTAAATGCAATAAAACATAGGTATGAAAGCATGGTCAAAGTGAACTTGCACGGTATGTCGATGAAGATAATCGCACTCAAATAAAGACTTGGTAGAACTATTCGCTCTCCGCTGAAAATCTATATAGTCAAACATAGCATTCATATAAGCAAACATACTAGCAAGCAATTCTAACCCTCATAATAAAATCAACGAATAAACTGCAAAATAACAAGGGACACCAAATAAGAACAAAGGAAAAACTACAACAAAACTACTAAAGAAACTCTAAGACATAACACAAAATAGTTTTGTCCTAAGTAAAAACTTAACAAAATAAAAACACTAAACTAATAAATTAACAGAAAATAAAATATAAATCAACTAAGTTAACAGAAAATATATTTTTTCCAATAAAATTTTATTTGCAAAAAGAAACAAATAAAAGCTTTTATGAAACGCTAACTATGACCTAAACAAGTTTTCGTACAAAACTAAGTAAAATATTTTTAAATAAAAACAAATTTTCTTTTGTTGACTAACAGAAACAAAACTAAATTTTTCAAGAGTGACAAAAAGAAACAATTTAAAACTAATAAAACAATGAAGAAAAGACTAAAACAAAACTATAACTAAAACATAATTGTTTTGCTAAGAAAATTAATTTAAAATAAACTAAAACAAATAATATATTCTACTGGATAGACAAAACCATAATAAAACAGTAGCAAAAGAATCAATCAAAATACGTTGTAAAACTCAAAATATGACCAAAATAGTGATTTGAACAAATTTCAACAAATTCAAATTTAAACTACTGAAATTTGAAATCCAAGTGCACCAACAGAAACTTTAATAAATTTTGAATCTAATGCAAAAAGAATCACTTAATTTGGATTAAAAGCCTAAAAGTTATAAGCAATGTAAAAACAGAACTATTTTGTTTTTGAAACAGAAACTAAATAAAATAAAATAAAACAAAACGAGAAAGTGCTACATGGCCTACTGCTACTGGGCTAAACAGGTGAGCGGTCGGAACAAAACAACGCTCGGGCGTTACTTAACAAAATCGTGCATGCACGTGTAATAAAAAAACCGGGGAACTGGTTCGAACTAAACCGGACTTAACCGTAACTAAACTGATCTATGAAAAAAACAACGTACCTATCCGATCTAATCTAATCAGGGCCGTTGAAACTAGATCGGATGGATGATAAGCTCACCGCGGCACAAACGAACTCCGGCCAGATGCTCCGGCTTCGGTGGTCGACGGGGACGGCGCTCCGGTCGTCGGTGAGCTCGGTGGCGTGTACGGGGTGATGCAGCGGACGGCGCCGAGTCCAGTGGTGGTCGTGGCGTCAGCGGAGATCGACGGAGGAGGACGACGGCGAGGTCGAGGCGGCGGTGGCGTTCGGGCATTTGACGGTGGTGGTGCTCCGGTGCTTGAGGGAGTCGGGCGAGGTCACCGAGAGATGCGGGCGAGCGAGTGGAGGCCGGGGTTGGTCTCAGGAGGCATCAAGGGAGTCAGAGTGGAGCAGCGCGGCAGCAATGGCGCGGTGGCAGAGGCGGAGCTCCGGCGAGCGATTGCGGGCGCGAGGGGCGTAGGAGAGGGGGCTCTAGGGGAGAATCGGGCTAGGGGAGCAGGGTATATATAGGGGGCGTCGCCTTGGAGGAGGGGGCGAATCGGGGAGAGATCCCGAAGAAATCGGGATACGGCGGCGGTGGCGCGATTTGGCATGGAGAGGAAGAAGACGGCGGGCGGGGCGATCGGGCAGTGGGGCCCGGCGGTCAGCGGCACAAGGGCGAGAGAGAGAGGAGCGGCCAAGCGGAGGCAGCTCGAGGCGTGCCACGCTGAGCTCTTGACTCGGTTATTCTTTGGGCAGCGTCGGGTGGTATTTGGGGCAGCGTCGGGTGGCTAAATTGGGCAGTTGGCACGGCCAACTCGGGTTTTTTTTTTTTGAAAATCACAGAGAGAGAAAACTAAATATAGAGAAAACTATATTATTTTTATATACGACATATATCTATCAATAAAATCAGAAAAAAAAATCCTACACCGTGTACATTTTTCCAGAGGCAAAATCCAAACTTAAGGAAAAACATTTTTTATATAAATTCCAAATAAACTCCAATTTGAATTCAAAAACTTTTGGCATTAATTTCTCCTGACTTTTTTTGGAGTGTCATGTTAGCTCCTCTCATACTTTTAAACAAGTATTTGTCAGGGGTATATGAAATAAATTTCGAATGCCAAGTTGAATCCAAATTCAAGTCAAATTCAAATGCCTCTGAAATTTCCAAATGCTACTCAATTTCACACAATCAGTCACACAACAATCAAACAAACAATCGTAAATATTTATTTAATATAACATTCCAAAATTTAGAATTTTGGGATGTTACAAACCTACCACACTTAAAATGAATCTCGTCCTCGAGATTCGGAGAGGCTAGCAAGAAAAGGGTTAGGGTTTGGGGGTCTTCTAGCAAATCCATTGATCGGTATGGTCTAGTGTGCTACCACACTTGAAAGCAATGCTTATGGTTCTGAAACAAAATCATGTACTCCATCCTTTCAGTTGACGGTGTCGGTCTTCTCATATTCTCCGGAATAACTCTTTCACTGGTGCTGCTCCCAGTAGGGGCATGACCTTTTTATCAAAATCTTGTGTCCTCTCAATCCTGGTGATGTTCTTCCAAAGGGTGGGTCTTCATATCTGACACGTCTGTCGTCAATACTAAGAAACTATTGGAACCTCCTGGCAGTCAACAATTTATGGCTTCTCCTGCAAGAAAAAAAAAATGGTCGGGGTTGAATCTCACCGTATATCCTACGATTGGCATCGGCTGCCTGTAAGGGTTCCATCGCCCTACCATTCTATGGTTTTATGGCTTGACGTGTCGACACTCTTCTAAGGTTTTCAAGGCTCTTTTATTTTCCATCAACATATGATAGTTCATGATAGAAGTCTCTGGTATGGGGGCCAATCCATCCCGTACTTGAACCATTACTACATATGCAGACATCGAATCACGTATTCTAACACTTGGGCATACTCACAAGAATTGCGGAATTTCTCTTGTTGACGAACTGAGTTCGAATAAATCCATGGTTTCTGCAAGCTGAACAAGACATTTAACGTTTCTTCACAACTCTCGGGTTTTTGCGTAACCTCCTACGAAACGTATGCTGATTGAATCACCGATTCTTCCAAATTTCTTCCTTCATCAAGGTTACATCTGTTCCTTTTCAAATCCACGGGCCTGTGGGTTATGGCCCACTTCAACACTAGTGCAGCTTTAACTCATCCTTGGAGTAACTCTCTTGTTCCATATTACACCTCCTTTAAATCCAGTACTCTGCTTCTTCATACCATCATATCAAAAGCAAAACTCCAACTTTTTTTTCAACTACAGTCCGTGGAATATATATTTTCTTATCCATTAGTCTAGTCTTCTTCACGAGGTACTACCACCCTTAAAATGAAATTCACAAATCCATCCATAGACCATATTTCTCATATCCTCGAAAATGGTCAAAATCTTTGTTCACAGAGTAACAACTAAAAAAAATCCACGTGTGAAATCATGACACATTAACTTTATTGATTTCACGAATTCATTACAATCTCTCGAAAGCACTCATTACATAACTCAACTCATCGAACTTATGAAAATAAAACTGCTTTCTACCACTCTTATTATCCATATCAAAATCTCAACTACTTAGCTCCGACCTTCATCCGATCTGAACATTCTCTAGCAAAATGTCCCACTTCCTTGCAGCAAAAACAAATGACTTCCGACATGTCTCGGGCTTCTTTGTGATTATGTAGGCTCCTTGGGTTATAGGCTTCTTTTACGGACATTTACTAGCGTAATGACCTAAATCCTTGCACCTGTAACAAGTGATGTGACTCGGGTCCTTCTCTGCAGAAATTAGGTTGTTCTGGGATGCCTTCGCTTTCTCTTCCTAGATTTCTCCGTAATGACCAGAGCTTCTATTTCACGAGGGTCAAACTTCACTTCGCTGTCGAAGTCTCTCGGATCCTCTTTGCTTTCCTTCGTGCAATACACTGAAAAATGTCCTTCTTCCCCACATGAATAGCAGACTTGGGCGAAAAATCTGTTTAGGCCTTCACCATCAGGGTCTTCAATAACTTCCTTCATCATAGATTCTTCTAAATTTCCCTTGAAGGCTTCTTTACATTTGCTTGGTAATTTCTTGTACCTTGGGGTAAAAGTGACATTGAGCAGGGTAGTGCGTGGTTCCTTCACACGGGAAACAAGTAACCTGCCCAGTCGGGCATTCTTCCTCTGGGTAATTTTCCTCACAATAAGGGCATCCATCCTTGTGTTCTTCATTGGTGTGTCCTATTTCTCCGCAAATCTTGCAGGCACAAGGTTTCTTCTTCGGGTTATCATAGTGCTTCAGGATGAGACGTGATCTCAAGAGGGTCTTCTTGAATTCCTCCCAAGTTCTTGCTCCATTAAATCCTTGTATGGCTTGATGCATTTTCCACCAGGTTGCAGCACTTTACGTAAAGCAATCAAGAGCGTATTGAACCTCATACTTCCTTGGAATCAAATTTATTCTAAATTGATCCTCCATGTTTAACCCATAGCTCTGCCTCCAACTGAGTCATCGGTCCAGAGAATAGCAGACCGTCTTCCTTTATCATCTATTGGGTCCAAGGCTTTTGGGATGAGATAGGAGAGAAGAAAAGGGAGAGATACACACAATACAAACAATAGTTTTGAAGAAAGCGAGTTTTATTTTGGGGCTGTCGAGAAAGCATCAAACAAATGACAGCTCACAAATCATCGCATCTAACGTAGGTGTATAACAGGGGTTTGGTCTCTAAAGGTCAAATAATTCTTCAGGAACTTCAAATTCTTCAAGTCTTCAGAGTCTTCAATTGTTGCAGTTGCAATTCTTCCAACGCATGGCGAAATCCTCTTTACTTTGAAATGGCCATCAGTTGTCCGATATCTTTAATTCTTGGAGTGACTTCAGTTGATCTTCCGTGTGGTCAAAAGGGAAAAGGGTATACTCCGGCTATTGGAGGTAAGGGGGACTACTTGATAAAATCAGAAAAGACGAGAAGTAAGAGTCTTTATGAAAATAAAGGTTTAGAGATATTCTATCCTAGGGCTTTCCAGTTTCTAGGGTCACGTCCTACAGTCAACATGTGCTCTGATACCATATCTGTAGCGACCCGACCTTAGACGGTCAAGCCTCTGTGTATCCGTGCCATCCACAGATCAAGATATCTTTGCACACACGGTACATCAATGTATATATCAAAGTGCAATCACATGTATAAATAACGTAAAACTGATATATACCTCATAAGTCTCGTGAAACAAGTAATCGGGTGTGGAGTCCCATCAACGCCATCGACAAAGTTGAGTGTAGACCGTAACCCTGTATCGTAACTCTTACTGTCGAAGAAAAACCTGCAACATGATACGTTGCAGCCGTGTAGGTCAGTACATTGAATGTACCGGCAATATCACTGTAAGAAAAACAGATGATATAACTATTCTATATGCAATATGGCTTTGTGGCTTTGGGTCTATGTTTTGTTTGCGTAAAAGCTGGTTTTATTTTCCCTACAACAAAGGAATGTCAGGAGTCTGTACTATGGAGTTTTCTATCATGACATGGTTCCGCCAACCGATGTCTCATAGCCCAAATCATCATAAGTTGCCCACAATTAAGTTATCAGTCCGGCGTTGAGAGTTCCAAGATAGATCCAAGTCCAGATGCTCAAATTGTCTGTAACCGGGGACACGGCTAATCGATTAGATTTTAACCCTCTGCAGAGGTTTGTACACTTTACCCGCAAGATTCGATCCCTCTCTTTACGTTCTCGCACTTCGTGGTGTTTGAGAACAAGACGACCAAACATGGTCTTCCTCAAGAGTTCCTCGACCACCGTCCGGTGCTCATCCAATCCTACCGTAGTTCTACATCTGCTAGCACCGTCCCAGCCAAAGTCACAACTAAGGTCAATCAAGCCAGAGCCCATAGTGACTTGCGGTTGCACGTAAGCTTCCGGCATGAAGTATTCTTCCGCCTCTTTGAGTCCTGGGTGAAGCTTTCCGCAAGATGTCATGGCGCTTCTCCATGCATCCCGGCCATCCACTGGTTTCTCCAGGTGCCCGTCAACCATCCTTCACCCAAGAGTGTGTATTGAATTCTTGTCTCGAGTCTTGAAGTCTTGAGGCCTTGAAGATGCAGTCCTTGCAGATTCCATCATGGAGTTGTCGTCATTGACGTAGAGTCGTCCATTCTCACACCACTCCCGAGCACTCATACCAAACCTCGTATACTATAGCGTAGCACTAAAATAAATAACGTCCCGGGCTTGGTAACAGGGTGATGGGTTCCTACCTCATGCATACTACTCAACTACAAGAATTCAATGTCACTACTGGAGGGTTGTTGCAAAGATGCCACTAAATGCAATAAAACATAGGTATGAAAGCATGGTCAAAGTGAACTTGCCTGGTATGTCGATGAAGATAATCGCACTCAAATAAAGACTTGGTAGAACTATTCGTCTCTCCGTTGAAAATCTATATAGTCAAACATAGCATTCATATAAGCAAACATACTAGCAAGCAATTCTAACCCTCATAATAAAATCAACGAATAAATTGCAAAATAACAAGGGACACCAAATAAGAACAAAGGAAAAACTACAACAAAACTACTAAAGAAACTCTAAGACATAACACAAAACAGTTTTGTCCTAAGTAAAAACTTAACAAAATAAAACACTAAACTAATAAATTAACAGAAAATAAAATATAAATCAACTAAGTTAACAGAAAATATATTTTTTTCCATAAAATTTTGTTTGCAAAAAGAAACAAATAAAAGCTTTTATGAAACACTAACTATGACCTAGACAAGTTTTCGTACAAAACTAAGTAAAATAATTTTTTTAAATAAAAACAAATTTTCTTTTGTTGACTAACAGAAACAAAACTAAATTTTTCAAGAGTGACAAAAAAGAAACAATTTAAAACTAATAAAAACAATGAAGAAAAGACTAAAACAAAACTATAACTAAAACATTACTGTTTTGCTAAGAAAATTAATTTAAAATAACTAAAAACAAATAAATATATTCTACTGGATAGACAAAACCATAATAAAACAGTAGCAAAAGAATCAATCAAAAATACTTTGTAAAACTCAAAATATGACCAAAATAGTGATTTGAACAAATTTCAACAAATTCAAATTTAAACTAATGAAATTTGAAATCCAAGTGCACCAACAGAAACTTTAATAAATTTTGAATCTAATGCAAAAAGAATCACTTAATTTGGATTAAAAACCTAAAAGTTATAAGCAATGTAAAAACAGAACTATTTTGTTTTTGAAACAGAAACTAAATAAAATAAAATAAAACAAAAGCGAAAGTGCTCCGTGGCTCATCACTCTTGGGCTAAATAGGTGAGCGGTCGGAACTAAACAACGCTCGGGCGTTACTTAACAAAACCGTGCATGCACGTGTAATAAAAAACCGGGGAACTGGTTCGAACTAAACCGGACTTAACCGTAACTAAACCGATCTATAAAAAAACAACGTACCTATTCGATCTAATCTAATCAGGGCCGTTGAAACTAGATCAGATGGATGATAAGCTCACCGCGCGGAAAGCGAACTCCGCCAGATACTTGGCTTGGTGGTCGACGGGACGGCAGTGCGGTCGTCGGTGAGCTCGGTGGCGTGTACGGGGCGATGCAGCGGACGACGGCGAGTCCAGTGGTGGTCGTGGCGTCGGCGGAGGTCGACGGAGGAGGACGACGGCGAGGTCGAGGCGGTGGTGGCGTTCCGGCGTTTGACGGTGGTGGTGCTCCGGTGCTTGAGGGAGTCGGGCGAGGTCACCGGGAGATGCGGGCGAGCGAGTGGAGGCCGGGGTTGGTCTCGGGAGGCATCAAGGGAGTCGGAGTGGAGCAGCGCGACAACAATGTTGCGGTGGCAGAGGCGGAGCTCCGGCGAGCGATTGCAGGCGCGAGGGGCGTAGGAGAGGGGGCTCTAGGGGAGAATTGGGCTAGGGGAGCAGGGTATATATAGGGGGCGTCGCCTTGGAGGAGGGGCGACCGGAGAGATCCCAAGAAATCGGGATACTGGCGGTGTGGCGCGATTTGGCATGGAGAGGAAGAAGGCGGTAGGCGGGCGATCGGGCAGTGGGGCCCGGCGATCAGCGGCAAAAGGGCGAGAGAGAGAGGAGCGGGCGACCGAAGCGGAGACGGCTCGGGCATCTGTGGTGGGCAGCGTCGGGTGGTGGGCAGCGTCGGGTGGCTAAGCTAGGCCGGTTAGCTGGCCAGCCACTCGGGGTTTCTTTTTTTGAAAATCACAAAGAGAGAAAGCTAAATATACAGAAAACTATATTATTTTTATATACGACATATATCTATCAATAAAATCAGAAAAAATAAATCCTACACCGTGTACATTTTTCCAGAGGCAAAATCCAAACTTAAGGAAAAACATTTTTTTTATATAAATTCCAAATAAACTCCAATTTGAATTCAAAAACTTTTGGCATGAATTTCTCCTAATTTTTTTTGGAGTGTCATGTTAGCTCCTCTCATACTTTTAAACAAGTATCTGTCAGGGGTATATGAAATAAATCTCGAATGCCAAGTTGAATCCAAATTCAAGTCAAATTCAAATGCCTCTGAAATTTCCAAATGCCACTCAATTTCACACAATCAGTCACACAACAATCAAACAAACAATCATAAATATTTATTTAATATAACATTCCAAAATTTAGAATTTTGGGATGTTACAATAAACGACATCCCAACCTTTGAGATTAGGATCACTTTGACAGGCCCATGGTAGATAGAAAACTTGGGTTGCCTGTTGAGCCATAATATAGACATCGGGAACATCCAAATGGGTGCTTTGATTGATTTCCACTAGCCCTATATGTTCACGAGTCCTTCTAGTCTCCTTCGGTTGGAACCAATAACATTTGAAGACTACGACGTTTGGTGGGTTTGCACCATAGAATTGAAGTTCATAAATTTCTTCAACTCTTCCATAATACTCGGTATCTCCTTCGCCGATAGCAGAGACACAACAATTTGTAGACTTTCGGTCGGCCATAGATAGCTCTTTGCCATATGTACGAAAGCGATACCCGTTGATGTCGTATTTGTACTAAAGCGACTTGTCTCAATTTGGCGTCCATAAGCTCTGAATTAGCCTACAAGTTTAATATGAAAGGGATTATTGCATTAGCCACAAATTAGATGAAGAAATGAAATTTTCTAATGGAAATTACCATTTGTTTGAACCAAGAGATGAAACCGGGATAGCCGCGTCCATGCTTTGCCAGAAGCTCATACTCTTCGATGGAATCCTTTTGGATCACCACTCCATACGAGAATATGGCGACGTATCGACTATATCAAATTTATCCGGGAATAAGAGTAGTTCAAAGGAATTAGAAGTTGCGGAACAATGTACTAAGAACTTACTCGATGTACGGCCGCACTTCTGTTAGGTTGGTGAAGATATACAACGAAATGATCTGCCATTCTTCGAAATCCAACATTAAGGAATTAGAAGCACCGGCTGGTGTGAGATCCCCTTTGAATAGGTTGAGGTTGGATCCACCCTTTTTAGGTTTGTCAGCATTGTACCGAGGCTTCGGATTATGCAAATGACGATTTTTGGCTTCGTAGTGTGCTGTCATGAAGTTTGCCGCCTCCTCAGTAATGAATGCCTCGGCCATCCATGCTTCAATTCTACGTTTATTTTTACATTTTGCTCGTAGCGTCTTCTGCATCCTCTGAGTGGCGTAGCACCAATGATTTTGCATAGGCCCCCCAATCTTGCCTCGGTTGGAAGATGCAAAATCAAGTGCTGCATTGGATTAAAGAAGCCCGGGGGAAAGATCTTCTCTAACTTGCAGATCAACTCGAGCGCAAACTCTTCCATTTCTTCTAGTAGGCCAGGCAATAGTTCTTGTGCATAGAGAACACGGAGGAAATAGCTCAGCTCTGCCAGTACTAGCCATTCATCCTCAGGGATGAAGCCACGCAACATTACCGGCATTACCCGCTCAATCCATATGTGCCAATCATGACTCTTGAGACCAAATATCTTCAATTTATCAAGAATCGCTCCCCTCTTTAGATTCGCTACATACCCATCAGGGAACATCAACTGCTGTTGCACCCACAAGATAATTTCCCTCATAGCTGGCCTTCCAAGATTGAACCATGCCTTTGGCTTTGTCCAGTTCTGCTTTCCTTTCGGTTCTTTCATGTTTTGTAATGGCCTATCACATAGCGCCTCCAGATCGACTCTAGCCTTAGTATTATCCTTTGACTTCCCATCTATGCCGAACAATGTACCAAAAAGTGGCTCGGCGATATTCTTCTCAGTGTGCATCACGTCAATGTTGTGTGGGCAAAGGAGGTCTCTGGAGTAAGGCAGATCCCACAAGCATGTCTTGTGAGTCCAGGCGTGTTTCGAATTATACCCCTTGAAATACCCTGGACGCTCTGGATCTGGCTCGAGAGCGTTTAACTGATCTAGTGTCTCTTGGCCACATCAGCGCAGTGGTGCAGAGTTTTTGAGAACTCTACCTCGATGAAGTTCTTATTGTCTTTCCTGAACTTATGGCTAGGATGCAGGAACGGTCTATGCATGTCGACGCAAGAAAACTTGCGACCGGCCTGAAGCCAACGAAACTCAAGAGCTGCCTTGCATGTGGGGCACGGGAACCTTCCATGCACACACCAGCCAACGAATAGCGCATACGCCGGCAAGTCATGCGTCGAGTACATGTACCAGACACGCATTATGAAGTTCCGTTTGCTAAAGGTGTCGTATGTCTTGAACCCATTATCCTAGGCTTCTTGCAATTCGTCCTTCAGTGGCTGCATGTACACATTCATATTCTTCCCGGGATAGTTCGGCCCTGGAATTATCAACGTCAGGAAAATGTTCTTTCTTTGCATAATCTGTCCGGGGAGATTGAGTGGAAAGACAAATATGGGCCAACAACTGTATTGGGCTGCCGTCAGACCAAACACACTGAACCCATCCGTGCTGATGCCGACTCAAGGATGCCTCGGATCTGCCGCTTTGTCATCATGTAGTGCATCAAAGATATTCCATGCTTCACCGTCCGATGTGTGCACCATCATCAGCTTCCCATCTGCATCTAGTTGGGTTCTTTTGCCCATTTTGTGCCATGTCATCTGTCTTGCCGTCTCTTCGACCATGAAAAGACGTTGAAGTCTTGGTACGATTGGCATATACCGAAGAACATTAATGGGGATTTTGGTCTGCGTCTTCTCACCCATACCGTTGTCTACCACAACATACCTGGATGACGGGACAATAGTTCAAGTCCGCATACTAAAGCCCAAATAAGACACATCCTTTCTCACATGCATGTATCTTCTCATAGGGCATCTTAAGAGCATGGAGAATTTTGTCTGACTGGTACAGGTTTGCAGGTAGTACATGGACTTTGGGTAGAAAACATCCAAATATTGTCATAATTGTGTCATAGCATTCTCTGCCCAAGTTGAATTGAGCCTTCAGAGCCATTATTTGTGAGATGGCATCTAGCTGAAAAAGCTCAATGTGCTCGTGGAGAGGACTTTTTGAAGACTCCAACATTTCATTGAAGGCCTTTGCAGATTCCTCCATCTCATCGTCCGAGTCCCGAGCATCATCAAAGTCTTGCACCATGTCTTGCATCCCGGTACCATGCTCGTCGGTGTGACGATGAAGCACCTCAGCTCTGGCACGTTGGGTAGACTCACCATGAAATGTCCACACCGTATAATCTGGCGTAAAACCCCACTTCTGCAGGTGTTTGCCCATTTCATCCTCTGTCCCCTTGTGCCAATTGTTGCACCCGGCGCAGGGGCACCATGTTGTCCTCTGGCCATTTGCAAATGCGGCTCTCAGAAACCCCTTGGTTTTTGTTAACCATTCAGTGGTCATGTCTTTTTGACTAGTGTGACCGGTGTACATCCATGCACGATCAGTCATCTTGCCTAGCTAATGGACACATACAAAATATATATATAAATCAGTATGTATATATTCATCAGTTAATGGAGTTTGTCACTTTTATTACGTCCATGCAACCTAGACGCTAATAGGTAAAGATAGGTCCTAATCCCACCCGAGTATGTGTAGATTGGATTCATTTTCCCATGCTCTACTCCGGATCCGACGCAAAATTTTGGCAGCACCTCCCCGCTGTTCTCCTGACACACATCTCGGCAATAACTAGAGAGGATGTGTACCCGGACAACAACAGGGAGGCACTGACGAAATTCTGCATCGGATCCGGAGCAGAGCATATGGGAAAACGAACCTAGTCTACACATACTCGGGATGTCCATGGAGAACATTGGACAATTCAAAAGAATCATGGTTATAAATATGCAAATGCATGCATATTTATAGATGTAACCCTTTCGAACAGGAGACACATAGTGGTCACGCATACTGATGATTGAAGACACCTATAGCTAGCAAGTTTCATCAGCACGAAGACCGGAATAGACAAAATCCAGGGGGGAGGAGATGTCATTTGTGCTAACCCACGAACGCAGGGGCAGAGCTCGTCGAACACTAGACCCTCGCAGCAACGAAAAAACTGCACATTTAAATGAAAAGATGAGTTTCATAGCAATATTGTTTTTTTCCGTCAACTTAACTAAATATTTACAATAGGACGAGCGGGTTAGGGGTTCCTCAGCGTCGATAGAATCCTAAATAGCAAGTACCATCGGTGCAAGATACATGAGGCGCTCAGCGTTGAACACTAGATCCACGTCCCACAAGTGACGTCGGCGCCCGGCGTCCCGCAACAATAGTTCTAGTGGCCAATGACAGTTAAACACCTTGGCAAATTTGTCTGGCAGCCTGTGCAATGAGGATTAAAGCCAAGTTTTGAAATTTCAAACAACCAAACCGACTTGAGTCAGTTTGGGTGTTTCAAGTTTCAACACGTAGCTTTCAATCGTCATCTCAGAGGCTGCTAGACAAATTCGCGATGGTGTTCGACTGCCATCGACGCCGAGAACTGTTGCTGCGGGACGCAGGACCCCTGTGTCACTTGTGGGACGTGGATGTAGTATTCGACACCGACGGCCACATGTATCTCGCACTGACAATACTTGCTATTTAGGGTACCATCGACACCGAGGAACCCCCTAACCCGCTCGTCCCCCGGTAAACTAAATTAGCATGCATTCAATAAGCAAAACTACATCATCTCTTTCGTTCGTGTACCATTCGAATATTATCACTAATACATCACAAATAGTATCATACATATAGCATCGCTAATACATCTAGAATTGTAGCGCCCGATGGGTATCGGCGCGGGCGGTGGACACCCAAAGAGAAGGAACCATCACATGATCATAGCTCCAATGAGATCCCTGAAGAACCTGCCAGGTATTGTCCAACCTGCCCTCCTACGCAACCATGTAGCGACGGACGTGCTCGTCCTCCTCGCTGACACGGTGACGTAGCACCTCCGCGGTGTCCGAAAGCCTCGGCACCGTCATTGGCCCACGCGACCGCCACCAAACAAGGTGCGGGTCAACAACGGGCTGACTGAGGGAGTCCTGGACTAAGGGGTCCTCAGGCATCCGACCTGTTAGCCATGGGCCGGATTAATGGGCTGTGAAGACATGAAGGCTGAAGACTATACCCGTGTCCGGAATGGACTCTACTTGGCGTGGAAGGAAAGCTTGGCGACCGACTATGAAGATTCCCTTTGATGTAACCGACTCCATGTAACCCTAGATCTCTCCGGTGTCTATATAAACCGGAGAGAGTAGTCCGGACAGGGAGACTCATTACTATATTCACATAGGCTAGACTTCTAGGGTTTAGCCATTATGATCTCGTGGTAGATCAACTCTTGTAACACTCATATTCATCAAGATCAATCAAGCAGGAAGTAGGGTATTACCTCCATAGAGAGGGCCCGAACCTGGGTAAACATCGTGTCCCCCGTCTCCTGTTACCATCGATCCTAGATGCACAGTTCGGGACCTCCTACTTGAGATCCGCCGGTTTTGACACCGACATTGGTGCTTTCATTGAGAATTTTGCTTCCCACCGGCCACCCACTTCATAGCCACTGTTGAAGACCCAACCAACACGCCATACCCCCACTCCGAAGACATCGACGGTATGGACGACGATGAGGGGCAAGGCCAGAGCTTACTACCCGCTAGACACGGGATGACCACGTCCTGGTATGACGTGTGTATAATAGACACACCTTACGACACTCTCGATGATGACAAGGAGGATCCAGTCGAGGATAAACCTCCTGGTACACAGTCCGAACACCGGCGCCTGATACGTCTCCAACGTATCTATAATTTTTGATTGCTCCATGCTATATTATCTACTGTTTTGGGAAATATTGGGCTTTATTTTCCACTTTAATATTACTTTTGGGACTAACCTAGTAACCGGAGGCCCAACCCAGATTTGCTGTTTTTTGCATATTTCAGTATTTCGAAGAAAAAGAATATCAAACGGAGTCAAAACGGAACGAAATCAACTGGAGAAGTTATTTTTTGGAACGAAAGCTACCGGATGGACTTGGACCCCACGTCAAGGAAGGAACGAGGAACCCACGAGGGTGGGGCGCGCGCCCACCCCCACCCCCCTAGGGCGTGCCCCCCCTGCGTCGTGGGGCCCTCGTGGCTCCCCTGACGTGCTTCTTCCGCCTATATAACTCCACGTACCCTAAAACTTCCAGAACAGAGATTAGATCGGGAGTTCCGCCGCCGCAAAACTCCAGAGCCACCAAAAACCAATCATCTTCATCATCCCGGCGCTCTCCATGACGAGGAGGGAGTAGTTCACCCTCGGGGCTGAGGGTATGTACCAGTAGCTATGTGTTTGATCTCTCTCTCTCTCTCTCTCTCTCTCTCTCTCTCTCGTGTTCTTGATTTGGCACGATCTTTATGTATCGCGAGCTTTGCTATTATAGTTGGATCTTGTGTTGCTTCTCCCCCTCTTCTCTCTTGTAATGGATTGAGTTTTCCCCTTGAAGTAATCTTATCGGATTGAGACTATAAAGATTTGAGAACAGTTGATGTATGTCTTGCCGTGCGTATCTGTGGTGACAATGGGATATCACGTGATTCACTTGATGTATGTTTTGGTGGTCAACTTGCGGGTTCCGCCCATGAACCTATGCATAGGGGTTGGCACACGTTTTCGTTGTGATTCTCCGGTAGAAACTTTGGGGCACTCTTTGAGGTTCTATGTGTTGGTTGAATAGATGAATTGAGATTGTGTGATGCATATTGTATAATCATACCCATAGGTACTTGAGGTGACATTGGAGTATCTAGGTGACATTAGGGTTTTGGTTGATTTGTGTCTTAAGGTGTTATTCTAGTACGAACTCTAGGGCTGTTTCTGACACTTATAGGAATAGCCCAATGGATTGATTGGAAAGAATAACTTTTAGGTGGTTTCGTACCCTACCATAATCTCTTCGTTTGTTCTCCACTATTAGTGACTTTGGAGTGACTCTTTGTTGCATGTTGAGGGATAGTTATATGATCCAATTATGTTATTATTGTTGAGAGAACTTGCACTAGTGAAAGTATGAAACCTAGGCCTTGTTTCCTAGCATTGCAATACCGTTTACGCTCACTTTTACCACTTGTTACCTTGCTGTTTTTATATTTTCAGATTACAAAAACCTATATCTACCATCCATATTGCACTTGTATCACCATCTCTTCACGAACTAGTGCACCTATACAATTTACCATTGTATTGGGTGTGTTGGGGACACAAGAGACTCTTTGTTATTTGGTTGCAGGGTTGCTTGAGAGAGACCATCTTCATCCTATGCCTCCCACGGATTGATAAACCTTAGGTCATCCACTTGAGGGAAATTTGCTACTGTCCTACAAACCTCTGCACTTGGAGGCCCAACAACGTCTACAAGAAGAAGGTTGTGTAGTAGACATCAAGCACTTTTCTGGCGCCGTTGCCGGGGAGGTGAGTGCTTGAAGGTATATCTTTAGATCTTGCAATCAAATCTTTTTGTTTCTTGTTTTAGCACTAGTTTAGTTTATAAAAGAAAACTAAAAAAATGGAATTGAGTTTGTCTCATACGCTTCATCTTTTTAATATCTTTCGTGAGAATGATGGAAAGGAAAATTGTGCTCAAGTGCTAGAAGAAGAATTACATAGAATGCTTGGCATAAAATATGTGAATGATGAGCATGATTGCAATGTTGTTAGTATGAATTCCTTGAATATCCATGATGCTAATGATATGCAAAGCCACAAGCTTGGGGAAGCTATGTTTGATGAAGATGATATTTTTTGTCCCCCAAGTTTTGATGAGCAAATTTACTATGATGTAAGCATGCCTCCTATCTATGATGATTATTGTGATGACACGTATGCCTTAAAGAATAATGATAACCATGAAACTTGTCATCTTGATCTTAATTTTCAATCAAATGATAGTTATTTTGTTGAGTTTACTCCCACTATTCCGAATGAGAAGAATTTTGCTTATGTGGAGAGTAATAAAATTTCTATGCTTGTAGATCATGAAAAGAATGCTTTAGGTGCTGGTTATATTGTTGAATTAATTCATGATGCAACTGAAAGTTATGATGAGGGAGGAATGTATGCTTGTAGGAATTGCAATAATATCAAGTTTCCTCTCTATGTGCTTAAAGTTTTGAAGTTATGCTTGTTTTACCTTCCTATGCAAGTTAATTCTTGTTCCCATAAGTTGTTTGCTCACAAAATCCCTATGCATAGGAAGTGGGTTAGACTTAAATGTGCTAGTCATATTCTTCATGATGCTCTCTTTATGTTTCAATCCTTATCTTTTATGTGAGCATCATTGAAATCATCATGCCTAGCTAGGGGCGTTAAACGATAGCGCTTGTTGGGAGGCAACCCAATTTTATTTTAGTTTCTTGCTTTTGGTTCTGTTTAGGAATAAATAATACATCTAGCTTCTGTTTAGATGTGGTTTTATGTTTTAATTAGTGTTTGTGCCAAGTAGAACCTTTGGGAAGACTTGGGTGAAGTCTTTATGATCATGCTGTAGAAAACAGAAACTTTAGCGCTCACGAGATTAGCTTCAACTTTTTACTGGAGAGTGCTATTTAGTTGATTATTTTTGCATATGATTACTAGAAAAATTCCTCAGGTCCACCAATTTATTTTAGAATTTTTGGAGTTCCAGAAGTTTGCGTTAGTTATAGATTACTACAGACTGTTCTGTTTTTGACAGATTCTGTTTTCATTGTGTTGTTTGCTTATTTTGATGAATCTATGGCTAGTAAAATAGTTTATAAACCATACAGAATTTGGAATACAGTAGATTTAACACCAATACACATAAATAATGAGTTCATTACAGTACCTTGAAGTGGTGTTTTGTTTTCTTTTGCTAACGGAGCTCACGAGTTTTCTGTTAAGTTTTGTGTTGTGAAGTTCTCTAGTTTTGGGTAAAGATTCGATGGGCTATGGAATAAGGAGTGGCAAGAGCCTAAGCTTGGGGATGAACAAGGCAACCCAAGTTAATATTCAAGTTTTAAAACCAAGCGTCTAAGCTTGGGGATGCCCCGGAAGGCTTCCCCTCTTTCGTCTTCGTTCATCGGTAACTTTACTTGGAGCTATATTTTTAGTCACCACATGATATGTGTTTTGCTTGGAGCGTCATTTTATTTTCTTTAGATTTGCTTGCTGTTTGAATAAATTAACAAGATCTGAAATTATTAAATGGGAGAGTCTTCACATAGTTGCATAATTATTCGACTACTCATTGATCTTCACTTATATCTTTTGGAGTAGTTTGTTGTCTGCTCTAGTGCTTCACTTATATATTTTAGAGCTTGGTGGTAGTTTTATTTTGAAGAAATAGATGAACTCTCATGCTTAACTTATATTATTTTTAGAGTCTTAAATAGCATGGTAATTTTCCTAATAATAATAATATGCTTGGTATTCAAGATTTGTAAGACTTTCTTATGAGTATGTTGAATACTAAGAGAAGTTTGATGCTTGATGATTGTTTTGAGATATGGAGGTAATAATATTAAAGTCGTGCTAGTTGAGTAGCTGTGAATTTGAGAAATACTTGTGTTGAAGTTTGCAAGTCCCGTAGCATGCACGTATGGTAAACGTTATGTAACAAATTTGAAACATGAGGTGTTATTTGATTGTCCTCCTTATGAGTGGCGGTCGGGGACGAGAGATGGTCTTTTCCTACAAATCTATCCCCCTAGGAGCATGCACGTAGTGCTTTGGTTTTTGATGGCTTGTAGATTTTTGCAATAAGTATGTGAGTTCTTTATAACTAATGTTGAGTCCATGGATTATATGCACTCTCACCCTTCCATCATTGCTAGCCTCTTGATGCACTGCATTGCCCTTTCTCACATTGAGAGTTGGTGCAAACTTCACGGTGCATCCAAACCCCGTGATATGATACGCTCTTTCACACATAAACCTCCTTATATCTTCCTCAAAACAGCCACCATACCTACCTATTATGGCATTTCCATAGCCATTCCGAGATATATTGCCATGCAACTTTCCACCATACCGTCCATCATGACACATTCTTCATTGTCATATTGCTTAGCATGATCATGTAGTTGACATGGTATTTGTGGCAAAGCCACCGTTCATAATTCTTCCATACATGTCACTCTTGATTCATTGCATATCCTAGTACACCGCCGGAGGCATTCATATAGAGTCATACTTTTTTCTAGTATCGAGTTGTAATCATTGAGTTGTAAATAAATACTAGTGTGATGATCATCATTTTCTAGAGCATTGTCCCACCCCCCCCCCCCCCCCAAAAGAGAAAGGCCAAAAGAAAAAAAAGGCCCAAAAAAATAAAAATAAAAAGGGGCAATGTTACTATCTCTTTTTCCACACTTGTGCTTCAAAGTAGCAGCATGTTCTTCATATAGCGAGTCTCATATATTGTGCTTCAAAGTAGCACCATGTTTTTCATATAGAGAGTTTCATATGTTGTCACTTTCATATACTAGTGGGAATTTTTCATTATAGAACTTGGCTTGTATATTCCAACGATGGGCTTCCTCAAATGCCCTAGGTCTTCGTGAGCAAGCAAGTTGGATGCACACCCACTTAGTTTCTTTTGTTGAGCTTTCATACATTTATAACTCTAGTGCATCCGTTGCATGGCAATCCCTACTCCTCGCATTAACATCAATCGATGGGCATCTCCATAGCTCATTGCTTAGCCTCGTTGATGTGAGACTTTCTCCTTTTTGTCTTCTCCACATAACCCCCACCATCATATTTTATTCCACCCATAGTGCTATATCCATGGCTCGCGCTCATGTATTGCGTGAAGGTTTATAAGTTTGAGATTACTAGAGTATGAAACAATTGCTTGGCTTGTCATCGGGTTGTGCATGATGAGAGCATTCTTGTGTGACGAAAATGGAGCATGACTAAACTATATGATTTTGTAGGGATGAACTTTCTTTGGCCATGTTATTTTGAGAAGACATAATTGCTTAGTTAGTATGCTTGAAGTATTATTATTTTTATGTCAATATGAACTTTTGTCTTGAATCTTTCGGATCTGAATATTCATACCACAATTAAGAAGAATTACAATGAAATTATGCAAACTAGCATTCCACATCAAAAATTATCTTTTTTATCATTTACCTACTCGAGGATGAGCAGGAATTAAGCTTGGGGATGCTTGATACGTCTCCAATGTATCTATAATTTTTGATTGCTCCATGCTATATTATCTACTGTTTTGGGCAATATTGGGCTTTATTTTCCACTTTTATATTACTTTTGGGACTAACCTATTAACCGGAGGCCCAGCCCAGATTATTGGTTTTGCCTATTTCAAGATTTCAAGAAAGGAATATCAAACGGAGTCAAAGCGGAACGAAATCAACTGGAGAAGTTATTTTTGGAAGGAAAGCTACCGGATGGACTTGGACCCCACGTCAAGGAAGGAACGAGGAAGCCACGAGGGTGGGGCGCCCCCCACCTCGTGGGGCCCTCGTGGCTCCTGACGTGCTTCTTCCGCCTATATAACTCCACATACCCTAAAACTTCCGTAACAGAGATTAGATCGGGAGTTCCACCGCGCCAAACCTCCAGAGCCACCAAAACCAATCGGGACCCTGTTCCGCACCTCACGGAGGGGGAACCCTCACCGTGGCCATCTTCATCATCCTGGCGCTCTCCTTGACGAGGAGGGAGTAGTTCACCCTCGGGCTGAGGGTATGTACCAAAGTAGCTATGTGTTTGATCTCTCTCTCTCGTGTTCTTGATTTGGCACGATCTTGATGTATCGCGAGCTTTGCTATTATAGTTGGATCTTATGTTGCTTCTCCCCCTCTTCTCTCTTGTAATGTATTGAGTTTTGCCCTTGAAGTAATCTTATCGGATTGAGACTTTAAAGATTTGAGAACACTTGATGTATGTCTTGCCGTGCGTATCTGTGGTGACAATGGGATATCACGTGATTCACTTGATGTATGTTTTGGTGATCAACTTGCGGGTTCCACCCATGAACCTATGCATAGGGGTTGGCACGTTTTAAATCGTGATTCTCCGGTAGAAACTTTGGGGCACTCTTTGAGGTTCTATGTGTTGGTTGAATAGATGAATTGAGATTGTGTGATGCATATTGTATAATGATACCCACGGATACTTGAGGTGACATTGGAGTATCTAGGTGATATTAGGGTTTTGGTTGATTTGTGTCTTAAGGTGTTATTCTAGTACGAACTCTAGGGCTGTTTGTGACACTTATAGGAATAGCCAAATGGATTGATTGGAAAGAATAACTTTGAGGTGGTTTCGTACCCTACCATATCGCCCACGGCGCCGCTCTAAGTCACATCGCTCAAGAGAAAACACTGCTAGCACCAGAGAGGACAACACTCCGGACAAGGAAGACCTTGTCGAGGTAGAATCCGAAGAGGAGGAACAGGTAAGTGGGCAAGACAGCCCTCATTAACGGGCCACATATGGAGACTCGGAGGACAACAATTATCTCCCACTCTCCAAGGAAGAGGAGATCCTCGGGAACGAGGATTTTATCGTGCCTAAGGAACCTCTTGAGCAGGAGCGCTTTAAACGCCGGCTTATAGCCACTGCAAGCAGCCTAAGGAAGAAGCAGTTGCAGCTTCAAGCAAGCCAAGATTTGCTCAATGATAGATGGACCGAGGTCTTGGCCGCCGAAGAATACGGCCATAGCGGCCCGGACAAAGCAGCAGCCCAAGTAGAGCACCATACCAACCCATCCGGCCGTGCAAGCAAGAATAAAGCAGCTTGGGGGAACACTCACGACATCCAACAAGACCTGGAGGGTAGAACAGGACACACAAAATCGACACCCAGATCACGGGGACATACCCCGACTAGTGACGACGGTTATCTATTCGGACACAACAGACCCGACCATGCCGGTCCGAAAACCGTGGCGGAGTCCGCCGGAGGTGCTTCACAGTGTGGCCCAACATAGAGGAGCCGCACACCCTCTCTGCTTCACTGACGAGGTAATGGAGCATGAATTCCCAGACGGGTTTAAACCCATTAACATCGAATCATACGATGGAACAACAGATCCCGTGATATGGATTGAGGATTACCTCCTCCATATTCACATGGCTTGTGGAGACGACCTTCATGCCATTAAATACCTACCTCTCAAGCTCAAAGGGCCAGCTCGGTACTGGCTAAACAGTTTGCCAGAAAATTCTATTGGCAACTGGGAAGATTTGGAAGAAACCTTTGGGGACAACTTCCAAGGAACATATGTCCGGCCACCTGCCGATGACTTGAGTCACATTGTCCAGGAGACCGGCGTGTCAGCCAGGCAGCTCTGGACTAGGTTCTTAGTCAAAAAGAACCAAATTGTTGACTGTCCGGACGCGGAAGCCCTTGCGGTCTTCAAACATAGCGTCCGGGATGAATGGCTAGCGCGTCACCTCGGCCAGGAAGGACCTAAATCCATGACAGCCCTTACCGCTCTAATGACTCGCTTTTGCGCGGGAGAAGACAACTAGTTCACTCGTAAAAGCAACAACGCTAGCGACCCGGGAACTTCCGAAATCCAAGACGACAACGACAAGCCACGACGAACCAAACACAACAGTCGCAATAATAATGAAAGATTATGTGACACAGCGGTCAACGCCGGATTTCACAATCCGAAACCCCGTCAATGGAGGAAGCCATTAAAGGCAAACCAGGATGGACCATCCAGCCTTGACAGGATATTGGACCGACCTTGTCACATTCACGGTCACCCTGATAAGCCAGCCATTCATACCAACAGAAACTGTTGGGTCTTCAAGCAGGAAGGCAAGCTTAACGCCGAGCACAAGGGGTGGAGGCCTCTAGGCGATAAAGACGACGGAGCGGCTCGCCAGCCGAACACCAGGGGCCAGAAACAGTTTCCCTCCGGAGTTCGACCACTCCCGGAACAGAAATAGCAGTTCGGCTTCCGCCACCCACCCATTATACTGGCAAGATTTACACCACGCGAACATCACTACGCGCTCAAGATACCATGGGCATCGGTGGAAGCACAATACGGACAACCCTGCAAGCATTCCTGTAACGTTTTTTATCTGTTTTCCTTACTTTTCTTTATTATCTATTAAAAACAGGTGACCATCAGGACATTATCTACATCGGACTCTATCGGAGTTCGGATCCGTACACTCACCTAAGGGGCCACTTCCGTTAAGGATTCCCCCTCCCCAAGGACGGGCGGCGCAAACGTGCGTCAGGAGGTCCAAAATAAGTTTTTGTAGACCGCACTCATTATTTTGAGCCTGTACTATGCCTTTTTCCTCCGTTCCCAACCCCGAGCATGTCAAATAGCTGGGTTGTGGTTTTTTACTTTCTATATATATTTATCATTGGCATATTGCTCCGCTCCTAGTAAACTTCATCCGAACTAATCTTCCATGCTCTTTCTACAATGAGTCCGGCCGTAACAGCTGCCTTACAAGACGCACCTCGGCATAACTTGCCAGGGGCCCGGTATGGGAACAAATGAGTTGCCAGTAAAAGTCCGAACAACTCTATAGCGTACTTCGGCATCGCAAGTTTGGCCTTATATGCATCAGCTCCGAATCATTGTCTTTGGTCAATAGTTGGGTTGCCCGGCTCCTGTACTTGCTACCCTACGTTCTGCTCTATCGGCTAGGGTAGTAAAGGGAGAACTACTGCGATTGTGCCCTGGCCTAAACTGGATGAGCACCTCAGTAGAGAAAGCCGAAAATTGACTGTCATGATGCGACGAGAGCTGGTCAACCACTTGACGATTTATTCGAATCTTTAGCGATTCTCCGTGTCACATGAAGGATCTTTTTTAGATCAAAATATGTAAGGCACGATATTACAATACGCCGTATACATAGCAGGGGCTATGTCGTAGCCTCACGATAAAACTCCTATGGCCAAGTGAAAGTGTTAACACCCTATAGTCCGATTGCCTGGTTCGCCGCATTATCACCTCCTTTATGGACCAAGACGTTGGATAAAGAGTGATTAAATGCTTTTCCGAACACCCCCATACTTCCTATGAGGGGGCTGAAGCCGACGACTGGAAAACTTTCAGATTATACTAAAACGGCCACACAGGAGGAATTCAAGCTTTTGAGCAAAATATAAAAATAGATTAACTATAAAGTTGTCTGTTACAACCCTTATACACATCACTCAAACATCATGTCTTTCGAGCACTGACCCTCTATCAAGCGGGCGACCTCTAGGACGTCTTCAAAATAGTGCTCTGGCTCACAACGGTCCTTGCCCTTGGGTGGACTCCTCGCCGTAATATCGATGGCCTTCATCTTTCCCCAGAACATTTTGACTCGGGCAAAGGCCATCCGTGCACCCTCAATGCACGCCGACCGCTTCACAGCATCGATATGTGGCACTGCGTCAACAAGCCGCTGCACCAGGACGAAATAACTACTCGGAACAGGCTCAGTCGGCCACAACCGGACTATGACGTTCTTCATGGCAGCGCCGGATATCCTATGCAGCTCAGCCCACTGGGGCATCTGTTCATTCAGCAGCAGAGGGCGCTTTGACGCGCCGAATTGTGACCAGAAAAGCTTCTCCATTGCACACCCCTCTTGTGCGTGGTAAAACCGTGCCGCATTGGAAGAACTCTTCGGTAAGTCTAAAAATTTGTCCGGAGAACTCCATACGTGGTTAATCTGAGCATATTTCAAGTTGCCGAACTTAGTCTGCAGCAAAAAGGGCTTGCCAGCCGCAATATCCCCAGCTTGCTGGATCTCCTCACGGGCCGCTCTGGAGTCAGACCGCGCTTCTCTCGCCTCTCGTAAGGCCTTGTCAAGTTCAGCCGTTTTGGCTTCATTTTCTTTCTCAAGAAGTTTACAGCGGCTAGCCGCATTCTCTAATTCGTGCGCCATGATGGACATCTTCTCTTGGTCTTGGCGCCACGCAGCTTGTTCGGCTTTCAACTCAGTTGATGCCTTTTCGGCAGCCGCGTTACTAAACCGGGCCTGCTTCTTGGCCCGTGCTAGCTCTGCCCGAAGGGCGTCCATAGCGGCAGCACCATCTGCATTCATGCACATGTCATATAAAACTCTTTTTAGAGTCAGGCTTAAAATACAAGCACATTAGTGTAAGGAATGCTCGAAATATATACCTTGCGAGTCATCAAGACGCCTGTTGATCAATGCAATGTCATCCTCCACAATATCCAGATTTCGCTGCAGTTCGGCCACTTCCGTATTTCGGGTAGCCGCAGGAGGGGAGGCAGCATGTATTCCATGTTAATCAAGGTTAGTACCTGAGCTTATCTTTTTGATCCTCTGATCGCCTCCTTTGGAAGGAAATCCGAGTCTCAGGGGCTACTGCATATACAACAGGTGCATTCTGTCAATAAAATTCCATTGGCAAAATTACATCACAAACCTCAAAACCCCTCAAAAGGCTCGTGAAGGCCTCATTCAACCCGCTCTTTGCGGATAAAACCTTGTCGACCACCGTAGCCATCAAGGCACGATGCTCCTCCGAAACGGACGCTTGTCACAGCATGTCCGTCAGCATTTCCGGCGCTCCTGGGTCTCCGGAAACCGCCGCCGGAGTACGGCATTCCTTTGAAGGAATCCGCCCACTCATCTCTAGAATTGTCTCCGGCTGTAAACCGGATAGTTCGGGGCCGTCATGCTTGATTCCTGAACCCTGAGTGACAGGGGCACCACCTTCAGGTAATGCCTTCTTCGTTTCCTGTGCTACTTGTCGATCGGGAGGAGCCCCCCGGGACGATACCTCAAAATCATCCGCCCTATTGGGCGAGGAGGCTGGAGAAGGCGTGTCACTCTCCATCATTTCTGGAAGAAGGTCTCCCGAGGAGGAAGGCGATTGAGAAACACCAGGCGTTAACCTGCGAGGACGTACATACGTCGGAGGATTACTTCAGTAATAAGAAATGAATGAGGTATGATTAAAATACCCTGCTGCACTTACGATTTGGCCAGAGGTTTGTCCTCATCATGAAGCTCTAGATAAACATCGCTTGCCCGGCCCAAGCCGCCCGACAATGGCGTTCTCCCTTTCTTGAAAGGTTTCCCCTCTGATCTTCAGAAGCGACCCTCTTCTTGCCATGGAGAGCTTCCTCTGCACCTTTGCCCTCGGACAAGAGGGTTTCGGTTTCCCCGAGCACAACGTCTAATTTGGAGGACACCTCCGACCTCCCTGTTCTCGCCCTCCTCCGCAGACACCTGGTACGGTGTCGGAGTCAGCATCCTCATTAGCAGGGCGTTCGCAGAGTCTTCGGGAAGGGGCGCCGGACAGCAGATCAACGCTGCTTTCTTTATCCTGTCCTGTGTAGGGACAGATTGCTCAATATCTTGTCAAGAGATACTCGAATAGAGGGTATGCGGAGATTGGATACTTACCAAAGTGTCCGGATGATTGCAGTCGAGGCCAACATCTTCGGTGGTGTCCGGCCATTGCTCTCGCTCCCCGAAATATAATATCCACATTCCTTCGTGCATGGTGCCGAAGAAGTGCTGAAGAGTTCGCCGCCCTTCTGGATTAAACTCCCACATACAGAGAGACCACCGCTGACATGGCAGGGTCCGCCGGACTAGCATTACTTGGATGATGTTCACAAGATCGATGCCCTTCTCGGTAAGGCTTCGGATGCGACTTTGCAGAGTCTGCACTTCATTAAAGGATCCCCAGTCCAATCCCTTATTGATCCATGAAGCAAGCTGAACTGGAGGGCCGGGTTGGAACGCAGGTATAGCTGCCCACCTGGAGCCACGCGACTCGTTGATATAAAACCACCCCTGATGCCATAAGTCGGAGGATTTGGCGAAAGATCCTTTGAACCAAACCGCGCTGGCAAGCTTGCCTATTACAATGCTGCCGCACTCTGCCTGCTCCTCCTCTGTCACCCGCGGCCTCACACCAAAAGTCTTGAGCCACAAACTAAAGTGCGGAGGAGTCCGGAGGAAGGCCTCACACGTGACGATAAATGTCGAGATGAGAAGAACATAGTCCAGGGCCAGATCGTGAAAATCTAGCCCGTAGTAGAACATGAGCCCCCGGATGAAGGGGTTAAGTGCGAACCCTAACCCGTGGAGGAAGTGGGACACAAATACTACCCTCTCGCCAGATTTGGGGGTAGGAATAACCTGCCCCTTTTCGGGAAGCCGATGAAGGATTTCTGGGGTCAAATACCTCGCCACACGGAGCTTCGCAATATCCTCCTCCGTGACAGAAGAAGTCACCCACCAGCCTGGACGGTTGGACCCGGACATGATTGGGGCTGGTGGTGATTGGAACCCGAGGGCTAGAACCCGAGGTGGCTGGGGTTGAGGAAGAAGAAAGCACAAAAGAAAAAGACAAGTCTGGGTCCCTATATAAAGACCCAGAATATTGAGCGTCTCCTCCTGGGTCTCGAAACTTACCTATCCTCAAAGAGTTGTACCCGGGGGACGGTTGGGTTACCCACGCCTGCATTATTAAAAATCCCATGAATAAGGGACACGATCCCTGCTTTGACAAGACGTGCCGGTAAAACCGCGTCCCGAGACGTGGGGCGAGGGGCTAGCCAATGGTTGGAAATAATAACCGGGCAGGCGTAATGCAATGTCATAAACAGTTGTCAGCAGGTCGGACTTGTGGAATATTGTATTCTCTGCAATTACATACACGGGTCCGGATATACTTACTACATCCGAAGACTATTCCAGAGTTCGGAAGGAGGGAACCCGCCTTTCAATTCCGAAGACAAATCTGCGCGCCGGACTCCTCGTCATTGAAGCCAGGTTCAGGGGCTACTGAGGGAGACCTGGACAAAGGGGTCCTCGGGGGTCCGGCCTGTTAGCCATGGGCTGGACTGATGGGCTGTGAAGACATGAAGGCCGAAGACTATACCCGTGTCCGGACTGGGCTCTACTTGGCGTGGAAGGCAAGCTTGGCGACCGACTATGAAGATTCCCTTTGAGTAACCGACTCCATGTAACCCTAGATCTCTCCGGTGTCTATATAAACCGGAGAGAGTAGTCCAAATAGGGAGACTCATTACTATATTCACATAGGCTAGACTTCTAGGGTTTAGCCATTATGATCTCGTGGTAGATCAACTCTTGTAACACTCATATTCATCAAGATCAATCAAGCAGGAAGTAGGGTATTACCTTCATAGAGAGGGCCCGAAACTGGGTAAACATCGTGTCCCCCTTCTCCTGTTACCATCGATCCTAGACGCACAGTTCAGGACCCCCTACCCGAGATCTGCCGGTTTTGACACCGACACTGACTCCTCACCAACCTGCGCGCCCCCAGAATATAGAACCTCGTAGTACCAACCCGGTGGAGCCCAGTCTCGGATATGGCCCCTCTGATCAAGCAGGCCTCCTCCACCGAGTCGATGACGAGGATGCGGGATAGGCATCATCGACGTCGAAGCGGGAGTAAATGCTTGAACTAAAAAAATAACAACAAATTTCACATGTTCAAAATAAACCAGAAACTTAACCATACCTAAAGTAAACCTAAACTAAACTAAAACTAAACTAAACCTAAACTAAACTAAACCTAAACTAAACCAGAAACTTGACCTAAACTAAACCTAAAGTAAACTAAACTAAACCTATAATAAACTAACTAAACTAAACAAAACCTAAACTAAATGATACTAAACCTTAAACTAAATCTAAAAAAAATGAAAATATCTCACCTTGGAGCGGCGGGAGGCGGCCATGGCGGGCGGCGAGGCGTGGCGTCGGGCGGTCCGGGCGTGAGTAAGCCGGGCCGACGCGGCGTGTCGTGGCGTCCGGCAGCGGGCGGAGCGGCCGAGGCGGCGACGACGTGGGAGGCGGCCGGGGCGGGGCGGCGGCGCGGGGTTGGGATGAGGGGAGAGGGAGAGAGAGGGGCAGGGCGCGAGGGAGTTTTGATACATATAGGGCTAGGCTCTTTGCCGTCCGTGAGCTGACGACAAAGAGCCTAGCTAACGGACGTTAGAAAGACCACTTTCTTTGCCGTCAGCTAGCGGACGGCAAAGAAAGTGGCCGTTAGTTGTCCCCCTTATCGGCCCACCCTGCCTGTTTGCCATCCGCTAGTTAACGACAAAGAGGGAGCTGACGGCAAACACCTTCTTTGCCTACAGCTGCATCTTTGCCGTCAAGTTTCCTCAAGCTGATGGCAAAGACCCTCTTTGTCATCAGCTAGCTGACGACAAAGAAGCGGCTGACGGCAAAGTTCCCGATTCCAGTAGTGGAATACCCAATGCACAACATTGATGTGGTGCATGTGCTGAAAATCGCAGAGTCCCCACACAGAGCAAGAGGTTCATGACGTGTCATGTGCTCGCCCCACCCCACTTCGATCTAGCTGGATGGATTCATGTGCACACATGCGCTATTATGTAATCTCACATCATGAACCCAAGAGACAAAAAAACTTAATCCCCTCCTAAGTCAAAGTAATTAACCTCTCTCGCTGTCGGTGAAAGTGATGGACCAAGCGGGCCCATAGATGGAAGCATCGCTGATAACCGGGTGAGTGAGTGCCAGAGGACAACCACCATCGCTTGCATGCGTGCCAAAACATATATATGGAGAGGCGTGTGGCGGTTGTGATGTTTTGAAAACCTAACGCACATCTTTGATGTGGCGCATATGCCTCGAAATCCATAAAGTCCTCAAGCAGAGTGAGGTTTGGTGACACCTAATATATGTTGGTACCATCCCCCTTCAACACGTAGTATATACTCCTACTATAACACAAGCCTACTAAAAGAATTAATCCTCCTTGTTCGTCAAACTATACCTCTCTCGTTGGGTCAAAGTGATGGGTGAGGACCTCACGGGCCCATAGGAGTGAAGCGTACATCGCACGTGAGTGAGTGTCCTATATAGGACAACCACAGTCTGCATGTGGCCCAAATAGATGTTTGTGTGATGTTTGAATACACAATGCACAACTGTGATGTGACACCTATATACCTCGGAAACTGAAAAGTCCCCATAGAGAGCAAGGTTGATGATGCGTGGTATGTGCTACCCCCCCATTCGACGCGTAGTATATATATACTCCTACTGTAGCACAAACCAAAAAGAATCATTCCTTCATGGTCTAATTAACCTCTCTCTCATTGGGTCAATATGATGGAGGTCAACCTCATGGGAACATAGATGGAAGCGTCGCACGCGAGTGAGTTACTTTAGGGCAACCACCGCCTGCATGGTGTTGCGTGATGTTTGAATACCAATGCACAACTTTGATGTGGCACCTACCTCAGGAACCGAAATGTTCCGACATGGAGCGAGGTTATGACACATATATAGTATACATGTTTCCCCCTCTTTGACATGTACTACATACTCCTACCGTGCATATACGTAACACAAACCAAAAAAGAACCATCCTGGTTGGTCAAATTAACCTCTCTCTCTTGTTGTAGGTTCAACTAATCGACGATGAACTCACGGACCCACAGAGAGAGTCACACACGAGTGAGCGTCATAGGACAACCACCGCGTGTGCATGTGCCCAAAAGAGGTGTGTTGTGTGATGTTTGAATACCCAGGTTGCTCGGTGAGACGATAATCGTCATCTCATCAAAAGACGGGACACCTTTGCCTCTATCAAGTGGTATCAGATTTCCAGGTTGCTCGGTGAGATTTTCCCATTTTCGTAGTTAGATCGAGTCTGTTCTTCATACCTATAGTCCACAAAAAAGCCAAAAAATAGGGTTAGTTCATCATATCTGAACCAATCTGAGCCTTTGCATAATATTTTTCAGAGTTTTGCTTTGTTGAAATTGCGGTTGCATCGCTGCTACCTCTTGAGCACTGCGTTGGATTTCCTTGAAGAGGAAAGGATGATGCAGCAAAGTAGCGTAAGTATTTCCCTCAGTTTTTGAGAACCAAGGTACCAATCTAGTAGGAGGCTACGCGCGAGTCCCTCGGACCTACACAAAACAAATAACTCCTCGCAACCAACACGATAAGGGGTTGTCAATCCCTTCACGGTCACTTACGAGAGTGAGATCTGATAGATCTGATAGATAATATTTTTGGTGTTTTTGGTATAAAGATGCAAAGTAAAATAAAAAGCAAAGTAAAAAGTAAAGGCAATAATAAAGTGATGGAAGATTAATATGATGGAGATAGACCCGGGGGCCATAGATTTCACCAGTGGCTTCTCTCAAGAGCATAAGTATTTTACGGTGGGTGAGCAATTCTTGTTGAGCAATTGGCGAAATTGAGCATAGTTATGAGAATATCTAGGTATGATCATGTATATAGGCATCACGTCCGAGACAAGTAGAACGACTCCTGCTGCATCTACTACTATTACTCCACTCATCGACCGCTATCCAAAGATGCATCTAGAGTATTAAGTTCAAGAAAAGCAGTAACGCATGTAAGCAAGATGACATGATGTAGAGGATAAATTCATGCAATATGATAAAACTCCATCTTGTTATCCTCGATGGCAACAATACTATACGTGCCTTGCTGCCCCTCATCACTTTGGGAAAGGACACCACAAGATTGAACCCAAAGCTAAGCACTTCTCCCATTGCAAGAAAAGCCAATCTAGTAGGCCAAACCAAACTGATAATTCGAAGAGACTTGCAAAGATAACAAATCATACATAAAAGAATTCATAGAAGATTCAAATATTGTTCATAGATAATCTTGATCATAAACCCACAATTCATCGGTCTCAACAAACACACCCCAAAAAGAAGATTACATCGAATAGATCTCCACGAGAGAGGGGGAGAACATTGTATTGAGATCCAAAAAGAGAGAAGAAGCCATCTAGCTACTAACTATGGACCCGAAGGCCTGAGGTAAACTACTCACACTTCATCGGAGGGGCTATGGTGATGATGTAGAAGCCCTCCGTGGTGGATTCCCCTTCCGGCGGAGCTCCGGAACAGGCCCCAAGATGGGATCTCGTGGGTACGGAAGGTTGCGGTGATGGAATTAGGTTTTTGGCTCCGTGTCGATCGTTTGAAGTGCGTAGGTATATATAGGAGGAAGAAGTACGTCGGTGGAGCAAGGTGGGGCCCATGAGGGTGGAGGGCGTGCCCTGGGGGGTGGGCGCCCCCCCTACCTCGTGCCCACCTCCTTTCTTTCTTGACGTGGGTTGAAGTCTCCTGGATCATATTCGGTGAGAAAATCACGTTCCCGAAGGTTTCATTCCGTTTGGACTCCGTTTGATATTCCGTTTCTTTGAAACTCTGAAATAGGCAAAAAAACAGCAATTCTGGCCTGGGCCTCCGGTTAATAGGTTAGTCCCAAAAATAATATAAAAGTGGATAATAAAGCCCAATAATGTCCAAAACAGTAGATAATATAACATGGATCAATAAAAAATTATAGATACGTTGAAGACGTATCAGGCATCCCCAAGCTTAATTCCTGCTCGTCCTCGAGTTGGTAAATGATAAAAATAGAATTTTTGATGCGGAGTGCTACTTGGCATAATTTCAATGTAATTCTTGTTAATTGTGGTATGAATATTCAGATCCGAAAGATTCAAGACAAAATTTCATATTGACATAAAAATAATAATACTTCAAGCGTAATAACAAAGCAATCATGTCTTCTCAAAATAACATGGCCAAAGAAAGTTATCCCTATCATATAGTCTGGCTATGCTCTATCTTCACCACACAAAGTATTTAAATCATGCACAACCCCGATGAGAAGCCAAGCAATTGTTTCATACTTTTGACATTCTCAAAACTTTTTCAATCTTCACGCAATACATGAGCGTGAGCCTGAATATAGCACTATATGTGGAATAGAATGGTGGTTGTGGAGAAGACAAAAAGGAGAAGATAGTCTCACATCAACTAGGCGTATCAACGGGCTATGTAGATGCCCATCAATAGATATCAATGTGAGTGAGTAGGGATTGCCATGCAACGGATGCACTAGAGCTATAAGTATATGAAAGCTTAACAAAAGAAACTAAGTGGGTGTGCATCCAACTCGCTTGCTCACGAATACCTAGGGAATTTTGAGGAAGGCCATCATTGGAATATACAAGCCAAGTTCTATAATGAAAAATTCCCACTAGTATATGAAAGTGACAAAGTGAGAGAGTCTCTATCATGAAGATCGTGGTGCTACTTTGAAGCACAAGTGTGGTAAAAGGATAGTAACATTGTCCCTTCTCTCATTTTCTCTCATTTTTTATTTGGGCCTTTTCTCTTTTTTTTATGGCCTCTTTTTTATTATTTTTTTATTTTTCGTCCGGAGTCTCATCCCGACTTGTGGGGGAATCATAGTATCCATCATCCTTTTCCTCACTTGGGACAATGCTCTAAAAATGATGATCATCACACTTTTATTTTCTTACAACTCAACAATTACAACTCGATACTTAGAACAAAATATGACTCTATATGAATGCCTCCGGTGATGTCTTGCGGGATATGCAATGAATCAAGAGTGACATGTATGAAAGAATTATGAACGGTGGCTTTGCCACAAATACGATGTCAACTACATGATCAAGCTAGCAATATGACAATGATGGAGCGTGTCATAATAAATGAAACGGTGGAGAGTTGCATGGCAATATATCTCGGAATGGCTATGGAAATGCCATGATAGGTAGGTATGGTGGCTGTTTTGAGGAAGGTATATGGTGTGTGTATGATACCGGCGAAAAGTGCGCGATATAAGAGAGGCTAGCAATGGTGGAAGGAAGAAAAGTGTGTATAATCCATGGACTCAACATTAGTCATGAAGAACTCATATACTTATTGCAAAAATCTACAAGTTATCAAAGCAAAGTATTACGCGCATGCTCCTAGGGGGATAGATTGGTAAGAAAAGACCATCGCTCATCCCCGACCGCCACTCATAAGGAAAACAATCAATAAATAAATCATGCTCCGACTTCATCACATAACGGTTCACCATACATGCATGCTGCGGGAATCACAAATTTTAACACAAGTATTTATCAAATTCACAACTACTCAACTAGCATGACTCTGATATCGCCATCTTCATATCTCAAAACAATTATCAAGCATCAAACTTTTCTTAGTATTCAACACACTCAAAAGAAAGTTTTACAAATCTTGAATAACAAGCATATTTAGATTTTTAAGCAAATTACCATGCTCTTTAAGACTCTCAAAATAATCTAAGTGAAGCATGAGAGGTCAATAGTTTCTATAAAACAAATCCACCACCGTGCTCTAAAACATATAAGTGAAGCACTAGAGCAAAACTATATAGCTCAAAAGATATAAGTGAAGCACAAAGAGTATTCTAACAAATTCCAAATCATGTATGGCTCTCTCAAAAGGTGTGTACAGCAAGGATGATTGTGGTAAAGTAAAAAGAAAAGACTCAAATCATACGAGACGCTCCAAGCAAAACACATATCATGTGGTGAATAAAAGTATAGCTCCAAGTAAAGTTACCGATGGAAGTAGATGAAAGAGGGGATGCCTTCCGGGGCATCCCCAAGCTTTGACTTTTTGGTGTCCTTGGATTATCTTCGGGGTGCCATGGAAATCCCCAAGATTAGGCTCTTGCCACTCCTTTTTCCATAATCCATCAAAAGATATCACCCAAAACTTGAAAACTTCACAACACAAAACTCAACAGAAATCTCGTGAGCTCCGTTAGCGAAAGAAAACAAAAGACCACTTCAAGATACTATAATGAACTCATTATTTATTTATATTGGTGTTAAACCTACTGTATTCCAACTTCTCTATGGTTTATAAACTATTTTACTAGCCATAGATTCATCAAAATAAGCAAACAACACACGAAAAACAGAATCCGTCAAAAACTGAACAGTCTGTAGTAATCTGTAACTAACGCAAACTTATGGAATTCCAAAACTTCAGCCAAAATAGGACGACCTAGGAAATTTGTTTATTGATCAGCAGAAATTGGAATCACTATTTTATCACGTTCTGGTGATTTTAAAAAATTGTTTTCGTGAACAGAAAGTTTCTGAAAATTACAGCAAGATCAAATAACTATCATCCAAGAAGATCCTATAGGTTTAACTTGGCACAAACACTAATTAAAACCTAAAAACACATCTAACCAGAGGCTAGAACAAAGATTTATTCCTAAACAGAATCAAAAGCAAAAAAACTAAAAATAAAATTGGGTTGCCTTCCAACAAGCGCTATCGTTTAACGCCCCTAGCTAGACATAAAAGCAAGGATAGATCTAGGTATTGCCATCTTTGGTAGGCAATCCATAAGTGGATCTCATGATAGATTCATATGGTAACTTTATTTTTTCCTAGGGAAGTGTTCCATGCCTTTCTTTAATGGAAATTGGAATCTAATTTTCCTATCCTTCATATCAATAGTTGCACCAATCGTTCTAAGGAAAGGTCTACCAAGAATAATAGGACATGAAGGATTGCAATCTATATCAAGAACGATAAAATCTACGGGCACATAATTCCTATTTGCAACAATAAGAACATCATTAATTCTTCCCATAGGTTTCTTAATAGTGGAATCCATAAGGTGCAAGTTTAGAGAGCAATCATCAAAATCGCGGAAATCTAGCAAATCACACAAAGTTTTGGGAATAGTGGAAACACTAGCACCCAAATCACATAAGGCATAAAATTCATGATCCTTAATATTAATTTTAATAGTTGGTTCCCACTCATCATAAAGTTTTCTAGGGATAGAAACTTCCAACTCAAGTTTTTCTTCATAAGATTGCATCAAGGCATCAACGATATGTTTGGTAAAGGCTTTATTTTGACAATAAGCATGAGGAGAATTTAGCACGGATTGCAACAAGGAAATACAATCAATCAAATAGCAACTTCCATAATTAAATTCCTTGAAATCCAAAATAGAGGGTTTAGCAACATCTAGGGTTTTGCTTTCTTCAATCCCACTTTAATCAATTTTAGCATCAAGATCTAAAAACTCTGAATTTTTGGAACGCCTTCTAGGTAAAGGTGGATCATATTCAGTCTCATCATTATCAAGATTCATATTGCAAAACAAATATTTAATAGGGGACACATCAATAACTTTTAGATCTTCATCTTGATTTTCATGGAAATTGGAAGAACACGCTTTAATAAAGGCGTCTTTCGTAGCACGCATCCTAGCGGTTCTTTCCTTTCACTCATCAATGGAAATTATCATGGCTTTGAGAGACTCATTGATATCATGCTTAGGAGGAATAGATCTAAGCTTTAAAGAATCAACATTAAGAGAAATTCTATCAACGTTCCTAGCCAATTCATCAACTTTAAGCAATTTTTCTTCAAGCAAAGCATTAAAATTCTTTTGCGAATTCATAAACTCTTTAACACTAGTCTCAAATTCAGAGGGCATCTTATTAAAATTTCCATAAGAGTTGTTTTAGGAATTTCCATAATTATTAGAAGGATTACTAGGATAAGGCCTAGGATTAAAATTTCCTCTATACGCGTTGTTACCAAAATTATTCCTACCAACAAAATTCACATCCATAGATTCATTATTATTCTCAATCAAAGTAGAAAAAGGCATATCATTAGAATCATAAGAAACACTCTTAGTAGCAAATCATTTCATAAGTTCATCCATCTTTCCACTCAAAACATTAATTTCTTCTATCGCATGCACTTTTTTATTAGTAGATCTTTCAGTGTGCCATTGAGAATAATTAACCATAATATTATCTAGGAGTTTAGTAGCTTCTCCTAAAGTGATTTTCATAAAAATGCCTCCCGCGGCCGAATCTAAAAGATTTCTAGAAGCAAAATTCAATCCGGCATAATTTTTTTGTATAATCATCCACAAGTTCAATCCATGAGTAGGGCAATTACGTATCATTAATTTCATTCTCTCCCAAGCTTGTGCAACATGTTCATGATCAAGTTGCTTAAAATTCATTATATCGTTCCTAAGAGAGATGATCTTAGCAGGAGGAAAATACTTAGAGATAAAAGCATCTTTGCACTTGTTCCAAGAATCAATACTATTTTTAGGCAAAGACGAAAACCAAGCTTTAGCACGATCTCTAAGCGAAAAAGGAAATAGCTTCAATTTAACAATATCATTATCAACATCTTTCTTCTTTTGCATATCACACAAATACACGAAGCTATTTAGATGAGTTGCGGCATCTTCACTAGGAAGGCCGGCGAATTGATCTTTCATAACAAGATTCAACAAAGCAGCATTGATTTCACAAGATTTAGTGTTGGTAAGAGGAGCAATCGGAGTGCTAAGGAAATCATTATTGTTGGTATTGGTAAAGTCACACAATTTGGTATTATCTTGAGCCATCGTGACAAAAAGCAATCCAACACACGAGCAAACAAAAAGCAAGCGAGAGAGAGGCAAACGAAAAAGAGAGGGCGAATAAAATGGCAAGGGTGAAGTGGGGGAGAGGAAAACGAGAGGCAAATGGCGAATAATGTAATGCGGGAGATAAGGGATTGTGATGGGTACTTGGTATGTTGACTTTTGCGTAGACTCCCCGGCAACGGCGCCAGAAATGGCTCGTTGTCAGGAGTCAAATCTTGACTTGACTTCGCATAAGCCTCCCCGGCAACGGCGCCAGAAATTCTTCTTGCTACCTCTTGAGCACTACGTTGGATTTCCTTGAAGAGGAAAGGATGATGCAGCAAAGTAGCGTAAGTATTTCCCTCAGTTTTTGAGAACCAAGGTACCAATCCAGTAGGAGGCTACGCGCGAGTCCCTCGTACCTACACAAAACAAATAACTCCTCGCAACCAACGGGATAAGGGGTTGTCAATCCCTTCACGGTCACTTACGAGAGTGAGATCTGATAGATATGACAGATAATATTTTTGGTATTTTTGGTATAAAGATGCAAAGTAAAATAAAAAGCAAAATAAAAAGTAAAGGCAATAATAAAATGATGGAAGATTAATATGATGGAGATAGACCTGGGGGCCATAGATTTCACTAGTGGCTTCTCTCAAGAGCATAAGTATTTTACGGTGGGAGAACGAATTACTGTTGAGCAAATGACAGAATTGAGCATAGTTATGAGAATATCTAGGTATGATCATGTATATAGGCATCACGTCCGAGACAAGTAGACCGACTTACACTGCATCTACTACTATTACTCCACTCATCGACCGCTATCCAGCATGCATCTAGAGTATTAAGTTCAAGAAAACAGAGTAACGCCTTAAGCAAGATGACATGATGTAGAGGGATAAATTTATGCAATATGATAAAAACCCCATCTTGTTATCCTCGATGGCAACAATACAATACGTGCCTTGCTGCCCCTCATCACTTTGAGGAAAGGACACCGCAAGATTGAACCCAAAGCTAAGCACTTATCCCATTGCAAGAAAAACCAATCTAGTAGGCCAAACCAAACTGATAATTCAAGAGACTTGCAAAGATAACCAATCATACATAAAAGAATTCAGAGAAGATTCAAATATTGTTCATAGATAATCTTGATCATAAACCCACAATTCATCGATCTCAACAAACACACCGCAAAAAGAAGATTACATCGAATAGATCTCCACGAGAGAGGGGAGAACATTGTAGTGAGATCCAAAAGAGAGAAGAAGCCATCTAGCTACTAACTATGGACCCAAGGTCTGAGGTAAACTACTCACACTTCATCGGAGGGGCTATGGTGATGATGTAGAAGCCCTCCGTGGTGGATTCCCCTTCAAAGTGAGCTCCCGAATGTGCCCCAAGATGGGATCTCGTGGAGTACGAAGGTTGCGGCGGTGGAATTAGGTTTTTGGCTCCGTGTCGATCGTTTGAAGTGCGTAGGTATATATAGGAGGAAGAAATGCGTCGGTGGAGCAAGGTGGGGCCCATGAGGGTGGAGGGCGTGCCACAGGGGTGGCGCCCCCTACCTCGTGCCCACCTCCTTTCTTTCTTGGCGTGGGTTGAAGTCTCTGGATCATATTCGGTGAGAAAATCACGTTCCCGAAGGTTTCATTCCGTTTGGACTCCGTTTGATATTCCGTTTCTTCAAAACTCAAATAGGCAAAAAACGACAATTACAATTTGGGCCTCCGGTTAATAGGTTAGTCCCAAAAATAATATAAAAGTGGATAATAAAGCCCAATAATGTCCAAAATTGTAGATAATATAGCATGGAGCAATCCAAAATTATAGATACGTTGGAGACGTATCAATCGCCGTGTCAAGTTGCTGGTCTTAGTGTGTGGTCCTTTAGAGTTTCGAGTTCTGTTCACAAGTTGTCACGCCGCCGCCGCACCATCGTCACCACCGATGCCATATACCACCATCATCACCACCGCTGCCATATACCACCATCGTCACCACCGCTGCCATATGCCACCATCGTCATCACCACTGTCATATACCACCATCGTCATCGCCGCTGCCATATACCACATATCCGCCGCCATCACGCTAATCCGAGTCCACCTCCATCACAGATTCACCACCAGTCCATGTTCCACCGACCAACATATCTCCGCCACCGGTCCGAGTTCCGCCAGATTCATCTCCGCCACTAGTCCTAGTCCGAGTCTAGTATTTGTTACTTTGTTTTCAATTTCCAAAGCACGCCATACTCCGAGTCATGACAGAGTAGGACTCCGCAACTTCCGTGCCACCCGTAGAAAAAATAGTTCCAAACTAAAAAAAGAGTTCGAAAAAATTCTGGCTAGGCAGTTTTTAGACCATTTGTAGACTTTTTCGAGAAAAATTTTGTTGCGGAGCAACAAAAAGAGGGGAAAAAGTGGTAAAAAAGTGAAAAAAAGAGATTCAGAGTGTGCTCCTCCCTTGTTTACGTGTAGCACCATGATTTTGTTAGTGTTCTAGGCTCGCCTCTCTAGTATGGTCTAGCCAAAGACCAGTGTCGGTGTACTAAAGTTTCGGCCCTTTTAGTACCCCTTACTTATGCACGAGCAGTTGCAGCCGTACCCGTGGCCGATCCTAGCAGGGGAAACCGGAAGCAAGTACGAGGAAACAAGCTGAGTCCCCGGCAAGATCCTTGCCGGGATAGTTTGTGAGGCCCCGACAAGATCCTTGCCGGGACGGCTTGCAAAGCACTGACAAGACCACCACCCTTGAGGTTGAGAGCGCTGACACCATCAACAATGTCAAGACCAAGACCCAGGGGCGCCTGCGTGGTGGCATGCAGATCTTTGTGAAGACCAGAAGGTTCCCAGCAAGATCCTTGCCGGGGACGTCTGTGGGGCCCCAGCAAGATCCTTGCCGGGGATGTTTACCAGGCCCCGGCAAGACTCGTGCACGACAAGGTTCCACCGCCCCGTCACCGCTCCAGTGCAGCAACTGGCCTGCCAGCCTGGCAAGCACATGCGTGGTGGCATGCAGATCTTTGTGAAGATCCTGCCACCGCTCAGCCAATGACTAGCCGAACAACAGCATTGCATGCCTCGTCATCCTGGATGCGTGTCAAGACGGGGTGAGGCGGCGACGGATGGGACGAGCTCTATTTCTGTCCTTGATAAAGTTAGGGGCATGTAACTAGCACATTTAATGCGTTTTCCCTAAGATGTCAGTGTTAAGCATGTACACTGTAGCTACTTTACACCTCCTGTGTGCCTGTACGCCACTGTGGTCGCCCCTTACTATAAAAGGAGGCCCAAGGCGTCTGAGGAAGGACTTTTGGCTTTCCGGCCTAGTTTGCACGCGTAGCAGCTAGCCGAACTGAAGAACACCCAATATACACTACAAGCAGGACTAGGGTTTTATGCTTCTTAGCAGCCCGAACCTGGGTAAAAATCCCTTGTGTTGATCGTTAGATCTGCTCTTTGCGCATTCCTCTTTCCCCGCCAACCGTAGAAGGGATCCACGTGACCCCATAGGTGTCATTTTCCTGACATCTTTGGTGCGCCAGGTAGGGGGTGATTAGGTTGTGCAAACCTGATCTAGAAGTTAGCGCGTCGGTTTCTTGATCACCACGTCTCCCAAGAAGAAGACGATCACGGTGATCGGTTCGTCTGCGGCTGATCTGCCTGTGCCGACACGGATGGGTGACGGGGTAGACGCGGATGGCGGCGGAGGTGGAGATCACGAGCACCCACGCCATTCTGGCAACCGGAGCCGGGCGAGCGGCATCGTCCGCGGCCGCCACGACGACCCGTGCACTGCCGGACCCAAGGAAGGAGCCGTGCTACCTATGGGCGGGGCGGCGGCCTCCAAGGGTGGGAGGCGACCTCCAAGACGCCCCCGCCGGCGCATGCGCCACTGTCTTCCCAAGTCGTGCGCGATGAGCAACACCACGACGTTGGTGACCCCGAGCATCGCCATGGAAAAAGCCCTCAGCATCGTTCACGAGATGCGCGGGGCTGGCATGCACGCCAAGATGCCGATGGAGATGGCGCATGGCTGCGGAACCGCGATGGAGCTCCTTCTAACGTAGTTAGGAGTCAGAGCACCACACATTCCTCGTTCTTGTCGCCGCTACCTACGCCAGCAGAAGCGTTGGCACAAGCGCAGCTACTCCTGGACTTTCCTCCTGCCGCGGAGAAGCAAGGAGAGTGGAGGGCTACTATTCAGAGCCTTATTGGCCTCGCCAATAAAGATGGGCACCAGGAGGCAGGTCCTTCGCGACGTCGGTCCACCGAGCCGGCGCGTGCCAATGACGAAAGGATCGGAGGCGCTGCAACCACCGTGCACTCCCCTCCACCACGACAGCAACGGTCGCCAACTCAGCAGGTCGATGCCCGCGATAACGGTTCCACAGCATCGTCCAATCCACGAGCTCACCGCGATCAACGCCAAGTCCTTCAGGAACGGGTCAAAGAAGACACTCGAACTACCATCGAGCGGCAGCGGGAAGCGCTCCATCAATCTGATAGGCGTGCAGGGCCCACTGTGTACAAGCCTGTGCCAGAGGATTCAGGTGACTTGCCTTACGAGGTAGGTTGTCCAGCTTTACTCGTGAGCTACGACAGTTCCAGTGGCCCACTACCCGCAAGTTCAAACCAGAGGTCCCGGAGAAGTACGACGACAAGACTCATTTGTCCGAGTTCCTGAGCGTTTACACCATCGTGATACAAGCTGCCGGAGCTCGAGACAGCAAGGTGCTCGCCAACTACTTCCCATTGGTGCTCAAGCCCAACGTCAGGTCGTGGTTGATGCACCTGCAAGTAGATTCCATCTCCTCTTGGTCGGATCTGTGCCATGAGTTTGTTGGCGCCTTTACCGGAGGCCACCAAGCTCCTATCCAGGCGAGTGATTTACATCACATCCCCCAGAAGGATGACGAATCCTTGCGCAAGTATATATAGAGATTCAGCCATGTGCAGTACAACATCCCAGGTGTTCATCCTGCTGCTATCATCAGCGCGTTCCATCAGAATGTGCACAATCGCAAGATGCGTGAAGAGCTGGCGATGAACAAGGTTAGGGATGTTGCCGAGCTTTATGTTTTGGCCGATAAGTGTGCTCGGGCTGAAGAAGGAAGGAAGTACCCCGGCAAAGATGCTGGTGCGGGAAGTGACTCCAGAGACGAAGACATCGTCGCCCCGATAAAGAAGGGCCGACGACATAACTGGAAGCGCAAGGACAAGACCGTGCTTGCCGTCGAGGAATCCGGCAACCCCGGCACCGCCAAGAAGGCCAAGGTTGACGACCCCGGCAAGGAGGTTGCCGGGTGCGCTGCCTGCCAGGCCTTGGCGGCTGCCAACAAGCCGGAGGGCTCCGACAAGCAATATTGCAAGATCCATCGCACCAAGGGCGATGACCTCCAGAACTGCTGACAAGTTGAGCAGCTTGTGGAAAGGCAGAAAGCTGAGTATGAAAGGCGAGACAAGGAGAAGGGCCAGGATGGTGCTGAGGGGTCTGGCAAGAAGCGAAGTGGTTGAGGGGGTCGCCACGGCAAGGAGAAGCAGCAAGAGAGACCTGCTCGAGGCCGCGACAAGACAGAGGGAGATGATGATCATGAAGAGGACGGCGAGTCCGGTGAGCATGAGTTTGAAGCTACGGAAGCCATGTGCATTGGCGGTGGCGCCTTGTTGCATTCTTATCACCGCCAACTTAAGCGATTAGGTAGCGAGATTAATCTGACGAGCCGTCGATCGATGCCCAGAAGCCACTGAAATGGTCCAACATGCCTACCATTTTTTACACCGAGGATCACCCTGATCGCACAACCGCGGTCGGGTGTTTTCCATTGTTGGTCTCGCCAACAATTCGCAACCTCAAGGTGGAAAAAATGCTAGTTTATGGTGGGGCCAGTCTGAACTTGATCTCGCCCAAGGTGATCAAGAGGTTGCAAATTCCTGATGGAGATCTCGAAGAGACGGGCACGTTTCAAGGGATCAATCCGGGGAGAAGGCAACCGAAGGGTAAGATCACACTACCAGTTACATTTGGTGGTGAGCTGAACTACAGGACAAAGAAGATCGTTTTTATGTCACCAAGATCCCGTTGCCGTATAACAGGATCCTTCGCCGTCCAACACTGGCCAAGTTTATGGCGGCGTCACACTACGCCTACAACACGTTGAAGATGCCCCGCCCGATGAGCATCATCACTGTCGGCTCCGACAAGAAAGACGCGCTCATCTTCGCCGACCAACTCTACCGGGAGGCAGTTGTAGCACTTGTCGTCAAGGCACTTGCTCCTGCCACTGGAGCTCCGGAGGAGAAGAAGACCGGCAAGACCCCTTGCACCCACTTTGGCAAGAACGCCTCTTTGGAGTGCTGCGCTACCATTCAGGAAGTGCCAGAGAGCTCCACCGACAAGAGCAAGAAGTCCAAGGCAGCACCACCAGAAACTAAGAAGGTGCCCGTCAAGGAGGACGGCATGGGCGGAGCTTTGACTATAAGCTCCACCCTCGACAGCAAATAGGAAAAAGCGCGCTCATCGCCTTCTTGCGGGCGAATGTCGATGTGTTTGCATGGCAAGCATCTGACATCCCCAACGTTCCCTGGGAGGTGATTGAGCACCATCTTGCCGTCTGTCCTCATGCGCGGCCCGTCAAGCAGAAGGTCAGGAAGCAAGCTTTGGAGCGGCAAGAGTTTATCATTTAAGAGATTAGGAAGCTGGAAGTGGCAGGCTTGGTCAGAGGAGTGCTCCACCCAACGTGGTTGGCCAATCCGGTGGTGGTGCGCAAGGCGAACGGAAAATGTAGGTTGTGCATTGATTATGCAGATATCAAAAAAGCCTGTCCAAAGGATCCCTTCCCCTTGCCACGCATCGACCAGATCATGGACTCCACTGCCGGGTGTGACTTGTTGTCGTTTCTTGATGCCTACTCAGGGTACCGCCAAATCTTCATGATGAAGGAAGATGAAGAGAAGACCACGTTTATCACCCCATGTGGTACGTATTGTTTTATACGAATGCCTTTCGGGTTGAAAAGCACTAGTTTCACATTTGCAAGAGCGGTTTAGATTGGTTTTGAGCCCCAGCTACATAGAAATATGGAAGCTTATATGGATGACATAGTGTTCAAAACCAAGGACAGGGCAACGCTCATACAAGAACTAGAAGAAACATTTGCAGATTTGCGCAAGATCAACCTCAAGCTCAACCCCGAGAAGTGCGTGTTTGGCGTCCCATCCGGCAAGCTTCTCGGGTTCTTTCTGTCTCAGTGTGGGATCGAGGCGAACCTCAAGAAGATCAAGGCGATTGAGCAGATTAAAGCAACAAGACGAGTCAAAGATGTCAGTCGGCTTGCTGGCTGCATTGCTGCTTTAAGTAGGTTCATCTCCAAATCTGCTGAGCGCGCCTAGCCCTTTTTCAAGATCTTGAAAAAGGCAGGTCCAATCAAATGGACTCTGGAAGCGGAGGCAGCGCTGCAAGATTTGAAGTACCTCTCCTCTACGCCAACACTAGTTGTTTCTAAGCCACAAGAATGGTTCTTGCTGTATCTAGCTGCAACGAATCAAGTGGTTAGTGCTGCGCTAGTGGCATAGAGGGAAGTAGATGAAGAAACAGCGGCAACAGCAAGGCCGTCAAATGACGAGCCAGAGCTCTCCCCGGCAGGGTCTGGCGCCAGCGAGGCAAGACCCCTGGCAGAGTGTGGCGCCGGCAAGGCAAGGTCCCCGGCAGAGTCTGGTGCCGACAAGGCAGGATCTGGGCAAGCAAATGAAGTGACACAGAAGAAGAAGATGGTGTAGCACCCAATTTATTTTGTCAGCTCCCTTTTACATGGGGCAAGATCAAGATACTCTGGTGTGCAGAAATTGCTCTTCGACCTCCTTATGGCCTCGAGGAAGCTGTGCCACTATTTTTGGGCACATGAGATCACCGTCATCAAACGCTTCCCGTTGCAACGGATCTTGCACAACCCAGATGCAACTGGAAGGATTGTGGAGTGGGCGTTGGAACCGTCAAGCTTTGATCTCAGGTTTGAAAGCACTTCAACAATTCAGAGCAGAGCCTTGGCAGAGTTCATTGCAGAATGGACCACAACGCCTGACGAGGAAGTACAAGAGACCACTCTCCCTGACAAGGAAACGAGCCGTGACTGGATCATGTACTTTGATGGGGCGTTCTCGCTGCAATGCGCCGGTGCTGGTGTGCTACTTGTCGCGCCCACCACCGAGGAGAGATCAATGAATAACAATGTGGAGTATGAAGGACTGCTTGCCTGTCTCAGGATCACGGCAAACCTTGGAACTATGAAGCTCATCGTCACGGGTGATTCACAGCTTGTCGTCAAGCAAGTTAACAAGGATTATCAGACCCATTGATGGAAGCTTACGTAGATGAAGTGAGGAAGTTGGAAGAGCGTTTTGACGGTCTGCAAGCAGCGCATGTTCCTCGAGCAGAGAACAACATTGTTGACGACCTGTCAAAATGTGCCGCCCTCAAGTTACCTGTGGAGCCAGGGACTTTTGTGCTCCAACTGACTCAGCCATTCGTTGAACCATCAACAAGGAAGAATAAGCGAAGAAAGTTGAGTCCCGGCAAGTACTTTCTCGCTGAGCTCCTAGGAGCCACCGGCAAGGAAGTTGCCAGGAACGACACCAAGCTTGCCGGGGAGCGACAGGCTCCGGCAGGGCCTCAAGGCCTTGCTGTAGAGACAACTGCTCCCATGGCAGAAGACATGCCTTTAGTCCTTGCTGTCGGGCCTCAGGCTCCAGCATGGATCACAACACGTCGTCCAGTTCCTCCAAACAGGAGAACTCCCCGAGGAACAGGAAGAAGCGGAGAAAGTAGCCCGTCGGTCTAATATGTACCAGTTTGTGGACGATGTCCTGTACAGAAAGAGATCGAACGACGTGAAATTGAAGTGATCCTCGGGAGGACGAACTGGAGCTGTTGGCAGAGATACATGGAGGCATATGTGGCTCTCACATAAGATCAAGAGATCTTGCCGGCAAGGCATTCCGACAAGGTTTCTTTTGGCCCACTGCCCTCCAGGATGCAACTGCACTAGTAACCAAGTGTGAAGCGTGTCAGTTCCATTCAAAGAAACTCCATCAGCCAGCTCAAGCTCTTCAAACGATTCCTCTTTCCTGGCCATTTTTGGTCTGGGGGATTGACATATTGGGTCCTTTTCCCCATGCCATCGGGGGCTTTGAGTACTTGCACATCGCAGTTGACAAGTTCACAAAGTGGCCGGAGGTGGAAGCAGTGAGAAAGGTGACAACGCAGTTAGCCGTCAAGTTCTTCAAAGGACTAGTTTGCCATTTTGATGTGCCAAACAGAGTCATCACCGACAACGACACATAGTTCACAAGCTGCACCTTCATGCAGTATATCCAAGACCTTGGCAGCAAAATCTGTTTTGCTTCTGTTGCTCATCCGAGAAGCAACGGCCATGCAGAAAGGGCAAATGCTGAAGTGTTGTGGCACCTCAAAACAAGGACTTTTGACAGGCTGCACAAGTGCGGTAGACGCTAGATTGATGAGTTGCCGGCGGTTCTTTGGTTAATCAGGACGACACCAAATCGAGCCACCGGCCACGCACCCTTCTCCCTGGTATACGGGCAGAAGTAGTTCTCCCCATAGAACTCATATACAGGTCACCTCGAGTGCTCGCTTACGACGAGCTTGAGCAAGAGCAGTTGCAGCAAGATGATGCTACTCTCCTGGAGGGAGATCATGTTCAGGCTGCTGTGTGAGCTACGCGCTACCAGCAAGCCTTGCGCCGCTACCATAGCCGCAAGGTTCATGCCCGAAGCCTTGAGGAAGGTGACCTTGTTCTTCGCCACGTTCAGTCGGCCAAGAATTCCAACAAGTTGACGCCAAAGTGGGAAGGCCCTTATCAGGTAATACGAGTCACCCGCCCGGTATGATCCACACAGAGATCGAAGATGGCATTCCAGTGAGCAACTCCTGGAATATCGAACATCTTCACAAGTTTTACCCATGAGGCGCGGTTGTGGCGACCCCCGGCAACCCCCTTTTGTACTAGCCTTGCCGACAAGGCATATAACCCTATGTATAGAGCTAGACGCAGACCCTGTGCGCAGTTGAATAAGTTTAAGCATGTACAGTTCTTGTTGATTTCCATGTTTATATATATGCATGCCTGTCCAGGACATTGTACAATGTTTGTTTCCAGCAAGTACTAATGAACCGCCAATGTTCCATTTTCCTATTTTCTCTTCTTTCTTTTTTCTCAAAGGACAGAAGGTCCCCTCGCATACAAGTTTGCCAGGGGGGATGATGGTATGGAGTATGGACACCAACATGCGACGTTCGAAGTGGCATCTTGCGGAAAAGAGTACAACAACCAAAAGCTAAGTTGTGAAGCCTTGAGTGAATTTTTCTTTTAAATATGAGGTTATTTTTCTTGAACGATTTTAGTTCTTGTATGGAAAACCTGCACGCGAAGGAACCTTGTCGCGATTGGTTGCGCCCTTGCTCTGTTTCGAGTCCACTCAACAGTCCAAGTGGCTGTGCTAAGAACGTCAAGGTATCTTGCTAGCAGTGGCACCCCCAGCAGGCTGCTAAGGATCCATTCCTCAAAAGTGCTCGCGGCAAGGGTGCGTGCACCGGCAAGTTTTTCCCAATAACGCGTAGGGTACGTGCCATATAGGGAGAAACCCGACGAGAAAGATAGCATGCATACATCCAAAACACAGCAAGTTATATTACATCAGTGGTTGCCACAGTTCTAACTTAAGATAAATTGTCTTGGGTACCAGTGCATGGCAGCAAGGAGAAGCGTAGTGGATAGTACCTACGCTGGCCTTCCACCCTCTTGACCTGGTCCACCATGTTGACGATAGGTGCGACGAGCTCTTCAAGCACCTTGTGGTCTGTATCCTCCGGCAAGCTCTCAAGCACGTTGGTGAGGTCGAGGCCGGGGTTCCAGTATGCCACCTTGGTGAGCACCTTGAGAAGGACGGCCCGACAAAGCTTGCAGGATCCATTGGCCAGTTGGGTTGCTCAGCCAGTGTGGAGCAGCTTCAGGGCATCAAGAAGGGCCTCGAAGAACATGGTCAGTCTGGCGCTCGGAGTTACCCTCTCCTCGTGGGAATACCTGAAACCCGACATGCCCATGGTGGATAGTTGTGTTGTGAGCCTCTCCGCGACGTCAATGAGGCGCTAGTCCAAATCCCCACGCCTTTCACATAGTCATTGTAGGTGGCGGAGACGCTCTCAAGCAGTTTCTTCTCCGCCTGGAGGTCCTTGGCCATGGTCTTCTCACGAGCCCTACTGCCACCAAGGGACTCCTCCAGTGTGGTCAGCTTCAGCCTCAGATCGGCAATGGAGTCGTTGGCGACAAAGAGCTGTTGGGTCTTGTCGAAGATGGTGGTCTGCAACTCCGCCAAGGTATAGGCAGTTTTGTCTCTGTCGCTTTTGAGCGTCGAGTCCTCCTTGCCGTGCCCCTCCGGATCCGGCTCCAGCTTCTCCACCTTCCCAACCAGCTCGTTCTTGGCGGCCTTTGCAGCTTCAGCGGCATCAACAACCTCCTTCAGCTTGCCGGCATGGTCCAATACCAGAGCATCAAGCGCTTTCTTGTGCTCATGCCCCAGCTCTTGGGTCTACTGCACGACAAGCTTCTCGATCTCCTCGTCCTTGCCGCGGAGCTTGGCGGCAAGTGCCTCCTCGAGAGCGGCAAGGTCTTCTTCTTGGGCATCGAGCAAGATGCGACATTCCCTTAGTTGGGCGTCTTCCTTGGCGGCTTGTTGAGCGGCCTCCTCCTGTGCCTTCTCGATGTCGGACTACTTCAAAAGAAGCTCATCCCAACGTCGGCTGAGCTCCTCCAGGCCGATCTTCAGTTCATTCTAGTCCTCGGCAAACCAGACCTGCATCTGCTCGACACGCTTTTGGAGGTCTGCCTCTGCCGCGTCGACAACCACTGCCCTGGAGTCCAGTTTCTCCTTGCGGGTATGGTGAAGTGCCTGGAGCTTCTGGAAGTTGTTGCTCATGGCTTGGAGGAGCTAGTCTTCCTTGGAACTGCTGCTGCTGGCGCTCGGCTCGTCGACAACCTTGAGCCCGGCGGCGGCAATGACTTCTTTGTCAAAAACCTCCCCCTCGGCTGGCGCTCCGGTGCTTGCCGTCCCCGGTATGCTGACAAACAGATCATCGCCGATCTTCGTACCTGCTTGAGGAGGGGCTTGGATGTTGTGGCTGGTCCTCAACAACCGTCTCCCTAGCAGCCGAGGACTCCGGGACCGATGTAGCGCCAGGCGCTCCTACGGCAGGGATACAGTCAGCACGGTCGCCGGTTTCCTTGTCGGCCTCCCCGGCATGCCACTTGGCAGCCTCTTCATGCGCGTCCTTGGCGGCCTCGTCAGCAGTGACTTTGGCGGCGTCGGCGGCAGCATCCCTGGCGGTCTCCACGATGATGACGTCGACGTCCGTCAGGTCTGTCAAAGGGAGATCTGAAAAACCAAAAAGGAGAAATGAGGCAAAACCAAGGCTGAAGTTCGGAACAAAAAAAATGAATGATGATGACGACAAGTGCCAGTAAGCAGGCGGCTTACCTGTGACGAGCGCCTGGGAGGTGACCCCCTCCCCGGCAACATTCATTGCCGGTGTGGAGCTACCGGCGCCTATGCTCACCGGTTCTTCCTCCACGCGCGTGGGCTTGTCGGTGGAAGCCCTTGCCGGGGATCCCTCCCTAGGCGGTGCGGTTGACGGAGGCGGCATGTCAGGGGTGGCCCTCAGTGACCCCTCCTATTGTTGTTCTTCTCCTGCAAACCCGACAAGGTTAACAGTGAAGATACACACCCCGACGCTCGCCAACGGGAAATGAGTAACAGGCTCACGCTGGGGGCTGGGTTGGGGGCTGCGTCGTGGGCTGGAATCCGGGCTGATCATGATCGTCTCTGGCACACCTGAGGAGCTTGCCGGGGGCTCGTCGCCTGTTGAGGTCTCGGCCTTCTTCGCCATCCTCTACGCCAACGTTTCCGTGTCTCTGCGGGGACGGGCCAAATCGAGAGTAAGATAGGATAAGAAAAATAGGGGCTCAAGGGATGAAGAAAGCGGCAAGACACTTACTCATCTTCTCCTTCTGCTGGCCTCTTTTCCCTCCTCGGGCTAAAAGAGGAGAGGTCAAAGTCGGCCTCTACTATGGTGTCCATGCGAGGGGGTGGAGATGGAGACCTGGGCCGCTTGGCTGTGGCGGAGGCGGCGACTGCTACTTCCTTTGCTGCGGCGGCCGTGCGCCTCGTCTGGCCCGCAGGTTGCGGCTGGACCTCTTGCCGCTCCACAGCCTTGCCGGTCGGCCCCTTGCCGGTCGGCCCCTTACTTTTATGCAAGATTCAAAGTATTCTTCCCTATTCCTTTTTATTTTTCTCTTTTTGCAAGAATCATGTGGGGAGGAAAGATCTAGGCACATATATCCAGTTGGATATGAGTGAGCATGAATTATTATTGTTGACATCACCCTTGAGGTGAATACGTTGGGAGGCGAAACTATAAGTCCCTATTTTTTATGTGTCCGGTTGAAACATTTTTCTCATGTGTATGAGGTGAGTATTAGCAATCATAGAATACTATATGATGGTTGAGTATGTGGACTTGCCAAGAGACTCCGGTACGAGACCCTTCCTGAAAAGATGATGAATTGTAGTTGCAAAGTTGATTGAGAACATAGTTTGTTGGTTATCAATAGTGTTTATGCTTTTACTTCGATGTTGTGATGAATTGTTACTTGTTCATGAGAAGTTATAAGATAAAGTTATACGATAAAGTTTTATGGTAAAGTTTGTTGCTGTTATAATAATGAGCATCATGCTTCTTTGTCTGTATTTTGTTTTTATCAACACCTCTCTCTCTAAGCATGTGGGCATGTTTTTGATATCGATTTTTAAGCTTGAGGACAAGCGAGGTCTAAGCTTGGGGGAGTTGATACGTCCATTTTGCATAATGTTTTCCTACTGTTATTTACTATGTTTTTATGCATAATAATGCTTTATGGAGTAGTTCTAATGCCTTTTCCCTCATAATATGCAAGGTTTACACAAAGAGGGAGCATGCCGGCAGCTGGAATTCTGGACCGCAAAAAGCTACGTCAGAGTTACCTATTCTGCACATCTCCGAATGAGCTGAAAACTTTCAAAGAATTGTTTTGGAATATTGGAGCAAATAACTACTGGAGGGGGCCACCTGGTGAGCACAAGACACCAGGGCGTGCTTGGCCCCCCGGGCACGCCCTGGTGGGATGTGCTCAGCCCAGCCCACCTTCGGTGCCCATCTTCTAGTATGTAGGTCATTTTGACCTAGAAAAAAAGGAGAGGACTTCCGGGATGGAGTGCCGCCGTCTCGAGGCGGCACTTGGGTAGGAGCACTTTTGCCCTCCGGTGGAGCAATTTCGTCGGGGGAACTTCCCTTCCAGAGGGGAAATCGAAGCCATCGTTATCACCAACAACCCTCTCATCTTTGGGAGGACAATCTCCATCAACATCTTCAATAGCACCATCTCCTCTCAAACCCTAGTTCATCTCTTGTGTTCAATCTTTGTACCAGAACCTCAGATTGGTACCTGCGAGTGACTAGTAGTGTTGATTACATCTTGTAGTTGATTACTGTATGGTTTATTTGGTGGAAGATTATATGTTAAGATCCATTATGCTATTTAATATTCCTTTGATCTTGAGCATGATTACCATTTTTGATTAGTTACTTTTGTTCTTGAGGTCACGGGAGAAATCTTGTTGCAAGTAATCATGTGAACTTGATATGTGTTTGATATTTTGATGACATGTATGTTGTGATTCCCTTAGTGGTGTCATGTGAACGTTGACTACATGGCACTTCACCATATTTGGGCCTAAGGGAATGCATTGTGGAGTAGTTATTAGATGATGGGTTGCTAGAGTGACAGAAGCTTAAACCCTAGTTTATGCGCTACTTCGTAAGGGACCGATTTGGATCAAATGTTTAATGCTATGGTTAGATTTTATCTTAATACTTTTCTCGTGATTGAGGATGCTTGTGAGGGGGTTAATCATAAATAGGAGGCTTGTTCAAGTAACAACAACACCTAAGCACTGGTCCACCCACATATCAAATTATCAAAGTAGCAAACACAAATCATACCAACATGATGAAAGGGGTTAGATTAAATTCCCGTGTACCCTCAAGAATGTTTTGCCTATTATAAGAAACTGTTTTGGCCTGTCCTTTGCCACAAAAGGATTGAGCTACCTTGCTGCACTTTATTTACCATTACCGTTACTAGCTCCTTGCCAATTATCTTGCTATCAAACTGAAAGTGAGAAAGAAAAGGATAAACTGAAAGTGAGAAAGAAAAACTTTTACGAACTCTTTTGCTCTTGTTTGCATAAATAGGCTTAAACAACACCCATGTTTTCAGCCAGCATTAGAACTAACCATTTCGACAATAACACTTAAAGATTATATTAACTCATATCAATGACATAATCAGCTAGCGAGCAATAATAAGATATCTCAAACGGCAACACGTTGTCAAACCAACTATGATGTAATATGACAATAGTGGTATCTCGCTAGCCCTTTCTGAGACCGCAAAACATAAATGCAGAGCACCTCCAAAGTTAAAGCAGCGACTAAACATTGTATTTCATGGTAGAAAAGATCCAGTCATGATGCACCCAACTTTAGCTATACACAATGCATAAATCATGACAGCTGTGCTCTCTCAGTTTCTAGCGCTTGAGTTAGAAGGTGATGACACAACATAAAAGTAAATAGAAAGTGCCTTCGCAGAGGGAAGTAGTGATTTGCAGAGGTGCCAGAGCTCAAGTTTAAAACAGAGATAAATGATATTTTGAGACATGCACCCTTCTTATTCACTTCACGACCATCAGTTATCAACATCTTCCATGCTAAGCACGCTATTGGGAGTTCAAAGGTTTTGACTCCATTGGGAGTTTTTGTTTGATTATTTAAGAGATGAACTCTTTTTCATGTTTGCAATTTGGGACTGGGCATCCCTATTACCGCCCTTTTCTCGTGCGATGGCGAATGAATAAACACTCGACCTGAGAATAACCCGCTTAGCATGGAAGATATCGACCACCTCCTGTCGTTCCATGACGATCCAGGCACACAAAAAGGATAATTTTTAGAAGTTTTTAGAGGTGGCACATGCAAATTTACTTAGGATGGTAGGGTAATACCGTATATAGGTAGGTATGGTGGACTCATCTCGAATAACTTTGGTTTCAAGGTTTGTGATGTACAAGCAGAGTTCCCACTTAGTACAGGCGAAGGCTAGCAATTAGATTGAGAAGCGGCCAGCTAGAGAGCAACAATGATCATAACCATGCATTATGCATAAGTAACATTGGACACTAGCATGAGTAGGATATGAACACCATGAACATAAATATCATAGAGGCAATGTTGGTTTTGATTCAACTACATGCATGAACAGGTGCCAAGTCAAGCCACTCAAACATTCAGAGGAGGATACCATATCATCATACTACGTTGATATCCAAAATAAATCATTATCAACCCCCAGCTACTTATGCATGGCATGAGAAACTATAATCTCTAATTGTCATTGCAAACATGTTTAATCATAACAGATTGAATCATGGATACTAGGTTAAACATATTTACACAAACAAAACAAGTTGAGTCCATACCAGTTTCTCTCTGCCACGACCAGTTCATCTAATATCATCATTATTGCCTTTCACTTGCACGACCGAACAATATGAAAATAATAATAGTGTAAGAGTGCCGTGGACTAAGTTGGAATCTGCAAACATTTTATTCAACATGAGAAGACAAGGTAAAATGTGCTCTTATTACTTCAACAGTTATTCATATGAGAGCCACTCAACATTTTCATCGTGGTCTTCTCCTCGGTAGGACTCGATACAAAGAAAATAAATTCACAGAAACACACTGAAATATTTTTGGAGTTTTTCTTTTTTTTAACAAGGAAATAAAAGGGAAAAGCAAAAACGAGAAAAACTATTTACACGGTGTTGGGGATATTACTACTGGGCGTAAACCGGCCAGGAAAGGCCGGGTTAACTTCATCAGTAGTTGAGTATGCTTGAAGCCCATGAAGGTAGATGAGGATGTATTGTAAGGGCCCAAGGCCCAAAACCGGTTTAAGGCCTGTAGCCGTGAACTGGCATTGGTATGTAACTTGTATTGTAAGATAGAAAGAGTGGAGACCGAACCAGACACATATATGAGCCGGTCTCGGGACTCTATAAACCGACGGGCGTCACCCATGTATATAAGGGGACAACCCGGCGCGGTTCAGGACAACAGACAACAACTCGAGACTCAGGCAAAGCGTATTCGCTCCCTGGTCATCGAAACCCCCTCAATTCCATCACAACTAGACGTAGGCTTTTACCTTCATCGTAAGGGGCCGAACTAGTATAAAACTCTCTTGCGTCCCTTGTCCGCTTTAACCCCTTTAAGCCAACCCGTAGCAATGGCTCCACGACTAAGTCCTTTCATGAGGACATCTGCTGTGACAAAACCACGACAGTTGGCGCCCACCATGGGGCTATCGCACGATGGTTTCAAGTTCTTGGAGGGCAACTTCGAAGGACTCAAGGGTTACGCTGTGGGCCGGATGACCAAGAGTCGTCGCGGCAAGCTTTACATCGACGATGCAGGCTGGGGCCCCGAGGCCGACTCGATCGAGTACGGGTACCGGGTCTCCTTTGGTGGCATACACGTCTTCATCGGCAAGATCGGCGAACTGGGCCCTGAGCCGCACATCTGCACCGACCTCATCGAAACGGCTCAGCGTGCGTGATCTGCCCGGGTCAAGCCTGCCATGAAGCGTTCCTTCGTGGGAGTCATCCATGGAGGGGAATACGAAGACAGATCGGAATCTGGTGGCGAGACCGTCGTTTATTCCGGCGATGAGTCGTCGACTGGAGAGACTGAGTCGTTATATCAACTACAAGATGGCCGGACTGGGGGCTGTTCCGATGGCGACAGTATTCCGGACCCCTCTGATCTGCCAAACTCATGGCTGATACACAGCCGGCGATCCACTCTTCGACCGCAGTAGCAATGATCTCCGGATCAGCAGCGGCAACGGCAGCCGGGGCAGGAGGCCCCGTGCGGCTGCCGGCTCAAGTCTTATCTGATCTATTTGATGCGTTGGCCACGCTGATGGCGGAGGCTAACCCGGCGGATTAGGATGCCCACAATGTGGAAATTGCAAAAATAAAGGATCAGATCACCCAGGCCAAGGCCGATTTGGCGGCTGAGGATGCCAGGATGACCGCAGAGCGGGCCGCTCAGGACGCGCAGGCTTATCGGCTTATGCTGGATTAGAATGCATCGCATGAAGTCCTGAAGAGGAGGCACCGGTCTCGCTTACCTCCGGTTTACGATGCTAGGAACCTCTTTAACACCCCAGGAGCGGAGACCAGTAACCCGCCGGTAGCAAACCGGGCGGAGGCTCCCGGAGCGGGGGCGCCGGTTCAGCCACGATTAATGGATCCGCCTCGGCAAAACAACATTATGTCTCAGCCCGCCCCAACGCCGCGGGGTCATTATTCTACCTCGATGGTCAATCTCGTTGCTGCCGCTTCACGACTGGAGGCTATCCAAATTGAAGGTGATTCTCCGGCGGCGGTGGAGATGTGCCGGGTTAAGGAGCTTCTTCGGATAGCCTTCGTTCAACAAGAAATGTATTCGTACAGTCGTGATCGAATTCATTCCACCCCTCGTCCAAGCCGGAGTTACAGCAGGCGCATGGACGAACCGACCATGTCAAGTAATGCGCGAAACCGTGAACCGCCCTGTGGCAACAACCCGGCAGGGGGAGCTGGCAACGCTCAGGAAGTGGTGGACCGGGCTCGTGCATGTAGATAGGCCGAGTTAGCAGCGCAGCATGAAGCCCGTCAGCTTACTCCGGTTCGACCAACTACGTCAATAGAGCCAGGAATTACCTCTAGTTCTTTGGGGGTGCCGTGTCTCGTTCCAGCATTGCGCAACGTGCGTCTGGCCAAGGTTTCAAGGGCCCGCGCAAGGTGCCGAATTACACCGCCGATTTATCTCTAGAGATATGGGTTGAAAGCTATGAGATGGCCATGGAGATGCTAGATGTGGATGATGCAGCCTGTGCAAAGTACTTCACCATGATGTTAGAAGGAACGGCTCGTACTTGGTTAAAGAGTCTACCAGCTAACTCTATCAAATCATGGGCCAAGTTGAGAGCACGGTTTATCCAGAATTTCAAGGATACCTGCAAGCAGCCCATGTCGATCGTGGACCTAGCTGCCTGTGTCTAGGAGGAAGGAGAGTCAACAACCCGGTGGGTGCGCCGGGTCTCGGAAATTTTGCATTCGTCGAATCGCATCAACGCTGACACCACGGTTCTAACATTGGAAGGCAATTGCCGGTTTAAACCTCTGAAGTTGAAGTTGGGACGGCTGAAACGCCATTGCAATGACATGGGAACCCACATGGACGCTTTAGTGAAGTATGCTTACTCTGATAGTACCAAGGATCCCGAGTCTGATGATGACAAGACAGGGAAGGGAAAGAGGAGCAGCAATGCCAAGGGGCAGAACCACAACCCGGCGGGTCATGGAAACGGCGGCAAACATAAAGCGGATCACAGCTTGGACTTTGTGGCTAACACCAGCGCGCAGGATAAGGGCCAATGAGGGTAAACCGCCCAAATAAGAATGGAGCACCTAATCCTAACCCGGACCGCTTATCTTACCTGTTGAACCAGCCGTGCCCAAAACATGGGACGAAGGAGATGCCGGCCACACACCTCTGGAAGGACTGCTACATCATGCAAGAGTTCAAATATTCTAATGCTTTCTAGTATGATCATGGGCCAGGTGGCGGTTCAGGCCCTGGATCTCATGGGCCGGGTTATGGTGGAGGAAATTCCGGTTCAGGCTTCCATGGTAATCAGGGCGGACACAACGGTCAAAGTAGCCAGGGAAATCAGGGTGGCTACAATCAACAAGGCAATCATCAACAGCAGCAGCAATCGGGTTATTAGAGCAACCCGAAGCAATTAAACAATGGGAAATATCATGTCTTCACCACTAGCTTAGACAAGCGTGACCAAAAAATTCATAAGAGGGGCAGTGAATTCCGTTGAACCGACAGTGCCCCGTTATTTACACTGGTCTGAGCAGCCAATCATATGGAGTAGAGAGGATCATCCTCCCCGGGTTGACAATCCAGGTCATCTGGCATTGGTGGTGGCACCTCAGGTGGGAGGTTATAAGTTCACCAAGGTTCTCATGGATGGAGGAAGCAGTATCAACATCATTTATTATGAAACCTTCCGTCGCATGGGGTTAACAGATAAAAATCTTAAACCGTCCAATATGGCGTTCCACGGCGTGATGCCTGGTAAGTCAGCATATCCTGTTGGCAAGATAGCTCTGGAGGTGGCTTTTGGAGATGATCATGACTCAAGATCAGAAACGTTGACCTTTGAGGTGGTGAAAATCAAAAGTCCGTATCACGCCCTGTTTGGACGGCCGACTTATGCCAAATTTATGGCACGACCCTGCTATGTCTATCTGCAGCTCAAAATGCCGGGTCACAAGGGAACTATAACCGTCCATGGGAGCCGCAAGATTTCTCTGGAATGTGAAGAAGGTGATGCGGCTTATGCTGAGTCGGTTTGTGCCACGGAAGAGTAAAATTTTACAAGGATAATGTTGATCCGGCAGACATGACTCCGTTGAAAAAGCCAACTACGGAGCATGATCCGGCCCTGAAGTTTAAATCGGCTGATGAGACTAAGCTTGTTGACTTCGTGCCTGGCGATTCGTCCAAGCAGTTCAGCATCAGCGCTAACTTGGATTCGAAATAGGAAAGCGCGCTCATCGAGTTCATCCGTGAGAATCGGGACATCTTTGCGTGGAAGCCTTTTGACATGCCAGGCATACCGAGAGAACTCGCTGAGCACACTCTTAATGTTGATCCTAAGTATAAACCGGTGAAGCAGTTTCTCTACCGGTTCAATGAAGAAAGACGCAAGGCTATTGGAGAGGAAGTGGCCAGGTTCTTAGCGGCTGGATTTATCGTTGAAGTGTTCCATCCTGAATGGTTGGCTAATCCAGTGCTGGTCCTTAAGAAGAACGACACCTGGCATATGTGTGTGGACTACACAGATCTCAACAAGGCTTGTCCAGCAGATCCTTTTGCTCTTCCCCGTATTGATCAAATTATTGATGCTACGGCGGGTTGTGAGCGTTTGAGCTTCTTGGATGCATATTCTGGTTATCATCAGATCAAGATGGCAGTTAAGGACCAGGAGAAGACGGCGTTCATAACTCCCTTTGGAGCCTTCTGCTATGTGTCTATGCCCTTTGGTCTCAAGAGTGCCCAGGCAACTTATCAACGATGTGTGCAGAATTGCCTTCATAAGCAAATCGGCCGTAATGTTCATGCCTATGTGGATGATATTGTGGTCAAGTCAAGGAAGAAGGAAACTCTGATTGATGATTTGAAGGAAACCTTTGATAACCTGCGGGTTTACAAGATGATGCTTAATCCGGCCAAGTGCGTTTTTGGTGTACCGGCAGGCAAGCTCTTGGGATTTTTGGTGTCTAACATGGGGATTGAGGCTAATCCGGAAAAGATTAAGGCCATCACCTCCTTGGCTAAACCAAAGTGTATCAATGACGTTCAACGCTTGGCGGGCCGGATTGCCGCGTTGAGCCGGTTTATCAGCCGCCTTGGCGAGAAGGCGATTCCTTTGTATCAGATGCTGAAGAAAACAGATAACTTCGTCTGGAGTTCTGCCGCAGATGAGGCGTTTGAGGGCTTAAAGCGGCAGCTGGCTAATCCACCGGTTCTTGCTGCTCTGGTCGACAAAGAATCATTGTTGTTATATGTGGCAGCTAACGCTCGAGCAGTCAGCGTGGCTATTGTGGTGGAGCGCAAGGAGGCAGGCAAGGAATATCCGGTTCAACGTCCGGTTTATTATATCAGCGAGGTACTTATTGAGTCCAAGCAAAGGTACCCGCATTGGCAGAAGCTGGTATATGGGGTGTTCATGGCAAGCCGGAAGCTCAAACAATACTTCCAAGGTCATCCTATCACGGTGGTCAGTTCTGCTCCTTTGGGGGATATAATCCAGAACAGGGAAGCAGCTAACCGGATTGCCAAGTGGGCTATCGAGCCAATACATACCCCGAACGGCGATCAAGTCTCAGGCACTTGTGGATTTCATCAACGATTGGAAGGAATTACAAGCACCTGAAGAGAAGCCAGATCACACTTATTGGACTATTCACTTTGATGGATCCAGGCAATTGGAGGGCTCGGGGGCTGGAGTCGTATTAACTTCCCCACGAGGTGATAAGTTTTGTTATGTTCTCCGTTTAATGTTCCCTTGCACGAACGATGCAGCTGAGTACGAGGCTTTACTCCATGGTCTTCGGATGGCTAAGGAGATGAACTTAAGCCGAGTTAAGTGCTTTGGTGACTCGGACCTGGTAGCTCAACAAGTATCTGGCACTTGGGACTCCAAGGATCCACTCATGGCAGCATATCATCGTGAGGTGGATATTGTTGCAGGTCACTTTAAAGGTTATCAGGTGGATCATGTGGACCGGCGAAAGAACGAAGCAGCGGACTCTTTAAGCCGTCTGGGCTCTCAGCGTAAACTGGTTCCGCCTAATGTCTTTTTGGACGTTCTGCATAATCCGTCTGTTAAGCTCCCCGGTGAAGAGGATTTGGCTATTCCTGATCCGTAAGCTCAGTTGGTGGCGGCTCTTCATGTTATCCCGGATTGGACATTTCCTTACCTGGCGTATATGAACCGGGGCGAGTTACCAGAGGATGAGACTCTGGCCAGGCAGATAATCCGGCGGTCCAAGTCCATGACTATTATCAATGGAGAGTTGCATCATTGCAGTGTGACAGGGGCGTTTCAACGCTGTGTATCTCCTGAGGAAGGCTGTGAAATTTTGCGCGAGATCCACGAAGGAGATTGTGGTCATCACGCCGGTTCAAAATCTTTGGTGGCCAAGGCGTTTCGTCACGGTTTCTATTGGTTAACTGCTCATGTTGATGCTGAGGATTTGGTCAGACGATGTGATGGCTGTCAGAAGTTCTCAAGGCGCGCTCATGTACCGGCTCAAGAATTGAGGATGATTCCAATTACTTGGCCGTTTGCGACTTGGGGGCTGGATATGGTTGGGCCTTTCAAAAGGTCCAAAGATAAGAAGACTCACCTTTTGGTGGTGGTTCACAAGTTCACAAAGTGGGTAGAGGCAGAACCAGTTAGCAAGTGTGATGCGGCCACGACGGTTCAGTTCATCAAAAAGGTGATTTTCCGATTTGGCTTTCCACATAGCATTATCACTGACAATGGTACCAATTTGTTGAAGGGTGCCATGAAGGAGTTCTGTCAACGTGAGCACATCCGGCTTGACGTATCATCAGTGGCTCACCCGCAGTCCAATGGTCAAGCGGAGAGGGCTAATCAAGAGATCTTGCGAGGCATCAAACCCCGGCTTATGGTTCCTTTGCAGCGGACGCCGGGTTGTTGGATTGAGGAGCTACCTTCTGTGTTATGGAGCATCAACACCACACCCAACAGATCGACATGATACACGTCGTTCTTCATGGTTTATGGCGCGGATGCGGTTCTTCCTAGTGACATCCGTCATGACTCACCTCGTGTAGCGGCATATGTTGAAGCGGACAACGAGAAGGCAGGGCAAGAAGCTCTTGACCTGTTAGATGAGGAGCGTGACATAGCGGCTGCCCGTTCGGCGATTTATCAGCAAGATCTGTGTCGCTATCACAGCCGCCGGGTTAGAACCAGAACCTTTCAAGAAGGAGATTTGGTGCTTCGGCTCATCCAGGACCAGACGGATATGCACAAGTTATCCCCACCTTGGGAAGGGCCTTTTGTGGTCAGCAAGAATCTACACAACGGGTCGTACTACCTAATCGATGTTCGAGAGCGCAAAGACTCGCGTAAATCGGAGGAGGAGACCAACCGGCCGTGGAATATTGCTCATCTTCGGCCCTACTATACTTGAGTTATAGGCTCTGCTTATGTACATATTATGACAATGTATATATTATGATCAATACAATAAACTGGAACCTCAACTAAAGCGGGGTATCTGTTATTTTTTACATCATGAGTGGTTACATGGAGCTTCTATTCTTAATGCGGCGTCCGGTTTACCCCTTGATTTAGCTTCTCAAAAGCTTTATATTATATCACTTGGGGGCTTGGTCGTGTCCGAACCATAGCAACACCTTTTGATAGGCGCAATGCCACATCATCACTTGGGGGCTTGGTCGTATCCGAACCATAGCTACGCCTCTTGATCGGCACAATGCCATAGCATCACTTGGGGGCTTGGTCGAACCCGAACCATAGCTACACCTCTTGATCGGTGTAATGGCACAACATCATTTGGGGACCTGGCTGACTCGAACTATAGCTACACCTTTTGGGGGCTTGGTCATGTCGGACCGTGGTAACACCTCTTGATCGGCCCAAAGCCTCGCTTACAATGGTTTTATTTTGCCTTTGTTTGAGTTCTGTTATTTTTTTTGATAAAGATTGTTCGTTGCCTTTTCAAACCGGCATTAATTCGGTTCAACTGTCAATTACAAATTGACGAAACACGGTCAAATCATAAACCAGAGACTATCCACCCGGTCTAATTTTCTGTTAAAAATTATTTAAGGAGTAAACCGGTGTTTATCAAAGCCCGGAATGGTTTACATTATAAACCGGCTTCATATCAACAGGAGATGTGTTCTCCTCCAAAGTTTGGGTTATACACCCCGCTACAAGGTTGGCCAGCCAACATCATGCCTGAAGGTGGCAGGTATTATATATTTCCATAAGTTGGTTATATGTTGCAGCCTAAGTTATCATCTTTGGTTCTATGTACATGAGTATCATGACCCGCCCAGTGGTAAACTGCCAGGGCACTTTAAGGTTTTTTGACTGCAGAAATAGCTTGGACAAATGAATATGGATATCATATCTTAAGTATGATGAATCAAGCATGCATCAGTTGCAGATAAATATGCACGAAGGCATACCAGACCAAGTATATGAACTAGCCTATTACAAGGCGTTCCAGTGCCCAAAAATATCATTGTTTTTATCAGATACATGTCACACCATGTAGTAGTTTGAACCGGCCTCCGGTTCATGCTTAGTCACCGGCTCGACCTGATGGTTGCGGGTCATCTCGCGCCGGTTCAACTTCTTCCTCCCTACCCAGTGGCTGGAAATCAACAGTTGCCCAGTCGATCCCAGTTAAGGCTTGAAATAAAACTTCATCACTTATCAGCACGGACGGTTCAATGTCAGGGGCATAAGCGTGCTTACGGATTGGCGGGATAAGATTCTCAGCTTCAGGAATTGGTGCGGCAACCCTTTTGTTCTTGTCATCATAGCCGGCTTGATAATATGACAGGTCTTCTTCTTCAGACAATCGACAAGCCAATGGCCGCACTTCTCGGTTTATGATCTGGAGATCATCTTCGCCAAATTCAGTTCCATCTTCCTTTAAGCTGGGATAGCCTTGGGCCACTTCAATTGGATCAAAGTCAGGAACCCATGCCTTTGCCCGAGTTAGTGCAGGCAAAGCGCCCGTCCTAGCAGCAGACTTTTTCAGTTCGTCAACCCGGGCAGGAAGCATGGATAACCTTTCTAAGGTATCCTTAATCAAAGTGGGCGACGGATTGTTGTCGGAAGCAATATAGATAATCCATTGTGCACCGGTATAAAGTTGCTCTATCAGAGTGTAGGCAGCTTTTAACTTCTTCCGAACATCAGATCCCAAGTGGCCAATACGAGTTCCTATGTCATTACAAGGGTTCGTAAACCGGCAGCTACATGAAAAGATCTGATCAAATTGGAAAACAAGGATTCTTACCAAACACAGCTGCAGTCATGGCATGGACCTGCCGCTTCACGCTGGTCAATTCATCAACCACCGGTTTAAGACCGGCTTCTGCTTTTTCAGACCTTTGCGTTAAAGCGGATTTCTCAGTCTCCCAATCCGCCCGCTCTTTTTTGAAGCCTCTTTAAGCTTCTCCATAGCGCTCAAAGCACTGGTCAATTCTTCCTTTGCCTTGGAGGTTTCAGCCTGTTGCGACTTAAGGTTCTCTTGCAGATCAGCGGTTTGGCTTTCTCTCTTGCTCAACTCAGCCTGCACAGAGACAGTTATATGATGAAATGGCAGTACATATTTGAAGTACCAAGCACATAACAAGTTATGCCCTTAGTACTTGGGGGCTAATGCATATTTGCTCTATGTCAGAAATTTTTTCAAAGTCCCAAGCATAATACAAGTATTCAACTTGGCACTTGGGGGCTAATGCATATTTGCTCAATGACAGGGAATTTTACAAAGTCCCGGTTCATCTATATACAGTTAAACCGGCCCTTGGGGGCTACTTCCGTGAAGTTAAAAGTGCATTCTGGCTCATATTAAGTGCCTACTAAAGTCCCGATTTAGATCGGTATCTTAAACCGTCACTTGGGGGCTACGGGAATTGATAACCTACAAACTAATACCAACAAAGAAGCACATATGGAGTTACCTCATATTTTTCCTTCATCATATTGACCAGGCCAACTTCATAATCACGGCTGGTGTATAGATGGTTTAGATAGCCGGAATGAAGGTCTTGAGCATTCAGCGCGGCGTAAGTTGATAAATCGGCATTCCACTTGCCTTTGCCAATTGCAGAGAATTCTTCTTTGGCAGTGTGCATTGACAAAGCGACATGATTTCCTGGATCTGTTGGCCAATGCCAGTAATCAAAACGTCATCATCCTTCTCCTCAGCAGCCCGTGCGGGAGTCGCCGTTTTGTCAGCATTTTTTGTTGGACTGATCAGATTGTCAGTCCGGATGGGGCTTGTTGGTTGATCAGCATGGCCAGTGGCATCAGTTTCTGCCTGCTCAGCAACGAAGTCCTGATCTTGAGGCGGAGGATCGTTCAATATATCATCAAGGTTGGCCTCTTCAGGATCGATAGTTCTCTCCGGTTCAGCAACTGTGTCTTCCTCTGTTGGTTTACTCAGACGAGCCTTTTTGCTGGGTCTGGGCTTGGCTCTGAGAAAAATTAAAAAGGTTCAGTACAACATATGTTAAGTAACATGTCAAAGATGTAAGAAGGAATTTGACTCACCCAAGCACCGTTTTAAGCGGTGGAAGCTTGGTGGCTGATGACTCGCCAGATGATGAATGAGAAGTGCCCTGATAATTGGAATTAGATAGATTAAGAGGATGACGAAAACAACCCGCTTTAGGGCGTGCAGTGACAAGAGAATTAGAGACCTCTGAACGGCGTTTCCGAACCGGACTGTTCGATAAACCGGCGGAGGTAACTACCTGGCTGTTGTGCCAGGTTGTGCGGCGAGCCTCGTGTTGTTGTGTCTTCACAAGAAAGTTCGGATCCAAGTAAGCAAGAGGATGAGAAAATTTAATTTTCCGGTTTGCCCGACGGGTTTTTAGTGAAGGCAAAGGGTTTGAATCGAAGGAAAGAGCGATTACCTCTACAGCATCGGCATGACTGATTTTAGCGTCGTCCTGGCAATAATCATCATCAATAAGGTGTATGAAAAATGAACCAAGTGAGTCAAGTTCTACCTCAAAGTCCGGGTTACCCAAATCATCATCAGCCGGTGGATCGAAGGATGCAGTGGTTCTCTTCCTATTGGCAGGCTTCTTCACAGATTTGGTCTTTTGGCGGGTTGGCTTCACCAGTTTATCTTGGGGATGTTTCTTGTTCCAGAACGGATCACTGCCCTGTTAAAAATAATAACATTTTCAGTGAATATGTGGACAGAAGCAATTTCAGTTAAGCAGATGGTATGATTCTTACAGCTGGCTGTCTGTTGATGGCGCAAAAAGGGAGTAGGCCAGTTTGAGCACAGGTATCTTCCGGTTCATTCAACATCTTTTTGAAAGCTTCAGTAACTTCGTCGTCTGTAAGCTGGATATCAATGTGCCGCTGAGCATCCTTTACATCTCTTGCGTACTCACACATCAAACCGGGGCGCTGGCTTAAGGGCAGTACGCTCCAGGATATCCAGCAGCGTGCAAAATCAACCCCTGTTAACCCGTTGGCCATAAAGGCCCTAAGCTTAGATAGTTGAGGAGCATATTTGAATCTCTTTAGCAGTTAGCCTCTGAGGAAAAAGGTGTGTGTTGCTCAGACGTTCCGGACGGTAACCCGACAAGGGATTTTCCTCAGATGGAGAGGTGTCCTTGCAATAAAACTAGGTATGGTTCCATTCCTTGGGATGGCTGTGAAGATTGGCATGAGGGAAGGTGACTTCTTTCCTTTTCTGAATCGCCATGCCGCCCAGTTCTGTGTTGGGTCCGTCTTTGAATTCTATGCGACGGTTCAGGTGAAAGCAATCCCGGAATAGCTCTACTGTAGGTTCCTCCTGAAGGTAAACCTCACAGAATACTTGGAAGTGACAGATATTGGTTACGGAGTTAGGACCGATATCTTGTGGGCGCAGTTGGAAGTTGGCTAGGACATCCCGGAATTTTTTTGTGCCGGGAGGATTGAAGCCCCGGCTTAAATGATCAGCAAAAACAATAACTTCTCCGTCTTTGGGAGTAGGAGGACATTCCGGGCCAGGGACCCTCCAGTGAATGGCGTCTTTCTTATTTAAAGCACCCGTTTTGACCAGATTGTTCAACTGACCTTCAGTCACTCGAGAAGGGACCCAGTTGCATTCATACACTTGTTTGGCCATGGCAAGAAAGATCTACATTATAATAATTGCCGGTTCAAGAATTACATTGGACAGTTATACGATGATACAAAGACATCAGTATATTGCTAAACCGGGGTCAGCTATCTATAAACCGGAGCTTAACAATGAAACAGTGCCCTAGTAAAGGCTATGGCAGTTCAACAAGGGGACTAATGGTATATACGGGGTTGTCATTATTTTCTGAAAAGTTAAACCGCCTAGTCTAACATCAAAGAGTCAAGACTGCAGATGTGTAAGTGAAGGAAAACAGGTTTTACAAGTTGATGTTGCAATTTTGGATCTGAGGCATATCAGAAAAGGAAAATATATTCAAAGCCTAAGAAGTAGTACTGAGCCAATGGTTGAAGGTTCAGATGAGATCTTCTGTTTTGAGATGCGTAAATTAAAACAATAGTTAAAAGCTATCATTATACAGAGCAGATATTCAGAGTTTTTTCAAGAATCATCATATGAACAAAGAACACCGACGAATGCCGAAGAACGTCGAAACCCTAGAACAGATATGTGGCGGAAAAGGCAGAGAACTTACCGGAGCTGATGAGGAAGCGGAAGGGCGCCGCAGTATTCTAATGCGTTCAGGGTGATGCAGTGGCCAGGGCCGGAGCAGAGGCGACGGTCGATGGTGGCGGCGGAGCTCCAGAGGCTGAGCGGCGCAAGGAAGATGACGCGAAGAGGCACGAGGGGGAAAAGGTTAAAATGACCCCTCGGTCCTATTTATAAAGGCAAGGGATAAGTGTCAGGCGCGAAAATTGAGGGGCCAGAAATTTGGAAGTAAGGCGGAGCTGTCGCCTCGATTGTCGGAGACCCATTAATGAAGATGTGTCATACATAGTTTTTTTATAACAGATGACGTCATGACAGTTTACCACGATCCAAGAAGATGATGTCACGACGGTTTACCAAATTATGAGAAGATGTTGAAGACGAAGTTTTTACTAAGGATTGACATGAACCTGTTCAAATCAATCTGGGGCCTAATGTTGGGGATATTACTACTGGGCGTAAACCGGCCAGGAAAGGCCGGGTTAACTTCATCAGTAGTTGAGTATGCTTAAAGCCCATGAAGGCAGATGAGGATGTTATGTAAGGGCCCAAGGCCCAGAACCGGTTTAAGGCCTGTAGCCATGAACCGGCATTGGTATGTAACTTGTATTGTGAGATAGAAAGAGTGGAGACCGAACCGGACACGTTTATGAGCCGGTCTCGGGACTCTATAAACCGACGGGCGTCACCCATGTATATAAGGGGACGACCCGGCGGCGGTTCAGGACAATAGACAACAACTCGAGACTCAGGCAAAGCGTATTCGCTCCCTGGTCATCGAAACCCCATCAATTCCATCACAACTAGACGTAGGCTTTTACCTTCATCGTAAGGGGCCGAACTAGTATAAAACCCTCTTGCGTCCCTTGTCTGCTTCAACCCCTTTAAGCTAACCCGTAGCGGTGGCTCCATGACTAAGTCCTTTCATGAGGACATCTGCCGTGACAAAACCACGACACACGGGAAAGCTCCCAACAAGCAAAAGAAGAACAAGGAAATCTTTTTGGGTTTTCTTTTTTTAATACTGCTACTAAGCATAGAAAGTAAACTACTACAACTAATTTTTTTTGTTTTTTCTAAAGTTTTTCAAACACACAAGAAGAAAGCAAGAAAAATAAATCTAAGCATGGATGATACAATGAAAAAAGCGTGAACACCGACAAATATAAATAAGTGGACATGAATGTAATGTCGGTGAGAACACGTACTCCCCCAAGCTTAGGCTTTTGGCATAGCTTGGTAGTCGATCAGTAGTCTGGATTGTAGTTGGCGTGGTAGCTCAAGGAGGCTCTCGATGTGGAGGCCTCAGCCTGCTGTGCTGCCTTCACTGATCTCAAGAACAAAATATCTTCCTCTGCTGTGATAGTCAAAAAGAGCAGGCGCAGGCAAATATGTGTCCACAACAGATGTTTGGTTAAACAACAGATTGTAAGTGAAGTCATGAATCTTTCCTTTAAGGATTTTATGATCTTGCGTGGGAAGGATAGGATCAAAGGGCAAAGGTGAAACACCCAACCCTCGTGCTAGACGTGTGGCATAAATTCCACCATAGAACCAGCCACTATTAGCATTGTGCTGAAGTCTATGAGCAACAATTGCCCCAAGGTTATAATTCCTTTCACCGGTGAGGGCAGTGCGTATGAGGCTCAAGTCTGGAGCACAAAGTGTACTACAGTCTTGTTTGCCTACAATACATTTCCCATTGAATAATGCAAAGTACTGAATTGTGAGAAATTTATACTCTTTATTCTACATTGTGTCACTCCCCTCCTCTCACCGTTGCAAAAAAAATTAAGAAAGCTTTGAACTCAGCCTTTGGTGGTTCGTCAAGCGAACCCCAAGAGCAAACTTTTCCAGTGAAATAGTAAATGGATTATCATAAAGCTTAAAAGACACCCTAGACTCACGAGGGAAAAATTTAAATCCTTTGACAAACGTCTCAGTGAGAAGGTGGCGTTGTTCACACTTATCTGAAATGTAGGGACCGAGACCGGCATTGTGAACATATTGCTCAAATTCTTCCTTAATGCCCACTTGCATCATATACTCATCGCAAGGCCATAAGCATGTTTTGGTAGCGGCACTTCGTGCAGAACTTTCACTTGGTTCAACATAAGACCGGCGGGCGGAACTGTCACTAGAAGATGCCCCCGAGGATCTTCTCCTCAAAGAACTCCTTCCAAACAAGTTCATAATGTCCGCGTACAATTTTCCTATGAACAAAAATATGAAATTTTAGTCCACATATTTTTCTCAACAAAACTTCACAAAATTGATAGCAACTACTCATAGGGATACATAGAGGCCATATCAAGCATTCAAACTACTTAGAACTCTAAGAATTTAACATGCAAGCTCATCTACAGCAGCACCAAGAGTAGATAATTATTCAAAATGTAAACCAATAAAACAAAAACTAATTGGACAAACAATGGAGTCACATACCAAGCAACAATCCCCCGAAACAGTTTCGGAAATGAAGCTTCGAGCAAAGAGATCGAAATCCGCGAGTTTGAGAGCAAGAACACGAGAGAGAGAGAGAGAGAGAGAGAGCAATGGAGATTTTTTTTCTGGAGGTAAGTGATGATGTGGGATGAATAGGTAAGTGAGGGGCCCACGTGGGGACCACAACCCACCAGGGCGCACCTGGGGGTCCTGGCGCGCCTAGATGGGTTGTGCCCACCTGGTGCACCTTCCTCTGGTATTATTTGCACCAGAAATTCTTAAATATTCAAAAATAATCGTATTAAATTTTCAGGGCATTCTGAGAACTTTTATTTTCGGGTCAATTTTTATTGCACCGGAAATTCAGAAAACAGAAAAAACATGGCATTTTATTTTATTTAACTAACAAAAACAGAAAAGAAAAGTAAGGAGAGAAGGTAGTGCTTATTAAATTCATCAACTTCATACCGCTCAAAAATAATTCATTAATAAGGTTGATCATGTCTTATTAACAACCACTTTCAATTAGGATGAAACCAAAGAACTTTCATAAATCACTAAGTTACCTCAATGGGGATATGGATGTCCCCAACAATAAGCATTTCATATTTCTTTTCGACGGTAGGTAGAGGTATTTGAAAACTTCCAATAGTGATTGTCGGGGATTTTTCAATAACATTAATACCTTTCACTTGGAATTGTTTCTTCGGAAAGTGCACCGTATGCTCATTACCATTAATATGAAAAGTGACCTTGCTTTTATTGCAATCAATAACAGCCCCTGCAGTATTCAAGAAGGGTCTACCAAGGATAATCGACATGTTGTCGTCCTCAGGCATCTCAAGTATAACAAAGTCAGTCAAATAGTAATATTAGCGACAACAACGGGCACATCCTCACAAGTACCGATAGGTATGGCAGTTGACTTGTCATCCATTTGCAAAGATATCTCAGTAGGTGTGAGTTTATTCAAATCAAGTCTTTTATATAAGGAGAAAGGCATAACACTAACACCAACTCCTAGATCACACAAAGCAGTTTTCAAATAATTCTTTTTGATAGAGCAAGGTATAGTTGGTATTCCCGGATCTCCAAGTTTTTTAGGTACTCCATCTTTGAAAGTATAGTTAGCAAGCATAGTGGAGATTTCAGCTTCCAGTATTTTTGTCTTATTAGTGATAATGTCTCTCATCTACTTTGCATAAGGAGGCATTTTCAAGATATCAGTCAAGCGAGTACGCAAAAAGACTGGCCTCAGCATTTCAGCAAAGCGTTCAAATTCTTCATCATCATTCTTTTTAGTTGACTTGGGTGGAAAAGGCATAGGTTTTTGAACCCACGGTTCTCTTTCTTTACCGTGTTTTCTAGAAATGAAGTCTCTTTTATCATACCTTTTATTCTTAGGTTGTGGGTTATCAAGATCAATAGGTGGTTCTATCTCAACATCATTATCTGGTTCTTTTTCATTTGGTTGAGCATCTTTATGACATCAGCATTATCTTTTTCATTATCACTAGGTGGATGTTCATTACCAGATTGAGTTACCGCATCAGAGATAGAAGTTTCATTTTCATTATCAGGAGGTTTTTCTATTTCAGGTTCACTAGAAGCATGCATAGTCGTATCATTTTTCTTTTTCTTTTTCTTTTTAGAAAGACTTGGTGCACTAGTGTTATTTCTTTGTGAGTCTTGTTCAATTCTTTTTGGGTGTCCCTCAGGATAAAGTGGTTCCTGAGTCATTTTACCTCCTCTAGTTGCAACTCTAACAACAAAGTCATGCATATTATTATTCATTTCATCAAGCAAGTCTCTTTGTGATTTAGCAACTTGTTCTAACTGAGTTTGTACCATAGAAGCATGTTTTTTCCAACACCTCTAACATCATTTGAAATTCTAAATAACAAGTCACTCAAGCGAGCAATCATATCAGAATTGTATTTCAATTGTTTCATAACATTTGCATTGAAGTAATCTTGTTTTCTAATGTAGTTTTCAAACTCATAAAGGCATTGACTAGGATGCATATTGTGAGGATTGTCATTATCATTGAATTTCATTAGAGAATTTGCCTCTACCACCTTAGGCAGCGGTGGTGTATTAAGCCCATGTATTTCTTCAATAGGAGGTAAATTTTTAACATCCTCAACTTTAATACCTTTTTCCTTCATAGATTTCTTTGCCTCTTGCATATCTTCAGGACTGAGATATAATATACCCCTGTTCTTTGGAGTGGGTTTAGGCGATGGTTCAGGAAGAGTCCAATCATCATAATTTTTCAATATGTTATTCAATAATTCTTCAGCCTGAGCAATAATTCATTCCCTGAAAACACAACCATCACAACTATCTAGGAAGTCCCTAGAAGCATCGGTTAGTCCATTATAGAAGATATGAAGTATTTCATTTTTCTTAAGAGGATGATCAGGCAAATCATTAAGTAACTACAAAGCCACCCCCAAGCTTGTGGGAGACTCTCTTATTTACTTTGCACAAAGTTAAATATTTCCTCTATGGCAACTTGTTTCTTATGAGCAGGAAAATATTTTTCAGAGAAGTAATAAATCATATCCTGGGGACTACACACACAACCAGGAGTAAGAGTGTTGTACCAAGCTTTAGCATCACCCTTTAATGAGAAAGGAAATAATTTGAGAATAAAGTAATAGCGAGTTTTCTCATCATGAGTAAAAAGGGTGGCTATATCATTCAACTTAGTAAGATGTGCCACAACAATTTCAGTTTCATAACCATGGAAAGGATCAGATTCAACCAAAGTAATTCACTCTGGGTCGACATAGAATTCATAATCCTTATCATCAATAAATATAGGTGAAGTAGCAAACTTAGGATCATACTTCATTCTAGCATTCAAAGATTTTTCTTCATACTTGCATAATAGTTTCTCTAGATCATCTCTGTCCTTACAAGCAAGAATATCTCTAGTTGTCTCCTCATTCATAACATAACCTTCCGGTACCTTAGGCAATTCATATCTAGGAAGGCTAGTTCTAGCAGGTGTTTCAGGTTCAAGCTCATTATTAGATTCAACAACATCATTTTATATTACTCTAGCAGTTTGTTCATCAAGAAATTCACCAAGTGGCACATCCTCATTATCAAGCAAGGTACTAGCATCATCATAAGCATTATCCATAGCAGAAGTAGTATCATCAATAACTTGCGACATATTAGAATTGATAGCATGTGGTGGTGTTGCAAGTTTACTCATAATGTAAGGTGAATCTAAAGCGTAATGGATGGCACTTCCTTACCTCCCCTCGTCCTTGAGGGAAATATCTTAGTCTTTGGATCCTTCAGATTCTTCATAGTGATAATATGATAATAATCCCAAGTGACTCGACAAATATTGCTATGCTCCCCGGCAATGGCGCCAGAAAAAGGTCTTGATAACCCACAAGTATAGGGGATCGCAACAGTTTTCGAGGGTTGAGTATTCAACCCAAATTTATAGATTTGACACGCGGGGAGCCAAAGAATATTTGAAAGTATTAGCAGCTGACTTGTCAATTCAACCACACCTGGAGATTAATTATCTGCAGCAAAGTGATCAGTAGCAAAGTACTTTGATAGTTTTGATAATAGTAACAGTAGCAATGGTAACGGTAACAGTGATAGCAGTAATTTGTGGCAAGTGTAACAGTGATGATAGCAATAACAACTTAACATAAACAATATAAGATAAATTCATAGGCATTGGATCGGTGACTTGTTGGATGATATTCATCATGTGACAGTTATAACCTAGGGCGATACGACACTAGCTCCAGTTCATCGATATAATGTAGGCATGTATTCCGTAAATAGTCATATGTGCTTTATTAAAAAACTTGCATGACATCTTTTGTCCTACCCTCCCGTGGCTGCGGGGTCCATATTGGAAACTAAGGGATATTATGGCCTCCTTTTAATAGAGAACTGGAACAAAGCATTAATACATAGTGAATACATGAACTCCTCAAACTACGGTCATCACCGGGAGTGGGCCCGGTTGTTGTCACTCTAGGGTTGCCGGATCATAACACATAGTAGGTGACTATAATTTGTAAGATCGGATCTAAAACATGGATATAATTATAAATTCTTAAACGGTTCAGATCTGAGTTCATGGCACCCGGGCCCAAAGTTACAAGCATTAAGCATAGCAAAGTCATAACAACATCAATCTAAGAACATAGTGGATACTAGGTGATGTAGGGTGGAACCCTATGGGGAGATCTTTCACGAATTGGAGGGGGAATCCCCAAGAACAAGATGAACACAAGAGGGAAAACAAGAAGAACACTCAAGAACAAGTCCAATCACACATCCACTAGACCAACAAACACACAATATCCACAAGGTACATGAACAATCAAAGGGAAATAAGATACATGATAGAGTTCATCCCAAATCCTATGAAGGATATGAGGGTTTGAATCCTAGAAGGATCTTCCCATGAAGGGGGGCTTGAATCCCGCGGGATCTTCTCCAATGGAGGCCTTGAACTCCAATGGAGTGTCTCTCTCTCAAGAGAAATCCCACAAGGGGAGGTACATGAGCTAGGCTCTAGTGTTTAGATCTATCCTTAGCTAAGTCTAAATGGAGGAGATAAAGGAGTATATATAGTCCTAGGCAAAGAGAGGGACAAGTGGGGGTGAAATGGTAAAACAAGGGCAAAGCCCGCAGCATCACACAGGGGGCCCCGTGCGCACGGGGTAAGTGGAGCCCGTCTTGCACGGGTATCCAGAGACTGGCCTTGAGGGCACGTGCGCACGGGGTCCGTGAGGCCCATGGACACGGGGTCCCGTGGGCACGCAGTACACGCCCGTCTTGCAGGGTCTTCAGGACCGCCCACTGGGAGGCCCGTGGGCACGGGGTCAGAGGGGCCCGTGCGCACGGGGTCGCCTGGGAGCTGCTGCCTTCTTCTTGGCGCTTCCTTCTCCGCTTCCAGGCTTCTCTTGAGGACGGTGTAGGCGCTCGCTTGTGGATGACCTCCTCCATGGCACGTTCATCATCAGGCTCAAACCTATATGGGCACATGGTAGGACGGTCAAGTAGTATACCATCCTCAAGGGAACTAAGAAGACACGCGTAAGGATGGAATTCACCTTAGTATGATTGAAGTAGAAGTTGAACGTGTCTCTTAGCGATGGGATTCTTGACATGGTGATATCCATAGGATGCTCTGCATCACTAGGGGATCAAGACCTAACAAAACTAACTCGATTACATGATGAATCTCATCCAACTCCTCACCGGCCAGCGAGCCTACGAAGGAATTTCTCACTCCCGGTGGGGAGCATAATGGAATTGGCGATGGAGATGGGTTGGTGATGACGAAGAACGAAGATCCCCCTCTCCGGAGCCCCAAACGGACTCCAGATCCGGCCTGCCGATGAAGAACAGGAGGTGACAACGGCTCCGTCTTGTGGAACGCGATAATTCTTTCTCCCTGATTTTTTTTCTGGAAATATGTGATTTTATGGTGCCGGAATCAGGGTCTGCGGGGCCACCAGGTGGGTACAATCCACCTGGGCGCGCCAGGAGAGGGGGGAGCACCCTGGTGGGTTGTGCCCACCCAGGGGCCCCTCTCTGGTGGGTCTTGGCTCCAGAAATTTTATTTTATTCCATAAAAAATCCTCGCAAAGTTTCGTTTTATTCCAAGAACTTTTATTTCTGCACAAAAACAACACCATGGTAGTTCTACTGAAAACATCGCCAATCCGGGCTTAGTTTCATTCAAATCATGCAAATTAGAGTCCAAAACAAGACGAAAAGCATGAGGAAAATTAGATACGTTGGAGACGTATCACTCCGCGCCACGATCCAGCAGGGCGAGCGCAACGTGTTCCTCTTGAGACAGGACAAACTTCTGGTGCCGTTACTACTTCTGTTGATGCTTCTGTAGCTCCTGCTGCTACTCCAGAGGTGGAGGATTATTACGAGAATAAGGTTGATCAAAATCAGAACTACGTGCAACCACTAGCACCACCACCACCAGGTCGACCTCATGCATATAATCACAACGGTAGGGTTGTAGCACAACCCCAGGTACGAGATTATGACCATATTCCTTAACTAAAATTGAATATTTCACTGTTTGAGGGTAGATACATTCCTGATGTATATCTTACTTGGGAGTTAGAAACTGAACAACGTTTCACATGCTTACAATATCCTAAGGATAGACGTGTTGCTGCTGCTGTTTGTGAATTCACTAGGTTTGCTTCTGTTTGGTGATCTGAACATTGTAGATTATATCATGATAATATCCCTACTACTTGGCCTATTTTGAAAACCGCTATGCGTACTCGTTGGGTTCCACCATATTTTCAACATGAATTACTTCAAAATCTGCAACATTTGAGACAAGGAAAAAATTCTGTAGAGGAGTACTACCAGGATTTACAAACTGGCATGATTAGATGTGGTATTGTTGAGGATAATGAAGCTATGCTTGCACATTTTATGGGTGGATTAAATAGAGAGATTCATACCATTTTAGAGTATAAGGAGTATAACAATATCACTCGTTTATTCCATCTTGCTTGCAAAGCTGAACGTGAATTGCAGGATCGACAGGCATTGGCGCAAACTAACTTTTCTGCAGGTCGACCTTCATCGTGGACACTGCGTGCATCTTCTACTTCCACATGTTCTGCTACACCGACACCTCCGTCAGTTGCCACCTCCAACCGTGATACAAGAAAACATGCACTACCACCGCCATCTGCCAAGAGCACACCAACCGGGCCAGCACAGAGCTCTTCTTCATCCATGACATCAACAGGGCACACACATGATATTATTTGTCGTCATTGTAAGGGTAGAGGTCATTTTGCGAGAGAATGCAAATCTTCGCGTGTTATGATTGCTACTGAGGATGGTGGGTATGAGTCTGCTAGTGACTATGATGAGGAGACTTTGCCTCTTATTACCAGTGAAGAACACGGTGGAGATGATTCTGATCATGAGACGCAATACATGGCTGCTGAAGATGCTGACAGGTATGAAAGTTTAGTTGCTCAACGTGTTTTGAGTGTGTAGGTCACACAAGCTGAGAAAAATCAAAGGCATAATTTGTTGCATACAAATGGAGTTGTGAAGGAACATTCTGTTTGCGTCATCATAGATGGAGGGAGCTGCAACAACTTGGCTAGCATGGAGATGGTGGAGAAGCCATCTCTCACCATAAGACCACATCCACATTCTTACTACACCCAATGGTTCAACAACAACGGCAAGGTTAAGGTAACACGTACTGTTTGTGTGTATTTTAGTATCTCTACATATACTGATTATGTTGATTGTGATGTGGTACCCATGCAAGCATGTTCCTTATTACTTGGTAGACCATGGCAATTTGATAAAAAATATGTACACCTTAGTAGAAACAATTAGTATACTCTTGTTCATAAGGATAAACATATTACTTTGCTTCCTATGTCTCCTAATTCCATTTTGAAAGATGATATTAATAGAGCTAATAAAGCAAAACAGGAGAAAAATAAGAGTGAAAATCAGATTGTGACAAAATAACTTGAGCAACAAATGAAACCTAATAATAAACCATCTAGTGTTGCTTCTGAAATTAAATTGAAAAGCATGTTTGCTTGCCACCAAATTTGATAATCTAGATTTCAGCAAATCCATTTGCTATGCTTTTGTGTGCAAAGAAGCATTATTTTCATTCGAGGACGTGCCTTCCTCTTTGCCTCATGTTGTCACTAACATTTTGCAGGAGTTCGCTGGCATCTTTGCACAAGACTCGCCACCGGGATTACCACCTATTCACGGGATTGAGCATTAGATTGACTTAATTCCCAGTGCTTCGCTGCCAAACCGTACCAACCCAGAGGACACGAAGGAGATTATGCGTCAAGTACAGGAGCTGCTCGACAAAGGTTATATACGCGAATCTCTTAGTCCTTGTGATGTTCCTATTATACTAGTGCCAAAAAAGGATGGTACGTCGCGTATGTGTGTTGGTATTAGATGCATTAATAATATTACTATTCATTATCATCATCCTAATCTTGGCTAGATGATATGCTTGATGAATTGAGTGGCTATTCTCCAAAGTTGATTTGCGTAGTGGATACCATCAAATTCGTATGAAATTGGGAGATGAATGGAAAACAACATTTAAAACTAAGTTTGGTTTATATGAGTGGTTAATCATGCCTTTTGGGTTAACTAATGCACCTACTACTTTCATGAGATTAATGAACGAAGTTACGTGCTTTCATTGGACGATTTGTGGTAGCCTATTTTGATGATATACTAATTTATAGCAGATCTTTGGAAGAACATTTGGAACATTTACGTGTGGTTTGTATTGCTCTATGAGACGCACGTTTGTTTGGTAACCTTAGGAAGTGCAGCTTTTGCATCAACCGAGTATCTTTTCTTGGCTATGTTGTTACCACAGGGAGTTGAAGTTGATAAAGCCAAGATTGAAGCTATTGAGAGTTGGCTGCAGCACAAAACGGTCACACAAGAGTTTTCTTGGACTCGCTGATTTCTATATGCGTTTTGTGAGAGATTTTAGCACCATTGCTGCACCTCTCAATGAGCTTACAAAGAAGGATGTGCCTTTTATTTGGGGGTACCGCACAGGAAGAAGCCTTCACGGTATTGAAAGATAAGTTGACACATGCTCCTTTACTCCAACTTCCTGATTTGTAACATCCCAAATTTTCAATTTGGCATGTTATACACAGGTCATCCATGCATATCATATTTTATTGCATTCTCATTTGCTATCCTTGAAATCCTAAGCAACTCAAGGACCCTCGGAGAGAGTTGGGGATTTTCCGATTTTCATATTTGAATTTTATCAAATAATGAAAGGCGAGGATTTTGGATTTTATTATTTTTCTCTCCGGAAAAATATTTCAAGTTTAAAATAAAGCGAGAGGAGATAATATGACTTCTCCAAAAATAACTGAAATACCGGAGGAAAAATGTTAAAATCATTATTTGGATTTTATTTTATTTATTTGGAATTTTATTTGCCTAGAGAAAATTTGCATATATTTAAAATTGCATTTTAGGGGCCAAGAAAAGTTCATCTTGTTCTAAATATTTTATTTAGGCAAAGAAAACTTGTTTTGGCATTTTTAGATTTTTATTTATTTTTCTAGGATTTTATAATTTTTAGTGAATGTTTTTTAAATAAATAAATAAAGGAACCGCGCCCTCTTTGGGCCAGCCGAGCCGAGCAGGCGGCCCAAGCCGCCGCCTCACTTTCTGCAGCGCCCGCTTGCTTGTATGTTGGACACTGTCCGAGCCGACTCCTCCCGCCGCCTTGCCCCTCCTCCAAGCCACCTCCCCTCTTTATATACCCCCTCTCCCTTAGCCACCGCCCGCCGCCGGACCCGAGCCGAGCCGAGCCAGCCGCCGCCGCCGCCCTTGGCGGCCGCCGCCTCTGCTGTCGCCCTCGCCGCCGCCCCTAGCCGCCCTCGCGGACCCCACCGGAGCAGCGCCCGCCGGACGATCGCCGGAGGTAGCCCCGTCGCCGGTTTTTTTTAAATAACCCTTCGGTTTTTTTGAAAAAAAAACCCTAGCCCGTTTTTTATATTAGATCGGTTTTATTTCCCGGTTTATTTATTTTGAGAACGTTCACCCGTTCGTTCGTTTTCTGAACCGTTAAATCGTTTAGTTTCCGCTAACGAACGTTCGTTCGTTTAGCCGTTCGTCGTTTTCTTTTATCGGTTTTATTCCGCGATTATTCCGATTTCGATTTCTGAACCAATGTTCAAATTAGTATAACTTTTCGCTCCTTTATCGGTATCAGGCGATTCAAGCGCCTGGAGTTTCATCTCGAAACCCTCTTTCCGAATAGCCAACTTAAACCAGTTTTTGTCTTTGTAAAATTTGACTCTAGTTCAGATTAGTAAACGGATCTTGTTTCTCTCGTCGTTTGAGTTTCGTTGTTTCGTTTGGTTTGATTCTTTTTGCAAACCGGAGTTCTTAAGTTGAACTCTCCGGTCAACCTCTTTCGGTTGAAGTTTCGTTTGTGCATATTTGTTTGTTGCTTATGTATGTATTGTTTGCTTGCGATAGAATTCCAGGAGTGCGAAGCGTGTTACTACGAGTCTCTAGGATTCACGGATCGTCAGCAAGGCAAGTAACACTTGATCATACCTTTTCATACCCAGTTTTATGCATTAGCTCAATCCTCAAACATTGCATGATTAGGATGTCATTAATTTGTGGGTTGGGAAGTAGATGATGAGGTAGGAACCTATTGCCTGTTACTATCAAACCCTTGGGAGTTACTTCTACGTGTTGCTTATATTGCTATGCTATGCTCGTGAGACGTGGTTTGGGTTTGAGAGATATTCACGACAGATGTGAAATTGTTAATTAATGGTTTACTTTAAGGTGGCAACTTAAATACACATCTGGGTGGATTGAGGCACTGGGAACCCAGTGTTGTCTGTTTTATTTTTGGAAATCCCGGGGTACCCGTGTGATCTTCCTAAGGACCGCCACACAGGCTCAAAGGGAACTGAGACTATTCATGCTAGAAACTTCCGTGTGTAGCCACAAGCTATTATGGGCTCTAGCATAGTTGAGTAAGTTACGTGAAGCTCTCGAAGAGGTAGATCAGCAGGTAGTGGGTTTTATAGGTTTGGTATGATCTATCCGGAGTAGAGAGTTAATGTTTCTGAAAGACTGTGTCTCGGTCATCCGTTTATCAAACACCATGTAGTGCGAGAAACTAACGGAGGCGATCGAGTCTTGTGGGGAAAAGTGCGCAAATCTCTGCAGCGTGTACAATCTAATCATGGTTAGCCGTGTCCCCGGTTATGGACAATTCTAAGTATCTAGTACTTGAGTATTCACATGTATCTCATCACTCTAAATTAATATTGCTGGGTTGTTAATCACTTTAATTGGGATTGAGTTGGGGTTATACCTTCTCAATGTTGTTCCAACCACCATGATAGTTAAATAAAATTTATTCCTTTGATATAGGTAAAAATTGGCTTTATGCAAAATCAGAACCATAGAGCTATTCCACCAGCCATATATGCCGTAGTATAGCTTATTCTTTCCTTACTCTCTATGTGTTACATTGCCGGCATATTCCATGTGCTGACCGTTCTCGTGCTGCAACATATTATGTTGCGGACTTTTCGAACGAGGAGTAAGGATTGGTAGGTCGTTGCCGTGCAGCTCGGTTATGCCGTTGGAGTTGATGGACTCACTTTATCTTCCAAGCCTTCACGTTATCGCATTAGATGGCCTTAAGCCATATTATTGTAATAAGTTCTCTTTTGAGACATTCGATGTAATAAGTGTGTGATTGCTACTCTGTTATAAATCCTTTGAGTCTTGTGTGTGTCGGCATTACCGATCCGAGGATGACACGGAAGCACGTAGACTTGACCATCTCGAGGTCGGGTCGCTACAAGATGGTATCGAGCACACGCCGAGTGTAGGACACGACCACTAAGATAAAACCATAGGTCACTCCTCTCTACTCATTTCTGACCCCTCTCCATTTTTCCACGCTTTAGGATGACGGAGATGAAGTACAAGTTTGCACAACCGGATGAAGACACACCTTTTGGGCGCCACTTGAAGGAAGTCACTAGGTACTGAATATTGGAATACCAAGCTTCACCGGACGTACAATGCCACCTTACCGTAAGAAGAATGCCGGAAGATTCAAGCTCTAGTTCCGGAAGGACGCTTTGCGCCAAGCACGGAGCCCATAGTATGTGTTTTCAATGCACCAACATGGAGTTTGGGAAAGAGTATGGCAGCTCACATTACCATGGGACGCATTGGAGAAGTCTACAATAAGGAGCTTAAAGACACCATATACCAAATATGTGGGCGCCGAGACGAGCAATGGGAAGTAATCAGCACCAAGAAGGATAGATCCATTGCAGCCTACATCCAGAGCTAAACCAGCACATTCGACGTCAAGAGAACCAGATGTCTTGTGCAGACATGATGGATTTGAAGAAGGCGAAAACTAAGATCATCGAGCTGGAGGAAGAACTCAAGTCTACACGTGATGGATATGAGGAAGAAATCAAAATACTCTCGAGAAGAACGACGACCTAGTCAAGAAGATCGGAGTCTTCATGGGAGGACCAACACCCAAGGAAGAGGAGCAAGAAGAGGAAGAAGATCCCGCTTGTCCGGACAACTACATCATCATCGGTTACACCGACTCAGATCCAAGTGATGATGACTAAGAAGACGAATTTGGAGCAGACATCATGGAGTCTTCCACCGATCAAAATTTCTAGATGACCACCATATAATAGTAGTATTACCCCCATGTAACTAGTAGTAGTTGAGCACTTATGCGATAGTCCTAGATCGCTTTGTATGCCCTTGCTTGCTTGATTGAATGAATGTGTGTTTGACTCATGTGCATAACTGTAGTTTTTTCTCGCTAGACATCTTTATATTCTAATAACAACCATCTAAACCTTCAGATGCCTCGAGACGTGACCCGGTTTTGTTTTCCCACCGGAGCTCACTCAGTTGATCCACATGTTGTAATGCCTTGATGCAATTGCTAGTTCGTAACCAGGCAATACCAACAACAACAACAACAACAACAACAACAACCCGCCGCCAAAGGACAATTTAGCCCGTTTTCTAAGGTTACAACCGTCGGTGTTTTCGAAGAGCACCGAGCCAATAGTTGCAGATGACCGGTTACGCTGTATTGGAAGGAGTTAACCACCGCAGGATGCACGGATCTTTGAAAGAGTGCGTTTTGCCGCACATCAATTGGATGGACCAGCAGCCGCATGGTGGGAGAATTACACGGCTACTTTTACTATAGCCAATGTCACTTGGGACCAGTTCCAACAAGCTTTTCGCACGGCCCATGTTTCAACTGGAGCCATGCAGATAAAGAAGCGTGAGTTCCGCAACTTACGCCAGGGGAACCGTACTGTGGCCCAGTACGTGGATGAGTTTAGCAAGTTATCACGCTATGCCCCTGATGATGTGGCCACAGATGCCGCGAAGCAAGAGAAGTTTATGGAAGGGCTGAATGATGAGATGAGTATGCAGTTGATGGTGTCAACTTTCAACAACTACCAGGAGTTGGTAGATAAGGCCCTAATGATTGAAGGAAAGCAACAGCAAATTGAGAATCGTAAGAGGAAGTATGGACAAGGGAAGTATAACTCAGAGCTCACCGGAAGCCTCGTTTAACCCCGAACTCGGGAGGACTTGTTCATAACCATGGAGGACATAACCATCTTTGGAGGAGGATCGCATAATGGTGCGAAGAATGGGAATGGAAATGCAGCCAACAATAATCGAATCGCTCTAACCTAGCTACACCCTCCAAGAGGGACTTAAGCCAAGTTATTTGCTTTAAGTGCGGGAAGACAGGCACTATGCCAACGACTGCCTCAAGGAAAGAATGGAAACGGAAATGGAAGCGGCGGGAAGAAGCCCAATCCATTCAACAAAGGACAAGTGAACCACGTTAACGTGGAGGAAGTTGAAGAAACGGCCACGCGGTAATAGGTAAGTTTTGGTTCACCATTTACCGCTATTGTTCTTTTCGATATTGGTGCATCGCATTCATACATATCAAGGGGATTTGTGGATAAGTTTAAGTTACCAACCTGCACCCTTAGGACCCCTCTTTTAGTGAGCTACTTTGGAGCAGAGTACATGGCTAGCAAGTGGTGCACCAGATACCCCTAATCATTGGCACGCATACGTTTTTAAAATCGACCTAATTATCTTGGAGTCGCAAGGATTGGATGTGATATTAGGTATGGATTGGATGTCAAAGTTTGGAGGAAGTATTGACTGTGCTAGCAAGTCAATTTATCTTACCACCCCGGAGGGAAAAAGGATTAAGTATGTATCTAGGCATGTGCCTAGGAGGAGCCAAGTGAATACCCTCACGGGAGTTGTACAAGAGGAAGTACCTGTAGTGAAGGATTATCCAGATGTTTTTCCAGAAGAGTTACCAGGCATGCCACCGGATCGAGACATCGAGTTTCTGATAGAACTAATGCCAGGTACAGGGCCAATATCAAAGAGACCCTATCGGATGCCCGCAAATGATCTGGAGGAAATTAAGAAGCAGATCAAGGAGCTATTGGAGAAAGGTTACATTCGTAGAAGTTCATCACCTTGGGGAGCCCCGGTACTTTTGGTGGAGAAAAAGGATAAATCCCTGAGGATGGTTGTTGATTACTGAGCTCTGAATGAAGTAACGATAAAGAACAAGTATCCCTTACTGATGATTAATGATCTGTTTGATCAGTTACAAGGAGCTAAGGTGTTTTCGAAGATTGATCTATGATCAGGATACCATCAGTTGAAGATCCGAGAGAAGGATATACCAAAGACAACATTCACGACACGATATGGATTATATGAGTATACTGTCATGTCATTTGGACTGACTAACGCCCCTGCCTATTTTATGAATATGATGAACAAAGTGTTCATGGAGTATTTGGACAAGTTTTTTGTGGTGTTTATCGATGATATTATGGTTTACTTGAAGAACGAAGAGGAGCACGCAGAACACCTACGTTTGGTTCTTGAGAAACTCAGGGAACACCAGTTATACGCCAAATTCAGCAAGTGCGAGTTTACGTTGAAGGAAGTTGGATTTCTTGGGCATGTTATATCGTGAGAGGGTATAGCAAGAGATCCCAAGAAAATTTAGTCGATCCATTGAATGGTTGGCACCCACTTGATCGGCAAGATTCGCAGTTTCCTTGGACTGGCAGGATATTATCGGAGATTCATTGAGAATTTTTCTAAGATTGCTAAACCAATGACAGAATTGCTAAAGAAGGATACCATGTTCAAATGGACAGAGTATTGTGAGACAAGCTTCCAGGAGTTGAAGAAACGATTGACTACAGCCCCAGTGCTGACATTGCCAGATATACATAATGAGTTTCAAGTGTATTGTGATGCCTCTCGCTTGGTACTTGGATGTGTTCTTATGCAGACGGAAAAAGTTGTTTCGTATGCCTCACGACAACTGAAGCCTCATGAGTTGAACTATGCCACACATGATTTGGAGTTAGCAGCTGTAGTACATGCGTTGAAGACCTGGAGACATTATCTCATGGGAAACCGTTGTGAGGTCTACACGGATCATTTTTCACACAGAAGGAGTTAAACCTCAGACAGAGGAGATGGCTGGAGCTTATAAAGGATTACGATATGAAGCTACACTACCATCCAGGAAAGGCCAACGTCGTAGCAGACGCTTTGAGTCGGAAGAGTTATGCCAATATCCTTGAAAGTAGAGGACTGCCAAAGGAGTTAGCAGAGGATATTATGGAACTTCGGTTGGAGATTGTTCCAAGAGGTTTTCTTGCAACAATGGAGGTTCAGTCGACCTTGTTAGACAAGATTCAAGACGCTCAAAAGGAGGATAAAGAGATTGCTGAGATAAAAGAAAAGATGGGCAAAGGAAAAGCCAAAGGTTTTCGCAAGGATGAGCACGATACCTTGTGGTTTGAGGACCGGATTTATGTGCCCAACAACTCGGAGATCGTGAAGATAATACTTCAAGAGGCCCATGACTCACCATACTCGATTCACCCCGGAAACACCAAGATGTATTTGGACTTGAAGGAACGTTTCTGGTGGACTGGTATGAAGAAGGATATTGCCGAGTATGTAGCCGTTTGCGATGTATGTCAGAGAGTGAAGGCAGAGCATCATAAGCCAGCAGGACTGTTGTAGCCTATGCCAATACCCGAATGGAAGTGGGACAAACTTGGCATGGATTTTATCACTGGATTACCCAGAACCAAAGCAGGATATGATTCAATATGGGTAGTTGTGGATCGTTTGACCAAAGTAGCTCACTTCATCCCAGTGAAAACAACTTATACAAGTGCCAAGTTGGCCAAGATATATATGAACAGGATCGTATGTTTGCACGGAGTTCCGAGGAGCATCGTATCAGATAGAGGAACACATTTTACTTCAAAGTTTTGGCATCAACTACACCAGACTTTGGGTACCAGATTGGAATTCAGTACCGCGTTCCACCCACAGACGGATGGATAGACAGAGAGAGTTAACCAGATCCTGGAGGATATGTTAAGAGCCTGTGCGCTAGATTATGGATCTAGTTGGGATGACAATTTGCCGTACGCAGAATTCTCATATAACAATAGCTACCAGGCCAGTTTGAAGATGGTACCGTTCGAAGCTCTATATGGACGCAGATGTAGAACACCCTTGATGTGGGTTGAGGTCGGAGACCGTCAGTTGTTTGGACCAGATTTGATCAAAGACTCAGAGGAGAAGGTTAAACTGATCAGAGACAGACTAAAGATTGCTCAGTCTAGACAGAAGAGTTACGCAGATTCAAAATGCAAGGAAGTAACCTATGAAATTGGAGACAGAGCCTATCTGCGAGTATCACCCCTGAGGGGAGTGAAACGTTTTGGAGTAAAGGGAAAGTTAGCCCCAAGATTTGTAGGACCGTACCGTGTTTTGGAACGAATGGTAGAAGTTGCCTACAAGCTGGAGTTACCCGAAGGATCGGGGAGTTCACGATGTGTTTCACGTATCACAACTGAAGAAGTGCCACGCTGAGATAGCCGACATACCATTAAAGGATACAGTGCCCCTAGAGGCGGTACAGTTGGATAGTAATTTGACTTATGAGGAGAAGCCAGTGAAGATTTTGGATTTCGACGGCGAGTCACCCGCAAAGAAGGTTATCAAGTTTTGTAAAGTTCAGTGGAGCCACCATACCGAGGAGGAAGCCACCTGGGAGCAAGAAGATGATATTCGCAAGGACCATCCGCACCTATTTTCTAGCCAACCCGAATCTCGAGGGCGAGATTCATCTTAAGGGGGGTAGGTTGTAACATCCCAAATTTTCAATTTGGCATGTTATCTACAGTGTCATCCATGCATATCATATTTTATTGCATTCTCATTTGCTATCCTCGAAATCCTAAGCAACTCAAGGACCCTCGGAGAGAGTTGGGGATTTTCCGATTTTCATATTTGAATTTTATCAAATAATGAAAGGCGAGGATTTTGGATTTTATTATTTTTCTCTCCGGAAAAATATTTCAAGTTTAAAATAAACGAGAGGAGATAATATGACTTCTCCAAAAATAACTGAAATACCGGAGGAAAAATGTTAAAATCATTATTTGGATTTTATTGTATTTATTTGGAATTTTATTTGCCTAGAGAAAATTTGCATATATTTAAAATTGCATTTTAGGGGCCAAGAAAAGTTCATCTTGTTCTAAATATTTTATTTAGGCAAAGAAAACTTGTTTTGGCATTTTTAGATTTTTATTTATTTTTCTAGGATTTTTATAATTTTCGGCGGAATGTTTAAAAAAATAATAATAATAATAAAGGAATCAGCCCGATCGGGCTAACGGCCCACTGAAAGGTGTCATGCTGACCTGGAGTCCGAGCCGGACTCCCTCCCCGCCGCCTTGCCCCCTCCTCCAAGCCACCTCCCCCCTCTTTATATACCCCCCCCCTCTCCCCTTAGCCCCCACCGCCGCCTTGTGACCGAGCCGAGCCGAGCAGCCGCCGCCGCCGCCGCCCTTAGCCGCCCGCCGCCTCTCGCGCCGTCGCCCTCGCCGAGCCGCCGCCCCTAGCCGCCCTCGCGGACCCCCCGGAGCAGCCGCCCTGCCGGACGATCGACGGAGGTAGCCCCGTCGCCGTTTTTTTTTAAAATAACCCTTCGTTTTTTTTTGAAAAACCCTAGCCCGTTTTTTTATATTAGATCGGTTTTATTTCCCGGTTTATTTATTTTGAGAACGTTCACCCGTTCGTTCGTTTTTACGAACCGTTCGTCGTTTAGTTTCCGCTAACGAATGTTCGTTCGTTTAGCCGTTCATCGTTTTCTTTTATCGGTTTTATTCCGCGATTATTCCGATTTCGATTTCTGAACCAATGTTCAAATTAGTATAACTTTTCGCTCGTTTATCAGAATCAGGCGATTCAAGCGCCTGGAGTTTCATCTCGAAACCCTCTTTCCGAATAGCCAACTTAAACCAGTTTTTGTCTTTGTAAAATTTGACTCTAGTTCAGATTAGTAAACGGATCTTGTTTCTCTCGCCGTTTGAGTTTCGTTGTTTCGTTTGGTTTGATTCTTTTTGCAAACTGGAGTTCTTAAGTTGAACTCTCCGGTCAACCTCTTTCAGTTGAAGTTTCGTTTGTTCATCTTTGTTTGTTGCTTATGTATGTATTGTTTGCTTGCGATAGAATTCCCGGAGTGCGAAGCGTGTTAATAATAGTCTCTAGGATTCACGGATCGTCGACAAGGCAAGTAACACTTGATCATACCTTTTCATACCCAGTTTTATGCATTAGCTCAATCCTCAAACATTGCATGATTAGGATGTCATTAATTTGTGGGTTGGGAAGTAGATGAGGTAGGAACCTATTGCCCTGTTACTATCAAACCCTTGGGAGTTACTTCTACGTGTTGCTTATATTGCTATGCTATGCTCGTAGACGTGGTTTGGGTTTGAGAGATATTCACGACAGATGTGAAATTGTTAATTAATGGTTTACTTTAAGGTGGCAACTTAAATACACATCTGGGTGGATTGAGGCACCTGGGGAACCCAGTGTTTTTGTTTTATTTTTGGAAATCCCGGGGTACCCGTGTGATCTTCCTAAGGACCGCCACCCAGGCTCAAAGGGAACTGAGACTATTCATGCTAGAAACTTTCGTGTGCAGCCACAAGCTATTATGGGCTCTAGCATAGTTGAGTAAGTTACGTGAAGCTCTCGAAGAGGTAGATCAGCAGCTAGTGGGTTTTATAGGTTTGGTATGATCTATCCTGAGCGGAGAGTTAATGTTTCGAAAGATCGTGTCTCGGTCATCCGCTTCTCAAACACCATGTAGTGCGAGAATCCAACGGAGGCGATTGAGTCTTGTGGGGAAAAGTGCAAACCTCTGAGTGTACAATCTAATCATGGCTAGCCGTGTCCCCGATTATGGACAATTCGAGTATCTAGTACTTGAGTATTCACATGTATCTCATCACTCTAAATTAATATTGCTGGGTTGTTAATCACTTTAATTGGGATTGAGTTGGGGTTATACCTTCTCAATGTTGTTCCAACCACCATGATAGTTAAATAAAATTTATTCCTTTGATATAGGGAAAAATTGGCTTTATGCAAAACTGTAACCATAGAGCTATTCCACCAGCCATATATGCTTGTAGTATAGCGTATTCTTTCATTACTCTCTATGTGTTACATTGCCAAAGATATTCCATGTGCTGACCACGTTCTCGGGCTGCAACATATTATGTTGCAGACTTTTCGAACGAGGAGTAAGGATTGGTAGGTCGTTGCCGTGCAGCTCGCTTATGCCGTTGGAGTTGATGGACTCACTTTATCTTCCAAGCATTCCATTGTTATCGCATTAGATGGCCTTAAGCCATATTATTGTAACAAGTTCTCTTTTGAGACATTCGATGTAATAAGTGTGTGATTGCTACTCGTTATAAATCCTTTGAGTAATCGTGGTGTGTCAAAGATTACCGATCCAGGGATGACACAGAAGCACAGAGACTTGACCATCTGAGGTCGGGTCGCTACATGATTATAATAAGACTTTTGAGCTTGAATGTGATGCTAGTAGAATTGTATTAGGAGGTGTGTTACTTGATGTTGCTTGAAGCTACGTCGGTATTTCCCCAAAGAGGAAGGGATGATGCAGCACAGCGGCGGTGGGTAGTTGCCTCAGATATGAAACCAAGGTAATTGAACCAGTAGGGGAACCAAGCAACACAACGTAAACATCCCCTGCACACAAATAACAACAGCTCTCAACCCGACGTGTTAAAGGGGTTGTCAATCCCTTTCGGGGTACGACGCCAGAAATTGCGTGTTGACGGGAGAAAGTTGTAATAGATTGAATAAATAGATCGCAAATAAAATAAAGTGCAGCAAAGTATTTTTGTATTTTTGGTTTAATAGATCTGAATAAAAAGAGCAAATAAAATAGATCGCAAAGCAAGTATATGAGAAAGAAGACCCGGGGGCCGTAGATTTGACTAGTGGCTTCTCTCTGGAAAGATAGCAAACAGTGGGTAAGAAAATTACTGTTGGGCAATTGATAGAACCTCAAATAATTATGACGATATCCAGGCAATGATCATTACATAGGCATCACGTCCAAGATTAGTAGACCGACTCCTGCCTGCATCTACTACTATTACTCCACACATCGACCGCTATCCAACATGCATCTATTGTATTAAGTTCATGGAGAAACTGAGTAATGCAATAAGAACGATGACATGATGTAGACAAGATCTATCTATGTAGAGATAGACCCCATTGTTTTATCCTTAGTAGCAACGATACATACATGTCATTTCCCTTTCTGTCACTAGGATCAAGCACCGTAACATCGAATCCACACCGGGCACCTCTTCCCATTGCAAGATAAATAGATCAAGTTGGCCAAACAAAACCCAAATATTGAAGAAGAAATACGAGGCTATAAGAGATCATGCATACAAGAGATCAAAGAAACTCAAATAACTTTCATGGATATAAAAAGATATGACTGATCATAAACTCAAAGTTCATCAGATCCCCAAAAACACACCACAAAAAGAGTTACATCATATGGATCTCCAAGAGACCATTGTATTGAGAATTCAGTGAGAGAGAGCAAGCCATCTAGCTACTAACTACGGACCCGAAGGTCTACAAAGAACTACTCACGCATCATCGGAGAGGCACCAATGGAGGTGGTGAACCCCATCCGAGATGGTGTCTAGATTGGATCTGGTGGTTCTGGACTCTGCGGCTGGATGAATATTTTGTCGACTCCCCTAGGGTTCTGGGATTTTTGGGGTATTTATAGAGCAAAGAGGCGGTCCGGGGGGCACCAGAGGTGGGCACAACCCACCAGGGCACGCCTGGGCCTCCTGGCATGCCCTGATGGGTTTTCCCCTACTCGGGACTTCTCCCAGGTGCAACCAGGGCCCAACATCTTCCTTCTGGTCCATCAAAAATCTCCGTGAAGTTTCGTGACATTTGGACTCCGTATGATATTGATTTCCTGCGATGTAAAAAACATGCAGAAAACAGCAGCTGGCATTTGGCACTATGTTAATAGGTTAGTACCAAAAAATGATATTAAATGACTATAAAATGGTTATAAAACATCTAAGATTGATAATAAAACAGCACGGAACAATCAAAAATTATAGATACGTTGGAGACGTACCATTACTACAAGATGGTAAACCTATTGCATACTTTTCTGAAAATTGAGTGGGCCTAATCTGAACTATTCTACTTATGATAAAGAATTATATGCTCTTGTTCAAACTTTAGAAACATGGCAACATTATTTATGGCCCAAAGAATTTGTTATACATTCTAATCATGAATCTTTGAAACATATTAAAAGTCAAGCAAAACTGAACCGTAGGGATGCTAAATGAATTGAATTCATTGAGACTTTCCCTTATGTCATAAAACACAAGAAGGGTAAAGAAAATGTTATTGCTGATGTATTGTCTCATCGCTATACTATGCTTTCACAACTTGACTTTAAAATATTTGGTTTGGAGATAATCAAAGATCAATATGTGCATGATGCTGATTTTAAAGATGTAACACAAAATTGTAAAGAAGGAAGAACATGGAATAAATTCGTCGTTAATGATGGATTTGTGTTCCGTGCTAACAAGCTATGCATTTCAGCTATCTCCATTCGTCTTTTGTTGCTGATTTTAGAGATGTAACACAAAATTGTAAAGAAGGAAGAACATGGAATAAGTTCTTCGTTAATGATGGATTTGTGTTCCGTGCTAACAAGCTATGCATTTCAGCTATCTCCGTTCGTCTTTTGTTGTTGCAGGAGGCGCATGGAGGAGGATTAATGGGACAATTTGGCGTGAAGAAGACGGAGGACGTACTTGCTACATATTTCTTTTGGCCAAAGATGAGACGGGATGTTGAGCATTTTGTTGCTCGCTGCACTACATGTCAAAAAGCTAAGTCACAACTCAATCCTCATGGTTTATATATGCCTTTGCTTGTACCTAGTGTTCCATGGGAGGATATATCTATGGATTTTGTTTTAGGATTACCTTGAAGAAAGAAGGGGAGGGATAGCATATTTGTTGTTCTGGATAGATTTTCGGAAATGGCACACTTCATACCATGTCATAAAAGTGATGATGCTGCTAATGTTGCTGATTTGTTCTTTCCTAAAATTATTTGCTTGCATGGTGTGCCAAATACTATTGTTTCAGATCATGGTACTAAATGTTTTAGCCACTTTTGGAGATGTTTATGGGCTAAGTTGGGGACTAAACTACTTTTTAGTACTACTTGCCACCCCCAAACTGATGGACAAACTGAAGTAGTCAATAGAACATTCTCTACTATGCTTAGGGCTGTTTTGAAGAATAACAAGAAAATGTGGGAAGAATGCTTGCCTCATATTGAATTTTCTTATAATCGTTCGCTTCATTCTACTACTAAGATGTGCCCTTTTGTGTATGGTTTCCTACCTCGTGCACCTATTGATTTGTTGCCTCTTCCATCTTCTAAGAAGGTTAATTTTGATGCTAAGCAACATGTTGAATGTAGCGACCCGACCTCAGACGGTCAAGCCTCTGTGTTGTTGTGCCATCCCTGGATCAGTATGCTGACACACACAGTACATCAATGTATATATCAAAGTGCAATCACATGTATAATTAACGTAAAACTGATATATACCTCATAAGTCTCAGCGGAAACAAGTAATCGGGTGTGGAGTCCCATCAACGCCATCGGCAGGTTGAGTGTAGACCGTAACCCTGCACTGCACTCTTACTGTCGGAGTAAATGTCTGCAACATGATACGTTGCAGCCGTGTAGGTCAAGACATTGTACCGCAAGATCACAACATGAGAAAACAGATGATAAAACTATACTATATGCAATATGGCTTTGTGGCTCGTGGTCTGAGTTTTGTTTGCGTAAAAGCTGATTTATTTTCCCTACATCAAAGGAATAAATGAAGTTTGTACTATGGAGTTTTCTATCATGACACGGTTCCGCCAACCGATGTCTCATAGCCCAAAATCATCATATGTTGCCCACAATTAAGTTATCAATCCGGTGTTGAGAGTTCCGAGATAGGTCCAAGTCCAGATGCTCAAATTGTCCGTAACGGGGACACGGCTAATCGATTAGGTTTTAACCCTCTGCAGAGGTTTGTACACTTTACCCGCAAGATTCGATCCCTCTTTTACGTTCTCGCACTTCGTGGTGTTTGAGAACAAGATGACCAAACATGGTCTTCCTCAAGAGTTCCCCGACCACCGTCCGGTGCTCATCCAATCCTACCGTAGTTCTACATCTGCTAGCACCGCCCCAGCCAGAGTCACAACTAAGGTCAACCAAGCCAGAGCCCATATTGACTTGCGGTTGCAGGTAAGCTTCCGGGCATGAAGTATTCTTCCGTCTCTTTGAGTCTGGGTGAAGCTTTCCGCAAGATGTCATGGCGCTTCTCCATGCATCCCGCCAACCACCGGTTTCTCCAGGTGCCCACAACCATCCTTCACCCAAAGAGTGTGTATTGAATTCTTGTCTCGAGTCTTGAATTCTTGAGGCCTTGAAGATGCAGTCCTTGTAGATTCCATCATGGATTTGTCGTCATTGACGTAGATCCTCCATTCTCACACCACTCGTGCACTCATACCAAACCCCGTCTACTATAGCGTAGCATTAAAATAAAATATCGTCCCGGCTTGGTAACAGGTGATGGGTTCCTACCTCATGCATACTACTCAACTACAAGAATTCAATATCACTACTGTAGGGTTGTTGCAAAGATGCCACTGAATGCAATAAAAACATAGGTATGAAAGCATGGTCGAAGTGAACTTGCCTGGTAAGTTGATGAAGATAACAACACTCTCGAATAATGACTTGGTAGAACTATTCGTCACTCCGTTGAAAATCTATATAGTCATTGCATTCATATAAGCAAACATACTAGCAAACAATTCTAACACTCATAATAAAACCAACAATTAAAAATGCAAATCAAGGGACACCAAATAAAAACAAAGGAAAACTACACAACAAAACTACCAAAGAAAACTCGGAGAAAACAAATCAAGGTTTTCACCACATCAAGCATCAACTAAGAACTAGTTTTACACAACTAAAACTTTTCTTAACAGAACCTAAGCATGGGTTTTGCTAACTAATGAGAAGGGAAAACATCATGCAAACTAGGAGCAAAAAGAATCACATCAAAAGCTATTATAGAACTCCTATTATGCCTATAACAATTCTAGCAAACAAAAAATTAATTATTGTAAATAAAAGTTCATGTTCTTAAACTACAGAAACTAATCTAAAATAAACTATGACATAGGAAAAATAAATTTATTTGCTAATTAAAACAATAGGAAAACAGTAGCTAGTTAAATAATTAGGAATAACATGATCCTGGTTAAAACTATTTTTTATTAATCCTAAAATACCCAAATAAATTCCTACGGTTAAGCAATGTCAAAACAAAGTTGTGACAAAAAGAATCATTAAAAAATAATATTCCTAACTCCTTTTATAGCAGATTTACTATTCTCTCAAAATCTAAAATAAAGCAATTTTAAATAATTTTAACATGACTAATTATATTTTCTACAGAAACTATAAGAAATTTGCAAACCAACAAAAAAGAATCACTTAAAAATATTAAGTAGATTAAAAGATATGAATTTTACAAAACTGAAACTATTCTGTTAAAACAGAAAACTAAAAATAAAACTAAAACGAAAAACTGGCTAATGGGCCTATCTAACGCTTCGGCGTTAAATAACTAAATCGGCCCTAGTGGTTAAACCGAGTCGGCCGGTTTAATAAAAAACCTAACTAACCGATCTAAACCGGAAATAAACCGGTTTATTAAAACTAAACCTAAATAAAACGTACCCCTTCGGGGAAATCTATCCTAACCCTACGATCTAGATCGAACGGCGACGGGAGCTCCGGCGACTTACCGAGGCGGCGACGGCTCCGGCGGCTCGGGCGACGACGGCTCCGCCGGCTCCGGTGGTCTGGGACGTCGGCGGGAGGTCCCATGAAAAGGCGTGGCGAGGGGTTCGGTTGGTCGACCTGTGGAGCTCGGGGCGGCCGGAGGTGGTCGGGTGGGGCAATGGCGCGGCGGCGGCTCGGGTCTCCGGCGAGTGATGCGGCGAGGGAGAGAGGGTCGGGCGAGGGGGCGAGGGGGGGAACGGGGTCGAGGGATGGGGTATTTATAGGGGTCGGCTTGGAGGAGGGGCGATCGGGCGAGGATTCATGGCGGATCCCGGATCCTGCGGGATTCCCATGAGCGGCGGGTTTATGTGGGCGAGGGAAAAAGGAGGGTGGGGTCCGCTGTCGGGAGAGAGGGGAGCGAACGGCCTGGACGACCCAAGTAGAGGGTTTCGGAGGGGGGGTGCCTGGTCGGCCGTCAGGTGGGCAGCGTGGTGGCGCTACCGTGGGCCTCGGCCGGGCCGGGCTGGCTGGCCGGGCGCCCGGCTTTTCTCTTTCCTTTTTTCTATTTTTTTGAAATAGGGGGAGGGGGAATATATATATAATATATATATTTTTATATAGGACATATATCTATCAAAATTTTCAGAAAAACATTTCCTACACGATGAACTTTATTCCAGCTTCAAATAAAATACACAAAAATTCAAATAAAACAAAGAGTGTTTCCGCTCTAATAAAATCCAATAAAATAATTTTAAAAATACCAAAATGACTTCAAATTTATTTTCTCCTAATTTTCCATTGAAGGGAATCATTTTACCCATATTTCCATTTATTTATTTTTAGGAGAAAAATAATTTGAATAAAATCCAAATAATTCCAAATTTGAAGGGAGTTTCAAAATACCTTCAAATGACTTTCAATTTGATTCTTTTTAACTTCCAACTCATATTTCATATAATTGAAGAAGTCATTTTATCTTCTCTCATGAAAATCATTAAGTTGCATAAAGTTTCTAAAATTTGGAATATTTTCAAACAGAATTCAAATCTTTTCAAAACCCTTTTCATTTATTCAAATGGAAGAAGTCATATCATCTTCTCTCTAGGGTTTTGTGTTTGAATTGAATTTGAATTCATGGATATAAAAAGGGAAAGTGAAAGTCATGGAAAGTCATTTCATTCCCTCTCATTCAACTTTCAAAAAGTTTCAAATTCCACTCAATTTCACTCAATCAATCACACAACAAACAATCAATCAATCAAAACTATTTATTTATTATAACATTCCAAAATTTAGAATTTTGGGATGTTACAAATCTACCACACTTAAAATGAATCTCGGCCTCGAGATTCGAAGAGGCTAGCCAGAAAGGGTTAGAGTTTGGGGTCTTCCAGCAATTCCATCGATCGGAATGGTCTAGTGTGCTACCACACTTAAAAGCGTGGTTATGGCTCTGACGAACTCAGGTACTCCATCCCTTTGGGTTGGACAAAGGTCGCTCCGGTTTCACCGAGGCTCTTTCGGTAGGGTATAACCTTTTTCTCAACACGTGTCCTTTCATCCTGGTGAGGTTCTTCCGAGACTGGTCTTCATCTCCGACGGGTCTGCCGCCAATACTAAACAACTATCGAAAATCTCATGGTGGTGCGACAATTCACGGTTTCTCCGCAGGAATATGGTCGGGTTGGATCTCACCGTATATTCTATGATTGGCATCGATCGCTGTAAGGGTTCCATCGCCCTACCATGCTATGGTTTTACGGCTTGACGTGTCGACACTCTTCTAAGGTTTTCAAGGCTCTCGATTTTCCATCAACATATGATAGTTCATGAAAGAAGTCTCGGTATGGGGCCAATCCATCCCGTACTTGAACCATTACTATATATGCGCACATCGAATCACGTATTCTAACACTTGGGCATACTCACAAGCATCATGGAATTTCTCTTGTTGATTTAACCGAGTTCGAGTAAATCCTTTGGTTCAGCAAGCCAAACAAAACATCTATCGTTCTTCACAACTCTTGGGTTTTCGTAACCTCCTAAGAAATGTATGCCTATTGAATCACTGATTCTTCCAATTTTTCTTCCTTCATCAAGGTTACATCTGTTCCTTTTCAAAATCCTGGGCCTGTGGGTTATGGCCCACTTCAACACTAATGCAGCTTTAACTCATCCTTGGAGTAACTCGCTTGTTCCATATTACACCTCCTTTAAATCCGGAGTACTGCTTCTTCATACTCTTGTGGTGACGATCATACAAAACTCCAACTTATTTGGTCCAGCTCCCTTCTATGGACCGTCATGAATAACACGTTTCTTTCTTCATTGATCTTGTGGCTTTACGGAGTACTACCACACTTAAAATGAAATGCACTAGTTTATCCGTAAATCATATTATTTTTCATATCAAATCTTTTATTACATCCTTAACCATTTTTCATAAATCCAAATTCCAAAAAGTTTATTACAAATGTTGCCACCCACGTGGTTCGGTATGGTCAGACATTACTTCCAACTTTATTCATTTTTTCCTCCTTGAGGATTCTTGATCAATCGAATTGTGCGACAAGCGCCTTTGAAATCTTCAATCTTCTGTTTCATCGTGGTGGCCTTGAGCTTCACCTCCACCATCTCTGCATGCACTTCTCCGAGGTATTCCTGAGTATAACGGAGTCTTGCTTCAAGTATTTCTCCGATCCGCGTATGGCTTCCATGGCTGCTTCACGAACAGCGTCGAAGAAAGTTGCTTGTGGTACACGTGAGATGAAAAAGTACTGCCCCATAATCTTTGGGCAAACTCCTTTCAAACGGTGGAGGTGTACCTCCACATACCAAAGTTCCACTCCCTTTTGCATGAAGGGTAGCCTTTGTAAACTGCATCTCCTTCAAGGTGAATATGCTTCATCATGTCCTTCAGATCTTCGGGTAATCATGATCACTTGTCGTGGTCATGATCGTTTCAGGCCCTTAAGGAAAGACTCATAAAGGGTTGTCATCTGCATGTGTAGGATAAGAGGGTACTCAGAACAAAGAATGTATCTCCATGGGGAAATTGCAATTGTCTCCGTAAAAGTTTGGTGTTCAGCTTGTCCATGGGTTCAAGATTTCGGGGTCTGGTTGAGATAGAAAGAGAAAGCAAATACCCACCCATCAACAAAAGAATCCTAGCTCAAAAGTACCGTTTGTAATGGGCCGTTCTACTATGGTTTCGTTTCTAAGTCCTCATTTCTTCAGGTCTTCAATGCTCGGGAGTTTCCAATTTCCCATATGAAGGCCTTTACCATTCTTCCGTAACTTACGTCTCTCAAAGTTGACATAACAAGCCTTATCGCATCTATCCAACCATTCAATAAACACAGAAAATAATAGCAACCAAGCATTCATTTATTCAATCAATTCTTTAGTATCGCCACCCACATAAGTTGGTATGGTCAGATACTTAAATCGAGAAAGCGTTCATCTTTATTTCTCTCATGGTGGCTACTACTAAGCTAATTTACCGGAACTTGATCATTGTCCCCATTGGGGCTTCTTCTCAGGTGGACTTAATCTCCTCCAATTTTTCTGCTAGATTTTCCCTGTCGATGCGGAGTTTCTTGTGACGACCCTGTATGTCCTGAAGTTGTTCCTTGAGCTTCTGGATCTCAACGTCCTTGGCATGAGACAGGGTCCTGCTGCTGTTTTTCAGTTCCTGGCGCATTCTCGGGATCTCGAGGTTCTCCTCCTCCAGGTTGTTTACCTTTAGTCTCTGAGTCTCAACTTCTTCTCGTAGTGCTTCATTGTCAAATAGGGCTTCCAGGAGGTCCATCTGAAGATTCTTGATGTATTGTTCTAGATCCTAATTGTATACTAACAGTGGGGAGAACTTCATCTTTTGAACTTCCGTCAAGGCAATAGTTGCTCCATCAAACTTCTACCATCCAATCCTTCCAAAGAAGTGTGGGTTTAGTGCAGCACGATGACGATAGCATAAGCGTGCAATGGCATCATGGACGGCAGTGTTGATGCCCATATCACAGTCACCATTTATGGTGCCGAAGCTGATGTCTGCAGTCTTGGGGTCTTCTTTACGGCCAAAAACTTGGGTCTTGACTCCCCATGATCTAGACGCCCTCTTAGTTGCCTTGATCTCAGGTATCGGTAACTTCAAATTTCGACTAGCTCCACAAGGAAGGGGCCTCCAAGAACCTTCTCGTAGTGTTCTCTTTTGTTCGTAATGTAGCTCTCCATCTATAGTTTGAATTAAGGAAGGTTTAGTAAAAGGAATCAGGTGTTACGAGAGTAGTAACAAAAACAAAGGTCGTTCCTGCTGGGGTCTTCATATTACTAAGTCATTTCCTAGGGTCACGTCCCCATACCAACATGTGCTCGATACCATATCCGGCGACCCGACCTCGAGATGGTCAAGCCTACGTGTTCTTGTGCCATCCTCGGATCAAGATGTCGACACACACAAGACGTCAATGTATATATCAAAGTGCAATCACATGTATAATTAACGTAAAACTGATATATACCTCATAAGTCTCAATGAAACAAGTAATCGGGTGTGGAGTCCCATCAACGCCATCGGCAGGTTGAGTGTAGACCGTAACCCTGCACTGCATTCTTACTCGTCGGAGTAAATGTCTGCAACATGATACGTTGCAGCCGTGTAGGTCAGTACATTGAATGTACAGGCAAGATCACAACATGAGAAAACAGATGATAAAACTATACAATATGCAATATGGCTTTGTGGCTCTGTGTCTGAGTTTTGTTTGCGTAAAAGCTGATTTATTTTCCCTGCATCAAAGGAATAAATGAAGTCTGTACTATGGAGTTTTCTATCATGACACGGTTCCGCCAACCAATGTCTCATAGCCTAAAATCATCATATGTTGCCCACAATTAAGTTATCAATCCGGTGTTGAGAGTTCCGAGATAGGTCCAAGTCCAGATGCTCAAATTGTCCGTAACCGGGGACCCGGCTCATCGATTAGGTTTTAACCCTCTGCAGAGGTTTGTACACTTTACCCTCAAGATTTGATCCCTCTTTTACGTTCTCGCACTTCGTGGTGTTTGAGAACAAGATGACCGAAACATGGTCTTCCAAGAGTTCCCTTGACCACCGTCTGGTGCTCATCCAATCCTACCGTAGTTCTACATCTGCTAGCACCGCCCCAGCCAGAGTCACAACTAAGGTCAACCAAGCCAGAGCCCATATTGACTTGCGGTTGCAGGTAAGCTTCCGGCATGAAGTATTCTTCCGTCTCTTTGAGTCTGGGTGAAGCTTTCCGCAAGATGTCATGGCGCTTCTCCATGCATCCCGACCAACCACTGGTTTCTCCAGGTGCCCGTCAACCATCCTTCACCCAGTAGTGTGTATTGAATTCTTGTCTCGAGTCTTGAATTCTTGAGGCCTTGAAGATGCAGTCCTTGCAGATTCCATCATGGAGTTGTCGTCATTGACGTAGATCCTCCATTCTCACACCACTCTCGTGCACTCATACCAAACCTCGTCTACTATAGCGTAGCATTAAAATAAAATATCGTCTCGGGCTTGGTAACAGGGTGATGGGTTCCTACCTCATGCATACTACTCAACTACAAGAATTCAATATCACTACTGTAGGGTTGTTGCAAAGATGCCACTAAATGCAATAAAAACATAGGTATGAAAGCATGGTCAAGTGAACTTGCACAGTAAGTTGATGAAGATAACAACACTCTCGAATAATGACTTGGTAGAACTATTCGTCACTCCGTTGAAAATCTATATAGTCATAGCATTCATATAAGCAAACATCCTAGCAAACAATTCTAACACTCATAATAAAACCAACAATTAAAAATGCAAATCAAGGGACACCAAATAAAAACAAAGGAAAACTACACAACAAAACTACTAAAGAAAACTCGGAGAAAACAAATCAAGGTTTTCACCACATCAAGCATCAACTAAGAACTAGTTTTACACAACTAAAACTTTTCTTAACAGAACCTAAGCATGGGTTTTGCTAACTAACAGAAGGGAAAACATCATGCAAACTAGGAGCAAAAAGAATCACATCAAAAGCTATTATAGAACTCCTATTACGCCTATAACAATTCTAGCAAAAAAATAAAATAAAGTTTTTATTTATTGTAAATAAAAGTTCATGCTCTTAAACTACAGAAACTAATCTAAAATAAACTATGACATAGGAAAAATAAATTTATTTGCTAATTAAAACAATAGGAAAACAGTAGCTAGTTAAATAATTAGGAATAACATGATCCTGGTTAAAACTATTTTTTATTAATCCTAAAATGCCCAAATAAATTCCTACGGTTAAGCAATGTCAAAACAAAGTTGTGACAAAAAGAATCATTAAAAAGTAATATTCCTAACTCCTTTTATAGCAGATTTACTATTCTGTCAAAATCTAAAATAAAGCAATTTTAAATAATTTTAACATGACTAATTATATTTTCTACAGAAACTATAAGAAATTTGCAAACCAACAAAAAAGAATCACTTAAAAATATTAAGTAGATTAAAAGATATGAATTTTACAAAACTGAAACTATTCTGTTAAAACAGAAAACTAAAAATAAAACTAAAACGAAAAACTGGCTAATGGGCCTATCTAACGCTTCGGCGTTAAATAACTAAATCGGCCCTAGTGGTTAAACCGAGTCGTCCGGTTTAATAAAAAACCTAACTAACCGATCTAAACCGGAAATAAACCGGTTTATGAAAACTAAACCTAAATAAAATGTATTCTTCGGGAGATCTATCCTAACCCTACGATCTAGATCGAACGGCGACGGAGCTCCGGCGACTTCATCGAGGCGGCGACGGCGACGGCAGCTCGGGCGACGACGGCTCCCATGGCTCATGGTCCTGGGACGTCGGCAGGAGGTCCCGGCGAGTCTTGGCGTGGCGAGGGGTTTGGTTGGTCGACTCGGTGGAGCCTGGGCGGTCGGAGGTGGTCGGGGTGGGGCAACATGGCGCGGCGTCTCGGGTCTCCCATGAGTGATGCGGCGAGGGAGAGAGGGTCAAGGGGCGAGGGGGAACGGGTCGAGGATGGGGTATTTATAGGGGGTCGGCTTGGAGGAGGCGATCGGGCGAGGATTCATGGTGGATCCCGGATCCTGCGGGATTCCGAGCGGCGGGGTTTGCGTGGGCGAGGAAGAAGGAGGGTGGGTCCGCACTGTCGGGAGAGAGGGAGTGGGGAACGGGTCGGACGACCAAGCGAGAGGGTTTCGGCGGGCCTGGCTCGGTCAGGCTGGGCGTATCGGGCGCCTGGTGGGCGCTGGCCGGGCTGGCCTGGCCGGGCGCCCGGCTTTTTCTTTTCCTTTTTTCTATTTTTTTGAATTAGGGAGAGGGGAATATATATATAATATATATATTTTATATAGGACATATATATATCAAAATTTTCAGAAAAACATTTCCTACACGATGAACTTTATTCCAGCTTCAAATAAAATACACAAAATTCAAATAAAACAAAGAGTGTTTCTGCTCTAATAAAATCCAATAAAAATCATTTTAAAATACCAAAATGACTTCAAATTTATTTTCTCCTAATTTTCCATTGAAGGGAATCATTTTACCCATATTTCCATTTATTTATTTTTAGGAGAAAATAATTTGAATAAAATCCAAATAATTCCAAATTTGAAGGGAGTTTCAAAATACCTTCAAATGACTTTCAATTTGATTCTTTTAACTTCCAACTCATATTTCATATAATTGAAGAAGTCATTTTATCTTCTCTCATGAAAATCATTAAGTTGCATAAAGTTTCTAAAATTTGGAATATTTTCAAACAGAATTCAAATCTTTTCAAAACCCTTTTCATTTATTCAAATGGAAGAAGTCATATCATCTTCTCTCTAGGGTTTTGTGTTTGAATTGAATTTGAATTCATGGATATAAAAAGGCAAAGTGAAAGTCGTGGAAAGTCATTTCATTCCCTCTCATTCAACTTTCAAAAAGTTTCAAATTCCACTCAATTTCACTCAATCAATCACACAACAAACAATCAATCAATCAAAACTATTTATTTATTATAACATTCCAAAATTTAGAATTTTGGGATGTTACATTGAATTGGTCTTAAAAGTGCATGAGTTAACTAAGGAGAACATTGAGCGTATGAGTGCTAAATATAAACTAGCTGGAGATAAGGGTAGAAAACGTGTTGTGTTTGCACCTGCATATCTTGTTTGGTTACATTTGCGTAAGGATAGATTTCCAGATTTGCGCAAATCAAAGCTAATGCCATTTGCTGATGGTCCTTTTAAGGTGTTAGAGAAAATAAATGATAATGCATATAAACTTGAGCTTCCTGCAGATTTTGGGGTTAGTCCCACTTTTAACATTACAGATTTAAAGCCTTATTTGGGTGAGAAGATGAGATTCCGTGGAGGACGACTTCATTTCAGGAAGGGGAGGATGATGAGGACATCAATACCATTGTTATACCCACAACCCTTCTGCTATACATAGTGGACCAATTACTAGAGCTTGCGCACGCCAATTGAATTACTAGGTAATTCCGTTTCTTGGTAACGATTCTAGTGTTCAGGAGAATATGATGCTGCCTAAATTGGATATATTTGTTTTGCTTACAAATGAAGGGCTAGCTTGGACAAGAAAGATGAACCTTGGAGCAAGTTCAAGCATGGAGATGATGGCATGAGCCAGGGGAACAAGAATGGAGTTTCAAGTGATGATTCAGGACATTGAAGCCACCATAATGAGTGCATGAAGGCTTGGACAAACTATACAAGATTCCACTTCCTAAATTTCGTCCAGAGGCTATTATAGGTGTTTTGTCGCCTTATTATTGGGCCAGGCCCATGTAATTTCGAAACACTTGAGTATAGGATGTTTTTAGAGTCTGTATGTGTGGGGAAACAAGAGCTAGGGTTGGTTTCAGGCCCCTCCTCCAAAGGCCACGAAATTCCCCCATCTTCCTCCATATATACAACCCTTAGGGCGCCATTTAGACTTTGGGTTTTGTTTAGATTAAAAGTCCGCCATAGCTGCAACTTCGCATACTTCGTTTGTGTTCGACGACCAGACCAAGACATCACAAAACCCCACCTTGATCAATATCCAGATTGCAATCTTAGTTTTTTGCTTGTTCTTCGTTTGCTTGCAGGAAATAGAACTTCGTGGCCAAGTTGATCGTGCTCTGGCATGGTCAATAACCTCTCGGAGTTGGTTTAGGGATTGCTAAGGTGCGACGTCCTCGCACGTTCGTAGTCGGATCATCAAAGTCTACTCCTCTGAAACGATAATCATCATCTAATCGTAATACGGGACACCTTTGCCTCTATCATCATCTATACACATTTGTGTGGCAAACATATTTTCTCTGGTTACTCCCCCCTCCATTTTTTGGAATACAAATCCTATGGTTATGTTCTCTGAGTCCATGAAATGATAGTAATTAAGATCTGTTAGATGCATGTAGTGTATTGATAGTTTGAATGGTATCCGTATAGGGTTAGTGACTAATTGTTTGTTCTGTACTAATGATTTTTGCTAATAATCCGACTAGGGTTAGCGTGCATGCTAATATTTCATGGCCAGATCTTGAGAATTGATTTCGAATGTCCTACATATATGTCAATAGATTATTTCCAAAAAACGATATAAAATGACTATAAAATGATTATAAAACACACAAGATTAATAATAAAACAGCATGGAACAATCAAAAATTATAGATACCTTGGAGACATATCAGCATCCCCAAGCTTAACTCCTACTCGTCCTTGAGTAGATAAGTGGTAAAAACAGAATTTTTGATGTGGAGTGCTGTTCATCAAGTCATATCATATTATTTTCTTTATAGCATGGACATTTGGACTTTTATGTGATTCAAAGCAATATTCTAGTTTTGACATAATAATTTAGATACTCAAGCATATCAACAAGCAACCATTTCTTTCAAAATATCAATGCTAAAACAAGTTATCCCTAGCCCATCATGCTCAAACATTGATCCATTCATGAAACACACTCGAATATTAGCTACACCCAATACTTAAGTACGATCATATTGCCTCTTAGTTGGTGCTTTTGTAGGAGAAGATGGACACTCAAATTCAAAAATAGAAATTGCATAAAGTAAAAGAAAGGCCCTTTGCAGAGGGAAGTAGGGATTTGTAGAGGTGCCAGAGCTCAAAGCGATTTTTTTTGGATAAAAACATTTTGGGAGGTGTATCCATCCCACCAACGGAAAAGACGTAGAGCTACAAACACTTTCCATGCTAGATATGCCATAGGCGGTTCCCAAACAGAAAATAAAGTTTATTCCTTTTTCCACCATTCTTTCACTTTCCATGGCTAGCCGTATCCACGGGTGCCTTCCATACCAACACTTTTCAAGGAATTTATTATTTGACAACATAAAGTAAATTCATTTTTGCATTTCGGGACTGGGCATCCCTAAGACCTTTGTCGTACTCTCGTGCAATGACAAGTGAATAAACACTCATCGTGAGAATAACACATCCAGCTTGGAAAATATTAGCCACCCGTTACCGTTCCGTGAGCCAAATAAACACACAAAAAAGAAGTTTATTTTGAAAATTAGAGATGGCACATGCAAATTTTCTTAGAACGGCAAAAGAATACCGCATATAGGTAGATATAGTGGACTCATGTGGCAAAACTGGTTTAAAGGATTTTGGATGCACAAGTAGAGATCATACTTGGTGCAAAATGAAGGCTAGCAAAAAGAATGAGAAGCGACCAACAAAGAAACGAATAATTTCGTGAATTAAGCATTAAGCATAAGTAACACCGAATAATGCACCACAAGTAGGATATAATTTTCATTGCATGATTATTGAATTTTGTGCATGCATAGTGAATCACAAACCTTAACACCAATATTCTTACTAGAGCACAATTACTCATCAACATAACTCACATATCACATTAGCATATCTCAAAATTATTACTAAGAATCAAGTTTATTTTGTCCAATGATCTTCATGGCATTTTTTATTTATCATTCTTGGATATCTATCACTTTGGGACTAATTTTCATGTGTTTCTTTTCATAAGCTCAAACAAATATAAGTGAAGATCACGAGCATAACAATTTTTCTTTCTCTCAAAATGATTTAAGTGAAGCAAGAGAGAATTTCTTCAAAATTTACTAACTCTCAAATAAATCTAAGTGAAGCAAGAGAGCGTTTCTTCAAAAATACTAAGCACACCATGCTCAAAAAGATATAAGTGAAGTACTAGAGCAAGTCCTAGCTCATAAAAAATTAAGTGAAGCATAGAGAGCAATTCTAACAAGTCATGATATAATTTTGGCTCTCTCAAATAAGTGTGTTCAACAAGGATTGATGACTTAAAACACAAAATAAAACAAGTAACGACACATATCATACAAGATGCTCCAAGCAAAACACATATCATGTGACGAATAAAAATATAGCCTCGAGTAAATACCGATAGTTGTTGGAAGAAAGAGGGGATGCCACTCGGGGGCATCCCCAAGCTTAGTTGGTTTCTCTTTTTTGGAAAAATAGCTTGGGATACCAGGGCATCCCCAAGCTTAGGCTCCTACATCCTTCCTTTATCCATCGTAAGATAACCCAAAACTTGAAAACTTCAATCACATAAAACTCAACAAAACTTTCGTGAGATCCGTTAGTATAAGAAAGCAAACCACTACTATAAGTGCTGTATCAAACCAATTCATATTTTGTTTTTGTATTATATCTACTGTATTCCAACTTTTCTATGGCAAAAATTCATCAAAGAAAACCATAGAGCCATCAAAATAAGCACACAACATAAAGCAAACAGAATATGTCAAAACAGAACAGTCTGTAGTAATATGACTTTAGCAAATACTTCTGTAACTCAAAAAAATCTACCAAAATTGGAAAACCTGGGTAATTTATATATTAATCTTCTGCCAAAATAATTGGCACCTTATCACATTCTGGTGATTTTTAACAATTGTTTTCATGAGCACACAGTTTCTGTCTTTTTCAACAAGATTAAACAACTATCAACCTAGAAGATCCTATAGGCTTTACTTGGAAAAAACACTAACTAAAACATAAAAAGCACAATCATACTAGTAGCATAATTGTGTAAACACTCAAGAACAGCAAGCAAAAAGCAAAAATAAACTTTATTTATTGGGTTGCCTCCCAACAAGCGCTATAGTTTTACGCCCTTAGCTAGGCGTAAGGCAAGGATCTAAGTTTTGTCGTCTTTCTTCTTCTTAATTTTATTGGGCGTATTTTTATCAGGAGGTTTTGTAAACACAAAATAAAATCTATTGTCCATAGAAACTTTAGCACTTCTTAGTTGGTTTTCGTCATAACCCCTTTGATTTCCCGCAACAATCCAAGAATAGTGTTGACTAACATTATTGAAAACTTGTTGGATTATATCTAGTACGGGGACTTCCTTCTTAAGATTATCATCAAATATCTTATTATCCCCAAGCAACATGCCTTAGTGCATAGTCAATATTGTAAAGGATTTCATCTATCACGGGTTTTTCACGATTCATACCATAAAAGTCAAAGATTTCCCTAGCTTCCCGAATTATGTAGTCAAACTCGTTCATAAGAACGAGAGTGGCCAACTTTTTGGCTCTAGGATTCTTTATTTAGGGAAGCTCAAAAAATAATCTTTGTAAAGTAGGGTTAGTGCGGATAAATTTACTTTCAAGTTTCAGAACTAGTGCTGAAATAGCATGCACGTAAGATCTAGTAGTTTTAAGAATAGGAGCATCATCAGGACTGAGATTTCCAACACAATTGAAACATTCATGGATACGGTCTTTTCCCATAATGTTCCCTTGCCCCAAGATAAAAGATTTAGCATCCTGATTGCCTATATGTCCAATCTTAGGAGTCAGGCCATCATCTGTTGGTGCCATACTGAAATCACTCATGATTGCAAACAAAGAATAGATCTGGCAAGAACGACGAACGGAAAAAGAGGGGCGAATAAAATGGCAAATTTTTGTGAAGTGGGGGAGAGGAAAACAAGAGGAAAATGGCAAATAATGTAAATTGTGAGGAGATGAGATTTGTGATTAGGAACCTGGTTATGTTGAAGATCCTCCCCGGCAACGGCGCCAGAAAATTCCCTTGATGATGTTTGCCAAGACTACGTCGGTGGTTCCCCCAAGAGGAGAGGACGATGTAGCACATCAACGGTAGGTATTTCCCTCAGTAATGAAACCAAGGTATCGAACTAGTAGGAGAACGAAGCAACAAAACGTAAACAGACCCTGCACACAAATAACAGCCACTCGGAACCCAACGTGTTAAAGGGGTTGTCAATCCCTTCCGGGTAACGGCGCCAGAAACGGCTAGTTGACGGGATAAAATTCTAGTAGATTGAAATAATAGACCACAAATAAAATAAAGTCCAGCAAAGTATTTTTGTGTTTTTTGGTTTAACAGATCTGAATAAAAATGCAATGGAAAAGTAGATCGCAAGGCAAATATATGAGTAGGAAGACCCGGGGGCCGTAGGTTTTACTAGTGGCTTCTCTCAAGAAAAATAGCAAACGATGGGTAAACAAATTACTATTGGGCAATTGATAGTGTCGGCGTCCTGGGAACAGGGGTCCCCAGACTTGTCTGCCTGCGACCCACGGCATGGCTAAGCCAGCAGGCCGTACAACCCATCTTGATCAACAAGGCATCCAAGACCCTCGCGAGGGGCCAAGCCTCGCGAGGCGGAAGACGCAAGACCTCTTCAGGAGTGGCCTAGTCAGGCAGGCTCAAGAGGAGCGGAGATATCAAGGCAGGGCAAACCTCATGAGCTCTCGTGACGTGAGCCATGACGATCGGCACCGGGCGGGCGCAGCATCCTTGTTTCCTCTTTGGTGCTAAGGAGGCCAGCTGTAGCGACCAGATCTCAAACAGTCTGACCTCTGTGCATCAGTGTCATCCCTGGATCAGTAATGCTGACACACATAGTACTTGAAGGATTTATAACAGAGTAGCAATCACACACTTATTACATTGGATTTCTCAAAAGAGAACTTAATACAATAAATATGGCTTAAGGCCATCTAATAACGATAACAGCGGAAGGCTTGGAAGATAAGCGAGTCCATCAACTCGAACAACATCACTGAGTATAGAACCACGACCAAAGGCACCTTACTGCTTGCAGAAAAGTCTGCAACATGAACGTTGCAGCCCGAAAACGGGCCAGCACATGGAATATGCTGGCAATGTAACACATAGAGAGTAATATGAAAGAGTGATGCTATACTACATGCATATATAGCTGGTGGAAAGCTCTATGGTTACAATTTTGCGTAAAGCCAGTTTTGGCCTACTGCAAAGAAATAAATTTTATTTAACTATCATGGTGGTTGTTAAACATTGAGAATGGTTGACAGCATTCTCAATCCCAATTAAAAATATCATCTTCAACCCAACAAAATTATTTAAAGAAACATGATGAGATTCACATGATAATCCAAGTACTAGATACTCAAGATGTCCAAACCGGGGACACGGCTAACCATGATTGGTTTTATACACTCTGCAGAGGTTTGCACACTTTTCCCCACAACACTCGATCACCTCCGTTGGGTTTCTCGCACTGCATGGTGTTTGAGAAACGGATGACCGAGACAGAGTCTTTCAGAAGTGCTAGCACCTTACGAACGGGTAGACAGTTACACCTACATCCCACTACATCTGCTAGTCTACCACCGTAAGAGTTCGCATTTAATTAATCAACTATGCTAGAGCCCATAGTAGCTTGTGGCTGCACATGGAAGTTTCTAGCATGAATAATCTCATGATCCCTTTGAGCCTGGCTGGCGGTCCATAAAGAAAAACAGGCAACCCTGGAATACCCAGGTACCTCAATCCACCCAGATGTGTATTAAAGTTGCCACCTTAAATAAACCATTAATTACCTAACTCACATCTGTCATGGATACACTCACCCAATCCACGTCTACTATCATAGCATGGCATAATAAGCAAACGTAGAAGTAACTCCCAAGGGTTTGAAGATAAAACAGGTAATAGGCACTACCTCATCTACTTTCCCAAAACCCACAATTTAGATAGATCCTAATCATACAATGTTTGAGATTGATCTAATGCATAAAAACTGGGTATGAAAGGGATATGATCAAAGTGTTACTTTCCTTGCTGATGATCCGCGAAACCTAGCGATTCGAAGTAGCAAGCGGCGCACTCCGGCTACTCTATCGCAACAAACAAGCATACAATAAGTACTCATCTAATGCACAGGTAAAACTCAAATAAAAGATCTAACCAGGAAGTTCAACTTAAGAACTCCGGTTTGCAAAAAGAACCAAATCAAAAGAAGCAACGAAAAGCAAACGGCGAAAGAAACAAGCTTCATTTACTAATCTGGACCTAAGTCAAATTTTACAGAAGCAAAAACTTGTTTGAGTTGATTAATCGGAAAGAGGGTTTCGAGACGAAACTCTAGGCACTTGAATCGCCTGATTCCGATAAACGAGCGAAAAGTTATACTAGATCGAAAATCGGATCAGAAATCGCGATCAGAAATAATCGCGGAAAATCTAAGAAAAAGAAAAACGGACGAACAGGCTAACAAACGAACGTTCGTTAATTGAAACTAAACGGCGAAAACCGTTCGTTAAAACGAACGAACGAGCGAACGCTCGCTAGATAAACTAAACCGAAAAAACAGATCTAGGGTTTTAAAAAAACCGAACGAAAAACCGGCGGAAAAACCGAACGGTTTTCTCGAGGAAAACCGCCGGCGGCGTAGGCGGCTTACTCGGCGAGGGGCGGCGGCGTCCGGCGGCGGCGTCGGCGACGACGATAAGCGGCGGCATGCGTCAAGGCTAGGGTTAGGGTTTGGGGGCTGGTGGATTGGTGGGCTCGGGGGGGGGGGGGGGGGAATTTAAAGGGACCGGCCAGGTGGAGTCCTGGCCGAGCACGGCCCAAAGTCGGTTTCGTTTTTTTAAATAATTTCGCGCAGAAAAATAAATAAAAGAAATACTAAACGGACTCCAAAAATCCTGAAATAAATTTTCCCTGGCTTCTAAAATCAAGCTGGACAAGATGAACATTTATTTGGGGCCTAAATGCAATTTTGAAAAACACGCATTTTTCCTAAATTCAATAAAATAGCGATAAACTCCAAATAAAAAATATTATTTGATTTTTTATTAAACATTAAATATTTCTTTATTTTAGGAAAGTCATTTTATTCCCTCTCTCAGATTTTTATTACAAAAATAATTGAAGATAAAATAAATAAAATCAAATGATCCTGTTTTCAAAATTTGAGAAAACTCAAATATGAAAATAACGAAATCTCCAAGTCTCTCCGTGGGTCCTTGAGTTGCGGGAAATTTCTAGGATCAAGCCAAAATGCAATAATATATGATATGCAATGATGATCTATGTATAACATTCCAAATTGAAAATTTGGGATGTTACAAACCTACCCCCCTTAAGATGAATCTCGCCCTTGAGATTCGGGTTGGCTAGAAAATAGGTGAGGGTGGTCCTTCAGCAGATCTTCCTCTCACTCCCAGGTGGCTTCGTCCTCGGTGTGGTGGCTCCACTAGACTTTGCAAAACTTGATAACCTTGCTGCGGGTGACTCGGCTGGCATACTCGAGAATTTTGACCGGTTTCTCCTCATAGGTCAAATCATTATCCAACTGAATTGCTTCCAGCGGCACTGTATCCCTCAGCGGTATATCAGCCATCTCCGCGTGGCACTTCTTCAACTGGGAGACGTGGAACACGTCGTGAACTCCTGACAATCCATCGGGCAATTCCAACTTGTAAGCAACTTCTCCCATGCGCTCCAAAACTTGGTATGGTCCCACAAAACGTGGCGCTAATTTTCCTTTAACTCCAAAGCACTTAACTCCTCGAAGTGGAGATACTCAAAGATAGAATCTATCTCCGACTTCGTAAACTGTCTCCTTGCGTTTTGAATCTGCATAGCTCTTCTGCCTAGACTGGGCTACCTTGAGCCTATCGCGAATCAACTCACTTTCTGTTCAGACTCCTTAATCAAATCTGGTCCAAACAACTGGCGGTCTCCAACTTCATCCCACGACAATGGTGTTCTGCACCTCCTTCCGTACAAAGCTTAAAAAGGGGCCATCTTCAAACTAGATTGATAACTGTTGTTGTAAGAGAACTCCGCATATGACAAGTTGTCATCCCAACTTGATCCATAATCTAAAGCACAAGCTCTCAGCATATCCTCCAAAATCTGATTGACTCTCTCGGTCTGTCCATCTGTCTGCGGATGAAAAGTTGTACTGAACTCTAGTCTGGTACCCAAAGTTTCATGCAACTGATTCCAGAACTTTGAGGTGAATCGGGTTCCTCTATCTGATACAATGCTCCTGGAACTCCATAAACACCTTGTTCATCATGTTCATGAAATAGGCAGGTGCGTTAGTCAGACCAAATGACATAACGGTATACTCATACAGTCCATACCTGGTGGTAAAAGCGGTTTTAGGTATATCCCGCTCTCGAATCTTTAACTGATGGTATCCTGATTGCAAATCGATCTTGGAAAATACCTTAGCTCCTTGCAATTGGTCAAACAAGTCGTGGATCATTGGCAACGGGTACTTATTCTTGATAGTTACTTCATTCAATCCTCGATAGTCAACAACCATTCTCAATGATCCATCCTTCTTCTCCACTAGAAGTACTGGCAATCCCCAAGGTGAAGAACTTGGGCGAATAAAACCTTTATCCAGTAACTCCTTAATCTGCTTCTTAATTTCTTCCAAATCTTGTGCGGGCATCCGGTACGGTCTCTTAGATATCGACCCTGTGCCTGGCAAAAGCTCAATCAGAAACTCAATGTCTCTATCCGATGGCATGCCTGGCAACTCCTCTGGAAATACGTCCGGGTAATCCTTCACCACTGGTACTTCCTTCTGCACGACTCCTGATAAGGAATTTAAGGAATTTACTTGTGTCCTCTTCGGCTCATGCTGTGACACATACTTGATCCTTCTTCCTTCTGGGGTGGTAAGTAAAATTGACTTACTGGCGCAATCGATGTTTCCTCCATACATCGATAGCTAATCCATACCTAGAATCACGTCAAAACCTTGCGATTCCAGAATGATTAAATCCGTGGGGAAAACATGCCTACCTATGCTCAAAGGCACTTGAAAACATCCTCGATTAGCCATATACTCCGCTCCTGGTGAGCTTACTAACATAGGTGTTCTAAGAACCTTGGTGGGCAGTTTATACTTATCCACAAATCCCCGTGATATGTATGAATGCGATGCACCAAGATCAAAAAAGAACGCTTGCAGTAAATGTCTTAACCAAAAACTTACCTATTACTGCATCGGGCTGGGCTTCAACCTCCTCCACGTTAATGTGGTTCACCTGTCCCCTGTTGAAAGGGTTCGGCTTCTTCCCAGAGCTTCCATTGCCGTTTCCATTATGAGCTTTAGGACATTCATTGGCATAATGTCCAGTCTTCTGACACTTAAAGCAAGTGACTTGGCTCAGATCTCTCTTGGCTGGGGTTGACGGGTTGGTGTGGTTTTGTCCATTGCTTCCTCCATTCCCGTTACCATTCTTGGAACCATTATGGTTGTGCAAGCTACCTCCCCCATGGGTATGCTGAAATTGTCCTCCCGATTTTGGGGTAAAGCGTAGCTTTTACTGAGCTCCAGAATTGTACTTCCCTTGACCACACTTCCTCTTGCGGTTTTCAATCTGTTGCTGCTTCCCTTCAATCATAAGAGCACGATCTACCAACTCCTGGTAGTTGTTGAAAGTTGCTACCATCAACTGCATGCTCAGCTCATCATTTAGTCCTTCCAGGAACTTCTCCTGCTTAGCTGCATCTGTAGCAACGTCATCTGGGCCATGACGTGCTAACTTACTAAAGTCCTCCACATATTGGCCTACAGTGCATCTTCCTTGGCGTAAGTTGCGAAACTCACGCTTCTTCATGGCCATATCTCCTGCTGAAACATGGGCAGTACGGAAAGCTTGCTGAAACTGATCCATGTGACGATGTGAATAGGGTGTGTGGCTGTGTAATTCTCCCACCATGATGTTGCAGGTCCATCAAGCTGATGTGCGGCTAAATGCACTCTCTCCAAGATCTCACAAGATCCTCGCAGCGGGCCAGCTCCCTTCCAACCTTGCGGAGCCAATCATCTGCAACAATCGGCTCGGTGCTATTGGAGAACACCGGCGGATTCAGCCTCAAGAAACGAGTCAAATGGTCAACAGGTGGTGGTGGTGGTTGTTGGGGAACGTAGCAGAAATTCAAAATTTTCCTACGTGTCACCAAGATCTATCTATGGAGAAACTAGCAACGAGGGGAGGAGAGTGCATCTACATACCCTTGTAGATCGTTAAGCGGAAGCGTTCAAGAGAACGGGGTTGAAGGAGTCGTACTTGCCGTGATCCAAATCACGGAGATCCGAAAGTGCCGAACGGACGGCACCTCCGCGTTCAACACACGTACAGCCCGGTGGCGTCTCCCATGCCTTGATCCAGCAAGGAGAGAGGGAGAGGTTGAGGAAGACTCCATCCAACAGCAGCACAACGGCGTGGTGGTGGTGGAGGAGCGTGGCATCCTGCAGGCTTCGCCAAGCACCTCACGGGAGAGGAGGAGGTGTCACGGGAGGGAGGGAGGCGCCAGGCTCAGGTGTGGATGCCCTCCCTCCCCTCCACTATATATAGGGGTAAGGGAGAGGGGGAGGCGCAGCCTTGCCCCTTCCTCCAAGGAAGGGGTGCGGCCAAGGGAGGGGGAGGAGTCCATCCTCCCCAAGGCACCTCGGAGGTGCCTTCCCCCTTGAGGACTCTTCCCTTTTCCTTATATCTTGGCGCATGGGCCTCTTGGGGCTGGTGCCCTTGGCCCATATAGGCCAAGGCGCACCCCCTACAGCCCATGTGGCCCCCCGGGGCAGGTGGACCCCCCCGGTGGACCCCCGGACCCCTTTCGGCACTCCAAGACAATACCGATAAAGTGCGAAACTTTTCCGGCGACCAAAATAGGACTTCCCATATATAAATCTTTACCTCCGGACCATTCCGAACTCCTCGTGACGTCCGGGATCTCATCCGGACTCGAACAACATTCGGTAACCACATACAAACTTCCTTTATAACCCTAGCGTCACCGAACCTTAAGTGTAGACCCTACGGGTTCGGGAGACATGCGTACATGACCGAGACGTTCTCCGGTCAATAACCAACAGCGGATCTGGATACCCATGTTGGCTCCCACATGTTCCACGATGATCTCATCGGATGAACCCACGATGTCAAGGACTCAATCGATCCGTATTCAATTCCCTTTGTCTAGCGGTATTGTACTTGCCGAGATTCGATCGTCGGTATACCGATACCTTGTTCAATCTCGTTACCGGCAAGTCTCTTTACTCGTTCGTAACACATCATCCCGTGATCAACCCCTTGGTCACATTGTGCACATTATGATGATGTCCTACCGAGGTGGCCAGAGATACCTCTCCGTTTACACGGAGTGACAAATCCGATCTCGATCCGTGTCAACCCAATGGTCACTTTCGGAGATACCTGTAGTGCACCTTTATAGTCACCCAGTTACGTTGTGACGTTTGATACACCCAAAGCACTCCTACGGTATCCGGGAATTGCACGATCTCATGGTCTAAGGAAGAGATACTTGACATTGGAAAAGCTTTAGCATACGAACTACACGATCTTTGTGCTAGGCTTAGGATTGGGTCTTGTCCATCACATCATTCTCCTAATGATGTGATCCCGTTATCAATGACATCCAATGTCCATGGTCAGGAAACCGTAACCATCTATTGATCAACGAGCTAGTTAACTAGAGGCTTACTAGGGACATGGTGTTGTCTATGTATCCACACATGTATTGCTGTTTCCGGTCAATACAATTATAGCATGAATAATAAACGATTATCATGAACAAGGAAATATAATAATAACTAATTTATTATTGCCTCTAGGGCATATTTCCAACAGTCTCCCACTTGCACTAGAGTCAATAATCTAGTTCACATCGCCATGTGATCATCAAAGGATGTGTCACATCGCCATGTGACCAAGACCCAAAGAGTTTACTAGTGTGCAGAACTAGTTCACATCACCATGTGATTAAGTCTCAATGAGTTCTGGGGTTTGATCATGTTTTGCTTGTGAGAGAGGTCTTAGTCAACGGTCTCAGAACATTCAGATCCGTACGTATTTTCGCAATTCTCTATGTCATATTGTAAATGCTGCTTTCACGCTCCATTTGGAACTATTCCAAATGGTTGCTCCACTATACGTATCCGGTTTTCTATTTAGAGTCATTCGGATAGGTGTTACAGCTTGCATCGACGTAACCCTTTACGCCGAACTCTTTATCACCTCCATAATCGAGAAACATGTCCTTATTTAATCCAAGGACAATTTTGACCGCTGTCCAATGATCCCCATTCCTGGATCATTCTTGTACCCTCGACCGACTCATGGCATGGCACATTTCCGGTCGCGGTACACGGCATAGCATACTATAGAGCCTACGTCTGAAGCATAGGGACGACCTTCGTCCTTTCTCTCTTTTCTGCCGTGGTCGAGCTTTTAACTCTTAACTTCATACCTTACAACTCAGGCAAGAACTCCTTCTTTGACTGACCTATCTTGAACACTTTCAAGATCATGTCAAGGTACGTGCTCATTTGAAAGGTACTATTGAGCGTTTTTGATCTATCCTCATAGATCTTGATGCTCAATGTTCAAGTAGCTTAATCCAGGTTTTCACTTGAAAACACTTTTCAAATAACCTTATATGCTTTACAGAAAATATCATTTCTGATCATCTATATGTCAACGACACATACTCATCAGAAATTCTATAGTGCTCCCACTCACTTCTTTGGAAATACAAGTTTCTCATAAACTTTGTATAAACCCAAAATCTTTGATCATCCTATCAAAGTGTATATTCCAACTCCGAGATGCTTACTCCAGTCCTTAGAAGGATTCTTTGGAGCTAGCATACCTTTTAGCATCCTTAGGATTGACAAAACTATTACGATTGTATCACATACAACCTTTCCTCAAGTATAACGTCGAGGAAACAATGTTTTGACATCCTATACGCAAGATTTCATCAATCATACAAGAATTGCTAATCCAATTCCAACAGACTCTTAGCATCGCTACGGTGAGAAAGCCTCATCAGTAGTCTACTCCTTGAACTTGTCGGAAAACATCTTTAATGACAAGTCGAGCTTTCTTAATGGTGATACTTACCATCACTGTCTTTTAAAGTCCATCTTTACCCAACGTCCTTACGACCATCAAGTATTTCTTCCAAAGTCATGGATCCTCTCTCGGATGTTATGGCCTTGAGCCATTCGTCGGAATCCGGGCCCACCATCGCTTCTTCATAACTCGTAGGTTCATTGTTGTCTAGCAACATGACCTTCAAGATAGGATTGCGTACCACTCTGAAGTAGTACGCATCCTTGTCACCCTACGAGGTACGTTAGTGACTTGATCCGAAACTTCATGATCACTATCATAAGCTTCTACTTCAATTGGTGTAGGTGCCACGGGAACAACTTCATGTGCCCTGCTACACACTAGTTGAAGTGACGGTTCAATAACCTCATCAAGTCTCCACCATCCTCCCACTCAACTTTTCGAGACGAACTTATCCTCGAGAAAGGACCCGATTCAAGAAACAATCCCTATTGCTTTCGGATCTGAATTAGGAGGTATACCCAACTGTTTTGGGTGTCCTATGAAGATGCATTTTATCCGCTTTGGGTTCGAGCTTATCAACCTGAAACTTTTCCACATAAGCGTCGCAGCCCCAAACTATTAAGAAACGACAACTTAGGTTTCTCCAAACGGTGTCGTCTCAACGGAATTACGTGGTGCCCTATTTAAGTGAGTGTGGTTGTCTCTAATGCCTAACCCATGAACGATAGTGGTAATTCGATAAGAGATATCATGTTACGCACCATATCCAATAGAGTGCAACTATGATGTTCGGACACACCATCACACTATGGTGTTCCAGGCGGTATTAGTTGTGAAACAATTTCCACAATGTCTCAATTGTGTACCAAACTCGCAACTCAGATATTCATCTCTATGATCACATCACGTACATTTTATCCTCTTGTCACGAAGACCTTCAACTTCACTCTGAAATTACTTGAACCTTTCAATAATTCAGACTTGTGTTTCATCAAGTAAATATACTCAACATCTACTCAAATCATCTCGTGAAGTAAGAACATAACGATATTCATCAGATGCCTCGGCACTCATTGGACTGCACACATCAAAATGTGTTACTTCCAACAAGTTGCTATCTTGTTCCATCTTCTGAAACCGAGGCTTTTCAGTCATCTTGCCCATGTGGTATGATTTGCATATCTCAAGTGATTCAAAATCAAGTGAGTCCAAACGATCCATCTGCATGGAGTTTCTTCATGCGTATACACCAATAGACATGGTTCGCATGTCTCAAACTTTTCAAAACGAGTGAGTCCAAAGATCCATCAACATGGAGCTTCTTCATGCGTTTTACACCAATATGACTTACATAGCAGTGCCACAAGTAAGTGGTACTATCATTACTATCTTATACATTTGGCACGGAAATGTGTATCACTACGATCGAGATTCAATAAACCATTTTAGGTGCAAGACCATCGAAGGTATTATTCAAATAAATAGAGTAACCATTATTCTCTTTAGATGAATAAATCAGACAAGTATAGACATAATCCAATCATGTCTATGCTCAACGCAAACACCAAATGATAATTATTCTGGTTTAATACTAATCTTGATGGTAGAGGGAGCGTCGATGTTTGATCATATCAACCTTGGAAACAATTCCAACACATATCGTCACTCACCTTTAGCTAGTCTCCTTTTATTCCGTAGCTTTTATTTCGAAGTTACTAACATTTAGCAACCGAACCGGTATCTAATACCTGGTGCTACTAGGAGTACTAGTAAAGTACACATTAACATAATGTATATCAAATATACTTCTATCGACCTTGCCTGCCTTCTTATCTACCAAGTACCTAGGGTAATTCTGCTCCGATGGCTGTTCCCCTTATTACGTAAGCACTTAGTCTCGGGTTTGGGTTCAACCTTGGGTTTCTTCACCGAACAACAACTAATTTGCCGTTTCATGAAGTGTCCCTTCTTGCCCTTTGCCCTTCTTGAAACTAGTGGTTTCACCAACCATCAACAATTGATGCTCCTTCTTGATTTCTACTTTTCACGGTGTCAAACATCGCGAATACCTCAAGGATCATCATATCTATCCTCGACATGTTATAGTTCATCACAAAGCTCTAGCAGCTTGGTGGCAATGACTTTGGAGAAACATCACTATCTCATCGGGAAGATTAACTCCCACTCGATTCAAGTGATCGTTGCACTCGGACAATCGAGCACAAGCTCAACGATTGAGCTTTTCTCCCTTAGTTTGCAGGCTAAGAAAATCGTCGGAGGTCTTATACCTCTTGGCGTGGGTACGAGCTTGAAATCCCAATTTCAGCCCTCGAAACATCTCATATGTTCCGTGACGTTTCGAAAACGTCTTTGGTGCCTCAACTCTAAACCGTTTAACTGAACTATCATGTAGTTATCAAAACGTGTATGTCCGATGTTCGCAACATCCACAAACGACGTTTGGGGTTCAGCACACTTAGCGGTGCATTAAGGACACAAGCTTTCTACTGTCCGCATAATCGCTACTTTCAACTTTCAACTATATTTTCTCTAGGAACATATCTAAACAGTGGAACTAAAGCGCGAGCTTCTGACATAATTTGCAAAAGGTCTTTTGACTATGTTCAGATAATTAAGTTCATCTTATGAACTCCCACTCGAGATAGACATCCCTCTGGTCATCTAAGTGATTACATGATCCGAATCAACTAGGCCGTGTCCGATCAACACGTGAGACGGACTAGTCATCATCGGTGAACATCTTCATGTTGATCGTATCTACTATACGACTCATGCTCGACCTTTCGGTCTCGTGTTCCGAGGCCATGTCTTCACATGCTAGGCTCGTCAAGTCAACCCTAAGTGTTTCTGCGTGTGTAAATCTTGCTTACACCCGTTGTATGTGAACGTAAGAATCCATCACACCCGATTAACACGTGGTGCTTAGAAGCTTATTTAACTGTAGCAACGGTGCACGCTTAGGGAGAACACTTCTTGAAATTTGTGTAAGGGATCATCTTATTTACTACCGTCGTTCTAAGTAAACAAGATGCATAAACATAATAAACATCACATGCAATTATATAGTAGTGACATGATATGGCCAATATCATATTGCTCCTTTTGATCTCCATCTTCGGGCTCCACAGTCATCATTGTCACCGGCATGACACCATGATCTCCATCATCATGATCTCCATCATCGTGTCTCCATGAAGTTGTCTCGCCAACTATTACTTCTACTACTATGGCTACCGGTTAGCAATAAAGTAAAGTAATTACATGGTGTTTGTTCAATGACACGCAGGTCATACAATAAATTAAGACAACTCCTATGGCTCCTGCCGGTTGTCATACTCATCGACATGCAAGTCGTGAATCCTATTACAAGAACATGATCAATCTCATACATCACATATCATTCATCACATTCTTCTTGGCCATATCACATCACATAGCATACCCTGCAAAAACAAGTTAGACGTCCTCTAATTGTTGTTTGCATGTTTTACGTGGCTGCTATGGGTTTCTAGCAAGAACGTTTCTTACCTACGCAAAACCACAACGTGATATGCCAATTGCTATTTACCCTTCATAAGGACCCTTTTCATCGAATCCGTTCCGACTAAAGTGGGAGAGATCGGCACCCGCTAGCCACCTTATGCACCAAGTGCATGTCAGTCGGTGGAACCTGTCTCACGTAAGATTACGTGTAAGGTCGGTCCGGGACGCTTCATCCCACAATACCGTCGAAACAAGATTGGACTAGTAACGGTAAGCATATTGAACAAAATCAACGCCCACAACTACTTTGTGTTCTACTCGTGCAAAGAATCTACGCAATAGACCTAGCTCATCATGCCCTTTGTTGGGGAGCGTAGCAGAAATTCAAAATTTTCCCACGTGTCACCAAGATCTATCTATGGAGAAACTAGCAACGAGGGAGGAGAGTGCATCTACATACCCTTGTAGATCGTTAAGCGGAAGCGTTCAAGAGAACGGGGTTGAAGGAGTCGTACTCATCGTGATCCAAATCACCGGAGATCCGAGTGCGAACGGACGGCACCTCCGCTGTTCAACACACGTACATCCCGTGACGTCTCCCATGCCTTGATCCAGAAAGGAGAGAGGGAGAGTTTGAGGAAGACTCCATCCAGCAGCAGCTCAACGGAGTGGTGGTGGTGGAGGAGCTTGGCAATCCTGCAGGCTTCGCCAAGCACCTACGGGAGAGGAGGAGGTGTCACGGGAGGGAGGAGGCGCCAGGGGCTCATCTATGGATGCCCTCCTCCCCTCCACTATATATAGGGGTAAGGGAGAGGGGAGGCGCAGCCTTGCCCCTTCCTCCAAGGAAGGGGTGCGGCCAAGGAGGGGAGGAGTCCATCCTCCCAAGGCACCTCGGAGGTGCCGTCCCCCTTGAGGACTCTTCCCTTTTCCATATATCTTGGCGCATGGGCCTCTTGGGGCTGGTGCCCTTGGCCCATATAGGCCAAGGCGCACCCCCTACAGCCCATGTGGCCCCCCCGGGGCAGGTGGACCCCTCCGGTGGACCCCCGGACCCCTTTCGGCACTCCCGGTACAATACCGATAAAGTGCGAAACTTTTCCGGCGACCAAAATAGGACTTCCCATATATAAATCTTTACCTCCGGACCATTCCGGAACTCCTCGTGACGTCCGGGATCTCATCCGGACTCGAACAACATTCGGTAACCACATACAAACTTCCTTTATAACCCTAGCGTCCACCGAACCTTATGTGTAGACCCTACGGGTTCGGGAGACATGCAAACATGACCGAGACGTTCTCCGGTCAATAACCAACAGCGGGATCTGGATACCCATGTTGGCTCCCACATGTTCCACGATGATCTCATCGGATGACCCACGATGTCAAGGACTCAATCGATCCCGTATTCAATTCCCTTTGTCTCGCGGTATTGTACTTGCCCGAGATTCGATCGTCGGTATAAAGATACCTAGATCAATCTCGTTACCGGCAAGTCTCTTTACTCGCCCGTAACACATCATCCCGTGATCAACCCCTTGGTCACATTGTGCACATTATGATGATGTCCTACCGAGTGGGCCCAGAGATACCTCTCCGTTTACACGGAGTGACAAATCCCGATCTCGATCCGTGTCAACCCAATGGTCACTTCGGAGATACCGTAGTGCACCTTTATAGTCACCCGATTCGTTGTGACGTTTGATACACCCAAAGCACTCCTACGGTATCCGGAATTGCACGATCTCATGGTCTAAGGAAGAGATACTTGACATTGGAAAAGCTTTAGCATACGAACTACACGATCTTTGTGCTAGGCTTAGGATTGGGTCTTGTCCATCACATCATTCTCCTAATGATGTGATCCCGTTATCAATGACATCCAATGTCCATGGTCAGGAAACCGTAACCATCTATTGATCAACGAGCTAGTTAACTAGAGGCTTACTAGGGACATGGTGTTGTCTATGTATCCACACATGTATTGCTGTTTCCGGTCAATACAATTATAGCATGAATAATAAACGATTATCATGAACAAGGAAATATAATAATAACTAATTTATTATTGCCTCTAGGGCATATTTCCAACAGTGGTGGGTTGTTGTTGTTGTTGCCTTGGTTCTGTACTAGTGCTTGCATCAAAGCATTCTGCTGCTGAATCAACTAAGTGATCTCCGGTGGGAAAACAAATCCGGTGTCACGTCTCGGAGGCATCTGAGGGTTTTAGAGAAGATGAGAATATAGAATAGAATGAGGTCTAGTGAGAAAACACTACCCATATGCACATGAGACAAATGAAACAAAAATCACTCCAATCAATTCAAACAAGGGTATACAACGGTCTGTCTATCGTTACAAAAGTGCTCGGACTAATCTAGATACATAGGGAAATACTACTACTGTTACGGTGGTCAACTAGAAAAACTACTCAGATGAAGACTCCATTATATCCACTCCAGCTTCATCAACATAGTCATCATTGTTGTCGTCTGGGTCCGAGTCGGTGTCGTCGATGATGATATAGTTATTCGGGCAAGTGGAATCATCGTCTTCTCTTCCTGGTGTGGGGTCTCCCATGAAAACTCCTAGCTTCCCGGTTAAGTCGTCATTCTTCTCCACTAGCACTTCAATTTCTTCCATATAATCTTCACGTGTAGCCTTGAGGTCTTCCTCTAGCTCCGTGATCTTGGTCAAGGCCTTCTGTAGATCCATCATGCCTGCGCACATCTGGTTCTCCTGGCGTCGGATGTGCTGGTTTAACTCCTGGATAAAAGCTGCGATAGATCTATCCTTCCTGGTGCCGATCATCTCCCATTGCTCATCTCGGCGCCCACAAATCTGGTATATAGTATCCTTGAGATCATTGCGGTAAACTTCTCCAATACGTCCCATGATGATGTGGGCTGCCATGCTCTTTCCTAGATTCCAGGTTGGTGCATCAAAGGAAAACTCTATGGGCTCCGTGACTGGCGTGAACGTCCTTCCTGGAACTTGAACTTGAATCATCCAGCGCGCCTCTTCGGGTAAAGTGGCGTTGTAGGTCCCGGTGAAGCTTGGTATTCCAATGTTCAGATATCTAGTGACTTCCCTCAAGTGGTTTCCAAAAGGGGTATCTTCATCCGGTTGCATGAACTTGTTCCTTGCATCCGCCATCCTAAAAGAGTAGAAAAGATGAGGAGTCAGAAATGAGAAGAAAGAGAAGTGATCTAGGGCTTTTAGCTTAGTGGTCATGTCCTACAGTCAGCGTGTGCTCTGATACTATCTTGTAGCGACCAGACCTCAAACAGTCTGGCCTCTGTGCATCAGTGTCATCCCTGGATCAGTAATGCTGACACACACAGTACTTGAAGGATTTATAACAGAGTAGCAATCACACACTTATTACATCGAATGTCTCAAAAGAGAACTTAACACAATAAATATGGCTTAAGGCCATCTAATAACGATAACAGCGGAAGGCTTGGAAGATAAGCGAGTCCATCAACTCCAACGGCATCACTGAGTATAGAACCACGACCTAAGGCAGCTTACTCGTCGTCTGTAAAGTCTGCAACATGAACGTTGTAGCCCGAAAACGGGTCAGCACATGGAATATGCTGTAACACATAGAGAGTAATATGAAAGAGTGATGCTATACTACATGCATATATGGCTGGTGGAAAGCTCTATGGTTACAATTTTGCGTAAAGCCAATTTTTCCCTACTGCAAAGAAATAAATTTTATTTAACTATCATGGTGGTTGTTAAACATTGAGAATGGTTGACAGCATTCTCAATCCCAATTAAAAATATCATCTTTAACCCAACAAAATTATTTAAAGAAACATGATGAGATTCACATGATAATCCAAGTACTAGATACTCAAGATGTCCATAACCAGGGACACGGCTAACCATGATTAGTTTTATACACTCTGCTGAGGTTTGCACACTTTTCCGCACAAGACTCGATCTCCTCCGTTGGGATTCTCGCACTGCATGGTGTTTGAGAAACGGATGACCGAGACATAGTCTTTCAGAAGCGCTAGCACCTTACGAACGGGTAGACAAGTTACACCTACATCCCACTACATCTCGCTAGTCTACCACCTGTAAGAGTTCGCGACGACTTAATCAACTATGCTAGAGCCCATAGTAGCTTGTGGCTGCACACAGAAGTTTCTAGCATGAATAATCTCATGATCCCTTTGAGCCTGGGTGGCGGTCCATAAAGAAAAACAGGCAATCCTGGAATACCCAGGTACCTCAATCCACCCATAAGTGTATTAAAGTAGCCACCTTAAATAAACCATTAATTACCAAACTCACATCTGTCATGGATACACTCACCCAATCCACGCCTACTAGCATAGCATGGCGTAATAAACAAACGTAGAAGTAACTCCCAAGGGTTAGAAGATAAAACAGGTAATAGGCACTACCTCATCTACTTTCCCAAAACCCACAATTTAATTAGATCCTAATCATGCAATATTTGAGGATTAATATAATGCACAGGTAAAACTCAAATAAAATATCTAACCAGAAAGTTCAACTTAAGAACTCCGTTTTGCAAAAAGAATCAAATCAAAAGAAGCAACGAAAAGCAAACGGCGAAAGAAACAAGCTTCGTTTACTAATCTGGACCTAAGTCAAATTTTACAGAAGCAAAAACTTGTTTGAGTTGGTTAATTGGAAAGAGGGTTTTGAGACAAAACTCTAGGCGCTTGAATCACCTGATTCTGATAAACGAGCGAAACGTTATACTAGATCGAAAATCTGATCAAAAATCGCGATCAGAAATAATCACGGAAAATCCGAGAAAAAGAAAAACGGACAAACAGGCTAACGAACGAACATTCTTAACTGAAACTAAACGACGAAAACCGTTCGTTAAAATGAACGAACGAGCGAACGCTCGCTAAATAAACTAAACCGTAAAAAATAGATCTAGGTTTTTTTTAAAAACCGAACGAAAAACCGGCGGAAAAACCGAACGGTTTTCTCGAGGAAAACCGCCGGCAGCGAGGCGGCGGCTTACTCCCATGAGGGGCGGCGGGTGGCCGGGCAACGACATCCGGGCGGCGCGGCGGCGGCGGCTGGCAGCGGCAGCGACGGCTAGGGCTAGGGTTTGGGGCGCGGTGGCTGGTGGCGCAGGGCTCGAGGCGCTATTTAAATTGGCCAGCCAGGCGGAGTCCTGGCCGAACACGGCCCCAAGTCGTTTACGTTTTTTTAAACAATTTCGCGCAGAAAAACAAACAAAAGAAATACTAAACGAACTCCAAAAATCCCGAAAAAAAATTCCCCTGCTTCTAAAATCAAGCCGGACAAGATGAACATTTATTTGGGGCCTAAATGTAATTTTGAAAAACGTGCATTTTTCCTAAATTCAAATAAAATAGTGATAAACTCCAAATAAAAAAGTCTTATTTGATTTTTTTATTAAACCTTCAATATTTCTTTATTTTGGGAAAGTCATTTTATTCCCTCTCTCAGATTTTTATTATAGAAATAATTGAAGATAAAATAAATAAAATAAAATGATCCTATTTTCAAAATTTGAGAAAACTCAAATATGAAAATAACGAAATCTCCAACTGTCTCCGTGGGTCCTTGAGTTGCGTGAAATTTCTAGGATTAAGCCAAAATGCAATAAAATATGATATGCAATGATGATCTATGTATAATATTCCAAATTGAGAATTTGGGATGTTACACCAGCGCAGGCGAGGAGTACCGAGGCATCAGGCAAAGGTTGTCATATTGGTGCAACGAGACCGAGACCAGAAGGACGGCAAGACGGAGGTCATCGTGGAGCCCAAGACGGCGTCAACAACAGAGCTTTTCGCAGGCGAAGACCACTTTTGTCAGGATAACCTGTACTAGCTGACCCCCTTCAAATTTGCTCGCCGTTGTTGGCTCCCTTCCCGCTCAATATTTGAGAAGAGGACCAGGGCCCCTATAAATAGGTCTAGCCACCGTAGTAGCAGGGGATCGGACTTTGGACTGGATCCACTCCATCCTCACACGCACAAGCTAGTAGAGCACAAGAACACCTCAACCTCAGGAGGCTGTTCTTCCCTCTGTACTGTTCATCATCAGCCCAAGAGGCAATCCACCACACACTGGAGTAGGGTATTACACCACAACGGTGGCCCGAACCAGTATAAATCTCGTGTCTCTCTGTGATTGCGAGTTCGTCGAGTTCGTCCGCGAGATCTTAGCGAGCTAGGGCTTAGATCGGTCGGAGGGAAAGACTTCGCTCGCACCCCAGTGTTCGAACCTTAAAGGTTTGCCGGAACCCCACATCCGGCATTTGGCGCGCCAGGTAGGGGTGCGCCGGAGCTCCTCTCCACCAACCTGCGCCTCGCGCCGCCGCACTTTGCCCCCATGGCAGGTGCCCCGCCGTCCACCTCTGCGGCCGACACCAACAACGGGGCGTCTGGGTATCGAGCCCTAGCCCCCGCCCTACGGCGAGTGCGATGGTCGACCAAGTTCAAGCCAGAGATGCCGCCGCGTTACGACGGCGCGGCAGACCCGACACCATTCCTGCTGGCGTACGAGGAGGCTGTCCTTGAAGCCGGAGGTGACGGCAAGATCATGGCCAACTAGTTCCCCATGGCACTTGCCGGCGAGCCGCGCGCCTGGCTGCTCAACCTCCCGGGATCCACGGTGGCCTCCTGGGGGGAACTCCGTGACCTCTTCACCGCTCGCTACGTGGTGCCGGCGCACCACGCAGTCGCAGCCCTGCTGGGCGGCTCTCAAGCACCACCTTCAGACCGGCACGTCAAGCCGTTCCTCCGACAGACCGGGGCCACATCCAAGCGCCCGGGGGCTCCGCCGGGTTGGGCCGCGCCAGAGGCCGGTCTCACCTTCGGGTCAGAAGACCACCCCGACTCCACCACCGGCTCCGGAATGCTCCCGATGCTCTGCACGCCCACCATCTGCAACGTGGCCGTTACCAAGACCCTCATCGTGGCGGTGCTTGCCTCAACCTGCTCTCCGTAGAAGCCTTCAGCCATCTTCACGTGCCGCCCGAGCGGCTCGGCCTCAGCAAGCCCTTCTCGGGAGTGGGTGGTGGAGCTGCTCACTCTCTGGGGCAGATCCGCCTCCCTGTCACCTTCGGCACACGCAACAACTACCACACCGAGTTGGTGGACTTCGACATGGCCTACGGCGGTCTCCCGTAAAACGCCATCCTCGGGTACCCGGCTCTCGCTCAGTTCATGGCGGCGACTCACCTGGCCTACAACCTCATGAAGATGCCAGGAAGCAAGGGCGTTCTCACCATCAGGGAGGACACTAAGGAGGCCGTGACGGTGCTCAGGCTCGCCTTCAAGGCCGCGGTAGCAGCACAGCCCGCCGACACCGGTACCCCCGAAGCCAAGGAGGCCGCACCTACCAAGAAGAAGAAGCTGTGCACCCAAGACAAGGCGGAAACCAAGCAGGTGCTGGTCAACGAGGACGGGTCTTTGGGAGCCACCTTTACCATAGGAGCCGGCCTCGACCCAGGACAAGAAGAAGCGTTGGTGAGGTTCTTCCGCGCGAACAAGGAGATATTCGCGTGGGAGCCCAAGCAGCTGGTAGCTGTCTCGAGGGAGGTGATCCAGCATCATCTAAGGGTGTGCCCCAATATACGCCCCGTGAAGCAGCGAGCAAGACGGCAGTCCACTGAAAAGCAAGCCTTCATCATCCAAGAGACTCGCAAGCTGGAGGCGGCGGGTGCCATCCGAGAAGTTCGATATCCCGAATGGCTGGCGAACCCCGTCGTAGTGCCGAAGAAAGGCGGAAAGGAACGGATGTGCGTCGACTTCACCAACCTCAACAAAGCCTGCCCCAAGATCCATTCCCACTCTCGCGCATCGACCAGATTGTCAATTCCACCGCCGAGTGTGACCTGCTGTGCTTCCTGGACGCGTTCTCAGGGTATCATCAGATCAAGATGGCGATGGAAGATGTGGAGAAGACAGCATTCCTAACACCATGTGGGGTGTACTGCTACACCTGCATGCCCTTTGGGCTGCGCAATGCGGGCGAGACCTTTCAGTAGTTGATGCACATCGCCCTGGGGCGGCAGCTCGGGAGAAACACAGAGGCCTACGTTGACGACATAGTGGTAAAGTCTCGCGAGGCAAGGATGTTGATTCAAGACTTGGAGGAGACCTTCGAGAGCCTGTGCCAAGTGAACTTGAGGCTTAACCCAGAGAAGTGCGTGTTTGGCGTCCCCTCCGGCAAGCTATTGGGTTTCCTCGTGTCGCACCGAGGGATCGAGGCGAACCCAGAGAAGATCAAGTCCATCGAAGATATGAGCCCGCCACAGACCCTCAAAGAGATGCAGAAGCTAGCAGGGCGGGTGACCGCATTAGGGCGTTTCATCTCCAAGCTGGGAGAGCGCACCCTGCCCTTCTTCAAGCTCATGAAGAAGAAGGGCCCGTTCGAATGGACCCCGGAGGCCGACCAGGCCTTCCAAGACCTCAAGAGATACCTCACCAGTCCCCCGGTGATGGTGGCACCACGGCCTCTCGAGCCTCCGGTACTCTACCTTGCCGCTACCCCATACTCCGCCAGCGCGGCACTGGTGGCGGTTCGGGAGGAGCGCCAAGCCAAGGGTGCGCTGCGCCGAGCCGGGGCTGAAATGGCGCAGGGTCAGGAAGGCGCAGCAGAGGCGTCAGCGGTGGAAGACCAAGCTCAGCAGGGCAACATCGCAGAAGCTCCTGAGGTTAGTCAGGTCTCAGGAACCCCTCCACCTCAGGATACGAACCGATCTCCGCAGGACCCAAGCCTTGACGGTGTTCCAGCCCTCGTCGAGCACCCGCTGTACTTCGTTAGCACCGTACTGCGGGATGCGAGGGCACGCTACCCCATGCCCCAGAAACTCCTGCTCGCACTCCTGGTGGCCTCGCGGAAGCTACGACACTACTTCCAGGGCCACCCCATCAAGCTCGTCTCAGCCTACCCATTGGAGAGGCTACTCAGGAGCCCTAACTCAGCCGGCAGGGTCGCTGAGTGGAACATCAAGCTGCAAGCATTCCAGTTGGAGTTCAGCACCACCAGGGTCATCAAGGGGGCCGCGCTCACTGACTTTGTGGCAGAATGGACGGATGCCCCAACACTTGAGGAAGGAGAAGACCGGTCCACCTCCCCAGGAAGCGAGGCTCTAGACGGCTGGGTCATGTATTTTGATGGTGCCTTCGCGCACCAGGGCGCAGGGGCTGGAGCAGTGCTCATGTCGCCCACTCAGGACTAGCTCTACTACACCGTGCAACTCTGTTTTCAGCACGGCGAGGAGTTCTCCAACAATATCGCAGAATACGAAGGCCTCATAGCTAGCCTGAAGGCTGCGGCGTCTCTAGGGGTGAAGTGCCTAACCGTCAAAGGCGACTCGCAACTCCTCGTCAACTTCTCCAACAAGGTGTACGAGTCGAAGGACGAGCATATGGAGGCCTACCTCGCGGAGGTGCGCAAGATGGAAAAACAGTTCTTGGGCCTTGAGCTACAGCACGTGCCCCGGGGCACCAACAAGGAAGCGGACGACATCGCCAAGAGAGCATCCAAGCGACAACCGCAAGAGCCCGGCCGGTGTCTTCGAGGAGCGGCTCTTCAAGCCATCAGCTACGCCACCTCTTTCGAGCATGACTCAGCCTCGGGAGGAGCTCCCACAGCCTCCGACCACAGGAGCCCCGGCCTGTGGCCCGACTCAGGAGCTCGGCTGCTCTTGGCGCTCGAGCCCCAGGAGGAATGCTGGACCAAGGAGTTCAAGGAGTACCTGACGCACGGGACGCTGACGGAGAAGGAATAGGACGCGGAGCGCGTGGCCTGGCAAGCCATGGCATACTGTATCCAAGACGGCGAGTTATACAGGAAATGGCCAAACGATGTCACACTGCGCTGCATATCCAGTGATCAAGGAAGGGAGTTGCTGATTGACATACACGGCGGGGACTGTGGACACCACTCATCGTCACAGACCCTCGTCGGCAAGGTGTTCCGCAGCGGATTCTATTGGCCTACAACACTCAACGATGTAGCCGAGCCAGTGAAGTCCTGCGAAGCTTGCCAATTCCACGCAGAGCAAATCCATCAGCCTGCTTAGGGCCTCCAAACCATTCCGCTCACATGGCCGTTCGCGGTCTGGGGGCTGGACATCCTAGGCTAGTTCCCTCGGGCACCGGGGGGCTACCGCTATCTCTACGTCGCCATCGACAAGTTCACCAAGTGGGCGGAAGTGGAAGCCGTCCGTACCATCCCAGCCGGCTCTGCTGTCAAGTTCATCAAGGGCCTCGTGAGCCGCTTCGGGGTCCCCAACCGCATCATCATAGATAACGACTCACAGTTTACTAGTAACCTTCTCAAAACCTACTGTGCTAACCTTGGAACACAGATCTGCTATGCTTCGGTAGCACATCCCAGGAGCAATGGCCAGGCTAAACGCGCCAATGCGGAGGTCCTGATGGGCCTCAAGACCAGAACCTTCAAGAAGAAGCTGGAGGCCTGCGGTAGGGGCTGGCACGATGAGCTCCAATCCGTGATGTGGTCCATCTGCACCACCGCCACCAAGCCAACGGTCGAGACTCCATTCTTCCTCGTCTACGGAGCTGAAGCAGTCCTCCCTCACGAGCTCAAGCATCGCTCCGCACGGGTCCTGGCGTTCGACGAAACGCAGCAGGATGCCACGCGGGGGATGGATCTTGTGCTGGGGGAGGAACGCCGTCGCGAAGCTGCGTTAAGGGCGGTAAGGTACCAACAAGCGCTGCGGTGATACCACTGCCGCAACGTCCTCTCCAGGATGCTCGAGGTGGGTGACCTCGTCCTAAGGCGGGTCCTCTCCAGGGAAGAGCTGCATAAGCTTTCACCAATGTGGGAGGGCCCTTTCAAGGTCGTCCACATCTCCAGGCCTGGCGCCGTGCGCCTGGAGACACAAGACGGGGTACCTTTCCAAAACGCCTGGAACATCCAGCACCCCCGGAAGTTCTACCCATGAAGCAAGGCCCAGAGCCTGTGAAGAAAGGCCCAGAGCCTGTGAAGAAGGCCCGGTGCCTATGAAGAATCATCGCCTGTGACACTCTCACGTAATAATGAGTTGGGGCTGTACACACCCCAGAGTCTCTGGAGTGCCGGCCTCAGGCCCTGGGGCTCCCGTCCACGCCTAGTGGCAGCACTTAGCTCCGCGCTGGTGAGAAGACTTGAAGACTAGAATAGGTGCCGGATGCGTCTTTTCATTTGCTTTCCGTAGTTGGCTCGCTTTTCCTTGATCAAAGTTTGCTCTCGGTGTTCCTTGCTGGTTTGATTCCCTTGCCTTTTACCGCATTTTCCGACTCTGGTTTGCTCGTGTTCTCTCTCTCGCATACCTCGTGAGGGGGATAGGCAGGTGCCCTCGCGAGCATTTTTCTCCTCTCTGCCTTCTCGCGAGCCACCCTCGTTCGAGCCCAAAAGCTGTCGCACCTCTCCTAGTACGTGCCCCTCGGGTACCGCGACACAAAGCGCCAGGTCAGGGTCAGGATCGCAAGTCTTTTAACACACTTCCTAACAAGTTTGTGCAGTTCCTGAGCGAATGCATGCCACCAAGGCAAGATGAATACAAGGAAACAAGCGCATCGTAAGGAAGAGGGTGTTCTGAACGCACCAGGTTAAGTTATCTTTGCGCAAAATAACAACACGACACGGGAATAACGCGCACAAAGCAATAACCAAGGAACCACGGTTCGATACACGCCCCTGGGCCCATACTAGTTTCATTTTTTATGCAGGAAAAAAGAGCAAAACAAAGCGGTGTTGCAGCGATCCGGGGAGGCAGGCCCCAAGCGACGTCCCGAGCCTAGCCGGACCCTTCCTCGCGCTTCACGGAGGCGCAGCGACGAGATGACCCGTTGCCGCCTTCGAAGCGGGCGCGACGGCTGGTCATAGCCACCGTTGCTGGAGCTGTCACCGGAGGAAGAGCCACCGTAGCTGGAAGAGACACGGTCGCCACCGAGGGCAGGCTCGCCCTCATCCTCGTCGCGACCGTCACCAAGGCCGAGCACCTCCTCACCGTCGTTCGTCTCGGGGCAGCACCCGGCGCGGCGACCATGTTCCCCAAACACCCTCACATAGAGGGTCGATCCACTATCGTACTTGAAGTGGAGGGTGCACCACAAGCCCAGGCCGCGCGCGCGGGCGAACGTCTGCCAGCCGCGGGGCAGGGCTATGTTGCCCGCGGCAGAAGTCTCGACCGCGACCCAGGAGGCCTTGCTACAGCAACCGTCCGCCTACAACTAGAGTCCGCCCGGTCCGGGGACCGGCAGTTCGTCAACGAAGAAGCGCGAGAGCTGGAGCCAATTGCCGGCCGGGTTCTCCGACCAGATGACGAACTCCGGCGACACCTTCGCTGAATGGAAGCGCGGACGAGGAGGCCGTGCCACCATAACACGCCTCCCCTCGTCAACTGGACCGGCATGACTAGGACGACCTCCTCCGCATGCCGCAACGCCGCCTTGACAATGGGCCAGGGCGGGGGACGCGACGTGCTTGCATGGACGGCCGCGTCTGCGCTTGGGTGCCGGGGAGCCGGGTCCCTCGCAAGGGGCCTTTCCCTTCTCGGCGGCAGAGAACTTCCTTCGTGGCGCCATGGGTGACACTGCAAGCAATGGAGCAAGGAGGAAGAAGCAAGCGAGCCAGGAAGAGATGGGCGACGGGGGCTCCGCCCCCTCCCCATTTATAGCAAGAGAAGGCCAACCGGCGCCTCCCATGGTCGCAGGTAATAATGGTTTTCCTTGCATGTCGTAGGGACTTGTCAAGTCGTGCAGTTGCCAAGGTAGTGTGGGGAAGCGGAGACGCCCACATCCAATCAACCGCCACGCGTAAACCAAGGCAGCAGGCTTTTGGGGCCCGCGGTGCTCCGTACTTGACCCTTGGCTTCGCCGCGAAGCCAAGCCCGAGCGCACCTTGGACCCGGGGGCTACTATCGGCGTCCTGGGAACGGGGGTCCCCAGACTTGCCTGCCTGCTGATACGTCCATTTTGCATCATGCTTTTATATCAATATTTATTGCATTATGGGCTGTTATTACATGTTATATCTCAATACTTATGGCTATTCTCTCTTATTTTACAAGGTTTACTATGAAGAGGGGAATGCCGGCAGCTGGAATTCTAGCTGGAAAAGGAGCAAACGTTGGAAACCTATTATGCACAGCTCCAAAAGTCCTGAAACTCCACGAAACAACTTTTTGGAATTAACAAGAATTTCTGAGCGAAAGAAATATGCCGGGGCCCACACTGTCCAGAGACAGGGGCGACCCCTTATAGGGCGCCCCTATCTCCTGGGCCCCCTGGTGGCCTCCGCGTCCATCTCCTGCTATATCATCACTTTTACCCCTGGAAAAAATCGTGGGCAAGCTTACGGATTTAAACTCCGCCGTCACGAGGCGGAACCTTGGTGGAATCAATCTAGGGCTCCGTGAGCTGTTCTGCCGGGGACACTTTCCGGAGGGGGAAATCATCACCAACGCCATCACCAACGCATCCTCTCATCGGGAGGGTCAATCTCCATCAACATCTTCACCAGCACCATCTCCTCTCAAAACCCTAGTTCATCTCTTGTATCCAATCTTGTATCAAAACCACAAATTGGTACCGTGGGTTGCTAGTAGTGTTGATTACTCCTTGTAGTTGATGCTAATTGCTTTACTTGGTGGAAGATCATATGTTCAGATCCTTTATGCATATTATTACTCCTCTGATTATGAACATGAATATGCTTTGTGAGTAGTTACGTTTGTTCTTGAGGACATGGGTGAAGTTTTGCTATTAGTAGTCATGTGAATTTGGTATTCGTTCGATATTTTGATGAGATGTATGTTGTCTTTTCCTCCAGTGGTGTTATGTGAACGTCGACTACATGACACTTCACCATTATTTGGGCCTAGAGGAAGGCATGGGGAAGTAATCATTATATGATGGGTTGCTAGAGTGACAGAAGCTTAAACCCTAGTTTATGCGTTGCTTCGTTAGGGGCTGATATGGATCCATATGTTTAATGTTGTGGTTAGGTTTACCTTAATACTTCTTTTGTAGTTGCGGATGCTTGCAATAGGGTTAATCATAAGTGGGATGCTTGTCCAAGTTAGGGCAGTACCCAAGTACCGGTCCACCCACATATCAAATTATCAAAGTACCGAACGCGAATCATATGAACGTGATGAAAACTAGCTTGACGATAATTCCCAATGTGTCCTCGGGAGCTCCTTTATTATTATTAGAAATTGTCCAGGCTTATCCTTTGATACATAAAGGATTGAGCCACCTTGCTGCACTTTGTTTACTTTATTTACTTGTTGCTCGTTACTATTTATCTTATCACAAAACTATCTATTACCTAAAATTTCAGTGCTTGCAGAGGAAACCTTGCTGAAAACCGCTTATCATTTCTTTCTGCTCCTCGTTGGGTTCGACACTCTTACTTATTGAAAGGACTATGATAGATCCTATACTTGTGGGTCATCAAGACTCTTTTTTGGCGCCGTTGCCGGGGAGTGTAGCGCTTTTGGTGAGTGCAACTTGGTAAGGAAACATTTATATAGTGTGCTGAAATTTTCTGTTACTTGTCACTATGGAAACTAATCCTTTGAGGGGCTTGCTTGGGGTATCTTCACCCCAACCAGAAGATCAAAGAGTTGCTCCTCAACCTACTAGACTTTATGAAAATATTTACTTTGAGATTCCTTCGGGTATGATAGAGAAACTGCTAGCTAATCCATTTGCAGGAGACGGAACATTGTATCCCGATTTACACCTTATCTTTGTGGATGAAGTTTGTGGATTATTTAAGCTTGCAGGTATTCCCGATGATGTTGTCAAAAGAAAGGTCTTCCGTTTATCTTTGAAGGGAGATGCATTGACATGGTATAGGCTATGTGATGATACAAGATCTTGGAATTATAAGCGATTGAAGCTAGAATTTCACAAGAAGTTCTATCCTATGCATCTTGTTCATCGTGATCGTAATTACATACATAATTTCTGGCCTCGCGAAGGAGAAAGCATCGCTCAAGCTTGGGTGAGGCTTAAGTCAATGTTATATTCATGCCCCAATCATGAGCTCTCTCGGGAAATGATTATTTAGAATTTTTATGCTCGACTTTCTCTTCATAATCGCAACCTGCTCGATACTTCTGTCTTTGGTTCTTATATGTCAAGACTATTGATTTCAAATGGGACTTATTGGAAAGGATTAAACGCAATTCTGAAGATTGGGGTTCCGACGATGGTAAGGAGTCAGGTATGACACCTAAGTTCGATTGTGTTAAATATTTTATGGATACCAATGCTTTCAGTGGATTTAGCTCTAAGTATGGACTTGACTCTGAGATAGTAGCTTCTTTTTGTGAATCTTTCGCTACTCACGTTGATCTCCCTAAAGAGAAGTGGTTAAAATATAATCCTCCTGTTGAAGTGAAAGTAGATGCACCTATTACAGTCGAAGAAAAGACTATTACCTATAGTAATCCTATTGTTCCTACTGCTTATGTTGAAAAACCTCCTTTTCCTGTTAGGATAAAGGATCATGCTAAGGCTTCGACTGTTGTTCGTAAGAGTAATACTAGGACTTATACACCTCCTGAGCAAATTAATGTTGAACCTAGTATTGCTATGGTTAAAGATCTCTTGGATGAGGACTTAAATGGGCATGCTATTTCTTTCTTGGGTGAGACTGCTAATATTGCTAGACTGATACTAAGACACGTAGACCTCATTGAGGCATGCCTGTTATTTCTATTAAAATAGGAGATCATTGTTATCATGGCTTATGTCATATGGGTGCTAGTGCTAGTGCGATACCTTATGATCTTTATAAAGAAATTATGCACGACATTGCACCCGTTGAATTAGAAGACATTGATGTTACTATTAAGCTTGCTAATAGGGATACCATTAAACCTATTGGGATTGTTAGAGATGTTGAAGTTTTGTGTGGGAAGGTTAAATACCCTGCTGATTTTCTTGTTCTTGGTTCCCCACAAGATAATTTTTGTCCCATTATTTTTGGTAGACCCTTCTTGAATACTGCTAGTGCTAAAACTAATTGTGAAAAGAATATTGTCACTATTGGCATAGATGGTATGTCTCATGAGTTTAATTTCGCTAAGTTTAGTAGACAACCTCGTGAAAGGGAACCACCTAATAAGGATGAGATTATTGGTCTTGCTTCCATTGCTGTTCCTCCAACTGATCCGTTAGAACAATATTTGCTAGACCATGAAAACGATATGTTTACGAAGGAAAGGGAAGAAATAGATGAAGTGTTCCTTAAACAGAACCTATGCCAAACATAACCTTCCGTTGAAATTCTTGGGGATCCCCCTCCACCCAAGGGTGATCCCGTGTTTGAACTCAAACCATTACCTGATAATCTTAAGTATGCTTATCTTGATGAAAAAGAAATATATCCCGTTATTATTAGTGCTAACCTTTCGTATAAAGAAGAAGAAAGATTATTGAAAACTCTGAAGAAGCACCGAGCTGCTATTGGATATACTCTGGATGATCTTAAGGGTGTTAGTCCCACGTTATGTCAACACAAAATTACATTGGAGGACAATGCCAAACCAGTTAAAGATCCTCAAAGACGATTAAATCCCAAGATGAAGGAAGTGGTAAGAAAGGAGATACTAAAGCTCCTTGAGGCAGGTATTATTTATCCGGTCGCTGATAGTGAATGGGTAAGCCCTGTTCATTGTGTTCCTAAAAAGGGAGGTATTACCGTTGTTCCTAATGATAAAGATGAATTGATCCTGCAAAGTATTATTACAGGTTATAGGATGGTAATTGATTTCTGTAAGTTAAATAAAGCTACTAAGAAAGATCATTACCCTTTACCTTTTATTGATCAAATGCTAGAAAGACTATCCAAACACACTCATTTTTGCTTCTTAGATGGTTATTCTGGTTTCTTCAGATACCTGTATCAGCGAAGGATCAATCTAAAACTACTTTTACTTGCCCTTTTGGTACTTTTGCTTATAGACGTATGCCTTTTGGTTTATGTAATGCACCTTCTACCTTTCAAAGATGCATGATGGCTATATTCTCTGATTTTTGTGAAAAGATTTGTGAGGTATTCATGGATGACTTCTCAGTCTATGGATCTTCTTTTGATGATTGTTTGAGCAACCTTGATCGAGTTTTGTAGAGATGCGAAGACACTAGTCTCGTCCTGAATTGGGAAAAGTGTCACTTTATGGTTAATGAAGGCATTGTCTTGGGGCACAAGATCTCCGAGAGAGGTATTGAAGTTGATAAATCCAAAGTAGATGCTATTGAAAAGATGCCATGTCCCAAGGACATAAAAGTATAAGAAGTTTCCTTGGTCATGCCGGTTTTTATAGGAGGTTCATTAAGGACTTTTCTAAAATCTCTAGGCCTCTAACTAATTTATTGCAAAAAGATATTCCTTTTGTCTTTGATGATGATTGTGTAGAAGCGTTTGAAGTACTTGAGAAAGCTTTGATCACTGCACCTATTGTTCAGCCACCTGATTGGAATTTACCTTTTGAAATTATGTGTGATGCTAGTGATTATGCTGTAGGTGTTGTTTTAGGGCAAAGAGTTGATAAGAAATTGGATGTTATCCAGTATGCTAGTAAGACTCTTGATACTGCCTGCAGAAATTATGCTACTACGAAAAAGAGCTCTTAGCAGTTGTGTTTGCATGTGATAAGTTTAGACCTTATATTGTTGATTCCAAAGTTACTATTCACACCGATCATGCTGCTATTAAATATCTTATGGAAAAGAAAGATGCTAAGCCTAGACTCATTAGATGGGTTCTCTTGCTCCAAGAATTTGACTTGCATATTATTGATAGAAAGGGAGCTGAGAACCCTGTTGCAGATAACTTGTCTCGGCTAGAGAATGTTCTTGATGACCCACTGCCTATTAATGATAGCTTTCCTGATGAACAATTAGTGGTCGTCAATGCTTCTCGTAGTACTCCTTGGTATGCTAATTATGCTAATTATATTGTTGCTAAATTTATACTGCCTAGTTTCACATACCAGCAAAAGAAAAAGTTCTTTTATGATTTAAGACATTACTTCTGGGATGATCCACACCTTTATAAAGAAGGAGTAGATGGTGTTATTAGACGTTGTGTGCCCGAGCATGAACAGGAATGATTCTATGCAAGTGTCACTCTGAATCTTATGGAGGACACCACACTGGAGATAGAACTGCACATAAGGTACTACAATCTGGTTTTTATTGGCCTACTCTCTTCAAGGATGCTCCTAAGTTTGTCTTATCTTGTGAATAATGTCAAAGAATAGGTAACATTAGTAGACGTCAAGAAATGCCTATGAATTATTCTCTTGTTATTGAACCGTTTGATGTTTGGGGCTTTGGTTATATGGGACCTTTTCCTACCTCTAATGGTTACACACATATTTTAGTTGCTCTTGATTACGTTACTAAGTGGGTAGAAGATATTCCAACTAGTAGTGCTGATCATAACACTTCTATTAAAATGCTTAAAGAAGTTATTTTTCCGAGGTTTGGAGTCCCTAGATATCTTATGTAGCGACCGACCTCAGACGGTCAAGCCTCTGTGTTCTGTGCCATCCTCGGATCGGTATCTTTGGCACACACAGACATCAATGTATATATCAAAGTGCAATCACATGCATAAATAATCGTAAAACTGATATATACCTCATAATACTCAGTGAAACAATCAAACGGGTGTGGAGTCCCATCAACACCATCGGCAAGTTGAGTGTAGACCGTAACCTCAGATCGTAACTCTTACTGTCGAGGAAATATACGCAACATGATACGTTGCAGCCGTGTAGGTCAAGACATTGAATGTCTTGGCAAGATCACAATATGAGAAAACAGATGATAAAACTATACTATATGCAATATGGCTTTATGGCTCAGATTCGAGTTTTGTTTGCGTAAAAGCTGATTTTATTTTACCTACATCAAAGGAATAAAGGAAGTCTGTACTATGGAGTTTTCTATCATGACATGGTTCCGCCAACCGATGTCTCATCGCCCAAAATCATCATATGTTGCCCACAATTAAGTTATCAATCCGGTGTTGAGAGTTTCGAGATAGATCCAGGTCCAGAGGCTCAAATTTTCCGTAACCGGGGACACGGCTAATCGATTAGGTTATAACCCTCTGCAGAGGTTTGTACACTTTACCCGCAAGATTCGATCCCTCTCTTTACGTTCTCGCACTCCAGAGTGTTTGAGAACAAGATGACCGAAACATGGTCTTCCAAAGAGTTCCTCTGACCACTGTCCGGTACTCATCCCATCCTACCGTAGTTCTACATCTGCTAGTACCGTCCCAGCCAGAGTCACCACTAAGGTCAACCAAGCCAGAGCCCATAATGACTTGCGGTTGCACAGGTAAGCTTCCGGTCATGAAGTATTCTTCCGTCTCTTTGAGTCTGGGTGAAGCTTTCCGCAAGATGTCATGGCGCTTCTCCATGCATCCGGCCAACCACTGGGTTCTCCAGGTGCCCACAACCGCCCTTCACCCAAAGAGTGTGTATTGAATTCTTGTCTCGAGTCTTGAAGTCTTGAGGCCTTGAAGATGCAGTCCTTGCAGATGCCATCATGGAGTTGTCGTCATTGACGAGAGTCCTCCTTTCTCACACCACTCCCGAACACTCATACCAAACCCGTCTACTATAGCGTAGCATTTAAATAAAACGTCCGGGCTTGGTAACAGGTGATGGGTTCCTACCTCATGCATACTACTCAACTACAAGGATTCAATAACACTCTTGAGGTGTGGTTGCAAGGATGCCACTAAATGCAATAAAAACATAGGTATGAAAGCAATGGTCAAAGTGAACTTGCACAGTTGACGATCTTGAAAAACTAGGGTTTCAGAGTAGCAATCTTCGCACTCGGAAATTCTACCGAGGCAAACAATAACTATAATAAGCACATAGCAATAGGATCACATAACACAACATAACAAAAGTAACATAACACAACAAAACAACCAAAACCAAATCCAAAAGAAAAACTCAAAGAAAGGCCACTCAAGTTTCCTACTTCAACAAATAACAAAATAGTTTTATATCATAAAAATTTTCTAACATAACCTAATCATGGTTTTAAGTTAACTAAACAGAAAAGGATTCACTAAGCAACTAGGAGCAAAAAGAATTAATTTTAAAAGCTATTATAAAACTCCTAATAGGCCTAATTCAATTTCTATTAAGAAAAATAAATTAAAACTTTTATTAATTATAAATAAAAGTTCATCTATTAGAATGACAGAAACTATCCTATAATAATCAATCACTAGTTAAAAATAAATTAATTTACTAATTAATTTAATAGGAAAACAGGAGCTAGCTAATTAATTAGGATTAATAGTATTCTTCTTAAAACTAATTATTTATTAATCCTAAAATACCCAAGTTAATTTCTATGGTTTGGCAATGCCAAAATAAAGTTGGGGCAAAAAGAATCATGCAAAAATAATTTTTCTAACTCAAGTTATAGCAGATTTACTATTCTGACTAAAACTAAATTAAAGCATTTTAATTAATTTTAACATAGCTAAATATATATTCTAAAGAAACTACATAAAATTTGCAATCCAACAAAAAAGAATCACTCAAAAATATTGAACAGAATAAAAGATATGAATTTTTGAAAATGTAAACTATTCTGCTAAAATGTAAAATCAAATTAAAAAGAAAAAGGCCTAATGGGCCTATCACGTGCCTCGGCGTTAAATAGTCTAAACGGGCCTAGGGTTAAACTAAACGGACCGGGCTAAATAAAAACCTAACTAAAATAATAAACCGGAAAGAACCGGCCGGTTTTCTAAATAAAACTTACCCCTTCGGGGTTCTAATCGTGGCCGTTGATCTAGATCGGACGGAGGGAAGATTCCGGTGGCTTACCGGAGTCCAGACGGCGGCGGCGGGCGGCGAGAGTCTTGTCAGGCTTCCGGGCGTCGGGAGTTCGGGGAGTCACGGGCGGATGCGGGGAGCACGGGAGTGGTTCGGTGGGGTCGGGGTGCTCGGGGAGGGTCAAGGCGTCGGCAGCGACAATGGCGTGCGGAGGAGCTTTGGGCTCCGGCGATGTCGAGTGGGAGGGATAGGGGGTGCGGCGAGGTCTCGGGGAGGGGAATGGGGTGCGGGGGCTCCGGCTTTTATAGCCTGGGGGTCGGCCTCGCTTGGGGATCAGGCGATCAGGCGATCGGGGATCCGGATCCTGCGGGATCCGGCGATCTCCGGCGTGCGGCGATGCGTGGGCGAGGGGGAAGAAGATGGGGCGGGGCCCGCGGGTCAGAGAGAGAGAGGGAGGGGCGAGGCGATCGGGTGGCCGAGGCCAAGGGGATTCGGGCGAGCGGCGAGGTGAACTGGGCGGCTCGGCTCACTGGCCTGGCAGTGGGCGCTGGCCGGGCCAAAGTGTGGGGTCTTGGTTGGTGGGCACAGGGTGGCTTTGGTGGCGCCTGGGGTTTTTCTTTATTTTTAAATAAAGCTAAAACAGAAATAAAACAATATCTATAAATATTTTATATAGGGTATATATATACCAAAATGATCAGGAATATTCCTTTCATTTGAACATTTTACCAAAGGCAAAATCCAAACTTTATAAAAATCCATTTTTTCAAATTCAAATAAAATTCAGATTTGAATCCAAATCTTTTGTCATTGTTTCCTCTGATATTTTTGGGGTGTCATATTTGCTCCTCTCATACTTTTGATCAAGTATTTATCAGGCATAGTTTTTGAAATGATTCCAGCTTGCCAAAGTTTGAATTCAAATTCAAAACTCAAAATTTGAAAGAGGGTTTCAAGCACTTTCAAATGACTTTCAACTTGATACTTTTAACTTCCAACTCATATTTCATATAATTGAAGAAGTCATTTTATCTTCCCTCATGAAAATCATTGAGTTGCATAAAGCTTTGAATTTGAAATCTTCCCAAATGAAATTCAAATCTTTTCCAAAACCCTATTCATTTCAAAATGGAAGAAGTCATGTCATCTTCACTCTAGGCTTTGGTGTTGGAATGAATTTGAATTCATTGAGATCCAAAAGGCAAAGGAGAAAGTTTTGGGAAAGTCATTTCATTCCCTCTCATTCAACTTTCAAAGTTTTCAAATTTCACTCGGTTTCACTCATTCAATCAAACCAACAATCGCACAACAAGCATAGTTATTTATTTAATATAACATTCCAAAATTTAGAATTTTGGGATGTTACAAACCTACCACACTTAAAATGAATCTCGTCCTCGAGATTCAAGAGGCTAGCATGAAAAGGTTAGGGTTGGGGTCTTCTAGCAAATGTTTTGGTCGAAGGTCGGGGTGCTACCACGCTTAAAAACAAGGTCATGGTTCCAATAAACTCAGATACTTCCTCCGGAGGGCTGAAAATGTATGTCCCTTCACATATCTTACAATAGCTCCTTCATTAAAGCTCTTACGCGGAAGTATAGGGTGTTCCTCAAAATCTTGGGTCGGTGTGTCAAAGTTGAAGTTCGTCCAGAAATTTGGATCTTCTTAGTCGATAGGTCTGTGTCCATTCTAGACAACTATCGAAACACTCATGGTGGTCTACCATTAATGGTTTCTCCTTGAAAACGGGTGCAGGTTGAACTTCACCGTATATCCTACGAGTGGCAACGGGTGCCTGTAAAGGGTTCCATCGTACTACCATTCTATGGTTTTATGGCTTATCGTGTCGACACTCTTCTAAGGTTTTCGAGGCTCTCTGATTTTCCATCAACATATGATAGTTCATGATAGAAGTCTCCGGTATGGGGGCCAGTCCATCCCGTACTTGAATCATTACCACATACGTAAACAGGAATCACGTATTCTAACACTTGGGCATACTCACAAGCATTGCAGAATTTCTCTTGTTCTCAAACTGGGTTCGAGTAATTCCATGGTTTCTGCAAGACAAACAAAACATCTATCGTTACTTCACCACTCTCAGGTTTTTGCGTAACCTTCTGGGTGTGTCCTATTTCTCCGCAAATCTTGGAGGCACAAGGTTTTCTTCTTGGTGTATCATTGTGCTTCCGGATAAGACGTGATCTCATCAGGGTCTTCTTGAATTCCTCCCAAGTCTTTGCTCCATTCCATCCCTGTATAGCTTGATGCATCTGCCACCATGTTGCAGCACATCCTTCAAGGTAATCAAGAGCGTCACGATACTTCATTCTTCCTTGAAACCAAATTGCTCCAAGTTATTCTCCATGTTACGAATCCATAGCTCTGCCTCCGGCTGGGTTTTCAGTCCAGAGAATACCAGTCCAACTTCATTCATCATCTATGGGGTCCAAAAGTTTTGGGATGAGATATGAGAGTGGTGGGGAGGGATACACACAATACAAACAATAGTTTTTGAAGAAACGGGTTTTACTTGGTGGCTGTCGGAAAACATCAAACAAATGACAGCTCACAAATCGTCGCATCTAACGTAGGTGTATAACATGGATTTGGTCCTCTAACGGTCAAATAATTCTTCCGATTCTTCAAGTCGTCTCGAGTCTTCAACTGGTGTAGCTTCAACTCTTCTAATGCATGGTCAAATCCTCTTTACTCTGAAGAGGCCATCAGTTATCCGATATCTTGTCCTTCTTGGAGCGGCTTGATTGATTCTTCATGTGATCAAAAGGGAAAAGGGTATATTCTAACTATTTGAGGTGAGAGGGTCTATTTGATAAAATCAGAAAAGATGAGAAGTAAGAGTCTTTTTGAAAATAAAGTTTTAGAAATTTCTGTCCAAGGGCTTTCCGGTTTCTAGGGTCACGTCCCCACGCAACATGTGCTCGATACCATCTCAGAAGCGACCCGACCTCGACGGTCAAGCCTCGTGTTCGTGCCATCCTCGATCAGTATCTTTGGCACACACGATACATCAATGTATATATCAAAGTGCAATCACATGCATAAATAATCGTAAAACTGATATATACCTCATAATACTCAGCGGAAACAATCAAACGGGTGTGGAGTCCCATCAACGCCATCGGCAAGTTGAGTGTAGACCGTAACCCTGTATCGTAACTCTTACTCGTCGAGGAAATATCTGCAACATGATACGTTGCAGTTGTAGGTCAAGACATTGAATGTACTGGCAAGATCACAATATGAGAAAACAGATGATAAAACTATACTATATGCAATATGGCTTTATGGCTCTGTATCTGAGTTTTGTTTGCATAAAAGCTGATTTTATTTTACCTACATCAAAGGAATAAAGGAAGTCTGTACTATGGAGTTTTCTATCATGACATGGTTCCGCCAACCGATGTCTCATAGCCCAAAATCATCATATGTTGCCCACAATTAAGTTATCAATCTGGTGTTGAGAGTTCCGAGATAGATCCAGGTCCAGAGGCTCAAATTGTCCGTAATCGGGACACGGCTAATCGATTAGGTTATAACCCTCTGCAGAGGTTTGTACACTTTACCCGCAAGATTCGATCCCTCTCTTTACGTTCTCGCACTTCGAGTGTTTGAGAACAAGATGACCGAAACATGGTCTTCCAAAGAGTTCCTCGACCACCGTCCCAGTACTCATCCCATCCTACCGTAGTTCTACATCTGCTAGTACCGGCCCCAGCCAGAGTCACCACTAAGGTCAACCAAGCGAGCCCATAATGACTTGCGGTTGCACAGGTAAGCTTCCGGTCATGAAGTATTCTTCCGTCTCTTTGAGTCTGGGTGAAGCTTTCCGCAAGATGTCATGGCGCTTCTCCATGCATCCCGCCAACCACTGGGTTCTCCAGGTGCCCGTCAACCGCCCTTCACCCAGAGTGTGTATTGAATTCTTGTCTCGAGTCTTGAAGTCTTGAGGCCTTGAAGATGCAGTCCTTGCAGATGCCATCATGGAGTTGTCGTCATTGACGAGAGTCCTCCTTTCTCACACCACTCCCGAACACTCATACCAAACCCCGTCTACTATAGCGTAGCATTTAAATAAAACGTCCGGGCTTGGTAACAGGGTGATGGGTTCCTACCTCATGCATACTACTCAACTACAAGGATTCAATAACACTACTGAGGTGTGGTTGCAAGGATGCCACTAAATGCAATAAAAAACATAGGTATGAAAGCAATGGTCAAAGTGAACTTGCCTGGTTGACGATCTTCGAAAAACTAGGGTTTCGTAGTAGCAATCTTCGCACTCCGGAAATTCTACCGAGGCAAACAATAACTATAATAAGCACATAGCAATAGGATCACATAACACAACATAACAAAAGTAACATAACACAACAAAACAACCAAAACCAAATCCAAAAGAAAAACTCAAAGAAAGGCCACTCAAGTTTCCTACTTCAACAAATAACAAAATAGTTTTATATCATAAAATTTTTCTAACATAACCTAATCATGGTTTTAAGTTAACTAAACAGAAAAGGATTCACTAAGCAACTAGGAGCAAAAAGAATTAATTTTAAAAGCTATTAAAAAACTCCTAATAGGCCTAATTCAATTTCTATTAAGAAAAATAAATTAAAACTTTTATTAATTATAAATAAAAGTTCATCTATTAGAATGACAGAAACTATCCTATAATAATCAATCACTAGTTAAAAATAAATTAATTTACTAATTAATTTAATAGGAAAACAGAGCTAGCTAATTAATTAGGATTAATAGTATTCTTCTTAAAACTAATTATTTATTAATCCTAAAATACCCAAGTTAATTTCTATGGTTTGGCAATGCCAAAATAAAGTTGGGGCAAAAAGAATCATGCAAAAATAATTTTTCTAACTCAAGTTATAGCAGATTTACTATTCTGACTAAAACTAAATTAAAGCATTTTTAATTAACTTTAACATAGCTAAATATATATTCTACAGAAACTACACAAAATTTGCAATCCAACAAAAAAAAATCACTCAAAAATATTGAACAGAATAAAAGATATGAATTTTTGAAAACAGAAACTATTCTGCTAAAACAGAAAATCAAATTAAAAAGAAAAAGGCCTAATGGGCCTATACTGTGCCCTGGGCGTTAAATAGTCTAAACGGGCCTAGGGTTAAACTAAACGGACCGGGCTAAATAAAAACCTAACTAAAATAATAAACCGGAAAGAACCGGCCGGTTTTCTAAATAAAACTTACCCCTTCGGGGTTCTAATCGTGGCCGTTGATCTAGATCGGACGGAGGAAGATTCCGGTGGCTTACCGGAGTCCACGACGGGCGGCGGGCGAGAGTCTTGTCAGGGCTTCCGGCGTCGGGAGCTCGGGAGTCGCCGAGGCGGATGCGGGGAGCACGGGAGTGGTTCGGTGGGGTCGGGGTGCTCGGGGAGGCTGGGGCATCGGCAAGCGACAATGGCGGCGGTGGGAGCTTTGGGCTCCGGCGATGTCGAGCGGGTGGGAATGGGGGTGCGGCGAGGTCTCGGGAGGGAATGGGGTGCGGGGCTCCGGCTTTTATAGCCCTGGGGTTGGCCTCGCTTGAGGATCAGGCGATCGGGATCCGGATCGCCGGGATCCGGCGATCTCCGCGACTGCGATCGTGGGCGAGGGCGAAGGGGTGCGTGGGCGATCCACGGGTCGAGAGAGAGAGGAGAGGCGAGGCGGGTGGCCGAGGCCAAGGGATTCGGGCGAGGGCGAGGTGAACTGGGCCGGCGGCTCGGCTGGCTGGCCAGTGGCGCTGGCTGGGCCAGGCGGGTGGGGTGCGGCGCTGGCTGGGCCTGGGGTGGCCTGGCTGGCGCCCCGGGGGGGTTTTTCTTTATTTTTTTAAATAAAGCTAAAACAGAAATAAAACAATATCTATAAATATTTTATATAGGGTATATATATACCAAAATGATCAGGAATATTCCCTTTCATTTGAACATTTTACCAAAGGCAAAATCCAAACTTTATAAAAATCCATTTTTTTCAAATTCAAATAAAATTCAGATTTGAATCCAAATCTTTTGTCATTGTTTCCTCTGATATTTTTGGGGTGTCATATTTGCTCCTCTCATACTTTTGATCAAGTATTTATCTGGCATAGTTTTTGAAATGATTCCAGCTTGCCAAAGTTTGAATTCAAATTCAAAACTCAAAATTTGAAAGAGGGTTTCAAGCACTTTCAAATGACTTTCAACTTGATACTTTTTAACTTCCAACTCATATTTCATATAATTGAAGAAGTCATTTTATCTTCCCTCATGAAAATCATTGAGTTGCATAAAGCTTTGAATTTGAAATCTTCCCAAATGAAATTCAAATCTTTTCCAAAACCCTATTCATTTCAAAATGGAAGAAGTCATGTCATCTTCACTCTAGGCTTTGGTGTTGGAATGAATTTGAATTCATTGAGATCCAAAAGGCAAAGGAGAAAGTTTTGGGAAAGTCATTTCATTCCCTCTCATTCAACTTTCAAAAGTTTTCAAATTTCACTCGGTTTCACTCATTCAATCAAACCAACAATCAGACAACAAGCATAGTTATTTATTTAATATAACATTCCAAAATTTAGAATTTTGGGATGTTACATCTTATGATTGATGGTGGTTCACATTTTATTCATGGTGTTTTCCGTAAGATGCTCGCGAAGTATGATGTCAATCATAGAATAGCATCTCCTTATCATCCGCAGTCTAGTGGTCAATTAGAGTTGAGCAATAGAGAGCTCAAATTAATTTTGCAAAAGACTGTGAATAGATTTAGAAAGAATTGGTCCAAAAAACTTGATGATGCATTATGGGCCTATAGAACTGCATACAAAAATCCTATGGGTATGTCTCCTTATAAGATGGTTTATGGAAAAGCGTGTCATTTACCTCTTGAACTTGAACATAAGGCATATTGGGATATTAAAGAGCTCAATTATGACTTCAAACTTGCCGGTGAGAAGAGGTTGTTTGATATTAGCTCACTTGATGAATGGAGAACCCAAGCATATGTAAATGCCAAGCTTTTTAAAGAAAAAGTCAAACGCTGGCATGATAAGAGGATACAAAAGCGTGAGTCTAACATAGGAGATTATGTGTTATTATTCAACTCTCGTTTATGATTTTTTGCAGGAAAACTTCTCTCAAAATGGGAAGGTCCCTACGTTATCAAGGAGGTCTATCATTCTGGTGCTATAAAAATCAACAACTTCGAAGGCACAAATCCGAGGGTGGTAAACGGTCAAAGAATTAAACATTATATTTCAGGTAATCCTATCAATGTTGAAACCAATATTATTGAAACCATAACCCCTGAGGAATACATAAGGGACACTTTCCAGAACATTCCAGACTCCGAAAAGGTATAGGTATGTGGTACGGTAAGTAAACCGACTCCAAAACAACTCCAATGGCAATTTTTATCAGTTTTGAAATATTTAAGAATTTTAGGAAGAAAGAAGTAGTCCGAAAGAGACACGAGACTCCCACGAGAGTGGTGGGCGCGCCCCCCCTGTAGGGCGCACCCCCTTGTCTTGTGGGCACCTCGTGTGCCTCCCGGACTCCTTTTCTTGTATGTCACGTATTTTGGTCGGTAAAAATTCATTATATATACTCCCGAAGGTTTTGACCACCGTATCACGCAAATATCCTCTGTTTTCTTTTCGAGCTGTTCCTGTTGCAGATTTGGAACAAGATGTCGTCCCAAGATTCGGAGGGGGAGAACTACATGGTTGATTATATTGCAAACCCAAAAGTATATGGGGATGTGGAACATTATGGATGGACCACGGAGGAAGAAGAAGACTATGATCCAAAGGGGAAGGAGGAAACAAGCTCCGATGAAGAGGACGATCCACTACCCCAACCTGGTGATATGCATATGGAGTTCAAGAAGTCAAGCCTCCCTAAGGTCCAATCTATCCCACCACATTTTTTGCAGGACAGCAAGGCAACACTATGCAAAATGATAATGAAACTTGAGCTCGAGAATGAGGATCAGAGGGAGGAAAATTTTAGCCTCAGACGCAAGCTAGAGAAGAAAAATGCAACAACTCCACCTCCACCACCTCCTAGGAAATAATCACATGGGTATGGGCACTCCCCTTGGCAATTGCCAAGCTTGGGGGAGGTGCCCTGGTATTGTATCACCATCACACTCCTATCTTTACCGCTTTATTTAGTTCAATCCTTTTAGTAGTATCTTGATCTAGTAGTTTCAAGTTTTTATATCAAGTAGTTTTGAGTTTTGCTTTGTGATTTCTTTTTGTAATCGAGTCCGAGTGCTATATATAATAAAGATTAGTGTTGAGTCAAGGGCTTTGCTATGTTGCTATGATCTTGAGAAAGTAGAAAGAATAAAAGAGTTCATATTGATCTTATGGATAGTGATAACTTCACACATAGAATATGAGGCATAAAAATTGTTGAGAATAGATGAACGTAGCCTTGGTCATCATTGCAATTAATAGGAAGTGATAAGGAAAGAGGGGTTCACATATAAATATATTATCTTGGACATCTTTTATGATTGTGAAGCACTCATTAAGTATGACATGCTAAAAGAGTTGATGTTGGACAAGGAAGACAACGTAATGGTTTATGTTTTCCAACATCTCAGTTAAAGTATATTGTCATTGACCTTCCAAAACATGTTGAGCTTATGCTTTCCCCTCATGCTAGCTAAATTCCTTGCACCAAGTAGAAATACTACTTGTGCTTCCAAATATCCTTAAACCTAGTTTTGCCATAAGAGTCCACCATACCTACCTATGGATTGAGTAAGATCCTTCAAGTAAGTTGTCATCGATGCAAGCAATAAAAATTGATCTCTAAATATGTATGAATTATTAGTGCAGAGAAAATAAGCTTTGTACGAACTTGTTGTGGAAGTAATAAAAGCGACGGACTGCATAATAAAGGTCCACATACAAGGGGCAATATAAAGTGACATTCTTTTGCATTAAGATTTTATGCATCAACCCTAAACGCGCATGACAACCTCTGCTTCCCTCTGCGAAGGGCTTATCTTTTACTCTATGTTTTTACTTTATGCTTGAGTCAAGGTGATCCTCACCTTTCCCTTTTTCATTTTATCCTTTGGCAAGCTCCTCGTGTTTGAAAGATCATGATATATATATATCCAATTGGATGTAAGTTAGCATGGGCTATTATGTTGACATCACCTAAAGGTGAATACGTTGGGAGGCAACACAATAAGCCCCTATCTTTCTCAATGTCCGGTTGAAACTCTATAACCACAAGTACTGGGTGAGTGTTAGCAATTGTAGAAGACTACGAGATAGTTGAGTATGTGAGCTTGCTGAAAAGCTCTATTGTTGACTCTTTCTGATGTTATGATAAATTGCAATTGCTTCAATGACTGAGACTATAGTTTGTTAGTTCCCAATGAAGTTTTTGAACCATACTTGACATTGTGAATTGATTATTACTTGAGTTTTTACTTGGACATCATATGACAAAATCTATATATGTTGCTGTTATTAGAATGATCATGATGCCCTCATGTCCGTATTTTATTTTTATCGACACCTCTATCTCTAAACATGTGGACATATTTTTCGATTTCGGCTTCCGCTTGAGGACAAGCGAGGTCTAAGCTTGGGGAGTTGATCGTCCATTTTGCATCATGCTTTTATATCAATATTTATTGCATTATGGGCTGTTATTACACATTATATCTCAATACTTATGGCTATTCTCTCTTATTTTACAAGGTTTACTATGAGGAGGGGGAATGCCGACAGTTGGAATTCTGGCTGGAAAAGGAGCAAACGTTGGAAACCTATTCTGCACAGCTCCAAAAGTCCTGAAACTCCACGAAATAACTTTTTGGAATTAACAAGAATTTCTGAGCGAAAGAAATAGGCCAGGGGGCCCACACCCTGTCCAGGAGAAAGGGCCCCCCCCCTATAGGGCGCCCCCTATCTCCTGGGCCCCCTGGTGGGCCTCCGGCGTCCATCTTCTGCTATATCATCACTTTTACCCTGGAAAAAATCGTGGGCAAGCTTACGGGACGAAACTCCGCCGCCACGAGGCGGAACCTTGGCGGAATCAATCTAGGGCTCTAGCGGAGCTGTTACAGGGACACGTCCCTCGGGAGGGGGAAATCATCACCAACGTCATCACCAACGATCCTTTCATCGGGAGGGGTCCAATCTCCATCAACATCTTCACCAGCACCATCTCCTCTCAAAACCCTAGTTCATCTCTTGTATCCAATCTTGTATCAAAACCACAAATTGGTACATGTCGGTTGCTAGTAGTGTTGATTACTCCTTGTAGTTGATGCTAATTGCTTTACTTGGTGGAAGATCATATGTTCAGATCCTTTATGCATATTATTACTCCTCTGATTATGAACATGAATATGCTTTGTGAGTAGTTACGTTTGTTCTTGAGGACATGGGTGAAGTCTTGCTATTAGTAGTCATGTGAATTTGGTATTCGTTCGATATTTTGATGAGATGTATGTTGTCTTTTCCTCTAGTGGTGTTATGTGAACGTCGACTACATGACACTTCACCATTATTTGGGCCTAGAGGCAGGCATGGGGAAGTAATAAGTAGATGATGGGTTGCTAGAGTGACAGAAGCTTAAACCCTAGTTTATGTCTTGCTTCGTTAGAGGCTGATATGGATCCATATGTTTAATGATGTGGTTAGGTTTACCTTAATACTTCTTTTGTAGTTGCGGATGCTTGCAATAGGGGTTAATCATAAGTGGGATGCTTGTCCAAGTTAGGGCAGTACCCAAGTACCAGTCCACCATATACCAAATTATCAAAGTACCGAACGCGAATCATATGAACTGATGAAAACTAGCTTGACGATAATTCCCAATGTGTCCTCGGGAGCTGCTTTATTAATATTAGAAATTGTCCAGGCTTATCCTTTGCTACATAAAGGATTGGGACACCTTGCTGCACTTTGTTTACTTTATTTACTTGTTGCTCGTTACTATTTATCTTATCACAAAACTATATATTACCTACAATTTCAGTGCTTGCAGAGAAAACCTTACTGAAAACCGCTTATAATTTCCTTCTGCTCCTTTTTGGGTTCGACACTCTTACTTATCGAAAGGACTACGATAGATCCCGCAAAAAAAAGAAAGGACTACGATAGATCCCCTATACTTGTGGGTCATCACCTGCGGCCCACGGCGTGGCTAAGCTAGCAGGCCGTACGGCCCATCTTCATCAACAACGCATCCAAGATCCTCGCGAGGCGGACGACACAAGACCTCTTCAGGAGTGGCCTAGTCAGGCAGGCTCACGAGGAGCTGATATATCAAGGCGGGGCAAACCTCACAAGGCTCTCGTGACGTGAGCCATGACGATCGGCATCGGGTGGGCACCAGGCGGGCGCCAGCGCGTGCAATGTCCTTGTTTCCTCTTTGGTGCTAAGGAGGCCAGCGCAGGCAAGGAGTACCGAGGCATCAGGCAAAGGTTGCTATATACCAGAAGGACGGCAAGACGGAGGTCATCGTGGAGCCCAAGACGGCGTCACCACTAGAGCTTTTCGCAGGAAAAGACCACTTTTGTCAGGATAACCTGTACTAGCTGCCCCCCTTCAAATTTGCCCGCCGTTGTTGGCTCCTTTCCCGCTCAATATTTGGGAAGAGGACCAGGGCCCCTATAAATAGGTCTAGCCACCGTAGTAGCAGGGGATCGGACTTTGGACTGGTTCCACTCCATCCTCACACGCACAAGCTAGTAGAGCACAAGAACACCTCAACCTCAGGAGGCTATTTTTCCCTCTGTACTGTTCATCATCAACCCAAGAGGCAATCCACCACACACTGGAGTAGGGTATTACACCACAACGGTGGCCCGAACCAGTATAAATCTCGTGTCTCTCTGTGATTGCGAGTTCGTCGAGTTCGTCCGCGAGATCTTAGCAAGCTAGGGTGTAGATCGGTAGGATGGGAAGACTTCGCGCGCACCCCAATTTTCGAACCTTAAGGGTTTGCCGGAACCCCACATCCGACAGATAGAACTTCAAATAATTATGACGATATCCAGGCAATGATCAATACATAGGCATCACGTCCAAGATTAGTAGACCGACTCCTGCCTGCATCTACTACTATTACTCCACACATCGACCGCTATCCAGCATGCATCTAGTGTATTAAGTTCATGGAAAAATGGAGTAATGCAATAAGAACGATGAAATGATGTAGACAAGATCCGTTTATCTATATGGCGGTAGATATAGATCTCGTCTTTTTATCCTTAGTAGCAACGATACATACGTGTCGGTTCCCTTTCTGTCACTGGGATCAAGCACCGTAAGATCGAACCCACTACCGGGCACCTCTTCCCATTTCAAGACAAATAGATCAAGTTGGCCAAACAAAACCCAAATATCGGAGAAGAAATACGAGGCTATAAGAGATCATGCATATAAGAGATCAAAGAAACTCAAATAATTTTCATGGATATAAAAAGATATAACTGATCATAAACTCGAAGTTCATCAGATCCCAACAAACACACAGCAAAAAGAGTTACGTCGTATGGATCTCCAAGAGACCATTGTATTGAGAATCCAGCGAGAGAGAGAGAGAGCCATCTAGCTACTAACTACGGACCCGAAGGTCTACAAAGAACTACTCACGCATCATCGGAGAGGCACCAATTGAAGTGGTGAACCCCTCCGTGATGGTGTCTAGATTTGATCTGGTGGTTCTGGACTCTCTGGTAATTTGGATGAATATTTCGCGACTCCCCTAGGGTTTGTGGATTTTGGGGGTATTTATAGAGCAAAGAGGCGGTCCGGGGCACCCGAGGTGGGCACAACCCACCAGTATGCGCTGGGCCTCCTGGCATGCCCTGGTGGGTTGTGCCCCCCTTGGGGCACCCCCAGGTGCAACCAGGGCCCATTGCCTTCCTTCTGGCCCATAAAAAATCATCGTGGAGTTTCGTGGCATTTGGACCCTTTTGGTATTGATTTCCTGCGATGTAAAAAATATGGAAAAAATAGCAACTGGCACTTGGCACTATGTCAATAGTTTAGTACCAAAAAATGATATAAAATGAGTATAAATGATTATAAAACATCCAAGATTGATAATAAAACAACATGGAACAATCCAAAATTATAGATGCATTGGAGACGTATCAATCATCTCCCTTCTCCCAACCAAGGATGGCTGCCACACACAAATCCTCGCATCTCGGTGGCGCACTGAGTGATGCGCCGTGACTCTTAACCTCGACTGTCGTCAGCTATCTATCGATGATGATTCTGAACTCCCCGGAGCCATCATCTCCTCCCACCAGGGCTCCGTTCAACGCATTCGCATCCCGGCATGCTACCTGCTGGACATACCCGTATGGTGGGTGCCTGGCTGACATCCCGTCAATTCAAAAAACTCGAGCAACTTGAGTTCTACCATTATTACAGCGATAGGTTACCACTAATCACTGCATCTGTGCCCTCACCACCAATCTCCATCTGATTGTTTTCCTCCTCTATCCACACCGCCACCTTGACCCAGTGCCATCTAGCAGACAATATGCTACAAATGCTTCGACTCCCACTGCTAAAAAAACATGCGCTTGTCTTGGTTGATCTGTTGGAGGCCTCACTGCACAACATCATCCACTCCAGCTGCCCTGCAGTGGAGCGTTTGGTGCTTGCTTTTGGAAATGGAATACATATCCATTGTCTCAAAATAAAGCTGCCTCGCCTTGTAAGCATTGGAATTCGTTTTGAAGGACAGGAACTCATCATCGAAGATGCCCCTTCACTTCAAAGGTTGCTCCGTGATTCTTGTTATAAACCTTGACAAATAACTGTGGTCTCTACGCCTAAACTGGAGACCTTGGGTGCAATTCATGATCCGTTTAAACGTTACAAGATGGTGGTTGGCTCCACACTTATTCAGGTACTGTATATTATCCACGTACACTTTTGTAATTTACATTTTCATTTGTGTGCATAAGTTAAATATCATCTTGGAGTACACTTTCGGTGCTAATATTATGTTATATGCTGAATGAAGAGCTTGTCCATGGATGCCATCAAGGGTGCCTGATTCTGCCAAGACCTTATATATTTATATAGGGTGTCTTGATCTGAACACCACTATTGGCTTGTGATGCTTTCCATGTTTGCAGAATTTTTATATAGAGGTGATGATTTCACACACATTGAAAGCCCATATATAATGTACTAGAATTAACCATTCAGCTGTCGCTCGTTCGACATACTCTACTTTAGACATTAACTATTTTCAATCCTCATGTCTATTTAGGTACTAGGACTGAAAAAGGTCTAACCAATCGATGGCAGAGGAACAACGATGATTTTCTCAGATATCATGACATTCGTTCGAAGACAATAACGGTGGAAGGATATGCATCCAACCGTGCAAACACTAGCTTTGTCACATTCTTCCCGTTGAATGTGAGGGCACTATTGTCCGTGAGGATTAAGTTTTTCGACAAGAAATTTCTCACGGATGGACATGTTGAACAGCATAAAAAGAAGTTTCAGCTGGACTAAAGGGCTTCTGAACGTGCTCGGCTTCTATTTACAACTTCACTACAAAAAAAGACACATCCGTGACATTTTGTGCCGAACGGATTTTTTTCCTGTCATGCTTATGACACTTCTATAACATTAATTGTGACAAAACCCGGTATCATGATAGATGTGGTGGGCTCCTACTTCTATGACAAAAAATCATGACAAAAACTGGGCTTTTCATCCTGGGCGGGCCAGAGATGCACCTTCATGACATTCTTTGGGCCGCCCATGACGGAAAAATCGTGGCAGAAGCGAGGGCGAGGAAAATTTCGGGGAATTCCCGGTTATGTTGGGTGTTCGGGGCCTTGCGATGCATGGAGGGATTGTGCATTTCTCTCGTACATGTACGCGCATGTGTGCGAGGCATTGGGCTCTAATTGAACCCGAACGAGGCGTTCGCTTACTGAACCTGAGCGGTTGCACTAGCTACGTTACTGAACCCAAGCGATCAATCGATCCCTGGCTGTTAACTGAACCCGATCGAGGGATTCCTTCGCTACTACTGCTAACTGAAGCTGATCGAACCCACTACCTCTTGATGAATAGTGAACGTGGGGGTTGGTTGAACGAGTCGAGACGTACGTGGTTGGGGTTGGGTGAACAGTTCCTGGTGGGGGTTGGATGAACAGGACGCCGTGGTAGTAGTAGTAGGCCATTGCTGCTGGATGAACATGACCCCGAGGAGGCCGCCACAGCCGAACAACTGGTTGGGGGTGGATGAACAATAGCCGGTGGAGGGCTGGATGGATAGTAGCCGGTGGAGGGCTGGATGAACAGTAGCCTGTGGATGAATAGTAGCTGGTGGAGGCAGGAGGAAGATGCGGTGGATGAAGAGTGCAGGTGGAGGCTGAAGGAAGTCGATGGTGGGTGAACAGTAGCCCGTGGAGTCCCGTTTTGCGGTATGCCACACCCCTCCGATGAACAGGACCCCCGTTTCGACCGTAGTGCTCCAACACAAGTCTGTTTCCTCCATTTTGCAGTACGCCACACCCCTCCCGATTAATAGGACCACCGTTTCGACCGTAGCGCTCCAAGACAAGCCCGTTTCCTCCGTTTTGCGGGACGCCACACTCCTCCCGATGAACATGATCCCTGTTTTGACCGTAGCCGGTCGAACAGAAGGCCGTTTCCTCTGTACTGCGGTATGCCAGACCCTGTTTCGGCAGTTCCGTCCAAGCTGATTGGCTCCCGTTGAACGGGACGCATTCCGACCCAGTCTGTTGCCTCCCGATGAACATGGCGTTGTTTCTCCATTTCGACCCAGCCGATTGGCTGCCCAATGAACAGGACACCGTTGTTGCCGTCCGTTGCCTCTCCATGTACACGAGCCCTAGCCGTATGTATGCGCGAGTACGCGTTCGAGACCCCGCCTGTATGTACGTACGTGGCCGTATTTTTTGGCATGTGGCTGTACATACATGTACAGGGTTTAGAAGGGACTGCCTGAACTGCTATGTCAGGGGCTCTACTACTACACGTGCCGCCGCTTGCTCGACCATGGTTCATCGTTCCAGAGAGACCGATCGACCAGTATGTAAGTACACATTCGCGACCAGAATGACAATGCTACGTACGCTTCGACCAGGTGGGTTCCCGCTGTCAGGGAATATAAGGAGGCACTTCCTTGCGTGTGAAGTTATTGATGGTGGGTCCAAGCTGTCAGGGGGAGGATTCATTTTTTCGCGCCTAATATGGAGGCACTTCCTTGCGTGCAAAGATGTAGCTGGTGGGTCCATCTATCAGCCTCACCGCGTACACTACTCTTCCGATGGCTGTCGTTTGTTGACGACATTGACCACATCGTGCGGACAACACCTAGGCGGTGTACGACGGAGAGGCCTAGGAAGGGAACGATGTTGAGCTAGGGAAGACGAGGCAGGTGGATGCCCACGCGGAGGGGAGTACGAGGGTTTACTGGTTCCACTGCGGTGCAAGGCTGCCATCTCCGGAGAATAACATGGGGTGTTGGTGAGTAGAGGGAAGGCCTAGCCAGTAGTAGTATGGTCGGACGGTGAGGCCTGCGTGGCAGCACAGCCAGCCACGGGAGGCTGGAGTAGGCGGTACAGCGGGCGCAGGTTTGGGTGGCTGGAGCAAGAAGACCAGAGGTTGAAGACGCAGCTTGGCCGTTGGATTAACATCCCACGGTCAGTGCAGCTTGAATCATTTATTGACTAAGTTGACAAAGCCCAGCATACGCGTTAACTTAGTAGGCAGACAAGTCAGCCTCCAAATCTGGTGGGTCCCAGCTAGCAGGGGAATCAATTATTTTTCCGCATAATAAGGTGGCACTTCCTTGCGTGCGGAGATGTTTTTTGGTTTTTTAATTTCTTCTTTTTTGAGTTAGAATAAAAATAAAACACTTTAGCATCTTTGGTACAATCTATATTTTCACGAAATGGATCATAATAAAGCTGGTGGGTCCCAGCTGTCAGGGAGAGGAAACTTTTTATTTCCGCGTAATAAAGGAAGCACTTCCTTGCGTGCGAAGATGCAGCTGGTGGGTCAAACCTATCAGGGGGAGAAATCATTTGTTTTCGCATAATGCGGGGGCACTTGCTGCGTGTGGCCATGGGCCGTGTGGGTCCCTACTGTCAGCCACTCCACGTACATGCCTCTTCCGATGGCTGTCGTTTGTTGACAAAGTTGACCACACCGCGCTGAGAGAACCAACGCAGTGAACGATGGCTAGCCCCTAAGAAGGGAACGACCCGGAGTCGACGAAGACACAACGGTGGATGCCCATGTAGAGGGGTGTACGAGGGTTCACTGGTTCGGCTACGGTGTGAGGCTGCCGTCGCCGGAGAAGAACCGGAGGTGATTGTGAGTAGAGGAATGGCTTGGATGGCGTTTGGGAGTAGGGTGGGCCGATGAAGCCTGCGCGGCAGCACAGCCGCCCACGGGAGGCGGTAGCAGCGGAACCATCGGCGGTGGTTTGGGCGGCTGAAGCAAGAATATCCAAGATTTAAGAAGCACTACAGCCGTTGGATGGACATCCAACGACCACTGCTGCTAAAATCGTGTCTTGACTATAAGTTGACAAAGCCTTCCGTACGCCTTAATAGGCCCACAAGACTTCCGTACGCGTCACTGACTGTAAATATAAAAAAATAGTAGGCCCACAAGTGAGCATCACATATGTTGCAGAGAACATATAGCCCATTTGTGATTTGTAATAATGTACAACCCATTTCTGAATTCTAATGGAATTTACTACAACCCATTTACAGTTTGTTAAAATTACAACCCATTTTCTAGCCAGGGCAACGATTAATAATTTCAACCAACCGCTCAAAACAGAATTCAACCAAAAATCCCACATTTTGATGGGATCCGAAATATACTTTCAAAATGAATTTGTATTAGGTAAAAATCTAATGAAATATTGCACGCGCAATAAGTAATGAAATTAAAATTTTCAGATAAAAAAAATATATTTTGAAATTAATTACCTGTTTGGTGTGTTCTTGTATATTTACAATCCAGTTTTTATAATTACATCCCATATTTTATTTCTTAAAGCCCATTTTCTTGTTAGGCCTAATGCACCCCTCCTAGGAAAGATTTACAGCCCAGTGGGACGGAGAATAACAAGTTGACCTAGGTTGGGTATTCCGCAAAAAAGTATAGCCGGGCTAGCCATTTCCACCTTAAAAATTTAATATCTGGGCTCGATATATGGTCGACATAAAATAATAGCCTGGGCTAGACGGGCCACAGCCCGCCCAGTTGATACCCTGCTCCTCTGAACAACAACAAAAACATCGCTCAAGAAAAACTCCGCTTACACCTCAAAAAACAAATACTGCTCGAGCTGCTGGGTTCCAACTGTCAGCCTCTCCTTGTGCAATTCTCTCGTTTATTGACTACTAGTACATGTGTATGTGCAATGCACGTTAATTTGCAAGTATATTAAGTGCACACGGATATTAAGTAGGATATTATTTGCATGTTATTATGTGATGAGCACTATTTTTGGCATGAAATTAACTGCACGCTAAACGTGTTGAGCGCTCGACATTGAAGCAGTCTAGGTCATTGGATTGACATGATTTGATGGTCGAGATTAATTGGATCTGCCCCTTTGGGTCTTTTTATATTGGTATAGATATAGATATAGGTTGACAATGGTGTGGGACCGTGACGTCAGGAAACCAGGAGGAAGCAAAACAATTTATAGTTGTATATAATAAGGAGGAACATGCGTACGTACGGCTATGGCCCTGGTGGGTCCCTAATGTCATCCTCTCCAAGTAAAGTCATCTCATGATTCCTCATGTTCGTTGACCATGTTGACAATGCTCAGCGCCACGGCGAGCGCAACAAGTCGAAGGACGACAGAGAGGGCCTCGCGGGCCTACAGGTGGTCTAATACAGCGCCCGCTGCTCATTGAGGAAGCCATGATCATCGGACACCTATGAGCACCTTCGAGAGACTGAGCCGACATGAAACGGATGATGAGTTGGTCGGAAGATCATATGGTTTCACCTCTAACCTACCCGAGTTGTCGTATGGGCTATGAATGAAACATAAGACAATGAACTACTTAAGCACAGGAACAACAGAAGAGGATGATCTTCTTAACATGCAAATCACTCGCATTAGATCAACATGCAAAACAATATGAAGCATTATTCTCAGGAGGCACAGTGAACAGCTCATGATGCAGCATGCCACAACATTCCAAGCTCAACTTTGCAATCAAACTCAGAAGGCCTGGAATTTCATAGACAACATTCAGAACAAACTCTTAAAATACCTTACATAAGTCAACATTCATGTGACTATGCATCTCAGCAGAGTAAATATTTACTTCTGTACTGAACACAGGAATAGGAAAAAATGATCGACGCAGCTCACAGCAAAGGGCGTCCCACTCCAAAATATCAAATGCATGTCTTCTAGCGAACATCAATGAGCAAAATTTGACAAGGTTTTCCAGTTCCAATATATTAAACTAATGTCTTCTTTCTAACATCAATGATTAAACTTTGACTAGCTTTTCCCATTCAAAATATGTAATTCCTATGATTGTGGAACGAGCAGGATTTGTCATCAGTTTGCACATTGAAATGGCACATGGAGTCGGGTTAACCAGCGTATCTTTTTGTGCAGTTCCGCTGAAATCAAACAATGTCTTGTGTAGCATGGTGGATTTCGTATTTATATCATTATATGTTGCGAGGCGTTGAACACATTGGCAGCTCCATTCAAGTAGATAGTCCGGTGGATCAAGGTGATGAGGAATGATTAGAGAACCATTCGATGTATTGTGCATGATGAAGTATTATGGAGGACATGGACCATCTGAACATTTTGTGCAGTTCCACTGAAATCAAGCTGAGCATCCCTGTCTGCATAAATACAAAAAAAGCGTGATGAATATAATAGTGGTACTAGTTGACTAACATACGCTTACAACTATAATCATCTTCGTTATCTTAACAGGAAAAGATAGCAATACAATAGCTTCAATTAAACATTTATTCAAAACAATACAACAATATAAGTATCACAACATAACAAAGCAAAATCATGTGGATGAAGGCTGATACTGACCTCGTTTGTTACAGCTGCATCGGCAACTGACTTGGTCATACCTTTCCTTGTGGAGTGAATTTTGCACTCCACGTGTTGTTGGGTTTCCGATGATCTCTGCAGACTAGTCATGTCAGCGTCTACTAATACTCTGTAAAGCTTGTCGATCATTCCTTGTGTAATGTAAGCGCATAAGCGGTGGCGCTTCTTTCTGCAAAGTGGAAAGACCAACTGGGCCCAATAATGCAACAGTTTGCCTTAAGCACATTGGTTCCCTTTGTGCAGTTCAATTAAAATCAAAGTCGAAATAGAACCGAGCAGAAGTTTTGATATCCATGTATGCAACAATAGGTATAAAGGAAACAATTACTAAGAAATAACGGTTGATGACTTATACACCCAGGAGAAAAAACATCTACCTTATCTTAATGGGAAACAAAGCAAGAAAGTAGAAATTCTCAAATAGTGTGATTCATTCATATCAACTGACACATTATCTTAACAGTACCTTGTTTCAACATGTATAAAGAATGAAAAAGCAGAAAAGTACCATTCCTAAAACAATGCAACTGATTCATATTAACAGACACATTATCTTAACAATACCTTGGTTAAACATGTAGAAAGAACTACAAAGCAGGATAGTACCATTTGTAAAACACTTTAACTGATGTATAATAACAGAGACATTATCTCAACAATACATTTCTTAAACATGTACTTCGGCCGGTCCCTAATAGAAATGGTACTCCCGCCGATCCCTAACAAGTGTTGCAGTTTTGAACTAAGATTCAGTAGTTAATTATGAGTGTGGCATCGCTTAATTTTACCAGTGGCATTAGATTAACAAAAAGCATAAACAGTTGCAGGGGAGAGTGGGTGCAACAGCACCATGTGCTTCCATCTACTTATGAAGGGGGTGATGTAGAGTTTGTTGTCACTAAGCAATAAACATCATGTCTGAGTTGGTCCCCTTTTTGTTTGCTTAATGGGAAAAGATATCAATTCAATAGCTTCAATTCAACATTCATTTAAATAATACCAATACAAGTAGCACAACACCTCAAAGCACACTGCACGATCATGTAGATGAAGGCCGGTACAGACCTTTCATGATGCATTCAAGATCACCTACGAATCTTCCAACACGAATAGGAAATCCAATCTCATTCTGTGTAGTTCAACTAAATCAAGCAAAGTCGCCGGTGTGACATTTAAGTTCGCTATAGCAACAAGTTGAATAGATATCCCTATTTTAACAGAGGCAAAAAAGGAAACAATTACTGGCCAATAAAGGAGGATGAAACATACAACAACAAAAAGAAGCATCTACCTTATCTTGATGGAAAACAAAGCAGGACAGTAGCATTTCTAAAATGGTTGCATTGATTCATATTAACCGAGACATTCTCTTAAAACAACATTCCTTACAAATGTAATTTACTTTTAACAGTGGCATTACTTCAATTTCCAGCGGCATTCTTAGATTAACAACAGCAAAATAGTTGTATGGGACATGGGACATGGGACATGCCAGCACCATGTGCGTCCACACGTATAAATGCGTGATGCTGACTATGTTGCCAAGCAGCATATCTACGTTGGTCCCATATTTGTTCTCTTTGAACCTTTTTCCTATGTGAGGGCAGCAAATCTAGTCCTGCACAAACTACTCGACCCCCCAGTTTCTTTCCTTTTTCAACAAAGATATCGGTTCCTTACAGATGTGTGTACTGGGTTACCCCCCTTTTCCCTTTTCGAACAACAAAGCGACTGGATAGCCAGTCTATACTACTTTCCCTCCCCCTTTCCTCATTGAACCACGTCCTAGATTCATGCTCCACCCCACCCCACCCTTCTTTCCTCTTTGAGCCAAGACCTAGATTCAACTATTGAATCAAAAAAGATCCGCATGCAGCTAGAGCAATGGAGGTCTCAAAGAAAGTTATACCTTAGGGTCATCGGGATGTGGCTAGGCATGCGGCAGGAGGCCGAATCTGCCCACAGTATGTACGGCAGTGAGGAAGAAGGGGTCAGAGGCCCTCCCGCACAGGCATTGGGTGAAAGAGAACAACGCAGCCGGCAGTGGATTGCCTCCCTCGCCGAAGGCGATAGAGTGAACGCTGCACCTCCTCCCCTTCCCCGGCAGACAGGATCCTGGACGGCTCCTTCACCACCGTGTGAGGGGGAGAGAGACAGAGGCCAACGCAGTCTTGTTTAGATCTGGTGAAGAGGTATATATATATATATATATATATATATATATATATATATATATATATATATATATATATATATATATATATATATATATATATAGGAAAATCCATCCTACCACCCGTGGTAGTTACCCCACATATCTCATATACTACCAAGTGGTACTATATATACTATTTTATTATTTTAAATATGTTCATATACTATATCTAAGATATTTAAAAGCAAGTTACGTGAAAAATTGCATATGAGCCCATAGTTTTTGTTATATTTATGAAATACGTACATATTTGTATGCGTAAAAAAGAGCATACTCAAAAATGGTACATACTACCTAAAAATTAGTATATATACTACCTAATCATTGTTATATACTACATACTACACATACATACACTCGGTTTCGACAGATACTACATACACCATACAAAACGCAAGTGGTGGTAACTACCACTGCTTGTAGGAAACATTTGTCCTATATATATATATATATATATATATATATATAAGCGTGAGCGTGGAGAGTGCAAACCCTAGCTTATATAGTACTTGTGTATACTACTAATATAGTGGAGTGGTTTTCTTTTTCTCTCCATAACAATCGTTTTAAATTGTGTAAGTACGAAACGAAACTCTTTATTTAACGTACCAGTGAAGAAAACTACTTACGATCAACTAACAATCCACGCGCCCTGGTCGCACTTCCTATCCTTCACGTGCGGTACACTACCCTCTGTTAACTGAACAACCACACACACGCCAAATTATCGGAAAGGTGTGAGAGTATGTACAAATAAAGAATTTTAATTTCAATTATCGGAAAGGTTTGAGAGTATGTATAGTTTTCCCTCTCTCAATAATTATGGTTTGATGTGTTCAGCCTAAACTTGGTCAAACTTTACAAAGTTTGACTTCAGTAAAATCTAATATGCAAAGTAAATAAAAATGGAGGGGTACTAGGTCCATCCGGGTTTTTAGTCCACACCATATTTTTAATCAAAGTATGACCACATATTTAGTTAATAGCTGGACAAATAAAATTACAGGGGAGCTAAAGACAAAGTTGTGAGAAGGCTTAGAAATCAATACAAAACTTATGCTCTTAGTACCAACATCGATGCTTCTTCGAGGAAACATTTGGTTCATAGCAAATTGTGTGATAAAATTGCACCAACGTGAAAGACAACTGTGTCTCCAATGCAACCAAGTTGAACTGATGAAGGAATCATCTTTGTGGGTAACAAGCAAAGAGGACTGATGGAAGACAACTTGTTTTTTTGTTGAAAATCGATCAGCTTCACCAGCCGATGCAACCATGAGCACCGATAGGTCATCATGGTGATGCATCATCCATTTGGCATCAAGTTTGGGTGAGGCACCAATGAAGTTCGACAAATCCTCACTATGGTCTGTTTCTTCTTGGTAATCAAGCTCGAGGAAGGAAGAACCACGTGGCAGAGGACAGTGAGGCGGAACAATAATGGCCATCCAATTTTGTGAGGTTCCACTAAAATTGACGAAGACACGCCAGGGTATGGAGATCCACATCCTTGTTTGCAAAAATATAAAAAAGGGATATGGTGTTGTCACTTTGTTTTGGCAGAGGTACAAGATTTACAGCGATATCTCAATTGTCAATAAAAATTAATGAAAAGTACACCAACAAATAGAAGCATCATGATTATCTTGATGGGAACTAAACCAGGATAACCAAGAAAAAAAAAGTAGGACAGAAGCATTTATCGACGCCTCTGGACTGACATCATCATTACTTAAAAGGGACGTCACTTTAACATGGGCATTGCTTCATTTAACCTGTGAAAGTACTGTATTAGATTAGCAGCAGCAATAGGAGCTTATGGACAATGACCACACAACCACCATGTACTTCTTGTCGAAAAAACATGTATATCTCCACCGAGGCATAAACCAGGACAACTGTACCATCCCAAATTTTCAATTTGGAATGTTATAAATAGATCATTCATGCATATCATATTTTATTGCATTTTCGTTTCGCGATCCTCGAAATCCTAAGCAACTCAAGGACCCTCGGAGAGAGTTGGGGATTTCCCGGTTTTCATATTTGATTTTTATCAAATATTGAAACGAGGATTTTTGTTTTAATTATTTTTCTCTTCGAAAAATATTTCATATTAAAATATGAGAGGAGATAATATGACTTATCCAAAATAATTGAAATATTGGAGGAAAAATATTAAAATAAAATATTTGATTTTATTTGGATTTTATTTGCATTAGAAAAAGTGCACATTTTCAAAATTGCATTTTAGGACCAAGAAAATGTTCATCTCGTTCTAAATATTTTATTTAGACGGTGAAAATTTGTTTTGACATTTTTAGATTTTTATTTTCTTTCTAGGATTTATTTTCTGTTCGGCCGAATTGTAAAAAAAAAACTTCGGGCGCCGGCTGGGCCGAAACCCAGTAGGCCAGCCCATCTCCTGTGCAGCCGTCCGCGCTGGGCCTTGCCGCCCGTCGCCGACTCGGAACAGGAGTTCGAGCCAGACTCCTCGCCGCCGCCTTGCCCCCTCCTCCAAGCCACCGCCCCCCTTTATATGCCGCCCCAAGCCCCCGCCACCAGCACCAACATCCGCCGCCGCAGCCCGCCTCTCGAGCCGTGCCGCCACCCGCGCCTCGCCGCCGCCACAAGTCGCCCGCTCCCGCGCCCGCGCAGCCGTCGGCCGCCCGCCGCCCGCAAGCCAGCAGCCTCGCTGCCGGAGTCCCGCGCCTCGCCGGATCCGACGAGGTAGCCGCCGCCGCCGTTTTTTCTAGAAAACCGATTCGGTTTTTTTAGAAACCCTAGTTCATTTTTTTAGATCGGTTCGCCGGTTTTTCCCGGTTCTTCTATTTAGCGGACCTTCGTCCGTACGTTCGTTTTAACGAACGGTTTTCACTCGTCAGTTACAAACAACGAACGCTCGTTCGTTAGCCTGTTCGTCAGTTTTCTTTTTATCAGATTTTTCCGCAATTATTCTCGATTGTGATTTCTGATCCGTTTTTCATTTCAGTTTATCTTTTCGCTCGTTTATCGAAATCAGGCGATTCAAGCGCCTAGATCTTCGTCTCGAGACCCTCTTTCTGTTTAATCAACTCAAACAAGATTTTGGTATTGTAAAATTTGACTTTAGTTCAGATTAGTAAACGGATCTTGTTTCTTTCGCCATTTGAGTTTCGTTGCTCCGTTTGATTTGATTCTTTTTGCAAACTGGAGTTCTTAAGTTGAACTTTCTGGTCAATCTCTTTTATTTGAGTTTTGCCCGTGCTTCTCTGCTTGATTTCTTATGTATGCTATTGTTTGTTCGCGATAGAATTCCCGGAGTGCGAAGCGTGCTACTACGAGTCCCTAGATTTCGCGGATCGTCAGCAAGGCAAGTAACACATTGATCATACTCTTTCCATACCCAGTTTTTATGCATTAGCTTCAACCCTCAAACATTGCATGATTAGGATGTCATTAACATGTGGGTTGGGAAGTAGTTTATGAGGTAGAACCTATTGCCCTGTTATATTCAAGCCCTTGGGATCTACTTCTACGCGTTGCTTATATTGCTATGCTATGCTCGTAGACGTGGTTTGGGTGAGTGAAATCCATGACAGATGTGAGATTGTTAATTAATGGTTCAACTTAAGGTGGCAACTTAAATACATATATGGGTGGATTTTGAGGCACCTAGAGAATCCAGTGTTGTCTGTATTTTTGGAAATCCCAGGGTTCCGTGTGATCTTCCTATGGGCTGCTACGTCTTGAGCTTGCGTTGGTTTTTCCCGAAGAGGAGAGGATGATGCAGCACAGTAGCGTAAGTATTTCCCTTAGTTTTTGAGAACCAAGGTATCAATCCAGTAGGAGGCCACGCACAAGTCCCTCGTACCTGCACAAAACGATATCTACTCGCAACCAACGCGATTAGGGGTTGTCAATCCCTTCACGGTCACTTACGAGAGTGAGATCTGATATAGATAATATTTTTGGTATTTTTGGTATATAGATGCAAAGTGAAAAGTAAAAGGCAAAGTAAAAACAAAGCAAGCATAAAAGTGATAGAGATTGATATGATGAGAATAGACCCGGGGGCCATAGGTTTCACTAGTGGCTTCTCTCAAGAGCATAGATATTCTACGGTGGGTGAACAAATTACTGTTGAGCAATTGATGAATTGAGCATAGTTATGAGTATATCCAGGCAATGATCATGTATATAGGCATCACGTCCAAAACAAGTAGATCGAAACGATTCTCATCTACTACTATTACTCCACTCATCGACCGCTATCCAAAGATGCATCTAGAGTATTAAGTTAAAAACAGAGTAACGCCTTAAGCAAGATGACATGATGTAGAGGGATAAATTCATGCAATATGATAAAAAAAAACCATCTTGTTATCCTCGATGGCAACAATACAATACGTGCCTTGCAACCCTTTCTGTCACTGGGTAAGGACACCGCAAGATTGAACCCAAAGCTAAGCACTAGAGAGCAAGTTTAGAGAGCAATAATCAAAGTCACGGAAATCTAGCAAATCACACAAAGTTTTGGGAATAGTAGAGACACTAGCACCCAAATCACACAAAGCATTAAACTCATGATCTTTAATTTTAATTTTGATAGTAGGTTCCCACTCATCATAGAGCTTCCTAGGGATAGAAACTTTCAACTCAAGTTTTTCTTCATAAGATTGCAGCAAGGCATCAATAATGTGTACGGTAAAAGCCTTATTTTGTCTATAAGCATGAGGAGAATTTAGCATGGATTGCAACAAGGAAATACAATCAATTAAAGAGCATTTTTCATAATGAAATTCCTTGAGATCCAATATAGTGGGTTTAGCAACATCTAGATTTTTATTTCTTTCAATCCCACTTTTATCAATTTCATCATCAAGATCTAAAAACTCCGAATTCTTAGAACGCCTTCTAGGTAAAGGAAGATCATATTCAGATTCATCAAGATTCATATTGCAAAACAAAGACTTAATGGGGGACACATAAATAACTTTTAGATCTTCATCTTGATTTTCATAGGAATTGGAAGAACACGCTTTAATAAAGGCATCTTTGGAAGCACGCATCCTAGCGGATCTTTCTTTGCACTCATCAATGGAAATTCTCATGGCTTTGAGAGACTCATTGATATCATGCTTAGGAGGAATAGATCTAAGCTTTAAAGAATCAATTTCAAGAGAAATTCTATCAACGTTTCTAGCCAAATCATCAACTTTAAGCAATTTCTCTTCAAGAAAAGCATTGAAATTCTTTTGTGAATTCATAAACTCTTTAACACTACTCTCAAATTCAGAGGGCATATTATTAAAATTTCCATAAGAGTTGTTGTAGGAATTTCCATAATTATTAGAAGGACTACTAGGATAAGGCCTAGGATTAAAATTCCCTCTATAGGCGTTGCTTCCAAAACTATTCCTACCAAAAAAATTCACATCCATAGATTCATTATTGTTCTCAAGCAAAGTAGATAAAGGCATATCATTGGGATCAAGAGGAGTATTTTTAGGAGAAAAAATCTTCATAAGTTCATCCATCTTTTCACTCAAAACATTGATTTCTTCTATAGCATGCACTTTTTTACTAGAAGATCTTTCGATTGTGCCATTTAGAATAATTAGCCATAATATTATCAAGCAATTTGGTAGCATCTCCTAACGTAATTTCCATAAACGTGCCTCCCGCGGCCGAATCTAAAAGATTTCTAGAAGCAAAATTCAATCCGGCATAAATTTTTTGTATGATCATCCATAAATTCAAACCATGAGTAGGGCAATTGCGAAGCATTAATTTCATTCTTTCCCAAGATTGGGAAACATGCTCATGATCAAGTTGTTTAAAATTCATGATATCGTTCCTAGGAGTGATAATCTTAGCGGGAGGAAAATACTTAGAGATGAAAGCATCTTTGCACTTGTTCCAAGAATCAATACTATTTTTAGGCAAGGATGAAAACCAAACTTTAGCACGATCTCTAAGTGAAAACGGAAATAACTTCAATTTGACTATATTGTTATCCGTATCTTTCTTCTTTTGCATATCACACAAATCAACAAAATTGTTTAGATGAGTAGCGGCATCTTCACTAGGAAGGCCGGCGAATTGATCTTTCATAACAAGATTCAGCAAAGCGGTATTGATTTCACAAGACTCATCATTATTAAGAGGACCAATCGGAGTACTAAGGAAATCATTATGATTGGTAATCAAGAAATCACATAATTTGGTATTATCTTGCGCCATGGCAACAAGTAATCCAACACACAAGCAAACAGAAGGGCAACGGGAAAAAGAGGAGGAGATTGGGAAAGAGAGGGCGAATAAAACGGCAAGGGTGAAGTGGGGGAGAGGAAAATGAGAGGCAAATGGCAAATAATGTAATGCGAGAGATAGGGATTCCAATGGGTACTTGGTATGGTTGACTTTCTTGCGTGAGCCTCCCCGGCAACGGGCGCCGAAATCCTTCTTGCTACGTCTTGAGCTTGCGTTGGTTTTCCCCAAGAGGAGAGGATGATGCAGCACAATTGCGTAAGTATTTCCCTCAGTTTTTGAGAACCAAGGTATCAATCCAGTAGGAGGCCACGAGCAAGTCCCTCGTACCTGCACAAAACGATAGCTACTCGCAACCAACGCGATTAGGGGTTGTCAATCCCTTCACGGTCACTTACGAGAGTGAGATCTGATAGAGATAATATTTTTGGTATTTTTGGTATATAGATGCAAAGTGAAAAGTAAAAGGCAAAGTAAAAACAAAGCAAGTATAAAAGTGATAGAGATTGATATGATGAGAATAGACCCGGGGCCATAGGTTTCACTAGTGGCTTCTCTCAAGAGCATAGATATTCTACGGTGGGTGAACAAATTATTGTTGAGCAATTGACATAATTGAGCATAGTTATGAGTATATCCAGGCAATGATCATGTATATAGGCATCTCGTCCAAAACAAGTAGATCGAAACGATTCTGCATCTACTACTATTACTCCACTCATCGACCGCTATCCAAAGATGCATCTAGAGTATTAAGTTAAAAAAGAGTAACGCCTTAAGCAAGATGACATGATGTAGAGGGATAAATTCATGCAATATGATAAAAAACCATCTTGTTATCCTCGATGGCAACAATACAATACGTGCCTTGCAACCCTTTACATCCTTTGGGTAAGGACACCGCAAGATTGAACCCAAAGCTAAGCACTTCTCCCATTGCAAGAACTACCAATCTAGTTGGCCAAACCAAACGGATAATTCGAAGAGACTTGCAAAGATAACTCAATCATACATAAAAGAATTCAGAGAAGAATAAAATATTTTCCATAGATAATACTGGATCATAAACCCACAATTCATCGGTCTCAACAAACACACCGCAAAAATAAGATTACATCAAATAGATCTCCACGAGAGGGGGAGAACATTGTATTGAGATCCAAAAGAGAGAAGAAGCCATCTAGCTACCAGCTATGGACCCGAAGGTCTGAAGTAAACTACTCACACTTCATCGGAGGGGCTATGGTGTTGATGTAGAAGCCCTCCGTGGTGGATGCCCCCTCAGGGAGCTCGAGAACAGGCCCGGATGGGATCTCGTGGATACTGGAAGTTGCGGCGGTGGAATTAGGTTTTTGGCTCCTGTTACGATCGTTTGAAGTGCGTGAGGTATATATAGGAGGAAGGAGTACGTCGGTGGAGCGTCAGGGGGCCCACGAGGTAGGGGGCGCGCCCAGGGGGGCGCCCTCCACCCTCGTGACCGCCTCTGGCACTTCTTGGAGTAGGGTCCAAGTCTCCTGGATCACGTTCGGTTGGAAAATCACGTTCCCGAAGGTTTCATTCCGTTTGGACTCCGTTTAATATTCCGTTTCTTCGAAACACTGAAATAGGCAAAAAACAGCAATTCTGGGCTTGGCCTCTGGTTAATAGGTTAGTCCCAAAAGTAATATAAAAGTGGAAAATAAAGCCCAATATAGTCCAAAACAGTAGATAAAGTAGTATGGAGCAATCAAAAATTATAGATACGTTGGAGACGTATCATGGACCGCCACCCGGGCTCAAAGGGAACTAAGATGATTCATGCTAGGAACTTCCGTGTGCAGCCACAAGCTATTATGGGCTCTAGCATAGTTGAGTAAGTTACGTGAAGCTCGTGAAGAGGTGGATCAGCAGGTAGAGGGTTGTAGGTTTGGTATGGTCTGCCCGTAGTAGAGAGTTAATGTTTCTGAAAGACCGTGTCTCGGTCATCCGTTTCTCAAACACCATGTAGTGCGAGAAATCCAACGGAGGCGATCGAGTCTTGTGGGGAAAAGTGCGCAAACGTCTGCAGAGTGTACAAACTAATCAAGGTTAGCCGTGTCCCCGGTTATGGACAATCTTGAGTATCTAGTACTTGGAGTATCTTAAGTATCTCATCACTCTTAATTAATAATTGTTGGGTTGATAATTACTTTAATTGGGATTGAGTTGGAGGAACCTTCTCAATGATGTTTCAACTACCATGATAGTTAAATTAAAAATCTATTCCTTTGGTGTAGGGAAAAATTGGCTTTTCGCAAAACTATAACCATAGAACTTTCCACCAGCCAAATATGCATGTAGTGATAGCATTATTTTGTTCTTGCTCTACTGTGTTATATTGCCAGCATATTCCATGTGATGGCCCGTTTTCGGGCTGCAACGTATTATGTTGCAGACTTTTCAGACGAGGAGTAAGGTTCGTTAGGTCGTTACCATGCAGCTCAGCTATGCCGTTGGAGTTGATTGACTCACTTTATCTTCCAAGCCTTCCGCAATTATCGTATTAGATGGCCTTAAGCCATATTTATTGTAGTAAGTTCTCTTTTGAGACATTCAATGTAATAAGTGTGTGATTGCTACTCTGTTATAAATCCTTTGAGTACTGTGTGTGTCAGCATTACCGATCCAGGGATGACACTGAAGCACAGAGACTTGACCGTTTGAGGTCGGGTCGCTACAAGATGGTATCAGAGCACACGCTGAGTGTAGGACACGACCACTAAGATAAAACCCTAGGTCACTCTTCTCTACTCATTTCTGACTCCTCTCCATTTTCTACTCTTTAGGATGGCGGAGATGAAGAACAAGTTTGCGCAACCGGATGAAGACACCCCTTTTGTACGCCACTTGAAGGAAGTCACTAGGTACTTGAATGTTGGAATACCAAGCTTCACCGGGACATACAATGCCACCTTACCAGAAGAGGAGCGCTGGATGATTCAAGTACAAGTTCCAGGAAGGACGTTCCCGCCAACCTCTAAACCCATAGAGTTTTCTTTTGAAGCACCCACCTGGAGTCTAGGCAAGAGCATGGCTGCCCACATTACCATGGGACGCATTGGAGAAGTCTACAACAAGGATCTCAAGGACACTATCTACCAGATATGTGGGCGCCGAGACGAGAAATGGGAGATGATCAACACTAAGAAGGATAGATCCATTGCGGCTTTCATCCAGGAGCTAAACCAGCACATTCAACGTCAGGAGAACCAGATGTGCACAGACATGCTGGATTTGAAGAAGGCGAAGACTAGGATCATCGAGCTGGAGGAAGAACTTAAGTCTACACGCGATGGATATGAGGAGGAAATTAAGACACTATTGGAGAAGAATGACGACCTGGTAAAGAAGATCGGAGTATTCATGGGAGATCCAGCGCCGGGAAGAGAAGACGACGATTCCACTTGCCCGGACAACTACATCATCATCGACGACACCGACTCCGACCCTAGTGATGATGACTATGAAGACGAAGCTGGAGCAGATATCATGGAGTCTTCCACCGATCAAAATTTCTAGATGACCACCAAATAATTAGTAGTATTCCCCCATGTAATTAGTAGTTGTAGAGCACTTTTCGATAGTTCTAGACCACTTGTATGCCCTTGCTTGATTGATTGAGTGAAATGTTTGTGTTTGTCTCATGTGCATATGGGTAGTGCTTTCTCACTAGACCCCTTTTCTATTTTGATCTCTTCCATCTAAACCCATCAGATGCCTCCGAGACGTGACACCGGATTTGCCTTCCACGGAGCTCACTTAGTTGATCCAAAGAAGAACACCTTGATGCAATTGTTAGTCCGTAACCAAGGCAACAACAACAACAAAAACAACAACAAAAACAACAACAACACCAACAACAACAACAACAACTACAACAACAACAACAACAACAACAACAACAACAACAACAACAACAACAACAACAACAACAACAACAACAACAACAACAACAACAACAACAACAACAACAACAACAACCCGCCTCCAGTTGACAACCTAGCCCGTTTTCCGAGGTTACAGCCGCCGGTGTTTTCCAGTAGCACCAAGCCTATAGTTGCTGATGATTGGCTACGCCGTATTGGAAGGGAGTTGACCACCGCAGGTTGCACAGATGCTGAGAAGGTGCGCTTTGCCGCACATCAATTGGATGGACCAGCAGCCACATGGTGGGAGAATTACACGGCCACTTTCCCCATAGCCAATGTCACTTGGGACCAGTTCAGCAAGCTTTCCGTACATCCCATGTCTCAACTGTAGCCATGAATATGAAGAAGCGTGAGTTTTGCAACTTACGCCAGGGGAACCGTACTGTGGCTCAGTACGTGGATGAGTTTAGTAAGTTATCTCGCTATGCCCCTGATGATGTGGCCACAGATGCCGCGAAGCAGGAGAAGTTTATGGAAGGGCTGAATGATGAGATGAGCATGCAGTTGATGGTGGAAACCTTCAACAACTACCAGGATTTGGTAGATAAGGCTCTTATGATTGAAGGGAAGCAGTAGCAGAATGGGAGCCGTAAGAGGAAGTATGGACAAGGGAGGTATAATTCAGGAGCTCAGCAGAAGCCTCGCCTAACCCCGAACTCGGGAGGGCTTGTTCATAACCATGGAGGTCATAACCACGCCGGAGGAGGTTCGCATAACCACAATGGTTCTAAGAATGGGAATGGGAATGGAACAAACAATAATCAGAACCGCCCCAATCCAGCCACACCCGCCAAAAGAGATCTAAGTCACATTACTTGCTTTAAGTGCGGGAAGACTGGACACTATGCCACGGAGTGCCCTGAAGGGAAGAATGGAGACGGAAATGGGAGCGCTGGGAAGAAGCCCAATCCATTCAACAAAGGACAAGTGAACCACGTTAACGTGGAGGAGGTTGAAGAGCAGCCAGACGCAGTTATAGGTAAGTTTTTGGTTAAATCGTTTACCGCTCTTGTTCTTTTTGATACTGGTGCATTGTGTTCATACATATCAAGGGGATTCGTGGATAAGTTTAAACTACCAACCCAAACCCTTAGGACCCCTCTTTTAGTGAGCTCACCTGTAGCAGAGTATATGGCTAGTCGATGGTGCGACCAGATACCCCTAACCATTGGCACCCATGTTTTTCCGTCTGACCTAATAATCTTGGAGTCACAAGGATTGGATGTGATATTAGGTATGGACTGGATGTCAAAGTATGGAGGAAGCATTGACTGTGCTAGTAAGTCGATTTATCTCACCACCCCGGAGGAAAAAAGGATTAAGTATGTATCTAGGCATGTGCCTAGGAGGAGCCAAGTGAATACCCTCACGGGAGTTGTTCAGGAGGAAGTGCGTGTAGTGAAGGATTACCAGGATGTTTTCCCAGAGGAGTTACCAGGCATGCCACTAGATCGAGATATCGAGTTTTTGATGGAGCTATTGCCAGGTACAGGGCTAATATCCAAGAGACCCTATCGGATGCCCACGAATCATCTGGAGGAGATTAAGAAACATATCAAGGAGTTATTGGAGAAAGGTTACATTCGACGGAGTTCATCACCATGGGGAGCCCCAGTGCTTTTGGTTGAGAAGAAGGATAAATCTCTAAGAATGGTTGTTGATTATCGTGCATTGAATGAGGTGACAATTAAAAACAAGTACCCACTGCCGATGATCAATGATCTGTTTGATCAGCTGCAAGGAGCTAAGGTGTTTTCGAAGATCGATCTGCGATCGGGATACCATCAGTTGAAGATTCGAGAGAAGGATATACCAATGACAGCATTCAACACACGGTATGAGTTGTATGAATATATTGTTATGTCATTTGGACTGACTAACGCCCCTGCCTATTTCATGAGCATGATGAACAAGGTGTTCATGGAATATTTGGACAAGTTTGTTGTGGTGTTTATTGATGATATAATGGTATACTCGAAGACTGAAGAGGAGCACAAGCAGCATTTGCATTTAGTTCTCGAGAAACTCAGGGAACACCAGTTGTATGCCAAGTTCAGCAAATGCGAGTTTTGGTTGAAGGAAGTCAGATTCCTTGGACATGTTATATCAGGAGAAGGTATAGCAGTAGACCCCAACAAGCTTCAGTCAGTCACTGAATGGTTGGCACCCACTTCAGTTAGCGAGATCCGCCGTTTTCTTGGACTCGCAGGATACTATCGGAGATTCATTGAGAATTTTTCTAAGATTGCGAAGCCAATGATGGAGTTATTGAAGAAGGATACCAAGTTCAAATGGACGAAAGATTGCGAGGCAAGTTTTCAGGAGTTAAAGAAACGTTTGACTACAGCCCCAATGCTGACACTGCCAGATATATGAAAAGATTTCCAAGTGTATTGCGACGCCTCTCGCTTAGGACTTGGAAGTGTGCTTATGCAGGACGGAAGAGTTGTTTCGTATGCCTCACGACAACTAAAACCACACGAATTGAATTATGCCACGCATGGTTTGGAGCTAGCAGCCGTAGTGCATGCATTGAAGACTTGGAGACATTACCTTATTGGAAACCATTGTGATGTGTACACGGATCATAAGAGTTTGAAGTACATTTTCACATAGAAGGAACTGAACCTTAGGCAGAGGAGATGGTTGGAGCTTATAAAGGATTATGACATGAAGCTGCACTATCATCCAGGCAAGGCCAATGTCGTAGCAGACGCTTTGAACCGGAAGAGTTATGCTAATACTCTAGTGGGTACAGGATTACCAAAGGAGTTAGCAGAGGACATCATGGAACTTCGATTAGAGATTGTTCCTAGAGGTTTTGTTGCAACAATGGAGGTTCAGTCTACATTGTTGGGCAAGATTCGAGAAGCTCAGAAGGATGACAAAGAGATTGCCGAGATAAAGGAGAAAATGAGCAAAGGAAAGGCCAAAGGTTTTTGTGAGGATGAGCACGATACCTTATGGTTTGAGGACCGAGTTTATGTACCCAATGACCCAGAGATCAGGAAGTTAATACTTCAGGAGGCTCATGACTCACCATACTCGATACACCCTAGAAACACCAAGATGTATTTGGATTTGAAGGAACGTTTTTGGTGGACCGGTATGAAGAAGGATATCACCGAGTATGTAGCCGTATGTGATGTATGTTAGAGAGTGAAGGCAGATCATCAAAAGCCAGCAAGATTGTTATAGCCTATGCCGATACCCAAATGGAAGTGGGATAAACTTGGCATGGATTTTATCACCGGATTGCCCAGGACCAAATCAGGATATGATTCTATATGGGTAGTCGTTGATCGCTTGACCAAAGTGGCACCCTTTATCCCAGTGAAAACAACTTATACAAGTGCGAAGTTGGCCAAGATATATATGTCCAGGATCGTGTGTCTGCATGGAGTTCCGAGGACCATCGTATCAGATAGAGGAACATAGTTTACCTCAAAGTTTTGGCATCAGCTGCACCAGACTTTGGGAACGAGATTGGAGTTCAGTACAACATTTCACCCGCAGACGAATGGACAGACCGAGAGACTCAACCAGATTCTGGAGGACATGTTGAGAGCCTGTGCGCTAGATTATGGTCTAGTTGGGATGACAATTTGCCTTACGCAGAGTTCTCATACAACAATAGTTATCAAGCTAGTTTGAAGATGGCACCGTTAGATCCCTTGTATGGACGAAGGTGCAGAACAACGCTGATGTGGGATGAAGTAGGAGACCGACAGTCATTTGGACCAGACTTGATCAAGGAGTCTGAAGAGAAAGTTAAGCTGATTCGAGACAGACTGAAGATAGCTCAGTCCAGGCAGAAGAGTTATGCAGATTCGAAACGCAAGGAGGTAACCTATGAAATTGGAGGCAGAGCGTATCTGCGAGTATCACCCTTGCGAGGAGTGAAACATTTTGGAGTTAAGTGAAAGTTAGCCCCGAGATTTGTAGGACCGTATCGTGTTTTGGAATGTATGGGTGAAGTTGCCTACAAGTTGGAGTTACCTGAAGGACTGTCAGGAGTTCATGATGTGTTTCACGTTACACAGTTGAAGAAGTGTCATCTTTGAGATGGCCGATATACCGTTCGTAGATACAAAGACCCTTGGATGCGATTCAGTTGGACAGTGATTTGACTTATGAGGAGAAGCCAGTTAGGATTCTTGAGTTTTCCAGTTGAGTCACCCGCAGCAAGGTTATCAAGTTTTGCCAAGTTCAGTGGAGCCACCATACCGAGGATGAAGCCACCTGGGAATGAGAGGATGATCTTCGTAAAGACCACCAACACCTATTTTCTAGCCAACCCGAATCTCGAGGGCGAGATTCATCTTAAGGGGGGTAGGTTTGTAACATCCCAAATTCTCAATTTGGAATGTTATACATAGATCATTCATGCATATCATATTTTATTGCATTTTCGTTTCACGATCCTCGAAATCCTAAGCAACTCCAGGACCCTCGGAGAGAGTTGGGGATTTCCCGGTTTTCATATTTGATTTTTACCAAATATTGAAACGAGGATTTTGGTTTTAATTATTTTTATCTCCGAAAAATTTACATATTAAAATATGAGAGGAGATAATATGACTTATCCAAAAAAATTGAAATATTCGAGGAAAAATATTAAAATCAAATATTTGATTTTATTTGGATTTTATTTGCATTAGAAAAATTGCATGTTTTCAAAATTGCATTTTAGGGCCAAGAAAATGTTCATCTCGTTCTAAATATTTTATTTAGACGGTGAAAATTTGTTTTGGCATTTTTAGATTTTTTTCTAGGATTTATTTTTTGTTCGGCGGAATTGTAAAAAACTTGATCCGGGCGAAACCCAGGCGGCCCATCTCCCAGCCGCCGTCCGCTGCTTGGGCCAGCCGTCGCTGACGACTTCGGAACAGGAGTCTGAGCCGGACTCCTCGCCGCCGCCTTGCCCCCTCCTCCAGGCCACCGCCCTCCCCCCCCTTTATATGCCGCTCCAAGCCACCCCACCACCAACACCAACCACCGCCGCGCAGCCGCCTCCCGAGCTGCGCCGCCACGCCTCGCCGCCGCCATAAAGCCGCTCCCCGCCCGTAGCGCCCAGCGCCCGCCGTCGCCCGCCGCCGCCGCAAGCCCGCAGCCCCGCCGCCGGAGTCCCGCGCCTCGCCGGATCCGACGAGGTAGCCGCCACCGCCGGTTTTCTCTAGAAAATCGATTCGTTTTTTTACATCGGTTCACCGGTTTTTCCCGGTTCTTCTATTTAGCGGACGTTCGTCCATACGTTCGTTTTAACGAACGGTTTTTGCTCGTTAGTTACAGACAATGAACGCTCGTTCTTTAGCCTGTTCGTCAGTTTTCTTTTTATCGGATTTTTCCACGATTATTCTCGATCGCGATTTCTGATCCGATTTTCGTTTCAGTTTATCTTTTCGCTCGTTTATCGGAATCAGGCGATTCAAGCGCCTAGATCTTCGTCTCGAGACACTCTTTCTGTTTAATCAACTCAAACAAGATTTTGGTATTGTAAAATTTGACTTTAGTTCATATTAGTAAACAGATCTTGTTTCTTTCGCCATTTGAGTTTCGTTGCTCCGTTTGATTTGATTGTTTTTGCAAACCGGAGTTCTTAAGTGAACTTTCTGGTCAATCTCTTTTATTTGAGTTTTGCCGGTGCTTCTTTGCTTGATTGCTTATCTATGCTATTTTGTTTGCGATATAATTCCCGGAGTGCGGAGCGTGCTACGACGAGTCCCTAGGTTTCGCGGATCATCAACAAGGCAAGTAACACATTGATCATACTCTTTCCATACCCAGTTTTTATGCATTAGCTTCAATCCTGAAACGTTGCATGATTAGGATGTCATTAACATGTGGGTTGGGAAGTAGTTGATGAGGTAGAACCTATTGCCCTGTTATATTCAAACCCTTGGGAGTTACTTCTACGCGTTGCTTATATTGCTATGCTATGCTCGTAGACGTGGTTTGGGTGAGTGAAATCCATGAAAGATGTGAGATTGTTAATGAATGGTTCAACTTAAGGTGGCAACTTAAATACACATCTGGGTGGATTGAGGCACCTGGAGAATCCAAAGTGTTGTGCGTATTTTGGAAATCCCGGGGTTCCGTGTGATCTTCCTATGAACCGCCACCCGGGCTCAAAGGGAACTGAGATGATTCATGATAGAAACTTCCGTGTGCAGCCACAAGCTATTATGGGCTCTAGCATAGTTGAGTAAGTTACGTGAAGCTCTTGAAGAGGTGGATCAAAAGGCAGAGGGTTATAGGTTTGGTATGGTCTGCCCGGAGTAGAGAGTTAACGTTTACGAAGATCGTGTCTCGGTCATCCGCTTCTCAAACACCACTCAGAAAAGTAGTAATCCAACGGAGGTGATCGAGTCTTGTGGGGAAAAGTGCGCAAACCTCTGCAGAGTGTACAAACTAATCATGGTTAGCCGTGTCCCCGGTTATGGAAAATCTTGAGTATATAGTACTTGGAGTATCTTAAGTATCTCATCACTCTTAATTAATAATTGTTGGGTTGATAATTACTTTAATTGGGATTGATTTGGAGGAACCTTCTCAATGATGTTTCAACTACCATGATAGTTAAATTAAAAATCTATTCCTTTGTTGTAGGAAAAAATTGGCTTTTCGCAAAACTATAACCATAGAGCTTTCCACCAGCCAAATATGCATGTGGTGATAGCATTATTATGTTCTTGCTCTACTGTGTTATATTGCCAGCATATTCCATGTGCTGGCCCATTTTCGGGCTACAACCTATTATGTTGCAGACTTTTCAGACGAGGAGTAAGGTTCGTTAGGTCGTTGCCGTGTAGCTCAGCTATGCCGTTGGAGTTGATGGACTCACTTTATCTTCCAAGCCTTCCGTTGTTATCGTATTAGATGGCCTTAAGCCATATTTATTGTAATAAGTTCTCTTTTGAGACATTCGATGTAATAAGTGTGTGATTGCTACTATGTTATAAATCCTTCGAGTACTTTGTGTGTCAGCATTACCGATCTAGGGATGACACTGAAGCACAGAGACTTGACCGTTTGAGGTCGGGTCGCTACAACAACTTTTCGAATGGCCTTTCCTCTATAATAGTAAAAAATAGGTGATGTTGGACCAGCCAATGAACCCTAGCTACTATACATGGGGAGATGGGGAGTAGTGGTATAGAAGAAAACCCGCATGCAGCGACCTGGGGAGCTGGATCAGTACAATGAAGCATGAAATCCAAAAGAAGTTATACCTCAGGTGGGCAAGATGTCGCTCAGGTGGGCTGGCGGGATCTGCCCACACGACGACCATGAACAATAGCACGGAGGACCTTCGTATGCGCTAGCGCCAGCTCAGAGAGGACGGTGTGCATCGGCTTCCTCCATCGCCGACGGCGAAAACATCAACGCTGCACCTCCTTACCTCCTGCAGCGGATGGGATTCAGCCGGATCTGTGACCACCAGTGAGGAGAGAGATAGGTTGGACACTATCATCTTGTTTAGATATGGAGAGGGTGAGAGAGTGAGACGCGACAAACCCCATCAAATAAGAGGTTGCATATATAATGGAGTAAAAAAATCTCTCCATAGCAGTGGTTTTAAATAGAATATGCGTGTTCACGGAACAAAGAAATGAAAACTCGCGCCTTCATAACCCGCGCCTTGCTATTCCGAAACTACAACGCGCGCGAAAACTCCCTCCAGCTACCAAATCCCGACACGCGAAATCCCCCTTGTAACCCTGAGCGGAAAGGCCCGCTAGTTCAAATCAGTGGGGGTACTTTAGTAACACACCCTACATTTTGGACAAGCACGTCCCTAAGTCATGGTTCCCCTCCTCCCATCACCTCCTTTTCGCCATTCACAATCCCCATTCGAAATCCCAGGCCGCCATAACCTCTCTGCTCCAGCTACGAAAGCCCACCCTCCTCCGTCCGCCACCCCACCACTGCCCAGCCAGAGCCTCTTCCCCAACGATTCCACCACAACAGTCCGATGTCCCTCATCCACCTCCCCGGATGAGGATCCATCGTCGATCTCATCGTCCTGCCGGTTCAGCCGCCCCGTCCTCCACCTCCAAGGAGTTGCTCCGACAATCGCCTCATCTATCACGGCTGATCCATCCCCATAGCGCTGCCTTAACCTGCTCCACCGGAACCGCAGCATCCTCACCGACTCCTCAGACGAAGCCGAGGCCTACTCGACGCACCAAAGAGGTTGTACACTCATCGCATCGCACCTTCTCCTTAACTTGACCTCCCGGCACCGACGGTGCTCCATCTCGCACCCCCATGGCGCGGCTACCTCGAAGCTGGCGCCGCGGGTGACATCTCCATAGCGGCTCTCCCCAGTGTGAGGCCCCTTCGGCGTCGGCGTCCATACCAGCCGGATCTGCTGCTCCTGCTCCGGCTCTCGCTTGCTCACTCGCGATGTTGCTGCTGCTGCTCCGGCTCTCGCTCGCTCGCGCTGCTGCTCTGCTCTCCCCCTCGCTCGTGCTGCTGCTCTGCTCTTGCTCTCGCTCGCGCTGCTGATGCTGGTACACGGGCTGCTGCAGCTACACGAGTTGCTGCTCTGGCTCTAGTTCGCGCTGCTCCTCCAGGCACTGCTGCTGCAGCTGCTATCTGCTACTTTGTTCCCCGTCGATCGCCTGCTGATTTAGATCACTGGATCACTGTTTCTCTACTACTAGTGCTCGAGCGGCCTAAACTACATCTGAAGTGCCTCTCTGCTACCAGTGCATTCAGTTTCGACAGTAACATTTAGATTCCACAGTAAACTTTAGTTTCGACAGTTAAGTTCAGAGTCAACAGTTGTTACCTCATCTGTTATAGTCAGGTGTTTTTTGGTGATGTAAATTTTACATCTATCACTTTTTGGTAATGTATTTTACATCATCTATTGGAGATGCTATTAGAATCGCACTTGAGATTAACGATGTCTATCTTGTATTGCTTCAGCCTCGACGTCTTACGGCTCATCGGAGCTGCTCCAACGATGGAACTATCCATCACAATAGAGCAGTGCCCCTGACGCCGTCTACAGATTCCTCAGATCTTCCTCCACACCTCCAACAGCCACCTCTACCTCAACTTCTTCGGTGACCAACCCAATGATGCTGAGGTTGACACATCTACGGCAAAGAGGTTGTACACATGTCGCATCACTTATTACTCTACATTCATGTCGGTCCATTAAGGCTATTTTGGTTCAAAGGAAAAGCTGAAGGAAAAACAAAGCAATAGGAAATTTTCCTATGGCACTCTACTGTTCAATTATTCATGCATTTTGTTGAAAGGAATGGAGCAAAACATCCACCTGGACCTACTTTTCAAAATCCTATGCATGAAAACAAGACCAAGTGCATTAGTGGCAGAATAACATTCTAACTATACATGCTTTCATATGGTTTCACTTTAATTTGGCCAAGTTTCTTTGCATTCCTCTGCTCTTCTAATTCCTGTGAACCAAACACCCAAGTTGACAGAAATCATGTGTTTACAAATGCTCTATTTCGCACGTGCATTCCATCCTATTCCGGTGTTTTTCTTATCCCTGCATTTTTAGAATCCTGCAAGCCAAAGGAGCCCTTACAGAATTACATAAGTTACAGGTAGGTGTCGAAGTTGTGTGGTTTGTCCTGCTCCTGCCGCGACGTCGTCCACCTCATCTGAGCTACTCCATCAACAGAAGCATCCACCAAACCAGACATCATGACTCCTGACCATCTTTCTCCACCTCAGATCTCCTTCCCTACCGTCGGCACCCACCGCAACTGCATCACCATCATCGACTCAGCAGATGAATCTGAGGAGTACACGGTTCCACAAGCACTACAAAAAAAGACACATCCGTGACATTTTGGGCCGAATTAATTTTTTTTCTGTCATACATATGACACTTCTATGACGATAATTGTGACAAAACCCGGTATCATCATAGATGTGGTGGGCTCCTACTTCTATGACAAAAAATCATGAGAGAAAATGGGCTTTTTGTCCTGGGCGGGCCGGAGACGCAGCTGCATGACATTCTTTGGGCCGTCCATGACGGAAAAAGCCGTGGTAGAAGCGAGGGGGAGGAAAATTTTGGGGATTTCCCGGTTACGGTGGGAGGTCGGGGGCCGAGCGATGCGCTGCTTTCTCAGACACGACACGCTGCAGCGAGGCGTTGGCTCTAATCGAACCCGAAGCGAGGCGTTGGGCTCTAATCGAACCCGGCGATTGCACTATAGGCTACGCGTTCACGAACCCGGCGATCGATCGATGGCTGTTAACTGAACCCGATCGGCGATTCGCCGCTCTTCTGCTAATCAAGCCGATCGATGCTGCCTCTGGGATGAACAGTGAGCGTTGCTCGGGGGGGTGGGGGGGTTGGATGAGCGATTGGCGGTGGCGTTGCCTCTGGATGAACAGGACCCCGTGGTGTGGTTGAGGGCTGGATGAACAATAGACGGTGGAGGGGTGCCCGTGGAGGGGTGGATGAACAGGACCCCGTTGGTGTGGAGGGCTGGATGAACATTAGACGGTGGAGGGGTGCCCGTGGAGGGGTGGTTGAACAGGACCCCGTGGTGTGGAGGGCTGGATGAACAGTAGACGGTGGAGGGGTGCCCGTGGAGGGGTGGTTGAACAGGACCCCGTGGTGTGGAGGGCTGGATGAACAGTAGAAGGTGGAGGGGTGGTTGAACAGTAGCCGGTGGAGTAGCGCGTGGTGGAGGCTAGATGAACAGGAGTCCGTGGAGGCTGGGTGAATAGGAGCCCGTGGACGCTGGATGAATAGGAGCCCGTGGAGGCTTCATGAATAGGAGCCCGTGGAGGCTGGAGGAGGTCGACAGTGGAGATGAACAGTATCCCGTGGAGTCCCGTTTTGTGGTACGCCACACCCCTCCCGATGAACAGGACCCTGTTTCGACCGTAGCGCTCCAACACAAGTCTGCTTTCGTCCGTTTTTGCACGCCACACCTCCCGATCAACAGGACCCCGTTTCGACCGTAGGAGGTCCGTTTCTCTGCTTTGCGGTACGCCACACCCTCTGATCAACAAGACCCCGCTTGACCGTAGGGAGGTCTGCTTCCTCCGCTTTGTGGTACGCCACACCCCTCCCGATCAACAGGACCCCGTTCCGAACGTAGGAGGTCTGTGTCCTCCGTTGTGCGGTACGCCAGTCCTCGTTTCCATCGCCTGTTCCATCCAAGCCCTCCCGATGAACACGACCACGCATTCCGTTGCCTCCCCATGAACACGACGCATTCCGTTGCCTCCCCATGAACACGACGCATTCCGTTGCCTCCCCATGAACACGACGACGACGCAGTTTCTCCGTTCCCACCCAGCCATGTACACGAGCCCTTGCCGTACGTATGCGCGAGTAGGCGTTCGAGACCCCGCCCGTATGTACACATACGTGGCCGTATTTTCTTTCTTGCACCCTGGCCGCTGTACGTACATGTACATGCTACGTGCGCGCCTCTACTACGACATGTACACGCCTCTACTACGACATGTGCGCGCCTCTACATCCACCAGTATATATGTACGTACACGTTCGCGACCAGAATGACAACGCTACGTACGCTTTGACCAGGTGGGTCGGTATCGAGCACTTCCTTGCCTGTGAAGATGTAGCTGGTGGGTCCCAGCAGTCAGGGGGCGAATCGTTTTTTTTTTCGGACACACTTCCTTGCGTGATAAGATGTAGTTGGTGGGTCCCAGCAGTCAGGGGCAAATGTTTTTTTGCAAAATACGGTGGCCCGTCCGGTGGGTCCCTGCTGTCAGGTGGATGAATAATTATTTTGCACGTAATAAGGAGGCACTTCCTTGCTGCGGCCGTGGACCCAGCTATCAGCCTCTCCACGTACAGTCCACGTCCGATGGAAGCCGTTCCTTGACCACGTTGACCACGCCGTGCCGAGAGCACCAGGGCGGTGGACGACGGCGAGGCCTAGGAAGGGGACGACGCGGAGCCTGGGAAGACGCGGCAGTGTATGCCCACGCGTAGAGGAGTACGAGGGTTCACTGGTTCACTGCAGTGTGAGGCTGCCGTCGCCGGAGAATAACAGGGGGTGTGGGTGAGTAGAGGGATGGCCTGGCCAGCAATGGGAGTAGTAGGGGGCGGTGAGGCCTCCTCCGCATCGCAGCCGGCCACGAGAGGCAGGAGAACGAGGCGCGACCGACGCTAGTTTGGGCGGCTAGAGCAAGAAGAACAGAGGTTGAAGAAGCACTACGGTCGTTGGATGGACATCGTACGGTCACTGGAGCTACAATCATGCATATTGACTAAGTTGACAAAGCCCTTCGTCCCCGTCAACTTAGTAGGCCCACAAGTCATCCTCCCACCAAGGTGGGTCCCAGCTAGCAGGGGGTATTCATTTTTTTGTGCGTAATAAGGAGGCACTTTCGGTGGGTCCGAGCCGACAATGAGGGGAACATTTTTTCAAGAAATACGGTGGGTCTGGCCGGTGGGTCCCAGCAGTCGAGGCAAACGTTTTCTTCGCGATATCTTTGGTGGGCGTCCGTGGGTCCCTATTTGTCGGTGGAGGAATAATTATTTTCCGAGTAATAAGGAGGCACTTCCTTGCGGCTGCGTGGACCCGGTATCGGCCTCTCCATGTACAGTATTTTTCCGATGGAATTCGGTCATTGACCACATTGACCACGCCGCGCCGAGAGCACCACAGCGGTGGACGACGGTGAGGCCTAGGAAGGGGACGACGCGGAGCTGGGGAAGACGCGACAGTGGATGCCCACGCGGAGAGGAGTACGAGGGTTCACTGGTTCGGCTGCTGCTGCCGTCGCCCTTGAGAATAACGAGGGTGTGGGTGAGTGGAGTGAAGGGATGGCCTGGCGGTGGTGGGTGTAGTATGGGGCGGTGAGGCCTCCGCGGCAAAGACACACGGGAGGCAGGAGCAGCGGCCCGACCGCGCTGCTTTTGGGCGGCCGGAGCAAGAAGACCAGAGGTTGAAGAAGCACTACGGCCGTTGGATGGACATCGTACGGTCAGTCGAGCTAGAATCGTGCATATTGACTAAGTTGACAAAGCCCTTCGTCCCCGTCAACTTAGTAGGCCCACTATACTGGGTCCCAGCTAGCAGGGGGAGTATTCATTTTTTTGTGCGTAATAAGGAGGCACTTCCTTGCGTGCGAAGATATAGCTGGTGGGTCCGAGCTGTCAGCGGCGGTAACGTTTTTTTCGCAAAATACAAAGGCCCTTTTGGTGGGTCCTAGATGTCAGGTGGAGGAATCATTATTTTGCGCATAATAAGGAGGCATTTCCTTGCATGCGGCCGTGGACCCAAATTGTCGGCCTCTCCACGTCTGATCCACTTCAGATGCATGTCGGTCATTGACCACGCTGACCACGCCACGCCGAGAGCACCAGGGCAGTGGACAACAGCGAGGCCTAGGAAGGGAACGACACGGAGGAAGGGAAGACTCGACAGTTGTTTTTGTTTCCCACGCGGAGGGGAGTACGTTGTCTGAGGGTTTCTTCGTCTGCCCGTCACGGAGAATAATAGCAGTGTGGGTGAGTAGAGGGATGGTTAGGCCAGCGATAGAATGCGATTAGGCGGTGGTGAGGCCTCTTGGCAACCTGACCCGGCCGAGGAGGAGGGCGAGCAGTCCGCCTTGGTAACTTGTTTGAGCGGCTGGAGCAGGAAGAGCAGAGATTGAAGAAGCACGACGGCCGTTGGATGGACATCCAACAGTATACAGGCCATCTGTGGAAAGCCTCAAATCTGTGGAAAACAGCATACATCCCATCTGCCATTATTTCAAATAATTTACAGCCCATTTGCTAATTCTTATGGGTTTTTTTGGAGCCCATATTCTTTTTGTTAGCATTACAGCCCATATTGTGGCCACGGTTAAAAAATTATACGAACTTTTGCATATGTGGGTGCGGTCTGAACTGTTTTTAATCCCGAAATTTCGAGTCACATTCAGACTGATTTTAAAAATAAATGTATATCAATATAAAATCCAATAAATTGTCCACGCATAAAAATCAATGCAATTTAAAACTCGAAATGAAAAAAAGATATTTGAAAATAATTGCTGGTTTGATGTGTTTTAAAAATGTACAACCCATTTCTCATTACTGATAGGCCATTTTCTCGGCCAGACGAATGAAGCTCTCCTCGTCTTGAAATATTTGCAGCCCAACAGGCCTGATAAAGTGACTTACTTGACAAATCACAAAAAAACTAGGCTAGCCATTTTCAGAAAGAAAAAAAAAACTACAGGGCTGGTCTGTGGTAAACATAAAAGAAAAGGCTGTCTAGATAGGCCAGAGTGTCTCGCACAGCCCAGTTGACACCCTGCTTCCGTCTCAAAAACAAATTAGATAAATGCCAGTCCAATTATGGCGATTCATAAAAATGCCACTGCAATTTCCAAACTTTGAAAAATGCCACTACAATTTTGGCAAACTTTGAAAAACGCCACTGCAGTTTGCAAACTTTGAAAAATGCCACTCCAAACTTCGAAAAATGCCAGTAGAAATGGCATGAAATGGGATTTTTCATAGTTTGGAAATTGCAGTGGCATTTCTCGGATACACCCGATTTGGAGTGGCATTTATCATATTAACCCAAAACAAAAATAACTGGGCGAGCTGCTGGATCCTTGGTGTCAGCCGCTCGTTGTGCAATTCTCTCGTTTATTGACTACGATGACAATGGCATGGGACCCAGATGTTAGAAATCCACTAGGAAGATCCATTTGTTTATTGGCTTGAAATAAGGAGGCACTTGCTTCCGTACTGCCATGACATTAGCGGGTCCTTGCTGTCATCCTCTCCACGTACAATCATTTCTTGATTGTGTACGCGTCAACTTGCTAGGCCCACAAGTCAGCCTCTAAACCCGTGGAGGACAAATACAACCCATTTAAAAAAATAACAACCCATTTCATACGTTCAAACGGAAATTTCAACATTCAGAGCAAAGTAACAGTGTCCGATCCACATATAGAGTAATCGAACTTCCACGTTGACAACCATCATAGCCAAGTTAACTATCTACTCTCACTAACACTCTAGTAGCGTACAAGTACTAACTTACTCTTAGCTAACTAGACGATGCCGGCCGCCATCTGCTGTCCATGCTAAACACCAGCACCGGCGTCCTCCGCCTCGCCTCGGACTTGCCAGAGGTGCGATAGGGCGCGTTGCTCGCGCGTGTTGGTTCTTTCCATGCCGGCGTGGTCCACTGAAGCTTCGGCTTCCAAGCGGGAAACCCACTTGACGAGCTGGTAGTAAAAATCGGCGTCGCGAACGCGTGCGTGCCCGACAGCCTCCAGGGCTATTTGCCGGGCGCCGGCCTCCACGTAGTCGGCCCAGTTGCGGGTGCTCTACTCGCGACTCAGAGCGTCAGTGCGCTGCTGCTCCATGTCCTGCTGGCGGTGCAAATCGGCGATATGCTACTCCTCCTCCAGGCGGTCGCGCTCCAACAACTCCTGCTCCTCCGCCATGCGGTCGTGCTCCAACAACTCCTCGATCTCCGCATTGCGATCTAAAGACAGATAGAAAGCCTCCTCCCTCCGTCTGCCTTCCGGTGAAAACCCAAACACTAGTTCCGGCGGTGACCACCTCCGGCGTCGCCTACCGCGGACGGGCGGGGGCATGGCGGACTTGGCGAGCGACGTCCGGCCGGTGGGGGCTTATGAGGATATGGCGAGTTGGGTCACGGTGGCACCGGAGAAGGCCGGGAAACAGTACTTATAGGCGGAAGGTAGGGCGACGGTCATTGGAATTCAATGCATAATGGCTTAGCGCGCCAGCTTGCCGTGGAAAACTAGAGAAATTGAAATTATGACTGTGCCGTCCCGTCCCGTCTGGGTTGCACGCCGGCATGGCGGTCAAACGAGTGCACTCGAATCATCTCCCTCCTTGTCAATAATGATTCCACGGATTTAAAGCGTATCTTTTTTTGCATCAGTTAGCTGCCTTAATTACGGCCGGCTGCATGGAGGCACTCAGAATCACTCGTAGGCAGTACTCGAAGCAGCATGCAACGAGTCGCAGCCGAGGGCACTCATGCAGCCACTTAAATTGCTGGAATTAATTAGGCTTAAACTTCTGCATGCCGTTAATTATTGCCATGCCTTGGTCTTGCTGCTTTGCTCACGGGACTAATAAACCCGGATGGAGGGAGTACCTTGGTTGGTGAGAGGTTTGAATTAAGCCCTGCAAACCGGAAAGGAGGTACTAGTACGTGTGTGATCCACTATTTATTCGTGTAGGATCGAGTAGGTCGTTTCTTGAATTGAGCCCTGCAAACCAGAAAGAAGGTAGTACGTGTGTGATCTGCTATTTATCCATGTAGGATCGATAGTGTAGCTTGTCAGTTTCTTGAGAGGTAGGCATTTTTTATCCGTGTAGGATTGATAGTGTAGCTTGTCAGTTTCTTCAGAGGTAGGCATTTTTATTCAAAAAACTGCCACTTCGCATCTTGGGTCGCAAATAAAACTGCTAGGAGCGCATTTGTAGGCTAGCTAGTGATCGATCAGTAACTTGTAAACACTGAGCGAACAGAAATAAGTAATCATAATGCATCTCAATGATTCACAGATCATATACAAATATGTAGCTCCAAAAGCAAAGATCAGCCACTTATGATCTTGCGTCGCAACTAAAACTAACTAGTGCGATTCCCATACATAAGATCAACATGTTAATGCATCTCAATTATTCACAGATCATATACAAATATGTAGCTCCAAAAGCAAAGATCTAGAAAAAACATCCGTTCTTCCTACTAACATGCATGCTTCTCTTGGCCAACATTCCGTACAGACTGAAAGACAAATTTGTTTGTGAAGTCTACAATTCCTCTTGCAAACGTAAGTGGTTTCACCAACAGCTGGAACCATGAGAATGAACCACACATGATGGAGGAACATCAATTGCAATATGATTTGGTCTTCTCTCGATCACACCACGAGACTATTTTCGGAATACAAACTTTAACTTAGGCAAAATGATGCCCATTGTATAATCAGACCAAAGCTATGAAGCACCTAGTGTTGGCCAATAAATAGTACAAGATTACTTTTCTGCAGTCCATGAAGTGACTATCCAATCTTTACGTGTCTATTTTCAAATGGCAATCGCATGCAGTGACTATACTATTCTCTTGTGTAGTTCAACCAAAATTGCGGACACTTTGTTTGTTTGTCAAATAGCAACGGGCAGACATCTTTGTCTGCACAAATATCAAGCAGCTAGTAAACATATACCACACCTTGTATTTTCGGTTTAAACATGTCTCTTCCGCTTAACATCTATCATGTTCTGCACTGGACAATCTGATACAGTTATGTTTTGCCCTGGACAATTTCATACTAAATTGATTTGCTGGTTCAGAGCAGAAATATAGCGCCTATTCTTCATCTTACCAAGGATATCCATGTTCGCAGTGATGGAAGAGGTGAAATCGATACAACCGAAATTGAGCATACAATAATTGAATCTTGTCCTGCACCTCCAATGTAGGTCCACCCTGCCAATAAATTCACATGCAAACCACTAGTATTACTATCTAATGACAAGACAAAAGAGTAGCAAGATAGTAGCAAACCATGTACCTTCGTAATGAACAGCTCATAGTGCCACCAATTGGATATAAAGGTTTGGAAAAAAAGATGCTCCTAATGTTGAACCAGTTGGACTTTTTGTGCAGTTCTACTAAAATCGAGCATCCCTGTTTGCATAGAATTGAAAGTGTGATTACTATAAAAGTGGCACTAGTTGAAGCATAGACTCACAAATATAAGCATTCCAATTTCTTAATGGGAAAAGGTAGCAAGACTGTTTCTAACAACCTATTTGAAGGAATAAATAAAGCAACAACGGCTGATGTCAGGAAGGCATACATAGTTTTTTCTGGAAAAGTGAGCCATTCCTGACCTTTCCTCTTCTTTTAAGCAAATTTTGTGCAGTTCTACAAAAATAAAATGCCATCACCGCCTTGACAAGTCAGTGACACTGTACAAACGGAAATGACTTAACATTACATCATGATGTCAGGTATGTAGTCGACATGCATTTGATACAAACATACAGACCTCCTCAAGAGAACAGCCGGAGGAGGAGGTGCCCACTCTTGACCTTTCCTCTTGTCTTAATAATTGTCTGTGCAGTTTAACCAAAATAAAATGACATCAGCGCCTTGGCATTTTGGTGACACTCTACAAAAAAATTAACTTATCTCATGAAAGTGAGGTATGTAATCTATAAGCATTAATAAAGGCAAAAATCTGAAGGTAGTAACAAGTTTCATCATTGGTATACTGTCTGTGCAACAACATTAGAATGCCTTAGCTGAAAAATCTTTAATACATCCACAATCAACAGCTAACCCTGAAATAATCCACTGACATTAAATGGCATTGCCTAAATTTATCGGTGGCATTAGACTGAGAGTGGCATTAGTTAAATGTGGCATCACTTTAGCAGTAGCATTGCTTGACTTGACTGCTGGCGTTATACTAACAGCAAAAAAGTGGCAATAAGAGCATGGGAGGCCCATTCGGACAATGGGCGCACCAGTACGATATACCTCCACGGACCCAGAGCAACAAATATCCAGGCAGCATATGTGGATTACGTCCCATTTTTGTTCTCTTTAGCCACCTTTTTCCTATGCGAGGACAACAAACCGATCGACCTGGTCATTCTCTATTGCGTTGTCATGCTTTCTAACCTTCTTCAACCAAGAGACACGAGACTCGTTCCTTAGCTACTGATTTTCCCCTTTTCAACCTAGATGCGGGTTCGATGCCTACTCTCTTGGACAGTATAGTCTCCCTTCCTTTCCTTATTCAACCCAGACATGGATTAGTCTGCATGAAGTAGGGTTTCCTTTAATAGTGCAAATTATGGTTTTCGTCTGCGTGGCCAGCAGAGCAGAGGATAGCAAATTGGGAAGATGGTGGAGTGGAAAAAGATCCACAGGCAACGGCGTGGCAGATGGGGCAATAGAACAAGGTTATGGTTCGAAAAGAGGTAGCATACCTGAGGGTTGGCGGGAAGTGGCTTCGCTCATGGTCGTCGTACTCCGCACACACTACGGCAGCGAGCTTGGGGACGGAGGCCATCCCGCGCGGGCGCTAGGTCTGAGAGGACGACCTTGTCGTCAGTGGGTGACCTCGCTCGCCGACGACGAGTGCGTCAACGCTGCACGTCCTTTTCTTCCCCGGTGGATCTGTGACCACCGGTGAGGAGGGAGAGAGGGCCGTCTTTTTTAGATCTGGAGAGAGGGTGGTAGTGTGAGAAGCAAGTGGGCAACCCTTAGCAAGAAAGCGCTGAAGCTCCAGCCTATATATCTTTTTTATACTACTAGTACTGGAGGTGGAGTAGTGGTAGAGTAGTTTATATTTTCTCTGTGTATAGTACCTGTTAGTCATGCTTCAAAACTGATCGGCACGCCATTAAAAAAATAAAGGTCGATAACTAATGCGGCACCTCGGGCCAACGCGCCAGATCGCATTTTGCACGAGAAATTATACACCATGTTTCGTTGACATGCGGTCCCGTTCCAACATATCAATGAGACGACGGTGAGTAGTAGGAGTATTTCCGAATGGACGTGTAGGCCGGGGCGCCTCTTCGTGAACCGTGGCAAACTCGCAACCGTCCACCGACTCTTCGCCTTTCCCTCTCGATTTGGAACTGATGTCGCATGCTCTTCCTCTCCCTCCTCCATTTTCCTTCAGCCCTTCACCCTTTCTTCTGCCATTGTTCGATCGTCTTCTCCATGGAGGGAACAGGCCGGAAACGACCCCGTTATTCTTGCCCCGATCTGAAAGATGACGTGGTGGAGGAACTCATTGATCGGTGCGACGTCATCACCTCGGCTAGCATGGCAGGTTCGTTCAAGCCCATTCAAGGAACCCAAGAGTCAAGGAGCGGTTTGATCTCCCCTATCTTCTTTGCCGTGACCCTGATTACTGGCCCCGACACGACGGAGGCCTCGCCCTGTGCAAGTTGATGCCGCTTGATAATGATACATATGATGTTAAGATGCCATCGCTTGAGGGCAAGGCTTGGGCAGGCGCAAATGGATATTGGGTTGTTTATATTGGGTCAACTACATGTGGGAACTTGTATATGTGTACACTCGTCACCGGGTTCCACTTCCAAAAATCTCAGACTACCCAGAGGTTGAGCACACCGGTATTCTACGCACGTTCAAATACGATCATGGTGACTGTCTTCTACGGAAGATAGCAATTTGTCGAGTTCCCAACCGCTCTTGGAATTACAACAACTATGAAGTTGTTGCTATCTTCGACAAGCTTGTTGCCGTCCTTGATGGTTTGACTCGATGGATATTTCTCAAAAATCAGTTTCTGTACACGGATGAGTACTGTGATGCAATTCAATACGAGGGCCTTGTGTTTGCTGCCACCACTCGTGGCACTGTTTTTGCATGGGATCCTCGTTGTTTCGGTACGTTTGTCTTCCACTGTAATTATATTTGTTTCATCCACATGCATGCGGGTTAGCAAGTTTCCCTTTACTAATTAACCTTCTTCTTGTGTTTCCAAGGTCCTGTGAACATCCCACCACCTATACTTGAAAATTTTTATAACCAAGGGGGAGATGACGATGGTGATGATCACGAGCAGAGGACGAGCAGCGCCCATATACTCTGTGGAGCCTGGCAACTAATTCCGATGGATCACCTCTTCTTGTGTGTATACAGCCCACTAATGATGTTACTGCTAAGGAAGCACGTGTCTCCCATGGTCGCATTCTCCGGACCTATTCCAACACCCGTTGCATGGTATTCGGGATGGATACTAGTGTGCTAGCGCCAACTCCTTCTCCCTGGTACAGAATTTATAGTCTTAGAGAAAATTCGCTCTTCCTTGGACAAAACTATCCGATGATGGTGAAAGGCGATCCAACTGCTCTTGACACATTTATGAGAAGCAACTGTGTCTATACCTCGGACATTTGGGTGGTTCCCTACCCTGGTACTGATATAGTAGGCCGCTTCAGCCTAGATGATCAGTCCTGCGTTGGTCTCCAGATCGACAATGGATGGCCCGTCCCAGAGAATCACTTGTGGTTCAAAGCAAGTGTTTCCAACACCGAGGAATGGTTGAGTTGAAGTTCATTTCATTGCTTGTTATTTGTTGTGTGGTGAAAACTTTAGTATTTATAATGTATCCTCGTTGTCGATGTGGGTTGATGACCTGTTGTATGTAATAAAATGATATGCCTGTGATAAACTTACTAAATTTATAAATGGCTTTCGAGTCGCTTCTCTGAGTGAGTGGTGCGACGAGGCAAAAAAATATTTTCCGAATACATAATTGTACGTGCATTGCAACAAAGTTATCGGATGAGGCCAATCAACAATAGTAGTACACTATTTGTACTCCCTCCGTCTAGGTGAGTAAGTCACCTTACGAAAATTAGATTTTCCCAAAATGTTTAGGCGTCGTTCATTAACTTTCCATCTCGATGCCATACTGCCTTGTTCGCCAAATGAAGTGCTTCCACCTCTGCCTCGTTGTCTCCGTGGAAACCCCTTTCCTCCCTTTTTTTTTGCTCGGGCAAGGACCAATGCATGCAGCACGTCCATGCGGCTATTAGGCAAGAAATAAAAGCGCTTTGCATGCTATGAATTACGATGGCCTGCATGGGTAGCTAATAAGGCATCCTCTTAACTGCTGTGATTAAATGTTGTGTTTAGAAGAGAGAAATATTCTTCTTTTCCACCAATCTGCTTGCACCTAGGTCGTGATGCACCTTCTAATATGACTTATTCACCTAGACGGAGTACTAGCTTCACATGCTTCGCGCGTCGGGCGGGTGTTTTTACTGTAGCCTATGTTAATGTGTTCACAGACGTAACCGATTACCTCGAATCCTCGATACTAGTACTATATAGTAGGAGTAAGTAGTAGGAGTAGTAGGGTGGCATGGGCCGTAACAAGCATTCACGCCCGTGAGTACGGCACACGCCACCACCACGACATCCATCTAACACCATATTATTTCTTGGAGTCCGTGCTAGAGCAATCTCTTCAACCTCGTCGTTTCTCTAACTTCAGCCATCATACAAGCGGGCGAGGTGGGGTTTGCCGATAGTCGGTTTCCTTAATCAAGCGGTCCCACTTGTAAGGCCAACTCCAATGCACGACCCCAAACGGACCTCCGTTTTGCACGAACTCCAACGATAATTTTGACTATAAAAGCAAGACCAAAGAAAACAAGAACCACAAGAATACATTTTACTACTCTTGTAAGTTGGATTAGTGCCTTCTCGATGCATTCATTGTTGATCTGGAGGCTCGATCTTGCGTGCTTCTTTCTTCTTCGAGTGTAAAGAAGTAGACGTTGCTTCCTCGCATCTAGTCTCATGTCTAGCCTGTATTCTAGTAGGAGTATCAACAAGTGCACTAATCTCATCTCTAGCCTCTATGCTACTAGCTAAAAGTGATAGAACATCTACTAAATTGCGCTCTATCAATATATGGATGTACTCTTCTTCCCAATACAAAAACTTGCATCCATTATACTCCCTCCGTTGCACAATACATGCCTTCTATTTGTACAAATATATATGTATCTAGACATGTCTTAGTATATAGGTACATCCATTTTTGGACAAATGGAAGTCAAGTATTTTGGAACAGAGGGAGTACACAATAAATCTTTTAAGTTAGCACAACTAGTCTAATCCGAGACAGAACCGAAGATTTGGTCAGTTTCTTCCTCCTTTTGCCGACATGTGGGACATCCAACATCCAAGTCGTGTCATGAAAGAAAATAGAGTGGTAGTTGAAGCCACGAGATGTGCATCTTGGGTTAAACTATAAATAGAATCTTACTACTCTTGAGTAACTCCAAAAGCGCCCACCGAAGATCTTTATTGGATTTGTTTTTCATCACCAGCACGTCGAGGTGAAAGATGTGCAGGTTCAGTGGGTCCTCTTGCGTTTTCACTGACATGTGGGGCCGCATGTGAGCAAACAGACGATGGGCTCCACGCGTCTGCTGGCTGGCTGAGAAGAGAGATAGAGGAGGGCTGAGCATGGACTGCAGGAAATTTGTTCTACATACCTCGATATAGGCTCGATATAGTTGCGTGGCATGGGCCATAACTAGCATTCACGTCTAGCAGTACGACACACGCCACCCACATGAGTCCCATCCGACACCAATTTTCTTGGAGTCCATGCTACAACCATCTCTTCTCCCTCCTGTTTTCTCAGCCATCGCGCGGTGGGCAGGGTGGGGGTTTGCCGATAGTCGGTTTGCTCAACTGCGGTCCCACTTGTAAGTGAAAATGCAACACCGCACACATTCCCGCTTGAGCGGCGTGCCGGACGAACCGTGTGGGGGTGCGACGCGAACACGGCAGGCTTTTCCTCTTGAACTCGTAACTTTTAAAATTTGGTTCTGCTCCATGGCGCGACCGATAGATAGAAAATAATGATTTTGCCTAGAGTAATGAGAAGTTTGGTTCTAGCGCCGTTCATGCATGGAGTACGTACGAAAATTATGAAGTTGATGCGAAAGGTAAGATAATTACTGTAGTATCATATACTACTACATGGATTTGACGGAAAGATAAAAATACATACGGATCCATCAACGTTCAACGACATCCTCACACCCTAGTGCATCGGGTCACCAACCGACGTGTGAGGAGCAGCGGCGTTGGCGGCGAGCTCAACGTGCTTCTGAACAGTGCCGTCCAAGGTTGCGATGTTGTCCAAGAAGGCCAGCGTCCTATCGTCCTCCTCTTGCATGTAGTAGTCCTTGTGGACGATTTGCGCATAGACGTGGGTGATTATGTCGATGGTGTCTTGCTGCTCCAGGCTCTGCGCCGCGAGCGGGACCTCGAGGTGGACATTCTCCGGCGCGACAGCGGGCAGTCGCAGGGCCACTAGTGCGTCGAAGAGGTGGTCACCATAGTGGCCGTTGAGGCTGGCGGGCATCACAGAGCCTGGGCGTCTCGGCTGGAGGCTTACGTCAAGTAGTCTGCAAGCTTCTTGACGACGGTGAACTTGTCGATGAAACCGACGAGGACCTCGTCGAACAAGGAGACAAAATGTCGTCCAAGCGGCCCCTCGCCCTGGCGGCCTCAAGCAATACTACCTGGAGACATTCCTCGGTGCCGGGCCGCAGGCCGACATCGTGGACCATCTGGCACAGCCGGCTGATGCTCGCGCTCATCGCCTCCATGGGTCTAGGGTAGCTTCTAGTCAATTGATCTTGCGATTCGAGTGATCACTCTTGCCCTTGGTTAGCGTGCGTAGGTGCGTAGGATTTCGTACTACTCCTCGGCCCTCTCTTTTGCCTTTGGGCTGTATGATAGGTGGGCCAGCCACCCCATGGGCCCACGTGTCATTCACCCAAAGGCGATTCTTTGTCAGAAGTCAATACCCTCGTGCGGTCTTGATATAGTCATCTCACCGGACCTCTAGTTGGGGCCAAATGAGAGAAGTTTGATGTTTACTGGTTTATTGGTCCCCTTTGCATTTTGCGCCAAATTTTGACCTTTGATTTAACTAATAAAATGTTAATGCATGTAAAAAAATGTTGTGTAAGTCACCTTACGAAAACCAAATAATCCCAAAATACTTAGGCACGGTGCATTAACTCCCTCCTTGTTTCTTATTTCGTGACATATCAACCAATGAGAGATGTGGGCCGCGCATGCTTTCAATGACTTGGGACTACCAAACATGACATGCAGTGTTTAGTTCATTGCATTTAATCCTATTAGTACTCTAGTTAGCAAAAAAACATTAAGTTCTCTCGCCGATAGGAATAAAACACCATGTATTTATTTACAGAGGGAGTAGTACATTTTTTGTGACATGCATTACTAGATATTGCTAGTCACATACTAAAATCCAGATGGATGTGGTAGTACTCCTAAATCTAGACGGTGGTGCTACTAGTACTAGTAGTAGTACTACCAATGTAGTAGTAGGAGTACTAGCACTGTACTACCCGTTGGTCAAATTATTACGTGCTACTCCTCACAATGAAGTGACAAGACCCTGCGCCGGAGATGACACCTGAGTATAGGCGCCGTGTTCGGCATACCATAGTCAGCCTCACTGTCTGCAGTCACTATCATCATAGCTGTAGAGCTAGCCTGCTTACAACTAGCCCTGTTCGACATAATTTCCCGTGCGTAGATGCCCTTGCATTGCACGGAACACCAAGATTGGGGGTGGAAGGCTCCGGCAGCGGCCATTGCGCCAGATTTTTCCACGGCCTTCTAGATGTGGTGGGGAGGAGATAAGGCTGATTGTGAGAGACAAGGAGTTGTTTGTAAATAGGGAACAAGTGCGGGCATATTTTTGCAAAAATGGAGAAGCTTGGTTTGTATGCGTCAGATCTAGATCCGACGGCTATTGGTGAAAGATGGGAGGCACAACATCATCACCAACTCAGGACCTGTTTGATTCGCAGGATTTTGAAAACGCAAGAATAGGACACGGCAATATTACAAGTTTCAAACTGATATTACAAATGTAAGGAGTAATGCTGCACCTACGAAGAGGGAATTACTAGGAAGTTTACGTAAGAACTTTCGTTTCTTTAGGTGGATACAACATTATCGTACAAACTAAAATCCACCGCCCTGACAAGTCACTAATGGGCAATTAAGTTTTCGAGTCTCTGGCCACTTCATGTTTCAAAAACAAATTCAGCTTCTGCGGAGACTTTGTCATTTAGGCCTAGACGCTTGCGGTGATTAGCACGCCATTCATTGTTGCGCCAGAGAACGCCAAACCTCATTACCTTGAGCACACTTGCCTCCAGAACAAAGAACATGGCCAATTTAATCTCAGATGTGCTGCCTCGGTAGTCGATGAAATCAATTTCTGTAAGATGGAGATCAAGGCATTCGATGAGATTGTTATAGTGCAGCACATTTTTCACTTTCGGGTCTTTTTTTATATGCAAAAGAAGAGAACATATTCGAGCAGCTGGCTGCATAAGATTGCCATGTCATCAAGAGGTACCAATATCATTCGCTCATACGATAGGGTTGGCTGGCTAGTGATATTTTCTCTCTCTCTCTCTCTCTCTCTCTCTCTCTCTCTCTCTCTCTCTCTCTCTCTCTTTCTGTTTCCTCTCATTTAACTAGGAGCACGTGAAGAGCTTGGGCATTTGTTGCCTTCCACTTTGTGGCTGATGCCATATTTCGCAAAAGTATGCCACATAATACGCATCAATGTCAAATCAAAAGATTTTGGCACCGCTCTCGCGATGTGAGAGAGTTGGCACCGCTGTGCACACAGACCCACATGTATAAACAAATAAATCAAACCAACTGCACCAGCCTCTCACTCTCCCAAACAAGTGTTTTTTTTTATTGCCTCATTCCTCTCTCTCTCCCACGCAGTGTTTTTTCATTGCATGAGTTAGTTTGGCACCGGAGCAAAGTAGGTGATCCAGATTGGGACACCAGGTGAGCAATGGAGGGGCATCGATGCCAAATGCATCACAAGTGAATTTGGCACATGTTTTGGCCTACATAGCCCACTTTTGTACTCCCTCCGTCCCATAATTCTTGTCTTAAATTTGTCTAAATACGGATGTATCTAGTTACGTTTTAGTGTTAGATACATCCGTATCTAAACAAATGTAAGATAAGAATTTTGGGACGGAGGGAATACTACCTCGTATTTAGTATAAAATTTTGACCATAGATTTACCTAAGAAAATGCCAATGCATGTCACTAAAAATACACCATTTGAAATTATGTTCGAATACGAATCCAACGATATAGTACTTAGTGACATGCATTAAAATTTTGTCAGTTAAATCTATGGTCAAATTTTGATACTACAAAATTGGAAGAGTAAACCAGGACGGAGGTAGTACTTGCTCTTAGGGTAATCGTAGAGTTACTGGAGTATTCTAAGTTACTTTCCACTATGACTAGCCTAGGCTACTATAGTAGTACAACATAAAAACGATGCAGGTGATCACGTGAGAAAAAATACTAAAAACATCTCTTTCGGTGCAGTGCATAGATGCAGTTTTGAACACTACACTTGTCATCATACTAATTTGGGAAAATTACGAAAAAATTTAGCTACGTTGTGATTACCGTTTACTTATAGGAAAGATGTTTCACCTCGATGAGTAGCTTCTCCGTGCACGGAAAGCATGTAAGGAATCCAACAACTTGATCCAGATTGGGGCCGATAGATTTTAGTGCTAAGATCTTCACCTTTGGCGCATGGACTGGGTCAAGCTTGTGGGAATCATTTTCTGGAAGACGGTCGTAAATACATCAAGAAGAAATTTAAAAATGTGAATTTCAGGAAGACGGAGAAGAAGATGAGTGTTTTTTTTGAAGGGTCAAAGACAGTAGGAAAGGATCCTACTGCCACATATATTATATCAGTAATGTCAAAGTATCAGTTTTACATGATTACAAGGTGGGTCAGTACAAATAAGAGGGTGTGTTAGCACCCCGAGAGGGGAGGATAGGGTGAAGGGGGTTACAAGTGGGTTACAAGGAAGGCTGAGATGAAATCTACAAGTGGGGGCTTGACCCTATGGCATAATAATTCCAGGTCCTTTTGTAGTCTAGCCCTCCAACAGTTAAATGTGGGGGGGATGCCTCTGAAGATGATGCCATTGCATTCTTTCCAGATGCCCCAGGCTGATAACATGAAGATTTCCATGAACAATGGCGAGGGCCAACGTTGTTTCCCTCCTCGGAGAAGCTGCAATCTGTTCCCATTGTCTGGCCAAGAAATATCAATTGCATTCCAGCATGTTTGGCTAAATGGGCAGTTGAAGAAAAGGTGCTCCACGGTCTCTTCCACGTTGCAATTACAAATAGCAGTTGACATTGTTTCCAACGTTGTAGTGCCTCCTTTTCAAAGATGTTTCTCGTGTTGACTCTATTAGCTAGGAGTAGCTGTTTAAAACTTTGATTTTGGACGTGCATTTAGAGTCCCAAATCCAGGCAAATGCAGGATCGGTGGAAACATTCCTGAAATAGAAATTATAGAATCTGGCCGATGTGTATTTGCCTCCCCAGGAGTAGGACCACTCGTCAGGTTTGCCCCCGTCCAGGGTTGTGTCTGCAGTTCGGGCTTGAAGTTGTTGGAGTTCCTGCCGAGCCACTTGTGTCAGAGGAAGGTGAAAGCCAGTGTGGATATTGGTTATCGCCAGAAAGTCAGCGACAGAAGCATCCTCAAGTTTGGTGAATGAGAAAGCCCGGGGGAAAGCTTCATCGTTCAGCTGGTCGCTCCAGAGATCTTTCCAGAACAGCGCGGTGTTGCCTGTGCCAATTTGCACCGTAGAGATCCCTCTATAAATGTCACTTAAGTTCATGACTGCTCTCCACCAGAAAGAACCGCAAGCATCTGTGGTATGGGGCACTTTGTTGTTGTAGTATGTGTTCCAGATCAGATGCACCCAAGGGATGTCATGCTTGTTGTAGAAGCTGTGCAGAAACTTTAGGAGGAGAGCTGTGTTTTGGATTTTGATATCAAGAATCCCTAGGCCTCCACGATTTTTGGGGCGGCAGACCAGGTCCCATGCAGCAAGGGAGGTTGATTTTTCCCCTTGGTCAGTTTTCTTGCGCCACAAGCAACGCCTTCGGATCTTGTCAAGGTGTTCGATTAATTTTGGAGGGAACCTAAGTGTGCACATTGGGTATATCAGCATGGATGTTATGAGCGAATTTAGGAGTGTCAGTTTAGAACCATGATCCAGCATACACAAGGAGGAGGATAGTCTTCGTTCCGTTCTTTCCACCATTGGCATCAGATCCACCATGGTTGGCTTGGTGGTGCCCATTGGCAAGCCAAGGTAGGTGAAGGGCATTTTACCCATAGAGCATCCCCACAAATGAGCTAGTTGTTCAACCATGTCCTCCTGAACATTGAGCGGTATGATCAACGATTTTTGGAAATTTATCTTCGTGATCGATGGAAGCAAAGCATAGTCCAAAGAGCGCTTGCTTCATAATTTTGGCTTGGTCTGGACATGTCGGCATCAGCAAAATGGTGTCGTCGGCATATTGGACCACAGGATAATCAGTTGGTTGATTGCAAGGGATCGGGAGGTGGATCTTGCGCTGTCTGTACGCATTATTAATTGCAGCTTGTAGGAGGTCGGCAGCCAGGACGAAAATTAGGGGAGAAAGTGGGTCTCCCTGACGAACGCCACGTCTGCATTGAAACTGTCGGCCCGGGACACCATTCAGAAGTACGGAAGAAGTACCTGACTCAAAAATCCTCTTGATCCAGTTAAGCCATCGGTCATCGAATCCCATTTGCTTCATGATAGCAATCATGGCAGGGTGTTCTATGGTGTCGAACGCTTTAGCGAAATCGAGCTTGAGCAGAATGATTGGGTCTCCGGATTGCTTGCACTGATATATGTACTCGAAAGCCCAAGCGAGACAATCCTGGATGGTGTGTGTGCGAAGAAAGCCATATTGGTTTTACGTGCATGATTTTTAGCACAATTTTCTGCAGTCGGTTGGCTAAGATCTTCGTTATGATCTTCAGACAAGAGTTAAGGAGCGTGATCGGTCTGAAGTCATTAGCAGTCTCAGGGGAGTTGATTTTAGGGATGAGGGTGATGAAACCAGAGTTAATGCTGGTGAGGTCAAGGTTACCAGAATAGAATTCTTCACACAGTTTGTAGAAATCATGTTTTATGATGTGCCAGCAAGATTTCAAGAACTGCCCATTGAACCCGTCAGGAACTGGAGCTCTGTCATTGGGCATGGTTCTGACTACCTCATCGATTTCTTGATGTGTAAACGATTTAGATAAAACCTCGAGTCCCTCAATTCTCTTGATGATATTGGGTAGATCAAATTTCATTTCTGGTGGGGACGATTCACCCAAACATTGCTTGTAAGTGGTAAACAGAATCGCCTCCTTGGACGTGTGGTCACTGACAGTTGTTCCAGTAGGTGTTTTTAGTGTGGCAATGGAGTTCTTCCTGTAACGTTCAGTGCCGAGTGCATGAAAAAGTTTTGAGTTTTCAGTGCCAAACTTGATGTACCTGATCGTGCACTGCTTCCTCCAATACTGCTCGAAAACGTAAGAGCTTCGTAAGGTGGGTTTTAATGATATGTCTGAAATTAGCTTCAGGTAAGGAAAGTGGTCGCTGATCTTCAAGTCTATCGAGTTCAAGGAGGGCCTGGTTGCAATTCTGGATGAGAATCGAAAGCTTGGATATGGTTTTGCTCCAGGCTTTCAACTCATAGCGAAGGTTCTTCAATTTTTTGCAGATGGTGGCCGCAACAGTTTTTGCATGGCATGGTTTGTTCCAAGATGTGGCCATGACTTGAAGGAAGTTTGAGTGGTTAGTCCATTAGTTCTCGAATCGAAAAATCTTGCTTTTGGGGATAGTTGTTTCAATATGTACTACACATGGTGTGTGATCTAAGATTGGTTTCCCCAGGGTTGAAACTAATGTGTTGGGGAAAGATTGAGTCCAATGGCAAGATGAGAGAAACCAATCCAGCCGCCGAGTAACGGATCGTCACGCATGTTACTCCTGTGTATGATCGACCTTTGAGAGAAATTTCAATAAGAGCTTGCGTCCGGATAATGTCATTGAACATTAGAATGTCATTTGGGTCACCCCCTGGCTTATTTCTATTTGCAGATGATCGTATAAAGTTGAAGTCACCCACTAGCAACCAATCATCAGAGTCAGGTATATCCAGATCATACAACCAATCAGTGAAAAGAACCCGATCATTGCCTTGGCAAGGTCCATAAATATTATATAGACACCAAACATTGCCACAAGCTTTAGAAGTCAGAGTAACTCCAAGAGCATGATTTTCAGAATAACAGGCTGAACCATTAAACACAGAGCCATTCCAAATAGTAATAATTCCCCCAAAAGCCCCTCGGGAGGGAACATAAGCAAATTGGTCAAAGCGTTTAGGACAAAAGGTTTTAAGGAAAGCCAAATCAAAATGCATGCGCTTGGTCTCTTGCAGACAGATTACATCACAACCACAGGTCTCGATAGCATTTCTAATAGCTAGTAACTTGTCGTCTGAATTTATTCCTCGAATGTTCCAGACCAGAACATTCCACTGCAGCCTGGGGGGCATGAGGCTGATGCTTAAGAAGAGGACGAGGTCGAGCTCTCCTGATCAGCCATAAGGATATCTTCAGAGAGTTCAGCCGCAGGGACGCCACACCTGACTGTGCCGATCATCTGAAGCACAGGAACAGGTGTCGGCGGAGGCGCAGAAGAGGTGGTGGAGCTGTGGTTGGGTGCTTCGGGCACTTGTCTTGCTTTGACCTTGCTTTTGGTGGATTTGCCGTCTGACATTGACGGGGCTTTGAAGCCATCGTACTTATTGGAGCGGGTACTGCGACGCAGAGTGGATTCATCAATAGCAATAGGTTTCTTCTTTTTATCTTTGCGAGTCCGGGTCAGCAAGAAGAGACGTGGAGTCAGAAGAAGTGCTATCAGAGAGGGCTTGCATCGATGACCCAGAGTCCTCAGAGCTAGGCATGTCAACGGTATCCGGTTCCAAGACATTCAGAAGCGAGGGTGGAGTGATGCTGGCTGGCACTGCATTCCTGGATGGCGAGACGTGAATTCTTCCTTCAGTCATGGGTGGAGCCGCCAGGGTTGGGGGAGCAACTTGAACCGCAGGTGAAGAGGAACCACCAGTCAAAGCATCATCAAGCCCAACGGGGGGATCGTCTGAAACATCGACCAAGTGTTGAGTCTCACGGCTGTGGACGTCATTATTCAGAGGCGCAGCAAACTGAACTGCAGAAGACTGAATCTCATGACTCTGATATGCAGCGGTAGACCTGTCAGTGTTCAGAACATCCTCAGATAAGTCAGTCTGTGTCTCAGCGAACTCCGGGATGGCAGCAGTGGTGTGTCCATAGGAACGTGGTCCAAGGTTGGTACTTGGCAGTTGAAGAAGACCCATGCCCTCCGGGTTATTGAGATTTGCACTTGTAGCTGTTCATCTCTGCTCCGGATGCCATAACCAGTACTCCAAGGACCAAATGATGCCAAAATTGGACGGATGGCAGCATAGAGGAAAGTATTGAGCTGCCCTACGAGGGGCGGATTGGCTAGCAAAAATTCATCACTTCATTACCTTGTGCGTACATGCTAAACTGAATCCCAGTGTTGTGCACTTGAACAGAGAGGGTAATGGTTTCAGCAATGTGTTCCTGTGCAGTGTCCATGGCATTGAAAGGAACAAGTGTGTCATTATTTTCAAAAACAACCAATGCCTGATCCTGGAGGTTGGCGCTGGAATCATCTGACGTCGTGATAGAGTCGTTCCAGGCTTGGGCAGCATTGTCGGAGATGTTGTTCTCAGGAACGATACCGTCTTGGACAGTCAGACCCTGCGCCGCCAGCCATGCCTGAAAGTTCATGAGGTAGGGTGGTAATTGCTGCTGCGGGGCAGGAGGAGTCGACCATTCACCCCAACCAGCATCAATCTGGACTTCAACAGTATCAGAGTCTGAGTCGCTTTGAGGATTGCCTGGCTGTCCCATAGCAGGTGGAGCCCCGTTCTGCGCGAACCAGTTATGCACTTGCTGCTGGTAGAGCTGCTCTACAGTCATCTCAGGGCCGAACTAGGGATGTGGGTCGCCATTGGGGGGCGGCGGCTCTTCTCCAGCAGGTGGGATTTCAAGTAAATGCGCATTCCAATCACTGCTGCGAAGTATGGTGACTTGAACCGCAAGCTCCACCAAGTTGACGGACGACGAAGCTCTTGGGAATCAATCTCATGTGAATCACCGACTGAAGCATGACATACCTGCGGTCTTGTCGTGGGTTATACCATGAGATCAGACCACCAAAACCCCCAACAGATTTGTTGATGTAAAACTCTGTCTGATAATCATAAGGAAATCCAAAGTACAACAACCAAACTTGCGGGCTAGAAGTGGTGGTGCGTCTATTCAGAGCAGCATTGTGTGGGACGAAGGTGATGAGGAGATCTTCATCTTCAAGCTCTAAAGGAGTCGCTATTGCCGTATCTCTCGTAACGGAGTCCAGAAATCCAAAGATGCCTATGCCAAAGGGATGATCGCTAGCCTCTGTGGTGAACAACTGGGATTCATGCAGCATACCTTCAACTGCATCTCGGATGGCCTGACGACGGTGTAGAGGAACGAAGTGGCTGGCCTCCGCAATGGCGAGGAAGTCGTGATTGAGCGGCGCGATGGGTGAGACCACCATGCCACTGCGAACCACCCGGTTAGCCGGACCGGGCTCGACCGCCCATCCCAGAGGCAGGAAGGGGACGGGGTTCAAGGGGTAGTTCGCCATTGTTGCAGCTTGGAGCGCGACGGTGGAGGAGGGCGGTGGAATGACATCGATAGGCTGGGACGGTGGTGAAGCCGAGGCAGAAGGCGGACCGTGAGGGGTAGGAAAGGAAACTGTGTGACGTTTAGGAATCCACTGCCATCTTTGTGCTCTGCGGCGCGTCAGGCAGGATGATGACACGTGTCCATAATGGCCGCAACTCTCACATCGGACGGTCGGGCGTTTTTTCCTTGGATGGAAAGATTGATGCATAGGAATGGTAGGTGCAATAGATCCCTTTGGGCTTGGGGAATGAACAGGGGTAATTGATTCGATTTTACTTGCCATTTTTTGTGGGCAAACAAATGCCTTATGGCCAGGACCCGAGCATTGAATGCAAATGAGTCGCGCTGGGCAGGAAGTTTTTTGGTGACCCCATTGGAGGCATTTAGCACATAATACGGCCCAGTTGGATGCAAGTGTGGTAATTTCCTCCCAAGTATATTGAGCTTAGGACAAATCCGCCTTGTGTTTATTCGTGAGGACCAGAGGCCATTGAGAATGCTCAGGAGCATATTTGTAGGCCGAACTTAAGAAACACTGCGGAGGGGAGGGATAAGGAGTGTCAATCAAGCATTTAAAGCCTCCCAAAATGAGGTAGTTAGGCAATTGTGATTCCTGTAATTTTTCCTGGTTCAAATAATATTCCGGCAGTGAATGGGCCGTAGTAACTGCTGGTAGTAAATGCTGATTAGCCTTGTCGGTCGCACCAGAATTAGCGCCCTGATTGGGGGTGAAATTTGAACTGTCGGTGCGGTCACCAGCAAGTTGTTCATCGGAGTGCTATCCGAAGGCATGGAAGAAGTAGAGGCCTCCTCAGAATTAGCATTAGAGAAATGCATATGAGTAATAGGAGCAATATGAAACTTGCTGAGCTCCTGATCAGATGACTTGTCCGAAGGATCATGCTTATGCAGGAAACCCAAATTAGATTTGATGGCAACTGTCCTCCTAGAGGAAAGATCAGAAAGCTCTTCATCAGTGTGCCAATGGTGATCAGTAGAGAACCGGGAGAATCGTCCATTGAAAAGATGAAAATGGCATACAAAGTCAGGCCAAATGCGATCCTTGAGACCATAGATGAAGTGCCCCACTTTATTATTGGCCGCAGAGAACCGAAATGACCTAGAGGACAATTGTACCACCTTGAAACCAGAGCTAATACCACCAATGCAACATTGAAGGGCAATACCAACTGAATCCACTGAAAGGCAGAAGGAGGCTGAGGAGAACGAGACGACCAGAAAGAATTCCTTGGCGTCCCGAGAGGGGGAAAAGTGAACCGTGGGTCCAAACCTGCGTCTCACCTGATCTGCCAGGGCCAAGCCTGGAGCAAAATCCCAGTGCAGGAGCCCTTCCATCGGAGGGAAGGCTAGCAATCACCATGGCAGGTGGTGGGAGGTGGGAGGAGAGGAGAGGAGAGGAGAAGAAGATGAGTGTTGTACCTGAACGATTACGGATCCAATAAAGAGTTCGGAGAATTTGGCAGACGAGTACACCAACGCTGTCAATTTCGGCGCGTCAATGACCCTGATTTTTGTTGGACCTTTTAGATCCGATACAAGCAATCTCTCAAGGAATGGAGCATTCTCAATGACCATAGCGTGGAACAGCTAGAGTGATCTCTTCCCAACTGATGTCTTGTTGCGGGGCCAGCAAGACACATAAATCCATCGGAGATTCGTCGAGGCGATGTGGAGGCTAATGAACCCGTGGATCTGCTCAAGACGAAGGTACTCGAGCACAGTACAGCTGCAGAGTAGGTGCTCCATAGCCTTCTTTGAGATGACAACGTTGAAGAGGTCGAGCTGCTTTAGTTTAGGGAGAAGAAGGGCGGGCACGACATTAATCTGGGGAAGATAGCAGGAGCTGAAGCTGAAGCTGCGCAGCGTTGGCGTGAGGCGGAGCGCGGACGGCGGCAGAGAGCGACATCGTCCAGCTTCAAAGCTGAGCTCCTCGAGCTGATCTAGGGCGGGGGATAAGAACCACTCGTCGAACTTGGGTTGGACCTTGCAGTTGGTACTGAACATGCGGATGTCAAGGCGTCTGGCTGGCCCAGGGTGCGATGAAAGTATCTTGGAGACTGCGGCCATGCGTTTGCAATCCCCGTCGCAGAGGCAGCTGTCGACTGTGAGGTTGAGGGGCACGTAGCGCCAGAGGGGGCGCCACCGCCGGGAGAGCAGGGCGGTCCGCACGGCAGATTTGGTGGGGAGGAGGTCGATGATGACGAGCAGCATGTCATCGGGGAGGCCGCTGATGAAGTCCAGACTCACCGGATGCGGTTTTGGCTCGAGCCGCCTCCGCTTGTTGGCTGCCTTGCCGTCCATCTCAACCGGCGGCGACGCCGGTGTACACGTGTGCTGGTGTGTGTTGTGTGCTGGGTGTGCGCGAGTGCGTCCTTCTATGCATGCCGTAGTGGTGAATTGTGCGCGAGTGCGTCCTTCCCGCGCAAGAAGTTTGTCCTCAATGCACCCTCAATTTACTAGCATGCGGGGTGCTACCCCGAGTGGTTTCAACTTTGTTTACATAACTGTGTGTCAGATGGGCCTCTAGTTTACTTATTTTCACCCACTGCCACATGTGCCAGCACACGAAGATACAGAACTCGAGCTGACAAGGCAGCATGTGGATTGGTTGACTGGTCAACTAAACAATATGCAGATCTATACGCTGACACAGTGAGCGTATAATCCGTCGGTATAGAGAGTTCGAGTGAGAGGGGAGGCCTGTGAGAGATAGCATAGAGAGAGAGAAAGAGCTACTCCCTCCGTTCGATAATGTAGTTCCAACATTTTTTTTAAGTCAAACTTTTGAAACTTTGACCAAGTTTATAAAGAAATTACTTATATCTACAATACTAAAGATAAATGATAGTATGAAGTAAGTACATGTTGTGATGAATCTAATGATCGTTCCAGATGTAAATGTTTTTCTCCACATATACCTGGTCAAACTTTTCTCATGTTTGACTTTTCAAAACATCCATATGCTTATGGACGTGACAGAGTCCCCTAACTAGAGAGAGAGAGAGAGAGAGAGAGAGAGAGAGAGAGAGAGAGTGAAAAAAGTGTGTGTGCGTGTGTGAAAGAGACATGGACAACACACAATAAAAGTAGAGAAAAAGCGTGCGTGTGTTATGCAAACATATCACACATGCATCTTCGACAACGGAAGCAAGGTGAGGAGATAGCATGTGGTTGTTTGGAACCGAGAGAGCAAGACCCCTAGCACGCGGCCAAGAGGGGTCTGAAAAACAAGGGAGAGAGGTCAAGAGAGACGTACGGAGAAAATGTAGACATGGGGAGGAGAGAGTGTATGTTTGTCATAGAGAGATCCCCTGGAGATCATGATGGGACTACATGGGTGGGAGATTGAGTGACAAGGTGTGTGCTAGATAGAAGATGCCCCGAGAGATATCGACATAGACGTATGGATGGAAGGAGACAATACATGTGTTCCTGATGGCTAGTAAGAGATAATCATACTTAGGAGGGGGGAGTGCTTGCGCCTATGATGGAGTAAGGGATTATGGTACTTAGGGGGGTGCGTGTCACCTGGAGAGAGAACAAGGGCGGAGAGTGTTGGATGGGTCTATATGTATAGCGCGAGCGAGACATGTGTATGTGTGAACCAGGGAGATATAAGGCCAGTTTGGCTTGCGTCTTGAGCATCTTTTTCCTGGCCTGGGGTTGTGGCTGGATTTCATGCATGCTTGTTTGGTTGCTACCCTGTGAAAAAGAAAGCCCGCCTGGCCTGGGTTCCCTTGCACTTTAATTAGCCTGGCTGAACTCCAGACACTGCAAGTAGCCTGGCCCAGGCGATCGATTTCGAACGCTTGGCCGTGCCTGGTCGTTTGGGCACGAGGCTAACAACAACATGGATGGATATTAGCATTAAATAATTGATGCATGGATTGATTGATGGGATGTTGATGCTTTGCCTGGCCCAGGCATGAACCAAACGCTTCAGCACCACACAAGCCTAGCCAGGCAGAAATATTTTACATCTCACGTCCACACCAGAGAGATTGAGGAGCCCCGATAAGGCTGAGTGGTGCGTCAGATAGCTGAGAGGGGGAAAGAGATATTCCATCCGCTCGATAATGCAGTGCATGTAAATTTTTTAGAAGTCAAACTTTGGAAACTTTGATCAGGTTTACGCAAATGTTATTTATATCTACAATACCAAAGATACATCATACAAAACTACATCTCATGGTGAATCTAATGGTATATGTTTGCCGTACTAGATGTAATTCTTTTTCTCCACGTTCATGGTCAAACTTGTTATGTTTGACTTTTCAATAAATCTATATGCTATGGACCGAGGAGAGTGCCTCAGTCGAGATAGATCAAGTGCATGTGAAGGAGAATGAGTAAGTGTGCAAAAAGAGTATGTGTGTGAAAGAGAAAGTGACAACAAACGATAAATTAGAGAGAGAGTGTGTTTTTTCGTTTCTTATGCGAACATATCACGCATGCATCTCCGAGATGGAAAAGCGAGGCGAGGAGATACACAAAGATAGCTAGTGTGTGATTGTTTGCAACAGAGAGAGACACCCCTGCAGCACATGTCCAATAGAGGTCTGGCCAACAAGGAACAAAGGTCAAGAGGGACACATGGATGGCACGGACGCATGGGGAGGGAGAGAGGGCGTGTTTGTGATAGAGAGATCCCATCGAGATCATGAGGGGACTATATGTGTGGGAGATCGAGGGAGTGCGTGCGCGATAGAAAGATGCCCCGAGAGAAATCAAGATAGACCATGCACATGTTTGTGATGGAGACTAAGATTAGCTAGTCATATACATATAGGGGACTGCGTGTGCCTACAATTGAGTGAGAGACCATCATACTTGGCTAGCTGGGCATGAGATTGTGTGTGTGCGTGTGTGAGATGGAGAGAGAACGAGGGGGGGGGGAGATAGAGTTTTAGATGGGCTTATAGAGTGCGAGTGAGATATGCATGTGTATGTGTGACCCAGGTGGATGGAGAGTTTGAGAGAGAGGGGGGAAGAGCTCCGAGACGACATAGTGGTGCGTGAGAGAGTTACGGGCAAAGAGCCAAGGAATTTGTGTGCGTACGATGAGTGCACCCAAGATATCTAGCTTGAATTGAAGATTGTCAGCGAGAGAGAGAGAGAGAGAGAGAGAGAGAGAGAGAGAGAGAGAGAGAGAGCAGGAGTCCGGGAGAGGGGGAGGTCGCGTTTTATGCATCAAAGACTGATATAAACCATGTTTCGATATAAACTTGCATTCAAATATTTAAATTGGAGAACATGTTGTCTGCAATCCACACATGAACGAATATATGCGTATATCAAACAAGTTCATTAATTTGACTTTCAACATGTTCATGGAGTACTATAATACTATACAACATGCTACTCGATTGAGATGTTCAATTTTGGATTTAGTTCACTATTTTGACCAACTGAATGAGCTATTTCATTGAATCGAGATATTTCTTTTTGGGTTTGATTCGCGTTTTTGAGTGGGTCAACTATTTGTCATATAGTAAATCGCTAGCAACGAGCATGTAAAAACACATTACTCCCGAGCATCATCTCTCCATCTAAAAAAGAAGTTGCAAGCTAATATTTCAAAATTTGATCCGAATCGACTTGGTAAGGTAGACGTGGATGCTCGTTCTCCCAAAATTTGAATGAACCGTTAAACATCCTCTCTTCTCGGTGGAATTACCGAGCAAATAAATGGGAGACGTGAAATTACCGTCCTATGTGGGACACGCATCAATTGGCCCGTTGTACATCGAGGGTAGGTTCGTAACTTCATCCAAGCACGCCTTCTCCTCGGCCGAAATGACATGTGCTGAATAATTCATAAACCATGGTCGGCAAAACACACTCTCCTCGCCCGAAATAGCTCGTGCCCACTATTTCAAAACACACTCTCCTCGCCCGAAATCGCTCGCACCCACTATAGTTCAAAACACGCCCTCCTCGCCGGAAATCGCTCCCGCCCACTATTTGGGGAGAAGCAAAGTTACTCTACTATCCCGACCCTCAGTACACAGACCCAAGCCGAGAAGCCTATAGGCAAGGGTAGAACTGTAACTCCCCCTCACATTTCAGACAAATGCATCCGTAAGACATGGTTCCACTCCCATCTGAACCCCCCCCCACCCGCCCCCATTAATACCTCGTGGGCGCCAAATCACCTTCTCCCCTAGAAGCTCCCTTCTCCCGAGCCGCGAAACGTCAGGCCCACCTCCATGGCGCCCCCCACCGCACCAATTTCACAGCCGCCCTCCTCCCTAATGCCGGAGACGCTGTCCATTTGCCGTCGTGCACTGGGTCGTGTGCCTCTTACTCCGTGCTGCTGGTGCTGCCTCGACGACGACCGCATGAACCGTCATCGAGCCGATTCACCCCGCCGTTGTTCACGGCCCCGAGCGGCTCCAACTTGGATCCGGCCCGAGTCCCGCATCGCTTTGCTTGGCGTGGCCGTCGACCGTCAGCGACATCACTCTTCCCCGCCGGTCGCCACCGCCAACCGCCGGCCTCACCGACTCGGCAGCTGGACCTGCCTACTTCACCATGCCGCCAGATAGGTCGCACCCTCATCTCAAATCACTTTATTTAGGCGTCAGTTGTCTGAATTTTTATTCTAAGCCAATCGATTCCCAATGGGAAGCAACACCCCTCGAGGCGGCGAAGCTCCTAGGCTGCCGGTTGGCTGGTGTCTAATGTAAGGGTGCGGGGCCGCAAGTTCGCCGCGGAAGCAACGCTTAGATGGCTATCTTTTAGAGTTGCGTGGGTTGAAGGTACTGCCGCCGCCGGATCTGGATGACGGGGAGTCTTTGTGGATTGGCCCGGCGCCGCAACCCACGGCAAGGCGGTTGGGCGGGAGCGGGTTTTGGCGGGGCCACGGATGGCGGAGGCAGGCTGCTCTGCCGTTGGTCGCCGGGCTCTTCGGGAAGATTCCGAGCAGTGTCGGCCGGAGGCACAAGACGCCAGCCATCCGGCGTAGATCGGACAAGTACCAAAATAAAATAAAATCGTGTGACCCCAATTTAGTCTTCACCAACAGACGTGTGACCACTCTCGTACCTTCTTTGTTGATCTCTTAGTGTATTTCTTCAGATCAAAGAGATATGTCGTTCTTAACATTATGCGTTATCTGCATCTTCGTATTACACCGTCTTCCGACTCACCGCAGCTGCTCCAACAAGGGAAGCATACACCAGAAGGGAGCTATAGTCCCCACTCAACAGTTCCCTGCATCGAATGCGCGTGCCCAACATGGACAACCACAACAACTGCAGGGTCATCGACAAGTCAGCACATGATGCTCACTCCTATGGATGGCAGCCAGATAGGTTATACCCTCATCTTACTTGTGTGCAACATTTATGGCTTTGTTATTCATCTAAGCATGGAAAATAGATCATCACATTTCACTGTATATTCATGCTGATTACGGGTCTTGTTCAGGAGTTTATGCAGTTCCATAGTTCAGCTAAGATACTTGTTCTTTAGGTAACGCTATTCCATAGTTATCATCCATCAGCCAATGCTATCCCATAGGCTGGTGATTATAATATTATACCACTTCTAGTATTACCTATGTTGTTGTTTAATACTTTTGTGTGCCATCTAGTTAATCACGAGTACAAACGATACATATTCTGTAGCTTTCATCTGTGTTCTCCCTTTAGTTTATGAGACCTGTTGCTACTAGTTAACCCCAGTCCTACTATTTATGTCGTCTCCTACAGGCACTCATTACATAAATCTAACTACTAGTTGTCTTCCATGCATGTCAGATTTAATTGCACACACAGATATCCACAAGAACCTCACGAGCAATGTAAAGGCCAATAAACTTGATGTCGGTGATACCCAATATGATGGAACATGTAAAGGCAGTTCTTCGTAAGACTTGCGTAAAGATGATGAATCCTCTTCACCCCACAACGTCCTTGCTCTAACTTGGCTCGTGATATGGGTACAACATGCGATAATGTCACTGGAGTGTATCTACTCATTTGCAATGCCATGTGCTTAGCATGCTGATCATGCATGTAAATATGTCATTCCTTTCTGCTTTTCAAGACCTATTCCATTCATGATAACATGTTTTCAAATTCAAATCTTTGTAATTCTACTCTATCGCAATGCCATCTCGCTTAATTTGGACATCATGCTTCAATATCTTATGCATTGTTATTCATCAAGATGTACTTCATCTGTCTACCATACCATGTTTTTTTACATTGAAGTGCTGTTCTAGTGCTCTGTTGCAATGCCATCTTATTTTCCCAATCATACACGTGTATGTTGACTTAGTTATTTCTGTATGTATTCCGCTAGCATACAGTTTTACATTCAACTAGTGTTTTTTTGCTGTGTTGCCCTGTCGTATCCCTAGCTCTTACACCATACTCCCTCCGTCCGGATTACATGTTGCCGAAATGGATAAAAAAAGATGTATCTAGAACTGAAGTACACCTAGAACCATCCATTTTTTTTCCGGATGGAGGGAATACATGTCAATATGTCATGCCTTTCTATTCTTCAGTACCTATTCCATCTCTCTGCTGCCGCATGTTTTATAATTAAAGCACCATTCTTCTATACCAGGCATGCAAGGGGAAGACAACTATGTTAGAATCTGAAGGGTTACAAACAAGGCCTTTGCAAAAGATCCAAATGCAGATTCCAGTTTTTATAGATACTGCTCCAGCACAGAGAAACCCAACTCCTACTGATAATAAGCAGATTCCACTGCCCAAAGAACTAGTCTGCTCCAGTCCAGCAAAAATATGTCAACTCAATTCTAAGAAGCGTGTGCGTATCCTTGCATCATGAAATTTTATAGCATGTTGATCACATTTTATACATGTTTCTTACCCATCTCTCTTTTAGAAAATAAGCTTAACAGATAGAAGATTTTCTGCAATGGTATCATTTATGAGGAAAGATTCTTGCAGGAATTCTCTGTGCTCCAATGTAGATGTAAGTACATGTTCTATATCACTATATTTTTATATCAGCATGTATTTTGTTAATCGGCGTGAATCCAACCTTTATCTGATCTCAATTTAGTTGTAGCAAAATGTATATTAAAGGCCACAATGTTGATTTTTGCAAGGAAAACTGCCTGGTAGTTTTGCATCCTGAGCTGCATGAGTGTACTATCTCATATCAGTGGGTTTGAATACTTTGGTTCTGCAGTGGGTTTTTCAGTGTTTTTTTCTCTGTGTTGTCCTATCGTATCCCTAGTTCTTACATCATACTCCCTCCGTCCGGATTAAATGTTGCGAAATGGATAAAACCGATGTATCTAGAACTGAAATACGCCTAGACCCATCCATTTATTTCAGGATGGAGGAATACATGTCAATATGTCATTCCTTTCTATTCTTCATACCTATTCCATCTCTGTTGTAGCATGTTTTATAACTGAATCACCATTCTTCTATATAAGGCATGCAAGGGGAAGACGGCTATGTTAGAATCAAGGGTTACAAACCAGGTCTTTGCAAAAGATCCAAACGCCAGGAGATAATAAACCAACTCCATTTTTCATAGATACTGCTCCAAAGACAGAGAAACCCAACTCCCAATCGATAATAAGCGATTCCGGTGGCCAAAGAACTAGTCCGCTCTAGTCTAGCAAAAGAATGTCAACTCCATTCTAAGAAGCGTGTCGTATCCTCGCATCATGAAATTTTATAGCATTACGATCATATTTTCTACATGTTTCTTACCCATCTCTCTTTTAGAAAATAAGGTTAAACGATACAAGACTTCCTCCATTGGGATCATATTCGAGGAAAATATCTTGCCGGAATTCTCTGTGCTCCATTGCGGATGTAAGTACCTGTTGTATATCACTATATTTTTTACATCAGCATGTATTTTGTTAATTGGCGTGAATCTAACCTTTATCTGATCTAAAATTAGTTGTAGCAAAATGTTAAAGGCGCCAATCTTGATTTTTGTAAGGAAAACTGCCTGGTAGTTTTGCATACTGAGCTGCATGAATGTACTATCTCATATCACGCACATTACTGAATTGTAGTGCTTCTCTGGTTGCCCATTCATTCATTGTGTCAATGTTGCTTTCATATTACCTTACCTGGCTGATGATAGTTGTGCCATATTGTGTTAATTTGGTGTAGGCTAGTTGCCCAAACATTCGTTGTGTCAATGTTGCTTTCCTATTATCCGACTTGGCCAATGATAGCAATGCTAGTGTGTTAATTTTGTGCAGTCTTTGAAGATAAGAAGACAAACTCGAAAACAGCAAGGCAACCCCATTGTTTCTTTCTAGTAAATCTAGGCCAGGTAATATGGCAATAACTCATGATTAATCTGTTTGGTTCCGTCCTAATTTATGTTATGATGCAAAGGGTTGAGACACTCTCCACTATCAATAATACAAGCCTGCCAAAATCGCCATCCGAATCTGCTCAAGATCCTCTATCTCGAATGCAATGTAATAAATGTATGTTTGTGAACCAATTAATGGTTGAAGCAATGATGGATATGGTGGATGAATCAGAGGTGCAGAGTCGTGCGACACAACAACCGATCAATGTTTTCAGAGACAGTGTAGCAAAGCAGCAAGAACTTGCCCACATGCTTATGGGCATCATCTGTGCTGAGGTTGCAGATTGTGACGTTGTAGATGGTTAGGTTCTGCTCATTTATTTGCACTGGCATCAATGTTTGATTGCCCAGTGGATGTTCTGTAATAGATGCTGGATGTGCAACGTTATTCCCTGTATGTCGTACCTTTGCTCGTCGTAATGGGCTCAAATGATCTAATTTGGCCTAAAGACATAACAAACTTTAGCAGGCCCATTAAGTTAATGGGCCGTTACTAGGCCGAAAGTTAATGGTCGGCCCTCTTACCTCCCGGGTCGTTAACAGGCCGACATCGAAGCGGGCAACAGGTGGCCCCAATTTATTTCACGGGCCGTTACTAAGTTTGGGCTACATATGGCCCAACTATACCGTATGGCCTTTAGCAGGCCGAAGAGACAAATGGGCTTGTACTGGACCATGAAGAGCATGGGCAGCTAAGAGGCCGAAAGTCAGGTCGTATTGTAAACGGACCAACTGTGTTGTGGGCCTTTAGCAGGCCAAAAGTGAAACCGGGCTGGTATTGGACCATGAAGGGCATGGGCCATTAAGAGGCCAAAACTAAGGTCCGACTACAAATGGCCCAACTCATTTATGGTCCGTTAACAGGCCGAAAGGCACATAGGGCCGGGAATTGGCCCAACACTTAAATGGGTCGCTAAAAGGCCAAAACTCAGGTCCGACTATAAATGGCCCAACTGATTTATGGGCCGTCAACAGGCTGAAAGTGACACCGGGCTAGAAATTGGCCCAACACTTAAATGGGCCGCTAAAAGGCGAAACTCGTGTCCGACTACAAATGGTCCATCAGATTTATGGGCCGTCAACAGGCTGAAAGACACACTGGGCTGGAAATTAGCCCAACATTTAAATGGGTCGCTAAAAGGCCGAAAGATGTACATCCTAAAAATTGGCCCATCCATTAAATGGGCCGTTAACAGACCGAAATCTCATCGGGCCGATATTGAGCCCAAATATATAGCGGGCTGTTAACGGGCTCGAATTGACGATGGGCTGCAATGGTGTCAAATCTTTAACGGGCCGAATTGGCACATCTCGTATGGGCCGTGGGATTAAATGGACCTGACACAAGTAGGCCTTATATGGGCCGGCCTGCTAATTTTTACTGGGCCAGCCTTTTTCACCGAAATGGGCCACTGTTGGGCCGTGCCACATGTCGACCTATAATAGGCGCCTCCTGTCCAATGAGTGGATGACATCTGTCCCAACGATGAGCCGACACGTGTTTCCTCTAGCCAATGATGATTTTACACATGGAAAATACCCATTGGTCGGGGCTGTTAATGGGATATCGGATCCAAAACCCGACCCGATAGCTTAATGACGTTCCGTTACGGTGGATGCCACGTGTCGGTCACCCTTGACGAAAGCACCTCTGTGACGCGCGATTTATCGTCATGGAAGTGGACACTTCCGTGATGATAATTTTGGTAATGTCATGGAACACTTCTACGACAGCACAGGTGTGACTATCTTGATTATGTCATAAATTTGTCATGGATGTACATGCATGACAAAAACGTGACCTACTGTGACAAACACGTATCATCACGGAAGTGTATTTTTTTTGTAGTGAAGAGAGGTCGCACTCTTTTGTTTCTGCTTATGTTATGCATTGCTTAATATTACCTGCTACTTTATCATCCTGTTCACCTCTTAGAGTCCAAGCCAGGTCCAAATTAATGTTCAAACTTGAGTTTTAGAATTACTTGTGGGGTACATATCGAGGCAACAATGAATAGTATCTCTGTCTATTGTCTGGTTCACCTAGGGTATGCCTATGTTGTTCATCTTGGGTGCAAAACAAATAGTAAAGCAATCATCATCTGTCTTTTTATTAAATTAAAGCTATCATCAGCCTGCTATCATTTTTTTGGATCCATCCACTGGTTGTTACCATCACTCTAGATTTCTACATGCTCTCTTTACATAATCTCACTATAATTTTTTCATATGCATGTCAGATATTGTACACAGTCATGCTAAACATGTAGACAAAAAGAGAATAGTTTTGCGCGACAATACAATGTCATGCAGACATCGCTCCATGGGGGTTCAATGGCAAACCCTCTCCAGATTGTAATCCATAGGAAGATATCCATTCTGAGGCGGATTCAGACGCAGCTGACCACTCCTATTTACCCCCCCCCCCCCCCAAGGTGTTTGCTCTAACTTGGCATGATGATGTTGGTCATATCATGCATATCTTGCCTAGTGCCTACTTTCGACATCATACATGTCATCTGCTTAGTTTAGACATGTTCTGTAATGCCACCTGTTTAGTTTCTATATCATATATGAGAAATATACAATGTCATCTTGTTTAACCAGGCATCATATATTTGAATGATATCTTGCCCATCCTTTTCTTCATTACATTTCCATTTTTCGACAATGTTTGTACATTAATCTACTCTTCCTGTGAATCAGCCATTTGAGTGGGTGATGGAAAATCTAGAGTGAAAACAAGGTCTTCAGAGCAGACAGTGCTACCTGTCGAGGCAGATCTCTTGCTGGGTCCCGATAGCTCCTTAGAGATGGATACAGAGACAGATGACCAGTCCTATTCCCCCACCGAGGTGTATGCTCTAACTTGGCACGATTATACTGCTCATATCATGCATATGGTGTCTGGCATTGCATAGTTTTGACATCATATACACAATATTCAATACCATGTTCTTAGTTCAGGCATCATATATGTGAATGCCCTCTCCTTAGCATATAAATCACATATGTGAATTAAAGCATGCGATCCTGATTACTTAGATAACATGTATGTGAATTATGTCATGCGAACCTGTTTACTAAGGACATCATATAATTATCTCATGCCATCCTATTTAGTTAGTCATCATATCTTTGAATTATGTCATGCTATGCTATCCAGTTTAGATAGACATCATATATGTGAAATTATGTCATGGTATCCTTTTTAGTTAAACAACATATATGTCAACTATTTCATGCCCTCTTTTTTCCATAGTATCTATTGCATCTGTCTCTCTCGTACAATATTTGTACATTCAACTATGTTTCCTGTTTATCAGCCATTGGAATTGGAGTGGCTGATGGCAGTATCTAGCGGAGTAAAAACACGGTCTTCAAATAAAACAATGCTACCTCTTGGTAGAGATAGCACCCCGGTTGTACATGCATGAGAACCAGCCCTACAACACATAACCCAGACTCTCGCAGACTGTACCCCTAATGCAATGGATAGAGAACCAGCTTCACCCAATCTAACCCCAACGCCAGCAGATAGTAACCCAGTTCCTGTTGACACTGCACCATCTCCACCCGAGAGCTCCCGAACAAGAGATGTTAGTAAGGCAGCTCCAGTCGCCAAAGCGCCAGTACTACCACGACGAACCCCAACTCCACCAGTTAGTACACCTATTCTTGTGGAGGAAGCACAACCAGCCATTTGTAGTTTAGCATCTATCGCATTTGATGTTGTTAAATCCTATGTGCGTATCTTCCCATCATGGAAATATTGTACTAAAGGTGAAGAAAAATGCCAGTTGCAGGTGTTTGTCTAGGAGTTATGTGAAGTAATGTTATTCATGGGAATTACTTTGCTTGTCCCATACATTCTACCTCCATGATGGTTATAATACAACAAATTTTCCCATTTTTCTCTATAGAGAAGGACCGATTTGGAAACTCAGGATGAGGTAACCTGTGCTAATAGCTCTGCTATCTTCAAGAATGCTTGGTGGCAGTATCGGAATTACCTGAAGAAAACGTACTTCACTGGCAAATAAACTCATCAAATTCCCCTACGTTCTCCTGAGACACATTTACTGGACGATGACTGGAACACCTTGTTCTGTACTGGTCCCGAACCAAGAATGTGGTAAGGTCTATGAGCTCATTTTTTATTTTTAAGTACTATATGCCTGCATCTTACTGTACTCTGTTCATATAGAACAAGTGCTTAAACCTAAAGAACAATTGTTCTCATTTAAGATTCATTGCTATCAAGCATACTGCTTTGCTCTTGTATCACTGTATTTACTCATACAAACTTATTTTTAAACTGAAGGATCCAATCAAAACTCCAATGGCACAACATGTATGTTTACGCATGTTTATTTAACATGTTTGCTCTTATAAATAGCTCTGTTGATTTCAATTGTATATACAGTTGACTTACTAGCATCACAATAGAGCCAATAGTGTTGTTGTACATGTAGACCCATGGTACTCATCTGAAATCTTGTTATGCCGTGTAGTTTCCCACACTTTGTATTCTTTCAGTGCTGCTTTGTCTTGAACTGATATGATTTGAACCGTGTCTCTATTTTGATTTGGCAAGACAATGCAAAGGACCATAGGACATAGATATATGTTTGTTTGATGCTTTTATTATGTACTAATTGGCAATAGAACACTTGGTAGTTTAATCTTGTCCACCTTACTAATGAACTGGTTCACCGAAATGAGTTTCATATACTAGTACATGCTAAACCTGTTATGTGTCTGCTTGTTTCTTCTCTTAGAATGCTGACAGAATATTGGGGAAGAGTGCCTTATTAAGCAATGGTAAAGGAAGTAATGCAGATAAGGTTCAGGATAGTGAGACATCCTTGTTGGTCTCCAACAAGCTGATAAAACAGCTAAGGAAAACTATCTCGAAGATAGTGAGACAACCCCAAAGTCCTGTCTTGGTGTAGTGTTCAAGTTACTGGCCACTACCACCGGCACAAGCTATTCAAACTCATTGTCTGAATCAGTTCGGTTTCTTGAGTCTCAACTACAAGCTGAAAGACATCGATCAGTTGTGTTGCGACAAGAAGCCAAAGGACCACGGAAGTCCCTCAGCATTGAAATGCATACTTTCTGGTGCAACAGCAAGCGTTGGAGGATTTTAGCGCCAAATAGGAGAAAGCTAATAAGCTTGCTAAGCTTATCGCCAGCATGGTGGATACCCAAGATAACGTTTCTTGAGCTCTTCTGAAGTTGTTTCATTTATGGACTTGTTTTGCTGCCGCATTTATTTGCACTGGTGACCAATTTAGACGTTTCTTGAGCTCTTCTGAAGTAATATGCTGCTTTGTTCCCTATATTTTCACTGGTGGCGAACTTTGATGTCCAGTGGATGTAATATGTGTAATAGCCGTAATAGCCTGGCGTTAGTTGCTTGCTTACTTATTTCCTTATTGTCTTGTTTAGTTGTTTGCTTGTAGTCACTGTAGTTCTTTTTATGCGTTTTTCTAGTGGCCACAATAACCTATTTTTATAACTAGGCCACAATAACCATGTCAACACACAGACCATTGTAGCCATGGTCCTGCTACCTGGTGTAGTGACCATGGCCCTCCTACAAGCCGTAGGATCCATGGGCCTTCTACGGGCCGTAGGATCCATGGGCCTTCTACAGGACGTAGGATCCAATGGCCTTCTACGGGCTATAGGACCATTGGCCTTCTACGTGCCGTCTAATCTATGGGCCTTCTACGGGCTGTATAATCGTTTCGCCAAACATGGGTCGTACTATTTGTGGACCAATACCGATCCGCAAAATGGGTCGTAAACGGGCTAGAATGGAAATCGTCTATTTTATGGCCCCACCATAACGGGCCGTTAATAGGCCGTATTTGATGACGCTATGAAAACAACCCAATGGGTTAACGGGCCGACTGTAACCACGAGCTGAATTAGACCCACAAGCGGAACAAGCCAGTAACGGACCGTAAGTAACCGAATTTTGGAAATGAGCCCAAGAATAAATGGGCCCTTAGAATGCCAAAGGTTAACACGGGTAGGAAACGACTGACGGAATAATGGGCCGTTAATGGGTATAAAGCGATACGCTATTCATTATGGGCCAGTTTCATCTCGGGCCTTTAATGGGCCTAGAGTTACAAAGGGCCTCGTATGGGCCAAAAGATGTCATGGGCCATACATGTGCCGGAATTTACAACGGACTGGAATCATATTGGACGGCCCAGATGACGCTACTGGGCCTAATTCGGATAGGCCGTAACGGGCCGTGAGTTAGCGGGCTGTAAATGGGCTATGTGCGAACAGGCCGTTAATAGGCTTTTCATGGGCCGGGCCGCTACCTTTTGACCAAGTCAAATAGGCTGGCCTTTTCATCGGAATGGGCCTCTATTGGGTCGTCCCATGTGTCGACGTATCATAGGTGCCTTCGGTCCGATCAGTGGCTGACATCTGTCCCAATGGTGAGACGACACATGGTTCCTTTGACCATTGAGAATTTTACACATGGAAAATCCCCATTGGTCCGGGAAGTTAACGAGTTATCGGATCCAAACCAGAACCCGATAGCTTAATGGCAACCCGTTACGAAGGATGCCACGTGTCGGTTACCCTTGACGAAAGCACTTCTATGACGCGCAATTTATCGTCATGGAAGTGGACACTTTCGTGATGATAATTTTGATAAAGTCAAGGAACACTTCTACGACAACACATGTATGACTATATTGATTCTGTCATAAAATCGTCATGGATGTACATGCATGACAGAAAATATGACCTACTGTGACAAACAGCATCATCATGGAAATGTATTTTTTTCTAGTGCTTGTCGTCATCATGGACCAGTAGATCTTTTGTACCAGGATCTTGATTTTATGGATCGGACCAATCCATTTGATTGTGACTGCCGAAAACTTTGGTTGAGTTAGATGTTATTTCCCTGTTTAATCTGGGTTTTGTCTAAACCTGATCAACAATTAATCCTCGTGCTTTTGTACCTTTTGTAAGCCAGAGTTAGATATTGTTGCCCTTTTCAACTGAGCTTTGACCCCTATTTTCTTTCATACTGGGCCAATGGCTTGCCATTTCTTTAAACAAGACATAAATATTATAAGCAATCACAACATTGGGAAATAACATCATTCTTGCGGTATCCTTGAGATCATTGTTCATTACAGAACCCACAAGTTCTTAGCACCCGCCAGCACCCACAAACTTATTTTCTGCTAGCACACCAAATGGGATGTAATCCCTAATAAGAAAAGTTGCATGGTAGTGACAAATTTGGATTCTGACATTTGGGACCCACGAGGAAAAAGCCTATCCATGGTGGTGTCGACTCGAAAGTAAACATTGAGAAACCTGGTTTTAAAATTACTGTAAATCCAAAGCTCGCCTCAAAATCATGAAACTTGGCATGGTGTTATGACATGGCACCAACATGCTGTGGTAAAATTTTAGTCCAATTTGGGACAAGTTTTGGTATAAACTTCTTACAAACTAGAGCTTCTCTCAAGAAGCCTCATGGTTCCGGGAGGGAACTTCTCACCTATGTGTGTGAAACGACATACGCTGTCTCTTCCCGCCTTGATTTATTTTACATAGGCAACATGAAACTATAGGAGCGTCGTCCTAAGAATATGAAATTATTCAAGGTTCATTTTGCCTTTTTATACACTATTTGAGTTTTCTAGGCATTTTGGACAATACTTTGGTGTGTGCAAAGGTCATGTGTGTACTAGCCACCTATGTAATTGGATGTTCAATTTGGTTATGGAATCAAGTCCTTATAAGTTATAAGTACATATACTGTTGTTCTGTATGCAATGACATTGCACACGGTCCATACTAGGGAACCCGTCGGTGATGAATTCATCAATCGCTCACAATTGTATACCAGCAAGCGTTTGCCCACGACACACATGGCTTATTGGGAGAAACTGTATGTGTTACTAAGGGGCTTCACACACATTTCTGATTAGGAACCTGTTTGCCGCATATCACACACATGCTGTTAAGTTGAATCATTTCTATTTTGTTGCCTAATTGAAAATAGTTCATCCGAGTGAACTAGATGCCGTATATCGCACAAACCTTGATCTGGGTGACTGTTTCTGTTGCGTTCCCAAATCGCTAACAGTTCATCTGAGTGAACTATATGCCGTATATCGCACACACCTTCATCTGGATGCCTGTTTCTATTGTTCTTCCTCATTGCAAAAAGTTCATTGGAGAGAACCATATGCCACGCATCGCACACGCAACTATAATCTAAATCGTGTTTGATGTATTCGCCATCGCAAATGTTTTGCATAATTTTTTTATGGTTTTATTACATCACTGTTTGCGATTAATGCATCGCACACAGTTTTGTCAAAGGGTCTCTGATTGTAGTGTTGCATTAGCAGCATCCTGCAATAGTGTAGGGTATGTACTTTCGCAAGTGCAATCTCTCAACTATGCTAATATAATTGGATCATATAACCATCCCTCAACATGCGATGAAGAATCACGCTGAAGTTCTTATCTAGCAGAGAACATAAGATGAAATTGTTTGTAGGGTACAAAACCACCTCAAAGTTATTCTTTCCGATTGATCTATCCAAGAGTTCGTACTAAAATAACACCAAATTATCCTTTCCAGTCGATCTATCCAAGAGTCCGTACTAAAATAACACCAAATGATACCCATCAACCAACTCTAGTGTCACCTAGATACTCCAATGTCACCACGAGTATCCGTGCGTTGATTATACGATATGCATCTAACAATTTCAGATTCATAACACTCAATCCAACACAAAGAACCTTAAAGAGTGCCCCAAGATTTCTACCAGAGAAACAAAGACGAGAATGTGCATCAACCCATATGCAAAGATTACCACAATGTCACCTCAGGAATCCGCGAGTTGGGTGCCAGAACACACATCAAGTGAATCAATATGATACCCCATTGTCACCACGGGTATTCATAGCAAGACATACATCAAGTGTTCTCAAATCCATAAAAGTATTCAGTTTGATAAGAACGAAATCTCAAAGGGAAAACTCAATTAAACACAACAAGATAGAGAGGGGAAAACACCATATGGTCCAACTATATTAACAAAGCTCGCGGTACATCAAGATTGTGCCAACTCAAGAACATGAGAAAGAGAGATTAAACACATAGCTACAGGTACAAACCCTCAGCCCCGAGGGTGGACTACTCCCTTCTCATCATGGTGGCCGCCGGGATTATGAAGATGGCCTCCGGTGATGATTTCCCCGTCCGGCAGGGTCCCGAAGCAAGGTCTACATTGGTTTTTTCATGCCTAGAGAGGCTTGCGGTGGCGGAACTTCCGATCTAGGGTTATTTCTGGTGGTTTCTCTACATATAGGATTTTTCAACGTTGGAATCACGCGAAGATGGGCCTCAGGGGGCCCACTACCCACCAGGGCACGCCAGGGGGGTGGCGTGCCCTGGTGCCTAGTGGGCAGTAGCCCCACCTACGGTGGTTCTTTGCTCTAGTAGTTTTTCTTTTCTTCCAAAGAAACGCCAAAAAGTTTCGTCCAATTCCGAGAACTTTTATTTCTGCACAAAAAACAACCCACAGTACTTCTGCTAAAAACAGCGTCAGTCCGGGTTAGTTCCATGCAAATCATACAAAAACCATATAAATTTCTTGTGAACATGTGAAAGGACATGCGGTGCCCCCATGTGTGGTTTTGGTAATTGATGACATTCTCTATGGTCTAATGGTTGCATTGAGTTATATTTGAAGGATTTGTCCATAGGCATTTCTTGAAGTCCATGTGTTGGTTTCAAGGAGTTTATGTGTTGACCAAGGTGCTATTAAGGAATTATCCAAAGATTGGTCATGTGAGAGTTGAGCTTATTGCAAGCATGTCTTGAAGAAGAAGATTGTGTGATCATTCATGCTTACCTTCAAGGCATCATCCAAATGAAGAGAGTTGGAAAGATTCAAGGTTGATCAAGACTAAGTCAAGAGTGAATCAAGTTGATCAGCTCACAAAGCGTAGAAGATGTACCGAGAGGGATCAAGTGATCACATGGTATGGTAAGAATTGTCCATTGCACTTTGTGTACTAATCCATGGTCTATGTGAGAGTTCTATGTGGGGTTAGGTACGTGTCTATGGGCTTGCGTCAAGAGGAAGATATCATACAACCCATAGAAAGGATGACATCAAGTAGTGATCGTCATCAAGATTGTCGTGTGCAAGTTCAAGTGTAGCATCATGAAGAGATCAAGTGCTTGAAGCTTGCCATCCATTGTGTTGTCAATGGACTTCTGAAGATGTGCCGAAGAGTGGCTCACCCATAGTGGAGTATGGGGGAGCAATCATCTAGTCTTCATCGACCCAACGCAATCAAGAAAGGTGGTCCAACTTGAGAGAGTCAAGATCGTCATCATCTAGCTCAAGTTGACTTCATGCAAGGCAAAGGTTTACCCTTGATAGGTTTATATTTTACTGGTCTCATGGTGATATTTTGGAGATCGGGTTATAGGATCGATAGCCGTACTATCAAGGGGGGGTCTCAAGTGAGTAGCGTGATCGTATCGTTTGTCGAGAGCTCAAACCATTGCATCCTTGCATCATCTTTCTTGGTTCTTATTTGTATTTTATTTTGAGGTTTTAGAGCTTGTGGTTATCTTCGTGACAAGCTCTAGTACATCGAAAACGGATTTCATATGCTTCTTCTATCACGTTTTCGGTGTTGGAGGTTTTACCTGTCTTTTTCGAGGAAGGGTTCTCACCATTTTATCTTGGGACTTTTATAATTTCCTTCTTATTGTTAGTTCTATCAAGATTGTGTTAGCCCTTGTCGCCAGCTTTCCAACAAACTTCGTTTCGTTGAATTCGGAGTCCGTTTGCAGAAGTTGTGGCAGTTTTGGTGTTCTAGAAAGGCTGCAACGGTACTACCGCGGACATGAGCGGATGTAATTTTTTACTACCGCTTCAGAGCGGTACTACCGCGGCTACTACAGCGGTAGTACCGCTTCGGACCTAAAACTCATCAAAAGTCCAGCGGTGGTAGGCACATATGTATTTTTTTAGTACCGCTCGCAAGCAGTTGTACCGCTACCCTTTGAGGTAGTACCGCTACCCCTTGTGGTAGTACCGTGAGGTCGAGCGGTAGTACCGCTCTGTGCGGGCTGTGAGCATAACGGTTGGATTTTTCCCACCTATAAAAGGGGGTCTTCTTCCCCAATGAAATTTATCCTTTGAACTCGTGTTCTTCCCCCATTGTTGACCTCCTTCGAGCTTGCTAACTCTCAATCCCTCCATAGATTCTTGCTAGTTTTTGAGGGAAAAGAGAGAGGAGATCTAGATCCACATTTCCACAAATCACTTTCTCCTCTATGTGAGGGGAACCTTTTGTATCTAGATCTTGGAGTTCTTAGTGTTCTCCTTCTTGTTCTTCCTCTCATTTTCCTCCCTAGCATTAGTTGCTTCGGTGGGATTTGAGAGGGAAGGACTTGGGCACTCCGTGTGCCCTTGCCATTGCATTTGGTGCATCGGTTTGAGTTCTCCACGGTGATACGTGGAAGTTACTAGTTGAGAAGCTTATTACTCTTGGGTGCTTGGTACCCTTGAGCTTGTTCCTCTTGGGTGCTTGGGCGCCCTAGACGGTTGGTGGTGTTTGGAGCTCAATCATTGTGGTGTAAAGCTTCAGGCAAGCGTCGGGGTCTCCAATTAGGTTGTGGAGATCGCCGGAGCAATTTGACTGCACGGTGACCGCCCCCAAGGGTTGCCAAAGTGTACGGGTTCGGTGACCGCCCCCAAGGGTTGCCATTTGTACGGGTTCGGTGACCGCCCTCAAGGGTCCCTTAGTGGAATCACGACATCTTGCATTGTGCAAGGGCGTGAGGAGATTACGGTGGTCCTAGTGGCTTCTTGGGGAGCATTGTGCCTCCACACCACTCCAAACAGAGATTAGCATCCACAAGGGTGTGAACTTCGGGATACATCGTCGTCTCCGTGTGCCTCGGTTATCTCTTACCCGAGCTCTTTACTTATGCACTTTACTTTGTCATAGCCATATTGTTTCTTGTCATATATCTTGCTATCACCTAGTAGTTTATCTTGCTTAGCATAAGTTGTTGGTGCACATAGGTGAGCCTAGTTGTTGTAGGTTTTGTGCTTGACAAATTAACCGCTAGGTTTATTCCGCATTTGTTCAAGCCTAAACTGTAATTATTTTAAAGCGCCTATTCACACCCCCCTCTAGGCGACGTCCATGATCTTTCAACATGGCATGAATACTTCATAAATTATAGATACATTGGAGACGTATCAGCATCCCCAAGTTTAATTCCTTCTCGTCCTCGAGTAGGTAAATGATAAAAGAAATAATTTATGAAGTGTGAATGCTAGCATAGTGCATAAGTTTGATCAATGATAATTTTAATCACTGTTCCTAGCATCATAACAACAACTGTTTCTCGTAAAACTCATCATGATAAAGTAGCAATCAATTCACATGTTATGATTCAAACAATGCATTCTCTTGAAACTTGACAACCTATGTTCTCAGTCACCAAACAAATGCAATTGAACTTATTATCACAAAGTCTAAGTAAGAGCTCCACATACTCAATCATCATATAGTCTTGTATGATTGTGAGTACTCAAAGCATATTTTTAGAACAAATGGCATCCATCGAACACAAAGAAAGATAGGGGCTTAATGTTTCATCTCCCAACTCATTTATCATAGAGATAATTGTCAACAATAATAACTCATGATCAAATATATTTGACTGGCCATATGTGCCTAGATCTTTCCCCACGACATGATGCTTGCCAACTAGAGAATAATTGAGGTTGAAATGAGAATGCATACTATTGACTCTTGCGTAAAAGTAAATACTGAAAAGTAAAAGTTAAGCCCTTCGTAGAGGGAAGCAGAGGTTTCAATGTGCTTCTTATTTTTGGATGAGCAAGCTCTTAATGCAAAGAAATGTCATGTTATATTGCCCTTATGATAGCAACCTTTATTATGCAGTGCATCACTTTTATTACTTTGCCATCACAAGTTTGTACAACGCTTATTTTCCCTTACAATAAAAGATCAAACATATTAGGAGCAATTTTTATTGCTTTGTGCACGATGACAAACTTACTTGAAGGATCTTATTCAATCCATAGGTAGGTATGGTGGACACTCATGGCAAGAAACTGGGTTTAAGAGGTTTTGGATGCACAAGTAGTATCTCTACTTAGTACAAATTTTTGTCTAGCAGAAGATCCTAAGCAAGCACCACATGTTGGAGGATCCATAACAATATAACTTCTATGCAAATATACACAACCATAGCTCATTACATTATCTTCCTTGTCCAACTTCAACTAATTTTCTCAAGTTTGAAAATAATTTATGGGTATTCACAATCATAGAAGATGTACAAGATAATATATTTGTATGTGAAAGTTCTCTTCCTTCTACTAATCATTCATGAATTGCTTGTATGGCCAATATTGTGTTGTTAAGCTTCAAAGGATTTCACTTTCTAAACCTGATGTGAAGCTACTACTTGGCATGATATGAACATATAATTTAAAACTGATGATATTCAATTCATTAAACAATTTACTCAGAAGATATAAGTGAAGCACAAGAATAAATGAGAAGCTACTCCAAAAAGATATAAGTGAAGATCAATCGAGCAGTTAAGTAAATGGGTAGCCATTTGAGGACTCTCCCTTATTTAAAAAATGACAAAAAAATAAAATGACATTCCAAGAATAGAACATATCATGTGAAGAATAAAAAAACTTAGGCTCAACCGATACTAATCGATAATTGTTGATGAAGAAAGGTGGGATGCCTACCAGGGCATCCCCAAGCTTAGATGCTTGAGATTTCTTGAAATTTTATCTTGGGAAGCCTTGGGCATCCCAAAGCTTGAGCTTGTGTGTCTCCTTGATTCATTTTATACCAGGTCTCCCTAAATCTTCAAAACTTCGTCCACACAAAACTCAACAAGAACTCGTGAGACAAGTTAGCATAAATCAATGTAAAACCTTATCATTTTCTACTATAACAAATCACTAAAATTATTATTTAACATTGCATACTAAATGCCTCTGTATATTTAATACTCCTATCCTCAAATAGAATCATTAAACAAGCAAATATATGCAAACAATGCAAACATAACAGCTATATGTCAAAATAGGTCACCTGTAAAGAATGCAAGATGATTCATACTTCTATAACTCATAAAAACATAAAAATTACCACACTGTAGAAAATTTATCATAGCATACTATGTAAAAATTTCAAGATTTTATCATATTCTGACTTTTCAGAAGAATTCAGACAATGATAGAAAACTTTCTTTTTTCAAACAGCAACATGTAGACTTGCAAAATAAGCATGGTAAAGGTTATACTTGAGATTTTTATTTAACTAAAAGATACAAAACATTATTCTAAATAACAGTAAGCAAATCCTAATAAAATAAAATGATGCTCCAAGCAAAACTCATATCATGTGACGAATAAAAATATAGCTCCAGGTGAGGATACCGATAATGTTGAAGACGAAAGAGGGGATGCCTTCTGGGGCAAACCCAAGCTTAGTTGGTTGGGTATTCCTTTAATATTACCTTGGGGTGCCTTGATCATCCCCAAGCTTAGGGTCTTGTCACTCCTTATTCTCCTCATATCGATATCTCACCCAAAACTTGAAAACTTCAATCACACAAAACTTAATGGAACTTCGTGGGTTAGCATAGTAAAACAAATCATTCACTTGGGTACTGTCAAGGACAAGATTGATAATTGTTTCCACATATAGCCTACTCTACTCTATAATTTCCACAATTTATATTAAGCAATATCAGCCATAGAAACCATACAACAAGCAAACTATTCATTGCAAATAGAATATGTCAAAAATAGAACAGTCTGTAAAGATCTGAATAATGACCATACTTCTGTAACTCCAGAAATGATGAATAATTAGGACCATGTAGATAATTTGTAGATAAGTAATGTGCAAAAAATTCAGAATTTTTAGACGCTCTAGTGATTTTTAGCAATTCTGTTACTAGGTGTAAAAGTTTCTGTTTTTACACAGAATCAAGTCAACTATCATCCACACTATCCCAAAGGCTTTACTTGGTACTTTATTGAAAAAAAACCTATAAAACATAATTACTACAGTAGCCTAATCATGTGAACACACAAAAACAGTGGGTATAAGAGTTGGATTATCTCCCAACACCGCTTTTCTTTAATGCCTTTTTTAGCTAGGCATGATGATTCCAATGATGCTCACATGAAAGATAAGAATTGAAACACAAAGAGAGCATCGTGAAGCATATTACTAGAACTTTAATCCTAACCCACTTCCTACTCATAGGGATTTTGTGATAAAACAATTAATGGGAGCAAGAATCAACTAGCATAGGAAGCTAAAACAAGCAGAACTTCAAGATTTTGAACACATAGAGAGGAAACTTGAGATTATTGAGATATGTAAAAGCATATGTTCCTCTCTCGTAATAATTTTCAGTAGCATCATGAATGAATTCGACAATATAGCTATCACATAAAAGCATTCTTTTCATGATCCACAAGCATAGAAATTTTATTACTCTCCACATATGCAAATTTATTCTCATGAATAGTAGTGGGAGCAAACTCAACAAAATAACTATCACATGATACTTGATTAGGATAATCCAATTGAAAATGGAAATCATGATGACAAATTTCATGGTTATATTTATTTTTTATAGCATACACTTCATCACAATAATCATCATAGATAGCAACTTTGTTGTCATAATCAATTGAAACCTCTTCCAAAATAGTGGATTCATCACTAAATAAAGTTATGACCTCTCCAAATCCACTTTCATAATTATTACAATAAGATTGAACACCCTCCAAAATAGTGGGATCATTAGTACCTAGAGTTGACACTCTTCCAAAGCCACTTTCTAAATATAATCATCATAAATACGAGGCATGCTACAATCATAATAAGTTTGTACATCAAATCTTGGGGGACTAAAAATATCAACTTCATAAAAATAGCATCCCCAAGCTTATGGCTTTGCATATCATTAGGATCATGGATATTCAAAGAGTTCATACTAACAACATTGCAATCGTGCTCATCATTCAAACTTTTTATGCCAAACATTTTATTGAATTCTTCTTCGAACAATTGAGCACAATTTTCCTTTCCATCATTTTCACGAAAGACATTATAAAGATGAATAATATGAGGCAACCTCAATTCCATATTTTTGTAGTTTTCTTTCATAGACCAAAATAGTGATAAAACAAGAAACTAAAAGAATCAATTGCAAGATCTAAAGATATACCTTCAAGCACTCACCTCCCAGGCAACGGAGCCAGAAAAGAGCTTGATGTCTACTATGCAACTTTATTCTTGTAAACTCGTGTTGGGCCTCCAAGCGCAGAGTTTGTAGGACAGTAGCAATTTTCCCTCAAGTGGATGTCCTAAGGTTTATCAATCCGTGGGAGGCATAGGATGAAGATAGTCTCTCTCAAACAACCCTGCAACCAAATAACAAAGAGTCTCTTGTGTCCCGAACACATCAAATACAATGGTAAATAGTATAGGTGCACTAGTTCGACGAAGAGATGGTGATACAAGTGTAGTAATGATAGTAGATATTGATTTTTGTAATAGTAACAATAAAAAACAGCACCGTAGCAAGTGACAAAATTGAGGACAAACGCTATTCCAAAGTTCTCATCTAGCGGAGAGCATAAGACGAATTTTTTTGTATGGTACGAAACCACCTCAAAGTTATCCTTTCTGGTCGATCTATCAAAGAGTTTGTTCTAAAATAACACCAAATTATCCTTTCTAATTGATTTATCCAAGAGTTTGTACTAAAATAACACCAAATGATACACATCAACCAACTCTAATGTCACCTAGATACACCAATGTCACCACGAGTATCCGTGAATTGATTATATGATATCATCAAAAAAATTCAGATTCATAATACTCAATCCAACACAAAGAACCTGAAAGAGTGCCCCAAGATTTCTACAAGAGAAACAAAGACGAGAACGTGCATCAAGCCCTACGCATAGATTACCCCTATGTCACCTCGGGAATCCGTGAGTTACGTGCCAAAACACACATCAAGGGAATCAATATGATACCCCATTGTCACCATGGGTATTCGTAGCAATACATACATCAAGTGTTCTCAAATCCATAAAAGTATTCAATCCGATAAGAACGAAATCTCAAAGGGAAAACTCAATTCATACAACAAGATAGAGAGGGGAAAACACCATATGATCCAACTATATTAATAAAGCTCGCGGTACATCAAGATCATGCCAACTCAAGAACACGAGAGAGAGAGAGAGAGAGAGAGAGAGAGAGAGAGAGAGATTAAACACATAGCTACTGTTACAAACCCTCAGCCCCGAGGGTGGACTACTCCCTCCTCATCATGGTGGCCACCGTGATGATGAAGATGGCCTCCGGTGATGATTTCCCCCTCCGACAGGGTGCCGGAACAGGGTCTAGGTTGGTTTTTTCATGGCTACAGAGGCTTGCGGCGGCGGAACTTCCGATCTAGAGTTATTTCTGGTGGTTTCTCTATATATAGGATTTTTCAGCATTGGAATCACGCGAAGATGGGCTTCAGGGGGCCCACTACCCACCCACTGGCGTGCTCTGGTGCCTAATGGGCAGCAGGGCCCCCCTCCAGTTGTTCTTTGCTTCAGTATTTTTCTCTTCTCCCAAAAAAATCGTCAAAAAGTTTCGTCCAATTCCGAGAACTATTATTTCTGCACAAAAAATAACAGCACGGTAGTTCTACTAAAAACATCGTCAGCCCGGGTTAGTTCCATGCAAATCATACCAAAACCATATAAAATTGTTGTAAACATGGTATGAATACTTCATAAATTATAGATACTTTGGAGATGTATCATGCATCCAAACCCCGTGATATGATACGCTCTTTCACACATAAGCGACCTTATATGTTCCTCAAAACAGCCAACAACCTACCTATTATGGCATTTCCATAGCCATTCCGAGATATATTGCCAGGCAGCTTCCACCGTTCTGTTTTATTATGACACATATCATCATTGTCATAATGCTTTGCATGATCATATAGTTGACATAGTAGTTGTGGCTTGTCCATCGTTGATATTTTTTATACATGTCATGCTAGATCATTGCACATCTCAGTACACCACCGGAGGCATTCATACAAAGTAATATCTTGGTTCTAGTATCGAGTTGTAATTCTTGAGTTGTAAGTAAATAAAAGTGTGATGATCATCAATATTAGAGCATTGTCCCATGTGAGGAAAGGATGATGGAGACTATGATTCCCCCACAAGTTGGGATGAGACTCCGGACAAAAATAAAAAAAGAGGCCAAAGATCCCAAAATAAAAAAGAGGCCAAAGAGCCCAAAATAAAAAAAAAGATCAAAAAATGAGAGAAAAAGAGAGAAGGGATAATGTTACTATCCTTTTCCACACTTGTGCTTCAAAGTAGCACCATGTTCTTCATGATAGAGAGTCTCCTATTTTTTTCATTTTCATATATTACTACTGGGAATTTTTCATTATAGAACTTGGCTTGTATATTCTAATGACGGACTTCCTCACATGCCAGAGGTCTTCATGAGCAAGCAAGTTGGATGCACACCCACTTAATTAGTTTTATTTTGAGCTTTCATACATGATAGCTCTTATGCGTCTGTTACATGGAAATCCCTACTCCTTGCATTGACATCAATTGATGGGAATCTCCATAGCCCATTGATTAGCCTCGTCAATGTGAGACTTTCTCCTTTTTTGTCTTATCCACACAACCTCCAACATCATATTCTATTCCACCCATAGTGCTATATCCATGGCTTACACTCATATATTGCGTGAGAGTTGAAAAGGCTGAAGCACGTTAAAAAGTATGAACCAATTGCTTGGCTTGTCATCGGGGTTGTGCATGATAAATTCTTTGTGTTAAGAAGATGGTGCATGACAAGACTATATGATTTTGTAGGGATAACTTTCTTTAGCCATTATATTCTGAAAAGACATGATTGCTTTTTAGTGTGCTTGAAGTATTATTGTTTTTATGTCAATAGTAAACTTTTGTTTTGAGTCTTACGAATTTGAATATTCATGCCACATAAAGAAAGACTACATGATAAACATGTTATGTAGCATTCCACATCAAAAAATCTATTTTTATCATTTACCTACTTAAGCACGAGCAGGAATTTAGCTTGGGGATGCTTGATACGTCTCCAACATATCTATATTTTTTTATCGTTCCATGCTATTTTTATCATAATATTTTCAGATCTATTAAATAAAAAACACAAAAATACCTTGCTGCAATTTATTTACCTTTATTTTTTTGCACTTTTACTTATCTTTTATATCTATCACTATCAGATCTCATCCTTGCAAGTAACCGTGAAGGGATTGACAACCCATTTATCGCGTTGGGTGCAAGTATTTGTTTGTTTGTGTAGGTGCAATCATTGGTGAATTGTGTGTTCCTCCTACTGGATTGCTACCTTGGTTCTCAACTGAGGGAAATACTTATCTCTACTTTGCGGCATCGCCCTTTCCTCTTCAAGGAAAAAAACAACGCAAGCTCGGGAAGTAGCAATCTGCAAGAAAAATAGCACGAAGCAAGAACAGAGGATATTTCCGTGATGCGGTGGTCAAAACTTCCAGGGGTATATATAAATAATTTTTATCTTGCAAAACAAGTATACCAGAAGAAAACAGACTCGGGACGGCTCACGAGGGGCCGCCCACCCAGCATGGCGCGCTTTGGGGGGGGGGGGCAGGCGTGCCATGGTTCATTGTGGGCACGTGAGTGGCCCCCTCGGGTGTTTCTTATTTTTGTATTTTTTGTAATATTCCAAAACTAACGGAAAGTATTTTTATGGAATTTTTGGAGTCGGTTTACTTACGGTATCACATACCTCTTTCTTTTCAGGGTTCTGAGTGTTCTCGGAGGCCTCTCTTACGTATTCCTCTGGTGTCATAGTTTGAATAATGTTAGTTTCAACATTAATATGCGTACCTGAAATATAATGCTTAATTCTTTGTCCATTGACCATCTTCGGATTAGTGCCTTCATCATTATTGATCTTAATAGCTCCAGAGCGATAAACTTCTTCGATGATATATGGTCCTTCCCATTTGGAGAGAAGTTTTCCTACAAAAAATCTAAAACAAGAATTGTACAATAGGACATACTCACCCTCTTTTAATTCCCATTTTTGGATTCTTTTGTCATACCATCTTTTAACCTTTTCTTTAAACAATTTGGCATTCTCATAAGCTTGGGTTCTCCATTCATCTCGTGAGCTAATATCAAATAACCTATTTTCACCGACAAGTTTGAAATCATAATTGAGTTCTTTAATTGCTAGATATGCTTTATGTTCTAACTCAAGAGGTAAATGACATGCTTTTTCATAAACCATTTTATATGGAGACATACCCATAGGATTTTTATAAGCGGTTCTATAAGCCCATAATGCATCATCAAGTTTCTTAGACCAATTCTTTCTAGATCTATTGATGATCTTTTGCAAACTAACTTTATATCTCTATTGCTCAACTCAACTTGACCACTAGATTGAGGGTCATAGGGGGATGCAATTCTATGGTTGACATCATATTTAGCAAGCAATTTATGGAAAGCACCAGGAATAAAATGTGAACCACCGTCAGTCATTAAATATCTAGGGAGTCCAAACCTCGGGAAAATAACTTCCTTAAGCATTTTTAATGGAAGAGTTATGATCAACACTACTAGTTGGAACAACTTCTACCCACTTAGTTACATAACCAACAACAACCAAAATATGTGTATATCCATTAGAGGAAGGAAAAGGTCCCATATAATCAAATCCCCAAACATCAAATGGTTGAATAACAAGTGAATAATTCATAGGCATTTCCTGAAGTCTACCAATATTACCAATTATTTGACATTCATCACAAGATAAGACAAACTTACGAGCATTCTTGAAAAGGGTAGATCAATAAAAATCAAATTGTAATACCTTGTGTGCAATTCTGCCTCCCGCATGGTGTCCTCCGTAAGCCTCGAAGTGACACTTCCATAGGATTTGTTCCTGTTCGTGCTTAGGTATACAAAATCTAATAATACCATCTACTCATGCTTTATAAAGGTGTGGGTCATCCCAGAAGTAATGTCTTAAATCAAAGACAATTTTTTTCTTTTGTTGGTACGTAAAACTAGGTGGTATAAATTTAGCAACAATATAATTAGCATATTCTGCATACCAAGGAGTATTACAAGAAGCATTTATGACCGCTAGTTGTTCATTGGGAAAGCTATCATCAATAGGTAGTGGGTCATCAAGAATATTTTCCAACCTAGACAAGTTATCAACTACGGGGTTCTCAGCTCTTCCTATCAGTAATATGCAAGTCAAATTCTTGTAGCAGTAGAACCTACCTAATGAGTCTAGGTTTAGCATCTTTCTTTTCCATGAGGTATTAATAGGAACATGATCAGTGTAAACAATTACTTTAGAAACAACAATGTAAGACCTGAATTTATCACAAGCAAACACAACTGCTAGAAATTCTTTTTCAGTAGTAGCATAATTTCTTTGGGCACTATCTAGAGTTTTACTAGCATAGTGTATAACATTTAATTTCTTATCAAATCTTTGTCCTAGAACAACACCAATAACATAATCACTAGCATCACACATAATTTCAAAAGGTAAGTTCACAATCAGGTGGTTGAATGATAACCCACAAGTATAGGGGATCGCAACAGTTTTCGAGGGTAGAGTATTCAGCCCAAATTTATCGATTTGATTCAAGGGGAGCCAAAAAATATTCTCAAGTATTAGAAACTGAGTTGTCAATTCAACCACACCTGAAAGACTTAATATCTGTAGCAAAATATTTGGTAGCAAAGTAGTATGGAAGTAGCGGTAACGGTGGCAAAAGTAATAGTAGTAGTTTTGTAGCAACCGTAACAGTGACAATGGAAAAGTAACTTAGCAAAGATCAATACGTGAAAAGCTCGTAGGCAATGGATCAATGATGGATAATTATGTCGGATGGCATTCATCATGCAACGGTTATAACATAGGGTGACACAGAACTAGCTCCAATTCATCAATATAATGTAGGCATGTATTCCGAATATAGTCATACGTGCTTATGGAAAAGAACTTGCATGACATGTTTTGTCCTACCCTCCCATGGCAGTGGGTGATAACCCACAAGTATAGGGGATCGCAACAGTTTTCGAGGGTAGAGTATTCAACCCAAATTTATTGATTCGACACAAGGGGAGCCAAAGAGTATTCTCAAGTATTAGCAGTTGAGTTGTCAATTCAACCACACCTGGATAACTTAATATCCGCAGCAAAGTATTTAGTAGCAAAGTAGTATGGAAGTAATAGTAACGGTGGCAAAAACAACAGTAGCAGTTTTGTAGTAATTGTAACAGTGGCAACGGAAAAGTAACTAAGCAAAGATCAATATGTGAAAAGCTCGTAGGCATTGGATCGGTGATGGAGAATTATGCCGGATGCGATTCCTCATGCAACAGTTAGAACATATGGTGACACAGAACTAGCTCCAGTTCATCAATGTAACGCAGGCATGTATTCCGAATATAGTCATACGTGCTGATGGAAAGGAACTTGCATGGCATCTTTTGTCCTACCCTCCCGTGGCAGCGGGGTCCTATTGGAAACTAAGGGATATTAAGGCCTCCTTTTAATAGAGTACCAGACCAAAGCATTAACACTTAGTGAATACACGAACTCCTCGAACTACGGTCATCACCGGGAGTGGTCCCGATTATTGTCACTTTGGGGTTACCGGATCATAACACATAGTAGGTGACTAATGACTTGCAAGATAGGATCAAGAACTCACATATATTCATGAAAACATAATAGGTTCAGCTCTGCAATCATGGCACTCGGGCCCTAGTGACAAGCATTAAGCATAGCAAAGTCATAGCAACATCAAGCTTAGAACATAGTGGACACTAGGGATCAAACCCTAACAAAACTAACTCGATTACATGATAAATATCATCCAACCCATCACCGTCCAGCAAGCCTACGATGGAATTACTCACGCACGGCGGTGAGCATCATGAAATTGGTGATGGAGGAAGGTTGATGATGACGACGGTGACGGATTCCCCTCTTCGGAGCCCCGAACGGACTCCAGATCAGCCCTCCTGAGAGAGATTAGGGCTTGGCGGCGGCTTCGTATCGTAAAACGTGATGAATCCTTCTCTTTGATTTTTTTTCTCCCCGTAAGTGAATATCTAGAGTTGGAGTTGACGTCGGTGGAGTTCCAGGGGGCCCACGAGGCAGGGGAGCGCGCCCAAGGGGTAGGCGTGCCCCCACCCTCGTGGACAGGGTGTGGGCCCCCTGGTCTTGATTCTTTCGCCAATATTTTTTTTAATTCCAAAAATACTCTCCGTGAAGTTTCAGGTCATTCCGAGAACTTTTATTTCTGCAAAAAAAATAACACCATGGCAATTCTGCTGAAAACAGCGTAAGTCCGGGTTAATTCCATTCAAATCATGCAAGTTAGATTCCAAAGCAAGGGAAAAAGTGTCTGGAAAAGTAGATACAATGGAGATGTATCAACTCCCCCAAGCTTAAACCTTTGCTTGTCCTCAAGCAATTCAGTTGACAAACTGAAAGTGATAAAGAAAAACATTTACAAACTCTGTTTGCTCTTGTTGTTGTAAATATGTGAAGCCAGCATTCAAGTTTTCAGCAAAGATTATGAACTAAACATATTCACAATAACACTTAGGTCTCATGTTTACTCATGTCAATGGCATAATCAACTAGCGAGCAATAATAATAAATCTCGGATGACAACACTTTCTCAAAACAATCATAATATGATATAACAAGATGGTATCTCGCTAGCCCTTTCTGAGACCGCAAAACATAAATGCAGAGCACCTCTGAAGATCAAGGACTAACTAGACATTGTAATTCATGGTAAAAGATATCCAATCATAGTCATACTCAATGTAAATTAATGGTAATGGATGATGACAGCGGTGCTCTCCAACTGGTGCTTTTTTAATAAGAGGATGATGACTCAACATAAAAGTAAATAGATAGGACCTTCGCAGAGGGAAGCAGGGATTTGTAGAGGTGCCAGAGCTCGGTTTTGAAATAGAGATAAATAATATTTTGAGCGGCATACTTTCATTGTCAACATAACAACCGAGAGATCTCGATATCTTCCATGCTACACACATTATAGGCGGTTCCCAAGCAGAATGGTAAAGTTTATACTCCCCCACCACCAACAAGCATCAATCCATGGCTTGCCTGAAACAACGGGTGCCTCCAACTAGCAACAGTCCTGGGGGAGTTTTGTTTGCTATTAATTTGATTTGGTTTGAGCATGGGACTGGGCATCCCGGTGACCAGCCATTTTAACGTGAGTGAGGAGCGGAGTCCACTCCTCTTGAGAATAACCCGCCTAACATGGAAGATACTGTAAGTGCATCTAGTGCCCCTTAGTGATTTTAGTGTATTGAAGACTTATAGGTTAAGGGACTAATGTGTTTGTGAGTGTACACAGGTCTATAAGTCTATGAGGAGTTTGATATTTACAGTGAAAGTCGACCCCTAAAAATGAAGTTCTTCGACTAAAGACTTTGATATTCTGAAGACTTTCTGAAGACTTTGAAAGTGAAGAAATTGGTGTGACCTTGAAGACTTGGTATTCACTTGAGGAACATGAAGCGTGAAGACTTTTGTTTTCGTAGTTTCGTTTTCTCTTTCTTGAGTCATAGGAAACACCGTCTTTGTTAAAGGGGTTGAGGATATACTAAGGAAAAATATCCATGTGATGCTCAACTCAAAATCCTACACCTACCAATCCCTTGAGTGAAGCCTTTGGAAATCTCATACAGTCCAGTCAATTTCTTGATGTGAGAGGCGAAGTTCTTCTCGTCACGAGGAATTTGTTCGGCCCGAGGAGTTAGGAATTCGCCAAAGGTCGGATTGCCTACAGTGAGGAACATGATAGCCACGAGGAATTTGTGATTCAAATTTCCGACCGTTCTTTATCTTCTTGGCCAGTGTCCCAAAATATCTTATCCACCTAACGGTCATATCATTGAAGGGCATTTATGTCTTATCATGTCGGGCTGCTCCCTAGGCTATAAATAGCCGCCCCCTACAACCACTAGCTGGTTGGATGCTTCGAGAGAAACTTGACACTTGTCATTTGAGAGCAACCCATCCTCCGAGGACTTTGAGCGAAAATCATCGAGTGAGGAAAAACCCAAACACCAAACCCCTACAAACCCAAAGTGATTGAGCATCATCAAGAGATTGATCCTGCGTGGATCCGACGCTTGTTACCTTTGAAGACTGTGCTTCTTCCAGACGGTTAGGCATCATGTTCTAGAGCATCCAAGAGGAATTGTGGATCGCCGAGTGACCAAGTATGTGAAGGTTTGGAAGTCACCTGAAGACTTACCACGAGTGATTGGACGAGGTCTGTGTGACCTTAGTTCAAGGAGAATACGGTGAGGACTTGGTGTCCTGAGCTGCGTGCTTTCGGCCGATCGGGTGTCCGGGACCGTGTGTCCTCGAGTTTAAATACTCAGCTGCTCTAACCAGACGTACAACTGAAACAACAGTTGGAACTGGTCTACCAAATCATTGTCTTCACCAACCTTACTGGTTCTATTTCATCAACCCTTTCATTTCCTCATTATTGTGTTGAGTGTTCATTCATATCTGTGTTTGAAGACTTTGACTGAAGACTTTCTCAATTTCCTCAGTTCAATTTATTCAGTCTGTTTGTCTTCATCTTGTGCTATCCTGTGTTTACGCTTTCTGTACTCTTTGTTTGTCTTCATTTCATCATGATGACCATGCCCGCATTCTCTTATTCTTACTTCTGAGTAGTTATTCCGCTGCAAGTAGTTCTTCGCTAAGGAATTTCCTCACCGGCAAATTCCTCAGTGACGAATTCATAAAATCGCCTATTCACCCCCTCTAGTCGATATAACGCACTTTCAATTGGTATCGAGCAAAGGTACTCCCTTGTCCTGTGTGATTTTGGTTTAACCACCGGAGTTTTAGTTATGTCGACCGCGGTATGATCAAGGTCTCAGCAGGGTGTCCTACCTTTGATGGGACGGACTACCCCTACTGGAAGAACAAGATGCGAATGCATCTTGAGGCAATTGACAACGATCTCTGGTATGTTGTGGAAAATGGTGTTCCCTCAATCACACCTTCTCTGAATGCTGCCGATGTGAAGAGATTCAAGCAACTCGATTCACAAACGAAGAATATCATATGTGGCCATCTGAGCAAAGGACAATATGGAAGAGTGAGTGCTTTGGAAACTGCCAAGCTCATCTGGGACAGGCTGTCCAAAGTAAATGAAGGAGTCTCAACTCAGCGTGACTCTCGAGTTGATGTTCTTCGCAATCTTTTCAACCGCTTCAAAAGACTCGACAACGAAAATGTTCAACAAACCTTCGATCGCCTCACTGACATCTCAAATGAGCTTCAAGCGCTTGGTGCCACTGACATCACCGACCATGAGGTGGTGAAGAAATTGTTGAGATCGCTTGATTCCTCATTTGATACTCTGGCACTGATGATACAAGAGCGTGATGACTACAAGTCACTTGATCTAGCTGATATCCTCGAGAGGCTAAATACTCATGAGTTCTAGCTTGCTGAAAAGAGAGATCTCTACGGTTCTAGCTATGGAAAAACACGTGCCCTGAAGGCCAAGGCCGTGTCTGAATCTGAGTGTGAAGACTCTGGTAGTAGCCTTGGAGATCCTGAAGAATTGAGCCAGGAGCTAACCTTTGCTCGTGAAGAAATTCTAGAAGTTCTCAAGATGTGGTCGCTTTGGAAAATCCTCAAGGAGCAGTGATTCCTCATCCAGTGACTATAAGAGAAGACTTTGCCACAAATGCAAGAAACCTGGTCACTACATTCAAGATTGTCCTCAGTGGGAAAAGGAATTAAAGAAGAAGAAATACAAGGATTACAGTTCTGATGACGCTAAGAAGAAGAAGAAATCGTCGAAATCTTCATCATCAAAATCCTCAAAGCCCTCTTCTCACAAGAAAAGCAGCTCAAAGAAGGCTCGGGCATTCATTGGCAAGGAAATGGACTCTGAAGCTGAATCTGAGGAACATGAGGAAGAGGAGGCATCAGAAGAATCTGAGTCTGGTGTGGCGAGTCTAGCTCTACTCTTGCCTTCGTCGACAAGTCCATCTTCAACTCTGAAGAAAATGACCTCACCAACAAAGTGATGAAGATAGTGATGACTACGCTCCCACCTATTTCTTCATGGCAAAGGGTGCCAAGGTACTCAAATATACCTCCTCTGAATCTAGTGAAAATGAATCGATGAAGATCTAAAGCCCGATTACTCAAAACTTGCTAAGATTGCTGTAAAACAACAAAGGGCTTTTGAAAAGGTTCAAAACATGCTAGATAAGAGTGATGATATGTTAGGTGAAGAAATGGATCGCACTAAAGCCACGATGAAAATCTTGAGACTTGATCTAGGTTTGACAACCTTCAAGGTCATCATAACACTCTCTTGTCGATCATGAGAAACTTTTTATGAATTTCTTCAAAGAAAGCAAGATCTTGAGAAGCTAAGAGTGAGTTATGAAGATCTTCGAAGGAGCGCGATTCATTACTTGCTCAACAAATCAGCGCTTCTCGTGAAGAATTTGTTCCTCCATGCTTAAAGTGCATTGACCGTGAATCTGCTAATTCTTCACCTGAATGTTCAAATGCTTCAACTGTTACTAATTCTTCACTTGACTCTGCTATCACTAATTCCTCATCTGAGGACATTGCTAGTATCACTTGACGATGCAGTTGAAGGAATTGTACATGACAGGCATGTACAAAAGCCTCAAAGGGCATCAGACTCTTTGTGATGTGCTTAAAAGCGAGATCCTCAACAGAACCCTAGGAAAGAGGGTATTGCCTTTGAGAGGAAACTCAATCTTGATGGAACATATTGGAAGCTTTGGCAGTATCCCAAAACCTCATGGGTTGCTGCAAAGGGACCTCTAGTTGATCCATCTAACTTATCTGGCTTTACATGCGAATCTCCTCATTCTTCTGATGAGTCATTTGACTCCAACTATAAACTGTTCAAAAATCAGAATGGTGAAGTATTTGCTAGATATGTTGGCACTAAGCTGAGAGCGGTTCCCCTATGAAGAAAATCTGGGTTCCCAAGAAGTGCCTTGAAAGTCTTCAGTGAATGTCCTCATGACACCACCATGAAGAACAGGAACCCCAGATCAAACTCTTCATATGGACCAAATTCTTCATATGGATCCAAGTCCTCATCTGGACCAAATTCCTCATGTGGATCAAATTCCTCAAAAGGATCAAAATCCTCATATGATTATCATCGTGCTAACAACTCTGTTTGTGAGGTAGATCTAAGGGCTATGAATATGTGCATTATTCTTCAAACCAATATGTTCATAAGTCCTCGAAGAATTTCTCTGCTTATTCATATGCTTACCCTAACCCCTCTTATGTGAAACGAAATGGATTGGCCTCTATGCCACCATTCTCATATGGTGCTCGCATAGTGATGAACTCTTTGCCACCCCTTTAGATGTGGGTGGTGAAGAAAAAACTAACCTCTTCTGCAGGGTCAGGTCTCCGGGCGTGCTTTAAACGTCTGAAGAATTTCTTTGGGGCACGACAAAAATGCTGAAAGGGCCGCAGGCTAATCATGATGAAATGAACTTTCATTTCACACGTCCTCATATCTTGCTTATACATTATCTTTGCTGATGAAATTCATCTGATGAACTTGATATCATATTCTTCACTGATGAAGTATATGAGATTGTAAGTTGCACTAATTCATCTGCAGGATGATGAACCCAAAGCCACTGAGTGGGTTCTCGATAGTGGATGTACAAATCACATGACTGGTGACAAGAATCTATTGATGGATGCTCCCTTATCACCGTCACAACTGAAGCATATCATCTTTCTTGACAAAGGCAAAAGTCATGTATTGGGTCTTGGTAAGGTTGCGATCTCTAAGGACATACACATGGACAAAGTCATGCTTGTTGAGTCCTTAGGATACAACCTCATGTCGATCTCAATGCTTTGTGATCTTGATATGGTTGTTATCTTTGGCAAATACCGTTGTGTTGTGATTATGGAAGGCGACAATTCCAAAGTCTTGAAGGCTTTAGGAGAGGAGACTTGTATATTGTTGATTTCTCTGAGGACCACAACCAGCCGTGTGTCTACTTGCAAAAGCTTGAGAAAATTTGGCTATGGCATCGACGACTTGGTCATGCAGGCATGAGGAATTTACTGCACACGCTTGCAAAGAAGAAGCATGTCATTGGCATTGAGAATTTCAAATTCCTCAAGGATCACTTGTGTGGAGCTTGTGAAGCTGGAAAAATGACCAAGGCCAAGCATCCGGAAAGACTATCATGACCACTACTCGTCCTTGAATTGCTTCACATGGACCTCTTTGGTCCTAATCATTACTCAAAGTCACTAATGATGCATCTCTATATGGCTTTGTTATTGTTGATGATTACTCTCGTTACACATGGGTACACATTGTTACTTACAATAATGAAGTGCAGGAAGTCTTCAAACGATTTTCCTCGAGGGCTTCAACTAACTTTGGTGTGAAGATCAGACACATCAGAAGTGATAATGGAACTGAGTTCAAGAATTCCGGTCTTGATGCCTATCTTGATGAACTTGGTATTACTCATGAGTTATGCACTCCCTATACTCCTCGGTAAAGCGGCGTCGTGGAGCGCAAGAACAGAACTCTTGTTGAGATGGCTCGCACTATGCTTGATGAATACAAAACGCCTAGTCGTTTTGGATTGATGCAATTGATACCGCGTGCCACATCATCAACAGAGTATATCTTCACAAATTCTTCAAGAAGACTGCCTATGAACTCCTCAACGACAAGAAACCCAATGTGAGTTATTTCAAAGTCTTGATTGCTAAATGCCGGATTAGAGATCCTCATCACAGTTCTAAATTTGCACGAAAGCACATGAAGGATTTATGCTTGGTTACGGAAAGGACTCGCACACCTACTGAGTCTTCAACATCGCTCTTCACAAGATTGTTGATATCGTAGATGTGCGGTTCGATGAAACTAATGGCTCGCAAAGAGAGCGCCTACCTTCCGTGTTAGATGAACCAGACCGATGAATCTATCAAGTTCAAGGCAACCGAGGATGTCATTCCCTCTTGAAGAATCTGTTGAAGAATTCATTCACTGTCTGTGAAGAACGTCGAGCTGATACACACGAAGATAATCTTTGAAGACAATGGTCTTTGAGGAAAATGATCAAATTCCTCGACGACAACCAGCTCATCCTCGCGTTGCAAAAGAAGTGCAAGTTGACAAGATCATCGATGACATTGAAGCGCCATGTCCTCTCACACACTCAAAAGCTTCACATTTATCTAACTTTTGTGGGCACTATGCTTTTGTCTCTGTCACAGAACCCACTAAGGTAGATGAAGCATTTCTGGAGCCTGAGTGGATTCAGGCCATGCAAGAAGAATTGCATCAGTTCGAGCTCAACAATGTCTGGAACCGTCAAACGTCCGAGATCCTCGCAAGCATAATATCATTGGCACAAAGTGGATCTACCGCAACAAGCAAGATGAAAATGGCCTTGTGGTAAGGAATAAGGCACGACTTGTAGCTCAAAGGCTACACACGGAGTTGAAGGAATTGATTTCGATGAAACTTTTGCACTGTTGCTAGACTTGAGTCTATTCGCATATTACTTGCCTATGCTAACCATCACAATATCACTTTATATCAAATGGATGTGAAAAGTGCATTCCTCAATGGTAAGCTTGAGGAAGAAGTATATGTTGCTCAACCCCCAGGTTTTGAAGATCCAAAGAATCCTGACAAAGTCTTCAGACTCAACAAGGCCCTTTATGGTCTCAAACAAGCCCCTCGAGCGTGGTATGATAAATTGAAGGAATTCTTCGTGAAGAATGGCTTCACACCCGGTTCACTCGACCCTATACTCTTTACTAAATCATATGATGGTGAACTGTTTGTGTGCCAAATATATGTTGATGATATTATCTTTGGCTGTACTGACCAACGTTATAGTGATGAATTTGCCTATATGATGAGTGAAGAATATCAAATGTCTATGATGGGAGAGTTGAAATTCTTCTTAGGTCTTCAAATTAAATCAACAACACAATGGCATATTCATATCTCGTGAGAAATACCTCAAAGATGTCCTGAAGAAATTGGCATGCAAGATTGCAAAGGCGTCAAAATTCCTATGCCCACAAATGGCCATCTATGCATGATGAAAATGGTATTGACTTGATCACAAGGTATACCGCTCCATGATTGGTTCTCTATTGTACTTATGTGCATCTAGGCCAGATATAATGCTTAGTGTTTGCATGTCCGCCCAATTTCAAGCTACACGAAGGAATCACACCATAAGGTCAGTGAAGCATATTCTTCGATATCTAGCTCACACACCAACACTAGGATTATGGTACCCCAAGGGCTCTACTTTTGATCTCATTGGATATTCTGACTCGACTATCTTTGGTGATCGTGTGGACCGCAAGTCAACATCTGGTACTTGTCATTTCCTCGGACGATCTTTGGTCCATTGGTCCTCGAAGAAAGCGAATTGCGTATCACATCTCTCTGCGGAAGCTGAATACATTGCTCTTTGGCTCTTGTTGTGCTCAATTGCTGTGGATGAAGCAAACTCTCAAGGACTACAGCATGAGCGTGAAGAATGTGCCTCTCTCTGTGACAATGAGAGTGCCATCAAGATTGCTCACAACCCAGTTCGGCACTTTCGAAGACAAAGCACATTCAAATTCGTCATCATTTTCTTCGTGATCATGTGTTGAAGGCGACATCTCCATCGAGCATGTGAAGACTGAAGAACAGCTAGCCGATATCTTCACTAAGCCCTTGGATGAGAAGAGATTTACCAAGTTGCGGTGTGAGCTAAATATCTTAGAATCTTCGAATGTTCTTTGAAAAGGACACACATCCTGATACTTATGCAAAATTGATGACTTAGATGTGCAACACATGAAGAAGCGTTTTCTTCAATCAATGAAGAATAACACTCTAAGTGTGAAGAAATTAATGAAGAATTTGATTCTCGAGAACCCTCGACAATTATGCAGCGTATGTGAAATCATCATTCTTATACGGTGGGTCACGCCACCACCAAAGTTGAAAATCTTCAATTTGAGTTTTTCCTCAGTTTTGAAATTCTTCAGTTTTTCAAATTCTTGAACTTTTCAAAATCTTCACTGTTTCCATCGTTTTTCTTCATTAGCTATATATATATATATATATATATATATATATATATATATATATATATATATATATGGGTTTATGTCCTCTACAACATTCACTTATGGCTATTTCTTCAAGTCGCTTTTTACGCTAAGTGAATGTGATCGGACCCTTCCCCCTCTATGCTATACTCAACCCAATCTATTCACAAATTCTTCATGTGCGTTCTATTTGAAACTCGTTCAAAATCTTCACTGTGTCCTTGTCAGCTGAATAAATTGCGAACGGAACTTTAAAACTGATCTTATCTAAACTTTCGGTTTTGCCGCTCAAACCGTTCTGCATCCCACAATAGATTTATCTATTCACCCACGATCTAACACGATCTCCACTTTTCAGTACGTGGGTGACACATGTCAAGCGAAGGAGAAGGGTCAGGCACGTTAAGTCCCAAATCTTGATGACAGTTTTTCACCGTGGCTATATATACCCCCACTCCCCTTCCTCACTTCCTTTACTCCACTCGACCGCTCTCTCTCTCGCTCGAGCTTCTCAAACCCTAGCGCCGCCGCTACTCCATCGTCGCCGGTGAGGAAGAGCTTCACTGCCTCGACCTCGTCGTACTCGCGCCGACCGCGGAAATCTTCACTCCGCCGCCGCCGTAGCTGTCTTCCTCCGCCAAGTTAGGGCGTGGAAGATCTGAACTGACGAACTTCCCATCTGTTCTTCTTAGTTAAATGCGTGTTCTTCACTTCAGGTAATTAAAAGTTACTTTTATTACTCGCTTTGATTCTCAAACCTTCCTAAAAATCTTCAAAGGTGTTTATTCTTCAAATCTTCACACATATGAACACCTCAAACAAAATATGCTCTTGATTCGTTTCTCTAAGCAATGATTCTCTTCAAGATTCCTCAATGGAACCTAAGACAAAGATCGCTTAGTGAAATTCTTCAAAGCTCATCTGGTCAAATTCCTCAAACTAGTTCTTTTTGAAAAACCTTCTGAGAACGCATATGACCTCTCCAAATTCCTCGCAACTATACTTTGTTCACGGTACTCATGTCCGCTTTGAATCACTAGGTTCTCATCAACTTAACTCATTTGGAGCGTTCCTCGAAGAAAAGTTGCATACTTCTTCAGAGAATTCGTTTGTTCAAATTCCTCACCTGAAGAATATGGCAGAAGGAAAGAAGCCATAGAAAGGAGGAAAGAGGCCTGAGGTCATGAATGCGTTTGAAATCCCTGAAGAAATATATGCTGATTATTGCACACCTGATGAAGCCGAGTTCGGCAAAGAAAACAAAAATCAGCGCAAGGTGCACATTCAAAGGATTGAACGGAGATGGGCAAGGGAAGAGGGAGTACAGATATGTAACTCCAAAGTACATGAAGAAATTCGCACTCAATCCTCCATGCCCAAGAGCTCCATTGGCACCTGGTCAAGAAGCTGACCCCACCAGCATCAAGCGTGGTAAGGACTTTCCTGAAGAATGGGCCAAGCGCCAAGCCAAATTGGCAAGACAGGCTAACGAGGCAGTGAGGAAATTCAATGAGGACTCTGCTGCTGCTGCTGCCACTGAGGCCTCTGTCAAGCCAAGAAAGTCTATGGCAAAGAAGCCCGCACACAAGCCAAGTGCTTCACTGTGATGCCCTCACGGCCAAGTTCTCGGCTATGCCCTCACGGCCAATTCCTCATGCTTTGCTCCCGCTCCTCCCAAGTCCTCACTGCTCCTACAAAATCCTCAGATTCCGACAAAGTCCTCGGCTTTGTGCATCGGCCATGTGCCAAAGGATCTGAGCTTCTCCATTGCATCTGGTGTTTGACAAGTTCCTCACCGCACCAAAGTCTTCATCTGGCCCGACTTCTGCTGAAGACCAAGGCCACACCGGACGAGGTCCTCGGCCAAGTCCCAAGAAGAAGCAGGTCGCCTTCCAAGAGCCACACGAAGATGATGAGGCTGATGATGATGAACTTGCGGAAATCATCGAGACCGCCAAGAAAGGGCCGCTAGAGCCAAAGGCACATCTGTGCCCTTCTTTGTTGGATCCGAGGAAAATCCTCGATTAATTGATCTCTGGCACAAGGATCCAAACACCCCTATGCCTGATTTTCATCTCGACCCTGGACAAAGTCACATCTTGACCCATTTCATCACGAAGAGAAATGGAAGTTTGAAAAGGCAAGAGAGATCAAGAAAGCTCAATACGTAAAGGAGAAGTTCCTGAAGAAAAACGTTGTCAGAATGACACCTGAGGAACTTCTCAAGGTCCAGACTGAAATCCAAGCCCTCAGCAAAAACTTTGATGCTTATTATGCTGATTGGCAAGGAGCCAAAGTCAGATTCGTCAACCTGACGAAGAAATTCACCAATGTTGCTGTCCCGACGCAACAAGAAATTCCTCAGGCTGGAGCCTCAGCTTAGTAGACTGAAGAACATGCCAGCACTGAAAGTGCGTTATATCGACTAGAGGGGGGGTGAATAGGCGATTTTTATGAATTCTTTATTGAGGAATTTGCCGGTGAGGAAATTCCTTAGCGAAGAACTACTTGCAGCGGAATAAGTACTCAGAAGCATAAGAAAATGCGGGCATGGTCATCATGATGGAATGAAGACAAACAAAGAGTACAGAAAGCGTAAACACAGGATAGCACAAGATGAAGACAAACAGATTGAAGAAATTGAACTGAGGAAATTGAGAAAGTCTTCATTCAAAGTCATCAAACACAGATATGAACGAACACTCAACACAATAATGAGGAAATGAAAGGGTTGAGGAAATAGAACCAGTAAGGTTCGTGAAGGCAATGATTTGGTAGACCAGTTCCAACTGTTGTCTCGGTTATGCGTCACGGTTGGAGCGGTGAGTATTTAAACTCGAGGACACACAATCCCGGACACCCGATCGGCTGAAACGCAGCTCGGGACACCAAGTCCTCACCGTATTCTCCTTGAACTAAGGTCACATGACCTTGTCCAATCACTCGTGGTAAGTCTTGAGCGACTTCCAAACCTTCACAGACTTGGTCACTTTCGATGATCCGCAATTCCTCTTGGATGCTCTAGACCATGACGCCTAACCGTCTGGCGAAGCCGCAGTCTTCAAAGGTAACAAGCGTCGGATCCACGCAGGATCAATCTCTTCAGTGATGCTCAATCACTTTTGGTTTGTAGGAGTTTGGTTTTTGGGTTTTTCCTCACTCGATGATTTTCGCTCAAAGTCCTCGGAGGATGGGTTGCTCTCAAATGAAAAGTGTCAAGTTTCTCTCGGAGCAGCCAACCAGCTAGTGGTTGTAGGGGGCGGCTATTTATAGCCTAGGGAGCAGCCCGACATGATAAGACATAAATGCCCTTCAATGATATGACCATTAGGTGGATAAGATATTTTGGGACAGGTGGCCTTGACAAGAACGGTCGGAAATTTGAATCTCAAATTCCTCGGGGCTATCATGTTCCTCACTTTGTGTAGGCAATCCGCCTTTGGCGAATTCCTAACTCCTCGGTCAGAACAAATTCCTCGTGACCGGAAGAACTTCGTCTACATCCTTTGAAGAAATTGACTGAATCTGTATGAGATTTCCAAAGGCTTCACTCGAAGGGATTGGTAGGTGTAGGATTTTGAGTTGAGCATAACATGGAATTTTTTCATTATTATTTCCTCGACCCCATTTAAATGTACGGTTTTTCCTATGACTCAAGAAATAGAAAAACGAAACTACAAAAACAAAAGTCTTCACGCTTCATGTTCCTCAAATGGATACCAAGTCTTCAAGGTCACACCAATTTCTTCACTTTCAAAGTCTTCAGAAAGTCTTCAAAATATCAAAGTCTTGATCGAAGAACTTCATTTTAGGGTTCGACTTTCTCTGTAAATATCGAACTCCTCATAGACTTATAGACTGTGTACACTCACAAATGCATTAGTTCCTTAACCTATAAGTCTTCAATACACCAAAATCACTAAGGGCACTAGATGCACTTACAATCTCCCCTTTTTGGTGATTGATGACAATATAGGTTAAGTTTTCAACGGGATAAACATATGAAGTGTAAATACTGATATTGAGGAATTTGATTGCAAGATATAGAAGAACTCCCCACGAAGATGTGCATAGTGAGGAATTTGCTTTTGAGGCAGTGCACATTTGAAGAGTTGAATCATGGAGATCTCCCCCTATATCTTGTAATTCATACACGCATTTGACATACAGTATGAAGAATTTGAAATGCATGATGAAATATGGTGCTTGATGTAATTCAGCATGCGTGCGATAACATTAATGAGGAACAAGCATGTAGAATAACACATCAAGAGTATCAGAGCTCAAGAGAATTTGAGCTAGTATCAGAGAATAGTGCAAGAGCACAGTGCATCAAAAAGTATCAAAGCACCATCGGGTTTAAGATTACAACTCGATCGAATAAAAGTTTCAGAAGAACGAGAGTTGTAACTTAACAAAAATAAATTGCCCATATAATAGACCCGCTTGAAGACTAACTCAAATTTCTCCCCCATTGTCATCGAATGACCAAAAGGATCGAAACTGAGGACTAACGCCCCTGAAGAATTTCAAGTTGAAGAAGGAGCGCCGGCATTGTTGGGGTCGTTTGTTGTAGTGGGGCCTGTCGCAGTGTCATCCAAGTCTACATTTTCATCAGTGTCTCGTGATGAAGAATAGAAGCTGGCCACCAAGGAAGGAACTTTGACCTTCTTGTATTTCTTCGGAGGAGGTGCAGACCAGTCAAATTCTTCCTTGAGTCCCATTGTCGTCAGTTCTTCCGCCTTTGTAGACATTTGAAAGAACAACCCAGTGCGTTTGAAGGTTTCATGGAGGTAGTAGTGGTTTTCTTCACTGCATTGTGTGTAGATGTCATGTTGTGAAGAATTGAACCAAACCGGCGCTTGACCCATTTATGATTGCAATCAACCTTCCGATGAAGACCGAGGAGTAACTCACGATCAGTCATCACCACAGGTCTTTGTAGCTTGAGGACTTCGCTTGACCGAGGTATTTGCGGCGAGTCATGTGTGGCGAGTCATCATTGGTGGAGTAGGATGCTGCTTTGAAACTGTCCATCCAATGGATGAATGCCTTCATCGATCACAATGATAGCCTTGCCCTTGTCATCACCGAGGTAAATGTCCGTTTGAGGACTTCAATCGAGGGCAAGTAGCTGCAGTGGTTCGATGTGTCGACCTTTTAATTGAGTGAAGACCTTGTCCTGATGAATCTCATTATCCAAGGCGCATAAGGCTTCAGCTCAAATGGTGACATAGCAATGTTTGCCGTGAGTCCCGATGAAGAAATCATGGAAGTTGACGGAACGCCATGAATGATATTGAAAAGCATATTCTTCATGATGCCAACGACTTCTTCATCATTTGAGTCGTGGCCTTTGATAGGACTCATTGTCTTCGTCGAGAATCCAATAGACGATCGAGGCACATATAATAATTCCGTGACGAGGAATTTGGTTCTTAGGGCTGCCTTGGCTTCAAAGGCTTCATCGGCACTTGCATATAGTGATTTGAAAGTTACGGTTCGTTGTAGATACAACGAGCACCATCAAGTGGAGGACTAAGTGGTAGAGCACGAAGCAATTCATTCTTTGGTGCCTTGTAGTGAGTATTTTCGGACATCCGATCTAGTACCCATGAGTTCACGTCTTGGCGTCTCCGGTGATGTGCAGCGTTGCATAGAATTGAAGAATGAGTTCTTCATTCCGATCCACAGATATCGGTCACGAGAAATTCAGAAGTCCTACGTCGTGAAGAACACTGAGGACTGGCTCGAAGCCTGGCAGAGACTCAATGTCCACATGAGGAATATGAGCATGATCGAAGACTTTGTCTTTATTGAAGAGCACCGAGGAATAGAAATTGGCTTGGTGGCGGTCGAAGCGCCTCTTCCTTATGCGAGCGAGAATCATATGGATTGTATGTCGGTGAAGAATACGTGCTTTCATTGAAGAAGTCTTCAGCCTTGAACTTTTGCTTTGTTGAGAAGGATCCTTTGGCTTTGGCGGTGGAGTGTCGATGAGTTGCATCACGACCTCGGGAATCGCAATCTCGTGTTCTTGGTGAGGAATTTCTTGTTCCTTCTGAGTGCGATCGAGGATCGGCATCGGCGGAGTTCATCAGCGCTAGTGGCTGGAATTTCTTCATGGACAGATGAAGTGGGATGAGTTTCTTCAGAGCCCATTTGAACAGTTGGAGCAGGGGACTAAGGTATCTGTTGGATTGGGGTGAAGAGTGGAGAATTTGGATGCTGACTTTCCCAAAAGTCATCATTCATCACTGGTGTTGTGCTTCCAATATCCACATGTTCTTCAAGTTCCTCAACACCGGCCTCTTCAGCTGTGAACTGAGGTATATGCGAGGAAATGATTGGGGTTGAAGGGATTGCTTCCACTTCAATTTCTTCATCAATCTGCTTTCTGTGAAGTAGCGTAATGATTTTCTTCATCGAGATCCGCTTGGGATCACATAATCTTCATCAAAAGGAACAAGGTCCTTTGATGGAATTGAGGAAATTGGAACAGCATCAATAGGATTTTCAAAGGAGCTGGTCATTGGCTTCATTTTCTTCGCAGAAGAATTTGGCCTTGTTGATGCTTTCCGTTTCTTCACACCTCGTTCTGCAGCCTTGGTCTTCTTCACATCGAGGCGGATGGAAGAATTGGAGTTGGTGTTGGCGCAGAGGAGTGAGGAATCTGGATGATTTACCTCGGGCACAAGCGATGCAGTTGCCTGACTTGTTCGATTTCTTGAGCGCACCACTAGTGGATGCCCGGCAATTTCTTCGGTAGTGGAATGGGATCATCAGCCCTAGAATCGGCATTTTCTTGACCTTTGAACTTCATCGGCGGTCTTTGGCATGTTCTTCGGTCGGCTGAGCCGAGGCTCCGACTGAGGAATTTCATGTTGCGTTGGGGTAGCAACATTGGTGAACTTCTTCGTCGAGGTTGTGAATCGACCTTGGCCCTTGCCAATCAACATAATAAGCATCGAAGTTTTCTTTGAGGTCTTGAATTTCGATCTGGACCTTGAGAAGTTCCTCGGTGTCATTACGACAACGTTTTCTTGAGGAACTTCTCCTTTACGTATTGTGCTTTCTTGATCTCTCTTGCCTTTTCAAACTTCCATTTCTCTTGATGATGAAATGGGTCAGCATATGACTTTGTCCAGAGTCGAGATGAGAGTCGAGCATAGGGGTGTTTGGATCCTTGTGCCATAGATCAATGTAATCGAGGATTTTCCTCGGATCCAACGATGTACAGATGTGCCTTTGGCTCTAGCGGCCCTTTCTTGGCGATCTCTGATGATTTCCGCAAGTTAATCATCATCAGCCTCATCATCTTCAGGTGGCACTTGGAAGGCGACCTGTTTCTTCTTAGGACTTGGCCGAGGACCTCGTCCAGATGTGGCCTTAGTCTTCAGCAGAGTCGGGCCGGATGAAGACTTTGGTGCGGTGAGAACTTCTTTGAGACACCGGAGGCAATGGAGAAGCCTGCAGTCCTTTGTACGTGGCGGATGCACACAGTCTTTGAGGACTTTGTCGGAACTAGCTGAGGACTTGGGAGGAGCCGAGGATTTTGGAGGAGCAGGAGCAGCATGAGGAATTGGCCGTGAGGGCACTTTGAGGAACTTGGCCGTGAGGGCCTTTGTTGGTGAAGCACTTGGCTTGTGTCTGGGCTTCTTTGCCATAGATTTTCTTGGCTTGTGAGAGGCCTCGATGGCGACAGCAATGAGTCCTCATTGAATTTCCTCAACGCCTCGTTGGCTTGTCTTGCCAATTTGGCTTGGCGCTTGGCCCATTCTTCAGGAAAGTCCTCACCACGCTTGATGCTGGTCGGGTCAGCTTCTTGACCAGGTGCCAATGGAGCTCTTGGGCATGGAGGATTGAGTGCGAATTTCTTCATGTACTTTGGAGTTACATATCTATACTCCCTCTTCCCTTGCCCATCTCCGTTCAATCCTTTGAATGCGCACCTTGCGCTGATTTTTGTTTTCTTTGCCGAACTCGGCTTCATCAGGTGTGCAATAATCAGCATATATTTCTTGAGGATTTCAAGCGCGGTCATGACCTCAGGCCTCTTTCCTCCTTTCTATGGCTTCTTTCCTTCTGCCATATTCTTCAGCTGAGGAATTTGAACAAACGAAGTCTCTGAAGAAGTATGCAACTTTTCTTCGAGGAACACTGCAAATGAGTTAAGTTGATGAGAACCTAGTGATTCAGCAGCGGACATGAGTACCCGTGAGCAGTATAGTTGCGAGGAATTTGGAGAGGTCATATCTCGTTCTCGGAAGGTTTTTCAAAAGAACAAGTTTTGAGGATTTTGACGGATGAGCCTTGAAGAATTTCACTAAGCATTCTTTGTCTTAGGTTCCGAGTTGTATGATCGAGCATCCACACAATTGAGGAATCTTGAAGAAAAATGATTGCTTAGAGAAACGAATCAAGAGCATATAACTAGTGAGGTGTTTGTGTGTGAGGATTTGAAGAATAAAACACCTTTGAAGATTTTGTAGTGTAAAATTTGGATCAATGAGGGCAGTAAAAGTAACTTTTAATTACCCTAAACGAAGAACACGACGAACTGAGTGTTGTAGATGTGAAGCTCGTCTGTTCAGATCTTCCACGCCCTAACTTGGCGGAGGAAGACAGCTACGGCAGCGGCAGAGTTAGGATTTCCGTAGTCGGCACGAGTACGTCGGCGACGAGGTCGAGGCAGCGAAGCTCTTCCTCACCGACGACGATGGAGTAGCGGCGGCGCTAGGGTTTGAGGAGCTCGAGCGAGAGAGAGAGGTCGAGCAGACTAAAAGAAGTGAGGATGGAGAGAGGGGTATTTATAGAGGCAGTGAAAACTGTTCGCCCGAAGATTTAGGAATGAGCGTGCCTGACCATTCTCCTTCTCACGACATGTGTCACCCACGTCTGATGTAGTGGAGATCGTGTGCGATCGTGGGTGAGTAGAATAATGCATCGTGGGATGCGGAGCGGTTTAATGATAAAACCGAAAGTTTGGATAAGATCAGTTTTAAAGTTTCGCTCGTAATTTCTTTAGGTGACAAGGACTCGGTGAAGATTTTGAGCGAGTTTCAAATAGAAACGCACATAAAGAATTTGTGAATAGATTGGGTTGAGTATAGCATAGAGGGGAAGGGTCCGATCACATTCACTTAGAAGAAAAAGTGACTTTAATAAATAGCCATAAGTGAATGCTGTAGAGGACATAAACCCATATATATATATATATATGTATATGTATATATATATATATATATATATATATATATAGCTAATGAAGAAAAACGACGGAAACAGTGAAGATTTTGAAAAGTTGAAGAATTTGAAAAACTGAAGAATTTCAAAACTGAGGAAAAACTCAAATTGAAGATTTTCAACTTTGGTGGTGGCGTGTCCCACCGTATAAGAATGATGATTTCAGACACCGCGTACAATTGTCGTAGGGTTCTGAGAATCAAATTTTTCATTAATTTCTTCACACTTAGAGTGTTATTCTTCATGGATTGAAGAAAAACGTTTCTTCATGTGTTGCACATCTAAGTCATCAATTTGGCATAAGTGTTAGGATGTGTGTCCTTTTCAAAGAACGTTCAAAGATTCCAAGATATTTAGCTCACACCGCAACTTGCTAAATCTCTTCTCATCCAAGGGCTTAATGAAGATATCGGCTAGCTGTTCTTGGTCTTCACATGCTTTCGATGGAGATGTCGCCCTTCAACACATGATCACGAAGAAAATGATGACGAATTTGAATGTGTTTTGTCTTGAGTCTTTGGCTGGGTTGTGAGCAATCTTGATGGCACTCTCATTGTCACATTAGAGAGGCACATTCTTCACGTTGATGCCGTAGTCCTTGAGAGTTTACTTCATCCACAGCAATTGAGCACAACACGAGCCAAAGCAATGTATTCAGCTTCCATGATGAGCGGTGATACAGTTCTATTTCTTCGAGGACCAACGGACCAAAGATCGTCCGAGGAAATGACAAATACTGAGATGTTGACTTGCGGTCCACACGATCACCAGCATAGTCGAGTCGGAATATCCAATGAGATCAAAAGTAGAGCCCTTGGGGTACCATAATCCTAGTGTTGGTGTGTGAGCTAGATATCGAAGAATATGCTTCACAGCCTTATGGTGTGATTCCTTCGGTGTAGCTTGAAATCGGGCACACATGCAAACACTAAGTATTATATCTGCCCTAGATGCACATAAGTACAATAAAGAACCAATCATGGAGCGGTATACCTTGTGATCGAAGTCAATACCATTTTCTTCAGTGCATAGATGGCCATTTGTGGGCATAGGAATTTTGACGCCTTTGCAATCTTGTATGCCGAATTTCTTCAGGACATCTTTGAGGTATTTCTCCTGAGATATGAATATGCCATTGTGTTGTTGACGAATTTGAAGACCTAAGAAGAATTTCAACTCTCCCATCATAGACATTTGATATTCTTCACTCATATATAGGCAAATTCATCACTATAACGTTGGTCAGTACAGCCAAAGATAATATCATCAACATATATTTGGCACACAACAGTTCACCATCATATGATTTAGTAAAGAGAGTAGGGTCGAGTGAACCGGGTGTGAAGCCATTCTTCACGAATAATTCCTTCAATGTATCATACCACGCCCGTGGGGCTTGTTTGAGACCATAGAGGGCCTTGTTGAGTCTGAAGACTTTGTCGGGATTCTTTGGATCTTCAAACCTTGGGGTTGAGCAACATATACTTCTTCCTCAAGCTTACCATTGAGGAATGCACTTTTCACATCCATTTGATATAAAGTGATATTGTGATGGTTAGCATAGGCGAGTAATATGCAAATAGACTCAAGTCTAGCAACAGGTGCAAAAGTTTCATCGAAATCAATTCCTTCAACCTGTGTGTAGCCTTGAGCTACAAGTTGTGCCTTATTCCTCACCACAAGGCCATTTTCATCTTGCTTGTTGCGGTAGATCCACTTTGTGCCAATGATATTATGCTTGCGAGGATCTGGACATTTGACCGGTTCGAGACATTGTTGAGCTCGAACTGATGTAATTCTTCTTGCATGGCCTGAATCCACTCGGGCTCCGAAATGCTTCATCTACCTTAGTGGGCTCTGTGATAGAGACAAAAGCATAGTGCCCACAAAGTTAGATAAATGTGAAGCTTTTGAGCGTGTGAGAGGACACAGGCGCTTCAATGTCATCGATGATCTTGTCAACTTGTACTTCTTTTTGCAACGCGAGGATGAGCTGGTTGTCGTCGAGGAATTTGATCATTTTCCTCAGCACCATTGTCTTCAGCATTATCTTCAGGTGCATCAACTCGACGTTCTTCGCGTACTGGAATGAATTCTTCAGCAGATTCTTCAGTAGGAATGACATCCTCAGTTGCCTTGAACTTGATAGATTCCTCAGGTGCTGGTTCATATTGGGTTTCTTGTCAGTGAGGAGTTCATAGGCAGTCTTCTTGAAGAATTTGTGAAGATATACTCTGTTGATGATGTGGCACGCAGTATCAATTGCATCAATCCAAAAACGACTAGGCGTTTTGTATTCATCAAGCATAGTGCGAGCCATCTCAACGAGAGTTCTCTTCTTGCGCTCCACGATGCCATTCTGCTGAGGAGTATAGGGAGCAGATAACTCATGAGTAATACCAAGTTCATCAAGATAGGCATCAAGACCGTAATTCTTGAACTCAGTTCCATTGTCACTCCTGATGTGTCTGATCTTCACACCAAAGTTAGTTGAAGCCCTCGAGGAAAATCGTTTGAAGACTTCCTGCACTTCATTTTTGTAAGTAACAATGTGTACCCATGTGTAACGAGAGTAATCATCAACAATAACAAAGCCATATAGAGATGCGTCATTAGTGACAAGCGAGTAATGATTAGGACCAAAGAGGTCCATGTGAAGCAATTCAAAGGGACGAGTAGTGGTCATGATAGTCTTCATTTGGATGCTTGGCCTTGGTCATTTTTCCAGCTTCATAAGCTCCACACAAGTGATCCTTGAGGAATTTGACATTCTCAATGCCAATGACATGATTCTTCTTTGCAAGCGTGTTCAAATTCCTCATGCCTGCGTGACCAAGTCGCCGATGCCATAGCCAGCCTTTTGAAGCTTTTGCAAGTAAACACACGGTTGGTTGTGGTCCTGTAGAGAAATCAACAATATACAAGTATCCTCTCCTAAAGCCTTCGAAGACTTTGGAATTTTCAGCTTCCATAATCACAACACAACTTTCCTTACCAAAGATAACAACCATATCAAGATCACAAAGCATTGAGACTGACATGAGGTTGTATCCTAAGGACTCAACAAGCATGAGTTTGTCCATGTGTATGTCCTTAGAGATCGCAACCTTACCAAGACCCAATACGACTTTTGCCTTTGTCGGCCAAAGATGATATGCTTGAGATGAGACGGTGATAAGGAGCATCCATCAATAGATTCTTGTCACCGATCATGTGATTTGTACATCCACTATCGATAACCCACTCAGTGGCTTTGGGTTGATCATCCTGCAGATGAATTAGTACAACTTATGATCTCATATACTTCATCAGTGAAGAATATGATATCAAGTTCATCAGATGATTTTCATCAGACAGTATAACATATAAGTAGTATGAGGACGTGTGAAATGAAAGTTCATTTCTTCATGATTAGCCTGCGTCCTATCAGGCATTTTGTCAGGCCCCCGGCAAATTCTTCAGACGTTTAAAGCACGTCTGGAGACCTGACCCTACAGAAGAAGTTAGTTCTTTTTCTTCACCACCCACATCTGAAGGGGTGGAAAAGAGTTCATCACTCTGCGAGCACCATATGAGAATGGTGGCATAGAGGCCAATCCATTTCGTTTCACATAAGAGGGGTTAGGGTAAGCATATGAATAAGCAGAGAAATTCTTCGAGAACTTATGAACATATTGGTTTGAAGAATAATGCACATGTTCATAGCCCTTAGCTCTACCTGCGAAAGCGAGTTGTTAGCACGATGATAATCATATGAGGACTTTGATCCTTTTGAGGAATTTGATCCACGTGAGGAATTTTGTCCGTATGAGGACTTGCATCCATATGAAGAATTTGGTCCATATGAAGAGTTTGATCTGAAGTTCCTATTCTTCACAGGTGGTGTCATGAGGACATTCACCTGAAGACTTTCAAGGCATTTCTTGGGAACCCAGATTTTCTTCATAGGGGAACCGTTCCTGCAGATTAGTGCCAACATATCTAGCAAATACTTCACCATTACGATTTTTGAACAGTTTATAGTTGGAGTCAAATGACTCATCGGAAGAATGAGGAGATTAGCATGTAAAGCGGATAAGTTAGATGGATCAACTAGAGGTCCCTTTGCAGCAACCCATGAGGTTTTGGGATACTGCTCAGGCTTCCAATATGATCCATCAGCGTTGAGTTTCCTTTCAAAGGCAATACCCTCTTTCCTAGGGTTCCTGTTGAGGATCTGCTTTTTAAGCACATCACAAAGAGTCTGATGCCCTTTGAGGCTTTTGTACATGCCTGTCATATACAATTCCTTCAGCCCTGCATCGTCAGTTATACTAGCAATGTCTTCAGATGAGGAATTAGTGATAGCAGAGGCAGGTGAAGAATTTGTAACAGTTGAAGCACTTGAACATTTCGGTGAAGAAGTAGCATATTCACGTTCAATGCACTTTAAGCATGGAGGAACAAATTCTTCCTGAGAAGCACTGATTTGTTGAGCAAGTAATGAATCGCGCTCCTTCTGAAGATCTTCATAATTCACTCTTAGCTTCTCAAGATCTTGCTTTCTTTGAAGAAATTCATAAGAAAATTTCTCATGATCGAGATAAGAGAGTGTTATGATGACCTTGAAGGCTGTCAAACCTAGGTGAAGTCTCTGAAGATTTTCGATCGGGGCTTTAGTGCGATCCATTTCTTCACCTAACATATCATCACTCTTATCTAGCATGTTTTGAACCTTTTCCAAGGCATGTTGTTGTTTGGTGGAAATGCAAACAAGTTTGGTATAACTAGGTTCATTGTCATCATCAGATCCATCATCATCAGATTCACAGTCACTAAATTCAGATGAGGAATATTCGGTTACCTCGACACCCTTTGCCATGAGACATGATCTTTGAAGATGATGATTACGGTTCAAAAGTCATCGTTTTGAGAGATTCCTTGAAGTCCTCAAACCAGGGATCATGACGGGTTCGATGACCTTCATAGGCGTCGGAGATTCGGTCCCATATAAACCGCATTGCGAGAGATGCATAATGCTTTGAATTCATCTCTAGATAGGTAGGAACAGATGATATCCTTCGCCATGATATCAAGACGAGTGTACTTGCGAATATCATCTGCGTTAAATGCTTTGCATAGATCAAGAAGACCAATTTCGGTGACGGTCCACATTTCATTGTCCATTGCCATGAGGCGCTTCCTCATCATGGCCTTCCACTTGGGATAATCATGACCGTCAAACATAGGGCATGTCACTTTCTTCATACCTGCGGTCGACATAACTAAAACTCCGGTGGTTAAACCAAAATCACACGTAACAAGGGAGTACCTTGCTCGATACCAATTGAAAGTCGTTATATCGAATAGAAGGGGGTGAATAGGCGATTTTTATGAATTCTTCACCGAGGAATTTGCGGTGAGGAAATTCCTTAGCGAAGAACTACTTGCAGCGGAATAAGTACTCAGAAGCATAAGAAAATGCGGGCATGGTCATCATGATGGAATGAAGACAAACAAAGAGTACAGAAAGCGTAAACACAGGATAGCACAAGATGAAGACAAACAGACTAAAGAAATTGAACTGAGGGAATTGAGAAAGTCTTCAGTCAAAGTCTTCAAACATAGATATGAACAAACACTCAACACAATAATGAGGAAATGAAAGGGTTGAGGAAATAGAACCAGTAAGGTTGGTGAAGACAATGATTTGGTAGACCAGTTCCAACTGTTATCTCAGTTATGCGTCTGGTTGGAGCGGTGAGTATTTAAACTCGAGGACACACAGTCCCGGACACCCGATCACCGAAAGCACGCAGCTCAGACACCAAGTCCTCACCGTATTCTCCTTGAACTAAGGTCACACTGACCTCGTCCAATCACTCGTGGTAAGTCTTCAGGCGACTTCCAAACCTTCACAGACTTGGTCACTCGGCGATCCACAATTCCTCATGGATGCTCTAGACCATGACGCCTAACCGTCTGGAAGAAGCACAGTCTTCAAAGGTAACAAGCGTCGGATCCACGTAGGATCAATCTCTTCGATGATGCTCAATCACTTTGGGTTTGTAGGGTTTGGTTTTTGGGTTTTCCTCACTCGATGATTTTCGCTCAAAGTCTTGGAGGATGGGTTGCTCTCAAATGACAAGTGTCAAGTTTCTCTCGAGCAGCCAACCAGCTAGTGGTTGTAGGGGGCTATTTATAGCCTAGGGAGCAGCCCGACATGATAAGACATAAGTGCCCTTCAATGATATGACCGTTAGGTGGATAAGATATTTTGGGACAGTGGCGCATAACACGACAGCGGTCGGAAATTTGAATCTCAAATTCCTCGGGGCTATCATGTTCCTCACCGTGTAGGCTATCCGCCTTTGGCGAATTCCTAACTCCTCGGTCGAACAAAATCCTCGGCGACTGTAAGAACTTCGTCTACATCCTTTGAAGAAATTGATTGAACTGTATGAGATTTCCAAAGGCTTCACTCGAAGGGATTGGTAGGTGTAGGATTTTGAGTTGAGCATCACATGGAAATTTTTCCTTAGTATTTCCTCGACCCCCTTTAACGATGCGGTGTTTCCTATGACTCAAGAAAGAGAAAAAGAAACTACGAAAACAAAAGTCTTCACGCTTCATGTTCCTCAAATGAATACCAAGTCTTCAAGGTCACACCAATTTCTTCACTTTCAAAGTCTTCAGAAAGTCTTCAGAATATCAAAGTCTTCAATCGAAGAACTTCATTTTTAGGGGTCGACTTTCTCTGTAAATATCAAACTCCTCATAGACTTATAGACCTGTGTACACTCACAAACGCATTAGTTCCTTAACCTATAAGTCTTCAATACACCAAAATCACTAAGGGGCACTAGATGCACTTACAAGCACCGCTGATGAAGTTCAGGCTGCTGAACAAAATGCTAGTTCCAGGGCTGATGATCCCATTCCAGCCGCTGAAGAAATTGCCAGGGCATCCACTAGTGGTGCGCCTGAAGAAACTGAACAAGTCAGGGCAACTGCATCAGTTGCACCTGAGGAAAATCAACCAGATTCCTCAGCTCCTCCTGCGCCAACACCAACTCCAATTCTTCCATCTGCCTCTGATGTGAAGAAGATCAAGGCTGCAGAACGAGCTGCAGTGAAGAAACGGAAAGCATCAGCTGCGTCAAATTCTTCGGCTGCGAAGAAAATGAAGCCAATGACCAGCTCTTTTGAAAATCCTATTGATGCTGTTCCAATTTCCTCAATTCCATCAAAGGACCTTGTTCCTTTTGGTGAAGATTATGAGATCCCAAGAGGATCTGATGAAGAAAATCATTCTGCTGCTTCGTCAGAGCAGATTGATGAAGAAATTGAAGTGGAAGCAATCCCTTCAACCGCAATCATTTCCTCGCCTACGCCTCAGTTCACAGTGAAGAGGCGGTGTTGAGGAAATTGAAGAAGATGTGGATATTGGAAGCACAACGCCGGTGATGAGCGATGACTTTTGGGAAAGTCAGCATCCAAATTCTCCACTCTTCACCCCAATTCAACAGATTCCTCGGTCCCTGCTCCAACAGTTCAAATAGGCTCAAGAAACTCATCCCACTTCATCATCCATGAAGAAATTCCAGCCACTAGCGGCGATGAACTCTTCTGCTGATCCTCGATCGCACTGTAGAGGAACAAGAAATTCCTCACCAAGAACCTGAGATTGCGATTCCAGAGGTCGTGATGCAACTCACTGACACTCCACTGCCAAAGCCAAAGAATCCCTTCTCAACAATGCAAAAGTTCAAGGCTGAAGACTTCTTCAGCGAGCATGTATTCTTCACTGAATACAATCCATATGATTCTGCTCGCATAAGGAAGAGGCGTTTCTGGACTGCCAGTCAAGCCAATTTCTATTCCTCAGTGCTCTTCAACAAAGACAAAGTCTTCGATCATGTACATATTCCTCATGTGCATGGAGTCTCTGCCAGGCTTTGAGCCAGTCCTCAGTGTTCTTCACGATGCAGGACTTCTGAATTTCTGCACTGACATCTATGATTGGAATGAAGAACTCATTCTTCAATTCTATGCAACGCTGCACATCACCGGAGACGCTGAAGACGTGAACTCATGGGTGTTAGACTGGATGTCTGAAAATACTCACTACAAGGCACCAAAGAATCAATTGCTTCGTGCCCTACCACTCGATCCTCCCTTGATGGTGCTCGTTGTATCTACAACGAACTGAAGCTTTCAAATCACTATATGCAAGTCTTGATGAAGCCTTTGAAGCTGAGGCAGGCCCCAAGAACCAAATTCCTCGTCAAGGAATTATTGTATGTGCCTCGGACTGTCTATCGGATTCAGCGAAGACAATGAGTCCTATCAAAGGCCACGACTCAAATGATGAAGAAGTCGTTGGCATCATGAAGAATATGCTTTTCAATATCATTCATGGCGTTCCCTTCAACTTCCATGATTTCTTCATCAGGACTCTGGCAAACATTGCTATGTCACCATTTGAGCTGAAGCCTTATGCGCCTTGGATAATGAGATTCATCAGGACAAGGTCTTCACTCAATTACAAGGCTGATACTACGAACCACTGCAGCTACTTGCCCCGATTGAAGTCCTCAAACGGACATTTACCTCGGTGATGACAAGGGCAAGGCAACTGCTGTGATCGATGAAGGCATTCGTCCATTGGATGGACAGTTTCGCAAAGCTGCATCCTACTCCACCAATGATGACTCTGCCACACATGACTCTGCCGCAAACACCTCAGCCAAGCAAAGTCCTCAAGCCATAGCACCCAGGGTGATGACTGATCGTGAGTTACTCCTCAGTCTTCATCAGAAGGTTGATCGCAATCATAAATGGGTCAAGTGTCAGTTTGGTTCAATTCTTCACAACATGACATCTACACACAATGCGATGAAGAAAAACCACTACTACCTCCATGAAACCTTCAAACGCACTGGCTGTTCTTTCAAATGTCTACAAAGACGGAAGAATCGGCGACAATGGGTCTCAAGGAAGAATTTGACTGCTCTGCACCTCCTCCGAAGAAATACAAGAAGGTCAAAGTTCCTTCCTTGGTGGCCAGCTCCTATTCTTCATCACGAGACACTAATGAAAATGAAGACTTGGACGACACTGCGGCAGGCCCCACTACAACAACCGACCCCAACAACGCTGGCGCTCCTTCCTCAACTTGAAATTCTTCAGGGGCGTTAGTCCTCAGTTTCGATCCTTTTGGTCATTCGATGACAAAGGGGGAGAAATTTGAGTTAGTCTTCAAGCGGGTCTATTATATGGGAATTTTTTTGTTAAGTTACAACTCTCGTTCTTCTGAAACTTTTATTGGTTCAAGTTGTAATCTTAAACCCGATGGTGCTCTAATACTTTTGATGCACTGAGCTCTGATTCTCTTGAGCTCTGATACTCTTGATGCGTTATTTTGCATGCTTGTTCCTCATTAATGTTATCGCACGCATGCTAAATTTCATCAAGCAGCATATTTCATCATGCATTTCAAATTCTTCATATTATATGTCAAATGCGTGTATGAATTACAAGATATAGGGGGAGATCTCCATGATTCAACTCTTCAAATGTGCATTGCCTCAAAAGCAAATTCCTCACTATGCACATCTTGAGGGGAGTTCTTCTATATATTGCAATCAAATTCCTCAATATTAGTATTTACACTTCATATGTTTATCCCGTTGAAAACTTAACCTATATTGTCATCAATCACCAAAAGGGGAGATTGTAAGTGCATCTAGTGCCCTTAGTGATTTTGGTGTATTGAAGACTTATAGGTTAAGGGACTAATGTGTTTGTGAGTGTACAGGTCTATAAGTCTATGAGGAGTTTGATATTTACGGTGAAAGTCGACCCTAAAAATGAAGTTCTTCGATGAAGACTTTGATATTCTCAAGACTTTACGAAGACTTTGAAAGTGAAGAAATTGGTGTGACCTTGAAGACTTGGTATTCACTTGAGGAACATGAAGCGTGAAGACTTTTGTTTTCGTAGTTTCGTTTTCTCTTTCTTGAGTCATAGGAAACACCGTACTGTTAAAGGGGGTCGAGGAAATACTAACGAAAAATTTCCATGTGATGCTCAACTCAAAATCCTACACCTACCAATCCCTTCGAGTGAAGCCTTTGGAAATATCATACAGTCCAGTCAATTTCTTCAAAGGATGAGACGAAGTTCTTACAGTGTTGAGGAATTTGTTCTGACGGAGGAGTTAGGAATTCGCCATGGATTGCCTACACAAAGGAGGAACATGATAGCCCCGAGGAATTTGTGATTCAAATTTCCTACGCTATAAAGGTTGCCGCCACCTGTCCCAAAATATCTTATCCACCTAACGGTCATATCATTGAAGGGCATTTATGTCTTATCATGTTGGGCTGCTCCCTAGGCTATAAATAGCCGCCCCTACAACCACTAGCTGGTTGGCTGCTCGAGAGAAACTTGACACTTGTCATTTGAGAGCAACCCATCCTCCGAGGACTTTGAGCGAAAATCATCGAGTGAGGAAAAACCCAAACACCAATCCCCTACAAACCCAAAGTGATTGAGCATCACTGAAGAGATTGATCCTGCGTGGGTCCGACGCTTTTTACCTTTGAAGACTGTGCTTCTTCCAGACGGTTAGGCGTCATGGTCTAGAGCATCCAAGAGGAATTGTGGATCGCCGAGTGACCAAGTCTGTGAAGGTCTGGAAGTCGCTCAAGACTTACCACGAGTGATTGGACGAGGTCTGTGACCTTAGTTCAAGGAGAATCTGGTGAGGACTTGGTGTCCTGAGCTGCGTGCTCAGCGGCCCAGGTGTCCGGACGGTGTCCTCGAGTTTAAATACTCAGCCGCTCCAACCAGACGTACAACTGAGATAGCAGTTGGAACTGGTCTACCAAATCATTGTCTTCACCAACCTTGCTGGTTCTATTTCATCAACCCTTTCATTTCCTCATTATTGTGTTGAGTGCTCATTCATATCTGTGTTTGAAGACTTTGACTGAAGAATTTCTCAATTTCCTCATTTCAATTTCTTCAGTCTGTTTGTCTTCATCTTGTGCTATCCTGTGTTTACGCTTTCTATACTCTTTGTTTGTCTTCATTTCATCATGATGACCATGCCCGCATTCTCTTATGCTTAATTCTGAGTATTTATTCCGCTGCAAGTAGTTCTTCGCTAAGGAATTTCCTCACCGGCAAATTCCTCAGTGAAGAATTCATAAAAATCGCCTATTCACCCCCCCCCTCTAGTCGATATAACGCACTTTCAGATACAGACAACCCTAGTTGATACATGAGCTATTCGAGCATACAAAACAGAATTTCATTTGAAGGTTTAGAGTTTGGCACATACAAATTTACTTGGAACGGCAGGTAGATACCGCATATAGGAAGGTATGGTGGACTCATGTGGAATAACTTTGGGGTTTATGGAAGTGGATGCACAAGCAGTATTCCCTCTTAGTAACAAGTGAAGGCTAGAAAAAGACTGGGAAGCGACCAACTAGAGAGCGACAACAATCATCAACATGCATTAAAATTAATAAACATTTAGTGCAAGCATGAGTAGGATATAATCCACCATGAACATAAATATCGTGGAGGCTATGTTGATTTTGTTTCAACTACATGTGTGAACATGTGCCAAGTCAAGTCACTCGAATCATTCAAAGGAGGATACCACCCTATCATACCACATCACAACCATTTTAATAGCATGTTGGCACGCATGGTAAACCATTATAAACTCCTAGCTAATTAAGCATGGCATAAGCAACTATAATCTCTAATTGTCATTGCAAACATGTTTCATTCATAATAGGCTGAATCAGGAATGATGAACTAATCATATTTACAAAAACAAGAGAGGTCGAGTTCATACCAGCTTTTCTCATCTCAATCAATCAATCATATATCATCATTATTGCCTTTCACTTGCACGACCGAACGATGTGGATAATAATAATAGTGCACGTGCATTGGACTAAGTTGGAATCTGCAAGCATTTAATACACCGGAGAAGACAAGGTAATATGGGCTCTTGGTTAAATCAACAATAATGCATATAAGAGCCACTTCAACATTTTCATTAGGGTCTTCTCCTCTCGACCCCCAAAGAAAAGAAAAGAAATAAAACTATTTACACGGGAAAGTTCCCAACAAGCAAAAGAAGAACGAGAAATATTTTTGGGTTTTCTTTTAATTATTACTACTATAGGCATGAAAAGTAGACTAGCTAAAAGTTACAACTATTTTTTTTGGTTTTTCTTAAGGTTTTTCAAACACACAAAAAGAAACTTAGAAAAGGAAAAAAACTAGCATGGATAGTACAGTGAAAAAGTATGAGCACCGACAACTGGCATGAGTGTGTGAACATGAATGTAATGTCGGGGAGAAATACGTACTCCCCCAAGCTTAGGCTTTTGGCCTGAGTTGGTCTATGCCCAAGGATCAAAGCCGCTCTCTCCGGTGTACTGAGGAGGATCCTCGGGGTGCCACAGGTTGGCGATCTCCTCCGGATCCCACTAATAAACAGACTGCCGATAAGGGTCAAGTGGTGGCTCCGGCTCAGCCTCTGGAGCAGGTGTCATGCTCAAGTATGCATGAACGGCCTCCGGCAAAATGAGGTACGTGCCTGAAAATATGTTAAACAAAGAGGGCGCAGGAAAGGTAATAGTCTCACAATAATTTTTATCAAATATCAATTTATACTTAAGCATCTTCTTTTTATCTTCAAAAATAAAATCATGTGCTATGATACTCTTATAATCTAGAAAAATAGGAGGCAGCAAGATGAGCTAGAACTCGTGCTTGAGCTGGTGGGTGATTTTTTCTGGAGGAAGAAGGAGTGTGTGGGTGCTGGAATAAGTGGAGAGGGGCCACGAGGGGCCCATGAGGCAGGGGGGCGCGCCCAGAGGGGTAGGGCACGCCCTGGACCCTCGTGGCCAGGTGGTTGCCCCCTTTGGTATGTTCCCAGTTCCAGATATTCTTAAATATTCTACAAAAATCATATTTCAATTTCAGGGCATTTGGAGAACTTTTATTTTCGGGGTATTTTTTATTGCAAGGATAATTCGTAAAATGTATTGAAAATACTATTTTTGCTTTATTTAATCTAATAACAGAAAGTAAAAGGAGGGTACAGAGAGTTGTGCTTTCTAACTTCAGCCATCTCATGCTCGTCAAAAGGACTCCACTAACAAGGTTGATCAAGTCTTGTTAACAAACTCTTTTTGAATAACATGGAACCGGAGAAATTTCGAATAACACTAGGTTACCTCAACGGGGATATGCACATCCCCAACAATAAGAATATCATTTTTTTTCTTGACAGTAGGAAGAGGAAATTCAAAACCTCCAATAATAATCGATGAAAATTTTCCAATAGAATTGATACTATGGACTTGGGGTTGTTTCCTCAGAAAGTGTACCGTATGCTCATTACCATTAACATGAAAAGTGACATTGCCTTTGTTGCAATCAATAACAGCACATGCAGTATTCAGGGTCTACCAAGGATAATCGACATACTATCGTCCTTGGGAATATCAAGAACAACAAAGTCCGTTAAAATAGTAACGTTTGCAACCACAACAGGCACATTCTCACAAATACCGACAGGTATAGCAGTTGATTTATAGGCCATTTGCAAAGATGTTTCAGTAGGTGTCAATTTATTCAAATCAAGTCTACGTTATAAAGAGAGAGGCATAAAACTAACACCGGCTCCAAGATCACATAAAGCAGTTTTAACATGTTTTCTTTTAATGGAGCATGGTATGGTTGGTGCTCCTGGATCTCCTAGTTTCTTAGGTATTCCACCTTTAAAAGTATAATTAGCAAGCATGCTGGAAATTTCAGCTTCTGGTATCTTTCTTTTATTTGTAACAATATCTTTCATATACTTAGCGTAAGGGTTCATTTTAAGCATATCAGTCAAACGCATACGCAAAAAGATAGGTCTAATCATTTCAGCAAAGCACTCAAAATCCTCATCATCCTTTTTCTTGGATGGTTTAGGAGGAAAGGGCATGGGTTTCTAAACCCATGGTTCTCTTTCTTTACCATGCTTCCTAGCAATGAAGTCTCTATTATCATAAAGTTGATTCTTTGATTGTGGGTTATCAAGATCAACAGCTGGTTGAATCTCTACATCATTGTTATTGCTAGGTTGGGCATCAACATGAACATCATCATTAATATTATCACTAGGTTCATGCTCATTACTAGATTGTGTTTCAGCATCAAAAATAGAAATATCATTGGGATTCTCAGGTGTGTCAACAACAGGTTCACTAAAAGCATGCAAAGTCCTATCATTTTTCTTTTTCTTCTTTTTAGAAGGACTAGGTGCATCAACATTAGTTCTCTGAGAATCCTGCTCAATTCTCTTAGGGTGGCCCTCAGGATACAAAGGTTCCTGAGTCATTCTACCCCCTCTAGTCACAACTCTAACAACATTATCATTTTTCTTATTATTTCATTCATTGAGCAAATCATTCTGAGCTTTAAACACTTGTTCTACTTGAGTGGTAACCATAGAAGCATGTTTACTAATGAGTTTAAGTTCACCTTTAGCTCTAGACATATAATCACTCAAGTGTTCAATCATATAAGAATTTCATTTCAATTGTCTGCCAACATAAGCATTGAAGTTTTCTTGTTTAACAATAAAATTATCAAACTCATCTAAGCATTGGCTAGCAAACTTATAACGAGGAATATCACCTTCATCAAATCTATAGAGAGAATTTACCTTTACTACCCGTGTCTGGTTATCAAGACCATGTATTTTTTTCAATAGGTGGTAAATTCTTAACATCTTCAGCTTTAATACCTTTTTCTTTCATAGATTTCTTTGCCTCTTGCATATCTTTAGGACGGAGAAATAGAATACCCCTTTTCTTTGGAGTTGGCTTAGGAGTTGGTTCAGGAAGTGTCCAATTATTTTCATTAGTCAATATATTATTCAATAGCAATTCAGCTTGATCAACTGTTCTTTCCACGAAAACACAACCAAAGCACAACTATCCGTGTGGTCTCCGGAAGCATCGGTTAGTCCATTATAAAAGATATCAAGTATTTCATTTTTCTTGAGAGGATGATCAGGCAAATCATTAAGTAATTGGAGAAGCCTCCCCCAAGCTTGTGGGAGACTCTCTTCTTCAATTTGCACAAAATTATATATTTCCCTTAAGGCAGCTTGTTCTTATGAGCGGGGAAATATTTAGCAGAGAAGTAATAAATCATATACTGGGGACTACGCACGCACCAGTATCAAGAGAATTAAACCATGTTTTAGCATCACCCTTTAATGAGAACGGAAATAATATAAGGATATAGTAGTAACGAGTTTTCTCATCATTAGTGAATAGGGTGGCTATATCATTTAATTTAGTAAGATGTGCCACAAAAGTTTCAGATTCATAGCCATGAAAAGGATCAGATTCAACCAAAGTAATTATCTCAGGATCTGCAGAAAAATCATAATCCTTATCGAAAATACAGATAGGTGAAGTAGCAAAAGCAGGGTCATATTTCATTCTAGCATTCAAATATTTTTCTTTCAGCTTAGCTAATAATTTCTTAAGATCATATCTATCATTGCAAGCAAGAAAATCTCTAGCAGATTCTTCATCCATAACATAACCCTCAGGCACAACAGGCAATTCATATCTAGGGGGAGAATCTTCATCATCACTTTCATCAATATTATCAGTTTCAATAATTTCATTCACTACAAAAAATACACTTCCGTGATGATACGTGTTTTTCACAGTAGGTCACATTTTCTGTCATGCATGTACATCCATGATGATTTTGTGACAGAATCAAGATAGTCATACCTATGCTGTCGTAGATGTGTTCCATGACATTACCAAAATTATCATCACGGAAGTGTCCACTTCCATGACGATAAATCCGCGTCCACGTAAGTGCTTTTCGTCAAGGGTGACCGACACGTGGCATCCACCGTAACGGAATGCCGTTAAGCTATCGGGTCGGGTTTTGGATCCGATAACCCATTAACAGCCCCGACCAATGGGGATTTTTCATGTGTAAAATCATCATTGGCTGGAGGAAACACGTGTCGGCTCATCGTTGGGACAGATGTCATCTACTCATTGGACAGAAGGCGCCTATGATACGTCGACACATGGCACGGCCCAACAGAGGCCCATTCCTGTGAAAAGGTCGGCCTGTTTGACTTGGTCAAAAGGTTGCGGGCCGGCCCATGTAAAGCATGTTAACGACCTGTTCACATATAGCCCATTTACAGCCCGCTAACCTAAGGCCCGTTACGCCCTATCTGAATTAGGCCTAGTAGCGTCATCTGGGCCACCCAATATGATTCCAGCCCGTTTTCACTTCTGGCCCATGTATGGTCCATGACGTCTTTCGGCCCATATGAGGCCCTATGTAACTCTTGGCCTATTAATGGCCCGTGGTGAAACTGGCCCGTAATGAACAGTGTATCACTTTACACCCATTAATGACCCGTGGTGAAACTGGCCCGTAATGAATAGTGTATCACTTTATACCCATTAACGGCCTGTTATTCCGTTGGGCTGTTTCCATCTCATGTTATCTTTCGGCGTTCTCAGAGCCCATTTATTCATGGGCTCATTTCCAGCATTCGTTTACTTACGACCCGTTACTGTCACTTTCTGCTTGTGGGCCAAATTCAGCCCGTGGTTACAGTCGGACCTTTGTGGTCCGTTAATACGTTGTGTCGTTTTCATAGCGTCATCAAATACGGCCTATTAATGATGGCCCATTATGGCCGGCCCATCAACGGACGATTCCAACTCTAGCCCGTTTATGGCCATAATGCGGCCTGTTATTGGCCCATGTTTGGCCAATTGATCATACTGCCCGTATAAGGCCCATTGATGATCTGACGGCCGTAGAAGGCCCATTGTTTCTCTGACGTAGAAGGCCCCTATTTCTATGGCCCGTAGAAGGCCCATCGTTTCTCTGACCCGTAGGGAGGCCAAGTGTCACTACAAGAAATATTAGCCCATGGTTATTGTGGCCTAGTTTTAAAAATAGGTTATTGCAGCCACTAGCAAACCGCGGAAAAGAACCGCAATGACTATAAGCAAAAAATAAACAAGACAACAAGGAAATAAATATGCACGCAAATTACGCTAGGCTATCACGGCTATCACACATATTACATCCACTGGGCTTCAAAGTTCGCCACCAGTGCAAATAAACGCGCCGACAAAAGAATATACAAAACTGAGAGCACTTCAGAAGGCACTAGGCCTGGCCAGGTTGGCCCCCCAAAACAGCTGAAGAAGATGAGTAGACCTCAGTTGTGTCAACGCTAGATGCATCAACACTAGATTTAAGGCATGATGGTGCACACGACAGTCCTCTGACATCTTCATTGCATCTTTGACTTCAAGTCGGAGCTGAGCTGAAGCAAGCCTTTCCACTTTAAGTTGAGACTGAAGAAGTCAAACTGATTGATGCAAATGATCGCACAGAGGTTGTCTCACACCTGGGTGAGTAGCTTCAACTCACTGTCTTCATCAAGACAGGACCTTGGGGTCATCTCATTGTCCTCAAGATGGTTTGGCTCACTATCTTCCCTAAAGTTCTGCTCGGCGTAAGAGATACGAAGTCTGAAAGAGAAACAAGGAGACACGTAACATGTTTCACAATTATATAAGCAAATAAATGGATCTGTTTCAAGATAAGGAACATGTTTTTACAACTACAATTTGAAACTGGTAGTTGTTGCAAACATCCAATCAGATGTAAACGGCAAAGCAAACAGCAGTGGAGGAAATGATGCCTATCCAAATCTAAACTAGAACAAAGTTTGAAGGCTTGAGAAGGATGAACTTACATTACATGTTAACACGGGCTGGACAAAGCCCTTCTCCATGTTGATGGAAGGACAATTCAATAAATTCCCCAAAGAAAATTCTTTATAAGCGTTGCCATTATTCTACATTTTGCAAAGAGTAAATATAGATCTATTGGAAGAAACAGAGGATAATGAAGCTCAGGTGCAGACTAATGATACATAATCAAATAGCAATTAATTAAGTACAGCGTTACAAGGCAAAAGGGAGAGACGTACTGACAAGAGCAATGCAAAGCCCATTATTGTTTTGAGATCGTATGATCCTTTGAGCAAGGAGATTCATCTGAAATTAGTTTTCATACAAGAGAGAAGGTAAGGCACAAGCAGAAATTTAGGAGTTCAAATTTTGAATTGATATCATAGACAAGACTGACTGGGCTCCCAGCATTCTAATAGGGGTTTAGCCCTTTGGAGTAGGGGTAAAGTGTGGTGCAGTTGGGCCTGTGTTTTACTGTGGCTGCCGATCTATCTGATTTAACAGTATCACTACCTTTTCCAAATACCTAGTTTGTACTCCTTGAGGATCTGCACTCACCCTCTTCCTTTTGGACATCTATTACGAAGAACAACATTTGACTGGAAAAACATAGTGTGACGACACATGGAATAGGTCTGAGAAAATGGATAGGTATGGCATATACTCATATATGATGCTTAAACTAAGTAGATGGTGTAAAAAAGTAGAAGTAATGCAAGAGGTCAGATGCAAAATATGTGCGACCAATACAACTTTGCAAAGTTAGAGCAAGCACCTTGATGGGTGAAAAGATAGGCCATCCTCCACCATGCCAAGTTTGTTAGCCAAAGGATCGCTCCGCAATATTCCTCTCGTCGCCCATTCTCATATTCATTTTGATAATGTTCAATATCGACATGCATGAAAACATAAGAACAAGTGAGATTTTCTTTGTAATGCGGTGATTCTAATCCAATACTGCCTCCCTGTAAACCCCTTTGTGCTACCTCTGCAATTCTTTTAAAAGATGCCATGCATGCTGTAATTTGTTGTGTGCATTAATATAATGTGGCCTACTGCTCAAAATATGAGAGCTCCAGAAGTGATGACACTTCATAGATGATAGCTTCAACATATAGTAAAGAAGAACAAGTCGACTGACCGGCAGATTCAAAATATACTAAGGGAGAACAACTCGACCTGACCAGTCGACCGCAAGAGAAGAGTATCATCTTAAAGAAGAGCAGAAGAGCAAGCAGATTAAAGATATTACAAGTCTTTCAATACAATGTCGGTTGGCCACCCATGATGAACCAGAGCGCACAGAGAAATACTATTCTTTCCGGTCTCTCCATATGCGGCTCACATGCATTTCGAAACTAAAGTAGGAACATTTATCTAACCAATTAAACATCTCTCAGTTTTACTAATATCAGCAATAATATCATATATGAATTTGTACAACCAAGCTTGTTTAGCTCGATGGGTGGATCAGTGCTATTACGACACGAACCACGTAGGCTGATTGTGGTCATCATAAAATGGGGAAAACATAAGCATGATGAGTACAGTGTTGACCGTGGCAGTGGGATGGCAGATCTGAAGTCGCAAAGCTGCGCAAAGGGTAGTTAGCAACCGATGTCCGCTTTGAAATAACAACTAAGATTTGGTATGGACAAGAAAATACGGTCAACAAGTGACAAAGAAATGCAATTATGTTGTCTCTCTATATGTCGCGACATGCATTTGGAAACTCAAGTGGGACCTTTAGCTAACCAATTAAATGTGTCGGTTAACTAATATCAGTATCATATCACAATCATATTTGAACAACTAACCTTTTGAATTCTCGAGTGTTGTGTTGTTTAGCTTGAAGGGTGGAGTAATGCTAGTACGACGTAAAGCACCTCACGCAGATCATAGTAGAGTAGATAAAGGGAAAACCCTAAGCATCAAGAGAAAAATCAGGAAAGTGGAACTAGCTGGACCAGTGGGTGGTGCACATGCTTTTCGAAACGAATATAGGAACATTAGGTGACCAATTAAACATTCTCTGTTTTAGTGATATGAGCATCATATAAGATTCGTATTTCAACACGTAAACTTTGGGTTGAGGTCTTGAGGAGCAGTGCTAGCACGACATGAAGCACCTACGATGATGGTAGTGAATATAAAGGGGGGAAACCATAAGCTTTAGGAGTATAGTGCCCGTGCCACGGCGGATCTGAAGGTGCAAACCGGACAAAGCTACTTCGCAACCAATGTTTGCTTTGAACTAGCCACTACGATTTGGTACGGACAAGAAAAGTACAGTAAACAAATTACGATCTATTTTTCGGGTGAGATCAATAACTTAAGAACATATGGAAGAGTACCACCTCTCTTGCGCCCGTGTAGGCCTATCTTGTCTGATGAGGGTGCCGAGGGTGCGATGGTACATCGGCTACGGGGAAGAAGACTTTAGACGGCAGACGGCCGGGTCGGGGGATATATCCTGTTGCCGTGGATGAGGCGGTCGTAGGAGCGGCAAAGGCAAGGTGGATGATGGCACCGATGAAGCGAGAGGAGGCGATGAAAGGATCCTGGTCCAGCGCCGTGGATGAGAGACGTCCATCTCTTGCATTGGACGGCCAGGGTAGGGGTAGCGGCTCCGGCAAGGTGGAGGATGGGGTGGCCAGACGGAGGAGGTTGGTCGCGATCTTTGAGGTTGTCGTGCCGCCAACGGTGTATGAATGGGGAAATGGAGGGAGGGGATCTCAAACTTTGGGACGCTTCTACGAAATGGGGGAAAGTTACGAACTTATCCCCGTTTAAAATTACGGACATCGCGTCGGTTGGGGATAGGACGGTAATCTCGCATCTCCCAAATATTTGCCAAGAACTATTTGAGCGAGGAGAGGGTGTTTTGCCGCCCACGATTGGCTCCCACGGTGTATGAACGGGGCTGACAGGTAGGGCGGTTGTGTCACGTCTGATGGAAGTTACACATCTGCCCCTATTTAAAATACTAGCCTACATCGATTTCGAACGCGGAGAGTTTGTTTTGCTGCCCACCGTGTATGAATGGGGAAATGGAGGAAGAGACACATGTCTTTCGGATGAGCTTGAATCAAATGTGTTTTGCCGCCCATGTTTGGCACCCACCGTGTCTGAATGGGCTCAGAGGCTGTCGTGTCACGTCTGATTGAAGTTACTAGTCTACCCCTATCGACAGCAGTGTAAATCTGGTCGATAAGGATGTCAAGTGTCAGGGGTAGACAGTAATTTCCATTCGCAAACACTTGCTTCGGGCAGCCCACAAATTATAGTGGGTGTTTAGCGGCTTCGTTCAAAACTTGGGAGAATTAGCATTCACGTTTGCCACAGGACCTGCAAACTAAATTCAAATCCAATTTGTATTCGATTACGAATATCCACAGATAATTATATGTTTTGTTATTTATTTATTCAAAACCACAACAAAGATTTATTCCACCTTTATATATGATTATGATTTAGAAATGTCGTGATCTTCGAATTCAATAGGTTGGATACACTCTGTGTCAAACATTTACTTAATCCAATACAATATGCTCACACGAAAAACAGTTCACCTTATGTCAATCATACAAGTACTGAGGATTACCTCGCCTAAAATTTGGATCATTACAACACATGGACAACATAGGGGGTCTTGCAACATAATCCATTCAGAGACATGACACAACATGGAATTACAATAATCTAATGACAATTTCAACTGGTATCTAAAGAAGAACCGGGATTACCTTGGGCTTCAGATAGCGTAAACAAAGGACCTCCTCCGTCTTCAAATGCAACATTCTTACTTCCTCCAATTCTTGGGTTGCTTGCATAATGTGTGCCGCTAATTCCGTAATTTCCAGCCTCAAGATAAAGATTACCTTATTCATGGCAGCCACACCATCTCTTTCTGCCTCTAGTAGAGCCTTAAGCACTATAATATATGTGCTCGGACTGCTCTCCAAATGTTGCCTCTGAACTGCTACCATCTGGTAACATGGATGGCGACCGTTCCACAAATAGATTCTGGGGTTGTACATTGTGTCCAAGTGTGAACGGCATCCTGAAAGGTTTCCGCTGGACATCAGTAAGAGATAGTTATCGTATGATCGAGGCAGTAAGATTACATGGTAAACGACGGACAAATTATTGCCGAGCATGGCAAACTTTATTTAAATGGTTCGAAGCAGCATCAGTCGAAAAGAAATTAAAATGGTAAGATGAAATTAGGGATGTAAGTGGCAAATAAACGACATCCGCCAGTCCCATCTAGTTAGTTTTTGCTACCTCCCGAGTTCATTTTCCTCAAAAAACAAAAACTCTTTTGAACTATCATACCACTAGTGGACTTTAATCGGGATTAAACCAGACCCAGTTGACATCCCTAGTTGAAAGGGAGTGTACAACTGCTATATTTAAGTTGCCAAGGCATCTAAGCAGTTGAAATAATCTGAGAAAGCACTTAACAAAGGTGGCCTCATATAAACTACGAAGACAGTCTTGTGATGAAGTTGAGAGGAAAAGTTAAGGACTCAAATGAAATAGGCATGCATTTCTTTACGATAGTATAGTAGGCACTGCTGACATATTGGCCAACTCAGGTATAGCGTAACAACAAATAATCATTCGAATCAAGCAATACAGCAAAGCAGACAACTGAACTATTTGTAATTCGGTAGGATTACACGTTGAGAGCACAAGCCAAGAAAGCAGCCCACTCGCATTACATTTCACATGTATTAAAACACACTGGCTTACCATATGCTGTTGTGAAGCCTAGCTGCTGTTGCAATGTTCTTTGAAGATATCGTGAGCATCCCGTGGTTGCAAATCTAGTTGTTGTAGTTTATTCTGCACCATCTATTTAGGTAAAAATGCACTGGTCTGAATTGATCTTCAATGATGAATCTAAACTAATGAAAGAAGGGTGTGTGCATACACGACAATATATCTGCTTCCCTCTATTTTTATGCTTGTTCGAGGTGCCAGCCCCAAAAGAACAAATATTTTGCTTGATGGGGTTGGCAGCTCCATAATTAATAGAAGCATCAAATTAGTCATGCAACTTGGGAAGATCAAGAACACACAAACAAGTAATGAACATAGGCTCGGAGCAGTGATGTAATAGCTAGCATCGTAAAATGTAGGGTAAAGCGAACAATAAGCAGCGGAACCACATGCTAGTTTGCTGATGTGTAATTAAGCATAGAGAACATTAAGCGATGCGATGGAACCAACAGTGGCATCGTAACAAAACTAAAGCATATTAACTATATGTGCACTGGTATGTAATTTAGCACATGTAACATGTTCACTGCCAGAAGTATGGCCCTATAGGTGCAAGAAGAATAACACGTCTCATGAAAAACTGAATGATGCCCTGAAGAAATTCAAACTTGCGGTGCTTATGCTAGGAAAGTGAACGTAGGCGACGGCCGTTGGATAATAGTACTTGATTCTCGGCGGCGTATGGGTATCGTTGTCATACTTGATAGCTAAGGATCGTCGATGGTGGTCGTGTCGCGGTTGAGTTTGGGCGGTATGCCCGTCATTGAAGCGGCTCCGGTGCTACGGTTGCGGCGCCTGTCGACATACAAGAAAGCTCATCTGTGGTAAGTGAACAGTTGCACGATAAAGAGAAAAACCGAAGTAGTACAAATCGAAATAACCTGATGAGTCTGCGGCGTCGGTAAAGCAGGGCCGGTGGAGTTGAATATGGCGTCCGTGGTGCAGGTCCGGTGCAGTGGACGAAGGCTTCGGCGGGCGCGTTGTACAGTGCTTTCGGTGAGGCAGATCTGTTGCGGCGGACGAGGGCTTGTATGAAGAGCCAGCGAAGGGGCGGACGAGGGAGTCAGTGAAGGGCATCTACTGTGGTGGACAAGGGCGCCGGTTAAGCAGATCCGGTGCGGTGGACCATGATGGCAGTCAAGGAGATCTGTAGCGGTGGACAAGCCAGTGTTGAAGCGGCTCAGGTGAAGTGGTGAGTTGGCAGTTGGGGGTTCCAAGGTGCGGAAGGTAGATCCGGCGGGGTGTGAGGTCCAACGCTGCGGCGGAGGACTAGATTCGACGGCTTGCCGTGGTTGGGGGGTCGGGGAGGGCAAGGGGAGGGGCTCTGGGGAAGAATGTTGGGGGCAAAGAGGGGAAAACAATGGAGTTACCAAAGCAGCCCTTTTCCGTTCATGTGGCAGGGGTAAAACAGGAATATTGCAGGGCTAAACTTTCGGGCGCATGATATTTCGATGTGAGCGGGAAGTTTGAAAGCTTTTGGCGCCTAAAATTATAAGCATTCCGCTCTCGTACGGCCGACTATGATATCATGGCCGACAATTTGTTTGTTTTGCACGCAAAAAAAATGTGCAAGTTTTGGAATCAATGTCTCCAACTCGAAACTTAGATTGTCCATTCAATTCAAATATGGATCATTGAGCTACTACAAGCAAATACCATCATACGGTCCAATTCAAATATGGTGGAGTCGAATTCCAAAATTCCAATCTTAGGTTTGTAATTCTGGTACATCAAGGTATATCACGCATGTTCAAAAGTATCGTTATCTCATAGTACAAACTGTGAAACAAATTGATCAACCATGAGTGCACAATATCTCAATTATGCTAAAGTCCCTCAAATATAGACACCTCACTCTTTATCTGAAGTCAACCCCCCCCCCCACCACACACACACACACACATAGAGAAATCGCTCTCTCCCCCAAACACCAACACACGTGCACATTACCACCCCTCTCTCTTGTAAAGTCCGGACCCCAACATAGGTCTCTATCATTTTGTCTCTCAGGCATGCACACATCTCTTCCCTCGCTCTCTAGGTCTCCCACTATCTCTCTTACCCAAGCACACGCACTATGTAGAGTGTATATTTCCCATACACACAAAGCATTAAGCCCCCAAACGTCTATCTCCCTAGTTATGTGGTTCTCGCGCACTCACCTCACATACCACCCCCACTGCAAACAAGCACACTTTGTCTCCTTGTGCAACACTCTCCTCTTTCTATCTCTCCCACATGCGGACCCGCCCCAACTCCTTCCCTGTATACATATATGTCGTGACTCTTTGCATAGCTCCCTAATGTATAATCGTTCTCGATTTCACACATTGTTCTCTACACCATCTATTCTAGATCTCTCATGAAGTCCCTATCACACACACGATGACTCACTTCCCTTGCGTCTCCATTCATAGGCCAATTTCGGACAACATCAACATTGCCTCCCTATCTATACGCCATTTATGGACACAAACGACCCCTCTCGCCCCCTCTCTTCCTCTCTCTCTCTCTCTCTCTCTCTCTCTCTCTCTCTCTCTCTCTCTCTCTCTCCCTCTCTAGCTCTCTCTATCTCTCGCTCTCACACCCCACACCCACACACACACACTATATCTCCACCAAAAAGTCTGCTCCCCGCCCCGTGCTATCTCGCTACTACACATGTCACACCATTCCCCTTCCCTTATACTAGGTTTACATCATCAGTGGTCTCTCTACTCCACATACACTCTCTCCCTCTCACACACAAACACGTGCACAAACACACACAGACACGCACAAACACCCATTTATCTGGATCCTCATCTCTACTCATGTCCGCATGTGTATCTCACACACTCACTCTCTAATTATGTATATGTGTCTCCACGTTACACAACACAAAGCCCCATGTACATGTCTCTCTCTATCCTCCACACACAGACACAAAGAATCTGTTATCATTGCCTCAGTCTCTAACATATCACACACGCACACTCTCTCTCTCTCTCTCTCTCTCTCTCTCTCTCTCTCGCTAACACGCTCAACAAGGGTTTCCCCGTGAATAACTTACCGTCTATTCATCAACAGTCGTGGAAGTATGGCGAACACGAGATGTGAAAAAGAATAAATCTACACGTGCTTAGACCACCTAGTATGACTACTAGGACTAGAGCAAGCCAAAAAGCGCGCCGTCGTCACCCCCTCCTTGTCGGCGTCGGGAAAATCATTGTTTTACACAGTCGAGAAGTCATTATGCTAAGGCCCCACATGCTGAGGCATTGAATAGAATGTAGATGCTAGTTTACGGAAGCAAGTATCGATAATACGTTTGTATCTCCATACTTATATTTCTTCTCTTATAAAAACCGAGTTGGTGATGATGGTACATGTGCCATCTTGCAATATAGACCGTCCAATCTATATCGACGGATGGAAATTAAACTAAAAGATACCTCACCCCTCTCCACATTTGCGTACAAGGCCTTCCTCGTTCATCCTTATCTCCAACAAACCTCATTGTTGAGCAATTAAGAAAGGAAGCCTCTGGAACAAAAGCTGGCACAGTGGCATTGCAGGCGTCGTCAATCCCCATGCCTCCGCTCAGTCCGACCACCAACCACCACCACACCCCACTCCTCTTCACCTTATCTCATATTTCTCGAGATATCGTTTTTACACATGGGATTACTCCCGCAAGGGTCAATCACAACAAGTGTTTTATAAAAAAATGCATCTTGATGTTCCGTGCAATGCACGGATCTTGCTAGTACTCCTACACAAGACTAAGTTGGTGATGCTAGTGTGTCTGCCATCCGTCGTTTCTGACCATTAGATCTACATCTAACGATTGTGAGGTAAGTTGTTGCCTTTTCTCACCAACATCCCACTTGTCTACCAATTTGCTGAAAAACCCATAATTAGTATCTTAAAACCAACCACATCCCTCCACGACCTCACCAAAACAGCCCAAGGAATATATTTTAATTGAAACATAATATATCTCTAGTGACATATGTATATCAAAATTAGAGTGTTTTGTACCAAGTTTGTGAATAAGTATTATTCTAATTATGATTCATTGAAACGGACATGAACATTGCTAGTATTTCCAACCATGCATTTTTTCCCTAGTATTCCATAGTTTTGACTTTTCCATCAAGATATTAGTCACTCATGGTTGATATTTACTTCCAATCATGTACACATATGCACTATGTAACTAGCCTTGCTTATTGGCTTCCAAAGCTTAACTTTCACTCGTACTTACAATATGTAGAGTATTTAACAAAAAAGTACCACTTTCAACCAGCCCTACGAAGAATCTATTGTACAAAAAATAGCAAAAACATACCCAAAATTTCTTAATCCACGCCAAAAACTACCTAGTACTCCTACCGATTAGGTTCATTTAAACCCATTTATGACAGGGTTGGCCCACACGTCCGTGCTGACAAGCTGCTTAAACCAACACATTTTGTTTGACCGTTGACACGAGGGACCCACATCTGACCTTCTATCCTGTTATTCCCCCACAAATCATTATTTTTCCTGAACATTACTTCAAACAGTACTGATGCATGTTCGTCGGTGGCGCCGGTGATGAGCGAGTTGGCCGCCGCTCCACCGGACGGGACGGACGTCGCGCTGGCCTCCACACGGGTTGGCAGGCTGGCCCGAGCATGACTCATGAGCGAGCAAGCCGCCGCGCTGGCCTTCGCTCGAGCCAGATGGTTGTCCTTAGCGCGGCACGCGTGAGCAAGCCGCCGCGCTGCCGTGCCAATCTAGCTAGCAAACCTTGCAGACAAGCAGCTGGACGGAGCTATCTTGGCTAGCTAAGCGTCATGAAGCCGGACGGAGCTGGCATCCGGGGTGCCGCAAGATGGGCTCCGCACCGCCGGCGGTTTTGACCTCTCCTTCTGCCGGCGGCGGTAGCTGCATCCCATGGCCGAGGATGACTAGGTGGACGGGCCGGAGGTAGGAGGTCACTCGAGGATTTTTGTTGGTAAGAGCACGTACAATGGTTCATAAGGTAGTCTTATCTTAAGTCTGCCACGTATGCAAGTGGTAGTAGTTTCTTGGCATTTTAGTGGTTTCTTGCATTATTAGAGCAAGTACAATAGAGCTGAGTCAGCGGGCTATAAGAAATAAACTAGTATATTTCTGCTTAGTTGGAGGAAAGAGAAGAGGAGAGAGAAGGTAAGCGGGCTCTACGTGAAGAGCCAGCTCTAGCACGTGCTCCTAGGCACTTTGTGAGAATGAGAAGTGGGCCACATAATAAAAAAGTAGTACACTTTTTTGATCTATTATTGTACATGTTGGCTATAAGATGGGCTGTAAATGACATGGCACTGGCTTATAGCCAGCAGCTGGCTATACTATTAACCATGCTCTTAGGCTGCTCATAGTGGGAGTAACATAGCAAGTAACATAACACATCCCAAGAAAAATTTGCTTACATGGCATGGATTTAATGAGGAGAGAGATGGTTGGAGTAACATAATATGTTACTGTAACATAACACATCCCAAGGCAAAATGAGTCTACATCTTAATAAATGATGGTTTGCATGATACTACATACATGTTACTCCCCACTATGAAGGTGGTAACATAGACTAGTAACATATGTACGTTACTAGTCTAAGTTACTCCCCACTATGACCAGCCTTAGGGGTTTCTTGTAAGGAACAATGTACGTACTACTAGCGACAAGAGGCGATTCTAGGTTGCGTTGTACTCCAACGAGTACTACTAGTGGTCACGGGAGTGTATACCCTATTTTGTGGGTTCGATCCCGGCCGAACGCACGGTGGCCTTTTTTTAAAAAGTAGTACTAGTAAACTTCGCTGCGAGCCAATATTTTACACGGGTAGTTTGAGTTTTGAAGTCAAAAGGACGTGCGGCCCCACAATCTGGGTGCACTGGACAGCCTAGCCACGTGAACGGGTTTTCCTTCCCAGCATCCCGTGGCTCGCGTGCTCGCCCTAGCCGCACCTCGCTTGCAGCTTCCTCATCAGCTAGTAGCATATTTAACCTAGCGCCTCCCAATTAAGCCCGAGGAGCCGGAAAAAGTTCGGCAGGGCATTGGGAACTGTGCAATATGGCTCAGACGTAAAGTGCTCTACTACTACTCAGAAGCTTGTGGCGTTACGCATGGACTTCACTCCATTATCGGCTCTACTATAAAAGAAATTCCTCTTGACGTGTTCTTTTTGAAACGGAGGCAAAAGCTTTGCTTCATCTCATTCACAAAGAAGGAACTACTAACAAAGTTCGACGAGATCCATTACACCTCCACAAATGGAAGCGAAAAGCCTAGTCTCGTTGTATTAAATAACTCAAATGTTCTGCCCCCATAGTAACGGTCGCTGATAAACAGGCTGCTAGTGTGTGCGTGAGAGGAGCGGCTGAGTAGGCCAGCTACATGAGAGGAGCGGCTGAATAGAGCACCGAGAGTACCCACTAGGCCACTACACAGGTGTACTTCCCCTGCATTGATAGTACATCGATGGTTCTAGAGAACAGTAGTACCCTCCACTTCCAACTGTAGCTCCTTGGCCCCGAGATTCAAGAGTTCAAAATTGGTGCACTATACTAGACTAGACTAGAAGTACAGTACATCGCACTACTAGTTGAGAAAAGTAGTACTAATCTTTGCTCTGATGCAATCACGTACTCCTCCGTCACATAATGTAAGACGTTTTTTGACACTAGTTGGCATGTACAAAAAATGGCAAAAACATACCCAAAATTTCTTAATCCATGCCAAAAACTACTACCTAGTGCCAAAAATTTCTTATTAGTGCTATTATTTACAGTATAATGCAATCCCATAACGTTCCATAATGGTAGTACTAGTAGCAAATAATAGCCTCACCCCTTCGCTGAGGAACGATCTACAGTTGCCAGGGACGAGGCCCTGCAGTTACTACGCTCTTATCTCTGCCTCGCCAGTTCCCCTCCCCCCGAAGAGAAGGCAGTTCATCGCTTCTCCCATGGATTCGCCCGGCGGTTCTCCTCCTCGTCAGGGCTGGGAGACCTTGGATGACGATCCTCTGGGAGAAATCGCACGCCGCTCTGACGTCCTCACCGCCGCCCTGCACCAAATTTTTCAAGACGCTGCTTAAACAGGCTTGGGAAAAGGCCATGCTTGTTGGTCTTCCATGCGTCCTTGAGGAGAAGGTTCTTCTATGGGACAATCCTCCGAACAGTCCATCGCTCCCTGGCCATGGTTGCACGTTGACTCCGCTAGAGTTGCCGATGTTGAGAGGTAGTCGGATTTTGTCCGATGAGCAGGTAAGTAATGGAGTTTGATCATGTAGTACTTAGTTATTCCATTTCCATCACGTAAATTTTCCGCTGCCCACTGTCTTATATATAGGTCTGGGTCGGTGCCAACAAAGATTGGCTTGCATACCTCCGGTCGGATACCACCATCATTTTGCACAACATCCACAGCAGTGCGGTCGTTCCGGTAGACCCCTTCTCCACCATTGGGATCGGCCTTCAGGACTGGCTGGTCTTGAATACGTATGATGATGCCTACATGAGATTGAAGAAGATAGCAATTACGGACCCGCCGACAAAGCGACGCGGCTACAACGATTACTATCTCATCACGGTGTTCGACATAAGGGTTGCCATCAATGCAAGAGGCAGTAACGGCAGAGGCTGGCACATGTTGGCGGCGGCAGATTTGTACCCCTACACGTTTGAAGACGCCGTGCGCCATCTAGGCCGCATCTTCGCGTTGACAAGCCAGGGGACTTGTTTCATCTGGTTGCCATCCTACGGTACGGGAGATTACAAATGGAATGCACAAACCATCATTTGCATCCCTAACGGTACTCCATTATTTTGCAGGGACCAGTCATCCCCCGATCAAAATAAGATCGCCGATCCTGGATGTGCATTTGCATCCGCGATTCGGTCTAACCTGGAACCTTGTAGCTGACTCTGGCATATTGGGACCAACTATCTTAGCGGTCGTTACCCATGGTACCACTAATGTGCAACATGGTAACACAATCTACCACAATCGGACCGTCACCATCTAACCATGTATTCTATTTTTTAACCCTCTCGCCTTCTCTTTCATTGTTGTACTAGTAGTATACTTCATAGTACTAGTAGGAGTACTTTTTACCTTGGAGGACGCGTATAGCTAGCTAGGCCCTTGAAGACTTGAACACACTAGCTGCCACCATTTTTGTTTTTCCATGTCTTACTATCTCATCCATGTAGCCAAGAGTGGCTATATATAATAAGCCGGATATTTTACTTCCTCTATACCGGAGTAGTACTATTTGCTGCACAGTATTACCGACCGCCATATTTGAGCACAACATTATTATTCATGGACCTTGACTATGTACATCACCATGTGTCCAGGATCTGGGATGCCACGTGTACCAGATGAACGGCGCCGAGTTCGACCCCCGTGATGCTACGTGGGTGCCGAGGAACACTCTTGGAGAGTACTCGCTTTTCATCAGGGACAGCTACCCCATTGTGAAGCGGATGCCACCTTCCGTGCACGACACGGAAGGCCTGCCGTTCATGAAGCATGGTTGTGTCTTCGGTCACATCACGGATGAACGACATGCTGGGGCACGCTATCCCTGATTTATGCCGCTTCAGCTTGGATGAGTCTCCATCATGTGGAACCGGACTAGAAAGCTGCGACAATGATTCCCGTTGCCCACCGCTATGGATCGTGCCATCCACGAAGAACACCTAGGACTAGAACCTGGAGGAGGACATGTAGCCCATCTATAACATGTAAGTGGAGTACGGTAATTGTGAACGGTAGCGTTGTGAATATATGTAGACTAGTCGTGCACAAATTTATCACATGAATTGGAGATGAACTTGTGTGGCATACTGGCATTTGTCGTTTAGAACTTATTACTAGTAAATGTGTTATGTGTACGTGCAACTTGTGTGGTTGTTGCACGGGCTCCAACTGCAGCTCTTTGAGAAAAAAAGGTGGCACAGCTTTGGATATACGTGACGTGGCGGCATCATACAGTAGCATCGTTCACTATAGTTGTAGTACACTCCTACTAGGACGACAACTCCTATAAAACCTTGCGCTTGGCTCTTTGCCTCTTCAGGAGGTTCAACAGTTCGTACTCGTGTGAACCTTGCACTTGGCTCTTCGCCTCTTCGGAAGGTCCAACAATGATGATACTATAGTACAATATGCTTCTGGCAATCTGACACCGATTGATTTGCTACACGTCCACCGCGAGGGCGAGGGCGAGGGAGAGGGAGAGGGAGAGGGCACTATAGTCAAAACCCTCTCCTCGTCCTGCGAACCACCGCGCGCGTGGGCGAGGGAGAGGCGTAGTAAGCAAGCTTCTCCTCGTTCGGCGAGTTGACATGACACATCAAAGCAGTACTAGTACTAGTAGTAGTAGTCCATACTGCGTCCTTTCTGATTAATATGGCTTAATTTGAAATGAGAAAAATACACTGGCGGTCAACGTATGTAACAATACGCTCTTTACGGTAACTATATAAAGTTTTGCGGCGATTATACGATCACTAGCTCATCGTAGAGCACCGTATTGCACCCTACTGACCGGCCACATAGTCGACGTGGCACTTTGTTGACTGGTTAAATTGTCACCTGGTTTCGGGTCCCACACATCGATTCGGTAGAGCAAAGAAATCAGTTAAACAAAACTTTACGCAGGTGCGACATGAGTCCAACCCTTGCGCGCAAACCGCCCTGGCTGTGTATGTGAGTGCATGCACGTGTCCTCCCTCGGTCTTCAAACAAAGAGTGTACATCGGCTATGAAACAAAGAGTGTAGTACATGATGTACATCTACACTTCCAATGCATTTAGCCTTTAATCTAAATCGATATTGATTGACTAATGCACCAACTTGTGCTATAGGTATAGGCTACATGTCTATCCTTAATTACAGCATGCAACGGCCTTTCTTTAATCTTCTTATCTCAATGGTCACATGCAAACATAAGTCTGCTACTTTTGGGCATTAATTATGCCCTGGTCAATGTGTAAATCTCTAAATGTACAGTCTTTCACGGACGTAGGGAGTAGGTTGAGCACTTTAGTGTGAGCATGTGTGTTGCGTCGTGTGTTGTGTGCCGCATGGGTGCATGAGTGTTGCGTGCGTCCATATGTACGTGTGAGCGTTGCATGTTGCATGCATGCATGCATGCATGGGGCTTACTCCCTCCCATTGAACTGTTCATATTTCAAGCTTCCTCTGTTCCCTCCATATGGTGATACTCCCTCTGTTCCCAAATAGTACGGAGTAAAAGCCTCCCTCTGTGTTGGTGTACTAGAGTAGGGGTACCCTAGTATCCCGAACTTGTGCACGGGCAGTTGCAGCCCTCCGCGGCAAGGCTTACCGGGTGACTGCCAAGATCCTCCGTGGTTCCTTTGGAGCCATTCAAGAACGAAGTATTCAAGCCAAGGAGACAAGGCCCCGGCAAGAGGAGCTTGCCGGGAAGGCCACCCAAGGCACCTAGAAGACAAGGCCCCGGCAAGAGGAGCTTGCCGGGAAGGCCCGGTGAGCGACAAGCTTCCGAGCACGACAAGGCAACAACCGCGGCAAGCCACTTGCCGCGGCAGATCACCTCTCTGTACCTACGCTCCAGCACATCCACTAACGTGTCGCCCTGGGACCTTTCCAGGCGCGCGTGGCGAGAGGCTGTGCAGGTGGCAAGCGGCGCTGACAAGATTGCCATCGTGGCAAGCGGTGGCGCCCCTGACGGTCCCTGTTTGCACTGTTAGGGCGACGTAGACGGGCATTTAATGCCTTTGTTCCCTGCCGTCAGGGTTAGGTATGGTACACTATACACTGTACAAGTAGGTGTACCAACCACTCTATTTCCATTTCTACCCTTGTCTACGTTGCCACCTGTCGGAGACCCCTTGAGCATATAAAAGGAGGCACATGCGCAACGTAGAGAGGGAGGGTCGGTTCCCCCCACGCTCAGTCTCGTTAGCAGCTCGTGCGTACTGTAGCACTCAGCGCTCCTGAGCAAGAACACAATACAGCTAGACATGCAGCAGTAGGAGTGTTATCTCTCCGGAGAGCTCCGAAGCTGGGTAAACCTCTCGTGTGCTTCGCCTTGATCTGCTCTTCGTGCGACCTCCGCTCCCCGCCGAACCGAAAGGGGCTCGGTCCGCCGGTCCCATAGGTGTTCGTGGGCCAGATCAGCCTGCCCCGACACTCTGTTCCCAAATACGGAGTATTTGTCGTTCTACAGATTTCAAAAAGTGACTAGGTACAGAGAAAAATGAGTGAAGTGAGTGTAGAGGCATAGGGATACTGTAGAAAGGAAGTCCTCGCGATCCATTATTCCCCATCTCGGTCAAAGAGAACTATTCAACTAGTCTTCACAGTGAAGTGACAATACACGCTGCAGCAGATGGGACACGTAATTAATAAGCTGAACCAGCGTGTTGGTGTTACTAAATCATCCTTACCCAAAGATCGCCATCATGTTTGCCAGTAGAGCACGCTTCCGCAAATACGCCTACGAACCTTTGTCCTCCATTAACTGACATATGGGCCCTGTTGTGGTAGACCCACATGTCATCGGTGTAACTATTTACACTCCGAAGGACGGTATATCCTGGTAGTAGTACTAGTAGAATTGAGATTGAATGCACTTTCTTCCCCGTCTTCCACTCTTCTTCTTCCTCTCTTCTTCTTCCTCCTCTTTTCCGCATCGTCGGCCGCACATCATTTACCCCCGCTCACTGCTCGCCCGCCCGCGCCATCTTCCTTGGCAGCTCGCGCGTACCATATCCCCCCGCTCACTGCTCGCCACACGAGGAGAAGCTTCTTTGCTAGCCCACCCGAATCCACTTCCCCGCTGGCTCGCAGGCACCGAAAACCCCAATGGCAGAACCGACTGACACGCAGAGCCGTGATTGGAATTCCCTCCCCGATGTTCTCTTGGAGCAGATCTGTAGTCGTATGGACCTACTCAGCACCGTCCGTCTGGCCGCATGCTCGGTGTCTTTGTACCGTCTACTGCTCAAATACGCAACCGGGCTCTTTTCAAGACACCCTGCTTGTAGATGCCCGATCCTCGCAGGTGGCCCAGACACCGACTTGACGATCCTGCGGAGGTTGCCGTGGTGCCCCTCGACATGCTACCACTACCCGTCCACCTGTCCTTCAAGCGCGACCACTACTGGGCGGGCATGAAGGCCAACTTGATCGTCCTCATCCACCACACCGGTAGTACGTGGCATCTCGTGGATATCTACACCCAGCGAGAGATCACCCTTCCATCATTGGATACCGCCGCCATCGAGCCTCTCGGCCCGCCGAACACTCCTACCTACTACGCACGAGACGCGTCAAGCTTTTGCCTCGACCTCTGTTTGCAGAAAGTTGTAATCTGAGAAGTGCCCACACCATCAGAAGACTACATGGATTACAAGCTCATTGCCTTGTTCAACATGGGATTAGTCTATCTGGAATCCGGTCGCCATACATGGTTATGGCTCATCATCAATCCTGTTGAGGCAACATTTACATGCGATGCTATAGTGCATGATGGCATCGTTCTGTGATCGACGCTTAGAGTGGCTGCCTATACTGGTGGAATCTATCGTCGTGTAATTGTTCTATCTCATCTCATCTTTACCTTATGAATACGACTGCATGTTCATTTGTTACAAATTTAGAATGCATGGCATGTCTATAACCACATCATTGCTATATGTTCCTCTCATTTCCTAGATTTTTATGACCACACATGTTATTGTTAGAGTTGATATGAGAACAATTGGCATCTAATGATTGTTAGAATACATATTATGAGCATAACATCATGATTGCTATATGTTACTCTAGTTTACAAGATTTTTATAACAATGCATGTTATTGCTTAGAGTTGATAAGAGAACAGTAGTAGTAAGTGCTATGGTAGAATATGAGTAGGCGCTGTCATAGCTGTTTTCCTCTCATTGTTACATTATGTTTGAACCATGACATATTGCTAGAATATTAAAGTCATTGGCTTATTTTTTAACTTGGGGTATGATTATGACCATGGCATTGCAATTCTCTGTCTATGATATGTGTCACCGTTATAATAATCTTAATTCCACACATACTCTGAACATGATTGTTTATTTTTGTCCTTTTGGTCTCCAATTTGAATTGTTGCAGCAGACGAAATGCTGGCCTTCATGATTCAGGACCTCGAATCATACCAGCCGATGGGTGGTGGTTTATCGCTCGTTCAGGTGACGGCGGTCATTTGATGCTCATTCGCATCGTACCAAATTGACCAAACCATTACATCAAACCACATGCAAGACAATGCGTATGCGTTCGTGACATTGATGGCTATGGCTGCTTCATGTTCGAGAAAGATCCCAGCTCCGTTGGGCCAGGCGTATTCAACTGGAGGCGGGTTTACAGCCTCGGCAACCACTCCTTGTTCCTCGGGCTCAATTATCCGACCATCCAACCAATCATCGATCATATTGATGTCTACTACGCAACCTTCTTCTTGTAGACTTTGTTGGGCCTGCAAGTGCACAGGTTTGTAGGACAGTAGCAAATTTCCCTCAAGTGGATGACCTAAGGTTTATCAATCCGTGGGAGGCGTAGGATGAAGATGGTCTCTCTCAAACAACCCTGCAACCAAATAACAAAGAGTCTCTTGTGTCCCCAACACACCCAATAAAATGGTAAATTGTATAGGTGCACTAGTTCGGTGAAGAGATGGTGATACAAGTGCAATATAGATAGTAGATATAGGTTTTTGTAATCTAAAAATATAAAAACAGCAAGGTAACTAATGATAAAAGTGAGTGTAAACGATATTGCAATGGTAGGAAACAAGGCCTAGGGTTCATACTTTCACTAGTGCAAGTTCTCTCAACAATAATAACATAGATAGTCATATAACAATCCCTCAACATGCAACAAAGAGTCACTCCAAAGCCACTAATAGCGGAGAACAAACGCAGAGATTATGGTAGGGTACGAAACCACCTCAAAGTTATTCTTTCGGATCAAACTATTCAAGAGTTCGTACTAGAATAACACCTTAAGACACAAATCAACCAAAACCCTAATGTCACCTAGATACTCCATTGTCACATCAAGTATCCATGGGCATGATTATACGATATGCATCACACAATCTCAGATTCATCCAACCAACACAAAGTACTTCAAAGAGTGCCCCAAAGTTTCTACCGGAGAGTCAAGAAAACGTGTGCCAACCCCTATGCATAGGTTCATGGGCGGAACCCGCAAGTTGGTCACCAAAACATACATGAAGTGGCACGTGATATCCCATTGTCACCATAGATAAACACGGCAAGACATACATCAAGTGTTCTCAAATAAAGACTCAATCCGATAAGATAACTTCAAGAGGGAAACTCAATTCATCACAAGAGAGTAGAGGGGGAGAAACATCATAAGATCCAACTACAATAGCAAAGCTCGCGATACATCAAGATTGTGCCATAGAGAGAACACGAGAGAGAGAGAGATCAAACACATAGCTACTGGTACATACCCTCAGCCCCGAGGGAGAACTACTCCCTCCTCGTCATGGATAGCGCCGGGATGACGAAGATGGCCACCGATGATGGGTTGCCCCTCCAGCAGGGTGTCAGAACAGACTCCCGAGAGGTTTTTGGTGGCTACAGAGGCTTGCGGCAGCGGAACTCCCGATCTATCTTAATATTCGATGTTTTTAGGGTACGAGGGAATATATAGGTGGAAGAAGTGGGTTGGGGGGTGCTGGAGGGGCCCACGAGACAAGGGGCGCGCCCAGTAGGGGGGCGCCCCCCTATCTCCTGGCCTCCTCAAGGATCTTCTGACGTGAACTCCAAGTCTCCAGGATCATATACTTCCAAAAAATAACGCTGCCGAAGGTTTCATTCCGTTTGGACTCCGTTTGATATTCCTTTTCCTCGAAATACTGAAACAGGCAATAAAACAGCAATATGGGTTGGGCCTCCGATTAATAGGTTAGTCCCAAAAGTAATATAAAAGTGTATAATAAAGCCCGTAATCATTCAAAACAGATAATATAATAGCATGGAACAATAAAAAATTATAGATACATTGGAGACGTATCAGCAGCCCCAAGCTTAATTACTGCTCGTCCTCGAGTAGGTAAATGATAAAAAGATAATTTTTGATGTGGAGTGCTACTTGGCATAGTTTCAATGTAATTCTTCTTAATTGTGGTATGAATATTCAGATCCGAAAGATTCAAGACAAAAGTTTAATATTGACATAAAAATAATAATATTTCAAGCATACTAACAAAGCAATCATGTCTTCTCAAAATAACATGGCCAAAGAAAGTTATCCCTACAAAATCATATAGTCTGGCTATGCTCTATCTTCACCACACAAAGTATTTAAATCATGCACAACCCCAATGACAAGCCAAGAAATTGTTTCGTACTTTTGACATTCTCAAACTTTTTCAATCTTCACGCAATAGATGAGCGTGAGCCATGGATATAGCACTATGGGTGGAATAGAAGGGTGGTCGTGGAGAAGACAAAAAGGGAGAAGATAGTCTCACATCAACTAGGCGTATCAATGGGCTATGGAGATGCCCATCAATAGATGTCAATGTGAGTGAGTAGGGATTGCCATGCAACGGATGCACTAGAGCTATAAATATATGAAAGCTCAACAAAAGAAACTAAGTGGGTGTGCATCCAACTCGCTTGCTCACGAAGACCTAGGGCATTTTGAGGAATCCCATCATTGGAATATATAAGCCAAGTTCTATAACGAAAATTCCCACTAGTATATGAAAGTGACAACATAGGAGACTCTCTATCATGAAGATCATGGTGCTACTTTGAAGCACAAGTGTGGAAAAAGAGATAGTAGCATTGTCCCTTCTCTCTTTTTCTCTCATATTTTTTTCTCTTTTTTTTCTTTTCCCTTTTTTTCTTTGGCCTTTCCTTTTTTTTCTTTTTGGCATTTCTCTTTTTTTCTTTTTTCTTTTTGTAAAGTCCGAAGTCTCATCCCGACCTGTGGGGGAATCATAGTCTCCATCATCCTTTCCTCCCTTTGGACAATCTTCTAAAAATGATGATCATCACACTTTTATTTTCTTACAACTCAACAATTACAACTCGATACTTAGAACAAAATATGACACTATATGAATGCCTCCGGCGATGTACCGGGATATGCAATGAATCAAGAGTGACATGTATGAAAGAATTATAAACGGTGGCTTTGCCACAAATACGATGTCACATGATCATGCAAAGCAATATGACAATGATGGAACGTGTCATAATAAATGGAACGGTGGAAAGTTGCATGGCAATATATCTCGGAATGGCTATGGAAATGCCATAATAGGTAGGTATGGTGTCTTTTTTGAGGAAGGTATATGGTGGGTGTATGATACCAGCGAAAAGTGGGCGGTATTAGAGAGGCTAGCAATGGTGGAAGGAAGAAGGGTGCGTATAATCCATGGACTCAACATTAGTCATAAAGAACTCATATACTTATTGCAAAAATGTACAAGTTATCAAAGCAAAGTATTACGCGCATGCTCCTAGGGGGATAGATTGGTAGGAAAAGACCACCGCTCGTCCCCGACCGCCACTCATAAGGAAGACAATCAATAAATAAATCATGCTCCGACTTCATCACAAAACGGTTCACCATACGTGCATGCTACGAGAATCACAAACTCTAACACTAGTATTTCTCAAATTCACAACTACTCAATTATCATAACCCTAATATCACCATCTTCATATCTCAAAACTATTATCAAGCATCAAACTTCTCATAGTATTCAACACACTCATAAGAAAGTTATTACTAGTCTTGAATACCTAGCATATTAGGATTATTTAAGCAAATTACAATGCTATTTAAGACTCTCAAAATAATAAAAGTGAAGCATGAGAGTGCATCTATTTCTTCAAAATAAAGCCACCATTGTGCCCTAAAAGATATAAGTGAAGAACTAGAGCAAACGACAAACTACTCCAAAAAGATATAAGTGAAGATCAATGAGTAGTCGGATAATTATGCAACTATGTGAAGACTCTCCCTTTTAATAATTTCAGATCTTGGTATTTTATTCAAACAGCAAGCAAAACAAAATAAAATGACATGACGCTCCAAGTAAAACATATATCATGTGGTGAATAAAAATATAGCTCCAAGTAAATTTACCGATGAACGAAGACGAAAGAGGGGATGTGTCGGTGTCAAAACCGGCGGATCTCGGGTAGGGGGTCCCGAACTGTGCGTCTAGGTGGATGGTAACAGGAGACAAGGGACACGATGTTTTTACCCAGGTTCGGGCCCTCTCGATGGAGGTAATACCCTACTCCTGCTTGATTAATATTGATGATATTGGTAGTACAAGAGTAGATCTAACATGAGATCGTAGATTCTAAAACCTTGATGCTAGCCTATTGTATGTTTGTTGTTCGCTCCTCTGAACTAAAACCCTTCGGTTTATATAGACACCAAATAGGGTTAGGGTTACACAGAGTCGGTTACAATGGTAGGAGATCTACATATCCGTATCGCCAAGCTTGCCTTCCACGCCAAGGAAAGTCCCATCCGGACACGGGACGAAGTCTTCAATCTTGTATCTTCATAGTCTAGGATTCCGGCCAACGATGATAGTTCGGCTATCCGGACACCCCCTAATCCAAGACTCCCTCAGTATCCCCTGAACCAGGCTTCAATGACGATGAGTCCGGCGCGCATATTGTCTTCGGCATTGCAAGGCGGGTTCCTCCTCCGAATACTTCATAGAAGGTTTTGAACACAAGGATAGTGTCCGGCTCTGCAAAACAAGTTCCACATACCACCATAGAGAGAATAACTTTTGCACAGATCTGCTGACGTATTCCGCAGCGTGACATCACACCACGGCCAGGCCTTTATACGAATCGTTTTTTACTGTTCCACCTTAGCGCGTTTAGCGAGGCGGTTTCCTTGGCACGTCTTATCAAAGCGGAGATCGTGCCCCCTTATTCCGGGATTCCCATTAATACGGACGTGGGTAACCCATCCGCGCCATTGATTACGGCGCTTGGGAGATAAGCGAGTTTTACCAGGTGGCAGGGATGCATAGCTTCGTCCGTCCATATAAGGGGATAAGGATCCACCTTTTCACCTACGCCTTCTTCCTCCTTTGCTCATCCATTTCCGCGCACTCAAGCTCCAGCGCCCAAGTCCGCACACCCCATCTCAACCTTCTCCAACTATGTCCGGAGCGGGAGGCAGGTGGATGGCCTCCTCCATCACGGAGGGGCACATCAAAAAGCTGCGGAAGGCCGGATACTTGTCCAGAAACATCGCGCACCGGCTACCCGACGAGGGGCAGCTCGTTCCCACCCCCGGGCCCCATGAGAGGGTGGTGTTCCTCACCCACTTCCTCCGTGGACTAGGTTTCCCACTTCACCCATTTGTCCGGGGGCTCATGTTCTACTACGGCCTGGATTTCCACGATCTGGCCCTGAACTTCATCCTCAACATCTCGGCGTTTATAAATGCGTGTGTGAAACCTTCCTCTGCATCCAGCCCCACTTCGCTTATGGCTGAAGACCTTCAATGTCAAGCCGAAGGTAGTGGGCGACCGCCAAGCTAGTCTTGAGGCGCCATGGTTGGCAAGATGGCCAAAGTCCTATGGCTCGAGGGCTCCTTTGTGGAGACCATAAAGGGGTGGCAATCGGGGTGGTTCTACATCACCGAGCCGCACGACTCTCAATGGGCGGCGGCCCCCGAATTCCGATCTGGCTTCCCCACATGGCTCACATCATGGAAAGAGACGGGCCAGACGTGGGGGGATTCAGATGAGCTGTCCGGACTAGAAACTTGCGTCCGAAACCTGGTGGACAAGAATCTCAGGCTTGTCAATGTAATCCAGGTGATGCTCATCCGCCGGATTCTCCCATGCCAACAACGGGCCTTCAAATTGTGGGAGTTCGATCCGGCACAGCACCCAACTCTGAAAAGGCTCTTTGACACTACGTACGAAGACGCCTGGAAGGTGCTGTTCAAGGGTGCCGAGGCTCCCACATCCGCCATCAAGATCGCGGATTCAGCTCGCAGCGTCAAGCCAGCGAGGTAAGTTATTTTACCCTTTATGGGACTCTTGTTTTTCATAGATTGACTCTATGTGGGATCTAAAACTCCCTAACCTTTGACAGGACTAGCTGAAGACGTCCGGACAGATTAACTGTCCGGCCGCTTTGCCAGAAGACCCAACAGACGCCCGATTGACGGGGTTGCTGGCTCCGGCACCTCACGTGGTGCCGGAGAAGAAGGCCAAGAAGAAGGCCACGTGAACTCGAAGGAGCTCCCGGCGCCAGGGGCTGTCGGACTCATCGCCCGACAACCCTGAGGCGGAATCTTCCTCTAAGGAAGAGGAGGAGGAAAAAGAAGCCTCTCCCCCAGGGGGGGGAGAAGAAAAGGAAGGCCGCCCCAACTGGGGAGGCCGGAGGGTCCAAGAAGGGAAGGACCCTTCCTCCGGACTTCTCCACCAACGTCGACAACGACGAGGAGGAGTGGCCAACAAGGGCCAAGCCCCTGGCGAGATCGTAAGTGTCCGGATACCCATGGATTTTTTTCATTGCATAGTGTTCTCTAATGCCGAACAATCATGCAGCCCGCCCAAGGACGAGCTCACCGCTTCGTCGAGCGGGTCCCTGAGTTCGTCGGAAGTGGAGAGTACTTCACTTCCGGCCGCCTCCTCACCTCACGCCAGACGACGCCGAGGTGGGGCCCCAAGGGGGGCCTGGTCAAGAGGAGGTGGCGCAGGAGGCGCCCGCAAGGCAACCTCCCGGACTCGAGCGCGAGGGGAGCGAGACCCCGGGGGCTCTAAGACCGACCCTCGTCACGGACTCCATACCGGAACCTTCACGGTTCCAAGTCCGTGGCGGCCCCTACATAGGAAGGGTAAGACGCCGGTGTCCTCCGTCCAACCGGAGGCACGGGATAGCTTACTGGAGGCGCTTAACGGTGCCTCCATCAACGAGGAGCACCACACTGTTATGAGTGTGGTGATCCAGAAAGTTCAGTCTGCCAAGAGCGGGCTGATTGAAGCCTGTACCAGCCTTCTAACAGGCTTTGAGGTAAGTTTAGAATATGTAAAAATATTACCGCATAGACAGTAGCCCCTGATGCTTAGTTCGGTGTTCGGAAAGAAAAGCCGGACTAAGGATCTAAAAAGATATACGCAGGAGTCTAACATAAGTATGTCAATATGCGATTGCAGGCTGTCTTGACCTCTGCCCGCCTTGACCGCGGAGGTCAATGCATTGAAGAAGAGCCTCGGCGGTCCGAGAACGAGCTCGGCCTTGCCAAGAAGCAGCTCGAGGACAGGGAAGGTAAGCAATACCTTATTAAAGAAATACCTTATAGAAAGGATTCGGTTGCAAAAAATGACAGGAATAACGTGGGTATTGTAGGGGCCACAAACGAGGTGGCGACCCTGAAGGAAGCGGTGTCCGCGGCCGAAAGCAAAGTGGCCGCAGAGCGCACCGAGCGAGAGAAGCAGGAGGAGTAGGTGGCGGAGGTGCGGCAAGAGCTCCAGGCTCTCGTGGAAGAACACGAGAGTTTGGGGCGTGACTCGAAGACTCGAGAGTCCGAGCTCGCCTCGGCTCTTGAGAGTGCCAAAGCCGCTAAGGCCGAAGCCCAAAAAGCCCTCCAAGAAATTGAATCATTAAAGAAGATAGCGGCGGGTAAGGCATTCTTTATGCAAAGCAAGCATGTGAAAGTGAATTACCTATTACTTACCCGGATTCGAGCTCTCCAGAGCATTCGCAGATCTGCCCGTAGTGTATACGATGCTGCTGCGTTCTACCGCGCCAAGGAGGAGCTCGACGGAGAAGGTGTTCGGTCTCGATATCTTTGAGGCGAACGTCCGTGCCCCTGGCGACCAGCGGAAGCAATGGTCGAGCTCCACAAGGTCGCCGAACAAGCCATGAAGGGCCTCATAGTTAATTTGTGGCCATTGGAAGCCATGCACAGGAGCTACTTCGGGCTAGTGCACGGCTGGTGGACGCCTTTGTGCATGGATTGAAGTCATCAAGCGCTCTGTCTGCATTGAAGGTGCCCGTCGGGCCTTGCCCGTGTTAAAGTGCCTTTGGGGCAAGCTGGATGCGGAGAAAGCTTGTGACGGACGGGCCACCGAAGGGCAAGGAGCATCGCAAGCCGAAATGTACTATGAGGGCATCCTGAAGGGTGCCCGCCGTATAGCGGATGAGTGCTCCAAAGATGTAATTTTGAATAGACTCGCATTTGTTATCACTGTCGCTGAAAACTTGTTCATATCGCCAAGCAACGCTTGTTAATTTAAAATATTACCTTCTGTGCGGCCGTTTATCAAATTTGAGAGATGGCAAGTCGTTGGCTTCAGCCCCATGCCATGAGTGCTTTGGGGTGTTCGGATAAACTTGAGCGCTCTTGTTCCCATTCTTGGGTCCGTCGAGGAGGCGCTCAACGCATAGCGAACAAGGCAACTGGACTTATAGTGCTTGACCACTCTCACTTAGCCATAGAATTCTATAATTTTAAATTTCGGCGAAGCCCCTAGTATTCGGAAGACCGAGTTCGGGGCGCTATCCACGCCTTGGCCGGACAATGCCGGTTCCTCGCTCTAAGCGGCATAAGTCTTTAGGGACTCGAAGAAACATCTCGAACAGCGACCGGCTCTCGCCTTATCATGACGATCAGTTTTAGCTTTCTCCACTGAGGTGCTCAACCCAGCTCAACCGGGGCACAATCGCAGTGCTTCTCCCAGTGCTACCTTAGCCGATATAACGGAACGTAAGTTACCAAAACATGGGAGCCGGGCAAACCCAACTATTCACCCAAGACATGATTCGGAGCCGATGCATATAATGCTATAAGTTTGGGGTGCCGCACTTGTGAAAGTGTTCGGACTTATCACACCATATTTTGGGGGTACTTAAGCCCCTGGTGTATTGGCCGTACCAAAGTGTACGGATGCAACATGTCATGAAATGAACATATATATAGATAAAGAAAGGAGTACAATAATAGGCAAAAGCTATGTATTGTTTATTCAAAAAGGTACTGCAATGAAAGCAGAACGATACAAATAGTGCGATAAGCAAGGAATGGGACTATTTAACATGTCCCCCTCCAGGGGTAAGCTATGGGATGGTATGTAAAACAGGTATAATGCTCGTAGTAGAGACCACCGGGACACTCGACGTAGCTTTCTGCTTCCCTGGCTGTTGCATCGTGAGTTCGGCAATTCTAGTGCGGACAGGCTTCGGAAAACGGAGTCCTGAAAGTAAGAAAAAGGAAAAAGAAAAGAATGAAACAATCGGGGCCCCCGTGCGGTTGAGCCGCATTCTGGGCATGCCGTGGTCGTGCCCCTCCCCTTATGCCCATGGTATCTCCAGAGCGTAGTTATGTACGCGTAGTACTGGCTTCGCAATTTCACGAGGGATGGGGTTCGGGCCGGATTGCTACGCGTTCTTGGATCGTGCCAGGCGGTCTTGTTGTAGGCTACTCCGGGCGCGCTTGACAGTGTCCGGACGTTTAGTGGCTGGACTCGATAATTGCTGTGAGAGGCTGCCTTGCACCTCCGCCGCGAGGGCCGCCGTATGCTCCTCCGTTCGGAGAGAGCGGTGTTTCCATTGACCGTGATTACTCCTCGAGGGCCTAGCATCTTGAGCTCGAGGTATGCGTAGTGCGGCACCGCATTGAATTTTGCAAATGCGGTTCGTCCAAGCAGTGCGTGATAGCCGCTGCGGAACGGGACTATGTCGAAGATTAACTCTTCGCTTCGGAAGTTAATCGGGGATCCGAAGACCACTTCAAGTGTAACTGAGCCTGTACAATTGGCCTCTACACCCGGAATGACGCCTTTAAAGGTTGTCTTTGTGGGTTTGATCCTTGATGGGTCTATGCCCATTTTGCACACTGTATCCTAATAAATCAGGTTCAGGCTGCTGCCGCCGTCCATCAGGACTCTGGTGAGGTGAGATCCGTCCATAATTGGGTCAAGAACCAATGCGGCGAAACTGCCGTGATGGATGCTAGTGGGGTGGTCCCTTCGATCGAAGGTGATCGGGCAGGCAGACCATGGGTTGAACTTCGGGGCGACTGGCTCCATCGCGTATACGTCTCTTAGTGCGCGCTTCCGCTCCCTTTTGGGTATGTGGGTTGCGTATATCATGTTCACCGTCCGCACTTGTGTGGGAAAGTCTTTCTGTCCTCTATTGTTCGGCGGCCGGGGCTCTTCCTCGTCATCGCTATGCAGCCCCTTGTCGTTGTTTTCAGCGCTTAGCTTGCCTGCTTGCTTGAACACCCAACAATCCCTGTTGGTGTGGTTGGCTGGTTTTTCGGGGGTGCCATGTATCTGGCACAAGTGATCGAGTATTCGGTCCAAGTTGGACGGGCCCTGGGTATTTCTTTTGAATGGCTTCTTCCGCTGATCGGGTTTAGAGCCCTAAATCCGGCATTTACTGTCGTATCTTCAGCATTATCACCGTTAATGCGGCGTTTATGCTTGTTGCGACGCGACCTGCCATTGTTGTCCTTGGTATCCGAACTACCAGGGTGTTTGGCCAAGTTGTTGCTTCGAGCTAGCCAGTTGTCCTCTCCCGCGCAAAAGTGGGTCATGAGTGTGGTGAGGGCTGCCATGGATTTCGGCTTTTCCTGTCCTAGGTGTCGGGCTAGCCACTCGTCGCGGATGTTGTGTTTGAAGGCTGCTAGCGCCTCTGCATCCGGACAGTCGACGATTTGATTTTTCTTTGTTAGGAACCGCGTCCAGAATTGTCTGGCCGATTCTTCTGGCTGCTGAATTATATGGCTAAGGTCATCGGCACGGTGGTCGCACATATGTGCCCTGGAAGTTATCAAGGAATACGGCTTCCGTGTCCTCCCAACAACCGACCGACTCTTTGGCAAGCTGTTGAGCCAATGTTGAGCTGGTCCTTTAAGCTTGAGTGGGAGGTATTTGATGGCATGTAGATCATCACGGCGGGCCATGTGGATATGGAGGAGATAGTCCTCGATCCGCATCGCAGGATCTGTGGTACCATCGTATGATTCGATGTTTACGGGTTTGAAGCCCTCGAGGATTTGATGATCCATTACTTCATCTGTGAAGCATAGTGGGTGTCTTGGCGCCTCAGATTGGGCTATATCACGGCGTAGCTCATATGAGCTTTGTCTCATCGTGTTCGGCCCGACCGGTTTGCTGTATCCGCGTGACGGTAATCATTCCAGTCGTTAGGCCCACGCGATCTGTAGATCGATCTTGTATGCTTTGCCTTATCCTCCAATATATCTCGCAAGTCCGGCGCGTTTTCCCATGCCTTGGTACTTTTTGAGCGGCGTCGGGGCATGGCTTGAGCGGAGGGCCGAGAGGCTTCTCTGTCGCGGCCACGGGGTGGCCGGTCTGCCATGTCGTGTGCTGGTGACGTGGGTGCTTCCTCCTCTGATCGAGGCAACGGCCCTGCGTTTGGGGTAGCTTTTGGAGGGCGTTTGAGTTCATACTCTTGGTGCAAGGACTTCATCCATCTGTCACCTAGCAGGTCTTGGTCAGCTCTAAGTCATTGTTGCTTTCTTGAGGCTGCTTGCCGTGGCCATGAGCCCTGCGTTTAAAATGCTCTTGTTCGACGGTGTCCTCTGGCATGACGAATTGTAAATCGTCGAGGCTTGCCTCGTCTTCGGAGGGGCGCATAATTATCGTCCTCTACCTCTCTTTTCTCGCCAAGACCGTCGTGGACTTGCTTCTTCCTCCTCCTGCGCTGAGTCCTGCTAGAGGGGGTCATCTTCGGCACTGTCCGGGTTATTATTGTCTCCTGTGCCGGAATCGTCGTTTTTATTGTGGCGGGATTTAGAGCGGCGCCGCTGACGTCGGCGCTTGGGTTGTTTCTTGGAGGGGTCATCCTCCGCCGTTCCCTCACCATTCCCATCTGTTGGGATGTCCACCAAGTATATGTCATATGATGAGGTGGCCTTCCAGTGCCCCGTGGGCGCTGGCTCTTGATCTTCTCCGGCATCGTCGTCTATACTGTCGATGTCTTCGGAGTCGAAGTCGAGCATGTCGGTTAAATCATCGACAGTGGCTACAAAGTGGGTGGTGGATGGGCGTTGAATTTCTTCGTCGTCCGAATCCCAACCTTTCTGACGATATGTCGGTGTACTAGAGTAGGGGTACCCTAGTACCCCGAACTTGTGCACGGGCAGTTGCAGCCCTCTGCGGCAGGGCTTAGCGGGTGACCGCCAAGGTCCTCCGTGGTTCCTTTGGAGCCATTCAAGAACAAAGTATTTAAGCCAAGGAGACGAGGCCCCGGCAAGAGGAGCTTGTCGGGAAGGCCACCCAAGGCACGTAGGAGACAAGGCCCCGGCAAGAGGAGCTTGCCGGGAAGGCCACCCCGGGCACATACAAGACAAGGCCCTGGCAAGAGGAGCTTGCCGGGAAGGCCCGGTGAGCGACAAGCTTCCGGGCGCGACAAGACAACAACCGCGGCAAGGCGCTTGCCATGGCAGACCACCTCTCTGTACCTACGCTCCAGCACAACCAGTAACGTGTCGCCTTGGGGCCTTCCCAGGCGCGCGTGGCGAGAGACTGTGCAGCCAACGGTGCGAGGTGGCAAGCAGCGCTGACAAGTTTGCCATCGTGGCGAACGGTGGCGCCCCCGGCGGTCCCTGTTTGCACTGTTAGGGTGACTAGACGGGCATTTAATGCCTTTGTCCCCTGCCGTCAGGGTTAGGTATATTACAACATACCTTTGTACAAGTAGGTGTACCAACCACTATTTTTCCATTTGTACCCCGCTCACGTTGCCACCGTCGGAGCCCCTTGAGCATATAAAAGGAGGCCCATGCGCAACATAGAGGGGTTGGTCGATCGATTCCTCCACACACTCGGCCTCGTTAGAAGCTAAATGCATCTTTGTAGCACTCGAGCGCTCCTGAGCAAGAACGCAATACACCTAGACATGCAGCAGTAGGAGTATTATCTCTTCGGAGAGCTCCGAAGCTGGGTAAAACTCTCGCGTGCTTCGCCTCAATCTGCTCTTCGTGCGACCTCTGCTCCCCGCCGAACCAAAAGGGGCTCGGTCCGCCGGCCCCATAGGTGTTAAATGGGCTGCACCAGCCTGCCCGACATCTTTGGCGTGCGGTAGGGGGCGTCGAGGTTGTGTGAACCTGATCCCGCGTCCACGCCGAAGCTAGATCTTCATCATCTTCGTCAACATGCCACCGAAGGAGAAGGCTTGGCGGCGAAGCCCGTCTGCGTCAGACCCACCACCACCGGAGCAAATAGGTGGTGGGGAGACGCCATGAAGAATGGACGGCGACGGAGGAGCTCACGGTGCTGCCAAGTCCAAGGACAAGGCTGCGCAGACCTTGGCGTCCGTACATGCACCGCGCCCGTCTCAGGAGGCGCGGGACCGACAGCGTCATGGCATTCACAATGCCATTCGCTCGTTGGACCGAGATCGAGCCGAGGATCTCGGGATGCTCAAGACCAGCATGCACGCCAACATGCCGGGCGCGAAAGGCACGGTAGCCGGACGGGATATCGCTTCCTTCTAACACGCTTAGAAGTCCGAGCATATCCCGCTCCTCGCGCCGTTCGCCACTGCCACCCACTACTCCAGCAGAAGCTCTGGCGAGAGCTCAACTGCTCCTGGATTACCCTCCAACGGCCGACAAGGTCGATGAGTGGAGGGCCACCATTCAGAGTCTCATCGGCTTCGCCAACGGCGACGCTCCGCGGCAACCGAATGCATCGCTGCCGCGGCAGGACTGCCAAACACGAGCCGGTGGCGACGAGACCGGTGGGGGTGCAACCACCATGCACTCTCCGCCCCGAAGGCCAAGATCGCCGACTCGCCGGATCCACCTCGACAGCGACTCCGCCCGTCGCCAGATCCACGAGCTCATCGCGATCAGTGCCAACTTCTTCACGAACGACAGCAAGAGGACGCTCGAACTTGCATCGAGCGCCGAAGAGAAGCGCGACGTCAATCCGACAAGCGCGCTGGGCCCTCTGTTGACATGCACGCGCCAGAGGAACCAGGCGACTTGCCGTACGCGGTAGGTTGCCCTGCGTTCACTCGTGAGCTGCGGCAAGTCCAAAGGCCCAAAGAAGAAAAACTTCAAGCCAGACGTACCGGAGAAGTACGACGGCAAGACGCATCCGTCGGAGTTCCTCGGCATCTACACCATCACGGTGCAGGCCGCCGGGGGGCGAGACGACAAGATCCTTGCCAACTACTTCCCGCTGGTGCTCAAGCCCAATGTCAGGTCATGGCTCATGCACTTGCCGGACAACTCCATATCTTCTTGGGCAGATCTATGCCATAAGTTTGTCGGCGCCCTTACAGGCGGCCACAAGCCCCATGGCCAAGAAAGCGACCTTCATCTGCTTGCCCAGAAGGAAGGAGAGCCCTCGCAAAGTATATTCAAAGATTCAGCCATGTACAAGACAACATCCCAGATGTCCACCTCGCCATGGTGATCGCCGTTCCATCGAAACGTCTTGAAACCGCAGGATGCGGGAGGAGATGGCGATGTGCAAAATCGAGACGTCGATGAGCTATACGCCTGGCCGACAAGTGTGCACGTCTTTGAGGAAGGAGGAGACTCCCGGAGAGAATACCAAAGCAGGAGGATCTCGACGGTGAGGAGACCGCCCGGCAAAGAAGAGCGGCAAGCGGGCAACAGGAAAAAGAAAGGCGTAGATGTGCTAGTTGTTGAGCAGTCCGCAACGGAGGTGGCGAAAAGAAAGCCAAGGCTGGTAGCTCCGGCAAGGAGGTTGCAGCTGGCACCAATCGCCAAGATGTGGCGGCCGCCGACAAGCGGACGGCTCCGGCAAGCGATCTTGCAAGATCCACCGCACCAAGGGTCATGACCTCCAGAGCTGCAAGAAGGTCGAGCAGCTTGTCGAGCAGCGAAGGCTGAATCTGAGCGACGCGACAAGGAGAAGGCCCAGGAAGGTGCTGGAGGAGCTAGCAAGAAACGTCCCGGCCGGTGAGGGCGCCGCGGCAAGGCCAAGCAGCGGCAAGGAGACAGGCCTCCCCGTGGCCGCGACAAGGACGACGACGACAACGACGAGGACATGGATGATGACGAGGCCGATGAGCAGGAGTTCCAGAAAGCCACAGAGGTCCTGTGCGTTGACGACGGTGCTTCTCTGCATACTTCACACCGCCAACTCAAGCAGTGGATGCGGGAAGTCAATGCAGCAGAACCATCCATCGAGTCACGCAAGCCTCTGAAATGGTCCAGCACGCCTATCATCTTTGATATTGAGGACCACCATGATCGTGTAACTGCTGTCGGGTTCTTGCCGATGTTGGTTTCACCAACTATCCGCAACCTCAAGGTCACCAAGATGTTAGTTGACGGCAGGCCGGCTTGAATCTGATCTCCTCCGCGGTGCTCCAGAAACTCCAGATCCCTGATGGCGAGCTCGAAGAGACCGGCACTTTTCAAGGAATCAATCCGGGAAGGAGCAAGCCGAAGGGAAAGGTCTCGTTGCCGGTGACATTTGGCAGCGAGTTGAACTTCAGGACTGAGAGGGTCACCTTTGATGTTGCTGACTTTCCATTGCCTTATAATGGAATACTTGGCCGTCCAGCACTCGCCAAATTCATGGCGGCCTCTCACTATGCCTACAACCTCCTGAAGATGCCGGGCCCGATAAGTGTCATCTCTGTCCCTGGCGACAAGAAGGATGCTCTTATCTGCGCCGACAAGATCTACCGGGAAGCAGCAGCCGCGACAGATTGCAAGCCACTTGCCGCTGAAGCTCCCGGAGGGAAGAAGATGACCAAGTCCGGCAAGATCTCTGATGCCCACTCTGGCAAGCGCACCTCTTCGGAGTGCTGCGCCACCATCGAGGGCGCACCATCGAGCTCCATCGGCAAGTGTAAGAAGGTGATGACAGCTCCACCAGAGACCAAGAAGGTGTCCGCCAAGGAGGACGGCACTGGTGGTACCTTCACCATCAGTGCCTCTCTCGATTCTAAATAGGAAGGCACGCTCGTTGCTTTCCTGCGGGCGAACATCGACGTGTTTGCATGGCAGCCGTCTGACATCCCCGGTGTTCCCAGGAAAGTAATTGAGCACCATCTTGCCGTTTGTCCTCATGCGCGGCCCGTCAAGCGTAAAGTCGAGAAGCAACCGGTGGAGCGTCAAGAGTTCATCACGAAGAAATCAAGAAGCTGGAAGCGGCAGGCCTTGTCGGAGAGTGCTCCATCCCACGTGGTTGGCCAATCCTGTAGTTGTATCGCATAAGGCTAATGGGAAATGGAGGCTTTGTATCGACTTCTGAGATGTCAATAAAGCTTGTCCCAAAGATCCATTTCCCTTGCCGCGCATCGACCAGATTGTTGACTCCACGGCGGATGTGATTTGCTTTCATTCCCTGGATGCATATTCAGGATATCATCAGATCTTCATGGCATAAGAGGATGAGGAGAAGACCGCATTCATCACCCCATGTGGCACATACTGTTTTGTACGGATGCCCTTCGGGTTAAAGAATGCTGGTTCAACGTTTGCAAGAGTAGTTCATGACACTTTTGAGCCGCAAATGCATAGAAATGTGGAAGCATACATGGATGACATAGTGGTCAAAAGCAAGGACAAAGCGACCCTGGTTCAAGATTTAGACGAAACCTTTGCAAATCTGCGCAGGATCAACCTCAAGCTCAACCCCGAGAAGTGCGTGTTTGGTGTCCCTTCCGGCAAGCTTCTTGGGTTCTTCGTGTCTCAGCGGGGAATTGAAGCCAATCCCGACAAAATCAAGGCCATCGAGCAGATTGAAGCACCAAAGCGCGTCAAGGATGTACGAAGGCTTGCCGGTTGCGTAGCTGCTCTCAAAGAAGTTTATCTCTAGGTTCTGCTGAAGGCCGCCTCGCCATTTTTCAAAATTTTGAAAAAGGCAGGTCCGATGCAATGGACTCGAAGCGGAGGCAGCGCTGCAGACTTGAAGAGATACCATCCTCCACTCCAACACTTGTCGCACCTAAGCCACAAGGGAAGTTGTCGCTATATATAGCGGCAACCAATCAAGTGGTTAGTGCTGCGTTAGTAGCGGAAAGGGAGGCGGATGATGAGCTAGCAACCATGGCGTATACATCCAGCGACAAGCGGGGCTTCGCCCGGCAAGCTCTGGTCCCGATAAGGACGAATCTGCAGACGCATGAGAAGATGCGTAAAAGGATGGTGCGGCGCCCAGTTTACTTTGTCGGTTCCCTTCTGCAGGGGCTAGGTCAAGGTACTGGTGTGCAGAAATTGCTTTTCGGCCTTCTCATGGCCTCGAGAAAGTTGCACCATTACTTTCAGGCACATGAGATCACAGTTGTCACTCGCTTTCCGATGAAGAGGATACTGCAAAATCTAGAAGCAACAGGGAGGATTGTCGAGTGGGCACTGGAACTGTCAAGCTTTGGCCTCAAGTTTGAGAGCACTTCGACAATCCAAAGCAGAGGGTTGACGGAGTTCATAGCAGAATGGACACCAACGCCAGATGAAGAAATTCTAGAAACGAGCGTCCCCGTCAAGGAAACAAGCAAAGAGTGGCTGATGTACTTTGATGGTGCCTTCTCGCTGCATGGCGCCGGTGCCGGCGTCGCTTGTCGCACCCAATCGGAGAGCACCTCAAGTACGTAGTCCAGATGCACTTTCCCAAGCAGCAAGCAACAAACAATACCGCAGAGTATGAAGTTTTGCTTGCCGGTCTCGTGGATCGCAGAGACCTTGGGATGAAGAAGCTCATTGTCGTGGGTGACTCACAACTTGTTATCCGCCAAGTGAACAAGAATTATCAGAGTCCGTTGATGGAAGCTTATGTTGATGAAGTGAGGAAGCTAGAAGAGCACTTTGACGGTCTCGCAAATGGAATATATTCCGAGAGCTCGAGCGACATTGCAGATGGCCTGTCAAAGTGCGCCGCACTTAAGTTACCTGTGGAACCAGGGATTTTTGTGCTCAAGCTGACTCAGCCGTCTGTAACACCACCAACTGGACAGAGCAAGAGGAGGAGGTTGATCTCTAGTGACTACTTTCCGGCAGAGCTTCCCGAAGCCGCCGCCACGAAGGTCCCCAAGATCGACACCAACAGGCTTTGAGGGCGGTCTGCTCCGACAAGCCCTGTGGTTTGTTTCGTTGAAGCGAGCGCTCCCGACAAGTTTCGCTCCCGCAAGCTTGCCGGGAACGCTAAGCTCCTACCGAGCCGCAGGTTCTCGCCGCGGAAGCTGATGTTCCCGCAGCAGTAGATTTGCCTTTAGTCCTTGTTGTCTAGCCGCAAGCTCCAGCATGGGCACAGCAGATTGTCCATTTCCTTCAGACAGGAGAACTTCCCGAAGAACAAGAAGAAGCGGAAAGAGTAGCCCGGTAGTCGAGTATGTACCAGTTTGTCGACAGCACACTGTACAGAAGAAGACTCAACGATGTGAAATTGAAGTGTATTCACCGGGAGGACGGACAAAAGCTGTTGGCAGAGATACATGGAGGCATATGTGGTCACGACATTGGCGCAGAGCACTTGCCGCAAAGCGTTGCTCCGCAAGGTTTCTTTTGGCCAACAGCCCTCCAGGATGCAACTGCACAAGTAACCAAGTGTGAAGTGTGCCAGTTCCATTCCAAACAGACACACCAGCCAGCTCAAGCTCTCCAGACGATCCCTTTATCCTGGCCATTTTCGGTCTGGGGGCTCGACATCCTCGGCCCCTTCCCCCGAGCTGTCGGGGGCTTTGAGTACTTGTACGTTGCAATCGACAAGTACACAAAGTGGCCGGAAGTGGAAGCAGTGAGGAAGGTGACAGCACAACAAGCTAGCCAAGTTCTTCAGTAGATTGTTTGCCATTTCGAATCCCTAACAGGATCATCACCGACAACGGCACACAGTTCACAAGCCGCACCTTCATGCAAGACGTCCAAGATCTTGGCGCCAAGGTTCCGCTTCGCTTCGCTTGCTCATCCGAGAAGCAACGGTCAAGCGGAGAGGGCAAATCTTTGAAGTGCTTTGCGGGCTCAAGACCAGAACTTTCGACAGGCTGCACAAGTGCGGAAGACACTGGATTGAGGAGCTGCGGTGGTTCTTTGGTCGATCAGACGACGCCAAATCGAGCCACCGGCCGCACGCCTTCGCTCTAGTCTATGGAGCAGAGGCAGTTCTCCCCATAGAACTCAGATATGGATCGCCTCGAGTGCTCGCTATGATGAGCTTGAGCAAGAGCAGCTGCGACAAGATGACGCTATTGCTCCTTGAGGAAGATCGCCTTCAGTCTTTAGACGAGCTGCTCGATACCAAAGAAGCTTTTGCGCCGCTACCATAGCCGCAAAGTCAATGCCAGAAGTCTCGAGGAAGGCGACCTTGTTCTTCGGCGTGTTCAGTCCGCCAAGAATTCTAACAAGTTGACGCCGAAGTGGGAAGGCCTTTATTGGGCGAAACGAGTCACTAGGCTCAAGGCCGTCTGTCGCTTTGAGACCGAAGATGGCATTCCGGTGAGCAACTCCTGGAATATTGAGCATCTTCGTAAGTTTTACCCATAGAGTAGCGCTGCTTGAACCTGTTCCGCAACCACCTTTTGTACAAGTCTTGCCGCGATGCATGTAATCCTTTGTACAAAGCTGGGCGCAGACCCGTGCATCAAGAAGCTTAGCGTGCTTCGCACACCTTGTCGATTTCATGCTTTTTACTTCTATTTGCATGCGTTATCCGACACTTTGTGCAAAGCACCTACCCCTGGTAAGTGATAACGAGCCACGAGGCTCCATATCTTTATTTTCTCTTCTTTCTCTTTCTCAAAGAAAAGAAGGTTCCCTTGCACACAAGTTTGCCGGGGGGAAAGGAGAAGATAATGGTGTGGACCAAGCGCCGCTCAAGGAAGTCTAGCCTTACCGGGAAGCAAACGATAGAAAAGCTAAGTTGCCAAAGTTTGAGCAATCAGTTTTAAAAATTTTAAGTTATCTTCCTTGAACGACCAAACTTTGTATGGAAAACCTGTGCACAGAGGAACCAACTCGTAGCTAGTTGCGCCTTACTTTGTTTCGAGTCCGCTCAACAACTTAAGTGAGCTGCGACTAGTTGCGACAAGGTTGTTTGTCGGAAGCGGCTCCGCCAGGCCGACGTTCAAGACTCAGCGCTCATGCTCAGTGCCAGCGCCGACAAGTTCCCTAAAAGCGTAAGGCAAAAACATACAAAGGAAGGAATCAAGTAAAGGAAATAACGTAGCGATTGATATCCAAAATAAAGTTATATTACAAGATAGCTTGCCGCAGCTCTAATGGATTGTTCCTATGACATGACCAGCAGCGGCAAGGGAAAGAGAAAACGGGCAGCCTAATCTACGCGGTTGCCCTCAACCCTCTTGATTCCGCTCACCCTGTCCACAATGGGTGCGACAAGGGTCTTGAGCGCCTCCACATCAGCATCCGTGGCGGGGACTTGAGGGCGTTGGTGAGGTTGAGGCCTGGGTTGCGGAAGGCCACCTTCATCAAGACCTTTTGGAGGGCTCCCGACAGATCTCGCGACTCCTCGGCCAGCTGTTTTGGGACCTCTTCCCAGTCGCTGGAGAGCCGTCACCACGCCCTTGAAGAACAAGCTGAGCTTGGCGCTGGGTTGGAGATGCTCGTCGGAGGAGTATCCAAGATCCACCATCCCCAGCTCCATCAGCTCCCTGTGGATGGCTGCAGCAGTATCCACCAGACCCTCGGTCCAGTTCTCCACGTTCTCCCTCAAGGCACTCTGGGCAGCAACAGCATTCGCCAGCAGCTCCTCGTCGGCCTTGATCTTCTCTTTCAAGGCCACCTCCTGCTCCTTGGCGCCGTCCAGCGTCTGAGTCAATGTAGTTAGCTTCAACTCAAGGTCTGCATTGGAGTCCCTCGCGGCGCTGAGCTCCTTGCTCCTCTCGGCGAGACGGCCCTGCAGCTCGCCAAGAGTGTAGGCGTCCTTCTCGCGCTCGTGCTTGAGTGCAGCAAGCTCCTCGCCGCTCTTCTTGAGGCTGGCCTCCAACCGCGCCACCTTCGTCTCCAGCTCCTTCTTGGCGGCCTCGGCAGCTGCGGCAAGATCCTTTGCTTCCTTGAGAGCCCCGCCAAATGTTTCTCGCGCATGGCGAGATCCTCCTCGTGGCTGTCCAGTTAACCTTCCGCTGCGCCAGCTTCGCCTTCCTGTGAGACAGCTTCTCGGGCGGCAAGCCGATGTTCCTCCTCACCGCAGCCTTCTCGAGGATGAAGGCCTTGCGCTCCTCGGCGAGTTGCTCCCGCTCCTCCGCCAAGGACCAGAGCTTCCTGGTTGCGGCCGGAGCTCCTCTGCGCGCTTCTCGATGTCTGCTCCCGCCTTCGCGACAAGCGCCTCCCGGGATGCCAGTTTGGCTTGTCGGGCGCGGTAGAGCAACAACAGCTTCCGCAGCAGCTGCTCCTCCTCAGGCTCGCCACTGCTGCTGCTTGGCGCGTCAACTAGCGTCAGCCTAGCGGAGGCGAGCAGCTCTTCATCGAAGGTTTCTCCTTCGATCGGCGCCTTGGAGCTCGACTCCCACGGGAGCTTGATGAAGACGCCGTCGCCGACCTTCAAGTAGGCGCCGGGCTCGGGCTCTTTGGAGCCTGACGCTGCAGCAGCGGCGGAGGGATCGTGATCGGTGTAGCGCTGGCGCTCCTGCGGCCTCGAAGTCGTCGGTCGATCGCCCGACCCTCGCCCGGCTTCTGCGGCGACAACCGGTGGCCTCTTCGCCAAAGAGGCTCGCCAACGCCGTTAGTATTGCCAAGACGTCCTCCTCGCCGCCGACCTCGGTCTCCATTGGCTCTGTGGCGGACGGACGAAGAAAGTCAAACAAATATTCAAAGACAAAATCGAAGAAGAAAAACACAAGGGAAGTACTCAGCGAGAAGGTTACCGCGCCGGGCTGCGGTCATGGTCTCCGCCGCCAAGGGATCGCTGGTGCCGTCCCTTGCCGGAGAGCTGCCTTGCGGAGAAGGCTCCCTTTCCGAGAAGGCTCCCTTGCCGGGATCGCTCCTTGCCGGGAAATCCACCCTTGGCGGCGTAGTCGAAGCAGAAGGAGGCTGCTCTGCTCCTACACAAGTCAACAGTCAGATATCAGCAAAGGAAAAAGCACCCATGCACGCCGAACAGCAAGAAGTAGACCATATACTTACGCTGGGGGCTGCTTTGAAGGAGAGTTGCCTCATCCGGCAAGGTTGTCTCGGACGCGCCTCCTGCCGTCAGATGAGGTTCGCCCTCGACGACAATCACTGGGTCTTGGCTCTTCGACATCCTTCCGGGCCAGCCCCTGAAAAGGAATGGATTCGTGAGCAAAGCAAATTTGATACAAGACAAAGCAACAAATCAAGAATTACAAGTACAAAGAAGGAATCTTACTCTTCCTCTTCCTCGCCGGAGCCGAGCGCCGAGAGGTCGACTCGCCCGCCCCAGACGACGAGGCGGAGGAGTGGCTCCTTGGACGCTTGGCGGGAGCGGGACCGGTGGCCTCACGAGGGCCCCGCCTTGCCGTGAGCGGCGTGAGGAACTCCGCAATCGTGCTTGCCGCGGTGGAGCGCTGTCCGCTGCCGCGGTGTTGTCTGGCCCGCCTGCCGCCCGCCACGCCTCCGCCTTGCGAAGACGCTTTCTTGGTGGAGCCGGTGGCTCCGCCATGCAAGCTGCTTGGAGGTGGAGAGGATGCGCCTCGGCGGCTCGCCGACTCGGCTTCTGTGCTCGGCAAGCTCTTCCTCGCCGACGAACTCCTTTCGCCGACAAGGCTTGCCGCCGCTGCCTCTCGCCTCCTCCACGGTGAAGCCAAACTACGCCAGCGGCGGCTACGCCCGCCTCTTCTAGCTCGGTGGCGTCGCCGCATCTCTTCGCCAAGAGTGTCGCGGGTGAGGCCCTTCCGCTTCGTCGGGCGGACCGCATCTCTACCAGATTGTCGAAGAACTGCCGCGACGACGCCATCTGCCGCCTCTTGCCAAGTGGGGACAATTCCATGGGAGTCACACAATGGCATCATTGCACGGATGTGGTCAAGCGGCGAGTTGTTGCACAAATGAACGACGCCTCGGCAACCTAAACATCTCCGGATGATCGTGATCAGGCTTGAACAGCTCTAAGAGCATTGCGTCAAGCTCCAAGACAGTGAAGTTGAAGTTGAGGCCTGGGCGCAGCCTCATGATATCTGCCATGCTCTGAAATTCCTGTGCAGGTCTCCTTCTCTCCCCTGCAAGGGGCGCGGCGGCGAAGAAAGTCCGCGCTAACAAAGGTTTACAGTGAGTCCGGCAAGTCTGAGGCGGAGGATTCGGGTAACTGCGATCTTCAGCCTAGCGTCCTCCGGGGCCAGATTGCTCCAATCATTGCCGCGTACTACTGGGGTTTGGCGCTGGGCGGTGAAAGGCTGCGGGTTCTCCTCAACAATCCAGCACCAATCTGCCCTCCACTCCTCCCATTTGCTACGGAGCTCTCCCTCCAGATAGGCCTCTTTCTTGCCGACCCTGGAGACCCAAGCAATTCCTCCCAAGGGCTCTCCTCTCGGCTCGGGGTAAAAAGAAGTGACGGAAAAGATCTACATTTGGGTGGACTCCGACAAAGTTTTCGCAGAGATGAGCGAAAACTGCCATGGTCAGAACGGCGTTGGGGGTGAAATCAAGGAGGCGGAACCCGTAGGTATTCATAATGTCGCAAAAGAACACAGAGAATGGCGGGCAGAGCCCGCAGTAGAAGAAGAGCGCGAAGAAGGGATACCCCTGGCCGGGCCAGCTCTGCGCAGCTAGCCAAGTGGAGTACCTTCAGGCGGATGCGCCTGCGTCTCTGTCGACCAAGAGGTAGTTCTCCCTCGGCTCCCTCGCGGCGAAATGAGGGGGAAGACGGCCCGCTCCTTCCCAGCAGCGCCAAGAAGTCAGCAGCGCCTCGGCCGACTTCACGGTTTTCCCCTTGTCGGCTTTCGGGCCCATGGCGGAGGCGGTGGAGGAGATCGACGGCGTTGGGTGTGCTGGTGGCGATGGGGGCGGAGCGCTGCTCTCTTTTCAGCCTCGAGAAGAAGGGGGGAGCAGCGGTGGCTTTTTGATGAGACAGCAACTGGCAAGGTAGGCGACGTGCCCCTGTTTCCCCTGCTTATAATGAGGGAGGGGGCGGACGTTCTGATTTTCCGAATAAAGAAACCCCCACGATCTCGCCCACTATCTCTCACACGACGCCACGCCTGGCGCGTGCTGCCTGTGGGGGGCGTGGTGGGTCCGGGGTGAGTTATGGTGTGACCTGGCCGCAGCCTGCAGCCTGCTTTTGGGCCTGGCCCAACAGCGCCGCACCGTGTGGCCCAGCCCCGGCTCCTGCCGGTGTACTAGAGTAGGGGTACCCTAGTACCCCGAACTTGTGCACGGAAGTTGCAGCCCTCTGCGGCAGGGCTTAGCGGGTGACCGCCAAGGTCCTCCGTGGTTCCTTTGGAGCCATTCAAGAACAAAGTATTTAAGCCAAGGAGACGAGGCCCCGGCAAGAGGAGCTTGTCGGGAAGGCCACCCAAGGCACGTAGGAGACAAGGCCCCAAGAAGAGGAGCTTGCCGGAAGGCCACCCTAGGCACATACAAGACAAGGCCTGTGCAAGAGGAGCTTGCCGGAAGGCCCGGTGAGCGACAATCTTCCAGCGTGATAAGACAACAATCATGGGCAGGCGCTTGCCGCCAAGGCACCACCTCTTCAGATTTCACGCTTCCAAAGACAACCACTAACGTGTCGCCTGGGCCTTCCCAGCGCCAGCGTGGCGCAGAGGTCAGGCAGCCAGGTGCGAGGTGGCAAGCAGCGCCGACAAGTTTGCCATCATGGCGAATCGGTGGCGCCTCGACGGTCCCTCGTTGCACCTTTATTAGGGTGGCTAGACGGGCATTTAATGCCTTTGTCCCCCGCCGTGGTTAGGTATATTACACTGCATAATCGCATAAGTAGGTGTACCAACCACTATTTTTCCATTTGTATCCCCGCTTCACGCTGCCACCTGTCGGAGCCCCTTGAGCATATAAAAGGAGGCCCATGCGCAACGTAGAGGGGGTTGGTCGTTCAGTTCCCTCCACACTCAGTCTCGTTAGCAGCTCGTCTGTACTGTAGCACTCGAGCGCTCCTGAGCAAGAACGCAATACACCTAGACATGCAAATGCAGTAGGAGTATTATCTCTCCGGAGAGCTCCAGTTGGGTAAACCTCTCGCGTGCTTCGCCTCGATCCGCTTCTTCGTACGACCTCCGCTCCCCGCCCGAACCGAAGGGGCTCGGTCCGCCGCCCCATAGGTGTTCGTGGGCTGCACCAGCCTGCCCGACACGATAGTTCGCCAGGGCTCCTCGACAAAGAGAGAGACTTTAATGAGTTCAGATGTCGCCAAAGGGCGAAAGTCCGAAAGATGTCCGTGGCGGTGAACTCCATAACCGGCGCCAGAGGGATTCGAATCGCGCGGGGCGCTGGAGGTTCGAGTCCGGAAAGGAGTCCGCACTTGGGAGTCACGAGCTTTGCAAAGGACAGGGATGGAGTTCGCTCAATCGCCGTAGAGATTTCAGCCCGAGGCGGTGTCCAACCATCCGCCTCGATCGGCGAAACCGCTCGATTAAGGGTCGGAGCGGCACTGTGCGGCCTCCGTGAAACTGCTCAAAGGGCGTAGCTAGATCGTACCCATCGAGAGAGTGCGGCACGCTCGGCTGTGGCTCGAACCTATCGAAGATCAAGTCTCCGCGGACATCGGTCGTATAGTTCAAGCTTCCAAATCTGACCTGATGGCCAGGGGCGTAGATTTCGATCCACTCCAGATGGCCTAGCGAATTGGCCCGCAGTGCAAAGCCGCCGAATACGAAGATCTGTCCAGGGAGAAAAGTCTCACCCTGGACTGCGTCGTTGCTAATGATTGAAGGAGCCATCGAGCCTATAGGTGACGAAACAGAGGAACTCTCAATGAAAGCACCAATGTCGGTGTCAAAACCGGCGGATCTCGGTAGGGGGTCCCGAATCGTGCATCTAGGCGGATGGTAACAGGAGACAAGGGACACGATGTTTTTACCTGTGTTCGGGCCCTCTCGATGGAGGTAATGCCCTACTCCCGCTTGATTAATATTGATGATATGGGTAGTACAAGAGTAGATCTATCACGAGATCGAGAGGCTAAACCCTAGAAGCTAGCCTATGGTATGATTGTTGTTCGTCCCACGGACTAAAACCCTTCGGTTTGTATAGACAATCGAATAGGGTTAGGGTTACACAGTAGTCGGTTACAATGGTAGGAGATCTACATATCCAGACGCCAAGCTTGCCTTCCACGCCAAGGAAAGTCCCATCCGGACACGGGACGAAGTCTTCAATCTTGTATCTTCATAGTCTAGGAGTCCGCCAACAATGATAGTTCGCTATCCGGACACCCCCTAATCCAGACTCCATCAAGAGCCCCTGAACCAGGCTTCAATGACGATTTAGTCTGGCGCGCATATTGTCTTCAGCATTGCAAGGCGGGTTCCTCCTCCGAATACTTCATAGAAGGTTTTGAACACAAGGATAGTGTCCGCTCGCAAAACAAGTTCCTCATACCACCGTAGAGAGAATAACTTTTGCACAGATCTGCTGACGTATTCCGCAGCGTGACATCACACCACGGCCAGGCCTTTATACGAATCGTTTTTTACTGTTCCACCTTAGCGCGTTTAGGCGAGGCGGTTTCCTTGGCACGTCTTATCAAAGCAGAGATCGTGCCCCCTTATTCCGGGATTCCCATTAATACGGACGTGGGTAACCCATCCGCGCCATTGATTGCGGCGCTTGGGAGATAAGCGAGTTTTACCAGGCTGGCGGGGGACGCATAGCTTCATCCGTCCATATAAGGGGATAAGGATCCACCTTTTCACCTACGCCTTCTTCGTCCTTTGCTCATCCATTTCCGTGCACTCGAGCTCCAAATACCTAAGTCCGCACACCCCACCTCAACCTTCTCCAACTATGTCCGGAGCGGGAGGCAGGTGGATGGCCTCCTCCGTCACGGAGGGGCACATCAAAAAAGCTGCGGAAGGCCGGATACTTGTCCAAAGAACATCGCAAGACCGGCTACCCGACGAGGGGCAGCTCGTTCCCACCCCCGGGCCCCATGAGAGGGTGGTATTCCTCACCCACTTCCTCCGCGGACTAGGTTTCACACTTCACCCATTTGTCCGGGGGCTCATGTTCTACTACGGCCTGGATTTCCACGATCCGCCCCGAACTTCATCCTCAACATCTCAAGGCGTTTATCGTCAGGTGCGAGGCCTTCCTCGCATCCAGCCCCACTTCGTCTTATGGCTGAAGACCTTCAATGTCAAGTCAAGGTAGTGGGCGGCCGCCAAGCCGGAGTGCTTGGAGGCTCCATGGTTGGCAATATGGCCAAAGTCCTATGGCTCGAGGGCTCCTTTGTGGAGACCATAAAGGTGGCAATCGTGGTGGTTCTACATCACCGAGCCGCGACTCTCAATGGGCGGCGGCCCCCAAATTCGATCTGGCTTCCCCACACGGCTCACATCATGGAAAGAGACGGGCCGACGTGGGGAGATTCAGATGAGCTGTCCTGACTCCAAACTTGCGTCCAAACCTGGTGGACAAGAATCTCAGTGCTTGTCAATGTAATCCAGTGATGCTCATCCGCCGGATTCTCCCATGCCAACAACGGGCCTTCAAATTGTGGGAGTTCGATCCGGCACAGCACCCAACTCTGAAAAGGCTCTTCGACACTACGTACGAAGACACCTGGAAGGTGCTGTTCAAGGGCGCCGAGGCTCCCACATCCGCTACCAAAGATCACGGATTCAGCTCGCAGCGTCAAGCCAGCGAGGTAAGTTATTTTACCCTTTATGGGACTCTTGTTTTTCATAGATTTACTCTATGTGGGATCTAAAACTCCCTAACCTTTGGCAGGACTAGCTGAAGATGTCCGGACAGAATAACCGTCTGCCCTTTGCTGAAGACTCAGCAGACGCCTCGATTGACGGGAGCTGGCTCGCACCTCACGTGGTGCCGGAGAAGAAGGCCAGGAAGAAGGACACGGGAACTCGAAGGAGCTCCCGGCGCCAGGGGTTGTCGGACTCATCGCCCGACAACCCTGAGGCGGAATCCTCCTCTAAGGAAGAGGAGGAGGAAAAAGAAGCCTCTCCCCCAGCCGGGGGGGGGGGGGAGAAGAAAAGGAAGGCCGCCCCAACTGGGGGGGGCCGGAGGGTCCAGGAAGGGAAGGACCCTTCCTCCGGACTTCTCCACCAACGTCGACAATGATGAGGAGGAGTGGCCAACAAGGGCCAAGCCCCTGGCGAGATCGTAAGTGTCCGGATACCCATGGCTTTTTTTCATTGCATAGTGTTCTCTAATGCTGAACAATCATGCAGCCCGCCTAAGGACGAGCGCCGCCCGCTTGCCGAAGGGTCTCGAGTTCGTCGGAAGTGGAGAGTACTTCACTTCCGCCTCCTCACCTCACGCCGGGCGGACGACGCCGAGGTGGGGCCCCAAGGGGGGCCTGGTCAAGAGGAGGTGGCGCAGGAGGCGCCGCAAGGCAACCTCCCGGACTCCAGGCGCGAGGGGAGCGAGACCCCCAGGGGCTCTAAGACCGACCCTCGTCCGGACTCCATACCGGAACCTTCAGCGGTTCCGAAGTCCGGCAAGCGGCCCCTTCATAGGAAGGGTAAGACGCGGTGTCCTCCGTCCAACCGGAGGCACCGGATAGCTTACTTGAGGCGCTTAACAGCGCCTCCATCGACGAGGAGCACCGCACTGTTATGATGTGGTGATCCAGAAAGTTCAGTCCGCCAAGAGCGGGCTGACTGAAGCCTGTACCAGCCTTCTAACAGGCTTTGAGGTAAGTTTAGATTATGTAAAAATATTACCGCATAGACAGTGGCCCCTGATAATTCGGTGTTCGGAAAGAAAAGCCGGACTAAGGATCTAAAAAGATATACGCAGGAGTCTAACATAAGTATGTCAATATGCGATTGCAGGCTGCGCTGCTGACCTCTGTCGAACTGACTGCGAAGGTTAATGCATTGAAGAAGAGCCTCGAGCGGTCCGAGAATGAGCTCGTCCTTGCCAAGAAGTAGCTCGAGGACAGGGAAGGTAAGCAATACCTTATTAAAGAAATACCTTATAGAAAGGATTCGGTTGCAAAAAATGACAGGAATAACGTGGGTATTGTAGGGGCCACGAACGAGGTGGCGACCAAGGAAGCGGTGTCCGCGTCGAAGCAAAGCGGCCGCCGAGCGCACCGAGCGAGAGAAGCAGGAGGAGCGGGTGGCGGAGGTGCGACAAGAGCTCCAGGCTCTCGTGGAAAAACACGAGAGTTTGGAGCGTGACTCGAAGACTCGAGAGTCCGAGCTCTCCTTGGCTCTTGAGAGTGCCAAAGCCGCTAAGGCCGAAGCCCAAAAAGCCCTCCAAGAAATTGAATCATTAAAGAAGATAGCGGCGGGTAAGGCATTCTTTATGCAAAGCAAGCATGTGAAAGTGAATTACCTATTACTTACCCGGATTCGGAGCTCTCCAGGAGCATACGCAGATCTGCCTCGTAGTGTCTCGATGCCGCCGCGTTCTCTACCGCGCCAAGGAGGAGCTCGACCGAGAAGGTGTTCTGGTCTCAAGATGTCGAGGCCGAACGTCCGGTGCCCTCGAGCGACCAGTCAAGCAGCTGGTCGAGCTCCACAAGGTCACCGAACAGGCCATGAAGGGCCTCATAGTTCGGCTGTGGCCATTGGAAGCCATGCCTGTGGAGCTACTTTCCAGGCTGGTCACGGTGGCTGGTGGGCCTTTGTCCATGGATTGAATTCATCAAGTGCTCCGGCAGCATTGAAGGTGCCTGTCGGGCCTTGCCCGTGCTAAAGTGCTGCTTTGGGGCAAGCTGGATGCGGAGAAGCTTGTGACGGACGGGCCACCGAAGGGCAAGGAGCATCGCAAGCCCGAAATGTACTATGAGGGCGTCCTGAAGGGTGCCCGCCATATAGCGGGTGAGTGCTCCAAAGATGTAATTTTTGAATAGACTCGCATTTGTTATCCTGTACGCTGAAAACTTGTTCATATGCACTAGGCAACGCTTGTTAATTTAAAATATTACCTTCTGTGCGGCCATTTATCAAATTTGAGAGATGGCATGTCGTTGGCTTCAGCCCCCATGCCACGAAAGTGCCGGGTGTTCGGGATAAACTTGAGCGCTCTTGTTCCCATTCTTGGGTCCGTCGAGGGAGGCGCTCAACACAATGAACAAGGCAACTGGACTTATAGTGCTTGAACACTCTCACTTAGCCATAGAATTCTATAATTTTAAATTTCGGCGAAGCCCCTAGTATTCGGAAGACCGAGTTCGGGCGCTATCCACACCTTGGCCGGACAATGCCGGTTCCTCGCTCTAAGCGGCATAAGTCTTTAGGGACTCGAAGAAACCTCTCGAACAGCGACCAGCTCTCGCCTTATCATGACGGTCAGTTTTAGCTTTCCACCGAGGTGCTCAACCCAGCTCAACCGGGCACAATCGCAGTTGGTTCTCCCAGCTTACCTTAGCCGATATAACGGAACGTAAGGTACCAAAACATGGGAGCCGGGCAAACCCAACTATTGAACCAAGACATGATTCGGAGCCGATGCATATAATGCTATAAGTTTGGGGTGCCACACTTCTGAAAGTGTTCGGACTTATCACACCATATTTTTGGGGTACTTAAGTCCCTGATGTATTGGCCGTACCAAAGTGTACGGATGCAACATGTCATGAAATGAACATATATATAGATAAAGAAAGGAGTGTAATAATAGGCAAAAGCTATGTATTGTTTATTCAAAAAGGTACTGCAATGAAAGCAGAACGATACAAATAGTGTGATAAGCAAGGAATGGGACTATTTAACATGTCCCCCTCCAGGGGTAAGCTGTGGGATGGTATGTAAAACAGGTATAATGCTCGTAGTAGAGACCACCTAGACACTCGACGTAGCTTTCTTCTTCCCTGGCTGTTGCATCGTGAGTTCGACAATTCTAGTGCCGGACAGGGCTTCTGGAAAACGGAGTCCTGAAAGTAACAAAAAGAAAAAAAGAAAATGAATGACACAATCGGGAGCCCCTAGTGCGGTTGAGCCGCATTCTGGGCGTGCCGTGGTCGTGCCCCTCCCCTTATGCCCATGGTATCTCCAGAGCGTAGTTATGTACTCGTAGTACTGGCTTCGCAATTTCGCGAGGGCTGGGGTTCGGGCCGGATTGCTACGCGTTCTTGGATCGTGCCAGGCGGTCTTGTTTTAGGCTACTCCAGGCGCGCTTGACAGTGTCCGGACGTTTAGTGACCGGACTCGAGAATTGTTGTCAGAGGCTGCCTTGCACCTCCGCCGCGAGGGCCTCCGTATGCTCCTCCGTTCGGACAGAGCGTTCGGTGTTTCCATTGACCGTGATTACTCCTCGAGGGCCTGGCATCTTGAGCTTGAGGTATGCGTAGTGCGGCACCGCATTGAATTTTGCAAATGCGGTTCGTCCAAGCAGTGCGTGATAGCCGCTGCGGAACGGGACTATGTCGAAGATTAACTCTTCGCTTCAGAAGTTATCCGGGGATCCGAAGACCACTTCGAGTGTAACTGAGCCTGTACAATTGGCCTCTACACCCGGAATGACGCCTTTAAAGGTTGTCTTTGTGGGTTTGATCCTTGACGGGTCTATGCCCTTTTGCGCACTGTATCCTAATAAATCAGGTTCAGGCTGTTGTCGCCATCCATCAGGACTCTGGTGAGGTGAGATCCGTCAATAATTGGGTCAAGAACCAATGCGGCAAAACTGCCGTGATGGATGCTAGTGGGGTGGTCCCTTCGATCGAAGGTGATCGGGCAGGCAGACCCTGGGTTGAACTTGGCGACCGCTCCATCGCCAGATATCGTCTCTTAGTGCGCCGCTTCCGCTCCCTTTTGGGTATGTGGGTTGCGTATATCATGTTCACCGTCCGCACTTGTGTGGGAAAGCCCTTATGTCCTCTATTGTTCGGGCGGTCGGGCTCTTCCTCGCCATCGCTATGCAGCCCCTTGTCGTTGTTTTCGCGCTTAGCTTGCCTGCTTGTTGAACACCCAACAATCCTCGCTGGTGTGGTTATTGGTTTTGGGGTGCCATGTATCCGCACAAGCGATCGAGTATTCGGTCCAAGTTGGACGGGCCCCGGTATTTCTTTTGAATGGCTTCTTCCACGACCGGTTTAGAGCCTCTGAATCCGGCATTTATCGTCAGATCTTCAGCATTATCACCGTTAACGCGGGCGTTTATGCTTGTTGCGACGCCGACCTGCCATTGATGTCCTTGGTATCCGAACTACCGTGGTGTTTGGCCAAGTTGTTGCTTCGAGCTAGCCAGCTGTCCTCTCCGCCGCAAAAGCGGGTCATGAGTGTGGTGAGGGCTGCCATGGATTTCGCTTTTCTGTCCTAGGTGTCGGGCTAGCCACTCGTCGTGGATGTTGTGTTTGAAGGCTGCTAGCGCCTCGCATCCGGACAATCGACGATCTGATTTTTCTTTGTTAGGAACCGCGTCCGTAATTGTCCGCCGATTCTTCGGCTGCTGAATTATATGGCTAAGGTCATCGGCGTCGTGGTCGCATATATGTGCCCTAGAAGTTATCAAGGAATGCGGCTTCCGTGTCCTCCCAACAACCGATTGACTCTGGCCGCAAGCTATTGAGCCAATGCCGAGCTGGTCCTTTAAGATTGAGTGGGAGGTATTTGATGGCATGTAGATCATCACAATGGGCCATGTGGATATGGAGGAGATAGTCCTCGATCCGCATCACAGGATCTGTGGTACCATCGTATGATTCGATGTTTACGGGTTTGAAGCCCTCGTGGATTTGATGATCCATTACTTCATCCGTGAAGCATAGTGGGTGTCTTGGCGCCTCTATATTGGGCTATATCACGGCGTAGCTCATATGAGCTTTGTCTACTATGTTTGGCCCGGCGGGTTTGTCAGATCCGCGTGACGGTAATCATCCCAGTCGTTGGGCACCCACGCCGATCTGTAGATCAATCTTGTATGCTTTGCCTTATCCTCCAATATATCTCGCAGCACGGGCGCGTTTTCCCGTGCCTTGGTACTTTTTGAGCGTCGGGCGTGGCTTGAGCGGAGGGCCGAGAGGCTTCTCGTCATGACCACGGGTGGCCGGTCTGCCATGTCGTCTTATTTGGTGACGCCGGTGCTTCCTCCTCTAATCGAGGCAATGGCCTGCATTTGGGGTAGCTTTTGGAGGGGCGTTCGAGTTCATACTCTTGGTGCAAGGACTTCATCCATCCGCCACTAGCGTGTCTTGGTCAGCTCTAAGCTGTTGCTGCTTTTTCTTGAGGCTGCTTGCCATGGCCATAAGCCTGCGTTTAAAACGCTCTTGTTCGACGGGGTCCTCTGGCATGACGAATTCGTCGTCGTCGAAGCTTGCGTCGTCTTCGGAGGGGGGGCGCATAATTATCGTCCTCTACTTCTTCTTTTTCTGCAGACCGTCAGTATGGATTCTTGCTTCTCCCTCCTCCTGCTTGAGTCCCGCTAGAGGGGGTCGCCTTCGCACCGTCTGGTTATTATTGTCTCCCGTGCCGGAATCGTTGTTTTTACTATGGCGGGATTTAGAGTGGCGCCGCTGACGTCGGCGCTTGGGTTGTTTCTTGGAGGGGTCATCCTCCGCCGTTCCCTCGCCATTCCCATCTATTGGGATGTCCACCATGTATATGTCATATGACGAGGTGGCCTTCCGATTGCCCGTGGCGGCTCTTGATCGCCTCCGCATCGCCGTCCATACCGTCGATGTCTTGAGTCAAGTCGAGCATGTCGGTTAAATCATCGGCGTGGCTACAAAGTGGGTGGTGGGTGGGCGTTGAATTTCTTCGTCGTCCGAATCCCAACCTTTCTCGACCATAGTTACGCCAGGCTCCCCGACAAAGAGAGAGACTTTAATGAGTTCAGGATGTCGCCAAAGGGCGAGTCTTTGAAGATGTCCGTGGCGGTGAACTCCATAACGGCGCCCACGGATTCGACCGGCAGGGCGCTGGAGGTTCGAGTCCGGAAGGAGTCCGCCACTTGGGAGTCACGAAGCTTTGCAAAGGACAGGGATGGAGTTCGGCTCAATCGCCAGAGATTTCAGCCCCGAGGCGGTGTCCAACCAACCGCCCTCGATCGCTAAACCGGCTCCGGATTAAGGGTCGAGCGGGCACTAGTGCGGCCTCCGAGGCCTTTGCTCGGGCAGAGCTAGATCGTACCCCATCGGGACAGTGCGGCACACTCGGTCGTGGCTCGAATCCGTCCGAAGATCAAGTCTCCGCGACATCGGCCGTATAGTTCAAGCTTCCAAATCTGACCTGATGGCCAGGGGCGTAGCTTTCGATCTGCTCCAGATGGCCTAGCGAATTGGCCCGCAGTGCAAAGCCGCCGAATACGAAGATCTGTCCGGGGAGAAAATTCTCACCCTGGACTGCGTCGTTGCTGATGATTGAAGGAGCCATCGGGCCTATAGGTGACGACACAGAGGAACTCTCAATGAAAGCACCAATGTCGGTGTCAAAACCGGCGGATCTCGGGTAGGGGGTCCCGAACTGTGCGTCTAGGCGGATGGTAACATGAGACAAGGGACACGATGTTTTTACCAAGGTTCGGGCCCTCTCGATGGAGGTAATACCCTACTCTTTCTTGATTAATATTGATGATATGGGTAGTACAAGAGTAGATCTACCACGAGATCAGAGAGGCTAAACCCTAGAAGCTAGCCTATGGTATGATTGTTGTTCGTCCTATGGACTAAAACCCTTCGGTTTATATAGACACGAATAGGGTTAGGGTTACACAGAGTCGGTTACAATGGTAGGAGATCTACATATCCGTATCTCCAAGCTTGGCTTCCACACCAAGGAAAGTCCCATCCGGACACGGGACGAAGTCTTCAATCTTATATCTTCATAGTCTAGGAGTCCGGCCAACGATGATAGTTCGGCTATCCGGACACCCCCTAATCCAGGACTCCCTCAGCATGCCATCCGGGGCATCCCCAAGCTTAGGCTCTTGCTTGTCCTTCAATATTACCTTGGGGTGCCTTGGGCATCCTCAAGCTTAGGCTCTTGCCACTCCTTATTCCATAGTCCATCAAATCTTTACCCAAAACTTGAAAACTTCACAACACAAAACTTAACAAAAAACTCGTAAGCTCCGTTAGCGAAAGAAAACAAAACACCACTTCAAGGTACTGTAATGAACTCATTCTTTATTTGTATTGGTGTTAAACCTACTGTATTCCAACTTCTCTATGGTTTATTGGAACATCCCAAATTTTCAATTTGGAATGTTATACATAGATCATCATTTAAATAGCATATTTTATTGCATTTTGGCTCAATCCTAGAAATTTCACGCAACTCAAGGACCCACGGAGAGAGTTGGAGATTTCGTTATTTTCTTATTTGAGTTTTCTCAAATTTTGAAAATAGGATCATTTGATTTTATTTATTTTATCTTCAATCATTTCTACTGTCAAAATATGAGAGAGGGAATAAAATGACTTTCCCAAAATAAAGGAATAATGAAGATTTTATTTGGAGTTTTTCGCTATTTTATTTGAATTTAGGAAAAATTGCACGTTTTCAAAAACTGCATTTTAGGGCCAAGAAAATGTTCACCTCGTTCTAAATATTTTATTTAGGCGGTGAACATTTGTTTTGGCATTTTTAGATTTTTTATTTATTTTTCTAGAATTTTTCTAAGTCTCGGCAGAATTATTTAAAAAACGCTGGCCGCACCCGACCGGGTCAAGGCTCACCGAGCTGCCCACCGCCGCCGCCTCCTCATGGAGACCGCATCACGCCACCGAGTCCGACTGCACGCCTCGAGACCGACCCGCGCCCCTTCCCAAGTCGCCGCCGCCCCCTTTTATAACCGCCGCCGAGCCCCTCGAGCCGACTACCCGCCGACTTCGCCGCCACGCTGCGCCGCAAGGCCACGCCGCCGCTTGAGCCGCCCGCACCACCCACCGCCGGAGCCTCACGAGCCTCGCCGAGCCCGAGCCGAGGTAGCCGCCGCCGATTTTCCCGAGAAAACCGCTTTGCTTTTTGGAAAACCCTAGTTTTCGTTTTTTTAAATAGATCGGTTTTTCTCCGGTTTATTTATTTAGCGAGCATTCGCTCGTTCGTTGGTTTTAACGAACGCGTTCACCGTTTAGTTACAGTTAACGAACATCCGTTCGTTAACCTGTTCGTCATTTTTCTTTTTCTCGGATTTATTCCGCGATTTTTGTGATCGCAATTTCTCATCCGATTTTCGATCTAGTATAACTTTTCGCTCGTTTATCGGAATCAGGCGATTCAAGCGCCTGGAGTTTCATCTCGAAACCCTCTTTCCGAATAATCAACTCAAAGAAGTTTTTGCCTCTGTAAAATTTGACTTAGGTCCAGATTAGGGAAACGAAGCCAGTTTCTTTCACCGTTTGACTTTCGTTGTTTCGTTCGATTTGATTCTTTTTGCAAACCAGAGTTCTTAAGTTGAACTTTCTGGTTAGATCTTTTATTTGAGTTTTACCTGTGCATTAGTTGAGTACTTATTGTGTGTTTGTTTGCTTGTGATAGAGTACCCGGAGTGTGCCGCTTGCTACTTTGAATCTCTAGGTTTCGCGGATCATCAGCAAGGCAAGTAACACTTTGATCATACCTCTTTTCATACCCAGTTTTTATGCATTAGATCAATCCTCAAACATTGCATGATTAGGATCTAATTAAATTGTGGGTTTTGGGAAGTAGTTGAGGTAGTACCTATTACCTGTTTCTTTATCAAACCCTTGGGAGTTACTTCTACGTTTGCTTATTATGCCATGTTATGCTAGTAGACGTGGATTGGGTGAGTGTATCCACGACAGATGTGAGATTGTTGATTAATGGTTTATTTAAGGTGGCAACCTAAACACACATCTGGGTGGATTGAGGTACTTGGGTATTCCAGGATTGCCTATTTCTTTTGGACCGCCACCCAGGCTCAAAGGGATCATGAGATTATTCATGCTAGAAACTTCCGTGTGCAGCCACAAGCTACTATGGGCTCTAGCATAGTTGACTAAGTCGTGCGAACTCTTACAGTGGTAGACTAGCAGATGTAGGGGAAAGTAGGTGTAAAGGTCTACCCATCGTAAGGTGCTAGCGCTTCTGAAAGACTATGTCTCGGTCATCCGTTTCTCAAACACCATGTAGTGCAAGAATCCCAACGGAGGAGATCGAGTCTTGTGGGGAAAAGTGCACAAACCTCTGCAGAGTGTAACAAACTAATCATGGTTAGCCATGTCCCCGGTTATGGACATCTTGAGTATCTAGTATTTGGATTATCATGTGAATCTCATCATGTTACTCTAATTAATATTGTTGGGTTTTAATGATGATGTTTAATTGGGATTGGGAATGCTGTCAACCATTCTCAATGTTTAACAACCACCATGATAGTTAAACAAAATTTATTCCTTTGCAGTAGGGAAAAATTGGCTTTATGCAAAACTGTAACCATAGAGCTTTCCACCAGCCATATATGCATGTAGTATAGTATTACTCTTTCATGTTGCTCTCTCTATGTGATACATTGCCAGCATATTCCATGTGCTGACCCGTTTTCGGGCTGCAACGTTCATGTTGCAGACTTTTCAGACGATGAGTAAGGTGCCTTAGGTCGTGGTTCTATACTCAGTGATGTCGTTGGAGTTGATGGACTCTCTTATCTTCCAAGCCATCCGCTGTTATCGTTATTAGATGGCCTTAAGCCATATTTAGTGTAATAAGTTCTCTTTTGAGACATTTCGATGTAATAAGTGTGTGATTGCTACTCTGTTATAAATCCTTCAAGTACTGTGTGTGTCAGCATTACTGATCCAGGGATGACACTGATGCACAGAGGTCAGACCGTTTGAGGTCTGGTCGCTACAAGATGGTATCAGAGCACACGCTGACTGTAGGACACGACCACTAAGCTAAAGCCCTAGAACACTACTCTTTCTTCTCATTTCTGACTCCTCATCTTTTCTATTTCTTTTAGGATGGCGGATGCAAGGAACAAGTTCACACAACCGTATGAAGATACACCCTTTGGATGTCACTTGAAGGAAGTCACTAGATACCTGAACATCGGAGTACCAAGCTTTATCGGGACCTACAACGCCACTTTACCCGAAGAGGAGCGCTGGATGATTCAAGTTCAAGTTCCAAGAAGGACATTCGCACCAGTCACGGAGCCCATAGAGTTTTCCTTTGATGCACCAACCTGGAGTCTAGGAAAGAGCATGGCAGCCCACATCGACATGGGACGTATTGGAGAAGTTTACCGCAATGATCTCAAGAATACTATCTACCAAATTTTTGGGCGCCGAGATGAGCAATGGGAGATGATCAGCACCAGGAGGGATAGATCAATCGCAACATGTATCCAGGAGTTAAACCAGCACATCCGACGCGTCAGAGAACCGGATGTCTTGTGCGCAGCATGGAGGATCTGCAGTAAGGCCTTGACCAAGATCAAGGAGCTAGAGGAAGAACTCAAGGCTACACGTGAAGATTACATGGAAGAAATTGAAGTGCTAGTGGAGAAGAATGATCACTTAACCAGGAAGCTCAGAGTTTTTATGGGAGACCCCGCGCCAGGAGGAAATGACGACGATTCCACTTGCCCGAATAATTATATCATCATCGACGACACCGACTCGGACCCCGACGACAGCGATGATGACTATGTTGATGAAGCTGGAGCAGATATCATGGAGTCTTCATCGGAGCAGCTTTTCTAGTTGACCACCATAACAGTAGTAGAAATTTCCCCCATTGTATTTAGTTTAGTCCAAGCACTTTTGTAATGATAGTTAGACCGTTGTATGCCCTTGTTTGAATTGATTGGAGTGATATTGATTGAATTTGTCTCATGTGCATATGGGTAGTGTTTTCTCACTAGACCTCACTCACCCCGCGCCCGAACTCCCTCCGCTTCGGCCACCCGCTCGCTCTCTCCCCCTCTCCCTCTCACTGACCACGGGACCCACCCCCGTCGTCTACCCCCGCCCCACGCCACGCCGTCGCCGCCGCGGATCGCCGGATCCCGAAGGATCCGGGATGCCGATCCCCTCCGATCGCCCCCCGAAGCGAGACCCGAGGCCCCGCCTATTTAAGTCGACCCCCCCACACCCCATTCCTCCCCTAGCCCTCGCCGGACCCTCTCCCTCTCTCGCTCGAGCTCACCGGAGACCCGAGGCTCCGCCGCCGCCATTCTCCTCGCCGTCGACGCCCTAGCCCTCCCCGCCCCCCCCCCACCCCCCCCCACCCCCCCCCCCGCTTCCCCGCGCCCGACCGGCCACTTCCCCGAGCTCACCGACGACCGGAACCCTCGCCACACCCCCGCCGTCGCCGAACGCCGGTAAGTCGCCGGAGAAACTCCCCCCCCCCCCCCGTCCGATCTCTAATCTAGGGCTAGGATTAGACCCCGAAGGGGTAGGTTTTTATTTAGAAAACCGGCCCGGTTCTTTTGGTTTAGTATTAGTTAGGTTTATTTTTTTTGCCCGGTTCGTTTTAGTTTAAACCTAGGCCCATTTAGACTATTTGGCCTTACGAGACGCAGTTTAGGCCCATCGTGCCTTTTTCTTTTTATTTTGATTTTCTGCTTTAGCGTAATAGTTTACATTTTGAAAAATTGATATCTTTTATTCTGTTTATTATTTTTAGATGATTCTTTTTTGTTGGATTGCAAATTTTATGTAATTTCTGTAGAATATATATTTAGCTTTGTTAAAATTAATTAAAATTGCTTTAATTTAGTTTTAGTCAGAATAGTAAATCTGATATAACTTGAGTTAGAAAAATTATTTTTGGATGATTATTTTGTCCCAACTTTATTTTGACATTGCCAAACCATAGAAATTAATTTGGGTATTTTAGGATTAATAAATAATTAGTTTTAAGCAGAATCTTGTTAATCCTAATTAATTAGCTAGCTACTGCTTTCCTATTAATTTAATTAGTAAATAAATTTATTTTTAACATGTTATTGATTATTCTAGGATAGTTTCTGTCACATTATAGGATGAACTTTTATTTATAATAAATAAAAGTTCTATTTTATTTTCCTTAATAGAAATTGAATTAGGCCTAATAGGAGTTTCATATTAGATTTTAAATTAATTCTTTTTGCTCCTAGTTCCTTAATGCAATCCTTTCTGTTTAGTTAACCTAAAACCATGATTAGGTTATGTTAGAAAATTTTTGTTATATAAAACTAGTTTTAGTTGTTGCTTGAAGTAGGAAAACTTTGAATGGGTTTTCTTTGGGTTTTTCCTATGAGTTTTGATTTGTTTGTTTTGGTGTGCTATGTTACTTTTGTTATGCTATTGTGTTATGTGATCCTATTGCTATGTGCTTATTATAATTATTGTTTGCCTCGGTAGAATTTCCGAGTGCGAAGATTGCTACTACGAAACCCTAGTTTTGAAGATGCGTCAACCGTGCAAGTTCACTTTGATCATTGCTTTCATACCTATGTTTTTATTGCATTTAGTGGCATCCTTGCAACCACCCCTCGGTAGTGTTATTGAATCCTTGTAGTTGAGTAGTATGCATGAGGTAGGAACCCATCACCCTGTTACCAAGCCCGGACGATATTTTATTTCAATGCTACGCTATAGTAGACGGGTTTGGTATGAGTGCACGAGAGTGGTGTGAAGAAGGAGGACTCTCGTCAATGACGACAACTCCATGATGGAATCTGCAAGGATCTGCATCTTCAAGACCTCAAGACTTCAAGACTCGAGACAAGAATTCAATACACACTCTTGGGTGAAGGATGGTTGACGGGCACCTGGAGAAACCAGTGGTTGGCGGGATGCATGGAGAAGCGCCATGACATCTTGCGGAAAGCTTCACCTGCACTCCAAAGAGACGGAAGAATACTTCATGCCCGGAAGCTTACCCGTGCAACCGCAAGTCATTATGGGCTCGCTTGGTTGACCTTAGTGGTGACTCTGGCTGGGGACGGTGCTAGCAGATGTAGAACTACGGTAGGATTGGATGGGCACCGACGGGTCGAGGAACTCTTCTGAAGACCATGTTTCGGTCATCTTGTTCTCAAACACCACGAAGTGCGAGAACGTAAAGAGAGGGATCGAATCTTGCGGGTAAAGTGTACAAACCTCTGCAGAGGGTTATAACTTAATCGATTAGCCGTGTCCCCGGTTACGGACAATTTGAGCATCTGGACTTGGATCTATCTCGGAACTCTCAACACCGGATTGATAACTTAATTGTGGGCAACATATGATGAATTTTGGGCTATGAGACATCGGTTGGCGGAACCATGTCATGATAGAAAACTCCTTAGTACAGACTACATTCTATTCCTTTGATGTAGGTAAAATAAAATCAGCTTTTACGCAAAACAAAACTCAGATACTGAGCCACAAAGCCAAATTGCATATAGTATAGTTTTACCATCTGCTTATTCATATTGTGATCTTGCGGTACATTCAATGTATTGACCTACGGCTGCAACGTATCATGTTGCGTATATTTTCCTCGACGAGAAAGAGTACGCAGTACAGGGTTACGGTCTACACTCAACCTGCCGATGGCGTTGATGGGACTCCACACCCGTTTGATTGTTTCCGCTGAGTATTATGAGGTATATATCAGTTTACGTTATTTATGCATGTGATTGCACTTTGATATATACATTGATGTACTGTGTGTGCCAGCATACTGATCCAGGGATGGCATAGAACACAGAGGCTTGACCGTCTGAGGTCGGGTCGCTACATGGACAAACATCATAAGATCCAACTACGATAGCAAAGCTCGCGATACATCAAGATCGTGCCATAGAGAGAACACGAGAGAGAGATCAAACACATAGCTACTGGTACATACCCTCAGCCCCGAGGGAGAACTACTCCCTCCTCGTCATGATAGCGCCGGGATCATGAAGATGGCCACCGATGATGGGTTCCCCCTCCGGCAGGGTTCCAGAACAGACTCCCGAGAGGTTTTTGGTGGCTACAGAGGCTTGTGGCGGCGGAACTCCCGATCTATCTTGATATTCGATGTTTTTAGGATACGAGGAAATATATAGGTGGAAGAAGTCGGTCGGGGGGTGCTCGAGGGGCCCACGAGACAGGGGGCGCGCCCAGTAGGGGGGCGGCCCCCTATCTCCTGGCCTCCTCGAGGATCTTCTGACGTGAACTCCAAGCCTCCAGGATCATATTCTTCCAAAAAATAACGCTGCCGAAGGTTTCATTCCGTTTGGACTCCGTTTGATATTCCTTTTCCTCGAAATCTTTGAAACAGTAATAAAACAAAGAATATGGGCTGGGCCTCCGGTTAATAGGTTAGTCCCAAAAGTAATATGAAAGTGTATAATAAAGCCCATAATCATTCAAAACAGATAATATAATAGCATGGAACAATAAAAAATTATAGATACATTGGAGACGTATCACATATCATCGGCGATGATTACTGTGCTATGCAACTTCCATTCATGAGGGGGGGGGGGCGTCTTTACACATCATACCATGGGTTTCATGAATCACCATATCCAGAGATTCGTCGACACAGCTTGTTGCCAGATAATCTTCAGTGTGTGAAAGGCATCAAGCTTCCATGCGATGGATGGCTTTTGCAAACCCGACATGCAGCGATGTGGTTCATGCCAACAGCAAATATGCACAACTTGATTTGTACTGATATCTAGACCGAGCCATGTATTCTGCTGTCAGAGTACGACCCTCTTTTGTTGGATATTATGTATTGTTGTTAGTTTGAAGCACTCCTTTGGTTTGAAGGATAGATACCTTCCTGGGATCAAGTGCATCCTAACTCACCTGCGTAGGATGTACTGATAGTGATGATGGAGATGCTGTGCAGAAGCCATATATATATATATGTATATATATATATATATATATATATCAGTTAAGCTTCAAGTGCGTACTTGTTAGTTAAACCTATGTATAAATTGTGAGACTAAATACGACTAGTAAGTAGTACAGTAGCAGTACTAGTATACGTCAGTCAAATTATTCATCATGTCCACACATTGAATTGACGTGACAACACGTTGCACGGGAGGTGACACAAGAATCCCGGCGGCGTGTTCGCGTATTCTCGACTTCAGATTTGGAGTACCACTTATCTGTCGAAATCTTTCATCATTCACTTAAAACAGTCGATTGATCATACATTGAGTACCATATAACTGGAATTACCGATGCAAGTCGAAGAAGGATTAGCCGGTGCTGCCGGATGGCGTCAAGTTCGATCCCACGGATCAGGAGCTGATCGAGCACCTTGAGGCCAAAGTGAGTGCTGACAGCACGAGATTTCAGTCTCTCATCGATTTGTTCATACCAACCATCAACAACGAGCACGACATATGCTACACCCAACCTGAGAAACTTCCAGGTAAGACACCGATCGGCCGTCTACTTGCACAAACATATTCCTTTGTTTATAGCTCTATTTTTCTTTTTAGACACAGACCTGGTGAAGCAATTACAATTTGATGCTTAATAAAAAGTGAAACAAGTGATCGCAACATGCCAAAGATGTTATTAAAATGCCAACTAGGTACACTAAAACCTGTATTCCACAATACTGTAGGTATCACAGTGGCCTAAGGAAGCATTTCTTCCAACGCAATTCCAGGGCGTTCAAAAGGGGCACGTGGACGCGTCGCAAGATACAGTCGGAGTGCGGCATGCACGCGATGTGGCACAAGACCGGCAATACCTTGCCGGTGATGGTCAACGGCCGACAGACGGGCAGCAAAAAAGGTTCTGGTGCTGCACACCAACAAGAACTTCGACCAGCAGAGGACCAACTGGGTGATGCACCAGTACCACCTCGGCGACCTGGAGCAAGAGAGGGAGCGGGAGCTGGTCCTCTGCAAGATTTTCTACCATACGAACACTAGGGCCAGGAGTAAAAAGATTATAAGTTAGTTTGGTATTGGTAGTTGTACTACCTTGTCGTCCGCAAGTTGGTATTGTTATTAACGATCTTTTGGTATGAACTTGCATTTGCTTCCAACTATCATGTCGAGGGTCGACATGGATATAAAGTTGAATCATTTGTTTCAAAACGAATTTTCAGGCACCTAATTTTTATTTGATGGGTAGCATAAGTACCTGCCGTTCGAATTCCTAGTTCTCCAATTTTTTCGAAACAAGTGCATGCACTTATTATCATGATAAAAAAACAATATCCGTGCTGCATCCCAGTTATCAGTCTGTCCTTGCAGAATTCTCTCGTTTATTAAGCATGTATATTGTTTATTCAGGTCGAGCAAATTTCAACTGGGCTGTAGACTGCCCAGGGTTGGTTTTGTTTTTAACAGGCCCAGCCCATGACGACAACGGGGCACAAAGATCCAGCAGGTATCTACTGGCCTCTGGCCCGCCAACGTTAGTTATATTTTGTCTTACAACATCCACAGGTAGTTTTTTTTACTCAATCAAACACACAGCCCAGTTCTACTTTCCTCTTGAAACGCATGTCCTACATCCATTTTCTAATCTCTACCTATAGTTTTACTAGTTCATATACATGTATCATTATATTGAAAACACATAAAATTCCCTTTTCATATTTACATCCTTATTTTTCTTGTTTTTCCTACCAAATATTGATTTTTTTACCACCGGTTTTCCCTTAAACCAACTCAATTGTCCCACGCCTTATTTGCTTACAAAAACAAAGCGATTTTTGGCAAATCAATAAGTTCTTAAAAAAATGTTTATCATTCGGGATTACAACAGTTCGGACTCCACCGAACTATGCAAAATAAGGTTGAACTTTTTGACCGTGGTCCTAGGCAGAAAACGGGCTGTAATAAATTACTTAAGAATTAGCAAATGGGCTGCAAATTGTAAAAAATAGCAAATGTGCTTTATGTTGTATGCCACATATTTGAAGGCTGACTTGTGGGCCTACTAAGTTCATGCGTACACAAGGTTTCTCAAAAAAGAAACTTAGTCAACAATCGACTCTACCAATACGACCGTTAGATGTCAATCTAACGGCAATCATGCTTCTTCGGTCTCGATATTCCTGCCCCAGCCCAAACCAAAGACCGCGTCGGAACCGCTCCCACCTCACGTGGCGGCAAGGTGCTGGCAGGCCTCACGGCCCCATCATACTCGCATCCCTGGCCTATCTATCCCTCTACTCACCCACACCTCCTGTTATTTTCCGGCGACGGCAGCCGAACCAGTCAACCCTCGTACTCTCCACCACGTGGGCAGCCACTGACGTGTCTTCCCCGGCTCCGTGTCGTTCCCTTCGTAGGCCTTGCCATCGTCCACCGCACTGGTGCTCTCGGCGCGGCGTGGTCAACGATGTCCATCCAACGGCCGTAGTGCTTCTTCAACCTCTGGTCTTCTTGCCCCAGCCGCCCAAAGCAGCGCCGGTCGTGCTGCATGCTCCTGCCTCACGTGGCCGGCTGTGCTGTCGTGGAGGCCTCACCGTCCCAATATTACTCCCACCGCTGGCCAGGCCATCCCTCCACTCACCCACTAACCCTGTTATTCTGCGGCGAGGGCAGCCTCACACCGCAGCCGAAGCAGTGAACCCTCGTACTCCTCTCCGCGTGGGCATCCACTGCCGCGTCTTCCCCGGCTCCGCGTTGTCCCCTTCCTAGGCCTCGCCGTCGTCCACCGCCGTGGTGCTCTCAGCGCGGCGTGGTCAATGTGGTCAACGACCGACTTCCATCGGAAGAGTACTATACATGGAGAGGCTGACAGCTGGGTCCACGGCAGCCGCAAGGAAGTGCCTCCTTATTACGCGCAAAATAATTACTCCTCGACCTGATAGCAGGGACCCACCGGACGGGCCACCAGTATTTCACGGAAAAAACGTTTCCCCCTTACTGCTGGGACCCAACGGACGGGCCACCGTATTTCGTGAAAAAAAATGTTTGCCCCTGACTGCTGGGACCCACCGGACGGACCACCGCATTTTGCGAAAAAAACATTCTCCCCGCTGTCAGCTCGGACCCACCGGAAGTGCCTCCTTATTACGCACAGAAAAATGAATACTCCCCCTGCTAGCTGGGACCCACCATGGTGGGAGGCTGACTTGTGGGCCTACTAAGTTGACGGGGACGGAGGGCTTTGTCAACTTAGTCAATATGAACGATTCTAGCTCCAAAGGACTGCACGATGTCCATCCAACGGTGTCGTGCTTCTTCAATCTCACCTCTTCCTGCTCGGCCGCTCAAACAAGCGCCCAGCTGACTGCCTGCTCCCTCCTCCCATGATCATTTGTCTTTGCCACGTAGGCCTCACCGCCCCACCATACTCCCATCGCTGGCCTAGCCATCCCTCTACTCACCCACACCTGCTGTTATTCTCCGGCGACGGAAGACAAACCAGTAAACCCTCGTACAGTCATACTCCCCTCCACGTGGGGAACAACTACCGAGTCTTCCCTGCCTCTGTGTTGTTCCCTTCCTAGGCCTCGTCGTCATCCACCGCCATGGTGCTCTCGGCGCGGCCTGGTCAACATGGTGAACGACCGACATGCATCTGAAGTGGACTGTACGTGGAGAGGCTAACAACTGGGTCCACGGCCACAGCCCAGTTTTTTTGTGATTTGCCAAGTAAGTCGCTTTGTCAAGCCTGTTGGGCTGCAAATCTTTCAAGACGAGGAGAGCTTTCATTAATTTGGCCGAGAAAATGGCCCATCAGTAATGAGAAATGGGCTGTACATTTTTAAAACACATCAAACCGGCAATTAGTTTCAAATATCTTTTTTTCATTTTGAGATTTTAAATTACATTAATTTTTATGCACGAGAGTTTGTTGGATTTTATATTGATATACATTTATTTTTAAAATCAGTTTGAATTTGAGTCGAAATTTTGGGATTAAAAACAGTTCAGACCGCACCAAAATATGCAAAATTTCGTATAATTTTTTAACCGTGGCCACAATATGGGTTGTAATGCTAACAAAAAGAATATGGGCTCCAAAAAAACCTTAATAATTAGCAAATGGGCTGTAAATTATTAGAAATAATGGAAGATGGGCTGTATGTTGTTTTCCACAGATTTGAGACTTTCTTAAAAAAAGGTTGACGCACAAGCAGTGACTGTTGGATGGCCATCCAACAACCGTCGTGCTTCTTCAATCTCTGTTCTTCCTGCTCGCCCGCTCAAACAAGCGCCCAAGTGATCGCTGCTCCCTCCTCCCCACAGCCAGGTCTGTTGCCGTGCAGAGCCTCACCGCCCACCGTACTCCCATCGCTGGCCTAGCCATCCCTCTACTCACCCACACTGCTTGTTATTCTCCCGGCGACGGCAGACGAACCAAGAAACCTCAGACAACAGATTCTCCGCATGGGAAACAACTGCCGTGTCTTCCCTGCCTCCGTGTCATTCCCTTCCTAGGCCTCGCCGTCGTCCACCGCCCTGGTTCTCTCGGCGTGGCCTGGTCAACATGGTCAACGACCGACATGCATCTGAAGTGGGATCAGACGTGGAGAGACCGGCTGGGTCCATGGCATAAAGCAAGGAAATGCCTCCTTATTACGCGCAAAATAATGATTCCTCCACCGACATCGTGGACCCACCGAAAAGGGCCTCAGATTTCGTGAAAAAACGTTACCGCCCGACATTTCGGACCCACCACCAGCTATATCTTCGCACGCAAGGAAGTGCCTCCTTATTACGCACAAAAATGAATACTCCCCTATAAGCTGGGACCCAGTATAGTGGCGAGCTGACTTGTGGGCCTACTAAGTTGACGGGACGGAGGGCTTTGTCAACTTAGTCAATATGCACGATTCTAGCTCCGGGACCGTCACGATGTCCATCCAACGACCGTAGTGCTTCTTCAACCTTTGGTCTTCTTGCTCCGGCCGCCCAAACCAGCGCCGATCTTGCCTCGTACATCGCCTCCCGTGGCGGTCAAGGATGCGGCGGAGGCCTCACCGCCCTACTACTCCCACCGCTGGCCAGGCCATCCTCTACTCACCCACACCCCTGTTATTCTGCTGGCGACGGCAGCCTCACACCGCAATGAACCAGTGAACCCTCATACTCCTCTACACGTGGGCATCCACTGCCGCGTCTTCCCCGGCTCCGCGTCGTCCCCTTCCTAGGCCTCATCGTCGTCCATCGCCCTGGTGCTCTCGGCGTGGCTTGGTCAACGTGGTCAAGGAACGACTTCCATTGGACGCGGACTGTACGTGGAGAGGCTGACAGCTGGGTCACCGGCTGCAGCAAGGAAGTGCCTCCTTATTACGCGCAAAATAATGACTCCTCCACCTGACAACGGGGACCCACCGGACGGTCCACCGTATTTCGCGAAAAAAAGTTTCCCCCTGACTGTTGTCACCCACCAGCTACATCTTCGCACGCAAGGAAGTGCGTCCAGGCAAAAAAACAATTCGCCCCCTGACTGCTGGGACCCACCAGCTACATCTTCGCAGGCAAGGAAGTGCACGGCGATACGGGACCCACACGGTCAAGCGTGCGTGGCGTTGTCATTCTGGTCGCGAACGTGTACGTACATATATACTGGTGGATGTAGAGGCGCGCACGTGTCGTAGTAGAGGCGCGCACGTAGCATGTACTCGTACGTACAACGGCCATGGTGCAAGAAAGAAAATACGGCCACGTATGTATACATACGGGTGTGGTCTCGAACGCCTACTCGCGCATACGTACGGCCAGGGCTCGTGTACATGGCTGGGTCACAATGGAGAAACCGCATCGTCGTTGTGTTCATGGGGAGGCAACGGAATGCGTCGTGTTCATGGGGAGGCAACGGAATCCGTCGTGTTCATCGGGAGGCAACGGAACGCGTGGGAGCCAACCGGCTGGGTCAGAACGGAATGCGTGGTCTTGTTCATCGGGAGGGCTTGGACGGAACAAGCGATGGAAACGAGGCCTGGCATACCGCACAACAGAGGAAACGGACCTCCTACGTTCGGAGCGGGGTCCTGTTGATCGGGAGGGGTGTGGCGTACTGCAAAACGGAGGAAACGGACCTCCTATGGTCGAAACGGGGGTCCTGTTGATCGGGAGTGGTGTGGCGTACCGCAAAATGGATGAAACGGACCTCCTACGGTCGAAACGGGGGTCCTGTTGATCGGGAGGGGTGTGGCGTACCGCAAAACGGACGAAACGGACCTCCTACGGTCGAAACGGGGATCCTGTTCATCGGGAGGGGTGTGGCGTACGCAAAAACGGATGAAACGGACCTCCCTACGGTCAAACGGGGTCCTGTTCATCGGGAGGTGTGGCTTACCGCAAAAGCGAGACTCCACGGGATAATGTTCATCTCCACCGTCGACCTCCTCCGGCCTCCACGGGCTACCATCGACCTCCTCCGGCCTCCACGGGCTCCTGGTCATCCGGCCTCCACCGCGCTTACTCAACCGGCTACTTGTTCAACCACCCCTCCACGGGCACCCTCCACCGTCTATTGTTCATCCAGCCCTCCACACCACGGGTCCTGTTCAACCACCCCTCGGCAGGCACCCCTCCACCGCTTCATCGCTCATCCAGCCCTCCACACCACGGGTCATGTTCATCTAGAGGCAACGCCACCGCTCCATCGCTCATCCACCCCCGCAACACTCACCGCTCATCCCGGAGGAAGCATCGATCGGCTTCGATTAGCAGCGATAGTGAAGGAATCGCCGATCGGGTTCAATTAACAGCCATCGATCGATCGCTCGGGTTCGATAGCAACGTGGCCGGCAGTGAAATCGCCGGGTTCGATTAGAGCCCAACGCCTCGCTCGGGTTCGATTAGAGCTAACGCCGCACACACAGCAGCGTCGTGTATGAGAGAAAGCGTGCATCGCCGCCCCGACCTCCCATCGTAACCGGGAACTCCCCGAAATTTTCCTCCCCCTCGTTTCTACCACGGTTTTTTCCGTCATGGACGGCCCAAAAAATGTCATGCAGCTGCGTCTCCGGTCCACACAGGACAAAAAGCCCATTTTCTGTCATGATTTTTTGCCATAGAAGTAGGAGCCCACCACATCTATGATGATGCCGGGTTTTATTACAATTATCATCATAGAAGTGTCATATGTATGACAGAAAAAATTCTTTCGGCCCAAAATGTCATGGATGTGTCTTTTTTTTTGTAGTGATTCTCTCTAGCCCTAGCAAGTTGTTCATTTAGAAATTCACCTAGTGGCACAGTAGTATCAAGCATAGAAGTAGTTTCATCATAAGCATCATGCATAGCAGAAGTGGCATCATCAATAACATGTGACATATCAGAATTAATAGCAGAAGCAGGTTTAGGTGTCGCAAGTTTACTCAAAACAAAAGGAGAATCAAGTGCAGAGCTAGATGGCAGTTCCTTACCTCCCCTCGTAGTTGAGGGGAAAATCTTAGTTCTTTCGTCTTTCAAGTTCCTCATAGTGATCAGCAGATTTAAATCCCAAGTGACTCAAAGAATAGAGCTATGCTCCCCGGAAATGGCGCCAGAAAATAGTCTTGATAACCCACAAGTATAGGGGATCGCAATAGTTTTCGAGGGTAGAGTATTCAACCCAAATTTATTGATTCGACACAAGGGGAGCCAAAGAATATTCTCAAGTATTAGCAGTTGAGTTGTCAATTCAACCACACCTAGATAACTTAATATCTGCAGCAAAGTAGTATGGAAGTAACGGTAACAGTGGCAAAAATAACAGTAGCAGTTTTGTAGTAATTGTAACAGTGGCAACGGAAAAGTAACTAAGCAAAGATCAATATGTGAAAAGCTCCTAGGCATTGGATCGGTGATGGAGAATTATGCCAGATGCGATTCCTCATGCAAAAGTTATAACATAGGGTGACACAGAACTAGCTCCAGTTCATCAATGTAACGTAGGCATGTATTCCGAATATAGTCATACGTGCTTATGGAAAAGTACTTGCATGACATTTTTTCTCCTACCCTCCCATGGCAGCGGGGTCCTATTGGAAACTAAGGGATATTAAGGCATCCTTGTAATAGAGTACCGGACCAAAGCATTAACACTTAGTGAATACACGAACTCCTCAAACTACAATCATCACCGGGAGTAGTCCCGATTATTGTCACTTTGGGGTTACCGGATCATAACACATAGTAGGTGACTAATGACTTGCAAGATAGGATCAAGAACTCACATATATTCATAAAAACATAATAGGTTCAGATCTGAAATTGTGGCACTCGGGCCCTAGTGACAAGCATTAAGCATAGCAAAGTCATAGCAACATCAATTTCAGAACATAGTGGATACTAGGGATCAAACCCTAACAAAACTAACTCGATTACATGATAAACCTCATCCAACCCATTACCGTCCAGCAAGCCTACGGTGGAATTACTCACGCACGGCGGTGAGCATCATGAAATTGGTGATGGAGGAAGGTTGATGATGATGACGGCGACAGATTCCCCTCTCCGGAGCCCCGAAAGGACTCCAGATCAGCCCTCTCGAGAGAGATTAGGGCTTGGCGGCGGCTTCGTATCGTAAAACATGATGAATCCTTCACTCTGATTTTTTTCTCCCCGAACATGAATATATAGAGTTAGAGTTGAGGTCGGTGGAGTTCCAGGGGGCCCATGAGGCAGGGGGCGTGCCCAGGGGGGTAGGCGCGCCCCCACCCTCGTGGATAGGGTGTGGGCCCCCTGGTCTTGATTCTTTCGCCAATATTTTTTATTAATTCGAAATATATTCTCCGTGAAGTTTCGGGTCATTCCGAGAACTTTTATTTCCGCACAAAAATAACACCATGGCAATTCTGCTAAAAACAGCGTCAGTCCGGGTTAGTTCCATTCAAATCATGCAAGTTAGAGTCCAAAATAAGGGCAAAAGTGTTTGGAAAAGTAGATACGATGGAGACGTATCAGCGGGGTCCTATTGGAAACTAAGGGATATTAGGGCCTCCTTTTAATAGAGTACCAGACCAAAGCATTAGCACTTAGTGAATACATGAACTCCTCAAACTACGGTCATAACCGGGAGTGGTCCCGAGTATTGTCACTCCGGGGTTGCCGGATCATAACATGTAGTAGGTGACTATAACTTGGAATATCAAATCAAGAACACAAATATATTCATGAAAACATAAAGGGTTCATATCTGAACTCAAGGCACTCGGGCCCTAGTGACAAGCATTAAGCATACCAAAGTCATAGCAACATCAATCTTAGAACATAGTGGATACTAGGGATCAAACCCTAACAAAACTAACTCGATTACATGGTAAAATCTCATCCAACCCATCACGTTCCAGCAAGCCTAGGATGGCATTACTCACGCATGGCGGTGAGCATCATGAAATTGGTGATGAAGGATGGTTGATGATGACGATGGCGACGGATTCCCCTCTCCGGAGCCTCGAACGGACTCCAGATCTGCCCTCCCAAGGAAGAACAGGGCTTGGCGGCGGCTCCATAGCATAAAACGCGATGAATCCTTCTCTCTGATTTTTTTCTCCCCGAACGTGAATATATGGAGTTGGAGTTGAGGTCAGTGGAGGTCCAGGGGGCCCACAAGGTCGGAGGGCGCGCCACAGGGAGGTGGGCGCACCCCACCCTTGTGGCTAGGGTGTGGGCCCCCTGCTGCTGATTCTTTCACCAATATTTTTTATTAATTCCAAAAGTTATCTCTGTTGATTTTCAGGTCATTTCGAGAACTTTTTATTCTGCACAAAAAATAACACCATGGCAATTCTGCTGAAAACAACATCAGTCCGGGTTAGTCTCATTCAAATCATGCAAGTTAGAGTCCAAAACAAGGGCCAAAGAGTTTGGAAAAGTAAATACGATGGAGACGCATCATTGAACAATAGGTGCAGAAGTTAAGGCTTTCCAAAGTGTTTCAAAGGCTAATACACAATCATCATAAAAAACAAATGGAACATCTTTTCGCAAGAGATTAGTAAGAGGCCTAGAAATTTTAGAGAAGTCTTTAATAAACCTCCTATAGAAGCCAACATGACCAAGGTTAGGACATGGCATTTTCTCAATTGCATCAACTTTAGCTTTATCCACTTCAATGGTTCACTCAGAAATTTTATGTCCCAAGACAATACCTTCATTCGCCATAAAGTGGCACTTCTCCCAATTGAAGACAAGATTAGTTTGTTCACATCTTTGCAAAACTTGATCAAGTTTGCTTAAGCAGTCATCAAAAGAAGTTTCATAAGCAGAAAAATCATCCATGAAAACCTCAACAATCTTTTTAGAAAAGTCATAGAATAGCATTCATACAACTTTGAAAGGTAGCAGGTGCATTACATAAACCAAAAGGCATACATCTATAAGCATAAGTTCTGGAAGGACAAGTAAAAGTGGTTTTCTCTTGGTCGGATTGAGATACAGGTATTTCAGAGAAACCGGAATATCCATCAAGAAAGCAAAAGTGTGTATGCTTAGACAATCTTTCTAACATTTGATCAATAGAAGGTAAGGGGTAATGATATTTTCTAGTTGCTTTACTTAATTTTCTAAAATCAATTACCATCCTATAATCAGTCACAATGCTTTGTGGAACAAGTTCATTTTTATCATTAGGAAGAATGTAATGCCTCCTTTCTTAGGGACACAATGATCAGGACTTACCCATCTAATATCAACTATGGGATAGATTATACATGCCTCCAGGAGTTTTAATATTCCAGTTCTTACCACTTCCTTCATCTTAGGACTTAATCGCGTTGATGATCAACAACTGGTTTAGCATCCAACTCCATATTAATTTTATGCTGACATAGAGTAGGACTAATACCCTTAAGATCATAAAGAATAGCATTATGGTGCTTCCTCGGCGTTTTTAATAATCTCTTTTCTTCATGCTCTGAATTAGCACTAATAATAACATGATATATCTTATTTCATCAAGATAAGCATATTTCAATGTATCGGGCAATTGTTTTGATTCAAACACAGGATCACCTTTAGGTGGAGGAGGACCTCCAAGAGTTTCAACATGCAAATTGCATTTAAGAATAGGTTGTTGATCAAAGAACATCTTACCTATTTCATTTCTTTCATTCAAGTGCATATTATTTTCATGGTCTAGCAAATATTTTTCTAACGAATTAGTAGGAGGTACAACAATAGAAGCAAGACCAATAATTCCATCTTTACTAGGCAATTCTTTATCATGAGGTTGTCTACGAGACTTGGATAAATTAAAATCAAGAGATATATCACCAAAGTTAACACTGACAATTTCTTTAGTGCAATTAATCTTAGCATTACCAATATTCAAGAAAGGTCTACCAAAAATTATGGGACAAAAATCATCTTGTGGAGAACCAAGAAATAGAAAATCAGTAGGGTATTTTATTTTTCCACACAAGACTTCAACATCTCTAACAATCCCAAGTGGTGTAATAGTATCTCTATTTGCAAGCTTAATAGTGACATCAATGTCTTCTATTTCAGTAGGAGCAATACCATTCACAATTTCTTGATATAAGGTAAATGGGGTAGCACTCACACTAGCACCCAAATCACATAAGACATGATAACAATGATCTCCTATCTTAAATGAGACAACATGCATGCCAACAACGGGCTTATTCTTATCTTTAGTATCGGGTTTGGCAATTCTAGTAGCTTCATCACACTGGTCTTCGTCTTTGTGACAACATGCCCATCTATATTATCGACCAAGAGATCTTTAAGCATAGGCATACCAGGTTCTACTTTAATTTGTTCAGAGGGTCTAGGTGCTCTAATACTACTTTTGTTAACCACGGTTGAAACCTTAGCATGTTCCTTTATCCTAATAGGAAAAGGTGGTTTCTCAATATAAGCAGTAGGAACAACTTGATCAACATTGTAAATGATAGTTTCTTCTTTAACTATAACAGGTTCCTCAATCTTTTCTTTAATAGGGGGATGATATTTAAACCATCTCCTTAGGGAGATCATCATGAGTAGCAAATCATTCACAAAATGGAGCTACTATCTCAGAGTCAAGTCCATATTTAGTGCTAAACTTACAAAAAACTTCGGTATCCATAAAAGATTTAACACAATTGAACTCAAGTATTATACCTGACTCATTACCTTTGTCGAGTTTCCAATCTTCATAGTTGCGTTTAATTCTTTCAAGAAGATCCCATCTGAATTCAATAGTCTTCTTCGTAAAGGAGCCAGTAGAAGAATAATCGAGCATGGTTTGATCATCATGAGAAAGCCGAGCATTAAAATTCTATAAGATAATTTCCTTTGGGAGCTCATGATTGGGGCTTGTGTACATAATTTACTTAAGCCTCCCCCAAGCTTGAGCTATGATTTCTCCTTCATGAGGCCAAACATATATAATTTCGATCACGATGAACCAGATGCATAGGATAAGTTTTTGATGAAATTCCAATTTCAACCGATTCCAATCCCACATTCCGATATCATCACATAGCCTATACCATGTCAATGACTTTCCCTTCAAAGATAAAGGGAAGACCTTCTTCTTAACTACATCTCCAGGTAAACCTACAAGCTTAAATAATCGACAAACTTCATCCACATAGATTAGGTGCATATCAGGTTATAATGTTCCATCTCCTGCATAAGGATTAGCTAGCAGTTTCTCTATCATACCCGAAGGAATCTCAAGATAAATATTTTCAGTAGGTGCAGTAGGTTGAGGAGCAACTCTTTGTGCTTCCGGTCAAGGTGAAGATACCCCGAAAAAACCCTCAAAGGATGGTTTTCCATAGTAACAAGTAACACTAAATTTCAGCACGTAATATAAATGTTTCCTTACCAAATGCCACTTACCAGAAGAGCTCACTCCCTGGCAACGATGCCAGAAAAGAGCCTTGATGACCCACAAGTATAGGGGGTCTATCATAGTTCTTTCGGTAAGTCAGAGTGTCGAACCCAATAAGGAGCAGAAGGAAATGACAAGCGGTTTTCAACAAGGTATTGTCTGCAAGTATTGAAATTATTGGTAACAGATAGTTTGATGGCAAGGTAATTTGTAATGAGCAAATAATGGTAATAGTAACATAGGGGCAACAAGGTAGCCCAATCCTTTTTTTAGCAAAGGACAGGCCAGAACGGTCTCTTATAATAAGATAAGGGTTCTTGAGGACACACACAAATTTCATCTAGTCACTTTCATCATGTTTGTTTGATTCGTGTTCACTACTTTGATCTTTTGATATGTGGGTGGACCGGTGCTTGGGTGTTGTTCTTACTTGAACAAGCCTCCCACTTATGATGAACCCCTCTCGCAAGCATCCGCAACTACGAAAGAAGAACTAAGATAAATCTAACCATAACATTTAACATATGGATCCAAATCAGCCGCTTACGGAATAGCGCATAAACTAGGGTTTTAGATTCTGTCACTATAGCAACCCATCATCTAATTACTACTCCACAATGCATTTCCTTAGGCCCAAAGATGGTGAAGTGTCATGTAGCTGACGTTCACATAACACCACTAAGGGAATCAATAATATACATATCATCAAAATATCGAACGAATACCAAATTCACATGATTACTTATGACAAGACTTCTCCCATGTCCTCAAGAACAAAAGTAACTACTCACACAACATATTCATGCTCAAGATCAGAGGGGTATTGAATAGCATAATATATCTGAACATGCAATCCTCCACCAAATAAACCAACTAGCATCAACTACAAGATGTAATCAACACTACTATCTACCACATGTACCAATCTGAGGTTTTTATACAAAGATTGAAATAAGAGATGAACTAGGGTTTGAGATGAGATGGTGCTGTTGAAGACGTTGATGAAGATTGGCCCTCCCACGATGAGAGGGTTGTTGGTGATGATGATAGCTTCGATTTCTCCTTCCCGGAGGGAAGTATCCCCAGTGGAATCACTCCGCAGGAGAGCAAAATTGCTTCTGCCCAAGTTCCACCTCGAGACGGCTGCGCTCCGTCCCGAAAGTCCTCTCCTGATTTTTTTTTCTAGGGAAAATGGGCCTATATACCAAAAGATGGGCACCGAAGGCTGGCCAGGGGCCCCACCACCCACCAGGGCGCGCCTGTCCCCCCGACCCACCAGGTGCGCCCTGGTGCTTTATGGGCACCTGGGTGGCCCCTATGGTACTTCTTTGCTCCAGTATTTTTTATTTATTCCAAAATGAATCTCCGTAAAATTTCAGCTCATTTGGAGATGTGTAGAATAGGTATCTCTGACATAGCTTTTTCAGGTCTAGAATTCCAGCTGCCGACAATCTCCCTCTTCATGTAAACCTTGCATATTATGAGAGAAAGTGCATTAGAATTGCTCCACAAAGTGTTATATTGATTAAAAACACTATAAATAACAATAGGAAAGAATGATGCAAAATGGACGTATCAATTAGCCGGCGAAGACCAAAATCGACGTTGTACGTGCTCTGTATGCTCGCTGGAGGGCACCAAACGGGGTGTGGATGGTCTCTAGAGATAGCTTGGCTCGAGCCGCTTATTCTGGTGGTGGTTTTGGTAGCACATCTCACCAGAAACAGGGCCGACGGAGAGGTTTGGCAGCAACCGTGGCACATGTTCGACGGGCGCGGTGCTACAGAGTGAACTAGGGCGGGCCAGGGCTGGTGTCGACTTCCTGGCAATGTTAGGAGCAAGATTACGTGCTCGGACTTAACATGTTCGAGCTCTTGTGACGGCAACGACGAGGCATGGCGGCAGCGGCTAGCGGAGCTTCCAGGACTGGCGGTAGCGTGATGAATTCGAGCTCGTAAGGAGAGGGGAGATGACCAGGGGATCATGGTGATGTGACAGGGTAGGTCAGCTAGCTCAGGCACATCTTGACAACGGTGAATCGAACGAGGCAACAACTATCTGTGATGAGGAAGATGAGCACGGTAGCAATTTCGGGCATCCCGATTTGAATCAGCAAGCAGAAGGGGCTAAGGCATAGTAGAGGTTGGATTAGGCAAGGTGGAGGATCTCAGGAAGCTCGCTGGCCACACATGTGGTGCACGGCGACGAGCACATCCGGGTGGGTTCAGGCGAGCATGTGCCTGACCGACAACGGCGACGGGCGCTCTCGGGCATGCGTGCCGGAGTGGGCTAGAAGACAGGAGAGAGATAGAGAGGAGAGGGGCACAGAGATGCGTGGCTAGGGGCGACAGGTCAGGGTGGAGCACCACCGACTGTACCAAGGAAGGTAGGGGCGGCCGGCTGGATCCGGGGTGGGAGGTGGATCTAGATCGGGGGTAGGTCCCACATGCAATAGTGGGTAGGATTTTTTTACTGGGAGGGTCCCCCATGTAACTGACACAGAGATCGGTGAGATCAAGAGTTTTTTATTTTTCTTGTTTCCAAGGGGAGGCCCCATATGTTAGTGGCAATGCACACAGGGGCATTTATGTCTAGAAAACGTCCATCTGACGATCAAACCCCTTCGACTGGACGAAAATTGAGCGGAGGGGTATTTCCATAACACCATCTAACGGAAGAGGGGTATAGTTGAGCACTATTTTTATTTAGGGGTAAAGAAGAGGTCGGGCCAAAGTTATGGGGAAAATGGAATTGTCCCTTAGGACAAATAACCCTAGCCTCTGACAAGATTCCGGAGGGGGAATTAATATAAGGGCTCCACTGCGGCATCATCACCATCCCATCTCCATCTCTCTATAATACATTAGTCCATGTGGTTCCATTTTTTATTACTTTGGTACTTCATCCATGTTTACCACTCTTCATCCTGTGATGCTTATGATCTTGATGTGCGAGTAATCTCCCTAGTTCTTGGGGATATGGAGGAACCCTAGAATAATTAGGAATTGCATGTTGATAGGATTTGATATCCTCTTTATATGTTTATGTTAATGGTATTCCGGATGTTGGGTGAACTCGACCATCCAACATATGCCCCTTTGGACGTAGGGCCATTACTATTGCTGTGATGGTGGGTTGCGGAGATTGGTAGTGATAGTGCCTATCTCCCTCCTTCCCTGATAATTGCAATAGGGGAAATGGAGACAACCTTAGCTACGTCCATGGGGAAATCCTTAATCATCATACGGTAACCGGATTGGGGATGAACGGTGATGGCGTATTTGATACGGGCATGTGGCATGTATGCACATAGTTGTACTTGGCTCCACCCACTTATAGAAACATGGAAATTGGAGTAGGAACCTGAACCTCAAAATATGCTTAAGCATAGGTCACGTTTGATACTAAAAGGAAATCCGGACTCCCTGAGGAATCTTTAGCCTAATTGATTCCATCAACTATTATTCCAAATCTCATGGTGTTTTATTTTGCTCTTGCATTTTATTACTCTGTTCAAGACAACCTTGCAATATTTCAAGCCTCTGTTCCTGCTTTGCTTTGGATCACATTGCAAGCACAATATCATAAACCTCTACAAGACACCAAGTTGCTGGGTGTACGTGCCAGGCTGCTCAATGTACATGCCTGACTGTCCGGCGTACCTGCCCGGTTGCTGGGCGTATGCCCGCATCTGTGAGTCATCCACTTGTCTGCCCTCGAAGCCGCCTTCGCCTCCGTCATGGATAATCTCCACCAACTCCCTATCCACGTGGTCATACACCGTCTTGCCTGGTTGAGACATACCGGCGAACAAAGAGTAGGCACTGACCTGATCCACTCTCGGCTTCCACGACCGAACAAGATGTGGTGATGCCGAGTAGGCGAAATGGAGCGACGTCGTGTTGACGTCAACAGAATACAGCATGTGTTGGGCGACCGAGCTTCTTGGCGGCGTAGAAGTAGGCCGGCTAATATTGCTTCAGCCAAGGCGGCATGTGCATGGATGACTGAAAGTGCTAGTTATCGACTAGAGGGGGGTGAATAGGCGATTTTTATTGAAGTCTTCAAAACACAGGGGCTTTGAAGACAAACAGCAGAAATACACCTATTGATATGCAGCGGAAGGTAGACTACACTAGACAAGCCATAGTCAAGTAAGCAATGAAGTGAAAGCACAACGACTATCAACAGCTAGTTAGTATGGATCAGGATGGAAGATAGTATGAAGCCAATCAACAACAGTCTTTACACAGTGAAGACAATCAGATCATGGAAGCAGGCAATGACTTCACGAACACAGACTGTAAGTAAAGGGAGGTAAGAGATAGAACAAGTTGCTTGGTGAGGACAGGGATTTGTTGGACCAGTTCCAGTTGCTGTGACAACTGTATGTCTGGTTAGGGAGGCTGAGATTCAACTCAGAGGCCGCGTCTTCACCTTATTCCCCTTGAGCTAAGAACACGTAGTCCTCGCCCAATCACTCTGGTAAGTCTTCAAAGTAGACTTCCAAACCTTCACAGACTTCGTTCACTGGCAATACGCAATGACTCTTGGATGCTCAGAACGCGACGCCTAACCAGCTGGAGGATTCACAGTCCTCAAGTGTAACAAGTCTTCAGATCACGCAGATAGAAAGACTTCAGTTATGCCTAACACTCTTTGGCTCTGGGTGTTTGGGCTTTGTCCTCGCAAGTATCTCTCTCTCAAATGCTTCGGAGGTGGGTCGCTCTCAAACGACAAAAGTCGTGCACTAACTCTGAGCATCCGCCAATTTATGGTGTAGGGGGTGGGCTACTTATAGATAGGAGCAACCCAACCTGATTTGTCCGAAATGACCCTGGGTCACTAAGGAACTGACACGTGTCCAACGGTCAAATTTCAGACACACGCGGCAACTTGACTTGGGCTATAAGTAAAGCTGACTCATCCAGCTCTGGATAAGATTTGCTCTCATTGTCTTCGCTCGAAGACATAGGATTTGGTTGAACATCACTTCAGTCACTCTGACTTTGTTCACTTGGACCCCACTTAACAGTGTGGTGGTTCCTATGACTTAATAAAGAAGAAAAGGAAACTACGAAACAACTATGCCTTCACACTCCATAGTCTTCATGTGAATGTCTTCTCAAGTCATAATCTTCGTTGTGAATATCTTCACAGACCACCATTGTCTTAATGTATTCACACATTTTTAGGGGTCATCTCTGGTAGGTAAACCGAATCAATGTGGGACTACTACCTGTGTTATCCTACAATTCTCACAAACACATTAGTCCCTCAACCAAGTTTGTCGTCAATACTCCAAAACCAACCAGGGGTGGCACTAGATGCACTTACAATCTCCCCTTTTTGTGATTGATGACAAACTGGTTGAAGTTTTCAACGGGGATAAAGCATGTGAAAGTTTGAGGCTTAAGCATTGTCTTCATAAGTGGCAAAAGGCTCCCCATGAAGATGTGCATATAAGTAGTTTGCTTTTGAATGCAAATGCACATGGCAGGTTTTACTTTGTGGCGATCCTCTTCAACTTATGAAGATAATTCATCATGCATATAAAGATATAACGAAGATAATAACATGCATAATGAAAAATGCACGTCTGCGGAATGACTTCATGCGGAATTTATCATCGCATCACAGACTGACAGAAAAAGTAGCAGACGACCATCAAGTTTAAGTGTTACAACCCAAAGAACCAAATGTATCAAAAGACGAGAGTTGTAAACACTTGGCAAAATATAGCAACCACCCATAAGGACCCGCTTGAAGACTATCAAATCATATGCTTCTCCCCCTTTTGTTAGTAAGGACCAAAAAGGTTTGAAGACATAGAGCATCTACTCGTTCCCATCAAGAGTAGATGAAGGTGCAGGGCCGACGCTTGAGTTCGGTGGTGCAGAAGGGACTGGTGCAGAGTCGAGATGCAGTGCAGCCATGGTTGGTGAAGTGGCATCGTCTTCTTCATCCACGACTCTCGCAACAACAGTTGCAGCCGAAGATGAACACTTAGAATCTTCTATTGATGGAGTGCGGCGCCAGCTTGCATTGCGTGGAGGTCTGGAGTCAAATTTAAAGCCTTCTATGAAGCCATCTTCCCGAAGATCTTCTTCAGGAGATAGCAGTGTGAGACTCTTCCAAGACCGCCGACAGGCTTCATGGGATGCGAAGGAGTTCTTGGTGGCCAGGTTTCGGATGTGACTGACGTCCACCAAGATACTCTGCATATGACGCTTTAGCCAGTCATGGTGCTTGTCCTGCTTCTGATGTAAGGCAACAAGAAGCTCTCAGTCATGGAGAACGCGAGAACGCTTCCGAGGCCTTTGTGCGATTGTACTCGCAGTGGCTTCAGTGTTGGCACGATGTGGCTCACGCATATTTCCAGCCAGAGGGTAAGCACGAGTAGCAGCATTTGGAACATGAATTCCTTCTATTGGTTGCGTGAAGCTTTGACGATCAACATTATGAAGATACAGGGGTTCTTTTGCAGGCTCAGGGTAGATGGCTTCAACTGACAGATCAACCTTATGCAGAAAAACAAGATGGTTGTGCGCAGGGGGCTGATAGTCAACAGATGAATGGAGTTTGATCAGGCGCATCACCCATGGAGCATAGAACTTCAAGCCAAATAGATCAACCCCAGATGCAGCAAGCTGTCTGATGAAGAAATCTTGGGTATTGAATATGATGCCATTGACAATATAGAATACCAATGTCTTCATGGTTCCTTCAAGTTTGGCTTCAGAAGAATATCCCTTTACTGGCCATAAAGTACACCTCAGTATGTGAAAAATTGTGCCGGGCAAGTACTCGAGGTCCTTGACGAAGAATTCCTTGGGATATTCAACATCTTGTGGCAATGGCTTCATCATGCTGAGCATCTGACTCATATTTGGCTCTTGCTTCTAAAAGATACTCTGCAGCTCATTCTAGCTGACAACCAGGTTCATAGAGCTCAGCTGGAGTGGGCAGGGAAGTAAACTCGATGATATCTTGAGCTTTGGCTTCATGATGCACATCACCTGTCATCCACTCAAGGATCCAAGTCTTTGGATCCCTGTTGTAGCCACGAATGTGAAGTGTGGCATAGAACTGCAGCAGAAGCTCTTCATTCCAGTGCTCTTTATCAGTTAGTAATTGTAGAAGGCCAGCATCTCTAAAACAGTCCAGAGCTTCTTCAAGGCAGGGCAGCCCAGCAATAGCTTCGGAAACAAGACGCATGTGAGGAAAGATTCGCTCTTGATTGTATAGAATACAGGAGTAATAGCTGCGCTGTTGATAGCTCCAGAAGCGATTAGACGAGATCTTTGGCTTCAAGTATGGATTCTTGGCACTGTCAAAGAATGTGTTGTGTGCCCTGAAGCTGTTCACGCTGAAAGATCCGGGCAATGTAGCAGCACCTGGAAGCCTTGGCAGCCTGGGCTTTGGCTTCTGAACTTGAGGCCCCTGCTCCACATGGTAATCATACTGTGGTCCGGGAGCTATGGGAGGAACCAAAACAGGCCATCGTACAGTGACAAGCTGGTCGCGATCATAGGCCTGTTCAATGGTGTGAGGCCTTGGGGGTGGAACGGTGGCTTCAGCATGGACCGTGGCTTCAGGTTGCACATGAGCTTCAGGCGCTTCAGGCACAACATTGGCTTCAGGCTCCACATTTTCTTCAGCCATGACAACGTCATTGGCTTCAGTCGTGTTGGTTGTGGCAGCCTTAATGTTGTCAACCTCCATTTCTTCAATGACAGGAGGGTCGGGCATAGTCTCATTCTCCTCGAGAATGACTTCTTCAGTGACAGGGGGTGTGGCAACTCTTTCTTGTTCTTCTCTTGTGTCTTGAGTTTCATCGGCTGATGCAGCCGGAATGTCTTCAGCAGCTTTTGCTTCAGACTCAGAGACATTCGCAGTAGGGGTGGCTTCAGGAAACACTCGACGTGCTACTAAGCTTTGTTGCGCTTCCCCTTCCGAAATGCTCGACATGGTGACCTGTGGCCTAGGGCCTTTGTGAAGCCTGCGGAATGCGGTGTCACAGCCCCAGAATTGGTTGTAAATAGTGGCATCTGCATCCATGCATCATGTTTGTTTTCAAAGGAATTTCGAAATGGGGATTGCTCAAACCCTAGCATCAGATCAAATCAACTAGGTTCAAATAAAAATATTCTCAATGAACCCAAAATGCCCTTCAGAAAAGTTCATCATTTTGGATTAGTCTAGAACCTCTCCCAAAAATGGTGCACATTTTTCGAGGCCATTTTGGATTTTTGAATTAAATCATATGTTATTTGCATTTGGGAATTTAATTGCTAAATAATATTTTAAATGCTCAAATAATCACAAACTGAAATGTTTGTTGTTGGAAATATTCCAAATAAAGTGACATTGAGCAGTTTCATGATTTTTGGAAATGCCACAGCATTTTTATTAAAGCTAAACACAATTACGTAAAATAGAAAATGTAAACAATTTAGAAAGAGAGAGAGAACGCTTACGGGCCACTTACTGCCACCTACCATGCAGCCCACCAAAGCCGGCCCAGCCCGCCACCGCAGCCTCCTCCTCGTCTTCCTCCTCACGCCATGGCAGGCGCGTGGTCGCCTGTGCCAGCCTCTGCTTCCACCACCGCGACGCCCCGGCTCTTCTGGATGCGCCACGGAGACGCCCCGCACCTTCTCTCCCTCGCTCTCTCTCACCGCGCCCGAGCGCTGCCCTCGCTGCCGCACAACGTTGCCGGGCCCACCGCCACTGCCTCGCCCCTCCGACGAGCCCATTAGCTCCGCGTTGCCGTCCCCGACCTCTATGACGACTCACGCAAGCCGAGATGCCGTGCAGAGCCGCCCTCGATGTTGTCCTCCTCGTCGGTTCCACGGATCGCCGTCGTCGAATTCGTCGCCGTTCGGCCTTCCCCGAGCTCGCCGTCCACCTCTACGGGATCCACGTGAGCTCACCGTTCGTTTCCCCCTCTCCGTTCCTCTGCTTGCGCGTCGTAGCCTGCTACCTGTCGAACCCGCGAGCACCTCGCCGCCGTCCATGGCGCCACCGTGACCAGAACCCGAGCCAGGCTCCTCACAAGACGCCACCGTGCTCTGGTGACGCCAGGAGGCCGTAGAGGCCCTCCGCAGCCCAGCCGTGCCTCGCAGCCACATCCCGCCGGAGCCGTGTTTGAGCCACCGCCACGAAGCCTCACTCCCGTGAGCCCGGCCACCCCTGCGTCCTCCGTCGCCTCCCACAGATGCGCGAGAGCCCGGCTATGCCCGGTGCCCTTAGCCGCCGCCCGTGGCACCAGAACCCGGACACCGCCGTGTCCGTGGTCGTCGGCGACGACCTCGCCCGGCTTGGCAGGTGGACCCCCACGGCCAGAGTTAGTTAGCACTAACCCCCCACCTATGACACCGGTGGGCCCCGGAGCCCTAATCTTTTAATTAGATTAGCAATAACCCCTGTTAACTAGCTGTGTCACTGACGTGTGGACCCCACATGTCAGATTTGACCCGGACCGGCCTGTTGACCTGCTGACATCACAGTGACGTGCTGCTGACGCCATAAATCATTTTCTGGATTTATTCTTTTTAGGAAATTTCAGAAAATGCCCAAAACTTCTAAAAATTATATAAATGCCCAAACAACTCCAAATGAAATAATTTATATATGAAAAATGATCAGAAAAATCCAATCTATCCATCTGTACCACTTTCATGCATGTTAGATCAACTTATATCTGCTGATCAGGTCAAATCAATTAAATGACATTTGAATTTCACATATGGAGTTTGAATTTGAACCCTTGGTTCAAACCAACTTCATTTAATATGGTTGCTAGTTGCATTAGCTCAAATCACAAAGCATTCGACATGTCATGATCATGCATCATATTGTGCACTGCATTGATTGTGTTCTTCCTTGTCTGCCGGTATTTGTCCCCTCTCAGTAGACGACGTTTCGACGATGAGATCGATGACACTGATGAAGACTCAATGTTATCTTCAGAAGTGCCATGAAAGCAAAACCCCCTTGTTCATTCCGATACAATCCCACTCTCTCGCTCCTGCTCTCTTTTTGCTGCATTAGGACAACAACGATTCATCTGTTACTTGCTGCGGTAGCTGAACCCCTTTATCCTCTCGTGATGACCTGTCATTCCACAAGAATTAGATGAAACCCACTAGCATGAGTAGGAGTTGTTTGAGCCCTGTTGTGCCTACTCATTCATGCTTGTTTGTCATGCCTGCCATCGCTTAGAGTTGAGTCGTGTCTGATTCATCGTGATGAATCGGAGGTGTGTGAACATGTCCCACCGTGTGTGAGCTAAGTGTGTGAACATGATTTGGTAAAGGTAGCGGTGAGAGGCCATGTAGGAGTACATGGTGGGTTGTCTCATTGCAGCCGTCCTCAGAAACTGAGTTCTGTGTTTTTGATCCATGAACGGTTACTACCACACATTGGGTTCCGGTAACTCGACCCCTCTCGACTTATTAATCAACTTGATCTCTGTCCAGGAGTTGCAACTAGTTTCTGGTGTTTGTAGGTAGTGTTAGTAGTCTACCAAGTGGCACCCGGTACAGGTGGGCTTGGGACAGGCTAGGCACCATGGCACGGTGTACCAAGCGTAGATCCACCCGTCGAGGTGGGCTTGGGAACCCCGCTCACATCGTTTGGGGCCGTGAGCGACACCCCGGCCGGATCTCCTTGCGGATGGAACCCGAATAGGCGATAAACACAGACGGGAGACTTGTGTGGTTAGTCGGTCGTGGCCGACTCCCTCGCCCGACTTCCGCTTGAAGGTTGCCGAGGTACATGACGTGTACAGGGCGATAAGTGGCGAAAGCGTGTGTGAAGAAGTACACCCCTGCAGGGTTATCATTATCTATTCGAATAGCCGGATTCCTCGGATATGGAAACTTGGACCCCTTGCATAGTTCATAGACAAGTGAAAGTGGATACTCTAAAATATGCAAGATAAGCGTGAGTGCTATGGATGGCGTTCTCGTAGGGAGACGGGAGCGGATCCATAGTGGTGTATTGATATGGTGAATATGTGGACTCGTGTGCGCCACCTCAAAAGAGTTACTTGCAGTCGTAGTTTAGGATAGCCACCGAGTCAAAGATGGCTTGTTGTAGTCAAACTCCACCACCCCCTTTTGATAATGATGCATATGTAGTTAGTTCTGATGTAAGTCTTGCTGAGTACATTTGTACTCACGTTTGCTTATTTTATGTTTTGCAGAGAGACGCCGGGCCTCGCTTAGTAGTTCTGTGTGGACTTGACGTTTAGCTTGTTACCTCATTTACGATCTTGTGCCTCGGCAGATCTGGTAGATAGTCGTGCTTCTCGGCCTTTTCATTTGTAGATGTCTGTACTTTCGAGACATGTTAAGCTTCCGCTTGTGCTTGTTGCTTGTATGTTTCAGATGTTGGGTCATGAGACCCATGTTTGTAATATCTCGCTCCTCGGGCCTAATGAATAATACTTGAGTCGTGAGAGTTATGTTGTGATGCCATGTTGTATTTACACATATCGAGCATATTGTGTGTATGTTTGAAATGCTTGGTATGTGTGGGCTCCGACAATCTAGTTGTTTATCCTTGGCAGCCTCTCATATGGGGAAATGCAGTCTAGTGCTTCCTGGGCGATAGTAGTCCGCTACAGCCCGGTTCACCGGAGTCCTGCTAGCCCAAAGACTACCGCTTTGGACACTTGATCGGGCCGGCATGTGTTTCACTTGCCTTATGTCTCTGTTCCTTCGGGAAATGTCACGCGGTGATATCCGGAGTCCTGCGTAGGCTGCTACAACTGGGATACCGGAGTCCTCATAGCCCGATGCAGCCCGGATTCACATGTTGATGACCGACATGCTCGATGTGATTCATGTATGCCTGTCCCCATGGGTTAGCACCGCTTTGGGTTCACGACTAGCCATGTCGGCCCGGTTCTTCGTCATATGGATGCTAGCGACACCATCATATACGTGAGCCAAAAGGCGCAAACGGTCCCGGGCCATGGTAAGGCGACACCCGTGGGAATACCATGCGTGAGGCCGCAAAGTGATATGAGGTGTTACCAGCTAGATCGATGTGACTTGGAATCGGGGTCCTGACAGCTTTGGTATCAGAGCCTGACTGCTTGTAGGATTACCAAGCCAAACCGGTCGAAGTTGTGTCTAGAAATGCTTTAGTTATGTAAGGGAATTGATTGCGGAAGGGAACGTAAGGCTCTTTTTACTCCTTATACCTCATGGCCTTCTGATCTGAGTCAACCTCTTCTCTTCTACGGGGATTAAGAACTAGGCTTCTCATCTCTCTATTAGGATGACGTGTTACTAATCCATAGACCTTTAAGATTGTTGGATTTAAGCCCCAGTTCAGTTCCTACTATTGTTGTATATTAACTATGGATCTGAACCTTGATATGATGTTGTTGAGTGGCTATGCCACCATTTTGCATGATGTCTCAAATATTTTTGAGCATTTACAGTCGTTATCTTTGTCCAAAGTCATCCTGTGTCTCTAGATAGTCTGATGCATTTGCAAATCCTTTCTTTCCATTCCCAATGTCCTTTTGGTCAGAATAAGCACACTAACCGATGCGTTGAGGTAATTTATTGCCTTGACATATATGTTGGAACTATTACTATGACCCTAGGTGTTTTAGGGAGTCACCTAGTAATCTAGCAACGTTTTGTGTTCCCCGTGTGATGATTCTGGCCATCATTTTCGAAAGCACCCCGTGATGCCATTTAGTAGTAGGTATTCTATTCCTGGGTTCTTGAACCCGAGATTCACCCTACTTACTTCATGTTGATAGTAATTGCTAGCTTCCTTAGGTTATTAGTAACCTTTGCGATAGTCCTCGAGGTTCGTGGTATTACCTTCTTCCAAGTACCATGAGCTGTTTATGGCAGAAGTTCCTTGCTAAACCGAAAGATCACAACCAGTGTGCTCTTGACGAGTTCTCGATTCTATGTTGTTATTCTGCCACTTCTACCTTTCTGCATGGGTTATCTGGAAGAAACCTGTTGAACTTGGTTCGACATACTAATCTATGCATCCATAACTCAGAAAGTTACATGTTCTTCGAGTTGTTCCTTCTTAGTTGTATTCTGACCCCCGCCTGTCAATCGATAGTCAAGGGTATGCGTGCATTCGTTTATCGATGCCTATTACTCTTGTGGTCCGTCAAGCCATTCTATCTTGAATGACTTGGAGAAACAAACTCCAGTACCTCATCCATATCTAGGATTGGGTCAAAGTAGTTGTATTCCGTAGATCAAATGCCAATCCAGCTTTTGATTCTGTTCTACCCTGATGTATTGCCATCTTATGTCAAGAATGTCATGGGAATTTCACAACCTCTTAGGAATTCTTGATGCAGTGATACTTCCCGCCATCATTATTCATTCCTCGGTTCCGTATTGTCGCAACCGGAATGCCGACTAGTGAATTGTGGTGTGTGAAATCGATACTCCTAGCAACCTCGTTGCTTGGTAGTAAATGGAAAATATCCTCATTCTTAGCGTGTTGGTTATTAAATCATCATTCTAAGATTGATCGTGCTACCTAGTCCTTATTTCCGGTGCACTCTTCGATCAATGAGTTAGGATTATTCAATCCCTTGCTTATTGTTCATATCGTCTTGCCCTGAAAAGCAAGATTGTTCTCGAGCTTAGTAACATATCGGTGGTTCGTGACTTTCCAGATATCTTCTTGGAAGTGTTACCGGGTTGTTTCCTGACTGTCATGTTGAGCTTGTGATCAAGTTGGTTTCTTGTGAACCACCCTTTCTCCAAGAATCTGTGTTGGATATCCACGAGCTAGTTGGTTAAGCTTTTGACAACAACTTGGAGAGTTGGAAGATAAAAGCTTGCCTAACTTAGTTCGCTCCAAAGGGATATTCTTGTGTAGTGTGTGTTGAAGAAAGATGATATCTTCATCGATTGGTCCCTGTGATCGCTTCTTTGGACCTATTGTCTTATCAATCCTTTGATTTGAGTGTGGGCTATCGTCAAATCAATCAAGACCAACGATGCTCGTAATGTTGTCTTACTCGTGGTTGATCCCTCGAGCATATACCATTACATCTTTTGGTCTGACCAATGCTATCACCGTGTTCACATGATGGTGGAAGTCCAGTGATATGGAAATTCCGATGAGTTGTTGTCGAGCCCATTAGCAGCATTTTGTCTCCCCCATGAGTCATGTTGAACATCAACCTAGTGTTGGGAACTTTATAAGCAATGCCTTCGTGTTCCGTTCATGAAGCCTATGCTTGGATGGAAGAAGTGACTTCCTCGAATTCATGTGCTTTAGGTGTAAGTTGCCGTTATGAATTTGAGAAAGGTTTGTTTTGTTTCCTCTGGAATCATCCCAAGTCAGTCATGCATATGTGCGAAGTATCCTGTGGTCTGGAGACTTGCAACCTTCATTCTATATGTATCCCTAGCACACCAAGCCACTGATTGATTTGTTCAAGGAAAGGAAGTTCCTTCTTAAGAGCATGCCTTATGCAAGGACTTCAATATCCTCGATTGTGGTTCCCCACCTGAACTCGGTAGTGTTTTATTGTAAGACTACCATGTGATCATATTTGTCTGGGACAGGGTGTTCACACGTGTGTAGCAGAACCAGCTCATGTTTTGGAGCTTGCTATCGTAGTTCATTTCCCGAGAATCTCGCAACGTCATCTCGTCGATTTGTGTTGCAAACTTTCATTTTTCCTTATAGACTTGATGAGTCTGGATTATCCTGACACCAACCAGTTCTGAATCTCAGGCAGATATGATGGTTGGAACATTTCCCAAGAACTATAATAATGGTCTCTCTGTAACCGGTTAAGTGGATGTCGTGGCCAACACACCCAACCAGAAGACCTATTATTGTAGTATCTTGATTGAGGAAGTTGGCCACCTCCCCATGAGGATTTCTTATGGATTTACTTCCGTAGTTATTCCTTATGATTTTTGTTTTCCAGAAGTCCGACCTTTACTTGATGTCCTAGATATCAACCCGGTTTAATAAGTGTGTTGCGCTAGCACATCAAGGAGAACATTAGAAGCGGAGTGCTAAATGTCTCTTGGTCGATCATCCAGATTTTGTCCCCTTGGCCTCGCTAAGGTGAAATCTGAGAAAGTGTTATCTTCCTTTGCATCTGCATCCTCCACCATTATTCATCATGGTAGTATGTTGTGTTGCCAGGATCCTTGACACGGATGTTGGTAAAACCTTGATGAATATGGATATGCTCAAGTTCTTGAGAGCACGCGCAAGCGCTAGGTGTTATCATCGGCACTAACTGGGTTTGCTCTCAGCTTCCTCGGTTATGCTATAACTTCTCAAACAGTGGACTCACTCTCTACTGTTGAGCTTCTCCTCAGTTACTAAAGTCATCCCTTGTGTTGTTTTCAACAAGGTAATCCACATCATCCATTCTAATCCAAGCATGCCATTGTACCGACCCCCTCCAAATGATCGCTCGAGAATTGCCATAGGCTAGTATAAAGAATCCAAATGATCTCTAAATCAAAGGTAATTCTTTTTGCCACTTAAGGGGATATTTCTACAAGTCACCTTCCCTAAGTTGCCCCGTTATGGTATCATGGCAACTCAACTCCTCACTACCTTGACACCATCCACCATCTCTCTAAGCGTGGAATTGTTGCCCACTAATCAAACCTCGTTGTTTGTTCTTCCATCCCTCTCGATGTGTTTTGTGCCTCAACTCGAGATGTTTCAACATCTCATTCCACGAGTTGATCTTGAGTGCTCGATCTTCAAGAAGATTAAATCCTGTAAGGTTTCCCCCTTCTTTCTGTTGTCGTGTCGAGTGAAGATCTCGAAAGCAAAGACGTCAAGACCAAGATGATGGAATGAATCAACATCTTCGAGAAGGGCAAATGGATCATGAAGATTGTGATAGTTTTGTGACTTCCCTTTTACTCTTACCTCACGTCTTGAATCTCGGGGCGAGATTCTTGTTTAGTGGGGGTGAGTTGTCACAGCCCCAGAATTGGTTGTAAATAGTGGCATCTGCATCCATGCATCATGTTTGTTTTCAAAGGAATTTTGAAATGGGGATTGCTCAAACCCTAGCATCAGATCAAATCAACTAGGTTCAAATAAAAATATTCTCAATGAACCCAAAATGCCCTTCAGAAAAGTTCATCATTTTGGATTAGTCTAGAACCTCTCCCAAAAATGGTGCACATTTTTCTAGGCCATTTTGGATTTTTGAATTAAATCATATGTTATTTGCATTTGGGCATTTAATTGCTAAATAATATTTTAAATGCTCAAATAATCACAAACTGAAATGTTTGTTGTTGGAAATATTCCAAACAAGTGACATTGAGCGCTTTCATGATTTTTGAAATGCCCCGGCATTTTTATTAAAGCCAAACACAATTACGTAAAATAGAAAACAGAAACAATTTAGAAAGAGAGAGAGAACGCCTTACCTGGGCCACTTACACTGCCACCTACCTGTGCAGCCCACCAAAGCCGGCCCAGCCCACCACCGCAGCCCCCTCTGTCGTCTTCCTCCTCACGCCAGTAGGCAGGGCGCGTGGTCGCCCCGCGCGCGCCAGCTCCTGCTTCCACCGCGACGCCCCGGCTCTTCTGGATGCGCCACGGAGACACCCGGCACCTCTCTTACTCTCTCTCGTTCCTTCCTCTTCTCTCCCTCGCTCTCTCTCACTGCTACCGAAGGCCCGGCTTCACCCTCGCCGCCGCTTACCGTTGCGCCACCGCCATCGCCTCGCCTCCAACGAGCCCATTAGCTCATGCTGCCGTCCCCGACCTCTATGAAAACTCACGCAAGCCGAGATGCCCTGCAGAGCTGCCCTCGATGTCGTCCTCCTCGTCTGTGCCGCGGATCGCCGCCGTCGAATTCGTCGCCGTTCGGCCTTCCCCGAGCTCGCCGTCCACCTCTACGGGATCCACGTGAGCTCACAGTCTGTTTCCCCCTCTCTGTTCCTCTGCTTGCGCGCCGTAGCCTGCTACCTGTCGAACCCGCGAGCACCTCGCCGCCGTCCATGGTGCCACCGTGACTGTAACCGAGCAGCCGCTCCAGCGCCGTCACCGTGCTCTGGTGACGCCACGAGGTCAGAGGCCCTCCGCAGCCCGGCCGTGCCTCGCAGCCACATCCCGCCTCGGAGCCGTGTTTCGCCGCCGCCTCGAAGCTCCGCCTCCGGCCAGCCCGGCCACCTCTGCCCCTCCTGCCGCCTCCTCGATGCGCGAGAGCCCGAGCTATGCCTCCGGTGCCCTTAGCCGCCGCCTGGGTGGCAGAATCTCGACACCGGCCCGTGTCCGTGGTCGCCGGCGGCGACCTCGCCCGGCTTTGGCAGGTGGACCACACCGGCCAGGAGTTAGTTAGCACTAACCCCCCCCACTCTATGACACTAAAAGTGGGCCCCGGAGCCCTAATCTTTTAATTAGATTAGCAATAACCCCTGTTAACTAGCTGTGTCACTGACGTGTGGACCCCACACGCCGAGTTTGACCCGACCGGCCTGTTGACCTCTTGGCGTCACAAAGGACGTGGTCGCGACGCCATAAATCATTTTCTGGATTTATTCTTTTTAGGAAATTTCAGAAAATGCCCAAAACTTCTAAAAATCATATAAATTCAACTGTAACTCCAAATGAAATAATTTATATATCAAAAATGATCAGAAAAATCCAATCTATCCATCTGTACAACTTTCATGCATGTTAGATCAACTTATATCTGCTGATCAGGTCAAATCAATTAAATGACATTTGAATTTCACATATGGAGTTTGAATTTGAACCCTTGGTTCAAACCAACTTCATTTAATATGGTTGCTAGTTGCATTAGCCCAAATCACAGCATTCTGACATGTCATGATCATGCATCATATTGTGCACTGCATTGATTGTGTTCTTCCTTGTCTGCCGGTATTTGTCCCCTCTCAGTAGACGACGTTTCGACGATGAGATCGATGACACTGATGAAGACTCAATGTTATCTTCAGAAGTGCCAGGAAAGCAAAACCCCCTTGTTCATTCCGATACAATCCCACTCTCTCGCTCCTGCTCTCTTTTTGCTGCATTCGGACAACAACGACTCATCTGTTACTTGCTGCGGTAGCTGAACCCCTTTATCCTCTGCATGAACTGTCATTCCACAGTAATTAGATGAAACCCACTAGCATGAGTAGGAGTTGTTTGAGCCCTGTTGTGCCTACTCATTCATGCTTGTTTGTCATGCCTGCTACTGCTTAGAGTTGAGTCAGGTCTGATTCATCGAGGATGAATTGGAGGTGTGTGAACATGTCCCTCGTGTGTGAGCTAAGTGTGTGAACACGCTTTGGTAAAGGAAGCGGTGAGAGGCCATGTAGGAGTACATGGTGGGTTGTCTCATTGCAGCCGTCCTCGTGAACCGAGTTACGTGTTTGTGATCCATGAACAAGTTACTACCACACATTGGGTTCCGTAACTCGACCCCTCTCGACTTATTAATCAACTTGATCTCATCCGGGGAGTTGCAACTAGTTTCTCGTGTTTGTAGGTAGTGTTAGTAGTCTACCAAGTGGCACCCGTGCAGGTGGGCTTGGGACAGACTAGGCAAATGTGCACGGTGTACCAAGCGTAGATCCACCCATCGAGGTGGGCTTGGGAACCCTGCACACATTGTTTGGGGCCGTGAGCGACACCCCGGGCGGATCTCCTTGCGGATGGAACCCGAATAGGCGATAAACCTGGACGAGAGACTTGTGTGGTTAGTCGGTCGTGGCCGACTCCCTCGCCCGGCTTACGCTTGAAGGTTGCCGAGGTACATGGCGTGTCTGAGCGGTAAGTGGCGAGAGCGTGTGTGAAGAAGTACACCCCTGCAGGGTTATCATTATCTATTCGAATAGCCGGATTCCTCGGATATGGAAACTTGGACCCCTTGCGTAGTTCATAGACAAGTGAAAGTGGATACTCTAAAATACGCAAGATAAGCGTGAGTGCTATGGATGGCGTTCTCGTAGGGAGACGGGAGCGGATCCATAGTGGTGTATTGATATGGTGAATATGTGGACTCGTAGCGCCACCTCAAAAGAGTTACTTGCAATGTAGTTTAGGATAGCCACCGAGTCAAAGCTGGCTTGTCGCAGTCAAACTCCACCACCCCTATTGATAATGATGCATATGTAGTTAGTTACGATGTAAGTCTTGCTGAGTACATTTGTACTCACGCTTGCTTATTTTATGTTTTGCGAGAGGCGTCGGTCTACGCTAGTAGTTCCGTGTGGACTTGACGTTTAGCTTGTTACCTCAGCTACTATCTTGTGCCTCGGCAGATCTGGTAGATAGTCGGGCTTCTCAGCCTTTTTCATTTGTAGATGTACGTACTCAGACATGTTAAGCTTCCGCTTGTGCTTGTTGCTTGTATGCTCTGTATGTTGGGTCATGAGACCCATGTTTGTAATATCTCGCTCCTCGGAGCCTAATGAATAATACTTGAGTCGTAGGGTTATGTTGTGATGCCATGTTGTATTTACACATATCGAGCATATTGTGTGTATGTTTGAAATGCTTGGTATGTGTGGGATCCGACAATCTAGTTGTTTATCCTTGGCAGCCTCTCATATGGGGAAATGTAGTCTAGTGCTTCCTGAGCGATAGTAGTCCGCTACGGCCCGGTTCACCGAGTCCTCGCTAGCCCAAAGACTACTGCTTTGGACACTTGATCGGCGGCATGTGTTTCACTTCGTTCCTATGTCTGTCCTGTCGGGAAATGTCACGCGGTGATATCCGAGTCCTGCTTAGCCTGCTGACCGATACCGGAGTCCTCATAGCCCAGTGCTACAGCCCGGATTCACACGTTGATGACCGACATGCTCGATGTGATTCATGTATGCCTGTCCCCATGGGTTAGCACCGCTTTGGGTTCACGACTAGCCATGTCGGCCCGGGTTCTCTGTCATATGGATGCTAGCGGCACCATCATATACGTGAGCCAAAAGGTGCAAACGGTCCCGGGGCATGGTAACGCGACACCCGTGGGAATACCGTGCGTGAGGCCGCAAAGTGATATGAGGTGTTACCGGCTAGATCGATGTGACTTGGAATCGGGGTCCTGGCAGCTTTGGTATCGAGCTGTTGCTGTAGGTTTACCAAGCCAAACTGGTCAAGTTGTGTCTAGAAATGCTTTAGTTATGTAAGGAATTGATTGTGGAAGGGAACGTAAAGCTCTTTTTACTCCTTATACCTCATGGCCTTCGATCTGAAAGTGAACCTCTTCTCTTCTACGGGATTAAGAACTAGGCTTCTCATCTATCTATTAGGATGACGTGTTACTAATCCATAGACCTTTAAGATTGTTGGATTTAAGCCCCGATTCGTTCCTACTATTGCTGTATGTTAGCTGTTGATCTCGGAACCTTGATATGATGTTGTTGAGTGGCTATGCCACCATTTTGCATGATGTCTCAAATCTTTTTGAGCATTTACAATCGTTATGCTGTCCGAGTCATCCTGTGTCTCTAGATAGTCCGATGCATTTGCAAATCCTTTCTTTCCATTCCCAATGTCCTTTTGGTTTAATAAGCACACTAACCAAAAGTGCGTTGAGGTAATTTATTGCCTTGACATATATGTTGGAACTATTACTATGACCCTAGGTGTTTTGGGGAGTCACCTAGTAATCTAGCAACATTTTGTGTTCCCCGTGTGATGATTCTGGCCATCATTTTCGAAAGCACCCCGTGATGCCATTTAGTAGTAGGTATTCTATTCCTGGTTCTTGAACCCGAGATTCACCCAACTTACTTCATGTTGATAGTAATTGCTAGCTTCCTTAGGTTATTAGTAACCTTTGCGATAGTCCTCGAGGTTCGTGGTATTACCTTCTTCCAAGTACCATGAGCTGTTTATGGCAGAAGTTCCTCGCTAAACCGAAAGATCACAACCAGAGTGCTCTTGACGAGTTCTAGTTGTTTATCCTTGGCAGCCTCTCATATGGGGAAATGTAGTCTAGTGCTTCCTGAGCGATAGTAGTCCGCTACAGCCCGGTTCACCGGAGTCCTGCTAGCCCAGCACTACTGCTTTGGACACTTGACTGGCCGGCATGTGTTTCACTTCGTTCCTATGTCGGTCCTTCGGGAAATGTCACGCGGTGATATCCGGAGTCCTCGCTTAGCTGCTACAGCCCGGGATACCGAGTCCTCATAGCCCAAAGGTTACAGCCCGGATTCACACGCTGCTGACCGACATGCTCGATGTGATTCATGTATGCCTGTCCCCATGGGTTAGTGCCGCTTTGGGTTCACGACTAGCCATGTCGGCCCGGGTTCTCTGTCATATGGATGCTAGCGACACCATCATATACGTCAGCCAAAAAGGCGCAAACGGTCCCGGGGCATGGTAAGGCGACACCCATGGGAATACCGTGCGTGAGGCCGCAAAGTGATATGAGGTGTTACCGGCTAGATCGATGTGACTTGGAATCGGGGTCCTGACATGCGGGCAATGCCTGTGGTGATGGAGTGATCTGCACCATGTAGTTGTCGTCCTCAAGCACCGGAGTGGCGACTTGAGGTGGTGGAGTTCTGGGTGTCTCATCATGAATGGGGTGTCTTGTTGAGCGCAATCGGTCCATGAATCATCTTGAGCAATTGGCGTCAATGGATGACCAATGATGATGAGTTAGCTGTTCATAAGAAGAGGCGATGATACCACTTGGTTCTCGAGTTGAGGAAGGACTTCATCATCTTGAACATTGTCTTCACGACCAACGTCTTCAGCTGTGATGGGGTCGACAGCTGGAACTTCTTCATCTTCAGGAGCCTCTGTGAAAGCAGGCTCGTGGATCACAAGGCGACGTTCTTGGTTGGTGGAGGCTGGATGGGCAACAGAAATGGGCTCAACAACAAGGGGCTCTATGGCAGCAGTGCGCTCTTTCTTTGAAGACTTTTTCTTCAGCTTCTTCATTGATGGGGCACCATCAGTAGCATTCTTGTACTTACGCTTCTTGGCTTCGGCTTCAGCTGCCCTTGTCTTCTTCAGTTCTGAAGCTGCTGAGGGGACCTTAGGCTTCGAGCCTATCATGCTGGCGGGGAAGACAATGCGAGGTGCTTCCTACCTTGGTACTTCAGTTTGGGCCACAGCAGAATTCTTTTGCTTGGCAGCCATCTTGGGGTCGATGCCAGGACACCCAAGAGCCTTGCACTTCTCAGCCTCATTGTGTGCTTGAACACATTTCTCTGCAAAGTATTTCATCTGCTCTCGTGAGCCTTTTTCTTCTTCATGCTTCTTGTGAAACTCTTCCTTGAGGTCATGATGCATCTTCTTGAAGATCTGAACATCTGCCACACTGAGCTTGGCCATGTTCTTCTTCAAGTGAGCCTTCTCATAATCAATTTTGTTCTTGAGCTCAACAATCTTCTGATCCAAGGCCAACTCATTAGCAATGGCTCCGTGGAAGGTGACGCTGATGTCCACAGGAAGTTGAAGATCATCGATGTTAATGCTCTGGTCGTCGAACCACTCATCAATGAAGTTGTTCAGTATATCAACGTCAAAGAGGGGCAGATCTTTGAAGATCTCCGCCTCTTGTTTTCTCTTGATCAGCATCTCAAGGTGTCGGGGAGGCTGATCGTACCCACGAACACCTATGGGGCTGGCGGACCAGGCCCCTTTGTGGTTCGGAGGGGGCGGAGATCGCACGAAGAGCGGATCGAGGCGAGGCACACGAGCAGTTTACCCAGCTTCGGAGCTCTCGAGAGATAAAACTCCTCTGCTGCTTGTTTTATGTATTGTGTTCTTGCTAGGGAGCAATGAGAGCTACAAAACCTAAGCGTGAGTGTATCTGGTCTCGAGTGAGTCGAGCAGAACCGAACCCCTTCTACGTTGCGCATGGGCCTCCTTTTATATGCTCAAGGGGTCTCCGACGGTGGCAACATATAGGCGGGGTACAAATGTAAAAACAGGAGTTGGTACACCTACTTGAGCGATTATGCGATTGCAAAATACCTAACTTTCTGACGGCAAGGGACAAAAGCAATAAATGCCCGTCGGTGTCGCCTAAACAATTAGGCAAGAGATCGTCAGTGCGCCTCCGCCGCCACGATGGCAAGCTTGTCGGCGCCGCTTATCGCTGCTCTCCACTGGCTGCCTGACCTCTCGACACGCCGCGCATGGAGCGGTCCCATGGCGACACGTCATTGGATGAGCTGGAGCGGAGATGGAGAGGTTGCTTGCATGACAGCGCCTTGCCGCGGCTGAATCCTTGTCGCGTCCGGAGGCTTATCGCGCTCCGGGCCTTCGGCAAGCTCCTCTTGCCGGGGCCTTGTCTTCTGCATGCACAGGTGGCCTTCCCGACAAGCTCCTCTTGCCGGGCCTTGTCTTCTTAATCAAATACTTTGTTCTTGAATGGCTCCAAAGGAGCCACGGAGGATCTTGGCGGTGGCAGGCAAACCTCGCCGTTAGGTGCTGCAATCGTTCGCGTGCATGCAGTCACGGGATACTAGGGTACCCTACTCTAGTACACCGACAGAGCGCCCAGGCTCTGGGCCGTGCACGGTGCCGAGCGCTTGTCGGGCCAGGCCCAAAATAAGGCACCGGTCACACGCGGCCTCGACCACGTCGCCGTCGCCCCGGACCCTACGATCCCCACTTACGGCACGCACCGGACGTGGCGTCGTGCGAGAGATCGTGGGCGCGGTCGTGGGGATTTCTTTATTAGTATAAGCAGAACGTCCGCCCCCCTCCCCCTCTTTATAAGCGGAGGAAACAGGGGCAGGCCGTCCACTCCGCCATCGCTGTCTTGTCAAGAAAACCACCGCCGCTCCCCTCTTCTTCTCCGCTGCGAAGAGAGCAGCGCCCCGCTCCCTTTCGCCACAAGCGCGCTCACCGCCGTCGGCCTCCTACGCCGCCCTCGCCATGGCTCCGAAAGCCGACAAGGAGAAGGGTGTCAAGTCGGCCGAGGCGCAGAGGCTCGCGGCGCTGCGCAAGGAGCGAGCCATCTTCCCCCCGCAGCTCGGCGCAAGGGAGCTGCGGGACGTCTTCTACCTCTTCTGGTCGACGGAGACGCGTGCGCATCCGCGCATGAGGGTACTCCCTGCCTCCGCCTCTGATTTGGCCCCAACAGGGTACCCCTTTTTCGCCCTTTTCTTCTATTGCGGGCTTTGCCGCCTTTTCCGAGTTCTTCTGCGACATCATGAACACGTTTGGCCTCCGCCTCCTTGATTTCACCCCAACGCCGTCTTGACCATGGCAGTTTTCGCATTTGTGCAAAAACTTTGTCGGAGTCCACCCAAATGTGGCACTCTTCCGCCATTTCTTTGTGCCCAGCGTCGAGAGAGGAGAGCCACTTGCCGGAGGGATAGCACAGGTCTCTCGGATCGGCAAGAAAGAGGCCTACGGAAGGAGAGTTCCGCAACAAGTGGGAGGAGTGGAGAGCCAATTGGTGTTGGGTCGTGAGGAGAACCCAGCCCTTCACCGCCGTCGCCAAACTCCAATAGTGCTTGGCGAGATTGGAGCAACTTGGCCGGAGGATTCAAGTCAAGATATTTGTGACCCGAATTTTGCACATCGGGCTTGCCGGGTTAACCGTAAGCGCTTAGGCGCAGATTTCCTTCGTCGCCGCGCCGCTCCCTTGCGAGGAAAGGAGGAGGCCTGCACAGGAGTTCCATAATCTGGCAGACATCATGAGGTTGTGTCCGGGCCTGGCTGGAACTTCACCATCTTGGAGCTGGGCCAGCGATGCTGCTCGAGCTGTTCAAGAATGACCCGACCACCACAGGTGGTTTAGGTTGCCGCGAAGTGCGTCCATTGTGCAACAACTTCGGCGCTCGACCGCATCCAGCGCCATGATGCCGTTGTGCGACTCCCACGGATCGTCCCAACTTTGGCGAGAGCCCCGACGAGGTCGTGCAGCAGTTCTTCGACGACTTAGAAGAAGTGCCGATCCGCTCCGGCACGAAAAAAAGGCTCACCCGCGACACTATCGGCGAGGAGATGGCGTGGATTGCCACCAGGGTGGAGGCGGCAGCACTGCCGCTTGAGCCTTCGGGTTCACCGTGGAGGAGGCGGACGCCGCGAAGGCGGCAAGCCTTGCCGGCGAGGGAGGTCGTCGGCGAGGACGAGATCGTCGAGCCGAGGCCGGGTCGAGTGGACCCGCCGAGGCGCTTCTTCTCCACCACCCAGCGACTTGCCGCCGGTGAGCCCTGGCCCCGCCAAAGAGGCGTCTCCATAAGGCGAGACGAGTCGGGCGGCAGACCGGCCCACAAGCAACAGCGTATGACGCTCCACCGCTGCAAGCGAGGTTGCCAGGAGCGCCCACACTGCTGCGACAACTGGGCGGGATCTTCTCGAGCCACCGCCGCCGCCTCCGCCAAGCGGCCTAGAGAGCCCACTCCCCCGCCTCGCCGCACCGGAGGTGAGCCGGAGTTTGACTTCTCCGCGCTCAGCTCCGAGGAGGAGGGCGAAGAGTAAGCTCTTGAGATTTGTGCTTGTATTCCTTCATTTTTATTGCTTCATCTTGAATCTGATTTGCTTCGTTCTGGACTCTTTCCTTTTTAGGACGCTGGCCCAGAGAGCATCGAAGAGGGCCAAGATCCCGACGGTCGTCGTTGAGGACGATTCTCCGTGGCGGCAGAGGGCCGTCTGAGACTCCCTTGCCGGACCGGCAACCCTTCCTCAGAGCAGCCCCAGACAGCCCCTGTGAGCAAGTGTGCAGTTTTCTCCTTACTATTAGGTGTGCAGGGGTGCTCCTTCTTCGTTGATACCTGACTGTTTGCTTGTGTAGGAGCAGAGCAGCCTCATCAGGAGGGCTCGGAAGCCGCCCCCGAGATCCTGTCTGCTGACACTACGCCGCCAAGGGAGGAACCTCCGGCAAGGGAGGCTACCCCGGCAAGGGACAGCGCCAGTGACCCTCCAGTGGTCGAGGCCATGCCTGCGTCCCGTTGCAGGTAATTTCCTTATATGAAAATTTCCCTTGGGCTTGCTTTCTTTTGTTTCTCTTTTTGGGACATTTGCTTGACTGCTCTTTCTTAAATCGGCCTTGAGCCGATGGAGGTCGAGGCCGCCCGGCGAGGAAGCCTTGCAACAACGACGAGGCCGCCGTCGAGGAAGAAGAGGTCGTGGTTGTGGAAGAAGAGGCCGTCGCCCGACGAGCTGTTGGCGAGGAGGCCACCGAGGCGGCCGACGGAGGCCGGGCGAGGGGTCGGGCGATCGTGACCGACGGCCCCTGAGGCCGCAGGAGCGCCAAGCGCTACACCGACAAATGATTACCCCGCCCGCTGGCGCGCCAGTTCGAGGAGCCCCAGCCCGGCGCCTACCAAGGCCGCGGCGCGTCTTCATCAAGCTCCCACAGGAACCGAAGCTCAGGCGCCGGTCGAGGAGAGACCTTCGACGGCGAGCTACTCGCCTCCGCTGGGCTGATGCTCGTGGACGCCGCCAAGCAGCAGCGGCGAAGTCTGAGGAGGAGCAACTGAAGAAGCTGCTGTCGCTCTACCGCGCCCGGGCAGCCAAGTTGGAGACCCGGGAAGCACTTGTCGCGAGGGCGGAGCGGACATGGAGAAGCGCGAGGAGCTCCGGGCGCCAACAAAGAAGCTCTCCGCGACGTGGCGAAGCCTTGGGGCAACTTGCAGAAGGCGCCACGGCCTTCATCCTTGAGAAGGCCGCAGCCTGAGGAGGAGCAGCGGTGGCTGCCGAGAAGCTCCCCTGCAGCAGAAAGCAGTGGCGCAGCGGAAGGTCAACCTGGACAGCCACGAAGAAGACCTTGCCATGTGAGAGTCACTTGGCGGGCGCCAGAAGCGGCGATGCCGCAGCCGCCGAGGCCGCCAAGGAAGAGCTGAAGGCGAAGGTGGCACAGCCGAGGCCAGCCTCAAGAAGAGCGGCGAAGAGCTTGCCGTGCTCAAGCGTGAACGCGAGAAGGACGCCTACACTGGGCGAGCTGCAGTCGTCTCGCTGATAGAGGCAAGGAGCTCGGCGCCGCCAAGGATTCCAAGGCGGATCTTGAGCTGAAGCCGACCACCACACGCAGACGTTGGGACGGCGCCAGAGAGCGGGAGGTGGGCTTGTTGGAGGCGATCAAGGCCAAGGAGGAGCTGCTAGCGAATGCTGCCTCCATCCAGAGCACCTTGAGGCGGGCGTGGAGCACTGGATCTGAAGGTCTTGTGGACACCGCCACGACATCCTAACGAGCTGATGGAGCTGGGATGGCGGACCTTGCATACTCCTCCGACGAGCATCTCCAACCCAGCGCCAAACTCAGCTTATTCTTCAAAGGCGTGGTGGCGGGCCTCCAGCGTCTCGGGAGGAGGTCCCGAGCAGCTCGCCGAGAATCACGCCAGTCTGTGCAGGAGCCCTCGAGAAAGTGTTGATAAAGGTGGCCTTCCATGTCCGGGCCTCAATCTCAACGGCGTCCTCAGATCCTTGCCGCCAGATGCCAACGTGGAGGAGCTCAAAGCCCTTGTCGCACCCATTGTGGACAAGGTGAACAAGATCAAGCGGATCGATGGCGACCGCGTAGACTAGGCCGCCAATTTCATCTTCCCCTTGTCGCTGTCGATCATGTTTAGAACACTTTGTTTGGTCAGCGACAAGTTATTTTGTAATATACTCTATCTTAGGCGATCAATGCAACGTTATTTCCTCTACTTGATTCCTTCCTTTGTACGTTTCTGCCTTACGCATTTGGGGGACTTGTCGGTGCGGGCACTTTTGCATGAGCTGAGTGCGGAACGTCGGCTGACCTCTTTAGCAGCGCCGCCTCCGACAAAGCAACCTTGTCGCGACTAGCCATGCTCACTTAAGTTGTTGAGCGGACTCGAAACAAAGTAAGGACGCGACTAGGCGGCGAGTTGGTTCCTCTCTGCACAGGTTTTCCATACAAAAGTACTATCGTTCGAGGAAGATAACTTAAAAATTTAAAATTGATTGCTCAAACTTTGGCAACTTAGCTTTTCATCTCTTGCTTCCCGATGAGGTGAAACTTCCTCGGCGGTGCACAGTCCATGGTATTATCTCCTCCTCCCCCCTGGTTAACTTGTGCGCGAGGGCCTTCCCTTTCTTTGAGAGAAGAAAAGAAGAGGAAATAACGTTATGGAGCCCAGTGACTCGATTCTGCTTACGGGTATGGTTGCTGCACAAAGTGTTAGCCAAAACATGCAATAAAATGATGAAAGCATGAATTTGACAAGTTATGCGCAACACATGAGCTTTCTTGATGCACGGGTCTGCGCCGGCTTTGTAGAAAGGATTACATGCAACAGCGGCAAGACTTGTACAAAAGGTGGTTCTTGAGAACGGGTTCGGCAACCGCGCCTATGGGTAAAACTTACGAAGATGCTCAATGTTCCAGGAGTTGCTCACCGAATGCCATCTTCAGTCTCAAAGCGACGGCGCCGAGCCTAGTGACTCGTTTCACCCGATAAGGGCCTTCCCACTTCAGCGTCAACTTGTTTGAATTCTTAGCGGACTGAGCGCGCGAAGAACAAAGGTCGCCTTCCTCGAGACTTCGGCACTAACTTTGCGGCTATGGTAGCGACGCAAAGCTTCTTTGTGTGAGCAGCTCGCCGCAATGACTGAAGACGATCCTCCTCAAGGAGCAGCGCGTCATCTTGTCGCAGCTGCTCTTACTCAAGCTCATCATAAGCGAGCACTCGAGGCGACCCGTATACGAGTTCCGCGGGGAGAACTGCCTCTGCTCCATAGACTAGAGCAAAAGGTGTCTGGCCGTGGCTCGATTTGGCATCGTCCTGATCGACCAAAGAACCACCGGCAGCTCCTCGATCCAGTTTCTTCCGCACTTGTGCAGCAGCCGAAAGTTCTTGTCTTGAGCCCGCAGCACTTCAGCATTTGCCCTTTCTGCTTGATCGTTGCTTCTCGGGTGAGCAACAGAAGCAAAGCAGACCTTGGCGCCAAGATCTTGGACGTACTGCATGGAGGTGCGACTCGTAAATTGTGTGCCGTTGTCGGTAATGATCCTGTTAGGGATTCCGAAACGGCAGACAATCGACTTCAAGAACTTGATCGCCGATCGTGCCGTCACCTTCCTCCTTTACTTCCACTTCCGCCACTTTGTGAACTTGTCGAGGGCGACGTACAAGTACTCAAAGCCCCCGACAACTCGGGGGAAGGGGCCGAGGATGTCGAGCCCCCAGACCGAAAATGGCCAGGATAAAGGGATCGTCTGGAGAGCTTGAGCTGGCTGGTGTATCTGTTTGGAATGGAATTGGCACGCTTCACACTTGGTTACTTGTGCAGTTGCATCCTGGAGGGCTGTCGGCCAGAAGAAACCTTGCGGAAAGCTTTGCCAGCAAGTGCTCTTCTTGCCAATGCGGGAGGCTGATCGTACCCACGAACACCTATGGGGCGGCGGACCAGGCCCCTTTGTGGTTCGAGGGGGCGGAGATCGCACGAAGAGCGGATCGAGGCGAGGCACACGAAGCAGTTTACCCAGCTTCGGAGCTCTCCGGAGATAAAACTCCTCTGCTGCTTGTTTTATGTATTGTGTTCTTGCTAGGGAGCAATGAGAGGCGCAAAACCTAAGCGTGAGTGTATCCTGGTCTCGAGTGAGTCGAAGCAGACGAACCCCTTCTACGTTGCGCATGGGCCTCCTTTTATATGCTCAAGGGTCTCCGACAGTGGCAACATAGGCGGGGTACAAATGTAAAAGCAGGAGTTGGTACACCTACTTGAGCAGATTACGATTGCAAAATACCTAACTCGGCGGCAAGGGACAAAAGCAATAAATGCCCGTCGGATGTCGCCTAAACAAAGGCAACAGAGACCGTCAGTGCGCCTCCGCCGCCACGATGGCAAGCTTGTCGGCCACAGATCGCTGCTCTCCGCTGGCTGCACAGCCTCTCGACACGCCGCGCATGGAACGGTCCCATGGCGACACGTCATTGGATGAGCTGGAGCGGAGATGGAGAGAGGTTGCTTGCCGGCAAGCGCCTTGCCGCTGAATCCTTGTCGCGTCCGGAGGCTTGTCGCGCTCCGGGCCTTCCCGGCAAGCTCCTCTTGCCGGGGCCTTGTCTTCTTAATCAAATACTTTGTTCTTGAATTGCTCCAAAGGAACCACGGAGGATCTTGGCGGTGACGAGGCAAACCCTGCCGCTGGTCTTGCAGAATCGTCTGGCACGCAGTACGGGATACTAGGGTACCCCTACTCTAGTACACCGACACAAGGGCATCATCACCAAGATCTTCATCGCTTGACAGAGCAATGGTTTCATCTTCGTTGTGCAGAACGGCAGCTGGAGTAAGTTCATGCCCAGAAATCTTCATGGGCTTCTTCTTCTTCTTGGACTTCTCAGTCTTCTTGGAGACACGAGATAAGTCTTCAGATTGCACACTGGCTTCAGGAGGTGCAGTTGCCAATGGCTTCACAACTAAAGCTTTTGGTGTGACTGAGGGCTTCGAAGCCTTTTTCTTCTTTGGCTTCAGTGGAGCAGGCGCATCTTCAGAATTTGCATCATCAGTAGATTGATCCACTGTGGCCCTCTGAGCTGCGATATGAGAGAGGAGGCCATCAAAGTTGTCGAAGGGGCCGATGACATTGGGATTGGCATCGCGTGTTCCATCAGCCCTAGGAGCAGATGGACCAGGGTTGAAGTTGAGGCCCAGATCCTTGTTGTTCTTCACAGCAGAATCTTTTGCGAACTGATAGTTGCGCTTGAAAAGATTGTCTGCACGACACCATAACATAGATGATGGGTCGGCAATTTCTGGCTTCGGTCTGCGAACCATGCATGGGTAGAAGCCTTGAGAAATGGCTTCAGAGTTGGACTTGGGCTGCAGATTTCTGTACAGAATATCTCCCCATGGGCGCTTGATTGTGTTCTTCTCTGCATATTCAGGGGTCACAAATCTGTATTTGAACCATTCCTCTGCCCAATATCTTTGAATCCATTGGATTCGAGTCTTGCGCTGGCCATAGCTCTCTTCAGGATCTGTCTTGTACATTTCAAATAGATTTGGAGGCAAATCCTTAGCTGTATCACCACGGTGCTACCTGCCGCCCTTTCTAGCTGACTTCTCTATTGCCATTATATTCAAACTGAATGGCTCCAGGACAGTGAATGGCTTCCTTTTGCTGGTCAGACGGGAACCGGCTTCAGGAGAGTTGATGTGACGCTGTAAGAACTCTACAAATGAATGCAGACTATGAGAACCAAGGGTTTCTCCCACAGACATGTACCTATGATAGCATTAGAGGTGCGAGGGAAGGGGAAGAGGTCATATGCATTCTCAGAAGATTTTGAAGGTAAATCAGTTTGAAGACATTGACCTCATAGTGCGAAGACATTCACTTATTTGATGAGAGTTGGTTCGAGATTTTTACAAATCCATGAATAAGTACAAGTGAGGAATCTAACTAGTTATCAAGCATAAGTGAACATACTTGGCATGTTATGAGATGCAGATAAAGGCAGATCCAGATTTGGAAGTGAAGAAACCACTTTTAGTTGAAGTGGAAGGATTTGACGGATCAAAAAGGCAGTAAAAAGTAAGATTTATTTATCGCTGATGAACTGCTAGACGAGGTTGAGAGGGAGGCCGAGCAGTTCAATCTCCCGTGCCCTAACTTGGCGGCAGCAGAGAGGACGAGGTCCGCAACCGGTGTGAGGACGGCGTCAAAGAAGTCGCGGCAGCTAAGCGCTTCTTCTCTGGCGTCGACGTGAGCAAGCAGAGGCGCTAGGGTTTGTGCGAGGTGGCGAGGTGCAAGAAGAGATAATGACCGCGGTGAGTTGTGTATTTATAAGGAAATGGACAGCACAGCGTAATTATGCTGGTGCCCCTGGCGGTTCACATCTGAAGGACACATGGCATGCATGCAACTTATTGGAAGTTGTTCCATGTTCCCACACACGCCTGGATTGTCGGGTGGTCGTTCCAGCTTCTCCGGTATTCAGGCAATGAGGATATGACATTCAAAATAGATTTAAACTTTTATCACTTTGTCTTCTGCTGACAAGCATTCAGAGAAGACAATCGACAGGTTTCAATAGAATGCATATGATTTGAATAGATAGAATTTGAGGTAGAAGCACAGAGGGGTAGGGTACGATCACATTCACTTAGATCAAGAAATATTCAAATATGAAGACATGGCTATAAGTGAATGTTGTAGAGGACAAAACACGAATATATGTATATATCAGCCTAAGACCAACTAAACATTGAGAAGATAATCGCGAAGTCAAATCAATGTTGAAGACAAACCAAATGTGAAGACCTTGGAATTGTGACGCCAATTGAAACACTTCAAACAAGAATTTGGTGGTGGCGTTACCCACCGTATAGGAAGTATTAGACCAATACACGGCGCACAATTATCGTGGCGCTCCGAAGTCAAATTCCATGTTAATGTATTCACACTTAGAGTGTATGTCTTCATCGATTGAAGATATACGTTACTTCGTGTGTTGCACATCTAAGTCATCAACATGCATAACCGTTAGGATGTGTGTCCAATTACAGGACATTTGAGGATTCTAAGATATTTAGCTCACACCGCAACTTGCAAAACCTTTCCTCATCCAAGGGCTTCGTGAAGATATTTGCCAATTCCTCTTCAGTGTTGACGTGAATGATATCAATATCTTCCTCCATGACATGATCTCTGAGAAAGTGATGACGGATCTGAATGTGCTTTGTCTTCGAGTGTTGGACTGGGTTGTTGGCAATCTTGATGGTGCTTTTATTGTCGCAGTAAATTGGCAATTGCTTCAGATGGATGCCATAGTCCTTGAGCGTTTGCTTCATCCATAGAAGTTGAGCGCAGCAAGATCCAGCAGCAATGTATTCAGATTCAGCAGTGGAGAGAGATACACAGTTCTGCTTCTTTGAAGACCAACAGACAAGAGATCGTCCAAGAAAGTGACATGTGCCTAATGTGGAATTGCGATCAACCTTGTCACCAGCATAATCAGCATATGAGAATCCAACTAGATCAAACTCTAAGCCCTTTGGATACCATAATCCTAAGGTTGGGGTGTAAGCCAAATATTGAAGAATTCGCTTCACAGCTAAGTGATGTGATTCCTTTGGTGCCGCTTGGAATCGGGCACACATGCAAACTCTAAGCATTATATCTGGCCTAGATGCACATAAACAGAGTAAAGAACGAATCATGGAGCGGTATACCTTTTGATTGAACTCTTTACCATTGTCATCAGGACCCAATTGACCTTTGGTGGGCATTGGAGTTGTGTACCCTTTGCATTCTTGCATTCCAAACTTCTCCAGGCAATATTTGAGGTATTTCTCTTGGGATATGAAGATGTCGTTTCTCTGCTGATGATTTGAAGACCGAGGAAGAATTTCAGCTCACCCATCATGGACATCTGATATTGCTCTTGCATCATGTGCCCAAACTCATCACTGTATCTCTTGTCAGTGCATCCGAAGATAATGTCATCCACATAGATCTGGCACACAAACAGTTCACCATCGTATGTCTTCATGAAGAGAGTGGGATCCAGGGAACCAGGTTTGAAGACTTTGCTCTTCAGGAAGTCTTTGAGTGTGCATACCAAGCGCGAGGGGCTTGTTTGAGGCCATCTGATTGCCTTATTGAGCTTGTATACCATGTCAGGATGTTTTGGATCTTCAAAGCCAGTTGGTTGTGCAACATACACTTCTTCTTCAATCTTGCCATTGAGAAAAGCACTCTTCACATCCATTTGGTACAGGAGGATGTTGTGATGGTTGGTGTAGGCTAGCAGTATGCTTCAAGCCTAGCCACTGGAGCAAATGTTTCATCAAAGTCAATCCCTTCAACTTGAGTGTATCCTTGAGCAACGAGACAAGCCTTGTTTCTGACAACTTGACCATGCTCATCTTGTTTGTTGCGATAGATCCATTTGGTGCCTATGATATTGTGCTTGCGAGGATCAGGACACTTGACCAATTCCCATACATTGTTCAGCTCGAACTGTTGAAGCTCTTCTTTCATAGCTTGAATCCATTCAGGTTCCATGAAGGCTTCAACAACTTTCTTGGGTTCTGATATAGAGACAAATGCAAAGTGCCCACAGAAATTTGCTAGCCGTGTTGCTCTTGAACGAGTGAGTGGACCAGGTGCATTGATGCTATCAATTATATTCTCAATTGTACTTCATTTGCAACACGAGGATGAAATGGACAAATATTTTGCCCTTGCTGATCATTTTCTTCATCTTTAGCATTGGCTTCAGGCTGGACAGTGTCTTCAGGTTGATTAGGTGCAGAAATGATGATTTCTTCTTCAGCCTGTGCCTCTGAAGGTATGATATCTCCAGTACCCATAAGCTTGATTGATTCACTAGGTGGTACTTCATCTAGCACATTTGGCAGGTGCTCTCTTTGCGAGCCATTAGTCTCATCGAATCGCACATCCACAGTTTCAACCACTTTATAGTGAAAGAGGTTGAAGACTTTGTAGGAGTGTGAATCCTTTCCGTAGCCAAGCATAAAACCTTCATGTGCTTTAGGTGCACATTTTGAAGTGTGATGTGGATCCTTTATCCAGCACCTAGCACCAAATACTCTGAAGAAAATGACGTTTGGCTTCTTACCAGTTAGGAGCTCATAGGATGTCTTCTTTAGAAGCTTGTGAAGATAAACACGGTTGATGACGTGGCATGCAGTATCAATGGCTTGTGCCGTAACTTCCATGGAGTCTTGTATTCATCAAGCATCGTCGAGCCATCTCAATGAGGGTTACATTCTTGCGCTCCACGATGCCATTCTACTGAGGTGTGTATGGAGCTGAGAACTCATGAGTGATGCCCAATGTATCAAGATAAGTGTCGAGGCCGGTGTTCTTGAACTCTGTGACATTGTCACTTCTGATGTGCTTGATCTTGATGCCATAGTTCCTCATGGCACGATTGGTAAATCGTCTGAAGACATCATGCACTTCATTCTTGTAAAGGATTATATGCACCCATGTGTATCTTGAATAATCATCAACAATGACGAAGCCATAGAGGCAAGCAATGATAGTAAAAGTAGAGTAGTGAGTAGGGCCAAATAAGTCCATGTGAAGCAGCTCGAAGGGAAGAGATGTCGTCATGATTATCTTTGAGGGATGCTTGGCCCTTGTCATCTTTCCAGCTTCGCAGGCACCACACAGATGATCCTTCTTTAACTTGACGCCCTCGATGCCTACGACGTGTTTCTTCTTTGCGAGTGTGTACAAGTTCCTCATGCCAGCATGCCCTAGCCTCTGATGCCAGAGCCAGCACTCTGAAGCTTTTGCTAGAAGACATACGGCCAACTGTGGTCCTGCTGAGAAATCTACCATATACAAATCATCTTTCCGATACCCTTTAAAGACTAGAGACTTGTCAGATTCCATAAGAACAAGGCAATGATATTTTCCAAATATCACAATCATGTTCAAGTCACAAAGCATTGAGACAGACATTAAGTTGAAACCAAGGGATCAACAAGCATCACTTTATCCATGTGTTGATCCTTTGAGATTGCAACTCTACCTAGACCCAATACCTTGCTTTTACCAAAGGTCAAGAAATGTGATGTGACTTACATCGAGATGGACGTAAGGTTGAGTCCATGAGAAGACTTCGATCACCAATCATGTGGTTAGTGCATCCGCGTCCATAATCCACTCGAAGCCTTTGGTATCGTACCCTACAAAGGTGCGATTAGGGATAGGCTTCACCAAGGGAAATGTGAAGCATAAACATTTGACGAACAAGCATATTATCAAAGTTCAGATCCTGGTTAGGGCAGATAGGATGACTTTCAAGGAATCCAGGAACAAAATACATAGTAAGACCATTTGGGCATTTTATCTTGCGCCCCACAAGATGTTTTAGGTCCCCAGCATAAGCATCAGACGCCTTTGATTTCCGGCAGGAGACTTTTCCCTGCAAAAGAGAGTTAATTTTTCTTAACCACCCACATCTTTATGGGTGGATTAGAAGCAATGAGTCTAAGTGCAGCATCTGAGAACTTCGGCTTTGGAGCCCTAGCAAATAGCCTTGCAGGAGGTGAATAATACTCATAAGAATAAGCAGAATAGTTCTTGGTCTTATGAACATAGCGGTTTGAAGAAACACGCTCATATTCACAAGTCTGAGTATGGTTTCCCTGCAAAACATTGGCGATAGGGTGACTGGTGAGTCCTCTGTCTATATGAAGCCTTTGGACCATATGAAGCCTTTGGTCTGGGGTTTGTCTTCTTCCCAGGTGGTGTCATGACGACATCCACAGGAAGATTCTCAAGGCAACTTTTGGGCACCTAGATCTTCTTCATAGGTGGCCCATTCCTGCAGTTAGTACCAATATACCTGGCAAACACTTCACCATTCTGATTTTTAAACAGTTTATAGTTTGCATCAAAGGATTCATCAATGATAATTGGGTTAGCACAAGTGAAGCCAGATAAGGTAGACGGATCCAATGAAGGTCCCTTTGTAGCAACCCATGTGGTTTAGGGGTACTGCTCAGGCTTCCAGTAAGAACCATCAACATTCATTTTCCTCTCAAACCCAACACCCTCTTTCCTAGGGTTTCATTCAGAATCTGCTTTTTGAGGACATCACATAGTGTTTGATGCCCTTTGAGACTTTTGTACATTCCTATCTCAAGCAATGTCTTCAATCTGGCATTCTCATCAGCAATAGTAGTGGTATCCTCCGTAGAGGGGTTAGTTACCACATCAGCAGTTGAAGATATTGCAACCGTAACAGCAGTTGAACATTCAGTAAGAGAGACAGTGTTATCACGCTCAAGACATTTTAGACATGGTGGTTCAAATCCTTCCTGAGCGGAACTGATATGTTGAGCGCGAAGTGACTGGTTCTCTTTTTGAAGATCTTCATGAGCCGCTCTCAAGTTCTCAAGTTCTTGCTTCCTTTGAAGATAATCGTAGGAAAGCTTTTCATGATTTGTTGAGAGTGTTTCATGATGACTTTCAAGTTCCTCGTACTTAACATGAAGATTTTCGATGTCTTCAATTAAGGACTGAGATCGGGTCATTTCCGCGTCCAATAGGTCATCGCTTTTGTCTAGCAATTTTCGAATATGTTCCATGGCATTCTGTTGTTCAGTTGCAATTTTAGCAAGTGTTTTGTAGCTAGGTTTGGATTCACATTCAGAGTCATCTTCACTTGATGTTTGAAAGTAAGCATCGCGTGAGTTTACCTTGGCACCGCGTGCCATGAAGAAGTAGGTGGGAGTAGAGTCATCCTCATCATTAGCATCAGCGTTGGTGACGGGGCCATTATCTTCAGTGTTGAAGATGGATTTGGCAACATAAGCAGTAGCTAGATCCAGGCTTGCCACGCCTGAATCGGACTCCTCCTAAGACTCCACCTCTGCCTCCTCAGAAGCAGACTTCTCCTCTGAATCCATCTCCTTGCCAACAAACACACGAGCCTTGCCAGATGAGCTCTTCTTGTGTGATGAAGACTTTGATGAAGACTTTGAAGAAGACTTTGAGGATTTCTTCTTCTTGTTGTCATCAGAATCATATTCCTTGCTCTTCTTCGTCTTCTTGGTATCATTGTCCCACTATGGACACTCAGAGATGTAGTGACTGGGTTTCTTGCACTTGTGGCTTGTTCTCTTCTTGTAATCACGTGCGGAAGCTTCGCCCTTTCTAGATCGGGATCTTGAAGGCTTTCCGACGCCTTTCTTCTTGGTGAACTTCTGGAACTTCTTCACAAGCATAGCAAGCTCCTTTCCAATGTCTTCAGGATCCTCGGAACAGCAGTCAGATTCTTCTTCAAATGAGGAAATAGCCTTTGCCTTCAAAGCGCGAGTACGGCCATAGTTGGGACCATAGATATCTCTTTCCTCAGATAATTGGAACTCATGTGTGTTGAGCCTCTCAAGTATGTCAGATGGATCGAGAGTCTTGAAGTCAGGGCGTTCTTGAATCATCAGGGCCAGGGTATCAAATGAGTTTTCATGCGATCTCAAGAGTGTCTTGACGATTTCGTGCTTGGTGATCTCTGTGGCGCTGAGTGCGGTGAAGCTCATTTGTGATAACAGTGAGGCGATCAAATGTGAGCTGGACATTCTCATTGTCATTTCTCTTGAAGCGGTTGAAGAGGTTGCGAAGAACATTGATCCTTGAGTCTCTCTAGGTTAAGATGAAGGAAATATGCCCTAGAGGCAATAATAAAGTCATTATTTATATTTCCTTATATCATGATAAATGTTTATTATTCATGCTAGAATTTTATTAACCAGAAACTTAGTACATGTGTGAATACACAAACAAAACATAGTGTCCCTAGTATGCCTCTACTTGACTAGCTCGTTAATCAAAGATGGTTAAGTTTCCTGACCATAGACATGTGTCATCATTTGATGAACGGGATCACATCATTAGAGAATGATGTGATGAACAAGAACCATCTGTTAGCTTAGCATTATGATCGTTGAGTTTTATTGCTATTGCTTTCTTCATGACTTATACATGTTCCTCTGACTATGAGATTATGCAACTCCCGAATACTGGAGGAACACCTTGTGTGCTATCAAACGTCAGAACGTAACTGGGTGATTATAAAGATGCTCTACAGGTGTTTGTTGGGTTGGTATAGATCGATATTAGGATTTGTCACTCCGTGTATCGAAGAGGTATCTCTGGGCCCACTCGGTAATGCACATCACTATAAGCCTTGCATGCAATGTGACTAATGAGTTAGTTGCGGGATGATGCATTACGGAACGAGTAAAGAGACTTGCTGGTAATGAGATTGAACTAGGTATGATGATACCGATGATCGAATCTCGGGAAAGTAACATACCGATGACAAAGGGAACAACGTATGTTGTTATGCGGTTTGACCGATAAATATCTTCGAAGAATATGTAGGAGCCAATATGAGCATCTAGGTTCCGCTATTGGTTATTGACCGGAGATGTGTCTCGGTCATGTCTACATAGTTCTCGAACCCGTAGGGTCCGCACGCTTAACGTTCGATGACGATTTGTATTATGAGTTATGTGATTTGATGTACCTAAGGTTGTTCGGAGTCCCGGATGAGATCACGGACATGACGAGGAGTATCAAAATTGTTGAGATGTAAATATCTATATATTGGAAGGCTATATTCGGGCATCGGAAAGGTTCCGAGTGATTCGGGTATTTTTCGGAGTACCGGAGAGTTACGGGAATTCGCGGGGGTAAGTAGTGGGCCTTAATGGGCCATACGGGAAAGGAGAGAAGGGCCTCAAGGGGTGGCCGCGCGCCCCCCATGGCAAGTCCGAATTGGACTAGGGAGGGGGCGCCCCCCTCTCTTTCCTTCTCCCTCTCCTACTCCTTCCCTCTCTCCCCTCTTGGGAAAGGAAGGGGACTCCAACTAGGATTGGGAATCCTAGTTGGACTCCCCCTATAGGCGCGCCCCTCCTAGGCCGGCCTCCTCTTCCTCCCTTCTTTATATACGTGGCAGCGGGCACCCCAATAACACAACAGACAATCTCCTAGCCGTGTGCGTCCCCCCCCTCCACAGTTACACACCTCGGTCATATCGTTGTAGTGGTTAGGTGAAGCCCTGCGCCGGTAACTTCATCATCACCGTCAGCACGCCGTCGTGCTGACGAAACTCTCCCTCGGCCTCAGCTAGATCTAGAGTTTGAGGGACGTCACCAAGCTGAACGTGTGCAGATCACGGAGGTATCGTGCGTTTGGTACTTGATCGGTTGGATCGCAAAGATGTTCAACTACATCAACCGCGTTACTTAACGCTTCCGCTTTCGGTGTACGAGGGTACATGGACACACTCTCCCCGCTCGTTGCTATGCTTCTGCTAGGTAGATCTTGCGTGATAGTAGGAATTTTTTTGAAATACTACGTTCCCCAACAGTGGCATCCAAGCCAGGTCTATGTGTAGATGTTATATGCATGAGTACAACACAAAGAGTTGTGGGCGATAATAGTCATACTGCTTAACAGCATGTCATACTTTGATTCGGCGGTATTGTTGGATGAAGCGGCCCGGACTGACATTACGCGCACGCTTATGCGAGACTGGTTCTACCGACGTGCTTTGCACACTGGTTTTACCGACGTGCTTTAGTTGAATCGAGTGTGGCTACGCCCGGTCCTTGTTGAAGGTTAAAACAGCACACTTGATGAAAAATCGTTGTGGTTTTTGATCCATAGGTAAGAACGGTTCTTGCTAAACCCGTAGCAGCCATGTAAAACTTGCAACAACAAAGTAGAGGACGTCTAACTTGTTTTTGCTGGGAACGTTGTGATGTGATATGGTCAAGAAGTGATGATATATAAATTGTTGTATGAGATGATCATGTTTTGTAACAGTTATCGGCAACTGGAAAGAGCCATATGGTTGTCGCTTTATTGTATGAAATGCAATCGCCATGTAATTGCTTTACTTTATCACTAAGCGGTAGCGATAGTCGTAGAAGCAATAGTTGGCGAGATGACAACGATGCTTTGATGGAGATCAAGGTGTCAAGCCGGTGACGATGGTGATCATGACGGTGCTTTGGAGATGGAGATCAAAGGCACAAGATGATGATGGCCATATCATATCACTTATATTGATTGCATGTGATGTTTATCCTTTATGCATCTTATTTTGCTTAGTTCGGCGGTAGCATTATAAGATGATCTCTCACTAAATTTCAAGGTATAAGTGTTCTCACTGAGTATGCACCGTTGCGACAGTTTGTCGTACCGAGACACCACGTGATGATCGGGTGTGATAAGCTCTACGTTCACATATAACGGGTGGAAGCCAGTTTTGCACACGTAGATTACTCGGGTTAAACTTGACGAGCCTAGCATATGCAGATATGGCCTCGGAACACTGGAGACCGAAAGGTCGAGCGTTAATCATATAGTAGATATGATCAACATAGTGATGTTCACCATTGAAAACTACTCCATCTCACGTGATGATCAGACATGGTTTAGTTGATTTGGATTACGTGATCATTTAGATGACTAGAGGGATGTCTATCTAAGTGGGAGTTCTTAATTAATATGATTAATTGAAATTTAATTTATCATGAACTTAGTCCTGGTAATATTAGCATATCTATGTTGTAGATCAATAGCTCACGATGTAGCTCCCCGTTTATTTTTGATATGTTCCTAGAGAAAAACTATGTTGAAAGATGATAGTAGCAATGATGCGGACTAGGTCCGTGATCTGAGGATTATCCTCATTTCTGCATAGAAGAATTATGTCCTTGATGCACCGCTAGGTGATGGACCGATTGCAGGAGCAAATGCAGATGTTATGAACGTTTGGCAAGCTCGGTATGATAACTACTTGATAGTTTAGTGCGCCATGCTTTACGGCTTAGAACCGGGACTTCAAAAACTCTTTGAACGCCATGGAGCATATAAGATGTTCCAAGAGCTGAAATTGGTATTTCAGACTCATGCCCGAGTCGAGAGGTATGAGACCTCTAACAAGTACTTTGCCTACAAGATGGATGAGAATAGCTCAACCAATGAGCATGTGCTTAGAATGTCTGAGTACTACAATTGCTTGAATCAAGTGGGAGTTCATCTTCCAGATAAGATAGTAATTGACAAAGTTCTCTAGTCACTATCTCCAAGTTACTAGAACTTTGTGATGAACTATAATATGCAAGGGATGACGAAAGTAATTCCCGAGCTCTTCGCAATGCTGAAATTGACGAAGGTAGAAATCAACAAAGAGCATCAAGTGTTGATGGTTAACAAGACCACTAGTTTCAAGAAAAGGGCAAAGGGATAGAAGGGGAACTTCAAGAAGAATGGCAAGCAAGTTGCTGCTCAAGTGATGATGCCCAAGTCTGGACCTAAGCCTGAGACTGAGTGCTTCTACTGCAATTGAAATGGTCACTAGAAGTGGAACTACCCTAGATACTTGGCGGATAAGAACGATGGCAAAGTGAACAAAGGTATATTTGATATAGATGTTATTTATGTGTACTTTACTAGTGTTTAAAGCAACCCCTCGGCATTTGAAACTGATTCAGTTGCTAAGAGTAGTAACTCGAAATGGGAGTTGTAGAATGAACAGAAACTAGTTAAGGGTGAAGTGACGATGTGTGTTGGAAGTAGTTCCAAGATTGATATGATCATCATCGCGCACTCCCTATACTTTCGGGATTAGTGTTGAACCTAAATAAATGTTATTTGGTGTTTGTGTTGAGCATGAATATGATTTTATCATGTTTATTGCAATACGGTTATTCATTTAAGTTAGAGAATAATTGTTGTTCTGTTTACATGAATAAAACCTTCTATGGTCATACACCTAATGAAAATGGTTTGTTGGATCTCGATCGTAGTGATACACATATTCATAATATTTAAGCCAAAAGATGCAAAGTTAATAATGATAGTGCAACTTATTTGTGGCACTGCCGTTTAGGTCATATTGGTGTAAAGTGCATGAAGAAACTCCATGCTGATGGGCTTTTGGAATCACTTGATGCTTGCGAACCATGCCTTATGGGCAAGATGACTAAGACTCCATTTGTAACATCCCAAAATTCTAAATTTTGGAATGTTATAATAAATAGATAGATTTGATTGATTGTGTGAAATTGAGTGAAATTCGAAACTTTTTGAAAGTTAAATGAGAGGGAATAGAAGGACTTTCCCAAACTTTCATTTTGCATTTATGATCTCCATGAATTCAAATTCTTTTCATCACAAAAACCTGGAGAGAAGACGACATGACTTCTTCCATTTATTTAAATGAAAAGGGTTTTTGAAAACATTTTAATTTCATTTGAAACTATTTCAAATTCAGAACATTAAGCAACTCAATAATTTTCATGAGAGAAGATAAAATGACTTCTTCAAAACATATGAAATATGAGTTGGAAGTGTAAAAGGATCAAATTCAAAGTCCTTTTGAAATTATTTTCAGTTTGGAGTTATTTGGATTTTATTCAAATTATTTTCTCCAAAATAAAAATATATGGAAAATATGGTAACATGATTCCCTACATCAGAAAATTGGAGAGGTATACATTTGAAATTATTTTGGTATTTTTAAAATGATTTTTATTGGATTTTATTAGAGGAGTAGCATTGTTTGAATTATTTGAATTTTTGTGGATTTTATTTGGCTCTAGAAAATTGTTCATGTCATAGAGAATCTTTTTATGAAAATTTTGATATATTATATACCTATATAGTTTTTTTATTTGTTTTATTATTTTTGTTTGTCTGGAAAATCTTTATTAAAAAAAGCCTTCTCTACCGAACTGGGCCGGCCCAGCTAGCCGCCAGGCCAGGCCAGCCAGCCAAGACCAGCGCCGCGCCTCGTCCTGACCTCCCGTCGGACTCAGTAGCCTTGCCACCGCTTGTTGTCGTGGCCGAGCCGGACGCCTCTCGCCGCCGCCTCTCTTTGCCCCCTCCTCCACACCTTGAGCCTCCCCTCCCCTCCTATAAAGGGCGCCGCCCCGGGCCCCTCTCTCTCCTCAAGGCCATGCTCTCGCCAGCGTTACCGCCTTGTTGCCGATCTGCTCAGCCACAAGCCATATTGCCATGCGCCGCCCGCCACTTCTTGTCGCCGCCATTTGCCGCCGCCCGCCGCGCCCGCCCACAACCACCGCCGCACCTCATGAGTCCGCTGCCTCGCCGAAAACCGCCGCCGTCGTCGAAACCATCCGAACCGGTACAAAACCGGCCGTCTGATCCGGTTTTCCTGTTAAGTTCGGTTTTTCTTAAAAAAACCTAGACTAGATCTGTTTTTTTGGGGGTTTTATTAAATAGCGGACGTCCACTGTTTAGATCTTATAAACTAACGTTCGTTATTTAGTCTTTTCATTTTCTGTTTATTTACGTCAGGGGCCTATTCGTAATTATCTTTCTTACAAACTAGTCCTTCTGTTTCAAACTACCACATCTTTTCAACCGTTTGTCAGAATTAGATGAACCAACGCCCACTTCTTCGTTATGTTCCCCTCTATCCAGTAAAACAACATAAACATATTTTTGAAAGTTTTAAAAATTGAATTCAAACATATTTGTATTTAAACTTCGTTTGATCATAACTCGAGTTTTATAACTCCGTTTGAGTTGATTCTTTTTGCAAATCTAAGCTCTTGACCTAAACTTTCTGATAAGGCCAAATTAACTTAATTTTGGTACTGTTAGAATTTTTTCTATTGCAAGAGTTATTTGCTTGGTTTTGAAGTTTTCCGAATTGTTTTCTTTGTTCTTTCCGATCTTTTGAGTGATTGCTTATGTGTGGTTACTATTGCTTGTTTACGATAGATTGACCGGAGTGTGACGAGTAGAAATATCAGGAGTTATGATTGTGAATCATCTTCACCAACAGTACAGGCAAATTCATACTTTGATCATAGCCCTTTCATACCTAGTTTTTATGCATTAGTTACAACCCTCACACATTGCATGAGTAGGATCTCTTAACATGTGGGTTTGGGAAGTAGTTGATTAGGTAGAACCTATTGCCCTGTTTATTATCAAACCCTGGGAGTTACTTCTACGTTATGCTTATATTGCCATGCTATGCTCGTAGATGTGGATTGGGTTTGAGTGTATCCATGATGTATGTGAGTTGTTAATTAATGGTTCAACTTAAGGTGGCAACTTTAATACACATCTGGGTGGATTGCTTGTTTGGGCACCGGGAATCCGATGTTGTCCTAGGAGATCCTGGGATATACCATGTGATCCTCCTATGGTCCGCTACCCAGTCTCAAAGGGATCGTGAGATATTTCATGCTATTAACTTCCGTGTGCAGCCACAAGCCATTATGGGCTCTGGCATAGTTGAGTATGTTGTGTGACCTCTTTCAGTGGTGGGCTAGCAGATGTAGAGGGAAAGTAGGTGTAACTGTCCACCCGGAGTAAAGAGTTAATGCTTCTGAAAGACTGTGTCTCGGTCATCCGTTTATCAAACACTATGAAGTGCGAGAAATCCAACGGAGGAGATCGAGTCTTGTGGGGAAAAGTGTGCAAACCTCTGCAGAGTGTACAAACTAATCATGGTTAGCCGTGTCCCCGGTTATGGACATCTTGAGTATCTAGTACTTGGATTATCCTATTGTATCTCATCACTCTATATAATAAATTTTTTGGGTTGTTAATTACTTTTTAATTGGGATTGAGATGGGAATTTACCATTCTCAATGTTTTCAACAAACTTTGTAGTAAATAAAATATATTCCTTCGCAGTAGGGAAAAATTGGCTTTTCGCAAAAACATTACAACCATAGAGCTTTTCCACCAGCCAAATATGCATGTAGTGATAGCTATTATTCATCATTATCCTATGGTGTGAATTTGCCAGTACATTCAATGTACTGACCCTTTGTGGTTGCAACGTCTCATGTTGCAGGAATCTTACGACGAGTAAGTGATACGTTAGGGTTATGATTTCCACACTCAACTTCGTCGTTGGTGTTGATGGGAATTGTCGTGGAATTTTCACATCAGATGTCCTCTTGCAAGGACTTAGTCGTGGAGCCATCGCGACTAGGAAGCTTAAAGGGGTTAATGGGACAAGGGACACGAGAGAGGTTTTATACTAGTTCAGCCCCTTATGATGAAGGTAAAGCCTGCGTCTAGTTGGGTTGGTATTGCTAGGGTTTCGATGACAAGGGAGCGAAATACGCTATGCCTGGTTCTCGATTAGATGTTACTTGCCCTAAGCCGCCATCCGGCTCATAAGCAGTGTCCGGCTCGGTGACCAGTTAATCATGCCTTATAATACAAGTCATGCCATTATAGCGGTTTATCACTACGGGCCTTAAGTCGCCTGTGGGCTTTAGACCCTTTATTGAACCGCCATCTTCACGCTTGATCTTGGGCTTCATATGATGAATCACCTTTGCGTAACCCGACCCCTCCTGGGCGGCTTACACAAATAGTTATATCCCCAACATTAGGCCCCAGATTGATTTGAACCGGTTCATGTCAATCTTGAAATACCTTAAAGAAAAGCCTTCTGTCTTCTGTCTGTGAAAAGGTTATACCCTGCCGTGACGTCATCTTCTGAATCTGTGACCACCCGTCGTGACGTCATCTTCCATTAAATTCATATTTTACTCCGTTATATCTTTTAACGGATCTTTATCTTTACTGGCCATTCCGAAAATCGAGGCGTCGGAGTCGTTGGATAATAATGTCTGGCCTCCTTGTTTCTCGCGCTTTCTCAATCGGCCCTTCTTTATAAATAAGTACGACCCCTAGGTCTTTTTCCATTCTTCCCCTTCAGTCGTATTCTTCCTCTCGTGATCCTACTGCTGCTCAAGCTCCGCCGCCGCCGCCGCAGCAGAGCATCGCACCTTCATCGACCTTGGCCGCTGCATCAACCTGAACCGTCCAGAGATCCGCAACGAACCCCCGCAGCAAGTCTGCATCTGTAAGTTTTCTTCTTCCCTGTACCTCAGATCCACATTAGGATTCTTGAGTTCCTCGGTGTTCTTCGTTGTTCGTCACGAACTCTTCATTGATGTCTCCATCGCAGCCTGATTCGATCTATAAGAGAGTAAAAACTCATGCGGTAGTTGTTCCGCCCCCTTTTAAAATGTAAACAAACCCCTTTTCACTTGCACAGAGGCCTCATTCGAGCTTATGAACTCATCTGTACTGGCTTTAGGTCTGGAATATTTTCTTATTCGGAACGGCCATTTGATCCAAAATAATAACTGCAACTTGTGGAACCAGTTTGTTCCATACTTAGTCAAAAACCTATTTCTTCCAGATCCATTTAGCCACAGCGACTCTCACTGCCGGCTTAAAAAGACAATACTGATTGACAGCCTTGCCGACTTCTGGCGGTTTATGATAACTTAACTGCTTCTGATATTCATAGTGGCTTAACTGACCAGATACAATTAGCCATATGTCATTAGGCCCCTTCGTAAGCCGCCATATTGAATAGAATTTGAAATGTTTTTCTCCGAGTTAAATTGAACCGGAAAATTTTATTTTGTCATAGGCTTTCATCGCATAATGGCACCCAAGGCTCCCAAAGCACACTGTGACACAGAATCGGGTCAAGTCCATTGTTACTGAAAACACCTTGTCTGATTTCGTGAAGACTGACTATCTGCCCGAGAAAGAAGTCATGTCCTATCGTGCTCCTAATCCATCATAAGAAAAACCTCAACCTAAGGAGGGGGAAGTGGTCGTTTTTACTGATCATATGAACCGGGGCTTTTCTCCACCCGGCTCAAAATTCTTCAGGGATGTTTTACACTTTTTTGACCTCAGACCTCAAGATATCGGGCCCAACTCCGTGTCAAACATTTGCAACTTCCAAGTCTTTTGCGAGGTGTATCTTGGAGAAGAACCCAACCTATTGCTTTTTAGAGAATTGTTTTATTTAAACCACCAGAATGAACGTGCCAACAGGCCCAGCCTGGAACTTGGTGGTATCTCCATTCAGCGACGGAGGGACTGCCTTTTCCCATATGCTGAACTGCCAAGCCACCCTAAGGATTGGAACCAGACGTGGTTCTATTGCCAGGATGCTTCTCCGGCTGATGAGAACCCGCTGCCCGGCTTTTGTGCTCTGCGCCTTGAATCCAACCATCCACTGCCGGTTAAGTTATCTGCCGTTGAACGCCTACAGATTGCTCCTACCATAAAGAAAATCAAAGCTCTGTTGGGGAACGGCTTAGATGACATTGATTTGGTCCGTGTCTGGATCTCATGGCGGGTGATTCTGTTAAGCCGCCCAAATTTTGATGTGCACTTACACAGCGGTAAAGGATGACCCATTGCGTCATTGTCCTGATGACTTACCTGATGACATGGTTGAAGCCACGACCTAATCTCTTTTGAAAGAGGGCTCAGTGGTCAGTAACACCTTCGGCTTATGTAGCGACCAGACCTCAAATACCGATCTACGTGCTCGTGTGTCATCCACGGATCGATAATCTGACACCACACGATTTTGAAGGATTTATAACAGAGTAGCAATCACACACTTATTACATCGAATGTCTCAAGAGAGAACTTATTACAATAAAAATGGCTTAAGGCCATCTAATAACGATAACAGCGGAAGGGTTGGAAGTTAAGCGAGTCCATTAACTCCAACGGCATCACTGAGTATAGAACCACGACCTAAAGGCACCTTACTCGTCGTCTGAAAAGTCTGCAACATGAAACGTTGCAGCCCGAAAACGGGTCAGCACATGGAATATGCTGGCAATGTAACACATAGAGAGTAATGAAAGATTAAGCTATACTACATGCATATATGGCTGGTGGAAAGCTCTATGGTTACAGTTTTGCGTAAAGCCAAATTTTCCCTACTACAAAGGAATACATTTTATTTAACTATCATGGTGGTTGTTGAACATTGAGAATGGTTGACAGCATCCTAAATCCCAATTAAGCATCATCATTAAAACCCAAAAAAATTAATTAAATTAACATGATGAGATTCACATGATAATCCAAGTACTAGATACTCAAACGTCCATAATCAGGGACACGGCTAACCATGATTAGTTTGTACACTCTGCAGAGGTTTGCGCACTTTTCCCCACAAGACTCGATCTCCTTCGTTGGATTTCTCGCGCTACATGGTGTTTGAGAAACGGATGACCGAGACAGTCTTTCAGAAGCGCTAGCACCTTACGATCGGGTAGACCGTACCAACCTACATCCCCTACATCAGCTAGTCTACCACTGTAAGAGTTCGCACGACTTAGTCAACTATGCTAGAGCCCATAGTAGCTTGTGGCTGCACACGGAAGTTTCTAGTATGAATAGTCTCATGATCCCTTTGAATACCCAGGTCCAAAAGAAACAGGCAATCCTGGAATACCCAGGTACCTCAATCCACCCAGATGTGTGTTTAAATTGCCACCTTAGATAAACCATTTATTAACAATCTCACATCTGTCATGGATATCACTCACCCAATCCACGTCTACTAGCATAGCATGGCATAAGAAGCAAACGTAGAAGTACTACCAAAGGTTTAATAGTAAAACCGGTAATAGGTACTACCTCATCTACTTCCCATCCCACAATTTAGTTAGATCCTAATCATGCAATGTTGAGGATTGATCTAATGCAATAAAAACTGGGTAGTAGACAGGTATGATCAAAATGTTACTTGCCTTGCTGATGATCCGCGAAACCTAGAGATTCGAAGTAATAGGCGGCGCACTCCGGGTACTCTATCGCAAACAAACAAACAAGAATAAAATAAGTACTCATCTCATGCACAGGTAAAACTCAAATAAGAGATCTAACCAGAAAGTTCAACTTGATAACTCCGGTTTGCAAAAAGAATCAAATCAAACGAAGCAACGAAAGTCAAACGGCGAAAGAAAACAACTTCGTTTTACTAATCTGGACTTAAGTCAAATTTTACAGATGCAAAAACTTGTATAAGTTGGTTAAATGAAAAGAGGGTTTCGAGACGAAACTCCAGGCGCTTGAATCGCCTGATTCCGATAAACGAGCGAAAAGTTATACTACAACGAAAATCGGATCAGAAATCGCGATCAGAAATAATCGCGGAAAATCCAAGAAAAAGAAAAACGACGAACAGGTTAATGAACGAACATTCGTTATCTAGATCTAAACGAAGAACGCGTTCATTAGAACGAATGAACGAGCAAACGCTCACTAAATAAATAAACCGAAAAAACCGATCTATAAAAAAATGAAACTTAAAAAAAATAAACCATGGTTAAATAAAAAAATCGGGCGGTTTTCTGAGGAAACCCGCCGGCGATGGCGGCTACCTCGGGCGGGTCCGGGCGAGGCGGCGGGCGGCTCCGAGAGCGGGCGGGCGGCAATGGCGAGGCGGCGGGCAGCGCGGCGACGGAACGAGGCGGCGGCGGCGCTAGGGTTTGGGGCGCGGGTGGCTGCGGGCTGGTGGGCTCGGGGCCCGGCGGCGGCTTATAAAGCCCGGCCAAGTGAGTCCTGGCGATTCTGACCAAGGTCGGTTCGGATTTTTAAAAAAAAATTAATTCCGCGCAGAAAAACTAACGAAAGAAATACTAAACGGACTCCAAAAATCCAGAGATAAATTTTCCCTGACTTCTAAAATCAAGTCGTACAAAGTGAACATTTATTTGGGGCCTAAATGCAATTGTGAAAAACACATATTTTTCCTAAATTCAAATAAAATAGCGAAAAACTCCGAAATAAAATCTTATTTGATTTTATTATTAAACCCTCAATATTTCTTTATTTTGGGAAAGTCATTTTGTTCCCTCTGTCATATTTTTTTGTAATAGAATTAATTGAATATAAAATAATTAAAATCAAATGATCCTATTCTCAAAATTTGAGAAAACTCAAATATGAAAATAACGAAATCCCCAACTCTCTCCGTGGGTCCTTGAGTTGCGTAGAATTTCTAGGATCAAAACCAAAGGCAAACAAAATATGATATGCAATGATGATCTAGTGTATAACATTCCAAATTGAAAATTTGGGATGTTACAAACCTACCCCCCTTAAGATGAATCTCGCCCTCGAGATATGGGTTGGCTAGAAAATAGGTGAGGGTGGTCTTTCAGCAAATCTTCCTCTCGCTCCCAGGTGGTTTCATCCTCTGTGTAGTGGCTCCACTGAACTTTGCAAAACTTGATAACCTTGCTGCGGGTGACTCGGCTGGCAAACTCAAGAATCTTAACTGGTTTCTCCTCATAGGTCAAATCATTATCCAACTGAATTGCCTCCAACGGCACGGTATCCCTCAGCGGTATATCAGCCATCTCCGCGTGGCACTTCTTCAGCTGAGAAACGTGGAACACATCATGAACTCCTGACAATCCTTTGGGCAATTCCAACTTGTAGGCCACTTCTCCCATACGTTCCACAGCTCGGTATGGTCCTACAAAACGTGGCACTAACCGTGTCCCTCTTCAGCCTGGCCAAGCTGCTGGTGCTGCTGTTGATACTTCTGTGGCTCCTGCTGCTGATGTGGAGGAGGATGATTATGTGGGAGATTACGAGGATGAGGTTGATCAACATTAGAACTACGTGCAACCACCAGGACCACAACCACCGTGTCGCCCACATGCAAATAATGGCAATGTTGGGCTCCCCTCAGTACGAGATCATGACCATCTCCCTAAACTGAAATTGAATATTCCACCATTTGAGGGTAGATATGTTCACGATATATATCTTACTTGGGAGTTAGAAACTGAACAACGATTTACATGTTTACAATATCCCCGAGGAGAGACGATGTTCCCTCTGCTGTTTGTGCTTTCACTAGCTTTGCATGTGTTTGGTGGTCTGAACATTGTCGATTATATCCTGTTCCAGCTACTTGGGCTGCTTTGAAAACTGTTATGCGTACTCGTTGGGTTCCACCATATTATCAACGTGAATTACTTCAAAAATTGCAGCGCTTAAGACAAGGAAAAATTCGTAGAAGAATATTATCGGGAATTACAAACCGCTTGATTAGATGTGGTATTGTTGAGGAGAATGAAGCTATGCTTGCACGTTTTACGGGTGGATTAAATAGAGAGATTCGCACCATTCTAGACTACAAGGATTATAATAATATCACTCAATTATTCCATCTTGCTTGTAAAGCAGAACGTGAAGTGCAGGATCGACAGGCATTGGCGCGGACTAACTTTTCTGCAGGTCGACCTTCATCATGGACACCACGTGCATCATCTACTTCCACACGTTCTACTACACCGGCACCTCCGTCGGCTGCCACCTCCAATCGTGATACAAGAAAGCAGGCACAACCACCACTATATGCCAAGAGCACACCTGCTGGGCCTACACAGAGCTCTTCTTCTTCCATGGCGTCAACATGGCACACGAGTGATATTATTTGTCGTCGTTGTAAGGGAAGAGGACATTTTGCGAGAGAATGCCAATCTCAGCGTGTGATGATTGCTACCGAGGATGGTGGGTATGAGTCCGCTAGTGACTATGATGAAGAGACTTTGGCTCTTATTACACATGAAGAACACGGTGGAGATGATTACGATCATGAGACACAATACATGGCTGCTGAAGATGCCGATAGGTATGAATGTTTAGTTGCTCAACGTGTTTTGAGTGTGCAGGTTACATGTGTTGAGCAAAATCGAGGCATAATTTGTTCCATACAAAGGGAATTGTGAAGGAACGTTCTATTCAGCGTCATCATAGATGGAGGGAGCTGCAACAACTTGGCTAGCATGGAGATGGTGGAGAAGCTATCTCTCACCACAAGACCACATCCACATCCTTACTACATCCAATGGTTCAACAACAGCGGCAAGGTTAAGGTAACACGTAGTGTTCGTGTGCATTTAGTATCTCTACATATGCTTTGATTATGTTGATTGTGATGTGGTACCTATGCAAGCATGTTCCTTATTACTTGGTCGACCATGGCAATTTGATAAAAATTATGTACACCATGGTAGAAACAATCAAGATACTCTTGTTCATAAGGATAAAAATATTACTTTGCGTCCTATGACTCCCGATTCCATTTTGAAAGATGATATTAATCGAGCTAATAAAGCAAAACAGGATAAAAATAAGAGTGAAAATCAGATTGTGGCAAAAGAATTTGAGCAACAAATGAAGCCTAATAGTAAACCATCTAGTGTTGTTTCTGAAATTAAATTGAAAAGTGCATGTTTACTTGCCACTAAATCTGATATTGATGAGCTAGATTTCAGCAATTCTGTTTGCTATGCTTTTGTGTGCAAAGAGGCATTATTTTCATTCGAGGACGTGCCTTCCTCTTTGCCTCCTGCTGTCACTAACATTTTGCGGGAGTTCACGACGTCTTTCCACAAGGCGTGCCACCGGATTACCTCCCATTCGAGGGATTGAGCATCAGATTGACTTAATTCCCGGTGCATCATTACCCAACCGTGCACCATACCGTACCAATCCGGAGGAGACGAAGGAGATTATGCGTCAAGTACAGGAGCTGCTCGACAAAGGTTATATCGCGAATCCCTTAGTCCTTGTGCTTTGTTCCTATTATTCTAGTGCCAAAAAGGATGGTACATCACGATGTGTGTTGATTGTAGAGGCATTAATAATATTACTATTTGTTATCGCCATCCTATTCCTAGGCTAGATGATATGCTTGATGAATTGAGTGGCTCTACAATATTCTCCAAAGTTGATTTATGAGTGGATATCATCAAATTCTTATGAAATTGGGAGATGAATGGAAAACAGCATTTAAAACTAAGTTTGGATTATATGAGTGGTTAGTCATGCCTTTTGGGTTAACTAATGCACCAAGTACTTTCATGAGATTAATGAACGAAGTTTTACGTGCTTTCATTAGACGATTTGTGGTAGTTTACTTTGATGACATATTGATTTATAATGATCTTTGGAGGAACATTTGGAACATTTACGTGCTGTTTTTATTGCTCTACGTGATGCATGTTTGTTTGGTAACCTTGGGAAGTGCACCTTTTGCACCGACTGAGTATCTTTTCTTGGCTATGTTGTTACTCCACAGGGAATTGAAATTGACAAAGCCAAGATTGAAGCTATTGAGAGTTGGCTGCAGCCCAAAACGGTCACACAAGTGAGGAGTTTTCTTGGCCTCGCTGGATTCTATAGGCGTTTTGTGAGAGATTTCAGCACCATTGCTGCACCTCTCAACGAGCTTACAAAGAAGAATGTGCCTTTTGTTTGGGGTACCACACAGGAAGAAGCCTTCACGGTATTGAAAGGTAAGTTGACACATGCTCCTTTACTCCAACTTCCTGATTTTAATAAGACTTTTGAGCTTGAATGTGATGCTAGTGGAATTGGATTAGGAGGCGTGTTATTACAAGATGGCAAACCTGTTGCATACTTTTCTGAAAAATTGAGTGGGCCTAGTCTGAATTATTCTACTTATGATAAAGAATTATATGCTCTTGTTCGGACTTTAGAAACATGGCAACATTATTTATGGCCCAAAGAATTTGTTATACATTTTGATCATGAATCTTTGAAACATATTAAAAGTCAAGCTAAACTGAATCGTAGACATGCTAAATGGGTTGAATTCATTGAGACTTTCCCTTATGTCATTAAACACAAGAAGGGTAAAGAAAATGTTATTGTTGATGCATTGTCTCGTCGCTATACTATGCTTTCACAACTTGACTTCAAAATATTTGGTTTGGAGATCATCAAAGATCAATATGTGCATGATTCTGATTTTAAAGATGTATTGCAGAATTGTAAAGAAGGAAGAACGTGGAACAAGTTTGTCGTTAATGATGGATTTGTGTTCCGTGCTAACAAGCTATGCATTCCAGCTAGCTCCGTTCGTCTTTTGTTGTTGCAGGAGGCGCATGGAGGAGGACTAATGGGACACTTTGGCATGAAGAAGACGGAGGATGTACTTGCTACACATTTCTTTTGGCCAAAGATGAGACGGATGTTGAGCGTTTTATTGCTCATTTGCACTACATGTCAAAAAGCTAAGTCACGACTCAATCCTCATGGTTTATATATGCCTTTGCACTGTACCTAGTGTTCCTTGGGAGGATATATCTATGGACTTTGTTTTAGGTTTACCTAGAACAAAGAAGGGAGGATAGCATATTTGTTGTCGTGGATAGATTCTCGAAAATGACACACTTTATACCATGTCATAAAAGCGATGATCTTTGTTAATGTTGCTGATTTGTTCTTTCGTGAAATTATTCGCTTGCATGGTGTGCCAAGTACTATTGTTTCATATCGTGATACTAAATTTCTTAGCCACTTTTGGAGATGTTTATGGGCTAAGTTGGGGACTAAACTGCTTTTTAGTACTACTTGTCACCCCCAAACTGATGGTCAAACTGAAGTAGTCAATAGAACATTGTCTACTATGCTTAGGGCTGTTTTGAAGAATAATAAGAAAATGTGGGAGGAATGCTTGCCTCATATTGAATTTGCTTATAATCGCTCATTGCATTCTACTACTAAGATGTGCCCTTTTGAAGTTGTGTATGGTTTCCTACCTCGTGCACCTATTGATTTGTTGCCTCTTCCATCTTGGAGAAGGTTAATTTTGATGCTAAACAACGTGCTGAATTGATTTTAAAAATGCATGAGTTAACTAAGGAAAACATTGAGCGTATGAATGCTAAATATAAACTTGCCGGAGATAAGGGTAGAAAACATGTTGTGTTTGCACCGGAGATCTTGTTTGGTTACATTTGCGTAAGGATAGATTTCTGATTTGCGCAAATCAAAGCTAATGCCACGTCTTTGATGGTCCCTTTAAGGTGTTGGAGAAAATAAATGATAATGCATATAAACTTGAGCTGCCTGCTGCAGATTTTGGGGTTAGTCCCACTTTTAACATTGCAGATTTGAAGCCTTATTTAGGTGAGGAAGATGAGCTTCCGTCGAGGGCGACTTCATTTCAAGAAGGGAGGATGATGAAGACATCAATAACATTGTTACACCCAGCCCCTCTTGCTACATATCTTGGACCAATTACTAGAGCTCACAAGACGCCAATTGAATTATCAGGTACTTTCGTTTCTTGGTAATGATTCTAATGTTCATGAGAATATGATGCTGCCTAAATTGGATACATTTGTTTTGCTTACAAATGAAAGGCCTAGCTTGGAGAAGGATGGACATTGGAGCAAGAACAAGCATGGAGATGATGCCATGCGCAAGGGGAACAAGAACGGAGTTACAAGTGATGATTTCAGTACTTTGAAGCCACCATAATGGGTGCATGAAGCCTTGGACAAAATATACAAGATGCTACTTCATAAACTTCGTCCCGAGGCTATTCTAGGTGTTGCGTCACCTTATTATTGGGCCAGGCCCTTGTAATTTCGAAATACACAAGTATAGACTATTTTTAGAGTCCGTATGTGTGGGGAAACAAGAGATAGGGTTGATTTCGGACCCGTCCACCAAGGGCCACGAAATTCCCCCCCTCTTCCTCCATATATACAGCCCTTAGGGCACCGTTTAGACTTTGGGTTTTGTTTAGATTAAAAGTTCGCCATAGCTGCAACTTCGCGTGCCGTTTGTGTTCAACGACCAGACAAAGGCGTCACAGAACCCCACCTTGATCAATAAAGCTTTCATCTTATATTCGCAATATCCAGATTGCAATCTCAGTTTCTTGCTTGTTCTTTGTTTGCTCGCAGGAAGCAGACCCTCGTGGTCAGGTTGATCGTGCTCCGGCGTGGTCAATAACCTCTCGGAGTTGGTTTAGCGATTGCTATAGCGGCGTCCTCGCACGTTCGTAGTCGGATCGTCAAAGTCGACTTCCTCCAAAGCGAAAACCAACATCTCATCGAAAGACGGGACACCTTTGCCTCTATCATCGACACTCTTACTTATCCTGTTGTGATCCCCTATACTTGTGGGTTATCAAGACCTTTTTCTGGCGCCGTTGCCGGGGAGACATAGCGTGGGGTGAATACTCTCGTGTGTGCTTGTTTCCTTTATCACTAAGTAATTTTTATTTGATGTTCTAAGTTGTTCTCTATCTTTAGTTATGGATATGGAACACGAAATACCAAAAAAATTAGGTGTACTTGCTACTCATGGAGATGAGGAACCTCCTAAAACCCTCGATGCTCAATATGTGAAAAATATTATGTATCACTTTGATAATCCTGAAAACCTCATTCAATTTGGTAATGGGAGTAATGTTGGATCAACGTGAATACTTTAGGGATTATCTCTTGACACAAAAAGGGAAACTATTATGGGATCAAATTTATATATTGAAGTGGTATGCTAGACAATTATGCTCGGAATATGATTATACTTGTTGCTCTAGGATGAATGCTCCACACCTCCCCTTTTCATGCAAATTTAATGATAATAAAACCTTGGCTTCTTATGCTAGAGGTATATATGATTAGTATCATATGGAACAAATAGAAGAATTTGTTGCTTTTATGGGTGCTTATGAAATTGAATATATGTTCAAAGAGTTTGATGATTTTGATGATGTTGTTTATAGATCTGAAAATTTAGCTATCCTCAAATATTGCTATGAGAATTATGAATACAATGCCTATATTAATGCACTTATTGAGAAAGTCTCCGCTGTCCAAGAAGAGACTAATATTTTGCAGGAATCTATGGAAGAAGAAATTGATGAAACTGTGAGCTCATTGGATGAAAAAGATGAGGAGGAGAGCGAAGAACAAAAGGAGGAAGAGCGGATTGATCACTCGTGCCCACCTTCTAATGAGAGTAACCCTTCAACTCATACATTGTTTAATTCCCCTTCGTGCTTACCGAAGGATGATTGCTATGATGACTATTATGATCCCATTGATTCTCTTGAAATATCCCTTTTTGATGATGCTTGCTATGCTTGTGGCCAATATGCCAATATGAATTATGCTTATGGAGATGAACTTGCTATAGTTCCTTATGTTAAACATGAAATTGTTGCTATTGCACCCACGCATGATAGTCCTATTATCTTTTGAATTCTCCAAACTACACTATATCGGAGAAGTTTGTGCTTATTAAGGATTATATTGATGGGTTGCCTTTTACCATTGCACATGATGATTTTGATGAATGTAATATGCATGTGCTTGCTTCTCCTACTTGCAACTATTATGAGAGAGGAACTATATCTCCGCCTCTTTATGTTTCCAATATGATAGAATTTCAAGAATCTGCTTATACTATGCATTGGCCTTTACTATGTGTGCATGAGTTGTTCTTTTATGACATGCCGATGCATAGAAAGAGAGTTAGACTTCGTCATTACATGATATATGTTACTTTGTGCTCACTACTAAATTACAAATCATTGTTAATTAAAATTGGCTTTGATATACCTTGGGATCCGGTGGATTCATTACTTGAGCACTTTATGCCTTTCTTAATGGCTTTAAAGAATGCGCTGCCAGTGAGACAACCCGGAAGTTTTAGAGAGTCATTTATTTCTGTTGAGTGCTTTCATATAGTTTAAAAACAATAAAAATAAAGAAGGGAACCCAAAACTTTTCAAAAAGGAAAGCGAAAGTGAGAAAGACAAGCATTGTTGAAGTGGGAGAGCTCCTTGAACTTTGTTCATGCTCATGGCAACTTTGTGAATCTTGATTACAGAAAATTTTCAATAAAAATAATTATCCCCTTGTACAATTCCATTGTATTATAAAAATAATGTGCCAAGGTTTGCCTTTAGGATGTTTACAATGCTTGTTGGTTTGTGCGGTGCAGGACAGAAACTTTGGCTGTAGTGCGTGAATTTTAATTTTTTACTAGAACGTCAAATGGTTCTGATTCTTTTTGCACTGTCTTACTGTACAACTTGTTTATTTGTCCTAATTTTGGCAGAATGTTTCAAGTATCAGAAGTATTGTGAATGTTCAGATTGTTATAGACTGTTCTGTTTTAGACAGATTCTGTTTTTGATGCATAGTTTGCTTGTTTAGATGAAACTATCAATTTATATCAGTGGATTAAGCCATGAAAAAGTTATATTACAGTAGACAAAATGCAAAAACAAAATATGAATTGGTTTGCAACAGTACTTAGAGTGGTGACTTGCTTTATTATACTAACGGATCTTACCGAGTTTTTACATTTGGAGTTTTGTGTGGATGAAGTGTTCGATGATCGAGAAGGTCTCGATGTGAGAAGAAGGAAGAGAGGCAAGAGATCAAGCTTGGGGATGCCCAAGGTAACCCAAGTAAATATTCAAGGAGACTCAAGTGTCTAAGCTTGGGGATGCTGGAAAGGCATCCCCTCTTTCTTCAACAAATATCTGTATGTTTTCGGATTCGTTTCGTTCATGCATTATGTGCAAGTCTTGGAGCGTCTTTTGCATTTAGTTTTCACTTTTCTTTTATGCACCATGCTGGTATGAGATAGAATGCTCTTTGCACTTCACTTAAATCTTTTGAGTATGGCTTTATAGAATGCTTCATGTGCTTCACTTATATCATTTGAAGTTTGGGTTGCCTGTTTCTCTTTACATAGACAACCGCCATTTGTAGAATGCTCTTTTGCTTCACTTATATTTGTTAGAGCGTGGGCATATCTTTTGTAGAAAAAATTAAACTCTCGTGCTTCACTTATATCTATTTAGAGAGATGACAGGAACTGGTCATTCACATGGTTAGTCATAAAATCCTACATAAACTTGTAGATCGCTGAATATGATATGTTTGATTCCTTGCAATAGTTTTGTGATATAAAGATGGTGATATTAGAGTCGTGCTAGTTGAGTAATTGTGAAATTGAGAAATACTTGTGTTGAGGTTTGCAAGTCCCGTAGCATGCATGTATGGTGAACCGCTCAGAACGAAGTCGGAGCATGAGGTGTTTATTGATTGCCTTCCTTATGAGTGGCGGTCGGGGACGAGCGATGGTCTTTTCCTACCAATCTATCCCCCTAGGAGCTTGCGCATAGTACTTTGTTTCGATGACTAATAGATTTTTGCAATAAGTATGTGAGTTCTTTATGACTAATGTTGAGTCCATGGATTATACGCACTCTCACCCTTCCATCATTGCTAGCCTCTTTCGTGCCGTGCATTGCCCTTTCTCACCTCGAGAGTTGGTGCAAACTTCGCCGGTGCATCCAAACCCTGTGATACGATACTCTCTATGACACATAAGCCTCATTATATCTTCCTCAAAACAGCCACCATACCTACCTATCATGGCATTTCTGTAGCCATTCCGAGATATATTGCCATGCAACTTCCATCATCATCATATACATGACTTGAGCATTCATTGTCGTATTGCTTTGCATGATCGTAAGATAGCTAGCATGATGTTTTCATGGCTTGTCCATTTTTTGATGTCATTGCTACGCTAGATCATTGCACATCCCGGTACACCGACGGAGGCATTCATATAGAGTCATATCTTTGTTCTAGATATCGAGTTGTAATATTGAGTTGTAAGTAAATAAAAGTGTGATGATCATCATTATTAGAGCATTGCCCCAGTGAGGAAAGGATGATGGAGACTATGATTCCCCCACAAGTCGGGATGAGAATCCGGACGAAAAAAATAAAGAAAAAATAAAAAACAAAAAAAGAGAAGGCCCAAAAAAGAGAAAAAAAGAAAATAAAAAAATGAGAGAAAAAGAGAGAAGGGGCAATGTTACTATCCTTTTACCACACTTGTGCTTGAAAGTAGCACCATGTTCTTCATATAGAGAGTCTCTTGAGTTATCACTTTCATATACTAGTGGGAATTTTCATTATAGAACTTGGCTTGTATATTCCAGTGATGGGCTTCCTCAAATGCCCTAGGTCTTCATGAGCAAGCAAGTTGGATGCACACCCACTTAGTTTCAGTTTGAGCTTTCATATACTTATAGCTCTAGTGCATCCGTTGCATGGCAATCCCTACTCCTCACATAGATATCTATTAATGGGCATCTCCATAGCCCGTTGATATGCCTAGTTGATGTGAGACTTTCTCCTTTTTGTCTTTTCCACATAACCCCCACCATCATATTCTATTCCACCTATAGTGCTATGTCCATGGCTCACGCTCATGTATTGCGTGAAAGTTGAAAAGGTTTGAGAACATCAAAAGTATGAAACAATTGCTTGGCTTGTCATCGGGGTTGTGCATGATGTGAATATTTTGTGTGGTGAAGATGGAGCATAGCCAGACTATATGATCTTGTAGGGATGAGCTTTCTTTGGCTATGTTATTTGAATAAAACATAATTGCTTGGTTGGTATGCTTGAAGTATTATTGTTTTTATGTCAAAGGATAGATTATTGCTTTGAATCACTCGTGTCTTAATATTCATGCCATGATTAGACATATGATCAAGATTATGCTAGGTAGCATTCCACATCAAAAAATATCTTTTTTATCATTTACCTACTCGAGGACGAACAGGAATTAAGCTTGGGGATGCTGATACGTCTCTATCGTATCTATAATTTTTTTATTGTTCCATGCCAATATTATCCAACTTTCATATACTTTTTGGCAACTTTTTATATTATTTTTGGGACTAACATATTGATCCATTGCCCAGTGCCAGTCCCTGTCTGTTGCATGTTTTTGGTTTCGCAGAATATCCATATCAAACGGAGTCCAAACGGGATAAAAACGGACGGAGCTTATTTTTGGAAATTTTGGAAGGAAAATCAACGCGAACCTCACGAGGCAGGGGGGCACGCCTGCCCCCCCTAGGCGCGCCCCCTACCCTCGTGAGCCCACCGTAAGGCGGTTGATGCTCTTCTTTTGCCGCAAGAAAGCTAATATTCGAAAAAAATCACGGCAAAGGTTTCAAGCCAATCGAAGTTACGGATCTCCATATATACGCGAAACGGTGAAACAGAGCCAAAACAGAACGCAGAAACAGAGAGATAGATCCAATCTCGGAGGGGCTCTCGCCCCTCCCAAGCCATGGGAGCCAAGGACCCGGAGAAACCCTCCTCCCATCAAGGGAGGAGGTCAAGGAAGAAGAAGAAGAAGGGGCTCTCTCCCCTTGCTTCCGGTGGTCTTGGGAGGCTGCCATGAGCCATCATCATCACCGCGGTCTTCACCAACACCACCGTCATCTTCACCAACATCTCCATCACCTTCCCCCCTCTATCTACAGCGGTCCACTCTCCCGCAACCCGCTGTACCCTCTACTTGAACATGGTGCTTTATGCTTCATATTATTTTCCGATGATGTGTTGCCATCCTAGGATGTCTGAGTAGATTTTCGTTGTCCTATCGGTGATTGATGAATTGCTATGATTGGTTTGAATTGCGTGTTTTATTATTGGTGTTGTCCTATTGTGCCCTCCGTTTCACGCAAGCGTGAGGGGTTCCCGCTGTAGGGTTTGCAATATGTTTATGATTTGCTTATGGTGGGTGACGTGAGTGACAGAAGCACAGACCTGAGTAAGTAGGTTTTGTGTATGGGATAAAGAGGACTTGATACTATAATGCTATGGTTGGGTTTTACCTTAATGAATCTTTAGTAGTTGTGGATGCTTTCTAGAGTTCCAATCATAAGTGCATATGATCCAAGTAGAGAAAGTATGTTAGCCTATGCCTCTCCCTCAAATAGAATTGCAATAGTGATTACCGGTCTAGTAACATAGTCAATTGCTTAGGGACAATTCCACAACTCGTACCACCACTTTTCCACACTCGCCATATTTACTTTAGTTGTGTCTTTATCTAAACAGCCCCTAGCTTTTATTTACGTGCTCTTTATTTTCTTGCAAGTCTATCCGAAAACACCTACAAAGTACTTCTAGTTTTATACTTCTTCTAGGTAAAGCGAACGTCAAACGTGCGTAGAGTTGTATCGGTGGTCGGTAGAACTTTAGGGAATATTTGTTCAACCTTTAGCTCCTCGTTGGGTTCGACACTCTTACTTATCGAAAAATGTTGCGATCCCATACTTGTGGGTTATCACCATCGCGCACGTTTGAGGCGCTCAACACTTGTTCAAGCCGACGTCGTTATATTCTTCCGGTTTATATTGATCTTCTGCTTTAGTTGCCCTGCATACAGAACAAAAATGCAAGTCCCTTGGCGGCTTACCGCATGGCGGGTCATATGTTTTACAGATAACCCGGAGTATGAATTAAAAAATCATAAAAAGGCCGGTTCTCAATTATATCCTTAAGACATAATCGTAACAGCATACATGTGATCCTTTGATTACCTTGTCGGCTTGTGCGACCCGAACAATTAGGGTAAGCATTTTAATCCTGAAACCTTGCACATATGATGCTTGTTATGCACCAACAACTGTATTTTATCAAAAGTAAGCCGGTGGGATAAAAATCACCCCATAAGTTCTTTTAGAAAAAGATATGCAACCGTCAAACAATTGTGATTTGCAAAGTTTTATAAGAGATAGACAAAATTCAAAGGCTGCTGATTCGAATACGATCAGTAAACCGTTCCAAAGGGGTTAAGCTAAGATTCGGATACGATCATATAGCCCCCAGTGGCTCTGGCGATGCCGATCAAGTGGGTATCGACAGCTATGTTCTCTTTGGTTCGAATACGACCTATGTTTGAACAGGAAGCCCCCAAGTGACCATAAGAGTTGTTTAATGACGCTGATTCGAATATGATCCACGTCAGACCCAAAGGGGTTGAGATATGATTCAGATATGATCAAGAAGCCCCCTAGTGGGTTTGGCAGTATGCCGATCAAGAGGGTATCGACAGCTACGTTCTCTTTGGTTCGAATACGACCTATGTTTGAACAGTAAGCCCCCTAGTGATCATGGCTAGATTCAGATATGATCATAAGCCGTACCAAGGGGAAAGCCGGATTCAAATATGATCCATTCCTTGTTGGTTGTTTCAGCAATATAATAAGGAAGACATGTAAACATTTGAGGATGAAAAGGATGGAGGTCATGATTTATTGCTTTTCATAATATATACATCTCAAAATATATGTACATCCTGAGAGCCGGTGGCTCAAGTATAGTAAGGCCAAAGATGAGCGATATTCCACGGCCAACGGGTCTCCTCCTCCGACTTACGTGAGTCTTTGTGTTCTCGAACAACGATGAGGTAATATGACCCGTTGTTCAGGTTCTTGCTGACCACAAAGGGTCCTTCCCAAGGGGGAGATAGCTTGTGCATATCGGATTGATCCTGGATGAGCCGGAGCACCAAATCACCTTCCTGAAAGGTTCTGGACCTAACCCGGCGGCTGTGGTAGCAGCGCAGGTCTTGCTGGTAAATCGCCGAGCGGGCTATTGCCAAGTCTCACTCTTCATCCAACAAATCAAGTGCATCCTGACGAGTTTTTTCATTATCAGCCTCAACATAAGCCGCCACACGGGGCGATTCATGACAGATATCACTTGGCAGGACCGCCTCTGCTCCGTACACCATGAAGAAAGGTGTATAACCCGTAGATCTGTTAGGTGTAGTGTTGATGCTCCAAATCACAGAGGTTAATTCCTCCACCCAACAACCCGGCGTCCGCTGTAAGGGGACCAAGAGGCGGGGTTTTATACCTTTCAAGATCTCCTAATTGGTTCTTTCTGCTTGACCATTGGATTGAGGATGAGCTACCGCCGAAACATCAAGCCGGATATGTTCTCGTTGACAGAACTCTTCCATAGCACCTTTGGAGAGATTAGTGCCATTATCGGTTATGATGCTGTGTGGAAAACCAAAGCGAAAGATCACTTTCATGAACTGAACAGCCGTGGTGCATCGCACTTGCTGACGGGCTCTGCATCAACCCACTTTGTAAATTTATCCACCGCCACAAGGAGGTGTGTCTTTTTATCCTTAGACATTTTGAAAGGCCTGACCATATCAAGCCCCCAGACTGCAAATAGCCAAGTAATTGGAATCATCCTCAATTCTTGAGCCGGCACATGAGCTCGTCGTGAGAATTTTTGACAACCGTCACATTTACTGACCAGATCTTCCGCATCAGCATGAGCCGTCAGCCAATAAAAACCATGACGGAAAGCCTTGGCCACGAGAGATTTTGAGCCGGCATGATGACCACAATCGCCTTCATGGATCTCCCGAAGTATTTCCTGACCTTCCGCAGGTGACACACAACGTTGAAACGCCCCAGTTACACTGCCATGATGCAGCTACCATGAACAATTGTCATGGACTTAGACCGCCGGGTGATTTGTCTTGCCAAGTTCTCATCCTCAGGCAACTCTCCCCGGGTCATGTAAGCCAAATACGGCACTGTCCAATCCGGGATGACGTGAAGAGCTGCCACCAACTATGCTTCCGGGTCTGGAACAGCTAAGTCCTCCTCTCGTGGGTAACTTGATGTATGATTATGCAAAACATCCAAAAAGGTGTTAAGCGGCATCGCTTACGTTGAGATCCCAGCCAGCTTAAAGCATCAGCCGCCTCATTCTTCCTTCGATCAATGTGCTCCACTTGATAACCCTTGAAGTGCCCAGCTACAGCATCAACTTCACGATGATAAGCCGCCATGAGGGGGTCCTTGGAGTCCCACTTGCCTCACACCTGTTGATCCACGAGATCTGAGTCGCCCAAACACCTTACCCGGCTCAAATTCATCTCTTTGGCCATCCGAAGGCCATGGAGTAAGGCCTCATATTCAGCTGCATTATTAGTACAAGGAAACAGGAGCCGGAGCACATAACAAAATTTGTCACCTCGAGGGGAAGTTAAAACGACTCCAGCCCCCGAGCCTTCCAACTGCCTGGATCCATCAAAGTGAATAGTCCAATACGAGTTATCCGGCTTCTCCTCAGGTGTCTGCAGCTCTGTCCAAACATTGATAAAGTCCACCAAGGCTTGGGACTTAATAGCAGTACGTGGCACATAATTCAAACCATGAGGCCCAAGCTCGATGGCCCACTTGGCGACTCATCCTGTGGCCTCTCTATTCTGGATGATGTCTCCCAAGGGAGCAGAACTTACCACGATGATAGGGTGACCCTGGAAGTATTGCTTAAGCTTCCGGCTTGCCATGAACACCCCGTAAACAAGCTTCTGCCAATGCGGATACCTTTGCTTAGACTCAATGAGCACCTCACTGATGTAATAAACCGGCCGTTGAACAGGATGCTCCTTGCCAGCTGATACGTCCATTTTGCATCATGCTTTTATATCGATATTTATCCTATTATGGGTTGTTATTTCACGTTATGTCACAATACTTATGGCTATTCTCTCCTATTTTACAAGGTTTACATGAAGAGGGAGAATGCCAGCAACTGGAATTCTAGGCTGGAAAAGGAGCAACATCAAGGCCTATTCTGCGCAACTCCAAAAGTCCTGAAACTCCACGGAATACCTTAAAATAAATAAAAATCGTCGCCAAAGATGAAGGCCAGGGGGCCCACACCCTGCTCATGAGGGTGGGGGCGCGCCCTCCCCCCTGGGCGCGCCCCCTACCTCGTGGGCCCCCTGGTGGCTCTCCGACGTCCATCTTCTCCTATATGAAGTCTTTCGATGAGAAAAAAATCAGAGGGAACCTTTCGGGACGAGACTCCGCCGCCACGAGGCTAACCTTGGCGGAACTAATCTAGGGCTCCGGCAGAGCTGTTCGCCGGGGACACTTTCCTCCGGAGGGGAAATCATCGACATCATCATCACCAACGCTCCTCTCACCGGAGAGGGCAATCTCCATCAACATCTTCACCAAAGCACCATCTCATCTCCAAACCCTAGTTCATCTCTTGTATCCAATTCTTGTCTCCAAGTCCGGGATTGGTGCTAGTAGGTTGCTAGTAGTGTTGATTACTCCTTGTAGTTGATGCTAGTTGGTTTACTTGGTGGAAGATCATATGTTCAGATCCTTCATGCATATTATTACCCCTCTGATTATGAACATGAATATGCTTTGTGAGTAGTTATATTTGTTCCCGAGGACACGAGAGAAGTCTTGCTATTAGTAGTCATGTGAATTTGGTATTCGTTTGATATTTTGATAAGATGTATGTTGTCTAACCTCTAGTGGTGTTATGTGAACGTCGACTACATAAAACTTCACCATTATTTGGGCCTAGAGGAAGGCATTGGGAAGTAATAAGTAGATGATGGGTCGCTAGAGTGATGAAGCTTAAACCCTAGTTTATGCGTTGTTTCGTAAGGGCTGTTTGGATCCATATGTTTCATGCTATGGTTAGGTTTACCTTAATACTTTTGTTGTAGTTGCGGATGCTTGCAATAGAGGTTAATCATAAGTGGGATGCTTGTTCAAGTAAGAACAGCACCCAAGCACCGTCCACCCACATATCAAATTATCAAGTACCGAACGCGAATCATATGAACGTGATGAAAACTAGCTTGATGATATTCCCATGTGTCCTCGGAGCGCTTTTCCTATTATAAGAGTTTGTTCCGCTTGTCCTTTGCTACAAAAAAGGATTGGGCCACCTTGCTGCACCTTATTTACTTTAGTTACTTGTTGCTAGTTACAATTTACCTTATCACAAAACTATCTGTTACCACTTATTTCAGTACTTGCAGAGAATACCTTGCTGAAAACCGCTTATCATTTCCTTCTGCTCCTCGTTGAGTTCGACACTCTTACTTATCGAAAGGACTACGATAGATCCCCTATACTTGTGGGTCATCAAGACTCTTTTCTGTCACCGTTGCCGGGGAGTGTAACGCCTTTGGTAAGTGGAATTTGGTAAGGAAATATTTATATAGTGTGCTGAAATTTTCTGTCACTTGTTACTATGGAAAGTAATTCTCTGAGGGGCTTGTTCGGGGTATCTTCACCCCGTCCAGTAGAGCAAATAGTTGCTCCTCAACCTACTGAACCTATTGAAAATGAAACTCCTTTTGAATTTCCTTCGGGTATCATGGAAAAACTGCTGGCTAATACTTTTACAGGAGATGGAACAAAGCATCCTAACGAGCATCTACGCTATGTGGATGATATTTGTGGACTATTTAAGCTTGCAGGTATACCCGATGATGTTGTTAAGAAGACGGCTTTCCCTTTATCTTTGGAGGGAGACGCATTGACATGGTATAGGCTATGTGATGATACGAGATCCTGGAACTATAAAAGAGTGAAATTGGAATTTCATCAAAAGTATTACCCTATGCATCTTGTTCACCGTGATCGCAATTATATATATAATTTTTTGCCTCGCGAAGGAGAAAGCATCGCTCAAGCTTGGGGGAGGCTTAAATCAATGTTATATTCATGCCCCAATCATGAGCTCTCAAGAGAAATAATTATTCAAAGTTTTTATGCTCGGCTTTCGATAACAATCACACCATGCTCGATACTTCTTGTCTTTGGCTCTTTTATGATGAAGCCTATTGAATTTAGATGGAATTTATTGGATAGAATTAAACGCAACTTTGAAGATTGGGACCTCGACGAAGGTAAGGAGTCAGGTATGACACCTAAGTTTGGTTGTGTTAAATATTTTATGGATACCGATATTTTCCGTAAGTTTAGCACTAAATATGGACTTGACTCTGAGATAGTAGCTTCTTTCTGTGAATCTTTTGTTACTTATGTTGATCACCCTAAGGAGAAGTGGTTTAAATATCATCCTCCCATAGAAGTAAAAGTAGCTGCACCTATTAAAGTTGAAGAAGAGACTATCACTTATAGTGATCCTATTGTTCCCACCTCTTATGTTGAGAAACCACCTTTCCCTGTTAGAGTAAAGGATCATGCTAAAGCTTCAACTGTTGTTCGTAAAAGCAATACTAGAACTTATACACCTCTTGAGCAAGTCAAAGTAGAACATAATATTGCTATAGTTAAAGATCTCTTGTCTGATAATATTGATGGGCATGTTATTCAATTCTCTGGTGAAACTGCTAGAATTGCTAAACCCTGTGATAGAGATAAACATAGACATGTGGTAGGCGTGCCTGTTATTTCTGTTAAAATAGGAGATCATTGTTATCATGGCTTATGTGATATGGGTGCTAGTGCTAGTGTTATACCCATTGACTTATATAAAGAAATTATGCATGATATCGTACCTGCTGAGTTAGAAGATATTGATGTTACAATTAAACTTGCCAATATAGATACTATATCTGCAATGGGAATTGTTAGAGATGTTGAAGTCTTGTGTGGAAAAACCAAATATCCCGCTGATTTCCTTGTTCTTGGTTCTCCACAAGATAGCTTTCGTCCCATTATTTTTGGTAGACCCTTCTTGAATACTGTTAATGCTACGATAGACTGCAAAAAGAATGTTGTTACTGTTGGCTTGGATGATATGGTTCTTGAGTTTAATTTCTCTAAATTTAGTAAACAACACCGTGAGGAAGAATTGCCTAGTAAGGATGAAATTATTGGTCTTGCTTCTATTGCCGTACCTCCTAGTGATCCTTTGGAACACTATTTGCTAGACCATGAAAATGAGATGTTCATGAATGAAAGAAGGGAAATAGATGAAGTATTCTTTAAACAGAACTTATACGCAACATAATTTGCCTGTTGAAATCCTAGGGGATCCTCCTCCACCCAAGGGTGATCCCATGTTTGAGCTTAGACCGTTGCCTGATAATCTTAAATATGCTTATCTTGATGAAAAGAAAATATATCCTGTTATTATTAGTGCTAACCTTTCAGAGCAGGAAGAAGAAAGATTATTGAAAAATATGAAAAAGCATCGTGCCACTGTTGGATATACTCTGGATGATCTTAAGGGCATTAGTCCCACTCTATGTCAACATAAAATAAATTTGTAAGCGGACGCCAAACCAGTTCGTGGTCCTCAACGACGTTTGAATCCTAAAATGAAAGAAGTGGTAAGAAAAGAAATACTAAAGCTTCTGGAGGCAGGTATAATTCATCCCGTTGCTGATAGTCAAGGTAAGTCCTGTCCATTGTGTCCCTAAGAAGGGAGGTATTACTGTTGTCCCTAATGATAAAGATGAATTGATTCCGCAAAGAATTATCACAGGTTATAGGATGGTAATTGATTTCCGCAAATTAAATAAAGCTACTAAGAAAGATCATTACCCCTTTGCTTTTATTGATCAAATGCTAGAAAGATTATGCAAACATACACATTATTGCTTTCTAGATGGTTATTCTAGTTTCTCTCAAATACCCGTGTCGGCTAAAGATCAATCAAAGACTACTTTTACATGCCCTTTTGGTACTTTTGCTTATAGATGTATGCCTTTTGGTTTATGTAACGCACCTGCTACCTTTCAAAGATGCATGATGGCTATATTCTCTGATTTTTGTGAAAAGATTTGTGAGGTTTTCATGGATGACTTTTCCGTCTATGGTTCCTCTTTTGATGATTGCTTGAGCAATCTTGATCGAGTTTTGCAGAGATGTGAAGAAACTAATCTTGTCTTGAATTGGGAAAAGTGCCACTTTATGGTTAATGAAGGTATTGTATTGGGGCACAAAGTTTCTGAAAGAGGTATTGAAGTTGATAAAGCCAAGGTTGATGCTATTGAAAATATGCCATGTCCCAAGGACACCAAAGGTATAAGAAGTTTCCTTGGTCACGCCGGATTTTATAGGAGGTTCACTAAGGACTTCTCAAAACTTTCTCAGCCTCTGACTAATTTATTACAAAAAGATGTACCATTTGTCTTTGATGATGATTGTGTAGAAGCATTTGAAATACATAAGAAAGCATTAGTCTCTGCACCTGTTGTTCAGCCACCTGATTGGAATTTACCCTTTGAAATTATTTGTGATGCTAGTGATTATGCTGTAGGTGCTGTCCTAGGGAAAAGAGTTGATAAGAAATTAAATGTTATCCATTATGCTAGTAAGACTCTAGACAATGCTCAAAGAAATTATGCTACCACCGAAAATGAACTTTTAGCAGTTGTGTTTGCTTATGATAAATTCAGACCCTATATTGTTGATTCTAAAGTTACTATTCACACTGATCATGCTGCTATTAAATATCTTATGGAAAAGAAAGATGCTAAACCTAGACTTATTAGATGGGTTATCTTGCTGCAAGAATTTGATTTGCATACTGTTGATAGAAAAGGAGCTGAGAACCCCATTGCAGACAACTTATCTAGGTTAGAGAATGTTCTTGATGACCCACTACCTATTGATGATAGCTTTCCTGATGAACAATTAAATGTCATAAGCACTTCTCGTAGCACTCCATGGTATGATGATTATGCTAATTATATTGTTGCTAAATTTATACCACCTAGCTTCACATACCAACAAAAGAAAAAGTTCTTTTATGACTTGCGACATTACTTTTGGGATGACCCACACCTTTATAAAGAAGGGGTAGAGGGTGTTATTAGACGTTGTGTACCTGAGCATGAACAGGAACAGATCTTACGCAAGTGTCACTCCGAGGCTTATGGAGGGCACCACGCTGGAGATAGAACTGCACATAAGGTACTACAATTCGGTTTTTATTGGCCTACTCTCTTCAAGGATGCCCATAAGTTTGTTTTGTCTTGCGATGAATGTCAAAGAATTGGTAATATTAGTAGACGTCAAGAAATGCCTATGAATTATTCACTTGTTATTGAACCATTTGATGTTTGGGGCTTTGATTATATGGGACCTTTTCCTGCCTCTAATGGATATACACATATTTTAGTTGCTATTGATTATGTTACTAAGTGGGTAGAAGCTATTCCAACTAGTAGTGATGATCATAACACTTCTATTAAAATGCTTAAGGAAGTCATTTTCCGAGGTTTGGAGTCCCTAGATATTTGATGACTGATGGTGGTTCACACTTTATTCATGGTGCTTTCCGTAAAATGCTTGCTAAATATGACGTTAATCATAGAATTGCATCTCCATATCACCCGCAGTCTAGTGGTCAGGTAGAATTGAGCAATAGAGAGCTCAAATTAATCTTGCAAAAGACTGTTAAAAGGTCTAGAAAGAATTGGTCCAATAAACTGAATGACGCATTGTGGGCCTATAGAACTGCATATAAAAATCCTATGGGTATGTCTCCGTATAAAATGGTTTATGGAAAAGCTTGTCACTTACCTCTCGAACTAGAACACAAGGCATATTGGGCTATTAAAGAGCTCAACTTTGATTTCAAACTTGCCGGTGAGAAGAGGTTATTTGATATTAGCTCACTTGATGAACGGAGAACCCAGGCTTATGAAAATGCCAAGTTGTTTAAAGAAAAAGTTAAAAGATGGCATGACAAAAGGATACAAAAGCGTGAGTTTAATGTAGGTGATTATGTATTGCTATACAACTCTCATTTAAGATTTTTTGCAGGAAAACTTCTCTCTAAATGGGAAGGTCCCTACGTTATCGAGGAGGTCTATCGTTCGGTGCCATAAAATCAACAACTTCGCAGGCACAAATCCAAGGTGGTAAACGGTCAAAGGATCAAACACTATATCTCGTGTAATCCTATAAATGTTGAAACTAATATTATTGAAACCGTAACCCCGGAGGAATACATAAGGGACACTTTCCAGAACATTCCAGACTCCGAAAAGGAATAGGTATGTGTTACGGTAAGTAAACCAACTCCAAAACAAATTCTAAGGCAATATTTCTCCGTTTTGGAATATTTAGAAAAATAGAAAAATAAGTAGCAGTCCGGGGAGGACACGAGGCCTCCACGAGGGTGGAGGGCGCGCCCTGCCCCCCGGGCGCGCCCCCTACCTCGTGAGCACCTCGTGTGCCCTCCGGACTCCATTTTCTTGCACGATACGTATTTTGGTCGGTAAAAATTCATTATATATTCTCCCGAAGGTTTTGACGACCGTATCATGCAAAAATCCTCTATTTTTGTTTCGAGCTGTTTCCGTTGCAGATTTGAGGATTCCGGAGACTCGATCATCCTTCTATGAGGGTGAGCCTATGCCATGGAAGGTGGACGACAAGCTTGCATCATCAACAACACCTCCACCGCCAACAACAAAGAAGGAAACATAATCACATGGGTATGGGCACTCCCCTTGGCAACTTCCAAGCTTGGGGGAGGTGCCCCGGTATCGTATCACCATCACAACTCCTATCTTTACCATTTTTCTTAGTTCAATCCTATTAGTAGTATCTTGATATAGTAGAATAAAGTCATGGCATGGTCTAGTTTTGAAGTTTTGCTTTATGATCCCTCTATGCAATCGAGTCAGCTATATATAATAAAGATTAGTGTTGAGTTAAGGGCTTGATTACTTTGCCATGATCTTGAGTGAATAAAAGAAAAGAATAAAAAGAAACAAAGAGTTCATATTGGTCTTATTGAAAGTAATGACTTCACATAGAAAGAGTGTGATGATTAAAAGTTGTTGGGAGTTGGCAAATATAGTTTTGGTCATCGTTGCAATTAATAGGAAGTAGTAAGGAGAGAGAGGTTTCACATATAGATATATTATCATTGACATCTTTTATGATTGGGAACGCTCATTAAAATATGACATGCTAAAGAGTTGATGTTGGACAAGAAAGACAACGTAATGAGTTATGTTTTCTTATATCTGAGACAAAGTATATTGTCATGGATCTCCTAACATGTTGAGCTTGCCTTTCCCCCTCATGCTAGCCAAATTCTCAGCACCAAGTAGAGATACTACTTGTGCTTCCAAATACCTTTAAACTAGTTTAGCCATGAGAGTCCATCATATCTACCTATGGATTGAGTAAGATCCTTCAAGTAAGTTGTCATCGGTGCAAGCAATAAAAATTGCTCTTTAAATATGCATGACTTATTAGTGCAGAGAAATAAGCTTTGTACGAACTTGTTGTGGATGCAACTAAAGCGACGATCTGCATAATAAAGGTTCACATACAAGGGGCAATATAAAGTGACGTTCTTTTGCATTAAGATTTTGTGCATCCAACCATAAAAGCGCATGGCAACCTCTGCTTCCCTCTGCAAAGGGCCTATCTTTTATTATTATCTTCTACCTTATGCAAGAGTCACGGTGATCTTCACCTTCTCCTTTTTTATTTTATCCTTTGGCAAGCTCAGCATGTTGGAAAGAACATGATATATCTATCTAATTGGATGTAGGGGAGCATGAATTATTATTGTTGACATTACCCTTGAGGTAAAAGGTTTTGCGGCAAAACTATAAGCCCCTATCTTTCTCTGTGTCCGATTAAAACTCCGTAACCACAAGTATTGCGTGAGTGTTAGCAATTATGAAGGACTAAGTGATAGTTGAGTATGTGGACTTGCTTTTAAGCTCTGACATAGACTCTTTCCGATGTTATGATAAATTGCAATTGTTTCAATGACTAAGGGTATAATTTGTTGGGGCTCAATAAGGTTTCTAATTCATAATTTGGCCTTGAAAAGATCATCATTTGAACATGAGTAATCATATGACAAAATCTATTTATGTTGCTGTTACGAAATAATCATGATGCCTTCATGTCCGTATTTTATTTTTATCGATACCTCTACCTCTAAACATGAGGACATATTTATTGTTATCAGCTTTTCGCTTGAGGACAAGCGAGGTCTAAGCTTGGGGGAGTTGATACGTCCATTTTGCATCATGCTTTTATATCGATATTTATCGTATTATGGGCTGTTATTTCACGTTATGTCACAATACTTATGGCTATTCTCTCCTATTTTACAAGGTTTACATGAAGAGGGAGAATGCGGCAGCTGGAATTCTGGGCTGGAAAAGGAGCAAATATTGAAGGCCTATTCTGCGCAACTCTAAAAGTCCTGAAACTCCACGGAATACCTTAAAATAAATAAAGAAAAATAAATCGCCAAAGATGAAGGCCGGGGGCCACACCACTGCTCACGAGGGTGGGGCGCGCCTACCTCGTGGGCCCCCGGTGGCTCTCCGGCGTCCATCTTCTCCTATATGAAGTCTTTCGATGAGAAAAAAATCATAAGCAACCTTTCGACGAGACTCACGCCACGAGGCGGAACCTTGGGAACCAATCTAGGGCTCCGGCAGAATTCTCGCCGGGGACACTTCCCTCTGGGAGGGGGAAATCATCGCCATCATCATCACCAACGCTCCTCTCATCGGGAGAGGGCAATCTCCATCAACATCTTCACCAGCACCATCTCATCTCCAAACCCTAGTTCATCTCTTATATCCAGTTCTTGTCTCCAAGTCGGGGATTGGTGCTAGTAGGTTGCTAGTAGTGTTGATTACTCCTTGTAGTTGATGCTAGTTGGTTTACTTGGTGGAAGATCATATGTTCAGATCCTTTATGCATATTATTACCCCTCTGATTATGAACATGAATATGCTTTGTGAGTAGTTACGTTTGTTCCTGAGGACACGGGAGAAGTCTTGCTATTAGTAGTCATGTGAATTTGGTATTCGTTCGATATTTTGATAAGATGTATGTTGTCTAACCTCTAGTGGTGTTATGTGAACGTCGACTACATGACACTTCACCATTATTTGGGCCTAGAGGAAGGCACTGGGAAGTAATAAGTAGATGATGGGTTGCTAGAGTGACAGAAACTTAAACCATAGCTTATGTGTTGCTTCATAAGGGGATGTTTGGATCCATATGTTTCATGCTATGGTTAGGTTTACCTTAATACTTTTGTTGTTGTTGCGGATGCTTGCAATAGAGGTTAATCATAAGTGGGATGCTTGTTCAAGTAAGAACAGCACCCAAGCACCGGTCCACCCACATATCAAATTATCAAAGTACCGAACACGAATCATATGAACGTGATGAAAACTAGCTTGACGATATTCCCATGTGTCCTTGGGAGCGCTTTTCCTATTATAAGAGTTTGTTCTGGCTTGTCCTTTGCTACAAAAAGGATTGGGCCACCTTGCTGCACCTTATTTACTTTTGTTACTTGTTGCTAGTTACAATTTACCTTATCACAAAACTATCTATTACCACTTATTTCAGTACTTGCAGAGAATACCTTGCTGAAAACCGCTTATCATTTCCTTCTGCTCCTCGTTGGGTTCAACACTCTTACTTATCGAAAGGACTACGATAGATCCCCTATACTTGTGGGTCATCACCAGCCTCCTTGCGCTCCACCACAATTGCAACACTAACAGCACATGAGTTAGGGGCCACATATAACAGCAATGGCTCTCTATCAATGGGAGCCACAAGGAGCGGCGGCTCAGATAGCTGTCTCTTTAAATCTTCAAAGGCAGCATTAGCAGCATCACTCCAAACAAAAGTGTCCGTTTCTTCATCATCTGATACAGCGGCATGGCCTTCTCACCTAACCGGCTTATAAATCGGCTTAAAGCAACGGTACGACCCGCCAGTCGCTGAACATCATTGATGCATGCCGGTTTAGCCAAAGAGGTAATTGCCTTGATCTTCTCCGGGTTAGCTTCAATGCCCCTGTTGGAGACTAGGAAACCCAAAAGCTTGCCCGCTGGCACGCCAAACACACATTTGGCCGGGTTAAGCATCATCTTATAAACCCGGAGATTATCAAAGGTTTCCTTCAGATCATCTATCAAGGTTTCCTTCTCTATGGACTTCACCACTATATCATCCACGTAAACGTGAACATTGCGCCCAATCTGATTGTGGAGGCGCTTACAGACGCATCACGATAAGTCGCTGGGCACTCTTGAGCCCAAATGGCATAGACACATAGCGTAAGGCTCCAAACGGAGTGATGAAGGCCGTCTTCTCCTGGTCCTTAATCGCCATCTTGATCTGATGATAACCAGAGTAAGCATCTAGAAAGCTCAAACGCTCACAACCCGCCATAGCATCAATGATTTGATCAATACGCGGTAGAGCAAAAGGATCAGCCGGACAAGCTTTATTTAAGTTTGTGTAATCCACACACATCTGCCAGGTGCCGTTCTTTTGAAGTACAAGCACCGGTTTAGCCAACCACTCTGGGTGAAAAAATTCAACAGTGAACCCGGCCGCCAAGAGCCGGGCCACCTCCTCACCAATAGCTTTCTGCCTCTCTTCGTTGAACCACCGAAGAAACTGCCTGGCCGGCTTAAACTTCGGATCAATATTAAGAGTGTGCTCAGCGAGTTCCCTCGGTACACCCGGCATGTCAGAAGGTTTCCATGCAAAGATGTCCCGATTCTCACAGATGAACTCGATGAGCATGCTTTCCTAGGATCCAGATTGGCACTGATGCTGAATTGTTTAGATGAGTCACCTGGAGTAAAATCAACAAGCTTGGTTTCATCAGCTGACTTAAACTTCATCGCCAGGTCGTGCTCTGTAGTCGGCTTCTTCAGAGGTGTCATATTCGTCGGGTCAACGTTATCTTGATAAAATTTTAGCTCCTCCGCTGCACAAACAGACTCGGCATAAGCCGCATCGCCCTCCTCACATTCCAGGGCTATCTTTCGACTCCCATGCACAGTAATGGTGCCCTTGTGACCCGGCATCTTGAGCTGCAAGTAAACATAACACGGCCGCGCCATGAACTTGGCGTAAGCCGGCCGACCAAACAGAGCGTGATATGGGCTTTTGATTTTGACCACCTCAAAGGTTAATTTCTTAGCCCTAGAATCATAGTCATCTCCAAAGGCCACCTCCAGCTCAATCTTTCCAACTGGTATGCCGACTTACGTGCACCACTCCATGGAAAATGGTGTTGGATGTCTTCAAATTTTTGTCACCAACCCCATACGTCGAAGGTCTCATAATAGAGGATGTTGATGCTGCTACCTCCATCCATGAGTACCTTAGTAAACTTATATCCGCCGACTTGAGGTGCTACCACCAAGGCTAATCAATTCGGATTGTCAACCCGGAGGGTGATCCTCTCTACTCCACACAATAGGCTGCTCGACCACCTTAAATAATGGGGAACCGCTGCTCAACAAAGCGTTCACAGCCCTTTTATGCAGCTTCCGTCCCGCTTGCATAAGCTAGTGGTGAACACATGATATCGCCCACTATTCAATTTGCTTTGGATTGCTCTCGATAACCCGACCGCCTGCCGTCACGACCTCCCGACTGCATCACCGGTGATTATAGCCACCCTGATTTCCCTGAAAACCGGAATTTGAACCGCCACCCGGGCCATGAAAACCGACGGCACCTGAGCCGCCACCCGACCCATGATTGTCGTCGAATGTGTTGGAATTCTTGAAAGCCTTCATGATCGCGCAATCCTTCCATAAGTGAGTGGCCGGCCTTTCCCGGGTGCCGTGTCTCGGACAGGGTTCATTGAGTAGCTGCTCAAGAGATGGACCTGACCCGCCAGATCGAGGGGGCGGCCTCCCCTTGCGTCTCTGATTATTACCCTACGCATTAGCGCTGGCCACAAACCCCGGATTACCATCAGCTTTACGATTGTTGCTTCCTTGATTTGCCGGGTTATGTTGCTGGCCCTTTCCATTGCTGTTCTTCTTTGCCTTCCCCGTCTTTTCCTCATCAGACGCAGGATCCTTGGTACTATCAGAATCGGCGTATTTGACTAAAGCCGCCATCAGCTGACCCATATCATTACAATCACGCTTGAGGCGCCTCAAATTCGCTCCCGCCGTTCAAATCGGCAATTTTTCTCCAACATGAGGACTGCAGAGCCAGCATCCATCTTGTCAGACAAATGTATTATCTCCTTGACCCGGCGCAGCCAATGAGTGATAGATTCACCCTCCTCTTGCTTACAATTAGTTAAGTCCACAATTGACATGGACTGCTTGCAGGTGTCTTTGAAGTTCTGAATGAACCGGGCCTTTAATTCCGCCCATGAGCCGATGGAATTAGGCGGCAGGCCCTTTAACCAAGTCCGGGTCGTTCAATCCAACATCATGGTGAAACACTTAGCCATTGCCGCGTCACTGACCTCCAACAGCTCCATGGCCATCTCATAGCTTTCGATCCACGCCCCGGGCTGTAAGCCGGACGTGTAATTTGGCACCTTTCGGGGTCCCTTGAAATCCTTAGGCAGACGCACATTACGTAAAGCCGGCACCAAACAAGGAACACCGCCGGTTCTGGTGGCCACTCCTTCCTCAACAGAAGTTGTCAGATAATCCGGGAAAGCTTGATGAGCCGTCTGCTGAGCCGACAGTTGAGCCGCACGCTCGTCCTCCTGACGTATCCGGTCCTGCATCGGGTTATAACCGCCGGGTTGGTTACGGCGCTGGGCGTTGCTTGACAAAGCCTTCGACTCCATGTGCCTGCTATAACTCGGACTCCGGCTTGGGTGAGGATTCGAATGAATCCTGTCGCAACTATAGGAATAAGCCTCTTGCTGAGCCAGAGCCGTCTTAACGAGTTCTCTGATCCTTCGCGTCTCCACCGTTGTTGGATCATCACCGTCCACAGGAGAGCCGCCAAACGTGCCGATGCTGCGATCAGGTTCTCCATGGGGTTAGAAAAGTGACCCGGTGGTGTTGGTACATAGAGGGGCGGGGCCATATTCCCATGAGGAGGTGCCATCACCCGAGGCTGAACCAGTCCCCCTGCCCCGGATGTCATGAATTGATTTGTTCCTGGCGGGTTACTAGGGCCGGCTCCGGGTGTAGCGAAAAGGTTCCGAGGATCATAAACCAGAGGCAAACGGGATTGAGTTTTCTGGTGTCTCCTCCTCATCACCTCGTTAGACGCTGCGTTCGTGCTCATCGTGGTCGGAAAGCATCCTCCGGAGCTGTTGGGCCCGATCATCCAAAGCCGGCCGTTCTACGGCCAACCTGGTGTCCTCCGCTGCTAAGGCCTCCTTGGCCTGAGCTATTTCCTCACGCACCTGTGCCACCTCTGCATCATGCTCATCTTGACTTGCAGGAATAACTGTTGCGGTTAACAGGGCCGTCAGCTTATCCATGAGATCAAGAAGCACCTGAGCCGGCGGGCGCACAGGGCCTCCTGCCCCGGCCGCTCCTGACCCAGACATTATTGCTACCGCAGCTGTAGAGTTTTGGCCGGGTTGAGTACCAGCCATGAAGACCCCTACCCAGCTTGGCGGCTCAAAGGGGTCTTGAATATTGCTGCCATCGAAACAGCCCCCAAGCCTGCCATCTTGCAGTTGATACAACGAATCCGTCTCACCAGTGGACGAGTCACCATTAGAGTGGATGGCCGTCTCCCCGCCGTCTGCAGATCCTTCAGAAAGTTCTCCTCCATGGATGCAACCCATGAAGGCACGCTTCACGACGGGTTGAGCTCGGGCGGGTCTCGCACGCTGAGCCGTCTCGACGAGGTCGATGTAGTTGTCCGGCTCAGGGCACGGCTCACCGATCCGGCCGATGAAGATGTGGATTCCGCCGAAGAGAACCCGGTACCCGTACTCAATTGAGCCGGTGTCGGGGCCCCAGCCTTCATCGTCGATGTAGATCTTGCCGCGACGACTCTTGATGAGGTAATTGTACCTTCTCCCGAATTGGAAAGTAGTTCGTCACATAAATTAGTTCCAGTGATTCCTACACCAATTAGTGAGGAAGCTAATGATGATGATCATGAAACTTCAGTTCAAGTTACTACCGAACGTCGTAGGTCAACAAGAATAAGATCTCCACTAGAGTGGTACGACAATCATGTTCTGGATGTTATGTTACTAGACCATAACGAACCTACGAACTATGAGGAAGCGATGATGAGCCCAGATTCCGCAAAATGGTTTAAGGCCATGAAATCTGAGATGGGATCCATGTGTGAGAACAAAGTATGGAATTTGGTGGACTTGCCCGATGATCGGCAAGCCATTGAGAATAAATGGATCTTCAAGAGGAAGACGGACGTTGATAGTAGTATTACTATCTACAAAGCAAGAATTGCCGCAAAAACGTTTTCGACAAGTTCAAGATGTTGACTACGATGAGATTTTCTCACTCGTATCGATGCTTAAAATCTGTCTGAATCATGTTAGCAATTGCCACATTTGATGAAATTTGGCAAATGGATGTCATACTTGTATTCCTTAATGGATTTCTTAAAGAAGAGTTGTATATGATGCAACCAGAAGGTTTTGTTGCACCTAAAGGTGCTAACAAAGTGTGCAAAGCTCCAGCGATCCATCTGAAAGTGCTAGTTATCGACTAGAGGGGGGGTGAATAGGCAAGTTTTATGGAAGTCTTCAAAACATGAGTGTTTCTAAGAAAAACAATAGAAATGAACCTTTTGATATGCAACGGAAGGTAAACTACACTAAGCAACCCATAGTCAAATATGCAATGAAGTGAAAGCACGAAGACTAATAGCAGCTAGGTAGTAAGGATCAGGATGGAAGAAGGTATGAAGCCAAACAACGATAGTAGTCACACAGTGAAGACAAATAGGTAAAGCATATAGGCAATGACTTCACGAAGACAAACTGTAAGTAAGGAGAGGGAGAGGATAGAACCAGTCACTTGTTGAGGACACATGATTTGTTGGACCAGTTCCAGTTGTTGTGACAATTGTACGTTTGGTTAGGGAGGCTGAGATTCAACTCAGAAGACCGCGTCTTCACCTTATTCCCCTTGAGCTAAGGACGCCCAGTCCTCGCCCAATCACTCTGGTAAGTCTTCAAGGTAGACTTCCAAACCTTCACAGACTTCGTTCACCGGAAATGACTCTTGGATGCTCAGAACGCGACGCCTAACCGGCTGGAGGATTCACAGTCCTCAAGTGTAACAAGTCTTTAGGTCACGCGGACAGAAAGACTTCAGTGATGCCTAACACTCTTTGGCTCTGGGTGTTTGGGCTTTGTCCTCGCAAGGATATTTCTCTCTCAAAAGCTTTGGAGGTGGGTTGCTCTCAAACGACATAAGACGTGCACTAACTCTGAGCATCCACTAATTTATGGTGTAGGGGGTGGGCTATTTATAGCCACTAGGCAACCCGACCTGATTTGTCCGAAATGACCCTGGGTCACTAAGGAACTGACACGTGTTCCAGCGGTCAGATTTCAAACACACGCGACAACTTTACTTGGGCTACAAGTAAAGCTGACTCATCCAAATTGGATAAGATTTGCTCTCATTGTCTTCGTCAAGACATACGATTTTGGTTGAGCATCACTTCAGTCACTCGACTTTGTTCATCGGGACCCCACTTAGCAAAGACGGTGGTTCCTATGACTCAACAAAGAAGAAAAGGAAACAACGAAACAACTAAGTCTTCGCGCTCCATAGTCTTCACGCAATGTCTTCTCTTGTCATAGTCTTCAATGTGAATATCTTCACATACCACCATTGCCTTCAATGTCTTCATACATTTTTAGGGGTTATCTCCGGTAGGTAAACCGAATCAATGAGGGACTACGACCTGTGTTATCCTGCAATTCTCACAAACACATTAGTCCCTCAACCAGGTTTGTCGTCAATACTCCAAAACCAACTAGGGGTGGCACTAGATGCACTTACAATCTCCCCCTTTTTGGTGATTGATGACAAACTTGTTGAAGTTTTCAACGGGGATAAAAGTATGTGAAATTGTAAAGGATAAAGGTATTGTCTTCATAAGTAGCAAAAGGCTCCTCCTGAAGGTGTTCATATAAGTAATTTGCTTTTGGAATGAAAATGCACATGGCAGGTTGTACTTGTGGAGATCCTCTTCAACTTATGAAGACAATTTATCATGCATGATTTGATATAACAAACATAATGACATGCATAATGAAAAATGGACGTGTGCAAAATGACTAAGTGCGGAATTTATCATCGCACATGCGGAATTTATCATCGCATCACAGAATAGTAGAAAACGTAGCAGATGACCATCAAGTTTAAGTGTTACAACTCAAAGAATCAAATGTATCAAAAGCGAGAGTTGTAAACACTAGGCAAAATATAAAGCACCCGCCCATATGGTCCCGCTTGAAGACTATCAACTCATATGCTTCTCCCCCTTTTGTCAGTAAGGACCAAAAAGGTTTGAAGACTATCAACTCATATGCTTCTCCCCCTTTTGTCAGTATGGTCCCGCTTGAAGACTATCAACTCATATGCTTCTCCCCCTTTTGTCAGTAAGGACCAAAAAGGTTTGAAGACATAGAGCCTCTACTCGTTCCCATAAGGGTCGGCGTCGTGGTTTGGCGGTGCAGACGAACTTGGTGCAGTGTCGACACGCGCTGAAGTTGGAGGTGGTGAAGTAGCATCATCTTGAGCATCAATCACTCTGGCATTCACCGTTGCAGCGGAGGAGGAATAATCAGAGTCTTCAAGAGATGGAGTTCGACGCAAGACAACATTCCTTGGAGGAGTGGAGTCAAACTTGAATGTTTCAGTGAAGCCATCGTCTTGAAGATCTCGCTTCAAAGACTCAAAGAATGTCAAACTCTTCCATGACCTCCGACAGGTTTCATGTGTAACAAAGGCATTCTTGGTGGCAAGATTGCGAATGCGTTTGACATCCACCAAGAGGCTTTGCATCTACCGCTTCAGCCAGAAGTGATGCTTATCCTGTTTCTGATGCAGGGCAACGAGAAGTTCTCGGTCATTGAGAACACGAGATCGCTTCCGAGGCCTTTGAGAAATAGTGCTTTCAGTGGCTTCAGTTTGAGCACGGTGAGGTAAGCGTGTATTGCCAGCCAAAGGATAAACACGAGTGACTGCCTGGACTCCTTCAATGGGTTGCGTGAAGCTTTGGTGATCAGCATTGTGAAGACAAACAGGCTCCTTGGCAGGCTCTGGGTATATGGCTTCAACTGACATATCAACCTCTGGCAGAAAGATCAGATGGTTGCGAGCAGAGGGCTGATAGTTGATAGCTGAGTGTAGCTTGATTAGGCGCATGACCCATGGAGCGTAGAACTTTAGTCCAAAGAGATCAGAGCCTGATGCAGCCAACTACCTGATAAACAAGTCTTCAGCATTGAAGTTGATGCCGTTGAAGATATAAAAGACCAAAGTCTTCATTGCTCCTTCAAGTTTTGCTACTAACGAATGTCCTTTGACAGGCCATAGAGTTCGCCTGATGATGTGATAAATAGTGCGGGGCAGATACTCTAGGTCTTCGACAAAGAACTCCTTTGGGTAATCAGCGTCATGTGGCAGAGGCTTCATCATGCTCAGCATTTGGCTCATATTGGGCTCTTGCTTATGGCAGATACTCTCCAAAGCATTGCGGTGAAGCTGACAACCAGGTTCATATAATTCTCCTGGAGTGGGCAGGCCGGTTAGCTCAATGGTGTCAAAAGCTTTGGCTTCATGATGGACATTGCCTGTCATCCACTCAAGGACCCAAGTCTTCGGATCCTGTTGTACCATGAATGTGGAGGGTAGCATAAAATTGAAGAAGAAGTTCTTCATTCCAATGCTCCTTATCACCACAAAGTTCAACAAATTCAAAGATCACGGAAGCGGCCAAGGGCTTCTTCAAGGCATGGCAGTCTAGCAATGGCTTCACAGTCAAGACGCATATGAGGGAAGATGCGCCCTTGATCATAAAGAACACATGAATAATAACTGCGCTGCTGATAGCTCCAGAACTGATCTAATGAAATCCTTGGCTTGGAATAGGGGTTCTTAGCGCTATCAAAGAAAGTGTTGTGCGCAATGAAGCCATTTGCATTGAAGGACCCTGGTGAAGTGGCAGTACCTGGAAACCTGGGCAGTCTTGGCTTTGGCTTCTGGACCTGTGGCATGTGCTCGACATGATAGTCAAATTGCGGACCAGCAGCAGGAGGAGGAACCAGAATAGGCCATCTGACAGTGACCAGCATACCATAGTTGTATGCTTGCTCAATAGTATGTGGCCTGGGAGGCGGTACCGGAGCAGTGGCAGTGGCTTCAGGCTACTGTTTGGCATCAAGTGCAACATTGACTTCAGGTGCTATCACTTCGGGCACCACATTGACTTCAGGCGCCACATTAGCTTCGGCCATGACAACGTCATTGGCTTCAGTGTTGGTGGTTGTGGTCGCCTCAATGTTGTTAACCTCCACTTGAGTAGCTGGAGGGTCAGACACGTTCTCCTCAAGAACAACTTGGTTGGTTGGGGGTGTAGCAACACGTTCTTCTTCTTCGCTTGGTTCTTCTTGGTCATCGGCTGATGCAGTCGGAATATCTTCAGCCATATTGGATTCAGTCTCGGGGTTGTTCACAGTTGGAGAGGCCTCAGGAAAGACTTGGCGTGAAACGGATTGGCGCTCTTCTCCTTCTGGAACACTTGACAGAGTGACATGTGGCCTTGGTCCTTTGCGAAGCCTGCGAAACGCTGGTGATGCTTGTGGAGATGGAGATGGTTGGGCCACAAATTCTTCATCTTCAATCACCGGAGTGGTGACCTGTGTTGGGGGAGTAACTGGTGTTTCTTCTTGATGGGGGGATTCTTGTGGGTGATCAGCCCATGAGTCATCCTGAGCAATTGGCGTCAATGGACGACCAATGCTGATGAGTTTGTTGTTCGTAAGAACAGGTGATGATACCACGTAGTGCTCGATCTGAGGAAGGACTTCATCATCTTCAACATTGTCATGATGATCAATGTCTTCAGCTGCGGTGGGGTCAACAGCTGGAATGTCTTCAGCTTCAAGAGCCTCTGTGGAAGCAGGCTCATGAACTATCATTCGACGTTCTTGTTGTGCAGATTCAGGACGAGCAACAGAAATTGGCTCGACTACAAGGGGCTCTGTGGGAGCAGCCTGATCTCTCTTCTTGGTCTTGCGCTTCTTGGTGGGTGGAGCATCATCAGTGGTGTTCTTGGTCTTGCTCTTTCCGGCCTTGGCTTCAGCTTCCCTTGTCTTCTGAAGCTCTGAAGCCACTATGGGGACCTTAGGCTTCACGCCTGTCATACTGGCTGGGAAGACAATGCGAGGTTCTTCCCGCCTGGATGGTTCAGCTTGGTCCACAGATGGCTTCTTGTCGTGGAATTGTCACGGCAGATGTCCTAGTGTAAGGACTTAGTCATGAGGCCAACGCATCTCTGCGGTAGCTTGAAGGGGTTGGTCGGAATCGAGAGACGCGAGATGGATCAACACACAAGACAAGATTTAGACAGCTTCGGGCCCCGGGAAACATCATCCGGTAATAGCCCTACATGCTGTTTGTGGCTAGATCTCATTATGCTCATGAGAGAGTCGCCGCATAAGCCGGCTCCCCCTTTGTGTCTAGCCCTAGATATTGTTGCCTGTTGCCTGTTTGGGGAGCCCTGCCCCTCCTTATATAAGTTGAAGGGGCGGTTTACATGTAGAGTCCTCGTAGGATTAGGACTAGTCACGGATACAAGTCCGGGTCTTATTCCTTGTAAGGGAAATATTCATCATGCCTTTTCTCTTAAGCCGGCCCACCATAGCATGAGCCGGCCTTCTGGGCTTGAGTCTTGTCAATCGTCTGACCCGCCCGCCAGGTCACTAATAAGTCGCCGAGGATCGGACAGGTCTCCAGTGAGTCGTCAAATGTCTGTTGGGTCTTCGGTGAGCCGCCAAGTCCGGCCGGGTCATACCGCAGGGTATATCCCCGACATTAGCCCCCAGTTTAGCTTGGATTTATCCATGGTAAACTTGTCCTGCAAAACAAGACCAACTTTGTATAGATAATACGCCGGGTCGCAGGTTCTTCTGAGCTGGCAATTGATCATCATTAATTCCTTGTCATTTCCTTGTTGATATATACATGTCCATGATCTCATAACAAATCTTCCTTAGCAGATATGTTTCAACTTTATCAATGCAAAAAATCCAGATACTTCTTCTGAAAAAATCCGGGTCAATAGACCAGCTTCATAATCAATTTGCTGACATTAGTTTCTTGTAGAGAAATATTATAAGAAATAATCCATTTGAGTCGGTTTCCAAAGCTCCGGCTTAATAAACATATTGGACTCAAGATTCATCCGGTGATCCACCAGTTTAAAGATGTAGAGGCTGGCGAGTTATAATTGCCAAAATTGCCGGCTTGTAAAAATTGATAGCACTGGGTCATAACTGATTTGCTCAAAACTGAGAATTTGAAGTTATTCCTCCCTTATATGCATATCACATGTAGCCCCCAAGTGCCGGGTTGTCATGCTTGCAGCAGCCTGGGACTTGTAATTGCCTTATGCTGATAAAGATTTCAACCAGTGTAGCCCCCAAGGGCCGGGTTATTATGCAATAATGAGCAGGGACTTTGTAAATATGATCATGTAAATTCGATCATCAACTTGTAGCCCCCAAGGGCAGGATCAGTAAGATATTACTGAGTTGGGACTTTGTATATGATTCATTGATAATAACATCATATGATGTAATCTCGACCATGGGGCTTGAACCCACGTCCACAAGGTTAAGAGCTTTGTACTCTACCAACTGAGTAGTGGATGTTTCAATATAATGGATTAAGGCTTGTGTACCTTAAATTTTCGACAGGATCATATGGTAGCCCCCAAGGGCCGGCTCATTTAGAATGTGATGAGTCGGCTCTTCAATGAGGTGAGCAAAAATGACTTTGCATTAGCCCCCAAGTGTCATGCTGCATGCTTGCAGCGACACGAGACTTGCATATTTGATGTAACCTCAATTTGAATAATGTAGCCCCCAAGTGCCGGGTCGTAAGCCCGCAGCCGACTGGGACTATTTCCTCCATTGTAAAATAAATCATGCCCATTGATAAAAATAATAGCCGTTATGCTTAAAGCGACTTTGAAAACCTCAATCATAACAAGTTATTGATAATCACAATAGAAATACAGCCATGTTGGCTATTCAAGATTTGAATAATATAATCCGGTATGAAAACCACAATCATTCAATATCATCATGAAAATCCAGCCAGTTTTGGCTATTAAAGATTTGAATACCTCATCGGTTGACAAGTAAATCCGGAGTTTAAATACCTGGCGACTCTTGGCCGATGACGACTTAATGCACATTCATTGCAAGCCGGAATTTTTGTAACCCAGTGGCCCATAGCCCTTGAGAAAATCAATAATTGATAACCCTTTTGAGACACCAATTTCAGTGATGAGCTTGGACTGAAGCATTTATATAAGTCATAGTTATGCAAATCCTGCACAGAGTTTAAACAACATATGCCCTGGCGACTTAAAGTCAAGAGCTGTATGGTAACCACCCAAATGTAGTCTTACCGCACACAAGTAGATCACAAGAACCCTTGGCGGTTTGTCGCATGGCGGTCATAATACCTCACATATAACCACTATGATATTGAATTTGTACTGCCGGTTTACATGACATGTGCACTAAGGGTGATAACCCAATCCTTGGAAGCCAATGCTTCCACATAGATGATGATTGTCATAAGCTGGCGACTTATATTCAAAAGTCAAGCCGGGTTAAGCAAAAAACACTTATATACATTTGAGATATAATCCAAAAAAGGTCTCAAGTCAAACCCAAAATTGTTCGCAAAAAGACTTAAAAAAATTAAGGCTTCTGATTCGTATACGATCAGAAAACCGTTCCAAAGGGGTTGAGCTAAGATTCGAATACGATCATATAGCCCCCAGTGGCTTTGGCGTTGCCGATCAAGAGGGTACCAACAGCTATGTTCCCTTTGGTTCCAATAAGACCTATGTTTGAACAGGAAGCCCCCAAATGACCTTGAGAGTTGTTTAACGACGCTGATTCGAATACGATCCACGTCGGACCCAAAAGAGGTTAAGCTATGATTCGGATACGATCAAGAAGCCCCCTAGTGAGTTTGGCAAGGTGCCGATCAAAAGGGTTTCGACAGCTATGTTCTCTTTGGTTCGAATCGACCGATGCTTGAACAGAAGCCCCAAGTGACCATATATTAGCATTGCACCGATCAAGAGGGTACCGACAGCTATGCTCGATGAGCGTGAAGCCCCAAGTGACCATAATAAGATAAGTCGTAAGGCAGGATACCTATGTTTGAACCGCGCATCATGGCAGCAAGTTCTTTTTGGCAACCTTTAATTTTTCTTAGAACTCGAACTTGCAAGAGATTAATTCTTTTTGAACCGGAACTTTAAACCGGGTTTGAAAGCTTCAAAAATTTGTGAGGGACAAATTTACCTTGAGCCGGAATTTGAACCGGATTTCAGATCTTCAAAAATTTGTGAGGGACAAATTTACCTTGGGCCGGATTTTGAACCGGATTTGAGAGTTTCAGTGCTTTGTGGGAGAAAGATGTCTCTTGAACCGGATTTTAAACCAGAGTCCTTATTTTGAGCTGGAAATCTTCTGACGGCCTTTAAATTTTCATCGATCTAGCAGTAATCTCCGGGCCCGGGTTATTTTTCCCTTCAATGACCCGGAGTTCTTGAATTTATTGAGACCGGCTAATTTTGTCGAGCCATACCATTGTAGCCCCGAGTCTCAAGACGACTCGAGGAGTTGGCTTGAGATTCTCCATATTTGACCATAGCAGAAGGTGTATATTATTGGCGTTGATAGCGCAATGTGAATCCACAGAAGGTTGAGGTGACTGCGGCGGGTTATAAATGATCCCGTATGAGCCGTGTCAGCAACTCGGCCAATGGTTCCTTCCAATTGGCTGTTTGAAGTTAACCAAACTGTAGTAGCGGTGACTTGTGCGCCTGCCCATTGAACCATCCAGTGTAGACAACGGTTGATAATATATGATAATTTGCCTCCAATTTGTTGGAAGAAAACCGGGCTTCCCAAGTAGTGGCTTGCTCATACTCAATAAACATCTCATCCAGACAAGTGTGTCGGGGCCGGCTGATCTGGCCCACGAACGCCTATGGGACCGGCGGACCGAGCCCCTTTCGGTTCGGCGGGGAGCGGAGATCGCACGAAGAGCAGATCGAGGCGAAGCACACGAGAGGTTTACCCAGCTTCGGAGCTCTCCGGAGAGATAACACTCCTACTGCTGCATGTCTGAGTGTATTGAGTTCTTGCTCAGGAGCGCTGAGTGCTACAGTACACACAAGCTGCTAACGAGACCGAGCGTGAGTGTTGAACCTTTCGAACCCTCCTCTACGTTGCGCATGGGCCTCCTTTTATATGCTCAAGGGGTCTCCGACAGGTGGCAACGTAGACAAGGGTAAAAATGGAAAAGGAGTGGTTTGTACAGCTACTTGTACAGTGTACAGTGTACAGTGTATCATACCTAACCCTGACGGCAGGGGACAAAGGCATTAAATGCCCGTCTACGTCGCTCTAACAGTGCAAACAGGGACCGTCAGGGGCGCCACCGCTTGCCACGATGGCAATCTTGTCAGCGCCGCTTGCCACCTCGCCTTCTTGGCTGCCTGACCTCTCGCCACGCCTTGGCGCTGGAAAGGTCCCAGGCGACACATTAGTGGATGTGCCGGAGCGCAGTACAGTAGTGGTGGTCTGCATGCAAGCGCCTTTGCCACGGTTGTTGTCTTGTCGCGTCCGGAAGCTTGTCGCCACGGGCCTTCCGGCAAGCTCCTCTTGTCGGGCCTTGTCTCCTAGGTGCCTTGGGTGGCCTTCCGGCAAGCTCCTCTTGCCGGGCCTTGTCTCCTTGGCTTGAATACTTTGTTCTTGAATGGCTCCAAAGGAACCACGGAGGACCTTGGCGGTCACCCGGTAAGCCTTGCCGCGGAGGGCTGCAACTGCCCGTGCACAAGTTCAGGATACTAGGGTACCCCTACTCTAGTACACCGACAGGAGCCCCCGGGCCTGGGCCACACACGGTGCCGAGCGCTGTTGGGCCAGGCCCAAAACAGGGCACGGGCACACGCGACCTGGGTGATGCCGTAACTCACCCCGGACCCACCACGCCCTCCACAGGCACGCAGCGTCGAATGCGGCGTCGTGTGAGAGATCGTGGGCGAGATCGTGGGTGGTTTCTTTATTCGAAAAAACGGAACGTCCGCCCACTCCCTTTTTATAAGAAGGGGAAACAGGGGCAGGTCTCCCACCCTGCCATTTGCTGTCCAATCTCGAAAAACCACCGCTGCTCCCCCCTTCTTCCCAAGGCTGAAGAGAGCAGCGCTCCGCCCCCCATCACCACTAGCATCACCAACGCCGTCGATCTCCTCCACCGCCTCCGCCATGGTTCCGAAAGCCGACAAGGAGAAGGCCATGAAGTCGGCCGAGGCGCAGCTGCTCATGGCCGCGAAAGGAGCGGGCAATCTTCCCCCCCTCCCCAGCTCGCCGCGAGGGAGCTGAGGGAGAACTACTACCTCTTCTGGTCGACGGAGACGCGAGCGCATCCGCTCACGAAGGTACTTCCAGCTGCTGCTTTGGAACTAGCTCCGAGCGGATATCCCTTCTTCGCGCTCTTCTTCTACTGCGGGCTCTGCCCGCCTTTCTCTGAATTCTTCTGTGACATCATGAACACCTACGGGTTCCGCCTCCTTGATTTCACCCCCAATGCTGTTCTGACCATGGCAGTTTTCGCACATCTCTGTAAAAACTTTGTCGGGGTCCATCCAAACGTAGCTCTTTTCCGCCACTTCTTTATGCCCCGAGTTGAGAGAGGGGAGCCTCTTCTTGGGAGGAATCGCTTGGATCTCAAGGATCGGCAAGAAGGAAGCCTATCTGGAGGGAGAGCTCCGTAGCAAATGGGAGGAATGGAGGGCGGATTGGTGCTGGATTGTCGAGGAGAACCCGCAGCCGTTTACCGCCCAGTGCCAAACTCCAATAGTGCGTGGCAACGATTGGAGCAACGTGGCCCCGGAAGATGCTAGGCTGAAGATTGCAGTCACCCGAATCCTTCGCCTTAGACTTGCCGGGCTCACCGTAGGCACCGTTGGCGCAGACTTTCTTCGCAGTCAGACGCTTCCCCTTGCAGGAGAGGAGGAGACCCGCTGGGAGTTTGAACGCGGCAGATATCATGAGGCTGCGCCCAGGCCTCAACTTCAACTTCACCGTCTTGGAACTTGACGCGATGCTCTTGGAGCTGTTCAAGCCCGATCCTCGATCATCCGAAATGTTTAGGTTGCCGAGGGCGTCGTTCATTGTGCAACAATTCCTCGCTTGACCGCATCCGCGCAATGATGCCGTTGTGCGACTCGCATGGAATTGTCCCAACTTGGCAAGAGCCTGCAGATGACGTCGTGCGGCAGTTCTTTGACAATCTGGTAGAAATGCCGGTCCGCCCCGATGAACAGAGGGGCCTCACCCGTGACACCACCGATGATGAGATGCAGCGCATCGCCACCAGGCTGGAAGAGGCGGCAGCAGCCGCTGCCGAAGCGCAGTTCGGGTTCACCGTGGAGGAGGCAGAGGCGCAGAGGCGGCAAGCCTTGTCGGCGAAGGGAGTTTGCCGGGCGAGGAGGAGCTTGCCGAGCCTGAAGCTGAGTCGGCGAGCCACGAGGGCGCCTCCTACCCACCTTCAAACAGCTTGCCGCGAGCGGAGCCCCCAGCTCCACCAAGAAGGCGTCTTCGCAAGGCCGGAGACGAGCGGGCGGCAGACGGGCCAACAGCCGCGCCAGCGCAGCTCCACCGCGGCAAGCACTGTTGCCACGGGAGCACCTCACGCCGCTGTGGCAAATGGAGCGGGGCCCTCGCAGGCCACCGGTTCTGCTCCCGCCAAGCGGCCAAGGGAACCTACTCCTCCGCCTCGTCATACCGGAGGCGGGCCAGAATTTGATCTCTCCGCGCTCAGCTCCGACGAGGAAGAAGAAGAGTAAGATTCTTTGCTGCATTCGTAGTTCTTCGGCTTGTTACTTTGTCTTGTATCTGATTTGCTTTACTCTGAACCCATTCCTTTTCAGGACGCTGGCCCAGAGAGCGTCGAAGAGAGCCAAGACCCCGGTGGTTGTCATCGAGGACGAACCCACCGCGACAAATAGGAGGCGCGTCTGAGACCACCTTGCCGGATGCGGCAACTCTTCCTCAAAGTAGCCCTCAAAGCAGCCCCCCCAAACAGAAGTATATGGTTTACTTCTTGCTGTTCGGGCGTGCATGGGTGCCCTTTCTTTGCGGATATCCGTCTGCTGATTTGTGTAGGAGCAGAGCAGCTGACCGGGAGTGCCTCAAGCCGCTCGACATGCCTTCGCTTGACTACACCGCCAAGGGAGGATTCCCCGCAAGGAGCGCTCTCCGGCAAGGGAGACTTCTCCGACAAGGGCAGTTCTCCGGCAAGGGACAGTTTCTCCAAGAAAGGACAGCACCAGCGATCTCTCCGGCGGAGACCATGACTGCAGACCTTAGCACAGGTAACCTTCTTGCCTGAAAACTTCCCTTGTGTTCTTCTTCTTCTGATTTTTCTTTTTGAATATTTGCTTGACTTTTCTTCACCCATCCGCCATAGAGCCAATGGAGATCGAGGCCGCCGGCGAGGAGGATGCGCGCGACAATACTGACGGCGCCGCTGCCTTCGGAGAAGAAGCTGGCGCTGACGAGCCCGCCGGCGAAGAGGCCGCCAAAGCTGCCACCACAGAAGCTGGCGAGGGGTCCGGCGACCGCACTGACGGCCCTGAGGCCGCAGGAGCGCTAGGCGCTACGCCGACCGCCGATCCCTCCGCCCAGCCGCAGCTGCCAGCCCCAAGAACCCCAGCCCGGCCTATTTGAAGGTCAGCGATGGCGTCTTCATCAAGCTCCCATGGGCGTCGAGCTCGTGGCACCGCCAAGGAGAAACTTTTGATGAAGAGCTGCTCGCCTCCATTGGGTAGCGTTGGTCGACGCACCAAACAGCAGCAGTGGCGAGTCTGAGGAGGAGCAGCTGCTGCGAAAGCTGTTGTCGCTCTACCGCGCCTGACAAGCCAAGCTGGAATCCCGGGAAGCGCTTGTCGCGAAAGCGGGAGCAGACATCGAGAAGCGCGCGGAGGAGCTCCGGGGCCTCAATCAGGAAGCTCTCCGGGCCTTGGCAGAGGAGTAGGAGCAACTCACCGAGGAGCACAAAGCCTTCCTCCTCAAGAAGGCTGAAGCTGAGGAGCAACAGCAGCTTGCCGCCGAGAAGCTATCTGCGCAGGAAGGCGAGTTGGCGCAGAGGAAGGTTTATCTTGACAGCCACGAGGAGGATCTAGCCACGCGCGAGCAAACATTTGGCGGGGCTCTCAAGGAAGCAAAGGATGCTGCCGCAGCTGCCGAGGCCGCCAAGAAGGAGCTGGAGACGAAGGTGATGCAGCTGGAGGCAAATCTCAAGGAGAGCGGCGAGGAGCTTGCTGCACTCAAGCATGAGCGCGAGAAGGAAGCCTACACTCTTGGCGAGCTGCAGGGCCGTCTCGCCGAGAGGAGCAAGGAGTTTAGCGCCGCCAAGGACTCCAACGCAGATCTTGAGTTGAAGCTAACTACTTTGACTCAGACGCTGGACGGCGCCAGGGAGCAGGAGGTGGCCTTGAAGGAGAAAATCAAGGCCGACAAGGCGTTGCTGGCGAGTGCTACTGCCGCCCAGAACACTTTTAAGGAGAATGTGGAGCACTGGACCGAGGGTCTCGTGGATGTTGCTGCAGCCATCGACGAGGAGCTGGCGCAGCTGGGGATGGTGGATCTTGGATATTCCTTCGATGAGCACCTCCAACCCAGCGCCAAGCTCAGCTTGTTCTTCAAGGGCGTGGTGGCGGCCCTCCAGCGACTCCGGGAAGAAGTCCCAAAGAAGCTGGCCGAGGAGTCGCACCAGATCTGCGCGGGAGCTCTTCAAAAGGTGCTGATGAAGGTGGCCTTCCGCAACCCAGGCCTCAACCTTACCAACGTCCTCAAGTCCTTGCCGCCGGATGCTGATATGGAGGCACTCAAGACCCTTGTCGCACCCATCATGGACAGGGTGAGCGGGATCAAGAGGGTTGAGGGCGATCGCGTAGGGCTGGCGGTCACCCGGTAAGCCTTGCCGCGGAGGGCTGCAACTGCCCGTGCACAAGTTCGGGATACTAGGGTACCCCTACTCTAGTACACCGACAAAGTGCGGCCCGGTGCGTTGATGTAGACCAGGCCGCAAGAGACGGACGGTAAAAACGACCGCAACATTTGAGGTGGCATAGACATTTTAACCGGCCGTGGCGTTGTAAGCCGGTGCGGACAGGCAAGTTGTCCTTATTGTAAGCCGGTGTGGTCGCAGAGACGGCCACGACGTTGTAAGCCGGCGCGGTCGCGGGAGACGGGCGAGGCGTTGTAAGCCGGCGCGGTTGCGAGAGACGGCCACGGCGTTGTAAGCCGGTGCGGGAGTTCGTTGAGTAACGACGACCACCTGTGCCTAAAGATGTTGGCGTGCCTCCATCTCCGCGGTATAATATCACTTTTTGTCATAAATAATTGCCATGCATAAACAATATTGCAGACCAAGGCAAAGATAAACTTGTTCTTTGACAAAAACAACATGTGCTAATAAAACAAACTTGGATGGATATCACCTGATTTGTTTGGACGACAGATGATCCGTTTATCGCGATAGAGGTGGCTCGGGCAGACCAGTGATTCAATATAGTTTCGGCGGCTCAGACATACCAGCGACTTAATATAACCCCGGTGGCTCAAGGCGGCAAGGGCGGCTCAAAGCGGCTCCGGCGGGTTGATGTAGATTAAGCTGCACGGGCGGCGACTTGCGCACACCTGCTCCATCAGTAAGCGGGCATAGACGCCGGTGCATGATGGTGCTGACGTACACTTCATAGGCACAACATGGCACCACCCTTGCTGCACATAAAAATATACAGACCAAAGTAATTGTTCTTTTTAAAAAATATATTAACAAAAGGTTGACTGGACAAAATTCACCTGATTCGTCCGGATAATAAATGATCCATTCAACACGGTAGAGGTGACTCAGTCAGATCGGTGACCCAATATCCTCGGACGAGCAGTTGGAACTTCATCTTCTTCTGTCCAGGGCGACAAACTTGATTTCCTCATCAACATAGACCATGGAAAATGGCGGCGACGCGTGGCGCGAGGCAGCGGGTTAGTGAAAACGGCAGCTCAAGGCTACGATTGAGACGGCCGCGAGACCGGGCCGGCTTGAGGTGCGAGTGAGGCCACGGCGGCGGCTCAAGGCCGTCGTGTCATTGGAGGCAACCACTTGAAGCCGGGTGGCTCAGACACTAGTCGCAGCGGCATAGTGGAGGCCAGCACTGCGGAGGTAATTTTTCGGAACGACGCCTCAGGGACGAACGAGCGACAACTTAAGACTACTTGGCGAAGACTCAGGCAGCAGAGGTGGAGACCATTGACCCGCCGTGCAGCGGTCCCTGGTAGGGCCGATGTCGGTGTCAAAACCGGCGGATCTCGGGTAGGGGGTCCCGGACTGTGCGTCTAGGCGGATGGTAACAGGAGACAAGGGACACGATGTTTTTACCCAGGTTCGGGCCCTCTCGATGGAGGTAAAACCCTACTCCTGCTTGATTAATATTGATGATATGGGTAGTACAAGAGTAGATCTACCACGAGATCAGAGAGGCTAAACCATAGAAGCTAGCCTATGGTATGATTGTTGTTAGATCCTCTGGGACTAAAACCCTCCGGTTTATATAGACACCGAATAGGGTTAGGGTTACATGAGTCGGTTACAATGGTAGGAGATCTACATATCTGTATCGCCAAGCTTGCCTTCCACGCCAAGGAAAGTCCCATCCGGGACATGGGACGAAGTCTTCAATCTTGTAACTTCATAGTCCGAGTCCGCCAAAGGTCATAGTCCAGCTATCCGGACACCCCTAATCCGGGACTCCTCAAGAGCCCCGAACCAGGCTTCAATGACAACGAGTCCGGCGCGTAGATTGTCTTCGGCATTGCAAGGCGGGTTCTTCTCCAAATCATGTGTCCCTGTTTGAATAGTGTCCGGCTTCTTGTAAACATTGCGCTTCTTGGCTTCCACGCCCAAGAATGGCTATCTTCCACGTGTTGAATGAATGCGAAAAGCCAGGGTATTTTTACATTTATCCCCCTAGCTGCGCAAATGAGCTGCCTATATAAGAGACGAGGATCTAGATCCAAATCACACCATCTTCCCTTCGCGAGCTTTCATCGGAGCGCATATGACAGAAACCCATTCCATCATGGACAGTCGACGCGGCTCCTCCTCTCGCCCTCCTAGTCCTCAGCCTGGAGATTGGGAGAGATGCTTCGTCCTGCACGGCGAGTTAGTCACGCTCCAAACCAAGGGGTTTCTTCCCCCAGCCTTCATGGTTCCGGTTCGAGCCGGACTCGCCACCTATAAGGGCGGAAAACAAGCGGAGAGCGTGCAGTCCCTCCCGAGGAGAGCGGGTATGCCTTGTCCCTTATTTGATAAGAGGGCTCGGATTTCCGATTCATCCGTTTCTCTGGGGCTCACGGAGTTCTATGGCCTCCAGTTGCACAACCTTACGCCTTTGCCTCCATTCTGCATATTGCGGGCTTCGTGGCCCTTTGCGAGCTGTTTTTGGGCATCGAGGCTCATTTCGCTACTGTGGAAGAGGCTGTTACGCCTCGTACCCCATTCTCGGGAGGGGTCGATATATCAAGTGGGCGGAGCGAACTATGGCGCATCGCCAGGACCGGATATCTATTCGGAACCCGAAGAAGGCGTCCAAGACTGGCCTTGAATGGTTTTATATAGAAGACGTCCCTTCGCCGGACCCTGTTCGGATCGGCCTCCCGGAGTTCAGTAATGCTCCTCTGAAGAAACGCCTAAGCTGGCGTCCTCGAAGCCCCCAGAGGGAGTATGACAGGGACGTCCTTTACCTGATGAGCCGAATAAGGTTGTTGGCTCATTCCGGATTGACCGTGATCGGGGTCATGGCCACATGCATTATGCGGGGAGTGCAGCCGCTCCAAAGATAGGGGCCACCCCATGTGGGATTTCAACGGGGAGGATGATGCCACCCGTCATGGCCGTAAGGGGCCGGGATCGGTCGTCGATCTGATGAAGATCTTGTCCGCATTGTACAAGGGAGAAGAGGAAGAATTTCTTCGCGTCAATCCTCAGGACGGGTTTTCTATGAACAATCCTCCAAGCTGGGTAAGCGGACATTTATTTATGCCCCCCCGTTCCATATTCCCATAGTTAAGTACCTTATCTTGTGATTTTGACGCAGGAATTGCGCCGGGCCGTAAAGGATATAAACAGCCCACCTCCACAACCTGAGGATCCGGAACGGTCCCTCGATCCGGCCTCCCAAGAGGATCCGGACATATCTGTGGAGCTGATTGATGGGGTATTTTACGAACTGAGCATCGACAATGCCTTGGTTGCCATTACGACCGATTACCCCAGAATATTTCCAGCCTCACAGGTAATTGAGACCGAAGTCCCAATACTTTTTAGAAATGATCCCTCCGTGCTTATCTTTGAACACCGTATATCAATGGCGTTCTGCAGGGGGAGCCCTTGAGGTGGAAGGCCGAGCCTGCGGTGGCTAGCCAACAAGGGGCAGCACGGCCCAGCAGGCTAAAAAGAAGTGCGGTCCGGACTGAAGCGCCGGCGCAACGGTATGGCGTGTCGCCTTATTCCCAGGTTTTATTCCGGAAGGCATGCTAATGCTCGCGCTCTTTTCAGGAAAAAGAGCGCTCGCCGGACTATATCCGGAGAGGTTGCCAATCGAGCCTCCGCCAGCCAGGCTTCAAAGCCAGGCCCAGAAGCGGAGGCGAACACTAGCGTGCGTCGGACGCTCCTCCGACAGAGGATGCCGACAGATTGTCCGCCACCAACTCCGAGGTGGAGAGTGCCATGAACCACAGGCGCCGCCGGACAATTCTTCGTGACGCATGTTTCTCCCAAGAGGCATTGGATGCCTTCAATTCGGGAGATGCGCACCTCTGTGCTGCTCAAAATGGTGTACTCAGAGCCACGGAGCAGTATGTGAAAGACATAAGGGTGAGAAAATTTGATGGTTATATATACCAGTAGCCCTCGAGACTTAAAATAGTGAGAATAACTGATTTAAGGATCATTTATTGTGCAGGATCTTACAGAAAAGAATACCCAATTGTCCCAGGAGCTTGAAGAGTGTAAAGCCCAACTGGAGGCCGCACAAGCCATGGCTGTGGGAAGCCAAGGAGACCCCCTCTGGTAACATACGCTTTTAAAAGATAAGTATGTTATGAAGTGCGGCGTGTGTATAGATCTGACAATGACATTGCAGATGGCACCGGGGTAGATCCAGACAAGCAACAGCTCTTGCGTCGGTTAAAGGCCGGCGAGAACGTGCTTACGAGGGTGAGGCAGGAGAAAAAAATCTCCAAGATGCCAACACCCAGCTGGGTGAGGAGCTAAAGGATGTTCGTGCCCAGCTGTCTGACTCCGTTAAGGAGAATCGGCGGCTTCGACGCGGCATTTTTAGTAAGTGCTTAAACGAACTTTTGAAAAAAGAGTTCGGCGAGGAAGTCAACTAACAGAGTTATGTCTGTAGGTATGCTCACAGCCGTCTCAGAGGAAATTCCAGTTCTCTGGTGACCTTCTTCCCGAGCTCTTACAACTGCATCGCACGAGTTCGGCAGTGATGAAAGGCGTCGCCAGGCGTTGTAGCCATCTCTGCCCCTGCCCAAGGCCTTGGGGAGCTTGTAGAGAGGCTCCAGGAGCATGGCGGCGCTTCCGGTTATGGAAGATATCGGCTGCCGTCAAAGGCGCCAGGAGGCTGGGCCATGGTGAAGACGCGGTACACGAAGGCTGACCCAAACCACATGGCCGAGGTCGGACTTGTGGGGCCAGATGGGAAGGATATCCTTGTGAGCTTAGTGTACAGCCAGGTGGAATTGGCCGCAAAGTATTCCTAGCAGGACTGTAAACTAGACAGCCTGTTAGATGGTATTGAAGAGGAATACAATCAGTCAAATTGACTATGTAATTTAAAGTGACATGTAAAATGCCTTCTAGCCGGATTGTAGATTGTTTGTCTTAGCGGACCTTTTCGCTTCAACCTCGGGACCCGATAGTCTGGAGTGTGTCCGAATACCCTCGCGGTTATATAAAAACCGGGGCATGCGTGGAGACCAGGCGTAGGGGTCATTAGTGCTTCATCAGACAAGTGCCCAACTAGTTATGTTATGTTACATGGTTAGTAAGAAACATCTTCCAGGGAGAATAGTTCCGTTAGGGGTTCCTTTCCCTGGGTGGCATGCCCTAAAGTTCATGTCCGGACTGCGAAAAAAGCAGAAAAACATCTGGGGGTAGATAAATAAATAGGTAAGAAATCTTCTTTTAGTTCAATGACGAATATTCTCTTAAGAACGCTTAGCTTCGGCTTCACCCGGTCGAGGTACACATCCGGCTGACCAGCGATAACAATTGCAGAGGTGCTCCTTTACCACCTAGCCCACAATCGGGAGCGTAGGGGTAAGCATAGGAGCCAGGCAACCTAGCTTGGCCAAAACTTAAGTCATATCGATCCATATAATGGCGAATAAAAGGTACATGCGGAAGTGTGACACATGTATTGGGCATGAAGCCCTTATAATTAAGCTTCTGTGAAAGAAGCCCCGGTACAATGAGCGGATAAGCGCGTCAAAGTGTCTTGAACAATGCGGTAACGAGCCTTCCAAGGCTTGAATGAAAAAAGGAGGGAGAAGGAGAAAAATAGAAGACATCTAAAATGTAAAATATGGACAGAGGAAGGAGACGAACTCAGAATCTGGCGCTAGGCGTAGAATCTTCGGAGACGTGCTGCGTTCCATGGGTTCGGCTCTAGTCGGTTATCCGATGCATCTCGCAGACGATACGCTCCACCAGTCAGGACTTGGTCAATGATAAAGGGACCTTCCCATTTGGGCTTTAGTTTGTCCTTTTTCTTGTCCGGCAGGCGTAGAACTAGCTCGCCAACATTGTAAGTTTTGGCCCGTGCATTTCCGCTTTGGTATCTTCGAGCTCGCTGTTGATAGAATGCGGAACGGGCTTTTGCTACGCCACGCTCCTCCTCCAAGGCGCCCAAACTATCCTGCCGATCGAGCTCGGCTTCTCTTTCTTCGTACATGCGCACGCCGAGGTAAGTCATGAATTATGTCGCAGGCGTAATCGCCTCTGCGCCGTATACCATAAAGAATGGTGTGAATCCGGTCGTGCGATTCGGAGTGGTCCGCAGCCCCCAGAGTACGGAGTCGAGCTCCTCTACCCAGTGCGTGTTAGATTCCTTGAGGGACCGCACTAATCTGGGTTTGATGCCGCTCATAATTAGACCATTTGCTCGCTCAACTTCACTATTAGTTTGAGGGTGATAGACTGAGGCGTAGTCGAGCTTAATGCCCATGTTTTTGCACCAGAGTTTGACCTCGTCGGCCGTAAAGTTCGTGCCGTTATCAGTGATGATGCTGTGGGGGACACCGTAACGGTGTACGACCCCTGATATGAAGTCTATCACCGGTCCGGATTCGGCCGTCTTGAAAGGCTTGGCCTCTATCCATTTGGTGAATTTATCCACCATGACCAGTAGGTATTTTTGCTTGTGGGTTCCCCCTTTAAGGGGTCCGACCATGTCAAGCCCCTGCACCGCGAAGGGCCAGGTGATGGGTATAGTTTTGAGGGCGGTGGGTGGCATGTGGCTCTGATTAGCAAAGAGCTGGCATCTGACGCATCGTTGGACTAAGTCCTGAGCATCTGCCCGGGCCGTCGGCCAATAAAATCCTGTACGGAAGGCCTTGCCTACAAGGGCCCGGGCTGCGGCGTGGTGCCCGCCGAGTCCGGCATGTATTTCAGCCAGAAGATTCCGCCCTTCTTCTTCGAAATGCGAGGTTCTTCCCGCCTGGATGGTTCAGCTTGGTCCACAGATGGCTTCTTGTCGTGGAATTGTCACGGCAGATGTCCTAGTGTAAGGACTTAGTCGTGAGGCCAACGCATCTCTGCGGTAGCTTGAAGGGGTTGGTCGGAATCAAGAGACGCGAGATGGATCAACACACAAGACAAGATTTAGACAGCTTCGGGCCCCGGGAAACATCATCCGGTAATAGCCCTACATGCTGTTTGTGGCTAGATCTCATTATGCTCATGAGAGAGTCGCCGCATAAGCCGGCTCCCCCTTTGTGTCTAGCCCTAGATATTGTTGCATGTTGCCTGTTTGGGGAGCCCTGCCCCTCCTTATATAAGTTGAAGGGGCGGTTTACATGTAGAGTCCTTGTAGGATTAGGACTAGTCTATTCTCTATTACAAAACGGATACAAGTCCGGGTCTTATTCCTTGTAAGGGAAATATTCATCATGCCTTTTCTCTTAAGCCGGCCCACCATAGCATGAGCCGGCCTTCTTGGCTTGAGTCTTGTCAATCGTCTGACCCGCCCGCCGGGTCACTAATAAGTCGTCGAGGATCGGACGGGTCTCCAGTGAGTCGTCAAATGTCTGTTGGGTCTCTGGTGAGCCGCCAAGTCCGGCCGGGTCATACCGCGGGGTATATCCCCGACACTTCTTCTTCTGCTTGGCAGCCATCTTAGGGTCGATGCCAGGACGCCCAAGTGCCTTGAGCTTCTCAGCTTCATTGTAAGCTTGAACACACTTGGCAGCGAGAATCTTCATGCACTCACGAGAACCTTTGGCTGCATCACGTTTCTTGTGAAACGCTTCCTTGAGCTCATGCAGCATGACCTTGAAGTTTTGAACGTCTGCCATGTTGAGCTTGGCCATGTGCTTCTTGAACTGAGCCTTTTCATAACCGATCTTGTGCTTCAGCTCAACAATTTTCTGAGCAAGAGCCAGCTCAGGAGCAATGGCGCCATGGAAGGAGACACTTAGGCCAATGGGAAGTAGCAGATCGTCAAAGCTGAGATTGGGGGTGTCAAACCACTCATCAATGAAGTTGTTCAAAACTTCCACGTCAAAGAGAGGCAAATCATTGAAGATTTCCGCCTCTTGCTTGCTCTTTATCAGCTGCTCAAGAGCGTCATCAGCAAGATCGTCGTCACTTGACAGATCAATGGCGTCATTCTCATTCCTCAGAACAGCAGCAGGGGTCAGAGCTGGACCAGTGGTGTGCATAGGCTTCTTTTTCTTCTTCTCAGACTTGGAGATGCGTGAGAGATCTTCAGACTGCACACTTGGTGCAGGAGGAGCAGTGGCCAGAGGCTTCACCCGCGAAGCTTTTGGTGCAGGGGAAGGCTTCGAAGCTTTAGGTTTCTTCAGCTTCTTTGGCTTCGGTGGTGCAGGCGCTTCGTTAGAATCAGCGTCATTTGCAGGTTCATCCACAACTGTCCCTTGAACCATAATATGAGTGATGAGACCTTCTAGGTTGTAGAAGGGCCCAAAAAGATTGGGTTCAGCTTCGCGTGTGCCATCGGCACGAGGAGCAGAGGGGCCTGGATTGAAGTCTAATCCCCACGACTTCTTGTTTCCTTTGGCCGAGTTCTTGGCAAACTGGAAGTTGCGCTTGAACAGATTGTCGTCACGACACCATAGCAATGAAGATGGGTCGGCATCTGCAGGCTGTGGTCCACGGACCATGCAAGGGTAGAAGCCTTGTTCAATGGCTTCAGCTCTGGACCTGGGTGGAAGATTTTTGTACAAGATGTCTCCCCAGGGTCGCTTGATGGCATTCTTCTCAGCATATTCCTGGGTCACGAACCTGTACTTGTACCATTGCTCTGCCCAATATCTTCGAATCCATTGGCATCGGGTTTTTCGTTGATTGTAGTCCTCCTTTGGATCTGTCTTGTACAGATCATAGAGGTCAGGAGGCAAATCTCTTGAGGTGTTCCCACGGTGCTGTCTGCAACCCTTCCTTGCAGACTTCTCTATTGCCATGAAGTTCAGACTGAATGGCTTCAACACTGTCAAAGGCTTCCGTCTGATGGTCAGACAGGAACTGGCTTCGGGAGAGTTGGTGTGATGGTGTAAGAATTCTGCAAATGAATGCAGACTATGAGAACCAAGGGATTCTCCCACGGACATGTACCTGTGACAGCATTAGAGATACGAGGGAAGGGGAAGAGGTCATATGCATTCTCAGAAGATTTTGAAGATAAGTTAGTTTAGAAGACATTGACCTCATAGCGCGAAGACATTCACTTATATGTTGAGAGTTGGTTCCAGATTTGTACAAATCCAAGAATAAGTACAAGTGAGGAATCTAACTATGTGTGAAGCATAAGTGAATATACTAGGCATTATATGAGATGCAGACAGGATAGATCCAAATTTGTGGAGGCAGAAACCACTTTTAGTAGAAAGGATGAATAATCTATGGGATCAAAAAGACGGTAAAAAGAGGGTTTTAATTTACCACACGATGAACTGCTAGACGGAGTAGAAGATGAGGCCGAGCAGTTCGATCTTCCGTGCCCTAACTTGGCGACAGAGGACACCTATGACAGCGGCGGAGAAGACAATGTCCGCAGCCGGCGTGAAGACGGCGTCGGAGAGGTCGCGGTAGCTAAGCGCTTCGTCGCCAGCGTCATTGAGAGCTAGCGGTGGCACTAGGGTTTGTAGAGGTGGAGAGGTGGAAGAAGGATTTTGACCGCGATTGGATGGGTATTTATAGGGAAAGGGACGGCACAACGCAATTACGTAGGTGCCCCTGGCGGTTCACATCTGAGGGACATGTGGCGAACATGCAACACATTGGGAGTTGTCCCACATTCCCACGCCCGCCTGAAATGTCGGATGGTCGTTCCGGCTTCTCCGGGTTCCAGGCAATAAGAATTGAACATTTAAAACAGATTTAATGTTTGTCTTTGTATCTTCTGCTGACAAGGACGCAGAGAAGACATTCGACAGTTTCAACAGAATGCATATGATTTGGATAGATAGAGTTTGAGGTAGAAAGCATAGAGAGGTTAGGGTCCGATCACATTCACTTAGTTCAAAAGATTCAAACGAGAAGACATAGCTATAAGTGAGTGTTGTAGAGGACAAAACACTAATATATGTATATATATATATCAGAATACAACCAAATCAACATAGTGAAGACAATCAATAAGACATGTTGAAATTGAAGCCAAACCAAATGCAAAGACATAGCAAATGTAAAGCCATGAGAAAACACTTGAAACAGAAGAATTTGGTGGTGGCGTTACCCACTGTATAGGAAGTATTAGACCCAGACACGGCGCACAATTATCGTGGCGCTCCGGAGTCATATTCCGCATTAATGTATTCACACTTAGAATGTAAGTATTCATTAATTGAAGATATACTTTACTTCGTGTGTTGCACATCTAAGTCATCAACATGCATAAGTGTTAGGATGTGTGCCTGATCACAGGACATTTGAGGATTCCAAGATATTTAGCTCACAACCTAACTTGCAAAACCTTTTCTCATCCAAGGGCTTTGTGAAGATATCTGCCAGTTGCTCTTCAGTGTTGACGTGTATGATATCAATATCTTCCTTCATGACATGATCTCTGAGAAAGTGATGACGAATTTCAATATGCTTTGTCTTCGAGTGCTGAACTGGGTTGTTGGCAATCTTGATGGCGCTTTCGTTGTCGCAGTAGAGTGGTACTTGTTTCAGATGGATGCCATAGTCCTTGAGTGTTTGCTTCATCCATAGAAGCTGAGCGCAGCAAGATCCAGCAGCAATGTATTCAGATTCAGCAGTGGAGAGTGATGCACAGTTCTGCTTCTTTGAAGACCAACAGACAAGTGATCGTCCCAGAAAGTGACATGTGCCTGATGTAGACTTGCGATCCACCTTGTCACCAGCATAATCAGCATCTGAGAATCCAACTAGATCAAACTCTGAGCCCTTTGGATACCATAATCCTAATGTTGGGGTGTAAGCCAAATATCGAAGAATTTGCTTCACAGCTAAGTGATGTGATTCCTTTGGTGCCGCTTGGAATCGAGCACACATGCAAACACTAAGCATAATATCTGGCCTAGATGCACATAAATAAAGTAAAGAACCAATCATGGAGCGGTATACCTTTTGATCGAACTCTTTACCATTGGCGTTAGGACCCAGATGACTCTTAGTTGGCATTGGCATCATGTAACCTTTGCAGTCTTGCATTCCAAACTTCTTCAGGCAATCTTTGAGGTATTTCTCTTGAGATATGAAGATGCCATTTCTTTGCTGACGAATTTGAAGACCAAGGAAGAATTTCAGCTCACCCATCATGGAGATCTTATATTCCTCTTGCATCATGTGTCCAAATTCATCACTGTATTTCTGGTTGGTGCAGCCAAAGATAATGTCATCCACGTATTTTTGGCACACAAACAGTTCACCATCATATGTCTTCGTGAAGAGCGCGGGATCCAGGGAACCAGGTTTGAAGCCTTTGCTCTTCAGGAAGTCTTTGAGTGTGTCATACCAAGCACGAGGGGCTTGTTTGAGGCCATACAGTGCCTTGTTTAGCTTGTACACCATATCAGGATGTTTTGGATCTTCAAAGCCGGGAGGTTGTGCAACATACACTTCTTCTTCAATCTTGCTGTTGAGAAATGCACTCTTCACATCAATTTGATACAGCAAGATGGTGTGATGGTTAGCATAGGCTAGCAATATGCGAATAGCTTCAAGCCTAGCCACAAGAGCAAATGTTTCATCGAAGTCAATCCCTTCAACTTGAGTGTATCCTTGAGTAATGAGACGAGCTTTGTTTCTGACAACTTGACCATGCTCATCTTGTTTGTTGCGATATATCCATTTTGTGCCTATTATGTTGTGCTTATGCGAAGTCGACGCTTGACAAGTTCCCAGACATTGTTCAGCTTGAACTGTTGAAGCTCTTCTTGCATAGCTTGAATCCATTCAGGTTCCATGAAGGCTTTAGAAACTTTCTTGGGTTCAGATATTGAGACAAAAGCAAAGTGGCCATAGAAATTTGCTAGTTGAGTTGCTCTTGAACGAGTGAGTGGACTAGGCGCATTGATGCTATCGGTTATCTTCTCAACATGTACTTCATTTGCAACACGAGGATGAATTGGACGAAGATTTTGCTCTTGTTGATCATTGTCATCGTTGGGTGGATTGTCTTCGGGCTAAGCATTGTCTTCAGGTTGATTAGGTGCAGAAATGATAAGTTCCTATTCAGGCCGTGCTTCACACGATATGATTTCTCCAGTTCCCATTAGCTTGATGGATTCACTGGGTGGAACTTCATCTATCACATTTGGCAGGTGCTCTCTTTGCGAGCCGTTAGTCTCATCGAACCGCACATCCACAGTTTCAACCACTTTATGGTGAAAGAGGTTGAAGACTATGTAGGAGTGTGAGTCCTTTCCGTAACCAAGCATAAAACCTTCATGTGCTTTCGGTGCAAATTTTGAAGTGTGATGTGGATCCTTGATCCAGCACCTAGCACCAAATACTCTGAAGTAACTGACATTTGGCTTCTTACCAGTGAGGAGTTCATAAGATGTTCTCTTTAGAAGCTTGTGAAGATAAACACGGTTGATGACATGACATGCAGTATCAATAGCTTCATTCCAGAACTTTCTTGGTGTCTTGTATTCATCGAGCATCGTCCGAGCCATCTCAATGAGTGTTCTGTTCTTGCGCTTCACAATGCCATTCTGCTGAGGGGTGTACGGAGCTGAGAACTCATGAGTGATACCTAATGTATCCAAGTACAGATCGAGGCCGGTGTTCTTGAACTCTGTGCCGTTGTCACTCCTGATATGCTTGATCTTGACGCCATAGTTGTTCATGGCACGGTTGGCGAAGCGTCTGAAGACATCCTGCACTTCAGTCTTGTAGAGAATTATGTGCACCCATGTATATCTTGAATAATAATCAACAATGACGAAGCCATAGAGACAGGCAGTAGTAGTGAGAGTAGAGTAGTGAGTAGGGCCAAATAAGGCCATGTGTAGCAGCTCGAAGGGTTGAGATGTCATCATGATTGTCTTCGAGGGATGCTTGTCCCTAGTCATCTTTCCAGCTTCGCAGGCACCGCACAAGTGATCCTTCTTGAACTTGACGCCCTCGATGCCTATGACATGCTTCTTCTTGGCGAGAGTGTGTAAGTTCCTCATGCCAGCATGCCCTAGCCTCCGATGCCAGACCCAACACTCTGAAGCTTTTGCAATAAGGCATACGGCAAGCTGTGGCCCAGCTGAGAAATCTACCACGTACAGATCGTCTTTCTGGTACCCTTCAAAGACTAGAGACTTGTCAGATTCCATTAGTACAAGGCAATGATATTTTCCAAATATCACAATCATGTTCAAGTCACAGAGCATTGAGACAGACATTAAGTTGAAACCAAGGGATTCAACAAGCATCACTTTATCCATGTATTGATCCTTTGAGATTGCAACTCTACCTAGACCCAATACCTTGCTTTTACCAGTGTCAGCAAATGTGATGTGACTCTAGTCAGATGGACGTAAGGTTGAGTCCATGAGAAGGCTTCGATCACCAGTCATATGATTAGTGCATCCGTTGTCCATAATCCATTCTGAAGCATGAGGTGTCATACCCTACAGTACAGTTAGGGGGATAGGCTTCACCAAGAATATTGTGAAGCACAAACATTTGACGGGCAAGAGGATTATCAAAGCTCAGATCAAGATTAGGACTAATAGGATGATTGGCAAATGATTCCGGAACAAAATACATAGTGAGACCATTTGGGCATTTGATCTTGCGCCCTACAAGATGTTTTAGGTCCCCAGCAATAGCATCAGACGCCTTTGATTTCCGGCTGGAGACCTTTCCCTGCAAAAGAAAGTTAATTTTTCTTAACCACCCACATCTTCAGGGGTGGCTTAGAAGCAATGAGTCTAAGTGCAACATCTAAGAACTTCGGCTTTGAAGCCCTAGCAAATAACCTTGTAGGAGGTGAATAGTACTCATATGAATAAGCAGAATAGTTCTTAGTTTTATGAACATAGCGGTTTGAAGAAACACGCGCATATTCATAAGTCTGAGTATGGTTTCCCTGTAAAACATTGGCGTTAGGGTGACTCAGGTGAGTCCTCTGTTCAGATGAAGCCTTTGGACCATATGAAGCCTTTGGTCTGGGATTTGTCTTCTTCCCAGGTGGTGTCATCATGACATTCATAGGAAGATTCTCGAGACAACTTTTGGGAACCCAGATCTTCTTCATAGGTGGCCCATTCTTGCAGTTAGTACCAATATACCTCGCAAACACTTCACCATTCTGATTCTTAAATGGTTTATAGTTTGCATCAAATGATTCATCAATGATAACAGGGTTAGCACAAGTGAAGCCAGATAAGGTGGATGGATCCATTGAAGGTCCATTTGCAGCAACCCATGTGGTTTTGGGGTACTTCTCAGGCTTCCAGTAGGAGCCATCAACATTCATTTTCCTCTCGAACCCAACACCCTCTTTCCTAGGGTTTCGGTTCAGAATCTGCTTTTTGAGGACATCGCACAGTGTATGATGCCCTTTGAGACTTTTGTACATCCCTGTTTCAAGCAATGTCTTCAACCTAGCACTTTCATCAGCAATAGTAGTGGTATCCTCCGCAGAGGGGTTAGTTACCACATCGCGATTGAAGATATTGCAACAGCAGCGATAGAACATTCAGCAGAAGTAAGCGTTATCACTCTCAAGACATTTTAGACAAGGTGGTTCAAATCCTTCTGGCGGGAACTGGTGCATTGGTAGCGAAGTGCCTCATTCTCTTTTTGAAGATCTTCATGAGCCGCTCTCAATTTCTCAAGCTCTTGCTTCCTTTGAAGATAATCATAGGAGAGATTTTCATGAGTGGTTGAGAGCATTTCATGACGACTTTCAAGTTCCTGATACTTAACATGAAGATTTTTTATGTCTTTTAAGGACTGAGAACGGGTCATTTTGGCGTCCAACAGGTCATCGCTTTTGTCTAATAGTTTTTGAGTATGTTCCATAGCTTTCTGTTGTTCAGTTGCAATTTTAGCAAGTGTTTTGTAGCTGGGTTTGGATTCACAATCAGAGTCATCTTCACTTTATGTTTGAAAGTAAGCATCGCGTGATTTTACCTTGGCACCACGTGCCATGAAGCAGTAGGTGGGAGCAGAGTCGTCCTTGTCATTAGCTTGACATTGGTGACGGAGCCATTGTCTTGATGTTGAAGATGGACTTGGCAACGTGGGCTGTAGCTAGAGCCGGACTTGCAATGCCAGGTCGGACTCCTCCTCGGACTCCACCTCCACCTCCTTAGAAGGCAGACTCCTCCTGAATCCATCTCCTTGCCGACAAAAGCACGAGCCTTGCCAGATGAGCTCTTCTTATGAGATGAAGACTTGGATGAGGACTTGGAAGAAGACTTTGAGGATTTCTTCTTCTTCTTGTCATCAGAATCATATTCCTTGCTCTTCTTCTTCTTGTTGTTCTCATTGTCCCATAGTGGACACTCAGAGATGTAGTGTCCAGGTTTCTTGCACTTGTGACATGTTCTCTTCTTGTAGTCATGAGTGGAAGCTTCATCATTTCTTGAGCTGGATTGTGAAGACTTTCTGAAGCCCTTCTTCTTAGTGAACTTCTTCACAAGCATAGCAAGTTCCTTTCCAATGTCTTCAGGATCATTAGAACTGCAGTCAGATTCTTCTTCAGATGAGGAAACAACTTTTGCCTTCAAAGCACGAGTTCGGCCGTAGTTGGGACCATAGATATCTCTCTTCTCAGTTAGCTGGAACTCATGTGTGTTGAGCCTCTCAAGTATATCAGACAGATCGAGTGTCTTGAAGTCAGGGCGTTCTTGTATCATGAGGGCAAGGGTGTCGAACGAGCTGTCAAGTGATCTCAGTAATGTCTTGATGATTTCATGCTTGGTGATCTCAGTGGCACCGAGAGCACGAAGCTCATTTGTGATGTCAGTGAGCCGATCAAACATGAGCTGGACATTCTCATTGTCATTTCTCTTGAAGCGGTTGAAGAGGTTGCGAAGAACACTAATCCTTTGATCTCTCTGGGTTGAGACGCCTTACTTGACCTTGGAGAGCCAGTCCCAGACTAGCTTCGACGTTTCCAGAGCACTCACACAACCATACTGTCCTTTGGTCAGATGACCACAGATGATGTTCTTGGCAGTAGAATCCAGTTGAATGAACTTCTTGACATCAGCAGGAGTCACACCTTCACCAGTCTTGGGAACGCCATTCTGAAGGAAATATACCCTAGAGGCAATAATAAAGTTATTATTTATTTCCTTATATCATGATAAATGTTTATTATTCATGCTAGAATTGTATTAACAGGAAACATAATACATGTGTGAATACATAAACCTACTGAGTGTCACTAGTATGCCTCTACTTGACTAGCTCGTTAATCAAAGATGGTTGTGTTTCCTAACCATGAACAAGGAGTTGTTATTTGATTAACGGGATCACATCATTGGTTGAATGATCTGATTGACATGACCCATTCCATTAGCATAGCACCTGATCGTATAGTTTGTTGCTAGTGCTTTTTTTCATGACTTATACATGTTCCTATGACTATGAGATTATGCAACTCCCGTTTGCCTGAGGAACACTTTGGGTGATACCAAACGTCACAACGTAACTGGGTGATTATAAAGGTACATTACAGGTGTCTCCGAAGGTACATGTTGGGTTGGCATATTTCGAGATTAGGATTTGTCACTCCGATTGTCGGAGAGGTATCTCTGGGCCCTCTCGGTAATGCACATCACATAAGCCTTGCAAGCATTGCAACTAATGTGTTAGTTGTGAGATGATGTATTACGAAGCGAGTAAAGAGACTTGCCGATAACGAGATTGAACTAGGTATTGGATACCGACGATCGAATCTCGGGCAAGTAACATACCGATGACAAAGGGAACAACGTATGTTGTTATGCGGTCTGACCGATAAAGATCTTCAGAGAATATGTAGGAGCCAATATGGGCATCCAGGTCCCGCTATTGGTTATTGACCGGAGAGGTGTCTCGGTCATGTCTACATAGTTCTCGAACCCGTAAGGGTCCGCACGCTTAACGCTTCGATGATGCTACTATGAGTTTTTATGATGTTTCTGTACCGAAGGTTGTTCGAGTCCCGGATGAGATCACGGACGTGACGAGGAGTCTCGAAATGGTCGAGACATAAAGATTCATATATTGGAAGTCTATGTTTGGACATCGGAAGTGTTCCGGTGAAATTGGGAATTTTACCAAATGCACCGGAGGTTACCGAACCCCGGAATGCTAATGGGCCAACATGGGCCTTAGTGGAAAGGAGAAAAGGGGGCCCAAGTGCTGGTCGCACCTTCCCCCTTCCCTAGTCCTATTAGGACTAGGAGAAGGCGCCCCTCTCTCTCCCTTCCCACTTGGGGAAACCTAGTTGGACTAGGATTTGGGGGAATCCTACTCCTAGTAGGAGTAGGACACCCTGGCGCACCTCTCCTTGGCCGGCCAGCCCCTCCCTTCCCTCCTTTATATACAGGGGCAGGGGCACCCCATGACACACAAGTTGATCATTGAGATCGTTCCTTAGCCGTGCGGTGCCCCCTTCCACCATATTACACCTCGAGAATACCGTAGCGGAGCTTAGGCGAAGCCCTGCACCGGTGGAACATCATCATCGTCACCACGCCGTCGTGCTGACGAAACTCTCCCTCAACACTCGGCTGGATCGGAGTTCGAGGGACGTCATCGAGCTGAACGTGTGCAGAACTTCGGAGGTGCCGTCGTTCGGTACTTGGATCGGTTGGATTGTGAAGAAATGCGACTACTTCCTCTACGTTGCGTCAACGCTTCCGTTCTTTGGTCTCTGAGGGCACGTAGACAACACTCTCATCTCGTTGCTATGCATCACCATGATCTTGCGTGATCGTAGGAAAATTTTGAAATTACTACGTTCCCCAACAAAGTGGTATCGAGCCTAGGTTTTTATGGTTTGATGATATGCACGAGTAGAACACAAGTGAGTTGTGGACGATACAAGTCATACCGCCTACCGACATGTCATACTTTGGTTCAGCGGTATTGTTGGATGAGACGATCCAGACCAACCTTACGCGTACTCTTACGCGAGACCGGTTCCTCGGCGTGCTTTGCACATAGATGGCTTGTGGAAGACCTCTCTCCAACTTTAGTTGAACCGAAAAGTGGCTACGCCCGTCCTTGAGAAGGTTAAAACGAGTCGATTTGACGAAGTATCGTTGTGGTTTTGATGCGTAGGTGAGATTGGTTCTTGCTTAAGCCCGTAGCAGCCACGTAAAATTTGCAACAACAAAGTAGAGGACGTCTAACTTGTTTTTGCAGGGCATGTTGTGATGTGATATGGTCTAGACATGATGCTGAATTTTATTGTATGAGATGATCATGTTTTGTAACCGAAGTTATCGGCAATCGGCAGGAGCCATATGGTTGTCGCTTTATTGTATGCAATGCAATCGCACTGTAATGCTTTACTTTATCACTAAGCGGTAGCGATAGTCGTAGAAGCATAAGTTTGGCGAGACGACAACGATGCTACGATGGAGATCAAGGTGTCGCGCCGGTGACGATGGTGATCATGACGGTGCTTCGGAGATGGAGATCACAAGCACAAGATGATGATGGCCATATCATATCACTTATATTGATTGCATGTGATGTTAATCCTTTATGCATCTTATCTTGCTTTGATTGACGGTAGCATTATAAGATGATCCCTTACTAAATTATCAAGAAGTGTTCTCCCGAGTATGCACCGTTATGAAAGTTCTTCGTCTTTGAGACACCACGTGATGATCGGGTGTGATAGGCTCTACGTTCAAATACAACGGGTGCAAAACAGTTGCACACGCAGAATACTCAGGTTATACTTGACGAGCTATGCATATAAGATATGACCTCGGAACCACGAGACCGAAGGTCGGCGTGAATCATATAGTAGATATGATCAACATATTGATGTTCACCATTGAAACTACTCCATCACACGTGATGATCGGTCATGGTGTAGTTGATATGGATCACGCAATCACTTAGAGAATTGGAGGATATTTTTCTAAGTGGGAGTTCTTAAGTAATATGATTAATTGAACTTAAATTTATCATGAACTTAGTACTGATAGTATCTTGCTTGTCTATGATGTGTAGATAGATGGCTCGTCGTTGTTCCGTTGAATTTTAATGCGTTCCTTGAGAAAGCAAAGTTGAAAGATGATGGCAGCAATTACACGGATCGGGTCCGTAATTTGAGGATTATCCTTATTGCTGCACGGAAGAATTACGTCTGGAAGCACCGTTAGGTGCCGGGCCTGGTGCAAGGGCTGCGCGAAGTTGTGAACGTCTGGCAAAGCAAAGGCGATGACTACTCTATAGTTCAAGTGCCATGCTTTACGGCTTAGAACCGGGACTTCAACGTCGTTTTGAACACCATGGAGCATATGAGATGTTCCAGAGTTGAAGTTAATATTCCAAGCGAATGCCGGATTGAGAGATATGAAGTCTCCAATAAGTTCTATAGTCAGTAAGATGGAGGAGAACGGTTCACAAGTGAGCATATACTCGTAATGTCTGGATATAACAATCACTTGATTCAACCGGGAGTTAATCTTCCGGATGATTGCGTCATTGACAGAATTCTCCAATCATCGCCACCAAGCTACAAGAGCTTCGTGATGAACTATAATATGCAAGGGATGACCAAAACAATGCCCGAGCTCTTCGCGATCTTTGAAAGCATGGAGGTAGAAATCAAAAAGGAGCATCAAGTGTTGATGGTTAACAAAACCACTAGTTTCAAGAAAAGGGCAAAGGAAAGAAAAGGAAACTTCAAAAGAACGGCAAGCAAGTTGTCGATCAAGAGAAGAAACCCAAGTCTGGTCCTAAGCCTAAACCGAGTGCTTCTATTGCAAACAGACCGTCACTGGAAGCGGAACTGCCCCAAGTATTTGGCGGATAAGAAGGATGGCAAGGTTAACAAAGGTATATGTGATATACATGTTATTGATGTGTACCTTACTAATACTCGCAGAGCACCTGGGTATTTGATACTGGTTCTGCTAATATATGCAACTCAAAGCAGGGCTACGGATTGCGAAGATTGGCTAAGGGCGAGGTGGTGACGATCTTGGCGTGGGAAATGGTTCCAAAGTCGATGTGATCGCAGTTGGCACGCTACCTCTACATCTACCTTCGGGATTAGTATTAGACCTAAATAATTGTTATTTAGTACCAGCGTTGAGCATGAACATTATATCTGGATCTTGTTTGATGCGAGACGGTTATTCATTTAAATCGAGAGAATAATGGTTGTTCTATTTATATGAATAATATCTTTTATGGTCATGCACCATTGAAGAATGGTTTGTTTTTACTTAATCTTGATAGTAGTGATACACATATTCATAATGTTGAAACCAAAAGATGCGAGTTGATAATGATGGTGCAACTTATTTGTGGCCTTGCCGTTTAGGTCATATCGGTGTAAAGCGCATGAAGAAACTCCATCTTGATGGACTTTTGGAGTCACTTGATTATGAATCACTTGGCACTTGCGAACCGTGCCTTATGGGCAAGATGACTAAAACACCGTTCTCGGAACTATGGAGAGAGCAACAGATTTATTGGAAATCATACATACTGATGTATGTGGTCCAATGAATGTTGAGGCTCGTGGCGGATATCGTTATTTTCTCACCTTCACAGATGATTTGAGCAGATATGGATATATCTACTTAATGAAACACAAGTCTGAAACATTTGAAAAGTTCAAAGAATTTCAGAGTGAAGTGGAAAATCATCGTAACAAGAAAATAAAGTTTCTACGATCTGATCGTGGAGGAGAATATTTGAGTTACGAGTTTGGCCTACATTTGAAACAATGCGGAATAGTTTCGCAACTTACGCCACCTGGAACACCACAACGTAATGGTGTGTCCGAACGTCGTAATCGTACTTTATTAGATATGGTGCGATCTATGATGTCTCTTACTGATTTACCGCTATCGCTTTTGGGGTTATGCTTTAGAGACGGCTACATTCACTTTAAATAGGGCACCATCTAAATCCGTTGAGACGACGCCTTATGAACTGTGGTTTGGCAAGAAACCAAAGTTGTCGCTTCTGAAAGTTTGGGGCTGCGATGCTTATGTGAAAAAGCTTCAACCTGATAAGCTCGAACCCAAATCGGAGAAATGTGTCTTCATAGGATACCCAAAGGAGACTGTTGGGTACACCTTCTATCACAGATCCGAAGGCAAGATTTTTGTTGCTAAATTCGGAAACTTTTTGGAGAAAGAGTTTCTCTCGAAAGAAGTGAGTGGGAGGAAAGTAGAACTTGATGAGATAATTGTATCTACTCCCTTATTGAGAAGTAGTACATCATGAAATCAGTTTCCGTGACACCTACACCAAATAGGGAGGAAGCTAATGATGATGATCATGAAACTTCAGATCAAGTTTCTCTGAACTTCAGAGATCAACCAGAGCAAGATCCGCACTGAGTGGTACGGTAATCCTATTCGGAAGTCATGTTCTTTGGAACATGATGAACCTACGAACTATGAAGAAGCGATGGTGAGCCCAGATTCCACAAAATGGCTTGAGGCCATGAAATCTGAGATGGGATCCATGTATGAGAACAAAGTGTGGACTTTGGTTGACTTGCCCGATGATCGGCAAGCAATTGAGAATAAATGGATCTTCAAGAAGAAGACTGACGCCGATGGTAATGTTATCATCTATAAAGCTCGACTTGTTGCAAAAGGTTTTCGACAAGTTCAAGGGATTGACTACGATGAGACCTTCTCACCAGAAGCGATGCTTAAGTCCGTCCGAATCATGTTAGCAATTGCCGCATTTTATGATTATGAAATTTGGCAAATGGATGTTAAAACTGCATTCCTGAATGGATTTACGGAAGAAGAGTTGTATATGATGCAACGAGAAGGTTTTGTCGATCCAAAGGGAGCTAACAAAGTGTGCAAGCTCCAGCGATCCATTTATGGACTGGTGCAAGCCTCTCGGAGTTGGAATAAACGTTTTGATAGTGTGATCAAAGCATTTGGTTTTATCTGAGACTTTTGGAGAAGCACGTATTTACAAGAAAGTGAGTGGGAGCTCAGAAGCATTTACGATATTATATGTGGATGACATATTCTTGATCGGAAATGATATAGAATTTCTGGATAGCATAAAAGGATACTTGAATAAGAGTTTTTCAATGAAAGACCTCGGTGAAGCTGCTTACATATTGGGCATTAAGATCTATAGAGATAGATCAAGACGCTTAATAGGACTTTCACAAAAACACATACCTTGATAAAGTTTTGAAAAAATTCAAAATGGATCAGGCAAAGAAAGGGTTCTTACCAGTGTTACAAGGTGTGAAGTTGAGTAAGACTCAATGCCCGACCACCGCAGAAGATAGAGAGAAAATGAAAGATGTTCCCTATGCTTCAGCCATAGGCTCTATCATGTATGCAATGCTGTGTACCAGACCTGATGTGTGCCTTCTTTGTAAGTTTGGCAGGCAGGTACCAAAGTAATCCAGAGTGGATCCTTTCGACAGCGGTCAAAAACATCCTTAAGTACTTGAGAAGGACTAAGGATATGTTTCTCATTTATGGCGGTGACAAAGAACTTCAGAATGTTACGTCGACGCATAGCTTTGACAACGATCCGGACGATTCTAAATCGCAAACCGGATACGTATTTACATTAAACGGTGGAGCTGTCGGTTAGTGCAGTTCCAAACAAAGCGTCGTGGCGGGATCTACATGTGAAGTTGAGTACATAGCTGCTTGGAAGCAGCTAATGAAGGAGTCTGGATGAAGGAGTTCATAACCGATCTAGGTGTTGTACCTAGTGTATCGGGTCCAATGAAAATCTTTTGTGACAATCTTTGGTGCAATTGCCTTAGCAAAGGAATCCAGATTTCACAAGAGAACCAAGCACATCAAAAGACGCTTCAACTCCATCCGGATTTGGTCCGGTGGGAGACATAGAGATATGCAAGATACATACGGATCTGAATGTTGCGGACCGTTGACTAAGCCTCTTCCACGAGCAAAACATGATCAGCACCAAGACTCCATGGGTGTTAGAATCATTCTTGTGTAATCTAGATTATTGACTCTAGTGCAAGTGGGAGACTGAAGGAAATATACCCTAGAGGCAATAATAAAGTTATTATTTATTTCCTTATATCATGATAAATGTTTATTATTCATGCTAGAATTGTATTAACAGGAAACATAATACATGTGTGAATACATAAACCTACAGAGTGTCACTAGTATGCCTCTACTTGACTAGCTCGTTAATCAAAGATGGTTGTGTTTCCTAACCATGAACAAGGAGTTGTTATTTGATTAACGGGATCACATCATTGGTTGAATGATCTGATTGACATGACCCATTCCATTAGCATAGCACCGGATCGTATAGTTTGTTGCTAGTGCTTTTCTTCATGACTTATACATGTTCCTATGACTATGAGATTATGCAACTCCCGTTTGCCTGAGGAACACTTTGGGTGATACCAAACGTCACAACGTAACTGGGTGATTATAAAGGTACATTACAGGTGTCTCCGAAGGTACATGTTGGGTTGGCATATTTCGAGATTAGGATTTGTCACTCCGATTGCCTGGAGAGGTATCTCTGAGCCCTCTCGGTAATGCACAACACATAAGCCTTGCAAGCATTGAAACTAATGTGATAGTTGTGAGATGATGAATTACGAAACGAGTAAAGAGACTTGCCGGTAACGAGATTGAACTAGGTATTGGATACCGACGATCGAATCTCGGGCAAGTAACATACCGATGACAAAGGGAACAACGTATGTTGTTATGCGGTCTGACCGATAAAGATCTTCGTAGAATATGTAGGAGCCAATATGGGCATCCAGGTCCCGCTATTGGTTATTGACCGGAGAGGTGTCTCGGTCATGTCTACATAGTTCTCGAACCCGTAGGGTCCGCACGCTTAACGTTTCGATGACGATTACTATGAGTTTTTATGATGTTTCTGTACCGAAGGTTGTTCGAGTCCCGGATGAGATCACGGACGTGACGAGGAGTCTCGAAATGGTCGAGACATAAAGATTCATATATTGGAAGTCTATGTTTGGACATCGGAAGTGTTCCGGTGAAATTGGGAATTTTACCAAGTACCGGAGGTTACCGAACCCCGAATGCTAATGGGCCAACATGGGCCTTAGTGGAAAGGAGAAAAGGGGCCCAAGTGCTGGTCACACCTTCCCCCTTCCCTAGTCCTATTAGGACTAGGAGAAGGCGCCTCTCTCTCTCCCTTCCCACTTGGGGAAACCTAGTTGGACTAGGATTTGGGGGAATCCTACTCCTAGTAGGAATAGGACACCCCTGGCGCACCTCTCCTTGGCCGGCCCGCCCCTCCCCTTCCCTCCATTATCTACAGGGGAAGGGGGCCCCCCATGACACACAAGTTGATCATTGAGATCGCTCCTTAGCCGTGTGCGGTGCCCCTTCCACCATATTACACCTCGAGAATACCGTGGCGGAGCTTAGGCGAAGCCCTGCACCGGTGGAACATCATCATCGCCACCACGCGCCGTCGTCTTGTGAAACTCTCCTCAACACTCGGCTGGATCGGAGTTCGAGGGACGTCATCGAGCTGAACGTGTGCAGAACTCGGAGGTGCCGTACGTTCGGTACTTGGATCGGTTGGATTGTGAAGAAATCGACTACTTCCTCTACGTTGCGTCAACGCTTCCGTTCTTTGGTCTCACGAAGTGCGTAGACAACACTCTCATCTCGTTGCTATGCATCACCATGATCTTGCGTGATCGTAGGAAAATTTTGAAATTACTACGTTCCCCAACACATTCTTGACGACATACCAGAGGTCGACATCAATGGCTTCAAGATGCATGCGCATCTTATTCTTCCAGTAGGGATATTCGGTTCCATCGAAGACGGGGCAAGCAGCGGAGACTTTGATTATCCCTGCAGTCGACATAAAAAAAACTCCAGGTGGTTAAACCGAATCACACAGAACAAGGGAGTACCTTGCTCTGATACCAATTGAGAGTGCTAGTTATCGACTAGAGGGGGTGAATAGGGGATTTTTATGAAAGTCTTCAAAACATGAGTGTTTCAAAGACAAACAATAGAAATGAACCTATTGATATGCAGCGGAAGGTAAACTACACTAAGCTACCCATACTCAAGTATGCAATGAAGTGAAAGCACGAAGACTAATAGCAGCTAGGTAGTAAGGATCAGGATGCAAGATGGTATGAAGCCAAACAACGATAGTAGTCACACAGTGAAGACAAATAGGTAAAGCAAACGGGCAATGACTTCACGAAGACAAACTGTAAGTAAGGAGAGGGAGAGGATAGAACCAGTCACTTGTTGAGGACACAGGATTTGTTGGACCAGTTCCAATTGTTGTGACAATCAGACGTCTGTTAGGGAGGCTGAGATTCAAATCAAGACCGCGTCTTCACCTTATTCCCTTGAGCTAAGGACACCCAGTCCTCGCCCAATCACTCTGGTAAGTCTTCAAGGTAGACTTCCAAACCTTCACAGACTTCGTTCACCGGCGATCCACAATGACTCTTGGATGCTCAGAACGCGACGCCTAACCGGCTGGAGGATTCACAGTCCTCAAGTGTAACAAGTCTTCAGGTCACGCGGACAGAAAGACTTCGGTGATGCCTAACACTCTTTGGCTCTGGGTGTTTGGGCTTTGTCCTCGCAAGGATTTCTCTCTCTCAAAAGCTTTGGAGGTGGGTTGCTCTCAAACGACAAAAGCCGTGCACTAACGCTGAGCAGCCACCAATTTATGGTGTAGGGGGTGCGCTATTTATAGCCACTAGGCAACCCAACCGGATTTGTCCGAAATGACCCTGGGTCACTAAGGAACTGACATGTGTTCGAACGGTCAGATTTCAAACACACGCGACAACTTTACTTAGGCTACAAGTAAAGCTGCCTCATCCAGCTCTGGATAAGATTTGCTCTCATTATCTTTGCTCGAAGACATAGGATTTTGGTTGAGCATCACTTCAGTCACTCTGACTTTGTTCACTAGGACCCCACTTAGCGGTACGGTGGTTCCTATGACTCAACAAAGAAGAAAAGGAAACAACAAAACAACTAAGTCTTCGCGCTCCATAGTCTTCACACAATGTCTTCTCTTGTCATAGTATTCAATGTGAATATCTTCACATACCACCATTGCCTTCAATGTCTTCATACATTTTTAGGGGTCATCTCCGGTAGGTAAACCGAACCAATGAGGGACTACTACCTGTGTTATCCTGCAATTCTCACAAACACATTAGTCCCTCAACCAGGTTTGTCGTCAATACTCCAAAACCAACTAGGGGTGGCACTAGATGCACTTACACCATCTATAGACTGGTGCAAGCATCTTGGAGTTGGAATATATGCTTTGATGAGTTGATCAAATCATATAGTTTTATACAGTCTTGCGGTGAAGATTGTATTTACAAGAAAGCGAGTGGGAGCACTACAGCCTTTCTGATAAGTATATGTGAATGACATATTGTAGACCAGAAATTATGTAGAATTTTCTGGAAAGCATAAAGGAGTGTTTGAAAGGAGTTTTTCAAAGAAAGACCTCGGTGAAGCTGCTTACATATTGAGCATCAAGATCTATAGAGATAGATCAAGACGCTTGATAAGTTTTTTCAACGAATACATACCTTGACTAGTTTTTGAAGTAGTTCAAAATAAAACAGTCAAAGAAGGAGTTCTTGCCTGTTTTGCAAGGGTGAAGTTGAGTAAAGACTCAAAAACCTGACCATGGCAGAAAATAAAAATAGAATGAAAAGTCATTCCCTATGCCTCAGTCATAGGTTCTATAAAGTATGATATGTTGTGTACCAGACCTATTGTGTACCTCACCATGAGTTTGGCAAGAAGGTACAATAGTGATCCAGGAGTGGATCACTGAACAGTGGTAAAAAATTATCCTTAGTGGAATAAGGAAATGTTTCTCGATTATGGAGGTGACAAAGAGTTTGTCGTAAAGAGTTACGTCAATGCAAGCTTTGACACCGATCTGGATGACTCTAAGTATCGATCTAGATACATATTGAAAGTGGGAGAAATTAGCTAGAGTAGCTCCGAGCAAAGCATTGTAGACATAGAAAATTTGCAAAATACATACGGCTCTGAATGTGGCTGACCCATTGACTAAACTTCTCTCACAAGCAAACGATGATCACTCTTTGGGTGTTACTCACATAGCAATGTGAACTAGATTATTGACTCTAGTAAACCCTTTGGGTATTATTCACATGGAGATGTGAACTAATCACATAAAGATGTGAACTAATTGTGTGAAATCACATGGCGATGTGAACTAGATTATTGACTCTAGTGCAAGTGGGAGACTGAAGGAAATATGCCCTAGAGGAAATAATAAAGTTTTTATTTATATTTCCTTTTATCATGATAAATGTTTATTATTCATGCTAGAATTGTATTAACCGGAAACTTAGTACATGTGTGAATACATAGACAAAAGCAGTGTCCCTAGTATGCCTCTACTTGACTAGCTCGTTAATCAAAGATGGTTAAGTTTCCTGACCATAGATATGTGTTGTCATTTGATGAACGAAATCACATCAATAGAGAATGATGTGATGGACAAGACCCATCTGTTAGCTTACCATTATGATCGTTGAGTTTTATTGTTATTGCTTTCTTCATGACATATACATGTTCCTCTGACTATGAGATTATGCAACTCCCGAATACCGGAGGAACGCCTTGTGTGCTATCAAACGTCACAACATAACTGGGTGATTATAAATATGCTCTACAGGTGACTCCGAAGGTGTTTGTTGGGTTGGTATAGATCGAGATTAGGATTTGTCACTCCATGTATCGGAGAGGTATCTCTGGGCCCACTCGGTAATGCACATCACTATAAGCCTTGCAAGCAATGTGACTAATGAGTTAGTTACGGGATGATGCATTACGGAATGAGTAAAGAGACTTGCTGGTAACGAGATTAAACTAGGTATGATGATACCGACGATCAAATCTCGGGTAAGTAACATACCGATGACATAGTGGTGGGAAGGGGCTGATGCCTTCCCACCCACCCAGGTTCAAGACATGGTACTTGCAATTTGGGTTTGTTGCACCAATTATACTGTAAGGGGTTCCCTTACAGTCTTTCTGTCAAAAAAAGGGGACAACATATGTTGTTATGCGGTTTTACCGATAAAGATCTTTGTAGAATATGTAGGAGCCAATATGAGCATCCAGGTTCCGCTATTGGTTATTGATTGGAGATCTGTATCGGTCATGTCTACATAGTTATCGAACCCGTAGGGTCCACACGCTTAACGTTCGATGACGGTTTGTATTATGAGTTATGTGATTTGATGTACCGAAGGTTGTTCGATGTCCCGGATGAGATCACGAACATGATGAGGAGTCTCGAAGTGGTCGAGATGTAAAGATTGATATATTGGAAGGCTATATTCAGACATCGGAAAGGTTCCAAGTGATTCGGGTATTTTTCGGAGTACCAGAGAGTTACGGGAATTCGCCGGGGGAAGTAGTGGGCCTTAATGGGCCACAGGGAAAGGAGAGAAGGGCCTCAAGGGGTGGCCGACCCCCCCCCCATGGCAAGTCCGAATTGTACTAGGGAGGGGGCGGCGCCCCCCTCTCTTTCCTTCTCCCTCTCCTACTCCTTCCCTCTCTCCCCTATTGGAAAAGGAAGGGGACTCCAACTAGGATTGGGAATCCTAGTTGGACTCCCCTATAGGCGCGCCCCTCCTAGGTCGGCCTCCTCTTCCTCCCTCCTTTATATACGTGGCCAAGGGGCACCCCACTAACACAGCAGACAATCTCTTAGCCATGTGTGGTGCCCCCCTCCATAGTTACACACCTCAGTCATATCGTCGTAGTGCTTAGGCAAAGTCCTGCGCCGGTAACTTCATCATCATCGTCACCATGCTGTCGTGCTGACGAAACTCTCCCTCGGCCTCAGCTAGATCTAGAGTTCGAGGGACGTTACCGAGCTGAACGTGTATAGATCGCGGAGGTGCCGTGCGTTTGGTACTTGATCGGTTGGATCGCGAAGATGTTCAACTACATCAACCGTGTTACTTAATGCTTCCACTTTCGGTCTACGAGGGTACGTGGACACACTCTCCCTGCTCGTTGCTATGCTTCTCCTAGATAGATCTTGCGTGATCGTAGGAATTTTTTCTAAATACTATGTTCCCCAACATGAGACGCCTTCGTTGACCTTGGAGAACCAGTCCTAGACTAGCTTCGCAGTTTCCAAAGCACTCACACGACCATACTGTCCTTTGGTCAGATGACCACAGATGATGTTCTTGGCAGTCGAATTCAGTTGAATGAACCTCTTGCATCAGCAGGAGTGACACCTTCACCGGCCTTGGGAACGCCGTTCTTGACGACATACCAGAGGTCGACATCAATGGCTTCAAGAGGCATACGCATCTTATTCTTCCAGTAGGGGTAATCAGTGCCATCGAAGACAGGGCACGCAACGGAGACTTTGATTATCCCTACAGTCGATATAGCTAAAACTCCAGGTGGTTAAACCGAATCACATAGAACAAGGGAGCACCTTGCTCCGATACCAATTGAAAGTGCTAGTTATCGACTAGAGGGGGGTGAATAGGCGATTTTTATGGAAGTCTCCAAAACACGGGGGCTTTGAAGACAAACAGCAGAAATACACCTACTGATATGCAGCGGAAGGTAGACTACACTAGACAAGCCATGGTCAAGTAAGCAATGAAGTGAAAGCACAACGACTATCAGCAGCTAGGTAGTATGGATCAGGATGGAAGATAGTATGAAGCCAATCAACAACAGTCTTTACACAATGAAGACAATCGGATCATGGAAGCAGGCAATGACTTCATGAACACACACTGTAAGTAAAGGGAGGTAAGAGATAGAACCAGTTGCTTGGTGAGGACAAGGATTTGTTGGACCAGTTCCAGTTGTTGTGACAACTGTACGTCTTGTTAGGGAGGCTGAGATTCAACTCAGAAGACCGCTTCTTCACCTTATTGCCCTTGAGCTAAGAACACTTAGTCCTCGCCCAATCACTCTGGTAAGTCTTCAAGGTAGACTTCCAAACCTTCACAGACTTCGTTCACCGGCAATCCACAATGACTCTTGGATGCTCATAACGCGGCGCCTAACCGGCTAGAGGATTCATAGTCCACAAGTGTAACAAGTCTTGAGATCACGCAGCATGTAAAGACTTCAGTGATGCCTAACACTCTTTGGCTCTGGATGTTTGGGCTTTGTCCTCGTAAGGATCTCTCTCTCAAATGCTTCGGAGGTGGGTTGCTCTCAAACGACAAAAGTCGTGCACTAACTCTGAGCAGCCACCAATTTATGGTGTAGGGGGTGGGCTATTTATAGCTAGGAGGCAACCCGGCCTGATTTGTCCGAAATGACCCTGGGTCACTAAGGAACTGACACGTGTCCAACAGTCAGATTTGAAACACACGCGGCAGCTTGACTTGGGCTACAAGTAAAGCTGACTCATCCAGCTCTGGATAAGATTTGCTCTCATTGTCTTCGCTCGAAGACATAGGATTTGGTTGAGCATCACTTCAATCACTCTAACTTTGTTCACTTGGACCCCACTTAATAGTGCGGTGGTTCCTATGACTCAATAAAGAAGAAAAGGAAACTACGAAACAACTATGTCCTCGCACTCCATAGTCTTCATGTGAATGCCATCTCAAGTCATAATCTTTGTTGTGAATATCTTCACAAACCACCATTGTCTTCAATGTCTTCACACATTTTTAGGGGTCATCTCGGGTAGGTAAACCGAATCAATGTGGGACTACTACATGTGTTATCCTGCAATTCTCACAAACACATTAGTCCCTCAACCAAGTTTGTCATCAATACTCCAAAACCAACCAGGGGTGGCACTAGATGCACTTACAACGACGGCGGTGGAACCCCACGGCCATGGCCCCAACCCGCCCCTACACCGTTCAAGCCTAAGTCTTTGCCTTCCTTTTGATGTGGCAGGTTTGCCATGTTGCCGAGTTGATCTTGCAGGTGATAACCCACAAGTATAGGGGATCAATTGTAGCCTCTTTCGATAATGTCAAACCCAATGAGGAGCTAAAGGTAGAACAAATATTCCCTCAAGTTCTATCGACCACAGATACAACTCAATGCATGCTTAATGTTCTCTTTACCTAGAACAAGTATGAAACTAGAAGTACTTTGTGGGTGTTTTTGGATAGGTTTGCAAGATAATAAAGAGCGCGTAAATAAAAAGTAGGGGCTGTTTAGATAAAGACACAACTAAATTAGTTTTAGTACAGAGATTGTTGTCACGAGAAAGTTATTTGTCCCTAGGCAATCGATAACTAGACCGGTAATCACTATTGCAATTTTATTTGAGGGAGAGGCATAAGCTAACATACTTTCTCTTCTTGGATCATATGCACTTATGATTGGAACTCTAGCAAGCATCCACAACTACTAAAGATCATTAAGGTAAAACCCAACCATAGCATTAAAGTATCAGGTCCTCTTTATTCCCATACGCAAACAACCTACTTACTCGGGTATGTGCTTCTGTCACTCACGCTACCCACCATAAGCAAATCATGAACATATTGCAAACCCTACAGCAGGGATCCCTCACGCTTGCGCGACACGGAGAGCACCATAGGACAGCACCAATAATAAAACATGCAACTCAAACCAATCACGATCAACAATTAACCCATAGGACAAAACGGATCTACTCAAACATCATAGGATAGCCATACATTATTGGGAAATAATATATAGAGTTGAGCACCATGTTTAAGTAGAGATTACAACAGGTAAAAGAGGGGTTACACCGCTGCATAGAGGGGGGAAGGGTTGGTGATGAGGGTGGTGAAGTTGTTGGTGTAGATTGCGGTGATGATGATGGCCCTGGCGGTGTTCCGGCGCCACCGGAAGCGAGGGGGAGAGAGCCCCCCTCCTTCTTCTTCTTCCTTGACCTTCTCCCTAGATGGGAGAAGGGTTTCCCCTCTGGTCCATGGTCTCCATGGCGTGGGAGGGGCGAGAGCCCCTCCGACATTGGATCCGTCTCTCTGTCTCTCTCTGTTTCTGCGCTCCCAGATCTGGCCTTTCACCGTTTCTTAAATTCCCGGAGATCCGTAACTCCAATTGGGCTGAATTTTGGACACGATCTCTATCCAGATATTAGCTTTCTTGCGGTGAAAGAAGGGCTCCAACCACCTTACAGGGTGGCCACGAGGGCCCAGGGCGCGCCTGACCCCCTGGGGGCGCCCCCCTGCCTCGTGGCCCCCTCGGGCATCCTATCGCGTTGATTCTTCTTCCCAAAAATCACATATATTCCAAAAAAAATCTCCGTCAGTTTTTATCCCGTTTGGACTCCATTTGATATGGATTTTCAGCGAAACAAAAACATGCAACAAACAGGAACTGGCACTAGGCACTTGATTAATATGTTAGTCCCAAAAATAGTATAAAAAGTTGCCAAATATATATAAAATTGTAGAATATTGGGATGGAACAATAAAAAATTATAGATACGATGGAGACGTATCAACATCCCCAAGCTTAATTCCTGCTCGTCCTCGAGTAGGTAAATGATAAAAAAGATAATTTTTGATGTGGAATGCTACCTAGCATAATCTTGATCATGTAATCTAATCATGGCATGAATATTAAGACACGAGTGATTACACGAGTGATTCAAAAAAATAGTCTATCATTTGACATTAAGACAATAATACTTCAAGCATACTAATAAAGCAATCATGTATTTTCAAAATAACATGGCCAAAGAAAGTTATCCCTACAAAATCATATGGTCTGGCTATGCTCCATCTTCACCACACAAAATATTCAAATCATGCACAACCCCGATGACAAGCCAAGCAATTTTTTCATACTTTTGACGTTCTCAAACCTTTTCAACTTTCACGCAATACATGAGCGTGAGCCATGGACATAGCACTATAGGTGGAATAGAATATGATGGTGGAGGTTGTGTGGAGAAGACAAAAAGGAGAAAGTCTCACATCGACGCGGCTAATCAACGGGCTATGGAGATGCCCATCAATTGATGTCAATGTGAGGAGTAGGGATTGCCATGAAACAGATGCACTAGAGATATAAGTGTATGAAAGCTCAAACTGAAACTAAGTGGGTGTGCATCCAACTTGCTTGCTCATGAAGACCTAGGGCATTTGAGGAAGCCCATCGTTGGAATATACAAGCCAAGTTCAATAATGAAAATTCCCACTAGTATATGAAGGTGATAACTCAAGAGACTCTCTATATGAAGAACATGGTGCTACTCTGAAGCACAAGTGTGGTAAAAGGATAGTAACATTGCCCCTTCTCTCTTTTTCTCTCATTTTTTTGTTTGTTTTGTTCTTTTTCTGTTTTGGTGGGTTTCTTTGGCCTCTTTTTTTTATTTGGGCTACTTTGGCCTCTTTTATTTTTTTAAGTCCGGAGTCTCATCCCAACTTGTGGGGGAATCATAGTCTCCATCATCCTTTCCTCACTGGGGCAATGCTCTAATAATGATGATCATCACACTTTTAATTACTTACGACTCAATATTACAACTCGATGTCTAGAACAAAGATATGATTCTATATGAATGCCTCCGGCGGTGTACCGAGATGTGCAATGATCTAGCGTAGCAAAGATATCAAAAAACGGACAAGCCATGAAAATATCATGCTAGCTATCTTACGATCATGCAAAGCAATATGAAAATGAATGCTCAAGTCAGGTATATGATGATGATGGAAGTTGCATGACAATATATCTCGGAATGGCTATGGAAATGCCATGATAGGTAGGTATGGTGGCTGTTTTGAGGAAGATATAAGGAGGCTTATCTGTGACAGAGTGTATCATATCACGGGGTTTGGATGCACCGGCGAAGTTTGCACCAACTCTCAAGGTGAGAAAGGGCAATGCACGGTACCGAAGAGGCTAGCAATGATGGAAGGATGAGAATGCGTATAATCCATGGATTCAACATTAGTCATAAAGAACTCACATACTTATTGCAAAAGTCTATTAGATATAGAAACAAAATACTACGCGCATGCTCCTATGGGGATAGATTGGTAGGAAAAGACCATCGCTCGTCCCCGACCGCCACTCATAAGGAAGACAATCAATAAATAAATCATGCTCCGACTTCATCACATAACGGTTCACCATACGTGCATGCTGCGGGAATCACAAACTTCAACACAAGTATTTCTACAATCCACAAATACCCACTAGCATAACTCTAATATCACCATCTTTATATTGCAAAACTATTTCAAGCAATCAAACATATCATATTCAGTGATCTACAAGTTTTATGTAGGATTTTATGACTAACCATGTGAATGACCAATTCCTGTCAACCCTCTAAATAGATATAAGTGAAGCAAGAGAGTTTAATTCTTTCTTCAAAAGATATGCCCACGCTCTAACAAATATAAGTGAAGCAAAAGAGCATTCTACAAATGGCGGTTTTCTATGTGTAGGGAAACATGCAATCCAAACTTCAAATGATATAAATGAAGCACATGAAGCATTCTATAAAGCCATACTCAAAAGATATAAGTGAAGTGCAAAGAGCATTATATAAATCAACCATGGACTATCTCATACCAGCATGGTGCATAAAAGAAAAATAAAAACTAAATGCAAAAGACGCTCCAAGATTTGCACATATCGCATGAACAAAACGAATCTGAAAACATACTGATACTTGTTGAAGAAAATGGGATGCCTTCCGGGGCATCCCTTGAGCCTCCTTGAATATTTACTTGGGGTGCCTTGGGCATCCCCAAGCTTGAGCTCTTGCCTCTCCTCCTTCTCCTCACATCGAGACCTCCTCGATCTTCGAACACTTCATCCACACAAAACTCAACAAAAAACTCGGTAAGATCCGTTAGTATAATAAAGCAAATCACTACTCTAAGTACTATTTCAAACCAATTCATATTTTGTTTTTTCACTGTAGCTACTGTAATATAACTTTTCCATGGCTTAATCCACTGATGGGAATTGATAGTTTCATCAAAACAAGCAAATTATGCATCAAAAACAGAATCTGGTTTAAACAGGACAGTCTGTAATAATCTGAACATTCACCATACCTCTTCTACTCCAAAAATTCTTCCAAAATTAGGAAAAAATAAAAAATTTGTATAGAAAGAAAGTGCAAAACGTTTCAGAACCGTTTAACATTCCAGTAAAAAATGTAAAAATCGCGCACTACAGCCAAAGTTTCTGTTCTGCACCGCAGAAACCAACAAGCAATATAAACTTCCGTGAGCATGAACAAAGTTCAAGGCTAGCTCCCACTTTAACAATGCTCATCTTTCTCACTTTCACTTTCCTTTTTTGAAAAAGTTTTAGGTTCACCTATTTATTTTTTTGTTTTTAAACTATATAAAAGCACACAACAGAACTAAATGACTCTCTAAAACTTCCGGGTTGTCTCCCTGGCAGCGCTTTCTTTAAAGCCATTAAGCTAGGCATATAGTGCTCAAATAATGGATCCACCCGGATCACAAGGTTTATCAAAGCCAATTTTAATTCACAATGATTTAGAATTTAGTAGTGAGCACAAAGCAACATATCTCATGCAACAACGAAGTCTAATTCTCTTCCTATGCATCAGCATGTCATAAAAGAACAATTCATGCACACATAGTATAGGCCAATGCATAGTATAAACAGTTTCTTGCAATTTTATCATATTGGAAACATAGAGCGGTGGATATGTAGTTCCTCTCTCATAATAATTGCAAGTAGGAGCAGCAAGCACATGCATATTATATCTATCAAAATCATCATGTGCAACGGTAAAAGGAAACCTATCAATATAATCCTTAATAAGTGCAAACTTCTCAAATATAGTGTAGTCGGGAGAATTCAAAAAGATAATAGGACTATCATGCGTGGGTGCAATAGCAACAATTTCATGTTTAACATAAGGAACTATAGCAAGTTCATCTCCATGAGCATAATTCATATTGACATCTTGGCCACAAGCATAGCAAGCATCATCAAAAAGGGATATTTCAAAAGAATCAACGGGATCATAACAATCATCATAGCACTTATCCTTCGGTAAGCACGAAGGGAAATTAAATAATGTATGAGTTGAAGAGTTACTCTCATTAGAAGGTGGGAACGGGTAGCTAATCCGCTCTTCCTCCTTTTGTTCTTTGCTCCCCTCATCATTTTTTTCATCCAATGAGCTCACAGTTTCATCAATTCCTTCTTCCATAGACTCCTGCAAAATATTAGTCTCTTCTTGGACAGCGGAAGAGTCCTCAATATATGGTTTAATATAAGGATTAGAAGCATAATTATCATAGCAATATTGAAGTATGGCAAAATTTTCAGATTTGTAAAGAGTAGCATCATACTTTTCAATCAAACGAGCAATTTCATAAGCACCCTTAAAAGCAATAAATTCTTCAATTTGTTGAACATCATAGTAATTATAAACACCCTTAGCATACGAAGATACGATTCCATTATCACTAAACTCACATTGGTAGGGAAGGTGTTTCTTAGGGTCTTCGAACAACAAGTAAAATCATATATTTCACATAAATTCCAAGCATGGCATTGCAAGCGATGAATTTGATCCGATAAAAGTTTCTCTTTTTCAGATATGCGATTATACTTTACATAACAAGCATGCTCATCTAAAGATTTTCCCTCAACTAAGCTAGTTGGGGTTTCAAATGAGCACATAGGGATCAAGATGATCCAAGTAAAAAGCTTGATGGTGTGATAGATTTTGAGTGGTTCTTCAACCATTGGTGTAGTAGGTACAACTAATTTTTTTGGTATTTTGCGTTTCCTACCCATAACTAAAGATAGAAAACAAGAGCACAAAATAAAAACTAATTAGTGATAAAGCAAACAAGCACACGAGAATATTCACCCCACGCTATAACTCCCGACAGCGGCGCCGGAAAAAGGTCTTGATAACCCACAAGTATAGGGGATCAATTGTAGCCTCTTTCAATAAGTAAGAGTGTCGAACCCAACGAGGAGCTAAAGGTAGAACTAATATTCCCTCAAGTTCTATCGACCACCGATACAACTCTACGCACGCTTAAAGTTCGCTTTACCTAGAACAAGTATGAAACTAGAAGTACTTTGTAGGTGTTTGTGGATAGGTTTGCAAGATAATAAAGAGCACGTAAATAAAAAGTAGGGGTTGTTTAGATAAAGACACAACTAAATTAGTTTTAGTAGAGAGCTTGTTGTCATGAGAAAGTCATTTGTCCCTAGGCAATCGATAACTAGACCGGTAATCACTATTGCAATTTTATTTGAGGGAGAGGCATAAGCTAACATACTTTCTCTTCTTGGATCATATGCACTTATGATTGGAACTCTAGCAAGCATCTGCAACTAATAAAGATCATTAAGGTAAAACCCCACCATAGCATTAAAGTATCAAGTCCTTTTTATTCCCATACGCAAACCACCTACTTACTCGGGTATGTGCTTCTGTCACTCACGCCACCCACCATAAGCAAATCATGAACATATTGCAAACCCTACAGCAGGGATCCCTCACGCTTGCGCAACATGGAGAGTACCATAGGACAGCACCAATAATAAAACATGCAACTCAAACCAATCACGATCAACAATTAACCCATATGACAAAACAGATCTACTCAAACATCATAGGATAGCCATACATCATTGGGAAATAATATATAGCGTTGAGCACCATGTTTAAGTAGAGATTACAGCGGGTAAAAGAGGGGTTACACCGCTGCATAGAGGGGGGAAGAGTTGGTGATGAGGGCGGTGAAGTTGTTGGTGTAGATTGCCATGATGATGATGGCCCCGGCGGTGTTCCGGCGCCACCGGAAGCGAGGGGGCAGAGCCCCCCTCCTTCTTCTTCTTCCTTGACCTTCCCTCTAGATGGGAGAAGGGTTTCCCCTCTGGTCCATGGTCTCCATGGCGTGGGAGGGGCGAGAGCCCCTCCGAGATTGGATCTTTCTCTCTGTCTCTCTCTGTTTCTGCGCTCCTAGATCTGGCCTTTCACCGTTTCTTAAATTCTTGGAGATCCGTAACTCCGATTGGGCTGAATTTTGGATACGATCTCTATCAGGATATTAGCTTTCTTGCGGCGAAAGAAGGGCTCCAACCGCCTTACGGGGTGGCCAGAGGTCCCAGGGCGCGCCCCCAGCCTCGTGGCCCCCTCGGGCATCGTATCGCGTTGATTCTTCTTCCCAAAAATCACATCTATTTCAAAAAATATCTCCGTCAGCTTTTATCCCGTCTAGACTCCGTTTGATATGGATTTTCTGTGAAACAAAAAATGCAACAAACAGGAACTGGCACTGGGCACTTGATCAATATGTTAGTCCCAAAAATAGTATAAAAAGTTACCAAAAGTATATAAAAGGTGTAGAATATTGGCATGGAACAATCAAAAATTATAGAAATGACGGAGACGTATCAGCGGGCAGCCACCTTCTCTAGATCTTCCACTTCTAGTGGCTGCAATAGTCTTCGTACATGTCCATGCGGCTGTAGACCACCAAAAGCGCGGGAATTGGGGTCTAGGGTAGTGATGAATGGAGCGGAGAGGATGGGGAAAGCGAGGGTTTTGGTGCAAAAATAGTGCGAACCACTCCAAATGTGTTGGCTCCACCGTGGTTTTGGGTGGGCCGGAGGTGTTGGAGTCCTACGAGACGAGGTCCAGACTCCCGCAAAGTCCACTGGTTTGCTTCCGGTTTGGGGAAAAGAGACATATGGACGCGTCCATGGACAAATACATGACAAGTGCTGCTATATGGACGACATTGTTCGGTTGATTTACAGACGACGCTATAAACCTAACCATGCATGCGTCAGAGCAAGTGTTGCACAGCCGCTGGATGAATTGTCGTCTCCAAATCAGGCACGGAATGCCGTCCGCAGAGTAGTTCCGATACATGACCATGTTGGATGATAAATTGCGCCCGACCAACTCGGTCTGGACAATGACCGGAGGTTTAGAGGGTCTGCGTTGTCCTGACAACTTCATTGCTCCACGGACATGCATGCAGAAGGCTATGAGAAGTATAAAGTGTTTAAGATGGAGATAAGAGCTAGGGATAGAATAGGTTTAAAGATGTACAACTTGCCCTCCACTCCAAGTCTCTCTCCCTTATATGTACTCCTATATATACCCCATACAAGGGTCAGATCAATACTACAAATATTAAGAACCCTAAAATTTACACATGGTATAAGAGCCATTAGACCAAGATCATTGATCTTGGTGACAACCACCGCTTCCGCAGCAGCCACCCCCGGGGAGATCAATCTCCTCCCCGGGGGTGCGGCACCCGATCACATGAGATCGGTTCTTTAGATTAGAATCAATTTCTAAATTTCTCCCCGTAGATTAAATTCTTTTTTAGCCACCAAATAAATCTTAGGACCTTCAAATTCCGGTGAAACGATCTGTATGATGGCGGCGACACGCGATCTCAACCAGGTAGCCGCTTCGAGTCACGGAGGCAGGGCTCCATACGACCCGATCTACATCAACAACATAATCGAAGCTGCGCTAGTCCGATCCAACACGACCGCACCGAACCAGCCGCAGCTCGTGAGCTCCGTGCAGAAAATCGGCATCTCGGCGGCCTCGGCAAGACGTGTACCACGGCTCCAGCGGCACCTACATCATCCCAGACGTCCAGAACGTGTGCAGGCGAAAACTCATCGACCCGACGACCCGCCTGACCGTCAGCAGCAGCTTTGTACACATGCACCGTCAAGCATCATTCGCTCCTGCCGTCCTACGGCATATCTACTCCAACACCAACGGGTGCAAGGTATCAGGTATGGACATGCATGTGTTAGCCATGTACTCCCGTACGTACCCACATGGTTCCACCCAGTGCATGCTCAAACCTCCTCCAATGCACTAGTGCTAAGATGAAGTGCTAAGCACATTAAAGAGCTAAGCAACTAAAGTTCCCAATGCAAAGGTGTTTAACTTGTTATAGCTAAGCATCCTTCATTAATGATTTAGCAACTAAAGTTATCCATGCATTGATGGACTTTTTTCATTAAAGTGTTTTTCCTAGATTCCCGCGCTTGGTATTGTTTCTTCCTGGGGCACCACACCAATCTCTCTCCTCTTAATTATCTTGCCACATCATTTTTTTGCCTACATGGCAGGCTTAGCACCTGTACAAGGTGGAGCATTGGGAGGGGCCTCAGTGACGACACACGGGTGTGTGCACCGTCACCCGTGCACTGGCGACCCGTGCACATCATCCACTCCGGGCTCGCGCATCTATGCCAACCCATCGGCATGCATCTACGTCAACGACATGTATCTACACCGACACCTCCCGAGCCGAGCTGCATCGAGCCGGCTAGCAGCGCGGGACACCGGGAGAGCCCGCAGGTCTTTGTCTTTGAGGCACACTGATGCGGAGCATCCCTCACTCATCCCCATGGATGCACCTAAATCTTCCTCAACACCACGTGGACCCATGACTCGAGCCCGAGCTAAGGCTATCGAAGATAAGGTGAACTCGCTCCTCTCCGAACTCCCTCTTCCTACTCACGAGACATGGCTACTACCTCATTCGGAAACTCTATGTGTAATCAGGTACATGGAGATGAGCCAAGGAACAACTACTTGCAAGAGCCAAGATGACGAGGACCCCAAGCATGTTGAAGAAGAAGAAGAAAAGCTGCTGAAGCTACATGCATCGGACATCCGACCAAGTCCGGACGTCCGACGACTTCCAGGCCACGGACGACCGACGCCCTCCGGATGTCCGGCAGCTGGGCACCCGAATGGAAACTCACGGACGACCGAAGCCTCCGGACGTCCGACCGATGCACGCCCGAACCGGATCTACGGACGTCCGACGATCCACGGACGTCCGGGCCTTCCCGAAGCCCCGGACGACCGGGCCTCTCCGGACGACCGACGCACACCGATCAGAGCCAAATCTACGGAAGACCGAAGTCTCCGGATGACCGACCGACCAGCACCCGAGCCGGATTTATGGACGTCCGACAGCCTCCGGACGTCCGGGCCTTCCCGAAGCCCTGGACGTTCGACGCCTTCCGGACGTCCGACAGCTGTGTGACCGCGACCGTGGGCTGGAGCCCTTGTACCCATTCACTTCGCCCCCATTTGCACTAAGACTATAAATATACCTCCTCCTCCTCCTAGTTAGGGTTAGCAAAGGATTAGCTCATGTTTGCGTGAGAGCTTTGCTCATCCACTTGGTTACCTTCTCCTCGGAGCTCAGGACCTCTTCGGAGAAGATCCCCCAAGCGGATTCAAGACCCCCTTCTAGGGTGGACCCCATCAAGACCTCCTCCCGGAGAAGAACGGCTACTCGTGTATCTTTCCTTTGTTGATTTTGAATCTTGTGCTACCTTATGTGTTCGGTGATCTAGCCCTTGTGTGATCGAGATTTGTCGGTTTAGTGTTCCTCTTGTGTGTTTTCCCTTGTGTTCTTCCGCTCGTTCGTCGTGTTTTCCCCGTAGGATCCTCTCCAAACGTGAAAGATCGTCCACATAGGGCTCCGCCCTACATCATCTTGGTATCATGAGCCACGTTGATCACGTTTTTGGAGCCCCTACCCCGTGTTTTCTAGCTTGATTTTGTTGTTTTTGTCCTAAATCCGAAAATTCCCCACCAAAAATAGCCGCAATTTTTTTTGTAATTTGTTGGTGAGTTGAGATTTTGTTGGATTTGGTCCATGGATTTGAGTTGCTACGTGTGGATCTAGCTTTTCCCACCCTCCCCACCCTTTTCCATCCATCAATCCGCTCAATTTTGACATCACCATCTTCTTCCACCTCAAAATCACCCAGGCCCAACTCGCGTTGACCCCGACCCCCGACGACCGACGCTTTACGGACGTCTGGAGCCCCAGGAACGGCCGGACGACCGGAAAAAACCAGACGTCCGTGAAACTCTAACGAAACTGAAATTCTTCAGTTTAACCTCCACCACCACCCCACCTTCCACCACATCTTCCAAAACCACATACACCACCATCCTCCCCAATACATCCTATGACTATTTTGCCACATTTTGGTCCTTGCGATTTTGAGTTGTGGTTCCCGTGTCCTATTGTGTTTCGGCTATCTAGGTACGGTTCGACTTCATCATCACCTCGACTCATCTTCGCAAGGGTCACACCATCGCCAAGGACGGTAACATCATCGACATCTTTGTCATACCTTGCAATTGCATTGATACCCACATGGCCTTACTTTTGTGTAGCTTACCCATCGAGACTAGCCATTAAGTATTGCCAGCAACGTGACTTGTGCACATTAGTGATCATACTCCATAGCATACATACCATACCACCATGGTGCATATCTTGGGATCCATTTGTGTGTCACAAAGTTGTCATAGCATACACAATTGCTATCTTGGTTCGTGAACTTTTGCATGAGAAAAGAGCTCAAAAGTGAAAGAGCCACCCAAGCTTTTAAGCAAAGAGGAAAGATAAGCAAAGAGCTTATGAGCAAGAACCATAGCATCATACTACATTAAGATTGTCATATTGGATCAGCTTGGATCATAGCACTGAAATACCATACATATAGCATACGTGGGATAGAGATAGTTGCATTTTTGCCGAGTAGGTTGTGCACAAGTTCCGTATCCGCCTATTGTGCAATCGTGCTAGCGTCTCTCTAGTATTGTGCAACAAGAGCATTTTCGTGGATTCCATATTTTGGCTCACTTTTGGTTTGCACAATCCCGCGTATCTATTTGTGTGTGTGTTTCGTGTACCATTATTTGCTTGGTCTACTTGTTGCATTTGCAAATGTGTGTACCTTTTCCAACATTATTGACGCTCACTTAAAATTGCATCAAATTTTGTGCCACCATCTGCACCAAGCTCCACCATAAGCTTTTATTTGTGTAGGTGTGAGAACCGACAAGGATTGGTACCAATAGTGCTATTTCATTGTCCGCATTTGAGTGAACTTGATTCATCATCAACTTTGGTCAAAGGTACATTGGTATAAGTTCTTCTCCTTCTACCACTCACATTTTTGCTTGGAATGATGGATAGGCCAAGTACTTCTACCAACCCACTCTTCCTCGAGCAAGACGATGACATGTCATCATACGTCACCAAGAGCCACCTCTTTGGTGCACAACGAGCCTTGCACCAAGAGCAACAAGCAATGAGCGACCGCATCGACAACCTCGCCACCGACTTGCGACTCTTCGAGCAACGTACAAGAGACTACTTCGACAACAAGTTCGACGCTCACAAGCAAGAGAATGATGCAAGAATGGACGAGATCCGCGCCTTGATGAGGAACCGGCATCATTCCACTTCTTCATCCTCAAGACGGAGCTGCTCGACTCGACACTCCGACGACACCTTCTATGACTCAAGTACAACTAATTCGAACACTCTTCGACGAGCCGCGCGTCAAGACCGTCATGCATCTCGCAACCCGCTACATGAGAAGCATTCACAAGAGCAAGTCGATGAGCAAGTCCCTCGTCCTCAATCAAACCAAGCCGCTTTTGCCCAAGCTCAAGAACGACAACGACTACGGCACCAAGAGGAAGAATGAGCGCGTCTACACCAAGAAGAACAAGACACCGAGGCGCAACGTCTCCAACGGCAACAACGTGAAGCGCAAGCTCTTGAGGCGCAACGTGCCCTTCAAGAATCAAGTCGAACCATCGCCAACCGCAATCGTGAACGGCGAAATCAAGAGGAAGCCCTTCGAGAAGAAATCCAAGAGAGGAACTACCAACCCCATGTACAATGTCAAGTTCCTCAAGCTCCTCCACAAGCTCGTCAAGTTCCACCTCAACCTCAAGTTCAACAAGAGCAAGTTGATCATGGTCTTCCTCCACGCCAAGAGCAACATGAAGACGATTGCAATCCACGTCAAGGGCGTCATCATCACCATCGCCAACAACACAATGAAGAGCAACGATATGGAAAGCTCAAATTCACCATGCCCAAGTTCAATGGAAGCAATGACCCCGAGAGAGTACCTCTCATGGGCATTGAAGGTCGACAAAATCTTTCGTTTGCACAACTATGAGGAAGAGAAGAAGATCGCTATGGCATCACTTGAGTTCCAAGACTATGTGCTCATATGGTGGGAACAAATCCTTGAGAGGCGACAAGCAAGAGGTGAACCTCCAATCACCACTTGGGCTCAAATGAAAGATGTCATGAGAGCACGCTTTTGTACCAACCTACTACAACCGCGACCTCTTCAAGAAACTCCAACTCCTCAAGCAAGGAACAAAGAGTGTTGAAGAATACTACAAGGAAATGGAGATAGCCATGATTCGAGCCAATGTGAAGGAAGATGATGAGCAAACTATGGCACGTTTCTTGAATGGACTCAATCATCCCATCAAGAAGATCGCGGACTTCCAACCATACTCCACCCTCATTGAGCTCGTGCATCAAGCTACAAAGGAGGAACGTCAAGTGCAAGATGACTTCAAGTACGCCAAGTACTCGTCCAAGACCTACGGCTTCTCCAACAACCAATCTTCAACAACAACTCCAACATCTAAATCAACCAAACCTTCTACAAGCAATGACGACAAGTCAAGTTACAAGAAAACTTCGACAAGTTCAAGTCGTCCTCCTCCTACTACAAGCAACTTCAAGCCGCGTGCTTCGTCATCTACTCCGATCAATGAGACCGTCAAGACAAGCTCTTTCAAGTGTTTCACTTGCGGCGGACGAGGCCACAAGTCCTATGAATGCACCAACAAGTGCACCATGATCCTCAACGACGATGGCACCTATGACTCAATGAGTGATGAGGAGATGGAAGCTCTTGAGCAAGTGGCCATGCACCGGCGAGTGAACGAAGATGAAGATGATCAAGTCTTTTGTGATGAGGATTCAAGCCCCGCTCTCGTTGTCTCCAAGGTCTTGACTCTTCAACATCAACAAGAAGACGACCAAAGATGCCACATCTTCCACACAAAGCCCGGCATCAACGGAAGGTCCGTCAAGGTCATCATCGATGGAGGAAGTTGTCACAACTTGGCAAGTGAAGAACTATGCTCCAAGCTTCAATTGGTCAAGAGGAAGCACCCGAATCCCTACAAGGTTCAATGGCTAAGTGACTCCGGCACTATACGAGTTGAGCATACGATCCAAGTCTCCTTCAAAATTGGTGCATATGAGGACACTTTGGAATGTGATGTGGTCCCAATGACGGTTTGCCACCTCCTTCTTGGTCGACCATGGCAATTCGACCGTGGTGTCTTCCACAACCAGGCGCACCAATCACTATAGCTTCAAGATGAAAGGGAAGGAATATGTGCTACGACCTATGTCTCCTAGTCAAGTGATAGCCGACAAGCAAGCCACCCATCATAGAGACAAGAGTGAGAAAGTGATCCACCAAAAAGTGAGTGAGAGCCACAAGCCAAACCTGGCGCCTCTTCGCCTAGAGAGAAAAACCTCATCATATTTGCCACCAAAAGTGAGATGAGAGAAGTGTGTGAGAACCCATCTAGTGTGATGCACTTTGTCCTTGTGTGAAAGGATGGAGAGCCAACAACTAACAACTCTCATGAGCTACCTTTAGTGTTTCAATCTCTTTTGCAGGAATTCCAAGATGTTTTCCCCGATGAGCTACCTCCGGGCCTACCTCCTCTTCGAGGCATTGAGCATCGAATCGACCTCATCCCCGGAGCACCTCTCCCAAACAAAGCTCCATACCGAGTCAATCCCGAAGAAACCAAGGAGATTCAACGGCAAGTACAACAACTCATCGACAACGGTCATGTACGTGAAAGCCTAAGCCCGTGTGCCGTTCCTGTTATACTTGTTCCTAAACCCGATGGAAGTTTCCGCTTGTGTTCCGATTGTAGACCTATAAATGCTATTACCATTCGCTATAGGCATCCTGCCTCGCTTAGATGATATGCTTGATGAACTTAGTGGAGCCAACTTTTTCTCAAAAATTGATCTTAAAAGTGGCTATTATCAAATCCGCATACAAGAGGGTGATGAATGGAAAACTGCTTTCAAAACCAAATTTGGTTTATATGAGTGGTTAGTGATGCCTATGGGTCTATCGGAGGCTCCCGGTACTTTCGTCAAGGCCTTATGCATCATGTGCTTCTTCCTTACATTGGAGTCTTTGTTGTGGTTTACTTGACGATATTCTTGTGTTTAGCAAAACCATGAAAGAACATCTTGATCATGTTAGGGCTGTTACGCAAACCCTTCGCAAGGAAAGTCTTTATGCAAACATGAAAAATGCACATTTGGTGTTGACAAAGTGGTTTTCTTGGGTTTTGTAGTATCCTCAAAGGGTGTCCATGTTGATGAATCTAAAATTGAAGCAATTAAAACTTGGCCCCAACCCACCAATTTGCAACAAGTGCGTAGCTTTCTTGGTCTTGTGGGTTTTTATCGTCGCTTTGTGAAAAACTTTAGCACAATTGCCGCTCCTTTGCATGCCTTGAGTAAGAAGAATACTCCTTTTGTTTGGGGATCTTTGCAATCCAACGCTTTTGATGAGCTCAAGTCTTTGCTTACTCATGCTCCGATTCTTGCTTTGCCCAATTTTGACAAAACTTTTGAGGTTCATTGTGATGCAAGTGGTACCGGAATTGGTGGAGTTTTGATGCAAGAAAAACGAGTAATTGCATATTTTAGTGAAAAACTCTCCGGTGCTCAACTTAAGTATCCCATCTATGACAAGGAATAATATGCTCTAGTGCATGTGCTACATGTTTGGGAACATTACCTTAGACCTCATGAGTTTGTCATCCATACCGATCATGAAACGCTTAAGTACCTAAAAGGTCAAACTAAGTTGAACAAACGTCATGCCAAATGGAGTGAGTTTATTGAATCTTTTCCTTATGTGATCAAGTACATTAAGGGTAAAGAAAATGTAGTTGCCGATGCACTTTCACGCATATGCACGCTAGTCACTAAACTTGACTTGAATGTTATAGGCTTTGAGCACATAAAAGAATTGTATGCTAACGACCCATCTTTTGCTATTCCTATGCTAAGTGTCTGACGCGTACTTCTTGGGAACAATATTACATCAAGGATGCTTATCTTATGAGAGCTAACAAACTATGCATTCCCGAGTCTTCTCTTCGTTTGCTCCTTTTGCAAGAGGCTCATGGAGGCGGACTCATGGGACACTTTGGACGCGACAAGACATTCGCCACGCTCTCCAAGAACTACTTTTGGCCCAAGATGTTCCGCGACGTCTCACGCTTCACCAACCGATGCTCTACATGTCACAAAGCTAAGTCTAAAGCTCAATCTCATGGTCCTTACTTGCCTCTTCCTATTTGTCAGCGTTCTAGGAACGGGGGTCCCTAGACTTGTCTGCCTGTGGCCTGCGACGTGGCTCAAGGGGTGGCCCATCAAGGCCCATCTAAATCAGCACAAGCTCAAGACCCTCGCGGGGCGGACAACAGGGAGCTTCCTCAGGCACGGCCTCGTCAGGCTGGCTCGCGAGGAGGCGGAGAGATCAAGGCGGGGTACCTCGCGAGGTGCCCATGACGCAAGCCATGACGACCAAAGGCGCCAGTGGGCGCCAGCCCGACAAAGGTCCTCCTTTCCTCTTTGGTGCAAAGGGGGCAAGCGCAGGCAAGGGTATCAAGCAAAGGAATCCCTTTCGGTGCAACAAGACCAAGACTGTCGCAACGGCAGGAAGGAAGTTATCGTGGAACCCAAGCCGGCGTCACCACCAGAGCCTTTGACAGGCGAGGACCAACTTTAGTCAGGATAAGTGTACTAGATGTTCCCCTTCAAAATGGCCAATTGTTGGCGCACTTACCGATATATATTTTGGAAGATGCCCATTGCCTTTGCCTATAAATAGGAATAGCCACCCACATGGTAGAGGCAGCTAGATCGAGCCCCGAGAGAGGATCCAGCACCTTGAATCAGAGAGAGAGAGCGATCGAACTCCCCTAGCAGTTCATCGCACCAGCCAAGAATGCACCCTCATGAGGCTGTTCTTCCTTGTATTGTTCCTCATCAGCCCAAGAGGCAATCCACCACACCACACACTGGAGTAGGGTATTACACCACAATGGTGGCCCGAACCAGTATAAACCTTGTGTCTCTTGTGTTGTTCCTTTCATAGTTTAGATCCTCGCGAGGCGGCGAGGCGCAGGTAGGTAGAGGGCGAGATCTCCGCGCGCACCCCAGTGTTCGAACCTAGAGGGTCTGCCGGAACCCGAAATCCGACATTTGGCGCGCCAGGTAGGGGTGCTCCGGAATCCGCCTTCTGCCGCTTCGCGCCCCATCGCATCGTCATCATCATGTCCGGTGACCAGGCGGGCAACCCTGATCCCTGGGCGGCCTGGCCCGCCCACGCAGAGCTGCTCGCCCCGGGCGACCCCATGCCCCAGGCAGCTCATGTCCGCAGGGAGCGCCGCGGGCCGCGGTGACGCAGACAAATAACGACAGCTCTCACGCCACGGCAGCGCGGTCGGCGGCGAGGGCCTCCAACCACGCCCGCGTCCACGACGCCAGACACCCGATGGCGGGAGCAGCGAACTCAAGGGCCGCGCTCACGGTGGCCCGAGAGCTACCGCAATGCAAAGGCCGGAGGGCGGCCCGACGTCTTTGCTAGAACGGGTGGCGAGCTCCTGGGCTTCGCCAGATCGGGGCTCACCCTTCGCACCCAACTCCCACCTCAGTCCAGGCGGCCCGCGGAGGCTCCATGCACGCCGCGCAGCTCCAAGCGGACTCCAAGGCCACTAACGCCCGGCAAAGCCGTCGGCCAGAGCGGCCAGCGCTGCCTCCGCCTCCGGCCAGCGAAGAAGGACTCGCCATGACCCACGGGCCCAGTGGGCCACCGCTCTACCACCCCCAGGTGGGCGCCTCAAGCAGAACTGCGTGGCACACGGAGCACTACGGCGCAGCCTTCGGGATGGCGGCCCGAAAAGAGTACGTGACCCACATGATGGACCAAGGGCACACGCATGGGGAGGAACAAGGCTCGCTCCTCGGCCCAAGCTGGGGGGACGAGGCACCAGAAGCTGAGCTCTTCCAGGAGCCCCGGGAAGGCCCCATCGGCCATGCTGGATGCGACGATTATCGGGTACCGTTAATTCCTCAGGAGCAGGCATACGCTAACCATGGATCGCAGGAGGTGCAGGTCGCCACAACGGGCGGTTGCCCCACTCCAGCAGTTTCCTACCCCTCAGGAGGACGGCGCCGGGGGCTGCAGGAGAGGGGACGAGATCCGGCATCACCACCGCGGCGTTCGGAGCAAGGCGTCCTCAGGAGGTAGGCCCTCTGCTGGGGAGGTGCCTCAGGGCCTGCCCCTGGCAGAGGACCCGTGGTCGTCGAGGTAACCGCTGGCAACCGCTCTACCCCATCGGCGGCGTCCTGGTTTCCGGTCGTCGTCGGTGGCACTAGAGTGTGGCGCAAGGCGGGGCCCTCGTCTGGCGATATGAAGCAAGGCCGGTACCTGTGAAGAAGGCCCAGTGCCTGTGAAGCTCGCCGCCCCGTGACACTCTCACGTAATAATGAGTGGGGTTGTACACGCCCCAGAGTCTCAGGGGTGCCGGCCTCAGGCCCTGGGGCTCCCTCCCACGCCCAGTGGCAGCACTTAGCTCCGCGCTGGTGAGAAGACGTCCAAGACTAGACTAGGTGCCGGACGCGGCCTTTTTCTGCTTTCATTGCCTTTTCCCTTGGCTGTCGTTTTCCCCCGTTGGATTTAAGTTGGATTTGAGCTTGAGATTTGCGTGTGTCCGGGGAAGGGGTGTTTAGTCTCGTTCGAGCAATCTCTCGCATTCTGGTTACCACTTTGCCTCAGCTGCCTCCCCTCGTGAGCCCCTCGCGAGCCGGGTCAGGCCTAGCTTGCGTGCAGCCCAGACTGCCGTCGCCGCGCCCTCTCAGGAGGTTTTTATTACAGGTCCTATGGGCTCGATCAGGAGACACTCGAGACACCGCAGCCCTCCGCAGGCTATCTCAGGGCCCACGCGGGTCGAAGGTAAACTAGCCAGCCAGCTCGTCGCAAAGCCAACCACTTGGCGCAGGCGTATGAGTGATATCGCATCTACTAATACGCTGAACACAAGTTTTTACATGAGGGGATCCCCCTCCCAAAACGCTCTTACAACCTTCAGGGCAAAGCCCGAACTCTATCTGCGCAGGGTAAGAAAGCGGGGACAACACACGGTCAGTCGGATAAATCCCCCAATGCATCCTCAGGGGCACCTCTTGAATCGTCGCTGGCGTCGCTGGCCTCGCCATCGCTCCCCGCGTTGCCGTCCGCGGAGTCAGGGCCGTTCACCACGCCGCCTTCATCAACAGCCACGACCACGCCGTCGTTATCAGAAGCGAAGGCCCTGACGAGGGCATCCATGTTGTCTTCCACCCAGTGCGCCAGGTCATCCCGGACGGCCTAGGGTACTGGGGCGATGGCAGCGTCAAAGTCGAAGTTGGGGTCCATGTTTTGAAGATGGCTGAAGACACGAGAAAAGGCGCGCCCGAGCAGGGCGCGGCTCCTCTCCTCCACCAACTGGTTGGCTCTGACCGATCGCACCTCCAGCTGCCTCACCACGTCGGTGAAGAACTAAAGGTTGCCAGCATAGTTGACTGCGTGGGGCTCACCGACGGCCGCCTCGCAGATGTTACCCAAGGCCGTGTTGGCTCTCTCCCGGAGCGTGGTGAGCATGGGGCCATGCTCGTGCTCCAGGATCCGCCACTGGCGTATCTCGTCCTCGTTCTGCCACGCAACAGCCTCGGCCTCGTCCACCCGTTGACTGAGAAGAAGCGCCTCAGCACGGGAGGTAGTCAGCTCCTCCTGCGCCACGCCAAGGGCGGCCTAGGAAGCATCGGCCCGCCGCGTCACTTCATCCAACTTGGCCCTCAGGGCGGCGGTCCTGCCTTCAGCCTCGACCCGGATCAACCCCAGCCTCTCCTCGAACTCGCGCTCAAGGTTCAAGCAGGCCGTCGCCACCCGGCGTCCAACCTCTTCCAGGACGCGGGCTTCCCGCGCAGCGACGTCATCCTCCGCCTGCGTCACCAAGCGCCCCCTCGTCTCCAGACGCTCAATATCGCGTCTTGGCGTTCGGCAGCTTCCAGCGTCAGTGCCTCCTCACGCGTCTGGAGCTCTGCCTGGTCGACCGAAGCCACCTTCATCGACGCAAGGGCCATCTCACGCAGCTCCACCTGCTGCTCCAGGGAATGGCACCGGGCCTGGAGTTCCCGCGCCCACTCCTCCGCCGCCTCACGCCGCCGGTCAGCCTCTCGGGCCTCCTCGACGACCCGGGAACGGGCCTCCCGAGAGGCCACCAGCGACGCCTCGGCTTCCTCATTGTCGAGGTCACGCTGGTGGCGCGCAAGAACAACAACCGCCTTGACTTGCGCCTCTCTTGATCGGTATGAGCCCTCGGCCTCAAAGCGCGTCTTCGTTAGCGAGCTCCTCACCAAGCAGGCTCGCCGCGTCAGCCGCCCTCCGAAGAAACCCTTGGTGAAGAGCGCGACGCTCCCGGGCGCGCTCGAGCACGTCTTCTGCATCGTCATCTGCCCCAAGTAAGCGCGGGGGGCCACGAATCAGCTCTGGGCGGGCTGGGGACTGGCGCCCTCGCGATGGCCGGGCACGCCTCGCCAGAAGCCCTGCCTGGAGCCAGCCCATCCCCAAATGAAGAGCGCAGGGCTGACCTCAGCCAGTCGCCATCCACGACCAGACGAGAAGCCCAAGGCAGGCTGGCTATGCCCCGAGAAGGCTCCCGAAGGAGGGTCGCGAGGCGCGCAGAACCGCGATGTGCCACAGGATGGCTCACCTCTCCGACTGGCCTCACCACAAGGGCTTTGCTTGAGCTCGGAGCGCTCGAAGATGGTGGGGAGGGTGAAGCCTGGGGGATGGCTCCTCAGCCATCTCCGTGAGCTCGGCAGGAAGGGCCCTACAGAGCAAGGATCAGCCAAAGCAACGGGAGGATCAGGAGCTAGGAAAGGGGAAGGCTTACTCATCAATGGCGAAATACTTCCTGCGCTTCAAAGGCGGCAAGGGTAATCGTCACCCAAGGCCTCCCTTCTCTTAGGAGAGCCTCAAGTCCACGCGAAAGCGGCCAGGAGCGCAGGGTCACTGCGACAAGGAAGAAGCATCGAGGTGACCAGCGTGGGCGTCGTCTGATGCACGCCACGGTCGCCCCACCAAGAAGGGTAGCTGGGGCCTCGGGGCCTCAACCACGGGCGCCATGGGCAATGCTCAACGCCCTCCAGCCAGAAGACGGGCCTCGGAGCTGCCCCTCAGAGTGCTACTGGCGTCATCGGCCCGTGGGGCCCCTCAGCCTCCAGCCCGTGCCTCCTGCTCCGCCACTCGAGGAAGGATCACCGGCGGCCCAAGGGCAGTCACCAACACTGGCTCTCGCGAGGCCCCAGGAGGCCAGCGGGCGCAGCCCCATTCGTCAAGCCGGGCATCCGATCTACAAAGTCGCCTCTGCTCGAGCAAAAGTACAAGAAAGCCCCACCTTGTCGGATGCTGCCGGGAAGGGTCCCAGTCAAGACCAAGAGCACCTTCCTCGGTGCTTGAGCGTCGAGTCCTCCTCCACAGAGCCTCATGCGATCCCCACGCCGGCAAGGCCCACATCCGGCGGGAATAACGCTGGAGAGGGGCAATGCGGCATAACAGGAACTCCTTCACCACCTTGGGCGCCGTCACGTCGAGCGCCCTCAGGAACGCGAAGCGACGCCAGACGAAGACGAGCCGGGGGCTCGTGAGCGTCTCCTGGCCCCGGCCTGAATTGGGGACAACAGGAGATGTTGGCTCCAAAAGCAGGGGGCTGGGCACCCCGACATCCACGTACAGCCACCGCTCGTGGAACCCAGGCGCGGGCTGAGGAAGATTGAAATCAATCCCTGAAGCCGCTGTTTCTGGTGCGATAATGAAGCTCACGCACCCCGAGCATTGGGTGGGCCGACGGCGCGCAGAGAAGAAGTGACGCAACAAGGCAATCAAGGAGGGATGCCCATCATTGCCTCATAGACAAAGGCGAAGACGGCAAGAAGAGTAATGGATTCAGGACCCAAATGCATCATATGGATGCGGTAATGGGAAAGCACTGGTTGAAGAAATTGGAAAAGGGGAACTACCCCGCCACAGGCGTCGGCAAAGTACCGGACCTCGGTGACTATTCTGCCGATGGAGAAGTGAGACGCGGGCCAGGCCGCCGTCCTCCCGCACTCGTTGAAGATGGTGGCGAGAAAGAGCTGACCTTGCCCAAGCCTTCTCGGTTGAGTATGATCGACCGATCAACGGCAGGAGCCGCCGACGACGGCGAGCGAGGCGGAGGCATGGGTTTCTTCCCTTTCCCCTTCTTCGTCGGAGCCATGGCGACGGAAGGGGGGAGGATTCGGGATTGGATTGGAAGCGGAGGCTGGAGCTTGAGAGGAGGAAGAGCAGGGGACGGTCGAAAGAGTGAAAAGTCGGACGACTATGTGCAACCACGGGTCCACCTAGCTGGGCGCAAAATAAGGAGGCGTGGGGGAACAGGACCGCCCACGTCCAATCAACCGCCACGCGGCGCCCGAAGCCACAGGCTGTTAGGGCCCGTGATGCTTCGCACTTCCCCCTTCGCTTCTCTGATCAGCCAAGTCCAGGCGCGCCTTGGGCCCTGGGGCTACTGTCGGCGTTCTGGGAACGGGGGTCCCCAGACTTGCCTGCCTACAGCCTGCGGCGTGGCTCAAGGGGTGGCCCATCAAGGCCCATCTTCATCAGCACAAGCTCAAGACCCTCGCGAGGGACCAAGCCTCGCGGGGCGGACGACAGGGAGCTTCCTCAGGCACGGCCTCGTCAGGCTGGCTCGCGAGGAGGCGGAGAGATCAAGGCGGGTACCTCATGAGGTGCCCATGACGCAAGCCATGACGACCAAGAGGCGTCGGCGGGCGCCAACCCAGCAGTTGTCCTCCTTTCCTCTTTGGTGTAAAGGGGCAAGCGCAGCAAGGGTATCAAGCAAAGGCATCCGCTTCGTGCAACAAGACCAAGACCACGTGAACGGCAGTAAGGAAGTCATCGTGGAGCCCAAGCCGGCGTCACCACCACAGCCTTTGACAGGCGAGGACCAACTTTAGTCAGGATAAGTGTACTAGATGTTCCCTTCAAAATGGCCAATTGTTGGCACCCTTCTCGCTCAATATTTGGGGAGAGGCCCAGGGCCTTTGCCTATAAATAGGACTAGCCACCCACAGGGTAGAGGCAGCTATATCAGAGCCTGAGAGAGGATCCAGCACCTTGAATCAGCAGAGAGAGCGACTGAACTCCCCCTAGCAGTTCATCGCACCAGCCAAGAACAGAGCCTCGCGAGGTTGTTCTTCCTTGTATTGTTCCTCATCAGCCCAAGAGGCAATCCACCACACCACACACTGGAGTAGGGTATTACACCACAATGGTGGCCCGAACCAGTATAAACCTTGTGTCTCTTGTGTTGTTCCTTTCATAGTTTAGATCCTAGCGAGGCGGCGAGGCGCAGGTAGGTAGAGGGCGACATCTCCGCGCGCACCCCAGTGTTCGAACCTAGAGGGCCTGCCGGAACCCGAAATCTGACACTATTCCTTATCAACCTTGGGAAGACATTAGCATGGATTTTGTACTTGGTTTGCCTAGAACTCAAAATGGAAAGGATTCCGTGTTTGTTGTTGTGGATAGATTTTCTAAGATGGCACATTTCATTCCTTGCTACAAGATAGACGATGCTTCACACATTGCAAATCTCTTTTGTAGGGAAATCTTGCGACTCCATGGAGTACCAAAGACAATCGTCTCCGATCGTGACGTCAAGTTCTTGAGTTACTTTTGGAAGACCCTATGCGCCAAGCTCGGAATCAAGCTCTTGTTCTCATCCGCATACCATCCTCAAACCAACGGCCAAACGGAGGTGACGAACCGCACACTATCCACTCTACTTCGTGTCTTGATCAAGAAGAACATCAAGGAGTGGGAAGCATGTCTACACATCACCGAGTATGCCTACAACCGTGCAAGACATTCGACTACCGGCAAGTCCCCCTTCGAGGTCGTCTACGGCTTCAACCCGTTGTCCCCATTGGACATTCTACCTCTTCCTCTACAAGAGCGCACCAACATGGATGCGAGTGCATCGGGCAAGCTACATCAAGAAGATGCATGAGGATACAAGACAAACCATCGAGCGCCAAGTACAACGACTAGCGACCAAGCTCAACGTCAACAAGCAACCCATGGTCTTCAACATTGGTGATCTAGTGTGGCTACACCTTCGCAAGGACCGCTTCCCCAAAGAACGCAAGTCCAAGCTTCTTCCTAGAGCCGATGGACCTTTCAAGGTGCTAGCACGCTACAACGATAACGCCTACAAGATCGACCTACCTCGAGACAAGTACAATGTGAGCGACATCTTCAACGTCAAGGACCTCGCACCATACCATGGAGATGAAGCTTTTGATCTGAGGTCGGATCTCTCTCAAGGGGGGGGAGAGATGATGCGGAGCATTCCTCACTCATCCCCATGGACGCACCTACATCTTCCTCAACACCACGTGGACCCATGACTCGAGCCCGAGCTAAGGCTATCGAAGATAAGGTGAACTCGCTCCTCTCCGAACTCCCTCTTCCTACTCACGAGACATGGCTACTACCTCATTCGGAAACTCTATGTTTAATCAGGTACATGTAGATTAGACAAGGAACAACTACTTGCAAGATACAAGACGACGTGGACCCCAAGCATGTTGAAGAAGAAGAAGAAAAGCTGTTGAAGCTACAGGCATCGGACGTCCGACCAAGTCCGGACGTCCGACGACTTCCAGGCCACGGACGACCGACGCCCTCCGGACGTCCGGCAGCTGGGCACCCGAATGGAAACTCACGGACGACCGAAGCCTCCGGATGTCCGACTGATGCACGCCCGAACCGGAACTACGGACGTCCGACGATCCATGGACGTCCGGGCCTTCCCGAAGCCCCGGACGACCGGCCCTCTCCGGACGACCGACGCACACCGATCAGAGCCAAATCTACGAAAGACCGAAGTCTCCGGACGACCGACCGACCAGCACCCGAGCCGGATTTACGGACGTCCGACAGCCTCCGGACGTCCGGACCTTCCCGAAGCCCCGGACGTCCGACGCCTTCCGGACGTTTCGACACTGTGGTGATCAAGCGACCATGGCTGGAGCCCTTGTACCCGTTCACTTCGCCCCCATTTTCACTAAGACTATAAATATACCTCCTCCTCCTCCTCCTCCTAGTTAGGGTTAGCAAAGGGTTAGCTCATGTTTGCGTGAGAGCTTTGCTCATCCACTTGGTTACCTTCTCCTCGAGCTCGTGACCTCTTGGAGAAGATCCCCCAAGCGGATTCAAGACCCCCTTCTAGGGTGGACCCCATCAAGACCTCCTCCTGTAGAAGAACGGCTACTCGTGTATCTTTCCTTTGTTGATTTTGAATCTTGTGCTACCTTATGTGTTCAGTGATCTAGCCCTTGTGTGATCGAGATGTGTCGGTTTAGTGTTCCTCTTGTGTGTTTTCCCTTGTGTTCTTCCGCTCGTTCGTCGTGTTTTCCCCATAGGATCCTCTCCAAACGTGAAAGATCGTCCACATAGGGTTCCGCCCTACATCACACACGCACGAACGTGATCTCACCAAGCCGACTCCATCGACCTCCTGCGTGCTGGCATGCCGTCCACCATCGAGCCACGGTTCTGCATCTTCACCGATCGATCTGCCCTGACTCCACGCCACGACATCAAGCTGTACGCCTACACCACCATCAAAAAAATCGTCGAGCACATCTACGAGAAGCAAACAACGACATGCACGATCCACACGCCAGGCCGGTGTGGAAAGCGAGCAATTCTTCATCGACATCTTCGACACGACACGACATCGACACCCAGTCGCCGCGAGGGATGCCTCCAAGCGATGCATGATCGTCGACATGCCGCTGCAACGCCATCGCCGACACTACATCGCCAAGGTCTTCATCAACGTGATCTTCACCAACATCATCGTCGACACACCGCCACCGCCTCGCCCACAAGATGGACACCTAGCGTTCTCTGACAGACTTTTCTGCAAGACGCGACCTCGACGACGATAATGACCGTGTCACGACGACGGCATCAACCACGTCATCCATGTCGACACGACTGCATCGACACGGCATCACTCCAGTGACGACCCCTACATGGCCACACGGTTCTGGCAAAACCAATGTGTGCTCGATGGGCTTCCTCCGATCCTGGCAAAACTGGTGGACTCATTGCCAACGGCACCCTCTGACATCCGCAAGGTGCATCGTCCAGGTCTGCAGCTCCGTCATAGTACATTTTTTTTTGCGCCTTCAGCTTTGTGCGGCTTCTTCATCCATGACGACTACACCATCGACTACGGCTACCTCGACTATGGCTATATCATCATGATCGGCTACCTTGACATCGAAATACAGGGCTACGTCTACAACAACATATCGACAACAACTCTAGTCAACAGCGTTCGCGTCGTCACCAGCATTCACGCCACTCCCGCTGTGACGGCGGGAGGGAGGAGAGGGAAGACAAGGAAGGCACTAGAAGGGGACGCAATCACCTCCCAAAGTGCCGACCCATCAGAGATGCAGTTGATGATGGCGCAGCGGAGGAGACGACGGAAGCACAAGACTTCAAATTCAGTCGTAATTGTCCGCTTCACTCCCACTACGACTGAGGGGGAATGTTAGAAGTATAAAGTGTTTAAGATGGAGATAAGAGCTAGAGATAGAATATGTTTAAAGATGTACAACTTGCCCTCTACTCCAAGTCTCTCCCCTCATATGTACTCCTATATATACTCTACACAAGGGTCAGATCAAATACTACGAATATTAAGAACCCTACAATTTCCACAAAGGCCACACGAGATATTTGGAGGGACACGCCCATGAACAGGTTTTAAGTCGGGTCTAACAACACATGGATCGCCCCCACAGAAAACAACATCTGCATCATTACATATATCATACTGATCCGCATAACTGTAACAACCCACTGATGCCGATGTATACATATGGCTAGACGCATATGAGCTAGGCTTATTGCACGGCGAACAGCCTAGACAATATACAAGAAGCAATAAAAATAGCTAGCAGTACGTACGATTCGAGAAAATAAAGAAAATATCTGGTACAATTGCATGCTTTTCTAGCAACAACTAATCAACCGATTCCTTTTGGATGGGGACTCTGACACGGGGAATTCTCTTCCTGAATCTTCATTGGCACAGTTATGCCCAGATATGATAGACAGAATTTGGTGGCTTCAGGCTCAAACACTTCGTTCGCTGTCTTGCACGCATGCCAGTTTGCCGAGGCAGCCCTCTTAATCAATCTGCATAATGTACAACCGGTCATTGCTCGAAGATCCGAAAAATATCTTCCGCACCTAACTACGTACTAGTGTATACACATTTAACACTTAGACAATAACAGGAGAACAATTGGATGAAAACAAAGCTGAAATGATTAATTGATTGGTGCAACCCTCGTGGCTGACAAAATGCTATCCTAGACAACATAGTGTAGTATTAACATATTAAGATTTATCTCCACACATGAGCAATCAATCTCTGAATCAGACACGACACCTAACTAAATCACACCAGCTGTTACAAAATCATCTTGGTCAAAATAATCAAAGATATCTCGCCCTTCTTAAATGAAGAGTCTTCGGGTTAGCTGGGACAAGATAATGCAAGCTTACCAGTACTTATGCGACCTGGACAATCATGGGACCCGTTGGGACATCCAGCAGCGTGCCGTTGCCGTTCGCGTGAGCTGTCAAACAAGAGAATATATTCTCAAAGTGGAATCGAAACAAGAAGTGGACTGCACACCAAGCGCAAATAAATAGATCTTGATTTGTTACTGTCGTCAAGGAAACGTACGTGCTGGTTGTCTCGTGACAAAGAAGCAGGCGCCGATAACAATGTAGCATAGGAGGAGGAGGACTCCCTTGAGGTAATGTGACGTTCCATCCTTCAAATCAAAATCACTGGATTAATTAGGACCATTATTTTTGTATTTTCTGGCAGCAAGACAGCAAGATCGCAACCAAATCACAACATGTAGTTAGGAAATCCCTTTTGTCTCAAATGGAAATCGACTTCCTTTCTTTTAGTTTATGCGGTTAAAATTCCCTCACCGACGAGTGTTTGTCTGAATGATGATTTTTACCTGGAGGGTGAAGGCCGTCACTAGCACCGAGATGAAGAGAGAGCCAGTCTCTAGCAGCTTGAAGTCGAGATCCATCTGAATCCCCATGATCCAAGCGACAAGGACACTCAATGGCACCTACCAACACAGTGCAGATTCATCATGCATGATTTGGCTGGTTGAAGCGAAGGAGACAATCAAGGGAAGGGAGTTAATGTACCCACCACGAACATGGAGATCTGGGTAGCCGACCCCAAAGCAACACCGAGGGTGATGTCCAGCTTGTTCTTCAGGGCGAAGATCACAGCTCCGGCGTGCTCCGCCGCGTTACCAACGATGGGGAGCAGGATGATGCTGATGAAGCTCACCGAGAGACCCCACGACTGCGAGGTCGGCTCGATGGTGCCGACAACGTACTCGGAGAGCACGGCGATGATGATGGTCATGAGGATGAGCCAGAAGAGCGCGCTCCCGAAGCCGAGGACCGCCTCCTCCTCCTCCTCGTCTCCGCCCTCGATCTCCTGCGGCTCGAAGAGCTGGCGATGCGTCTTGAGCTGGAAGAAGAGGTAGGCGACGTAGGCGAGGAGCATGATGAAACTGCAGGCCCTAGAGAGCTCCAGCACCGTGGTGTCAGTGGCGACAGCATGCTCCCCGGAGCTGACGGCGTAACGCAGCAGCAGCGGCAGAGACTGGCACAGCACGCCCAGGGTGAGCAGACCAGTGCTCACGTCCGCTTGTTTCTGCATGCGCATACGTAGTCGTGGGTGAAGCTAGTCTGTCTAAAATTAGGCGTTGCAACTTGCAATCCGGTGCTGAGATTGAGAAATGCATGCTTGCTCTAATATAATGGAGCCGGGTACGTACCCGGTCGTAGGGCTGGTCGGCCCCGAGGTTCTTGATGCCGCCACAGAAGAGCGAGGTGCCAAGGACGAGAAGCAGGTTGGAGAGCACGGAGCCGAGCAGCGAGCATTTCACCACCTCGATCTTCCCTTGCACCAGCGCGAACACGGCGATGATGAGCTCCGTTGCGTTGCCGCACGTCGCGTTCAGGAGCCCGCCAACTGCAAACCACAAGCCGAGTAATTAACGACACATATATGTTTCCGGCCGGCGAGGGAGAAATACTACGTAGTAGAGTATACGTAGTTTGGGGTGGATACGTGTTACTTACTAGTGGGGCCAGTGTAGAGCGCAATCTGCCTACAAGAATTACCACACCAGAAAATGAAAAGGTTTCACGTTAAAGCATTTCCAGAACTGACACAAAGCTACAGTTAAAGCATCCCGTAAAAGGGAATTTTGATAGCAAGAGGAGCAAATGCTTACTCTGTCAGGAAGCTGACTCGCTCAGCCAGAGGAATGAGGCCGATTAGACTAAGCGCGAACACCCATACCTGCCGATTCAGATCCACTTTAAATTCCATTTTGCCAGAAATAGAAATAAGATTATAACACATCAACACTTGCTGGCTACTTGCGACAATGTGCACAAGTGTTAGCACCAAAATCGAGACTTAATTGCGGGAGCATTTTATAAATTAGTTTTTTTTTAAAAGAAGGATGACCCCCGGCCTTTGCATCTGAGAGATGCATGCGGCCATTTTATTGATTATTCTTAAGGACCTTACAAAGCAGTACAACAATATGTCTGAATCCGCCATCTTGGCAACATCTGCCGCTACTCCAATCCATATAATCAAGGGGTGCAAGCTGTGCCAAATACCCAGGCCTCTTACCTAAGCCTAACATCTAAAGTCGGAGACCCCGACCGAGCCACATACCGGATCCGGGGCACAAACCGATCCGACGCACTCACATGTGTCGTCGCCTCCATCTTCCACTGGTCCATCTTCAGAGCAAATTGAGGTGCCAACCTTGGCAGGTGCCTCCGCCATCAACGCCACCATGACGCCAAACGACGACATCCACCTACGCGAGTCCATCTTCAAGCAACGGACGTAGATCCATGCTAGAATAGGGCCGCACCACCGCTGTCGCCCACCACCCACAAGCGCCACCCAACCCCAAGGTTCCCAAAGCGGCGCCGACGCCTCCAAGAAAGGGAACGACACCCTCAGGCGTCGCCGTCGACGTGGCCGGTCATGGCCGACAAGGGATTTCGTCCGAACTAGATCCCCGCCACCAGCAGCGCCTCCTGTACAGAACCGGCGACCCAAGGAAACGAGACCCGATGAAGCTAGCCCGCACGCCGAACAGGGGAGGAGGGAAGGCGCCGGATCACGCGCACCGGCCACCACAGAAACCGCCGCCGGCCGCCAACAACCACCGGATCCCGCCACCCGCGTGGCCGGGACGCCAGATCCATCGCCCGACGGTCATGGCCGCCGTGCCTTGCCAATGAAGCCGCCGCTCCAGATCAGGGGTTCCCCACGCAGAGGCAGGGCAACCGGGGCCCTGCCGCCACCATCCTTGGCACCCCGGGCTTGCCCGGCGGCTGCCTCAGGCGGCGGCGAGGAAGGGAAGAGGAGGGGTGGCAAGGAAGGGAAGAGGAGGAGGGGCGACTAGGGCACCTCAGGCCCGTCTTGCACTTTTGACTTTGGCTTCCCGCCATACTCTTCCTCAATATAAAAGGGCACATGTTCATGTGTACTAGCATCAGATTATCCACGTCAAGCTCGTGAGGCTATACTCCACCGGGCTGGTCACAAATGCCAACTCGTGAACACCCAAGCACAAGCAGGGATGTTTCCGTCATCGTCTTTAGCCACTGTGCCCGCACGACTTTTGTCGTCTACTCTTGTCTTGGCGGTGCACATTTGGCTGTTAGTCTCAGCAAGGTTTACGAGATGGCACATGCTCCGTAAAGTACAACATCTTTCTAGAGTACTCCAGGGCGTGCAGCCCCACGTTTTGGTAAAACTGCCACGGCCAAGCGCTAGAGACGAGGAGTGAGGTGAAACTTCCCTCCCGCGATCGATTGGTGGATAGCGCGCGCTACAAACCAATGCTCGCAACCTTCAAATACAGCGGCTCACGGGTATGATATGAAGCGCCGTTCATAAATTATGGCGACTTGAGGCCGTAGGGCGATTCTATTAAAGTGTCATTTTGACGCAAAATCATAATATTAACGGTTATTATGATGATCAGACTAATATAAACGACTGTGCTAAAGAGGTATATTCTTAGATTTTTTATAACAATTGTTTACGGTAATTTTCATTGATAACAATATGTTATAAAGAGGTACTCTTAGATTTAGACACGCAGTCGACTTGATCAGTGCCTTGTTTCTAAAACCTGACGACCGATGGTTTTGGCCACAGAGAGCATATGTAGAGGCTGTCACCACTCACCAAGAGGGCACACCATTTAAAACTCAAATTTGTTTGCCACTTTGTACATCGGTCGCACATAAATGTGGACAAATGAGTTCCAGGGAAAGTAGTTGAGGTTTTTGAACAAGTACAGCAGTACAGCTCTCGTGCGTGCCAGTTTGTGTGCAGTGCCCCCATGTGTCCGTAAAACGACGTGGCCAATTGAGGTATACTGCTAGAGGACAGCGCGCAAGGGACAATTGTGATTAAGCATCGGCAGAGAGGCAGTGTTGGATAGTAGTAATCTCAATCTGGCACCTGATCACCACAGTGTTTGGAAGCGAAAGAGAAAAGCAATGGAATAAATCCAAGGGGATGGTCAAACCGAACCGAGGATCATGAGCAGTAGCATGCATGTAGGAACAAAACGAAAAAAAAAACACAGTGTATATATGATGAATTTACCTGGCCGAAGCGGAAGCACTGCGCGGCGACGGCGAGCGGCACCGCGATGAAGAGGACGGCGAGCTTGGTGCCGAGGAGGACCTCCTGGAGGTTGGCGAGCACGGGGCGCAGCGAGGCCACGGGGACCTTGCGCACCAGCGTGGCGTCCGACTTCTTCCGCAGCGACGAGGAGGACATGCCGTGCGCCGTCCGGGCGAGGCCGCTGTGGCCGTGCGCGTGGCCGCCGTGCCGCGAGGGAAGCCGCCCAGACTCCTTCCTCGTGGGCGCGCCGGCCTCCATCGTCACCGCGGACTGGCTATCCATGGACAGGTTAGATCGATCGATCTGGACTCTGACTCTACCTGTGCTGCTAGTGCGGCGCCACGACGAGCCTATTCGGCGCGCTTACGAACCTCGTGCTGTATTCTGTGCGAGACACCAAGAGGAGGTGGAGCACATATTTATGTGGGAGGAAGACAAGGGTGGGCATAAGAGCAATTATTCCCGGAGGAATGAATTATTGACCCATCCCTCCATGTTACAGCCAGCGTCCAGCTCCAGCATCACAATGATAAGATCTCCTTGATGATCTTGAGAGAAAAATACGTGTACATCTATCGAGATAGTGAGACTGGTAGATAGAGATTAGAGATGGTGTTTTCGAAATAAGACGACGAAGAAGAAAAATGATATACTTATGTAGTATGGTTTAAATGGATGGGATCGACGTGTGTAGATGGATCTAAGAAGGGAAAGGGAAAGGGGATTTTGATCCTAGCCGGCTTCAATGCGACGATGCCTCTACATACGGTGGAGTTTTGAGCAGTTATGATTCGCGGGAGGGGGGTACACCAGGGAAGCTTCCGCGAAGCTTCCCAGGCCTGCATTGCCCTGCCGTCGTACGCTACGCCACGTCTGAATGCCTGGTTCGTGTCCGGTTGCACGTCGGCTATTTTTCCGGCCGGGGCATCGGCCTGATGCCAACATGGCGTTTCCCCGCTGGGCCTAGCGCAGAGGTGAGGATGGATCATTTTTATGAGCATGATGGATCATCATTCTCATAGCCATATGGGTATCGAATTTCGATTGACTGACCACGATGGCTTGCCTGGCTACACTCAAAAAACAAAGACCACGATGGCTGCCTGCCCTGGCAAACCTTCTCACCGCTTTCTGACGGTACGGACGCGGTGTTTACGCGCTGAGATGGCCTTTTTAAAATGATAAATCCCGAACGTCCAGGTTTTAAGCACGGCAACCTGAACGTTTTATATTCTAATTTAATTTACCTGAGGTTGGCAAACGTAGCAACTTTTTAACAAAAAATAACTTGAACAAAGTTATCATGTTTTAACAACCAAAGTTACCACCTCGTGTCAACAAAAATTGCCATGAAAAACCATTCGGGATGATATGCTTAAAATCCGAACGTTCGGGATTTATTGGGGCCCTTTTTTCTTGATTTGACAGAAAAGGTGGGAGCACGGCCCATTTATCCTTTTTATTGGAAAACTTCCGAGTGTATTCTTTTTCAATCATTGCAGGATAACAAAAGTGATACATGAGTTGTTGGCACTAACTAATACCATGCGCGTTGCTGTGAAAATCAGTTGTAATATATTTTAAAAAGATTTGGTTGTGTGGAATATTAATATTTAGATTAATAACACATGAAAAAAAATTAAAAATGCATACTACCCGTTTCAAATTTTTTTGACAGAACTTCTCCTCCTTTATTCACTTAGTAAAATAGTCGAATCGTTTACAAGTAATGGAAGCAGTACATTTGGTGCCGAATCCGTCCAGATAGAAGGAGGAGAAAATTTAACTATCTTAGCGAGTTCATGAGACACTTTATTACTCTCTCTATTACAATGATCATAAATTACATGATTAAATCTGACAAAATGAAGTAGGAACCATCAATAATTGCACTTGCCACCGAAAAGGAGTTGCCTTCTCTCAAAGCTTCCACAACCTTCATGTTATCCGAGGTGATCACGATCTTGCTGCATCCAATGGTTCTGGCTAGATTCAAGCCAAATATGTCCGCCAATGCCTCTGCAGTGAAAGAATCATAGCATATGTCCACTCGTTCATTAGCTGCCGCAATAAATTTCCCGTTATAATCTCGGATTACTGCCCCCACCGATCCCTCAAGAAGATCATGGTCAAAGCCATCATCTACATTTAATTTCATATACGCCTGTATCGGCTTCTCCCATGATTCAACACGTACCTTTGCCTTCATGGAAAAAGCAATAGTAAAGTTAGTTGAGAGTCCTCGGATAGCGAGAGCAATTTTTGAGGGTTTTTGGATGTTCTCTCCATGGTATATTTTTTCGGTGTTGAAACCATAGGTACCATGCCGCAGTGGCCACAACCTCCTTCAATTTTGGAAGACCTAGGATCTAGACTTCAGTTTCCTCCATGCTTAACAGTTCATGCACCACTTCTTCACCTAATTTGAATTGTATACATCTCCTCTTGACAACATCAATCAACCCCAATTGTCGCCATACCTCTTTTGATCTTGGGCACTCGAAAAGGAAGTGTTTGATGCTATCCGGTCCCATATTGCATTCCGGATAATGTGTTTTCACTTTCATGTGCTTTGAGGCCAGAACCACCCTACACGGAATAACACTATGGAGAACTCTCCAAATAAAATTCCGGATCTTGGTTGGGCACTATAAGCTCCATATCAAGTCCCACTTCTCATTAGGGTACGATGATTCAGCTCTAGTTTGCATCAAGTGACCATATTGAGCATTTCACTCCACTTGAATATAAGTAGAATAACATAATGAGAAATATGTTTTCATGCATGGTTGGTGGTGGGTTTTTTCTCATGCATGGCTACATGTTGAGGTGAGCCTATCCATCCATAATGAAAGATCGTGGATGTCGCCTAGAGGGGGGGGGTGAATAGGCGCTTTAAAATAATTACGGTTGAGGCTTGAACAAATGCGGAATAAACCCCGCGGTTAATTTGTCAAGCACAAAACCTACAACAACTAGGCTCACCTATGTGCACCAACAACTTATGCTAAGCAAGAAAAACTGTTGGGGAACGTTGCAGAAAATTAAATTTTTTTCTACGGTTTCACCAAGATCCATCTATGAGTTCATCTAAGCAACGAGTCAAGGGAGAGAGTTTGCATCTACATACCACTTGTAGATCGAAAAGGAAGCGTTCAAGGGGATGGTGATGATGGAGTCAGATTTCGCCGTGATTCGGATCACCGATGACCAAGTGATGAACGGACAGCACCTCCGCTGCTCAACACACGTGCAGTGCGGACGGACGTCTCCTCCTTCTTGATCCATCAAGGGGAAGGAGAGGTTGAGGAAGATGGCTCCAGCAGAAGACGACGGCGTGATGATGGTGGGAGGACAGCCCCAAGAGGGCTTCACAAGCGCCGCGAGGAGGAGAGGTGTGGGGGTGGGGTGGGGCTGCGCCTGGGCTTGGGTGTGCAGCCCTCCCCTCACCCCTCTATTTATCGGGGGACGGGAGCGGGGGCCGGCCCCTCTAGATGGCATCTAGAGGGGGGGCGGCGGCCAAGGGGAGGGGGGCTTGCCCCCTGCCAAGGGGCGCCTCTAGGTTCCCCCAACCCTAGGCGCATGGGCCCAAGGGGGCGCCCAGCCCACTGTGGGCTGGCTCCTTCCCCACGCAGCCCATGTGGCCCCGGAGGGGTGGCCTCTCGGTGGACCTCGAACCCTTCCGGTGGCCCCAGACAATACCGATATGCCCCGAAACTTTCCGGTGTCCGCTTGACAACTTCCCATATATAAATCTTTACCTCCGGACCCTTCCTAACTCCTCGTGACGTCCGGATCTCATCCGGACTCCAACAACATTCGGTAATCACATATGAGTCTTCCTAATAACCCTAAGCGTCACCGAACCTTATGTGTAGACCCTACGGGTTCGGGAGACATGCGTACATGACCGAGACGGCTCGTGTCAATAACCAACAGCCGGATCTGGATACCCATGTTGGCTCTACATGCTCCTCGATGATGTCATCGGATGAACCACGATGTCGAGGATTCAAGCAACCCGTATACTATTCCCTTTGTCAATCGATGCGTTACATGCCCGAGACTCGATCGTCGGTATCCCAATACCTCGTTCGGTCTCATTCTGCACGCAAGTCACTTTACTGCATCAGTAATGCATGATCCCGTGACCAAACACTTGGTCACTTTGATCTCATTATGATGATGCATTACCGAAAGTGGGCCCAGAGATACCTCTCCGTCATACACGGAGTGACAAATCCAGCCTCGATCCGTGTCAACCCAATGTACACTTTCGGAGATACCGTAGTGCACCTTTATAGTCACCCGATTACGTTGTGACGCTTGGTACACCCAAAGCACTTCTACGGTATCCGGAGTTACACGATCTCATGGTCTAAGGAAGAGATACTTGACATTGAAAAAGCTCTAGCAAAACGAACTACACGATCTTGTGCTATGCTTAGGATTGGATCTTGTCCATCATGTCATTCTCCTAATGACGTGATCCCGTTGTCAATGACATCTCGATGTCCATAGTCGAAACCATGACTATCTGTTGACCAACGAGCTAGTCAACTAGAGGCTCACTAGGGACGACATTGTGGTCTATGTATTCACACGTGTATTACGATTTCCGGATAATACAATTATAGCATGAATAAAAGACAATTATCATGAACAAGGAAATATAATAATAATGCTTTTATTATTGCCTCTAGGGCATATTTCCAACAGTCTCCCACTTGCACTAGAGTCAATAATCCGGTTACATTGTGATGAATCTAACACCCATAGAGTTCTCGTGTTGATCATGTTTTGCCCTTGGAAGAGGTTTAGTCAACGGATCTGCGACATTCAGATCCGTATGCACTTTACAAATATCTATGTCTCCATCTTGAACATTTTCACGGATGGAGTTGAAGCGACGCTTGATGTGCCTAGTCTTCTTGTGAAACCTGGGCTCCTTGGCAAGTGCAATAGCTCCAGTGTTGTCACAGAAGAGTTTGATCGGCCCCGACGCATTGGGTATGACTCCTAGGTCGGTGATGAACTCCTTCACCCAAATTGCTTCATGCGCTGCCTCCCGAGGCTGCCATGTACTCCGCTTCACATGTAGATCCCGCCACGACGCTCGCTTGCACCGCACTACCATCGCTTCCACCATTCAACATATACACGTATCCGGGTTTGTGACTTAGAGTCATTCAGATCTGTGTCGAAGCTAAGCGTCGACGTAACCCTTCTGACGAGCTCTTCGTCACCTCCATAAACGAGAAACATGTCCTTTGTCCTTTTCGTGTACTTTAGGATATTCTTGACCGCTGTCCGGTGTTCCTTGCGGGATTACTTTGGTACCTTCCTACCAAACTTACGGCAAATTTTACATCAGGTCTGGTACACAAGATGGCATACATAATAGATCCTATGGTCGAGGCATAGGGGATGACACTCATCTCTTCTTTATCTTTTGCCGTGGTCGGGCATTGAGCTGAGCTCAATCTCACACCTTGCAAAGACAGCAAGAACCCTTTCTTGGACTGATCCATTTTGAACTTCTTCAAAATCTTATCAAGGTATGTGCTTTGTGAAAGACCTATGAGGCGTCTCGATCTATATCTATAGATCTTGATGCCTAATATATAAGCAGCTTCTCCAAGGTCCTTCATTGAAAAACACTTATTCAAGTAGGCCTTAATGTTGTCCAAGAATTCTATATCATTTCCCATCAAAAGTATGTCATCTACATATAATATGAGAAATGCCATGAGCTCCCACTCACTTTCTTGTAAACGCAGGCTTCTCCATAAGTCTGCATAAACCCAAACGCTTTGATCATCTCATCAAAGCGAATGTTCCAACTCCGAGATGCTTGCACCAGCCCATAAATGGATCGCTGTAGCTTGCATACTTTGTTAGCATTCTTAGGATCGACAAAACCTTTCGGCTGCATCATATACAGCTCTTCCTTAAGATGCCCGTTAAGGAATGCCGTTTTGACGTCCATCTGCCATATCTCATAATCATAGTATGCGGCAATTGCTAACATGATTCGGACGGACTTAAGCTTCGCTACGGGAGAGAAAGTCTCATCGTAGTCAATCCCTTGAACTTGCCGATAACCCTTAGCGACAAGCCGAGCTTTATAGATGGTGACATTACCATCCGCGTCCGCCTTCTTCTTAAAGATCCATTTGTTTTCTATCGCTCGCCGATCATCGGGCAAGTCGACCAAAGTCCATACTTTGTTTTCATACATGGATTCTATCTCGGATTTCATGGCTTCTAGCCATTTGTTGGAATCGGGCCCGCCATCGCTTCTTCATAGTTCAAGGTTCACCGTTGTCTAACAACATGATTTCCGTGACGGGGTTGCCGCATTCACTGCAGTGCGGAACGTGTCCTTGTGGACCCACGGGTTCAAGAGCTACTTGATCCGAAGTACCTTGATCATCATCATTATTTTCCTCTTCACAGGTGTAGGCATCACAGAACATTTTCCTGAGCTGCACTAATTTCCTGCTCAAGAGGTAGTACTTCATCGAAGTTCTACTTTCCTCCCACTTACTTCTTTCGAGAGAAACTCCTTTTCCGTAAAGGATCCGTTCTTGGCAACAAAGATCTTGCCCTCGGATCTTAAGTAGAAGGTATACCCAATGGTTTCTTTAGGGTATCCTATGAAGACGCATTTTTCCGACTTGGGTTCAAGCTTTTCAGGTTGAAGTTTCTTGACATAAGCATCGCATCCCCAAACTTTTAGAAACAACAGCTTAGGTTTCTTCCCAAACCATAATTCATACGGTGTCGTCTCAACGGATTTAGACGGTGCCCTATTTAAAGTGAATGTAGTCATTTCTAGAGCGTATCCCCAAAATGATAGCGCTAAATCGGTAAGAGACATCATGGATCGCACCATATCCAATAGAGTCGACATTCGACGTTCGGACACACCGTTACACTGAGGTGTTCCAGGCGGCGTGAGTTGTGAAACGATTCCACATTTTCTTAAGTGTGTACCAAATTCGTGACTCAAATATTCTCCTCCACGATCCGATCATAAGAATTTTATCTTTCGGTCACGTTGATTCTCTACTTCATTCTGAAATTCCTTGAACTTTTCAAAGGTCTCAGACTTGTGTTTCATCAAGTAGACATACCCATATCTACTCAAGTCATCTCGTGAGAGTGAGAACATAACAATATCCTCCATAAGCCTCAACACTCATTGGACCGCACACATCGGTATGTATGATTTCCAATAAGTTGGTTGCTCGCTCCATTGTTCCGAGAACGGAGTCTTGGTCATCTTGCCCATAAGGCATGGTTCGCATGTGTCAAATGATTCATAATCTAGAGACTCCAAGAGTCCATCAAGATGGAGCTTCTTCATGCGCTTGACACCAATGTGACCAAGGCGGCAAGTACACAAGTATGTGGGACTATCGTTATCAACTTTACATCTTTTGGTATTCACGCTATGAATATGTGTAACATTACGCTCGAGATTCATTAAGAATAAACCATTGACCAACGGAGCATGACCATAAAACATATCTCTCATATAAATAGAACAACCATTATTCTCAGATTTAAATGAGTAGCCATCAGGCATTAAACGAGATCCTGATACAATGTTCATGCTCAAACTTGGCACCAAATAACAATTATTAAGGTTCAAAACTAATCCCGTAGGTAAATATAGAGGTAGCGTGCGACGGCGATCACATCGACTACTGAGCGATTCGTGGCGCATCGTCACCTCGTCGCCCTTCGCCACCGCTTATTCCGCAGCTCCTGCTGTGAGTTACAAATATGAGCAACGACACCGGTATCAAATACCCAGAGTTACTACGAGTAATCGGTAAGGTACACATCAATTACATGTATATCAAATATACCTTTGGTGTTGCCGGCCTTCTTATCCGCTAAGTATTTGGGGGCAGTTCCGCTTCCAAAGTGACCCCTTCCCTTGCAATAAAAGCACTCGATCTCGTGCTTGGGTCCATTCTTTGACTTCTTCCCAGAATCGGCTTATCGGGCGCCGCAACATCCTTGCCGTCCTTATTGTATTTCTTCGTGCCCTTGCCCTTCTTGAACTTTGTGGTCTTATTGAGCATCAACACTTGATGTTCTTTCTTGATCTCAACCTCTGCTGACTTCAAAGATTGAAAATACTTCAGGAATGGTCTTCACCATCCCCTGCATATTGTAGTTCATCACAAAGCTCTTGTGGCTTGGTGGGAGCGACTGAAGGATTCTGTCAATGACCGCCTCATCAGGGAGGTTAATATTCAGCTGGGTCATGCGGTGTGCAACCCACACATTCTGAGTATGTGCTCACTGACAGAACTATTTTCCTCCATCTTACAACTATAGAACTTGTCAGAGACGTCATATCTCTCGACCCGGGCGTGAGCTTAGAAAACTAGTTTCAGCTCCTCGAACATCTCATATGCTCCGTGATGCTCAAAACGCTTTTGGAGCCCCGGTTCTAAGTCATAGCATGCCGCCTTCGAACGAGGGAGTAATCATCAAGACGAAGTTTGCCAAGCATTCATAATGTCTTGGTTCTACTGCAGGGACGGGAGGCGTCACCTAGCGGTCCTTCTAGGACAGATTGTTTCTGGCAGCTATGAGGATGATCCTCGTGTTAGGACCCAGTCCGTATAGTTGCTGCCATCATCTTTCAGCTTGGTTTTCTCTAGGAACGCGTTGAAGTTCAGGTTGACATGAGCGTTGGCCATTTGATCTACAAGACATATTTGCAAAGGTTTTAGACTAAGTTCATGATAATTAAGTTCATCTAATCAAATTATCTTAATGAACTCCCACTCAGATCAGACATCCCTCTAGTCATCTAAGTGTTTACACGATCTGAGTTGACTAGGTCGTGTCCGATCATCACGTGAGACGGACTAGTCATCGTCGGTAAACATTCTCATGTTGATCGTATCTTCCATACGACTCGTGTTCGACCTTTCGGTCTCCGTGTTCCGAGGCCATGTCTGTACATGCTAGGCTCGTCAAGTTAACCCTAAGTGTTTTGCATGTGTAAAACTGTCTTACACCCGTTGTATGTGAACGTAAGGATCTATCACACCCGATCATCACGTGGTGCTTGAAGCGACGAACTTTAGCAACGGTGCAGTTAGGGAGAACACTTCTTGAAATTGTTGTAAGGGATCATCTTATTTACTACCGTCGTTCTAAGTAAACAAGATGCATAAACATAATAAACATCACATGCAATTTATAGTAGTGACATGATATGGCCAATATCATATAGCTCCATTGATCTCCATCTTCGGGGCTTCATGATCATCTTGTCACCGGCATGACACCATGATCTCCATCATCATGATCTCCATCATCATGTCTTCATGAAGTTGTCACGCCAACGACTACTTCTACTTCTATGGCTAACGCGTTTAGCAATAAAGTAAAGTAATTTACATGGCGTTCTTCAATGACACGCAGGTCATACAAAAATAAAGACAACTCCTATTGCTCCTGCCAGTTGTCATACTCATCGACATGCAAGTCGTGATTCCTATTACAAGAACATGATCTCATACATCACAATATATCATTCATCATTCATCACAACTTCTGGCCATATCACATCACATGACAATTGCTGCAAAAACAAGTTAGACATCCTCTAATTGTTGTTGCATCTTTTACGTGGCTGCAATTGGGTTCTAGCAAGAACGTTTTCTTACCTACGAATAACCACAATGTGATTTTGTCAACTTCTATTTACCCTTCATAAGGACCCTTTTCATCGAATCCGCTCCAACTAAAGTGGGAGAGACAGGACACCCGCCACCACCTTATGCAACTAGTGCATGTCGATCGGTGGAACCGGTCTCACATAAGATGCGTGTAAGGTTGGTCCGGCCGCTTCATCCCACAATACCGCTGAAGCAAGATAAGACTAGTAGCGGCAAGCAAGTTGACAAGATCTCGCCCACAACAAAATTGTGTTCTACTCGTGCAATAGAGAACTACGCATAGACCTAGCTCATGATGCCACTTTTGGGGAACGTTGCAGAAAATTAAAATTTTTTCTACGGTTTCACCAAGATCCATCTATGAGTTCATCTAAGCAACGAGTCAAGGGAGAGAGTTTGCATCTACATACCACTTGTAGATTGAGTGCGGAAGCGTTCAAGGGGATGGTGATGATGGAGTCGTGCTAAATGCGTGATTCGGATCACCGATGACCAAGTGCTAAGCGGACAGCACCTCCGCGTTCAACACACGACGTGCAGTCGGACGACGTCTCCTCCTTCTTGATGCAGCAAGGGGAAGGAGAGGTTGAGGAAGATGGCTCCAGCAGCAAGACGACGGGCGTGATGATGGTGGAGTGACAGCCTCGGCAGGCTTCGCCGCTTAAGCGCACGCGGAGGAGGAGAGGTGTTGGGAGGGAGGGCTGCGCCTTGGCTTGGGTGTGCAGCCCTCCCCTCACCCCTCTATTTATAGGGGGAAGGGAGAGGGGGGCCGGCCCCTCTATATGGCATCTAGAGGGGGGGCGGCGGCCAAGGGGAGTGGGGCTTGCCCCCCAAGCAAGGGGGGCGCCCCCTCTAGGGTTCCCCCCCCCCAACCCTAGGCGCATGGACCCAAGGGGGGGCGCCCAGCCCACCAGGGGCTGGCTCCTTCCCCACGCAGCCCATGTGGCCCACCCCGGAGGGGTGGCCCCGCCCGGTGGAGCCGGAACCCTTCCGTGGCCCCAGACAATACCGATATGCCCCGAAACTTTCCGGTGTCCGCTTGACAACTTCCCATATATAAATCTTTACCTCCGGACCCTTCCGAACTCCTCGTGACGTCCGGGATCTCATCCGGGACTCGAACAACATTCGTAATCACATACGAGTCTTCCTAATAACCCTAAGCGCCACCGAACCTTAAGTGTAGACCCTACGGGTTCGGAGACATGCGCATATGACCGAGACGGCTCTCGTGTCAATAACCAACAGCGGGATCTGGATACCCATGTTGGCTCCCACATGCTCCTCGATGATGTCATCGGATGAACCACGATATCGAGGATTCAAGCAACCCCGTATACTATTCCCTTCATCAATCGGTACGTTACATGCCCGAGACTTGATCGTCGGTATCCCAATACCTCGTTCAGTCTCGTTATCGGCAAGTCACTTTACTGCATCAGTAATGCATGATCCCGTGACCAAACACTTGGTCACTTTGAGCTCATTATGATGATGCATTACCGAGTGGGCCCAGAGATACCTCTCCGTCATGCGGAGTGACAAATCCGCCTCGATCCGTGTCAACCCAATGTACACTTTCGAGATACCGTAGTGCACCTTTATAGTCACCCGATTCACGTTGTGACGCTTTGGTACACCCAAAGCACTTCTACGGTATCCGGAGTTACACGATCTCATGGTCTAAGGAAGAGATACTTGACATTGAAAAAGCTCTAGCAAAACGAACTACACGATCTTGTGCTATGCTTAGGATTGGGTCTTTTCCATCACGTCATTCTCCTAATGACGTGATCCCGCTTGTCAATGACATCGATGTCCATAGTCAGAAACCATGACTATCTGTTGACCAACGAGCTAGTCAACTAGAGGCTCACTAGGGACGTATTGTGGTCTATGTATTCACACGTGTATTACGATTTCCGGATAATACAATTATAGCATGAATAAAAGACAATTATCATGAACAAGGAAATATAATAATAATGCTTTTATTATTGCCTCTAGGGCATATTTCCAACAAAAACTACTTAGGTGATAGCAAGATATATGACAAGAAACAATATGGCTATCACAAAGTAAAGTGCATAAGTAAAGGGCTCGGATAAGAGATAACCGAGGCACGCGGAGATGACGATGTATCGAAGTTCACACCCTTGCGGATGCTAATCTCCGCTTGGAGCGGTGTGGAGGCACAATGCTCCCCAAGAAGCCACTAGGGCTATCGTAATCTCCTCACGCCCTCGCACAATGCAAGATGCCGTGATTCCACTAAAGGGATCCTTGAGGGCGGTCACGAACCCGCATAAATGGCAACCCTTGGGGCGGTCACCGAACCCGTACACTTTGGCAACCCTTGGGGCAGTCGCCATACCAGATCAAATTTCTCGGGGCGATCTCCACAACCTAATTGGAGACCCCGACGCTTGCCCGAAGCTTTACACCACAATGATTGAGCTCCGAACACCACCAACCTTCTAGGGCGCCCAAGCACCCAAGAGGAACAAGCTCAAGGGCACCAAGCTTCTCAACTTGTAACTTCCACGTATCACCGTGGAGAACTCAAACCGATGCACCAAATGCAATGGCAAGGGCACACAGAGTGCCCAAGTCCTTCTCTCTCAAATCCCACCGAAGCAACTAATGCTAGGGAAGAAAATGAGAGGAAGAACAAGAAGGAGAACACCAAGAACTCCAAGATCTAGATCCAAGGGGTTCCCCTCACATAGAGGAGAAAGTGATTGGTGGAAATGTGGATCTAGATCTCCTCTCTCTTTTCCCTCAAAAACTAGCAAGAATCCATGGAGGGATTGAGAGTTAGCAAGCTCGAAGAAGGTCAACAATGGGGGAAGAACACGAGCCCAAAGGATAAGGTTCAATGGGGAAGAAGACCCCCTTTTATAGGTGGGGAAAAATCCAACCGTTATGCTCACAGCCCGCACCGAGCGGTAGTACCGCTCGGCATCACGGTACTACTGCTAGGGGTAGCGGTACTACTGCTTGCGAGCGGTACTAAAAAATTACATCCGTGCCTACCACCGCTGGACTTGTGACGAGTTTTTGGTCCCGAGCGGAAGTAGCCACGGAAGTAGCCGCGGTTTACTGCTCCAAGCGGTAGTACCGCTCCCAAGAGCGGTAGTACCTCTCCCAAGGGCGGTAGTAAAAAATTACTTCCGCTCCTACCGGGCGTAGTAATCTTGCAGCCTTTTCGTAACACCAAAACTACCATAACTTCTGCATTCGGACTCAATTCGAAACCAAGTTTGTTGGAAAGCTAGGGACAAGGGCTAACACAATATTGAGAGAAATACCAATAATAAGCAAATGAGAAAAGGCCCAAAAGAAAATGGTGAGAACCCTTCCTCGGAAAAAGACCGGTAAAACCTCCAACACCGAAAACATCATAGAAGACGATGCAAACTCCGTTTCGATGAACTCAAGCTTGTCATAAAGATGACCATAAGCTCTAAGACTCACAAAGAGAACCAAACAAGAACCAAGAAACATGATGCAAGGATGCAATGATTTGAGCTCTCGACGAACGACACGATCAAGCTACTCACTTGAGAGCCCCCCTTAATAATGCGGCTATCGATCCTATAACCCGGTCTCCCAACTACCACCATGAGACCGGTAAAATAGAAAACCTATCAAGGGCAAACCTTTGCCTTGCACATGATCCACTTGAGCTAGATGATGACGATCTTGTCCTCCTCAAGATGGACCACCTTTCTTGATTGTGTTGGGTCGATGGAGACTAGATGATTGCTCCCCCATACTCCACTATGGGTGAGCCACTCTTTGGCACATCTTCACAAGTCCATTGACACCACAATGGATGGCAAGCTTCAAGCACTTGATCTCTTCGTGATGCTCCACTTGAACTTGCAGACGACAATCTTGATGACGATCACCACTTGATGTCATCCTTTCCATGGGTTGTATGATATCTTCCTCTTGGCGCAAGCCCATGGACGCGCATCTAACCCCACATAGACTCTCACATAGACCATGGGTTAGTACACAAAGTGCAATGGATAATGCTTACCATACCATGGGATCACTTGATCCCTCTCGGTACATCTTCTACGCTTTGTGAGTTGATCAACTTGATTCACTCTTGACTTAGTCTTGATCAACCCTGAATCTTTCCAACTCTATTCGTTTGGATGATGTCTTGAAGGTAAACATGAATGATCACACAATCTTCTTCTTCAAGACATGCTTGCAATAAGCTCAACACTCACATGACCAACGGATAATTCCTTAATAGCACCTTGGTCAACACATAAACTCCTTGAAACCAACACATGGACTTCAAGAAATGCCTATGGACAAATCCTTCAAATATAACTCAATGCAACCATTAGTCCATAGAGAATGTCATCAATTACCAAAACCACACATGGGGGCACCGCATGTCCACTCACATGACCAATCTTTGGATAATTCCTTAATAGCACCTTGGTCAACACATAAACTCCTTGAAACCAACACATGGACTTCCAAGAAATGCCTATGGACAAATCCTTCAAATATAACTCAATGCAACCATTAGTCCATAGAGAATGTCATCAATTACCAAAACCACACATGGGGGCACCGCATGTCCTTTCAATCTCCCCATTTTGGTAATTGATGACAATCACTTTCAAGAGAGTTTATATATGAATTATGCATCACCATGCAATGCAACAACCAATAATGCATGCGTATGAGATGCAAATGCTTAGGAACAAAACCAAAGCAAGGATAAAACTCAAGACTTCTCCATAAAACTCTATGAAACTTCTCCCCATTGGCATCGATTGCCAAAATGGGCTAAAAGCTAAGAAGACCAATATAAAAGGTGTTCCTCCAAAAGTTGTGTATTTCTCAACAAGAGAGTGGAATGCCATACACATATCCAAAGGTAATACTTGGAGGAAGACCAACTATATTGAGGCACCAAGATTGCAAAAGAATGATATGCCACAAAGACATAACAAAGAGAGAAACAAGCAATCAAGCAATCAAAAGATACCAATTGAAGCAAGCTATCAAAAGATATCAACTGAACCAACTAGACCAAAGATCCTACGAGCCACATGAAAAGAAATTATGATATGAGCAGAGGATTGTTCTAAAGAAACTAGAGAATCTCCCCATGAATTGTGCACATCAATAATTTTTGTATTTGGATACAAAGTGCACAAAATAGGATCATAGATCCACCAAAGTCAACAGAAACTAACAACAAGTGCAAGAGAGCATATAGGAAACTAAGCCTAGCGCTTGCAACAAGCACATGGTTGAGCAACATTGTAAAAGAGGCAACTTAAGAATAGGCTCAACCAAAATGATGTGTGTGAGTCATGGCAAAGCACATGAGAAGACTAATATACGGATGAGCATAAGCATCAACATAGTCTCGAATGAATGAGATACACGGTGCAAAGCCTTTCATTCTCACACACAACTAGCAAATGGGTTCACAAGCTTACTAATAAGAAAATAGAGAACCTATGCTTGTGACAACCCGTGGTGAAGATAGGCGATGAGAGGCTCATCAAGGCGAGGGGTACCAATTAAGATGGCAAAAGCCTCGTAAAGATAAGCAAGAGGAAAATAATCTTCACCACACAAGAGTGCAACAAGATGCAACGATAGAGGACACTCACTCAAGGCAAAAGCTTTCACGGAGCCACCAAAGAAATAACATAAGAAAGACAAGGTGGACGTGAAAGAAAAGATATCAACTAGAGATGTAATTTCTCTCAAGTGTATAAGGTTCTAGGCGGCGCGTGAGGGAGAGGGTGGGGATCGGGGGAGTGGGGCGGTTAGGCTGGCTAGGGTTTCGGTCGTGGGGGATAAGGAGAGGAGAGGTGGGCTGGCCTGGCGGCCTATTCGGCCAGTTGGCCATCTGGGTGAAGGCCCAGTAGGGAGGGGGACTCTTCCCTTTTCACATTTTAAACCTATTTTTTTTCAAATTTTTAGCTACTGTTTCCTATTTAGTTGCCAAAGCAAATAAATTTATTTGAGCTTGAAATTTGGCACAATATTCCAGCGCAATATTTTGGAGTGGCACATAAAGTTTGGAGGCAATTGGAGTTAAATAAATAATTATTTGTTTTGAAAAGGCCATTTAATTTAATGTTGGACAAAAAAATTAACTCCCAGGGGCATTTTAACAATTCAAAAGAGGTTGGTTCCAACATGACAAATATCCAGGGATTATTTATCACACTTGAACATTTTAGTTTTCATGTTTGAGAAATTTGAATTTTTGGACTTTAGTTTGAACTTGAATTTGAATTAAGATTTGAATCAAGCGAGGATTAGCAACAGTAATGTGATGACGTGGCACCATTAGCGGGGATTACTGTAGCTTAATTATCCGGGCGTCACAATTCTCCTCCACTACAAGAAATCTCGTCCCGAGATTTAAGGGGTGGAGTAAGGGGAAAGACTCGGGTAGGACGGAGCTCAACACAAGATAGGTACCTGGAGCTATCTCAGTGAACGTGGCATAGAGCCATCTCTCGAGTTGAAAATCAAGAAAGTCATCGAGAGCAAGCTAAGAAGGTGCAATAAGAAGCTTCAAGCGGGTAGGCAAGCGTTCGTTGCTCAAAGCGAGAGGTTGAAAGGGGTTCAGAGCAATGGGAATAAGTATTGCATCTGATACCATAACAGATCACTAGGTAGGTGGCTCGTGATTTACAAACGAAGCCAAGCGCGAGGAACAATTTTGGGAAACAGGGATGGAAAGGAGAGTCAGGTTTCGATCCTGTGGAACTGTGGGTTATGGGCCCACCATGTGGAACAAAAATTAGGAAGGGTGATGTCATATTGCATGATCTCGATAGCAAGGCATGTCAGACAATAACTCGCCGCTATGTCGGCAACAACATCGGTACCAAGGCGAGGGACGAAGAGAACCATTTTTCACCTTTCGTTAAGACGAGGCGGACCAATAGGCAAAGTTCTCGTCCATCGGCGGCTTCCAGAATGTCATCAACAATAGTAACAAGGTCTTACTGACAGAGAATGTACACTGAGGTGTTTACATAAGCAGGGAATTATCACTGCTCAGGTAAGATAGGTTACAAGAAAGATTAAACAAAACAATGGAAAGGAAAGCGTAGACTGTTATCTGTATTCTCGAGTGTCTAACAACTCCGAACCAGTGAAAATTTTGAATCAGCGAGAAAAAATAGTTGATCAAGAACTCATAAGAAGTTATGTAGTTCTGTGATATTCTCGAGATACCAGAGGATAATACCCAAAGGTATATCAATGTAGAGATTGAACAGGTGAAACGATCTGAAGAAGACAAGTATTTTAACTTGTCCGATAAATGGATCAAACAAGACAATATGGTCTGAACCACGATTGCAAAGGACCAAACATGGATACGAGATGAACTTATCGAACCGGGGCTATTATTATAACAAGAAGCTTCCATGTTAAGCTCCACATCGGGTCCATGGGCATGAATACAAGGCTCAAGGTCGACTCCCACTTCTCTAATGCACAACTTTTCATTTACTTCTCGTCTTTGACAAAGTTGTAGAATTGAAAATTTATCCAAAGAAACGCCAGTAGATATAACCTGCATAATCTTCGGGTTCACACAGTTTAGGGAAGCCATAGATTCAACCCATAGGGGCATCTTAGGAACATATACCACAACTTCACGAGTAAATAAAGCCCGGAAGAAGGGTATGTTTGACAAGAACGAGGGATACAATTTACCAAAGGCATTATGTATCCGAGGGGATGTTCACAAGGTTATTGAATATGAAGGATGCTGTCGGATAAAAATCCACAGAGCAACTGGTGGTTCACAAGGGATCTGATGTGAGCAACGGTACTCAACCAGGAGAAGAAAGAATGCAAGGAGATCAGATTATAGAAGCAACTGACTAATTCAGAGTTCAAAATGCAAAGGAAATATGATTTCCAAAACGATGGATCATAAGCAGAGGCTCTGATCAAAGACAGGTAAGTTGAATAGACATAGATCGACAATCAATCAAGGTTTGATTTGCTGAACACCAGCTCATGTCAAGGGTGACGTCTGAGCCGAAGGGAAGAATTCTAGTTGTGATTGATGATTGCAAGCATACACAAACATATCGAATCAAATGTTCAAAAAGACGATGACAAAGGATACTACTAAATTTTGTCAGACATATGGAAAGCATCCACAATGCAAGTAGACAAGGAGTAGCAAGAGCAATAGGTTACTAAGGATTTTCGGAAGATCGGATAATATTCCAAAGAATTTTGTGAAACAAAGAACAACTGTGGACGAACAGATACTCGGCAAGCGCGAGTAATTATCCACAGGGGTATTCATGTGGCAAAGAACTGCAAGGCAGTAGGCTCAACGGATTCTCAGGACAACAGAGAGTAATTCGGGGCATCTTTAAATAACAAGAGCAACTGGGGATGAAGGTATGAACGACAACGTAGGTAGTTACTCATAATGATTTATCGGTGGTAGGGATCGCAATGGCAAAGCGTATAAGGGTCTCGGTAAAACATCGGAGAGTATCTTCAGGATCTTCTAGTGCACCAAGCAATCATCTGGTGTGAGGGGCTCTCCGGGAGAAAGTATTAACGAGAACCTAGAGTTAGAGTTAACAAAACCATTTAACCCGAATAGAAGAGAGATTAGAGTCCCAGAGTATAGACGAGGAGTAAAAGATTCTAATACCACCCAATGGCGACATGGGCCCGTAAGCCGCACAACCATGTTAGTAAATCAGTTTTTCAAAGACTAGACTCAACTTCGGACAAGGAGTTGGAAAGGGGGATCCTACAGGCAGTCGGCTCTCATACCAACTTGTGACGCCCCCGATTCAACCGTACACTAATCATGCACGCAATGTGTACGATCAAGATCAGGGACTCACGGGCAGATATCACAACACAACTCTAGACACAAATAAAATAATACAAGCTTCATATTACAAGCCAGGGGCCTCGAGGGCTCGAATACAAGCTCGATACACAAGCGTGAGCGGAAGAAACAATATCTGAGTACATACATAAAGTTAGACAAGGATGCCTTAAGAAGGCTAGCACAAAAGCAACATGATCGAAGAGGCAAGGCCTCCTGCCTAGGACCTCCTAACTACTCCTGGTCGTCGACGGTCTCCACGTAGTAGGATCCGTCGGTGGCTTCGCCCGTGGGTCCACCATCTGGTTGCATCAACCGGAAAGAAGAAGGAAGGGGGAAAAGGGGGTAGCAAAGCAACCGTGAGTACTCATCCAAAGTACTCGCAAGCATCAGATCTACACTAAGTATGCATTGGTATCAAATGGAAGGGCTGTATCTATGGACTGAACTGCAGAATGTCAGAGTAGAGGGGGAAGGCCTAGTGCGGGAGTCCTGGATTAGGGGGTGTCCGGATAGCCGAACTATCACCGTTGGCTGGACTCCTGGACTATGAAGATGCAAGATTGAAGACTTCGTCTCGTGTCCGGATGGGACTTTCCTTGGCGTGGAAGGCAAGCTTGGCGATACGGATATGTAGATGTCCTACCATTGTAACCGACTCTGTGTAACCCTAACCCTATCCGGTGTCTATATAAACCGGAGGGTTTTAGTACGAGGACGAACAACAATCATACCATAGGCTAGCTTCTAGGGTTTAGCCTCCTTGATCTCGTGGTAGATCCACTCTTGTACTACCCATATCATCAATATTAATCAAGCAGGAGTAGGGTTTTACCTCCATCGAGAGGGCCCGAACCTGGGTAAAAACATCGTGTCACTTGCCTCCTGTTACCATCCGCCTAGACGCACAGTTCGGGACCCCCTACCCGAGATCCGTCGGTTTTGACACCGACATTGGTGCTTTCATTGAGAGTTCCTCTGTGTCGTCATCCTTAGGCCCGATGGCTCCTTCGATCGTCAACAACGACATGGTCCAAGGTGAGACTTTTCTCCCCGGACAGATCTTCGTATTCGACGGCTTTGCACTACGGGCTAATTCACTTGGCCATCTGGAGCAGATCGAAAGCTACGCCCCTGGCCATCAGGTCAGATTTGGGAGTTTGAACTACACGGCCGACATCCGTGGAGACTTGATCTTCGACGGATTCGAGCCACAGCCAAGCGCGCCGCACTGTCTCGATGGGCACGATCTAACTCTGCCGCCGAACAGTGCCCTGGGGGCCGCACCAGCGTCCGCTCCGACCCTTAGCTCGGAGCCGACTCCGCCGATCGAGGACGAGTGGTTGGACACCGCCTCAGGGGCTATGATCTCTATGGCGATTGAGCCGAACTCCATCCCTGTCCTTTGTGAAGACCGTGACTCCAAGGTGCTGGACTCCTCTCCTGACTCCGAACCCTCCGCGCCCCTGCCAATCAAATCCGATTGGGCGCCGATCATGGAGTTCATCGTCAAGGACATCTTTCGGCACTCGCCCTTTGGCGACCTTCTGAATTCACTAAAGTCTCTCTCTTTATAGGAGAGCCCTGGTCGGACTACGGTCAGCAAGGCTGGGATGCGGATGACGAAGAAATTCAACGCCCACCCACCACCCACTTGGTAGCCACTGTCGATGATTTAACCGACATGCTCGACTTCGACTCCGAAGACATCGACGGTATGGACGACGATGGTGGAGACGACCAAGAACCAGCGCCTACAAGGCACTGGAAGGCCACCTCGTCATACGACATATACATGGTCGACATCCCAAAAGATGGGAATGGCGATGGAACAGCAGAGGATGACCCCTCCAAGAAACAGCCAAGCGCCCGGCGTCGGTGCGCCGCTCTAAATCCCGCCACAAAGCAAAACGGTGATTCCAAGACGGAGATAATAACACCCCGGACAAGGTTAAGACAACCCTCCGGCAGGATTCAGCACAGAGGAGGGAGAAGCCAACCCTCATGATAGAACGGCAGACGGGGGAGGTGGAGGGCGATAATTATATGCCTCCCTCCGAAGATGAGGCAAGCCTCGACGGCATTTACCTAATTTGTCGTGCCTGAGGATCCCGCCGAACAAGAGCGTTTCAAACGCAGGCTTATGGCCACGGCAAGCAGCCTCAAGAAAAAGCAGCAGCAGCTTAGAGCTGACCAAGACCTGCTAGCTGACAGATGGACTAAAGTCCTTGCAGCCGAAGAGTACGAACTCGAACGCCCCTCCAAGAGATACCCAAAACGCAGGCTGTTATCCCAATTAGAGGAAGCAGCACCCAAACCTACATCACCAGCGCATGATGTGGCCGACTGGCCACCCCGTGGCCGCGACAGAGAGGCCTCTAGACCCTCCATTCAAGCCGCACCCCGGCGCCGCTCGAAAAGTACCAAGGCACGGGGAAACGCGCCAGACCTGCGAGACATATTGGAGGACAAGGCAAGGCAAACAAGATCGATCTACGGATCGCGTGGGCGCCCCATGATACGTGATGATAACCGTCACGCCGGATACAATAATTCCGGCCGGCCTGAACACAGTAGACAAAGCTCATTTGAGCTGCGTCGTGATATAGCTCAATACAGAGGCGCCGCACACCCACTATGCTTCACAGACGAAGTGATGGATCATCAAATCCCCGAGGGTTTCAAACCCGTAAACATCGAATCATATGATGGCACAACAGATCCTGCGGTTTGGATCGAGGACTACCTCCTCCATATCCACATGGCCCGTGGTGATGATCTACACGCCATCAAATACCTCCCACTCAAGCTTAAAGGACCAGCTCGGCATTGGCTTAACAGCTTGCCCGGCCAGAATCAATTGGTTGTTGGGAGGACCTGGAAGCCGCATTTCTTGATAACTTCCAGGCACATATGTGCGACCACCCGTACGCCGATGACCTCAGCCACATAATCCAACAGCCAGAAGAATCGGCCAGACAATTCTGGACACGGTTCCTAACCAAGAAAAATTAAATCGTTGACTGTCCGGATGCAGAGGCCCTTGCAGCCTTTAAACATAACATCCGCGACGAGTGGCTTGCCCGGCACCTAGGACAGGAAAAGCCAAAATCCATGGCAGCCCTCACAACACTCATGACCCACTTTTGCGTGGGAGAGGACAGCTGGCTAGCTCGTAGCAACAACTTGACCAAAAACCCTGGTAGTTCAGATACCAAGGACAGCAATGGTAGGTCGCGTCGCAACAAACACAAGCGCCGCATTAACAGCGATAATGCTGAAGATACGGCAGGCAACGCCGGATTCAGAGGCTCTAAACCCGGTCAGCGGAAGAAGCCATTCAAAAGAAATACTCAGGGCCGGTCCAATCTAGACCGAATACTCGATAGCTCGTGCCAAATACATGGCACCCCCGAAAAACCAGCCAACCACACCAACAGGGATTGTTGGGTCTTCAAACAGGTAGGCAAGTTAAATGTCAACTCAATGACAAGGGCTGCATAGCGATGACGAGGAGGAGCCCGGCCACGAACAATAGAGGATGAAGGGTTTCCCCACAAGTGCGGACGGTGAACATGATATACGCAACCCACATACCGAAAAAAGGCGGAAGCGTGCACTAAGGGACGATATGCGATGGAGCCACGCCCCAAAGTTCAACCCATGGTCCTCCTGCCCGATCACCTTTGATCGAAGGGACCACCCACTAGCATCCGCCACGGCGGATTCGCAGCATTGGTTCTTGACCCAATCATTGACGGATTTCACCTCACTAGAGTCCCGATGGACGGCGGCGGTAGCAGCCTGAACCTGCTCTATCAGGATACAGTGCGCAAAATGGGCATAGACCCCTCAAGGATTAAACCCACAAAGACGACCTTTGAAGGCGTCATACCAGGTGTAGAGGCCAACTATATAGGCTCAGTTACACTCGAAGTGGTCTTCGGATCCCCGGATAACTTCCGAAGTGAGGAGTTAATCTTCGACATAGTCCCGTTCCGCAGTGGCTATCACGCACTGCTTAGACGAACCGCCTTTGCAAAGTTCAATGCGGTGCCGCACTACGCATACCTCAAGCTCAAGATGCCAGGCCCTCGAGGAGTAATCACGGTCAATGGGAACACCGAACGCTCTCTCTGAACGGAGGAGCACACGACAGCCCTCGCGGCGGAGGTGCAAAGCAGCCTCTCACAGCAATTCTCGAGTCCGGCTATTAAACGTCCGGACACCGTCAAGCGCGCCCGGAGTAACCTACAACAAGACCGCCTGGCACGATTCGAGCAAGCGTAGCAATCCGGCCCCCATCCCAGCCCTCGTGAAATCGCGAAGCCAGTACTACGCGTACATAACTACGCTCTGGAGATACCATGGGCATAAGGGGAGGGGCATGACCACGGCACGACCAGAATGCGGCTCAACCGCACGAGGGGCTCCCGATTGTGTCATTCTTTTTTTCTTTTCTCTTACTTTCAGGACTCCGTTTTCCAGAAGCCCTGTCCGACACTATAATTGCCGAACTCATGATGCAACAACCAGGGAAGCAGAAAGCTACGTCGAGTGTCCAGGTGGTCTCTACTACGAGCATTATACCTGTTTTACATACCATCCCGCAGCTTACCCCTGGAGGGGGACATGTCTTTTAGTCCCATCCCTTGCTTATCGCACTATTTGTATCATTCTGCTTTAATTGCAGTACCTTTTTGAATAAACAATACATAGCTTTTGCCTATTATTGCACTACTTTCTTTATCTATATATATGTTCATTCATGACATGTTGCACCTGCATACACTTTGGTACGACCAATACACCAGGGGCTTAAGTACCCCAAATATATGGTGTGATAAGTCCGAACACTTTCACAAGTGCGGCACCCCGAACTTATAGCACTATATGCATCGGCTCCGAATCATGTCTTGGGTCAATAGTTGGGTTTGCCCGGCTCCCATGATTTGGTACCTTAGGTTCCGTTATATCGGCTAAGGTAGCGCTAGGAGAACCACTGCGATTGTGCCCCGGTTGAGCACCTCAGTGGAGAAAGCTAAAACTGACCGTCATGATAGGGCGAGAGGTGGTCGCTGTTCGAGAGGTTTTTTCGGGTCCCTAAAGACTTATGCCGCTTAGAGCGAGGAGCTGGCATTGTCCGGCCAAAGGCGTGGATAAGCGCCCGAACTCGGTCTTCCGAATACTAGGGGCTTCACTAAATTTAAAATTATAGAATTCTATGGCTAAGTGAGAGTGTTCAAGCACTATAGTCCGGTTGCCTTGTTCGTTCGTTGAGCGCCTCCCTTGAAGGACTCAAGAATGGGAACAAGAGCGCTCAAGTTTATCCCGAACACCCCAGCACTCGTGGCATGGGGGTTGAAGCCAACGACTTGCCATCTCTCAAATTTGATAAACGGCCGCACAGAAGGTAATATTTTAAATTCACAAGCGTTGCTTAGCGCATATGAACAAGTTTTGAGCGTAAAGGATAACAAATGCGAGTTTATTCAAAAATTACATCTTTGGAGCATTCACCCGCTATAAGGCGGGCGCCCTTCATGACGCCCTCATAGTACATTTCGGGCTTGCGATGCTCCTTGCCCTTCGGTGGCCCGTCCGTCACAAGCTTCTCCGCATCCAGCTTGCCCCAGTGCACTTTAGCACGGGCAAGGGCCCGACGGGCACCTTCAATGCAGACGGAGCGCTTGATGACTTCAATCCATGGACAAAGGCCCACCAGCCGCCAGACTAGCCCGAAGTAGCTCCGGGCATGGCTTCTAATGGCCACAGCCGAATTATGAGGCCCTTCATGGCCTGTTCGGCAACCTTAGGGAGCTCGACCAGCTGCTTCACTGGTCGCTCAGGGCACTGGATGTCCGCCTCGATATCGAGACCAGAACACCTTTTCCGTCGAAGCTCCGTCCTTGGCGCTGTAGAACGCGGCAAAGATCGTATACACTACGGGGCAGATATGCGAATGCTCCTGGAGAGCTCCGGATTCGGGTAAGTAATAGGTAATTCACTTTCACATGCTTGCTTTGCATAAAGAATGCCTTACCCACTGCTATCTTCTTTAATGATTCAATTTCTTGGAGGGCTTTTTGGGCTTCGCCTGAGCGGCCTTGGCACTCTCAAGAGCCGAGGCAAGCTCGGACTCTCGAGTCTTCGAGTCACGCTCCAAACTCTCGTGTTTTTCCACGATAGCCTGGAGCTCTTGCTGCACCTCCGCCACCCGCGCCTCCTGCTTCTCTCGCTCGTTGCGCTCCACGGCCGCTTTGTTTTCGGCCGCGGGCACCGCTTCCTTCAGGGTCGCCACCTCGTTCGTGGCCCCTACAATACCCATGTTATTCCTGTCATTTTTGTAACCAAATCCTTTCTATAAAGTATTTCTTTAATAAGGTATTACTTACCTTCCTTGTCCTCGAGCTGCTTCTTGGCAACGCCGAGCTCGTTCTCGGACCGCTCGAGGCTCTGCTTCAATACATTAACCTCCGCAGTCAGTGCGGCAGAGGTCAGCAGTGCAGCCTGCATTCCGTTATTGACATACTTATGTTAGACTCCTGCGTATATCTTTTTAAGATCCTTAGTCCGGCTTTTCTTTCCAAACACCGAACTAAGCATCGTGGGCTACCGCCTATGCGGTAATATTTTTACATATTCTAAACTTACCTCAAAGCCCGTTAGAAGGCTGGTACAGCTTCAGTCAGCCCGCTCTTGGCGGACTCAACTTCTGGATCACCACACTCATAACAAAGGCGGTGCTCCTCGTCGATGGAGGTGCCGTTAAGCGCCTCCAGCAAGCTGTCCGGTGCCTCCGGATGGACGGAGGTCACCGGCGTTGCAGTCTTGCCCTTCTTACGAAGGGGCCGCTTGCCGGACTTCGGAACCACTGAAGGTTCCGGTACGGAGTCCGGCACCGGGCCAGATTTAGAGCCCTCTGGGGTTTCGCCCCCTTTGCGCCCGGAGTCTGGGAGGTCACCTTGCGGCGCCTGCAGGACCACCTCCTCCTGGCTGGGACCCTTTTGGGACTCCACCGCGGTGTTGTCTGCATCACGAGGGGAGGAGGCGGTCGGAAGTGAAGTGCTATTCACATCCGACGAACCCAGGGAGCCGCTTCGAGCGGCGAGCCTGGCCCTTGGGCGGGCTACATGGTTATATTCAGCGTTAGAAGACACTATGCGACAAATAAAGTCATGAACTATTCCGTGTCCGGACGCCACGATCTCGCCAGGCTTGGCCTTGTTGGCCACTCCTCCTCGCCGTTGTCGGCGTTGGTGCAGAAGTCCGGAGGAAGGGTCCTTCCTTTCTTGGACCCTTCGCCTCCCTAGTCGGGACGGCCTTCCTTTCTTCTCTCCCACCGGGGAGAGGCTTTTTTTCCTCCTCGTCCTCGTGAGGAGGATTCCACCTCAGTCGTCGGACGATGAGTCCGACAAGACTGGCGCCGAGCTCCTTCGAGTTCCCGTGGCCTCCTTCTTGGCCTTCTTCTCGGCACCACGTGAGGTGCCGGAGCCAGCCTCTTGGCTAATCGGGCGTCCGCTTAGGTTTTCTGGCAAGGGGCCGGACAATTAATCTGTCCGGACGTCTTCACCAGTCTGTCAAAGGTTAGGGAGTTTTAGATCCCGCATAGAGTCAAACTATGAAAAAGAGTCCCATAAAGGGTAAAATAATTTACCTCGCTGGCTTGACGCTGCGAGCTGAATCCGCGATCTTGATGGCGGATGTGGAGCCTCGACGCCTTGAACAACACCTTCCGGGCATCTTCGCACGTAGTGTCGAAGAGCCTTTTCAGAGTTTGGTCCGTGCGGATCGAACTCGCACAATTTGAAGGCCCGTTCTTTGGCATGGGAGAATCCGGCGGATGAGCATCACCTGGATTACATTGACTAGCTTGAGATTCTTGTCCACCAGGTTCCGGACGCAGGTTTGGAGTCCGGACAGCTCTTTCGAATCACCCCACGTCAGGCCCGTCTCTTTCCATGACGTGAGCCATGTTGGGGAGCCAGATCGAAATTCGGGGGCCGCCGCCCATTGAGAGTCGCGCGGCTCGGTGATGTAGAACCACCCCGATTTCCACCCCTTTATGGTCTCCACAAAGGAGCCCTCGAGCCATAGGACTTTGGCCATCTTGCCAACCATGGCGCCTCCGCACTTTGGCGGCCGCCCACTACCTTCGCCTTGACATTGAAGGTCTTCACCATAAGCGAAGTGGGGCTGGATGCGAAAGGCCTCGCACACGACGATGAACGCTGAGATGTTGAGGATGAAGTTCGGGTCCAGATCGTGGAAATCCAGGCCGTAGTAGAACATGAGCCCCCGGACAAATGGATGAAGTGGAAAACCTAGTCCGTGGAGGAAGTGGGTGAGGAACACCACCCTCTCATGGGGCCTGGGGGGGGGGAATAAGCTGCCCCTCGTCGGGGAGCCCGTGCGCGATGTCGCTGGACAAGTATCCGGTCTTCCGCAGCTTTTTGACTTGTCCCTCCGTAACGGAGGAGACCATCCACTTGCCTCCCGCTCCGGACATGGCTTGAGAAGGTTGAGGAGGGATGTGCGGACTTGGGCGCTGGAGCTTGAGTGCGCGGAAATGGATGAGCAAAGGAGGAAGAAGGCGTAGGTGAAAAGGTGGATCTTTATCCCCTTATATGGACGGACGACTATGCGTCCCCCGCCACTGGTAAAACTCGCTTATCTCCCAAGCGCCGTAATCAATGGCGCGGTTGGGTTACCCATGTCCGTATTGATGGGAATCCCAGAATAAGGGGGCACGATCTCCGTTTTGATAAGACGTGCCAAGGAAACCGCCTCGCTAAACGCGCTGAGGTGGAACAGTAAAAACGATCCGTATAAAGGCCTGGCCGTGGTGTGATGTCACGCCGCAGAATATGTCAGCAGATCTGTGCAAAAGTTATTCTCTCTACGGTGGTATGTGGAACTTGTTTTGCAGAGCCGGACACTATCCTTGTGTTCAAAATCTTCTATGAAGTATTCGGAGGAGGAACCCACCTTGCAATGCCGAAGACAATATGCGCGCCGGACTCGTCATCGTTGAAGCCTGGTTCAGGGGCTACTGAGGGAGTCCTGGATTAGGGGGTGTCCGGATAGCCGAACTATCACCGTTGGCCGAACTCCTGGACTATGAAGATGCAAGATTGAAGACTTCATCCCGTGTCCGGATGGGACTTTCCTTGGCGTGGAAGGCAAGCTTGGCGATACAGATATGTAGATGTCCTACCATTGTAACCGACTCTGTGTAACCCTAACCCTATCTGGTGTCTATATAAACCGGAGGGTTTTAGTCCAGAGGATCTAACAACAATCATACCATAGGTCTGGCTTCTAGGGTTTACCCTCCTTGATCTCGTGGTAGATCCACTCTTGTACTACCCATATCATCAATATTAATCAAGCAGGAGTAGGGTTTTACCTCCATCGAGAGGGCCCGAACCTGGGTAAAAACATCGTGTCCCTTGTCTCCTGTTACCATCCGCCTAGACGCACAGTTCGGGACCCCCTACCCGAGATCCGCCGGTTTTGACACCGACACCTAGCTTATCAAAGACTAGCATCTTCACGCAGCTCCAAGCATCTTGCGGCATGTAGAAGAGTAAAGAATAGCAGTTTATATTTGACAAGCATGTTGTAACATTAATGCCCAGAGATCCTTTCTCGACTCCCTGCGAGAAAGCAATCCCGGAGCCACATATCTTAAGTATCCATTTCTAGTTGTATTAGATCAAGATATAAGTCTGAACGTCCATTACCGTGGATACGGTATTCGAATAAAGATCTTCCCTGCAGGGGTGCACCATGTTACCCAACACGCTCGATCACTCTGGCCGGACACACCTTTCTGGGGTCAATGCCCGGCCTCGGAAGATCAACACGTCGCAACCCGACCTAGGCTTAACAGAGAGGTCCCTGCCGGTCTACATCCTAAGCACTCCGGGGTCTGGGCCCATCGCCCGTTGCACTCCGGGTCGTTGTGCGCAAGGGGATACCAGCACCACCCGTGAAGTGGATGGCACGATCCGGCCCGGCCACAATGCTGAACTGGATGTCTGACAAAGCTTCGGCTGATACCGCGATGTCAAGGCCCATAACTATTCTCGCGTGGTGGTTAGTGCGCAAAGGCCAAAGGCCAATTCAGAACAAATACCCAAACCATAGTGTAATATTAGCTCGCGGAGACGAGCAGAGACTCACGATAATGTGAACCCGTCGCCCCGTCTCGAGGAAATACGGCAAGGGCAAGCCCAGCCCACTCGAGGGCTGCCAGACTTCCCGGCCGTGCCTCGTAACCATCTTGCGGGTGCTCTCCGGGCCCGCTCGACTTTCCCAAAGGTCTCAAGTAATGTCAAGGTAATCGTGTGTCCAAACATCAAGGGGAAAACCCAAGGAATCACCCTAGGAGGATTCCACTCGATGTAATCATCAAGGTGAACGTAAGAGGAACCACCCTCGAGGTTCACACTTGAGGTGTTGCACGACAGAGACGTATCGGGAATGGTGAAGGAGGAAATCACCCTCGATGACCACGACCGAATAGCTACACTACAGAATTAACATCAGGAGTGCGTTTTGAGGGATCACCCTCAGCACTCGATAGTAGCTCTGCAGAGTCGAACAACTAAAGGGGCGTGATGTGATGTGCGGTGTCGGGCTCTGGTCGTCGATCATGTAGCTCGAGTCGTCGATGATGAAGCAGGGGCAATAAGGACAAGGTGGAGGTCACTGATGGATCACTATCCAACCTATACTAAGCAGTTTAGGATAAGCAGGTAAGGTACAATGAACAGGTTACAAAAGCAGGCTATGCATCAGAATAGGAGCAAACAATAACAGTAGCAAAATCTAATGCAAGTATGAGAGTATAGAATGGGTGATATCGGGATGATCAAAGGGGGGGGGGGCTTGCCTGGTTTCTCAGACAAGAAGGAGGGTCGTCATCAACGTAGTCGATCACAGTGGCATCAGCAGCGGTCTCGGGGTTTATCGGAGAGAAGAGGGGGAACAAACAATAAATACAAGCATACAGTTGCAGCACTAAGCATGACATGACGATATGGGGTGTTAGGCGTGTTCTAACACGGCGCTACACGATACCGGCGAAGGGGATAACATCCAGGAATGTTTCCCCAGGTTTAGCATTTTCGAATAGATAAAATGGAGGGGAAAAGTTCCATGTTTGCTATGCTAGGGACGTGTGGCAGATGAATGGACCGCATATCCGGATTCATCTCAAAATTCTGAGCAACTTTCATGTAGAAAGTTTTTCGATCCGAGCTACGGTTTAATTCCTATGATTTTCCAAAGTTTTAAAGACATTCTGCAATTTAATTTAAAACGAAAATAAGTTTACTGCATCAGCATGACATCATCATGACGTCAGCAGGGTCAACAGTCAACTCTGGCCGGGTTGACTGGTCAAAGGGGCAGTGGGGCCCAATTGTCATTGTCTAGTTTAATTAAGCAGGTTAATTAGACTAAATATGTTCATTAGGCTAATTAGTCAAAGTTAATTAAGTTAATTAACTAATTAATTAATTAATCAATTAATTATTTTAAACATCCTTTTTTTACATTTTATTTCCGCTTCATTTTAAAGGGGGGGGGGGCCCCATTCGCCATTGGCCTGTGGGCTAACGGGCGGCGGATGCGGTTAATCTGGCGCGTCGTGGCGCCTGCTTGGTGTACGAGGCCATCAGGGGCGCCGCCATACCGGGCCGGAGGGAGACGGGCACGAAAAGGCAGAGGCACGGGCGAAGCGGGCGGCGAGCGCTCGAAGCGGAGGGCCGAGCCTGGCGGCGAGTGGCACGGCAGAAATGGGGCCGGGCGGTGAACAAGCGCAGGGCGCCAGGCCGGGCGGCCAAGGGGCGCTGTATGCTGTGTTATGCGTATGGCGGGCGAAAAGTGGACGACGACCTACGGAGGGAGGCGGAGGAGGATTGGCAGGGGTGGTCGCGTGCTAGCTGGGGGGGGGGGGGGGCGGGGAGGCGAAGGAGCAGCGGGTCGACGCGGTGGTCATGGCGTCTGGGACGGCCGCCGACGTCAGGGCGTGGGGTAGCGGGTCGGGGAGGTCGGTTGGGGAAGAGGTCGAGGAAGTCATCCGTCAGGGAGGTGGAGGACGAGGCGGCGACGGCCGGCGACGCAGTGGTCCGGCGAGGTGGCGACGGACGGCGGGGCGCGGGCGTCAGCGAGCTACGACGCGGCGATGAGAGCGCCCGATCTCGATCTTGCACCGCCTTTTTTGCCATGTATCGCGTGCGCGCCTGTTGCGGGATTTGTCGGGATTGCCTGGGCCTACCAGTCAGCCACTCGGAAGCGGACTCATATAAGGCATTGGACGGGGTATTTTGAACAGTGTGACCCCAATCTTCCCCTCCTTCCGCCTCCAAATCTTTCACGCCCTTAGCTCGCTTTCAACAAGAGCTCCGCACTGCCGCGGTGACCATGGTGAAGGAGAAGACCGCAGCCTTGGAGCGGGTGAAGAAGGCGGCGGCGAAGGCAAAGGGGAGAGCGCCCAGTCGGGGAGGATCTTCTTCGCGGTCCAAACCGCCGCAAGGTTGGGTCCAGGGAGATTGGATCCGCTCTTCCATCACCGAGAAGGACCTCAATGATCTGGCCAACGAGGGACTGATCCTCCATGGGTCAGCGAGGCTTCCGGGAACGGAGTGGCAGCCGCAAATCAAGAGGGTGAGTGCGTTCTCCTAGCCACTCACGTAGATCGGGATTTTCTCTACCGCCAATCCTTTCTTCCGGGGTTTCGAACTTTTTGGAGCACAACTCCATCATTTCACTCCCAACTCCATTGTCTATCTTGCTGCTTTCGTGTCGTTATGCGAAAACTTCTTAGGCTGTCGGCCGCACTGGGGCCTCTTCAAGCATATATTCACTTGTCGCTCTTAGACAGTGAAGAAAACGAACCCGAATGACGAGAGAACCCAAGTAATCCAGATGTGTGGGGGACTCGGGGTCCAGATGAGGGGGAAGAGCGCTTTTCCGGCTATGACTCTCCCCAACTCGGTTAGAGGGTGGCAGTCGACCTGGTTCTACTGCCAAGACCAATCGACGCCAAGGGGCAATGATCGGATTCCCTCCTTTCTCCATGAGTCGAGTGAACAAGCCATCTTCCCTGAAGGTGCTACCAGACGAGAAGGCCCAAGTAAAATTGTTGATGGAACGCGTAGCCCAGCTCATTCGCGACGGGGTGACCGGCATGGATCTTCTGGAAGTTTTCCTCCGACGGCGTATTCAGCCACTCCAATACCGAGGCCTTCCGATGTGGATGTACTCCATTACGGATGATACCACTCGGGTCCATCCAGAGGAGGTCGATGACGCCACACTGGAGAAGTGGATGACTGCCATCACAGGAAACAAAGATAACCTTCGCGGAGCTAGGAGGATTCCACCACTCGACCAGAATTACGAACCAGACAAGGTATAACCACATATCTCCGACTGTGATTCTGCTGCATTCATTCTGTTTTGATGCCAATTCGTCGACTGACTTTTTCCTTGTTTGTTGTCTTCTAGGTCACCACTGAGATGTACTCGATGCCCAATGCGGCGCAGGAACCAGTCGAAGAAGAAGAAGGAAGCGGAGGTGAAAGCCAGGAGGAATGGGATTCCAACGGCGAGGAGGATGAAGAGGACGATAGCTCTGATGAAGAGGAGGAGGAGGAGGAAGACGTCGATCCTCCCCGCTCGGAAGGAAGGTCCAAGTTGACGCATGACCCGGCGGCCGGGCGCGGTAAAGCTATTCGCCCATCGGCAAATGACGGTTTACCTCGGACAACTTCTCCTGCTACCGACCGAGAAACCGCCAAGCAACCTCGAGCAACGCGTCGTCGAAGCCGGGCGAAGGCCCTGCCCAACAAGCGGATGGTCATTCCCACCATCTCCGGGTAATCAGCAGAACTTGTATTTCCCTATTCAACATGAGTGTACTTTTGGTCGACTTGATGACTGATCAACCGATTCTTGAAATCTGTAGTGCTGCTACCTCCGAGACCTCAGCCAAGCACGAAGATCAGGAAATGGAAGATGCCGTCACCTCCAACCTTGGTATGATCTCTGTAGTTTTGCTTTTAGTCGATTTGATTTCCATGTTTACCTTTGAATCTTTCTTGTAGTTCCGCCTCATGTCATTGATCTCCCCGATGATGATGAGGAAACACCGTTGAGGAAGAGGAAGAACAAGAGGGTGCCTGCTGGCAAGGCTGCTCCAGTCGTGACGATACCTGAGGCGCTAGTTTTCGAGGGAGGCAACCCCACTCGGGCTTCTGTGTCTTTTGTTGTATCGCTGACAAGTGCCCGACCCACTTCGTCGACTGCTGATCCACTATCCCTTTTTGCTATACACCACGTCCCGGAAGACCAAGTGAGTGCTGCTAAGGGGGCTATACGCCAGGCAGGGATCATGATGGAGCAAGTGAAGGCAGTCCGAGAGGTCAGCCAGGCGGCTTATGATGCTAGTTCAGCTCTCCAGAGCAATGTCCAAGTAAGTCGAACGTTGCTTGCTCATAGGATATGCTACCCAAACCGCTTGCTCATAGGGACATGCTACCGAACTGCTTCTTCTCAAGATTTCCATATATGTACACCCACCGGGTGGGTGTGTCGATTGAGTTTTTGTGGGGGCACGCTGAGTGCACCCACTGGTGTAGTCCCCGAGACTATGGTGGATCATGCGTGCAGTCGACTATAGTCTTTATACTTTGAACTTCTTCACTCGGCTTGGTCGGACCAAGTTGAATGGAACCGTAAAACCGGTGGGTGCACGCTGAGTGCACCCACTGGGTGTAGTCCCCGAGACTATGGTGGACTGCGTGCAGTCAACTATAGTCTAAAGAACTGTTTTTTTTACTACGGCTGACCGCTGACAATTAGCCATGGTTTTAGAATCATAACCTTTTTGCCTCTTTTGGTCGACTGGTCGAACCAAATTGGTAAAACCAGTTGGGGCACGCTGAGTGCACCCGCTGGGTGTAGTCCCCGAGACTACTGTCGAATGTTTAGATTCGACTGTAGTCTTAGAAATGCTACGATTTTTCCTTAGTCACTCGGATGTGACCTGTCTTTGATGTCTTTTGTTGATTGACTCTTTGTAGAAATCTTGCGAGCTTGTGGCTCGCTATACTGAGTTAGAGAAATAACAGATCCAGCTCAACCTCGACTTGAAGCTTGCTCAGGAGAATTTGCGTATATGCGAAGGATGAAGCAAAATGTATGGCTGGTGGGAACTTTGACGATCGCCTTTGTTTTTCTGTTCATTCTCAACTCTGTTCTCATTGTTGCTTTGCAGATAAACCGAAGAGACTCAAGAAGAAGGACCTTGACCTTGCAGAGGCACGTATATGGCGGCTTTGGAGAAAACAAAGATCGCTGAAGAGAAACTTGCCTCACCGACAAACTTGAAGATGAAAATGCTGTCGAAAGCCGCTCTTGACGCAGCCCAACGAGGAAGTTAGTCGATCAAGAACGACAAGATTGCTCTGTCGACAAGGCTGGCCAACCGGGCGGGAAGCGAAATGACCTGGAGATTTATCTTGGAGGGCTCGCCAAGAAGCTGTTTCTCATGCTTGAAGGTAATCTCTATTACCCGACTGTCTTGCTATCACCTGCTCATCGCATGATTGTTATTTTGAGTCTGAGCTGTGTTTTCAGAATTCTATCAAAACTTCGAAGAAGAAACCAGTCGAGTGGAAACTAGCCTGGACCCCATCAACTCTCCTGTGAAGGACGAAGCTGCTATGAATGTGCTCCGACTTGAGTCTCGCGTTGCTAGCGTGGTTGATTATCTTGCTCGACTGAAAGTTGCGGTGTTGCGGATCGACTCAACTCTCTGGCATGATCAGACGCTTCAGAATGACCTTGAATCCTTAATGACGACTGAATGAGATTCCAAGTCGAGTGCAAGAATGGAAAAAGTCTTCTGCCAGGTGTGGTGCTGATTTTGCTCTGTCTCTGGTTTGTGTCCACTGCAAGGAAGCGCAAGAGGACAAGCTGGCGTCCCTCAAAGTTGCCAACACGAGGAAGTACGACATCCGATCTTTCATGGAGACCTTCATCGCTGCTGCTACCCGTATTGCCGACGGAATCGACCTCGACCAGTTTGTTGCACCTTCCAGTCCTCCACCGGAGGAAAAAAAACTTCTAAGTCCCACCTTAAATTTGCCTCGGAATGCCGAGTGGTTTTTGTAAACGACAAACTTTAACAGGCTTAACGCCTGAGCACTTTTGGATCCGTAGGACGTTTATCCGAACTTGATCTATCCTTGAACATGCTTTATTTGCCTTCGAGAGAACTTTGCTCTTCATTCGGAATATATTTCATTGTTGTAAGTAGTATCCTTGAGGTGAAACTCCAAATGACTTGTACTTCATCTTTCTTGCAGGTAGAGATGGAGCACAGACTGCGACTGACCTCGTTGTTCTTGCGGATTGGGATGGATCGCTCGTTGTACTTGTGGCGAAGCTCCGAAGGAGAAGGTAGCAGTCGACCTGCACCTCGTCGTCCTTACGGATTGGGATGGACCGCACGTTGTACTTGTGGCGAAGCTCTGAAGGAGAAGGTAGCAGTCGACCTGCACCTCGTCGTCCTTGCGGATTAGGATGGACCGCACGTTGTACTTGTGGCGAAGCTCCGAAGGAGAAGGTAGCAGTCGACCTGCACCTCGTCGTCCTTAGGCGGGTACTTAGGCGAGTACTTGGACTGCAGCTAAGCCCCCGAGTGAGAGGATTGCTCTCCACTCGGTAGGATTTTTATCACTTAGGCGAGCACCGGGCTGCAGCTAAGCCCCCGAGTGGGAGGTTTGCTCTCCACTAGGTAGGATTCCTATTACTTAGGCGAGCACTGGGCTGCAGCTAAGCCCCCGAGTGGGAGGTTTGCTCTCCACTTGGTAGGGTTTTTATTACTTAGGCGAGCACTGGGCTGCAGCTAAGCCCCCGAGTGGGAGGTTTGCTCTCCACTCGGTAGGATTTTTATTACTTAGGCGAGCACTGGGCTGCAGCTAAGCCCCCGAGTGGGAGGTTTGCTCTCCACTCGGTAGGATTTTTATGGTGTAGCTTTGAAGGAGAAGGTAGCAGTCGACCTGCACCTCGTCGTCCTTGCGAAGCGTTCATTATTTTGGATGTTTAGGCGAATCCTTGGGCTATTGCTAAGCCCCCGAGTGAGAGGCTGACTCTCCACCCAGAGGATTTAAATACTTAGGCGAGTACTTGGACTGCAGCTAAGCCCCCGAGTGGGAGGCTGGCCCACCACTCGGTAGGATTTTGAATACGTAGGCGAGTACTTGGACTGCAGCTAAGCCCCCGAGTGGGAGGCTGGCTCACCACTCGGTAGGATTTTGAATACTTAGGTGAGTACTTGATCTGCGGCTAAGCCCCGAGTGGGAGGCTGGCTCACCACTCGGTAGGATTTTGAATACTTAGGCGAGTACTTGGACTGCAGCTAAGCCCCCGAGTGGGAGGCTGGCTCACCACTCGGTAGGGTTTTGAATACTTAGGCGAAGCGGATTCGCAGCTAAGCCTCCGAGTGGGAGACTGGCTCGCCACTCGGAAAGGATTTTTTTTTACAAACATAGGCGAACCGGATTCGCGGCTAAGCCACCCACTGGGGGAAATTTGAACAAAAAGTAATAACAATCACTGGGAAAATTATAACATTCTTGTCATAGACAAACGAACTACAAAAGTACTTTTATTACATCTCAACCGAGTGAGTATTTAAGTATAAAAGGGGCGGAGCAGCTCCGCATTCCAAGCTCGAGGCTCGTCGATCTGGCGATCAACGTTGTAGAGATGATATGCTCCGCTCGAGAACTCTTGTGACGATGAAGGGACCTTCCCAAGTGGGAGCGAGCTTGTGTGGTTTCTGTTGATCCACTCGGAGGACCAAATCTCCCTCTTGGAAGGCTCGACTCTTCACATTTCGGCATGGAACCGACGCAAGTCTTGGCGATAGATACTCGAGCAGATCAGGGCCATCTCCTCTCCTCTTCCAAGAGGTCGATTGCATCTTGCCGGGCTTGTTCCGCTTCTTCTTCGAGTATAGTTCGACTCGAGGCGCATTGTGAAGCAGGTCACTCGGCAGTAATCGCTTCAGCTCCATAGACCGGGAAGAATGGAGTTCTCCCAATCGACCGATTAGGAGTGGTCCTCAATCCCCAGAGAATTGATGGAAGTTCGTCGACCCAAGCTCCTGCTGCGTGCTTGAGATCACACATCAGCCGTGGTTTCAGCCCTTTGAGGATGAGGCCGTTTGCACGCTCTGCTTGTCTATTCGACTGAGGGTAAGCAACTGAAGCATAGTCGACCCGAGTGCCCTGAGAGGCGCAGAAGGCTTTGAACTTGTCATTATCGAAGTTTGACCCATTGTCGGTGATGATGCTATGCGGAACTCCATATCTGAATATCAACTCTCTCGATGAAACCGATAGCGGTGCATGCATCAAGGTTCTTGATGGGCTTGGCTTCGATCCACTTAGTGAACTTGTCGATCGCTACTAGCAAATGAGTGAAGCCGCTTTTGCCGCTTCTCGCGGTCCAATCATGTCTAATCCCCAAACAGCGAAGGGCCAGACGAGTGGAATGGTCTTCAAGGCTGAGGCGGGCTTGTGCGACATGTTGGAATAGAACTGACACCCTTCACACTTGTCGACTATTTCTTTTGCCATTTCATTTGCTTTCGGCCAGTAAAATCCCGCTCGGTATGCTTTAGCCACAATGGTCCGAGAGGACGCATGATGGCCACAGTACCCCGAGTGTATAACCACAAGAATTATCGACCTTCTTTCCGGCGTGACACACTTCTCGCCGACTCGGCCGCGCTTTCTGCATAACTGTCCTTTGATCATCAGAAGGCCTTGGATCGACGGATGATCCGTCGAGCCTCTTCTTCATTCTCTCGGGAGCTCTTTCCTTAGGATATATGCGATGTACGGCATCGTCCAATGGGAGTGATGACCACAACTTCCATAATCAGGTCGACCACTGGGACCTCAACTTCAACGGATCATTGGCACTCTTTTGCTGCGGGGCTTCTTTCCGTGAAAGGATCCTCCTGACCGATGGTGCATGAATGTGCTCCAAAAATACATTATTGAATGGCTTCCCTCTTGGACCCTATCTTCGCCAAATCATCCGTAGCTTGATTTTTCGATGGGGTATAGGATGAAGCTCTAACCCTCGAATTCCTTCTCCAAATTTTCTCACGCATTACAAGAACCTGTCATAGCTGGGCTTCTGACATCCCACTCCTTCGTCACTTGATTAACAACTAGATCCGAGTCGCCGTAGACCATAAGGCGACGGACCCCGAGTGAAATGGCCATACGCAACCCATACAAGAGTGCTTCATATTCTGCTTCGTTGTTGAAGAATCAAAGTGAATCTGGAGAACATATTTGAGCTTATCTCCTCGGGGGGAAACCAATACAACCCCTTTTGACCAACCGCTCAAAGATCTTGGAACCATCGAAAAACATAGTCCGGTTCGAGTGAACTTGAGTCGGAAGCTGCTGTTCACCCACTCGGCGAGGAAGTCTGCTATTGCTTGGGACTTAATGGCTTTCTTTGCCTCAAATTTGATATCAAGGGAAGGAGTTCAATCGCCCATTTAGCCACTCGACCAGCTTGCATCTCTGTTATGAAGAATTTCCGACAATGGGGCGTCACGAGATCAGTAATGGAATGATCGGAGAAATAGTGAGCAACCTTCTTTGTGGTCATATAAATCCCATAAACAAGCTTCGATAGTGAGGGTATCTTTGCTTTGATGGGGTCAAGACTTCGTAAAGATAATAAATCGGGCGTTGAACTTTGAAGGCTTTTCCTTCTTCTTCCGCTTTCGACCGTAAATGCAGTAATCGACGACTTGTCCAAAGGGCTGCAATGTAAAGCAACAAAGGCTCTTTTGCTGATAGGAGAAGCAAGCACCGGCTGGGTGGAGAGCAGAGCTTTTAGCTCTGCAAACGCTGCATCAGCTTCTGGAGTCCACTCGAACTTGTCTGACTTCTTCATCAGTCGGTAAAGAGGCAATGCCTTTTCACCGGGGCGAGAGATGAATCGACTTAAAGCGGCCGAGCATCCAGTAAGCTTCTGGACATCGTGCACACGCATAGGGCGCTTCATTCGATGTATAGTGCCAACCTTTTCGGGGTTAGCATCGATTCCTCGCTCAGAAACGAGAAAACCGAGTAACTTTCCACCAGGAACTCCAAATGTGCACTTTGATGGGTTAAGCTTGATATCATACCTCCTGAGATTGGCAAATGTTTCAGCAAGGTCACCAATAGATCGGAACCCTTTCGTGACTTGACCACTATATCATCCATGTACGCTTCCACATTCCGACTGATTTGAGTGAGCAAACACTTTTGAATCATCCTCATGAATGTGGCTCCGGCATTCTTGAGGCCGAATGGCATGGTGACATAACAGAAGCACCCGAATGGAGTGATGAACGCTATTTTGATCTCATCGGGTCCATACAGACGGATCTGATGGTACCCGGAATAGGCGTCTAAAAAAGACAACCTCTCACATCCCGCAGTTGAGTCGACTATTTGGTCAATGCAAGGAAGAGGGAAATGATCTTTCGGGCAGGCCCGATTGATATGGTTGAAATCGATGCACATGCGCAACGACTTGTCCTTCTTGGGGACCATGACGACATTGACAAGCCACTCGGAGTGGTAGATCTCTCGGATGAACTCTGCCGCTAAGAGCCGAACCATCTCTTCACCAATGGCCTTTCTCTTCTGGACGGCGGACCGCCGAAGATGTTCTTTAACCGGTTTGACTTTTGGGTCGACTCGTAGGCGGTGCTCAGCCAGCCCCTCGAACACTCCGCCATGTCGTGAAGCTTCCATGCAAAGATGTCCCAGCTCTCACAGAGGAACCGGATGAGCGCTTCTTCCTATTTTGAGTCGAGTGTTGTTGAGATGTTGGTCGGAGCAGAATTGGGATCACCGGGTGAACGTGAACCTGTTTGCCTCACCGGATGATCGAATGTTGACTCAGAAGCGGGCTTCTTAGCTCGCAACAAATCACTCGGATCTGCAGTTTTCGATACTCTTGTAGCTCTACCATCGCCAATCGAGCATCGGCGATCTTAGAGCCCTTCTCGAAGCACTCTTCCGCCTTCTTCCGATTGCCCGAATAAAGGTGATCACGCCCTAGGGGCCAGGCATCTTCAGTTTAAGATACACGTAACATGGTCGGGCCATGAAACGGGCATATGCTGGCCTTCCCAGAATAGCGTGATAAGCGCTCTAGAAATCCATGACCTCAAAGGTCAACTTTTCTTTCGGGAAATGCTTCGAATCACCAAAAACTACATCAAGAGCAATTTGGCCGAGTGACTCAGCCTTCTTTCCAGGAATGACTCCGTGGAAGCTCATGTTATCGGTAATCGAAGTCCGACATCGGAATGCCCATCCCTTTCAACGCCTCACAGACAATATGTTCAAGCCACTACCACCATCCATCAGAACTTTGGTCAGTCGAGTGCCTTTGACGACTGGGTCGACCACCAACGCTTGCCTCCCAGGGGTGGCAATGTGCGTCGGGTGATCGGACCGGTCGAATGTGATGGCGGTCTGGGACCACTTCAGATAGTTGGGCGTCGCCGGAGAGAGCAAGTTCACTTCCCGATTGATAACCTTCAATCAACTTTTGCTTTCGACGTCAGCAAAAATCATCATGGTGGAATTGACCTGGGGATATCCATCATCGCTGTCATCTTTGTCCTCAACTTTGTCTGTCTCCTTATCCTTATCCTTGGGCTGTTTCCCTTGAACCGCTGAATCAAGAGCCGACATCGTTGAGTGGTATGTTTCGGGTAAATGAGTTTACCCTCTTCATCTTTCTTCGTGTGAATGTGACATGGAAAATCCAACACGCCATTTCCATCCTGGTCTTTCACCTTCTTGGGGTTCCAAGGACCCTTGGGTTTCTTGAACTTTCACAGGGTCACAGCCAAGGCCTCTCCGGGAGCAATGGCTCGGCTTTGCGCTCGCTCCGATCGAATTTCCTCCGCCGGCCTCATTAGCGGCCGATTTGTATTTACCACTCCGGAGCCGGTCCTCTTCTTCACCATTTGCATACTTGGTGGCAATCTCCGTCATCCGACTCAAGGTCATATCTCCGGTTCGACCGAATTTCAAACTCAACTCTCTATTCTTGACACCTTCTTTGAAGGCACAGACTGCCTGGTGATCAGATACATTCTCAACTGCGTGATGCAAAGTGATCCACCTCTAGATATAATCTCTCAAAGTTTCACTCGACTTTTGCACACACGACTGCAACTCCGTCAACCCTGCTGGTCGCTTGCAAGTCCCTTCAAATGTCCTAACAAACACTCGGGCAAGATCTTCCCAAGTGTAAATATTGCTGGGTGCTAACTGATTCAACCACGCTCTGGCTGAACCCTCGAACATAAGAGGCAAATGCTTAATGGCTACCTCATCGTTGCCGCCGCCGATCTGAAGAGCCACTCGGTAATCTTCAAGCCAAGTGTCAGGCTTGGATTCACCAGTGAACTTACTGACTCCAGTCGCCAACCTGAAGTTGGGACGAATCACCGCGGCTCTGATGGCTCTGCTGAAACACTCTGGCCCTGAGACATGAACTCTGTTGCTGGAGGGAACATCTCTGTCATGGCCTTCTCGGTGAGCTCTGTTCCTGTCGACCAAACCTTGAACGATACTAGATCTCGCATCAAAACCTGGTTCCCTGGGGTCGACTGGAACTCTTCGCCCAACACCGGTCAAGGTCAAGGCTCGTCTCCTGCCGCCGAGGAGCATATGATCCACCCCTTGGGAGGAGTGGGCACTACGGCGTCGATCATTGCGATCGAATCGGTGCTCATATCGCTTTCGGATCTTGTATCGATCATCAAGCCGCCCCCACGTTCCTCACGCCTCGGGGCGATCTCGGACTATGGGCCGATCGATCAATTCGCAGCCGATCGATCGATCGTGAATCCTGTTCCGCGATCGTGATACGACGAAGTTTTGGTCTCCTGCCGCCCGGAGCAGATCTCCGATTTGTAGCAAACCTCTACCCGCCTCCATCGGGAAGGCTGAATTGACTACGCTATACGGTGGCGGCTGCTAAATTCTGAATCGGAGTTCGATATACCTGAGTTGGTGGCTGGAAGAGCCGACGTCATTTGGATTCTCGAACCCTTGTTCGGCGCCGCCGTCGAGTACTCGTTGCAGGTTCTCCGGTCGAGTGCGCCAGCCAGGTTAATGGCGTGCATCCTCCAAGGCACGAGCCTCGGGGTTTCTCCAACGATAGGAGTGTGAAGCGCATCCATGTTCCGACGGTGAAGCTCCTCCCTCTGAAGCGAAGTGAGGGGCTCGGGCAGGTACTCTTCATGGGCTTGCTCCGGATCGCCTCCACCGTCACCTCCGTTGGTGCGGGTGAATCCGGGGGGACTGCCTGGTCCATCGACCATCAAAACCTCTGCCGCCGGGTCACTGCTATCGCATTCGGACGCAGTCTCTGCGGAGCCTTTCGACATGTCGAATAGGCCGTAGAGAGATTCGTCGGGCACGATCGCCGCGACTTGGGGGGTGGCCGACTGGTGGGCCACCGCATGCCTCACCCACCGCTAAAGCCTCGACCGACCAGAACGCTTGCTCAGGCGGGAGACTGGGGGCGAGGACGGCACAGGAGCCGACCCATACTGGGTCGACGGTTGCCGCAGGAGGACGCCGCGGACGCACGCGCGAAAGTCGCCCCGCGGACGGGGAGCGCGTCCACGTGGAGTGGAGCCTTCTGAAGCCAAGCGGAGTCGTCGGCGACGAATGTGAGCGCACCGAGACGGATCTCGCTGCCCTCGACCAGAACTCCACCTGAAACCATGATGTAGGAGATCGAAAGAATCCCAACTTCTCTAACAAATCGCTGGAACACCCGCCCCACGGTGGGCGCCAACTGTCGTGGTTCTAAGTCCGATAAAGAGAATGGGGGTAGGAATGGAGAGGCAAGATCCTAGCTATGGAGTAGTTGTATACGCAAGGATTTACGAAGTTCATGCCCTTCTCGGAAGAAGTAACAGCCCCTCGTCTCGGAGCCCGGAGGCGGTCGATCGGATTATATGCGTATGTGTTACGGTGCGAACCCCTCTACCGTGGAGGGGGTGGATTATATAGAGTGCGCCAAGACCCCAGCCAGCCCACGTAGCGGAGGGTTTAAAGATGCGTTAAGGCTAGGCGTTACTGGTAACGCCTTACATAAAGTGTCATTATGACCATAAAGACTATTTAACTACAGACCGTTTGGATACCGAGTGGCTCTTGGACTCCTGGTGGTCGAGTGGGTCTTCATGGTAGAGTGTCTTTGAATCTGTCGAGTGGAAACCTACCAGGTCGACTGGTAGGCAGCTTCTTTCGCGAGTGTCCTTGGGGAGGGTACCTTTGGGCAGGTCTATGACCCTACCCTAGGTACATGACTTCATTAGCGAAAACTGTATTTCCTTGACTCCCCTAGGGTTTTTGAGATTTTAGAGTATTTATACAGGTGGATGTCGGTGGAGAAGCTTCTCGTGGGCTCCACCACCCACCAGGGCGGGCCAGGGGCCTCTGGCGCGCCCTGGTGCCTAGTGGGCCCCACGTGCCTCCTCCCATGCACTTCTTTGGCTCCCTAGGTGTCTTTTGGGCATAAAAAATCTCCAAAAAAATTTGTGGCATTTGGACTCCGTTCAGTATTGATATTCTGCAAAGTAAAAAACAAGCAAAAAACAACAATTGGCACTCCTATTGAACCCTGTCCAGTAGAGCAAAGAGTTTCTCCTCAACCTACTGAACCTATTGAAAATGAAACTCCTTTTGAAGTTCCTTCGTGTATGATGGAAAAACTGCTGGCTAATACTTTTACAGGAGATGGAACAAAGCATCCTGATGAACATCTACTCTATGTGGATGAAGTTTGTGGATTATTTAAGCTTGTAGGTATACCCGATGATGTTGTTAAGAAGAAGGTCTTTCCTTTATCTTTGAAGGAAGACGCATTGACATGGTATAGGCTATGTGATGATACGAGATCATGGAACTATAAAAGATTGAAATTGGAATTTCATCAAAAGTATTACCCTATGCATCTTGTTCATCGTGATGGCAATTATATATATAATTTTTGGCCTCGCGAAGGAGAAAGCATCGCTCAAGCTTGGGGGAGGTTTAAATCAATGTTATATTCATGCCCCAATCATGAGCTCTCAAGAGAAATAATTATTCAAAGTTTTTATGCTCGGCTTTCTGATAATGATCGCACCATGCTCGATACTTCTTGTGCTGGCTCTTTTATGATGAAGACTATTGAATTTAAGTGGAATTTATTGGATAGAATTAAACGCAACTCTGAAGATTGGGACCTCAATGAAGGTAAGGAGTCAGGTGTGACGCCTAAGTTTGATTGTGTTAAATCTTTTATGGATACCAATATTTTCCGTAAGTTTAGCAATAAATATGGACTTGACTATGAGATAGTAGCTTCTTTCTGTGAATCTTTTGCTACTTATGTTGATCTCCCCAAGGAGAAGTGGTTTAAATATCATCCTCCCACAGAAGTAAAAGTAGATGCACCTATTAAAGTTGAAGAAAAACTGTCACTTATAATGATCCTATTGTTCCCACTTCTTATGTTGAGAAACCACCTTTCCCTGTTAGAATGAAGGATCATGCTAAAGCTTCAACTGTTGTTCGTAAAAAGCAATATTAGAACTTATACACCTCTGAGCAAGTTAAAGTAGAACCTAATATTGCTATTGTTAAAGATCTCTTGTCCGATAATATTGATGGGCATGTTATTCAATTACGTGGTGAAACTGCTAGAATTGCTAAACCTTGTGCTAAAGATAAACATAGACCTGTGGTAGGCGTGCCCATTATTTCTGTTAAAATAGGAGATCATTGTTATCATGGCTTATGTGATATGGGTGCTAGTGCTAGCGTTATACCCATTGACTTATACAAAGAAATTATGCATGATATCGCTTTCTTTGAGTTAGAAGATATTGATGTTACAATTAAACTTGCCAATAGAGATACTATATCTGCAATGGGAGTTGTTAGAGATGTTGAAGTCTTGTGTGGGAAAACTAAATATCCTGCTGATTTTCTTGTTCTTGGTTCCCCACAAGATAGCTTTTGTCCCATTATATTTGGTAGACCCTTCTTGAACACCGTTAATGCTAGGATAGATTGCAAAAAGAATGTTGTTACTATTGGCTTGGATGATATGGTTCATGAGTTTAATTTCTCTAAATATAGTAAACAACATCGTGAGGAAGAATTGCCTAGTAAGGATGAAATTGTTGGTCTTGCTTCTATTGCCTTACCTCCTAGTGATCCTTTAGAACACTATTTGCTAGACCATGAAAATGAGATGTTCATGAATGAAAGAAGGGAAATAGATGAAGTATTCTTTAAACAGGAACCTATTCGGCAACACAATTTGCCTGTTGAAATCCTAGGGGATCCTCCTCCACCCAAGGGTGATCCCGTGTTTGAGATTAAACCGTTGCCTGATAATCTTAAATATGCTTATCTTGATGAAAAGAAAATATATCCTGTTATTATTAGTGCTAACCTTTCAGAGCATGAAGAAGAAAGATTATTGAAAACTCTGAAGAAGCATCGTGCCGCTATTGGATATACTCTTGATGATCTTAAGGGCATTAGTCCCACTCTATGTTAGCATAAAATAAATATGGAAGCAGATGCCAAACCAGTTCGTGATCCTCAATGACGTTTGAATCCTAAAATGAAAGAAGTGGTAAGAAAAGAAATACTCAAGCTTCTGGAGGCAGGTATAATTTATCCCGTTGCTGATAGTCAGTGGGTAAGTCCTGTCCATTGTGTTCCTAAGAAGGGAGGTATTACTGTTGTCCCTAATAATAAAGATGAATTGATTCCGCAAAGAATTATCACAGGTTATAGGATGGTAATTGATTTCCGCAAATTAAATAAAGCTACTAAGAAAGATCATTACCCCTTACCTTTTATTGATCAAATGCTAGAAAGATTATGCAAACATACACATTATTGCTTTCTAGATGGTTATTCTGGTTTATCTCAAACACCTGTGTCGGCTAAAGATCAATCAAATACTAATTATACATGCCCTTATGGTACTTTTGCTTATAGACGTATGCCTTTTGGTTTATGTAATGCACCTGCTACCTTTCAAAGATGCATGATGGCTATATTCTCTGATTTTTGTGAAAAGATTTGTGAGGTTTTTATGGACGACTTTTCCGTCTATGGTTCCTCTTTTGATGATTGCTTGATTATGTACTTTTGATGATTGCACCTGTTGTTCAGCCACCTGATTGGAATTTACCCTTTGAAATTATGTGTGATGCTAGTGATTATGCTGTAGGTGCTGTTCTAGGGCAAAGAGTTGATAAGAAATTAAATGTTATCCATTATGCTAGTAAGACTCTAGACAATGCTCAAAGAAATTATGCTACTACCGAAAAGGAACTTTTAGCAGTTTTATTTGCTTGTGATAAATTCAGACCCTATATCGTTGATTCTAAAGTAACTATTCACACCGATCATGCTGCTATTAAATATCTTCTGGAAAAGAAAGATGCTAAACCTAGACTTATTAGATGGGTTCTCTTGCTACAAGACTTTGATTTGCATATTGTTGATAGAAAAGGAGTTGAGAAGCCCGTTGCAGATAACTTATCTAGGTTAGAGAATGTTCTTGATGACCCACTACCTATTGATGATAGCTTTCCTGATGAACAATTAAGTGTCATAAACACTTCTTGTAGCACTCCTTGGTATGCTGATTATGCTAATTATATTGTTGCTAAATTTATACCACCTAGCTTCACATACCAACAAAAGAAAAAGTTCTTTTATGATTTGCGACATTACTTTTGGGATGACCCACATCTTTATAAAGAAGGAGTAGATGGTGTTATTAGACATTGTGTGCCTGATCATGAACAGGAACAGATCCTACGCAAGTGTCATTCCGAAGCTTATGGAGGACACCACGCTGGACATAGAGTTGCACATAAGGTTTGCAATCCGGTTTTTATTGGCCCACTCTCTTCAAGGATGCCCGTAAGTTTGTTTTATCTTGCGATGAATGTCAAAGAATTGGTAATATTAGTAGACGTCAAGAAATGCCTATGAACTATTCACTTGTTATTGAACCATTTGATGTTTGGGGCTTCGATTATATGGGACCTTTTCCTGCCTCTAATGGTTATACACATATTTTAGTTGTTGTTGATTACGTTACTAAGTGGGTAGAAGCTATTCCAACTAGTAGTGCTGATCATAACACTTCTATTAAAATGCTTAAAGAAGTTATTTTTCCGAGGTTTGGAGTCCCTAGATATTTAATGACTGATGGTGGTTCACACTTTATTCACGGTGCTTTCCGTAAAATGCTTGCTAAATATGATGTTAATCATAGAATTGCATCTCCTTATCACCCATAGTCTAGCGGTCAAGTAGAATTGAGTAATAGAGATCTCAAATTAATTTTGCAAAAGACTGTTAATAGGTCTAGAAAGAATTGGTCCAAGAAACTTGATGATGCATTATGGGCCTATAGAACTGCATATAAGAATCCTATGGGTGTGTCTCCGTATAAAATGGTTTATGGAAAAGCATGTCACTTACCTCTCAAACTAGAACATAAGGCATATTGGGCTATTAAAGAGCTCAACTATGATTTCAAACTTGCCAGTGAGAAGAGGTTATTTGATATTATCTCACTTGATGAATGGAGAACCCAAGCTTATGAAAATGCCAAGTTATTTAAAGAAAAAGTTAAAAGATGGGATGACAAAAGGATAAAAAGGCGTGAGTTTAATGTAGGTGATTATGTATTGCTATACAACTCTCGTTTAAGATTTTTTGCAGGAAAACTTATCTCTAAATGGGAAGGTCCCTACGTTATCGAGGAGGTCTATCGTTCCGGTGCCATAAAAATCAACAACTTCGAAGGCACAAATCCGAAGGTGGCAAATGGTCAAAGGATCAAACATTATATCTCAGGTAATCCAATAAATGTTGAAACCAATATTATTGAAACCGTAACCCCGGAGGAATACATAAGGGACACTTTCCGGACTGCTTGCACTCCGAAAAGGAATAGGTATGTGGTACGGTAAGTAAACCGACTCCAAAACAATTTTTAAGGCAATATTTCTCCATTTTGAAATATTTAGAAAAATAGAAAAATAAGTGGCAGTCCGGGAAGGACACGAGGGCCCCACGAGGGTGGTGGGCGCACCCCCTAGGCGCAGCCCCCTACCTCGTGAGCACCTCGTGTGCCTTCCAGACTCCGTTTTCCTGCACAGTATGTATTTTGGTCGGTAAAAATTCATTATATATTCTCCTGAAGGTTTTGACCACCGTATCACACAAATATCCTCTTTGTTCGTTTCGAGCTGTTTCCGTTGCAGATTTAGAGCACCGTGACTTCTCCCTCCTCCAACAACGAAGACAAGGATGCTTGGCTATTGAAGATAGAGTTGATAAGAGAGGAACCAGAAGAGATCAAGAAGGCCATTGAGGCCCAAGCCCCGGTGGTGAAAGAAGAAGACATCCCTCAACCTTTACCTAACCTTTTCACTCCAACAGAGATTGAAGCTTTCAAGATGATTGAGTTAGCCCGCATACATAACAAGTATCTCACAGAGGAGAATATTTTGTTGAAGGATCATATTGCTGGGCTTAAGGGCATTATCTGCAAATTGGAGGAGCTTCTACGCTCGATGTGCGATTATCCACCGTCATCATCACCTCCACTTCCTTCACCAAAGAAGGAGACATAATCACATGGGTATGGGCACTCCCCTTGGCAACTGCCAAGCTTGGGGGAGGTGCCCCGGTATCGTATCACCATCACAACTCCTATCTTTACCGTTTTTCTTAGTTCGATCCTATTAGTAGTATCTTGATTAGTAGAATAAAGTCATGGCATGATCTAGTTTTGAAGTTTTTCTTCACGATCCCTCTATGTAATCGACTCCGTGAGCTATATATAATAAAGATTAGTGTTGAGTCAAGGGCTTGATTGATTTGCCATGATCTTGGGTGAATAAAAGAAAAAGAATAAAAATAATCAAAGAGTTCATATTGATCTTATTGAAAGTAATGACTTCACATAAAAAGAGTATGATGATTAAAAGTTGTTGGGAGTTGGAAAATATAGCTTTGGTCATCGTTGCAATTAATAGGAAGTAATAAAGAAAGAGAGGTTTCACATATAGATATATTATCATTGACATCTTTTATGATTGGGAGCACTCATTAAAATATGACATGCTAAAGAGTTGATGTTGGACAAGGAAGACAAAGTGATGAGTTATGTTTTCTTATATCTGAGATCAAGTATGTTGTCATGGATCCTCTAACATGTTGAGCTTGCCTTTCCCCCTCATGCTAGCCAAATTCTCAGCACCAAGTAGAGATACTACTTTTGCTTCCAAATACCCCTAAACCAGTTCAGCCATGAGAGTCCACCATATCTACCTATGGATTGAGTAAGATCCTTCAAGTAAGTTGTCATCGGTGCAAGAAATAAAAATTTCTCTCTAAATATGCATGACTTATTGGTGCAGAGAAATAAGCTTTGTACGAACTTGTTGTGGAACTAATAAAAGCGACGGACTGCATAATAAAGTTCCACATACAAGGGGCAATATAAAGTGACGTTCTTTTGCATTAAGATTTTGTGCATCCAACCATAAAAGCGCATGTCAACCTCTGCTTCCCTCTGCGAAGGGCCTATCTTTTATTATTATCTTCTACCTTATGCAAGAGTCACAGTGATATTCACCTTTCCTTTTTCATTTTATCCTTTGGCATGCTCAGCATGTTGGAAAGAACATGATATATATATATATATATATATATATATATATATATATATATATAATTGGATGTAGGGGAGCATGAATTGTTATTGTTGACATTACCCTTGAGGTAAAAGGTTGTGGGGCAAAACTATAAGCCCCTATCTTTCTCTGTGTCACGATTAAAACTCCGTAACCACAAGTATTCCGTGAGTGCTAGCAATTATGAAGGACTAAGTGATAGTTGAGTATGTGGACTTGCTTTTAAGCTCTGACATAGACTCTTTCTGATGTTATGATAAATTGCAATTGCTTCAATGACTGAGGTTATAATTTGTTGGTGCCCAATAAGGTTTCTGATTCATCCTTTTGCATTGTGAAAAGATCATCGCTTGAACATGAGTAATCATATGACAAAAATCTATATATATTGCTGTTATGAGATTAATCATGATGCCTTCATGTCCAAAGTAGTTTCATCATAAGTATCATGCATAGGAGAAGTGGCATCATCAATAACATGAGACATATCAGAATTCATAGCAGTAGCAGGTTTAGGTGTCGCAATCTTACTTATAACAGAAGGTGAATCAAGTGCAGAGCTAGATGGCAGTTCCTTACCTCCCCTCGTAGTTGAGGGAAAAATAGTAGTTCGATCATCTTTCAAATTCTTCATAGTGTCCAGCAGATATAAATCCCAAGTGACTCAAAGAATAGAGCTATGGTCCCCGGCAACGGCGCCAGAAAAAGGTCTTGATAACCCACAAGTATAGGGGATCGCAACAGTTTTCGAGGGTAGAGTATTCAACCCAAATTTGTTGATTCGACACAAGGGGAGCCAAAGAATATTCTCAAGTATTAGCAGCTGAGTTGTCAATTCAACCACACCTGGAAACTTAGTATCTGCAGCAAAGTGTTTAGTAGCAAAGTAATATGATAGTGGTGGTAAGGTAACAAAAGTAAAAAAAAGCAAAAGTAATGTTTTTGGTATTTTTGTAGTGATTGTAACAGTAGCAACGGAAAAGTAAATAAGCGAGAACCAGTATATGGAAAACTCGTAGGCACCGGATTAGCGATGGATAATTATCTTTGGATGTGGTTAGATCATGTAACAGTCATAACATAGGGTGACACGTAACTAGCTCTAATTCATCAATGTAATGTAGGCATGTATTCGAATATAGTCATACATGCTTATGGAAAGAACTTGTGTGACATCTTTTGTCCTACCCTCCCGTGGCAGCGGGGTCCTATTGGAAACTAAGGGATATTAAGGCCTCCTTTTAATAGAGAACCGGAACAAAGCATTAACACATAGTGAATACATGAACTCCTCAAACTATGGTCATCACCGAGAAGTATCCCGATTATTGTCACTTCGGGGTAGTCGGATCATAACACATAATAGGCGACTATAGACTTGCAAGATAGGATCAGTAACACACATATATTCATGAAAACATAATAGGTTCAGATCTGAAATCATGGCACTCGGGCCCTAGTGACAAGCATTAAGCATAGCAAAGTCATAGCAACATCAATCTCAGAACATAATGGATACTAGGGATCAAACCCTAACAAAACTAGCTCGATTACATGATAAATCTCATCCAACCCATCACCGTCCAGCAAGCCTATGATGGAATTACTCACGCACGGCGCTGAGCATCATGAAATTGGTGATGGAGGATGGTTGATGATGACGACGACGACGAATCCCCCTCTCCGGAGCCCCGAACGGACTCCAGATCAGCCCTCCCGAGAGAGATTAGGGCTTGGCGGCGGCTCCGTATCGTAAAACGCGATAAAACTTTCTCTCTAATTTTTTCCTCCCCGAAAGCCAATATATGGAGTTGGATTGGCGTCGGAGGGGCTCCAGGGGGGCCACGAGGTAGGGGGGCGGGCCCTAGGGGGGCGGCCCCCACCCTCATGGACAGGGTGTGGGCCCCCTGATCTTCATCTTTGGCGAGGATTTTTTATTATTTTTTATAAGACATCCCGTGGAGTTTCAGGTCATTCCGAGAACTTTTGTTTTCTGCACATAAAACAACACCATGGCAATTCTACTGAAAACAACGTCCGTCCAAGTTAGTTCCATTCAAATCATACAAGTTAGAGTCCAAAACAAGGGAAAAAGTGTTTGGAAAAGTAGAATCTGACGGACACGTATCAACTCCCCCAAGCTTAAACCCTTGCTTGTCCTCAAGCAATTCAGTTGACAAACTGAAAGAGAAAAAGAAAAACTTTTACAAACTCTGTTTGCTCTTGTTGTTGTAAAGATGAAAAGCCAGCATTCAAATTTCAGCAATTATTATGAACTAACCATTCTCACAATAACACGTAGGTCTCACAATTACTCATATCAATAGCATAATCAGCTAGCGAGCCATAATAATAAAACTCGGATGACAACACTTCCTCAAAATAATCATAACATGATATAACAAAATGGTATCTCGCTAGCCCTTTCTGAGACTGCAAAACATAAATGCAGAGCACCTTTAAAGATCAAGGACTGACTAAACATTGTAATTCATGGTAAAAGAGATCTGGTCAAGTCATACCCAATATAAACCAATTATAATGAATGCAAACGACAGTGTGCTCTCAAGCGGGTGCTTTTTTAATAAGAAGGGTGATGACTCAACATAAAAGTAAATAGATAGGCCCTTCGCAGAGGGAAGCAGGGATTTGTAGAGGTGCCAGAGCTCGGTTTTGAAATAGAGATAAATTATATTTTGAGCGGCATACTCTCATTGTCAACATAACAACTAAGAGATGACGATATCTTCCATGCTAAACAAATTATAGGCGGTTCCCAAATAGAATGGTAAAGTTTATACTCCCCTCCTCCACAAGCATCAATCCATGGCTTGCTCGAAACAACAAGTGCCTCCAACATTCAACGGGTCCCAGGGGAGTTTTGTTTGCAGTTATTTTGATTTAGTTTGCATAAAGCATGGGACTGGGCATCCCGGTTACCAGCCATTTTCTCGTGAATGAGGAGCGGAGTCCACTCCTCTTGAGAATAACCCGCCTAACACGGAAGATAAGGGCAACACTAGTTGATATATGAGCTATTTGAGCATGCAAAATAGAATGTTTATTTGAAGGTTTAGAGTTTGGCACATACAAATTTACTTGGAACGACGGGTAAATACCGCATGTAGGAAGGTATAGTGGACTCATATGGCATAACTTTGGGGTTTAAGGAGTTTGGATGCACAAGCAGTATTCCCGCTTAGTACAGGTGAAGGCTAGCAAAAGACTGGGAAGCGACCAACTGAGAGAGCGACAACAGTCGTAAACATGCATTAAAATTAATTTACACCTAATACAAGCATGAGTAGGATATAATCCACCACGAACATAAATATCATGAAGGCTATGTTGATTTGATTCAACTACATGCGTAAACATGTGCCAAGTCGAGTCACTCAATTCATTTAAAGGAGGATACCATCCCATCATACCACATCATAATCATTTAATAGCATGTTGGCACGCAAGGTAAATCATTATAACTCATAGCTAATCAAGCATGGCACAAGCAACAATAATCTCTAAATGTCATTGCAAATATGTTTACTTCATAATAGCTGACTCAGGAACGATGAATCATCATATTTACAAAAAACAAGAGAGGTCGAGTTCATACCAGCTTTTCTCATCCGAATAAGTCCATCATATATCATCATAATTGCCTTTCACTTGCACGACCGAATGAAGTGTATAATAATAAGAGTGCACGTGCATTGGACTAAGCTGGAATCTGCAAGCATTCAACTCAAGAGAGAAGACAAGTAATATTCGCTCTAAGTTAAATAAACAATCATCCATATGAGAGCCACTAAGCATTTTCAATATAGTCTTCTCGACCCCCAAAGAAAGGAAAATAAATAAAAACTATTTACACGGGAAAGCTCCCAACAAGCAAAAGAAGAACGGGAAATATTTTTGGGTTTTCTTTTTAATTACTACAGCAAAGAAATAAACTACTACTATTTTTTTTGTTTTTTCTTAAGGTTTATTAAACACACAAGAAGAAAGCAGAAAAAAGAAAATAAACTAGCATGGATACTACAGTGAAAGAGTATGAGCACCGGCATCTAGCAATGAGTCTGTGTGAACATGAATGTAATGTCGGTGGGAAATACGTACTCCCCCAAGCTTAGGCTTTTGGCCTAAGTTGGTCTATTGCTAGGGATAGCCTGGCGGATACCCGTAGGTGTAGCTGGGTCATCGCGATGCAATGCGGTCGCCTCCCCGAGTTGCAGCGTGGCGTCGAAAGCAGCCTCCGCTCTCCTCTCGTACTCATCTGCCTACTCTCTCGTAATAATATATCTCCCTTTTGCCTGAAAATCAAAGAAGGCAGGCAGGAAGAGCAATATGGACTACATGACGCGTTTGTTAAAGATTAGTCGATCTTTGGAGAGGTGGTTCAGTCCTCTCAACAAACTGGTGGGAAACCATAGAATCAAAGTCTAAATAAGAAGGGGGTAACTCCATATCACCCTCACGAATGTCTATCTCAACAAAATTAGCTAAGCGGGTTGCATAAATTCCTCCAAAGAAGTCACCGCTATTTCTATTCTGATGCAACCTGCGAGCTACAATGGCTCCCATATGATAAGGTTGGTCTCCTAACACAGCACTCCTGAGAATGCTGAGGTCAGGGACACACATGTGATATGCTTCATCTTTAGCATTTATGCATCTACCTATAAAGAGAGAAAAATAATGTATAGCAGGAAAGTGAATGCTCCCTATAGTGGCTTGTGTTATATCTCTAGATTCCCCCACAGTTCTTCTAGCAAGAAAGTCACTATATACAGATTTAGGGGTATCCCTGATACTACCCCAAGATGGAAGTTTGCATGCAAGAGTGAAATCCTCTAAGTCCATGGTATAAGATTTGTCATAAAGGTCAAACATGACTGAAGGAGAATTACGCGAAGATGAAAACCCAAACCTTCCCACAAATGAACTTGTGAGGTCGCGATACTGGGGGCATTTGTCAGCTTCAAAGTCCTCAAGACCGGCAGTACGCAAATATGTGTTAAATTCTTCTTTAATTCCCACTTGATCCACAAAATTTTCAGAAGGCCATTCACAGGGCCTCACAAGAGCGTCTCTTGGTGGTTCCTCGTCAGCATCACGCATTGCAAGCCTGGGACCTTGCTTCCTTGAAGAACCACCTTGGAACATCTTCATAAGCATATTGTTTTCTCTGAAAAATAATTCTTAAATTTTTAGTAACTTCAAACAAAAGTGAACCAACTTCAATAAAACTGATAGCAACTACGCATACAAGTGCCTAGAGCATATATCAAGCATTAGAACTACTTGGAACCATATAAATTTGACATGCAAGCTCAAGAACCTATGCAACACAAATTTGCGAAGAATAAAGCACTAGAACAAAAACTAGTTGGACAAATGGAGGAGTCACATACCAAAGAACAATCTCCCCAAGCAGTTTTGCGAGAGGTGCTTTGAGCAAGGAGATCGAAAATCACAAAGAAAAGTGGTGGAACACGAGCTTGAGTTGGTTTTCGGGTTTGTGTGAGACAGAGGAAGAAGATGGGTGCAGGGATAATTGGAGGAGGGCCACCGTGGGCCCATGAGGCAGGCGCGCCCAGGGGTAGGGCGCGCCCTCCACCTCGTGGCCGGTGGCAGCCCCCCATGTAATTTTTGCACAAGAAATCCTCAAATATTCCCAAAAAAATCATATTAAATTGGCATGGCATTCTGAGGACTTTTATTTTCAGGATATTTTAATATTGCACGGATAAGTCAGGAGACAGACAGAAAAATACTATTTTACTTTATTTTTACTAAATAACAGGGAATATAAAGAGGGTACAGAAGGTTGTGCTTCTAGTTTCATCCATCTCATGCTCATCAAAAGGAATCAACTAACAAGGTTGATCAAGTCTTGTTGACAAACTCATTCCGATTAACATGAAACCGGAGAAATTTTGAATAACACTATGTTACCTCAACGGGATATGGACATCCCCAATAATAAGTATATCATATTTCTTCTTGACAAGAGGGAAGAGGAAATTCAAAACCTCCAAATATAATCGATGGAATTTTCCCAATAGAGTTGATACTATAAACTTGAGGTTGTTTCCTCGGAAAGTGTACCGTGTGCTCATTACCATTAACATGAAAAGTGACATTCCCTTTTTTGCAATCAATAACAGCCCTTGCAGTATTAAGGAAAGGTCTTCCAAGAATAATAGACATACTATCATCCTCGGGAATATCAAGAATAACAAAGTCTGTTAAAATAGTAACGTTTGCAACCACGACAGGAACTTCCTCACAAATACCGACAGGTATAGCAGTTGATTTGTCAGCCATTTGCAAAGATATTTCAGTAGGTGTCAACTTATTCAAGTCAAGTCTACGATATAAAGAGAGAGGCATAACACTGACACCGGCTCCAAGATCACATAAAGCAGTTTTAACATAATTTCTCTTAATGGAGCATGGTATAGTAGGTACTCCTGGATCTCCAAGTTTCTTTGGTATTCCACTCTTAAAAGTATAATTAGCAAGCATGGTGGAAATTTTAGCTTCAGGTATCTTTCTTTTATTTGTTATGATATCCTTCATATACTTAGCATAAGGATTTGTTCTGAGCACATCAGTTAATCGCATACGCAAAAAGATGGGTCTAATCATTTCAGCGAAGCGCTCAAAATCCTCATCATCCTTTTTCTTGGATGGTTTCGGAGGAAAAGGCATGGGTTTCTGTCGGGGAGGCTGATCGGACCCCCGAACACCTATGGGGCCGGCGGACCAGGCCCCTTGTGGTTCGGAGGGGGGCGGAGACCGCACGAAGAGCGGATCGAGGCGAGGCACACGAGCAGTTTTACCCAGCTTCGGAGCTCTCTGGAGAGATAAAACTCCTACTGCTGCTTGTATGATTGTATTCTGTTCTTGCTAGGGAGCGATGAGAGCTACAAAACCTAGCATGAGCGTCTCTGGTCTCGAATGAGTCGAACTGGCCGATCCCTTTCTACGTTGCGCATGGGCCTCCTTTTATATGCTCAAGGGGTCTCCGACAGGTGGCAACGTAGATGAGGGTACAAATGTAAAAACAGTAATTGGTACACCTACTTGTACAGTGTACAGTGAAAAATACCTAACTCTGACGGCAAGGGACAAAAGCATTAAATGCCCGTCTGTGTCGCCTAAACAGTGCAACAGAGACCGTCAGGTGCGCCACCGCTCGCCACGATGGAAAGCTTGTCAGCGCCGCTTATCGCTGCTCCCCGCTGGCTGCACAGCCTCTTGACACGCGCGCATGGAATGGTCTCATGGCGACACGTTGATAGATGAGCTGGAGCGGAGATGAAGAGAGGTTGCCCGCCGCGGCAAGCGCCTTGCCGCGGCTGAATCCTTGTCGCGCCCGGGGGCTTGTCGCGCCCCGAGCCTTCCCGGCAAGCTCCTCTTGCCGGGGTCTTGTCTTCTGCGTGCCTTGAGCGGCCTTCCTGGCAAGCTCCTCTTGTCGGGCCTTGTCTTCTTAGTCAAATACTTTGTTCTTGAATGGCTCCAAAGGAACCACGGAGGATCTTGGCAAGGACCTGTGCAAACCCTGCAGTGCTGCAATCGCCGCACGAAGTTCGGGATACTAGGGTACCCCTACTCTAGTACACCGGCTGTGAGCCCTCGCCTGGGTTGCACTTGCCGAAAGCCGAAGCGCTGTCGGGCCAGGCCCAAAATAAAGCGTCGGCCACACGCGCCTTGATCACACCGTAACTCACCCCGGGCCCACCACGTCCCCCACTAACGGCATGCACCGAACGTGGCGTCGTGCGAGAGATCGTGGGCGTGGTCGTGGGGGTTTCTTTATTAGGAAAAGCGGAACGTCCGCCCCCTCCCCCTCCTTATAAACAGGGGAAACAGGGGCAGGCCGTCCACCTCGCCATTGTTGTCTTGTCAAGAAAACCACCGCCGCCCCCCTTCTTCTCCAGTGCGAAGAGAGCAGCACCCCGCCCCCTTTCGCCACAAGCACACTCACCGCCGTCGACCTCCTCCACCGCCTCCGCCATGGCTCCGAAGGCCGACAAGGGGAAAGGCGTGAAATCGGCCGAGGCGCAGCGGCTCGCGGCGCTGCGAAAGGAGCGGGCCATCTTCTCCCCTCAGCTCGAAGCAAAGGAGCTGAGGGAGCTCTTCTACCTCTTCTGGTCGACGGAGACGCGTGCGCATCCGCGCACAAAGGTACTCCCCACCTCTGCTTCGGAATTAGCACCAACTGGGTATCCTTTCTTTGCCCTTTTCTTCTATTGCGGGCTCTGCCCGCCCTTCTCTGAGTTCTTCTGCGATATTATGAACACATACGGGTTCCGCCTCCTTGATTTCACCCCCAACGCCATTCTGACCATGGCAGTTTTCGCACACCTTTGCGAAAACTTTGTCGAGATCCACCCCAATGTAGCCCTCTTCCGTCATTTCTTCATGCCCCGCGTAGAGAGAGGGGAGCCGCTTGCCGGAGGGATTGCTTGGATCTCCAGGGTCGGCAAGAAAGAGGCCTATCTGGAAGGGGAGTTCCGCAGCAAGTGGGAGGAGTGGAGAGCCAACTGGTGTTGGATCGTAGAGGAGAACCCGCAGCCTTCATCGCTGCAGGCGCCAAACCCCAATAGTGCGCTGCAACGATTGGAGTAGCTTGGCCGGAGGATGCTAGGTTGAAGATAGTCATGACCGGATTTTGCGCCTCGGGCTTGCCGGACTCACCGTAAGCGCGGTTGGCGCAGACTTCCTTCGCCGCGCCGCTTCCCTTGCAGGAGAGGAGGAGACCTGCTTGGGAGTTCCAAAATGCGGCAGACATCATGAGGCTGCGCCCGAGTCTCAATTGGAATTTCACCGTCTTGGAGCTGGATGCGATGCTGCTAGAGCTGTTCAAGAACGACCCCGATCACCCCGAGTGGTTTAGGTTGCCGAGGGGGGTCGTCCCATTGTGCAACAACTCTGCGCTCGACCGCATCTGCGCCATGATGCCATTGTGCGATTCCCATGGGATCGTTCCAACCTGGCAGGAGCCTTCCGACGAGATCGTGCAGCAGTTCTTCGACATCCTGGAAGAAGTGCCGATCCGCTCCGACAAGCAGAAGAGGCTCACCCGTGACACCACCGACGAAGAGATGGCGCGCATCGCCACAAGGTTGGAGGAGGCGGCAGCAGCTGCCGCCGCTGGCGTCTTCGGGTACACCATGGAGGAGGCAGACGCAGCGAAGGCGGCAAGCCTTGCCGAGCGAAGGGAGATTGCCGGCGAGGAAGAGCTCGCCGAGCCCGAGGCCGAGTCGAGCGGACCAGCCGAAGGCGCTTCTTCTCCACCACCCAGCGACCTGCCGCCAACGGAGCCCCCGGCTCCGCCGAAGAGGCGTCTCCGCAAGGCCAGACACGAGACGGGGCGACAGTCGGGCCCACAGCCGAAGGCCACGCGCTTCTACCGCTGCAAGCGATGTTGCTGCTGAGCACCCACACTGCCGACAAGCTAATCGGGACGGGATCCTCCCAGGCCACCGCCGACGCCTCCGCCAAGCGGCCAAGAGAGCCTACCCCTCCGCCTCGTCGCACCGGAGGCGAGCCGGAGTTTGACTTCTCCGCACTCAGCTCTGAGGAGGAGGAAGAAGAGTAAGCTTCACTATTGTGCTTGTATTTCTTCAATTTTGTTGCTTCACCTTGAATCTGATTTGCTTTGTTCTGAACTTTTTCCTTTTCAGGACGCTAGCCCAGAGAGCGTCGAAGAGAGCCAAGACCCCGGCGGTCGTTGTTGAGGACGATCCACCCGTGGTAACAGGGGACGCGTCTGAGACTCCCTTGCCGGACCCGGCAACCCTTCCTCAGAGCAGCCCCCAGCACAGCCCCCAGAGTAAGTATGCTGTTTTCTCCTTACTGTTAGGTGTGCGTGGGTGCTCCTTATTCATTGATATCTGACTATTTGCTTGTGTAGCAGCAGAGCAGCCTCATCAGGAGGGCTCGGAAGCCGCCCCCGAAATCCTGTCTGCTGCGACTACGCCGCCAAGGGAGGATTCTCCGGCAAGGGAGCGTCCTCCGACAAGGGAGGCTACTCCGGCAAGGGAGGCTACCCCGGCAAGGGACAGCGCCAGTGATCCTCCAGTGGTCGAGACCATGGCTGCAGATCCCGTTGCAGGTAATCCCCTTACACGAAAATTTCCCTTGGGCTTGCTTTCTTCTGTTCTTCTTTGAATATTTGCTTAACTTTCTTTCTTTGTCCGCCACAGAGTCGATGGAGGTCGAGGTCGTCGGCGAGGAGGAAACACGCGGCAACACTGACGAAGCCGCCGTCATGGAGGAAGAGGCCGTCGCTGACGAGCCTGTCGGCGAGGAGGCCACCGAGGCTGCCGACGCAGAAACCGGCGAGGGGTCGGGCGATCGATCGACGGTCCTGCGGCAGCAGAGCGCCAGCGCCACACCGACCGCCGACTTCGCCGCCGCTGCAGGCCAGTTCGAGAGCCCCAGCCCGCGCCTACTTGAAGGCGGCGGCAGCGTCTTCATCAAACTACCACAGGAGTCGAGCTCAGGCGCCCGGTCGAAGGAGAGTCCTTCGATGGCGAAGCTACTACGCCTCCATTGGCTGACGCCGGTGGACGCGCCAAGCAAAGAAGCGGGCGAAGTCGAGGAGGAGCAGCTGTTGAAGAAGTCATTGCCGCTCTACCGCGCCCGCAAGCCAAGTTGAGTCTCGGGAAGCACTTGTCGCGAGGGCGGAGCAGTATGGAGAAGCGCGCAGAAGAGCTCCGGAGCGCCAACCAAGAAACTCTCCGGAACGTAGCAGAAGCGCGGGTGCAACTTGCAGAAGAGCGCATGGCCTTCATCCTTGAGAAGGCTGCAGCTGAGGAGGAGCAACGGCTGGCCGCCGAGAAGCTGTCCGCGCAGGAAAGCGAGCTGGCGCAGCGGAAGGTCAACCTGGATAGCCACGAGGAAGATCTTGTCGCGCGCGAGGAGTCACTTGGCGGGGCTCTTAAGGAAGCGAAGGATGCTGCCGCAGCCGCCGAGGCCGCCAAGGAAGAGTTGAAGACGAAGGTGGCGCAGCCGAGGCCGATCTCGTAAGAGCGGGCGAAGAGCTTGCCGCGCTCAAGCATGAGCGAGAAGGACGCTACACCCTTGGCGAATCTGCAGGCCGTCTCGCCGATAGGGGCAAGGAGCTCGACGCCGCCAAGGATTCCAAGGCGGATCTTGAGTCAAGCCGACCACTCGACGCTGGACGCCGGACGGCGCCAGAGAGCGGGAGGTGGGCCTATTGGAGACGATCAAGGCCAAGGAGGAGCTGTGGCGAATCTTGTTGATACCCAGGCGCCTTGGGGAGAGTGTGGAGCACTGGACCGAAGGTCTTGTGGATACTACCGCCGACATCCACAACGAGCTGATGGAGCTGGGGATGGCGGACCTTGCATACTCCTCCGACGAGCATCTCCAACCCAGCGCCAAGCTTAGCTTATTCTTCAAGGGCGTGGTGACGGGCCTCCAACGACTCCGGGAAGAGGTCCCAAAGCAGCTGGCCGAGGAATCACGCCAGATCTGTGCAGGAGCCCTCGAGAAGGTGTTGATGAAGGTGGCCTTCTGCAATCCAGGCCTCAACCTCAACGGCGTCCTCAGATCCTTGCCGCCAGATGCCGACGTGGAGGCGCTCAAAGCCCTTGTCGCACCCATTGTGGACAAGGTGAACAAGATCAAGCGGATTGACGGCGACCGCGTAGACTAGGCCACCAACTTTATCTTTCCCTTGTCGCTGCTGATCATGTTTAGAACACTTTGTTAGATCAGCGACAAGTTATTCTGTAATATACTCTATCTTAGGCGATCATTGCAATGTTATTTCCTTTACTTGATTCCTTCCTTTATACGTTTTTACCCTACGCTTTTAGGGAACTTGTCGGTGCAGGTACCTTTGCCGCGAGCGCTGAGTGCGGAACGTCAGGAGCCTGCTGGCGATGCCGCCTCCGACAAGCAACCTTGTCGCGACTAGCTGCAGCTCACTTAAGTTTTTGAGCGGACTCGAAACAAACTAAGGGCACGACTAGCCGCGAGTTGGTTCCTCTGCGCACAGGTTTTCCATACAAAGTACTATCGTTCGAGGAAGATAACTTAAAAATTTAAGAACTGATTTCCCAAACTTTGGCAACTTAGCTTTTCTGTCGTTTGCTTCCCGATAAGGCGAAACTTCCTCGAGCAACGCTTGGTCCATAGTATTATCTTCTTCTCCCCCCCCCCCCTGGTTAACCTGTGTGCGAGGGAACCTTCCTTCCTTTGAGAAAGAGAAAGAAGAGAAAATAAAGTTATGGAGCCTAGTGGCTCGTTATTGCTTACCGGGTGTGGGTGCTGCACAAAGTGTTAGCCAAAACATGCAATAAAATGATGAAAGCATGAATTTGACAAGTTGTGCGCAACACATGAGCTTTATCGATGCATCGGGTCTGCGCCGCTTTGTACAAAGGATTACATGCAACAGTGGCAAGACTTGTACAAAAGGTGGTTGCCGGAACAGGTTCCGCAACTGCGCCTCTATGGGTAAAACTTACGAAGATGCTCAATGTTCCGTGAGTTGCTCACCGAATGCCATCTTCGGTCTCAAGGCGACAGCGCCAGGCCTAGTGACTCGTTTCACCCGATAAGGGCCTTCCCACTTTGGCGTCAACTTGTTTGAATTCTTGGCGGACTGAACGCTACCAAGAACAAGGTCGCCTTCCTCGTGGCTTCCGGCACTAACTTTGCGGCTATGGTAGCGACGCAAAGCTTGTCGGTAACGAGCGGCTCAGACAATGCTCAAGACGATCTTCCTCAAGGAGCAGCGTCATCTTGTCGCAGCCTGCTCTTGCTCAAGCTCATCATAAGCGGCGCCGAGGCGATCCGTGATACGAAGTTCCGTGGGGAGAACTGCCTGCGCTCCATAGACTAGAGCAAAGGGTGTCCGCCGGTGGCTCGATTTGGCATCGTCCTGATCGACCAAAGAACCACCGGCAGCTCCTCAATCCAGTTTCTTCCGCACTTGTGCAGCCTGTCGAAAGTTCTGGTCTTGAGCCCGCGCAGCACTTCAGCATTTTCCCTTTCTGCTTGACCGTTGCTTCTCGGGTGAGCAACATAAGCAAAGCAGACCTTGGCGCCAAGATCTTGGACGTACTGCATGAAGGTGTGACTCATAAATTATGTGCCGTTGTCGGTGATGATCCTGTTAGGGATTCCGAAACGTCAAACAATCGACCTGAAGAACTTGACTGCTGATTGTGCCGTCACCTTCCTCACTGCTTCCACTTCCGGCCACTTTGTGAACTTGTCGATGGCAACATACAAGTACTCAAAGCCCCGACAGCCGGGGAAGGGGCCGAGGATGTCGAGCCCCGCATCAAAAATGGCCAGGATAAAGGGATCGCCTAGAGAGCTTGAGCTGGCTGGTGTATCTGCTTGGAATGGAACTGCACGCTTCACACTTGGTTACTTGTGCAGTTGCATCCTGGAGGGCTGTCGGCCAAGAAACCTTGCCGGAAAGCTTTGCTTGCGGCAAGTGCTCTTCGCGCCAATGTGGTGACCACATATGCCTCCGTGTATCTCTCGCCAACAGCTTTTGTCCATCTTCCCGGCAAATACACTTCAATTTCACCCGTTGAGTCTTCTTCTCAGATAGTATGCTGTCGACAAACTGGTACATACTTGACTGCCGGGCTACTTTCTCAGCTTCTTCTTGCTCTTCGGGAAGTTCTCCTGTCTGAAGGAAATGGACAATCTGCTGTGCCCATGCTGGAGCTTGTGGCTCGACAACAAGGACTAAAGGCACATCTGCTGCTGCGGGAACACCAGCTTCCACGGCAAGGACATGCGGTCCTGCCGGAGCTTGATGTTCCCCGGCAAGCTTGCCGGAGCAAAACTTGTCGGAGCGCTCGCTTCAACGAAACAAACCTCGGGCTTGTCGGAGCAGACTCGCCTCACTTTCTGTTGGCGTCGATCTTGGGGACCTTCGTGGCGGCGGCTTCGGGAGCTCTACCGAAGTAGTCACCAGAGATCAACTTCCTCTTCTTGTTCTGTCCAGTTGATGGTGTTACGGTTGGCTGAGTCAGCTTGAGCACGAAAATCCCTAGTTCCACAGGCAACTTAAGTGCAGTGCACTTTGACAGGCCATCAGCGATATCATTCTGAGCTCTTGGAACATGTTCCATTTGCAGGCCGTCAAAGTGCTCTTCTAGCTTCCTCACTTCATCAACGTAGGCTTCCATCAATGGACTCAGATAATCTTTGTTCACTTGGCGGACGACAAGCTGCGAGTCACCCCTGACAATAAGCTTCTTGATCCCAAGGTCCATCATGATCTCGACACCGGCAAGCAAACCTTCATACTCTGCAGTATTATTTGTTGCTTGCTCCTTGGGAAAGTGCATCCGACTACGCATTTGAGGTGCTCTCCGTATGCGACAAGCAAAGACGCCGCACCGGCTTTGGTAAATGAGAAGGCACCATCAAAGTACATCAGCCACTCTTTGCTTGCTTCCTTGACGGGAATGCTCATCTCGAATTTCTTCATCCGGTGTTGGCGTCCATTCTGCTATGAACTCGCCAATGCTCGCTTTGGATAGTTGAGGTGCTTTCAAACTTGAGGCCAAAGCTTGACAGTTCCAAAGTGCCCACTCGACAATCCTGCCTGCCGCTTCGGATTCTCGCAGATCCTCTTCAGCCGAAAGCGAGTGACAATCTGTGATCTCATGTGCTTGGAAGTAGTGGCGCAGCTTTCTCGAGGCCATGAGGAGGCCGAAAAGCAATTTCTGCACACAAGAGTACCTTGACCTAGCCCCCTGCAGGAGGGAACTGACAAAGTAAACCGGGCGCTGCACCATCCTTTTCTGTATCTGCCTTTGCGTCTGTGCAGATCCGTCCTTGTCGGGACCAGAGCTTGTCGGCGAAGCCCCCTGCTTGTCGCTGGATGTGTCTGCCGTGGTTGTTAGCTCATCATCCGCCTCCCTCTCTGCTACTAACGCAGCACTAACCACTTGATTGGTTGCCGCTATGTATAGCAGCAACTTCTCTTGTGGCCTAGGTGCGACAAGTGTTGGAGTGGAGGACATGTACCTCTATAAGTCCTGCAGCGCAGCCTCCGCTTCGGGAGTCCATTGCATGGGACCTGCCTTTTTCAAAATTTTGAAAAATGGCAGGGCGCGTTCAGCAGACCTAGAGATAAACCTGCTGAGAGCAGCTACGCAACCGGCAAGTCTTCATACATCCTTGACGCGCTTTGGTGCTCCAATCTGCTCAATGGCCTTGATCTTGTCGGGATTGGCTTCAATTCCTCGCTGAGACACGAAGAACCCGAGAAGCTTGCCGGAAGGGACTCCAAACACGCACTTCTCGGGGTTGAGCTTGAGGTTGATCTTGCGCAGATTTGCAAAGGTCTCATCCAAATCTTGAACCAGAATTGCTTTGTCCTTGCTCTTGACCACTATGTCATCCATGTAGGCTTCTACATTTATGTGCATTTGCGGCTCAAAAGCATCGTGGAGTACTCTTGCGAACGTTGAACCAGCATTCTTCAAACCGAAAGGCATCCGTATGAAACAATATGTGCCACATGGAGTAATGAATGCGGTCTTCTCCTCATCCTCTTCAGCCATGAAGATCTCGATGGTATCCTGAGTATGCATCAAGAAACGAAGCAAATCACATCCAGCCGTGGAGTCAACAATCTGGTCTATGCGCGGCAAGGGAATGGATCTTTGGGACAAGCTTTATTAACATCCGTGAAGTCAATACAAAGTCTCCATTTCCCATTTGCCTTGCGCACGACTACAGGATTGGCCAACCACGTAGGATGGAGCACTCCTCTGACAAGGCCCGCTGCTTCCAATTTCTTGATCTCTTCTGCTATGAATTCTTGACGCTCCATTGCTTGTTTCCTTACTTTCTGCTTGACGGGTCGTGCATGAGGACAAACGGCCAGGCGGTGCTCAATCACTTTCCTGGGAACACCGGGGATGTCAGACGGTTGCCATGCAAACACGTCGACATTCGCCCGCAGGAAAGCAACGAGCGCCTTCCTATTTAGGGTCGAGAGGCGGCTGATGGTGAAGGTACCACCAGTGCCGTCCTCCTTGGCGGACACCCTCTTGGTCTTTGGCGGAGCTGCCATCTTCTTCTTGCACTTGCCGGTGGAGCTCGATGGTGCGTCCTCGACGGTAGTGCAACACTCCGAAGAGGTGCGCTCGCCGGAGCGGGCATCAGAGCTCTTGCCGGACTTGGACTTGATCTTCTTCCCCCCGGGAGCTTCAGCGGCAAGTGTCTGGCAATCTGTCGCGGCTGCTGCATCCCGGTAGATCTTGTCGGCACAGATAAGAGCATCCTTCTTGTCGCCATGGACAGAGATGACGCTTATCGGGCCTGGCATCTTGAGTAAGTTGTAGGCGTAGTGAGAGGCTTCCATGAACTTGGCGAGTCTTTGGGCGACCAAGTATCCCATTGTAAGGCAATGGGAAATCAGCAACGTCGAATGTGACCCTCTCGGTCCTAAAGTTCAGCTCGCTGCCAAATGTTACCGCAACGTGATCTTCCCTTCGCTTGCTCCTTCCCGGATTGATTCCTTGAAAGTGCCAGCCTCTTCGAGCTCATTGCCGTCAGGATTTGAAGCTTCCGGAGCACCGCGGAGGAGATCAGATTCAAGCCGCCCCGCCGTCAACTAGCATCTTGGTGACCTTGAGGTTGCGGATAGTTGGTGAGACCAACATCGGCAAGCACCCGACCGCAGCTTATGCGATCGTGGTGGTCCTCAATATCAAAGATGATAGGCGTCGGACCACTTCAAAGGCTTATGCGTGACTTACGGATGGTTCCGCCGCATTGACCTCCCGCATCCACTTCTTGAGTTGGCGTGGGAGGTATGCAGGAAGCACCTCCGTCAACGCAGAACCTCCGTGGCTTTCTCAAACTCCTGCTCGTCAAGGCGTCATCATCATCCATGTCTTCATCGCCGCCGTCATCTTCATCCTTGTCGCGGCCGCGAGGAGGCTCGCCTCCTTGCCGCCGCTTGGCCTTGCTGCTGGCGCCCTCCCGGATGGGACGTTTCTTGCTTGCTCCCCAAAGACCTTCTGGGCCGCTTCTCCTGTCGCCGCCATTACTCAGCCTTCTCGCTGTTCAACAAGCTGCTCGACCTTCTTGCAGCTCGAGGTCGTGGCCCTTGGTGCGGTGGATCTTGCAAGATCTTGGTTGCCGGAGCCGCCCCGCTTTGTCGGCCGCCATAGACTGGTGGTTGGCGTCGGCGGCAACCTCCTTGCCGGAGCCACCAGCCTTGGCGTTCTTGTCGCCACCTCCATTGCCGGACTGCTCAACAGCTAACACTTCCCCGCCTTTCTTCTTCCTGTTGCCTCGCCGCCGGCTCTTCTTTGCCGGGGTGGTCTCCTCACTGTCAGATCCTGCTTCTGCATTCTCTCCTGGGAGCCTCCTCCCTTCCTCAGCGCGCGCACACTTGTCGGCCAAGGCATACAACTCACTGACATCCTTGACTTTGCACATCGCCATCTCCTCCCTTATCCTGCAGTTCCGCACGTTCTGATGAAACGCGCTGATCACCGCGGCAGGGTGGACATCTGGGATGTTGTAGTGCACACGGCTGAATCTTTGAATGAACTTGCGCAGGGACTCTCCTTCCTTCTGGGCGAGCAGATGAAGGTCACTTTCTTGGCCATGAGGCTTGTGGCCGCCTGTGAAGGCACCAACAAACTGATGGCATAGATCTGCCCAAGAGGATATAGAGCTGTCCGGCAAGTGCATGAGCCAAGATCTGACGTTGTGCTTGAGTACCAACGGGAAGTAGTTGGCGAGGATCTTGTCGTCCCGTCCCCCCGCAGCTTGCACCGCGATGGTGTAGATGCTGAGGAACTCCAACGGGTGCGTCCTGCCATCGTACTTCTCCGCACGTCGGCTTGAAGTTCTTGTTGCAGGGCCATCGACTTGCCGCAGCTCACGAAAGTGAACGCAGGGCAACCTACCGCGTCACGGCAAGTCGCCTGGTTCTTCCGGGCGCTGCATGTCAACAGAGGCCCGGCGCGCTTGTCGGATTGACGTCAGCGCTTCTCTTCGGGCGCTCGGCGCGAGTTCGAAGCGTCCTCTTGTTGTCGTTCATGGAGAACTTGGCGCTGATCGCGCTGGACTCGCCGGATCCGACGACGCAGCGGAGTCGCTGCCGAGGTGGATCCAGCGAGTTGGCGACTGGCCTTCGGGCGGGAGTGCATGGTAGTTGCACCCCACCGGTCTGCCGCCACCGGCTCGCGCTTAGCGTTCTTGCCGCAGCGGCAACGCACTTTCTTGCCGCGGAGAGTCGCCATTGGCAAAGCCGATGAGACTCAGATTGTGGCCCTCCACCGTCGACCTTGTCGGCCGTTGGAGGGTAGTCGAGGAGCGATTGAGCTCTCGCGCCAGAGCTTCGCTGGAGTAGTGGGTGGCGATGGTGAACGGTGCGAGGCGGGATATGCTCGGACTTCTAACTATGTTAGAAGGAGCAGCATCCCGTCGAGGCGACCGTATTTCGCTCGTGCCAGCGTGTTGGCGTGCACGCTGGTCTTGAGGGTCTCGATCCAACGAGCGTATGGCATCGTGAACGCCATGACGCTGTTGGTCCCGCCTCTCCTGAGATGGGCGCGGGGGATGTGCGGACGCCGAGGTTTGCGCGGCCTTGTCCTTGGACTTGGCAGCGTCACGAACTCCTTCGCCGGTGCCCGTTCTTCCGCCAGCGTCTGCTCCACCACCCGTTTGCTCCGGTGATGGTGGGTACGACGCGGACGGCTCCGCTGCCGCCGAAGCCTTCTTCTTCGGTGGCATGTTGATGAAGATGTTGAAGATGATGAAGACGCTGCTCGTGTGAACGCCGGATCAGGTTCACACAGCCTCGACGCCCCCTACCTGGCGCGCCAAAGATGTCGGGGAGGCTGATCGGACCCACGAACACCTATGGGGCCGGCGGACCAGGCCCCTTGTGGTTCGGAGGGGGCGGAGATCGCACGAAGAGCGGATCGAGGCGAAGCACACGAGCAGTTTTACCCAGCTTCGGAGCTCTCCGGAGAGATAAAACTCCTACTGCTGCTTGTCTGATTGTATTCTGTTCTTGCTAGGGAGCAATGAGAGCTACAAAACCTAGCATGAGCGTCTCTGGTCTCGAATGAGTCGAACTGGCCGAACCCTTTCTACGTTGTGCATGGGCCTCCTTTTATATGCTCAAGGGGTCTCCGACAGGTGGCAACGTAGATGAGGGTACAAATGTAAAAACAGTAGTTGGTACACCTACTTGTACAGTGTACAGTGCAAAATACCTAACTCTGACGGCAAGGGACAAAAGCATTAAATGCCCGTCTGTGTCGCCTAAACAGTGCAACAGAGACCGTCAGGTGCGCCACCGCTCGCCACGATGGCAAGCTTGTCAGCGCCGCTTATCGCCGCTTCTCTCCCGGCTGCAGACCTCTTGACACGCTGCGCATGGAATGGTCTCATGGCGACACGTTGATAGATGAGCTGGGCGGAGATGAAGAGAGGTTGCCCTTGGCAAGCGCCTTGCCGCGGCTGAATCCTTGTCGCGCCCGGGGTCTTGTCACGCCCCGAGCCTTCCCGGCAAGCTCCTCTTGCCGGGGTCTTGTCTTCTGCGTGCCTTGAGCGGCCTTCCCGGCAAGCTCCTCTTGCCGGGGCCTTGTCTTCTTAGTCAAATACTTTGTTCTTGAATGGATCCAAAGGAACCACGAAGGATCTTGGCAAAGTGACTCAGCAAACCTCGCTGCTGGTGTCAGAATCGCCGTCTGGGAAGTTCGGGATACTAGGGTACCCCTACTCTAGTACACCGACAGCTTCTGAACCCATGGTTCTCTTTCTTTACCATGTTTCCTAGCAACAAAGTCTCTTTTATCATAACGTTGATTCTTTGATTGTGGGTTATCAAGATCAACAAAGCAGGTTCAACTTCTCCTTCATTATCATTACTAGGTTGAGCATCAAAGATGAACATCATCATTAACATTTTCACTAGGTTCATGTTCATTACCGCAGTTGTGTTTCAAAGATCGTAAATAGAGATATCATTTGGATTCTCGTGTGGTTCAAGCAATAGGTTCACTAGAAGTTTGCAACGTCCTATCATTTTTCTTTTTCTTCCTTTTAGAAGAACTAGGTATATCAATATTATTTCTCTGAGAATCTTGCTCGATTCTCTTAAGGTGGCCTTCAGGATACAAAGGTTCCTGAGTCATTCTACTAGTTCTAGTAGCCACTCTAACGGATAATCATTTTTCTTACTATTCATTTCATCAAGCACTTCTTTCTGAGCTTTAAGTACTTGTTCTACTTGAGTGGTAACCATAGAAGCATGTTTGCTAACAAGTTTAAGTTCACCTCTAATATCAGCCATATAATCACCCAAGTGTTTAATCATAAAGGTATTCTGTTTTAATTGTCTACCAAAATAAGCATTAAAGTCATCTTGCTTAAACATAAAGTCATCAAACTCATCCAAGCACTGACTAGCAATTTTAGTAGGAGGGACTTCAGCTTTATCATATCTATAGAGAGAATTTACCTTTACTACCTGTGTCGGGATATCGGGATCAGGAGGTTCTTCAGTGAATAAGTAATTGAGATCATATACTTCTTCAACAGGCGGTAAATTAAGACCATGTATTTCTTCAATAGGAGGTAAATTCTTAACATCTTCAGCTTTAATACCTTTTTCTTTCAAATATTTCTTTGCCTCTTGCATATCTTCGGGACTGAGAAATAGAACACCTCTTCTTCGGAGTTGGTTTAGGAATAGGCTCAAGAATTGGCTCGAGCTGGCTCAGGAGGTGCCCAATTATTTTCATTTGCCAACATATTATTCAATAGAATTTCAGCTTCATCCGTGTTCTTTTCCCTGAAAGAGAACCAGCACAACTATCCGTAATCTCTGGAAGCATGAGTTAGTCCATTATAAAAGATATCAAATATTTCAGGTTTCTTAAGAGGATGATCAGGCAAAGCATTAAGTAACTTGAGAAGCCTCCCCCAAGCTTGTGGGAGAATCTCTTCTTCAATTTGCACAAAGTTGTATATTTCCCTCAAAGCAGCTTGTTTCTTATGAGCAGAGAAATATTTAGCAGAGAAGTAATAAATCATATCCTGGGGACTTTGCACACAACCAGGATCAAGAGAATTAAACCATATCTTAGCATCACCCTTTAAAGAGAACGGAAATATTTTGAGTAAATAAAGGTAGCGCGATCTCTCATTATTAGTAAACAGGGCAGCTATATCATTTAACTTAGTAAGATGTGCCACAACAGTTTCAGATTCATAGCCATAAAAAGGATCAGATTCAACCAAAGTAATTATACCTGGATCAACAAAAAAATCATAATAATCCTTATCGAGAACACAGATAGGTGAAGTAGCAAAAGCAGGGCCGGGTCTCATTCTATCTCTAAAAGATTCTTTACTCCATTTAACTAGCAACCTCTTAAGTTCATATCTATCCTGGCAAGCAAGAATGGCTGCAGAAGATTCAACATCAAAAAGATAGCCCTCAGGAATAGCAGGCATATTATCATCATCACTAACATCATCGTATTCAGGTTCGATAATTTCTCTTTCTCTAAATCTAGCAATTTGCTCATCAAGAAATTCTCCAAGGGGCACAGTAGTATCATGCATAGAAGTAGTTTCATCATAAGTATGATGCATAGCAGAAGTGGCATCATCAATAACATGCGACATATCAGAATTCATAGCAAGAGTGTGTTTAGGTGTCGCAAGCTTACTTATAACAGAAGGTGAATCAAGTGCAGAGCTAGATGGCAGTTCCTTACCTCCCTTCGTAGTTGAGGACAAAATAGTAGTTCGATCATCTTTCAAATTCTTCATAGTGTCCAGCAGATATAAATCCCAAGTGACTCAAAGAATAGAGCTATGGTCCCCGACAACGGCGCCAGAAAAAGGTCTTGATAACCCACAAGTATAGGGGATCGCAACAGTTTTCGAGGGTAGAGTATTCAACCCAAATTTGTTGATTCGACAAAAGGGGAGCCAAAGAATATTCTCAAGTATTAGCAGATGAGTTGTCAATTCAACCACACCTGGAAACTTAGTATCTGCAGCAAAGTGTTTAGTAGCAAAGTAATATGATAGTGGTGGTAACGGTAACAAAAGTAAAAACAGTAAAAGTAATGTTTTTGGTATTTTTGTAGTGATTGTAACAGTAGCAACGGAAAAGTACATAAGTGAGAACCAGTATATGGAAAACTCGTAGGCACTGGATTAGTGATGGATAATTATGCCGGATGCGGTTCGTCATGTAACAGTCATAACATAGGGTGACACAGAACTAGCTCCAATTCATCAATGTAATGTAGGCATGTATTCAATAGTCATACGTGCTTATGGAAAAGAACTTGCATGACATCTTTTGTCCTACCCTCCCGTGGCAGCGGGTCCTATTGGAAACTAAGGGATATTAAGGCCTCCTTTTAATAGAGAACCGAACAAAGCATTAGCACATAGTGAATACATGAACTCCTCAAACTATGGTCATCACCGAGAAGTATCCCGATTATTGTCACTTCAGGGTTGTCGGATCATAACACATAATAGGTGACTATAGACTTGCAAGATAGGATCAAGAACACACATATATTCATGAAAACATAATAGGTTCAGATCTGAAATCATGGCACTCGGGCCCTAGTGACAAGCATTAAGCATAGCGAAGTCATAGCAACATCAACCTCATAACATAATGGATACTAGGGATCAAACCCTAACAAAACTAACTCGATTACATGGTAAATCTCATCCAACCCATCACCGTCCCAAAGCAAGCCTACGATGGAATTACTCACGCACGTAATCGAGCATCATGAAATTGGTGATGGAGGATGGTTGATGATGACGACGGCGACGAATCCCCCTCTCCGGAGCCCCGAACGGACTCCAGATCAGCCCTCCCGAGAGAGATTAGGGCTTGGCGGCGGCTCCGTATTGTAAAACGCGATGAAACTTTCTGATTTTTTCTCCCCGAAAGCCAATATATGGAGTTGGCGTCGGAGGGGCTCCAGGGGGCCCACGAGGTAGGGGGGCGCGCCCTAGGGGGGGGGCGCCCCGCACCCTCGTGGACAGGGTGTGGGCCCCTGGTCTTCATCTTTGGCTGGGATTTTCTTTTATTTTTTATAAGACATCCCGTGGAGTTTCAGGTCATTCCGAGAACTTTTGTTTTCTGCACATAAAACAACACCATGGCAATTCTGCTGAAAACAGCATCAGTCCGGGTTAGTTCCATTCAAATCATACAAGTTAGAGTCCAAAACAAGGGCAAAAGTGTTTGGAAAAGTAGATACGACGGAGACGTATCAATTATGAACATGAATATGCTTTGTGAGTAATTACATTTGTTCCTGAGGACAAGGGAGAAGTCTTGCTATTAGTAGTCATGTGAATTTGGTATTCGTTCGATATTTTGATGAGATGTATGTTGTCTAGCCGCTAGTGGTGTTATGTGAACGTCGACTACATAACACTTCACCATTATTTGGGCCTAGAGGAAGGCATTGGTAAGTAATAAGTAGATGATGGGTTGCTAGAGTGACACAAGCTTAAACCCTAGTTTATGCGTTGCTTCGTAAGGGGCTGATTTGGATCCATATGTTTCATGCTATGGTTAGGTTTACCTTAATACTTTTTTTGTAGTTGTGGATGCTTGCAGTAGAGGTTAATCATAAGTGGATTGCTTGTTCAAGTAAGAACAGCACCCAATGGCCGGTCCACCCACATATCAAATTATCAAAGTACTGAACGCGAATCATATGAACGTGATGAAAACTAGCTTGACGATATTCCCATGTGTCCTCGGGAGCGCTTTTCCTATTATAAGAGTTTGTTCCGGCTTGTACTTTTCTACAAAAAGGATTGGGCCACCTTGCTGCCCTTGTTTACTTTTGTTACTTGTTGCTCGTTACAATTTATCTTATCACAAAACTATCTGTTACCACTTATTTCAGTACTTGCAGAGAATACCTTGCTGAAAACCGCTTATCATTTCCTTCTGCTCCTCGTTGGTTTTGACACTCTTACTTATCGAAAGGACTACGATAGATCCCCTATACTTGTGGGTCATCAGTGACGGCGGACAGCAATGGAACAAAGTGATGAAGCTCGGTGCTCCGAGTGCTCTAGCGAAGAAGGTGAGGTTGGGATGGCTTCTGTAGATGGAGAGGGAACGCAAGACCATGTCAAAAAGAATCTAGGTATCGAAAGAAGTCAAACTACAAAAGAGGGAGGCTCGGGATGGCTCACAGCGTCGGAATACGGTGATGAACTGTAGCATCTACGGTGAGATTGGAACGGCGATAATGCATTTACAAAGGGGTTTTGGTGAGGGGTATTTGAGGGGATCGAGAGAGGAGGTCTCGAGGTATACATAGGACATGAGGCTTGGGAACGGGGTTGACTCGGGATAGGGTTCCCACGAAGGTCGGACGCGGCGGCGGCGTCGTGTGCGAGCTGGACTCTTGTTCTGTTTCGTGCAGAGAAAGAAGAAGACAAAGAGCGGGGCCCAGCGGTCAAAAAAAATGAGAGAGAGGGTTATGTGAGAGAGGGAGCGATCTGGCGAGCGAGGGGGCACGGCGTGGGGGCGCTGGCCTGCTGCACTGACGGCTAGCGGTTTCTATTTATATATATAATTGTTTTCTGTTTTTTTCAAAAGCGTTAAATCACCGAAAATACAAATAAAAATAAGCCTAAAAATCCCAGAAAAATTCACATAAGTCCCTCCTAATAAATGGACTTGTGCAAACTTTTTCCTAGCCTAAATGCAATATTTTTAAAATAAATATTTTTGCTACGCTAATAAAATTTGCATGAAAATTGTTTGAAAATAAAACCCAATAAATATAGTTTGATTTCAAATTCAGTTTCCAATATTCCCCTTCTGTTTTTGAAGAAGTCCTTTTATCTTCTCTCTTTATTTTATTGGTGAAATAATGGAAGTGAATTTTGGTGAGCCCAAATTTGATCCAATTTTTCCAAATTTGAAATTTCAGAAACGGATTTAGGGGAGCTTCCAACTCTCTCTTTTTGCTCGTTGAGTTGCTCAAAGTCCCTTGGACCCGACTCAAATGATAATCAATGGGGCAAAAATGAATAAATCATGGATGAATATGAATGATCTATTTATATACATCCAAATTGAAAATTGGGATGTTAAAATGTCCCGTAGTGAGAACCAAGGTTATCAAACCAATAGGAGAACCACACAAATGCCTAGTAAGAAGTACCTACACACACAAGAGAAAATGCTTGCAGCCAACACAGGCAAGAAGGTTGTCAATCCCCTTGTACTCATTAATTGCATGGATCAAATCTGATAGTAATAGATAGATAAATTGCAAAGTAAAATAAATGAGTAGAATTTAAGCAAGATATTATTGGTTTTGGTAATATGATTAAAGTAGATCCGGGGCCATAGTTTTCACTAGAGGCTTCTCTCCCAAAAAAATAGCATACGGTGGCTAGACAAATTACTGTTGAGAAATTGATAGAAAAACCCATAGTTATGACATTATTCATGGAAATGATCATGTATATAGGCATTATGTCCGTGACAAGTAGACCGACACCTGCCCGCATCTACTACTATTACTCCACCCATCGACCACTATCGAGCATGCATCTAGGGTATTAAGTCCACAACAAATAGAGTAACACTTTAAGCAAGATGCATAATGTATATAGAATAAAACGAAGAAGTATGATTAAACCTCGTCGTTTTACCCTTAGTAGCAACAATCCAATACGTTCCTCACTACCCCTGCTATACTGGGTGAGGACACCGCAAGATTGAACGCACTACAAAGCACCTCTCCTGTTGAAGATAAACCAGTCTAGTTGGCCAAACCAAATGGATAGATCGGAGATAAATAAAAACCTATAATATCATGCATAATAAATTTCAGAAAAGACTCAATTACTTTCAGTGAATAATCTGATCATAAACCCACAATTCATCGGGTCCCAACAAACACACCGCAAAAGATTAGTACATCAAATTGATCTCTAATACGTCTCCAATGTATCTGTAATTTTTGGTTGTTCCATGCTATTATAGTATCAATCTTGGAAGTTTTATATGAAATTATATATTATTTTTTGGTACTAACATATTAACCTAGTGCCAAGTGCCAGTTGTCGGTTTTTTGCCTATTTTGGTTTTCAGGAAATGCCATGAAACTTTTGATGATTTTTTTGAACAAGAGAGACCCTGGAAGCTTCGGGAGGAGACCAGAAGGCAAACGAGTAGACGACAAGGCACTAGGGCACGCCCTGGGGGAGGCGCCCTAGTACCTTGTAGGTCCCTTGGGGCTCCATCTGACTTAATTCTAGCTCTATAAATTCTCTATTATCTGGAAACTAACAGAGAGCCACCCCAAATATTTGCACCGCCGCAAGTTCCTATTCTTCTGCGATCCCGTGTGGAGGCCTTTTCCGATACTCTGATGGAGGGGCAATAGATCATGGAGGGCTTCCACATCAACCTTGCTGCCCTTCCAATGATGCGTGAGTAGTTTACCACAGACCTATGGGTCCATAGCTAGTAGCTAGATGTGTTGGGGATATAACTATTTGTGTAAGCCGCCCAGGAGGGGCCGGGGTTACGCAAAGGTGATTCATCATATGAAGCCCAAGATCAAGCATGAAGATGGTGGTTCAATAAAGGGTCTAAATCCCACAGGTGACTCAAGGCCCATAGTGATAAACCGCCGTAATGGCATGACTTGTATTATAAGGCAGGATTAACTAGTCACCGAGCCGGACACTGTTTATGACCCAGCCGGGACTCTGTAGGTCGCAGGGTGTCAACCCGTGTATATAAGGGGACGACCCGCTGGCGGCTTAGGGCAAGTAACATCAGATCGAGAGCCGAGCATAGCGTATTTCGCTCCCTGGTCATCGAAACCCTAGCAATACCAACCCAACTAGACGTAGGCTTTACCTTCATCGTAAGGGGCCGAACTAGTATAAAACCTCTCTCGTGTCCCTTGTCCCGTTAACCCCTTTAAGCTTCCTAGTTGCGACGGCTCCACGACTAAGTCCTTGCAAGAGGACATCTGCCGTGACAATTCCACGACAAGATGGATTATTCTCTCTCTTTGATCTTCAATACAATGTCCTCCTTGATGTTCTTGGAAATCTATTCGATGTAATCTTGTTTTGCGGTGTGTTTGTTGGGATCCGATGAATTTCGGGTTTATGATGAGATTATTCATGAATATTATTTGAGTCTTTTCCGAACTCTTATATGCATGATTTTTCTAGCTTGGTATTTCTCTCCGATCTATCCGTTTGGTTTGGCCAACTAGATTGATTTATCTTGCAATGGGAGAGGTGCTTTATCATGGGTTCAGTCTTGCGGTGATCTATATCCCAGTGACAGAAAGGTACAAGGAACGTATTTGTATTGTTGCCATTAGGGGAAAATGACGGGGCTTATTCATGTCGGCGTCCTGGGAACGAGGGTACCCAGACTTGCCTGCCTGCGGTCCAGGGTGTGGCTCCTCTAACGGCCTGGTACGACCCATCTTCATCAGCAAACACACAAGACCCTCGCGAGGGGCCAAGCCTCGTGATGCAGACGACACACGACCTCCTCAGGGGCAGCCTCACTAGGCTGGATCGCGAGGAGCGGAGAGAGCAAGGCAAGGGGCACCTCGTGAGGTTCCCGTGACGTGAGCCATGACGACCAAGGCCAGGCGGGCGCCAGCGGGCGCAGAGTATTGGTTTCCTCTTTGGTGCTAAAGGGGCAGGTGCAGGCGAGGAGTCCCGAGGCATCAGGCGAAGGTTACCATATCGGTGCAACGAGACCAAGACCGCCAGGACAGCAGGGCGGAGGTCATCGCGGAGCCCACGGCGGCGTCACCACCAGAGCCTTTGGCAGGCGAAGACCACCTTTTGTCAGGATAGCTTGTACTAGCTGGCCCCTTCAAATTGGCCGTTGTGGGATCCCTTCCCGCCTAAACATTTGGGAAGAGGACCAGGGCCTCTATAAATAGGACTAGCCACCACCATAGGAAGGAGAGTGTGGATTCAGCTCTGCCACACACACCCACAAGCTCCTTGAGCTCAAGAACACCTCTCCTCAGGAGGTTGTTCTTCCTGTGTACTTGTTCATCCCCAGCCTACAAGGCAATCCACCATACCACACTGGAGTAGGGTATTACACCACATCGGTGGCCCGAACCAGTATAAACTCGTGTGTCCCTTGTTCTTTGGGTTCAGCGAGCTTGGCCTTGAGACCGTTGCGAGAGTGTGAGCTAGGGGGAGAGAGGTCTTCGTGCGCACCCAAGTGTTCGAACCTCAAGGGTTTGCCGGAACCCGTAATCTGACAATTCATATTGATTAAGTTTACTTTGTCTACATCATGTCATCTTGCTTAAGGCGTTACTCCGTTTCTTATGAACTTAATACTCTAGAAACATGCGGGAGAGCGGTCAATGTGTGTAGTAATAGTAGTAGATGCAGGCATGAGTCGGTCTACTTGTCTTGGACGTGATGCCTATATACATGGTCATTGCCTTGAATATCATCATAACTATGCGCTTTTCTATCAATTACCCAACAGTAATTTGTTTACCCACCATATGCTTTTTGTTTGAGAGAGAAGCATCTAGCGAAAACTATGGCCCCCGGGTCTACCTTTATCATATATTAAAATCCAAAAATACCTTGCTGCAATTTATTTACCGTTCTTTTAGCTCATGTTTTTGTTTATCCATCCACCATTTCAGATTTGGTCGTTGCAAATAACCACCGAGGGGATTGACAACCCCCTTGATCGTGTTGGGTGCAAGTATTTGCTCTTTTGTGTGTAGGTGTTGTTCACGAGGTTTCGCATGGTTCTCCTACTGGACTGATAACCTTGGTTCTTAACTGAGGGAAATACTTATCTCTACTGTACTGCATCATCCTCTCCTCTTCGAGGAAATCCCAACGCAGCTCCCAAGTAGCAAGAAGAATTTCTGGCGCCGTTGCCGGGGAGACAATACCAAGACCTATCAAGTACCTCCGCATAAACCATCCTCTACTTGCCCTTCCTTTCATTTGCCACTCGCCTCTCATTTTCATCTCCCCCACTTCTAAAACATTTTCACAAAAAACACAAAAATATTTTCATTTGCTTGTTTGCTTGCTTTGTCGCGATATCTCAAGAAAATACCAAGTTTTGTGACTTTTCCAATACTAATAATAATGGTTTTATTAGTACTCCAATTGCTCCTCCCGCCACTAGTGCGGAGTCATGTGATATTAATGTTGCTTTGCTATCTTGTTATGAAAGAACAATTTTCTGGTAGTCCTAATGAATATGCTGTGATGACCCACAAGTATAGGAATCAATCATAGTCCTTTCGATAAGTAAGAGTGTCAAACCCAACGAGGAGCAGAAGGAAATGACAAGCGGTTTTCAGGAAGGTATGTTCTGCAAGCACTGAAATTATCAGTAACAGATAGTTTGGTAGTAAGATAATTCATAACGGGCAATAAGTAACAAGTATAACAAAGGTGCAGCAAGGTAGCCCAACCCTTTTTGTAGCAAAGGGTAAGCCTGGATGAACTCTTATATAAAGCAAAGTGCTCCCGAGGACACATTGGAATTATCGTCAAGGTAGTTTTCATCATGGTCATATGATTTGCGTTCGTTACTTTGATTATTTATATGTGGGTGGACCGGTGCTTGGGTGTTATCCTTACTTGGACAAGCCTCCCACTTATGATTAACCCCTCTCGCAAGCATCCGCAACTATGAAAGAAGAATTAAGATAAATCTAACCATAGCATTAAACATGTGGATCCAAATCAGCCCCTTACGAAGCAATGCACATAAACTAGGGTTTAAACTTCTGTCACTCTAGCAAACCATCATCTAATTGCTACTTCCCAATGCCTTCCCCTAAGCCCAAATCATGGTGAGGTGTCATGTAGTCGATGTTCACATAACACCACTAGAGGAAAGACAACATACATCTCATCAAAATATCTAACAAACACCAAATTCACATGATTACTTATAACAAGACTTCTCCCATGTCCTCAGGAACAAAAGTAACTACTCACAAAGCATGTTCATGTTCAAGATCAAAGGGGTATTGAATATCATTAAGGATCTGAACATATGATCTTCCACCAAATAAACCAACTAGCATAAACTGCTAGGGGTAATCAACACTACTAGCAACCCACAGATACTAATATGAGGTTTTGGGACAAAGATTGAATTCAAGAGATGAACTAGGGTTTGAGAGGAGATGGTGCTGATGAAGATGTTGATGAAGATTGACCCTGCCATGATGAGAGGATCGTTGGTGATGACGATGGCTTCGATTTCCCCCTCCGGGAGGGAAGTTTCCCTGGCAAATCGCTCCGTCGGAGCTCTAGATTGCTTCTTCCCAGGTTCCGCCTCGAGACGGCGGCGCTTCGTCCCGAAAGCCTTCCTCTAATTTTTTCTAGGTCAAAACCCTTCATATAGTAGAAGATGGTTACCAGAGGTCGCCAGGGGCCCACAGCCTGGGGGCGCGCCTGTAGGGCGCGCCCGTGCTTGTCGCTACCTGGTGGGTGTCCTCCTGGTATTTCTTCTCCCAATATTTTTTATATATTCCAAAATAATTCTCTCTAAAGTTTCAGGACATTTAGAATTATGCAGAATAGGGATCTCAGATTTTCTCCTTTCCGATCCAGAATTCCAGTTGTCGGCATTCTCCCTCTTCATATAATTCTTGCAAAGTAAGAGAGAAAAGGTATGAGAATTGCATCATAATATGTAATAACAGCCCATAATGTAATAAATATCAACATAAAAACATGATGCAAATGGACGTATCAACTCCCGCAAGCTTAGACCTCGCTTGTCCTCAAGCGAAAGTCGAAATCGATAATCATGACCACATGTTTAGAGATAGAGGTGTCGATAAAACAAAATACGGACATGAGGGCATCATGATCATCTTTAGAACAACAATATATTGTCATATAACTTCTTATGCTAAAGTGATAATTCGCTCACAAGGTAAAGTATGAACGCGAACTCCATTGAAAACCAACAAACTATGATCTCAGTCATTGATGCAATTGCAATTTGGCATAATGTCAGAAAGAGTCAATGTAAGAGATTTTATTTAGCAAGTTCACATACTCAACCATCATTTAGTATTTCACAATTGCTAACACTCACCCGATACTTATGAGATCAAAGCTTCAATCGGACACATAGAAAGATAGGGACTTATAATTTCGCCTCCAAACCATTTACCTCAAGGGTAATGTCAACAATAATGACTCATGATCACCTACATCCGAGTGGATATGTATGTGTAGATCTTTCCCCAACACATAGTGCTTGCTAAAAAGAGAAAATATAAAAGGAAGGGTGAAGATAACCATGACTCTTCCATAAAGGAAGGTATTAAAAATAAAAGATTGTCCCTTCGCAGAGGGAAGTAGAGGTTGTTATTCACTTTTTATTTGGATGCACAAAATTTTAATGCAAAGGAACACCACTCTATATTGCCACTTGTGATAGAGAACTTTATTATGCAGTCCGTCGCTTTTATTCTTCCCCGTCACAGATTCGTACAAAGCTTATTTTCCTCACATCAAAAGATCATATATATTTGGAGAGCAATTTTTATTGCTTTGCACCGATGACAACTTACTTGAAGGATCTTACTCAATCCATAGGTAGGTATAGTGGACTCTCATGGCAAAACTGGGTTAACGGTTTTTGGACGCACAAGCAGTATCTCTACTTGGTGCGGAATTTTTGGCTAGCGTAGGATCAGAAGCAAGCTCAGCATGTTGGAGGATCCATGACAATATAACTTCTATTCGGGTATAAGAAAGCATAACCCATTACCTTGTCCTCCTTGTCTAACATCAACTCATTAGCATATAATATTTTAATGAGTGCTCACAATCATAACAGATGTCTAAGATAGTGTATTTATATGTGAAGCCTCTCTTTCTTTATTACTTCTTATTGATTGCAACAATGACCAATACTGTGTTTGTCAACCTTCAGAAAAATTCATGCATTATACTTCTTATATGTGAAGTCATCACTCTCCATAAGTTTATTACATAATCTTTTACTTCTTTTTATTCTTTCCATTCTCTAAGATCAAAACAAGAAAGCAAAACCCTCAACTCAAAACTAATCTTTATTATATAGCTCTCATACTCGATTACATAGATAGATCACGAAACAAAAACTTAAAGACTAGATCATACTAAAACTTTATATTCTACTAGATTACGATTTAACCAAAAGGATAGAACTAAGATAAATGGTAAAGATATAGATGTGATGGTGATAGGATACCGGGGCACCTCCCCCAAGCTTGGCATAAGCCAAGGGGAGTGCCTATACCCGTGTACTCAAGTCTCCTTCTTCGAAGGTAGTGATGATGAAGTTGATGATGTGGGTAGCTTGTCCTCTGTCTTCCAAGGCATAGGCTCCCCATCATAGAAAGATGAACGAGTCTCTGGAATCCTGAAATCTATAGCTAAACTCATTCTCTTAAATCTGGACTCATACTCACAATTTTGGTTTTGTAGGTCATAGATCTGTGCTTGGAGGTGCTCAATTCGCTCATGAAGCTTGAAGATGGCTTCTCCAATATTTTCATTGTCCAGCTTGTGATCACGGGTGAATTCCGTGATCATGGAGTGGTTGGCGTTGAGTCCGCGTTCCACCATCCCTTGGCACCTGAAGATTTCCTGCTCCACCTCCTCGAGCCTGGTCTCCATGCTTCCGGTCTTCTTTGGCCCTTGAATACCCCGGATGTGAAGCACCCCCTCACGCATCACAATGGCTTGAGGGTGTTTCATCACCTCCGAAAGGTAGGGATTGATGACCTTCTCGTAGAACTTGTCCTTGGATGAACTTGGAGACGTCATGGCGATCTAGATCTATCAGAAAAACAGCTCGAAACAAGAACAGAGGATATTGTCGTGATACGGTGGTAGAAACCTTCGGGAGTTTATATAATGAAATTTTACCGTGCACAACAAGTAATCTAGGATAAAACGGAGTCCGGAAGGCACATGAGAGCACCACAAGCTCGGGAGGCACGCCCAGGGAGTAGGGCGTGCCCCCCAGGCTTGTCGCATGCTCGTGCGCTTTTCGGCCTACTTTTTATTGTCCTAGTATTTTTAAATATTCCAGAATGGATTAAAATTCCTTCTATGGAACTTTTGGAGTCGATTTACTTAAGGTATCACATAACTATTTCTTTTTAGAGTTCTGGAGCATTCAGAAAAGTTTCCTTTATGTACTCCTCTGGTGCTATGGAATGAATAATGTTGGTTTCAATATTTATAGGCGTACCTGAGATATAATGCTTGATTCTTTGCCCATTCACCACCTTCGGATTGGTGCCCTCGATGTTGTTGATCTTGATAGCACCAGAATGATAAACTTCTTTGATAACGTATGGTCCTTTCCATTTAGAGATGAGTTTTCGTGCAAAAAATCTTAAACGATAATTGTGTAGCAAGACATGGTCACCTACATTAAATTCCCACTTTTGTATTCTTTCGTCATGCCATATTTTGACTTTCTCTTTAAATAGTTCAGCATTTTCATAGGCTTGGGTTCTCCATTCATCAAGTGAGATAATGTCAAATAACCTCTTTTCACTGGCAAGTTTAAAATCATAGTTGAGCTCTTTAATTTCAATAAGCTTTGTGTTCTAATTCAAGAGGTAAGTGACAAGCTTTTCCATAAACCATTTTATATGGGGACATACCCATAGGATTTTTATAAGCAGTTCTATAAGCTCATAATGCATTATCAAGTTTCTTAGACCAATTATTTTGAGACCTTTTGACAGTCTTTTTCAAGATCCATTTTATTTCCCTATTACTTAATTCTACTTGACCGCTAGACTGGGGGTGATAAGGAGATGCAGTTCTATGGTTAACACCATATTTAGCAAGCAATTTACAGAAAGCACCATGAATAAAGTGTGAGCCACCTGTCGTGGGTGTAAACCTGACAATAGAATAGGGGGTATGAATGGAGAGGCAAGATCCTAGCTACGGTGAAGTTGTGCATGCAAGATTTATGAGTTCAGGCCCTTCGGGGAGGAAGTAACAGCCCTACGTCTTGGTGCCCGGAGGCTTGGTCGATTGGATTATGCGTGAAGTTACAGAGGGTCCGAACCCTTGTGCCTGAGGAGGGGGTGGCTTATATAGAGTTCGCTGGACCCTCCGCCCTCGCCATACAGGTTCAATGTACATAAATATAGGAACGCATCGGTAACGCCAAAGATTAAAGTCATATAAATGATCATTAAGACTACGGAGTGAACGCCCGACTGTTGTCATTCAGAGTGACCTTAGTTCTTCTGTTCTCCGAGTGGTTTCTGGTATGGTTGAATGAATATATCCTGGTCGAATGGAATTGGGCTATCCGAGGGAACCCTCAGTCGAGTGGGTTGTGTCCTGTGGTGATTTCAGTCGGTAGAATCTGCTGTCCTTTGAATGTCCCCGATCAGAGGCGATGTGCTTGGGTAGGGTGCTTAGATCAGGTCTATTGCCCTACCCTAGGTACATGTCATCGTCATTAGCCCCCGAATGGTTCTGGGTCTGAGTGGAGATGGAGTTGAAGGTGGTTTTGACCCAACTTTCATGCTTCGGAAGCACTTTACTTGGATTGGTGAACCATGCAAAATCTTTGACTTCATTTTCAGTCGCCTTGAAACATTCAGAAGTTGCTGAGTGAACTTTGTTGATAAGCTTCGAGTGTTTAATATGGTATAAAATCTTCAGCATGATTGACTGCTCTGCCGTTCCCAGATCTCGTAGGATTCGAAATTTGGGGAAGCGCGCAGGGCAAAGAGGGCCACGGTAATTGGAGTGGATTAGGCAGGGGTGCCTCGATCCCCGTGCCTCCTTTTTCCCCACGTATCGCGTGCGTGACTGTTGCCGGATTTGACAGGATTGCCTGGGCCCACAAGTCAGTCACTCGGGGAACAAGCCCGTATAAGGCGTTTGGGCTGGTGGCTTTGCACTATGCGACCCATTTCCTTCCTTCCTCCTATGCTTCTCCACTGCGTCTGCCTCCTTCCTCAACGCCGCCGCCCAGCCCGAGCGCCACTCGCGGCGATTGCGAAGCATAAGACGACGGCTCTGGAGCGTGCGAAGAAGGCGACGGCGAAGGCAAAGGGGAAGAAGACGAGCCGGGGAGGAACGTTGTCGAGATCCGGCCTGCCGCCCGGCTGGATTCCTGGTGACTGGATTAGCTCCACGATCCAGCAGGAGGATCTGGAGGATCTGGAGGAGGTGGGATTGATTCCCCATGGTTCCTGGCGGCTTCCGGAGGACGAGACCGAGCCGCGGCCGCAAGAGGGTGAGTGTGTCCTTCTCGCCACTCACGTCGACCGCAGTTTCTCTTTGCCCCCACACCCTTTTTTGGGGTTTTCTGAATTTCTTCGGAGCCCAACTTCATCACTTTTCTCCCAACACCATCACGTACCTTGCTGCATTCGTGTCCATGCGCGAGAACTTTCTGGGGTGTCGACCGCATTGGGGGTCTCTTCAAGCACATTTTCACTTGTCGTTCTCAGTATGTAAAAAAGGCTAATCTGAGTGATGAGAGGACACACTTGATCCAGATGTGCGGAGGTTTAGGAATCCAGATGAGGGGTAAAAGCACTTTCCCGGCTATGATTCTTCCCGATTCAGTAGGGGTTGGCAGTCGACCTGGTTCTACTGCAAGGACCAGCCGACTCCTGGACAGTCGACTGGCCTTCCCCCGTTTACCATGGATCGAGTCGAGAAACCCTTCCCCTTGAAAGTGACTCCAGCTGAGAAAGTGGAGGTGAATATGCTGGTTGATTGAGTAGCCCAACTTGTCCGCGACGGTGTGAATGGCATGGACTTGCTAGAAGTACTCCTCGGCCGACGTATCTAGCCACTCCAAGCCCGCGATCATCCAATGTGGATGTACTCGGGAATTGAAGACAACACCTGGATCCACCCGGAAGAAGTCGATGAGGAGATGGTAGCGCAGTGGTTGCAGGGTATCACTGGCAACAAGGACAACCCCAGGGGGTATAGGAGGGTCCCTCCATTCGACCACATCAACGAACCAGACAAGGTCCGACTGTTTCCTTCCGAGTGTCTTTTTGTTCTGACATGTAATTACTTTTGAAACAGACTGATACCCGGTCGACTCTGTGTCTTGCAGATTTATACCGAGATGTATTCGATGCCCAACGGAGAGCAGGTGCAGAAGCAGGAGCAGGAGGGAGAAGTGAGCTGAGGCGAGAGTGGCGACTGGCAATCTGATGGGGGAGATGACAAGGAGAGTGAAGACTCATGTGATGGCGAGGAAGTCGAGTCTCCACCTCGCTCAGAAAGACGCTCCAAGAAGAGGCAAGACCCAGCGAGTGTTCGTGGCAAGGCGACAACTCCGAGTGGTCAGACCTCAAAGCGCACTTGAACATCTTCTCCTGTGCCGACTAAGAAAGCTCCAAAGCAGCCCAAAGTCGCGCCATCAATGCCCTGGAAGGACTTACCCAAGATCAAAGTGTCCATCCCCATCGCTTCCGGGTAATCTTTGAGTTCGACTTCTTAGTTTTGCACGACTTGATCTTTGGTCGACTCACTTTCCTGTTCTGACCGAGTGAATTTTGAAATTTGCAGTGCTGCTACCTCCGGGACTTCTATTTATAAATATGATGATGAGGAGGAGATGGAAGATGCAGTCACCTCCAACGCGGGTATAACTCTTGTCATTTTGTCTTTACTTTATCAGCCATTTTGATGGTCGACTGAACTCTTGCGATTGATTCCTTTGCAGCTCCGCCCAATGTTATTGAACTTCCAGACGACAATGAAGATGTGCCATGAGGCCCACGGGAAGGAGGAGCAGGACTTCGAGCAAGAAAGCATCAACTAACAAGACGCCCCAGTCGACGCCGGCGACGGAACCAGTGTTTCAGCAGTCCGGAGACCTCAACCAGGCTTCTGTTACTTTTCTCGTTCCATTGTCGAGTGCAAAGCCATCAGCGTCAACTGCACAGGCTCCAACTTATCCATCGTCTTCACTTTTCACCACCCATCACGTCCCAGAGGACCAAGTGAGTGCCGCCAAAGAAGGTATACGCCAGGCGGGTCTGATGATGGAGCAGATGAAAGTGGTGCGCGAAGCCAGCCAAGCTGCCTATGATGCTAGCTCAGCCCTCCAGGCCAATGTCCAGGTTAGTTGATTTCCGACTGATCTCCTAGCTTGATGCTTGTTCTGTTAGGATATGCTACCTGAAAACTTTTACTGTGCATCTATTTGTCCGTCTACACTTTGCATCTGTACACCCACTGGGTATTTCAATTTCTGCTGAATAGTTTTTCCTCTTGAGTCAACTAGGTTGTGTCGCTTGAATCTTTGAACCAGTGGGGCATGCTGAGTGCACCCACTGGGTGTAGTCCCCGAGATCGCCGTCGAATGTTTGAATCGGCGGGGGTCTTTGAACAGAACTTTTCCACTCGGTCTGAGCAAATCACGTCAAGTGGAACTTGAACCAGTGGGGGCATGTTGAGTGCACCCACTGGGAGTAGTCGCCGAGACCATAGTCGACTGTGAGCAGCCGGTTATTGTTTGAGAACAAGTAATATTTTTTTCACTCGGTCTGGACAGACCATGTCGAGTGGAACCAGGACCAGTGGGGGTAGCTAAGTGCACCCACTGGGTGTAGTCCCCGAGACTACTGTTGAATGTTTGATTCGGCAGTAGTCTTAGAACTTTTTGAATTTGAACTTTATTGCCTGATAAGCAACCGAACTCTGTATTTGTCGACTGACTGTCTTCTGACCACAGAGATCTTGTGAACTTGGAGCTCGGTTTGTTGACTTGGAGCAGAAGCAGATCCAGCTCAATCTTGATCTGGGGTTAGCCAAGGAGAACTTGCAGAAGGCTAAGGATGATGCCGTTGGTATGAAAAACTTGTCGACTGACTCTTTTCTGAACCGAGTGTTATTTCCTTCCTCTGAACCAAGCGTTATTTCTTTCAGAAAAAATGAACCAGGCTTTGGCGAAGAAGGATATTGACCTTGCAGCCGCACAGAAAACATCAGAAGAGAAAACGACACTCGCCGACCAGAAGCTGGCCTCAGTCGGAAAACTAGAGGAAGAGAACACCAAGTTGAAGGCTGCCCTTGATGAAGCCAACAGGGAGGTGACTCGACTGAAGAAGGACAAAAGGACCCTGACCGACAAAGTGGAAGACATTGCCCGCAAGAGAGACGAGCTGGAGAATTATCTGGGAGGACTCGCCAAGAAGTTATTTCTTATGCTTGAAGGTGCTTTTCCTTGTCTGACTGACTTGCTGTTGTCGACTCGTTATATAGTTGTTGACTCATCATTTTATTGTGTGTGCAGAATTCTGCTAGAACTTCGAGGAAGAGACTGGGCGGATTGAGACAAACTTGGACCATCCTCTCCTCTGTTAAGGATGAAGCTGCCAGGAACGTGCTCCGACTGGAGTCTCGCCTTGCCAGCGTCATGGACTATCTTACACGGCTGAAGGTGGCAATGTCACACGACACTCTGTCCAAGGGAGACGCTCCAGAATGACCTCGAGTCTCTGATGACTCGACTCAATGAGATCCCCGGTCGAGTGGAGGAATGGAAGAAGTCTTCTGCCCAGTGTGGTGCTGATGTGGCTCTGTCTCTGGTTCGCGTCCACTGTAAGGAGGCCAAGGAAGAGAAGCTAGCAGTGCTCAAGGTGGCCAATACCAAGAGACTTGACTTCCAGTCCTTCATGGAGACTTTTATTGCTGTTGCCACTCGAATTGCATATGGAATCGACTTGGATGAGTTCGTTGAGCCAGCCAGCCCTCCTCCTGTGGGGTGAATAAACTCTTTATGATCCGTTTAAATTTGCCTCGGTATGCCAAGTGGTTTATTAACCATTAAACTCCTTTGGGCCTGATGCCTGAGTTCTTTAATCTGCGGCCCGGAACCTTGTGGGATTTATCTTAAACTTAGCCTTTCTTTGAGTATGCTTGTGTTTGCCTTTGAGTGGAACTTGTTTCTTCACTCGGAACAGTCTTTTGTGTCTGTGATGCAGTTCTTAGGAGAGGGTCATGGATGACCTGCACCTCATCGTCCTTGTGGATTGGGATGGAACGCACATTGTACTTGTGGCGCAACTCTGAGGAGAAGGTCGCAGTCGACCTGTACCTCGTCATCCTTGCGGATTAGGATGGAGCGCTACGTTATACTTGTGGTGCAGCTCTAAGGAGAAGGCTGTAATCGACCTACACCTCATCATCCTTGCGGATTAGGATGGAGCGTGTGGCCAAGTCCCCGAGAGAGAAGATCGTTCTTCACTCGAAATGTATTTCAAACTTAGGCGAGTACGGTACTGCAGCTAAGCCTCCGAGTGAGGGGGCTGCTCATCACTCGGTAGGATTTTTTAAACTTAGGCGAGTATAAGACTGCAGCTAAGCCCCCAAGTGAGAGGGTTGTTCATCACTCGGTAGGATTTTTCAAACTTAGGCGAGTACGAGACTGCAGCTAAGCCCCCGAGTGAGAGGGTCGCTCATCACTCCGTGGGATTTTTTCAAACTTAGGCGAGTACGGAACTACAGCTAAGCCTCCGAGTGAGAGGGTTGCTCATCACTCGGTAGGATTTTTTAAACTTAGGCGAGTACGGAACTGCAGCTAAGCCCCCGAGTGAGAGGGTCGCTCATCACTCGGTAGGATTTTTTAAACTTAGGCGAGTACAGAACTGTAGCTAAGCCCCCGAGTGAGAGGGTCGCTCATCACTCGGTGGGATTTTTTCAAACTTAGGCGAGTATGGAACTGCAGCTAAGCCTCCGAGTGAGAGGGTCGCTCATCACTCCGTAGGATTTTTTAAACTTAGGCGAGTACGGAACTGCAGCTAAGCCCCCGAGTGAGAGGGTCGCTCATCACTCGGTAGGATTTTTTAAACTTAGGCGTAGCATGTAATCAGAAGCTAAGCCCCGAGTGAGAGGGTCGCTCATCACTCGGTGGGATTTTTTCAAACTTAGGCGAGTACGGAACTGCAGCTAAGCCTCCGAGTGAGAGGGTCGCTCATCACTCGGTAGGATTTTTTAAACTTAGGCGAGTACGGAACTGCAGCTAAGCCCCCGAGTGAGAGGGTTGCTCATCACACGGTAGGATTTTTTAAAACTTAGGCGAATCGGATTCACAGCTAAGCCCCCAAGTGAGAGGGTTGCTCATCACTCGCTAGGATTTTTTGAAACTTAGGCAAATCGGATTCGCAGCTAAGCCTCCAAGTGAGAGGCTTGCTCTTCACTCGGTGGTTGTTCTTGAAACTTAGGCGAATCGGATTCGCAGCTAAGCCACCCACTGGGGGATTTTGCACACATGTATAAGTAATAACAATCATTCAGGAGACTGTAAACCATGTCCTTGATAAACAAACTGAAAGGTACTTCTTATTACATCACAACAGTCTGAACTCTTAAGTATAAAAGTGGCGGAGCAGCTCCGCATTCCAAGCGCGTGGCTCGTCTTTATTGTGCTCCACATTGTAGAGGTGATATGCTCCGTTGTGGAGCACCTTAGTGATGATCAAGGGGCCTTCCCAAGCGGGAGCAAGCTTATGTGGCCGTTGCTGATCCACTCGGAGAACGAGGTCCCCCTCTTGAAATGCTCGACCTCTCACATTTCTGGAATATAATCTACGAAGGTCTTGCTGATAGATAGTCGACCGGATCAAGGCCATATCTCTCCTCCTCCAGAAGATCAACAGCGTCCTGTTGAGCCTGTTCTGCTTCAGTTTCTGAGAAAAGTTCCACTTGGGGCGCGTTGTGAAGAAAGTCACTCGGAAGCACAGCTTCAGCCCCATACACCAAGAAGAAGGGAGTTCGACCAGTCGACCGATTTGGTGTTGTTCTCAATCCCCAAAGTACTGAAGGTAGCTCATCGACCCAAGCGTCTGCTGCATGCTTGAGGTCACGCATCAATCGAGGTTTCAGCCCTTTGAGGATCAGACATTTTGCTCTCTCCGCTTGCCCATTCGACTGTGGTTGGGCGACTGAAACATAGTCGACCCGAGTGCCTTGGGCAGCGCAGAAAGCTCTGAACTCGTTTGAATCAAAGTTTGACCCATTATCTGTGATGATGCTGTGTGGAACTCCATATCTGAAAGTTAACTCTCTGATGAAGCTGACAGCAGTACTTGATTCAAGGTTTTTGATAGGCTTAGCTTCAATCCATTTGGTGAACTTGTTGACTGCCACGAGCAGATGGGTGAAGGCACTCCTGCCAGTCCTTAGAGGTCCAACCATATCCAATCCCCAAAGAGCAAATGGCCAGACGAGTGGAATGGTCTTCAAGGCTGATGCAGGCTTGTGGGACATGTTAGAGTAGAATTGACAGCCCTCACACTTGTCAACTATTTCTTTTGCCATATCATTAGCACGTGGCCAGTAAAATCCTGCTCGGTATGCTTTGGCCACGATGGTCCGAGAGGACGCATGGTGACCACAGGTCCCCGAGTGGATATCATTCAGGATCATTCGGCCTTCTTCCGGTGTGATGCATCTCTGAGCGACTCCAGTAACACTTTCTCTATAAAGATGTCCGCCCATCACAGTAAAGGCTTTGGATCGAAAGATAATCTGACGAGCCTCTTCGTCATCCTCCGAGAGTTCTTTCATGAGAATATATGCAATGTACGGCACAGTCCAATCAGGAATAACGACCAAAACTTCCATGATCAAGTCGACCATGGCTGGGATTTCAACTTTAGTCAGATCAGTGGAGCTCTTAGGCTGTGGGGGCTCTTATGTGAAGGGATCCTCTTGAATGGATGGTGTGTGAATATGTTCCAAAAACACATTGCTAGGAATGGGCTCCCTCTTGGAACCTATCTTTGCCAGGTCATTAGCTGCCTGGTTCTTCAATCGGGGTATATGGTGAAGCTCTAACCCCTCAAACTTCTTTTCCAATTTCTTCACTGCATTGCAATAACCAGCCATAGTTGGACTCCTCACGTCCCATTCCTTCATCACTTGATTGACCACCAAATCCAAGTCGCCGTAAACCATAAGGCGCCGGGCGTCGAGTGAAATGGCCATACACAACTGATACGTCCATTTTGCATCATGCTTTTAAATCGATATTTATCGCATTATGGGCTGTTATTTCACGTTATGTCACAATACTTATGGCTATTCTCTCTTATTTTACAAGGTTTACATGAAGAGGGAGAATGCCGGCAGCTGGAATTCTGGGCTGGAAAAGGAGCAAATATTGGAGACCTATTCTATGCAACTCCAAAAGTCCTGAAACTCCACAGAATATCTTAAAATAAATAAAGAAAAAATTTCGCCAAAGATGAAGGCCAGGGGGCCCACACCCTGCTCATGAGGGTGGGGGGCGCGCCCCCCTACCTCGTGGGCCCCCTGGTGGCTCTCCGATGCCCATCTTCTCCTACATGAAGTCTTTCGATAAGAAAAAAAATAAGAAGGAACCTTTCGGGAAGAGACTCCGCCGCCACGAGGCGAAACCTTGGCGGAATCAATATAGGGCTCTGGCGGAGCTGTTCTGCCGGGGACACTTCCCTCCGGGAGGGGGAAATCATTGTCATCATCATCACCAATGCTCCTCTCATCGGGAGAGGGCAATCTCCATCAACATCATCACCAGCACCATCTCATCTCCAAACCCTAGTTCATCTCTTGTATCCAATTCTTGTCTCCAAGTCCGGGATTAGTGCTAGTAGGTTGCTAGTAGTGTTGATTACTCCTTGTAGTTGATGCTAGTTGGTTTATTTGGTGGAAGATCATATGTTCAGATCCTTTATGCATATTATTACCCCTGTGATTATGAACATGAATATGCTTTGTGAGTAGTTACGTTTGTTCCTGAGGACAAGGGAGAAGTCTTGCTATTAGTAGTCATGTGAATTTGGTATTCGTTCGATATTTTGATGAGATGTATGTTGTCTAGCCTCTAGTGGTGTTATGTGAACATCGACGACATAACACTTCACCATTATTTGGGCCTAGAGGAAGGCATTGGGGAGTAATAAGTAGATGATGGGTTGCTAGAGTGATGTAAGCTTAAACCCTAGTTTATGCGTTGCTTCGTAAGGGCTGATTTGGATTCATATGTTTCATGCTATGGTTAGGTTTACCTTAATACTTTTGTTGTAGTTGCGGATGCTTGCAATAGAGGTTAATCATAAGTGGGATGCTTGTTCAAGTAAGAACAGCACCCAAGCACCGGTCCACCCACATACCAAATTATCAAAGTACCAAACGCGAATCATATGAGCGTGATGAAAACTAGCTTGAGGATATTCCCATGTGTCCTTGGGAGCGCTTTTCCTATTATAAGAGTTTGTCCAGGCTTGTCCTTTGCTACAAAAAGGATTGGGCCGCCTTGCTGAACTTTTTTTTACTATTGTTACTTGTTGCTCGTTACAATTTATCTTATCACAAAACTATCTGTTACCACTTATTTCAGTACTTGCAGAGAATACCTTGCTGAAAACCGCTTATCATTTCCTTCTGCTCCTCGTTGGGTCCGACACTCTTACTTATCGAAAGGACTACAATAGATCCCCTATACTTGTGGGTCATCAAGACTATTTTCAGGCGCCGTTGCCGGGGAGTGTAGCGCCTTTGGTAGGTGGAATTTGGTAAGGAAAATTTATATAGTGTGCTGAAATTTTCATCACTTGTTACTATGGAAAGTAATTCTCGAGAGGCTTGTTCGGGTATCTTCACCCCATCCAAGAGAGCAAAGAGTTGCTCCTCAACCTACTGAACCTATTGAAAATGAAACTCCTTTTGAAATTCCTTCGGGTATGATGGAAAAACTGCTAGCTAACACTTTTACAGGAGATGGAACAAAGCATCCTGATGAACATCTACTCTATGTGGATGAAGTTTGTGGACTATTTAGGCTTGCAGGTATACCCGATGATGTTGTTAAGAAGAAGGCCTTCCCTTTATCTTTGAAGGGAGACACATTGACATGGTATAGGCTATGTGATGATACGAGATCATGGAACTATAAAAGATTGAAACCGAATTTCATCAAAATATTACCCTATGCATCTTGTTCATCGTGATCGCAATTATATATATAATTTTTGGCCTCATGAAGGAGAAAGCATCGCTCAAGCTTGGGGAGGCTTAAATCAATGTTATATTCATGCCCCAATCATGAGCTCTCAAGAGTGACAATTCTTCAGAATTTTTATGCCCGGCTTTCCGATAACAATCGCACCATGCTCGATACTTCTTGTGCTGGCTCTTTTATGATGAAGACTATTGAATTTAAATGGAATTTATTGGATAGAATTAAACGCAACTCTGAAGATTGGGACCTCAACGATGGTAAGGAGTCAGGTGTGACGCCTAAGTTTGATTGTGTTAAATCTTTTATGAATACCGATATTTTCCGTAAGTTTAGCAATAAATATGGACTTGACTATGAGATAGTAGCTTATTTCTGTGAATCTTTTGCTACTTATGTTGATCTCCCCAAGGAGAAGTGGTTTAAATATCATCCTCCCATAGAAGTAAAAGTAGCTGCACCTATTAAAGTTGAAGAAAAGATTGTCACTTATAATGATCCTATTGTTCCCACTTCTTATGTTGAGAAACCACCTTTCCCTGTTAGAATGAAGGATCATGCTAAAGCTTCAACTGTTGTTCATAAAAGCAATATTAGAACTTATACACCTCCTGAGCAAGTTAAAGTAGAACCTAATATTGCTATTGTTAAAGATCTCTTGTGTGATAATATTGATGGGCATGTTATTCAGTTCTGCGGTGAAACTGCTAGAATTGCTAAACCGTGTGATAAAGATAAACATAGACCTGTGGTAGGCGTGCCTGTTATTTCTGTTAAAATAGGAGATCATTGTTATCATGGCTTATGTGATATGGGTGATAGTGCTAGTGTAATACCCATTGACTTATACAAAGAAATTATGCATGAAATTGCACCTGCTGAGTTAGAAGATATTGATGTTACAATTAAACTTGCCAATAGAGATACTATATCTGCAATGGCAATTGTTAGAGATGTTGAAGTCTTGTGTGGGAAAACTAAATATCCTGCTGATTTTCTTGTTCTTGGTTCTCCACAAGATAGCATTTGTCCCATTATATTTGGTAGACCCTTCTTGAATACTGTTAATGCTAAGATAGACTGCGAAAAGAGTGTTGTTACTATTGGCTTGGATGATATGGTTCATGAGTTTAATTTCTCTAAATTCAGTAAACAACATCGCGAGGAAGAATTGCCTAGTAAGGATGAAATTATTGGTCTTGATTCTATTGCCGTACCTCCTAGTGATCCTTTAGAACACTATTTGCTAGACCATGAAAATGATATGTTCATGAATGAAAGACGGGAAATAGATGAAGTATTCTTTAAACAGGAACCTATTCTGCAACACAATTTTGCTGTTGAAATCTTAGGGATCCTCCTCCACCCAAGGGCGATCCGTGTTTGAGCTTAAATCGTTGCCTGATAATCTTAAATATGCTTATCTTGATGAAAAGAAAATATATCCTGTTATTATTAGTGCTAACCTTTCAGAGCATGAAGAAGAAAGATTATTGAATACTCTGAAGAAGCACCGTGCCGCTATTTGATATACTCTTGATGATCTTAAGGGCATTAGTCCCACTCTATGTCAACATAAAATAAATTTGGAAGCGGATGCCAAACCAGTTCGTGATCCTCAACAACGTTTGAATCCTAAAATGAAAGAAGTGGTAAGAAAATAAATACTCAAGCTTCTAAAGGCAGGTATAATTTATCCCGTTGCTGATAGCCAGTGGGTAAGTCATGTCCATTGTGTCCCTAAGAAGGGAGGTATTACTGTTGTCCCTAATGATAAAGATGAATTTATCCCGCAAAGAATTATCACAGGTTATAGGATGGTAATTGATTTCCGCAAATTAAAGAAAGCTACTAAGAAAGATCATTACCCCTTACCTTTTATTGATCAAATGCTAGAAAGATTATGCAAACATACACATTATTGCTTTCTAGATGGTTATTCTGGTTTCTCTCAAATACCTGTCGGCTAAGGATCAATCGAAGACTACTTTTACATGCCCTTTTGGTACTTCTGCTTATAGACGTATGCCTTTTGGTTTATGTAATGCACCTGCTACCTTTCAAAGATGCATGATGGCTATATTCTCTGACTTTTGTGAAAAGATTTGTGAGGTTTTGATGGACGACTTTTCCATCTATGGTTCCTCTTTTGATGATTGCTTGAGCAATCTTGATCGAGTTTTGCAGAGATGTGAAGAAACTAATCTTGTCTTGAATTGGGAAAAGTGCCACTTTATGGTTAATGAAGGTATTGTCTCGGGGCACAAAGTTTACGAAGAGGTATTGAAGTTGATACAGCTAAGGTTGATGCTATTGAAAAGATGCCATGTCCCAAGGACATCAAAGGTATAAGAAGTTTCCTTGGTCACGCCGGATTTTATAGGAGGTTCATTAAGGACTTCTCAAAAATTTCTCGGCCTCTGATTAATTTATTACAAAAAGATGTACCATTTGACTTTGATGATGACTGTGTAGAGGCATTTGAAATACTTAAGAAAGCATTAGTCTCTGCACCTATTGTTCAGCCACCTGATTGGAATTTACCCTTTGAAATCATGTGTGATGCTAGTGATTATGCTGTAGGTGCTGTTCTAGGGCAAAGAGTTGATAAGAAATTAAATGTTATCCATTATGCTAGTAAGACTCTAGACAATGCTCAACGAAATTACGCTACTACTGAAAAGGAACTTTTAGCAGTTGTATTTGCTTGTGATAAATGCAGACCTTATATTGTTGATTCTAAAGTAACTATTCACACTGATCATGCTGCTATTAAATACCTTATGGAAAAGAAAGATGCAAAACCTAGACTTATTAGATGGGTTCTCTTGCTGCAAGAATTTGATTTGCATATTGTTGATAGAAAAGGAGCTGAGAACCCCGTTGCACACAACTTATCTAGATTAGAGAATGTTCTTGATGACCCACTACCTATTGATGATAGCTTTCCTGATGAACAATTAAATGTCATAAGCACTTCTCGTAGTACTCCATGGTATGTTGATTATGCTAATTACGTTGTTGCTAAATTTATACCACCTAGCTTCACATACCAGCAAAAGAATTTTTTTTCTATGATTTGCAACATTACTTTTGGGATGACCCACATCTTTATAAAGAAGGTGTAGATGGTGTTATTAGACGTTGTGTACCTGAGCATGAACAGGAACAGATCCTACGCAAGTGTCACTCTGAAGCTTATGGAGGACACCACACTAGAGATAGAACTGCACATAAGGTATTGCAATCCGGTTTTTATTGGCCCACTCTCTTCAAGGATGCCCGTAAGTTTGTCTTGTCTTGTGACGAATGTCAAAGAATTGGTAATATTAGTAGACGTCAAGAAATGCCTATGAATTATTCACTTGTTATTGAACCATTTGATGTTTGGGGCTTTGATTATATGGGACCTTTTCCTGCCTCTAATGGTTATACACATATTTTAGTTGATGTTGATTACGTTACTAAGTGGGTAGAAGCTATTCCAACTAGTAGTGCTGATCATAACACTCTATTAAAATGCTTAAGGAAGTTATTTTTCCGAGGTTTGGAGTCTCTAGATATTTAATGACTGATGGTGGTTCACATTTTATTCATGGTGCTTTCCGTAAAATGCTTGCTAAATATGACGTTAATCATAGAATTGCATCTCCATATCACCCACAGTCTAGTGGTCAAGTAGAATTGAGCAATAGAGAGCTCAAATTAATTTTGCAAAAGACTGTTAATAGGTCTAGAAAGAATTGGTCCAAGAAACTTGATGATGCATTATGGGCCTATAGAACTGCATATAAGAATCCTATGGGTATGTCTCCGTATAAAATGGTTTATGGGAAAGCATGTCACTTACCTCTCTAACTAGAACATAAGGCATATTGGGCTATTAAAGAGCTCAAATATGATTTCAAACTTGCTGGTGAGAAGAGGTTATTTGATATTAGCTCACTTGATGAATGGAGAGCCCAAGGTTATGAAAATGCCAAGTTGTTTAAAGAAAAAGTTAAAAGATGGCATGACAAAAGGATACAAAAGCGTGAGTTTAATGTAGGTGATTATGTATTGCTATACGACTCTCGTTTGATATTTTTTTGCAGGAGAACTTCTCTCTAAATGGGAAGGACCCTATGTTATCGAGGAGGTCTATCGTTCCGGTGCTACAAAAATCAACAACTTCGAAGGCACAAATCCGATGGTGGTAAACGGTCAAAGGATCAAACATTATATCTCAGGTAATCCAATAAATGTTGAAACCGATATTATTGAAACCGTAACCCCGGAGGAATACATAAGGGACACTTTCCAGACCGTTTCAGACCCCGGAGGAATACAAAAGGAATAGGTATGTGGTACGGTAAGTAAACCGACTCCAAAACAATTTTTAAGGCAATATTTCTCCGTTTTGGAATATTTAGAAAAATACAAAAATAAGTAGCAGTCCGGGAAGGACACTAGGGCCCCACGAGGGTGGTGGGCGTGCCCTACCCTCTGGGCGCGCCCCCTACCTCGTGAGCACCTCATGTGCCCTCCGGACTCCGTTTTCTTGCACGATACGTATTTTGGTCAGTAAAAATTCATTATATATTCTCCCGAAGGTTTTGACTCCCGTATCATGCAATTATCTCATGTTCTTGTTTCAAGTTGTTGCTGCTACGGATTAGATCAACATGTCGTCCCAGGATTCAGAAGGAGAAAGCTATGTGGATGATTACCTAGCCAATCCGAAGGTCTATGGAGACGTGGAGCACGATGGTTGGACTACGAAGGAAGAAGAGGACTATGAACCCAAGCGGAAGGAGGAGACGAGCTCAGATGATGAAGCCCCATTACCTCAACCTGGGGACATGCATGTGGAGTTCAAAAAGTCAAGTCTCCCTGATAGGGTAAAGAAACCAAAGTTCGAGTTTATCCCTTTTCATCTCTTGCAGGAAAATAAGCAGGACCTATGCAAGAAGATATTAACCCTGGAGTGGGAGATTGATGTTGTGAGGGATCAAAATGCCGTCCTCAAGCGCAAATTAAGGGAGAAACCTATGCCATTAACTAAATCAACAACACCTCCACCTTCACCGACAAAGAAGGAGACATAATCACATGGGTATGGGCACTCCCCTTGGCAACTGCCAAGCTTGGGGGAGGTGCCCCGGTATCGTATCACCATCACAACTCCTATCTTTACCGTTTTTCTTAGTTCGATCCATTTAGTAGTATCTTGATCTAGTAGAATAAAGTTTATGGCTTGAGTTTTGAGTTTTGCTTTATGATCCCTCTATGTAATTGAGTCTGCGAGCTATATAATAAAGATTAGTGTTGAGTCAAGGGCTTGATTATTTTGCCATGATCTTGGGTGAGTAAAAGAATAGAAAGAAGAAAAGAATAAAAAGAAACAAAGAGTTCATATTGATCTTATTGAGAGTAATGACTTCACATAGAAAGAGTATGATGATTAAAAGTTGTTGGGAGTTGGCAAATATAGCTTTGGTCATCATTGCAATTAATAGGAAGTAATAAGGAAAGAGAGGTTTCACATATAGATATATTATCATTGACATCTTTTATAATTGAGAGCACTCATTAAAATATGACATGCTAAAGAGTTGATGTTGGACAAGGAAGACAACGTGATGAGTTATGTTTTCTTATATCTGAGATAAAGTATGTTGTCATGGGTCCTCTAACATGTTGAGCTTGCCTTTCCCCCTCATGCTAGCAAAATTCTCAGCACCAAGTAGAGATACTACTTGTGCTTCCAAATACCCTTAAACCAGTTTTGCCATTAGAGTCCACCATATCTACCTATGGATTGAGTAAGATCCTTCAAGTAAGTTGTCATCGGTGCAAGCAATAAGAATTGCTCCCTAAATATGCATGACTTATTAGTGCAGAGAAATAAGCTTTGTACGAACTTGTTGTGGAAGTAATAAAAGCGACAAACTGCATAATAAAGGTCCACATACAAGGGTCAATATAAAGTGACGGTCTTTTGCATTAAGATTTTGTGCATCAACCCTAAACGCGCATGACAACCTCTGCTTCCCTCTGCGAAGGGCCTATCTTTTATTATTATCTTCTACCTTATGCAAGAGTCATGGTGATCTTCACCGTTCCTTTTTCATTTTATCCTTTGGCAAGCCCAGCATGTTGGAAAGAACATGATAAATATATCTAATTGGATGTAGGGGAGCATGAATTATTATTGTTGACATTACCCTTGAGGTAAAAGGTTGTGGGCCAGAACTATAAGCCCCTATCTTTCTCTGTGTCCGATTGAAACTCCATAACCACAAGTATTGCGTGAGTGTTAGCAATTATGAAGGACTAAGTGATAGTTGAGTATGCGGACTTGCCTTTAAGCTCTGACATAGACTCTTTCCGATGTTATGATAAATTGCAATTGCTTCAATGACTGGGGTTATAATTTGTTAGTGCTCAATAAGGTTTCTGATTCATACCTTTGCATTGTGAAAGGATCATCACTTGAACATAAGTAATCATATGACAAAATCTATATATGTTGCTATTATGAGAATAATCATGATGCCTTCATGTCCGTATTTTATTTTTATCGGCGCCTCTACCTCTAAACATGAGGACATATTTATTGTTATCGGCTTTTCGCTTGAGGACAAGCGAGGTCTAAGCTTGGGGGAGTTGATACGTCCATTTTGCATCATGCTTTTATATCGATAATTATCGCATTATGGGCTGTTATTTCACGTTATGTCACAATACTTATGTCTATTTTCTCTTATTTTACAAGGTTTACATGAAGAGGGAGAATGCTTAAGCCTGGAATTCTGGGCTGGAAAAGGAGCAAATATTGGAGACCTATTCTGTGCAACTCCCAAAGTCCTGAAACTCCAAGGAATATCTTAAAATAAATAAAGAAAAATCGTCGCCAAAGATGAAGGCCAGGGGGACCACACCCTGCTCATGAGGGTGGGGGGCGCCCCCCTACCTCGTGGGCCCCCTGGTGGCTCTCCGATGCCCATCTTCTCCTATATGAAGTCTTTCGATGAGAAAAAAATAAGAAGGAACCTTTCGGGACGAGACTCCGCCGCCACGAGGCGGAACCTTGGCGGAATCAATCTAGGGCTCTGGCGGAGCTGTTCTGCCGGGGACACTTCCCTCTGGGAGGGGGAAATCATCGTCATCATCATCACCAACGCTCCTCTCATCAGGAGAGGTCAATCTCCATCAACATCTTCACCGGCACCATCTCATCTCCAAACCCTAGTTCATCTCTTGTATCCAATTCTTGTCTCCAAGTCTGGGATTGGTGCTAGTAGGTTGCTAGAAGTGTTGATTACTCCTTGTAGTTGATGCTAGTTGGTTTATTTGGTGGAAGATCATATGTTCAGATCCTTTATGCATATTATTACCCTCTGATTATGAACATGAATATGCTTTGTGAGTAGTTACGTTTGTTCTTGAGGACAGGGGAGAAGTCTTGCTATTAGTAGTCATGTGAATTTGGTATTCGTTCGATATTTTGATGATATGTATGTTGTCTATCCTCTAGTGGTGTTATGTGAACGTCGACTACATCACTTCACCATTATTTGGGCCTAGAGGAAGGCATTGGGGAGTATAAGTAGATGATGGGTTGCTAGAGTGACAGAAGCTTAAACCCTAGTTTATGCGTTGCTTCGTAAGGGGCTGATTTGGATCCATATGTTTAATGATATGGTTAGGTTTACCTTAATACTTTTGTTGTAGTTGTGGATGCTTGCAATAGAGGTTAATCATAAGTGGGATGCTTGTTCAAGTAAGAACAGCACCCAAGCACCGGTCCACCCACATACCAAATTATCAAAGTACCGAACGCGAATCATATGAGTGTGATGAAAACTAGCTTGACGATATTCCCATGTGTCCTCGGGAGCGCTTTTCCTATTATAAGAGTTTGTCCAGGCTTGTCCTTTGCTACAAAAAGGATTGGGACACCTTGCTGCACTTTGTTTACTATTGTTACTTGTTGCTCGTTACAATTTATCTTATCACAAAACTATCTGTTACCACTTATTTCAGTACTTGCAGAGAATACCTTGCTGAAAACCGCTTATCATTTCCTTCTGCTCCTCGTTGGGTTCAACACTCTTACTTATCAAAAGGACTACAATAGATCCCCTATACTTGTGGGTCATCAACAACTCGTACAGAAGTGCCTCATATTCAGCTTCATTGTTGGAGGAGTCAAAGTGAATCTGGAGAACATAGCTGAGCTTGTCGCCTCGCGGAGACACCAGGACTACCCCAGCACCTGAACCATTCAACATCTTGGACCCTTCAAAGAACATAGTCCAATGTTCCAACTGAATCTGAGTCGGTAGTTGTTGTTCAATCCACTCGACGAGAAAATCTGCTATTGCTTGGGATTTGATTGCTTTCTTTGCTTCGAACTTAATATCCAACAGAAAGAGTTCAATCGCCCATTTGGCCACTCGATCAGTTGCATCTTTGTTGTTCAAAATTTCTGATAATGGAGCATCGCTGACGACTATAATTGAATGATCTGAGAAGTAGTGCGCAACTTTCTTTGTGGTCAAGTAAATCCCGTAGACCAGCTTCTGATAATGTGGATACCTCTGCTTGGATGGGGTTAACACTTCAGAAATATAATACACTGGGCATTGAACCTTGTAGGCCTTGCCTTCTTCTTCCCGCTCGACCGTGAGTACTGTACTGACAACTTGTCCAGTGGCTGCAATATAAAGCAGAAAAGGCTCTTTGCTGATTGGAGCAGAAAGCACCGGCTGGGTGGAAAGTAGGGTTTTGAGCTCTGCAAATGCTGCGTCAGCTTCAGGAGTCCACTCGAACTTATTAGATTTCTTCATCAAGCAGTAAAGAGGCAGTGCCTTTTCACCGAGATGAGAGATGAATCGACTCAAAGCGGCCAAACAACTAGTAAGCTTCTAAATGTCGTGTAAACGCACGGGGCATTTCATTCGGAGTATTGCACCAACTTTCTCTGGGTTTGCATCGATCCCACGTTCGGAAACGAGGAAACCGAGTAACTTGCCACCTGGAACTCTAAACGTACACTTCGACGGATTGAGCTTGATATCATATCTCCTCAGATTGGCAAAGGTTTCAGCGAGGTCTGTCAGCAGGTCGGAACCTTTACGTGACTTAACCATGATGTCATCCATGTATGCTTCCACATTCCGACTGATTTGAGTGAGCAGGCACTTCCGTATCATGCGCATGAATGTGGCACTAGCATTCTTGAGACCAAAGGGCATGGTGACATAACAAAAGCACCCGAATGGGGTGATAAAAGCTGTTTTTATTTCATCGGGTCCATACAGTCGGATCTGATGGTACCGGAATATGCATCCAGGTAAGACAACCGCTCACATCCCGCAGTCAAGTCGACTATCTGATCGATGCGAGGAAGAGGGAAGTGATCCTTCGGGCAGGCCCGATTGATATACTTGAATTCAATACACATACGGAATGAATGATCTTTCTTAGGAACCATGATGACATCGGCAAGCCACTCGGAATGGTAAATCTCTAGGATGAACTCAGTTGCGAGAAGCTGAGCCACTTCCTCGCCAATTGCTTTTCTCTTCTATACGCCGGACCGTCGGAGATGCTCTTTGACTGGTTTTACCTTTGGGTCGACTCGCAAACGGTGCTCAGCCAGTCCCCTGGGTACACCTGGCATGTCAGAAGGTTTCCATGCAAAGATGTCCCAGTTCTCACGGAGGAACTGGATGAGCGCTTCTTCCTATTTGTTGTCGAGTGTTGTTGGGGATATTACTACTGGGTATAAACCGGCCAGGAGAGGCCGGGTTACCCCCAAAATGAGTTATTTATATTTGAAGCCCATGAAGACAAGGAGTATGGCGCTTTACGAAGGCCCAGGGCCCAGAGGCGGGTTATGGCCTGTAGACATAAACCGCCATATCATATGTAACTTGTGTTGTTAGATAAGAAAGGTAGAAACTGAGCCGGACACATTTATGAGCCGGCCTCGGGTTTCTGTAAACCGCCGGGCGTCAACCTGTGTATATAAAGGGACGACCCGGTGGCGGTTTAGGGACAACAAACAACAACTCGAGAGCCAGGCATAGCGGATTTGCTCCCTAGTCATCGAAACCCTAGCAATTACACAACAACTGGATTAGGCCTTTACCTTCACCGCAAGGGGCCGAACCAGTATAAAACTCTCCGTGTCCTTTGTCCGCTTTAACCCCTTTAAGATAACCCGTCGCGATGGCTCCACGACTAAGTCCTTTCACTAGGACATATGCCGTGACAAAACCACGACAGTTGGCGCCCACCGTGGGGCCATCGCATGATGGTTTCGAGTTCTTAGAGGGCAGCTTCGAAGGGCTCAAGGGATACACTGTGGGCCGGATGACTAAGAGTCGTCGTGGCAAGCTCTACGTCGACGACGCAGGCTGGGGCCCCGAGGCCGGCTCAATTGAGTACGGGTACCGGGTCCCCTTTGGCGGCATTCACGTTTTCATTGGGCCGGATATCTGCACCGACATCGTCGAAACGACCCAGCGTGCGAGATTTGCCCGGTTTCAGGCTGCCATGAAACATGGCTTCATGGGAGTCATCCATGGAGCGGAATCTGAGGTTAGATCGGCATCTAGTGGTGAGACCGTCGTTTACTCGGATGACGAGTCATCGACCGGAGAGACCGAGTCATTGTACCAGTTGCAAGATGGCCGGATTGGGGGTTGTTCCGATGGCGACAGTATTCTGGACCCATTTGATCCGCCAAGCCGGGTTGCGATCTTCATGGCCGGTACACAGCCAGCGTACCACTCTTCGACCGCAGCGGCGATGGTTTCTGGATTAGTAGAGGCGACATCAGCCGGGGCAGGAGGCCCTGTGCGACTGCCAGCTCAGGTTTTATCTGACTTATTTGACGCTCTGGCAGTACTGCTGGCGGAAGTTAACCCGGCGAACCAGGATGAGCATAGCACGGAGATCGCGAAGGTAAAGGATCAGATAACTCAGGCCAAGGTGGACCTAGCGGCCGAGGATACCAGGATGGCTGCAGAATGGCCGAGTTGGAGGCACGGGCTTACCGGCTTATCTTGGATCAGAGCGTGTCAAACAATGTCATGAGGAGAAGGTACCGGTCTCACCTGCCTCCGGTTTATGAGGCCAGGAATCTCTTTGACACCCCAGGAGTAGGAACCAGTAATCCGCAAGTGGTAAACCGGGTGGAGGCACCTGGAACGGGGGCACCGGTTCAGCCACGTCCAATAGATCCGCCCCGTCAGAACAACGTCCTGTCACAGCACGTCCCAACACCACCGGGTCATTACTCTAAACCGTTGGATAACATTGTGGCCGCCGCTTCACGATTGGCAGCTCTCTCGATTGAAGGCGAGTCCCCAGTGGCGATCGAGACACGATGGGCTAGGGAGCTCCTTCAGACAGCCTTGACTTAGCAGCAGGCTTATTCATACAGCCGCGAAAGGATTCATTCTACTCACCGCCCCAGCCGGAGTTACAGCAGGCATATAGATGAACCGGCCGTGTCGAGCAGTGCGCGAAATCGTAATCCGCCCCTTGGCCATAACCCGACGGGTGGCGGTGGTGATGCTCAGGATGTGGTGGATCATGCTAGGGCGCGTCGAGAGGCCAAGTTAGCGGCGCATCATGAGGCCCGCCAGCTTACTCCGGTTCATCCAACAACTTTGGTGGAACCAGGGGTTACCTCCAGTTCTTTGGGGATACCGTGTCTCGTCCCAGCACTGCGCAATGTACGGCTGCCCAAGGATTTCAACGGCCCACGTAAGGTGCCGAATTACACTGCCGATTTATCCCCCGAGTCGTGGGTTGAAAGCTATGAGATGGCAATGGAGATGCTGGATGTGGACGATGCGGCGTGTGCTAAATACTTCACCATGATGTTGGAGGGAACATCTCGCACATGGTTGAAAAACCTGCTAGCTAACTCCATTGGGTCATGGGCCGAGTTAAGGGCCTGGTTTATCCAGAATTTCAAGGATACATGCAAGCAGCCCATGTCAATTATGGACTTAGCTGCCTATGTCCAGGAGGAAGGAGAGTCTACAACCCAATGGGTGCGCCGGGTTTCAGAGATTTTGCATTCTTCAGACCGCATCAACGCTGATACAGCAGTTTAACGTTGGAAGGCAATTGCCGGTTTGCACCTCTGAAGTTGAAGTTGGGACGGCTCAAACGTCATTGCAATGACATGGGAACACTTATGGCAGCTCTGTTGAAGTATGCCGACTCTGATAGTACCAAGGACCCCGTGTCTGACGACAACAAGACAGGGAAGGGAAAGAAGAGCGGCAACACCAAAGGGTAGCAGCATAACCCGGCGTGTCATGGAAACAGCGGTAAGCGTAAAGCAGATAACAGTTTAGATTTTGTGGCTAACACCAACACGCAGGATAATGGCCAGCGTCGTAAGGGTAAACTGCCCCCGCGTGGTGGAGGACCAAGTCCCAATCCGGAGCGCCTGTCTCACCTGTTAAACCAGCCTTGCCCAAAGCATGGGTCGCAGGATAAGCCGGCCACGCACCTCTGGAAGGATTGTTATATTATGCGGGAGTTCAAAAATTCTGATTTTTTTCGGTATGATCATGGACCGGGCGGCGGTTCAGGCCCCGGTCTCATGGGCCGGGTTACCGTGGAGGCAGTTCCAGTTCAGGTTTTCACGGTAATCAGAGCGGACATGACAATCAAGGCAATCAGGGCAACCAAGGTGGTTATAATCATCGGGAGTCAAGAAGAATACAGCAATGGGTTACCAGAGCAACCCAAGCGGTTGAATAGTGGGCGCATACCATGTCTTCACCACAAGCCTGTGCAAGCGCGATCAGAAGCTTCATAAAAGGGCAGTAAACTCCGTTGAACCGGCGGTGCCCCATTACTTGCGCTGGTCTGAACAACCCGTTGTGTGGAGTCGAGAGGATCATCCGCCTCGGGTTGATAATCCGGGTCATCTGGCATTGGTGGTGGCACCTCAGGTTGGAGGATATAAGTTCACCAAGGTACTCATGGATGGAGGGAGTAGTATCAATATCCTTTATTATGAAACCTTCCGTCGCATGGGGTTAGCAGATAAAAATCTTAAACCGTCAAACACCGTTTTTCATGGTGTGGTGCCTGGTAAATCGGTGTATCCAGTTGGTAAGATAGCTCTGGAGGTGGCTTTTGGAGATGAGCATGACTCAGGATCAGAAACATTGACTTTTGAAGTAGTAAAGATCAAGAGCCCATATCATGCCCTGTTTGGACGGCCGGCTTATGCCAAGTTCATGGCAAGGCCCTGTTATGTTTATCTACAGCTCAAGATGCCGGGCCATAAGGGGACCATCACAGTACATGGGAGCCGCAAGATTGCTTTAGAATGTGAAGAAGGTGATGCAGCATATGCTGAGTCGGTTTGTGCGACAGAGGAGTTGAAGTTCTACAAAGACAATGTTGATCCGGCGGATATGACTTCTCTGAAGAAACCAACTACAGAGCATGATCCGGCCTTGAAGTTTAAATCGGCTGATGAGACTAAGCTGGTTGATTTTGTTCCTGGCGATTCATCTCAGTAGTTTAGCATCAGCGCTAACTTGCATCCGAAATAGGAAAGTGCGCTCATCGAGTTCATCCGTGAGAATCGGGACATCTTTGCATGGAAACCCTCCGACATGCCAGGTGTACCGAGGGAACTCGCTGAGCACACTCTTAATGCTGATCCCAAGTTTAAACCGGTCAAGCAGTTTCTCCGTCGCTTCAATGAAGAAAGGCGCAAGGCTATTGGTGAGGAGGTAGCCTGGCTCTTTGTGGTTGGCTTTATCGTCGAAGTATTTCATCCTGAGTGGTTGGCTAATCCGGTGCTGGTACTTAAGAAGAACGACACTTGGCGTATGTGTGTGTGGATTACACAGATTTGAACAAGGCTTGTCGAGCAGATCATTTTGCTCTCCCTCGTATTGATCAGATCATTGATGCTACGGCGGGTTGTGAGCATTTGGGCTTTCTGGATGCATACTCTGGTTACCATCAGATTAAAATGGCAGTTAAGGACCAGGAGAAGACAACTTTTATAACTCCCTTTGGAGCCTTCTGCTATGTGTCTATGCCTTTTGGGCTCAAGAGTGCCCAGGCGACTTATCAGCGCTGTGTGCGGAATTGTCTTCATAATCAGATCGGCTGCAATGTTCATGCTTATGTGGATGATATTGTGGTGAAATCCAGAAAGGAGGGGACATTGATAGATGACTTGAAGGAGACCTTCGATAACCTCCGGGTTTATAAAATGATGCTTAATCCGGCCAAGTGTGTTTTTGGTGTACCAACATGCAAACTCTTGGGCTTTCTGTTGTCTAACAGGGCATTGAAGCTAATCCGGAGAAAATCAAGTCTATAACTTCTTTGGCTAAACCAAAGTGTATCAATGATGTTCAACGCCTGGCAGGCCGGATTACAGCCTTGAGCCGGTTTATCAATCGCCTTGGGGAGAAGGCAATCCCTTTATATCAGATGCTGAAGAAGACGGATGACTTCGTCTAGCGTGACGCCACCAATGAAGCATTTGAGGACTTAAAGCGACAGCTGGCCGGGCCGTCGGTCCTTCCTGCTCCTGTTGATAAAGAGCCCTTGTTGTTATATGTGGCTGCTAATGCCCGGGCTGTTAGCGTGGCTATTGTGGTGGAGCGCAAGGAGGCCGGAAAGGAGTATCCGGTTCAACAGCTTTATTATATCAGTGAAGTACTTATTGAGTCCAAGCAGAGGTACCCACATTGGCAGAAGCTGGTGTACGGAGTTTTCATGGCGAGCTGGAAGCTTAAGCAATATTTCCAGGGCCATCCCATCACTGTGGCCAGTTCTGCTCCTTTGGGGGATATAATCCAGAACAAGGATGCAACTAGCCGGGTTGCCAAGTGGGCTATTGAGCTTGGGCCTTACGGGTTAAAATATGTGCCCCGGACGGCGATCAAATATCAGGCGCTTGTAGATTTCATCAATGACTGGACAGAATTACAGGCGCCAGAAGAGAAGCCAGATCATACTTATTGGACTATTCATTTCGATGGGTCCAGGCAATTGGAGGGCTCGAAATTTGAGTCGTGCTAACTTGCCCACGAGGTGATAAGTTTTGTTATGTTCTCTATTTAATGTTCCCTTGCACTAACAATGCAGCTGAATATGAGGCTTTACTCCACGGTCTTCGGATGGCTAAGGAGATGAATTTGAGCTAGGTTAAGTGCTTCGGTGACTCGGACCTAGTGGCTCAACAAGTGTCTGGTACTTGGGATTCCAAGGATCCGCTCATGGCAGCATATCATCGAGAGGTGGATATTGTTGCATGTCACTTCAAAGGCTATCAGGTTGATCATGTGGACCAGCGGAAGAATGAAGCGGCGGAGGCTTTAAGCCGTTTGGGTTCCCAGCCTAAACCGGTTCCACCCAACGTATTTCTGGATGTGGTGGATAATCCGTCGGTTAAACTCCCCACAGAGGAGAATCTGACTGTTCCTGATCCGGAGGCTCAATTGGTGGCAGCACTTCATATCGTCCCAGATTGGACGCTCCCATATTTGGCGTATATGAACCGGGGCGAGTTACCGGAGGATGAAACCTTGGCCAGGCAGATAATCCGGACGGTCCAAGTCCATGACTATTATCAATGGAGAATTACATCATTGCAGTGTGACATGGGCGTTTCAGCGTTGCGTGTCTCCTGAAGAAGGCCGTGAGATTCTGCATGAGATCCACGAAGGGGAATGTGGTCATCACGCCGGTTCAAAGTCCCTGGTGGCTAAAGCCTTTCGTCATGGCTTCTATTGGCTGACGGCTCATGCTGATGCGGAGGACTTAGTGAAGAAGTGCGACGGCTGTCAGAAATTTTCACGCCGAGCTCATGTTCCGGCCCAAGAATTGAGGACGATTCCAATCACTTGGCCATTTGCAACTTGGGGGCTAGATATGGTTGGGCCCTTTAAGATATCCAAGGACAAGAAGACCCACCTTTTGGTGGCGGTTGATAAGTTCACTAAGTGGGTGGAGGCAGAGCTAGTCAGTAAGTGTGATGCATCTACGGCGGTTCAATTCATCAAGAAGGTGATTTTCTGGTTTGGCTTTCCACACATCATTATCACTGATAATGGTACCAATATGTCCAAATGTGCTATGAAAGAGTTCTGTCAACGTGAGCATATCCAGCTTGACGTATCATCAGTGGCTCACCCCCAATCTAATGGCCAAGCGGAGAGAGCCAATCAAGAGATCTTGAGAGGTATCAAGCCCTGGCTTATGGTTCCTTTGCAACGGATGCCGGGTTGTTGGGTAGAGGAGTTACCTTCTATGTTATGGAGCATCAATACCACACCCAACGGATCTACGGGTTACACGCCTTTTTTCATGGTTTATGGAGTAGAGGCGGTTCTCCCTAGTGACATCCGTCATGACTCGCCTCGTGTGGCAGCTTATGTCGAAGATGATAATGAGAAGGCGCGACAGGAAGCACTTGACCTGTTAGATGAGGAGCGTGACATTGCAGTAGCCCGTTTGGCGATTTACCAGCAAGATTTGTGTCGTTATCACATCCGCCGGGTTAGAACTAGAACTTTTCAAGAAGGCGATCTGGTGCTCCGACTCATCCAGGATCAGACTGATATGCACAAGTTATCCCCGCCTTGGGAAGGGCCCTTTGTGGTCAGCAAGAATCTGCATAATGGGTCATACTACCTTATAGATGTTCGAGAGCACAAAGACTCACGTAAATCAGAGGAGGAGACCCACCGGCCGTGGAATATCGCTCATCTTCGGTCTTATTATACTAGAGCCACAGGCTCTGCTTATGTACATAGTTATGACAATGCATATATTATGATCAATATAATAAATGGAGCCTCAGCTAAAGCGGGGTATCTGTTGTTTTTCTTACATCATGTGTGGTTACATGGGGGTTTCTGTTCATAAAGCGAGTCCGGTTTACCCCTTGATTCAGCTTATAAAGCTTTATATAAAAATCACTTGGGGGCTTGGTCGTATTCGAACCATAGCTACACCTCTTGATCGGCGCAAGGCCACCAGGAAAATCACTTGGGGGCTTGGTCGTATTCAAACCACAGCTACACCTCTTGATCGGCTCAAGGCCACCAGGAAAATCACTTGGGGCTTGGTCGTATTCGAACCATAGCTACACCTATTGATCGGCTCAAGGCCAAAAGAAAATGACTTAGGGGCCAAAGAGAGTGTTGCAAAAACACAACTCAAACATAGGCACCCACTGAGCACAGCTCAAAATATTGCTTGAGAATTCTTTGCTTCGCAATGAACAAAGAATATACACTTGTAATAGGCTATCAAGCCATGGCTTGGAAGCCTGGTGTATTCACCTAAAACCCCGGGTTATCCTGCCTTTTTAAGTAAGCCACTCCATCCAGGTAAACCTGGTATGACCCGCCGAACTTTTGACAAGTCAATCTCATAGACCCTGAACTTGTCAAAGTTAAAAGCGACGATTGGTTAAAGATTGAGGTCCATCTTAAAAGGCTTTGTAAAATGGTTTAACTCGGTGGCACGGCAGCCCATGAAAAGCCTCGATTTGGGGCCTGGCAGCCCGTGAAAAGCCTCGACTACAAGCTTTTATATGCTTTTATTTGCCAAGTTTTTTCTCTTTTGATGGGATTTATAATATTTTTTGATAGACCGGCATTTATTGACCCGGCTTGACTTTCAGCTACAAAAGTTGTCAGTATATAATCAATTATAATCCCGAAGTTTATTAACCCGGCCTGGTTTCGACTATAAGTCGCCAGTATTATATATGGTTAATCCGGTGTTTATCACAACCCGGTACAGTTTTATCATAAACCGGCACAATATGGAAGGAGTTATCAGTACTCATGGTTGGGGTTATCGCCCTTACTGCAAAAACTCAGTAAACCAACGAGGTGATTTAGTATCACAGGTATCATTTATTTTCATATTTGATTATCTTATTACAGCCTTGGTTATAAACCCTGGCTATATATCTGGGCATCATGACCTGTCCGGCGGTAAACCGCCAGGACACTTTCAAACTTCGTGTACGCAGGAAAAGCTGGGATACATTGCTATGGATTATGAACATAATATATCTTCAGCATGGCGGATTAATAGTGTCAGGAAATATAAATACGCGCGATTGCATAGCAGACCAAAAAGTTTGAACTAGCCTATTACAAGGCGCTTTTAATGCCCAAAAGAATAATTGTTTTCAGCAAGCATAGCAGAACGCAGATGGTTAAACCGGCCTTCGGATCATGATTCGTCACCAGGCTGACATGACGGTTGCGGATTGTCTTGCACCAGTTCATCCTCTTCTTCTCTACCTAGTGGCTGGAAGTCAACGGTTGCCCAATCGATACTAGTTAGGGCTTGGAATATAGCTTCATCGCTTATAAGTGTGGACGGTTCAACGTCAGGGGCATAGGTGTGCTTACGGATTGGTGGGATGAGACTTTGATCCTCAGGAGTTGGTGCAGCAACCTGTTTGTTGTTGACGTCATAACTCGCCTGATAGTATGAAAGGTCAGCTTCTTCAGCCAATTGGCAGGCCAGTGGACGCATCTCCCTGGTTATGACTCGGAGAGCATCATTGTCAAACTCTGATCCGTCCTCCTTTAAGATCAGAAAGCCCTTACCCACATCCACCGGATCAAGATCGTGCACCCATGCTTTGCCGGGTTAGTGCGATCGAGCACCTGCCCTTGCAACCGATCTTTTGAGTTCTTCAACCCGGGCAGGCAGCATTGACAACCTTTCTAAAGTTTCTTTGATCAAGGTTGGGGGCGGCTTGTTATGAGAAGCAGTGCGTATGACCCGTTGCGCGCCAGTATATAACTGCTCGATAAGGGTATAGGTAGCCTTCAGTTTCTTCTGCATGTCAGAGCCCAGATGACTAATGCGAGTTCCTGCATCATTGTGAACATCAGGAAACCGACACTCTATGGGATGATATGATGAAAAATTTAAAGCAAGGATATTTACCAAACACAGCAGCAGTGATGGCATGTATTTGCCGCTTCACACCAGTCAGCTCGTCTACCACCGGTTTAAGAGCTGCTTCTGCGTCCTCGGCTCTTTTTTGCAATGCGGATTGTTCTATGTCCCAATCCGCCCGCTCCTTGTTGAAACCCTCCTTCAGCTTTTCCATGGCGGCTAAGGCACTGGTCAGTTCATCTTTGGCTTTGGAGGTTTCTGCTTGCTGGGACTTGTTGTTTTCTTGCAGATCAGCGGCTTGAGTTTCCTTTTTGCTCAGCTCAGCCTATAAGAGACAGACATATCATGAGTTGCCAGTACATATTTGAAGTACCAAGCACATAACAAGTTATGCACCTGATACTTGGGGGATAATGCTTATTTGCTCGTTATCAGAAGTTTCTACAAGTCCCAAGCACAATACAAGTATTACTCTTGGCACTTGGGGGCTAATGTGTGGTTGCTCAAAGTACGATTAGGGGTATTCTTCTAAAAGTCCCGGTTCATCTTCATTAGTTAAACCGGCCCTTGGGGACTACACCAGCAAAAGTTACAGTATTATAATTCTAAAGTACCAGTTCATCTTTAAAAGATAACCCGGCCCTTGGAGGCTAAGCATGCAAAGTTGAGATATTACAAAGTCCCGGTTTAGATTGGTATCATAAACCGTCACTTGGGGGCTACTGGAGTTGATATTTGGAATTGGATATAAGAGAGAAACAGTTATGCAGAGTTAAGCACTAGTTACCTCATATCGCTCTTTCATCAAGTTTACTAAGCCGGCTTCATAGTCACGACTTGTGTACAGACGGTTCAAGAAGCCAGAGTGAATGTCTTTGGCGTTGAGATGCGCGTAGCTTGACAAGTCTGTGTTCCACTTGCCTTTGCCCATAGCAGAAAGTTCAGCCTTGGCACTATGCTTGGATAAAGCGACAGGATTGCCAGGAGCAGCGTGGCCAAAGCCAGTAGACATAAACCGCCATATCATATGTAACTTGTGTTGTAAGATAAGAAAGGTAGAAACCGAGCCAGACACGTTTATGAGCCGGCCTAGGGATTCTGTAAATCGCCGGGCATCAACCTGTGTATTTAAAGGGATGACTCGGCGGCGGTTTAGGGACAACAAACAACAACTCGAGAGCCAGGCATAGCGGATTCGCTCCCTGGTCATCGAAACCCTAGCAATTCCACAACAACTCAATTAGGCCTTTACCTTCACCGCAAGGGGCCGAACCAGTATAAAACTCTCTGCGTCCTTTGTCCATTTTAACCCCTTTAAGCTAACCCGTCGCGATGGCTCCACGACTAAGTCCTTCCACTAGGACATCTGCCGTGACAAAACCACGACAAGTGTTGTTGAGATATGAGTCGGAGCAGTATTGGGATCGGTCGGGTGAATATGAACTGACTTTTGTTTCACTGGCCGACTAAAATGCAGAATCTGAGGCAGGCTTCTTGGCTCGCAACAAATCACTCGGAACTGCATTCTTGTGGTATTCCTGCATTTCAACTACTGGCATTTGTTCATCAGCAATTTTCGAGCCCTTCTGGAGGCACTCTTCTTCTTTCTGCCGATTACCAGTGACTGTGATCACACCTCTGGGACCAGACATCTTCAACTTAAGATACACGTAGCATGGTCGATCCATGAAACAAGCATATGCAGGTCTGCCCAGAATAGCATGATAAGCACTTTGAAAATCCACCACTTCAAATGTCAACTTTTCCTTACAGTAATTCTTCGAATCACCGAAAACCACGTCAAGAGTGATTTGGACGAGTGATTCAGCTTTCTTTCCAGGGATAACACCGTGGAAACTCATGTTGCTCTCACTAAGCTTGGACATCAGAATGCCCATCCCCTTCAGGGTTTCAGCGTAAAGAATATTCAGACCACTGCCACCATCCATCAACACTTTGGTCAGTCGAGTGCCTCCAACAACTGGGTCGACTACCAACGCTTGCCGCCCTGGAGTGGCAACGCGTGCTGGGTGATCGGACTGGTCAAATGTGATTGCAGTTTGCGGCCACTTCAAATATGTCGTTGTTGTCGGGGCAACCATGTTTACTTCTCTGTTTATGACTTTCCGTCGACTTTTGCTCTCAATGTGAGCAAAAATCACCAAGGTGGAATTGACATTGCGGAAACCATCATCCTCCTCTTTGTCCTCATCCTTATCAGACTCCTTTTCTTTCTCACTGGGTTGTTTCTCTCGGTATTGCTGGATAAGGAGTCGACCTTTGTCGAAAGTGGTATGCTTGGGATAAATCAGATTTCCCTCTTCGTCTTTGTTGGTGTGAATGTGACATGGCAAATCCAACACATCATTCCCTGCTTGATCTTCCACCTTCTTGGGGGTCCATGGCCCCTTAGGTTTTCCCTTAAATTTTCCTTAGATCACGGCTGCAGTTCCACCAGGTCCTGCAGGCTCAGCTTTGCGCTTCTGCTTCCGATTGGAATTACCTCCTCCAGTGTCTTGGCCGACTGGTTTGCTCTTGCCACTTCGGAGTCAGTCTTCTTCTTCACCATTTGCGTACCGAGTTGCCATTTCCATCATTCGGGTCAGGGTCATGTCTCCTGTTCGACCGAATTTTAGGTTAAGCTCACGATACCGAACGCCCTCCTTGAAGGCGCAAACTGCTTGATGCTAAGACACATTCTCCACTGTGTGATGTAAAGTGGTCCACCTCTGGATGTAATCCCTCAAAGTTTCATTTGGTTTTTGTACACAATGCTGTAATTCTGCCAACCCTACAGGTCGCTTGCATGTACCTTCAAACGTTCTGACAAACACTCGGGCCAACTCTTCCCAGATGAATATGCTGCTTGGAGTCAACTGATTCAACCAGGCTCTAGCCGATCCTTCAAGCATCAGGGGGAGGTGCTTCATGGCCACCTCATCATTGCCACCACCGATCTGTACAGCCACTCGGTAATCCTCGAGCCAAGTGTCAGGCTTGGACTCACCGGTGAACTTGCTAACTCCAGTCGCCAACCTGAAGTTGGGAGGAATCTCTGCAGCCTTGATGTCTCTGCTGAAACACTCTGGACCGGAAACATGAACTCTGCTGCCAGTCGGGTGATCTCTGTCAACTCCCTCTGTGTGGGCTCTGTTCCTGTCGACTAGACCTTGAACGAGGATCGACCTTGCAACAAAACCTGGCTCCCTTGGGTCAACTGGTACCCTTCGGTCACCACTGTGCGGGCGCCTGTCATCATATTGCCGTGGCACATATGATCCACTCCTCGGAGGAGGTGTGGGCACTCGAGGGGGTCATCACGGCCGAGTCGATGATCATAATGCTCGTGGTTCCGACCCACGTACTGCTCCTGGCGATGCCCACGCCCCTCACGCCGCAGGGGCGATCTTGGGCTGTGGGCCGACTGAACCGTGTCAGCCATCACAGATCTGTTGTGTATTCTGTTACGCGACTGAGATACTGTTGTGTTCTGCTCTCCTGCTGCTCGCAGCAACGCTCTGATTTGGATCAAACCTCTTCTAGCCTGCGACTGAGACGGCTAAATAGACTCTGCTATACGGGCAGCGGCTGTAAGATTCTGAATTGGAGTGCGGTATACCTGTGGTTCAGGCGGAAACAGTTGTCGTTGCCGTCGACTGGACTTAGGGATCTGCCACCGAGCATGCTCCTCGAGTGCATGCTGGAGGTTCTCCAGTCGAGTGCGCTCAGCCAAAGTGACCAGGCGCGCCTCCTGCAAGGCCCGAGCCTCAGAGGTCTCTCCGACGATGGGCGTGTGGAGTGCCTCCATGTTCCGGCAGTGAAGTTCCTCCCTCCGCTGTGAGGTGAGAGCTTCGGGATCATATTCCTCGCTGACACGCAATGGATCAACGCCGCCATCGCCATCGTCACCACGACGGAAACATGGCGGGCTATGCGGCGCATCAACCACCAAGACTTCTGCTGCAGGGTCGCTGCTGTCGCACTCGGAAAGGGTCTCAACGGAGCCAGCCGACAGGTCGAACAGGCCGTTGAGAGATTCATCGGGCTCGATTGTCGCGACTTGAGGGGTGGCCGATTGATGTGCCACCGCATGCTTCACCCACTGTTGAAGCCATGATTGACCGGATCGCTTGCGCCGGCGAATAGCGGTTTGCGAAGACATCACGGGAGCCGACCGATAATGGGTCGACGGCTACCGCAGAAGGATGCTGTGAACGCATGCGCAAAAGTGCGTCGCCCCGCGGACGAGGAGCGTCTCGACGTCGAGGGGGGCCTCCTGGAGCCAGGCGGAGTCGTCAGCGAGGAAAACGAGCGCGCTGAGATGGAACTCGCGGCCGTCAGCCAATCCACCACCAGAAACCATGATGATGGGAATCGGAAAAATCGTAACCTCACCGGAAAGTCGCTAAGACACCTGCCCCACGGTGGGCGCCAACTATCATGGGTGTAAACCTGACAATAGAATAGGGGGTATGAATGGAGAGGCAAGATCCTAGCTACAATGAAGTTGTGCACGCAAGATTTACGAGTTCAGGCCCTTCGCACAGGAAGTAACAACCCTACGTCTCGGTGCCGGAGGCTTGGTCGATTGGATTATGCGTGAAGTTACAGAGGGTCTGAACCCTTGTGCCTGAGGAGGGGGTGGCTTATATAGAGTTCGCCAGACCCCTGCAGCTCTCAGTTACATAGGATTCAATGTACATAAAGATAGGAACGGTACTGGTAACGCCAGCATTAAAGTCATATAAATGATCATTAAGACTACGGAGTGAGCGCCCGACCATTGTCATTCAGAGTGACCTTAAATCTTCTGTTCTCTGAGTGATTTCTGGTATGGTCGAATGAATATATCTTGGTCGAATGGAATTGGGCTATCCGAGTGAACCCTCAGTCGAGTGGGTTGTGTCCTGTGGTGATTTCAGCCGGTAGAATTTGCTGTCCTTTGAATGTCCCTGACTGTAGGGTAGTGTCCTTGGGTAGGGTGCTTAGATCAGGTCTATTGCCCTACCCTAGGTACATGTCATCGTCACCACCATCAGTCATTAAATATCTAGGGACTCCAAACCTCGGGAAAATAACTTCTTTAAGAATTTTATTAGAAGTGTTGTGATCAACACTACTAGTTGGGATAGCTTCTACCCACTTTGTATTGTAATCAACAACAACTAAAATATGTGTGTACCCATTGGAGGAAGGAAAATGTCCCGTATAATCAAATCCCCAAACATCAAATGGTTCGATAACAAGTAAATAATCCATAAGCATTTCTTGATGTCTACTAATGTTACCAATTCTTTGACATTCATCGCAAGATAGGAAAAACTTACATGCATCTTTGAAAAGAGTAGGCCAATAAAAACCAGATTGTAATACCTTGTGTGCACATTACAAAAAAATGACACATCCATGACATTTTGGCCCGAACGATTTTTTTCCTATCATGGTTATGACACTTCTATGACGATAATTGTGACAAAAACATGTATCATCGTAGATGTGGTGGGTCCTACTTCTATGACAAAAAATCATGAGAGAAATTGGGCTTTTCATCCTAGGCGGGCTGGAGACACACGTGCATCATATTCTTTGGGCCATCCATGACAGAAAAAATCTTGGTAGAAGTGAGGGTGAGGAAAATATCGGGGAGTTCCCGGTTACAGTGGGTGGTCGGGGCCGGGCGATGCAGTGTGGTTTGCGCATTTCTCTCGTACGCACGTGTGTGTGCAAGGCGATCGCTAACCGAGCCCTTGTGAGGCGTTCGCTTACTGAACCTGAGCGATTGCACTAGATAGCTACGTACTGAACAGGAGGGATCGATCCCACTATGTACCGAAGTCAATCGATCCATCCCTTCGCTGCTAACTAAACCTGGCTGATTCCTACGCTGCTAACTGAAGCCGGCCGGTTCCTTCTCTACTAACTGAATCCAATCAATCCTTCTCGTTGCTCATTAAAGCCGATCGAGTCCCCGTGCGTGATGTAGCCAGCAGGTGCATTGGGCTGACTTTGAATGAGCAATGCATGTTGCTGCCGCGCGCGCGATACATAGAAATGAGTCGAGACGTGTGGTGAGTCCAGCCGGTTGGTTGGCTGTGGATGAACAGTTCCTGTTGCTACCGCCCGCTCGTACGTACGTGTACGCCCCACCCCAGCCATTGGGGGTTGGATGAACAACACCCCGTGTAGTAGGCGGTTGCCGCTGGACGAATAGGACCCCGAGGAGGCCGCCACACCCCAGCCGTTTGGGGGTGGATGAACAGGACCCCGTGGAGGCTCTATGAACATTAGCCGGTGGAGCCTGCTGTTGGACGATGGTGGATGAACAGTAGCAGATGGATTCCCGTTTTGTGGTACGCCACACCCCTCCCAATGAATAGGACCCTGTTTTAGCCGTAGGCGCTCCAACAGAAGTCCGTTTCCTCCATTTTGTGGTATGCCAGACCCCTCCCGATCAACAGGACCCCGTTTCGACCGTAGGCGCTCGAACAGTAGTCCGGTTCCTCCGTTTTGCGGTATGCCAGACCCCTCCCGATCAAGAGGATCTCGTTTTGACGATAGGCGGTGGAACAGAAGGCAGTTTCCTCCGTTCTACGGTACGCCAGGCCCCGTTTCGGCTATTCCATCCAAGCTAGTTGGCTCCCGATGAGGATGCGTTCCGTTGCGTCCCGATAAACATGACGTTGTTTCTTCATTTTGACCCAGCTGGTTGGCTGCCGATGATCAGGACGCCATTGCTGTCGTCCATTGCCTCTCCATGTACACGAGCCCTGGTCGTATGTATGCGCGAGTATGCGTTCGAGACCCCGCCTGTATGTACGTATGTGCCTGTTTTTGGAGCATGGTTGTACATACGTGTACTCCATTTAGACGGGACTACATGGACTGCTACATAGGGGACGGACTATAATAGGACATGTGTCGCTGCTTGCTCGACCACGGTTAATCCTTGTAGAGACACCGATTGGCCGGTATGTACGTACACGTTGGTGATCAGACAATGCTACGCACGCTTCGACCGCGTGGGTCCCAGCTGTCGGGAGGACAAGGAGGCACTTCTTTGCGTGCGAAGATATAGCTGGTGGGTCCCAGCTGCCAGGGGGAGGAATCATTTTTTGCACGTAATATGGAGGCACTTCCTTGCATCCGAAGATGTAGGTGGTGGGTCCAGCTGTCAGCGTCACCACGTACAGTCGACTTCAGATTGATGTCATTCATTGACCACCTTGACCACGACGCGCTGAGAGCGCCAAGGCGGTGGATGACGGCGAGGCCTAGGCAGGGAACAGCATGGAGCTAGGGAAGACGAGGCAAGTGGATGCCAACATGGAGGGGAGTACGTGGGTTCACTGGTTCGGTTGCAGTGTGAGGCTTCCGTCGCCAAAGAATAATAGGAGGTGCTGGTGAGTAGAGGAATGACCTAGACGGCGAGGGAGTAGGGTGGCTGGTGAGGCCTGCGCGGCAGCACAACCGGCCATGGGAGGTGGTATCACCGGTGGTAGTTTGGGCGGCTAAAGTAAGAATATCCATGATTGAAGGCATACGGCGCTGGATGGACATCCAACGGCCACTGCTGCTGGAATCGTGTGTTGACTATAAGTTGACAAAGCCTTTCGTACACGTCAACTTAGTAGGCCCACACGTGAGCCTCACATCTGTGGTAGAGAACATATAGCCCATTTGGGATTTCTAATAATGTACAACCCATTTTTGAATTCTAATGGAATTTACTACAGCCCATTTACTATTTGGTTAAATTACAACCCATTTTCTAGCCAAGACAACTGTTAATAATTTCAACCAACCGCTCAAAACAGAATGCAACAAAATTTCCCACATTTTGATGGGATCCGAAATATTTTATCCCAAAATTTCGAGTCATATTAAATCTAATTTTGAATAAATTTGTGTTAGGTAAAAATCCAATGAAATTTTGCGTGCGCAATAAGTAATGAAATTAAAAAAATTCAAAATCTGAAAATAATAACTTTGAAACTAATTACCTGTTTGGTGCGATTTTTTATTTACAGTCTAATTTTTGTAGTTACAACCCATTTATTATTCTTAAAGCCCATTTTCTTGGCAAGCCTAATGCATCCCTCCTAGGAAAGATTTGCAGCCCAGCTTGGCAGAGAATAACAAGTTGACCTGGGTTGAGTATTCCTCAAAAAAAAAGTATAGCTAGGCTAGCCATTTTCACCTTGAAAATTAATATCTGGGCTGGATATTTGGTCGACATAAAATAATAGCCTAGGCTAGACGGGCCACAACCCACCCAGTTGATACCCTGCTCCTCTGAACAAAAACAAAACATCACTCAAGAAAAACTCTGCACACACCTCAAAAAACAAATACTGCTCGAGCTACTGGGTCCCAGCTGTTAGCCGCTCCTTGTGCAATTCTCTCGTTTATTGACTATATAGGTTGCCAATTGTGTGGGACCATGATGTCAGGAAACCAGGAGGAAGCAATTTTTTTATAGTTGTAATAAGGAGGCACTTGCGTACATACGGCTATGGCCGTGGTGGGTCCGTACTGTCATCCTCTCCACGTAAAGTCATCTCCTGATTCCTCATGTTCGTTGACCATGTTGACAACACTAGACGCCGTCGCCACGGTGAGCGCAACAACTTGAAGTATGACGGAGAGGGTCTCGCGAGCCCTATGGATGGTCTGATACAGCGCCCGCTCTTCATCCAGGAAGCCAGGATCATCGGCCAGCATGTCCACGACGACATTGTTGTTCTCCTGTTAGCCGGTGATTTGTCCCTCTGCATGCCGGCACTCGTTGAGGAGACGGAGGTTGTAGCACTGCTCCTCTTATGCTTGCTGGAACGCCGAGACTCGCGGTGTTGGTAGCTCTTCCGCCATTACAGCGTCGAAGTGCAGTCGCACCTGCTCTATGGTGAACACGGCATGAACCGGCGTGGGCGGTGGCGCCGGCTCCTAGTCGGAAGCCTCGTCGATCGTCTTGTCCTGGTTGCTGAGCTTAGCGAGCTTGCCGGCGAAGAAGATGGGATTAATCCAAAAACTGGGATTGGAATGGAATACCTGTGCTGTGTAGCAGCTTACTGCATCTATAGCTGGACACTGACCGGTGAAGCCTCAAATTTTTTCATATGCATCCGGATACCTCATACTAGAAATCTTAAATCCATAACTACAAAAGCATGCAAATGAAACAACCTAAGTACTACGTAGATCAAGTAGCCTACTCATCGTCCATGATGTCCACTATCTCCGTGCCCGGCGCCGGGTACATGGCCAGCAGCCGCGGCTGCGGCTCCTCGGGCTACTCCGCATCCATCTCCGCTTCGACCTCGTCGAAGAGGGCATCGGTCGCTGCCCGTTCCTGCCGGATGAAGTGCCGGTTGGCTTCCACATAGGCCTCATCCTGGATGGACTCCAGGATGGCCTTCTGCTCCACCGTCTCGGCCGCATAGGCGACGGGGAACTCCGCCTCCGCGTCCTCCGTGTTGATGCCCGGAGCCGGCGCCATCTCGTGCTCTGGCTGATCTGCCTCCTTGTTGTCTTCCGGATCCACCACCTCCATCGGAGCCGGCTGGTACTCCTCTCCTCCGCTAGCTCCTACTCCTTCGGTTCAGGCGAGTTCTGAGGCAGCCCGACAGCAATGCGGGTGTCCTTGCCAGGATCTCCTACTCGATCTGTTACTGATACTCTAGGCCGGAGATGCTCCTGGGGGTGCTCCGAGGGGAGCACAACCCACCAGGGCGCCTGGAGGCCCAGGCGCGCCCAGGTGGGGTTGTGCCCACCTCAGTGGCCTTCCACACCGCCTCTTTGCTCTATAAATACCCCAATATTCCAAAAACGCTACGGGAGTGAACGAAAATCAATTCCAGCCACCGCAAGTTCCAGAAACACCATATCCAATCTAGACACCATCACAAAGGGGTTCATCATGCCCATGGTGCCTCTCTGATGATGCGTGAGTAGTTCTTTGTAGACCTACGGGTCCGTAGTTAGTAGCTAGATAGCTTCCTCTCTTTCTTTTGATTCTCAATACAATGGTCTCTTGGAGATCCATATGATGTAACTCTTTTTGCGGTGTGTTTGTTGGGATTTGATGAACTTTGAGTTTATGATCAGATCTATCTTTTTATCCATGAAAGTTATTTGAGTCTTCTTTGATCTCTTATATGCATGATTTCTTATGGATATTTCTTCTTCGATATTTGTGTTTTGTTTGGCCAACTTGATCTATTTATCTTGCAATGGGAAGAGGTGCTTTGTGCTAGTTTCGATCTTACGGTGATTGATCCCACTGACAGAAGGAGAACCAACACGTATGTATCGTTGCTATTAAGGATAAAAAGATGGGGTCTATTTCTACATAAATAGATCTTGTCTACATCATGTCATCATTCTTATTGCATTACTCCATTTCTCCATGAACTTAATACACTAGATGTGTGGAGTAATAGTAGTAGATGTAGGCAGGAGTCAGTCTACTAATCTTGGACGTGATGCCTATATAATGATCATTTCCCGGATATCGTCATGATTATTTCAAGTTCTATCAATTGCCCAACAGTAATTCGTTTACCCACCGTTTGCTATTTTTCTCTAGAGAAGCCACTAGTGAATCTACGGCCCCCAGGTCTCTTCTTTATTATATTTGCCTTTGCAATTTTATTTGCCTTTATTTTCAGATCTATTAAACGAAAAATACAAAAATACCTTGCTACAATTTATTCTTATTTATTTTATCTCACCTTCCCACGAGATCTATTTATCCCATCTATCATATTTTTATCCCGTTATGTTGCCAATTTCTGGCGTCGTTACCCGTAAGGGACTGACAACCCCTTTAATGCATTGGGTTGTGAGTATTTGTTATTTGTGTGCAGGTGCAGTTCAAGTAGTGTTGTGTGGTTCTCCTACTGGTTCGATAACCTTGGTCTCATCACTGAGGGAAATACCTACCGTTGATGTGCTGCATCATCCCTTCCTCTTTGGGGAAATACCGACATAGTTCAAGCAAACATCAAAAGCAATTTCTGGCGCCGTTGCCGGGGAGACATCATCAACATCTACCAGTATCATAATCACAAATCTCATCTCCTTTCAATTTACATTATTTGCCATTTGCCTCTAGTTTTCCTCTCCCCCACTTCACAAAAATTTACCGTTTTATTCGCCCTCTTTTTCGTTTACCGTTTTCTCGTCAGCTCTACCCTTTGTTTGCAATCATGAGTGATTTTTGTATGGCAAAAACAGATGATGGCCTAACTCCTAAAATTGGATGATCTAGCAATTTGGATGCTAAAACTTTTGTTTTGGGGCAAGGGAATGTTATTGGAAAAGAACGTACCCAAGAAATTTTCAATTGTGTTGGAAATTAAGTCTCGATGATGTTCCTATACTTAAGAGAACTAAATCTTATGCGGAAGCTATTTTAGCACTAGTTATGAAACTTGAAAATTAATTTATCCATACACATCCTACCTTGCAAAGATTGCTTTTTAAGCTACCCGTTATAAAGAACCCCAAGGCTAAAAAGTTGGCCACTCTTGTTCTTATGAATGAGTTTGACTACATAATACGAGAAGCTAGGGAAATCTTTGATTTTTATGGTATGAACCGTGAAACCGGTGATAGATGAAATTCTTTATAATAGTGATTATGCGCTAAAACATTTACTTGGGGATAAACAATTTTTTGATGACAATCTTAAAAAGGAAGTCCCTATTTTAGATATAATCCAACAAGTTTTTGATGATGTTAATCAACATTATTATTGGATTGTTGCCGGAAATCAAAGAGGTTATGATGATAAGCAACTTCATAGTGCTAAGGTTTCCATTTATAATATATTTTATGTTTTATTTACAAAACCTCATGACAAAAATACCTCTAAGGAAATTAAGGAGAAGGATAACAAAACATAGATCCTTGCTTTATGCTTAGCTAGGGGCGTAAAATGATAGCGCTTGTTGGGATGCAACCCAATGAATAAAATTTATTTTTGCCTTTTGCTTTCTGTTCTTGAGTGTTTGCGTAATTATGCTACTGTTATGATTGTGTTTTTTGTTCTAATTACTGTTTGTGCCAAGCAAAGCATTTGGGATCATGTTGGTTCATAGTTGATTTGATCTTGCTGAAAACAGAAACTTTTGTGCTCACAAAAATAATTCTCATTTTTAACAGTAGCATGATAAAATACCAATTCCTTTTGCAGAAGATGTATATACAAATTTCTCACGCGGTCCAAATTTTTTAGAATTTTTGGAGTTACAGAAGTATTCAAAATATCCAGATTGCTACAGACTGTTCTGTTTTTGACAAATTCTGTTTTCTTTGCGTTGTGTGCTTGTTTTGATGATTCTATGGTTTCCTTTGAAGAGTTTTTGCCATAGGAAAGTTGGAATATAGTAGATATAATGCAAGAATAAAATATTAATGGGTTTGCAACAGTACTTATAGTAGTGATTTCTTATACTAACGGATCTCATGAAGGTTTTGTTGAGTTTTGTGTGATTGAAGTTTTCATGTTTTGAGTGATGTTACGATGGATGAAGGAATAAGTAGTAAGAAGAGCCTAAGCTTGGGGGTGCCCAGTGCACCCAAGCTATTATCCAAAGAGAAGCAAGCAACTAAGCTTGGGGATGCCCGAGTGGCATCCCCTCTTTCTTCTAACGACCATCGGTATTTTACTCGGAATTATATTTTTATTCGTCACATACTATGCGTTTTGCTTGGAGAGTATTGTATGATATGAGTCTTTGCTTGTTTTGCTTTTTGTTTTAAGTCATGAATCCTTGTTGGACACACCTATTTTAGAAATCCAAAATTATGCCATGACTTATTAGAATTGCTCTCTATGCTTCACTTAAATCTCTATGAACTATGGAATTGCTCTAGTGCTTCACTTATATCTTTTTGAGCACGATATGCTTTAGTATTTTTGAAGAAATCCTCTCATGCTTCACTTATATTTATTTGAGATTTAGTATTTTTTTAAGAAATTTTCTCTTTCTTCACTTAAATTAATTTGAGAGAAATAAATATTATGCTCATGATCTTCACTTATATTTGTTTGAGGTTATCAAAAGCAACACATGAAAATTAGTCCCAAAGTGATATATATACAAGAAGGATATAATAAAAACTTTCATGAAGATCATTGGACAAAATAAACTTGATTCCTTGTAATAGTTTTGAGATATGATGATGTGATATGTGAGTCATGTTGACGAGTAATTATGCTTTAGTAAGAATATTGGTGTTAAGGTTTGTGATTCCCTATGCAAGCACGAAAGTCAATAGTTATGCAATGAAATTACATCCTACTTGTGGTGCATTATTTGGTGTTAATTATGCTTAATGCTCGCTTATGAGATTTTTCATTTCTTGGTTGGTCTTTTCTCAATCTTTTTGCTAGCCTACATTTTGCACTAAGTATGATCTCTACTTGTGCATCCAAAATTCTTTGAACCAGTTTTGCCACATGTGTCCACCATACCTACCTATATGCGGTATTCTTTTGCTGTTCTAAGCAAATTTGTATGTGCCATCTCTAATTTTGAAAATAAACTTCTCTTTTGTGTGCTCGTACCGCTCATGAAACGGTAGGGGTGGCTAATATATTTCCATGCTAGATATGTTATTCTCACGATGGGTGTTTATTCACTTGTCATTGCACGAGAGTAAGGAAAAGGTATTAGGGATGCCCAGTCCCGAAATGAAAAATGAATTTACTTTATGTTGTCAAATAATAAATTCCTTGGAAAGTGTTGGTATAGAAGGCACCCGTGGATACGACTAGCCATGGAAAGTGAAAGTATGGTTGAAAAAGGAATAAACTTTAATTTCTATTTGGGAACCGCCTATGATATATCTAAAATGGAAAGTATTGGGAACTCTTGATCATTCTCGTTGACAGGAAAAGCATGCATCCCAAAATGTTTTTATCTCTATCTTTTTCGCTTTGATCTCTGGCACCTCTACAAATCCCTACTACCCTCCGCGAAGGGCCTTTCTTTTACTTTATGCAATTTTTACTTTTATTTGAGTCCCCATCTTATCTTATAAAGCACCAAATAAGGGGAACTATGATCGTACTTGAGCATTGGGTGTAGCTAATATTCGAGTGTGTTTCATGAATGGATCAAATATTGAGCATAATGGGCTAGGGATAACTTATTTTAGCGTTGATATTTTGAAAGACATGGTTGCTTGTTGATATGCTTGAGTATTGAAATTCTCATGTCAAAACTAGACTATTGCTTTGAACCATATAAAAGTCCAAATGTCCATGCTACAAAGAAAATAATATGTGATGAGCATGTTAGGCAACATTCCACATAAAAAATTCTGTTTTTATCATTTACCTACTCGAGGACGAGGAGGAATTAAGCTTGGGGATGCTGATACTTCTCCAACGTATCTATAATTTTTGATTGTCCCATGCTGTTATATTATCATTCTTGGATGTTTTACAATAATTTTATAATCATTTTATATCATTTTTTGGTACTAACCTATTGACATAGTGCCCAGTGCTAGTTGTTGTTTTCTGCATGTTTTTTACATCGCAGGAAATTAATACCAAACGGAGTCCAAACGCGGTGAAACTTTTTGTGGATTTTTTTGGACCAAAAGACATCTAGTGGGCCAAAGAAGTACCGAAGAGGGAGCCCGAGGTGAGCACAAGACACCAGGGTGCGCTTGGAGGCCCAGGCGCACCCTGGTGGGTTGTGCCCACCTCGGTGGCCTCCCGCACCGGCTCTTTGCTCTATAAATACCCCAATATTCCAGAAACCCTATGGGAGTCGACGAAAATCAATTCTAGCCGCCGCAAGTTCCAGAACCACCAGTAGACACCATCACGAAGGGGTTCATCATGTCTAGTGGTGCCTCTCCAATGATGCGTGAGTAGTTCATTGTAGACCTACGGGTCCGTAGTTAGTAGCAAGATGGCTTCCTCTCTCTCTCTCTCTTGATTCTCAATACAATGGTCTCTTGGAGATCCATACGATGTAACTCTTTTTTGCGGTGTGTTTGTTGGGATCCGATGAACTTTGAGTTTATGATCAGATCTATCTTTGTATCCATGAAAGTTATTTGAGTCTTCTTTGATCTCTTATATGCATGATTTCTTATACCCTCGTATTTCATCTCCGATATTTCTTATTGCATTACTCCGTTTCCCCATGAACTTAATACACTAGATGCATGCTGGATAGCGGTCGATGTGTGGAGTAATAGTAGTAGATGCATGCAGGAGTCGGTCTACTAATCTTGGACGTGATGCCTATATAATGATCATTGCCTGGATATCGTCATGATTATTTGAAGTTCTATCAATTGCTCAAGAGTAATTCGTTTACCCACCGTTTGCTATTTTTCTCGAGAGAAGCCACTAGAGAAATCTACGGCCCCCGGGTCTCTTCTTTATTATATTTGCCTTCACGATCTATTTTTACTTGCTTTTATTTTAATATCTATTAAACCAAAAATACAAAATACCTTGCTGCAATTTATTCTTATTTATTTTATCTCGCGTTCCCATGAGATCTATTTATCCCATCTAACATATTTTTATCCCGTCATCTTGCCAATTTTTGGCGCCGTTACCCGAAAGGGATTAACAACCCCTTTAATGCGTCGGGTCGCAAGTATTTGTTATTTGTGTGCACGTGCCGTTCGCATAGTGTTGCATGGTTCTCCTACTAGTTTGATAACCTTGGTCTCATCACTAAGGGAAATACCTACCGTTGTTGTGCTGCATCATCCCTTCCTCTTTGGGGAAATACCGATGTAGTTCAAGCAAACATCACGCCCTATTGTTTGAGGAGGGTTAGGGGCATCCGGCTGTAGATGCTCTAGTCTCTAAAAAGAAAAGGAGGCGGTAGATGCTCTTACGACTGCATGGCCGGAGAAGTTAAGTTATTTCGTACATTTAAATTTTATAACATTGGTTATGCATGAAACGATAAGATTTTTTGAACACAATACAGACGAAAACGCTCATACATACGTGCATACACTCATTGTTGTGGTTTTGTCATGGAAGATGCCCTAGTGAAAGGACTTAGGTGCAAGGCCATCGCTACGGTGATTAGCTTGTTGGGGTTGAACGGGACGAGAGACACGAGTTTACCCAGGTTCGACCCCTCTCGATCGAGGTAACAACCTACGTCCTGCTTTATGTTGTATTGCTTGAGTATCGATTACAAGGGAGCGGATTCGCTTGACCTAGCTATTGATTGATTGTAACCTATCTATTCTATGCCGGGGACTCACCTTTATATATAGGTCGAGGCCGCCGGCTTACAAGAATACGTGTCGGATTATGCTTCGTAATCGATCCTGGCTTTGAGTCGCCTTGCATTCTTTGGCAAGTCGCCATCAGGCGGCTTACACCTTTGGGCCACGTGCCGTCTTCTGATTTCGGGCCTTCATCTGGCCCATCCCGTAAGTCGCCTTCTTAACTCTGCCTCTTGACCACTTGGGCTTGTCTAAGGCCTAACTGTTCAGTTACCAACAGTCTGACCCAGTGTCACAGCCCTAGAGCTTGCTTGTAACTAGTTGCATTGCATCCATGCATCATGTTTAAATTTCATTTAAATTTGAAATGGGGATGACCAAGCCCTAGCACCAAAGCAATTCAAATAGGTTCAACTTCAAAATATTTTCAGTAATCCAAATGGCCTTCAAAAATGTTCACCATTTTTGGAAAAATGCTGGAAACAGTAACCAGAGATGTTGCACATTTCTCCATGACATTTGGATCTTTGAATTAAATCATAAGTATTTGAGTTTGGGCATTTAAAATTATATAAAATATTTCAAATGCCCAAATATTACCAAACTAAAATGTTTCATGTTGGGAATATTCCAACATTGGACCAGGAGCAGTTTGGTGATTTTTGGAGCTGTTCTAGTATTTTTAATAACTCCACAAAATTACAGAATAATAGAAAACTAAAATAAATAAAAGAGAGAGAGAGAAACTCACCTGAACTTACCCCTCCAGCCCACTCACAAGAAGCCACCCGACCGCCCAAAGATCGCAGCCTGGCCGGCCCAGCCCACCTACTCCCATCCATCGCCCTCCTCTTGCGGAAAGGCGAGGCGAGGCGTGGCCATGTCGAGAGCCCGGCCACCTCCTCGCTTCAGTGGCAGCCTCCCGACACCTCCTCGACGCCCGGAGACGCCACGCGCCCCAGTCCTCTCACTCTCTCCCGAGCTCGTCTCTCTCCTCTCTCTCTCCGAACTCGAGCACTATCGCCCGCCCGACGAACACCACCCCGACCATCGCCTCCCCTCGTCCCTCGAAGCAGTCCAAGAGCTCCAGGTGCCGCCTCGCCCTCCCCTCCGTCTGCACGCGACCGGGAGCCTGCATCGCCGCCACGCCGTCTTCCCCATTCTCGGCCACCGAGGATCGCCGCCGTGATTCCGCCGCCGTCCGGACATCCCGAGCTTGCTGAGCCGCCTCTACCGACTCCATGTGAGCTCCGGTCACCTTCCCCTCACCCGTGGCCTATTTCTCACCGTAGCCGCTAATTCAAAGGAGCCCGAAAGTTCCCTTGCCCGGCCATGGCGCCCAGTGGCTGTGGCCACCCAGCTTGCGCGAAAGCACGTCACCAAGTTCGCCGCCCTCCTAGGAGCCAGCGCCCTTCCGCTTTCTCCTCTAGTGCACCGCAGCGTCGAGCCCGAAGCTTCGCCCAGAAGCTCGAGCCCGGCTGACCGCCTTGCTCGCCGCCGGCCGCTCCCGGCCACCCAGCGGCCTCCCGTCCGGTCCTTTGGATGCGGACGAGCAAGGGCTAATCCGGGTGCCCTCAGCTCGCCAAACCACCAACCGTAGCCCAAATCCGAGCCGAGCCGCCGTCGTTACGGTCGCCGGCAAGACTTCTCGAGGCCGACGTGGCGCCGTCCTTAACACTAATTACGGGACTAACCACCCACCTCCTTCACTGACATACGGGCCCCAGCGCCCATTTAGGTTAGCCTAATTTTTCTGCTTAGATTAGTGCTAAGCATGAGGCCCCACGTGTCAGCTTGACTTTGACTTAGTCAAAGTTGACTGGCCCACCTGTCGTGACCGACTAACCAGTGCTCACCGACCAATGGGTCCCGCAGTCAGGTTTGACCACGTCATTGTTGACTCATTGACGTCCTGCGGCGTCGGTGGCGAATAATATCCTTTTTCCGGATTTAATTTATTTCAGAAATCTCGAGAAAACACCCCAAACTTCAAATATTCATAACTTTTAATCAGTAACTCCAAATTAAATAATTTATATATGAAAAATGATCGTAAAAATATGAAGAATCTGTTTATGCCATGATCATGCATGTTTGAACAAGTTAACCTCACTGAATAAGATGAATCATGATTAGGTTAATTTATGAAATAGCATTTGGAGTTGGAGTTCAACCTTGTTTCAATTCCACTTCAATTAACTTGGATTACTGTTGCATTAGGTGAATTCAGTACCTTAACATGACATGTCATTCATGTGACTGTGCATTACATTGATTGTGTTCTCTCTTGTTTGCGGTAATTGTCCCCTCTCGGTGAGCGACGTTAAACGATTGTTCGATGACACCGATGAAGAACTATATTATCTTCAGAAGTGCCAAGCAAGCAAAACCCCCTTGTTCATTCCGATATAATCCCACTCTCTCGCTCCTGCTCTATTTTACTGCATTAGGACAACAACGACTCATGTGTTACTTGCTGCGGTAGCTGAACCCCTTTATCCTCTGCATGACCTGTCATTCCACAAGAATTAGATGAAACCCACTAGCATGAGTAGGAGTTGTTTGAGCCATGTTGTGCCTACTCATTCATGCTTGTTGTCATGCCTGCTATCGCTTAGAGTTGAGTCAGTCTGATTCATCGGGAATGAATTGGAATGGTTGTGTGAACATGTCCCTACTGTGTGTGAGCTAAGTGTGTGAACACGATTTGGTAAAGGTAGCGGTGAGAGGCCATGTAGGAGTACATGGTGGGTTGTCTCATTGCAGCCGTCCTCAGGAACTGAGTTCTGTGTTTGTGATCCATGAAACAAATACTACCACGCATTGGGATCCTTAATTGACCCTCTCGGCTTCTTAACCACCCTTGTCCTCAGTCCGGGAGTTGCAAGTAGTTTACGGTGTTTGTAGTATCTTTGGAGGCCGCCTTGCGACGCTGACCGTGAGGGTGGGTTGTGTTGCGGTAGGCACCGTGGTCCGGTGTACCGATTCGCCTGCTTGGTGCCTCGGGAACCCCGCACACATCGTTCGGGCTGTATGGGAAACCTCGGCGGACTCCTGCGGATCGAACCCGAATAGGCGATAAACCTGGACTTGGGACTTGTGTGTTTAGGTAGGTCGTGGCCGACACCCACGTTGGGCTTCCGCTTGAAGGTTGCCGAGTACATGTCATGTAAACGGCGGTAAGTGGTGAGAGCGTGTGTGAAGAAGTACACCCCTGCAGGGTTTAATATGATCTATTCGAATAGCCGTGTCCACGGAGAAGGACTTCTGGGTTGCCTATATCAGTTCATAGACAAGTGAAAGTGGATACTCTAAAATGCGCAAGATAAGCGTGAGTGCTATGGATGGCGTTCTCGTAAGGAGGCGGAGCGGATCCATAGTGGTGTATTGATATGGTGAATATGTGGACTCGTGTGCGCCACCTCAAAAGAGTTACTTGCGATGCGTAGTTCAGGATAGCCACCGAGTCAAAGCTGGCTTTGTTGGGTTAAACTCCACCACACCCTTTTGATAATGATGAATATGTAGTTAGTTCTGATGTAAGTCTTGATGAGTACGTTTGTAATCACGTTTGCTTATTTTATGTTTTGCAGAGAGAATTCATTCTAGTTAGTAGTTCCGCTTGGACTTGACGTTTAGCTTGTTACCTCAGCTACGATCTTGTGCCCTCGGCGAGATCTCGGTAGATAGTCGAGCTTCTCGGCCTTCTTCACTTATAGTTATGCGTACTCGGACATGTTTAGCTTCCGCTTGTGCTTTGACTTGTATGCTCTGAGTGTTGGGTCATGAGACCCATGTTTGTAATATCTCGCTCCTCGAGCCTATTGAATAAATATTTGAGTCGTAGAGTTATGTTGTGATGCCATGTTGTATCTACACATATTGAGCATATTGTGTGTATGTTTGAAATGCTTGGTATGTGTGGGATCCGACAAACTAGTTGTTTATCCTTGGCAGCCTCTCATATGGGGAAATGTAGTCTCGTGCTTACGGCGATAGTAGTCTGCTACAGCTCGGTTCACCGGAGTCCTTGCTAGCCCAGACTACCGCTTGGACACTTGACTCGGCGGCATGTGTTTCACTTCGTTCCTATATGTCCGCCTTCGGGAAATGTCACGCGGTGTTATTCGGAGTCCTGCCTAGCCTGCTACAACCCGGGTTACCGAGTCCTGTTAGCCCAAAGTGTTACAGCCCAATTTATACGTTGATGACCGACATGCTCGATGTGATTCATGTATGCCTGTCCCCATAGGTTAACGCCGCTTTGGGTTCACGACTAGCCATGTCGGCCGGGTTCTTTGTCATATGGATGCTAGCGACACTATCATATACGTGAGCCAAAAGGCATAAGCGGTCCCGCCATGGTAAGGCGACACCGTGGGAATACCGTGCGTGAGGCCGCAAAGTGATATGATGTGTTACATGCTAGATCGGTGTGACTTAGGATCGGGTCCCGACGGCGTTGGTATCGAGCCGATTGCAGAGGATTACCAAGCCAAACTGGTCGAAGTTGAGTCTAGAAATGCTTTAGTTATGTAAGGGAATTGATTGTGGAAGGGAACATAAGGCTCTTTTTACTCCTTATATCTCATGGCCTTCTGATCTGAGTCAACCTCTTCTCTTCTACGGGGTTTAAGAACTAGGCTTCTCATCTACCTATCGGGATGACGTGTTACTAATCCATTGACTTATAAGATTGTTGGATTTAAGCCCAGTTCAGCTCCTACTATTTCTATATGATAATTGTTGATCTCGGAACCTTGATATTATGATGTTGAGTGGTTATGCCACCATTTTTTGCAGGCTGTCTCAAATCATTTTGAGCATTTACAACCCGTTATGCAGTCCGAGTCATCCTGTGTCTCTAAATAGTCTGATGCAATTGCAAATCCTTTCCTTCCGATCCCGATGTCCTTTTTGGTCAGAATAAGCACACTGATCGGTAAGTTGAGGTACTTCGTTGCCTCGGCGTAGATGTTGGAGATATTATTATGACCCCAGGTGTTTAGGAAGTCACCTAGTAAACTAGCCATGTTTTGTGTTCCCCGGTCACGATGATTACGGCCATTATTCCTGAAAGCATTCCGTGATGTTATTAGTTAGTAGGCATTCTATTCCTGGGTTCTTGAATCCGAGATTCACCCTACTTCATGTTGTTAGTATTTGCTAGTCCCTTTAGGATATTAGTACTTTGCGATAGTCCTCGAGGTCCATGGTATTTCCTTCTTCCAAATACCATGAACTAGTTATGGCAGAAGTTCTTTTGAACCAAAAGATCACAACCAGAGTGCTCTTGAGGAGTACTCCATTCATATTGTGACTCTGCCAGTCCTACCTTCTCTGCATGGGTTATCCGGAAGAAATGTTGAGCTTCGTTCGACATACTAATCTATGCATCCACAACTCAGAAAATTATATGTTCCTCTGAGTTGCTCTCTTTAGTTGTATCCCGACCATCCTCTATCAGTTGATAATCAAGGGTATGCGTGCATTTGTTCATCGATGCCTATTACTTTTGTGGTCCGTCAAGCCATTCTGTCCTGAATGACTTGGAGAAACAAACTCCACTACCTCATCCATTTCTAGGATTGGGTCAAAGCAGTTGTATTCCGCAGATCAAAATGCCAATCCAGCTTTGATTCTGCTCTACCTTGGAGTGTTACCATCTTTATGTCAGGAACATTATGAGAATTGCATCTTCTCTTATGAATTCTCGATGCAGTGATACCTCTCGCCATCATTATTCATCCCTCGGTTCCAAGTTGTTGAAACCGGAATGCCGACAAGTGAATTGTGATGTGTGAAATCGATACTCCGAGCAACCCGTTGCTTGGCAGCTAATGGACAATATTCTCATTCTTAGCGTGTTGGTTATTAAATCATCATCCTAAGATTGATCGTGCTACCTAGTCCTTATTTACGGTGCACACTTCGATTAATGAGTTAGGATTATATCAAGTCCTCACCCATTTGATCATATCGTCTTGCCCTCAAAAGCAAGATTGTTCTCGAGCTTAGTAACATACCGGTGGTTCGTGACTTTCCAAATATCTTCTTGGAAGTGTTACCGGGTTGTTTTCCTGATTGTTATGTTGAGCTCGTGATCAAGTTGGTTTCTTGTGAACCACCCTTTCTCCAAGAATCTGTGTTGGATATCCACGAGCTAGTTGGTTAAGCTAGACAACAACTTGGAGAGTTGGAAGATAAAAGTTTGCCTAACTTAGTTCGTTCCAAAGGGATATTCTTGCGTAGTGTGTGTTGGAGAAAGATGATATCTTCATCGATTGGTCCCTCGTGATCAGTTGCGGATCTATTGTCTATTCAATCCTTTGATTTGAGTGTGGGCTATCGTCAAATCAAATCAGCACTAACGATGCTCGTAATGTTGTCTTACTCGTGGTTGATCCCTCGAGCATACCCCATTACATCTTTTTGGTCCGACCAATACTATCACCGTGTTCACATGATGGTGGAAGTCCAGTGATATGGAAATTCCGATGAGTTCTTTGTTGAGCCCATCGGTAGCATTTTGTCTCCCCATGAGTCATGTTGAACATCAACCTAGTATTGGAAACTTGTGTAAGCATTTCTTCATGTTTCGTTCATGAAGCATATGTTTGGATGGGAGTAGTGACTTCCTCGAATTCATGTGCTTTAGGTGTAAGTTGCCGCCATGAATTTGAGAAAGATTTGTTTTGCCTCCTCTGGAATCATCACAATTCAGTCATGCATATGTGCGAAGTATTCTGTAGTCTGGAGACTTGCAACCTTCATCCTATATGTATTCCTAGCATACTAAGCCACTGATTGACTTGTTCAAAGAAAGAAGTCTATGCTTGGGATCTAATCCATGGACTTGTGTAAAGACTTCGATATCCTCGATGATGGTTCCCCACCTGAACTCGGTAGTATTTTGTTGTAAGACTACCATGTGATCATTCTTGTCTTGGACAACGTGTTCACTTGTTTGTAGCAGAACCAGCTCATGTTTTGGAGCTTGCTATCGTAGTTCATTCCCGAGAATCTCGCAACATCCTCTCGTCGATTTGTGTTGCAAACTTTCATTTTTCTTTCTAGACTCGATGAGTCTGGAATATCATAAAACCAACCAGATCTGAATCTCATGCAGATGTGATGGTTGGAACCTTCCCAACATTTGCATGTTGTTCCCAGCTTGCACCCCATTGTGCCAATTTTTCCATGGGATGTCCTTCTCGATTACTTGATGTCTAGGATCATCCTCATAAGAGGACTTACTATGGGTCCCATCCATTTCCGGTGATAAGCAAAATCATCCATTGCGTTGTTTTCAACAAGGTAGTCCACATCGTCCATTCTAGTCTGGGTATGCCTTTCCTTTGCACTCCACCAAACGATCTTTGTGAATTGCCTCAGGCTGGTATGAAGAGTTTCAATGATTTCTGATTCAAAAGTAATTCTTTTTGCCACTTAAGGGAATAGTTCCTCGCGTCACCTCTCCTGGGGTGCCCCGTTATTGATTCATGGCAATTATTTCCTTGCCACCTTGACACCATCCACCATCTTTCTAAGCGTGGTTGCCTACCAATTTGAATCTTCGTCATCCATTTCTTTACCATCATTCCTAATGTGTGTTTGATGTCTCAACTCAAGAGTTGTTCTTACGTCTCTCCATGAACTGATCTTGAGTTGCTTGATCTTCAAGAAGAGTAAATCATGTAGGGTTTTCCCTTATTTACATTGTCGTGCCAAGTGAAGATCTCGAAAGCAATAACGTCAAGACCAAGATGATGGAATGAATCAACATCTTCCGGAGGGCAAATGGATCATGAAGATTGTGATAGTTTGTGACTTCCCTTTTCCTCTTACCTCACGTCTTGAATCTCGGGGCGAGATTCTTGTTTGGTGGGGTGAGTTGTCACAGCCCTAGAGCTTGCTTGTAACTAGTTGCATTGCATCCATGCATCATGTTTAAATTTCATTTAAATTTGAAATGGGGATGACCAAGCCCTAGCACCAAAGCAATTCAAATAGGTTCAACTTCAAAATATTTTCAGTAATCCAAATGGCCTTCAAAAATGTTCACCATTTTTGGAAAAATGCTGGAAACAAGAACTGAGATGTTGCACATTTCTCCATGACATTTGGATCTTTGAATTAAATCATAAGTATTTGAGTTTGGGCATTTAAAATTATATAAAATATTTCAAATGCCCAAATATTACTAAACTAAAATGTTTCATGTTGGGAATATTCCAACATTGGACCAGAGCGATTTGGTGATTTTTGGAGCTGTTCTAGTATTTTTAATAACTCCACAAAATTACAGAATAATAGAAAACTAAAATAAATAAAAGAGAGAGAGAGAAACTCACCTGAACTTACCCTCCAGCCCACCTGCGCAGCCACCCGACCGGCCCAAAGATCGCACTGGTGGCACAGCCCACCTACCCCACCGCTCATCGTCCTCCTCTGCCAGAAGGCAGAGGCGAGGCGTGGCGCGCGGCCGAGAGCCCCGGCCACCTCCTGCTTCGCGGTGGCAGCCTCCCCGACACCTCCTCGACGCCCCGGAGACGCCACGCGCCCCCCAGTCCTCTCACTCTCTCCCCGAGCTCGTCTCTCTCCCTCTCTCTCCCGAACCCGAGCACTATCGCCGCCGCCGACGAACACCACCCCGGCCATCGCCTCCCCCTCGTCCCCTCGAGCAGTCCAAGAGCTCCACCGTGCCGCCCTCGCCCTCCCCGCCGTCACACGCGACCGGGGGACCCCTGCATCGCCGGCCACGCCGTCTTCCCCATTCTCGGCCACCGAGGATCGCCGTCGTGATTTCGCCGCCGTCCGGACATCCCCGAGCTTGCTGAGCCGCCCTACCGACTCCATGTGAGCTCCCGGTCACCTTCCCCCTCACCCCGTGGCCTATTTCTCACCGTAGCCGCTAATTCGAAGGAGCCCGAAAGTTCCCCGCCGCCGGCCATGGCGCCGCCGTGGCCAGGGCCACCCCAGCTTGCGCCCGAGCACGTCACCAAGTTCGCCGCCCTCCTAGGAGCCCGCAGCGCCCTTCCGTTTCTCCTCTAGTGCACCGCAGCGTCGAGCCCGAGCTCGCCCGAGCTCCGGCGGCCGCCTTGCTCGCCGCCAGCGCTGCTCCCGGCCACCCCGCGGCCTCCCGTTCGGTCCTTTGGATGCGGACGAGCAAGGGCTAATCCCGGGTGCCCTCAGCTCGCCAAACCACCAACCGTAGCCCAAATCCGAGCCGAGCCGCCGTCGTTCTGGTCGCCGCCGGCAAGACTCCGGCGAGGCCGACGTGGCGCCCGCCCTTAACACTAATTACGGGACTAACCACCCACCTCCTTCATCGACATACGGGCCCCAGCCGCCCATTTAGGTTAGCCTAATTTTTCTCGCTTAGATTAGTGCTAAGCATGAGGCCCCACGTGTCGACTTGACTTTGACTTAGTCAAAGTTGACCGACCCACTGTCGGCGACGACTAACCCAGGCTCACCGACCAATGGGTCCCGCAGTCGCTTGACCACTCGTCATTGTTGACTCGCTGACGTCACACCGACGTCAGTCGACGCAATGATATCCTTTTTCGGATTTAATTTAATTCGTGAAATCTCGTAAAACACCCCAAACTTCAAATATTCATAACTTTTAATCAGAACTCCAAATTAAATAATTTATATATGAAAAATGATCAGAAAAATATGAAGAATCTGTTTATGCCATGATCATGCATGTTTGAACAAGTTAACCTCACTGAATAAGATGAATCATGATTAGGTTAATTTATGAAATAGCATTTGGAGTTGGAGTTCAACCTTGTTTCAATTCCACTTCAATTAACTTGGATTACTGTTGCATTAGGTGAATTCAGTACCTTAACATGACATGTCATTCATGTGACTGTGCATTACATTGATTGTGTTCTCTCTTGTTTGCCGGTAATTGTCCCCTCTCGGTAGACGACGTTCCGACGATTGTTCGATGACACCGATGAAGAACTATATTATCTTCAGAAGTGCCAGGCAAGCAAAACCCCCTTGTTCATTCCGATATAATCCCACTCTCGCCTCCTGCTCTATTTTACTGCATTAGGACAACAACGACTCATGTGTTACTTGCTGCGGTAGCTGAACCCCTTTATCCTCTCGCATGACCTGTCATTCCACAAGAATTAGATGAAACCCACTAGCATGAGTAGGAGTTGTTTGAGCCATGTTGTGCCTACTCATTCATGCTTGTTGTCATGCCTGCCATCGCTTAGAGTTGAGTCAGGTCCGATTCATCGGGAATGAATTGGAATGGTTGTGTGAACATGTCCTACTGTGTGTGAGCTAAGTGTGTGAACACGATTTGGTAAAGGTAGCGGTGAGAGGCCATGTAGGAGTACATGGTGGGTTGTCTCATTGCAGCCGTCCTCGGGAACTGAGTTCTGTGTTTGTGATCCATGAAACAGATACTACCACGCATTGGGATCCTTAATTGACCCTCTCGGCTTCTTAACCACCCTTGTCCTCATCAGGAGTTGCAAGTAGTTTCTGGTGTTTGTAGTATGCTGGAGGCCGCACGCGACGCTGACCGTAGGGGTGGGTTGTGTTGCGGTAGGCACCGTGGTCCGGTGTACCGATTCGCCCGTTTGGTGTCTCGGGAACCCTGCACACATCGTTCGGGGCTGTATGGGAAACCTCGGCCGGACTCCCTGCGGATGGAACCCGAATAGGCGATAAACCTGGACTTGGGACTTGTGTGTTTAGGTAGGTCGTGGCCGACACCCACGTTGGGCTTCCGCTTGAAGGTTGCCGAGTACATGTCATGTAAACGGCGGTAAGTGGTGAGAGCGTGTGTGAAGAAGTACACCCCTGCAGGTTAATATGATCTATTCGAATAGCCGTGTCCACGGAGAAGGACTTCTGGGTTGCCTATATCAGTTCATAGACAAGTGAAAGTGGATACTCTAAAATGCGCAAGATAAGCGTGAGTGCTATGGATGGCGTTCTCGTGAGGGAGACGGGAGCGGATCCATAGTGGTGTATTGATATGGTGAATATGTGGACTGCAGCGCCACCTCAAAAGAGTTACTTGCAAATGTAGTTCAGGATAGCCACCGAGTCAAAGCCGGCTTGCTGCAGCTTAAACTCCACCACCCCTTTTGATAATGATGCATATGTAGTTAGTTACGATGTAAGTCTTGCTGAGTACGCGTTTGTACTCACGTTTGCTTATTTTATGTTTTGCGAGAGAGACTTCAGTCTCGTTAGTAGTTCCATTTGGACTTGACGTTTAGCTTGTTACCTCAGCTACGATCTTGTGCCTCGGCAGATCTGGTAGATAGTCGCTTCTCAGCCTTCTTCACTTATAGTTGTCTGCATTTCGGACATGTTTAGCTTCCGCTTGTGCTTTGACTTGTATGCTCGAGTGTTGGGTCATGAGACCCATGTTTGTAATATCTCGCTCCTCGGAGCCTATTGAATAAATATTTGAGTCGTAGAGTTATGTTGTGATGCCATGTTGTATCTACACATATTGAGCATATTGTGTGTATGTTTGAAATGCTTGGTATGTGTGGGATCCGACAAACTAGTTGTTTATCCTTGGCAGCCTCTCATATGGGGAAATGTAGTCTCGTGCTTCCGGCGATAGTAGTCTGCTACAGCCCGGTTCACTGAGTCCTGCTAGCCCAAAGACTACCGCTTGGACACTTGATCGGCGGCATGTGTTTCACTTCCTTATGTCTGTCTCCTTCGGGAAATGTCACGCGGTGTTATTCGAGTCCCGCTTAGCTCACAGCCGGGTTACCGGAGTCCTGTTAGCCCAGTGCTACAGCCCGAATTTATACGTTGATGACCGACATGCTCGATGTGATTCATGTATGCCTGTCCCCATAGGTTAACGCCGCTTTGGGTTCACGACTAGCCATGTCGGCCCGGGTTCTTTGTCATATGGATGCTAGCGACACTATCATATACGTGAGCCAAAAGGCGCAAACGGTCCCGGGCCATGGTAAGGCGACACCCGTGGGAATACCGTGCGTGAGGCCGCAAAGTGATATGATGTGTTACATGCTAGATCGGTGTGACTTAGGATCGGGGTCCTGACACCCAGCCCCTCTAGGGCAGGTTACACCGTGGGATTATATCCCCAACATTAGGCCCCAGATTAATTTGAACTTGTTCATGTTAATCTTCAATCCTTCTGTCTAGCGAGTCTTCTTCCATCCTTCTAAATGCTTAACTTTGAACAGCTTAACCTTGAACAACTTTCATAACCCGCCATAAGAAAAGATGATGTCACCTTCGTAAATTCAGAAAAACCCTCATGACATCATACAGATCTTTGTATAAATCTACCATTCCAAAAATTGAGGCACCCATTTGTTGTGCAATTTATTGCGCCTCCTCGATCTTCGCATGGGTCTTTTACTGTTCCCCCTTTTCCTTATAAATAGGCACGGGGGTTCCGCCCTTTTTCACTTTTACCCCATTGCCTCCAGTTCTTCTTCTTCCTCACGAGTTCCTTTGCAACTAGAGCTCTGCCGCATCCGTCGAGTCGTGCCTTCCTTCTTCAGTCGACGTCGCAGCCGTACTCTGTCGCTGTTGAGATCCAGCGGCACGCCTCCTCTTTCTCCACTGCAAATAGGTTATTTCTCTTACTTTTCTCGGATCTGCATTAGGTTACCTGTGTTCGTGGAGTTTGTCGGTGTTCATCCTAGTTCATCACATCTTTTGAATAGAAGCTAATTTTGATCCGGAAATACTAGAGATGTATAGTGGTAGAAGTTTCAGCACCATCCCAAATTTGAACAACCTGTATTCCCTTCTAGAATCAATGAGTAGCCTACTATCTCTTCTGCTATCATCTTTTAGGTTATGTAATTGTTTTCCTTTTTTGAACTGCACCTAGATCCAAAAACAGAGATGTTGATTCTGAAACCTGTTTGTTCCGTACTTAGCCAAACTTCATCAATCCGGAATCTAAAACTGACCTACCCATTGCTTTTTCGGCGGCTTACCAATGAATTTGTAACTCGCCAAAATTCCAGAAATTGCCTTTTTTTAGTTAACCCTCCATTAGCTTAAGGCAGCTTTATCTATATACTGCTCGCTCTTGTACTGTTGTTAATTAGTATCCCCTTTTTCGTTTAAATAACTGGCCTTCCTATTGTCTTTTAGGCGAGTCAATATGGCAAAAACCACCCTCTACAATTGGGGTCCTTCTCTAGTCACTGAACAAATCCTCAAAGACTATGTGGATCAAGGTCTCTTGGCAACTCAGGAGGAGATTGGCTGGCGACTCAGCCAAGGAGAAAATGGCCCCAACCCTGCTAAAGGAGAGGTGATGGTCTTAACGATCATATCCTCAAAGGTTTTACTCTGCCTGGGTCGAAAGTTTTCCGAGATGTCTTGCACTATTCCAGTCTCCATCCTCAAGATATAGGCCCAAACTCAGTAACAAACCTTTGCCACTTTGAAATCTTCTATGAAGTCTATTTGCAAGTAGAACCCACCGTTGCTCTTTTCAAGGAATTCTTCTACCTAAACCGTCAGACTGAGTGCGCTAGCGGTCCGACTCAAGAATTAGGCGGGGTCTCAATCCAGAGACGCAGAGACGGCTGCTTTCTTGTTAAGCCATCCCGATGGTTGGGTAAAAACCTGGTTTTACTGCAAAAACACCGCCCAGCCAATGAGAACCCTATGCCGGGTTATCGGGTTGATCGCCTCCCCATCAACTTTAACCCGCCAAGCCAACTTATTCCAGCTGAACATACTGAAGCACTCCAATATTATCCTAAGGTGACAACTTTGTTAGCTAATGGGCTGACCGGAGTTGACTTGGCCTGCTGCTGGGTCTCATGGAAAATTCTTCCCCTAAGTTGTCCGCCCAGTTTAATGTGCGAATATTCTAGGGAGTGAGGTGATCCTCAGCGATACAAATATGACAACTTTACCGCTGAGGAGGTCTTTCAAGCTATGAACTCCTTACTCGGGGAGTCACAAGGAAATTGTAACAAGATAGGGCTGCCACCCTTCTACAACTTAACCCGCCCCCAGCTATAAGTAGTATTTATGTCCGGCTTGAACATCCTTGATTTTATTATGTGTCTCACTTGTCAATATTTTCGTATTATATAGCCCAACTCTGCTTTTTGGAAGAGGAAAATAAAGACTGCTGTGACCAAGACCAAGATCTGCCCAAAGTCTAAGAAGAGCAAACTAGCTGCCGTAATTAAGTCGGCTGCTATGGGCGAGTCAGCAGAAGTTGACGACCAATCTGAGGTAGAACTTGACTCTCTTGGCCATCTCTCTAATGACTTAGCTGGCGTTTCTTACTCTCGGGATGAGGGTGCATCAAGCCGGGCTGACAATCCTCAGGTAATTTCCATATCTTTCGGCGCATACTCATCGCCTCCAAAGAGAATCAGGCGGGTTGTCCGAAAAGTTACATTTTCTCATCCAAAAGCTCATTAGACCCAAACTTCGTTTTGAAAAGGCTCAACATGATGTAAGACGCCAAACACGAAGCAGCGGACTAAAGAACTGGTGACCAAGTTAACTAATAACCCTTCTCGCAAGCGACACACTAAGGTGCCACACAACCCAACTATGTCTTTATCCAAAGAAGGCCTTATCAGACAACCTCTTAACTTGTCGGACTCAAATTATCAGGAGTCATCACCATCTTCAGGCGGCTCATCCTCGACTCACCTACCAGCCTTCGTCATTAACCTAGGGTGAGAAATCATACTTAGCAGCTTGATAACATAATTTTCTTGGTCACATATCTTTTAACTCCTTTGCTTCTGATCACAGGGCTCAAATAAAGAGCAAGAAAAGGGAAGTTGGCGACTCTTCCAAAGCTCTCGAGATTCCTGAGTCGAAGGAACAAGTGCCAGTGATTCCCGAGGTCAACACGGACAATCCCGAAGAACCTCACAATAAACAAGATGACCTGCCGCCAGAAATTGAAGCAACAACCATTGAAGATATGGGTGCTGATGCTAACCCGACAGATAACCAAGACCCACCAATTACTATTCCTCTTTCGACCCCTGTCAAGTCATCTGAAGAGGCTCCTCCTGATAAGACCAATGATGACATTGCTATTATTGGGGCAAGTCAGAAGATTCCAGAGACTTCTCATGTGCTCACCAAGCACATAACAAAAAATGAGTCGCCTTCAATGGAGAAGAGCAAGTCCAAGCTTGATCTGCCCAGTTATGAGGAGCTTAGTGTTGAAGATCTTCATGCCGTCAACTTATGCCGTGTAGCCACAAGCCAAGAGATGGAAGCCGGCTTAGTAAACATGATCCGGAAGAAATATGATGTATACTCGTGTTTCCTCTAGTTATATATCCTTATATAGCCCCCAAGTCTTAAGCATAGGAAAGTCTTTTGAGTATGTTTAAGACTTTGTAGAATAATATGAAAACTTGAAAGCGTAGCCCCCAAGGGCCGGGTTATCATGCAAATGATAAGCCGGTTCTTTAAACTTGTGTTTGTAGAAAAGATCATCATGAAGCACCCAAGGGTCGGGTTATCTTTAGGAAATAATCCGGGTCTTGCAATCACTTGTTGCAAAAGAAACAGGATGTAGCCCCCAAGTGCCGGTTTATCTTTATAAGTGAGCTGGGTCTTCCACAATATATACTGAAATGACCTACATTAGTCCCCAAGTGCCAAGGATGTTGCTCGCAATGTGCTTGTGACTTGAATAGTATTATCATAACAACTCTGACTAATACTGATTTGTAACCTTGGTTGCAACCCTTTTTTCAGGAAGCTCTAAGCCTGAGCGAGTCAAAACATGGCGAGTAAAGGAAAAACTTGGAGTCAGAATAGGCTGAATGCACCAAGGCCGAGTCCAAATTGAAGTCTTCTTTTGAGGACTTATACAAAAATGAAATCCAACTTTGATGCTGAAATATCTGCTCTGGAATCTGAGAAGGCTGCTTTACTGAAGCATGCAGAGGACGCTGAGAACCAACTTAAGCCGGTAACTGAAGAACTGGTCGTCTTAAGATAACACATATCTCAAATGATAGCCGCCATCTTTGGTAAGTGGAAACTTGTAATCACTTGAAGTAACTCATAATTCTTTTGAATTTTAATTCGCTTGGCAACTCAAAATCTTTGACTTTTAACTCGCCTAATTTATTCTTTGATTGCATAACATGTGCATGGAGAGCCAATATTGGCCAAAATATGATGTTGAAGCTAAAAGCCGTTTATTCCTTAATGGAGAAGCTTTATGCCGGATGTCTCCGCACTCTGGTGGCTGTATCAGGTGGTAAGCCGCTACCACAACACATGAAGGAGGTGTTGGATCATCTGTCGACAATTCCTGGGCCGATTGAAGAGTTGAAATTGTCATCCGCTCGAGCAGGAGCAATGTATGCACTAAGCCGGTTAAAGGCTTATCAGGCAGAATTAGACCCCAAAGAGATGGCTGTAGGGTTTCCCAATTATAACAAAGATGGATCAAATTTCACTGACGTGAATTATGCTAAATGTTCCAAAGATATCAGGCCATTGGCGAGTCAACTTGCTCAAGAGCTTAATCTGAAGAAATATTAGCCGTCTTACGATAGCAACAACTCTCGGGTCAAGGCGCCTTCCCACACCATTGTAGATCTGACTCTGCGAAGGCGTAAGCACATTTACCCCCCAGATATTGACCCCTCTCCTATCATGAATGATGAAGCAATCTTATAAGCCTTAACTGGTATCGACTGGACGTCGGTTAATCTTCATATTTCCAGCGAAGAGCCGCCATAGGCTGACCCGGGAACCTCCAGCACAAGACGCCGATATTAACCCTCATGATCTAACCTGCATTTTACCAGAGGCCGGTTCAAAGAAGTAGTCTAACTCCCAAAAACTTGATTAAAAAACTTGCAGGCTCCGCTATAGCCCTGTAATATCTTAACTAAAAACATTGGTGTTCATGTCATGCCTTTGTGCATGTTTTTTGTATCTGATTGATCAAACAGCAATGTGAGTAGGCTGCCTTATACGCTTCTCTCAAATTAGATATGCATCCTTGTTTTGCACTATCTTGGAATTCATGTGCTGACTTGATATCTTGTAAATGTAAGAAAAAAAATGTGAAGTCTTGCACTGGCAACTTATAATCAAAAGCCAGAGCGGGTTAATAGCCCGATGAATTATGGTTAGAAAAAGGGCTTGAACAGATTACTTTGACGACTTATAACGACAATAGGCTCAATTTGGAGCAATGTAACCCAGACCTGTATGACCCAGAAATTCATAATCTGCACATGAGCATGAAAAACATAAAAAGTTTCTGATAAACAGAAATAGAGAATATAAACATGTATATCTCAAATATTTGTTAAGCCATCTTATAAGGCACGGCCGAAAAAGACTGGTTTTGAAAAACTCAATTTCTGCTTCAAAGAAGCTTGGCATGATAACCTTTCAACCCGTAAGCCGACTCTCTCGTGACATAAATCCTCAGTTTTAACCTTAACTAGTTCAGGGTCATAAAGATAGACTGTTAAGAGTACGACGGGCCACATGGCGGAGTAGCAACAAGCAGACATGTGAGTTTATCCTAGCTCTCTGTAAGCCGGCTCTCACGTGACATAAGCCCCCGTTTTAACCTTGATGAGTTCAGGTTCATAAAAGATTGACTGTCAAGAGTACAACGGTCACCTGTTGGAGTAGCAAGTTGCAAACAGGTAGGTTTAACCCATAATATGGTGTTTTATTGCTGGTTAAGAGGGTATGAAAGCTAAACTCAGTGAGTTGGAAGCCCCCAAGTGACCTTATGATCAATTAATAAAAACTCGTGCATAGAAAATATGAGATGAAACGACAGAGGCCCCGAATTTTGAGGATGACGGCTTTACTATGTTGATCATAAAAAGATATATACATTGAAAAAATTATGTACTATGATGAGAGCCGATGACTCAAGTGTAGTAAGGCCGAAGATGAGCAATGTTCCATGGCCTGTTGGTCGCCTCCTCAGAAGTACACGACTTGCTGCACTCACATATATCAATGAGATAATATGACCCATTGTTGAGATTTTTGCTAACCACAAAAGGTCCTTCATAAGGCAGTGATAGCTTATGCATTCCTGTCTGATCATGAATCAGTCGGAGTACTAAGTCGCCCTCTTGGAACATCTGGGTTCTAACTTTGCGACTATGGTACGATGTAGGTCTTGTTGATATATCGCCGATCGGGCTGCTGCGAGATCACGTTCTTCATCCAAGGCATCATGTGCATTCTGACATGTCGTCTCATTATCAGCTTCAATGTAAGCCGCCACCCTGGGTGAGTCATGACGAATATCACTTTGGAGAACTGCCTCTACTCTGTAAACCATGAAAAAAGGCGTATAGCCTGTTGATATGTTGGGGGTGGTCCTGATACTCCAAAGAACTGAAGGAAGATCCTCAACCCAACAACCCGGCGTCTGTTCCAAAGGAACCATAAGCCTGGTTTGATCTCTCGCAAAATTTCTTGGTTATCATGTTCTGCTTGACCATTAGATTATGGGTGAGCCACCGAGGATACATCAAGGCAGATGTGCTCTCTTCGATGAAACTCTTTCATAGCACCCTTAGACAGATTTGTGCCATTATCAGTGATGATACTATGAGGATACCCAAAGAGGAGGATTAGCTTTTTGACAAACTGGACTGCAGTCGCTGCTTCACTATTGCTAACTGGCTCTGCCTTAACCCACTTGGTAAACTTGTCAACCGCCACCAGAAGGTGGGTCTTCTTGTCCTTAGATCTCTTGAACGGTCCAACCATATCAAGACCCCAGACTACAAACGACCAAGTAATTGGAATCATCCTCAATTGCTGAGCTGGAATGTGAGCTTGCCTTGCAAATTTCTGACACCCATCACACTTGCTAACGATGTCTTCTGCATCTGCATGAGCCGTTAACCAGAGAAAACCATGTGTGACGCCCGGGTAGTCAGGCTACAGTAATCCCGTGTTAACGATGCCACGTCACCTCGGTTATTGTTGATAATCCCACGTTAGATCGAAATGGATTCAAAATTCTAAATTTGAATTAAAGTTAAAACAATTAAAGTTTTCAAAAGTCAAAACTAAAATGTTCGATGTGTTGAAAATATTCCCTAACTATTTGTCATGAAGAAACCATGTTTTTATATAATGCCTATATTTTTAAAATGAGCTAAAACAGTAGAGAAAATAAAGAAAAAGGAAAACAATAAAAACAGAAAACAGAACTACAAAAAAAAGAGAAGAGCCCCCCCTGGCCAACTGGGCCAGACGGCCCCGCTGGCCATCGAGCCAAACCGGCCCACACCGCCCCGCCCGATCCCTCCGGGAAACCCTAATCCCCACTCCCTCCCCACGCCTCCCTCTCGCTCCTCCTCTCGATTGGATCGATCGGGCCCGATCCGTCTTTCAGCGCCATCGCTCCCGCTCCCACGCCACGCCCGCGCTGCCTCCCCGCCACCTCGCCGAGCGCCGCCCATCCCGTCGCCACGCCGGACGCCCCATCCTCCTCCTGCCTCGATCCGGAAGGGCCTCCCCGCCCGACCTGCCGACGGACGCTGCCACGGAGCGCCCGCGTCACCTCGCCTCCTCATCGGCTCCGCCGAGCCTCGCCGGACCTCCTCATCCTCTCCGTCGTCGGACCACCCCAACCTTCCTCGAGCCCGCTGCCCTGTGCCCTACGTTCCCCTCGTGAGCGCCTTCCCTCCTCTCCGCTCTGTTCCGTCGTAGGGCCCCGTCCCCGCCTCGCGCCTCGCCCTCCGTCTCCGTCCCCTGCTACTGCTCGGGACCGCGCCGCAGCCTCGTGCTCGGCCACGCCCGTGCCGCCTAAGCTCTGGCCGTTGGCCGCGGTCCACGCCCACACCACGGCGCCCGGAATGCGCCCCTGGCCGTGACCGACCGTCCCCTGGCCGCGCTCGCTTGTCCCCCCGGTCGCGCCTGCCTGGCCATGGCCGCGTCCGGGGCGTCTTCCCCTGTCGCGTGGCCGGATGACCCCCACCGCTCGCCCCGTTCCTCCACCGCGCCGGCGGCCGTCCTCGTCGGCCCTGCCCGCAGACCAGCGCCAGCCGCTCCTGTTGTGGCCCCGGCCACAACCCTGGGCGTGCGCCCATGCAGACTCAGACCCTGTGGGCTCTGCCCGTTTACCGCCCTTGACCATGTCAATGTTATCTCGAAGCATGCCTGTGGTACTCCGATTTTCAATAAGAACATTTGAAGCCCAATGCTAAATGTTTCCTGCTCAATTATCCAAACACCGATGTATGGGTAATGTCATGAAATTTCTCTCCCCTTGCCTAAAAGGGTTTTCTACTTTATATCCTGTCATGGATATCATGCTCTATTTGCCCTTGGAAAGGATATACCCCTAAATTATGTATTTAAACACATTTTCCTTTCCATTGTTTTGTTTAAACCTTCTTGTGATCTATATGAGCGGTAATAATTCCCTGCTTATGTAAACACCTCGGTGTACCATCTTGTCCGGTGTAACCTGTTACTATTGTTGATGACATTCCGGTAGCCACCGATGGACGAGAACTTGGCCTATTGGTCCGCCTCGTTCAACGAGCAGGAATTGGTTCTCTTCGTCCCTCGCCCTTGGTACAGATATTGTTGCCAACATAACTGATAGGCTATCCTCTGACATGCCTTGCTTACAAGATCGTGCAAGACATTACTGCCATTCCTACTTAACCCATATGGTGGGCCCATAACCCACAGTTTCACAGGATCGAAACCTGACTCACCTGTACAACCCTGTTTCTAATGGTTATTCCCCATGCTTGGCTTTGTATTTAATTCACGGGCCACCTTCCGAGTGCTCTATTCTCGTATCGACGCTATACTTACTCTCGCTACTCGAACCCCTTTCTCACTCTGGTTCAGACTTGAGCCACTATCTATCTCGCTTGGAACCTCTTATTGTACCTTCAACCTCACTCTCGACGTGTTTTATTTGTTCAACTCGAGAGGTACTCTTATACTCATTCATGGGTTAATCCCAGATTATTACCCTTATAACATTACATCGTTGCCGATCTGCCCTGTTACCTATTCGTAAGTACGATGAAGATCTCGAAGTAAGGACGACAACTTCATCATGATGACCCGAAGCAGAGAACTGAAGACATCAATGTAATGGATCGATCTCTTAGAGAAGAGCAACCAAAGACGAGAAGATTCGTTAGGATTTCGTAACTGCACCTTTCCCCTAGTCCCCCTCTTAAATCTCGGACGAGATTTCTTGTAGTGGAGGAGATTTGTGACGCCCGGGTAATCAGGCTACAGTAATCCCGTGTTAACGATGCCACGTCACCTCGGTTATTGTTGATAATCCCACGTTAGATCGAAACAGATTCAAAATTCTAAATTTGAATTAAAGTTAAAACAATTAAAGTTTTCAAAAGTCAAAACTAAAATGTTCGATGTGTTGAAAATATTCCCTAACTATTTGTCATGAAGAAACCATGTTTTTATATAATGCCTATATTTTTAAAATGAGATAAAACAAGAGAGAAAATAAAGAAAAGGAAAACAATAAAAAGAAAACAGAACTACAAAAAAAAGAGAGAAGAGCGCCGCCAATCGGGCCAGACGGCCCAGCTGGCCATCCAACCAGACCGGCCCAAACCCCCCCTCCATATCCCCTCTGGGGGAAACCCTAATCCCCACTCCCTCCCCACGTCTCCCTCTCGTTCCCCTCCTCTCGATTGGATCGGGATCGGGCCCGATCCCGTCTTCGGCGCCATCGCTCCGCGCTCCAGCGCGCCGCCCGCGCGTTCCCCGCCACCACCTCGCCGAGCGCCACCCCATCCCCGTCGCCACGCCGGACGCCCCATCCTCCTCCCGTTCCTGGATCCGGAAGGGCCTCCCCGCCCCGACCTCGCCGACGGACGCCGCTCGCCGGAGCCGCTCCGCGTCACCTCGCCTCCTCATCGGCTCCGTCGAGCCTCGCCGGACCTCCTCATCCTCTCCGTCGTCGGACCACCCCAACCTTCCTCGAGCCCGCTGCCCTGTGCCCTACGTTCCCCTCGTGAGCGCCTTCCCTCCTCTCCGCTCTGTTCCGTCGTAGGGCCCCGTCCCCGCCTCGCGCCTCGCCCGCCGTCTCCGTCCCTCGCTCGCTGACGCGCGCCAGCCTCGCGCTGCCACGCCTGCGTGCCGCTTAAGCTCGGCCGTTATGGTCCGCGCCCGCACCACGGCGCCCGGAATGCGCCCTGGTCGTGACCGACCATCCTCGGCGCCGCTTGTCCCCGATCGCACTGCTCGCCATGGCTGCGTCTGGGCGTCTTCCTGTCGTGTGGCGGATGACCCCCACCGCCGCCCGTTCCTCCACTGCGCCGTGGCCGTCCTCGTCGGCCTGCCTGCAGCCCAGCGCCGCTCTGTTGTGGCTCCCGGCCACAACCTCAAGCGTCTTCATGCGGGCTCGCACCCTGTGGGGCTCTGCCTGCTTCGCCCGCCCCTGTTAAAAAAAAAGAGAACAAAAAGGATATGTGTAAATAAAAATAAAAATAATTTATTTATTGAATTAATTAATCATGTTAATTAACGCAAATTAATTATGTTTAATTAACCTAATTACACATTAGTCTAATTAAACCTGTTTAGTTAAATGTGCCTTTGACAAACAGGCCCCACTGCCCTGTTTGACTAGTCAACTCAGTCAGAGTTGGCTGTTGACCCGAATGACATCAGCATGATGTCATGCTTGCACAATAAGTCCTTTTTGAATTAGAGACAATTTCAGAAATGTTTAAGAACTTTAGGAAATCATATAAAATAATCCGTAACTCGGATGAAAAAGTTTTCTACATGAAAGTTGCTCAGAACGACGAGACGAATCCGGATACGCAGCCCGTTTGTCCGCCACACATCCCTAGAATAGCAAACACGCAACTTTCCCCCTCCGGTTCATCTGCCCGAAAACGCGAAACACCGGGAATACTTTCCCGGATGTTTTCCCCTTCACCCAGTATCACCTCATACCGCGTTAGAACACGCCTAGCTCTGCTGTTATCCTATTATGCACTTGCTTGCTATGTATTTACTGTTTCTTCCCCTCTTCTCTTGGTAGACCCCGTGATTTACGTTGATGCCCCTGTGGTCGACTACGTCACCGACGACCCCTCCTTGTCTGAGCAACCAGGCAAGCCCCCCCTTGATCACCAGATATCGCCTATTCTACTCTATACTGCTTGCATTAGACTAGTGTAGCATGTTACTGCTTTCCGTTATTCCTATCCTGATGCATAGCCTGTCCTTGCTATTACTGTTGTTACCTTTACCTGCTATCCTACTGCTTAGTATAGGATGCTAGTGTTCCATCAAGGACCCTACACTCTTGTCCGTCTGCCATGCTATACTACTGGGCTGTGATCACTTCGGGAGGTGATCACGGGCATATACTATATACTTTACACCGTTACATTACCTGTGATACTGTTCGGAGATGGGGGCTGAAAGGACAGGTGGCTCCATCCCGGTAGCGGTGGGCCTGGGTTCCCGACGGCCCTCTAGATGGATCTTTGTGGCGGAGCGACAGGGCAGGTTGAGACCGCCTAGGAGAGAGGTGGGCCTGGCCCTGTTCGGCGTTCGCGGATACTTAACACGCTTAACGAGATCTGGGTATTTGATCCGAGTCCGCCATTTGGTCTATACGCACTAACCATCTACGTGGGAGTAGTTATGGGTATCCGGTGTCGTGGTATCACCGAAGCCTTCGTGGACGTCGGAGCGGCGGCGCGCCAGATTGGACCGCAACGTGACTTCCTTTGTAATGGAGGTTGCTAGGTCTGCTTCCGGCGGCGTTACTTAGCGTGTGTGCTAAGGGCGATGGGCCTGAACCCTGGGCGCTTAGGTTTAGACCGGCGTCTTTGACCGCCTGTTGGCCTAGGTCGGGCTGCAACGTGTTGATCTTCTGCGGCGGGCATGACCCGAGAAAAGTGTGTCCGCCAAATGGGATCAAGCGTGTTGGGTTATGTGGTGCACCCTGCAGGAAGTTAATCTATTCGAATAGCCGTGATCTTGATAGCAGGGCGACTTGGAGTTGTACCTTGACCTTATGACAACTAGAACCGGATACTTAATAAAACACACCCTTCCAAGTGCGAGATACAACCCGGTGGTCGCTCTCTCTCGTGGTTACGAGGAGGGATCGCCGGGTAGGATTATTGCTATGCGATGCTACTTGGAGGACTTGATCTACTCTCTTCTACATGTTGCAAGACGGAGGCTGCGAAGCGTAGTCTTCGACGAGATTAGTTATCCCCTCTTATTCCGGCATTCTGCAGCTTCAGTCCGATATGGCCCTTTACACATATATCCATGCATATGTAGTGTAGCTCCTTGCTTGCGAGTACTTTGGATGAGTACTCACGGTTGCCTTGTTCCCCTTTTCCCCTTTCTTTACCCGATTGCTGCAACTGCATCGATGGAGCCCAGAGCTAGACGTCACCGTCGATGACGACTACTACACCGGAGGTGCCCTCGCTACATGCAGCCCGGCGACGACCAGGAGTAGTTAGGAGGATCCCAGGCAGGAGGCCTGCGCCTCTTTCGATCTGTATCCCAGTTTGTGCTAGCCATCTTATGGAAACTTGTTTAACTTATGTCTGTACTCAGATATTGTTGCTTCCGCTGACTCGTCTATGATCGAGCACTTGTATTCGATCCCTCGAGGCCCCTGGCTTGTATTATGATGCTTGTATGACTTATTTATGTTTTAGAGTTGTGTTGTGATATCTTCCCGTGAGTCCCTGATCTTGATCGTACACATTTGCGTGCATGATTAGTGTACGATTGAATCGGGGGCGTCACACCATGACGAAACACCTTGGCCACCAAAGATCTTGACCCGGCATGATGACCACAGTTGCCTGCATGTATCTCTCATAGAATTTCGCGGCCCTCCTCAGGAGAAAAACAACGTTGGAACACGCCAGTCACACTGCATGTATGTAACCCGCCATTGATAATAGTCATAGACTTAGATCGCCTTGTGATCTGCCGTGCCAAATTTTCATCCTCGGGTAACTTGCCACGAGTCAGATAAGGCAGTGTCCAGTCGGGAGTAGCATGAAGAGCCACCACCAGCTGCCCTTCCGGGTTAGGTATAGCAAGGTCTTCCTCCGATGGAAATTTAACCGAAGGATTATGCAACACATCGAGGAACACACTGGGGGGCACCGGTGTACGTTGAGATCCAAGCTAGGACAGTGCATCAGCCGCCTCATTTTTCCATCAATCAATGTGATCCACCTAATAACCCTAAAAGTGACATGCGATATTGTCGAGTGCCTGACGATAAACCACCATGAGCGGGTCTTTAGAGTCCCATTTGCCTGAAACTTGCTGTGCCACCAGGTTTGAGTTGCCCAGATATCATACCCGACTCAAATAGCCATACGAAGCCCATGGAGTAAAGCTTCATACTCAGTTGCATTATTATTACAAGGAAACATTAGCCTTAAAACATAACAAAATTGGTCACCTCATGGGGAAGTCAAAATAACTCCAGCGCCCGAGCCTTCAAACTGCCTGAACCCATCAAAGTGGATCGTCCAATATGTGTTGTCAGGCTTCTCATCAGATGTTTGCAACAATGTCCAGTCATTTATAAAATCCACCAATGCTTTAGACTTGATAGCTGTTCAAGGCACATACTTCAGATGATGTGGCCCACGCTCAATTGCCCACTTAGCAACCCGGCCAGTGGCTTCTCTGTTTTGAATGATGTAGCGACCCGACCCGAATGGGTCAAGTCTCTGTCCTTACGTGTCATCCCTGGATCGATATGCTGACACACATAGTACTCGAGGATTTATAACAGAGGTAAATCACATGTATAAAGTAACGTAAATACCATTACCTCAAATCCAAATATAGCGGAAGTAACAAGGTTGTGGATTCCCATCAACACCAACGGCAAAGTTGAGTGTAGAAATCGTAACCCTAACTTATCACTTACTCGTCGTCTGAAAAGTCTGCAACATGAAAAGTTGCAGCCCGAAAATGGGTCAGCACATGGAATATGCTGGCAATGTAACACCTAGAGAGTAATGAAAGAGTAAGCATGTACTACATGCATATATGGCTGGTGGAAAAGCTCTATGGTTATAAGGTTTTGCGAAAAGCCAATTTTTCCCTACATCAAAGGAATAAAGTTTAATTTAACTATCATGGTGGTTGAAACATCATTGAGAAGGTATAACCACAACTCAATCCCAATTAAAATAATTAACATCCCAGCAATATTAATTTAGAGTGATGAGATACATGTGAATACTCAAGTACTAGATACTCAGAATTGTCCATAACCGGGGACACTCTAACCATGATTAGGTTGTACACTAGGCAGAGGTTTGCGCACTTTTCCCCACAAGACTCGATCGCCTCCGTTGATTTCTCGCACTGCATGGTGTTTGAGAAACGGATGACCGAGACATAGTCTTTTAGAAACATTAACTCTCTACTCCGGGTAGACCATACCAAACCTACAAAACCCACTACCTGCTGATCTACCTCTTCAAGAGCTTCATGTAACTTACTCAACTATGCTAGAGCCCATAATAGCTTGTGGCTGCACACGGAAGTTTCTAGCATGAATAATATCAGTTCCTTTGAGCACAGGTGGCGGTCCATAGGAAGATCACACGGGTACCCAGGATTTCCAAAAAAGCAGACAACACTTTGGGTTCCCCAGGTGCCTCAATCCACCCAGATGTGTATTAAAGTTGCCACCTTAAGTTAACCATTAATTAACAATATCACATCTGTCATGAATAACTCTCAAACCCAAACCACGTCTACGAGCATAGCATAGCAATACAAGCAACACGTAGAAGTAACTCCCAAGGGTTTGATAGTAACATGGCAATAGGTTCCTACCTCATCATCTACTTCCCAACCAACAAATTAATGACATCCTAACCATGCAATGTTTGAGGGTTGAAACTAATGCATAAAAACTGGGTATGAAAAGAGTATGATCAAAGTGTTATTTGCCTGCAATGTTGGTGAAGAAGATTCGCACTCAAAACTCTTGATAGGTCTACTCGTCACACTCCGGTCAATTTATCGTAATCAAGCAATAGTAACCACACATAAGCAATCACTCAAAACATCGGAAAGAACGAAGAAAAAATTCAGAAAACAACAAAACCAAGCAAATAACTCTTGCAACAAAAAACAATTTCTAACAGTACCAAAATTATGTGAATTTGGCCTTATCAGAAAGTTTAGGTCAAGAGCTTTAATTTGCAAAAAGAATCAACTAAATCGGAGTTACAAAACTCAAGTTATGATCAAATGAAGTTTGAATACAAATCTAATCTAATTCAAATTTTAAAACTTTCAAAAATATATTTGAGTTGGATTACTGGATAGAGGAGATCATAAGAAGAAGTGGGCGTTGGTTTCGTTGAATTCCGACTAACGAGCAAAAAGTTATGAGGGTTTGAAAATTGGGGACTAATCTGTAAAAAAAAGAATTCACAGATAGGTCCCTGGCCGGAAAATAACAGAAAAAGAAAAGAAAAAAAAACTACAGAGCGAACGCTCGTTTATAGGATCTAAACAGTGGGCGTTCGCTGTTTAATAAAACCAAAAACAATAGATCTATTCTAGGGTTTTTTTTAAAACCGAAGTTTAGAAGAAAACCGGATCGGACCGACGGTTATACCGGTTCGCGGGGTTTCGGCGGTTTTCGCGAGAAAACCGGCGGCGGCGAGGTCGAACTCCGGCAACGGCGTTGACGGTGGCGGCGGCTCTGGTCTGGCCGGGGCGGAGGCTCCGGTGGTCTAGGAAGGCGGCGAAGGGGCCGGGGAGGGGCGGCGCGGCGAGGCAAGGGGGTTGGCGGCGTCGGCGGTGGTCCGCGACGACGGGAAGGGGCGGAGCGGCGGCGGAGGATCTCGTCGGGGCGGGAGCTCCGGCAAGGGCGGCGGCGGTGGCTCGGGGAGGAGAGGAACGGGGCCCGGGGCCGCTATTTAAGGAGGGGAGGGGAGGCGCAAGGCGTGGAGGAGGGGGCAAGGCAAGGCGGCGGTGAGGTGGCCGGGTCGGCCACGGCGGCGGCGGACGGCGTGCTCGCTCGGGACTCCGTCCCGAGCTTGGAGATGGGCGCCTCGAGCGGCGTGGCCGTGGCTGCAGGGTTCAAGCCGAGCCTCCAAGCGAGAGGATTTTTTTTTAAACAGACAAACAAAAATAATAAGCCGAAGAAATAAAAATATTATATAGGCATATAATATATCAAAATTTTCATAAAAAGATTTCCTACAACATGGACATTATTCTAGCTTCAAATAAAATACACACAATTTCAAATAAAACAAAGAGTGCTTCTGTTCTAATAAAACCTCATAAAAGTCATTTTAAAAATACCAAAATTAATTCAAATTTATTTCTCTCCATTTTTCTGATGTAGGGAATCATGTTACCCTATTTTTCGTATATTTTATTTTTGGAGAAAAATAATTTGAATAAAACTCAAATAACTCCAAATTGAAAAATAAATTCAAAATAACTTTGAATTTAATTCTTTGAAACTCCCAACTCATATTCCATATGTTTTGAAGAAGTCATTTTATCTTCGCTCGTGAAAATCATTGAGTTGTATAAAGTTTCAGAATAGGAAATATTTTCCAAATGAAAATCAAATATTTTCAACACCCCTTGTCATTTAAATAAATGGAAGAAGTCATGTCATCTTCTCTCCAGGGTTTTGTGATGAAGAGTATTTGAATTCACGAAGATCTGAAAGCAATGGTGAAAGTTTGGGAAAGTCCTTTTATTCCCCCTCATTTAACTTTCAAAAAAAATTCAAATTCACTCACTTTCAGTCAATCAATCAAACAATAAATCAAAACTATCTATTTGTTTATAACATTCCAAAATTTAGAATTTTGGGATGTTACAAACTACCACCCTTAAAATGAATCTCGTCCTCGAGATTCGGAGAGGCTAGAAAGAAATAGGTTAGGGTTTGGGGGTCTTCTCAAAAATCCATCGATCGTCTCCGGGTCTCGGGTGCTACCACCCTTAGAAGCATGGTTACGGTTCCATCAAAACTCATATACTCCATCCTTATTACTGACAGTGTCGGTCTTCTCAGATCTTCAGGATAATTTCTTCTCTGGGCTCTACCGGTAGTGGCATAACCTTTTCCTCAATTCTTTTGTCCTTTTTTTCCTTTTGGTAAGGTTATCCTGAGACTGGGTCTTCATAGCTGACGGGTCTGGCGCCAATACTAATCAACTATCGATATCTCATGGTGGTCAACAATTTATGGTTTGTCCTGCAGGAAATGGAGTCCAGGTTGAACCTCGCCAGATAACCTACGGTTGGCAACAACTGCCGTGTACAAGGGAAAAAAATACCTATACCATTCTAAGGTTTAAACAAGGTTTTGATCGTTGTCTCTCTACTATAGGTAAGTCACTCAGATTTACCATCCCATATAGCAACGCGAATAATAAGAGTAAGTCGGTATGGTGATCAATCCATCCCGCACCCAAATCATTACCTTGTACATGGTTTAGCGAATCCCGCATTCTAACACTCGGTCATTCTCACAAGCATTGCAGAATTTCTCTCGTCGACGAACCAAGTTCGGATCCATTGATTCTGCAAGCCAAACAAACATCTATCGTTCCTTGACAACTCTCAGGTTTTGCGTAAACTCCTATAAGATCGTCTGTCGGTAAAAGTCGTAACTTGCTCCAAGGTTTTTTTCCTTCAGCAAGAATGTGCTTGCTTCTTGGCAGGTCCTGGGCCCTGTGGGTTATGGCCCATCTCATCACTTGTAAACCTTGAACTCATCATCGCGGGCAACTGATCGTTATTCCAACATTCAACTTCCAGCTTCCTAGCATACTTAAAATCCATCCAATTGTAATGTCTTTCTTCCTTCTATTTGTACCAAACTAAGATGTGGTTACTCAGACTCATCATGGAGTCACACTTGCTCCATATTACCAACATTATACCTCCTTGTATCCAATAGTACTTCATCTCTTCATCCTCGTGGGATATCCCACATACCGAGATAAAAACTTATACTTATGAAGTCCATACTTCACTTCATGGAACATCATTTTCCTTTCTAGGGTCAAGCGTCCTTACAGGGGAATATTGACCATCTCTGCATGGCACTTCTTCAACTGGGAAACGTGAAACACATCATGAACTCCTGACAGTCCTTTGGGTGACTCCAACTTGTAGGTCATTTCTCTCATATGCTCCAAAACTCGGTATGATCTACAAATCTCGGGGATAACTTTCCCTTAACTCCAAGTCATTTAACTCCTCGCAGAGGGGACACACGAAGACATGCTCTGTCTCCAATTTCATAGACTACCTCCTTGCGTTTTTGAGTATGCATAACTATTCTGCCTGGACTGAGCTACCTTCAGTCTATCTCGAATCAACTTAACATTCTCTTCTGACTCCTTGATCACATTTGGTCCAAACAACTGACGGTCTCCAACTTCATCCCACATCAATGGTGTCTGGCTCCTTCTCCCATACAAAGCTTCAAAAGGGGCCATCTTCAAACTGACTTGGTAGCTGTTGTTGTATGAGAACTCCGCGTAAGGTAGATTATCATCCCCACCAGATCCATAATCTAGCGCACAAGCTCTCAACATGTCCTCCATAATCTGATTGACTCTCTTGGTCTATCCATCTGCTCATGGATGAAAGGTCAGATCTTGAACTCTAGCCTAGTACCCAAAGTCTGGTGCAGCTGATTCCAAAACCTTGAGGTAAACTGTGTTCCTCTACGATGGTCCTAGGAACTCAATGCAGACATACAATCCTTGTTAAATATATCTTGGCCAACTTCAAACTTGTATAGGTGGTTTTCACTGGGATAAAGTGAGCCACTTTGGTCAAGCGAGTCAACTACTACCCAGATAGAATCATATCCCAATCAGGTTCTAGGAAATCCGTTAATGAAATTCGTGCCAAGCTTATCCTGCTTCCATTCAGGTATCAGCATAGGCTGTAGTAATCCGACTGGCTTCTGATGCTCTGCCTTTACTCTCTGACATACATCACATACGGCTACATACTCGGCAATATCCTTCTTCATACCAGTCCACCAGAAACGATCCTTCAAATCCAAATACATCTTGGCGTTTCCGGGGTGAATCGAGTATGGTGAGTCATGAGCCTCCTGAAGTATTAGCTTCCTGATCTTTGCATTATTAGGCACATATACACGATCCTCGAACCATAAGGTGTCATGATCATCCTTACGAAAACCTTCGGCCTTTCCTTTGCTCATTCTCTCTTTTATCTTAGCAATCTCTTTGTCATACTTCTGAGCTTCACGGGTCTTTTCCAACAATGTAGACTGAACTACCATTACTGCAACAAAACCTTTGGGAACAATCTCCAACCGAAGTTCCCTGAGATCCTCGGCTAACTCCTTTGGTAATCCTCTGCTTATGAGGGTATTCGTCCTTGTTTTCTTTATGGTTGTGTCCTATTTCTCCACAAAGCTTGCATGCACTTTCTCCATATCCTTTTCCATAAGGCTTCATCTTCTGTGACACAAGCCGAGATCTTAACAAATTCCACTTAAAGTCCTTCTAGGTGGTTACTCCTTTCCATCAAATGATGGTTTGGTATATCCTCCATCAAGTTGCAGCACCTCTTTCAAAGCACTGAAGGGCATGCTGCGTCATATCCTTTTCCGGCTATAGTGTTATTCTCCATGTGATCCTCCATGTTCTGAATCCATCGGTCCATCTTCGATTGACTCATCGGTCCAGAAAATATAAGCTCATCTCCATTCATCCTCTATGGGGTCCATGGGTTTTGGGGTGGGATAGAGAGGGATACACACAATACAAACAAAAGTTTTTAAAAGACAGATTTTATTGTGGCTGTCAGAAAAACATCAAACAAATGACAGCTCACAATCGTCGCATCTAACGCAGGTATATAACTGGGTTGGGTCTTCTAAAGGTCAATGTCGTCAAACTCTTCAAGTCTTGTTCATGTCTCCGATGGCTTCTTCTGATCATGCTTGTCCTACTCAAGTTCTTTTTGCCAGCTCATCTCTGTTGACACGATGTCTCTTGTGACGTCCTTTAATAGTCCTGGAGTTGCATTCCAACTTCTGGGTTTCAACATCCTTGGCATGAACCATGGTCCTACTGTCCTTCAGTTCCTGACGAATCTTCGGTATCTCGATGTTTTGCTCCTTCAGCTAGTCTACTTTCAGCTTCTGGGTCCTGAGTTCTTCATGAACTGCTTCCTTATCAAATACTTCTTCTTGTAGGTCCATATTAACTTCTTGATGTAACACTCCAGATCCTGGTGATACACCAGTAATGTTAAAACTGCATCCTTCGCTGACAGATGCTCCTTCAGCCTTCTACCATCCAATCCTTCTAAGGAAATGCATGCTTAACTCAGCACGGTGACAATAGCATAAACGGGCGATAACATCATGGATAGCGTGTTTCTGCTCTTGTCATTTCCATGAGCTATCTCTCCATAGTTGATATCTCCTGCCTTAGGGTTTCCTTGACAAAACTTTGAGTTTTGATGCTCCATGTTCCGGTCTTTCTTCGAGACACCTTGATCTCGGGTATTGATAACTTTCATAGTCTGTCAATTTCCATAAGTGTAACCTTCCTAGGTCATACCAATCTGGAAATTCTTCAGAGCCTTCAAATTTCCTAGTCTTCAGAGTCTTCAACAGTTGTAGTTTCCATTTACACGGTAAAATCCTCTTCATTCCAAATGGTCTTAGTTGTCCGATATCTTGTCTCATTGGAGTGGTCTCACCGGTCAAATCTTCGAGTGGTCAAAAGGGAAAAGGGGTATGGTCTCACTAAAAGGGGATATTTGAATCAGCTCCGAAGAGAAGAGAGGTAAAAGATCTTTTGAAAATGAAGTAGTAGAGAAAATCTTTCCTATGCGCTTGCCAGTTTCTAGGGTCACGTCCTCTGATCAACATGTGCTCGATACCATCTTGTAGCGACCACGACCCGAATGGGTCAAGTCTCTGTACTTACGTGACATCCTCGGATCGGTATCTTTGACACACACAAGACTCGAGGATTTATAACAGAGGTAAATCACATGTATAAAGTAACGTAAATACCATTACCTCAAATCCAAATATAGCGGAAGTAACAAGGTTGTGGATTCCCATCAACACCAACGGCAAAGTTGAGTGTAGAAATCATAACCCTAACGTATCACTTACTCGTCGTCTGAAAAGTCTGTAACATGAAAAGTTGCAGCCTGAAACGGGTCAAGACATGGAATATGCTTTGGCAATGTAACACATAGGGAGTAATGAAAGAGTAAGCACATACTACATGCATATATGGTGGTGGAAAAGCTCTATGGTTATAAGGTTTTGCGAAAAGCCAATTTTTCCCTACATCAAAGGAATAAAGTTTAATTTAACTATCATGGTGGTTGAAACATCATTGAGAAGGTATAACCCCAACTCAATCCCAATTAAAATAATTAACATCCCACAAATATTAATTTAGAGTGATGAGATACATGTGAATACTCAAGTACTAGATACTCAGAATTGTCCATAACCGGGGACACGGCTAACCATGATTAGGTTGTACACTCTGCAGAGGTTTGCACACTTTTCCCCACAAGACTCGATCGCCTCCGTTGATTTCTCGTGACCGCATAGTGTTTGAGAAATGGATGACCGAGACACGCCTTTCGTAAACATTAACTCTCTACTCCGGGTAGACCATACCAAACCTACAAAACCCACTACCTGCTGATCTACCTCTTCAAGAGCTTCATGTAACTTACTCAACTATGCTAGAGCCCATAATAGCTTGTGGCTGCACACGGAAGTTTCTAGCATGAATAATATCGATTCCCTTTGAGCACAGGTGGCGGTCCATAGGAAGATCACACGGGTACCCCGGGATTTCCAATAAAAGCAGAGACAACCTTTGGGTTCCCCAGGTGCCTCAATCCACCCAGATGTGTATTAAAGTTGCCACCTTAAGTTAACCATTAATTAGCAATCTCACATCTGTCATGAATAACTCTCAAACCCAAACCACGTCTACGAGCATAGCATAGCAATATAAGCAACACATAGAAGTAACTCCCAAGGGTTTGATAGTAACAGGGCAATAGGTTCCTACCTCATCATCTACTTCCCAACCCACAAATTAATGACATCCTAACCATGCAATGTTTGAGGGTTGAAACTAATGCATAAAAACTGGGTATGAAAAGAGTATGATCAAAGTGTTACTTGCCTGCAATGTTGGTGAAGAAGATTCGCACTCAAAACTCTTGATAGGTCTACTCGTGACACTCCGGTCAATCTATCATAATCAACCAATAGTAACCACACATAAGCAATCACTCAAAACATCGGAAAGAACGAAGAAAAAATTCGGAAAACAACAAAACCAAGCAAATAACTCTTGCAACATAAAACAATTTCTAACAGTACCAAAATTATGTGAATTTGGCCTTATCAGAAAGTTTAGGTCAAGAGCTTTAATTTGCAAAAAGAATCAACTAAATCGGAGTTACGAAACTCAAGTTATGATCAAACGAAGTTTGAATACAAATCTAATCTAATTCAAATTTTAAAACTTTCAAAAATATATTTTAATTGGATTACTGGATAGAGGAGATCATAACGAAGAAGTGGGCGTTGGTTTCGTTGAATTCCGACTAACGAGCAAAAAGTTATGAGGGTTTGAAAATTGGGGACTAATTTGTAAAAAAAGAATTCACAGATAGGTCCCTGGCCGGAAAATAACAGAAAAAGAAAAGAAAAAAAACTACAGAGCGAACGTTCGTTTATTGGATCTAAACAGTGCACGTTCGCTGTTTAATAAAACAAAAAAAAACAGATCTATTCTAAGGTTTTTTTTAAACCAAAGTTTAAAAGAAAACCGGATCGGACCGGCGGTTATACCGGTTCGCGGGGTTTCGGCGGTTTTCGAGAGAAAAAAGGCGGCGGCGAGGTCGAACTCCGGCAACGGCGTTGACGGTGGTGGCGGCTTTGGTTCGGCCGGGGCGGCGGCTCCGGTGGTCCAGGAAGGCGACGAAGGGGCCGGGAGGCGGCGAGGCAGCAAGGTTGGCGGCGTCGGCGGTGGTCCACGACGACGGAAGAAGCGGGCGGGCGGATCTCGTCGGCGGGAGCTCCGGCAAGCGGCAGCGGTGGCTCGGGGAGGAGAGGAACGGGGCAGGGCCGCTATTTAAGGAGGGAGGGAGGCGCAAAGGCGTGGAGGAGCAAGGCAAGGCGGCGGTGAGGTGGCCGGGTCGGCCACGGCGGCGGCGGACGATGTGCTCGCTCGGGACTCCGTCCCGAGCTTGGAGATGGGCGTGGTCGAGCGGCGTGGTCGGGCCGCGGCGGCGGCTGCCCGGCTCGATTCGGCGAGAGGATTTTTTAAAATGCATAAACAAAAATAATAAGCCGAAGAAATAAAAATATTATATAGGCATATAATATATCAAAATTTTCATAAAAAGATTTCCTACAACATGGACATTATTCTAGCTTCAAATAAAATACACACAATTTCAAATAAAACAAAGAGTGCTTCTGTTCTAATAAAACCTCATAAAAGTCATTTTAAAAATACCAAAATTAATTCAAATTTATTTCTCTCCATTTTTCTGATGTAGGGAATCATGTTACCCTATTTTCCATATATTTTATTTTTGGAGAAAAATAATTTGAATAAACTCAAATAACTCCAAATTGAAAAATAAATTCAAAATAACTTTGAATTTAATTCTTTGAAACTCCCAACTCATATTCCATATGTTTTGAAGAAGTCATTTTAACTTCGCTCGTGAAAATCATTGAGTTGCATAAAGTTTCAGAATTGGAAATATTTTCCAAATGAAAATCAAATATTTTCAACACCCCTTGTCATTTAAATAAATGGAAGAAGTCATGTCATCTTCTCTCCAGGGTTTTGTGATGAAGAGTATTTGAATTCACGAAGATCTGAAAGCAATGGTGAAAGTTTGGGAAAGTCCTTTTATTCCCCCTCATTTAACTTTCAAAAAAAAATCGAATTCACTCACTTTCAGTCAATCAATCAAACAATCAATCAAAACTATCTATTTGTTTATAACATTCCAAAATTTAGAATTTTGGGATGTTACAAATGATATCCCCTAAAGGAGCAGAGCTGACCACAATAATAGGATGCCCAAGGAAATAATGTTTCAAATTGCGACTCGCCATGAACACCCAAACACCAGCTTCTGCCAATGTGGATATCTTTTCTTAGACTTAGTCAGGACCTCACTGACATAGTAAGCCGGCCACTGGTCTGGGTACTCTTTCCCTGCCTCCATGCGCTCCACGATAACTTCTACACTAACTGCCTTGTTGTTTGCCACCACGTACAGGAGCAAAGACTCTTTGTCTAGAAGAAAAGCCAAGATGGGTGGCTCAGCCAGCTGCGTTTTGAGCGCCTCAAATGCCTCAATAGCAGAATCACTCAAAACAAAATGATCCATCTTCTTGATCATCTGATATAGAGGAATTTCATTCTCTCCCAGGCGACTGATGAACCGGCTTAAAGCTACAATGCGACCCGCTAGGCACTGAACGCCATTAACACACACCGGATTAGAAAGTGAAGTGATGGCCTTTATCTTCTTCGGGTTAGCTTAGATCCCCTATTCTGAGACCAGAAAACCTAGCAATTTTCCTGCAGGTACACCAAAAATGCACTTGGCAGGGTTAAGCATCATCTTGTAGACCCGGAGATTGTCAAAGGTTTCCTTCAAATCAGCAAGCAAGGTTTCTTTCTTCCTTGACTTGACTACAACATCATCCACATAAGCATGAGCATTGCATCCGAACTGATCATGAAAAGAATTCTGAACACAACACTTGTAAGTCGCCTGGGCATTTTTGAGCCCAAAAGGCATGGAAACATAGCAGAAAGCCCCAAAAGGTGTGATAAAGATGTCTTCTCTTAGTCTTTGACTGCCATCTTGATCTCATGATAACCAGAATAAGCATCCATGAAGCATAAACTGACACAACTTGACGTTGCATCAATGATCTAGTCGATACGGGGGAGAGCAAATGGATTAGCCGGACAAGCCTTGTTAAAATCTGTGCAATCAACACACATACGCATTGTGCCATTTTTCTTAGGTACAACCACATGGTTAGCCAACCAGTGAGGGTGAAAAACTTCCATGATAAACCCAGCCACAAAGAGTCGTGCTACCTCTTCTCCAATAGGTTTACGTCGCTCTTCATTGAAACGACTGAGGAATTGTTTGACTGGCTTAAATTTGGGATCTACATTAAGGTGGTGCTCAACAAATTCTCCCGGTACACCCGGCATGCCAGAAGGTTTCCATGCAAAGATGTCCCGATTCTCATAGATGAACTTGATGAGCGTGCTTTCCTATTTGGGATCCATATTAGCCCCCACAATGAACTGCTGAGATGAGTCGCCAGGGACAAAATCAACTTGCTTGGTATCATCAACCGACCTGAACTTCAACAAAGGGTCCTGTTCAGTAGTAGGCTTTTTCAAAGGGGTCATATCAGCCGGGTCAATATTGTCCTTATAAAACTTGAGCTCTCAGTAGCACAAGCCGACTCTGCATAAGCTGAATATCCTTCCTCGCACTCCAGGGCGAGTTTGCGTTTCCCATGAATGGTGATCGTCCCCTTTTGTCCTGGCATCTTGAGCTGTAAATATACATAGCAAGGGCGATCCATGATCTTAGCATAAGTCGGCCGTCCAAACAAAGCATGATAAGGACTCTTGATCTTTACCACCTCAAACGACAGTGTCTCTGCCCTATAATTATACTCATCGCTAAAGGCTACTTCTAGGGCAATTTTGCCCACAGGATACGCCGACTTTCCAGGCACCACTGCATGGAAGACTGTGGACGACGGCTTGAGATTTTTATCTGTTAGTTTCATCCGCCGAAAGGTATCATAGTATAATATATTAATGCTGATACATCCATCCATAAGCACTTTTGTGAACTTATGCCACCTACCTGAGGGGCTACCACGAATGCCAGATGACCCGGATCATCAACTCGGGGGCGGGTGATCCTCCCGACTTCACGTGATTGTATGTTCTGAGCATCGTAAGTATTGGGGTACTGCCGGTTCAACAGCATTGACTGCTCTCTTATGAACCTTCTGCTCATGTTTACACGTGTTCATAGTGAAGACGTGATGCTGACCCCCATTAAGCTGCTTTGGATTACTCTGATATCCCGACTGATTATGCTATTGCTGATTGCCCTGACCAGAATGTTGATTATGACCACCATGGTTACCTTGACCTTGATAATCAGAATTTGAGCCACCACCACCAAAGCCGGAACCCTGAGAACCAGATCCTGACCCGCCAGGCGGCCCATTGTTATTACCATGATGCTGGTGAAGGCTGTGATTCCTGAACTCCCGCAATAATGTAACAATCCTTCCAGGCATGAGTAGACGGCTTTTTAGGAGAACTATGTTTCGGGCAAGGGTCATTAAGCATTGCCTCAAGGTTGAAAGGCTTTCCTCCACTTAAAGGTGTCTTGCCATTACCGTTGCCGCGTTAGTTTTTATGCCCAGTGCTGGTGTTAGCTACTAGATCTAACCCGCCATCGGGGTGTCTCCACTTATTACTGTTGCCCTGGTTATTGCCATTATTCCCTGCTACATTCTGCTGCTGGCCCTTACTACTTCCATTCTTTTTGCCCTTATTGGATTTATCATCATCAGAACCAGTGTCCTTTGTACTATCAGAGTCTTCATATTTACTGAGAGCAGCCATGAGGTTGCCCATGTCCTGGCAAGTGCGCTTAAGCCGCCCGAGCTTCTTCTTAAGAGGTACAAAGTAACAGTTCTTGTCTATAATAAGAACCTCCTGAGCCGTTGTAATATTATCAGATGAGTGAATGATAGTAGAGACCCGTCGAAACCAATGGTGGGCCGACTCATCCTCACGCTGCACATAGTGATCCAAATCAACAATCGTTAGAGGCTGCTTGCATGTCCCTTGAAAATTCTTGATGAAACGTGCCTTCAACTCCGCCCATGAATTGATAGAATTAGGAGGTAGGCCTTTTAACCATGTATGAGCTGGTCCTTCCAATATCATAGTAAAATATTTGGCACAGATAGCATCATTGACATCCAACATCTCCATGGCTAACTCATAACTCTCAATCCAAGCCTCGGGAGGGAGATCTGCTATGTAATTGGGCACCTTACAGGGACCCTTAAAATCATTGGGCAGACGCTCGTTACGCAAAGCCGGTACCAAGCAGGTCACTCCAATGGTCTTAGAATTTGTCCCGGCTCCCACCAAGGCTGAAGGGGTCACCGGAGGCTGCTGATAAGCCCCCTGGTGAGCCACCGCCGCCACATCATGGCGGGCTCTGGCCTCATGCACAATCGCCTGAGCATCAGTCCTTGGGTTAAGGGGTGGGTTATTATCACAGGGCGAGTTACGTCGCTGCTCACGGCTGGAGACTGCGGGCAACTCAACATGCCGACTGTAACTACGGCTTGGGAGGGGACTTGAGTGTACCCGATCACGACTGTATGAATACTTTTCCTGCTGCGCAATAGCTATTTGAAGAAGTTCAATGGCGTTCCGTGCTTCTACTGCAATAGGCGACTCACCAGAGATAGGGAGCGCATTTAGCCGGGTAACCGCTGCTATCATATTATCCACCGAGTTAGAAAAATGACCTGGTGGTGTTGCAAAACGCTGAGGCGGGGTCTGGCCCCTACGGAGCGGGTCTGACTGTCGAGGCTGAGCCCCTGGCCAGTTCCCAGGTGCCTCTGCAGTCTACGGTATAACCGGTGGAGTACTTGGTCCAACCCCCGGTGTGTTGAACAGATTCATGGGCTCGTAATGCAATGGCAGGCGGGTCTGTTGCCTCCTCCGAAGGACTGCATTGGAAGCATTCTGATCCAGACTTAAATGCCAAGCTTCTGCCTTCATGCGCTCTGACTCGGCCTCAATCTGAGCCCGTAGCGTTTCCATCCTAGTATTCTCCGCATTGATATCCTCCTGGGACTTGGTCATCTGCTCCTTGAGCTTTGCGATTGCTGCGTTGCACTCTGCTTGGTTTTCTGCTGTGACCTTGGTCCCCATTAAAGCTGTTAACTCATTCATCAACTCTAACAAAACCTGAGCCGACGGCTTGGCCGAACCAAATCCTGAAGGGTCAGTAGCCACCGCTGCTCCAGCCGCCGTGCTGTTGAGTGCCAGCGCCGTGCCTGCCATGAAGATGGCGGTTCGGCTCGGCGGATCGTAGCGGTCCGGAATACTGTTTCCATCAGAATAGCCCCCAAGCCCGCTATCTTGAAGCTGGTAAATTGACTCCGCCTCTCCGATCGAGGAATCATAACCTGAATAGGTGAGAGTCTCTCCTCCAGATGCAGAGTTTTCCGCAAGATCCATGCCTTGCGTGAACCAACGAAAACACACCTCCAGCCGGGTTGAATCCGGGCAGGTTGCCTATGCCAAGCCGACTCAATGAGGTCGGTGCAGGTGTCCAGCTCAGGCTCAGATCCTCCGATCTTTTCGATGAAGATGTGAATTCCGCCGAAGGGGACCCGGTACCCGTGCTCGATTGAGTCGGCCTCAGAGCCGCAGCCAGCGTCGTTGATGTAGAGCTTGCCGCGGTGACTCTTGGTCATCCTGCCAACAGCGTATCCCTCGATCCCTAGGAAAGAGCCCTTCAAGAACTCGAAACCACCATGCGCTGGCCCCACGGTGGACTCCAACTATCGTGGTTTTGTCACGGCAGATGCCCTAGTGAAAGGACTTAGGTGCAAGGCCATTACTACGTTGATTAGCTTGTCGGGGTTGAATAGGACGAGAGACACGAGTTTACGCAGGTACGACCCCTCTCGATCGAGGTAGCACTACAAAAAAAAGACACATCCGTGACATTTTGGGCCGAACGAATTTTTTTCTGTCATGCTTATGACACTTCTACGACGATAATTGTGACAAAACCCGTATCATCATAGATGTGGTGGGCTCCTACTTCATGAAAGGAAATGGGCTTTTCATCCTGGGCGGGCCGGAGACGCAGCTGCATGACATTCTTTGGGCCATCCATGACGGAAAAAACCATGGTAGAAGCAAGGGCGAGGAAAATATTGGGGAGTTCCCGGTTATGGTGGGTGGTCGGGGCCGAGCGATGCATGTTTCTCTCGTGCACGTATGCACGTGGGTGCGAGGCGTTGGGCTCTAACTGAACCCGAGCGAGGCGTTCGCCTACTGAACCCGAGAGATTGCACTGTAGACTACGCGTTACTAAACCTGAGCGATCGATCGATCTGGCTGTTAACTGAACCAGATCGAGCGATTCCTTTGCTACTGCTGCTAACTGAAGCCGATCGAACTTGCTGCCTCTTGATGAACAGTGAGCGTTGTTAGGGGGCAGGATGAACAGGACCCTGTGGTAGTAGCTAGAGGCCGTTGCCGCTGGATGAACAGGACCCCGATCGATTGAGCCGGTTGGGGGTGGATGAACAGGAACCCGTGGAGGGCTAGATGAGCAGGACCCCGTGAAGGGCTGGTTGAACAGTAGCTAGTGGAGGGCTGGATAAACAGTAGCCTGTGGAAGGGTGGTTGAACAGGACCCCGTGGAGAGGGCTGGTTGAATAGTAGCCGGTGTAGGAGCGGTGGAGGCTGGATGAACAGGAGCCCGTGGATGAATAGTAGCTGGTGGAGGGAGGAGGGAGACGCCGTGGATGAACAGTCGCAGGTGGAGGCTGGAGGAGGTCGACGGTGGATATGAACAGTAGTGTTAGTACACGAACACGTCATGTGTACCCTCGACGCCGGGGGTGATGCACCGCAACTCACGTCGAAGGAGACCCGTCCGGAAGCGTGGTACGCAAGCAATCCGGCACACGATTTTGATGACCCGAAACCCCACACGCCCGGGAGGGACCCCGTCAGGGCACGCGGCGGCTATGGGCTGCCCTGGGTCGACCTGATCGCCCCTAGGGCCTCGAGGTTCGCCGCCCTGCAATGAAGAAGAACGAACAAAGAACGAGGAAGAAGAAGAACAAGGGTGAGAGATAAAAGTAAAGGTAAAAGTGGTAGATAGATTAGATCAATTGTGCGTTGTTCAATTGGCCGTCATACCTTAGGTATATAAGAGGCGGATGGACTTCCCGTACAAGAAAAGGACACCAAATCACGTCCACATCTTTCCAAAATTAACCGAACTCGAATTTAGGTAAGTCTGGAACAACAGTTCAGCTTTTAGCCCCCACAGGCCACAAACGACCTCGGATGAAGATGAGCCCAAAATCAAATTTGACTGCGCCGACGAGACGAACAACATTATTGTTGAACGTTTTTTGATTCGAGGCCATCTTCTGGGCCGAATCGCTCGCGCAAAACAGGCTGTTACTAGCACTACCCGTCACACACCGTGTCTGATGGGGCGCGCCACTTTTGCCCCGTGACAGAGCCGCACTCAGGTGGCTGTAACTTTTACATATGATCTTGGATTGACATGATTTTTATAGAAAAATAGACCGGTTCGACGAGATGAAGACAATTCATGTAGAATGTTTTCTCATTTGAGGCCTCCCTTTAAGCGTAATTTGCAGAACAGTGCTCTGGATACAAAATCTCAATATTTCGAACATAACTTCGGCCTTCGAGATGAGATCGGATGGCGATGGCCCAAACTTTAAAGATGTTCATATTGACAATATGAATTTTTTTATGTAGAGCACTTCTACATTTGAGGCCATATTAATTAAGTTCTTGACCATGCCAAAATCTGGTGTCAACATATGCCCCCCTGTTTTTCGGCAAAACTTGGATGTCGAAAAATAATTTGCCCAGAGTTTGTTCTAAGGACGATGTCAACACTCCATCGTCCATTTATATGTGCTTAGGTCGATAATTATATATCGGCCATGTCTTTGCTTAGGGCGATAGTTATATATTGGCTACTTTGATTAGCAACAAAATACAACAAATCGAATGTATGGTGATGAGGTAAAACCCTTGCATGTTGTAAGAAGTTATATTGCGTCCATGGATCAAAATAAGCCCGTGGAGGGTAACCAGTCATACCTGAGAATGAATTCCATGGCATCGGCATCAATGGCATAGTTGGAGAATGTGGATAATGTGTGCACCGAAGACGTTGAAACCTTCGGCTTGGTCGTTCATAATTTTCACTCTTTTCCTTCTTTACCTTTGTCGCACTTCTTGCAATGGAACCTTGCACATCACTCTTGTTTTGATTATTTCCTTTGGGAACCCAAGCCATGTTTCTGTTTTCGAGCTCTTGTGCACTAAGTTTTTGTAATTTCTTTTTTTTGCCAATACGATATTGCCGAGTGCGCGCCCCGGCTATGATTTTGTTTGAACTAATGACAATTCTTGTTTTACCTTGTGTACTTTCAATTCTTTTCTTCAGATTTGGCACTTTGATTCTTGAAAATTGATTGATTCATCTCATTGCCTTTAGTAGTCAATGTTAACACTTTAATTGGCTCTTTATCCTTTAAGATCAAATCTGAATTGGCACTCTTTCTACCATCTTTTTTAACTCGATATACTTGTTTGATCACCTCTTCCTTCTTTCTTGAGCTCCGGACCGATTCTTTCTTATTGAAACAACCTTGAACATATGACAGCACACTGAACATTGATCTTCTTGGAGCTGCATAATAATGGTGAGATGGTCTAAAATATGATGGAGAATGTGCCATTGTATCATACCTGTCCCATGATGAATATCGATCTACATGAGCATAGGGAGGCATCCACGGCATTGGCATTGGCGACCCAAAATAAGGATATGAACATGTTGCATTAAAATTATCTTCTAGCCAATACCAATCCTTGGATTTGCGTGTAGGGGGTGATCTTGATGCTTTTGTATTACTCGGGGTATAAGCACCATTCTCTTCACTTTTCTTTTGATATTTATCTAATAACTGTGCAAAAGTTACCTTGGATTTCTTGTGCTTGTGCTTATTGCCGCCTTTATCTCCTTTTGTTTTGCTTGCATCGATCTTTGGATTGCTTTGTTGCCCCCCAGTCCTTGGCGTCTTCATTGTATCTTCAATAGAACTCATGCCTTCAAGAATACTCTCATTGTGCTCTTGAACAACTTCTTTACTTGAAAGCTTGATCCCATCACCTATAGTTTTTACCTTCACATCTTTAAAGGAATCGTCTTGAAGCAGCCGATTCAAAAACCTTTTTCCATTAGGACCAATCGGAATAGACTAGCATCCCTTGGTGTTTCAAGAAAATTTAATCGTCCTTTATTAATGGCCGATTTAACTATTTGACGAAACATGTTGCAATCCACCAAATTATGCCCGGACGAATCATGCAACTTGCCATACATTTTTCTTGGATTGATGGCTTCATATGGTGATCAAGAACGCTAACATAATTATTTTTCAGCAACAAATCAAATATTTGATCACACATGCTTGAATTGAAGGTATACTTCTTGTTCTCTAGCCGATCTTGGTGTGCAAACGGCTTTGGAGTTAAGCAAACGAATGGTTCAAATTTGGAATATCCCCATTCGGCTATGCATTGTGTTTTGCACCCTATCTCTGATGTATTTGGATAAGATATTATATTAGCATCGGATTTCTCAAACGAATTTGACCTTGGCTTTAAATTTCTGAAACGAAAATAGTTAGAACACACATGTCTCAATTGAGACCAAGTGCAAGCCAAGTATGAAACAAGTAAAGCTACCCAATTAGATATGAAATTTTGATATAGCAATGGGGAAAACTTTGGCTGCAATAATAGGTCACTATCGGTCTTTATAAATGGCACAATAGGTTGACCGATATGCTCTATAACAGTTTTATTGCTAACAAGTAAATTTCCCTTATTCATTGGTCTTTCAAAATTACTTATGAGAAATTTTCTTATAGAAGCATCAACAATAAAGTTGCGACCAAATCGGAAGATAGGTAAATCACTTGGTAGACATACCTTTTCAAACACGTTGGGAGAGAATGATGGTTGTGTTACTTGAATGATATGTTGTTCCTCTTTCGAGTAGCTCCCCAACACCTTGTCGTCCTATTTTTCTAGAACAGATTCGGCATACGTAATATTTGATTCGGTCTTTTCAATAGCCGAATTAACTTTGTTATCCGAATCACCACCTTTTTTGAGAATTCTATCCACACCCAATGCTTTCTCTTTTTGGCATAATCTAGCTTGGATGCAGTAGAATTAATAGGCTTTCCCTCTTTTATTAATTCATGTAGAACAACATTGCATTCGTCCCAAAAAGACGTATGATTTTCTTAATGACCCAATCTGGATAGAATTGCACCCGACACTTTTAGACTCTTTCGGTAACGAGATGTCACCGAAATTCTGTAATTGTGCAGGGAAAACATTGTATGCTATGATAGTAGGTGAAGACACATGTGATCCTATAGAATGTTCACTTATTCGGCTATTAGCGTGAAGGTGCGAAACCGAATTATGAATTCCTATAGTTGCATATGGTGCAAAAAAATTAGTAGAATGAGGTGTAGCATATGATGATTGAGGGTAATTGGCCGGATAACTATTAGTAGCATGGCCAATTCCCCTATCCACCGACATGTTTTGTTAACATATTGCAAGCTAGTTGCTGATGAATAAAAAGGTGAAACACTTTGTTGATTACTACCGGAAGTTCCTATGTGAGGTGTTTCAACTTGATTAATGGAACTCATCATGTTGTTATCGGCATATGGATTTGTGGGGCTGCCGATGCATGGGAGTTAGTATACATATGTTCCATGTTGCAAAAATTATATGAGGTAGAAGCATGAAGATTATTCTGAATCGGTTGTTGCGCAAAACTAGATGCTTGATTGATAAAACTAGGGCTAGCCGACACATTATGATGATTAAACGATCTAGCAATAACATATGCATTATTTGCATCTACATAAGTGAATTGGGCATTGATATTACCTTTGTAGATTGCAAACCATAGATGACGATCTCTTTGTAGCAAGAACGGGCCGGAGACCGTTCAAAGCTTCAACCCCAGCGGAGTCGCCAAAAAGTGTGTTCGCACACAAACACGTAACGTGTACCCTCGACGCCGGGGGTGATGCACCACAGCTCACGTCGAAGGAGACCTGTCCGGAAGCGCGGTACGCAAGCAATCCGGCAGGCTCATTTGATGACCAGAAACCCCACACGCCCGGGAGGGACCCCGTCAGGGCGCGCGGCGGCTATGGGCCGCCCTAGGTCGACCTGGTCGCCCCTAGGGCCTCGAGGTTCAACGCCTTGCAATGAAGAAGAACGAACAAAGAACGAGGAAGAAGAAGAACAAGGGTGAGAGATAAAAGTAAAGGTAAAAGTGGTAGGTAGATTAGTTCAATTGTGTGTTGTTCAATCGACCATCACCTCTTAGGATATAAAAAGCGGATGGACTTCCCATACTAGAAAATGACTCCAAATCACGTCTGAATGTTTCCAAAATTAACCGAACTCGGATTTACGCAAGTCTGAAACATTAGTTCGGTTTTTAGCTCCCACAGGCCACAAAGCTCTTCAGATGAACATCAGCCAAAAAGCATATTTGACTGTTTTGACGAGACGAAAAACTTCCGTGTTGAACATTTTTCGATTCGAGGCCATCTTCAGGGCTGACTCGCTCGCGCAAAACAGGCTGGTACTCGCGCTACCCATCACACTCCGTGTTTGATGGGTCACGCCACTTTTGCCCCGTGACAGAGCCGCACTCAGGTGGCTGTAACTTTTACATACCATCTCGGATTGATACGGTTTTTATATCAAAATCGACAGTTTCGATGATAAGAAGAGAATTCATGTAGAATATTTTCTAATTTGAGGCATCTTTTAGGTGTAATTGCCAGAACAGTGCTCTGGATAAAAAATCTCAGTATTTCGAACACAACTTCGGCCTTCGAGATGAGATTGGAAGGCGATGGCCCAAACTTCAAAGATGTTCATGTCGACAATATGAAACTTTTTTATGTGGATCACTTCTCGGTTTGAGGCCATATTAATTAAGTTCTTGACCGTGCCAAAATCTGATGTCAACACATGCCCCATGTTTTTCGGCAAAACTTGGATGTCGAAAAATAATTTGCCCAGAGTTTGTTCTAAGGACGAATTCAACACTCCATCGTCCATTTATATGTGCTTAGGGCGATAATAATATATCGGTCATGTCTTTTCTTAGGGCGATAGTTATATATTGGCCACTTTGATTAGCAACAAAATACATCTAATCGAATGTATGGTGATGAGGTAAAACCCTTCCATGTTGTAAGAAGTTATATTGCGTCCATGGATCAAAATAAGCCCATGGAGGCTAAGCAGTCATTCCTGAGAATGAATTCCATGTCATCGGCATCAATGACATAGTTGGATAATGTGGATAATGTGTGCACCGAAGACGTTGAAACCTTCGGCTTGGTCGTTTATAATTTTCACTCTTTTCCTTCTTTACCTTTGTCACACTTCTTGTAATGGAACCTTGCACATCACTCTTGTTTTGATTATTTCCTTTGGGAACCCATGCCATGTTTCTCTTTTCGAGCTCTTGTGCACTAAGTTTTTGTAATTTCTTTTTTTTTGCCAATACGATAAGCCGAGTGAGCGCCCCGGCTGTGATTTTGTTTGAACTAATGACAATTCTTGTTTTACCTTGTGCACTTTCAACTTCTTTTCTTCAGATTTGGCACTTTGATTCTCTACAATTGATTCCTTCATCTCATTGCCATTAGTATTCAATGTTAACACTTTAATTGGCTCTTTATCCTTTAAGATCAAATCTGAATTGGCACTCTTGCGGCCATCTAGTTTAACTCGATATACACGTTTGATCACCTCTTCCTTCTTTCTTGAGCTCCAACCGATTATTTCTTCTTGAAAGGGTCTTTAACATATGACAGCTCACTGACCGTTGATCTTCTTGGAGTAGCATAATAATGGTGAGATGGTCTAAAATATGATGGAGAATGTGCCATTCTATCATACCTGTCCCATGATGAATATCGATCTACATGAGCATAGGGAGGCATCCACAGCATTTGCATTGGCGACCCAAAATAAGGATATGAACATGTTGCATTAAAATTCTCTTCTAGCCAATACGGATCCTTGGATTTGCTCCTAGGGGGTGATCTTGATGCTTTTGCATTACTCGGCCGATAAGCACCATTCTCTTCACTTTTCTTTTGATATTTATCTAATAACTGTGCAAAAGTGACCTTGGATTTCTTGTGCTTGTGCTTATTGCAGCCTTTATCTCCTTTTGTTTTGCTTGCATCGATCTTTGGATTGCCTTGTTGCCCCCCAGTCCTTGGTGTCTTCATTGTATCTTCGATAGAGCTCATGCCTTCAAGAATACTTTCATTGTGCTCTTGAACAACTTCTTTACTTGAAATCTTGATCCCATCACCTGTAGTTTTTACCTTCTCATCTTTAAACGAAATGTCTTGAAGCAGCCGATTCAAAAACTTTTTTTCCATTAGGACCAATCGGAACAGACTGGTCATCCCTTGGTGTTTCAACAAAATTTAATCGTCCTTTATTAATGGCCGATTTAATTATTTGACGAAACATGTTGCAATCCTCCAAATTATGCTTGGACGAATCATGCAACTTGCAATACATTTGTCCTTGGATTGATGGCTTCATATGGTGATCAAGAATTCTAATATAATTATTTTTCAGCAACAAATCAAATATTTGATCACATATGCTTGAATTGGAGGTATACTTCTTGTTCTCTAGCCGATCTTGGTGTGCAGACGACTTAGGAGTTAAGCAAACGAATGGTTCAAATTTGGAATATCCCCATTCGGCTATGCATTGTGTTTAGCACCCTATCTCCAATGTATTTGGATAATATATTATATTAGCATCGGATTTCTCAAAAGAATTTGACCTTGGCTTTAAATTTATGAAACGAAAATAGTTAGAATACACATGTCTCAATTGAGGCCAAGTGCAAGCCAAGTATGAAACAAGCAAAGCTACCCAATTAGATATGAAATTTTGATATAGCATTGGGGAAAACTTTGGCTGCAATAATAGGTCCCTATCGGTCTTTATAAATGGCACAATAGGTTGACCGATATGCTCTATAACAATTTTATTACTAACAAGTAAATTTCCCTTCTTCATTGGTCTTTCAAAATTACTTATGAGAATTTTTCTTATAGAAGCATCAACAATAAAGTTGGGACCAAATCGGAAGATAGCTAAATCACTTGCTAGACATAACTTTTCAAACACGTTGGGAGATAATGATGGTTGTGTTACTTGAACGATATGTTGTTCCTCTTTCGAGTAGCTCCCCAACACCTTGTCGTCCTGTTTTTCTAGAACAGATTCGGCATACGTAATATTTGTTTCGGTCTTCAATAGCCGAATTAACTTTGTTATCCGAATAACCACCTTTTTTGAGAACTCTATGACACCCAATGCTTTCTCTTTTTGGCATAATCTAGCTTGGATTGCAATAGAATTAATAGGCTTTCCCTCTTTTATTAATTCATGTAGAACAACATTGCATTCGTCCCAAAAAGACGTAAGATATTTTTAATGACCCAATCTGGATAGAATTGCACCCGACACTTTTAGACTCTTTCGGTAACGAGAAGTTACCGAAATTCTGTTATTGTGCAGGGAAAACATTGTATGCTACGATACTAGGTGAAGACACATGTGATCCTATAGAATGTTCACTTATTCAGCTATTAGCGTGAAGGTGCGAAACCGAATTATGAATACCTATAGTTGCATATGGTGCCAAAAAATTAGTAGAATGAGGTGTAGCATATGATGATTGAGGGTAATTGGCCGGATAACTAGTAGTAGCATGGCCAATTCCCCTATCTACCAGCATGGTTTGATTAACATATTGCAAGCTAGTTGCCGATGAATAAAAAGGTGAAACACTTTGTTGCATACTATCGGAAGTTCCTATGTGAGGTGTTTCAACTTGATTAACGGAACTCATCATGTTGTTCATCGGCATATGGATTTGTGGGCCGCCGATGCATGGGAGTTAGTATACATATGTTCCATGTTGCTAAAATTGTATGAGGTAGAAGCATGAAGATTATTCTGAATCGGCTATTGCACATAACTAGATGCTTGATTGATAAAACTAGGGCTAGCCGACACATTATGATGATTAAACGATCTAGCAACAACATATGCATTATTTGCATCTACATAAGTGAATTGGGTATTCATATTACCTTTGTAGATTGCAAACCCTAGATGACGATCTCTTCGTAGCAAGAACGGGCCGGAGACCATTCAAAGCTTCGTCCACAGCGGAGTCGCCAAAAAGTGTGTTCGCACACGAACACGTCACGTGTACCCTCGACGCCGGGGATGATGCACCGTAGCTCTCGTCGAAGGAGACCTGTCTGGAAGCGCGGTACGCAAGCAATCCGGTAGGCGCTTTTGATGACCCAAAACCCCACACGCCTAGGAGGGACCCCGTCAGGGCGCGCGGTGGCTATGGGCTGCCCTAGGTCGACCTGATCGCCCCTAGTGCCTCGAGGTTCACCGCCTTGCAATGAAGAAGAACGAACAAAGAACGAGGAAGAACAAGAATAAGGGTGAGAGATAAAAGTAAAGGTAAAAGTGGTAGATAGATTAGTTCGATTGTGTGTTGTTCAATCGGCCGTCACCTCTTAGGTATATAAGAAGCGGATGGACTTCCCATAAAAGAAAATGACTCCAAATCAACTCCAAATCTTTCCAAAATTAACCGAACTCGGATTTACACAAGTCTGAAATATTAGTTTGGTTTTTAGCTCCCACAGGCCACAAACCACTTCGGATGAAGATCAGCCCAAAAGAATATTTGACTGTTTCGACGATATGAAAAACTTCCGTGTTGAACGTTTTCCGATCCGAGGCCATCTTCAGGGCCGACTCGCTCGCGCAAAACAGGCTGGTACTCGCGCTGCCCATCACACACCGTGTTTGATGGGACGCGCCACTTTTGCCCCGTGACAGAGCCGCACTCAGGTGGCTGTAACTTTTACATACCATCTCGGATTGATACGGTTTTTATATCAAAATCGACCGTTTCGATGATACGAAGACAATTCATGTAGAATATTTTCTAATTTAAGGCATCTAGGCGTAATTGCCAGAACAGTGCTCTGGATACAAAATCTCAGTATTTCGAACACAACTTCGGCCTTCGAGATGAGATTGTATGGCGATGTCCCAAACTTCAAAGATGTTCATGTCGACAATATGAAACTTGTTTATGTGGATCACTTCTCGATTTGAGGCCATATTAATTAAGTTCTTGACCGTGCCAAAATCTGGTGTCAACACATGCCCCGTGTTTTTCGGCAAAACCTTTATGTCAAAAATAATTTTCCCTGAGTTTGTTCTAAGGACGATGTCAACACTCCATCGTCCATTTATATGTGCTTAGGGCGATAATAATATATCGGTCATGTCTTTTCTTATGGCGATAGTTATATATTGGCCACTTAGTTTAGCAACAAAATACAGCTAATCGAACGTATGGTGATGAGGTAAAACCCTTGCATGTTGTAAGAAGTTATATTGTGTCCATGGATCAAAATAAGTCCATGGAGGGTAAGCAGTCATACCTGAGAATGAATTCTATGTCATCGGCATCAATGACATAGTTGGATAATGTGGATAATGTGTGCACCGAAGACGTTGAAACCTTCGGCTTGGTCGTTTATAATTTTCACTCTTTTCCTTCTTTACCTTTGTCGCACTTCTTGCAATGGAACCTTGCACATCACTCTTGTTTTGATTATTTCCTTTAGGAACCCATGCCATGTTTCTCTTTTCGAGTTCTTGTGCACTAAGTTTTTGTAGTTTCTTTTTTTTGCCAATACGATAAGCCGAGTGAGCGCCCCGGCTGTGATTTTGTTTGAACTAATGACAATTCTTGTTTTACCTTGTGCACTTTCAACTTCTTTTCTTCAGATTTGGCACTTTGATTCTCGACAATTGATTGCTTCATCTCATTGCCTTTAGTAGTCAATGTTAACACTTTAATTGGCTCTTTATCCTTTAAGATCAAATCTGAATTGGCACTCTTGCGGCCATCTTTTTTAACTCGATATACATGTTTGATCACCTCTTCCTTCTTTCTTGAGCTCCAACCGATTATTTCTTATTGAAACGGTCTTGAACATATGACAGCTCACTGACCGTTGATCTTCTTGGAGTTGCATAATAATGGTGAGATGGTCTAAAATATGATGGAGAATGTGCCATTCTATCATACCTGTCCCAAGATGAATATCGATATACATGAGCATAGGGAGGCATCCACAGCATTGGCATTGGCGACCCAAAATAAGGATATGAATATGTTGCATTAAAATTCTCTTCTAGCCAATACAGATCCTTGGATTCGCGCCTAGGGGGTGATCTTGATGCTTTTGCATTACTCGGCCGATAAGCACCATTCTCTTCACTTTTCTTTTGATATTTATCTAATAACTGTGCAAAAGTGACCCTGGATTTCTTGTGCTTGTGCTGATTGCAGCCTTTATCTCCTTTTGTTTTTCTTGCATCGATCTTTGGATTGCTTTGTTGCCCCCCAGTCCTTGGCGTCTTCATTGTATCTTCGATAGAGCTCATGCCTTCTGTCGGTGTCAAAACCGGCGGATCTCGGGTAGGGGGTCCCGAACTGTGCGTCTAAGGCGCATGGTAACAGGAGGCAGGGGACACGATGTTTACCCACGTTCGGGCCCTCTCGATGGATGTAATACCCTACTTCCTGCTTGATTGATCTTGATGATATGAGTATTACAAGAGTTGATCTACCACGAGATCGTAGAGGCTAAACACTAGAAGCTAGCCTATGGTATGATTGTTTTTGTCCTACGGACTAAACCCTCCAGTTTATATAGACACCGGAGGGGGCTAGGGTTACACAGAGTCGGTTACAAGGGAGGAGATCTACATATCTGTATTTCCAAGCTTGCCATCAACGTCAATGAGAGTCCCAAACGTACACGGGACGAAGTCTTCAATCTTGTATCTTCATAGTCCAACAGTCCGGCCAAAGGATATAGTCCGGCTGTCCGGATACCCCCCTAATCTAGGACTCCCTCAGTAGCCCCTAAACCAGGCTTCAATGACGATGAGTCCGGCGTGCAGTTTGTCTTCGGCATTGCAAGGCGGGTTCCTCCTCCGAATACTCCATAGAAGATTTTGAACACAAGGATAGTGTCCGGCTCTGCAAAACAAGTTCCACATACCACCGTGGAGAGAATAATATTTCCACAAATCTAATCTGCTGACAACCCTTCATAACGTGACATCACGCCATGGCATGTTCTCTACATGAACCGTCTTTCCCAATCAGCCTGCCACTGCACGCTTTGCAAGGAGATTTTATTGGCGCGTCTTGTCGGAGCGGAGATCGTGTCCCCCTTATTCCGGGATTCTCATCAACACGAACGTGGGTAACCCAATCGTGCCCGTTGGTATGACTCCTCGATTGTAGGCAAGTCCCAAACGGTCATGAGGAGGACGCTTGGTATCCACCCTCTTTATAAAGAGACCAAGGCCTATACTTTTTTCTTCTTGAACTCAATCGAATCCTCCCCCCGCCTCGTGTTCCAACACCCGAGGCTTAGGTCAGGCGCTTCGGACCTTCAACCATGTCCGGATCCAACCTTCAAGGTCGGTGGATGCCTTCCTCTGTCATAGAGGAGGACGTCAAGAAGCTAAGAGAAGCCAGGTTTCTGACCGGCGAGATCTCGCACAGGCTGCCTGCTCAAGGGCAGGTCATTCCCACTCCCGAACCCGACGAGAGCGTTGTATTCATCTCTCACTTCCTCCGAGGGCTAGGCCTCGCTCTAGATCCTTTTGTCAGGGGGCTCATGTACTATTATGGGCTGGATTTCCATGACCTGGCCTCGGATTCAATCCTTCATATTTCGTCGTTTATCATCGTATGTGAGGCCTTCCCCCGCATTACCCCTCACTTCGGCCTGTGGCTCAAGACTTTCAACATGGAGCCGAAGATGATCGAGGGGCGACACGCAGAGTGCGGAGGCGCCGTAATAAGCAAAAATACCAATGCGCCCTGGCCAGAGGGTTCCTTCCAGGAGGTGTCCAGCTTATGGCAACGGGAGTTGAGGGAGTCCTGGACTAGGGGGTGTCTGGATAGCCGGACTATCATCACGGCCGGACTCCAAGACTATGAAGATACAAGATTGAAGACTTCGTCCCGTGTCCGGATGGGATTTTCCTTGGCATGGAAGGCAAGCTTGGCGATACGGATATGTAGATCTCCTACCATTGTAACCGACTCTGTGTGACCCTAACCTCTCCGGTGTCTATATGAACCGGAGGGTTTTAGTCCGTAGGACGAACAACAATCATACCATAGGCTAGCTTCTAGGGTTTAGCCTCCTTGATCTCGTGGTAGATCTACTCTTGTACTAGCCATATCATCAATATTAATCAAGCAGGAGTAGGGTATTACCTCCATCGAGAGGGCCCGAACCTGGGTAAAAACATCGTGTCCCTTGTCTCATGTTACCATCCGCCTAGACGCACAGTTCGGGACCCCCTACCCGAGATCTGCCGGTTTGACACCGACATTGGTGCTTTCATTGAGAGTTCCTCCTGTCATCACCGATAGGCCCGATGGCTCCTTTGATCATCAAGAACGACGCGGTCCAGGTGGGACTTTTCTCCCGGACAGATCTTTGTATTCGGGCGGCTTTGCACTGCGGCCAATTCACTTGGCCATCTGGAGCAGATCGAAGCTACTACAGCCATCAGGTCAGATTTGGAAGTTTGAACTATACGGCCGATATCCGCGGAGACTTGATCTTCGACGGATTCGAGCCGCAGCCAAGCGATGCCGCCTTTGTCTCGATGGGCATGATCTAGCTCTGCAGCCGAGCAAAGTGCCTCGAGGTCGCACCAAAGATCCGCTCCGACCCTTAATCCGGAGCTGGATTCCCCGATCGAGGACGAGTGGTTGGACACCGCCTCGGGGGCTAGAATCTCTACGGCGATTGAGCCGAACTCCATCCCAGTCCTTTGCGAAGACCTCAACTCCAGGGTGCCGAACTCCTCTCCGGACTCCGAACCCTCCGCGCCCCTGCCAATCGAATTCGATTGGGCGCCGGTCATGGAGTTCACGGACGCGGACATCTTTCAGCACTCGCCCTTTGGCGACATCTTGAATTCACTAAAGTCTCTCTCTTTATCCGGAGAGCCCTGGCCGGACTATGGACAAGAATGTTGGGATACGGACGACGAAGAAATTCAACGCCCACCCACCACCCACTTTGTAGCCACTGTCGATGTTTTAACCGACATGCTCGACTTCGACTCCGAAGACATCAACGGTATGGACGACGATGCCGGAGACGACCAAGACCCAGCGCCTACAGGGCACAAGAAGGCCACCTCGTCCTACGACATATACATGGTGGACATCCCAAAAGATGGGAACGGAGATGGAACAACGGAGGATGACCTCTCCAAGAAGCAACCGAAGCGCCGACGTCAGCGGCGCCGCTCTAAATCCCGCCACAGCAAAAACGGTGATTCCGGCACGGGAGATAAAAACACCCCGGACAGTGCCGAAGAAAACCCCCTCCAGCAGGACTTAGCGCAGGAGGAGGGAGAAGCAAGTCCCCACGACAGTGCGGCAGAAAGAGAGGTCGAGGACGATAATTATGCGCCTCCCTCTGAAGATGAGGCAAGCCTCGACGACGACGAATTTGTCGTGCCTGAGGATCCCGCCCGAGCAGGGCGTCTCAAACGCAGGCTTATAGCCACCGCAAGCAGCCTCAAGAAAAGCAGCAACAACTTAGAGCTGATCAAGACCTGCTAGGTGACAGATGGACTGAAGTCCTCGTGGCGAAGAGTATGAACTCGAACGCCCTCCAAAAGCTACCCCAAACGCAGGCCGTTGCCTCGATTAGAGGAGGAAGCACCCAAGTCACCAGCGCCACGACATGGCAGACCGGCCACCCGTGGCAGCGACAGAGAAGCCTCCCGGCCTCCGCTCAAGCCACACCCCGACGCCGCTCAAAAAGTACCAAGGCACGGGAAAACGCGTCGGACTTGCGAGATATATTGGAGGATAAGGCAAAACATACAAGATCGATCTACGGATCGCGTGGGCGCCCAACGACAATTGACGATAACCGTCACGCCGGATATAGAAACTCCGGCCGGGCCGAACACAACAGACAAAGCTCATTCGAGCTGCGTCGTGATATAGCCCAATACAGAGGCGCCGCACACCCACTATGCTTCACAGATGAAGTAATGGATCATCAAATCCCTGAGGGCTTTAAAACCGTAAACATCGAATCATACGATGGTACCACAGATCCTGCGGTCTGGATCGAGGACTATCTCCTCCATATCCACATGGCCCGCGGAGATGATCTACACGCCATCAAATACCTCCCCCTCAAGCTTAAAGGGCCAGCTCGGCATTGGCTTAACATCTTGCCAGCAGAATCAATTGGTTGTTGGGAGGACCTGGAAGCCGCATTCCTTGATAACTTCCAGGGCACATATGTGCAACCACCAGACGCCGATGACCTTAGCCACATAATTCAAGCAGAGAAGAATCGGCCGGACAATTACAGACACGGTTCCTCACAAAGAAAAATCAAATCGTTGATCGTCCGGATGCAAAGGCCCTTACAGCCTTCAAACATAACATCCATGACGCAGTGGCTTGCCCGGCACCTAGGACAGGAAAATCCGAAATCTATGGCAACCCTCACAACCCTCATGACTCGCTTTTGTGGGCGAGAGGACAGCTGGCTAGCTAGAAGCAACAACTTGGCCAAACACCCTGATAGTTCGGATACCAAGGACAACAATGGCAGGTCGCGTCGCAACAAGAACAAGCGCCGCATTAACAGCGATAATACCGAAGATACGGCCGTCAATGCCGGATTCAGAGGCTCTAAACCCGGTCAGCGGAAGAAGCCATTCAAAAGAAATACCCAGGGTCCATCCAACTTGGACCGAATACTCGATCGCTTGTGCCAGATACATGGCAGCCCGAAAAACCAGCCAATCACACCAACAGGATTGTTGGGTGTTCAAGCAAGCGAGCAAGTTAAGTGCCGAACTCAATGACAAGGGGCTGCATAGCGATGACGAGGAAGAGCCCCGGCTGCCGAACAATAGAGGACAGAAGGGTTTTCCCACACAAGTGCGGACGGTGAACATGATATACGCAACCCACATACCCAAAAGGGAGCGGAAGCATGCACTACGGGACATATATGCGATGGAGCCAGTCGCCCCAAAGTTGAACCCATGGTCTTCCTGCCCGATCACCTTCGATCGAAGGGACCACCCCACTAGCATCCGTCACGGAGGTTTTGCCGCATTGGTTCTTGACCCAATTATCGACGGATTTCACCTCACCAGAGTCCTGATGGACGGCGGTAGCAACTGAACCTGCTTTATCGGGATACAAAGGCGCAAAATGGGCATAGACCCTCAAGGATTAAACTTACAAAGACGACCTTTAAAGGCGTCATACCGGTGTAGAGGCCAATTATACAGGCTTAGTAACACTCGAAGTGGTCTTCGGATCCCGGATAACTTCCGCGAAGAGTTAATCTTCGACATAGTCCCGTTCATGGCGGCTATCACGCCTTTGCTTGGGACGAACCGCATTTGCAAAGTTCAATGCAAAGTGCCGCACTATGCATACCTCAAGATCAAGATGCCAGCCCTCGAGGAGTAATCACGGTCAATGGAAACACCGAACGCTCTCTCCGAACGGAGGAGCACACGGCGGCCCTCGCGCGGAGGTGCAAAGCAGCCTCTCACGGCAATTCTCGAGTCCGGCCACTAAGCGTCGGACAACATCAAAGCGCGCCGGAGTAACCTACAACAAGACCGCTGGCACGATTCAAGCATCGCCAGTAGCAATCCGCCCCAACCCCAGCCCTCGAAATTGCAAAGCTAGTATTACGCGTACATAATTACGCTCTGGAGATACCATGGGCATATGGGGAGGGGCACGACCACGGCACGCCAAGAATGCGGCTCGACTGCACCAGGGGCTCCCGATTGTGTCATCCTTTTTCTTTTTCTTTTTTCTTACTCTCAGGACTCCGCCTTCCAGAAGTCCTGTCCGGCACTAGAATCGCCGAACTCACGATGCAACAGCCAGGGAAGTAGAAAGCCACGTCAAGTGTTCAGGTGGTCTCTATTACGAGCATTATACATGTTTTACATATCATCCCGCAGCTTACCCCTGGAGGGGGACATGTTAAATAGTCCCATTCCTTGCTTACCGCACTATTTGTATCATCCTGCCTTCATTGCAGTACCTTTTTGAATAAACAATGCATAGCTTTTGCCTATTATTGCACTATTTTCTTTATCTATATATATGTTCATTTCATGACATGTTGCACCCGTACACTTTGGTACGGCCAATACACCAGGGGCTTAAGTACCCCAAAATTATGGTGTGATAAGTCCGAACACTTTCACAAGTGCGGCACCCCGAACTTATATCATTATATGAATCGGCTCCGAATCATGTCTTGGGTCAATAGTTGGGTTTGCCCGGCTCCCGTGTTTTGGTACCTTACGTTCCGTTATATCGGCTAAGCTAGCACTGGGAGAACCACTGCGATTGTGCCCCAGTTGAGCTAGGTTGAGCACCTCAGTGGAGAAAGCTAAAACTGACCGTCATGATAGGGCGAGAGCCGGTCTCTGTTCAAGAGGTTTTTTCGGGTCCCTAAAGACTTATGCCGCTTAGAGCGAGGAACCGGAACGGTCCGGCCAATGCGTGGATAGCGCCCCGAACTCGGTCTTCCGAATACTAGGGGCTTCGCCGAAATTTAAAATTATAGAATTCTATGGCTAAGTGGGAGTGTTCAAGCATTATAAGTCCGGTTGCCTTGTTCGTTGCGTTGAGCGCCTCCCTAGATGGACCCAAGAATGGGAACAAGAGTGCTCAAGTTTATCCCGAACACCCCAAAGACTTTCGTGGCATGGGGGCTGAAGCCAACGACTTGCCATCTCTCAAATTTGATAAACGGCCGCACGTAAGGTAATATTTTAAATTAACAAGCGTTGCTTAGCGCATATGAACAAGTTTTCAGCGTCTGAGGATAACAAATGCGAGTCTATTAAAAAATTACATCTTTGGAGCACTCATCCGCTATTCGGCGGGCACCCTTCATGAGGCCCTCATAGTACATTTCGGGCGTGCGATGCTCCTTGCCCTTCGGTGGCCCGTCCGTCACAAGCTTCTCCGCATTCAGCTTGCCCCAGTGCACTTTAGCACGGGCAAGGGCCCGACGGACACCTTCGATGCAGACAGAGCGCTTGATGACTTCAATTCGTGGACAGGCGTCCACCGGCCTACACTAAGCGAAGTAGCTCCTGTGCATGGCTTCCAATGGCCACAACCGAACTATAAGGCCCTTCATGGCCTGTTCGGCGACCTTGTGGAGCTCGACCAGCCGCTTGACTGGTCGCTCAGGGCACCGGACATTCGGCCTCGATATCTTGAGACCAGAACACCTTCTCCGTCGAGCTCCCCTCCTTGGCGCGGTAGAACGCGGCAAAGATCCGATACACTATGAGGCAGATCTGCGAATGCTCACTGAGAGCTCGAATCCGGGTAAGTAATAGGTAATTCACTTTCACATGCTTGCTTTGCATAAAGAATGCCTTACCCGCCGCTATCTTCTTTAATGATTCAATTTCTTGGAGGGCTTTTGGGCCTCGGCCTTAGCATCTTTGGCACTCTCAAGAGCCGAGGCGAGCTCGGACTCTCGAGTCTTGAGTCACGCTCCAAACTCTCGTGTTTTTCCGCGAGCTTGGAGCTCTCGCCGCATTTGGCAAGCTGCGCCTCCCCCTTCTCTCGCTCGGTGCGTTCCGCAGCCGCTTTGTTTTCGGCCACGGACACCGCTTCCTTCAGGGTCGCCACCTCGTTCGTGGCCCCTGTAGTACCCAATTTATTCCTGTTATTTTTTGCAACCAAAACCTTTTCTATAAGGTATTTCTTTAATAAGGTATTACTTACCTTCCTTGTCCTCGAGCTGCTTCTTGGCTTGTCCGAGCTCGTTCTCGGACCGCCGAGGTTCTGCTTCAATGCATTGACCTCCGCGCAGTCAAGGCGGGCAGAGGTCAGCAGCCTGCATTCCCATATTGACATACTTATGTTAGACTCCTGCGTATATCTTTTTAGATCCTTAGTCCGGCTTTTCTTTCCGAACACCGAACTAAGAATCTAGGGGTACTGCCTATGCGGTAATATTTTTACATATTCTAAACTTACCTCAAAGCCTGTTAGAAGGCTGATGCAGGCTTGATCGGCCCGCTCTTGGCGGATCGAATCTGTCCGGATCACCGCACTCATTACAGCGGTGCTCCTCCTGATGGAAGCGCTGTTAAGCGCCTCCAAGAGCTATCCGGTGCCTCCGGTTGGACGGAGGACACCGGCGTCTTACCCTTCTTACGAAGGGACCGCTTGCCGGACTCCGGAACCGCTGAAGGTTCCGGAATGGAGTCCGGACAAGGGTCGGGCCTAGAGCCCCTGGGGGTCTTGCCCCCCACGCGCTTGGAGTCCGGGAGGTTGCCTTGTGGCACCTCCTGCGCCACCTCCTCTTGACCAGGCCCCCCTTGGGGCACCACCTCGGCGTCGTCCGCAGCGTGAGGTGAGGAGGCGGTCGGAAGTGAAGTACTCTCCATTTCCGACGAACCCAGGGACCCGCTCGTCGTAGCGGCTAGCTCGCTCTTGGGCGGGCTGCATGGTTGTTCGACATTAGAGAACACTATGCAATAATAAAAAAAGTCATGGGTATCCGGACACTTACGATCTCGCCAGGGGCTTGGCCCTTGTTGGCCAATCCTCCTCGTCGCTGTCGACGTTGGTGGAGAAGTCCGGAGGAAGGGTTCTTCCCTTCTTGGACCCTCGCCCCGGTTAGGCGGCCTTCCTTTTCCTCTCCTCCCGTTGGGGAGGAGCTTTTTCCTCCTCCTGCGTCCTCATGAGAAGATTCTCGTGACGTAATCGACAAGACTCAAGCGCCGGAGCTCCTTCGAAGTTCCGTGGCCTCCTTCTTAGCCTTCTTTTCCGGCACCACATGGGGTACCGGAGCCAGCAGCCCGTCAATTAGGCGTCCGCTGGGTCTTTCCGGCAAAGGAGCCGGACAGTTAATCTGTCCGGACGCCTTCACCAGTCCGTCAAGATTAGGGAGTTTTAGATCCCACATAGAGTCAATCTATGAAAAAGAGTCCCGTAAAGGGCAAAATAACTTACCTCGCCCGGCTTGACGGCGTTGCGAGCTGTATCCGCGCTCTTCAGTAGCGGATGAGGGAGCCTCGGCACCCTTGAACAGCACCTTCCAGGCGTCTTCGTACGTAGTGTCGAAGAGCCTTTTTAGAGTCCAGTGTTGTGCCGGAGTTCGCCCGTTGTTGGCATGGGAGGATCCGGCGGATGAGCATCACCTGGATTACGTTGACAAGCCTGAGATTCTTGTCCACCAGGTTTCGGACGCATGTTTGGAGTCCGGTTGTCTCGTCCGAATTCCCCCAAGTCCGGCCCGTCACTTTCCATGACGAGAGCCGTGTGGGGAAGCCAGATCTGAATTCTGGGGCCGCCACCCATTTGGGGTCACGTGGCTCGGTGATGTAGAACCACCCCGATTGCCACCCCTTTATTGTCTCCACAAAGGAGCCCTCGAGCCATAGTACTTTGGCCATCTTGCCAACCATGGCGCCTCAAGACTCCGCTTGACGGCCGCCCACAACCTTCGCCCGACGTTGAAGATCTTCAGCCATAAGCGAAGTGGGGCTGGATCTTGAAGGAAGGCCTCGCACGACGATGAACACCGAGATGTTGAGGATGAAATTTGGGGCCAAGTCGTGGAAGTCCAGGCCGTAGTAGAACATGAGCCCCCGGACAAATGGGTGAAGTGGAAAACCTAGTCCGCGGAGGAAGTGGGGGAGAAACACCACCATCTCATGGGGCCTGGGGGTTGGAATGAGCTGCCCCGCGTCGGGCAGCCTGTCTTGCGATGTCGCCGGGACAAATATCCGGCCTCCCGCAGTCTTGTGATGTGCCCTCCGTGACGGAGGAGGCCATCCACCGCCTCCCGCCTCGACATGGTTGGAGAAGGTTGAGGTGGGATGTGCCGACTTGGGCGCTGGAGCACGAGTCCTCGGAGATGGATGAGCAAAGGAGGAAGAAGGCGTAGGTGAAAAGGTGGATCCTTATCCCCTTATATGGACGGACAAAGCTATGCGTCCCCCACCAGCCTGGTAAAACTCGCTTATCTCCCAAGCGCCGTAATAAATGGCGCGGATGGGTTACCCACGTCCGTATTGATGAGAATCCCGGAATAAGGGGGCACGATCTATGCTTTGATAAGACGTGCCAAGGAAACCGCCTCGCTAAACGCGCTGAGGTGGAACAGTAAAAACGATTCATATAAAGGCATGGCCGTGGTGTGATGTCACGCCGCGAGAATCACGTCGCCAGATCTGTGCAAAAGTTATTCTCTCTACGGTGGTATGTGGAACTTGTTTTGCGTAGTCGGACACTATCCTGGTGTTCAAAACCTTCTATGAAGTATTCGAGGAGGAACCCGCCTTGCAATGCCGAAGACAATATGCTGCGTCGGACTCGTCGTCATTGAAGCCTGGTTCAGGGCTACCGAGGATTCCTGGACTAGGGGGTGTCCGGATAGCGGACTATCATCACGGCCGACTCCAAGACTATGAAGATACAAGATTGAAGACTTCGTCCGTGTCCGGATGGGACTTTCCTTGGCGTGGAAGGCAAGCTTGGCGATACGGATATGTAGATCTCCTACCATTGTAACCGACTACTGTGTAACCCTAACCCTATCCGGTGTCTATATAAACCGGAGGGTTTCAGTCCGTAGGACGAACAACAATCATACCATAGGCTAGCTTCTAGGGATTAGCCTCCTTGATCTCGTGCTAGATCTACTCTTGTACTACCCATATCATCAATATTAATCAAGCGGGGAGTAGGGTATTATCTCCATCGAGAGGGCCCGAACCTGGGTAAAACATCGTGTCCCTTGTCTCCTATTACCATCCGCCTAGACGCATAGTTCGGGACCCCCTACCGAGATCCGCCGGTTTGACACCGGCAGGAGTGGTTTTATATCACAGCTCCCGGGTACCAAGTGGGTGGCCGCCCACCTTTTCGCCGGCCCCCCGCCACAACTGATGTCATGGATCAACAAGGGGCTAGACTGGGGGCCAGTAAAGGATGTGCCGACATTTCAGAGTCGCATCCAAGATCTCCTCGAGAGAGATGTCAGTCTGGCCATGGTAATGAAAGTCATGTTAATTCATCGAGTCCTACCCTACAAACATCAACCCCTCCGCATGTGGGAGTTCAACCCGGGGGGACCGCGAGCTATTCAGCACTTCCTCGGCATGACGCTCGAAGAGATGTATCAATTGTTCTTCGGACCACAAATCATGTGTCCGGACACCACCGAGGATGCGGGTCTGAGCTGCAATCGTCCAGATACCCAAGTAAGTAGTCCTGTAGCCGAACACGCTGTCTTTTTATTTATCACAACATCATTCTAAAAAGTCGCTCTTTGACCAGGACTGGGTAAGAAAGGTGAAGATAATCAGGTGTCCGGCCCCCCTCCCTGAGGTCTCACCGGATCCTGTACTAGCCAGGATGCTGGATCTTGCGCCTTATCAAGCGCCCTCAGGGGAAGATAAAGGGGGGAATAAAGAGGCCGAAAACGGACCTCGCTCACTGTTCATCCAAACTGGGGGAGTTAGCGCCTCCTCGAAGGGGGATAGCCGGGGAGAAGAATCTGAAATTCCCTCTCCCCAAGGAAGGAAGAGGACCGCCTCTGAAGACCCGGAAACAATGGTTTCCAAAGGGGAAGAAATCTTCGCCAGAGGGTCCTGCCCCGGGGGGTACCCTTGCCGCACAGTGCCCGCAAGGGGATCAACCCTCCACCGAGCTGTAAGTAAAAAGGTACTTAATGGTAAAAATATCCTGCCTTACTTCTGAGGACAATAACCGAAGCATTTATCTTGTAGTTCGGATCGTAGCCCTTCTCGACATACTTCGTCTTCGGGGGATCTTCTTCCGGAGATGATGGAAAGCGAAACACCTCCCCATGCCACCCCGCCTCATGAGGCGGGCGAACCTGAAGTGTCGTCGCGGAGGGTTTCTCCGGATCCGGCAAGGCCAGAGGGTAATCCTTCGGCCAACCGAAGTCCTCAGTATCCGGCTCCTGAAGGGAGCAACCGAAAGAGTCCAACACCGTCCGGTGTGTGGTCGGACGCACTGAAGGATCTGCTAGAGCAAGCGGCTATCTCAGAAGCGCAGCGTACACTAATGGGTAAGGTGATTGAGAGGATTCCGTCCGCCGAAAGCGGGTTGCATGAAGCTTTTATGAGTCTGCTGAAAGGCTTTGAGGTACGTGAAATAGTGTGTATTTTTGGCAGTACCGCACACGTTAGGTGTGCCCTATGCAGATAGTAGCCCCTGAGACTTTGGTTGCCGTCGAGAGCGGCGGCAAACAGAGGATCATAGTCCTAGGTAATAATCAGTCTGCCTTCATATGCAGGTGGCGGAAGGTCCGGTGGCTAGCCGGACTGGTGAGTTTGCCGAGCTGAAGCGGCAACTGGATACGGCAGATGCCGACATCATGCTTGTCAACAAGCGGATTGACGAGGCACAAGGTATGTGATTTCTCCGGTGATCAACACATAGTAAGAGGAGCACAATGCCCGTATCTTTAATATGTTGTGACTGCAGATGGAGCTGCGGCCGTGGAGACCCTTCGGGCGGAACTTGCCCAAGCCAAAGAACAAGCCAGGAATAGTGATGCGGCCGCTCTAAAGGCAGCCGAAGAGCTGATGGCCGAACAGGCTGCCCATTGACAAAGCAAGGAGAAAATGGCCAAGATGGCCATTGAGTTGAAAGATGCCGCCGACCGTTACCAGCTTCTTGAAAAGGAAAACCAAGCGAAGGCGACGGAGCTGGAGAAAGCCATGGTAGCAGCCAAGGAATCCCGCTCTAAGATCAGAGCGTCGAAGGAGGAGCTGCGTCAAGTTGGAGATATCGCGCCTGGGAAGCCCTTCTTGTTGCGGACGAAGTTTAGAGATCCGAAGTATGCCCCTCTTGGTCAACTATGGAGTTCTGCGGATGCATATGCGGATCTGGCAGCCAGTGCTGCTGATGCGGCCGAGTACTTCAAGGATCAAAAAGATCATGAAGTGGAAAAGCTATTCTGGTCACAGTTCAATGGACCAGTGCGTCCGCTGCTGTTAAATGAGCGAATGACCGAGTGGGCCGAGCTCCATAGGTTGTCCAGGCTTGCCATGGGGTCTGTTGCAGATCATCTGTGACCGAGAGGGCCGCGGCCGAATAGTTATTTTGGTTTGATGCAAAGGTTCCTTGGTGCTGTGTCCTGCATATCGACGCTATGAAGAGGTCGGCGTGCATAGAGGGTGCGCGGATGGCACTTGCCTGTGTGAAGACATACTGGGCAGACATGGAGGCCACCGCTATTGCAACCCAGGGTTCGGCCGTGGGCCGAGTAGCTGCTGAGCACTACTTTGGAGAAGTCCTTGAAGGCGCTCGTTCAATAGAAGCTCGGTACTCGAAGAATATTATGTTCTAGTGACATGTATTCCCATTGTAAAAACAATGTTTTATTGAATTATAAAGGTTGTGTTTATACTTTTGCCTGAAAATATTATGATGCCTCTTGTGCAACCGTTTATGTATATATGTATATAACCTGAAAGTTTGCAGTCGTCGGCTTCAGCCCCCATGCATATAATGCGGGGGTGTTTGCAGAAGACGCGTGTTCACACTTGATCCAACGTCCTGGTCCATTAAGGAGGTGATAGTGCAGCGAACTAGGCAATCGGACTATATTGCTTTAACACTTTCACTTAGCCATAGGAGTTTGACGGTGGGGCTACTATATAGCCCCTGGTGGCTCCGCGCTCGTCCAGATACGGGGCGCGTACATGCCTAGCCGAGAAACGGCCTGTCAGGACCCCGATTCCAAGTCACATCGACCTAGCCGGTAACACCTCATATCACTTTGCGGCATCACGCACGGTATTCCCACGGGTGTCGCCTTACCATGGCCCGGGACCGTTTGCGCCTTTTGGCTCACGTATATGATAGTGTCGCTAGCATCCATATGACAGAGAACCCGGGCCGACATGGCTAGTCATGAACCCAAAGCGGCGCTAACCCATGGGGACAGGCATACATGAATCACATCGAGCATGTCGGTCATCAACGTATGAATTCGGGCTGTAGCACTGGGCTAACAGGACTCCGGTATCCCGGGTTGTAGCAGGATAGGCAGGACTCTGAATATCACCGCGTGACATTTCCCGAGGGACACATAGGAACGAAGTGAAACACATGCCGGCCAGTCAAGTGTCCAAGCGGTAGTCTTTGGGCTAGCGAGGACTCCGGTGAACCGGGCTGTAGCGGACTACTATCGCTCGAGAAACACTAGACTACATTTCCCAGATGAGAGGCTGCCAAGGATAAACAACTAGATTGTCGGATCCCACACATACCAAGCATTTCAAACATACACACAATATGCTCAATATGTCTAAATACAACATGGCATCACAACATAACTCTCTGACTCAAATATTTATTCATTAGGCTCAAGAGTGAGATATTACAAACATGGGTCTCATGACCCAACACTCGAGCATACAAGTCAAAGCACAAGCGGAAGCTAAACATGTCCGAGTACGCACAACTATAAATGAAAAAGGCTGAGAAGCCCGACTATCTACCGAGATCTGCCGAGGGCACAAGATCGTAGCTGAGGTAACAAGCTAAACGTCGAAGTCCAAGCGGAACTACTAGCGAGACTGACATCTCTCTGCAAAACATAAAATAAGCAAACGTGAGTACAAACGTACTCAGCAAGACTTACATCAGAACTATCTACGTATGCATCATTATCAACAAAGGGGTGGTGGAGTTTGACTGTAGCAAGCCAGCTTTGACTCTGTGGCTATCCTAAACTACGACTGCAAGTAACTCTTTTGAGGTGGCGCACACGAGTCCACATATTTACCATATCAATACACCACTATGGACCCGCTCCCGTCTCCCTACGAGAACGCCATCCATAGCACTCACGCTTATCTTGCGCATTTTAGAGTATCCACTTTCACTTGTCCATGAACCGATATAGGCAACCCGTAAGTCCTTTTCATGGACACGGCTATTCGAATAGATCATATTAACCCTGCAGGGGTGTACTTCTTCACACATGCTCTCACCACTTACCACCGTTTACACGACATGTACTCGGCAACCTTCAAGCGGAAGCCCAACGTGGGTGTCGGCCACGGCCTACCTAAACACTCAAGTCCCTAGTCCAGGTTTATCGCCTATTCGGGTTCCATCCATGAGAGAGTCCGCCGAGGTTTCCACTAACGGCCCCGAACGATGTGTGCAGGGTTCCCGAGACACCAAACGGGCGAATCGGTACACCGGGCCACGGTGTATCTACCACACCATAGCCCACCCCTAGGGTCAGCGCTAGCAGTGGCCTCCAACACATATCCTACAAACACCAGAAACTAGTTGCAACTCCTGGACAGAGAACAAGGGTGGTTAAGAAGCCGAGAGAGTCAATTAAGGATCCCAATGTGTGCTAGTAACTGTTTCATGGATCACAAACACAGAACTCAGTTCTGAGGGCGGCTTCAATGAGACAACCCACCATGTACTCCTACATGGCCTCTCACCGCTACCTTTACCAAATCATGTTCACACACTTAGCTCACACACGATGGGACATGTTCACACCTCCGCATCCCCAGATGAATCAGACTGACTCAACTCTAAGCGATGGCAGGCATGACAAACAAGCATGAATGAGTAGGCACAACAGGGCTCAAACAACTCCTACTCATGCTAGTGGGGTTCATCTATTTACTGTGGAATGACAGGTCATCCAGAGGATAAAGGGGTTCAGCTACCGTAGCAAGTAACAGATAAATCATTGTTGTCCTAATGCAGTAAAAGAGAGCAGGAGCGAGAGAGTGGGATTATATCGGAATGAACAAGGGGTTTTGCTTGCACAGCACTTGAAGATAATATAGTTCTTCATCGGTGTCATCGAACAATCGTTGGAACGTCGTCTACTGAGAGGGGACAAACACCGGCAACTGAGAAAGAACACAATCAATGCAATGCACATTCACATGAATGACATGTCATGTTAAGGTACTGAATTCACCTAATGCAATATCTAGCCAAGTTAATTGAAGTGGAACTCAAACAAGAACAAATTCCAACTCCAAATGTTATTTCATAAATTGCCCTAATCATCATTTGTCCTATTCAGTGAGGTTAACTTGTTCAAACATGCATGATCATGGCATAAACAGATTCTTCATATTTTTCTGATCATTTTTCATATACAAATTATTTAATTTGGAGTTACGGTTGAATTTATATGAATTTTAGAAGTGTTGGGCATTTTCTGGAATTTCCTGATTAGTTTTAAACGAGAAAATGATTAATGACATCAGCATTGTGTCACTACTGCGTCAGTAGGTCAGCCGAGTTGACCAGGGTCAACTCCGACTGGTGGGACCCAGCGTGTCATTGTCCTGAGGACTAAACCACGGTCAAAACTAGCCGACTGGGTTTGACCACGTGGTGGGGCCCGCCATCGATGTCTCATTAGTGTGCTAATTGGGGGATTAGCCGCTAATGGCAACGCCACGTCAGCGTCGCCGGATCAGGCGCCGGCGACCACATCTCGCGGCGGAGGCTCGCCGGAGTTGCTCGGGCTCGCGCTACGGAGGACCATTTCGTGCACGGTTTGCGGCTACGGGGAGCTGGCGGTGGGGCGCACCCAGTGGTGGCAACAGCTCGAGCTGGGGTGGTCGGGATCGACGGCGGCGACCAAATCGGCGGCGGCCGGAGTTCGGGTGCTCGCGGTTTTGGTGCTACGGGGCACGGCGGGGCGAACGGCCGGGTGCTACGGCCTCCTGGGGCAGCTAGGAGCATGATGCGGTGCAAGGTCATGGCTGGGTCGAGCTCAGGCCACGGCGGCGACATCGCCGGCGAAGCCGAGCTCTCGGGCTCGATAGGAGCAGCTAGAGAGGAAAATAGAGCACGGGAGAGAGGGTTCGGCAGAGGAGCTCACAAGGGTCGGAAGAGAATCTCGGTGGGCTCGGGAAGCTTGACGGCGATTGATCATGCGGCAATCTCCGGGCACCGGAGATGAAGACGACGATGCTCCGGTCGACTGGGGCCTCCTCTGGTCGCGTGCGTCGGTGTGTGTAGCTCCACGGGGTCAGGGCGGAGCTCAGGGATGCATAGAGGGAGCGAGGGGGTGGCTGTGGCATGATGGCGGCGTCGGCGGCGAGCTCAGCGGTGGGGGGAATAGAGAGGGCCCCCGGGGGAAAGTGAGGGTGAGGAGAGAGCGAGGAGGGTCCTGCAAGTGTCGTGGCGTCCGCAGCGGGGTCGCGGAAGGGGGCAGGCAGGCAGGGAGGGAGGAGGTGGCGCTGCGCGTGCGTGCGCGCCCTTGTGAACTGCCCCATCCCTCTTGTCCCGAGGAGGAAGACGACAGGGAGGCGCTGGTGGGCTGGGCCGGCCGACTACAATGCTGGGCCGAGGTAAGTGGGCTGCAGGTAAGCGACAGGTAACACTCTGTCTCTATTTTAATTTTTGTTTCTGTTTTCTATTTGCCTTTTGTTTTCTTTGATTTAGTAAAAATACTAAACCACATCTAAAAATCCTGAAATAAATTGTGAGGACCTGTTGAATTATTTCCAACAACCCACATTTAGTTTCAGAATTATTTGAGCATTTAAAATTGTTATAGCAATTAAATACCCAAATTCAAATACATAATAATTTAATTCAAGAGTCCAAAAATGGCCTAGAAATATGTGCATCATTTTTGGCAGAGGTTTTCACCTTTAACAAAAATCATGAACTTTTCTAAAGGGCATTTGGGTTCGTTGAAAATATTTTTATTGAACCTAGTTGAATTCAATTGGTGCTAGGGTTTCAACAATCCCCATTTCAAGTTTCATAAAATGTAAACATGATGCATGGATGCTAAAGCAAAAACAAGCAAGGCCTGAACTGGGGATGTGACAACTCACCTCCACTAAAAAAGAATCTCGTCCCGAGATTCAAGACGTGAGGTAAGAAATCATGGGGTCACAAGCTAACACGATCCTCACGATCCAACTGTCCTTCTCAAGATGTTGATCCATTGCTTCATATTGATCTTGACGTCTTTGCTTTCGAGAACTTCATCCAACACGACAACGACAGAGAGGAACTCTGCGAGGAATCGATCTTCTTAAAGATCGAGCAACTCACGATCAACTCACGTAATGAGATGTTGAAACATCTCGAGTTCGAGACACAAAACACATCGAGAGGATGGAAGAACAAGCAGCGGGGTTTGATTGGTGGGCAATAATTCCATGCTTAGAAAGAGGGTGGATGGTGTCAAGGTGGCGAGGAAATATTTACCAAGATCCCGTAACAGGCACCTCGAGAAAGGTGACTCGAAGAACTACTCCCTTAAGTGGCAAAAGAACTACTTTTGATCCATAGATCATTGGAACTCTTTATACCAGCCTAAGGCAATCACAATCGATCATTTGAAAGAGTTCAAAGGATGACATACTCGGACTAGAATGGATGATGTGGACTATCTTGTTGAAGGCAAAGCAATAGATGATTTCTGCTTATCATCGGAAATGGATGGGACCCATGGTAGGACCGCTTTTGAAGATGATCCTGAACAAGAATTACTAAGAAGGCAGCCCATAGTGAAATGGCACAAGGATGGCGCAAGCTGGGAAGGAAATGCAACTGTTGGAATGTTCCAACCATCATATCTGCCTGAGATTCAGATCCGATTGGATGATAGGATACTTCGGACTTAGCATGTCCGAAAAGAAAGGTCGCAACACAAATCGACGAGATGACGTTGCGAGGTTCTCGGGATATGAACTACGGTAGCAAGCTCCAAAACATGAGCTGGTTCCGCTACAAACCTGTGAACACACTGTCCTAGACAAGCATGACCACATGGTAGTCTTATGATAAAACACTACCGAGTTCTGGTTGGGAACCATCATCGCGGATAACGAAGTTCTTAATTAAGCCCGGGTTAGCTCTTAAAAGAAACTCCTTCTCTGGAACAAATCAGTTAGTGGCTTGGTGTGCTAGGGATACATATGGAGTGAAGGTTGCGAGCCTGTCAAACCATAGCATACTTCGCACATGCATGACTGACTTGGGATGGTACCAGGGGGAACAAAAGCAATCTTTCTCGAACTCACGGCGGCAACTTGCACCAGATGCACGTGAATCAGAGAAAGTCACTTCTTTCATCCAACATATTCTTCACGAATGGGACATGAAGATAATGCTTATAAAAGTTTCCAACACTAGGTTGATGTTCAACATGACTCATGGGGGAGACAAAATGCTACTGATGGGCTCAACAGCAACTCATCGGAATTTCCATATCACTGGACTTCCACCATCATGTGAACACGGTGATAGTATTGGTCAGACCAAAAGATATAATGGTGTATGCTCGAGGGATCAACCACGAGTAAGACAACATTACAAACATCGTTGGTTCTGATTTGACTTGACGATGGCCCATACTCAAGTCAAAGTTTTGACAAGGCAATAGATCCAACAACTGATCACGAGGACCAATCGATGAAAATATCATCTTTCCTCAACACACACACAAGAATATCCCTTTGGAACGAACTAAGTTAGGCAAGCTTTTATCTTCCAACTCTCCAAGTTGTTGTTTAGCTTAACCAACTAGCTCAGGGGTATCCAACACAAATTCTTGGAGAATGGCTGGTTTGGAGAAAAACCAACTTGATCACGAACTCAACATAGCGGTCAAGTGACAACCTGATGATACTTCTGAGAAGATAATCGGAATATCACGAACCACCGATATGTTACTAAGCTCGAGAACAATCTTGCTTTTCAGGGCAAGACGATATGATCAAAAGAGTGAGGGATTGACACAATCCTAACTCATTGATCGAAGAGTACACCGGAAATAAGGACTAGATAGCACGATCAATCTTAGGATGATGATTTAATAACCAACACGCTAAGAATGAGAATATTGTCCATTTACTACCAAGCAACGAGGTTGCTAGGAGTATCGATTTCATACATCACAATTCACTTGTCGGCATTCCGGTTACAACAACACGAGGACCGAGGAATGAATGATGATGGTGAGAAGGATCACTACGTCAAAAATTCATGAGAGTTGGTGCAGTTCTCATGTCAATTCTGACATAAGACGGTAATACTTGAGGGTAGAACAGAATCAAAAGCTGGATTGGCATTTGATCTGCGGAATACAACTGCTTTGACCCAATCCTAGAAATAGATGAGGTACTGGAGTTTGTTTCTCCTAGTCATTCCGGAATAGAATGGCTTGACGGACCACAAGGATAACAGGTATCAATAAAAACGATCGCACACATACTCTTGGTTATCAACTGATAGAGGATGGTGGGATACAACTAAAGAGAACAAGCTCAAAGGAACATATAATCTTACGAGTTGTGGATGCATAGGTTGGTATGTCGAATCAAGTTCAGCAGGTTTCTCCCGGATAACCCATGCAAAGAAGGTAGAACTGGCAGTCACAATATGAATGGAGTACTCCTCAAGAGCACTCTGGTTGTGATCTTTAGGCTCAAAGAGGAACTTCTGCCATAACTAGTTCATGGTATTTGGAAGAAGGAAATACCATGGACCTCGAGGACTATCGCAAAGTTACTAATATCCTAAAGGAACTAGCAAATACTAACAACATGAAGTAGGGTGAATCTCGGGCTCAAGAACCCAGGAATAGAATGCCTACTAACTAATAACATCACGGGATGCTTTCAAGAATAATGGCCAAAATCATCACACTGGGGATACAAAAGCATTGCTAAATTGCTAGGTGTCTTCCTAAACACCTAGGTCATAATAATAGCTCCAACATCTACGCCGAGGCAACAAAGTGCCTCAACTTACCGATTAGTGTGCTTATTCTGACCAAAAAGGACATCGGGAACGGAATAAAGGATTTGCAAATGCATCAGACTATTTAGAGACCTGGGATGACTCGGACAGCATAACGGCTGTAAATGCTCAAAATGATTTGAGACATCGTGCAAAAAGGGTGGCATAACCACTCAACATCACAATATCAAGGTTCCGAGATCAACAATTATCATACAGAAATAGTAGGAACTGAACTGGGGCTTAAAACCAACAATCTTAAAGGTCTATGGATTAGTAACACGTCATCCTGATAGATAGATGAGAAGCCTAGTTCTTAAACCCCGTAGAAGAGAAGAGGATGACTCGGATCAGAAGGCCATGAGGTATAAGGAGTAAAAAGAGCCTTACGTTCCCTTCCACAATCAATTCCCTTACATAACTAAAGCATTCCTAGACACAACTTGACCAGTTTGGCTTGGTAATCCTCTGAGCACTCGAACTCTGATACCAGCAGCTGTCGGGACCCGATTCCAAGTCACATCGACCTGGCGGTAACACCTCATATCACTTTGCGGCCTCACGCACGGTATTCCACGGGTGTCGCGTTACCATGGCCCGGGACCGTTTAGCCTTTTGGCTCCACGTATATGATAGTGTCGCTAGCATCCATATGACAGAGAACCCGGGCCGACATGGCTAGACGTGAACCCAAAGCGGCGCTAACCCATGGGGACAGGCATACATGAATCACATCGAGCATGTCTGTCATCAACGTATGAATTCGGTCTGTAGCAGGCTATGAGGACTCCGGTATCCCGGCTGTAGCGAGCTAGGCGGGACTCGAATATCACCGCGTGATATTTCCCGAGGGACAGAACATAGGAAGCAGTGAAACACATGCCGCCGATCAAGTGTCCAAGTAGTAGTCTTTGGGCTAGCAGGACTCCGGTGAACCGGGCAGAAGCGGACTACTATCGCTCAGGAAGCACTAGACTACATTTCCCCATATGAGAGGCTGCCAAGGATAAACAACTAGATTGTCGGATCCCACACATACCAAGCATTTCAAACATACTCACAATATGCTCAATATGTGTAAATACAACATGGCATCACAACATAACTCTCGACTCAAATATTTATTCATTAGGCTCGAGGAGCGAGATATTACAAACATGGGTCTCATGACCCAACACTCGAAACATACAAGTCAAAGCACAAGCGGAAGCTAAACATGTCCGAGTACGCATAACTATAATTGAAAAAAGGCTGAGAAGCACGACTATCTACCAGATCCTGCGAGAGGGCACAAGATCGTAGCTGAGGTAACAAGCTAAACATCAAGTCCAAGCGGAACTACTAAGCGAGACCGACGTCTCTGCAAAACATAAAATAAGCAAACGTGAGTACAAAGCGTACTCAGCAAGACTTACATCGAGAACTATCTACGTATGCATCATTATCAACAAAGGGGTGGTGGAGTTTGGCGCAGCAAGCCAGCTTTGACTCGGTGGCTATCCTAAACTACATTTGCCAAGTAACTCTTTTGAGGTGGCGCTACGAGTCCACATATTCACCATATCAATACACCACTATGGACCCGCTCCGTCTCCCTACGAGAATGCCATCCATAGCACTCACGCTTATCTTGCGCATTTTAGAGTATCCACTTTCACTTGTCTATGAACCGATATAGGCAACCGAAGTCCTTTTCGCGGACACGGCTATTCGAATAGATCATATTAACCCTGCAGGGTGTACTTCTTCACACACGCTCTCACCACTTACCGCCGTTTACACGACATGTACTCGGCAACCTTCAAGCGGAAGCCCAGCGTGGGTGTCGGCCACGGCCTACCTAAACACTCAAGTCCCTAGTCCGGGTTTATCGCCTATTCGGTTTCCATCCATGAAGTCCGGCCGAGGTTTCCGATGGGACCCCGAGCGATGTGCGGGGTTCCCGAGATACCAAAGCAGGCGAATCGGTACAGACCACGCAGTGTATCTACCGCATCATAGCCCACCCCTAGGGTCAGGCCTTCATACGGCCTCCAACACATATCCTACAAACACGAAACTAGTTGCAACTCACAGACAGAGAACAAGGGTGGTTAAGAAGCCGAGAGAGTCAATTAAGGATCCCAATGTGTGGTAGTAACTGTTTCATGGATCACAAACACAGAACTCAGTTCCTGAGGACGGCTTCAATGAGACAACCCACCATGTACTCCTACATGGCCTCTCACCGCTACCTTTACTAAATCGTGTTCACACACTTAGCTCACACACAGTAGGACATATTCACACACCTCCGATTCATCCCCGATGAATCAGACCTGACTCAACTCTAAGCAGTAGCAGGCATGACAAACAAGCATGAATGAGTAGGCACAACAGGGCTCAAACAACTCCTACTCATGCTAGTGGGTTTCATCTATTTACTTGGAATGACAGGTCATCCAGGAGGATAAAGGGGTTCAGCTACATGAGCAAGTAACAGATAAATCATTGTTGTCCTAATGCAGTAAAAAGAGAGCAGGAGCGAGAGAGTGGGATTATATCGGAATGAACAAGGGGTTTTGCTTGCACAGCACTTCAAGATAATATAGTTCTTCATCGGTGTCATCGAACAATCGTTGGAACGTCGTCTCTTGAGAGGGACAAACACCGCAAGCGAGAAAGAACACAATCAATGCAATGCACATTCACATGAATGACATGTCATGTTAAGGTACTGAATTCACCTAATGCAATATCTAGCCAAGTTAATTGAAGCGGAACTCAAACAAGAACAAATTCCAACTCCAAATGTTATTTCATAAATTGCCCTAATCATCATTTGTCCTATTCAGTGAGGTTAACTTGTTCAAACATGCATGATCATGGCATAAACAGATTCTTCATATTTTTCTGATCATTTTCATATACAAATTATTTAATTTGGAGTTACGGTTGAATTTATATGAATTTTAGAAGTGTTGGGCATTTTCTGGAATTTCCTGATTAGTTTTAAATGAGAAATGATTAATGACATCAGCATTGTGTCACTACTGCGTCAGCAGGTCAGCCGAGTTGACCAGGGTCAACTCCGACTGGTGGGACCCGCGTGTCATTGACCCAGGGACTAAACCACGGTCACAACTAGCGCTGATTGGGGTTTGACCCTGTGGTGGGGCCCGCTGTCAGTGTCTGTTAGTGTGCTAATTGGGGGATTAGCCGCTAATGGCAACGCCATGTCAGCGTCGCCGAATCAGGCGCCGGCGACCACATCTCGCGGCGGAGGCTCGCCGGAGTTGCTCGGGCTCGCGCTACGGAGGACCATTGCGTGCACGGTTTGCGGCTACGGAGAGCTGGCGGTGGGGCGCACCCAGTGGTGGCAACAGCTCGAGCTGGGGTGGTCGGGATCGACGGCGGCGACCAAATCGGCGGCGGCCGGAGTTCGTGTGCTCGCGGTTTTGGTGCTACGGGGCACGGCGGGGCGAATGGCCGGGTGCTACGGCCTCCTGGGGCAGCTAGGAGCATGATGCGGTGCAAGGTCATGGCTGGGTCGAGCTCAGGCCACGGCAGCGACATCGCCGGCGAAGCCGAGCTCTCGGGCTCGATGGGAACGGCGGCTAGAGAGGAAAATAGAGCACGGGGAGAGAGGGGTTCGGCAGAGGAGCTCACAAGGGGTCGGAAGAGAATCTCGGTGAGCTCGGGGAAGCTTCTGCGACGGCGAATTGACGACAGCGATCTCCGGGCACCGGAGATGAAGACGACGACGCTCCGGTCGACTGGGGCCTCCTCTGGTCGCGTGCGTCGGTGTGTGTAGCTCCACGGGGTCAGGGCGCAGCTCAGGGATGCATAGAGGGAGCGAGGGGGTGGCTGTGGCATGATGGCAGCGTCGGCGGCGGCAGCTCCAGCAGTGGGGGAATAGAGAGGGATCCAGGGGAAAGTGAGGGTGAGGAGAGGCGAGGAGGGCCTGGAGGTGTCGTGGCGTCCGCAGCGGGGTCGCGGAAGGGGGCAGGCAGGCAGGGAGGGAGGAGGTGGCGCTGCAAGCGTGCGCGCCTTGGCACACGCCCACATCCCTCTTGTCCCGAGGAGGAAGACGACGAGGGAGGCCCGGTGGGGTGGGCCGACCACTACAATGCTTTGGGCCGAGGTAAGTGGGCTGCGGGTAAGTGACAGGTAACACTCTGTCTCTATTTTAATTTTTGTTTACATTTTCTATTTGCCTTTTGTTTTCTTTGATTTAGTAAAAATATTGAACCACATCTAAAAATCCTGAAATAAATTGTGAGGACCTGTTGAATTATTTCCAACAACCCACATTTAGTTTCAGAATTAGTTGAGCATTTAAAATTGTTATAGCAATTAAATACCCAAATTCAAATACATAATAATTTAACTCAAGAGTCCAAAAATGGCCTAGAAATATGTGCATCATTTTTGGCAGAGGTTTTCACCTTTAACAAAAATCATGAACTTTTCTAAAGGGCATTTGGGTTCGTTGAAAATATTTTTATTGAACCTAGTTGAATTCAATTGGTGCTAGGGTTTCAACAATCCCCATTTCAAGTTTCATAAAATTTAAACATGATGCATGGATGCTAAAGCAAAAACAAGCAAGGCCTGAACTGGGGATGTGACACGGCCCTTTGTTAATGTAGAGGAATCCTGAAGATTCCGCTAAGTCATCGAGTGGTTGACCAGTCTCGCGCTTTATCATGACAGTCAGTTTTCGGCTTTCTCTACTGAGGTGCTCGTCCAGATGAACCAGGGCACAATCACAGTAGTTCTCCACAGTGCCACCTTAGCCGATAGAGCGGGCGTAAGGCAGCAAAACACAGGAGCCGGGCAAACCCAACATTTGACCAAAGACATGATTCGGAGCTGATGCATATAAGGCCAAACTCGCGATGCCGAACACTCCCTAAGGTATTCGGTCTTTATAAGATATGTTGGGCTGAACAATGCCCTTGATAATGAACCCCGAGTGTCCAGGTACGTGCAATATTCTGACGTGGCCACATGCCAATAACGCCAAGATCCTTCTCGGTTATCTTGAGAATCCGGAGGATGTGAACAACAAGAGACAGTAAAAAAGGTTTCTGCAGGTCTTAATCTAAAAAGAAACCTTTGAGCGGGTCCCTGCTGCACGTCTACGCCTGTGTCTCCGTTGTGCCGTATCCTGGATGGGTGTAGCACGATTGTCATCTGTAAAAGAGAGGAACTTAGTTGAAAGTTGGTGCAACAAATTTGTTATTCTAAATAAACCATTTAAAATTCAAGATAAGTAAAGTTGAGCCGAACTAGCTCTGTTTACACGCGGGAAGCCCCTGGTACCGTCTATAAGGGTATAGCCACAAAACCTATCTCAAGTATATCTAATGATGCGCCGGACTCGTCTAACCGTGTCCGTGGTCTTAACGACCGGTCATTTGTTCTGGTTGGTGAGGCAGTCTAGTGTTCGGCTGTTAAAGCAGCCGCATGTTCTTTCGCGCGTAAAGAACGCTTAATATTTCCATTAACTGTGATGGTGCCGCGTGGGCCAGGCTTCTTAATCTTAAGAGAAGCGTAATGCGGTATAGCGTTGAAACGAGCGAAAGCTATTCGTCCGAGTAGTGCTTGATAGCCGCTTCGGAATGGAGCGATGTCGAAGTGTAACTTTCACTTCGGTAGTTGTCGGGTGAACCGAATACAACTTCTAGTATTAGAGAGCCTGTGGAGCGGGCCTTTGGGCCTGGTATTACTCCCTTAAAGGTAGTATTACTGTGGCTGATCTTTGTCGGGTCTATCCCCATTTTGCGGACTGTGTCCTGATATATCAGATTTAGACTACTGCCGCTGTCCATAAGAACTCGTGTGAGATGGTATCTGTTTATTATTGGGTTTAACATCAAGGCGGCCAATCCTTCGTGCCGGATGTTTGTCCGGTGATCCCTGCGATCAAAAGTGATTGGGCGGGCCAACCACGGGTTGGGCTTATGGGTGACGGGCACTACGGCTCGTGTGTTTCGGAGTGCATGTGCTTCTCCTTTTCGTCACATGGACCATGTTCACCGTTTTGACCTCTGGTGGGAATTTTTTTCTGTCCCCCAGTGCTTTATTGGCGAGGCTCATCCTCGTCTTCACTTGGTGTCTCCCTCCCCTTGTGTTCGGCGTTTAGCTTACCGGCCTGCTTGAAGACCCAGCATTCTCTGTGGGTATGATTTGCGGGTTTATCGGGGGTGCCATGAATCTGGCATAGTTTGTCTAGAATCTTGTTTAGGCTGGACGGTCCATCTCTGCTACCTTTGAAAGGCTTTTTCCGCTGACCTGGTCGAGAGCCCCTGAAGCCGGCGTTTACCGCCGTGTTGTCTGGGCTGTCTTCTTTATTCCAGCGCTTGTTTTTACTGTGTTGTGGTTTTCCATTGCCATCCCTAACTTCGGATGTGCTTGGGTCGCTGGTGCTACTGCGGGCTAACCAGCTATCCTCGCCCGCGCAGAAGCGGGTCATGAGGCTTGTTAGGGCTGCCATTGTTCTCGGTTTTTCTTGGCCGAGGTGTCTGGCGAGCCATTCGTCTCGGACGATGTGTTTGAAAGCTGCTAAGGCTTCAGCGTCCGGGCAGTCGACGATTTGGTTCTTCTTAGTGAGAAATCTATTCCAAAGCTTTCGGGCTGACTCTCTAGGTTGTTGAACTATATGACTTAAATCGTCTGCATCCGGAGGTCGGACATAAGTCCCTTGAAAATTAGCCCGAAAAGCATCCTCAAGCTCCTCCCAACTTCCAATTGAGTTTTCGGGGAGGCTTTTCAGCCAAATCTTGAGCTGGTCCTTTCAGCTTCAGGGGCAAGTACTTGATGGTGTGGAGATCGTTTCCGCGAGCCATGTGAATATGGAGGATGAAGTCCTCAATCCAGACTCCAGGGTCTGTGGTTCCGTCGTACGCCTCTATGTTCACTGGTTTGAATCCTTCTGGAAATTCATGGTCCAGCACCTCATCGGTGAAGCATAGGGGGTGTGCGGCGCCCCTGTATTTTGTTGTGTTGAGGCGTTCTAACGGTTGTAGTGTTCGGTTTTGGTTGTGCGCTGGAGCGCATTTCCTTGATCCATAGATGGATCTGTTTGCGCCGGTCTTCTGATGCGAGTCTTCATGTGAGGCGTGTGCAGACTTATGTGCGGCCTTGTTGGCCGCTCTATCGCCGCCACAAGGTGGTTGATCCGACCGGTCGGTTGTTTTATTCTTCGGCTGTGTGGGCTCTAAGGCCTCGTCATCAAATTCAGGCAACAGCTTGCGCTTTGGATAGCTCTTCCTGTGATAACTACCACCATACTTTTCTTCGTTGTCGAGCACTTTGTTCCATCTACTGTTGAGCGTATTCTGCGCGGCTTTAAGCCTTTGCTTTTGCTTCTTCAGACTCCTCGCGGTGGCAATAAGCCTTTTGCGGAGGTTCTCTTGTTTCAAGTGCCTTTCCGGGATGATGTGTGCCTCTTCATCCTGACTGTTTTCCTCTTCGGAGGGAGGTTTATGAGCTATATCCTTGGCATCGCCGTGTCCGGACAGCGGATCCGTACTACGTTCGCCATTTGCTGGTTCACTGCTGTTATCGCCGTTTTTGCTGAGGCAGAATTTGGAGCGGCGCCTACGCCGACGCTTTGGTTGCTTCTCGAGGGAGCTATCCTTTGTTGCATCCTCCCGTTCCTCGTCCTCGTTTTCTTTGGGTGTATCCACCATGTATATGTCGTGTGATGAAGTGGCGGTCCAGCGCTCTGTGGGAGGTGGTTCCAATTCCTCTCCTGCACCGTCGTCCATGCTGTCGATGTCTTCGGGGTCGAAGTCGAGCATGTCGGTTAAATCGTCGACAGTGGCTACTATGTGGGTGGTGGGTGGGGAACGAATTTCTTCGTCGTCCGCATCCCATCCTAGCCGGACATAGTTCGGCCAAGGTTCTCCTGACAAGGAGAGAGATTTTAATGAATTTAGCATATCGCCGAAAGGCGAAGTGCCGAAGATATCCGGAGGTAAACTCCATGATCGGTGCCCAATCGGATTCGATAGGCACGGACGCAGGCGATTCGGAGCCTGTGGCCGGGGACGAATCCAATGGTTCGGCAGCACGGCTCTCGCGAGGGGTAAAGTCAGTATTCGGCTTTATCGCCACTGAGGGTGCGGCCTTCAAGGCGGGGTCTATCCACCCGTCCTTGAATGGCGCAATTTGCTTCGGATCGAGGGCCGGAGTAGTTGCAGGTGTGATCTCCCGAACATTGTCCGACGGCAGAGCTAAATCATGCTCGTCGTGATCGTGCGGCACACCTGACATGGGCTCGAATCCATCGAAGATCAAGTCTCCTCGGACGTCAGCAGTATAATTCAAGTTTCCGAACCTGACCTAGTGGCCAGGGGCGTAGCTCTCGATTTGCTCTAGATGGCAAAGCGAGTTGGCCTGCAGTGCGAAGCTGCCGAATACAAAGATCTGTCCAGGGAGGAAGACCTCACCCTGGACCGCATCGTTACCGATGATCGAAGGGGCCATCAAGCCTGACGGCGATGGCGTAGTGAAACTCTCAATGAAAGCACCAATGTTGGTGTCAAAACCGGCGGATCTCGGGTAGGGGGTCCCGAACTGTGCGTCTAAGGCGGATGGTAACAGGAGGCGAGGGACACAATGTTTACCCAGGTTCGGGCCCTCTCGATGGAGGTAATACCCTACTTCCTGCTTGATTGATCTTGATGATATGAGTATTACAAGAGTTGATCTACCACAAGATCGTAGAGGCTAAACCCTAGAAGCTAGCCTATGGTATGATTGTTGTTGTCCTACGGACTGAACCCTCCGGATTATATAGACATCGGAGGGGGCTAGGGTTACACAGAGTCGGTTACAACGGAGGAGATCTACATATCCGTATTGCCAAGCTTGCCTTCCACACCAAGGAGAGTCCCATCCGGACACGGGACGAAGTATTCAATCTTGTATCTTCATAGTCCAATAGTCCGGCTGTCCGGATACCCCCTAATCTAGGACTCCCACACCTTCAAGAATACTTTCATTGTGCTCTTGAACAACTTCTTCACTTGAAATCTTGATCCCATCACCAGTAGTTTTTACCTTTTCATCTTTAAACGAAACGTCTTGAAGCAACCGATTCAATTTTTTTCCATTAGGACCAATCGGAATAGACTGGTCATCCATTGGTGTTTCAACAAAATTTAATCATCCTTTATTAATGGCCGATTTGACTATTTGACGAAACATGTTGCAATCCTCCAAATTATGCTTGGACGAATCATGCAACTTGCAATACATTTGTCCTTGGATTGATGGCTTCATATGGTGATCAAGAATTCTAATATAATTATTTTTCAGCAACAAATCAAATATTTGCTCACACATGCTTGAATTGAAGGTGTACTTCTTGTTCTCTAGCCGATCTTGGTGTGCAAACGGCTTTGGAGTTAAGCAAACGAATGGTTCAAATTTGGAATATCCCCATTCGGCTATGCATTGTGTTTTGCACCCTATCTCCAATGTATTTTGATAAGATATTATATTAGCATCGGATTTCTCAAAAGAATTTGACCTTCTTTAAATTTCTGAAACGAAAATAGTTAGAATACACATGTCTTAATTGAGACCAAGTGCAAGCCAAGTATGAAACAAGCAAAGCTACCCAATTAGATATGAAATTTTGATATAGCAACGGGGAAAACTTTGGCTGCAATAATAGGTCACTATCGGTCTTTATAAATGGCACAATAGGTTGACTGATATGCTCTATAACAGTTTTATTGCTAACAAGTAAATTTCCCTTCTTCATTGGTCTTTCAAAATTATTTATGAGAAATTTTCTTATAGAAGCATCAACAATAAAGTTGTGACCAAATAGGAAGATTGGTAAATCACTTGCTAGACATAACTTTTCAAACACGTTGGGAGAGAATGATGGCTGTGTTACTTGAACGATATGTTGTTCCTCTTTCGAGTAGCTCCCCAACACCTTGTTGTCCTGTTTTTCTAGAACAGATTTGGCATACGTAATATTTGATTCGTTCTTTAATAGACGAATTAACTTTGTTATCCGAATCACCGCCTTTTTTGAGAATTCTATCACACCCAATGCTTTCTCTTTTTACAATAATCTAGCTTGGATTGCAGTAGAATTAATAGGCTTTCCCTCTTTTATTAATTCATGTAGAACAACATTACATTCGTCCCCAAAAGACGTAAGATTATTTTTAATGACCCAATCTGGATAGGATCGCCCCCGACACTTTTAGACTCTTGCGGTAACGAGATGTCACCAAAATTCTGTTATTGTGCAGGGAAAACATTGTATGCTACGATACTAGGTGAAGACACATGTGATCCTATAGAATGTTCACTTATTCGGCTATTAGTGTGAAGGTGCAAAACCGAATTATGAATACCTATAGTTGCATATGGTGCCAAACAATTAGTAGCATGAGGTGTAGCATATGATGATTGAGGGTAATTGGCCGGATAACTAGTAGTAGCATGGCCAATTCCCCTATCCACCAGCATGTTTTGATTAACATATTGCAAGCTAGTTGCCGATGAATAAAAAGGTGAAACACATTGTTGCATACTATCGGAAGTTCCTATGTGAGGTGTTTCAACTTGATTAACGGAACTCATCATGTTGTTCATCGGCATATGGATTTGTGGGGCCGCCGATGCATGGGAGTTAGTATACATATGTTCCATGTTGCTAAAATTATATGAGGTAGAAGCATGAAGATTATTCTGAATCGGCTATTGCGCATAACTAGATGCTTGATTGATAAAACTAGGGCTAGCTAACACATTATGATGATTAAATGATCTAGCAACAACATATGCATTATTTGCATCTACATAAGTGAACTGGGTATTCATATTACCTTTGTAGATTGCAAACCCTAGATGGCGATCTCTTCGTAGCAAGAACGGGCCGGAGACTGTTCAAAGCTTCATCCACAGCGGAGTCGCCAAAAAGTGTGTTCGCACACGAACACGTCACGTGTACCCTCGACGCCGGGGATGATGCACCGCAGCTCACGTCGAAGGAGACCTGTCCGGAAGCGCGATACGCAAGCAATCCGGCAGGCGCTTTTGATGATCCAAAACCCCACACGCCCGGGAGGGACCCCGTCAGGGCGCGCGGTGGCTATGGGCTGCCCTAGGTCGACCTGATCGCCCCTAGGGCCTTGAGGTTCACCGCCTTGCAATGAAGAAGAACGAACAAAGAACGAGGAAGAAGAAGAACAAGGGTGAGAGATAAAAGTAAAGGTAAAAGTGGTAGATAGATTAGTTCGATTGTGTGTTGTTCAATCGGCTGCCACCTCTTAGGTGTATAATCGGCGGATGGACTTCCCGTGCAATAAAAGGACTCCAAATCACGTCCAAATCTTTCCAAAATTAACCAAACTCGGATTTAGGTAAGTCTGGAACATCAGTTCGGTTTCTGGCTCCCACAGGCTACAAACGACTTCGGATGAAGATGAGCCCAAAAGCAAATTTGACTGCTTCGACGAGACGAAAAACTTCCGTGTTGAATATTTTTTTATTCGAGGCCATCTATAGGCCAAATCTCTCATGCAAAACAGGATGTTACTCGCGCTACCCATCAGACACCGTGTGTGATGGGACGCGCCCCTTTTGTCCCGTGATAGAGCCGTACTCAAGTGGATCTAACTTTTACATACAATCTCAGATTGATACGGTTTTATATCAAAATCGACCGTTTCGATGAGATGAAGACAATTAATGTAGAATATTTTCTAATTTGAGGCCTCCTTTAGGCGTAATTGCCAGAACAGTGCTCTGGATACAAAATCTCAGTATTTCGAACACAACTCCGGCCTTCGAGATGAGATTGGATGGCGATGGCCCAAACTTCAACAGATTCATATTGACAATATGAAACTTTTTTATGTAGATCACTTCTCGATTTGATGCCATATTAATTAAGTTCTTGACCGTGCCAAAATCTGGTGTCAACACATGCCCCGTGTTTTTCGGCAAAACTTGGATGTCGAAAAATAATTTGCCCAGATTTTGTTCTAAGGACGATGTCAACACTCCATCATCCATTTATATGTGCTTAGGGCGATAATAATATATTGATCATGTCTTTTCTTAGGGCGATAGTTATATATCGGCCACTTTGATTAGCAACAAAATACAGCTAATCGTATGTATGGTGATGAGGTAAAACCCTTGCATGTTGTAAGAAGTTATATTGCGTACATGGATCAAACTAAGTCCATGGAGGGTAAGCAGTCATACCTGAGAATGAATTCCATGTCATCAGCATCAATGACATAGTTGAATAATGTGGATAATGTGTGCACCGAAGACGTTGAAACCTTCGGCTTGGTCATTTATAATTTTCACTCTTTTCCTTCTTTACCTTTGTCGCACTTCTTGCAATGGAACCTTGCACATCACTCTTGTGTTGTTTATTTCGATTGGGAACCCAAGCCATATTTCTCTTTTCGAGCACTTGTGCACTAAGTTTTTGTAATTTCTTTTTTTGCCAATACAATAAGCCGAGTGAGCGCTCCGGCTATGATTTTGTTTGAACTAATGACAATTCTTCTTTTACCTTGTGCACCTTCAACTTCTTTTCTTCAGATTTGGCACTTTGATTCTCGACAATTGATTGCTTCATCTCATTGCCTTTAGTAGTCAATGTTAACACTTTAATTGGCTCTTATCCTTTAAGATCAAATCTGAATTGGCGCTCTTGCGGCCATCTTTTTTAACTCGGTATACTTCTTTGATCACCTCTTCCTTCTTTCATGAGCTCCGGACCGATTATTTCTTATGGAAACGGTCTTGAACATATGACAACTCACTGAACGTTGATCTTCATGGAGCTGCATAATAATGGTGAGATGGTCTAAAATATGATGGAGAATGTGCCATTGTATCATACCTGTCCCATGATGAATATCGATCTACATGAGCATTGGGAGGCATCCCCAGCATTGGTATTGGTGACCCAAAATAAGGATATGAACATGTTGCATTAAAATTCTCTTCTTGCCAATACCGATCCTTGGATTTGCGCCTAGGGGTGATCTTGATGCTTTTGCATTACTCGGCCGATAAGCATCATTCTTTTCACTTTTTTTTTTGATATTTATCAAATAACTGTGCAAAAGTGAACTTGGATTTCTTGTGCTTGTGCTTATTGGAGACTTTATCTTCTTTTGTTTTGCTTGCATCGATCTTTGCATTGCTTTGTTGCCCCCTAGTCCTTGGCGTCTTTATCGTATCTTCGTTAGAACTCATGCCTTCAAGGATATTTTCATTGTGCTCTTGAATAACTTCTTTACTTGAAAGCTTGATCCCATCACCTGTAGTTTTTACCTTATCATCTTTAAAGTAATCGTCTTGAAGCAGCCGATTCAAAAACTTTTTTCCATTAGGACCAATCGGAATAAACTGGTCATCCCTTGGTATTTCAACAAAATTTAATAGTCCTTTATTAATGGCCGATTTAACTATTTGACAAAACATGTTGCAATCCTCCAAATTATGCTTGGACGAATCATGCAACTTGCAATACATTTGTCCGGGTTGATGGCTTCACATGTTGATCAAGAACTCTAATATAATTATTTTTCAGCAACAAATCAAATATTTGATCACACATGCTTGAATTGAAGGTATACTTCTTGTTCTCTAGCCGATCTTGGTGTGCAAACCGCTTTGGAGTTAAGCAAATGAATGGTTCAAATTGGGAATATCCTTGTTCGGCTATTGTGTTTTGCACCCTATCTCCGATGTATTTGGATAAGATATTATATTAGCATCGGATTTCTCAAAAGAATTTGACCTTGGCTTTAAATTTATGAAACGAAAATAGTTAGAATACACATGTCTCAATTGAGACCAAGTGCAAGCCAAGTATGAAACAAGCAAAGCTACCCAATTAGATATGAAATTTTTATATAGCAATGGGGAAAACTTTGGCTGCAATAATAGGTCACTATCGGTCTTTATAAATGGAACAATAGGTTGACCGATATGCTCTATAACAGTTTTATTACTAACAAGTAAATTTCCCTTCTTCATTGGTCTTTCAAAATTACTTATGAGAATTTTCTTATAGAAGCATCAACAATAAAGTTGCGACCAAATCGGAAGATAGCTAAATCACTTGCTAGACATACCTTTTCAAACACGTTGGGAGAGCATGATGGTTGTGTTACTTGAACGATATGTTGTTCCTATTTCGAGTAGCTCCCCAACACCTTGTCGTCCTATTTTTCTAGAATAGATTCGGCATACGTAATATTTGATTCGGTCTTTTGAATAGCCGAATTATCTTAGTTATCCGAATCACCACCTTTTTTGAGAATTCTATCCACACCCAATGCTTTCTCTTTTTTGCATAATCTAGCTTGGATTGCAGTAGAATTAATAGGCTTTCGCTCTTTTATTAATTCATGTAGAACAACATTGTATTCATCCCAAAAAGACGTAAGAATTTTTTAATGATCCAATCTCGATAGAATTGCCACCCGACCCTTATAGACTCTTTCGGTAACGAGATGTCACCGATATTCTGTAATTGTGCAGGGAAAACATTGTACGCTACGATACTAGGTGAAGACACATGCGATCCTATAGAATGTTCACTTATTAGGCTATTAGCGTGAAGGTGCGAAGCCGAATTATGAATACCTATAGTTGCATATGGTGCCAAAAATTAGTAGCATGAGGTGTAGCATATGATGATTGAGGGTAATTGGCGGATAACTAGTAGTAGCATGGCCAATTCCTATCCACCGACATGCTTTGATTAACATATTGCAAGCTAGTTGACGATGAATAAAAGGTGAAACACTTTGTTGCATACAATCGGAAGTTCCTATGTGAGGTGTTTCAACTTGATTAACGGAACTCATCATGTTGTTCATCGGCATATGGATTTGTGGGGATGTCGATGCATGGGAGTTAGTATACATATGTTCCATGTCGCTAAAATTATATGAGGTAGGAGCATGAAGATTATTCTGAATTGGCTGTTGCGCATAACTAGATGCTTGATTGATAAAACTAGGGCTACCCGACACATTATGCCGATTATAAGATCTACCAACAACATATGCATTATTTGCATCTACATAAGTGAATTGGGTATTCATATTACCTTTGTAGATTCCAAACCCTAAATGATGATATCTTTGTAGCAAGAACAGGCCGGAGATTATTCAAAGCTTCTTCCCCAGCGGATTCACCAAAAAGTGTGTCCGCACATGAACACGTAACGTCTACCCTCGACGCCAGGGGTGATGCACCGCAGCTCACGTCGAAGGAGACCCGTCCGGAAGCGCGGTACGCAAGCAATCCGGCTGGCGCTTTTGATGACCCAAAACCCCACACACCCGGGAGGGACCCTGTCAGGGCGCGCGGTGGCTATGGGCTGCCCTAGGTCAACCTGATCGCCCCTAGGGCCTCGAGGCTCGCCGCCCTGCAATGAAGAAGAATGAACAAAGAACGAGGAAGAAGAAGAACAAGGGTGAGAGATAAAAGTAAAGGTAAAAGTGGTAGATAGATTTGTCCGATTGCGTATTGTTCAATCGGCCATCACCCGTTAGGTATATAAGAGGCGGATGGACTTCCCATACAAGAAAAGGACTCCAAATCACGTCCAAATCTTTCCAAAATTTACCAAACTCTGATTTAGGTAAGTCTGGAACATCAGTTCAGTTCTTAGCTCCCACAGGCCACAAACGACCTGGGATGAAGATGAGCCCAAAAGCAAATTTGATTGCTTCAACGAGACGAACAACTTTCTTGTTGAACGTTTTTCGATTCGAGGATATATTCAGGGCTGAATCACTTGTGCAAAATAGACTGTTACTTGCGCTACCCATCAGACACCGTGTCTGATGGGGCGCGCTACTTTTGCCCCGTGATAGAGCCGCACTCAGGTGGATGTAACTTTTACATACAATTTTGGATTGATACAATTTTTATATCAGAACCGATCGTTTCAACGAGATGAAGACAATTCATGTAGAATGTTTTCTCATTTGAGGCCTCCCTTTAGGCGTAATTTGCATAACAGTGATGTGGATACAAAATCTCACTATTTCGAACACAACTTCGGCCTCCGAGATGAGATTGGATGGCGATGGCCCAAACTTCAAAGATGTTCATATGGACAATATGAAACTTTTTTATGTGAATCACTTCTCCATTTAAGGCCATATTGATTAAGTTCTTGACCGTGCCAAAATCTGGTGTCAACAAGTAGCCCGTGGAGTCCCGTTTTGTGGTACACCACACCCCTCCCTATGAAGAGGACCCCAGTTTCGACTGTATGAGGTGAAAGAAGTCCGTTTTGCGGTATGTCACACCCCTCCCGATCAACAGGACCCCGTTTCAACCGCAGGAGGTCGAAGAGAAGTCTGTTTCCTCCGTTTTGCGGTACGCCACACCCCTCCCGGTGAACAGGATCCCGTTTCGACCGTAGGCGGTCGAACACAAGGCCGTTTCCTCCGTTCTGCGGTACGCCAGGCCTCATTTCGGCTGTTCCGTCCAAGCCGGTTGGCTCCCGATGAACATGACGCATTCCGTTGCCTCCCGATGAACACGACAACGCAGTTTCTTCGTTCCAACCCAGCTGGTTGGCTGCCGATGAACAGGACGCCGTCGCTCCCTCTCCATGTACATGAGCCCTGGCCGTACATATGCACGAGTAGGTGTTCGAGACCCCGACCGTATGTACGTACGTGGCTGTATTTACTTTCTTGCACCCTGGCTGTATGTATGTGTACATGCTACGTCTGCGCCTCTACTACGACACGTGTCGTTCCTTACTCGGCCACGGTTCATCGCTGCAGCCCGCAGACAGATCGATCGACCGGTATGTACGTACACGTTCGCGACCAGAATGACAACGCTACGGCTTCGACCAGGTGGGTCCCGACTGTCAGGGAGGATAAGGAGGCACTTCCTTGCGTGCGAAGATGTAGCTAGTGGGTCCCAGCAGTCAGGGGGGAAATGTTTTTTTTTTGCGAAATACGGTGGCCCGTCCGGTGGATCCCTGCTCTCAGGTGGAGGAATCATTATTTTGCACGTAATAAGGTTGCACATCCTTGATGCGGCCATGGACCCAACTGTCAGCCTCTCCATGTACAGTAATCTTCTGATGGAAGTCGTTCCTTGACCACATTGAACACGCCGCGCCCAGAGAACCAAGGCGGTGGACGACGGCGAGGCCTATGAAGGGGACGACGCGGAGCTGGGGAAGACGTGGCGGTGGATGCCCACGTGGAGAGGAGCACGAGGGTTCACTGGTTCGGCTGCGGTGTGAGGCTTCCGTCACCGCAGAATAACAGGGGGTGTGGGTGAGTAGAGGGATGGCATGGCTAGTGGTGGGAGTAGTAGGGGGCGGTGAGGCCTCCGCGGCAGCACAGCCGGCCACGGGAGGCAGGAGCAGGCGGCATGACCGGCGCTGATTTGGGTGGCTGGAGCAAGAAGACCAGAGGTTGAAGAAGCACTACGGCCGTTGGATGGACATCGTACGGTCACTGGAGCTAGAATCGTTCATATTGACTAAGTTGACAAAGCTCTCCGTCCGCGTCAACTTAGTAGGCCCACAAGTCAGCCTCCCACTATGGTGGGTCCCAACTAGCAGGGGAAGTATTAATTTTTTGTGTGCATAATAAGGAGGCAATTCCTTCCGTGGAAAGATATAGCTGGTGGGCGAGCTGTCAGCGGGGGGGGGGGGGGGCCGTTTTTTTGCAAAATACAGAGGCCCTTCCGGTGGGTCCCAACTGTCAGGAGGAGGAATCATTATTTTGCGCATAATAAGGAGGCACTTCTTACACGCAAAAAAGGAGCCACTTCCTTGTGTGCGGCCGTGGACCCAGTTGTCAGCCTCTCCACGTACAGTCCTCTTTCGATGGATGTCGTTCGTTGACCACGCTGTGCCGAGAGCACCAAGGTGGTGGACGCGGCGAGGCCAAGTAAGGGAACAACCCAGAGCCGAGGAAGACTCGGCAGTTGTTTCCCACGCGGAGTGGGTATGAGGGTTTACTTGTTCGGCCGCAGTGTGAGGCTGCCGTCGCCGGAGAATAATAGGAGGTGTGGGTGAGTAGAGGGATAGCCATGGCAGGGATGCGAGTATGGTGGGGCCGTGAGGCCTGCCCGGAAGCACAGCCGGCCACGGGAGGCGGGAGCAGGCGGTTCCGCCGGCACTGGTTTGGGAGGCTGGAGCAGGAAGATCCGAGACTGAAGAAGCACGATTACCGTTAGATTGACATCTAACGGTCTGACGCTGGTAGAGTCGATTGTTAACTAAGTTTTATTTTTGAGAAACCTTGCGTACGCATGAACTTAGTAGGCCCACAAGTCAGCCTCCAAATCTGTGGCAGACAACATAGAGTCCATTTGCTATTTTTTAAATAACTTGCAGCCCATTTGCTAATTCTTAAGGAATTTATCACAACCCATTTTCTGCCCAGGACCACGGTCAAAAAATTCAACCTTATTTTGCATATCTTGGTGGAATCTGAACTGTTTTAATCTAGAAATGATAAATATTTATTTTTAAGAGCTTATTGATTTGCCAAAAAAAATGTTTTGTTTTGTAAGCAAATAAGACATGGGACAATTGAGTTGGTTTAAGGGAAAACCAATGGTAAAAAAATCAGCGATGGGACGGAAAACAACAACAAAAAATTAAGGATGTAAATATGAAAAGGGAATTTTATGTATCTTCAATATAATAATATGTGTATATGAACTAGTAAAACTATAGGTAGAGATTAGAAAACGGAAGTAGGACATGGCGTTTCAAGAGGAAAATAGAACTGGGCTGTGTGTTTGATTCAGTAAAAAAAACTGCCTGCAGATGTTCTAAGACAAACAATAACTAACGCTGGCGGGCCAGAGGCCAGTAGATACCTGCTGGATCTTTGTGCCCCATTGTCGTCATGGGTTGGGCCTATTAAAAACAAAACCAAGCCTGGGCAATCTATAGCCCAGTTGAAACTTGCTCGACCTGAAAAAACAATATACCTGCTGGATCCCAGTTATCAGTCTATATTTGCATAATTCTCTCGTTTATTGACTATGTTGAAGACTTCATGGGTTTCACCATCTCAGATGTCAGCATTATTTTTCGATCGTGATAATAAGTGCATGCACTTGCTTGTGTACGACCATGGACCTGCTGGTTCCGTACGGTTAGGCTCTGTATGGACAGCCGTCTTGTGGTTCCACGGACGAATTTCATGCAAATCGTATGGTTTTCAGTGAAAGTGGACTAAATTCATTGCATTTTACATATTTTTTCGTTACGGAATATTTTACATATTTCAACTAATAATAACAGACTAGGCTTTTGTTTAGTCCATGGGAGGCGCTTCACGATCGAGGTCGCGACACTTAACTGTTCTGGAAGACCCAAATCCATCGCTCCTCTCTTTTAACAATTTGCAGTTGGGCTTGGCATGCCACAGCCTAGTTCTGACGTGTTGCGTCCAACTATCAACCTGTGAAACCAGATGGATCCCCTGCATACTTCAAAGATGTAAAAAAAATTCGAGAACTGGGAATTCAAACGGCAGGTGCTTATGCTACCCATCAAAAAAAATTAGGTTCCTAAAAAATCGTTTTGAAACAAATGATTCAGCTTTATATCCACGTCGACCCTCGACATGATGGTTGGAAGCAAATGCCAAGTTCATACCGAAAGATCGTTAACAACAATACCAACTTGCAGACGACCAGGTAGTACAAGTACCAATACCAAACTAACTTATAATCTTTTTAGAAGAAAAGGGCTCTACTTATAATCTTTTTAGTCCTGGCCCTATTGTTTGTCTGGTAGAAAATCTTGCAGAGGACCAGCTACCGCTCCTTCTCTTGCTCTAGGTCCCCGAGGTGGTACTGGTGCATCACCCAGTTGGTCCTTTGCTGATCGAAGTTCTAGTTGGTGTGCAGCACCAGAACCTTTTTGCTGCCCGTCTGCCGGCCGTTGACCATCACCGGCAAGGTATTGCCTGTCTTGTGCCACATTGCGTGCATGCCGCACTCCGACTATATCTTGCGACGCGTCCACGTGCCCCTTTTGAACGCCCTAGAGTTGTGCTGGAAGAAATGCTTGCTTAGGCCACTCAGTGTGCTACATGCAGTATTTTCGGATACATGTTTTAGTCTTTGGCATGTTGCAGTCACTTGTTTTCATAACATCTTTGGCATGTTGCAGTCACTTGTTTCACTTTTTATTAACTGTCAAATTGTAATTGATTCACTAGGTCTACATCTAAAATGAAAATAGAGCTATAAACAAAGGAATATGTTTGTGCAAGTAGACGGCCGATCGGTGTCTCACCAGGAAGTTTCTCAGGATGGGTGTAGCATATGCCGTGCTCGCTGTCGATGGTTGGTATGAACAAATCGATGATATGGTAATATCTCGTGCTGTCAACACTCACTTTGTCCTCAAGGTTCTCTATCAGCTCCTGATCCATGGGATCGAACTTGATTCCAGCCGGCAGCACCGGCCAATCCTTCTTGGACTTGCATCGGTTACTTCTAGTTATATGGTACTCAATCTATGATCAATCGACTATTTTAAGTGAATGATGAAAGATTTCGATAGATAAGTGGTACTCCAAATCTAAAGTCCACAATACCCGAACACGCCGCTGGGACTCTTGTGTCACCTCACGCGCAGCGTGTTGTCACGTCAATTCAATGTGAGGACATGATGAATAATTGGACCGACGTATACTAGTACAACTACTGTACTACTTACTAGTCATATTTAGTGTCACATTTTAACCATAGGTTTAACTAACAAAATGTCAATGCATGTCACCGAAAGTTATACCATTGGGAACTATGTTCAAATACGAACCAAACGATATAATTTTTTGTGACATGCATTAACATTTAGTAAGTTAAATTTATGGTCAAAATTTGACACAATTACGAAGGGGACCAATAAACCAGGAGGGAGGTAGTAGTACGAGTAGCGCAATATACGGTATAGAGGACTAGTACAAATTTAGAAATGGAGTAAGAAGTTACAAGGCTGTGCGACAGACTTTGTAGGCTACATGAGTAATACAAAATATAATTCCCATTGGACAACACTTTCACCAACAAGTACGCACTTGAAGCCTAATTGATATATGGCCTCTGCACATCATCTTCATCATCATTATATTTGCATCCTACGCAGGTGAGTTAGGATGCACTTGATCCCAGAAAGCAAACTAGAGGAGTGCTTCAAACTAACAATAATGCATAATATCCAACAAAAGAGGGTCATGCTACAGCAGCAGGATACATGGCTCAGTCTAGATATCAGTACGAATTAAGTTGTGCATATTTGCTGTTGGCATGAACCACATCGCCGCATGTCGGGTTTGCAAAAGCCATTCATCGCATGGAAGCTTAATGCCTTTCACACACTGAAGATTACCTTGCAACAAGCTGTGTCAACGAATCTCTGGATATGGTGATTCTTGAAACCCATGGTATGATGTGTAAACACAGTTCCCCCTGGCGAATGGAAGTTGCATAGCATGGTAATCATCGCCGGTGATATGATCGCTGATTGGTTGGATGATCGGATAATTGAACCCTAGGAACATGGAGTGGTTGCCGAGGCTATAAACCCACCTCCAGTTGAATACGCCTGGCCCAACGGAGTTGGGATCTTTCTCGAACACGAAGCAACCATAGCCATCATAGTCACGAACGCCCGAGGCATTGTACTGCATGTGGTTTGATGAAATGGTTTGGTCAATTTGGTACATGCGAATGAGCATCAAATTACCACCATCAGTTGAATGAGCGATAAACCACCACCCATTGACTGGTATGATTACACGTCCTGGAATCATGAAGGCCAGCGCATTTGCCTCTGCTGCAACAAATCAAATTGGAGACCAAAAGGACAAAAATATACAATCATGTTCAGAGTATGTGTGGAATTAAGATTATTATAACAGTGACACATATCATAGACAGAGGATTGCAATGCAGTGGTCATAATCATACCCCAATTTAGAAATAATATGCCAATGGCTTTCATATTCTAACAATATGTCATGGCTCAAACATCATGTAACAATGAGAGGAAAACAGCTATGACAGGGCCTACTCATATTCTACCATAGCACTTACTACTTTTCTCATATCAACTCTAAGCAATAACATGTGTTGTTATAAAAATCTTGAAAATGAGAGTAACATATAGAAATCATGAGGTTATACTCATAATATCTATTCTAATAATCGTTAGATGCCAATTGTTCTCATATCAACTCTAACAATAACATGTGTGGTCATAAAAATATAGGAAATGAGAGGAACATAAAGCAATGATGTGGTTATAGACATACTATCTATTCTAAATTTGTAAAAATCAATAGGCATTTGTATTCATAAGGTAAAGATGAGATGAGATCGAAAATTTACACGATGATAGATTCCACCAGTATGGGCAGCCAATCTGTGTGTCGACCACGTAAACGATGCCATCATGCACTACAGCATCAGACAGAAATGGAGGCTCATCAGGATTGACGTTGAGCCACAACCATGTATGGCGACCGGACTCCAACGACTTGCAGCTTCTCCAACAAAAGGAAGGAGAAACCCTTCGTAAGTATTTACAGAGATTCAGCAAATTTCATAGAAACATCCCAAATATTCATCCAGCAGTTGTGATAGCCGCCTTCCAGTCCAATGTGCGCAACCGCCGGATTCGTTCAAAGATGAACGTGTGGTTTCCCAAGACTGTGAAGGAGCTCTAAACGTTGGTGGATAAGTGTGCTCGGATGGAGGAGGGGAGAAACTATCCCAGAGAGGAAGATTGCACCAATATTGATTCAGAGGACGAGGATGAATCAACCAGTCAGAAGAAGAGCAAGAAGCGCAGTAAGAAGCGAAGGGATAAGGCAGTGATGACTACTGAAGGATCGGGTACGCCTAGTACCGGTAAGAAGGCCAAAGCTGAGGCCCCCGGCAAGGAAGCTCCCGTTTGCACTGACTGCCGGGAAGCCGCTGCTGCCGAGAAAGCCGGGAAAGGTGATGGACCGTATTGCAAGATTCATCGGACCAAGGGCCACGACCTTCAAGAGTGTTATCAGGTTGAGAATCTTGTCAAAAGACAGAGAGCAGAGTTTGAGAAGCGTGACAAGGAAAAGGGTCAGAATGTTACTAGCGGTAAGGGCCGAGGTGGGGAAGTAAATCACCCTGGCAAACCCTTTTGGAACTAAGGAAAGCCCGCCAGAGGTCGAGAGAAGGAAGCCTGTGATGATGAGAGTGATGGAGGGGATAAAGAGTAAACCAGTGAGCAAGAATTTCAGAAGGCCACTGATGCCCTGTGCATTGACGGAGGTGCACCTCTGCACACCTCTCACCGCCAACTCAAGCTGTGGGCGCGAGAAGTCAATGCCGTGGAACCAGCGCCCGATGCCTGAAGGCCACTCAAATGGTCCCGTACGCCCATCATCTTCGACGAGGAAGATCATCCTAGTCGTACCACTGTGGTAGGGTGTTTGCCATTGTTGGTTTCCCCAACAATTTGCAACCTCAAGGTCACAAAGATATTGGTGGACGGCAGGGCCGGGTTGAACCTGATTTCCCCGGCAGTTATCAGCAAGCTTCAGATAGCAGAGGAAGAGCTAGAGATTACCGGGACGTTTCAAGGAGTTAATCTCGGTAGGAGACATCCTAAGGGAAAGATCATGTTGCCAGTAATGTTTGGGGGAGACCTGAACTACCGGACGAAGAGGATTATGTTTGATGTGGTCGATCTCCCCCTGCCATACAATGGGATTCTTGGACGCCTGGCCCTGGCTAAATTCCTGGCGGCATCCCACTATGCCTACAACACCTTCAAGATTCCTGGGCCACTGGGAGTCATCACCATCCGATCAGATGAGAAGGATGCAATCATTTGTGTGGACAAGATGTACCAGGACGCGGTCGCGGCAGAGTCCACGGCAGCAGCAGCTCCCGGTAAGGAAAGCAAAGGAAAGAAGAGGGATTGTAGGGACTCTGGAAAAGATTCCAGGAAGCGTGCCCCCACCGAGTGCATGGCACCCGTTGATGACCTGTCCAAGTGTTCCAACAGCAAGACATCCAAGGTCGCTGCACCCCAAGTGAACAAGGTCCTGGCAGGGCTGGCTGGCGTTGATGGTACTTTCACTATTAGCGCCACCCTCGATGACAAATAGGAAAATGTGCTCGTTGCCTTCCTACGGGCGAATATCGATGTGTTTTCCTGACAACCATCTGATATCCCCGGTGTTCCCAGGGAGGTAATCGAGCACCACCTTGCTGTCTGCCCACATGCCCGACATCAAGCGAAGAAAGTGCAGGCGAGGCCTTGCAGAGGCAGCAGTTCATTGCGGAAGAGATCAAGAAACTTGAGGCAGCTGGTTTGGTTAGAGGAGTGCTGCATCCCACGTGGTTGGAAAATCCAGTGGTAGTCCGGAAGGCTAACGGGAAGTGGCGGCTTTGCATAAATTTCACAGATCTCAACAAGGCCTGCCCGGAGGACCCGTTTCCCTTGCCGCGTATCGATTAGATTGTGGATTCCACTTCAGGTTGTGATTTGTTGTCCTTTCTGGATGCATATTCTGGGTATCACCAAATCTTCATGTCCAAGGAAGATGAAGAGAAGACGCCGTTCATCACTCCATGTGGTACGTACTATTTTGTCTGCATGCCATTCGGATTAAAGAGTGTTGGGTCCACTTTTGCAAGAGCATTCCAGATTGGTTGTGAGCCACAGCTGCACAGAAACATACAAGCCTATATGGATGATATTGTGGTCAAGACCAAGGATAGAGCCATCCTTATTCAAGATTTGGAGGAGACATTTGCTCATCTGCGCAAGATCAATTCGAAGCTCAACCTGGAGAAGTGTGTATTTGGTGTTCCCTCCGGCAAGTTGCTTGGGTTCTTTGTGTCCCAGCGCGGGATCGAAGCCAACCCCGACAAGATTAAAGCTATCAAGTAGATCCAAGCACCAAGGATAGTTAAGGATATGAGGTGTCTGACAGGATGTGTTGCCGCAATAAGCAGATTCATCTCCAAGTCTACCGAGCATACCCTGCCGTTCTTCAAAATTTTAAAGAAGGCAGGGCCCATGAAGTGGACCCCGGAAGCAGATGCAGCTTTGCAAGAGTTGAAGGCCTACTTGTCCTCTCTGCCTACCTTGGTTGCTCCCAAACCCCAGGAGCTGCTGCTGCTGTACTTAGCGGCAACCAACCAAGTGGTCAATGCAGCCTTGGTAGCGCACCGAGAAGTGGATGAGGAAGAGAATGAGCAGAGACCGGCAGAGTCAGGGAAGGATCAGGACAGCAATGAGCTTGGCAACAAGAGCAACCCCAAGGACGTGGCAAGGAAGAAAGTGGCGCATCACCCAGTGTACTTCATCAGCTCCTTATTACAGGGGGCTAGATTGAGGTACTCTGGCGTGCAAAACTTGATTTTTGCTCTCATCATGGCCTCAAGGAAACTGCGCCACTACTTTCAAGCACATGAGATCACGGTTGTCACTCGCTTCCCGTTGCAAAGGATACTCTGGAACCCTGAGGCTACTAGCAGAATAGTGGAGTGGGCTTTGGAGTTATCCAGTTTGGTTTTGAAGTTTGAGAGCACATCAACTATTCAGAGCAGGGCATTGGTAGAGTTTATTGCAGAATGGACGCCAACCCCTGATGAGGAAGTTACGGAGACAGTTATCCCCGGCAAGGAATCCCCCCAAGAATGGATTATGTATTTTGATGGTGCTTTTTTCCTACAAGGTGCAGGAGCTGGCGTGCTTCTTGTCTCCCCCTAAGGGGAGCACTTGAAGTACATCGTCCAAATGCATTTTGCCTAGGAAGAAGCAACCAACAATACAACAGAGTATGAAGGGCTCGTTGTCGGCTCAGGATTGCAGCTGAATTGGGAATTAAGAAGCTGAGCATTCGAGGAGATTCACAGCTTCTGGTGAGACAAGTCAACATAGGATTACCAAAGTACATTGATGGAGGCATATGTCGAGGAAGTGAGGAGATTGGAGGAGCGCTTTGACGGATTGCAAACAAAGCACGGACCCCGTGCGGAAAACAGCATAGCCGATCATCTGTCAAAGTGTGCTGCGCAGAAGCTTCCTATGGAACCAGAGACTTTTGTTCTCCATCTCACTCATCCCTCCATATCCCAAGCGATAATGGCCAGGAAAAGGAGAAAGTTGGACTCCGGTAAGCCTCTCCCGGTAGAGCCGTCCGCTCCTGGAAGAGACCCTGCCAGAAACAACTCCTCGTAGCCTGCCAGACCACACCCTCCAGCCGGGCCCATGGACCCCGCGAACGAGGCATGTGCTCCCGCAGCAGAGGAGATGCCGCTAGTCCTCGTTGCTGAGCCCCAGGCTCCAACTTGAGCAAGGCACATTGTCCACTTCCTCCAAACCGGAGAGCTTCCCGGCGACCAAGATGAAGCTGAAAAAGTTGCCCGGAGGGCCAGTATGTATCAGTTTATCGATGACACTCTATACAGAAGGAGGCTCAACGGTGTGAAATTGAAGTGTGTCTGCCGGGAAGAAGGAAAGGAACAGCTGGCTGAGATACACAAAGGCATGTGCGGCTCCCACACTGGATCAAGGGAACTAGTTGGGAAAGCATTCCGACAAGGATTCTATTGGCCCACGGCCCTCCAAGATGCGGTCGAGCTAGTCAACAAATGTGAAACCTGCCAGTTCCATTCCAAGAAAACCTACCTGCCTGCCCAAGCTCTTCAAACAATCCCTTTATCATGGCCATTTTCGGTCTAGGGCTCGATATCCTCGGCCCCTTCCCCTGAGCAATCAAGGGCTTTGAATTCTTGTTCATTTCTATCGACAAGTTTACAAAGTGGCCGGAAGTGACTCCCGTGAGAAAGGTGTCTACTTAGTCAGCTATCAAGTTCTTGAAAGAATTGGTGTGCCGTTTTGGAGTTCCGGCAAGGATCATTACCCACAATGGCACCCAGTTCACGAGCCGCGCCTTCTTGCAATATGTTCATGCCCTCGGATGCAAGATCTCATTTGCCTTTGTGGCACACCCCAGAGCAATGGGCTAGTTGAGAGGGCGAACACTGAAGTGATGCGTGGACTCAAGACGAGAACCTTTGATATCCTCCAGAAGCATGGCAGGCAGTGGATCGAGGAGCTGCCGGTAGTTCTCTGGTCCCTCAGAACGACACCAAACCAAGCTACCGGGCATACTCCCTTCTCCCTAGTCTACGGGGCAGAAGTAGTTATCCCCACGGAACTCATTTACGGGCAACCTCGAGTGATTGCCTGTGATGAAGTAGCGCAAGATCAGCACCGGCGTGACGACGCTATGCTACTCAAGGAGAACCGTCTCCGGGCTGCTACGCATGATGTATGCTATCAGCAAGCCCTGCGTCGCTATCATAGCCGCAGGATTCACGCCCGGTGTTATGAGGAAGGTGACCTTGTCCTTAGGCGCGTTCAATCCGCCAAGGGTACAAACAAGTTGTGACCAAAGTGGGAAGGCCCTTAACGGGTAGTACGAGTCACCAGACCTGGTGTAGTCCGTCTGGAGACCGGAGATGGCACTTAGTTGCAAAACTAATGGAATATTGAGCATCTCCGTAAGTTCTACCCATAAGGCGCTGTCGAGCCACCCGTAGCCAACCTTTTATCTGAGCATTGCCTCGGTGCATGTAACCCCTTGTACAAAGCCAGGCCGATGACCCTGTGCAAGAGAAAATATAGAAGCGCTCTGGGGGGGCCCCGACCAAGATTGCATGCATGCGTGAGCATTCCAAGATCACTGCATAAGCATTTCATGAGCATTTGCATATGCATATAGATAGCATCGCATCCTGCATTCATTCTCATCTGCATAAAGTTGCAGGTTCCTGCCTCGAACTTGGCTTTGACAAGGAGTCGAGAAGATTGCCCGGCACTACGATCCCCGGCAAGCCGAACAGATAAGTTCTTCCTCATGTATGTTAGTGTTCTGTAAGCTATAACTTGTGCATAAGGAAACCTCGCCACTCTTTTGAGACTTAGGTGCTCCCATCCCTGACTCGAACGTTGCTTCGGGCAGGATGGTCGTAGTGGCCTTTGGTAAAAAGAAGTTGGCGGGGGGTTGGCCCCTTTGTCTGTTACCCGACAGATGTGACTCTCCGGCAGGCAAAGGGGTGCCGACAAGATAGCTTGCCGGGGAAAACTAGTTTATTTACACTAAATAGGCATCTCACCTCTGCATGGACATACACATGCATGAGTTCCCGGCAAGGTTCATCTTTTTTTATTAATATGCTGATACAAGTACAAACATTACATAACACAGACACGGATTCGAGAGATTACATTATTTGAATTAAAACTTGGCAAGTGCTAGCAGATTTAAGATTGAAAAAAGATAAGTGCCCCGTAATGCCCTTTCTTGTCCCTCTCCTCCTAGGCACGGCCGTCGAAGGCGAGGAGGGCAAAAGGAGCACCTAGGCAGGAGCCCAGCCCACCCCCCTCGGGCTCCAGGAGAGGCAGCCAGACAGGAGCGGGGGCACCGGGGAACGCGTCGATGAAGAGCACGGCGGAGGCGACCCATCGACCACCGCCACCAGGGCCAGCAGGACACGACATGGCTAACAAAGCTGCAGCTCGAGAGGAAGCCTGCCGGGGTCCAGCTAGAAGACTGGTGGAGGAGCCCAGGAGCACCATCCCCACCTCTGCATCCAACTCCCCAGCAAATCCCACTGCCGGGAAGGAGATGCGGATGCAAATGATGGTGCAGTCGCCTGATGAAGATGGTGCTGGCGGCGAACAGCCGGAGTCAGAGTCGTCGCTCTGCTGCCCGCTGCCATCATCATCACCGTCACTATCCTCCTCGTCGCTAGCTTTCGTCAGTCAATCGAGCTCTCCGCGCAGCACCCTAAGCGACCTCCCGAGCGCCCGAAGATCTTGACGGAGAGCAGGCCGCTCTCCATCAATTTGAACTGGAGAACATCCCCCTCCAAGAAGCCATGGGCACGGGCAAAGGTCTTCCAGCCACGACGAAGGTACATGACGTGAGAGGCAGGGAAGTCAATGTCAACCCACATGCTGCCATTCCCACAACCCCTCATGTGCAACCTCAGAGCGCGTGGTTGTTCGAGCTCCATCTAACGCGTGAAGAGAATATCACGGAACAACATAACTTCTTATGAGTTCTTCCTCAACTGTTATTTCTCGCCGATTCAAAATCTTCCACGGGTTCTGAGTTGGTAGACACTCGAGGACAACAATAACTGATTCGAGTCTACACTTTCCTTTCCATTGTTATGTTAAACTTTCTTGTAACGTAACATATTTGAGCAGTAATAATTCGCTGCTTATGTAAATGCCTCGATATACAACTCTGTGAGTAAGACCTTGTTACTATTGTTGATGACATCTCGGTAGCCGCCGATGGACGAGAACTTTGCCTACTGGTCCGCCTCGTCTTAACGAGCAGGAAAATGGTTCTCTTCGTCCCTCGCCCTTGGTACCAACGTTGTTGCCAACATAACTGACAGGTTATCCTCTGACCTACCTTGCTATCATGACCGTGCATATGTTAGCACCCGTCCTACCTTTAACCCACATGGTGGGCCCATAACCCACAGTTCCACAGGATCGAAACCTGACTCTCCTATACATCCCTGTCTTCCAAAATTGTTCCTCACGCTTGGCTTCGTATGTAATTTGCAAGCCACCTTCCTTGTGATCTGTTTTGGTATCAGATGCAATACTTAATCCCATTGCTATGAACCCCTTTCGCCCTCTGTTTCAGGTAATGAACGGTTGCCTAGCCGGTTGAAGCTCCTTATTGCACCTCCTTACCTTGCTCTCGATGACTTGCTTGAATTTCAACTCGAGAGATGCCTCTATGCCACGTTCACCGAGATAGCCCCCAAGTACCTATCTTGTGTTGAACTCCGTCCTTCCCGAGTCTTTCCCCCTTATTCTGCACCTTAAATCTCGGGACAAGATTTCTTGTAGTGGAGGAGAATTGTGACGCCCGGATGTTTAAGCTATAGTAACTCTTCACTAATGTTGCCGCATCACCACGATTACTGTTGGTAAACTCGCGTTGTTTCAAACCTCGTTCAATTTCAAATTTAAATTCGAGTCAATCTTTAAAAAATTTCAAATGTCAAAACTAAAATGTTCTAGGTGTTGCAGATAATGCCTGAATAATTGTCTTGGTGAACCAACATTTTTTATAAATTGGTTTACTGCCCTAAAATAAATAAAACAATGGCTAAAGGAATATTTGTAAATGCTTTTGAAGTTACAAAAAAAATCCAAGCTATGTTAGATGCTCACCAAATCATTTATGCATGTGTCTGAAATTTGCATTGTGGTTATACGGCCAAGTCTCATTTTATTTAAAAGTCAAGCTAGTTGTTTTAAAATAAAACAGAAAACTTTAAAAGGAGAAGGGACCCGCTCCCTCTCTGCCCGGGCCTTACCCACTGGGTAGGCCCAGCCGGCCCAGCAGACCAAGCCAGCCCAGCCGCTCCCCTTGCTCCCCTTACCCATCCCGAGCCGAACCCTAGCCGGTTCCATCCCCACTCGCCCCCACTTCCCACCCCCACGATCCCCTCACTCCTCCCCCTCCCCCCTCGATCCAGATCGGGCGCCCCTGGCGCCGATTGAACCAACCCCGCCGCCGCTTGGACCCTCCCTCGCTGGATCGCCTCGCCCCACCGACATCGCCCTCGACCTCTTCGTCCCCGACGGCACCACCTCGTCCCGACGTCGCCCCGTCGTCCTCGTCCCGACCCCGAAGCCACCGGATCGAGCCGAGCCCCGCCGCGTGGATACCGCCGCCCCGACGCCGCCGCAAGACCTCACCGCCGTCGCCCCTACCTCGCCGGACCTCCCCGAGCCCATTATAGCTCCCCTACGGCTCCGATGTGAGCTGCGCCCCCTCCTCCCGCTCTCTTCCTTCCCATGTCATCTGTCGTGCACGCGGACGCGTCGCGCACAACGCGGCTCTGCGCTCTGCTGCACGTCCACGGCCCTCTCGCCGTGCTCGCCGCTTGGCCTCGCCTGCACCACCGGGCAGCCGCACCGCCCCATCCGCTCTGGCTGCTAGCCCGCTGCGCCAGCTCTTGCCGCCCGCCCGTGAGCTGGCCGCGCCGTGGCAGGCCTTTGCCGTGGCCGGTGTCGCTGCCCCCTGGTGGCCTCAGACGCACACGGGCGCCCACGCCCGCATCCGTTTCGCCCGCTCCGCTAAGGCCCCTGGGCCACTGACCATGGGGCCCCACGCCCTTGGAGAAAAACAAAAACAAAAAATTTTAATAATTAAATAATAATTAGTTAGTTAAATAAGTAATTAACTTAATTAACCTGCTACTTATCCTAATTGACTAGTTTAACTGACCTAACAGCCTATGACAATGGACCCCCCCCTATATAAGCTAAACTTGTTAACTTCACCCTAGCCTATGACGTGTGGGGCCCGCTGACCCTGTTGACCAGTCAATGTTGACTGGTCAAATGCTGACTAGACCCATGGACCCCACTTGTCATCCACTAGGGCTAGAACCTAGTGGGTACAATAGGTATATTCTGGTTTATTTAGGATTAATATTAAATTGCAGAATATCTTTAAATCTTCGAAAAACATATAAAATAAACCGTATCTCGGATCGAAAAACTTTGTACATGAAAGTTGCTCAGAACGGCGAGACGAATTTGAACCGGTGGTCCATTCTCCCGCCACACGTCCCTAGCATAGCAAATGTTGAACTTTTCCCCTCCGGTTCATCTATCTGACAGACGTCCGGAACCGGGAAAACTTTCCCGGTTGTTATCCCACTTCACCGGTATCGTGTAGCACCACGTTAGAACACCTCTAGCATCGCTTATTGTCATGTTATGCATATGTTTGCGTGTATTTACTGTTTCTTCCCCCTCTTCTCTCTGATAGACCCTGAGACCGCTGCTGATGCCACTGTGATCGACTACGTCACCGACGACCCTCCTTGTCTGAGCAACCAGGCGAGCCCCCCCTTTGATCATCCCGATATCGCCCATTCTATACTCTCATGCTTGCATTAGATTTTTCTAATGTTATTGTTTGCTCCTATTCGATGCATAGCCTGCTTTTGTACCGCTATTGTTACCTACACCTTATCCTAAACTGCTTAGTATAGGTTGGATAGTGATCCATCAGTGACCTCCACCTTGTCCTTATTGCCCATGCTTCATCATCGACGACTAGAGCTACATGATCGATGACCAGAGCCCGACACCGCACATCACATCACGCCCCTTTAGTTGTTCGACTCTGTGAGCTACTATCAAGTGCCGAGGTGATCCCTCATAACGCACTCGATGATAATTCTGTAGTGTAGCTATTCGGTCGTGGTCATCGAGGGTGATTTCCTCCTTCACCATTCCCGATACGGCTCTATCGTGCAACCCCTCAAGTGTGAACCTCGAGGGTGGTTCCTCTTACGTTCACCTTGATGCTTACATCGAGTGGAATCCTCCGAGGGTGATTCCTTGGGCTTTACCCTTGATGTTTGGACACACGGTTACCTTGACATTACTTGAGACCTTTGGGAAAGTCGGGCGGGCCCGAAGAGCACCCGGAAGATGGTTATGAGGCACGACCGGGAAGTCTGGCAGCCCTCGTGTGGGCTGGGCTTGCCCTTGTCGTATTTCCTCGAGACGGGGCGACGGGGTCACATTATCGTGAGTCTCTGCTCGTCTCCGCTAGCTAACAATGCACTATGGTTTGGGTATTTGTTCTGAATTGTCCTTTGGCCTTTTCGCACTAACCACCATGCAAGAATAGATATGGGCCTCGACGTCGCAGTATCAGCCAAAGCTTTGTCAGACGTCCAGTTCAGCAGTGCGGCACGGTCGGGTCGTGCTGGCCATCCGAGGCGGTGCTGGTATCCTCCCTGCTCACAACGACCTGGAGTGCTGCGGGCGATGGGCCCAAGACCCCAGAGTGCTTAGGATGTAGGCCGGCGGGGACCTCTCTGCTGAGCCTAGGTAGGGCTGCGACGTGTTGATCTTCCGAGGCCGGGCATTGACCCCAGAAAGGTGTGTCCGGCCAGAGTGATCGAGCGTGTTGGTTAACGTGGTGCACCCCTACAGGGAAGATCTTTATTCAAATACCGTGTCCACGGTAATGGACGTTCAGACTTATATCTTGATCTAATACAACTAGAAATGGATACTTGAGTTATGTGGCTCCGGGATAGCTTTCTCGTAGGGAGTCGAGGAAGGATCTCAGGCGTTGATACTACAACATGTTTGTTAAATATAAACTGCTATTCTTTACTCTTCTACATGCTGCAAGATGCTTGGAGCTGCGTGAAGATGCTAGTCTTCGATAGGCTAGGCCTTCCCCTCTATTCTGGCATTCTGCAGTTCAGTCCATAGATACAACCCTTCCATTTGATACCAATGCATACTTAGTGTAGATCTGATACTTGCGAGTACTTTGGATGAGTACTCACGGTTGCTTTGGTACCCCTTTTCCCCCTTCCTTCTTCTTTCCGGTTGATGCAACCAGATGGTGGATACCTGGAGCCAGATGCCACCGCCGACGGATAATACTACATGGAGGCCACCGAAGACCAGGAGTAGTTAGGAGGTCCCAGGCAGGAGGCCTTGCCTCTTCGATCGTGTTGCTTTTGTGCTAGCCTTCTTAAGGCAGTCTTGCCTAACTTATATACGTACTCGGATATTGTTGCTTCGTGACTCTTGTGCTTGAGCTATGTATTCGAGCCCTCGAGGCCCTGGCTTGTAATATAAAGCTTGTATTATTTTATTTGTGTCTAGAGTTGTGTTGTGATATCTTCCGTGAGTCCACGATCTTGATCGTACACATTTGCGTGTATGATTAGTGTATGGTCGAATCGAGGCGTCCTAAGTTGGTATCAGAGCCGACTGCCTGTAGGATCCCCCTTTCCAACTCCTTGGCCGAAGTTGAGTCTAGTCTTTGAAAGAACTGTTTTACTAACATGGCTGTGTGGCTTACGGGCCCACGTCGCCAAATTGGATGGTATTAGGATCTTTTACTCCTCGTCTATACTCTGGGACTCTGATCTCTCTATTATTCGGGTTAAATGGTTTTGCTAACTCTAACTCTAGGTTCTAAATAAATACGTTATCCCGGAGAGCCCCTCACTCCAGATGATTGCTTGGTGCACCAGAAGATTCTGAAGATACTCTTAGATGTTTTCGCGAGACCCTTATACCCTTCGCCATTGCGATCCCTACCACCGATAAATCCTTATGCGTAACTACCTACGTTGTCGTTCATACCTTCATCCCCAGTTGCTCTTCTTATTACAAGATGCCTTGAATTACTCTCTATTGTCCTGAGAATCCGTTGAGCCTACTGCCTTGCAGTTCTTTGCCACATGAATACCCCTGCGGATAATTACTCGCGCTTGCCGAGTATCCGATCGTCCACAGTTGTTCACTGTTTCACAAAATTATTTGGAATATTATCCGATCTTCAAAAAATCCTTAGGAACCTATTATTCTTGCTCCTCCTTGTCTGCTTGCATTGTGGATGCTTTCCATATGTCTGGCAATATTCAGTAGTATCCTTTGTCATATTTAATTTTGAGCATTTGATTCGATATGTTTGTGAATGCTTGCAATCATCAATCAAAGTTAGAATTCTTCCCTTCGGCTCAGACGTCACCCCTGACATGAGCTGGTGTTTGACAAATCAAACCTTGATTGATTGTCAATCTATGTCTATTAAACTTACATCTTTGATCGAGCCTCGCTTACGATCCACTTTGTTTTAAATCATATTTCCTTTGCATTTTGAGCTTTGAATTAGTCAGTTATTTCTATAATCTGATGTCCTTGCCTTCTTTCTTCTTCTGGTTGAGTACCAATACTCACATCAGATCCATTGTGGACCTCCAAGTCCTTTGTTGGGTTTTATCCGACAGCATCCTTCATATTCAGTAACCTTGTGAGCCTTTCCTCGGATACACAATGCCTTTGGAAAATTGTATCCCCGCTCTTGTCTACTATACTCTGCTTCTGGGCTTGAGTTATTTACTCGTGAAGTTTGTGGTGTAGGTTCCTAAGATGCCCCTATGGGTTGAATCTACGCCTTGCCTAATCCGTGTGAACCGGAAGGTTATGCGGGTTATATCTAATGGCGTTTCTTCGGATAACATTTCAACTCTACAACTTCTTCGGATGCGAGAAGTGAACGGAAGGTTGTGCATTGATGAAGTGGGAGTCGACCTTGAACCTTTGTGTTCATGCCCATGGACCCGATGTGGAACTTATCATGGAAGCTTCTTGTTATGATAATAATGATCCCCTTGTGATGAGTTCATTTTGTATCTATATTGGTCCTTTGCTCCTCCCCTTGCGACGGGTTCTACCACCACAGGATCCGGAGGAGGAGGGATGTGCTATCGAGTAGAAGCCCTCGTCATGACCGCTGGGACACCGCCGCACCCTCGCCCCTTCACCATGGTTAGAAGGAAATGGGTGGAGAGGCACCGCCCCTGCCCATTTTTATAGGGTGTCGAGGCAGGGGGCTGGCTCCTCATACGGGAAATGGCCGCCCTGCTCCTACAATGCGGCCTCTCTACACCCTCTGTGGCTTTGAAAATCAAGGCCGACCCTCTGCCCCAACCATCAGCGCTCGGTTTTCGGCCATCACTACAATAAAAATACACTTCCGTGATGATACGTGTTTGTCAGTAGGTCACCTTTTCTGTCATGTATGTACATCAATGACGATTTTATGACAGAATCAACATAGTCATACCTGTGTCGTCGTAGAAGTGTTCCATGACAATACGAAAATTATCATCACGGAAGTGTTCACTTCCATGACGATAAATAATGCGTCATGGAATTGCTTTCTTCAAGGGTAACCGACACGTGGAATCCACCGTAACGGGTCGCCGTTAAGCTACTAGGTCTAGTTCTAGATTCGATAACCCGTTAATAACCCGAACCAATGGGGATTTTCCACGTGTAAAATTCTCATTTCCGAAGGAAACACGTGTCAGCTCGTCATTGGGTCAGATAGGCGCCTATGATATGTCGACACGTGTGACGGCCCACCACTGGCCCATTTAGCTTACAAAGGCTGCCCGTTTGACTAGGTCAAAAGTTAGCGGGCCGGCCCATGAAAAGCCTATTAACGGTATGTTTGCAAATAGCCCATTTTACGGCCTGGTAACTCACGGCCCGTTAGGGCCTTCACGAAATCGGCCCAACAACGTCATGTGGGCCGTCGAATATAACACCAGCCCATTTCACTTTCGGCCCATGTATGGCCCCACGATGTCTTTCGGCCCATATGAGACCTTTCGTATCTTTAGGCCCTTTAGTGGCCCACGGTGACTCTAGCCCACAATGAACAGTATATTTCTTTGTACCCATTAACGGCCCATGATTCACATGGGCCGTTTCTAGCCCGTATTAGCTTTCGGCCTACTGGCGGCCCATACGTTCTTGGGCTCCTTTCCGGCCCGTTACTGGCCTGTTCCCCTAATGGGCCAAATTTGGCCCGTGGCAAGAATTGGCCCATTTGTGGCCTGTTAACCCGTTACGCCGTTTCCAGCCCATCCTATATTCTGGCCCATTAACGGCCCGTTATGCCTGTGACAGAATTAAGCCATTGCTATCCTCCGGCCTATTAATGGCCCATTACCATGCTGGGCCGATACCAATTACGCCCATTTACGGCCCATGTGGACCCATTTATCTGACGGCCCGAGGCCCACCAATTCTACGGCCCGTCGGAGGCCCATTTATCCGACGGCCCATAGGAGGCCCATGGGTCCTACGGCCTGTAGCAAGGTCAAGGTTACCATGGTATATGGCCCATGGTTGTTGCGGCCACTAGCAAACCACGGAAAAAGAAGACTAGGAAATAAATAAGCCCGAAACTAACGCTAGGCTATTAAGGCGATTGCACAGATTACATCCACTGGGCATCAAAGTTCGCCGCCATTGCAAATATAGGGAACACCCTAGACTATAGAAAAATGGCTTGTTGTTTTCTTCAACCGGTCGCTGCACGTTAAGAACAAATTTTGTATCGCAACAAAACAAATTGCAACCATAAAACAAAAGGAAGGTTGGCATAAAATTTAACAGTCTGGCAGATAAATGCACCACCAGAAGTTAGAAGCTCAGTTCATTTGACCTGACTGTTATGTTTTCATTTGGTATTGTCCGATGGAGCACCATAACCTTCGCCTTCATTTCTCCTAGGCTCCTGAACAACATAGCAAATGTATGATAGTCTGGTTTCAAAACCATGCATATCTTGATGACATCGAACAATGTTTGTCCTTGTTTCACAAAGGGTCTCTGTTAGGGAATGGACTTGTGTCTGGAGTGCAGATATAACATTGTTTTGAGCTTGCAAATCTTGATCATGAGGCAGTTTGGACGAGATTGCCTTAACAACCAACCCAGTATTACGCAGAGGCGTGCTTTTCGCCTTTGTTAGTGGACAGTCTTGACCCACTGCAGCAAGAGGTGACATTGCGGTTATAGTTGCCTCGTCACCTTCAGAAGGTGGCGGTTCCACCATTTTTTCCATAGCTTGCTGAAAAGTTGAATTTTTACATTAGTAGTATCAGAATAGAAGATATTAAGGTGTAACATCCCAAATTTTCAATTTGGAATGTTATACATAGATCATTCATGCATATCATATTTTTGTTGCATTTCGTTTTGCGATCCTCGAAATTCTAAGCAACTCAAGGACCCTCGGAGAGAGTTGGGGATTTCACTGTTTTCATATTTGAATCTTATATATTGAAACGAGGATTTTTTGTTTTAATTATTTTTCTCTCCGAAAATATTTCATATTAAAATATATGAGAGGAGATAATATGACTTTTCCAAAATAAATGAAATATTGGAGGAAAAATATTAAAATCAAATATTTGATTTTATTCAGATTTTATTGTTATTTTATTTGCATTAGAAAAATTGCATGTTTTCAAAATTGCATTTTAGGGCCAAGAAAATGTTCATCTTGTTCTAAATATTTTATTTAGGCGGTGAAAATTTGTTTTGGCATTTTAGACTTTATTTATTTTTCTAGGATTTATTTTGGTGAATTAAAACAATTTTAAAAGAGAGGCAGACGGACGAGGCTGGGCGAGGCCCGCTTGGCGCCGCCCGTCTCCTCGCGGAGACCGCGACCGCCACGCCACCGTCGCCCGTGGCCGAGTCGGCCACGCCCCCAGCCCCCTCCATAAGCCACCACCCCCTTTAAAAGCCGACCGGGGCCCCCACAGAGCCCAGTGGCGGGCCTTGCCGCCATAAAGCCGCCCCGCCGCCTTGCGCTTCTTTGCCGCCCATAAGCCGAGCCGCCCAGCGCCGCCCTCCGCCACCCAGCGCCGCCACCGCGCCGCCCCGCCTCGCCACGCCGCCCGCGAAGCCGCCAGAGCCGCCGCCGATCCGATCCGATCACGCCGTTCGGTTTTTTTTGTTTAGGTAAAAACCGTCTGTTTTTTATGAAACCCTAGTTTCATTTTTTTAGATCGGTTCGCCAGTTTTCTCGGTTTAGTTTATTTCGCGGACGTTCGTCCGTATGTTCGTTTTAACGAACGGTTTTCGCTCGTTAGTAACAGACAAGAACGCTCGTTCGTTAGCCTGTTCGTCAGTTTTTCTTTTTCTCAGGTTTTTTGCGATTATTTTCGATCGTGATTTCTGATCCGATTTTCGTTTTATTTTATCTTTTCGCTCGTTTATCGGAATCAGGCGATTCAAGCGCCTAGATCTTCATCTCGAAACCCTCTTTCTGTTTAACCAACTTGAACAAGATTTTGGTACTATAAAATTTGACTTTAGTTCAGATTTAGTAAACGGATCTTGTTTCTCTCACAGTTTGAGTTTCTTTGCTCCGTTTGATTTGATTCTTTTTGCAAACCTGAGTTCTTAAGTTGAACTTTCTAGTCAATTCTTATTATTTGAGTTTTTCTTGTGCATCTGTGATTGATTGCTTATGTATGCTATTGTTTGCTTGCGATAGAATTCCCGGAGTGTGAAGCGCGCTACTACGAGTCCCTAGGTTTTGCGGATCGTCGGCAAGGCAAGTAACACATTGATCATACTCTTTTCATACCCAGTTTTTATGCATTAGCTCCAGTCCTCAAACATTGCATGATAAGGTTGTGATTAACTTGTGGGTATTGGGAAGTAGTTGATGAGGTAGAACCTATTGCCCTGTTATAATCAAACCCTTGGGAGTTACTTCTACGTATTGCTTATATTGCTATGTTATGCTCGTAGACGTGGTTTGGGTGAGTGAATTCATGACAGATGTGAGATTGTTAATTAATGGTTCAACTTAAGGTGGCAACTTAAATACACATCTGGGTGGATTGCTTGTCGGGCACCTGGAGAATCGAGTGTTGTCCTAGGATATCCGAATTGCCGTGTGATCATCCTAAGGTCCGCCACCCAGGCTCAAAGGGAACTAAGATATTTCATGCTAGAAACTTCCGTGTGTAGCCACAAGCTATTATGGGCTCTAGCATAGTTGAGTAAGTTGCTTGAGCTCTTGAAGAGGTGGACTAGCAGATGTAGAGGGATGTAGGTTGGTATAGTCTACCCGGAGTAAAGAGTTACTGTTTCTGAAAGACTGTGTCTCGGTCATCCGTTTCTCAAACACGATGTAGTGCGAGAAATCCAACGGTGGAGATCGAGTCTTGTGGGGAAAAGTGCGCAAACCTCTGCAGAGTGTACAATCTAATCATAGTTAGCCGTGTCCCCGGTTATGGACATCTTGAGTAACTAGTACTTGGATTATCCTAAGTATCTCATAAATCTAATCTAATATTGTTGGGTTGATAATTACTTTAATTGGGATTGAGTTGGAGGAACCTTCTCAATGATGTTTCAACTACCATGATAGTTAAAATAAAACTTAATCCTTTGTTGTAGGGAAAAAATGGATTTTCACAAAAACTATAACCATAGAGCTTTCCACTAGCCAAATATGCATGCAGTGATAGCATTATTCTATTCTTGCTCTACTGTGTTATATTGCCAGCATATTCCATGTGCTGACCCGTTTTCAGGCTCCAACGTATTATGTTGCAGACTTTTCGGACGAGGAGTAAGGTTCGTTAGGTCGTTGCCGTGCAGCTCAGCTATGCCATTGGAGTTGATGGACTCACTTTATCTTCCAAGCCTTCATTTGTTATCGTATTAGATGGCATTAAGCCATATTTATTGTAATAAGTTCTCTTCTGAGACATTCGATGTAATAAGTGTGTGATTGCTACTCTGTTATAAATCCTTCGAGTACTGTGTGTGTTAGCATTACCGATCCAGGGATGACACTGAAGCACAGAGACTTGACCATTTGAGGTCGGGTCTCAAAAAGATGGTATCAGAGCACACACTGAGTGTAGGACACGACCACTAAGATAAGCCATAGGTGACTCTTCTCTACTCATTTCTGACTCCTCTCGATTTTCTACTCTTTAGGATGGCGGATTCGAGGAACAAGTTTGCACAACCTGATGAAGACACCCCCTTTGGACGCCACTTGAAGGAAGTCACTAGGTACCTGAACATCGGAATACCAAGCTTCACCAGGACTTACAACACCACTTTACCAAAAGAGGAGCGCTGGATGATTCAAGTTCGAGTTCCGGGAAGGACGTTCTCGCCAACCACTAAGCCAATAGAGTTTTCTTTTGATGCACCAACCTGGAGTCTAGGCAAGAGTATGGCAGCCCACATTAGCATGGGATGCATTGGAGAAGTCTACAACAAGGATCTTAAGGACACTATATATCAGATATGTGGGCACCGAGATGAGCAATGGGAGATGATCAGCACCAAGAAGGACAGGTCCATTGCAGCTTTCATCCAGGAGTTAAACCAGCACATTCGACGATAGGAGAATCAGATGTTCGCAGACATGATAGATTTGAAGAAGGCAAAGACAAGGATCATTGAGCTAGAAGAAGAACTTAAGTCTACACGCGATGGATATGAGGAGGAAGTTGCCACACTATTGGAGAAGAATGACGACCTGATAAAGAAGATCGGAATATTCATGGGAGACCCCACGCCAGGAGGAGAGGACGATGATTCCACTTGCCCAGAGAACTACATCATCATCGACGACACCGACTCTGACCCCAGTGAAGATGACTTTGAGGACGAAGCTGGAGCAGACATCATGGAGTCTTCCACCGATCAAAATTTCTAGATGACCACGAAATAATTAGTAGTATTCCCCCATGTATATAGTAGTAGTTGAGCACTTTCAACGATAGTTCTAGACCGTTTGTATGCCCTTGCTTGATTGATTGAGTGAAATGATTGTTTTTGTCTCATGTGCATATGGGTAGTGCTTTCTCACTAGACCCCTTTTCTATTGTAATCTCTCCCCTCTAAACCCATAAGATGCCTCCGAGACGTGACACCGAATTTGCCTTCCCGCCGGAGCTCACTCAGTTGATCCAGCAGTAGAATGCCTTGATGTAATTGTTAGTCCAGAACCAAGGCAACAACAACAACCCGCCTCAAGTTGACAACTTAGCTCACTTTCTGAGGTTGCAGCCGCCGGTGTTTTCCAGTAGCACCGAGCCTATAGTTGCTGATGATTGGCTACGCCGTATTGGAAGGGAGTTGACCACTGCAGGTTGCACAGATCTTTGAGAAGGTGCGCTTTGCCGCACATCAATTGGATGGACCAGCAGCCTCATGGTGGGAGAATTATACGACCACTCTCCCCATAGCCAACGTCACTTGGGATCAGTTTCAGCAAGCTTTCCGCACAACCCATGTCTCAACTGGAGCTATGTATATGAAGAATCGTGAGTTTCGCAACTTACGCCAGGGGAACCGTACTGTAGCTCAGTACGTGGATGAGTTTAGCAAGTTATCTCGCTATGCTCCTGATGATGTGGCCACAGATGCATGAAGCGGGGAGAAGTTTATGGAAGGGCTGAATGATGAGATGAGCATGCAGTTGATGGTGGCAACATTCAACAACTACCAGGAGTTGGTAGATAAGGATCTTATGATTGAAGGAAGCAACAGCAGATTGAGAGCCGTAAGAGGAAGTATGGGCAAGGAAGATACAACTCAGGAGCTCAGCAGAAGCCTCGTCTAACCCCGAACTCGGGAGGACTTGTTCATAACCATGGAGGTCATAACCAAACCGGAGGAAGTTCGCATAACCACAATGGTTCTAAGAATGGGACTGGGAACGGAACAAGCAACAATCAGAACCGCTTTAATCCAGCCACACCCGCCAAGAGAGACCTAAGTCACATTACTTGCTTCAAGTGCGGGAAGAGTGGACACTATGCCACGGAGTGCCCTGAAGCGAAAAATGGAAACGGTAATGGGAGCGCTGGGAAGAAGCCCAATCCATTCAACAAAGGACAAGTGAACCATGTTAATGTGGAGGAGGTTGAAGAGCAGCCAGACGCGGTTATCGGTAAGTTTTTGGTTAAGTCTTTTACCGCCCTTGTTCTTTTTGATACTGGTGCATCGCATTCATACATATCAAGGGGATTCGTGGATAAGTTTAAACTACCAACCCAAACACTTAGGACCCCTCTGTTAGTGAGTTCACCTGGCGCAGAGTATATGGCTAGCGATGGTGCGACCAGATACCCCTTAACCATTGGTAGCCATGTTTTCCCGTCAGACCTAATAATTTTGGAGTCACAAGGATTGGATGTGATATTAGGCATGGACTGGATGTCAAAGTATGGAGGAAGCATTGATTGTGCTAGTTAGCCGATTTATCTCACCACCCCGGAGGGAAAAAGGATCAAGTATGTATCTATGCACGCGCCAAGGAGTTGTTCAGGAGGAAGTACCCATCGTAAAGGATTACCCAGATGTATTTCCAGGGGAATTACCAGGCATGCCGCCAGATCGAGACATCGAGTTTTTGATAGAACTATTGCCAGGCACCGGGCCTATATCGAAGCGACCATACCGGATGCCCGCAAATGATCTGGAGGAGATTAAGAAGCAGATCAAGGAGTTATTGGAGAAAGGTTACATTCAACGAAGTTCATCACCGTGGGGAGCCCCAGTGCTCTTGGTTGAGAAGAAGGATGGATCCTTGAGAATGGTTGTTGATCGGGCGTTGAATGAATTGACGATTAAGAACAAATACCCACTGCCGATGATCAATGATTTGTTTGACCAGTTGCAAGGAGCTAAAGTGTTTTCGAAGGTCGATCTGCGATCAGGGTATCACCAGCTGAAGATTCGAGAGAAGGATATACCAAAGACAGCCCTCACCACACGGTACGGGTTGTATGAATATACGGTCATGTCATTTGGACTGACTAACGCCCCTGTTTACTTCATGAGCATGATGAACAAGGTGTTCATGGAATATTTAGATAAGTTTGTTGTGGTGTTCATTGATGATATAATGGTATACTCGAAGAATGAGGAGGAGCACAAGGAGCATTTGCGTTTAGTTCTCGAGAAACTTCGGGGAACATCGGTTGTATGCCAAGTTCAGCATATGAGAGTTTTGGTTAAAGGAAGTTGGATTCCTTGGACATGTTATATCAGGAGAAGGTATAGCAATAGACCCCACCAAGGTTCAGTCAGTCACTAAATGGTTGGCACCCACTTCAGTTAGCGAGATCCGCAGTTTTCTTGGACTCACAGGATACTATCGGAGATTCATTGAGAATTTTTCCAAGATTGCGAAGCCAATGACGGAGTTATTGAAGAAGGATACCAAATTTAAATGGACGGAAGAATGTGAGGCCAGTTTTCAGGAGTTAAAGAAACGTTTGACTACAGCCCCAGTGCTGATTCTGCCGGATGTACGCAAGGATTTCCAAGTGTATTGCGACGCCTCTCGCCTAGGACTTGGAAGTGTGCTTATGCAGGACGGAAGAGTTGTTTTGTATGCCTCATGGCAACTAAAACCGCATGAATTGAATTATACCACGCATGATTAGGAGTTAGCAGTTGTAGTGCATTCGCTCAAGACTTGGAGACATTACCTTATTGGAAACCATTGTGATGTGTACACGGATCATAAGAGTTTGAAGTACATTTTCACACAGAAGGAGCTGAACCTTAGGCAGAGGAGATGGTTGGAGCTTATAAAGTATTATGACATGAAGCTTCACTATCATCCAGGCAAGGCCAATGTCGTAGCAGACGCTTTGAGTCGGAAGAGTTATGCTAACACCCCAGTAAGCATGGGATTGCCAAAGGAGTTAGCAGAGGATCTCAGGGAACTTTGATTGGAGATTGTTCCTAGAGGTTTTGTTGCAACAATGGAGGTGCAGTCTACATTGTTAGGAAAGATTCGAGAAGCTCAAAAGGATGACAAAGAGATTGCCGAGATAAAAGAGAGAATGAGCAAAGGAAAGGCCAAAGGTTTTCGTGAGGATGAGCATGACACCTAATGGTTTGAGGACCGTGTTTATGTGCCCAATAACATAGAGATCAGGAAGTTAATACTTCAGGAGGCTCATGACTCACCATACTCGATACACCCCGGAAACACCAAGATGTATTTGGATTTGAAGGAACGTTTCTGGTGGACTGATATGAACAAGGATATTGCCGAGTATGTAGCTGTATGTGATGTATGTCAGAGAGTGAAGGCAGAACAACAAAAGCTAGCAGGATTGTTACAGCCTATGCCGTTACCCGAATGGAAGTGGGATAAACTTGGCATGGATTTTATCACCGGATTGCCCAAGACCAAATCAGGATATGATTCTATATGGGTACTAGTTGATCGATTGACCAAAGTGGCTCACTTTATCCCAGTGAAAACCACCTATACAAGTGCGAAGTTGGCCAAGATATACATGAGCAGGATCGTATGTATACATGGAGTTCCAAGAACCATCGTATCAGATAGAGGAACACTGTTTACTTCAAAGTTTTGGCATCAGCTCCACCAGACTTTGGGTACAAGGATGGAGTTCAGTACAACTTTTCACCCGCAGACAGATGGACAGACCGAAAGAGTCAACTAGATTCTGGAGGATATGTTGAGAGCTTGTGCGCCTGATTATGGATCTAGTTGGGATGACAATTTGCCCTACGCAGAGTTCTCATACTACCAGGCTAGTTTGAAGATGGTACTGTTCGAAGCCCTGTATGGACGAAGGTGCAGAACACCGTTGACGTGGGATGAAGTTGGAGATCGACAGTTGTTTGGACCAGATTTGATCAAGGAGTCTGAAGAGAAGGTTAAGTTGATTCGCGATAGACTAAAGGTAGTTCAGTCCAGGCGGAAGAGTTATGCAGATTCGAAATGCAAGGAGTAACCTATGAAATTGGAGACAGAGCATATTTGCGAGTGTCGCCCCTGCGAGGAGTGAAACATTTTGGAGTTAAGGGAAAGTTAGCCCCAAGATTTCTAGGACCGTATCATGTTTTGGAACGTATGGGAGAAGTTGCCTACAAGTTGGAGTTACCTGAAGGATTGTCAGGAGTTCATGATGTGTTTCATGTTTCAAAGTTGAAGAAGTGTCATGTTGAGATGGCCGATATACCACTAAGAGATACAGTGCCCTTGGTAGCAATTCACTTGGACAGTGATCTGACCTATGAGGAGAAGCCAGTCAGGATTCTTGAATTTGCCATTCAAGTCACCCGCAGGAAGGTTATCAAGTTTTGCAAAGTTCAGTGGCGGCTCCATACCAAGGATGAAGCCACCTGGGAACGAGAGGATGATCTTCGCAAAGACCACCCACACCTATTTTCTAGTCAACCGGAATCTCGGTGAGATTCATCTTAAGGGGGTAGGTTTGTAACATCCCAAATTTTCAATTTGGAATGTTATACATAGATCATTCATGCATATCATATTTTTGTTGCATTTCGTTTTGCGATCCTCAAAATTCTAAGCAACTCAAGGACCCTCGGAGAGAGTTGGGGATTTCACTGTTTTCATATTTGAATCTTATCAAATATTGAAACGAGGATTATTTGTTTTAATTATTTTTCTCTCCGAAAATATTTCATATTAAAATATATGAGAGGAGATAATATGACTTCTCCTCTATGCCATGTTAAGTCAATCCGACAAGAAAAAGGAATAACAATTTAGTTCTTCAGAACAAATTGATGCGTGATACAGACGAACTGAACTTTGATGTTAGACAACCACATGATAGTAGGATGTAATATGTACGAAAACAGCACGACATGCGATAACCAGAACTATGATGTGTAAACTGAGCAGAAGAGATTTCACTAAATTAGAAGCAATGCAATGGAAGGTAGACACCATATGAAAGATGCTACAAATATCGCTGTGCCAAGTTAACAGTGTCTCGTCATAACTAGTGTTTAAACAAATGTGAAGCAGCACAAGAAATAAATCATATGCAAGATGCAAACAACATCACACTACCAACTCAAAGGTCTCTCGTCATTAGTGACGTTGCATATTCACAGCTTATGATGTGTAAACTAAGGAGAAGGCATTTCAACAAATTAGAAGCAACGAAAGCTAGACACCATATGAAAGATGCAACGAATATCACTCTACCAAGTTAAAATTGTCTCGTGATAAGTGCCATTTCAACAAATTAGAAGTAGTACAAGCTAGAAAAGAATGCGAGATGTAACCTATATCACACTCCCAAGTCAAACGTGTCTTATTATAAGTGATTGTTGAAGGTTACACAATAGTAGTACTATGATGTAAGAACATGGTGTGATAGACAGATATTGTATGTTCTAGAAATAGGAACACGTGTCTTATTCACAAGTATAATGTGTAAAGTAAGCAGATGGAATTCAACAAAATTAGAAGCAATACAAGCTACACATCATACATAACATGCAACCACATATAACAGTGCCAAGTTAGAGGGAGCACCTGTGATGGTGCACTAGGGGAGACGTGCTCATCATCAACACAACTACGTTGAGTGTCTATGCATGTGTTGTCTTGCAAACCATCTTGGGGGGTTGGAAGAGTAGAATCTATAGAGGCCCTCCATTTGGAAGCAGCACCTTTATCCGCTGCCTTGCTAACTTCCTTCCGCTTTATTGATTTTTAATGGTCAAGTAAAACCGACAAGAAAAAGCAGTAAAATTCACTCTTCAGAACTCATTCGTGCATGATACTGACAATCACTACTTTGATGTAAGGCAAACACATGATACCAGGATGGAATATGTACGAAAAATAGGACGGCATGGAATATTCACAATTGTTTGTGTAAACTAAGCATAAGCCATTTGAACAAATAAGAAGCAATGCAAGCTAGACACTATATGCAACGTGCAAGACAATATCACACTGCCAAGCTAGAGAAAGCACCTGGGATGCCGGTTTCGCCGGAAGACCGCCATCAGTCCATGCCTTATTTCCTTCCTGCTTCTTAGTTTTATTGCCTTGTCAATTTGAACCCACAAGAAAAATGAATAAAAATTCGCTTTTCATAACTCATTGATGCAGGATGTTGACGAGCACTACTTTAATGTAAGGCGACTGCATGATAGGACGATTGAATGTGTAACAAAAAAGGACAGCATTGCATATTCACAACTATGATGTGTAAACTAAGGAGAAGGCATTTCAACAAATTAGAAGCCATTAAAGCTAGACACCATATGAAAGATGAACGAATATCACTCTACCAAGTTAAAACTGCCTCGTCATAAGTGCCATTTCAACAAATTAGAAGTAGTACAAGCTAGAAAATAATGCAAGATGTAACCTATATCACACTCGCAACTCAAACGTGTCTTATGATGAGTGATTGTTGTAGGTTACACAACAGTAGTACTTTGATGTAAGAACATGGTGTGATAGACAGATATTGTATGTTCTAGAAACAGGAACATGTGTCTTATTCACAAGTATAATGTGTAAAGTAAGCAGATGGAATTCAACAAAATTAGAAGCAATACAAGATAGACATCATACATACCATGAAACCACATATAACAGTGTCAAGTAAGAGGGAGCACCTGTGATGGTGCACTAGGGGAGACGTGCTCATCATCAACACATCTATGTTGAGTGTCTATCCATGTGTTGTCTTGCCAATCATCTTGGGGGGTTGGAGGAGTAGAATCTGTAGAGGCCCTCCGTTTGGAAGGAGCACCTTTATCCGCTGCCTTGCTAACTTCCTTCCGCTTCATTGATTTTGAATTGTCAAGTAAAACCGACAAGAAAAAGCAATAAAATGCACTCTTTAAAACTCATCCGTTCATGATACTGACAATCACTACTTTGATGTAAGGCAAACACATGATACCAGGATGCAATATGTATGAAAAACAGGACAGCATGGCATATTCACAACTGTTTGTGTAAACTAAGCAGAAGCCATTTCAACAAATAAGAAGCAATGCAAGCTAGACACCACATGAAAGATGCAACCAATATGACTCTGCCCAGTTAAAAGTGTCCCATCATAAATGGCATTTCAACAAACTAGAAGCAGCGCATGCTGTAAATCATATGAAAGATGCAACTAATATCGCACTACATATATGTAGCGACCCGACCTCAGACGGTCAAGCCTCTGTGTTGTTGTGCCATCCCTGGATCAGTATGCTGGCACACACAGTACATCAATGTATATATCAAAGTGCAATCACATGCATAAATAACGTAAAGCGATATATACCTCATAATACTCAGCGGAAACAATCAAGCGGGTGTGGAGTCCCATCAACGCCATCGGCGGGTTGAGTGTAGACCGTAACCTGTATCGTAACTCTTACTCGTCGAGGAAATATCTGCAACATGATACGTTGCAGCCGTGTGTAGGTCGATTACATTGAATGTACCGGCAAGATCACAATGTGAGAAGACAGATGATAAAACTATACTATATGCAATATGGCTTTATGGCTCTGTATCTGAGTTTTGTTTGCGTAAAAGCTGATTTTATTTTACCTACATCAAAGGAATAGAATGAAGTCTGTACTAAGGAGTTTTCTATCATGACATGGTTCCGCCAACCGATGTCTCATAGCCCAAATTCATCATAAGTTGCCCACAATTAAGTTATCAGTCCAGTGTTGAGAGTTCCGAGATAAATCCAAGTCCAGAGGCTCAAATTGTCCGTAACCAGGGACACGGCTAATCGATTAGGTTTTAAAACCCTCTGCAAAGGTTTGTACACTTTACCCGCAAGATTCGATCCCTCTCTTTACGTTCTTGCACTTCAGAGTGTTTGAGAACAAGATGACCGAAACATGGTCTTCCAAAGAGTTCCTCTGACCACTGTCGGTACTCATCCCATCCTACCGTAGTTCTACATCTGCTAGTACCGTCCCAGCCAGAGTCACTACTAAGGTCAACCAAGCCGAGCCCATAATGACTTGCGGTTGCAGGTAAGCTTCGGGCATGAAGTATTCTTCCGTCTCTTTGAGTCTGGGTGAAGCTTTCCGCAAGATGTCATGGCGCTTCTCCATGCATCCGGCCAACCACTGGTTCCTCCAGGTGCCCGTCAACCGTCCTTCACCCAGTAGTGTGTATTGAATTCTTGTCTCGAGTCTTGAAGTCTTGAGGCCTTGAAGATGCAGATCCTTGCAGGTGCCATCATGGAGTTGTCGTCATTGGCGAAATCCTTCATTCTCACACCACTCCTGAGCACTCATACCAAACCCCGTCTACTATAGCGTAGCATTAAAATAAATAACGTCCGGGCTTGGTAACAGGGTGATGGCTTCCTACCTCATGCATACTACTCAACTACAAGGATTCAATAACACTCTTTGAGGGGTGGTTGCAAAGATGTCACTAAATGCAATAAAACATAGGTATGAAAGCATGGTCAAAGTGAACTTGCCTTGTTGGCGATCTTGAAAACTAGGGATTCGTAGTAGCAAGCTTCAGACTCCGGAAATTCTACCGAGGCAAACAATAACAATAACTATAGTAAGCACATAGCATGAGATCACGTAACATAGCAACATAGTAACATAACACACCAAACAACAAATCAAAACCCAAAGGGAAAACTCAAAGAAAACCAACTCAAGTTTTTCCTACTTCAAGCAACAACTAAAAATAGTTTTATATAACAAAAATTTTCTTAACATAACCTAATCATAGATTTATGTTAACTTAACTGAAAAGAATGCATTAAGCAACTAGGAGCAAAAAGAATCAATTTAAAAGCTATAGTAAAACTCCTATTAGGCCTAATCCAATTTATATTAAGAAAATAAAATAAAAAGTTTTATTTAATATAAATAAAAGTTCATCCTATAAAGTGACAGAAATTATCCTAGAATAATCAATCACAAGTTAAAAATAAATTTATTTACTAATTAAAATAATAGGAAAAGCAGTAGCTAGTTAATTAATTAGGATTAACAAGATTCTGCTTAAAACTATTTTTTATTAATCCTAAAATACCCAAATTACTTTCTATGGTTTGGCAATGTCAAAATAAAGTTGGGGCAAAAAGAATCATCCAAAAATAATTTTTCTAACTCAAGTTATAACAGATTTACTATTAGACTAAAACTAAAATAAAGCAATTTTAATTAATTTTAACATAGCTAAATATATTTTCTACAGAAAATATAGAAAATTTACAAACCAACAAAAAAGAATCACCTAAAAATATTAAACAGAATAAAAGATATGAATTTTTCAAAACAGGAACTATTACATTAAAAGCAGAAAACAAAAATAAATGAAAAAGGGCCTAATGGGCTAAACTACATAGCGTAATATAAACTAAGCAGGCCTAGGGTTAAACTAGTCGGGCGGCTAAAAAATAAACCCTAACTTAAAAACTAAACCCACGAACCGGCGGTTTTATTAAAAAATACCCCTTGAGGTGGTCTAATCCTAGCCGTCGAGGATGAATCGGACGGGGAGGATCTCCGGTGACTCACCGGCGCTTCGTCGGCCCGGCGGCGAAAAGGCCTGGCCTCTCCGGTCGTCGGGAGGTCGGGGTAGTGGCTCGGCGGTGCAGACGAGCTCGGGAGGTGTTCGGTGGGGTCGGTGGGGTTCGGGGAGGGCTAGGGCGGCGACGGCGACGCAAATGGCGGCGGCGGGAGGTTCGGCTCCGGTGACGGCGAGAGAGAGGAGGAGGGCTCGGGGAGGGTAAGGGAATGGGGTGCGGGGCCAGCGTATATAGGCGGGGGCCTCGTCGAACAAGGGAGGTGATCGGGAGGATCGGATCCGGATCTCATGAGATCCGTGATCGGCGGCGTGTGAGTGTGAGGTTGAAAGGCAGGCGGGGCCACACCGCGAGAGAGAGGGAGGGGGTGGTGCGGTCAGGCGGCCGCCCCAAAGGGTTTCGAGCGAGGGAGGTGAGGCGGCTCGGCTGGCCTCGCTGGGCTGGCCTCTGGGCACTTTGGTGGGCAGTCTTGTTGTTTGGGCCAGGGGGGTTTCCTTTTAAATTTTTTTATTTTTAAATAAAACAAAACAGAGATATCTTTTAAAATATAAATATTTTATATAGGACATATATATATCAAAATGATCAGAAAAAGATTTCCTACAACATGAACTATTTTTCAAGTTCAAATAAAATACACAAAAATTCAAATAAAACAAAGAGTGTTTACGCCCTAATAAAATCCAATAAAATCATTTTAAAAATACCAAAATTACTTCAAATTTATTTTCTCCTAATTTTTCATTGAAGGGAATCATTTTACCCATATTTCCATTTATTTATTTTTAGGAGAAAATAATTTTGAATAAAATCCAAATAATTCCAAATTTGAAGGGGAGTTTCAAAATACCTTCAAATGACTTTCAATTTGATTCTTTTTAACTTCCAACTCATATTTCATATAATTGAAGAAGTCATTTTATCTTCCCTCATGAATATCATTGAGTTGCATAAAGCTTTGAATTTGAAATATTCTCAAATGAAATTCAAATCTTTTCAAAACCCTTTTCATTCCAAATGGAAGAAGTCATGTCATCTTCACTCTAGGGTTTTGGTGTTGGAATGGAATTGAATTCATTGAGATCCAAAAGGCAAAGGGGAAAGTTTGGGAAAGTCATTTCATTCCCTCTCATTCAACTTTCAAAAGTTCCAAATTCCACTCAATTTCATTCAATCAATCAGACAACAAGCATAGTTATTTATTTAATATAACATTCCAAAATTCTAAATTTTGGGATGTTACAAACCTACCATACTTAAAATGAATCTCGTCCTCGAGATTCAAGAAACTAACAAGAAAAGGTTAGGGTTGGGGTCTACTAGCAAATGTTTGGTCGGAAGATCGGGGTGCTACCACACTTAAAAAGCGAGATTACGGTTCCAATAAACTCGAGATACTTCCTCCGGGGTGCCGGCATTGTATGTCTCTTCACATATCTTACAATAGCTCCTTCATTAGCGCTCTTACATCGGAAGCATAGAGTGTTCCTCAAAATCTTGAGTCGGTGTGTCAAAGTTGAAGTTAAATCCAGGACCGGATCTTCTTAGCTGATGGAGTGCATGTCCATTCTAGACAACTATCGAAACACTCATGGTGGTCTACCATTAATGGTTTCTCCTGCAGAAGCAGTGCAGGTTGAACTTCACCGTATAACCTACGATTGGCAACGGTTGCCTGTAAAGGGTTCCATCGTACTACCATTCTATGGTTTTATAGCTTATCGCGTCGACACTCTTCTAAGATTTTCAAGGCTCTCTGATTTTCCATCAACATATGATAGTTCATGATAGAAGTCTCCGGTATGGGGGCCAATCCATCCCGTACTTGAATCATTACCACATATGTAAATAGTGAATCACGTATCCTAACACTTGGGCATACTCACAAGCATTGCAGAATTTCTCTTGTTCTCGAACTGGTTTCGAGTAAATCCATGGTTTACGCAAGCCAAACAAAACATCTATCGTTACTTCACCACTCTCGTGTTTTGCGTAACCTCCTCTGAAACTTATGCTGATTGGATCACCGATTCTTCCAAATTTCTTCCTTCATCAAGGTTACATCTGTTCCTTTTCAAAATCCTGGGCACATGGGTTATGGCCCACTTCAACACTAGTGCAGCTTTAGCTCATCCTTGGAGTAACTCTCATGTTCCATATTACACCTCCTTTAAATCCTGTAGTACTCTGTTTCTTCATACCATCATATCAAAAGCAAAACTCCAACTTATTTTGTCCAGCTTCCTTCTATGGACCGTCATGAATAACACATTTCTTTCTTCATTGATCCTGTGGCTTTCACGAATTACAACGGCATCAATGAAAATGCACTAGTTTATCCATAAATCTCATTATTTTCATATCAATCTTTCATTACATCCTTAACCATTTTCAGTAATCCAAATTCCAAAAGTACTTTGTTACAAATGCTGCCACCCACATGGTTTGGTATGGTGGACATTACTTCCGACTTTATTTATTTATCCTCCTCGAGGATTCTTGATCCCCTTTGGAAGTGTGCGACATGAGCCTTGAAATCTTCAATCTTCTGTTTCATCGTGGTGGCCTTGAGCTTCATCTCCATCATCTCTGCACGCACTTCGCTTAGGTATTCCTGAGTATAACGGAGTCTTGCTTCAAGTATTTCTCCGATCTGGCGTATGGCTTCCATGGCTGCTTCACGAACAGCATCGAAGAAAGTTGCTTGTGGCACACGTGAAATGAAAAAATACTGCCCCATCATCTTTGGGCAAACTCCTTTCAAATGGTGGAGGTGTACCTCCACATACCAAAGTTCCACTCCCTTTTGCATGAAAGGGTAGCCTTTGTAGACTGCATCTCCTTCAAGGTGAATATGCTTCATCATGTCCTTCAGGATCTTCGGGTAATCATGATCACTTGTCAGGGTCATGATCGTTTCAGGGCCCTTAAGGAAAGACTCATAAAGGGTTGTCATCTGCATGTGTAGGATAAGAGGGGTGCTCAGAACAAGGGATGTATCTCCATGGGGAAATTGCAAGTGTCTCCAGAAAAGTTTGGTGTTCAGTTGTCCATGGGTTCAAGATTTGACGTCTGGTTGAGATAGAAAGAGAAAGCAAATACCCACTCATCAACAAAATTATCGTTTGTAATGGGCCGTTCTACTATGGTTTCGCTTTCTAAGTCCCTATTTCTTGTGTCTTCAATGCTCGGGAGTTTCCAATTCGATCTTTGTTCCCATATGAAGGCCTTCTACCATTCTTCCGTAACTTACGTCTCTCATGGTTGAAATAAATACAAGCCTCCGAATATCGCATCTATCCAACCATTTAATAAACACACAAAAATAATAGCAACCAAGCATTCATTTATTCAATCAATTCTACAGTATCGCCACCCACATAAATTGGTATGGTCGGATACTTAAATGAGATGGCGTTCATCTTTATTTCTCTCATGGCGGAATATTACTAATTTCTTTGGGGTTTCTTACGTGTGGACTTGATCTCCTCCGGTTCTTACGCTAGATTTTCCCTGTCGACACGGAGTTTCTTGTGACGACCACAGATGTCCTGAAGTTGTTCCTTGAGCTTACGGATTTCAACGTCCTTTGCACGAGACATGGTCCTGCTGTTCTTGATTCTGGCGTATTCTCGAGATCTCGAGGTTCTCCTTCTCCAGCTGGTTTACCTTGATCTCTGAGTCTTGACCTCTGCTCGTAGTGCTTCATTGTCAAACAGGCTTCCGGGAGGTCCATCTCAAGATTCTTGACGTATTGTTCCAGATCCTGATTGTACACTAAAAGTGGGGAGAACTTCATCTTTTGCGCTTCCGTCAAGGCAATAGTTGCTCCATCAAACTTCTGCCATCCCATCCTTCCAAAGAAGTGTGGGTTTAGTGCAAAGACGATGACGATAGCATAAACGTGCAATAGCATCATGGACGGCGGTGTTGATGCCCATATCACGGTCACCATTTATAGTTCAAGCTGATGTCTGCGGTCTTGGGGGCTTCTTTGCGACCAAAAACTTGGGTCTTGACTCCCGCAGTCCGGGCGTCCTCTTAGTTGCCTTGATCTCGTGTATCGGTAACTTCAAAGAACCTGATTAGCTCCACAAGGAAGGGGCCTCCAAGAACCTTCTCGTAGTGTTCTCTTTTGTTCGTAATGTAGCTCTCCATCTATAGTTTGAAATAAGGAAGGTTCAATAATAGGAATCAGGTGTTACGAGAGTAGTACAAAACAAAGGTCATTCCTATTGGGGTCTTCATATTACTAAGTCATTTTCTAGGGTCACGTTCTACAGCCAACATGTGCTCGATACCATCTACATGGCGACCCGACCTCGCACGGTCAAGCCTACGTGTTCTTTGTGCCATCCACAGATCAGTATCTTTGGCACACAGTACATCAATGTATATATCAAAGTGCAATCACATGCATAAATAACGTAAAACTGATATATACCTCATAATACTCAGCGGAAACAATCAAGCGGGTGTGGAGTCCCATCAACGCCATCGCCAAAGTTGAGTGTAGACCGTAACCTGTATCGTAACTCTTACTGCCGAGGAAATATCTGCACATGATACGTTGCAGCCGTGTAGGTCGATTACATTGAATGTACCGGCAAGATCACAATGTGAGAAGGCAGATGATAAAACTATACTATATGCAATATGGCTTTATGGCTCAGATTCGAGTTTTGTTTGCGTAAAAGCTGATTTTATTTTACCTACATCAAAGGAATAGAATGAAGTCTGTACTAAGGAGTTTTCTATCATGACATGGTTCCGCCAACCGATGTCTCATAGCCCAAATTCATCATAAGTTGCCCACAATTAAGTTATCGATCCGGTGTTGAGAGTTCCAGATAAATCCAAGTCCAGAGGCTCAAATTGTCCGTAATCGGGACACGGCTAATCGATTAGGTTTTAAAACCCTCTCGCAAAGGTTTGTACACTTTACCCGCAAGATTCGATCCCTCTCTTTACGTTCTTGCACTTGAGTGTTTGAGAACAAGATGACCAAACATGGTCTTCCAAAGAGTTCCTCCGACCACCGTCCGATACTCATCCCATCCTACCGTAGTTCTACATCTGCTAGTACCGTCCCAGCCAGAGTCACTACTAAGGTCAACCAAGCCAGAGCCCATAATGACTTGCGGTTGCAGGTAAGCTTCCGGGCATGAAGTATTCTTCCGTCTCTTTGAGTCCTGGGTGAAGCTTTCATAAGATGTCATGGCGCTTCTCCATGCATCCCTGCCAACCACAGGTTCCTCCAGTGTGCCCTTCAACCGTCCTTCACACAGTAGTGTGTATTGAATTCATGTCTCTAGTCTATAAGTCTTGAGGCCTTGAAGATGCAGTCCTTGCAGGTGCCATCATGGAGTTGTCGTCATTGGCCAATCCTTCATTCTCACACCACTCCACGAGCACTCATACCAAACCCGTCTACTATAGCGTAGCATTAAAATAAATAACGTCCGGGCTTGGTAACAGGTGATGGCTTCCTACCTCATGCATACTACTCAACTACAAGGATTCAATAACACTCTTGAGGGGTGGTTGCAAAGATGTCACTAAATGCAATAAAACATAGGTATGAAAGCATGGTCAAAGTGAACTTGCCTTGTTGACGATCTTGAAAACTAGGGATTCGTAGTAGCAAGCTTCAGATCTCGGAAATTCTACCGAGGCAAACAATAACAATAACTATAGTAAGCACATAGCATGAGATCACGTAACATAGCAACATAGTAACATAACACACCAAACAACAAATCAAAACCCAAAGGAAAACTCAAAGAAAACCAACTCAAGTTTTTCCTACTTCAAGCAACAACTAAAAATAGTTTTATATAACAAAAATTTTCTTAACATAACCTAATCATGGATTTATGTTAACTTAACAGAAAAAGAATGCATTAAGCAACTAGGAGCAAAAAGAATCAATTTAAAAGCTATAGTAAAACTCCTATTAGGCCTAATCCAATTTATATTAAGAAAATAAAATAAAAAGTTTTATTTAATATAAATAAAAGTTCATCCTATAAAGTGACAGAAACTATCCTAGAATAATCAATCACAAGTTAAAAATAAATTTATTTACTAATTAAAATAATGGGAAAACGGTAGCTAGTTAATTAATTAGGATTAACAAGATTCTGCTTAAAACTATTTTTTATTAATCCTAAAATACCCAAATAAATTTCTATGGTTTGGCAATGTCAAAATAAAGTTGGGGCAAAAGAATCATCCAAAAATAATTTTTCTAACTCAAGTTATAACAGATTTACTATTAGACTAAAACTAAAAAGCAATTTTAATTAATTTTAACATAGCTAAATATATTTTCTACAAAAACTATAGAAAATTTGCAAACCAACAAAAAAAGAATCACCTCAAAATATTAAACAGAATAAAAGATATGAATTTTTCAAAACAGGAACTCTTCTGTTAAAAGCAGAAAACAAAAATAAATGAAAAAGGGCCTAATGGGCCTAAACTACATACCGAGCGTAATATAAACTAAAGCGGGCCTAGGGTTAAACTAGTCGGGCCGGCTAAAAAAATAAACCCTAACTTAAAAACTAAACCCATTTAACCGGCCGGTTTTTATTAAAAGAAATACCCCTTCGGGGTGGTCTAATCCTAGCCGTCGAGGATGAATCGGACGGGGGAGGGGATCTCCGGTGACTCACCGGCGCTCGTCGGCGGCGGCGGCGAGTGCGCTGGCCTCTCCGGTCGTCGGGGAGGTCGGGGGAGTGGCTCGGCGGGTGCGGACGAGCTCGGGGAGGTGTTCGGTGGGGTCGGTGGGGTTCGGGGAGGGCTAGGGCGGCGACGCGCAAATGGCGGCAGCGGGAGGTCTGACTCCCAAGGACGGCGAGAGAGAGGAGGAGGGCTCCGGCGAGGTAAGGGGAATGGGGTGCAGGCCCGGCTTATATAGGCGGGGCCTCGTCGGGGCAAGGAGGTGATCGGGAGGATCGGATCCGGATCTCATGAGATCCGTGATCGGCCAGCGTGGCGTGGGGAGTTGAAGACGGGCGGGGCCACCTGCCGAGAGAGAGGGAGGGTGGTGCGGTCGGGCGACCGGCCCCAAAGGGTTTCAGGCGAGGGGAGGTGAGGCCGGCTCGGCCTGGCCTCATTGGCCTCTGGGCACCTGGTGGGCAGTCTTGGCGTGGGCAGGGGGTTTCCTTTTAAATTTTTTATTTTTAAATAAAACAAAAAGCAGAGATATCTTTTAAAATATAAATATTTTATATAGGACATATATATATCAAAATGATCGAAAAAGATTTCCTACAACATGAACTATTTTTCAAGTTCAAATAAAATACACAAAAATTCAAATAAAACAAAGAGTGTTTCTGCCTAATAAAATCCAATAAAATCATTTTAAAAATACCAAAATGACTTCAAATTTATTTTCTCCTAATTTTTCATTGAAGGGAATCATTTTACCCATATTTCCATTTATTTATTTTTAGGAGAAAAATATTTTTGAGTAAAATCCAAATAATTCCAAATTTGAAGGGGAGTTTCAAAATACCTTCAAATGACTTTCAATTTGATTCTTTTTAACTTCCAACTCATATTTCATATAATTGAAGAAGTCATTTTATCTTCCCTCATGAATATCATTGAGTTGCATAAAGCTTTGAATTTGAAATATTCTCAAATGAAATTCAAATCTTTTCAAAACCCTTTTCATTCCAAATGGAAGAAGTCATGTCATCTTCACTCTAGGGTTTGGTGTTGGAATGAACTTGAGTTCATTGAGATCCAAAAGGCAAAGGGAAAGTTTGGGAAAGTCATTTCATTCCCTCTCATTCAACTTTCAAAAGTTTCAAATTCCACTCAATTTCATTCAATCAATCAGACAACAAGCATAGTTATTTATTTAATATAACATTCCAAAATTCTAAATTTTGGGATGTTACAATATACTAAAGGTGTCTTATCATATTGATTGACGCGGGATACAAAAAAACAATAGTTTTATGTAATGACATGCTTAATAGACAGATGTACTATGTACTAAAATCAGGAAGGCATGTCACATTAATAGGTATAATGTATAAACTAAGCAGAATAGCACATGCAATTTAACCAGATTGGAAGAATTACAATCTAGACACCATATGCAACATGCAACCACATATAAATGCTGCCAAGTTAGAGCAAGCACCTGCGATGCTCATGTAGGGGAAATGCCGTAATCAACTACAGAGCTACGTTCACTATCTTCATCTAGCCTTGCTGTTTCTTGAGAATCACGTGGGGTGGCTGATGCTGCATTTTTTAAATGAGGATCTTTACTCACAGTTGTCCACTGACCTGACTGCCTCATCATAAGTGATTGATGAGGGATACACAAGAACATTAGTTTGATGTAAGAACATGGTTAATAGATAGATGTACTAGTATGTACCAAAAACAGGAAGGATGTCATATTCAAAGGTATAATGTGTAAGCTAAGCAGATGCAATTTAACCAAATTGGAAGCAATACAAGCTAGACATCCGACTGGAGTGGTGAGCATGATCATCTAGGACCTGAGAGCCTGGTGGGAGGCGGGCTGCTTCGCCACCATCGTGGCTTTTTAGTTGGCTTCCAGGTGATGCATGTCTGTGCTGAGCTTGGCACTGGCTCGGCTTGTACCCTGACTAGCTATTTGCCTTCTCGTGCTCCCGGGATGGTGGTTCATGTAAAAAATATCTTTCCTTATCTTAATAAAGACCGACTTCGGACTTTCGAATACAAGCTAGACACCATATGCAACATGCAACCACATATGACACTGATACGTCTCCAACGTATCTATAATTTTTTATTGTTCCATGCTGTATTATATCCTGTTTTGGATGTTTAATGGGCTTTATTATACACTTTTATATTATTTTTGGGACTAACCTATTAACCGGAGGCCCAGCCCGAATTGCTGTTTTTTTGGCTATTTCAGTGTTTCGAAGGAAAATGATATGAAACAGAGTCCAAACAGAATGAAACCTTCGGGAACGTGATTTTCAGAACAAACGTGATCCAGAGGACTTGGAATCTACGTAAAGCAATCAACGAGGAGAGCACGAGGCAGGGGGCGTGCCTACCCCCCCCCCTCGCCCAGGCGCGTCCTCCACCATCATGGGGCCCACGTTGCTCCACTGACGTACTTCTTCCTCCTATATATACCCATACATCCTGGAAACATCAGAGACAGAGCCAAAACCCTATTTCCACTGCCGCAACCTTCTGTACCCATGAGATCCCATCTTGGGGCCTTTTCTGGCGCTCCGCCGGAGGGGGCATTGATCACGGAGGGCTTCTACATCAACACCATAGCTTCTCCGATGATGTGTGAGTAGTTTACCTCAGACCTTCGGGTCTATAGTTATTAGCTAGATGGCTTCTTCTCTCTTTGGATCTCAATACAAAGTTCTCCTCGATCTTCTTGGAGATCTATTCGATGTAATCTTCTTTTGCGGTGTGTTTGTCGAGATCCGATGAATTGTGGGTTTATGATCAAGATTATCTATGAACAATATTTGAATTTCCTCTGAATTCTTTTATGTATGATTAGTTATCTTTGCAAGTCTCTTTGAAATATCAGTTTGGTTTGGCCTACTAGATTGATCTTTCTTGCAATGGGAGAAGTGCTTAGCTTTGGATTCAATCTTGCGGTGCTCGATCCCAGTGACAGAAAGGGAAACAACATGTATTGTATTGTTGCCATCGAGGATAAAAAGCTGGGGTTTATATCATATTGTATGAGTTTATCCCTCTACATCATGTCATCTTACTTAAAGCATTACTCTGTTCTTATGAACTTAATACTCTAGATGCATGCTGGATAGCGGTCGATGTGTGGAGTAATAGTAGTAGATGCAGAATCATTTCGGTCTACTTCTCGCGGATGTGATGCCTATATACATGACCATACCTAGATATTCTCATAACTATGCTCAATTCTATCAATTGCTCGACAGTAATTTGTTTACCCACCGTAATACTTATGCTATCTTGAGAGAAGCCACTAGTGAAACATATGGCCCCCGGGTCTATTTTTCATCATATTAATCTTCCAACACTTAGATATTTTTATTGCCGTTTATTTTACTTTGCATCTTTATCATAAAAATACCAAAAATATTATCTTATAATATCTATCAGATCTCACTCTCGTAAGTGATCGTGAAGGGACTGACAACCCCTTTATCGCGTTGGTTGAGAGGCTCTTATTTGTTTGTGTAGGTGCGTGGGACTTGAACGTGATCTCCTACTGGATTGATACCTTGGTTCTCAAAAACTGAGGGAAATACTTACGCTACTTTGCTGCATCACCCTTTTCTCTTCAAGGGAAAACCAACATAGTGCTTAAGAGGTAGCAAGAAGGATTTTTGGCATCGTTGCCGGGGATGCTACGCACAAGTCAAGACATACCAAGTACCCATCACAAACTCGTATCCCTCGCATTACATTATTTGCCATTTGCCTCTCATTTTCCTCTCCCCCACTTCACCCTTGGCGTTTCATTCGCCCTCTTTTCCGTTTGCTTGTTTCTCGCTTGCTTCATCGTTATGGCTAGTCCTTTACCTACTCCTTTATCTCCCGAGAATGAAGTTCTTAATTTTAAACAAAGGGAGGGAGAAATCTAAAAGATGCTTGGTATAGAATCTGCAATGCTCAAAACAGATCTACCCGAAAACAATCTACTACCATTCTTCTTCGCAACTTTTATGTAGGCGTCACTCCTTGGTATAGATATATTCTTGGTACCATTACCGGAGGGAATTTCTTGGGTAGCCATACTTTTGATTCTTATAATGCTATGATAGATTTGTTTGACTCACCACCTCTTTTGGTTAATGGAACTATGTTAACTTTGGAACATGTGATGCAAAGGCTTGAAATTATTGAAAATAAAGTTGCCACTATGGAATTGATTGAGAATTTGGATAAAAAGATCCATAATCAAATTACTCAATATGGATCTAAGGTAGGAGTCACTTTGAAATTTTTTAAAGAGAAGGAACCCATAGTTAATGAAAGAATAGTTCAAGATTCTAGTAGAATTGATAAGCTTGAGGGTATTATTACCAACTTGGGGTACGGTTTCTCTTCCGTTAGAAATACTCCATATCCTTCAACCAAAATTGCCAAGCTTATGTATGTTCCTAAAAATAAGGGTGAATCTTCTAGTAAGGAAACTGCGGATCTCAAATCAATAAGTGTTCACCCCAATTTTTTTGCTATTATTAAGGAACCGCTTGATACAAATGAATTTCTTGATTTATTGCCTAAAAGTTTGATCATCAATAAGAATAAAGAAGTTCCTAAGGGTTATAGGTGTTCTATTGAAGGATTGCCTACCAAAGATGGCAATACCTAGATCTATCCTTGCTTTTATGCCTAGCTAGGGGCGTTAAATGATAGTGCTTGTTAGGAGGCAACCCAATTTTATTTTTAGTTTTTTTGGCTTTTTGCTTCTGTTTAGGAATAAATATTTTATCTAGCCTCTGCTTAGATTTTTTTTATGTTTTAATTAGTGTTTGTGCCAAGTTAAACCTATAGGATCTTCTTGGATGATAGTTATTTGATCTTGCTGAAAATTCCAGAAACTTTCTGTTCACGAAAACAATTGTTAAAAATAACCAGAACGTGATAAAACACTGATTCAAATTGCAGTAGATCAATAAAACAAATTTCTAGGTCTTCGTATTTTGGTAGATTTTTCTGAGTTCCAGAAGTTTGCGTTAGTTACAGATTAGTACAGACTGTTCTGTTTTTGACAGATTCTGTTTTTCGCTTGTTGTTTGCTTATTTTGATGAATCTATGGCTAGTAAAAGAGTTTATAAACCATAGAGAAGTTGGAATACAGTAGGTTTAACACCAATATAAATAAAGAATGAGTTCATTACAGTACCTTGAAGTGGTGTTTTGCTTTCGCTAACGGAGCTCATGAGATTTTCTGTTAAGTTTTGTGTTGTGAAGTTTTCAAGTTTTGGGTAAAAGATTTGATGGATTATGGAACAAGGAGTGGCAAGAGCCTAAGCTTGGGGATGCCCAAGGCACCCCAATATAATCTAAGGACACCTAAAAGCCAAAGCTTGGGATGCCCGGAAGGCATCCCTCTTTAAATCTTAAATCCATCGGTAACTTTACTTGGAGCTATAAATTCACCACATGATATGTGTTTTGCTTTGAGCGTCTTGTATGATTTGAGTCTTTACTTTTTACTTTACCACAATCATCCTTGCTGTACACACCTTTTGAGAAAGACACAGATGATTCGGAATTTATTAGAATACTCTGTGTGCTTCACTTATATCTTTTGAGCTATATAGTTTTTGCTCTAGTGCTTCACTTATATCTTTTAGAGCAGGGTGGTGGATTTGTTTTACAGAAACTATTGTTCTCTCAAGCTTCACTTATATTATTTTGAGAGTCCTACAAAAAAGCATGGTAATTTGCTTTAATCATAAAAATTAGTCCTAATATGATAGGCATCCAAGATTAGAAAAAAAATATATTCTTATGAGTGTGTTGAATACAACGAGAAGTTTGATGCTTGATAATTGTTTTGAGATATGAAGATGGTGATATTAGAGTCATGCTAGTTGAGTATTTGTGAATTTGAGGAATACTTGTGTTAAAGTTTGTGATTCCCGTAGCATGCACATATGGTGAACAGTTATGTGATGAAGTCAGAGCATGATTTATTTATTTATTGTCTTCCTTATGAGTGGCGGTCGGGGACGAGCGATGGTCTTTTCCTCCCAATCTACCCCCCTAGGAGCATGCACGTAATACTTTTCTTTGATAACTTGTACATTTTTGCAACAAGTATATGAGTCCTTTATGACTAATGTTGAGTCCATGGATTATACGCACTTTCTTCCTTCCACCATTTCTAGCCTCTCTAATACCGTGCACTTTTCGCCGGTATCATACACCCACCATATACCTTCCTCAAAACAGCCACCATACCTACCTATCATGGCATTTCCATAGCCATTCCGAGTTATATTGCCATGCAACTTACCACCGTTCCGTTTACTATCACACGCTTCATCATTGTCATAATTGCTTTGCATGATCATGTAGTTGACATCGTATTTGCGGCAAAGCCACCGTTCATAATTCTTTCATACATGTTACTCTTGATTCATTGCATATCCTGGTACACTGCCGGAGGCATCCACATAGAGTCATATTTTGTTCCAAGTAATGAGTTGTAAGTAAATAAAAGTGTGATGATCATCATTATTATAGCATTGTCCCAAGTGAGGAAAGGATGATGGAGACTATGATTCCCCCACAAGTCGGGATGAGACTCCGGATGAAAAAAAAGAAAAAAAAGAAAGAGGCCATAAAAAAAGAGAGAAAAGGCCCAAAAAATGAATGAGAGAAAGAGAGAGAAGGGACAATGCTACTATCCTTTTTCCACACTTGTGCTTCAAAGTAGCACCATGATCTTCATAATAGAGAGTCTCCTATGATATCACTTTCATATACAAGTGGGAACTTTTCATTATAGAACTTGGCTTGTATATTCCAATGATGGGCTTCCTCAAAATGCCCTAGGTCTTCGTGAGCAAGCGAGTTGGATGCACACCCACTTAGTTTCTTTTGTTGAGCTTTCATACACTTATAGCTCTAGTGCATCCATTGCATGGCAATCCCTACTCACTCACATTGATATCTATTGATGGGTATCTCCATAGCCCGTTGATACGCCTAGTTGATGTGAGACTATCTTCTCCTTTTTTCTCTTCTCCACAACCACCATTCTATTCTACATATAGTGCTATGTCATTGGCTCATGCTCATGTATTGTGTGAAGATTGAAAAAGTTTGAGAACACCAAAAGTATGAAACAATTGCTTGGCTTGTCATCGGGGTTGTGCATGATTACTTTGTGTGATGAAGATAGAGCATAGCCAGACTACATGATTTTGTAGGGATAACTTTCTTTGGCCATGTTATTTTGAGAAGACATAATTGCTTAGTTAGTATGCTTGAAATATTATTATTTTTATGTCAATATTAAACTTTTATCTTGAATCTTTCGGATCTGAATATTCATACCACAAATAAGAGAATTACATTGACAATTATGCTAAGTAGCATTCCACATCAAAAATTTCTGTTTTTATCGTTTACCTACTCGAGGACGAGCAGGAATTAAGCTTGGGGATGCTTGATACGTCTCCAACGTATCTATAATTTTTTATTGTTCCATGCTATATTATATTCTGTTTTGGATGTTTAATGGGCTTTATTATACACTTTTATATTATTTTTGGGACTAACCTATTAACCGGAGGCCCAGCCCGAATTGCTATTTTTTTTGCCTATTTCAGTGTTTCGAAGGAAAAGGATATCAAACGGAGTCCAAACGGAATGAAACCTTCAGGAACGTGATTTTCGGAACAAACGTGATCCAGAGGACTTGGAGTCTACATAAAGCAACAAACGAGGAGAGCACGAGGCAGGGGGCGCGCCTACCCCCCCCCCCCAGGCGCGCCCTCCACCCTCGTGGGGCCCATGTTGCTCCACCAACGTACTTCTTCCTCCTATATATACCCATACACCCTGGAAACATCAGAGATGGAGCCAAAACCCTATTTCCACCGCCGCAAGCTTCTATACCCGTGAGATCCCATCTTGGGGCCTTTTCTGGCACTCCGCCGGAGGGGGAATTGATCACGGAGGGCTTCTACATCAACACCATAGCCTCTCCGATGATGTGTGCGTAGTTTACCTCAGACCTTTGTGTCTATAGTTATTAGCTAGATGGCTTCTTCTCTCTCTTTGGATCTCAATACAAAGTTCTCCTCGATCTTCTTGGAGATCTATTCACGTAATCTTCTTTTGTGGTGTGTTTGTCGAGAACCGATGAATTGTGGGTTCATGATCAAGATTATCTATGAAAAATATTTGAATTTCCTCTTAATTCTTTTATGTATGATTGGTTATCTTTGCAAGTCTCTTAGAAATATCAGTTTGGTTTGGCCTACTAGATTGATCTTTCTTGCAATGGGAGAAGTGCTTAACTTTGGGTTCAATCTTGCGGTGCTCGATCCCAGTGACAGAAAGGGAAACGACACATATTGTATTGTTGCCATCGAGGATAAAAAGATGGGGTTTATATCATATTGCATGAGTTTATCCCTCTACATCATGTCATCTTACTTAAAGCATTACTCTGTTCTTATGAAATTAATACTCTAGATGCATGCTGGATAGCGGTCGATGTGTGGAGTAATAATAGTAGATGCAGAATCGTTTCGGTCTACTTGTCGCGGACGTGATGCCTATATACATGATCATACCTAGATATTCTCATAACTATGCTCAATTCTATCAATTGCTCGACAGTAATTCGTTTACCCACCGTAATACTTATGCTATCTTGAGAGAAGCCACTAGTGAAACCTATGGCCCCCGAGTCTATTTTCCATCATATTAATCTTCCAACACTTAGCTATTTTTATTGCCGTTTATTTTACTTTGCATCTTTATCATAGAAATACGAAAAATATTATCTTATCATATCTATCAGATCTCATTCTCATAAGTGACCGTGAAGGGATTGACAACCCCTTTATCGCATTGGTTGCGAGGTTCTTATTTGTTTGTGTAGGTGCATGGGACTTGAGCGTGTTCTCCTACTGGATTGATACCTTGGTTCTCAAAAACTAAGGGAAATACTTACGCTACTTTGTTGCATCACCATTTCCTCTTCAAGGGAAAACCAACGCAGTGCTCAAGAGGTAGCAGACACCGCGAAGTTAAAGCAAGCACCTGGGATGGTGGTTCATGGCGAGCGAGATCATCAACTCCAAAGCCATGTTTACCATCTCCATCTGCTAACACTGCACCCTTTATAGTGCTGAAACGTGTCTTGCCTAAGCCCGAAGCAAGAAGGAGTGACTTCTCTCTTTTCTTTTCTGCTTCTGTCAAGGCAGAGTTTGAAATACCCTTGCATAAAAACACGATAGTGAGAGTATGATGGGTGAAGTGTGTGCAGAACTAGTGCACTTAAAAGTAGCAGATAGCAAGTGGCTGAAAAATAAATGACAGGATACATATGATAGCTCTACAACATTGCATAGCAAACAAAATTAGATTCTACTCAGTATGATTTTGTAATATATGAGCACAGGGATAGCTGGGAATGCAGGTACTCCTCCAGTACACCACCAAATGTGGTCCTATCAAAATAACAGCCGACTGAAAATAAATAGGCCAGATGATTTTTTAATGAACTGTCCGATCTATAAGGAACAGACGATGGCCTTCGTCTACCTCTCGCCAGTCATTATTGACGATCTTTCTCGAACCGCCAGGGACCACCGGCCCAGACCCCTGCCTCCGCTACACCGCCCTCCCCTCGACCTCACACCACCGCCATGCTTGGTAGGGCCCCCCGGCCCTCCCTTTAATCACGGCCGACCTCCAGATCGGGCCCCAACAACTCCTAGGCCCCACACATCCCTAAGATAAACATCGCGGTGCTGCTTCCCCGGCGTAATAGGTGGACTAGCACCTGTTACGCCGGGGAATGCTTCCTTCAATTGGGAATGAATTGACCAGGAATTGAAATCCAGGGGGCGACGAACCTCTAGCTAAGGTGAAATAGTATATGAGTTGAAACCTTGTGCATCATGAGTTACTAGGAACATCTAGTATCAAGAAGAAGCGGTCAACTAGTGTCTTCTGTGGGATGAATACCATGCAAGCAGACACGTAAGATTTGCACGAATAAGGGAAGAGGAGTACCATTTCCGGATGCCAGTGCTGGGTCCTCCGGATGTCGCGTTGATTTTATTGTTTTATCTGGGGAACCGATGTTTTGGAGGAGGGTCGAGCCTTGGACGAACCCATGGCCAAATTGTTGACTGTGTTGCGGTGGCCGTCTGTCGGCGAAGGGGAAGAAGATCCGAGGCGTCGAAGGACGGCGTAGCAGGAATAGCTCCGGTGCGGTGGACAGTGGCGAAGTTGGAGCGGCAGCGGTGAGGCGCAGGATGGCGTGGTTGAACTGGCTCGGGTACGGACAGCTCGACCTCGGCTTCAACTACTAGCCATGGAGGGCATTGCGATTGAGGTTGCGGTGGCCGAAGACGTCGGGGTATCGGCTCGGGCGTGATGGAGGAGGGCGGCGGTTGATGGGTGGAATGGGGTGGCGGACGAAGGACACCGGGGTTTCGCGACTGGTGGAGAGGTAGTTTTGGCGCCCACGGAGTACAAATGGGGAATCGGACGGGAGGCGTGGGCGGGGGGAGCTAAGGGAGAACCATGTTTCGGTCTGGGACGCGATTGTTTTTGGCTTTTTTGAACAGATGGGACGCGCTTGTTTGAAATTTGGGGAAAGTACAAACTTTGCCCCCTCTTAAATTTCGGACCTAATGCGGGTTAGGGTAGGATGGTAATCCCAGGCGTCCCAAATAGTGGGCGGGAGCGATTTCGGCCACGCACATGTGTGCTTAGGCGGCCATTGTGTATGAATGTTTTTCGGAGGCGGTTGCGTGGCGTCTAGATGAAGCTACAAACCTACCCCGGTTTAGACCTTTGGACGTCGGGCCGGTAGGTTTCACGGGTCGGAGTTAGAAAAGTAATTTCCTTCTACTACCAAACATTGGTCTCACGCGGTTTCGGGCGAGTAGAGGCTCTTTTGGCGCTTTGTTCAAAATTTTGAAACAGAAGCATTCACGTTTAGAGTACTCTTGAACTATGAGGATTGACCTAAATAGACAATGTTAAATTTGACCTTGTATGTTTGAAAACCTCACTAAATTATGCGCTTATTTTTGAAATTTTGACACTTGAAAATCCTATAACTATGGTTATTTCGGAATGGAGGAGGTAAATTTGAATCTATTTTGTACACGACTATATATGCTATTATGTACAAAAGCAGAGCAAAGATTGGTGCCCCCATAATTTAGGTATGATTTACAAATGCCATGATATCGAATTCAAATAATTGAATGGACTTCATGTTGAATTCAAATTTTTTAAACCACCTTAAGTTGAATTCAAATGTATGTTAGTTCATAGCTAGCTATTTTATATTGTTCATTGTGTAACTTTCGTATGTATAATGTGCTTTACACACACAACATGAACTACACTCACGTTTATATTCGATTTCTAAAGCGATGCATTGTCTGGAGTTGAAAATAATAACTATGTGGATCAATTATTTCGAATAATAACATAGACATGCTCAAATTCGATAGAATCTAGATGTCTTATGGATCAATGACCGTTCCTTACGTGAATTGCAAATATCATGATCCCATCCTAATATTTGGATACAGTTTATATTTTTAATCAATGTGTACATCAGTCTTTTACGTGTAGTTTCACTCTCCATCGGTAGTCTTTCACACATGCTCACACACTCTATCCCGAGGTGTCTTTCTCGAAGACATGCTCTCGATATAACCCTCCCTCCCTCTCGTAACCACTTACGACTGTTTTCACTAACCTTTATCACAAGCACTCTTCGTCTCACAAGCATACACACGCACAATCCCCATCGACCCTTTCTATATACATAGACCTGCCTATGTGTCTCCCGTACACACATTATCTTTAGGCCTGTCTCTCACGCATTTTCTCACACCTCTCTTCCTAATCGACGAGTATGATTCTAGCAGAGCATTCTGTAGGATGCCCCTTAAAGTTAGGTTGGATGAATAGTAATATCAGAGATAAGGGGTTACCGTAGTCCGAGGACCTAGGGTTACAAATCCTAGCTGGCTTTGTTAGTGGACACAGAGTCCTTCACGATTCTGCTATCTTTGTCTTGCACAACTAGTCATCCATGGGTCTCCCTAAATGCGTCACGGGCCGACCAATGTGGCGCAGGACGGAACCAAACCAAGGGCCTCACCTCGGCACACCGGACATCATGCGGTGACACACTCTCTGCCCCCAGGTCTTGTTATCTTCTCACACCCACACATACCAACACAAACACCACACACACAAAAAATCTCCTCGTGCCTCTATCCCCTCCCCCCTTGGATATACACACTCAAGGGCATGTCTCGCCGTGACATCATATATGTCTCTCTCTAGACCTCTCTCATCACTCGTGCTATCTCTCCTACGTCCCCCTCCCCCCGCCGGCCCCTCTATCCATGCTTCTCTCGAATACGTAATACACACACATACCTCTCTAGGCCGTGCCAAATACATCAACTACACATTCACACATGTTACATCACATACCCCATTGAACTAAAAAATTATTTCACATACAACATTCCTTTTGAATAAAGTGTGGCCAAAAAATTATTTTAGAATTTCTACATATATACAATGTTACAAAGTTATATGGAGGAGTATGAACGTTAATTTGCATTGCATGGTGCCAACAATGATATTTATTCCGCACTGTGTATTTTTATATTTTTATACAATATATAAAGTTAGCCACAATAAAGACAAACGAAGAGCATATCTCTCTCCATCGCATACACCCTGCTACCTCTAGAGCACTGCGTTGATTTTCCCTTGAAGAGGAAAGGGTGATGCATCAAAGTAGCGTAAGTATTTCCCTCAGTTTTTGAGAACCAAGGTATCAATACAGTAGGAGGCCACGCACGAGTCCCTCGAACCTACACAAACAAATAAATCCTCGGAACCACCGCGATAGGGGGTTGTCAATCCCTACATGGTCACTTACGATAGTGAGATCTGATAGATATGATATGATAATATTTTTGGTATTTTTATGATAAAGATGCAAAGTAAAGAAAGCAAAATAAAAACGGTGCTAGAAATAACTTGTTGATGGAAGATTAATATGATGGAAAATAGACCCGGGGGCCATAGGTTTCACTAGTGGCTTCTCTCAAGAGCATAAGTATTTACGGTGGGTGAACAAATTACTGTTGAGCAATTGTGACATTGAGCATAGTTATGAGAATATCTAGGTATGATCATGTATATAGGCATCACGTCCGAGACAAGTAGACCGACTCCTGCCTGCATCTACTACTATTACTCCACAGATCGACCGCTATCCAGCATGCATCTAGAGTATTAAGTTCATGAACAGAGTAACGCTTTAAGTAAGATGACATGATGTAGAGGGATAAACTCATGCAATATGATATAAACCCCATCTTGTTATCCTCGATGGCAACAATACAATGTGTGCCTTGCTGCCCCTACTGTCAACAGGAAAGGACACCGCAAGATTGAACCCAAAGCTACGCACTTCTCCCATTGCAAGAAAGATCAATCTAGTAGGCCAAACCAAACTGATAATTCGAAGAGACTTGCAAAGATAACCAATCATACATAAAAGAATTCAGAAGATTCAAATATTGTTCATAGATAAACTTGATCATAAACCCACAATTCATCGGTCTCAACAAACACATCGCAAAATAAGATTACATCAAATAGATCTCCATGAGAGAGGGGGAGAACATTGTATTGAGATCCAAAAATAGAGAAGAAGCCATCTAGCTAATAACTATGGACCCGAAGGTCTGAGCTAAACTACTCACACATCATCGGAGAGGCTATGGTGTTGATGTAGAAGCCCACCATGACCGATGCCCCCTCCGGCGGAGCTCCGGAACAGGCCCCAAGTTGGGATCTCACGGGTACAGAAGGTTGTGGTGGTGAAATTAGGTTTTTGGCTCCGTATCTGGTAGTTTTGGGTACGTAGGTATATTAGGAGGAAGGATTACGTCGGTGGAGCAACAGGGGCCCCACGAGGGCGGAGGGCGCGCCCAGGGGGGTAGGCGCGCCCCTACCTCGTGCCCTCCTGGTTGATGTCTTGACGTAGGATCCAAGTCCTCTGGATCACGTTCATTCCGAAAATCATGTTCCCAAAGGTTTCATTCCGTTTGGACTCCGTTTGATATTCTTTTTCTGCGAAACTCTGAAATAGGCAAAAAACAGCAATTCTAGGCTGGGCCTCCGGTTAATAGGTTAGTCCCAAAAATAATGTAAAAGTGTATAATAAAGCCCAATAATGTCCAAAACAGAATATAATATAGCATGGAACAATAAAAAAATATAGATACGTTGGAGACGTATCAAGCATCCCTAAGCTTAATTCCTGCCGTCCTCGAGTAGGTAAATGATAAAAAAGATAATCTTTGATGTGGAATGATACTTGGCATAATTTCAATGTAATTCTTCTTAATTGTGGTATGAATATTCAGATCCGAAAGATTCAAGACAAAAGTTTAATATTGACATAAAAAATAATACTTCAAGCATACTAACTAAGCAATTATGTCTTCTCAAAATAACATGGCCAAAGAAAGTTATCCCTACAAAATCATATAGTCTGGCCATGCTCTATCTTCACCACACAAAAATATTTAAATCATGCACAACCCCGATGACAAGACAAGCAATTATTTCATACTTTTGAAGTTCTCAAACTTTTTCAATCTTCATGCAATACATGAGCGTGAGCCATGGACATAGCACTATATGTGGAATAGAATGGTGGTTGTGGTGAAGACAAAAAAAGAGAAGATAGTCTCACATCAACTAGGCGTATCAACGGGCTATGGAGATGCCCATCAATAGATATTAATGTGAGTGAGTAGGGATTTCCATGAAACGAATGCACTAGAGCTATAAGTATATGAAAGCTCAACAAAAAAACTAAGTGGGTGTGCATCCAACTCGCTTGCTCACGAAGACCTAGGGCATTTTGAGGAAGCCCATCATTGGAATATACAAGCCAAGTTCTATAATGAAAAATTCCAACTAGTATATGGAAGTGATATCATAGGAGACTCTCTATCATGAAGATAATGGTGCTACTTTGAAGCACAAGTGTGGTAAAAGGATATTAACATTGTCCCTTCTCTCTTTTTCTCTCATTTTTTATTTAGGATTTTTTATGGCCTCTTTTTTTCGTTCGGAGTCTCATCCCGACTTGTGGGGGAATCATAGTCTTCATCATCCTTTCCTCACTTGGGACAATGCTCTAAAAAATGATGATCATCACACTTACAACTCAACAATTACAACTCAATACTTAGAACAAAATATGACTCTATGTGAATGCCTCCGTGATGTCTTTGGGATATGCAATGAATCAAGAGTGACATGTATGAAAGAATTATGAACCGTGGCTTTGCCACAAATACAATGTCAACTACATGATCATGCGAAGCAATATGACAATGATGGAGCGTGTCATAGTAAACGAAACGGTGGTAAGTTGCATGGCAATATATCTCGGAATGGCTATGGAAATGCCATAATAGGTAGGTATGGTGGCTGTTTTGAGGAAGGTATATGGTGGGTGTATGATACCGGCAAAAAGTGTGTGGTATTAGAGAGGCTAGCAATGGTGGAAGGAGGAAAAGTGCGTATAATCCATGGACTCAACATTAGTCATAAAGAACTCATATACTTATTGCAAAAATCTACAAGTTATCAAAGCAAAGTATTACGCGCATGCTCCTAGGGGGATAGATTGGTAGGAAAAGACCATCGCTCGTCCCCGACCGCCATTCATAAGGAAGACAATCAATAAATAAATCATGCTCCGACTTCATCACATAACGGTTCACCATACGTGCATGCTACAGGAATCACAAACTTTAACACAAGTATTTCTCAAATTCAAAACTACTCAACTAGCATGACTCTAATATCGCCTTATTCATATCTCAAAACAATTATCAAGCATCAAACTTCTCATAGTATTCAACACACTCATAAGAATTTTTCTTTTACTAATCTTGTATGCCAATTATTGTTAAAGCAAACTACCATGCTGTTTCGTAGGACTCTCAAAATGATATAAGTGAAGCATGAGAGAACAATAGTTTCTATAAAACAAACCCACCACCATTCTCTAAAAGATATAAGTGAAGCACTAGAGCAAAAACTATATAACTCAAAAGATATAACTGAAGCACATAGAGTATTCTAATAATTTCGGAATCATGTGTGTCTCTATCAAAAGGTGTGTACAGCATGGATGATTGTGGTAAACTAAAAAGAAAAGACTCAAATCATACAACACGCTCCAAGCAAAACACATATCATGTGGTGAATAAAAATATAGCTCCAAGTAAAGTTACCGATGGAAGTAGACGAAAGAGGGGATGCCTTCCAGGGCATCCCCAAGCTTTGGCTTTTAGGTGTCCTTAGATTATATTGGGGTGCCATGGGCATCCCCAAGCTTAGGCTCTTGCCAGTCCTTGTTCCATAATCCATCAAATCTTTTACCTAAAACTTGAAAACTTCACAACATAAAACTCAATAGAAAATCTCGTGAGCTCCGTTAGCGAAAGAAAACAAAAGACCACTTCAAGGTACTGTAATGAACTCATTATTTATTTATATTGGTATTAAACCTACTGTATTCCAATTTATCTATGGTTTATAAACTATTTTACTAGCCATAGATTCATCAAAATAAGAAAACAACACATGAAAAGCAGAATCTGTCAAAAACAGAAAAGTCTGTAGTAATCTGTAACTAACGCAAACTTCTGGACTCCAAAAATTCAGCCAAAATTGGACGACCTAGAAAATTTGTTTATTGATCAGAAGCAATTGGAATAAATATTTAATCACGTTCTGGTGATTTTTAACAATTGTTTTCGTGAACAGAAAGTTTCTGGAATTTTCTGCAAGATCAAATAACTATCATCCAAGAAGATCCTATAGGTTTAACTTGGCACAAACACTAACTAAAACATAAAAACACATCTAACCAGAGGCTAGATCAAAGATTTATTCCTAAACATAAGCAAAAAGCAAAAAAAAAATTGGGTTGCCTCCCAACAATCGCTATTGTTTAACGCCCCTAGCTAGGCATAAAAGCAAGGATAGATCTAGGTATTGCCATCTTTGGTAGGCAATCCATAAGTGGCTCTTATAATAGATTCATATGGTAATTTTATTTTCTTCCTAGGGAAGTGTTCCATGCCTTTCCTTAACGGAAATTGGAATCTAATATTCCCTTCCTTCATATCAATAATTGCACCAATCGTTCTAAGGAAAGGTCTACCAAGAATAATAGGACATGAAGGATTGCAATCTATATCAAGAACAATAAAATCTATGGGCACATAGTTTCTATTTGCAACAATAAGAACATCATTAATTCTTCCCATAGGTTTCTTAATAGGGGAATCCGCAAGGTGCAAGTTTAGAGAGCAATCATCAAAATCACGTAAACCTAGCAAATCGCACAAAGTCTTTGGAATCGTGGAAACACTAGCACCCAAATCACACAAAGCATAGCATTCATGATCTTTAATATTAATTTTAATAGTAGGTTCCCATTCATCATAAATTTTTCTAGGGATAGAAACTTCCAACTCCAGTTTTTCTTCATAAGATTACATCAAAGCATCAACGATATGTTTGGTAAAAGCTTTATTTTGACTATAATCATGGGGAGAATTTAGCACGGATTGCAACAAGGAAATGCAATCTATCAAAGAACAATTATGATAATTAAATTCCTTTAAATCCAAAATAGTGGGTTCAATAATATCTAATGTTTTGATCTCTTCAATTCCACTTTTATCAATTTTAGCATCAAGATCTAAAAACTCCGAATTTTTGGAACGCCTTCTAGGTAAAGGTGGATCATATTCAGTCCCATCATTATCAAGATTCATATTGCAAAACAAATATTTAGTTGGGGACACATCAATAACTTTTATATCTTCATCTTTATTTTCATATAAATTTGAAGAACACGCTTTTACAAAGCAATCTTTCTTAGCACGCATCCTAGCGGTTCTTTCTTTGCACTCATCAATGGAAATTATCATGGCTTTGAGAGACTCATTGATATCATGCTTAGGTGGAATAGATCTAAGTTTCAAAGAATCAACATCAAGAGAAATTCTATCAAAGTTCCTAGCCAATTCACCAACTTTAAGCAATTTTTCTTCAAGCAAAGCATTGAAATTCTTTTGCAAATTCATAAACTCCTTAACACTGGTCTCAAATTCAGAAGGCATCTTATTAAACTTTCCATAAGAATTGTTGTAGGAATTACCATAATTATTAGAGGAATTACTAGGATAAGGCCTAGGATTAAAGTTTCCTCTATACACGTTGTTACCAAAATTATTCCTACCAACTAAATTCACATCCATAGATTAATTATTATTCTCAATCAAAGTAGACAAAGGCATATCATTAGGATCAGAAGAAACATTCTTAGTAGCAAATAATTTCATAAGTTCATCCATCTTTCCACTCAAAACATTAATTTCTTCTATCGCATGCACTTTTTTACTAGTAGAATTTTCAGTGTGCCATTGAGAATAATTAACCATAATATTATCTAGGAGTTTAGTAGCTTCTCCTAAAGTGATTTCCATAAAAGTGCCTCCCGCGGCCGAATCTAAAAGATTTCTAGAAGCAAAATTCAATCCGGCATAATTTTTTTGTATAATCATCCACAAATTCAAACCATGCGTAGGGCAATTATGTATCATTAATTTCATCCTCTCCCAAGCTTGTGCAACATGTTCATGATCAAGTTTCTTAAATTCATAATATTGTTTCTAAGAGAGATGATCTTAGCGGGAGGAAAATACTTAGAGATAAAAGCATCTTTGCACTTATACCAAGAATCAATACTATTTTTAGGCAAAGACGAAAACCAAGCTTTAGCACGATCTCTAGGCGAAAAAGGAAATAGCTTCAGTTTAACAATATCATTGTCCACATCTTTCTTCTTTTGCATATCACACAAATCAACGAAGCTATTTAGATGGGTAGCGGCATCTTCACTAGGAAGGCGTGAATTGATCTTTCATGACAAGATTCAACAAAGCAGCATTGATTTCACAAGATTCAATATCGATAAGAGGAGCAATCGGAGTGCTAAGGAAATCATTGTTGTTGGTATTGGTAAAGTCACACAATTTGGTATTATCTTGAGCCATCATGACAAGCAAGCAATCCAACACACGAGCAAACAAGAAGCAAGCGAAAAAGAAGCGAACGAAAAAGAGAGGGCGAATAAAAGGGCAAGGGTGAAGTGGCGGAGAGGAAAACGAGAGGCAAATGGCAAATAATGTAATGCGGGAGATAAGGGTTTGTGATGGGTACTTGGTGTGTTGACTTTTGCGTAGACTCCCCGGCAACGGTGCCAGAAATCCTTCTTGCTACCTCTTGAGCACTGCGTTGGTTTTCCCTTGAAGAGGAACGGGTGATGCAACAAAGTAGCGTAAGTTTTTCCCTCAGTTTTTGAGAACCAAGGTATCAATCCAGTAGGAGGCCACGCACGACTCCCTCGCACCTACACAAACAAATAAATCCTCGCAACCAACACGATAAGGGGTTGTCAATCCCTACACCGTCACTTACGAGAGTGAGATCTGATAGATATGATATGATAATTTTTTTGGTATTTTTATGATAAAGATGCAAAGTAAAGAAATCAAAATAAAAACGGTGCTAGAAATAACTTGTTGATGGAAGATTAATATGATGGAAAATAGACCCCGGGGCCATAGGTTTCACTAGTGGCTTCTCTCAAGAGCATAAGTATTTACGGTGGGTGAACAAATTACTATTGAGCAATTGACAGAATTGAGCATAGTTATGAGAATATCTAGGTATGATCATGTATATAGGCATCACGTTCGAGACAAGTAGACCGACTCACACGCATCTACTACTATTACTCCACACATCGATTGCTATCCAAAGATGCATCTAGAGTATTAAGTTCATAAGAACAGAGTAACACTTTAAGCAAGATGACATGATGTAGAGGGATAAACTCATGCAATATGATATAAACCCCATCTTGTTCTCCACGATGGCAACAATACAATCGTGCCTTGCTTCCCCTCATCCTTTGGGAAAGGACACCGCAAGATTGAACCCAAAGCTAAGCACTTCTCCCATTGCAAGAAAGATCAATCTAGTAGGCCAAACCAAACTGATAATTTGAAGAGACTTGAAAAGATAACCAATCATACATAAAAGAATTCAGAAGATTGAAATATTGTTCATAGATAAAATTGATCATAAACCCACAATTCATCTATCTCAGCAAACACACCTCAAAAGAAGATTACATCGAATAGATCTCCACGAGAGAGGGGAGAACATTGTATTGAGATCCCAAAAGAGAGAAGAAGCCATCTAGGTAATAACTATGGACTCGAAGGTCTGAGGTAAACTACTCACACATCATCGGAGAGGCTATGGTGTTGATGTAGAAGCCCTCCATGATCGAGGCACCTCCGGCGGAGCTCCGGAACAGGCCCCAAGATGGGATCTCATGGAGTATGTAAGGTTGCGGCGGTGGAATTAGGTTTTGGCTTCAGTGTCTGGTAGTTTGAAGTGCGTAGGTATATATAGGAGGAAGGAGTACGTCAGTGGAGCAACAGGGGCCCCATGAGGGTGGAGGGCGCACCCAGGGGGTAGGCGCGCCCCCCTACCTCGTGCCCTCCTGGTTGATGTCTTGACATAGAGTCCAAGTCCTCTGGATCACGTCGGAGACCTATCACACCCCCTCTACGCCCCTTTCACGTATGCACACAAACTATCTCCAGGTCCTCTAAAAGTATGCCCCCAGCCCATTCATGCATGTTTCATCTTTGTCTCGCGATATATACAGTGACCATCATTGTATTTGAAGCGAAAGCATGGTACGTACATTGTACTTCAGAATCCACTCTTTACGGTCACCATTTGTCGGATTCGGGGTTCCGCAGACCCTTGAGAGGTTCGAACTCTGGGTGCGTGCGATAAACTCGTCCTCCCCAGTCTGCCTGCTCAACAATTCCACGGCCTAGCTCGACGAACCCAAGGGACAAGAGAAACAGCAGTTCACCCTGGTTCGGGCCACCTTGTGGTGTAATACCCTACTCCAGCTTTTGTGGTGGATTGCCTCGAAGGGCTGAGGATGAACTAGTACAATGGTAGAACAGCCTCAGGAGGTTAGGTGTTCTTGGGCTCAATGAGCTGGTGTGTTGGTCAGGGTGGAATGGATCCATCCCCTCTATGGTGGTGGCTAAGTCCTATTTATAGTGGCCTTGGTCCTCTTCCCAAATGTAGGCGGGAAGGGATCCCACAACGGCCAAATTCGAAGTGAGACAACTAGTACAAGTTATCTTGACAAAAGTAGTCTTCGCCTACAAAAGCCTCTGGTGGTGACGCTGCGGTGGGCTCCATGATGAACTCCATCCAGCCGTCTTGGCGGGTTTTGGTCTTGTTGCACCGGAATGGAAACATTTGCTTGATTCCTCGGGACTCCGCGTCTGCGCTTGCCTCCTTAGCAACAAACAGAAAACTGGTACACTGCACCCGCTAGCGCCCGCCTGGCCTTGGTCGTCATGGCTCACATCATGTGAACCTCTCGAGGTGCTTCTTGAATAGATATCTCTGCTCCTCGAGAGCCAGCCTGAGGATGCCCTTCCCCCCCAAGGGAGGTCTTGGTGTCGCCCGCCTCATGAGGCTTGGCCCCTCGCGAGGGTCTTGACCTGTCGATGCTGAAGCTGGGCCGTACCCGGCCGTTGGTTGAGCCACGCCTTGGGCCGCAGGCAGGCAAGCCTGAGTACCCCCGGTCCCAGAAGGCCGATAGTAGCCCCCGGTCCCAAGGCGCGCTCGGACTTGGCTTCAAGGCGAAGCCAAAGGGCAAGTGTGGAGCTCCGCGGGCCCTAACCACATGCGGCCTTGGTCAACACGTGGCAATTGATGGGACGTGGGTGTCTCCACTTCCCCACGCTGCCTCGGCAACTACTCCTGGCTGTCAAAAAGGCTAGCGCCTGCTACGAAGCCTTTACTGCCCTTCCTTCATCTTGCTCAAGATCCCCTTCTCCTTCTGCCCAAAAAACTTCCAAATCCGCCGATCACTTCCCAGTCTGCCGACAATGGCGTCCAAGCATGCGGGATCTTTAGCTGCGGCCCCGTGCTAGACTCCTTGGTTCGAGCCGGCCTTGAGTGTGTCCACCATCACCGAGGAGAAGCACCTCGGCTCCGCACTCCAACTGACGGCGGACAACAGCAACAAGGGAGAGGAGACGAAGCTTTGGGTCGCCTCCACCAAGCCAGAAGCCTTGGGGGGCACTGCTTACCCCTTCTTTCAGCACGGCGTCCTTGCCGGGTTGGTTTCCCCTTTCTCCAAATTCTTCTATGTCGTCCTCCGCCATTACAAGCTCCAATCCCTCCATCTTCATCCCAACTCCATCCTCCTCCTGTCAATCTTTGCCTTTTTCAGCGAGGTGTTCCTAGGGGTGATGCCCTTCATGGCGCTACTTCGCCACTTCTTTTACCTTCGGGTCAATGGCACCCAGTGCTTGGGTTGCGCAATCTTCGTCGTGGCCAACAGCAGCAATGCGATCTTGTGGGCCGGGAAGAAGGTGGAGAATTTCCGGAACAAGTGGATTTTCCTGGACGCCAAGCGCACCCACGCCCGGCTGGAGCAGCCGACCTCGCAACTGATGCCCCTGGAAGGATGGGATCACGAGAAGCTCACTGATCCCCGGGCAGAGCCGCTGCTGGATAAGATGGCGGCGGACCTGAAGACCGATGACCCGAAGGAGGAGAAGCTGACGGGGGCCATGATCATCATGGAATTCCTGACGCGGCGCCTGGCTCCGCTCCAGGTGCACTCGCGCCCCCTGTGGAGGTTCAAGGGCGCAGAAGATGGCCTCCGGCTGCGCCTGAATGACTTGTCCAAGGAGGGGCTGGACAAGGTCGTGCGCGGCCTACTCGGGGTGGATCAGGGCTGCCCCCCGGAATCCCATCTCCGGTTGTACCGCCGCCCGGATGGGGAGAAGGTCGCCGGGGCCATGCCTGTCTTCAACGAGCAGAGGCTAGTGCCGCTGAAGCCTTCCCAGCCCTTGGGCTCCCCGGTGCCGGTGTCCTCTGGCGAGACTAAAGGAGAGAAGGAGGCAGACTCGAAGGCGACAAGGGAAGGGGCGGGGGAGACCTCTCCCCCGCGCCAGACCGATCTCATCCGCGTCGTCTCTGATGACGACACCGCTGGCGAGCACCCGGTCAGGGAGTCGCCGCGCTCCGCCTGGGTCACCACGAGGTCCAAGGGCACCCCTCGGAAGAAGCTAAAGCTGGGGGTCTCGAAGAAGGGCAGGTCGGCGCTGATCTCCCGAGGTTATGTCTCCGCCTCGTCGCCAGTTGCCACTGCCGCAGTCCCGGGCGCCGCGCCTTTGCTCGCTCCTGGGGCTCGTGCGCCAACGCCCATGCCCGCGAAGCCTGCAGGCATGGTGCTTCAGAAGAGGGCGAGTGATTACGCCGCCATGGACCAGTAAGCGTGCCCTCTTGTCTTGCTTTCTTAATCTAGTCATAATGTCTTGATGTTTCTGTCTCCTCTGTGTCTGGGCCAATGTCGGTGGCGAAGAAGAAGAGGGAGGAGGCCAGAGCCACCGAGGCCAAGCAGCCTATCGCAGCCGTGCCACCCCCGGTGCAGAAGGATGGGGCCGTCCTGCGCGCTCCTGGGGCTGGTTCGTCCTCCCGAGGCTCGGAGGCCCAGCCTTAGGAGGGGACGATCTCCGCAGCCAAGCCGGCGCCGGAGGGGCCCACCCTCAACTCGCCTGCTGAGGCCCCGAATGCTCCAGAGCCCTCGGCCCTTTTGTCGTTGTTGCTTCGCCAGTCCTGGTGCTGGCGCCGTCTCCTCCCCCGTCCATCATACCGTTGAACCGTGGCTCCCCTGTTGCGCCCGGTGCTCTGGAGGATGCTCTTTCCGCGCTGAACTAGTTTTGTGACGACCTTCAAGGCGCCGATCGGCGCCTAGCGTCAGGGCGCCTGGAGCTGATCTCGTGATGGCTTCGAGCCAAAGCATCTGTCAGGACGGCCTGGCACCAAGTCGTGGCGGCCTCGGAGGAAGGTGAAAAGGTAGCCAGCTTAGCCGCGGCCACACGCGACGCGGCGGTGAAGGATGCCAAGGCCGCCGAGGAGTGCTGTCGAGCGGCGGTGAAGGACACCAAGGCTGCCGAGGAGCGCTGCCGAGTGGCGGAGGCTGAGCTAAAGACTCTCCGCAACAAGCAGGCCGCCGAGGAGCGCTGCCGAGCGGCGGAGGCCAAGCTGAAGACTCTCCGCAACAAACAGGCCGCCGAGGCCCGTCAGCGCGAGGTGCAGGAGGAGGAGCTGAAGTCTCGGGAGGCTGCGGTCGCTGACTACGATAACGAGCTGGCGCAAGCAGCCCAGAAGCAGGCCACGAAGCACGACCGCCTGGGGAAGCTGAAGGAGGAGGTGGAGGCGGAGAAGGCCCAGCTGGAGGCCAAGGCAAAAGTTCTTGTCGAGGAACGAGCCGCCTTTGACTCCCTTGAGCGGAGGTCCCGTAAAGCACCGCAGGAGCTCGACGGAAGGGGGCTGAAGGAGCCGTTTGTGACTGCTAAGGAAGGCCCCGCTGAGCTACTCCCCCATCTTGTCATGGTGCTCGAGGGCGTTGTTGTTGGAGTCGGCCCCATGGTGGAGGGGGAAGCCTGCGCGCTCTCCGCTTCGGCTATGACGCGCGTCTTCAGCCACCTCCATCTTCACGACCCCAGCATCGACCTCGGAGCCTTGCTTGAGCATGTGGACGAGGAGCACTACACCGCCACTACCGAAGCCGTGAATGATCAGGTGGAGGCCCTGCTGTGGAAGTTCCTCGCCATCGACCCCGTGACCCCAGTTGATGGCGCCGCCGACCCTATGGCCACGGCTGACGACGACGACATTGTCGATGATGGGGTACTTCTTGCAGGCAATGGCAGCGCCCAAGGCTGAAGAAGAAGCTTGATGGTGGCGCTCCCTCCATTTTATTTCCTGCAATATGAATCGTGCCTCGCTGAGGTGTAAGAACTTATGTGTGGTACTTTGGAGAAACAATATGTCTTGTAATAATTTGCTAGGATTTTGAGATTTCCTTCCCATTTGCTTTAGTGTTCTGCGTCGGCAGGGCCCGGCCTTGCGCATACCTCAGCCGCCATTGGGTCGTCCGGATCACCAGGACGAAACCAAGGGGTGAGGGGCTACGTGACCAGTTAGGCTCCTGAGTCGCGATGCTCAGGAGTCCTCCTTCACGTACAAATAGCCCTCGGGAAGGAGATGCAAGATTAGGCCTTAGTGTTCTGTGTCGGCCGTGCCCGGCCCCGCGCATAGCTCAGCCGTTGTTGGGTTGTCCGGATCACCAGGACGAGACCAAGGGGTGAGGGGCTACATGACTAGTTAGGCTCCTGAGTCGCGATGCTCAGGAGTCCCCCTTGACGTACCAATAGACCTACATACCTTTCCTTGCTGATGTCCCGCTTGGGAGGGGCGCGCGAAGACCAGGTCCGAGGGACATGGCAGGGTGGCATACGCTAGGCATGACCTGAGCGTAGCCCCCGTGCCCAGCCCCCTCGCGCGACTCTCCCGAAGGGAAAGCATTGCGGCGAGGCTGAACACCGAGCCTGGCGGCTCCCTGAGGTTAATGCGGCCACGGGGCAGCCCCCAGTTGTTTATCACCAGCGCGGAGCATGGCGCTTCCGCACTTGCACGGGCATAGCCGCTCCTCGACCGTGTCGACTGCCAGCGCGGAGCATGGTGCTTCCACTGGTGCGTGGGTGGGGCTCCCTCTGAGTGAAACCCCCGGGGCATGTACAGCCCCGCCCTGACACGTGGCTTGCACGGCAGGGCTAGAGGAGGTGTCTATGGGCACTCGTGAGCCAGCGCGGGACTCACGAGGCCCTACCTCAAGGCGGGTTGCGCCTGAATTTGACTTGGAACACTTGTGATGGCCCTGCGAGATGGTTAGGCAACCTGCGCCGAATGAGTGTCCTGAGGTTATCACATGAGAAGGCCAAACACCAACCATCCCAGGAGGTGACGTGAACGGGGCCGGCCCGCCAGACAGAGCTCAGTTGTTGGGTTTATCGACGCTGCAGGGACGGACCCGAGCACAGACACCGTGCCCATTCTTCTCATGCGAAAATCCTGAAGAAAAACAACCGGCGCGCGGCTCCCGTGGTGATGAGGCACCGGGTCACACGCCTTAGCTCAGTCGCTTGGGATTAGCTCATGCGAGAACAAAGCACCAAGGGCCATGGGAGGTGACGTACACGGGAGTTGGCCCGCGAGCCAGAGCTCAGCCTCTTGGGTTTAGCGAAGCTGCAGGGACGGACCCGAGCACAGACGTCGTGCCAGTCCTTAATCATGAGGCGGTCGTGGGTGGGTTTGCAAGGACGTACGACATTCATTGTAACGCCCCGAGACCGACGCTCCAGAAGACTTCAAGCTATTCCGGGTTTCGCCGTGTGTTTCATTTGTGCCTGCCCTTTTATTTTTGCATTGCATCATGTCATCATGCCATCATCTCATAAATCTTTTGCACCTCAACTAAATAATTTGCATAGATCTTTTGATCTATTTAAATCGAGGGAAGGGTGACTTCTCTTTATAACATATCGTCCCAATATTAGAGAGCTATATTAAATAATTCTTTAATTTGGAATTAACCATAACACACTTGCAAAATATCCCATGCCGTTGTTATCTCAATTCTTGGTCTCCAACCTTGCCCATAATTTCTTTCATCATTTTCCGGAGCTCCACCAAAATCCTCAACATTTTGGACCTTCCCAAACCTCACTTCCTATTCAAATCATTTGAATTTAATTCAAATGAGTTTGAATTTACATCTTTCAATCGTGGCCTTTCTATTTTTCTTGTAACGAGCATATTTTTTGCGAGTCCGTGAAAATTATCCCCATGCATAAATCCTTTTCCTAACCCTCTCTTTCTTTTTATTCTCTTTAATTGTTTTCTGCTAAAAGAAAATATAAGAGAGAGAGAAGAGAGAGGTAAGCCCAGCCAGGCCTCTGGCCATTTCCTCTCCACACAGGCCGACCCAACCGGCCTCTCAGCCCAGCCGCCCCACCAGCTCTAACCCTAGCCCGATCCTCGATCCATCTCTCTCCCTCTCGTTCCCTGCCCGCCGCCACATACACACGCACGTCGCCAGGAGAGGATCCCACGATCCTCCCGCATCTCTCCCTCGATCCACTTCTCTCCCTCGATCCCCACGCTTCTCCTTCCTCTCGCTCGTCTCCCCTCCTCTCCTCGCGTCGCCTCTCCACCGCGCCATCGCCTCGCGCCTCCACCCCCTCGCGCCCGACCAGCGAGCCCCGCGACCACGCCCCAGCCGGCCCGCGCCCGGCCTCCACGCACCTGCAGGGACGGCCAACTCCGGCGGCCCTCCGTCGCCTGCGGCCGTGCCCTCCTCTTGCCTCGTCCAGCCGCGCCCTCTCCTTCCTCGATGGGTTTCTCCTCTGCCCGTGTCCACACCTCGCCGCTCCCCTTGGCCTCCGCGGCTGCTCTGTTGCCGTCGCCCGTGATGCCCGCGCTCCTCCTCTGCTGCACCTCCAACGACGGGCCTCGGGAGCAGGCAGCTTGCCCGGCCTTCTCTCGTGCGGCCTCCTTGCAGCTCCAAGCGGATACGTCCATTGCTCCACCTTGGGCGTGGTTTTGCCGCCGCTGGGTGCCCGCCTCCTGCTCGGACAGGGTTCCTTCGACTCCAAGCCGTTGCTCGCTTCTCGAGCTGCCGCTCGAGGTCAGAACTCCCCTGTGTGCGACCACCACCTTCTGTTGCATCCCGTGCACACCCGTTTGTTTTCCCTCATGGATGCCAAGACCACCTAGTAATTGTTGGACTCAAGGACCATCAAGACCGAGACCGCCCGAACCATGTCGTCTCACCGGATCGTCAAGACCATCTCGGTTTTCGCCAAGTACCTCGCTCAAGGCGTTGGATGCGTCAAGTTCCACTATGACATGACCACTACTGTTGTTGAGGGTTTCGTCAAGTTCAACTACATAGACTACGCCCGAAGACGTTGGATGCGTCAAGTTCCACTATGACATGACCACTACTGTTGTTGAGGGTTTCGTCAAGTTCAACTACATAGACTACGAGCCGTGTACGACTACCATCGCCAAGACCGCCAGGTTCGACTACCGCCGACGTGTACAACTTCAGTCGCGAGAACGTCTACTTCCACTACGACACGAGTACAACTACTTCCACTACAACCCGTGTACCACTACTTCCTTCGACGAACGCGTCCCGCCTAAAAAATGCACGCTTCGAAGGTATAACCCCGAGACGACGTCCGTGGACCGAATGCATTTGTTGTATGAGATGCACCCTATGTTTGGACCGTGTCCGAATTGTTCCTTACTGCGTTCCTCGTTTGCCATGCCGCCGTCCCGTGGGAACCCGGTAGTCGGGAGCACCCCACCATCTCTAGCATGTTGCGCATATCCGCACGCCTCCTTTTGCACCAGTATCTCCGTGAGCTACCGGAACCAATATGTTGCCGTGGCATCATTTTCGGATTCGTTGCCGTGGCACCCGTTTTGTTCCGCCATGGTAATGCTTCATAACATGCTCATGTCAACTTTTAATAAAAAATGCTTAAAACTTGCATATGTCATCCGCATCATGATAACAACAATTAAAATGTTTATATTTGTTGTTTCCATTAATTTGCTTAATGCATATGGGGATTTACCGGATTTGTTGTTTGTTATATCGGCCCCATTTAAATTGCTTAGATGGTATAGTTTTGTTATGCTTCACCTCTTGCCATGTTAACCAATATTTAATATTGTTGAGTACCTAATCGGGAGTGAACTAAATAATTGATGTGGTGTTTCATCAATATGCAACTCGTTGTATATTGGGCTCCATTTAACTTGTAGTTTTGTTTGTGCATATTGCCATGCCATGCTATTTAAACCGGACATGCATCATACTTGTTTGCGCATCATGCCATGTTTATGTGATTGTTGGTTTACTATGTTGTTTGCTTCTTTCCGGGTTGCTTCTCTTGTTAGCTTCGGTTTCGTTCCGGAGTTGTGAGGATTCGTTCGACTACGTCCGTTTGTCTTCTTCATGGACTCGTTCTTCTTCCTTGCGGGATTTCAGGCAAGATGACCATACCCTCGAAATCACTTCTATCTTTGCTTGCTAGATGCTCGCTCTTTTGCTATGCCTATGCTACGATGCCTACCACTTGCTATATCATGCCTCCCATGTTGCCATGTCAAGCCTCTAACCATCCTTTCCTAGCAAACCGTTGTTTGGCTATGTTACCGCTTTGCTCAGCCTCTCTTATAAGCGTTGTTAGTTGCAGGTGAAGATGAAGTTTGTTCCTTGTTGGAACATGGAGATGTTGTTCCTTGTTGGAACATGTTTACTTGTTGGGATATCACAATATATCTTATTTAATTAATGCATCTATATACTTGGTAAAGGGTGGAAGGCTCGGCCTTATGCACAGTGTTTTGTTCCACTCTTGCCGCCCTAGTTTCCGTCATATCGGTATTATGTTCCCGGATTTTGCGTCCCTAACGCGGTTGGGTGATTTATGGGACCTCCTTGACAATTCGCTTTGAATAAGACTCCTCCAGCAAGGCCCAACCTTGGTTTTACCATTTGACTACCTACCACATATACCCCTTCCCTTGGGTTCTGCAGACTCAAGGGTCATCTTTATTTTAGCCCCCGGGCCGGTGCTCCCTCAGTGTTGGTCCGAACCAAGCAACTGCCGGGCCACCACGGGAAACTCGAGGCTTGGTTTTACTCGTAGCTTGACTTATCCGGTGTGCCACGAGAGCGAATGCGTGCGACTCCTATCGGGATTTGTCGGCACATCGGGCGGCTTTGCTGGTCTTGTTTTATTCTTTGTCGAAATGTCTTGTGGCAGGATTCCGAGACTGATCGGGTCTTCCCGGGGAGAAGGAATATCCTTCGTTGATCGCGAGAGCTTATAATGGGCTAAGTTGGGACACCCCTGCAGGGTATTATCTTTCAAAAGCCGTGCCCGCGGTTATGAGGCAGATGGGAATTTGTTAATGTCCGGTTGTAGAAAACCCGAAGTTGACCTTAATTAAAATACATCAACGGCGTGTGTAACCGTGATGGTCTCTTCTCGTGAGTCAGGAAGTGAACACGGTGTTGGAGTTATGCTTGACGTAGGTTGTTCTAGGATCACTTCTTGATCATAGTTGTTCGACCGTGCTTTTGCCTTCTCTTCTAGCTCTCATTTGCGTATGTTAGACACCAGATATGCTAGTCGCTTGCTGCAGCTCCACCTCACTACCCTGTCCTACCTATAAGCTTAAATAGTCTTGATCTCGCGGGTGTGAGATTGCGGAGTCCAGTGACTCACAGATACTTCCAAAACCAGTTTGCAGGTGCCGATGAAACCGTGCAGGTGACGCATCCGAGCTCAAGGAGTAGCTCGATGAAGATCTTGTTCTTTGTGTTGTTTCGTTTCAGTCGATCAGTAGTGGAGCCCAGTTGGGACGATCGGGGATCTGTGTAGCATTTGGGGTAGTCTTCTTTTATTTTGGTTCCGTAGTCGGACCTTGATTGTATCTGTATGATGTAATGCTTTACTCATGTATTGCGTGAAGTGGCGATTGTAAGCCAACTATGTATCTCTTTCCCTTATGTATTACATGAGTTGTGTGAAGATTACCTCACTTGCGACATTGCTTTCAATGCGGTTATGCCTCTAAGTCGTGCTTCGACACGTGTGAGATATAGCCGCATCGAGGGCGTTAGAAGTTGGTAATCAGAGCCATCCCCGACTTAGGAGCCCCCTGCTTGATTGTTTGCTGGTGTTGTTGAGTCTAGAAAAAAATGTTTTGAGTCTTAGGACTTTATATATCGGAGAGTAGGATTCTTTTTACTTCTCAGTCCCTTCGTCGCTCTGGTGAGGCATCCTGACGTAGAGTTTTGACTCTTTCTCTTCTCAAATTTCACTAAAAATTTTTTAGGATCACGCGGGTATCTTGGAATCGTGCCGATGGTTTTGTGACGAGAACATTGTTCTTGGTGCCTCCTGACATTTAGGGGTTGTGGCAGTGTCCCAGGGAGTTGAGCTCTGAGGTGTTGTCGTCACAATTTTATCGTTGCAGTTCTGGAATACCTGAGCTTTGCCGACATCGAAAATCTCTTTTGTGCAGTTGTTGGTGAGATAACCCGATAACCCGATCTTTGGGGCGAGTTCGAGGGTATTGCCATGACTTCGTATAATGTATGCTTTTGAAGGTCGAGGTAAACGATTTCGGAGTTTTCTTGGTTATGTGTTGAAGGATGGATACAAATGGATCTAGGTATTGTTAGTTTGGGTGATATATTTTGTGTCCCTGTATCCCCAACACCTGATTGCATAACCAGAAAGTTTCGGGAGTTTATAAGTGGGAATTCAAGTGTCTCGTAGGATATCTTTCCAACACACACATGATACGATATGGGATCTATCATATGTTTGTTTCCGGCTTATTCTGCAAGCCAAATCCTTTGTTTTTGTTTTGAGTTGTGCTATTCGAGTTGCTTCGAAGTCAAATGTGGATTCCATACCTTATTCTAAGCGGTGTTCTCATATTTCTATGTGGATGCTAATCGTTCTTGTTCATCAAGGTCGCTCTTTTCAATCCTTTCCAACCGTGTGCTTCTCTCCAAGTAAATCCAATCATTCCAACATTCGCAAGATCAATTCTAAGCTTTTCTCAACGGTGTTCATTTCATCCGACCCAAGTTGCCTTTGTTTTCCTCCCTCCCACCCTTTTTCTTCAAGGACTCAGATTTCTTAATCAAGTATCCATTTTATTGAGGGAAGTTTCTTCATTCTTTTCCTTTAAATGTTTTATCCGGTGATTTCTCATGAAGACGCTAAGGAAGCTTCAACCTTATCATTTTTCCATTCTAATTTTCTTCTCCGGTGGATTTAGTTCAAGATTTCGGTGTTGATCTTATCCCTTTTCTTCTTTTCACAATGCTCTCTCATGCCGGTGTATCTCCTAATCATTCACTTCTCGCTATTCATTTGGTTGGGAGTGATGAAGATATCTCAGAAGATTCAAGTTTCCATTCTCAATTCACTCAAGTTCTTTTGAGGATGCTATCTTATTCAAGCCATTTAATTCAACTGGCGCAATCTATCTTTTAAATCGTTCAACGATGTTTCTTTTGAGTGGGCCCTAACCCACAGGTCTTTTCCCAGGATCTTACCTGACTCTTCTATTTTCACGGAGCTTCTAAAATTCTTTTCAAAGTTTGACGTAAGAATGAATTTTCTTCAGTCATATGTCTTTCTCCAAGATCTTCTAAATTCTTTTCATTGTTAGCTCAACCTTTCTAATTTTCATCCCGGAGTATCTCAACAATTCATGCTGGTGTTTCTCATCGTCATTCTCAACATTTGAAGACCAAAGAAGAGTTTCTCTTAAATCTTGCTCCATTCTCTTCAAGATTCATGGTTCTAGCTTGATGCCATCCTCTCATAATTGTTTTCGATTGTGAGAATTCTTTTCACCCATCCGGAGCAATTCAGGAGTCTTTTCAGTTTGATTCTTCTGAGCCCATCATCTCAGAATTATTCATTCCAGCTTTCAGCTCTCGTTCTCCAAATCTTACCGGTGCATCATTCAAATATCCTCTAATCAGTTCATGATCTCTTCGTTCTAATGTATCTAAATTCTGTCAAGCATCTTTATTCGTTTTCTAATTCTTCACGGTGAATTGTGCCTTTGCCACTTTCATTTTCAATTCTTACGGTGGTTCGTTCAAGAGTTCTCTTCCTTCGTTATCATATAGATTCATTCGTTCTTCCCAAATCCTACCGGCGGATCGTTGAAGACCTTCCCAAGTTGAGCAATATCTCTCTTCAATCCTTTTTCAACGAGAATAAGTAGTATGCCTAATCCGTTGCTTGTCATCAATCTAAATTGGTGAAGGATACGCATAACATAATTCTTGTTCTTGTTTCATCCAAGTGATTAATTCCTTCTTTCGGAGTTTGTTCATGATGAATAAATTCTCGGTTTCAATTGTTTCATCTTTTCTTTTCTGGAGTTCCAAGCTCTCATCATCACGAAGATCCATCTAAATCATTGCAAGGCTTCACCTTGTGTTTTCAACTTCTCTTTCTTTTTATCATCCTTTTCTTACCGGAGTTCTTCATGGAGGTTCTACATGGTGCTTCGTCAAGGATTCTTTTCATTCTTCAAATGTTCATCAAGATTTCTCGCGGAGTTAAGATCCGTCAAGCCATACTTAAAAATAAACATGGTGCTCAACACATGATTTGTTTTGAGGAGTTCAAGTAATCTTCATCTTGCATTCCAAAGTGCAATTCGTTCTACCTTATCTTTTGAGATGGTGTTATGTCACTCTTGACAATTTCCTTCATGTTTCATGATTCATATGTTGTCAAGAATGAGGTATTTTAAATCCATCAATCTCTTCGTTGGAGTTATCTTGTGTCATATTTCACCTAAAGCCTTCCCTAAGGAATGTTGTATCGTGGTGCTTATCAATGATCTAAGTTTTCTCCTATCCTCTCGGCAAAAGCAGTTTTCATCTCTCCATTGATCTCAAGCAATCAATTGTTTCCATTAGTGGCCGGTTGTCACCTCATAATGTTGAGATGTTTCCATAAGTCCACTACAAGGTTATTCTTTTTGTTGTTGGTTTTCCAACAACTCCGTTCTATCCTTCTTTTTAAGGGTGCTTTCCAAACTCATTTGTGGTAGAAGTTGTCATTTTCTTCTCCATTCCTTTATTCCAATGATCTATCTTCAATTTTTCTTCCGGAGGCATTGTGATGTTGCTCTCTTCGACCCATCATCTTCTTTTGTCAAGACCATGTCCTTTTCCTTGCTTATCGATTTAACCGGAGTGTTGTGCCTATCGTTCCTCTTTTAACCAGAGTCTCATCCAGGTGCTTTCATTTTGCCAAGTTCATGATTCAAATTCCTTCCATTTTCAGTCGGAGTGCTGCCCAAACTATATCATTCTTATCTCGTTTCAACCAGAGTGGTTCCAATTCCTTCTTGTCCATTGTACTCGTCATTCATAGCTTTGCAACCCCCAAGGTTCACATGGTGTTCCTTGTTTCTATTTTCATCAGGAATGCTCTCAATTTCGTTCAACTCTATTGTGTTATTCTTTCAAGTTTTCAACCTCTCGAGGTTCATTGGTTTCACTCGTTTGTCAAAGAAGCAACTTAGTTTTACCTCTTTCGTCTTTCGTTTTCTATCCGGTGCCATCCTAGATCTCGGGACGAGATCCTCTCGTAGTGGTGGAGTGTTGTAACGCCCCGAGACCGACGCTCCAGAAGACTTCCAGCTATTCCGGGTTTCGCCGTGTGTTTCATTTGTGCCTGCCCTTTTATTTTTGCATTGCATCATGTCATCATGCCATCATCTCATAAATCTTTTGCACCTCAACTAAATAATTTGCATAGATCTTTTGATCTATTTAAATCGAGGGAAGGGTGACTTCTCTTTATAACATATCGTCCCAATATTAGGGAGCTATATTAAATAATTCTTTAATTTGGAATTAACCATAACACACTTGCAAAATATCCAATGTCGTTGTTATCTCAATTCTTGGTCTCCAACCTTGCCCATAATTTCTTTCATCATTTTCCGGAGCTCCACCAAAAATCCTCAACATTTTTGGACCTTCCCAAACCTCACTTCCTATTCAAATCATTTGAATTTAATTCAAATGAGTTTGAATTTACATCTTCAATCGTGGCCTTTCTATTTTTCTTGGAGCGAGCATATTTTTGCGAGTCCGTGAAAATTATCCCCATCATAAATCCTTTTCCTAACCCTCTCTTTCTTTTTATTCTCTTTAATTGTTTTCTGCTAAAGAAAATATAAGAGAGAGAGAAGAGAGAGGTAAGCCCAGCCAGGCCTCCGGCCATTTCCTCTCCACAGGCCGACCCAACCGGCCTCTCAGGCCCAGTCGCCCCAACAGCTCTAACCCTAGCCCGATCCCCTCGATCCATCTCTCTCTCTCTCGTTCCCTGCCCGCCGCCACATACACACACACGTCGCCAGGGAGAGGATCCCACGATCCTCCCGCATCTCTCCCTCGATCCACTTCTCTCCCTCGATCCCCACGCTTCTCCTTCCTCTCGCTCGTCTCCCCTCCTCTCCTCGCGTCGCCTCTCCACCGCGCCATCGCCTCGCGCCTCCACCCCCCTCGCGCCGACCAGCGAGCCCAGCGACCACGCCCAGCCGGCCCCGCGCCCGGCCTCACTGCAACCTGCCAGGGGCAGCCAACTCCGGCGGCCCTCCGTCGCCTGGCCGTGCCCCTCCTCTGCCTCGTCCAGTAGCGCCCTCTCCTTCCTCGATGGGTTTCTCCTCTGCCCGTGTCCACACCTCGCCGCTCCCCTTGGCCTCCAGCGGCTGCTCTGTTGCCGTCGCCCGTGATGCCCGCGCTCCTCCTCTGCTGCGCCTCAGCAGCGGGCCTCGGGAACGAGCAGCTTGCCGGCCTTCTCTCGTGCCGGCCTCCTTGCAGCTCCAAAGCGGATACGTCCATTGCTCCACCTTGGCCGTGGTTTTGCCGCCGCCTGGGTGCCCGCCTCTGCTCGGCCGGGGTTCCTTCGACTCCAAGCCGTTGCTACGCTTCTCGAGCTGCCGCTCAGGTCAGTAACCCTGTGTGTGCGACCACCACCTTCTGTTGCATCCCGTGCACACCCGTTTGTTTTCCCTCATGGATGCCAAGACCACCTAGTAATTGTTGGACTCAAGGACCATCAAGACCGAGACCGCCCGAACCATGTCGTCTCACCGGATCGTCAAGAACATCTCGGTTTCGCAAGTACCTCTCGCCCGAAGGCGTTGGATGCGTCAAGTTCCACTATGACATGCACCACTACTGTTGTTGAGGGTTTCGTCAAGTTCAACTACATAGACTACGAGCCGTGTGCGACTACCATCGCCAAGACCGCCAAGTTCGACTACGCCGGCGTGTACAACTTGATCGCGAGCGTCTACTTCCACTACGACACGAGTACAACTACTTCCACTACAACCCGTGTACCACTATTTCCTTGACGAACGCGTTCCGCCCCAAAAATGCACGCTTGAAGGTATAACCCGAGACGGCGTCCGTGGACCGAATGCATTTGTTGTATGAGATGCACCCTATGTTTGGACCGTGTCCGAATTGTTCCTTACCCGTTCCTCGTTTGCCATGCCGCCGTCCGTGGGAACCCGGTAGTCGGGAGCACCCCACCATCTCTAGCATGTTGCGCATATCCGCACGCCTCCTTTTGCACCGGTATCTCCGTGAGCTACCGGAACCGATATGTTGCCGTGGCATCATTTTCGGATTCGTTGCCGTGGCACCCGTTTTGTTCCGCCATGGTAATGCTTCATAACATGCTCATGTCAACTTTTAATAAAAATTGCTTAAAACTTGCATATGTCATCCGCATCATGATAACAACAATTAAAATGTTTATATTTGTTGTTTCCATTAATTTGCTTAATGCATATGGGGATTTACGGATTTGTTGTTTTGTTATATCGGCCCCATTTAAATTGCTTAGATGGTATAGTTTTGTTATGCTTCACCTCTTGCCATGTTAACCAATATTTAATATTGTTGAGTACCTAATCGGGAGTGAACTAAATAATTGATGTGGTGTTTCATCAATATGCAACTCGTTGCATATTGGGCTCCATTTAACTTGTAGTTTTGTTTGTGCATATTGCCATGCCATGCTATTTAAACCGGACATGCATCATACTTGTTTGCGCATCATGCCATGTTTATGTGATTGTTGGTTTACTATGTTGTTTGCTTCTTTCCGGGTTGCTTCTCTTGTTAGCTTCGGTTTCTTTCCGGAGTTGTGAGGATTCGTTCGACTACGTCCGTTTGTCTTCTTCATGGACTCGTTCTTCTTCCTTGCGGGATTTCAGGCAAGATGACCATACCCTCGAAATCACTTCTATCTTTGCTTGCTAGATGCTCGCTCTTTTGCTATGCCTATGCTACGATGCCTACCACTTGCTATATCATGCCTCCCATGTTGCCATGTCAAGCCTCTAACCATCCTTTCCTAGCAAACCGTTGTTTGGCTATGTTACCGCTTTGCTCAGCCTCTCTTATAGCGTTGTTAGTTGCAGGTGAAGATGAATTTTGTTCCTTGTTGGAACATGCAGATGTTGTTCCTTGTTGGAACATGTTTACTTGTTGGGATATCACAATATATCTTATTTAATTAATGCATCTATATACTTGGTAAAGGGTGGAAGGCTCGGCCTTATGCACAGTGTTTTGTTCCACTCTTGCCGCCCTAGTTTCCGTCATATCGGTATTATGTTCCCGGATTATGCGTCCCTAACGCGGTTGAGTGATTTATGGGACCCCCTTGACAATTCGCTTTGAATAATAATCCTACAGCAAGGACAAAACTTGGTTTTACCATTTGACTACCTACCACATATACCCCTTCCACAGGGTTCTGCAGACTCAAGGGTCATCTTTATTTTAGCCCCCGGGCCGGTGCTCCTCCGAGTGTTGGTCCGAACCGAGCAACCCTTGGGTCCACCACGGGAAACTTCGAGGGTTGGTTTTACTCGTAGCTTGACTTATCCGGTGTGCCCTGAGAACGAGGTGCGTGCGACTCCTATCGGGATTTGTCGGCACATCGGGCGGCTTTGCTGGTCTTGTTTTATTGCTGTCGAAATGTCTTGTAGCCGGGATTCCGAGACTGATCGGGTCTTCCCGGGGAGAAGGAATATCCTTCGTTGATCGCGAGAGCTTATAATGGGCTAAGTTGGGACACCCCTGCAGGGTATTATCTTTCGAAAGCCGTGAACGCGGTTATGAGGCAGTTGGGAATTTGATAATGTCCTCTTGTAGAAAACCCGAAGTTGACCTTAATTAAAATACATCAACCCGGCGTGTGTAACCGTGATGGTCTCTTCTCGTGAGTCCGGGAAGTGAACACGATGTTGGAGTTATGCTTGACGTGGGTTGTTCTAGGATCACTTCTTGATCATAGTTGTTCGACCGTGCTTTTGCCTTCTCTTCTAGCTCTCATTTGCGTATGTTAGACACCAGATATGCTAGTCGCTTGCTGCAGCTCCACCTCACTACCCTGTCCTACCTATAAGCTTAAATAGTCTTGATCTCGCGGGTGTGAGATTGCTGAGTCCCAGTGACTCACAGATACTTCCAAAACCAGTTTGCAGGTGCCGATGAAACCGTGCAGGTGACGCATCCGAGCTCAAGGAGTAGCTCGATGAAGATCTTGTTCTTTGTGTTGTTTCGTTTGATCGATCAAGAGTGGAGCCCAGTTGGGGACGATCGGGGATCTGTAGCATTTTGGGTAGTCTTCTTTTATTTTGGTTCCGTAGTCGGACCTTGATTGTATCTGTATGATGTAATGCTTTACTCATGTATTGCGTGAAGTGGCGATTGTAAGCCAACTATGTATCTCTTTCCCTTATGTATTACATGGGTTGTGTGAAGATTACCTCCCTTGCGACATTGCTTTCAATGCGGTTATGCCTCTAAGTCGTGCTTCGACACGTGTGAGATATAGCCGCATCGAGGGCGTTACATTCATGGCAATGAAGTACCGGGCAGGCATATGATAATCATAAAGAAACTGATGGCAAGAGCAAAGCTATCTCTGATAGATGCAAAACGATACATGCCACAGGGACAGACCCACGCAGCCTGGGGATGATGCAGCCCGAGGGGAGCCCCCAACAGACTGAATCAAAGACGCGACAGGATACATGTCGTAGGGACAGGCCCACGCGATGTGGGGACAATGCAGCCGAGGTGCGCCCCCAACTTAATAAACCGGAAAATGTCACCTGGCACCACTGCTGAAGAAGTGTTGGAGTAGCTGAAGACGCGTGCTGAAGAAGTCGCTCCTCACGATTCACCTGGATCCTGGACCTCAGAAGGCTCTGGGGGCTCAGGAGGCTCGCGAAGAACCGTCACCATCTCCACAGGGTCGCCTGGTGCCTGGCCTCCTGAGCTGCCAGAACGCTCCGAAGGTGGCGCTAGAAGGTGACAGCCGCGTTCGGCAGGCCGAAAGGCATGCGAACGTAGCTGTGACGGGGGCCCTCGCAATGACCAACGCGCGATAGCCAGAAGCACTCCTGAGATGCGGCCATGTTGAGCCCGGGAATGTTGACGCAGGCGCGTAGCTCGTTATCCTCGCCAGGAAAAGGAGCTGCGTTGGGTAGGGATGGCAATGGGGACAATCCCCTATGGGGATATCTACAACATCCCCATCCCCATCTATTCCCTATCATCCCGTCCCCTTCCCTGTTTACATTATCGGGGATGAAATTTCCCCATACCCATGCCCCACTAGGGAATGGGGCCCCATCCCCATAAACAAATAATCATATACATAATATGACACCCCATAATCAACATACATACATGGTGTTGTCCTTGTCCTGCTAATGCCTATCTAGGTCGTACTGACTTCTTGGTCATGGTGGCAGCTGAGGTGAGGATGTGAGATAGGTTTAAGGTTTTTTAGAGCTTTTTTTTGTTTTCGCAAGTTTGTTTGTGAATACTTTAAGGTTAACCATAGTATCACAGTTACTAACCGGGTCCCCGATGGGTATTGGGTATGGGGAATAGGATATCGTCCCCATCCCCATTGTACCCTATGGGGAATAAAATAGTTTGGTAAATATCCCCATGGGGATGTTTTTCACCCATCCCCAACCCCTAATAGATGAAATCCCCACGGGTTTGGCGGGTATGGGGAACCGTTGCCATCCCTAGCGCCGGGTGGTGGGCGGCGGTCGCCGCGCATGGCTCTTGCCTCTTGAAGCTCCTCGGTTGCATTGGTGATGAACTCCTGAGCACCAGGCACCTCGTGCCTTGTGCCCTCCTGGCGGAAGCGCGCACTAAAGCACGCCTCCACGTGGTGCCCGAGCGCCTCCCTCGTGACGTTGGCTAGGTCAGAGGCCCTCCAGAGGAGAGCCCCGAGCCCAGCCCGAGAGGGGTGCCAGGCGCGCCTTCCTATGCGAGAGAGGGAGGTGCCCCGTCCGTGGGCGCCTGTTCCTGAGGTGGTGCCGCTGGAGACACCGCTCTCCTGAGGCTCTTGGAGGAGCAGCTTCTTCTTCTTCTTGGGGACGACCACAGGAGGGTAGATGGTGCTTTCGTCGTCTGGGTTCTTGACTGCAGCATCCTGGTAGGCGTGCTCGAGAGAGCACAATGCGTCCTTCTCGTCACAGGCGATCGCGATGATGTCGCGCTTCCCTGGCATCTTGAGGACGTTGTAACCATGATGAGTCAATACCATGAACTTGGCTAGGGCTGGGTACCCAAGGATAGCGTTGTACGGAAGGCGGATGTGGGCAACACCGAAGTTGATGAGCTCTGTGCAGTAGTTGTCGCGCAGGCCGAAGGTGACAGGGAGGCGGATCTGCCCTATCGGGGTGGTGGAGCCGTCGGTCACTCCTAAGAAGGGCTTGGTGGGCTGCAGCTGATCATAGGGTACTTGGAGGCGGTCGAACGTATCAATGGAAAGAACATTGAGCCCCGCACCACCGTCGATGAGGGTCTTGGTGATGATGAATTTGCTGATGACGGGAGAGCAGAGCATCGGGAGGGCGCCGGCGATTGCCGCGCACTTGAGCTGGTTTGACAAGCTGAAGGTGATGATGCACTTGGACCACCTGAGCGGACGCGTGGCCTCGAGCCTGGGGAGGGCCGCATTTACCTCATGGGTGAACTGCTTGAAGAGGCGTTGAGAGGCTGGGGCCTGAGCACCACCCAAGATGCAGGCAATGGCACGAGGCTCCTGGAAGCCCCCAGCCCCCTCGTCCTGGTGGTGGTCGTCGTTCCTTCTTGGTGGTGGTGGCAGCGGAGGGAGGCCAGCGTTGCCCTGAGGACGGTCCTCACGAGGCTGTTCTCTCTAGGCACCCTCACGAGGCTGGACCTGCCAGCGGTCCTCACGAGGCTGCTCGCGCCACTCCTTGCGGGGGCCGCGGTCGTCCCAGCATCCTCCACTTCGGCCTCCTCCACGGCCGTAGCCTCGATCATTGTGCTCGGGGCGACGACCGAGGCACCCATCGTGGATGGCCCTGAGCTCCTGACAGTCATTGGTGTTGTGGCTATGTACGTTGTGGAAGACGCGGAACGGATAGCTGCCCTTGGATCACTCTGGGTGGTCGTAGCGCTTCATCTTTGGTTCAGCCGCGAGCACGGCCGCCCCCTTGCGCTTCACGTCCTTGGCCTTGGCCTTCTTGTCTTCTGGGTCGGCCGCTGGGAGCTCGAGGAGGGAGAGGCGTTCTTCCTCAGCTCTCAAACACTTGATTGCCATGTTGAACATCTCTAGAGCCGTGCACAGGTCCTCGTGTATGGCAAGCTCCTCCTTCATCTTGACATCGCGGACACCATCAGGGAATGCTGAGATGATGGCCTCGTCCGAAACCATGGGGATATTGAGTCGAACACTGTTGAAGTGTTGGACGTACTTATGCAGGGTCTCCCCTGGCTGCTGCTTGATGCGCCACAGGTCACCCGCAGTAGGCGGGCGGTCGCGAGTGCCCTCGAAGTTGGCGATGAAACACTCGCGCATCTCGCCCCGAGAGGAGATCGATCCCGCGGGCAGGTTCAGGAGGCACGAGCACGCGCCGTCCTTGAGAGCCATGGGAAACCAGTTCGCCATGACCTTCTCGTCGCCGTTGGCCGCCTTGATGCTCAGCTCGTAGAGCTGCATGAACTCAGTAAGGTCGGGGGTGCCGTCGTAGCATGGAGGCAGGTCGGGCTTGAACTTCCCCGACCAGACGACACTGCGTAGCTCGAGGGCGGTGGTCACGGGATCCCGTCGTGAAGGTGGAGCCTGATCTTGGTACTCACGTTCCACCACCACTGGTGGCGCGCGGTCTTGACGTGGTGGTGCTGGGAGCGCACGAGCATCTTCTTGCGGCCGCTGGACCTCCTGGCAGCATTCTTCTCCATGTGCAGGCGCCCTGTGCGGCGGGTCGCGCCGTGGGGCCCTGTGCCTTGGTCCAAGGGCGACATCTTAACAAGGAGGTGGCAGAGGTGCTCCATGGGCTACGTCGCCTGCGGTAGGCGGCGGGCGAGGCAGCGAGAGAGACGGTGTAGGAGAGCCCCCAGCGGCACTGACAAGCTCGGCGATGCGGTCCAGCCAGTCTTCGTAGAAGTCGTCGACATGCTGATAGCGCAGGAGCTCGCGCGCCATGAGGAGCGTAGCCTGCTCGTCCGCCGGCCCGCGACGTGCATGACATGACGAACCAGCCGGAGTCAACGACAGGGTGGTTGTGCGTCCATCACGCCATACAGAGGGGTGCAGCGACATAGCTTGCTGCTCATGCCCCGCCGGGCCAGTGGCGGCGTTGGCGGCAGGCGATGGAGAACGACGGGGAGGCCTGCCGACAGGCGCCGTCTGGGTGATGCGAGCGATGAGGGCGGCCCGACGCTCAGCACGGGCTCGACGGGCGTCAGCCATGGAAGCGGTGGAGCAGCGGCGAGTAGATCGGCGGAAGAGAGGCTTGCTGGACCCCTCACTGCTTCCATGTCGCTCTTGTCGCGTTCGCGTTGCACCCCGGCATGCTGGACCCTCCATGTCGCTCACCGAATTGAACGAGCTTCGTCTTGCGTTTTCGCTCGCTTATGGGACCGCAGTTGAGAGCAAACCGACATCCCTCCCCCTCCCCAGCCCGCGTCATTTATACTACTACTCCCTCTGTTTTATGCGGACTAAATAAATACAGAGGGAGTATACTACAGATGAGGATCCCCTGACGTGGCCGAACCCATTGAGTAACTGACATGCGGGGCCTACCAAGCATGGGGCCCGCCAGTAAGTGATCGAAAGGGAGGGTAAGGCAGGGATACCTACGTCAGAGGATCCACTTCCACTACTACTCCCTCCTTCCATCTATACAGGGCCTAATGTGTTTTTCGAGGCTAACTTTGAGCAAATGTTAGAGTAATAATATATGACATGCAATTACACAAAGCATACGGTCAAATTCGTATGTGAAAGGAGCTTCCAATGATATAATTTTCACATTATACATCTCATGTACTATTAATCTTGTTAATAGTCAAAGGCGGTTTTGAAAAACGCATTAGATCATGGTTAATAATGTAGCCGGCTGTTGGCTATAAAGAGATGCCGCCTCACTTAGAGCCATCATAAAAAATACTCATATAAGCATTTAGTCTTTGCATGGTTAAGTAATAGGTTGGCTCTTAGAATGGCTATTAGGTTGGCTCTAAGCATTTAATATTTACATGAGCAAGTTATATGATTGCAAGAGAGTTGCATGCATACTATTTTTTATTGATCTATGTGTTATAGCCGGGCTGTAGAATAAGAGCCCGCTTCGCTGTCTCTCCTCTCTTCTCACTCCTCCAAGTAGGATTTTAATGACATGGCAAGTCTTATAGCCTGCTGACTAGGAATTATTAGACTTGCTCTTAGGCCCTATATAAATGGAAGGAGGGAGTACTATGAGCACTGCATACTCTACTACAGATGTTGTCAGTACTCCACTAGTACAATTGGACAAGGAGCTTAGAAAAAAGTTACTATTGGACTAGCTATACGTGGCGAAATCCTAGTAGGAAGAGCATACGCGAGAACAAGCACATTCATGTGGTTGAAAACAAATTGGAAACCATCTATGTTTGAATACAAATCTAGGAGTGCGTAGGAATCTAACAATATTGGTAGGCGTTGTGGAATGTTGATACTTTTTACGTAAGTTTGTTCAAAGTAGAGATACTTTGACTACACATAAAACTTATATGTAAACTAGAAAGGATCGGAGGGAGTATATTGTACATTCAAAAGCGAAACAAACAATGAATACCCTTTATATATGATTTGCGGATGCTATGATCACCGATTCAAAATTTTGAATCCGCCTTAGGTATCACACATACACCCATTCGTTCCCTCTCGATTTCATCTCGGGGTCCAGAGATCGATTGAAAGAGGACTAGGGTGGGTACAATACGTTCGTTTCGCTTATGAACGTACAATATACTCCTTCGATCCCGGAGACCCCAGTGGGTCATTTCTATCATAGAAACAGACCTAACCTTTATCTCCTTGCACGACACACAATTGACCTCTCAACATCAATCGATCTGGTCAAGATGTGTCGGGGCATGAACCGAATGGGATGTAAAAACTAAGACAGGAAGCGACACGTAGTGGAGGCAAAGTGAAACTTTAAACGAACCGTTTGTTTGTATGCATGTCAGACAAATTACAACACTGGAAATACAAGCATGGTCTAGGCCCACATGCGAACGATACTCGGCGGAATGTTCAAATGAGGCATGCGGGAGAATGGACACGACCAGAGGGCGGCATGATCGATGGAGAAGAGGGTTGGAGATGATTGAGAAATAAGCAACGCCACATGATTATACTTGAACGGCTCAAATAAACAATAAGTTCTCTCGTTTTCCCTTCCGTCTTGGCCATGGAGTAAGATGCTCCCTTTTTTTATTTACTCTGCATATTAGGTTTGACTGAAGTCAAACTGCATAAAATTTGACCAAATTTATAGAAAAAATATGAACATTTACAATAGCAAATTTATATGATGTGAAAGTATATTCAATAATGAATCTAATGGTATTGATTTGTTATTGTATATGTTATTATTTCTGTCTATAAATTTTGTCAAAGTTCACAAAGTTTGACTTTGAGCAAAGCGAAAATGCGGAGTAAATGAAAACAAAGGGAGTACGCACGGACTAGTATAGTTACTACTGCCGGAACATGGTAAGTTGGACCCCTAAATGCGGGCACGGGCCGGGCACACCTCAATTATCCCTTCAAACAATCGGACACCTACATTTAGCACACCATCCGGCTACTTAATCAAGTATTACGCTTCACTAGTTCAAAAGGAAAAGGGTGGTACAATACCCAAAACCGCCACACTTGGGGCTAGGGTAACAACTTGGTACTGTACCACATTTGAACCAGGGCACAAAAACCACCTGTTCTGCGCCTAATGCGCAACGCGGAGCACTGACGCTCGAATTTGGCCGGGAAAACAGGGAAACCGACAATCAGGGCACACCTGTCGAGACGACGTGGCGCAGACTAGTCCAATGGAGGAGCTGGCCCACGACCTCCTCGCCGCCGGCAACCATTCATGTGGGTCGTGGGGGCCAGCAATGTGGTGCAGCTCCCGCACCTCCTCTGGACCGGCGACCGCGGTGAGCGACACTCTCATCGTCGCTGGACACGGTCGGCTTCAGTGTGCTGAGGGTGGCGTTAGCGTTGTGGCATGACCAGCAGTTCAACACCTGGCTTGTCGAGGATGCACAGGGCGCCAAAATGCGCACGCACCGCGTCGCGTCCATGGAGTGCTATAGTGCGGCCAACTGCATCCCCAGGACCTGAGACCATGCCGGGTCGTCTTGCTTTTTCAATGACATGTGGGGATCGCATGCGAGCAAAGGGCATCTCCAATGTTGCCACGACTGCAGCTGACTACCCTGGCACACCAAAAACCCTCGTCCCTCGCACCGATGCGCAATGCGTCCCCAGCCGGGCCAGCTGCCCGCATTCATGCCGTCCATCTGTATGCCGTCTTTTAGAGGCTCGGTGCCCGAGAACCAACTCCGGCGACTTAATGATGGACCCGGACGCTTGGGTTCACCGGAATGCGCTACTTAAAGTGTCAACGCCCAGCTAAACTCCACACCATAGTGCATCGTCCTGCTACCTGGCACCACATCTGCCATGACCGCGAGCGCAAACGCTCTACGGGAGAGCTTGTCTTCGGGGATGAAGCTCAAGGTCTCTGCCCTCGCTCAAGTCACCGCTCGCGACGCAATAGCGGTGTAGCCGGACGCGAACGCGACTACACAAGCGGTGGCCACGCTGGCGACCGACGATGGGAGCACCATCAGCCAAGCATCCTAGTTGCCGCCGTCCAACGTCCGGCACCGCCGAGGTCGGGGACTCCTCCAAGGATGAGTAGGGCATGGGAGGTGGCAGGGCATGGTGTGCCAACTGGTCAGTCTGTCTCCCGTGTTCTACTCTTCCTCGCCAGAGACCGCACCTTCACTTCACGGGTCTTGAACCCCGCCCCCCTACATGGAGATCACAGATGGAGGACGTCGGTCGCCGCCGTAGAATAGGTTTAGGGTCGGGTTTCTTTTTTCTTTTTTGTCCTATAAAAGTTCCAAATGTAATGAAAATCTGCCATGTTGGCATTAATCTCGTCCGGTGCATATGAACTTTCACAATAATAGTAAGATATATTGTAGGAGTATATGGAATGATGATTCGTTTTTGTGTGTATAAACTTAGAAGGTTTGACCCGAGACAAAGCTAATATGCGAAGTAAATAAACACATAGGGTCTACATACACAATTTATCTTAGGCACTCCAATAGTACGCCACTACACATTCACGCATTTCACATCTTTCTACATCTACGGAAACCTACGAAAGGGTTAACATAAATTGCCTCTCTCTCCTCCCTGATTTTCATGGTGGTGGGCCCCTCCCTTCCCCCAATCTACAATCAACATCTCACATGTTTCACATTGCGTTAATTACGTAACTGGGATTATGTAGGTGTAGCATTACTCATCCTAAAAAACCCAACTAAGCCAACCTCCCAGCATATCACGCGGGAAAAGACCCGGCCGCGCCGTTTTAGTCGGGATTACCGAATTACTAGTAGTAGTATCGATGGATCGCACGAAGCACCAAGTTTAAAAGGAAAAAAGTGGTACACTCACAACACCCCTGTCGCGGTTTCATTGCACCCCACACACGTTCGGTCCTACATACGGCTCACACAAATGGAATGCGCTTCGGCTTGCCTCTTCACTAACACGTGGGACTGCACTTGGAGAAACCGACTGTCGGGGATATACCCCGTGGTGTAAACCGGCCGGACTTGGCGGTTTATTTGAGGTCCCGCTGGCACTTGGCGATATTCATCTGGTGACCCGCCCAGACCTGGCAATTTACCAGCAACCCGCCAGGATGTTGTAACTCACTGGTGACCCGGCGGACGGGACAAAGGAGCGACAAGACCCGGTGGCCCGTCTGGCGGTTCATGAAGGCCGGTTCAACTATTGTGGGCCGGTTTAAGAGGAAAGGCATGAGGAATATTTACCTTACAAGGAGTTAAGACCAGGACTTGTATCCTGTTTGCATTAGAGATAGACTAGTCCTAATCCTAATAGGACTCCACATGTAACCCGCCCCTTCAACATATATAAGGAGGGGCAGGGCTCCCCAAAGAGGGACATGCTACAAGCAAGAAACAATATCTAGGGCTAGACACAAAGAGGAGAGCCGGTTTACGGCGACTCCCTCGTGATGATAATGAGACCTAGCCTCAAACAGCATGTAGGGTTTTTACCGGATGATGTTTCCCGGGGCCTGAAGCTGTCTAAATCCTTGTCTTGTGTTGCGTCTCTCGATTCCGCTCAACCCCTCTCAAGCTACCACATAGATGTGTTGGCCTCACGACTAAGTCCGGACACTAAGGACATCTGACGTGACAATTCCATGACAGTTGGCGCCCACCGTGGGGCCTGCGCACGGTGGTGTTGAGTTCTTGGAGGGATCTTTCTAAGGATGGAGAAGTTCATAGTTTTCAGATGAGAAGAGCCGGATTGCGTCTATGTGCACCGTCAAACGCGGCCAGGCGATCCGTCATGGCCGTGTCACTTTCCGTTGCCTCGCCGCAAAAAGCCAAGTGCAATGGAGGTTTCATCAGTACGGATCAAGATCATCAAAATACTGTTATTTCCGTCTGATTCGCCGAGTCGCCGCTGTCGCAAGCGGGAGTTGCCGAGACGATTGCCTGAAGCCGGATCGGTGCTATGCAGGGTTAACACGTGAAGATCAGGGAAAAAGTGACTCTCTGCATCCGGGCAGGTCATGGCAGGGACTCTCGGTCAAACCGCTACAATACTTCTAGTACTTTGTCACGTGAAAGCCAACATCAATTATTTCCTTTTTGGGAAGAGGGCTAATACTACTTGAGTACTAGTACTAGATCAAGACGTGTTCTGTCTTTAATGACTACATCCATCCGAATCGGAAGGAGGCAAGTGCTACTACAGGATCATCCTCATGGTAAGGCCGCCGCAGCAACGTTGTTCCGAGTCGCTGCACGTCCGTTGTGGGCTGCCTCTACTTCATCATCCATGGTTTCACCTCGGGCCGTTTTCACTGCTGTGGTGCACCGTTTCCGTCGTTGCCTTGGGAGAACGATTAACTCGGTGTTTGTAAGACTCCATCAGTCATCCAGACGAACCAGGTGATATCCATCTATTTTTCTTAACACATTGTTTTTATCAAAGAACAATTACTCTGGCCTATATCTTTTTATACATGACAAGTGCTCACTATAAAAGTGATGCCCCTCATGGACGGCGCCGCTAGCTGTTCTACACCAGATTCTGCGTATATCACACCGATAAATCGGAACACAAACCGCCGCCCGTAGTCCGGTTTACAACACCGCGGCGGACCATCCAAATGCGCTTCGTCACGGCCGACTCGGCCGTGATTAATTTTAGCATCACTGTGGTCATCATCAACTCCATGACGGATAATTTCTGGCCTAACACATCACGTGATATCCATCTAAAATATATTTTATTAGTGCATATTATTTTTTGTCAAAGAGCAGTTTATCTTTGCCTTGGTCTGCAATATTGTATGCAGGACAATTATTCATTATAAACGTGGTTTATACCATGGGTACGAAGCACGCTACCGCAACGCCCTGCCGGTGTTCGTCCGTGCCACATTACACGGTGAATGGACGCGTGCAACACGCCGCCCTTACGGCCCGGTTTACATCAGCTTGCCGGGACCGTGCCTGCGTTGACTTCGCCCGTCCGAACCGGTTTACAACACCGTGGCGGTTCATCTGCCCAAGCCACCTCTAATACGTGGACGTCTCTACCGTCCATTTATTGCGGCCTGGTCTACATCAACATACCAGGCCGCACTTTTGTCTACATGAGCAAGTCACAGCTTGGGTAGCCCGGTTTTCTTTCAAAATGGAGGCAAATTATCATATACTATCAACCGCCGTCTACACTGGATGGCTCAATGGGCAGGCGCACAAGTCGCCGCCACTACATTTTGGTTAACTTCATATCGCCAGTTGGAAGGAACTATTGGCCGAGTTGCTGACACGGCTCATACGGGATCATTTATAACCCGCCGCAGTCATCACAACCTTCTATGGATTCACATTGTGTTATCAACACCAATGATATACAAGTTATGCCGGTTTATATCACGGTCAAATATGGAGAGTTTCAAGCCAACTCCTCGAGTCACCTTGAGACTCGGGGGCTACGATGACATGACTAAGCAAATCTTGCCAGCAAATTTAAGAACCCGGGGCGATGGAGGGAAAGATAACCCGGTCCGGAGGCTCTTTGTTATTTGAAGGCCGTCAGAAAACTTCCGGCTTAGTAAGTATATGACAGTTACAAAATCCCGACACAATGAAGAAGTTCCGGATCATCAGAAAGGATTCCGGTTTAAAATCCGGCTCAAGGGAAGTCAGTCTCACTGATGCTCTCAAGTATCCGGTTTATAATCCGGTTCAAGGGAAATATATTCTCCCACAAAGCTCTCAAGCGCTCAAATCCGGTTTAAAAATGTCCGGTTCAAAAAGGAATTAATTTCTCGCAAGTTCGAGTTGAAAGGCCATCAGAAAATTTCCGGCTGAAAATGAAGATTCCGGTTTACAATCCGGTTCAAGGGAAAGATGTCTCACACAAATCTTTGAAGCTCTCAATATCCGGTTCAAAATCCCGGTTCAAGAAGGATCTATCTCTTGCAAAAAGTTAAAGGGTGCCAAAGAGGACCTGCTGCCATGATGCGCGGTCCAAACATGGGTATCATGCCTTATTGGCTTATAATATTATTGGTCACTTGGGGGCTTGGTCGTATCCGAACCATAGCCACGCCTCTTGATCGGCCTAGTGCCACAATATCACTTGGGGGCTTGGTCGTGTCCGAACCAATGCAACACCTTTTGATAGGCGAAAGCCACCGGATCACTTGGGGACATGGTCAAGTCTGAACCAGTCACGCCTCTTGATCGGCCTAAGGCCGTAGAGTCACTTGGGGGCTTGGTCGAACCCGAACCATTGCCACGCCACTTGATCGGCATAATGCCATGGTTTCAGTTGGGGACCTGGCTGACTTGAACCATAGCTACACCTTATTGGGAGCTTGGTCGTGTCCGACCATGGTAACACCATCTGATCGGCTCAGTAAAGCCTCTTTTTGCAAACGGTCTTATCATTGCCTTTGCTTCCATATTTTTTCATAACTGTTATTTGATTTTTGTTGCGTTTTTAAACCGACATTGTTAATCCGTTTCAAACTGTCAATTACAAATTGGCGGAACACGGTCAAATCCTAATCCGGAGACTATCGCCCGGTTTGATTTTATGTTACCATCTTATTATGGAGTAAACCGGTGTTCATTAACCCGGCTTGACTTTCAATTACAAACTGTCAAGACATGATCAAATCATAATCCGGAGACTATCCGCCCGGTCTGGTGTGACTACGAAGTCGCCCGATTATTATATATGGTTAAACCGGTGTTTATCACAACCCGATGCGGTTTTATCATAAACCGACAGTATGAAAAGGAGTTATCATTACTCAAGATTGGGGTTATCACCCTTACTACAAAAAGTTGGTAAACCAATGATGTGATTCAATGTCACAGGTATGATATATTTCATTGATTATTCTTAAGTACAGCCTTGGTTATAAACCTGGGTTATATGTTGGGCATTATGACCCGTCTGGCGGTAAACCGCCAGGACACTTTAAACTTGTTGTATGCAGAGACAGGTTGAATAAAGCATGATGATAAATTATCCGGTGTTTATTAAACCGGCCTGGCTTTAAGATGATAAGTCGCCAATATATGATGAGAAATTATCCGGTGTTTGTTAACCTGGCCTGGCTTTGGACTATAAGTCGCCAATACATATTTGGATTGCGCCATTGGAATCATGCGCTTATAAATCATTGGGTTATATTATTCAAATAGCCAAACTTGGCTGAATTTTCATTATGATATTGAATGAATAAGGTTTTTCATATAAGATTATGTTATCTTTAATAGCCAACACGGCTGGATTTTTATTATGGTTATCAATAACCAATATTATAATTGAGGTTTTCAAAGTCGCTTTTAGCGCAATGGTTATCATATTATTAATGGATATGATTTATTCTACAATTGAAGGAATAGTCCCGAGTCGCTGCAGGCTTACGACCCGGCACTTGGGGGCTACATTATTTAAATTGAGATTACATCAAATGTGCAAGTCTCATGACACTGCAAGCATGCACCATGACACTTGGGGGCTAATGCAAAGTAATTTTTTGCTCATATTATTGAAGACCCGACTCATCACATTATAATGAGTCGGCCCTTGGGGGCTACCAATTGCTCCTGTCAACAGTTGAAGGTACAAAGCTTTTTATTCATTATAATTAAGGGTCCACTCCTCAGTTGGTAAAGCACAAGGCTCTTAACCTTGTGGACGTGGATTCAAGTCCCATGATGGGGGTTACATCATATGATGTTATTTTCATTGAAGTATATATTAAGTCCCAGCTCAATATTATCTTACTGAGCCGGCCCTTGGGGGCTACACATCATTGCATAATGACCCGGCCCTTGGGGGCTACACTGGTTGAAGTTTTTATGAGTATAAGACAATTACAAGTCCCAGGTTGTTGCAAGCATGACAACCCGGCACTTGGGGGCTACATAGTATGGAGTATTCAGTTTTTACTAGTCACTGGGATGAACAACATGGATTTCTTTGAAAGTGGCAGTATTTGTATTGAAGCAAAGTCTTAAGCCACCACTTTGTTCTACTCAAAGACTTGGGGGCTACAGGTATTATATTATTATCAAAGAAATATTTTCAAATTCTCTGATTGAGCAAACTAGGTTGACCCGGCGTCACCAATCATTATGACTCTGTGGCTGCAACCCGGCGTCATTAATAATCATGAACCGGCGTTGGCAACAATCATGAACCGTGTCTGCAACAATCATGACTCAAAATTATCAAGTTTTTATAACCCGACAGTCTTTGGCAATGATAAAACCGGCAAGTTCTGCATCTTCAAACCGGTTGAATATCAGACGAGTATTTCAAGACCAATATTTCTTAAACCGACGCTTTGGAAGCCGACTCAAGTGGATTATTCTTCACAATATTTTTTCTATAAGAAGCCAACATCAGCAATTTGAGTATGAAGCTGGTTATTGACCCGGATTTTCTAGAAGGAGGAAATGACAAAGGACTTAAGGACGATCGGTGCGGTCTACAAGAATTCTTAACCCGGAGCACAACCTGCCAAATTTGTTACGGTGTTTATTTTGCAGCATAAGTTTACCATGGATAAATCCAAGCTAAACTTGGGGGCTAATGTCGGGATATACCCATGTGTAAACCGGCCGAAGTTAACCCGGCCGAACTTGGCGGTTTATTTGAGGTCAGCGGCACTTGGCGATATTCATCGGTGACCCGCCGGACACGGCAATTTACCGACAACCCGCCTGGATGTTGTAACTCACTGGTGACCCGGCGGATGGGACAAAGGAGCGACAAGACCCGGTGGCCCGTCTGGCAGTTCATTAAGGCCGGTTCAACTATTGTGGGCCGGTTTAAGAGGAAAGGCATGAGGAATATTTACCTTACAAGGAGTTAAGACCAGGACTTGTATCCGGTTTGCATTAGAGATAGACTAGTCCTAACCCTAATAGGACTCCACATGTAACCCGCCCTTCAACATATATAAGGAGGGCAGGGCTCCCCAAAGAGGGACAAGCTACAAGCAAGAAACAATCTCTAGGGCTAGACACAAAGAGGAGAGCCGGTTCTGGCGACTCCCTCGTGATGATAATGAGACCTAGCCTCAAACAGCCTGTAGGGTTTTTACCGGATGATGTTTCCCGGGGCCCGAAGCTGTCTAAATCCTTGTCTTGTGTTGTGTCTCTCGATTCCGCTCAACCCCTCTCAAGCTACCACATAGATGCGTTGGCCTCGCGACTAAGTCCTGACACTAAGGACATCTGACGTGACAATTCCACGACACCGACCATGTGCCAAGCTCCTCCCGTCCATCGCGGGAAAATCCCCCCCAAAAGTTTCCCCCAAATCCCAAATTCACCGCCCTTTGGCCAACTAGCCAATAATATTCCACAAACCCCCTCCCCCCTGGCCCCCTCCACTCCATTCGCTCCACCAAAGCCGCCCTCCCTGCCGCGCAGATACATCGGTGTCGCGGTTCATCGAGGGGACGCACGGCGATCCTCTCGCTCCCACAGTACGCTCTCGTAGACTGCCATCCTCTAGCCGCGCCGCCACCACTGGCGACATTGTTGTGGATACGCACGGCGGTCAGCTCCGCCACCGCTGGCGATGTTCGTGTGGAGATGCACGGCGGTTAGCTTCTCCCACGGTACGCGCATTCTAGACTGAGGTCCCGTGCATGTCGGTGTAGCGCTGAATGTTAGCTGATAGACGCTGTTAATCTCGCTATCAATATGCTCTGCTTAAGAAGCTTCCTTGCCCTATTCTGCACTCAATCTGCTTAGCTGAGATGGCATGCCAAGCCTGATTAGTTGCTAAAATATCCTGCCATAAACTTACTGTGACGTAGATTGCCATGATCTAGTAGCCAATCTGTTAGGTGAAATAGCTCTACACCATTTTATACTCGATCTTTGTTGCTGAGATGGCCTTCGATAGTTCGATGGCTGTGTGCTCGGCCTCATTATTCTTTGAAACAGCCTGCCATAATTTAGCACTCAAATCTGTTTGCTGAATTAGCTTTACATATATTTTGTTACTTAGATCTGCTTGTCCAAATATTTTGCCATAGCTTTAGACATCGACCTAGGTATTTTTTTGGACTTCATAAAAAAGCATATATGTTTTTCCTGTAATATCTAGTAGAAGAACTAATTTCTATGTCTAACAGATGGCCAGGACTTGGATAACTTATGCTCGAAGATTCTCTGCTGCATATGTCGAGGGGGTTGAAAACTTCATGAACTTTATCAGAGCTGAGTACGGTGGTCCGAAATTAGATGTGCTTTGCCCGTGTTGCAGTTGTATGAATTCAGTTACAAGACCCCAGTCAACTGTGCAAAATAATCTACACTTGTATGGGATGTCGGTCACATATACTAGGTGCGTTCATCATGGTGAAGCTGTGAGCGTCAATGTTACTGACTATGTGGAAGCAGCAGATCACCATCTTGATCTGCCTGATGCTCAGGTGGAAGAGGAGGATGAGGTAGTGGTGGCGGAGTCAGTGAGTTTGACCAACACTGAAACAATGCTATGAAATGCTCGTGCATTTCGTGAACTTTCACCTGCACAAGAAAAACGGCGGGCCCGCATGTTGGAACAATGCAACGTGGCTGTCACCCCAGGAAATAAGCTATCAGTATTCTCAGCTATGGTCACCTTTCTTCAGGTGAAGACATCTGAGCGGATGACCAACAAACCATTCGATGCGATGTTGGCTGCTTTTCATGAATCTTTCCCAGATGCGTCTGAGCTGCCACACACCTATAGTAAAATGAAGAGTTTCCTTCGTGCAGTTGGAATTGGATATGATATGATCCATATTTGTAAGAATAATTGTGTTCTATTCCAGAAGGATTATGCCAACTTAAGTGAATGCCCGAAATGCAAATCATCAAGATGGAAAGATGGCGATGCTGTGAAGAGGATTCCTCATAATGTTCTGAGACATTTTCCAATTATACCAAGATTGCAGAGGTTGTTTCGTGATGATGAAACAAGAAAGGATGTACTGTGGCATTTGAGGAACCAGGACTACAGAGATCAGAATGTAATGAGCCATCCATCTCATGGTAGTGACTGGAAAAGCTTCAACCAAAAACATAAAAAGTTTGTTGTTGACCCGAGAAACATTAGACTTGGCTTAGCTTCAGATGGATTTAACCCATTTGGCCACCAGAGCACCACATATAGCATGTGGCCAGTGCTTGTTATCCCTTACAACATGCCTCCATATGTCTGCACCAAAGAATCAAACTACATGATGGCCTTGCTCATCCCAGGTCCAAAAAGTCCTGGAAAGGATTTGATTTATTCATGGAGCCTCTTGTGGAGGAACTTCAACAACTATGGAGGGGTGTTCTCACTCGAGACCTATATAGCAGCCCACCAGCTGATTTCTTTATGAGTGCTATTATAATTTGGTGTATCCATGATTATCCGGCTTTGGGCACTATGTCAGGGCGAACGACACATGGTTAACAACGCATGTGTTTGCTGTGATAGGAATCCGTTGTCAAACGCAATACATAGCAAGACCTGTTACATTGGACACCATCGTTTCCTTGCCAAGGACAAGCCGCGTCCTATGAAATACCGAAGACTTGTGTGCAATGCAAAGCATGAAAACCGTGATGCGCCAAAGAGGCTCACCGCCGATGAGTTGCATGTGGAATTAGAGAAGGTCAGGCATATTACACCAGGAAACCATCCTGGTAATGGTAGTGGGAAAAGTAAGCATGGCAGGGCAAAAGAGAGATTATTGTTTACTCGCAGGTCCACTTTGTGGGACTTGGAGTATTGGAAATATTTGGATCTGCGGCATAATCTTGATGTGATGCACATCGAGAAAAATATATGTGACAGCATTATCGGCATAGTTCTTAATATTGAAGGCAAGACGAAAGATACCCTAAAATCTAGGATTGATTTGACACACAGGTATCGAGAAGGATTTGCAGGTGCAAGATGAAGGTAAACCACGGGATATGGCACCAGCTGTGTACGTCTTGGTCAAGGTAAAAATATAAGAATTCTACGAGGTCCTGTCACGTGTGAGATTCCCACATGGATTTGCTTCCAACCTTGAAAGGAGAGTCAGTGCGGATGGAAACAAGGTACAAGGGTTGAAAACTCATGACTACCACGTCCTACTTCAAAGGATTTTACCTATTATCCTTAGAGGATTGGGCTGCCCTGACTTATACAGAGCAATTGCAGAGTTGGGACAATTCTTCAAGGAACTCTGCAGTAGAAATATCAGGATAGATGCTTTGGAGCATCTTAGAGACAAGATACCAACTATCATATGCGACCTTGAGAAGATATATCCTCCAGCCTTATTTGATGTGATGGTGCATTTGGCTGTTCATTTACCTGATGAGGCACTACTTAGAGGTCCAGTATAGTATGGCTGGATGTACCCTATTGAAAGGCGGCTAGGCACTTTCAAGGGTTATGTTAGGAATAGGGCTATACCCGAGGGTTCCATTGCAGAGGCCTACATTGCTATAGAAGCGTTGACATTCTGCTCAAAATACATTGAAATAAATGATCAGCTTCGCAAAGAGGTGGGTGAAGACAATTCCGGGCTCAATGTTTTCAATTATTCCGTTTGAGTTACATGGAAGAGTCGAATGGAGGACAAACCTATAGATTTGGACAAAATGGTTTTGTCTGTGTTGAATAACTGTCCTGATATACTACCTTATATCAAGTAAGTGTTAAGTACTACAACTTATACATTGTAATCTACTAAACTTGCAGCACATTCTTATATATTTAGATGTTTGACGTGATCACTATGTTGTGCAACATCTACAAAAAGGAGTTACTTCCATAAAATCCAAGAAACATTGACAAACTGGTTATGGCAGGATTTGCAAAATAGTTCAAGAGCCATGTAAGCTTTTGAATTGCACTGTTAGTTTTTTTTAATATATTGAGCACATAAGATGATCATCTTGTCTATTTTCTAACCATAGATTAAGAAGATGCGGGAGGATGGGCAGGCAGTTGATGATGCCCTTTACGCACTAGCAATGGGTCCTGATAGTCGGGTAAGACATTATGAATCTTGCGTTGTTGGAGATGTGTGCTACAACACCCTTGCACGCGACGAAGGCAGGAAGACACAAAACAGTGCCATCATGAGCCCGGATACGTATGATAGAGAGACAACTGAAATGTATGGTAACATAACAGACATTGTTCGATTCGCGATATATCTCGATTTCGAGGATCATCGGTGTGTGGTTCTGTTGTGCTGTCGTTGCTATAACCTGTTTTCCAGGATCGCAAAACCCAGAGCTGATGATTATTTCAAATCCATCAATGTCAAGGCGGCGTACTAGACCAAAGAGCCTTTTATTTTGGCAAATCAAGCAACATGGATATTTTCTTGGAAGACACATTTGCACGTAGCGATGACTGGAGAGTATTGCAAAGGTTTTAGTAGAGGAATTCGTTTAATGAAGTTGCACAACAAGATGATTCTTACACTGCTCCTGATGTACAAGATTCCACAGATGTTCCTAATATCTTTGAGAACCATCATGTCAATGATGCTGGCGAAAAGATTGTCTGTTGTGCTGTGGACATACAAGAGATGATCAAGAAGAAGCCAACGTTCGAGGACATTGAGGATGAAGAAGAAGATGACACCTGGGAATTACGATTGGACCGATACACATGGCGAAGATGTTGACGCTGCTGCTGCGGATGATGATAGATTGCTTTTGTCGTATTTGCCTGTCAGAAGATGTTTTTTATCTACTATGTGAAATTGTGTTTGCTATGACAACTGAAACCTGGTGAACGTGTTGTTTAGTATTTTGCTGTGAGCACATCACTTGTTATGTATGTTGATTTGCGTTTGGTGATTGTATGACGACTAAAAAATGATTACATTGTTGTTTACTTGTACTCATATTTGGCTGTGAAACTTGAATTTGATGACATAGTTTGATGTTGGACTGCAATTTGCTCGACTTCTTCGAATGGGAACAAAGTTGACCCAACAGGGCCTCTGCTAATTTATTTATTTATTAGCAAAAGGGCCTCTGCTATTTATTTATTTATAAGCAAAAGGGGATACCCCCTGATTTCCGTTAATAGAAATCATTAGATGTTCACAACACTACTCCCAGCCTGCTAAACAAATTTCATTCATTACTAATTTCAGCAAAGTGCTCATGTCATAGCCACTCAATACATCACGAGTGCTACATACACTACAAATAAAGAGACAATCATCCTACAGAGCACATCGATTTTGCCCATTATCTTCACAAGATCTTTCATCTCCTCATTGTTGTCAAGGCTGTTCAGCAGTTGTTGCTTGGCCATGATCAGAGGAACTGCATCTTTAACCTTCTGCTCTGCATCTTCCTCTTCTGTCATTCCTTTAGTTACCTGTCCAACACCCCAACCTGCTGGTATTGAGATTCCTCGGCTAACCAAATAATCAGCAAAGTTGCATTCCCCCACATCAGCAACTTCCCAAAAATACAAATCACACGAATCTTCCCTTTTCTGCACGAATCAAATTGGAAGATCATCAACCAAACTATTAAAAAATCAGCAACTGAAAGCAGCAAAACAACACTTAAACATATTATTACCCCATGATTCGGGCATTTGTAGAAGACTCAGCCAGGGTTGAGGATTGTGGTTGAGACGCGACGGATGACTTTGCGTGATTTGCAGCAGTGGTACCACACCAACGGCAGCGTGTTGCAATGAGCAACCGGCTGCGGTGCGTGTGCCGGCGGGGGTGTGATGAGACCCACAGGCGATGGTACGGGTGGCAACTTGGCGCATATCTAGTTGTTGCCTGCCAAAGAGCAGGTGTACGAGCAGCTAGCGGACATGGTTGTTGCGGACAGAGCTTCTGTTGCTAGGCAGAGTAAGTAGAGAAGAGGAGAAGCGAACGTTGGATATGTCAGTTTCATTACTTGCAGAGTAGCGTAGCACCATATATAGTCATAGTATAGGTTTGGATTCGAACCAGCTACAGAGCACGCGACTCTCTTTTTATAAAACTCAGCAACGTCTCTTTCTTTGGTACACTAGCTTGTTCTCAGATGCCTTCTCAAGTCTTTGATTTTCTTTCTTTTTTGCAAGGAAGGAAGGAGGACAAAATTGAGAGTTCACGACTCGAACCCAAGAACTCTCGGTTGAAAACCAAGGGTGCTACTCACTTATGTGGCGAACGTTCCCTGGGAGGAGGACGGCAGACAAACGCATTTTCCTCGCAGTTTTAGTTGCGACGCAAGATCGAACGGTCGCGGTTTCGGGAATGTTATCATGCGAACGAGCCCACTTTTTCTTTTCTTCCTATATATAAAAAAGTATGCTACTTGGTGTCGGCTTAGTCAACAAACGATTGTGCCAACCTTGACCGTTGGATTGACATTCAATGTTTGTCATGTTTCTTCAGTCTCTTCTTCCTACAACCGCCAAACCAAACCAGCGCTGGCGGGACCGCCTCCTCCCGCCTCCCACGGCTGGCTGTGCTACCGCGCACACATCGTTGCCACATTGCACCCTAAAACTCTGGGCATATTCCCCGGATCCTGTTCGTTCCCGTCCGAGGCCTCACCATCGTCCTCCGCCTTGGTTCGCTCGCCGCGGCGCCGCCCTCCGGTGTTGTCAACATGGTCAACAACCGAGAGGAATAAGGAGATGACTGTACATGGTGAGGATGACAGTAGGGACCCAGCAGCGCGCGCAATAATTTTGTTTTTTCGGGACGGAGAAGGGTATCAACTGGGTTGTACGGGAGCTATGGCCCGTCCAGCCCAGGCTTTTTATTTCATATGTTTACCACATGACCAGCCCAGTTTGTTTTTTTCCTTTCTGAAAATGGCTAGCCCAGCTATTTTATTTTTGCAGAATAACCAACGTAGGCCTACTTGCTTTTCTATGCCCTGCTTGGCCAGAAATCTTTCAACATGAGGAGGGATGCATTCCGGCTTGCCTAGAAAATGGGCTATAAGTAACAAGAAATGGGCTATAAGTAATAATAAATGGGCTGTAAAATGAAAAAATACAGCAAACCAGCGCTGGTGGGACTGCCTGCTCCTGCCTCCCATGGCCGGCTATGCTGCCGCACAGGCCGCACCGCCCCACACTACTCCATCACTGGCCAGGCCATTCCTCTACTCACCCACACCTCCTGTTATTTTCCGGCGATGGAAGCCAAACCAGTAAACCCTCGTACTCCCCATCACGTGGGCAACCACTGCCGAGTCTTCCCCGGCTCCATGTCGTTCCCTTCCTAGGCCTCGCCGTCGTCCACCGCCCTGGTGCTCTCGGTGCGGCATGGTCAACATGGTCAACGAAAGACATCCATCGGAAGTGGATTGTACGTGGGAGGCTGACAGCTGGGACCACGGCCGCACACAAGGAAATGCCTCCTTATTACGCGCAAAATAATGATTCCTCTACTTGACAGCTGGGACCCACCGGAAGGGCTTCTATATTTCGTGAAAAAAAGTTCCCCCCGCCGGTAGCTCGGACCCACCAGCTATATCTTCGCACGCAAGGAAGTGCCTCCTTATTACGCACAAAAAAATGAATACGCCCCCTGCTAGCTAGGACCCACCATAGTGGGAGGCTGACTTGTGGGCCTACTAAGTTGACACGAATGGAGGGCTTTGTCAACTTAGTCAATATGAACAATTCTAGCTCCAGTGACCGTACGATGTCCATCCAACGGCCGTAGTGCTTATTCAACCTCTGGTCTTCTTGCTCCAGCCTCCCAAACCAGCGCAGGTCGTGTTGTGTGCTCCTGCCTCCTGTGGACGGTTGTGCTACCGCGGAAGCCTCACCGCCCCTACTACTCCCACCGCTGGCCAGGCCATCCCTCTACTCACCCACACCCCCTGTTATTCTACAGCGACGACAGCCTCACACCGCAGCAGAACCAGTAAACCCTCGTACTCCTATCCATGTGGGCATCCACAACCGTGTCTTCCCCGGCTCCACGTCATCCCCTTCCTAGGCCTCGCCACTGTCCACTGCCCTGGTACTCTCGGTGCAGCGTGGTCAACGTGGTTAAGGAACGACTTCCATCGGAAGAGTACCGTACGTGGAGAGGCTGACAGCTGGGTCCACGGCCGCAGCTAGGAAGTGCCTCCTTATTACGCGGAAAATAATGATTCCTCCACCTAACAGCAGGGACCCTTCGGAGAGGCCACCGTATTTCATGAAAAAAACATTTCCCCCTGATTGTTGGGACCCACCAGCTGCATCTTCGCACGCAAGGATGTGCCTAATAGTCGGGACCCACCTGGTCGAAGCGTACATAGCATTGTCATTCTGGTCGCGAACGTGTACATACATACTGGTCGATCGGTCTGTCTACAGGCTAGAGCGATGAACCGTGGCCGAGTAAGGAAGGGCACGTGTCGTAGTAGAGGAGCACACGTAGCATGTACACGTACGTACAACCAGGGTGCAAGAGAGTAAATACAACCACGTACGTAAATACCGGTGGGGTCTCGAACGCCTACTCGCGCATACGTACGGCCAGGGCTCGCGTACATGGAGATGCAGCAACGGCATCATGTTCATCGGCATCCCACCGGCTGGATCGGAACGAAGAAACTGCGTCGTTGTGTTCATCGGGAACCAACCGGCTTGGATGGAATAGCAGATCGACACGAGGCCTGGCATACCGCAGAGCAGAGGAAACGGCCTTGTGTTCGACCGACCACGGTCAAAACGGGATCCTGTTCACCAGGAGGGGTCTGGGTACCGCAAAATGGAGGAATCGGACTTCTCTTGGACCTCCTACGGTTGAAACAGGGTCCTGTTGATCGGGATGGGTGTGGCGTACCGCAAAACGGAGGAAACGGACTTGTGTTGGAGCGCTACGGTCGAAACAGGGGTCCTGTTCATCGGGAGGGGTGTGGCGTACTGCAAAACGGGACTCCACAGGATACTGTTCATCTCCACCGTCGACCTCCTCCAGCCTCCACGGGCTACTGTTCATCCACCGTCGACCTCCTCCAGCCTCCACCTGCGACTATTCATCCACGGGCTCCTGTTCATCCAGCCTCCACCGCTCCTCCACCGGCTACTGTTCAACCAGCCCTCTCCACGGGGTCCTGTTCAACCACCCCTCCACGGGCTACTATTCATCCAACCCTCCACTAGCTACTGTTCAACCAGCCCTCCACAGGGTCATCCTGTTCATCCAGCCCTCCACGTGGTCCTGTTCATCCACCCCCAACCGGCTCGATCGATCGGGGTCCTGTTCATCTAGCGGCAATGGCCTCTGCTACCACGGGGTCCTGTTCATCCACCCCCCCACCGGGAACTGTTCATCCAACCCCCCAACAACGCTCACTGTTCATCACGAGGCAGCAGGTTCAATCGGTTTCAGTTAGTAGCAGTAGCGAAGGAATCGCTCGATCGGTTCAGTTAACAGCCAGATCGATCGATTGCTCGGGTTCAGTAATGCGTAGCCTGCAGTGCAATCGCTTGGGTTAAGTAGGCGAACGCCTCACTTGGGTTCAGTTAGAGCCCAATTCCTCGCACCCACGGACATACGTGTACGAGAGAACCGCGCATCACTCGGTCCCCGACCACCCACCGTAACCTAGAACTCCCGGATATTTTCCTCGGCCTCGCTTCTACCACGGTTTTTTCCATCATGGACGGCCCAAAGAATGTCATGGAGCTGCGTCTGCGGCCTGCCCAGGACGAAAAGCCCATTTTCTGTCATGATATTTTTCCATAGAAGTAGGAGCCCACCACATCTATGATGATACCGGGTTTTGTCACAATTATCGTCATAGAAGTGTCATAAGCATGACAGGAAAAAAATCGTTCGGCCCAAAATGTCATGGATGTGTCTTTTTTTTTGTAGTGCATGGCACTCCTCCCCGTGCCCTCCGCATCCACCACCTACCACACCCAATGCATGCGGAACACGTGGCAGGTGTGTGCGAAACGAGAAGCAAGTGGAATGGCAGTTTCCGCCCCGTGATCGTGGGGCGAGGAAAATCCGCAGGCCACAATCAAGGTTCATGCATAGCATTGCACACGACGCACGGAGAAACCAGAAACTGGCTCGAAATCAAGGATAATGAAGAACAAAGAAGATCTCAAGAGACCAGCCTCTTCAGCGACCCCGCGTGTGCACTTGTTAGGCCCTACCCCGACGACGCTCGGCGGTAGCGTTGAGGGTAGGCCGGTCTTCGTCCGCGACAAACCACAGGTCTCTGCCCAGACTTCACAGGCACGGGGACGAGATTGAAGTACCAACCAATGCCAGAATACAAGAAACCAAGATCTCCAAAGGACCAGCATGCAGATTAGAGGGACAAAGATCAAGCCAGAGAAACAAGATACCATCAGGAGAAGGGCCACCTTTGCCGGACAGGCGAGTCCGGCAAGGGGCGAGGCCACCCCCGGAAGAAGTCGTCCAAGGTGTCCCGGCAGGGCCTGCTGGGACACACAGAAGCAAAACAACCTTACCAACTACTCCACCACGACCCACGTCGTTAATCAGTGTGGTGTCAAGCCGCGAAGTGACTAAGTGGCAGCCATTCACCACATGGCAGCCTCTCTCTACAGGAATTCCCTAAAGATGACACTCGTCCTGCGACGTGTCAAGCGAGCAGGCGCGGAGCTGGCAAGATAGCCCGGCAAGCCTTGTCGGGCAACCAACAATGTGACGTTGAGCGGTGCATTTAATGCACCCTGTCAGCTCGCAGAGTTAGGTATGATAGCACTGTTTGCTGTCTTATCAATGCATAATGACTACTTTGCCATTGTGGTAACCCCTTGATCTATAAAAGGAGGCCCATGGCAACCATAGAAAGGGTTAGAATATTGGATAACTCACACCTCCATACGCGCGTAGCCACTACCGACCTAAGGCAACCCTTGTTGGGCAAGTGTACTACGCTCCATCACCACCATTCCACCATCAATCCACCAAGGCATGAGTAGGGTTTTACGCCTCACAGCAGCCCGAACCTGGGTAAAAATGCCTGCGTGATCTCTGACGTGCTGCCACACACTCGTCTGCTCTTTGTGCAACGCGACGCCCCCTACTGAACCATCAAGGGGCCTCCTGGTCCCATAGGTGGCCGTGGTTTCACGCGACACGGATCTTATGATGCATGAGCTGTTTGTTGTGTTATCGACCGAAATAAAACCCTGCGTGCAGGTTTGTCTCACTCCTATGTGCCCTACCTGCTCTAACATCCATCATTTCAGCAAGGGGTGATGCCGTCTAAAACTGCGTCCACACAGTACATTATGGGATTTTAGCCAAAAGCTTATGGGCACTATAAAACGGAACAAAGGGAGTTTGTTTACCATGCTCGTATTTCCATGCTAATACTTGGTCGAGAAGGTCATTGATCTATCACTTGTTATTGAATGAGAGAGTGAATTGGTGATATTATCATCTCCATTTGAAGGCCAATGATGTACGCATGAGTAAATGGAACAGAGGGAGTATGTTGCATGTTGTGGTGCGGTGTTTTCTTAGGCATGTTCATGTGGAAGCCTTGTTATTTATAACCCACTCAGAATGCATGTTGCATGCTAGAGGATTCTTGAGCATACTACAACAAACGGATGGTAGTGGATCTAGCTGGTAATCCGTCTATACCGGGCCCATGTGTTAGTTAATGGAATAGAGAGGTGCGTAGGCGTAATTGCAGAAGCATGCCCAACTGGTAGACATGTTAGCATTGCAGAGCTGGGGAACAAAATGCCTATGCGCGCATCATGTCCAATACGTAATAAGAATCATTGGCCAAGGCTCCGGGCGCCAATTATTACGTACCTACTCCCTCCTTCCAGTTAACTGGCACTCCCTCCGTCCTGGTTTATTGGTACCCTTTGTACTCAATTCATGGGCTTGTTTTCCTAAAGAAATTGTCTTTACCAACGTATTAATATCGGCAATGCATGCGTGAACAAGGAATGATTAAACCTTGCATGCAACATTTTGACAAAGCTTTGAAATATGAACATGTGAATGTGGGGGACTACAACCTCGTGCATGCATGCAACAGTCACACGTACATATGCACACTATCACGCGCACGCGGCCCTAATGCATGCATGTCCGAGCACACAATGAAACACACACGCTCATGCTCAAGTGCTCAACCTACATGTGCATGCACACACATACTCAGCCAGGGTGAGCTAGTGACTGTATAAACACCGGAAAATGTATATATTGACCGCAATGAGCGTATTATGAAGTCCACTGACCGTGTTCTTTGGGGTCACCTGGCCTGACCCTCGCAAGGCCCGGGAAGTGGCCCCGGACCTCGTGACGAACCTGGTGGAGCGTGGGTATTCCACGGCCGGGGGATCGACGGTGTCATCATCATCTGTGAGGCCGCGGAGAAGCTCGCTCTGGGACGGGGGAGAGATCTCCGCCACATCGCCCACGAACACCTTGCAGTAAAAGGCGAAGATGGACAAGAGGAGGATGGAGTTGGGCTGAAGATGCAAAGCCTAGACCTGGTAATGGTCGAGGACGGCGGTGAAGAACCCAGAGAAAGGCGGGAGGAGCCCCACAAAGATGCTGTGGAGGAAGAATGGATAAACTGTCCGTGCCAAGGTCCTCTACTCGGCAGAACCCACCAGGAGGATGGTCTCCTTCCACTCGTTGTCGTCGCTTGCCGTCAGCAGGAGCACAACGGTGAGGTGCTTCTCCTCGGTGACGGAGGACATGCGCCGAGGGCTGACGCAGGAGAAGAGGAGGAGCTCACGGCCAGCACGGCGGGCTTCGCCTTCCCGGACGCCATTCACGAGATATTGGAGGAAGAGGTGCAGAGGGAAGGAAGAATGAGGTCGGATCTGGAGATGCCCCTGGCTGGAAGAAAGGGGGTCTGGAGCGAGGCGTAGATAAGGCAATGGTAGCTCGGTAGCGGGCGCCAACCTTTTGTCAGCTTGGGCAGTTGCCGAGGTGGCCTGGGGAAGTGGAGAGACCCACGTCCCCTCAAGCGCCATGCGTCGGTGATTGAGGCCCGTGGCGCTTCACCCTTGACCTTTGGCTTCGCCTCAAAGCAAAGTCGGAGCGCGCCTTGGGCCCGAGGGCTACTGTCGGTGTTCTGGGAACCAGGGTACCCAGACTTGCCTGCCTGCGGCCCACGACATGGCTCCATCGATGGATCGGTACGTCCGATCTACGAGACCGCCAAGACAAGACCCACGTGAGGGGCCAAGCCTCGCAAGGCGGACAACACCAAGACCTTCGGAGGGAGCAGCCTCTCCATGAGGCCTCCTGAGGAGCGGAGATTTCTATGCAGGCACCCGACCTCATGAGGTTGTGATGACGCAAGCCATGACGACCAAGGCCAGGCGGGCGCCAACAGGCGCAAAGGAGGCAGTTTCCTCTTTGGTGCTAAGAAGGCAAGGACAGGTGTGGGTTCTCGAGGACTCAGGCAAAGGTTTCCATTTGCGTGCAACAAGACCAAGACCTCTAGGACGGAAGGACGGATGTCATCGCCGAGCCCACCGCAGCGTCACGACCAGAAGCTTTGCAGGCAAAGACCACCTTTTGCTAGGATAAGATGTACTACTTGCCCTCTTTCAAATTGGACACTGTGGAATCCCTTCCCGCCTACGTTTTGGGGGAAGAGGACCGAGGCCACTATAAGTATAGTGTCGTGGACTTAACACGACAGATGTCCTAGCAAAAGGACTTAGGTGTGGAGCCATCGCACTAGGTTAGCTTAAAGGGGTTGAACAGGAAAAATGACACATGGAGTTTACCCAGGTTCGTCCCCTCTCATCGAGGTAAAAGCCTACGTCCTGCTTCCAGTTGTATTGCTTGAGTTTCGATTACAAGGGAGCGAATACGCTTGACCTAGTTCTCAATCGGCTGTCTCTTGAGTTAACCACTGTCGGGTCACCCCTTTATATACAGGTTGATGCCCGACGGCTTACAGAGTCCCGTCCGGCTCACACAAACGTGACCGACTCAGTTTCTAACTAAGCATTCCTTACAGAACAAGTTACCACATGGCGGTTCTCACCTTCGGGCCTTAGGTGACCTCCGGGTCTTAGGTTTTCAAACATCATGGGCCTTCTCACCTTAAGCTGCCAACGGTGTGACCCATCCCCTCCTTGGTGGGTCATACCTCGGGGTTATATCCCGAACATTAGGCCCCAGGTTGATTTGAACTTGTTCATATCAATGTCCCCATTTGCCTTAGTAGAAATGCACCTGTACCGAATCTTCAGTAGGTCGATTTAAGACGCCATGACGTCACGTGAATAAAACCATCACACATTGCCATGAATATCTCAACAGACCCTTGTCTTAATTGACATCCCAAGAATCGACGCCGTCCATGTTGTTAACATAATCATTTTCCCTCCTCGGGTTTCATGCATGCCTTCCTTTCATTTCCTTATAAATAGGGACAGGGGGCCTTCTTTTCACTTTTTACCCCTGCCCTCACATCTTCCTCTTCCTCCTCGCGACTCTGCTGCAACTGAGCCCCGCCGCCGTCGTCCTTCGTCAACAGCGCCAACTACGGCCACTGCATTGACATGAACAGACCAGAAAACTGCAGCGCACCTCCGCTGTTCATCAGCGTCAGTAAGTACTCACCTTTCCCCACAGCAGATCTGCATTAGGGTTTCCATCGTTCCTTGGTGTTCTTCACCGTTCTTCATATTTCTCTTTAGAACGCGTAGTTTGCTTTGAAAACGACACTGAAGTTGTGCAGTGGTAGTTTTAGCATCACTTTCCAATCGCGGAAGGTACCCTTTCTGTACAAGATACCATCTGAGTACATGAGTTCTTCCACTACCATAACCTTAGGTTTAAGATTTATTTTATTTTTTGAACTGATGTAGATCCAAAATCGTAGAACTGATCCGTGGAACCTGTTTGTTCAGTACTTAGCAAAATTTCACTTATAGGTCTACAGAGACTTGTGACCTGCAGCCGGGCGGGCAGCTTATATGATAGGCCGTAACCCGCCAAACACCATTAGGCCTGCTTTAAACCGCTTGCATATGTTCATAATCTGTATAACCCGGCATTGTCATCTGGTTTAACCATGCTAACCTTTATAGCATGTATTCTCTGTATACGAATTAGCCTTGTATAATGCACTTGCTTTCTAATAACTGGACGGCTTAGCATCATAAACTTAATCCGGCAATATTTCCCTTTCTAGGCTTCTCATCAACAAACATGACCAAAACCGTTACTTCATGCAACTGGGTCATCTCCACTGTGACGGAGCAATCTCTCAATGAATATGTTCAAGTAGGCGTCTTAGCAGCTAAACATCCTATTCACTGGAGAGCTCCGGGGAATGAGGCCAGACCCACTCGAAAGGAAGGTGAGGTCATAATCTTTGCTGATCATATGCTCTGGGGTTTTACCCCACCCGGCTCAAAAAAATTCCGTGATGTGTTGCATTACTTTCAACTCCACCCTCAAGACATCGGACCCAATTAAGTTTCCAATATTTGCAGCTTCCAAGTTTTTTGTGAAGTATACCTCCAAGAAGAACCCACTATGGACTTGTTCAAATAATTTTATTACCTGAACTGCCAAACTGAGTTCACAGACGGCCCCAGCTTAGAACTTGGCAGAATTTCCATTCAGAGACGGAAAGAAGTGATACGTCTCCGTCGTATCTACTTTTCCAAACACTTTTGCCCTTGTTTTGGACTCTAACTTGCATGATTTGAATGGAACTAACCCGGACTAACGCTGTTTTCAGCAGACTTTCCATGGTGTTATTTATCTGCAGAAACAAAAGTTCTCGGAATGACCTGAAACTCCACGGAACATCTATTTGGAAGATAAGAAAAATTCCGGAAGAAAAATCCATGTCAGGGGTCCCACACCCTGCCCACGAGGGTGGGGGCGCGCCCCCCCTACCTCGTGGGCCCCCTGAGGCTCCACCGACCTCAACTCCAACTCCATATATTCACTTTCGGGGAGAAAAAAAATCAGAGAGAAGGATTCATCGTGTTTTACGATACGGAGCCGCCGCCAAGCCCTAAAACATCTCGGGAGGGCTGATCTGGAGTCCGTTCGGGGCTCCGGAGAGGGGGATTCGTCGCCATCGTCATCATCAACCATCCTCCATCACCAATTTCATGATGCTCACCGCCGCGGCGTGAGTAATTCCATCGTGAGGCTTGCTGGGACGGTGATGGGTTGGATGAGATCTATCATGTAATCGAGTTAGTTTTGTTAGGGTTTGATCCCTATTATCCACTATGTTCGAGATTGATGTTGCTATGACTTTGCTATGCTTAATGCTTGTCACTAGGGCCCGAGTGCCATGATTTCAGATCTGAACCTATTATGTTTTCATGAATATATGTGAGTTCTTGATCCTATCGGCAAGTCTATAGTCACCTTCTTTGTTTTATGATCCGGAAACACCGAAGTGTCAATAATCGTGACCACTCCCGGTGATGACCATAGTTTGAGGAGTTCACGTATTCACTATGTGCTAATGCTTTGTTCCGGTACTCTATTAAAAGCAGGCCTTAATATCCCTTAGTTTCCATTAGGACCTCGCTGCCACGGGAGGGTAGGACAAAAGATGTCATGCGAGTTCTTTTCCATAAGCACGTATGACTATATTCGAATACATGCCTACATTACATTGATGAATTGGAGCTAGTTCTGTGTCACCCTATGTTATGATTGTTACATGATGAACCGCATTCGGCATAATTCTCCATCATCGATCCAATGCCTACGAGCTTTTCATATATTGTTCTTTGCCTATTTACTTTTCCGTTGCTACTGTTACAATCACTACAAAACACCAAAAATATTACTTTTGCTTCCGTTACTTTTGTTAATGTTACCACTACTATCATATTACTTTGCTACTAAATACTTTGCTGCAGATACTAAGTTATCCAGGTGTGGTTGAATTGACAACTCAACTGCTAATACTTGAGAATATTCTTTGGCTCCCCTTGTGTCGAATCAATAAATTTGGGTTGAATACTCTACCCTCGAAAATTGTTGCGATCCCCTATACTTGTGGGTTATCAAGACTATTTTCTGGCGCCGTTGTCGGGGAACATAGCTCTATTCTTTGAGTCACTTGGGATTTATATCTGCTGGTCACTATGAAGAACTTGAAAGACGCTAAGACAACAATTTATCCCTCAACTACGAGGGGAGGTAAGGAACTGCCATATAGCTCTGCACTTGATTCACCTTCTGTTTTGAGTAAGCTTGCGAAACCTAAACCTACTTTTGCTATTCGTTCTGATATGTTGCATGTTATTGATGATGCCACTTCTGCTATGCATGATACTTATGATGAAACTACTTATATGCTTGATACTACTGTGCCACTTAGTGAATTTCTTGATGAACAAATTGCTAGGGTTAGAGAGAAAGAAATTATTGAAACTGATTATATTGATGGAAGTGATGATGAAGACTTGCCTGTTATTCCTGAGGGTTATGTTTTTGACAAAGAAGCTGCTTTAGCTATTTTAGCTTGCAAGGATAGATATGAGCTCAAGAGGTTATTAGCTAAATGGAATCAGCAATCTCTTAATGCTAGAATGAAACCTGACCCTGCTTTTGCTACTTCACCTATCTGTGTTACTGATAAGGATTATGAATTCTCTGTTGATCCTGATATAGTTACTTTGGTAGAATATGATCCTTTTCATGGCTATGAATCTGAAACTGTTGTGGCACATCTTACTAAATTAAATGATATAGCCACCCTATTCACTAACGATGAGAGATCTCGCTATCTTTATATCCTTAAAATATTTCCGTTCTCATTAAAGGGTGATGCTAAGATATGGTTTAATTCTCTTGATCCTGGTTGTGTGCGTAGTCCCCAGGATATGATTTATTACTTCTCTGCTAAATATTTCCCTGCTCATAAGAAACAAGCTACTTTAAGGGAAATATACAACTTTGTGCAAATTGAAGAAGAGAGTCTCCCACAAGCTTGGGGGAGGCTTCTCAAGTTACTTAATGCTTTGCCTGATCATCCTCTTAAGAAAAATGAAATACTTGATATCTTTTATAATGGACTAACCGATGCTTCCAGAGATTACCTAGATAGTTGTGCTAGTTCTGTTTTCAGGGAAAGAATACCAGATGAAGCTGAAATTCTATTGAATAATATGTTAACAAATGAAAATAATTGGACACTTCCGGAGCCAGCTCTTGAGCCTATTCCTAAACCAACTCCTAAGAAGAGAGGTGTTCTATTTCTCAGTCCTGAAGATTTGCAAGAGGCAAAGAAATCTATGAAAGAAAAAGGTATTAAAGCTGAAGATGTTAAGAATTTACCTCCTATTGAAGAAATACATGGTCTTGATTTACCTCCTGCTGAAGAAACATATGATCTTGATCCATTACCTATTGAAGAACCTCATGGTCATGATAACCCGACACAGGTAGTAAAGGTAAATTCTCTCTATAGATATGATAAAGCTGAAATCCCTCCTACTAAAATTGCTAGCCAATGCTTGGATGAGTTTGATAACTTTATGGTTAAGCGAGAAGATTTCAATGATTATTTTGGTAGACAATTAAAACAAAATGCTTATATGATTGAACACTTGGGTGATTATATGTCTAGAGTTAGAGGTGAACTTAAACTTATTACTAAACATGCTTCTATGGTTACCACTCAAGTAGAACAAGTACTTAAAGCTCAAAATGATTTGCTCAATGAAATGAATAGTAAGAAAAATGATTATGTTGTTAGAGTGGCTACTAGAACTGGTAAGATGACTCGGGAGCCTTTGTATCCTGAAGGCCACCCTAAGAGAATTGAGCAAGATTCTCAGAGAAATAATATTGATGCACCTAGTAATTCTAAAAGGAAGAAAAAGAAAAATGATAGGACTTTGCATGCTTCTAGTGAACCTATTGCTGAACCACCTGAGAATCCAAATGATATTTCTATTTCTGATGCTGAAACACAATCTGGTAATGAACATGAACCTAATGAAAACGTTAATTATGATGTTCATGATGATGCTCAACCTAGTAATGACAATGATGTAGAAATTGAACCTGATGTTGATCTTGATAACCCACAACATTATGATAAGAGAGACTTTATTGCTAGGAAGCACGGTAAAGAAAGAGAACCATGGGTTCAGAAACCCATGCCTTTTCCTCCCAAACCATCCAAGAAAAAGGATGATGAGGATTTTGAGCGCTTTGCTGAAATGATTAGACCTATCTTTTTGCGTATGCGATTAACTGATATGATCAGAATGAATTCTTATGCTAAGTATATGAAAGATATTGTTACTAATAAGAGAAAGATACCGGAAGCTGAAATTTCCACCATGCTTGCTAATTATACTTTTAGAGGTGGAATACCAAAGAAACTTGGAGATCCAGGAGTACCTACTATACCATGCTCCATTAAAAGAAACTATGTTAAAACTGCTTTATGTGATCTTGGAGCCGGTGTTAGTGTTATGCCTCTCTCTTTATATCGTAGACTTGATTTGAATAAGTTCACACCTCATCAAGTATCTTTGCAAATGGTCGACAAGTCAAGCTGCTATACACTGTCGGTATTTGTGAGGATGTGCCTGTTGTAGTTGCAAACATTACTATTTTAACAGACTTTGTTATTCTTGATATTCCGAGGGCGATAGTATGTCTATTATTCTTGGAAGACCTTTTTGATTACTGCAGGGGCTGTTATTGATTGCAACAAAGGCAATGTCACTTTTCATGTTAATGGTAATGAGCATACGGTACACTTTCCGAGGAAACAACCTCAAGTTCGTAGTATCAACTCTATTGGAAAAATTCCATCGATTATATTTGGAGGGTTTGAATTTCCTCTTCCCTCTGTCAAGAAGAAATATGATATTCTTATTATTGGGGATGTGCATATCCCGTTGAGGTAACATAGTGTTATTCGAAATTTCTCCGGTTCCATGTTATTCGGAATGAGTTTGTTAACAAGACTTGATCAACCTTGTTAGTGGATTCCTTTTGATGAGCATGAGATGGATGAAATTAGAAGGCATAACCTTCTGTACCCTCTTTCTACTTTCTGTTATTTAGTTCAAATAAAGTAAAAATAGTATTTTTTCTGTCTGTTTTCTGATTTATCCGTGCAATATGAAAATACCCCGAAAATAAAAGTTCTCCAAATTCCCTGAAAATGAAATATGGTTTTTTCTGGAATATTTGAGATTATCTGGCACTGAGAACACAACAGGAGGGGCAAGCACCTGGCCACGAGGGTGGAGGGCGCGCCCTACCCCCCTGGGCGCGCCCCCTGCCTCGTGGGCCCATGGTGGCCCCCCTCCACTTATTCCTGCACCCACACACTCCTTCTTCCTCCCACAAACACCAATATCCAGCTCAAGCACGAGTTCTAGCTCATTTTGCTGCGATTTTCGATCTCCTTGCTCAAAGCACCTCTCACAAAACTGCTTATGGGATTGTTCCTTGGTATGTGACTCCTCCATTGGTCCAATTAGTTTTTGTTCTAGTGCTCTATTCATTGCAAATTTGTGCTGCCTAGGTGACCATCTTCTTGAGCTTGCATGTCAAATTTATATGGTTTCAAGTAGTTCTAATGCATGATATAGTCTCTAGGCACTTGTAGGAGTAGTTGCTATCAATTTTATTGAGCTTGGTTCACTTCTGTTTGAAGTTACTAAAAATTTCAGAAATTTTTCAGAGGAAGAAATATGCTTAGGAAAATGTTCCAAGGGGGTTCCTCAAGGAAGCAAGGACCCAGGCTTGCAATGCGTGATGCTGACCATGAGCCACCAAGGGACGCTCCATGCGGCCTTGTGAGTGGCCTTCAGAAAATTTTATGGATCGAGCGGGAATCAAGGAAGAATTTAACGCATATTTGCGTAACGCTGATCTTGTGAGCTTCGAGGCAGAGAAGTGCAGCCAATACCCTCATCTCACTAGTTCATTTGTGAGGGGGTTTGAATTTTCATCTTCACGTACACTACTAGAGAAAAGGCTAGCAGCAACGCGGGTTTTAGATGTATCAGCAGCGCGGGGACAGGCGCTACTAATAAGGCGCCATGACTAACACATAGCGATGGCCAGCGTGCTCACGGGCGCTCTTGCTACACAAGTGTAGTAGCAAGCGCTGTTAGCGAAGCTTCGCTCTTGCTAGTAGCTCTAAGCGCGCTTTACCCGGACTCGCTTCGCTATCGCGGCGGTGATGCTAACTTTTATACACTCGCTCTTGCTAATTTAAGTAGTTTTTTAGCATAATTTTTTGTATTTGAACAGGCTTTATAGAAGAATCTTTAGCACATAGAAATGTCATCATGATACACATACAAATGCCTGCGAGACCACAAATGTAATCATAGCATGTACATACAAATAGTCTCATCATAATCATCATCCAACACAGTGGTATCTTGTCATCATCTCGAAAATAGCGATACATGCAAGTCTCGAATACTTGCAACTACAACAACTTCATCCATCTAAACAAAGGTATACGCAAGAATAGCTATCACTATGAGTGAGAGCGGAACTATCTTGATACATGAGGTGGCGATTCTGAGTCCTCTCTCGCGCTAGCGTGAGCCTCAAGTAACTAGCTTCTCCTTCTTGTCTGCTTTTGAAGCCTTTATGGCTGGCGCCCGTGAACCCATTCACTTGCACCTGACACTCATGCCACTCGTTGTACACCCCGGGAACCTTCCCTTTGTACACGACATAGCAATTCCATCTCGCCATCAAGAAACTAGGTACCTGTTACGTTAGAGATGCATGTTCATGAAGAGGATGTACAATCATATATATGCAACAAAATATACTAGAGCAACACCGAAAAAGAAAGGGTTAGAAACTAGATGCAACATACAGTACGAAAATTAATTAACTAGAGGTACGCATGTCATCGTGCATAAGCCCGACAAAGTAGCGTTACGCAAGTTCGGCAGGGACCGTGGACATCACAAAGTTTCATCGCTACAAAAAGTATACAAGTTCAACCGACACATATCATCATCATCGGCATCATAAATCAGTAGAAGTTCCAGCCTTCCATATCATCGAGGATGAACCCTAGCTTCTTGAGCAGGCGTGAGGTCTAGGCGTTGCATGCCTATGCGAGTTCTGGACGTCATTTCGCGATATAGGGCCATGGTGGAACATCCCCTTCTCATCGACGACTTCTTTCATGATGATCGTCGCAATGTCGCTTTGGATGCGAAAGAAGTCATCTCTAAGTTTATAATCTGCTTCTCCATGAGATTCTAGCCACTTGAGGATATGATCATCATTTCTGCTGTTCATGCGAAGCTTTTGGTGATCCGTGTTGAACTGAATCATGAGATGGATGATGTAGAATCCATCCTTCTTGCTTGGTTTTGGGACATGGATGCAGGAGAAGTTAGTTTTAGCGCGAAACCCATCTTCTTGTTCCTTTTTTCTTGATCTGCACGTGGCCACCTCTAAAGCTGAAGCCTTGGAGAGCATCATCTAGAATATTCATTATGTGGGTGTAGTCTTTTTTCTCGTAGTCTCTGGAAGGGTCAAAATACACGGCATGGGAGACTTGCGGGTAAGAAACGATAAGGACGGCGTGCCCGTTGCTGCGAGGAAAAGACACCTCAAATTATTCCCCATATGAGAGAGAAGGAATGATTGAAATGTACGAAAGGGTTGTCCGGAACTGACTTACTTTGGATGATAAGGAACGAGGACAATTTCCCGGTCCTTATTCTTTACCATGAAGTTTTGGAGGTACTCCCTAGCAGTTTCACGCTCAAAGTCGCCGAGACTCAAGAAAGAATCGTGCATGTAGTACGGATCCGCCACACAGATTTGCGAGATTTCTTCACTCATCATGACGGAGCTCATATGTAGCGCAAAAAGGCGGATGTTAGTAAAATCGAGCCGCCTTGTTAGAAACATCTCAAAGATATGGTCAAACCGCAGAAAGAACACCTCCGCGGGCCGTGTGTCGACGTAGCACTTCCCCTCAGGCACACGAGCCGCGTATGTCGGATATCCTGGATCCTTTGAGGCTAGTAGGCTTTTCTCGGTCGGCGGCACATGGTCGTGCGGTCTCACGAGATCCCCGATAGTGCCTCCAGCGATTTCGGCGGTAGCATCGGCTCGCCCGTGAGATGGAACATGACCGCACCTTTCACGGGTACACGCTCTTGAGAATGCATCGTCTGGCTGCTATGTGCTCGCTTGTTTGGAGGCGATTACCTTCCCGATCTCTTCCTCTCCTTTTTCTTGGGCACACCTTCCGGACCCTTCCTTAACCCCCTGCCCCAGTGTTCTGGGCTAAATCTTTGACGACCCTCGCGCCCGGCTAGTTGAGCCTGTGTTGAGGCGGCATCTTGAGCGTGTCCTGTGAGGATTTCATGAAGAGAGACTTTTGCAATCCACCTTTCGACCCTGCCCGGGCATATCATACATATCCTCATTAGCAAGCTGATAGCCCGATTCGTCATATGGTTGACTCATCATATCTATGTCACAGTCATACGCGTTTGTATTGAGGAAATCCATAGGGTTGACCGCCGTCTCATCATCCATTCTCTGTTCTACAGAGAAATTACATCAGCCAGTATTATTGCACCCCTTCATCATGTCGTCGCCGCTCTCACCCGGCACTACAGAGCTGGTAATTGCGTAGGCGGGGTGGTGGTATCCGCACATGCTTTTTGATGTGTGGTAGTTATTGGTGTGCTCTCGGCCGGCTCCAGACGAATAAGATTCTTCGGCCATAGCAGCACCCAATTCTTGCAGCTTCCAATCCGCGGCGGGGTCTCGTCGTCCGCTCCCACATGCTGTACTGGAGGAGGCAAATCCTCGTGCCCCGATTTCACACTGGTCAAGCTAACCCTGAAGTGCCTAGCGGGGATCGGCTGGTTGTGGAACGTGCGTTGAGAGGGGTCCATTATCATCCCCTTTCCCACGTCCACCTTCTGGCCTTTGATCAAGTAGAGTATGGTGCACGGGGTTTCTTTCGCCTGCAAACACATATGTCTGCGGCGTAAAACAACCAAAAGGCAACAAAAATGGAATATTACATATATGTTGGTGCGACATGTAATTACCGTGACGGCGTCGAGCTCAGCCAAAGAAGAAGGCCCACCTAGTGCGCCTGAGACTGAGGACGGTTGCTATGAGCGGGAGCGGCTGCGAGAGGAGGCCCGGTTGCGTGAGCAAGTGATGGTGCGATGGTGTTGTTGTTCATGGAGTTGCTCCCGGAGAAACTGGGCAACGAGAAATCATGTACCGTCTTGTCTTGATTTTCCTTCGCCCAGTTGATGATAACTGGAACCAAGTTAGTAGCGAAATCATTTCTACAGGCAATTAAAGCTGCATTGACTGCCTGCTGTAGCAACTCATATTTGTCCTCGGCTGCTTTTTTTGCGTCCTCAGCTGCTTTTTTCTCGACCGCAAGCTTCACCTTCGCGTCGATGTCCGCCTGACTAAACTTCATTCTCTGCTTCTTGGCCTCTGGGCCCTCGTTGTAAAACACCTTCCACGTGGCGCCGTCTCCAGCGCCGTGCACACGACCATACTGCGGCAGCTGGTCCAAAGGGAGTCCCTTAGGTTCGTTCAAGGCCAGGTTGAGAGGGGTGTCCCACTTGGGTCACATCGGAGAAGTAGGGCTTTCGGCTGCAAGCTGGTGTTGCTTCTCCGATGGTCTAATCAATTTCCTCGTGATCTTGTCCGTGTAAAAACCTTTTCTCCTTGTCCCACTTGTGGCGGGCCTGGTGAAGTCACGCTCCAAGGGGTTTGTGAACTTCACGAAGAAGTGCAGGAGACCCGCGGCTTCACGTTTCGCGTCCTCCTTATCCCATATGGGCTTTTTACCGAGGTAGCCACGGCTTCCGAGGCGATGCTTCCCCGTGTTCCTTTGCTGAAGGCTCTTGAATTTTGTAGCCTTAGCCTTGGCTGCCTCGGTAGCGCAAGTGTCCTTGAACTTTTCGAACTCCTCTTCCGTAAGTGTCAGATTTTCCACCAGAATCTTGGACAGGGGTTCATCAGCCTCAATAGCTCGTTTCACCCTCCCTTTCCAGGAGGCCAAATCATTGCTGAACATTCCCATGGCGTGATTGTTAATCTTTTTCATCTTGGATCATCCCACGGTTGTTCTATGTTATCATCCCGGTCGAGAACTTGAATCTCTTGTGCAACTTTGTTAGGAGCAACTGCGTCAAATGTTCTTTACTCCTTAAGTCATAAATGCGTTGGTGCTCGCGCATTCCCGTAGGATGCATCCTACTTAGTTCCCATAGCACTTGCGAGGTTCTTCCGGCTCTAACGGCTCAAACTTGCCATGTGCCATCTTTGTGATCACAAGTCGTCCAATCCCTAGTTTGTTAGGTTTTCGTATCCTCTGCTTCTTATACTTCCTCTTTTCGGTAGCGGCATCGGGGCCGGTACCTTCCCCGCCGGTACCTTCCCCACCGGTCTCGGTGCCGCCATCGGTGCCGGCGCCGTCGGTGTCGATGTCGGCGTCAGTACCATCATCGAGGCCGACCTGCAAACCTTTCTTAGTAGTCAAATAGTCGAGGTACTCTTGTTCACCCTCATAATCCATCTCGTCTGCATCTTGGTGAGAAGGCCCAGTTTCTTCATTGTTCGACATGTTTCCTATGATTAAGTGTCCTCATTTATTTCTAAAAGTACGAATAAATGAGAAATGACATAAAAAGAAATCTATGTGCCAGCACTCGATATGCCAACTATGTAGCACAAATCATGCCTTTATTCACGGAAATTTCGGCATGACCTTTGCTAAAAAATGGACATACCGGCGCTGAAATTCACCGGAACGGAAATGAATCAACATTCCGGTAACATAGGCAACTCGGATCATTTTCCAAACATGACATGTCCGAAACATGACATATGCACATATCACATGTCCAGTTCAAATTTGCATATAAATTCAGCTAATTTTGAAACCTAGCTAAATTCATAACTAAATAGATAACCTAATTAACATACTGCCCTAACTAAAACCTAAGTAAATTAACCAAGAACCCTAGCAAAGAGAGAGGGGGTTACTGAGGTGCAGGCGAGGCAGGCTCCACGATGGCCGGGAGGAGAGGAGGGAGGCGAGGCCGATGGGTCGAGGGCGAGCACGCCGAGGTCGAGGCGAGGCCGTCGAGGCGGCCTTGAGGTCGAGGTCGAGGCGAGGGCAGGTCGAGGCTAAGCGCCCGGCGCCGAGTCGAAGCGAGCACCGGGGCCGGGTCGAGGCGCAGCGGTCTGACAGGGAAGAGAGAGTGGGGATTTGAGGGAAAAGGCGGGATGAAGCGAGGCGAGTGAGAATTTTGGGTTAAGTGGGCGTGTGATGGCGCACTTGGGCAAAACGCGCTGCTACTACCTTCAGTAGCTGTAGCGCTTTACGTGAAATGCGCTACTACTAACTTCGCTACTGCCAGTTTTCCTTTTTATTTTCCTTTATTTTATCCCACTTTTATTTCCCGAGGGCAGTGAATGAAGGGAGGGCGATATATATTGCATCATTTGACGGTTAAATATGTATGCAAAATAGGAACATATATATTACACATCATTGGACCCATGCATAATAATGGCTAAGTGTGTATACAAAATAGGAACATATATATATTACATCATTTGACCGATAACATACGTTTCCTCGGTCTTTGGCGTTTTCGTTTTTGAGTGAGCTTCTTTCCCTTCTTGTTCGTCGAAGAATAATTGAGCCCCTCATTGTGATTTTGCCTTTTCCATGGAGTACGATTTTTCTTAGGTAATGTAGTATTGATTCTTCTTTTGACGTATACTTCATCATCATCGTCATCTTCCCTCATTGGGTTGCCATACTGATCATAGTCTTCCTCGTTGGCGACTCCATCCATTCCAATGATGTTCCTTTTGCCTCTCCTCACGACAACACGGCTGGGATTGCGCGGGTCAGTTATGAAGAAGCATTGTGTCACGTGATTAGCGTGTACCCATGGCTCGTTTTTTGCGATAGCGTTCACGGTAGCGCTCTTGGCGTCGGGTATAGTCATGGTAGTGAAAATTCGGCTTTCTCTTTCGACATTCTTAGCCCATCTAACACGGAACATCGTCGCGTTGTGCAGTCCAGAGTAGTCAAGCTCCCAGATCTCCTCGACCCTTCCATAAAATCGTTTAGTTGCGCCGTTGTCGCTGCCGGTCATGCATTCCATCGTCACCCCTGAGTTCTGATCATCACTATTCATATCTTTGGCCTCCGTGTAGAACGTGTATCCGTTGATATCATATGCCTGATAGGTTACGAGGTTGGGCGAGGGCCATGTGCTAAGGCGTATATTAGCAATCCTTCCTTAGAGCCCTCCTCCGGGTTATTATAAATAATTTGCTCTTTTAACCATTTCAGTTAAGTGGAGTTGTGCTCTCTAGTAACATCGGCGTCCGTCCTGCATACCCCCCGGTCACGATACTTCTTTGCGATAATTTCTTTGTGAAGTGCCACGAAAGGATCTACCTCGTCTAGGTGTTGTAGCACTACCAAGTTTGCTCTGTTAAAGTTGCTGCGTCGATCTGAGTATGCCACGTGCAGTTCCCTGCGACCGTTGCAGTGACCATCTCCTTCGAGCCTCCCATCGTGCTTGTTAACGGGCAAACCAACACTAACACCAGGCGGCTGGTCTGCGCCATATAGAAGTTTCTCACAGAAAGACATGCACTCTTGTGCCAAATAGCCCTGGACGATGCTTCCATCCGGACGGGACATGTTGCGAACGAATCCTTTGATGATCCCATTCATCCTCTCAAACAGCATCATGTTGTGCGGGAATGACGGCCCCAGTCTATTATGTCATCCACAATATGGACACAGATGCACCATCACGTCAAAGAACGCGGGCGGGAAGTACATCTCAAGCTCATTCGATTATCACAATGATCTCTTCACCTGTAGCCTTGAGCTGCTTCACCTTGATCGACTTTTCGAGAGATGGCGTCGAAAAAGTTGCGAGACCAATAAGCGTGTCACGGACGTGCTTATCCATTATCCCTCTAAGGGCAACAGGTAGTATCTGCGTCATCATCACATGACAGTCATGGGACTTCATCCCACTGAACCTTTTCTTGTCCTTGTCTAGATATCTGCTTATCTTGCCACAGTAACCAGAACTAACTTTGACTCCGGTAAGGCACTTAAAGAATTGATTGATCTCAGCCTGACTTAAGGTGAAGCAAGAAGGGGGGCAATAATCCCCTTTCTTTATTTTCTTGCCCTTCTTCTCTCGTGCCTCTGTCTCCGTCTCTGTCTCGTCTGACATTTTACGGGGCGGCATCGAGGCTAGTGTCGGTCCATTTGTTTTTAGCCTTCGTCTTCAGGAGTTGGAGCGTGAAACTCAAGCGGGTCACCTCAGGATTGCAACCATCATACAATGGAGTGTTCGAGTCTACCACCAGTTGCTCCGGCTTAGCCTCCTCTCTAGAAGCAGCTCTCTCAGTACTCGTCTCCTTGCGAAGCAATGCTTGAACATGAGGGTCCCGCACGATTGAACTTAGTATCAACGAACGCTGCTGCGTGGAGTCCATGTCGTTCTCTCCGTCGCCATGCCCGGCCCCTTCTCCTCCGCCATGTCCGGCCCCTTCTCCGGCGCCATGTCCGGCCTCTTCCCCGCCGCCATTATCGATCATCTCTTTGTCTTGCCCCGTGTCATCATTGCCTGCCCCGTCGGCATCCTCAACATCGTCATCCTCATCTTCAATTATCCACCGAGTATAGCCATCCATGAAACCAGTCATGAGCAGGTGCGCTTCGACACGACCATCGTCATGGGGGTTGAGCCAAACTATTCCTTTGCATTTTCGACACGGACATAAAACCTCTGTCCGGTTATTTTCTTTCATGTCCTGCACCGCCGACCGCAACCACCTGTCCACCATCGTTCCGCTGACCATCGTCAACTCTGCACGGTAATAATAAACAAATTGATTATAAAAATGCATGCATGCATCAAAGTCATACAAAAATTTGGCATGACCTTCCCTAAAAATATGACATATATGGATTTGCCTGGAATTCGCCAAAACGGAAATAAATCGACATTTTGGCAAAACATAGGCAACTCAAAAGCACAATTTGGCGTCAACTCATGCTACACACACATTTTTCACAAACATATCACACACAAATAAACATATTTCCATTTTGCAAAAGCATGAAATTTTCATCACCTCTATCTCGAGATCGAGCACACGGTGGAGATGATGTTGTAGGGAGATCAAAAGTGCACAAAGCTCTTCTTGACAAAGATAGATCTAGTTAGGGGCAAATAGGTCACTTAACTAAATCCTACATCTACCTAGCTACCTAATTTGGGAGGAGACAACTTCAACTAGTGGAGGGAAAGGAAAAGAGAAAGGAGATGCATTAATAGAGGTGGTGTAGTTAGGTAGGAGTAATGAAGAGAGAGAAAGGTGGATAGAAGAGAGAGAGTAATGGGGAGAAGTATTGAGGAAGAAGAAGAGTGAGAGTGGGAGCATGTGGGGAGGTAGGGAAAGGGAAGAGAGGATGGGGAGGGAGGGACGGGTGGGGAAAAGGTGGTGGGTTGGTGCGGGTTAGCGATGGCTGAGCTAAACCGCGCTGCTGCTAAGGAGTTAGCAGCAGCGCGCTTTGGTCGACGACGCTACTGCTAACAGGGACAAAAAAGTGTGCCAATTTGAAATTTAGCAGCAGCGAAAAGTGCGCTACTACTACATCTGTAGCAGTAGCGCGGTTCGCGCCACCGCGCCACTGCTAAATGGAGTTAGGTGGTCACCGCCGGCTGATATTTGTAGCAGCGCGGTTTTCGCCGACCGCGCTACTGCTAAAAACTAATCTGTAGCGAGTTTCCCACACACGCGCTACTACTAATTAGATGCAGCGCTCTTTTTTGAGCCGCGCTGCTGCTAAAATTCTGTGTATAGGATTTTCCCTAGTAGTGGTAATTCCCCCAACTCTCCTGTTTGATCTTTATGAAAAATCTTATACTGTGGACTTAGAGGATTTTACCACTGCTTGCAAACTTCCACAATGGGGTAGTGCTAGTGAACATCGCAAATCTGAATTTAGAAATTTTCTTGCTAGTATAACTGTGGGGGAATCTAGAGATATAGCACAAGCTACCATAGGGAGCATTCATTTTCCTGCTATATATTACTTTGCTCTCTTCGTAGGTAGGTGCATAAATGGTAAAGATGAAGCATGTCATATGTGTGCCCTGACCTTAGTATTCTTAGGAGTGCTGTGTTAGGAGCCAAATCCTATAATTGGGAGCCATTGTTGCACGTAGGTTGCATAATAATAAATTTAATGGAGATTTCTTTGGAGGAATTTATGCAACCCGCCTAGCTGATTTTCTTGGTGTGGACGTTCGTGAGGATGACATTGAGTTGCCTCCTACTTATTTAGACTATAATGCTATGGTCCACCACTAGTTTGTTGAGAGGAATGAATCATCTCTCCGGTATCGCTTAATCTTTGACAGACATCGTGATGTCCGTATTACTCTCCCTGCTCCTGCCTTCTTTGATTATCAGGCAAAAGGAAGATATGTTATTACCAGAGAGGAGGCAGATGAGTATGAGAGGAGGGCGAACGCAGCTCGCCGCCACGCTGCAGCTCATGAGTCGATAATTGCTGCATCTCAGTATGACCCCAGCTACAGCTACGGATATCCGCCAGGCCATCCGAGGCAATAAACCAACTTAGGCCAAAAGCCTAAGCTTGGGGGAGTATGTATTTTCCACGGATATTACATTTATGTTCACACACTCATTGCTAGATGTCGGTGCTCATACTCTTTCACTGTAATATCCATGCTAGTTTATTTTCTTTTTCTTGCTTTCTTCTTGTGTGTTTATTAAACCTTAAGAAAAACCAAACAAACTAGTAGTAACTTTTAGTTAGTTTACTTTTCTTGATGTAGTAGTAATAGTTAAAAAGAAAACCCAAAAAGATTCCCTGTTCTTCTTTTGCTTGTTGGGAGCTTTCCCGTGTAAATAGTTTTTATTTCTTTTGTTTTCTTTGGGGGTCGATAGAGAAGACCATAATTAAATTGTTGAAGTGGCTCTTATATGCATTATTGTTGATTTAACCAAGAGCCCATATTGCCTTGTCTTCTCCTGTTTATTGAATGCTCACAGATTCCAGCTTAGTCCAATGCACGTGCACTCTTATTATTATTCACATCGTACGGTCGTGTAAGTGAAGGGCAATTATGATGATATATGATGGACTGGCTGAGATGAGAAAAGCTGGTATGAACTCGACCTCTCTTGTTTTTGTAAATATGATGAGTTCATCGTTCCTGATTCAGCCTATTATGAATAAAGATGTTTGCAATGACAATTAGAGATCATAGTTGCTCGTGCCATGCTTGATTAGCTATGAGTTATAATGGTCTACCTTGCGTGCCAACATGCTATTAAAATGGTTGTGATGTGGTATAGTGGGGTGGTATCCTCCTTTGACTGATTTAAGTGACTCGACTTGGCACATGTTCACACATGTAGTTGAAACAAAATCAACATAGCCTTCACGATATTTATGTTCATGGTGGATTATATCCTACTCATGCTTGCACTCAATGTTTATTAATTTTAATGCATCTTCATGACTGTTGTTGCTCTCTAGTTGGTCGCTTCCCAATCTTCCTAGCCTTCACTTGTACTAAGCAGGAATACTGCTTGTGCATCCAATCCCTTAAACCCCAAATTTATTCCATATGAGTCCACTACACCTTCCTATATGCGGTATCTACCTGCCATTCCAAGTAAATTTGTATGTGCCAAACTCTAAACCTTCAAATAAACATTCTGTTTTGTATGCTCGAATAGCTCATGTATCAACTAGGGCTGCCCTTATCTTCCATGTTAGGTGGGTTATTCTCAAGAGGAGTGGACTCTGCTCCTCACTCACGAGAAAATGGCTGGTCACCGGGATGCCCAGTCCCATGCTTTATGCAAACTAAATCAAAATAATTGCAAAGAAAACTCCCCCTAGCACTGATGCTTGTTGGTGGAGGGGCAGTATAAACTTTACCATTCTGTTTGGGAACCGCCTATAATGTGTGTAGCATGGAAGATATCGCCATCTCTTGGTCGTTATGTTGACAATGAAAGTATGCCGCTCAAAATATTATTTATCTCTATTTCAAAACCGAGCTCTGGCACCTCTACAAATCCCTGCTTCCCTCTGCGAAGGGCCTATCTATTTACTTTTATGTTGATTCATCACCCTCTTATTAAAAAGCACTAGCTGGAGAGCGCAGCTGTCATTTGCATCCATTACTATTAATTTATATTGGGTATGAGTATAATTGGATCTCTTTTACCATGAATTACAATGTATAGTCAGTCCTTAATCTTTAAAGGTGCTCTGCATTTATGTTTTGCGGTCTTAGAAAGGGCTAGCGAGATACCATCTTGTTATATCATATTATGATTGTTTTGAAGAAAGTGTTGTCATCCGAGATTTACTATTATTGCTCGCTAGTTGATTATGCCATTGATATGAGTAAACATGAGACCTAAGAATTATTGTGAATGTGGTTAGTCATAATCTCTGCTGAAAACTTGAATGCTGGCTTTACATATTTAGAACAACAAGAGCAAACCGAGTTTGTAGAAGTTTTTCTTTATCACTTTCAGTTTGTCAACTGAATTGCTTGAGGACAAGCAAAGGTTTAAGCTTGGGGGAGTTGATGCGTCTCCATCGTATCTACTTTTCCAAACACTTTTCCCTTGTTTTGGACTCTAACTTGCATGATTTGAATGTAACTAACCCGGACTAACGCTGTTTTCAGCAGACTTTCCATGGTGTTATTTATGTGCAGAAAAAAAAGTTCTCAGAATGACCTAAAACTCCACGGAATATCTATTTGGAAAATAAGAAAAATACCGGAAGAAAAATCCACGTCAGGGGGCCCACACCCTGCCCACGAGGGTGGGGGCGCCTACCCCCCTAGGGCACGCCCCCCTACCTCGTGGGCCCCCTGACGCTCCACCGACCTCAACTCCAACTCCATATATTCACTTTCGGGGAGAAAAAAATCAGAGAGAAGGATTCATCGCGTTTTACGATACGGAGCCGCCGCCAACCCTAAAACCTCTCGGGAGGGCTGATCTGGAGTCCGTTCGGGGCTCCGGAGAGGGGGATTCGTCGCCATCGTCATCATCAACCATCCTCCATCACCAATTTCATGATGCTCACCGCCCGTCGTGAGTAATCCCATCGTAAGCTTGCTGGACGGTGATGGGTTGGATGAGATCTATCATGTAATCGAGTTAGTTTTGTTAGGGTTTGATCCCTAGTATCCACTATGTTCTGAGATTGATGTTGCTATGACTTTGCTATGCTTAATGCTTGTCACTAGGGCCCGAGTGCCATGATTTCAGATCTGAACCTATTATGTTTTCATGAATATATGTGAGTTCTTGATCCTATCTTGCAAGTCTACAGTCACCTACTATGTGTTATGATTCGGCAACCCCAAAGTGACAATAATCGGGACCACTCCCGGTGATGACCACAGTTTGAGGAGTTCATGTATTCACTATGTGCTAATGCTTTGTTCCGGTACTCTATTAAAAGGAGGCCTTAATATCCCTTAGTTTCCATTAGGACCTCGCTGCCATGGGAGGATAGGACAAAAGATGTCATGCAAGTTCTTTTCCATAAGCATGTATGACTATATTCGGAATACATGCCTACATTACATTGATGAATTGGAGCTAGTTCTGTGTCACCCTTTGTTATGATTGTTACATGATGACCGCATCCGACATAATTCTCCATCACCGATCCAATGCCTACGAGCTTTTCATATATTGTTCTTTGCCTATTTACTTTTCCGTTGCTACTGTTACAATCACTACAAAACACCAAAAATATTACTTTTTCTTCCGTTACTTGTGTTACCGTTGCCACTACTATCATATTACTTTTCTACTAAATACTTTGCTGCAGATACTAAGTTGTCCAGGTGTGGTTGAATTGACAACTCAACTGCTAATACTTGAGAATATTCTTTGGCTCCCCTTGTGTTGAATCAATAAATTTGGGTTGAATACTCTAACCTCGAAAACTGTTGCGATCCCCTATACTTGTGGGTTATCAAGAAGCTGTCTTCCCTGCTGCCGCACTTCCCAGTCATCCGAAGGACTGGAACCAAACTTGGTTTTACTGTCAAGACACATCTCCTACTGATGAAAATCCTCTGCCGGGTTCCCGTGAGAATCGGCTTAGCTCACGAAATCCCCTCCTAGACCGGATCAGCACCAAAGAACGGGCCAAATATATGCCCATATTTTCAAAAACAAGAGCCTTAATGGCCAACGGTTTGACCAGAGTTGATCTAGTTCGGTGTTGGGTGGTGAGGGAGTCCCGGACTAGGGGGTGTCCGGATAGCCGGACTATCGTCACGGCCGGACTGCAAGACTATGAAGATACAAGATTGAAGACTTCGTCCCGTGTCCGGATGGGACTTTCCTTGGCGTGGAAGGCAAGCTTGGCGATACGGATACGTAGATCTCCTACCATTGTAACCGACTCTGTGTAACTCTAACCTATCCGGTGTCTATATAAACCGGATGGTTTTAGTCCGTAGGACGAACAACAATCATACCATAGGCTAGCTTCTAGGGTTTAGCCTCCTTGATCTCGTGGTAGATCTACTCTTGTACTACCCATATCATCAATATTAATCAAGCGGGGTAGGGTATTACCTCCATCGAGAGGGCCCGAACACAGGTAAAATATCGTGTCCCTTGTCTCCTGTTACCATCCGCCTAGACGCATAGTTCGGGACCCCCTACCCGAGATCCGCCGGTTTTGACACCGACATTGGTGCTTTCATTGAGAATTCCTCTGTGCCGTTGCCATCAGGTAGGATGCCTCATCTCGTCTTTAAACACGATACCATCGCCAAAGAAGCCTTGGCCACTGGTCAGACTCTTCGGCTAGGTGGTTTTCTCATGACCGCTAGTTCGGCCGCCGCGCCGACGATGACCTCTCGAGTCATCGAAACCAATCTCCATGTTAGTTTGCAACTTGCCGAACAGTTAGATCCGATCGAGCTCTCCTCCATAAACGAGCTCTTGGATCGCATCGCCGCCCTGGGATTCGCCACAGATTACGACCAGATCGGTCCTAAAACCGATCTGAGAGAGATCAACTCTCCCCAGGCTACCCATCATGTTGCTGTGATAGAGGAGCAATGCGGCGATTCTTCTTCTATCTTAAGTACTAGTTACGTCCGGATTCCCGATCCCTCCATGCTGATTCCTGCGGAGGGACGGATGTCGATCAAGCCCTGAACTTAAAGTCAGGCGGCGGGTCGGACTCATTGGATAGTCTCAAAAATCCAAACTTCCGAGTTCGGAAAATTCTCGGCCCTTGAGTCTTAAATTGGACGGGGTTCCGGATTTAGTGCCACCCGCCCACCCAAACATTAGCGATCTCTCTCGAATTCGGCAAGAGCCCGCTGAACAAAGACATCATTCTTGGGCCAGATTCCTCCTGGTTATGAACAGGATAAAGGACTGCCGAGAGGAGGACGCAATCCCAACTTTTTGCAATAATTGCACGGACAAGGGAATCCTAAACGCCATAAGTCGTCGCGAAATTACATGCTTTGCTGACTTGGTGACCATCCTACAAAAGTACTGTGCGATGGAGAGCGCTTGGAAAACCGAAAGTAAATTTTGGGATAATCCGGCCCCGAATACATCCCTAGTCCGGAACAAAAGGGTGCATCATTATCAAGCACCTGGGTTGAATACCAAAAAACCAAAACCCCCTAAAGGGTACGGAACCGTACTGGACGGTTGGCTAGACGGACCCTGCAAAATTCATAGCACAGAGGGCACCACTCCAACTCATAGCCTTCGAGCATGTTGGATACTACGGCAGGTGGCCAAAAGTGGCGAAGCTCTTCTAGCTTCAGAATCCCAGCCCAGCAACACCAGTACGGTGTTAACAGTCTTTGAGACTTTCGCATCACCAAGTAGCAACAATAAATCCATGGAGTGACACGGCTATTACCTTTAATGCCAGTGACGAACCTAAATTCCGAACTGCCCAGGCACCAGCCGCATTGGTCCTCAGCCCGATAGTGGACGACTTTCGCCTTACTAAGGTACTCATGGATGGAGGCAGCGGACTAAACCTCATTTATGAGGAAACCCTCCGAAAAATGGAAATAGACTGGAACCGCATTGAGCGAAGCAGCACAACCTTCAGAGGAATAATCCCTAGCCGGGAAGCATGCTGCACAGGAAAAATAACGCTGGGCGTAGTGTTATTTCGCCCGGACAATTACAGGTCCGAGGAGGTCAAATTTCAAGTGGCCCCGTTCAACAGCGGATATCATGCTTTATTAGGACGAGAGGCATTCACAATTTTTCAAGCTATACCCCATTATGGGTACATGAAGCTTAAAATGCCCGGTCCCGACGGAATCATCACTATCTCTAGTGATCCGAACATAGCACTCCGCGCCGAAAATAAGACAGCCGCACTAGCCCTCGAGGCACAATCCGAAGCCCTAGCGGCCGAGGAACTCACCGTGATGCGCTCCACGGTGAACAGGGACGACGTGATACTTGATAAAAGATCTAAGTCCACCTCTTTTAAACCAGCGGATGAAATAGTCAAATTCCAAGTCCACCCAACGGACCTGCAAAGACGGCCTCCATCGGGGCACAATTAAACCTCGATGTAGACGCTGCACTACGACAATTTCTACAAGAAAATCGGGACATCTTTGCACGGCACCCTTCGGACATGCCAGAATCCCACGTCACCGGCCGAGCACAGCCTAAATATCCTAAAAGGATTCAAGCCAGTCAAACAGGCTCTTCGGCGCTTTTCCGAACCCAAGAGATAGGCCTTGGGAGAGGAGCTAGCCAAACTTTTGGAAGCCGGATTCATCAGAGATATAAAACATCTGGACTAGCTAGCGAACCTGGTGATGATACCAAAGAAGGATAAATCCTGGCGCCTATGCGTTGACTTCAAAGACCTTAATAAAGCTTGCCCAAAGGATCCCTTCCCCCTCCCTCGAATTGATCAAATCATTGACGCTACAGCAGGACACGACGCATTGTGCTTCCTCGACGCGTACTCCGGCTACCACCAAATCAAGATGGCGGAGCTGCACCAAGCTGCAACAGCATTCATCACTCCATACGGCCCGCTCGCTTCAACACAATGCCCTTTGGGCTCAAAACGCCGGCGCAACATATCGGCGCATGATTCGTATATGTCCGCAAACCAGATCGGCAAAACAAAGTGGAAGTATATGTAGATGACGTGGTCGTCAAAACCAAGCACGTCGAAACTCTAGTAGACGACTTGAGGCTCACATTCGACAATCTTGAAAATATGACATCAAGCTCAATCCGGAAAAATGCATCTTGGCGTTCGGCCGGAAAGCTCCTGGGCTTCATTGTGTCCGGTAGAGGAATTGAAGCAAACCCAGCCAAGATCCGACCTTTGTCACAACTGGATATTCCAAAGGACCTCAAACAAATACAAAAATTGACGGGATGCGTAGCGGCTCTAAGCCGCTTTATCTCCCGTTTAGGAGAAAAGGCATTACCTCTTTACCGCCTCCTCCGCCGCACCGAACACTTCGAGTGGACGGATGCCGCCATGGCCGGACTCGAAGAAGTAAAGGCCATTTTGGTTACAAATCCGGTCCTAGCCGCGCCCAACGTGGGCGAACCAATGCTATTATATATCGCCGCAACACATCAAGTTGTCAGCGCGGTGCTCGTTGTCGAACGAGAAACGGACAGACACCGGTTCCCTGTTCAAAAACCGGTTTATTATGTGTCCACTGTCCTAACCCCATGCAAATCCCGGTACCCACACTATCAAAAGATAGCATACGCGGTGTTCATGGCATCCCGGAAGCTGTGACACTACTTTCAATAGTGTTCGATAACGGTGGCATCCGAAGTACCTCTTAATGACATTATAAACAACCGCGACGCGACGGGTCGGATTGCTAAATGGGCCATAGAGCTCCTCCCATTCGACATAACTTATAAGCCACGACGAGCTATTAAGTCGCAGGTTTTGGCCGACTTTGTGGCCGAATGGACCGAACTCCCTAAAGAGTACGGCGCATACTCCAATTGATCATGCACTTTGACGGCTCCAAAATGTTGGCGGATCAGGCTGGTGTCGTCTGACGTCCCCAACCGGGGACACAGTCCATCGTCCTTCAAATAATGTACACGGACTCCAACAACGCGGCGAATACGAGGCCCTTCGCACGGCCTCCGGATGGCAGTCTCCATGGGCATTCAACGCCTAGAGGTGCGCGATTCAACCTCGCAATATCTCAAATAAACGGGGATTTTGATGCCAAAGATCTGAGAATGGCAGCATACCGCAATGCGGTCCTAAAAATGTCAGCACGGTTTGAAGGGCTCGAATTTCATCATATAGCCCGGGATAACAACCAGGCGGCGGATATATTGGCACGCATCGGTGCAAAACGCGATGCCGTCCCACCCAATATCTTTTTGGAACGGCTGTTCAAGCCATCCTTACTATGGGAAGGAGTCTGCAGCAATAACAATCCGGACCCAACCGCATCACCGACGCCAACACTCTGACACAACCGGAGGCTCCGCCCCCGAGATAACACCCTCTGCTCACGAAATAATGGCGGTTATCGCCCCGTGGACGGAACCATTCCTAGCCTACTTAACTAGGCAGGAACTCCCCAAAGACAAAAATGAGGCTCGCTGCATAGTGCGGCGCTCTAAAGCCTATAAAGTCCATGAGGGAGAGCTTTATAAGAAAGGCACTACCGGAGTCCTTCAAAGGTGTATCTCCGAAGAGGAAGGGCGAAACCTCCTGGCTGAAATTCATGCCGGACTGGGTGGGCACCACGCCGCAGCCCGGGCCCTTGTAGGCAAGGCCTTCCATACAGGATTTTATTGGCCGACGGCCCGGGCAGATGCGCAGGACTTAGTCCAACGATGCGTCGGTTGCCAGCTTTTTGCTAACCAAAGCCACATGCCACCCACCGCCTTAAAACTATACCCATCACCTGGCCGTTCGCATGTCCGGGGCTTGACATGGTTGGACCCCTCAAGGAGGAACCCACAAGCAAAAATACCTATTGGTCATGGTGGATAAATTCACCAAATGGATAGAGGCCAAACCTGTTAAACGGCGAATCCGGACCGGTGATAGACTTCATATCAGGGGTAGTGCACCGTTACGGTGTCCCCCACAATATCATCACCGATAATGGCACCAACTTCACGGCCGATGAGGTCAAATTATGGTGCAAAAACATGGGCATCAAGCTCAATTACGCCTCAGTCTATCACCCTCAAACCAACGGCCAAGTCGAAAGGGCAAATGGTCTAATCATGAGCGGCATTAAACCCGCATTAGTGCGGTCCTCAAAGAATCTAACACGCCTTTGGGTTGAGGAGCTCGACTCCGTACTCTGGGGGCTGCGGACCACGCCGAATTGTACTACCGGATTCACACCATTCTTCATGGTGTACGGCGCAGAGGCAGTCTTGCCCTGCGACATAATACATGACTCACCTTGCGTGCGCATGTATGAAGAAAGAGAAGCCGAGCTCGATCGGCAGGACAGTTTGGACGCATTGGAGGAGGAGCACGACGTGGAGAAAGCTCGTTCCGCATTCTATCAACAGCAGGCTCGAAGATATCAAAGCAGGGAAGTACGGGCCAAAGCTTATAACGTTGGCGAACTGGTTCTACGCCTGCCGGACAAGAAAAAGGACAAACTCCAGCCCAAATGGGAAGGTCCCTTCATCATTGACCAGGTCCTGACCGGCGGAGCATACCGTCTGCGAAACGCATCGGATAACTGACTCGAACCAAACCCATGGAACGCAGCCCGTCTACGAAGATTCTACGCCTAAGTGCCGGACTCCAAGTTCGTCTCCTTCCTCCGTCCGCATTCTTTATTTTTGCTTTTGTGCTGTCTTTTATTTCTCTCCTTCCTCCTTCTTCTTCTTGTAGCCTCTAGAGGCTCGTTTGCGCTTTTTCCGCAAGACACTTGACGCCATTGTCCGCTCATTTTACTCCGGGGCTTCTTTAATGTAAGCTTATTTATACGGGCTTTATGCCCAACACATGCGTTAAACTTCCGCATGTACCTTTTATTCACCATTATATGCATCGATATGACTTAAGTTTTGGCCAAGCTGGGTTGCTGGCTCCTATGCTTACCCCTCGTTCCCGGTTGTTCGGCTAGGTGGTAAAGGGAGCTCCTCTGCGATTACTCTTGCCGGGTCACGGATGTGTACCTCAGGTGGGTGAAGCCGAAGCTAGCATTCTTAAGGGAATATTCGGTCGGTGAACTGAAAGATGATTTTAACTATTTACCCATCTGCCCCGGATGATTTTACGCTTCGTAGCAGCTTTGACATGCACTTTAGGGCATGCATCCCAAATAAAGGAACCCTTAACGGAACTATTCTCCCTGGAAGATGTTTCTTACTACCCATGTAATATAACTTAACTAGTTGGGCACTTGTATGATACAGCAACAATGACCCCTACGCCTTGTCTCCATGCATACCACGGTTCTTATATAACCACGAAGGTATTTGGACACACTCCGGACTATTGGGTCCGGAGGTCGGCTTAAAAGGTCCGCTATGACAAACGATCTACAATCCGGCTAGAAGACATTCTTTCATGTCATATTTTTACATAGTCAACTCGACTCATTGTATTCCTCCTCAATGCCATCTAATAGGCTATCTAATTTACAATCTTCTTTGAATACTTGGCGGCCAATTCTACTTGGCCGCATTAATTGCTTTACAGGGATCTCCATCCCATCTGGCCCCACATGTCCGACCTCGCCATGTGGTTTGGGTCAACAACCGTGTACCGCGTCTTTACCATGGCCCAGGCCTCCCTGGTGCCTTGACGGCAGGCCGATATCTTCCATAGCCGGAAGCGCCGCCGTGCTCCTTGAAGCCGCTCCGCCAGCTCCCCAATGCCTTCGGGCAGGGAGATAGATGGCCACAAGGCATGGCCGATTCCTTTCATCACCTGCCGGACTCGTTCGTGCAGCTGACGCAATTCAGGAAGAAGATCACCCGACGAACTGGGCATCTCCTCCTCAGGACGACCTGTGAGCAAACCTGCATACATGTTTATGTTAGTGGCCTTCCTCGCCGAACTCTTTTCAAAGTTCGCTCAAGCACTTACTGAAAATGCCGCTGACGGTTACCGATTCTCCTTTACGGAGTCGGCATAACCGGCACGAACATCCTTTAGTTCCTCACCCAGCGTGGTGTTGGCATCTTGGAGGTTATTTTTCTCCTGCCGCACCCTCGTAAGCATGCTCTCGCCGGCCTTTAGCTGGCGCAAGAGCTCCTGCCTGTCCGGATCTAGTCCGGCGTCATCTACAATATTCTTGTCAGATTTACAAACCCGCCGCACTTCATAAACTATTTTTTAATGCGTATATTACCAGTGGGGGTCTCTGCGGCTCCCACCGTAGTGGCTAGCGCGGCCTCAAGTTGGGCCTTGCATTCTTCAAGCTCCTGGGACAGTCGGGTATTCTTTTCTGTAAGATCCTGCATAACAAATGATCCTTAAATCAGTTATTCTAACTATTTTAAGTCTCGGGGCTACTTGGCATATATAACTATCAAATTTCCTTACTCAGATGTCCCTCACGCATCGCCTCCGTGGCTCGCTAGACCATCTTGAGCGGCACGGAGGTGCGCATCTCCCGAATCAAAGGCATTCAAGGCCTCTTGGGAGAAACATGCGTCACGAAGAACTGTCCGGTGGCGCCTGTGATTCAAGGCGCTCTCCACCTCGGAGTTGGTGACGGAAAACCTGTCAGCATCCTCTGTCGGAGGAGCATCCGACGCACGTCTCGTGCTCGCCTCAGCCTCCGGACCCGGCTTTGAAGCTTGTCCGGTGAAGGTTCGATCGGCAACCTCTCCGGACTCAGTCCGGCGAGCGCTCTTTTTCCTGAAAAGAGCATCAGCGTTAGTACGCCTTCCAGGAATCAATCCTGGGAGTATGGTGACATGCCATACCGTTGCGGTGGAGTTTCAATCCGAACCGCACTTCTTTTTAACCTGCGGGGCCGCACTGCCCTTTGTTGGCCAGCCGCCGCGGGCTCGGCTTCCTGCCTCGAAGGTACCCCCTGCAAAGCACCATTGGTATAAGGTGATCAAAAATAAGCATGGATGGGTCATTATCAGGGTTTTGGGATCTCGGTCTCATTTACCTATGAGGCTGGAAGTATTCCGGGGTAATCACCAGAATGGCAACCAAAGCATTGTCGATGCTAAGTTGGTGGAATACCCCGTCGATCAACTCCACCTTTATATCCGGATCCTCTTCGGAGGTCGGATCGATGGACCGTTCCGGATACTCGGGTTGTGGGGGCGGGCTGTGTATCTTCTCCACAGTCCGGCGCAGTTCCTGCGCAGAAACCGCGAAATGAGATATTTAACCATGGGAACATGGATCGGACAGGTCACAAAATGTTTGCTTACCCAGCTTCGAGGATTATTCAAGAGAACTCCTTCACCGATCGACACGGAGGAAATCCTCCTCCTCCCCTTTATACATGGCAGACAAGATCTTCACCAGTTCGGTGACCGATCCTGGCCCTTTGCGGCCATGGCGGGTGGCGTCGTCCTCCCCATTGAAGTCCCACATGGGGTGGCCCCTGTATTGAAGCGGCTGCACTCCCCTCATAATGCAGATTGCCATGACTCCTGTCATGGTCAATCCGGCATGAGCCAGTAACCTTATTCGGCTCATCAAATAACGGACATCCCGGTCATCTTCTCTCGGGGCTCCGAGGGCGCCAAATTAGGCGCTTCTTCAGAGGAGCATTGCTGAACTCCGGAAGGCCGATCCGAACAGGATCCGATAGCGGGACGTCCTCCATGTAAAACCATTCCGAAGGCCAGTCTTCGGATGCCTTCTTTGGGGTTCCGGATAGGTATCCTGTCCCGGCGATGCGCCATAGCTCGGCTCCGCCCACTTGATATATTGATCCCTCATGAGAACGGGGTACTAGGCAGAATATTCTCTTCCACAGCCCGAAATGAGCCTCGACGCCCAAGAATAGTTCACAAAGGGCCACGAAGCCCGCGGTGTGCGGGGCAGGGCAGGAGTAAGGTGGTGCAATTGGAGGTCAGAGAACTCCAAGAACCCCGGAGAAACGGATGGATTGGAAATCCGAGTCCTCTTACTAGATAAGAGATGAAGCACACCCGCTCTCCTTTAGAGGGATCGGGGACGCTCTCCGCTTGCTTTCCGCCCTTGTAGGTGGCAAGTCCGGCTCGAACCGGAACCATGAAGGCCGGGGGGAGAAATCCCTTGGCTTGGAGTATAACTAGCTCGCTATGCGGGACTGAGCATCTCTCCCAATTTCTGGTGGGGCCGGAGCGCGAGAGGAGGAGCGTCGATCGTCCATGATGGAATGGGCTTTGGTCGAGGCGCTCCGATGAAAGCTCGCAAAGGGGGGATGGTGTGACTCAGATCTAGATCCTTGCCCCTTTTATAGGCGGCTCATTTGCGTGGCTAGGGGGGTAATTGTAAAAATACCCTCGCTTTTCGCATTCATTCAAACACGTGGAAGATGGCCATTATTGGGCGTAGAAGCCGAGGAGTGCAGCATTTATCAGAAGCCGGACACTATTCGACAAGTATATGGAATTTGGAGAAGAACCCGCCTCGCAATGCCGAAGACAATCAACGCGCCGGACTCATCGTCATTGAAGCCTGGTTCGGGGGCTACTGAGGGAGTCCCGGACTAGGGGGTGTCCGGATAGCCGGACTATCATCACGGCCGGACTCCAAGACTATGAAGATACAAGATTGAAGACTTCGCCCCGTGTCCGGATGGGACTTTCCTTGGCGTGGAAGGCAAGCTTGGCGACACGGATACGTAGATCTCCTACCATTGTAACCGACTGTGTAACCCTAACCTATCCGGTGTCTATATAAACCAGAGGGTTTTAGTCCGTAGGATCTAACAACAATCATACCATAGGCTAGCTTCTAGGGTTTAGCCTCCTTGATCTCGTGGTAGATCTACTCTTGTACTACCCATATCGTCAATATTAATCAAGCAGGAGTAGGGTATTACCTCCATCGAGAGGGCCCGAACCTGGGTAAAAACATCGTGTCCCTTGTCTCCTGTTACCATCCGCCTAGACGCACAGTTCGGGACCCCCTACCCGAGATCCGCCCATTTTGACACCGACAGGTGGCTTGGAGAATTTTGCCCTTGAGCCGCCGGCTTAGCTTAATGTACGAATATACTGGCGATGCCAAAGATCCCTAGCGTCACAGCCAAGTGCAATTGGATGATGATGCGATCAACAGGATGACCAAAACACTGCTAAACGAGAGTTTGGTGACTTGTAGCAAAACGGGGTTGAATCCCTTCTGTACCCTTAACAAGCCTCCAGCTGTAAGTATTGTTGATCAATTTTTAACTTACTCATTATCTGTTAATCTGTCTTCTTATTATTACTTGATTTCTACAGAAAACTCCAAGACAAGCCGTCCAAGAAGGTTAGAACAAACACCAAGGCTCCGAAAAACCCTACCAAGAAGAAGGCAGATGCGATTGACCCGTTCACTCTGGATGATGAGTCGGAGGTAGAACCTGACTCCCTTGGCTCGTTTTTTATACACCTTATTGACACTGACTGTTATCAGGATGACGCGGAGGAGCCATGCAGATGGTGAAGAGGTAACTATCCTTTCCTCCTACTTAGAACCTCTGCCAAGACAGAAAGTTCAACAAGCGAGCTGGAAAGTAAGGTTTTCTCACCCTTTAGCTTACCTGGATCCCAACTTTATTTTGAAGAAACAGCAGCATGAAGTTCGCCGCACAACCCGGAATAGCCGCGGCGGCAATCTCTCCTCCGGCTTACCCAGCACGCCGGCTCCTCGGAAGCGCCAGACTGAGGTGCCACAAATTTCAACCCTGTCCTTTCCTAAGGTGGGTCTTATCAGTCAACCACTTAATCCGTCTGACTCAAATTATCAGGGAACTTCTCATTCATCTTCTGGCGACTCTACTGGAACCCAAATTCCTCCCTTCAAACTTGATCCTGGGTGAGTATACTAGACTTTTCGATTTCAATAGTTGCATAATGATATACTAATATCCTTACATGTCTTACTTTCAGTGGCATAGCCAAACCCAGAAAGAAGTTGAAGGTAAATAAGCCGGCCGAAGAACCTAAGGCTGCTAAACCGGCAAGACTGCCTACCTCTGAAGCCTCTCAACAAACTCCAGTGGCTGCTGCTGATGACCCGCCACCAGAAGCTCATGAAGCCGTGGTAGATCCCATGGGTGTTGACCCGCCCCGTACTGAACCGCCAAGCACCATCAAGCCTACTGAATAGGCTGAAGATGTTATAATCACCGGGAGTGGTTACATTGAACCGGGCCATCCCATTGTTCTATCAAAGCACGGTGCCAAGGAAGAATTTCCAGCTACTAATAAAGGAAAATGGAAATTGGACTTGGAAAGCTACGCCAGCTTCAGCGCCAGTGAGATCCATTCAGGATACTTAAACCGCCTTCATTCCAGCCAAGACATGGAGGCCGTTTTATTCAATTTGATGAAAGTGTTAATGAGGTAACCACCGAAACCCCTTCTCATATAAACATATATATGTTAGCCGCCAATTCTATAGGATGCGAAAAACTTGAGAATGTTGTAGACTTAAATGATATCCATCGCGCAATCCTTCGAAATTATTCTATCTGCTTTAGAACCAAATGAGTAGCCCCCAAGGGCCGGCTTAAGCTGAATAGCTAAGCCGGGACTTATCATCATGTTTGTGAAAAAAATCCAAATATGTAGCCCCCATGAGCCGGCTTAACTTGAAGAATCTAGTCCGGTCATTAAAGATTTGTCTTAAAAAAGAGCAATGTACATTAGCCCCCAAGTGCCAAGTTGATTTCATGTAATGTGCTTGGGACTTAAATAAAATGAATAGTATGAACCCTAAATACTGCTTGATTTATCCTTGCAGGCTGAGCAAAACATGAAGGAATCTCAGGTCATAGATCTGCAGAAAAACATCACCTTGCAGCAATCAAAAACATCCAAGGCCAAATCTAAACTGAAAGCCGCCTTAGAAATCACAGAAAAGCTGAAGACAAACTTTGACACACACAGAGCAGGCTGGCAGACTGAAAGACAGCTCTTCTGAAAAGAGCTGAAGATGCTGAAGCTGCCCTTAAACCGGTGACTGAAGAGTTATCCGGTTTAAAACGACATGTAAATTAAATGACTGCTGCCATCTTTGGTAAGTAACTTTGTACTGCAATTTTGCCTTAGTAATTTGGCGACTTATCATATGTTCCGCATGCAGGCCCCAGAAACACTAATCTTGGCCAAGACATGCTGGTGAAGCTGAAGGCGGTTTACACTCTGGTGGAGCAGTTGTACACAGGCGCATCGATCCTTAGGAGTTATCTCGCATAAAAAACAGCCGCCTTCACTTTTCAAGGATGTTTTGGATAAGCTATCTGTCATGCCCAAAAGGATTGAAGAAATCAAGCGATCCGCCGCTCGAGCCGGCGCCATCACCGCTTTGAGCCAGGCGAAAGCATGGCAGTTGGAGCTAGACCCGGAGGAGCTGGCAACTGGTTGTCCAAGCTTGAAAGAGGACGGGACTCTCTTCGATGCCAACGACTTTACCAAATGTGTAAAGGAGATGCGTCCTTTGGCGACCAAGCTGGCCGAAGAAACTGATTTATCGAAGTATCAGCCGACTTACACCAAAGGGAATGCAAAAGTAAAAGCGCCGGCATACGAGATCTTAGAGCTAGTTCCTCCGATACGTAAGCACACCTTCACTCCTGATGTCGAACTGTCTGATCTTATAGACGATGAGGCTGAATTCAGAGCTTTAACCGGCATCGACTGGACATCGTATGACTTCCAGACATTGGAGGGATGGGAAGAAGTACCGGCGCAAAGTAATTTCTCCTGTCGGCTTATAATCCGCTCTCGGGGTGGGTTATTAACCCAATATGCTCAACTATCAGTCATATGGTTAAGGCTACATGGCCTAAATTGTAAAAACCATATGTTGAATATGGAAGAAAGAATAATCCAAAATTTCCAGAAAGCAATAGAAATCCAGAAAAACAAGGCTTTCACAGGCCGCCCAGCCTAAAACTGAAGTGCTTTCATGAAACGGTATGTAAACCGGCCGGCATGGAAGCCGGACCAAGAGGGTAGGCTATGCTCAATGAGCAGGGAGCCCCCAAGTGGCCATCCGGGTTGGCATGGAAGCCGGACTAAGAGGGTAGGTTATGCTCAATGAGCTGGGAACCCCCAAGTGGCCATAGGGATCAGCATGGAAGCCGGATCAAGAGGGTAGGCTATGCTCAATGAGCAGGGAGCACCCAAGTGGCCATCCGGGTCGGCATGGAAGCCGGACCAAGAGGGTAGGTTATGCTTAATGAGCAGGGAACCCCCAAGTGGCCATAGGGGTCGACATGGAAGCCGAACCAAGAGGGTAGATTATGCACAATGAGCAGGGAACCCCCAAGTGGCCTTATGACCAAACAATAAAGGCTCAGACATTTAGAGATGAAACAACATAGGCCCTGAATTATCATGGATGCCTGCTTTATTATAGTGATCATAATATATACACTGTGGTCTCAGACCACAACCGACTGCCCGCAGTCGACTGTGGTCTCGGGGACTACACCCAGTGGGTGCACTCAGTGTGCCCCCACTGGTCCGGATTTCACTCGACCTGACCTGTCTAGACCGAGTGGAAGAACTGAAAAGAGACATTTTTATCAAGACCCCCGCCGAATTACACATTCGACGGTAGCCTCGGGGACTACACCCAGTGGGTGCACTCTGCGTGCCCCCACTAGTTCAAAGATACAATCGATACAACCTAGTCGACTAAAAGTGGAAAAACTACTCAGCAAAAATTGAAACACCCAGTGGGTGTACTGACTGGCCTTGCGCACCACCTTTATCTGCTCCATCATAAGGCCTGCTTGGCGTATGGTTTCCTTGGCAGCGCTCACTTGGTACTCTGGGACATGATGGGTGGTGAAAAGTGGAGACGGTGGAACAACCGCAGCAGCTTGAGGATCTGAGGCATGGAGTTGCACGGACAAAGCAGGGACTTGGATAGTCGACGATGAAGGACGCTCAGTCGACACAGGATTAGCAAAGGTAACAGAAGCTCGATTGAGGTCCCCTAACTACTGGATCACTGGTTCTGACACTGGTGTCGACCGAGGTGCCTTGCTGGCTGGCACCCCCCTGCCTGAGGTCCTGCCCCTCCTTCCCGTAGGCCTCTGGGGCATATCTTCATCGTCATCTGGAAGTTCAATAACATTCGGCGGCGCTGCAAAAGACTCAACCACAAAAGGCTCAGTTGACTGATAAATCAATCGGCAAAGTGAAGACAAGATGGGGGTGAGTCTTACCTGCATTGGAAGTGACCGCCTCTTCCATCCCCTCATCATCTTCATCCTTGTAAATGGAAGTCCTAGAAGTAGCAGCACCGCAAGTTCAGGATTCACTCGGTCAAGATGGAAGATGAGTCGACCGTAGTACAGAAGTTCCCAAACAGCACAAGAGCAAAGAAATAAAGTAAAATACTTATGCGGAGGCAACGGGAACATCCACCTTGATTTTAGGCAGGGCCTTCCGAGGCTTTGCAGGCGCAACTTTGGGCTGCTTTGGAGCCTTCTCGGCCTCGTCATGAGTGGATGTCCGACTGCGCTTCAAGGCTTGCGTACTTGATGCAATTATTTTCTCCCGCCCACCTGCTTGGTCGTGTGTCTTCTTGGTACGCCTTTCGGGGCAGGGTGGCGACTCGACTTCTTCGCTAATGCTTGAGTCGTTGCTCTCCTCGCTGTCCAAGTCCCCTGATTGCCACTGAGCGCTTTCATCCGCGCTCACCTCGCCTTCCTGGGCCAGATCCCCATTCGGCATTGAATACATTTCAGTATATATCTACAAGACAAAGAGTCAATCAAATTCGAAGAAGATTGCGAGTCAGAATTATAAGACTCTCGGTAACAAATATTAGACCTTATCCCGTTCGTGTTCAGAGTCGATTGGCGCCACTCTTCTAGACCCCCTGGGGTTGTCTTTATTTCCTGTGATGATCTGCAACCACTGCGCCACTGTCTTCTCGTCAGCCTCCTCAGGATGGATCCGAGCGGTGTCATTTGCGGCCGAGTACATCCACATCGGATGGTCGCGTGCCTCGAGAGGCTAGATGCATCGACTGAGGAACACCTCCAACAAATCCATGCCAGTCACTCCGTCACGGACCAGCTGAACTACCCGCTCGACTAGCATCAGCACTTCAGCTTTCTCCTCCGGGGTCTCGAGCAACGAGGGAGGTTGGTGGACTCGATCCATGGTGAAGGGAGGAAGACCGGTCGACTGACAGGGCGTCGGAATATCCTTACAGTAAAACCAACTCGATTGCCATCCCCTAACCGAGTCAGGAAGGGTCGTTGCGGGGAAAGCACTCCTACCTCTCGTCTGGATCCCTAAACCACGACACATCTGGATCACTCGGGTCTTATCATCAGTCGGACTGGCCTTCTTCATAGACTGAGAGCGACAAGTAAAGATGTGCTTGAAAAGACCCCAGTGTGGTCGACAGTCCAAGAAGTTTTCGCACAAAGATACGTACGCGGCAAGATATGTGATGGTGTTGGGAGAAAAATGATGAAGTTGGGCTCCAAAAAAATTCAAGAAACCTCGGAAAAAAGGATGGGGAGGCAAAGAGAAGCCGCGGTCGACATGAGTAGCGAGGAGGACACACTCACCATCCCGCGGCTGCGGCTCAAGTTCATTTCCCGATAGCCTCCCAGATCAGGGGCAATCAAGCCCCCATCTTCCAGATCATCCAGATCTTCTTGCCGGATTGCAGATCGGATCCAGTCCCCCTGAATCCAGCCAGGCAGCAATCCGGACCTTGATGACGACCCCTGACTCGTCTTCTTGCCCTTTGACTTCGCCGTCACCGTCGCCTTCTTGGCGCGCACCAGGGCTGCTATCTTGTCCTTCCCCATTGCCGAGGATTGCTCTCGGGCGGAACGACGGCGTCGTGAGCGGAGAGGGGAACGATGCAGAAGCAGAGGAGGAAGAAGGAGAATAAGGAACACTGCGCAATCGCATCGACCTCAACGCCTTTTATGGGCTCACTTCTGAGTGGCTGACGCGTGGGCCCAAACGATCCTGTCAAATCCTGCAACAATCGCGTGCTCGATACGTGGCTAAAAAAGCGGCGCGAGGATCGAGGCGTCCCTACCTAATCTATCTCGTTTACTGTGGTGCCCTCCGTCCCGCGCGCTTCTCCAAATTTCAAATCCCGTGAGATCCGGGGACGGCAGCGCAACCAATCGCGCCCAGATTTCGTGTCGCTCTAACACTCGAAGCATATCTGCAAAATTTCACTCGACAAACTCCGAATGGATCAAGGCGACTGAAGATAGGACTCGAAAGTTCTAGCATGGTTCCCGACCCCGGTAAAATGCCCCTGCAGCATAAAATTCGGGTCGGAATCATCTTCAACCCCTTGTACACTCGGACCTGATCCATTCGGGGGCTAATGACGATGACACGTACCTAGGGTAGGGTAATTGGCTTGACCTAGACACCCTTCCCAAGGACACTGCCCTATAGTCAAAGACATTCAAAGGACAACAACATCTACCGACTGAAATCACCACAGAGTGGAATCCACTCGACCAACAGTTCCACTCGGATAACCCAATTCCATTCGACCAGGATAAAACCATTCGACCAGATCAGAATCCACTCGGAGTACAGAAGATCTAAAGTCACTCAAGATGGCAACGGTGAGGCGTTCACTCCGTAGTCTTAATGATCATTTATATGACTTTACTACTGGTGTTACCAGTAACGTCCCACCTTTATGTACATTGAACCCCTTGTAACTGGGATGGCTGGGGTCCTGGCGCACTCTATATAAGCCACCCTCCTCCACTGGCACAAGGGTTCGCACCCCCTGTAACTTCACGCATAATCTAGTCGACCGCCTCCGGGCACCGAGACGTAGGGCTGTTACTTCCTCCGAGAAGGGTCTGAACTCGTAAATCTTGCGTGCACAACCTCATCATAGCTAGGATCTTGCCTCCTCCTACGTACCCCCTATTCTACTGTCAGACTTAGAACCACGATAGTTCGCGCCCACCTTGGGGCAGGTGTCGTAGCGACTTTCCGGTGAGGTTGCGATTTTTTCCGATTCCCATCATCATGGTTTCTGGCGGTGGATTGGCTGAGGGCCGCGAGATCCGTCTCGGCGCGCTTGTTTTCGTCGCTGACGACTCCGCCTGGCTCCAGGAGGCCCCCCTCGATGTCGAGGCGCTCCTCGTCCGCGGGGCGACGCACTTTCGCGCGTGCGTCCGCGGCGTTCTTCTGTGGCAGCCGTCGACTCATTATCAGCTGGCTCCCACAACGTCTTCGCTTCCCGCTGCTCGTTGCCGCAAGCGATCTAGTCGATCGCGGCTTCAGCGGTGGGTGAAGCACGCGGTGGCCCGTAAGTCGGCCACCCCTCAAGTCGCGACAATCGAGCCCGACGAATCTCTCTACGGGCTAGTCGACTGGCTCCGTCGAGACCCTGTCCGAGTGCGACAGCAGCGACCCCGCGGCAGAAGTCCTGATGGTCGACACGCCATGCAGCCCGCATGGTTTCCGTCGTGGTGACGGCAGCGGCGATCCATCACGTGTTCATGAGGAATATCATCTCGAAGCCCTCACTTCGCAGAAGAGGGAGGAGCTGCACCGTCGCAACATGGAGACCCTCCACACTCCTATCGTCGGGGAGACCGCCGAGGCCCGGGCCTTGGAGGCTACGCACCTGGCCACTTTGGCTGAGCGCGCATGGCTGGAGAACCTTCAACATTCACTCGACGAGCGCGCTCAGCAGCAGATTCCCGAATCCAGTTGACGACGACAGTTGTTCCTGTCTGGACCTCAGGTATATCGCACTCCGATTTAGAATCTTACAGCTGCAACCCATATAGCAGAGTCAATCCAGCCGTCCCAGTCAGAGGCTGGAAGAGGTTTGATGCAGATCAGGGCGCTCCTCCGGGTAGCAGGAGAACAAAACACAGTTGTTTCTCAGTCTCGCAACAGGATCCACAGCAGATCTGTGGTGGCTGACACAGTACAGTCGGCTCAGAGCTCAAGATCGCCCCTGCGGCATGAGGGACGTGGGCATCGCCAAGAGCAGTATTTGGGTCGGAATCACAAGCAGTATGATCATCGACTCGGCCGTGATGATCGCCTACGAGTGCCTAAGCCCCCTCCGAGGAGCGGATTGTATGTGCCCCGGCAATATGATGACAGACGCCCGTACAGCGATGAGCGGACTGTCCCAGTCGACCCAAGGGAGCCAGGGTTTGATGCAAGGTCGATCCTCGTTCAAGGCCTGGTCAACAGGAACAGAGCACACAGGGAAGGACTCGGCAGAGACCGCCCGACTGGCAGCAGAGTTCATGTCTCCGGACCTGAGTGTTTCAGCACAGCTATCAGAGCCGCTGAGATTCCTCCCAACTTCAGGTTGGCAACGGGAGTGAGCAAGTTGACCGGTGAGTCGAAGCCTGACACTTGGCTGGAGGATTACTGAGTGGCTGTATAGATCGGTGGTGGTAATGATGAGGTAGCCATGAAGCATCTTCCCCTGATGTTAGAGGGTTCGGCCTGAGCATGGCTGAATCAGTTGGCTCCAGGCAGTATATTTAGTTGGGAAGAGTTGGCCCGAGTGTTTGTCAGGACATTTGAAGGCACATGCAAACGACCTGCAGGGTTGGCAGAACTACAACATTGTGTACAAAAACCGAATGAAACTTTGAGGGATTACATCCAGAGGTGGAGCACTTTGCATCACACAGTGGAGAATGTGTCTCAGCACCAAGCGCTTATGCCTTCAAGGAGGGCGTTCGGTATAGAGAGCTTAACCTAAAATTGGTCGGACAGAGACATGACCCTAATTCAATGATGGAAATAGCCACTCGGTACGCTAACGGCGAAGAAGAAGACCGACTTTGCAGTGGCAAGAGAAAACCAGTCGGCCAGGACACTGGAGGAGGTAATTCCAATCGTAAGCAGAAGCACAAAGCCGAGCCCGCGGGTCCTGAAGAGGCTGCAGTTGTGACCCAAGGGAAGTTCAAGGGAAAGCCTAAGGGGCCCTAGATCCCCAAGAAGGTAAAAGATCAAGCAGGAAATGATGTGTTGGATTTGCCATGTCATATACACACCAAGAAGGATGAAGAGGGGAACCTGATTTATCCCAAGCATACCACTCGACAGTGTCGACTCCTTATCCAGCAGTTCCGAGAGAACCAGCCCAAAGGAGAAAGAAAAGAATCTGATAAGGATGAAGACAAAGAGGAGGATGATGGTTTCCCCAATGTCAATTCCACTTTAGTGATTTTTGCTGACGTCGAGAGCAAAAGTCGACTGGCAGTCATTAATAGAGAGGTGAACATGGTTGCCCCGGCAACAACGACATATTTGAAGTGGTCAAAGACTCCTATCACATTTGACCAGTCCGGTCACCCAGCACATGTAGCCACCCCCGGGAGGCAAGCATTGGTGGTCGACCCGGTCGTTGGGGTCACCTGACTGACCAAAGTACTGATGGATGGTGGTAGTGGCTTGAATATTCTGTATGCTGAGACCCTCAGGGGGATGGGCATTCCGATGTCCAAACTCAGTGAAAGCAACATGCAGTTCCACGGCGTCATCCCTGGGAAGAAAGCCAATTCACTCGGTCAGATCACTCTTGACGTGGTTTTCGGTGATTCGAAGAATTACCTCAAAGAAAAGTTGACATTTGAAGTTGTGGATTTTCACAGTGCCTATCCTGCTATTTTGGGCAGACCTACATATGCCCGTTTCATGGCCCGACCATGTTACGTATACCTCAAGCTGAAGATGCCTGGTCCCAGGGGCGTGATCACAGTCACTGGAAATTGGCAGAGATCGGAAGAGTGCCTCCAGAGGGGCTCAAAGATCGCTGATGAACAGATGGCAGCAGTGGAAATGCAAGAATATCAGAAGAACGCAGATCCGAGTGATTTGTTGCGTGCCAAGAAGCTCGCTGAGAATCAGATTTCACCGTCTGGTGAAACGAAGCCAGTTCACATTCACCCGACCGATCCCAATGCTGCTCCGACTCATATTTCAACAACACTCGGCATCAAATAGGAAGAAGCGCTCATCCAGTTCCTCTGTGAGAACTGGGTCATCTTTGCATGGAAGCCTTCTGACATGCCAGGTGTACCCAGGGGACTGGCTGGGCGCTGTTTGCGAGTCGACCCAAAAGCAAAACATGTCAAAGAGCATCTTCGTTAGTCCGTCGTGGAGAAGAGGAAGGCCATTGGCGAGGAGGTGGCTCGGCTTCTGGCAGCTGAGTTCATCCGAGAGAAATACCACTCCGAGTGTCTCGGCAATGTCGTCATGGTTCCTAAGAAAGATGATTCACTTCGCATGTGCATTGACTTCAAGCATATCAATCGGGCCTGCCCGAAAGATCACTTCCCTCTTCCCCGCATCGATCAGATTGTTGACTCGACTGCGGGATGTGAGCGATTGTCCTTTTTGGACGCTTACTCTGGGTACCATCAGATCTGACTGTATGGACCTGACGAGATAAAAACAGCTTTTATCACCCCATTCGGGTGCTTTTGCTATGTTACCATGCTCTTTGGTCTCAAGAATGCTGGTGCCACATTCATGCGCATGATTCAGAAGTGCCTGCTCACTCAAATCAGTCGGAATGTGGAAGCATATATGGATGACATCGTGGTTAAGTCGCGTAAATGTTTCGACCTGCTGACTGACCTCGCTGAAACCTTTGCCAACCTGAGGAGATATGATATCAAGCTTAATCTGTCGAAGTGCACATTCGTAGTACCAGGTGGAAAGTTACTCGGTTTCCTCATTTTCGAATGAGAGATCGATGCAAACCCAGAGAAAGTTGACGCAATCCTCCGAATGAAGCGCCCTATGCGTGTGCATGACGTTCATAAGCTCACTGGTTGTTTGGCCGCTTTGAGTCGATTCATCTCTCGTCTCGGTGAAAAGGCATTGCCTCTTTACCAACTGATGAAGAAATCTGATACGTTCGAGTGGACTCCTGAAGCTGACGCAGCGTTTGCAGAGCTCAAATCCCTGCTTTCCACCCAGCCGGTGCTCGTTGCCCCAATCAGCAAAGAGCCTTTACTGCTTTATATTGCAGCCACTGGACAAGTTGTCAGTACAGTACTCACGGTCGAGCGGGAAGAAGAAGGTAAAGCCTACAAGGTTCAGCGCCCAGTGTACTATATTTCTGAAGTCTTGACTCCATCCAAGCAGATATATTCGCATTATAAGAAGCTTGTTTATGGAATTTACTTGAGCATGAAGAAGGTTTCACATTACTTCTCAGATCATTCGATTACAGTCGTCAGCGACGCACCATTGTCAGAAATTCTGAACAACTGAGATGCAACTAGTCGAGTGGCAAAATGGGCGATTGAACTCCTTCCGTTGGATATCAAGTTTGATGCAAAGAAAGCAATCAAGTCCCAAGCAATAGCGGATTTCCTCGCCGAGTGGGTTGAGCAGCAACAACCGACTCAGATTCACTCAGAGCATTGGACTATGTTCTTTGATGGATCCAAGATGCTGAATAGTTCTGGTGCTGGGGTAGTCCTGGTATCCCTGCGAGGTGACAAGATCAGTTATGTTCACCAGATTCACTTTGATTCCTCCAACAACGAAGCTGAATATGAGGCACTTCTCTATGGGTTGCGTATGGCCATTACACTCGGCATCCGTCGCCTAATGGTTTACAGCGACTCAGATTTAGTGGTCAATCAATTGATGAAAGAGTGGGACATCAGGAGCCCAGCTATGACTGGCTATTGCAATTCAGTGAGAAAGTTAGAAAAGAAGTTTGAAGGGTTAGAGCTCCACCATATACCCCGACTGAAAAATTAAGCAGCTGATGACTTGGCAAAGATAGGTTCTAAGCGGGAGCTCATTCCCAGCAATGTGTTCTTGGAGCATCTTCACACACTGTCAGTTCAAGAGGATCCTTTCACAAAAGAGCTCCCGCAACTAGAAAGTTCTACTGATCCGACCGAAATTGAAATTCCAGCCGTGGTCGACCTTGTCATGGAGGTTTTGGTCGTCACCCCCGATTGGACGGTGCCTTATATTGCATACCTGCTCAGAAAGGAACTTCCGGAAGATGAAGATGAGGCCCGTCAGATTGTCCATCAATCAAAAACCTTCACCGTGATAGGTGGACGGCTTTTCAGAGAGACTGTTACTGGAGTTGCTCAGCGATGCATCACGCCAGAAGAAGGTCGAATGATTCTCAATGATATCCATTCGGGGACCTGTGGTAACCATGCATCCTCTCAGACCATCATGGCCAAATCATACCGAGCGGGATTCTATTGGCCTCGAGCAAATGAGATGGCAAAAGATATAGTCGACAAATGTGAAGGCTGTCAGTTCTACTCCAACATGTCACACAAGCCTACATCAGCCTTGAAGACCATCCCACTCGTCTGTCCATTTGTTGTTTGGGGATTGGATATGGTTAGACCCCTGAGGACTAGCAGAAGAGGTTTTGCTCATTTGCTTGTAGCAGTCGACAAGTTCACTAAATGGATCGAAGCCAAGCCCATCAAGAATCTCGATTCAGGCACTGCCATCAGTTTCATCAGAGAGCTGACATTCAGATATGGAGTCCCTCACAGTATTATCACGGGTAATGGCTCCAACTTTGATTCTGATGAGTTCAGAACATTCTGCGCTTCCCAAGGAACTCGGGTCGACTACGCGTCTGTCGCGCATCCATAGTCGAATGGGCAGGTAGAGAGAGCAAATGGTTTGATCTTCCAAGGGCTGAAACCCCGGTTGATGCATGACCTCAAGCATGCGGCTGGTGCTTGGGTGGACAAGTTATCATCAGTCCTTTGGGGATTGAGAACAACGCCAAATCGGCCGACTGTTCGGACCCCTTTCTTCATGGTCTATGGGGCTGAAGCTGTGTTGCCGAGTGATTTGCTTCACAACGTGCCCCGAGTAGAACTTTTTTCAGAAGCTGAAGCAAAACAAGCTTGACAAGATGTTGTTGACCATCTAGAAGAATAAAGAGAGATGGCTTTGATCCGGTCGACCATTTATCAGCAAGACCTCCGTCGATTCCATGCCAGAAATGTGCGAGGTCGAGCATTTCAGGAAGGTGACCTTGTGCTCCGAGTGGATCAGCAACGGCCCCACAAGCTTGCTCCTGCTTGGGAAGGTCTCTTCATCATAAACAAGGTGCTCCACGATGGAGCATATCACCTCTACAATGTGGAGCACAAGAAGGACGAGCCACGTGCTTGGAATGCGGAGCTGCTCCGCCATTTTTACACTTAAACACTCAAGTTGACGACTTGTAATAAGAATCGTTTAGTTTGCTTATCAAAGACATGATTTTTGTAATAATCTTAATGATTCTTGTCCTGTCAATACATGTGTCCAAATCCCCAGTGGGTGTCTTAGCTGCGAACCTAATTCGCCTAAGTCTCAAAAACTACTTCGAGTGGAGAGCAATCCTCCCACTCGGAGGCTTAGCCGCGAACCTGATTCGCCTAAGTTTGAAAAATCCTACCGAGTGAAGGGCAACCCTCTCACTCGGGGGCTTAGCTACAGTCCCGCACTCACCTAAGTTTGAAAAATCCTACCGAGTGAAGAGCAACCCTCTCACTCGGGGGCTTAGCTGCAGTCCGGTACTCTAAGTTTTAAAAATCCCATCAATGAAGAGCAACCCTCTCACTCGGAGGCTTAGCTGCAGTTCCAGACTACTTAAGTTTTAAAACCCTACCAAGTGAAGAGCAACCCTCTCACTGGGGCTTAGCTGCAGTCCCGTGCATCGCCTAAGCTTGAAAAATCCTACCGAGTGAAGAGCAACCCTCTCACTCGGAGGCTTAGCTGCAGTCCCGCACTCACCTAAATTTGAAAAATCCTACCGAGTGAAGAGCAACCCTCTCACTCGAGGGCTTAGCTACAGTCCTGTGCTCGCCTAAGTTTTAAAAAATCCTATCGAGTGAAGAGCAACCCTCTCACTCGGGGGCTTAGCTGCAGTCCCGTACTCGCCTAAGTTTGAAAAATCCTACCGAGTGAAGAGCAACCCTCTCACTCGGGGGATTAGCTGCAGTCCCATACTCGCCTAAGTTTGAAAAATCCTACAGAGTGAAGAGCAACCCTCTCACTCGGAGGCTTAGCTGCAGTTCCGTACTCGCCTAAGTTTTAAAAAATCCTACCGAGTGAAGAGCAACCCTCTCACTCGGGGGCTTAGCTGCAGTCCCATACTCGCCTAAGTTTAAAAATCTCCGAGTGAAGAGCAATGCTCTCCCTTGGGACTTGGCTACACGCTCCATCCTGACCCGCAAGGACGATGAGGTGCAGGTCGTCTGCGACCTTCTCCTTGGAGCTGCGCCAGAAATACAATGTATGCTCCATCCTAACCTGCAAGGATGACGAGGTGCAGGTAGTCTGCGACCCTCTCCTCGGAGCTGCGCCACAAATATAATGTACGCTCCATCTCGACCCACAAGAATGACGAGGTGCAGGTCGTCTGCGACCTTCTCCTCAGAGCTGCACCACAATCACAAAAGTATATTCCTGGTGAAGAAACAAGTTCCACTCGGAGAACAAAAACAAGCACATTCAAGGAAAAACCAAGTTTAGATAAATCCCACGAGGTTCCGAACCGCAAATAAAAGTACTCGGGCATCAGGCCCGAAGGAGTTTAAGGGTTACAAAATCACTCGGCATCCCAAGGCAAATTTAATCAGAGCATAAAGTTTGATCACTCCGCAGGAGGAGGGCTGACAGGCTCAACGAACTCATCCAAGTCGATTCCATCTGCAATGCGAGTGGCTGCTTCAATGAAGGTTTACATGAAGGACTGGAAGTCAAGCTTCTTGGTGTTGGCGACCTTGAGCGCTGCTAGTTTCTCTTCCTTGGCTTCTTTGAAGTGGACACGAACCAGAGATAGAGCCACATCAGCACCACACCGAGCAGATGACTTCTTCCATTCTTGCACTCGACCAGGGATCTCATTGAGTCGAGTCATCAGGGACTCGAGATCATTTTGGAACGTCACCCTTGCCCAGAGCGCCGTGTCGATCCATGACACTGCAATCTTCAGTCGAGCAAGGTAGTCCATGACGCTGGCAAGACGAGATTCCAGTCAGAGCACGTTCATAGCAGCTTCATCTTTAACGAGGGAGTTGATGGGGTCCAAGCTTGTCTCAATTCGCCCAGTCTCTTCCTCGAAGTTTTTACAGAATTCTACACTCACAGAGAAATAATGAGTCGACAGTTATATGACGAGTCGACGGTAGCAAATCATTCGGACAAGGAAAAGTACCTTCAAGCATAAGGAACAACTTCTTGGCGAGTCGTCCCAGATAAGCCTCCAGTTCGTCTTTCTTGCGGGTGAGGTCTTCCACTTTGTTGGTCAGAGTCCCCTTACCCTTCTTCAGTCGCGTCACTTCCTTGTTAGCTTCATCAAGAGCAGTCTTCAGCCTGGTATTTTCTTCTTCTAAATTTCCGACTCAAGCCAGCTTCTGGTCGGCGAGTTCTGTTTTCTCTTCTGCCGTATTCTGCGCGGCCGCAAGGTCAAGTTCCTTCTTCTCCAAGGCCTGCCTCATTTTTTCTGAAAAGAATAACACTCGGGTCAGAAAAGGAGGGAAAGGATGGCAAGAGAATCAGTTGACAAGTTTTAACTTCCCATACCAGCAGTTTCATCCTTAGCCTTCTGCAAGTTTTCCTTGGCCAACTCCAAATCAAGATTGAACTGGATCTGCTTCTGCTCCAAATCAGCAAACCGAGCTCCAAGCTCACAAGATTTCTGCGGTCAGTGAACAGTCAATCGACAGAAACAAAGTTTGGTTGCTTCCGAGCAATAAAGTTCAAGTTCAAAGAGTTCTAAGACTACTGCCGAATCAAACATTCAACAGTGGTCCCAGGAACTACACCCAGTGGGTGCACTTAGCATGCCCCCACTGGTTCGGCTTTCCAATTGCCTTGGTCTGTCTAGTCAGAAAAGAGAGAGAGAAGAAGCAACAATTATTCTCAGACCACAACCAATCGCCCTGGTCGATCAGTGGTCTCAGGGATTACACCTGGGTGCACTCAAGGCCCCCATCGGTCTGTCCAGATTCAACTCAACCAGACATGTCTAGACCGAGTGGAAGAACTGAAAAGAGACATTTTTATCAAGACCGCCGCCGAATTACACATTCGACAGTGGCCTCAGGGACTACACCCAGTGGGTGCACTCTGCGTGCCCCCACTAGTTCAAAGATACAATCGACGCAACCTAGTCGACTCAAAGTGGAAAAACTACTCAGCAAAAATTGAAACACCCAGTGGGTGTACAGATGCAAGGTGCAGACTAGCAATAGATGCACGATTAAAAGTTTTCAGATAGCATTATCATATTGAAGATCCGCTGACCTGATGTTGAAGATCGGTTGTTTGCTTTTATATCATTATCATATTCCCTGCACACAAGTAAATAACATAGGCCCTGGTGACTTAAACCAGTATGGTCACAAATCTCTTTGATTAACCCAGAAAAGGAACTTTGGATATACCAAAAAACTAGTTAAGCCGGAAACATGACAGCAACTTGAAGTCAAACATTAGGGCGGCTTACCAAAGACCCTTAATATTTATGACAGTGTGTATAAGCATACCTGTAGATCAGAATACCTTCTTTAGATGGTAAAAGCCGTTGGTATGATATATCATGATGTTGGTTGCGCAAATGAATTTCTCCTGGCGGCTTATAATCGCTGTCAGGGTGGGTTATTAACCCAATATGCTCAACTATCAGCCATATGGTGAAGGCTACATGGCCTAAATTGTAAAAACCATATGTTGAATATGGAAGAAAGAATATGAATCCAAATTTTTCAGAAAGCAATAGAAATCCAGAAAAATAAGGCTTTCACAGGCCGCCAAGCCTAAAACTGAAGTGCTTTCATGAAACGATATGTAAACCGGCCGGCATGGAAGCCGGATCAAGAGGGTAGGCTATGCTCAATGAGCAGGGAGCCCCCAAGTGACCTTATAGGTCAGCATGGAAGCTGGACCAAGAGGGTAGGCTATGCTCAATGAGCAGGGAGCCCCCAAGTGGCCATCCGGGTCGGCATGGAAGCCGGACCAAGAGGGTAGGTTATGCTCAATGAGCAGGGAACCCCCAAGTGGCCATAGGGGTTAGCATGGAAGCCCAGCCAAGAGGGTAGGTTATGCTCAATGAGCAGGGAACCCCCAAGCGGCCATAGGGGTCGACATGGAAGCCAGACCAAGAGGGCAGGTTATGCTCAATGACCAGGGAACCCCCAAGTGGCTATAGGGGTCGGCATGGAAGCCGGACAAAGAGGGTAGGTTATGCACAATGAGCAGGGAACCCCCAAGTGGCCTTATGACCAAACAATAAAGTCTCATATACTTAGAGATGAAACAAGAGAAGCCCTGAATTATCAGGGATGCCTGCTTTATTATAGTGATCATAATATATACAATGTGGTCTCAGACCATAACCGACTGCCCGCAGTCGATTGTGGTCTCGGGGACTACACCCAGTGGGTGCACTCAGCGTGCCCCCACTGGTCCGGATTTCACTCGACCAAACCTGTCTAGACTAAGTGGAAGAACTGAAAAGAGACATTTTTATCAAGACCCCCGCCGAATTACACATTCGACGGTGGCCTCGGGGACTACACCCAGTGGGTGCACTCTGCGTGCCCCCACTAGTTCAAAGATACAATCGACGCAACCTAGTCAACTCAAAGTGGAAAAACTACTCAGCAAAAATAAACACCCAGTGGGTGTACAGATGCAAGGTGCAGACTGACAATAGATGCACGATCAAAAGTTTTCGATAGCATATCCTAATGTAAAAAGCGTCAAGCTAGAAGATCAGTCGGAAATCAGCTAACCTGGACATTGGTTTGGAGTGCTGAGTTGGCGTCATAGGCAGCCTGACTGGCCTCGCGCACCAGTTTCATCTGCTCCATCATTAGGCCTGCCTGGCGTATGGCTTCCTTAGCAGCGCTCACTTGGTCCTCTGGGACATCATGGGTGGTGAAAAGTGGAGAAGGTGAAACAACCGTAGAAGCTTGAGGATCTGAGGCATGGAGTTTCACGCACAAAGCAGGGACTTGGACAGTCGACGATGAAGGACGCTCAGTCGACACAGGATCAACAAAGGTAACATAAGCTCGATTGAGGTCCCCTGACTGCTGGATCACTGGTTCTGACACTGGTGTCGACCGAGGTGCCTTGCTGGCTGGCACCCCCCTGCCTGAGGTCCTGCCCCTCCTTCCCGTAGGCCTCTGGGGCATATCTTCATCGTCATCTGGAAGTTAACTAACATTTGGCGACGCTGCAAAAGACTCAACAACAAAAGGCTCAGTTGACCGATAAATCAATCGGCAAAGTAAAGACAAGATGGGGGAGTCTTACCTGCTTTGGAAGTGACCGCATCTTCCATCCCCTCATCATCTTCATCCTTGTAAATGGAAGTCCCAGAAGTAGCAACATTGCAAGTTCAGGATTCACGCGGTCAAGATGGAAGATGAGTCGATTGTAGTACAGAAGTTCCCAAACAGCACAAGAGCAAAGAAACAAAGTAAAATACTTAAGACGGAGGCAACGGGAACATCCACCTTGATTTTAGGCAGGGCCTTCCGAGGCTTTGCGGGTGCAACTTTGTGCTGCTTTGGAGCCTTCTCGGCCTCGTCATGAGTGGATATCCGAGTGCGCTTCAAGGCTTGCGTACTTGACGCAATTGTTTTGGCCCACCCACCTGCTGGGTCGTGTGTCTGCTTGGTACGCCTTTCGGAGCAGGGTGGCGACTCGACTTCTTCACTACTGCTTGAGTCGTTGCTCTCCTCGCTGCCCGAGTCCCCTGATTGCCACTGAGTGCTTTCATCCACGCACGCCTCACCTTCCTGGGCCAGATCCCCATTCGGCATTGAGTACATTTCGGTATATATCTATAAGACAAAGAGTCAATAAAATTCGAAGAAGATTGTGAGTCAGAATTATAAGACACTCGGTAACAAATATCAGACCTTATCCGTTTCGTGTTCAGAGTCGAATGGCGCCACTCTTATAGACCCCCTAGGGTTGTCTTTGTTTCCGGTGATGCTCTGCAACCACTGCACCACTGTCTTCTCGTCAACCTCCTCAGGATGGATCCGAGCGGTGTCATTCGCGCTCGAGTACATCCACATCGGATGGTCGCGTGCCTGGAGAGGCTGGATGCGTTGATTTATGAACACCTCCAACAAATCCATGCCAGTCACTCCATCACAGACCAGCTGAACTACCTGCTCGACTAGCATCAGCACTTCAGCTTTCTCCTCCAGGGTCTCGAGCAACGAGGGAGGTTGGTGGACTCGATCCATGGTGAAGGGAGGAAGACCAGTCGACTGACCGGGAGTCGGAACATCCTTACAGTAAAACCAACTTGACTACCATCCCCTAACCGAGTCAGGAAGGGTCATTGCAGGGAAAGTACTCCTACCTCCCGTCTGGATCCCTAAACCCCCACACGTCTGGATCACTCGGGTCTTATCATCAATCGGACTGGCCTTCTTCACAGACTGAGAGCGACAAGTAAAGATGTGCTTGAAAAGACCCCAGTGTGGTTGACAGCCCAAGAAGTTTTCGCACAAAGATACATACGCGGCAAGATATGTGATGGTGTTGGGAGAAAAATGATGAAGTTGGGCTCCAAAAAAATTCAAGAAACCTCAGAAAAAAGGATGGGGAGGCAAATAGAAGCCGTGGTCGACATGAGTAGTGAGGAGGACGCACTCAGCCTCCCGCGGTTGCGGCTCGAGTTCATTCCCCGGTAGCCTCCCAGATATAGGGGCAATCAAGCCCCCATCTTCCAGATCATCCAGATCTTCTTGCCGGATTGCAGATCGGATCTAGTCCCCCTGAATCCAGCCGGGTGGCAATCCGGACCTTGATGATGACCCCCGACTCGTCTTCTTGCCCTTTGACTTCGTACTCGCCGTCGCCTTCTTGGAGCGCTCCAGGGAGAGGGGAACGGTGGAGAAGCAGAGGAGGAAGAAGGGGAATAAGGAACACTGTGCAATCGCATTGACCTCAACGCCTTTTATGGGCTCACTTCCAAGTGGCTGACGCGTGGGCCCAAACGATCCTGTCAAATCCCGCAATAGTCGCGTGCTCGATACGTGGCAAAAAAGGCGGCATGAGGATCGAGGCGTCCCTGCCTAATCCATCCCGTTTACTGCGGTGCCCTCCGTCCCGCGCGCTTCTCCAAATTTCAAATCCCGTGAGATCTGGGAACGGCAGCGCAACCAATCGCGCCCAAGATTTCGTGTCGCTCTAACACTCGAAGCATATCTGCAAAAGTTCACTCGACAAACTCTGAATGGATCAAGGCGACTGAAGACAGGACTCGAAAGTTCTAGCATGGTTCTCGACCCCGGTAAAATGCCCATGAAGCATAAAATTCGGGTCGGAATCATCTTCAACCCCTTCTCCACTCGGACCCCGATCCTTTCGGGGGCTAATGACGATGACATGTACCTAGGGTAGGGTAATAGGCCTGACCTAGACACCCTTCCCAAGGACACTTCCCTACAGTCAAAGACATTCAAAGGACAACAACATCTACTGACTGAAATCACCACAGAGTGGAACCCACTCGACCAACAGTTCCACTCGGATAACCCAATTCCATTCGACCAGGATAAAACCATTCGACCATATCAGAAACCACTCGGAGTACAGAAGATCTAAAGTCACTCAAGATGGCAACGGTGAGGCGTTCACTCCGTAGTCTTAATGATCATTTATATGACTTTATTACTGGCGTTACCAGTAACATCCTACCTTTATGTACATTGAACCCCTTGTAACGTGGGCTGGCTAGGGTCCTGGCGCACTCTATATAAGCCAACCCCTCCACTGGCACAAGGGTTCGCACCCCCTGTAACTTCACGCATAATCCAGTTGACCGCCTCCGAGCACCGAGACGTAGGGCTGTTACTTCATCGTAGCTAGGATCTTGCCTCATCCTACGTACCCCCTATTCTACTGTAAGACTTAGAACCACGACACACACCGGCTCCTCGGAAGCGCCGAAATGAGGTGCCACAAATTTCAACCCTCTCCTTTCCTAAGGCGGGTCTTATCAGTCAACTACTTAATCCGTCCGACTCAAATTATCAGGGAACTTCTCATTCATCTTCTGGCGCCTCTACTGGAACCCAAATTCCTCCCTTCAAACTTGCTCCTGGGTGAGTCATTACATGTCTTACTTTCAGTGGCATAGCCAAACCCATCAAGAAGTTGAAGGTAAATAAGCTGGCCGAAGAACCTACGGCTGCTGAACCGGCAAGACTACCCACCTCTGAAGCCTCTCAACAAACTCCAGTGGCTGCTGCTGATGACCCGCCACCAGAAGCTCATGAAGCCGTGGTAGATCCCATGGGTGTTGACCCGCCCCGTACTGAACCGCCAAGCACCATCAAGCCTACTGAATAGGCTGAGGATGTTATAATCACCGGGAGTGGTTACATCGAATCGACCATCCCATCGTTTCTATCGGGCTACAAGGTTAAGGAAGAATTTCCAGCTGCTAATAAAGGCAAATGGAAATTGGACTTGGAAAGCTACGCCGGCTTCAGCGCCAGTGAGATCCATTCAGGATACTTAAACCGCCTTCATTCCAGCCAAGACATGGAGGCCGGTCTAGTGAATTTGATGAAAGAGCTAATGAGGTAACCACCGAAACCCTTCTCGTATAAACATATATATGTCAGACGCCAAGTCTATGTCAGGACCCCGATCCTAAGTCACACCGATCTAGCATGTAACACATCATATCACTTTGCGGCCTCACGCATGGTATTCCCACGGGTGCCACCTTACCTGGCCCGGGACCGTTTGCGCCTTTTGTCTCACGTATATGATAGTGTCGCTAGCATCCATATGATAGAGAACCCGGGCCGACATGACTAGTCGTGATTCCAAAGTGGCACTAACTTACAGGGACATGCATACATGACCCAACAACGAATGTGTCGGTCATCAACGTATGAACCCAAGTCGTAGAAAGCTACAAGGACTTAAAGGAACAACGCATGACATTTCCCTGAAGGGACAGACACAGGAACGAAGAATGACACATGCCAGCCAGCCTAAGTGTTCCGGAGCAGTAGCAAGCTACCATGGCTCAGTGGAAGCACTAGGAGACATTTCCCGGTAAGAGAGGCTACCAAGAATAAACAACTAGGTTGTCGGATCCCACACATACCAAGCATTTCATTAACATACACACAATATGCTCGATGTGTGCAAATACAACATGGCATCATAACAAAACTCTACGACTCAAACTATTTATTCATTTGGCTCCGAGGAGCCAGATATTACAAACATGGGTCTGATGACCCAACATTCAAGTCATACAAGCAATAAGCACATGCAGAAGCTTAACTTGTCTGAGTACAGACAACTACAAATGAAAAGGCTGAGAAGCCTGACTATCTACAAGACCCTGTCGAGCCACAAGATCGTAGCTGAGGTAACAAGCCAAACGTCAAAGTCCACGCGGAACTACTAGTGAGACTGAAGTCTCTCTGCAAAACATAAATTAAGAAAACGTGAGTACAAATGTACCCAGCAAGACTTACATCAGAACTAGCTACATATGCATCAGTATCAACAAAGGGGGTGGTGGAGTTTAACTGCAGCAAGCCAGCTTTGACTCAGTGGCTATCCTGAACTACGACTACAAGTAACTCTTTTGGGGTGGCACACACGAGTCCACATATTCTACACCACTATGGATCCGCTCCCGTCTCCCTACGAGAACGCCATCCATAGCACTCACGCTTATCTTGCGCGTTTTAGAGTATCCACTTTCACTTGTCTATGACTGTATAGGCAACCCAGAAGTCCTTTACCGCGGATGCGGCTGTTCGAATAGATGATGTTAACCCTGCAGGGGTGTACTTCTTCACACACGCTCTCACCACTTACCGCCGTTTACACGACATGTACTCGACAACCTTCATGCGGAAGCCTAGCGAGGGTGTCGGCCACAACCTGAGTAACCACACAAGTCCCTAGTCCAGGTTTATTTCCTATTCAGGTTCCATCCGCAGGGAGTCCGGCCGAGGTTTCCACTATGGCCCCGAACAATGTGTGCAGGTTCCCGAGGCACCAAATGGGCGTCCCGGTACATCGTGCCACGTGCCTACCGCATCACAGCCCACCCCTCGGGTCACAAGCGCACGGCCTCCAAAGATACTACAAACACCGAAACTACTTGCAACTCCCCGGACAAAGGATGTGGCGGTTAATAAGTCGAGAGAGTCAATTAAGGATCCCAATGTGTGGTAGTAGTTGTTCATGGATCAGAAACACAAAACTCAGTTCCTGAGGACGGTTTCAATGAGACAACCCACCATGTACTCCTACATGGCCTCTCACCGCTACCTTTACCAAATCGTGTTCACACACTTAGCTCACATACAGTAGGACATGTTCATCACCATTCCAATTCATCCCCGATTAATCGGACCTGACTCAACTCTAAGCAATAGCAGGCATGACAAACAAGCATGAATGAGTAGGCACAACAGGGCTCAAACAACTCCTACTCATGCTAGTGGGTTTCATCTATTTACTGTGGCAATGACAGGTCATGTAGAGGAAAGGGGTTCAACTACCGCAGCATGTAACAGATGAATCGTTGTTGTCCTAATGCAGTAAAAGAGAGAAGGAGCGAGAGAGTGGGATTGTATCGGAATGAACAAGGGGGTTCTGCTTGCCTGGCACTTCTGAAGATACTATAGCTCTTCATCGGTGTCATCAAACTCATCGTCAGAACCACGTCTACCAAGAGGGAACACCACTGGCAATAGAGAAGGAACACAATCAATGCAATGCAACAATATGATGCATGAATGTGACATAGCAATATGCTGTTGATTGAGCTAATGCAAGAAGCAACAAGTCAAATGAAGTTGGTTTGAACCCTAGGTTCAGATTCAAACTCCATATGTGAATATTCAAATGCCATTTAATTGATTTGACATGATCAGCAGGTTTAACTTGCTTTAACATGCATGAAAACAGTACCAATGGATAGATTGGATTTTTCTGATAATTTTTCATATATAAATTATTTCATTTGGAGTTACGGTTTAATTTCTATGAATTATAGAAGATTACTATTTTCTGGAATTTCTGAATTATTTTAAATACAAAAATTATTTACTGCGTCAGCATGACATAACCATGATATCAGTAGGTCAACAGCGCTAGTCCAGGTCAAACCTGACGTGTGGGGTCCACACGTCAGTGACACAGGGCTGGTTAGTGTCGCTGGCAGGTGGGCCTAGTCAACGGCCACATCAGCAGGGTCAATGCTGACGCGTGGGTCTAGTCGAATTAGACTAATCCTAACTAATTTCCTTAGCTGGTTAATTAAACCAGTGGGGCCCGACTGTCATTGACCCTTGGGGTTAACTAATTGGTGATTAGCGCTAATTGAGCAGGTGCCACGTCATCTAATCCGGTGACTAATCGCCAGCGGTACGCAGACGCCGCGGCGCTCCTCATTCGGCCATCTCCGGCCAGGAGAGCTTGCATGGCTAGGTGCGTTCGAGAGCGGCTGCTGCGGCGCTTCGGGAGGTGGTTGTGGCAAGTGCTAGGGTGGGGCGTTGCGTCGGCAGCAGCGAGCGAAGCAGTCGTAGGAGCTCGGCTGCGTGCGAGTGTGGCGCTAGAGCAAGCAGGCGAGCGACTAGAGGGGCTAGGCGGCCTCCTAGAGGCACCAGGAGCACGATGCGGTGCAAGGGCGCGGGTGGTTCGAGCTCAGGCCACAGCAGCAAAAAAGCCGGGCGGCGGCGAGCTTCGGTCACGGCGGGGAACGGCGCTACAGCAAGGAATCGACGCGGGGAAGAGTGGGTAGCAACGACGGAGCTCACAGGGAGTCGGACGGTGGTCTCAGCGGGCTCGGGGACGGGCTGTGGACGACGAATCGGTGACGGCGATCAGCGACACCCGAGGTTGAAGATGATGTCGATGGCGGCGATACGGCGCGTCCCCGGTTGCTTTGCTCGGTGAGGAGGCGTAGACGATGGAGGTGGAGCTCATGGGCACGTCAGAGGGGCGAGGGGGTGGCTTTGGGTGCGGCAACGGTAAGCGGCGGCGACGGCGGATCTCGGGTGATGCGAGGGAAAGAGCCAGAGGAGGGGGAGAGGCACTGGGAGAGTGAGAGAGGGTCGAGGGGGTCGAGGGGGAGTGCGTGGCACTCGAGGCTGTCTCCAGCAGCGAGCTAGCAAGGAGGAGGTGGCCAGGCGTGCCGCGCCACATCGAGCTGCTTCTGCAGGCCGCACGAAGAAGAAGACGGGAGTGCCCCTGGTGGGCTAGGCCACCAGGTAAGGCCAGGTTAGTTCTCTCTCTCTCTCTCTCTCAAGTTCTAAATTTTGTTCTGTTTTTCTATTTTGCAGGTTTGTTCGGGCTTTATTAAAAATGCCACAGCATTTTCAAAAATCTTGAAAATATTTGTGGGCATGATTTGGATTATTTCCAATAGCCCTCATTTACCTTCAAGATTATTTGGACATTTAAAATTATTTATAGCATTTAAATGTCCAAGAACAAATAATGTATGATTTAATTCAATAACCCAGAGTGTCCTAGAAAAGTGTGCACCATTTTTGGTAGAGGTTCTGGACCAAAACAAAAATGATGAACATTTATGAAGGGCATTTCAGGTTCATTGAAAATATTTTTAGGTTGAACCTATTTTAATTCCATTTGATGCTAGGGTTTGAGCATCCCCAATTCAAATTCATTTGAATTTAAACATGATGACATGACGATCAGGCAAAGACAAACAAGGACTGATCTAGGGTTGTGACAAGGATGCGAAAAACTTGAGAATGTTGTAGACTTAAATGATATCCATCACGCAATCCTTCGAAATTATTCTATCTGCTTTAGAACCAAATGAGAAGCCCCCAAGGGCCGACTTAAGCTGAATAGCTAAGCCTGGACTTATCATCATGTTTGTGAAAAAATCCAAATATGTAGCCCCCATGAGCCGGCTTAACTTGAAGAATCTAGCTGGATCATTAAAGATTTGTCTTAAAAAAGAGCAATGTACATTAGCCCCCAAGTGCCAAGTAGATTTCGTGTAATGTTCTTGGGACTTCCATAAAATGAATAGTATGAACCCTGAATACTGCTTGATTTATCCTTGCAGGCTGAGCTAAACATGAAGGAATCTCGGGTGGTAGATCTGCGGAAAAACATCACCTTGCAGCAATCAGACACATCCAAGGCAAAATCTAAACTGAAAGCTGCCTTAGAAATCTCAGAAAAGCTGAAGACAAACTTTGACACGCAGAGAGCCGGCTGGGAGACTGAAAGACAGCTCTTCTGAAAAGAGCTGAAGATGCTGAAGCTGCCCTTAAACAGATCGTCTTCATCAACATCACCATCATCATCACCATCCTCATCTCTTTTACACGGTCCACTCTCCCGCACCCCGCTATAATCCCTACTTGAACATGGTGCTTTATGCCACATATTATGATCCAATGATGTGTTGCCATCCTATGATGTTTTGAGTAGATATCCTTTGTCTTTGGGTTGATTGATGATCTAGATTGGTATGAGTTGTATGTTTTTTTTTGGTGTTGTCCTATTGTGCCCTCGGTGTCGCGCAAGCATGAGGGAGTCCCGCTGTAGGGTGTTGCAATACGTTCATGATTCGCTTATAGCGGGTTGCTTGAGTGACAGAAGCATAAACCCGAGTAAGGGGGTTGTTGCGTATGGGATAAAGGGGACTTGATATGTTAATGCTATGGTTAGGTTTTACCTTAATGATCTTTAGTAGTTGCGGATGCTTGCTAGAGTTCTAATCATAAGTGCATATGATCCAAGAAGAGAAAGTATGTTAGCTTATGCCTCTCCCTCATATGAAATTGCAATGACAACTACTGGTCTTGTTAACAATTGCCTAGGATAATTCCACACACCGACCCATCATTATTCCACACTCGCCATTTATAATATTTAGTAATATATTCTAACTTTATGATAACAGCACCTACTTTTATGTTTTAGCTCTCCGATTTCATGCAAAGTTATCCTCTTCATACCCACAGCGTAGTTTTATTTCTCGTTTCTAGTTGGAAGCAAACGTTAGGTGTCGTGAGAGTCGTGTCGATGGCGAATACGACTTGAGAGAATATTGATCTTACCTTTAGCTCCTTGTGGGTTCGACACTCCATACTTATCATTTCCACCTTTGGGAATTGCTATGATGATTCCCTGCACTTGGGGATTATCAAGCTCTTTTTCCGGCGCCGTTCTTGGGAGCAATAGCGTGGGGTTGATATTCTCGTGTGTGCTTGTTTGCTTTCTTCATTAAGTAGATTTTGTTTTTCCTTTTTTTGTTTACTTGTGGGTGAAACATACAAAAAAATAAAAGAATGAAAATACAGAAAAATTTACTTGCCTCTCATGCCTAAAAAGTTTTTCAATAAGAGAAGTGATTGGAAGATTATGCATTGGAGAAGTGAGGGTCGACCTTGAACACTCGTGTTCATGCTCATGGAAACAATGTAAAAAAATTCATGGAAGTTTCTCTGAAAATAATTATCCCCTTGTATATATCCATTGTATTATAAAAATAATCTGCCAAGCTTTGGTTTTAGGATGATTAGATTGCTTGTTTACTTTGTGCAGTACAAAAACAGAAACTTTGGCTGTAGCGCGTGAATTTACATCTTTTACTGGAAAGCCAAATGGGTCTGAAACTTATTGCACATTACTTCTGTACAAATTTTTTAAATTGGCATATATTTTTAGAATTTTTTGGAGTTACATAAGTTTCCTAAACTTCCAGATTACTACAGACTGTCCTGTTTTTGACAGATTCTGTTTTCTATGTGTTGATCGCTTATTTTGATGAACCTATGGGTAGTATCGGGGGGTATGAACCATGGTGAAGTTGTAATAAAGTATATATAGTTCTAATATGAAATTGGAATGAGTTTGCAACAGTACCTAAAGGTAGTGATTTTCTTTATTATACTAATGGATCTCACAAAGTTTTTGTTAAAGTTTTGTGTGGATGAAGTGTTCAAAGATCGATGAGCTATCAATATGAGAAGAATAAAGAGAGGCAAGAGTTCAAGCTTGGGGATGCCAAGGCACCCCAAGTAAATATTTCAAGGATACTCAAGCATCTAAGCTTGGGGATGCCCCGGTTGGCATCCCATCTTTCTTCTTCAACAATTATCGGTATACCTCGGTTTTTGTTTTGTTCACATGATTTGTGTCCTTTGTGTTTTTGTTTTTTCCTTTAAGAACCATGCTAGTATGAGATAGCCCTTAATTGATTCATAGAATACTTCATGTGCTTCACTTATACCTTTTAAGTATGATCTTATAGAATTGCTCTTTGTGCTTCACTTAAATCTTTTGAGTATGGTTTTATAGAATGCTTCGTGTGCTTCACTTATATATTTTGAGCTTGGATATTGGTTAGTCTATGAGTATGGTTTTATAGAATGCTTCGTGTGCTTCACTTATATATTTTGAGCTTGGATATTGGTTAGTCTATATTAATTGTATAATGCTCCATGAACTTCACTTATATCTTTTGGAGTGTGAATAATACTATAATCTAAAGTGGGTTTGGAAGAGTGTCAACTTTAGGAATTAGTGATCCCACTATTTTGGAGGGTGTTGAATCTTAGTGTGATATTTATGGAAGTGGATTTGGAAGAGTGTCGACTTTAGTTAGTAATGATTCCACTATTTCGGAAGAGGTTCCAATTGATTATGAGAACAAAGTTGCTATCTATGATGATTATTGTGATGACATGTATGCTATAAATAATAATGTTGACCATGAAACTTGTCATCATGATTTTAATTTTCAATTGGATTATGCCTCACACGACCGTTATTCTGTTGAGTTTGCTCCCATTATTCCGAATGAGAAGAATTTTTCTTATGTGGAGATTAGAAAAATTTCTATGCTTGTAGATAATGAAAAGAATGCTTTATGTGATGGTTATATTGTTGAACTCATTCATGATGCTACTGAAAAGTATTATGAGGGAGGAATACATGCTTGTAAGAGTTGCAATAATATCAAGTTTCCTCTCTATGTGCTTAAAGTTTTGATGTTATACTTGTTTTGTCTTCTTATGCTAGTTGATTCTTGTTCCTATAAATTATGTGCTCAAAAAATCCTTATGGATAGGAAGTGTGTTAGATTTAAATGTGCTAGTCATATTCTTCATGATGCTCTCTTTATGTTTCAATTCTTTTCTTTTATGTGAGCATCATTGAAATCATCATGCCTAGCTAAAAGGCATTAAAGAAAAACGCTTGTTGGTAGACAAACCAATATTTACCCTTATTGTTTTGTGTGTTTACATGATTAAGCTACTGTAGTAATCATATTTTATATCTTTTGTTTCAATAAAGTGCCAAGTAAGACCTTTGGGAAGACTTGGGTGAAAGTTAATGTGATCTTGCTGTAAAAAACAGAAACTTTGTGCTCACGAGATTAGCTGTCATTTTTTACAGAAGAGTGATTTTGAGTTGATTCTTTTGGCAGAAGATTAATAGACAAATTCCTTACGTCCATCAATTTATCTCATAATTTTTGGAGTAGAAGAAGTATGGTTTCTGTTCAGATCATTACAGACTGTTCTGTTTCTGACAGATTCTATTTTCATTGCATAGTTTGCTTGTTTTCTAGTTTCTATGGCATATATTTCTCAATATAAATTGTAGAAATGAATGGTACAGTAGGCATTGTGTGAGAAAAATTATGAACCTTGTCTTTGACAGTACCAAAGTGAATGGTTTACTCTTTATCATACTAACCTATCTCACGAAGTTCCATTAAGTTTTGTGTGATTGAAGTTTTCAAGCTTTGGGTGAGATACCGATATGGGGAGCATAAGGAGTGGAAAGACCCTAAGCTTGGGGATGACCAAGGCACCCCAAGGTAATATTTAAAGAAGACTCAAGCGCCTAAGCTTGGGGATGCCCCAGAAGGCATCCCCTCTTTCGTCTTCAAAACTATCGGTATACCTTACTCGGAGCTATATTTTTTATTCGTCACATGATATGTGTCTTGCTTGGAGCGTATTTTAAATTTTACTTGCTGTTTGAATAAATCATTGGATCTGAAATTTTGAATGAAAAAGAATCCTCCCATGGCTAGTTAATTATTTGACCACTCAGTGTTCTTCACTTATATCTTTTTGGAGTAGTTTGTCATTTACTCATGTGCTTCACGTATATCCTATGAGTAAATGGTTGAATGAATTGAATATCATAAATCTGAATTTATATATGTTTCATATGCTTATACCATGGGGAGTAATGACTTCACACATAATAATTATAGGTGGTAAATTTATTGAAAGTTAGCAAACACAAAATTGGTCACTTGAACAATTCATGAAAGAATATTAAAGGAAGAGAGATTTCACATATAAATATACTATCTTGGAAATCTTTTGCAATTGTGAGCACTCATTAAAATATGACATGCTAAAAAGTTGATGTTGGACAAGGAAGACAACTTAATGGGTTGTCTTTTCCTATATCCAAAACGTTATATTGTCTTGGATCATCCAACATGTTAAGCTTGTCTTTCCCTCTCATGCTAGCCAAATTCTTTGCACCAAGTAGAGATACTACTTGTGCTTCCAAACATTTCTTAACCCAGTTTTGCCATGAGAGTCCACCATACCTACCTATGGATTGAGTAAGATCCTTCAAGTAAGTTGTCATCGGTGCATGCAATGAAAAAATTGCTCCGTAAATATGTATGATCTATTAGTGCGAAGAAAATAAGCTTTATACGAACTTGTGATAGGGAAGAAATAAAAGCGACAGACTGCATAATAAATGTCTTTATCACAAGCGGCAATATAAAGTGACGTTCTTTTGCATTAAGATTTTGTGCATCCAACCATAAAAGCGCATGACAACCTCTGCTTCCCTCTGCGAAGGGCCTATCTTTTACTTTTATCTTCTACCCTTATAAAGAGTCATGGTGATCATCACCTTTCCTTTTTACACTTTTTCCTTTGGCAAGCACTTTGTCTTGGAGCGATCCGGATATATATATCCACTTGGATGTGGGTTTTCATAAATTATTATCGTTGACATTACCCTTCAGGTAAAAGGTTGGTAGGCGAAACTATAGGCCCCTATCTTTCTCTGTGTCCGATTAAAACTTTGAACCCATAAATATCACATGAGTGTTAGCAATTGTGAAAGATTAAATGATAGTTGAGTATGTGGAGTTTGCTGAATCAAAGCTCTTACATAGACCCTTCCCGAAAATAAGATGAATTGCAATTTTTTGATGACTAAGAGCACGGTTTGTTAGTTTTCAAGAAAGTTTATGATCTATAATTTAACATGTGAATAGCTTGTTACTTGATCATGAGAAGTTTCATGAGTTGAGCTACTGTTATGATATATAATGATGCTAGAAAAAGTGATTGGAACTATCATTGATCAAACTTATGCACTTGCTAGAATTTACACTTCATAAATTATTTCTTTTATCATTTACCTACTCGAGGACGAGCAGGCATTAAGCTTGGGGATGCTGATATGTCTCCAACGAATCTATAATTTATGAAGTATTCATGCCATGTTTACAATAGTTTTATATGATTTTGGTATGATTTGATTAGAACTAACCTAGACTAACGCTGTTTTCGGCAGAACTAACGTGGTATTGTTTTTGTGCAGAAATAAAAGTTCCTGGAATGCGCTGAAGATCAACGGAGATTTTTTCTCGAAAATATAAAAAAATACTGGAATGAAGAGTTACCGGAGGGGAGTCCTGAGGGCCCCACGAGGGTCGAGGGCGCGCCCACCCCCTGGGCCGCGCCCCTGTGCCTTGTGGACTCTCCGTGGGGCCCCCTGACTTGTTCTCGACGCCAACCTCTCCTATAAATGCCCAAACCTCCAGAAAATAACCTAGATCGGAAGTTCTGCCACCGCAAGCCTCTATATCCACGAGAAATCAATCTAGGCCCTCTCTGGCACCCTGCCGGAGGGGGCCATCATCACCGGAGGCCATGGAGGAGGATCCCGGAGGGGCCATCAGCACCATGAAGGCCAAGATCTAGAGGGAGAACCTCTCCCGATCCATTGGGGAGGCCATGGAGGAGGAAGCGCAAGGGGGAGAACCTCTCCTCCTCTCTCTCGGTGGTGCCGGAGTGCCATCGGGAGGGGAATCATCACCGGGGTGATCGTCTTCATCAACATCACCATCATCATCACCATCCTCATCTCTTTTACGCGGTCCACTCTCCCGCACCCCGCTATAATCCCTACTTGAACATGGTGCTTTATGCCACATATTATGATCCAATGATGTGTTGCCATCCTATGATGTTTTAAGTAGATATCCTTTGTCTTTGGGTTGATTGATGATCTAGATTGGTATGAGTTGTATGTTTTATTTTGGTGTTGTCCTATTGTTCCCTCAGTGTCGCACAAGCATGAGGGATTCCCGCTGTAGGGTGTTGCAATACGTTCATGATTCGCTTATAGCGGGTTGCTTGAGTGACAGAAGCATAAACCCGAGTAAGGGGGTTGTTGCGTATGGGATAAAGGGGACTTGATATGTTAATGCTATGGTTGGGTTTTACCTTAATGATCTTTGGTAGTTGCGGATGCTTGCTAGAGTTCCAATCATAAGTGCATATGATCCAAGAAGAGAAATTATGTTAGCGTATGCCTCTCCCTCATATGAAATTGCAATGACGACTACTGGTCTTGTTAACAATTGCCTAGGATAATTCCGCACACCGACCCATCATTATTACACACTCTCTATTTACAATATTTAGTAATATATTCTAACTTTATGATAACAGCACCTATTTTATGTTTTAGCTCTCCGATTTCATGCAAAGTTATCCTCTTCATACCCACAACGTAGTTTTATTTCTCGTTTCTAGTTGGAAGCAAATTTTCGGTGTACGTAGAGTCGTATCAGTGGCAGATAGGACTTGAGAGAATATTGATCTTACCTTTAGCTCCTTGATGGTTCGACACTCCATACTTATCACTTCCACCTTTGGGAATTGCTACGATGATTCCCTGCACTTGGGGATTATCATTAATCAAATGACAGTCCCATCTTTGGTAAGTAACTTTGTACTGCAATTTTGCCTTAGTAATTTGGCGACTTATCATATGTTCCACATGCAGGCCCCAGAAGCTCTAATCTTGGCCAAGACATGCTGGTGAAGCTGAAGGCGGTTTACACTCTGGTGGAGCAGTTGTACACAGGCACACAACGATCCTTAGCAGTTATCTCGCATAACAAACAACCGCCTTCACTTCTCAAGGATGCTTTGGATAAGCTATCTGTCATGCCAAAAAGGATTGAAGAAATCAAGCGATCTGCAGCTCGAGTCGGCGCCATCACCGCTTTGAGCCGGGCCAAAGCATGGCAGGCGGAGCTAGACCCGGAGGAGCTGGCAACTGGCTGTACAAGCTTGAAAGAGGATGGGACTCTCTTTGATGCCAACGACTTTACCAAATATGTAAAGGAGATGCGTCCTTTGGCGACCAAGCTGGCCGAAGAAACTGATTTATCAAAGTATTAGCCGACTTACACCAAAGGGAATGCAAAAGTGAAAGCGCCGGCTTACGAGATCGTAGAGCTCGTTCCTCCGATACGTAAGCACACCTTCACTCCTGATGTCGAACCGTCTAATCTTATAGATGATGAGGCTGAATTCAGAGCTTTTACCGACATTGACTGGACATCGTCTGACTTCCAGACATTGGAGGGAGGGGAAGAAGAACCGGCGCTGGATAAGACGGAAGCTTCAACTCGCCAAGACCAGAACAAATGGTCCACGGGTCGGCTCTTCAAACTGCAGCTTGGCGTTTCTTCTTCAAAAAAGCTTAATCATTTGGGCTTGGAGAGTCGTGTAATAGGCTAGTGAAAACCATGATCTCCCATGCCATCGTGCATGTTTACTTGCTGAATATTTTAAGCGGCCGATCTGATGTTGAAGATCCGTTGTTTGCTTTTATATCATTATCATATTCCATGCACACAAGTAAATAACATAGGCCCTAGTGACTTAAACCAGGGCGGGTCACAAATATCTTTGATTAACCCGGAAAAGGAACTTTGGATATACCAAAAAACTAGTTAAGCCGGAAACATGACAGCAACTTGAAGTCAAACATTAGGGCGGCTTACCAAAGACCCTTAATATTTATGACAGTATGTATAAGCATACCTCTAGATTAGAATACCTTCTTTAGATGGTAAAAGTCGTAGGTATGATATATCATGATGTTGGTTGCGCAGAGCAATTTCTCCTGGCAGCTTATAATCCGGTGTCAGGGCGGGTTATTAACCCAATATGCTCAACTATCAGTCATATGGTTAAGGCTACATGGCCTAAATTGTAAAAACCATATGTTGAATATGGAAGAAAGAATATGAATCCAAATTTTTCAGAAAGTAATAGAAATCCAGAAAAACAAGGCTTTCATAGGCCGCCAAGCCTAAAACTGAAGTGCTTTCATGAAACGGTATGTAAACCGGCCGGCATGGAAGCCGGATCAAGAGGGTAGGCTATGCTCAATGAGCAGGGAGCCCCAAAGTGACCTTATAGGTCAGCATGGAAGCCGGACCAAGAGGGTAGGCTATGCTCAATGAGCAGGGAGCCCCCAAGTGGCCATCCGGGTCGGCATGGAAGCCGGACCCAGAGGGTAGGTTTTGCTCAATGAGCAGGGAACCCCCAAGTGGCCATAGGGGTCGGCATGGAAGCCGGACCAAGAGGGTAGGTTATGCTCAATGAGCAGGGAACCCCCAAGTGGCCATAGGGGTCGGCTTGGAAGCCAGACCAAGAGGGTAGGTTATGCTCAATGAGTAGGGAACCCCCAAGTGGCCATAGGGGTCGGCATGGAAGCTGGACCAAGAGGGTAGGTTATGCTCAATGAGCAGGGACCCCCCAAGTGGCCTTATGACCAAAAAATAAAGGCTCAGATACTTAGATATGAAACAACAGAGGCCCTGAATTACTTGGGATGTCTGCTTTATTATAGTTGTCATAATATATACACTGAAGAAAGTATGTACAACACAAGAACCGGTGGCTCAAGTGTAATATGGCCGAAGATGAGCGATGTTCCACGGCCGGCGGGTCTCCTCCTCTGATGTGCGTGAGTCCTTGTTTTCTCGAACATCAATTAGGTAATATGACCCATTGTTCAGCTTTTTGCTGCCACAAAAGGTCCTTCCCAAGGTGGGGATAACTTATGCATGTCTGTATGATCTTGGATTAGCCGGAGCACCAAACCGCCTTCTTGAAAGGTTCCAGTTTTAACCCGGCGGCTATGATAACGACGCATATCCTGCTAATATATCGCCGAACAAGCCACCGCAAGATCACGCTCTTCATCCAACAAATCCAGAGCATCCTGACGTGCTTTCTCGTTGTCAGCTTCAACGTAAGCCACCACACGGGGCGAATCATGACGGGTGTCACTTGGGAGGAAATCAGATAGCCAAAGCGGAAAATCACCTTCTTAATGAATTGAACCGCCGTGGCCGCATCACACTTGCTGACCGGCTCTGCCTCAACCCACTTTGTAAACTTATCAACTGCCACCAAAAGGTGGGTCTTTTTATCCTTTGATCTCTCGAAAGGTCCAACCATATCCATCCCCCAAACTGCAAATGGCCAAGTGATTGGAATCATCCTCAATTCCTAAGCCGGCACATGAGCTCGTCTGGAAAATTTCTGACAGCCATCGCACTGGCTAACTAGATCCCCTGCATCAACATGAGCTGCCAGCCAGTAAAACCCATGACGAAAAGCCTTAGCCACGAGAGACTTAGAGCCGGCGTGATGACCACAATCTCCTTCATGAATTTATCTTAGAATCTCACGACCTTCTTCAGGGGAAACTCAACACTCAAACACCCTTGTAATACTACATAGCGCAACTCGCCATTGACAATAGTCATCAACTTAGACCGCCGAGTTATTTTACTAGCTAGAGTTTCATTCTCGGGCAACTCCCCCGGGTCATATAAGCCAAAAAAGGAACCGTACAATCAGGAATAGCATGCAGAGCCGCCACCAACTGTGCCTCCGGGTCAAGGATTGCAAGATCATCTTCGGTTGGTAGCTTAACTGAAGGGTTATGTAATATGTCAAGGAAAACATTGGGTGGTGTCAGCTTACGCTGAGACCCCAGCTGGCTTAAAGCATCAGCCGCCTCATTCTTTCTACGATCAATATGCTCCACTTGATAACCTTTGAAATGGCCAGCAATACTGTCAACTGCCTGGCAATAAGCCGCCATGAGTGGTTCTTTATAGAATCCCAAGTTCCTGAGACCTGCTGAGCCACCAAATCTGAGTCACCAAAGCACCTCACCCGGCTTAAGTTCATATCTTTAGCCAACCGAAGGCCGTGGAGTAGAGCCTCATACTCAGATGCATTATTAGTGCAAGGGAACATTTATCGTAGTACATAACAAAACTTATCACTGCTACCTCTTGAGCACTGCGTTGGTTTTCCCTTGAAGAGGAAAGGGTGATGCAGTAAAGTAGCATAAGTATTTCCCTTAGTTTTCGAGAACCAAGTATCAATCCAGTAGGAGATCACGCACGAGTCCCTCACACCTACACAAACAAATAAGAACTTCGCAACCAACGCGATAAAGGGGTTGTAAATCCCTCAACGGTCACTTACGAGAGTGAGATCTAATAGATATGATAAGATAATATTTTTGGTATTTTTATGATAAAGAGAAATAAAGATGCAAAGTATAATAAACGGCAATAGAAATAACAAAGTGTTGGAAGATTAATATGATGGAAAATAGACCCGGGGGCCATAGGTTTCACTAGTGGCTTCTCTCAAGATAGCATAAGTATTACGGTGGGTAAACGAATTCATCACGAGCAATTGATAGAATTGAGCATAGTTATGAGAGTATCTAGGCATGATCATGTATATAGGCATCACGTCCGCGACAAGTAGACCGAAACAATTCTGCATCTACTACTATTACTCCACACATCGACCGCTATCCAGCATGCATCTAGAGTATTAAGTTCATAAGAACAGAGTGATCCTTTAAGTAAGATGACATGATGTAGAGGGATAAACTCATGCAATATGATATAAACCCCATCTTTTTATCCTCGATGGCAACAATACAATACGTGTCGTTTCCCTTCACATCCTTTGGGATCGAGCACCGCAAGATTGAACCCAAAGCTAAGCACTTCTCCCATTGCAAGAAAGATCAATCTAGTAGGCCAAACCAAACTGTTAATTCGAAGAGACTTGCAAAGATAACCAATCATACATAAAAGAATTCAGAGGAGATTCAAATATTGTTCCTGGATAATCTTGATCATAAACCCACAATTCATGGGATCTCGACAAACACATCGCAAAAGAAGATTACATCGAATAGATCTCCAAGAAGATCGAGGAGAACTTTGTATTGAGATCCAAAGAGAGAGAAGAAGCCATCTAGCTAATAACTATGGACCCGAAGGTCTGAGGTAAACTACTCACACATCATCGGAGAGGCTATGGTGTTGATGTAGAAGCCCTCCATGATCAATGCCCCCTCCGGCGGAGGGCCGGAAAAGGCCCCAAGATGGGATCTCACAGGTACAGAAGGTTGCGGCGGTGGAAATAGGTGTTTGGCTCCGTATCTAATAGTTTGGGGGTACGTAGGTATATATATAGGAGGAAGAAGTACGTCGGTGGAGCAACGTGGGCCCACGAGGGTGGAGGGCGCGTCTGGGGGGTAGGCGCGCCCCCTGCCTCGTGCTCTCCATGTTGATTGCTTTGCGTAGACTCCAAGTCCTCTGGATCACGTTTGTTCCGAAAATCACGTTCCCGAAGTTTCTTTCCGTTTGAACTCCGTTTGATATTCTTTTTCTGCGAAACACTAAAATAGGCAAAAAAAACAGCAATTTGGGCTGGGCCTCCGGTTAATAGGTTAGTCCTAAAAATAAAATAAAAGTGTATAATAAAGCCCGTTAAACATCCAAAATAGAATATAATATAGCATGGAACAATCAAAAATTATAGATACATTGGAGACGTATCAATCACCTCGTGGGGAAGTCAAGATAACTCCAGCCCCCAAGCCCTCCAGCTATCTTGACCCGTCAAGGTGAATCGTCCAGTAAGTGTTATCTGGCTTTTACTCTGGCGTCTGCAACTCTATCCAATCGTTGATGAAGTTCACAAGAGCCTGCGACTTGATAGTTGTTCTTGGCATATACTTTAACCCATGAGGACCAAGCTCAATGGCCCACTTGGCTACCCGGCCTGTGGCTTAGAACTGACCATAGTAATAGGATGACCAAGGAAGTAATGTTTCAACTTGCGACTGGCCATGAACACTCCATAGACTAGCTTCTGCCAATGTGGGTACCTCTGCTTAGACTCAATTAACACCTCGTTGACATAGTAAGCCGGCCTTGAACCGGATATTCCTTGCCTGTTTCGTTCCTATCCACAACAACCGCTACACTGACGGATTTGCTGTTAGCAGCCACATATAAGAGCAAAGGCTCCTTCCCGACAGGAGCTGCAAGAACCGGCGGCTGAGCCAACTATTTTTTAAGCGCCTCGAATGCTTGATCGGCAGCACCACTCCAGACAGAGTGATCTGTTTTCTTCATCATCTGATACAAAGGAATAGCCTTTTCTCCCAGGTGGCTTATGAACCGGCTTAATGCCCCAATGCGACCCGCCAGACGCTGGACATCATTAATACATGCTGGCTTAGCGAAAGAAGTGATAGCCTCGATCTTCTCCGGGTTAGCTTCAATACCTCTCTCTGAGACCAGAAAACCAAGGAGCTTGCCTGCTGGCACACTAAAAACACATTCGGCTGGGTTAAGCATCATCTTGTAGACCCGGAGGTTGTCAAAGGTTTCCTTTAAATCGTCTAGCAAGGTTTCCTTTTTCCTGGATTTCACCATGATATCATCCACATAAGCATGAACATTGCGTCCTATCTGGCTATGAAGGCAAATCTGAACACAATGCTGATAAGTCGCTTGGGCACTCTTGAGCCCAAAAGGCATAGATACATAGCAGAAGGCTCCAAAAGGAGTGACGAAAGATGTCTTCTCCTGGTCCTTAACTGCCATTTTGATATGACGATAACCAGAATAAGCATCCAAGAAGCTCAAACGCTCACAGCCCTCCGTAGCATCAATTATCTGATCAATACGAGGGGGAGCAAAAGGATCGGCCGGACAAGCCATGTTAAGGTCTGTGTAATCTACACACGTACGCCAAGTGTCGTTTTTCTTAAGCACCAGCACCGGGTTAGCCAACCACTCAGGATGAAAAACTTCAATAATAAACACAGCCGCTAAGAGCCGGGCCACCTCTTCACTAATGGCCTTTCTCCTCTCTTCATTAAAACGACTAAGGAATTGCTTGACCACTTTAAACTTTGGATCAATATTGAGAGTGTGCTCAGCGAGTTCCCTCGATACACCTGGAATGTCTGAAGGCTTCGATGCAAAGATGTCCCGGTTCTCATGGATGAACTCGATGAGTGCGCTTTCCTATTTCAGATCCATATTAGCTCTGATAATGAACTGTTGGGATGAATCGCGAGGGACAAAATCAACCTGCTTGGTGTCATCTGCCGACTTAAACTTCAACAAAGGGTCATGCTCTATGGTTGGCTTCTTCAAGGGGGTCATATCCACCGGGTCAACATTATCTTTATAGAACTTAAGCTCCTCCATTGCACAGGCAGACTCTGTGTAAGACGCATCGTCCTCTTCACATTCCAAAGCTATCTTTCTGTCACCATGCACCATAATTGTACCCTTGCGACTCGGCATCTTAAACATAACAAGGTCGTGCCATGAATTTGCATAAGCTGGCCGTCCAAACAAGGCGTGATAAGGGCTCTTGATCTTGACCACCTCAAAATTCACTGTTTCGGCCCTGTAATTATGCTCATCGCCAAAGGCCACTTCCAAGGCTATCTTACTCACTGGATATGCTGACTTACGAGGCACCATTCCATGAAAGACTGTAGAGGACGGCTTAAGATTTTATCAGTCAAATCCATACGGCGAGAAGTATCATAATAAAGAATGTTGATACTGTTGCCTCTGTCCATAAGCACCTTACTGAACTTGTAACCTCCAACCTATGGAGCCACCACCAAAGCTAGCTGACCCGGGTTGTCAATTCGGGGGAGAGATCCTCACGGCTCCATACAATGGGCTACTCTGACCACCGTAAGTATCGAGGGATTGTCGGCTCAACCGCGCTCACTACTCGTTTATGAACCTTCTGATCCCGTTTGCACAGGCTCGTGGTAAAAATATGATATTGACCACTATTCAGCTTCTTTGGATTGCTCTGATACCTGGATTGCTGTTGTTGATTGCCTTGGTTGTGCTGCTGGTTAAAGCCGCCCTGGTTGCCCTGACCCTGAAATCCAGAACCTGATCCGCCAGCTCCAAAGCCGGGCCCATGTGAGCCGGATCCTGTCCCGCCGTGCGGGCAATTATTGTTATTGTTGTTCTGAGGAAAACCGGAACTCATAAACTCCTTCATGATATTACAATCCTTCCACAGGTGGGTCGACAGTCTATCTGGATAACTATGCTTCGGGCAAGGCCGGTTTAATTCTGCCTCAAGGTTAACCTTTGGTCCAATACAAGGGGGTGGTTTTCCTCTTCGACGTTGACCGTAATTTTGGGCATTGGTATTCGCCACAAAATATGACCCGCCATCGGGCTATTTGCGCTTACCATTATTATTATGATTATGACCTGGCATGTTGGACTACTGCCCCTTCCCATTACCATTTTTCTTCCCCTTGTTGGACTTCTCCTCCTCTGAATCAGGATCCTTGGTATTGTCTGAGTCTGCGTATTTGATAAGAGACGCCATAAGCTCTCCCATGTCATTGCAATGACGTTTAAGCCGCCCTAGCTTCTATTTGAGAGGAATAAACAGGCAATTCTTCTCCAGAACTAAAACAGCCGAACCAGTGTTGATACTATCCGATGAGTGGATAATGGCTGAGACCCGGCGGACCCAATGGGCGGTTAACTCATCCTCACACCGGATGCAAGTGTCTAGGTCGATAATCGACAAGGTTGCTTACATGTGTCTTTAAAATTCTGAATGAAACGCGTCTTCAATTCATCCCATGAGTTGGTGGAATTAGGGGGCAATCTTTTTAGCCAGGTACGAGCCGGCCCATCCAACATCATGGTGAAATATTTAGCACACACAACATCGTTAACAATCAACATCTCCATAGCCAGATCGTAGCTCTCAATCCAAGCATCCGGAGGTTGATCCGCAGTGTAATTGGGTACTTTCTAGGGGCCCTTGAAATCCCTGGTCAGACGCTCATTGCGTAGAGCTGGCACTGATGTCTACTATGCAACTTTATTCTTGTAGACACGTGTTGGGCCTCCAAGCGCAGAGTTTTGTAGGACAGTAGCAATTTTCCCTCAAGTGGATAACCTAAGGTTTATCAATCCGTGGGAGGCGTAGGATGAAGATGGTCTCTCTCAAGCAACCCTGCAACCAAATAATAAAAAGTCTCTTGTGTCCCCAACACACAAAATACAATGGTAATTTGTATAGGTGCACTAGTTCGGCGAAGAGATGGTGATACAAGTGTAATATGGATAGTAGATATTGATTTTTGTAATACTAACAATAAAAAACAGCAAGGTAGCAATTGGTAAATTGGAGCACAAACGGTATTGCAATGCTTGAAAATGAGGCCTAGGGTCCGTACTTTTGCTAGTGCAATCTCCCAACAGTGTTAATATAATTGGATCATATAACCATCCCTCATGTGCGATGAAGAATCACTCCAAAGTTCCTATCTAGCGGAGAACATAATAATAAATCGTTTGTAGGGTACGGAACCACCTCGAAGCCATTCTTTCCGATCGATCTATCCAAGAGTTCGTACTAAAATAATTTCAGACTCATAATACTCAATCCAACACAAAGAACTTCATAGAGTGCCCCAAGATCTCTACCGGAGAAACAAAGACAAGAACGTGCATCAACCCCTATGCATATATTACCCCAATGTCACCTCGGGAATCCGCGAGTTGAGTGCCAAAACATATATCAAGTGAATCAAAATAATACCCCATTGTCACCAGGGGTATTTATATGCAAGACATATATCAAGTGCTCTCAAATCCATAAAAGTATTCAATCCAATAAAACGAAATCCAAAGGGAAAACTCAATTCATCACAACAAGATAGAGACTAATTTTCATGTGTTGTTGTTGATAAGCTCAAACAAATATGAGTGAAGATCACGAGCATAATATTTATTTCTCTCAAATTAATTTAAGTGAAGAAAGAGATAATTTCTTCAAAGATACTAAAGCACGCCATGCTCAAAAACATATAAGTGAAGCACTAGAGCAAATGACAAGCTACTCCAAAAAGATATAAGTGAAGATCAAGCGAGTAGTTATGTAAATGGGTAGCTATTTGAGGACTCTCTATTATTCAAAAACTTTCATATCTAAGTGTTTTATTAAAACAGAAAGCAAAATAAAATAAAACGACATTCTAAGAATAGCACACATCATGTGAAGAAGCAAAAACTTAGGATCAACCGATACTAACCGATAATTGTTGGTGAAGAAAGGTGGGATGCCTACCGGGGCATCCCCAAGCTTAGATGCTTGAGACTTCTTGAAATATTATCTTGGGATGCCTTGGTCATCCCCAAGCTTGAGCTTTTGTGTCTCCTTAATTCCTTTTATATCACGGTTTCCCTAAATCTTGAAAACTTCATCCACACAAAACTCAACAAGAACTCGTGAGATAACTTAGTATAAACCAATGCAAAAACTTTATCATTCTCTACTGTAGCAAATCACTAAAATTATTATTCAACATTGCATACTAAATGCCTCTGCATATTTCATACTCCTATCCTCAAATAGAATCATTAAACAAGCAAACATATGCAAAAATGCAAACATAACAGCAATCTGCCAAAACAGTACAGTCCGTAAAGAATGCAGGAGTATCAGTACATATTTAACTCCAAAAATTATGAAAATTTACCACACTGTACAAAATTTATCAGAGCTTATTTTGCAAAAAGTTTCAACATTTTATCACATTCTGACTTTTCTAGGGAATTTTTGCAACAGCGATAAACTTTCTGTTTTGAAACAGCAACTTGTAGACTTGCAAAATAAGCATGGCAAAGGCTATCCTTGACATTTTTATTGAAAAGAAAGATGCAAAACATTATTATAAATAACAGCAAGTAAATCCTAACAAAATAAAATGACGCTCCAAGCAAAACACATATCATGTGACGAAAAAATGTAGCTCCAAGTGAGGTTACCGATAATGTTGGAGACGAAAGAGGGGATGCCTTCCGGGGCATCCCCAAGCTTAGTTGCTTGGATCTTCCTTGGATATTAACTTGCGGTGCCTTGGGCATCCCCAATCTATAGCATATCATTTCCATAATTTATATTAAGCAATATAAGCCATAGAAACTAGAAAACAAGCAAACTATGCATCGAAAACAGAATCTGTCAAAAACAGAACAGTCTATAATGATCTGCAGAATAACCATACCTCTGTACTCCAAAAATTCTGAAAAAATAGGACAATGTAAATAATTTGCATATCAATCATCTGCAACAATTTCAGAATTTTATCACGTTCTAGTGAATTTAAACAATTCTGTTTCTGGAAGCAAAAGTTTCTGTTTTTGCACAGATTCAAGTCAATAATCATCGACACTATCCCAAAGGCTTTACTTGGCACTTTATTGAAAAAAAAGCAATAAAACATGATTACTGCGGTAGCATGATCATGTGAACACACAAAAACAGTAGGTAAAAGTGTTGGGTTGTCTCCCAACAAGCGCTTTTCTTTAATGCCTTTTAGCTAGGAATGATGATCTCAATGATGCTCGCATACGAATAGTAATTGAAACATGAAAAGGAGCATCATGAATCACATGGAAAGCACATTTAAGCCTAACCCACTTCCTATGCATAGGGATTTTGTGAGCAAACAACTTATGGGAACAAGAATCAACTAGCATAGGAAGGGAAACAAGCATAACTTCAAAGATTTCAACACATAGAGAGGAAACTTGATATTATTGCAATATGTAGAAGCATATGTTCCACTCTCATAATAATTTTCAGTAGCATCATGAATGAATTCAACAATATAGTTGTCACATAAAGCATTATTTTCATGATCCACATGCATAAAAAATTATTAATATCCACATAAGAAAATTTCTTCTCATCCTTAATAGTGGTGGGAGCAAACTCAACAAAATAACTATCAAGAGATTGAAAAATAAAATCATGATGACAAGTTTCATGGTTATCATTATTCAGTATAGCATACATGTCATCACCATACTCATCATAGATAGCAATTTTGTTATCATAGTCAATTGAAGCCTCATCCAAAATGGTGGATTCATCACTAAATAAAGTCATGACCTCTCCAAATCCGCTTTCATCATTATAATCATCATAAATAGGAGGCATGCAATCATTATAAAAAATTTGCACATCAAATCTTGGGGGACTAAAAATATCATCTACATAAAACATAGCATCCCCAAGCTTATGGCTTTGCATATCATTTGCATCATGGATATTCAATGAATTCATACTAACAACATTGCAATCATGCTCATCATTTATACCAAACATTCTATTGAATTCTTCTTCTATCAATTGAGCACAATTTTCCTTTCCATCATTTTCATGAAATACATTATAAAGATGAATAATATGATGCAACCTCAATTCCATTTTTTGTAGTTTTGTTTTATAAACAAAACTAGTGATAAACAAGAAACTAAAAGATTCGATTACAAGATCTAAAGATAAACCTTCAAGCACTCACCTCCCCAGCAACGGCACTAGAAAAGAGATGATGTCTACTATGCAACTTTATTCTTGTAGACGCATGTTGGGCCTCCAAGCACAGAGTTTTGTAGGACAGTAGCAATTTTCCCTCAAGTGGATGACCTAAGGTTTATCAGTCCGTGGGAGGCGTAGGATTGAGATGGTCTCTCTCAAACAACCCTGCAACCAAATAATAAAAAGTCTCTTGTGTTCCCAACACACCAAATACAATGGTAATTTGTATAGGTGCACTAGTTCGGTGAAGAGATGGTGATACAAGTGTAATAAGGATAGTAGATATTGATTTTTTTAATAGAAACAATAAAAAAGGGCAAGGTAGCAATTGGTAAATCGGAGCACAAACGGTATTGCAATGCTTGAAAATGAGGCGTAGGGTCCGTACTTTCGCTAGTACAATCTCCCAATAGTGTTAATATAATTGGTTCATATAACCATCCCTCACGTGCGATGAAGAATTACTCCAAAGTTCCTATCTAGCAGAGAACATAAGAAGAAATTGTTTGTAGGGTACGAAACCACCTCGAAGCTATTCTTTCCGATCGATCTATCCAAGAGTTCGTACTAAAATAACACCAAATAATTTCAGATTCATAATACTCAATCCAACAGAAAGAACTTCAAAGAGTGCCTCAAGATTTCTACCGGAGAAACAAAGACAAGAACATGCATCAACCCCTATGCGTAGATTACCCCAATGTCACCTCGGGAATCCGCGAGTTGAGTGCCAAAACATATATCAAGTGAATCAAAATAATACCCCATTGTCACCACGGGTATTTATATGCAAGACATATATATAGTGCTCTCAAATCCATAAAATTATTCAATCCGATAAAATGAAATCCAAAGGGAAAACTCAATTCATCACAACAAGATAGAGAGGGGAAAACACCATATGATTCGACTATATTAACAAAGCCCACAATACGTCAAGATCGTGACATCTCAAGAACACGAGAGAGAGAGGGAGATAGAGAGAGAGAGAGATTAAGCACATAGCTACTAGTACAAACCCTCAGCCCCGAGGGTGGACTACTCCCTCCTCATCGTGGTGGCCGCCGAGATGATGAAGATGGCAACCGGTGATGATTCCCTCCTTTGGAAGGGTGCCGGAATGGGGTCTGGATTGGTTTATCGTGGCTACAGAGCCTTGTGGCGGCGGAACTTCTGATCTAGGTAACCCCAAGGGTTTTTGGAATATTTGGGAATTTATAGGGCAAAGAGGTTGTGTGGGATGCCACCGAGGTGGGCACAACCCACCTGGGCGCGCTTGGGCCCCTAGGCATCCCCAGGTGGGTTGTGCCCCCCTCGGGGCACCCCCCAGGTGCTGCTCTGGCCCATTGGAAGTGTTCTGGTCCATAAAAAAACCTCAAAAAGTTTTGCGGTGTTTGGACTCCGTTTGATATTGATTTCCTGCAATGTAAAAACAAAAAAAAACAGCAACTGGCACTTGGCACTATGTCAATAGGTTAGTACCAAAAAATGATATAAAATGATTATAAAACATCCAAGAATGATAATACAACAGCATGGAACAATAAAAAATTATAGATTGTTGGAGACGTATTAGGCACTACACAGGGCACTCCAACTGACCGAGAGGTCATCCCCGCTTCTACCGACACAGAAGGGTTTAACTGAGGCTGTCTAAGAGCCGCTAACTGAGCCAGAGCTACGCCTCTTGGCGTGCTCTAGCTTGATCTATTAGAACCTGAACATTATCATCGCCACGGTGCGGGTCACGTCCCTGGGACGGGTTACGATGCCGCTCACTACTGGAAACCACCGGCGACTCAATGCACCGGCTATAGCTTCGGCTCTGATGTGGATTTGAATGAATGCGATCACGGATATATGAGTAAGCCGCCTGCTGGGCTACCGCTGTCTGAAGAAGCTCCACAGCCTTCCGGGCCTCGACCGCTGCGAGAGACTCGCCTTCCACTAGAAGAGCCGCCAATTGTGAAGCTGCAGCAATCATATTATCCAGGGGGTTGGAAAAATGACCTGGCGGTGTTAACACATGTTGGGGCGAGGTTAAATGCAAATGAGGCGGGTCTACTTCACGTGGTTGAGCCGTCGCCCTGGCCGCGGCGCCTCGGCAACCCAGGCTATGCCGGGCGGGTTACTCGTTCCTGCACCAGGCGTATTGAAAAGATTCCTGGCTTCGAACTCTAGGGGCAGACGGGTTTGATGCATTCTTTGCATGACAGCGTTCAAAGCATTTTGATCCAGATTAAGCCAGAAAGATTCTACTTGGATCCACTGCGACTCAGCTTCCAACATAGCTTGTTCCGTCGCCATCCTAGCATTCTCCACATTGAGTGTCTCCTTAGCCTGAGTTACCTCATCTCGTAACTTTGCAACCTCCACCTTATGTTATGCCTGATTCGCCTAGGTTACTTCAATTGCTAAGATAGTTTGCCAGGGCATCCAAGAGTTCAGTCAAAACTTGAGCCAGGCAAGACAGGTCGCCGCCTGCCGTCAGAGCGGGCGTTGAGCCAGAGGTCAATGCAGCAGTAGTTGATGAATTCACCACCTGTTGCGTACCAGCCATAAAAACGACAGCCCAGCTCGGTGGCTCGTGGGAGTCCGGAATACTGTCGCCATCGGAACAGCCCCAAGCCTGCCATCTTGCAATTCATAGATTGATTCAGTTTTGCCGATTGAGGACTCGTCACCTAAGTAGATGGCTGTCTCTCCCCCTGACATAGAGCCTTCTTTAAGATCCGCCCCATGAACAAAACCAACAAAGGAACGCTCCCTGGCAGGTTGGATCTTGGCGGGTCATGCGCGCTGAGCCGTCTCAATCATGTCGGTGTAGACGTCCGGCTCAGGCCCTGACTCCCCAATCTTGCCGATGAAGACATGAATCCCAACGAAGGGGACCCGGTACCCGTACTCGATTGAGTCGTCCTCGGCTCCCCAACCAGCAACTTTGATGTAGAGCTTGCTGCGGTGACTCTTGGTCAACCGGCCCACGGCGTATCCCTTGATCCCTGCGAAGTTGCCCTTCAAGAACTCGAAACCACCGTGCTCTGGCCCCATGGTGGGCGCCAACTGTCGTGGACTTAACATGGCAGATGTCCTAGCAAAAGGACTTAGGTGTGGAGCCATCCCACTAGGTTAGCTTAAAGGGGTTGAACAGGACAAAGTACACACGAAGTTTACCCAGGTTTGGCCCCGCTCATCGAGGTAAAAGCCTACGTCCTCATTCTAGTTGTATTGCTTGAGTTTCAATTACAAGGGAGCGAATATGCTTGACCAAGTTCTCGATCGGTTGTCTCTTGAGTTAACCTGCCGCCGGGTCACCCCTTCATATACAGGTTGATGCCCGACGGCTTACAAAGTCCCGGCCGGCTCACACAAACGTGACCAGCTCGGTTCTAACTAAGCATTCCTTACAGAACAAGTTACCACATGGCAGTTCACACCTTCGGGCCTTAGGTCACCTCCGGGTCATGGGCCTTCAAACATCGTGGGCCTTCTCACCTTAAGCCGCCAACGGTGGGACCCGTCCCCTCCTGGGCGGGTCATACCTCGAGGTTATATCCCCAACATATAGGTTAGCCACCACCATGGAGAGGGATCGGAACCTCGTCAACTCATTCCTCACCAGAGCAGATCTCGCGAGGTTGTTCATCCCTTGTACTAGTTCATCCTCAGCCCCTCGTGAGGGCAGTCCACCATAAAGCAGGAGTAGGGTTTTACACCGCAAGGTGGCCCGAACCTGGGTAAACTACCATGTCCATCTTCTTCCTTAAGCATTGAGCTAGGCCATGGGGCGATGGGTTAGTAGGCTGGATAGGACGAGTTCTTTGCACACACCCCAGAGTTCGAACCTTTCTTGGGTCTGCGGAGCCCTGAATCCGACAGAAGTGTCATAAGCATGACAGAAAAAAATTGTTCGGCCCAAAACATCACGGATGTGTATTTTTTTTGTAGTGAAGAGTGCTCCTATTGATCCTAATGATATGCCTTTTCCACTTTGATTGAGAACAATAATGAATCTATGGATGTGATTTTTTTCAGTAGGAACAATTATGGTAACAACGCGTATAGAAGCAATTTTAATCCTAGGTCATTTCCTAGTAATTCCTCTAATAATTATGGTAATTCCTACAACAATTCTTATGAAAATTATAATAAGATACCTTTTGATCATGAGAATAATATTAAATATTTCATTAATTCTCAAAAGATTTTCAATGCTATGGTAGAAGTAAAATTGCTTAAGATTGATGATTTGGCTAGAAACGTTGATAGAATTTCTCATGAGATTGATTCTTTTAAGATTAGATTTGTGCCACCCAAGCTTGATATCAATGAGTCTCTGAAAGCTATTAAAATCTCTATTAATGAAATTAGGGAGGGAACCGCTAGGATGCGTGCTAAGAGAGATTGGTTCGAAAAAGCATGTTCTTCTAGTTTTCGTGATAATAATGATGAAGATCTTAAAGTGATTGGTGTGACTCCTATTGAATATTTGTGTTGCTAAGATAAAACTTGATAAAGAAGGGACTGGAGATGAGTCAACTTTAGCTAGAAGGCGTCCCAATAATTTGGAGGGTGAAGATCTTAATGAAAAATTTGATAAAGGCGGGATTGGAGAGGTCAAAACTTTAAGTAGCAATGAACCCACACTTTTGGATTTCAAGGACTTTAATTATGATAATTTTCTTTAATAGATTTTATTTCCTTGTTGCAATCCATGCTTAATTCACCTCTTGCTTGTAATCAAAATAAAGCTTTTACTAAACATATTGCTGATGTTATGATTGAAGAAATTGGAAGTTTCAATCCCTGGAAAGCTTTATGATGAATGGGAACCTACTACTAAAATTAAGATTAAAGATTTTGAGTGCAGTGCTTTATGTGATTTGGGTTCTAGTGTTTCAACTATCCCAAAAACTTTGTGTGATGTGCTAGGTTTCCTCAAACTTGATGATTGTTCTTTGAATTTGCACTTAGTGGATTACACTATTAAGAAACCTATGGGAATGATTAATCATGTTTTTATTGTTGCAAATAGGAATTATGTGCCCATAGATTTTATTGTGCTTGATATAGACTGCGATCCTAAATGCCCTATTATACTTGGTAGACCTTTCCTTAGAACGATTGGTGCAATTATTGATATGAAAGAAGGAAACATTATTTTTGAATTTCGGTTAAGGAAGGGCATGGAACACTTTCCAAGAAAGAAAATTAGGTTATCATAGGAATCTATTATGAGGGCCACTTATGGATTGAATACCAAAGATGACCATACCTCTGCATTATGCCTAGCTAGGGGCATAAAACAATAGCGCTTGTTGTGAGGAAACCCAATTTTATTTTATGTTTTATATTTTTGCTTCTGTTTTTCAATAAATACATAATTATGCTACTATTTTGATTGTTTTTAAGAGTTTTAATTAGTGTTTGTGCCAAGTTGAGCCTTTGGGATGGTCTATGGTGATAGTTGATTTGATTTTGCTGAAAAAGATAAACTTCTGCGTCGAGTAGCTAAATTTTAAAAAATCACAGAAGAGACTAAAAATTCTGAATTTTTTACACAAGATTGATATAACAATTGCCTCTGTCTTCCTAATTTGTCAGAAATTTTGGAGTTATATAAGTATATGAAATTTTCAGATTGCTACAGACCGTTCTGTTTTTGACAGATTCTGTTTTCTTTGTGTTGTTTGCTTATTTTGAATAATTTATTAGTAGTATCGAGGGGTATGAACCATGGAGATGTTGGAATACAGTAGATATAACACCAATATAAATTTAGAATGAGTTCACAACGGTACCTAAAGTGGTGGTTTACTTTATTGTACTAACGGAGCTTACGAGTTTTCTGTTGAGTTTTGTGTTGTGAAGTTTTTAAGTTTTGGGTAAAGATTTGATGGACTACGGAATAAGGAGTGGCAAGAGCCTAAGCTTCGGGATTCCCAAGGCGCCCCAAGGTAATATTCAAGGACAACCAAGCATCTAAGCATGGGGATGTCCCGGATGGTATCACCTCTTTTGTCTTCAATCCATCGGTAAATTTACTTGAGGCGTCTTGAGGTAAATTTTTATTCACCACATGATATGTGTTTTGCTTGGAGCGTCTTGTATTACATGAGTCTTTGATTTTTAGTTATCCACAATCATCCTTGCTATACACACCTTTTGAGAGGAACACACATTAGTCGTGAATTTATTAGAATACTCTATGTGCTTCACTTATATCTTTTGAGCTAGGTAGTTGCTCTAGTGCGTCACTTATATCTTTTTTAGAGAATGGCGGTGTTTTATTTTGTGGAAATTGATGAACTATCATGCTTCACTTATATTATTTTGAGAGTCTCAAAAATAGTATGGCAATTTTCTTAGGCCATGAATTTTTTCCTAATATGATGGGTATCCAAGAGGGATATAATAAAAAATTTCATGAAGAGCTTTGAGTATATGAGAAGTTTGATTCCTTGCATTTGTTTTGAGATATAAAGATGGTGATATTAGACTCATGCTAGAGAGTAGTTTTGTACTAGTAGAAATACTTGTGTTAAGGTTTGTGATTCCAAAGCATGCACATACGGTCTATCGTTATGCGATGAAGTGAGAACATGATTTATTTTTTATTGTCTTCCTTATGAGTGGCGGTCGGGGACGAGCAATGATCTTTTCCTACCAATCTATCCCCCTAGGAGCATGCGTATTAGTACTTTGCTTCGATGGCTCATAAATTTTTGCAATAAGTATGTGAGTTCTTTATGACTAATGTTGAGTCCATGGATTATACTCACTCTCACCCTTCCACCATTGCTAGCCTGTCTTGTACCGCGCAACTTTCGCCGGTGCATTAAACCCACCATTTACCTTCCTCAAAACGACCACCATACCTACCTATTATGGCATTTCCATTGCCATTCCGAGATATATTTCCATGCAACTTCCACCGTTACGTTTATTATGACACACACCATCATTGTGATATTTCTTTCATATGCATGAGATATTCATATAAAGTCATATCCTGGTTCTAGTATCGAGTTGTAAGTAAATAAAAGTGTGATGATCATCATTATTAGAGCACGGTCCTGTGTGAGGAAAGAATGATTGAAGCTATGATTCCCTCACAAGTTGGGATGAGACTCCGGACTTAAAATAAAAAAAAGAGCCCAAAAAAAGAGGCCAAAGAGCCCAAAGGAAGAGAAAAAAATGAGGGAAAAAGAGAGAGGAGACAATGTTACTATCCTTTTCCACACTTTTGCTTCAAAGTAGCACCATGTTCTTCATGATAGAGAGTCTCTTATTTTATCACTTTCATATACTAGTGGGAATTTTTTAACTTGGCTTGTATATTCCAATGATGGGCTTCCTCAAATTGGCCTAGGTATTCGTGAGCAAACAAGTTGGATGCACACTCACTTAGTTTTATTTTGAGCTTTCATACACTTATACTCAAGTGCATCTGTTGCATGGCAATCCCTACTCACTTGCATCGATATGTGGGCATCTCCATAGCCCATTAATTTGCCCAGTTGATGTCAGACTTTCTCCTTTTTTATCTTCTCCTCACAACCTCCACCATATTGTATTCCACCTATAGTGTTATATCTATGGCTCACGCTCATGTATTGCGTGAAAGTTGAAAAAGCTTAAGAACATTAAAAGTATGAAACAATTTCTTGGCTTGTAATCGGTGTTGTGCATGATAAAGACTTCGTGTGATGAAGATAGAGCATGACAAGATTATATGATTTTGTAGGGATAACTTTCTTTAGCCATGATATTTTGAGAAGACATGATTGCTTTATTAGTATGCTTGAAGTATTATTATTTTTATGTCAATAGTAGACTTTTGTTTTGAATCTTATGGATCTGAATATTCATGCCACAACAAGAAAAAATTACATTGTTAAACATGTTAGGTAGCATTCCACATCAAAATTCTATTATTATCAATTACCAACTTGAGGACGAGCAGGAATTAAGCTTGGGGATGCTTGATACGTCTCCAACGTATCTATAATTTTTTGCTGTTTCATGCTATTATATTATCTATCTTGGATGTTTTATATGAATTGATATATTTATATCTTTTTGGGACTTACCTGTTAACCTAGTGCCTAGTGCCAGTTGCCGTTTTTCCTTGTTTTTGTCTTTTACAGAAAGTCAATACCAAACAGAGTCCAAATGGAACGAAACTTTTTGAGGATTTTTCTTGGACCAGAAGACAACCACGAAGCTTCGGGAGGAGGCCAGAAGACCCACGCGGGGGCCACAAGCCTTAGGGGCATGCCCCTAGGCTTGTGGGCCCACCGCGGCTCCCCTAACCCTAATCTCTGCTCTATTAATACCCAAATATTCCCTTTACGTCAGGGGGCACACCAAAAATATATTTCTGCCGCCGCAAGCTTCTGTTCTCGTGAGATCCCATCTTGGGGCCTTTTCCGGTACTCTGCCGGAGGGGGATTCGATCACGGAGGGCCTCTACACCAACCTTGTTGCCCTACCGATGATGTGTGAGTAGTTTACCATAGACCTACGGGTCCATAGCTAGTAGCTAGATGGCTTCTTCTCTCTCTTTGATCTTCAATACAATGTTCTCCTTGATGTTCTTGGAGATCTATTTGATGAATCTTCTTTTGTTGTGCGTTTATTGAGATCCGATGACTTGTGGATTTATGATCAGATTATCTATGAATATTATTTGAGTCTTCTCTGAATTATCTTATGCATGATCATGATAGCTTTGTATTTCTCTCCGATCTATTGATTTGGTTTGGCCAAGTAGATTGATCTTTCTTGCAATGGGAGTGGTGCTTTGTGATGGGTTCAATCTTGCGGTGTCCTCACCCAGTGACAGTAGGGGTAGCAAGGCACGTATTGTATTGTTGCTATTAAGGATAAAAAGATGGTGGTTTTACCATATTGATTGGATCTATCTCTCTATATCGTATCATCTTGCTTAAGGCGTTACTCTGTTCTTGTTAATTTAATACACTAGATGCATGCTGGATAGCGGTCAATGTGTGGAGTAATAGCAGTAGATGCATGCAGGAGTCAGTCTACTTGTCACGGACGTGATGCCTATATTCATGATCATTGCCTTAGATATCATCATAGCTTTGCGCTTTTCTATCAATTGATCAAGAGTAATTTGTTTACCCATCCTATGTTTCTTTCAAGAGAGAGGCCTCTAGTGAAAACTATGGCCCCCGGGTCTATTTCTCATCATATATTTTCAGATCTATAAAACCAAAAATACAAAAATACCTTGCTGCAATTAATTTATATTTAATTTATGTTACTCTTTTACTTATCTTTTATACCAATCTCTATCAGATCTCACTCTTGCTAGTGACCGTGAAGGGATTAACAGCCCCTTTTTCGTGTTGTGTGCAAGTGTTTGTTAGTTTGTGCAGGTGCATCTATGGGGGACTTTCTTGTACCTCTTACTGGATTGATACCTTGGTTCTTAACTGAGGGAAATACTTATCTCTAGTTTGCTGCATCACCCTTTCCTCTTCAAGGGAAAAATCAATGCAACCTCAAGAAGTAGCATCGACCTGTAGATCTGTGGTAAACTACTCACACATCATCGGAAGGGCAGCAAAGGTTGATGTACAGCCCCTCTGTGGTTGGTTCCCCCTCCAGCAAAGTGCCGGAAAAGGCCTCCAGATGGGATCTCTCAAGAACAGAAGCTTGCAGCGGCGGAAAAAGTATTTCGGGTGGCTCTCTATTGGTTTCCCAATTTTAGAGAATTTATAGAGGCGAAAATAAGTCAAAAGGATGAACGTGGGCCCCACAAGCCACGATGGCACGCCCTGGTGCCTCGTGGGCTCTTACTTCATCTTCTGCCCCTCTCTTGAAGCATCCAGGGTCTCTTTTGTCTAGAATAAAATCTCCAAAAAGTTTGGTGGCATTTGGACATCGTTTGGTACTAATATTCTGGAAAACCAAAAACAGGCAAATAAAACAGCAACTAGCACTAGGCACTAAGTTAATAGATTAGTCCCCAAAAAATGATATATAATTGCTTTTAATTGCATATAAAACATCCAAGATTGATACTATAATAGCGTGGAACAATCAAAGATTATAGATACGTTGGAGATGTATCAGCCACCCCCAGGGCGCTCTACTGGGTCGTGTGGAGCCCCTGGCCGCCGCCTTACGATGATTTCGCCGCCCAAAAAACTTATCTATACCCAAAAAATCATAGAAAATTATCGACGCATTTTGCAATATGGAGCCACCACCACCTCCTATTCTTCCTGTGGAGACCTAATCTGGAGTCCGTTTCTAGCCCGGAAGAGGGGGATTCATCGTCGGCTTCATCAACATCTCGTCTCCTACAATAATTTCATGATGCTCCCCTTTATGTGTGAGTAATTCTCTTGTTGGCACATGGAGGTATATGCTAATTGGATGAGATTTCTTATGTAATCGATGTCAGATTTGCTAAGGCTTGATGCCTAGTACCCACTATGTTTTGAGATTGATATTGCTATGCTTAATGCTTGTCACTAGGGCCCAAATGCCATGATTTCATATCTGTACTCTTTAGGTTCTCATGAATATATTTGTGTTCTTGATCCTACCTGCAAGTTGTCTGCACTTGTTATCATTATGAACCCTAGACCCCAAAGTGTCAACAATTGGGATATTGACGGGCATGACTTTACCTTAAGGATTACATGTATTCACCGTGTTAGTGCTTTCTCTGATTCTCTCTTAAAAGGAGCACCCTGATTACCCTTAATTTCCATTAGGATCCCACTGCCACGGGAGGGTAGACAAAAAGATGTTCTGCAAGTTCTTTTCGAAAGAACGTAAAAATATATATGGAATGCATGCCTACATTAAATTGATGAATTGGAGCTAGTTTGCTACCGCTCTATGTTATGACCATTAGATATTGAATCTCCTCTGGACAAAACGCACAATCTACCCCCATGCCTATCTTTCTACTATGCTGCTTTTGTTATAGTACTACTTTTGCACTCTCCTACTACTTTGAAATCTTGTTACTGTTACTGTTATCATATTACTATGCTACTAATAAAATGTTGCAAGAAATTTATCTATCTAGGTTTGATTGAATTGACAACTCAACTAATAAGGCTTATAAATATTATTTTTTTCCCTTGTATCGAATCAATAAATTTGGGTTGAAATACTTCCATCAAAGATAGTCGCGATCCCATATACCTGTGGATCATTAAGACTATTGTTTGGCATCATTGTAGGGAGCATAGATCTATTTATTAAGTTCACTTGGGAGTTATTTTATGTTGTATCCTGCCATTTATCTTTCACTATGAACAAGCTCAAGGATTCTAAAACCAAGATCATGCCCTCTAAGACAAGAGGAGGTAAGGACCTTCCAACTAGCTCTAATCTTGATTCACCTACTGTTGTGAGTCAACTTGTGACACCACCGCCACACATAGTAGGTACTACTTCTGCTATAGTGATGCTTCTACTCTATTTAACAAAATTGTCCCACTTGGAGATTTAGTTGATGCTCATATTGCTAAAGATAAAGCTAAAGAAACTGGAACTATTAAAAAATTTGAATCACCTGCTACACCTAGCTCTCCTATTAAAACAAGAATACTTAATTTACCTGACACACCACCTGTGCTCGACGAGAATTATTTTAGTGGGTTTATGGCTTATGATGGTGCAAATGGCATAGAGGGTTTAATTGGAATACTTACGAAAGAGGCTATGAATAAAAAAACCTAATCCAAAATTTGGCACTTCTCCTATTTATGTTGATGATAAAGATTATGAATTCTTTTTTAATTCTTCACTTATTACTTTGGTATATTTAGACCCCTTTCATGGTTATGAATCTGAAAAGGTTGTTGCACAATTAACTAAATTAAATGATATTGTAACCTTATTTGCTCAAGAGGAAAAGATATGATACTACTATATACTCAAGTTATTTCTTTTCTCGTTAGAGGCTGATGCCAAAACTTGGTTTAATAATCTCACACCTTGCAGTATAAATATCCCTCAAGACATGGTTAAAGTGTTTAATATTAAATATTTTCCTGCCCATATGAAACAAGCTGCTTTGCGAGATATATATAATTTCAAACAAGTTGAGGAAGAATATCTCCCTCAAGCTAGGGGGAGGCTTTGCGTACTACTTAGAGTTCTCCCAGATCACCCTATTAAAAATATTGAAATTCTTGATATCTTTTACAATGGACTAACCAGTGAATCTAGGGACTACCTAGATAGTTGTGATGGTTGTATTTTCAGGAAAAGGATAATCGAGCAAGATCAAGACCTATTGAATAAGTTGTTGAAAAATACTCATGATTGGACTCTTCCAAAAGATCCACGTAAGCCAACTCCAAAGAAGAGATGTATTCTATTTCTCAGTCATGGAGATATGCAAGAAGCTAAGAAATCTATGAAGGAGAAAGTATTAAAGCTGAATATGTTAAGAATCTACCTCCTATTGAAGAATTATATAAACTAATGATACGTCTCCAACATATCTATAATTTTTTATTGTTCCATGCTGTTATATTATCAGTCTTGGATGTTTTACAATCATTATATAGCAACTTTATATCATTTTTTTGGACTAAACTATTGACATAGTGCCCAGTGCCAGTTGTTGTTTTTGCTTTTTTTTTACTATGCAGAAAATCAATACCAAACAGAGTCCAAATGCAGCAAAACTTTTTGGAGATTTTTTCTGGACCAGAAGACACCTATTGGGCCAAAGAAGTACCAAAGGGGGCTCCAAGGGGAGCACAACCCACCGGGGCGCGCCTGGGGGCCCAAGCGCGCCCAGGTGGGTTGTGCCCACCTCGGTGGTCTCCCGCACCGCCTCTTTGCTCTATAAATACCCCAATATTCCAGAAACCCTAGGGGAGTCGACGAAAATCAATTCCAGCCGCCGCAAGTTCTAGAACCACCAGATCCAATCTAGACACCATCACGGAGGGGTTCATCATCCTCATTGGTGCCTCTCCGATGATGCGTGAGTAGTTCATTGTAGACCTACGGGTCCGTAGTTAGTAGCTAGATGCCTTCCTCTCTCTCTCTTTTGATTCTCAATACAATGGTCTCTTGGAGATCTATTCGATGTAACTCTTTTTGTGGTGTGTTTGTTTGGATCCAATGAACTTTGAGTTTATGATCAGATCTATTTTTTATCCATGAAAGTTATTTGAGTCTTTTGATCTCTTATATGCATGATTACTTATGGCCTCGTATTTCTTCTTTGAATCTTTGGTTTAGTTAGGCCAACTAGATCGATTTTTCTTGCCATGGGAAGAGGTGCTTTGTGATGGGTTCAATCTTACGGTGCTTGATCCCAGTGACAGAAGGGGAACCGACACGTATGTATCGTTGTTATTAAGGATAACAAGATGGGGTCTATTTCTACATAAATAGATCTTGTCTACATCATGTCATCGTTCTTATTGCATTACTCCATGTCTCCATGAACTTAATACACTAGATGCATGCTGGATAGTGTCAATGTGTGGAGTAATAGTAGTAGATGCAGGCAGGAGTCGGTCTATTAATCTTGGACGTGATGCCTATATAATGATCATTGCCTGGATACTGTCATGATTATTTGAAGTTCTATCAATTGCCCAACAGTAATTTGTTTACCCACCGTATGCTATTTTTCTCGAGAGAAGCCACTAGTGAAATCTACGGCCCCGGGGTCTCTTCTTTATTATATTTGCCTTAGAGATCTATTTTTATTTGCTTTTATTTTCAGATCTATTAATCCAAAAACACAAAAATACCTTGCTGCAATTTATTGTTATTTATTTCATCTCGCGTTCCCGCGAGATCTATTTATCCAATCTGCTACAATTTTACCTATCTTTTTACCCGTGAGGGATTGACAATCCCTCTCTTACGTCGGGTTGCAAGTATTTTTAAGTTCTATCAATTGCTTAGCAGTAATTTGTTTACTTTTAGTTCTACCAATTGAAGGAAAATATAATAAAGAACTAAATAGAACTTCAAATAATTAACACAAAATACCTTGCTTTAAGATCTAATTATCAATTGCTCAATAGAACTTCAAATTAGTTCTATCAATACCCCGGGGTCTCTTCTTTATTATATTTGCCTTCAAGATCTATTTTTATTTGCTTTTATTTTCAGATCTATTAACACAAAAATACCTTGCTGTAATTTATTTTTATTTATTTTATCTTGCGTTCCCACGAGATCTAATTATCCAATCTACTAAATTTTTACCTATGTTTGTACTTGTGAGGGATTGACAACCCCTCTCTTACGTCGCGTTGCAAGTATTTGTTCTTTGTGTGCAGGAGCCATTCACGTGGTGTTGCATGGTTCTCCTACCGGTTCGATAACCTTGGTCTCATCACTGAGGGAAATATCTACCGTAGCTGTGCTGCAACTGCTGCGTTATCCCTTCCTCTTTAGGGAAATACCGATGTAGTTCAAGACGCATCAAAAGGAATTTCTGGCGCCGTTGCCAGGCAGGATCAAGTCAAGATAGTCTCCTGTCAACTCGCCAATTTCTGGCATCATTGCCAGGGAGACATCATCAACATCTACCAGGTTCCTAATCACAAATCTCATCTCCTTGCAATTTACATTATTTGCCATTTGCCTCTCGTTTTCATCTCCCCCACTTCACAAAAATTTGCCTTTTTATTCGCCCTCCTTTTCGTTCGGTCTTTTTTTTGTTGACATGTGCCTTTATATGCTTTCATCTTCGCTTGCTAAAAATCTATCGATATGGATCCCCATCCACTTGCTAATCTTTTTAAAAGATCCAATCATGATGAACCGATTGCTAGTGAATTGAGTGCACTAGATTATCTTTATGAAGTTTTGCTTGAGATTCATGAATCTGAAAATTGTGATGGAGAAATTTATGAAGTGATTCATGATAGCTCCTTGAATGAAAAGCATGATTGCAATGATTTTACTATAAATTCTATTAATGTCAATTGTGCTAATAATATGCAAAACCCCAAGCTTGGGGATGCTAATATTGCTATGTCCACTACTTATTGCAATGATCATGATTGGGGTGAAAATGATTCTTATGATCTTGAAAATTTATTTAAACCTCATGATGAATATGCTTACGATAATATTAAAAGTGGGTTTGGAAGAGTGTCAACTTTAGCTAAAAATAATCCCACATATTTGGAGAGTGTTCAATCTTATGAATTTTTTGATAAAAGTGGGCTTGGAGAGGTCATGACTTTATTTGATGATAATCCCACTATTTTGGAAGAGTGTCAACTTTGCATGCATGTGGATCATGAAAAATATATTTTATGTGATAGTTATATTGTTGAATTTGATTATGAGCCTACATGTAATTCTTATGAGAGAGGAAAATATGGTTGTAGAAATTTTCATGTTACTAAATTACCTCTCGTTATGTTGAGATCGTCAATGTTTTATTCCTCTTCTTTGCATGTGTTAGATGTTTATTATCTTGATAATTTGTTTTCTTATAAAATTCCTATGCATAGGAAGTATGTTAGACTTAAACGTATTTTTCACATGCTACATGATGCTTTCTTCGTGTTTCAATTATTATATTTCATGTGAGCATCAATGAAATCTTATGCCAAGCTAGGGGCACAAAACGATACCACTTGTTGGGAGGCAACCCAATGAATAAAATTAATTTTTGTCTTTTTCTTTCTATTCTTAAGTGTTTGCACAATTATGCTACTTTTATGATTGTGTTTTTTCTGTCTTAATTAGTGTTTGTGCCAAGGAAGGCCTTTGGGATCATGTTGGGTGATAGTTAATTTGATCTTGCTGAAAAACAGAAACTTTTGCAGTCACGAAAATAATTCTCCTTTTTAACAGAAGCGTGATAAAATACTGATTCTTTTTACAAAAGATTAATATACAAATTTCCCACGTTGTCCTAATTTTCAAAAAAATTGTAGTTACAGAAGTATCAAAAGTTTTCAGATTGCTACACATTGTTCTGTTTTTGACAGATTCTGTTTTCTTTGCGTTGTGTGCTTATTTTGATTGATCTATGGACTCTTTTGAAGGGTTTGAACCATAGCAAAGTTGTAATAAAGTAGATATAATGCAAAGATAAAATATGAATGGGTTTGCAACAGTACTTATAGTAGTGATTTGCTTTCTTATTCTAACGGATCTCACGAAGGTTTTGTTGAGTTTTCTGTGATTGAAGTTTTCAAGTTTTTGGGTGAGATCACGATGGATAAAGGAATAAGGAGTAATAAGAGCCTAAGCTTGGGGATGCCCGAGTGGCATCCCGTCTTTCTTCTAACGGCCATCGGTATTTTACTTGGAGCTATATTTTTATTCGTAACATATCATGAGTTTTGCTTGGAGCATCTTGTATGATATGAGTCTTTGCTTGTTTTGCTTTTTATTTTATTTCATGAATCCTTGCTGCACACACCTATTTGAGAGAGCCAAAATTATGATATGACTTGTTAGAATTGATCTCTATGCTTCACTTAAATCTTTATGAGCTATGGAATTGCTCTAGTGCTTCACTTATATCTTTTTTAGCATGGTGTGATTTAGTATTTTTGAAGAAATGCTCTCATGCTTCACTTAGATTTATTTGAGAGTTAGTAATTTTTTTAAGAAATTCTCTCTTGCTTCACTTAAATTATTTTGCGAGAAGAAAATTCTATGCACATGTTCTTCACTTAGATTTGTTTGAGCTATCAAAAGTAACATATGAAATTAGTCCCAAAGTGATAGATATTCAAGAGGGATATAATAAAAACTTTCATGAAGATCATTGGAAAAAATAAACTTGATTCCTTGTAATAGTTTTGCGATATGATGATATAATATATGAGTCATGTTGATGAGTAATTATGCTTTAGTAAGAGTATTGGTGTTAAGGTTTGTGATTCTCTATGCAAGCACGAAATTCAATAGTTATGCAATGAAATTACATCCTACTTGTGGTGCATTATTCGGTGTTAGTTATGCTTAATGCTCGCTTATGAGATTTTTCGTTTCTTGCTTGGATGCTTCTCAATATTTTGCTAGCCTTCATTTTGCACTAAGTATGATCACTAATTGTGCATTCAAAATCCTTTAAACCAGTTTTGCCATATGAGTCCACTATACCTACCTATATGTGGTATTCTTTTGCCGTTCTAAGCAAATTTGTATGTGCCATATCTAATTTTCAAAATAAACTTCTCTTTTGTATGTTCGTACCGCTCATGAAACGGTAGGGGGTGGCTGATATATTTCCATGCTAGATGTGTTATTCTCAAGATAGGTGTTTATTCACTTGTCATTGCACGAGAGTACGACAAAGGTATTAGGGATGCTCAGTCCTGAAACGAAAATTGAATTTACTTTATGTTGTCAAATAATAAATTCCTTGGAAAGTGTTGGTATGAAAGGCACCCGTGGATACGGTTAGCCATGGAAAGTGAAAGTATGATGGAAAAAGGAATAAACTTTATTTATGTTTGGGAACCGCCTATGATATATCTAGCATGGAAAGTATTGGGAACTACTCGATAATTTTTGTTGACAGGAAAAGCATGCCACCCAAGATGTTTTATCTCTATCTTTTCCGCTTTGAGCTCTGGCACCTCTACAAATCCCTACTTCCCTCCGCAAAGGGCCTTTCTATTTACTTTATGCAATTTTATTTTTATTTTTGAGTCTCCATCTTCTCTTATAAAGCACCAAATAAGTGGCACTATGATCGTACTTGAGCACTGGGTGTAGCTAATATGCGAGTGTGTTTCATGAATGGATCAATTATTGAGTATAATGGGCTACGGATAACTTGCTTTAGTGTTGATATTTTGAAAGACATGGTTGCTTGTTGATATGATTGAGTATTCAAATCTTCATGTCAAAACTAAACTATTGCTTTGAATCATATAAAAGTCCAAATTTCCATGTTACAAAGAAAATAATATGTGATGAACATGTTAGGCAGCATTCCACATCAAAATTTTTGTTTTTATCATTTACCTACTCAAGGACGAGCAGGAATTAAGCTTTGGATGCTGGTACGTCTCCAACGTTTCTATAATTTTTTTATTGTTCCATGTTGTTATATTATCATTCCTGGATGTTTTACAATCATTTTATAGCAACTTTTTATCATTTTTTGGGACTAACCTATTGACATAGTGCCCAGTGCCACTTGCTGTATTTTGCTTGTTTTTTTACTTCGCACAAAATCAATACCAAACGGAGTCCAAACGCAGTGAAACCTTTTGGGAATTTTTCTAGACCAGAAGACACCTGTTGGGCCAAAGAAGTACCAGAGGGGGGCTCCAAGGGGAGCACAACCCACTAGGGCGTGCCTGGGGGGCGAGGCATGCCCAGGTGGGTTGTGCCCACCTCAGTGGCCTCCTGCACCGCCTCTTTGCTCTATAAATACCCCAATATTCTAGAAACACTAGGGGAGTCGACGAAAATCAATTCCAGGCTCCGCAAGTTCTAGAACCACCAGATCCAATCTAGACACCATCACGGAGGGGTTCATCATCCTCATTGGTGCCTCTCTGATGATGCGTGAGTAGTTCATTGTAGACCTATGGGTCCGTAGTTAGTAACTAGATGCCTTCCTCTCTCTCTCTTTTGATTCTCAATACAATGGTCTCTTGGAGATTTATTTGATGTAACTCTTTTTGCAGTATGTTTGTTGGGATCCGATGAACTTTGAGTTTATGATCAGATCTATGTTTTTATCCATGAAAGTTATTTGAGTCTTTTGATTTCTTATATGCATGATTTCTTATAGCCTCGTATTTCTTCTTCGAATCATTGGTTTAGTTAGGCCAACTAGATCGATTTTTCTTGCCATGGGAAGAGGTGCTTTGTGACGGGTTCGATCTTACGGTGCTTGATCCCAGTGACAGAAGGGGAACCGACACGTATGTATTGTTGCTATTAAGGATAACAAGATTGGGTCTATTTATACATAAATAGATCTTGTCTACATCATGTCATCATTCTTATTGCATTACTCCGTTTCTCGATGAACTTAATACACTAGATGCATGCTGGATAGCGGTCGATGTGTGGAGTAATAGTAGTAGATGCAGGCAGGAGTCAGTCTACTAATCTTAGACGTGATGCCTATATAAAGATCATTGCCTGGATATCTCCATGATTATTCGAAGTTCTATCAATTGCCCAACAGTAATTTGTTTACCACCGTATGCTATTTTTTTCGAGAGAAGCCACTAGTGAAATCTACGGCCCCCGGGTCTCTTCTTTATTATATTTGCCTTCGAGATCTATTTTTATTTGCTTTTATTTTCAGATCTATTAATCCAAAAACACAAAAATACCTTGCTGCAATTTATTGTTATTTATTTCATCTCGCATTCCTGCGAGATCTATTTATCCAATCTGCTACAATTTTACCTATCTTTTTACCCGTGAGGGATTGACAATCCCTCTCTTACGTCGGGTTGCAAGTATTTGTTCTTTGTGTGCAGGATCCATTCACGTGGTGTTGCATGGTTCTCCTACTGGTTCGATATCCTTGGCCTCATCACTGAGGGAAATACCTACCATAGATGTGATGCATCATCCCTTCCGCTTTGGGGAAATACCGACGTAGTTCAAGCCGCATCAACTAACCACTCCAAATGAGGTAGCTGAGGTACATTCTCTCCATAAATTTTATGAAGATGATATTACTTATAATAAGTCTCCAAGTCAATGCTTAGAGGAATTTGATAATTTTGTTGTTAAAACACATCATTTTGATATGCAATTACGTGATCATATAAAACAGAATGCTACTATTGTGAACGCTTAAATGATGTGTTAGGAAGAATTTCAAATGATGTTAAAGGTTTATGTAAGCATTTTTCTATGGTTCAAACTCAGCTTGAACAAGTTTCTAGATCACAAGAAGATTTGTTTAGAGACATGCCTAAACAACATAATAAACATTCTTATGGACTAGGTACTAGGGGAGGAAAGTTTACTCACGATCCATTGTATCCTGAGGGTAATCCTAAAATAATTGAACAATATTCTCAGAATTTTAATGGAAGTGCTCCTAGTTCACCTAAGAAGAAGAAAAAGAAGTAAAACTAAACTTTACATGCTACTAGTGAAACTGTTATTGAAAAAGAACTTGTTGAGAAACCTAATAATGTTTCTATCTCGATCCTGAAACTCAGGGTGGTGAAGAGCATGAACCTAATCAGGATAATGATAATTCTAATAATGATGCTCCACCTAATGATGACAATGAAAATGATAAGGAGGGCAGGTTTGAAACTAAAGTTGATCCCAATGACCCACCTCCTAGAAATAAGAGATATGATAAAAGAGATTATGTTGCTACGAAACATGGTAGAGAGAGGGAACCATGGGTACAAAAACCTATGCATTTTCCTATTAAGACACAAAAAAAACTAGAGATGAAGAGGCATTTAATCAATTTGGTGAATTACATAGACCACTTTTCCTTCATGTTATTTTGACCAATGCTATAAAAATGCTTCCTTATTTCATTGTAGGCATACCGAGGTAGATGGAGATTGATGAGATTCATCATGTAACTGAGCCAATTTGTTAGGGCTGTTGGGTAACGTAGTAATTTCAAAATTTTCCTACGCACACGCAAGATCATGGTGATGCATAGCAATGAGAGGGGAGAGTGTTGTCTACGTACCCTCGTAGACCGAAGCGGAAGCGATCACAACGTAGAGGAAGTAGTCGACGTTCTCCTCGCGATCCAACCGATCCCAGCCGTTACTCGGCGCCTCCGAGTTCTTGGCACACGCTCAGCTCGGTGGCGCTCCTCGAGCTCCGATCCAGCAAAGCTCCGGGGAGAGAGTTCCACAAGACGACGGCGTGGTGGACGATCTTGATGTTCTACCGACGCAGGGCTTCGCCTAAGCACCGCTACGATATGACCGAGGTGGAATATGGTGGAGGGGGGCACCGCACACGGCTAAGGAACGATCTCAAGGATCAACTTGTGTGTTCTAGGGTGCCCCCCTGCCCCCGTATATAAAGGAGCAAGGGGGAGGGCCGGCCGGCCCGAGGAGGCGCGCCCAGGGAGGGGGGAGTCCTCCTCCTAGTGGGAGTAGGACTCCCCTTTCCTAGTCCAACTAGGAAGGAGGAAGGGGGAAGGAAAGAGAGGGAGAGGGAGAGGGAAAGGGGGCCGCGCACCCTCCCCCTTGTCCAGTTCGGACTCCCATGGGGGGCGCGCGCCACCTCCTGGCGCGGCCTCTCTCTCCCCTTGTGGCCCAATAAGGCCCATTACTTCCCCGGGGGGTTCCAGTAACCCCTCCGGCACTCGATTTTCTCCGGAAACTTCCGGAACCTTTCCGTGTCCGAATATAGCCGTCCAATATATCAATCTTTATGTCTCGATCATTTCGAGACTCCTCGTCATGTCCGTGATCACATCCGGGACTCGAACTCCTTCGGTACATCAAAATACACAAACTCATAATATAACCGCTATCGAAACCTTAAGCGTGCGGACCCTACGGTTCGAGAATAATGTAGACATGACCGAGACACGTCTCCGGTCAATAACCAATAGCGGGACCTGGATGCCCATATTGGCTCCTACATATTCTACGAAGATCTTTATCGGTCAGACCGCATAACAACATACGTTGTTCCCTTTGTCATCGGTATGTTACTTGCCCGAGATTCGATCGTCGGTATCCAATACCTAGTTCAATCTAGATTCTTGGCAAGTCTCTTTACTCGTTCCGTAATACATCATCTCACAGCTAACTCATTAGTTGTAATGCTTGCAAGGCTTAGTGATGTGCATTACCGAGAGGGCCCAGAGATACCTCTCCGACAATCGGAGTGACAAATCCTAATCTCGAAATACGCCAACCCAACATCTGCCTTTGGAGACACCTGTAGTACTCCTTTATAATCACCCGATTCGTTGTGACGTTTGGTAGTACCCAAAGTGTTCCTCTGGTAAATGGGAGTTGCATAATCTCATAGTTATAGGAACATGTATAAGTCATGGATAAAAGCAATAGCAACATACTAAACGATCGGGTGCTAAGCTAATGGAATGGGTCATGTCAATCAGATCATTCAACCAATGATGTGACCTTATTAATCAAATGACAACTCCTTTGTCTATGGTTAGGAAACTTAACCATCTTTGATTAACAAGCTAGTCTAGTAGAGGCATACTAGTGACACTCTGCTTGTCTATGTATTCACACATGTATTATGTTTCCGGTTAATACAATTCTAGCATGAACAATAAACATTTATCATGAAATAAGGAAATAAATAATAACTTTATTATTGCCTCTAGGGCATATTTCCTTCAGTCTCCCACTTGCACTAGAGTCAATAATCTAGATTACATAGTAATGATTCTAACACCCATGGAGTCTTGGTGTTGATCATGTTTTGCTCGTGGAAGAGGCTTAGTCAACGGGTCTGCTACATTCAGATCCGTATGTATCTTGAAAATCTCTATGTCTCCCACGGACTAAGTCCCGGATGGAATTGAAGCGTCTCTTGATGTGTTTGGTTCTCTTGTGAAATCTGGATTCCTTTGCTAAAGCAATTGCTCCAATATTGTCACAAAAGATTTTCATTGGACCCGATGCACTAGGTATGACACCTAGATCGGATATGAACTCCTTCATCCAGACTCCTTCATTAGCTGCTTCGAAGCTGCTATGTATTCCGCTTCACATGTAGATCCCGCTTCTGACGCTTTGTTTAGAACTGCACCAACCGACAGCTCCTCCGTTTAGTGTAAATACGTATCCGGTTTGCGATTTAGAATCGTTCGGATCGGTGTCAAAGCTTGCATCAACGTAACCGTTCTGATGAGCTCTTTGTCACCTCCATATACGAGAAACATATCCTTAGTCCTTTTCGTATTTCAGGATGTTCTTGACCGCTGTCCAAAGTGATCCACTCTGGATTACTTTGGTACCTCCTGCTAAGCTTATAGCAAGGCACACATCAGGTCTGGTACACAGCATTGCATACATGATAGAGCCTATGGCTGAGGCATAGGAACATCTTTCATTTTCTCTCTATCTTCTGCGGTGGTCGGGCATTGAGTCTTACTCAACTTCACACCTTGTAACACAGGCAAGAACCCTTTCTTTGCTTGATCCATTTTGAACTTCTTCAAAATTTTGTCAAGGTATGTGCTTTGTGAAAGTCCAATTAAGCGTCTTGATCTATCTCTATAGATTTTGATGCCCAATATGTAAGCAGCTTCACCGAGGTCCTTCATCGAAAAACTCTTATTCAAGTATCCCTTTATGCTATCCAGAATTCTATATCATTTCCGATTAGTAATATGTCATCTACATATAATATCGTAAATGCTACAGAGCTCCCACTCACTTTCTTGTAAATACAGGCTTCTCCAAAAGTCAGATAAACCCAAATGCTTTGATCACATTATCAAAGCGTTTATTCCAACTCCGAGATGCTTGCACCAGTCCATAAATGGATCGCTGGAGCTTGCACACTTTGTTAGCTCCTTTGGATTGATAAAACCTTCTGGTTGCATCATATACAACTCTTCTTCCGTAAATCCATTCAGAATGCAGTCTTTACATCCATTTGCCAAATTTCATAATCATAAAATGCGGCAATTGCTAACATGATTCGGACAGACTTAAGCATCGCCACGGGTGAGAAGGTCTCATCGTAGTCAATCCCTTGAACTTGTCGAAAACCCTTTGCGACAAGTCGAGCTTTGTAGACGATAATATTACCGTCGTCGGTCTTCTTCTTGAAGATCCACTTGTTTCCTATTGCTTGCCGACCCTCGGGCAAGTCAACCAAAGTCCACACTTTGTTTTCATACATGGATCCCATCTCAGATTTCATGGCCTCAAGCCATTTTATGGAATCTGGGCTCACCATCGCTTCTTCATAGTTCGTAGGTTCATCATGATCTAGTAGCATGACTTCCGAACAGGATTACCGTACCACTTTGGTGCGGATCTTACTCTGGTTGATCTACGAGGTTACGTAGTAACTTGATCTGAAGTTTCATGATCAACATCATCAACTTCCTCACTATTTGGTGTAGATGTCGCGAAACCGGTTTCGTGATAAACTACTTTCAAATAAGGGAGAAGGTACAGATTACCTCATCAAGTTCTACTTTCCTCCCACTCACTTCTTTCGAGAGAAACTCCTTCTCTAGAAAGGATCCATTCTTAGCAACAAATGTCTTGCCTTCGGATCTGTGATAGAAGGTGTACCCAACTGTCTCCTTTGGGTATCCTATGAAGACACATTTCTCCGATTTAGGTTCGAGCTTATCAGGTTGAAGCTTTTTCACATAAGCATCGCATCCCCAAACTTTAAGAAAGCGACAACTTTGGTTTCTTGCTAAACCATAGTTCATAAGGTGTCGTCTTAACGGATTTTGACGGTGTTCTATTCAGCGTGAATGCGCCGTCTCAAGAGCATAACCCCAAAACGATAGCGGTAAATCTGTAAGAGACATCATAGATCGCACCATATCTAGCAAAGTGCGATTACGACGTTCGGACACACCATTGCGCTGTGGTGTTCGGGTGGCGTGAGTTGCGTAAACTATTCCGCATTGTTTCAAATGTAGACCAAACTCGTAACTCAAATATTCGCCTCCACGATCAGATCGTAGAAACTTTATTTTCTTATTACGATGATTTTCAACTTCACTCTGAAATTCTTTGAACTTTTCAAATGTTTCAGACTTATGTTTCATTAAGTAGATATACCCATATCTGCTTAAATCATCTGTAAAGGTGAGAAAATAACGATATCCGCCACGAGCCTCAACATTCATTGGACCACATACATCTGTATGTATGATTTCCAACAAATCTGTTGCTCTCTCCATAGTACCGGAGAACGTGGTTTTAGTCATCTTGCCCATGAGGCACGGTTCGCAAGTGCCAAGTGATTCATAATCAAGTGACTCCAAAAGTCCATCAGTTTGGAGTTTCTTCATGCGCTTTATACCGATATTACCTAAACGGCGATTGCCACAAATAAGTCGCACTATCATTATCAACTCTGCATCTTTTGGTTTCAACATTATGAATATGTGTATCACTACTATCGAGATTCATTAAAAATAGACCACTCTTCAAGGGTGCATGACCATAAAAGATATTATTCATATAAATAGAACAACCATTATTCTCTGATTTAAATGAATAACCGTCTCGCATCAAACAAGATCCAGATATAATGTTCATGCTCAACGCGGCACCAAATAACAATTATTTAGGTCTAAAACTAATCCGAAGGTAGATGTAGAGGTAGCGTGCCGACCGCGATCACATCGACTTTGGAACCATTTCCCACGCGCATCGTCACCTCGTCCTTTGCTAGTGTTCGCTTAATCCGTAGTCCCTGTTTCGAGTTGCAAATATTAGCAACAGAACCAGTATCAAATACCTAGGTGCTACTGCGAGCTCTAGTAAGGTACACATCAATAACATGTATATCACATATACCTTTGTTCACCTTGCCATCCTTCTTATCCGCCAAATACTTGGGGCAGTTCCGCTTCCAGTGACCAGTCCCTTTGCAGTAGAAGCACTCAGTTTCAGGTTTAGGTCCAGACTTGGGTTTCTTCTCCTGAGCAGCAACTTGTTTGTTGTTCTTCTTGAAGTTCCCCTTCTTCTTCCCTTTGCCTTTCTTCTTGAAACTAGTGGTCTTATTGACCATCAACACTTGATGCTCCTTCTTGATTTCTACCTCCGCAGCCTTTAGCATTGCGAAGAGCTCAGGCATAGTCTTTACTAACCCTTGCATATTATAGTTCATCACGAAGCCTTTGTAGCTTGGTGGCGTTGATTGAAGAATTACATCAATGACACAATCATCCGGAAGATCAACTCCCGGTTGAGTCAAGTGATTGTAATACCCGGACATTACGAGTATGTGCTCACCGACAGACCCATTCTCTTCCATCTTGCAGCTATAGAACTTATTGGAGACTTCATATCTCTCAATCCGGCATTCTGTTGAAATATCAACTTCAACTCCTGGAACATCTCATATGCTCCATGACGTTCAAAACGTCGTTGAAGACCCGGTTCTAAGCCGTAAAGCATGGCACACTGAACTATAGAGTAGTCATCAGTTTGCTCTGCCAGATGTTCTTAACGTCGTCAGTTGCATCAAGAAGAGCACGGCACCTAGCGGTGCATCCAGACGTAACTCTTCAGGCAGCAATGAGGATAATCCTCGAGATTACGGACCCAGTCCGTAATTGCTACCATCATCTTTCAACTTTGCTTTCTCAAGGAACGCATTAAAATTCAACGGAACAACAAAGACGAGCCATCTATCTATAAACAAACATAGACAAGCAAGATACTATCGGTACTAAGTTCATGATAAATTTAAGTTCAATTAATCATATTACTTAAGAACTCCCACTTAGACAGACATCTCTCTAGTCATCTAAGTGATCACGTGATCCAAATCAACTAAACCATAACCGATCATCACGTGAGATGGAGTAGTTTTCAATGGTGAACATCTTATGTTGATCATATCTACTATATGATTCACGCCGACCTTTCGGTCTCCGTGTTCCGAGGCCATATCTGCATATGCTAGGCTCGTCAAGTATAACCTGAGTATTCTGCGTGTGCAAAACTGGCTTGCACCCGTTGTAGATGGACGTAGAGCTTATCACACCCGATCATCACGTGGTGTCTCGACACGACGAACTTTGGCAACGGTGCATACTCGTGGAGAACACTACTTGATAATTTTAGTGAGAGATCATCTTAAAATGCTACCGTCAATCAAAGCAATATAAGATGCATAAAGGATAAACATCACATGCAATCAATATAAGTGATATGATATGGCCATCATCATCTTGTGCTTATGATCTCCATCTCCGAAGCACCGTCGTGATCACCATCGCCACCGCGCCGACACCTTGATCTCCATCGTAGCATCGTTGTCGTTCGCCATCTATTGCTTCTACGACTATCGCTACCACTTAGTGATAAAGTAAAGCAATTACAGGGCGTTGCATTTCATACAATAAAGCAACAACCATATGGCTCCAGCCGATTGCCGATAACTTCGGTTACAAAACATGATCATCTCATACAATAAAATATAGCATCACGTCTTGACCATATCACATCACAACATGCCCTGCAAAAACAAGTTAGATGTCCTCTACTTTGTTGTTGCAAATTTTACGTGGCTGCTATGGGCTTAAGTAAGAACCAATCTCACCTACGCATCAAGACCACAATGATACTTCGTCAATTAGACTCCGTTTTAACCTTCTCAAGGACCGGGCGTAGCCACACTCGGTTCAACTAAAGTGAGAGAGACAGACACCCGCCAGCCACCTTTAAGCACGAGTGCTCGTAACGGTGAAACCAGTCTCGCGTAAGCGTACGCGTAATGTCGGTCCGGGCCGCTTCATCTCACAATACCGCTGAACCAAAGTATGACATGCTGGTAGGCGGTATGACTTGTATCGCCCACAACTCACTTGTGTTCTACTCGTGCAAAACATCAAACCATAAAAACCTAGGCTCGGATGCCACTTGTTGGGTAACGTAGTAATTTCAAAATTTTCCCTACGCACACGCAAGATCATGGTGATGCATAGCAACGAGAGGGGAGAGTGTTGTCTACGCACTCGTGAGACCGAAGAGGAAGCGATCACAACGTAGAGGAAGTAGTCGTGGTTCTCCTCGCGATCCAACCGATCCCAGCGTTGTTACTCCGGCGCCTCGAGTTCTTGGCACACGTTCAGCCTCGGTGGCGCTCCTCAGCTCCGGTCCAGCAAAGCTCCGGGAGAGAGAGTTCCACAAGACGACGGTGTGGTGACAATCTTGATGTTCTATCACGCAGGGCTTCGCCTAAGCACCGCCACGATATGACCGAGGTGGAATATGGTGGAGGGGGCACCGACACGGCTAAGGAACGATCTCAAGGATCAACTTGTGTGTTCTAGGGTGCCCCTGCCCCTATATAAAGGAGCAAGGGAGGGCCGGCCGGCCCTAGGAGGCGCGCCAGGAGGGGGAGTCCTCCTCCTAGTGGGAGTAGGACTCCCCTTTCCTAGTCCAACTAGGAAGGAGGAAGGGGAAGGAAAGAGAGGGAGAGGAAGGGGGGGGCCGCCCCCCCTCCTTGTCCAGTCGGACTCCCCATGGGGGCGCGCGCCACCTCCCTGGTGCGGCCCTCTCTCTCCCCTTTGGCCCAATAAGGCCCATTACTTCCCGGGGTTCCGGTAACCCTCCCAGACTCGATTTTCTCCGGAAACTTCCGAACCTTTCCGTGTCCGAATATAGCCGTCCAATATATCAATCTTTATGTCTCGATCATTTCGAGACTCCTCGTCATGTCCGTGATCACATCCCGGACTCGAACTCCTTCGGTACATCAAAATACACAAACTCATAATATAACCGCTATCGAAACCTTAAGCGTGCGGACCCTACGGTTCGAGAATAATGTAGACATGACCGAGACACGTCTCCGTCAATAACCAATAGCGGGACCTGGATGCCCATATTGGCTCCTACATATTCTACGAAGATCTTTATCGGTCAGACCGCATAACAACATACGTTGTTCCCTTTGTCATCGGTATGTTACTTGCCCGAGATTCGATCGTCGGTATCCAATACCTAGTTCAATCTCGTTCTTGGCAAGTCTCTTTACTCGTTCGTAATACATCATCTCACAGCTAACTCATTAGTTGTAATGCTTGCAAGGCTTAGTGATGTGCATTACCGAGAGGGCCCAGAGATACCTCTCCGACAATCGGAGTGACAAATCCTAATCTCGAAATCGCCAACCCAACATCCGCCTTTGGAGACACTGTAGTACTCCTTTATAATCACCCGATTCGTTGTGACGTTTGGTAGTACCCAAAGTGTTCCTCCGTAAATGGGAGTTGCATAATCTCATAGTTATAGGAACATGTATAAGTCATGGATAAAAGCAATAGCAACATACTAAACGATCGGGTGCTAAGCTAATGGAATGGGTCATGTCAATCAGATCATTCAACCAATGATGTGACCTTGTTAATCAAATGACAACTCCTTTGTCTATGGTTAGGAAACTTAACCATCTTTGATTAACAAGCTAGTCTAGTAGAGGCATACTAGTGACACTCTGTTTGTCTATGTATTCACACATGTATTATGTTTCCGGTTAATACAATTCTAGCATGAACAATAAACATTTATCATTAAATAAGGAAATAAATAATAACTTTATTATTGCCTCTAGGGCATATTTCCTTCAAGGGCTTGATCCCTAGTATCCACTATGTTCTGAGATTGATGTTGCTATGACTTTGCTATGCTTAATGCTTGTCACTAGGGCTCGAGCGCCATGATTTCATATCTGAACACTCTATTTTTTCATGAATATATTTGTGTTCTTGATCCTATCTACAAGTTGTATGCACTTGTTATCGTTCTGAACCGTAGACCCCAAAGTGACAACAATTGGGATATCGACGGGGATGACTTTACCTTGAGGATCACATGTATCTACCGTGTGTTAATGATTTTTTCCGGTTCTCTATTAAAAGGAGCATCTTAATTACCCTCAGTTTCCATTAGGACCCCGCTACCACGGGAGGGTAGGACAAAAGATGTTGTGCAAGTTCTTACCGCAAACACATACAACTATATATGAAATGCAAGCCTACATTAGATTGATGAATTGGAGCTAGTTTTTTGTCGCTCTGCATTGTGTCTGTTACATACTGAATCTCATCTGAACAAAACCCACTATCTACTTCCATGCCTACGCTTTCTACTACTACTGTTACACTCTGCTACTACTTTGCAATCATGTTACTGTTACTGCTATCATATTACCATGCTAATAAATTTTTGCAAGCAAGTTATCTATCCAAGTGTGGTTTGCTACTTGTGAGCTGCGTTGGGATTTCCACAAAGACGAGAGGAGATGTAGTGCAGTAGAGATAGTATTTTCTTCAGTTAAGAACCAAGGTTATCAATCCAGTAGGGGAATCACACAAAGCATCATGAACAGCACCTGCACACACAAAAGCAAATACTTGCACCCAAGGCAAACAAGAGGGTGTCAATCCCCTTGGCGGTTAGTGGCAAGGATAAATCTTGTAGTGGTAAATAGATAAATTGCAAAGATAAAATAAAATAAAATAAAAATTGCAACAAGGTAATTTTGTGTTTTTATATATGACAAAAGTATACCCAGTGCCATAGTTTTCACTAGAGGCTTCTCTCTCGAACGCATAGCCTACTGTGGGTAGACAAATTACTATTGGGCAATTGATAAAAAAGCGCATAGTTATGACGATATTCAAGGCAATGATCATGTATATAGGCATCACATCCGAGACAAGTAGACCGACTCCTGCCAGCATCTACTACTATTAATCCACCCATCGACCGCTATCTAGCATGCATCTAGGGTGTTAAGTATAAAACAGAGAAACGCCTTAAGCAAGATGACATGATGTAGAAAAAGTAAACCCAATCAATATGAATAAACCTAGTCATTTTACCCTTAATGGCAGCAATAAAAGTAAGTGTCTTGTCTCTTTCTGTCACTGGGATATAGAGCACGACAAGATGGAACCCATTACAAAGCACCTCTCCTAGTGAAGATAAATCAATCTAGTTGGCCAAACCAAACGGACATAGTAGATAGCAATACAAAGCTATAACAATTGTGCATAATAAAGTTAAGAAAATACTCCATTAATATTCATAAATATTCAGATCATGAACCCACAATTCACCGGATCCCAGCAAACACACCGCAAAAGAAGATTACATTGAAATAAACTCCAAGAAAATCAAGGATAACATTGTATTGAAGATCAAAGATAGAAGAAGTCATCTAGCTACTAGCTATGAACCCGTAGGTCTGTGGTGAACTACTCACGCATCATTGGAGGGCAGCAAGGATGATGTAGAAGCCCTCCGTGATTGATCCCCCCTCCAGTAGAGTACCGGAAAAGGCCTCCAGATGGGATCCCAGAAGAACATAAACTGCGGTAGTGGAAAAAGTGTTTTGGGTGGCTCTCCGTTGATTTCCCAATTTTAGAGAATTTATAGAGGTGGAATTAGGTCAGACGGAGCCACGAGGGGCTCACAAGGTAACAGGGCACACCCTCTTGCCTTGTCGTCTCCTCGTTTGCCTTCTGGTCTCCTCCCAAAGCTTCTAGGGTCTCTCTTGTCCAGAAAAAATCATCAAAAAGTCTCGTAGCGTTTGGACTCCGTTTGGTACTGATTTCTTGGGAAACCAAAAAGAGAAAAAAAACAGCAACTGGCTTTAGGCACTGGGTTAATAGGTTAGTCCCAAAAAATGATATAAAATAGCACAAAAAGTTATATAAAACATCCAAGATTGATACTATAATAGCATGGAACAATAGAAAGTTATAGATACGTTAGAGACGTATCAAGCATCCCCAAGCTTAATTCCTTCTCGTCCTCGAGTAGGTAAATGATAAAAAACAGAATTTTTGATGTGGGATGCTATCTAACATGTTCATCATGTAATATTTCTTTCAGGGTATGAATATTAAGATCTGAATGATTCAAAGCAATAATCTATAATTTGATATAAAGACATCAATACTTAGGCATACCAATAAACAATCATGCCTTTCAAAATAAAAATGCTAAAGAATGATATCCCTACAAAACCATATAGCCTTTTCATGCTCCATCTTCTTAACACAAAATATAAATCATGTACAACCCCGATGACAAGCTGAGCAATTGGTTCATACTTTTTGATGTGCTTCAACTTTTTCAACCCCCACGCAATACATGAGCGTGAGCCATGGATATAACACTATGGGGTGGAAAAGAATGTGGTGATAGAAATTAATAAGGGGAAGACAAAAAAGGAAGATAGTCCACATCGATGCGGCTAATCAACGGGCTATGGAGATGCCCTTCAATTGATGGCAATGCAAGGAGTAGGGATTGCCATGCAACAGATACACTAAGAGATATAAGTGTATGAAAGCTTAAACTGGAAACTAAGTGGGTGTGCATCCAACTTGCTTTCTCATGAAGACCTCGGGCATTTGAGGAAGCCCATCATCGGAATATACAAGCGAAGTTTTATAATGAAAAAATCCCACTAGTATATGAAAGTGACAACATAGGAGACTCCCTTTATGAAAAACATGGTGCTACTTTGAAGCACAAGTGTGGAAAAGGATAGTAACATTACCCCTTCTCTCTTTTCCTCTCATATTTTTGTTGGTCTCTTTTTGGCCTCTTTTTTTCTTTTTTTTATTTCCTCACTGGGACAATGCTCTAATAATGTTGATCATCACACTTCTATTTACTTACAACTCAATAAAACTGAAACATATGACTCTATATGAATGCCTCTGGTAGTGTACCATGATGTGCAATCATACTAGCGTAACATGTATGATAATGATGAACGGTGGCTGAGCCACAAATACCATGTCAACTATATGACCATGCAAATTAATATGACAATGAAGGTGTATGTCATAATAACAAAACGCTGGAAGTTGCATGGCAATATATCTAGGAATATCTATGGAAATGCCATGATGGGTAGGTATGCTGGCTGTTTTCAGGAAGATATAAGGAGGCTTATATGTGATAGAGCGTATCATATCACGAGGTTTGGATGCACCGGCAAAGTTTGCACTAACTCTCGAGGTGAGAAAGGGCAATGCACGGTACCGAAGAGACTAGCAAATTGCAGAAAGGTGAGAGTGTGCATAATCCATGGACTCACATTAGTCATAAAGAACTCACATACTTATTGCGAAAGTTTATTAGCCCTCAAAGCAAAGTACTAACGCATGCACCTAGGGGAAGGTTGGTAGGAGTTAACCATCGCGCGCCCCCGACCCTCACCCAATAATAAATCTTGCTCCAACTTCTTAGCATAACTAGAGACTATACGTGCATGCTTCGGGAATCACAAACCTTAACACCAATATTCTAGCTAAACCACAATTATTCATTGGTTCCTCCATCATATTACCATCTCAATATCACAAAACTATTGCAAGGAATGAAACTTATCATATTCAGTGATCTACATGAAAGTTTTTATTATATCCCTCTTGAATACCTATCATATTAGGGCCAATTTCATAACATGTGCATATTGCCATTATTATTTATTATAATCTCAAAAAGATATAAGTGAAGCATGAGAGTGCAACTATTTCTTTAAAATATAACCACCGTTGTGCTCTAAAAGATATAAGTGAAGCACTAGAGCAACTGCCTAGCTCAAAAGATATAAGTGAAGCACATAGAGTATTCTAACGCGAATAAATGTGTATCCCTCTCAAAAGGTGTGTGTGCAGCAAACAATGATTGTGGCAAACAAAGCCAATACTACTATAATACAAGACACTCCAAGCAAAATTCATATCATGTGATGAATAAAAATATAGCTCAAAGTAATATACCGATGGATTGTAGACGAAAGAGGGGATGCCATTCAGGGCATCCCCAAGCTTAGATGCTTGGTTCTCCTTGAATATTACCTTGGGGTTCCTTGGGCATCCCCAAGCTTAGAGCATCTCCAGCCGTTCGGCGCCCCCAGGGGCTGAAATAGCGCCTCCTGGGGGCTCGTCGACGCTTTTTTCGCCTTGGGGGCGGTCAGGTTCCCAACCACCGCCCCAAGTTGGCCCCAGACGCTGGTTTTTGAAAACCAAAATCAGCCAAACTTCATACAAAATGACACAAATTTGGCGAAAATTCAGGCGTTTTGATTGATATTTGTGCAAAAGTAAAACATAATTTAAAAACTAAACTAAAATTACTACAACTATGTCGCCGCCTCTGAGCCTTCTACATGCCGAGGAGCATGTAGAAGTTTGTGTAGTTGCTGCCATCATCGTCGCCGCCGTCGTCGTCGTCCTGCAGGCCGTCGCCATCCTTGCTGCAGCCCTGCCCTGGGTCATCGTGGCAGACGGGGTTGGACGGCTCGGGCGCCTCCTCCTTGTTGTCGTCGAGGATGACGAGGCCACCCTTGTCACAGCCGCGACGCCGAGGGCGCGGCGCTGGCGCTCCATCTCCTCGAGGGCGCGGCGCTGGCGCTCCATCTCCTCCCGGACATAGTTGCCCCGCGCCCATTTGAGGGCGGTCTCGTTGGTGACGGCCATGTCAAGCAGCTCCTGCTTGACGACAACTGGTGGCATCGCCGGCTCCTTCGGCCTAACCAAGCGAAGATGGCCGCGGAAGGGGGGAGGTTGGCAGCGGCGGCCCTTGTTTATGACGATGGTGCCACTACGCCGGCGCTCCGACGTATCTTGGGGCTCGGCCTTCATGCCAGCGAGCGGCGTCCGTGCGCCGGAGGAGTGGGAGCTGGAGGACGAAGAATACATGCCGGCCATGCGCCTCGGCCGCCACGAGGCGCCGCTCCGGCGCGATAAGGACGACGCCGGATACTCCATCCGCGACGAGTTGCCGCCATTGATGTGCGCGACGACGGCCTCGAGAGTGCACTCGGGGAAGCCCCACCATTGCCGCCGGCCCTCGGAGTTGTGGCGACCGCGGGATGTTGGGGCGCCATTCGTGGACCTGAGTTGGTCTTCCTGGTGGCGCTCGAAGTACGCCGTCCACAGATTGTGGCTGTTGGGGGCGTACCTCGGCTGCTGTCATGCGTCCTCCAGCAGCGACGACTGGATCCGCGCGATCTCAGCGCGTCATTCAGCACCAGTCGGCGGCGGCGGCACCGGGACTCCTCCGGCGCTGAGCCTCCATGAGCCCCACACCCACATGTCAGGCGGCGTCGGGTAGTCCGCCTCGCAGAGGAGGCGAGCCTCCGCCTCGTGCAGGTGGCAGCGGCCGAAGCCGTTGGCAGCCGCTCCGTCGCCGGGGAAGCGCTCGGCCATGCTCGCGTCTTGAGACAGGAAGAGAGAGGGTGTCGGCAGCGAAGAAGAGAGGGGCGTCAGCGGTGAGAGAGAGAGAGAGAGGCTGTGGCGACCAAGTGTGCGGCCAACGACGAGGGAGGGCGGCTTTTATAGAGGCGAGCGGGCGGCATCAGTGTGGACGCGTGGCGGGAGGAGACGGGGCAGCAGCGGTGGGCGCTTTCACTGCGTCGCCCGTGAATCAATGGAAGGCTGATCGGTGGCAGCCTTCACATTGATTCCCCGCGGGAAACCGAGGCGATGAGGACGACGAAGATTCTCGACGTCGCCCAGTTGCTGACTCGGCGGTTCAACCAGGCTTTCGCGCCAAAATCATTTCCCCGGCCGCCACCTAGGCACGCCGAGTTCATCTTGGGTCTGCCGGCACCAATTTCGGCCCTAACCGGCGAAAATTGGGCTACTGGCGCGCGACTGGGCCGGTTTTTTCGAGCCGACGATAAAAAAGTGGCTTGGGGGCCTGTTGGGGGGCCAGTGGAGATGCTCTTAGAGTCTTGCCACTCCTTATTCCTTCATCCATCGTGATCTCACCCAAAACTTGAAAATTTCAGCACACAAAATTCAACAGAAACCTCGCGGGATCGGTTAGTATAACAAGGAAATCATAAACTTTAGGTACTGTTATAAACCCATTCATATTTTATTATTGCATAGTACCTACTGTATTCTAACTTCTCCATGACTTATACCCCCCGATATAATCCATAGTATCATTAAAACAAGCAAACCATGCAACGAAAACAGAATCTGTCAAAAACAGAACAGTCTGTAATGATCTGAACAAAAGCAATACTTTTGTAACTCCAAAAAGTAGGCACGCGGCTCTAGCTCTCCCTTTGCCCTGGGAAGCCCACCAAGTGGGCACGCGGCTCTAGCTCTTATACCAATTGTTAGGTCTCATGCCCAGCTCCCAACATCCGGTCGATGTTTAGACATTTTTTATGTGCATCGGACACACCACTACTACTAGTGCTTACTACATCCTAAAAGACTAGCCTAAAGGGAGTGTGGAACTCTCCCTTATAAGATGGTCCAAACATCCTCCCGTAACCGAGGTAGGACTAAAGTCACTAGCAACGCCCAATGGCCAATAGTCTATAAGATATTTTTTGCGTAGCAGTTCAAGTTGGTTGCCACCCACTTTGAATTATTTTTTTGGACAAATCAGCGAACCATCGGCTAACTTTTCATGTGGGACTTGGTAATGCGAACTTGATTGGGATTTACACATATGGACTGGTTCTGTCAGTTTCAGTCTTGAAAACAAATCTAACAGTGCAACCAATACATCTGGTTCAACATGCATACTTGGAGGCTGGTTGCAACAGTAGTTCTGATAAGGTCGAACAATTTCAGTGTAGGCATGTGCTTGAGATAGACTCCATTGCTCATGTTGTTGGAGAAACACTTTTAAATGTCAGGGAGACGTTCACCTACTGGACATTAAGAAGAAAACTTATGTTTGGATCACTTCAATGCGGTTCTGGGCTTTTCAGATTCAAGGTCAACCACTCTCAACTGGGATCAGCTGAACATGCCGTCAGTCTCAAATGCCGGCTTGGATAACCCCTTTTTCGAGGAGGAAGTATGGGAAGCGATCAAGGAAACGCCAAAGGACAGGGCACCAGGACCGGATGGGTTTAACGGAGTGTTTTATAGATCTTGCTGGACAATTATTAAGGCAGATGCCATGCTTGCTCTTAATCAGTTCTATTGTTGCTCTGGCCACAACTTCAGCGAGCTCAACTCTGCCCACGTGGCTCTGCTGCCCAAAAAGGATGGGGCTATCAAGATGGCTGATTATCGCCCCATCAGTCTCATTCATTCCATGGCAAAGCTCATTGCAAAAGTAATGTCCATCCGCCTGGCGAAGGTCATCCACCTGATTATTTCACCAGCCCAAACAGCCTTCATGAAGACCAAATGCATACATGAAAGCTTCATGTATGTTCAGAACGGAGTCTGATCGCTGCACAGGAAAAACACGTCGGCAGTGCTGCTGAAACTAGACATCACCGGGGCTTTTGACAGTATATCCTGTCCCTATCTGCTTGAGCTCTTGCAGCGGTTGGGTTTCAGTTCTAGATGGCGAGATTGGGTGACGATGCTGCTATCAACCTCGCACTCTTCCTTCCTGCTCAACGGCCTACCCGGGCAGCCGGTCTGGCACGGAAAGGGGCTAAGGCAGGGTGATCCCATTTCTCCACTGCTGGAGAGTTAGGACTGCTCCAACCTCTGCCGGGAAGAGAAATAAAATTGAGGGTCAGTCTATATGCAGATGATGCGATCATATTCGCTAACCCGATCAAAGAGGAGGTTGAAACACTCATGCAAATTGTGCATTGCTTTGGAGAAGCCTCTGGTCTAAAGATCAACCTTCAGAAGTCCACGGCCACGCCGATCAGATGCTCGGGCATCGATATGGAGCAGGTTCTGCAGAGCTTTGGCGGGCGGCTCGCTCACTTCCCTATCGCATACCTGGGGCTGCCAATCACCAACAAACGCCTAAGGCTTGTGTACCTGCAGTTTGTTCTGGACAGGATCAGGGCCCGTCTCGCTGGGTGGAAAGGAAAGCTGCTGTCTATAGCTGCCAGAAGGGTGCTAGTCAGGGCTGTCCTCAGCTCGCTGCCAACTTTTGCAATCACCGCACTGCGGGTGCCCAAAAAATTTATGCAGGAGGTGGATAAATCCCGTCGAAAATTTCTCTGGGCGCAAGATGAAGATCTGACAGGCGGCAAATGCAAAGTTAATTGGTCCAAGGTTTGCTCGCCCACGGAGTACGATGGCCTCAGCATCCTCGACCTCTCAAAGTTCAGCAGGGCCCTGAGATTGAGATGGCTGTGGCATTCTTGGGTGAGCCCAGAACGGCCATGGGTGGGGATGGAAGTGCCTTGTGATGAGAGCGACAAGGCGGCATTCAGTGCAATGACGATAATCACCATTGGCGACGGCCGCACGGCTACCTTTTGGGGTTGCGCCTGGGCTAGTGTTGAGCCCCTCAAGACGGCCTTCCCGCGCCGTTTCAAACACTCGATAAGAAAGAACAGGACTGTACAGGCAGCTCTGCGCGACAATACTTGGATCAAGGACTTAGCACATGGCAACGTTAACCCTCTCCTCCAGGAGTTCCTGACCTTAGAGAGATTGATCATAACGGCCAGAACGAGTATGAGGCCGGGGCAGCCCGACGAAATCAAATGGAAATTCACGGCGAACGGGATCTACATCGCGTCGTCAGCATATCAGGCACAGTTTCTTGGATCGGTTCAGGCTTCGTTCAGAGCAACCTTGTGGACGGCCTGGGCCCCTGACCGACTCAAAACTTTCACCTGGCTGCTGCATCTGGATCGGTTATGGTGCAACGACAGGCTGCAAAGAAGAGGATGGAAAAGCCAATACTTCTGCCAATTTTGCCTTCGACAACTTGAAAGTTCGGTTCATTTGTTCTGGCACTGCGAGCTGTCTGTGAAGATCTGGGAGAAGGTGGCCTCGCGGCAGGGCTGCCATGCCGTGCAGCCAGGTCCCTGGTCCTCCCTTCAACGCTCAACAGAGATCGTGGACACGATCATCAGCAACACCGTGAAGGGAAGCAGGAAGGGCATCACGACCATCATCATGCTCGTGCTTTGGGAAATCTTGTTGGAGCGGCACCACTGCACCTTCAGAGGCAAGGTGGCGCAGAGGACCGACATCTTGACTGCGATCACGCGTAGCATTGAATTGTGGCGGCAAGCGGGAGCCCAGTGTCTAGCACAACCATTTGCAGAGCCACCATCGGGGCTCGGCTAAGACGTAGCTCCAGCTATTTTAGCCAGTTGCGCCTTTCTTTTTTCTTCTTTTATAATTCTTCTCTTAATCCCTGGATCACCCCCATGTTTCATTTTTCCCGCTTCTACCTGCTTATATATGAATGCCAGTGATTTGCTGGATCTTTCAAAAAAAAAATCTTTAAAATTGGACAACTCTTTTTTGGTAAATTCAGAGTTGGACAACTGATATACATTAGAAGCCACAATATGTGTTTTTTAATTCTAAAATGCACTCCCATGACATTCTCGCCCCTAAAATGTGACAATATGTGATGTTACATTTTAGATGGACAATGCGTACAAGAGGGAGGCCGTCGATACAAAATGCATTAGGCCGATGCCTTTTCCTTCCTCCTGTTCTTTGATTCCCCATCTCGTGCTTTGTTGTTCCTACCCCAAACTTCGATTCTTCTATTACTCATCCACGTTCTCTTTTATATTTCGGGTGTATTGTTTTCTCAGTCCAATCATATCCTGGGACATGACACCTTTGCTTTCTCCTACAAACCTCTAAGCCCAAGTTACGTTTTCTTCGTTTGTCCTTTCCCCGTTGAGATTCACTTCACGCTCAGCTACTGCAACCATGTATGTACTACTCCCTCCGTTCCTAAATATTTGTTTTTTAAAGATATTAAATGATTATCACATACGGATGTATATAGACATATTTTAGAGTGCAAATTCACTCATTTTGTTCCGTATGTAGTCACCATTTGAAACCTCTAAAAAGACAAATATTTAGGAACGAAGGGAGTAGATCTGATACGGATTTCAACCATGCTCATTTTTCGATAAAGAGCGCTATTATTAACTCAACAAGTAGCATTAAGAAGATACAAATTGAATTAAGCAACACCCAGCCTCAGCATAGCTAGGATGCACATAGCTATAGGCAACAAGTCAAACAAAAAAAGAAAATAAAACAACATAACTAGTAAAGTTATATCTGACACTATGCCTATATGGAAGGAGGAGGTAGACTGATCCAGAGATTATGCTGCCATCCATGTTCAGTAAAAGAACTCCATGGCCACCTGTTCCAACTATATACATACCGTCTTGAACAGAGGTTGATATTCCGTTCAGTGTAGTGTCGACCACTTACAGAGACAGTGCATACAACCATGCTCATGCTATCACAAAATAAATTATCGTGCGGCAGAAATTTATAAGTGTCTCATTTTAGAAAGGAGCGATGGTATCAAATGTTGTCGGTCGCGTGCCAAATTTTAAGGTTTTATATCCCCCAATAAAACGGGAAAGAGAAAAGGAAAGTTTAGACGGGCGTCTCACAGGTCCCTATGGTAGTACGCTGCCAGATAGCAGCTGGAGCACAAGTTTTTCTTCTTCTTTTCATCAGTCCAGATACCACTGAACAGTTTAATCAGGAAACTAATTACCTATAAGGATATACATATATATTTGCAGCTGGAGCCGAAGATGTGAAAATGTCACCCCCGACCTTAACTAGGCCTATTGCAAAGTGAGAAGCGATGAAATCCAAATTCCTACTGATACAGCCCCTACAGTCGCAACTGCTTGACTTAGCTCCAACAACACGTTTGGCCTTGGAATGGGCAACTCCTGCCAGTTTGTCCTCCTGCCAGGAAAGAAAAAAAACAAATTGTAGGAATATAAGCCAAGAGATGGTCAATTAGGCTAGGCATGAAAGCCCACGGATAACAAAATGGTATAAACAAATTTCATGTCAAAAGGTTTAAGAACCAGTACCCCAAGTCAGCTATGACAATGCTAATATTGTCTTGTGACCGCCGATCCTGTAATCATTTTTTAAAAAGGAAAATCAGAACATAGTTTATTGTAATGAGGTTTAATAAACGCCGAATATAAAGGTGGAAAGGAAACAATGAATGGAAGATATGAAGGTGGCAAACAACAATACCAGAGCTTTCTCCCCAAGCGCCTCACAGGCCCGCTACAAACAACCAAATGAGAAATAAGCAAGCATACAAAAATGTACTGTACTGTAAAAGGCATATAGTGAGTATCATTTATTTAAGCAGAGAGAGACTGCATACCTGGACATCTCCATGTTGACATAGTTGATCTCTGACAAAAGCTACAGCTTCAGTGCTGCAGAATACAGTCAGCTATATTGGTCATTATGTTAAACAGATAACTAAAGCTCTTTACGAGGTCGAAAAATGACAAACTCAAGGCTGTACAACTAAAAACATGGAGAACAAAAAATGTCGTGGATTTACCTTTTAATGTAATCCCAAAGACCATCGGTTGCTACCAAAACAAATTCCACATCCGGTCCAAGCTCCACCAGAGATACGTCAGGTGAAGAGATTATTAGATCCCCTTTAAAATTTATTCTGCACATAAGAGGTTGCATAATCAAAAAAAGTTAAAGTACAGTACACCGTCTACCAAAAGTGCTGTAAACCACAGTAGGCTCAGCTTTGGCGACATGATATTTCATGGCAAGAGTTATGGTTGGAACTATAATATTCACCATCTAACATGGTAATGTTATCTGTGTAATTTGTTGTAGGATATTAAGGTACACAATTGGACATGTCGTTTCTTATTATACCAGTCATCTCATACTGTGCAGTAGCAACCAAAAACATGTACAGAAGCTGGATAAACATTAAATGTGTGGGAATAAGCAGATAATTACTGAGACTATAATTCAGGATAGTTTTCAACCATAATAATGGAAATTTTTCATCAAATCCCTGATCATAAAATGATCATTCCAGTTATAACAAGAACTCAAGGTACAGATAAAATATTTTATCAAATCAAAAAAAGAATGTTTCAACAGAAAGCTTACTCTCCTCAGGTAAGCAAATCATTTGTGGTCCGACAAACAATGAGCTATTATAAAATCTCATGCAAACCTTCAAGCAAGAGTTTTTTTATTGAAACTTCAAGAAAGAGGTTGTGAACAATGAGCCGTATAGAAGCCAAAAAAAAACCCAAGCAAACCTGCCAAATTTTGGAATGTTAGACTAAGTATATAGTAGATATACGTGTTGTAACATAACCGGTATTTGTACGGTTACCTCTTATAAATATATGACAGCCGTGCCCACCAAGGGCATCGAGCATTGTTCCAAACCCTAGTTTGTCTAACATGGTATCAGACGACGCGTTCAATTCGCGCCGTGCTTCCGCTTCCTTTGCCGCCGTGCCGCCTCCGTCAACCCTAGCAATGGACTCGCCGTTCATGGCTTTTGCACCGCTCGCCTGGGCCCGTCCGAGCGCTTCGCGCCCGCCCGCGCCCCAATCGCCAGCGCCTCGATCGCCTGCGCTCGCGCCCCCGATCGCCCGTGACGCGCCCCTGCTGGCTGCTTCCTTCGATCGCGATGCGTCCCAGGCGCTGCCAGCTGCTTCCTTCGATCGCATGCAGATGCCCCCGATCGCCCGCGATGCATACGGCGGGGCTCGCGATGCGTCCCAGGCGTACTACGGCGGGACTCGCGATCCGTCCCTGGCACACTACCGCGGGACTCAGCATGCTGCGCCGCCGGTCTCCGGTCCCCCTGGTGCTCCCGTCAGCGCCCTACAAGGCCCTATCACGGCCGCCCGTCGTCAGCGCCCGTCGCCGCCCGCCAGACGCCAGCGCCGGTGCCGTATGCCTCGTCCTCCGCGGTGCCCTACGAGGCGTCGTACGGCGCGCCCTACGCTGCCCCTGTGCCGTACGTCGCGCCGCTGCAGCCCTACGGCGTCCCACCTCCGGCGCCCCACGGTCATCACCAACACTACCGTGCGTCCCCGTCGGGTGATGCGCTGACTCCGTACAGCACTCCTCCGACGTACGACTCGTAGCTCTCCACACCGGTGGCTGAACCAGGACCGTTCCACTTCACTCATCTGGTGACGGTGAAGCTCTTTGCTGATAACTACCTCCTGTGGCGCGCTCAGGTGTTGCCGCTGATGCGTAGTCACTACCTTGAGGGGTATGTCGACGGTACGCTACCGTGTCCCCCGGCCACGGTTCCGGTGCCCTCGGCCACTGGTGGCTCCGTCATGGTGACCAACCCTGCTCATCATCGGTGGATTGCTCAGGATCAGGCTATTCTGGGTGCTATTCAGTCCTCGCTCACTCCTTCCGTGGCTGGCATGGTGGTCTTTGCCACGACGTCGAGAGATGCATGGGCTACCCTCGATTCCAGCTTCTCCTCGAAGTCGCTGGCCCGTTCATCTGCCATTCGTAACCAGCTGGGTGAGGTCAAGAAACATGATCTCTCTGTCACGGCCTTCTTCAACAAGGTCAAAAGTCCGCTGATACACTATCGTCTATTGGGAAGCCTCTCCGTGATGAGGAGTTTACTTCGTTCATTCTCAATGGGCTTGATGAGGACTATGATTCTCTTGTTGAAAACATCAATGGACGTGACACGCCGATGCCGCCTCGCGACCTCTACGCGCGCCTCCTCAACACCGAACAATGACTTCTTTGCCCGCCCGCTCCGTTGGCGTCTATACTGAGAGGGCCCGTCTGCCAAAGCTGCTCTCCGCGGGGGTGCCCGTGGTGCCAAGCAGAAAGCGCCGTCCACGGGTAACCAGCCCCGTCCACCCGCCCCGCCTCCTCCGACGACTGGCCGCAAGCGGCTACACTGCGAGGCCTGTGGTGGTGTAGTTGAGTGTCAACTTTGCGGCATTGAGGGGCACTTGGCGTCTCGCTGTCATCGTCGCTTTAAACGTGATTTCCTTGGCATTGGGAACAATGGGAAAGGTAACGAGAAGCGAGCTGCCCTTGCTACACGTGAGCCCGGGTTCACTCCTTCAGATTCGGTGGACCTGCATGGTACATGGACACAGTGCCACGGACCACTTGACGAGCCAGCTTGACAAGCTGGCCACTCGCCAGCCTACACCGGTCATGATCAGTCCGCACTGCCAATGGATCAGGTATGCCCATCTCACATGTTGGTCAGGCATCTCTTCTTTCTCGTACCACTAAAACCTTGCATCTTCTTGATGTCCTTCGTGTTCCTTCAGTCACACGTAGTTTACTCTCGGTTCCTAAATTAACTCGTGACAACAATGTGTTTGTTGAGTTTCACCCTTTCCATTTTTTTGTTAAGGACCGGGACACGAGGGACGTTCTACTTAGTGGTCGAGCTCGCGATGGATTACATGCACTTGATGTGCCCCGAGCCCATGCACGAGTTCCTCAAGTTTTCAGTGGTGTTCGGGTGTCATCATCACAGTGGCACTCTCGCCTTGGCCATCCTGCCACTCCCATTGTGCACCATGTGCTTCCTCGTCATAGTCTTCCTGTTGAGTCGAGTAATAAGGAGTTTTTAGTGTGTGATGCCTGTCAACAAGGCAAAAGTCATCGATTGCCTTTTACATGTCGAGTCGTGTTGTCAAGGCTCCTCTCGAACTTGTGTTTTCAGATGTGTGGGGCTATGCCCAAACCTTTGTCAATGGTCACAACTATTATGTCAGTTTCATAGATGCTTTCAGTCGCTTTACTTGGATTTATCTTATTAAGCGCAAATCTGATGTGTTTCATGTTTTTCTGCAATTTCAAGCACATGTTGAGCGCTTACTTAAGCACAAAATTATCGGTGTTCAATCTGACCGGGGTGAATACCGTAATCTCAACACCTTCTTCCGAGCTTGGCATCTCACACCATGTGTCTTGTCCTCATACACATCGCCAGAACGGTGCAGCTGGCGCAAGCACCGTCACATCGTTGAAACTGGTCTAACACTTCTTGCACATGCCTCTGTTCCTTTTCGGTTACGGAGCGATGCTTTTGTCATCGCTTGTTTTTGATAAACAGGACTCCCACCGACTTCTTCACATGAAGTCTCCCTCGAGGTGTTGCTTCATGAAACTCCATTACTCCTTCCTCAAAGTGTTCGGTTGTGCGTGTTGGCCACATCTTCGTCCATACAACAAGCATAAACTTGAGTATCGATCAAAAAAGTGTGTATTCCTTGGGTACAGTCCTCTCCACAAAGGTTACAAGTGTCTCCACATTCCGACGAACCGCGTTTACATTTCCCGTGACGTTGTTTTCGATGAGACTGTCTTCCCTTTTTCCAGGTTCACATCATCCACTGATACTCCCGTCACCGAGTTGCACTCTTTTCCAGTTTTACCTGCTCAATTTGTGGATGCTGCATATTCTCCTCTGTTGTTGCCTAACCATGGTGCAGGGACTGGACGAGGTGCGCGACTTGAGCTTCTTGAGGATGATCATGAGGCCTCACTTGAGCCAGCCGCCACTACGTCGGCTGCGCCTGCTGCCACGCAGGCTGTTCACGAGGTCAACCACGAGTGCATGGGGCATGCAAGTGGACTTGACAAGGCACCCACGTCGCCTGTGTCCGTGGCCTCGTTGCCACCTGAGATGGCCGATTCATCGGCGCTGTCGCTTGGGTCACCTGGGGACGTGGCCTCGCTGCTTTACTGGGCGGTGACCCGGCGTTGGCGCTGGCTGGCCGACCCAGCGGTGCCGCTGGTCAAGCCGATCAGCGGCGTTGCCCCATGGGCGGCGGCTGCGGTCTTTGCCGCTGGCGACAGCTCGCCAATCGCTATTGCGTCGCTGGTCGTCATCTTCTGGCTCATTCTCGCCGATCACGCCCGGCTTGTCTTCGCCGACCACCCCAGGCGCGTCTTCTTCACCGCTGATGGACAGTGGTTCCTCTATGGTGCCTGCTCCACCGCCACCTTCGCCTGTCGTCCTGCGTCCTCATACTCGCAGCAAGAGTGGCATCTTCCAACCGAAGAAGCGCATCGATGGCATCATTGCGTGGCTTGCGGCTGTATGGCGACATCGAGGTCGACCCTACGACTGAACCACGACATTTTCAGGCGACACTTGGTATTCCACACTGGCGTGCTGCAATGGAGGAGGAGATTCATGCACTTCAACGAAACAACACTTGGCGCTTGGTTCCACCTCCATCTGGTGTCAATGTCATTGACTCTAAATGGGTCTTCAAGGTGAAGAAACATGCTGATGGTTCCATTGAGAGATACAAGGCACGTCTGGTTGCCAAGGGTTTCAAACAACGGTATGGCATTGATTATGCAGATACATTCAGTCCTGTTATTAAACCAACCACTATTCGTGTTCTTCTCTCCTAGGCTGTTACTCGAGGATGGTCACTTCGACAGCTTGACATTCAGAATGCTTTCCTCCATGGAGTTCTAGAGGAAGAGGTTTATATGTGTCAGCCACCCGGTTTTGTTGATCCTGCTCAGCCACATCATTTGTGTCGTCTTGACAAAGCCCTATATGGACTGAAACAGGCCCCTCGTGCGTGGCATGCACGTCTTGGCACTGCTCTTCGTGCTCATGGGTTTGTGCCTTCTGCAGCGGACACGTCTTTGTTTATCTTTCAGCGACCGGAGGTGACTATGTACATTCTGGTCTATGTTGATGACATCATCCTTGTTAGTTTGTCCGCTGCTGCTACGGATCGGCTTGTGTCCTCTCTTGGTGCTGACTTTGCTGTTAAGGATCTTGGCAGACTGCATTATTTTCTGGGTCTGGAAGTTCTTCCTTCTGATGGTGGTTTGACCCTTACTCAGAAGAAGTACTCCCAGGACCTCCTACGTCGTCTTGGTATGTTGCGATTGCAAGCACCGCTCGACTCCCATGTCATCACGAGACAAACTAACCGCTCTTCTTTGGTGACTTGCTATCTCCTGAGGATGCCACCGAGTACCGCAAAGATTGTTGGTGGGTTGCGATTTGCTTATCACTTGACCCGGACATATCGCTTTGCGATGAAACCGAGTGTGCCAAGATCTTCATGCGCCGCGTGATGCTCATCGGTCACCGTTAAGCGCATCTTGGCGCTATGTTCGCCATACTAGTTCTTATGGTCTTCATCTTGATCGGCGCCTTACGGACTGATCTCGCATTTTACGATTGGCCCAGGCTGGTAGTCCTGATGACAGGCGATCCACGGGGGGACATGTTGTGTTCTTTGGACCTAACTTGATCGCCTGGCAAGCTCGCAAGAAAGCTACGGTGTCTCGGAGTAGTACTGAAGCTGAGTACAAGGCGGTTGCTAATGCCACAGCTGAGATCATGTAGGTGCGATGCGTTGCCGGAGTTGAAGGTCTCTCCCACTCAAATTACCGTCCTTTGGTGTGATAACATCGGTGCTACATATCTTTCATCCAATCCAAAGTGTTTCATGCCCGAACGAAGCACATTGAAGTTGACTATCACTCTGTGAGGGAACGTGTTGCTTTCGTAAGCTTCTTCAGATCAAGTTTGTTCCTTCTAAGGATCAGCTTGCGATATTTTCACTAAACCCTTGCCCTTGCCTTCTTTTGAAGGATGTCGACGCAATCTTAACATTCGAGTGTTTGAGGACATAGTTAAAATTGAGGGAGGTGTTAGACTAAGTATATAGTAGATATACGTGTTGTAACATAACCGGTATTTGTACGGTTACCTCTTATAAATATATGACAGCCGTGCCCACCAAGGGCATCAAGCATTGTTCCAAACCCTAGTTTGTCTAACATGGAAACACTACATTTCATCCACCAGGAAAAGAAAAAAAAGAAAAGAGAGCACAGTTATATTTGTCAACAGTGGAGAAAAATGGAAGGTTGCTGAAAAGTAGCTGCACTTAATAGATACGGATTCAACTGCTAATTTGCAACTACTATCAAGCATGGTAGAGAGAGGTTTTGAATAATGAGCAGTTACATGTTCAAGATAGAAGCCAAAAAAAATTCCAAGCAAATCTGCCAAATTATGGAAACACTAGATTTCATCCACCAGGAAAAAAATGAAAAGGGAGCACAGTTATATTTGTCAACAGTGGAGAAAAATGGAAGGTCGTTTGAAAGTAGGTGCACTTAATAGATACGGATTCAACTGCTAGTCCCCCCCATTAGAGATGAAACCTATATACAGAGATTTCAGTTTTGCATGAAAGTAGAAACTACTGAAAGAGCGTGTTTTTGGACATATTCCACCCAAAAAAGTTTTGGCACATAATTGAAAGCAAAAACACTCCTAAAACAAATAGCCTTATTGTTACAGAAAAGCCTGACTTGATTTGTTTGAGCGAATTTAATTTATTGATACAAAAACAAGGAAATGAAAACACAGGCAGTTAAGAAAATAACATAGAACATAACTTTATTCAGCACTATACCGTGAAACGAATTTTTCAGTCCATCTTCCTTCTTTAACTCCTTTTACTAGCATCCTGCATAACTCCACGAGATGTTAAAAATAGCAGGAATGTTATTTGGGAATAATGTGACAAATGGAATGCTTAATTGTGTGTAAAAAGAGTAGGGAGTAGAAGAGACGAACTCATTCTTCCGTGTTTTAAATCTTATGTCTCCAAAAGCACGAGATACAGAAATGTCTCCACATACGCGTCCATCACGAATCTATGAAATAATGTTCGAGTTTGTTAAAACAAGACTCACCACAAGTGTGAGACTAGCATGTTGAAGGTTTTAGGCACTGATTAGAGAGAGCTCAGCATATGAAACTAAACACAGTATGGCTGCTTAATACTAAAAAATTGAGTATCTGTAAAGTAACATAAAGATGACACCCAAGTGAAAGAGAACATGGCAGTTATTGCAATATTTAGTTCTTACGGAAGCAGGATGACTTAATCTATGGTCATTAACTTAGAATGCGAAGGCACTCAGCGGTACAACCAGGAAACAGATGCAAGGACCCCAAATGAATCAAACAATACACAAATATTTATAAGAGGGGCAAAACTATAGCAATATTGACTATTTTTGTTGGAATATCAAGGACATGCATATGCAAGTATTCTCCAATGGAAAAAGTAGAATGTTGTAGAAGAAATCATGCTGCAAATTAATGGCATGATTTGTCGGAGACCAAGCCTGTGGCAACTAGCATTCGTTAGCCATGTGGTCTATCTATTGTAGACGTAACTTCTCGACAAAGGCTACTCTAAACAAAAAACAACTTCTTGAAAAAATCTCTCAAACTTGCAGTGTACCCCTAAACCACAAACATGCGGCTGCCAACAAAATGTAGGAGTTTCCTAGATGTGCTAGATTTTCAGCAGGACTTTTGTGTTGATTGTTGCCCATATATGGTATACAGATAACGATTTATATGACAAAAGGAGCATGTTTATTTGTGTGTGGGAGTAAAGAATTAAGAGAATGTCATGGTAAGCGGCCCATATTCACAGAGCATCCTGATACTTTTAAGGGTACAACTACAGTAGTTCATCAGAGGCCACGAGACTTGCCCTTCCATTATGTAAAATTAGAACCAGGTAGTTCAGGTAAGGCAATTCAGCAGAACTATGGAAGAGGAAACACACCCATCCACCTGCTGCCCTAATCCGCTTGACCTCTTCAAGGGATGTTTTGTTGTTCCCGTATGGTCGATGAAAATTTGTCAGAGACTGAGGTCTTCCACCACGCGATATGACCTGCTAATCAAAATCCTCGGCCATCTTATTATCACCAACCAACAAAAAGTTTTCAGACAATTAAACGTCAATCTAGAATAATGTTTGAATGTCACATTGCTAAAAATGCTACTACCAAGCAGGAGTCACCAATGTGCGAGACAACAAGGACATCGTTCCTCAGAAACAAGGCCGTGGCAGAGCACCAGAGTCGTCTTCCTTATCCATTTGCTGAAGCCTATGAAGAAGGAACAACGAAGCTTGTAAAATGTCAGAACTGAAAACTTCCATAGCTATGTAAGAAACTGGACAAGGAAGCCTCCGAAACACAGCTATGCAAGGAAATGAGAGAATTCCCTACATGCCACTGGTAAGTAGATCAATTCCCTCTAGACCACATACAAAGACATGCCAATGGATAACAGTTTTGAATCCCCTTCATGCTGTTGTGTTATCCTCCGTTTAGAAGAGCTCTGTTAAGTCACATAAAAGTTGCTGTTTTCCCAAAAACATATAAAAAAAAAAACTTTGATGAGAAGTCGTTGCTCGAAGAAATGAAAAAAAGAAAACGTCCACTATGAATATGGCATAGCACGATAAAAGTGGTATAGAGAGAACTATTGTATGCTTAGCATATCATGGAGGAACTGCATCAAATCTGCAATGCAGGAGCAAAATGGTCTTTTCACACATAATGGAGCTTGTACTAACAAGTAGTTTATGGAATGGCATGAAGGGAAGTAGGAAACTCAAGCACCTTTTACTCATAAAACTATTATCCAGTGGCATGTTTTCTTTACGGAAAAAAAAACATAGTGAACTGATCTTCCTGTCAGTGGCATGCGGGAACTGTGTCCATTAAAATGGGTAAATGATCCTACAGAGCCTGACCAGGTGGAGAGGTTGGCGTCCATGGTGGCAAAGGCACGCCTGATCGAGTCCGTGATGGCCTCGAGATTCTTGGTGTTAAGCACCGCGCCCCCGTCCAACGCGGCTGCGCATTCCTTGAACAACTCGTCCCTGCAACACACCAAAAAAAAAAATCGGGTCAAGTGGCCGTGAAACGTGCGACACCGCAGCTCAAGAAAGAGATGATCGGTGCGTGCGTACCTCAGGAACTGGACGGTGGAGAAACCGGCGTGGCCGTCGAGGACGGCGGCGAAGGAGAAGCCGTGGAGGAGGGAGTCAGGGCGGAGGACGACCTCGTCCTCCATCTCCTCGCGAGCTCCCTGCAGCTTGGCGCTGCCCCACCGGATGGCCTCCAGCTCCGACGACGACGAGGAGCCCGCCGCCACGCTTCCCGACGCCGTCACTTGGCATCGCGCAGCGGAGGCAGCAACCCGGACGCAGCACCGGAGGGATCCGGCGCCGGCGCCGGCGGAGTGGGCGGCGAGGGCAGCCGCGGAACACGCGGGCTCAGCAGCGCCATACTAGTGGTGTGATATTTTATTTTCTTTCTCGAGATATACTTATTCGATTGAGAAATTATTCCTCGCGTTCGATTTTCTCCTCTCTCTCTCTCTCTCTCATGGAGTTTGGATTTGGACTTCGGAGGGATAAGAGGCGAGCGGCACCGTGGATTCACCGGCGAATAGCGTCTGCGGCTGACGCTCTCTTGGCCTCTTGGATGGTCAGGTCGCTAGCTGCTTAATATTTTGCTTATTTCAAAGATAAATAATCTTTTTTTAGAGAAAAGCCACTGTGCCCGACTTTTGTAAATAAAGCCACAGATAAAGTTCTTTTTTTGCAAATAAATCCTTGTGCGACACTGCAAATATGCAGGGGGCTGATCCAAGCTAAAGAACAGTACCGCTCCAAAAACTCAAAGTTTACAATCAAGTTCAAAAACATCTAAAGAGCCCGGGGGGCTGATCCAAACAAAATAACAGTACCGCATTCAGATCTACTGAAATTTGGCATAAAATGACTATATTTATTTTGACTACGGCCAATATGAGTAATACAATAATCTCGTTCCTCCATGCTTCTTTTGATATCCTCAACCGAAAAAACGTGCGTCGATTTGTTGCCTTATCTACTATTGATCATCATGACCGCCTCAAGGCGATCGCTTTCAATATCCAGTTGCAAGGAACACAAAGTTAGAGCATCCACTACTAGACTTGGCAAATCTGACACCCTATACTCCCGCGAGCGTCGGACGGCTCCTCATTTAGCATGTCGGTGCCACACACCCCAAATCCAAACCCTCAAACTCATGCACATTCATGCAAGTCCATCATACACGTGAATGTCACACGTAACTAAACATTTGTTGGTAGCAAAAATACATCGTTCGAACAAAAAAATCAAGGTAATTGTGCTCATGCTACAAAAACTTGGCAGGTTGGTTCACTTTGTTACAAGAACTTACAAAATCTACAACGAAGGTACAATAACTTGCCCTGGACGTGCACTTGAGGTACAAATCGCTCATGTGCTGACACATGCCAACGGGTCAAAGTGATGGCCTGAGCTACTCGGGTTCTTCACAAAATGCCCCCTGCAACCTTGGGCATCATAGACACCTAATTTAGGATAGTAAAATTGGCCTAATCCCAGTCATCTCACACAATTAGTGTTTCTGGCTGTCAATTTTTCTGATTTTACCGGCCAGAGCCACTCATGCGTGGCCTGTATCTCAGTGCCTCATGAGGCCGACGATGGGTACAAGAGGGAGGGCCATCAATACGATGACGTTGGTCCGTCCAACTCCGCTGCTGCGAGGGCGTCTAGGTTCCCGTAGTCGCGAGGCCAGCGTCATCGAGTCGGCTAGCGTGGCACCCAACAAATGGGGCAATGGGTTGGCGACTTTATGGTTTTTCTAATACTATTAATGACGTATGTTGCCTCTCTATGTTTTGTCCAATATTCATTGTTTATCGCATACACTATCCTTTTGATTGTACATGTGTTGTTGTAGGTTGCTGATGATAATGAGTCATCAAATGGGTTTGCCAATATGTTTAGCCCGGAGCATTAGTAATTGAGTCAGTACTACTAGTAACTTGCAATAATACATGGACAAGCAAAAAAGGACAATGTATGCGATAAAACAATAGAAAAAGGGGCAAACTATAGAGGCAGCGTAGCTCATTATCAGTATTGGCAAACTATAGAGTCACCTTGTTACCTCATTTGTTGGGCGCCACGTGAGGCGCCAAACCATATAGAGGCAACTTACCTCGTCGGCCATGTGAGGCGCCGAGATACAAGCTACGCGCGAGCGGCCTTTTGGCTTGGGGCCGCCGTGGTGGTGGGCACCCCTGGAGGGTTCAAGGCCATCGTCCGGGTGCACACAACGGGGAAGGTGGTGGTGGGAGTGATGGCTTGTTCTGGGGGCTCGTGAGTTGGGAGTCGGGTGCGGTGTCCTGCACGCATCGAGATGCACGCTATGGCCGCGGGGTCCTCGAGCAGCAGCGCCGCCGTTGGTGTCGGACTCCGGTGGGTGGAGGAATGTAAGTGCATCTAGTGCCCCATAGTGATTTTGGTGTATTGAAGACTTATAGGTTAAGGGACTAATGTGTTTATGAGTGTACACAGGTCTATAAGTCTATGAGGAGTCTGATATTTATAAAGAAAGTCGACCCTTAAAAATGAATGTCTTCAACTAAAGACTTTGGATTTTTCAAGACTTTCTGAAGACTTTGAAATGAAGAAATTGGTGTGACCGTGAAGACTTGATATTCATGCGAGGAACATGAAGCGTGAAGAATTTTGTTTTCGTAGTTTCTTTTTCTCTTTCTTGAGTCATAGGAAACACTGTACTGTTAAAAGGGGTTGAGGAAAAACTAAGGAAAAGTTTCCAAGTGATGCTCATCTCAAAATCCTATACCTACCAATCCTTTCGAGTGAAGCCATTGGAAATCTCATACAATTCAGTCAATTTCTTCAGTGACAGAGACGAAGTTCTTCTGGTCTTTGAGGAATTTGTTCGGACTGAGGAGTTAGGAATTCGCCAGTGCGGATTGCCTACAAATGTGGAACATGATAGCCCTAAGGAATTTGAGTCTCAAATTTCCGACCGTTGTTGTGCTATGTGCCAGCTGTCCCAAAATATCTTATTCACCTAACGGTCATATCATTGAAGGGCATTTATGTCTTATTATGTCGGGCTGCTCCCTAGGTTATAAATAGCCGCCCCCTACAACCACTAGCTGGTTGGCTGCTCCGAGAGAAACGACACTTGTCATTGAGAGCATCCCATCCTCCGGGGACTTTGAGCGAAAATCATCAAGTGAGGAAAACCCAAACCCAAACACCTACAAATCCAAAGTGATTGAGCATCACTGAAGAGATTGTTCCTGTGTGGATCCGACGCTTGTTACCTTTGAAGACTGTGCATCTTCCAGACGATTAGGCATCATGGTCTAGAGCATCCAAGAGAAAATTGTGGATCGTCGAGTGACCAAGTTTGTGAAGGTTTGGAAGTCACCTGAAGACTTACCATGAGTGATTAGGCTAGGTCTGTGTGACCTTAGCTCAATGGGAATATGGTGAGGACTAAGTGTCCTGGACTGTGTGTTCAGGACTGGGTGTCCGGGACTGTGTGTCCTCAGTTTTGAATACCTAGCCGCCCTAACCATACGTACAGCTGTCACAACAGTTGGAACTGGTCTACCAAATCACTGCCTTCACCAAGCCTACTAGTTCTATTTCCTCAACCCTTCCATTTCCTCATTACTGTGTTGTGTGCTTGTTCATATCTGTTTGAAGACTTTGGCTGAAGACTCTCTTAATTTCCTTAGTTCAATTACTTCAGTCTGTTTGTCTTCATCTTGTTTATCCTGTGCTTATGCTTTCTGTACTCTGTGTTTGTTTTCATTTCATCGTGATGTCTATGCTTATGCTATGTTATGTGATGCGGAACATCCCACGTTCATCCCCATGTACACTCCGACTACTCTCCAAACCCCAAGAGGACTTATGACGAGACCTCAACTATACGCCATTGGACACAAGATGAGCTCGCTCCTTTCCGAACCTTCACTTCCTACATGTGAGACATGGCTACTACCTCCAACGTGTGTTCTATGCATGATCAGGTACTTGGAGGAAAGCCACGAAGCCACCACATCCAACGGAACAGCTAGCGAGGACGCCAAGTACAAGGACCAAGAGAAGAAGTTGCGCGAAGCTACATCCACCGGACGACCGGCCCAGCCCGGACGTCCGGCCCCTGAGGACCCGAGCCGAATCTACGGACGACCGGAGCCACCGGACACCTGACGACTCCTAGCGCCCTGACGACCGCCAGACACCGGACGTCCGACACTCTCCAGCGCCCGGACGACCGACGCCGACCAGACGTCCGACACCACCTGTCCAGAGCCAAAACGCCGGACGTCCGACATGCACCGGACGACCGGACCCTCGCGAGCCACCGGACGTCCTGTACCTGTCGGACGTCCGACGCCTGTGCGCCCTCCCGTGTGTTGGGCCGAAGCCACTTACCCTTTCATTTGCCTAGACTATATATACTCCTCCACCTCCTCCTAGTTAGGGTTAGCGTTGATTTAGATCATTTGTGATAGAGCTTCGCTCATCCATATTGGATCTCCTCCTCGTGCGAGACCGCGGCCTCTTCGGAGAAGATCCACCATGGATTCAAGACCCCTTTACGGGAAGATCCCTCGTGGATTCAAGACCTCCTCTCGAAGATGAGCTACTGCCACTTGTATCGTCCGTTGTTGACTTTGGATCATGTATCTCCCTTTGTGTTCATCGATCTAGCACATGTGTGATTGATCTTGTTGGTTTGAGTGATTCTCTTGTGTTTTTCCCTGTGATTTCCCTCGTGTTCTTCCGCTCGTTATTCGTGTTCCTCGTAGGGATCCTCTCCAAATGTGAAAGATCGTCCACATAGGGTTCCGCCCTACATCATCTTGGTATCATGAGCCACGTTGATCACGTTTTTGGAGCCCCTACCCCGTGTTTTCTAGCTTGATTTTGTTGTTTTCGTCCTAAATCCGAAAATCCCCACCAAAAATAGCCCCAAATTTTTTTGTGATTTGTTAGTTTGATGATGTTTTGTTGATTTTGATCCATGGATTTGCTTGGTTTCGAGTGGGTCTAGCATTTCCCCAAGTTTCTCCACTTTCCATCTACGAAATCTCCTCAATTTTGACACCAAAATCCCAATTTTCCGCCCAAAATCGCGCCCCCGAACTCGGATTTCACGTGGACCCCGACCCACCGGACGACCGGCGTTTTACGGACGTCCGGAGCCCCAGGAACAACCGGATGTCCGACCTTTCCGGATGACCGGAACCCCTAACCCGAACCGAATGTACGGATTTCCGACTTTCCCGGGCGTCCGACGCCCCGGACATCCGACCTTTACGGACGTCCGTAACCTGTAGTTTCAGACTTTGGCTGATTTTTGTTTTGTCCATAACTAATTCTTTCGAACTCCGATTTTGACGTTCTTTAGCTCGTTTTGAAGCTCTTGATATCCCCCTTCCCACAAAAATACCACCAACACAATTTGACTCCATCAAATTTTCGAAAATTTGGCAAGTTTGCCTAGGCCTTCCACCATATCATCCGCATAACCACCATAGCCTTCCGCAACCTAACCCATCTTGATCCCCATAGCATTAGTGGTTGCTTGAGTAGTTATTTGAGTCTCCTAAGGTGTTTCGGCTACTTAGGGACGATTGCTTCTTCTTCAACCACCACCACCACTTCCGCATAGGCTTACCGACCATACACTTCCACCCCAACTTAACCCAATTTTGTTTGAGCTTTTTGAGTTGTGGCTTGTGTCTCCTAAGGTGTTTCGGCTACTTAGGGACGGCAACTTCAACTTCGACACGTGTATAGCCCAACATTCTACTTCCACATCGCCAAGTGCAAACCACCACCGCTTTTCCGCTACCACCATTTGACATTTGTCATTTGAGATTTTGAGTTCGCGGTCTTTTTCCGTTTCCTAAGGTGTTTCGGCTACTTAGGGACGAGTCTCCATCATCTTGGTATCTACATCAAGAACACCGCCACTCATCATCGCCAAGGACGGTAACCTCGACGACACCATTGTACATTCCACTTGCAATTGCATTGTTAACCCCTAGCCCATTTTGCGTCACTTGCCTATCGAGACTAGCCATTTGAGTATTGCCGGGCCACGCTGCTTGTGCACATTAGTGATCTACACCATCCATTGCATACATAACATATCATATTGGTATCATATCATTCATAGTGTCACAATATCGTTCCCGCATATACACAATAGCTATCTTGGTTTGTGCATTGTGCAAAAGTGGCCATAGAAAAAAAAGAGAATCCGCTTTTAAGCAAAAGAATGAGAGCAAAGAGCTTGTAAGCAAGTGCCATAGCATCATACCACATTGCATATAAGATTTTCATACCGATCATCTTGGATTATCTTGAGAAACACCGGGAACCATACATACATAGCATACTTGGGATAGAAAGTTTATCCATTTTGCATCTTATAGGTTGTGCACAAGTGTCGTATCTGCCTATTGAGCAATCGTGCTAGCGTCTCTCTTGAGTTGTGCTACTCGAGCGTTTTGGTGGATTCCACATTTTGAGCTCATTCCTTGGTTGCACGACCCCATTTATCTATCCGTGTGTGTGTTTCCGTGTGCCATTCTTTGCTTTTGGTCTACTTGTTTCTCTTGCGAATTTGTGAATCTCTTTCAACATTGTTGACTCTTGCTAACATTTTACATCAAATTTTTGTGCCACTATCCTCACCGAGCTCCACCATAAGCTTTATTTGTGTAGGTGTGAGAAACCGACAAAAATTGGTATCAATTGTGCTATTTCCTTGTTACACATTGAGTGATCATTGATTCATTTTCAACATCGGTCAAGGTACATTTGGTATAAGTTCTTCTCTTTCTCCCACTCACATTTGCTCGAGTTTTGTGATGGATAGGCAAGGCATTTCATCTCCGGTCTTTGACAACAACGACGGCGTGAACAACTACATCACCAAAGCGTCTATCTTCGATCTACAACGACAAGTGCAAGGCGCACAATCAAGATTGCGCGAGTGCATCGAGAACATCTCCATCAACATTCGTCACTCTGAAGCAAGGAGAAGGGACTACATCGACAAGAAGCTTTCCGCACACAAAGAGGAGCAAGATGCAAGGATGGAGGATATTCGGGCCTTGATCAAGTCTTCTTCCCCTTCGTCATCTTCAAGACGGCGACGTTCAAGCCACAAGTCTTCGGAGCGCCCAAGCGATGCAAGCGCAAGTCGTCCACGTCCACATCTCCATGGCGACCACCATCACGTTCGTGATCCACATCGTCATGAAGGGCAAGTCACCTCCAAGCAACATGTGCACGACAAGGACGAACGTCATCTACTACGAGCTCAAGTGCGAGATCGACACCATCAACATGAAGATGCTCCACAAGCGCAAATGCACAAGTCCCAACAAGCCCTACTTCATGCCAAGTCCAAGTTTGAAGAGCACAAAAGAAGACCGCTTTGGGATCCCGTGGACTATCCTTACCACCGTTCTCTTCGCGCAAGGACTACGCGCATCTCTTTTACTTGTCTCTCACACGGCTATGGGCTATATAGCACTTGTCGCTTCATGCTCATTTTACCGTGTTCACTTTGCATGCTATGCTTGCTTCTATATTGTAACGCCCCAGATTCGATGCGCCAGGTGTCTGCCAGTTATTCGCCGTCGTTGCCATGTCATTTTCTTGCGTGTTGCATTTTATCGTTGTTGGAAATATGCCCTAGAGGCAATAATAAAAGTATTATTATTATATTTCCTTGCTCATGATAATTGTCTTTTATTCATGCTATAATTGTATTATCCGGAAATCGTAATACACGTGTGAATACATAGACCACAATATGTCCCTAGTGAGCCTCTAGTTGACTAGCTCGTTGATCAACAGATAGTCATGGTTTCTGACTATGGACATTGGATGTCATTGATAACGGGATCACATCATTAGGAGAATGATGTGATGGACAAGACCCAATCCTAAGCATAGCACAAGATCGTAGTTCGTTTTGCTAGAGCTTTTCCAATGTCAAGTATCTCTTCCTTAGACCATGAGATCGTGTAACTCCGGATACCGTAGGAGTGCTTTGGGTGTACCAAACGTCACAACGTAATCGGGTGACTATAAAGGTGCATTACAGGTATCTCCAAAAGTGTCTGCTGGGTTGACACGGATCGAGACTGGATTTGTCACTCCGTATGACGGAGAGGTATCACTTGGGCCCACTCGGTAGTGCATCATCATAATGAGCTCAAAGTGACCAAGTGTTTTGTCACGGGATCATGCATTACGGCACGAGTAAAGTGACTTGCCGCAGCGAGATTGAGCGAGGTATTGGGATACCCACGATCGAATCTCGGGCAAGTAAAATACCGATTGACAAAAGGAATAGTATCACGGGTTGATTGAATCCTCGACATCGTGGTTCATCCGATGATATCATCGAGGAGAATGTAGGAGCCAACATGGGTATCCAGATCCCGCCGTTGGTTATTGCCCGAGAGCCGTCTCGGTCATGTTCCGATGTCTCCCGAACCCGTAGGGTCTACACATAAGGTTCGGTGGCGCTTAGGGTTGTATGAATATGAGTATGCAGCAAACCGAATGTTGTTCGGAGTCCGGATGAGATCCCGGACGTCACGAGGAGTTCCGGAATGGTCCGGAGGTAAATATTTATATATGGGAAGTCTTATTTTGGTCATGGGAAAAGTTTCGCACTTTATCGGTATTGTACCGGAGTGCCGAAAGGGGTCCGGGGTCCACCGGGGTCCACCTGCCCTGGGGCCACATGGGCTGTAGGGGTGCGCCTTGGCCTATATGGGCCAAGGGCACCAGCCCCAAGAGGCCCATGCGCCAAGGAGACTTGGGGAGGGAGAGTCCTAAAGGGGAAGGCACCTCAGGGGTGCCTTGGGAGGATGTCCCCCTCCCCCCCTTGGCCGCCCCCCTTCCTGGGAGGAAGGGGCAAGGCTGCACCCTCCCCCCTTCTCTTGCACCTATATAACGGGTGGGGTGGGTGGGGTGGCCGCACCAATAAGCCCTGACGCCTCCCTCCTCCCTGCAACACCTCCTCCTCCTCCTCCTCCCGTAGTTGCTTAGCGAAGCCTGCCAGAAGTTCTGCTGCATCCACCATCACGCCCGTCGTGTTGCGGATCATCATCAACCTCCTCCCCCCTTGCTGGATCAAGAAGGAGGAGACGCCATCCGCTCCATACGTGTGTTGAACGCGGAGGTGCTGTCCGTTCAGCACTAGGTCATCGGTGATCTGAATCACGGCGCAGTACGACTCCATCATCCCTGCTCCATTGAACGCTTCCGCACGCGATCTACAAGTGGTATGTAGATGCAATCACTCTCCCATGACTCGTTGCTTAGATGAACTCATAGATGGATCTTGGTGAAACCGTAGGGAAATTTTTAATTTTCTCGCAACGCTCCCCAACAAAGTGGCATCATGAGCTAGGTCTATGCGTAGTTCTCTATTGCACGAGTAGAACACAATTTGTTGTGGGCGTAGATGTTGTCAACTTTCTTGCCGCTACTAGTCTTATCTTGCTTTAGCGGCATTGTGGGATGAAGCGGCCCGGACCGACCTTACACGTACGCTTATGTGAGATTGGTTCCACCGACTGACATGCACTAGTTGCATAAGGTGGCTAGCGGGTGTCTATCTCTCCCACTTTAGTTGGAGCGGATTCGATGAAAAGGGTCCTTATGAAGGGTAAATAGAAGTTGACAAATCACGTTGTGGCTTTCACGTAGGTAAGAAAAGCGTTCTTGCTAGAACCCTATTGCAGCCACGTAAAACTTGCAACAACAATTAGAGGACGCGTCTAACTTGTTTTTGCAGCAAGTGTTTTGTGATATGATATGGCCAAAGTTGTGATGAATGATGAATGATATATGTGATGTATGAGATCATGTTCTTGTAATAGGAATCACGACTTGCATGTCGATGAGTATGACAACCGGCAGGAGCCATAGGAGTTGTCTTTATTTTTGTATGACCTGCGTGTCATTGAAGAACGCCATGTAAATTACTTTACTTTATTGCTAAACGTGTTAGCCATAGAAGTAGAAGTAGTCGTTGGAGTGAAAACTTCATGAAGACACGATGATGGAGATCATGATGACGGAGATCATGGTGTCATGCCGGTGACAGGATGATCATGGATCCCCGAAGATGGAGATCAAAGGAGCTATGTGATATTGGCCATATCATGTCACTACTATATATAATTGCATGTGATGTTTATTATGTTTATGCATCTTGTTTACTTAGAACAACGGTAGTAAATAAGATGATCCCTCATAACAATTTCAAGAAAGTGTTCTCCCTAACTGTGCACCGTTGCTAAAGTTCGTTGTTTCGAAGCACCACGTGATGATCGGGTGTGATAGATCCTTACGTTCACATACAACGGGTGTAAGACAATTTTACACATGCATAAACACTTAGGGTTAACTTGACGAGCCTAGCATGTACGTACATGGCCTCGGAACACAAGAGACCGAAAGGTCGAACATGAGTCGTATGGAAGATACGATCAACATGGAGATGTTCACCGACGATGACTAGTCCGTCTCACGTGATGATCGGACACGGCCTAGTCGACTCGGATCATGTAACACTTAGATGACTAGAGGGATGTCAAATCTGAGTGGGAGTTCATTAAATAATTTGATTAGATGAACTTAATTATCATGAACATTAGTCTAAAATCTTTGCAAAATGTCTTGTAGATCAAATGGCCAACGCTCATGTCACCATGAACTTCAACACGCTCCTAGAGAAAACCAAGTTGAAAGACGATGGCAAGAACTATTCGGATCGGGTCCTAACCCGAGGATCATCCTCATAGCAGCCAAGAAACAATATGTCCTAGAAGCACCGCTAGGTGATGCACCCATCCTGAAGAACCAAGACATTATGAATGCTTGGCAGTCTCGTCTTGATGATTACTCCCTCATTCAAGGCGGCATGCTTTACAGCTTAGAACCGGGCTCCAAAAGCGTTTTGAGCAACACGGAGCATATGAGATGTTCGAGGAGCTGATAATGGTTTTCCAAGCTTATGCCCGGTCGAGAGATATGAAGTCTCCGACAAGTTCTATAGTTGTAAGATGGAGGAAAACAGTTCTCACAAGGAGCACATACTCAAAATGTCAGGTTGCACAACCGCCGTGTCCAAATTGGACATTAACCTCCGGACGAGGCGGTCATTGACAGAATCCTTCATCGCTCCCACCAAGCTACAAGAGCTTTGTGATGAACTACAATATGCGGGATGGTGAAAACTATTCTGAAGTATTTTCAATCTTTGAAGTCACAGAGGTAGAAATCAAGAAGGAGCATCAAGTGTTGATGGTCAATAAAACCACTAAGTTCAAGAAGGGCAAGGGAAAGAAGAACTTCAAGAAGGACGGCAAGGATGTTGCCGCTACCGGGAAGCCAGCTCGGGAAGAAGTCAAAGAATGGACCCAAGCCTGCGATCGAAAGTGCTTTTTATTGCAAAGGGAAGGGTCATCGAAGCGGAACTGCCCCAAATACTTAGCGGCATAAGAAGGCCAGAACACTAAAGGTATATTTGATATACATGTAACTGATGTGTACCTTACCAAGATCGTAGTAACTCCCGGTATTTGATACCGGTGCCGTTGCTCATATATGTAACTCACAGCAGGAGCTGCGGAATAAACGGAGATTAGCGAAGGACGAGGTGATGATGCGCATCGGGAATGGTTCCAAGGTCGATGTGATCGCCGTCGGCACGCTACCTCTACATTTACCTACGGGATTAGTTTTAAACCTCAATAATTGTTATTTAGTGCCAAGTTTGAGCATGAACATTGTATCAGGATCTCGCTTAATACGAGATGGCTACTCATTTAAATCCGAGAATAATGGTTGTTCTATTTATATGAGAGAAATGTTTTATGGTCATGCTCGATGGTCAATGGTTTATTCTTAATGAATCTCGAACGTAATGTTACACATGTTCATAGTGTGAATACCAAAAGATGTAAAGTTGATAACGATAGTCCCACATACTTGTGGCATCGCCGCCTTGGTCACATTGGTGTCAAGCGCATGAAGAAGCTCCATGCCGATGGACTTTTAGAGTCTCTCGATTATGAATCATTTGACACATGCGAACCATGCCTCATGGGCAAGATGACCAAGACTCCGTTCTCCGGAACAATGGAGCGAGCAACCAACTTATTGGAAATCATACATACCGATGTATGCGGTCCAATGAGTGTTGAGGCTCATGGAGGATATCGTTATGTTCTCACTCTCACCGATGACTTGAGTAGATATGGGTATGTCTACTTGATGACACACAAGTCTCGAGACCTTTGAAAAGTTCAAGGAATTTCAGAATGAAGTAGAGAATCAACGTGACCGAAAGATAAAATTCTTGCGATCGGATCGTGGAGGAGAATATTTAAGTCACGAATTTGGTACACACTTAAGGAAATGTGGAATCGTTTCACAACTCACGCTACCGAACACCTCAACAGAACGGTGTGTCCGAACGTCAGAATCGCACTCTATTGGATATGGTGCGATCTATGATGTCTCTTCTTGATTTACCGCTATCACTTTGGGGATACGCTCTAGAGACAACTACATTCACTTTAAATAGGGCACCGTCTAAATCCGTTGAGACGACACCGTATGAATTATGGTTTGGGAAGAAACCTAAGCTGTCGTTTCTAAAAGTTTGGGGATGCGATGCTTATGTCAAGAAACTTCAACCCGAAAAGCTCGAACCCAAGTCGGAAAAATGCGTCTTCATAGGATACCCTAAGGAAACCATTGGGTATACCTTCTACCTTAGATCCGAAGGCAAGATCTTTGTTGCCAAGAACGGATCCTTTCGAAAAGAGTTTCTCTCGAAAGGAGTAAGTGGGAGGAAAGTAGAACTCGATGAAATACTACCTCTTGAACCGGAAAGTAGTGCAGATCAGGAAAATGTTCCTGTGGCGCCTACACCTACTGGAGAGGAAATTAATGATGATGATCAAGGTACTTCGGATCAAGTTTCTACTGAACTTCGTAGGTCCACTAGGACACGCCCGCACTGCAGTGGTACGGCAACCCCGTCTCCGGAAATCATGTTGTTAGACAACGGTGAACCTTCGAACTATGGAGAAGCGATGGCGGCCCGGATTCCAACAAATGGCTTGAAGCCATGCAATCCGAGATAGGATCCATGTATGAAAACAAAGTATGGACTTTGACAGACTTGCCCGATGATCGGCGACGATAGAAAACAAATGGATCTTTAAGAAGAAGACGGACGCGGATGGTAATGTTACCATATATAAAGCTCGACTTGTCGCTAAGGGTTATCGACAAGTTCAAGGGATTGACTACGATGAGACTTTCTCTCCCGTAGCGAAGCTTAAGTCCGTCCGAATCATGTTAGCACTTGCCGCATACTATGATTATGAGATATGGCAGATGGACGTCAAAACGGCATTCCTTAACGGTTATCTTAAGGAAGAGCTGTATATGATGCATCCGGAAGGTTTTGTCGATCCTAAGAATGCTAACAAGGTATGCAAGCTCCAAATGATCCATTTATGGGCTGGTGCAAGCATCTCGGAGTTGGAACATTCGCTTTGATGAGATGATCAAAGCGTTTGGGTTTATGCAGACTTATGGAGAAGCCTGCGTTTACATAAGAAAGTGAGTGGGAGCTCATGGCATTTCTCATATTATATGTAGATGACATACTTGATGGGAAATGATATAGAACTCTTGGACAACATTAAGGCCTACTTGAATAAGAGTTTTTCAATGAAGGACCTTGGAGAAGCTGCTTACATATTAGGCATCAAAATCTATAGGGATAGATCGAGACGCCTCATAGGTCTTTCACAAAGCACATACCTTGATAAGATTTTGAAGAAGTTCAAAATGGATCAGTCCAAGAAAGGGTTCTTGCCTATTTTGCAAGGTGTGAAATTGAGCTCGGCTCAATGCCCGACCACAAAGAAAAGATAAAGAAGAGATGAGTGTCATCCCCTATGCCTCACCCATAGGATCTATTATGTATGCCATGTCAGGTACCGGACTGATGTAAACCTTGCCGTAAGTTTGGTAGGAAGGTACCAAAGTAATCCCGACAAGGAACACCGGACAGCGGTCAAGAATATCCTGAACTACCGAAAAGGACAAAGGACATGTTTCTCGTTTATGGAGGTGACGAAGAGCTCGTCAGAAGGGTTACGTCGACGCTTAGCTTCGACACGCATCCGATGACTCAAAGTCACAAACCGAATGCGTGTACATGTTAAATGGTGGAGCGATGGTAGTGCATTTTGCAAGCAGAAGCGTCGTGGCGGGATCTACATGTGAAGCGGAGTACATGGCAGCCTCGGAGGCAGCAAATGAAGCAATTTGGGTGAAGGAGTTCATCACCGACCTAGGAGTCATACCCAATGCGTCGGAGCCGATCAAACTCTTCTGGATAACACCGGAGCTATTGCACTTGCCAAGGAGCCCAGGTTTCACAAGAAGACCAGGCACATCAAGCGTCGCTTCAACTCCATTCGTGGAAATGTTCAAGATGGGGACATAGAAAGTTGCAAACTGCATACGGATCTGAATGTCGCAGATTCGTTGCTAAACCTCTTCCGCGAGCAAAACATGATCAACACCAGAACTCTATGGGTGTTCGATTCATCACAATGTAACTAGATTATTAACTCTAGTGCAAGTGGGAGACTGTTGGAAATATTATTATTATATTTCCTTGCTCATGATAATTGTCTTTTATTCATGCTATAATTGTATTATCCGGAAATCGTAATACACGTGTGAATACATAGACCACAATATGTCCCTAGTGAGCCTCTAGTTGACTAGCTCGTTGATCAATGATAGTCATGGTTTCTGACTATGGACATTGGATGTCATTGATAACGGGATCACATCATTAGGAGAATGATGTGATGGACAAGACCCAATCCTAAGCATAGCACAAGATCGTGTAGTCCGCTTTTGCTAGAGCTTTTCCAATGTCAAGTATCTCTTCCTTAGACCATGAGATCGTGTAACTCCCGGATACCGTAGGAGTGCTTTGGGTGTACCAAACGTCACAACGAATCGGGTGACTATAAAGGTGCATTACGGTATCTCCAAAAGTGTCTGCATTGGGTTGACACGGATCGAGATCGATTTGTCACTCCGTATGACGGAGAGGTATCACCGGGCCCACTCGGTAGTGCATCATCATAATGAGCTCAAAGTGACCAAGTGTTTTGTCACGGGATCATGCATTACGGTATGCGAGTAAAGTGACTTGCCGCAACGAGATTGAACGAGGTATTGGGATACCGACGATCGAATCTCGGGCAAGTAAAATACCGATTGATAAAGGGAATAGTATATGGGGTTGATTGAATCCTCGACATCATGGTTCATCCGATGATATCATCAAGGAGCATGTGGGAGCCAACATGGGTATCCAGATCCCGCTGTTGGTTATTGCCCGAGAGCCGTCTCGGTCATGTCTGCATGTCTCCCGAACCCGTAGGGTCTACACACTTAAGGTTCGGTGACGCTAGGGTTGTATGAATATGAGTATGCAGCAAACGGAATGTTGTTCGGAGTCCCGGATGAGATCTCGGACGTCACGAGGAGTTCCCGAATGGTCCGGAGGTAAAGATTTATATATGGGAAGTCTTATTTTGGTCGCCGGAAAAGTTTCGCACTGTATCGGTATTGTACCGGAGTGCCGAAGGGGTCCGGGGTCCACCGGGGTCCACCTGCCTGGGGCCACATGGGCTGTAGGGGTGCGCCTTGGCCTATATGGGCCAAGGGCACCAGCCCCAAGAGGCCCATGCGCCAAGGAGACTTGGGGAGGGGAGAGTCCTAAAGGGGTAAGGCACCTCCGAGGTGCCTTGGGGAGGATGGACTCCTCCCCCCCTTGGCCGCACCCCTTCCTTGGAGGAAGGGGCAAGGCTGCACCCTCCCCCCTTCTCTTGCACCTATATAAAGGGAGGGGAGGGAGGGGTGGCCGCACCAATAAGCCCTGACGCCTCCCTCCTCCCTGCAACACCTCCTCCTCCTCCTCCTCCCGTAGTTGCTTAGCGAAGCCCTGCCGTAGTTCTGCTGCATCCACCATCACGCCGTCGTGTTGCTGGATCATCATCAACCTCCCCTTCCCCCTTGCTGGATCAAGAAGGAGGAGACGTCATCCGCTCCGTACGTGTGTTGAACGCGGAGGTGCTGTCCGTTCAGCACTAGGTCATCGGTGATCTGAATCACAACGAGTACGACTCCATCATCCCCGTTCCATTGAACGCTTCAACATGCGATCTACAAGTGGTATGTAGATGCAATCACTCTCCCATGACTCATTGCTTAGATGAACTCATAGATGGATCTTGGTGAAACCGTAGGAAATTTTTTAATTTTCAGCAACGTTCCCCAACAATCATGTCATCATTTGCATCTCATTTTGCATACGTGTTCGTTTCTTGCATCCAAGCATTTTCCCCGTTGTCCGTTTTGCAATCCGACACTCCTATGTCCTCCGGCATTCCCCTTTTGTCTCCTGTTGTGAGCGGGTGTTAAACATTCTCGGAATGGACCGAGGTTTGCCAAGCGGCCTTGGTACACCACTGATAGACCGCCCGTCAAGTTTCGTGCCAATTGGAGTCCGTTTGATACTCCAACGGTTAACCGGGTAACCGTAAAGGCCTCTTTTGTGTTGCAGCCCAACACCCCTCCAAAGTGGCCCAAAACCCATCCTAACCCCCTCCATGCTCTCGGTCGTTCGATCATGATCGCGTGGCCGAAAACCGCTCCTCATTTGGAGTCTCCTAGCTCCCAGAATCTATAAATATGTGATCCCCTCCGAATTCTTCGCAGTCCAAACCCTAGCCCCGCTCCCTCTTCGCCGCCGGACACGTCCGGGCGGAGCCGGACGCGTCACCGCCAAGGCCTTGACCACTCCGGAGCCGCCACGTGGCGCCTCAGCCACATCGCCGCGGGCCCTTGAGCCCATCTTCGGCCCGCTCTGGGCCACGGCGGGCCTGATCCGCCCGGCCGCGCAGCCGCCCGGCCCGTGCGCCCGCCTCCGCGCCGTCCCCGCCGCCGGCCGTCGCCCGCCCGCCGACCCTCGCCCGGGAGTTCCTCCTCCGCCTCGCCTCCGCCAGCGCCACAAGGCCGACCCCTAGCGCCGCCCGGCTCCCTCCGCGCAGCCCCGGCCGCCGCGCCTCCTCGCCGGCCCGCCATCCTCTGCCGCCGCCGGCCTCACCTCCGGCCGGATCCGGGCCGGAGACGGCCGGATCCGTCCTCCCTCATCCCCGCCGGCTACCTCCTGCTCCTCCTCGCGCCGCGAGGAATTCGCCCTCGCCAGAGCTCCATCCAGATCCGAGGGAGTGGATCAGATCCACCACTCCCTCCATCCAAACACGCCTCCCCGCGCTCGGATCCCTCCGTCCCTAACATCTTCGCCCGATTTTTCGCGGGTAAAATTGCACATTCCTCGAAGTTTTTCAACATTTTGTGCACCTGTTCATAACTCCATGCATACTGCTCCGTTTTGTGCGTGTAATATTTCAAAATGTTCATTTGGAGATGCTCTTCATTTTGTTCCATTGTGCCATGTTCATTTTATTCCATCTTGATGCCTGAATCATCGTTGCAAGAGTGCTACATGATGTTAATCTGCTGAAACTGTTATAACTTGGTGTTTTGTCATTTTTGTTGCATTTGATGTGTGCATCTTATGAGCATGAGCTCTACACGTGTTTTTGAACTACATCATGTCATCTTTACAGGGGTGCCATCCATGTATTTTTGTTAGTCTTTTAGTGAGTGCATTAAGCTTGTTAAGTAGGGTACTTGCTGTTGCTGTTTTGCTAGGCTGAATCTGCTATATCGTGATGCTAGGTAAACCTGCTGCTACAAGTCATTCTATGCATAATCGGGAGGTGTTCACTAAGGATGTTTTGTTATACATGTCATTTTCTATCCATCCATGCCTCTGCTTGCATTTATAGCCAGCTGTAGCTTGTTGTAATCTTGCTCTCAAATTGCTAAATAATGTTGCTGTCAGCCTGTCTACATTAAGTTCAGTTTTGCCATGTGCTTTGCTAGTGATACATGCACCCTATGAACTTTGTATTGCCATTATTAGCTTCATAAACATGTCATGTTGCTGTTTGTTGCCTTTTCATGCCATGTAATGCTCTGCGGTGAGTGGTACAAGCTCACCAACATGCCTACTTATCGTTGTTCCTGCCATGTATGAATCTGTCATATAACTTGCCATGTTTACATGGGTGCCATCATATCTTCTGATGCTTTTTGGCTCATGGTCAGTAAAGGACTTCTGTTCTATAAATTTTGTAGAGTCATGATATGCCTTATTTTGCTATAATAAGTTCATGTAGCATGTCGTTTGATAGCTCTAAACATTGCAACCTGATGTATTTCTGCAAAGTCTGAAACTGTTATTATTTGCAATCTTGCCATGTGTTTTTTGAGCATGTTCTAGTGATTTCTGGAGATAGCTCAGTGTTCATGTTTTGTAATGAATTACCTGTACATCATGTGCATGCCTTTTGTTTTTATGTTGCGGTGCTGTAGCATGTTGTTTTGATGCTTGCAATATGTCTAGTTGCTGTTTTGGACAACTTATCCTTTAAACTTGTTTCATGTGTGTGTGGAACCGTTGCTCCGTTTTGAGTGTGCTATATATAAAACATGCTTGATTTTGCATGTAGTTTCATATTATCATGTTGCATCCTTGTTTTAAGGTGTTTGCTTGATGTTTGGATGCATTTTGCATCAATGCCAAGTTGAATTTGTTTTGCTCATATCTTCTAGGCCGTAGCTCCAAATCTAATGAACTTTATATGTATCTTGACTAGAATCTCATGTAGATCATCTTTGTGCATCTTAAATTTCTGTTTAACAACTTGAACATAAGGTTTATTCATATCTGGACCAATTTTGAAATTTGCATATCAGGACTTACCGGAATTGTCATATGTTGTTTCCGGCCTCATTTAAACTTGCTGTGATGTGTTGCTCTTGTATGCATCCTATTTTGCCATGAGTAGCTTCATGTAGCTTTGTCATGCATCATGCTTGTTGTGCATCATGTCTTGTCTATGTGTTGTGTGTTCACCATGTTGTGTGCTTCTTCTCGATAGTTCCCGTTTCGTTGCGATCGTGAGGATTCGTTCGTCTACGCTTGGTTCGTCTTCGTGGCTTCATCTTCTTCATGGACTCGTTCTTCTTCCTTGCGGGATTTCAGGCAAGATGACCACTACCCTGGATCTCACTACTATCATTGCTATGCTAGTTGCTTCGTTCTATCGCTTTGCTATGCTTCCTATCATTTGCTCTTCAAGCCTCCCAAATTGCCATGTTAGCCTCTAACCTTTTGCACCCTTCCTAGCAAACCATTGCTTGGCTATGTTACCGCTTTTGCTCAGCCCCTCTTATAGCGTTGTTAGTTGCAGGTGAAGTTGAAGATTTCTCCATGGTGGACAGGATTATGTTGGGATATCACAACATCTCTTATTTAATTAATGCATCTATATACTTGGTAAAGGGTGGAAGGCTTGGCCTTATGCCCGTGTTTTGTTCCACTCTTGCCGCCTAGTTTCCGTCATACCGGTGTTATGTTCCCGGATTTTATGCGTTCCTTATGCGGTTGGGTGATTTATGGGACCCCTTGACAGTTCGCTTTGAATAAAACTCCTCCAAAGAAGGCCCAACCTTGATTTTACCATTTGCCTCACCTAGCCCTTTTTCCCTTGGGTTTTCGGAGCCCGAGGGTCATCTTTATTTTACCCCCGGGCCAGTGCTCCTCCGAGTGTTGGTCCAAACTAGAGCACCGTGCGGGACCATTCCTTGGCAACTTGGATTACGCTTGCATCAGACGCTTAGCTTATCCGGTGTGCCACGAGAACGAGATATGTGCAGCTCCTATCGGGATTTGTCGACACATCCGGGCGGTCTTGCTGGTCTTGTTTTACCATTGTCGAAATGTCTTGTAAACCGGGATTCCGAGTCTGATCGGGTCTTCTTGGGAGAAGGTATATCCTTCGTTGATCGCGAGAGCTTATCATGGGTTAAGTTGGGACACCCCTGCAGGGTATAAACTTTCGAGAGCCGTGCCCACGGTTATGTGGCAGATGGGAATTTGTTAATGTCCGGTTGTAGATAACTTGACACCAGATCCGAATTAAAACGCATCAACCGTGTGTGTAGCCGTGATGGTCTCTTTTTGGCGGAGTCCGGGAAGTGAACATGGTTTTGGGTTATGTTTGACGTAAGTAGGAGTTCAGGATCACTTCTTGATCATTGCTAGCTTCACAACCGTTCCGCTTGCTCTCTTCTCGCTCTTAGTTGCGTATGTTAGACACCATATATGCTTAGTCGCTGCTGCAACCTCACCACTTTACCCCTTCCTTTCCCTTTAAGCTTTGCTAGTCTTGATACCCATGGTAATGGGATTGCTGAGTCCTCGCGGCTCACAGATTACTACAACAACAGTTCCAGGTACAGGTTATGCGATGATCATGAAGCGAGAGCGATGGTTGCTTGTTTTGGAGTTCTTCTTCTGCTTCTTCTTTGATCAGGGGATAGGTTCCAGGTCGGCAGCCTGGGCTAGTAGGGTGGATGTCGTTTGAGTTTCTGTTTGTGTTTCATCCGTAGTCGGATGATGCTCTTATGTATGTTGTATTGATGTACTCTTGTGGCATTGTTTGCCTTATGTATGTATCCCTACCTATTATGTAATGTTGATGTAATGATATCCACCTTGCAAAAGCGTCTTCAAGATGCGCTTCTATCCTTGGTGGGACCTTCGAGTTCCTTTAGGATAGGGTCGCATCTTGGGAGTGACATATACCTTTGCCATGCAATTGTGACCCTTGCTTGCATCTACCCATGCTTCACCATTATGATACTCCTATGTGTATTTGCATGCTTGGTGGAGATCCTTGTTGCTATTTCCATGTTTATCATGTGCCCCATGCTATTGATGCTATTTTGCTCATATCTTGCTTTCATGTTTGTGCTATGTCATGTGATTTACGCATGCCCACTATTTGCACACATGACATGCTTGCCATGATTCCTTCTAGTACGTTGCATCTTCGCACTACTAGCTTGCTTGACTTGATCGCTATGATTGCTTGCTATGTTGCATCACCCATGTTCCACTATCACTTGCTTTCTTGGGTTGATGACATATATGTTCATGCCTCTCACTTGATTTGTCTTGATCATTGTCTCTTGTCTCCATTAGTTGCATCTCTCATATCACCCTGTGTTGAGTGCCAACTTGCTATGCTTATTGATCGTGGAGACTTGGACATATTACGTGTGATGCATGCTTGCTTACTTGAGCCTATTGTCTTTGGTTGTAGTTGCATCATATGCTTTCATACCATACCACACCTTGTTCTTTCTTATGATAAGAATGATGAAAACACTTGTTGGGTATCTCGCCCCACGAATGATAGGTCTTGCATTTGCACTAACCTCATTTGTTTTTCCGAGTGTTTGTCATGTTCTTTCATTTTGAAGGATTCACAAGGCGGTACCATAAAAAGACATTTTGGTTATGTGAAGGTATACATGATGTACAACTCCAACATCTTTGGGAACTTTCTTGAGGTGAACTCCTTCTCTTTGAGCCATCCTCAAATATGCATATTGGATGGGTCAATCTTTCATTGTTGTTTCCTTCTTGTTGTCTACATGATACATCTCGTGAACGGAGGAGCGGCATTGGAGATTGGCTACATGGACCCTCACATTGAGGAGCGCTCGCACTTATTGGATGCACCTTCGGAACTCCACTCATGCCTCGACATCGAGCTTTGGTACACCAACACCTCCATATTTGTTGATCGTGCTCATACATGTCATGCTCGATGGACGTATCATAGTCACCACAAGTTTGCACCCCATGCATGGATTGACTCACATTATGCTTGTCTTGTTGCATCTATTTCCATGTCATCCATGATATATGAGCTTGTGCACTTCCTTAGCAAATTTGTTGTGATCTACCTTGATGGCATATTCATATATGATGATCATTTTGTCCACCAACAATTGCATGATAACATACACATGTTGAGCATGCATTGCCATATTCATGCTATTGACAAACCGTCTCATTATGACATCATTTTGCACCGTGGTTGCATTGATCACATTCACGACACCTTTGTGTGCCCAATTCATGAATTTTCTCTCATGAATGCTTTACATGTCATTTTACATCATTTGGATAAGCATCTCATGCCTTGCCATGAACAATTCCTTTGGACGGACTCATTCTTACATGATGGACACTTTGTGTGCGCTAACCATTGTATTTCCGAGTGTTGCTTGTGTTTGCTCTTTTTGCATGTATATCACTCCGGCGACACTTTGGACTACTTGGATTGCGCCATGTCTTCAACTTCGTCCAACTACAAGTCCGTCTGCGATAATCGTTTCCATGGTGATGAGGATCACGATCCGAGGTCGGATCTTTCCCAAGGGGGGTGGGTGGGGAGATGATGCGGAGCATCCCACGTTCATCCCCATGTACACTCCGACTACTCTCCAAACCCCAAGAGGACTTATGATGAGACCTCAACTATACGCCATTGGACACAAGGTGAACTCGCTCCATTCCGAACCTTCACTTCCTACATGTGAGACATGGCTACTACCTCCAACGTGTGTTCTATGCATGATCAGGTACTTGGAGGAAAGCCACGAAGCCACCACATTCAACGGAACAGCTAGCGAGGACGCCAAGTACAAGGACCAAGAGAAGAAGTTGCGCTGGCTTCTGCCACCGGACGATCGCCCAGCCCGGACGTCGGCCCCCGAGACCCGAAATAATCTATGGACGACCGAGCCACCGGACATCCGACGACTCCCAGCCGGACGACCGCCAGACACCGGACGTCTAACACTCTCCAGCGCCGGACGACCGGCAAGCGACCGGACGTCCGACACCACTCCGAGCCAAAACGCCGGACATCTTACATGCACCGGACGGCCGGACCCTCGCGAGCCACCGGACGTCCGGTACTGTCAGACGTCAAGCGCCTGTGCGCCCGCCCGTGTGTTGGGCCGAAGCCACTTACCCTTTTATTCGCCTAGACTATATATACTCCTCCACCTCCTCCTAGTTAGGGTTAGCGTTGATTTAGCTCATTCGTGATAGAGCTTCGCTCATCCATATCGGATCTCCTCCTCGTGAGAGACCACGGCCTCTTCGGAGAAGATCCACCATGGATTCAAGACCCCTTGACGGGAAGATCCCTCGTGGATTCAAGACCTCCTCTCGGAGATGAGCTAGCGCCACTTGTATCGTCTGTTGTTGACTTTGGATCATGTATCTCCCTTTGTGTTCATCGATCTAGCACGTGTGTGATTGATCTTGTTGGTTTGAGTGATTCTCTTGTGTTTCCCCCCGTGATTTCCCTCGTGTTCTTCTGCTCGTTCTTCGTGTTCCTCGTAGGGATCCTCTCCAAACGTGAAAGATCGTCCACATAGGGTTCCGCCCTACACCATTATGGTTGCATCTGAGTACTTATTCCGCTGCAAGTAGTTCTTCGCTTAGGAATTTCCTCACCCTGAAATTCCTCAGTGAAGAATTCATAAAAATCGCCTATTCACCCCCTCTAGTCGACTTAACGCACTTTCAATTGGTAACAGAGCAAGGTACTCCCTTGTTACGTGTGATTTTGGTTTAACCGCCTAGAGTTTTAGTTATGTCGACCCTTGAGGAATGAAGATCGTGTCATGCCCCATCTTTGACGGTCATGATTATCCCAAGTGGAAGGCCATGATGAAGAAGCGACTCATGGCGATGAACAACGAGCTGTGGACCGTCACTGAGATTGGTCTTATCGATCTGTGCAAGATGGCCGAGGCTAATGACATTCGCAAGTACACTCTTCTCAACCTCACGGCGAAGGACATCATCTCCTCTGTCATCTCAAAATCAGTTCAGGAACATTATGCATCTCAGCCATGCGAAGCTTATCTGGGACTGACTCTCTGAGGTCTATGAAGGTCAGAGATCCCTAGTTTGAGGATTTTATGGTATCTGGCAAGGCTATGACTTTCGAGCCAGAATCATCATCCTTTGCACCATGTCTTATGGAAAAAGGTGCCAAGGTAACTGAATGCTACCTATCTGAATCTAGTGATGATGAATCTGGTGACGAATTTGGGCCTAGCTATACCAAACTTGCTTCCCTGGCCACTAAACAACAAAGAGCTTTGGAAAAAGTTCAAAATATGCTTAATGAGAGCGATGATATGTTGGGCGAAGACATGGATCACACCAAAACTTTGACTGAAAATCTTCAGAGACTTCAGTCCAAGTTTGACAATCTTCAAAATCATCATAACACTCTCTTATCTGATCATGAGAATCTTTCTTATGAATTTCTTCAAAGAAAGCAAGGTCTTGAGAAGCTAAGGGAGAGTTATGAAGATCTTCAGAAGGGGCGTGATTCACTACTTGCTCAACAAATCAGCGCTGCTCAGGAAGAATTTACTCCTCCATGCTTGAAGTGCATTGAACGTTAATCTGCTAATTCTTCACCTGAATGTTCGGATGCTTCTACTGCTACAAATTCTTCACCTGTCTCTGCTATCACTAATTCCTCATCTGAGGATATTGCTAGTATCGCTGACAATGCAGGGCTGAAGGAATTGTATGTGACAGGCATGTACAAAAGCCTCAAAGGGCATCAGGCTCTTTGTGATGTGCTTAAAAAGCAGATCCTCAACAGCAACCCAAGGAAAGAGGGTATTGCCTTTGAGAGGAAACTCAATGCTGACGGAACATACTAGAAGCCTGAGCAGTACCCAAAAACCTCATGGGTTGCTGCAAAGGGACCTCCAGTAGATCCATCTACGTTATCTGGCTTTACATGTCAATCTCCTCATTCTTCTGATGAGTCATTCGACTCGAACTATAAACTACTCAAAAATCAGAATGGTGAAGTATTTGCTAGATATGTTGGCACTAACTGCAGGAACGGTTCCCCTATGAGGAAAATTTGGGTTCCCAAAAGGTGCCTTGAAAGTCTTCAGGTGAATGTCATCATGAGGGGTTCCCAAAAGGGGTTCCCAAATTCTTCATATGGATCCAAGTCCTCATTCGGACCAAATTCCTCACATGGATCAAATCCCTCAAAAGGATCAAAGTCCTCATATGAACATCATCGTGCTAACACTTCTGTTTCGCAGGGAAGATCTAAGGGCTATGAATATGAGCATTATTCTTCTAACCATTATGTTCATAAGTCCTCGAAGAATTTCTTTGCTTATTCATATGCTTACCCTAACTCCTCTTATGTGAAACGAAGTGGGTAGCTTCTATGCCACCTTTCTCTTATGGAGCTCGCAGAATGATGAACTCTTTGCCACCCCTTCATATGTGGGTGGTGAAGAAAAAGAACAAATCTCTTATGCAGGGTCAGGTCTCCAAACGTACTTAAACGTCTGAAGAATTTACTGGAGACCAAAATTTGCTTGAAAGGACGCAAGCAAAACATGAAGAAATGAATTTTCATTTCTCACGTCCTCATATTGCTATATCTGATCTATTGCTTGATGAAATTGATCTGATGAATTTTATGTCATATTCTTAACTGATGAAGTATATGAGTTAAATAGTCGCACTAATTCATCTGCAGGATGATCAACCTAAATCCTTGAGTGGGTCCTCGATAGTGGATGTACAAATCACATGACTGGTGAAAAGAATCTATTGATGGATGCTCCCTTATGTCCATCGCATCTGAAGCATATCACCTACGCCGACAAAGGAGAAAGCAAGGTATTGGGTCTAGGTAAGGTTGCGATCTCAAAGGATCGACACATGGACAAAGTCATGCTTGTCGAGTCCTTAGGATTCAACCTCATGTCAGTCTTAATGCTTTGTGATCTTGATATGGTCATTATCTTTGGCAAGTATCGTTGTGTTGTGATCATGGAAGCTGACCGTTCCAAAGTCTTCGAAGTCATTAGGAGAGGAGATTTGTATATTGTTGATTTCTCTACAGGACCACAACCAGCTATATGTCTACTTGCAAAAGCTTTAGAAGGCTAGCTATGGCATCGACGACTTGGTCATGCTGGCATGAGGAACTTGCACACGCTCGCGAAGAAGAAGCATGTCGTTGGCATTGAGAATGTCAAATTCCTCAAGGATCACTTGTGCGGAGCCTGTGAAGCTGGAAAGATGACCAAGGCCAAGCATCCATCAAAGACTATCATGACTACCACTCAACCATTTGAATTGCTTCACATGGATCTCTTTTGTCCTAATCATTATTCTGCATTCACTAATGAAGCATCTCTATATGGCTTTGTTATTGTTGATGATTACTCTCGTTACACATGGGTGCATATCGCCACTTACAAATGTGAAGTGCAGGAAGTCTTCAACCGATTTTCCTCGAGGGCTTCAACTAAATTTGGTGTGAAGATCAAGCTCATCAGAAGTGACAACGGAACTGAGTTGAAGAATACTGGTCTTGATGACTATCTTGATGAACTTGGTATTACTCATGAGTTATCTGCTCCTTATACTCCTAAGCAGAATGGCGTCGTGGAGCGCAAGAACAGGACTCTTGTTGAGATGGCTCGCTCTATGCTTGATGAATACAAGACACCTCGTCATTTCTGGATTGAGGCAATTGATATTGCGTGCCACATCATCAATAGGGTGTATCTTCACAAATTCTTCAAGAAGACTGCATATGAACTCCTCACTAACAGGAAACCTAAGTGAGTTATTTCAAAGTCTTCGGTGCTAAATGTTGGATTAGAGATCCTCATCACAATTCTAAATTTGCACCGAAAGCACATGAAGGTTTTATGCTTGGTTACGGAAAGGACTCGCACACCTATAGAGTCTTCAACACCGTTCACCACAAGGTTGTTGAAACTGTAGATGTGCGGTTCGATGAAAATAATGGCTCGCAAAGAGAGCACCTACCTCCTATGCTAGATGAACAGTCTCCTGAGGAAACAATCAAGTTTAAGGCTACTGAGGATGTCATTCCTACTGAATAATTTGCTGAAGAAGTCATTCCAGACCGTGAAGAACATCATGCTGGTGCACGTGAAGAAAATGGTGCTAAAGAAAATGCTGATCCAATTCCTCGTCGTCAACCCGCTCATCCTCGCGTTGCAAATGAAGTGCAGATTGAGAAAATCATCAGCGACATCAATGCACCAGGTCCTCTCACACGCTCAAAATCTTCACATTTGTCTAACTTTTGTGGGCACTTTGCTTTCGTCTCTATCACAGAGCCCACTAAGGTAGATGAAGCATTTTTGGAGCCTGAGTGGATTCAAGCCATGCAAGAGGAATTGCATCAGTTTGAGCTCAACAACGTCTGGGAACTCGTCAAGCGACCAGACCCTTGCAAGCACAATATCATCAGCACAAAGTGGATCTACCGCAACAAGCAAGATGAAAATGGCCTTGTGGTGAGGAATAAGGCACGGCTTGTAGCTCAAGGCTACACACAGGTTGAAGGAATTGATTTCGATGAAACTTTTGCACCTGTTGCTAGACTTGAGGCTATTTGCATATTACTTGCTTATGTTAACCATCATGACATCATCTTATATCAAAATGGATGTGAAAATTGCATTCCTCAATGGTAAGCTTGAGGAAGAAGTATATGTTGATCAACCCCCAGGTTTTGAAGATCCAAAGCATCCTCACAAAGTCTTCAGACTCAATAAGGCCCTCTATGGCCTCAAGCAGGCCCCTCGGGCGTGGTATGATACTTTGAAGGAATTCCTCATGAAGAAAGGCTTCAAACCTGGTTCACTTGACCCAACCCTTTTCACTAAATCTTATGATGATGAATTGTTTGTGTGCCAAATATATGTTGATGATATCATTTTTGGCTGTACTGACCAACGTTACACCGACGAATTTGGTTATATGATGAGGGAGAATATGAAATGTCTGTGATGGGAGAATTGAAATTCTTCTTAGGTCTTCAAATTTGTCAACAGCGCAACGGCATCTTCATATCTCAGGAGAAATACCTCAAATATGTACTAAGGAAATTCGGCATGCAAGATTGCAAAGGCGTCAAAATCCCTATGCCCACAAATGGCCATCTATGCACTGATGAAAATGGTATTGACTTCGATCAAAAGGTATACCGCTCCATGATTGGCTCTTTATTGTATCTATGTGCATCTAGGCCAGATATGCTTAGTGTTTGCATGTGTGCCTGATTTCAAGCTACACCGAAGGAATCACACCATAAGGCTGTGAAGCATATTCTTTGTTATCTAGCTCACACTCCAACACTAGGATTATGGTATCCCAAGGGCTCGGCTTTTGATCTCATTGGATATTCAGACTCTGACTATGCTCGTGATCATGTGGACCGCAAGTCAACATCACGCACATGCCATTTCCTTGGACGATCCTTAGTCTGTTGGTCCTCGAAGAGACAGAACTGTGTATCACTGTCTACTACTAAAGCTGAGTACATTGCTTCTAGATCGTGCTGTGCTCCATTGCTGTGGATGAAGCAAACCCTCAAGGACTACGGCGTCAACGTGAAGAATGTGCCACTCTATTGTGACAATGAGAGTGCCATCAAGATTGCTCATAACCACATTCAAAGACTCGAAGACAAAGCACATTCAGATTCGTCATCATTTTCTTTGTGATCATGTGTTGAAGGGCGACATCTCTATCGAGCACGTGAAGACTGAAGCACCGCTAGCTAATATCTTCACAAAGCCCTTGGATGAGAAGAGATTTAGCAAGTTGCGGTGTGAGCTAAATATCTTAGAATCTTCGAATGTCCTTTGAAAAGGACACACATCCTAACACTTATGCAAAATTGATGACTTAGATGTGCAACACACGAAGTAACATTTTCTTCAATCAATGAAGACTAACACTCTAAGTGTGAAGAAATTAACGAAGAATTTGATTCTCGAGCCCTCGACAATTGTACGCCAAGGCCCAAATCGTCATTCTTATACGGTGAGTCACGCCACCAACAAAAGTTGGAAATCTTCAATTTGAGTTTTTGTTCTTGAAATTCCTCAGTTGTTCAATTTCGTCAACTTTGCATTATCTTCACTGTTTCCGTCGTTGTTCTTCATTGACTATATAGCAATAAGTGAATGAGTTTATGTCCTCTACATCATTCACTTATTGCTATTTCTTCAAGTTGCCTTTTCTGCTAAGTGAATGCACTACAAAAAAAAGACACATCCGTGACATTTTGGGCCGAACGAATTTTTTTTATGTCATACATATGACACTTCTATGACGATAATTGTGACAAAACCCGGTATCATCATAGATGTGGTGGGATCCTACTTCTATGACAAAAAATCATGACAGAAAATGGGCTTTTAAATCTGGGCGGGCGAGACGCAGCTGCATGACATTCTTTGGGCCGTCCATGACGGAAAAACCGTGGTAGAAGCGAGGGAGGAAAATTTTGGGGAGTTCCGGTTACGGTGGAGGTCGGGGCGAAGCGATGCATCGCTTTCTCGTACACATACGTGCGTGTGTGCGGCGTTGGCTCTAATCGAACCCGAAGCGAGGCGTTGGGCTCTAATCAACCCGGCGATTGCATGCAGGCTACGTTCTATCAACCCGAGCGATCGATCGATGGTACGTTAATCGAACCCGATCAAGCGATTCGCCGCTATTCTGCTAATCAAGCCGATCGATTGGATGAATAGTGAGCGTTGCGGGGGTTTGGATGAGCGATTGGCGGTGGCGTTGCCTCTGGATGAACGGGACCCGTGGTGTGGTGGAGTCTTTGGATGAGCGATAGATGGTGGAGGGTGCCCGTGGAGGGGTGGTTGATCAGACCCGTGGTGTGGAGGGCTGGATGAATAGTAGACGGTGGAGGGTGCCCGTGGAGGGTGGTTGAACAGACCCCGTGGTGTGGAGGGCTGGATGAGCGATGAGACGGTGGAGGGTGCTTGTGGAGGGGTGGTTGAACAGACCCCGTGGTGTGGAGGGCTGGATGAGCAGGTAGATGATGGAGGGGTGGTTGAACAAGAGCTTGTGGAGTAAGCGCGAGTGGAGGCCGGATGAACAGGAGCCCGTGGAGGCCGGAGGAGGTCGACGGTGGAGATGAACAGATCTCGTGGAGTCCTGCTTTTGGCACGCCACGCCTCCCAATGACCAGACCCCTGCTTTCGACCATAAGGCTCCAACACAAGTACGTTTCCTCCGTTTTGCGGTACGCCACACCCCTCCTGATCAACAGGACCCCCGTTTCGACCATGGAAGGTCCGTTTCGTCCGTTTTGCGGTACGCCACACCCCTCCCGATCAACAGGACCCCCGTTTCGACCGTAGAAGGTCCGTTTTCCTCCGCTTTTGCGACGCTGCACCCCTCCCGACCAACAGGACCCTGTTCCGAACGTAGGAGGTCCGTTTCCTCCGTTGTGCGGTATGCCAGGCCTCGTTTCCATCGCTTGTTCCGTCCAAGCCCTCCCGATGAACACGACCACGCATTCCGTTCCGACCCAGCCGGTTGGCTCCCACGCGTTTCGTTGCCTCCCGATTAACACGACGCATTTCGTTGCCTCCCCATGAACACGACACATTCCGTTGCCTCCCCATGAACACTACGACGATGATGTTTCTCCGTTCCGACCCAACCATGTACATGTAGCTGGTGGGTCCCAGCAGTCAGGGGGCGAATCGTTTTTTTGCCCGGACGCACTTCCTTGTGTGCGAAGATGTAGTTAGTGGGTCCCGGCAGTCGAGGGCGAATCGATTTTTTTGCCCGGACGCGCTTCCTTGTGTGCGAAGATGTAGCTGGTGGGTCCCAGCAGTCAGGGGGAAATGTTTTTTTCGCGAAATCTGAAGGTGGTCCGGTGGGTCCCAAATTGTCGATTGGAGGAATCATTGTTTTCCGCGTAATAAGGATGCACTTCCTTGTCGCGGCCGTGGACCCAGCTGTCGGCCTCTCCACGCATGATCCACGTCCGATGGAAGTCGTTCCTTGACCATCGCCGACCACGCCACCGAGAGCACCGAGGGTGGTGGACGACGGCGAGGCCTAGGAAGGGGACGACGGGAGCCGGGAAAGACGCGACATTGGAAGCCAGCGGAGAAGGAGTACGAGGGTTCACTGGTTCGGCTGCGGTGTGAGGCTGCCGTCGCCGCAGGGCCTGGCCAGCGGTGGGAATAGTAGGGGACGGTGAGGCCTCGGCGGTAGCACAGCCGGCAACGGGAGGCAGGAGCATGCGGCACGACCGGCGCTGCTTTGGGCGGCTGGAGCAAGAAGACCAGAGGTTGAAGAAGCACTACGGCCGTTGGATGGACATCGTACGATCACTGGAGCTAGAATCGTTCATATTGACTAAAGTTGACAAAGGCCCCCATCCTGGCCAACTTAGTAGGCCCACAAGTCAGCCTCTCACCATGGTGGGTCCTAGCTAGGTGGGGAGTATTCATTTTTGTGCGTAATAAGGAGCCACTTCCGTGGGTCCGAGTTAACAATGGGGAACGTTTTTTCGTGAAATACGCCGCCCGTCCGGTGGGTCCCAGCAATCGGGGAACGTTTTTTTGAAATAAGGTGGCTCGTCTGTGGGTCCCTATTTGTCGGTGGAGGAATAATTACTTTGGCGTAATAAGGAGGCACTTTCTTGCGGCCGCTGGACCCGGTGTCAGCCTCTCCACGACAAGACTCTTCCGATGGAAGTCGATCATTGACCATATTGACCACGCCACGCCGAGAGCACCAGGCGGTGGTGCGGGACGACGGCGAGGCCTAGGAAGGGGACGACGCGAGCCGGGAAGACGCAGCAGTGGAAGCCCAGCGTGAAGAGGAGTACGAGGGTTCACCGTTCGCTGCGGTGTGAGGCTGCCGTCGCCCTTGAATAACAAGGCGTGTGGGTGAGTAGAGGATGGCACGGCCCAGGTGGGAGTAGTACGGGACGGTGAGGCCTCCATGACATCACAAGCCGCCACAGAGGCGTGAGCACGCGACACGACCGGCGCTGCTTTGGGCGGCTGGAGCAAGAAGACCAGAGGTTGAAGAAGCACTAAGGCCGTTGGATGGATATCGTACGATCACTGCAGCTAGAATCGTTTATATTGACTAAGTTGGCAAAGCCCTTGGTACGCGTCAACTTAGTAGGCCCACAGCTCGGATTTGGCAGAGAACATATAGCCCATTTGCGATTTGTAAGAATGTACAACTCATTTTTTAATTCTAATGGAATTTACTACATCCCATTTACAATTTGTTAAAAGTACAACCCAACTTCTAGCTAGGACAACGATTAATAATTTCAAACAACCGCTCAAAACAGAATTCAAAAAAAATTCCCACATTTTGATGGGATCCGAAATATTTTTATCCAAAATTTCTAGTCAGGTTAAATATAATTTCAAAATAAAGTTGTATTACGTTAAAATCCAACGAAATATTGCGCGCGCAACAACTAATGAAATTAAAATTTTCAAATTCTAAAAATAATATATATTTCAAACTAATTACGTGTTTGGTGCATAATAACTGTCCAGTTATTATAATTAAATCCCATTTATTATTTCTTAAAGTCCATTTTCTTGTTAAGCCTAACGCATACCTCCCTGTGAAAGTTTGCAGCCTAAGCGGGCAGAGAATAACAAGTTGACCAGATATTGTGTACAACCTGGCCCGATTGCATTGTTGATGTTGAAAAAAGGCATGTGTAGTACAAGACAACCTAACATGGTTTCTCCGCCCACATTCAATGACGCCGGAAAAGGCCCAAACAAGGCTTCAGACAACTTTTGAAGTCACTGAGCTCAATTAATAACTTAAGAAAAAAGTTAGATTACAGTGGAACCTAATTAAAAGCTGTCACGAGCAAATAAATAATTCAATGGGTCCCACTTGTGCGTGTGCGTGTGTGTGTGTGCGTGTGTGTGTGAGTGTGTGAGAGAGAGATAGAGAGAGAGACCCATCGGTCGATGCTCGTAAATACATCTTTCAGCCATATGCATCGCTGATGCTCAGTAAAAACTTATATAGTTGACACAATCATATAGAACATCATAGCACACTGAACTTGCATACAAGAATTTCACGCAGGCGGCACAATCAGGATGGAAGCAGTGGATCGCTACGGGAAGGGCTATGTTGAAACCAAAGAAGTCGTACATAATAGTTCATCGTCTTCATCAATGACGGGGAAATATCTTGAATGTTGTGCAAAAAAAACAGACAGACAACACAATAAGTTCTGCTAGCACATTAAGTTGATGTACATCCCTTTCTAAAAAAAGTTCAGGGACAAAATTAGAACAGGTCACAATCAAATGTACTGGCATATCAGTGCTTCACACCCGTAGCTCGGATTTAACTAGTATCTGACAAGATTCAGTTGTTACCTCAAGTTAGAGCACATCCAGGCAGCCAACCCCGCCTCTTCTCCCAAAGAAGCAGTGGCCTCCGCCGCGCGATGGAGTAGGCCCCGTGCCATCCATCGTTCCGAGCAACACAGGGAAAGTCTGACGTTGACTCCTGTAATGGACGTCATCGACGGACCCTGGCACCAGCGGCGGCGGTAGGACTTCGATTGATGGATTGACCACTTCTTCGACATGCACAAACACTCGATATAGGTACATCCCTAACGTGGTCCGCGGCGGCCTTGGTGGCGCATTTAATAGTACAACCCCGGTTCCTGCACCGGTATCTCAATACCAATCACCTTCGGTATGGTGGACGACTTCTTCATCCATGCCATAACCGTCAGAGCCCAACTGTCTGGAGGAACAAACATACTTACGAGCTCACCTCCAAGGTCGTTGATAAGCTTGTTCATGGACTCGATGTTCCAAGCACGTCGAGGCATGCCGTGGAAGGTAAGCCTTGTTAAAAACTCAAGCTCAGAGGGCACTGAGCCCCATCCTGGTTGCCATCGATCAAAGCTCACCAGCACGCCATCGCAGAACAAACGCCGGGATGATTCGAACACACGACTGCAGTCGAAAGTTGTCCAGAACCTGACGAAGAAATCAGCCGGTGGCGGACAGACTTCGACGAGCAAGTCACTTATTTGGATGTCGTGCGCAATGCCAAGAGCTTTGACAAGGTGGTCCGACGTGACGGGAGGCCGGTCGCCGTTGATGGTTACCATCAGCACTTTGCCAGCAAACTGGTCGTCAAGCGCCGCCATGACACTGTTGAGCGACGATGCAGCGACCAAGGCGGATGACAGACCTCGTGATCTCCGGCTCGAGATCCGCGTTGACCGGCGACATGATAGTGCACTTGAGTATGTGGAGTACAGGAGGGGATTTGGGGAACTGGAGTAGGAATCGAGATTCCAGAGGTGGGGAGGGGCTAAGACCTGGGATGAAAAGGTAGCATGAATTTTGAGCACGCTGCCAATATGTTTCCTCGGCGCAAGCGCACGAAAACACCAGTGGCGCCCACATGTCGGCCTAAGAGTCCTTATTCTTTCTTTTTTGGAGAGCCCGACCTTTTTTCAGGATCTTTTGAGAGCCCGGCCTGAGAGTCATAATTGACCTGTTTGGCATTGCGTTACTACTCGGCCCATATTCAACGACACCTCACTGGCCCAAACAAGTGTACATCATCGAAAAGACACCGAGCTCAAATTATATAACTTGAAAAAAGGAGATATACTCTGAATACTCGAGAATGGTGATGCCCTCATTTTGCCCACCAGTAGTCCGAGACAATAAACAGTTCGAAACAACGATATATACAACATTCAAACACTGACTAGTGACTACTACTGACTAAAACAACAAGACATGATAGTTCATAGGAAGTCTTGCTACACCACCAAAATGCACACATCTGCAACGCTCAGACTCTCGTGAGCCAGACGAGAATGGCATTCTAAACAGAAGCAACTATTACATAGTAAGAGTGACATAGACGAGGATGACCAAATGACAAGGAATATGCATAACAAAAGAAAGAACTACCCATCCAGAACCAGCAGCAAAGACAACAAAGTCATTCAAGAGATGATCCAACACCATCATAATTTGCAGCACCGCTTCGGTGACGATGATCCGGAGACACCAAGACTCCACCCTTTCGATGCAACAACCCAATTACCTATCAACCTCAAGGCTTGAACCACATCATCGCTGTCAGTAATTGAGACATCCAAGGATCAAAGTTAATCCCGATGCCTTTGTCATTCTCACCTTCTTTTGGCTGCGGTTGTATTGTTGACAATCGGGGAGTTTGCTCCGAACTCCTAGGGCTCGCCGTGTAGACACAGTTTTTTTCCATAGCAAACATAGCCTCTCTGCCATCAAGGTCCTTGCCAACGGTGATCTCCTGGTTAATCGGATAATTGAGTCCGAGAAACAGAGAGTGTGAACCAAGGCTGTTTACCCGCCTCCAAATAAAAAATCCTAAAGGCCCCAATAAGCTGGTATCCTGCTCATAGACGTAATAACCACTGTCCAAATACTCACGTATTACACGGTGCTTGTATATAGTGGGGTTTTTGCAATATAACTTTTCCGGCTCATGTGTCCGAATGATCATCAGTCTTTTGCCGTCAGTTCGTTGAGCGAGGAACCGGTTGTGCTTCCCTGTTTTTGGCAAAGGTGGTGTGATTACAAAGGGCAAGAATCGAGGGACAACGCATCATATCAAAAAGGACAAGCATTGTTAATGTAAGATCAGCATTGTTCAGAGTATGAGTAGGATAATGCAAGAAACAACATTGATATGTCCCTGTTGGAACTGGGAGGAAAATACAGGGAAATGTATACTGGGTTCGAAAATATAGACGTGCCATGCATGGTTATACTCATGTTATCTCGCAATCGATTCTTCACAGGAAACTACCATGTCATGCATGTTATGTAATCATGTTCTGTCCTCACAAAAAAATTCTTCAAGGTAACTAACAGACCATGCATTGTTATATACTCGTGTTTTGCGGGAAGAATTTTTGTGAGGATATTATTCTAGCCATTGATTGCTGAAGGGCGAATATAGGTATGTACACATGGTAAGCATTGCATGATTTCACTACTTCCAAATATAGAGTTCTCCATATGCACATTTACTTGCCTAATGTATGGTTAGATGAAACCAACAGTGTGGTGCATGTTTCTACATCATGAAAATGAGGAAAGTAACATGGCCATTGATACACATTCATATTTAGTAGTAGTATATAGATTACTGTAAAATAAGGATAATATCCATATATTCCTAACCGTTTGATTATTCAGGGTACAAATTGGCTGTAATGACATGGTCACAATTGCATGAATTAACTCATTCCAAATATAGACGATTTACGGCGTCCCTAATACATTGCCATAGTTCTACTCAAATTCTGCTCAAACAGGCATATGCCAATCATCACAAAAAGTTCAAACAGTGTCATGGCGTCATCATTAACATGAGACGGAAACAACTTACACGCGCCGTCCCAGCAATACATGGTGCCATCTGCTTTGTCAATCACGTAGATGATGCCATTGTGTTCAATAGCATCATAGAAGTGTGTATCAGCTATGCCGATGATCCACTGCGAGCCGAGTTGTCTCCAGCTAAAGAAGGCACCGGCGTAAAGATAGGCGAGTCCGCAGTTGAACAAGGCAATTAGCTTGGAGTCTGCATAATTCGCATGTCGTGTGGGCACTTGGAAGATTACAATCTTCTGCAAAACAAGGTCCGTCCAACTGACGTAGTAATCTAGATGACTTGGACTGCGATGGTAATACTCTATATAATCCAACGGAGGAAGGATAATCTCATGGGAGGTCTGGAAGTTCACGAGCACCAACTTTTTACCGTCTTCTCTGAAGGCAACCATCCAGTGGGAGTTCATGCCGACCCAGTACATACCTGCCAAGAAGTTTCGGGCGATGGTGATCGGTTCGATGTTGAGGGAAATGATGTACGGCGACCCACTACATACCTGCAAAGAAGTTTCGGCTAATGGAGATCGGATTGAAGTCGAGGGGCATCATGCACGCCTCCGTATGTGGTGGCCAATCTCGCAAGACCAGATAGCAGCAAGCAGGGTGTCTTGAAAAGCTTAGGCCTCGCTTCGATGATGGCCGTGTGCATGTCCCTCGAGCATGCAGCCAGCCGCAGGGCGCTCAACATATCCATACACGAACAACAGAGGTCGAGGATGTCACTGGGGAGATTGCTCCAATCGCGGCTCATATGTATGCTGCACGGTTCACGTTCGGCCATGGTGGAGTTTGGAAGGGGGCTTGATTTACGGGGGAGAAGGATGTCGGTGCTGGAGCGGCTAGCGAGGGAATAGTGGTACTGGGAGAGGCGAGTGAGGCGATGGTACACGGGGGCATAGTGAGATGGAGATGGAGATGGAGACGGAGAAGGAGATGGAGATGGAGTGGTGCTATGGGAGCGGAGAGGGAGACGAGGCGAGGCGCCAATGTGCTGTATAGCGGTGGTGACAGACTGCACATTGCACAAGGTGAGGCTGACTTTGGTAACCCGAACACGCCGCCTGGACTAGTGTCAGGCGCAGGGTGTTGTCACTTCACTGTGAGGACCGGATGAATAGTATTTTGACAATCAAGTGTACCACAGTTGTACTACTACTACTAGTAGTAGGTACATGAGTACTCCAAAGATTGTATAGCGGAAATAGGTCTCCTGCTAGCATGCCCTGTTCACTTCATCGCTCGTGTATCATCCATATTGCGAAAGCGTAACCAAATTCTCGTGCATGCCCAATCAACGCCCTGCCGCTATGCATGCAGTGGTCGTTCTGGTGCATCAAGGACGGCATGTAGATCTTTCCACACTTGAGAAGAGGAAAAATGGAAAGGTAGAACGCGGCAGAAGAGGAAGAGAACGCTAGCTAACGAGGCTGGGAGGGGATCGAGAAGGAAGTTAATGCTCCAAGCCTAAAGGTTTTGGGAAAACCTGATTTTCATAAGGTGACTTATACTCACCTATACGGAGGGAGTATTCCTTAACTAGAGAATGTTGTGTCTCCCACTCACGCGCTCAAAAAAAACTACGACACATTTTTTATCTGTTTGCATAGGTCCCACCTATCAGGAAGGATGGGCACGTACATCTAACAGGTACGACTCATCGCCTACCCGCATAGCCTTTTCGCTTAGTCTACCTAGCCGCCTAATCAATCGCTTGCACGCCACTTCTCCCATTTACTTCTCCATCGGGAACCGATTCTCCTCGCTTCTTCACCTCCCCTTCGCCTTCATTTGCATCCAAACCCCACTGCATTCACATTGTTTTAACCTCTTTAAATAATCATCTACTACTTCAGTTAGACTAGCCATCTAATCCTAATTCTCCAAACCATAGCCCTCCGCTCCAGCGGTTCCAAATGGCGAAAAGAGATCGAGATGTAGGTTTTAGCGTCCAACATGTCCTCGTCAAGGCTCGATGCGCATAGTTGCCACCGTCATCGCTCCACCCAAGGGTTGTTCGGCAAAGGATCAACAATGTATCCAACTCCCTCGAAAAGGTAGAGACGAGGGTCATCGGTCTCGACGCAGAGTACACGGAGGCGTGCCCTCGAAGATCCAACATGTCCGTCCTTCACCAGTGCCTCAAGATGATGTTTTAGTGTACCACATCATACACTCGCCCTCCATACCAGTGAGCTTCACGATTTCTTGTCTCGGGAGGACGTATACTTACGTGGGGCAGCCATCGAAGGGGACAAATGTAAGTCGGAGCCGTACAACCTTGATTTGAAAAGCATCACGACCTACAAACCGTAATCAAAATTCACTGTAGAAGATTGTGATAAATGACACCATCCCTTTTGACGTAGCAAATTTTGTGCTCGGTACAAATCTTCGTAAGGGTGACGAGACGGTGGCATTAAGGTCGTCTGGATGGGAGAATTATCCCTTGACGCATTTGAGCGGATAAAATATGCCGCCCTCAATGCCCGTGTGAGTTTCGAGATAGCCGCAAGGTCCAAAGAGCTTGTTGCGGCTGTCTCCCATAGAGAATGAGAAGAAGAAGAAGAAGAAGAAGAAGAAGAAGAAGAAGAAGAAGAAGAAGAAGAAGAAGAAGAAGAAGAAGAAGAAGAAGAAGAAGAAGAAGAAGAAGAAGAAGAAGAAGAAGAAGAAGAAGAAGAAGAAGAAGAAGAAGAAGAAGAAGAAGAAGAAGAAGAAGAAGAAGAAGAAGAAGAAGAAGAAGAAGAAGAAGAAGAAGAAGAAGAAGAAGAAGAAGAAGAAGAAGAAGAAGAAGAAGACGAAGACGACGAAGACGAAGACGAAGAAGAAGACGAAGACGAAGAAGAAGAAGAAGAAGAAGAAGAAGAAGAAGAAGAAGAAGAAGAAGAAGAAGAAGAAGAAGAAGAAGAAGAAGAAGAAGAAGAAGAAGAAGAAGAAGAAGAAGAAGAAGAAGAAGAAGAAGAAGAAGAAGAAGAAGAAGAAGAAGAAGAAGAAGAAGAAGAAGAAGAAGAAGAAGAAGAAGAAGAAGAAGAAGAAGAAGAAGAAGAAGAAGAAGAAGAAGAAGAAGAAGAAGAAGAAGAAGAAGAAGAAGAAGAAGAAGAAGAAGAAGAAGAAGAAGAAGAAGAAGAAGAAGAAGAAGAAGAAGAAGAAGAAGAAGAAGAAGAAGAAGAAGAAGAAGAAGAAGAAGAAGAAGAAGAAGAAGAAGAAGAAGAAGAAGAAGAAGAAGAAGAAGAAGAAGAAGAAGAAGAAGAAGAAGAAGAAGAAGAAGAAGAAGAAGAAGATGAATTCAATGGGTACGCAATTTATGAAATGGAGGCTATGTAATCATATGAGGTAACACTTTTAAGTAGCTGACTACAATATCCATTTCTTTTTGTGCGCCTCTACACTAACACGTCAATGCATTGTGTTTAAAGTAAATAACCAATGGCACTAAATTATCTATTTACACGAGAAATACATAGGCTGAGCGTTTGATCCATTTTTTGTGACCGAGCCACTACACACGTACGATTGGCCGCGCCCGTGTGAACGTCCAAGTTATCGGCGCCTCATCCTGAGTTATTGTCTTTTTTTTCTGGGTGGACTTCACACCAGTTATTAACTACTGATGCGTGCCGCGTGTACATAGTCTAGCATGACCTTCCCGCTAGCACGGTCTAAAATTAGTTGAAACTGGATATGAACGATCCCGCGGGCGGCAAAATCTCCCGCCTCCTTCTAAAATTTCCGCCACCTTAGTCTTTAGCTTGCGAAATCCCCCTTTTGTCCTTGGTGCACGGAGACCATGCCATAATACCGCCCTCATCTACATGATAGGTCGGGGCTGCTTTGGTAACTTCCGGTTCCCCCCACTACACGGCACCCCCAATTCCTCTCCCCCTCCCGCAAAACGACTAACTCCACAACACCAGAGCATCTTACATCACGCCATCCGTACTTCATCGCCTCTTTCTCCCTCCCTCTCGAAACCCTAGATCGCTCATCCACCGGCGCATTATAGCCCATTCATCGCCAACAAGGCCCACCTCGCCAGATCTGCTTCTACGGCCACATCTACCCCTCCCACCTCCCCTAGAAACAAGTAGACTGCTCATCCACCACTGTACCACAGCCCATTCAGTGCCGCCCTTGTCCACAGCGCCGAATCTTCTTCGCCGGTACTCTCGTCAACCGCCGTGCGTCTGCAGCGGCTCATTTGTACTCCTCACCGGAGACGCTTCGTCCAACCCCCCGGAGCCGCCCCACCGACGCCTCCGTCGACGGCCTCTGATCCTCTTCATCGACACCTTCCTCAACCCTATCGGAGCCGCTTCCCCGACACCTTCCTCAACCCTATCGGAGTAGCTTCGCCTATACCATTCTCAACCCTACCGGGGCCGCTTTGCCAACTCACAAGTCCACGGCCTCAGATCCGCTTCCTCGCACCCTCATCCAGCCTACCGGAGCAGCTTCTGACGCACCATCCATGGCCGCAAATCCGCATTGTCGACACCACCCTTAACCCAACCACTGGAGCAGCTTCTGACGCTCCGTCCACGGCCGCAGATCCGCATCATCGACACCATCCTTAACCCAACCACCGGTGCAGCTTCTGGCGCCCCGTCCACGGCCGCAGATCCGCGTCGTTGACACCATCCTTAACCCAACCACCGGAGCAGCTTCACCTACGCCCTCGTCCACGGCCACAGATCCGCTTCGCCCACACCATAGTCTACCCTACGGGAGCCGCTCCACAAACACCCTACTCGACGGTTCTAGATCTCCTTACCGGACCCCGACAACCAGCGCAGCGTCATCACCCTCGACGCTTTCTAACCTGATTCCCACTGCTCGAGAGATGCCAAGCACCCGCCATGGCCTAGGTACTTGTCACCTTTAAACCCGTCTAGCATCACCGCCCGATGTACTTCAAATATACTAACCGTCGTCATACCTGTTATGCAGCTAGCAAAACTACAAGGATGATGTTTCTTCCGGATCTAACAGCTTGGCCAACCAAGATCCCGGACCGAGGCATTGCTATGATCTTGTAAGCTGCGTCTCTCTCTCTTGTATTGTTCTCAGGCTCGCCAAATGCTTTGCTAGGATTTTCGACCAATAATCCCTTTGTGCGCATAATGATTTCTACCATTGGTCGCTAAATTAGATATGTAGATGTCATACATGATACTACCTCGTACCTCTGGTCCTAAATATAAGTCTTTCTAGATATTCCACTATAGGCTACATACGGAGCAAAATGAGTGAATCTACACTCGAAAATGCATCTATATACATCTGTATGTGGTCCATACTAGAATCTCTACAAAGACATATATTTAGGAACAGGGGCAGTACATTACACAAAATCGTAGGTGGCATGTAGGAATTCCAAGGCACTACATTAGGCTCCCTCAGAGTGCCTCGCTAGTCCAAAGATACGTAGTCATGGCTAGTTTATGGTACGCACACAATCGTTAATTGGTGGTTTAAATATGCAAGGGACATGCAATGTAGTATCATGTAGAGATGTCCGAAATTAGCCGTGTCAACTTGCAGATAGGGTTACACAATGAAAAAGTACAAGATGTATGTGGCAATTTCATGGAACATCGCAAAAAGGAGAGGCAGCGGTGAGCCTATACAGGTGCTATGGTACGTCACTCCTCCATTGCAATCATCGTGACATGTTATTTGTATGCCAGTTCTATTACCCAAGTTTCTTAGGGACAGTTATTACGAGTTATCCTAAGAAAATAAGCACCTGTGAATATAAGCTCCATGTAATAAGCCGACTAGTTCTTTTCATTGCGTTTTCAGCTTATCTTTGGTATGATCAGTGGAAAGTCTAGATTGCATTATATTTTTTTCATTTTGCTGCCCATATAGAAATTAGCTTGACTTGCAAACATCACAAATTGAACCCAAAGGTCAAGAATTAATATGATAGGAAAATAGACCATCACTATTTGCTCAAAATGCAAATACAAAGATACCATCTACTTGGCACAATCTACTTTGGTCAATGTTTTCCATAGAGATCCCATTGCCTAATTTAAACGAAGAACGCATGACCCACATTTAAATGAAGAACAATTATTTATTGAAATTTGATGGTCCAAGTGGCTGGTTATTATCGTATATAAGCACCACCTGAAAGCATCATATAGCAGCAGACTCATAGCAACTCATCATACAAAGAATAAATGCAATTCATCATATACCAAAGCAGCTCATAGCAATTCATCATATAGCAGCAGCAGGAGCAGCTCATAGCAATTCATCATATAGCTGCAGCAGGAGCAGCTTGTAGCAACTCATCATATAGCAGTAGCAGCTCATAGCAATTCATCATATAGCAGCAGCAGCTCATAGCAACTCATCATACAGCAAAGCAGCTCATAGCAACTCATCATACAGCAGCAGCAGCCTAATAGCAATTCATCATATAGCGGCAGGAGCAGCTCATAGCAATGCATCATATAGCAGCAGCAGGCGGTAGCTCATAGCAATTCATCGTATAGTGGATCGTAATGAAAATTTGGCAAAAATCGAGGAGATCCTCACCTTGTTGGATGAGCTCATCCTTCAACAAAGACCTCAAGGCCATGGCCTCAGGAGGAGGGAGGGGAATATGGTGCCTTCTGCCGCAAAGGTGGCATCGATCGTGGTGTGCAGCGCCTTGAGTAGTGCGTTGGGACGAACCACAGTGGAGCAGCTTTGGAGACCATGAGAATGAGGGCGGCGCCCGAAGGAGGAGCAGCCAGGAGATTTGCCCCTACCCACCGCCATGTAGCCTAGCCGGACATAGCATCGCCGAGGACCGGGACAGATGGGACCAAGTGGCGACGGCTCATTTGGAGGAACCCTAGTGTCAGCAGTGTGGGATCGAGGTAGAGGGAAAGGGAGAGGAGATGTAAGCGGGCAGGCAATGAATACTATGCGTTTTGTTTTTACTTGAGGGTCGTGTGACACGGTGTCGTGATTGCATTTTGAGTGTAATATAGGCGTACAACAAAGTCATTTCACTATTCCCTTCCCTTCAATTTTTAGTGAGGTTCTACCCAAACACCCCTCCAAAGCGAAATTAGTTAAGCCCAAGCCCATAACTCAAAAATGACTTCTTTACATCTTTTATGTCTTATTCGACAATATGCCCCTAAAAGGCGGAATCGAATCGGCCCTTAACCTCGTAATTCAATTTTATGCGTAATGATGAATCACTCACTGCCATATCTGTACATTTAGGCATCATCATACATGGCATAACCTAAGACATGTGCATTCCATTGTAGAATCTAGAATATGCAATGTTTATGTTAGTTCATATGTTGCACATGATGTTTAAAATGCCCCTTAAATCTGGTCAGTCAAGTGATGGTCTTTAAGCCTCCTTCTTTGCTTCTTTTCTTGATATGTAAGATTTGCTCACACATGTGTTCAATTGCTTGTTTGCATCAGCCAGCCATACTAGGACTGTTTGCTCTGATTACTCGCTGTTCTTGACCTAACACTCTAACAGAGCTTGTCAACGATTTAAACACTAAGGGCTGTCAGTGGGGCCTTGTCTAACTCATAGGTGACATAATGGTTTGGCCAGACACTACAAGAGGGCTCTCTAAGAGTACTTGGAGATCCAGTTCGAAGGTATGCCTAGTTTTTACATAGTGCAGACATAGTAAATGCTCATTTCATTGTGTGCAAGTGCAAGAGATGCAACATGTTTCATTATGTGGTGTTGTTTTGTTATAATCTCATCCTTTTGTGTTCATAGACTGGAAAGTATGCATATTTATGTTCCAAGGAGACGAGTAACTAGTTTGTGTCACCTTGCAAAGGGGGTGCAATGAAGATAAGATTGAGGATTTCCAAGTACAAGATGTTAGGAAGGAGCCTTGCAAGAGAAGTAGGAGCTACCGAGCTTCTTCAACCTGCTAAGGTAAGTCACCGTATGCAACTCAACAGTTCAATTCCTTGTTTGTTTCAGGCATAGTTAATTTTCTATTTTCGGTTGCTTTATTTGTCCTCGCTAATGAGATGCCCAAATAATCATGCACGATGTTCGGTACTTGTATCACTATTAGTTGACATAATTAAAGGCCTTACCATTTAATTACTCCGTCAAGTGTGCCTCAAGCTTTGAAGTCTATTGACCAACTATTATTGCATGAGGCTCACAATCTAGTTTATACTACGCTAATGATTGCATAGTTTTGCCTCATTGTAGTATGTTTGTATGAAACCCTCTGCTGTTCATTATGCTCCCTAAGACTTTAATTGAGGCACAGAATGGCCAACTGCTTGCTTACTTATACGCAACATGCTGTCTAAATTTGTAACTTGTCTGTGTTTTTGATTGGGCCCCAACATCATGCTCCTCTGGTGAGCTAAGAGGGATTTCTGTATGCAGGCTGCATGCACTATCTTTTTATAATTTTTAAAATATCACCTGCTTATGCTTCATGATGTGTAACATTTTTTAAAGTGACGTGTAACATTATTGTTAGTCCTGTTTTGCCATGTAGTACAAAATTGTGTCTTTTTCGCTTCATGTTGTAATCAGATTTTTGCCCTAGTCATGTGTACTTACGTAAACATTTCGGGATGAAGTGACATCAACACAATGATCTCCGGCGAAGGCGGCATGGCCGTTACCGAATTATTATGGATTGGAATTGGAATGTCTTTGATGTTCTCGAGCATCAACTAGAGGTGGCAAGACAACGTGTACATGATTGTCAACGATAATCAACAAGTTGAGACCGGACATGCGTGTATTAGATGCAGGAGTCAAAAAATGAAACAAGACACTGAGGTAACCATGAAGGAATTGGAGATTTTGCAGACTGAAATTTGTGCTATCTGAATCCGGCCAATCCTATTTTCTAAAGAGAATATAGTTCAAATGGAGTTAAGTTGATGCGCGTCCATGATGTATGAGTTGTATTTGCCCAGTGTATGTAATTTGTTGTTTGTGTATGCTTTATTATCACCTGTGCCGAACCATAATGCCCAGTGGGTATATTCGGTTGTAATTTCTTTATTGTATAGTGTAGGATTATTGTACCTTTCTATGCCTTGATCTCTTTGCTGTATAGTGTATGCTTTTTAGAGGTGATAGTATTGAGTAGGATAATTCTTTGAATATGCTATATCGTTCAAACGGGGGCCAACTCGCACGACCATGGCCCTTCACGGGCCGTCGGATCCATGGGCCTTCTACGTCTCGTAGGATCCATGGGCCTTCTACGTCTCGTAGGATCCATGGGCCGCCGACTCATTTATGGGTCTTGTACGGGCCTTTAATGGGCTGTAGACGGGCCTTTAATGGAAATCATACATTTTATGGGCTGACCATAACGGGCCGTTAATAGGCCGTATTTGGTGATGCTATGACAATGGCCCAACAGACTAACGGTCCACAAACGGGCCGACTGTAACGACGGACTGAAATTGGCCCACAAGCAGAAAATGGCAGTAACAGGCCGTAAGTAACCGGATGCTGCAAATGAGCCCAAGAATAAATGGGCCCTCAGAAGGCCGAAAGTTAACTTAATCGAAACGCCCAACGGAATAACGGGCCGTTAATGGGTATAAAGTAATACACCGTTCATTATGAGCCGCTTTCACCACGGGCCGTTAATGGGTGTAAAGTAATACATCGCTCATTACGGGCCGATTTCAAAGCAGACGGGATGGGCCAAGAGTTACAAAGGGCCTCATATGGGCCGAAGACGTCATGGGCTATACATGGGCCGAAGTGAAAATGGGCTGGAATCATATTGGATGGCCCAGATGACGCCATCGTCCTAATTCGGATAGGGCGTAACGGGCCTTGGGTTAGCGGGCTGTAAATGGGCTATATGCGAACATGCCGTTAACATGCTTTCCATGGGCCGGCCCGCCAGCTTTTGACCAAGTCAAATGGGCCGGCCTTTTCACAAGAATGGGCCACTATTGGGCCGTGCAACGTGTCGACGTATCATAGGCGCCGTCTGTCCAGTGAGTGGATGACATCTATCCCAACGATGAGCCGACACGTGTTTCCTCTAGCCAATGATGATTTTACACATGGAAAATCCCCATTGGTCGGGGCTGTTAACGGGTTATCGGATCCAAAACCCGACCCGATAGAATAACAGTGTTCCGTTACGGTGGATGCCACGTGTCGGTCACCCTTGACGAAAGCACTTCTGTGACGCGCGATTTACCGTCATGGAAGTGGACACTTCCATGATGATAATTTTGGTAATGTCATGGAACACTTCTACGACAGCACAGGTATGACTATCTTGATTCTGTCATGGATGTACATGCATGACAAAAAAAAGCGACCTACTATGACAAACACGTATCATCACGGAAGTGTATTTTTTTGTAGTGATGTGATCGGACCTTTCCCCCTCTATGCTAAACTCAACCCAGTCTGTTCACAAATTCTTCATGTGCGTTCTATTTGAAACCTGTTCAAAATATTCACTGTGTCCTTGTCAGCTGAAGAAATTGCGAACGAAACATTAAAATTTTCATATCCGATTTTTTAGCTGTTGCCGCTCAAACCGTTCCACATTCCACGAAATATTATCGTATTCACCCACGATCTCACACGATCTCCACCTCTCTGTATGTGGGTGACACATGTCGCGCGAATGAGAAGGGTCAGGGGCACGTTCGTCCATTTTCCTCGGGCGAGTGGTTTTTCACCTCGGCTATAAATACCCCTCACCCTCCTCAGACTATTTTTACTCCGGTCGACCTCACTCCCTAGCTCGAGCTCTCAAAACCTAGTGCCGCCACTACTTCTATAAATCGTCAGATTGAGGAAGAGCTTTGCTTTGCCTCGACCTCGTCATTTGTTGTACTCGCAGCCGTCATGATTTCTTCACTCCGCCGCTGCCGTAGCTGTCTTCCTCTGCCAAGTTAGGGCGTGGAAGATCTGAACCGACGAGCTTCAAATCTACTATTCACAGTTCGTCGTGTTCTTCATCAAGGGTAATTAAAAGTCATTTTTACTGCCCTTGTTGATTCCTTTGTTTTCTACAAATCTTCAAAAGGTGTTTTTCTTCAATCTTCACACTCTAGCACCTCACACAAACATCCGTTCTTGATCTGTTTCCCTAAGCAACATTTTTCTTCAAGATTCCCCAATCGTGTGTATTTCCAATCTATACAACTCTGGAACCTAAGTCAATGAACGCTTAGTGAAATTCCTCAAGACACATCTGGTCAAATTCCTCAAATCTGTTCTTTTTGCAAAAGCTTCTGAGAACGCCTATGACCTCTCCAAAATTCTTCACACCTATACTCTGTTCACAGGTACACATGTCCACTGCTGAATCACTAGGTTCTCATCAACTTAACTCATTTGCAGCGTTCCTCGAAGAAAAGTTGCATACCTCTTCAAAGAATTCTGTTGTTCAGATTCCTCAGCTGAAGAAAATGGCTGACGGCAAGAAACCTGAGAAGGGAGGAAAGGAATTGGAAGTCAACATAGCGTTTGAAATCCCTGAGGATATCTATGATGAATATTGCACTCCTGATGAGTCCAAACATGGCAAGGAGACCAAGAATGAGCGCAAAGTGCGCATTCAGAGGATAGAGAGGAGATGGGCAGAAGAATGGAGGGAATATCGCTATGTCACTCCCAAGTACATGAAGAAATTCGCTGTACACCCTTCATGCCCAAGACCTCCATTGGCACCAGGCCAAGAAGTTGATCCCTCTAGCATCAGAAGAGGTGAGAAATTTCCCAAGGAATGGGCCAAGCGTCAAGCTAAGCTGGCCAAAATGGCAAAAGAGGGAGTGAAGAAATTCAATGAAGATTCTGCTGCTGCCACTTCTGAGGCCTCTGCTAGGAAGCCTAAGAAGGCTATGCCCAAGAAGCCCGCTGTAACGCCCCGGATTCGATGCGCTAGGTGTCTGCCAGTTATTCACCGCAGTTGCCATGTCATTTGCTTGCGTGTTGCATTTTATCATGTCATCATGTGCATTGCATTGCATACGTGTTCGTCTCATGCATCCGAGCTTTTCCCTGTTGTCCATTTCGCGATCCGGCACTCCTATGCCCTCCGGCGTCCCCTTCTTGCCTCTCTTTGTGAGCGGGTGTTAAACTGTCTCGGAATGGCCCGAGGTTTGCCAAGCGGCCTTGGTATAGCACCGGTAGACCGCCTGTCAAGTTTCATGCCATTTGGAGGTCGTTTGGTACTCCAACGGTTAACCGGGTAACCGTAAAAGCCTCTTTTGTCTTGCAGCCCAACACCCCTTCAAAGTGGCCCAAAACCCATCTAACTCCCCTCCATGCTCTCGGTCGTTCGATCACGATCTCGTGGCCGAAAACCGCACTCCATTTGGAGTCTCCTAGCTCCCTCCACCTATAAATACTAGTAGAATGCCCGTGCGTTGCTACGGGCTTTTGAAATATTTTCCTTGAGTTATGTGAACATCATTGAACTTACTCATCGGAATACCAGTTGGAAATAAATGTTGCCATTTATGGCAATTCCAGCCGGTTTTCTTTATTTTGAGTGCATCGTTGTTGTGGGATATCATCACTTGCACATCTTTTTGTTGTATAAAACATGGTGAATTTTTGTCCCTTTTCAATGACGTCGCCCCAAAAACCCTCTGAATGGTTTTTTTTGAACCCCGACATAATCCATCTCCATCTCTCTCATATTCTACAAAATTAAATATATATAGAAATATACCTTTTGAGTATTATATCATGTGCAACATACATACAAAGAAGAACAATTATTTGCATGCACCTGTTTTGGTTGTGTATAACTCGTTGAATTCTTAGCCCCCTCCATCATCGTTACATCAGGGTCTTTGTCAGTCGACGTCTCCGAAGCACAATCAAATCCATCCGTTTTTATGACCTACAAAGGTATTCTAATATAAACAAAGATTAGAATAATTTTTTTATGATGGTGGTATGGAAAATATATATTCATTGGACAAATGCTAGAAATGAGCAGTTTCTAGTAGATTGAGTGGCATCCCAATTTTAATAATTTTAGGCTCACCTCTAAATCACATGTTGATGGTTATTCTCACGAATATCTACTATTTAGGGTATCTGGTATATTGCCCATTAAAAACTATGTTACATTTCTTCACGAGTAAAGAACGGATTTCCCCTTTATATAATGATAGTTGGTCATCTCTAATTTCTTGGATATTTTTAAGTAATTTATTGAGAAAATATTTTATGCTATTCTAAATATATATAGTGTACAGGTATAAATAAAGCTTTATTTTTATGATATTTCCATTATACCCCTTCTATACGACTTGATGTCTTCTCCCGCACGACCGCACTCTATCCACTCCCTCTCCGCACCACTCACTCTCTTGTTCCCCTCCCTCTCTAGATCCATAGACTTCACCGGCGTCGCTCACTCTCCTCTCTCTGCCTTCGCCCCCACAACCAACAGAACCGGTGACCTCATCTCCCACCCCTCCACCCTTTCATCCCTCCCCTCTTCTCACCAAAATTAGTGAAGGGGGGGTCGAGAGACCAGACGGTTGCCTGATCCGCCCACAAACCGGCGAACAACATCACGCCAAGGTCACCAACGCCGTCATGAAATGACAGGCTTCTTCCACCTCGACAAACTTGCTCGCGCACCAAGATATGCGAGGGGGGCTTCTACTTCTCCCTCGCTCATCACCCCTTTGGCCATACCATGGATCAACCTTCCTCTACTCTGACCCATGCCATGGACCGAGCTCACTTCCCTCCTCAATGTCATCTCTTCACCCCTTTCCTCGTGTGGCATGTTGCACCGCTTAACCTCACCTTATCTCCTCCCTTTCCTCCCATATCGAGACATGCATGTGTTTACGCTAGGCCGCTTCACCTCACCGCCGCCTTCATCTCCTTATACAATGTCGTATCCGCCTTTCCCGCCAAATTGTAGAAGAAGCGTGTTCGATTCTTGAACCTACAAAATATAAAATGATGAGGTCAATAAGTATGAATTTTTCTTGTCCCTAGTACTATATTTTTATACATGCTTATTGCATAACCAACCTGTGTGTCATAGTGTACTGTGGACTTGCTGAGCTGCTCGACCTTGAACTTGTCAGTTTCGCAGAGCACGTTCTTCATCTTAACCTCCATCTGCAGCTCGGCATCGCGGATGGCGACAGCCTTGGTGGCCTCAACCTCGGCGACCTTGGCCTGCCAGTCCCAGCCTTCCCCTTCAATCCTTCATGGCGAGGTCGGTCATTGAGGCGGCGTTGTCGGCCTTCCTAGTGTTCTGAAACACCCGCACCTCCACCTTGACCTTGGCCTTCTCCTTGAGCGCCTCGGGTCGGCGTCGGCGCCGTCCAACGCGGGCCACGGGCCCGCTTCCAAGTGCACGTGCAATGCACGTCTTCACAAATATTATAACCAGATGTGAGAAATCACATGCATAGAAAAGACATTCTGATAGCAATCCAAATACCATACTCAATTGAATACCTAACCTGGACAATACTCTTATTTCTATGCGCCGGAAAAAATGGAATAGCAAAGCTAAGTATGCCTACGTACGCTCAGATTATATATAAGAATCTTGGGTGAACAATTGCAACAAAGCACTAAGCAGCGATAAATTTAAATAAAAATCCATTAACTATGCAGCAGCAGGCTTGTTACAACATAGAGAGATAGGAAAATGTCACCTCCAGTAATGTAGCGCAAAGGAGTGGAGCGAAGCATGAATGATCGGTTGTCCGTTTCTTCTCCAAGACATGGATCAGCTGTAGAGGCCAAGTATATAAGTACTTGATCAACTCCACTCTTCGTGTCACGGAGAGCCATGTCACCTTCTACTTGCCCTGCGGCATGGGAGGACGGCTGGTTCACGTGACCCTCCAGCCGGGGATCCATGGTGGCTGATCGTCGAGCTCGAGGCAGAAGTTGAGGGCAGCGATGGCGAGATCCATGCCGCCAACCGGGCGAAGAGGAGGTCGTTGGGGAGGGACACATCGGCAAGATCCGGTCACCACGCGACCTGAAGAGCAACAGTGATCTCCACAAGCTGTAGGCCAACGGCGTGCTCCATCCCCTGCGATGGGGTGACCATGGCGATGGCCATAGCTCCTCATGCTCGCCTCGATCTCGGCGACACACCCTGAGTGTAGGAGGCAGCAACGACCTCGACGAAATCATGGCCTCCATCCCGGAACGCATGAAGGACCTCGGCCCCGTCGCTACTCCTCCCGCCGTAGCTGCACCCGGCAGCGGACCGTGGGTAGGAGGGCAGGCGGCGTCGCCTCGGCTGACGGCAGGGAGCAGCGTTGATTTCGGGTAGGTGGCATCGCGAGGACGGCATGACGTGAAGCACCCGATCATGCTGCCAGCCAATCCTTCTCCTCCGATCCCCTATCCCGAAGATTGCGCGCCGCCCGGTCGTGTTGTTTCCATATATTATGCCATTTTTTCCTGTACCTAAACAAACGCAGGCGGCGGATGGCGAGTTTTGGTCCGCCCTCTAAAATTGCTAAACGCACTTTTGGTGAGGATTATTGTTAATAAATGAATTCAATCATGTCGCTCTAAATAAATGGATTCAATCATGTGACTCTAATTACTTCGGATTGTTATGTGCACACTAAGCGGGGTGCAATTAGGAAAGAAAATGTTTTCTAATTAAATTGATTGAGTGATTTAAGGTAAGTTTAATTAATTTAGATTTGATTTTTAGTGATTGTTAGTAAAGTATGATGCGTCTTTAAAATCTTTTATTTGTTTCCTTAAAATCTATTATTTGTTTCCTAAAGAAATTTGCAATAATGTAAGGTATCAGTTGATTTGGATAAGTTAGTAAATTTAGATCCGTGATTGCGTGCATGTTTGGAAAGTGCTGATTTGCAAGGAAAGAGCTGAGGAGTAAATAAACCGGTGAATAAGAAACCAGCATCGAAAAAAATCTACGACGGTTAACCTATGAAAAAAACCGGACGAAAGTGGTGGGACGAAAAAAAAAACTGGAAGCGAGACTACCAACTGCAGTTAGGAAAGAAAATGTTTTCTAATCAAAGTGATTGAGTGATTTAAGGTAAGGTTAATTAATTTAGATTTGATTTTTAGTGATTGTTAGTAAAGTATGATGCGTCTTTAAAATCTTTTATTTGTTTCCTTAAAATCTATTATTTGTTTCCTAAAGAAATTTGCAATAATGGAAGGTATCGGTTGATTTGGATAAGTTAGTAAATTTAGATCCGTGATTGCGTGCACGTTTGGAAAGTGCTGATTTGCAAGGAAAGAGCTGAGGGGTAAATAAACCGGTGAATAAGAAACCAGCATCGAAAAAAATCTACGACGATTAACCTATGAAAAAAAACCAGACGAAAGTGGTGGGACGAAAAAAAACCTGAAAGCGAGACTACCAACTGCTCCATTAGGAGTAGAGATGTGCACCTCCCCCGAAATCCCGGTCTAACCCTAGCCATGTTCCTCCTCGCGCCGCCGGACACGTTCGCGCCGTAGCCGGACACGTCCGCCCTCGGCCTCGCCCAACCAGGAGCCGCCACCTGTCCCCGCCGGCGTCCTCTCTCTCCGCGCGCCGACGTGGGCCCACGAGGCCCGAGGCCGGCCCGCCCAGCCTCGCGGGCCCGAATGCCTCTGCCGTCGCCCGGCGCTCCCGCTCCCTCGCTCCCGAATCGGATCGAGGGAGGAGCCCTCGACCCGAGCCACTGCAGCCATTGGAGCACCTCGGCGCCGACCCCGGCCATCCTCGCCGCGTCGGCAAGCCGCCGCCGACCACAGGCCGGACCCTTCGCACCCTGCTCCTCCTTCCCCTGCCTGTCTCCTCCTCTCACCTCTCCCGTGCTCTCTCCCGCAGGAGCTCTGCCATGGCTGCCACCGTCCCATGGAGCTTGGTGCTCGTCGCTGGCCGCGTCCCTTGCCCGATCCGTGGGATCCACCAGATCCGCCACCTCGACCCATTCCGGCCTTCCCGAGTCCTCCCGGAGTACCAGCTCGCCGCCGCAGGCCATGGAGCTTCGTCAACTCCCGTCCTGGAGCTCCGTGTCCCGATTTTCGTTGGGTAAAAAACGACTAAGTCCTATAATTTTTGCATATTTTCGTGCCCTGTTCAACATGCCATAACTCCATGTATATTGCTCCGTTTCGTGCGTGTAATATGTCAAAGTGTTCGCTGTGAGATGTTGTTCATTTCATTCCATTGCATCATGTTTATTTGAGCTCATCTTGATGCCTGAATCATTGTTGCAAGAGTGCTATATGATGTTGTCTGCTGTCTGTTAACAGAATGTGCTCATGTCATTTTTGCCGTGATTGATGTGTGCATCCTATGAGGTTGATATCTACATGTGTTTTGAACTATGCCATATATTCTTTACATAGGTGCTTACCATGTATTTTTGTGATCAATGTGGTGACTTGTACAAGCATGTAAACTAGGCTTCGTGATGTTGCTGATTTTAGTCCCTGTTCTGCTGTTATTTTGATGCCATGTAAACATATTGCTACAGAGAGATCCATGCTTATTTTGAGATACTTCAGTAAGGATGTTTTGAACATATGGTTATGCTCTATCCATGCATGCCCCTGGTTGCAATTATGGAGTAGTCTAACATGTCATTTTCGTGCTCTACTTTTGCTACAAAATGTTTCCTGGCAGATTGTTTACATGTTACTCAATTTTGCCAAGGTTGTTGTAGTTGATGCTTGCATGCTATGAACTTGTTCTTTCCTTGGGTTGGTTAATAAACATGTCTTATTGCTGATGCTATGCTTATCTTGTCATGCAATGACTTGTGGTGAGTGAATCGAGCTTGTTAAGTAGTGTACTCGCTGTTGCTGTTTTGCTAGGCTGAATCTGTTATTTCGTGATGCTATGTAAACCTGCTGCTACAAGTCATTCTATGCATAATCTGGAGATGTTCACTAAAGGTGTTTTGTTCTACATGTTATGCTATATCCATCCGTGCCCCTGGTTGCATTTATAGTCTGCTGTAGATTGTTGTAATCTTGCTCCAAATTTGCTAAATAATGATGTTGCCAGCCTGTTAACATTAAGTTCAGTTGTTGCCATGATTGTTGTTAGTGGTCAATGCACCCTATGAACTTGCTATTGCCATGCTTAGCTTCATATTCATGTCTTCTTACTGTTGGTTGCCTTGCCATGCCATGTATTACTCTGTGGTGAGTGGTACAAGCTCATCTACATGCCTACTTATCGTTGTTCCTGCCATGTATGAATCTGTAATATAACTTGCCATGTTTACATGGGTGCCATCATATTTTCTGTTCCTTTTTGGCTCATGGTCAGTAAGGGACTCTTGTTCTATGCATTTAATAGTATCATGCCTTGCCTTTGTTTTCCATGATAAGTTCATGTAACATGTTGTTTGATAGCTCTAAGCATTGCAACCTGATGTTATTTTCTGTAAAGTCTGAAACTGTTATTATATGCAATCTTGCGATGCATTTTTGAGCATGTTCTAGTGATTTCTGGAGATAGCTCAGTGTTCATGTTTTGTTATGCTTTACCTGTACATCATGTCCATGCCTTTTGTACTTATGTTGAGATGCCGTAGCATGTTGTTTTGATGCTTGCAATATGCCTAGTTGTTGTTTTGGACAGCTTGTCCTTTTATACTTTTATGGTGTGTATGTGTTGAACCGTTGCTCCGTTTTGAGTGTGCTCAACCGTTGCTCCGTTTTGAGTGTGCTCTACATGAAACTTGCTTAGTTTTGCATGTAGCTTCATATTATCATGTTGCATCCTTATTTTGAGGTGTTTGCTTGATGTTTGTATGCTTTTTGCATCAATGACATGTTTATCTTGTTTTGCTCATATCTTCTAGGCCGTAGCTCCGAACTAAAAGAACTTTATATGTAACTTGACTAGAAACTCGTGTAGATCATCCTTGTGAATTTTAACTTGATGTTTAACAACTTTAACTAAGGTTTATTCAGATCTAGACCAATTTCGAAATATGCATGAGGATTTACCGGATTTGTTATATGTTGTTCCCGGCCTCATTTAAACCTGCTTTGATGTGTTGCTCTTGTTTGCATCATCTCTTGCCATGAGTAGCTTCATGTAGTCTTGTCTTGCATCATATTAGTATTGTGCATCATGCCTTGTTCATGTGTGGCGTGTTTACCAGGTTGTGTGCTTTATTTCGATAGTTCCTGTTTAAATTCTGATCGTGAGGATTCGTTCGTCTACGCTTGGTTCGTCTTCGTGGCTTCATCTTCTTCATGGACTCGTTCTTCTTCCTTGCGGGATTTCAGGCAAGATCGCTACCCTGGATCACATTACTATCATTGCTATGCTAGTTGCTTCGTTCTATCGCTATGCTGCGTTACCTATCTTTTTCACATCAAGCCTCCCATATTGCCATGAACCTTTAACCTTTGACACCCTTCCTAGGAAACCATTGCTTGGCTATGTTACCGCTTTGCTCAGCCCCTCTTATAGCGTTGTTAGTTGTAGGTGAAGTTGAAGATTACTCCATGGTGGACAGGATTATGTTGGGATATCACAATATCTCTTATATTATTAATGCATCTATATACTTGGTAAAGGGTGGAAGACTTGGCCTTATTCCTGGTGTTTTGTTCCACTCTTGCCGCCCTAGTTTCCGTCATACCGGTGTTATGTTCCCGGGTTTTGCGTTCCTTACGCGGTTGGGTGATTTATGGGACCCCCTTGACAGTTCGCTTTGAATAAAACTCCTCTAGCAAGGCCCAACCTTGGTTTTACCATTTGCCTCACCTAGCCCTTTTTCCCTTGGGAGTCGCCCTCTCGAGGGTCATCTTTATTTTACCCCCCCGGGCCAGTGCTCGTCGTGAGTGTTGGTCCAACCTGTCAACCGCCGGTGTACCAGGGCAACTCTGGGCTGGCCTACCGGAAGTTTGGACAATCCGGTGTGCCCTGAGAACGAGATATGTGCAGCTCCTATCAGGATTTGTCGGCACATTCGGGCGGCTTTGCTGGTCTTGTTTTACCATTGTCGAAATGTCTTGTAAACCGGGATTCCGAGTCTGATCGGGTCTTCCTGGGAGAAGGTATATACTTCGTTGATCGCGAGAGCTTATCATGGGCTAAGTTGGGACACCCCTCAGGGTATAATCTTTCGAAAGCCGTGCCTGCGGTTATAGGCAGATGGGAATTTGTTAATGTCCGGTTGTAGATAACTTGACACCAGATCCGAATTAAAACGCATCAACCGCGTGTAGCCGTGATGGTCTCTTTTCATGAGTCCGGAAGTGAACACGGTTTCTGGGTTATGTTTGACGTAAGTAGGAGTTCAGGATCACTTCTTGATCATTGCTAGCTTTACGACCGTTCCTTTTGCTCTCTTCTCGCTCTTATTTGCATATGTTAGCCACCATATATGCCTAGTCGCTGCTGCAACCTCACCACCTTTACCCCTTCCTTTCCCATTAAGCTTTGCTAGTCTTGATACCCATGGTAATGGGATTGTTGAGTCCTCGTGGCTCACAGATTACTACAACAACAGTTGTAGGTACAGGTTGTGCGATGATCATGATGCGAGAGCGATGCTTGCTTGCGTTGAGTTCTTCTTCTGCTTCTTCTTCGATCAGGGATAGGTTCCAGGTCGGCAGCCTGGGCTAGCAGGGTGGATGTCGTTTGAGTTTCTGTTTGTTTTTCATCCGTAGTCGGATGATGCTCTTATGTATTGTGATGTTGTATTCATGTGGCATTGTATGCCTTTTGTATGTATCCCCATCTATTATGTAATGTTGATGTAATGATATCCACCGTGCAAAAGCGTTTCAATATGCCGTTCTATCCTTGGTGGGACCTTCGAGTCTCTTTAGGATAGTATCGCATATTGGGCGTGACACCCGCTCACAAGCCCAGTGCTTCTTCTCAAATGCCCTCACGGCCAAGCTCTTCAATGCCCTCACGGCCAATTCCTCAAGCAGTTCCAATTCCTCAAGCTGCTCCTTCTCCTCCAAAGTCCTCAACTCCTCCTCCAAAGTCCTTAGCACCTATGCATCTCACCTCGTGCCAAAGGAAAACTGGCATCTCAATTGCCTCAGGAGCCTCTGCAAGTTCTTCAGCTCCTTTGAATTCCTCAACAGGCCCTACCCTACTGAAGACCAAGGCCACTGCTGGACGAGGCTCTAGACCAAGTCTTCACAAGAAGCAGGTTGCCTTTCATGTACCGTCCTATGACGATGAAGCTGATGATGAGGAACTCACCGAAATCATCAGAGATAGACAACAGAGGGCCGCTAGAGCCAAAGGAAGTGAAGTTCCTCTCCTACTGGATCCAAAGTTGATCCTTGAGTACATTGATCTCTGGCACAAGGACCCCAACACTCCTATGCCCGACTTTAAGCTGACTCCTGGCCAAAGTCACATGCTGACCGCCTTCATAGGCGAAGAAAAATGGAAGTTTGAGAAGGCCAGGAAGCTGAAGAAAGCTCAGTACAAGAAGGAGCGACTTCTGAAAAAGAACATTGTGAGAATGACCACTGATGAACTCATTCTTTGCCTTGACCGAGATCAAAAACCTCAGTGATGAATTTGACACCCGCCGTGTAGACTGGCTAGGAGCCAAAGTCGGATTTGTCAAGTTGCTAAAAGATTGTCTTCAAATGCTGCTCCAACGCACATTGAGATTCCTCAGGCTGAAGCATCTGCTCAGCCGACTGAAGAACATGCCAGCACCGCTGATGAAAATCAGGCTGCTGATGAAACAGAAAGTGCGAGGGCTGATGACTGCATTCCAGCCGCTGATGACATTGCCAGGGCAACCACTAGTGTTGCGCCTGAGGATCAAGCCAGGCTAGCTGAAGCTTCAACCGTTGTGCCTGAAGAAACTAACCAAGCCAGGGCAACTACATCATTTGTGCCTAAAGTAACTGCACCAATTTCCTCTGCTCCTCCTACACCCATACCAAGTCTAGTTCTTCCTTTTGCATTAGATGTGAAGAAGACTAAGGCTGTGGAGCGAGCAGCAGTGAAGAAGAGGAAAGCATCTGCTTCATCGGAATCTTCAGCTCCGAAGAAGATGAAGAAATTATCAAACTCTTTTGAAAATCCTATTGATGATGTTCCTGTCTCAAGTATGCTATCAAAGGAAATCATTCCTTTTGGTGAAGAATATGAGATCCCAAGCGGATCTGATGAAGATGTTCCTTCTGCTGCTTCTTCAGAGCAGTTGGATGAAGAAATTGAAGCGGATAATATCCCCTCAACACCAGTTATCTCATCGCCTATGCCTCAGTTCACAGCTGAAGAGGCGGGCATTGAAGAATTAAGTGAAGAAGATGAAGATGTGGACATTGGGAGCACCACACCTGTGATGAATGATGACTTTTGGCAAAGTCAGCACCCCAACTCTCCTTTGTTCACGCCACTGCAACAAATTCCTTAGTCTCCAGTGCACACTGAAGTTCAAATGGGCTCTGATGAACCTCAAACCACTCCTTCCATCCATGAAGAAATTCCAGCCACTAGTGCTGATGAAAATGCTACTGAAGAAATGAACACCCAGGCTGCAACTAAAGCTGAAACTAAAATTCCTCAGCCTGTGGTTCCTGAGAATGTGATTCCTGAGGCTGTGATGTTATTGACTGATACTCCTCAGCCCAAGCCGAAGAATCCCTTCTCTAAGAAGCAAACCTTCAAGGCCGATGACTTCTTCCACGAGCATGTGTTTTTCACAGATTACAACCCATATGACTCTGATCGCCTTAGAAGGAAGCATTTTTGGACTGCCAGCCAAGCAAACTTCTATTCTTCACTGCTTATAAGGACAAAGTCTTTGACCATGAGCATATTCCTCACGTGGACATGGAATCACTGGCTTGCTTCACGCCAGTCCTCAGTGTTCTTCATGACGCTTAGTGTTCACAGCTGAAGAGGCAGACGTTGAAGAATTAAATGAAGAAGATGAACAAGTGGACATTGGGAGCACCACGCCTGTGATGAATGATGACTTTTGGGAAAGTCAGCACCGCAACTCTCCTTTGTTCACACTACTGCAACAAATTCCTCAGTCCCCAGTGCACACTGAAGTTCAAATGGGCTCTGATAAACCTCACACCACTCCTTCCATCCATGAAGAAATTCCAGCCACTAGTGCTGATGAAAATGCTGCTGAAGAAATTAAGACCCATGCTGCAACTAAAGCTAAAACTGAAATTCCTCAGCCTGTGGTTCCTGAGAATGTGATTCCTGAGGCTGTGATGTTATTGACTGATACTCCTCAGCCCAAGCCAAAGAATCCCTTCTCTAAGAAGCAAACCTTCAAGGCTGATGACTTCTTCCACGAGCATCTGTTTTTCACAGATTACAACCCATATGACTCTGCTCTCCTTAGAAGGAAGCGTTTCTGGACTGCCAGCCAAGCAAACTTCTATTCTTCACTGCTTTTTGATAAGGACAAAGTCTTCGACCATGAGCATATTCCTCACGTGGACATGGAATCACTGGCTTGCTTCACGCCAGTCCTTAGTGTTCTTCATGAGCATATTCTTCATCAATCACCAAAAAGGGGGAGATTGTAAGTGCATCTAGTGCCCCTTAGTGATTTTGGTGTATTGAAGCCTTATAGGTTAAGGCACTAATGTGTTTGTGAGTGTACATAGGTCTATAAGTCTATGAGGAGTTTGATATTTACAGAGAAAGTCGACCCCTAAAAACGAATGTCTTCAACTAAAGACTTTGGATTTCTGAAGACTTTCTGAAGACTTTGAAAGTGAAGAAATTGGTGTGACCGTGAAGACTTGATATTCATGCGAGGAACATGAAGCGTGAAGACTTTTGTTTTCGTAGTTTCTTTTTCTCTTTCTTGAGTCATAGGAAACACCGTACTGTTAAAGGGGGTCAAGGAAAAACTAAGGAAAAGTTTCCAAGTGATGCTCATCTCAAAATCCTACACCTACCAATCCTTTCGAGTGAAGCCATCGGAAATCTCATACAGTTCAGTCAATTTGTTCTGACAGAGACGAAGTTCTTCTGGTCTCTGAGGAATTTGTTCTGACTGAGGAGTTAGGAATTTGCCAGTGCGGATTGCCTACAAGTGAGGAACATGATAGCCCTGAGGAATTTGTGTCTCATATTCCAGACCGTTGCTGTGCTATGTGCCAGCTGTCCCAAAATAACTTATCCACCTAACAGTCATATCATTGAAGGGCATTTATGTCTTATCATGTTGGGCTGCTCCCTAGGCTATAAATAGCCGCCACCTACAACCACTAGCTGGTTGGCTGCTCCGAGAGAAACTGACACTTGTCATTCAAGCATCCCATCCTCCGAGGACTTTGAGCGAAAATCATCAAGTGAGGAAAACCCAAACCCAAACACCTACAAACCCAAAGTGATTGAGCATCACTGAAGAGATTGTTCTTGTGTGGATCCGATGCTTGTTACCTTTGAAGACTGTGCATCTTCCAGACGGTTAGGCGTCATGGTCTAGAGCATCCAAGAGGAAATTGTGGATCGCTGAGTGACCGAGTTTGTGAAGGTTTGGAAGTTACCTGAAGACTTACCACAAGAGATTGGGAGAGGTATGTGTGACCTTAGCTCAAGGGGAATACGGCGAGGACTAAGTGTCCTGGATTGTGTGTTCAGGACTGGGTGTCCTCAGGTTTGAATACCTAGCCGCCCTAACCAGATGTACAACTGTGACAGCAGTTGGATTTGGTCTACCAAATCACTGTCTTCACCAAGCCTACTGGTTCTATTTCCTCAACCCTTCCATTTCCTCATTACTGTGTTGTGTGCTTGTTCATATCTGTTTGAAGACTTTGGCTGAAGTCTCTCTCAATTTCCTCAGTTCAATTTCTTCAGTCTGTTTGTCTTCATCCTGTTTATCCTGTGCTTACGCTTTCTGTACTCTGTGTTTGTTTTCATTTCATCGTGATGTCTATGCTTATGCTATGTTATGACTGCTTCTGAGTACTTTTTCCATTGCAAGTAGTTCTTCGCTTAGGAATTTCCTCACCCTGAAATTCCTCAGTGAAGAATTCATAAAAATTGCCAACTCACCCCCCTCTAGTCGACTTAACACACTTTCAAGGAGTTCGATATTAGCCATGTGTGTCGGCGCCGCGCGAGATGCGTAATTTCTTGATGGCTATATCAACCACCCATCCATTGAGTGAATAGTTTTTTCTCCTAGATCATGGTCGGTTAGATAAATGAGATAGCAAAAGTGGTCCGGTTAACCAGAGTGATATGTGTTTTCTCCTGGAGCAGCAACCTCATAGGACAAAAGATCTATTGGTCGGAAATGCCCAAATCAGGAAAATGGACAACCTGAAACTCTAAGCGCGTAGATTGCCGAGATTAGGTCAATTTTACTATCGGTGCCCAGGAGACCATGGCCAAAATTTCACAGAATTGTGAGGGCCATTTTGCAAATAATCTAAGTAGCCTAGCACATGCACTTTACCCTGTTGGCATTCATGTGTCAGCACATGAACGATTTGTACCTCAAGTGCATGTCCAGACCAAGCTATTGTACCTTTGCTGTAAGTTTTGTAAGTTTTTGCATGGAAGTGAACCCACCTGCCAAGTTCTTGTACCAGGAGCACAATTACCTCAAATTTTTTTTAGGTGATGTTGGGGATATAACCCCGTGATATGACCCGCCATGAAAGGGTCGGGTTAGGCCACTGGCGACTTAAGACGACGGGATTTAGACAGGCCCAGGTGATCAAGATACAAGGTAAAAGAGGCGACTTACAAGATGGGCCTGATTGAGCCCAAGGTTAGAAGACGGTGCATGGCCTAGAAGTATAAGATGCCTTTCGGCGACTTGCCATAGAAGGCAAGGGGACTTAGAGCCAGGATCGGTCATGAAGCATAACCCGACTCGGACTCTTGTAAGTCGGAGACCTCGACCTGTATATAAAGGCGAGTTCCCGGCATAGAATAGACAGGTTACAATCAATTGATAGCTAGGTCAAGGGAATCTGCTCCTTTGTAATCGATACTCAAGCAATAAGCAACAAGAGCAGGACTAGGCTTTTACCTCCATCGCGAGGGGCTGAACCTGGGTAAACCAGTGTCTCTCGTCCCGCTCAACCCCAATAAGAAATCACCGTTGCGATGGCTTCACACTTAAGTCCTTTCACTAGGACATCTGTCGCAAAACCACGACAGCTGGGGCCCACCATGGGGCTAGTGCACGGTGGTTTTGAGTTCTTGAAGGGCTCTTTCCTAGGAATCGAGGGGTACGCTGTTGGCAGGACGACCAAGAGACGTCGCGGCAAGCTCTACATCGATGACACCGACTGGGGCCCCGAGGCCGACTCAATCGAGTATGGGTACCAGACCCCCTTCTGCAGAATCCACGTCTTCATCGGCAGGTCAGAGCCTGAGCTAGGCCTCAGCACCGACATCGTCGAGCCGGCTCAGCGCACACAACCCGCCAGGGGCCAAGCCGGGTGGAAGCATGCTTTCGTGGGCTTCACGCAAGGGATGGATCTTGCGGAAAATTCTGCATCCGGGGGAGAGACTCTCATCTACTCAGGTGATGAGTCCTCAACTGGAGAGACGAAGTCAATCTATCAGCTTCAAGATGGCAGGCTTGGGGTTTTGGGGATACACATAACAGGTAGGCCCACGAAGGGTCGAAATGTCATAAAGCATGGGGTCCACACAACATGTGGGTCCAGATAAATTTCATACAGACATACAATACACTCGGACAAGCAGCATACCATCCACTCGGACAGGCAACATACTATCCACTCGGACAAGCAGCATACCATCCACTCGGACAGGCAACATACTATCCACTCGGACAAGCAACATACCATCCACTCGACCGTACGACGCACTCGGGTATACGAAGACCAGCAGGCAGCAAAGCAATCAAAGCATCATTCACATACTGAAGGCTTAGTAGTGAGCCGGCATTATGGCATTCATGCCCCACTTTGTAACATAGAAGGTGAGGGGGTGGCGCACTCTATATAAGCCACTCCCACCACTAGACTAAGGGGGCTCTTCTTCGACTCTCTTTCTTCCACCTCTCTCTCCCTTTCCCTATTAGTCTCAGGACTTAGCTCAAGCATGGAGATCCGTTCTCCTCTCTCTCTCATACACACATTTTAATCTCCGGATATATACAGATAAAAGAAAGCCTCTCCGGAGCACGAGACATAGGGCTGTTATCTCCACCACGAGAGGCCCGAACTCGCTAAAACCACCGTGTCACCCATATGCATGTTGATAGATCGTGCTCCTTTATCCTACCCCTCTCTTATTGTCGGAATCGTTCCCATGATAGTTGGCGCCCACCATGGGGCATGGCGTCTGTCGAGCCATGATACAGATGGTTTTTTCTTCAATCGTCGGCAACCGACTGATTTCTTCCTGGCCATCACGACATCTACGGGAGGACAAAATGCTCCTCATCATACAAAAGGATCAGGGAGTTGCTCATCTCAACTGGTCCTCTTTACAATCAAACATCGCATTGATCTAACGATTGTTTGTTCTTCTTCTGTATGCACACGAGCTCATACAAAAGGATGCCTCCCTTTGTACCGATTGGTGGCTCGGCTCCCGACGATGAAGCGCTGCTATCCGCATGTTGTCATCTCCGGCCTCATCTGCGAATGTCGTCGCCAAGCGTCCACACAAGCACAGACACTAACGCTTGGCATGGCTCCACGGATGGCGGAGGACGATGACCGGTGGTCGGCCCAGCTCCTCGGGTGACGAGGCCCGGCTGTCGGCGCTCGGCCCAGCTCCGTGGGCGTTGAAGTGCAACTCCGACTGATGCACGGCTCCGATCCCCTGAGCAGTGAAACGCGACCACAACACTCGCATCGGCTTTGCCCTTGGCTATGCCAGCCCGCGACTCTCGCGCCTGGACTGCAGCCAGCTGCTTATCCTCCTCATCGTCACCTCTCGGCTGCCATCAGATTCCGGCCTGACCGACAGTTTTCGTTGGGGCGGAACTCTCCTCCGGGCTGCCTCTACGACTCTCCTTCAAACCTTAATTCCTGCCCTTTTATTCCCTTAATTCCTTCCCATTTATTTCCTACATGTAGGGGATAAATGGCTGTGGGAAAGGGAAACTTCCCTTGCATGCATGAACGGCCTTAACTCCTGCCTAATTATCGCTAATTAACGCCTCATGCATGCACATACAGGTTTTGGACGTGGGCAACCCCATCAATGCATCGTAACGGCAGACGTTGGTGAATCGCTGTGGACTGATGGCCTCCGGCACGACGCCCCGGCAGTTCCTCGGTCCGACGTCAACCACTCGCCAATAACCTGTACAATGGAATCAACGGCACACTGCAGCATATGATGACGACAGCAGCACACCGCCGGAATTGGGAGCTGGCTCCGCCCGCGCACACGACAGCGTCGCCCGCGCTGGAGGCACAAACCCAATGCGGCGTGGGGGCCAGGATTTGGCCATACCGCCTTGCTCAATAGCTTCTCCCTCCGACGTAGATGGTTCAGCGGCAGCCTCTGCGGGCGCTCGGCGGCTCATCCCTCATGTCAAATGCGCCCGATGGGGCGTGGCGCCTACCTCCCTCTAGCATCATCCACTCGGCAACAACTCCCTCCAGTCGGCATGGTCACTCGGATGGGACTACCTCACTCGGACAAAACCGGACCACTGGCGCTCGGCTGGACATCTCCTCATCACTTGGCCGCCCTGCACGCGGTCATGAAGCTACTCGCATCATCATCAACTAGCCCGACTCCGCGGGACACGTCTACTTCACTTGCACACCCCGTGCATTGTCACTCCACGGACACGTCTACTTCACTCGGCCGACCGGCGCGTCGCCACTCGGTTGGTCGCCTCATAACCACTCGGCCGCCCCGGCAAGCACCACTCAGTTTGTCACCTCATAACCACTCGGCCGCCCCGTGCGTCGCCACTCGGTTTGTCACCTCATAACCACTCGGCCGCCCCGCGCGTCGCCAGTCGGTTGGTCACATCATAACCACTCGGCCACCCGCGCGTCGCCACTCAGTTGGTCACCTCATAACCACTCGGCCGCCCCGCGCGTCACCATCGGTTGGTCACCTCATCACCACTCGGCCGCCCCGCGCGTCACCACTCGGTTGGTCACATCATAACCACTCGTCCGTCCCGCGCGTCACAACTCGGTTGGTCACCTCATAACCACTCGGCCGCCCCCGTGTCGCCATTCAGTTGGTCACATCATAATCACTCAGCCGCTCCGTGCGTCGCCATTCGGTTGGTCACCTTATCACCACTCGGCCGCCCCGCGCGTCGCCATCGGTTGGTCACCTCATCACCACTCGACCGCCCCGCGCGTCGCCACTCGGTTGGTCACCTCATCACCACTCGGCCGCCCCGCGCGTCGCCATCGGTTGATCACCTCATCACCACTCGGCCGCCCCGCGCGTCGCCATCAGTTGGTCACCTCGTCACCACTCGGTCACCCCGCTCGTCGCCATCGGTTGGTGACCTCATCACCACTCGGCCGCCCCGCGCGTTGCCATCGGTTGGTCACCTCATCACCACTCGGCTGCCCCGCGCGTCACCATCGGGTGGTCACCTCATCACCACTCGGCCGCCCCGCGCGTTGCCATCGGTTGGTCACCTCATCAACACTCGGCCGCCCCGCGCGTCGCCATCGGTTGGTCACCTCATCACCACTCGGCCGCCCCGCGCGTCGCCATCGGTTGGTCACCTCATCACCACTCGGCTGCCCCGCGCGTCGCCATCGGTTGGTCACCTCATCACCACTCGGCCGCCCCACGCGTCGCCATCCGTTGGTCGCCTCATCACCACTCGGACGCCCCACGCATCGCCACTCGGTTGGTCCCCTCATCACCACTCGGCCGCCCCGCGCGTCACCACTCAGTTGGTCGCCTCATCACCACTCGGCCGACCGCGCGCCTTCAGACAGCTAAGTCATTTGACATTTTGTTATTTCCGTCTTCCCGAGTATCCCGTAATTCACACATCACGTTCACTCGGAGGCCACGCCATCGAGTGTACCTCTACGCTCGGCTGCTTATTTTCACATACTTGCTTAGTACTGGTTATGTGATTCCCGAGTCCAACTTCCATTTTTTCTCATACATCAGTCACGGACACCATGTGTCGTTCTTCATTTCGAGTTTGCATCGGTCCTCCAGGGCTGCAACTCAGTCGAAACACTACACTTCCGTTTTATTTGAGCCAGTATTCCAATGAGTTCAGTCGGATCCGTCGCTTCGACAAGTTCGAACGGATCCTTCGCTCTTCCAGACTCTTGCTGGTTAACCAGCAAGCCCCTTGCACTCCCAACGGGTGTCTATGGGTGTTATTCACACAAATCATTTCAGCACACATCAAATTTCCTCGAGAAATTATTTCGTTGGCTTGTGCCATTTTTTACACAAGTTAGGCGATCACTCGATGGCCCTATGCGCCAACTTCATCGCTGCTCGGACTCGGTCACCATACCGGTCCCGGCGCACCACAACACCGACCTTGTCGCTCTGTTGACTTCAAACACATCCGGCCAACCCCTCTATGGAATCCTCTTCATCGTATCAATGATATAGACCTCGTCAGGCATGAGACAGATAAGTCCCTTTTATAATTAAACCTCACACTTCATTCTTTTGCGAGTTTGCCTCTTTCGAGCATCACTTGGAAGCTTCTCCTCTTCTTTACCCGAGTCTGACTCGATGAATTGAAAATCATCCATTCAAAACTATATTTCTCGTATTCCGACATGTCCGTTGTCGAAGACTGTAGTTCGCTCGGGGGCTGCATCTCATTGGGAATGACACTCTCCTGAGTGGTCGAGTACTTCATCACCAGTCAGATCCTTCACTTCAACAAGTGCATTCGATCCGCCACTTTGACAAGTTTTATAATCACCCAGACGCTCTGTACGCCATCTTCATTCCTACTCAGACTCAGTTGTCACGCCAGTCTTGTTGTGTCGCAACCACACTACACCGACCTCGTCGCTACATTAGCTTCGAAAGCATCTGGCTAACTCCTTTGAATACCATTTCAGCCACTTGGCTGGACACGCAATCTGTCACTTGACCACCCCGCGCATCACCACTTGGCTGGACACGTAGTCCTTCACTCGACCACCTCCCGCATCCTCACTCGGCCGTCCCGCACCGCTCCACTCGGTTGTGCATGTCTTCACCACTCGGCAGCTCTGTGCGTCGCCTCTCGGTTGTGCACGTCTTCACCACTCGACCGCTCCGTGCGTCGCCTCTTGGTTGTGCACGTCTTCACCACTCAGCCGCCCCGCGCGTTGCCACTCAGTTGTGCACGTCTTCATCATTCGGCCACCTCACGCATCCTCACTCGGCCGTCCCGCACCACGCCACTCGGTTGTGCACGTCTTCACCACTCGGCCGCTCCGTGCGTCGCCTCTCGGTTGTACACAGCCGTGCCCCTCGGCCACCCCGCGCGTCGCCACTTGGCTCGATACGTAGTCCTACATTCGACCACCTCACACATCATGACTCGGCCGCCCCGTGCGTCGTCACTCGGTTGGGCACGTCTTCACCACTCGGCCGCTCCACGCATCGCCACTCGGTTGTGCACGTCTTCACCACTCGGCCGCCCCGCGCGTCGTCACTCGGCTAAACACATCATCGCCCTCGGCCACCTCCCGCGTCACCATCAGTTGGACAGGTCTTTACATCTACACCCCCAACACGGGGACAACTAAGTTACTCATATGATCAAACCTCATATCACACTCTGTAGCAAGCTTGCCTCTTTCGAGCATCACTCGGGGGCTACGCACAGCCGTTGGCCATGTCGCCCTCAGGGGTTACGCCCATTCAATCAACCCATGATCACATCAGGAATATCTTTCTGACCATACATGCTCGGTCCGCCGAAAAGCTATAAGGGTAGTACTGTCCACTTGGACGATCGCCCAAATCATTACCTGAAGTCATCTTCAGGATTGCAAAAGGGTGAAAACAATGCTTCACTACGGATACACTTGGCCCTATCCTAGGTTCGAAGGTGTCAGTTTCACAAACTTGGACTCAGAGATGGCATGTGCTGGTGTTCCCCTGGGATAATGAGTGGCCTCTCTCCGGAGAGTCATACCACACACTAGCCTCTCCACTCGGGTTTCATGGCACGTCCATGTCAGACCACTAGTCTATCTCCTCCGGGAGACATACGAGTGCCACCAAGTTTTTCCTTGCAGTCAACATACCCCGATCAGTCGGGAAGCACGCCCACTCGAACAAATACCCCTTTCATGCAAAAGGGTGAAAATGAAGCTCCTCTACGGATACAATGTACTCTTACAAATACCCCTTTCACGCAAAATCTAACGGTTAATGTAAGAAGTACTACTGGAACGATTACTCCCTGGAGTGTCCAGCTTTTTTTCTACAGTCGGCAGTTTCAAGGACGAATTCATTCATCGTGCCGAGTGCACAAAGATCAGTCTGACTGACTCAGCTCCAAGCTGAGCTTATTTACCATGCCAAGCGCCTTAAGATGCATCCGATTCACTCAATTTCAGACTAAAAGATATTTACCGTGTCGACTACTTGGAGGTTTACCAGGAGACTTAAACCCTCTGCCCGACTCATCTTGTCCGACAAAGGCTCGGGGACTACACCCATTGGGTGCACTTAGCGTGCCCCCACTGGAAGAGAACTTAGAAAGAAACATTTTGCTCGATGCAAGACCATATCCAGATCACTCAAGTGCTACTCGACTTCTGAGCCGAAGAAAGGCAAGCTAGACCAGTACCAGATCCTCAAGTAATGCTCGACCTCTGAGTCGGAGAGGAACAAGTTCTATCGGTACCAGCTAAGAAGATTTTTAGTTCTCTCAGACCCCCGCCGACTGCCCGCAGTCGACGGTGGTCTCGGGGACTACACCCAGTGGGTGCACTCAGCGTGCCCCCACTAGAGTAATCTCCACTCGGTACGGCCTGACCGGTCTGAGTGGCGAACAACAAACAAACAAACAAGTTCTAAGGCTCCCGCTGGCTACCAAAAAAAATTGCTATAAGGTTAGTTTAACGCTCCTCCGTGGACCTGTTTTGAGCCTTATTCTAGGACTCAAAGCGTGAAACTCATAAGTTTGGATCTCCAACCGACTCGTATTGACGTTCCTCCGGGATAAGAATGGCATCTCTCCGAGACAGCAGTCCATGCGTTAATCTTGTTGCACAGATCTAATGAGATACCCATACTCTGATCGCGAGTTAACCTCTTCCGAGAGATGAACGAATGTCACCAAGTTGTTCCTTGCAGGCACTTACCCTAGATCAGTCGGGAAGTGAAATGCCAGAATCCATTGAGATTTTGTTCAAACCTTGGTTGTTTGAAAGCATGATGATGGGTACCGAGTATTTCCGTAATCACTCAGGACAAATTGTGTCTTTCACATACCCGTTCTGCAAAATCGCAATCGATTCAGGGGCTAATGTTGGGGATACAAATAACAGGTAGGCCCACGAAGGGTCAAAATATCATAAAGCATGGGGTCCACACAACAGGTGGGTCCAGATAAATTTCATACAGACATACAATCCATTCGTACAAGCAGCATACCATCCACTCGGACAGGCAGCATACTATCCACTCAGACAAGCAACATACCATCCACTCGACCGTACGACTCACTCGGGTATACGAAGACCTGCAGGCAGCAAAGCAGTCAAAGCATCATTCACATAGTGAAGGCTTGGTAGTGAGCTGGCATTATGGCATTCATGCCCCACTTTGTAACATAGGAGGTGAGGGGGTGGCGCACTCTATATAAGCCACCCCCACCACTAGACTAAGGGGGCTCTTTTTCGACTCTCTTTCTTCCACCTCTCTCTCTTTTTCGCCATTAGTCTCAGGACTTAGCTCAGGAATGGAGATCCGTTCTCCTCTCTCTCATACACACATTGTAATCTCTGGATATATACAGTTAAAAGAAAGCCTCTCTGGAGCACGAGACGTAGGGCTGTTATCTCCACAGCGAGAGGCCCGAACTCGCTAAAACCACAGTGTCACCCATATGCATCTTGATAGATCATGCTCCTTTATCCTACCCCTCTCTTATTGTCAGAATCGTTCCCATGACATGGGGGCTATTCCGATGGCCATAGTATTTCAGACCACTATGAGCTGCCGTGCAGGGCTGCTATCTTCATGGCTGGCACAGGGCCGACTCTCAACTCTTCAACAAATGCAGCGACCTCTGGCCCGGTCGCCATGAGGTTGGTGGGTGCAGCTCAGCCGAACCACCGCTCAGCCGAACCGCCCGACTCGGTACTATTGGATCTCATGGGCTCCTTGACAGCTTTGTTAGCAACAGAGGTTAATGCAGTGAATCAGGCAGAACGTAACGCGGAGATTGCGAAGATTTGTGAGGAGATAACCAAGGCCCAAGAGGATATTGTAGCTAAGAACATCCAGACAGCTGCGCTGAAGGCTCAAGTTGACACTGAGGCAGAGCGTGTCAAGGCAGAGGCTTGGCACTTAAATCTGGACCAGAACGCATCCAATGCAGTGTTCTAGAGAATGCACGAGAGTCATCTACCGTTGATGTATGACCCGAGGCACTTGTTTGACACTCCCGGAGCAGGACCAAGTACTCCACATGCCCGGGGGAACCCCTAGATAAAACCGGATTTTCCAGGAAATTGGGTAGCGGCTCAACCTCGGCAGCTTGAGCCGACATGAAGGGAAGAGCCAGCACCCAACCCGCCTTCCGATCAGACACCGCCACAGCATTTCTGACGCCACCGGGGCACTTCTCTAACCTGGTGGATAATATGCTAGCAGCGGCGACCCGGCTGGCGGCAATTCCTATTATCGATGAGTCACCGGCTGCGGTGAAAACCCGAAACGCAGTCGAGCTCCTGCAAACAGCCATTGCACAATGTACCGCCTATTCAGACAAATGTGATCATGTGCATTCAACTCCTCTCCCCCGAGCCGTAGTTACAGCCGACGTATTGTGTCGCCCGCAGTCTCCAGCAGTGAACGGCGCTGATACGTCCATTTTGCATCATGTTTTCTTACTGTTATGTATAATGTTTTTATCCATAATAATGCTTTTTGGACTAATTCTAATGCCTTTTCTCTCATAATTTGCAAGGTACACACCAAGAGGGATAATTCCGGCAGCTGGAAATCTGGACCTGAAAAAGCTACGTCGGGCCACCTATTATGCACAACTCCAAACAAGCTGAAACTTCACGAAGATTTTGTATGGAATATTTAAGAAATATTGGAGCCAATAACTACCATAGGGGGCCACAAGGTGGGCACAACCCACCTGGGCGCGCCAGGCAGCCCAGGCGCGCCCTGGTGGGTTGTAACCCCCTCGGCCCACCTCCAGTGCCCATCTTCTGGTATATAAGACATTTTTACCTAGAAAAAATGAGGAGAAGACATACGGTGCGGAGCGCCGCTGTCTCGAGGAGGAACCTTGACAGGAGCACTTTTGCCTTCCGGCGGAGCGATTCTGCCAGGGGAACTTCCGTCCCGGAGGGGGAAATGATCGTCATCATCATCACCAACAACTCTCCCATCTTGGGGAGGGCAATCTCCATCAACATCTTCACCAGCACCATCTCATCTCAAACCCTAGTTCATCTCTTGTATTCAATCTAGTTACAGGAACTATAGATTGGTGCTAGGGGTGACTAGTAGTGTTGATTACATCTTGTAGTTGATTACTATATGTTTATTTGGTGGAAGATTATATGTTCAGATCCATGATGCTATTTAATACTCCTATGATCATGAGCATGTTTATTATTTGTGAGTATTTACTTTTGTTCTTGAGGTCATGGGATAAATCATGTTGCAAGTAATCATGTGAATTTGATATGTGTTCGATATTTTGATGGTATGTATGTTGTGATTCCCTTAGTGGTGTCATGTGAACGTTGACTACATGACACTTCACCATATTTGGGCCTAAGGGAATACATTGTGGAGTAGTAAATAGATGGTGGGTTGCGAGAGTGACAGAAGCTTAATCCCCAGTTTATGCACTATTCCGCAAGGGACCGATTGGACCCAAAAGTTTAATGCTATGGTTAGAATTTATTCTTAATACTTTTCTCGTAGTTGCGGATGCTTGCGGGAGGTTTAATCATAAGTAGGAGGTTTGTTCAAGTAAGAACATCACCTAAGCACCGGTCCACCCACATATCAAATTATCAAAGTAGCGAACACGAATCAAACCAACATGATGAAAGTGACTAGATGAAATTCCCGTGTACCCTCAAGAACACTTTGCTTATCATAAGAGACTGTTTTGGCCTATACTTTGCCTCAAAAGGATTGGGCTACCTTTCTGCATACTTTTTACTATTATTGTTACTTTCTCGTTACAAATTATCTTGCTATCAAACTACTCGCTACTTACCATTTCAACACTTGCAAACATTACCTTACTAAAAACTACTTGTCATTTTCTTCTGCTCCTTGTTGGGTTCGACACTCTTACTTATCGAAAAGAGCTACAATTGATCCCCTATACTTGTGGGTCATCAAGGCTATTTTCTGGCACCATTGCCGGGGAGTGAAGCGCCTTTGGTAAGTGGAATTTGGTAAGGAAACATTTATATAGTGTGCTAAAATTTATTGTCACTTGCTACTATGGAAAACAATCCTTTGAGGGGTTTGTTCGGTATCTTCACCTCGTCCTAACCACAATTAATTTCCCTCAACCTACTGCACCTACTGAAAATATTGAATATGAAATTCCTTGGTATGATAGAACAACTGCTAGCTAATCCTTATGCGGGAGATGGAACCGAACATCCTGATATGCACTTGATATATGTAGAACAAATTTGTGGATTGTTCAAGCTTGTGTTTACCGGAGATGAGGTGATGAAAAAGGTTTCCTTTTATCTTTGAAGGGCAAAGCATTGGCATGGTATAGGCTATGCGATGATATTGGATCATGGAATTGGAATCGTTTAAAATTGGAGTTCCACCAAATTTTTTATCCTATGCATCTAGTTCATCGTGATCGGAATTTTATATATAATTTTTGGCCTCGTGAAGGAGAAAGTATCGCTCTAGCTTGCGGGAGGCTTAAGTCAATGTTATATTCATGCCCCAATCATGAGCTCTCAAGAGAAATTATTATTCAGAACTTTTATGCTCGGCTTTCTCGTAATGATCAAACCATGCTAGATACTTCTTGTGTTGGTTCTTTTATGAAGAAGACTATTGAATTCTGGTGGGATTGTTTTGGAAATAATTAAATGCAACTCTGATGATTGGGAACTCGATGAAGGTAAAGAGTCAGGTATAAAGCTTAAGTACGATTCTGTTAAATATTTTATGGATACCAATGCTTTTCAAAAGTTTAGCACTAAATATGGACTTGACTCTGAGATAGTAGCCTCCTTTTGTGAATCATTTGCTACTCATGTTGAACTCCCTAAAGAGAAGTGGTTTAAATATCACCCACCTATTAAAGATGAAATTAAAGAACCGGTACCTGTTAAAGAAGAAACTATACTCTACAATGTTGATCCAGTTGTTCCTATTGCTTATATTGAGAAACCCCCTTTTCCTATAAGGATAAAGGAACATGCTAAAGTTTCAACTGTGGTTAACAAATGCTATGTTAGAACACCTAAACCAGATGAGCAAATTAGAGTAGAACCTAATGTTGCTATGGTTAAAGATCTCTTAGAAGAAGATATAGATGGGCATGTTATTTACTTCTGGGCAGAAGCTACTAGAATTGCTAAACCCGATAAAAGCGATAAACATAGACCAGTTGTTGGCATGCCTGTCATTTCAGTTAAAATAGGAGAGCACTGTTATCATGGTTTATGTGACATGGGTGCTAGTCTGATTGATATTCCTTACACTTTATATCAAAAAATTAAGAAAGACATAGCACCTGCAGAGATAGAAGACATAGATGTTACTATTAAACTTGCTAATAGAGACACCATATCACCTTGTGGGATTATTAGAGATGTCGAAGTCTTGTGTGGGAAAATAAAATACCCTACAGATTTTCTTGTTCTTGGTTCCCCACAAGATGACTTTTGTCCCATTATTTTTGGTAGACCTTTCTTGAACACAGTTAATGCTAAGATAGATTGCAGGAAACAAACTGTCGGTGTTAGTTTTGGTGGTGAGTCTCATGACTTTAATTTTTCCAAGTTTAGTAGAAATCATCATGAAAAAGAATTGCCTAGTAAGGATGAAGTAATTGGTCTTGCTTCTATTGTTGTGCCACCTACTAATCCTTTAGAACAATACTTGCTAGACCATGAGAATGATTTTCATATGCATGAAAGAAATGAAATAGATAAGATTTTCTTTGAACAACGTCCTCTACTTAAACACAATTTGCATATTGAAACTCTAGGAGGTCCTCCTCCACCTAAAGTTGATCCTGTGTTTGAATTAAAACAATTGCCAGACACTTTGAAATATGCTTATCTTGATGAAAAGAAAATATATCCTGTTATTATCAGTGCTAACCTTTCAGAACATGAAGAAGAAAGCTTATTGAAAGTTTTAAGGAAGCACCGGGCTACTATTGGATATACTCTTGATGATTTAAAGGGCATTAGTCCCACTCTATGTCAGCATAAAATTAATATGGAACCTGATGCTAAACCAGTTGTTGATCACCAACGTCGATTAAATCTGAAGATGAAAGAAGTGGTAAGAACGGAAATATTAAAACTTCTGGAAGAAGGTATAATCTATCCTATAGCTAATAGTAGATGGGTAAGTCCTGTTCATTGTGTCCCTAAGAAAGGAGGTATAACTATTGTTCCTAATGATAAGAATGAACATATTCCACAAAGAATTGTTACAGGCTATAGAATGGTAATTGATTTTAGAAAATTAAACAAAGCTAATAGAAAAGATCATTACCCTTTGTCTTTTATTGATAAAATGCTTGAAAGATTATCTAAGAACACACACTTTTGCTTCCTTGATGGATATTCTGGCTTTTCACAAATACCTGTTTCTCAACCTGATCAAGAAAAGACCACTTTTACTTGTCCTTTTGGAACATATGCTTATAGACGTATGCCTTTTGGTTTATGTAATGCACCTGCTACCTTTCAAAGAAGTATGACTGCTATATTATTTGACTTTTGTGAAAAGATTGTTGAGGTTTTTATGGATGACTTTTCTGTTTATGGGAAGTCTTTTGATGATTGCTTAAGCAAACTTGATCGAGTTTTGCAGAGATGTGAACAAACAAATCTTGTCTTGAATTGGGAGAAGTGCCACTTTATGGTTAATGAAGACATTGTCTTGGGTCATAAAATTTCTGAAAGAGGTATTGAAGTGGACCAAGCTAAGGTTGATGCAATTGAGAAAATGCCATGTCCTAAAGTTATAAAAGGTATTCGTTGTTTCCTAGGTCATGCTGGTTTCTATAGGAGATTTATCAAAGACTTTTCTAAAATTTCTAGGCCTCTTACTACTCTTTTGCAAAAGGATATTCTTTTGTTTTTGATGATGAGTGTTTAGAAGCCTGTGAAACACTCAAGAAAGCCTTAATTTCTGCACCTATTATTCAACCACCTGATTGGAACTTGCCTTTTGAAATTATGTGTGATGCTAGTGATTATGTTGTTGGTGCTGTTCTAGGACAAAGAGTTGATAAGAAGTTGAATGTTATTCACTATGCTAGTAAAACTCTAGACAGTGCTCAAAGAAATTATGCTACTACTGAAAAAGAATTCTTAGCAGTTGTGTTTGCTTGTGATAAATTTAGACCTTATATTGTTGATTCCAAAGTAACTGTTCACACAGACCATGTTGCCATTAAATATCTTATTCGTTGGGTTCTCTTGTTACAAGAATTTGATTCACATATTATTGATAGAAAAGGAGCTAAGAACCCCGTAGCTGATAATTTGTCTAGGCTTGAAAATCTGCTTGATGACCCACTAACTATTGATGATAGTTACCCTGATGAGTAGTTAGCTGCAATAAATGTTGCTAATAGTACTCCTTGGTGTGCTGACTATGCTAACTACATTGTTGCTAAATATTTGCCACCTAGCTTTACTTACCAACAAAAGAAAAAAATCTTCTATGATTTAAGACATTACTTTTGGGATGACCCACATCTTTATAAACAAGGAGTAGATGGTATTATTATACGTTGTGTACCTGAGCCTGAACAGGGACAAATCCTACGGAAATGTTACTCCGAACCGTATGGAGGGCATCATGCTGGAGATAGAGCTGCTCATAAGGTATTGCAATCTGGATTTTATTGGCCTACTCTCTTCAAGGATGCTCGTAAGTATGTCTCATCTTGTGATGAATGCCAAAGAATAGGTAATATTGGTAAGCGTCAAGAAATGCCTATGAATTATTCACTTGCTGTTGAACCATTTGATGTTTGGGGATTTGATTACATGGGACCTTTTCCTTCCTATAATGGGTATACAGATATTTTGGTTGTTGTTGATTATGTTACTAAATGGGTAGTAGCTATTCCAACCAGTAGTGCTGATCACAACACCTCTATTAAAATGCTTAAGGAAGTTATTTTGCCAAGGTTTGGAGTCCCTAGATATTTAATGACTGATGGTGGTTCACACTTTATTCATGGTGCTTTTCGTAAAATGCTTGCCAAGTATGATGTTAACCATAAAATCGCATCACCTTATCATCCTCAGTCTAGTGGTCAAGTTGAGCTTAGCAATAGAGAAATAAAATTAATTTTGCAAAAGACTGTCAATAGGTCTAGGAAGAATTGGTCTAAGAAATTAGATGATGCACTTTGGGCTTATAGAACAGCATATAAAAATCCTATGGGTATGTCTCCTTATAAAATGGTTTATGGAAAAGCTTGTCATTTGCCTCTTGAGATAGAACATAGAGCATACTGGGCAGTTAAAGAACTCAACTATGATTTCAAACTTGTTGGTGAAAAGAGGTTATTTCATATAAGCTCACTAGATGAATGGAGAACCCAAGCTTATGAAAATGCAAAATTATTCAAAGAGAAGGTTAAAAGATGGCATGACAAAAGAATCCAAAAGCGTGAGTTTAAAGTAGGAGAATATGTTCTTTTGTACAAACTTTCGTTTTAGATTCTTTGCAGGAAAGCTCCTCTCGAAATGGGAAGGCCCATATGTCATCGAGGAGGTTTACCGATCTGGTGCCATCAAAATAAATAGCTCCAAAGGTACTAAACCGAAGGTTGTCAATGGGCAACGAATAAAGCATTATATCTCATGTACGCCTATTAATGTTGAAAGCAATATTATCCAAACTTTGACACCGGAAGAACACATAAAAGAGTCCTTCTGAAACACTCCAGAATCGTCAAAATAAGAGGTACGTGATACGGTAAGTAAACGGACTCCAAAAAATCCGCAAATTGTTTTTTGTCAGTTTTGGAATATTTTAAAAAATTTAAATAAAGAATCTTCTAGGAAGCGTCCCTTGGTGGGCACAAGACAGCAGGGCGCGCCAGGCATGCCTGGCGCGCCCAGGTGGGTTGTGCCCACCTGGGACACCTTTCGTACTCCGTTTTTCTTCCGTATACTTGTCCCCCAAGATAAAAAAAAATCTATATATACTTCCTGAACCTGTTAACCACCGTATCATGAAGAAATCCTCTGTTCTCCTTTCTTGCTGTTTCCGATCAGATTTATCAGGCTAGGCATCATGTCTTCTTGCTCCTCCAACAACATGGAAGAAGATGCTTGGCTGATGAAGATCAAGACGAAGAGGGAGGAGCCTACAGGCGTTGTCAAGGGAGACAAAGGCAAGTGAGCTACTGTAGATCCATCCCCGATGGCAGCACAAGCACTGCTGGCCGAGGGGGAAGAATAAGATATCCTTAAGCCCTACCTTACTCATCTTACTCCTGCTGAGATTGAAGCTTTTCGCGTCATTGAAATAGTTCGTATACAAAATAAGTATCTCAGTCGCGAAAATATTCTACATCAAGAGCATATCACCTATCTCCAGAGTGTCATCCGTCGGTTGGAGAACCTCTTGATCCTTAAGGATAGGATCACTTCATCACCAACATCGCCTTCTTCACCACCAAAAGAGAATTAAGTATCGGGTATGGGCAGTCCCCTTGGCTTTCGCCAAGCTTGGGGGAGGTGCCCCGGTATTGTATCATCCCACTATCTTTTTGCTTTTACCCATCTTAGTTCGATCTTTTTTGCTTAGATGAAATAAAATTTAGTTTGATCCTTTCTTATTTTAGAGTTTGCTTAGTGATCTATCATTGTAATCGTGTGCAAGTTATATAACAAAGTTTAGTTTGAGTTTTTGCTTTGTTTACTTTCATGTTGCAAATAAAGAAAAGAAAAGGAGAAAGAAAGCAAATAAAAGAAAGGAAATAAATCAAAAGATCATATACTAATCCTATGGTAGGTTATAGCACCACATAAGGAAAAGTATATGTAGGAAATTTTATTAGAGATTAACAAACATAGCATTAGTCAATGATGCAACTCATGCAAGAATTAATAAGGGAAGGGAAGATTCACATATAAATATACTATCCTAGAAATCTTTTGTGATTGTGAGCTCTCATCAAAATATTATATGCCAAAATTGTTGACATTGGACAAGGAAGACAACGTAATGGTTTATGTTTTTTTATATTCACATAGAAGTTATATTGTCATAGATCCTTTAACGTGTGGTGCTTTCCCCCTATCTTTGCTAGCCAAAAATTCCGCACTAAGTAGAGATACTACTTGTGCATCCAAAAACCTTTAAACCCAAATCTTTTTCAAGTGTCCACCATACCTACCTAAGGATTGAGCAAGATCCCTCAAGTAAGTTGTCATCGGTGCAAAAAGGAAATAAAAATTGCTTTTAAAAGTGTGGGATCATTTAGTGTAAGAGAAAATTGAGCGTTGCACAAACTTGGATGATAAAGAATAAAAGTGACATACTGCATAATAAAGGTTGTCATCTTAAGGGGCAATGTAACGTGACGTTCTTTTGCATTAAGGGATTGAGCATACAAACAAATAATCGCATGGCAACCTCTGCTTCACTCTGCGAAGGGCCTATCTTTTACTTTTATGTATTTACTTTTATGCAAAGATTCAAAATTTTCCTTCTATTCCTTTTATTTTTCTCTTTTGGCAAGCATCATGTGGTGAGGAAAGATCTAGGCACAGATGTCCAGTTGAATATTGATAGCATGAGTTATTATTGTTGACACCATCCTTGAGGTGGGTATGCTGGGAGGAGAAACTATAAGCCCCTATCTTTCTATGTGTCCGGTTGGAACGTTTTGCACATGTGTACGTGGTGAGTGTTAGCAATCATAGAAGACTATATGATGGTTGAGTATGTGGACTTGCCTAAAGGTTCCGACATGTGACCCTTCCTGAAAAGATGATGAATTGTAGCTGCAAAGTTGACTGAGAACATAGTTTGTTGGTTTCTAGTAGAGTTTTTGCTTTATACTTTGATTGTGTGATGAACCATTACTTATTCATGGGAAGTGTATGATAAAAGTTCTATGATAAAAGTATTATGTTTAATTTTTTTGCTGTTATAATAATCAACATGATGCTTCCATGTACGTATTTTGTTTTTATCGACACCTCTCTCTCTCAAAGCATGTGGACATGTTTTTCGATTTCGGTTTTCGCTTGAGGACAAGCGAGGTCTAAGCTTGGGGGAGTTGATACGTCCATTTTGCATCATGTTTTCTTAATGTTATTTATAAGGTTTTTATCCATAATAATGCTTTTTGGAGTAATTCTAATGCCTTTTCTCTCATAATTTGCAAGGTACACACCAAGGGGGAGAATTCCGGCAGCTGGAAATCTGGACCTGAAAAAGTGACGTCAGGCCACCTATTAAGCACAACTCCAAACAAGCTGAAACTTCATAGAGATTTTTTATGGAATATTTAGGAAATATTGGATCCAATAACTACTAGAGGGGGGCCACCAGGTGGGCACAACCCACCTGGGTGCGCCAGGCAGCCCAGGCACGCCCTGGTGGGTTGTAGCCCCCTCGGCCCACCTCCAGTGCCCATCTTCTGGTATATAAGTCATTTTTACCTAGAAAAAATGAGGAGAAGACTTTTGGTGCGGAGCGCCGCCGTCTCGAGGTGGAACCTGGGCAGGAGCACTTTTGCCCTCCGGCGGAGCGATTCTACCGGGGGAACTTCCCTCCCGGAGGGGAAATCATCGTCATCATCATCACCAACAACTCTCCCATCTTGGGGAGGGCAATCTCCATTAACATCTTCACCAACACCATCTCATCTCAAACCCTAGTTCATCTCTTGTATTCAATCTTGTTACCGGAACTATAGATTGGTGCTAGGGGGTGACTAGTAGTGTTGACTACATCTTGTAGTTGATTACTATATGGTTTATTTGGTGGAAGATTATATGTTCAGATCCATGATGCTATTTAATACTCCTATGATCATGAGCATGTTTATTATTTGTGAGTAGTTAGTTTTGTTCTTGGTCACGCGATAAATCATGTTGCAAGTAATCATGTGAATTTGATATGTGTTCGATATTTTGATGGTATGTATGTTGTGATTCCCTTAGTGGTGTCATGTGAACGTCGACTGCATGACAATTCACCATATTTGGGCCTAAGGGTGTCATTGTGGAGTAGTAAATAGATGGTGGGTTGCAAGAGTGACAGAAGAGTTTATGCACTATTCCGTAAGGGACCGATTGGACCCAAAAGTTTAATGTTATGGTTAGAATTTGTTCTTAATACTTTTCTCGTAGTTGCGGATGCTTGCGGGAGGGTTAATCATAAGTAGGAGGTTTGTTCAAGTAAGAAAAACACCTAAGCACCGGTTCACCCACATATCAAATTATCAAAGTAGCGAACACAAATCAAACCAACACTACTGCAGGATGCTGCTAACGCGACACTACGATCAGAGATCCATCGACGAAACTATGTGCGATGCCATAATCGCAAACGGTGGTGTAAAATAACCGTCAAAAAAGTTGCAAGACATTTGCGATGGAGGATGCATCAAACACGGTTCAGATTTTAGTTGCGTGTGCGATGCAGGGCATACGGTTCAATTCAAGCAACCGTTTGCGATGATGAGGAACAAAAGAAATGGCAGAAAGATGAAGGTGTGTGCGATGTACAACATACGGTTAACTCAGTTGAACTGGTGATTAGGCAACACAAAAGAAACGGTCAGCAAGATCAAAGGTGTGTGTGATATACGGCTTGCGGTTCACTCGGATGAAATGTTTGCGCTGAGACATGAGAACAGAAACGATTCAAATGAACAAGATGTGTGTGATACGAGGCAAACAGGTCTGTAATCAGAAACCTGTGCGAAGACCGATAAGAACACAAGCGATTACAACTAACGAGCCGTGTGTGTTGTGAGCAAACGATTGCTGGTATACAATTGTGAGTGATTGATGAAAACATCACCGACGGGTTCCATTGTTTAGTCCGTGTGCGATGTGATTTTCTTTGTCCACACACCATGTACGCTCTGCCTACAGAGCATCAACATATATACTTAAAAAGACAGCATTGCATAACCAAATTAAGCATACAATTACACAAGTGACTACACACATAACATTTGCACACACCAAAGTAAGCAATTACATGCATACTAAAGTAGGAGAAACGAGGATCTAATCATCTACTTATTGTTGCAATGACGCTTGCCATTGCTCTGCTTCGGTGGATCCTCAGCCATTTTGGGGAAGGAGGCACTTCCTCATGTCAACGATCCGCTTTGTACATGTAAATGGCGTGTACGCCTCCTTGGCAGCGTACCACGGCGTGAGCTTTCTCGAAGTTTCTCCATCCGGGCCGAGTGCCAGGCACGCTTGTCCTTGTTGCATGAATCCTTCATGTCTCTGTAGTAGGGGTCGATGATGGCCTCGGCAAGGTGAACTAGTGAGTCCTTCTCATGCTCCTTGCCGCCCCAGATCTTGTATTGGCCCTGGATGTCGACAAGATTCTGGCAGGCGATGCCCGAATTCTCGAGCGCCTTTACATCGTTGGTGATGTCCACCGTAGCGAACATGTAGTGGGGGCTGTTGACAAACCTGGCGAAACGCTCGCAAGGCCTTGTGGCCAAGCAGTAGTGGTATACGAGGACGTAGTGGCGCACGCACATCTGGGCGACGACGACCTTGGGACGAGACCCGACACGAGCGCGAGTGTACTCGAGGTCGAACCCGACTACCTTGTACTTCTCCTCGGCAAGCAACAGCTCCATGATGTGGATGGAGTGCTCCACCCAGACGGGATCGTTGGTGTACACCACCGAGAGGTCCATGAACCTGTTGTGGGTGTCCACCACGGCACGCATAGTGAACTGCTGCTTGTCGTCGGCAACAACTCGGAGCGCCATTGGAGCCGCGCAGGATACCCTCTAAGAATTTCTCATGGTGAGTGTGCTTGTTGCAATGTGTAACGACCCGACCCGAATGGATCAAGTCTCTGTGCTTAAGTATCATCCCTGGATCGGTATGCTGACACACACAGTACTCGAGTATTTATAACAGAGGTAAATCACATGTATAAATAACGTAAATACTATTACCTCAATCCAAATAGCGGAAGTAACAAGGTTGTGGATTCCCATCAACACCAACGGCAAAGTTGAGTGTAGAAATCGTAACCCTAATGTATCACTTACTCGTCTTCTGAAAAGTCTGCAACATGAAACGTTGCAGCCCGAAAACGGGTCAGCACATGGAATATGCTGGCAATGTAACACATAGAGATTAATGAAAGAATAAGCCTATACTATATGCATATATGGTTGGTGGAAAGCTCTATGGTTAGAGTTTTGCGTAAAGCCAATTTTGCCCTACTACAAAGGAATAAATTTATTTAACTATCATGGTGGTTGTTGAACATTGAGAATGGTTGACAGCATTCTCAATCCCAATTAGAAGTACTCATTAACATCCCAACAATATTAATTAGAGTAACATGATGAGATTCACATGATATCCAAGTACTAGATACTCAAGATGTCCATAACCGGGGACACGGCTAACCATGATTAGTTTATACACTCTGCAGAGATTTGCGCACTTTTCCCCACAAGACTCGATCGCCCCCTTGGATTTCTCGCACTACATGATGTTTGAGAAACGGATGACCGAGACATAGTCTTTTTGAAGCGCTAGCACCTTACGTGTGGGTAGACCGGTACACCTACTTTCCCCTACATCTGCTAGTCTACCCGTAAGAGTTCGCACGACTTAATCAACTATGCCAGAGCCCATAATGGCTTGTGGCTGCACATGAAAGTTTCTAGCATGAATAATCTCATGATCCCTTTGAGCCTGGGTGGCGGTCTGAAGAAAAATAGGCAAGCCCTGATGGAAACCAGGTGCCTCAATCCACCCAGATGTGTGTTTAAGTTGCCACCTTAAATAAACCATTAATATAACAATCTCACATCTGTCATGGATACAATCACCCAATCCACGTCTACTAGCATAGCATTGCATAATAAGCAAACGTAGAAGTAACTCCCAAAGGTTTAAATAATAAACAGGAAATAGGTACTACCTCATCTACTTTCCCAAACCCACAATTTAATTAGATCCTAATCAATGCAATGTGTGAGGATTGATCTAATGCATAAAAACTGGGTATGAAAAGGGTATGATCAATGTGTTACTTGCCTGCAATGTTGACGAAGATGGTTCGTACTCAAAACTCTTGATAAGTCTACTCGTCACAGTCCGGTCAATCTATCGTGAGCAAGCAATGGTAACCACACATAAGCAAGCACTCAAAAGCTCGGGAAGAACGAAGAAGACAGTTCGGAAAACATCAAAACCAAGCAAATAACACTTGCAAATTAAAACAATTTCTAACAGTACCAAAATTATGTGAATTTGGCCTTATTAGAAAGTTTAGGTCAAGAGCTTCGATTTGCAAAAAGAATCAACTAAATCGGAGTTACGAAACTCAAGTTATGATCAAACGAAGTTCAAATTCAAATCTGATCTAATCCAAATTTTAAACTTTCAAAAACATGTTTGAGTTGGATTACTGGATAGAGGAGATAATAACGAAGAAGTGGGCGTTGGTTTCGTTGGATTTGGATAAACGGTTGAAAAGTAGTGATCGTTTGAAAAACAGGGGCCAATCTGTAAATAAAATATTCATGGATGTGTCCCTGGCCGAAACTATTAATAAAAAGAAAACTCTACCGAGCGAACGTTCGCTACCGAACGCTAACGAACGGAACGTTCGCTGAAACTAGCTAAACAGAAAACGTTTGCTATTTATCCAAACCCTAGAAAAAATATACAACCAATCTAAAAGAAAAACCGAAATAAAAGAAAAACCGGCGGGTTTTCTCGGTTTATACCGGGTCGGTTGAGATGAACCGGCGGCGGATCGGACCGGCTCCGGCAGATCGGGCGGCGGCGAAGGCTTTCTCCCATGAGGCGGGCATGCGACGGCGAAGCCCGGCACAATGGCTGACGAGGGGCGAAGGCGGCGAGGTGGCGGGGTGGCGCGGTCGGAGGCGGGCGGAGTTCGCGGCAAGCGGCACCGGCGAGATGTGGAAGAGGGAGAGAGAGGCTGGGCGCGCCTTTATAGGAGGGAGGCGAGGTGGCGTGGAGGAGGGGCAAAGGCGGGAGAGTCCGGGCGGGACGGCGGCCATGTCGGGAGGACGGGCGCAGCGTCAGGCGGGCCGCGGCTGGCAGTTGGCTGGGCCGGCCCAGTCGGCGGGAGGATTCTTTTTTTTAACAGACAAAGAATTTAAAACAAAATAGATAAATACAAAATATAATATAGGCATATTATATATCAAAATTTTCAGAAAAAGATTTCCTACAAGCTGAACATTTTTATAGAGTCGAATAAAATACACACAAATTCAAATAAAGCAAAGAGTGCTTCTGCCCTAGTAAAATCCAGTAAAAATCATTTTAAAAATACCAAAATTAATTCAAATTTATTTCCCTCCAATTTTCTGATGTCGGGAATCATGTTACCCTATTTTCCATATATTTTATTTTTGGAGAAAACTAATTTGAATAAAACTCAAATAACTCCAAATTGAAAATAAATTCAAAAGAACTTTGAATTTAATTCTTTGAAACTCCCAACTCATATTTCATATGTTTTGAAGAAGTCATTTTATCTTCGCTCGTGAAAATCATTGAGTTGCTTAAAGTTCCAGAATTGGAAATATTTTCCAAATGAAATTCAAATATTTTCAACACCCCTTGTCATTTAAATAAATGGAAGAAGTCATGTCATCTTCTCTCCAGGGTTTTGTGGTGAAAAGAATTTGAATTCATGAAGATCAGAAAAGAAAATGAATGTTTGGGAAAGTGCTTTTATTCCCTCTCATTTAACTTTCAAAAAGGTTTCGAATTTCACTCAATCAATCAAAAAATCAATCAACTCTATCTATTTATTATAACATTCCAAAATTTAGAATTTTGGGATGTTACAAAACTACCACCCTTAAAATGAATCTCGTCCTCGCGATTCGGAGAGGCTAGCAAGAAATAGGTTGGGTTTGGGGGTCTTCTCAAAATCCATCGATCATCACAAGGGGTCTTGATGTAGGGCGGAACCCTACGTGGATGATCTTTCACGTTGGAGCGGATCCTACGGGGAATCACGAAGAACACGCGGAAGAACAAGAGGGAAAACACGGGGAAAACGAGAGAGAATTCACTCAACCGACAAGAGATCAATCACACAAGTGCTAGATCGATGAACACAAAGGGAGATACATGATTCAAGGTCAACAAAGGACGATACAAACGGTAGCCGTTCTTCTCCGTGAGGAGGTCTTGTGGGGGTCCACCCTAGAAGGGGGTCTTGAATCCGCTTGGGGGATCTTCTCTGTAGAGGTCCTGATCTCCGAGGAGAATTAGCCAAGTGGATGAGCAAAGGCTCTCACACAAGAATATGAGCTAATCCAATGCTAACCTAATCAGGAGGTGGGGGAGTTCTATTTATAGTCTTAGTGCAAATGTTGGCGAAGTGAAGGGGTAGATGGGCCTCATGACCGAGCCTGTCTTGAAGACAGGCCGGTTGTTCGGTCGAGGGGCGGTTGTACTGCCGGGCGATCCAGGGGAGCGGAAGTACGGTCGAGGAAGGCGGTACTACCGCCGGGTCAGTGTTAGCTTCTACAATTTGGGCGTCAGGGGCCCCAATGATTGTACCGATCGTGGGGCAGTAGTTCGATCATTTGGGTTTTACGGTACATCCGGTCTTTGTACCGGTGTTGCACCGCTTGATCACCGAATAAGCGTCCGGTTGTTGGGCGGTAGTAGGCGGTTGTTCCGCCTTACGGTTGTGGGCGGTTGTACCGGTCCCTCCGAGTTGGTCCGAATGCTTCCTTGATCTTGATGTCGGTCTTGCACCGTTCCTTCTCCTTGGTTGCTTACGGTACCTGAGCACACAAAGCATCTCCGTTTGAGGTAGTAGCCATGTCTCAAGTGGGTCAAAGTGAAGTTCAACAAGGAGAGAGTTAACCTCGGATTGAATAGCACATGCTCGAGCTCTCGTCGTGGGTCCTCGTGGGGTTGGATGTGTCGATGTAGAGTCCATGGGGATGATGGAAGGATGCTCCGCATCATGTCCCCTCCCTTGGGAAAGATCCGACCTCGGATCAAAATCTTCATCACCATGGAAAGGCGAGAGGTCTTTGACGTTGAAGATGTCGCTCACGGTGTACTTGTCTCGTGGGAGTTCAATCTTGTAGGTGTTGTCGTTGTAGCGTGCTAGCACCTTGAAGGGTCCGTCGGCTCGCGGGAGAAGCTTGGACTTGCGTTCATTGGGGAAGCGATCCTTGCGAAGGTGTAGCCACACGAGGTCTCCAATGTTGAATATCTTGGGCTGCTTGTTGACGTTGAGCTTGGACGCTAGTCGTTGTACTTGGCGCTCGATGGTGTGCCTTGTATCCTCATGCATCTTCTTGATGTAGCTTGCCCGTGCACTCGCATCCATGTTGGTGCGCTCTTGTAGAGGGAGAGGTAGAATGTCCAATGGGGACAACGGGTTGAAGCTGTAGACGACCTCGTAGGGGGACTTGCCGGTAGTCGAATGTCTTCACGGTTGTAGGCGTACTAGGCGATGGGTAGACATGCCTCCCACTCCTTGATGTTCCTTTTGATCAAGACACGAAGTAGAGTGGATAGTGTCCGGTTCGTCACCTCCGTTTGGTCGTCGGTTTGAGGATGGTATGCCGAGGAGAACAAGAGCTTTATTCCGAGCTTGGCGCATAGGGTCTTCCAAAAGTAACTCAAGAACTTGACGTCACGATCGGAGACGATTGTCTTTGGTACGCCATGGAGTCGCAAGATTTCCCTACAAAAGAGATGTGCAACATGTGAAGCATCGTCTATCTTGTTGCAAGGAATGAAATGTGCCATCTTAGAAAATCTATCCACAACAGCAAACACGGAATCCTTGCCATTTTGAGTCCTAGGCAAACCAAGTACAAAATCCATACTAATGTCTTCCCATGGTTGATAGGGAATAGGAAGAGGCATGTAAAGACCATGATATTGAGCTTTAGACTTAGCTTTGCGACATGTATAGCATCGGTTGGTGAAGCGTGAGACGTCGCGGAACATCTTGGGCCAAAAGTAGTTGTTGGAGAGCGTGGCGAATGTCTTGTCGCGTCCAAAGTGTCCCATGAGTCCGCCTCCATGAGCCTCTTGCAAAAGGAGCAAACGAAGAGAAGAATGGCCGTTGTCGATGAGTTGTTGTACTTGCCGTTGAATCTCCTTGGTTTCTTCTTGATTGACTCGGTATGGAGCTTTGTTTGGTAGAGGCGCTCCGGGGATGAGGTCGATTCGATGCTCAATGCCTCGAAGAGGAGGTAGACCCGGAGGTAGCTCATCGGGGGAAACATCTTGAAATTCCTGCAAAGAGATTGAAACACCAAAGGTAGCTCGTGAATGGTGTTAGTTTTGGTTCTCCATCCTTGCACACAAGGACAAAGTGCATCACACTCGATGGGTTCTCACACACTTCTCTCATCTCACTTTTGGTGGCAAATAGAATGAGGTTTTCTCTCTAGGCGAAGAGTCGCTCAAATTTGGCTTGTGGCTCTCACTCGCTTTTGGGTGGATCACTTTCTCACTCTTTTCTCTATGATGTGTGGTTTGCTTGTCGGCTATCACTTGACTAGGAGACATAGGTCGTAGCACATATTCTTTCCCTTTCATCTTGAAGCTATAGTGATTGGTACGCCCATTGTGTATGACACCACGGTCGAATTGCCATGGTCGACCAAGAAGTTGGTGACAACGGTCATTGGGACCACATCACACTCCAAAGTGTCTTCGTATGCACCAATTTTGAAAGAGACTAGGACCGTATGCTCAACTCGTATAGTGCCGAGTCACTTAGCCATTGAACCTTGTAAGGGTGCGGGTGCCTCTTCTTTACCAATTGGAGCTTGGAGCATAGTTCTTCACTTGCCAAGTTGTGGCAACTACCTCCATCGATGATGACCTTGATGGACCGTCCATTGATGCCGGCTTTTGTGTGGAAGATGTGGCATCGTTGGTCTTCTTCTTGTTGATGTTGAAGAGTCAAGACCTTGGAGACAACGAGAGCGGGGCTCGAATCCTCATCACAAAAGACTTGATCATCTTCATCTTCGTTCACTTTCGCCGGTGCATGGCCACTTGCTCAAGCGCTTCCATCTCCTCTTCACTCATCGAGTCGTATGTGCCAACGTCGTTGATGATCAAGGTGCGGTTGTTGGTGAATACAAATGACTTGTGTCCTCGGCCGCCGCAAGTGAAACACTTGAAGGAGCTTGTCTTGATGGTCTCATCGGTCGGAGTAGAGGATGAAGCACGCGGCTTGAGGTTGCTTGTAGTAGGAGGAGGACGACTTGAACTTGTCGAAGTCTTCTTGTAACTTGACTTGTCGTCGTTTCTTGAAGAGAGCTTGGTTGATGTAGATGTTGGAGGAGTCGTTGAAGCTTGGTTGTTGGAGAAGCCGTAGGTCTTGGGTGAGTACTTAGTGTACTTGAAGTCATCTTGCACTTGGCGTTCCGCCTTTGTAGCTTGATGCACGAGCTCAATGAGGGTTGAGTATGGTTGGAAGTCGGCGATCTTCTTGATGGGATGATTGAGTCCATTCAAGAAACATGCCATAGTTTGCTCATCATCTTCTTTGACATTGGCTCGAATCATGGCTATCTCCATTTCCTTGTAATATTCTTCAACACTCTTTGTTCCTTGCTTGAGTAGTTGGAGTTTCTTGAAGAGGTCGCGGTTGTAGTAGGTTGGTACAAAACGTGCTCGCATGACATCCTTCATTTGAGCCCAAGTGGTGATTGGAGGTTCACCTCTTGCTTGTCGTCGCTCAATGATTTGTTCCCACCATATGAGCACATAGTCTTGGAGCTCAAGTGATGCCATAGCGATTTTCTTCGCTTCATCGTAGTTGTGCAACCGGAAGATTTTGTCAACCTTCAATGCCCATGAGAGGTAGTCTTCGGGGTCATTGCTTCCATTGAACTTGGGCATGGTGAATTTTAGCTTGCCGTAGCGTTGCTCTTCATTGTGTTGTTGGTGATGTTGATGATGACGTCCTTGACGTGGATTGTAATCGTATTCATGTTGCTCTTGGCGGAGGAAGACCATGATCAACTTGCCCTTGTTGAACTTGAGGTTGAGGTGGAGCTTGACGAAGCTTGTGGAGGCGTGAGGAACTTGACGTTGTACATGAGGTTGGTAGTTCCTCTCTTGGATTTCTTCTTGAAGGGCTTCCTCTTGATTGCGTCGTTCGCGATTGCGGTTGGCGAAGGCTCTACTTGATTCTTGAAGGGCACGTTGTGCCTCAAGAGCTTGCACTTCACGTTGTTGTTGTTGAAGACATTGAGCCTTGGCGTCTTGTTCGTCTTGGTGAAGACGTGCTCGTTCTTCCTCTTGTTGGCGACGAAGACGTTGTCGTTCTTGAGCTTGAGCAAAAACCTCTTGGTTTGATTGAGGACGAGGAACTTGATCATCAACTTGCTCTTGTGAATGCTTGTCATGTAGCGGGTTGCGAGATGCATGACGGTCTTGACGAGCGGCACGACGAAAAGTGTTCGAAGTAGGTGTACTTGAGTCGTAGAAGGTGTCGTCGGAGTGTCGACTCGAGCGGCTCCGTCTTGATGATGAAGAAGTAGAATGATGTCGGCGTCTCATCAAGGCGCGTATCTCGTCCATTCTTGCATCATTCTCTTGCTTGTGAGCGTCGAACTTGTTGTCGAAGTAGTCCCTTGTACGTTGCTCGGAGAGTCGCAAGTCGGTGCCGAGGTTGTTGATGCGGTCGCTCATTGCTTGTTGTTCTTGGTGCAACGCTCGTTGTGCACCAAAGAGGTGGCTCTTGGTGACGTATGATGACATGTCGTCGTCTTGCTCGATGAAGAGTGGGTTGGTAGAGGTACTTGGCCTATCCATCATTCCAAGCAAAATGTGAGTGGAAGAACGGAAAGAACTTATACCAATGTACCTTTGACCGATGTTGAAGATGAATCAAGTTCACTCAAATGCGGACAATGAAATAGCACTATTGGTACCAATCCTTGTCGGTTCTCACACCTACACAAATAAGAGCTTATGGTGGAGCTTGGTGAGGATGGTGGCACAAAATTTGATGCAATTGTAAGTGGCGTCAATAATGTTGGAAAAGGTACACAAATTTGCAAATGCAACAAGTAGACCAAGCAACTAGTGGTACACGGAAACACACACACAAATAGATAAGTGGGATTGTGCAAACCAAAAGTGAGCCAAAATGTGGAATCCACGAAAATGCTCTTGTTGCACTATACTAGAGAGACGCTAGCACGATTGCACAATAGGCGGATACGGAACATGTGCACAACCTACTATGCAAAAATGCAACTATCTCTATCCCACGTATGCTATATGTATGGTATTTCGGTGCTATGATCCAAGATGATCCGATATGACAATCTTAATGTAGTATGATGCTATGGTTCTTGCTCATAAGCTCTTTGCTTATCTTTCATCTTTGCTTAAAAGCTTGTGTGGCTCTTTCACTTTTGAGCTCTTTTCTCATGCAAAACTTCACGAACCAAGATAGCAATTGTGTATGCTATGACAACTTTGTGACACACAAATGGATCCCAAGATATGCACCACGGTGGTATGGTATGTATGCTATGGAGTATGATCACTAATGTGCACAAGTCACGTTGCCGGCAATACTCAATGGCTAGTCTCGATGGGTAAGCTATGCAAAAATAAGGCCATGTGGGTATCAATGCAATTGCAAGGTATGACAAAGATGTCGTCGAAGTTACCGTCCTTGGCGATGATGAGTCCTTGGCGAAGGTGAGCGGTGGTTATGTTGACGTCGAACCGTACCTATATAGCCGAAACACAATAGGACACGGGAACCAAAACTCAAATTCTCAAAGACCAAAAGCAACAATGGTGGAAACGGAAAGTGGTGGTGGATGGGGATGTCAATAGCTTCTCAACGAGCTAACGAGCGAAAATCGGACTCGGATGTGGAAGTTATCTGAAAATGGTGAAACTCAGAATGCTGAAATTGGCCTGGGCGGTAGTACCGCTCGGATGGGCGGTTGTACCACTCGAGGTACTCAGCGGTGGTACCGCTCGGAGGGGCGGTTGTACCGCTTGAGTCGGGAAACGATTTTGTGGCGGAAATGGAGGATTTCGGGGGCAAAATTGGGTGGGTTTCGTGGATGGAAAGAGGTGGGGAGGGTGGGGAAAGCTAGATCCACACGCAGCAACACAAATCCATGCACCAAATCCAACAAAATTTCATCACACCAACAAATCACAAAAAAAAATTGGGGCTATTTTTGGTGGGGATTTTTGGATTTAGGACGAAAACAACAAAATCAAGCTAGAAAACTTGGGGTAGGGGCTCCAAAAACGTGATCAACGTGGCTCATGATACCATAGATGATGTAGGGCGGAACCCTACATGGATGATCTTTCACGTCGGAGCGGATCCTATGGGGAATCACGAAGAACACGCGGAAGAACAAGAGGGAAAACACGGGGAAAACGAGAGAGAATTCACTCAACCGACAAGAGATCAATCACACAAGTGCTAGATCGATGAACACAAAGGGAGATACATGATTCAAGTTCAACAAAGGACGATACAAACGGTAGCCGTTCTTCTCCGTGAGGAGGTCTTGAGGGGGTCCACCCTAGAAGGGGGGTCTTGAATCCGCTTGGGGGATCTTCTCCGTAGAGGTCCTGATCTCCGAGGAGAAGTAGCCAAGTGGATGAGCAAAGGCTCTCACACAAGAATATGAGCTAATCCAATGCTACCCTAATCGAGGTGGGGAGTTCTATTTATAGTCTTAGTGCAAACGGGGGCGAAGTGAAGGGGTACATGGGCCTCATGCCCGACCACTGTGCGCAGACAGGCCGGTTGTTCGGTCGAGGCGGTTGTACTGGCGATCGAGGGAGCGGAAGTACCGGTCGAGGAAGGCGGTACTACCGGGGTCAGTGTTAACCTGCGGTGGGCGTCAGGGCCCCAGCGGTTGTACCGGTCGTGGGGCTGGTAGTTTCGGTCATTTGGGTTTTACCGGTACATCCGGTGCTGTACCGGCCTTGCACCGCTTGATCACTGAATAGCGTCCGGTTGTTGGGCGGTAGTAGGCCGGTTGTTCCGCCTGGCCGGTTGTGGGGCGGTTGTAGCGGTCCCTCCAGGTTGGTCTGAATGCTTCCTTGATCTTGATGTCCGTCTTGCACCGTTCCTTCTCCTTGGTTGCTTACCTGGTACCTGAGCACACAAAGCATCTCCGTTTGAGGTAGTAGCCATGTCTCAAGTGGGTCAAAGTGAAGTTCAACAAGGAGAGAGTTAACCTCGGATTGAATAGCACGTGCTCGAGCTCTCGTCCTGGGTCCTCGTGGGGTTGGATGTGTCGATGTAGAGTCCATGGGGATGATGGAAGGATGCTCCGCATCAGGTCTGGGGTGCTACCACCCTTAGAAACATTGTTACGGTTCCATCAAAACTCATATACTCCATAATTATTGTTGACAGTGTCGGTCTTCTCAGATCGTAAGGATAATTCCTTCTCTGGGCTCTTCCGGTAGTGGCATAACCTTTTCCTCAATTCTTTTGTCCTTTCCTCTTGGTAAGGTTATTCTGAGATTGGGTCTTCATAGCTGATAGGTCTGGCGCCAATACTAACTAACTATCGATATCTCATGGTGGTCAACAATTTATGGTTTGTCCTGTAGAAAACGGGCGTGGGCTGAACCTCACCGTATAACCTACGTTTTGGCAAAAGCTACCTTGTACAATGGAAAATACTTATACCATTCTAAGGTTCAACAAGGTTTAATATCGTCGTCACTATACTATAGGTAGGTCACTCAGATTTACCATCCCATATAGCAATGCGAATAATAAGAGTAAGTCGGTATGGTGATCAATCCATCCCGCACCCAAATCATTACCTCGTACATGGTTTAGCGAATCTCGCATTCTAACACTCGGTCATCCTCACAAGCATTGCAGAATCTCTCTTGTCGATGAACCAAGTTCGGATAAATCCATGGATTCTGCAAGCCAAACAAACATCTATCGTTCCTTCACAACTCTCAGGTTTTGCGTAAACTCCTATAAAATCGTCGGTTGATAAAGTCGTAACTTCTTCCAGGGTTTTTCCTTCAACAAGAATGTGCTTGCTTCTTGGCAGGTCCTGGGGCCTGTGGGTTATGGCCCATCTCATCACTTGTAAACCTTTGAAGTCATCATCGGGGCAGCTGATCGTTATTCCAACATCCAACTTCCAGCTTCCTAGCATACTTAAAATCCATCCAATTGTAATGGCTTCCTTCCTTCTATTGGCACCAAACTAGGACATGATTACTCAGACTCATCATGGAATTTCCATTGATCCATACTTCCAACATCATACCTCCTTTATATCCAATAGTAATTCATATCTTCATCCTCGTGGGATATCCCACCTACCAAGAAAAAACTTATACTTATGAAGTCCATACTCCAATTCGTGGAACATCATTATCCTTTCCAGGGTCAAGCATCCTTACAGGGGAATATTGGCCATCTCTGCATGGCACTTCTTCAAGCCCAGGAAGCGTGAAACACATCATGATCTCCTGACAGTCCTTCGGGTGACTCCAACTTGTTGGCCACTTCTCCCATACGCTCCAAAACTCGGTACGGTCCTACAAATCTCGGGGCTAACTTTACCTTAACTCCAAATCATTTAACTCCTCGTAGAGGGGACACATGAAGACATGCTCTGTCTCCAATTTCATAGACTACCTCCTTGTGTTTTTGAGTCTGCATAACTCTTCTTCCTGGACTGAGCTACCTTCAGTCTATCTCGATCAACTTAACATTCTCTTCTGAATCCTTGATCACATTTGATCCAAACAACTGACGGTCTCCAACATAATCCCACACACTCTTGGGGTATCAAACATATCGAGACAAAACTCGTATTCATTTTGTCTGAAATCCAATTAGTGGAGTATCCTTATCTTTTCCAGGGGTCAACGGTTCTTACAGGGTACTACCACCCTTAAAATGTTCCAATATTCCATAGACCATATTTCTCATATCCTCGAAATTGGTCAACATCTTTCCTCATAAAGTAACTCATAAAATTCAAATCAGTACCTACACTGCTAACTTTATTGATTCTTAAATTATTACAATCTCTCGCTTTTCCATTACATGTCTCAACTCAACACCTTAATATAAAAGAAAAAAAACTCTCACTTCTACTACAACTACTACTATATTCCTTTCTTGCAAACTCAACTATTTATCACAAGCCTCCTTCTCTTTGGGACAATCCCTGGCAAGTGCCCTACTTCATTACGAGGTTTCCTTGTGATTATATAGCCTCCTGGGGTCCTTGGCTTACTTTTTGGGCAATTGCTGAGGTAGTGCCCTGACTCCTTGCACCTATAACAGGTGATATGACTCAGATCCTTCCTAGAATCCAATCTACTCCTCTTTCTGGACTTTTCCATTCCAATCAGGGCTTCTATTTCCTGTGGGTCATACTCTACTTCCTCTGTCGGGAATTCTACTAGATCCCCATTCATACAATTCTGGGAGATGTGTCCTTCTTCTCCACATGAATAGCAAGACTTGGTGTAGGGTTTAATTGGTTCCTCTTTGGGTGTGTCCTCCATCTCTTCCTTCATCACAGCTTCTCCTAGAACTTCCGTGAGGGCTCCTTTCATTTCTTCTTTCTTCTGCTGGATGATTCTTTGTACCATGGGGTAAATGTGACAATGTGAAGGGTAGTGGGTAGTCCCTTCACACAAGAAACAAGTGATCTGCCTAGTTGGGCATTCTTCAGCTGGGTGACTTCCTTCACAATTAGAGCATTCACCTTTGTGTTCCATATGGTTGTGTCCTATTTCTCCACAAAGCTTGCATGCACAAGGTTTCTTCATATCATTTCCATAAGGCTCCAATTTCTGGGACACGAACCTAGACTTTGACAAAGTCAACTTAAATTCTTTCCAATTGGTTACTCCTTGCCATCCATTGATGGTTTGGTACATCCTCCACCAAGTAGCAGCACCTCTTTCAAAGCATTGAAGAGCATCTTTGGGCCATATCCTTTTCGGCTATAGGGTTATTCTCCATGTGATCCTCCATGTTCTGAATCCATCGGTCCGTCTCCAATTGACTCATCGGTCCCGAAAATACGAGCTCATCTCCATTCATCATCTATTGGGTCCATGGGTTATGGGGTGAGATAAGAGAGATCGAGAGGGATGCACACAATACAAACAAAAGTTTTTAAAAAGGCAGATTTTATTGTGGCTGTCAGAAAAACATCAAACAAATGACAACTCACAATCGTCGCATCTAACGAAGGTATATAACTGGGGTTTGGTCTTCTAAAGGTCAATGTCATCAAACTCTTCAAGTCTTGTTCATGTCTCCGATGGCTTCTTCCGATCATGCTTGTCCTTCAAAAATTCTTTTGCTAGATCATCTCTGTTGTGTGAAATCTCTCGTGGCGTCCTTTAATATTTCTGAGTTGCATTCCAAACTTATGGGTTTCATCAACCTCGACATGGACCATGATCCCTCATCCTTGAGTTCATGACTAATCTACGGTACCTCGGGGTTTTGCTTCTCCAGCTTGGCTACTTTCAGCTTCTGGGTCCTGAGTTCTTCACGGACTGCTTCCTTATCAAATACTGCTTCTTGTAGGTCCATCTTAACTTCTTGATGTAACACTCCAGATCCTGGTGCTACACCGACTAAGGTTAAAACTTCATCTTGCTGATAGGTGCTCCATCAGCCTTCTACCATCCAATCCTTCCATGCATATGCATGCTTAATTCAGCAAGGTGACAATAGCATAAGCGGGCGATAACATCATGGATAGCGTGTTTCTGCTCTTTGTGATTTCCATGAGCTATCATTCCATAGTTGATATCTCCTGCCTTAGGGTTTTCCTGACAAAACTTTGAGTTTCTAACTCTCCATGTTCCGGTCTTACTCCAATACACCTTGATCTCGGGTATTGATAACTTCCATAGTCTGTCAAATTCCATAAGCGTAGCCTTCCTAGGTCATAAAAAAATCTGGGAATTCTTCAGAGCCTTCAAATTCTCCTAGTCTTTAGAGTCTTCAATAGTTGTAGTTTCCGTCATTGTAATGCACGGTAAAAATCCTCTTTATTCCAAAGTAGTCTTAGTTGTCCGATATCTTGTACTTCTTGGAGTGGTCTCATCAGCCGAATCTTCATGTGGTCAAAAGGGGAAAGGGTATAGTCTCACTAAAAGGAATTTTTGAATAAGCTCAGAAGAGAGGAGAGGTAAAAGATCTTTTTGAAAATGAAGTTGTAGAGAAAAATCTTTCCTATGGGCTTGTCAGTTTCTAGGGTCACGTCCTACAGTCAACATGTGCTCTGATACCATCTTGTAGAGACTCGACCCGAATGGATCAAGTCTCTATGCTTAAGTGTCATCCCTGGATCGGTATGTCTTGACACACAAGACTCGAGGATTTATAACAGGTAAATCACATGTATAAATAACGTAAATACTATTACCTCAATCCAAATAGCGGAAGTAACAAGGTTGCAGTTCCCATCAACACCAACGGCAAAGTTGAGTGTAGAAATCGTAACCCTAATGTATCACTTACTGTCGTTCGAAAAAGTACGCAACATGAAAGCGTTGCAGCCCGAAAACGGGTCAAGACATGGAATATCTTTGGCAATGTAACACATAGAGATTAATGAAAGAATAAGCCTATACTATATGCATATATGGCTGGTGGAAAGCTCTATGGTTACAGTTTTGCGTAAAGCCAATTTTTCCCTACTACAAAGGAATAAATTTATTTAACTATCATGGTGGTTGTTGAACATTGAGAATGGTTGACAGCATTCTCAATCCCAATTAAAAGTACTCATTAACATCCCAACAATATTAATTAGAGTAACATGATGAGATTCACATGATATCCAAGTACTAGATACTCAAGATGTCCATAACCGGGGACACGACTACCCATGATTAGTTTATACACTCTGCAGAGGTTTGCGCACTTTTCCCCACAAGACTCGATCGCCCCCGTTGGATTTCTCGCATTAAATGATGTTTGGGAAACGGATGACCAAGACATAGTCTTTCGGAAGCGCTAGCACCTTACGTGTGGGTAGACCGGTACACCTACTTTCCCCTACATATGCTAGTCTACCCGTAAGAGTTCGCACGACTTAATAAACTATGCAGCCCATAATGGCTTGTGGCTGCAGGAAGTTTCTAGCATGAATAATCTCATGATCCCTTTGAGCACAGGTGGCGGTCCAAAGAAAAAGCAGGCAAGTCTGATGGAAACCAGTGCCTCAATCCACCCAGATGTGTGTTTAAGTTGCCACCTTAAATAAACCATTAATTTAACAATCTCACATCTGTCATGGATACACTCACCCAATCCACGTCTACTAGCATAGCATTGCATAATAAGCAAACTTAGAAGTAACTCCCAAAGGTTTAAATAATAAACAGGAAATAGGTACTACCTCATCTACTTTCCCAAACCCACAATTTAATTAGATCCTAATCAATGCAATGTGTGAGGATTGATCTAATGCATAAAAACTGGGTATGAAAAGGGTATGATCAAAGTGTTACTTGCCTGCAATGTTGATGAAGATGGTTCGCACTCAAAACTCTTGATAGGTCTACTCGTCACACTCCGGTCAATCTATCGTGAGCAAGCAATGGTAACCACACATAAGCAATCACTCAAAAGCTCGGGAAGAACGAAGAAGACAATTCGGAAAACATCAAAACCAAGCAAATAACTCTTGCAACTTAAAACAATTTCTAATAGTACCAAAATTATGTGAATTTGGCCTTATCAGAAAGTTTAGGTCAAGAGCTTCGATTTGCAAAAAGAATCAACTAAATCGGAGTTACGAAACTCAAGTTATGATCAAACGAAGTTCAAATTCAAATCTGATCTAATCCAAATTTTAAACTTTCAAAAACATGTTTGAGTTGGATTACTGGATAGAGGAGATCATAACGAAGAAGTGGGTGTTGGTTTCGTTGGATTTGGATAAACGGTTGAAAAGTAGTGATCGTTTGAAAAACAGGGGCCAATCTGTAAATAAAATATTCACGGATGTGTCCCTGGCGAAATCTATTAATAAAAGAAAACTCTACAAGAACGTTAAGCATCGAACGCTAACGAACGGAAAGTTCGCTGAAACTAGCTAAACAGAAGACATTCGCTATTTATCCAAACCCTAAAAAAATATACAACCAATCTAAAAGAAAAACCGACCTAAAAGAAAACCCGGCGGGTTTTCACGGTTTATACCGGGTCGGTTGAGATGAAACGGCGGCGGCTCGGACCGGCTCCGGCAGATCGGGCGGCGGAGGCTTTCTCCCATGAGGCGGGCAAGGCGACAGCGAGCTCATGTGTGGCAACCCATGACGGGGCGAGGCGGGAGGTGGCGGGGTGGCGCGGTCGAGGTCTTGGCGGCAAGCCCGGCCAGCGGAGTTCGTCGGCCGTGGCTCGGCGAGATGCGGAAGAGGAGAGAGAGGGCCGTGGCGCCCTTTATAGGAGGGAGAGGGGCGAGGTGGCGTGGAGGAGGGGCAAAGGCAGCGGGGAGAGTCCGGGGCGGGGACGGCTGACCATGTCGGTGGCGGCGTCTGTGGTGAGTCCCACCCGGGAGGGCCAGGCGCGTCGTCAGGGCTGGGCCGTGCTTTGGCAGTTGGGGCCGGCCCGGTCGTGGGAGGATTCTTTTTTAAAATGCATAAAGAATTTAAAACAAAAGAGATAAATACAAAATATAATATAGGCATATTATATATCAAAATTTTCAGAAAAAGATTTCCTACAAGCTGAACATTTTTATAGAGTCGAATAAAATACACACAAATTCAAATAAAGCAAAGAGTGCTTCTGCCCTAGTAAAATCCAGTAAAAATCATTTTAAAAATACCAAAATTAATTCAAATTTATTTCCTCCAATTTTACGATGTAGGGAATCATGTTACCCTATTTTCCATATATTTTATTTTTGGAGAAAAATAATTTGAATAAAACTCAAATAACTCCAAATTGAAAATAAATTCAAAAGAACTTTAAATTTAATTCTTTGAAACTCCCAACTCATATTTAATATGTTTTGAAGAAGTCATTTTATCTTCGCTCGTGAAAATCATTGAGTTGCTTAAAGTTCCAGAATTGGAAATATTTTCCAAATGAAATTCAAATATTTGAAACACCCCTTGTCATTTAAATAAATGGTAGAAGTCATTTAATCTTCTCTCCTGGTTTTTGTGGTGAAAAGAATTTGAATTCATGAAGATCAGAAAAGAAAATGAAAGTTTGGGAAAGTCCTTTTATTCCCTCTCATTTAACTTTCAAAAAGGTTTTGAATTTCACTCAATCAATCAAACAATCAATCAACTCTATCTATTTATTATAACATTCCAAAATTTAGAATTTTGGGATGTTACACAATGGTGGGGCGCAATCGAAAGGTTGAAGAGACACAAGGGTAGGTTAAATGGCCACTGTGATAAATGGGGGCCGGCTGACCTGTAATCGTCACGTCTTGTCACGACGTTCATAGCGGAGGATTCCAGAATCCAGTGCACTCTTGATAACATCGCACCCAAGGCGTGGGCTCGAAGAGGCGCCAAATGTATCGTCGGTGAGCCTGTTCCCGCGATACCGCGCTATTTACCACGCAAGCTTCCCGCCCGGCTAGTTTGGCCACGCGTCGGCTAGAAGATGGACAAATCGTGGGCGTTTATTGGCAAAAAGCTTTGTAAAAATGAAGTGTGTGGAATGACTTCGGTCATAAGTTTACCCTTGGGTGATGAGGTCTGATTAGGACATCAATACCATTGTTACACCCACAACCCCTACTGCTACATATACTGGACCAATTACTAGAGCTCGCGCACACCAAATAAATTATCAGGTACTTTCGTTTCTTGGTAATGATTCTAATGTTCATGAGAATATGATGTTGCCTAAATTGGATACATTTGTTTTGCTTACAAATGAAGGGCCTAGCTTGGAGAAGGATGAACATTGGAGCAAGAACTAGCATGGAGATGATGGCATGCGCAAGGGGAAGAAGAACAGAGTTACAAGTGATGATTTCAGGACTTTGAAGCCACCATAATGAGTGCATGAAGCCTTGGACGAAATATACAAGATGCCACTTCATAAATTTCGTCCAGAGGCTATTCTAGGTGCTGCGTCACCTTATTATTGGGCCAGGCCCATGTAATTTCGAAATACATCAGTATAGGCTATTTTTAGAGTCCGTATGTGTCGGGAAACAAGAGATATGGGTAGTTTCGGACCCCTTCACCAAAGGCCACGAAATTCACCCCCTCTTCCTCCATATATACAGCCCTTAGGGCAGCGTTTAGACTTTGGGTTTTGTTTAGATTAAAAGTTCGCCATAGCTGCAACTTCGCGTACTTCGTTTGTGTTCAACGACCAAACAAAGGCGTCACAAAACCCCACCTTGATCAATAAAGCTTTCCTCTTATATTCGCGATATCCAGATTGCAATCTTAGTTTCTTGCTTGTTCTTCATTTGCCTGCAGGAAACAGACCTTCGTGGTCAGGTTGATCGTGCTCCGGTGTGGTCAATAACCTCTCGGAGTTGGTTTAGCGATTGCTAAGCCGCGACGTCCTCGCACGTTCATAGTCGGATTGTCAAAGTCGAATTCATCCTAAACGATAGCCACCATCTCATCGAAAGTGGTATCAGATTTCCAGGTTGCTCGGTGAGATTTTACAGTTTTTCGTAGTTTAGATCGAGTCGGTTCTTCATACCTACAGTCCACGAAAAAGACAAAAAAAAGTAGGGTTACTTCATCATATCCGAGCCAATCTGAGCCTTTGCATAATCTTTTTAGGGTTTTGCTTTGTTGAATTTGCGGTTGCGTAAATGCGTGTCTAGTTGCTTTGGTCTTAGCGTCTAGTCCTTTAGAGTTTCGAGTTCTGTCACAGTTTGTCACGCCGCCGCCGCACCATCTTCATCGTTGTTGCCATATACCACCACCGCTGCCATCTCCCACCAACGCTGCCTTATACCACCACCGCTGCCATATACCACCACCGCTGCCATATCCCACCAACGCTGCCATATACCACCGATCCATATCCATATACCACCATCGCTATCATATACCACCACCGCTGCCATATCCTACCACCATATATCCACCATCAATCTGAGTTCTTTTCGTATTAGGTTTGTTTCCGAGATCCATCTAATTTTCGATTCGTGCTTCCTTACCTGAGTAGGTTTCGAAAAAAAAAGTGTCTGGAGACCCCCGGGCAGTTTTTAGGCCAAAATTTTGGCGACCGAAAATATTTTTCCCTATCCTATTTTTAGGTCCCCAGGAATGTTTTGAGATATTCGCCATCATAGTGATTTTTTGTCGCACTTTTTCGTCGTCGCTGCCCTGATTTCCGGAAAAAAATTGTCAAAAAATTTCGTTCCCATCCTGTCAGTTTGATCTGGGAAGAGTTTTGAGACACTCGCCATTATTGTGTTTTTTCGCAAAAAAAAAGCAGCGCAGAAAAAAGAGCAGCGCAAAAAAAAACAGAGCGAAAAAAAAGTTCCAGAGTGTGCTTTTCCCTTGTTTACGTGCAGCGTCGTGATTTTGTTAGTGTTCTAGGCTCGCGTCTCTAGCACGGTCTAGCCTAGGACCCGGCCTGACAAGACTGCGTCGTTGAGCGTTTATTCAACTTTGTATCTCTGAATTGATTATTGCTGACCCTTTTTGCTACCATATTATAATCCTTCCCATCTCCACATACATCTACGTCATGCGTTTGACTCTCCCTGGTAATCGCTTTATCCAAGCTTTGAGAGTTTTGACTACAACGGTTGCCAATCACCTCCTGCTGCTGGGTAAGAACTGGTAAGAATTTGAGATTTGCTTGACGGGTTTGTGATACACCACCACCTATTCCTAGTAGTCTATAGGATCATATTATTGTTTGTTTCTATTTGCTGCTAACCATGGTAGGATCACAAGCCGATGAGACTGATTGGGAGAACCTGACAAACAAACAACTACATGATAAATTTCAGCAAATGATGAGTGGACAGGTGCAAGATGTGCTAAACAGATTTGAAGAGGCCATGGAGAAGATAGATGGCATTGAGAAGACGTTTGAAACAAAGCTTGATAACAAGTTTAATGAATTGCTTGCGTGTTTTCCACAACCACCGTCGGCTGCACCTATCGCACCTCTGCAACGACAACAACAATGCCCCCATCTGAATCAGTATGGACGAGCGCAGCGCGTTCCTCTTGAGGATAGCCAAACTTCTGGTGCTGCTGTACCTGTTGTTGATGCTTATTTGGCTCCATCTGCTACCGGTGGCACCTGGAGGATGATGAGTATGCGGGCGATTATGAGGATGAGGTTGATTAAAATCAGAACTACGTGCAGCCACCAGCACCACCACCAGCAGGTCGACCTCAGGTATATAATCGCAATGGTAGGCGTGCACCACCACCTCAGGTACGAGATCATGACCATGTTCCTAAACTGAAGTTGAATATTCCACCATTTGAGGGTAGATATGTTCCTGATATATATCTTACTTGGGAGTTAGAAACTGAACAACGTTTTACATGTTTACAATATCCCAAGGAGAGGCGGAGTTCTTTGCCGCTGTTTGTGCTTTCACTAGTTTTGCATGTGTATGGTGGTCTGAACATTGTAGATTATATCCTATTCCAGCTACTTGGGCTGCTTTGAAAACTGCTATGCGTACTCGTTGGGTTCCACCATATTACCAACATGAATTGCTTCAAAAATTGCAGCGTTTGAGACAAGGAATTTTTGTTGTAGAAGAATATTATCAGGAATTACAAACTGGCATGATTAGATGTGGTATTGTTGAGGAGAATGAACCTATGCTTGCACGTTTTATGGGTGGATTAAATAGAGAGATTCAGACCATTCTAGAGTATAAGGAGTATACTAATATCACTCGTTTATTCCATCTTGCTTGTAAAGCTGAACGTGAAGTGCAGGATCGACAAGCATTGGCGCGAACTAACTTTTCTGCAGGTCGACCTTCATCATGGACACCGCGTGCATCTTCTACTTCAACTGCACCAGCACCTCCATTAGGTGCCACCTCGAGCCGTGATACAAGGAAGCAGGCACAACCACCACTATCTGCCAAGAGCGCACCTGCCGGGCCTACATAGAGCTCTTCTTCTTCCATGGCATCCACTGGGCACACAAGTGATATTATTTGTCGTCGTTGTTAGGGAAGAGGTCATTATGCGAGAGAATGCAAATCTCAGCGTGTGATGATTGCTACTGAGGATGGTGGGTATGAGTCCGCTAGTGACTATGATGAGGAGACGTTAGCTCTTATTACACGTGAAGAACACGGTGGAGATGATTCTGATCATGAGACGCAATACATGGCTCCTGAAGACGCTGACATGTATGAATGTTTAGTTGCTCAACGTGTTTTGAGTGTGCAGGTCACACAAGCTGAGCAAAATCAGAGCATAATTTGTTCCATACAAAGGGAGTTGTGAAGGAACGTTCTGTGCGCGTCATCATAGACGGAGGGAGATGCAACAACTTGGCTAGCATGGAGATGGTGGAGAAGCTCTCTCTCACCACAAGACCACATCCACATCCTTACTACATCCAATGGTTCAACGACAGCGGCAAGGTTAAGGTAACACGTACTGTTCGTGTGCATTTTAGTATCTCTACATATGTTGATTATGTTGATTGTGATGTGGTACCTATGCAAGCATGTTCCTTTTTACTTGGTAGACCATGGCAATTTGATAAAAATTCTGTACACCATGGTAGAAATAATCAGTATACTCTTGTTCATAAGGATAAAAATATTACTTTGCTTCCTATGACTCTTGATTGCATTTTGAAAGATGATATTAATAGAGCTAATAAAGCAAAACAGGAGCAAAATAAGAGTGAAAATCAGATTGTGGCAAAAGAATTTGAGCAACAAATGAAGCCTCATAATAAACCATCTAGTGTTGCCTCTGAAATTAAATTGAAAAGTGCATGTTTATTTGCCACCAAATCTGATATTGATGAGCTAGATTTCAGCAAATCTGTTTGCTATGCTTTTGTGTGCAAAGAGGCATTATTTTCATTCGAGGACGTGCCTTCCTCTTTGCCCCCTACTGTCACTAACATTTTGCAGGAGTTCGCTGACGTCTTTCCACAAGACGTGCCACCGGGATTACCGCCTATTCGAGGGATTGAGCATCAGATTGACTTAATTCCTGGTGCTTCACTGCCAAACCGTGCGCCATACCATACCAATCTAGAGGAGACGAAGGAGATTATGCGTCAAGTACAAGAGCTTCTCGACAAAGGTTATATACGCGAATCCCTTAGTCCTTGTGTTGTTCCTATTATTCTAGTACCGAAAAAGGATGATACATCGCGTATGTGTGTTGATTGTAGAGGCATTAATAATATTACTATTCGCTATCGTCATCCTATTCCTAGGCTAGATGATATGCTTGATGAATTGAGTGGCTCTACAATATTCTCCAAAGTTGATTTGCGTAGTGGACACCATCAAATTCGTATGAAATTGGGGGATGAATGCAAAACAACATTTAAAACTAAGTTTGGATTATATGAGTGGTTAGTCATGCCTTTTGGGTTAACTAATGCACCTAGTACTTTCATGAGATTAATGAACAAAGTTTTACGTGCTTTCATTGGACGATTTGTGGTAGTTTACTTTGATGACATACTGATTTATAGCAAATCTTTGGAGGAACATTTGGAACATTTACGTGCTATTTTTATTGCTCTACGTGATGCACGTTTGTTTGGTAACCTTGGGAAGTGCACCTTTTGCACCGACCGAGTGTCTTTTCTTGGCTATGTTGTTACTCCACACGGAATTGAAGTTGATAAAGCCAAGATTGAAGCTATTGAGAGTTGGCCGCAGCCCAAAATGGTCACACAAGTGAGGAGTTTTCTTGGCCTTGCTAGATTCTATAGGCGTTTTGTGAGAGATTTCAGCACCATTGCTGCACCTCTCAATGAGCTTACAAAGAAGGATGTGCCTTTTGTTTGGGGTACCGCACAGGAAGAAGCCTTCACGGTATTGAAAGATAAGTTGACACATGCTCCTTTACTCCAACTTCCTGATTTTAATAAGACTTTTGAGCTTGAATGCTAGTGGAATTGGATTAGGAGGTGTGTTATTACAAGATGGCAAACCTGTTGCATACTTTTCTGAAAAATTGAGTGGGCCTAGTCTGAATTATTATACTTATGATAAAGAATTATATGCTCTTGTTCGGACTTTAGAGACATGGTGACATTATTTATGGCCCAAAGAATTTGTTATACATTCTGATCATGAATCTTTGAAACATATTAAAAGTCAAGCTAAACTGAATCATAGACATGCTAAATGGGTTGAATTCATTGATACTTTCTCTTATGTTATTAAACACAAGAAGGATAAAGAAAATGTTATTGTTGATGCATTGTCTTATCGCTATACTATGCTTTCACAACTTGACTTCAAAATATTTGGTTTGGAGACCATCAAAGATCAATATGTGCTTGATGCTGATTTCCAAGATGTATTGCAGAATTGTAAAGAAGGGAGAACATGGAACAAGTTCGTTATTAATGATGGCTTTGTGTTCCGTGCTAACAAGCTATGCATTCCTGCTAGCTCTGTTCATCTTTTGTTGTTGCAGGAGGCGCATGGAGGAGGATTAATGGGACACTTTGGCGTGAAGAAGACGGAGGACGTACTTGCTACACATTTTTTTTTGGCCAAAGATGAGACGGGATGTTGAGCATTTTGTTGCTCGTTGCACTACATGTCAAAAAGCTAAGTCACGACTCAATCCTCATGGTTTATATATGCCTTTGCCTGTACCTAGTGTTCCTTGGGAGGATATATCTATGGACTTTGTTTTAGGATTACCTCGAACAAAGAAGGGGAGGGATAGCATATTTGTTGTCGTGGATAGATTTTCGAAAATGGCACACTTTATACCATGTCATAAAAGCGATGATGCTGTTAATGTTGCTGATTTGTTCTTTCAGGAAATTATTCGCTTGCATGGTGTGCCAAATACTATTGTTTCAGATCGTGATACTAAATTCCTTAGCCACTTTTGGAGATGTTTATGGGCTAAGTTGGGTACTAAACTGCTTTTTAGTACTACTTGTCACCCCCAAACTGATGGACAAACTGAAGTAGTCAATAGAACATTGTCTACTATGCTTAGGGATGTTTTGAAGAATAATAAGAACATGCGGGAAGAATGCTTGCCTCATATTGACTTTCCTTATAATCGTTCATTGCATTCTACTACTAAGATGTGCCCTTTTGAAATTGTGTATGGTTTGCTACCTCGTGCACCTATTGATTTGTTGCCTCTTCCATCTTCGGAGAAGGTTAATTTTGATGCTAAAGAACATGCTGAATTGATTTTTAAAATGCATGAGTTAATTAAGGAAAACATTGAGCGTATGAATGCTAAATATAAACTTGCTAGAGATAAGGGTAGAAAACATGTTGTGTTTGCACCTGGAGATCTTGTTTGGTTACATTTGCATAAGGATAGATTTCCTAATTTGTGCAAATCAAAGCTAATGCCATGTGCTGATGGTCCTTTTAAGGTGTTAGAGAAAATAAATGATAATGCATACAAACTTGAGCTGCCTGCAGATTTTGGGGTTAGTCCCACTTTTAACATTGTAGATTTGAAGCCTTATTTGGGTCAGGAAGATGAGCTTCCGTCGAGGACGACTTCATTTCAAGAAGGGGAGGATGATGAGGACATCAATACCATTGTTACACCCACAGCCCCTCTTGCTACATATCTTTGGACCAATTACTAGAGCTCACATGACGCCAAATAAATTATCAGTACTTTTGTTTCTTGGTAATGATTCTAATGTTCATGAGAATATGATCTTTGCCTAAATTGGATACATTTGTTTTGCTTACAAATGAAGGGCCTAGCTTGGAGAAGGATGAACATTGGAGCAAGAACAAGCATGGAGATGATGGCATGTGCAAGGGGAACAAGAACAGAGTTAGAAGTGATGATTTCAGGACTTTGAAGCCACCATAATGAGTGCATGAAGCCTTGGACGAAATATACAAGATGCCACTTCATAAATTTCGTCCAGAGGATATTCTAGGTGCTGTGTCACCTAATTATTGGGCCATGCCCATGTAATTTTGAAATACATAAGTATAGGCTATTTTTAGAGTCCGTATGTGTGGGGAAACAAGAGATAGGGGTAGTTTCGGACCCGTCCACCAAGGGCCATGAAATTCACCCCCTCTTCCTCCATATATATAGCCCTTAGGGCACCGTTTAGACTTTGGGTTTTGTTTAGATTAAAAGTTCGCCATAGCTGCAATTTCGCGTACTTCGTTTGTGTTCAACGACCAGACAAAGGCGTCATAGAACCCCACCTTGATCAATAAAGCTTTCCACTTATATTCGCGATATCCAGATTGCAATCTTAGTTTCTTGTTTGTTCTTCGTTTGCCTGCAGGAAACAGACCTTCGTTGTCCGGTTGATCGTGCTCCGGTGTGGTCAATAACCTCTCGGAGTTGGTTTAGCGATTGCTAAGGTGCAACGTCCTCGCACGTTCGTAGTCGGATCGTCAAAGTCGACTTCATCGTAAACAATAGCCACCATCTCATCGAAAGACGGGACACCTTTGCTTATATCAGGTCAAAGTTACACAGAAGGGTGATGATGGACACTCGAGTGCGATAATTAATTATGCGCTCTACAGTGCACATGGTGGAAGAAACCAACTGTGTGCAATAATGTCAAAATCGCAGCCGAGTTAGCTATACAGATCGTGTGCTGTGAGATCGACAAGGTAAACTGATTCGAGAATGGTTACTAAAATCTAAGAACATTGCATATTAAGGTCAAAATAGTGCTAGCAATATACGAGTCTCATACGATGCCATTTCAACGATTGTACCAGAAAAGCTTGAAATGTTACAAGGTTCAAATTCCACAGTTATATGGCCCAAATTCGAAGATTACAAGGTTCAAACTAATATTAGAAATGAAATTCAGCTCATCAGCTGCAAATGCTTTCATGATCTTGCTGAACATGGATATCGAGAGGTTCAAACTAATATCACCATTTCTAAGTCCGCTTGAAACCTCACAATTTCTGCAAAGGGGTCAGCCACTGAGAAGTCATGTATGGGGTTGACCCGATGACTTCCGATTACTCTGTCATCTGAAGTTCCAAAATGAAATTCAACATTTTTGGAGCCTACTCCATTCTGCCATAGGCGTCGGCCGATCAACAGACCATTCATTTTGCGAAATAAATGTAGGGCAAACCTCATTTCCTTCAAAGACCTTGCTCTGAGAGCAAAGAACCTGCTGAATATAATCTCCGGTAAGGTCCCTCGGTAGGAGTTCAAAGGAATTTCCGAGAGATGCAGATCTAGGCATTCGACGTGATTGTTATATTGTATCACATTATCCACCATCGGGCCTAATCTTATACGCAAAGAAGAAAATGTGTTAGTGCCTACATGCAGTTTTGAACATTACTACAGGCCTAGCTATTTGATTTGCAGGATTTGTAAAATGCACTAACATGCCATCTTCGATCTGACATGATTAACATGGGCATTTGATTACATTCTAGAAAATGTAGCCTTCTTCACAAGAGGTTGGAGTGGATGAAAAGTTCCCTAAGAAAACTAGTACAGATGAATCCAAAGGAGAAATGCTTATTTATTGTAACCATATGGATCAAGCAACCAATATGGGGGGGGGCATGTATGTACTGAAATCCTCCAAAAGAACCTTCAGAAATCGTAGTATATTGTCATTGTAAACTTGGAAAAAGGTGTCTGTTAACATTTAAAAGGAAAGGAACATCACCTTGATATATAGCTTCTCCAGGCACGGAAAGCATCTCAGGAAACTGACAACTTGCTCCAGGTCGGGCCCGATAGATTCTAGTGCCAAGACCTTCACTGTGCGCAGTTTCGGGGTCAAGCTTGTCGGAATCATTTTCTAAATGATAGATGAACAAACATCTTCAAAATTAGAAATAATGTTAATTTGTATAAGGAGAGGTAGAAGGCGGCTATTGTACCTGAATGGGTGTGGATGCAATAACAAGTTCAGAGTATTTGTCAGACGAGTAGCCCACCACTGTCAATTTCGGCGCAGAAATGACATTGATTCTTGTTGGACCTTCTTGATCAACTACAAGTAATCTCTCAAGTGCAGGTGTGTCCTGGATGACCATACAGTGGTCCACCTTTTGTGATGTCTTGCTGCCACACGAGCAACACACATAAATAGTCCGGAGAGTCATGGCGGTGATGTGGAAGGTACTCAACCCATTGATCGCCTGAAGACAAAGGTACTCGAGTGCAGTACAGCCACGGAGCAAGCGCTCCATGTCACCCTTTGAGAGGCAGGCGACGAGCTCGAGGTGCTTTGGTCATGGTAGAATAAGAGCGGGCGCGTCATTAAGGGGCGGGAAATGACAGTTCCTGAACTTGGTGACGCGCAGTGTGGCACGAGGCGGAGTGCGGACGTTGGCAGCGACCGCATATGCCCATCATCAAAAGTGAGCTCCTCTAGCTGATCTAGGGCAGGGGATCGGAACCAGTCGTCAAGCTTGGCTCGGTCCTTGTTGTTGGAACGGAACTTGCCCATTCTAAGGCCTTTGGCCAAGGTGACTACCGAGGATCTTGGAGAACGCATCCAAGCTTTTGCGATAGCCATGGCAGAGCTCGTGGGTGTCTATGAGATCGAGAGGGCTGGAGTTCCATTGGGGGCGCCACCATCGAGAAAGGAGGGTTGTCCGTGCCCCTTATTTGATTGGGAGGAGGGAGATGATGACTCTCAACATATCATTAGGGAGGCTGCTGATTAAGTCTAGGCCTGCTGGAGTTGCTTGCGGTTCTAGCTCGCCTCGCCTCCGCTTGTTGGCAGCCCCATTCTCCACCTCTGGAGTCTCCTTGTCAGCGGCGCTTTCTGATAGAAATGGGAGTACAGGGAATATTTAATTAAAACAAGGCAATAGAAAAGTGTATTGGTAACTAGAAGTTATTAGGTAGGAATATAGTAAGATAAGGGAATAACAATTGGTTGCTTAAATACTACACACTTCATTTGACATTGCTGGGTAAGTCAACAGATGCAGATAGATGAAAAGAAAACTTACTTCGAACAAAGTCTGGAGGGATGATTTTGTCGGGGAAGTTAGAATATATCTCATGACCAGGCCCTTCTATGTGCAGTGCAATTTTAGTGCCAGCTTTCAGTACATAAAAATTTGCAATTTCATTCCAAAAGCCAGTGCCAAAATAGGAGTCACCACGTTCTTCAAGTCTTACTGATGTAACGATTGTAAATCCATGGTTTGTGTGCGTATGACATTCGTGGAGCCTTGATGTATGTAAAGGGAAAAATTGTGCACTACATAATCTGTTGCATAGTGAGGGATGTCCTGCAAAAAATGGTAGGATTGTTAAAGAAAATATGGTAACATGCAAATATGGGCCCAAATTGAAAGAACTGTACAACAGTTGAAATCGAAGGACAAAAGTCTATAATTAAACAGATAGGGTAAACATGATGTCATGGAAATATGAGAGTAATCGAAAGAACAATACATCATTAATTTGCCTAATATAGAAAGAAGAGGGCCAAAAATCCCCTTTGACCTATATGGTGCATGTGGCACCTTTTATCCAAATGTAGCAATATTTAGAATATGTTCAGGAAAGTAGGCCATGCCAACCGATTTAGGGTGAGATTGAACATACCGCGTGCGTCCTCAAGTTATCACGTACGATGAGATGGAATCTCTGGCAGCGGTTGCCAAGTCCAGTGTCGGCACACTGTACATTCTATGAATGAAAGAAAACCCTCAAATCAGCTCGAATAAAAATGAATTCACGGCGATTTCTGCCGGGTGATTAAAGGAGGCAGATGAACTGGGATAAGAGATGAGATAATATCTCGTTAAATTAGTTACCTTGTCGTCCATGAGAAAGAACCCTCAGTACGGCAGATTCCCCAACCGAGCGGAGCTGGTCGATCATGGCAAAGATCGAGAAAGTCGATGGCGATAGGCGGGAAGCAGAAGTGGCGAAATGCGGTGGGCTTTGCCGGCAGCCTGGCGGCAGCGGCAGGCGTCGAGCTAAGTATTTACCGCCGCGATAGGCGGTGCCATGGCATAGACGCGGAGGAGCTTGTGCGGGTGTGAATGGGGAACGTACCGGAGGGGCCAAGGGAGTGGCGGGCGGGGTGAGGGTTTTTGTGACGTGGGGATGGTGAGGGTTTTCTTTTTTCTTTTTTGAATTGGGTGGTGAGGGTTTTTTGTCCCACAAAGAATTTTGGGGGCGACGGTTTGCTAGAGCGAACCGTGTGTGATTGATGCAACAGGCAAAATGATAGTCATTGCACATGGTTCCAATTTTGGGGACCGTGTGTGATTGGCGTACTACCTCCGTCCTAGTTTATTGGTCCCCCGTTGTAATTTTTACCAAAATTTGGCAAAATATTTAACATACTCAGACATAGATAATAAGCGTAGACGTACATAAGCATAGTTCAACCATAAGTACATAGTTCAACCTTCATTAGCATACTCAAATGTACATAGTTCGATCCATCCCACATCTCATCTCACATGCAGCCGGCACGATCCTGAAGCTTCTCCAGTACTTTCGGCGCTACTGCAAGGCCACCCTCGCAAGAATACTTCTGCTCGAAGGAGCCAATGGCCCGTCCTCTTGCATGCGCCAGAACACTTAGATACGCGTCATGAATCTTGTGGCTGCAAAATGGGCATCCATAGCCGTCGTTCCAGGTCCTAATACGCCTGTTATGCATTCCCGCATAAAGCACCCTCAGGATTCACCTCTTGTACCTCCTCTGGGCATCTTCATCCTCGCTGTCCACATCGTCAGACATCACCTATACATATAGTAAAACAAATTTGGCATCAAATCACTGATTACATGCCGTGAATAGGATTAGGAATTTATGGCTATTTATTTATACATATTCCAAGATTATGGTTCGATTTTTAAGCACAATCTTCTATGTACAGACCATTCTTGAAGAAAATAATGGCACAAACATATGTAGGTCATTCAAAATCATTTGTCAAGTCCTGGCTAGGAATTATTAGCACGAACACTAACCCTAGTCAGATTACTAGCAGAAATCATTTGCACAGATGAAACAACTAATCACTTATCACCTGTACCATTCAAACAATCAATACACTACACGGATCTAACGAAACTTACTCAGATTTCATGGATTGGGAGAACATAACCACAGGATTTCTATTCCAAAAAGGGGGAGGCAGTAGTAACCAGAGAAACCCTATGATATATTTGACACATAAATGGGTATAGATGATTAACCAGCTGTCCGACGTCGTCGGAGCCGTCCCTGGAGTGGTCGTCGGAGTTGTTGCCGAGTGGTCGTTGGAGTCGGTGTGGAACTCCACCTCCGGCTGTGGAAGCTCGATGCCGTCGACGACATCAGGGTGCAGCGATAACTCGCCGGCGGTGACGGCAACCTCTGTCTCCATCTCCACGCCATGCTCTGATGCTTTAGCAGCCCCGACGTCGCCACTCCCTCCGATGGGGCGTTTCGGCGACATCCTCAAACACTGACAGCTTTGAGGACTGAGAGTGGCGTCGAGGATGCAAGCCGAGAGAGAGGATTGTGTGTGCGTAGTGAGGATGGGGGTGTGGCCGCTCGGGCACACCATTAATATGGAGCAGTGGGAGTTGTGCGAGAGAGGCGGGCGGCGGTCAAACCGATGGCTCACCTCCAGGTGAGCCTGCACACCGGACTGCTGGCATGCCTACCAAAGTTTCACACAGCTACTCGCACGCCTCCCGATGACACTGCGCAACAAGCACGCCTCCGTCAATTCACACACCTGCACGCATGCCTCCCCGTGCACTGCTTGCGACAGATCGCGCATGACGTCCCATCAACTTCAGCGCTGCTTTCGCCGCGCCACACGGAATTCAGCGGCACGTATATATTTTTCTATTTGGATGATTAATGTTGTCGCTTTATTGCTTAACCAAAGCATGACACGTATCCATTGTTGGTCTAACGCTCACGGTTCGAATAATAATCCGTTTGGGATATTGGTTCCTAATTATTAATAATCTCCTATCGGTAATTAGATAAAGATTACATCAAAGCTGGTCTCAAATTTGATAAAAAAAGTACAATACCACTTTGTATTGGTGTCCATATGACAACACGATAAGTTTCATGAACTTCAAATAAGTATTGGATGTACTAGAATTCAAAAATCAAGATTCTCAATGTTTTAAATTTCTTGCACGGGGAGTAAACATGCACCCAGTGAGAACATGTGCTTTTTCAATCCATTTAGGTGCACTGTCACGTGTGCATGTAGCTCAAATTTGATTTTTGCAAATTATATCCATAGAAAATCAATCAATCAATCAATCAATCAATTATATCCATAGACAATGTTTTTGAAATTAAAATGTCCCTCCTTTGGTAACATGTATGTTCACCGCGGGATAATTAATCTAACATGCATCGTAGTTGCGGTGGATTCGCGGTGTGTGTGTGGGTGTGTGCGTATGGGGGTGGCGGGTGGCTCGCAGTACACTACGAGTTGTGAGCCACCGTGTGGGTTGGCCGTTTTGTTAGGCAGGCTGGTGCCACATCAGAGTCGTGAAATCGTTATTTAAAACATTACACAACCCTCTCATACATAAATGTTTTGGCCACATGCAGTTGATGGTTGTCCTACACGACACTCGATACTCGCGTGTGACGCTTTCTGTGGGCCCGCGAGGTCGTCGTCCATCACTTTGACGAACAGCCGGCAGTGAGGTTAATTTGACCAGCAAGGTAGAATATTTTTTGTTTGTGTTATGGTGGTATATAGTACGCGTCGAAGAGGTGGGAGGGGACTAGCATATATACTATACGTATGCGTGAACAAGTACGCCTCACTTAGTGTCGGGACTTTTTGGTTACCGAGGCACGTGCCACATCAAAATTGTGAAATTGGTTATTCAAACATCACACAACACATTTTTGGGCCACATACACATATATCCTAGCTAGGACACTCACGTGTGACGCTTCCATGTATGGGCCCACGAGGCCATCGTCGATGCATGCATGCATGCATCACTTTGACCTACATCGGGAGAGGTTAATTAATTTCACCATCGATGAGGATTCTCTTGGGTTGTACATATATTACAGCAGGAGCATATAATATGCGGTGAAGAGGGGGCAAGGGGACCATCATATTAGCACGCTTGATATGAACCTCGCTTTGTGTGGGTGCATGGTTTATGGTTTTTGAGGCATGTGGCACATCAAAGTTGTGCATTTTGGGTATTCAACATATATATGTTTGGCCCACATGCAAGGCGATGGTGGTTGTCCTCTCGCACCCACTTAAGCGGTTATCAGCGATATCGATGCTTTCCATCTGTGGGCCCGCTTGGTCCATCACTTCTTTTTGCCTGAGAACAGGAGAGATTAATTTGACTTAGGAGGGGATTATTATTTTTGCTCTGGGATGACATGCATGATACACTTTGAGCACACACACATGCATGTGTACGCATGAATCCCTCCCATCGAGTCTAAGTGGCTAGTACAAATGACACCATCGTGAACCGATCTCACTCTGTGTGGGGAGCTAGTGTACGATTTTTGACACACGCGCCAGATCAATGTTGTGTATTCAAACATGCATGCACGCATCACCTCCATACATATGCATGTAGTGGTTTCCTTCGAATGATACACTCCCTCGCGTGGTTATCGGCGACAAGCCTATATATTCGTGGGCCCGCGTGGACATCCATGATCACCTTGACCAACAACAAGATAGGTTACCATGGTGGATTCTTCATTTGGTTCGTGTTATCGTAGTATAGGTCATGGTGAGATTCATACCTAATTAAGTTTGAGCGCATATACTATGCACGCATGCATGCATATATGAATCCCCGTCGTTGGCTTGAAGTGTGGTGTAACATACATATGCATCGTCAACCTAACCCTTACTCAGTGTGGGGATTTCTAGTTCGAAATCACGGTGCCACATCAAAGTTGTCCATTGTTACTAAAAAACACACCTCTCCATACATATGTTTGGGCCACACACATGCAGTGGTTGTCTTCGGGGACTAGCTACTTGCTTGATTATTGGCGAGCTAGCCCATCTCCGGGGTCGCATGGACGGCGATCACTTTGACCAACAACAAGAGAGAGGTTGTACGACCAAGGTGGATTATTCTTGGTCCGTTTTATGATCCATCTTGGTGAGATATATGCCTCTCTGGCCCTCCCGACCAAAGTGTGTGTGTGTGTGGGGGTGCTACATCGCACTTTGCTAGGTGAACCTCGGTTGGGGGTCATGCATTCATAGATTAATTAGGATTCCCTTCGTGGCGACACGAGGGGGGTGGGGGGATGCTAGCTACTTCGCACTTTGCTAGGTGAACCTCGGTTGGGGGGGGGCATGCTCATAGCTTAGGATTCGCTTCGTGCCGACCTGAGGGGGGCTGCTAGCTACTTCACACTTTGCTAGGTGAACCTCGGTTGGGGGGGGCATGTGCATTCATAGCTTAGAATTCCCTTCATGCTGACACAAGGGAGGGGTGGCTGCTAGATACTTTGCACTTTGCTAGGGTGAACCTCGGTTGGGGGGGAGGCATGCATTCATAGCTTAGGATTCCCTTCGTGGCGACCACGAGGGAGAAGTCTGCTAGCTACTTCGCACTTTGCTAGGTGAACCTCATTGCGGGGGCATGTGCATTCATAGCTTAGGATTCCCTTCGTGCCGACCACGAGGGAGGGTGGCTGCTAGCTACTTAGCACTTTGCTAGGGTGAACCTCGGTTGGGGGAGGGCCTGCATTCATAAGCTTAGCTAGGATTCCCTTCGTCTTGGAAACCACGAGGGAGGCGGGGCTGCTAGCTACTTCGCACTTTCCTAGGTGAACCTCGGTTGGGGGCATGCATTCATAGCTTAGGAATCCCTTCGTGCTGACACAAGGGAGAGGGGCTGCTAGCTCTACTTCACACTTTGCTAGGTGAACCTTGGTTGGGGGCATGCATTCATAGCTTAGGAGTCCCTTCAGGCCGACAGGAGGGAGGGGGGCTGCTAGCTACGTCGCACTTTGCTACGGTGAACCTCGGTTGGGGGGGCATGCATTCATATATAGCTTAGGATTCCCTTCGTGCCGTCTGAGGGAGGAGGGGGCTGCTAGCTACTTTGCACTTTGCTAGGTGAACCTCGGTTGAGGGAGGGGCATGCATTCATAGCTTAGGTTTCCCTTCATGCCGACACGAGGGGGGGGCAAGCAATACCGTGTGCTTTGCGAGAGAGGTGCCACATCGAAGTTGCATTTGGTATTTGAAAATCAAACCACCCTTTTCATACATAAATTTGGTCCACATGCAAGTGTGTTCGTGTTCTGACCCTCTCCCGCGTCATTTTTCGCCAAATTTATGAACAGTAGACAAGTCGGATGGCCTTAGCAGACACGGTTCACTCAAACTAACTGTGTGCCACGCCGGTGCACCTGTCGCGCACACATCCGCACAGTACATTGGGCTCCACGAGGCCCCCCTCTCAAAAATATCTGCCCGCTTCGAGGGTTTTTTTGTTTCATAACACAGTGGTTGTTATGTTCGGACCGTGTGTGATGTTTCTTGTTCCCAATCCCGCCTGCATCGAAAATATCTGCCTGCCTCGAGGGTTTTTCTTTTTCATAACACACGGTTGTTATCTCCGGACCGTGTGCGATGCACTATCATCAAAATTTTCAATAGCCCGGCATTTCACTCCCGCGTTTGACTCCCACGTAGTAAAATATTCAGTAACCGTGTCATTTCCACAAACACCACGCGCCCCCCCTCCACACACACACACACACACACCAAAACCTCCTCGGGCATGCGTGCACACACACACACACGCGCGCGCGCGCACACACACACCCTCCCTTGCTCGAAACCCTAGCAAATTCCCCGCCGCCGCTGCCGCCGCCCTCGTAAGGCCTCCATTGTCAACATCTGCCGGTTTTCCTGTGCAGCTTACCCACCGATCTCCATACCTAGGCCGCCCTGAGTTTCTTAGATGACGCCTGCCAAACTCCCCCTTTCCCACAGATCCCCATCCCCCACTCCAGAGCGTCGCAGCCTAAGACCGGCTACGCTTCCTGTGGAGCTCGAGGAGCGACTGGCCCAAAGGAGGTGTATAGCGGTCTCTTCGCCCGACGTCGCCGAGGAAGCTGACGACCATTACTGGCGGCAGACACTCAAGCAGCAGGCTAGAGTATGCGGGCATGTCTTGTCCGCCGGCTACGACATCGAGGTCATCGACAGCGACGCCCTGAGGCGGGCTGTGTCACAGGTTAAGTGGCCCACCCCCAACCCCTCGGTTTCAACCGCCGTCAATCTCATCCATGGCCCTGCCGCTGATCTCCTCTGGCTCGTTGTCAACAATTTGCCATTCTACATCGCGATCGAGCCCCTTTTGTCATTTCTGAAGGACAAGTTCTGCGACGCTAGCTTGGGATCCATAGCTTCCAAGTCAGATCTCATCGACGACGACCACGAGGAGGGCACCCTCTTCGGCTCTTCCAAGGGGAAAGAGCCCATATGATCTTCCAAGGGGAAAGTGCCCGTCTGCAACATTAGGAAGGGCACCCTACTGCCGTGCTCTTCCAAGGGGAAGGAGCCCATCTGCGACAACATGGAGCGCATCCAGGGTCCGTGCTCTTCCCACGGAGCAGGCCCATCTGTGACAAGTGAGGAAACCCATGATTTGTTTATTTAAGTTGTTCACAATGTGATGCTCTATATGTGCAATTATTTACTGTGCAGTACATTTCATCAATCCAGTTTTAAACATACCGATAGGAATGCATATATTTGCTTGTTGTTAAGCCTGTTATAGCTAGCATATGCTTTTTTAAAAGTTTTTTGATTGTTCGGTTGTTTGTAGTTAGCATATGTTCAATTTCAAATGCTATCTTTGGTTGTTCGTATTATGCCTTGTTTATTCCAGTTATTCACAACGCGATGTTCTATATGTGCAAGTATGAACTATGCAGTTCAATTTAAATCGATGCAGTTTCAACAATACCACTATGAATGACTACATTTGGTTGTCTTGCATCTTGTAGTTAACACGCCTTTACATTTTTATTTAACCATTACCAGTGTACTTAGACCGGCACAATACTAGTTTGAATGACCATGTTTGCTTGTTGTTAAATGTTAGGCTTGTTGCAGTTAGCACACCTTTCCACTTGATTTGCTTTACTAGCGTGCTTAAACCTGCACACTGAAGCTATCTTTTGGAGATTATTTTGTCTGCCATATGTAATTTTGGTTGGTGTTTAGCCTGTTGTGCTTAACATGCTTCTTGATATACCTACACAGGACAATTTTGGGAACGACTGCTGTTTTCCATTGAGGTTAGTTTCATCCCATGGCTTATATCTGCTCACTGTTCAGGATATCCGTAGCTGATACCATATAGGCCGGCGGCTGATAAGGGACTAATCGGTGAATCGGACTTTTAACTGAATATATCTGCAACCCATTTTTCCTTAGGTTAACTAGGGCCATATGTAATATATCTGAGGCTACATAGCAACATGCACTGTACTTAATGTCTAAATATGCAATCCTAGGCTACATAGAAACAAGGAAGAGTGTTACATTAATGTTATAATGATGTCTAGATATACGTAGAAGAGCAGCAGCAGCAACAACAACAACACAATCCTGTTTGGATACTCAACCTAGCTAGAGGTTAGAGTTAGTTTCTAGCTCATTACTAACCCTGAACTAACTCCATCCAAAGAGTTGTTTGGATGGCAGGGTTCGATTGACAATAAATGCACTAGGAGAACTAGCTCCAATTGGCACCTCTTGGGTTGGATACTATTTTTTTTGGGTGGGTTATAGATGCAACTAGCTCAAACTAGCCCTCGTGTTTAGATATACTTTAGGGCTATTTGAGCCCGAACTAGCTCAAACTAAATGTAACCCATGGATACAGCAGCAGATAATTTGTAAGAATGAACTAAACTCCTTCCGGCCCATAATATAAGATGTTAATTCATCTAATATGTGAGTATATTGGATGTTATAAGATACTTCCTCTGTTCCTAAATATTTTTCTTTTTAGAGATTTCAAATGGACTACCACATACGGATGTATATAGACATATTATAAGAGTGTTGTACTACATTATTGTGCAATTGTTGTTTAGCATATGATATATCGATGAACTAGCATCAAGTGAGGAAGCTGATAAAGATTGTTAGTAAAATGGGTCCAAAGATGGCAATTAAACTATTTGTTTACACTTTATCCAAGACAACAGCGAACTGCAGGATGGTAAGTAAGAACTCTGCAGCCTTCTTTTTACTGCCCATAATGAGTTGTGTTCGATGACAATGTCTGAAATCTTATTTCTTTGGAGTGGTTGCCAAAGCAGTTTACTCAAGATTACCTCTCAAACTACATGATTGGTGGGCATACAAAGGTTAAAGTATTTCTACCAGAACACGATGATTATCTAGATGTTTTTATGAAGACCGTGAAGGAAGGGTGGTCGGCCATCACAAGGGGTTGGACTAGAGTCGTGCGTGCCTTCTGCATGGAGGAGTGCACAATATGGGCGTTCTGCTTCACCTTGTTCAACAACCAGAATATATTTCGCCTCTTTCTTTACCGTCCTTAATAGTACAAGTATACAACTGTGGTTCATGATGTCTACTACACAACCTTCTTCTTGTAGACGTTGTTGGGCCTGCAAGTGCATAGGTTTGTAGGACAGTAGCAAATTTCCCTCAAGTGGATGACCTAAGGTTTATCAATCCGTAGGAGGCGTAGGATGAAGATGGTCTATTTCAAGCAACCCTGCAACCAAATAACAAAGAGTCTCTTGTGTCCCCAACACAGCCAATACAATGGTAAATTGTATAGGTGCACTAGTTCGGCGAAGAGATGGTGATACAAGTGCAATATGGATGGTAGATATAGGTTTTTATAATCTGAAAATATAAAAACAGCAAGGTAACAAGTGGTAAAAGTGAGCGTACACTGTATTGCAATGCTAGGAAACAAGGCCTAGGGTTCATACTTTCACTAGTGCAAGTTCTCTCAACAATAATAACATAGATAGATCATATAACAATCCCTCAACATACAACAAAGAGTCACTCCAAAGCCACTAATAGCGGAGAACAAAGCGTAGAGATTATGGTAGGGTACGAAACCACCTCAAAGTTATTCTTTCGGATCGATCTATAAAAGAGTTCGTACTAGAATAACACCTTAAGACACAAATCAACCAAAACCCTAATGTCACCTAGATACTCCATTGTCACCTCAAGTATCCGTGGGCATGATTATACGATATGCATCACACAATCTCAGATTCATCCAACCAACACAAAGTACTTCAAAGAGTTCCCCAAAGTTTCTACCGGAGAGTTAAGAACGTGTGCCCACACCTATGCATAGGTTCATGGGCGGAACCCGCAAGTTGGTCACCAAAACATACATCAAGTGGCACATGATATCCCATTGTCACCACAGATAAACACGGCAAGACATACATCAAGTGTTCTCATAAAAGACTCAATCCGATAAGATAACTTCAAAGGGGAAACTCATTTCATTACAAGAGAGTAGAGGGGGAGAAGAAACATAAGATCCAACTATAATAGCAAAGCTCGCGATACATCAAGATCGTGTCAAATCAAGAACACGAGAGAGAGAGAGATCAAACACATAGCTACTGGTACATACCCTCAGCCCCGAGGGTGAACTACTCCCTCCTCATCATGGAGAGCGTCGGAATGATGAAGATGGCCACCGGTGAGGGTTCTCCCCTCCGGCAAGGTGCCGGAACAGGGTCCCGATTGGTTTTTCGTGGCTCTGGAGGTTTGCGGCGGTGGAACTCCCGATCTAATCTCTGTTCTGGAAGTTTTACGATACGTAGGTATATATGGGTGCAGGGGGTACGTCGGTGGAGCTGCGGGGGCCCCACGAGGTAGGGGGCGCGCCCTAGGGGGGTGGGCGCGCCCTAGGGGGGTGGGCGCGCCCCCCATCCTCGTGGCCAGCTCCCGTATCTTCTGACGTAGAGTCCAAGTCTATCCGGTGGCTTTCCTTCCAAAAATAACTTCTCCAGTTGATTTCGTTCGTTTCGACTCAAATCGATATTCCTTTTCCTCGAAACACGAAATAGGCATAAAGCAAGCAAATGCAGGTTGGGCCTCCGGTTAATAGGTTAGTCCCAAAAATAATATAAAAGTGGATAATAAAGCCCAATATTGCCCAAAACAGTAGATAATATAGCATGGAGCAATCAAAAATTATAGATACGTTGGAGACGTATCAAGCATCCAAGCTTAATTCACCTTGTCCTCGAGTAGGTAAATGATAAAAAGGATAATTTTTGATGTGGAATGCTAGTTGGCATAATTTCAATGTAATTCTTCTTACTTGTGATATGAATATTCAGATCCGAAAGATTCAAGACAAAAGTTCATATTGACATAAAAATAATAATACTTCAAGCATGCTAACAAAGCAATTATGTCTTCTCAAAATAACATGGCCAAAGTAAGTTATCCCTACAAAATCATATAGTCTGGCTATGCTCTATCTTCACCACACAAAGTATTTAAATCATGCACAACCCTGATGACAAGCCAAGCAATTGTTTCATACTTTTGACATTTTCAAACTTTTTCAATCTTCACGCAATACATGAGCGTGAGCCATGGACATAGCACTATATGTGGAATAGAATGGTGGTTGTGGAGAAGACAAAAAGGGAGAAGATAGTCTCACATCAACTAGGCGTATCAACGTGCTATGGAGATGCCCATCAATAGATATCAATGTGAGTGAGTAGGGGTTGCCATGCAACGGATGCACTAGAGCTATAAGTATATGAAAGCTCAACAAAAGAAACTAAGTGGGTGTGCATCCAACTCGCTTGCTCACGAAGACCTAGGGCATTTTGAGGAAGCCCATCATTGGAATATACAAGCCAAGTTCTTATAATGAAAAATGCCCACTAGTATATGAAAGTGACAAAATGAGATACTCTCTATCATGAAGATCATGGTGCTACTTTGAAGCACAAGTGTGGTAAAAGGATAGTAACATTGTCCCTTCTCTCTTTTTCTCTCATTTTTATTTTATTTATTTTATTTGGGCCTTTTCTCTTTTTTTATGGCCTCTTTTTTTTCGTCCGGAGTCTCATCCCGACTTGTGGGGGAATCATAGTTTCCATCATCCTTTCCTCACTGGGACAATGCTCTAAAAATGATGATCATCACATTTTTATTTACTTACAACTGATGAATTACAACTCGATACTTAGAACAAAATATGACTCTATATGAATGCCTCCGGCGGTGTACCAGGATTTGCAATGACTCATGAGCGACATGTATGAAAGAATTATGAACGGTGGCTTTGCCACAAATATGATGTCAACTACATGATCATGCAAAGCAATATGACAATGATGAAGCGTGTCATATGAACGGAACGGTGGAAAGTTGCATGGCAATATATCTCGGAATTGCTATGGAAATGCCATGATAGGTAGGTATGGTGGCTGTTTTGAGGAAGGATATGGTGGGTGTATGATACCGGCGAAAGGTGAGCGGTATTAGAGAGGCTAGCAATGGTGGAAGGAAGAAAAGTGTGTATAATCCATGAACTCAACATTACTCATAAAGAACTCATATACTTATTCCAAAAATCTACAAGTTATCAAAGCAAAGTATTATGCGCATGCTCCTAGGGGGATAGATTGGTAGGAAAAGACCATCGATCGTCCCCGACCGCCACTCATAAGGAAGACAATCAATAAATAAATCATGCTCCGACTTCATCACATAACGGTTCACCATACGTGCATGCTACGGGAATCACAAACTTTAACACAAGTATTTCTCAAATTCACAACTACTCAACTAGCATGACTCTAACATCACCATCTTCATATCTCAAAACAATTATCAAGCATCAAACTTCTCATAGTATTCAACACACTCATAAGAATTCTTACAAATCTTGTATGCTTAGCATATTAAGATTATTTAAGCTAATTACCATGATATTTAAGACTCTCAAAATAATCTAAGTGAAGCATGAGAGATCAATAGTTTCTATAAAACAAATCCACCACCGTGCTCTAAAAGATATAAGTGAAGCACTAGAGCAAACAACAAACTACTCCGAAAGATATAAGTGAAGATCAATGAGTGGTCGAATAATTATGCAACCATTTGAAGACTCTCCTATTTAAGAATTTCATATCTTGATACTTTATTCAAACAGCAAGCAAATCTAAAGAAAATAAAATGACGCTCCAAGCAAAACACATATCATGTGGTGAATAAAAATATAGCTCCAAGTAAAGTTACCGATGAGCGAAGGCGAAAGAGGGGATGCCACCCGGCATCCCCAAGCTTAAACTCTTGGTTGTCCTTGAATATTACCTTGGGGTGCCTTGGGCATCCCCAATCTTAGGCTCTTTCCACTCCTTATTCCATAGTCCATCGAATCTTTGCCCAAAACTTGAAAACTTCACAACACAAAACTTAACAGAAAACTCATAAGCTCCGTTAGCGAAAGAAAACAAAACACCACTTCAAGGTAATGTAATTAACTCATTCTTTATTTATATTGGTGTTAAACCTACTGTATTCCAACTTATATATGGTTTATAAACTATTTTACTAGCCATAGATTCATCAGAATAAGCAAACAACACAATGAAAACAGAATCTGTCAAAAACAGAACAATCTGTAGTAATCAGTAACTAACATAAACTTGGAACTCCAAAAATTCTAAAATAAATTGGTGGACCTGAGGAATTTGTCTAGTAATCATCTTCAAAAAGAATCAACTAAATATCTGTAACATCCCAAATTTTCAATTTGGAATGTTATACATTAGGTCATCATGCATATCATATTTTCTCGCATTTTTCCGATCCTAGAAAATTTCACGCAACTCAAGGACCCTCGGAGAGAGTTGGAAGTTTCATTATTTTCATATTTGGGATTTCTCAAATCTTGAAAATAGGATCATTGGATTTATTTAATTATCTTCATAAAGTTTTTCCTATAAAAACTTAAGAGAGGGAATAATATGACTTTCCAAATATTTAGGAAAATGAAGATATTATAAATAAATCAAAAATTTGGTTTTGGAAGATTTATTTTGCTTAGGCAAAAATGAGTTTTTTTTTAAAAATATGCATGTTTGCCGTTTTTAAAGTTCATTTTGTTCGACTCATTTTTAGGAGTCGGGGAAAAATTTATTTTATTAAATTCGGAGTTCGTTTGGTATTTTTTTAATCCGTTTAGTTTTGTTTAAAAAAAAAACTGCGCCCCCACAGGCCAAGGCCCACCTGCCCAACCAGCGCGCCCGACCCAGCGCCCGCCCGCCTCCTCTCTCTCCCTCGCGCGCATGCCAGCAGGCGCCCGCCGCCGCCGTCGCCCGCCGCCCGAAGTCCGGCTCGCTCGCTGACCCGCCGCCGTGCCCCTTCCCCAAGGCACCGGGCCCCCCTTCTATTTATCTGAGCCCCCCCTCTCTCCTCACCTCGAGCCGCCGCCGCCCTCATCCGAGCCGCCGCCGCCAGCGTCGCCACTCGCCGCCCCTCCCGACCCCGCCGGACCCCCCGCCGCACCGGAGCCCCGCCGGAGCCCCGCCGGCGAAGCACCGGAGGTAGCCGCCGCCGCCCCGCCCGATCCGGTTTTCTCTAAGAAAACCCGATCCGTTTTTTTTCGAGATGTTCGGTTTTTTTTTCAAAACCCTAGATGGTTTTTATTTTTTTTCGGTTTTCTTAATTAAAGAACGTTCACCGAACCGGTAGTTTTAATGTATGTGGTAGTTGGATTAGTTACATTAACGAGCGTCCGTTATTTAACCCGTTAAATGCGTTTTCTTTTAATCGGATTTAATCCGTTATTTTTCGATTCGATTTCGATCTGATTTTCAAACCTGTTTTATTTCTTTCTCGTTTATCTGAATCAGGTGATTCAAGCGCCTGGAGTTTCGTTACGAAACCGCCGTTCCGACTACCCTACTTACACAGAGTTTTGCTACTGTAAAATTTTGACCTAGTTTCAGCTTGCTAAACCGAGTCGTTCTCTCGAGTTTCGACTTTCGATGCTTTATTTGATTCGATTCTTTTGCAACCAGGGTTCTTAAGTTGAACTATCTGGTTAGATCTTTTATTCGAGATTTCCACATGCATTAGATGAGTACTTATAGTATGCTTGTTGTTTGTCTGCGTTAGATCACCGAGTGCGCCGCTTGTTACTTGAATCTCTAGGTCTCGCGGATCATCGACAAGGCAAGTAACACTTGATCATACCTTTTCTACTACCCAGTTTTATTGCATTAGATCAAACCCTCAAACACTTGCATGTTTAGGATCTAATTAAATTGTGGGTTTGGGAAGTAGTTGAGGTAGTACCTATTACCTGTTTTACTTATGAAACCTTGGGAGTTACTTCTACGTTTGCTTATTATGCCATGCTATGCTAGTAGACATGGATTGGGTGAGTGATATCCATGACAGATGTGAGATTGTTAATTTAATGGTTCATCTAAGGTGGCAACCTAAACACACATCTGGGTGGATTGAGGCACCTGGTTTCCATCAGGACTTGCCTGTATTTCTTCGGACCGCCACCCAGGCTCTAAGGGATCATAAGATTATTCAAACTAGAAACTTCCGTGTGCAGCCACAAGCCATTATGGGCTCTGACATAGCTGAGTAAGTTTTTGCGAACTCCTCTGGGTAGACTAGCGAGATGTAGGGGAAAGTAGGTGTACCGGTCTACCCACAAGTAAGGTGCTAAGCGCTTACGAAGACTGTGTCTCGGTCATCCGCCTCTCAAACACCATGTAGTCACGAGAACCAAGCGGAGGCGATCGAGTCTTGTGGGGAAAAGTGCGCAAACCTCTGCAGAGTGTATAAACTAATCATGATTAGCCGTGTCCCCGGTTATGGACGTCTTGAGTATCTAGTACTTGAATATCATGTGAATCTCAACATGTTACTTCAAATAAATGTTATTGGGTTTTAATGAGTACTTTTAATTGGGATTGAGGATGCTGTCAACCATTCTCAATGTTTAACAACCACCATGATAGTTAAATAAAATTATTCCTTTGTTGTAGGAAAAACTAGCTTTATGCAAAAATGTAATCAGAGAGCTTTTCCACCAGCCATATATGCATGTAGTATAGGCTTATTCCTTCATTGCCCTCTATGTGTTACATTGCCAGATATTCCATGTGTCGACCCGTTTTGGCTGCAACTTTCACGCTATGCACTTTTCTGATTTACGAGTAAGGTGTTAGGTCGTGGTTCTATACTCAGTGATGCCGATGGAGTTGATGGACTCACTTGTCTTCCAAGCCTTCCGTTATTATTATTAGATGGCCTTAAGCCATATTATTGTATTAAGTTCCTTTGTGGACAACGATGTAATAAGTGTGTGATTGCTACTCTGCTATAAATCCTTCGAAGTACTGTGTGGTGTCAGCATTACTGATCCGGGGATGACACCGAGCACAAAACCTTTGGATCCGTTAAGATGCAGTCGCTGAGAGAATGGTATCGAGCACACCGACCGTGAGGACACGACCACTAAGATAAAGCCATAGATCACTATTCTCTTCCCATTTTCTAACTCCTCATCTTTTCTACTCTCTTTAGGATGAAGGACGCGAAGATCAAGTACACCCAACCGGATGAAGGCACACCTTTTGGATTTCACTTGAAGGAAGTTACCAAGTACACGAACATTGGACTACCCAGCTTCACGGGACTTTCAACGCCACTCTGCTTGAAGAGGAGCGCTGGAAGATTCAAGCTCACGTTCCAGGAAGGACATTCGCCCCAATCACCAAGCCTATAGATAGTGTTTTCAGTGCACCAACTTGGAGTCTGGGAAAGAGCATGGCAGCTCACATCACCATGGGACGCATTGGAGAAGTTTTCAAGGACACTATCTACCAGATTTGCGGACGCCGAGATGACAAATGGGACGTCGTCAGCACCAAGAAGGATAGATCCATTGCAGCGTTCATCCAGGAGTTAAATCAGCACATTCGACACCAGGAGAACCAAATGTGCAATGATATGTTGGGGTTGCAGAAGACAAAGAGAAGGATCATCGAACTTGAAGATGAACTAAAGACTACACGCAAGGACTACATGGACGAGATCATAGCTCTAGCAAGACACAATAACGATCTTAAGTACGAGATTGAAGAACTCAAGAAGAAGTTGGCGCCAGAATGAAGACCGGTATGTCGATTGCCCAGCGACTACATCAACATCGGCGACACCGATTCGGATCCAAGTGAACCTGACTTTGAAGACGAAATTTGGGCCGGAGACATTATGGAGTCTTCCACCGGTTCAAATTAGTAGAAGTCTCCCACATATTAGTAGTATTCCCTCCATGTAAACATTATAGTACACGCACTTTTGCGATAGTTAGATCGTTGTAAGCCCTTGTTTGATTGAATGAAGTGATTTTGTGTGCATTTGCTCATGTGCAATGGGGTAGTGATTCTCCTTAGACCTCATTCTATTCTACCTTTCTCTTCTTTTCTAAACCCATCGGATGCCTCCGAGACGCGACCCGGATTTGTTTTCCGCCGTAAATCACCCAACCGATCCAGCAGCGAATACCCCGATTCAAACATTGGTGCGTAACTGTGGCAACAACAACAACAACAACCCACCACCACCACCACTGCGGATCATCGACTCGTTTCCTTAGACTAAACCCGCCGGTGTATTCCAAAGAGCACCGAGCCGATTGTAGCAGATGACCGGCTCCGCAAGATAGGAAGGAGCTGACCACTGCAGGATGCATGATGGAGAAAGAGTGAAGTTTGCAGCACATCGGCTTGAAGGACCCTTGCTGACATGGTGGGAGAATTTCACAGCCACTTACCACCTGTAGACACCATCACATGGGATCAATTTCAGCAAGCTTTCCGCACGCCCATGTTTCAGCAGGAGCTATGGCCATGAAGAAGCGTGAGTTTCGCAACTTACGCCAAGGAGGAAGGGACTGTTGGCGATGCGTGGATGACTTTAGTAAACTAGCACGTTATGCCCCGGATGACGTTGCTACCGATGCAGACTAAACAGGAGAAGTTCCTAGAAGGACTGAATGATGAGTTCAAGATGCCATTGATGGTAGCCGGTTTCAATAACTACCGGGAGTTAGTAGACCGAGCCCCCATGATTGAAGGAAAGCAGCGACAAATTGAGAACCGTAAGCGGAAGTATGGGCAAGGGAAGTATAACTCGAGCTCAGCAAACCTCGTTATACCCCTAAATCAAGAATTCAGTTTGACATACCCATGGAGGAGGTAATTAGCATAACCATAACAACACCAAGAATGGGAGCAGGGAATGGAGGAAGCAATGGACAGAATCGCACCAACCCGTCAACACCATCCAAAGTAGACCTGAGTCATATTACTTGCTTTAAGTGCCGCATAAGACTGGGCATTATGCCAATGACTGCCCAGAAGGCGAATGGAAATGGCAATGGAAGCTACGGAAAGAAGCCCAACCCTTTCAATAGGGGTGAACCACATTGATGTGGAGGAGGTTGAAGATCAGCCCGATGCGATGTCGGTAAGTTTTTGGTTAAGTCATTTACTGCACTTGTTCTTTTTGATACGGGTGCATCGCATTCATACATATCAAGGGGATTTGTAGAGAAGTATAGCCTACCTACTCGGATTCTTAAAACCCTATGCTAGTAAGCTCACCAGAGGCGGAGTATATGGCCGCACAAGGATGTTTTCAAGTGCCATTAAGTATAGGAAGGCATGTATTCCCGACGGATTTGATCATTTTGGAATCGCAAGGATTTGATGTAATTCTCGGTATGGATTGGTTGTCGACGTATGGAGGAAACATCGATTGCGCAAGTAAGACGATTTTGCTCACCACCCAGGAGGAAGAAGGATTAAGTATGTATCACGGCATCGGTAGAAGTGCATAAGTTAATTGCCTATCGTGAGTGGTGCGGGAAGAAGTACCAAGGTGAAGGATTTTCCGATGTATTTCGGAAGAGTTGCCGGGAATGCCACCAGATAGAGACATTGAGTTTTTGATAGAACTTTTGCGAGAACAGGCCCAATATCGAAGCGATCAGTATAGGATGCCCGCAAAGGATTTGGCGGAAATCAAGAAGCGATTAAGGAGCTATTGGATAAAGGTTTTATCGCCCAAGTTCTTCACCTTGGGGATCACCCGTTTTGCTAGTGGAGAAGAAGGATGGATCGTTAAGAATGGTTGTTGATTATCGTGGATTGAATGAAGTAACAATCAAGAACAAGTACCCACTACCTATGATAAATGATCTGTTTGATCGCTTGCAAGGAGCCGAGGTGTTTTCCAAGATCGACTTGCGATCAGGGTACCATCAGTTGAAGATTCGGGAGCAGGACATACCCAAGACAGCATTCACCACGAGATATGGACTGTATCTTAGTATACCGTTATGTCATTTGGATCGACTAACGCACCAGCCTATTTCATGAACCTGATGAACAAAGTGTTTATGGAGTTTTGGATAAGTTAAATCGTGGTGTTCATTGATGACATTTTGATTTTTCGAAGAATGAAGAGGAACACAAGGAACATTTGCGATTGGTTTTGGAGAAACCGAGGAACACCGGTTGTATGCCAAGTTCAGCAAATGTGAGTTTTGGCTAAAGGAAGTTGGATTTCTCGGACATGTTATATCCGGAGAAGGGATAGCGATTGACCCCACAAAGGTTGAGACCGTAACCAAATGGGAAGCACCAACGACAGTTGGAGAGATTCGGAGTTTCCTTGGACTCGCAGGATACTACCGAAGATTCATTGAGAATTTCTCAAGGATTGCCAAGCCCATGACTGAATTGTTGAAGAAGGATAACAAATTCATATGGACAGAGGACTGTGAGGCAAGTTTTCAGGAGTTGAAGAAAAGATTGGTCACCTCACCAGTGTTAATTTTGCCAGATCAGACCAAGGACTATGAGGTGTATTGCGACGCTTCACGTCGAGGACTTGGAGCAGTGCTTATGCAAGAAGGAAGAGTTGTTTCAGATGCCTCACGACAACTTAAGCCCCATGAGTTAAATTATGCCACACATGATTTGGAGTTAGCAACCGTTGTGCATGCCTTGAAGACATGGAGACATTTTCTCATTGGAAATCATTGTGAAGTGTACACGGATCACAAGAGTTTGAAGTACATTTTCACACGTAAGGAATTAAATCTCGCACAAAGGAGATGGTTAGAACTTATCAAGGATTATGATATGATATTGCATTATCACCCCGGAAAGGCTAACGTGGTAGCTGACGCATTGAGCCGTAAGAGCCACGTCAATACCCTAAAGATGGGAGGAATACCCAATGAGTTAGCCGAGGACCTTCGAGAGCTATGTTTGGGAATAGTTCCGAGAGGCTATGTAGCAACATTGGAGATTCAACAACACTAATGGACAAAATCGGAGAAGCCCAAAAGGCGAGATAAGGAAGTTGCCTCTATAAAGGAGAAAATGAGCAAAGGAAAAGCTAAAGGATTCCGTGAGGATGAGCACGATACCCTATGGTTTGAAGACCGTGTTTATGTTCCCAATAACCCAGAGATAAGGAAGTTGATTTTACAAGAAGCTCATGATTCACCCTATTCGATTCACCCAGGAAATACCAAGATGTATTTGGATTTGAAAAATACTTTACGGTGGACCGGAATGAAGAAGGATATTGCGGAGTATGTAGCGATTTGCGATGTATGTCGGAAAGTAAAGGCAGAGCATCGAAGCCACGGGATTGTTACAACCATTGCCGATGCCCGAATGGAAGTGGGATAAACTAGGCATGGATTTTATCACAGGATTGCCAAAGACTCGTTCGAGGATATGACTCGATTTGGGTTATAGTCGACCGTTTAACGAAGGTAGCTCATTTCATTCGATCAAGACTACCTATAGCGGTGCTAAGTTGGCAAAGATATACATGACCAGAATTGTGTGCTTACACGGAGTTCGAGGAGCATCGTATCGAGATAGAGGAACCCGGTTTACCTCGAAATTTTGGAACCCGGTTACGCGAAACATTGGGAACCCGATTGGAATTCAATGCGACTTTCCACCCAGACCGATGGATGACCGAGAGAGTCAATCAGATTACGGAGGACATCTTTGAGAGCTTGTGCCCTAGATTATGGATCTAGCTGGGATGATAATTTGCCGTATGCAGAATTTTCCTACAACAACAGTTACCAAACCAGCTTGAAGATGGCACCTTTCGAGGCTTTATGCGGAAGGAGGTGCAGGACACCGTTATCATGGGACGAAATCGAGATCGTCGGTTGTTTGGACCAGATTTGATTAAGGAGTCTGAACAGAAAGTTAAGTTGATTCGAGACAGGCTCAAGGTAGCCCAGTCCGGACAAAAGAGCTATGCCGATTCAAAGCGCCAGCGATTGAGTATGAAGTTGGAGACAGAGTATATCTCGAGTATCCCCGCTTGAGGAGTTAAGTGTTTTGGAGTTAAAGGAAAGTTAGCACCCGTTTCGTTGGACCGTATAAGATTTTTGCAACGCATGGGAGAAGTTGCTTATAAGTTGGAATTACCGGAAGGACTGTCAGGAGTTCATGATGTATTCCATGTTTCTCGATTGAAGAAATGTCACCCGAAATAGCGAGAGGTACCGTTAAGAGACACAAGTGCCACGGAAGCAATTCAGTTGAAGGATGACTTGACATATGAGGAAAAACCGGTTAAGATTCTCGATTATGCCAGCAAAGTTACCCATGACAAGGTTATCAAGTTTTGCAAAGTTCGGTGGAGCCACCACACCGAGGATGAAGCCACACAGGAAAGAGAGGAAGTTTTGCTCAAGGACCACCTCACCTATTTTCTAGCCAACCCGAATCTCGAGGGCTAGATTCATCTTAAGGGGCTAGGTTTGTAACATCCCAAATTTTCAATTTGGAATGTTATACATTAGGTCATCATGCATATCATATTTTCTCGCATTTTTCCGATCCTAGAAAATTTCACGCAACTCAAGGACCCTCGGAGAGAGTTGGAAGTTTCATTATTTTCATATTTGGGATTTCTCAAATCTTGAAAATAGGATCATTGGATTTATTTAATTATCTTCATAAAGTTTTTCCTATAAAAACTTAAGAGAGGGAATAATATGACTTTCCCAATATTTAGGAAAATGAAGATATTATAAATAAATCAAAAATTTGGTTTTGGAAGATTTATTTTGCTTAGGCAAAAATGAGTTTTTTCTTTAAAAAAATATGCATGTTTGCCGTTTTTAAAGTTCATTTTGTTCGACTCATTTTTAGGAGTCGGGGAAAATTTATTTTATTAAATTCGGAGTTCGTTTGGTATTTTTTTTATTTCGTTTAGTTTTGTTTAAAAAAAAACTGCGCCTCCCCTGGGCCAAGGCCCAGCCCGGCCCAACCAGTGCGCCTGACCCGGCCTGCCCGCCTCCTCTCTCCCTCGCAAGACGCCTTGCTGAGGCGCCACGCCGCCGCCACGTCGCCCCGCCGCCCGAGTCCGGCTCGCTCGCCGGACCCCGCCGTGCCCCCTTTCCCAAGGCACCGAGCCCCCCTTCTATTTATACCGAGCCCCCTCTCTCCTCACCTCGAGCCGCCGCCCCTCCTCATCCGAGCCGCCGCCGCCCGAGGGGCGCCACCGCCGCCGCTTGTCGCCGCCGCTTGCCGTCGCCGCCCGGCGTCGCCACTCGCCGCCCTCCCGACCCGCCGGACCCCCCGCCGCACGGAGCCCAGCCGGAGCCCGCGTGGCTTACCGGAGGTAACGCCGCCGCCCGCCCGATCCGGTTTCTCTAAGAAAACCCGATCCATTTTTCGAGATGTTCGGTTTTTCAAAACCCTAGATGGTTTTTATTTTTTGGTTTTCTTAATTAATCTAACGTTCACCGAACCGTTCTTTTCAATGAATGTGTTCGTTGGATTAGTTCTGTTAACGAACGTCCGTTATTTAACCCGTTAAATGCGTTTTCTTTTAATCGGATTTAATCCGTTATTTTTCTCGATTCGATTTCGATCCGATTTTCAAACCTGTTTTATTTCTTGCTCGTTTATCGGAATCAGGTGATTCAAGCGCACCGAGTTTCGTTACAAAACCGCCGTTCGACTACCCTACTTACACAGAGTTTTGCTACTGTAAAATTTTGACCTAGTTTCAGATTGCTAAACCGAGTCGTTCTCTCGAGTTTCGACTTTCGATGCTTTATTTGATTCGATTCTTTTTGCAACTGTGGTTCTTAAGTTGAACTATCTGGTTAGATCTTTTATCCGAGATTTCCCTGTGCATTAGATGAGTACTTATTGTATGCTTGTTGTTTGTCTGCGTTAGATCACCCGAGTGCCGCTTGTTACTTGAATCTCTAGGTCTCATGGATCATCGGCAAGGCAAGTAACACTTGATCATACCTTTTCTACTACCCAGCTTTATTGCATTAGATCAACCCTCAAACACTTGCATGTTTAGGATCTAATTAAATTGTGGGTTTGGGAAGTAGATTGAGGTAGTACCTATTACTGTTTTACTTATGAAACCTTGGGAGTTACTTCTACGTTTGCTTATTATGCCATGCTATGCTAGTAGACGTGGATTGGGTGAGTGATATCCATGACAGATGTGAGATTGTTAATTTAATGGTTCATCTAAGGTGGCAACCTAAACACACATCTGGGTGGATTGAGGCACCTGGTTTCCATCAGGACTTGCCTGTATTTCTTCGGACCGCCACCCAGGCTCAAAGGGATCATGTGATTATTCATGCTAGAAACTTCCGTGTGCAGCCACATGCTACTATGGGCTCTAGCATAGTTGACTAAGTTGTGCGAACTCTTACGGGTAGACTAGCAGATGTAGGGGAAAGTAGGTGTACCGGTCTACCCACAAGTAAGGTGCTAGCGCTTACGAAGGCTGTGTCTCGGTCATCCGCCTCTCAAACACCATGTAGTCACGAGAACCAAGCGGAGGCGATCGAGTCTTGTGGGGAAAAGTGCGCAAACCTCTGCAGAGTGTATAAACTAATCATGATTAGCCGTGTCCCCGGTTATGGACGTCTTGAGTATCTAGTACTTGAATATCATGTGAATCTCAACATGTTACTTCAAATAAATGTTATTGGGTTTTAATGAGTACTTTTAATTGGGATTGAGGATGCTGTCAACCATTCTCAATGTTTAACAACCACCATGATAGTTAAATAAAATTATTCCTTTGTTGTAGGGAAAAACTAGCTTTATGCAAAAATGTAATCGTAGAGCTTTTCCACCAGCCATATATGCATGTAGTATAGGCGTGTTCCTTCATTGCCCTCTATGTGTTACATTGCCAAAGATATTCCATGTCTTGACCCGTTTTGGGCTGCAACTTTCACGTTGCAGACTTTTCGAACGACGAGTAAGGTGTTAGGTCGTGGTTCTATACTCAGTGATGCCGATGGAGTTGATGGACTCACTTGTCTTCCAAGCCTTCCGCTGTTATTATTAGATGGCCTTAAGCCATATTATTGTATTAAGTTCCTTTGTGGACAACGATGTAATAAGTGTGTGATTGCTACTCTGCTATAAATCCTTGAAATCTTGTGTGGTGTCGGCATTCTTGATCCGAGGATGACACCGAGCACGAACCTTTGGATCCATTCGGGTCTGGTCGCTACGATATCACTCTCCAGTAAAAAGTTCTAGCAAATCTTGTGAGCGCTAAAGTTTCTGTTTTTTACAGAATGATCATAAAGACTTCACCCAAGTCTTCCCAAAGGTTCTACTTGGCACAAACACTAATTAAAACACAAAACCACATCTAAACATAAGCTAGATGGATTATTTATTCCTAATCAGTACCAAAAAGTAAGAAACTAAAATAAAATTGGGTTGCCTCCCAACAAGCGCTATCGTTTAACGCCCCTAGCTTGGCATGATGATTTCAATGATGCTCACATAAAAGATAAGAATTGAAACATAAAGAGAGCATCATGAAGAATATGACTAGCACATTTAAGTCTAACCCACTTCCTATGCATAGGGATTTTGTGAGCAAACAACTTATGGGAACAAGAATCAACTTGCATAGGAAGGTAAAACAAGCATAACTTCAAAACTTTAAGCACATAGAGAGGAAACTTGATATTATTGCAATTCCTACAAGCATATGTTTCTCCCTCATAATAATTTTCAGTAGCATCATGAATGAATTCAACAATATAACCAGCACCTAAAGCATTCTTTTCATGATCTACTTGCATAGAAATTTTACTACTCTCCCCATAAGCAAAATTCTTCTCATCAATAGTAGTGGGAGCAAACTCAACAAAATAGCTATCATGTGATTGAAAATTAAGATCAAGATGAAAATTTTCAAGGTTATCATTATTCTTTATAGCATATGTGTCATCACAATAATCATCATAGATAGGAGGCATGCTTTCATCATAGTAAATTTTCTCATCGAAACTTGGGGGACAAAAAATATCATCTTCATCAAACATAGCTTCCACAAGCTTGTGGCTTTGCTTATCATTTGCATCATGGGTATTCAAAGAATTCATACTAACAACATTGCAATCATGCTCATCATTCACATATTGTATTCCAAGCATTCTATGTAATTATTCTCCTAGTACTTGAGCACAATTTTCCTTTCCATCATACTCACGAAAGATATTAAAAAGATGAAGAGTATGAGGTAAACTCAATTCCATTTTTTTTGTAATTTTCTTTTATAAACTAAACTAGTGCTAAGACAAGAAACAAAAAGATTCGATTGCAAGATCTAAAGCTATACCTTCACTTACCTAGCCTCCCCGGCAACGACGCCAGAAAAGAGCTTGATGTCTACTACACAACCTTCTTCTTGTAGACGTTTTTGGGCCTGCAAATGCACATGTTTGTAGGACAGTAGCAAATTTCCCTCAAGTGGATGACCAAAGGTTTATCAATCCGTAGGAGGCGTAGGATGAAGATGGTCTCTCTCAAGCAACCCTGCAATCAAATAACAAAGAGTCTCTTGTGTCCCCAACACACCCAATACAATGGTAAATTGTATAGGTGCACTAGTTCAGTGAAGAGATGGTGATACAAGTGCAATATGGATGGTAGATATAGGTTTTTGTAATCTGAAAATATAAAAACAGCAAGGTAACAAGTGGTAAAAGTGAGCGTAAACGGTATTGCAATGCTAGGAAACAAGGCCTAGGGTTCATACTTCCACTAGTGCAAGTTCTCTCAACAATAATAACATAGATAGATCATATAACAATCCCTCAACATGCAACAAAGAGTCACTCCAAAGCCACTAATAGCGGAGAACAAAGTAGAGATTATGGTAGGGTACGAAACCACCTCAAAGTTATTCTTTCGGATCGATCTATAAAAGAGTTCATACTAGAATAACACCTTAAGACACAAATCAACCAAAACCCTAATGTCACCTAGATACTCCATTGTCACCTCAAGTATCTGTGGGCATGATTATACGATATGCATCACACAATCTCAGATTCATCCAACCAACACAAAGTACTTCAAAGAGTGCCCCAAAGTTTCTACCGGAGAGTCAAGAACGTGCGCCCACCCCTATGCATAGGTTCATGGGCGGAACCCGCAAGTTGGTCACCAAAACATACATCAAATTGCACATGATATCCCATTGTCACCATAGATAAACACAGCAAGACATACATCAAATATTCTCATAAAAGACTCAATCCGATAAGATAACTTCAAAGGGGAAACTCAATTCATTACAAGAGAGTAGAGGGGGAGAAGAAACATAAGATCCAACTATAATAGCAAAGCTCGCGATACATCAAGATCGTGCCAAATCAAGAACACGAGAGAGAGAGAGATCAAACACATAGCTACTGGTACATACCCTCTGCCCCGAGGGTGAACTACTCCCTCCTCGTCATGGAGAGCGCCGGGATGATGAAGATGGCCACCGGTGAGGGTTCCCCCCTCCGGCAGGGTGCCGGAACAGGGTCCCAATTGGTTTTTCGTGGCTCTGGAGGTTTGCGGCGGCGGAACTCCCGATCTAATCTTTGTTCTGGAAGTTTTACGATACGTAGGTATATATGGGTGCAGGGGGTATGTCGATGGAGCTGCGGGGGGGCCACGAGGTAGGGGCGCGCCCTAGGGGGGTGGGCGCGTCCCCCACCCTCGTGGCCAGCTCCCGTATCTTCTGACGTAGAGTCCAAGTCTATCCGGTGGCTTTCCTTCCAAAAATAACTTCTCCAGTTGATTTCGTTCCGTTTCGACTCGTCGATATTCCTTTTCCTCGAAACACCAAATAGGCATAAAACAGCAAATCTGGGCTGGGCCTCCGGTTAATAGATTAGTCCCAAAAATAATATAAAAGTGGATAATAAAGCCCAATATTGCCCAAAACAGTAGATAATATAGCATGGAGCAATCAAAAATTATAGATACGTTGGAGACGTATCAGTTCATCATTCTTTATTTGGTTCTTATGTAATTCTTGAACATATGTACCTATGAATCGAATAATGCATTGGTTGTTTGAACCTGATGGATATGAATAAAGGTATAACACACATTCAAATTCAAATCCAAATCCGGTACAATTTGGAAAAGCAGCAATTAAATTACGATGAAATTATGCTCTCCAGGTTGTTACGGCACACACGGTTGGTAAAACAAAAACGCTTGCGATATGCACCATAATCCGAGACGGTTCACAAAGAGGAAACGTGTGCAAGCGTGCACACAGTAGACGTTTTCAAAGCGTGTGCGATGTCAGACAATATCACAAACGGTGCGGGCAAACTAAACATTTGTGTTAGTTGCCTTATCGTACACGATTCGCAACCATGAACTATTTCTGATGAAGTATGCATCGTAAACATTGCACCATAGAATAGTGTGTGAGATAGTTGTCGTGTACGACGATGTTACGGCGGTCCGACATTTCGTAATCCTGTCTGACACTCGTACGACGTTTGTGATGGGCCGCGCATCATACACGTTCTATAATAGTGAACCGTTTGTGATGGGCCGCGCATAGTAAATGTAGTACCATAGAATTCTGACTGCGATGGCAATGCGAGCAGAAACGAGTAGGAGTACTGTAGGGGCCCTATCTCCGACGATTTCTGGGTCGTGTGGGAAGGACCCCCCTATCGCCACACTCACTTGGCGACGGTTCCAAATGCCGTCGCGGAAAGGGGTTTTAAACCGTTTGTTTAGGACCGACGCGCACCAGTGCAACATGATGAAAGTGACTAGATGAAATTCCCGTGTACCCTCAAGAACACTTTGGTTATCATAAGAGACCGTTTTGGCATGTCCTTTGCCTCAAAAGGATTGGGCTACCTTGCTGCATACTTGTTACTATTATCGTTACTTGCTCGTTACAAATTATCGTGCTATCAAACTACTCGCTACTTACCGTTTCAGCACTTGCAGACATTACCTTACTAAAAACTACTTGTCATTTCCTTTTGTTCCTCGTTGGGTTCTACACTCTTACTTATCGAAAAGAGCTACAATTGATCCCCTATACTTGTGGGTCATCAGGCGCCGAAACCCGCCCAATCCTCGGGGCGGAGCTCAAGTACTCGTGGATAGTGCGAGGGCCCGTCGAGAGGCGGAAGCAGCAAACAAGGGGGCTTATGAGGTGCCACCTGTGATTCCTTCAACAAAAGCCAGGTTAAGCACTAGATGTCTCAGGGTTCCGTGTCTAGTGCCGGTCCTACGGAATGAGCGTATACCTAAGTATTTCAAAGGTCCTCGTAAGATACCTAATTACACAGCTGATCTTGAGCCTGCAGGTTTGATTGAGAGTTATGAGCTAGCCATGGATATGTTAGAGGTCAGTGATGCAGTATGTGACAAATATTCCACCATGATGTTGGAAGGACAGTCGCGCTTGTGGTTGAAAGGCATGTCTCCTAATTCTATTAACTCATGGGTTGCGTTAAAGGCGCGTTTTATCAAAAAGAATAAAGGAACATGCAAGCAGCCGCTGACGATTGTTAATTTGGATCATTGAGTGCAGCGGGAGGATGAGTCGGCCCATCATTGGGTCCGGCGGGTCTCAGCTATCATCCACTCGTCAGATAATATTGCGGCGACTCAGGTTGTTCTAATTCTTGAGAAGAAATGTCATTTCTTGGCCCTTAAGCAGAAGCTTGGGCGGCTCAAGCGTAAGTGCCAAGATATGGGTGACCTCATGAGTGCTCTCACCAAATATGAGGATTCTAACACCACGAAGGATCCCAGCTCTGATGATGATAAATCTAACAAGGGCAAGAAAAACGATGGTGTTAAGGGCCAGTGGCAGAATGTCGTAGGGCACAATGGCAATAACCAGGGCAATGGTAATAAGCACAGATACCCCGATGGCGGGTCTAATCTGGTGGCTAACACCAACACTGGCTATAAAAATCAGCGTCGGGATGGCAAAGGCAAGTCGCCTTTCAATCCAGGAAGGTCAAAGAGTATTGAGAACATGCTTAATGGCCCTTGTTCCAAGCATAGTTATCAAAATAAGTCGTCCAAACATGCTTGGAAGGATTGTTACGTTATGAAGGAGTTCAGGAATCAAGGGTTTTCACGGCATCACGGTAATGGTAATGGGCCGCCCGGCAGGTCTGGCCCCGGGTCGCAAGGAGCCAGCTTTGGTGGTGGTAGCTCAAACTCCAATTATCAGGGCCAGGGAAATCAACAATCTGGTCATGGGAATCATTAGCAGGATAATCAGTCTGGATATCAGAGTAACCCTAAGCAGCTCAATGGTGGTCAATACGACGTCTTCACTACAAGTCTTTGCAAACGAGACCAGAAGGTTCATAAGTGGGCGGTTCATGTAGTAGAGCTGGATGTTCCGCAGTATTTGAGATGGTCTGAGCACACGATAACGTGGAGCAGGGCGGATCACCCACCTCGGGTTGATAACCCGGGTCACTTAGCCCTTGTAGTGGCCCCCAGGTGGGTGGTTATAAATTCACCAAGGTGCTTATGGATGGTGGTAGCAGCATAAACATACTATACCCCATGGTATGACCCGGCTGGGACTTGGTATTTTATTGGTGACCCGGCAGATTGTAAGCCGCCAGATCTGAGTCGCCAAAGCATCTTACCCGGCTTAAATTCATTTCCTTAGCCATCCGAAGGTCATGGAGCAAGGCCTCATACTCAACTGCATTGTTAGTACAAGGGAACATTAACCGGAGAACATAAGAAAATTTGTCACCTCGTGGGGAAGTCAAGACAACTCCAGCCCCCGAGCCCTCCAACTGTCTGGATCCATCAAAGTGAATACTCCAATACGTGTTATCCGGCTTTTTCTCAGGTGCCTGTAACTCTGTCCAATCATTGATGAAATCCACAAGTGCTTGGGACTTGATGGCCGTACGTGGCACATAAAGCCGTGAGGTCCAAGATCAATGGCCCATTTAGCAACCCGGCCTGTGGCTTCCCTGTTTTGGATGATGTCTCCTAAAGGAGCAGAACTAACTACAGTGATGGGATGACCCTGAAAGTATTGCTTAAGCTTCCGGCTTGCCATGAAAACCCCATACACAAGCTTCTGCCAGTGTGGATACCTCTGTTTGGACTCGATAAGCACCTCACTGATATAGTAAACCGGCCGTTGAACCAGGTATTCCTTGCCTTCCTCTTTCCTTTCCACCACAATGGCTACATCGACGGCCCGGCTATTAGCAGCCACATATAACAATAGAGGCTCTTTATCAATAGGGGCAGCAAGCACGGGCGGCTCAGCCAACTATTTCTTCAAATCCTCAAATGCTTGATTAGCAGCGTCACTCCAAACAAAATGATCTGTCTTCTTCATCATCTCATAAATAGGAATAGCCTTCTCACCTCACCGTCTTAGAGCTGCAATACGACCCGCCAGACGCTGAACATCATTGACACACGCCGGCTTAGACAATGAAGTAATGGCTTTGATATTCTCTGGTTCAGCTTCAATGCCTCTGTTAGAAACCAGAAATCCCAAGAGTTTCCCTGCTAGTACACCAAAGACACACTTGGTTGGTTTAAGCAACATCTTGTAGACCCGGAGATTGTCAAACGTCTCCTTCAAATCTACAATCAGGGTCTCCTTCTTCCTGGATTTCACCACAGTGTCATCTACATAAGCATGAACATTACGCCTCATCTGATTGTGAAGGCAATTCTGCACACACCGCTGGTAAGTCGCCTGGGCACTCTTGAGCCCGAAAGGCATAGATACATAACAGAAGGCTCCAAACGGAGTGATGAAAGCTACTTTCTCATGGTCCTTAACTGCCATCTTGATCTGATGATAACTAGAATAAGCAATCAAAAAACTCAAACGTTCACAACCCGCCGTAGCATGAATGATTTGATCAATACGAGGGAGAGCAAACGGATCAGCCGGACAAGCCTTATTTAAGTCCGTGTAATCCACATGCATTCGCCAAGTGCCGTTCCTCTTAAGCACCAGCACCGGGTTAGCCAACAACTCAGGATGAAAAACTTCAACGATAAACCCGGCCGCTAAGAGCCGGGCCACCTCCTCACCAATGGCCTTCCGCCTCTCCTCGTTAAATCGGCGAAGAAATTGCTTGACCGGCTTAAACTTCGTATCAATATTAAGAGTGTACTCAGCGAATTCCCTCGGTACACCCGGCATGTCTGAAGGCTTCCATGCAAAGATGTCCCAGTTCCCACAGATGAACTCGATGAGCACGCTTTCCTATTTTGGATCCAGATTAGCGCTGATGCTGAACTGCTTAAACGAGTCGCCGGGGACGAAGTCAACCAATTTAGTATCATCTGCCGATTTAAAATTTAACGAAGGATCATGCTCTATGGTTGGTTTTTCAAGGACGTCATGTCTGTCGGGTTAACATTATCCTTGTAAAATTTCAGCTCCTCCGTTGCACAAACTGATTCAGCATAAGCCGCATCACCTTCCTCACACTCCAAGGCCACCTTGCGACTCCCATGCACCGTGATGGTGCCCTTATAACCCGACATTTTAAGCTGCAAGTAAACATAGCAAGGCCTTGCCATGAACTTAGCATAAGCCGGCATCCCAAACAGAGCATTATAAGGGCTCTTAATCTTGACCACTTCAAAGGTTGGAGTTTCAGACCTGGAATCATGCTCATCTCCAAAGGCAACTTCCCATAGATATCTTACCCACTGGGTAGGCTGACTTACCCGGCACCACACCATGGAAGACAGTGTTTGACGGCTTAAGATTCTTATCTGTCAGTCCCATGCGACGGAAGGTCTCATAATAAAGGATGTTAATGCTGCTACCTCCATCCATGAGCACCTTAGTAAACTTATAGCCTCCAACCTGAGGTGCCACCACCAGAGCCAGGTGACCCGGATTATCAACCCGGGGTAGATGATCACTACAAAAAAAGACACATACGTGACATTTTGGGCCGAACAATTTTTTTTCCTGTCATACATATGACACTTCTATGACGATAATTGTGACAAAACCCGGTATCATCATAGATGTGGTGGGCTCCTACTTCTATGACAAAAAATCATGATAGAAAATGGGCTTTTCGTCCTGGGCGGGCCGGAGACGCAGCTGCATGACATTCTTTGGCCCGTCCATGATGGAAAAAACCATGGTAGAAGCGAGGGGGAGGAAAATTTCGGGGAGTTCCCGGTTACGGTGGGAGGTCGGGGCCCGAGTGATGCGCATTTCTCTCGTACACGTACACGCGTGTGTGTGAGGCGTTGGCTCTAATTGAACCCGAGCGAGGCATTGGGCTCTAACTGAACCCGAGTGATTGCACCGCAGTTACGCGTTCTCGAACCCGGCGATCGATCGATGGCTGTTAATCGAACCCGATCGAAGCGATTCCTTTGCTACTGCCGCTAATCAAGCCGATCGATGTTGCCTGGGATGAACAAAGGAGCGCTATGGGGGTTGGATGAACAGTGAGCGAGGGCGTTGCCTCTGGATGAACAGGACCCCGTGGTGTGGTGGAGGGTTGGATGAACAGTAGACGGTGGAGGGGTGCCCGTGGAGGGGTGGTTGAACAGGACCCCGTGGTGTGGAGGGCTGGATGAACAGTAGACGTTGGAGGGGTGAGGGAGTCCTGGATTAGGGGGTATCCGGACAGCCGGACTATATACATCGTCCGGACTATTGAAGCATGAAGATACAAGACTCAAGACTTCGTCCCGTGTCCGGATGGGACTTTCCTTGGTGTGGAAGGCAAGCTTGGCGATCCGGATATTATATTTCCTTCCTTGTAACCGACTCCATGTAAACCCTAGCCCTCTCCGGTGTCTATATAAACCGTAGAGGTTGGTCCTTAGAAGGCCGATCACAATTACAATCATACCATCATAGGCTAGCTTCTAGGGTTTAGCCTCTATGATCTTGTGGTAGATCTACTCTTGTACTACCCATATCTTCAATATTAATCAAGCAGGAACTAGGGTTTTACCTACATCGAGAGGGCCCGAACCTGGGTAAACATCTGTGTCCCTTGCTTCCTGTTACCATCAGCCTAGACGCACAGATCGGGACCCCCTACCCGAGATCCGCCGGTTTTGACACCGACAAGGGGTGCCCGTGGAGGGGTGGTTGAACAGGACCCCGTGGTGTGGAGGGATGGATGAACAGTAGACGGTGGAGGGGTGGTTGAACAGTAGCCGGTGGAGTAGGGCGCGGTGGAGGCTGGATGAACATGAGCCCGTGGAGGCTGGAGGAGGTCGACGATGGAGATGAACAGTATCCCGTGGAGTCCCGTTTTGCGGTACGCCACACCCTCCCGGCGAACAGGACCCCTGCTTCGGACCGTAGGAGGTCCGTTCGTCCGCTTTTGCAAGACGCCACACCCACCCCAATCAACAGACCCCGTTTCGATCGTAGGAGGTCCGTTTTGCGGTACGCCACACCCCTCCCGATCAACAGGACCCCCGTTTCGACCGTAGGAGGTCCGTTTCCTCCGTTTTGCGGTGCGCCAGACCCCTCCCGATCAACAGGATCCCATTTCGAACGTGGCCGGTCGAACACAAGGTCGTTTCCTCCGTTTTGTGGTACGCCAGGCCTCGTTTCCATCGCCTGTTCCGTCCAAGCCCTCTCGATGAATACGACCACGCATTCTGTTCCGACCCAGCCGGTTGGCTCCCACGCGTTCCGTTGCCTCCCGATAAACACGACGCATTCCGTTGCCTCCCCATGAACACGACGACGATGATGTTTCGCCGTTTCGACCCAGCCATGTCAACGAGCCCTCGCCGTCCGTATGCACGAGTAGGCGTTCGAGACCCCGCCCGTATGTACACATACGTGGCCGTATTTTCTTTCTTGCACCCTGGCCGCTGTACGTACGTGTACATGCTACATGCGCGCCTCTACTACGACACGTGCACGCCTCTACATCCACCAGTATATATGTACGTACACGTTCGCGACCAGAATGACAACGCTACATACGCTTCGACCAGGTGAGTCCCGACTGTCAGGCACTTCCTTGCGTGCGAAGATGTAGCTGGTGGGTCCCAGCAGTCAGGGGGGCGAATCGTTTTGTTTTATTTTTGCCCGGATGCACTTCCTTGCGTGCGAAGGTGTAGCTGGTGGGTCCCAACAGTCAGGAGGGAAACGTTTTTTCGCGAAATACGGTGGCCCGTCCGGTGGGTCCCTGCTGTTAGGTGGAGGAATCATTATTTTCCGCGTAATAAGGAGGCACTTCCTTGCTGCCGCCATGGACCCAGCTGTCAGCCTCTCCACGTACAGTCCACGTCCGATGGAAGTCGTTCCTTGACCATGTTGACCACACCGCGCCGAGAGCACCAGGGCAGTGGACGACGGCGAGGCCTAGGAAGGGGACGACGCAGAGCCGATGAAGACGCAGTAGTGGATTCCCATGCGGAGAGGAGTATGAGGGTTCACTCGTTCGGCTGCGGTGTGAGGCTGCCGCCGCCGCCGCAGGCTGGCCAGCCGGTGGGAATAGTAGGGCGGTGAGGCCTCCGCGACAAAGACAACCGCCACGGGAGGCGAGGAAGCGGCGACACGACCAGCGCTGCTTTGGGCGGCTGGAGCAAGAAGACCAGAGGTTGAATAAGCACTACGGCCGTTGGATGGACAATGTACGGTCACTGGAGCTAGAATCGTTCATATTGACTAAGTTGACAAACCCCTCCGTCCCCGTCAACTTAGTAGGCCCACAAGTCAGCCTCCCACCAAGGTGGGTCCCAGCTAGCAGTGGGAGTATTCATTTTTTGTGCGTAACAAGGAGGCACTTACGGTGGGTCCGAGCTGACAGCGGGGGGAACATTTTTTTCATGAAATATGGTGGCCCGTCCGGTGGGTCCCAGCAGTCAGGGGGGAAACATTTTTTTCGCGAAATAAGGTGGCTCGTTCGGTGGGTCCCCGCTGTCAGGTGGAGGCATAATTATTTTGCGCATAATAAGGAGGCACTTCCTTGCGGCCGCCATGGACCCAGCTATCAGCCTCTCCACGTACAGTACTCTTCCGATGGAAGTCGGTCTTTGACCATGTTGACCACGCCGCGCCGAGAGCACCAGGGCGGTGGACGACGGTGAGGCCTAGGAAGGGGACGACGCGGAGTCGGGGAAGATGCATCAGTGGAAGCCCGCGCGGAGAGGTGTATGAGGGTTCACTGGTTCGGCTGCGGTGTGAGGCTGTCGTCGCCGCAGAATAACAGGGGGTGTGGGTGAGTGGAGGGATGGCCTGGCCAGCGGTGGGAGTAGTATGGGGGCGGTGAGGCCTCCGCGGCAAAGACAACTGCCACGGAGGCAGGAGCAAAGGCACGACCGGCGCCGCTTTGGGCGGCCGGACCAAGAAGACCAGAGGTTGAAGAAGCACTACGGTCGTTGGATGGACATCGTACGGTCACTTAAGCTAGAATCGTTTATATTGACTAAGTTGACAAGGCCCTTGGTACGCTCCAACTTAGTGGGCCCACAGGTCAGCCTCCGAAACGGTGCGCCCCAGATGTCAGGGGGAGGAATCATTTTTTGGGTGGGGGAAGCTAAGAATATCCGAGATTGAAGAAGAAGCACGACATCCATTGGATAGATATCCAATGGCCACTGCTGCTAGAACCGTGTGTTGACTATAATAAGTTGACAAAGCCTTGCATACGCGTCAACTTATTTTTTTAGGGGACGCGTCACTTAGTAGGCCCACAAGTGTGTGGCAGAGAACTTATAGCCCATTTGCGTTTGAAAGAATGTACAACCCATTTTTGAATTCTAATGGAATTTACAACAGCCCATTTACAGTTTGTTAAAAGTACAACCCATTTTCTAGCTAGGACAACGATTAATAATTTCAACCAACCGTTGAAGACAGAATTCAATAAAATTTCCCACATTTTGATGGGATCCGAAATATTTTTATCTCGAAATTTCTAGTCAGATTAAATATAAATTTGTATTACGTAAAAATCCAACGAAACATTGCACGCGCAACAATGAAAAATTAAGATTTTCAAAATCCATAAATAATAGTTTATAAACTAATTTCGTGTTTGGTGCATTTTTTTATAGTTACTGCCCAGTTTTGATAATTACATCCCATTTATTATTTTTTAAAGCCCATTTTCCTGTTAAGCCTAATGCATCCCTCCTAGGAAAGATTTGAAGCCCGGGGTGGAGAATAACAAGTTGACCTTGCCTGGGTATTCCTCAAAAAGACGTATAGCTGGGCTAGCCATTTTCATCTTGAAAAAAATAGTATCTGGGCTGGATATCTGCCCTGGGCTAGACGGGCCACAACCCGCCCAGTTAATACCCTGCTCTCCTCTGAACAACAACGAAATCATCGCCAAGAAAAACTCTGCAGTGCTCACGCCTCAAAAATACAAATACTACTTGAGCTGCTTGGTCCCAGCTGTCGACCGCACCTTGTGCAATTCTCTCGTTTATATTGACTACATAGGTTGACAATGGTGTGGGACTGTGATGTTAGGAAACCAGGAGAAAGCAAAAAAAATATAGTTGTACATAATAAGGAGGCACTTGCGTACGTACGGCTATGGCCCTAGTGGGTCCCTAGTGTCATCCAGTTAAAATAAAGTCATCTCCTGAATCCTCATGTTCGTTGACGATGTTAACAATGCTCGGCTCCACCGCGAGCACAACAACTCGAAGGACAACGGAGAGGGCCTCACGGGCCCTACGGATGGTCTGATACTGGCGCCGCTGCTCATTCAGGAAGCCAGGATCATCGGACACCTATGAGCACCTTCGAGAAACTGAGACGGCATGAAACGGTAAGGCCGCTCTTGGGAGCTCTGGTTTATTTTAAACCTGTATTAACATACAAGTGTAATTTACTCGTCATCGGAAACAACGCGTAAAATACAGGCGTAATGAAACCGAGGGCCCGAGGTCTGTAAGTAAAACCGGCAGGTTACGTGTGTAATTTGAGAGACCAGTGTATATTTTACGAGCACTGCTATGTGGACGACATTACCAGACGATACATGCCCGACGAGCGTATCATGCCATCCATGGGCAAGGCTGAAACATCAGCTAACAGCTGGATTAGCAATTGTCCGAGTGTCGTTCAGCGTTTTTATCGTGTGTGAAGTACTTCCGATATTTTACTAGTCGAAATCGACCAATCAAGCGCCTTCGCCCGAGACCATCTGCTTTAATTTACAAGCGTCAGTTTTACAAGCGGTTTTGGTTGGAAAACGGAGGTCCAATCACGGCCTAATATCATGAGTTGGTCGGAAGATCATATGGTTTCACGTCTAACCTACCCGACTTGTCGTATAGGCTATGAATGAAACATCAGACGATGAACTTCTTAAGCATGGAAACAACAGAAGAGGATGTTCTTCTTAACAAGCAAGTCACTGGCATTAGGTCGACATGCAAAACAATACGAAGCATTATTCTAAGGCACGGTGAACAGCTCGTGATGCCGCATGCCACAACATTCCAAGCTCAACTTTGCAATCAAACACAAGGCCTGGCATTACATAGACAATATTCAGAACAAACTCTTAACACATGAATATCTCAGCAGAGTAACTATTTACTTCTAAACTGAACACAGGAATAGGAAAGAACACTCGACGCTGCTCACAGCAAGTGCGTCCCACTCAAAAATATCAAATGCATGTCTTCAGGCTAACATCAATGAGCAAATTTTGACAAGGTTGTCCTATTCCAATATATTAAACTAACGTCTTGTTGCTAACATCAATGATTAAACTTTGAAAAGCTTTTCCCATTCAAAATATGTAATACCTATGATCGTGGAGTCCTGTCGTAGCTTCTTGTACTTGTTTGGGCACTTTGTGCCCAGGGCACTCCACGTGTTGTTAAATTGCCAATGGTCTCTGCAGACTAGTCATGTCACCGGTGTCTAGTAATACTGTAAAGCTTCTCGGTCATTCCTTCGTAATGTAGCGCATAAGCAGTGATCGCTTCTTTCTACAAAGTGGAACAACCAACTGGACCCAGTAATGCAGCAGTTTGCCTTGGACACATTGGCTCCTTTTGTGCACTTCAACTAAAATCGAAGTCAGAATAAAACCGTGCTTTAATTTTGATATCCCTGTAAGCAACAATAGGTATAAGGGAAACAATTACTGAGAAATAACGGTTGATGACTTGTACTCCCAGAAGAAAAGCATCTACTGATCTGCTTTATCTTAATGGGAAACAAAGCAGAGAGTAGCAATTCTCCATCGGTGTGATTCATTCATATTGGTGAAACATTATCTTAACAATGCCTTGTTTCAACATGTATAAAGAACGACAAAGCGAAAAGTACCATTCCTAAAACAATGCAACTGATTCATTTTAACAGAGACATTATCTTAACAATACCTTGGTTAAACATGTAGAAAGAACTACAAAGCAGGATAGTACCATTCCTAACAAGTGTTGCAGTTTTGAACTAAGATTCAGTAGTTAATTAATTCTGAGAGTGGCATTGCTTTATTTTACCAGCGGCATTAGATTAACGAAAATCATAAACAGTTCTAGGGGAGAGTGGGTGCAACAACCGTATGTGCTTCCATCTACTTAGGGGTGATGCAGAGTTTGTTGTAACAAAGCAACAAGCATCATGTCTGGGTTGGTCCCATTTTTGTTCACTACTTAAAGGAAAAAGACAGCAATACAATAGCTTCAAGTCAACATTTATTTAAAAACAGTACCAATACAAGTAGCACAACATCTCAAAGCACACTGCACAATCATGTGGATGAAGGCATGTACTGACCTTTCATGAGACGGACAAGATAAAATACGAATCTGCCAACACGAATAGGAAATCCAATATCGTTTTGTGCAGTTGCACTGAAATCAAGCAAAGTGTTTCGCATAGTGAAGCAAAATGTCGCAATAGCAACAAGTTGAATAGGTATCCCTATTTAAACAGAGGCAAAAAGGAATCAATTAGTGGCTAATAAAGGAGGATGAAACATGCGGCCACAAAAATGGCAATCCCGCCAATCCCTAACAAGTGTTGCAGTTTTGAAATAAGATTCAGTAGTTAATTTTGAGAGTGGCATCAATTACTGGCTTATAAAGGGGGTGATGCTGAGTTTGTTGTAACAAAGCAACAAGCATCTTGTCTGGGTTGGTCCCATTTTTGTTCACTACTTAATGGGAAAATACAACAATACAATAGCTTCAATTCAACATTTATTTAAAACAGTAGCAAAACAAGTAGCACAACATCTCAAAGCACACTGCACATCATGTGGTTGAGACCAATATTTGAAACAACTCGCCACGAAGATTGGAAACAAATCTCGGTCTCCTTTTGTGCAGTTCCACCAAAATTAAGCAAAGTCACCGGTGTGACATTCAAGTTGAACTGCACAAAACACTCTTAAAACACAAGTGTTTCGAGTAGCGAAGCAAAATGTCGCAATAGCAACAAGTTGAATCGACACCCCTGTATTAACAGAGGCAAAAAGGAAACAACTACTTGCCGACAAAGGAGGATGAAACAAACGGTGACAGAAAGAAGCATCTAACTTATCTTGGATGGAAAACAAAGTAGGACAGTAGCATTTCTAAAACGGTTGCATTGATTCATATTAACAGAGACATTCTCTTGAAACAACATTCGTTAAAAATGTAATTTACTTTTTAACAAGTGGCATTGCTTCAATTTTCCGGCGGCATTCTTAGATTAACAACAAGAAAATAGTTGTATGGGACCTGCCAGCACCATGTGCGCCCACATGTATAAATGGGTGATGCAGAGTATGTAGCCAAGCAGCATATATGCGCTGGTCCCATATTTGTTCTCTTTGAACCTTCTTCCTATGTGAGGGCAGCAAATCTAGTCCTGCACAAACTACCCGACTTCCCAGTTTCTTTCCCTTTTCAACAAAGAGATCGGTTCCTTACAGATGTGTGTACTAGGTTACCCCATTTTTCCCTTTTCGACCTACAAAGCGGCTGGATAGCCAGTCTATACTACTTTCCGCCCCTCCTTTCCTCATTGAACCACGTCCTAGATTCTTGCTCCAGCCCACCGCACCCTTCTTTCCTCTTTGAACCAAGACCTAGATTCGACAACAGATCGAAAAAGATCCGCATGCAGCTAGAGCAACGACGGTTTCAAAGAAACTTATACCTTAGGGTCGCCGGGATGTGGCAAGGCGTCTTGAGGAGGCCGGATCTGCCCACACTACGTCTGGTAGCAAGAAAGAAGGGGTCGGTGGCCCTCCCGCACAGGCGCTGGGTGAAAGAGAACAGCGCAGCCGGCAGTGGATTGCCTCCCTCGCCGAAGGCGATAGAGTGAACGCTGCACCTCCTCCCCTTCCCGGTGCGATGGGATACAGACGCCTCCTTCACCAGCTGTGATGGGGGAGAGAGAGACAAGGGGCCAGCATAGTCTTGTTTAGATCTGGTGAAGAGAGGGTGAGAGACTGTGAATATAGAAAACCCTAGCAAATGAACGCTAAGCCTCCAGTGTGTAACATATATGTAGTGCAGCGAGCGTGTGGAGAGTGAAAACTCTAGCAAACAAGCGCTGAGGCTCCCGCTTATATATATATACTACTGTAGTACGGACTGAGCTCCGGTGCCTTCACTGTACCTGCTTTTGGCTGTATGACAAGTGAGCCAGCCACATTTTGGGCCCACCTGTCATAAATCCAAAGGCAGGTGCACTAAGTCAATGAAGCTGCATCCATAGGGTACTCTCATGTATACGCCTAATATATAGTGGAGTGGTTTTCTTATTCTCTCCATAACAATCATTTTAAATTGTGTAAGTACGAAATGAAACTCTTTATTTAATGTACAGTGAAGAAAACTAGTACTACTTCCGATGAACTAACGATCCACGCCCACGCGTCCTGGTCGCACTTCCTGTCCTTCACGTGTGGTACACTACCGTCCCTTAAGTGAACAACCACACATGCGCCAAATTATCGGAAACGTGTGAGTGTGTACAAATAAAGAATTTTAATTTCAATTATCGGAAAGGTTTGAGAGTATTACAAAGTTTGACTTCAGTCAAATCTAATATGCAGAGTAAATAAAAATGGAGGGCTACTACGTCCATCCGGGTTTTTAGTCCACACCATTTTTTAAATCAAAGTTAATAGTTGGACGAATAAAATTATAGGGGAGCTGGAGACAAAGTTGTGAGAAGGCTTATAAATCAATACAAAACGTATGCTCTTAGTACCAACGTCGATCCTTCTTCGAGGAAACATTTGGTTCATAGCCAATTGTGTGATAAAATTGCACCAACGTGAAAGACGACTGCGTCTCCAACGCAACCAAGGTGAACTGACGAAGGATATCATCTTTGTGCGTAATAAGCAAATAGCAATCGATGGAAGACATCTTGTTTTTCATTTAAAATCGATCAGCTTCACCAGCCGACGCAACCATGAGGCGCAACCATGAGCATCGATAGGTCATCGTGGTGATGCATCATCCATTTGGCATCAAGTTTGGGTGAGGCACCTATGCAGTTCGACAAATCCTCACCGTGGGTCTGCTTTCTTCTCAAGAATCAAGCTCGAGGAAGGAAGAACCACGTGGTAGAGGACAGTGAGGCGGAACAACAATGGCCATCCAATTTTGTGCAGTTCCACTAAAATTGAGGAAGACATGCCCGGGTATGGAGATACGCATCGCTGTTTCCAAAAATATAAAAAAGGGTTAGCAACGACATCTCAATTGTTAATACGAATTAATGAAAAGTACACCAACAAACAGAAGCATCACAATTATCTTGATGGGAACTAAACCAGGATACCCGAGAAAAAAAGCATTTCTTCATTTAACCAGTGATAGTACTACCACCATATGGACAATGACCGCACAACCAACATGTACTTTTTGTCGAAACAACATGTATACCTCCACCGAGGCATAAATCAGGACAACTTTTCGAGTGGCATTTCCTATATAATAGTACTAGTAGGTGATGTTGGACCAGCCGACGAACCCTAGCTACTATGCATGGGGAGCTGGGAGTAGTCGCATAGAAGAAAACCCGCACACAGCGACCTGGGGAGCTGGACCACTACCTCAGGTGGGCGAGATGTCATTTAGGCGGGCGGGCGGGATCTGCCCACACGACGGTAGCGAACAAAGGCGCGGAGGATCTTCGTCCGTGCTAGTGCCGGCTCCGAGAGGACGGTGCGCATCGGCTACCTCCGTCTCCGACGGCGACAACGTCAACGCTGCACCTCCTCACCACCCGCAGCGGACGGGATTCGGCCGGATCTGTGACCACCGGAGACGAGAGAGATAGAGTGGACACTGTCATCTTGTTTTGATATGGAGAGGGTGAGAGAGCGAGACGCGAGAAACTCTATCTAACAAGAGGCTATAATGGAGTAAAAAATCTCTCCATAGCAGTGGTTTTAAATAGAATACGCACGTTCCCATAAAAAAGAAACTAAAAATCACGGACAAATTTTTAACTGTATTTCTATGACACATCTAGAAGAGACATAGTTATGTCACATCTAAGTTGATGTCCACTCTATTTGTGGTCTATTTTTTCCTAGTTTTTTTTGTTTCTTGTTGCTACATTATATACTTGTGGGAGCTTAGATGTGATATCCTTAAATAACATCTAGATGTGAATTAGATAAACTGATTTTCTAACGTACCAAGAAAGAAAACTCGATCAAAAACACGCCCCCGCTTCCATCCATGAGAGTCGCTCACACACACAGACATAGACATGCATATCCGTGTTTACGTAAAATTCCATTTCCATCTCCATCTCCAATCATATTTGTCCAACTGGCACATTATTTATGTTATTAATTATATACGCAACAATGTTAACGTACAACATATCTTGTTTGCACACGTTCGGACCCCTGCCACGGCCAGTCCTGACCAACCCGAACCCTCTTCATCACCCACGCGTGCTTCCCGCCCGAAACGGTCAGTGCCACATTCATGCCCGGCCAGAGCGGACGCGACCTCTCACTGGCGCCGGCATTGAAGCGGAGCGCCGGCCGACAGAGCGTCGCCCGCGCCGCTTCCGGGTGCACGCGGCTGCTCCGCGTTCAAAGATCACAATAGCCGGCTACAACATGCATGTAAAAAGTTCTTGGGAGTCCGTGCTACAGCTAGCTGTCCTCCCCCAACTTGTCAATCTCTTCCAGTAGTGCTAGTACTCCATGGCGCGATCCATCGACAAGCAGGCGGGAAAGTTATCGTATACTCGGTTTGTGGTGAGTGGCATGCCTAGCGACCGTGTGGGGTCGAGCCATGGAGGAGGTGAGACACGAACACGACAGACGTGATTTAAACATTGGTTTTGCTCGATGGCGCGATCCAACGAAACAAAACGTTGGTTTCTCTCTGTTTCCATTTTTTCTCCGGAAAAACGGAAACTTTCGACTCCATTTTCATTCCTATTCCAAGGTTTCCCCGTTATAACATTCCATCAAATACAAAGGAAAACTAACACGCATGCTGATGCATCTCAATGATTCACAGATCATAGCCAATATTTTCTTCACAACTAAAGAAAAAAGTTGTGAGAGCGTGTACGAAAGAAAAACTACTGATGGGGTCACTACGACTTAAACCCTAAACCCTAAACATGATTTAATTTCCTGGCCGTGAAGAACTCGTCGAAGGAAAGATGGTCGGCACCCTCGGACCATATGATGCTTTTGTGCGGTTCCACTAAAATCGACTGAGCATCCCCGATGGCAAAGATATTGAAGAAGTGTGATTAGAATAATAGTATCTTGGCACTAGTTCATGAGACATAAACTCATCACAAGTAGAAGCGGTAGAAGTAGAGAAAGATCGGCATGGAAATGGAGCTACGACAAGTGGAGCAAGCCGCTCCGAAGGAAGATGGACTACACAGGACGCCGGGCTGTAGCTAGAAGGGCGGTTGGGACGCAGCATCGGCCCATACCGCGGTGACCCCGATTGGGACGCACCGACCGTGGGTTTTCTCCTCGCCGATGTCGATCAAGGCTTCACGCAGAACATTGTTCCCTTCCCCACCAAGGGATCAGGCCCGTCGTTCTATGCTTGTGAAGAGAGCAACCTAAGCAAGCAGGCTTGTAGCTTAGGCTCCTGCTAGTGTATATATAGTGGTTTTCTTTTCTCTCCATATCAACCATTTTATATTATGCGTACGTGTCATTCAAGAGTGAAATGATGGTTGCTTCTTCCGACTAACTTATCGTGTGATTTGACGGCTCCTTAGTGGCCCCTACACGTACTCCCCTACGTGTATGCAACAGTCACTCGTTCTCATGGACGCAAAAACGCGCGCGACGCCCTAATGCATTCATGTCCGAGCACACGACAGAACACACACGGTCACGCTCAAGTGCTCAACCTACACGTGCATCCACACACATACTCACTCGGGGTGAGCTAGTGACCGTATAAACACCGGAATATATATATATATATATATATATATATATATATATATATATATATATATATATTGAGTGCAATGAGAGTATTATGAAGTCCACCGACCGTATTTTTACAAATATACAAAGGATGACATGTTGTATTTATCTCGTTTGAAATTAAGCCATATTAACCGGAAAGGAGGCAGTATGGACTAGCATTACTTTGCTGTGTCCCGTCAACTTGCCAAACGAGGAGAAGGTTGCAGGACGGGAGAAGCTTGCACGCAGGTGGCTCGCAAGACAAGGAGAAACTTTTGACTAATGCAAGCTCTCCCTCGCTCAGGCAGTGGACGTGCAACAGTTAATTCAGTATCAGATTGCCAGAAGCATACACTATACTACTAGTGCTATTATTGTCCGACTTCCCGAATAGGCAAACAACCAAGCGCAAAGTTTACTAGTACTACTACTATAGTCTATAAAGGTACGTACTATACTAGTACTAGGAACCGGATGGAGGAGCGTCTGCACTCTTGTTATAATTTTGAAATGTGATAAAGCAATCTTCAACACATTTGGTTCTCTTCGAGGGTTCTCGCATGTGATAATGGAAGTTGATTGCATGGAACACTCGCCACAATTCTCGATTAATTCTGGCTCATATCCTGTTACAAATAGTAGCGCCGTAATATTTCCTCTTTTTTGTTATTCAGCATGTAAACAGGTCAAGAACCTTGCGACGCATCTTCGTGCGAACCGTGCTTGCTGCACTTTGAATGTGGCCGAGAGTTGGCTTGATGAAACACCTCGCTTCCTACTTCTTTTTTTGCGGGGTACCTCGCTTCCTAGTGACCAATGTCTTGGCTGAACGTCCTAAGAATGCTTATATATGAATAAAGCTCTCTCATTTACCCGCAAAAAAGATTAAGCCATACTAACCGGAAAGGAGGGAGTGTGGACTAGCACTACTTTTTGGTGTGTCCCGTCAACTCGCAGAACGAGGAGAAGCTTGCAGGACAAGGTGAAGCTCGCTTGCGCCTTTTGACTAATGCAACCTACCCTCGGTGGACATGCATCAGTCCATTCGGTGTCGATTGTCGAGGCATACACTGTAGTACCCAACATGCAGAGTACCATCATTGTTCGACTTCACGAAGAGGCGAAGAGCCAAGCGCAGTAGTGCGAGTAGTACTACTACTAGAACCGCATGGTGGAGCGTCTGTCCTCTTATTTTTTTATCTCTAATAAAGTACACGTTTATTCCGGAGAAGGGCGGAAAACGGTAGCCCAACATGTAATGAATGATATCGATCAACCAACCATGCTCGAATATATCTTGGCCTCCGTGCGAGCCCGTCTGTGTGTTCTCGCTCCTTGTCTCTCTCAAGGAATGGCGGGTTGGCTCTTTGCCGTCAATTGAGATTGGTTTGCTCACACTCTGTCCCACATGTCAGTGATATGCCAAGAGGAGGTGCGTTGACCGACTGGCCAGACGCGTACTTGGTTTTATACCTTCATACTACTCCTCCCTCCGTCACGCTTCTGGTATGCGCTTCATTATGATGCATTTCCACCACCAGAGAGACTTTAGACGCGTTTGGTTTAATGCTCAATTAATTAGGGCGTGGTAGCCGCAATCAAGTCCACAATTTTCTCTCCATGTACTGTACTACGGAGTGGAGTAAGTGCATGCATGTGTGTACTCGGGGTGGAAGCATTGCATGCATGTGTGTACGCATTATTCCCTCTAGTAATAGACACCATGCTATAACTACCAATGCTATTTTTCAGGCCGATCGCTAGTCGCCTTGGTCCCACAGATTTTTTTTCTTTTTTCTGAAGCACGCTGTATAAACAGTGACGGATGGAGTAGTATGAGCGGATTCAAAGAAGAGCGTATTGATGGTTGCTTCTTCGTGAGCAACTTACGATTGGGAAAAGGTGGGGCTTATGATTTGACTACTCATTACTCACTATTAATGCGGCGCAATGACTGGTCTAAGTCTCCCATGCGGTTGTGCACTACCCCCTCGGTTCTTAAATATACTCCGGAGTATTTGTCTTTCTAGAGATTTCAACGAGTGACTACTCAAATATTTGTCTTTTTAGAGATTTCAAATGGACTGACACATACGGATGTATATAGACATATTTTAGAGTGTAGATTCACTCATTTTGCTCCGTATGTAGTCACTTGTTGAAATCTCTAGAAAGACGAAAAGAATATTTAGGAACGGAGGGAGTACACATATGAAGCAAAATGAGTGAATCTACACTCTAAAATATGCCCGCTTGAAATTTGTAAAAGACAAATATTTAGGAACGAAGGAGTATAATTTTGTGCATGGCACATGGACCCGGATGATGAAGAGGCTTCTGGCAATGCTATCATGGTTCCATCATTTGTTTACATAATTGACGTACTATACAAATAATTTTCCAGCGACATGAAATTGTACAATGGTGTGAGCTTTCAGCTTTTGTTTCGCGTGTCTTGCCATCGATGCTCTTTCGGAAACAATAAAAACTAACTTCCTTGCTAATGCATGTCAATTATTAGCAGATCGTAGCTAATAATTACATCACAATCAAGACAGAGTTGTGAGAAGGTGTTAAATTAAAATGATACATGCTTTCATTGGCAGCAACGTCCCCCCAGCTCTGTCTAAATCAACAAGGCATGTTGGGAAAAAAGTAGCTGTCTGGAGCATGCAACATTCCGATCATTTTGTGCAGTTCCACTAAAATAGAGCCGAGCGTCCCTGTTCCAAAGATATTAAGTGTGATTACGGTAATAGAGGACTGCTAATGAAATAATAAACACACAAATAGAAGCCGGTCACCTTTGCAGTCTCTCTTAAGACTAACTAGTTGGAGAATATTAGGCTCGGAGTTGGATGAGGATGATAGAGTAAAACCAATCTCCCTTTGTGCAGTCGCACTGAAATGTAGAGACGTTGCCCGTGTGACATTTTAGTACAACTGCACAAAACACTCTTAAGAAAAAAAGTGATTTGTGCAGTTCACCAAAAGGTCGCAATAGCAACGAGGTGAAATGGATAGCCCTATTTGCAAAAAAGAGGTAGAAAGGAAACAATTACTGGCCAATAACAGTTGATGACACATGCGACGACAAAAAAGAAGCATATTCCTTGTCCTAAGGGAAGATAACAACACGGTTGTGTTTGTATAAAACGGTGTGAGGACGAGAATGCAATATGGAAAGTATGCCGGACGAGCTATTTTGGGAAAAGAACTATGGAAGATCCACATGCAGCGACGTGGGGAGACGGGCAGTGGAGCAGGCCGGAGGGGATACCTGGAGGTCGTCGGGATGTAACTAGGTGAGCGGCGGCGGGCGGAATTTGCGAGTAGGTGGCGTAGGCCCTGCCGCGCCGGAGCTTGGTCAGAGAGAACGACGTGTACCGCAGATCGGGACGTGCCACTTCGGTGCCGTCGAACGGAGAAACGATGCACTTCCTCCCTTTCCCCCGACGGACGGGATGCGGCCGGATCAGTGACCAACGGTGAGAGAGAGAGAGGCCACCGCACTCCCTTTCCCCCGGCGGACGGGATGCAGCCGAATCAGTGACCAACGGGGTGAGAGAGAGAGAGAGAGGCCACTGCAGCCTTGTGTGAGATACTCTGAAGAGCGACAAACCAGGCAGGCAGGCTCCATTGTATATAGTGAGCGGACTACCTTTTTCTCCATAAAAATTGTTTTTTATATTCTGTGTACGTGCCATTGAGCACTATAACTTTATTTAAAAATAATGGGGCAACGCGTCAAGTCAAACTTTGTTTCATGCACGCGTGGTACACGACCTCTCTAGGTAAACAACCGCTACAGGTGTTCAAATTAGCACATGGGCTGCCATTTCGTAAAGAAATGAGCTCCATCGTGTACCCGCGCGGGTGTGGCTGGGCACGAAGCGTGAGTACGTGCACGGTGCACCTATTCTCTTCTTGTATACATACACCACCTACGTGGGGTTGTGTGAGAGAGATAGAAACCTAGAGAGATATAGTGTGTGGGTTCTTGAGAGTTTTTTTGGGGGGGGGATGTCAATCAAAAAATGTAACATATGTAATGTGTGTGAAATAGAGTCCTGGATATAACATATATATAGAGGGGGCGATCCACGAGAAGGGAGTGGAGGTATCATCGGCTTGAGGTGTCCATAGAATCAAAGAGAGGGATGATGTGTGTGTGTGCGTGCGCGCACACGATTGATAAAGAGTGCCATCGAATTTGTGTGTGCCCACGTCAAAGATATAGAGTGGCTGGCCTACTAGAACGTGAGATGGGACATGTGGAGTTTGTCTCTGTGGCATGGATACCTACCTGCAGCGCTGGACTATTGGTGTGTGGTGGGGGAAGAGGGAGGCCCAATTAACTATAGAGGTACAATGGCTGGTAAATGTGTGGAGGAGGAGAGAGGCCTACCTCATGTATTAAGGAGATCGATCTGCCTCATGTATTAAGGGAGATCGATCGGCATCCATGCATATGTCCAGGAGAGGAATAAGGTTGGGAGAGAGACAGAGCTAGAGTGTTGGAGGGGGTGGTAGTGGAGTTGCTTCTAACAAATGGTGGGATAGGCTTGCTAGACAAACAGAGGGCACGCCCGCAATATCAATAAGAGAGGAGATGGTTGCTTGTTTTCTGTGCACGTGCGTGTGAGAGACGGGTCAGGAGGCATGCACGAACGATGAGGGGGGACGATGTGGTTGTGGAAAGAAGACGTAACTACATAGGAAGATCAATCGCCCTTTGTTAGAGAAAGGAGAGACATAACTTGTGAGGTACGTCGATCGATGGGGGGGTAGTTAAAGTCGATCTAGGTATATGTTGGGAGATCGATCGGTATACATGCATGTGTGTGTTAGAAGCAAATGAGGCACGAGGAGAAGGATAGAGAGAGAGGGATGCATGTAGGAGGTGGTACGAGAGGCATACTATATCGAGGGGGAGGAGTGTGCGAGTACGAGAATGATGAAAAGAGTGGTGGGAGTGAGGCATGGACGGTGAAAAGAGGAGAGGGGAAGCTTGTGTTTGTGCTAGGCACACCTGGCTAGAGAGGCATATCGATCGATGTGTGCCGTAAAGAAGGAGCTGGGGGGCCTACACACACCGTGGGCGAACGACCTAAAGTGAAAAGACGAATTTGCGCGATGGAGCTAGAGAATGCCGAGGGAGGTGAGAGGGATGCGGGCGTGTGCATGCACAAGACAAAGTTAGCGCTAGCTACAAAGATAAGAGGGTTGTGTGTGTGTAAAAGACGAATAGAGATCATATATACTTAATTATAAAAAGCAAATTTGGATATTTGAAGAATTTATCATAGTGTTTCAAACCGACTCATGTGTGAATATATATAACGGTGATATACATGGTGTGGTTATGAACATGTTATACTACATTTAATATATTTTATCTCTACTCTTATAAAAAACGGAGTTGTTGATGATGGTGTGCCTGCCATCCTGCATTATAGGCCGTCTGATTTATATCTGGTGGATAGCAAGGAAACTATGATGGTTGAAGTTGGCAACAAGCATGATTGTAGATTCTTATTGAAATAATTCAAATTTAGTTTGCATTGCAGCGGTAGTATAGACATTTGGAATGCACTAAAATGTTGGTATGAGTAGGTTACATGCATTATACAGCAAGCGAAAAATTTGATCGGACATAACATGGATTCATACTCCCTCCTTCCATCTATATAGGGCGTAATGAGATTTTTAAGACCGCCTTTGACTATTGAAACGATTAATAGTACATGACATGCACAATGTGAAAATTATATCATTGAAAGAACCTTTCATGCATTTAATTTAACGGTGTTCTTTTTGTTAGTTGCATGTCATATATCATTTCTATAATATTTGGTCAAAGTTAGCATCGAAAAACGCATTAGGCCCTATATATATGGAAGGAGGGAGTAGCTTTGAATAGCATTTGTATAGTAAAATGGGGCAAGACTCTCTCTTTGTGTGGTGTGAATAGTTTTATTTTTTTTGTTTTCTTTTTGGTTGAGGGAAGTGCGAATTGATTTGGTACGTACAAGTACAATATTACTACATGTTAGGCTTGTCCCTAAAATTCAACCCCGTCTTGTTATATCCCGAAAATTCAGATATCGTGCTGACAAAACTGGCGCCTTCACAACCCGCGCCTTGCTATCCCGAAATTACAATGTCGCGAAAACTCCCTCCATTTGCCAAATCCCGACGCGAAATCCCCTTCTAACCTTGAGCCGAAAGGGCCGCAAGTTCAAATCGGTGGGGGGTACTTTTGTAACACACCCTACATTTTGGACAAGCGCGTCCCTAAGTCATGCTTCACCCCCTCCCATCGCCCCCTTTTCACCATTCGAAATCCCAGGCCGCCATAACCTCTCTGCTCCAGCCACGAAACCCCACCCTCCTCCGTCCACCACGTCACCGTTGCCCAGCCGGAGCCTCTTCCCCGACGACGTCGTCCACTACAACAGCTCGACGTCCCTCGTCCACCTCCCCAGATGAGGATCCGTCGTCCATCTCGCTGTCCCGCCGGTTCAGCCGCCCCGTCCTCCACCTCCAAGGAGCTGCTCCGACGATCACCTCGTCTATCTCGGCTGATCCATCCCCACAGCACCGCCTTAACCTGCTCCACTGGAATCGCAGCATCCTCACCGACTCCTCGGACGAAGCCGAGGCCTACTCGGCGCCACCAAAGAGGTTGTACACTCATCGCATTGCACCTTCTCCTTAACTCGACCTCCCGGCGCCGACGGTGCTCCATCCCGCACCCCCATGGAGCGGCTACCTTGAAGCCGGTACCGCGAGCGACATCTCCATGGCGGCTCTCCCCCAGTGCGAGGCCCCTTCGGCGGTGACGTCCATACCAGCCAGATCTGTTGTTGCTGCTCCGACTCTCGCTCGCTCGCGCTGCTGCTGCTCCGGCTCTTGCTCGATCGCCGCTTCGCCCGGCTTCTTCTGCTCTCCCCGCCTCGTCTTTCTTGCTCTGCTCGATTAAGCCACACTTGATCGACCGAATCGACTTTTGGGTCACCGATTTTTCGGGGTTGGGGGCTCGCTGAGTTAAGGAAGAACCACCATGGCGAGGACGGGGCTCTCCGGAGAGGTACCCCACTATCTATCTTAGGGTTCAGGTGGGGGCGGGGGCCTAGAGGGCTGGCCGGGCGGCGGTGGCGAAGTTGTTTGAGGCGGCGAGGCTACTGGGTTCGGCGGTTCGGCTGGTGGTGGCTGGCGGCTCAGGGGGGTGCAGGTTGAAGATGAACTGCAGGCCCTCCCTAAACTACATGTCAAGTGCCTCTCTACTACCATTGCGTTCAGTTTCTACAGTAGGATTCAGATTCCACAGTAAATTTCAGTTTCGACAATTAAGTTCAGAGTCAACAGTTTTTACCTCATATGTTGTAGTCAGGTGGTTTTTGGTGATGTTAATTTTACATCCATTTTACATCATCTATTGGAGATGCTATTAGAATCCCACTTGAGATTGACGATGTATGTCTTGTACTGCTTCAGCCTCGACGTCTTACGGCTCACCAGAGCTGCTCCAAGGACAAAACGATCCATCACAACAGAGCAGCGCTCTGGACGCCGTCTACAGATTCCTCAGATCTTCCTCCACACCTCTGACAGCCACCTCTACCTCAATCGCTTCAAATGACCAACCAAATGATGCCGAGGTCGACACGGCTACGGCAAAGAGGTTGTACACTTGTTGCATCACTTATTACTATACATTCACGTCGATCCATTAGGGCTATTTTGGTTCAATGGAAAAAAGTCGATCCACTGGTTGTTACCATCAGTCTAAATTTCTGCATGCTCTCCTTACATAATCTCACCATATTTTTTTCGTATGCATGTCAGATATTGTACACAGTCATGCTGAACATGTAGAGAAAAAGAGAAGAGTTTTGTGCGGCAATACAATGTCATGCAGACATCGCTCCACGGTGGGTTCAATGGCAAACCCTCCCCACCCCTCTCCAGATTGTAATCCAGAGGAAGATATATGTTCTGAGGCGGATTCAAACGCCGCTGACCACTCCTATTTACCCCCAAGTTGTTTGCTCTACCTTGGCATGATGATGTTAGTCATATCATGAATATGTTGCCTTATGGTGCCTACTTTTGACATCATATATGTCATCTGCTTAGTTTAGACATGTTACTAATGCCACCTGTTTAGTTTCTATATCATATATGGGAATTATGCAGTCTCATGTCTTTTAGCCAGCCATAATATATGTGAAATGTGCAATGCCATCCTTTTTAACCAGGCATCAATATTTGAATGATATCTTGCCCATCCTTTTCTTCATTACATTTCCATTTGTCGACAATTTTTGTACATTAAACTACTCTTCCTGTGAATCAACCATTTGGGTGGGAGATGGAAAAATGGAGTGAAAACAAGGCCTTGAGCGAGGCAGTGCTACCGTCAAGCAGATCTCTTGTTGGGTCCCAATAGCTCCTCGTAGATGGATTCAGACAGATGACTAGTCCTATTCCCACTATGTGGTGTATGCTCTATCTTGGCACTGTTATATTGCTCATATCATGCATACGGTGTCTTGCATTGCATAGTTTAGACATCATATACACAATATTCAACACCATGTTCTTAGTTCAAATATCATATCGAATGCCCTCTGTTTAGCATATAAATCACATATGTGAATTAAATGATGGTATCCTGATTACTTAGATAACATGTAGGTGAATTATGTCATGCGATCATGTTTAGTTATTCATCATATCTTTGAATTATGTTATGCTATGCTATCCAGTTTAGATAGACATCATATATGTGAAGCTATGTCATGCTATCCATTTTAGTTAAACAATATACATGTCAACTATTTCATGCCCTCTTTTTTCCACACTATCTATTGCATCTGTCTCTCATACAATGTATGTACATTCAACTATGTTTCCTGTTTATCAGCCATTTGAATTGGAGCGGTGATGCCAGTATCTAGCGGACTAAAACACGGTCTTCAAATAAAAGCAGTGCTACCTCTTGGTGGAGATAGCACCCGGTTGTAAATGCACAAGAACCAACCCTAACAAACATAACCCAAACTCTAGAAGATTGTACCCCTACTGCGATGGACAGAGAACCAGCTTCACCCAATCTAACCCCAACCCTAGACGATAGTAACCCAGTTCCTGTTGACGCAGCACCATCTCCACCACAGAGCTCCCAAACAAGAGCAGTTAGTACGGAAGCTCGAGTGCCCAAAGGGCGAGTACTATCACGGCGAACCCCAACTCCACCAGTTAGTACGCCTATTCCTATGGAGGAAGCACAACCGGCTAGTCGTAGTTTAGGATCTATCGCATTTGATGTTATTAAATCGTATGTGCGTATCTTCCCATCTTGGAAATATTATACTGAAGATGAAGGAAAATGCCAGTTGTAGGTGTTTGTCAAGGAGTTATGTGTAAGTAATGTTATTCATGGCAATTACTTTGCTTCGACCTATACATCCTACCTCCATGATGGTTATAATACATCAAATTTTCCCATTTTTCTCTGTAGAGAAGGACTGTTTTGGAAACTCAGGATGAGGTAACCAGTGCTAATACCTCTGCTATCTTCAAGAATGCTTGGTGGCAGTATTGGAATTACCTGAAGAAAACGTACTTCACCGGCAAAGAAACTCCTCAAATTCCCTTACGTTCTCCTGAGACACATTCTTTGGGCGATGGTAGGAACGCCTTGTTACATCTTGGTCCCGAACCAAGAATGTGGTAAGGTCTATGAGCTCATTTTCTATTTTTAAGTATTATATTCTTGCGTCTTCAGTACTCTGCTCATGTAGAACAAGTGCCTAAACTCAAGAACAACTGTTCTAATTTAAGATTCCATTGCTATCATAGTTCAAAAAAGCGCTAGGCGTTAATTGTGCGTTTTGCCACTGCCTTGCGCTTTACTGACCAAAGCACATGCTTATGTGCAGTTATGCGCAATGCGTTTTGCCAACGCCTAGAGCCTAGGCGCGCTTAAGCGCTCGCTTAGGCGTGCCTTTTTTAACTATGATTGCTTTGTTCTTGTATCACTGTATTTACTCATACAAACTTATTTTTAAATTTAAGGTTCCAATCAAAACTCCAATGGCACAGCAGGTCTGTTCATGCATATTTCTTTAACAGTTTTGCTCTTATCAATAGCTCTGTTGATTTCAATTTCAATTGTGTATACAGTTGACTTTCATATCATGCACATTACTAGCATCACAACAGAGCCAATAGTGTTGTTGTACATGTAGACCCGTGGTACCCATCTAAAATCTTGTTGTGCCGTGTAGTTTCCCACGCTTTGTATTCTTTCACTGCTGCTTTGTCTTGAACTGATATGATTTGAACCGTGTCTCTATTTTGATTTGGCAAGACAATGTAGTGACCATAGGACATGGATATATGTTTGTTTGATGCTTTTATTATGTACTAGTACTTGGCAATAGAAGACTTGGTAGTTTAATCCTGTCCACCTTACTAATGAACTGGTTCACCGAAATGAGTTTCGTATACTAGTACATGCTAAACTTGTTATGTGTCTGCTTGTTTCTTCTTTTAGAATGCTTGTAATATTGGGGAAGAGTGCCTTATTAAGAAATGGTAAAGGAAGTAATGCAGATAAGGTTCAGGATAGTGACACATCCTTGTTGGTCTCCAACAAAGCTTATAAAACAGCTAAGGAAGACTATCTTGAAGACACCGAGACAACCCCAAAGTCCTGTCTTGGTTTAGTGTTCGAGTTACTGGCCACTACCGCTTGCACAAGCTATTCAAACTCACTGTCTGAATCAATTCGGTTTCTTGAGTCTCAACTCCAAGCTGAAAGACATCGATCATTTGTCTTTGCGACAAGAAGAGGAAGGATCGCGGAAGTCCCCGGAGCATTCAGATGCATACTTTCTAGTGCAACAAAGAAGCGTTGCAGGATTTTAGTGCCAAACGGGACAAAGCTAATCAGCTTGCTAAGCTTATTGCCAAAGACATGGTGGATACCGGGATAACATTTCTTGAGCTCTTCAAGTTGTTTGATTATGCTCTTGTTTTCTTTGTCGCGTTTATTTGCACTTTGGTGGCCAATTTTGACGGCCTTGTATGTAATGTGCTGCTTTGTTCCCTATATTTGCACTGGTGGCGAACTTTGATGCCCAGTGGATGTAATATGTGTAATAGCGGTAATAGGCTAGCATTAATTGCTTGCTTATTTATTTTCTTATTGTCTTGTTTAGTTGTTTGCTTGTAGTCACTGCAGTTCTTTTTCTGCTTTTTTCTAGTGGCCACAATAGCCTATTTTTGGTAACTAGGCCAAAATAATCATGGCAACACACGGACTGTTGTAACCATGGGCCTCCTATAGGTCGTATGATCCATGGGCCTTCGTCCCGCCGTAGGATCCACCGGCCTTCTATACGGGCCTTAGGATCCATGGGCCTTCTACAGGCTGTAGGGTCCATGGGTCTTCTACGGGCCGTACGATCCATGGGCCTTCTACGGGCCGTACTATCCATGGGCCTCATACGGGCTGTAGGATCCATGGGCCTTCTACGGGGCGTATCATCATTTCGCCAATCATGGGCCATACTATTCGTGGACCATAACGGGCCATTAATAGGCCATATTTGATAACTCTATGAAAACAGCCCAACGAGTTTTTTTTGACATGAAAACGGCCCAACGTATGAACTGTCCGCAAACGGGCCGATCATAACGACGGGTTGAATTTGGCCCACAAGCGAAAAAATGACAAGAACGGGCCGTATGTAATCGAATGTTGCAAATGAGCCCAAGAATCAATGGGCCCCGAGAAGGCCAAAAGATAACTTATTGAAACGCCCAATGGAATAACGGGCCGTTAATGGGTATAAAGTGATACACTGTTCATTACGGGCCAGTTTCACCACGGGCCGTTAATGGGCCAAGAGTTGCAAAGGTCCTCATATGGGCCGAAAGAAGTCATGGGCCACACATGGGCCGGAAGTCAAAATGGGCTGAATCATATTGGACGGCCCAGATGACGCTATTGGGCCTAATTCGGATAGGGCGTAACGGGCCCTGGGTTAGCGGGCTGTAAATGGGCTATATGCGAACAGGCCGTTAACAGGCTTTCCGTGGGCCGGCCCGCCACCTTTTGACCAAGTCAAACGGGCCGGCCTTTTCACAGGAATGGGCCTCTGTTGGGCCGTGCCACGTGTCACCGTATCATAGGCGCCTTCGGTCCAATGAGCGGATGACATCTGTCCCAACGGTGAGCCGACATGTGTTTCCTCCAGCCAATGATGATTTTAAACATGGAAAATCCCCATTGGTCGGGGCTGTTAACGGGTTACCGGATCCAAAAACCGACCCGATAGCTTAACGGTGTTCATTACGGTGGATGCCATGTGTCGGTCACCCTTGATGAAAGCACTTCTGTGACGCGTGATTTATCGTCATGGAAGTGGACACTTCCGTGATGATAATTTTGGTAATGTCATGGAACACTTCTGCGACAGCACAGGTATGATTATCTTGATTCTGTCATAAATTTGTCATGGATGTACATGCATGACAATAAACGCGACCGACTGCGACAAACACGTATCATCATGGAAGTGTATTTTTTTTGTAGTGGATCCTCACGACTCCATACAATAGGCTGCTCTGACCACCGCAAATAACATGGCACCGCCAGCTCAACCGCATTCACGACCCTCTTATGAAGCTTATGGTCCCGCTTACATAAGCTAGTGGTGAAGACATGATATTGCCCACTATTCAACTGCATCGGGTTGCTCTGACCAGACTGTTGTTGTTGTCAATTCCCCTGATTACTCTGCTAGTTATAACCACCCTGGTTGCCGTGGCCCTGAAACCCGGAACTTGAATCGCCGCCGCCATGACCCGGACCATGAGAACGAGACCCTGATCCGCCGTTCGGGCCATGGTGGCACTGGATGGACTCCCTAAAGCTTCTCATTATGCTGCAATCTTTCCACGAATGAGTAGCCGGCTTTTGATCCGTTCCGTGTTTCGGACACGGCTGATTCAATATTGCCTCAAGGTTGAATCATGTCCTCGGAGCCATCTGTCCCTTATGACGCTGGTTATAATTGTGCGCACCGGTGTTAGCCACAAAATCATCAGCCTTGCGCTTACCGTTGCCGCCCTGATTGGTAGGATTATACTGTTGTCCCTTCATGCCGCTAGTCTTCTTTCCCTTTCCCGATATTTCATCCTTAGCGTCGGGGTCCTTGGTACCATCAGAGTCGGCATACTTAACAAGATCCGCCATTAGAGTACCCATGTCGTCGCAATGACGCTTGAGCCGTCCAAGCTTCTACTTAAGTGGAGTAAAACGGCAATTTTTCTCCAACATCAGAATCGCTAAACCGACGTTTAAGTTATCTGAAGAGTGTATGATAGTCGAGACCCAGCGCACCCAGCTGGTCATTGACTCGCCCTCAGCTTGGACACAAGAAACTAAATCCACGATCGACATAGGCTGTTTGCATGTATCTTTGAAATTCTGAATAAAACGGGCTTTCAGCTCTGCCCATGACCCGATGGAGTTAGCCGACAGCCCCTTCAACCAAGTACAAGCCGTCCCCTCCAACATCACGGTAAAGTACTTAGCATACACAGCCTCACTGACATCCAGCATCTCCATAGCCATCTCATAACTCTCAACCCAGGCCTCAGGGGGCTGATCTGCTGTGTAATTAGGCACCTTGCGAGGGCCTTTGAAGTCCTTGGGCAAACACTCGTTCCGTAGAGCTGTCGTTAGACACGGCACACCAAAAGCTCTAGAGGTTACACCCGCCTCAACTGAAACCGTCGGGTAAACTGGCGCGTGCCGATGAATCACCGGCTGAGCCGCCAGCTCGGCCTCCCGGCGCGCCAGGTCATGACCATGAGGTTGGTTACGACGCTGCTCGGTACTTGAGATTGCTGGCGAGTCAATGTGCCTACTGTAGCTCCAACTTGGACGAGGGGTCGCATGAATCTGGTCACGACTATAGGAATAAGCCTGCTTCTGCACCAAAGCCGTTTGAAGAAGCTCCCTAGCCCTTCGGGTTTCAACCGCCACGGGAGTTTCACCCTCGACTGGCAGGGTCGCCAATCGCGTAGCTGCAGCAATCATGTTATCCAGAGGGGTGGAGTAGTGACCTGGCGGCATCATTACATGCTGAGACGGGGTATTATTCATATGCGGAGAACCTGCTACGCGCAGCTGACGTGACGCTCCACCCCCGGCGCCTCAACCATCGGGTTTATCACCGGCGGGTTACTAGCCCCTGCTCCAGGTGTGTTGAAGAGGTTCCTTGACTCGTAAACCGAGGGCAGACGTGCCAGGACCCTGATCATAAGTCACACCGATCTAGCATGTAACACATCATATCACTTTACGGCCTCACGCACGGTATTCCCACGGGTGCCACCTTACCTGGCCCGGGACCGTTTGCGCCTTTTGGCTCACGTATATGAGAGTGTTGCTAGCATCCATATGACAAAGAACACGGGCCGACATGACTAGTCGTAAACCTAAAGTGGCACTAACTTACAGGGATAGGCATACATGACCCAGCAATGAATGTGTCGGTCATCAACGAGTGAATCCGGGTTGTAGCGGCTGGGCTAACAGGATTCCAGAGAATACGGGCTGTAGCACGCTAACAGGACTATGGTAGACACCGCGTGACATTTCCCCGAAGGGATAGACACAGGAACAAAGAAGGACAGATGACGGCCAGCCTAAGTGTTCCGGAGCAGTAGCAAGCTACCATGGCTCAGTGGAAGCACTAGGAGACATTTCCCGACAAGAGAGGCTACCAAGAATAAACAACTAGGTTGTCAGATCCCACACATACCAAGCATTTCAATAACATACACACATTATGCCCGATATGTGCAAATACAACATGGCATCACAACAAGACTCTACGACTCAAAGTATTTATTCAATAGGCTCCGAGGAGCCAAGCATTACAAACATGGGTCTCATGACCCAACATTCAGAGCATACAAACAATAAGCACGCGGAAGCTTAACTTGTCTGAGTATAGACAACTACAAATGAAAAGGCTGAGAAGCCTGACTATCTACAAGACCCTCCAAAGGGTACAAGATCGTAGCTGAGGTAACAAGCTAAACGTTGAAGTCCACACGGAACTACTAGTGAGACTGAAGTCTCTCTACAAAAACATAAATTAAGCAAACGTGAGTACAAATGTACCCAGAAAGACTTACATCAGAACTAGCTACATATGCATTAGTATCAACAAAGGGGTGGTGGAGTTTAACTGCAGCAAGCCAGCTTTGACTCAGTGGTTAACCTAAACTACGACTGCAAGTAACTCTTTTGAGGTGGCGCACACGAGTCCACATATTCACCATATCAATACACCACTATGGATCCACTCCTGTCTCCCGACGAGAAGGCCATCCATAGCACTCACTCTTATCTTGCGCATTTTAGAGTATCCACTTTCACTTGTCTATGAACTGTACAGGCAACCCAGAAGTCCTTTACAGCGGCTATTCGAATAGATGATGTTAACCCTGCAGGGGTGTACTTCTTCACACACGCTCTCGCCACTTACCACCATGTACACGTCGTGTATCTCGGCAACCTTCAAGCGGAAACCTGGCGAGGGAGTCGGCCACGACCTGACTAACCACACAAGTCTCTAGTCCAGGTTTATCGCCTATTCGGGTTCCATCCGCAAGGAGATCCGGCCGGGGTGTCGCTCACGGCCCCAAACAATGTGAGCAGGGTTCCCACGCCCACCAAACGGGTGACGCTTGGCACACCATGCCACTGCACTTAGTCTGTCCCAAGCCCACCTGTACTGGGTGCCACTTGGTAGACTACTAGTACTACCTACAAACAACAGAAACTAGTTGCAACTCCTGGACAGAGATCAGGTTGATTAATAAGTCGAGAGAGCTTGGAGTGCCCGGAGCCCAATGTGCGGTAGTAGCTGTTCATGGATCACAAACACATAAATCAGTTCCTGAGGACGGTCTCAATGAGACAACCCACCATGTACTCCTACATGGCCTCTCACCGCTACCTTTACCAAATCATGTTCACACACTTAGCTCTCAACAGTAAGACATGTTCACCACATTCCAATTCATCCCTGATGAATCGGACTGACTCAACTCTAAGCGAGCGTGCATGACAACAAGCATGAATGAGTAGGCACATCAGGGCTCAAACAACTCCTACTCATGCTAGTGGGTTTCATCTATTTACTGTGGCAATGACAGGTCATGCAAAGGAAAGGGGTTCAACTACCGCAGCATGTAATAGTTGAATCATTGTTGTCCTAATGCAGTAAAAGAGAGCAGAAGCGAGAGAGTGGGATTGGATTGGAATGAACAAGGGGTTTTTGCTTACCTGACACTTTCGAAGATAACATAACTCTTCATCGGTGTAATCGAACTCAACGTCGGAACTACGTCCACTGAGAGGGTGAAAGCACAAGTGCTCCCTGTGTGATTATGGTAATTAATGTCAACATATCTCTTGTTGGACTAACATTTTTATCTAGTATGTTTCAGATAAGTTCAACAATGAAGTGGCATGGACTAAAGGATGTGGAACCCCTTCAAGATGCTAAGGACAAAGGATTGGCTCAAGCTTCAAGTACAAGACTCTACATTTTATATTTTTAGTGATCCAAGATCACATTGAGCCTATAGGAAAAGCCAATACTATCAAGAGGGGATGAGGTGTTGCTTAATGGCTTGCTTGCTCAAAGTGCTTAGTGATATGCTCCAAAGTCCTCAACAAATTTCCCACATCCACATATGACCTAAACCCAAAGTATAACTCGGCCCCACCGATTCTTTCTATCCGGCGCCACCGAGTTCAGATGTCATAGCCACTGCCACAAACCCTAGGCAAATCGGTCTCACCGATAGGGATCTCGGTCTCACCAAGATGGGATTGTAATCTCTCTGTGTATGTCCATTACCAAAATTGGTCTCACCGAGTTTGAGCAATCGGTACTACCGGGATTACAATGCAAACTTTCTGGTTAGATTATTACCAAAATCGGTCTCACCGAGTTTGTGTAATAGGTCTCACCGAGTTTGCCTGACCTACTCTCTGGTTAGCTTATTACCAAAATCGGTCCCACCAAGTTTGTGTAATCGGTCTCACCAAGATTACGTTAAGCCCTAACCCTAACCATATCGGTCCTACCAAGTTGCATGTCGGTCCCACCGAAAATCCTAACAGTCACTAGATTTGCTAAATCGGTCTGACCGAGTTTCTCAATTCGGTCCCACCGAGTTTGGCAAGTTGTGTGTAACGGTTAGATTTTGTGTGGAGGCTATATATACCCCTCCACCCACTCTTCATTCGTGGAGAGAGCCATCAGAACTAACCTACACTTCCAATACACATTTTCTGAGAGGGAACCACCTACTCTTGTGTTGAGGCCAAGATATTCCATTCCTACCATATGAATCTTGATCTCTAGCCTTCCCCAAGGTTCTTTCCACTCAAATCTTCTTTCCACCAAATCCAAATCCTGTGAGAGAGAGAGTTGAGTGTTGGGGATACTATCATTTGAAACACAAGAGCAAGGAGTTCATCATCAACACACCATTTGTTACTTCTTGGAGAGTGGTGTCTCCTAGATTGGCTAGGTGTCACTTGGGAGCCTCCGACAAGATTGTGGAGTTGAACCAAGGAGTTTGTAAGGGCAAGGAGATCGCCTACTTCGTGAAGATATACCGCTAGTGAGGCAAGTCCTTCGTGGGCGACGACCATGGTGGGATAGACAAGGTTGCTTCTTCGTGGACCCTTCGTGGGTGGAGCCCTCCGTGGACTCGCGCAACCGTTACCCTTCGTGGGTTCAAGTCTCCATCAACGTGGATGTACGATAGCACCACCTATCAGAACCACGACAAAAACATCCGTGTCTCCGATTGCGTTTGAATCCTCCAATCGCATCCCTTTACATTCTCGCAAGTTGCATGCTTTACTTTCCGCTGCTCATATACTCTTTGCATGCTTGCTTGAATTATGTATTGTGTTTGTTAAACTTGTGCCTAAACTCCACTCTAACTTAAAGTAGTTAAAAAATGCCCTTTTTGGTACTTAGTGTCTAATCACCCCCCTCTGGACACCTCTTCACGATCCTTTCAATTGGTATTAGAGCATTGGTCTCCATTGCCTTGGTTTAAACACCTTTGGAGGAAGATGGATGTGTCTACTTTAGGGAGTCTTAGACATAGAGTGCCTATTCTTGATGGAGAATATTTTCATGAGTGAAAAAATGAGATGCTTGTGATTTTCAGTCAATATCATTTGGACAAGTACATTGCTAGCCCTTGTGCACCTCATATTGATCTGTTGCACCCACACCCGAAGAGGATCTTGACATGATTCGCAATCTTAGAACCATCAATCTTATCATAGGAGGATTGCCCAAAAACTTTATTGCTAGTTTGCCTACTCTTGATTGTGCCTATACTATATGGAAATTTCTTGAGGAACGATTTCCAGATTATTCCTTGAAAAATTTAGATGAAATACTCCATAAGTCTATTGCCTTGAGCAAGATGAATTCTAGTGATCCTAGCTTTGGTGATTGTCTATTTGAGGTTACCAATCTCATGTGTGCTATAGGAAATGTTGGGATCATTAGCGATATCATATCCGAAGCTATTAGAATTCATAAAGATGACCATTGTGATGATCATTTATCTAATGAATTACCCTCTCTAGGAATTGATCAATCACAATATGATGTTGAACATGGATACTATGATGAGGATGATGATAGTGAATATGATCTTGACGATGCAATGAGACACTTTGGTCTTATGGCAAATCTTCGCAGATATATGGCAGGAGGAAAGGAATGGGTTCTTGATAGTGGATGTACCGATCATATGACCGGAGATAAAGACATGTTCCGTGAGCTTTCTGAAAATGACGGCCCTCGAAAATATGTCACTTTTGGTGATAATTCAAAGGGTAAGGTGGTTGGCCTTGGTAAGGTGGCCATCTCACATGGTAGCTCCATACAAAATGTCATGCTCGTTGAATCTCTTGGCTACAACTTACTTTCAAAGATCTAGACTTGCTGATTTTGGTTTCAATGTCCTATTTACTCAAGTAGATTGCCAAGTGTTTCGTAGAGATAATCATAAAATGTTCTTTACCTTGTACGTAGAGGTGATCTATACATTGTTGATTTCACTAAAAAGGCTCAACCTAGAACTTGCTTTATTGCTAAATCTTCTAAAGGCTGGTTGTGGCATTGAAGACTAGGTCATGTTGGTATGCGAAACCTTGACAAGCTTATTAAAGGAAATCATATCCTTGGCGTTAATGATGTCATGTTTGATAAGGATAGACTTTGCAGCGCTTGTCAAGCAGGTAAATATGTTGGAGGAAGGCATCCCGTGAAGAACATCATGACCACAAGGAGGCCACTCGAGCTACTTCACATGGACCTCTTTGGTCCCAACGCCTACAAAAGTCTCGGTGGAAATTCTTTTGGTCTAGTTATAGTTGATGATTTTTCAAGATTTACGTGGGTCTTCTTTCTTGATGATAAATCGCAGGTTCAAAAGATCTTCAAAAACTTCGCTAGGAAGGCCCAAAATCATTTTGAAGTGAAAATCAAGAAGGTTCGCAGCGACAACGGAACGGAGTTCAAGAACGCAAATGTGGACACCTTTCTTGACGAACAAGGGATTTCACATGAGTTCTCACATGCATTACACACCTCAACAAAATGGAGTTGTTGAGAGGAAGAACCAGACGCTCATCGAAATGGCGAGAGCGATGCTGATGAGTACAAAACGCCGAAGCACTTTTGGGCGGAAGTGGTTGAGACAGCTTGTCATGCAACAAATTGCTTGTATCTTCACAAGCTACTCGGCAAGACGGCATACGAGCTTCTCACCGATAACAAACCCCAAGTTGGATACTATCGAGTAGTCGGCTCAAAGTGCTACATTATTGATAAGCATCGCCGTTCTAAATTTGCTCCTAAGTCTCATGAAGGTTTCCTACTTGGTTATGGCTCAAACTCTCACACATACTGTGTCTACAACAATTTCATCCGAAAGGTTGAAGAAACGGTAGATGTGAAGTTTGATGAATCTAACGACTCGCAAGTAGAGCAATTTCCAATTGATGTAGGAGACAAAGACCCCTCGGAAGCAATTCAAGACTTGTCTATTGGCAAGATTCGTCCAACGGAGGTGAAGGAGAGTACCTCGTTCGTCCAAGTGGAAGCTTCTACCTCACGACAAGGTGAACCAAGAGTTGATATGGAAGCATCCACAAGTGGGACACACCAAGATGAAGAAAACGAGGAAGTGCACCAAGAGGAACGTCAACAACCTCCTTTTCCACCACGACAAGAGAACGACAACGCCAACAATGAAGAAGGCCAAGAAGAAGAACAATATGTTCAACCAAGACCCAAGCAAAAGCTTTCGCGAGTTCGAGCAAGAATTTCTAAAGATCATCCCGTCGAGCAAATCTACAATGATATCCAAACTGGGAGAATCACTCGCTCTAAAACTCGTTTAGCTAACTTTTGTGAACACTATTCATTCATCTCTAGCATTGAACCTATGAAGGTTGAAGAAGCATTGGAAGATCCGGATTGGATAAACGCTATGCACGAAGAGCTACACAACTTTGAGAGAAATCAAGTGTGGACATTGGTTGAGAAGCCCGACAACAACCACAACATCATCGGTACCAAATGGGTGTTTCGCAACAAGCAAGATGAAGATGGACAAGTAGTTCGCAACAAAGCATGTCTCGTCGCCCAAGGCTACACACAAGTTGAAGGTATGGACTATGGTGAGACATATGCTCCCGTTGCTAGACTTAAGTCCATTCACATCTTACTTGCCTATGCTAATCACCATGATATCACCTTGTACCAAATGGACATTAAAAGTGCTTTTCTAAATGGTGAAATTGAGGAGGAAGTTTATGTTAAGCAACCTCCCGGCTTTGTTAATCCTAAGAAACCTGGTCATGTTTACAAACTTCACAAAGCTCTTTATGGTCTTAAACAAGCTCCTAGAGCGTGGTATAAATGCTTGACCAAGTTCCTTATTGAAAAAGGCTTCGAAATTGGTAAAATTGATTCTACTCTTTTTACAAAAAGGGTTAATGGGTAACTATTTGTATGCCAAATTTATGTCGATGATACTATATTTGGTTCTACTAACTCTCATTTTAGCGAAAAGTTTGGGAAGCTAATGTCGGAGAAGTTTGAGATGTCTTTGATGAGTGAACTCAAATTCTTTCTTGGTTTGCAAATCATGCAAACTAAGGAAGGTACCTTTGTATCTCAAATGAAGTACACCAAGGACTTATTCAAGAAGTTCAATATGCAAGAATGCAAAGGTACGACTACACCCATGCCTACTAGTGGACATCTTGATTTGACCAAAGATGGTGAACCGGTTGATCAAAAAGTTTATCGCTCTATGATTGGTTCATTGTTATATCTATGTGCTTCTTGTCCCGATATAATGCTAAGTGTGTGCATATGTGCACGATATCAAGCTGCTCCTAAGGAATGTCATCTTAAGGCCGTGAAAAGGATAGTGAGATACTTAATCCATACACCAAATTTTGGCATTTGGTATCATAAGAGGTCTTCTTTCGATCTTGTTGGCTACTCCGACTCGGACTATGCCGGTGACAAGGTTGATAGAAAGTCCACTTCGGGTACTTATCAATTTCTTGGTAGATCTCTTGTGTCTTCGTCTTCCAAGAAACAAAACTCGGTATCCTTATCCACCGCCGAAGCGGAATACATTGCCGCTGGTTCATGTTGTGCTCAATTACTTTGGATGACCCAAACTCTTAAAGATTATGTGATATATGTGAAACATGTTCCATTACTTTATGACAATGAAAGTGCTATCAAGATTGCTCACAATCCCGTGCAACACTCTCGAAGTAAGCATATTGAAGTTCGTCATCATTTCATTCGAGATCACGTTGCTAAGGGTGACATTAATCTCAAGCATGTTCACATCGACAAGAAATTAGCAGATATATTCACTAAACCACTTGATGAGAAAGTGTTTTGCAGATTAAGAGGAGAATTGAACATCATTGATGCTTCAAACTTGGAGTAGGAACTCCATTGGATACATGCAAGACTTGAGCTTATGACTAATCCTTGATATTTCTGTTATGATGATAATCTTATGTCTTGGATATATTTGCATCTTGCATGTTATCTAACCCTTGTAGGTACTTGGATGAATCTAAATCTATGAGATCACAACTCACTCTCATCTTGAGCAATCTCTACATCACCAAGTCTCTACATAATGGTGGTTGAAGACAAGGAAGCACGAAACCGTTCAAACATATCCTTTGACAAAATCTATGTTGAGTTTCATGATTGTAATTTTGGATACACAAGTGCTCTTCCTTGCAATAACTAACCCATGTAGGTAGATGAACTCAAATTCCAAGTGGTTCTCCCAACTCTTGATGAGCTACATCAACCTTGAGCAACCCACACAAGTTCAACTACATGATCACAAGTTCAACTACATGATCACGATCAACACCACCACCCAAGGTTTGTTATTCCATCTTAGAGAAGCTTTACTCCAAGTCATGAGTCAAAGCAACTCGACAAGATGTGAATACATCAAGATGCTTAAACGAAAAATGGCAACCACATTTTGAGCTTAAACGATGAGTATGACCTATGATCAAGTGATCTCACTTGACTCCTAAGTCAATATACTCTAACATAGGTGACTTTGTCACCACCCAATTCTAGATGAAGTTCTCTTATGTTTCCTTTTGCATTTGTCTCATGCATATTTTGTTTCCCCTTTCAAAAAAAACTTCATCTAGATTTCTTTTCTATTCTATTTGTTCTGCATTCCCTGCATCCAATTCATTGCAAATCTTTCAGTTAATTCCTTGCAAATCCTTGTGAGATCTTACGTGCCTAGTGAGCTGAGGTGACAAGTGTTTTCTCTGTGATGAACTTGGTCACACCGATTTCTTGCTTTCGGTCCAACCGAATCCGTTCGGTGCAACCGAAGCATACCACTCGGTGCCACCGATTTACATAGCAGGAAAACATTTTGCCATTTATTCCTGCACTACTCTTGATCCAGCTCCACTTAATAAATCTTGTCATCTACAAGCATCACATTTTTATCGATTGCTTTGTGCTGTGACTCAAGGACCAAACCCATCCATGACAAATTCCGTAAGGCCCTTCTTGGAAATTGATGTCAAAGGGGAGAGAGAGATCACATCAAAGCTTATCACTTCAACAGGGGGAGAGAGATATCTCTAGGGGAGAGAATACTCAAGGAGAAAGTAATCTTCAAGGATCCCAGATGCTTGGTGTTCAAAGAGGAGAGATGCCACATGTCTTCTTGAGGGGAAAGACATGTTCATATGTGCTTTGCATTAGCTCTGATTTTGCATTTTGCTCTTATTTTCTGTTCCCTATCTTCTCCCAGTATCCCATGCTAGATTCAGGGGGAGCAAGACATCTAAGGGAAGAAATTCTTTAAATTCATTGCACATCTTTACCTTTGGGGATATGTCAATATCTATTGTGGTACTCAGTACTCACTCTCTACATGTCATCCCAGTCTTGGTACTCTTGTGGTTTCTTTTGTTTGCTCTGGCTAGTAGGTGTATTTGTGTTATCTAACCTTGTTTACGCAGGTTCATTCCATCCTAAGCCAACTCAAGACCACAAGGTAAGTATATGCATCACAATCATGTCTATGAGGAATTCTTGCTGATGTACATATTGTTTGCAAGAAGGACTCATGAGCATGAAGGTACATTTCCCATATTCACATCATTTGCTCTGATGCATATAGCCAAGATACATGTAACACATTGCCTACTCTTTCATGGTTATGCTCTCACATGCTTCTAATTTCCATATTAACATGATTGCATACATGTAGGGGGAGCCTATGCTTGTTACATGTCCTTCCAAAGTTTTACTTGCTATTCCTTATATCTGTATCTAAAGCTTTGATGTATGTTGTCATCAATTACCAAAAAGGGGGATATTGAAAGCACAAGTGCTCCCTGGGTGATTTTGGTAATTAATGTCAACATATCTCTTGTTGGACTAACATTTTTATCTAGTATGTTTCAGATAAGTTTAACAATGAAGTGGCATGGGCTAAAGGATGTGGAACCCCTTCAAGATGCTAAGGACAAAGGATTGGCTCAAGCTTCAAGTACAAGACTCTACATTTCATATTTTTAGTGATCCAAGATCACATTGAGTCTATAGGAAAAGCCAATACTATCAACAGGGGATGAGGTGTTGCTTAATGGCTTGCTTGCTCAAAGTGCTTAGTGATATGCTCCAAAGACCTCAACTACTTTCCCACATCCACATATGACCTAAACCCAAAGTCTAACTCGGCCCCACCGATTCTTTCTATCCGGCGCCACCGAGTTCAGATGTCATAGCCACTGCCACAAACCCTAGGCAAATCGGTCTCACCGATATGGATCTCGGCCTCGCGGAGATGGGATTGTAATCTCTCTGTGTATGTCCATTACCAAAATCGGTCTCACCAAGTTTGAGCAATCGGTACTACCGGGATTACAATGCAAACTTTCTGGTTAGCTTATTACCAAATCGGTCTCACCGAGTTTGTGTAATCGGTCTCACCGAGTTTGTGTAATCGGTCTCACCGAGTTTGCATGACCAACTCTCTGGTTAGCTTATTACCAAAATCGGTCCCACCGAGTTTGTGTAGTTGGTATCACCGAAATTACGTTAAGCCCTAACCCTAACCATATCGGTCCTACCGAGTTGCATGTCGGTCCCATCGAAAATCCTAACGATCACTAGATTTGCTAAATCGGTCTGACCGAGTTTCTCAATTCGGTCCCACCGAGTTTGGCAAGTTGTGTGTAACGGTTAGATTTTGTGTGGAGGCTATATATACCCCTCCACCCACTCTTCATTCGTGGAGAGAGCCATCAGAATGAACCTACACTTCCAATACACATTTTCTTAGAGGGAACCACCTACTCTTGTGTTGAGGCCAAGATATTCCATTCCTACCATATGAATCTTGATCTCTAGCCTTCCCCAAGTTGCTTTCCACTCAAATCTTCTTTCCACCAAATCCAAATCCTGTGAGAGAGAGTTGAGTATTGGGGATACTATCATTTGAAGCACAAGAGCAAGGAGTTCATCATCAACACACCATTTGTTACTTCTTGGAGAGTGGTGTCTCCTAGATTGGCTAGGTGTCACTTGGGAGCCTCCGACAAGATTGTGGAGTTGAACCAAGGAGTTTGTAAGGGCAAGGAGATCGCCTACTTCGTGAAGATCTACTGCTAGTGAGGCAAGTCCTTCATGGGCGACGACCATGGTGGGATAGACAAGGTTGCTTCTTCGTGGAGCCTTCGTAGGTGGAGCTCTCCGTGGAATCGCGCAACCCTTACCATTCGTGGGTTGAAGTCTCCATCAACGTGGATGTACGATAGCACCACCTATCGGAACCATGACAAAAACATCCGTGTCTCCAATTGCGTTTGAATCCTCCAATCCCATCCCTTTACATTCTCGCAAGTTGCATGCTTTACTTTCCGCTGCTCATATACTCTTTGCATGCTTGCTAGAATTATGTATTGTGTTTGTTAAACTTGTGCCAAAACTCCACTCCAACTTAAAGAAGTTAAAAACTGCCCTTTTTTGTACTTAGTGTCTAATCACCCCCCCCCCCTCTAGACACCTCTTTTCGATCCTTTCAAAGGGGACAAACACGGGTAAACGAGAAGAAACACAATAAATGCAATGCAACAATATGATGCATGAACATGACATGGCAATATGATGTGATTTGAGCCAATGCAACTAAAACCAGAAGAGTTTGAGCTAATTTGAACCATGGGTTCAAATTCAAACTCAAGTTATGAATTTATAATGTACATTATCATGTTTTGAGCAAGGTCAAGTTGCTTTGTCATGCATGAAAACAGTATAAATGGATATATTGGATTTTTTGATAATTTTTCATATATAATTTATTTCATTTGGAGTTATAAATTATTTTCTATGATTTTCTAAAGTTTATAACATTTTCTAGAATTTCCTGGTTATTTAAAATAAATAAAATCCAGAAAATGCTTTATTTCATCAGCATTACGTCACTGTGACGTCAGCGAGTCAAGAGGGGCAGTCCAGATCAAACCTGACCAGTGGGTCCCGCATGCCGGTGTCTTAGTGTTAACTAGGAATTAAGTTTAACTAAACTAAAAGTTAGTAGGGGCTGGCCCCCACATGTCACTGACCCAGAGGTCAATTAGGTTAGTGCTAATTAGTGGTTTAGGACTAATTAAGCCAGCGCCATGTCAGCGGTTGACGCCGCGACCAAAAGCGTGGTGGTGGCCCGCCGGAGTTGCTCGGGATGGCGCTTCAAGTGGCGGTTTGCGGCGGGGTTTGGCTCTAAGGTGAGATGGCATTCGCGCGCATCTGGTGAGGCAAACCGGAGGAGCTGTGGTGGCCTGCGCTCACGAAGGTGAGCCCGTGACGGCGGCCGGAGACGCTCTAGCTGGGGAACGAGGCGGCGGTGCGCAAACTTGCGAGGTGAGGCTCTCTACTGATACTTGGAAGCGCTAGGAGCAGGCTGGCGCGACTTGAGCAGACGGGCTAGCTTGGGAGCAAGGAGCGCATCGGTCATGGCGGTTGGCGACACGGGAGCTCGCGGGGCAATGACTAGCGGACGGGAACGAAGGGGGCGAGTATAGAGGGAGAAGCAGGAGCTCACAGGGAGGCGGAGAAGATAGTCAGCGGCCTCAGGGAAGACCTGGCGGCGTCGAATCTGTCTGGGGCGTCCGGCGGCCGTGGTGATGAGGATGAGCTCGATCCCGGCATTGTGGTTCCTCTGGGGATGTGGCCGTCGGCTTGGAGACGAAGAGTGATGCAGTGGAGCTTCTGAGGATGGTGGTTTGTCACGGGGGCAACGGTGGGCGCGTGTGCGGCTGCGGTGGCCGGCGGGGCTCTCTGTTCGGGCGAAGAACGAGGAGGAAGAGGGGGAAATGGCCAGGGGAGAAGGGGGATCAGCATGGCCTCGTCCACATCTCCTGGGCGCGGGGTTGGGAGGAAGGAGGCGTCGACACGGCGAAGCAGGAGGTGGCCGCTCGGGCGCGTGCGCTCGCTGTCCTGCCTCTGCCTACTGGCAGAGGTACGGGACGACTGGCAGCGGCCAGCTGGGCTGGGCCGGCCAGGTAAGTTGGGCCAGGTGAGTTCTTTCTGTTCTGTTCTGTTTTATTTTCTGTTTGTTTTCTTTTTATTTATTTGGCCACTGTTTTAAATTCAAGCAAGATTCAAAACCAGTGCCAACTTCTCTGAAATATGTTTATGTTGCTAGATGGACTTTTCCAAAGCACATAAAATATTTCAGTGGCATTTGAAGTTATATTCTAATTTTATGAATATAAATTCAAATTCAAGTAGGAAAACGATTTAAATTCCAAGTCCCAAAATATTCCTTAAAAATGTTCATTATTTTTGGTTTGGTGCAAAAGCCTTTCTAAAAATATCAAACAATTAATAAGAACATTTTGGAAAACAATGAATTTAATTTTTTTTAAGGTTCTTTGCCCTACTTTTAATTAAAATTTTGAGGCTTCCAAATTTCCTCCTTTCAAGTTCCTTGAATCTAGACATGAGCATGATGCACTCTGATGCAACTATTTACAAGCAAATTCTAGGGCTGTGACAACTCACCCCCACTAATCAAGAATCTCGTCCTGAGATTCAAGACGTGAGGTAAGAAGACAGGGGGATCACAAAGCTAACACAATCTCCTCGATCCAATTGCACTTCATAGGAACGTTGATCCCTTGCTTCATGTTGATATTGATATCCTTGCTCTCGAGATCTTCATTCAACTCGATGACGACGAAAAGAGATTCTACAGGAAACGATCTGCTCGAAGATCGAGCAATTCATGATCAACTCACGGGATGAGACATAGTAACATCTCTCGATTTGAGACACAAAACACACATCGAGAGGGATGGAAGAAACATATAGCAAAAGTTTGATTTGGTAGGCAACAATTCCACGCTTAAATAGATGGTGAGGGGGTTACAAAGTAGTGAGGAGTTAAGTTGCCCATGATACCATAACGAGACATCTTAGGGGAGGTGACTCGTAGAGCTATTCCCTTAAGTGGCAAAAAGAATTACTTTTAATCCATAGATCATTGTAACTCTTCATACCAGCCTAAGGCAAATTACAAACGTTCGTTTGAAGGAACTCGAAAGAATGGCATACTCAGTTTGGAAAGGAAACTAGAGTTATAAGACAACTCGGCAAACGGAAGGCACATTCCAACTAATACCGAGGATATAACCTAGTGTCTGAGCATGCCCTCAAGAACTTGAGCATTTCCATATTCATCAAGGTTTTACCAACATCTATGCCAAGATCTTCGTGACACGTCATACTACCATGATGAATAGTGAAGGACGATGCAGATACAAAGGAAGACAACACTTTCTCAGATCTCACTTTAGCAATGCCAATGAAACAAAATCTGGATGATCGACCGAGAGATATTTAGAACTCCGCTTCTAATGTTCTCCTTGACGTTCTAGGTACCACGATCATGCTTAAAAGCATCAACATGGCCATCAAGTAAAGGTCGGACTTCGGGAGCACAAATGATCCATAAGGAACAACTTCTAGAATAAGTCACACGAAATCCTCATGGAGCAGATGGTCAAATAGCTCAATCAAGATACTACAATGATAGATCTACCGGCTAGGTGTGTCCGCCAGAACATCAACCTTGTCGGGACCTACATCATAGATCTTGGAAAAGTTCCAACCATCATATTTGCCTGAGATTTAGATCTTGTTGGTAACAGGATATTTCAGACAGCATGTCTGGAAAAGAAAGTTTGCAACACAAACCGACAAGATGACCTTGCGAGATTCTCGGGAGATGAGCTACGATAGCAAGCTCCAAAACATGAGCTGGTTCTGCTACATACATGTGAACACATTGTCCAAGACAAGCATGACCACGTAGAAGTCTTACAACAAAACACTACCGAGTTCAGGTGGGGAACCATCATCGAGGATAACGAAGTCCTTGCATAAGTCTTGCTCTTAAGAAGGAACTTCTTATCCTGGAACAAATGAATCAGTGGCCTGGTGTGCTAGGAAATACATATGGAATGGAGGTAGCGATCCTATCAAACCATAGAATACTTTGCACATGCATGACTGATTTGGGATGATTCCAAAGGAAACAAAACAAACTTTCTCAAATCCACGGAGGCAACTTACATCAAATGCACATGAGCTAGAGAAAATCACTTCTTACACCAAACATATACTTCATGGGTTAGCATGAAGATAATGCCTATGTAAATTTCCAACACTAGCTTGATGTTCAACACAAATCATGGAGGGGACAAGCATGTTGTGATGGGCTCAACAACAATTCATCGAGGTTTCCATACAAATGGAACTCCATAATCATGGAAACAAGGTAATAGCATAGGTCAGACCCAAAAGATATAATGGTGTATGCTCGAGGAAACAACCACGGGTAAGACAACATTACGAACATCGTTGGTTCTGATTTCATTTGATGATAGCCCATACTCAAATCAAGGATTGGATAATACAATAGCGCCAACAACTGACCACGAGGATCAATCAATGAAGATATCATCTTTCTTCATCAAACACACAAACGCAAGGATATCCCTTTGACAATGAACTAAGTGGGACAAGCTTTCATCTTCTAAGTATCCAAGTTGTTGTTTAGCTCAACCAACTAGCTCAAGGTATCCAACACAGATCCTTGGAGAAAGGGTGATTTACAAGAAACTAACTTAATCACGAGCTCAACATAACGTCCATGGAACAACTTGGTGATACTTCCGTGAAGATATCTGGAAAATCACGAACCACCAATATGTTACTAAGCTCGAGAGCAATCTTGCTTCTAAGGCAAGATGATGTGATCAAATAAGCAAGGGATTGACACAATCCTACGTCTTTGATCGAAGAATGCACCAAGAAATATGGACTAGGTAGCACAATCTATCTTAGTATGATGATTCAATAACCAGCACACTAAGAATGAGAGTATCGTCTGTTAACTACCAAGCAACGGAGTTGCTAGGGGTATTGATTTCACACATCACAATAAAATTGTCGGTATTCCGGTTACAATAACACGGAGACCGAGGAATGAACGATGATGGCGAGAGGTATCACTGTATCAAGAGTTCATAGGAGGTGGTGCAATTCCTATGGCATTCTTGACATAAAGATGGTAATACTCCATGGTAGAACAGAACAAAAGCTGGATTGGCATTTTGATCTGTGGAATACAACTACTTTGACCAGTCCAAGAAATGGATGAGGTGCTGGAGTTTATTTCTCCTAGTCATTCCAGAATAGAATGGCTTGATGGACCACAAGAGTGAAAGGCATCAATGAACACAAATGCACAACTACTCCTGACCAACAATTGACAGACGAAGGTCAGATAACAACTAAAGAGGGACAACTCAAAGGGACATATATCTTTCTGTGTTGTGGATGCATAGATTAGTATGTTGAGTAAAGCTCAACATTTCTTCCGGATAACCCATGCAGAAAGGTAGAACTGGCGGATTCACAATGTAGAATGGAGAACTCATCAAGAGCACTCTGGTTGTGATCTTTTGGTTCAAAAGAACTTCTGCCATAAGCAATTCATGGTATTTGGAAGAAAGAAATACCACGGACCTCGAGGACTACCACAAAGGTTACTAATATCCTAAAGGAACGAGCAAACACTATCTACACGAAGTAAGTAGAGTGAATCTCGGGTTCAAGAACCCAGGAATAGAATGCCTACTAACTAAGTGGCATCACAGGATGCTTTCGAGAATGATGGCCAGAATCATCACACTAGGAATACAAATCAGAGCTAGATTACTGGGTGGTTCTCTAAGATACCCTAGTGTCATAACAGTAGCTTCAACATACACTACAAAAAAAATACACTTCCGTGATGATACATGTTTGTCACAGTAGGTCGCGTTTTCTGTCATGCATGTACATCCATGATGATTTTATGACAGAATCAAGATAGTCATACCTGTCTTTGTCGTAGAAGTGTTCCATGACATTACCAAAATTATCATCACGGAAGTGTCCACTTTCATGACGATAAATCGCGTGTCACAGAAGTGCTTTCGTCAAGGGTGACCGACACATGGCATCCACCGTAACGGAACGCTGTTAAGCTATCGGGTCGAGTTTTGGATCCGATAACCCGTTAACAGCCCCGACCAATGGGGATTTTCCACTTGTAAAATTATCATTGGCTGGAGGAAACACGTGTCTGCTCATCGTTGGGACAGATGTCATCCACTCATTGGACGTAAGGCGCCTATGATACGTCGACACGTGGCACGACCCAACAGAGGCCCATTCCTGTGAAAAGGCCGGCCCGTTTGACTTGGTCAAAAGGTGGCGGGCCGGCCCATGGAAAGCCTGTTAACGGCCTGTTCGCATATAGCCCATTTACGGCCCGCTAACCCAAGGCCCGTTACGCCCTATCCGAATTAGGCCCAGTAGCGTCATCAGGGCCATCCAATATGATACCAGCCCGTGTTCACTTCTCGGCGCATGTATGGCCCATGACGCGTCTTCGGCCCATATGAGGCCCTATGTAACTCTTGGCCTATTAACGGCCCGTGGTGAAAGCGGCCCGTAATGAACAAAGGTATCACTTTACACCCATTAACGGCCCGTGGTGAAACCGGCCCGTAATGAACAAAGGTATCACTTTATACCCATTAACGGCCCGTTATTCCGTTGGGCCGTTTCTAGCCCATGTTATCTTTTGGCCTTCTCGAGCCCATTTATTCTTGGGCTCATTTCCGATTCGCTTACTTACGGCCCGTTCTTGTCATTTTACGCTTGTGGGCCAAATTCAGCCCGTGGTTACATTCGCCCGTTTGTGGTCCGTTAATACGTTGAGCCGTTTTCATAGCGTCATCAACACGGCCTATTAACGATGGCCCGTTATGGTCGGCCCATGAACGGACGATTCCAACTCTAGCCCGTTCTACGGCCATAATGCGGTCTGTTTGGCCCATGTTTGTGTCGATCATACGGCCCGTATAAGGCCCATTGATGATAGGCCCGTAGAAAGCCCATTGTTTCTACGGCCCATAGAAGGCCCATTGTTTCTACGGCCCGTAGAAGGCCCTCTGTTTCTGACCGCGATGGGAGGCTCGGTGTCACTACAAGAATATTAGCCCATGGTTATTGTGGCCTAGTTTTAAAAAATAGGTTATTGCAGCCACTAGCAAACCGAGGAAAAAGAACTGCAATGACTACAAGCAAACAAATAAACAAGACAACAAGGAAATAAATAAGCAAGCAACTAACGCTAGGCTATCACGGCTATTACACATAGTACATCCACTGGGCATCAAAGTTCGCCACCAGTGCAAATATAGGGAACAAAGCAGCATATCATATACACTGGTTGTCAAAGTTAGCGACCAGCGCAAATAAACGCCGCAACAAAACAAATCCAGAACTGAAACCACTTCAGAAGATCTCAAGAAACAATTCCTGGGTACCCATAATGCTGGCAAGATGCTTAGCAAGCTTATTAACTTTCTCTTGTTTGGCGCTTAAATCCTCCGGTAACTTTGTTGCACCGGAAAATATGCATCTGAATTCTGCGAGGACTTCCTCGTCCTTGACTTCTGTCATGACATCGATCGATGTCTTTCAACTTGAAGTTGAGACTCAAGAAGGCGAACTGTTTGAGCGTGAGTTCGAAGAGCTTGTTCCAGCGGTAGTGGCGATGCTTCGAACACTACATCAAGACAGGACTTTTGGGTTCTCTCACTGTTGTCAAGATAGTTTTTATCAGCTTTTTTGGAGACCAACAGGATGTCTCACTATCTTGAACCTTATCTGCATTACTTCCTTTACCATTGGATAACGCGGTACTGTTCTCCAATATTTTGTCCGCATTCTAAAAGAGAAACAAGCAGACACATCACATGTTTACCATGTTGTATATGAAACTCATTTTGGTAAATGAGTTCTGTAGTAAAGTGGACAGGATAACAACATGAAACAGACATATATCTATGTACCATGGTCACTTTATGGTCTATATCATTTTAGTTTTTGTTGCCAAATCAAGATAGAGACACAGTTCAAATAATATTTGTTCAAGACAAAGCAGAATAGACAGAATATAAGTGTGGGTAACTATAGAGCAATAACAACACTTGTAATGTGCATGACATGAGAACATAACTGTTTATTCAATTGAAATTGAAATCAACATAGAGTAGGTTACAACAGCAAACCAGTTAAAGAAACAGGTTTAAAACATACCTGCTATGCGCCATTGGAGTTTCAATTCCATCCTTCAAATTTGAAAATAGTTGGTATGAGTAAATACAAGAATGCAACAAAGAAAGGAGTATGAACCATAGCTACAGAACCTGACCTAAGGACAAATCTTCTTCTCCTTTAAGCGTTGAGTTGGGATTCGGAGTGGTGGTCCTCGTGCTTTGGGCTCTGCAGTTCCCTTACTAACTGCTCGTGTTTGGGTGCTCCGTGGTGGAGACGGTGCTGTGTCAACTGGAACTGGGTTACTATCTGCCGGGGTTGGGGTTAGAAGGGGTGTAGCTAGTTCTCTATCCAACTGGGTAGGGGTACAATCTGCGAGAGTCTAGGTTATGTGTGGTGGATCTGGTCCTTGGGAAAGTACAACCGTGGTTCTACCTGCATCAACTGGTAGCACTATCTTTTCTGAAGACCGTGTTGTTACTCCCTTAGATACTGCCATCATGCTCTCCAATTCAAATGGATGATAAACAAGAAAAGTAATTGAAAGTATAGACATTGTATGATGAGCAGGTGCAATGGATAGTGGGGAATAAAAGAGGGCATGAAATAATTCATATTTATGTTGTCTAACCAAACAGGATAGCATGACACAATTTCACATATATGATGGCTAACTAAACGAGGATAGCATGACACAATTTCACATTATGATGGCTAACTAAAAAGATGGAAAGACATAGTTCAAAATATGAGACTTTGTAAAAGCAGGATGACATGACATAACTATATAATGTGTTTATTAAATAGGTTGGCATGCCATAATTCACATACATTCACGGATAGAATGCCATAATTCAAAATATGATGACCTGTAAACACTAAACAGATGAGATGATATAACTATATGATGTCTTTATTAAATGGGTTGCCATGCCATAATTCAGATAGATGATGTGTACGTACTATGTAAACATGATGGCATGATATAATTCAAATATATGATTTATATAGTAAGCAAGTAAGCAGATGGCAATCCATATATGATGTAAAAACTAAGCAATTTAAGACAACATGCATGACATGGGTAATATAACCATGCAAAGTTTGAGAATAGACCTCAGGGGGGACATAGGACTGGTCATCAGTCTCTGACTCCTCCTCTAAGGAGCTCTCTGTAACCAGCAAGATGTCTGCTTCAGCAGGTAGCATTGTCTGCTCTGAATACCTTGTTTTGACTCCAGATACTTCCATCACCGCTTTAAATGGCTGATGCACAGGAAGAGTAGTTGAACATACAAACGTTGTCAACAAATGGAACACGTAATACAAAAAAATGATAGCATGATATAATTCACATACATGATGATTGGCTAGACAGCATGGCATTGCATAATCACATATATAATGCCTTTGCAACAAGATAGCACTATATAATGTCTTGCAACAAGATGGCAATGCATAATTCACATATATGGTAATTAGACACTGAACAGGTGGCATTCACACAAAGCATGTCTAAACTAATCAAATGACATAGCAATGCGAGACACCATACGAACGATATGAGCAACATAACCCTGCCAAGTTAGAGCATACACCTCGGGGGGGGGGGAGGGGGATAGGACTGGTCATCTGACTCTGAATCCTCCTTTGAGGAGCTATCCGTAACCAGCGAGGTATGCACTTCGTCAGATAGCATAGTCTGCTCTGAAGACCTTGTTTTCACTCCAGAATTTGCCATCACCGTGTCAAATGGTTGATGCACACGAAGAGCAGTTGAATGTACTAACATTGTTGACAAATATAATATGTAACGCAAAAAAAGGATGGCCTGATATAATTTACATATAAGATGACTGGCTAAGCAGGATGGCATTGCAAAATTCACATATATGATGCACAGCTAAACAAGATGGCGTTGCATAATTCACATAAACGATGAATAAACTAAGCAGATGGCATTCACACAAAGGATGTCTAAACTAATCGGATGACATATTTGATGTATAAAGTAAGCAATGCAAGACACCATATGCATGATATAACCAACATCAAGATGCCAAGTTAGAGCGAAGACCTCGGGGGTAAATAGGAGTTGTCTTCTCCTTCCTAATCCCCTCGAATGTATATCTTCCTCTCGATTACAATCCGAAATGCGTGGAGGGGGGGTGCCTTTGCGCCTACCATGGAGCGACGTCTGCATGAAATTTTATTGCTACGCAAGGCTCGTCTCTTTTGCTCTACATGTTCAGCTCCATTGTTTACAATAACTGTCATGCATAGGAATAAAACATAGTGAGATTATGTAAGGAGTGCATGTAGAAATCCAGAGTGATGGTAGCAACCTGTGGATAGACCCAAAACCAATAATAGCGAGTGATAATGGCTTCAGTTAAAAAATACAGATAATGGCTTCTTTACTGTTTGTTTCCCACCCAACATGAAACTCATAGTAGACACCGGAGATTAACCAGATAGTAGATAGATACTATTGATAGCGGCTCCGATATGTACTGCACAACCATTTAAAAACTCAAGTTTTACCATTAGTTTGGAGCTGACTCAGAGTCTAATCGGTGAACAGGACGATAAAGTAGCATGTAATATTAAGCGATGCATAACGTGGCGAACCACGAAAGAGTGCGACCTCTCTTGCAGACTCCATCTAGTCCTCGAGGTCATCTGCTCGGTTGATGATGGTAATGTCACGATTATCATGGCTGCCGGTAAGGGAAGACGATCCGAGGTGGCGAAAGACAGATGGAGGCGGATCCCTCGTCTTTGGACCGTTCTATCGTTGGAGCAGCTGAGCTGGGGTGGACGACGGTGCAGCAGGAGCGGGACAAACCACGCAAGGTTTTCTTTGACAACTATCTGTAAGAGAAGTAATTATGTAAGTGCTCGTTTGAATTGGAGGATTCCAACAATGCAGGGATAGGAAATAGACAGGAATAGGATAGGAATGCACGTGCAAAACAGAGAATTTAAAAACACATGATTTCTGCCAATCTGGGTGTTTGATTCACAACAATTGGAAGATCACAGGATGCAAAGAAGCATGGTGAGATTAAGTCAAACCGCAAGAAAATGTAAGGTTATAATGTTATTATGCTACTATCTCTTAGTCTTCTGCTTCATGAATAGGAATTTGAAAAGGAGGACACGTGAAAATTAAAATTCCTACATTTTTTCTTTCAAGGAGACACTAAAGGAACAAATCCGTGTGCTCGATGGACAATATATATAACATGTAGAGTAAATCAGAGATGCAACAAGTGTACAACCTCTTTGGCGAAGCCATGTTGATCTCAGCGTGATTGGGTTGGCCGGTGAGGATGCTCCGGCTGACTTTGCTGTCGGAGGAGGGGAAGAAGATATTAGGCGTCTGGAGATGGAGCCCGAGGTACTACTCTGCTGTGATAGAGAGTTTTGTCGTTGGAGCAGCTCCGATGAGTTGGACGGCGCCGATGCTGAAGCAGGACAAGAGAGACAACGAAAAACATTAACCTGAGTGGAATTCTAATAGCATCTCCAATACATGACGTAAAATACATAACCACAAAGTGCTAGATGTAAAATACATCAGCCGCTCATCTCTGAACTTAAGCGTCAAACTGAACTTGATTGTCAAAACTGAACTTAAGCTGTCAAAACTGAACTTAACTATCAAAACTGAATTTTGTCATTTAAACTGAATTTTCTTTGTCAAACTGAACGCACTAGCAAGGTGAGGCTACACGTCAGTCGGCTGACTTTTTCATCTCTGGTCAGTCGATTTTACAGCCGTTGGATACGAAATCAAGGGCATGCAGTTCATCTTCAACCTCCACCCCCCTAAGCCGCCAGCAACCACCGGCCAAACAGCAGCCCCTCGCCGCCCGCGGCCGGCGGTGCCCGCCCCGCCCGCCCCAAAAACACTCCCCACCACCGGTCCACTGCCGCCCCGGCCATCCCTCTAGGCCCCCCGTGCCGAGCTTTTTCTCCGGCGATCCCCACGCCACCGCCCCGCCAACACCACGCCACCGCCGGCGACCACCGCCCCCATCCTGAACCCTCAGATAGATAGTGGGGTACCTCTCCGGCGAGCCCCCCTCCCCGCTGCGGCTGATTCTTCCATCACTCCGGCGACCCCCCCACCCCACCCCATGAAAATCGACTGACCCAAAAGTCGATTCAGTCGACTGAAGTGTAGCTAAATTGGAGCAGCATCGCAAGCAAGAGCAAGAGCGAGAGCAGCATTGCGAGCAAGAGCAATAGCAAGAGCAGACCAGGCAGGGGACCGAGAGCAAGAGCAGAGCAGCAGCGCGAGCGAGAGCTAAATTAGCAGCATCTCCTACTGATGTGGACGTCGCCGCCGAGGGAGTGACGTTGTGGAGGAAGTGGCCGGCGACGCCGCCGTGGATGGAGCCGCGCCGTGTCGGCTCGGGACTGAGCGCCGGCAGCACCGTGAGATCGAATCATGAAGAAAATGCGGCGATTAGTGTACAACCTCTTTGGTGGCGCCGATTAGGCTGCAGCTTGATTCGAGGAAACGGTGATGATGATGATCTTCCGGTGGTGCAGGTGAAGATGGCGGTGTGGGAATGGAGGTGGCGTGAAAGACGAGGGGACGTCGGGGCAGCTCCTTGGAGGTGGAGGACGGGGTGGCTGAACCGGCGGGACGATGAGATCGACGACGGATCCTCATCCGGTACGGTGGATGAGGGACGTCGAGGTGGTGTTGTGGACGACGTCGTCGGGGAAGAGGCTCCGGCTGGGTGGCGGACGGAGCAGGGTGTGGGGTTTCGTCGCGGGTTTTCGCGGCCACGGTGTATGAATGGGTGGGTGGATGGGTTGGCAGTGGGGAACCATGGCTTAGAGACGCGCTTGTCCGAAATGTGGTGTAAGTTACGGAAGTACCCCCCACCGATTTGAGGCGGTTCTTTCGGTTCAGGGGTACCACGGGCATTTCCCGTGTCGGGATTTCATAGGAGGTGGGAGTTTTCGCGCGCGTTGTAATTTCGGAATAGCAAGGCGTGGGTTGAGATGGAGGTTGTTGTCGGAGCACAACGAGACAAAGATATATCTTAAATATTTCGAGCTAACAAGGCGCGGGTTGAAATTTCCGGACAAGCCTAACGTGTACTGTACCAAATCAATGCGCACTAAAAATGTCATTCAAAACTTTGAAGTCATGTTATGTTCAATTAAAATATTCCGCTACATGTATAATGCATGCAACCTACTACTCAAATGAACGTTTTAGTGCATTCCAAACGTATATACTACCGCTTCAATATGAACTAAATTTGAATTTGTTTCTCTATTTGAATAAGGTCTACAGTAATGATTGTTGTGAAGTCAAAGCATTTGAATTCGTTTCTCTATTTTAATAAGATCTACAATCATCATTATTGTCAAGTTAAACCATCGTTTGTGTATTATCTTCACAAAGACACCACATGATTAGTCTCGAGTTACATATGAACTATGTGTACTATATGAACTCGAACTAGATTTTTTGAATCCACTTTATTTTGATTTCAAATCACATTACATTTATAGCTCTAGCTAGATCTTCATAATCTAAACCATGTCTCATATGTATAATGTACTTATCACATTATGTATGGTGCCCCGCCTCACGCCTACAAGTATTTAGATGTGAGTTGCAAACACCACACATTACCACAAATTCAAATAAAATGTGAGAATGTTTGATATATAGTATTGTTTAGATTGTTCGATATTTAGTTGTAAGCTGCAAACGCCACACATTATCACAAATTCAAATAAAATGTGAGATTGTTTGATGTATAGTATGGTTTAGATTGTTCGGCATTTAGTTGTGAGTTGCAAACGCCATGCATTATCACATTATGGTATAACATGTGCACAGCACATGTATCACCGCTATATTCATGCATGCAATGTTTAAAACACTATGATCTCCTGTTCAAATATATGAATCCGCTTTCATATCAAATTATGATCTTTGTTAGTCTCTTGCACCCACACAATCCTCTAACCTTTGTAGCTACCACTAACTTTCTCTCGTGCATGAACACACCCTCCTCTCCCTCCCCCTCCCTCGGCATTCTATCCACCGGGCACATTCATTTTTTTCTCTAGGTCGTTCTCCCAGAGTCTCCACAACTCCTTTCTGACACACACCGATCGATAAACCTATCCAATGATGCCTGCATACAACATACACACACACCTTCAATCTCCTCCTTTATGTGTCCTTGCCTCGTGTCTCTCATATGGTCAGACACACGTGTAAACTCTCGCCCCTCTTTTCATCGATCTCATAACCGCACACTCCTCCCCTATCTAGCTAGTAGTTGGGCCTCTCGCACCACCTCCTAGCTCCATTCTCTCTGTCTATCTGTCTCGCTGGGCCTTATTTGCCTCTAACAAATGGATGTACACCGACCGGTCTCTCGCTATACATATAGCTAGCTAGGTCCTTATAACTCATTTTACCCACATGTCGATCGATCTACCTCATTAGTTTTGTCTCTCCCTTCCTCCGACAAACAACAATTGATCTACCGATCTAGTTAGGTTTGCTTACCAAACACATGGTTCCCCTTCATCGTCCATGGATGCGTCCCGACAGATCTATCACGCATGTGCACACATGTAAACACATCCCCACTTTTATTTATAGCATTGCAGTTCCACCCTCGGTTTGTCTAGTAGGCCTCTCCCACCATCTCCGAGAAGCAACTCCATCACCCATCCGGCCTCTACCCCTCTCCCCCCTCTCCCTCCCTCTCTCTCTACTCTCTCTCTGTCCCGTCATATTTCCCGCCCTTCAGTTATGTATGGATGTCGACCGATCTCCCTCAAGACATAGTTGGGTGTCTCCTTCTCAACACATATACGAGTTGTTCTACCTCTATAGTTAGGCCTCTCCCTACCCCTCCCCCCACCCCCCTTCCCCCCACACACACACTGATACATCGAGCGCTCTAGTCATATCTCCCTGCCACACACAAACTTATCATGTGCCCTCTAACGTTTCGGTAGGCCAGTTGCCCTATATCTTGACTTGCACACACACACAATTTCGATGGCTCTCTTCATCGATCTCGCACCCACCCACTTGATCCTCTCTTCGACACTATCGATAGCTATGACCCCTCCCTCTCTTCTCGTGGATTGCCCGACCCTCTTTGTATGATATGGATAGGCCTCCATTTCACACACATTGCATGCAAAATTTTGTTTGAGATGTCATCGACACATATTCCCACAAATAATTCACGAAATCAACCCCCACCCCACCCCCACCCCCACCCCAAAACAAAAAACACTCACGAACGCGGTTTGTATCTCTCACACACACCCACGTAGGTGGGGTACGTGCAGGAAGTGAAGAGGTGCATGCACGGCGCATGTACTCCCGTCTCTTTCCCAACCACACCCGCACGGGTACATGGTGGAGCTCAGTTCTGTATGAAAAAGGCAGCCCACGTGGTAATTTGGCACGTGTACTGGTTGTCCACTTGGTGGAGGGAGGATCATCTACCACGGGTGAACAAACAAATTGCGACTTGACGTGTTATGTTAAAAAAATAGGCAAACCATGTGGGGCCTACCTTAGAGGCAAGACTTTTGATGTGCCCGTCAACTTGCAGAACAAGGAGAAGCTTGCTTAATACGCTATCTCCCCCGCCCACGGGCCCGGTGGCTCGCATGATGAGGTGAAGCTTGCTCCGCCTTACGCCCGCTCCCTCGCCCATGCGCGCGGTGGCTCGCAAGACGAGGAGAAAAATCTACTACTCCCTCCGTTTACTCCTCGTCCCTACTACCTTGGTGATAGAGATTATATCATATTGTTTGGAATATATATGTCCTTTAGATTTCAATATGAACTACTAGTACATACTCCAAACATTGATGTATATAGACGTATTTTAGAGTGTAGATTCACTCATTTTGCTCCATACTAGCAAGATGCCCGTGCGTTGCACGTAACATCAAGATGCATTTGTATGACTTGTTTTCTTGTGAGAGAAAAGGATGAACGAGGGAAGGCTTTATTTGCAAATGTGGAGAGGTGTGTGGGTACCTTTTTGCAAAATTGCCATAGTTTCTTTCCTATCCATCAGATATAAATCGGACGGCCTATATTGCAGGATGGCAGGCACACCATCATCACCAACTCGTATTTTTATAGGAGTAGAGATGTAGCACTCTCCCTCGCCCCACGACCCTCGCCCACGTGGTGGACGTGCAGCAATTCATTCGGTCTCACATAGCCAGAATGATATATACTGCACTAACATTATTGCTCGACTTCCCGAAGAGGCGAAGAGCCAATCGCAAGGTTAATATTTTGGAGATGCCAAGCGCAAGGTTATAGGAGAACGAGTAGTAGGTGCCGCGTCATTTATAAATAAAGGTTTTTGTTCTTCAGTGGCACGTATGCAATATGATAGGTTCATATGGAGAGAAAAGGAAACCGCTCCACTATATACATAGTTAGGACGGGCCAGCCTACACGGTTGCTTGCTGGGGTTGCTCTCTTCACACTCTCTCACACAAAACGCAAGTGGCCACATCTCTAACATCCCGGCGGATCACGTCCGCTTGGGGAAGGGGTGGATGCTTAGTGTAGATGCGGTGGCTGCCGCCGACGGTGAAAACCCACCGCCGGCACGTCCCGATCAGGGTCCCCGCCATTCTCTCTCACAAAGCCGGTGAGGTTGCCTTCGTCCTTGCTCCTTTGCCGCGACGTGGGCGATTGCCGCCTCCGCCGCCCTCCTCAAGGTTGAGCTACGTCCCTCGTGTACAACTCCGTTTACAGCCGGCTTGCACCACTGCTCCATTGCCCACATCACTCCTGTGGATATTTCTCTACTTCTTTGCCCCGCACATACCTCTCTTGGCTTCTACGTCTTGTATTTGTGATGAGTTTATGTCTCATCAACTAGTCCCGATAATCTTATTCTAATCACGCTTCTTCAATTTCTTTGCCACGGGGATGCTCAACTCGATTTTGGTGAAACTACACAAAATGATCCGATGGTCAAAAGGTTGCAAACTTCATTTATTAGGAAGCTCGAGCGTTGCCAAAGAAATTGAAGCCTAGTCAGGGTTCACGGTTCAAGGGCTAGGGACTGCATGGATCATTTTTTTCTTTAGCTGCCTCTGTTCCAAAATAAGTGTTAACTTTAGTAGTAGTACAACTTTGTACTACTAAAGTTTGCACAAAGTTGAGACACTTATTTTGGAACGGAGGAAGTACATATTTGCTATGATCTGTCAATCATTGAGATGCAATAGCATGCATGTTAGTCTCCTTTGTATTTGATGAAATGTTGCAGCAGGCAACCTTGGGACTTAAGATACATGTAATAGAAGCTAGAAGCTTCATAGCATTGTACAAATTTATCTCATCGATAAATTACAAGACGTACTATACTAGTACTTCCTCCGTTCCTAAATATAAGTCTTTGTAGAGATTTCACCATGAACCACATGCGGATGTATATAGATGCATTTTAAGTGTAGATTCATTCATTTTGTTCCGTATGTAGTTCACCTAGTGGAATCTCTACAAAGACTTATCTACTAGTAATAGCTAGCCCCACTACTAGGAATTCTCTATCCTCTCCTTGAGCCACATCATCAAAATTGATGTAGCCGTTAGATGAAGTAAATCAGTCCATAATAGCCGTCTGATCTAGACGTTGAGAGGCTCCATACTAAGCCACATGCAAGCATTCAGAAATACCGTGGCACATGCATGTGAGTGGGTTTTAAATCACATCAACATGTCTGCATGCAAGCATGCACCGGTAGCATGCATGTAAGTGAGCTTTTAAGTCACATTAACATGTCAAAAAGAAAAATATAATCACATTATGCAGTAGGAGTTGGCTGATCTTTTTTCCTTACGTGGGATGATCTAAATGATGATGGGAGTTTGTTTAGTTTGGCTACCACATTTGTCATGCGGTTATAGAGTTTTTTTAGTTCTATGAAATCGATAATTTTTGTGAGAGAGATATACCGCTGTTCATGATAGCAGCGAGGACTCATCTACTAATATTTAGGAGCGGAGGAGTATTATGTAAAGAGTTAGGTGTCGCACGGTGATAGTGTGAGGTGGGCCATGTAATCACTGAGCCTGCGTGTTTTCACTGCTCTTGCACTCCTCCGCTGTAAGAATGGAGAAAATTGTAATCTAGTACTCCCTCCGTCTAGGTGTGTAAGTCATCTTACGTTGTGCACCGCGACCAAGGCAGAGAGGAGAACGAGAAAATTTAATGTCTTTTTGCTAATTAATAGCATTGCATGCAATGAACTAACCACTGCATGTCATGTTTGTTAGTCTCAAGTCATTGAAAGCATGTACGGCCCACATCTCTTATTGGTTGATATGTCACAAAACAAGAAACGAGGAGGGAGTTAATGTACCGTGCCTAAGTGTTTTGGGATTATTTGGTTTTCGTAAGGTGACTTACACACCTAGACAGAGGGAGTAGTAGTAGTACCTCCTTCCACTGAAAGCGTGGGACATCCAGCAGTCCTACCACCTCAGTGATAAAGACCAATGAGCCGTCAAATGACATAGACCCAGCAGTAAGTTGGACGGACGAGGCAACCATCACTCTTGCGCCAGTGAGAGATCGCGTCCGCTGTGCCCGGGCATGAATGCGGCACCGATTCTTTGGAGCGGCGCTGACCGTTTTGGGTGGGAAGCGCGTGCGAGTGATGGAGGGGCTTTGGGTGGGCCAGGCTGGTCAGGAGCGGGCGTGGCAGCTGTCCGCATGTCCCTAACGGACACGCCCGGAAATGAGAGGATGCACCGACTCTCGCGGCTAAAATCATACACTACACACCATCTCTCTGTAGGAGTAGGTCGATCCATCGCACTCTCTAACACACACATGATGTTAAACACACACACGCACACGCACACACCTTGGTCCCGTTGCACCTTCTAACTTGACTTATTACACCTAGACGGAGGGAGTAGTAAGTATACGAGATACGGTGGAACACTGACTTAAGTCGAATACAAGTGTCCAAAATTTGTATGCATGTTATAATAAGGATTCACTTAAAATAGTACGTGAGCGAACAGAGGGATCAATTGGACAGTGTTCCCAAGCAGTAGCGAGATGTGTGAGGTAAGATACACTGCTGGCGCTTTTAATTTTTCTTATTAATTTGTTTGTTTCACCCTCTGACTGGTGGGACCCAGCGTACTACTGTGGCGCCCTCGATTCAATCGTACACTAATCATACACGCAAATGTGTACGATCAAGATCAAGGACTCACGGGAAGATATCACAACACAACTCTAAACACAAATTAAAATAAAACAAGCTTTATATTACAAGCCAGGGGCCTCGATGGCTCGAATACAAAAGCTCGAAAACACAAGAGTCAGCGGAAGCAACAATATCTGAGTACAGACATGAGTTAGACAAGTTTGCCTTAAGAAGGCTAGCACAAAAGCAACTACGATCGAAAAGGCAAGGCCTCCTGCCTGGGATCCTCCTAGGTCACTCCTGGTCGTCGTCAGCGGGCTGCACGTAGTAGTAGGCACCTCCAGAGTAGTAGTCGTCATAGGCGGTGGCGTCGGCTCACAGGCTCCATCGTTTGGTAGCAGCAATCGAGTAGAGGTAGGGGGAAAAGGGGGAACAAGGCAACCGTGAGTACTCATCCAAAGTACTCGCAAGCAAGGATCTACACTACATATGCAACATTATCAAAGGGAGGATGTATATGTGGATTGGCTGCAGAAATGCCAGAATAGAGAGAAGGCCTAGTCCTATCGAAGACTAGCATCTTCTGGAAACCACCATCTTGCAGCAACCGGAAGGAGTAGAGTAGCATAAAGTAAAGTAGTAGTGTTATCAACCTCAGCCAGAGATCCTTTCTCGACTCCCTGCGAGAAAGAAATCCCAGAGCCATACTATCCAGTTATCATCACAATCCAGTTCTCATCACCATCCAATTCTCATCACAAGTATCCAGTTCTAGTTGTATCGATCGGGATACAACTCCAAGTGTCCGTTACCGTAGGACAGGCTATCGATAGATGTTTTCTTCCCTGCAGGGGTGCACCAACTTACCCACCACGCTCGCTTAACTCCGGTCGGACACACTTTCCAGGGTCATGCCCGGCCTCGTCCAAACAATACGCCGCAACCCGACCTAGGCTTAATAGAGAGGCCAGCCCGCGGACTAAACCTATGCCCCAGGGTCATGGGCCATCTCCCCGAACTCCTCACGCTATTGCGGCCGGTGAGCGGACCTAGCTACCTCCCTAAAAAGGCAGAGCTTACCGGTCCAACCCGGCGCGCCGCCCGTCAGCCGACGTCTATTAAGCTTTGGCTGATGTATACGACGCGAGAACGCCCATACTATGCCCACGTGATGGTTAGTGCTATCGGGCCGGAGGCCCCTCGGATCAAATATCCAAATCGTAGTGGATTAGGAACGCAGCGGTAACAAGCGAGACTCACGAAAGATGTGACCCCGTTGCCCGTCGAGGACTTGCGGCAAGGGCTAGGAATGCCCGCCACGCCTCGTAATTATCTCGCGGGCACCTTCCAGGTCAACCCGTCTCCACATCACTCGCAATTAAGCACGCGCGGGTACCCCTCAGGGTCGACCCGTCTTTCCAAGTAACAGTGGTAAAGTCCAAGTAACCGTGTGTCCAAACATCAAGGGGAAAAACCCGAGGAATCACCCCCGGTGAATTCCACTCAATGTAGTCATCAAGGTGAACATAAGAGGATTCACCCTCGAGGTCCACACTTGAGGGGTTGCAGTGACAGTCGTGTCGGAAGTGGTTAAGGAGGAAATCACCCTCGATGACCACAACCGGATAGCTATACTCTGAGGTTAATATCGGAAGTCTTTGTAGAGGTTTCACCCTCGGTACTCGATAGTAACCTAGTAGTGTCGAGCAACTAAGGGAAGTGATGTGCGGTGTCGGGGCCTGGTCTTCGATCCCGTTGATCGGGTCTTCAATGATGAAGCGGCAACAAGGACAAGGTGAGGGGGGTCATCGATGGGTCTCTAACCAACCTATACTAGGCAGTTTAGGATAAGGTGTAAGGTACAACAATGAGATACAAAAGCAGGCTATGCATCAGAATAGGTGCAAACAATAACAGTAGCAAAATCTAATGCAAGTATGAGAGAATGGAATGGGCGATATCGGGATGATCAAAGGGGGGGCTTGCCTGGTTGCTCTGGCAAGAGAGAGGGGTCGTCAACACCGTAGTCGAACTGGCCAGCTGCAGCGTCGGTCTCGTAGTCTACCGGAGAGAAGAGGGGGAAGAAACAATGAATACAAAGTAAACAGATGCATATCGATGAATGACATGTCAATAAGCTATGCTAGTCGGGCCCTAACGTGGTATGAGGGGGGTCTTGGTTAAGGGGAAACATCCGGAAAGTATCCCGGTGTTTGAGTTTTCAGGCGAGGAGCCGGAGGGAAAAGTTGCAGGTTCGATAGGTTAGGGGTGTGTGGCGGACGAGCAATTGCGTATCCGGATTCGTCTCGTCGTTACGAGCAACTTTCATGTTGAAAAATATTTTAATCCGGTTACGGATTAAAAGATATGATTTTTAAAAGATTTTAATAATTTACGGAATTTAATTAATTAATTAATTAATTCAAAAATGTATTTATGACGTCGACATGATGTCATCTTTGACATCGGCCGATCAACAGGGTTGACCAAGTCAACCCTGACATGTGGGTCCCGTTCGTCATCCTCTGTTAACTAATTAACCTAATTAAGTTTAATTAACAGTAGTTAATTAGGTTAATTAGTCATTAGGTTAATTAATCAGGATTAATTAAATTAATTAATTAATTAATTGATTAGCTTTATTCATTTTATTTATTTTTATTTAATTTTCATTTTCCTTTTTATTTTTAAAACCGTTCAGTGGGGTGGGGCCCCCATGTCATAGGCCCCAGGGGCCAAACGGGCGTGCGGGCGTGGCCCGTTCGGGCGCAATCCAGGGGGACGCGGGCGTGGGCGCCCGCCCGATCCCGCGCCGGCGTGGTGGAGGGGGCCGGCCGAGACCGTGGCCCGACGAGGAGCCGGCGAGGGTGGTCCCCGGTGGGGTTTGGAGGCCGGGTCGGAGGCGGCGGAGGTAAGCGGAGGGGTGCGGACACGGCACAAGGCCAGCGTCGGCTGTCGGCGCGTGTCTCCTGTGCGCGGGAGGCCAGGGGGTTCGGTGGCCGAGGCGAGGGCGCCACGACGGGGAGATAGGGGAGGCCACGGCGGAGGCCGGGCGGTGAGCACCGGGCGAGGAGAAGAGGGAGGCAGGGGCAGCGTGGGCGGGCGTGGCGCGGTGACCATGAGGGGCGGGCGGCGAGCCGGGCGAGGCTCGGGGCTACGGTGGCGCCGGGAGGGGACGAGGGAAGCGAGGGAGAAGGCGAAGCTCACAGAAGTCACGGGGTCTAGGAGGCGGCGCGGTGGAGCTCAGTGGCGGCCAGCGGAGGGAGTCGAGGCGGCCGCGGCGTCAGGAGGACTCGGTGAGGCGGGGGTCGGGGCGACCCAGCTGCGGCGAGGCCTCGCGCTGGGACGACAGTGGGGAGGAAGGGATCCAGGCGGCGTCGAGGCGCGAGGGAGAGAGGCGGCAGTCGGGCGGCGGGGGTCGTCGGCGTCGGGCGGCCACGTGGATCGGCCCGATCTAGATCGAGGCGGGGAGGGAGAAAGGGGATCGGGGGGCAGTGAGTGGCTAGGGTTCCACCGAACGGGGGAGGGGGGTGGATAAGGTGGGGCGGCCGGTTGGGCCGGGCCATGGGGTGGCCGACTGGGCCAGGTGGGGGGGGGGGGGGCTGGCCCAGTTGGGCCAGTGGGGTTTCCTCCCCCACACTTTTTGTTTTAATTTTTGAAAACTTTTATTTCTTTGCCTATGTTTTCAATATGAAGTTGAACCGGGTTTGAATCAACGAGAGTTTAGTCACAGTAACCGAGGTGACGTGGCATGATTAGCGTGGGAGTACTGTAGCGTGATTATCCGGGCGTCACAACTACATGGAGAGAGGTAAGGTGACTAAGGCTGCATTATTTCTGCACCACTGTGGATAGTCTTACCACCAAAGCCACATGACACGATTATGATTGAAATCCCAATGACTCCCACACACACACAAAAACACGGCATGCTTGTCACACGAATGCAGGGATGTATAAAGGTTATTTTCCTCTCGTTGAACATAACGGGAGGGTTGTGTAGCTGGTTAGCCTGTTCGCTCATCAAACTTGAGGTCTCGGGTTCGATAACTACACTTGAGCATAATTTTTGCGGGAGGATTCTTTGACTGGTCAAAATGTTTTCTAGGGTTTGCACGCTTCACACTCTCTCTCCAGTATATATATATACACGCTGGAGCCTTAGCGCTTGTAGTTGCTCTCTTCACACTCTCTCGCCCTCTCCCGCTGGAGCCTCAGCGCTTGTAGTTGCTCTCTTCACACTCCCTCGCCCTCTCCAGATCTAAACAAGACTTCGTTGGCCTCTCTCTCTCCCCTCAGTGCTGCTCAAAGAGCCGACAAGATCCGTCCGCCGGGAAGGGAAGGAGGCTTAACGCTGTCGACGTCGGCGAGGGAGGGAATCCACTACCGATGCAGTTGTTCACTTTCCACCCAGCGGTGGTGCGGGAGGGCGTCCGACCCCTTCTTCTTCGCCGCCGTCCCGTCGCCCACCAAACCACGCCCCCAAGAACCTTAAGGTATAATTTACTTACTCCACATGCATTGCTCTAGCTGCATGTATATCATGAATCTTGGACATGGTTCAAAGAGGAAAGGAGTGAGGGAAAGTAGTGGGAAAAGTTGTACTCCTATATAGCATGAACCTAGGACGTGGTTCAAAGAGGAAATGAAGGGGGAAAGTTGTATAGCATGAATCTAGGACGTGGTTCAAAGAGGAAAGGAATGTGGGAAAGTAGTGGGGAAAGTTGTACCGCATAAATCTAGGACGTGGTTCAAAGAGGAAAGGAAGGGTCGAAAGTACTAGTTCAAAAAAGGAAAGGAAGGGACAAGGCTGTAGAGTTTGAGCAGGACTAGATTTGTCAGCTCACATAGGGAAAGGTGTCTAAAGATAACAAAAGCTGGGACCAACACAAATATGCTCCTTGGTTGTTTGTTCTTTGTTGCAACAGACTGTGCATGACCACAAGACATCGGTAGATGCACATGGTGCTTTGGTCGTCCATCCCGTGCAACTCATTAGTCTGTTGTTAATCTAAGGCCCTGTTTGGTTAAAAACTCCCTAGTCCCTACTTGCTTGGTTCCAGGGACTAAACATGGACTAGAGGTTATTAAATGACATGCTAAAAGACCATGTTACCCCTAGTAATGAACTAATAGAAACAAGGTGCAATGCGTGGCAGGGGCAACCGTTGGAAAAAGTCCCAAAAAGACTCCCTCGGGGTCTTCTTTCTTTAGTCCCAAATGCCCACTTTTAGTCCCTAAAAGACCCTCCTGTTTGGTTTAGATTGGACAGACACGGAGTTCTTTTAGCCCTACACCAAAATGTCCCTGTAAACAAACACCCTCTAATAATGCCGCTGGAAAATTGATGCAATGCCACAGTTAAAAGCAAATTACATGTTTTAACGAATTTTATTGTTAATATAATCTCTATGTTAATATTAATCAATGCCCCCGTTTGAGAAATGCTACTGTCTTGCTTTCTTTCCCATTTAGATAAGGTAGATGCTTCTTTTTGTTGGCTTCATGTCATCCACCGTTCTTGACCACTAATTGTTTCCTTTGCACCTCTGTGTAAACAGGGTTATCTACTTCACCTTGTTGCCATTGTGACCTTTTGTTGCCTTTGCACAAAACACTTTTGTTTTAAGAGTGTTTTGTGCAGTTCAACCAAAATGTCACAATCAAAACGTTAGCTTGATTGCTTGATCTGCGTGGAACTGCACAAGAGGAGATCTTACTTCCTATCCGTTAAGGCGAATTTGGTTCTGATCTTCTTCTTGTGAGTTGTTTGAATTCCGCATCATGAGAGGTCAGTACTAGCCTTCTTTCACATGATTCTGCAGTGTGCTTTCATATATTGTGCTACTTGTACGATAATGTTGCTTGATTTTAGTGAACTGCACAAATGGAGACAAGACTTCCAATCTGTATGTGCACCGTAATATCCCATTGAGGTAAGATAAGGATATTCCACAACTGCTGGCCTATATTTTGCCACTTTCATCAGAAAATTAAGTTTAGTACCATACTTGTGCTCCCTAATTGACATGCCAAATCTTACATTGAAGGCGAAGCTTGTCTGTTATTGAACCAAGTGATGAAGGGGAAGAACAAGCGGAAGAAAAACAAAAATCAACTCCGGTCTGTAATGAAACCTTTGGGAACTGTGATGACACAAGTAATGATATAGTTTTGCATCTTAATTTATTGCTATGGCTGGAACGAGCAATTGTTTTGCCACTGATTTGATGCCATACGTAATTATCTCTACTTGTGCAAGCAGGGATCTTCTTTGAAGATATCATATATTTTAGTGGAACTGCACAAGAAGATGTTGGAAACATTAAACTAATCGAGGAGTATATAGTAAGCATGGCCACCCCCGTAGATAGCAACAGATGGTTCCGGAGAAGTGCTTCATCTGTATGCTCTACACAATCAGCCTCCTGGAAAGGTTGGTACTCGCCCACTGATTTCATCCATATGATTGAGCTTTGTCATCTCTATTGGTGTTGTGCTACTGTTTAGATACTGTCATGATAAAGTGGTGTTGTCCTTGAGAAGTGCTTCATCTGTGTTGTTTTAAATATTTCCTTTCCTTTTTTCGAGCAAACATGGATGCTAGCATTTAGTAGTCCTCTTGTCTTTGCACAACAGGATCATCTTCCTCTGAAGAAGAATATGGAGTACGTGAAGTGACTAGTTCCGATTATGCCAGGATGAAGAAGCCATGTCTATCTTCTCATCAGAAGGAGCAATTGAAGGACGTTTACATTACTCCCCACAAGACCAAACTAACTTCAGCTCAGAAGGACTGGCAAATCTCCATTTTTTTGTTGTGATGCGCGAGTACAATGTTGTTCTAGGATTCTTTCTGGTGAGTTCCATTTTTCTAAAAGTGTGCTCTACATGGACCATGTATGTGCTTGTTGAAACTGTCAAATCATAGTACAATTTGCTTTATACTAATCACTTTTTTGTATTTGTGCAAACAGGGGTGCTCGACTTGATTTCAATGGGAATCGCACAAAATGTTCATGAATACATCGAATCATTCATTTCCACCACAAGAAAGGAGGTGCTGATAAGTTCAAGGCGTTGCAACATATAAGGGCGAAATCATACGAGCTACGCACGAATTTGGTTGATTTTGGTGGAACTGCACAAAAAGAATAGCTGGTTTATTTAGCACGAGGTGCCATATCAATGTCCGAACTGATGGCAAACCCTGCCCATTCCACAATCATAGGCATTTGATATTTTGGAATGGGACAACCTTGTCAAATTTTGCTCATTGATTTTAGCAAGACATGCGTTTGATATTTTGAATGGGGCGCCTTTCTTTGTCAGCAGCGTCGATCAATTTTTTCTTTATTCTTTAGTTGTGAAGTAAATATTGCCTCTGACATGTGAGTCGCTGAGATGCGTAATCATCGATTGTTTTGAATGTTCTCTATGAATTGCCAGGCCTGTGTGTTTGATTGCAATGTACAGAAACGCTAAAAAGCTTCTCAAACTCTTTGTACTCCTTCTGTTCTTTTTTACTTCGCACATTGTGAAAGTGCATACTTTTTTATATAAGATTGGTCAAAGTAGAGATATTTGACTGCAGAAAAAACTTGTATGCAGACTAGAAAGGACTGGAGGGAGTACATGTCAAACTGCTGCAAACGAGGTGATCACCCTGGGAATAATGCTAGTACGTATTGTTTTGCATGTTCATCCAATGCCAGTGACACAGGAATTCGAACTAACCGAAATAAATTCATTAATACACGGTCAGATTTAATATAAACATGCCGGATTTCATTACATTTCATACGTTCTTCAACTAAAAAGGGGTGCACTGGAGGTATAATTAATTAACCGAAGCTACCCACCTCTGTCTCGATGAGCCGAACAGAAGCTTCAGTGACTTAACTGCAGCGAGTGCGTAATCGACATGTGGCCTGTTGGGCCCACGTGTTAGTCAGCCAACTACACCAGCAGTTAAGTAGAAGCAGCGTTCTTCTCCAGCGCAGCTCTCCGACTCCACGTCGCCGTCAAGTAAAAACCGGCCGTCAATGGTCAACCTGCCTAGCTTGGCTTCAACCGGAGGGTAGCAGTGGTGGCCTTACTTGGACCCGAGCGACAGCGACCTACCGTGTTCTACTCTTCCTTGTTTTCTATGTGGCGCGGCCTCGTTGGTAGCGGGGAGGGGCCTTGGCGGAGCCGGCGATGTCCTATGTCTCGTTGCCGGCAGGCGACGCCTCAGTGGAGCGGTGGAAATCCTCCCCCACGTTGCCGACAGGGTGGGGCCTCGGCTGAGCCGGTGATGTCCTCTGCCTCGTCGACGCCAGCGGAGCGGGGACTCGTCTGAGCCGGCATCGTCCTCTGTCTCGTCCTCGGTCTCGCCAAACAGCGCCTCGCCCGCTTCATCGCCCTCTTTGCTAGCCTCTTTTTAGGCGGCCGCAGCCTCCGCCACCCGCATGCGGTACCGCCAGCGCTCGAGGCGGCCCTTGCGGGTGGAGCGGTACGAGTCGAGCAGCGCCTCCTGCTCCGCCCACTCCACGGCGATCTGCTCCTCCGCCTGCAGGTGCTCCTGGAGGAGATGGTGGTTGTAGGCGGCGTCGGCCTGCGCCTCCCAGAACTGCTCCTCACGCATCTGCCTCACCCTGTCCATATATTGGGCACGGGCCTCGCCGATGGTCATGGTGCAATGCACCGGTGAGGATGGCGCAGAGGAGGGGGTTGGCGCTGGATCGTCGACTACCATGTTCTCCATTGGGACATCGTCGTCCTCCGGCTGCCTGCCGGTCGGCAGCAAGGGCTGCCATCTCCTTGTGGTCCGTCGTCCGCCCGTCCTGAAGAGCGCTGGAGCGCGAGGAAGCCATGGTGGGCAGTAGTGGTGTGGACAGGAGAAAGGGAACGGATGCGGATGACTGCGGCTATGGCCGGTGCAGCAGTTTATATAGCAATGGTGGGTGGGCGGAGGGACGGACATGTGGCGTCGGAGTAGCCGCCTCGGCAACCGCATATCATTAATGTGGGAGACAGATGGACGGACGGACGACCCTTGTGTCGTTTGAAGGCGGAGCAATCGCCTGCACTGGGAAGCGGGGCGGGCGGCGCTGACTGTTTCGGGCGGAAAGCACGCGCGGGCGAGGAGATGACTTTACTTGGAGAGGATGACAATAGGGACCCACCAGGTCCATAGCCTCATGTACGGAAGTGCCTATTTATTATATATATATATATATATATAAAACTATAATTTATTTTGCTTCCTCCTGGCTTCCTGACATCACGGTCCCACACCATTATCAACCTCCTGGAGTAGTCAATAAACAAGAGAATTGCACAAGCAGTGGCCGACAGCTGGGACCAAGCAGCTCGAGCAGTATTTGTGTAGAGTTTTTCGATGTTTAGCCCAGATATTAATTTTTCTCCTCTGAAAAACAACGAAAACATCGCTGCAGGTATTAACTTGGCGGGCTGTGGCCCGTCTAGCCCAGGCCAGATATCCAGCCCAGATATTAATTTTTTTCAAGTTGAAAATGGCTAGCCCATTGTTATTCTCCGCCCCGCTGGGCTGCAAATCTTTCCTAAGAGGGATGCATTAGGCTTAACAAGAAAATGGGCTTTAAGAAATAATAAATGGGATGTAATTGTAAAATCAAGCGAGTAACTATAAAAAATGCACCAAACACGTGATTACTTTATAAATTACTATTTTTGGATATTGAAATTTTAATTTCATTAATTGTTGTGAGCGCAATGTTTTGTTGGATTTTTACGTAATATAAATTTATATTGAAATTATATTTAATCTGACTAGAAATTTTGGGATAAAAATATTTCGGATCCCATCAAAATGTGGGAAATTTTATTGAATTCTGTTTTGAACGGTTGGTTGAAATGGGCTATACTTTTGACAAACTGTAAATGGGCTGTAGTAAATTCCATTAGAATTCAAAAATGGGCTACACATTCTTACAAATCTCAAATGGGCTATAATTTCTCTGCCACACACTTCTGGCCTTACTAAGTTGACGCGTCCCCTAAAAAATAGAGTTGACGCGTATGCAAGGCTTTGTCAACTTATAATCAACACACGGTTCTAGCAGCAGTGACCGTTGGATATCCATCCAACGGATGCCGTGCTTCTTCTTCAATCTCGGATATTCTAGCTTCACCCGCCCAAAAAATGATTCCTCCCCCTGACATCTGGGGCGCACTGTTTCGGAAGCTTACCTGTGGGCCTACTAAGTTAACGTACCAAGGGATTTGTCAACTTAGTCAATATAAACGATTCTAGCTGCAGTGACCGTACGATGTCCATCCAACGGTCGTCGTGCTTCTTCAACCTTTGGTCTTCTTGCTCCAGCCGCCCAAAGCAGCGCTAGTAGTGCCACCTGCTCCTGCCTCCCGTGGCCGGCTGTGCTGCCGCGGAGGCCTCACCGCCCCATACTACTCCAACCGCTGGCCAGGCCATCCCTCCACTCACCCACACCCCCTGTTATTCTGCAGAGGCGACGCAAGGGAAGCCGAACCAGTGAACCCTCGTACTCCTCTCCGCGTGTGCATCCACTGCCGCGTCTTCCCCGGCTCCGCGTCGTCCCCTTCCTAGGCCTCGCCATCGTCCACCACTGTGGTGATCTCGGCGCGGCGTGGTCAAGGAACGACTTCCATCGGACGTGGACTGTACGTGGAGAGGCTGACAGCTGGGTCCATGGCAGCCGCAAGGAAGTGCCTCTTTATTACACGCAAATAATTATTCCTCCACCTGACAGCGGGGACCCAACGGACGGGCCACCATATTTCGTGAAAAAAATGATTCGCCCCTGACTGCTGGGACCCACGAGCTACATCTTCGCACACAAGGAAGTGCGTCTGAAAAAAAACGATTCGCCCCTGACTACTGGGACCCACCAGCTACATCTTCGCACGCAAGGAAGTGCGTCTGAAAAAAAAACGATTCGCCCCCCGATTGCTGGGACCCACCTACTACACCATCGCACGGAAGGAAGTGCGTTCGGGCAAAAAAAATGATTCGCCCCCTGACTGCTGGGACCCAGCAGCTACACCTTCACACGCAAGGAAGTGCGTCCGGGCAAAAAAACCAAAACGATTCGCCCCCCTGACTGCTGGGACCCACCATCTACATCTTCGCACGCAAGGGAGAGCGTCCGGGCAAAAAAACAACGATTCGCCCCCTGACTGCTGGGACCCACCGGCTACATCTTCGCACGCAAGGAAGTGCGTCCGGGCAAAAAAAAACGATTCGCCCCCCTGACTGCTGGGACCCACCTGGTCGAAGCGTACGTAGCGTTGTCATTACGGCGCTGACGTAATGCGTACATATATCTTTGGTCGATGTAGAGGCGCCGCACGTGTCGTAGTAGAGGCGCCAGATGTGTCTGAGTACAGCGCCGCACGTAGCATGTACATGTACGTACAGCGGCCAGGGTGCAAGAAAGAAAATACGACCACGTATGTGTACATACGGGCGGGGTCTTGAACGCCTACTCGCGCGTATGTACGGCGAGGGCTCGTGTACATGGATGGGTCGGAACGGAGAAACAGGGTCGTCGTCGTGTTCATGGGGAGGCAACAGAATGCGTTGTGTTCATGGGGAGTCAACGGAATGCGTCGTGTTCATCGGGAGGCAACGGAATGCGTCGTGTTCATCGGAAGGCAACGGAATGCGTGGGAGCCAACCGGCTTGGACGGAACAGGCGATGGAAACGAGGCCTGGCGTACAGCACAATGGAGGAAACGGCCTTGTGTTCGACCAGCCACGTTCGAAACGGGGTTCTATTGATCGGGAGGGGTGTGGCATACCGCAAACGGAGGAAACGGACCTCCTACGGTCAAAACGGGGGTCCTGTTGATCGGGAGGGGTGTGGCGTACCACAAAACGGAGGAAACGGACCTCCTACGGTCGAAACGGGAGTGGAGGGGTGTGGCGTGCATAAAAGCGGGCCAAGCGGACTTGTGTTGGAGCGCCACGGTCAAAGCAGGGTCCTGTTCATCGGGTGGGGTGTGGCGTACCACAAAATGGGACTCCATGGGATACTGTTCATCTCCACCGTCGACCTCCTCCAGCCTCCACGGGCTACCGTCGACCTCCTTCAGCCTCCACGGGCTTCTGTTCATCCAGCCTCCACCGCGCGCTACTCCACCGGCTACTGTTCAACCACCCCTCCATGGTCTACTGTTCATCCAGCCCTCCACACCACGTGGTCCTGTTCAACCACCCCTCCACGGGCACCCCTCCACCGTCTACTGTTCATCCAGCCCTCCACCACACCACGAGGTCCTGTTCATCCAGAGGCAAACGCCACCGCTCACTGTTCATCCCAACCCCCCGCAACACTCGCTGTTCATCCCAGAGGTAGCATCTATCGGCTTCAGGTAGCAGCAGTAGCGAAGGAATCGCTCGATCGGGTTCAGTTAACAGCCATCGATCGATCGCTCGGGTTCGATGAACGCGTAACTGCAAAATCGCTCGGGTTCGATTAGAGCCCAACGCCTCGCTTCGGGTTCGATTAGAGCCAACGCCCTACGCACACATCGCCAGACGTGCGTGTCTACGAGAAGCGCGCATCGCTCGGCCCCTGACCTCCCACCGTAAGCGTGAACTCCCTGAAATTTTCCTCCCCCTCGCTTCTACCACGGTTTTTTCCGTCATGGATGGCCCAAAGAATTTCATGCAGCTGCGTCTCCGGCCTGCCCAGGACGAAAAGCCCATTTTCTGTCATGATTTTTTGTCATAGAAGTAGGAGCCCACCACGTCTATGATGATACCGGGTTTTGTCACAATTATCGTCATAGAAGTGTCATATGTATGACAGAAAAAAATTGTTCGGCCCAAAATGTCACGGATGTGTCTTTTTTTTGTATTGATATATGTCGAGGCAATGGAGTACCTTAACACACTGATTAGTGTGGTTAATCTGGCCAAAAGGGACGTTGGAACAGGGAGAAAGAATTTGCAAGTGCATCAGACTATTTAGAAACCTGGGATAACTCGGACAGCATAACAGCTGTAAATGCTCAAAAAGATTTGAGACATCCTGCAAAATGGTGGCATAACCACTCAACATCACAATAACAGGGTTCCGAGATCAACTGTCAACATACGTAAGTACGAGAAACTAAACTGAGGCTTGAATCCATCAATCCTATAAGTCTATGGATTAGTAACATGTGATGCTGATAGAAAGAAGAGAAAGCCTAGTTCTTAATCCCCGTAGAAGAGAAGAGGATGACTCAGATCAGAAGGCATAAGGTAAAGGAGAAAAAGAGCCTTATGTTCCCTTCCGCAATCAATTCCCTTATATAACTATAGCATTTCTAGACTCGACTTCGACTAGTTTCGCTTGGTAATCCTACAGGCAGTCAGGCTCTGATACCAAAGCTGTCCGGACCCCGATCCTAAGTCACACCGATCTAGCATGTAACACAGCATATTACTTTGCGGCCTCGCGCACGGTATTCCCATGGGTGCCACCTTACCTAGCCCGGGTCCAGTTGCGCCTTTTGGCTCACGTATATGATAGTGTCGCTAGCATCCATATGACAGAGAACCCGGGCCGACATGACTAGTCGTAAACCCAAAGTGGCACTAACTTACAGGGACAGGCATACATGACCCAGCAACGAATATGTCGTTCATCAACGAGTGAATCCGGGCTGTAGTGGCTGGGCTAACAGGACTCCGGAGAATCCAGGCTGTAGCACGCTAACAAGACTCCAGTAGACACCGCGTGACATTTCCCCGAAGGGATAGACACATGAACGAAGAAGGACACATGCCCGCCAGCCTAAGTGTTCCAGAGCAGTAGGAAGCTACCATGGCTCAGTGGAAGCACCATGAGACATTTCCCGGTAAGAGAGGCTACCAAGAATAAACAACTAGGTTGTCGGATCCCACACATACCAAGCATTTCAATAACATACACACAATATGCCTGATATGTGCAAATATAACATGGCATCACAACAAGACTCTACGACTCAAAGTATTTATTCAATAGGCTCAGAGGAGCCAAGCATTACAAACATGGGTCTCATGACCCAACATTCAGAGCATACAAACAATAAGCACATGCGGAAGCTTAACTTGTCTGAGTACAGACAACTACAAATGAAAAGGCGGAGAAGCCTTACTATCTACAAGACCCTCCAAAGGGTACAAGATCATAGCTGAGGTAACAAGCTAAACTTCGAAGTCCACACGGAACTACTAGTCAGACTGAAGTCTCTCTGCAAAAACATAAATTAAGCAAACGTGAGTACAAATGTACCCAGCAAGACTTACATCAGAACTAGCTACATATGCATCAATAGCAACAAAGGGGTGGTGGAGTTTAACTGCAGCAAGCCAGCTTTGACTCAGTGGCTAACCTGAACTACGACTGCAAGTAACTCTTTTGAGGTGTCGCACACGAGTCCAGATATTCACCATATCAATACACCACTATGGATCCGCTCCCGTCTCCCTACGAGAAGGCCAACCATAGCACTCACGCTTATCTTGCGCATTTTAGAGTATCCACTTTCACTTGTCTATGAATTGTACAGGCAACCCAGAAGTCCTTTACCGCGGACGCGGCTATTCGAATAGATGATGTTAACCCTGCAGGGGTGTACTTTTTCTCACACGCTCTCGCCACTTACCACCATGTACACGTCGTGTATCTCGGTAACCTTCAAGCGGAAGCCTGGCTAGGGAGTCGTCCACGACCTGACTAACCACGCAAGTCTCTAGTCCAGGTTTATCGCCTATTCGGGTTCCATCCGCAAGGAGATCCGGTCGGGGTGTCGCTCACGGCCTTAAATGATGTGAGCAGGGATCCCAAGCCCACCAAACGGGTGATGCTTGGTACAACGTGCCACTGCACCTAATCTATCCCAAGCCCACCTGTACCGGGTGCCACTTGGTAGACTACTAGCACTACCTACAAACACCAGAAACTAGTTGCAACTCCTGGACAGAGATCAGGTTGATTAATAAGTCGAGAGAGCTTGGAGTGCCCGGAGCCCAATGTGTGGTAGTAGCTGTTCATGGATCACAAACACAGAACTCGGTTCCTGAGGACGGTTTCAATGAGACAACCCACCATGTACTCCTAAATGGCCTCTCACCGCTACCTTTACCAAATCGTGTTCACACACTTAGCTCTCAACAGTAAGACATGTTCACCACATTCCAAATCATCCTCGATGAATCGGACACGACTCAACTCTAAGTAGTAGCAGGCATGACAACAAGAATGAATGAGTAGGCACATCAGGGCTCAAACAACTCCTACTCATGCTGGTGGGTTTCATCTATTTACTGCGGCAATGACAAGTCATGCAGAGGAAAGGGGTTCAACTACCGCAGCATGTAACAGTTGAATCATTGTTGTCCTAATGCAGTAAAAGGGAGTAGAAGCGAGAGAGTGGGATTGTATCGGAATGAACAAGGGGTTTTTGCTTGCCTGACACTTTTGGAAGATAGCATAACTCTTCGTCGGTGTCATCGAACTCATCGTCGGAACTACGTCCACTGAGAGGGGACAAACACCGGCAACAGAGAAGAAACACAATCAATGCAATGCAACAATATGATGCATGAACATGACATGGCAATATGATGTGACTTGAGCTAATGCAACTAAAACCAGAAGGGTTTGAGCTAATTTGAACCAAGGGTTCAAATTCAAAGTCAAGTTATGATTTTATAATGTGCATTATCATGTTTTGATCTATACAGCAAGGTTAAGTTTCTTTGTCATGCAAGAAAACATCGTAAATGGATAGATTGGATTTTTCTGATAATTTTTTGTATATTATTTATTTCATTTGGAGTTATAAATTATTTTCTATGATTTTCTGAAGTTTATAACATTTTCTGGAATTTCCTGGTTATTTAAATTAAACTAAATCCAGAAAATGCTTTATTTCATCAACATTACATCACTGTGACGTCAGCGAGTCAACAGGGGCGGTCCAGGTCAAACCTGACCAGTGGGTCCCACATGCCAGTGTCTCAGTGTTAACTAGGAATTAAGTTTAACTAAACTAAAAGTTAGTAGGGGCTGGCCCCTACATGTCATCGACCCAGAGGTCAATTAGGTTAGTGCTAATTAGTGGTTTAGGACTAATTAAGCTAGTGCCACATCAGCGGTTGACGCCAGCGACCAAAAGCGCGGCGGTGGCCCGTCGGAGTTGCTCGGGATGGCGCTTCGAGCGGCGGTTTGCGGCGGGGTTTGGCACTAAGCTGAGCTTACGTTCGCGTGCATCTGGTGAGGCAAACGGGAGGAGCTGCGGTGGCCTGACCTCACCGAAGGTGAGCCCGTGGCGGCGGCCGGAGCACGCGCTAGCTGGGGAACGAGGCGGCAGTGCACAAACTTGTGAGCTGAGGCTCTTTGCTGATACTTGAAAGCGCTAGGAGCAGGCTGGCGCGACTTGAGCAGACGTGCTAGCTCAGGAGAAAGGAGCGTGTCGGTCATGGCGGTTGGCAGCGTGGGAGCTCATGGGAAGATGACTAGCGGATGGGAACGGAGGGGTCGAGCATAGAGGGAGAAGCAGGAGCTCACAGGGAGGCGGAGAAGCTAGTCAGCGGGCTCGGGGAAGACCTGGCTGCATCGAATCTGTCGGGGGCGTCTGACGGCCATGGTGATGAGGATGAGCTTGATCCCGTCGTTGTGGTTCTTGCAGAGATGTGGCCGTCGGCTTGGAGACAAAGAGTGTTGCCGTGGAGCTTCTGAGGATGGTGGTTTGTCACGGGGGTAACGGTGGGCGCGTTTGCGGCTGCGGTGGCCGGCGGGGCTCTCTGTTCGGGTGAAGTATAAGGAGGGAGAGGGGAAAGTGGCCAGGGCAGAAGAGGGATCAGCACGGCCTCATCCATGTCTCCTAGGTGCGAGGTTGGGAGGAAGGAGGCGTCGACACGGCGAAGCAGGAGGTGGCCGCTCGGGCGCGTCGCTCATCTGCCTCGGCCTCTTGGCGAGAATGCACGGACGACTAGCAATGACCAAGCCCAGGTTGGGCGGCCAGGTAAATTGGGCCAGGTGAGTTCTTTCTGTTCTGTTATGTTGTATTTTCTGTTTGTTTTCTTTTTATTTATTTGGCCAATGTTTTAAATTCAAACAAGATTCAAAACCAGTGCCAACTTCTCTGAAATATGTTTATGTTGCTAGATGGACTTTTCCAAAGCACATAAAACGTTTCAGTGGCATTTGAAGTTATATTCTAATTGTATGAATATAAATTCAAATTCAAATAGGATAACGATTTAAATTCGAAGTCCCAAAATATTCCTTAAAAATGTTCATTATTTTTGGTTTGGTGCAAAAGCCTTTCCAACAATATCAAACAATTAATAATAACATTTTGGAAAACAATGAATGCAATTTTTTCCAGGGTTTTTTGCCCTACTTTTAATTAAAATTTTGAGGCTTCCAGATTTCCTCAATTCAAGTTTCTTGAATCTAGACATGATGCATGATGCACTCTGATGCAACTATTTATAAGCAAATTCTAGGGCTGTGATAAGACGACTCTGGCACTTTCTCCTTAAGACTTTGTTTGAAGCGTTCTGATCTACCATAAGCCGGTATGAATCTGCTTGAATCCGCTGTGCTTGGGCATTTAAGACGGCCCGCTCAGCAGCCATCCTAGCATTTTCCTCTTACAATTCCGCCTTAGCTTGCGTTATCTCATGACGCAATTTAGCCACATCCACCTTATCCTGTTCCTGGTTGTCTGTGGTTACCTCCACTCCCATCAGAGTCGCCAGATCGTCCAACAGATCTGTTAAAACTTGAGCCGGCGGGCGGACTGACCCGCCAACACCAGTTGTTGTTACCGCCGCCGCACTTGAGGTCATGGCCGTGGCGGCTGTTGAACCGAGAACCGGCTGGGTGCCAGCCATGAAGATCGCCACTCTGTTCGGCAACTCAAGGGGGTCCGAAATACTGTCTTCATCGGAACAGCCCCCAAGACATCCGTCTTGCAGTTGATACATAGAATCGGTTTCGCCTCTGGACGACTCACCATCAGAGTAGATGGCCGTGTCACCCCCGGACATAGAGCCTTCCAATTCAGCCCCATGGATGCATCGAACAAAGGCACGCTTCACGGCGGGTTGAACCCGGGCGGGTCGCGCACGCTGAGCCATCTCGATGATGTCAGTGCAGATGTCCGGCTCAGGGCCCGGTTCGCCGATCTTGCCGATGAAGACGTGGATTCCACCGAAGGGGACCCGGTACCCGTAATCAATTGAGCTGGCCTGGGGCCCCAGCCTGCATCGTCGATGTAGAGTTTGCTGCGAGGACTCTTGGTCATCCGGCCTACAACGTATCCCTTGATCCCTTTGAAGTTTCCCTTTAAGAACTCAAAACCACCATGTGCGAGCCCCACGGTGGGCGCCAACTGTCGTGGAAGTGTCACGGCAGATGTCCTCATGGAAGGACTTAGTTGTGAGACCATTGCGACGAGGTTAGCTTAAAGGGGTTAAACGGGACAAAGGACACGAGGAGTTTATACTGGTTCGGCCCCTTGGGGTGAAGGTAAAGGCCTAGTCCAGTTTGAGGTGGAATTGCTCGGGTTTCGATTACGAGGGAGCAAACACACTTTTCCTAGCTCTAGAGTTGTTGTTTCTTGCCCTAAGCCGCTGCCGGGTCGTCCCCTTATATACACGGATTGACGCCCTGTGTCCTACAGAGTCCCGGCCGGTTCATACAACATGTCCGGCTCGGTGACTTATCATACATGCCTTACAATATAAGTTTACATATACGCGGCGGTTTATACTCATGGGCCTTAAGCCGCCTTCGGGTTTGGGCCCTCTAACAAGCCCATCTATGAACCGTCACCTTTAATATGTACTTGGGCTTCATTGAGATGAACCGCCATAGGGATGACCCGGCCTCTCCTGGGAGGGTCATATATGATAGTCATATCCCCAACACTATACTATGATACTTTTCACCGGATGAATCTGACTGACAAGGATCCCAAGTCGGCTTACCCTGTTGGAAAGATATGACTAGAAGTGTCTTTTGGTGATGAGTACAATTATAGAGAAGGGACGTTGTGGTTTGAGGTGGTCAACATCAAGAGTCCATATCATGCCTTGTTTGTACGGCCAGCTTATGCTCGGTTAATGGCCCGCCCCTGTTATATTTACCTGCAGCTTAAGATGCCAGGGCCAAAGGGGACAATCATGGTACATTGTGATCAGAAAGTCGCCCTCGAGTGCGAGGAAGGTGATGTTGCTTATGCAGAAGCGGCTTGTGCCACTGCAGAGCTCAAGTTCTATAAGGACAATGTTGACCCGACTTATATGACCCCTCTGAAGAAACCCACCACAGTCGACCGCCCCTCAAATTTAAGTCGACGAAGGATACACAGCAAGTTGATTTTGTCCCTGGTGACTCTTCTCAGCAGTTCACCATTGGGACAGGGATGGATCCTAAATAGGAAAGTGTGCTCATCGAGTTCATCCGTGAGAATCGGGACATTTTTGCATGGAAGCCTTCTGACATGCCAAGTGTAGCGAGAGAATTCGCTGAGCACCGACTTAATATTAATCCTAAGATGAAACCTGTTCGCCAATTCCTTCGTCGTTTTGACGAAGAGAGGTGTAGGGCTATTGGGGAAGAAGTGGCCCGGCTCCTAGCTGTCGGGTTCATAGTTGAGGTTTTCATCCTCAGTGGCTGGCTAACCCGGTGCTTGTGCTGAAGAAGAACGACACTTGGCGTATGTGTGTTGATTACACAGATCTTAATAAGGAATGTCCATCTGACCCATTTTCTCTCCCTTGCATTGACCAAATCATTGATGCCACACCGAGTTGTGAGAGTTTGTGCTTTCTGGATGCTTATTCTGGTTATCACCAGATTAAGATGGCAGTAGAAGATCAGGAAAAGACAACTTTTAGCACCCCCTTTGGAGCTTTTTGTTATGTGTCTATGCCTTTTGGACTCAAGAGTGCCTAGGCGACTTAACAGCATTGTGTTCATAATTGTTTTTACAAGCAGATTGGTCGAAATGTTCATGCTTATGTGGATGATATTGTGGTTAAGTCAAGGAAGAAGGAAACTTTACTTGATGACCTCAAGGAGACCTTTGATTATCTCAGGGTGTACAAGATGATGCCTAACCCGGCCAAGTGTGTTTTTGGAGTGCCAGCAGGCAAGTTGTTAGGTTTCCTGGTCTCAAAGTGAGGCATTGAGGCTAACCCAAAGAAGATCAATGCAATTACTCCTCTCTCTAAGCCGGCATGCATTAATGGTGTTCAACATTGGGTGGGTCGTATTGCAGCTCTAAGGCGGTTTATAAGCCGCCTCGGAGAGAAGGCGATTCCCCTTTATCAGATGATGAAGAAGTCTGATCATTTCGTCTAGAGCGATGCTGCTAACGAGGCATTTGAGGCACTCAAGAAGCAGTTGGCTGAGCCGCCCGTCTTGGCGGCTCCCACAGACAAAGAGCCTTTGCTCCTATACATGGCGGCTAATAATAAAGCAGTCAATGTTTGTTGTGGAATGCAAGGAGGCGGGTAAAGAGTATCCAGTCCAGCGGCAGGTTTATTATGTTAGTGAAGTGCTCACGGAGTCCAAGCAAAGATACCCACATTGGCAAAAGCTAGTGTTTGGGGTGTTCATGGCCAGTCAGAAGCTTAAACATTATTTCTTTGGACATCCAATTACAGTGGTCAGTTCTGCTCCACTTGACGACATAATTCAAAACAGAGAGGCTACCGGCCGGGTTTCTAAGTGGGAAATTGAACTCGGGCCACATCATTTGAAGTATGTGCCTCAGACAACCATCAAATCTCAAGCTTTGGTGGATTTTATAAATGACTGGACAGAGTTACATGCACCTGAGGAGAAGTCTGATAATACATATGAGACTATTCACTTTGATGGATCCAGGCAGTTGGAAGGTTCAGGGGCTGGAGTTATTTTGGAATCCCCGTGTGGTGATAAGTTTTGTTATGTCTTGAGGCTTATGTTTCCATGTACTAATAATGCAGCTGAGTATGAGGCCTTGTTACATGGGCTCCACATGGCCAAAGAGATGAATTTGAGCCGGGTTAGGTGCCTGGGCGACTCGGATCTTGTTGCACAACAGGTTTTAGGGAAGTGGGATTCTAAAGACCCGCTTATGGCAGCTTATCGTCAGGCATCGACAATATTGCTGGTCACTTTAAGGGTTATCAGGTGGATCACATATACCAAAAGAAAAAATGAGGCGGCAGATGCATTTTTTTGACTCAGGTTTCAGCGTAAGCATGTACCACCCAATGTGTTGTACAACCCTTTTGTTAAGTTGCTTTCAGAGGAAATCTCGCTATTCCTGACCCGGAGGGACAGTTGGTGGCGGCTCTACGTGCTATTCCTAACTGGGTGCTCCCTTATCTGGCTTATCTCACTCGGGGCGAGTTACCAGAAGATGAAAAATTGGCAAGGTAGATCACCAGGCGGTCTAAATCCATGACAATTGTCAATGGCGAGTTTCACATATACAGTGTCACTGGCGTGTTCCAACATTGTGTCTCCCCTGAAGAAGGCCGTGAAATCTTACACGAAATTCACGCAGGTTATTGTGGTCATCATGCCCGGTCATGATCTCTAGTGGCTAAGGCATTTAAGCATGGTTTTTTCTGGCTGACGACTCATGCTGATGCTGAGGATATTGTGCGCAAGTGCGACGGGTGTCAGAAATTTGGAAGATAGACTCACATGCCGGCTCAGAACAACATATGATCGCAATAACTTGGCCGTTTGTGATCTGGTGGGTTGATATGGTTGGGCCTTTTAAGCGGTTCAAGGATAAAAAGACTCATCTGCTGGTAGTTGTTGATAAGTTTACAAAGTGGGTGGAAGCTGAGCCCGTAAGCAATTGTGAGGCGGAAATTGCAGTTCATTTTGTTAAAAAGCTGATTTTCCATTTCGGTTATCCTCACAGTATCATTACTGATAATGGGATGAACTTGTCCAAGGGGGCTATGAAAGAATTTTTTGAAAGAGAGCACATCCGTCTTGATGTTTCTTCAGTAGCTCACGCAAAGTCCAATGGGCAAGCTGAGCGGGCTAACCAGGAGATTCTGAAGGGAATCAAACCCCAGCTCATGGTGCGTTTGGAGAAAACTTCGGGTTGTTGGGTTGAAGAGCTTCATGCAGTTCTTTGGAGTATCAGGACTGCCCCCCACTAGATCAACAGTCTACACACCTTTCTTCATGGTTTACGGGGTAGAGGCGGTTCTTCCAAGTGATATTCGTCATGACTCGCCCAGGGTGGGGGCTTATGTTGAAGTAGATAATGAAAAGGCGCGTCAAGACGCCCTTGATGCTTTGGAAGAAGAACATGATCAGGCGGCGGCTCGCTCGGTGATTTATCAACAAGACCTGCGTCGCTATCATAGCCGCCAGGTTAGAAGCCGGACGTTCCAGGAGGGCGAATTAGTGCTCCGTTTGATTCAGGATCACACAGGGACACATAAGCTCTCACCTCCTTGGGAAGGGCCCTTTGTGGTCAGCAAAAACCTAAACAATGGGTCATATTATCTTATCGACATACGTGAGCACAAGAAGTCACGTACCTTTGAGGAGGAGACCAACATGCCTTGGAATATTGCTCATCTTCGTCCTTACTATACTTAAGCCACTGGCTCTCACTATTGTACATAATTTTTTCAATGTATATGTCTTTTTATGATCAAAATAATAAAGATGACATCCCCAAATCGGGACCTCTGCCGTTTCATCTCATATTTTCTGGGCATGAGTCTTGATTAATTGATCATAAGGGCACTAGGGGGCTTCCAACTCAATGGGTTTAGCTTACAAAACCCTTTTGACCCGGCGAAACGCCACATTAATTATTGGTTATACCTGCCTGTATGCTTGATGCTACTTCGAACAGGATGACCCGCCAGACTCTTGCCAGTCAATCTTTTATGACCCTGAACTAGTCAAGGTTAAAACGGCGGTTTAAAGTCATGTGAGGGCCGGCTTACTAATAGCGAGGATAAGCCAAGGCTTTTAAGCCATGCTTCATGAAAGCAAGAATTTCATCCTTAAAAGGCCAGATTCTTTCGGTCGACCTTTAACAAACTTATAAGTATTTAAGATAAATATGTATATATTCTCTGTTTCTTGTTTTTACATGAGTTTTATGTTCTTCATCATATGAAGGCTATAAGTCCCTGGATCAAAGAAGGTCCGGGTTAACATTGCTCAAAATTGAGTTTATAGCAGCCTTGACCCGCCAAGTGGTCTGTTCAAATTTTTTTATGACCATGAGTCATTGGGTTATTAACCCGCCCTCGCTAATACAAGAATTGATGGATCTTTTACAGATTATATGTAAAGACCTCAGGTAAATTCAGAGATATTACAAGATAAGATATGCATATATGAATAGATCAAGCATACAAAGAAGCTCAGATGCTGGATCAAACAGTTGGCATAACATGCTGGAAGGCGTGATAAGGAAGCACAATGTTTTTAACTAAGCTATTACAAGGATACAACTGAGCCCAAAAGTTTTTCAGCTAAGTTTTTCAGGAGTTATATCACACCTTTGAACCGGCCTCTGAGCCGTCCGGGTTAGATCCCGCTGGGTTAACATCATCCTGGCGTTTTGTGCTGGAGGTCCCCGGGTCATCCTGTGCTGGCTCTTCGCTGGAAATCTGAAGATTATCCGAGGTCCAGTCTATACCAGTTAAAGCCTTGAAGGTTTCTTCATCATTGATGATTGTAGAAGGATCAATATCAGAGGAAAAGGTATGCTTACGCCTTTGGGGAGTCAGGTCGACAACGTCAAACGAGGGCGACTTGATTCGTTTGTTATTGCCATCATAATCCGGCTGGTAGATCTGTAGATCCAGTTCTTGTGCAAGTTTACATGCCAAGGGATGTATTTCCTTGATGCATTTGGTGTAGTCTAATTCATTGAAGGCAGAGTCGTCATCCTTGTATTCTGGGAACTCGCCTGCCATTTCTTAAGGATCAAGCTCAGTTTGGTAAGCTTTTGCCCGGCTTAACCCAGATATGGCTCCTATACGGGCGGCTGATCTTTTCAGCTCTTCAATCTGACTGGGTACTGTGGATAGTTGATCCAGCACCTCTTTGATAAGTTGTGTTGGTCTTTTACCATTAGATACAGCCATGAGAGTATGAAGGCTGCCAGCATATAATTTTTCTGTCAAAGTGTAGACGGCATTCAGCTTCACCAGCATATTTTGTCCAACATTGGCACTCATGTCGTGCATATAAAACAAGAATAGTCAGGCGAGTTAATAAATAAAGGATTTTGAGTCGCCAGGCAGATTAAGAATTTATAAGTCGCGGTGCCAATTGGTCTTAATTCATTGAATGATTTCTGTTACAAAAGATGGCGGCTATCATTTGGGAAATACGACTCTTCAAGCCGGACAATTCCTCAGTAACGGGTTTAAGCTGGCTTTCAGCATCCTCCGCTCTTTTCAGTAGCGTGGCATTTTCAGTGTCCCAGGCGGCTCTTTCAGCATCAAAGTTGGCCTTGATATTTTCAATATTTTCCAAGGAAGATTTCCAGTTTGACTCAGCCTTGGCGCGTTTAGCTTGTTCTATTTCCAAGTTTTTCTTTAAGCCATCCATGTTTGACTCGCCCAGACATGAAGCTTCCTGCCAAGGGTTACAAACAATAATGTCATTCAAATAATTGCTAGGGTGATTGGGTCAGTATTGAGCAGTTGTATTATGGTTGAAAATATTTAAGTCCCAAGCACATTGCAAGCAATATCCTTGGCACTTAGGGGCTAATGTACAATGATTTTTCAAAACAAGTCTGTGATACAGAAGAACCAACTCATCTTATAAAGATAAGCTAGCCCTTGGGGGCTACAGGCGATTCTTCAAAGTAGTCATTTGAAAGGCTTTCTCATTTTATAGATATAAGCCGGCCCTTGGGGGCTACAGACAATTTTTTAAATGGTCATTTGAAATACCCAGCTCATCTTATAAAGATAAGCTAGCCTTTGGGGGCTGCACTTTGGAAATCTTCATAAGTCTCAAGCATACTCAATGATTTTCCTATGGTTAAGACTTGGGGGCTACAAGAGTATATATGTGTACAAGACAGAGGGGTTAAGTTCATCCATACCTCATATTTTTGCTTCATCATGTTTACTAAGCCGGCTTCCATATCACGGCTTGTATGAAGGCATCTTAGATAGCCCACGTGCAACTCGCTCGCACTAAACTCTGCATAGCTTTACAGATCTTGTTTTGTCTTGCCCTTCTCCAATAAAGGCGTTTCTTCCTTAGCAGTATGCTTAGCTAGCACATTGGAGATTCCTGGCGCCTTATAACTCGCCCCAGTGAGAGTAATATCATCAGTGTTCTTCTCAGAAGAAATTTCTTCAACTGGTTTGACAGGAGTTGAGGACAGAATAGGACTTGGCGGATCATGACTATCTGCCGTGTCAGCTTCAGTATCCATAGCCTCGAAAGCCGTTGCGTAAGTTTGCAGAGGTGGATCATTTTGTTGGTTGTCAGGCCCTTCAGGGTTTTGGGTTTGGACCTCAGGGGTTTCCAGCACATGTTTCTCCAGCTCAAAGACTTCAAGGATCTTGGAAGAGCCGCCTGCCTTTTGTTTCTTACTATTTTTTGCTTTGGCCCTGTAACAAGGATAACAGGTTTATGAGATTAAGGGGTTGTCTGATAAGGCCTGCTTTGGGTAAAGACAGAGTTGGGCTGTGTGGCACCTCAGTATGTCACTTGCGAGAAGGATTACGAGTTAACCTGGTCACCAGTTCTTAGGTGCCACTACTCCTTGTTTGGCATCTTGCATCATATTGATCCTTTTTCAAAACAAAGTTTGGGTCTAAGTAAGCATTTGGGTGAGGAAATGGTACTTTCCGGACAACCCGCCTGATTCTCTCTGGAGGTGGTGAGTCTGAGCCGGAAGAGATTGAAATTACTTCTGTATTATCAGCCTGGCTTGATGCACCCTCATCCTGAGAGTAAGAAGTGTCAGCTAAGTCATTAAAAAGGCGACCAAGAGAGTCAAGTTCTACCTCAGACTAGTCATCAAAATCTGCTGACTCGCCCATAGCAGCCGGCTTAATCACAATAGCTGGTTTGCTCTTCTTAGACTTTGGGCCAGTCCTGGTCTTGGCCACATCAGTCTTTATTTTCCTCTTCCAAAAAGCAGAGTCGGGCTATGTAATAAGAAAAGATTGACAAGTGAGACACAGAACATAATCAAGGATATTTAAAACCGGACATAGAATAGTGCTTACAGTTGGGGCCAGGTTAAGCTTTAAGAACGAAGGTAGTTCCATCTTGTTACATTTTTCTTGTGACTCCCCGAGTAAGGAGTTCACAGCTTGAAGGACCTCTTCAGCATAAAGTTGTCAGAGCTGTATCGTTGAGGGTCATATGACTCGCCAGAATATTCACACATTAAACTGGGCCGGTGACTTAGGGGGATAATTTTCCATGAGATCTAGCAGTGGGCTAAGTCAACTTTGGTCAACGCATTAGCTAACAAAGCTGTTGCCTTGGGATAATATTGGAGTGCTTCAGTATGTTTAGCTGGAATAAGTTGGCTTGGCGGGTTAAAGTTGATGGGGAGGCGATCAACCCGATAACTCGGCAGAGGATTATCATTGACTGGGGCGGTGCTCTTACAGTAGAACCAGGTTTTTACCCATCCTTTAGGATGGCTTAACAAGACAGATGCGGGAAAGCAGCCATCTCTGCGTCTCTGGATTGAGATTCCGCCTAATTCCTGAGTCGGACCGCTAGCGCATTAAGCCCGACGGTTTAGGTAGAATAATTCCTTGAAGAGAGCAACAGTGGGTTCTATTTGCAAATAAACTTCACAAAAGATATGAAAGTGGCAAATGTTTGTTACTGAGTTTGGGCCTATGTCTTGAGGATGGAGACTGAAATAGTGCAAGACATCCCGGAAAAATTTCGACCCAGGCGGAGTAAAGCCCCTGAGGATATGATCAGTAAAAAACTATCACCTCTCCTTCAGCGGGGTTGGGCACATTTTCTCCTTGGCTGAGTCGCCAGCCAATCTCCTCCTGAGTCGCCAAGAGACCTTGATCCACATAATCTTTGAGAATTTGTCCAGTGACTAGAGAAGGGCCCCAATTGCAGAGGGTGATTTTTATCATATTGAGTTGCCTAAAAGATAATAGGAAGGCGAGTTATTTAAAAAAAGGGATACTAATTCATCAACAGTACAAGAGCGAGCAGCATCAAGATAAGCCGCCTTAAGCTAATGGCGGGTTAACTAAAAGAGGCAGTTTCAGGAACTTTGGCGGGTTACAAATACGTTGATAAGCCTCCCAAGATGCAATGGGCGGGTTAGTTAAGATTCAGGATTGCTAAATTTTTTGCCAAGTGTGGAGCAAACAAGATTCTGTATGGAGTAGCTATATTTACAGATCTGAAGGCAGTTCAAAAAGGAAAATAATCACTAAACCTAAAAACATGGTGATGAAAGAACTAGCAGGCTAACTATTGGTTCTGAGGAAGGTATACTTTATTCAAGATATAAGATGGATGTCGAACTGGCGGCCATAGTATTTGTATGGTGTTCTTCGATCGAAACGACCTCTATTCAAGCTATGATGAACGGAGAAATAGATGAACTCCGACGAACACGATGAACTCAGGTGACCTAATGTAGATCTGAGAAGGAAAGGTGGTGGTACCTGATGATGAAGAAGGAAAGTGGAGGTGTGCACGAGCCACACGGCGACGGGGTGGTGTCGCGATCTTGGCTGGAGAAAGCTGGCGCAGTTCGACGTGGCGGCGCTCTGGTCATGAAGGAAGTAGAAGAGGTGGAGAAGGCTAGGTAAAAGATAAAAAGAGGGGGCCTTCATGCCTATTTATAAGGGAAAGGGGGAAACAGTGAATGACAGGTGCGAAGATTGAGGAGGCGCAATAAATTTCACAACAAAGGGATGCCTCGATTTTCAGAATGATAGATTTATACAAAGATTTATCATGACGTCATGAAGGTTTTCCTAAAAATCACGGAGATGCCATCATCTTTTATTTATGGTGGGTTACGAAGACATTCAAGACTGCGATTGAAAAAGAAGATTCGCCAGACGGAGAGATTGAAGATTGACATGAACAAGCTCAAATCAGTATGGGGCCTAATGTTGGGGATATAAACCCGTGATATGATCCGCCCTGAAAGGGCCGGGTTAGGCCGTTGGTGACTTAAGACGATGGGCTTTAGACAGGCCCAGGTGATCAAGATACAAGGTAAAAGAGGCAACTTACAAGATGGGCTGGATTGAGCCCAAGGTTAGAAGATGGTGCATGGCTCAGAAGTATAAGTAGCCTTTCAGTGACTTGCCATAGAAGGTAAGGCGACTTAGAGCTAGGATCGATCATGAAGCATAACCCGACCCGGACTCTTGTAAGCTGGAGATCTCGACCTATATATAAAGGTGAGTTCCCAGCATAGAATAGACATGTTACAATCAATTGATAGCTAGGTCAAGCGAATCTACTCCCTCCTAATCGATACTCAAGCAATAAGCAACAAGAGTAGGAGTAGGCTTTTACCTCCATCATGAGGGGCCGAACCTAGGTAAACCCGTGTCTCTCATCCTGCTCAACCCCGACAAGCTAATCACCGTTGCGATGGCTTCACGCTTAAGTCCTTTCACTAGGACATCTATCATGACAAAACCACGACAGGTGCCCAATTCAAATATTAGCTCTTTGGTTTCCATTGTGGGTCGACATATGGTCCACAAGATCATTGAGTAGTTGTGTGTGCACCTGATGATCTCGAAGATTCTGATGCATCTTCAAAATATTCATAAGCTGGTCTGCATCTTGATCTTTTGGAATGTGGACTTGTTCCCCAGGCGTTTCAAGATCATTGCTCTGGGCTACAACATCAGCCTCATCCTCGACAAACATATTGTGCGAAATGACACAACATTTTGTTAGCTGCCACAAAGACTCTGATTCCCACATTATTGCAGCTCCACGAACAATTCCACAACAATTCCAAATGCCATCTCCACATCCTAATAGTTGCATCCTGCATTCTTGCAAAGTGTCTTGTTTGTTTCCATGGGGATCAGATATGGTCTTGCTACTTTTTGAGCTTGCGTTGGTTTTTCCCTTGAAGAGGAAAGGGTGATGCAGCAAAGTTGAGATAAGTATTTCCCTTAATTAAGAACCAAGGTATCAAGTCCAGTAGGAGATACAAGCAAGTCCCCAATCTATGCACCTACACAAACAATCAAACACTTGCACCCAACATGATAAAGGGGTTGTCAATCCCTTCACGGTCACTTGCAAAGGTGAGATCTGATAGACATAGATATAAAAGAGTACTAAAACAAAGTAAAAGTAAATAAAATGCAGCGAGGTATTTTTGGGTTTTTTGGTTTATAGATCTGAAAATATATAATGGAAAATAGGCCCCGGGGCCATAGGTTTCAGTAGAGGCCTCTCTCTTCAAGGCAAATAATACGATGGATGAACAAATTACTGTCGAGCTATTGATAGAAAAGCGCAAAGTTATGATGATATCCAAGGCAATGATTATGTATATAGGCATCATGTCTGTGTCAAGTAGACTGAAACGATTCTGCATCTACTACTATTACTCCACACATCAACCGCTATCCAGCATGCATCTAGAGTATTAAGTTCATAAAGAATGGAGTAATGCCTTAAGTAAGATGACATGATGTAGAGGGATAAAATCAAGGAATATGATGAAAATGCCACCTTTTCACACTTGGTGGAAACAATAGAATACGTGCCTCCTTACCCCTACTTTGGCACTAGGTGAGGACACCACAAACCATTGCAAGAAGAACCAATCTAGTTGGCCAAACTAAACTGATAATTCGAAGAGAAATACAAAGATATCAAATCATGCATATAAGAATTCATAGAAGGTTCAAATAATATTCATAGATAATCTGATCATAAATCCACAATTCTTCGGATCTCGACAAACACACCGCAAAAGAATATTACATCGGATAGATCTCCAAGAACATTGAGGAGAACATGGTATTGAGAATCAAAGAGAGAGAAGAAGCTATCTAGCTACTAGCTATGGACCCGTAGGTCTGTGGTAAACTACTCACGCTTCATCGGAAGGGCAATAGAGTTGATGTAGAAGCCCTCCGTGATCGAATCCCCCTCCGGCAGGATGCCGGAAAATGCCCCAAGATGGGATCTCACGGGTACAGAAGGTTACGGCGGCAAAAAAGTATTTTGGTGCACGCTTCTGTTGGTTTGGGAATATTTCTGAATTTATAGGCCAAAGATTAGGGTTAGAGGACTCCCGTGGGGCCCACAAGCCAGCCCCCCTAGGGCTCACCCTGTGGGCTTGTGGAGCCCTCGGGACTCTACTGCCTTCCTCTCCAAGTCCTATGTGTGTCATCTGGTCTAAGAAAAATCATCGTAAAGTTTTATTCCGTTTGGACTCCGTTTGATATTCCTTTTTTGTAAAAATCAAAAACAAGGAAAAAACAAAAACTGGCACTGGGCTCTAGGTTAATAAGTTAGTCCCAAAAATAATATAAAATAGCATATCAATGCATATAAAACATCCAAAACTGATAATATAATAGCATGGAACAACAAAAAATTATAGATACGTTGGTGATGTATCAACCATCCCCAAGCTTAATTCCTGCTCGTCCTCGAGTAGGTAAATGATAAAAACAGAATTTTTTATGTGTGGCATGAATATTCAGATCCATAAGATTCAAAACAAAAGTTTAATATTGACATAAAAACAATAATACTTCAAGCATACCAATAAAGCAATCATGTCTTCTAAAAATAACTTGGCCAAAGAAAGTTATCCCTACAAAATCATATAGTCTAGCTATACTCCATCTTCATCACACAAAGTATTAAATCATGCACAACCCCGATGACAAGCCAAGCAATTGTTTCATACTTTTGATGTTCTCAATCTTTTTCAACTTTCACGCAATACATGAGCGTGAGCCATGGATATATCACTATAGGTGGAATAGAATATGGTGGTTATGGAGAAAACAAAAAGAAGGAGATAGTCTCACACCAACTAGGTGTATGAACGGGCTATGGAGATGCCCATCAATAGATATCAATGTGAGTGAGTAGGGATTGCCATGCAACGGATGCACTAGAGCTATAAGTTTATGAAAGCTAAAAAGGAAACTAAGTGGGTGTGCATCCAACTCGCTTGCTCACGAAGACCTAGGGCAATTTGAGGAAGCCCATCATTGGAATATACAAGCCGAGTTATATAATGAAAAATTCCCACTAGTATATTAAAGTGACAACATAGGAGACTCTCTATCATGAAGATCATGGTGCTACTTTGAAGCACAAGTGTGGTAAAAGGATACTAGCATTGCCCCTTCTCTCTTTTCTTTATTTTTTTGTTTTTTATTTGGTCTTCTTTGGCCTCTTTTATTTTTTTGTGAAGTCAGGAGACTCATCCCAACTTGTGAGGGAATCATAGCTACCATCATCATTTCCTCACATGGGACAATGCTCTAATAATGATGATCATCACACTTTTATTTACTTACAACTCAAGAATTACAACTCGATACTTAGAACAAAAATATGACTCTATATGAATGCCATCGATGGTGTACCGGGATGTGCAACAATCTAGCATAGCAATGACATCAAAAAACGAACAAGCCATGAAAACATCATGCTAGCTATCTTATGATCATGCAAAGCAATATGACAATGATGGAGCGTGTCATAATAAAAGGAACGGTGGAAGTTGCATGGCAATATATCTCGGAATGGCTATGGAAATTCCATAATAGGTAGGTATAGTGCATGTTTTGAGGAAGGGTATATGGTGGGTGTAGTGCACCGGCGAAAGTTGCGTGGTACTAGAGAGGCTAGCATGGTGGAAGGGTGAGAGTGCGTATAATCCATGGACTCAACATTAGTCATAAAGAACTCACATACTTATTGCAAAAGTCTATTAGCTATCGAAACAAAGTACTACACGCATGCTCCTAGGGGGATAGATTGGTAGGAAAAGACCATCGCTCGTCCCCGACCGCCACTCATAAGGAAGAGAATCAATAAATAAATCAGGCTCTGACTTCATCACATAATGGTTCACCCTATGTGCATGCTACTTTAACACAAGTATTTATACCAATTCACAATTACTCACTAGCATGACTATAATATAACCATCTTTATATCTCAAAACAATCATAAGGAATCAAACATCTCATAGTATTCAATGCTCTTTATATGAAAGTTTTTATTATATCCCTCTTGGATGCCCATCATATTAGGACTAAATTCATAACCTATGCAAATTACCATGCTGTTTAGAGGGATTCTCAAAATAATATAAGTGGAGCAAGAGAGTTCAAAAATTTCTATAAAATAAAGCCACCGTCGTGCTCTAAAAAGATATAAGTGAAGCACTAGAGCAAAATTGCCTAGCTCAAAAGATATAAGTGAAGCACATAGAGTATTCTAATAAATTCATGATTCATGCATGTCCCTGTCAAAAGGTGTGTACAACAAGGATGATTTTGGCAAACTAAAAAGCAAATACTCATATCATACAACATGCTCCAAGCAAAAGACATATCATGTGGTGAATAAAAATATAGCCTCAGGTAAATTTACCGATAGACGAAGATGAAAGAGGGGATGCCGTCTGGGGCATCCCCAAGCTTAGATGCTTGATTGTTCTTGAATATTACCTTGGGTTGCCTTGAGCATCCCCAAGCTTAGGCTCTTGCCACTCCTTATTCCATAGTCCATCAAGTCTTTACCCAAAACTTGAAAACTTCACAACACAAAACTCAACAGAAAACTCATGAGATCCGTTAGTATGCGAAAATAAATCACCACTTTTTGGTACTGTTGTGAACTCATTATTTATTTATATTGGTGTAATATCTACTATATTCCAACTTCTCCATGGTTCATACCCCCCGATACTACCCATAGATTCATTACAATAAGCAAAAAACACATAGAAAATAGAATATGTCAAAAATAGAACAACCTGTAGCAATCTGTAAACTTTGTATACTTCTGTAACTCCAAAACTTCTGAAAAATTAGGAAAACCTGGGCTATTTGTATACCAATATTGTGTAAATAATTCAGGATTTTATCACGCATCTGTGAATTATGAATATTATTTTACTAAGCACAAAAGTTTCTGCTTTTCAGCAAGATCAAATCAACTATCACCGTAAGGCATCCCAAAGGTATTACTTGGCTCAAACACTAACTAAAACACCAAAACACAATTACTATAGAGGTAATAATATGTATTCTCACAAGAACAGAAAATAAAAATATTGGGTTGTCTCCCAACAAGCGCTTTTCTTTAAAGCCTTTTAGCTAGGTGTTCATAATTTTAATGAGGCTCACATGAAAGATAGCAATTGAAACACGAAGAAAGCATCATGTTGCATGTTAAAAACAAGTTTAAGTCTAACATACTTCCTATTAATAGGCATTTTGTAAGCAAACAAATTACCAAGACAAGCAAAAACTAGCATATGCAAGGAAGAAGAAAGAAACAATAGCATTCTCAACATAACGAGAGGTAATTTAGCAACATGAAAATTTCTACAACCATATATCACTCTCTCATAATAATTACATGTGGGATCATATTCAAATTCAACAATATAGCTATCACATAACATATTCTCTACATGATCCACATGCATGCAAAGTTGGCACTCTTCCAATATAGTGGGATTATCATAAAATAAAATCATTACTTCTCCAAGCCCACTATCAATCTCCAAAGTAGTGGGATCATTATTTCCTAAAGTTGACACTTGCAAACCCAGTTTCAATATTATAGCAAACATAGTCATCATGAGGCTTAAATAAATTTTCAAGATCATAAGAGGCATTATCACCCCAATCATGATCTTTGCAATAAGTAGCGGACATAGCAAAACTAGCATCCCCAAGCTTGGGGTTTTGCATATTTTTAGCACAATTGACATTAATAGAATTTATAATAACATCATTGCAATCATGCTTTTCATTCAAGGAACTATCATGAATCACTTCATAAATTTCTTCTTTTAACACTTCATCACAATTTTCATATTCACAAATTTCAAGCAAGACTTCATAAAGATAATGTAGTGCACTCAACTCACTAGCAATAGGTGCATCGTAATTGGATCTCTTAAAAAGATTGGCAAGTGGATGAGGATCCATAAACTCTTTGCTTAATTTTTTTGAATAAATACATAATTATGCCGAGCAATCAAGCAAACAAACCAAGTAAGACATAAAGGCAAACGAAAATAAGGCAAATAAAAGGCAAATCTTTTTGTATTTTTTGAAATTGTTTTAGAAGTGGGGGAGAGGAAAACGAGAGGAAAATGGAAAATAATGTAATGCAAGAGATGAGAGTTTATGATGGGTACTTGGTAGGCTTGATGTAGATCTCCCTGGCAACGGCGCCAGCAATTCTTCCTGCTACTTCTTGAGCTTGCGTTGGTTTTTTCCTTGAAGAGGAAAGGGTGATGTAGTAAAGTAGAGATAAGTATTTCCCTTAGTTAAGAACAATCATATCAAATCCAGTAGGAGATACAAGCAACTCCCCAATCTATGCACTTGCACAAACAATCAAACACTTGCACCCAATGCGATAAAGGGGTTGTCAATCCCTTCACGGTCACTTGCAAAGGTGAGATCTGATAGAGATAGATATAAAATATTACTAAAATGTAAAACAAAGTAAAAGTAAATAAAACACAGCGAGGTATTTTTGGGTTTTTGGTTTATAGATATGAAAATATATAATGGAAAATAGACCTGGGGGCCATAGGTTTCACTAGAGGCTTCTCTTTTGGAGGCAAATAATACAGTGGATGAAGAAATTACTATCGAGCAATCGGTAGAAAAGCACAAAGTTATGACGATATCCAAGGCAATTATTATGAATATAGGCATCACGTCCGTGTCAAATAGACCGAAACGATTCTGCATATACTGCTATTACTCCACACATCGACCGCTATCCAGCTTGCATCTAGAGTATTATGTTCATAAAGAACAGAGTAACGCCTTAAGTAAGATGACATGATGTAGAGGGATAAACTCAAGCAATATGATGAAAATCCCATCTTTTTACCCTTGATGGCAACAATACAAATACGTGCCTCGCTACCCCTACTTTGTCACTGGGTGAGGACACCGCAAGATTGAACCCAAAATTAAGCACGTCTCCCATTGCAAGAAGAACCAATCCAGTTGGCCAAACCAAACCGATAATTCAAAGAGAAACACAAAGATATCAAATCATGCGTATAAGAATTCAGAGAAGATTCAAATAATATTCATAGTTAATCTGATCATAAATCCACAGTTCACTGGATCTCGACAAACACACTGCAAAAGAATATTACATCGGACAGATTTCCAAGAACATCGAGGAGAACATGGTATTGAGAATAAAATAGAGAGAAGAAGCCATCTAGCTACTAGCTATGGACCTCTAGGTCTGTGGTAAACTAATCACGCTTCATCGGAAGGGTAATAGAGTTGATATAGAAGCCCTCCGTGATCGAATCCCCCTCCGGCAGGATGCCGAAAAGGCCCCAAGATGGGATCTCATAGGTACAGAAGGTTACGGCGGCAGAAAAATATTTTGGTGGGCGCTTCTGTTGGTTTGGGAATATTTCTGAATTTATAGGCCAAAGGTTAGGGTTGGAGGACTCCCGTGGGGCCCACAAGCCAGGGGCCGTCCCCGTAGGGCGCGCCCTGAAGGCTTGTGGAGCCCTCGGGACTCTTCTGCGTTCCTCCCCAAGTCCTACGTGTGTCTTCTGGTCCATGGAAAATCATCATAAATTTTTATTCCGTTTGGACTCCGTTTGTATTCCTTTTCTGTAAAACTCAAAAATAAGGGGAAAACGGAAACTGGCACTAGGCTCAGGGTTAATAAGTTAGTCCCAAAAATAATATAAAATACATATTAATGCATATAATACATCCAAAACAGATAATATAATAGCATGGAACAATAAAAAATTATAGATACGTTGGAGAGGTATGAGGTCTTCATAAACGCTGCCCACTTATGATAGATTCCATTGGCAAGGTACTACCCCATGTTGTAGCCACGACCGCTGACAGTGTAGTTGCAAGGGCGGCGATTCCCCATTGCAAAGTCTCCTGAACACGAGAGATTGCTGAAGCACACTGATGTCATTGTGAGAAGCAGTCATTCCGAAGAAAGCATGCCATATCCATAAGTCATGTGATGCAACTGCTTCCAGTATGATGGCGACCTCTTCGGTGTGACCTTGGTACATCCCATGCAAATCTTTGGGGCAGCGATTGAGGAGTCCTGGATTAGGGGTCCTTGGGATGCGGTCTACATCTCACATGGGCTGGATTGGTGGGCCACATTGTATCCGGACTAGAGACCTTTTGTGCCTTCGTGTGCACCCCAAGTCAAGATGGGAGATCCAAAGTTTCCTTGATGTAACCGACTATCTGTAAACCCTAGCACCCCTAGTGTCTATATAAACAGGGGGCTTAGTCCGTAGAGGTTAGAAAAAAATCACCATCCTACTAGTTAGGGTTTAGTTCGTCTGAGCCGCCTGCCGAAGTCCCCGGGTCGGGTGCGGCTGCTGCAATCCCCGAGCCGCCTGCCGTAGTCCCCGGGCTGGCTGTTGCAGCCCCTGGGCCGGGTTCTAAAGTTCCCGGGCCGGGTGCGACTGCTGTAGTCCCCGAGCCGCCTACCAAAGTCCCCGTGCTGACTGCTGCGGTCCCCAAGCCGGATCCGACTATTCCGGGGACAGCCGGCATGAAGATGGACTCTGATACCGGTGAAGGCTTGATGGACGGCTTGCAGAGACACTGGAGGGAGACGCTGGTTGGTATGGCTTGTCGGGTAGAGCCAATCCATGCCAGTGCATCAGCTTGCTCGTTGTGCGTGAAGGAACTCGCACCCGTCAAAGTATCCGCTGATCTGCTGGACGAGGAAGCGGTAGCTCACCATGTTTGCATCCTTGGCGTCCCAGTCGCCAGAGGACTACTGGACCACCAAGTCCGAGTCGCCGTAACACAAAACTCGGCGGATGCCAATCTCTTTGGCCAGTCGGAGCCTGTGGATGAGTGCCTCGTACTCGGCCACATTGTTGGAGGCGGCAAAGTGAATTTGCAGCGTGTATCTGAGCTTTTCGCCCTTGGGAGAGGTGAGGACGATGCCGGCTCCCAGACCGGTGTGCATCTTCGAGCCATCAAAGTGCATCTGCCAATGGGTGGAATCCGGCGCTGGCGGCGGTCTTTGAGTCTCGGCCCGGTCGGCGAGAAGTCAGATAGCGGCTTGGGACTTGATGGCGGTGCGGGGCTGGTAAAGGATGGTGTGGGGAGCCAGCTCGATGGCCCACTTCGCCACTCGGCCTGATGCATCTCTATTGCCTATGATCTCGGCAAGTGGGGCGGTGCAGACGACCTTGATGGAGTGCTCTTGGAAGTACTGCTTGAGCTTCTTGGCAGCAAAGTACACGCCATAACACATCTTCTGGTAGTGGGGCTAATTCTGCTTGGAGGCCGATAGCACCTCGCCCAAGTAGTAGACTGGCCTCTGGATCAGCTGCACCCTGCCGTCTTCTGGGCGCTGGACCATGATGACGGTGCTGACCACCCGGCTGGTGGCGGCGATGTAGAGGAGCATGGGATCTTTAACAGCCGGAGCCGCCATGACAAGCGGCGTGGTCAGCATCTTCTTGAGCTGGAGGAAAGAATCATTCGCCTTGTTGTTCCACTCGAAGTGGGTGGTTTTCTTCATTAGCTGGTATAGGGGAAGAGCCTTCTCGCCCAGCCGACTGATGAAACGACTGAGGGATGCCAAGCACCCGGTGAACTTCTGGACGTCTCGCAGCCGGGTGGGTCTCTCCATCCGCTCAATGGCCTTGATCTTCATAGGGTTGCACTCGATGCCGCGCTCAGAGACAAGGAAACCAAGGAGCTGGCCGACTGGAACTCCCAAGACACACTTCTCTGGGTTGAGTTTGATTTGAAAACGGCGCAAATTATCAAAGGTCTCCTTGAGATCCTCCAGGAGGGTGCCGTGCTTCTCCGTCTTCACCACATTATCGTCTACATAGACGTGGGCATTTCTGCTGAGTTGCTTGAGGAGGCACTTCTACATGCAATGCTGAAATGTGGCACCGACATTTCTCAAGCCAAATGTCATGGTCAGGTAGCAGAAGGCTCTGAATGGTGTGATGAAGGCGGTCATCAGCCGATCGGCCGGATTCAGCTTGATCTGCTGGTAGCCGGAATAGGCATCAAGGAAGGACAGCAGCTCGCATCCGACTGTGGAGTCAATCACTTGATCTATCCGAGGTAGAGCAAATGGGTCTTTGGGGCAGGCTTTGTTGAGGCTGCTGTAGTCGATATACATGCGCCACTTGTTGTTCTTCTTCAGTACAAGGAATGGGTTGGCATGCCACTCTGGGTAAAACACTTCCATGATGAAGTAGGCTGCCAGAAGCCGGGCTATCTCCTCACCAAAAATTCTCCTCTTCTCTTCTGACAGGCGGCGGAGGGGTTGCTTGACTGGTTTTGCATCTAATCTGACATGTAGCCTGTGCTCGGCGAAATCCGTCGGAACACCTGGCATGTCTTTGGGAGACCATGCAAAGATGTCCAGATTCTCACCGAGGAAATCGACGAGCTCGCTTTCCTACTTGCTATCGAGGTTGGTCCCTACGATAGCGTGCCTCTCCGGGTGCTCCGGGTCCAAGGGTATCTTCTTGGTCTCTTTGGCCGGCTGGAAGTAGCCCTGCGTCTCCGACTCCTTGTGGTTTGGAGACAGGTTCGTCTGTTTGCTGGCCATGGCCACAACCAGGTCAGGAAGTCGCTTCTCTGTGGCGATGTGAGGACTCGACCGGTATTCTTTGGAGGCACATCTGTCTGACCGACTTCTTGTAGTCGCCGGCTATGGTGATGACGCCCTTGGTACCTGGCATCTTCATCTTGAGTTAGGCGTAGTGCGGCACCACCTTGAACGTGGCCAGAGCAGGCCGGCCCAGGAGCGCGTAGTAGGGGCTCTCCAGTTCGACCACCTCGAACCAGATGGGCTCACGGCGGAAGTGATCTTTGTCTCCGAAGAGGATGTCTATCTTGATCTTGCCGATTGGAGAGCAGGAAAGGCCAGGTACAATGCCGTGGAACACAGTCCGACTGGGCTGGAGCTGCTTCTCCTTGATGCACAACTTCTCTAAGGTGTCGCGGTAGAGGATGTTGATGCTGCTACCGCAGTCTATCAGGACTCGGGAGAAGCGACAAGCTCGCCTATCTGTTGAAAAGGTGGCATCCAGCACCAGGGCGTAGGAACCTGGAGAAGGCATCACTTCCGGGTGGTCGGCGCGGCTCGAACTGATGGGACTCTCGGACCAGTGCATGATCTATGGGACTTCAGAGGCGACGACATTCACCTCACGGTGCTGCTGACGCCGACTATGCTTGTCGTCGGCCACACTAGTGAAGATGACGTAGGCTCCATGCTCATTGGGGAATTCATCTTGGATGGCGGCAACTGGATGGGCATGCCCGGCTGAGGAGGCGGAGCAGCGGGCCTGGAGGCGGCAGTCCTTCGCCCTTGGCAATTCGGGTGAGCCAGTGGCACTTCTAGGTGGTGTGGTTGGACGGCTTCGTGCTGCTGTGGAATTTGCAGGGAGCATCAAGGGTTTGCTCGAAGGAGAAGGCGGGCAACCAAGTAGGCTTGCCGCCCTTCTGACGCTTGGGGCCGGGCTGCCCTTCCGGCTGCGGGTCTTCAACTGTTGCGACCTGTGGGCTGGTGGAAGCCGGCTGCGGGGCCTTGCGCTTGTTGTTGTTCTGCTCCTGGCGCCAACTGGAGTCACCAGCCGACGTCTGAGGAGCCGGAGGCAGCACCTTCCCGGACGCGTCCACCCGGAGCTCTGACTTCATGGAGGAGTCGGCAGTGGCGTACTTGTCGGCTATGATCAGCAGCTCATCGAGCATGGCCGGCTCGTCGCAGAGGAGTCTGTGCTTGAGCAGGGTGCCTTCTCTGCACCCGGCTGTGAAGTAATCTATGGCTTGCACCTTGTGCACCCCTTTGCAGGAGTTGCGTTGTAACATCCCAAATTTTCAATTTGGAATGTTATACATAGGTCATCATATGCATATCATATTTTATTTTGCATTTTGGTTTTGATCCTAGAAATTCTAAGCAACTCAAGGACCCACGGAGAGAGTTCGGGATTTCATTCATTTTTATTTTTGAATTTTTCTCAGAAATCTGAAAATAGGATCATTTTGGTTTTAATTGTTTTTCTCTCCAAAAATATTTCCAATATAAAATAAATGAGAGGAGATAATATGACTTCTCCAAAAAAAGAAATATTGGAGGAAAAATGTTAAAATCAAATAAATAATTTTATTGGATTTTATTCCTATTTTATTTGAATTAGAAAAAATATGCATTTTTTTCGAAATTGCATTTTAGGCCAAGAATATGTTCACTATGTTCTAAATATTTTATTTAGACGGCGAATATTATTTTTGGCATTTTTTTTAAAAAAATATTTATTTAGGATTTTTTTTCCTTTTCGGCGGAATTGTTTTTATTTTTTTAAATGTTCTGGACGAACTTCGGCTGAAGCCAGTAGGCCCGGCCAGTCGTCACCGCCTCCCACTTTTGACCCTTCTTGCGCCCGGACTCAGCGAGACTCAGGATGCCCAGCCGCGGCTTGCCCCTGAGCCAAGTCGGACCCTCCCTTTTAAATGCCGCCCCGCCCTCGTCTCCTTGACCCGCCGCCGCCTCTGCCTTTGTCACGGCGTCGCCGCCCGCACTTCTTGGCGTCGTCGCTTGTGAGCTTTGCCGGCTGCCGCCCGCCAGCGCCGCCCGCAGCCGCGCCTCGCCAAGCCGCCTCGCCGGAAGCCGCCGCCGTCGTTTTTTTCTCGGTTTTAGGTAAAAACCGCCGATTTTCTTAAAACCCTGGATCGGTTTTTTATCGGTTCGGTTCGTTTTTTTCGGTTTCGTTATTTAGCGAGCGTCCGCTCGTTAGTTCGTTTTTAACGAACGCGTTCCCCCGTTTGTCTCTGTTAACGAATGTTCGCGCCGTAGTCTTTTCTTTTTATTTATTTTCGGCCAGGGACCTATCCGCGATTATTTTTATCATAGATTAGCCCCTGATCTTCAAACCCTCGCAACTTTTTAACCGTTCGTCCAAATCTAGTGAAACCAACGCCAAAATCTTCGCCCCGAGCCCCTCTTTCTATTTAATCAACTTGAAGAAGGTTTTGAAAATTTAAAATTTGGTTTCAAGCAGATTTGAATACGAAGTTCTTTTGACCGTAGTTTCAGTTTCGTAGCTCCGATTTGACCGATTCTTTTTGCAAATCGAATCTCTTCAGTTGAACTTTCAGATTGGATCTTATTATTTGAGTTTTACCCTTGCATCTATGCTTGAGTGCTTATGTATGCTATTGTTTGTTTGCGATAGAATTTCCGGAGTGCGAAGCATGCTACTACGAGTCTCTAGGTTTTGCGGATCGTCAGCAAGGCAAGTAGCACATTGATCATACCCCTTTATTACCCAGCTTTTATGCATTAGTTACAAACCTCAAACACTTCATGATTAGGTTATGATTAACTGTCGGCGTTCTGGGAACGGGGGTCCCCAGACTTGCCTGCCTGCGGCCCACGACGTGGCTCCACAAGCAGGCCTGTACGGCCCATCTTTGCCAACAAGCACTCGAGACCCTCGCGAGGCGGACGACAAAAGACCTCCTCGGGAGCGGCCTCACTAGTCTGGCTTGTGAGGGGCGGAGAGATCAAGGCAAGGGGGTACCTCGCGAGGTTTCCCGTGACGTAAGCCATGACGACCAAGGCCAGGCGTGCGTCAGCGCGCATATTGTCCTTGCTTCCTCTTTGGTTCTAAGGAGGCAAGCACAGCCGAGGAGTGCCAAGGAATCAGGCAAAGGTTTGCATATCTGTGCAACGAGACCAAGAACAGCAGGACGGCAGGACGGAGGTCACCGTGGAGCCCTAGACGGCGTCACCACCAGAGCCTTTGGCAGGCTAAGACTGCTTTTGTCAGGATAGCTTGTACTAGCTGTCCCCCTTTAAATTGGCCATTGTGGCATCCCTTCTTGCTCAATATTTGGGAAGAGGGCCAGGGCCTCTATAAAAGAGCTAGCCACCATAGTAGGGGGCAACTCGTCTCGAACTCATTCAGTCCATCCTCACACCCACCAAGCACGAGAGCACCTCACCTTAGGAGGCTGTTCTTCCCCTTGTACTGTTCATCCTCAGCCCGAGAGGCAATCCACCACACCACACTGGAATAGGGTATTACACCACAACGGTGGCCCGAACCAATATAAATCTTGTGTCCTCGTGTTCTTTGGGTTCAACGAGCTAGTCCGTGAGATCGTGGAGTGTGAGAGCATGGGAGAGGAGAGATCTTCGTGTGCACCCTAGTTTTCGAACCTCAAGGTTTTTGCCGGAACCCGAAATCCGACATTTGGCGCGCCAGGTTGGGGTGCGCTGAAGCCCTACTCTCGTCGATCCGTGCTTCACCGCTCCATCACAACCATGTCGGATGCTCGTCGCGCCCGCGCTGAGCGCCGGGCTGCCCTTGCCGCCCGCATCTCTCAGACGGCTCCTGTCGGCGGGCCTCCCCGTCGTTCTCCATCACCCGCCGCCAACTCTGCCACCGGTCCAGCTGGAAACGAGTAGCAGGCGTCCTCGCTGCACCCCTCGGTGCGGCGGGATAGCCGCACCGCCACTGACCCCCGCCGGTTCGTCGTCTCACGCTCGTCGTGCTCCCACGGACGCTCCGGCCGCATTGCTCATGGCAGACGAGCTCCTACGCTACCGCCCGGTCGACGACCTCTACAAGGACTGGTTGGACCGCATCACCGAGCTCGTCAGCGCCGCAGGGGGCTCCCCTGCACCGTCCCTCTCGCTGCCTCGTCCACCGCCGGCTACGGGCGACGTAGCTCACGGAGCACCTCCACCACCTCTGCGCCAAGACGGCGCCCTGGCACCAAGACACACGGCCCTGCGGCGCGACCCGCCGCGCCAAGCACCCGTGCGTGAAGAAAGAAGCTGTCAAGAAGTTCCTTGACCGCAAGAGAATGCTCCACCGCTCCTCGCACCGCCACGTCCGGATCGCTTGCTGCGGCAGGGCCGTGCACCACTTGCTGTGGCGGCGTGGGCGCACCAAGATCAAGCTCCACCTACACGGCGAGCCCCGGCAACCACGGCAGGCTGTCGCGCCTTCACCCCAAGCTGCGTAGCGTCGCCTGGCCGGGCAAGTTCAAGCCGGATCTGCCTCCTTGCTACGACAGCACCCTCGACCCTGCAGAGATCTTGCAGCTCTACGAGTTGAGCATCGAGGCGGCCAACAGCGATGAGAAACTCATGGCAAACTGGTTCCCCATGGTGATCAAGGACGGCGCTCGTTCGTGGCTCCTAAACCTGCCTCAGGGCTCGATCTCCTCCTAGGACGAGATGCGCAACCGTTTTGTCGCCAACTTCCAGGGCACTCGCGACCGCCCCCCGGCCACGGGTGACCTGCGCCGCGTAAAGCAGCAACCAGGAGAGACCCTCCAGAAGTACATCCAACGCTTCAACAATGTTCACCTCAAGATCCCCAAGGTGACGGACGAGGCCATCATCTCGGTGTTTTCTAATGGCGTCCACGACGTCGAGATGAAGGAGGAGCTCGCCATCCACGAGGAGCTGGGCACATCTCTGGAGCTATTCAACCTAGCGACCAAGTGCACGAGAGCTGAGGAAGGGCGCCTTTCCCTCCTCGAGCTTCCCGCTGCTGACCCGGAGGAGAAGAAAGCTAAGGCCAAGGACGTGAAGCACAAGGGAGTCACCGTGCTCGCGGCGGAGCCAGACATGAAGCGCGGCAGGGACCAGCCTGAGTCGTCCAAGAGCAGCCGACCGTTCTGCGCCTTCCACAACGTGCACAGCCACAACACCAACGACTGTCAACAACTCAAGGCCATCCGGGATGGATGCTTCGGTCGACGCCCCAAGCGCAATGACCCGGGCTATGGCCGAGGAGGAGGACATGGCGGAGGACGCTGGGGCGACCGTGGCCCACGCCAGGAGTGGCGCAACCGGCCTCGTGAAGACTGTTGGCAGGACCAGCCTTGCGAGGGCGCCTGGAGGGATCAGCCTCGCGAGGACCGCCCCCCGGGCAACACCGGTCTTCCTCCACTGCCGCCACCACCAAGAAGGAACGACGACCACCATCAAGACGAGGGGGCTGGGGGCTTCCAGGAGCCGCATGCTATCGCCTGCATCTTGGGCGGAGCTCAAGCCCCGACCTCTCAATGCATCTTCAAATAATTTGCTCGTGAGGTGAACGCAGTCCTCCCCAGGCTCGAGGCCACGCGCCCGCTCAGGTGGTCCAAGTGCGCGATCACCCTCAGTTCGGTAGATCAGCTAAAGTGCGCGGCAACCGCTGGTGCTCTCCCGATGCTTTGTTCACCCGTCATCAGCAATGTGCAAGTCACCAAGACCCTCATCGACAGCGGCGCAGGGCTCAACGTCCTGTCCATCGAGACGTTCGACAGCCTTCAAGTGCCATACGATCAACTTCTGCCTACAAAGCCCTTCTCAGGAGTGACCGACGGCTCCACCACCCCGATAGGACAGGTCCGCCTCCCAGTCACCTTCGGACAGCGCAACAACTACCGCACCGAGCACATCGACTTCGACGTCGCTCACATCTGTCTACCATACAATGCTATCCTCGGGTACCCGCCACAGCCAAGTTCATGGCGATGACGCACTTCCCACGACCTAGCAACGTCCTCAAGATGCCAGGAAGCGGTGGGATCAGCACCCTGCGAGGAAAGAGATGCGGTGTGCTCGAGCGCGCCTTCCAAGCAGCGTTAATCAAAGACCCCGGCAACAATGCAGCTCAGTACCCTCCTGAGGTCGTCCCCAAGAAGAAGAAGCAGCTACTCCGTGCCGGACTTCAGGAGAGCGGCGCCGCAAGTGGTACCTCGTAGGATCAGCGCCCGCGCATGGGGCGCCACCCTCCCTTGCATAGGAAGGCCCGCCCGGCGCCCTCCTCGGGCAGGGCTCGAGGGCTCTCTTCTGGAGGGCCTCAGACCTTGCCAACATCACGAGGGAGGCGCTCGGGAAGCACATGGAGGCATGCTTTGCAGCACGTTTCCCTCAGGAGGACACCAGACGAGGAGCGCCCGGCGCTCAGGAATTCATTGCCTAGACCACTCGAGAACTGTAGGATGCAAGAGCCATGCGCGGCGACCGCCGCTCACCGGGCGCAGCTCCCCATCCAGGCGAGGATGCCGGGCTGCGCGTCTGCATCGACGTCCCAGGGCTCAACAGGGCCACGTCTCAGGAGCTCTTCTGGCCTTCGCGCGTGGGACGCTGCGAGGGCCCACCTCACAGCTACGTTCGCATGCCCTTTGGCGTGCCGAGCGTGGCATCCGCCTTCCAGCGTGGCTTGCGGAGCATCTTGGCGGCTTAGGAGGCCAGGCACCACGCAGTCCTGGCGGATATGGAGACGGTCCTCAAGGAACCACCTGGACCCCCAGGGCCTCCCGAGGCTCAGGATCCCGGCGGCTCATGAGGAGCAACCCCTGCACCACGCATCTTCACCTGCCCCAACACCCCTTCTACGACGGAACCAGGTGACATTTTCCAAGTTCATTTACCTGGGAGCGCCCTTTGAGCTGCATCATTCCCAGGCCGCGTGGGTCCGTCCCTGTGGCATGTATCCCTTTACATCTTTAGCTCACCTTGTTGGGTGCGCCTCACGGGCTGCATCATCCCCAAGCCGCTCGGGTCCGACCCAGTGGCATGAATCATTCGTGCATTTACCTAAGTCAGTTCGCTTTCCATGCAGGATCTATATATGGCTGCTACCTGCTTAATTGTCACCTTCCATGGGAGCCGCGCACCGAGCACTTTTCTTCAGGATCCTTCGCATGAGGAGGCTAGGCACGGCATCTGTGCTCGGGCCCGTCCCTGTAGCGTTGATAAACCCAACGGCGAGCTCTGTCTAGCGGGTCGGCCCCATTCACGTCACCTCCTGGGGTCGTTGGTGCTTGGCCCCCTCATGCGATAGCCTCAGGAGATTCGTTCGGCGCAGGTCATCTAACCACCTCGCAGGGCCACCACAGTCAGCAAGAATCAAGACCAGGTGCAACCCGCCTTGTGGTAGGGCCTCGTGATTCCCGCGCTGGCTCATGAGTGCCCAGACACACCTCTTCTAGCCCTGTCGTGCAAGCCACGTGTCAGGGCGGGGCTGTCTACGCCAAGGGGCTCTCCGCGATGAGGGAGTCCCCTCCCATGCACCAGTGGAAGCACCATGCTCCGTGTTGGCCGTCGACACTGCCGAGGAGCGGTTATGCCCATGCAAGTGCGGAAGCGCTATGCTCTGCGCTGGTGATGAACAACTGAGGGCGGCCTCGCGGCCGTATCAACCTCAGGGAGCCCTTGAGCTCAGTGTCCGGCCTCATCGCAACACCTCCCCTCGGGAGAGCCGCGCAAGGGGGCTGGACATGGAGGCTGCGTTCGGGTCACACCCAAGCATACGCCACCCAGCCAGGTCCCTCGGACCTAGTCGTCACGCGCCCCTCCTGAGCCGAGCCTCGACGAAGACAAAGGTATGAAGGTTGTTTGCACGTCAAGGGAGACTCTTGAGCATCGCGACTTAGGAGCCTAACTGGTCACGTAGCCCCTCACTCCTTGGTTCCGTCCTGGTCTCCGGTCGGCCCAACGGCGGTTGAAGTATGCGCGGGGCCGGGCCCTGCCGACGTAGAACACTAAACCTACTCCTGCGTTCCCTTCCTATAAGCTGTTTGCGCATTAAGGGGGACTCCTGAGCATCGCGACTCAGGAGCCTAACTGGTCACGTAGCCCGTCACCCCTTGGTCTCGTCCTGGTCTCCGGACGATCCAACGGCGGCTGAGGTATGCGTGGGGCCGGGCTCTACCGACGTAGAACGTAAAGCAAATAGGAAGAAAATCGCAAAATCTCAAAGCAAATATTACAAGACATATTGTTCTCCCAAATATCAAACACAAGTTTAAACGCCTCCACGAGGCATGATGCATGTTGCAGGAGTAAAACAGGAAAGCAGCCGCGAGCAGGTCACCCTTGGGCACCGCCATCAGCCGCAAAGGGTGCTCCTTCCTTGATGGCGTCGCCCTCACCTGTACCACCGGGCTGCAGGATCAGGAGCACCGCTGGTCAGAGGCGCGAGAGCGAAGGCGCGGAACTTCTTCAGCAGGGCCTCACCTGACCCTTCACAGCCGCGGCAGCGGCCGCACAACACTCGTCGTCCACATGCTCCAGCAGCTCGTCAAGGCGGGCAGCGGGATCGGCGAAGATGGAGGTGGTTGAAGACACGCGTCAGCGCAGCTGAGGAAAGAACACGGGCTTCTTCCCCGGCCATGGGACCGATGCCGGTCACAACCTCCTCAAGCGCGTCAACCAAGTATGGAAGCAGCTGGGCGGGGCCGTCCTCGTCGGTGGTCAGCGGCCTCTCCAAGCCCTTCTCATACAGCGCCTTCAGTGTCACGCGGGACCTCTCCTCGAGAAGCGCGAAGGCTGCGCGGTCCTCGGCTAGGACCTTCGCCTTGGCGTCAAGACTGGATTTCTCCGCATCCACCTTCCGCTCCAGCTCCTCTAGTCGGCTGTGTTCCGTGGCCTGCGCCTTCACCAACTCTCCTAGCTCGGCGTCGTGATCCTTGATGGCGTCTTCCTAGTCCTTCATCTTCTCCTCCTTCGCCTCGCGGCCATGAGCCTCTTCTGCACGCTTGTCGCGCAGGGCCTTCAGCTCGGCCTCCAGCCCCCGGCAATGATCCTGGGCGGCTTCGGCATCCTTCAGTGCCACTTCACGAGCAGCCGCAGCTTGGGCGGTGGCCTGCTTTTCCTTCTCGGAGGCCGCCGCGGCTTGGCTCTGCGTCGCTCGAACGCACACGTTGAAATGAAGCCAGCCAGAGACCAGCTCCAGGTGCCCGGCTACCAGGTGGGAGTCGGCACCCTAGAGATCTTCTCGCAGCTAGGCCATCTCCAAAAGGGCGCGCTCCAAGGCATCATGAGAAGCAGAAGGAGCTGGAATCAGCGGCACAGCGAGAGGAGAAGGAGAAGGTGTCGTCACCAAGGCTTGGGAGACTGGGGGCTCCTGAGCCTTGAGACCGCGGCAGCCTAGCCGGACACCGGCGCCTCCGGAGCCAGCGGGGCCACGGGGGCTGACTCCTCCTGAGGGACATGAGCACCAGCGCTGCCCTTCTCCACGAAGGGAGACACAGCCGGAGCAGGCGGACTGGTCTCGAGCGGCACCATCGCCTCCTCCTTCCTCTTCTTCGATGCAGGCGTTGGCCTGATCGCGCAACTGGGAAGCGTCAAGGTCAAGCAGCAGAAGCAAGAATGAAACAAGGCAAGAGCACTTACTGGTCCACGGCGGTGTAGTCCACCCTCCTCTTGCTAAGCTTGAAGCCCGAGAGCCTCCTAGCCTGGGGCGCGGGCGCACGAGCCCTAGGAGCAGAAGAAGGAGCAGCAGGTGGGCCGGAAGCAGCATCTCGGGATCACGGGCAGCTCTCCCTTCTCCCGGCGGGCGTCGGTCTCGTCGTTGTCAGGAAGGGCGTGGAGGATGTCGGCCTTGCGCAAGGGGGAAGTCTCCCCCATCCCCTCAGGGGTCGCCTCCGAGTCATGCCCCTCATCGTCCTCCTCTTCCTCATCCTGGAGAGAGTCATCAGTGGACAAGTCCACCGGCGCTGCGCAGCCGAGACAGCAGGACGCGCTGGCGGCACTTGTCCGCGCCCATCAAAGGTGGGCATGGCGGCCGCAGCCTGCGCCCCGTCCTTGCGGAGGAACAGGGGAACGAAGGCGCTCGACGGGTATTTCTAGTCGTCCCCGACCAGGAGGTGGAGAGACACGACCAACTCTTCGGCAGGAAGGGCTGCCGGGTTCAGGTGAAGCTTGTCCTCTTCACCCCCAAGCCTCCACAAAGGCGCGTCTGCAGCGCTGAAGCGAAGACCACCCAGCGGCATCAGGAATTCCCTTAGGAGCATGGCCCATGTCACCTTCGCCGCCCTCGCGTTGCCCGACTTCAGGTCGGCGTTCATCTTCTCCAAGACCGGTGCCGCCCGGTCGTCAGTGAGCTTCACACAAGACCACCCCGCGTCAGACTAGGGCATCTCCGTTGGCAGCACCAAGCAAGGGTGGATGCACTTGGCGTCCATCATGACCCACTTACCCCTGAAGCCGTCGGCCTTCTTCTCGGCCTTCGAGATCGAGTTGGCCTTGCCAGCCACGATGAAGTTGGTGCACCTGGAGGTACGACCATCGTTGATGCGAAGGAACAAAAAGTGGCGCAGCAGAGCCACGGACGGCATCACTCCGAGGTACGCCTCGCAGTAGAAGGCGAAGATCGGCAGAAGGATAACAGAGTTGGGATGGAGGTGCAGCGCCTGCAGCCCGTAATGGCCAAGGACCTCATAGAAGAAGTCGGAGAAGGGGGAACCAGCCCCGCGACGATGCTGCTGATGAAGAAGGGGAAGAAGGTGCTTCCCTCGAGCTCCGGCACGGCAGAGCCAGCCCGGAGCTCGGTCCTCCCCCTCTCGTTGTTCTCTCCCGCCGTCAGTAGGCGCGTGACGGTGAGGTTCCTCTCCGAGACATTGGGCGCATCCAGAGCTGGCTCGTACCAGGCGGGCGACGAAGAAGCCTTGACCTTCTGGGGCGCCATTGGTCGCTGATTCGGAAGGGGATGGGAGCAGATCTGGAGAGTTCAGAAGCAAGGGGCAAGAAAGGGGACCTGGAGCAAGGCGGAAGGAAGCAATGAAGGCAAGCATTGCCCACGCCGGCCTTTTTGTCAGTCGGGCAGTTGCCGAGGCAGCGTGGGGAAGCGGAGACGCCCATGTCTAATCAATCGCCATGCGTCGACCAAGGCCGCAGGCTGTTGAGCCACACGGCGCTCCGCACTTTCCCTTTGGCTTCGCCTCGAAGCCAAGTCAGAACCCGCCTTGGGCCCGGGGGCTACTGTCGGCGTTCTGGGAACGGGGGTCCCCAGACTTGCCTGCCTGCGGCCCACGGAGTAGCTCCACAAGCGGGCCCGTACAGCCCATCTTTGCCAGCAAGCACTCGAGACCCTTGCGAGGGGCCAAGCCTGGCGAGGCGGACGACACAAGACCTCCTCAGGAGCGGCCTCATCAGGCTGGCTCGTGAGGGGCTGAGAGATCAAGGCAAGGGGGGTACCTCGCGAGGTTTCCCGTGACGTAAGCCATGACGACCAAGGCCAGGCGGGCGCCAGCGTGCACAATGTCCTTGCTTCCTCTTTGGTGCTAAGGAGGCGAGCGCAGGCGAGGAGTACCAAGGCATCGGACAAAGGTTTCCATATCTGTGCAACGAGACAAAGACCAGCAGGACGGCAGGACGGAGGTCACAGTGGAGCCCAAGACGGCGTCACCACCAGAGCCTTTGGCAGGCGAAGACTGCTTTTGTCAGGATAGCTTGTACTAGTTGTTCCCCTTTAAATTGGCCATTGTGGCAACCCTTCCCGCTCAATATTTGGGAAGAGGACCAGGGCCTCTATAAATAGGCTAGCCACCATAGTAGGGGGCAACTCGTCTCGAACTCATTCAGTTCATCCTCACACCCACCAAGCACAAGAGCACCTCACCTCAGGAGGCTGTTCTTCCCCTTGTACTGTTCATCCTCAGCCCGAGAGGCAATCCACCACACCACACTGGAGAAGGGTATTACACCACAACGATGGCCCGAACCAGTATAAATCTTGTGTCCTTGTGTTCTTTGGGTTCAGCGAGCTAGTCCGTGAGATCGTGGAGTGTGAGAGCGTGGGAGAGGAGAGATCTTCGTGCACACCCCAGTGTTCAAACCTCAAGGGTTTTGCCGGAATCCGAAATCCGATATTAACATGTGGGTATTGGGAAGTAGTTGACGAGGTAGATCCTATTGTCCTTTCATTATCAAACCCTTGGGAGTTACTTCTATGTTATGCTTATATTGCCATGCTATGCTCGTAGACGTGGATTGGGTTTGAGTGTTTCCATGACAGATGTGAGATTGTTAATTAATGTTTAACTTAAGGTGGCTACTTAAATACACATCTAGGTGGATTGGTTGCGGGCACCTGGAGAATCCAGTGTTGTCCTGGGATATCCCGGAGTACCCGTGTGATCATCCTATTCGCCACCCAGGCTCAAACAGGTCATAAGATTATTCATGCTAGAAACTTCCGTGTGCAGCCACAAGCTATTATGGGCTCTAGCATAGTTGAGTATGTTGCATGACCTCTTTTAGTGGTAGGCTAGCAGATGTAGGGGATGTAGGTTTGTACTGTCTACCCAGAGTAAAGAGTTAATGCTTCTGAAAGACTATGTCTCGGTCATCCGTTTCTCAAACACCATGTAGTGCGAGAAATCCAACAGAGGAGATCGAGTCTTGTGGGGAAAAGTGTGCAAACCTCTGCAGAGTGTACAAACTAATCATGGTTAGCCGTGTCCCCGGTTATGGACATCTTGAGTATCTGGTTCTTGGATTATCATGTTGATCTCATCACTCTAATTAATTTGTTGGGTTATTAATCTTTGCTTAATTGGGATTGAGTTGGAGGAACCTTCTCAATGTTTAACAACTACCATGATAGTTAAACAAAATATATTCCTTTGTTGTAGGAAAAAATTGGCTTTTCGCAAAACATTGTAACCATAGAGCCTCCACCAGCCATATATGCATGTAGTGATAGCAGTTATTCTGTTCATTTCTCTACTATGTTAAATTGCCAGCATATTCCATGTGTTGACCCGTTTCGGGCTGCAACATATCATGTTGCAGACTTTTCAGACGAAGAGTAAGGTGCACTAGGTTGTTGTCGTGCACTCAGCTATGCCGTTGGAGTTGATGGACTCACTTTATCTTCCAAGCCTTCCGCTGTTATCTTTTTAGATGGTCTTAAGCCATATTTATTGTAGTAAGTTATCTTTTGAGACATTCGATGTAATAAGTGTGTGATTTAACTCTGTTATAAATCCTTCAAGTACCGTGTGTGTCAGCATTACCAATCCAGGGATGACACTTATGCATAGAGATTTGACCGTTTGAGGTCGGATCGCTACAAGATGGTATCAGAGCACACGCTAATTGTAGGACACGACCACTAAGATGAACCATAAGTCACTCTTCTCTACTCATTTCTGACCCCTCTCCATTTTCCACTCTATAGGATGGCGGACTCAAGGAACGAGTTTGCACAACCGGATGAAGACACCCCTTTTGGGAGGCACCTGAAGGAAGTCACTAGGTACGTGAACATCAGAATACCAAGCTTCACCGGGACCTACACCGCCACTTTACCAAAAGAGGAGCGTTGGATGATTCGAGTTCAAGTTCCAGGAAGGACATTGGCGCTTGATCCTTTGAGCCCATAGAGTTTTCCTTTGATGCACCAACCTGGAGTCTAGGAAAGAGCATGGCAGCCCACATCGCCATGGTACGCATTGGCGAAGTTTATCACAAGGATCTTAAGGACACCATCTACCAGATATGTGGGCGTCGAGATGAGCAATGGGAGATGATCAGCACCAGGAGGGACAGGTCCATTTCAGCTTCCATCCAGGAGTTACACCAGCACATTCATCGCCAGGAGAACCAGATGTGCGCAAGCATGATAGAACTGAAGAAGGTGATGACCAGGAACATGGAGCTTGAAGAGGAACTCAAGTCTACATGCGACGGATACGAGGAGGGAATCGCAATACTAGTGGAGAAGAATGACGACCTGACAAGGAAGCTAGGAGTATTCATGGGAGACCCCGCGCCAGGAGGAGATGAAGGACATCCCGATAACATCCATTCGGAAGACTACATCATCATCGACGACACCGACTCCGACCCCGACAGTAGTGATGATGATTATGAAGACGAGGCTGGAGTAGATATCATGGAGTCTTCCACCGATCAAAATTTCTAGTAGACCACCATATTATCAGTAGTATTTCCCCATGTATATAGTAGTAGTTCGAGCACTGTAATGATAGTTAGACCGATTTGTATGCCCTTGCTTGCATTGATTTGGTGTGATATGAATGTGTTTGTCTCATGTGCATATGGGTAGTGCTTTCTCACTAGACCTCATTCTATTCTAATCTCTCCCCTCTAAACCCATCAGATGCCTCCGAGACATGACCCTGAATTTGTCTTCCCACCGGAGCTCACTCAGTTGATCCAACAACAGAATGCCTTGATGCAGCTACTAGTCCAGAACCAAGGCAACAACAACAACCCACCGCCACCACCTCCAGTTGAAAACTTAGCCCATTTTCTAAGGTTGCAGCCGCCGGTGTTTTCCAGTAGCACCGAGCCAATAGTTCTTGATGACCTGCTCACGCAGGATTGGAAGGAGTTGACCACGCGGAGTTGCACAGATCTTTGAGAAGGTGCGTTTACGCCACATCAATTGGATGGACCCTTGACCTCATGGTGGGAGAATTACACAGCCACTTTCCCTATAGCCAATGTCACTTGAGAGCGATGTCGGCAAGCATTCCACACTGCTCATGTCTCAACTGGAGCTATGAGCATGAAGAAGCGTGAGTTTCGCAACTTACGCCAGGGAAACCGTACTGTGGGGCAGTACGTGGATGAGTTTAGCAAGTTAGCCCTCTATGCCCCAGATGATGTGGCCCACGGATGCCGCCAAGGTGAGAAGTTTATGGAAGGGATGAATGATGAGATGAGTATGCAGTTAATGGTGGCAACATTTAACAACTACCAGGAGTTGGTAGATAAGGCTTTTATGATTGAAGGGAAGCAATAGCAGATTGAGAGCCGTAAAAGGAAGTATGGACAAGGGAAGTACAATTCAGGAGCTCAGCAGAAGCCTCGTTTTACCCTGAACTTGGGAGGAAATATCCATAACCATGGAGGCCATACCCACTATGGAGGAAGTTCGCATAACCATAGTGGCCCCAAGAATGGAAAAAGGAATGGAGCAGGCAGCAATCAGAACCGCTCTAACCCAGCCACACCCGCCAAGAAGGATCTAAGTCACATTACTTGTTTCAAGTGCGGGAAGACTGGACACTACGCCACCGAGTGTTCTGAAGCAAAGAATGGTAACGGCAATGGAAGCTCTGGGAAGAAGCCCAACCCTTTCAACAGGGGACAAGTGAACCACGTTAACATGGAGGAGGTTGAAGAGCAGCCAGATGCAGTTATCGGAAAGTTTTTGGTTAAGTCATTTACCGCTCTCGTTCTTTTTGATACTGGTGCATCGCATTCATATATTTCAAGGGGATTTGTGCACAAGTTTAAGCTACCAACCTTAGCCCTTAGGTCACCCATGCTAGTAAGCTCACCAGGAGCAGAGTATATGGCCAGCCGATGGTGCGATCGGATACCCTTAACCATTGGCAGCCATGTTTTCCCCTCAGACCTAATAATTTTGGAGTCACAAGGATTGGATGTGATACTAGGAATGGATTGGCTATTGATGTATGGAGGAAACATCGATTGCGCCAGTAAGTCAATTTTGCTCACTACCCCGGAGGGAAAAAGGATCAAGTATGTGTCCAGGCATGCGCCGAGGAGGACCCAAATAAATTCCCTCTCAGGAGTTGTTCAGGAGGAAGTGCCTGTAGTGAAGGATTATCCGGATGTATTTCCAGAGGAGTTAACAGGCATGCCGCCGAATCAAGACATTGAGTTTTTGATAGAGCTGTTGCCAGGCACCGGACCGATATCGAAGTGACCATACCGGATGCCCGCAAATGTTCTGGAGGAGATTAAGAAGCAGATCAAGGAGTTATTGGAGAAGGGTTACATTCGACTAAGTTTGTCACCATGGGAAGCCCCAGTGCTCTTGGTTGAGAAGAAGGATGGATCCTTGAGAATGGTTGTTGATTATCGGGCATTGAATGAAGTGACGATCAAGAACAAGTACCCACTGCCGATGATCAATGATTTGTTTGATCAGCTGCAAGGAGCTAAAGTATTCTCCAAGATCGATCTGCGATCAGGATACCACCAGTTGAAGATTCGAGAACAGGATATACCTAAGACAGTTTTCACCACAAGGTACGGGTTATATGAGTATACGGTTATGTCATTTGGATTGACTACTACCCCAGCCTACTTCATGAGTATGATGAATAAGGTGTTCATGGAGTTCTTTTATAAGTTTGTTCTGGTGTTCATTGATGATATTTTGGTAACTCGAAGAATGAAGAGGAACACAAGGAGCACCTGCGTTTAGTTCTCGAGAAGCTCCGGGAACATTAGCTATATGCCAAGTTCAGCAAATGCGAGTTTTGGTGGAAGGAAGTAGGATTTCTTGGACATGTTATATCAGGAGAAGGTATAGCCGTGGATCCTACCAAGGTTAAGTCAGTCACTGATTGGCTACCACCCACCTTAGTTGGAGAGACCCACAGTTTTCTTAGACTTGTGGGATATTATCGGAGATTCATTAAGAATTTTTCCAAGATTGCGAAGCCTATGACGGAGTTGTTGAAGAAGGACACCAAGTTCAAATGGACAGATGAATGTGAGGCAAGTTTTCAGGAGTTGACGAAACGTTTGGTTCTGACCCAGTCTTGATTCTGGGATATCATAAAGATTTCCAAGTGTATTGCGACGCTTCCCGCTTAGGACGTGGAGGTGTACTTATGCAGGACGGAAGAGTTGTTTCATATGCCTCACGTCAGCTTCGACCACATGAGTTGAATTATGCCACGCATGATTTGGAGTTAGCAGCTCTAGTGCATGCGCTCAAGACCTGGAGACATTTTCTTATTGGAAATCGTTGTGATGTGTACACGGATCATAAGAGTTGGAAGTATATTTTCACACAGAAGAAGCTGAATCTCAGGCAAAGGAGATGGTTGGAGCTTATAAAGATTATGATATAAAGTTGCACTATTATACAAGCAAGGCCAATGTCGTAGTAGACGCTTTGAGCCAGAAGAGTTATGCCAATACCCTCGTAAGTGGAGGATTACCAAAGGAGTTGGCCGAAGATCTCAGGGATCTACGTTTGGAGACAGTCCCTAGAGGTTTTGTTGCAGCATTGGAAGTTCAGTCAACATTATTGGGAAAGATTCGAGAAGCCCAGAAGGATGATAAGGAAATTGCTGAGATAAAGGAGAGGATGAGTAAAGGAAAAGCCAAAGATTTTCGTGAGGATGAGCACGACACCTTGTGGTTTGAGGACCGTGTTTATGTACCCAATAATGCAGAGATCATGAAGTTGATACTTCAGGAAGCTCATGACTCGCCATACTCGATACACCCCGGAAACACCAAGATGTATTTGGATTTGAAGGAGCGTTTCTGGTGGACTGGTATGAAGAAGGATATTGCCGAGTATGTAGCCGTATGTGATTTATGTCAGAGAGTGAAGGCGGAACATCAGAAGCCAGCAGGATTACTGCAGCCTATGCCAATACCCGAATGGAAGTGGGATAAGCTTGGCATGGATTTCATCACCGGATTGCCCAGGACCCGATCGGGATATGATTCTATCAAGGTAGTAGTGGATCGCTTGACCAAAGTGGATCACTTTATCCCAGTGAAAACCACCTATACGAGTGCGAAGTTGGCCAAGATATATATATATATATATATACATATATATATATGACCAGGATTCTATTTCTGCATGGAGTTCCGAGGACCATCATATCAGATAGAGGAACACAGTTTACCTCGAAGTTTTGGAATCAGTTGCACCAGATTTTGGGTACCAGGCTAGAGTTTAGTACGGCCTTTCATTCGTAGACAGATGGGCAGACCGAGAGAGTCAGTCAGATTCTAGAGGACATGTTGAGAGCTTGTGCGCTAGATTATGGATCTAGTTGGGATGACAATTTGCCTTACGTGGAGTTCTCATACAACCACAGCTACCAGGCCAGTTTGAAGATGGCACCTTTCGAAGCTTTGTACGGAACGAGGTGCGGGACACCGTTGATATGGGATGAAGTTGGAGACCGCCAGTTGTTTGGACCAGATTTGATCAAAGAGTCCGAAGGGAAGGTTAAGTTGATTCGAGATAGACTGAAGTTAGCTCAGTCCAGACAGAAGAGTTATGCAGACTCAAAACACAAGGAGGTAGTCTATGAAATCAGAGATAGAGCATATCTTCGAGTGTCACATCTGCGAGGAGTTAAACATTTTGGAGTTAAGGGAAAGTCAGCCCCGAGATTTGTAGGACCATACCGAGTTTTGGAACGTATGGGAGAAGTGGCCTACAAGTTGGAGTTACCCGAAGGGTATCGTGAATTCATGATGTGTTTCACGTTTCCCGGTTGACGAAGTGCCATCTTTGAGATGGACGATATTCCTCACGAGAGATCTGATGCCCTGTAAGCAATTCAGTTGGATAGTGATCTAACCTATGCCGAGAAGCCTGTCAAGATTCTCGAGTTTGTCACCCGAGTCACACGCAACAAGGTTATCAAGTTTTGCAAAGTTCAGCCGAGCCACCATACCGAGGATGAAGCCACCTGGGAATGAGAGGAATATCTACGGAAAGACCACCCACACCTATTTTCTAGCCAACCCGAATCTCGAGGGCAAGATTCACCTTAAGGGGGGTAGGTTTGTAACATCCCAAATTTTCAATTTGGAATGTTATACATAGGTCATCATATGCATATCATATTTTATTTTGCATTTTTGTTTTGATCCTAGAAATTCTAAGCAACTCAAGGACCCAGGGAGAGAGTTGGGGATTTCATTCATTTTTATATTTGAATTTTTCTCAAGTACTGAAAATAGGATCATTTGGTTTTAATTGTTTTTCTCTCCAAAAATATTTCCAATATAAAAATAAATAAGAGGAGATAATATGACGTCTCCAAAATAAAAGAAATATTGGAGGAAAAATGTTAAAATCAACGAAATAATTTTATTTGGATTTTATTGCTATTTTATTTGAATTAGAAAAAACATGCATCTTTTTCAAAATTGCATTTTAGGCCAAGAAAATGTCATTATGTTCTAAATATTTATTTAGACGGTAAAAATTGTTTTTTGGCATTTTTTAGATTTTTTTAATATTTATTTAGGATTTTTTTCCCTTTTCGGTGGAATTGTTTTTATTTAAAAAAAGTTCCTGGACCAAACTGGGCCGAGGCCCGGCAAATCACCGCCTCTCCTCCCCAAAGATCAGCTTCGAGCCGGACTCCGGCGAGTATCTGGAATGCCCGCCGCGGCTTGCCCCTGGGCCAAGTCGGACCCCCCTCACCTTTAAATGCCGCCCCCGCCGCCCCCTCCTCTCCTCGACCCGCCCTGCCGCCTCTGCACCGCCACCGAGCGCCACCGCTTCATGTGCCGCCCTCGCCCGCCCAGCCAGCATATCGCCGGTAGCCTCCATTGTCATTTTTTTCTCGATTTTAGGTAAAAACCGCCGGTTTTCTTAAAACCCTCGATCGGTTTTTTTAGATCGGTTCGGTTCGTTTTTCTTTCGGTGTCGTTATTTAGCGAGCATCCGCTCGCTAGTTCGTTTTTAAGAACACGTTCGCCCGTTCATCTCTTTTAACGAACGTTCGCGTCGTAGTCTTTTTCTTTTCATTTTATTTTCGGCCAGGGACCTATTCGTGATTATTTTTATCACAGATTAGCCCCTGATCTTCAAACCCTCGCAACTTTTTACCCGTTTATCCAAATCCAGTGAAACCAACGCCAAAATCTTCGTCTCAGGCCCCTCTTTCTCTTTAATCAACTTGAAGAAGGTTTTGACAATTTAAAATTTGGTTTCAAGCAGATTTGATTTCGAAGTTCTTTTCACTGTAGTTTCAGTTCCGTAGCTCCGATTTGACTGATTCTTTTTGCAAATCAAATCTCTTCAGTTGAACTTTCAGATTGGATCTTCTTATTTGAGTATTACCCTTGCATCTATGCTTAAGTTCTTATGTATGCTATTGTTTGTTTGCGATAGAATTTCCGGAGTGCGAAGCGTGCTACTACGAGTCTCTAGGGTTTGCGGATCGTCAACAAGGCAAGTAACACATTGATCATACCCCTTTATTACCCAGTTTTTATGCATTAGTTAAAACCCTCAAACACTGCATGATTAGGTTGTGATTAACATATGGGCATTGGGAAGTAGTTGACGTGGTAGAACCTATTGTCCTTTCATTATCAAACCCTTGGGAGTTACTTCTACGTTATGATTATATTCCCAAGCTATGATCGTAGACGTGGATTGGGTTTGAGTGTTTCCATGACAGATGTGAGATTGTTAATTAATGGTTAACTTAAGGTGGCTACTTAAATACACATCTGGGTGGATTGGTTGCGGACACCTGGAGAATCCAGTGTTGTCCTAGGATATCCCAAAGTACCCGTGTGATCATCCTATGGTTCGCCACCCAAGCTCAAAGGGACCATATGATTATTCATGCTAGAAACTTCCGTGTGCAGCCACAAGCTATTATGGGCTCTAGCACAGTTGAGTATGTTGCATGACCTCTTTCAGTGGTAGGCTAGCAGATGTAGGGGATGTAGGTTGGCATTGTCTACCCAGAGTAAAGAGTTAATGCTTCTGAAAGACTGTGTCTCGGTCATCCGTTTCTCAAACACCATGTAGTGCGAGAAATCCAACGGAGGAGAACGAGTCTTGTGGGGAAAAGTGCGCAAACAACTGCAGAGTGTACAAACTAATCATGGTTAGCCGTGTCCCCGGTTATGGACATCTTGAGTATCTGGTTCTTGGATTATCATGTTGATATCATCACTCTAATTAATTTGTTGGGTTATTAATACTGCTTAATTGGGATTGAGTTGGAGGAACCTTCTCAATGTTTAACAACTACCATGATAGTTAAAGAAAATATATTCCTTTGTTTAGGAAAAAATTGGCTTTTCGCAAAACATTGTAACCATAGAGCCTCCACCAGCCATATATGCATGTAGTGATAGCAGTTATTCTGTTCATTGATCTACTATGTTACATTGCCAGCATATTCCTTGTCTTTGACCCGTTTGAACTGCAACATATCATGTTGTAGACTTTTCAGACGAAGAGTAAGGTGCGCTAGGTCATTGTGATGCACTCAGTTATGCCGTTGGAGTTGATGGACTCACTTTATCTTCCAAGCCTTCCGTTGTAATCTTTTTAGATGGCCTTAAGCCATATTTATTGTAATAAGTTATCTTTTGAGACATTCGATGTATAAGTGTGTGATTGAACTATGTTATAAATCCTTCAAGTACGGTGTGTGTCAGCATTACCGATCCAGGGATGACACTTATGCACAGAGATTTGACCGTCTGAGGTATGCTACATGCACAGTTCTGCCCACCGCGTCTAGTCGTGGGTGGACTCCGTTGGGGCTTGGATGCACAAAGAGAGCTGGCGAGGCTTGGGCCGCCGCTTGTAGGTGCTGGTGAAGTTGCGGATGAAGACATCGGCGAAATCTAGCCATCTGTTGACGATGTAGGGCTTGAGGTTGTTCAGCCATGTCTGAGCCATGCCCTCGAGCATGAGCGAAACGTACTTCACGGCAACGCGCTTGTTGCCATTTGCAATGTTGACGGCGGCGGAGTAGTCAACCAGCCAATCCTCTGGCTTCACAAAGCCGTTGTACTTGGGACTGTCTCGAGGGAGCGAGAAACCTTTAGGGAAGGGCTTGTCGCGAATGCGAGGGCCAAAACAGGCTGGGCCGAGCATATTCTTCCTCTACGGCCAGGGACTGAGCCAGTCGGTCGATCCGGGAGCGGGCATCATTCTATCCGACTCCCTCGCGGGGGCCTACTCGGCCTCCGAGAGTCGGATGCTCAACAAGCGATGGGGAGGCGCGCCTCTCCCCGCGTGGGGGAGGCGGATGATTGCCCCGCTGTTCGACTGCTCGAGGGCAGCCATCTCTGTCGCGCTCGATGGTGATACATGTGCGGCTGCAGCTAGCAGCCGGCTCTTGGTCTCGTCGGTCGCGGGCGCTGCCTGTCAGCGTCCTGGTGGGTGCGTCGTGCTCTTGGCGGGGGGGGGGGGGGGAGGTTCTCCGCTTGTAGGCCGGGTTCCACCATGCGACGGTCAACTTCTTGCTGTGCGGCAGCCACGTCGAGGAGCTGTTGGACATGCTCCGTCATGCAGGGACGCTCGTCGCCCTCCAGGTGATCCAGCTCGACTGCCACCGCCTGGGCAGTGCGCAAGTTCTCCATGGGCGTGGCATAGACTGGTCGGTCGGCTCCCAGCATGCTGGGGATGCCCACGCCGCACTGCCGGACCGTGCCCACACGGCTAGGTTCGCCAGTAGCCGGCGTGTCGCATATGTCGCGGTCATTCTCGCGCTGGTAAGCATAAGTGAGGCAACTCATGGCCTTTAGCTTGTTGGCGTTGTCGAGGAGCGAGACGCAAAATGACTCCGGCGTCGCACCGTCGGCGTCTGCCGCTATAGGAGCGGACTGCTGCCTGCAACGGGTCTTGGTCGGCCCCGTCAGATGCTTCGTCGTGGCTCGACCCGGCACCTCTGTGGATCTTTGGCTGGCTGCATCCGCAGGAGGGAGCGGGTCATCGATGATCACCACGTGATCGGGGAAGGCATCAGAGGGCGCGACGTCAGCGTCGATGGTCATGTCGACAGGCGGGTCGTTTGAGCCGACGGACTCCAGATCAGAGGCGGGCTCGTTGGCTATGCTGATCTTGCCGAGGAGGTCGACGAGGCAGCTCTCGGTGCTGGCCACTCCCTCGTCGGGCGCGGGCTCGTCGAAGAGGAAGATTCCGCTGATGAGATCAGCGAGGTAGCTTACAGCGGAAGCGGCTTCCGCGCCACGCAGCGCGTCGACGCAAACGCCATCAGTTGTGGCAGGCTGGCTGCGCTCGCAAGGAAGGAAGAGGGTTCTCGTCCAGAACGTGTCTCCGGACGACGGTGCACCTAGCCCCATGGTGGGCGCCAAATGTCGGGGATATCATGTGACATATGCCAGGGGGTGGCTTATCATCGATGGGGACAAGAGTACGTCGCCCGGCTCTAGAAGCGGGAGTGGGCGAGACCGCATACGCCTACGAATCTTACCCAGGTTCGTGGCTCTCCGTGGAGATAACACCCCTAGTCCTACTCTGCGGGGTCTCCACAATATCACTATGGTCAATAGAGTGGCTACATGATTGCTCCTTGAGCTGTTTGGCTAGAGGAGGAAGAAGGGCAAGGCTAGCACTACTCCTCTCTCTATATGTGTGTGTATGATCTATAGGGTTTTGAACCCCTTGCATGGGGAGGCCTGAGGAGTTTATATAGGCCTACCCCCCAGGGGTACAATGGTAATTTGGCCGGGTGTAGGACCCGGCCGTCAGTGCCTCTTGGCGCCGACTTCTCTGCCGGCTGCTGGTGATGAGGACACAAACCTGGGGTAGAGTAATAGACCTGACCAATACGTCCTACCTAAGGTCCTTGTCCTAAGAGCAAAGGAATTCAAGAACCAGAAGAAGGGATCCAGTGAAGATGTCGAGTGAAGTCCACTCGACCTACCATTCACTCGGAGACCCCTCTTATCCAAGTCACTCGACCATCAAACCACTTGACATACAAGAAGACCTAAAGCCGCTCTACGCAGCAACGGTCGGACATTTATTCATATATTTAATGACCATTTGTAGCACTTCATTGCAGGCGTTACCTGTAACGCCACCTCTTTATGTACATTGAATCCTATGTAACGGAGAGGAGCTGGGGTCCTGGCACACTCTATATAAGCCACCCCCTCCTCTGGGACAAGGGTTCGCACCCCCTGTAACTCACATGCTTATAATCCAGTCGACCGCCTCCGGGCTCCGAGACGTAGGGTTGTTACTTCCTCTGAGAAGGGCCTGAACTCGTAAAACTTGCGTGTACAACTCCTCCATAGCTAGGATATTGCCTCTACATTCCTACCCCCCCCCCCCCTATTCTACTGTCAGACTTAGAACCACGACAGTTGGCGCACACCTTGGGGCTGGTGTCTTAGCGACTTGTTGGAGAAGTTGCAATTTTTCCGATCCCCTTCATCATGGTTTCAGGCGGAGGTTTGGCTGAGGGCCGCTAGATCTATCTCGGCGCGCTCGTGTTTGTCGCCGACGACTCCGCTTGGCTTCAGGAGGCTCCACTTGACGTCGACGCACTCACCGTTCGTGGGGCAACGCACTTTCACGCGTGCGTCCGCGGCGTCCTCCTGCGGCAGCCGTCGACCCAGTATCGGTCGACTCCTGTGTCGTCCTCCCTCCGTGTCACCCGCCGGCGCAAGCGTTCTGGTCGATGAAGGCTTCAACGGTGGGTGAGGCATGCGGTGGCTCGCCAGTCGGCCACCCCCCAAGTCACGGCGATCGAGCTGATTTAAACTCTCTACGGCTGTTCGACCGCTCCGCCAGATCGTGCATCCGAGTGCGATAGAAGTGATCCCGCGGTAGAGGTTCTGATGGTCGATGGACCTCGCAGTCCTCCCGGCTTCCCCCTCACCGACGATGGCGACGGCGGAGGCGATCCGTCACGTGTCCATGAGGAATACCTCCCCGAGCCCCTCTCTTCACAACAGAGGGAAGAACTTCGCTGCCGGCACATGGATGCGCTTCACACTCCTATAGTTGAAGAAACCCCCGAGGCCCGAGCCTTGGAGGAGGTGCGCCTGGCCAACTTGGCAGAGCGCATCATTGAGAACCTCCAGTAGCAGACTCAACGAGCGTGCTCGGCAGCGGGTTCCAGAATCCAGTCGACGTCAATTCTTTCCACCTCCGACTCAGGTATATCGAACTCCGATCCAGAATCTCACAGCTGCAACTTGAATAGTAGAGTCAATTCAGCCCTCCCAGTCAGAAGCTGGCAGAGGCCTAATGCAGATCAGAGCTTTACTCCGGGCAGCGGGAGAACAGAATACAGCTGTGTCACAGTCACGGAATAGGATCCATAGCAGGTCTGTTATGGCAGACAGTCCAGTCGGCCCACAGCCCGAGATCACCCCCGAGGCGTGAGGAGAGTGGAGACCGACGAGATCAGTACAGAAACCGCGAGCAGTATGATCATCGACTCGATCGCGATGATCATCGTCGAGTGCCCACGCCTCCTCCAAGGAGTGGGTCATACGTGCCTCGGCAACATGAAGACAGACGCCCTCACAGTGGTGGGCGAAGGATTCCAGTCGACCCTAGAGAATCGGGCTTTGATGCGAGATCTATCCTCGTTCAAGGTTTAGTCGACAGAAACAGAGCTCACAGGGAGGGCCATGATAGAGATTTACCAACCAGCAGTAGAGCACATGTCTCGGGTCCAGAGTGCTTCAGCAGAGCCATCAAAGCCGCAGTGATTCCTCCCAACTTCAGGTTGGTGACTGGAGTTAGTAAGTTCACTGGTGAGTCCAAGCCTGACACTTGGCTTGAGGACTACCGAGTGGCTGTTCAGATTGGCGGTGGCAATGATGAAGTAGCCATGAAACACCTCCTCTGATGTTGGAGGGCTCGGCCAGAGCATGGCTGAATCAATTAGCACCCAACAACATTTACAGTTGGGAAGATCTTGCCCGAGTGTTTGTCAGAACATTTGAAGGAACATGCAAACGGCCAGCAGGGTTGACAGACCTGCAATCTTGTGCGCAGAAGACAAATGAAACTTTAAGAGATTATATCCAGAGATGGATCACGTTGCATCACACAGTGGAGAATATATCTGATCACCAAGCAGTTTGTGCCTTCAAGGAAGGTTTCAAATATAGAGAGTTGAAGTTGAAGTTCGGTCGGACCAGAGATATGTCTCTGAGTCGAATGATGGAGATTGCCACCAAGTATGCCAATGGTGAAGAGGAAGATCGGCTTCGGAGTGGCAAGCACAAAACAGTCGTCCATGAAACCGGAGGAGGAAACTCCAGTCGGAAGCAGAAGTGCAAAGCCAAGCCAGCTGCTCCTGGAGAAACCTTGGCCGTAACTCAGGGAAAATTCAAGGGGAAGCCCAAAGGGCCGTGGAACCCCAAGAAAATAAAAGACCAAGATGGAAATGATGTGCTGGATTTGCCATGCCACATTCACACAAAGAAGGATGAGGAGGGTAAAATCATTTACCCGAAGCATACCACTCGATAATGTCGGCTCCTGATCCAGCAGTTCTGAGAGAAATAGCCCAAAGAGAAGGAAAAAGAGTCAGACAAAGTTGAGGACAAGGAGGAAAGTGATGATGCTTACCCTCACGTCAATTCCACTCTGATGATTTTCGCTGATGTTGAGAGCAAAAGCCAACTGAAAGTCATCAACAGAGAAGTAAACATGGTCGCTCCGGCGACACCCAGTTATTTCAAATGGTCTCAGACTGCTATCACATTCGATCAGTCTGATCATCCGACGCACATAGCCACCCCTGGGAGGCAAGCGTTGGTGGTCGACCCCGTCATCGAAGGCACTCGACTGACTAAAGTTATGATGGATGGTGGCAGTGGCTTGAATATTCTGTATGCAGAGACGCTGAAGGGGATGGGCATTCCGATGCCCAGACTCGCTGAAAGCAATATGAGTTTCCATGGAGTCATTCTAGGGAAGAAGGCTGAGTCACTCGGCCAGATTGCTCTTGATGTGGTTTTTGGTGATTCCAAGAATTATCACAATGAAAAGTTGACATTTGAAGTTGTGGATTTCTAGAGTGCTTATCACGCTATTCTGGGCAGGCCAGCTGATGCACGTTTTATGGCTCGACCATGCTATGTGTACCTCAAATTGAAGATGCCTGGTCCTAAAGGTTTGATCACTATCACTGGCAATTGAAAGAAGGCAGAAGAGTGCTTCCAGAAGGGCTCGAAGATCACCGATGCGCAGATGGCAGTAGTGGAATTGCAGGAGTATCAGAAAAATGCATATCCGAGTGATTTGTTGCTAGCTAATAAGCCTGCCATGGATTCAGCATTTCAGTCGTCCGGTGAAACAAAACCGATTCATATTCACCCGACCGATCCCAATGCTGCTCCGACTCACATTTCAACAACACTCGACTCCAAGTAGGAAGAAGCGCTCACCCAGTTCCTCCGTGAGAACTGGGACATCTTTGCATGGAAACCCTCTAACATGCCAGGTGTTCCCAGGGGACTGGCTGAGCATCGTTTGCGAGTCGATCCAAAAGTGAAATCGGTCAAAGAACATCTTCGACGGTCCGCCGTACAGAAGAGGAAGGAAATCGGTGAAGAAGTGGCTCGGCTTCTGGCAGCTGAGTTTATTTGAGAGATTTACCACTCCGAGTGGTTAGCTAATGTTGTCATGGTCCCTAAGAAGGACGACTCACTTTGCATGTGCATTGACTTCAAGCATATCAATCGGGCCTGCCCGAAGGATCACTTTCCTCTCCCTCGCATCTATCAAATAGTCGACTCATTGCGAAGTGCGGCGTTTGTCCTTTTGGACGCTTATTCCGGGTATCATCAGATCCGTCTGTATGGACCCGATGAGATTAAAACAGCTTTCATCACCCCATTCGGGTGCTTCTGTTATGTCACTATGCCATTCGGTCTGAAGAACGCTGGGGCCACATTCATGCGGATGATTCAGAAGTGTTTACTCACTCAAATCGATCCGGAATGTGGAAGCGTACATGGATGACATTGTGGTTAAGTCACGTAAAGGTTCCGACCTACTGGCTGACCTTGCTGAAACCTTTGCCAACCTCAGAAGGTATGATATCAAGCTTAATCCATCGAAGTGCACATTCGGAGTTCCAGGCGGAAAATTACTCGGTTTTCTCGTTTCCGAACGAGGGATCGATGCTAACCCAGAGAAAGTGGGTGCCATACTCCAGATGAAACGCCCCGTGCGTGTGCATGATGTTCAGAAGCTTACTGGTTGCTTGGCCGCCCTAAGTCGATTCATTTCTCGACTCGGTGAGAAGGCACTGCCTCTCTACCGACTGATGAACAAGTCAGGTAAGTTCGAGTGGACTCCTGAAGCTGATGCAGTGTTTGCAGAGCTAAAAGCTCTGCTTCCCACCCAGTCGGTGCTCGCTGCCCCAATCAGCAAAGAGTCGTTGTTGCTTTATATTGCAGCCACTGGACACGTCGTCAGTACAGTACTTACGGTCGAGCGGGAAGAAGAGGGAAAAGCTTATAAAGTTCAACGCCCAGTGTATTATGTTTCTGAAGTTTTGACTCCATCAAAGCAAAGATATCCACATTATCAGAAGCTTGTTTGTGGGATTTATATGACCACGAAGAAGGTTGCACATTACTTCTCTGACCACTCAATTACAGTCGTCAGCGACGCTCCGTTGTCAGAGATTCTGCATAACAGAGACACAACTGGTCGAGTGGAAAAGTGGGCGATTGAACTCCTTCCCTTAGATATCAAGTTTGAGGCAAAGAAAGCTATCAAGTCCCAAGCAATAGCTGATTTCCTCGCCGAGTGGATCGAACAGCAACTCCCGACTCAAGTTCACTCGGAGCACTGGACCATGTTCTTTGATGGTTCCAAGATGTTGAATGGTTCTGGTGCTGGGGTGGTACTGGTACCCCCCCCCCCCCCCGAGGAGACAAGCTCAGATATGTCCTCTAGATTCACTTTGATTCCTCCAATAACGAGGCAGAATATGAAGAACTCTTGTATGGGTTGCGTATGGCCATCTCACTCGGCGTCCGTCGCCTTATGGTCTACGGCGACTCAGATTTGGTAGTTAATCAAGTGATGAAAGAGTGGGACGTCAGAAGCCCAGCCATGACTGGTTACTGCAATGCGATGAGGAAGTTGGAAAAGAGGTTTGAGGGGTTAGAGCTCCATCACATACCCCGACTGAAAAATCAAGCAGCCGATGATTTGGCAAAGATAGGTTCCAAGAGAGAAGCCATTCCCATCAACGTGTTTTTGGAACACATTCACGCACCCTCAGTTCAGGAAGATCCTTTCACTGAAGAACCCCCGCAGCCTAAGAGCACCACAGGTCCGACTGAATTCGAGGTCCCGACCATGGTAGGCCTAATCATGGAGGTTCTGGTCATCACTCCCGACTGGACAGTGCCATACATTGCGTACATCCTTCGGAAGGAACTCCCAGAGGATGAAGAAGAGGCTCGACAGATTGTCCGTCGATCCAAAGCCTTTACAGTGATAAAAGGACAGTTGTTAAGAGAAAGTGTAACTGGAGTCAGCCAGAAATGCATAACACCAGAAGAAGGTCGAATGATCCTCAACGACATCCACTCGGGGACCTGTGGTCACCATGCGTCCTCTCGGCCATTGTGGCTAAAGCATACCGAGCTGGATTTTATTGGCCACGAGCAAATGAAATGGCGAAAGATATAGTCGACAGATGTGAAGGCTGCCAGTTTTACTCTGATATGTCTCACAAGCCAGCGTCAGCCCTGAAGACCATTCCCCGTGTCTGGCCCTTTGCTGTTTGGGGATTGGATATGGTTGGACCATTGAGAACTGGTAGGAGCGGCTTCACTCATGTGCTTGTAGCAGTCGACAAGTTTACCAAATGGATTGAAGCTAAACCTATCAAGAATCTTGAAGCCAACACTGCTGTCAGTTTCATCAGAGAGTTGACATTCAGATATGGGGTTCCGCATAGCATCATCACTGACAATGGGTCAAACTTCGATTCTGATGAGTTTAGAGCCTTCTGCGCTTCTCAAGGCACACGAGTCAACTATGCTTCAGTCACTCACCCTTAGTCGAATGGACAAGCAGAAAGAGCAAATGGCTTAATTCTCAAGGGACTGAAACCCCGACTGATGCGTGATCTCAAGCATGCAGCAGGCGCCCGGGTCGATGAACTTCCATCAGTTCTTTGGGGTTTGAGGACAACTCCCAGTCGTTTGACTGGCCGAACTCCGTTCTTTTTGGTTTATGGAGTCAAGCTGTTACGCCAAGTGACCTGCTCCAACGCACTTTTGAAGTCGAGCTCTTCTCTGAAGAGGAAGCAGAACAGGCCCGGCAGGATGCAGTCGACCTCTTAGAAGAGGAAAGAGAGATGGCCTTGATCTGGTCGACCATTTATCAGCAAGACTTGCATCGATTCCACGCCAGAAACGTGAGGGGTCGAGCCTTTCAAGAGGGAGACTTGGTTCTTCGAGTAGATCAGCAGAAGCCACACAAGCTCGCCCCTGCTTGGGAAGGCCCCTTCATTATCACCAGAGTTCTCCACAATGGAGCATACCATCTTTACAATGTTGAGCATCAAAAATATGAGCCACGAGCTTGGAACGCGGAGCTGCTCCGCCCCTTTTATACTTAAGTACTCACTCGGATGAGATGTAATAAGAAATACTATTGTAGTTTATTTATCAAAGACAAGAGCTTTATAATCTTCCTAAACAATTGTTGTTGCTTTTGTTTGCGTTTGAAATCCCCCAGTGGGTGACTTCGCTGTGAATCCGTTTCGCCCAAGTCTGAAAAATCCTACCGAGTGGTGACCAAGCCTCTCACTCGGAGGCTTAGCTGCGAATCCGTTTCGCCTAAGTCTGAAAAATCCTACTGAGTGGTGAGCAAGCCTCTCACTCGGAGGCTTAGCTGTGAATCCGTTTCGCCTAAGTTTGAAAAATCCTACCGAGTGGTGAGCAAGTCTCCCACTCGGGGGCTTAGCTGCAGTCCAGTACTCGCCTAAGTTTGAAAAATCCTATCGAGTGGTGAGCAAGTCTCCCACTTGGGGGCTTAGCTGCAGTCCAGTACTCGCCTAAGTTTGAAAAATCCTACCGAGTGGTGAGCAACCCTCCCACTTGGGGGATTAGCTGCAGTCCAGTACTCACCTAAGTTTGAAAAAATCCTACCGAATGGAGAGCAACCCTCCCACTCGGGGGCTTAGCTGCAGTCTAGTACTCGCGTAAGTTTGAAAAAATCCTACCGAGTGGAGAGGAACCCTCCCACTCGGGGGCTTAGCTGCAGTCCAGTACTCGCCTAAGTTTGAAAAAATCCTACCGAGTGGAGAGCAACCCTCCCACTCGGGGGCTTAGCTGCGATCCAAGACTCGCCTAAGTTTGAAAAATCCTACCGAGTGGAGAGCAACCCTCCCACTCGGGGCTTAGCTGTAGTCCAAGACTACCTAAGTTTGAAAAAATCCTCTCACCGAGTGGAGAGCAACGCTCCCACTCGGGGCTTAGCTGATCCAGTCCAACTCGCCTAAGTTTGAAAAATCCTACCCGGTGGAGAGCAACCCTCCCACTCGGGGGCTTAGCATGAGTCCAAGATGCTAGCCTAAGTTTGAAAATCCTACCGAGTGGAGAGAAACCCTCCCACTCGGAGGCTCACCGCAAGATCTGATGCTACGCCTAAGTTTGAAACACGTACCTATCCATAAGGGCGACAAGGTGCAGGTCGATCGCAACCTTCTCCTTCGAGCTACGCCACAAATACAACGTGCGCTCCATCCCTATCCGCAAGGACGACGAGGTGCAGGTTGACTGCAACCTTCTCCTTCGGAGCTACGCCACAAATACAACATGCACTCCGTCCCTATTCGCAAGGACGACGAGGTACATGTTGACTGTAATGCGTGCTCCATCCCTATCCGCAAAGACGATGAAGTGCTGGTCGACTGGAGTCTTCACCTCAGAGCTGCATCTCAAGCACAAAGGTTATTCCGAGCGAAGAATAAATTCCACTCGAAGGCAAACACAAGCATATTCGGAAATAAACCAAGTATTCGAGCATCAAGCCCGAAGAAGTTTAATGGTTACACAATCACTCAGCATTCTGAGGCAAATAAAGGTGGAGCATAATGTTTTTCGATCACGCATCAGGAGAAGGACTGGCTGGGTCGCAGAAACTGTCAAGGTTTATGCTGTCTGCAATGCGAGTGGCAGCATCAAGGAAAGTGTTCGTGAAGGACTAGAAAGTGTACCTCTTTGTGTTGGCAACCTTGAGTTCCGCCAGCTTGTCTTCTTTGACGTCTTTGCGGTGCACTCGAACCAAGGACAACGCGACATTGGCACCATAGCGAGTGGATGACTTCTTCCATTCTTGCATTCGCTCGGGGATTTGATTCAGTCGAGCCATCAAGGACTCAAGATCTTGAGACAGTTTAGCCTGAGGCCAGAGTTCAGCATCAACCCGAGTCATCACAGCTTTCAGGCGGGCAAGATAAGCAACCGCGCTGTCCGTACGAGATTCCAATCACAACACATTCATCGCGACATCATCCTTGACTGGACAGTTTATGGGATCAAGACCCATCTCGACCCGCCCAGTTTCTGCTTCAAAGTCTTGGCAAAACTCTACACAGTTGAGTAAATGGTGAGTCGACAGTTAAATTGGACTTGGCAGTCGACAGAAATCAGACAGATTAGTCAGTACCTTCTAGTTTTAAGACAAGCTTTGCAGCAAGCTGACCTAGATAAGACTCCAGCTCGCCATTCTTGGCCCTGAGACTCCCAAGCTCGTCAGCCAGTTTGTCCTTATCCTTCTTCAGTCGCTCGATCTCCCGATTGGTGTCAGAAACAGCAGTCTTCATCTTGGAGTTCTCTTCTTCTAACTTGCCGACTGAAGCGAGCTTCTTGTCAGCAAGCGTTGTTTTCTCTCGCGCTTCCTTCTGTGCTGTAGCAATATCCAGATCCTTCTTCTCCAAAGCCTGCTTCATTTTCTCTAAAGAAATAACATTCTTCAGACGAGCTTGGAGTTGGCGGTTTTCACTACATACATCTGCTCGAGTGAAACCACTCGGTTCAAAAATGGAAAGGAAAAGTGCCGGCAGTGGGATATACGTTGGCGATTGGTTACCTCCCATAGGAGCTACTTCATCACGAGCGGTCTTGAGATTCTTCTTGGCCAATTCTAGATCAAGGTTGAGGCTGATTTGCTGTTGGTTCATTGTAGAAAGCTGAGCCCCAAGATCACAAGATTTCTGCAGTTAATGCCATATCAGTCGACTGAGATAAAAAGACATCACAATGATAGCTACTCTAAGACTACCACCGAATCAAACATTCAACGGTAGTCTCGGGGACTACACCCAGTGGGTGCACTCAGCGTGCCCCCACTGATTTTGTAAAAAAAAGAAGAGAAGATCAGATTCTCAGACCACAGTCGACTGCCCGCAGCCAACTTTGGTCTCGGGGACTACACCCAGTGGGTGCACTCAGCATGCCCCCACTGGTTTTGATTCCACTCGGCGTGGTCTGCCCAGCTCGAATTGCAAAAAAAAGTTCCTATTATCATACCACAGTCGACTGCCCGCAGTCAACTATTGTCTCCGGGACTACACCCAGTGGGTGCACTCAGCGTGCCCCCACTAGTGCAAAGATTCAGCTTGATCGACACAAAGAGACATATGATTTCAAAACAGCCACACCCCAGTGGGTGGTCAGATGAGAAATATGGTCGATCGGAAACCAACTAACCTGGACATTGGCTTGCAGAGCAGCTCCGGCGTTGAAGGCTACCTGACTAGCCTCATGCACAACTTTATTTGCCCCATCACAAGATTCAACTGAAGAAGAGCTTCCTTGGCAGCAGCCGGTGGATCATCCGGAGTTTGATATGCAGTAAAAGGTGATGGCGGAAGAGCAATGAAAGCAGCCACCGGATCTGAAGCTTGGAGTTGTATTGGCGCAGCAGAAGTCTGAGCAGCTGATCCTGATGGGCAATCAGTCGACAGTGGAACAGCGAAGGTGACGTTGGTTCGAGCCGGATCTGTCGATCGCTCAACTGTCATCCCAGGCGTCACAGTCGTCCAAAGAACTTGGACTTCAGGCGCCTTCCCGCACAGTTCCTTGTCCTTCCTCCTCCTACCTATCAGCGGTACTTCTTCTTGTTCGTCCGGGAGCACAACAACGTCTTGTGGAACTGCAATAAATAGAAAGTCATAAAGATAACTGACAAACCATCCAATCGACCAAATGAATTCGAATCGGGCAGACTTACTGGCTTTGGAGGTAATGGCGTCGTCAATTTCCTCGTCGTCTGGAGTCTTTTCAATGTCCATATCAGTCGCCGCTGAGGTCGGGCTATAAAGGTTCATCATCCACTCGGTCAGAAAAATAAAACTGGTCGGAACAAGAAAATACGAGAAGAATGTTTACCCAGAGGCAACAGGGACGTCCATCTTGATTCTAGGAAAGGTCTTCCGAGCCTTCGAAGGATTAATTTTTGGCTGCTTGGGGACCTTCTCAGCCAATTCTGGAGTCGAGGACCGAGCGCGCTTGTGAGGTGGAGCATTCGACGCCACAGCTTTGCCGTGCCTGCTCGCGGGATCATGGCGCTGCTTGGATCGACGTTCAGAACGAGGCGGCGAGTAGGCTACCTCCACATCGCCCGACTCGTCGCTCTCGTCTTCATCATCGTCAGCTGGGGACTCCCACTCACCGCTCTCCTCCGCACTGTCCTCGCCCTATTGATCTTGCTCCAGAACTTGTTCACCATTGGGCATTGAATACATCTCCGTGTAGATCTGCAAAACAAAGGACCGAACATAAGTTAGTCGGATCAACAAACAGTCGGAAAATACGTTCAAAAACTCAGTTGTAATGGCCGAACATTGTCTGGCGGGTTGCTTTCACCGAAAGGGTTGACTCTCCTGGCGCCCCTGGGGTTGTCCTTGTTACCGGTGATACCCCTCAACCACTCGGCCACTGTTTTGGCCCCCACCTCCTCCGGATGAACCCAAGTAGTGTCACTAGCCCCGGAGTACATCCACATGGACTGGTCATGAGCTTGGACAGGTTGAATCCACCCACTGAGGAACACCTCGAGCAGATCCATGCCGGTGACACCTTGGTTAATCAATTGGACCACTCTCTCGACCAGCATGCCCAACTCCGCCTTCTCCGCAGCAGTCACTTTCAATGAAGATGGAGTTTGAACACGATCAAAAGAGAAGGGGGGAAGCCCAGTCGACTGGCCTGGAGTCGCGATGTCCTGGCAGTAGAACCAGGTCGACTGCCAACCCCTGACCGACTCCGGGAGAGTCATCGAAGGGAAGGAACTCCTCTTCCTCTTCTGAATACCCAGGCCCCCACACATCTAAATAATGTGGGTTTTCTCATCGTTCGAGTTTGCTTTCTTCACAGTTTGGGAGCGGATGGTAAAGATGTGCTTGAAAAGACCCCAGTGCGGTCGACACCCCAGGAAATTCTCGCACATGGATACGAATGCAGCAAGATATGTGATGGTACTGGGAGTAAAATGGTGGAGTTGGGCCCCAAAGAAATTCAGGAAACCTCGAAAGAAGGGATGTGGTGGAAGCGAGAAGCCGCGGTCGACATGGGTGGCAAGCAGAACACACTCACCCGGTTGCGGCTGCGGCTTCGTCCCCCCCCCCCCCCCGGCAGGCGCGCAGACTTATGGACGATCACCCCAACTCAGCCATATCATCCAAGTCCTCCTGCTGAACTGAAGATCGGATCCAGTCTCCTTGGATCCAACCCGATGGCAGCCCCGAGCGCGATGAAGACCCCCGATTCATCTTCTTGCCCTTCGCCGCCCCCGTCGCCTTCTTCGTGCAGCTCTAAGCGCCGCGTTTTCCTTCCCCATGGCGGCGAGCGACGCGCCGAGAATGGAGGGGCTGGGCGAAGTGGAGATGCGAGGAGGAAGAAGGAATGGACGCGCCACAAAGTGAGCGTCTCGGCCTCGCCCGCTTTTAAAGGCCCGCTTCCGAGTGGCCGACGCGTGGGCCCGAGCAATCCTGTCAAATCCCCCAACAATCGCGCACAGGATACGTGGCGAAAAAGGTGGCGCGGAAATTGAAACGGCCCATTTATCTATTCCACTTACCGCGGAGTGCTCCGCCTGGCGCGCTTCCACCAAATTTTCGAATCCCGCGAAATCCGGGATCCTTTACAACCAATCGCGCCAAAGATTTCGTGCCAAAAATATCACTCGACGGATGGCGTAGTATAAACCAGTCGGCAATTGCTGAATCGATCAAGGCGACTGAAACGAAACAGAAGTTCTAACAGCTGGCCTCCACTTGGAGATGAAGACAAGCTAAAGCAAGAGTAAAAGCAAGGTCAACTTCATCCTTCTTTTTCACTCAAACCTCGATCCATCCGGGGGCTAATGATGAGGACACAAACCTGGGGTAGAGTAATAGACCTGACCTATACGTCCTACCTAAGGTCCTTGTCCTAAGAGCAAAGGAATTCAAGAACCAGAAGAAGGGATCCAGCAAAGATGTCGAGTGAAGTCCACTCGACCTACCATTCACTCGGAGACCCCTCTTGTCCAAGTCACTCGACCATCAAACCACTCGACATACAAGAAGACCTAAAGCCGCTCTACGCAGCAACGGTCGTTCATTTATTCATATATTTAATGATCATTTGTAGCACTTCATTGCAGGCGTTACCTATAACGCCACCTCTTTATGTACATTGAATCCTATGTAACGGAGGGGAGCTGGGGTCCTGGCGCACTCTATATAAGCCACCCCCCTCCTCTGGGACAAGGGTTCGCACCCCCTGTAACTCACACGCTTATAATCTAGTCGACCGCCTCCGGGCTCCGAGACGTAGGGATGTTACTTCCTCTGAGAAGGGCCTGAACTCGTAAAACTTGCGTGTACAACTCCTGCATATCTAGGATCTTGTCTCTACATTCCTACCCCCCTATTCTACTGTCAGACTTAGAACCACGACAGCTGGGGCCCGCCGCTTGGTGGGTCCTGCTGGCTGACGTGATCTCGGCTGACAGGTAGGGCCCGCCGCTTGTGGGCCATGTTGACTACTTTATACTGTAGCCTCGCCCTTGATGACGTAGGCTTTGTCGGGGGGAGCGTGGCTACAGTCCTGCCGCCTGGCGGGTGCTTTGCTGTAGCCACACCCTGTGTCATCTGATTAATGGCGCACAGAATCCGAGTGGGAGAAGGGCTGCCTGCTAGGGGCCGGCCTGCCCTTGTTGCCGTCTGCTTGGGGTTCTCCGCCTTCTGATGGCTCGCGGACAGGGAGGCCCGCCGCCTGCAGGCCGTACCAACCACCCATCGTGGGAGCGTGGCTCCCTCTGACGTAAGTGATGTCACGGGCTACGTGGGAACAGTGCCGCCGGGCGAGGGGTGCCCGCTTGGTACACCGCACTGTGGCCACTATCCGCCCTGGATTCGGGGGTGGTAGGTCGCACTGTAGCCACGCCCCGTCCCGTCGTGGTTATGTGGTTGCAAACTTTGAGGGGATGAGGGACCTCCTGCTAGGAGTCGGCCCCCTCGTGGCCGCCTTCTGTGGTCTCGCCGTCTTCCAGCAGCAGGCCTCTTAGACCAGCCAGCCCAAGAAGCCAGTCATTCTTCCGGGAGGTGTGAGGGGCGCATCTAGCCCCGATGTCTTAAAATATAATGGGGGCTGCTGAGGCTACCCGTGGTCATTTACTCCGACACGGAGACGGGAAGCCAACCCCCGCCAGGCTCACCCTGCTCACCACAGATTGCCTCGAGCCTTGATGCAAGTACAGTGTCCGAAGACCAAGGCTTCGCCCTGGCCGGACCCCATGCCTCTCTTCACCATTGCGACGGAGGTCAACTCTGAAGAAACCTCGTACACCGATCCAGCCACCCTCGCCTTGTTGAACAAGGTGCTCGACTGGATCCAGACGATGACTATTGTGATGGCCCATCCTCGGCTCACGCTCAACTGAGCCATGAGGCAGGCCACAGGGGATTTTACGTCCCACTCACCACCCACTTGATAGCCACTGTCGAAGATTTAACCGACATGCTAGATTATGCCACTGAGGAGGCCGACGACATGGATGAAGACAATGAGGCCACATCCCACAATACATTGCCCCTCCCATAAGCGGCCGTTGGACGGCCACATACACCTACAGCATCTACATGGTGGACACCCGCAAGGACGACAGCAACGGCGCTAATGAGGACGGCACCCCCAGAAGGGATGGTAACAAGCCAAGGAGCCCCCCAAATGCGGAAGACGACACTGAGGATCCAAGGGGCAACGCGGCAGGGAGAGCAACATGGGCACCGGGGAACATGATACTCCGGATAACATAGAGAACCTCGGCGATCCCGCCCCCAAGCACCAGTCAATGTCTCAAATGGGCATGAAGATCAGGATAACCCTAAGGACCCCAGTGACTCTGAAGATAGCAATTACATGCCCCTCTCTGAACAAGAGATCAACCTTGGAGCCGAAGACTTCATCGTCCCAGAAGATCCACCGGATCAGAAGTGCTTCAAGCGACATCTTATAGCCACTGCGCGAAGCCCAAAAAAGTAGCAGCAAAAATAAAGGCCGAGCAAGATACCCTCAATGATAGATGGACCAAGGTCCTAGCAGCAGAAGAAGGGTATGACTATGAACGACAAACAAAGAGCTACCCCAAACACATTGATGCCGCAATTCGACGACGAGGCCGTCGAGCCTGCACCACCCAGACAAACTCAAGGCAACCAGCCTGATCGCTCCCCTCGAGGAAGGGACAGAGCGGCTGGTGATGCCGAACACCCACCCGCCCCTCCTCACCGTAAAGGCAGGGAGGTGGCACAGCCGGAGTATCAATACGACCTCACGCACGATCTGGCCGCTAGAGAGGGTCAGCCAAGGTCCATCTATGGATCAAAAAGTTATCCTCCCAACAAGAGAGATGGATACCAGGCATGGCTCAACCGAAACAATAGACTCTGGGGTCTACACACCAGATGGAATCCAAGGTTCAACGTGATGTAGCGCGAACAAGGGGGGCTACTCACCCAATGTGCTTCACCGAGGAGGTAATGCAGCACCAATTCCCAGAAGGGTTCAAAACCGTGAACATCGAGTCATATGATGGAACCACAAATCCGGCCATGTGGATTGAGGACTTTCTTCTCCACATTCACATGGTGCTGGGAGATGAGCTCCACGCCGTCAAATAGTTGCCACTATAGCTCAAAGGACTAGCCCGACATTGGTTGAGTAGCCTCCCCGAAGACTCCGTAGGGAGTTGGGAAAAGCTCGAGGATGCTTTTCGAGCCAATTTTCAAGGCACCTACGTCCGACCTCCAGACGCCGATGACCTGGGCCATGTGGTCCAGCAGCCCGGGGAGTTAGCCCGGCAATTCTAGAACCGGTTCTTAACTAAGAAGAACCAGATAGTTGACTGCCTGGATGTCGAAGTTATATCTGCATTCAGGCACAGTATCCAGGATGAATGGCTGGAACGATAACTCGGCCAGGATAAGACGAGGACAATGGCGGCTCTTACCTACCTTATGACCTGCTTTTGTGTGGGCGAAGACAGCTGGTTGGCTCGTAGGAGCACCACCCAGAAGACCCTGGCACTTCGGAAGCCCGAGAGGGCAACAGAAAGCCACAGTGCAATAAAAATAAGAGGCAACTCAATGGCGCTGAGACCGCTGACACGGCAGTAAATGCTGGATTCCGCAACTCCAAGTCAGGGCTGCGAAAGATGCCCTCTAAAGGAAGCCAGGACGAACCCACCAAGTTAGACGTTATCTTGGATAGGCCGTGCCAAATACACAGCACCACAGACAAGCCTGCCAACCGCACCAACCGTAATTGTTGGGTAATTAAGCAGGCCGGCAAAGCTACAGCCGAGGACGCGGGCAGAAGCCCACGTAGCATGGATGACGAGGAACCTCGTAGGCCGAACAATGGAGGCCAGAAACAATTCCCTCGAGAGGTTAAAACGGTGAATATGATCTATGTCTCTCATATACCCAAGAAGGAGAAGCAACGTACACTTCGAGCCATCCACGCCATAGAGTCGGTAGCCCCGAAATTCAATCCATGGTTGGCATGCCCGGTCATCTTCGATCGCAAGGACCACCCGACCAGTATCCGTCATGGATGGTCGACGGCTTTGGTCCTTGACCCAATTATTGATGGCTACCACCTTACCAGAGTCCTCATGGACGGAGGTAGCAGCCTCAACCTGATCTATGAAGATACAATACGGAAAATGGGCATTGACCCATTAAGGATCAAACCCGGTAACACCATCTTCAAGGGGATCACCCCCGGTATCGAAACCCGCTGTTTGGGTTGTATTACTTTGGAAGTCGTATTTGGCTCTCCAAATAACTTCTTGAGCGAAGACTTGATCCTCGACATCGCCCCCTTCCGCAGCAGCTATCACGCCCTCCCAGGCCGGACGTTGTTCTCTTGTTTCAACGTTGTCCCCCACTATGCCTACCTCAAACTAAAGATGCCAAGCCGAAGAGGCATCATCACAGTCAATGGTAACATGGAGCGCTCTCTTTGGGCGGAGGAACATACAATGGCCTTGCTGGCTGAATACGAAGGACCAAAGTGTCAGCCCACCATCAAGGTGCGAGATGCGAGCAAGTGAGCACGGGCCCTGTCTAGCTAAGGAACCTCCCTGCGTTCGGCGTACATAGGAATACGCCCCCATGGCCTGCCCAACCCAGCAGCACACTACGTGCCTTGATATCACAATTTTGCGCTCAAAATACCATGGGCAGCTATGGGGCTTAATTACCAAGAGTTTGGTTCAACCGCACCGTGGCACAATGCATCCTCAGATGACAAACATGTACCATCGAGGACATACGCAGTATCAAGCCTCACCAACGCAGCAACCTCTCGAGGACTCCATGTCAAGGACCCGTCATCGGACAACCTTCCAACAAAGTTGTCTCTCTTAGCAGAAGCAAAGGCGCAGACGTGCAGTAGGGCACAGTTCGGGCATTAACCCACACATCAAGGCCCTGCGTAAACCATTCATCTGTAAATTTATCTTTTTCTTTCCCAAAGCCTTGTTCGGTGGTTCAAAGTGTATGGCTAGACGTCATGAGCATATTGGAAATAAAGCAAACTTTTTACGGTTCCTCTACAGTTGCATATGCTGTACTTTTCCCTAGTTGTTCATTTTCATTCTTTGAATCTTCCTCAATCAAGTGTTATACACTTCGGATTTCATTTATACGTCGGTTATTAGACCGAGGGCTTGGCCTAGACGCTCTCCCTATACATTCACCTTTTTTTCCTTTTCACTGTGTTCGGTGTCTCGGATATTGCATTATATGCACTGGTTCTGAATTATGTCTCGGGTCAATAGTTGGGTTGCCCCGCTCCTGTGCTAACCTTCTTACGTTCCACAGGTTCGGCTAGGAAGGTGTCTTCAAACCAAAAATCTTTGAACAAATCAAGTGAGCAATATTCGTCCCTAAGGTTCGCCCAATATCTCACCACACTGGGGGCTGGTCACTAGCCCCTAGAGTCAAGTTCCTATGGCTAAGTGAAGTTAATAAAGCCGCATAGTACGATTGCCTTGTTCCACTCCTACACTACTGCCTCCAGGCACAGAGACGTTGGCTAAGGGTTACAGTGCGGGGGGTGGAACACCCTTCATAGCATCTACGTGAGGGTTGAAGCCGATGACTGGTAACCTTCAGGATGAAAACGGCGGCACAAGAGTCAAAATTAAACATAAAGTACACACAAGTATGATAAACCATAAAAAATACCATTGGCTCATAAAGCATAAGGTTTCATAACAAGCTCATACATCCATAATGCAGCTACTCAAGGAATACATCCTTCGGTCTGCTCCTCCACGGCCCGAGCACCATCCATAACAGCGGCAAAATACTGCTCTGGGCGCCTATGCTCCTTCCAGTTGGCCGAGGACCGGTGGCCATTTCGACGGGCTTGATCTTCGACCAATGCACCATTGTCTTCGCGAACGCCATCCGAGCCCCCTCGATGCATACCGAACTCTTGACAACATCAATTCGGGCAAACACGTCACACAACTTCGCCACTACACCGAAGTAGCTACTCGGCATGGGCTCGGAGGGCCATAGCAGAACACAGAGGTCCTTCATGGCCAGTTCCGCCATTTGGTGCATCTCCCTGAACTGCTTCATTTGATTTGTAAGGAGGGTAGGGTGCTCGGGCGCTTGGAGTTCCGTGCAGAATGTCCATAACTCAGCATCACCCTCGTGGGAAGCATATTGCCTTGTGGTGTCGGCCACACTCTTCGGGAGGTCTACAATGGCGCCTATGGAACGCCAGACCCCGGTGAGCAACTTGAATCTTTGGCCGCCGAATACACTCTGTACTAAGTACTGCTTACCAATGGCAATTTGTTTCACTTGCCGGAGCTCCTCTCTGGCGCTCCGTGTCTCCGACCGCGCCTCTTGGATCTCCGTCTTCATGTTTGCCAGCGTAGCGGTGTGCTCCTTGTTCTTTTGCTCAAGGTCCTCACATTTCGTGACGCCATCCTTGAGCTCTTGTTGCACTTCGGCCACCCTGGCCTCATGCTTCTCGCATTCGGTTTTCACCAACGCGAGATCAGCAGCCGCTTGTTCGGCTGCCACCTTCTATTCGACCGCTTCCTTTCTGGCCCGTAGCAGTTTGGCCTTGAGGCTTTTGACCTCCGCGGCGGCAGCTGCAAAACAGTCTCTTGCTTAGGGATAATTCCGGATACCTTGTCCGCCAAAAGAATCTCAAGGAATCACATTTCACTCATACTAACCTTGTGCTTCATCGAACCGCTTGTTGACGAGGACAAGCTCTTCATCGGAACGCTTAAGCTTCTGATTCATCTCAGCTAGTTCGGCGGCATTTACTGCCAATGCTAACACTGAAGCCTGCATTCACATAACAAGCACCTCGATTAGCCTATTAGTCAGACGATCTGGATCCTCAGCCAGGTTTCTTTTCAAAACCTGCTAGAGTCTCGAGGGCTGCTATATATAATGATCGTTAATATCCTGACTATAAAATATACTTTTATCATGGAAAGAACATTACTTTGCTTACCTCAAAGCCCATCAGGAGGCCATCAAAAGCTTGTTTCAATCCGATGTTAATGGACCGAACGTTTTGTAAAACCGCTTCCATCAGGGCGTAATGCTTGGCTACTGTGGAGGAGCCATTCACGGCCTCCTCCATCAGGTCCAGCCACTCCGTCGCGACCCAGACCCCGGTGCTCGACACTGGTGGCGGGGCCTCTGCTCCCCCTTTATTGAAGGGTGGCTGGGACGCTTCGGAAGGCCTTGAAGGCTCCGGCATCGTCTTATGAGAAGGCTCGGTTTTCCCAAGCCCCTTCTCCTGAACTATGCAGGCCTAAGTGCCAGCTTCGGCCATGTTAACATTGACATCAACCCCCGTGTTTGTCACAAGAGGGGCCCTCTTGGACAACACCTCATCGGTCTCTCCGATGACTGGAGGGGGCGCAGAATGCTAATTGCCCCCATTTCTGCCAGATCGTCTGGCGGAGAGGCGCCCTCTGATATCTCGTCGGTAGGGAGATCGTGCGTCGTGCTACAACATGAGTGTGCACATGCAGTTAGTATTGGGTTAGTAAAACCAATGCCCGATAGTGTTCGGATTCTCACCTTTCCGTGCGGGGCTTGACCCTGTGAACCTTCTCCAGGACCTTCTCAGAGGCTACAGACTCCTTATCAGAGTCCGAGCTGTCATCAGGTATGAACAGCTTCCCCCTACTCCTCTTTGGAGGGTGCCCTTCTTTGGCCTTGATGGAGGCCACTCTTTTTTTGGTACGGGGGGAGTCACTCTCCTCTTCCCCCTCCTCGTCCTGCTCCCCCTCATACGTGGAGGGGGCGTGGGTATCCCCGGACTTGGTGTCCAAAGGGATCCGCGGGCAGAGGCCTTCCCGAGCCTCCCTCGTCGGGTTCTTCTTTTTCTTTTTCTCCCTTTTCTCTGGCACCTTATAAGGCGCCGCGGCCAGCATTTCTTCCAGTTGGGCCGACCTGGGGTCTTCGGGCAGCGAGGCCAGACTATTCATCTTCTCGGCCTTCTCAAGCCAACCCAGTGGTAAGGGGAGAGCAAATAGTCAATCTACTATAATGTGAATGTTCGACTTTGGAGCGGATGAAAGCCTTGTACCTTCTTGGGAGGGTGTTAGGTGTCGAGGCCGGCATCCTCCTCATCTTCTGCTGGCCAATCCTCTTCTTGGGGTTTGAATAGCACCCTCCATAGCTTGTAGTAGGTGGTGTCGAGGAAGTGGCGCACGGTGGTGGGGTCTTCGGACTTGTATGCCCCCATCGGGGTGTCCCGCTGCTAGCAAGGGAGGAGGCGGCGGTTGAGCATCACCTGGATCATGCTGGTTATTAGCTTGATACCAGCCTTCTTCACGCTAAGGATGCGTTTCTGCAGCATTTGCACTTCTTCGGAGGGCCCCCAGTCGGGGCTCTTCTTGGTACACGACGTCAGCCTCATGGGTGGTCTGGATCTAAACTCCTAGGCCGCCACCCAGGCTGCATCGCATGGTTCCTTAATGTAAAACCACTCTCTCTGCCAAACCTTGATGGTGTCTATAAATGTGCCCACCGGCCACTCTATACAAATGAGCTTGCTAACCATGGCTCCCCCGCAATCTGCTTGTTAGCCATCTACAATATTTGGCTTCACATTGAATACCTTCAGCCATAAACCAAAGTGCGGATGGATCCAGATGAAAGCCTCACAAATGATGATGAAAGATGAAAGGTGGAGGACGGAGTTCGGGGCTAGATCGTGAAAACCTAGCCCATAAAAGTACATCAGCCCTTGAAAGAAGGGGTGGAGTGGAAAGCCTAGCCCCCTGATGAAGTGGGGGACGGACACCACCCTCTCGCCAGGCTGAGGGTTGGGAATGACCTGGCCTGCTTCTAGGGTCCAATGAGCGACGGCGGCTGGAAGATAGCCAGCGCGCTTCAAGTCCTCGATGTCCTTATTGGTGACGGTCGAGGCCTCCCATTTTCTCCCTGCATGTGATGCCCGAGACCGACACTCCAGACGACTTCCTTGGTTTTCTTTGTTGCCGCGTGTTTTATTTGTTTGTTGCATTTCATCATGGCATCATCCGCATTGCATTGGCACTCGTTGCCGTCATTGTTTTTAAAACTTGCATCCGCTCGTAGTTGCCGCGTCCCGCCTTGCTTTTGTTGAGCGTTCCGAGTCCAACCTTATTCTTTGTTTTCCCTCTTGCCTAAACCGGAGTCTCTCTGTACACTGCTCAAACCTCTCGAGCGCGTCCGAAAGTTGTCCCGAACCCGACCCGGGCATTCGTCACCGTTGGATTCGGATCATCTCCGAACATCTCTAAAACATCTCCGGTTCATTGGTTGGACTTCCTAACCTAATTGTCCAGGACCGTCCGATTACGATCGAAGGGACCCAAATGCCCCTACCCAAATCCACTTCCTTATATATAATGGACAACCGTAGACCAATACCTAAAACCTAGGCCTCCTGTCCCATCCACCCATCGCTGCCGCCGCCACTCCACCAAGTCCCCTCGGGATCTCCCCTGCCAGTTCCACCCAACCAGCCTCCACCTTCCCCTCGATCCATTCCACGCCCGAGCCCGCAAGCTCTCCTATGCTTCCCGTGCGCCGCCGCAAGAAGCAGCACCACTGGATCTCCCGCCGCCGGCTAGCACCACCAGCAGGACCAGCCCCACGACGCAGCCTCCTTCTCCCCGTCCCCGATGGCCACCTCCTCCCATGTCCAGGAGCTCGCAGCCGCGAAGCCCCGCGCCGCCAAAATCCTCCCATGGCCGCCCCGCCGCCATATACGACTACCGCCAGCCGTTGCCGGCGTGCAGCAGCAGCCATCAGGACCCCTCGCCATCTTCCTCTCCCATCCTTGCTCCGTTTTGATTTTCTCCTCCTCTCACATCTCGATCTCTCTCTCGTTCATTTTCTTCTCTGGCAGGGAACGAGCGGAGTTCGCCCGAAGCGCTATCGCTGCCAAGTCCACCTCGTCTGCCTCCCCTGCATCACGCCCCGTCGCTGGGACCTTGCGCCAATTCTGCCTTCGTCCTCTGCTTCCTTCGCCCTGGGTTCCGGTCGCCCTCGCCACGCTGCCAGCTTAAGTTCCCATGCCTCGCCCGGCCTACCTGCGACCTCCTCGCTTCTGCGCCTCGCCGTCGTCTCCGTGAATCTGCCAGCGCCCGCTTAAACCACAAGAGCAGCGTCGCCGCTGCCTTGCTCCTGCATCGAGCCGCGCCAAGCCGCCGCTGCATCCCCTGCTTCGAGCAGCAGAGCACAACCGGTCATGCCCGCGTTAACCAGTCGGCTTGCCATATCCGTTCCCCCCTCGCCACATCCAGATCCGAGCCGGCCAAGTCAAGCCCGATGTGAGAAGCCCCCTCCAATCCCTCTCCTGTACACTATTGGGCCAGCCAGATTCGACCCGCGTACGTTTTTTTCCAGATCTGCGAATTTGCTCATTATCCAGGGTTTTGCAGTTTTACAGAAAAACCCTCTAACTACATGCATACAATAACTCATGAACTATGCATCATATGTAAAAACACCATATATGAAAAATGCTTAGATTTCTATCTAGTTTCATAATATGCCACTTTCATCCATGTTTAAAATGTTTAAACTTGATGTTTGTTTAAGTTTGCAGAAATAACTTGCTAAAATGTTTTATTTCATAACTAAATAATCGTAGCTCCGAATTAAATAAATTATGTATGTAACTTGCTTAGAAAAATGCATAGATTAACTTGATGCACTTTATTTTTCTGTTTAACTACTCTAAAATATGGTTTAGGGAAGAACAGTACCAAATTCGAAATATGCATATGAGGATTTTTCGGAATTGTTGTTTGTTGTTTCCAGCCTCATTTAAACTTGTCTAGATAGCTAGTTTACTTATGCCTCACCTCTTGCCATGTTAACCAACATTTAATATTGTTGAGTAGTTCAAACGGGAGAGAACTAAATAATTATTGTGAAGTTTTGTCAATATGCAACTCGTTGCATATTGAGCCCCACTTAATTTGTAGTGTTGTTTGTTGCACTTTGCCATGCCATGAATCATTAAACCGGACATGCATCATACTTGGTTGTGCATCATGCCATGTTTATGCTTGTGTGTTTACCATGTTGTTTGCTTCTTTCTGGTTGTGCTCCTTCTCGATAGTTCCGGTAATGTTGCGATTGTGAGGATCCGTTCGACTACGTTGGTTCGTCTACTTCATGGACTCGTTCTTCTTCCTTGCGGGATCTCAGGCATGATGACCATTACCCTTGATATCACTTCTATCTTTGCTTGCTAGTTGTTTGTTCTATTGCTATGTTGCACTACCTACCACTTGTTTATCATGCCTCCCATATTGCCATGTCAAGCCTCTAACCCACCTTCCTAGCAAACCGTTTTTTGGCTATGTTACCGCTTTGCTCAGCCCCTCTTATAGCGTTGTTAGTTGCAGGTGAAGTTGAAGTTTGCTCCATGTTGGAACATGATGATTTTGAGATATTACAATATCTCTTATTTGATTAATGCATCTATAAACTTGGTAAAGGGTGGAAGGCTCGGCCTTATGCCTGGTGTTTTTTCCACTCTTGCCGCCCTAGTTTCCGTCATACCGGTGTTATGTTCGTTGATTTTGCGTTCCTAACGCGGTTGGGGTTATGGGACCTCCTTGACAGTTCGCTTTGAATAAAACTCCTCCAGCAAGGCCCAACCTTGGTTTTACATTTGCGTAACAACCTATAACCTTTCCCTTGGGAGTAATTAACCCGAGGGTCATCTTTATTTTAACTCCCCCGGGCCCGTTCTTCTCTAAGTGTTGGTCCGAACTGAGTAGACTGCGGGGCCACCTCGGGGAAACTTGAGGGATGGTTTTACTCGTAGGATGTCTCATCCGGTGTGCCCTGAGAACGAGATATGTGCAGCTCCTATCGGTATTTGTCGGCACATTCAGGTGGTCTTGCTGGTCTTGTTTTACTATTGTCGAAATGTCTTGTAACCAGGATTCCGAGACTTATCGGGTCTTTCCGGGAGAAGGAATATCCTTCATTGATCGTGAGATCTTGTGATGGGCTAAGTTGGGACACCCCTGTAGGATATAAACTGTCGAAAGCCGTGCCCGCGGTTATTTGACAGATGGGAACTTGTTAATGTCCGGTTGTAGAGAACTTGACACTTGACTTAATTAAAATGCATCAACCGCATGTGTAGCGTGATGGTCTCTTTTCGGCGGAGTCCGGGGAGTGAACACGGTTTGGGTTATGTATAAACGTAAGTAGTTTCAGGATCACTTCTTGATCACTTCTAGCTTCTCGACCGTTGAGTTCCTTCTCTTCTCGCTCTTATTTGCGTATGTTAGCCACCATATATGCTTAATGCTTGCCGCAGCTCCACGCCATTACCCCTTTCCTACCCATAAGCTTAAATAGTCTTGATCTCGCGGGTTTTGAGATTGCTGAGTCCTCGTGACTCACAGATACTACCAAAACAGTTGCAGGTGCCGGTGATACCAGTGCAGGTGACACAACCGAGCTCTAGTGGGAGTTCGACGAGGACCTTGGTCGTTGCTATGTTTCGTTTCCTGATGATTAGTAGTGGAGCCCAGTTGGGACGATCGGGGATCTAGCATTTGGGGTTATCTTCCTTTTCCTTTTGGATTTGACCGTAGTCGGTCTATGTGTGTACTCTGAATGATGTATTATTTACTTTAAGTATTGTGTGAAGTGGAGATTGTAAGCCAAATCTCCTTATCCCTTTCTTGTTCATTACATGGGATTGTGTGAAGATGACCCTTCTTGCGACAAAACCATAATGCGGTTATGCCTCTAAGTCGTGCCTCGACACGTGGGAGATATAGCCGCATCGTGGGCGTTACAAGTTGGTAATCAGTGCCATCCCCGACTTAGGAGCCCCCTGCTTGATCGAATTGCTGACGTTGTTGAGTGTAGAATCAAAATGTTTTGAGTCTTAGGATTATATATATCGGAGAGTAGGATTCTTTTTACTCCTCAGTCCCTTCGTCGCTCTGGTGAGGCCTCCTGACGTAGATGTTTTGTCTTTTCTCTCCTCAAATTTCACTAAAATGTTTTTAGGATCACGCGGGTATCTTTGGATCGTTTCGGTATTCTAGTGACGAGAACATTGTTCTTGGTGCCTCCTGACATTTAGGGGTTGTGGCAGTGTCCCGAGGAGTTGAGCTCCGAGGTGTTGTCGTCACAATTTTATCGTTGCAATTCTGGAATACCTGAGTTTCGCCAACATCAAAAATCTCTTTTATGCAGCCAGTGGTGAAATAACCTCGACGCCACCCAGTACTGGGGCGGGAGTTCGGGAGTATTGCCATAGCTCGTATAATGGATGCTTTTCGAAGGTTGAGGTACACGATTTACGGAGTTTTCTTGGTTATGTGTTGGATACAGCTGGATGTAGGGATTGTTAGTTTGGGTGAGATATATTGCTTCCTGTATCCCCAACACCAGATTGCATAACCAGAAAGTTTCGGGAGTTTATAGGTGGGAATTCAAGTAGCTCCTAGAATATCTTTCCGACAGATGCATGATATGGGATTGGGTAAATCTCCATCATATGTATTTGTTCCGGCTTATCCTGCAAGCCAAATCCTTTGTTTTGTTTTGGTTTGTGGTATTCGTGTTGCTTGAATGTCCAGTGTTGATTCCATACCTTCCCTAAATGGTGTTCTCATATTTCTATGTAGATGCTAATCCTTTTTGATCATCGAGATTGTCATGTCAATTCTTTTCCAACCGGCGTGCTTCTCTCCAGGCTAATCCTATCATTTTTCCCATTCGTGAGATCATTCTAAGTTTTTCTCAACGGCATCCATTCCATCTGCCCCAAGTTGCCTTTGTTTTCCCGCCCTCCCATCCTTTTTCTTTAAGGACTCAGATTTCTTAACCAAGTATACTTTTTATTGATGGGAAGTCTCTCCATTCTTTTCCGTCAATGTTCTTATCCGGTGATTCTCGGGAAGATACTAATGAAGCTTCAAATTTATCATTCTCCATTCTCTTTTCTTCTTCGGTGGTTTCAATTCAAGCTTTCGGTGTTGATCATATCTTTTTCATTGGTTCACATGCTTTCTCATGTCGGTGCACCTCTTAATCATTCACCTCTCGCTATTCATTTGTTCCGAAGCGCTGATGATATGTCGAAGATTCGTTTCCATTCTCAATCCGTTCAATGTATTTTGAGGTTGTTATCTCATACAAGCCATTCAAATCAACCGGTGCATTATCGCTTCCTAAGCAATCTTTTCCAACGGTGTTTCTTTTGAGTGGGCCCTAACCCACATGTCTTTTCCCAGGATCTTACCTGACTATTCTAAATTTCCCGGAGCTATTCCCAAATTCATTTCAAAGATTGACGTAAGAATGAACTATCATCAGTCAAATGTATTTCTCCAAGATCTTTCAAATTCTTTTCATCCTTCATTCAATCTTTCTAATTTTCATACCGGAGTGCCTCAACAATTCATGGTGGTGTTTCTCGTCGTCATTTTTAGCTTTCGAAGTCTGAAGAAGAGTTTTCCTCTAAATCTTGTTCGTCCTTTTGAAGATTCAGGGTTCTAGCTTCATGCCATCCTCATAATTGTTTTTGATTGTGACAATTCTTTTCTTACAACCCGGAGCATTTCGTGAGTTTTTTCGATTTTATTCCTACGAAGGCCATCATTTCGGGTTTATTCATTCTCAGTTTTTAGCTCTCGCTCTCCAAATCTTACCGGTGCATCATTCAAGTATCTTCATTCGTTCACTTGTATTTAAAATCTCTCAAGTATCTTCATTCGTTTTCCAATTCTTGCCGGTGAATTGTGCCTTTGCTACTTTCATTTTCAGTTCTTACGGTGGTTTGTTTAAGATTCTCTTTTGATATCATATCAATTTAATCGTTGTTTCAATCCTACCGGTGGTTCGTTGAAGACCTTCTCAAGCTTACGCTATATCTCTCTCAATCCTTTCTATGAGAATAAGTAGTGTGCCAAATCCGTTACTTGTCATCAATTTAAATTGGTGAAGGGTACACATAACATAATTCTTATTATTGATCATCCAAGTGATCTAGTTTTTTCTTTCCAGAGTTGTTCATCATGTCATTTTTCTCAGTGCGAGGTGCTTCATCTTTGCTTTTCTGGAGTTCCAAGTTTTCCGCATTATCTCATCGCTGTCGGATGTGGGGTTCCGGCAAACCCTTAAGGTTCGAACACTGGGGTGCGTGTGAAGTCTTTCCCTCCTACCGATCTACGCCATGGCTCGCAAATTCTCGCGGACGAACGCGATGAACTCGCAACGCAAAGAGACACGAGATTTATACTGGTTCGGGCCACTGTTGTGGTGTAATACCCTACTCCATTGTGGTGGTGGTGGATTGCCACTTGGGCCGATGATGAACAGTACAAGGGGAAGAACATCCTCCTAAGGTTGAGGTGTTCTTGTGGTTGGTGACTTAGCGGGTGAGAGCTGGATGAACTACTCGATCCCCTTACTGTGGTGGCTAGCTCTACTTATATAGGCCCTGGTCGTCTTCCCAAATGTTGAGCAGGAAGGGAGCCAACAACGGTGGGCAAATTTGAAGGGGGACAACTAGTACAAGCTATCCTGACAAAAGCAGTCTTTGCCTGCAAAAGGCTCTGGTGGTGACGCCGTCTTGGGCTCCACGATGACCTCCGTCTTGCCGTCCTCCTGGTCTTGGTATCGTTGCACCGATGTAGCAACCTTTGCCTGATGCCTCGGTACTCCTCGCCTGCGCTGGCCTCCTTAGCACCAAAGAGGAAACAAAGACGCTGCGCACGCTAGCGCCCGCCTGATGTCGATCGTCATGGCTCATGTCACGAGAGCCTCGTGAGGTTCGCCCCGCCTTGATATCTCCGCTCCTCGCGAGCCTGCCTAACTAGGCCACTCCTGAGGAGGTCTTGCGTCGTCCCCCTCGCGAGGCTTGGCCCCTCGTGAGGGTCTTGGATGCCTTGTTGATGAAGATGGGTCGTACGGCCTGCTAGCTTAGCCACGCCGTGGGCCGCAGGCAGGCAAGTCTGGGGACCCCCGTTCCCAGGACGCCGACAGTAGCCCCCGGGCCCAAGGTGCACTCGGGCTTGGCTTCGCGGCGAAGCCAAGGGTCAAGTACGGAGCACCGCGGGCCCCAAAAGCCCGTGGCCTCGGTTGACGTGTGGCGGTTGATTGGACGTGGGCATCTCCGCTTCCCCCACACTGCCTTTGAATCCGCCTGGCTATGCGGGCCCCGCGGCCTACACAGTTATTCTTCCTTCGCCCACGCCTGGCTCTTCCAATCTCCCTGCTTCCTCGAGGCCCTGCTCTGGCCTGGCAATTCGGCTTACGCTCCACCTGCTTCATCCCCATGTCGCCGAAACAAGCTGAAAAGGGGAAGAAACCCCTGTCGTTGCCAACTACGCCTCCATCTTTTGAGCCGGCGCTCGGCCGGCCTCGGGTGCTCAACAACGAGGCCATGGACAAGGTGCGCCCAATGCTTGCCTCCAGCTTCAACGAGCGGGGAGAGACGGTGGCTTGGCCGCGTCCGCTTTTCGCATGGATCGGGCAGCCACCGAGGTCCCGATCTTCATTGATGCCCTCTGGCTGGCTTGATTCCTCCCTTCTCCGCCTTCTTCAACACGGTGCTCGAGCATTACCAGATCCACATGCTTCATCTCGACCCTCAATCTGTGACCCTTCTTGCCGTCTTCGCCTTCTTGTGCGAGGCCATGGTGGGCATCGCTCCTTCCGTGGCCCTGCTTCGCCATTTCTTCTCATTACATCTGACCGGTCCCTGGCAGAGCTCGGGGTGTGTGAGCTTCCAGGCCGTGGCCGCGACTGTGGGCGCGGGGATTGACTTCGAGCTCCCTTCATCCACGAGCGAGTTTCGTACACAATGGGTGTTTGTTGATGCCGGCGTCCTCAACCCCCTGCTTCGTCTACCGACAGGGCCTGCTGTTCCAAACCCCGGCTGGGGCCACCAGAAGCTCTCGAGCCCCCGCCTTTCTCTCGTCTGGGCCAGGCTGAGGCTGCTGAAGGACCGCAACGTGACCGCGCCTATGGTGGTGAAGGAGTTCGTCAAACGCCGGGTTGCTCCGCTTCAGCGCCACTCTCGCCCGATGTGGACCTTGCTCAACAGTCAGGATCACATGAGGTTCCAGGAGTCTGGGCTCCCTCTCAGGACGCGGCAGACAGTGCTCAAGGTCTTGACGGGTGTACCTCTGCCGGCCGAAATGCCTGGGAAGAATTTCCTGCTATACTGATGCAAGAACAAGGACGAGTTCGCAACGAGCATGCCTTCCTTTGACGAATGGGGGCTGCGGCCGATCGGTCTGGTGGGGCCCCGCGAGAACCCCGTCGTCGTGGTTCCCTTCCTTGCCGCTGGTGCCGAGCTCGCCCCAAGTGGGGGTGCAGGAGGGCGAGCTCTGACGGAGGCTGGTGGCCCAAGTGCTGAGGAGCACATGCCACGCGGTGATCCTGGGGCGTCGTCCTCGGGAGCTTGCGACCCCCCTCCTGAAACGTCGGTCGCTGAGGAGACGCAGCGTGCGGCTCCCAAGGCTAAGGCCCCGGAAGCCTCGGGAGTCGGCGGTGAGGCGGTGCCTGGCTATTTGCCGCATCCGGGCACCCCTGAAGTTGTCTCTCCAAGCTCTTCGCCCCGTGCAGGCCGCCACGTCCAGCGGTACGGTCGGCTTTGCGTTGATTTCGTGGAGCTCCTCAAGAGGAGAGGATCCCCGAGCGGCAACAACATCTTTGGACCGTTGAAGCGGAGGAAGTACATCGCCGTTGATGTGTAAGTATCGTATCGCTGTGGCTCCTTGTGCGCCGTTTTCCATCTCCTGACGTCAATTCTTCAGGGCTCCTTCCGTCGAGGTGGCTGCACCTCCTGAGAAACGGCCTCCTCCTTCCTTAACTCCCCCATCGGCCTTGAGCGTTCCTGGTCTACCTACCGCCCCTGGAGCAGGGTCGGTTGGGGGAGCATCTCCGCCTTTGTGGCACGCTGAGACCGCGGCTTGGTCACCCCTCCCCCACGGTCTGGCATGGAGCCTAACGGGCATGCCCAAGGCCCCTCCTTTGCTCATGGACAGCAGCTGGTTGGCCTCGATCTTTGGTTCCTCTTCAAACAGCGAGCCCCAATCGGCTGGGGCTCCTTGCGAGGGCAGGCTGACGTCAGGTGCAGCGCCAGCCCCCAGCCCCCTGCCGGGAGGTGGCGCGCCACTTGGCGCCCCACCCGAAGCCCCTGAGGAGGAGGACGAGGTGGGTCGAGTGTTCGAGCTTGAGCGCGGGCGGAGTGTAGTTCACCACGAGCTCTTCCAGGAGGCGATGGGCGCGATGAACCGGCTTGGTGAAGAGCTACCGGGTGTCGACTCGCGCCTTGAGGCTGAAGGTCTCTGGCTGGTGGAGGAGCGGCGCAAGCTGAGGGTGGCCATCAACCTCGGTCGCTATTAGCGCGACCTTGAGAACGCGAAGGCCGAGGCGTCCCTCAAGATCGCCCATGAAGCCTGCTCGCCTTGGAAGAGGCCCGCGAGGCTGACCGCCGTCGTGAGGCTGTGGAGGAGCGTGCGTGGGAGCTCTAGCCTAGAGCGCGTCCCTTGAGCAGCAGGTGGAGGCGCGCAGGGCCGCTCTTGCATCGCTGAGGGGGACGCCCGCGGAGGATGAGGAGGTTTGGAAGCGTGATGAGGCGCTGGCCCTGGAAGCCGTGGAGCGCAGCCTCGAGCTCGAGCAACTAGAGACGAGGGAGCGTCAAGTTGCTCAAGCAGAAGATGCCGTCGGGGCTCGCGAGGCCAGAGTCGAGGAGGAGGTCAATCGCCGGGTGGCCGAGGTTCGCGCAGACCTGGAGGGTAGGTACGACCTGAAGCTGAAGCTCGCGGGTACGGAGGATGCGGGCAGGGCCACTGCCCTCAGGACCAGGATGGATGAGGCTGAGAGGCGTGCGAAAGCCACGGTCGCCGCCTTGGTTACGGTGCAGGCGTACTTGGCCTCCGCCCGCGCCGAGTTGCGTTCCCTTCGGAGGCGGGTTGATGACGCTGAGGCGGTCGCACGGCAAAACTCGGAGGAAGTGCTCCAACGACGAACGCTGGAGCGCGAGCATGCCCTATGCTTCAGGATCTCCGGAACAGGGCCAATATCGCCCTGGGCCATATTTACGACGTGGAGGTGTCGACCCCTCACTCGAATGATTATTCCATCCACCTGACCTTCTTCACCGAGGTGATGACGCGCCTGGAGGCTCGATCTGCCAGAGCTCGCCAGCTTGTGGAGGAAAGGGGTCGTGTCCTGCTTGAGCACGCTTTCTCCCGTGTCTTCAGCCATCTCTTGAATGCTGACCCCAACTTTGATTTCGACGCCGCCATCGCCCCGTACCCACGGCTGTCTGGGGCAACCTGGCACGTTGGGTTGAGAACAATGTGGACGCGCTAGTCAGGGCCTTCACTTCGGAGGATGACGCGGTGGTGGTCGTCGCAGACGAAGGCGATGTGGTTGACTATGGCGACGGGGGCGTCGCCGATGGCGGCGATGATGCCGATGAAGATGACGACGCGAGTGACGCGTTCGCGGGTGATGCAGCGAGCGAAATTTCTACCTGATCCCTTGTTCTCCTGTCGTTTCATCCTGCACACAAAACTCGGGCGTGGCCCTTGAAAAACTTGTAAGAGCATTTTGAGAGGGGGAGCCCCTCATATAAGCAAATTGCAGTTTTTACTTTCCTATGCAGTGTGAGTTTATGTCCTCGTGGACTCGTGAATCCAGTGCGAGTTTTACATCATGGTTTACCTTAGCGGCCTTGACTTTGAGCTGGGTCGCAAGGCGTCGAGTTTCTGAGAATTCTACGGAGCTTGTCGCCCCGTCAGAAGGGGCCCCACAAGGGGTGAGCACCAGTTGCCAGCTAAGCGCTTAGCGCTGGCATAAGTGCTTCGCCACAGCCCTGGCCGCGAGGAGCTCGTGAGGGGAAGGCGACGGACATGAGTCCCAGACAAAACGAGATCCAGAAGGCAAGAAATTTCTCAAACGAGAAAAGGCTCCCCCCGTGTGCATCAATAAAAATTCGGCTTTAACTTAAATCCAGATCCAGAAAGCAAAGCTACAGAAAGACAGATCCAAAGCAAAAGGCCGCGTCCGTCACCTAGTCTAGTCTTCTGGTCTTCAAGTCTTCTCACCAGTGCAGAGCTAAGTGCTGCCACTAGGCGTGGGAGGGAGCCCCAGGGCCTGAGGCCGGCACCGCTGAGACTCCGGGGCGTGTACAACCCCAACTCATTATTACGTGATAGTGTCACGGGCGGCGAGCTTCACAGGCACTGGGCCTTCTTCACAGGTACCGGCCTTGCTTCTTATCGCCAGACGAGGGCCCCGCCTTGCGCCACCCTTGACCTCCTTTGAGCCTACCGGTCACCGAGACGACACAAAAGAGGGAAAGAGGACGCCAGCGGTGCCCTCGGCGACCGCAGGTCCTCTCCCGGGGGAAGGGTCATCGAGGCCTCCCCGACAGAGGGCCTACCTCCGGGTGTTTCCAGGCGTCACGCGACGTGGGGAGGGTCCTTGCTCCTGGCTCCCTCCTGGCGGCCCCCAGCGTATTTCCCTTGTTGGAAGGGGTGTTGCCGTGAAAGGGTCGTCGATCGACGCTGCAACCTGATTCATCTGTAGCCCATGGTTAGCGTAAGCCTGTTCCTGAGAGATTAGCGGTACCCTGTAGTTTCCGTTGCCGGCGCGATCGTCGTGGTTCTCCGTTGGTTCTTGAAAAGCTTCGGCTCCTAGCACCCCCTGTCCCCAATCTTCTCCAACGAATGAGCCGGGGTCGTCCTCCGGTGCGTACTCTTGGTCCATCATGCGGGGCACGTAGGCCTCCGGGGCCGTCACCCACAACACCTCGCCGTAGTGCCCCACACTCCGTGTTGCTCGGCCCAGGGTGGTGTCCTGAGGATGGTAGCGTGGCATCCGGCTAGGACCGTGGGGGGCGACGCTTGCGCCCACGCTTGTCGCGGGCGACATGGGGGCGGTGGAGCCCCCTACGCCGCTGGCCGTGCTGATGTTGATGAAGCCCCCGGGCGTAGCTGATGGCGCGCGGTTGTGGTGAGGCCCGCCGTGTGGCCCTGCAGTGGCCTGAGGGGAAAGTCGATAGCAGAAAGGTGGTGCTCCCGACGCCGCTGCATCCAGTAGCTCGGCAACACGCTCCAGCAGTGCATCCCGGCCGCTCTCCATCAGCCTGCATCACAGCAGCTCCCTTGCCACGGTGAGCTGCCCGCATGTTTGCTTGCTCCTGCCGCGAGTGCGGCGCCGTCGCTGCGGCATGGCTCGCTGCTCTTGCAGCGGCTCGTACTTGCCGCGGGGCGAGGGTGGATGACGCATGGCCGCGATGCCCGCTCCCGGTGGAGTTTGGTGGCGCTCGCGCTGCCTGGAGCGCGGGGTCGAGGTCTTCATGGGCAGGCGGCGCTGCCCGGGCTAGCCAGGCTGCCCAGCGGTCGGAGCCGGCCCTTGAGTCGCCAGACATCGTGGCTATGGAGCGTCGGTGAGCTGGTCGGCGGAGAAGAAGCTCCGGCGCACCCCTACCTGGCGCGCCAAATGTTGGATGTGGGGTTCCGGCAAACCCTTAAGGTTCGAACACTTTGGGTGCTACAAGTCTTTCCCTCCTACCGATCTAGGCCACAGCTCGCTAAGTTCTCACAGACGAACTCGCAACACAAAGAGACACGAGATTTATCTTTGGTTAAGACCCTTTGTTGTGGTGTAATACCCTACTCCAGTGTGGTGGTGGTGGATTTCCACGTGGGCTGATGATGAACAGTACAAGGGGAAGAACGGCCTCCTGAGGTTGAGGTGTTCTTGTGCTTGGTGACTTAGCGGGTGAGAGCTGGATGAACTGCTCGATCCCCTTACTGTGGTGGCTAGGTCTACTTATATAGGCCCTGGTCCTCTTCCCAAATATTGAGTGGGAAGGGAGCCAACAACGGCGATCAAATTTGAAGGGGGACAACTAGTACAAGCTATCCTGACAAAAGCGGTCTTCGCCTGCAAAAGGCACTGGTGGTGACACCGTCTTGGGCTCCACGATGAGCTCCGTCTTGCCGTCCTCCTGGTCTTGGTCTCGTTGCACCGATATAGCAACCTTTGCCTGATGCCTCGATACTCCTCGCCTGTGTTGGCCTCCTTAGCACCAAAGAGGAAACAAGGACGCTGCGCACGCTGGCGCCCGCCTGGTTTCGATCGTCATGGCTCACGTCACGAGAGCCTCGTGAGGTTCGCCCCACCTTGATATCTCCGCTCCTCGCGAGCCTGCCTAACTAGGCCACTCCTGAGGAGGTCTTGCGTCGTCCCCCTCGTGAGGCTTGGCCCCTCGCGAGGGTCTTGGATGCCTTGTTGATGAAGATGGGTCGTACGGCCTGCTAGCTTAGCCACGCCATGGGCCGCAGGAAGGCAAGTCTGGGGACCCCCGTTCCCAAGACGCAGACAGTCGTGAAGCTCCATCTAAATCATTGCAAGGCTTCACCTTGTGTTTTCAACTTCTCTTTCTTTCTATCATCCTTTTATTACCAGAGTTCTTCATGGAGGCTTTACATGGTGGTTCTTCAATGATTCTTTTAATTCGTCATTTGTTCTTCAAGATTTCTCTCAAAGTTATGATCCGCCAAGCTATACTCAAAAATTAAACATGGTGCTCAACACATGTTTTGTTTTGAGGAGATCAAGTATTCCTCTTCTTGCATTTCAAGTGCAATTCTTTCTACCTTATCTTTTGAGATGGTGTTATGTCATTCTTGACAATTTCCTTCATGTTTCATGATTCGCAAGTTGTTAAGAATGAGATATTTAAACCCATCTTTTTTTCTTCCTCCAGGAGATCCTTTGCAACCCATCAATCTCTTCATTGGAGTTATCTTGGGGTATATTTCACCTAAAGCCTTCCCTAATGATTGTTGCTATTTATGGTGCTTATAAATGACCCAAGTTCTTCATTTATCCTCCCGGTGAAATAAGTTTCTCATCTCCTTGCTGATATCAATCCAATCTATTGTTTCCGTAGTGGCAGAATTTTGCCTTAATTTTGAGAAGTTTTCCATAAGTTCACTACAATCTTATTCGTTTTGTTGTTGGTTTTCCAACAACTCCGTTATAACCTTCTTGGAAGGGTGCTTTCCAAGCTCATTTCTGGAAGAAGTTGCCATTTTCTTCTCCATTCTTTTATTCCAATGATCTATCTTCTATTCTTTCTCCCGGAGGCATCGTGATGTTGCTCTTCTCACTCATCATCTCGAATTGTGAGGATCATGTTCTTCTTGTGCTTATCCATTTAACGGAGTGTTGTGTCCTCTGCTTAAGTTCTTTTCATCTTATCAAGTCTTGCATCTCTTTTCAGTCGGAGTGCTGCCCAAATTAGATCATTCTTATTCCTTCCCTATCTTGTTTTAACCGGAGTGGTTTCAATATCTATCTTATCCCTTCAGCCTCTTTGTTCTCATCGTATTCCTTGTTCCTCTTGTTTAATAGAGTGTTTCAATTTCATTATCTCCGTCATGTCATTTCTTCAAGTTTCAACCTTCCAAGGTTTCTTTGTTTCATTCGTTTGTCATAGAAGCAACTTAGTTTTACCTCTTTCTTCTTCCATTTCTCTCCGGTGCCATCCTTAGATATCGGGACGAGATCTCTTGTAAGTGGAGGAGTGTTTTGACGCCCCGAGACCGACGCTCCAGACGACTTCCTTGGTTTTGTTTGTTGCCGCGTGTTTTATTTGTTTGTTGCATTTCATCATGGCATCATCCGCATTGCATCGGCACTCGTTGCCATCATTGTTTTTAAAACTTGCATCTGCTTGTAGTTGTCGCGTCCCCCTTGCTTTTGTTGACCGTTCCGAGACCAACCTTGTTCTTCATTTTCCCTCTTGCCTAAACCGGAGTCTCTCTGTACAGTGCTGGAACCTCCTGCGCGCGTCCGAAAGCTGTCCCGAACCCGACCCGGGGAGTCTTCACCGTTGGATTCGGATCATCTCCGAATATCTCTAAAACATCTTCGGTTCATTGGTTGGACTTCCTAACCTAATTGTCCAGGACCGTCCGATTACGATCGAAGAGACACAAATGCCCCTACCCAAATCCACTTCCTTATATATAATGGACAACCGTAGACCAATCCCTAAAACCTAGGCCTCGTGTCTCATCCACCCACCACCACCGCCGCCACTCCACCAAATCCCCTCGGGATCTCCCCTGCCAGTTCCACCCAACCAGCCTCCACCTTCCCCTCGATCCATTCCACGCCCGAGCCTGCAACCTCCTGTGCTTCCCACGCGCCACCTCAAGAAGCAGCACCACCGGAGCTCCCTCCGTTGTCTAGCACCACCAGCAGGACCAGCCCCGCGCCGCAGCCACGTTCTGCCCGTCCCCGATAGCCACCTCCTCCCATGTCCAGGAGCTAGCAGCCGCGAAGCCCCGCGCCGCCAAGCTCCTCCCATGGCCGCCCCGCCGCCATGTCCGACTATCGCCAGCCGTTGCCAGCGTGCAACAGCAGCCATCAGGACCCCTCGTCATCTTCCTCTCCCTTCCTTCCTCAGTTTTGCTTTTCTCCTCCTCTCACATCTCGATCTCTCTCTCGTTCATTTTCTTCTCTGGCAGGGAACGAGCGGAGTTCGCCCGTAGCGCTGTCGCTGCCAAGTCCACCTCGTCGCCTCACGCATTATGCCCGTCACATGCGGTTCTCGCGCCAATTGCGCCTTCGTCCTCTGCTTCTTTCACCCCGGGTTCCGGTCGCCCTCGCCTTCGCCGCTGCCGCGCCAAGTTCCCATGCCTCGCCGGCCTACCCTGCGACCTCCTCGCCTCCTCTGCGCCTCCCTGTCGTCGTCTCCGGCAAGAAGCGCATGACGCCACAGCCCGAGGCGGCATCGCACCTTGCTTCACTGCATCGAGTCGTGCGAAGCCGCGCATCCCCCTTCGAGCCGAGCTGGCAACGGGTCATAGAACTCCTATTGGGCCTTTCATTGCGGCAGCGATCGGCGCTTCGCGCCTGAAGCGGTAGCGAGGGAGCGACTAAGTGGGCGGCCCGTTTAGCGTTCAGCAGACCCGGTTTTGGAACCTTCTATGATGTTTCCGGCCGGTTTTTCGGTTTTGGGAACCTTCTAGAAGGTTCTGAAACCGCTTTCGTTCGCTTTCTTTTTCGTTTTTCATTTTTCGATTTCTCTTCTTTTACTTTTTCTTTTTCTGTTTCTTTTTCTTTTCCTTTTTTTCTTTTCAAGTTTATTTTCAAAAATCCGAATTTCAATTTTTTCCTGTTTTTCAGATTTTGTTCAAAAATTCAAAAAATGTTCCCATTTCACAAATTCGTTCATAAATTCAAAAAATGTTCCTGCTTTCAAATTTTTGTTCTGAATTTTCAGAAAATGTTCCTGTTTTTTCAAAAAAAATTAAAATTATTTTTATTCATTTTTTGAGAAATTTGAAAATTAATGGCATGGATTTAAAAAATGCCTGTTTTCAAAAATTGTTCACAAATTTCAAAAAATGTTCTTATTTTTCAAAATTTTGTTCATGTATTAAAAAATGTTCTTCTTTTTCAAATTTTTCAAAAAATGTTCTTATTTTTTAAATCATGTTCAGTTTATGCAGCTGAAAAATGTTCACCTATATAAAAAATGTTCGCACTTTCAAAAAATGTTCGAAGCACTAGAAAAAAGTTTCCGTTTCAACTGTTTGGTCATGTATATAAAAATGTTCTCCTTTTCAAAATTGTTCTCAGTTAAAAGAAATTTGTTCTCAGTTAAAAGAAATTTGTTCTGAATTTAAAAGTTGTCCCCATTTTCAAATTTTGTTCACCAATTCCAAAAATTGTTCAAAATTTCAAAAATGTTCTTATTTTAAATTTTTGTTCATGTATGAAAAATGTTCTTGCTTTTCAAAAATGTTCTTAGTTTTTAAATCATGTTCAGTTTACGCAGCTGACAAACGTTCACCTATATAAAAATGTTCGCACTTTCAAAAAATGTTCAAGCACTAGAAAAAGTTTCCATTTCAACTGTTTGGTCATGTATATAAAAATGTTCTCCTTTTCAAAATTGTTCTCAGTTAAAAGAAATTTGTTCTGAATTTAAAAATCGGACGCTTCGCTGCGGCAAGCAGTCGGCATTTCGCTTTACACAAGCAGCTTGGCTGGGCGGCCCATATTATGGTGCGCCACATTAAATGGGTTAAAAATCGCAAAAGGATAAAGGGTACTCGAATCGAACCCAAGACTTCCTATTGCTAAGCGCGATGAGCTAGCCGACCCAACTAGCTACTTCTTATGGTAAATTGGCAGCGCGAACCTAAAGAAATTAACAGTAGCGAGAAAACATAAAATCTGAATACGCAAAATTATGATGAACCAAGGTGTGAGCGAGGCACCTGTCAACACAAGTAGGTAGCCACTACAGTTTCTAAGATTTCGTGTAAAAAAAGGTAGCCCAACAAATATGAACTATAAACCGCGACAAAGGCTATACTTAGAAAAAAATCAAACATGAATTCTTTTGGCAAAAAGTAAATATTTTCTGAAACGCAACCATTTTATAATTTGTGAACAAAATTTAAAAAATTAGAAAATTGTGTGAAAGCATAAACATTTTTTTGGAATAAAAAAGGAAGAAAACTGAAATTGCGAACATTTTGTTTAAATGCGACCACTTCAAAATTTGTGAACAATAATTTTAAAATTAGAACATTTTCGTAATTTCATTTTTTAATGGACAAATTAATTGAATACGAGAACATTTTTCAAATTTGCGAACACTTTTTTGAAAAACAGAATAGAATTGAAAACCCAAACATTTCGAATTTTCCAAAACATTTTTCGAAGACATGAACATTTTTGGAATTTGTGAACAAATTTTTTAAAGCACGAACAATTTTGAATCTTGAGAACAAATTTGGAAGCCAACTATTTTTTCAACCACGGACATTTTTTGAATCTTGAGAACAAATTTTGAAATGGAAAACAATTTTGAAATATCCTGAACAAATTTGGAAGCGCGAACAATTTTTTAAAGCAGGAACATTTTTTGAATCTTGAGAACAAATTTTGAAACGAAGAACAATTCTGAAAAATCCCGAACAAATTTGGAAGCGCGAACATTTTTTTAAAAAGTGAAAAAATATTGAAATCTGCTCTATTTTTTGAATTTCGAAAGTTTTGAACTTTTTGGTGTAACAAGAACAATTTTTGAATTTTGAGAACATTTTTTCAAAAGCTGAACATTTTTGAAAACATGAACAAAATTTCAAATTTTCGAGTTTTTTGAAGAAAAAAGAGAAGAAAAGAAAAAGAAATAACAAAGAAAATCCTTTTTTTGTAAAACTGCAAACATGTTTTAGAAAAGACCAAACAAATGTGATCCTGAAAAGAAACAAAAAATGAAATGAAAAAAGAAACCCAAAAAAGAAATGAAATAGAAAAACGAAAAAAAACCGAAACAAATCTTCTCAAAAGAAAACCGTTAATCAGGTATAACTACAAAAAACCGGTTCAGGGAACCTTTTGGAAGGTTCCTAAAACCGGATGCCTCGCTATGGAATAGTGGGCCGGCCCGGTTCTAGCGCTCGGGGGGACGCCTGTTGTGAAACCTCGACATTTTGACGCAGTTTGCGTCGAATAGGATTTTCCACGGGTCATGCCCGCGTTGACCAGTCGCCTCGCCACATCCGTTCCCCCCCCTACGCCAAGCCGGCCTGCTTCCTTCTAGATCCGTGCCGGCCCAGTAGCCCGATGTGAGCAGCCCCATCCAGTCCCTCTCCTGTACACTATCGGGCCAGCCAGATTCGGCCCGCATACATTTTTTTCAGATCTGCGAATTTGCTCATTATCCAGGGTTTTGCAGTTTGACAAAAAAAACTTCTAACTGCATGCATACAATAACTCATGAACTATGCATCATATGTAAAAAATTCATATATGAAAAATACTTAGATTTCTGTCTAGTTTCATAATATGCCACTTTCATCCATGTTTAAAATGTTTAAACTTGCTGTTTGTTTAAGTTTGCTTAAATAACTTGCTAAAATGTTTTATTTCATAACTAAATAACCATAGCTCCGAATTAAATAAATTATATATGTATCTTTCTTAGAAAAATGAATAGATTAACTTGGTGCACTTTATTTTTCTGTTTAACTACCCTAAAATATGGTTTAGGGCAGAACAGTACCAAATTCGAAATATGCATATGAGGATTTTTCGGAATTGTTGTTTGTTGTTTCCGGTGTCATTTAAACTTGCCTAGATAGCTAGTTTACTTAGGCCTCTCCTCTTGCCATGTTAACCAACATTTAATATTGTTGAGTAGTTCAAACGGGAGAGAACTAAATAATTGTTGTGAAGTTTTGTCAATATGCAACTCGTTGCATATTGAGCCCCACTTAATTTGTAGTGTTGTTTGTTGCACTTTCCCATGCTATGAATCATTAAACCGGACATGCGTTATACTTGGTTGTGCATCATGCCATGTTTATGCTTGTGTGTTTACCATGTTGTTTGCTTGTTTCTGGTCGTGCTCCTTCTTGATAGTTTCGGTAATGTTGCGATTGTGAGGATCTGTTCGACTACGTTGGTTTGTCTACTTCATGGACTCGTTCTTCTTCCTTGCGGGATCTCAGGCAAGATGACCATTACCTTCGATATCACTTCTATCTTTGCTTGCTAGTTGTTCGTTCTATCGCTATGTTGCGCTACCTACCACTTGTTTATCATGCCTCCCATATTGCCATGTCTAGCCTCCAACCCACCTTCCTAGCAAAACATTGTTTGGCTATGTTACCGCTTTGCTCAGCCCCTCTTATAGCGTTGTTAGTTGCAGGTGAAGTTGAAGTTTTCTCCATGTTGGAACATGATGATTTTGGGATATCACAATATCTCTTATTTAATTAATGCATATATATACTTGGTAAAGGGTGGAAGGCTCGGCCTTATGCCTGGTGTTTTGTTCCACTCTTGCCGCCCTAGTTTCTGTCATACCGGTGTTATGTTCCTTGATTTTGCGTTCCTAACGCGCTTGGGGTTATGGGACCCCCTTGACAGTTCGGTTTGAATAAAACTCCTCCAGCAAGGCCCAACCTTGGTTTTACATTTGCCTAACAACCTATAACCTTTCCCTTTGGAGTAATTAACCCGAGGGTCATCTTTATTTTAACCCCCCCGGGCCAGTGCTTCTCTAAGTGTTGGTCCGAACTGAGTAGACTGCGGGGCCACCTCAGGGAAACTTGAGGGCTGGTTTTACTCATAGGATGTCTCATCCGGTGTGCCCTGAGAACGAGATATGTGCAGCTCCTATCAGGATTTGCCGGCACATTCGGGCGGTCTTGCTGGTCTTGATTAACCATTGTTGAAATGTCTTGTAACCGGGATTCCGAGACTGGTCAGGTCTTTCCGGGGGAAGGAATGTCCTTCGTTGATCGTGAGAGCTTGTGATGGACTAAGTTGGGACACCCCTGCAGGGTATAAACTTTCGAAAGCCGTTCCACGGTTATGTGGCAGATGGGAATTTGTTAATGTCCGGTTGTAGAGAGCTTGACACTTGACTTAATTAAAATGCATCAACCGCGTGTGTAGCCGTGATGGTCTCTTTTCGGTGGAGTCCGGGAAGTGAACACGATTTGGATTATGTATGAACGTAAGTAGTTTCAGGATCACTTCTTGATCACTTCTAGCTTCTCGACCGCTATGCTGCTTCTCTTCTCGCTCTTATTTGCGTATGTTAGCCACCATATATGCTTAGTGCTTGCTGCAGCTCCACCCCATTACCCCTTTCCTACCCATAAGCTTAAATAGTCTTGATCTCGCGGGTTTTGAGATTCTTTGAGTCCTTGTGACTCACAGATACTACCAAAAGCAGTTGCGAGTGCGGTGATACCGGTCAGGTGGACGCAACCGAGCTCAAGCGGGAGTTCGACGAGGACCTTGGTCGTTGCTATGTTTCGTTTCCTGATGATCAGTAGTGGAGCCCAGTTGGGACGATTGGGGATCTAGCATTTGGGGTTATCTTCCTTTTTATTTTGGATTTGACCATAGTCTATCTATGTGTGTACTCTGAATGATGTATGATTTACTTTAAGTATTGTGTGAAGTGGTGATTGTAAGCCAACTTTCTTTATCCCTTTCTTGTTCATTACATGGGATTGTGTGAAGATGACCCTTCTTGCGACAAAACCAGAATGCGGTTATGCCTCTAAGTCGTGCCTCGACACGTGGGAGATATAGCCGCATCGTGGGCGTTACACTGCGCCAGATCCCGCCATCGCCAAGTACGGGGAGTGGAGCTTTGGAGAAAAGTTGAGACAGGGAACTTGAGCTTTGTGGACCAGGAGAAATGCGGTGAAAGGAAGAAGAAAGTTGTATGGGGATAACTACGGTTGTTTCCTTTTTATAAGCAGCCAAGATACCATGAGTCCTTTAAATGCGCTATTGGCCTTGCTACCTCCCGATATATCTGAAGCATCACACGCGGGTAGATGTGGGGGATCATTGATCAAATCCCTTAAAAAACAGAACACGATCTCCGCCTAGATGAGACGTGTCATTGAAGTGGCGGCTTTGAGCCGCGCATCGAGTCTTCATGTTTATGACCGAACGCGATCCCTCGCCAAAAGTTGTCAGTTAAGGATACCGTTCACACTCGAACGATTGACCTTCAAGGCTAAGTACGATTATGGTTCAAAACCTAGATACGGTTCGACGTATGGCCGTGTTAAGATCAAGCCTGTCTAAGGGCTTAACTGGAGAAGGATAATTCTGAATATTGCGAAGAAAGGGAACTCATCTGCAAGCCAGACTACGCGGTCACGGGGATAATACGAAGACGACGTTGAAGTCTAGTTTGAGGGCTACTGAGGGAGTCCTGGATTAGGGGGTCCTCGGGATGCCGTCCTGTCTCACATGGGCCGGATTGGTGGGCCGCATTATATCCAGACCAGAGACCTTTTGTGCCTTGGTGTGCACCCCATGTCAAGATGGGAGATCCAGAGTTTCCTTGATGTAACCGACTATCTGTAAACCCTAGCACCCCCGTGTCTATATAACTGGGTGGCTTAGTCCGTAGAGGCTAGAAGAACAATCACCATCCTACTAGTTAGGGTTTAGTTCGTCTGATCTTGTGGTAGATCTACTCTGTAACCCACAAGCAATATAATCAAGCAGGACGTAGGGTTTTACCTCTTAGAGAGGGCTCGAACCTGGGTAAACATCGTGTCCCACGTCTACTATTCCCCATCGATCCAAGGTCCATAGTTCGAGACCCCCTACCCGAGATCCGCCAGTTTTGACACCGACAACAGTACTTCCATTGCCAATGCATGCAATCAATTGAACCGAGCACACATGGAAAACCTCTTGCCTCTCCAATAGCCAACAAACTTTCTATATCCTGCACATTTGGTTCTCTTAGATGATCTACTCTAAACACCTGCACCATGGTGCGACAAACCTTATAGTGGTCTTTAGGCATGTGCCCTCCCTCATCTGGACCATCTCACCAATCGCTTCAGCGGTAATACCAAGTGCAAGCATCCTCAGAGCAGCCGTTGCTCAGCAGAGAATGATAGTTGTCCACAACAATCCCTAGCAAGATTCAAGTAGTCAACTTGTGCCTCCACCCCCTCCACACTGCACAAAAACAATGGTTTGCACATACAGAAATGACAAGAAACCATGGTTCATTAGGGGAAGTTGGGTCGGGAGAAAAGTAGTCATTCGGATGACATGTGACATCCAATGTGCGACCAAGTTGACTTGAACCTAAGGAGGCATGCGCTTAAGGAAAGGAACCTATGAGGTCAGATCTAACTTCATAGTCTGGATGTGATCCGAACTGAACTTGGATCTGGGCCGAGTAGACTTTGGGCTTAAGAGTTCTAGTGGGCCTCATGTGTTGAGCACATGATGGTTGTCACATAACTGGAGGTACAACTAATAGTTTTGGTGATTGATTGCTCATGTGTCATGAAGTGATGTCGAACCTCCATGTTGCATCTAGCTAATTCCACTTAGCTCACTTCATGGATCTCCTTCGTGTTGCATCTAGCTACCTATTTTGAGCTTAGTTGTGTGATCGAACCTAGTAGTCCATCGCCCGATGTTTTGCTCGTATGTGTGGATGCCATTAGAGGCAGTGCACTTGTACTACTCCAGTGATCTTGTTTGAAGGATCAGGCAACTGAGCTATTCGAGGGAGATCAACGATCATGTGGAGAGGACTCTAGCAACACATCCATTAGCATGCTCCATTAGCATGATCCGACACTTCTTCCACTATGACGAATGGGTGTCTAGTGGTAATCTCGTGATCTATCTCCTTAGCATTCTCCTGGATAGTTTATGTGGTAGGGTAAAATTTTAGTTAAGCAATAGTTACATGTCGTGTAGCCCAACGCACCCATTAGAACTCATGGAACCTTCTGTAAGCTTTTGAAACCTTTTAGGACCTTCGTCAACACTTTGGAAATACTCCTGGCATCACCTACACACTCATGGGACCTCCTGAAACACTTTTGGGTTCATTTAGAACACTTCGGTTGCCATTCTCTCATTCTCTTGTGATCTCCTAGTTCTCCTGAAAACCACTAGTCGTTAAGCATGTGACCCTACATGTTCAGTAATATGTGGACATGACCCGGAATACCCCTCGTTCAATAATTAACAATGGGATCTAGACACCCATGATAATTTCCACATATACGCGGAGATCTTTGTTGTGTGAACCTTTTGTTTCCGCATACAAATTCCTTTGCTTTGTGATACGTTACAATATCCAAGGCAAGACATTTATCGGTATCCTTATTAAGCAACTCTTTGATCACTATACCAAGCTATCTTCCTTGTTGGTTTCGTTCCCTTTTGTCATTTCCATATTCCGGTATCGCCATGATCACTATCATACTTGTGTCTGGACAAACGATGATGAATATTGTAATACCGAGTGGGGCTGGAGAATACCTATTGATCTCAGAGGAGCAAATCCCAGTCTTGAATCATTGAGCACCTTGACATACTTTTCCGGTGTATCCGTAAGCTACCTTTATGATCTCCGAGTTATGTGAAATGTTTGGCAACCCCAAAGTAACCATCCATTATGAAGGTCTGCATTATTCTCATGATCTAAGGACACAACTACACGTAACATATTATATGAGAATAATGATAGTAGAGTGATGTGGGATCTCACAATATCACAAGTATTAACTAGGTCTATCCAGCACCATTGTTCTGCCAACAATGTGTTCTCATCATTGCCGACAACCTTGTTACTTTGCTAGTGCCCTATGATAAGGAAAATATGATCATCCATAATACATGAGCTAGTCTTAGAGGTAAGGACAGGGTCTATTTGGTGTTTATGTTTCCACACATGCAACTGATTTTTCTTCTGAATCTCATATTCAAGAACAATTGTAATTATAGCACAGAAATATAAACATTAATTACGAACATGGGAACATAGTAACACTTTAGTATTGCCTTTAGGGCATATTTGATATTTCTCATAGTCTTTCACTTTTACTAGAGTCAATAATCTATTTACATAAGTTCCCTGACACCAATGGAATTCCGGTGTTGCTCATGTTTTGCTCATGGTAGAGGCTTCATCAAAGGATCTGACATATTCAGGCATGTTTGAATCTTACATTGCTTTATGTCTCCACGCTCCACAAAATCTCTAATTATGTGGAAATGACTTCTCCTCTATTTGAATTGGACCTTGGCTCCTTAGCTTGGGCTATGGTGCCACTATCTCAATAGTGTTCCATTGGCACAAGTGCACCTGGGACCATACCAAATTCCAAAAGAACTCTTTGATCCAAACGCCTTCCTTTGCCGCTTCTGAAGTGGCAATAGACTTAGTCTCTATTGTAGAATCTACAATCGTATCCTTCTTGGAACAATTCGAACTTGCCATGCCACCATTTTGTGTGTTCACAGAACCTGACTGTGATTGAAAATGGTCTAGATAAATGGTGAAGTATGTGTGATGTAACCCTTTACAACAATGTCTTGTAACCCTTTACCTTCACCGTTATCCTATGATCAACACCTTGATCACTCTGGTATCTTGCTCGAAACACTTTGGAGCATATGACATATCCTATTGTGTACAAACCATGGCATACATGATTAATCCAAAAGCAGATGTGTATGGAACCTCACTCATGTGTTTTGCTCATCGGTGTCTTAGGATATTGCTTTATACCTTTTCCATGTGACCTCGACATGAACCCCTTCTTGGCATTTTCCATACTAAACCTTTTAGTACCTCATCAATACATGTACTTTGGATCAGCCCGATAAGGCGCTTTGATCTATCTCCATAGATCATTATGCCTAATACGTATGCTTCCTTGCCCATGTATTTCACCGAAAAACTATTTTTCATTGAAGTCTTAATTCGTGTCAAGCAAACTTACGTCATTCCCGGTCAATAATATCCCATCCATAGAGTATTATAAATGTTATTGCGCTCCCACTTACTTTCTTGTAAACACAAGCATCTTTGATGTTCTTGATGAAGCTGAACCCTTATAACCACTTCATTGATACAAAATTCTAAATCCTTGATGCTTGCCTCAGTCCATAAATGGATCTATGAAGTTTGCACACCTTTCCAGCATGCTTTGGATTGAAAAAACCCTCGGCATGTATCATATACACATACTAGTTTAATATTTCATGAAGAAAAGCTTGTTTTGGTGTCGATCTGCCACATCTCAAAGTATAATAATGCAACAATTGCAAGAATAACCCAAACCGACTTAAGCATCACTGCGGTGTGTTGAACTCATCGTAGCCAACTCCTTGAAATTGTCAAAAACACTTTGCAACAAGTCAATATTTATGGATATAAACATTTTCATCCACATTGGTTTATATACCCATTTTAATTACTTAGGCTCTACGCCTTTCAGAGGGTCTACCAAGTTTCAAACTTGATTTTTGTTCAAGAATATTGCTACTTGTGAGCTGCGTTGAGATTTTCCCCGAAAAGGAAGGGTGAAGCAATATAGTAGCGGATAAGTATTTCCCTTAGTGAGAACCAAGGTTTATCGAACCAAAAGGAGAACCACGCAAATCCTAGTGAATGACACATGCACAAACAAAATCAAATACTAGCACCGAACACGGGCAATAGGGTTGTCAATCCCCTTGAACTCGTGACCTGTAAGGATCAAATCTTGTATTGGTTGATAGATAAATTGTAAAACAAAATAAAAGTAAATAAATTGCAGCAAGGTATTTTCGGTTTTAGTAATATGATTAAAGTAGACCCGGGGGCATAGTTTTCACTAGAGGCTTCTCTCTCGAAACAATAGCATACAGTGGGTAGACAAATTATTGTTGGGAAATTGATAGAAAAGTGCATAGTTATGATTTTATTCATGGCAATGATCATGAATCTAGGTGATAACCCACAAGTATAAGGGATCACGACAGTCTTCGAGTGTAGTATTTCACCCAAATTTGTTGATTCGACACAAGGGCACCCAAAGAATATTTATGAGCCGTAGTAGTTGAGTTGTCAATTCAACCACCACTGGTACAACGAGCTGCTATACAAATGGTTTTTAACCCCTTTTCGTGGCAGCATTTTAAACTGTCGCATTGCTAGTGTGGGCGATAGGGGGGGTCCTTCCCACACGACCTACAAACCGTTGGGGATAGGCCCTCCGGTCACACACGCTGCGCAAAATAAGCTCGTGTGCGATCGGGCTAGCCATCGCATACAATTATACATGCCCAGTCGTTTCCATTCGTAAGTACATCCCACACAGTGAATCCCAGAGAAACATTTCCCTTCGTATGTACATCCCACACAGTCAATCCATGGAATATGTTTTCGTCCATATGTACATCCCATAAAGTCAATCCAAGAAGAACGTTTCCGTTCGTATGTACATCCCACACGATGAATCCCAGACAAACGTTTTCTTTGCATGTACATCACACACAATTTTCCCCGATCAAATCGTTTGAGATAGCATTGCCATTGTAGATGATATTAACAATTTTATCGTTTGCATTATTGAATGCATCACGCACGGTGCATAGAAGAAACTGTGTGGCATAGGTTGTCCATCACACACACTTTTTATGTGGAAAACGTTTGTGCAAGGTGGCCTAACGCAAACAGTTTTCAAGAGGAAGTCGTGTGTGTTTGTTCATTGATCCAACACGTTTTCTTCCTAGAAACTATGTGGGTTGTCTAAGGTCATTGCCCACGGTGTTGTTCAATAATCGTTTGCAATAGAAAAACCCAATAAGCAGGCTAATTGGACTATTATTAATAATCCATTTATTAACTAGGTTGACATTTCATATTAATCACACAATATATTTCATTTTCGTATTACGGAACCAGGATTTCATAATTGAAATACATCAAAGTACAACATCATATAGCTTCAGCACCCAGTTACACCATATAGGTATATATCTAGCTACCCCATTACACAACTGCACCAGCACCAAGTTTCACATGCAACATCTATAACCTTTGGAAATTAGCATCATAGACAGATGAATCTCATTTGGAAAACTGCTGAAACGGAAGGCGAATATTGAGCCTTCATTGATGTTGAAAGTCCTTGCAACTTTAGGCCAGTGTCTGTGGATGATTGACCGTCCATCCTTTGTCCTCTTGAGGAAGACTTCAATATTGTACCGTGGGTTTTGTATGAATACCTTCCTCGCATCCTGACCATACAGGTGGTTTGGGAGGTAATCATCAGTGAACTGCTTTGGAAAGGCCTGAAAACAAAGATATGCATAAATATCTTCTCTAAATTTGGAAATGGCGCAAGGAAATAAAAAAGATAAGGTATAATAGTTAGTACCATCATGTAGTGCACTGATGTCTTCTTCATTGTGCAGACAAAGATCTTGTTGTTTTTCATTGCTAGTTTCTTTATTCTAACAATCTTTCTGAGTTTCTTGACCTGACTCATATTCATGGACAACTCATTTCCCCATATGCAAAATGGGTCAAACAGTGGGTCAAAACCTCTAACAGTAGGACCTACATGTGCAAGACCAAATTGTTAAAAACCTAAATATGAGAATGGTTCCTGCAATTGCACAATAATGTGCTATTAGACAATGGACCATGCATGTGCAAACCTTGATTGTAAACCTCATTGCTTCCCATTGTTTCCCTACAACACATATAAGGTAGTTATTGATCAGGTTAAGTGAGGGTTGCCATACTATTAGTAAAATATGTTGATGAAAAATAAACACATTGCAGATTCAACAGATTAATTTGATCCACATGGAAAAGCCATTTATCCAAATGAAGCATGATTAAGAACTAGGAAATATAGCAATTGTATATGTTTCTCATGAATTTAGTGCAACCAAATTCGATTTATTCCTCACATTCATAACAATACAAAATTGTACCCTCAACAATTGAACATCGTTGCAGAATTGAACCAAACTATTAACTAAACACCACAACAAATGAACCAAACATTAACTGAGCACCACATTGCACAATATAACATACTCCTAATAGAAGATCACACAATTAAACAAACCAAGCATGCTTAACAACTTGGAAATATAGCAATTGTATTTGTTTCTCATGTATTTATTACAGTCAAATTCGATTTATTTCTCACACGGTAGACAATAAAAATGCACCCACAACAATTGAACATCGCATTGCAGAAATGAACCAAACAGTTAACTAAACACCACAGCAAATGAATAAAACATCAACTGAGCATCACATTGCACAATATATAACATACTAGAAGACCAGATAGTTCACCAAACCAAGCATGCTTGATAAATTGGAAATATAGCAATTGTATTTGTTTCTCATGTATTTTGTACTGATAAATTCGATTTATTTCTCACATGGAAGACAATACAAAATTGCACCTAGAAGAATTGAACACCACATTGCAGAATTGAACCAAACAGTTAGCTGAACACGACAACAAATTAACCAAAAAGTTAATAAGTGAGCACCACATTGCACGACATATAGAACATATACACTAGAGGATCAGATTGAATGGTAGAAGTACATAGGAAAATTCACTAGAATTTGTTAAGGACAGGCAGGAGCACCACATGCAATAGGTAAACCGAACATGCTTAACTGGTGTAGCTAGCTAACTGAACATAGGTCGTTATAGTGAGCTAATAAGACAAGCTACTCCTCATCGTTGGAGATATCAATGATGATTGGCTCCTTGGACTTGTAAGAGGGCGAGTCCTCCAGATCGTGGGTGCCCTCCTCATAGTGGTGAGTTGCTTGAGCCACTCTGGGCACCAACCTGCTGGCTCTCGAGTTGAGGTAAGCACGGGCACGCAGAGAAAACACCTCGTAATCTTCGTTGAAGGCACCAACAGTGGCCTCAATAAAATGCCATGAACTGTCATTTACAGAAGCCAACCGCGTGGAGGCGTCGGTGCACGAGGATATGACGGTGGCCTCAACGGCAAGGTGCTTCTACAAGGTCTGGGGGTCGGCAGGAATGGCAGCCATTGTGACCTCATCCGCACGTGCAACTGTGATTTGCGTTTCTATTGCCAAATTCTCCTTCAGCTCCTGGCTATACTGCATGCACCATGGCTTAGGGCGGTGCTTATTTAGAAGATGGGCTGGTGATTTTGGTGGAAGGTGTCGCACCGATGGTCGGGGCATGTGGGATGTAGAAGGGAAGGAGGTTGGGGGTCAGGTGTGGATTACCTGACTAGATCGACGAGGCCGAGCATCATGAAGGAGGGTCGTCGACAAGGAGGCAACACTGCAAGCAAGGAGTGAAGGTTTGAACTTGGAAAGGAAGGTGGAAATAGGGGAAATGCGGCTTTTGGTCAGGGAGAGGAGGTGGGGAGGTAGATAGTTCTGCGAAAGCCGAGAATTTTGGCTCGGTGCAGCGAAAAAATGGCGCGCAAAGTGTCCTCACACACGGTCCCTTATTCAGCACTATGTACAATATGTGAACATAACAAACGATTCATCTAGCTTACCCCGTGTGTGATGAGTTTGAACATGCAAATTTTGGTCCTAATTTCCCTGGTTACAGTGGTCATCCACATCACTGGATAATTTTGGTACATAAAAGATCCTACAACACACCCACACTTCTTAATCAAGCAAGTTCAACAATTAAATAGAGCTAGCTAACCTAAACATTACTCTAACAAATTAAAGATTGATGCTCTAAATTAAACAAAGAGTACTACTCCGGCTGGTGCTCGTCGATCTCTGCCGCCACCTCCTCCATGTCTAGCTCACGCCCGACGATCTCCTGGGGAAGGCGCTCCATGGCATCCATCGCACCATTCTCGACAATCATCTTGCCATCCGCGTCCACCATCTCTTTGGAAAAGTCCGCCACGAGCTGGGCATGGGCGGGCGTGCTCTGGGCTTGGACGGATTCCATCGTAGCAAGGTATGCCACGAACGAACGGACGGTTGGTCGAACGCTTGGCGACTGCCTACTCTTTGGCCGTGGGTTGCCGACTGTTGTCGGAGAAGCTTCGTGCAAATTGTGTGGTGATCGCCAGGAGCTGGGCGTGGGTGAGGGAGTCCTAGATTAGGAGGTCCTCGGGTGTCTGGACTATTGGATATGGGGCGGACTGATGGGCCGTGAAGATAAAAGCAGAGGACTTTTACCGCGTGTCTGGGTAGGACTCCCATATGCGTGGAAGGCAAGCTTGGTGTCCGGATATGTTATTTCCTTCCTTTACAAACCGACTCTGTACAAACTTAGGCCTCTCCGGTGTGTATATAAACCGGAGAGGTTGATCCGTAGAGATCATCAGAATTCTCATAGGCTAGACAGCTAGTGTTTAGCCATTACGATCTCGAGGTAGATCAACTCTTGTAACCCCTATCCTCATCGAATATAATCAAGAAGGAAGTAGGGTTTTACCTCCTTTAAGAGGGCCCGAACCTGGGTAAACATTGTGTCCCCTTTGTTCACTGTTACCATTAATCCTCTAACGCTCAGTTCGCGCCCCCCTACCCGAGATTTGCTGGTTCTCACACCGACATTGGTGCTTTCATTAAGAGTTCTGTTGTGTCTTCGACAGAAGGATCGATGGCTCGACTCGTCATTGGTGACGATGCTGTCTCCAGGAAAACTTTTATCCTGGGTCAACTCTTCGTGTTTGGCGGCTTCGCTCTGCGTGCCAATTCAACTGGTCACCTTGAGCAGATCGACAGCTACGCCCCTGGTCACCAGATCAGGTTGGGAAGTTTGAATTACATCGCTGATATATCCGAGGAGACTTGATCCTCGAAGGGTTCTCGGCCTTGACCGCCGCTCCTTGTCTACATGAAGGAAACTCAACGGATCTACCATCAGATTCCACTCAGGGATCGACTCACGGGCCTGCCCTGGCCTTAGATCCAGAGCAGACCACTCTATCCTAAGACGGAAGGATAAACCCTGCCGGACCGTCTCCCGTTGCAGAGCTTCTCACCGGAGACCCGGAGGTGAACATGCTATCAGCAAGCCCGGATTCAAACAAAACTTTGCCCGTCATCGGGAAGCCGGAATCCTCTCTGGATGCCTACTCCGAACTCTCGAGGTCCGCGTCCACTGAGCTTGGTCAAGGGGCTATTACCGAATCTAGCTCCGCAGATCCTCAGTCGCCTTTCCAGCTTTCGCTCCTAAATGAGGCGCTGGACCTAGTGCGATCTCTCGCCATCACAGAAGAGTTACTTCCGAACTACGCCCAGTCTGAACTGGGGGCTGAGAGCGGGGAATTTTATGCCCCACCCACCACCCACTTAATAGACACTATCAAGGACCTAACCGACATGCTAGACTACGCCTCCAAAGATATCGATGGTATGGACGACGATGTCGGAGCCGAACCAGGCCAGGGCCAGCCCATCACTGGGCGTTGGACGGCCACTTCAACTTACGACCTGTACATGGTCGATACGACCAAAAAGAAGGACAACGATGGCACTCAAGATCCAACTGAGGACAAGCCCGTCGAGGCACCACCTAAGCGCCGGCGTCAGCGGCGCTGCTCACGGTCGCATCAGGAAAAGGAAAGCAACACCAGCACTAGAGATAATGACACTCCAGACAATGCCGAAGACTCTAACCACCCCATAGAACCTCCGCTAGAGCAGGATGAGTGGGAAGAGGGACAAGTCAACCCCAACGAACTTGTCGATCATGAGGATTCGGAAGATAGTAACTATCTACCGGCCTCTGAGGATGAAGTCAGCCTCAGTAACAAAGATTTCATCGTGCAAGAAGAACCCCTCGAACAAGAACGCTTCAGCGACAGCTCATCGCCTCTATGAGGAGCCTGAAAAAGAAACAACAACAGCTTCAGGCCGAACAGGATACGCTCAATGACAGATGGACCAAGGTCCTGGCTGTCAAAGAATACGGCCTCGAGCATCCGATAAAGATTTATCCAAAGCGCAGGTTACCACAATTCGACGACGAGGCCCTTGAGCCAATACGTCAAGATACAATCATGTTGATCAACCGGACCGACCACCACGTGGACAGGACAAAGCGGCTAATTACGCTGAATACCAGCCCGCGCCACCTCGCCATAGAGCCAAGGAGACGGCAGCTCTAGGCTACACGTACGACTTATGTTAGGACCTGGACAATAGAGCCGGCCAGACAAGATCAATTTATGGATCAAGGGGACGTGCTCCTACATGAGACGACGGCCATCAAGGCTGCCACGACAAGCACAACCAAACTCGGGCTGAGAACCAGACACAGATGTCATTCGAAATACATCGTGATGTTGCCTGATATAGAGGCGCCGCACACCCCAAGTGCTTTACCGATGAGGTAATGCAGCACCAGTTTCCTGAAGGGTTTAAACTCGTAAACATCGAGGCATACGATGGAATGACGGATCCCGCAGTTCGGATTGAAGATTTTCTTCTCCACATTCACATGGCTCGCGGTGACGATCTCCATGCCATCAAATACCTCCCTCTAAAGCTAAAAGGGCCAGTACGACACTGGTTGAATAGCCTCCCAGAGAACTCCATTGGCAGTTGGGAGGATTTTGAGGATGCTTTTCGGGACAACTTTCAGGGCACTTATGTCCGGCCACCGGACGCTGATGACCTAAGTCACATAGTCCAGCAACCCGGAGAGTCAGCCCGCAAACTCTGGACTCGGTTCTTAATAAAAAACAACCAAATTGTTGACTGTTAGGACGCAGAAGTCTTATCGGCATTTAAACACAGCGTCTGCGACGAATGGCTTGCCCAACACCTCAGTGAGGAAAAGCCAAAGACAATGGCAGCTTTGACTGCACTCATGACCCACTTCTGTGCGGGCGAAGATAGCTGGTTGGCTCGTAGAAGCAACAACACTAGCGACCCTGGCACCTCTGAAGCCAGGGATGGCAATGGAAGGCCTTGACGAAGCAAAAATAAGCATCGAAACAACAATGAAGAAACCGAGGATACGGCGGCCAACGCCGTATTCAGCGGCTCCAAAACCGATCAGCGGAAGAAGTCATTCAAAGGAAATAGGGATGGCCCATCCAACTTGGATAAAATACTGGATAGGCCTTGTCAAATCCATGGCACCCCTGACAAGCCTGCTAACCACACCAACAGAAACTGCTAGGTTTTTAAACAGGCCGGTAAATTAAATACCGAACACAAGGGGAAAGGGCCTCAAAGCAAGGACGATGACGAGCCCCGCCCTCCGAACACAGAGGGACAGAAGAAGTTTTCCCCCGAGGTGAAAACCGTGAACATGATATATATCACCCACATCCCCAAAAGGGAGTGCAAACGCGCACTAAGGGGCGTCTACGCCATCGAGCCGGTCGCCTCGAAATTCAACCCATGGTTGGCTTGTCCAATCACCTTCGATCGCAGGGACCACCCAACCAGTATATGTCACGAAGGTTCGGCGGCCCTGGTACTCGATCCCATCATCAACAGATACCATCTCACTAGAGTCCTTATGGATGGCGTTAGCATTCTCAACTTGATTTACCAAGACACTGTCCGAAAAATGGGTATTGACCCATCAAGAATCAAGCCTAGTAACACTACCTTCAAAGGAGTAATACCAGGCGTCAAGGCCCGCTGCACGGGCTCCTTAACACTGGAAGTGGTATCTCTCCAGATAACTTTCGAAGTGAGGATTTGATCTTCGACATCATCCCTTTTCGCAGCGGCTATCACGCACTGCTCGGACGAACTGCTTTCGCCCGCTTCAATGCAGTCCCACATTATGCTTACTCAAAGCTCAAAATGCCCGGACGGCGGGACGTCATCACAGTCAATGGAAATATGGAGCGCTCCCTACGAACTGAGGAGCACACCGCGACCCTAGCAGCCGAGGTACAGAGCGGCCTCATCAAGCCAAACAGCTCATTGGTCATCAAGATCCATGACACCGCCAAGCGAGTCCAATCTACACTACAACATGACAGCTTGGCGGATCCGGAGCTTGAATAGCAGATCAGCCTCCGCCGATTGCCCAATAAGGTTGCGGTATATGTACCGCGCGTGCATAATTAGGCACTTAAAATACCTTGGGCAGCGCCGGAGGCACACTGCAGATCAGGTTCATAATACGGCTCGACCCTATTCGGACCTCAACCTTTTTTCTCTTGTTCTTTTTCTTTCTTCTTTTGCTACAGGTTCATTAAAAACCTACTTACTCTACGATTGTACAGGGGCTCCTTCAGGGGCTCCCCTCTCTTATAGATGACCATCTACCCCTCCTATCAAAGGATTTCTCACCAAGGAGAAATGGCGCAGACGTGCGGAAGGGCACCACTGGGATCTTCAAACCATTGCTTTTAGGCTCTGTGTAAAACTTTCCCTTGTGTAAGTTCTCGGCATGTAAAATAGCCTTGATATTAATGTCACTATTTGTAATAGCACGCCTCGACATATTACTTAGGATATAAAGGAAATAGTTGACCACCACTTTTGTTCGGTACTAATTTATTTTGTCATCTGTATTCCCTCCTTACTTCAGATTGCCACACGTGCTTTAATCCGGCCTTAACACCCCGGGCTGTATTCGGGTCCGCACGTTTTCTAGTCCGAACACCTATAGGGTACTCTTCGGCGTCCCGAATATCGCACTATATGCATCGGCTCCGAATCATGTCTTTGGTCTATAGTTGGGTTGCCCGGCTCCTGTGGTTACCACCTTACGTTCCGCTTGTTCGATTAAGGTAGTAAGGGAGAATTGCTGCGATTGTATTTCTGGTTCGTCCGGTCAAATACCTCAGTAGAGAAAGCCGAAAACTGACTATCTGTAACATCCCAAATTTTTAGATTTGGAATGTTAATAGGATCATTCTGTTGCATCCTGATTTCCATGCATATTTGAAAAACAATTGGACTCTATGTGATATTCTAACGAGCGGGAATAAAAGGACTTTCCCGAATACTCATTTGACTCATACTTTTATTTTGCAAATGTTCAAATCCTTTTCAACTCAAGGAAAAAATATTGAGAGAAGAAAAACATGACTTCTTCCCGGTTAAGTATAGTTGCAAAAGGTTTATAATATTATTTGGAATTATTTTGAGATTGTTTGGATACTCTTATTTGCTCCTATTGCATAAAATAGTTTTTGTTAAAAAATTATTTGGGATGAAATGTTCACTGTATTCTTTATTATCAAAAATATCTTACTATATGTTATCGTAATTTTAGGAATCTATTTGCATTTTATTTAGCCGAATAGACCTCCTCCTAAGTATAACCCAAGGATTATTGTTCATTGTCGCATGTTTCTATCTGTCGCTCACACATCAAGGCACGCAGAAGAAGAAGCAAGGGCGGGCTGGAGGCCCATTTCAGTGCAGCAGAGTAGCCCACCCCGCCGCGCACTTCTTCTTCTGTTTTTTTCCTCATCACACCTCTCTACCACTGACAACTAGGGCCCCCATGTCATCTCTCTCCCTGGTTCGTGTTCTTCACGGACACTGTAGCCCGAACCGAACCGGAGCAGAGTCGAATCGATTGATTCGTGAGCCCTCGCTCATGCCCTCAACCCTATATAAGATCCCCACCTCCGTCTCGTCCGATTTTCGCCAAAATCTCCGTTTCCGTGCCCTAGATTTCGCCGCTGGATCTTCCCGGAGTTCCACTGCCCGAAGCTTCTGCCGCCACCAATTTCTTCACCACCAAGGGTCTTCGGCACCTCCCTTCCAATCTGTTGCGTTCGCCTTGACCTCCTATCTCTCCCTCACCTTCTATTTCTCGCCCGACGGACACCCCATTGCCGAGCTCCAGCCACCCGTTGCCGCCATCCCCGGTCGCCACCAACGCGGGTGAGGACGTTTTCGACCCCGCAGTAGAGCACCGCATTCCGTACGCCACCCAGCGGAGTCTGGGGGCCGCCATAGCCATCTCCACCGTCGTCCGGAGCCTCGCCGTGCGCCGTCTTCTTCAAGTCCGGCGACCACCCTGCCCTGTCTCCGGTGAGCACGTCTCCCTGACGTCCGATCTTCTTTAAACGGCTGGGATTAGATCATCTGTGTTTTTTATAATTTCCGAACCGTTATCTGTTAAGTTGCGGCCGACCCTCGTTTAAGCCTAGCAGCAAACACCATCTGGCCACTCACGTCGCGCCATGTGGCAACGCCACAGCAGCCGCGGCAGTTCTTCTCAGAATGCTATTATTGCATAATTTTTCTTTGCAGATTCCATATCAAATTTTATTTAGGTATATCTTGAGATCCATAACTCCAAATTCATCGATTCTTTTTCCTACATACTCATTTTGAGCAGGAGCATCTAGTAGAACCAAAATTTCACATTTTTGAACTGTTTAAATTTTAATTTGCTCAAATTTGAATTTTATCTTCCGGAGGCTATATCTTTCAAACCGTTGATCTAAATTAGTTGATTCTTTTTGCATTGTGATCCTACTAGCATGTAGAATAGTTATAACTACTAACATGTTTTGTTATTTAAGTTTTTATTTGAACTACTTGCTGTTGGATTTAATGTGGTGTTATGTGAGTACGGTTTATTTATCGGTGCATTCATTAAACGTATAGATTGTCCAGAGTGTGAAGCAGATCAGAATTGAGCGTTAGAGTACTTCAACATAGTTCAAGGCAAGTTTTCACTTTTGATTTTGCTCATCCTATATTCTGCTATGCATGTGTGATTCTTATGCAATGACATGTGCTTGGTTTGATCTGTATGTTCTCTATAGTCATATTCTGATATTTATTGTATTATGTGATGGTGTGATCAACTTGCTATGGTAGACGTGGGAATGTGTCGAGTGATCCATGGAAGTGGTGAGTCTTTATAGCTGTAGGCTCGAGACTTTTTCTCAGGTGAATGCGTCAATGGTTGAGCGCTCTATTGTCCCTAGAGAATGCGCCATGACTGAGCGCACTTGAGTTTTCGGGGCTTTTTCTCACGTGAATGCATCACTAGTTGAGCGCTCTATTGTCCCTAGAGAATGCGCCAGGACTGAGCGCACTTGAGACATCTTGAAGATCTTTATCATATGTGTTGTTTGCACCTTGGCTATGTTATGGAGGTAGGTGAAGGTATAGTTTTACATGAAACCAAACTTGACTGTTTTGTTTCTCATACTTTCCTTGTGGATGTAGGTTTGATTTATCATATTTGTGTGATTTGCCAATACATTCAATGTATTGACCCCTTTGTGGCTGCAACTTATCATGTTGCAGGATTTTCAGATGATCAGTGAGATACAGTGGGGTCGCGAGTCTTCACTCAGCATTTTCTCCAGTGGGCATTGATGGGACTCATCGTTTGCTTATGCTACATTTTCGCTGTTACTATTGAATAAGTTAGCTATGTGCTACTCTGTTTGTAATACTTTATAACTTCTGGATCATACGTTATATTAAATCATGCACTTGTTATTTGATATTCATATGTACTGTGTGTGCTACCGAGTCGATCCAGGGACTAGCACAATAAGCACAGAGACATCGAATCTTATCAGATTCGGGTCGTTACAGATGATATCAGAGCATTGTGTTGACTGTAGGTCGTGACCCTAGAAAATGGACTAGAGAATCCATAGGAGTGAAAAACTTGCTTTCCAACTTTCTGTCTACTTGTTAGTCCTCACTTTCATACTCATATCTTCTCTCTTCAAATGTAGACGACCCTTTACTTATATTAGTATATTGTGAGGAGTTTTAGTTGCAGACCACCACTACTAAGTTGTGTTCGATAAACAATAATTTTCGGTAGTATGATGAGATCATATCACTTGTGGATATGACCTTACGTGTAGGTTTTCCTTGTGTGGTGTGACTTGTGTGAATTGTTTGAATTTAGTGTTTGATTTTTTGTTAGAGTTTTTTTTGCTAGCATGATTCATATGGGTAGTGTTTTCCCCTTAGATCTTTATACTGTCTATATCCTAATCTCTACTGCAACCTAGTGATGAGTTCAAGTTTTACCACATGCGCCAAGATCCGACACGAAACAAGCACAACCTTGCTGAAGGAAGAACCCTAGACGAAGCTATAATTCATTAGTAGATGTTTTATAGTAGTTGACGCAAACCTGAGAGTTGAAGGGAACGATAGTTGATTTGTTTGGCATGCAGAACATATGGATTATCCGAACCTGTTCATGAACAAGAGAAATTATGCAATGCTTGTGAGGATGCCCGACTGTTAGAATGCGTCTAAACCATATACAAGGTAATGATTTGGGTGCAGAATGGATTGATCACCATGCCGACTTACTCTTATTATTCGCTCTTGTTATGTGGGATGGTAAATCTAGAGTGACTTACCTATAGTAGAGTGACAACGTTGTCAAGCCCGAACCTCAGAATGGTATGATATTTGACCCCTGTAAGAGGCACCCGTTGCCAATAGTAGGTTGTACAGTGAGAATAAACCAATACTCCTTCATGTAGGAACCATTCTTGATGACCACCATGAGAGCATCGATCTTTGTTTAGTATTTGCACAAGACCTGTGAGCCATGAAGTTTCACTATACGGAAGACCGCCTTTTGATAAGGGTTTCAGAATTTCAAAGGAGTGTAAGACATATGTTTGAAGGATTTCCTACAAGGAGTAAGATTTCTGAAGACAGTTGACTCTTATTCTAAGGGTGGTAGCAAACTGGACTCTCGGATGAACAATGGATATTCAAGGAGAACCTCAACCCTAACCTTTTTCTTTCTAGCCTCTTTGAATCTCAGAGGACGAGATTCATTTTAAGGGTGGTAGATTTGTAACATCCCAAATTTTTAGATTTGGAATGTTAATAGGATCATTCTGTTGCATCCTGATTTCTATGCATATTTGAAAAAAATTTGGACTCTATGTGATATTCTAACGAGCGGGAATAAAAGGACTGTCCCGAATACTCATTTGACTCATACTTTTATTTTGCAAATGTTCAAATCCTTTTCAACTCAAGGAAAAAATATTGAGAGAAGAAAAACATGACTTCTTCCCGGTTAAGTATAGTTGAAAAAGATTTATAATATTATTTGGAATTATTTTGAGATTGTTTGGATACTTTTATTTGCTCCTATTGCATAAAATAGTTTTTGTTAAAAAAACTATTTGGGATGAAAATGTTCACTGTATTCTTTATTATCAAAAATATTTTACTGTATGTTATCGTAATTTCAGGAATCTATTTGCATTTTTAGCCGAATAGACCTCCTGCTTAGTATAACCCAGAGATTATTGTTCATTGTGGCATGTCTCAATCTGTCGCCCGCGCGCGCTATGCAGCAGCAGCAACTAGTGGGCTGGAGGCCCATTTTAGCGCAGCAGAGTAGCCCACCCCGCCGCGCACTTCGTCTTCTTTTTTTTCCTCATCACACCTTTTTTCCACTGACAGCTAGGGCCCCCTTGTCATCTCTTTCCCTGGGTCGTGTTCGTCATGGACACTGTAGCCCGAACCGAGCCGGAGCAGAGTCGAATCGATCGATTCGTCAGCCCTCGCTCACGCCCTCAACCCTATATAGGATCCCCACCTCCGTGTCGTCCAACTTTTGCCAAAATATCCGTTTTCCGTGCCCTAGAACTCGCCGCTGGATCTTCCCGGAGTTCCGCTGCCCGAAGCTTCTGCCGCTGCCAATTTCTTCACCACCTAGGGTCTTCGGCACCTCCCTTCCAATCTGTTGCGTTCGCCTTGACCTCCTTAGTCCCCCCCACCTTCTATATCATGCAAGGAAGCACTAGGGCAACGCCAATGATCTCGCCCGACGAACACCCCATCGCCAAGCTCCAGCCACCCGTTGCCGATATCCCCGCTCGCCACCAACGCAGGTGAGGACGTCTTCGACCCCGCAGTAGAGCACCGCATTCCGTACGCTACCCAACAGAGTCTGGAGGCTGCCATAGCCATCTCCAGCGCCGTCCGGAGCCTCGCCGTGCGCCGTCTTCTTCAAGTCCGGCGACCACCCTGCCCTGTCCCTGGTGAGCACGTCTCCCTGACGTCCGATCTTCTTTAAACGGCTGGGATTAGACCATCTGTGTTTTTTTAATTTCCGAATAGTTATCTGTTAAGTTGCAGCCGACCCTCGTTTAAGCCTAGCAGCAAACACCATCTGGCCACTCACGTCGCACCACGTGGCAACGCCATAGCAGCCGCAATAGTTCTTCTCAGAACGCTATTGTTGCATAATTTTTCTTTGCAGATTCCATATCAAATTTTATTTAGGTATATCTTGAGATCCATAACTCCAAATTCATCGATTCTTTTTCCTACATGCTTATTTTGAGCAGGAGCATCTAGTAGAACCAAAATTTCACATTTTTGAACTGCTTAAGTTTTAATTTGCTCAAATTTGAATTTTATCTTCCAGAGGCTATATCTTTCAAACCGTTGATATAAATTAGTTGATTCTTTTTGCATTGTGATCCTACTAGCATGTAGAATAGTTATACCTACTGACATGTTTTGTTATTTAAGATTTTATTTGAATTACTTGCTGTTGACTTTAATGTGGTGTTATGTGAGTACATTTATCAGTGCATTCATTAAACGCATAGATTGTCCAGAGTGTGAAGCGGATCAGAATTGAGCGTTACAGTACTTCAACAACGTTCAAGGCAAATTTTCACTTTTGATTTTGCTCGTCCTATATTCTGCTTTGCATGTGTGATTGTTATGCTATGAAATGTGCTTGGTTTGATATTTATGTTCTCGGTTGTCATATTCTGATATTGATTGTATTATGTGATGGTGAGATCAACTTGCTATGGTAGACGTGGGCATATGTCGAGTGATACATGGAAGTGGTGAGTCTTTATAGCTGTAGGCTCGGGACTTTTTCTCAGGTGAATGCGTCAATGGCTGAGCGCTCTATTGTCCCTAGAGAATGCGCCATGACTGAGCGCACTTGAGTTGTTGGGGATTTTTCTCACGTGAATGCATCATTGGCTGAGCGCTCTATTGTCCCTAGAGAATGCGCCAAGACTGAGCGCACTTGAGACATCTTGAAGATCTTTATCATCTGTGTTGTTTGCACCTTGCCTATGTCGTGGAGGTAGGTGAAGGTATAGTTTTACGTGAAACCCAACTTGAGTGTTTTGTTTGTCATACTTTGCTTGTGGATGTAGGTTTGCTTTATCATATTTGTGTGATTCGCCAATACATTCAATGTATTGACCCCTTTGTGGCTGCAACTTATCATGTTGCAGGATTGTTGGATGACCGGTGAGATACAGTAGGGTCACGAGTCTTCACTCAGTATTTTCTCAAGTGGGCATTGATGGGACTCGTCATTTGCTTATGCTACATTTTTGCTGTTACTATTGAATAAGTTAGCTATGTGCTACTCAGTTTGTAATACTTTATAACTTATGGATCATACGTTATATTAAATCATGCACTTGTTATTTGATATTCATATGTACTGTGTGTGCTAGCGAGTCGATCCAGGGACTAGCACAATAAGCACAGAGACATCGAATCTTATCAGATTCGGTCAAATTCTGAGATGGTATCAGAGCAGTGTGTTGACTGTAGGTCATGACCCTAGAAAATGGATTAGAGAAGCCATAGGAGTGAAAATTTTGCTTTCCAACTTTTTGTCTACTTGTTAGTCCTCACTCTCACACTCATATCTTCTCTCTTCAAATGTAAACGACCCTTTACTTATATTAGTATATTGTGAGGAGTTTTAGTTGCAGACCACCACTACTAAGTTGTGTTCGATAAACGATTTTCGGTAGTATGATGAGATCATATCTCTTGTGGATATGACCTTACGTGTAGGTTTTGCTTGTGTGGTGTGACTTGTGTGAATTTTTTGAATTTAGTGTTTGATTTTTTGTTAGGGTTTTGTTGCTAGCATGATTCATATGGGTAGTGTTTTCCCCTTAGATCTTTATTCTGTATATATCCTAATCTCTGCTGCAACCTAGTGATGAGTTCAAGTTTTACCACATGCGGAAAGATCCGACACGAAATAAGCACAACCTTGCTGAAGGAAGAACCCTAGAGGAAGCTATAATTCATTAGTAGATGTTTTATAGTAGTTGACGCAAACCTGAGAGTTGAAGGGAACGATAGTTGATTTGTTATGCATGCAAAACATATGGATTATCCAAACCTGTTCGTGAACAAGAGAAATTCTGCAATGCTTGTGAGGATGCCTGAGTGTTAGAATGCGAGATTTTCTAAACCATATGCATATACAAGGTAATGATTTGGGTGCGGAATGGATTGATCACCATGCCGACTTACTCTTATTATTTGCTCTTGTTATGTGGAATGGTAAATCTACAGTGACTTACCTATAGTAGAGTGACAACGTTGTCAAGCGTGGACCTTAGGATGGTATGATATTTGGCCCTTATAAGAGGCACCCGTTGCCAATATTAGGTTGTACGGTGAGAACAAACCAATACTCCTTCATGTAGGAACCATTCTTGATGACCACCATGAGAGCATCGATCTTTGTTTAGAATTTGCACCAGACCTGTGAGCCATGAAGTTTCTGTATAGGAAGACCGCCTTTTGATAAGGGTTTCAGAATTTCAAAGGAGTGTTGATGACCCACAAGTATAGGGGATCTATCGTAGTCCTTTCGATAAGTAAGAGTGTCGAACCCAACGAGGAGCGTATGAAATGATAAGCGGTTTTCAAAGAAGGTATTCTCTGCAATCTTTGAAATAAGTGGTAACAGATAGTTTTGTGATAGGATAATTTGTAACGAGCAACAAGTAACAAAAGTAAATTAATTGCAGCAAGGTGGCCCAATCATTTTTATAGCAAAGGACAAGCCTGGACAAACTCTTATATGGAGAAAAGCGCTCCCGAGGACACATGGGAATATCGCGAAGCAAGTTTTCATCACGTTCATTTGATTCGCGTTTGGTACTTTGATAATTTGATAAGTGGGTGGACCGGTGCTTGGGTGCTGTTCTTACTTGAACAAGCATCCCACTTATGATTAACCTCTATTGCAAGCATCCGCCACTACAAAAAAAGTATTAAGGTAAACCTAACCATAGCATGAAACATATGGATCCAAATCAGCCCCTTACGAAGCAACACATAAACTAAGGTTTAAGCTTCTGTCACTCTAGCAACCCATCATCTACTTATTACTTCCCAATGCCTTCCTCTAGGCCCAAATAATAGTGAAGTGCTATGTACTCGACGTTCACATAACACCACTAGAGGCTAGACAACATACATCTCATCAAAAATATCGAACGAATACCAAAGTCACATGACTACTAATAGCAAGACTTCTCCCATGTCCTCAGGAACAAACATAACTACAAGGAGTAATCAACACTACTAGCAAACTACTAGTACCAATCCCGAACTTGGAGACAAGAATTTGATACAAGAGAGGAACTAGGGTTTTGAGAGGAGATGGTGCTGGTGAAGACGTTGATGGAGATTGCCCTCTCCCGATGAGAGGAGCGTTGGTGATGACAATGGCGATGATTTCCCCCTCCCGGAGGGAAGTGTCCCGAGCATAACAGCTCTGCCGGAGCCCTAGATTGGTTCCGCCAAGGTTCCGCCTCGTGGCGGCGGAGTCTCGTCCTGAAAGGTTGCTTATGATTTTTCCCTTGACGAAAGACTTCATATAGCAGAAGATGGCCACCGGAGAGCCAACAGGGGGCCCACGAGGCGAGGTGCGCCACAGGGGTAGGCGTGCCCCCACCCTCGTGGCCAGGTGGGTCCCCCTCTGGCGTACTTCTTCCGCTCAATATTTTTTATTATTTCCAAAAATAACTTTCGTGGAGTTTCAGGACTTTTGGAGTTGTGCAGAATTCCAGCTGCCGGCATTCTCCCTCCTTATGTAAAGCTTGTAAAATAAGAGAGAATAGGCATAAGTATTGTGACCTAACGTATAATAACATCCCATAATGCAATAAATATCGATATAAAAGCATGATGCAAAATGGACGTATCAACTCCCCCAAGCTTAGACCTCGCTTGTCCTCAAGCAGAAGCCGATAACGATAAATATGTCCACATGTTTAGAGGTAGAGGTGTCGATAAAAATAAAATACGGACATGAGGGCATCATGATTATTATCATAACAACAACATATATGGATATTGTCATATGATTTCTTATGCTCAAGTAATAATCCATTCACAATGCGAAAGAACGAATCAGAAACTTTATTGAGAACTAACAAACTATAATCTCAGTCATTGAAGCAATTGCAATTTATCATAACATCAGAAAGAGTCTATGTCAGAGCTTTATAGCAAGTCCACGTACTCAACTATCATTTAGTCATTCATAATTGCTAACACTCACGCAATATTTGTGGTTACGGAGTTTTAATCGGACACAGAGAAAGATAGGGGCATATAGTTTCGCCTCCCAACCTTTTACCTCAAGGGTAATGTCAACAATAATAACTCATGCTCCCCTACATCCAATTAGATATATCTATCAGGATCTTTCCAACATCTTGTGCTTGCCAAAGGATAAAATGTAAAAGGAAAGGTGAAGATCACCATGACTCTTGCATAAGGTAGAGGATAATAATAAAAGATAGGCCCTTCGCAGAGGGAAGCAGAGGTTGCCATGCGCTTTTTTGGTTGGATGCACAAAATCTTAATGCGAAAGAACGTCACTTTATATTGCCCCTTGTGATATGAACCTTTATTATGCAGTCCGTGGCTTTTATTTCTTCCACATCACAAGATCGTATAAAGCTTATTTCTTCCACACCAATCAATCATACGTATTTAGAGAGCAATTTTTATTGCTTGCATCGATGACAACTTACTTGAAGGATCTTACTCAATCCATAGGTAGGTATGGTGGACTCTCATGGCAAAACTGGTTTAAGGGTTTTTGGAAGCACAAATAATATCTCTACTTGGTGCTAAGAATTTGGCTAGCATGAGGGGGAAAGGCAAGCTCAAAATGTTGGATGATCCATGACAATATACTTTATCTCAGATATAAGAAAACATAACCTATTACGTTGTCTTCCTTGTACAACGTCAACTCTTTAGCATGTCATATTTTAATGAGTGCTCCCAATCATAAAAGATGTCCATGATAATATATTTATATGTGAGACCTCTCTTTCCTTATTACTTCCTATTAATTGCAACGATGACTAAAGCTATGTTTGCCAACTCTCAACAATTTTTAATCATCATACTCTTTCTATGTGAAGTCATTACTCTCGATAAGATCAATATGATCTCTTTGTTTCTTTTTGTTCTTTTCTTTTATTCACTCAAGATCATAGCAAAATAATCAAGCCCTTGACTCAACACTAATCTTTATTATATAGCTCACGGACTCGATTACATAGAGGGATCATAAAGCAAAACTCAAAGCTAGATCATGCCATAAACTTTATTCTACTGGATCAAGATACTACTAATAGAATCGAACTAAGAAAAACGGTAAAGATAGGAGTGTGATGGTGATACGATACCGGGGCATCTCCCCCAAGCTTGGCGGTTGCCAAGGGGAGTGCCCATACCCATGTGATTATATCTCCTTTGCTGGTGAAGAAGATGGAGGTGTTGTTGATGATGCGGGCTTATCGTCCATCTTCCAAGGCATAGGCTCACCATCATAGAAGGATGATCGAGTCTCCGGGATCCTCAAATCTGCAGCCAAACTCATTCTTTTGAATCTATATTCATACTCACAGTTTTGGTTTTGCAAGTCATAGATTTGGGCTTGAAGGTGCTCGATCTTCTCGTGAAGCTTGAAGATGGTCCCCCCGATGTTGTCGGCATCCAGATTGTGTTTGTTGGTGAACTCCGCGATCATCATGTGGTTGGAGTTGAGTCCTCGTTCCACCATCCCCTGGCACTTGAAAACTTGTTGCTCCATTGCTTCGAGCCTCGTCTCCATGCTTCCGGTCCCCTTCGGTCCCTCAACATCGTGGATGTGCAGCAACCCATCACGCATCTCAATGGTTTGAGGGTGTCGCAGCATCTCCGCGAGGTAACGGTTGATGACCTTCTCGAAGAACTTGTCCTTGGGGGCACTTGGAGACGTCATGATAATCTAGATCTGTCAGAAAAACAGCTCGAAACAAGAACAGAGGACAATTGTGTGATACAGGAGTCGAAACCTTCGAGAGATTATATAATGAATTTTTACCGACCAAAATACGTATCGTGCAAGAAAACGGAGTCCAGAGAGCACACGAGGTGCCCATGAGGTAGGGGGGCGCGCCCAGGGGGGTAGGGCGCGCCCTCCACCCTCGTGGAGCCCTCGTGTCCTTCCCGGACTGCTTCTTATTTTTCTATTTTCCTAAATATTCCAAAACAGAGAAATATTGCCATAAAAATTTTTTGGAGTCGATTTACTTACCGTACCACATACCTATTCCTTTTGAGTCCAAACGTTAGGAAAGTGTCCCTTATGTATTCCTCCGGGGTTACGGTTTCAATAACATTGGTTCCAACATTTATGGGATTACCTGAGATATAATGTTTAATTCCTTGACCGTTTACCACCTTCGGATTTGTGCCTTCGAAGTTGTTGATTTTTATGGCACCGGAACGATAGACCTCCTCAATAACGTAAGAACCTTCCCATTTAGAGAGAAGTTTTCCTGGAAAAAATCTTAAACGAGAGTTGTATAACAATACATAATCACCTACATTAAACTCACGCTTCTGTATTCTTTTGTCATGCCATCTTTTAACTTTTTCTTTAAACAACTTGGCATTCTCATAGGCTTGGGTTCTCCATTCATCAAGTGAGATAATGTCAAATAATCTTTTCTCACCGGCAAGTTTGAAATCATAGTTGAGCTCTTTAATGGCCCAATATGCCTTATGTTCTAGTTCGAGAGGTAAGTGACATGTTTTCCATAAACCATTCTATACGGAGACATACCCATAGGATTTTTATATGCAGTTGTATAGGCCCATAATGCATCATCCAGTTTCTTGGACCAATTCTTTCTAGACCTATTGACAGTCTTTTGCAAAATTAATTTGAGCACTCTATTAGTCAATTCTACTTGACCACTAGACTATGGGTGATACGGAGATGCAATTCTATGATTAACATCATACTTAGCAAGCGTTTTACGGAAAGCACCATGAATAAAATGTGAACCACCATCAATCATTAAATATCTAGGGACTCCAAACCTCAGAAAAATAACTTCCTTAAGCATCTTAATAGAGGTATTATGATCAGCACTACTAGTTGGAATAGCTTCTACCCACTTAGTAACGTAATTAACAGCAACTAAAATATGTGTGTATCCATTAGAGGCAGGAAAAGGTCCCATATAATCAAAGCCCCAAACATCAAATGGTTCAATAACAAGTGAATAGTTCATAGGCATTTCTTGACGTCTACTAATATTACCAATTCTTTGACATTCATCACAAGATAAGATAAACTTACGGGCATCCTTGAAGAGAGTAGGCCAATAAAAACCAGATTGCAATACCTTATGTGCAGTTCTATCTCCAGCGTGGTCTCCTCCATAAGCTTCGGAGTGAAACTTGCATAGGATCATTCTGTTCATGCTCAGTACACAACGTCTAATAACACCATCTACTCCTTCTTTATAAAGATGTGGGTCATCCCAAAAGTAATGTCTCAAGTCATAGAATAACCTTTTCTTTTGCTGGTATGTGAAACTAGGTGGTATAAATTTAGCAACAATGTAATTAGCATAATCAGCATACCATGGAGCAGTACAAGAAGCATTTATGACACTTAATTGCTCATCAGGAAAGCTATCATCAATAGGTAGTGGGTCATCAAGAACATTTTCTAACCTAGACAAGTTATGCGCAGCAGGGGTTCTTAGCTCCCTTTCTATCAACAATATGCAAATCAAATTCTTGTAGCAAGAGAACCCATCTAATAAGTCTAGGTTTAGCATCTTTCTTTTCCATAAGATATTTAATGGCAGCATGATCAGTGTGAATAGTTACTTTAGAATCCACAATATAAGGTCTGAACTTATCACAAGCAAATACGACTGCTAAGAATTCTTTTTCAGTAGTAGCATAATTTCTTTGAGCATTGTCTAGAGTTTTGCTAGCATATTGAATAACATTTAATTTCTTATCAACTCTTTGCCCTAGAACAGCACCTACAATATAATCACTAGCATCACACATAATTTCAAAGGGTAAATTCAATCAATTGGGTCGAGCGATAGGTGCGAGATCAATGCTTTCTTAAGTATTTCAAATGCTTCTACACAATCATCATCAAAGACAAATGGTATATCTTTTTGTAATAAATTAGTCGAGGTCGAGAAATTTTGGAGAAGTCCTTAATGAACCTCCTATAAAAACCCGTGTGACCAAGGAAACTTCTTATACCTTTGATGTCCTTGGGACATGGCATCTTTTCAATAGCATCAACCTTGGCTTTATCAACTTCAATACCTCTTTCAGAAACTTTATGCCCCAAGACAATGCCTTCATTAACCATAAAGTGGCACTTTTCCCAATTCAATACAAGATTAGTTTCTTCACATCTCTGCAAAACTCGATCAAGGTTTCTCAAGCAATCATCAATAGAGGATCCATAGACGGAAAAATCGTCCATGAAAACCTCGCAAATCTTTTCACAAAAGTCAGAGAATATAGCCATCATGCATCTTTGAAAGGTAGCAGGTGCATTACATAAACCAAAAGGCATACGTCTATAAGCAAAAGTACCAAAAGGACAAGTAAAAGTAGTCTCCGATTGATCGTTGGCTGACACAGGTATTTGAGAGAAACCAGAATAACCATCTAGAAAGCAAAAATGTGTATGTTTGCATAATCTTTCTAGCATTTGATCGATAAAAGGTAAGGGGTAATGATCTTTCTTAGTAGCCTTATTTAATTTGCAAAAATCAATTACCATCCTATAACCTGTAATAATTCTTTGCGGAATCAATTCATCTTTATCATTAGGAACGACAGTAATACCTCCCTTCTTAGGGACACAATGGACAGGACTTACCCACTGACTATCAGCAACGGGATAAATTATACCTGCCTCAAGGAGCTTTAGTATTTCCTTTCTTACCACTTCTTTCATATTAGGATTCAGCCTTCGTTGATGATCACGAACTGGTTTAGCATCTTCTTCCAAATTTATTTTATGTTGACATAGAGTGGGACTAATGCCCTTAAGATCATCAAGAGTATATCCAATAGCAGCACGGTGCTTCTTCAGAGTTTTCAATAATCTTTCTTCTTCATGCTCTGAAAGGTTAGCACTAATAATAACAGGATATATCTTTTTCTCATCTAGATAAGCATTTTTAAGAGTATCAGGTAATGGTTTAAGCTCAAACATAGGATCACCCTTGGGTGGAGGAGGATCCCCTAGGATTTCAACAGGCAAATTTTGTTTTAGAATAGGTTCCTGTTTAAAGAATACTTCTTCTATTTCCCTTCTTTCATTCATAAACATATCATTTTCATGGTCTAGAAAATATTGTTCTAAAGGATCACTAGGAGGTACGGCAATAGAAGCAAGACCAATAATTTCATCTTTACTAGGTAATGCCTCTTCACGGTGTTGTCTACTAAATTTAGAGAAATTAAACTCATGAGACATATCACCCAAGCCAATAGTAACAACACTCTTTTCGTAGTCTATCTTAGCATTAACGGTGTTCAAGAAGGGTCTACCAAATATAATGGGACAAAAGCTATCTTGTGGGGAACCAAGAACAAGAAAATCAGCAGGATATTTAGTTTTCCCACACAAGACTTCAACATCTCTAACAATTCCCATTGCTGAAATAGTATCTCTATTAGCAAGTCTAATTGTAACATCAATATCTTCTAACTCAGCAGGTGCAATCTCATGCTTAATTTCTTTGTATAAGTCATGAGGTATAACACTAGCACTAGCACCCATATCACATAAGCCATGATAACAATGATCTCCTATTTTAACGAAAATAACAGGTATGCCTACCATAGGTCTATGTTTATCTTTAGCACAAGGTTTGGCAATTCTAGCAGTTTCACCGCAGAAATAAATAACATGCCCATCAATATTATCAGCCAAGAGATCTTTAACAATAGCAATATTAGGTTCAACTTTAATCTGCTCAAGAGGTGTATAAGTTCTAATATTGCTTTTACGAACCACGGTTGAAGCTTTAGCATGATCCTTTATTCTAATAGGGAAAGGTGGTTTCTCAACATAAGAAGTAGGAACAACAGGATCATTATAAGTAATAGTATTTTCTTCAACTTTAGTAGGTGCAGCTACTTTTACTTCTATGGGAGGATGATATTTAAACCACTTTTCCTTGGGGAGATCAACATAAGTAGCAAAAGATTCATAGAAAGAAGCTACTATCTCAGAGTCAAGTCCATATTTAGTGCTAAATTTACGGAAAACATCGGTATCCATAAAAGATTTAACACAATCAAACTTAGGTGTCATACCTGACTCCTTACCTTCGTCGAGATCCCAATCTTTAGAGTTGCGTCTAATTCTATCCAATAAATTCCATTTGAATTCAATAGTCTTCATCGTAAAAGAGCCAGCACAAGAAGTATCGAGCATGGTGCAATTGTTTTCAGAAACCCGAGCATAAAAACTTTGAAGAATTATTTCTTTTGAGAGCTCATGATTGGGGCATGGATATAACATTGATTTAAGCCTCCCCCAAGCTTGAGCGATGCTTTCTCCTTCGCGAGGCCAAAAATTATATATATAATTGCGATCACGATGAACAAGATGCATATGATAAAACTTCTGATGAAATTCCAATTTCAATCGTTTGTAGTTCCATGACCCCGTATCATCACATAGCCTATACCATGTCGATGCATCTCCCTCCAAAGATAAAGGGAAGATCTTTTTCTTAACAACATCACCGGGTATACCTGCAAGATTAAATAATCCACAAACTTCATCCACATAGATTAGGTGCTCATCAGGATGCTTTGTTCCATCTCCTGCAAAAGGATTATCTAGCAGTTCTTCTAACATACCCGAAGGAACTTCAAAGGGAACATTTTCATTTTCAGTAGGTTCAGTAGGTTGAGGAGCAACTCTTTGCTCTATTGGTCGGGGTGAAGATACCCCGAACAAGCCCCTCAGAGGATTACTTTCCATAGTAACAAGTGACAGTAAATTTCAGCACACTATAAATTTGTCCTTACCAAATTCCACCTACCAAAGGCGCTTCACTCCCCGGCAACGGTACCAGAAAAGAGTCTTGATGACCCACAAGAATAGGGGATCTATCGTAGTCCTTTTGATAAGTAAGAGTGTCGAACCCAACGAGGAGCAGAAGGAAATGATAAGCGGTTTTCAGCAAGCTATTCTCTGCAGAAATCTTGAAATAAGTGGTAATGTATAGTTTTGTGATAGGATAATTTGTAACGAGCAACAAGTAACAAAAGTAAATAAAGTGCAGCAAGGTGGCCCAATCCTTTTTATAGCAAAGGACAAGCCTGGACAAACCCTTATATGGAGAAAAGCGCTCCCGAGGACACATGGGAATATCGCCAAGCTAGTTTTAATCACGTTCATATGTTTCGCGTTCGGTACTTTGATAATTAGATAAGTGGGTGGACCGGTGCTTGGGTGCTGTTCTTACTTGAACAAGCATCCCACTTATGATTAACCTCTATTGCAAGCATCCGCCACTACAACAAAAGTATTAAGGTAAACCTAACAATAGCATGAAACATATGGATCGAAATCAGCCCCTTACGAAGCAACACACAAACTAGGGTTTAAGCTTCTGTCACTCTAGCAACCCATCATCTACTTATTACTTCCCAATGCCTTCCTCTAGGCCCAAATAATGGTGAAGTGCTATGTAGTCGACGTTCACATAACACCACTAGAGGCTAGACAACATACATCTCATCAAAATATCGGACGAATACCAAATTCACATGACTACTAATAGCAAGACTTCTCCCATGTCCTCAGGAACAAACATAACTACTCACAAAGCATATTCATGTTCATAATCAGAGGGGTATTAATATGCATAAAGGATCTGAACATATGATCTTCCACCAAACAAACCAACTAGCATCAACTACAAGGAGTAATCAACACTACTAGCAAACTACTAGTACCAATGCCGGACTTGGAGACAAGAATTGGATATAAGAGATGAACCAGGGTTTTGAGAGGAGATGGTGCTGGTGAAGATGTTGATGGAGATTGCCCTCTCCCGATGAGAGGAGCGTTGGTGATGACGATGGCGATGATTTCCCCTCCGGAGGATGTGTCCCAATGAGCAGCTCTGCCGGAGCCCTAGATTGGTTCCGCCAAGATTCCGCCTCGTGGCGGCGGAGTCTCGTCCCGAAAGGTTGCTTATGATTTTTTCCCTTGACGAAAGACTTCATATAGCCATTGTTGAGGAAATCGTTAACTGGTAGCTGCTCGGTTGGCTGGCGAGTAGGGGATTAATAGGCTAATAGGCAAGTTAATCGGCCATTTAATCAATTACTCGGGTGATTAATCGGTTAATCGGCAACTCGGTGCCCTACGAGTAGGGATTAATCGGCAAGTTAACTGGTTAATCGGGTGAATTCTTGAACAGGGCATATAGCAGAAGATGGCCACCGGAGAGCCAACAGGGGCCCACGAGGCAGGGGCGCGCCTTGGGGGGTAGGGCGCGCCCCCACCCTCGTGGCCAGGTGGGTCCCCCTCTGGCATATTTCTTCCGCTCAATATTTTTTATAATTTCCAAAAATAACTTTCGTGGAGTTTCACGACTTTTGGAGTTGTGCAGAATAGGTCTCTAATATTTGCTCCTTTTCCAAATTCGTAATTCCAGCTTGCGGCATTCTCCTCCTTATGTAAACCTTGTAAAATAAGAGAGAATAGGCATAAGTATTGTGACATAACGTGTAATAACAGCCCATAATGCAATAAATATCGATATAAAAGCATGATGCAAAATGGACGTATCAACTGTAAGACAAATGTTTGAAGGATTTCTTACAAGGAGTAAGATCTTATTCTAAGGGTGGTAGCAAACCAGACTCTCGGATGAACAATGGATACTCAAGGAGAACCTCAACCCTAACCTTTTTCTTTCTAGCCTCTTTGAATCTCGAGGACGAGATTCATTTTAAGGGTGGTAGATTTGTAACATCCCAAATTTCTAGATTTGGAATGTTAATAGGATCATTCTGTTGCATCCTGATTTCTATGCATATTTGAAAAAAAATTGGACTCTATGTGATATTCTAACGAGCGGGAATAAAAGGACTTTCCCGAATACTCATTTGACTCATACTTTTATTTTGCAAATGTACAAATCCTTCTCAACTCAAGGAAAAAATATTGAAAGAATAAAAACATGACTTCCTGCCGGTTAAGTGTAGTTGAAAAAGGTTTATAATATTATTTGGAATTATTTTGAGATTGTTTGGATACTCTTATTTGCTCCTATTGCAGAATATAGTTTTTGTTAAAAAAATTATTTGGGATGAAAATGTTCACTGTATTCTTTATTATCAAAAATATTTTACTGTATGTTATCGTAATTTTAGGAATCTATTTGCATTTTTTTAGCCGAATGGACCTCATGCTCAGTATAACCCAGAGATTATTGTTCATTGTGGCATGTTTCTATCTGTCGCCCGCGCGCGCTACGCAGCAGCAGCAGCTGGCGGGCTGGAGGCCCATTTCAGTGCAGCAGAGTAGCCCACCCCGCCGCGCACTTCTTCTTCTGTTTTTTTCCTCATCACACCTCTCTGCCACTGACAGCTAGGGCCCCCTTGTCATCTCTCTCCCTGGTTCGTGTTCTTCACGGACACTGTAGCCCGAACCGAACCGGAGCAGAGTCGAATCGATCGATTCGTCACGCCCTCAACCCTATATAAGATCCCCACCTCCGTCTCATCCGACTTTCGCCAAAATCTCTGTTTTCCGTGCCCCAGAACTCGCCACTGGATCTTCCTGGAGTTCCGTTGCCTGAAGCTTCTGCCGCCGCCAATTTCTTTACCACCCAGGGTCTTCGGTACCTCCCTTCCAATTTGTTGCGCTCGCCTTGACCTCCTATCTCTGCCTCACCTTCTATTTCATGCAGGGAAGCACTAGGGCAACGCCAACAATCTCGCCCGACGAACACCCCATCCCCGAGCTCCAGCCACCCGTTGCAGCCATCCCCGCTCGCTACCAACGCGGGTGAGGACGTTTTCGACCCCGCAGTAGAGCACCACATTCCGTACGCTACCCAACGGAGTCTGGGGGCTGCCATAGCCATCTCCACCGTCGTCCGGAGCCTCGCCGTGCGCCGTCTTCTTCAAGTCCAGCGACCACCCTGCCCTGTCTCCGGTGAGGACGTCTCCCTGACGTCCGATATTCTTTAAACGGCTGGGATTAGATCATCTGTGTTTTTTTTAAATTTCCGAACCGTTATCTGTTAAGTTGCGGCCGACCCTCGTTTAAGCCTAGCAGCAAACACCATCTGGCCGCGCTATGTGGCAACGCCACAGCAGCCGCGACAGTTCTTCTCAGAACGCTATTATTGCATAATTGTTTTTTGCAGATTCCATATCAAATTTTGATTTAGGTATATCTTGAGATCCATAACTCCAAATTCATCGATTCTTTTTCCTACATACTCATTTTGAGCAGGAGCATCTAGTAGAACCAAAATTCCACATTTTTGAACTGTTTAAATTTTAATTTGCTCAAATTTGAATCTGATCTTCCGGAGGCTATATCTTTCAAACCGTTGATCTAAATAAGTTGATTCTTTTTGCATTGTCATCCTACTAGCATGTAGAATAGTTATACCTACTGACATGTTTTGTTATTTAAGTTTTTATTTGAATTACTTGCTGTTGACTTTAATGTGGTGTTATGTGAGTACGGTTTATTTATCGGTGCATTCATTAAACGCATAGATCGTCCGGAGTGTGAAGCGGATCAGAATTGAGCGTTAGAGTACTTCAACAACGTTCAAGGCAAGTTTTCACTTTTGATTTTGCTCATCCTATATTCTGCTATGCATGTGTGGTTGTTATGCTATGACATGTGCTTGGTTTGATCTGTATGTTCTCTGTTGTCATATTCTGATATTGATTATATTATGTGATGGTGAGATCAACTTGCTATGGTAGACGTGGGCATGTGTCGAGTGATCCATGGAAGTGGTGAGTCTTTATAGCTGTAGCCTCGGGACTTTTTCACAGGTGAATGCGTCAATGGCTGAGCGCTCTATTGTCCCTAGAGAATGCGCCATGACTGAGCGCACATGAGTTGTCGGGGATTTTTCTCACGTGAATACATCACTGGCTGAGCGCTCTATTGTCCCTAGGGAATGCGCCAGGACTGAGCGCACTTGAGACATCTAGAAGATCTTTATCATCTGGGTTGTTTGCACCTTGCCTATGTCGTGGAGGTAGGTGAAGGTATAGTTTTACGTGAAACCAAACTTGAGTGTTTTGTTTGTCATACTTTGCTTGTGGATGTACGTTTGCTTTATCATATTTGTGTGATTTGCCAATACATTCAATGTATTGACCCCTTTGTGGCTGCAACTTATCATGTTGCAGGATTTTCAGATGATTAGTGAGATATAATAGGGTCACGAGTCTTCACTCAGCATTTTCTCCAGTGGGCATTGATGGGACTCGTCGTTTGCTTATGCTACATTTTCGCTGTTACTATTGAATAAGTTAGCTATGTGCTACTCAGTTTGTAATAATTTATAACTTCTGGATCATACGTTATATTAAATCATGCACTTGTTATTTGATATTCATATGTACTACATGTGCTAGCGACTCGATCCAGGGACTAGCACAATAAGCACAAAGACATCGAATCTTATCGGATTCGGGTCGTTACAGATGGTATCAGAGCAGTCTGTTGACTGTAGGCCGTGCCCTAGAAAATGGATTAGAGAAGCCATAGGAGTGAAAAACTTGCTTTCCAACTTTCTGTCTACTTGTGAGTCCTCACTCTCATACTCATATCTTCTCTCTTCAAATGTAGACGACCCTTTACTTATAGTAGTATATTGTGGGGAGTTTCAGTTGCAGACCACCACTACTAAGTTGTGTTCGATAAATGATTTTCGGTAGTATGATGAGAACATATCTCTTGTGGATATGACCTTACGTGTAGGTTTTGCTTGTGTGGTGTGACTTGTGTGAATTGTTTGAATTTAGTGTTTGATTTTTTGTTAGGGTTTTGTTGCTAGCATGATTCATATGGGTAGTGTTTTTTCCCCTTAGACCTTTATTCTGTCTATATCCTAATCTCTGCTTCAACCTAGTGATGAGTTCAAGTTTTACCACATGCGCCAAGATCCGACACGAAACAAGCACAACCTTGATGAAGGAACAACCCTATAGGAAGCTATAATTCATTAGTAGATGTTTTATAGTAGTTGACGCAATCCTGGGAGTTGAAGGGAACAGTAGTTAATTTGTTTGGCATGCAGAACATATGGATTATCCGAACCTATTCGTGAACAGGTGAAATTCTGCAATGCTTGTGAGGATGCCCGAGTGTTAGAATGCGAGATTTTCTAAACCATATACAAGGTAATGATTTGGGTGCGGAATGGATTGATCACCATGCTGACTTACTCTTACTATTTGCTCTTGTTATGTGGAATGGTAAATCTACAGTGACTTACCTATAGTAGAGTGACAACGTTGTCAAGCGTGGACCTTAGGATGGTATGATATTTGGCCCTTATAAGAGGCACCCGTTGCCAATATTAGGTTGTACGGTGAGAATAAACCAATACTCCTTCATGTAGGAACCATTCTTGATGACCACCATGAGAGCATCGATCTTTGTTTAGTATTTGCACAAGACCTGTGAGCCATGAAGTTTCAGTATACGGAAGACCGCCTTTTGATACGGGTTTCAGAATTTCAAAGTAGTGCAAGATATATGTTTGAAGGATTTCCTAGAAGGAGTAAGGTTTCTGAACATATGTGACTCTTATTCTAAGGGTGGTAGCAAACCGGACTCTCGCATGAACAATCGATATTCAAGGAGAACCTCAACCCTAACCTTTTTATTTCTAGCCTCTTTGAATCTCGAGGACGAGATTCATCTTAAGGGTGGTAGATTTGTAACATCCCAAATTTTAGCTTTGGAATGTTATTAGGATCATTCTGTTGCATCCTGATTTCTATGCATATTTGAGAAAATAATTGGACTCTATGTGATATTCTAACGAGCGGGAATAAAGGGACTTTCACGAATACTCATTTGACTCATACTTTTATTTTCCAAATGTTCAAATCCTTTTCAACTCAAGGAAAAAATATTGAGAGAAGAAAAACATGACTTCTTCCCGGTTAAGTATAGTTGAAAAAGTTTTATAATATTATTTGGAATTATTTTGAACTTGTTTGGATACTCTTATTTGCTCCAATTGCATAAAATAGTTTTTGTTAAAAAAATATTATTTGGGATGAAAATGTTCACTATATTCTTTATTATCAAAACTATTTTACTGTATGTTATCATAATTTTAGGAATATATTTGCATTTTTTTAGCCGAAAAGACCTCATGCTCAGTATAACCCAAAGATTATTGTTCATTGTGGCATGTTTCTATCTATCGCCCGCGTGCACTACGTAGCAGCAGCAGCTGGCGGGCTGGAGGCCCATTTCAGCGCAGTAGAGTAGCCAACCCCGCCATGCACTTCTTCTTTTGTTTTTTTACTCATCACACCTCTCTGCCACTGACAGCTAGGGCCCCCTTGTCATCTCTCTCCCTGGTTCGTGTTCTCCACTTTACATCAGAGTTCAACCGAACCGGAGCAGAGTCGAATCGATCGATTCGTTAGCCCTCGCTCACGGCTTCAACCCTATATAATATACCCACCTCCGTCTCATCCGATTTTCACCAAAATCTCTGTTTTCCGTGCCCCAGAACTCGCCATCGGATCTTCACAGGTTAGTTGCACAAGCTTCTGCCGCCAATTTCTTTACCACCCAGGGTCTTCGGCACCTCCCTTCCAATCTGTTGCGTTCGCGTTGACCTCCTATCTCTCCCTCACCTCTAATTCATGCAGGGAAGCACTAGGTCAATGCCAACGATCTCGCTCGACGAACACCCCATCGCCGAGCTCCAGCCACCCGTTGCCGCCATCCCCGCTCGCCACCAACGCGGGTGCAGACGTTTTCGACCCTGCAATAGAGCAACGCATTCCGTATGCTACCCAGCGGAGTCTAGGGGCCGCCATAGCCATCTGCACCATCGTCCGGAGCCTCGCCATGCGTCGTGTTCTTCAAGTCCGGCGACCACACTGCCCTGTCTCCGGTGAGCATGTCTCCCTGACGTCAGATCTTCTTTAAATGGCTGGGATTAGATCATCTGTGTTTTTTAAATTTCCGAACCGTTATCTGTTAAGTTGCGGCCGACCCTTGTTTAAGCCTAGCAGCAAACACCATCTGGCCACTCACGTCGCGCCACATGGCAACGCCATAGCAGCCGCTGTAGTTCTTCTCAGAACGCAATTATTGCATAATTTTTTTTGCAGATTCCATATCAAATTTTGATTTAGGTATATCTTGAGATCCATAACTCCAAATTCATCGATTCTTTTTTCTACATACTCATTTTGAGCAGGAGCATCTAGTAGAACCAAAATTGCACATTTTTGAACTTTTTAAATTTTAATTTGCTCAAATTTGAATTTGATCTTCCAGAGGCTATATCTTTCAAACCGTTGATCTAAATTAGTTGATTATTTTTGCATTATGATCCTACTAGCATGTAGAATAGTTATACCTACTGACATGTTTTGTTATTTAAGTTTTTATTTGAATTACTTGCTGTTGACTTTAATGTGGTGTTATGTGAGTACGGTTTATTTATTGGTGCATTCATTAAACATATACATTTTCAGGAGTGTGAAGCGGATCAGAATTGAGCGTTAGAGTACTTCAACACCGTTCAAGGCAAGTTTTTACTTTTGATTTTGCTCATCCTATATTCTGCTATGCATGTGTGATTGTTATGCTATGACATGTGCTTGGTTTGATCTGTATGTTCTCTGTTGTCATATTCTAATATTGATTGTATTATGCGATGGTGTGATCAACTTGCTATGGTAGACATGGGCATGTGTCGAGTGATCCATGGAAGTGGTGAGTCTTTATAGCTATAGGCTCGGGACTTTTTTTCAGGTGAATGCGTCAATGGCTGAGTGCTCTATTGTCCCTAGAGAATGCGCCATGACTGAGCGCATTTGAGTTGTCGGGGCTTTTTCTCACGTGAATGCATCACTAGCTGAGCGCTCTATTGTCCCTAGAGAATGCGCTAGGACTGAGCGCACTTGAGACATCTTGAAGATCTTTATCATCTGTGTTGTTTGTACCTTGCCTATGTCGTGGAGGTAGGTGAAGGTATAGTTTTACGTGAAACCAAACTTGAGTGTTTTGTTTGTCATACTTTGCTTGTGGATGTAGGTTTGCTTTATCATATTTGTGTGATTTGCCAACACATTCAATGTATTGACCCCTTTGTGGGTGCAACTTATCATGTTGCAAGATTTTCAGATGATTAGTGAGATACAGTAGGATCGCTAGTCTTCACTCAACATTTTCTCCAGTGGGCATTGATGGGACTCCTCGTTTGCTTATGCTACATTTTCGCTGTTACTATTGAATAGGTTAGCTATGTGCTACTTAGTTTGTAATACTTTATAACTTCTGGATCATACGTTATATTAAAACATCCACTTGTTATTTGTTATTCATATGTACTGTGTGTGTGCTAGCGAGTCAATCCAGGGACTAGCACAATAAGCACAGAGACATCGAATCTTATCAGATTCGGGTCATTACAGATGGTATCAGAGCAGTGTGTTGACTGTAGGTCGTGACCATAGAAAATGGATTAGAGAAGCCATAGGAGTGAAAAACTTGCTTTCGAACTTTTTGTGTACTTGTTAGTCCTCACTCTCATACTCATATCTTCTCTCTTCAAATGTAGACGACCCTTTACTTATATTAGTATATTGTGAGGAGTTTTAGTTGCAGACCACCACTACTAAGTTGTGTTCGATAAACGATTTTTGGTAGTATGATGAGATCATATCTCTTGTGGATATGACCTTACGTGTAGGTTTTTCTTGTGTGGTGTGACTTGTGTGAATTGTTTGAACTTAGTGTTTAATTTTTTGTTAGGGTTTTGTTGCAAGCATGATTCATATGGGTAGTGTTTTCTCCTTAGATCTTTATTCCGTATATATCCGAATCTCTGCTTCAACCTAGTGATGAGTTCGAATTTTACCACATGCGCCAAGATCCGACACGAAAAAAGCACAACCTTGCTGAAGGAAGAACCCTAGAGGAAGCTATAATTCATTAGTAGATGTTTTATTGTAGTTGACGCAAACCTAAGAGTTGAAGGGAACGATAGATGATTTGTTTGGCATGCAGAACATATGGATTATCCAAACCTGTTCGTGAACAAGAGAAATTCTGCAATGCTTGTGAGGATGCCCGAGTGTTAGAATGCGAGATTTTCTAAACCATATACAAGGTAATGATTTGGGAGCAGAATGGATTGATCACCATGCCGACTTACTCTTATTATTCGCTCTTGTTATGTGGGATGGTAAATCTAGAGTGACTTACCTATAGTAGAGTGACAACGTTGTCTAGCCTGGACCTTAGAATGGTATGATATATGACCCTTGTAAGAGGCTCCCGTTGCCAATAGTAGGTTGTACGGTTAGAATAAACCAATACTCCTTCATGTAGGAATCATTCTTGATGACCACCATGAGAGCATTGATCTTTGTTTAGAATTTGCACAAGACCTATGAGCCATGAAGTTTCAGTATACGGAAGACCTCCTTTTGATAAGGGTTTCAGAATTTCAAAGGAGTGTAAGACATATGTTTGAAGGATTTCCTACAAGGAGTAAGATTTCTGAAGACAGGTGACTCTTATTCTAAGGTTGGTAGCAAACCGGACTCTCGGATGAACAATGGATATTCAAGGAGAACCTAAACCCTAACCTTTTTCTTTCTAGCCTCTTTGAATTTCGAGGACGACATTCATTTTAAGGGTGGTAGATTTGTAACATCCCAAATTTTTAGATTTGGAATGTTAATAGGATCATTCTGTTGCATCCTGATTTCTATGCATATTTGAAAAAAAAAATTGGACTCTATGTGATATTCTAACGAGCGGGAATAAAGGGACTTTCAAGAATACTCATTTGACTCATGCTTTTATTTTGCAAATGTTCAAATCCTTTTCAACTCAAGGAAAAAATATTGAGTGTCGGTGTACAAAACTAGGGGCACATTTTTGTACCCCTTTACTTGTGCACGGGCAGTCAGAGCCGCGCCCGCGACTACACCAAGCAGAGCGAGGGAGGTGAGCCAAGGTAGGACCAAAGCCCAAGATGGCCAGAACAACGCCAAGGCCACGGCCACAAAGAGCAAAGGGACGAAGCAGGTTCCCCCGGCAAGAGACCCTTGCCGGGGGCAGCCTCGGCAGCCCCGACAAGACCCTTGCCCGGGCAGCTCGCCCCACACCATCGGAGTGAGCCACTCTTGAGCCCACGATCCCCAACGCCATCATCCGCGTGGAGCCAGGGCTCGGGAAGGTACCTCCAAGGTGGCATGCAGATCTTTGTGAAGACATATCCAAGAATAGACGAGGATTAGAAGGCGGCGACCCCGGCAAGACCCTTGCGGGGACAACCAGCGTACTGCAGTAAGACCCTTGCCAGGGACGACGCCATGCCACGACAAGACCCTTGTCGGGCCACCCGGCAAGGCCATTACCAAGGGTGCTAGCAGGGCCACCACTAGGCCCGCCGGCGACCAAGTTTCCACCGCCGTTCGCATACAGTTGCCAGCCCAACCAGCTGGGTAGGCACCTGCGTGGCGACATGCAGCTCCCAGGCCAACCCATGAAGTGCCTACATGGCGGCATGCAGATCCTCGCGATGGCTCCACCACCACGCCACCTCAGCTGCCGGCCTGCCTACATGGCGCCACACGCATCACTGGCCAGGGTGCGTGTCGAAGCAAGGAAGAGCGGCGACGGACGGGACGGGCCTCGCCCCCGTCCCCGATAAAGCAAAGGGACACCTGCGCGATGCATTAAATGCGTCTTGTCCTGTAATACGAAGGATAACCTCGCAACACTGTTGCCTTTCCACCTCCTATGTGCCACTGTGGCAACCCCTTTTTCTATAAAAAGAGGCCCAAGGCGACGAGGAGGAGGATTCGACTTTTTGGAGCTCGTTGCACTCCGTAGCTAGTTCAAGAACTCAGAATACATCCACCAAAGCAGGACTAGGGTTTTACGCATCCTCGCGGCCCGAACCTGGATAAACGAACCGCGTGCTCTCTGTTAGATCCGCTCTTCTCTCAACCCCGTGCCCCGCAACCGCAGCAGGGATTCTTGTGATCCCAAAGGTGTCATTTTGCACCGACATCTTTGGCGTGCCAGGTAGGGGGCGCGCAATTGTGAGAATCTGGTCTGGTAGTTAGCCTAGCAGTTCTTCGTCGCCATGGCCCCTAAGAAGAAGACGGCCACGGCGATCGGCTCGTTGGGGGCCGAACGGCCTGTGCCGTCTTGAGACGGCGAGATCGGTCGCGAGACAGACTCGGGCGGCCGCGAACACCGGCACCACCTAAGCGGTCGAACTGGCGAAGCGGCGTCGTTCGATGCACCAGACGATCATTACGCCGCCGGACCCAAAGACGGAGCTGGGGCCCCTGCCGGCGGGGCGGGGCCCTCCGGGGGTGTCGTTGCGCCGACTCCGGGCGGTGCGGCGACCTCCAGGACGCATACACCAGCGACCACAACGCGTTCTTTCCATGGTATGCGCGCCGAACAGCGTCACCACGTTGGTGACCCTGGGCACCGCCATGGGAAGAGCCCTGTGCGTCATCAGCAAGACGAAGGAGTTCAACACGCTCGCCGAAGCACTGGTGAAAATGGCACGCGCCGGCTGGTCGTGTGAGCTCCTTCTAACATAGTTAGAAGTCGAGCGGCGCCGCGATCCACTCATTGTCGCTGCCACCACGCCAGTGAAGCCTTGGCGCGCGCAGCTGCTCCTCGACTTACTCTTGCTGCGAGAAGCTCGATGAGTGGAGGGCCACCATCTGGAGCCTCGTCGCCGTCGCGAACAAAGACGATCCGCGACCGACGGGGCCCTCAGGTCGGCGCTCCACCGAACCACCACATGCTGGCGCTGGGAGGACCGGGGGAGCTGCGGCCACGATGCACTCATCTCCTCCTCGCCAGCCACCGCGGGCGTCAGCCCGTCGCGACGATGCTGGTGATAACATCTCCATAGCATCGTCCGATCCACGGACCCTCCTCGACCAGCGCCAGGTCCTTTGGCAGCGAGCTCACGAAGACGCTCAAACCACCATCGAGCGCCGACGCGAAACGCGCCGCCAGTCGGACAAGCGGGTGGGACCCCGGCGGCCTACCTTACGAGGTGGGCTGCCCGGCTTCTACCCTGAGCTGAGGCAGTTCAAGTGGCTGTCCCATCGCACGTTCAAGCCCGATGTCGGCGAGAAGTACACCGGCAAGACCCATCCGTCAGAGTTCCTCAGCATCTACACCATCACGATGCAGGCCGCTGGGGCTCGCGACGACAAGGTGCTTGCCAACTACTTCCTAATGGCCCTCAAGCCCAATGTAATGTCTTGGTTGATGCACTTGCCGGCGGACTCCATCTCTTCCTGGTCAGATATGTGCCATGAGTTCGTTGGCGCCTTCACAGGAGGCCACCAAGCTCATGGCACGGCGATGATCTCGCATATCATTCCCCAGAAGGAAGGGGAGACCCTGCGCAAGTACATCCAGAGATTCAGCCGGGTGCAGTACAACATCCCCGACGTTCATCCCGCTGCTATGATTAGCGCGTTCCATCAGAACGTGCACAATCGCAAGATGAGCGAGGAGCTGGCGATGACCAAGGTTAAGGATGTGGCGAAGCTCTACGTTCTGGACGACAGGTGCGCCCGGGCTGAAGAGGGAAGGAAGTACCCCGGCGAAGACGCTGGCGTGGAAACCAACTCTACCGATGAGGACGCCGCCGCCCCGACGAAGAAGGGCCGGTGTCGCAACAGGAAATGCAAAGGCAAGGCCCTGCTTGCCGTTGAGGGATCTGACGATACCGGTGCCGGCAAGAAGGTCAAGGTAGACACCCTCGGTAAGGAGATCGCCGGGTGTGCCGCCTGCCGGGCCTTGGCGGCTACCGACAAGCCAGGAAGCTCCGGCAAGCAATACTGCAAGATCCACCGCACCAAGGGCCACGATCTCCAGAACTGCCGACAAGTCGAGCTGCTTGCTGAGAAGCAAAAGGCTGAGTATGAAAGGCGGGACAAGGAGAAGGACCAGGATGGTGCTGAGGGATCCGGCATGAAGCGTGGCGGCCAAGGAGGCCGCCCCGGCAGGGACAACCAGCAAGAGAGGCCCGCCCGGGGCTGCGACAAGACACAAGAAGACGACGATCACGACGAGGACGACGGGTCCGGTGAGCAAGGGTTCCAGAAGGCTACGGAGGCCATGTGCGTCGATGGCGGCGCCTCGCTGCATTCCTCTCACCGCCAGCTCAGCGGTGGGCGCGAGAGGTTACAGCAACAGAGCCGTCGTTCGACGCTCAGAAGCCACTAAAGTGGTCTAGCACGCCCCTCATTTTTGACGCCGAGGACCACCCTGATCGCACTACCGCGGTCGGGTGTTTGCCGTTGTTGGTTTCGCCAACAATACACAACCTCAGGGTGAACAAGATGTTGGTTGACGGTGGGGCCGGCCTGAACCTGATCTCGCCTATCGTGATCAAAAGGTTGCAAATCCCTGACGGAGACCTCGAGGAAACGAGCACGTTTTAGGGGGTTAATCCGGGGAGAAGTCAGCCAAAGGGAAAGGTCACATTGCCCGTGACATTTGGAGGAGAGTTGATCTACCGGACGGAGAGGATCGTCTTCGACGTGGCCGAGATCCCCTTGCCCTACAACGGGATCCTCGGCCGCCCGGCACTTGCCAAGTTCATGGCGGCATCACACTACGCCTACAACGTGCTAAAGATGCCCGGGCCGTTGACCATCATCTCCGTCCCCTCTGACAAGAAGGACGCGTTGATCTGCGCCGACCAACTCTACCGGGAAGCAGTTGCAGTAGCTGCCTTCAAGGCACCTGCTCCTGCCGCCGAAGGCCCGGGAGGAAAGAAGGAGCCCGACAAGACCTCTCGCACCCACTCCAGCAAGCGCACCTCCTCGGGGTGTTGTGCTACCGTTGAGGGCGTGCGGAAGAGCTCTGCCGACAAGAGCAAGAGGTCGAGCCGAGCCGTCGCACACCAAGAAGGTGCCTGTCGCGGAGGACGCCACCGGGAGGGGCCTTCATCATAGGCTCCGCCCTCAACAAAGAATAGGAAGGCGAGCTCATCACCTTCCCTACGGGCAAATGTCGGCGTGTTTGCATGGCAACCGTCCAGACATCCCCCTGTTCCTGTGGAGGTGATTGAGCACCACCTAGCTATCTGCCCCCACACGCGGCCCACAAGGTAAGGTCGAAGCGAGGCTCTAGAGAGGCAGGCGTTCATCACAGAGGAGATCAGGAAGTTAGAAGCGGCAAGTTTGGTGAGAGGGGTGCTCCATCCGACATGGTTGTCCAATCCGGTAGTGGTGCGCAAGGCAAATGGGAAGTGGAGGCTGTGTATTGATTACACAGATATCAATAAGGCTTGTCCTAAGGACCCCTTCCCATTACCGCGCATTGACCAGATTTTTGACTCCACGGCCGGGTGTGATCTGTTATCATTCCTTGATGCCTACTCAGGCTACCACCAAATCTTCATGAAAATAGAGGATGAAGAGAAGGCCGCATTCATCACCCCATGTGGTATGTACTACTTTTTACGGATGCCTTTCGTGTTGAAGAGTGCTGGCTCAACGTTTGCAAGAGCGGTCCAAATTGGTTTTGAACCTCAGCTCCATAGAAATATGGAAGCCTACATGGACGACATAGTGGTCAAAACCAAGGACGGGCCGACTCTTGTGCAAGATCTGGAAGAGACATTTGCCAACCTGCGCAAGATCAACCTCAAGTTGAACCCTGAGAAGTGCATCTTCGGTGTACCGTCCGGCAAGCTTCTCGGGTTCTTCGTGTCACAGCGCGGGATCGAGGCAAACCCAGACAAGATCAAGGCTATTGAGCAGATCAAGTGTAACACCCCGGATGTAACTTTCCATATTTGTAACTCCAACTCTTGCCATTTTCGGCATTGTGATATGATATTCCCTCCGTGGTTGGGTTTTTGTCTTTTGTTTTGCATTTTGTTCATGTCATGCATCTCATATCATGTCATCATGTGCATCTCTTTTGCATACGTGTTCGTCTCATGATTCCGAGCATTTTCCCCGTTGTCCGTTTTGCAATCCGGCACTCCTATGTTCCCCGACGTCCCCTTTTACATTTTTCCGTGAGCGGGTACTAAACTTTCTCGGAATGGACCGAGGTTTGTCAAGTGGCCTTGGTACACCACCGGTGAACCACTGTCAAGTTTCGGGTCATTTGAAGCTCGTTTGGTACTCCAACGGTTAACCGCACTCTCGCAAAGGCCTCTTTTAAGTTGCAGCCCAACACCCCTTCAAAACAGCCCAATAACCCATCTAAGTCACTTCCATGCTCTCCGTCGTTCGATCACGATCGTGTGGTAAAACTACACCTCATTTGGAGCTTCCTAGCTCCTTCTACCGATAAAAACACCCTCCCCGAAATCCGGATCATTCCACCCTAACCCTAGCCCCGCCTCTCCCCGCCACGGACATGTCCATTGGGCGTTCACGTCCGCCCGCTGCCGCCCGTGGCGGGAGCGCCACGTGGCCCGTGCCCGCTTGCCGCCGCCCGGCCAGGGTGCCGTGCGAAACCCTCCAGCGCCCGACCGGGCGCGCCCCGCCGGCGCCCGCGCCTCCGCTCTCCGCCGCCTCGTGGCGGCCGCCGCCCGCCGCCCGCCCGCCCAGCCGGCGCCCGTCGGTCGCCTCCGCCGCCTCACCCCGCCGCCCGCGGCCGCCTCGCCTCTCCTTCCTCCCTCCTCCGCGCCCGTTCCGTGAAGCTTGCGAGCCGCCTCGTCCCGCACCGGATCTGGATCCAGATCCACCGAGACGGTTGACTTTCCCCTCCCAAGTCTTTTATTCTTCCAGTATTTTGTTGCATTTTCATCATGCCATAACTTTGCACTCGTTGCTCCGTTTCAGGCGTGTAGCATACAGAATTGTTCCACTCGATGAGTAGATCATTTCATCACATTGCATCATTTTCATTTGAGCTCATCTGGATGCCCGAAATACTGTTAGAAGAGGGCTATGTGATGTTAGTTTCAGATTCTTAACAGAACATGCACTTGTCATTTTTGCCATGATTGATGTGTGCATCCTATGATCTTAAGTCCTACATGTGTTTTTTAATATGCCATGCCATCTTTACAGGGGTGTATTCCATGTATTTTTTGTGATCTCTGTGGTGACTAGCACAAGCATGCAAACTAGGCTTCATGCTGTTGCTGATTTCAGCCCCTGTTTTGCCGATATTTTTATGCCATGTTAACTTGATGCTACCGAGAGATCCATGCATATTTTGAGATACTTCAGTAAGGATGTTTTAAACATATGGTTATGCTCTATCCATACATGCTCTTTTTTGTAATTATGGAGTGCCATAGCTTGAGTCAATCGAGCTCTACTTTTGCTATAAAATGTTTCCTGGCAGATTGTTTACATGTTATTCAATTTTGTCAAGGTTGTTGTAGTTGATCCGTGTATGCTATGATATTGTTCTTGCCATGTATATCTTATATGCCATGTCTTCTTGATGTATGTATGCTTAATTTATCATGAAATGCTCTGTAGTGAGTGCATTGAGCTCTTAAACATGCCTACTTGTTATCTGTTTTTGTCATGCCCTGTTGCTGAATCTGTTAACGAAACTTGCTATATTTACATGGGCGTTATTATATTTTATGTTCATTTTTGGCTCATGGTCAGTAAGGGACTTTTGTTTTATGCTTTGAGTAGATTCATGCCATGCCTTGTTTTGCTATTATAAGTTCCTGTAGCATGTCATTTGCTTGCTCTGAACATTGCTTCCTGATGCTGATTCTGCCATGTTCAGTATTTTCACTAAGTCTGTGAAGCTGATACATTTTGCACTTTTGCCATGCTTGTTTGGACCTGTTAATGTGTGATTTAGCCATAGCTCAGTGTTCATCTTTTGTCAAGCATCTTGAGTAGATCACTGCCATATGCTTTTCTGGTACGTTTGTGTGCAGTAGCTTAATTTCTTGTTGCTTGCTAAGTGGTATCATGCTGTTAATGGCAGATTTGTGCCATTCTTGTTTTGCTTGTCATTTGCAAACCGTGCATCCGATTCCGGTGATCTTTATATCGATTTCAACTGAAATTATCTCAACTTTCCAGCGCCTTACTTGGTTTGCCAAGTTGATGCCTGTTTCATCATTTTCCTTCCGGAGCACGCATACGCATTGCATATCACATCTCGCATATCATGCCATGTATTGCATCATGTTGCTTGTGCATTGCACCGTGATTTATTGTGGTTCCATTGTTTGTGTTCTTGTTTTGGGTAGAGCCGGAGGCGAGTGCGTGAGCGAGGAACCTGTTGAGAACGCTTACGAGGATCAAGATTTCGACAACTCGAGAACTTTGCGAGCAAGATGACCATACCCTCGAAATCACTTCTATCTTTGCTTGCTAGATGCTCGCTCTTTTGCTATGCCTATGCTACGATGCCTATCACTTGCTTATCATGCCTCCCATATTGCCATGTCAAGACCCTAACCATCCTTTCCTAGCAAACCGTTGTTTGGCTATGTTACCGCTTTGCTCACCCCTCTTATAGCGTTGCTAGTTGCAGGTGAAGATGAAGTTTGTTCCTTGTTGGAACATGGAGATGTTGTTCCTTGTTGGAACATGTTTACTTGTTGGGGATATCACAATATATCTGCTATAATTAATGCATCTATATATTTGGTAAAGGGTGGAAGGCTCGACCTTATGCCTGGTGTTTTGTTCCACTCTTGCCACCCTAGTTTCCGTCATACCGGTGTTATGTTCCTTGATTTCGCGTTCCTTACACGGTTGGGTGATTTATGGGACCCCTTGACAGTTCGCTTTGAATAAGACTCCTCCAGCAAGGCCCAACTTTGGTTTTACCATTTGCCACCTAAGCCTTTTTCCCCCGGGTTTTCGCGAGCCCGAGGGTCATCTTTATTTAACCCCCCGGGCCAATGCTCCTCCGAGTGTTGGTCCAAACTAGAGCCACTTGCGGTGCCACCCCGAGGCAACTTGGGGCATCTTCGGTTGCCGTACATAGTGTTCATCCGGATGTGCCCTGAGAACGAGATATGTGCAGCTCCTATCGGGATTTGTCGACACAATCGAGCGGCTTTTCTGGTCTTGTTTTATTGCTGTCGAAATGTCTTGTAGTCCGGATTCGAGATCGATCGGGTCTTCCAGTAGAAGGAATATCCTTCGTTGACCGTGAGAGCTTATTATGGGCTAAGTTGGGACACCCTGCAGGGTATTATCTTTCAAAGCCGTGCCCGCGGTTATGAGGCGAGATGGGAATTTGTTAATGTCCGGTTGTAGAAAACCCGAAGTGACCTTAATTAATACACATCAACGCGTGTGTAACCGTGATGGTCTCTTCTCGTGAGTCCGGGAAGTGAACACGGTGTTGGAGTTATGTTTGGCGTAAGTAGTACAGGATCACTTCTTGATCGCTACTAGCTTCAATGACCGCCTTGCTTCTCTTCTCGCTCTCTTTTGCGAATGTAGCCACCATATATGCTAGCCGCTTGCTGCAGCTCCACCTCACAACTCTGTCCTTCCTATAAGCTTAAATAGTCTTGATCTCGCGGGTGTGAGATTGCTGAGTCCCCGTGACTCACAGATTCTACCAAAACAGTTGCAGGTGCCGACGATGCCAGTGCAGATTACGCAACCGAGCTCAAGTGGGAGTTCGACGAGGAACGTGGTCGTTACTATGTGTCTTTTCACGATGATCGATAGTGGAGCCAGTTGGGTTGATCGGGGATCTGTGTAGCATTTGGGGTCTCTTCTTTATTTTGGGTCCGTAGTTGGACCTTGAGTGTACTCTGAGGGATGGAGGTTTATTTATGTATTGTGTGAAGTGGCATTTGTAAGCCAACTATGTATCTCTTTCCTTATGTATTACATGGGTTGTGTGAAGATTAACTCACTTGCGACATTGCTTTCAATGCGGTTATGCCTCTAAGTCGTGCTTCGACACGTGGGAGATATAGCCGCATCGAGGGCGTTACAAGTTGGTAATCAGAGCCTTCCCCGACTTAGGAGCCCCCTGCTTGATTGTTTGCTGGCGTTGTTGAGTCTAGAACAAAAATGTTTTGAGTCTTAGGATTATATATATCGGAGAGTAGGATTCTTTTTACTCCCCAGTCCCTTCGTCGCTCTGGTGAGGTCTCCTGACGTAGAAGTTTTGACTCTCCTCTCCTCAAATTTCACTAAATTTTTTTAGGATCACGCGGGTATCTTGGAATCGTTCCGATGGTTTTGTGACGAGAACATTGTTCTTGGTGCCTCGACATTTAGGGGTTGTGGCGGTGTCCCGGGAGTTGAGCTCCGAGGTGTTGTCGTCACAATTTTATCGTTGCGATTCTGGAATACACGAGATTTACCGACATCGAAAATCTCTTTTGTGCAGTTGTTGGTGAGATAACCCCGATAACTTTCGATCTTTGAAAGGCGAGCTTCGAGGTATTGCCATGACTTCGTATAACGGATGCTTTTCAAGGTCGAGGTACCACGATTTCGAAGGTTTCTTGGTTATGTGTTGACAGATGGATACAAATGGATCTAGGTATTGTTAGTTTGGGTGATATATTTTGTGTCCCTGTATCCCCAACACCAGTTGCATAACCAGAAAGTTTCGGGAGTTTATAGGTGGGATTCAAGTAGCTCCTAGCATTTCTTCCCGCAGATATTTGGTTTGTGATTGGGTAATCCTTACCACTTATTTGTTCCAGTCGTACCTTGTATTTTTTTTCATCAACCCTTAATCAAGTGGCTTCTCACCTTAATGGGCGTGTGATGTTAGCTTTTGGAATTCTTTCGTTCATCCTTGTTCGAATGTTTATTGTGAAGACTGCATGTTGCAATTTCTATCCGTTGATTCAACTTGTCTATCTGTCTATCAAGTGCTAACGGATGTCACCCTCCTCAGGATGGCTCCGCCAACGTCACGAATCCGGATCGCAATGATGAGAGTCAGTCGAACCCTCCACCTCCACCTCCGCCTCCGGAGGCATGGCAAGCTATCATGGCAGCCACCAATGCCAATGCTCACATGATTTTGCAACTCTTTCAAGAGCGTACCCAAGGGCAAGGCAATCAAGGAAATCAAGGTCAAGGCAACAACCAGCTGCACTTTGCTACCCTCAATCAGTTCCTCGCTAATCAGCCGAAGTCTTTCAGTTTCTGTGTCGAGGCCACAGACGCCGACGATTGGCTTGTGGACATCTGCAAACATTTTGAATGTAGCAATGTCGGACCTGAGGACTTTGTCAAGTTTGCTTCGTTTCAACTCAAGGACCAAGCTACTGAGTGGTACCAAAGAATACAAAGATTCCAGAGGAGGTCGTGTCATTACACAGGATGAGTTCCGCCGAGACTTCAAAGCTCACCACATTCCGAAAAGTGTTGTTGAGAGCAAGCGTGAGGAGTTCCGCAATCTCAAGCAAGGCAACATGTCTGTCTATCAATACAATATCCAGCTTTGAAACTTCGCTCGCTTTGCTAAGCAAGACGTCCCCGATGAAAAGAGTATGATCTATCAATTCAGAGGTGGTCTCAGAGAAGATCTGCAATTAGCTCTCGTGCTTTTTGAGCCGAGAAAAGTATGATGAATTCTACAACATGGCATCAAGCAAGAAGCTGCCCAGCTCAAATGTGAGGCTTCTAAGAAGAGAATCAGGGTGCGATTCGGTCTTCTTCTTCCTCTCAAGTGGCAGCTAAGCAGCAAGTTCTATCTTCCTCCTCCTCCGTTCCGTCGACCTTATCGTGAGAAGAACTCGGTGGTCGTGGATCTTCCCACCCGCCCAACCCAAGCTATCGTAACAAGTCTAATTCTCAAGCTCCAAGGTCAAATGCTCCTTATCACCGTCCGCTCTCGTGAGGTGACTTGCAACAAATGTCACAGAAAGGTCACTATGCGAACAAGTGCTTCAACCAAAGGCACCTTCCGCCTCCTCCTCCTGTGAAATCTTCCAAAGAATGCGTTGGTCAAGCATAATCCAAAGCATGCCAAGGTGAACATGATGAATGCAGCTCAAGCAGAGGATTCTTCCGATGTGATTATGGGTAATCTCTCAGTTAATGATATTCCTGCAAAAGTCTTATTTGATACTGGTGCATCGCTTTCTTTCATTTCGAGACCTTTTATTGCCATGCATGAGTTTGTGACGGAAAAGATTCCTATTCCGTTGAAGATTGTGTCCCCGGGTAAGCAAATGACATCTAATATTTGCGTCCCGGATGTTTCTATCAAGATGGGCAACTATAGATTTCTGGCTAAACCAATTGTTCTTGGTGACTCGGATATTGATCTTATTCTCGGGATGGACTGGCTTTCTCAGCACAAAGCTCAGCTTGATTGTGCTGCCAGAGAAATTCAATTGACTCACTCTTCTAATGATGTGATCATCTATGCCGCTCGTGATGAAACCATTCGGTTGTTTTCTCTCAATGAGAAGGGCGAATTGGATGCTATCTCTCAGATTCCAGTCGTTTGTGAGTACCAAGATGTCTTTACAGAAGAGCTTCCAGGAACGCCTCCTCACCGGCCAGTTGAGCTCGTTATCGATCTTGAGCCTGGCACCGAACCCGTTTGCAAGCGTCCATACAAGCTTGGACCTAATGAGCTGAAGGAATTGAAGAAGCAGCTCGATGAACAAGAGCGTCTGGGTTTGATCAGACCGAGTTCATCTCCTTGGGGTTGTGGTGTTCTTTTTGTCCGGAAGATGGATGGCACGGACCGACTTTGTGTCGATTACCGTCCATTGAATAAGCGGACAATCAAGAACAAGTATCCACTTCCCAACATCAATGAGCTTTTCGAGCAACTCAAAGGTGCTAAAGTGTTCTCCAAGCTTGACCTTCGTATGGGTTATCATCGATTCGCATTCGTGAACAAGATATTCCCAAGACAGCATTCGTAACAAGCTTTGGTTCTTATGAATATCTTTGTCATGTCTTTCGGCCTTGTCAATGCTCCTCCAACATTCTCTCGAATGATGAACTTCATCTTCAACCCCTACACCAATGAATTCGTCTTGGTCTATCTTGATGATATTTTGGTCTTCTCCAAGAATAAGAAGGATCATGCCAAACATTTGCGATTGGTGCTAGACAAGCTCGTAGAGCATCAATTCTATCTGAAGTTTTCCAAATGTGAATTTTGGCTTGATGAAGTGCTTTATCTTGGTCACATCATCTCCGCCAAGGGCATCGCTGTTAATCCCGAGAAGGTGTCTGCGGTTGTGAATTGGGAACCTCCTCGAGAATGTCAAGCGACTTCATTTTCTTGGTCTTGCAAGCAATTGCGAAGATTAGATTGAGAATTTCTCCAAGATTGCAAAGCCTCTTTCCAACCTCCTTCGTAAGCATGTGAAGTATGTCCGGTCTCCCAATGTGACGTTGCTTTCAATACCCTCAAAGAGAAACTCGTCACAGCTCCTGTCTTGACTCCTCCCGATGAATCCAAGCCATTCAAGTTTTCTGTGATGCTTCTCTTCAAGGTCTCGGTCTTTGTGTTAATGCAAGAGAAGAAAGTTGTGGCCTATACCTCTCGTCAATCAAGCCCAACGAAAAGAACTACCCCACTCACGATCTTGAGTTGGCGGCGATTGTCCATGCATTGATAACATGGAGACATCTCTTGTTGGGAAGGAAAGTGGACATTTTCACCGATCACAAGAGTCTCAAGTATATCTTCACTCAACCCAACCTCAACCTCGAGCAAACTCGATGGGTCGAAATGATTCAAGAGTACAACCCAAGTATTGAATATACTCCGCAAGGCCAATGTGATTGCAGATGCTTTGAGCGGGAAGGCTTCTTTATCGCAGTTTAATCCTCAAGCCCTTCCAACCGGATCTCTGTGAAGCTTTCCATAGCTGAATCTTCAAGTTGTTCCTCAGGGCTTTCTTGCCAACCTCATAGTCTCTCCTACTTTGGAAGATCAGATTCGTGAGGCTCAACTCCTGGATACCATGGTGAAAAAGGTGAAACGTGGTATCAACAAGGGCATTTCCAAATACAAGTGCTTCCACATTGATGTCAAAGATACTCTTTTCTTCGAGGACCGGATTGTGGTTCCTAAGGGTGATCTACGTAAAGTCATTATGAACGAGGCGCACAATTCCCTTCTATCCATTCATCCTGGAAGTACGATGATGTACCATGACCTCAAGCGATCATATTGGTGGACTCGAATGAAGCGAGAAATTGCTCAATTCGTGAATGAGTGTGATGTCTGCGAGAAGAGTGAAAGCAGAACACCAACGACCAGTGGTCTCCTCCAACCTCTTGCTATTCCGTAATGGAAGTTTGATCATATTGAAATGGACTTCGTGACTGGATTTCCAAAGTCCAAGCGTGGAAATGATGCTATCTTCGTTGTCATTGACAAGCTTACTAAAGTGGCTCATTTTCTTCCTATCAAAGAGTCTATCACGGCAGCTCGGTTAAGCGAGCTATACACATCCAGGATTGTCTCCTTGCACGGCATTCCACAAGTGATCTCTTCAGACCGTGGCAACATCTTTACCTCCAAGTTTTGGGATTCTTTTCAGAATGCCATGGGCACTAACATTCGTTTCAGCACAGCTTTCCATCCTCAAACAAGTGGCCAAGTCGAGCGAGTCAATCAAATCCTTGAAGATATGCTCGTGGCTTGTGTCATTTCCTTGATATGAAGTGGGAAGATTGTCTTCCATATGCCGAGTTCTCCTACAACAACAGCTTCCAAGCGAGTTCGGGCATGGCCCCATTCGAAATTCTCTATGGCAGAAAGTGCCGTACTCCTCTCAATTGGTCCGAGACAGGTGAACGCCAACTTCTTAGCAATGACTTGATCACAGAAGCCGAAGAAATGTGCAAAGTCATTCGTGAGAATCTCAAAGCCGCGCAATCGCGCCAGAAGAGCTATTATGATGACAAGCACCGTGATGTGGCTTTTGAAATCGGAGACCATGTCTACCTCCGCGTCCTCCAATGAAAGGCACTCGTCGCTTGGTATCAAAGGGAAGCTTGCCCCTAGATACGTGGGTCCTTTCAAGATCATTGGCAAAAGAGGCGATCTCGCCTATCAACGAGCTTCCTCCAACCGCCAAATGTGCACGACGTGTTTCATGTGTCACAACCTTATAAGTGCTTCAAGACTCCTGAGCGCACTATCAACTTTGAAGAAATTGATCTCCAAGAAGATCTCTCTTATCATGAGCACCCCATTGCTATTCTTGAAGAAACCGAGCGCAAGACTCGCAACAAGTCAATCAAATTCCTGAAAGTGAAGTGGTCACACCATTCAACCGAGAAGCCACACAGGGCCGAGGATCAACTCCGTTCTGAATATCCGGAGTTCTTTCAGTCCTAGATCTCGGGACGAGATCCTCTTGTAGTGGTGGAGTGTTGTAACACCCCGGATGTAACTTTCCATATTTGTAACTCCCAACTCTTGCCATTTTCGGCATTGTGATATGATATTCCCTCCGTGGTTGGGTTTTTGTCTTTTGTTTTGCATTTTGTTCATGTCATGCATCTCATATCATGTCATCATGTGCATCTATTTTGCATACGTGTTCGTCTCATGATTCCGAGCATTTTCCCCGTTGTCCGTTTTGCAATCCGGCACTCCTATGTCCCCCGGCGTCCCCTTTTACATTTTTCCGTGGGCGGGTACTAAACTTTCTCGGAATGGACCGAGGTTTGTCAAGTGGCCTTGGTACACCACCAGTAGACCAACTGTCAAGTTTCGGGTCATTTGGAGCTCGTTTGGTACTCCAACGGTTAACCGCACTCTCGCAAAGGCCTCTTTTAAGTTGCAGCCCAACACCCCTTCAAAACAGCCCAATAACCCATCTAAGTCACTTCCATGCTCTCCGTCGTTCGATCACGATCGTGTGGGCGAAAACTACACCTCATTTGGAGCTTCCTAGCTCCTTCTACCTATAAAAACACCCCCTCCCCCGAAATCCCGGATCATTCCACCCCTAACCCTAGCCCCGCGCCTCTCCCCCACCGCGGGCGTGTCCTGGGCGGTTTCACGTCCGCCCGCCGCGCCCGACCAGCAGAACCGCCACGTGGCCCGTGCCCACTTCGCCCGCCGACCCGCGAAACGTGCGAAACCCTCCAACGCCCGATCCGGGCAGCGCCCGCCGCCGCGCCCCGCGCCTCCGCTCCGCCGCCTCGGCCGCCCGGCCGCCGCCATGCCGCCTCGCCCGTAGCCGGCGCCGCCCGTCGCCTCCGCCGCCTCACCCCGCCTCCGCAGCCCCGCCTCGGCCTCTCCTTCCTCCCTCCTCCGGTGCCGTTCCGGCGAGCCGCCGCCGGGCCCGCCTCGTCTCGCGCCGGATCTGGATCCTGATCCACCGAGACGGTTGACTTTCCCCTCCGCCGATTTCCTCTTAAGTCTTTTATTCTGCCAGTATTTTGTTGCATTTTCATCATGCCATAACTTTGCCCTCGTTGCTGCGTTTCGGGCGTGTAGTATACCGAATTGTTCCATTCGATGAGTAGATCATTTAATCTCATTGCGTCATTTTCGTTTGAGCTCATCTTGATGCCCGAAATGCTGTTAGAAGAGGGCTATGTGATGTTAGTTTCAGATTCTTAACAGAACATGCACTTTTGTCATTTTTGCCATGATTGATGTGTGCATCCTATGATCTTGAGTCCTACATGTGTTTTGTAACATGCCATACCATCTTTACAGGGGTGTATTCCATGTATTTTTGTGATCTCTGTGGTGACTAGAACAAGCATGCTAACTAGGCTTCATGATGTTGCTGATTTCAGCCCCTGTTTTGTTGATATTTTTATGCCATGTTAACTTGATGCTACCGAGAGATCCATGCATATTTTGAGATACTTCAGTAAGGATGTTTTGAATATATGGTTATGTTATATCCATACATGCTCTTGTTTGCAATTATGGAGTTCCATAGCGTGAGGCAATCGAGCTCTACTTTTGCTATAAAATGTTTCCTGGCAGATTGTTTACATGTTATTCAATTTTGCCAAGGTTGTTGTAGTTGATCCGTGTATGCTATGATGTTGTTCTTGCCATGTATATCTTCTATGCCATGACTTCTTGATGTATGTATGCTTAATTTATCATTAAATGCTCTGTAGTGAGTGCATTGAGCTCTTAAACATGCCTACTTGTTATCTGTTTTTGTCATGCCCTGTTGCTGAATCTGTTAACGAAACTTGCTATGTTTACATGGGTCTTATTATATTTTATGATCCTTTTTAGCTCATGGTCAGTAATGGATTTTTGTTCTATGCTTTGATTAGATTCATGCCATGCCTTGTTTTGCTATTATAAGTTCCTGTAGCATGTCGTTTGCTTGCTCTGAACATTGCTTCCTGATGCTGATTCTGCCATGTTCAGTATTTTCACCAAGTCTGTGAAGCTGATATGTTTTGCACTATTGCCATGCTTGTTTGGACCTGTTAGTGTGTGATTTAGCCGTAGCTCAGTGTTCATATTTTGTCAAGCATCTTGAGTAGATCACTGCCATATGCTTTTCTGGTACGTTTGTGTGCAGTAGCTTAATTTCTTGTTGCTTGCTAAGTGGTATCATGCTGTTAATGGCAGATTTGTGCCATTCTTGTTTTGCTTGTCATTTGCAAACCGTGCATCCGATTCCGGTGTTCTTTATATCGATTTCAACCGAAATTATCTCAACTTTCCAGCGCCTTACTTGGTTTGCCAAGTTGATGCCTGGTTCATCATTTTCCTTCCGGAGCACGCATACGCATTGCATATCACATCTCGCATATCATGCCATGTATTGCATCATGTTCCTTGTGCATTGCACCGTGATTTATTGTGGTTCCATTGTTTTTGTTCTTGTTTTGGGTAGAGCCGGAGGCGAGTACGTGAGCGAGGAACCTGTTGAGAACGCTTACGAGGATCAAGCTTTCGACAACTCGAGAACTTCTTGCGCAAGATGACCATACCCTCGAAATCACTTCTATCTTTGCTTGCTAGATGCTCGCTCTTTTGCTATGCCTATGCTACGATGCCTATCACTTGCTTATCATGCCTCCCATATTGCCATGTCAAGACCCTAACCATCCTTTCCTAGCAAACCGTTGTTTGGCTATGTTACCGCTTTGCTCGGCCCTCTTATAGCGTTGCTAGTTGCGGTGAAGATGAAGTTTGTTCCTTGTTGGAACATGGAGATGTTGTTCCTTGTTGGAACATGTTTACTTGTTGGGGATATCACAATATATCTGCTATAATTAATGCATCTATATATTTGGTAAAGGGTGGAAGGCTCGACCTTATGCACGGTGTTTTGTTCCACTCTTGCCACCCTAGTTTCCGTCATACCGGTGTTATGTTCCTTGATTTCGCGTTCCTTACGGTTGGGTGATTTATGGGACCCCTTGACAGTTCGCTTTGAATAAGATTCCTCAAGCAAGGCCCAACTTTGGTTTTACCATTTGCCACCTAAGCCTCTTCCCCCGGGTTTTCGCGAGCCCGAGGGGCATCTTTATTTAACCCCCCGGGCCAATGCTCCTCTGAGTATTGGACCAAACTAGCGCCACATGCGGAGCCACCATGAGGCAACTTGGGGCATCTTCGGTTGCCGTCGTAGTGTTCATCCGGATGTGCCACGAGAGCGAGATATGTGCAGCTCCTATCGGGATTTGTCGGCACAATCGGGTGGCTTTCTTGGTCTTGTTTTATTGCTGTCGAAATGTCTTGTAGTCCGGATTCCGAGACTGATCGGGTCTTCGGTAGAAGGAATATCCTTTGTTGACCGTGAGAGCTTATTATGGGCTAAGTTGGGACACCCTGCAGGGTATTATCTTTCGAAGCCGTGCCCGGTTATGAGGCAGATGGGAATTTGTTAATGTCCGGTTGTAGAAAACCCGAAGTTGACCTTAATTAATACACATCAACGGCGTGTGTAACCGTGGTGGTCTCTTCTCGGTGAGTCCGGAAGTGAACACGGTGTTGGAGTTATGTTTGATGTAAGTAGTACAGGATCACTTCTTGATCGCTACTAGCTTCACGACCGCGCCTTGCTTCTCTTCTCGCTCTCTTTTGCGAATGTAGCCACCATATATGCTAGCCGCTTGCTGCAGCTCCACCTCACAACTCTGTCCTTCCTATAAGCTTAAATAGACTTGATCTCGCGGGTGTGAGATTGCTGAGTCCCCATGACTCACAGATTCTACCAAAACAGTTGCAGGTGCCGACGATGCCGGTAGATGACGCAACCGAGCTCAAGTGGGAGTTCGACGAGGAACGTGGTCGTTACTATGTGTCTTTTCCTGATGATCAGTAGTGGAGCCCAGTTGGGTTGATCGGGGATCTGTGTAGCATTTGGGGTATCTTCTTTATTTTGGTTCCGTAGTCGGACCTTGAGTGTAATCTGAATGATGGATGTTTATTTATGTATTGTGTGAAGTGGCGACTGTAAGCCAACTATGTATCTCTTTCCCTTATGTATTACATGGGTTGTGTGAAGATTACCTCACTTGCGACATTTCTTTCAATGCGGTTATGCCTCTAATTCGTGCTTCGACACGTGGGAGATATAGTCGCATCAAGGGCGTTACATCGAGGTGCCCAAGCGGATCAAGGATGCGCGTCGGCTCACAGGCTGCGTTGCCGCCATGAGCCGGTTCATCTCCAAGTCCGCCGAGCGCGCCCTTCCATTTTTCAAGATCTTGAAAAAGGCGGGCCCAATAGAGTGGACCCCAGAAGCCGAGGCAGCACTGCAGGACCTGAAGAAATACCTTTCCTCCACGCCAATACTAGTTGCGCCTAAACCACAAGAGCCGTTACTGCTGTATCTGGCGGCGACGAATCAAGTGGTCAGCGCCGCACTAGTGGCACAGAGGGAGGTCGACGAGGAGGCAGCAATGGCGGCAGGACCAGCGGATGGCAAGCCGAAGATTCCCCCGGCAGGGCCTGGTGCTGACAAGGCGCGGCCCCCGGCAGAGTCTGGTGCCACCAAGGCGATGCCCGAGCGGTATGTGAACTGGTGCCCAAGAAAAAGATGATGCAGCACCCGGTTTACTTTGTCAGCTCCCTCTTGCAGGGGGCTAGGTCAAGGTATTCCGGTGTGCAAAAATTGCTCTTCGGCCTCCTTATGGCCTCGAGGAAGCTGCGTCATTACATCCAGGCCCACGAGATCACTGTCGTCACCTGCCTCCCGTTGCAACGAATACTGTGCAACCCGGACGCAACCGAAAGGATTGTGGAATGGGCCTTGGAGTTGTCAAGCTTCGGCTTAAAGTTTGAGAGTACCTCGACAATTCAAAGCAGAGTCTTGGCGGAGTTCATCGCGGAATGGACCTCGACGCCTGACGAAGAAATCCAGGAGACTACTCTCCCCGGCAAGCAAGCAGACTACAACTGGATCATGTACTTTGATGGAGCCTTCTCGCTGCAAGGCGCCGGTGTCCAGATGCACTTCCCCAGGGAGATGTTCACCAATAACACCGCCGAGTACGAGGGATTGCTTGCCAGCCTCAGGATCGCGACAGACCTCGGGGTTAAGAAGCTCATCGTCAGGGGTGACTCGCAGCTCGTTGTCAGGCAAGTCAACAAAGATTATCAGAGCCCACTGATGGAAGCATACGTAGATGAGGTGAGGAAGCTGGAGGAACGCTTTGACGGTATCCAGGCGGAGCACGTCCCCCGAGCGGAGAGCGACATCGCCGATTACCTGTCAAAGCGTGCCGCATTCAAGCTACTTGTGGAACCAGGTACCTTTTTGCTCCGGTTAACTCAACCATCCGTCGATCCATCAGCAGGGCAGAGCAAGCGGAGAAAATCAGGTCCCGACAAGTACTTTCATACCGAAGCCCCAGGGCTGCCAAGAATCTTCGCCAGAACCGAAAGCTTTGCCAAGAGCAACTGCTCCGTGCGGGCGTCGAGCCACCGCCTGGGTGAGACAGCCCGCTCCCATGGCGGAAGAGATGCCTTTGGTCCTTGCCGTCGAGCCTCGAGCTCCGGCATGGGCGCAACATACCGTCCAATTCCTCCAAGCAGGGAGCTTCACGAGGAAGCGAAAGAAGCGGAGAAAGTAGCCCGTCGGTCCGCCTGCATGCAGTTTGTCGATGGCGTCTGTCTGGGAGAAGGCGGACGGTGTGTGGCACAAGTGCATCCCCTGGGAGGCAGGACTAGAGCTGTTGGCAGAGATACATGGAGGCATACGTGGTTCCCACATAGGATCAAGGGCCCTTGCCAGGTAGGCGTTCCGGCAAGGTTTCTTCTGGCCCACCACCCTCCAGGATGCGACGACACTAGTCACCAAGTGTGAAGTGTGCCAGTTCCATTCAAAGAGGCTTCATCAACCAGCTCAAGCCCTTCAAACAATCCCTCTCTCCTGGCCATTCTTGGTCTGGGGGCTCGATATACTGGGCCCTTTCCCCTGCGCTGTCGAGGGCTTTGAGTACTTGTACGTTGCAATCGACAAGTTCACAAAGTGGCCGGAAGGTGGAAGCGATGAGGAAGGTATTTGCTCGGTCGGTAGTCAAATTCTTGAAGGACTGGTCTGCTGCGTTTTGGTGTGCCAAACAGAGTCATCATCGACAACGACACGCAGTTCACAAGCCACACCTTCATGCGGTACATCCGAGACCTCGGCAAAGAAGGTCTGTTTTGCTTCCGTGGCACATCCGCGGAGCAACGGCCAAGCGGAGAGGGCAAATGCTGAAGTGTGGCGAGGCTTGAGAACGAAGACCTTTGACAAGCTGCACAAGAGTGGAAGGCGCTGGATGGATGAGTTGCCGGCGGTTCTTTGGTCGATCAGGACGACGCCAAATTGAGCCACTGGCCAGACACCTTTTGCCCTAGTATACGGGGCGGAAGCAGTTCTCCCCACAGAACTCATACACGGATTACCTCAAGTGCTCGCTTATGACGAGCTTGAGCAAGAGCCGTTGCGCCAAGATGAAGAAATGCTCCTTGAGGAAGATCGTCTTTGGGCGGCTGTGAGAGCGGCACGCTACCAGCAAGCCTTGCGCCGCTACCATAGCCGCAAGGTTCATGCCCGAAGCTTTGAGGAAGGCGACCTTGTTCTTCGGCGCGTTCAGTCGGCCAAGAATTCCAACAAGTTGACGCCGAAGTGGGAAGGCCCTTATTGGGTAATACGAGTCACGAGGCCTGGCGCAGTCCGCCTGGAGACCGAGGATGCCGTACCAGTGAGCAACTCCTGAAACATCGAGCATCTTCACAAGTTTTACCCATAAGGCGCGGCTTGCCGGGCCTCCCGGCAAGCCACCTTTTGTACGAGCTTTGCCAACAAGGCATGTGACCCTTTGTACAAAGCCAGGCGCAGACCTTGAGCATAAATAAATGAAGCGCTGGCGCCCTAAGTTATAGCATGCATGCTAGGTCGAGTCTCGTCCTTGGTTAGGGTTGATAGTGCTTAGCGGCGACTAACCCCTAGCCTAGAGGTCGAGTGCGCGTCTGTCTGTTCCTTTCCTGTCCTCCTTTGGTTCGCAGGGCACATGAGAATTTCTGCTGAGCTACTCGGAAAGAAGGAAACGGACCGACGCCCCAGCCTCAGCAAACCAGAATTGCCGGGGGGGCTGCAAGCACAAGGATCCAACCGCGGCAAGATAAGATTACCGGGGGCTGCAGATCCAGATAAGTCTTTTATCCCCTGTCATGCGTTTCAGACCCGGACTGGGGTATATGAAACCTCGTTCTTATCTCTAGGCTGTCGTGCTCCCTTTTTTCCTATACCCAAGGGTTATTTCCTGGGTCCGGATTTGGTCGCAGCCGCGGCAGCAAGGAGATGGGACGAGGAGCCTAAAGCCCACTTCGTCCCTGCCTCCGCCAAGAGCGCGAGGACGGTTGAGTAGAGTGTGTGTGTGTGGGGGAGGGCAAGGCACATTGCAAGCGAAGACATTTATCTTAAATAATAACAAGGATTCGCTCCTTGTCGTGGGATTTACCCACGAGCGGAAAACCGGCAAGCATCCCTTTTTCATTAAAAACACCCCATACAGTGTACAGTTAAATGCGGGATGAAAAACATGAACAAGGGGATTACAAGTTTTAAATTCAACAAAGGCCCGCAGGCTTACAAGCAAAAAAAAGAGATAAGATGCCCGTAACCTCTCTTGTCCCTCTCCTGAGGCGGCAGGTCAAGGAGGCGAAAAGGGCAAAAGAGGCGCCTAGGCGAGCTACGAGCAGCAGAAGACACCGAGAGAACACCTCGGCGGCCGCCCATGGGCAGGTGTAACACTCCAAAAATTTTGATTTGGTTGTTATCAAATTCTTTAATTAATTGGAAGGAGGTTATTTAATTTTTTTTAAAGACTCTCCTTCTCAAAAAATTTCTTTTATGACAAGTATTTTTATGGGTTCTTCCCAACCTTGATTTTGGTCTTGAAGATTTTTCATCTTGTGTTGGCTCAACACAAATAATTTTGGAAGGTTTTTACAATTCCTTTTTATTAAAAAGGATTCCTAAAATTTATGGATTTATTCTTACCCATTCAAAAATTTCTCTCTTGCCATGACCTATGTTGAAAACTTTCTTCCAAAACCCACCTCCCTACTTTGGGTCAAGTCAAGCATCCAGTCCAGCAAGGTTCAACTTCTTCTGGATTTTATTTCTATTTGTTTTAACCTCAAAATCTTTTTCTGCCATTTATTTGGACCTTAGTGATTTACAAAGGAACTACTAGATTCCCTTTGAGTTTTGGTTCCAAATAAATTCCTCTGGCTAGTCCTTAGTGCCCTCAACCTAGATCCATCAAGATCTGCTGGTCCATAGTTCAAAATTTTAAAAAATTTGCTTGCTGCAAGTTTGGAACAGATTTGCCATTTTTGGTGAAATTCATTCTTTTCCTTTGTCAAAAATGCTGAAGAAATTTAGGCAGTCTCTGGATGCATCAAGAGGCCATCCCACCAAGTTTCAGCTCAAGAAAAATTTTCACGTGCACCAAACATTTTGTCGAACAGCTGGTGTGCACTGTTCCTGTTCAAATTCAGAGTTTCAGTGTTAAGCTTGATTGCCGATGTCGCTTTTCTTGAGCTTGGCGTCAATCTCGGATGCTCGCCACAGCCTCTTGCTCCTGTTCCCCTCCTTATCCAGGTCGCCCTTGCAGTTGTTTGGCCGGTCGCGAGCATCGGTGGCGACGTGTAACGTCAACTCCGGCGCCTCCATGGTGGCGAGAACCGCCCGTGGCGGCAGCGAGGCCAGCCTGCGATGCGGCACCGTCGGCACCACCCACACAACCAGGAGCCTCTGTGTGGCCGTCCTCTTCTCTGTGCGCGCTGCAGAACCGTCGCCATGGACTGAGAGGCGCAGAACACGCTCTCTGCCGCCGACGAGCCCGTGAGCTCCGTTCCGTCGAAGCCACGGGAGCAGGCCAAATCTGATCAAGCTTAGTTGTTGAATGGAGCCAATGGAACAATCCGCAACTGGCCAGTCACCTAAGCCGTCAGCTCGACCACCACCTCGCCGTAATTACTCGCCGGAGACATCCCGTTCTCGGCAACCGCCTTGGGCCGGCTATAAATGGAGGCCCCGAGCTCGCCCTCGACCCAGCACCACTCCTCCACCTCACCAGAACCGTGCCCAGCCGCTAGGAGGACCTCGAGGAGGCCTTCTTCCCCGACTCCGGCCGCCCCGATCCGCTTCGGGCTCCGGCAAGATTCTCTCTAGTGAGTGCACCCCCGCTCCCCAAACTGTGCCAGTAGCATCCTAGTGCACCCGCTTGCCTGACCCGCGCTTCAATTTGGAGTTTGCAGCTCCCTTCGGAGAGAATCATCCTCGACCGAACCACCGTCCGCCGGAGTGGAGGCCGCCATCGACGTGGTGCTCACCGACGACCAACTCCACCACCCACAGACGCGGGAGAACTCCGTGAGTCCGTAGGTACCTTCCACTCCCCCTACCTCGCCGTGGATCGACGCCGGCGACCACCGTGAGCCTCGGGCGCCGGTGGGACTACGCTGAATTTCAAACCTGACGGGTGGGACCCCCTCGTCAGCCTCACCCTCCCCCTTCGAACCGTTTTCCATTGGCACCTTCTGCCCGGATACGTTTTCCCCTCTGGAAGGCGTATTCCAACTGAAGCGTTTTCTGTTTTTCTAAACTAGCCCCTGGAAAGTTTCTGTTTCATCACAGATTAGTCCCTAGACTAAAACCTTAATAACTTTTAAACAGAAGATGATTTTGAGTTGATTCTTTTTCTGTCATCTTTAGTTTTCTATCTAGTTTTTTATCATATTTATTTAAAAAATATTTGGAACAATTTTTATGCACGCACGGTATTTACGTTAGTATCCGATTTCTTTTATAACGTAGATACCGAAGGAGGTGACGGGGCCGCAAACTTCGCCAAGCTAGACTCCGACTACTCCGAACCAGGCAAGCATGTTCGAACCTTTGATATGATGAGTGTTTTTCATGATTGCTTGAGTGGTTTTCTCATGACATGTTTATATAAGCATTTGTGAATGTTATATTTCATGCAAAGCAAAGCGCAAGTGAGCTTCGAAATTTGATGTGTTCATATGATGGTGAGATAACCTGATCATGTGGTGGCATGATAGGTTGCAAGCTGGTATCATTGAAGCATGCCAGTTTTATGTCAATCGTTTAACTCCAGTATTAACGTGGACCAAGTCTTGTTCCCGTTCGTCCCCTTTTCGTGCCGCCACATGTCTTCTGCAAAGAATGCGGTTTAGTCAGTTGAAACCTCTTTCCTTGTACACACCAAATAGAGGGGCCGTGATGAGGGTTCCATGGCCCTGGATTAAAGCCCGTCATCTGGTCAGGGGGCATGGGTGTTTTCGGTTGGGACCGAGAGGGGGGCACCCCTTAGAGCGCACGATATAAATTTCATCCCATGCTATTCGAGGTTGTAGCCTCCCTGTCTTAGAGTTTTTCTTGAACGTTGCCTAGGGTGATTCCTGGCAGCGGAATGTGGAATGGGTGTGTACTGGTTAGATGTGTTTCTCCTAAAATACCGTAAACGGAACTAGTCCTTTGTGACTACTGAAATCCGTTGGCTGTGGTTAAAGAGTACAAACTCTGTAGAGTCAAAACCATTCGAGTAACCATGTCCATGGTCAAGGATTTTGATCAACATATTAGTATCAATCTTAGTATCAGTCTCAGTGACAGTCTCCAGAGAATAAGCAGGAAATTGAGAGTGGTAAACCAGGATGAATGTTATTCCTGTGGATGGGCTAACCAATTTATTATCATGTACAGAGTATTCCGTGGAATGATGTTACCTTCATGAGCTACTTGAATTCGAATGATGAGATATAAGCCCTTTATGTGATGTCGCTCAAACTTTCGACTGTGGCATTCTTGTTATTTACTTTTGATATAAGCCCTTTATGTGATGTCGCTCAGACGTCCGATTGTGGCATTCTTGTTATCTACTTTTGATATAAGCCCTTTATGTGATGTCACTTAGACGTCCGACTGTGGCATTCTTGTTATTTACTTTTGATATAAGCCCTTTATGTGATGTCGCTCAGACGTCCGACTGTGGCATTCTTGTTATTTACTTTTGATATAAGCCCTTTATGTGATGTCGCTCAGACGTCAGACTGTGGCATCCTTGTTATTTACTTTCGTTATAAGCCCTTTTCGAGATGTCGCTTAGATGTCCGACTGTGGCACGTACTGTCATTTACATTTCAATATAAGCCCTTTAGGTGGTGTCTCTCTGATGCCCGACTGCGGCATGTTAATTTATTTTTACCTTTCGAGGCATCGCTTCAGACACCCGATCGGTCTTCAGTTATTTTAATGGGATTTCGGGAGGACTACCGCCTGACTTCCTTTTTATTTAACATGCAGTGCAAATTTATTATCTGAGTGTGCATTACTAGTCTGCTCATGTGCATCATGTTTGCATTTGTTATATCTTATGTCCAAACTGTCTTGCAGTACATTCAAAGTACTCACCTGGCTTGTTGATTTGGTCAGATGTTGACGAAGGCGATCTTATGGATGAAGAGTACGATAGAGGGTCCGACGCCTAGAGGAGTCCCAGCCAGTCCCGTGCGATCCTGGAGTAGGTCACTTGTATTATATACGCTTCCGCTACCCTAATAAAATCATCGAGCCTCGCTCCGGCGCTTGATGAGCTGTAAGATTTTGGAGTCATGTCACCCACTTCAGTGTGACATATCCACCACCACTTTTATTACGAGTCAGTAGTTATGCCACCATACCCTTTGTGTCATATCCGCCTTTATGTGTAATATCGACGTGCTTGTAATAAATTGTTGAGCAGCCTCAGCTCAACCCTGTATAATATTTAGTACTTCTGGATTTCTGTATCAAGGATTTGTCTACCAGTAAGGAGGATTTTTCTATACTGGTCTGATAAAATGGTCGATTTTTCAATAAATATTTTATTGGAAAACCAGTCCTGACAGCAGGCCGGTGATGACGGTGCTGGGAAAAGAGCTGGAAGACGAGGCGGCAGGACCGACGGTACGCGACGAAGGCGTCGGTGCCCGCGTACTCCGAGTTGACGGCCTTGCCGCCAGCCCTCTTCCTCTTCCGCAGCCTCCCGGCACCAGCCGCCCAAGGAGACGGCCCCGAGAAGTTCAAGGAGCTGGCCCCGCCTCCGGCAAACCCCTACCGGAGGAGAGGCCAGGTGTAGATGCTGCTGCTGCCGCACCCGCCCAGGCGCGGGGCGTCGGACGCCTAGTCGGACTCGTCCCCGCTATCCGCCTGCTGTCCTCCTCGTCACTTTCGCTCGAGGAAGAGCTTCCATCATCAGAATCTCCATCGGAGGAGCTCTCCACGCAGCACTTCAGGCGAGTCCCGAACTCCCTGAAGACCTTGACAGAGAGTAGGCTATCCTCCATCAATTTTAAGTAGAGGATGAGCCCCACCATCAGGCTGTGTATGCGAGCGAACGTCTTCCACCCACGACGGAGGTACATGACTCGAGGAGCCGAGAAGTCGACGTCGACCCGCGTGCCCCCGTTCCCGCAACCCCTCACGTGCAATCTGAGGGATTGGGGCCGGCCACGCTCCATCTCCCGAGAAAACGGGGCGGGAAGACGAAGACGGCGACGCGGAGGCCGGCACAGCCTAATGAAGAACTCGCGGGGCTGGTCTCCGACATGACCTTCCATCGGGAAAGGCACCATGGGCGGGGGCAAAGCTGGCGCGCCGCCCCGCCCTCCTCTTCCCCGAGCACTGCGACCTCTGCCCTGGCCTCGCCCACGGCCTCGCCCCCTCCCCCTTCCCCTTGCGGCCAGCTCTGCCACAACGGGCGCGGGAGGAGGAGGGACGCGTTGTCGAGCGGCGACCCTCACCGCCACCGTCAAAGGACCGGGATTTCCTTTCTCCATGATGAATGAAAGGAAGGAGCGAAAGCAAAGGGAGGTAGAAGATGGAAGAACACGGGATGCCATCTCCCCTTCCCGCTCTTTATAAAGGAACGGGGTTGGGGCTCGGCCGCCCCGCTCGGCCAATCAAGACACGGAGGTGCAGGGAACCAGGACCGACCCGCTGCCCCAACCAGCGACGGCCCGGTTTCCCGCCTCCACCGTTTGCCACCCCGAGCGCATGAAAGACACGTGGCAGACGTGCAGAACCAAGGGGACAGGTGAGGTGACCTCTCCCCACCCCGTGATCGTGGGGAGTGGACGCCTTGAAGACCGTGCCCCAGCCCCATTCAGTAAATGAGCCGCGCCTTCACGCCCCCCTCCCCTTACGGGGAAGGCGCGAGCCGCCTCTTTACTGTGATGTGACACATGTGTGTGAAAACTGCCCCACGCATGCCGCCCACGTCACGCACGCCCCTCCACGCCGCGCCGCGCGCGCGGGTCGTGGGAAGCACAACGCGCCAAAAACCTTACCACGGTAAAAACCAGCCCACCTGCCCGTGCACCGTTTTGGGCCTGACCCAGCAACGTGTCGCGCTTATGTGTGGCCCAGGCCCGGGGTTCCTGTCAGTGTACAAAACTAGGGGCACATTTTTGTACCCCTTCACTGTGCACTGCAGGCGATTAGAGCAGCGCCAGCGACCACACCAAGCAGAGCGAGGGAGGTGAGCCAAGGTAGGACCGAAGCCCAAGATGACCAGAACAACGCCAAGGCCAAGGCCACAAAGAGCAAAGGGACGAAGCAGGTTCCCCCGGTAGGAGACCCTTGCCGGGGCAGCCTCGGTAGCGTCGACAAGACCCTTGACAGGGCAGCTCGCCCCACACCAACGGAGTGAGCCACTCTTGAGCCCACGATCCCCAACGCCATCATCCGCGTGGAGCCAGGGCTCGGGAAGGCACCTCCAAGGTGGCATGCAGATCATTGTGAAGACATATCCAAGAATAGACGAGGATTAGAAGGCGGCGACCCCGGCAAGACCCTTGCCGGGACAACGGCGTACTGCACGGCAAGACCCTTGCGGGGGCGATGGCGATGCCATGACAAGACCCTTGTCGGGCCACCCGGCAAGGCCATTACCAAGGGTGCTAGCAGGCCACCACTAGGCCCGCCACGACCAAGTTTCCACCGCCGTTACATCTGACTGCCAGCCCAACCAGCTGGGTAGGCACCTGCGTGGCGACATGCAGCTCCCAGGCCAACCAATCAAGCGCCTGCATGGCGGCATGCAGATCCTCGCGATGGTTCCACCATCAAGCTGCTGGCCTACCTACATGGCGCCGCACGCATCACTGGCCAGGGCGCATGTCGAAGAAAGGAAGAGCGGCGACGGACGGGACGGGCCTCGCCCCCTTCCCCGATAAAGCAAAGGGACACCTGCGTGATGCATTAAGTGCGTCTTGTCATGTAATACGAAGGATAACCTCGCAACACTATTGCCTTTCCACCTCCCGTGTGCCACTGTGGCAACCCCTTTTTCTATAAAAGGAGGCCCAAGGCGACGAGGAGGAGGATTCGGCTTTCTGGAGCTCGTTACACTCCGTAGCTAGTTCAAGAACTCATAATACATCCACCAAAGCAGGACTAGGGTTTTACACATCCTCGCGGCCCGAACCTGGATAAACGAACCGCGTGCTCTCTGTTAGATCCGCTCTTCTCTCAACATCGCGCCCCGCAACCGCAGTAGGGATTCTTGTGATCCCATAGGTGTCGTTTTCCACCGACATTGAGAGAAGAAAAACATGACTTCTTCCCGGTTAAGTATAGTTCAAAAAGGTTTATAATATTATTTGTAATTATTTTGAGCTTGTTTGGATACTCTTATTTGCTCCTATTGCATAAAATAGTTTTTGTTAAAAAATTATTTGGGATGAAAATGTTCACTGTATTCTTTATTATCAAAAATATTTTACTGTATGTTATCGTAATTTTAGGAATCTATTTGCATCTTTTAGTCGAATAGACCTGCTGCTTAGTATAACCCAGAGATTATTGTTCATTGTGGCATGTTTCTATCAAATGCAGCACGTGCTACGCTTGGACAACAATCGGCGGGGTGGAGGCCCATTTCAGCGTAGTAGAGTAGCCCACCACGCCGCACTTCTTCTTCTATTTTTTCCTCATCACACCTCTCTGCCACTGACAGCTAGGGCCCCCTTGTCATCTCTCTCCCTGGATCGTGTTCTTCACGGACACTGTAGCCCGAACCGAACCGGAGCAGAGTCGAATTGATCAATTCGTCAGTCCTCGCTCACGCCCTCAACTCTATATAAGATCCCCACCTCCGTCTCGTCCATTTTCACCGAAATCCCTGTTTTCCGTGCCCTAGAACTCGCCGCTGGATCTTCCCGGAGTTCCGCTGCCCGAAGCTTCTGCCGCCGCCAATTTCTTCACCACCCAGGGTCTTCGGCACCTCCCTTCCAATCTATTGCATTCGCCTTGACCTCCTATCTCTCCCTCACCTTCTATTTCATGCAGGGAAGCACTAGGGCAACGCCAACGATCTCGCCCGACAACACCCCATCGCCGAGCTCCAGCCACTCGTTGCCGCCATCCTCGCCGCCACCAACGCGGGTGAGGACGTTTTCGACCCCACAGTAGAGCACCACATTCCGTACGCTACCCAGCGGAGTCTGGGGGCCGCCATAGCCATCTCCACCATTGTCCGGAGCCTCGCCGTGCACTGTCTTCTTCAACTCCGCGACCACCCTGCCCTGTCTCCGGTGAGCACGTCTCCCTGACGTCCGATCTTCTTTAAATGGCTGGGATTATATCATCTGTTTTTTTATTTCCGAACCGCTATCTGTTAAGTTGCGGCCGACCCTCGTTTAAGTCTAGTAGCAAACACCATCTGGCCACTCACGTCGCGCCATGTGGCAACGCCACGACAGCCAGCGCAGTTCTTCTCGAAACGCTATTATTGCATAATTTTTCTTTGAAGATTCCATATCAAATTTTGATTTAGGTAAATCTTGAGATCCATAACTACAAATTCATTGATTCTTTTTCCTACATACTCATTTTGAGCAGGAGCATCTAGTAGAACCAAAAGTTCACTTTTTTGAACTATTTAAATTTTAATTTGCTCAAATTTGAATTTGATCTTCCGGAGGCTATATCTTTCAAACCGTTGATCTAAATTTGTTGATTCTTTTTGCATTGTGATCCTACTAGCATGTAGAATAGTTATACCCTCTTGACATGTTTTGTTATTTAAGTTTTTATTTGAATTACTTGCTGTTGACTTTAATGTTGTGTTATGTGAGTACGCTTTATTTATCGGTGCATTCATTAAACGTATAGATTGTCCGGAGTTTGAAGCGGATCATAATTGAGCGTTAGAGTACTTCAACACCGTTCAAGGCAAGTTTTCACTTTTGATTTTGCTCATCCTATATTCTGCTATGCATGTGTGGTTGTTATTCTATGACATGTGCTTGGTTTGATCTGTATGTTCTCTGCTGTCATATTATGATATTGATTGTATTATACGATGGTGTTATCAACTTGCTATGGTAGACGTGGGCATGCGTCGAGTGATCCATGGAAGTGGTGAGTCTTAATAGCTGTAGGCTCGGGAATTTTTCTCAGGTGAACGCGTCAAATGACTGAGCGCTCTATTGTCCCTAGGGAATGCGCCATGACTGAGTGCACTTGAGTTGTCAGGCTTTTTCTCACGCGAATGCATCACTGGCTGAGCGCTCTATTGTCCCTCGAGAATGCGCCAGGACTGAGCGCACTTGAGACATCTTGAAGATCATTATCATCTGTGTTTTTGCACCTTTCCTATGTCGTGGATGTAGGTGAAGGTATAGTTTTACGTGAAACCAAATTTGAGTGTTTTGTTTGTCATACTTTGCTTGTGGATGTAGGTTTGCTTTATCATATTTGTGTGATTTGCCAATACATTCAATGTATTGACCCCTTTGTGGCTGCAACTTATCATGTTGCCGGATTTTCAGATGATCAGTGAGATACAGTAGGGTCGCGAGTCTTCACTCAGCATTTTCTCCAGTGGGCATTGATGGGACTCATCGTTTGCTTATGCTACATTTTCACTGTTACTATTGAATAAGTTAGCTATGTACTACTCAATTTGTAATACTTCATAACTTCTGGATCATACATTATATTAAATCATGCACTTGTTATTTGATATTCATATGTACTGTATGTGCTAGCGAGTCGATCCAGGGACTAGCACAATAAGCATAGAGACATCGAATCTTATCAGATTCGGGTCGTTACACTGTCATGATAAAGAGAGAGCTGGTCGGTGATTCAGTGACTTACTACAAATCGATAGCGGTTCACTCCATGTTATACGAGGGACTAGTCTTCGTCCAGCCGCGTGGAAAAAGGCACCTTTGTTCGGATCACCGCACACGCACAATTGGCTAGTACTTAGCTCCACTGTCAAACTCCTATGGTTAAGTGAAAGTAATAAAGCCACATAGTCTGATTGCCTAGTTCGCCCCGCGGACGCCTCCTTTACGGACCAGACGTTGGATAAAGTGCGGATACGCGTTACGCCAAACACCCCCGTAGCATCTACGTGGGGGCTGAAGCTGATGACAGGCAACTCTCAGATAAAAGGCGGAAATGTATTACAACCATGGGTTCATAACATTAGTCTTTACAACCCGCATCATCTAGTCAAATATCATGTCTTTAGAGCACTAGCCCTCTACTATTCGGCCTCGGCCAGGACGTCTTCAAAGTACCTCTCCGGCATGCGGTGGTCCTTGCCTTCGGGCATGCCTGCGGTCGCCACGTCAGTGGCCTTCATATTTGCCCAGTGCATCTTGACGCGGGCGAAGGCCATTCGAGCACCCTCTATGCAGGCCGAGCGCTTCACATCATCAACCTGGGGCAGCGCGTCGGCGAGCCGCTTCACCAAACCGAAGTAGCTACTGGGCATTGGTTCGGCTGGCCAAAGCCGCACTATTAAATCCTTCATGGCCAAACCGGCCACCCTATGCAGCTCCATCAGCTGCTTCAGCTGGTCGTTCAGGGGCGTTGGGTGCTCCGGCGCAAGATACTGTGACCAGAACAACTTTTCGGTCGAGTTCCCCTCCTGGGCTCAAAAGAACTGTGCGGCATCGGCAGCACTCCTCTGAAGATCCGCAAATGCGTGCAGAGAACTCCATACTCGAGTAAGCAAAGCATATCTTTGACCCCAAAAGCACTTTGCAAAAGAAATGCCTTACCAGCCGCTATCTGCTTCGCCTGACGGATCTCCTCGAGAGCACTCCTGGACTAGACACGCGCCTCCTTAGTTTCTTGTTGGTCTTTGGCGAGTTCGGTCGATTCGGCCGAAGCCTTCTCTTCCAATTCCTCGCATTTGATGATGGTGTCTCTCAGCTCCTGCTCGACTTCGGCCACCCGAGCTTCGTGTTGGTGGCGGGAGGTATGCTCGGTCTTCAGCTCTGCAGCCGATTTGTACCGACTACCTTGTTCGCCTTTGCCTCTTGTTGGGATTTGGCAAGGGTGCCTTTGAGGGTCTCGACCTCGGCTGCCCCAACTACGCTCATAATTAAAGCATTTCAGGAGTTAGTCTCTGAATATACCTATCACTTATGATATACAACTAAGCTTCTACGAACTGTACGCATACCTGGCGTCTCGTAGAACCGCTTGTCAACGCGGTCGATCTCTTCATCGGCCAGCTGAAGCTTCCGATTGAGTTCGGAAACTTCCGTGGCCTGGGCGGTTGCCGCCAACAAGGAAGCCTATTGCAATAATAGAACAATATGTCAGTTATCCGAGTATTATATGGATCGTCTGTCTGGTTTTCTTTTAGCCAGACAGAGTCTCAGGGGCTACTGTCTATACACAGGTGAATTCCTCTATATAAAAAGCGTTTAGAGCATTACGTCACATACCTCGAAGCCTGTCAGTAGGCTGTGAAAGGATTCATTCGGTCCGCTCTTAGGAGACTGAACCTTCTCTACTACCGCACCCATCTGGGGTCGGTGCTCCTCCATGATGGAAGCACGTTGCAGTGCCTCTGTTAGAGTGTCCGGATTAGTGGAGGTCGCCGGTGGAGCTGACGCTCCTCCCCCCTCTTTCAAAGGGGGTTGTCCACCTGATCCCGGAGCCACATTGGTCTCTGGAGTGGTGTCCGGCTGGGGCCCGGATTGTTGGGGGTCCCCGCTGTCGGTCGTCATGGGGATAGCCTCCACCATGTCTTCAGCGGCCGAGGTATTAACCATGGGCGCCTTCTCGACAGCATCGCCTGCCCCTCCTCGGCTAGGAGAGGCCCTTCGGGACAACACCTCGGTGTCATCCATGGTGACAGGCAAGGAGGCACGTGGCGGCGTCTCGCTCTCTGCCATCTCGGGTGGCAGAGTGCTCCCCTTTGATAACGGAGTGTTCGGAAGCTCGCATGGAGGGCTGAAGAGCACATAGCAAAATAACTTATATAATAGAAAGGAAGGACTAAAATTAAACAATGAGTATCCGAACACTTATGATGTGGCCAGGGGCTTCGTCCTTGGTGGCTTCTTGCGGATTTGTTCGGACTCTGAGTCCAAACTGTCCTGGAGGACGATTTCCCCCCTCTTGGACGCCTCCCCCTCTGGGTCTTCGGAGGCCGTCCTCTTCTTATGCCTCGCCTTGCGGGGGGAGTCGCTTTCTGCTTCCTCCTCTTCTTCTTCCTCGTCTCCTTCGTGGGAGGAGAGGGCTTCGGTTTCTCCGGACATGGCGTCCGAAGGAACCTTGTGGCGAGGGCCACCCTTGGCCCCTTTGCCCTTCTTCTTGGCCTTCTTCTTCGACGCCTGATACAGCGCCGGAACCAGCATCTCCATCAGCTCGGGAGTGGCCGGATTCTCCGGCAGTGTCGTCGGGCGGTCGATCTGCTCCGCTTTCTTCATCCATCCCTGTGTGAAAAGGGGAAAATATATTTTTTATCACCTCCGAAGTGTTAATCAAATAAGTCTTCGGAAGGGTCACGCTTACCGCTGAGGCCGGGTTCTCGATGTCGAGCCCGATGTCCTCGATCTCCATGGGCCATCTCTTCTGGGCCTTGGAAAGTTGCTTCCATATATCTTTGTGCGTGGTGCTGAAGAAGAACTTCAAGGTCCGGGGCTCATCCGGATTGAACTCCCACACGGGGGAGGCCCGGAGTTGACAGGGGAGGACACGGCGGAAGAGCATCACCTGGATCATGTTCCTGAGTCCGGTGTTTATTCCCAACACATTAGAGATGCACTTTTGCAGCATCATCACCTCTGGCTGGGACCCCCAATCAAGACCCTTGGTGGTCCATGAGGTGAGTCTCGTTGGGGGTCCGGATCTGAAGTCAAGTGCGGCCTCCCACTTGGCATCGCGGGTTTCGGTGATGTAGAACCACTCCTGCTGCCACATCTTGACTGTCTCCACAAAAGCCCCTTTGGGCCAGATGGTGTTGGGAAGCTTGCTCACCATAGTGCCGCCGCAATCCGCGTGCTGCCAATCGACCATCTTCGGTTTCACGTTGAAGACTTTGAGCCACAGGCCAAAGTGTGGGGGGATGCAGAGTATAGCCTCACACACGACGATGAACGCCGAGATGTGGAGGAAATAATTTGGGGCTAGATCATGGAAATCTAGCCCATAGTAGAACATTTGGCCCCACACAAAGGGATCAAGGAGAAATCCTAGACCTCGAAGGAAATGGGGGATGAATACTATCCTCTCGCCGGGCTCCAGAGTTGGGATGATCTGATTCTTGTTGGGAAGCCTTTGCGCGATGTCCGCGGGCAGGTAGCTCTTCCTCGGAGCTCCTTGATGTACTTCTCCGTGACACAGGAGGCCTCCCACTTGCCCTTAGAGCCGGATCCAGACATGGCTGGAGAGGTTGGTGGCGGTGGAAAAGATCGAAGTTTGGGCGCTGGAGCTTGAAGATGTGAAGGTAGGAGCAAGAAGAAGGCGTGGGTGAAAAAGGAGGATTCTTTACCCTCTTATAGGCAGTGAAATAACAAACGCCCCCCTCTCGAGCCTTAAAACTCGCTTGTTCCCCGAAGAAATCATGCGAGCGGCACGGTTGTTTCACCCAAAACCATATTAGTGGGAATCCCATAATGGGAGGGCTTGATCTCTATTTTGAAAAGACGTGCCAATGGAGGCTATGCCTTGAAACGTGAAACGCGGGTATGAAAATGGTTCCAAATGCTAAAGAGCCAGATGTGACGCTTCGCTGAAAAAAGTTGTCAGTAAAAGATAGTGTTTCATTTTGATACTCTACCTTCGTGGCTAAGGGTTATATTAACAATACAGAGCCGGATACAGTTCCTCTGTGCGGAGAATTATTCTAAAATGCTCAACAGAAGGAACCCGCCTTACAACGCCTAAGACAATCTGCATGCCGAACACATCATCATTGAAGACTGGTTCAGGGGCTACTGAGGGAGTCCTGGATTAGGGGGTCCTCAGGTGTCCAAACTATTGGATATGTGTCGGACTGATGGGCCGTGAAGATAAAAGCAGAGGACTTCTCCTCCGTGTCCAAGTAGGACTCGCATATGCGTGGAAGGCAAACTTGGTGTCCGGATATGTTATTTCCTTCCTTTACAGACCGACTCTGTACAAACCTAGGCCTCTCCGGTGTGTATATAAACCAGAGAGGTTGATCCGTAGAGATCATCAAAATTCTCATACACTAGATAGCTAGGGTTTGGCCATTACGATCTCAAGGTAGATCAACTCTTGTAACCCCTATACTCACCGAATATAATCAAGCAGGAAGTAGGGTTTTACCTCCTTTAAGAGGGCCCAAACCTGGGTAAACATGGTGTCCCCTTTGTTCCCTGTTACCATTGATCCCCAGATGCACAGTTCGGGACCCCCTACCCGAGATCTGCCAGTTTTGACACCGACTGTGGGCATCCTCGACATGGTCATGGGCGGCCTCCATCAGGGCCAAGGGTGGCGCTGAAGAACAGATAGCTACGGTGCCGCTCTCGCCACTTGCTATCCCCGTCGTAGATGTTGCTGCCGCCAGCTGAGCAGCAACAACAGCCATTTGGGCTGGCTTGGCCGGCCGCTCGCAGATTGCGGCCGCGCTCACACAGGTTGTTAGCATGCGCATGGAGGCTGTGGCCGCGCTCTCGTCGGAGTGGGCCACCGAAGTTTCCCTCATGATGCGGGTCCATGTCCCCATCTTTGACCGGCGACGATTGAACAGTGAAATGATATGTGGGGAGCGAGCTAGTGTGCTTGACGCATAGGTTGTGGACTGTAGCCGACACACCTTCTCGCATAAGCCATATACTACTCCGACGGTGCTCCAAGATATTTTGTACTGCATCACACACGGTTGGTGATAAAACTGTGTGTGATCTACTTGATTTTTCGTCTTGATTTGAAATACATAAGGGGGTCAAAGTGGCAAAGGAGGGTGTTTGAATTGCTAGAACTTTTATCTGCAATGAACATGAAACTATAGGTGTGTCGTCAAAAAAATTGGAATTATTCAGGGTTCGTTTGCACATTTTTATACAATAACTTGGTTTTCTAGGCATTTCAGGTGCACAATTTAAAATTAAACTACATGCACATTCTCCGATGCACCAAAATGGGTTGTAAAATCATGTATGTGTCCATGGGTTGATGCTTATGTCCCATGCAAGAAATGGGGATAAATTTCAAATACTTCGGCACCGTCGTCCGTCGGAAAACATTGAGATACTTGGTTTTGAAATTCTAGTAAATACAAAACTCGTCTGAAATTCATGAACCTTGGCATGCTATCATGGAATAGGACCAACATGCTATGGAAAAAAATTGTCCCCTTTGGGGCAGATTTTGGTATAAGCTTCTCACAAACCAGAGCTTCTCACAAGAAGCCTCATTGTTCCTACGAAGGCTGGCGAAGGACGAAGTGACGATGCGCGTGGGAAATGGTTCCAAGGTTGATGTAATCGCCGTCGGCACACTCGCTCTTCAATTACCATCGGGATTAGTGATGAACCTGTATAATTGTTATTTAGTGCCTGCATTGAGCATGAACATTATATCTGGATCTTGTTTAATGCGAGACGGTTACTCATTTAAATCAGAGAATAATGTTGTTCTATTTATATGGGTAATATCTTTTATGGCCATGCACCCATTGTGAGGGGTTTATACTTATTGAATCTCGATAGTGATGATATACATGTTCATAATATTGATGCCAAAAGATGTAGAGTTGATAATGATTTTCAGGACCCCGATTCCAAGTCACATCGATCTAGCCGGTAACACCTCATATCACTTTGCGGCCTCACGCACGGTATTCCCACGGGTGTCGCCTTACCATGGCCCGGGACCGTTTGCGCCTTTTGGCTCACGTATATGATAGTGTCGCTAGCATCCACATGACAGAGAACCGGGCCGACATGGCTAGTCGTGAACCCAAAGCGGCACTAACCCATGGGGACAGCATACATGAATCACATCGAGCATGTCGGTCATCAACGAATGAATTCGGGCTGTAGCACTGGGCTAACAGGACTCCGGTAACCCGGGCTGTAGCAGGCTAGGCAGGACTCCGGATGTCACCGTGTGACATTTCCCCGAAGGGACAGACATAGGAACAAAGTGAAACACATGCCGGCTAGTCAAGTGTCCAAAGCAGTAGTGCTGGGCTAGCAGGACTCCAGTGAACCGGGCTGTAGCGGACTACTATTGCTCAGGAAGCACTAGACTACATTTCCCCATATGAGAGGCTGCCAAGGATAAACAACTAGATTGTCGGATCCCACACATACCAAGCATTTCAACATACACACAATATGCTCAATATGTGTAAATACAACATGGCATCACAACATAACTCTCTGACTCAAATATTTATTCATTAGGCTCCGAGGAGCGAGATATTACAAACATGGGTCTCATGACCCAACAATCAAAGCATACAAGTCAAACACATGCGGAAGCTTAACATGTCTGAGTACAGACATCTACAAATGAAAAAGGCTGAGAAGCCTGACTATCTACCAGATCCTGCCGAGGGCACAAGATCGTAGCTGAGGTATCAAGCTAAATGTCGAAATCCAAGCGGAACTACTAGCGAGACTGACGTCTCTCTGCAAAACATAAAATAAGCAAACGTGAGTACAAACGTACTCAACAAGACTTACATCAGAACTAACTACATATGCATCATTATCAGCAAAGGGGTGGTGGAGTTTGACCAGCAAGCCAGCTTTGACTCGGTGGCTATCCCTGAACTACATCGCAAGTAACTCTTTTGAGGTGGCGCTTTGCGAGTCCACATATTCACCATATCAATACACCACTATGGATCCGCTCCCGTCTTCCTACGAGAACGCCAACCATAGCACTCACGCTTATCTTGCGCATTTTAGATTATCCACCTTCACTTGTCTATGAACTGATATAGGCAACCTGTAAGTCCTTCTCCATGGACACGGCTATTCGAATAGATCATATTAACCCTGCAGGGGTGTACTTCTTCACACACGCTCTCACCACTTACCGCCGTTTACACGACATGTACTCGGCAACCTTCAAGCGGAAGCCCAACGTGGGTGTCAGCCACGGCCTACCTAAACACTCAAGTCCCTAGTCCAGGTTTATTGCCTATTCGGGTTCCATCCGCAGGGAGTCCGGCCGAGGTTTCCACTAACGGCCACGAACGATGTGTGCAGGGTTCCCGAGATACCAAACGGGCATTAATTACACGGCCACGGTGTATCTACCGCATCATAGCCCACCCCTAGGGTCAGCCACGCATACGGCCTCCAACACATATCCTACAAACACCGAAACTAGTTGCAACTCTGGACAGAGAACAAGGGTGGTTAAGAAGCCGAGAGGGTCCATTGGTTTTGGGCCCAATGCGTGGTAATGTCTTGTTTCATGGATCGGCACAGAACTCAGTTCCTGAGGACGGCTCCAATGAGACAACCCACCATGTACTCCTACATGGCCTCTCACCGCTACCTTTACCAAATCGTGTTCACACACTTAGCTCTCAACGGTAGGACATGTTCACACACCTACGATTCATCCCCGATGAATCAGACCAGACTCAACTCTAAGCGATAGCAGGCATGACAAACAAGCATGAATGAGTAGGCACAACAGGGCTCAAGCAACTCCTACTCATGCTAGTGGGTTTCATCTAATTCTTGTGGAATGACAGTCATCACGAGAGGATAAAGGGGTTCAGCTACATGACAAAGTAACAGATGAATCGTTGTTGTCCTAATGCAGTAAAAGAGAGCAGGAGCGAGAGAGTGGGATTGTATCGGAATGAACAAGGGGGTTCTGCTTGCCTGGCACTTCTGAAGATAATATAGTTCTTCATCGGTGTCATCGAACTCATCGTCGAAACCATGTCTATCGAGAGGGGACGAATACCGGCAAACAAGGAAGAACACAATCAATGCAATGCAACAATATGATGCATGATTATGGCATGGTAATATGCTGTTGATTGGCCTAATGCAACTAGCGACAAGTTAAATGGGGTTGGTTTGAACCCTAGGTTCAAATTCAAACATCATATGTGAGAGTTTAAATGCCATTTATATGATTTGTGCTAAACAGCAGCTATAAGTTGTTCTAACATGCATGAAAATGGTACAGATGGATAGATTGGATTTTTCTGATCATTTTTCATATATAATTTATCTCATTTGGAGTTACGGTTGAATTTCTATGAATTTTAGATGTTTTGGGCATTTTCTGAAAATAATAAATCATTTCTGATTTATTAAAATCCCAGAAACAAATACTGCGTCAGCATGATGTATGAGTGACGTCAGCAGGTCAACGGGCGGCCCAGGTCAAACTGACCGGTGGGTCCCGAGTGTCAGTGTCTAACTAAACTAACCTAGCTTAGTTAATACTAACCTAACTTAATTAGCGGGGCGGGGCCCGCATGTCAGTGGCCCTGGGGGAGTCAAACTAGGGTCAAACCCGGGTCAAACTCGCCGGAGTTGACCCGAGGCTCGTCGCCAGCGATGCCAGAGACGGTGGAGGGCGTCGGAAACGCACCTCCGGCGACCAAATCGATGGCTGAGAGGTTCTACGCAGTGCTGGAGCTCGTCCGCGTCTTCTGGTGCACGCAGCAGCAGCTCAGGTGACCTAAATCGACGGCGGCGGCAACTTGCACGGCGGCCGGAGTTCGGGCGCGAACGGTGTCGACGCTACGGTGCACTAGAGGAGAAGCAGAAGAGTGCTACGTGCTCCTGGGAGTGTTACGAAGCGTCTTTGATGGGCTCGGATGCGAGCCACGGCAATGTGGTCGCGGCGCCATGGCGGCGGAGGAGCGCTCGGCAAGGTGGTTAGAGCGGTTAGGGAAGGTAAAGGAGCACGGGTTAGGGGGGGAAAAGGACCGTGGCCTCACAGCGGTTGCAGGGGTCGTTGAAGCGGCCTCGGGGAAGCTCGGAGCCGAGCGAGGCAGCGAGGCCGATCTCCGGCGGCCGAGGAGGGGAAAAGCATCGGGGCGGCACTTCGGGGCTTCTCGGGCCGCGTGAGCCGTCGGGGAGGACGAGGGAGGCACTGCGGAGCTCGGGAGCATGTTGGAGGGGCGAGGGAGGGCCGATAGCCGCGGCAACAACGAGCGGCGGCGACGGTGGCACTCGGGAGAGAGGAACAGAGGAGGGGGAGGAGCACAGGGAGAGTGAGAGGGGTCGAGTGGTTCGGGACGACACCGAGGAGGGATTCAGCGGCGTCAGCTGTCCTCGGGCCTTGAGCGGGCAGCTGGTGGGTGGCGCCTGGCCATCCGCTCTGTCTCCCTTCTCTGCCTACTGGCAGAGGTAGAGGATGACTGGCATGGGCCCTGGTGGGCTAGGCCACCAGCTGCGCCAGCTAGGTGGGCTGCCAGGTAGGTCTAGGTGAGTGGCCCAGTGGCTTTCTCTCTCTCTTATTTATTTTTGTTTTCTATTTTATTTCTCTGTTTTGAATTAGTAAAAATACTAATTCATTTTGTAAAATCCTGAAAATAATTGTGGGCACTTTTGAAACTATTTCCAATAGCCCTCAAATGCTTTCAAGATTATTTGGACATTTAAAAATATTATAAGATTTAAATGTACAATTTCAAATACTTATGAATTAATTCAAAAATCTGAATAGCCTCCAAAAATATGAAACCATTTTTGGCAGAGGGTTTAGCCAGGACCAAAGATGGTGAACATTTATGAAGGGCATTTTGGTTTTATTGAAGAGATTTTAGTAAGCCCTAGTTGAATTCATCTAGAGCTAGGGTTTCAACATCCCCATTTCAAGTTACTTAGTAATTTAAACATGATGACATGATGAGCAGGCAAAGTCAAGCAAGGCTGATCTGGGGCTGTGACAATGATAGTACCACTTTCTTGTGGCACTATCGCTTAGGTCATATTGGTGTAAAGCGCATGAAGAAACTCCATGCTGATGGAATTTTGGAGTCACTTGATTTTGAATCACTTGAGAAATGCGAACCATGCCTCATGGGCAAGATGACTAAAACCCCGTTTTCCGGAACAATGGAACGGGCAAGTGACTTGTTGGAAATCATACATACTGATGTGTGTGGTTCGATGAGCGTTGACGCGTGCGGTGGATATTGTTACTTTCTCACCTCCACTGATTATTTGAGTAGATATGGGTATGTATACTTAATGAAGCATAAGTCTGAAACATTTGAAAAGTTCAAGCAATTTCAGAGTGAAGTTGAGAATCATCGTAACAAGAAGATTAAATTCCTACGATCCGATCGAGGGGGAGAATATCTGAGTTATGAGTTTGGCAATCACTTAAGACAATGTGAAATAGTTTCATAGTTGACGCCACCTAGAACACCACAGCGTAATGGTGTGTCTGAACATCGTAATCGTTCCTTATTAGATATGGTGTGTTCTATGATGTCTCTTGCCAATCTACCACTATCGATTTGGGGTTATGCGTTAGAGACAACTGCATTCACTTTAAATAGGGCACCATCTAAGTCCGTGGAGACGACACCGTATGAACTATGGTTTGGCAAGAAACCTAAGCTGTTGTTTCTTAATGTTTGGGGCTGCGATGCTTATGTCAAAAGGCTTCAGCCGAAAAAGCTCAAACCCAAAGCGGAAAAATGCGTCTTCATAGTGTACCCAAAAGAGACGGTTGGGTATACCTTCTATCTCAGATCCAAGGGCAAAGTGTTTGTCGCTATGAAAGGGTCCTTTCTCGAGAAAGAGTTTCTCTTGAAAGAATTGAGTGGGAGGAAGATAAAACTTGATGATGTTGTTGAAACTTTACTATAACAAGAGACTAGCACAACAAAGAAAGATGTTTCTGTGGCACCTACGCCAGTTGAAGAGGAAGCTAATGATGATTATCATGAAGCTTCGGATCAAGTTACGATCGAACCTTGTAGGTCAACAAGGATATGTACATATTCTGAGTGGTACGATAACCCTGTCCTAGAGGTCATGCTGTTGGACAATGGTTAACCTACGAGCTATGGAGAAGCGATGGTGGGCCCGAATTCCAACAAATGGTTAGAGTCCATGAAATATGAGATGGTATCCATGTATGAAAACAAAGTGTGGACTTTGGAAGTATTACCTGAAGGGTGAAAGGTCATTCAGAATAAATAGATCTTTAAGAAGAAGACGAACGCGGACGGTAATGTCACCATCTATAAAGCTCGACTTGTGGCAAAGGGGGTTCCACAAGTTCAATGAGTTGACTACGATGAGACTTTCTCACCCCTAGCGATGCTTGAGTCTGTTCGAATTATGTTAGCAGTTGCTGCATTTTTGATTACAAAATCTGGCAGATGGATGTCAAAACAGAGTTTCCTTAACGGTATCCATGAGGAAAGGTTGTATGTGATACAACCATAAGGTTTTGTCGATCCTAAGGATGCTAAAAGGTATGCAAGCTCCAGCGATCCTTCTATGGACTGGAGCAAGCATCTCGGAGTTGGAATATATGCTTTGATGAGGTGATCAAAGCTTTTTGGTTTATACAAAGTTTGCAAGAAACTTGTATTTACAAGAAAGTGAGTGGGAGCGCTACAACATTTCTGATAAGTGTATGTGGATGACATATTGTTGATAGGAAATGATGTAGAATTTCTAGAAAGCAAAAAGGGTTGTTTGAAAGGAGTTTTTCAAAGGAAGACCTGGGTAAAGCTGCTAACATATTGGGCATCAAGTTCTATAGAGATAGATCAAGACGCCTGATAAGACTTTCACAGAGCACATACCTTGATAAGATTTTGAAGAAGTTCAAAATGCATCAGTCCAAGAAGGGGTTCTTGCCTATTTTGCAAGGTGTGAAGTTGAGTTAGACAAAATGCCCAGCGACTGCAGATGATAGAGAAAAGATGAGTGTCATCCCCTATGCCTCTTCCATAGGTTATATCATGTATGTGCTATTATGCACAAGACCGGATGTCAGCCTTGCCATAAGTATGTCCAGAAGGTTTCAAAGTAATCTAGGACTGGATCCCTAGACAACGGTGAAGAATATCCTTAAGTACCTGAAAAGGACTAAGGAAATGTTTCTCGTTTATGGAGGTGACCAAGAGCTCGTCGTAAAAGGTTACGTCGATGCAAGCTTTGACACTGATCTGGATGACTCTAAGTCTCAAACCGGATATGTATATATTCTAAATGGGGGAGCGGTAAGCTGGTGCAGTTCCAAGAAAAGCGTGGTAGCTGATTCTACATGCGAAGCGGAGTACATAGTTGCCTCGGAGGTAGCAAAGGAAGGTGTCTGGATGAAGCAGTTCATGACAGATCTTGGAGTTGTGCCCAGTGCATTGGACCCGAGGAATCTATTATGTGACAACACTGGTTCCATTGCTCTAGCCAAGGAACCAAGGTTTCACAAGAGGACTAGACACATAATGCGACGCTTCAATTCCATCCGCGATTACATCAAGGAGGAAGACATAAACTTTTACAAAGTGCATACGGACCTGAATGTTGCAGATCCATTGACTAAACATCTTCCACGGGCAAAGCACGATCAACACCAGAACTCAATGGGTGTTAGATTCATTACCATGTAATGCTAGATTATTGACTCTAGTGCAAGTGGGATACTTTTGGAAATATGCTCTAGAGGCAACAATAAAGTGGTTATTATTATGTTTCCTTATTCATGATAATCGTTTATTATCCATGCTATAATTGTATTGACCGGAAACTCAAATACATGTGTGGATACATAGATAACAACATGTCCCTATTAAGCCTCTACCGGACTAGCTCATTTATCAAAGATGGCTATGGTTTCCTAGCCATGGACATGAGTTGTCATTTGATAACGGGATCACATCATTAGCAGAATGATGTGATGGACAAGACCCAAACTATGAACGTAGCATATGATCGTATCAAATTTATTGCTATCATTTTTCTGCATGTCAAGTATATGTTCCTATGACCATGAGATCATGCAAATCAATAACACCGGAGGAATGCCTTGTGTGTACCAAACGTCGCAACGTAACTGGGTGACTATAAAGGTGCTCTACAGATATCTCCGAGGGTGTCTGTTGAGTTGGCATGGATGAAGACTGGGATTTGTCACTCCATATGATGGAGAGGTATCTCAGGGCCCACTTGGTAATACAACATCATAGTAAGATTTCAAGAAATGTGACTAATGATTTAGCCACGGGGTCTTGTATTACAGAACGAGTAAAGAGATTTACCGGTAACGAGACTGAACTAGGTATAGACAAAGGGAACTACATACGGGATTAACTGAATCCTTGACATCAAGGTTTGACCGATAAGATCGTCGTAGGATATGTGCGAACCAATATGGACATCAAGGTCCTGCTATTGGTTATTGAACATAGAGGTGTCTCGATCATGTCTGCATAGTTCTCGAACCCGCAGGGTTTACACACTTAATGTTTGGTGACGATATAAGTATAGTTGAGTCATTATGGTGCTTACCGAAGGTTGTTCGGAGTCTCAGATGAGATCCCGGACGTGACGAGGAGCTCTGGAATGGTCCGGAGTTGAAGATCGAAATATTGGACGAAGGGTATTGGAGTCCAGAATTGTTCTGGGGGTACCGGGCATTGACCAGCTTTAACATCCCAAATTTTCAATTTGGAATGTTATACATAGAGCATTCTTGCATATCATATTTTATTGCATTTTCGTTTCTCGATCCTCGAAATCCTAAGCAACTCAAGGACCCTCGGAGAGAGTTGGGGATTTCCGGGCCAGATTTGATTTTTATCAAATATTGAAAGCGAGGATTTTTGGTTTTAATTATTTTTCTCTCTGAAAAATAATTCATATTAAAATATATGAGAGGAGATAATATGAATTCTCCAAAATAATTGAAATATTGGAGGAAAAATATTAAAATCAAATATTTCATTTATTTGGATTTTATTTGCAATAGAAAAAATTGCACGTTTTCAAAATTGTATTTTAGGGCCAAGAAAATGTTCATCTCGTTCTAAATATTTTATTTAGACGATGAAAATTTGTTTTGGCATTTTTAGATTTTTATTTTATTTTCTAGGATTTATTTTTTGTTTGGTGGAATTGTTTTTTTAATATTCGGGCACCGACTGGGCCGAAACCCAGCAGGGCCGGCCTATCTCCCGCGCCGCCGTCCCGCGCCAGGACGCGCGCCGGCGCCGCCGACTCGGACAGGAGTCCGAGCCAGACTCCTTCGCCGCCGCCTTACCCCCTCCTCCAAGCCATCGCCCCCGTTTATATGCCGCCCCAAGCCCCGCCACCACCACCAACCGCCGCGCCGCAGCCGCCTCCCGAGCCGTGCCGCCGCCACGCCTCGCCGCCGCGCCGTCTCTCGCCGCCCTTCGCCTTCGCCGCCGCCCGCAAGCTGCCGAAGCCCCAAGCCGCCAGAGTCCCGTGCCTCGCCGGATCCGACGAGGTAGTCGCCGCCGCCGGTTTTCTTTAGAAAACCGATTCAGTTTTTTTTAAAACCCCTGTTTGTTTTTTAGATCGGTTCGCCGGTTTTTCTCGGTTTATCTATTTAGCGGACGTTCGTCCGTACGTTCGTTTTAACGAACGGTTTTTGCTCGTTAGTTACAGACCACGAACGCTCGTTCGTTAGCCTGTTCGTCAGTTTTCTTTTTATCGGATTTTCCCGTGATTATTCTCGATCGCAATTTCTGATCCGATTCTCGTTTCTGTTTATCTTTTTGCTCGTTTATCAGAATCAGGCGATTCAAGCGCCTAGATCTTCATCTCGAGACCCTCTTCTGTTTAACCAACTTAAACAAGGTTTTGGTACTGTAAAATTTGACTTTAGTTCATATTAGTAAACGGATCTTGTTTCTTTCGCCGTTTGAGTTTCCTTGCTCCGTTTGGTTCGGTTCTTTTTGCAAACCGGAGTTCTTAAGTTGAACTTTCTGTTCAATCTCTTTTATTTGATTTTTGCCCGTGCATCTTTGCTTGATCGCTTATGTATGCTATTGTTTGTTTGCGATATAATTCCCGGAGTGCAAAGCGTGTTATTTAGAGTCCCTAGGTTTCGCGGATCGTCAGCAAGGCAAGTAACACATTGATCATACTCTTTCCATACCCAGTTTTATGCATTAGTTTCAATCCTCAAACATTGCATGATTTGGATGTCATTAACATGTGGGTTGGGAAGTAGTTGATGAGGTAGAACCTATTGCCCTGTTACATTCAAACCCTTCGGAGTTACTTCTATGCGTTGCTTATATTGCTATGCTATGCTCATAGACGTAGTTTAGGTGAGTGCAATCAATGACAGATGTGAGATTGTTAAATTAATGGTTCAACCTAAGGTGGCAACTTAAATACACATCTGGGTGGATTGAGGCACCTAGAGAATCCAGTGTTGTCTGTATTTTTGGAAATCTCGGGGTTCCGCGTGATCTTCCTATGGACCGCCACCCAAGCTCAAAGAGAACTGAGATGATTCATGCTAGAAACTTCCGTGTGCATCCACAAGCTATTATGGGCTCTAGCATAGTTGAGTAAGTTACGTGAAGCTCTCGAAGAGGTAGATCAGCAGGTAGTGAGTTGTAGGTTTGGTATGGTCTCCCGGAGTAGAGAGTTAATGTTTACGAAGATCGTGTCTCGGTCATCTGTTTCTCAAACACCATGTAGTGTGAGAAATCCAATGGAGGCGATCGAGTCTTGTGGGGAAAAGTGCGCACACCTCTGCAGAGTGTACAAACTAATCATGGTTAGCCGTGTCCCCGGTTATGGACAATCTTGAGTATCTAGTACTTGGAGTATCTTAAGTATCTCATCACTCTTAATTAATATTGTTGGGTCGTTAATTACTTTTAATTGGGATTGAGTTGGAGGAACCTTCTCAATGATGTTTCAACTACCATGATAGTTAAATTAAAATCTATTCCTTTGTTGTAGGAAAAAATTGGCTTTTCGCAAAAACTATAACCATAGAGCTTTCCACCAGCCAAATGTGCATGTAGTGATAGCATTATTATTTTCTTGCTCTACTGTGTTATATTGCCAGCATATTCCATGTGCTGACCCGTTTTCGGGCTGCAACGTATTATATTGCAGACTTTTCAGACGAGGAGTAAGGTTCGTTGGTCGTTGTCGTGCAGCTCAGCTACGCCGTTGGAGTTGATGGACTCACTTTATCTTCCAAGCCTTCCGCTGTTATCGTGTTGGATGGCCTTAAGCCATATTTATTGTAATAAGTTCTCTTTTGAGACATTCGATGTAATAAGTGTGTGATTGCTACTCTGTTATAAATCCTTCGAGTATTGTGTGTGTCAGCATTACCGATCCAGGGATGACACTGAAGCACAGAGCCTTGACCGTTACAAGATGGTATCAGAGCACACGCTGAGTGTAGGACACGACCACTAAGATAAAACCCTAGGTCACTCTTCTCTACTCATTTCTGACTCCTCTCCATTTTCTACTCTTTAAGATGGCAAAGATGAAGAACAAGTTTGCGCAACCGGATGAAGACACACCTTTTGGACGCCACTTGAAGGAAGTCACTAGGTACTTGAACATTGGAATACCAAGCTTCACCGGGACATACAACACCACCTTACCAGAAGAGGAGCGCTGGATGATTCAAGTACAAGTTCCAGGAAGGACGTTCTCGCCAACCTCTAAGCCCATAGAGTTTTCTTTGGAAGCACCCACCTGGAGTCTAGGCAAAAGCATGGCAGCCCACATTACCATGGGACACATTGGAGAAGTCTACAACAAGGATCTCAAGGACACTATCTACCAGATATGTGGGCGCCGAGATGAGAAATGGGAGATGATCAGCACCAAGAAGGACAGATCCATTGCGGCTTTCATCCAGGAGCTAAACCAGCACATTCGACGTGAGAAGAACCAGATGTGCGCAGACATGATGGATTTGAAGAAGGCGAAGACTAGGATCATCGAGCTGGAGGAAGAACTCAAGTTTACGCATGATGGATATGAGGAGGAAATTAAGACACTACTAGAGAAGAATGACGACCTGGTAAAGAAGATCAAAGTATCCATGGGAGATCTAGCGCCGAGAAGAGAAGACGACGATTCCACTTGCCCGGACAACTACATCATCATCGACGACATCGACTCCGACCCAAGTGATGATGACTATGAAGACGAAGCTGGAGCAGATATCATGGAGTCTTCCACCGATCAAAATTTCTAGATGACCACCAAATAATTAGTAGTATTCCCCCATGTATTTAGTAGTAGTTGAGCACTTTTCGATAGTTCTAGACCGCTTGTATGTCCTTGCCTGATTGATTGAGTGAAATGTTTGTGTTTGTCTCATGTGCATATGGGTAGTGTTTTCTCATTAGACCCATTTTCTATTCTGATATCTTCCATCTAAACCCATCAGATGCCTCCGAGACGTGACACCGGATTTGCCTTCCCGCCGGAGCTCACTTAGTTGATCCAGCAACAGAACACTTTGATGCAATTGCTAGTTCAGAACCAAGGCAACAACAACAACAACAACATCCCGCCCCCAGTTGACAACCTAGCCCGTTTTCTGAGGTTACAGCCGTCGGTGTTTTCCAGTAGCACCAAGCCTATAGTTGCTGATGATTGGCTACGCCGTATTGTGAGGGAGTTGACCACCGCAGGTTGCACATATGCTGAGAAGGTGCGCTTTGCCGCACATCAATTGGATGGACCAGCAGCCTCATGGTGGGAGAATTACACGGCCACTTTCACCATAGCCAATTTCACTTGGGACCAGTTTCAGCAAGCTTTCCGTACAGGCCATGTCTCAACTGGAGCTATGAATATGAAGAAGCGTGTTTTGCAACTTACGCCAGGGGAACCATACTGTGGCTCAGTACGTGGATGAGTTTAGCAATTTATCTCGCTATGCCCCTGATGACATGGCCACTGACACCACAAAGCAGGAGAAGTTTATGGAAGGGCTGAATGATGAGATGAGCATGAAGTTGATTGTGGCAACCTTCAACAACTACCAGGAGTTGGTAGATAAGGCTCTTATGATTGAAGGGAAGTAGCAGCAGATTGAGAGCCGTAAGAGGAAGTATGGACAAGGGAGGTATAACTCAGGAGCTCAGCAGAAGCCTCGCCTAACCCCGAACTCGGGAGGACTTGTTCATAACCACGGAGGTCATAACCACACCGGAGGAAGTTCGCATAACCACAATGGTTCTAAGAATGGGAATGGGAACGGAACAAACAACAATCAGAACCGCCCCAATCCAGCCACACCCGCCAAACGAGATCTAAGTCATGTTACTTGCTTTAAGTGTGGGAAGACTGGACACTATGCCATGGAGTGCCCTGTAGGGAAGAATGGAAACGGAAATGGGAGCGCTGGGAAGAAGCCCAATCCATTCAACAAAGGACAAGTGAACCACGTTAAAATGGAGGAGGTTGAAGAGCAGCCAGCCGCGGTTATAGCTAAGTTTTTGGTTAAGTCATTTACCGCTCTTGTTCTTTTTGATACTGGTGCATCACATTCATACATATCAAGGGGATTCGTGGATAAGTTTAAACTACCAACCCAAAACCTTAGGACCCCTCTTTTAGTAAGTTCACCTGGAGCAGAATATATGGCTAGTCGATGGTGCGACCAGATACCCCTAACCATTGGCACCCATGTTTTTCCGTCTGACCTAATAATCTTGGAGTCACAAGGACTGGATGTGATATTAGGCATGGACTGGATGTCAAAGTATGGAGGAAGCATTGACTGTGCTAGTAAGTCGATTTATCTCACCACCCCGGAGGGAAAAATGATTAAGTATGTATCTAGGCATGTGCCTCGGAGGAGCCAAGTGAATACCCTCACGGGAGTTGTACAGGAGTAAGAGCATGGAGTGAAGGATTACCCGGATGTTTTCCCAGAGGAGTTACCAGGCATGCCACCGGATCGAGATATCAAGTTTTTGATAGAGTTATTGCCAGGCACAGGGCCAATATCCAAGAGACCCTATCGGATGCCCACGAATGATCTGGAGGAGATTAAGAAACAGATCAAGGAGTTATTGGAGAAAGGTTACATTCGACGGAGTTCATCACCATGGGGATCCCTAGTGCTTTTGGTTGAGAAGAAGGATAAGTCCCTAAGAATGGTGGTTGATTATCGGGCCTTGAATGAGGTGACGATCAAGAACAAGTACCCACTGCCGATGATCAATGATCTGTTTGACCAGCTGCAAGGAGCTAAGGTGTTTTTGAAGATCGATCTTCGATCGGGATACCACCAGTTGAAGATTCGAGAGAAGGTGATGCGGAGCATCCTACGGTCATCACCATGTCAAGAGTCCATTCGGCAAGTGACACGTGCGACCACTACCTCTCATACATAAAGGTGAATCTTCTCCTTTACACGTGTTCACTTGACCCCTTCGAGGATGGTATACTACTTGACACTCCACTCGTGTGCATACATAGGTATTGTCGGAACACCATGGACGAGGAGGAGTGTGAGCACAAGTGTACAACTACACCATCCGCGAGTGAGGCATGGAAGAAAAGGAAGAAGAGGAATCTGCCCAACCCAGAAGGACCGGAACAACCGCCCAACTACTGCCCGGGCGGTACAACCAGCCGGCTACCGCCCAACAACCGGCCACCTTTCTGTGATCGAGCGGTGCAAGGCCGGTACTGCACCGGATGTACCGGTTTCTGCCAATAGACCGGTACAACCGCCCCGACGTCCGGAATAACCGCTGGCCCTTCGGCGTGCACCTCCAGAACCAGAGTCTGGACTCCCGGCGATACTACCGCCCCCACTTGACCGGTACTAGCGCCCCGCAAAAGTTCCTAGCGGTACTACCGGCCACACGACCGGTACTACCGGCCTGCCTGTGCGCAGTGAGAGGGGTTTCACCCCATGTATCCCCCAACTTACCCCTTGGACTATATATACTTGTCCCTTAGCTCCGTATTAGGGTTAGCAAATAAGATAGCTCATTCTTAGGTGAGCTTTGCTCCTACCTCTACTCTTGTGATAGAGAGACTACCACTCCCATGGAGTTCAAGACCTGCATGTGAGAAGATCCTGCGGGATATCATCAAGACCCCCTCGTGGGAAGATCCATCTAGGATATCATCAAGACCTCCTCTTGGAGATGAACCTTACCTTGTATCTTTCCCTTTGTTGTTCATGTACCTTGTGGATCTTGTGTGTTTGATTGTCTAGTGGATGTGTGATTGGACTTGTTCTTGAGTGTTTCCCTTGTGATTTCTCCCGTTATTCCCCGTGTTCTTCGTGCTCTTCGAGGATCCCACTCCAAACGTGAAAGATCGGCCTACACCGGGTTAGCCCGTATCATATGGTATCATGAGCCACGTTTATCACGTATTTGGAGTCCCTCCCATCGCTTTTCTAGCCTTGTTTTGTTGTGTTCTTCCCCAAAATCCAAAATCCCCACCAAAAATAGCCCCAATTTTTTTTGTGATTTGTTGGTTTGATGATGTTTTGTTGATTTTGATCCATGGATTTGCTTGGTTTCGAGTGGATCTAGCATTTCCCCAAGTTTCCCCCAGCTTTCCTCCATGAAATCCATCCAATTTTGCCCCCGAAATCATCCATTTCCGCCCCAAAATCGCGCCCCGATTCGATCTACGAAAATTCCCGACACGAGCGGTACTACCGCCCCTCCAAGCGGTACTACCGCTGAGCACCACAAGCGGTACTACCGCCCCACCAAGCGGTACAACCGCCCCTCCCAGTTTCTGCGTTCTGAGTTTCACCGTTTTGCCCATAACTTCCACATCCGGAGTCCGATTTTGACGTTCTTTAGCTCGTTGAGTAGCTATTGACATCCCCCATCCCACAAAAATACTACCAACATCATTTGACTCCATAAAATTTTGTGAATATTGGCATCTTTGCCTAGGGCCACCTCCATATCATCCGCATAGCCACCACCGACTTCCGCAACCTAACCCATTTTGCTTGTCATAGCATTAGTGGTTGATTGAGTAGTGATTCGAGTCTCCTAAGGTGTTTCGGCTACTTAGGGACGATTGCTTCTTCTTCAACCACCACCACCACTTCAGCATAGGCTTACCCACCATACACTTCCACCCCAACTTAAACCAATTTTTTTGAGCTTTTTGAGTTGTGGCTTGTGTCTCCTAAGGTGTTTCGGCTACTTAGGGACGACAACTTCAACTTTGACGCGTGTATAGCCCATCATTCCACTTCCGCATTGCCTAGTGAAAAACCACCACCGCTTTCCGCTACCACCATTTGACATTTGTCATTTGTGATTTTGAGTTCGCGATTTTTGCGTTTCATAAGGTGTTTCGGCTACTTAGGGACGAGTTCCATCATCTTGGTATCTACATCAAGAACACCGCTACTCATCATCGCAAAGGATGGTAACCTCGACGACACCATTGTATATTCCCCTTACAAATTGAATTGATAACCCCTAGACCATTTGCGTTACTTGCCTACCGAGACTAGCCATTTAAGTATTGCCGGGCCACGCTAATTGTGCACATTTGTGATCATTGACCTACACCATCCGTTGCATACATACCATATCATATTGGTATCATATCATCCATTGTGTCACAATATCGTTCCCGCATATACACAATAGTTATCTTGGTTTGTGCATTGTGCAAAAGTGGCCATAGAAAAAAGAAGAGAAATAAAGCTTTTAAGCAATAGAGAAATAGCAAAGAGCTTGTAAGCAATAACCATAGCATCACAATATATCATATGTTATCATACTTGATCATTTTGGATCATTGTGTGCGAAACACCGGGAACCATACATACATAGCATACTTGGGATAGAAGTTTATCCATTTTGCATCTTATAGGTTGTGCACAAGTGTCGTATCCGCCTTTTGAGCAATCATGCTAGCATCTCTCTGGAGTTGTGCAACACGAGCGTTTTCCGTGGATTCCACATTTTGTGCTCATTCCTTGGTTGCACGACCCCATTTATCTATCCGTGTGTGTGTTTCCGTGTGCCACATATTGTTGTTGGTCTATTTGTTTCACTTGCGAATTTGTGAATCTCTTTCAACATTATTGACTCTTGCTAACATTTTGCATCAAATTTTTGTGCCACTATCCTCACCGAGCTCTACCATAAGCTTTACTTGATAGGTGTGAGTGAACAAGTCCGGTACCAATTCCACTATTCTTTCATCTCACATTGAGTGAAACAGGATACATCCTCAACTTTGGGAAAAGGTAACTTGGTATTGTTTATCTCATTTCCTACTCACCTCTACTCGAGTCTTGTGATGGATAGGCAAGGCATTTCACCTTCGGTCTACAACAACAATGACGAGTTTGATGCCATGAACAACTCCAACGACGCCAAGATGCAAGCTCAAATGGAGGAGATCAAAGCACTCATCAAGTCCTACAAGCGATCTTCCTCATCTTTGAGAAGACGCTCAAGAGCACATGCTTCCGAGCTACCATCTCCGGCAAGATCACATCGGCATCGACACCATCACCACCAAGAACGTGAAGGTCAAGAGCTCTACATCAACAACCGCTCAATGACCTCACCATCTCCCTTGGCATCTTCGCCAAGTGACTTCAAGGCATCTTCGCCTACGGACATATGGCATCTTCGCCAACAAGCACCCCAAGACTACGCTCAAGAGAAGCTCCCCAAGCTCAAGTCTGCGACTTCCACGAGCTACTACGACCTCGACACCGACCACAATATTCCTTTCTATGGGACTCAAGAACCCGAGGAGTACCTCGAGTGGGAGCGTTTAATGGACGACTACCTCAAGCTACATCAAGTTCCTCCCGAAGATCAAGTGAAGTGCACCACAAGAAACTTCCACGACTACGCCTCAACTTGGTGGCTTCACACACCTTTGGAGTACTACGACATGAGTTGGCCCAAGACGAAGAGAGCTTTGCCGCGAGAGTTTGTGCCTCCAACCTACACGGAACAACTTCTTCGCCAATTGGAGAACACCATCCAAGGATCCAAGTCCATCGACGCCAGATTTCAAGGAGATGAAGATTGCCTTGCGACGAGCCGGCGTGGACGACCCCATCTCGATGAAGTTCCACTTCATGATGGATTGAACAACGACATCTCCAAGACTATCTTCCTCGAGAACTACAAGTCCATCAACGATTGTGCTCTCAAGGCGGAACAAGAACTCATGAAGGACAAGGCATCTCCACCCAAGCAAACTTTGCGGCGACCAAGCTCTACGACAAGCATGAGGCTAGTACCACCACGATGTCCAAGCCCGACAAGCTCCAAGACGATGCTCCCAAGTGCGACTTCACCGCCATCCCTCTTTCTGGCATTGATGATGCCGAGTCTACCTTGCCTCTTTTTCAAGATGGTGCGGCGACAAGTACTACTACGGAGACCTTCAAGGACCAAGCTTTGGAGGCAAGCGACAAGGTGGTGAGCAAGGATGATGCTTCCATCTTAGGAGGCGAGAGTGATGTTGTGCCATCTTCAGCCTTCATCCATGGCGACGGTGATGAGATGGTTGAGTATTTCACCTCGACCACGGCGACGTATGATGACTTGAGTGACTTGTGCCACCATATTGAGAGTGAGAGTGCCTTCACCACTAGCCCTATATATGATGTGTTGCCACAAATCCCATGTGAAGAGAGCCACAACGCCCACCACTTGAGTGAGATGAGTGACTCCACCATACGTGAGTTTGAGTGCACCTATTTTGAGGGAGTGAGTGAACCACCACATAGAGAGAGTGAGATAGTTGATAGGTCATGTGAGGCCACTTTCAACACTAACGACTTGACCTCTACCTCAATTGTGTCCTCTCATTTGGTGCTAGGTCCCATTTATGATGACGCGCCGATCCTCGACGACTTCGTACTCCCTTTAGACAAGACGATGGCCATGGTGGGATATGATGCACCCCCCACATGGTTCCATCAAGATGAAAATGACCACCATTTGGTCTTTCCCACCTCACCTACACCACTTGAGTGGAATGACAAAGGTAACAAAGGTGAAGGTGATGCTCTAGTCCCACTAGTGGACATTCTTGACATTGCTTGCTTGCATGATGTTGATCCACCTAGTACCTTGCGTCATTCTAGTATGGTTTCCCCTTGTGATGATTTGCCAATTTATGATGAGTACGATGATTCTCATGTGGAGTCTATTAGTTGCGATGCCATGTTACATAGGATTTCTTGTGAAAATTCTTTAGGTCACATCATCTTTGCTAATCCGCTTTACTTGTCATATGCTATGCATGAGATCCATCATATGTCTTATTTGCAATCTCTTCATAGTGACTATGCATATGCCATTAAAATAATCCCAATTTGCACATATGGCATAGATGACAAGCCCATGGTTATTGGCATTTGTTTTTCTTGTGATGATATTGATATGCTCCCTTTGCATCATTTATCTCATATGCCATGCCATGCCCTCCTAGCTTCGGATATGCATTGTTTTGGATGTTGTCCATTTTCTCCATGGGATGTTTCCGCTATTACTCATGAGGAGGCCCCCATAGTTTCCTCATACATGTTAGGAGAATTTGATCCATCCCATTCATTGCATGATCCCCATACTTGTGTGCACCATATGCTCCCCATGAATGAAAATTCTATTGATGCGCCATATACTTGCATTCTCAATTTGTGTCCCCATCATGTCATACACAATAACTATTCTTTCATGATGGATGACATGTTCTTATACCTGGCATCAAATTTCTTTGAGCGATGCTTATCTTGTGCTAACTCACACACGCACATACACATCATGATGGATGATGTGTACATTTACCACGCGCACAATTTCTTTGGTTTGTGTCTCTTTTGTGTAGGTACCCATGAATACTTGTCGACCTCGCAATTCCACGAGTTGACAAAACGAGCTCTAGAGAGCAACGATGATTTGGGATACCATGGATTGCCTTTCCCACCGCTGTCTTCACGCGAAGTATTCGCGCATTTCTTCTACATGGCCCTCACTTGGCTATGGGTTATTGTACATTACATATTCTATGCCCATCTTGCCATGTTCACTTTGCATGATATGCCCATTCCTATGCCTTTTCCATGCATTTGTGACCCATGCTTTGCTTTACACATGATGATTGACTCTCATACTTTTCTGTGTATTTGCAAGCTTGGTGGAGATATAGCTTGTTGTTGCCATGTTCCATTTGTGACCCACCCCTATGATGATACTATGATCTTGCTTTGTGTTCATGCTTGTGATATGTCATGTGCATTGTCTATGCCTATTATTTGCTCACATGACATGATTGCCATGATTTATCCTAGTGTGTTGCATCTTCGCTCCACTAGTTTGCACGACTTGATTACTATGCTTGCTTATGTCGCATCACCATTTCATGCGGTTGATGACAACCATCTATATGCTTTGCACATGATTCATATTGCTTCTTGTCATATATCTCTATGTGTTGCCTCTCTCATGCTAGATGATTTGCCATGTATTGAGTGCAACAATGATTCTCTTCTTGCTCATGAGATTGCCCCATAGCATTCTCGCATATATTTGGAGATTTTGACATAATTCTTGTGAAGCATGCTTGTCTTACTTCTTTGCACCATATACCTAGTGCCATGAATATTGCCATTGTTGCATCATATTATTCATGCACTCGTGCTTCTAATGGTTTTGTGCAAAAGATGAGAACCATCATGATGGATGATGTGTTTGTCTACCATGCACATACCTTCTTTGTTTTGTTTTGTGCATGTGTAGTATACTTGGACTTTGTGTCGACTTCCACTTCATGTGAGTTGACCATTCGAGCTCTTGAGAGCGAGCCTCATACATTCTACCACGACTCGCTTCTACACCGTATTTGCTTCCACTTGACATTGTGAAGAATGCACAAGGACACGCCTTCAAGGTGACATCATTCTTGAGCTTGGATATTGAGGATCATACTTCATGTGTTGCTTGCACCATTTGCATGCATATTCGAGATATTGCTTTCACCCATGATTGCCACATTTCCATGCTTCATATATACCTTGTGTATTGCATCCAATTCTTGGACTACTTGCTACTATCATATGGTTGGTTGCACCAAGATCATTTCTTCACATATGCCATGTCCCATTGCTTGTCACATGCTTAACTTGATTGCCTCACACATGATGAACATTTGCTCTTTCCATTGTGTTGAGTGCCACACTATATTCACTACACCCTATGCACGTTATGCTTGGATTGTCTTGCACTTGACCCATGTGTTTAGACACTTCATTTTATTTGGTGTTGTGAATGATTCTTATGCCTACCATAGACCTTTCATTGAGCAATTTGTGAATGCTTTCTATGACCTCAAGGTAGATGCTTATTATCTTGTCACACATACTTGCATCTCTACCTCACATTTGCATCCTTGTCATCATGATATCTTTGCTTGTGCTCAATTGATATGCCTACATGCCATGTCACAATCCTTTGTCACACCCGATGCTATGCTTGATGACGACACTTGTTTGGTGAATCACCTCTTGAATGCTTGGTTTTGCACTAACGCTAACCACATTTGTTTTTCCAAGTGTTTTTTGTTCTTGCATCTTTTGAAGGAATCACTAGACGGTGCGACATTGGAGAGTGCCCGTTTTGATTTTCAAGATGATGAGAGCTTGGTGATTGACCAATCCTACACGGCGACACCATCTCTTTCCCATGGTGATTTGATTTTCGATCCAGGTCGGATCTTTCCAAGGGGGAGGGGATGATGCGGAGCATCCTACGGTCATCACCATGTCAAGAGTCCGTTTGGCAAGTGACACGTGCGACCACTACCTCTCATACATAAAGGTGAATCTTCTCCTTTACACGTGTTCACTTGACCCCTTCGAGGATGGTATACTACTTGACACTCCACTCGTGTGCATACATAGGTATTGTCGGAACACCATGGACGAGGAGGAGTGTGAGCACAAGTGTACAACTACACCATCCGCGAGTGAGGCATGGAAGAGAAGGAAGAAGAGGAATCTGCCCAACCCAGAAGGACCGAAACAACCGTCCAACTACCGCCTGGGCGGTACAACCGGCCGGCTACCGCCAAACAACCGGCCACCTTTCTGTGATCGAGCGAAGGTAAGGCGGTATCGCACCGGATGTACCGGTTTACGCCAATAGACCGTGCAACCGCCCGACGTCTGAACAATCACGCTGCCCCTTCGGCGTGCACCTCTAGAACCAGAGTCTGGACTCCCAGCGATACTACCGCCCCACTTAACTGGTACTACTGCCCCGCAAAAGCTCCTAGCGGTACTACCGGCCACACGACTGTACTCTTGGCTGCGTGTGCTTGTGATGAGAGGGTTTCACCCCATGTATCCCCAACTTACCCCTTGGACTATATATACGTGTCCCTTAGCTCCGTACTAGGGTTAGCAAATATGATAGCTCATTCTTAGTTGAGCTTTGCTCCTACCTCTACTCTTGAGAGAGAGAGACTACCACTCCCATGGAGTTCAAGACCTCCATGTGAGAAGATCCTGCGGATATCATCAAGACCCCTCGTGGGAAGATACATCTAGGATATCATCAAGACCTCCTCTTGGAGATGAACCTTACCTTGTATCTTTCCCTTTGTTGTTCATGTACCTTGTGGATCTTGTGTGTTTGATTGTCTAGTGGATGTGTGATTGGACTTGTTCTTGAGTGTTTCCCCTTGTGATTTCTCCCCGTTCTTCCCCATGTTCTTCAAGCTCTACGAGGGATCCCACTCCGAACGTGAAAGATTGGCCTACACCGGGTTAGCCCTGTATCAGAAGGATATACCCAAGACAGCGTTCACCACACGGTACGGGCTGTATGAATATACGGTCATGTCATTTGGACTGACTAACGCCCCTGCCTATTTCATGAGCATGATGAATAAGGTGTTCATGGAGTATTTGAATAAGTTTTTTGTGGTGTTTATTGATGATATAATGGTATACTCGAGGAATGAAGAGGAGCACAAGGAGCATTTGCGCTTAGTTCTAGAGAAACTCAAGGAACATCAGTTGTATGCCAAGTTCAGCAAATGCGAGTTTTGGTTGAAGGAAGTCGGATTCCTTGGACATGTTATATCAGGAGAAGGTATATCAAGAGACCCCAAAGAAGGTTCGGGCCAACATCGAATGGTTGGCACCCACTTCAGTTAGCGAGATCCGCAGTTTTCTTGGACTCGCAGGATACTATCGGAGATTCATTGAGAATTTTTCCAAGATTGCAAAGCCAATGACGGAGTTATTGAAGAAGGATACCAAGTTTAAATGGACGGAAGATTGCGAGGCAAGTTTCCAGGAGTTGAAGAAACGTTTGACTACAGCCCCTGCTGACACTGCCAGATATACGCAAGGATTTCCAAGTGTATCGCGACACCTCTCGCTTGGGACTTGGAAGTGTGCTTATGTAGGATGGAAGAGTTGTTTTGTATGCCTCACGACAACTGAAACCGCACGAGTTGAATGATGCTACACATGATTTGGAGTTAGCAGCCGTAGTGCATGCGTTGAAGCCTTGGAGACATTACCTTATTGGAAACCGTTGTGATGTGTACACGGATCATAAGAGTTTGAAGTACATTTTCACACAGAAGGAACTGAACCTTAGGCAGAGGTGATGGTTGGAGCTTATAAAGCATTATGACATGAAGCTGCACTATCATCCAGGAAAGGCCAATGTCGTAGCAGACGCTTTGAGCCGGAAGAGTTATGCTAATATCCTAGAGAGTACGGGATTACCAAAGGAGTTAGCAGAGGATATCATGGAACTTCGATTAGAGATTGTTCCTAGAGGTTTTGTTGCAACAATGGAGGTTTAGTCTACATTGTTGGGCAAGATTCGAGAAGCTCAGAAGGATGAAAAAGAGATTACCGAGATAAAGGAGAAAATGAGCAAAGGAAAGGCCAAAGGTTTTCGTGAGGATGAGCATGACACCTTATGGTTTGAGGACCGAGTTTATGTGCCCAATGACCGAGAGATCAGGAAGTTAATACTTCAGGAGGCTCATGACTCACCATAGTCGATACACCCCGGAAACACCAAGATGTATTTGGATTTGAAGGAACGTTTATGGTGGACTGGTATGAAGAAGGATATCGCCGAGTATGTAGCCGTATGTGATGTATGTCAGAGAGTGAAGGCAGAGCATCAAAAGCCAGCAGGATTGTTACAACCTATGCCAATACCGGAATGGAAGTGGGATAAACTTGGCATGGTTTTTATCACCGGATTGCCCAGTACCAAATCAGGATATGATTCTATATGGGTAGTCGTTGATCGCTTGACCAAAGTGGCACACTTTATCCCAGTGAAAACAACTTATACAAGTGCGAAGTTGGCCAAGATATATATGTTCAGGATCGTATGTCTGCATGTAGTTCCGAGGACCATCGTATCAGATAGAGGAACACAGTTTACCTCAAAGTTTTAGCATCAGCTGCACCAGACTTTGGGAACGAGATTGGAGTTCAGTACAACATTTCACCCGTAGACAGATGGGCAGACACAGAGAGTCAACCAGATTCTGGAGGACATGTTGAGAGCCTGTGTGGATCTAGTTGGGATGACAATTTGCCTTACGCAGAGTTCTCATACAACAATAGTTACCAAGCCAGTTTGAAGATGGCACCGTTCGAAGCCCTGTATGGATGAAGGTGCAGAACACCACTGATGTGGGATGAAGTAGGAGACCGACAATTGTTTGGACCAGACTTGATTAAGGAGTCTGAAAGAAAGTTAAGCTGATTCGAGACAGACTGAAGATAGCTTAGTCCAGGAAGAAGAGTTATGCAGATTTGAAACGCAAGGAGGTAGCCTATGAAATTGGAGACAGAGCATATCTGCGAGTATCACCCTTGCGAGGAGTGAAACGTTTTGGAGTTAAGGGAAAGTTAGCTCCAAGATTTGTAGGACCGTATCGTGTTTTGGAACGGATGGGAGAAGTTGCCTACAAGTTGGAGTTACCTGAAGGACTGTCAGGAGTTCAAGATGTGTTTCACGTTTCACAGTTGAAGAAGTTTCATGCTGAGATGGCCGATATACCGTTAAGAGATACAGTACCCTTGGAGGCGATTTAGTTGGACAGTGATTTGACTTATGAGGAGAAACCAGTCAAGATTCTTGAGTTTGCCAGTCGAGTCACCCGCAGCAAGGTTATCAAGTTTTGCAAAGTTCAGTGGAGCCACCATACCGAGGATGAAGCCACCTGGGAACGAGAGGATGATCTTCGCAAAGACCACCCACACCTATTTTCTAGCCAACCCGAATCTCGAGGGTGAGATTCATCTTAAGGGGGGTAGGTTTGTAACATCCCAAATTTTCAATTTGGAATGTTATACATAGAGCATTCTTGCATATCATATAATATTGCATTTTCATTTCGCGATCCTCGAAATCCTAAGCAACTCAAGGACCCTCGGAGAGAGTTGGGGATTTCCCGGTTTTCGTATCTGATTTTTATCAAATATTGAAACGAGGATTTTTGGTTTTAATTATTTTCGCTCTGAAAAATATTTCATATTAAAATATATGAGAGGAGATAATATGACTTCTCGAAAATAATTGAAATATTGGAGGAAAAATATTAAAATCAAATATTTGATTTATTTGGATTTTATTTGCATTAGAAAAAATTGCACGTTTTCAAAATTGCAATTTAGGGCCAAGAAAATGTTCATCTCGTTCTAAATATTTTATTTAGACGGTGAAATTTTTTTTTGGAATTTTTAGATTTTTATTTTATTTTCTAGGATTTATTTTCTTTTTGGCGGAATTGTTTTAAAAAAAATCTTAGGGCGCCGACTGGGCCGAAACCCAGCCGGGCCGGCCCATCTTCCGCGCCGCCGTCCCGCGCCAGGACGTGCGCCACCGCCCCCGCCTACTCGGACAGGAGTTCGAGCCGGACTCCTCCGCCGCCGCCTTGCCCCCTCCTCCAAGCCACCCCCCCTTTATATGCCGCCCCAAGCCCCGCCACCACCACCAACCACCGCCAACCCGCCTCCCGAGTCACGCCGCCACCACCGCGCCTCGCCGCCACCGCCGCAAGCCGCCGCCACCGTCTCTCACCGCGCCGCGCCGCCTCTCCCCGCTGCCCCGCCGCCGAAGCCCCAAGCCGCTGGAGTCCCACGCCTCACCGGATCCGACGAGGTAGCCGCCGCCGCCGGTTTTCTCTAGAAAACCGATTCGGTTATTTTTGAAAACCCTAGTTCATTTTTTTAGATCGGTTCGCCGGTATTTCTCGGTTTATCTATTTAGTGGACGTTCGTTCGTACGTTCGTTTAACGAACGGTTTTTGCTCGTTAGTTACAGACAACGAACGCTTGTTCGTTAGCCTGTTCGTCAGATTTCTTTTTTTTCGGATTTTCCCGCGATTATTCTCGATCGTGATTTCTTATCCGATTCTCGTTTTACTTTATCTTTTCGCTCCTTTATCGGAATCAGGTGATTCAAGCGCCTAGATCTTCGTCTCAAGACCCTCTTTCTGTTTAGCTAACTTAAACAAGATTTTGGTACTGTAAAATTTGACTTTAGTTTAGATTAGTAAACGGATCTTGTTTCTTTCGCCGTTTGAGTTTCGTTGCTCCGTTTGGTTCGATTCTTTTTGCAAACCGGAGTTCTTAAGTTGAACTTTCTGGTCAATCTCTTATAGTTGAGTTTTGCCCGTGCATCTTTGCTTGATCGCTTATGTATCCTATTGTTTGTTTGCGATAGAATTCCCAGAGTGCGAAGCGTGTTATTTGGAGTCCCTAGGTTTCGCGGATCGTCAGCAAGGCAAGTAACACATTGATCATACTCTTTCCATACCCAATTTTATGCATTAGTTTCAATCATAAAACATTGCATGATTAGGATGTCATTAACATGTGGGTTGGGAAGTAGTTGATGTGGTAGAACCTATTGCCCTGTTACATTCAAACCCTTGGGAGTTAGTTCTACGCGTTGCTTATATTGCTATGCTATTCTCGTAGACGTGGTCTGGGTGAGTGCGATCCATGACAGATGTGAGATTGTTAAATTAATGGTTCAACCTAAGGTGGCAACTTAAATACACATCTGGGTGGATTGAGGCACCTGGAGAATCCAATGTTGTCTGTATTTTTGGAAATCCCGGGGTTCCATGTGATCTTCCTCTGGACCGCCACCCAGGCTCAAAGAGAACTAAGATGATTCATGCTAGAAACTTCCGTCTGCAGCCACAAGCGATTATGGGCTCTAGCATAGTTGAGTAAGTTACGTGAAGCTCTCGAAGAGGTAGACCAGCAGGTAGTGGGTTGTAGGTTTGGTATGGTCTGCCCGGAGTAGAGAGTTAATGTTTCTGAAAGACTGTGTCTCGGTCATCTGTTTCTCAAACACCATGTAGTGCGAGAAATCCAACGGAGGCGATCGAGTCTTGTGGAGAAAAGTGCGCAAACCTCTGCAGAGTGTACAAACTTATCATGGTTAGCCGTGTCCCCGGTTATAGAGAATCTTGAGTATCTAGTGCTTGGAGTATCTTAAGTATCTCATCACTCTTAATTAATATTGTTGGGTTGCTAATTACTTTTAATTGGGATTGAGTTGGAGGAACCTTCTCAATGATGTTTCAACTACCATGATAGTTAAATTAAAATCTATTCCTTTGTTGTAGGGAAAAATTGGCTTTTCGCAAGAACTATAACCATAGAGCTTTCCACCAGCCAAATGTGCATGTAGTGATAGCATTATTCTGTTCTTGCTCTCATCAGGTTATATTGCCAGCATATTCCATGTGCTGACCCATTTTCAGGCTGCAACGTATTATGTTGCAGACTTTTTAGACGAGGAGTAAGGTTTGTTAGGTCGTTGCCGTGCAGCTCAGCTATGCCGTTGGAGTTGATGGACTCACTTTATCTTCCAAGCCTTCCGCTGTTATCGTGTTAGATGGCCTTAAGCCATATTTGTTGTAATATGTTCTCTTTTGAGACATTCTATGTAATAAGTGTGTGATTGCTACTCTGTTATAAATCCTTCAAGTACTGTGTGTGTCAGCATTACCGATCTAGGGATGACACTGAAGCACAGAGACTTGACCATTTTAGGTCGGGTCGCTACACCAGCATCACCGAAAGGGGTTTCGGGGGGCCCCGGCAAGTGTCGAGGGGCCTCATGGGCTAAGGGGAGGTGGAAAACTAGCCCACTAAGGGTCTGAGCGCCCCCCTCACCCCATCTCACGTAACCAGGAGGGTTGGGGGCGCCCCCTAGGGCTTCCCACCTCCCAGCTTGGGGGGCAAGTCACCCTAGGGGAAACCCGAGGGGCGCCACCCTCTCCTCCCTTCCCCTATATATAATGAGGTAGAGAGAGGGCAGCCGCACCCAGACAACACATCTCCATGCCACGACGCTGCTTCTCCTCTCCCTTGCATCCCTCTTCCTCTCTGTAGTGCTTAGCGAAGCTCTGCTGAGATTCCGCCACCACCACCGCCACCACGCCGTCGTGCTACCGGAGGACTCGAGCTACTACTTCACCATTGCTCGCTGGATCGAGGAGGTGAAGGTTTCATCAAGAAGTACGTTTGTTGAACTCGGAGGTGCCGTCCGTTCGGCACTTGGATCAGAAGTTCGCGATACGGATCGTGATTGGATCGCGAAGACGTTCGACTAGAACAACCGTGTTTATTAACGCTTCCGCTTAGAGATCTACAAGGGTATGTAGATCCAATCTCTCCTCTCGTAGATGGTCATCTCCTAGATTGGATCTTGGGTCTTCGTAGGAATTTTTTGTTTCCCATGCAACGTTCCCCAACAGGGGACGTGTCACCTTTGTGGACGAAACGAGATTCGTGCCTCTTCTTGCTTTAAAATTTTTCTAGTGTCAACATAGAACAACATGAGTGCCATGTTAAATTTTGGAATTTTTTGGGGTTCATTTGGACATTTTCATACACTAACTGAGTTTTCTAGGAATTTATGTGCATAATTCAAATTTGAAGTACATGCACATGCTCCAGTGCATAAAAATGAGTTGAACAACAAATGTGTGTCCTTGGTTGCATGCTTAGGTCCCACGCAAGAAATGGTAATGAATGTCAAACACCTCGGCACTGTCACTCGACCGTAAACATTGAGATACATGGTTTTTAAATTCTCGTAAGTCCGAAACTCGTCTGAAATTCATGAAACTTTGCATGTTATCATGGAACGGCATCAACATGCTATGGTAAAAAAAATTGTCCCATTTGGGGCAGGTTTGGGTATAAGCTTCTCACAAACCAGAGCTTCTCACAACAGGCTTCATGGTTTTGGTAGGGAACGTGCCACTTTCGTGGATGAAATGATATTAGTTGCCTCTTCTTGCTTTAATTTTTTATCTAGGGGCAACATAGAGCAACAAGAGTGTCGTGTTAAATTTTGGAATTTTATAGGTTCGTTTGGATATTTTTATACATTAACCTAGTTTTCTAGGCATTTTATGTGCATAATTCAAATTTGAACTACAGGCACATGCTCCAGTGCAGAAAAATGGGTTGAAAAATCAAATGTGTGTCCTTGGGTGCATTCTTAGGTCCATGCAAGAAATGGGAATGAATTTCAAACACCACGGCACCATTGCTTGTCGGCAAAACATTGAGATACTTTGCTTTTAAATTCTAGTAAATCCAAACCTCGTCTGAATTTCATGAAACTTGGCATGCTATCATGGAATGGCACCAACATGCTGTGCTAGAAAATTGTCCTATTTGGGGCAGGTGTTGGTATACGCTCCTCACAAACCAGAGCTTCTCCCACGAAGCCTCGTGGTTCCGGTAGGGAACATTTGTCACCTTTCTGGACGAAACGACATTCGTTGCCTCTTTTTGCCTTGATTTTTTTCTATTTACAACATAGGGCAACATGAGTGTTATGTTAAATTTTGGAATTCTTCGGGGTTCATTTTGTCAGGACCCCGATCCTAAGTCACATCGATCTAGCATGTAACACATCATATGACTTTGTGGCCTCACGCACGGTATTCCCACAGGTGCCACCTTACCTGGCCCAGGACCGTTTGCGCCTTTTGGATCACATATATGATAGTGTTGCTAGCATCCATATGATAGAGAACCCGGGCCGACATGACTAGTCGTAAACCCAAAGTTGCACTAACTTACATGGACAGACATACATGACCGAGCAACGAATGTGTCGGTCACATGCTCTCACCACTTCTGTCGTTTACACGAAATGTACTCAGCAACCTTCAAGCGCAAGCCCAACGAGGGTGTCGGCCACGGCCTACCTAAACACTCAAGTCTCTAGTCTAGGTTTATCGCCTATTCAGGTTCCATCCACAGGGAGTCCGGCCGAGGTTTCCACATACGGCCCCAAACAATGTGTGCAGGGTTCCCGCGACACCAAACGGGTGCCCGGTACACCGTGCCACGTGCCTACCGCATCACATCCCACCCCTCGGGTCAGCGCTGCGCACGGCCTCCAGCATACTGCAAACACCGGAGACTACTTGCAACTCCTGGACAGAGGGCAAGAGTTGTTAAAAAGCCGAGAGGGTTACTTAAGGATCCCAATGAGTGGTAGTAGTTGTTCATGGATCACAAACACAGAACTTAGTTCCTGAGGACGGATTCAATGAGACAACCCACCATGTACTCCTACATGGCCTCTCACCGCTACCTTTACCAAATCGTGTTCACACACTTAGTTCACACACAGTAGGACATGTTCACCACTTTCCAATTTATTCCTGATGAATCAGACCTGACTTAACTCTAAGCAAAGAGTGCATGACAAACAAGCATGAATGAGTAGGCACATCAGGGCTCAAAGAACTCCTACTCATGCTAGTGGGTTTCATCTATTTACTGTGGCAATGCCAGGTCATGCAGAGGAAAGGGGGTTCAACTACCGCAACAAGTAACAGATGAATCGTTGTTGTCCTAATGCAGTAAAAGAGAGCAGGAGCGAGAGAGTGGGATTGTATCGGAATGAACAAGGGGGGTTTGCTTGCCTAGCACTTCTGAAGATATTATAGCTCTTCATCGGTGTCATCAAACTCATCGTTGGAAGCACGTCCATCGAGAGGGGACAAATACCGGCAAGAGAGAAGGAAAACACAATCAATGCAATCCACAATATGATGCATGATCATGACATGTCAATATGCTGCGTTTTGAGCTAATACAACTAAAACCAGAAGTGTTTGGGTCATTTTGAACCAAAGGTTCAACCCCAATTTTAAATTATGAATTTAAATAGTGCCTTATCATGTTTGAACTAAACAGCATGGTTTAGTTATTTCAACATGCATGAAACAGGTACAGATGGATAGATTGGATTTTTCTGATCATTTTTCATATATAAATCTTTGCATTTGGAGTTACAGGTTAATTTCTATGATTTTTAGAAGTTTTGGGCATTTTCTAGAATTTCCTGAATAAGAACAAATCCAGAAAAAGGTTAACTGCGTCAGCATGTCCTCGGTGTGATGTCAACAGGTCAAAGGCGACAGCCCAGGTCAAACCTGACGGCTGGGACCCACATTTCCATGTCCAACTAATTAACCTGAGTTAATTAGCTCTAAACTAATACTAAACTAGACTAGTTAAGGCCCTGGTCCCACATGTCAGGATTAATAGGGCTAATTAAGTTTAGTTAGCGCTTAACCTAAATTAGATGGGGCCTGGGCCCACTTGTCAGCGACCCTGGGGAAGTCAAACAGGGTCAACCCCCAGGCTAGTGGGGTCAAACCCGCCGGCGAGGCCGAGATGGCGGAGGGCGTCAGGATTCCTCCTCCGGCGACCAAATGGCCGGCGGAGGGCACCTACGCGTAGCCCAGGCTCTCGCGCATCCAAAGCAACAGGCGCCAGTAGCTGGGGTGGCCGAAGCTCGTCAGAAACGAGCTAGCGGCGGAGGCCGGAGTTCAGCCAACGGCGGTTCACGAGGTGCGGGGCATGTCAGGAGCTGTGGATGGTCATGATCGACTCATGGGGGTGCAGCGAGTGCAGCAGTGGGCTTAGACGCGTGCTTGCACAGCCGTAGCCGCGGTGGCGACATGACCGGCGGCAAGGAGCTGTCGGCTCTGATGGCCACGGTGGTTAGAAGGCGCGGACGAGAACGGGGAGAGAGGGGAAAGGGGCAGGGGCTCACGGCAATTCTAGCAGAGGCAACGGTGAGGCCGGGGATCGGCTGGAGCTCGCGAATCCCCGGTGAGATTGCCGGCGACCAGAGGTTGAAGAAGAGGTCGGGGACGACGCTGCAGGGCTTCCGGCGGGGCGTGGCTCGATGGGGAGGAAGAGGGGGACGAGGCGGAGCTTCTGAGCGCATCGGCGAGGCGAGGCAGTGGCTGTGGCCACGACAACAGCGAGTGGCGGTGACGACGGTGCTCGGGAACGAGAGGAAAGAGAGCAGAGGAAGGGAGACGCTCGGGGAGAGTGAGAGAGCGGTCAGGGGGGCTACGTGGCGTCATCCGAAGAGGCCAGGGCGAAGTGGCAAGCATGAGGTGGTCGGGCGTGCGTCTGCCACGCGCTCGTCCTCCTGGTAAGGAGGAAGATGACAGGGGAGGCGGCCATGCGGGCTGGGCCACAAAGTGTTGGGCCGGCTGGGGGTGCCAGGTAAGTTTCTCTCTCTCCTTTATTTTCTGTTTTTCTATTTCTTCTGTAACTTTGTGGCTTCAATTAAAATACTAAAACTAATCCAAAAATCATGAGACTGCTCATGCCCACTGTATGGAATATTTCCAACAGTAAACATTTTAGTTTAAGATTATTTGGACATTTAAAATAATTTATACCATTTAAATGTCCAAATGCAATTAACATATGATTTAATCCAATGACCTTGTGATGTCCTAGAAAAGTGTGCACCATTTTTTCCAGAGGTTCTAGACCAAGGCAAAGATGATGAACATTTTAGAAGGGCATTTCAGGTTCATTGAAAAAGAATTTGGTAAACCCTAGTTGGATTAAGGGGGTGCTGGGGGTTCTGTCATCCCCATTTCAAGTTTCTGAGGGAAAGTAAACATGATGCATGGAGATTATGCAATGACAGGCAAGATTAAGCTAGGGCTGTGACACGTTTGGACATTTTTATGCATTAATTGAGTTTTCTAGGCATTTTATATGCATAATTCAAATTTGAACTACACGCACATGCTCCAGTGTAGCAAATTGGGTTGGAAAATTCTATGTGTGTCCTTGCGTGCATGCTTAGGTCCCATGCAAGAAATGGGAATGAACTTCAAATACCTCGGCATCGTGCCTCAGCCGCAAACACTAAGATACTTGGTTTTAAAATTCTAGTAAATCGAAAACTCGTTTGAAATTCATGAACCTTGGCATGCTATCATGTAATGGCACCAACATGTGTTGTGGTATTTTTTGTTCCATTTTGAGAAAAGGCGCATGAATCAACAACCAACAAAGGCATTTTGAAACAAATAGCTACCACCTTATCATCTCAAACGTTTGTATAATTAAAATCATGGGCGTTCTGCTAACCATTCATGTGGCGCCATGCGTCACACTTTTAATGCCTAGGAGGTGTCGTGCGGACAACTGCTTGAGTAAACGGGAGGCGTGCAAGCGCAGTCCGCAGTGCAGGCTGACCGGGAGGCGTGCGAGCTATCCTCCAATGCGCAGGCTCGTTGGGAAACATGCGAGCTGTACGCTGCGCGGGCTCACTGGGAAGCGAGCCCTTTGAATTCCACGGCCGCCTGCCTCGCCCCCATCCTCTCCATTAATGGCGCATGAGCCTCTATTTAATACGGGTGGCCTTACTCTTCGCCTCCCATTCCCCTCCCGCAGACCTCCACTAACGCCATGGCGCAGAGGGATCATCTGCCACTAGTCTTCCAGTTTGGTGAAGTCGACTCTGTGCTGGACGAGATAGAAAATAAGGAGGAATGGGGCCTCATGGACATGGCCTCGAATGAGCTGGCCGCGGTTGCTGCCCCACGCCTGCATTTCTGCTCCCATCCTCACACACGCCAAATGACCATCCTCAGAGCATTGACGGGCTGGTCGCCGAGCACTATCGCAGCTACCGAAGCCGCTGGCATCAACGAGGTCCCCATGACCAGCGAAGCTCACAGACATGCCAGCCGCACTTGCACCCCGCTGCGTTCGCGGCGCCGCCTTTACACCCACTAAGGTGTCGGCCCCCGTGCGTTTGCTTGCACCCGCCGCGCCCGTCCCATGCGCTCGCCCCCCTCAGAATTATGGGACACCGCCGTCGACCGCTACCTCGTAGCGCCACGAGTTGTCGTCCTCCCGCGCCCCGCCCATCAATCACGCGACGACAGGTGTTTGATTTCCAAGTGACGAACATTCTATGCTGCCTTGAAGACTTGAACAACAACATCCCAGAGGACGACAATGACAACGCTAGCGCGGTGCGCTGCCTCCACCGCCCATGGAATTAGTTTTTTGGGTTTAAAACTGTATCTTGATTGTATGAATATAAAGTCACAGTGTGCCCAAATGAAACCTATGGTTTGAATAAACTTGCATTTTTGTCTCTGAATGTACACACTTATCAAACAATTGTTTTAAAACATCAATGGCTTTCAAATTTAAAACACTCATCGCAAACATTTTACATAGAACATCCGTATGCAAATCGACAGCTTCCCCAGTAAGCCAAGGGAAAATGTGATGCGTAGGATTTGTGCATCCCTTTATCGCAAACGTTTTAGATTGAACGCCCGTATGCAAAGTGAGAGCTATTGTCCTTCCCCAGTAAGCCAAGGGAAAATTTGCTGCGTAGGATTTGTGTACCTGTCATATTGGGTATATTGCCATTTGTCAAAATGGAAAGATTGACATTTGTCGATCTAGTAACATTGCCCTTTTTCAACCTTATAACACTGTCATTTGTCAAAATTTGTAGCTAAAATCACTAGCACTATCTAACTTTGCAACTAAAATTCAATAAGCATAGTTTCATTCATAGATTAAGGAGTCGTTCTTTATACAAACAATTCAACTCGACAGCTGAACCGACCAAACTTTTCACCAATTGTTGCCAACCACGTACTAAAATAGCTAGTTCAACTATATATAGTAGCTAATTTTAAGTACGTAGTACAGTTCAACAACATCTATAGTCAGATGAACTGAACAAAATAGCCCCTAAATACTACTACAGAGGGGCTTTGTACTACTTCAAGCAGCCTCTCCTCTGCCAAGCGCGCCTAGTAAGAGGCAGAGGAGGAGGAGCCTACCAATGAGCTAGACAACTAGAATTCCCTGACCCTCCTGCACCTATAGAGACGCTCACCTCGAACGCCCTCTGCCGCTCCAGACGACCCCTCTCGAACCGGTGGGACTCCTCGTAGATCTCCTCATTCCCCACCTCTGTGGCAACGTGTGTCATGGCCATGACGGCGGTAAGACTCTTTGCGTTCTCGACCAGGCGTTCCACCTCCTTGCGCAAGAACTCGATATAGCGCACAAGGTCGCTGACGCACATGCGGTGCTCCACCTCTACCTCCTGCCTTTGGGTGGCGGTTGCGGAGCGGGTGATGACCCCGGCGATCGACAACGGGCTGGCGGCAACGACCGACGATGGGGTGGTGGCCATGATGGCCACCTCCTGCCTTCGGGCCGTAGTGGTGGAGCGGGTGATGGCCACGGTGGCAAACAGTAGTGTGGCGGCCACGACGGCCACCTCCCGCCTTCGGGACGTGGTGGAGAAGCGGGCGATGGCCCTGGCTTTCGACGGTGATGTGGCAGCGACGACACCAGACGGTGGGGTGGCAGCAACGGCGACTCAATAGCTGCCGATGGGCAGTGGCGACAGAGCGTGTGGTGGGTGTTGCACGCACACCCATCAAGGACGCCACGGACACTGCACTACGTCGGGTACTGCGCCGCCGCCGCGGTGTAGCCTCCCAGCTGGAGCTATCCTTTCATGATGGCGAAGTGGCTGAGCAAGAACGAGGGACCGGTGCCATGGGCGATTATGGGAGAAGCAGGCAGAATAAGCTATAGGGAGGGAGGGGAAAATGTGACCCAAGACTCGCCGGTCGAGAGGGTTTACATAATAGGCCGGTAAGCATTGGGATTTTGGGGGATTTGGTCGAGTCAAGCAGGAAGCTTGCGCGGGTATGCGCGGGAACTTGCATGGTTGCACGAGAGCAGGCTCACCGGTGATTCATTAGCGCCAGTTCGAGCCACCGTTTGGCCAAAAGAATGCATGCACGGTGCTCAAGCTTGCGCTCGAAGCCTTCTGCGGCAGCGGGGTGACAAGATGTGCGAGAGGAGGATGAAATGACATGTACACATATGGTTAATAAGAAAAAACGTTTACGATTTAATTACCTACTACCTCCGTCCTGGTTTATAAGTCCTCTTTGCATTTTTGTGCCAAATTTTACCTAGAGATTTAACTAATAAAATACGAATGTATGTCACCAAAGATTATATCATTGGATTCGTATTTGGATATAGTTTCCAATTATTTTATTTTCTATAACATGCATTAACACTTTGTTAGTTAAATTTAAGGTCAAAATATGGCACAAAATAAAAAGGGGACCAATAAACCAGGACGGAGGTAGTAGCAGACGGCTGCTCTCCTACGCAGCGTCGCGAATGATTGTTCGGCCACTGTGTGATGTGGACTGTGATGTAGTTTCACATCATGTCACCGGCTCGCAACTGCTGGCGGGTATAGGATCGAAAGTATGTCTAGAGGGGGTGATTAGACTACTTGACCAAATAAAAATCTAGCCTTTTCCCAATTTTAAGTCTTGGCAGATTTTAGCAACTTAGCACAAGTCAAGCAATCAACCTACACATGCAATTCTAAGAGTATAGCAGCGGAATGTAAATCATTGCATATGAAGGTAAAAGGGAGGAGTTTGGAGGGAGCAAACGAAATGTAGACACAAACATTTTTCCCGTGGTTCCAATAGGTGGTGCTATCGTACATCCACGTTGATGGAGACTTCAACCCACGAAGGGTAATGACGGCGCGAGTCCGCGGAGTTCTCCACCCACAAAGGGTCCACAAAGAAGCAACCTTGTCTATCCCACCATGGCCATCTCCCACGAAGGACTTGCCTCACTAGGGTAGATCTTCACGAAGTAGGCGATCTCCTTGCCCGTACAAACTCCTTGGTTCAACTCCACAATCTTGATGGTGGCTCCCAACTAACACCTAACCAATCTAGGAGACACCACTCTCCAAAAGGTAATAGATGGTGTGTTGATGATGAACTCCTTGCTCTTGTGCTTCAAATGATAGTGGCCCAACACTCAACTCTCTCATAGATTTGGATTTGGTGGAAAGATGATTTGAGTGGAAAAAACTTGGGGAAGGCTAGAGATCAAGATTCTCGTGGTTGGATTGGAATGTCTTGGTCTCAACACAAGAGTAGGTGGTTCTCTCTCAGAAAATGAATGCTGGTAGTGTAGGCACGTTCTGATGGCTCTCTCCACGAATGGAGGAAGGGTGGAGGGGTATATATAGCCTCCACACAAAATCTAACTGTTACACACGATTTACCAAACTCGGTGGGACCGAATAGTGAAACTCAGTCAGACTGATGTAGTTCAAAATGTGAAGGTTAGGATTTTCGGTGGGACTGACATGATCAGCTCGGTGGGACCGATGCGCTAGGGTTAGGGCATAACTTGATCTTGGTGAGACCGATCACATGAACTTGATGAGACCGATTTCAGTAATAGGCAAACGGAGAGTTGGTCAGGCAAACTCGGTGGGACCAATTGCTCATTTCGGTGAGACAGAAATGTTACGAAAAGGAAACAGAGAGTTTGCATTGCAAACTCGGTGGGACCGATCGCTCATCTCGGTTAGACCGAAACGTTACGAAGGGAAACAAAGAGTTAGCAATCCCATCTCGGTGAGACCGAGATCCCTATCGGTGAGACCGAACTGATTAGGGTTTTTGGCTATGGCTATTTCAAATGAACTCGGTGGCGCCGGATAGATCAAATTGGTGGGGCCGAGTTTGACTTTAGGTTTAGGACATATGTGGATATGAAAGAGTGGTTGAGGGCTTTTGGAGATCACTAAGCATTTTGAGAAAGCAAGCCATTAAGCAACACCTCATCCCCTTTTAATAGTATTGGCTTTTCCTATGGACTCGATGTGATCTTGGATCACTAAAATGAAAATGTAGAGTCTTGAGCTTTTGCCAATATGTGCCCTTAGCATTTTAAGGGGTCCACATCTCTAGTCCATGCCATGCCAATCATTGAACTTTCTGAAATGATCATCTTGAAAGAGAATTAGTTCAATGAGCTATATGTTGTTAGGAATTACCAAAACCACCAAGGGATTAGTTGCACTTTCAATCTCCCCCTTTTGGTAATTGATGAAAACATATAGATCAAAGCTTCGACAAATGATAATAAGAATGAAATACATCGTCGCTTTGAGAAGTATGTGATAAGCAAGAGCTCCCCCTTAATTTGTGCATTATTTAAAATTTGCTTTTGAATGCAAATGAACAATTGCTACCTCTTGAGCATGCGTTGGTTTTCCCTTGAAGAGGAAAGGGTGATGCAGGAAAGTAGCATAAGTATTTCCCTCAGTTTTTGTGAACCAAGGTATCAATCCATAAGGAGACTAGATGCAAATCGTCTTGTACCTGCACAAATAATTAAGAACCTTGCAACCAACGCGATAAAGGGGTTGTCAATCCCTTCTCGGTCACTTGCAAAAGTGAGATCTGATAAAGATAATTGTCGGCGTTTTGGGAACGGGGGTCCCCAGACTTGCCTGCCTGCGGCCTGCGGCGTGGCTCAAAGGGGGGCCCATCACGACCCATCTTCATCAACACAAACTCAAGACCATCGCGAGGGGCCAAGCCTCGCGGGGCGGACGGCATGGAGCTTCCTCAGGCACGGCCTCATCAGGCTGGCTCGTGAGGAGGCGGAGAGATCAAGGCGGGGTACCTCACGAGGTGCCCATGACGCAAGCCATGACGACCAAGGGCGCCGGCGGGCGCCCGGACTCTTGTGATGTCCTCCTTTCCTCTTTGGTGCAAAGGGAGCAAGCGCAGGCGAGACCATCAAGCAAAGGCGCCCATTTCGGTGCAACAAGACCAAGACCAGTCCAACGGCGGGAAGGAAGTCATTGTGGAGCCCAAGCGGCGTCATCACCAGAGCCTTTGACAGTGAGGACCGACCTTAGTCGAGATAAGTGTACCAGATGTTCCCCTTCAAAATGGCCAATTGTTGGCGCCCTTCCCGCTCAATATTTGGGAAGAGGCCCAGGGCCTCTGCCTATAAATAGGACTAGCCACCCACAGGGTAGAGACATTAAGAAAGGTAGCAAGAGAACAAACGAGAGAGACAGAGAAAGCGACTGAACTGCCCCTAGCAGTTCATCGCACCAGCCAAGAACAGACCCTCGCGAGGCTGTTCTTCCTTGTACTGTTCATCACCATCAGCCCAAGAGGCAATCCACCACACCACAAACTAGAGTAGGGTATTACACCACAATGGTGGCCCGAACTAGTATAAACCCTATGTCTCTTGTGCTGTTCCTTTCGTAGCTTAGATCTTAGCGAGGCGACGGGGTACAGGTAGGTAGAGGGCGAGATTCCGCGCACCCCAAAGTTGTTCTAACCTCAAGGGTCCGACGAACCCGAATCCGCCATTTCGCGCCAGTAGGGTGCGCCGAATTGCCTTCCGCCACTGCTTCTCCGTCGATTTCACATCCATGTCTGACGCTCGTCGGGCCCGCGCCGAGCGCCGAGCCGCTCTCGCTTCCCGCGTCGCCCAGACGGCTCCCGTCGGCGGGCGCCCTCGTCGTTCCCCGTCGCCTGCCGTCAACGCCGCCACCGGCCCGGCGGGGAATGAGCAGCAAGCATCGCCCCAAAGATCCTCCGTGAGGCAAGACGGCCGCATCGCTACCCTCGCCGCTTCGCCCGTTCTTCGCCTCGCGTTCCGTGCGCCCATGGAGGCTCGAGCTGCGCTCATCGCGGCAAACGAGCTCCTGCGCTACCGTCCCGTCAACGACGTCTATGAAGAGTGGCTCGACCGCGTCGCTGAGCTCGTCCGCGCCGCAGGGGGCACCCCCGCGCCGTCTGTCCCGCTGCACCAAACCCCGTCCTGCGCGGGCGACGAAGCTCCGGGGGCGCCTCGACCGCCTCCCCCTCAAGAAGGCGCCCTGGCCCCAAGGCGCGTGGTCCCTGGGCGGAACCCGCTCCGTCCAGCGCCAGCGCGACAAGAGCAGAGCTGCCAGGAGGTCCCTTGCCCGCAAGAAGCTGCCCGAGTGCTCCCTGCTCCAGCTCGTCGCGACCACGCTCCTGCCCCGGCACGTCCAGACCCCGCGCTGCTCCCAGCTGCAGCGCAAGGGGACCCGCAAGACCAAGCTCTTCGTCATCCAGGGCCTCCCGTGGCCACAGCAGGCTGTCGTGCCTTCACCCCTGAGCTGCGCAGCGTCGCGTGGCCCGGCAAGTTCAAGCGGGACCTGCCTCCTTGCTACGACGGTACGGCCGACCCTGCAGAGTTCCTCCAGCTTTACGAGCTGGGCATCGAAGCCGCCAACGGAGACGAGAAGGTCATGGCGAACTGGTTTCCCATGGCGCTCAAAGACGGGGCCTGCACCTGGCTCCTAAACCTGGCCCCGGGCACGATCTCCTCCTGGGATGAGATGCGTACCTGCTTCATCGCCAAATTCCAAGGTACTCGCGACCAGCCACCCGCCGTGAGCGACATGCGCTGCATCAAGGAGCAGCCAGGGGAGACCCTGCAGAAATACATCCAGCGCTTCAACAACGCACGCCTCAAGATTCCCAAGGTGACCGAGGAGGCCATCATCTCCGCCTTCTCCGACGGTGTGCGCGACGTCAAGATGAAGGAGGAGCTGGCGATGCACGAAGACCTGTGCACTTCCTTGGAGCTGTTCAACTTGGCGACCAAGTGCGCCAGGGCTGAGGAAGGGCGTCTCTCCCTCCTCGAGCTGCCTGCCGCAGACCCAGAAGAGAAGAAGTCCAAGGCCAAGGATGTGAAGCGCAAGGGGGCTGCCGTGCTCGCGCGTAACCGACACCAAGCGGGCGTAGATCAGCCCGAGTCTTCCAAGGGCGGCCGGTACTGCGTGTACCACGACCTCCACACCCACAACACCAGCGAATGTCAAGAACTCCGAGCCGTGCGAGAAGGGAGGATCAGCCGACGTCCCGGCCACAGCGACCGGGGCTACGACCGAGGAGGAGGAAGGAACGCAGGACGCTGGGAAGACCGCGGCCCTCGCCAAGGATGGCGCGACCAACCTCGCGAGGATCGCTGGCAAGACCCGCCTCGCGAGGGAGGCTGGAGGGATCAGCCTCGCGAGGATCGCCCGCAAGGCAACGCAGGCCTCCCTCCTCTGCCACCGCAGCCAAGGAGAAATGAGGACCATCATCAGGACGAGCGGGCTGGGGGCTTCCAGGAGCCGCGCGATCGCACATCCCGGCGCGAGCTCAAGCCCCAGCCTCTCAACGCATCTTCAAGCAGTTCGCCTGCTGAAGTGAATGCAGTCCTCCCCAAGCTCGGCCACACACCCCTCGTGGTCGGTGTGCACCATCACGCTCAGCTCAATGGATCAGCTCAAGTGTGCGACCACAACCGAGTCCTCCCGATGCTCGCTCCCCAATCATCGCGAACGTGCTAGTCACCAAGACCCTCATTGATGGCGGGGCAGGGCTCAACGTCCTGTCCGTGGAAACGTTCAACAATCTCCAAGTGCCTTACAATCAGCTCCAGCCAACTAAGCCTTTCTTTGGGGTCACCGACGGCTCCACAGTCCCGATCGGGCAGGTTCGCCTCCCTGTCACCTTCGACGCACGCAACAACTACCGCACCAAGCTCATCGACTTCGACGTCGCCCACATTCGCCTACCATACAACGCCATCCTCGGGTACCCAGCGCTAGCCAAGTTCATGGCCGTAACCCCCCACGGCTACAAAGTCCTCAAGATGCCAGGAAGTGGCGGGGTCATCACGGTGCCCTGCAAAGAGAAGACGCAGTGTGCTCCCTAGAGCGAGCCTTTCAGGCCGCATCACTGGAGGACCCGGATCGCAGAAGCAGGAGGCTTCCCGAGACCGCTCCTAAGAAGAAGAAGACATCGTCCGGCCCGGCCCCTCAGGAGGCAGGCCCCTCAGGGTCCGTGCCTGCTTAGGGGGAACCTCCTTCTATCGCATAGGAAAGCGCGCCCGGCGCCCTCCTCAGGCAGGGTTCGGGGGCTCCCCCCTGGAGGGCCACCTACATTGCTAAGGTCACGAGGGAGGCGCCTGGGCACCACTTGGAGGCGTGTTTCGAAGCATGTTTCCCTCAAGAAGGAGCAAGGCAAGGAGGGCCAAACCCTCAGGAGTTCGTCAGCAAGATCGTTCAGGAGCTGCAGGAGTCATGAGTGGCCGCCGCCGCCTACCTGCCGTGGCTCCCCATCCAAGCGAGGATGGTGGGTTGCGCGTCTGCATCGACATACCAGGGCTCAACCGAGCCGCCTATCAGGAGCGCCTCTGGCCCTCTCGCGTGGGGCGCTGTGAAGGTCCACCCCACAGCTACGTTCGCATGCCACGGCTTGCCGAACGCTACCGCCACGCATCAAAGGCCTCATGAGGAGCATCCTGAAGCTCAAGAGGCCAGGCGTTCCGCAGCCTCGGGCGGAGATGGAGATGGTCCACGAGGAGCCACCAGGCGCCTCGAGCCTCCCGAGGCCCCCGGGCCCGGGGCTCGTGGAGGATCGGCTCCCGCAGCCCACCGAGTCTGCTGCATCAACACCCTTTCGCCTTCAACGCTACCAGTGACATCTTTCAAGTTTCATTTCCAGGGGAGCGCCTCTGTGGCTGCATTATTCCCAGGCCGCGTAGGTCCATCCCTGCGGCGTGTATCCCTTTTACTTCCTGTTCCTAGCTTAACTTGTTGGGGGCGCCCCTCGGGCTGCATCATCCCCTAGTCGCTCGGGTCCGACCGAGCGATGTTCGTCTTCTTTGCGCCTATCTAAATGGACTAGCTCCTTCGTGATTAACATGCTTGACCTAGTTGCCCGCTCGACTGACACCAACTGATGGAGCTGCTCCCTAACGGCACGGCGCTTGCGCATGGGTCCGTCCCTGCAACCCCGACAAACCTGAATGGCTGAGCTCTGGCCGCGGCAACCCCGCATAGCGCTACCTCGTCAAGCCTTCAGTGCCTCGTCACCCCTCCGGGGCAACCAACGGCTGACTGACGGTCGTGATGGTGGACTTCCGTTCTTTCTGTGATGAGCCCACAGGATCTCTTCAAGGAGCGGCGTCAGGCGAGGCCCCCATGGTGTCTCCTTCACTCTCACCCGCGCGAACCGCTTGCACGTTAAGGGGGGGTGCTTGAGCATCGCAACTCAGGGCTCCTACTGGCTCTCCAGCCCTCACCCTTTGGCCTTGCCCACAGCATCGCGACCTGGCATACCAGCGACGGCTGAGACTCGCTCGAGGGCCGGGACCCGAGGACGTAGAGCGTAAAGGGGAGCAAAGGCGAAGGAGGGACACGTGAGGACCTTGCCAGGCAACTCCTCGCCTGACGATGCAAGGACCCGGCAACGCACCAGGAAGCGACTCCTGATTCTCGAGATAAGTCACCCTCCGGAAGTATTAACTAACACGACACCGTCCCCTCACCGAACGCAATCCCGAGTTAGCAACATCTCTCTCCTTTCTCACTGAATGATGGCTGCTTGAGCGCTAAGGGGGACCTCCTGAGCATCGCGACTCAGGGGCTCTTACCGGACCCCGGGCCGCTCACCTCCTGGCGTTGACCACGGCATCACGAGCTGGCATACCAGCGACGGCTGAAGCTTGCCTTGGGACTGGGACCTGTCGGCGCAGAGCATCAAGCCCTCGCGAGGTTCGAAAGGGAGAACTGAGCTAAGGCGAGATGAGCAACACGCGCTGATTCGTAACAAGGATCATATTAACAAACATGGCCACATGCACCTTACAAGCCCTCATGGGGCGCACTTTTGATTCCTCGCAGGGAGCAGATCCTAAAGAACACTAACTACACGCGCTCCTGCAAAAGACACCATCATCATCAGTGGGCCGTCGGGCAACGGCGCCAACCCCATCCAGATCAGGGGCGGCTACGGCCTGCCGAGCCCGCCTGCCCGAGAGCGCGCAGCTCGGGGCTCGTGGCTGTCGTCGCCGTCTCCAAGTCGTGAGGAGCTTGGCGAGTCGCTGGATCCTCCGATGCCTCCACCGCCGAGGAGCTGCCGAGGAGCGATCAACAGCCTAGCCCTCGCCACGGCAGGCCTCGATCACCTCTCCCGGCAGCACTCCAGCCGGCGCCCTTCCGCATCGAAGACCTTGAAGAGCATGACCGAAGCGCCGTCGTACTCCAGGTGGATCGCGAGATCGCCCCTTGTCCTGCAGACCCGGGCGATCTCGCCCCAGCCTCGAGTCATGAAGACCTCGCCCAAGGCAACGACCTCAACCTCTGCCCCGGTTGCGAGGGCGCCGCAGCCGGCGTGCTGCAGCCAGAGCTCCAGGGATCCTTCCCGCGGAATCACGAAGGCGAAGAAGGGAGGAAGGCGAATCCAAGACCGAGGAGGCATGGCGGCATGGAGTACGAACTCCCGGGAGGAACCCTCGGCGTGGACTCCAGGAGGAACGACGTGCACCTTCGTGACCTGGCCGGGCGGCGGGCGGCGGCGGCGCCTGTGGCGCTCGGTATAAACCCTTCAGAGCCCTCGATCCGGGCGCATAAGGAAGCGGAACCCCGGTGGTGGCCGCCGCACCAAGGCCTCGACACCACTCGGTAGGCACCTCGTCCCGATGGCGTAGGGTTAGCTGCTTTCTTCAAGCGGAGGGGGTTAGGACCCTCTCGAGGAGCCTTTTCCTTCTCTGCCGCGGAGAACCGGCAGATCGGAGCCATTGTGGCAAGACGGAGCAAGAACCGGGAAGAAGAAGAAGCGAGCAGAAACGGACCAGAGGAGCGCTTATCGTTCCGTACTTAAAGCCAGAGGAGGCCAACCACCGACCTCCACGATCGCAGGTAATCATGACCCGCTCTGCATGCAGGGACTTGTCAATTCGTGCAGTCGCCGAGATATCATGGGGAAGTGGAGACGCCCACGTCCAATCAACCGCCACGCGGCGCCCAAGGCCGCAGGCTGTTAGGGGCCCAGCTGCCAAGACTTGCCCCTTCGCCTCTCTGCCGCCAAGTCCGGGCGCGCTTTGGGCCCCGGCTACTGCCGATGTTCTCGAGAACGGGAGTCCCTAGACTTTCCTCGGCCTGCTCATGGCGTCAGACCGCCTGATGCGGCTATATCTCCCACGTGTCGAGGCACGACTTAGAGGCATAACCGCATTGGAAGCAATGTCGCAAGTGAGGTAATCTTCACACAACCCATGTAATAATAAGGAAAGAGATACATAGTTGGCTTACAATCGCCACTTCACACAGTACATAATTAAACATCCATCATACAGAGTACACTCAAGGTCCGACTACGGAACCAAAATAAAGAAGATACCCCAAATGCTAACACAGATCCCCGATCGCCCCAACTGGGCACCACTACTGATCATCGTGAAAAGACACATAGTAACGACCACGTTCCTCGCCGAACTCCCACTTGAGCTCGGTGGAATCATCTGCACCGCATCGCCGGAACTCGCAACTGTTTTGGAAGTATCTGTGAGTCACGGGACTCAGCAATCTCACACCATGAGATCAAGACTATTTAAGCTTATAGGAAGGACAGAGTAGTATAGTGGAGCTGCAGCAAGCGACTAGCATATATGGTGGCTACATCGCAAAAGAGAGCGAGAAGAGGAGCAAAGCGCGGTCGTGAAACTAATAGCGATCAAGAAGTGATCCTGAACTACTTACGCCGACATAACTCCAACATCGTGTTCACTTCCCGGACTTCGCCGAGAAGAGACCATCACGTTACACACGCGTTGATGTGTATTTTATTTGAGGTCAACTTTGGGTTTTCTACAACCGACATTAACAAAATCCCATCTCGCCTCATAACCGCGGGCACGGCTTTCGAAAGATATTACCCCGCAGGGTGTCCCAACTTAGCCCATTATAAGCTCTCACGGTCAACGAAGGATATTCCTTCTACCGAAGACCCGATCAATCTCGAATCCCGGACTACAAGACATTTCGACAAGCAATGAAACAAGACCAGCAAAGCCGCCTGACAGCCGACAAATCCCGATAGGAGCTGCACATATCTCGCTCGTGGCACATCCGGATAGGTCACCTACGAGTAAAACCAGACCTCGAGTTGCCCTGGTGGCCCCTTGATCTGCCGGTTCGGGCCAAGACTCGAAGGAGCACCGTCCGGGGTTAAAATAAAGATGACCCTCGGGCTCGCGAAAACCCGGGGAAAGGCTTAGGTGGCAAATGGTAAAACCAAAGTTGGGCCTTGTGGAGGAGTCTTATTCAAAGCGAATCTGTCAAGGGGGTCCCATAAATCGCCCAACCGTAAGGAACGCGAAATCAAGGAACATAACACCGGTATGACGGAAACTAGGGTGGCAAGAGTGGAACAAAACACTGCATAAGGCCGAGCCTTCCACCCTTTACCAAGTATATAGATGTATTAATTATAGCAGATATATATTGTGATATCCCCAACAAGTAAACATGTTCCGCTTAGGAACAACATCTCCATGTTCCAACAAGGAGCAAACTTCAACTTCACTCGCAACTAGCAACGCTTATAAGAGGGGCCGAGCAAAGCGGTAACATAGCCAATCAACGGTTTGCTAGGAAAAGGATGGTTAGGGCTGACATGGCAATATGGGTGGCATGATATAGCAAGTGGTAGGCATGGCAGCATAGGCATAGCAAAAGAGCGAGCATCTAGCATAGCAAAGATAGAAGTGATTTCGAGGGTATGATCATCTTGCCTGCAATGTTCTCGAGTTGTCGAAAGCCCCGATCCTCGAAAACGTTCTCAACAGGTTCCTCGCTCACGTACTCATCTCCCGCTCTACCCAAAGCAACAACACAAACAAGGAACCACAATAAATCACGGCGATGCACAATCAACATGATGCAACAATCATGACATGATATGTGGGAAGTGATATGCAATGCGATAAAAGGCCCGAAGGTAAATGAGAAACTAGGCATCATCTTGGCAAACCAAGCATGCCAACGGAAAAGATTTAGATGATTCCTAGAGACATCGATATAGAGATCACCGGAAACGGATGCACGGGTTGGATATGGCGAGCAAAACAAGAATGGTGAGAAACCTATAATAACAGCATGAGGAACAAAGCCATGCACGTGTGCAAACTACCTCATAGCATAAATCAAATAAATATGCCCATGAAAGACAACACATAACCATGATGCAAAAAAGACATGATCACAAACTTGCTCAAATGCAGAAACTAATGCCACCACTGAGTTGATGGGATTTTTCACCCCAAAAACATATATAATATGTTAGGGTTGCAAGATAGAAATCATCACAAATGCACTAAGTCATAACCTGCCTAATAGGGAAGTTAATGTAAATGGCAAATTCCAGATTTGGAAATGTCCAGAAATGGACTTGCCTAAAATGTAAAAGGAAACAATGCTGGAAATGGAAACGTGGGGTAAGGAAAAAATATGCATATGGAGGAGGGCGCTGAGAGGTCGACATGGTGGGACCCTACCGTCATAGAGTCAAGGTATAGCAGGTTTAAAAATGGGGAAGAAAACCAGACTCGGTGGAATCGAACCCGGTCTCCTCGGTGGAATCCCTCCCCTGCTACCACGGGGCTGGTGCGGCGGCATCGACAGAGGAAGGGCCTCGGGCTTATCTATCGATGTCAAGAGAGACGAACCAAGAATGTAAAGAAAACAGAATTAAAAGGGCGGCGCTGGGATTCGAACCTGTGTCGCCGCTGGTAGAGCGGGAGTCGACCAGCTCGGCTAGGGTAGGGATCCGTAGGAACCAGGACGCTAGCGCACTTGACCAAAACTGCCAGGCCCTACTCGAGGCAGAGACAACGAACGATTTACGCCGGGCGAGGCAACGGCGGCTCTGAGGGCTCTGCACCGCATAAACCGGTACGCATTTAGAGGGCACCACAGAGCAAGAAGGGACAAACCCGAAAGGGATAGCGGCATACACGCCGCCAAAACAACTCTGAACCTAAACTACTACGAGCACGCCGAGCACGCCGGGCACGACATTTAACATGGATCGGACCCTACTCTACGGGATCTAACGACGGCAAGAAGGAGCAGGGAGGAAGGGGGTTATACCTCCTTACCCTAGGACACGGAATCAGCGACGGAGACGGGCTGACGGCGACGAGATCGAGCTCTGAAGATTCGCCGGGAACCTGACCGAGAAGAAGACCGAAGCAGGGCGTCGACGAACTTGGCGATCCGGGCCTCAGAGTCGACGCCGTGGGACGAAGACGACGACGAGGAAGAAGATGGACAGGGTACGGATGGTTGGGGTGGCCGGAGAGCACGCCGCGACGAGACGCTCTCGATGCGCCGGACGGAGCGGGGCGGCGAATCTGGTGGTTCTCTTTACTCGGCGGCGGCGGCGAGAGGGAGAGGGAAACCCTAGGGTGCGGTCTGATGAGGAGAGGGATAAGTAGAGGGCTAGGTGGCGAGGACGAAGCTCGTGCTCTCCGTGCTCGGGGTCCCCATGGCGCCGGGCGAGAGGAGAGGGAAAGGTGGGTGAGAAGCACGGGTCGGTCACCGCCAAAGGGCCGACGCTGCCACGTGGACGGGGCTAGAGGGGGTAAGAGCGGCGATGGGTGCGCCAAGGCGTGGAGAGGAAAGCGTCGGGCTGGGCGCGCCTGCCTCGGGCTGCGGGCTGCGTGAAGCCGGGCGTGGAGTGGCCGAGGGCCCAGTGGGGAGGAGTGGCTGGGCTGCCATCGTCTGCTGCCGACTTCTTTCTTCTCCTTTTAAAAATCAAAAGGAAAAGAAAAGAAAGTACAGAAATGATTGAAAAGAGTTTGAGTGAAAGGAAAATATCCCCAAACTCCTGGAATTCTCCACTATTTAAATAAATTGTAATGGACATTTTTAAAGGTAGAAAATAATGCAAGTTTGGAAATATTTCAAACTTGTGCCATTTTGAACCTGACCATAACAACTTCAAATGAGGAGATATTTGGCGGAGAGTCTTTAGTGCAAAGAGCAAAATTTGCAGGAGAAGATGAACATTAAATGAGAAAGGAAATTATAGCCCTTGAAAATGAAAGAAGTAGAGGGAAAGGAGGAGATGGTAATGCAAAAGAGAATGGCACATGCCACAACACAACAAAAGGTGAGAGATCACCACCAACACATGATAAGAAGGGAATGCAAGATGACAAGAGGCACAAATGCAATATGGCAAGATGAGCAAAACAAAGAAAAGAGAAAACCCACATAATCAAACAAAAGAGGCCAAGCATGACAAGAACCCACAAGAATTGGATGAGGTCAAGTTGATATATTGCCCAAAAGGGGAAGTTTACATCCAGGGTGTTACAACACTCCACCACTACAAGAGGATCTCGTCCCGAGATCTAGGACCTGAAAGAACTCCGGATATTCGAACGGAGGTGATCCTCATCCCCTGTGTAGCTTCTCGGTCGGAATGGTGTGACCACTTCACTTTCAGGAATTTGATTGACTTGTTGCAGTCTTGCGCCGGTTTCTTCAAGAATAGCAACGGGTGCTCATGATAAGAGAGATCTTCTTGAAGGTCAATCTCTTCGTTGATAGTGCGTTCAGGAGTCTTGAAGCACTTGCGGTTGTGACACGTGAAACACATCGCACGCTTGCAAAGTTGGATGGAAGCTCAAGTTGATAGGCGAGATCGCCTCTTTTCCCAATGATCTTGAAAGGACCCACGTATCTAGGGGCAAGCTTCCCTTTGATACCGGCGGTTTACGAGTGCCTTTCATTGGAGAGACGCGAGGTAGACATGGTCTCCAATTTCAAAAGTCACATCACGGTGCTTATCATCATAATAGCTCTTCCGGGCGCGATTATGCGGCTTTGAGATTCTCACGAATGACCTTGCACATTTCTTCCGCTTCGTGATCAAGTCATTGCCAAGAAGTTGGCGTTCACCTGTCTCGCACCAATTGAGAGGAGTACGGCACTTTCTCGCCATAGAGAATTTCGAATGGGGCCTTGCCCGAACTCGCTGGAAGCTGTTGTTGTAGGAGAACTTCGGCATATGGAAGACAATCTTCCCACTTCATACCGAAAGAAATGACACAAGCCCTGAGCATATCTTCAAGGATTTGATTAACTCGCTCGACTTGGCCACTTGTTTGAGGATGGAAGGCTGTGCTGAAACGAATGTTGGTGCCCATGGCCTTCTGAAAAGAATCCCAAAACTTGGAGGTAAAGATGCTGCCACGGTCTGAAGAGATCACTTGTGGAATGCCGTGCAAGGAGACAATCCGGAGGTGTATAACTCGCCAACCGAGCTGCTGTGATGGATTCTTTGATAGGAAGAAAATGAGCCACTTTAGTAAGCTTGTCAATGACAACGAAGATAGCATCATTTCCACTTGGACTTTGGAAATCCAGTCACGAAGTCCATTTCAATATGATCAAACTTCCACTGGAATAGCAAGAGGTTGAAGGAGACCAGCTGGTCTTTGGTGTTCTCGCTTTCACTCTTCTCGCAGACATCACACTCATTCACGAATTGAGCAATTTCTCGCTTCATTCGAGTCCACCAATATGACTGCTTGAGGTCATGGTACATCTTCGCATTTCCAGATGAATGGATAGAAGCGAATTGTGAGCCTCGTTCATAATGACTTTTCGTAGATCACCCTTAGGAACCACAATCCGTCCTCAAAGAACAGAGTGTCTTTGTCATCAACGTGGAAGCACTTGTACTTGAAATGCCCTTGTCGATACCACGTTTCACCTTTTTCACCATGGTATCCAGGAGTTGAGCCTCACGAATCTGATCTTCCAAAGTAGGAGAGACTATGAGGTTGGCAAGAAAGCCTTGAGGAACAACTTGAAGATTCAGCTATGGAACGCTTCACAGAGATCTGGCTGAAAGGGCTTGAGGATTAGACTGTTGCAGTAAGCTTTCCTGCTCAAAGCATCTGCAATGACATTGGCCTTGCCCGGAGTATATTCAATACTTGGGTTGTACTCTTGAATCATTTCGACCCATCGAGTCCGCTCGAGGTTGAGGTTGGGTTGAGTAAAGATGTACTTGAGACTCTTGTGATCGGTGAAAATGTCCACTTTCCTTCCCAACAAGAGATGTCTCCATGTAATCAATGCATGGACAACTGCCGCCAACTCAAGATCGTGAGTGGGGTAGTTCTTTTCGTTGGGCTTCAATCTGGCGAGAGGTATAAGCCACAACTCTCTTCTCTTGCATTAACACAAAGACCGAGACCTTGAAGAGAAGCATCACGTAAAACTTCGAATGGCTTGGATTCATCAGAGGAGTCAAGACAGAGCTGACGAAGTTTCTCTTTGAGGGTATTGAAAGCAACGTCACACTCAGAGACCGGACATACTTCACATGCTTCCGGAGGAGGTTGGAAAGAGGCTTTGCAATCTTGGAGAAGTTCTCAACGAATCTTCGGCAATAGCTTGCAAGACCAAGAAAGCTGCGGAGCTGCTTGACATTCTGAGGAGGTTCCCAATTCACAATTGCGGACACCTTCTCGGGATTAATAGCGATGCCCTTGGCGGAGATGATATGACCAAGATAAAGCACTTCATCAAGCCAAAATTCACATTTGGAGAACTTCGCATAGAATTGATACTCTCTGAGCTTGTCTAGCACCAATCGCAAATGTTTGGCATGATCCTTCTTATTCTTGGAGAAGACCAAAATATCATCAAGATAGACCAAGACGAATTCATTGGTGTAGGGATTGAATATGAAGTTCATCATCCGAGAGAAAGTTGGAGGAGCATTGACAAGGCCGAAAGACATGACAAGATATTCATAAGAACCAAAGCTTGTTCTCAATGTCGTCTTGGGAATATCTTGTTCACGAATGCGAACTGATGATAACCCATACGAAGGTCAAGCTTGGAGAACACCGTAGCACCTTTGAGTTGCTCGAAAAGCTCATTGATGTTGGGAAGTGGATACTTGTTTTGATTGTCTTCTTATTCAATGGACGGTAATCGACGCAAAGTCGGTCCGTGCCATCCTTCTTCCGACAAAAAGAACACCACAACCCCAAGGAGATGAACTCGGTCTGATCAAACCTGCACGCTCTTGTTCATCGAGCTGCTTCTTCAATTCCCTCAGCTCATCAGGTCCAAGCTTGTATGGACGCTTGCAAACGGGTTCAAAGGCCGTGCTCAAGATCAATAACAAACTCAATCGGGCCGATGAGGAGGCATACCCGGAAGCTCTTCCGGAAAGACATCTTGGTACTCACAAACGATCGAATCGAGAGATGGCATTCAGTTCGCCCTTCTCATTGAGAGAAAACAACCGAATGGTTTCATCACGAAGCGGCATAGATGATCACATCATTAGAAGAGTGAGACAATTGAATTTCCGGCAGCACAATCAAGCTGAGCTTTGTCCGAGAAAGCCACTCCATCCCGAGAATAAGATCAATATCCGAGTCACCAAGAACAATTGGTTTAGCCAAAATCTATAATCGCCCATCTTGATACCGACATTCGGAACCACCAAGCTAGAACTCATGTGCTTGCCCGGGAAACAATTGCTAGAGGTTTAACCAAGAATTCAAGTGAAATCATGCTTGGCAAAAACGGTCTCGACATGAAACAATGCGATGCACCAGTATCAAATAAGACTTTTGCTGGAATATCATTAACTGAGAGATTACCCATAATCACATCAGAAGATTCCTCTGCTTGAGCTGCATTCATCATATTCACCTTTGCAAACTTGGGATTGTGCTTGACCACTGCATTGCTGGAAGATTTCACAGAGGAGGAGGCGGAAGGCGCCTCCGTTGAAGCATTTGTTCGCATAGTGACCTTTCACGACATTTGTTGCAAGTCACCTCGGAGAGCGGACGGTGGTAAGGAGCACTTGACCTTGGAGCTTGAGAATTAGACTTGTTCTCGATAGCTTGGGTTGGGTGGGTGGGAAGATCCACGGCCACCGAAGTTCTTCTCACGATAAGGCCGACGGAACGGAGGAGGAGGAAGGTAAAACTTCGCCGCTTAGCTGCCACTTGAGAGGAAGAAGAAGACTGAACTGCATCCCCGATTCTCTTCTTAGAAGCCTCACATTTGAGCTGGGCAGCTTCTTGTTTGAGAGCCATGTTGTAGAAATCATCATACTTATCTCGCTCAAACAAGCACAAGAGGTAATTGCAGATCTTCTCTCGCACCACCTCTCGAATCGATAGATCATACTCCTTTCATCGTGCACGCCTTGCTTAGCAAAACGAGCAAGCTTACGAACTGGATATTGTATTGATAGATGCACATGGTGCCTTGCTTGAGATTGCGGAACTCCTCACGCTTGCTCTCAACAACACTTTTCTAATGTGATGAGCTCTCAAATCACGGCGGAACTCATCCTGTAATGACACGACCTCCTCTGGAATCTTTGTATTGCTGGAACCACTCAGCAGCTTGATCCTTGAGTTGAAACGATGCAAACTTGACAAAGTCCTCAGGTCTGACATTGCTACAGTCAAAGTGCTTGCAGATATCCACTAACCAATCGTCAGCGTCTGTGGCCTCAACACAGAAACTGAAAGACTTCGGCTGATTAGCAAGAAACTGACTGAGAGTAGCAAAGTGTGGTTGATTGTTGCCTTGACCTTGATTGCCTTGATTGCCTTGCCCCTGAGTACGTTCTTGCAAGAGCTGCAAAATCATCTGAGCATTGGCATTGGTGGCTGCCATGATAGCTTGCCGTGCCTCCGAAGGCGGAGGTGGAGGTGGAGGTGGAGGGTTCGACCGATCCCCATCATTGCGATCCGGATTCGTACGCTATTGGCGGAGCCATCCTGAAGAGGGTGACATCCGTCACCCTTTGATAGACAAATTGATAAGTAGAATCAACGGATAGAAATTGCAACATATAGTCTTCACAATAAACATTCGAACAAGAATGAACGAATGAATTCCAAAGTTAATCATCACACGTCCAATAAGGTGAGAAGCCATTTAGATAAGGATATGGAAACAACAACTGTCTTAGAAACAATTCAATATCACAACCGAAAACAAAAGGTTGGCTTCTAGAATGAGCCGAACAAACACATGATGTAGATTTCGCCCAAAGTGTTCGTGGTGGGGCCCTGCACGGCACGACGTATAGCGGCAAATCACGAATGACTAACAAGACGCCCCGAATCAGCATAGCCAAGGATTCTTTAAGACGCCTCATGACCAATCAGAATCGACCGTGAATGGGCGGACCACTAAACTTTGAACCCCAATCTCAAATCATACATCCGTCGGAAAGAATATCCTCGTAAGCTACTAGAATTCCACCTATAAACTCCCGAAACTTTCCGGGTTATGCAATCTGGTGTTGGGGATACAGGGACACAAAATATATCACCCAAACTAACAATACCTAGATCCAAAGATCCATCCGTCAACACATAACCAAGAAATCCTCGAAATCGTGGTACCTCGACCTTCAAAACATCCGTTATGCAAGTCATGGCAATACTCCCGCACTCGCCACAAGATCGGGCTATCGTGGTTATCTCACCAACAACTGCACAAAAGAGATTTCGATGTCGGCAAAACTCGTATTCCAGAATCGCAGAACGATAAAATTGTGACGACAACACCCTGAGCTCAACTCCCCGGACACCGCCACAACCCCTAAATGTCGGGAGGCACCAAGAACAATGTTCTCGCCACAAAACCATCGGAACGATTCCAAGATACCCACGTGATCCTAAAAAAATTTAGTGAAATTTGAGGAGAGAAGAGTCAAAACACTACGCCGTGATACCTCACAGAGCTTTAAGGGACCGGGAGTAAAAAGAATCCTACTCCGATATATATAATCCTAAGACTCAAAACATTTTTCCATTCTAGACTCAACAACGCCAAAGAACAATCAAGTAGGGGCTCCTAAGTCGGGAAGGCTCGATTACCAACTTGTAACGCCCCCGATGCGGCTATATCTCCCACGTGTCGAGGCACGACTTAGAGGCATAACCGCATTGGAAGCAATGTCGCAAGTGAGGTAATCTTCACACAACCCATGTAATAATAAGGGAAAGAGATACATAGTTGGCTTACAATCGCCACTTCACACAAAGACATAATTAAACATCCATCATACGTAGTACACTCAAGGTCCGACCACGGAACCAAAATAAAGAAGATACCCCAAATGCTAACACAGATCCTCGATCGCCCTAACTGGGCACCACTACGATCATCGTGAAAGACACATAGTAACGACCACGCTCCTCGTCGAACTCCCACTTGAGCTCTGGTGGAATCATCTGCAGACCGCATCGCCGGAACTCGCAACTGTTTTGGAAGTATCTGTGAGTCACGGGACTCAAAGCAATCTCACACCCGCGAGATCAAGACTATTTAAGCTTATAGGAAGGACAGAGTAGTATAGTGGAGCTGCAGCAGTTTACCAGCATATATGGTGGCTACATCGCAAAAGAGAGCGAGAAGAGGAGCAAAGCGCGGTCGTGAAACTAATAGCGATCAAGAAGTGATCCTGAACTACTTACGTTAGACATAACTCCAACACCGTGTTCACTTCCCGGACTTCGCCGAGAAGAGACCATCACGGTTACACACGCGGTTGATGTGTATTTTATTTGAGGTCAACTTTGGGTTTTCTACAACCGGACATTAACAAAATCCCATCTGCCTCATAACCGCGGGCACGGCTTACGAAGATATTACCCTGCAGGGGTGTCCCAACTTAGCCCATTATAAGCTCTCACGGTCAACGAAGGATATTCCTTCTACCGGGAAGACCCGATCAATCTCGGAATCCCGGACTACAAGACATTTCGACAGCAATGAAACAAGACCAGCAAAGCCGCCCGATTGTGCCGACAAATCCCGATAGGAGCTGCACATATCTCGTTCTCAGGGCACATCCGGATAGGTCAGCCTATGAGTAAAACCAGACCTCGAGTTGCCCGTGGTGGCCCATGATCGCTTCGGTTCGGGCCAGCACTCGAAGGAGCACCGTCCGGGGTTAAATAAAGATGACCCTCGGGCTCGCTGAAACCCGGGGAAAGGCTTAGGTGGCAAATGGTAAAACCAAAGTTGGGCCTTCTTTGGAGGAGTCTTATTCAAAGCGAATCATCAAGGGGTCCCATAAATCGCCCAACCGTAAGGAACGCGAAATCAAGGAACATAACACCCAGTATGACGGAAACTAGGGTGGCAAGAGTGGAACAAAACACCAGGCATAAGGCCGAGCCTTCCACCCTTTACCAAGTATATAGATGTATTAATTATAGCGAGATATATATTGTGATATCCCCAACAAGTAAACATGTTCCGTTTAGGAACAACATCTCCATGTTCCAACAAGGAGCAAACTTCAACTTCACCGCAACTAGCAACGCTATAAGAGGGGCTGAGCAAAGCGGTAACATAGCCAATCAACGGTTTGCTAGGAAAAGGATGGTTAGGGCTGACATGGCAATATGGGTGGCATGATATAGCAAGTGGTAGGCATGGCAAGATAGGCATAGCAAAAGAGCGAGCATCTAGCATAGCAAAGATAGAAGTGATTTCGAGGGTATGATCATCTTGCCTGCAATGTTCTCAGAGTTGTCGAAGCCTGATCCTCGAAAAACGTTCTCAACAGGTTCCTCGCTCACGTACTCATCTCCGGCTCTACCCAAAGCAACAACACAAACAAGGAACCACAATAAATCACGGCGATGCACAATCAACATGATGCAACAATCATGACATGATATGTGGGAAGTGATATGCAATGCGTATAAAGCGCCCGGAAGGTAAATGAGAAACTAGGCATCATCTTGGCAAACCAAGCATGCCAACGGAAAGACGAGATGATTCCTAGAGAAATCGATATAGAGATCACCGGAAACGGATGCACGGGTTGGATATGGCGAGCAAAACAAGAATGGTGAGAAACCTATAATAACAGCATGAGGAACAAAGCCATGCACGTGTGCAAACTACCTCATAGCATAAATCAAATAAATATGCCCATGAAAGACAACACATAACCATGATGCAAAAAGACATGATCACAAACTTGCTCAAATGCAGAAACTAATGCCACCACTGAGTTGGTGGGATTTTTCTACCCCAAAACATATATAATATGTTAGGGTTGCAGCATAGAAATCATCACAAATGCACTAAGTCATAACCTGCCTAATAGGAAGTTAATGTAAATGGCAAATTCAGATTTGGAAATGTCCGTAAATGGACTTGCCTAAAACAGAAAAAGGAAACAATGCTGGAAATGGAAACGTGGGGTAAGGAAAAAATATGCATATGGAGGAGGGCGCTGAGAGGTCGACATGGTGGGACCCTACCGTCATAGAGTCAAAGGTATAGCAGGTTTAAAATGGGGAAGAAAACCAGACTCGGGTGGAATCGAACCCGGGTCTCCTCGGTGGAATCCCTCCCCGCTACCACTGGCTGCGGGCGGCTCTTGACAGAGGAAGGGCCTCGGGCTTATCTACCGATGTCAGAAGAGACGAACCAAGAACGTAAAGAAAACAGAATTAAAAAGGGGGCGCGCTGGGATTCGAACCCAGTCGCCGGTGGTAGAGCGGGAGTCGACCAGCTCGGCTAGGGTAGGGGATCCGTAGGAACCAGGACGCTTAGCGCACTTGACCAAAACTGCCAGGCCCTACTCGAGGCAGAGACAACGAACGACGACGCCGGGCGAGGCAACGGCGGTTACAGGGCTCGCACCTCGCATAAACTGGGTACGCACGAGAGGGCACCACAGAGCAAGAAGGGACAAACCCGGCGGGGATAGCGGCATACACGCTGCGGCCAAAACAACTCTGAACCTAAACTACTACGAGCACGCCGAGCACGCCGGGCACGCATACCTAACATGGATCGGACCCTACTCTCACGGGATCTAACGACGGCAAGAAGGAGCAGGGAGGAAGGGGTTATACCTCCTTACCCTAGGACACGGAATCGGGCGACGGAGACGGGCCGACGGCGATGAGATCGAGCTCAAGATTCGCCGAACCTCGACCGAGAAGAAGACCGAAGCAGGCGTCGACGAACTTGGCGATCCGGCCTCAGAGTCGACGCCGTGGGACGAAGACGACGACGAGGAAGAAGATGGACAGGGTACGGATGGTTGGGGTGGCGGAGAGCACGCCGGGCAGGCAGACGCTCTCGGATCGCTCGGGGCCGGAGCGGGCGGCGAATCTGGTGGTTCTCTTACTGGCGGCGGGCGAGGGAGAGGGAAACCCTAGGGTGCGGTCTGATGAGGAGAGGGATAAGTAGAGGGCTAGGTGGCGAGGACGAGCTCGTGCTCTCCGTGCTCGGGTCCCCATGGCGCGGCGAGAGGAGAGGGAAAGGTGGGTGAGAAGCACGGGTCGGTCACCGCCAAAGCGGGCCGACGCCGCCACGTGGACGGGGCTAGAGGGGGTAAGAGCGGCGATGGGTGCGCCAAGGCAGGAGAGGAAAGCGTCTTGGGCTGGCGCCGCGCCTGCTCCCCGGGCTGCGGGCTGCGTGAAGCTGGGCGGAGTGGCCGAGGGCCAGTGGGGAGGAGTGGCTGGGCTGCCATCACTGCTGCCGACTTCTTTCTTCTCCTTTTAAAAATCAAAAGGAAAAGAAAAGAAAGTACAGAAATGATTGAAAAGAGTTTGAGTGAAAGGAAAATATCCCCAAACTCCTGGAATTCTCCACTATTTAAATAAATTGTAATGGACATTTTTAAAGGTAGAAAATAATGCAAGTTTGGAAATATTTCAAACTTGTGCCATTTTTGAACCTCGACCATAACAACTTCAAATGAGGAGATATTTGGCAGAGAGTCTTTAGTGCAAAGAGCAAAATTTGCAGGGAGAAGATGAACATTAAATGAGAAAGGAAATTATAGCCCTTGAAAATGAAAGAAGTAGAGGGAAAGGAGGAGATGGTAATGCAAAAGAGAATGGCACATGCCACAACACAACAGGTGAGAGATCACCACCAACACATGATAAGAAGGAAATGCAAGATGACAAGAGGCACAAATGCAATATGGCAAGATGAGCAAAAACAAAGAAAAGAGAAAAACCCACATAATCAAACAAAAGAGGCCAAGCATGACAAGAACCCACAAGAATTGGATGAGGTCAAGTTGATATATTGCCCAAAAAGGGGAAGTTTACATCCAGGGTGTTACAGTGGCTCAAAGGGGGGCCCATCACGGCCCATCTTCATCAACACAAGCTCAAGACCCTCACGAGGGGCCAAGCCTCACGGGGCGGACGGCATGGAGCTTCCTCGAGCCGCAGCCTCATCAGTGGCTCATGAGAGGAGGCAGAGAGATCAAGGCGGGTACCTCACGAGGTGCCCATGACGCAAGCCATGACGACCAAGGGCGCCAGGGCGCTTAGCCCGCAGCAGGTCCTCCTTTCCTCTTTGGTGCAAAGGGAGCAAGCGCAGTAGAGCATCAAGCAAAGGCGTCCATTTCGTGCAACAAGACCAAGACCAGTCCAACAACATGAAGGAAGTCATTGTGGAGCACAAGCCGGCGTCATCACCAGAGCCTTTGACAGGCGATGACCGACTTTAGTCAGGATAAGTGTACCAGATGTTCCCCTTCAAAATGGCCAATTGTTGGCGCCCTTCCCGCTCAATATTTGGGAAGAGGCCCAGGGCCTCTGCCCCTAAATAGTACTAGCCACCCACAGGGTAGAGACATTAAGAAAGGTAGCAAGAGAACAAACAAGAGAGACAGAGAGAAGCGACTGAACTCCCCCTAGCAGTTCATCGCACCAGCCAAGAACAGACCCTCGCGAGGCTGTTCTTCCTTGTATTGTTCATCACCATCAGACCAAGAGGCAATCCACCACACCACAAACTAGAGTAGGGTATTACACCACAATGGTGGCCCGAACTAGTATAAACCCTGTGTCTCTTGTGTTGTTCCTTTCATAACTTAGATCTAAGTGAGGCGACGGGGTACAGGTAGGTAGAGGGCGAGATTCCGCGCGCACCCCAGTGTTCGAACCTCAAGGGTTTGCTGGAACCCGAAATCCGACAATAATGAGATAAATATTTTTGGTATTTTTGTTGTATAGATTGGAAAATGAAGATTGCAAAATAAACGGCGACAGAAATAGCTAGTTGACGGGAAACTAATATGATATAAAATAGACCCGGGGGCCATAGGTTTCACTAGTGGCTTCTCTCATGATAGCATAAATTACGGTGGGTGAACAAATTACTGTCGAGCAATTGATAGAAAAGCGCATAGTTATGAGAATATCTAGGCATGATCTTGAATATAGGCATCACATCCGTGTCAAGTAGACCGAAACGATTCTGCCTCTACGACTATTACTCCACACATCGACCGCTATCCAACATGCATCAAGAGTATTAAGTTCATAAGAACAGAGTAACGCATTAGGCAAGATAACATGATGTAGAGGGATAAACTCAAGCAATATGATATAAACCCCATCTTTTTATCCTCGATGGAAAAAATACAATACATGCCTTGCTGCCCCTGCTGTCACTGGGAAATGACACTGCAAGATTGAACCCAAAGCTAAGCACTTCTCCCATTGCAAGAAAGATCAATCTAGTAGGCCCAACTAAACCGATAATTCGAAGAGACTTGCAAAGATATCAAATCATGCATATAAGAATTTAGAGAAGAATCAAATATTGTTCATAGATAATCTTGATCATAAACCCACAATTCATCGGATCTCGGCAAACACACCGCACAAGAGTATTACATCGAATAGATCTCCATGAACATTGAGGAGAACTTTGTATTGAGATCCAAAGAGAGAGAAGAAGCCATCTAGCTAATAACTATGGACCCGAAGGTCTGTGGTAAACTACTCACACATCATCGAAGAGGCTATGGTGTTGATGTAGAAGCCCTCCATGATCGAATCCTCTTCCGGCAGATTGCCGGAAAAGGCCCCAAGATGGGATCTCACGGGTAAAGATGGTTGCGGCGGTGGAAAAGTGGTTTCGTGGCTCCACTGGATGTTTTCAGGGTATAAGAGTATATATAGGCGAAAGAAGTAGGTCAGTGGAGCTATGAGGGGCCCACGAGGGTGGGGGCGCGCCTACCCCCCTAGGCGCGCCCTCCTGCCTCGTGGCTTCCTCATTGCTTCCTTGACTTCCACTCCAAGTCTCCTGGATTGCGTTTGTTCCAGAAAAGATCCTCGCGAAGGTTTCATTCCGTTTGGATTCCGTTTGATATTCCTTTTCTGCGAAACACTGAAACAGGCAAAAAAACATCAATTTGCACTGGGCCTTCGGTTAATAGGTTAGTCCCAAAAATAATATAAAAGAGCATAATAAAGCCCATTAAACATCCAAAACAGATAATATAATAGGATGGAACAATAAAAAATTATAGATACGTTGGAGACGTATCAACAATCGATTAGAATCATGGGTTACTCTTCCATGTCACATACATCTTTGTGGAGCGCCGTAATGATAGAATATAAAATATACACTCATCACCAAGACAAAGTGAATGATCATACATGAGAGATAGATAATATCATCATCCAAGCACAAACATTAAGGTATGATATGATCAAACACATGACCATACAAGTATCTCACACACATAACCATAGAGTATCATCCAAGCAAGAACACAAATAAGTAGCAGCAAAAGAAAGCACAAAAAAGCAAAGCTCTCTCTCGAAGCCTACGATCTATACACTTTCTCCCCATTTGGCAACAAGTTACCAAAAATCTTGAAAATGCATAGTTCTATGCAGCTCTCTAAGCTTGATCTTCAGGAGGTGGCGTGGAAAGGAGTCCTGCAACGAATGCATCTGAAGAGGTTGTAGGAGCTGGTGGAGTGGCAACTGAAGGGGCAACTCAAGCTGTGGCTGCAGGAGCTGAAGTTGTTGCTCTAGTATTTGTTACTGGCACTGCTGCAGGCCTCTGCCTTATAGGCACCCTTTGATATGCATCAGTGGTGGTCTTGTCACTCCTATCCTCAAGATCTTCTTGGATCTTCTCCACAGAAGTCTGAATCTCAGTCACCTTGACATTTATGTCATGAAGTTTTGTCTCAAAGATTCTCTCAAGACTCTCTTGATTCCGAGTCAGGGTGGCCAATCCTTCCTCTGTCCTCAAAGTAGCTTGAATAAGATAGCTAAGTTGATCTTGTTTTGACTTGAGAAAAACTTGAGATGCCTCTTCAACACTTGGCATCTTGGCTGCCTTCTCTACTTTTGCTTTTCCCCTCTTCTCTCGAGCCTCTACGGATGTAGGCTCTGTGGCATCCATGACAACTGTGTTGACCTCAAAGTCAGGCCTCAAGGGAAGATGCTCTTTGTCCAACAGATATATATGCCTTTTCCCATCTTGGAGTTAATGAGCATCTGGATGTGTGGAGCATACCCACATGATCTCTTCTGATCTAGTTGTCCTCTTTATTGTCTCTACAATCAGTGTCATCACCTTGAACATTTCTAGCACATCAAACATATGCAGCAAATTGATGGAATGTCCTCTTATCATCATGTCATCTCCAGACTGGGGCAACAATGTGTGCCTCGGAATAGTATTGATTGTGGGCAGTCCTGACAGAAGATAGTTGACAGAGCCATACTTGTGATGTTCCAAGGCTGCATCTGGAATCTCTTTGTACATATGTGCCATGGAGTTGTGTCCTTTCCTAGGCTTTGCATACAAATCTGTATTATCCTCATGCTCTTCAGGGGCATTGATTAGCTTTCCCCACTCAGCTATGGTAGACTGGTACCTTGTACCTTCAGTTATCCAGGCAATCCTTCCATCTGGATAGAAATGAGCTGTTGAATAAACCTGCGTGATAAGCTCATCATTCCACTTGGTCCATTTCTGACCCACAAAGACATCAACTCCATTCATCCTGAAGCTCTCATGTACTCCAGGAAAGTGATCTTCATTTTCGTCAATATATTTCTAGCCAACCCACTTCATGTCACTGACTATGGGCTTCTTATCTAGGAGTATAGTCTCATAGAAGTCCTACTGTTCCTTGGTGTGGAACATGTAGTCTACAACAGTTCTCCTTGTTGCAACATAGGGATCTGACTGTCTCCAGAGTCTGAGACCAGCATCCTTTCTGATCTTCATGTTTTCAGCCACTGGATGTGTATCATCATGATCTGGGATCTTGGGCTTCAACTTTCTGAGCACATGGGCTTCCTCTTCCTCTTCTATTTCAGGCATTGGGGCCTTCTTCTTTTCTGCATCAGTTATGTTCCTGGTGCTTCTCTTGGGTGCAGTCTTGGAGGCTTGAGCAGTAGCTTTGGGGGCAGTCTTGGGCTTTGATGATGCATCACCAGACTTGATGGCATCCCCCATCAGCTTCTGAGCTTTAGGTGCTGGTGCAAAATCCTCTTCTTCATCTTCTTCCTCATCAAAAGAGTGATCCTCAAATTCTACCATGGGATCTACTCGCTTGCACCATCTCCCTCTCTTCCTTTCTTTCTTTTTCTTGCCCTCACCAACAGCCTCTCCAAAAGTTGATTTGGAGGCTTTGAGGCTCTGGCCTTAGACATAGGCACTCTCTTGGCAGGGGCCTTCTTGTTCAGACCAGGCTTAGTTGAAGCAGCTATGCCAAATTCCTTCTTGACAACTTTCTTCTTGGAGCTGACTTCTTCCTCAGCAGCAACATAGTCTTCATCCTCTGAATCAGAGTTTCTCTTTCTCCTTGTTCTTGTTGCTGCCTTGGGCAAGTTGCTTGGGGTGCTTCTTCTACCCTCATCATAACTGTCAGAGGGACTAGTGCCCTCACTCAGGTTAACTTGCTCTTCAGAATTGTTCTGGCTATCACTCTGATCTGACATAGCTGACACTGCAAACTAAAAGCTGACCCTGTGAATAGATGTAGTTGAGATAGATTGGATGAGCATCACAAAATGCAGAGATTTTGCAAAACAATTGAGTCAAAAACTTAGTTTTAGTTTTTCCACAGAAAGCATTTCGGAGCTACCGTTTTGTTAAACTCGGTGACGCCGAAGCAACTTGGGAGTCTAAACTAGTGGAATCGCTCAGATCGAGACACAGCTCGGTGACTCCGAGATTGCTAGGGTTTCACTGAGAGTTGAACTCCATCCCACTGATTTGCAAGTTTTGGTCAGACCGAAAGTAACAAGTGCAATGGCATAGGCCAAATCGGTGAGACCGATTTCTACTACTCGGTCGGTCCGAGATGAGTTCGACGGAAACCTAACCCTAAATTTTTGAATCAAATCTAATCTAAAGGAAGTTTTTATTGGATAGAAGTATCTCAAATGTGGTAAGAATCATGGCATTGACTTTGTGCTAAGAATCAGAGGTAAAGATTGCACAAAGGATCGAACTCATACCCTAACTTGGCGATGAGCTCGCTACGGTGGCAACGGCGGTGAAGCTTCCCGTTGACGGTGATGGAGACCAGCGGCAGGGGGTCGCTGGCTATGAGAGGATGATCCGAAGACCCGAGTCGGCAGAGTAGGATACGCGTAGGCGAAGGGTTTCGGAGAAATTTCCAAAATTTGACCCGTGGGTATTTATATCCTGTCCCTGTCAGTGTGACCGAGTGGAACGACTCGGTGGCACCGAGATGCAGAATTGCAAGCGATTACTGCAACTCGATGTGACTGAATTGTTCTAATCGTGTGCACCAAGATTGAGAAACCTAGATCAACTCAGTGAACTCAGTATGACCGAAAGGAATGAATCGTTCAGACCGAAATACACAGAGAGGTTTTGGAAGTTTAAGTCTATGAGGAATTGGTGACTCCGAGTGCTCCTCACCCAAAGGGTTCGAATCTGACTTGATCAAACTTTGTGATGCAGCATGAATAGAGTTTGAGAAGAGAAATCATAGATAGCTAAAGGAAGTTCTAAGGCATTCTTGTCCATCCATTTGGCAAAAGACAAAGAGCCAAACAATCAAAGCAACAAATGGATGTCCTTGAATGAGAAAAATATGCAATCAACATGCTCACACAATAAGATGGCAAATGAAATATGTGACAAAGCATGCACAAACACTCTAGCATCTATCAAGCAATTTGCGATGACTAGGTCATCTATATATGAGTATATTGACTGAGCAGTCAAATGAGAACATTTGATCGTAGGTCATACTCATCATTTAAGCACAAGTTGGGTTACCACTTTTCCATAAAGCATTGTTGTGTTCACACCAATAGAGTTGCGTTAGCTCAATTCTTAGAGTAAAGCTCCCCCTAGATGGGATATCCCCCTAAGAGGGACGAACTAACCTTGGGTTTTGTCGATGATGACTTCGTGTAGATGTTGAAGATGTGGATGCTCAATGTTGATGTAGATCATTTGGAGCAATCCATTGGAGTGAGTTGCACTTTCAATACCTACATGGGTTAGTCCCACAAGGAACAAACAAGGATATCCATAGACATAGAGTGAAGTACACACAAGATGATGTTCATGAAAGCATTAGGTTACCTTGTCCCTTGTCTTACCAACAAGAGGGTTCGTGACTCCTTGAACTAGTGCAAGATGTGGAAGTTGATTGCACTTGTTCTTGCCAAAATGATATGAGTGAAATATGTTGGCGGAGTCACCCTCAAAAACTCTCTAGTTCTTCTTCTTCGGATCCACATCAACTTGATGGGAATCCTTGGAGTTGTAGTCGTACTTGATGAAGTAGAACTTGATGTAGTCTTGGGAACCCACTTGACCAAGGCCTTAGGAGCTTCTTTAAATGCATCAATCTCCTCTTGAAGCTTGTCCTTCCCTTTTTGCTTGTGGTCTTGTGGTGGAATATCATCTTGAGCTTGTGTCCCCTTGAAGGAAGTAGGATCATACTTCTCTTGTTGAGGAACAAACTTCGTCTTGGGGTATTGATCTTCTTCCCACTCAACTCCATTGGCATTGAACTTTCGTTCAAAACCAACACCTTGATTCTTCCGGTGCCTTCCTTGCTTGCGTACAATTTCCTAAAATTGCTTACTTCCGGCAAGGCTATTGTAAACACCTTTCTCTATAATTCCCTTCAATAAGCTATTTTCTTGCTCAAGTGTAACTTGGCTAAGAGAATCATTAGTGGAATCAAGAGAACTACTAGCAGCAACAATATTAGATTTAGCATGATTATTGTTACTACTAGATGAAGAATCTTTCCCGTTCTTGTTGCTAGATTTTACTTGTGGCATGTAAGTAGACAAGAGTAAACGCTTGGCGATGTAAGAAGAACATTTCTTACGAAGATCATCATTGATTGCTTTTAAGAACCCATGCTCTTGATCTAGGTTGAGCTTTTAAAATCGTAGCTTCTCATGAGTCTTTAAAAGCTCTCGATGATCTTCTAAGGTAGTTTCATGAGCTAACTTAAGAGTGTTAAGTTCTTTAGTTAGACGCTCAATCTCCTTCTTATCATCGTCATTCATTTTATCTTGATTAGCATGATTAATAGAAAGTTCATCATAGTTTTCATCACTAGAGTTGTCAACAAGTAAATCATCATCACCTACCAAGTCATCTTCATCACTATTGAAATCAACATACTCGGGGTGTGATACCTTTGGGCCTTTAGCCATGAAGCATCTTCAATTCCTTCATTTGGTGAATCAAAAATGTCATGGGAGTTGGTTGATACAAGTGCTAGACCGGCAACACCTTCATCTTGAGTATATTCGGAGTCGGAGTGATAAATTCTCTCGGAGTTGTGGACGGAGTCGGAGCTGGATACCCATTCACCAACATGAGCTTGATGTCTTCGTTTTGTATAGCTCCTTGATGACTTCTCCTTCCTTTCAGAATCCTTGCTTCTGCGAGAGGTTATTCATTCATAACGATCATCTCTACTCCCTCTCTCCCTTGTGCTATGAGCTAGATTTGTGCGTACAAGGGTAAAGAAGCGAGCATCTGTAGGTTGCAATCCGTATGATTTCTTTTCTCGATCTCCTGCTTGTGTTTCACCTCGCACCTAAGCATCACGTGGAGCTCTTCTTTATCCTTGAGTGACATCTCATGAGCAACAATTCTTCCATTGACTTCGATTGGCTTGAGATCTTTGTAATTGGCCATCATTTTCATCAAAGTGCACACGTATCATATTTTCCATCCAAGGCTCTTAGGATCTTCTTGATAATGAATCTGTTGGTCATCTCTTCACTTCCTAAGCCGGCAATCTCATTTGTGATGAGAGCAAGCCTAGAGTACATTTCAGCGACACCTTCGCCATCCTTCATTTTGAACTTGTCAAGCTGACTTTGAAGCACATCCAATTTGGATTCCTTGATGGAGTCGGTACCATCGTGCATATCAATCAAAGTGTCCCAAATTTCCGTTGCATCTCAAGATGGCTGATTTTGTTGAATTCTTCGGGGCACAATCCATTGAAGAGGATATCGCAAGCTTGAACATTGTATTGCAACATCTTAAATTCTTCCGCTGTGGCTTCATGATTAGGTTCTCTCCCATTGAAGAATTCACCTTGCAAACCAATACACACAATAGCCAAAACAGCGGGGTTATGTCAAAGAATATGCATTTTCATCTTATGCTTCCAACTAGCAAAATTAGTACCATCAAAGTAAGGACCTCTACGGTGGTAATTTCCCTCGCTAGACGCCATACTCTCCTAGGTTGTGAAACCAAGGCTATGATCACCAAAGCTATGGAAATGAAGGAAAATGGAGACCAAAGCTCTGATACAACTTGTAGGATCGAAAGTATGTCGAGAGGGGGGTGATTAGATGTCAGGACCCCGATCCTAAGTCACACCGATCTAGCATGTAACACATCATATCACTTTGCGGCCTCACGCACGGTATTCCCACGGGTGTCGCCTTACCATGGCCCGGGACCGTTTGCGCCTTTTGGCTCACGTATATGACAATGTCGCTAACATCCATATGACAGAGAACCCGGGCCGACATGACTAGTCGTGAACCCAAAGTGGCACTAACCTATGGGGACAGGCATACATGAATCAACATCGAGCATGTCGGTTAGCAGCGTGTGAATCCGGGCTGTAGCACTGGGCTAACAGGACTCCGGTAATCCGGGCTGTAGCAGGCTAGGCAGGACTCCGGATGTCACCGCGTGACATTTCCCCGAAGGACGGAACCTGAGAACGAAATGAATCACATGCCGGCCGTCAAGTGTTCCGAGTAGTAGTCTTTGGGCTAGCGAGGACTCCGGTGAACCGGTCAAGGCAGACTACCATGGCTCAGTGGAAGCACTAGACTATATTTCCCCATAAGAGAAGCTACCAAGGATAAACAACTAGGTTGTCGGATCCCACACATAGCAATACAAGTTACACGTACGCATAACATGCAAGTATGTGCTGTACAACATGGCATCACAACATAACGCAAACTCATATAGGTAAAGGCTCAGAAGAGCCACATAGCATTTAATACAAACAGGGGTCACATGACCCATCATTCAGAGCATACAAGCAACAAACGGAAGCATTACATGTCTGAGTACGCATAACTACAAAAGAAAAAGGCTGAGAAGCCTGACTATCTACAAGACCCTCCTAAGGATACAAGATCGTAGTGAGGTAACAAGCTACTCGTCAAGTCCAAGCGGAACTACTAGTAAGACCGAAATCTCCGCTGCAAAACATAAATAAAGCAACATGAGTACAAAGGTACTCAGAAGACTTACATCGATCCTATTATACATGCATTTGTATCAAGAAGGTAATGTGGGGTTTAGTTGCAAAGAAGCCTTTTGACTCATTGGCTATCCCGTTTCTCGACTACAAGAACTTCTTTGAGGTGATATGGCGCACACGAGTCCACTAGTCACCACACAATACACTACTATGGATTCATTTCCGTCTCCATACGAGAAGGCCATCCATAGCACTCACACTTGTCTTGAGCATTTTAGAGTATCCACTTCAAGTTGTCTATGTACCACGTAAGCATCCAAGAAGTCCATAACCGAGGACACGGCTATTCAATAGATCATGATAACCCTGCGGTGTACTTCTTCACACACGCCTCACCACTTATCACCATGTACACGCCATGTATCTCGGCAACCTTCAAGCGGAAGCTTTGGCGAGGGTGTCGGCCACGACCGACTAACCACACAAGACTCTAGTCCAGGTTTATCGCCTATTCGGGTTCCATCCGCAAGGAGATCCGGCGGGTGTCGCTCATGGCCCCAAACGATGTGAGCAGGGTTCCCAAGCCCACCATCCGGTGCCACTTGGTACACCGTGCCACCTGTGCCTAGTCTGTCCCAAGCCCACCATGCCGGGTGCCACTCGGTAGAAAAATAGCACTACCTACAAACACCAGAAACTAGTTGCGACTCCTGGACAGAGATCAAGTTGGTTAATAAGTCAAGAGGGGCACTTAAGCATTCCAATGTGTGGTAGTAGCTAGTCATTGGACAACATACACAGAACTTAGTGCTTAAGGACGGTTCCAGTGAGACAACCCACCATGTACTCCTACATGGCCTCTCACCGCTCCCTTTACCAAATCGTGTTCACACACTTCACTCTCAGCATCAGAACATATCGTAAAACTCCAATTCATTCCCAATGAATCAGACCTAACACAACTCTAAGCAATAGCAGACATAGCATGGTAGGAACACAACATGGCTCAATCAACTCCTACACATGCTAGTGGGTTTCAACTATTTACTGTGGCAATGACAGATCATGCAGAGGAATGGGTTCAACCTCTTGCATCACAAAGTAGCGTATGAATCGTTGTTGTCCTAATGCAATAACCGAGAGCAGGAGCGAGAGAGTAGGATTGTATCGGAATGAACAAGGGGTTTGCTTGCCCGGTAAATCAACAAGGAGGCACCGCTTCACGACAGTACTGAACGGTCTCCGGAGCAGGACCTATCGAGAAGGAACGGTGCCAACAATCAATACACAAGCATATGCAACAATATGATGTATGAACATGGCATGAAGATGTGATGCTGTTTGAGCTAATGCAACTAGTATTCAATTTGAATGAAGTCCATTTGAACCAAGGGTTAAAATGCAACTCCAAATTAAGCTCTTATATATGCCATTTATATGTTTTCACCTATACAGCAGGTATAAGTTGTCTTTTTATGCATGAAACTGATACAGATGGATAGATTGCATTTTTCTGATAATTTTTCATACATAAATTATTTCAATCTGAGCTACAGTTGAATTTCTATGATTTTTTTGAAGTTTTGGGCATTTTCTGGAAATTCCTGAAAAAGAATAAATCCAGAAAATTGTATTATCAAGTCAAGATTGAGTAAGCATGACGTCAGCAAGTCAATTGCGGCTGACTGGGGTCAAACCTGACGTGTGGGGTCCACACGTCAGTGTCATAGTTAGTTAACAGAGTTAATTAGATATTAAACTAATCCTAACAGAAAGATTAGCAGGGCCGGGTCCCACCTGTCATTGACCGTGGGTAGTCAAACCCCAGGTCAACTGGGGGGTTAGACCTGGTCAACCCCACCGGCGTTTAGCCGCCGGCGACCACGGGGCTCGGCGGAGTCCCCGCTGGAGGCCACGAGAGCGGCACTGGGGCACCAGAGGTCGCCAAGGCCCCGCATCCAGGAGCAAAGTGAGGGTCATGGGCGGCGGAGCTCGCCGGAGCGAGGCTTACGGCGGCGGCCGGAGCTCGGCTTCGAGCGGGATCGGGCTGCGGGGCACGGGGAGGCCACTCGAGGGGCTCTGCGGCACCCTCGTGGCACCAGGAGCATGTTGGGGTCCTCGGTTTGGGTGGAGGCGGCCGAGACGACGACGGTGACATGGACGGCGGCGAGAGGCTTCGACCGTGGTGGGGAGGAGGGCTACGGCGTGCAGGCAGCTAAACGGAGAGAGGGGAACGGTGGCGGAGCTCACCGCGGACTCGACGGGCTTGATGGCGAGCTCGGGGACGCACTGGAGACGGCGGGGCGGCGAAGACGATCTCCGGCGACCGGAGATGAAGACGGCGGCGATGGCGACTCTCCAGGGCCTCCCGAGGCACGTAGTTCGACGGAGATGACGAGGGAGTCGTAGCGGAGCTTCTGGACACGACGGAGGGCGAGGGACGGCGATGGCAGCGGTGGTGCTCGTCGGCGGCGGACGCGTTCCACACGCGAGAAAGAGCGAGGGAGAGGAGGAGGCCGGGGAGAGAGACAGAGCGGTGCGGGCGGCGCGTGGCCTCATGCAAGGCATCCAAAGGCGTCGAGGAGAGGCCGTGCAGGCAGGTGGCGTGGCCGGACGCGTGGCTGGCGGGTGCGTGCCTCCCCTCCTCTGGCGCGAGGAAGGGACGGCACCGCCAATGGTCAGCCTGCCCAATACGTTGGGCCGCTGCAGGTAGGTAAGTGCAGGTGGGTTTCTTCCCTTTTTTATTTTTTCTATTTTCTGACATTTGTTTTGATTTAATTAAAATACTAAATCATTTTATTTTCTTATGCCAATTTTTGCAGGAGCTATTTATATTATTCCAGAACTCCTCAACAACTAGCATAATTTTTGGACATATATTATATATATATCCAAGGCAAATATTTACTGCATTAATTCAAATGGCCAAAAATAAATACTTCTGAGCTCCCAAAAATATTGGTTGGAATTTTACCTCTGACCAATATTTTTAGAGAAAACAGGAACATTTTCTTGGGCCAAATTGAAGCAATTTTTTTATCTGGGTCATCTCCAGAAATGATTCTGAGGGTTTCACAAATCCCCATTTCAAAATTAAATGGAATTTAAACATGATGCACAAGTGACTAGCTAGCCTATGTCATAACAGAACTAGGGATGTGACAACTCGCCTCATTTGAAAGAATCTCGTCCGAGATTCAGTGGGTCGACGGAAAGAAAGCGGGTACTCCAAATCGAAGACGATCTTCACGCTCCCAAGTAGCTTCTCTCGGAATGATGAGACCACTGAACCTTGAGAAACTTGATGTTCCGACGTCGGGTGACACGCTCTGCTTGATCAAGAATGCGAACCGGGTACTCTCGGTATGTGAGGTTATCTTGGAGATCAAGCGTTTCGTGGTCCACTCCACGGACGGTATCCGAGAAGCAATGCATGAGTTGAGAGACGTGGAAGACATCATGAACTCGAGAAAGATGTGGGGGTAGTTCCAACTGGTAGGCAACCTCTCCTCGTTTAGCGAGAATGCGAAAAGGACCAATGTAACGAGGAGCCAACTTGCTCGACATCAAACGATGGGTACCCTTTATAGGAGTAACCCGAAGGTAAGCCTTGTCGCCAATTTCATAAGCCACTTCCTTATGACGATCTTCACGAGATTGGGCTGTTTTCAAATTCTCATGAATGATGCGAACTTGCTCTTCTGCCTCCTGGATCATATCCGGTCCAAAGAATTGTCTTTCACCAGTTTCTGACCAGTTCAAGGGTGTTCCACATCTTCGTCCATACAGAATCTCGAAAGGAGCTTTCTTGAGACTGGATTGATAGCTATTGTTATAAGCAAACTCGGCGAAAGGAAGACATTTCTCCCAATCCATACCGAATGAGATAACGCAAGCTCTAAGCATGTCTTCGAGAATTTGGTTGACCCTTTCCACCTGACCACTTGACTGAGGGTGGAAAGCGGTACTGAAGGAAAGATGGGTCCCCATGGCAGTTTGGAAACTCTCCCAGAAATGAGAAGTGAAAAGACTGCCACGGTCTGAATTGATCTCTAGTGGAACACCATGAAGTGACACTATTCGAGAAATGTATAAGTCAGCGAGCTGACTAGCAGTGATACTCTCTCGAACAGGTAGGAAGTGCGCCACTTTGGAGAGACGATCAATGACTACGAAGATAGCATTATTCCCCTTCTTGGTCTTGGAAAAGCCGGTGATGAAGTCCATACCAACTTTATCCCATTTCCACTCAGGAATGGCTAAAGGCTGAAGGGTGCCAGCAGGCCTTTGATGCTCTGCCTTAACATGACGACAAACGTCACAATTAGCAATAAACTGAGCAATTTCTCTCTTCATCCTAGTCCACCAGAACCTCTGGCGTAGGTCCTGATACATCTTAGTACTACTGGGATGAGTCGTGATAGGAGATTCATGCGCCTCCTTAAGAATCAATTGTCGAAGATGTTGACTCTTGGGAACCACCAAGCGATTCTCAAAGAAGACAACACCTCGATCATCCATAGAGAAACATCCACCAACTCCCTTCTTAATGTTTCTCTTAATGCGGATAACACCCCTATCAAACTTCTCGGTCGAGATGATCTGATCCTCAAGGGTAGGTTTCGCCACCAAGGTAGAAAGGAATCCGTGAGGAGCAATGTGAAGGTTAAGCTTACGTAATTCCTCATGGAGAAGTGATTGGCCCTCAGCAACATGAGATTGTTGCAATAGGATTTACGGCTTAGCGCATCAGCCATGACATTAGCTTTGCCTGGGGTGTAGGTAATCCCTAGATCATAATCTAAGATCAACTCCAACCAACGTCTTTGCCTAAGGTTCAAATCTGGTTGGGTGAAGATATACTTGAGACTCTGGTGATCGGTGTAGATCTCGCAACGTTTACCAAGAAGGTAGTGTCGCCAGGTCTTGAGTGCATAGACTACGGTAAGCTCTAGATCATGTGTAGGATAATTCTCCTCATGTGGATGCAATCGACGAGATGCATAGACAATCACATGACGATCCTGCATAAGAATGCAACCTAGTCCCTGTCGTGAGGCGTCGCAGTAGATAATAAAGTCTTTAGTGAAATCCGGTGGCACAAGTATGGGAGCAGAAGTCAGGCGTCTTTTTAGTTCCTGAAAACTGTACTCACACTGTGGGGACCACTCAAACTTTTTATCTTTCTTGAGAAGTTCCGTGAGGGGTTTGGCTACTTTGGAGAAGTTTTCAACAAAGCGGCAACAATAGCTGGCTAGACCAAGGAAACTCCTAACTTGTTTAACGGTTTCAAGTGGAGTCCAATCGAGAACGGCCTGAACTCTCTCGGGATTGACAGCAATGCCCTTACCAGAGATTACGTGGCCTAGGTAGGTCACTTCTGGCAACCAAAATTCACACTTGGAGAACTTGGCATAAAGGCGGTGCTCTCTGAGTTTTTCTAGCACAAGTCTAAGATGTTCGGCATGCTCTTCCTCGTTCTTCGAGTAAATAAGGATATCATCGAGATAAACCACGACGAACTTATCTAGGTACTCCATGAAGATCGAGTTCATGAAGCGGGAGAATGTGGCTGGAGCATTGGTTAGACCAAAGGACATGACGGTGTACTCGTACTGGCCATAACGAGTGACAAAGGCTGTCTTGGGGATGTCCCCGTTTCTGATCTTGATTTGATGGTAGCCTAACCTCAAATCCATCTTGGAGAAGACTGAGGATCCAGCGAGCTGATCATACAGGTCGTTGATCCTGGGGAGCGGATACTTATTCTTTATCATGACCAAGTTAACGGGATGATAATCTATAACCATTTGGTCCGTACCATCCTTCTTCTTGACGAAGAGGACGGGGCAAACCCAAGGAGAAGAACTAGGACGGATGAAACCCTTTTGCAAGGACTCGTCAAGTTGTTTCTTAAGCTCGGCTAGTTCTAAGGGTGCCATCTTGTAAGGTCTCCTAGAGATTGGAGCGGTTCCTAGGATAAGATCTATGACGAACTCTACATCTCTGTCAGGTGGAACACCTGGCAGTTCCTCTGGAAAGACATCCGGAAAATCACGGACTATCGGGATATCTTCAAGGTCTGGAAGAGGGCTGGCATTAATAGAATAGAGTTGACGCTTTGCAACTCTAGTGGAGACAGTGACTATCTTGCCAGATGGGTGTGTAAGCTGAATAGACCTAGTGGAACAATCAATCTTGGCATAATGAGCTTTCATCCAGTCCATACCCAAGATGATGTTAATATCTGTGGACTTGAGGGCTATAAGTGAGGCAAGGAATACAAGTCTGTCAACAAGGATTTCATTACCATGGCTTACACTAGAAGTTTGCCATTTGGATCCAGGGGTTTGAATGACTAGTGGAGAGGGCATATCACAAAATGATATGTTGTGCAAGTTAGCATAGCTTTTAAATGAAGGAATGAGATGCTCCAAAGATCGAATAGAACCAAAGCTGGATGGCAGTTGACAAGGAGAGTACCAAGAACGACATCCGGATCATCATGAGCGTCTTTAGCTGAGACGTGATGCACACGTCCACGTTCAGTGGGAGCTGACTTGACATTGATCATCTTGCGTGATGACTTAACACAACCAACAGTCTTCTCGGGCTGGGGTGGAGCATAACTGGCGTGAGAGCAGTCACGTGCATAGTGTCCTGGCTCTCCGCATGTGAAGCAAGTCCCTGAAGTTGGACGTGGACCCGCATTGACAAGCGGTCTACCAATAGGCCTGGGTGGAGCATACGACTGAGCTGGGGGAGGCACCACATAGGATGGCTTCGGTGTATATCCAGGAGGAAGAGCGGAGTTCGGAATCCAAATCCGGCGCTTCTGAGAACTAGAACCGGAGGAAGATCCCAATTCACGGGTGTGCTTACGAGACTCCTCGTAAGTGAGCTGAGTTGTCTCTGCGTTAATGGCCTTGTTCACAAGAGCCTGGAATGTATTGCAATGGTGCAAGTGGAGATCACGACGCAACTTGGGGTTGAGACCCTTCCGGAACCTAGCCTGCTTCTTGGCGTCCGTGGACACCTCTTCTGGAGCATAGCGGGCAAGGTTCTCGAACTCTCTACTGTAAGCATCAACAGCCATCTTACTCTGGGTGAAACTACAGAACTCTTCTCTCTTGCGATCGATGAGGCCTTCAGGAATGTGATGCTCGCGAAAAGCCTCAGTGAAATCTCTCCAGGTAGGAATCGCCAGCTGGAAGCATAGCCTCATAGTTCTCGCCACCAGAGACTAGCAGACCTTCCGTGGTATGCAAGATAGGTGACCTTGTCACTTTCAGCTACGTTTGCAGAATGGAGCTTGCGTGTGATACTACGGAGCCAGTCATCTGCATCGAGTGGCTCGATGGAATGATGAAAGGTAGGTGGGTGCAAGCGAATGAAGTCATGAATGGCTGCAGACCCTTTGAACTGTTGTGCGGTGTTCTCCTTGATACGTGCCAACAAGCCATTAGACTCACGCTTGTTTCTCTCCAACTCTAACATAAACTCTGCCAATGAAGGCTGGTCGGGAGGATCCTCATCCCTACCATCTCCGTGGTTCGCTACGAAAGCAGAACTTCGCTTAACCGGTGACATCCTCGAGAAATGAAACCAAGGACGGAATCAACATCAACTACAGATCAGAAATGTAGGACAAAGAAATTAGTAACTCTCGAACTCCTAGGGCAATTCCGCAGCATAACGGCAAAGAAATGCTCAAAATGAGACATCCTGCTAAAATGGGGTAGTAACATACTCAACATCATCACTCAAGGTTCCGAGATATTACTAAATGCACTACACCGTAAGTACTCGAAAATCGGGGTATGACTCTGATCATCCAATCCTATGGGACTACGGAGTAGTAACACGTGATCCTGATAGACAGAAGAGAAAGCCTAGTTCCTTAACCCCGTAGGAAAGGTAAGATGACTCAGATCAGAGGCCATGAGGTAAAGGAGTAAAAAGAGCCTTACGTTCCTTCCACAATCAATTCCCCGGCATAACTAAAGAATTTCTAGACTCAACTTCGACCAGGTTGGCTTGGAAATCCTACAGCAATAGCTCGATACCAAAGCTGTCAGACCCCGATCCTAAGTCACAACGATCTAGCATGTAACACATCATATCACTTTGCGGCCTCACACACACGGTATTCCCACGGTGTCGCCTTACCATGGCCCGGGACCGTTTGCCTTTTGGCTCACGTATATGATAGTGTCGCTAGCATCCATATGACAGAGAACCCGGCCGACATGACTAGTCGTGAACCCAAAGTGGCACTAACCTATGGGGACAGGCATACATGAATCAACATCGAGCATGTCGGTCAGCAGCGTGTGAATCCGGGCTGTAGCACTGGGCTAACAGGACTCCGGTAACCCGGGCTGTAGAAGGCTAGGCAGGACTCCGGATGTCACCGCGTGACATTTCCCCGAAGGGACAGACACAGGAACGAAATGAATCACATGCCGGCCAGTCAAGTGTTCCGGAGTAGTAGTGCTGGGCTAGCAGGACTCCGGTGAACCGGGCTGAAGCAGACTACCATGGCTCAGTGGAAGCACTAGACTATATTTCCCCATAAGAGAGGCTACCAAGGATAAACAACTAGGTTGTCGGATCCCACACATAGCAATACAAGTTACACGTAAGCATAACATGCAAGTATGTGCTGTACAACATGGCATCACAACATAACGCAAACTCATATAGGTAAAAGCTCAGAAGAGCCACATAGCATTTAATACAAACAGGGGTCACATGACCCATCATTCAGAGCATACAAGCAACAAACGGAAGCATTACATGTCTAAGTACAGACAACTACAAAAGAAAAAGGCTGAGAAGCCTGACTATCTACAAGACCCTCCCAAGGATACAAGATCGTAGCTGAGCTAACAAGCTACTCGTCGAAGTCCAAGCGGAACTACTAGTAAGACCGAAATCTCCGCTGCAAAACATAAATAAACCAACATGAGTACAAAGGTACTCAGCAAGAAGACTTACATCGATCCTATTATACATGCATTTGTATCAAGAAGGTAATGTGGGGTTTAGTTGCGGCAAGCCAGCTTTGACTCGCTGGCTATCCTGTTCTCGACTACAAGAACTTCTTTGAGGTGATATGGCGTACACGAGTCCACTAGTCACCACACAATACACTACTATGGATTCATATCCGTCTCCATACGAGAAGGCCATCCATAGCACTCACACTTGTCTTGAGCATTTTAGAGTATCCACTTCAAGTTGTCTATGTACCACGTAAGCATCCAAGAAGTCCATAACCGAGGACACGGCTATTCAATAGATCATGATAACCTGCAGGGTGTACTTCTTCACACACGCTCTCACCACTTATCACCATGTACACGTCATGTATCTCGGCAACCTTCAAGCGGAAGCTGGCGAGGGTGTCGGCCACGACCGACTAACCACACAAGACTCTAGTCCAGGTTTATCGCCTATTCGGGTTCCATCCGCAAGGAGATCCGGCCGGTGTCGCCACGGCCCCAAACGATGTGAGCAGGGTTCCCAAGCCCACCATCTGGGTGCCACTTGGTACACCGTGCCACCGTGCCTAGTCTGTCCCAAGCCCACCTCGCCGGTGCCACTTGGTAGAAAAATAGCACTACCTACAAACACCGTAAACTAGTTGCGACTCTCGGACGTAGATCAAGTTGGTTAATAAGTCAAGAGGGGCACTTAAGCATTCCAATGTGTGGTAGTAGCTAGTCATTGGACAACATACACAGTAACTTAGTGCTTAAGGATCGGTTCGGTGAGACAACCCACCATGTACTCCTACATGGCCTCTCACCGCTCCCTTTACCAAATCGTGTTCACACACTTCACTCTCAGCATCAGAACATATCGTAAAACTCCAATTCATTCCCAATGAATCAGACCTAACACAACTCTAAGCAATAGCAGACATAGCATGGTAGGAACACAACATGGCTCAATCAACTCCTACACATGCTAGTGGGTTTCAACTATTTACTGTGGCAATGATGATCATGCAGAGGAATGGGTTCAACTATCGCAGCACAAAGTAGCGTATTAATCGTTGTTGTCCTAATGCAATAACCGAGAGCAGGAGCGAGAGAGTAGGATTGTATCGGACTGAACAAGGGGTTTGCTTGCCTGGTAAATCAACAAGGGAGGCACTTTGCTTCACGACAGTACTGAACGGTCTCCTGAGCAGGACCTATCGAGAAGGAACGCAGTGCCAACAATCAATACACAAGCATATGCAACAATATGATGTATGAACATGGCATGAAGATGTGATGCTGTTTGAGCTAATGCAACTAGTATTCAATTTGAATGAAGTCCATTTGAACCAAGGGTTAAAATGCAACTCCAAATTAAGCTCTTATATATATGCCATTTATATGTTTTCACCTATACAGCAGGTATAAGTTGTTTTTTTATGCATGAAACTGATACAGATGGATAGATTGCATTTTTCTGATATTTTTTCATACATAAATTATTTCAATCTGAGCTACGGTTGAATTTCTATGATTTTTTGAAGTTTTGGGCATTTTCTGGAAATTCCTGAATAAGAATAAATCCAGAAAATTGTATTACTGCGTCAGCATTGAGTAAGCATGACGTTAGAAAGTCAACTACGGCTGACTGGGGTCAAACCTGACATGTGGGGTCCACACGTCAGTGTCATAGTTAGTTAACAGAGTTAATTAGATATTAAACTAATCCTAACAGAAAGATTAGCAGGGCCGGGTCCCACCTGTCATTGACCGTGGGTAGTCAAACCCCAGGTCAACTGGGGGTTAGACCCTACCAAACCCATCATGCTTAGCGCCGGGCGACCACGGAGCTCGGCGGAGTCTCACTGGAGGCCACGAGAGCGCGGCCGGGGCACCAGAGGTCGCCCGCCTCCCGCATCCAGGGGAGCAAAGCGGAGGGTCTGCGGGCGGCGGAGCTCGCCAGAGCGAGGCTTACGGCGGCCGGAGCTCGGCTTCGAGTGGGATCGGGCTGCGGGGCACAGGGAGGCCACCCGAGGGCTCTGCGGCACCCTCGTGGCACCAGGAGCACGTTGGGGTGCTCGGTTTGGGCGGAGGCGGCCGAGACGACGACGGTGACATGGACGGCGGCGAGAGGCTTCGGCCGTGGTGGGGAGGAGGGCTACGGCGTGCGGGCAGCTAAACGGAGAGAGGGGAACGGTGGCGGAGCTCACCGCGGACTCGACAGGCTTGATGGCGAGCTCGGGGACGCACTGGAGACGGCGGGGCGGCGAAGACGATCTCCGGCGACCGGAGATGAAGACGGCGGCGATGGCGACTCCCCAGGGCCTCCCGAGGCGCGTAGTTCGACGGAGATGACGAGGGAGTCAGCGAGCTTCCGACACGACGGAGGGGCGAGGGGACGACGATGGCCGCGGTGGTGCTCGTCGGCGGCGGCGGACGCGTTCGGACGCGCGCGAGAAAGAGCGAGGGAGAAGAGGGGAGGCCAGGGGAGAGAGACAGAGCGGTGTGGGGCGGCGCGTGGCCTCACGCGGGGCATCCAGGCGTCGAGGGAGAGGCCAGGCAGGCAGGTGGCGTGGCCGGACGCGTATCCGCGCGCGCCGGGTGCGTGCCCCTGTCCTCCTGGCGCGAGGAAGGGGACGACTGGCATTGCCAGTCGGTGGGCCAAGCCTGCTAGACATTGGGCTGCACAGGAGGTAAGTGCAGGTGGGTTTCTTCCTTTTGTTTAATTTTTCTATTTTCTCGACATTTGTTTTGATTTAATTAAAATACTAAATCATTTTATTTTCTTATGCCAATTTTTGTAGGAGCTATTTATATTATTCCGTAACTCCTCAACAACTAGCATAATTTTTGGACATATATTATATATATAACATATATATATCCAAGGCAAATATTTACTACATTAATTCAAATGGCCAAAAATAAATACTTCTGAGCTCCCAAAAATATTTGTTAGAATTTTACCTCTGACCAATATTTTTAGAGAAAACAGGAACATTTTCTTGGGCCAAATTGAAACAATTTTATTATCTGGGTCATTTCCAGAAATGATTATGAGGGTTTCACAAATCCCCATTTCAAAATTAAATGGAATTTAAACATGATGCACAAGTGACTAGCTAGCCTAGGTCATACCAGAACTAGGGATGTGACATGAGACTACTTGACCAAATAAAAATCTAGCCTTTTCCCAATTTTAAGTCTTGGCAGATTTTAGCCACTTAGCACAAGTCAAGCAATCAACCTACACATGCAATTCTAAGAGTATAGCAGCAGAATATAAATCATTGCATATGAAGGTAAAATGGACGAGTTTGGAGGGAGAAAACGCAATGTAGACACGAAGATTTTTCCCGTGGTTCCGATAGGTGGTGCTATTGTACATCCACGTTGATGGAGACTTCAACCCATGAAGGGTAACGGCTGCGTGAGTCCACGGAGGGCTCCACCCATGAAGGGTCCAGGAAGAAGCAACCTTGTCTATCCCTCCATGGCCATCGCCCATGAAGGACTTCCCTCACTAGGGTAGATCTTCATGAAGTAGGTGATCTCCTTGCCCGTACAAACTCCTTGGTTCAACTCCACAATCTTGACGGAGGCTCCCAACTAACACCTAACCAATCTAGGAGACACCACTCTCCAAAAGGTAATAGATGGTGTGTTGATGATGAACTCCTTGCTCTTGTGCTTCAAATGATAGTCTCCCCAACACTCAACTCTCTCTCACAGATTTGGATTTGGTGGAAAGATTATTTGAGTGGAAAGCAACTTGGGGAAGGCTAGAGATCAAGATTCTTGTGGTTGGATTCGAATGTCTTGGTCTCAACACATGAGTAGGTGGTTCTCTCTTAGAAAATGAATGTTGGTAGTGTAGGCACGTTCTGATGGCTCTCTCCATGAATGGAGGAGGGGTGGAGGGCTATATATAGCCTCCACACAAAATCTAACTGTTACACACGATTTACCAAACTCGGTGGGACCGAATAGTGAAACTCGGTCAGACCGATTTAGTTCAAAATGTGAACATTAGGCTTTTCGATGGGACCGATGCGCTAGGGTTAGGGCATAACTTGATCTCGGTGAGACCGATCACATGAACTCGGTGAGACCGATTTCAGTAATAGGCAAATAGAGAGTTGGTCAGGAAAACTCAGTGGGACCAATCGCTCATTTCGGTGAGACCGAAATGTTACGAAAAGGAAAGAGAGAGTATGCATTGCAAACTCAGTGGGACCGATTGCTCATCTCGGTTAGACTGAAACGTTACGAAGGGAAACAGAGAGTTAGCAATCCTTTCTCGGTGAGACTGAGATCCCTATCGGTGAGACCGAGCTGATTAGGGTTTCTGGCTATGTCTATGTAAAATGAACTCGGTAGCGCCGGATAGATCAAATCAGTGGGGCCGAGTTTGACTTTAGGTTTACGACATATGTGGAAATGAAAGACTGATTAGGGCTTTTGGAGCATATCACTAAGCATTTTGAGCAAGCAAGTCATTAAGCAACACCTCATCCCCTTTTAATAGTATTGGCTTTACCTATGAACTCAATGTGATCTTGGATCACTAAAATGAAAATGTAGAGTCTTGAGCTTTTGCCAATATGTGTTGAGGGAGTCATGGATTAGGGGGTCTCCGGACAGTCGGACTATATCCTTTGGCCGGACTGTTGGACTATGAAGATACAAGATTGAAGACTTCCTCCCATGTCCGGATGGGACTCTCCTTGGCATGGAAGGCAAGCTTGGCAATGCGGATATGTGGATCTCCTCCCTTGTAATCGACTCTGTGTAACCCTAGCCCCCTCCGGTGTCTATATAAACCGGAGGGTTTAGTCCTAGGACAACAACAATCATACCATAGGCTAGCTTCTAGGGTTTAGCCTCTACGATCTCGTGGTAGATCAACTCTTGTAATACTCATATCATCAAGTACAATCAAGCAGGAAGTAGGGTGTTACCTCCATCGAGAGGGCCCAAACCTGGGTAAACATTGTGTCCCCGGACTCCTGTTACCATCCGCCTTAGACGCATAGTTCGGGACTCCCTACCCGAGATCCGCCGGTTTTGACACCGACATTGGTGCTTTCATTGAAAGTTCCACTGTGCCATCATCATAAGGAAGTCTGCCTCGTCTCGTTGTCAGGGACAACGTCACCTCTGGCGGAGCCCTGGCTGTAGGCCAAACTCTCCGACTAGGCGGCTTCATCATGACCGCCCGTTCGGCCGCCGCGCCGACGATGACTTCTCGGGTCCTCGAAAACAGCCTCCACATCGGCTCGGAGCTTACCGAGCGGATGTATCCAATGGAGCTCTCCTCTTTGAATGAGCTCTTGGATCGCATCGCCGCTTTGGGAGTCGCTATGGACTATGATCGGATTGGGCTTAAACCCGACCAAAGGGAGATTAACTCTCCGCCGGTCACCCATCAGATAGCGGTGGTGGAGGAACAATGTGGCGATTCTTCCTCTATCTTGAGGACTAGATATGTCCGGATTCCCGAGCTCTCCGAGCCGGATACCTGTCTACAGGAGGACATCACCCAAACCCTGAACCTAGAATCAGGCAGTAAACCGGAGCCCGAACTTCCAAGATCGGAAAATCCTCCTCCCTTGGGTCTCAGACCGGGTCAAGGTCCAGACTTAAATCCACCCACCCACCCAGATATAAATGATCTTTCCCACATCAGACAAGAGCCCCAGGAGACAGTACATCACTATTGGGCCAGATTCCTCCTTGTATTGAACAAGGTCAAGGACTGTCGCGGGGAAGACGCTATTTCATTCATTTGCAATAATTGCACGGACAAGGGAATCCTGAACGCCATAAGTCGCCGTGACATAACACGTCTCGCAGACTTGACGGACATAGTATGGAAAGCGTCTGGAAAACCCAAACAAAATTTTGGGATAATCCGGCTCTAACAGAACCCCCAGTCCAAATTAAAAGGGTGCACTCTCATAAGTCGCTTGATTCAATCACAAAGAAGCAAAAGCCCACTACAGGGCGTGGAACCGTATTGGAGGGATGGCTTAACGGGCCCTGCAAAATCCACAGTATAGCGGATACCATACCAACTCACAGCGTGAGAGCATGTTGGGTACTCCGGCAGGTGGCCAAGAGCGGTGAGGATCTCCTCATTCAAAACACCACAGAGCACCATCCCGTGGATAACAATACAGTATTGACAGTCTTCGAGACCTTCGCCTCAAATAATAGGCGTAAGCGAGCACTCCGCAGCCTTGCCGAAGTCTGCCACGTGGCAGCAATAAATCCATGGAGCGACACGGCTATCACCTTCAATGCCAGTGACGAACCTAAATTCTGAACAGCCCGAGCACCAGCCGCCTTGGTCCTCAGTCCAATTGTGGACGGCTTTCGGCTTACTAAAGTGCTCATGGACGGCGGCAACGGATTAAACCTCATTTATGAGGAGACTCTTCAAAAAATGGGAATAGACAGAAACCACATCGAGCAAAGCAGCACGACCTTCAGAGGAATCATCCCCATTAGGGAGGCACGTTTTGCTGGGCAAATCACACTAGACGTGGTATTCGGCACTCTGGAGAATTACAGGTCCGAAGAAATTACATTCCAAGTGGCCCCGTTCAGTAGCGGATACCACGCCCTTCTAGGGCGGGAAGCATTCACGATCTTCCAAGCCATACCCCATTACGGGTACATGAAGCTCAAAATGCCCGGGGCCAATGGAATCATCACTCTAGCCAGTGATCCGGACATAGCACTCCGCGCCGAAAACAAAACAGCCGCACTAGCCCTCGAGGCATTATCCGAAGCCCTTGCGGCGGAGGAATTAACTGCGCTGCGCTCCATAGTGGACAGGGACGACGTGATACTCGACAAAAGATCCAAGTCCACCTCTTTTAAACCAGCGGATGAAATAGTCAAATTCCAAGTCCACCCAACGGACTCTACAAAAACAGCATCCATCGGGGCATAGTTAAACCCCTCTATAGACGCCGCACTACGGGAGTTCCTGCGCGAGAATTGGGACATATTCGCCTGACATCCCTCACACATGCCAGGAATCCCACGCAGGCTGGCCGAGCATAGCGTTAACATTCTAAAGGGATTCAAGCCGGTCAAGCAGACTCTTCGGCGTTTCTCTGAACCTAAGCGACAAGCCATGGGAGAGGAACTAGCCAAGTTACTGGAGGCCGGATTCATTAGAGAAATAAAACATCCGGACTGGCTAGCAAACCTGGTAATGGTACCAAAGAAGGATAAATCCTGGCGCCTATGTGTCGATTTCATGGACCTTAACAAGGCTTGCCCTAAGGATCCCTTCCCTCTCCCCCGCATCGATCAAATTATCGACGCTACTGCAGGACACGACTCATTGTGCTTCCTTGACGCATACTCCGGTTACCACCAAATTAAGATGGCGGAGTCCGATCAAGCCGCAACGGCATTTATCACTCCATACGGACCCTTTTGTTTTAACACAATGCCCTTCGGGCTCAAAACGCCGCGGTATAACGTATCAACGCATGATTCAGACATGTCTGGAAAAGCAGATCGGCAAAACAGTGGAGGCATACGTAGACGATGTGGTCGTTAAAACCAGAAACGTCGAATCCTTAATAGAAGATTTGAAGCTCATGTTCGACAATCTCCGAACATATGACATCAAGCTCAATCCGGAAAAATGCGGTTTCGGCGTGCCCGCCGGAAAGCTCCTGGGCTTCATAGTCTCCAGTAGAGGAATTGAAGCAAATCCGGCCAAAATCCGAAGCTCATCACGATTGGCTATCCCAACTGACCTCAAGCAAATCCAGAAGTTAACTGGATGCGTGGCGGCCTTAGCCGCTTTATCTCCTGACTAGGGAAGAAGGCACTCCCCCTTTATCGCCTTCTCCAGCGCACCGAACACTTCGAGTGGACGGACACAGCCACGGCCGGATTGGAAGAAATAAAAGCCATCCTGGCCACGAACCCAATCTTGGCCGCGCCAAATGTCGGCGAACCAATGCTTTTATATATAGCGGCAACTCACCAAGTTGTAAGCATAGTGCTCGTCGTCAAATGAGAGACGGACGGACATAAATTCCCGCTTCAAAAGCCGGTGTACTATGTATCCACTGTCCTCACTCCATGCAAATCATGGTACCCACATTATCAAAAGATAGCATACGCGGTATTTGTGGCATCCTGGAAACTACGACACTACTTTCAAGAGTGTTCAATCACGGTGGCCTCGGAAGTACCACTCAACGACATAATAAACAACCGCGATGCCACGGGCCGGATTGCCAAATGAGCCATTGAGCTCCTCCCTAAAGCGCGTACTCCAATTGGATCATGCACTTTGACGGCTCTAAAATGCTGGCTGGTCTGGGGGCTAGCGTCGTCCTGACGTCCCCCACCGGAGATACAGTCCAATACGTACACCAAATACTATACACAGACTCCAACAACGCAGCCGAATATGAAGCCCTATTACATGGTCTCCGGATGGCAGTTTCCATGGGCATTCAACACTTGGAGGTGCGTGGGGACTCGAACCTCGCTATTTCTCAAATAAATGGAGATTTCGATGCCAAGGATCCGAAAATGGCGGCATATCGCAGTGCCGTCCTCAAAATGTCAGCTCGGTTCGAGGGGCTTGAATTCCACCATGTGGCTCAGGAAAACAATCAGGCGGCGGATATCCTTGCCCGTATCGGCGCTAAGCGCGACCCTGTCCCACCTAACATCTTTTTGGAAAGGCTGTTTAAGCCATCCGTGGTATGGGAAGGGGACACCGGTAACAATAGTCCGGACCCGGCCACAACACCAGATACCGAACACTCTGACACAATCGGAGGCTCTGCCATCGAAATAACACCTTCAGCCCACGTTATAATGGCTGTCATCGCCCCGTGGACAGAACCATTCCTAGCCTACCTAACCAGGTAGGAACTACCTGAAGACCAAAATGAGGCACGCTGCATAGTGCGGCGATCTAAAGCCTACAAGGTCCACGAGGGAGAGCTCTATAAGAAAAGCACTACCGGAGTCCTTCAAAGGTGCATCTCTGAAGAGGAAGGGCGGAAGCTTTTGGCAGAAATCCATGCTGGACTGGGCGGCCATTACGTTGTAGCCCGGGCCCTTGTAAGCAAGGCCTTCCGTACAGGTTTCTATTGGCCGACGACCCGAGCAGACGCACAGGATCTAGTCCAATGTTGCGTCGGTTGCCAGCTTTTTGCAAACCAAACCATATGCCGCCTACCGCTCTCCAAACAATCCCCATCACTTGGCCCTTTGTGGTCTGGGGGCTCGATATGGTCAGACCCCTCAGAGGTGGAACCCATAAGAAAAAATATTTACTGGTCATGGTGGATAAATTCACCAAATGGATAGAAGCCAAACCCGTTAAAACGACTGAATTCGGACCGGTGATAGACTTCATATCTGGGGTCGTACACCATTATGGAATCCCCCATAGCATCATCATTGACAACGGCACGAAATTTACAGCCGACGAGGTAAAACTTTGGTGCAGCAACATGGGCATTAAGCTCGATTATGCTTCTGTCTATCACTCGCAAACTAACGGTCAAGTCGAGAGAGCAAATGGTCTTATTATGAGCGGCATCAAACCCAGATTAGTGCGGTCTTTAAAGGAATCCAACACGCACTGGGTAGAGGAGCTCGACTCCGTGCTATGGGGGCTGCGGACCACGCCGAATCGCACTACCGGATACACACCGTTTTTTATGGTGTACGGGGAAGAGGCGGTTCTGCCCTGCGACATAATTCATGACTCACCTCGAGTGCACATGTACGAAGAAAAAGAGGCCGAGCTCGATCGGCAGGACAGCTTGGACGCCCTGGAGGAGGAGCGAGACGCGGCAAAAGCCCATTCCACATTCTATCAGCAACAGGCTCGAAGGTATCAAAGCAGAGAAGTACGAGCCAAAACCTATAACATTGGCGAACTAGTTCTATGCCTGTCGGAGAAGAAAAAGAACAAGCTCAAGCCCAAATGGGAAGGTCCCTGCATTATTGACCAGGTTCTGACTGGTGCAGCGTACCGTCCGTGGGATGCATCGGACAATCAACTCGAGCCAAATCCATGGAATGCGTCCAGACTCCGAAGATTCTACGCCTAGTGCCGAACTCTATGTTCGTCTCCTTACCCCTGGTAAATTTTTGCATATCCGTTATCTGTCTTTTCTCTCTTTCTTCCTTCTTTTTCCTTAAAGCCTTAAAAGGCTAACTTGTGTCTTGACTGCACAATCTTGACGCGTTAACCGCGCTCATTATACCTGGGGGGCTTCTTACACAGAAGCTTAGTATAGTTATTCTTCTGGGCTTTATGCCCCACACATGCGTTATTCTTTCGCATGTACCTTTTTTCGCCATTATATGCACCGATATGACTTAAGTTTTTGCCAAGCTGGGTTGCCTGGCTCTTGTGTTCATGCCCTACGTTCCCGTTAATTCTGCTAGGGCATAAAGGGAGCACCTCTATGATTATTACTGCCGGGTCAGCCAGATGTGTACCTCAGACTGGGTGAAGCTGAAAGCTAACGTTCTTAAGGGAATATTCGGTCGGTGAACAAAAGATGACTTTTATTTATTTCTGATACATGCCCCCGGATGTTTATAGCCTGCGTTCCTTTTCGCAGTTCAGACATGCACATTAGGGCATGCGTACCCAGGGAAAGGAACCCTTAATGGAACTATTCTCCCTGGAAGATGTTTCTTACTATCCATGTAATATAACATAGCTAGTTGGATACTTATGCATTCAAGCACTTATGACCCCTACGCCTGGTCTCCACGCATACCCGGTTTTTACATAACCGAAGCGGGTATTCGGATACACTCGGACTATCGGGTCCAGAGGTCGGGTTAAAAGGTCCGCCATGACAAATGATTTACAATCCGCTAGGGACATTATATATGTCACTTAAAGTACACAGTCACTTAGATTGACTAAATTCTTCTTCTATACCATCCAACAGGCTGTCTAGCCTACAATCCTATTGGGAATACTTTGCGGCTAATTCTACTTGGTTATACACCAAACTGACGGGGATCTCTTTCCCATCGGGTCCCACTGGTCCGACCTCGGCCATGTGGTTTGGGCCAGCTTTGGTATATCGCGTCTTCAAAGATGGCCTGTGCTTCCTTGGCGCCTTTGCTCAAGGCTGATATCTTCCATAATTGGAAGCGCCGCCGCTCCTTGAGCTTCTCTATAAGCTCCCGCATGCCTCCTGGCAGGGAGGCGGATGGCCACAAGGCTTGGGCAATACCCTGCATCACCTGCCGAACTTGTTCGTGCAGTTGTGACAGCTCTGGTAGAAGATCACCCGCATACCCGGGCATCTCCTCCGCAGAACAACCCGTCAGCATACCTACAGACATTACTCTGTTAGCCGGCTTCTTCGCCGAACTGTTTCGAGAGTTCGTTCAAGCACTTGCTGAAAATGCAGCGTTGAAGCCGCTTATTCTCCTTCACGAGTCCGAGAGCTGGGCTCGGAAATCTTTCAGTTCCACGCCCAGCTGGATATTGGCGTCATGGAGATCATTTTTCTCCTGCCTGACCCGCGTAAGCATGCGCTCGCCAGCATTTAGCTGTCGATTAGCACGTTGCCCATCCCCTGGCACGGCCTCCGGATTCACTCCGGAGTCGTCTGCAATATCTATTGTTAGATTTGCATGCATGCCACATACGCTCTGGTACCGGTTATTCTTAGCAATGGAAACAAGTGTTACCAGAGGGGGCCTTCTCGGACTCCTTCAACGCGGAAACTGCGGCCCGTAGCTGGGCTTTGCACTCTTCCAGCGCTTGAGACAATTGGGTATTCTTCTCTATAAGAACTTGCACAAATATACAACGATCCTTAAATCAGTTGTGTCAACTGTTTCAAGTCTCGGGGGCTACTGATATATATATAATCATCAGATTTTCTTACCCGTATATCCTTTACATACTGGTCCGTGGCTCTGGCAAGACCATTCTGAGCTGCACGGATGTACGCGTCTCCTGAGTTGAAGGCATCAAACGCCTCTTGGGAGAAACAAGCGTCAAGAAGTACGGCCCGGCGACGCCTGTGATTCATGGCGCTCTCCACTTTGGAATTTGTAGCGGATATTCTATCCGCATCCTCTGTAGGAGGAGCATCCGGGGTTCGCCCCGTGTTAGCTTCTGCCTCTATGTCCGGCCTCGGAGCCCGACTGGTGGAAGCGTGATCGGCAACTTCTCCGGATATAGTCCAGCGAGCGTTTTTCCTACTAGGAAACACATACGTTATTATATTTTAAAAGACGACAACCACGGAGCGAGGTTCTGTATCATACCTCTGCATCGACGTCTCAGTCCTGACCGCCTTCCTTTTTAGCCTACCCAGCTTCGATGCCCCTTGTTGGCGAGTCACTGCGGGTTCGGCATGGCATCCCAACGGCCTTCCCTGTAAAACACCATATGTGTATGGCAGGTGAGATGCTGAAAGGATCGAGAAGATGTGTCTAGAGGGGGGGAGGGGGGTGATTAGACACTAAGTACCAAAAAGGGCGGGTTTTTTAACTTCTTTAAGTTGGAGTGGAGTTTTGGCACAAGTTTAACAAACACAATACATAATTCAAGCAAGCATGCAAAGAGTATATGAGCAGCGGAAAGTAAAGCAAGCAACTTGCAAGAATGTAAAGGGATGGGATTGGAGGATTCAAACGCAATTGGAGACACGAATGTTTTTGTCGTGGTTCTGATAGGTGGTGCTATCGTACATCCACGTTGATGGAGACTTCAACCCATGAAGGGTAACACTTGCGTGAGTCCACGGAGGGCTCCACCCACGAAGGGTCCACGAAGAAGCAACCTTGTCTATCCCACCATGGCCGTCGCCCACGAAGGACTTGCCTCACTAGCGGTAGATCTTCACGAAGTAGGCAATCTCCTTGCCCTTACAAACTCCTTGGTTCAACTCCACAATCTTGTCGGAGGCTCCTAAGTGACACCTAGCCAATCAAGGAGACACCACTCTCCAAGAAGTAACAAATGGTGTGTTGATGATGAACTCCTTGCTCTTGTGCTTCAAATGATAGTCTCCCCAACACTCAACTCTCTCCCACAGGATTTGGAATTGGCGGAAAGAAGATTTGAGTGGAAAGCAACTTGGGGAAGGCTAGAGATCAAGATTCATATGGTAGGAATGGAATATCTTAGCCTCAACACAAGGGTAGGTGGTTCTCTCTCAGAAAATGTGTATTGGAATTGTAGGTTCGTTCTGAAGGCTCTCTCCATGAATGAAGTCTGGGTGGAGGGGTATATATAGCCTCCACACAAAATCTAACCGTTACACACAACTTGCCAAACTCGGCGGGACCGAATTGAGAAACTCGGTCAAACCGATTTAGCAAATCTAGTGACCGTTATGATTTTCGGTGGGACCGACATGCAACTCGGTAGGACCGATATGGTTAGGGTTAGGGCATAACGTAATCTCGGTGAGACCGATTACACAAACTCGGTTAGACCGATTTTGGTAATAAGCTAACCAAATGAGTTGGCTGTGCAAACTCGGTGAGACCGATTACACAAACTCGGTGGGACTGATTTTGGTAATAAGCTAACCAGAGAGTTTGCATTGTAATCTCGGTAGTGCCGATTACTTAAACTTGGTGAGACCGATTTTGGTAATGGACATACACAGAGAGTTTACAATCCCATCTCGGTGAGACCGAGATCCCAATCGGTGAGACCGATTTGCCTAGGGTTTGTGGCAGTGGCTAAGACATCTGAACTCGGTGGCGCCGGATAGAAAGAATCGATGGGGCCGAGTTAGACTTTGGGTTTAGGACATATGTGGATGTGGGAAAGTAGTTGAGGGCTTTGGAGCATATCACTAAGCACTTTGAGCAAGCAAGCCATTAAGCAACACCTCATCCCCTCTTGATAGTATTGGCTTTTCCTATAGACTCAATGTGATCTTGGATCACTAAAATAGAAAATGTAGAGTCTTGATCTTGAAGCTTGAGCCAATTTTTTGTCCTTAGCATCTTGAAGTGGTTCCACATCGTCCATGCCACTCCATTGTTGAACTTGTCTGAAACATACTAGATAAAAGTGTTAGTCCAACAAGAGATATGTTGACATTAATTACCAAAACCACCCAGGGAGCACTTGTGCTTTCAATCTCCCCTTTTTGGTAATTGATGACAACATACATCAAAGCTTTTGATAAAGATATAAATAATAGCAAGTAAAGCTTTGGATAGACATGTAACAAGCATAGGCTCCCCCTACATGTATGCAATCATGTGAATATGGAATATAGAAGCATGTGAGAGCATAACCATGACAGAGAAGGCAATGTGTTACATGTATGTTGGCTATATACATCAGAGCAAAAGATGTGAATATGGGAAATGTACCTTCATGCTCATGAGTCCTTCTTGCAAACAATATGTACATCAGCAAGAATTCCTCATAGACATGATTGTGATGCATATACTTACCTTGTGGTCTTGAGTTGGCTTAGGATGGAATGAACCTGCGTAAACAAGGTTAGATAACACAGATACACCTACTAGCCAGAGCAAACAAAAGAAACCACAAGAGTACCAAGACTGGGATGACATGTAGAGAGTGAGTACTGAGTACCACAATAGATATTGACATGTCCCTAAAGGTAAAGATGTGCAATGAATTTAAAGAATTTCTTCCCTTAGATGTCTTGCTCCCCCTGAATCTAGCATGGGATACTGGGAGAAGATAGGGAACAGAAAATCAGAGCAAAATGCAAAATTAGAGCTCAAGGAAACAAATGAACAGAGCTAATGCAAATAAGCACATCTGAACATGTATTTCCCCTCAACAAGACATGTGGCATCTCTCCTATTTGAACACCAAGCATCTTGGATCCTTGAAGATTACTCTCTCCTTGAGTATTCTCTCCTCCTAGAGATATCTCTCTCCCCCTGTTGAAGTGATGCCTGTTGAAGTGATAAGCTTTGATGTGATCTCTCTCTCCCCCTTTGACATCAGTTTCCAAGAAGGGCCTTCTGGAATTTGTCATGGATGGGTTTGGTCCTTGAGTCATAGCACAAAGCACTGATAAAAATGTGATGCTTGTAGAGAACAAGATTTATTAAGTGGAGCTGGATCAAGAGTAGTGCAGGAATAAATGGCAAAATGTTTTTCCTGTTGCAAAATCGGTGGCACCGAGTGGTATGCTTCGGTTGCACCGAACAACTTCGGTTAGACCGAAAACAAGAAACCGGTGGAACCGAGTTCATCACAGAGAAAAACACTTGTCACCTCAGCTCACTGGACAAGTAAGATCTCACAAGGATTTGCAAGGAATTAACTGAAAGATTTGCAATGAATTGGATGCAGGGAATGCAGAACAAATAGAAAAGAAAAGAAATCTAGATGAAGTTTTTTTTTGAAAGGGGAAACAAATATGCATGAGACAAATGCAAAAGGAAACACAAGAGAACTTCATCTAGAATTGGGCGGTGACAAAGTCACCTATGTTAGAGTATATTGACTTAGGAGTCAAGTGAGATCACTTGATCATAGGTCATACTCATCGTTTAAGCTCAAAATGGGGTTGCCATTTTTCGTTTAAGCATCTTGATGTTTTCACATCTTGTCGAGTTTCTTTGACTCATGACTTGGAGTAAAGCTTCTCTAAGATGGAATAACATACCTTGGGTGGTGGTGTTGATCGTGATCATGTAGTTGAACTTGTGTGGGTTGCTCAAGGTTGACGTAGCTCATCAAGAGTTGGGAGCACCACTTGGAATTTGAGTTCATCTACCTACATGGGTTAGTTCTTGCAAGGAAGAGCACTTGTGTATCCAAAATGACAATCATGAAACTCAACATACATTTTGTCAAAGGATATGTTTGAACGGTTTCGTGCTTCCTTGTCTTCAACCACCATTGTGTAGAGACTTGGTGATGTAGAGATTGCTCAAGATGAGAGTGAGTTGCGATCTCATAGATTTAGATTCATCCAAGTACCTACAAGGGTTAGATAACATGCAAGATGCAAATACATCCAAGACATAAGATTATCATCATAAGAGAAATATCAAGGATTAGTCATAAGCTCAAGTCTTGCATGTATCCAATGGAGTTCCTACTCCAAGTTTGAAGCATCAATGATGTTCAATTCTCCTCTTAACCCGCAAAACACTTTCTCATCAAGTGGTTTAGTGAATATATCCGCTAATTGCTTGTCGGTGCGAACATGCTTGAGATTAATGTCACCCTTAGCAACGTGATCTTGAATGAAATGATGACGAACTTCAATATGCTTAGTTCGAGAGTGTTGCAGGATTGTGAGCAATCTTGATAGCACTTTCATTGTCACAAAGTAATGGAACATGTTTCACATATATCCCATAATATTTAAGAGTTTGGGTCATCCAAAGTAATTGAGCACAACATGTACCAGCGGCAATGTATTCCGCTTCGGCGGTGGATAAGGATACCGAGTTACATTTCTTGGAAGACCAAGACACAAGAGATCTACCAAGAAATTGACAAGTACCCGAAGTGGACTTTCTATCAACCTTGTCACCAGCATAGTCCGAGTCGGAGTAGCCAACAAGATCGAAACAATACCTCTTAGGATACCAAATGCCAAAATTTGGTGTATGTATTAAGTATGTTACTATCCTTTTCACGACCTTAAGATGACATTCCTTAGGAGCAGCTTGATATCGTGCACACATGCACACACTTAGCATGATATCGAGACGTGAAGCACATAGATATAACAATGAACCAATCATAGATCGATAAACCTTTTGATCAACCGGTTCACCATCTTTGGTCAAATCAAGATGTCCTCTAGTAGGCATGGGTGTATTCATACCTTTGCATTCTTGCATATTGAACTTCTTGAATAAGTCCTTGGTGTACTTCGTTTGAGAGACAAAGGTACCTTCCTTAGTTTGCTTGATTTGCAAACCAAGGAAGAATTTGAGTTCACTCATCATAGACATCTCAAACTTCTCCGACATGAGCTTCCCAAACTTTTCACTAAAATGAGGGTTAGTAGAACCAAATATAATATCATCGACATAAATTTGGCATACAAATAGTTCCCCATTAACCCTTTTTGTAAAAAGAGTGGAATCAATTTTACCAATTTCAAAGCCTTATTCAATAAGGAACTTGGTCAAGCATTTATACCACGCTCTAGGAGCTTGTTTAAGACCATAAAGAGCTTTGTGAAGTTTGTAAACATGATCAGGTTTCTTAGGATTAACAAAGCCGGGAGGTTGCTTAACATAAACTTCCTCCGCAATTTCACCATTTAGAAAAGCACTTTTAATGTCCATTTGGTACAAGGTGATATCATGGTGATTAGCATAAGCAAGTAAGATGCGAATGGACTCAAGTCTAGCAACGGGAGCATATGTCTCACCATAGTCCATATCTTCGAGTTGTGTGTAGCCTTGGGCGACGAGACATGCTTTGTTGCGAACCACTTGTCCATCTTCATCTTGCTTGTTGCGAAACACCCATTTGGTACCGATGATGTTGTGGTTGTTGTCGGGCTTCTCAACCAATTCCCACACTTGATTTCTCTCAAAGTTGTGTAGCTCTTCATGCATGGCCTTTATCCAATCCAGATCTTCCAATGCTTCTTCAACCTTCATAGGTTCAATGCTAGAGATGAATGAATAGTGTTCACAAAAGTTAGCTAAACGAGTTTTAGAGCGAGTGATTCTCCCGGTTTGGATATCATTGTAGATTTTCTCGATGGGATGATCTTTAGCAATTCTTGCTCGAACTCGCGAGAGCTTTTTCTTGGGTCTTGGTTGAACATGTTCTTCCTCTTCGCCTTCTTGATTGTTGGTGTTGTCGTTCGCTTGTCGTGGTGGAGAAGGAGGTTGTTGACGTTCGTCTTGGTGCACTTCCTCGTTTTCTTCATCTTGGTGTGTCCCACTTGTGGATGCTTCCATATCAACTCTTGGTTCACCTTGTCATGAGGTAGAAGCTTCCACTTGGACGGACGAGGTACTCTCCTTCACCTCCGTTGGACGAATCTTGGCAATAGGCAAGTCTTGAATTGCTTCCGAGGGGTCTTTGTCTCCTACATCAATAGGCAATTGCTGTACTTGCGAGCCGTTAGATTCATCAAACTTCACATCTACCGTTTCTTCAACCTTTCGGGTGAAATTGTTGTAGACACGGTATATGTGAGAGTTTGAGCCATAACCAAGTAGGAAACCTTCATGAGACTCAGGAGCAAATTTAGAATGAGATGCTTATCAAGAATGTAGCACTTTGAGCCGAATACTCGAAAGTATCCAAGTTGGGGTTTGTTACCGGTGAGAAGCTCGTATGCCGTCTTGCCGAGTAGCTTGTGAAGATACAAGCGATTTGTTGCATGACAAGCTGTCTCAACCGCTTCCGCCCAAAAGTGCTTTGGCGTTTTGTGCTCATCAAGCATCGTTCTCGCCATTTCGATGAGCGTCCGTTTCTTCCTCTCAACAACTCCATTTTGTTGAGATGTGTACGTTGCCGAGAACTCATGTGAAATCCCTTCTTCGTCAAGAAAGGAGTCCACATTTGCGTTCTTGAACTCCGTTCCGTTGTCGCTGCGAACCTTCTTGATTTTCACTTCAAATTGATTTTGGGCCTTCCTAGCAAAGTTTTTGAAGATCTTTTGAACCTGCGATTTATCATCGAGAAAGAACACCCACGTAAATCTTGAAAAATCATCAACTATAACTAGACCAAAAGAATTTCCACCGAGACTTTTGTAGGCGTTGGGACCAAAGAGGTCCATGTGAAGTAGCTCGAGTGGCCTCCTTGTGGTCATGATGTTCTTCACGGGATGCCTTCCTCCAACCTGTTTACACCTTGACAAGCGCTGCAAAGACTATCCTTATCAAACATGACATCGTTAAAGCCAAGGATATGATTTCCTTTAATAAGCTTGTCAAGGTTTCGCATACCAACATGACCTAGTCTTCTATGCCACAACCAGCCTTTAGAAGATTTAGCAATATAGCAAGTTCTAGGTTGAGCCTTTTTAATGAAATCAACAATGTATAGATCACCTCTCATTACACGGTAAAGACCATTTTATGATTATCTCTATGAAACACTTGGCAATCTACTTGATAAACAGGACATTGAAACCGAAATCAGCAAGTCTAGATAATCGAAAGTAAGTTGTAGCCAAGAGATTCAACGAGCATGACATTTTGTATGGAGCTATCATGTGAGATGGCCACCTTACCAAGTCCAACCACCTTACCCTTTTAATTATCACCAAAAGTGACATATTTTCGAGGGCCGTCGTTTTCAGCAAGCTCACGGAACATGTCTTTATCTCCGGTCATATGATCAGTACATCCACTATCAAGGACCTATTCCTTTCCTCCAGCCATGTAGCCTCGAAGATTTGCCATAAGATCAAAGTGTCTCATTGCATCATCAAGATCATATTCACTATCATCATCCTCATCATAGTATCCATGTTCAACATCATCTTGTGATTGATCAATTCCTAGAGAGGGTAATTCATTAGATAAATGATCATCACAATGGTCATCTTTATGAATTCTAACAGCTTCGGATATGATATCGCTAATGATCCCAACATTTCCTATAGCACACATGAGATTGGTAAGCTCAAATAGACAATCACCAAAGCTAGGATCACTAGAATTCATCTTGCTCAAGGAAATAGACTTATGGAGAATTTCATCTAAATTTTTCAAGGAATAATCTGGAAATTGTTCCTCAAGAAATTTCCATATAGTATAGGCACAATCAAGAGTAGGCAAACTAGCAATCAAGTTTTTGGGCAATCCTCTTATGATAAGATTGATGGTTCTAAGATTGCGAATCATGACAAGATCCTCTTCAGGTGAGGGATGCAAGGGATCAATATGAGGTGCACAAGGGCTAGCAATGTACTTGTTCACAGAATATTGACTGAAAATCACAAGCATCTCATTTTTCCACTCACGAAAATATTCTCCATCAAGAATAGGCACTCTATGTCTAAGACTCCCTAAGGTAGACACATCCATCTTCCTCCAAAGGTGTTTAAACCAAGGCAATGGAGACCAATGCTCTGATACCAATTGAAAGGATCGAGAAGAGGTGTCTAGAGGGGGGGTGATTAGACACTAAGTACCAAAAAGGGCAGTTTTTTTACTTCTTTAAGTTGGAGTGGAGTTTTGGCACAAGTTTAACAAACACAATACATAATTCAAGCAAGCATGCAAAGAGTATATGAGCAGCGGAAAGTAAAGCATGCAACTTGCGAGAATGTAAAGGGATGGGATTGGAGGATTCAAACGCAATTGGAGACACGGATGTTTTTGTCGTGGTTCCGATAGGTGGTGCTATCGTACATCCACGTTGATGGAGACTTCAACCCACGAAGGGTAACGGTTCTTGTGAGTCCACGGAGGGCTCCACCCACGAAGGGTCCACGAAGAAGCAACCTTGTCTATCCCAGCATGGTCGTCGCCCATGAAGGACTTGCCTCACTAGCGGTAGATCTTCATGAAGTAGGCGATCTCCTTGCCCTTACAAACTACTTGGTTCAACTCCACAATCTTGTCGGAGGCTCCCAAGTGACACCTAGCCAATCTAGGAGACACCACTCTCTAAGAAGTAACAAATGGTGTGTTCATGATGAACTCCTTGCTCTTGTGCTTCAAATGATAGTCTCCCCAACACTCAACTCTCTCTGACAGGATTTGGAATTGGTGGAAAGAAGATTTGAGTGGAAAGCAACTTGGGGAAGGCTAGAGATCAAGATTCATATGGTAGGAATGGAATATCTTGGCCTCAACACAATGGTAGGTGGTTCTCTCTTAGAAGATGTGTATTGGAAGTGTAGGTTCATTCTGATGGCTCTCTCCATGAACGAAGAGTGGGTGGAGGGATATATATATAGCCTCCACACAAAATCTAACCGTTACACACAACTTGCCAAACTCGGTGGGACCGAATTGAGAAACTCGGTCAGACCGATTTAGCAAATCTAATGACCGTTATGATTTTCGGTGGGACCGACATGCAACTCGGTAGGACCGATATGGTTAGGGTTAGGGCATAACGTAATCTCGGTGAGACCGATTACACAAACTCGGTTGGACCGATTTTGGTAATAAGCTAACCAGAGAGTTGGTCGGGCAAACTTCGGTGAGACCGATTACACAAACTTCGGTGGGACCAATTTTTGTAATAAGCTAACGGAGAGTTTTCTTTGTAATCTCGGTAGTGCCGATTACTTAAACTTGGTGTGACAGATTTTGGTTATGGACATACTCAGAGATTACAATCCCATCTCGGTGAGACCGAGATCCCTATCGGTGAGACCGATTTGCCTAGGGTTTGTGGCAGTGGCTAAGACATCTGAACTCGGTGGTGCCGGATAGAAAGAATCGGTGGGGCCGAGTTAGACTTTGGGTTTAGGACATATGTGGATGTGGGAAAGTAGTTGAGGGCTTTGGAGCATATCACTAAGCACTTTGAGCAAGCAAGCCATTAAGCAACAACTCATCCCCTCTTGATAGTATTGGCTTTTCCTATAGACTCAATGTGATCTTGGATCACTAAAATAGAAAATGTAGAGTCTTGATCTTGAAGCTTGAGCCAATTATTTGTCCTTAGCATCTTGAAGGGGCTCCATATCCTCTAGTCCATGCCACTCCATTGTTGAACTTGTCTGAAACATACTAGATAAAAGTGTTAGTCCAACAAGAGATATGTTGACATTAATTACCAAAACCACCCAGGGAGCACTTGTGCTTTCAGGTGCATATAAGGGGATCCTTCTCGGACGTTGGGACTCTTGTTTTTCTTACATGCGATGCAGGGAGTAGCCCCGGATAGTCGGCCGTGATGGCCACCATGGCATCATCGCAGCTCAATTGATAGAATATCCTGTCGATCAGCTCCACAAATATGTTCGGATCCTCTTCGAGTCCGGGATCAAGGGCCCGTTCAGGGTCCTCTGGTTGTGGAGGCAGGCTGTTGACCTCCCTTACAGCTTTTTGCAGTTCTTGCCATGAAACCTCAAGGTAAATACTTATGACGATAAATGCAGGAAGGATGGGAGTAAAAAGTGACAACTCACCCAACTTGGAGGGTTGTACATGGAGAATCCATCCCGTGGCTCAATGCGGATGAACTCCTCTTCCTCTCCCTTGAACAAATCAGACAATTTTTTTGCTAGAGCAGCAACTGAGTCCCTTACGCCCGCATCGGGTGGCATCATCTTCCCCGTTAAAATGCCACATGAGATGCCGTCGATATTGAAGTGGATGTACCCCCCACATTATACATATTGACATAACCTCGGTTATTGTCAGTCCTGATTGAGCCAGCACTTTTATTCGGCCCATCAGGTAAAGGACTTCTCCGTTATCTTCCTCCTGAGGGCTCCGTGGGCGCCAGCTTCGGCGTTTCTTCAAAGGGGCATTGTGGAACTCGGGAAGACCTATCCGAATAGGATCTGTAAGGGGGAAATCCTCCATGTAAAACCACTCCGAAGGCCAGTCTTCGTACGTCTTCTTAGGGGTACCGGACAGGTATCCGGTCCCGGCGATGCGCCATATTTCGGCTCCGCCCACTTGATATATTGACCCCTTCTGTGTACGGGGCACCAGGCAGAATAGCCTCTTCCACAGCTCGAAATGAGCTTCGCAGCCCAGAAACAGCTCGCAAAGGGCAATGTAACCAGCGATGTGTAATATGGAAGCAGGGGTGAAATTATGCAACTGGAGGCCATAAAACTCCAGGAGTCCGCGGAGGAACGGATGCATTGGAAATCTGAGTCCCCTTAATAAATAAGGGACAAGGCATACCTGGTCCCCCTTGGAGGGGTTGGGAAAGCTCTCCGCTTGCTCCCCGCCATTATAGGTGGCGAGCCCGGCTCGAACGGGGACCATATACGCTGGAGGGAGGAATCCCTGGGTTTGTAACTCTACTAATTGGCTGTGCGGGACGGAACACTTCTTCCAGTCACCCGGCTTAGGGCGACGGGAGCGAGAGGAGGAGCTGCGAGGGCCGGCCATGTTGGAATGTATTTTTCCGAGTGCGCCCTGATGGATACTCGCCGTGGGAGGATGGTGTGATCTGGATCTAAGAATCCCCATCTCTTTAATAGACAGTTTACTCACATGGCTAGGGTGGTAAATGTAAAAATGCCCTGGCTTCTCGCATTCGCTCGACACGTGGAAGATAGCCATTATTAGGTGCGGAAGCCAAGAATTGCAACATTTATGGGAAGTCGGACACTACTCAGCAGGTATTCAGAATTTGGAGAAGAACCCGCCTTGCAATGCCGTAGACAATCTGCGTGCCGGACTTATCGTCATTGAAGCCTGGTTCGGGGGCTACTGAGGGAGTCCTGGATTAGGGGGTCTCCGGACAGCCGGACTATATCCTTTGGTCGGACTATTGGACTATGAAGATACAAGATTGAAGACTTCCTCCCGTGTCCGGATGGGACTCTCCTTGGCATGGAAGGCAAGCTTGGCAATGCGGATATGTGGATCTCCTCCCTTGTAACCGACTATGTCTAACCCTAGCCCCTTCGGTGTCTATATAAACCGGAGGGTTTAGTCCGTAGGACAACAACAATCATATCATAGGCTAGCTTCTAGGGTTTAGCCTCTGCGATCTCGTGGTAGATCAACTCTTGTAATACTCATATCATCAAGATCAATCAAGCAGGAAGTAGGGTGTTACCTCCATCGATAGGGCCCGAACCTGGGTAAACATTGTGTCCCCCGCCTCCTATTACCATCCGCCTTAGACGCACAGTTCGGGACCCCCTACCCGACATCCGCTGGTTTTGACACCGACATGTGTCCTTACACTACAAGAAATATGTCAACTTGTGACCATCACTATTGGTCGCTGAAAGGTCATTGTTTTTTATTTGCGACCTTTTTGTGACCAAAAACAGATGGTTAAAAGCTGGCCGTCGTAAACAGAAATTAATGACCTTTTTCTGAAATGGGAAAGGTCGTTGGTTAAACAACCAATTTTTTGGTCATTGGTTGTCTGCTCAGGCCACATCGGATCCAACGTGGCAATCTGACGTGGCAAAATTGCGACCAATTGAATTGGTCGTTGATAAGAATCAGCCCGGTCCAATTGAGTGTTCTACATGGGCCAATCCCAACAAATTCAGCCTTTTATATTTTTTCCTATTAATTTTGGTCAGCTACATGGGCCAGGCCCAACATTTTAGCCTTTTTATTTTTGGGCCATGGCCTTTTTGTCTAAACAATTTCCTTTTCCTTTTTTCTATGTAATGGGTCCAGTAGTCAGATGGGTCCCGGTTGTTAGGTTCTGGAGGTTCTGGTAATTGGGTCCCATCTATCAGGCTCATATTCTGCATATTTCAACCAGCAGACAAAAATCACACATGATACTTCAAATAAGAGCAACCAGATCATGTAATACAATCACAATCATAGTAACAAGCCCTATCCGTGCCAATACATATGACCATGTGTAGAACAGTACTTTACAAGCTCTACAAGTGTAATACAATAGCGCTTTACAAGAGAAATGACAACATGCCGGACTCGCTAGGCGACCGTAGTCAAATGAACAACATGTCAGACTCGCTGGATGACCATAATCAGGGCTAGGAACAAAACAAAACAACAACATGCCTTCCTCGGTCACCCTGTTACATGAATCAGCAGAGAAGAATATAAAAAGTGAGGCAAGTATATTATGAACAGACCATTCAAGAAACGGAAACTTATTTAGAATGATAACACGAATTGAGCTAGTACCATGCTTTTTGTTCTCCATCTAGTTAAAATGAGATAACTCGTTCATACAAGAAAACAGAGACACAATATGAATACACAGCAGGATTGACAAGTACACAGCAGGATTCAATAATTTTTTAGGATCACAGGACACCAATATAAGCTATAATTGACAAGTACACAACAATATTCAATTCATCTTGCCCATATACAGCAACCAACAGACATCTAACATTTCAGCATGCACATACAATTTATTTACTTATTTTTGAGCAAAACCGCCCACTACCAAACAGAATGTCCTTTCATTTGATAAGTAAAAATAGCAGGCCAAAGAAAGGAAAGCGTGCAACAGACACATTACAGATGAGCAAGATACAAGAGGTCAACACACAAGTCATATCATATATTCTGTTAATCTTTAACACATCATATAGAATTATGAACTTGACAGTCGTCGGTCTAACCATATCACGCAAGCAACGACATAAAAACTAATTAACAGTACTATATATGATGCAGCATACGGACATAATTTCTACCTTGTTATCATCAGGGAGCAACAGGGGTGGGGGAAGATTTCGATCGGCTCCGTGTCAGCTGCCATCACCGCAAACTCGGAGTCTTGGTAGCTAGGGAAAACAGAAAATGGAGATTAAAAATCATAGGAACTGAAATTAGCAGGACCGACCAAAGCATGCACCTAAGGACTGGTCACCTTCAAGGTAGAACAATGAATTAACTAGTTTTAGTCAAACTCGTAAGCATGCACATACCAACGTACATACGAATTGAACCAGAATCCATATATGTCTCTGCACTTAATTGCAGGTTCTATCCAACTTGCACTGGAAAGAGTACAACCTCGTTTACTAGCAGCCAAACAAAAGATTCAGGTTCTAGGCTTGGTGCATGAATCCTACTATCGTAGACACACAAAGAGGAAAGAGTTGAGCAGGAGAAAGAATTCATTCATCTTTATTGTTCCAGTAGCAGGAGGTACAGCTTGGCTACAGTTTTAGAAAGGACTCTTGAGTTTGCTCGAACCAAAAAGAAATAAAGTGATGCATATTTGTTCATAGATACAAGAAACGGAAGATCCAACTAGATTCAGTCGAAGTTTCAGCAAACTGCACACACGTACAATTATTTAACTTGTTTGTGATGAGCAAATTAAAGTTGGCCCCTGCCAAACAAAATGTGATTTCAGGAAGTCAAAGAAAGGCAGGCGTACAACATATGTCAAGTCAATACATTTTCATAACAAGCTAAACCTGAAGGATAAAGCATAAGATTTCACCCACCCCAAACTTAAGTATTTGGTGGTACAATGAAAGAGCACTTCATCCAAATATCTTTCTGTTCTATGATTTTGGTTTCAGCTATTTACTAATGAAACAGAATAATAAGTATTAACCAGTCCAAACAAGCACCTCACTGACATAAGAAGTGTTGCCACCAATTCAACTTACTTCATGCCGAGATTGATGTGCTCATGGATACCGAAGCAAAGCATTCGGTGTCGCTGAAGTTCCTCCTGAGCAGCTTGTACTCCTTCAAATTCAGGCCACTCTCCAGCAGCTGCATCGCCTTCGGACCCCTGATAGTCACGTAGCACGCAATCTTCTCATTACGCCTGATACCGAACGACCTGACAATGTACCTTGCTGCAATAGCACAATATCGTTCCTATTAGGACCACCAATATTAACCACAATTGACATGTGCACCAGGACCAACTCGGATTTAAGAAACTCACCCTTGGAGAACACTGGTGACTGTCCGCTCAGCTGCTCCAACACCTATCAAATTAACAACAATGCAGTTAACATACATCATTTGTTCATCAAGTGGTTTCAAAAAATTAAAACAGTGGCAACTAACAGCTTGACAAACATCAAACTCACTAGGCAAATTAAATTACTACAGTACACTATTACAGAATGACTAAAGTCATCATAAGAACTTGGCAGTACCTTGAAAGTACATGAAGACACTATACTTTTGGCGCCATGGCTTACGCTATCTCACAATGATAGTCGGCATGACTTTCTTCCTCAGGTGTGGCTTTCCCTTCTTGACAGTGGCCATAACCATGTCATCAACGCAGGCAGAGGGGAGCCTATTCAGGCGCCCCTTGATTACCTTCACAGAGATGATGTAGAGATTCTTGGCACCAATGTTATCAGCACAGTTGACAATAGCTGCCACCGACAGACCCAACGACATTCGGAACTTGTTACCAGCGGAAACTACGCGCCCTGCAGTTCAAGAACAAGCATACACAAGGAACATAGTTAGACAAAATGATCACACATATCTATGGTACACTAAACCAATAATCTGGAGATGCATGACATCACATACCAGTTTTGGTTTTAAAAAAATTCATCTTCAAGCATCACACTAGCAAATGATAGGAAAGATCACACGAAATATGACTGCCCTGATCAAGTATACATAACCATAGAAAAGATCAAACAAGCTCATTGTGAATTTTCTCTTTCAATGTGATACACAATAAGCATAAGTAACCACTAGGAAAATAACTTGCTATCTATACGCCCTATTAACAGCAACAAGAACATTAGGCAAGGAAGAACAGTATATTAACAAATCAATCTGTTAGACAACATTATGTGGGGGTTACATGAGTATTATGTGGGGGCTGCATGATTCGTCATTTTAAAATGCTTCCTAAAAATACAAGACTAAAAGAATGCAAAAGGTGCATCATCTATGATATGTTTAGCATTTCTATTTGAACTGGAATAGGATTGCACAAGCGTATTCAGTAGGTGATCTGAACCGGTGCATAAAAGGAACTGCTGGTGCTGGCAAACCACACCTCATTCTAATAATGTTCACAAGCGCATAATAAGGTTGATAATGACAACCACATTGAAAAGTGTACATCATCCAGGGTCTGGTTTGCATGGTATTGTTTGTACACTGCTGCCTCTTGTGACCAGTGAGTTGACACATGGATGATGTTATACATCTCCGTGTTATTAAGTTATACGTATATTGGTAATTTTTATTTCAGATTCAAAGTCCTAGTAATTATTATTACCTGGAGTAGTAGTTATCTGAAGCAGCTAAACTAGGTTCATACTACTTGCTGCCAGATCCACAAACAATTGCAGAATTGCTTACCATAGTTAACTAGTTCAATTTTCATTAACCTAACCACCGCAACGCGAGCACAAAAGGCAGGAGGTAACACGCAAACCAATTCATCTATAACCGCTGAGGGAGGGGGGTTCTCACCGCCGGTGACACTACCGAGCTGTCCAGATCAACCTCGCCGTAGCACGCACAGACATACAATCTCCTACGATGACATGAAACCCTTAGGCTACTGCAAGGAGAGTAGACAACCAACCTTGTTATCTTAGACATCATGATGGTCGAGATTAACCTCTGTAAATAATATAAGATCATTTTTCAAGATAATATAGTTTTAAAAACATTCTTATATTTTAACAAAAGAACACCATTTATCTATGCCATGAGGTAAATCTATGCGGCTATGGTACTACCATTACTAAATTCTACCATAAAATCAAAATCAAATTGCACTAAACAGCTGCATCTAATTCAGTTTGGAGATCAATCATTCTGGACCAAATAGTTAATATCAAGGCAAGGCGCAAGTGCAATCCTAGCATATTATTGGGATCATCTTGGTACTACGATCTAATAAACCATATGATACAATGACAAGGAATGTATCCCGCTAGGTAGAATACAATTATGGAACCGGGATTCTGCATTGCCTTATTAAACAGTGAAGTAGAGTAGTACTATTTCATCAGATATATCAGGATTAAACAAGTCCTGTGAGTAGAGCACATGGCCGCTGTCCCACTGCACCAGCAGACACAACCAACCTTCCGGAGTCCAGGGTGCAGGGGATCGAGCGGGGAGTCGCTTGTCGGATTTCGGGTTCCAGCAGACCCTCTAGGTTCGAACTCTGGGGTGCACGCAGAGATCTCACCTCCGACCTACCTACACCTCGTCGCCTCGCAAGGATCTAAACTACAAAAAGAGCAACACAATGGACACAAGGTTTATACTGGTTCGGGCCACCATTGTGGTGTAATATCCTACTCCAGTGTGTGGTGTGGTGGATTGCCTCAGGGGCTGATGATGAACAGTACAAGGAAGAACAACCTCGCGAGGGTCTGTTCTTGGCCGGTGAGATGAACTGCTAGGGGGAGTTCAGTCGCTTCTCTCTCTCTCTCCCAGATTGATCTCTAGCTGCCTCTAACCTATGGGTGGCTAGTCCTATTTATAGGCAGAGGCCCTGGGCCTCTTCCCAAATATTGAGAGGGAAGGGCGCAAATAATTGGTCATTTTGAAGGGGAACATCTAGTACACTTATCCTGACTAAAGTCGGTCCTCGCCTGCCAAAGACTCTGGCGGTGACGCCGGCTTGGGCTCCACGATGGCCTCCTTCCTGCCGTTGTGTTGGTCTTGGTCTTGTTGCACCGAAATGGTTGCCTTTTCTTGATGCTCTCGACTGCGCTTGCCTCCTTTGCACCAAAGAGGAAATGAGGACACTGCTGGCTGGCGCCACTTGGCGCCCTTGGTCGTCATGGCTTGCGTCATGGGCACCTCATGAGGTACCCCGCCTTGATCTCTCCGCCTCCTCATGAGCCAGCCCAGCGAGGCGCGCTGGGAAGCTTCACATCGTTCGCCCCATGAGGCTTGGCCCTCGCGAGGGTCTTGAGCTTGTCTTTGAGGAAGATGGGCCATCTTGGGCCACCCTTGAGCCACGCCGCAGTGTGTAAGTCTGGGTACCCCGTTCCCGGGGCGCCGACAAGTAGCCCGGGCCCAAGGCGCGCCTGGACTTGGCTTAGCAGAGAAGCGAAGGGGCAAGTGCGAAGCACCGCGGGCCCTAACAGCCTGCGGCATTGGGCGCTGCGTGGCGATTGATTGGACGTGGGCGTCCCTGTTCCCCCACGCCTCCTTATTTTGCGCCCAGCTAGGCGGACTCGTGGTCGCACACGGTCATCCCTCTTCTCGCCGCCCGAGCGTCTGCTGCTCTACCTTCTCTCGAGCTCCAGTCTCCGCTTCCAATCCAATCTCGAATCCTCCCCCTTCCTATCGCCATGGCTCCGACGAAGAAGGGGAAAGGGAGAAAGCCTGTGCCTCCGCCCCGCTCGCCCTCGCTGACGGCTCCTGCTGTCGATCGGTCGATCATACTCAACCGAGAAGGCTTGGACAAGGTCAGTTCTGCCCTCGCCACCATCTTCAACGAGTGCGGGAGGACGACGGTCTGGCCCGCGTCTCACTTCTCCATTGACAGAATAGTCACCGAGGTCCGGTACTTCGCCGACGCCCTATGGGCGGGACTGGTTCCCCCCTTTTCCAATTTCTTGAACGCTGTGCTTTCCCATTACCTGATCCACATGATGCATTTGGGTCCCGAATCCATTACTCTTCTTGCCGTTTTCGCTTTTGTCTGTGAAGCGGTGATGGGCATTCCTCCTTCAGTTTCCTTGATGCGCCACTTCTTCTCTTTGTGCCTCAGCAACCCCACCCAATGCTCGGGGTGCGTGAGCTTCATTGCCGCACCAGAAACAGCGGCTTCAGGAATTGATTTCAGCCTTCCTCCGCCTGCGCTTGGGTTCCGCGAGCGGTGGCTGTATGTGGATGTCGGGGTGCCCAGCCCCCTGCTTTCGGAGCCAACATTACCCGCTATCCCCAATTCGGGCTGGGGCTAGGAGACGCTCACGAGCCCCCGGCTCGTCTTCATCTGGCATTGCTTCGCGTACTTGAGGGCACTCGGCGTGACGGCGCCCAAGGTGGTGTAGGAGTTCCTCCTATGCCGAATTTGCCCCTCTCCAGCGCCATTCCCGCCGGATGTGGGCCTTCGGGGGGCATGAAGACCGCATGAGGCTCCAGGAGGAGGACCTGATGCCTGAAGTGCTGAGGAAGGTTCTCACGATCCTGACTGGGGACCCTTCCCCTGGCAGCATCCGGCAAGGGGGTGCCCTGCTGTACCTTTGCTCGAATAGGGGTGATTTCGTGAAGCAGATGCCCAGCTTCGACGAATGGGGGCTGCGCCCCGCAGGCCTCATGGGACCTCGTGAGAACCCAGTTGTGGTGGTTGCCCTTCCGGTTGCCCACGGCGGTCCTTCCTCGAGTGGCGGAGCAGGGAGGCAAGGGCCACCGGGGGCTGAGGGGGTCTCCGCCGGGATGACGACGCCAGGCGGCACTCCTGGGGCGGCAGCTCTCATTGTCCGCCTCTACGGGCGGCCGAGGCGTTGAGCCATGCCCGCTGCCCCGTGGCAGAGGCCTCTGAGGCCCTGGCCACCCTTCTTGGTGAGGTGACTGGCGGCGTGCGCCAGGACGACGCCCCTGACGCTGGTCACTTTGGCGCTTCTTCCTCATCGCAGGCTGACCCCTGCGCCGAGCTCCTGGGCCGCTTCCGCGTGGACTTCAAGGCTCTCCGAAAGAGAAAGGAGGCCTTGGGTGATGATTACCCTTGCCGCCTACTGAAGCGCAGGAAGTATTTCGCCATTGATGAGCAAGCCTTCCCCTTTCTTAGTTCCTTATTTTCCCGTTGCTTCGGCTAATCCTTGCTCTGCAGGGCCCTTCCTGCCGAGCTCACGGAAATGGCTTAGGAGCCATCCCCCTAGGCCTCGCCCTCTCCACCGTCCCCAGGCGCTTCGAGCTCAAGCACTGCCCTCGTGGTGAGGCCGGTTGGAGAGGTGAGCCATCCTGCGATGCATCATGGTTCTGCGCACCTCGCGACCCTCCTTCGCGAGCCTTCCCGGGGTATAGCCAGCCTGCCTTAGGCTCTTCGATTGGTCGTGGACGGCGATTGGCTGAGGTCGGCCCTGCGTTCTTCATTCAAGGATGAGCCGGCTCCGGGCCGGGCTTCTGGCGAGGCGTGCCCGGCCATCGCGAGGACGCCAGCCCCCAGCACCCTGCCCAGAGTGGAGTGCTGATTCGTGGCCCCCGCACGCACCTGGGGCGGAAGACGTGCTCGAGCGCGCCCGGGAGCGCCGCGCCCTTCGCCAACGGTTTCTCCGGAGGGCGGCTGATGCAGTGAGCCGGCTTGGTGTAGAGTTCGCTGACGAAGGCGCGCCTTGAAGCTGAGGGCCTGCGCCTAGCTGAAGAGAGGCGCAAGCTGAAGGTGGTCGTTGCCCTTGCACGCCACCAGCGTGACCTCGACAATGAGAAAGCCGAGGTGTCACTGGCGGCTTCTCGGGAGGCCCGTTCCTGGGCCGTCGAGGAGGCCCAGGAGGCTGGCCGACGGCGTGAGGCGGCGGAGGAGCGGGCATGGGAGCTCCAGGCCTGGAGGAATTCCCTGGAGCAGCAGGTGGAGCTGTGTGAGATGGCCCTTGCGTCGATGAAGGGGGCTTCGGTCGACCAGGCGGAGCTCTAGAGACGTGAGGAGGCACTGACGCTGGAAGCTGCCGAGCGCGCCCGTAACCTTGAGCAGCTGGAGACGAGAGAGTACTTGGTGGCGCAGGCGGAGGACGATGTCGTTGCGCGGGAGGCCCGAGTCCTGGAAGAGGTTGATCGCCGGGTGGCGGCGGCCCGCTCGAACCTCGAGCGCGAGTTCGAGGAGAGGTTGGAGTTGATCAGGGCCGAAGCGGAAGGCAGGACCGCCGCCCTAAGGGACAAGCTGGATGAAGCGACGTGATGAGCTGATGCTTCCCGGGCCGCCCTTGGCGCGGCACAGGAGGAGCTGACTTCCTCCCACGCCGAGGTGCTTCTTCTCCGTCAACGGGTGGACACGGCTGAGGCCGTTGCGCGGCGTAATGAGGACGAGATACGCCAGCGGCAGATCCTGGAGCACGAGCATGGCCCTATGCTCCGCACGCTCCGGGAAAGAGCTAACACGGCCTTGGGCAACATCTGTGAGGCGGCCGTTGGGGAGCCCCATGCGGTTAATTCTGCTGGTAACCTCCAGTTCTTCACTGATGTGGTGACGCAGCTGGAGGCGCGATCGGGCAGAGCCAACAGGTTGGTGGAGGAGAGGAGCCGTGCCCTGCTCGGGCATGCTTTTTCTCGCGTCTTCAGCCATCTTCGGAACATGGATCCCCACTTCGACTTTGATGCCGCCATCGCCCCGGTACCCCAGGCCATCCAGGACGACCTGGCGCATTGGGTGGAACACAACATGGATGCCCTCGTCAGGGCCTTCACTACTGATAACGACGACATGGTCGTGGTTGCTGATGAAGGCGGCGTGGTGAACGGTCCTGACGCCGCCGACGGCGATGCGGAGGGCGATGGCAAGGCCAGCGACGCCAGCGACGATTCAGGAGGTGCCCTTGAGGACGCATTGGGGGATTTGCCCGATTGACCGCGTGTTGTTCCCGCTTTCTACCCTGCACAGATATAGTTCGGGCTTGGCCCTGAAGGTTGTAAGAGCATTTTGGGAGGGGGAGCCCCTCGTGTAAAAACTTGCAGTTAGCGTATTGGTAGATACGATATCACCCGTACGCCTGCGCCAAGTGGCTGGCCTTGCGACGAGCTGGCTGGCATGTTTACCTTCGACCCGCATGGGCCCCGAGATAGCCTGCGGAAGGTTGTGATGTCCCGAGTGCCTCCTGAACGAGCCCATTGAACCTGTAATGAGAACCTCCTGAGAGGGCGTGGTGACAGCAGTCCGGGCTGCACGCATGCTAGGCCTGGCCCGGCTCGCGAGGGGCTCACGAGGGGAGGCAGCTGAGGCAAAGTGGTAACCAGAACGCGAGAGATTGCTCGAACGAGACTAAACACCCCTTCCCCGAACACACACAAATCTCAAGCTCAAATCCAACTTAAATCCAAATGGGGAAAAAGCGACAGCCAAGGGGAAGAGCAAGAAAAGCAGAAAAAGCCGCGTCCGGCACCTAGTCTAGTCTTGGACGTCTTCTCACCAGCGCGGAGCTAAGTGCTGCCACTGGGCGTGGGAGGGAGCCCCAGGGCCTGAGGCCGGCGCACCTGAGACTCCGGGGCGTGTACAGCTCCACTCATTATTACATGAGAGTGTCACGGGGCGGCGAGCTTCACAGGCACTAGGCCTTCTTCACAGGTACCGGCCTTGCTTCATATTGCCAGATGAGGGGCCCGCCTTGCGCCACACTCTAGTGCCATCGATGACGGCCGGATACCGAGGACGCCGCCGATGGGGTAGATCGGTCGCCAGCGGTTCCCCCGACGACCACGGGTCCTCTGCCAGGGGTAGGCCCTGAGGCACCTCCTCGGCAGAGGGCCTACCTCCTGAGGATGCCTTGCTCCGAACGCCATGTGGTGATGCGGATCTCGGCCTCTCCCGCAGCCCCTGCGCCCTCCTCCCGAGGGGTAGGAAGCTGCTGGATTGGGGCAGCCATCCGCCCATGACGACCTGTACCTCGTCACGATCCATGGTTAGCGTATGCCTGATCCTGAGGAATTAGCGGTACCCGATAATCGCTGCCTCCAGCGCAGTCGACGGGGCCTTCCCGGGGCTCCTGAGAGAGCTCAGCTTCGGGTGCCTCGTCCTCCCAGCTTGGGCCGAGGAGTGAGCCATGTTCGTCCTCCTGCGTGTGCCCTTGATCTATCATGTGGGGCACATACTCTTCCGGGGCCGCCACGCCGAATGCTTCGCCGTAGTGCCCCGTGTGCCACGCAACCCTACTTGAGGCGCCCACCTGGGGGTGGTAGCGCGGCGGCCCACTGGGGCCGTGGGCTGTGGCGAGTCCTCCTTCGCTGGCCGGGGGCGGAGGCAGCTCCGCTGTTAGCCCGGTGCTGACGGCCCACTGGGGCCGTGGGCTGTGGCGAGTCCTCCTTCGCTGGCCGGGGGCGGAGGCAGCTCCGCTGTTAGCCCGGTGCTGACGGCCTGGTTGGCGTTGGAGTGGCCTTGGAGACCGCTTGGAGCTATGCGGGCGTGCGTGGGGCCTCCGTGTGGCCCGCCCTGGACCTGAGGTGGCAGTTGGGTGCAGAAGGGGTGAGCCCCCGATGCGGCGAAGCCCAGGAGCTCTGCCACCCGCTCCAGCAGCACGTCATGGCCGCCCTCCAGCAGCCTGCATTGCAGTAGCTCTCGGGCCACCGTGAGCGTGACCCTCGGGTGTACGGTGCCGTGGCCGCGGCGTTGTTCGAGGCCCTCGCAGCCGACCGCACTTGCCGCGGCGTGAGAGCTGACGTTGCTTGACCACGTCGCCCACGGCCCGCAGCGCCCTGCGGACCGTGGGCTGCCTGGGGCACGGGGTTGAGGTCGCCCGAGGCAAGCGCCTCTGCGTGGGCGGGCTAGGCCTCCCAGGGATCAGGGTTGCCCGTTGGGTCACCGGACATGCTGATGATGATGCGACGGGGCGCGTGGCGGCAGAAGGCGGATTCCGGCGCACCACTACCTGGCGCGCCAAATGTCGGATTTCGGGTTCCGGCAGACCCTCTAGGTTCGAACTCTAGGGTGCACGCGGAGATCTCACCTCTGACCTACCTACACCTCGTCGCCTTGCAAGGATCTAAATTACACAAAGAGCAACACAATGGAAACAAGGTTTATACTGGTTCGGGCCACCATTGGGGTGTAATACCCTACTCCAGTGTGTGGTGTGGTGGATTGCCTCAGGGGCTGATGATGAACAGTACAAGGAAGAACAACCTCGCGAGCGTCTGTTCTTGGCCGGTGCGACGAACTGCTAGGGGGAGTTCAGTCGCTTCTCTCTCTCTCTCTCTCCCAGATTGATCTCTAGCTGCCTCTACCCTGTGGGTGGCTAGTCCTATTTATAGGCAGAGGCCCTGGGCCTCTTCCCAAATATTGAGCAGGAAGGGTGCCAACAATTGGCCATTTTGAAGGGGAACATCTAGTACACTTATCCCGAATAAAGTCGGTCCTCGCCTGCCAAAGACTCTGACGGTGACGCCGGCTTGGGCTTTACGATGACCTCCTTCCTGCCGTTGTGTTGGTCTTGGTCTTGTTGCACCGAAATGGTTGCCTTTGCTTGATGCTCTCGCCTGCGCTTGCCTCCTTTGCACCAAAGAGGAAATGAGGACACTGCACGGGCTGGCGCCCGCCTGGCGCCCTTGGTCGTCATGGCTTGCGTCATGGGCACCTCGTGAGGTACCCCGCCTTGATCTCTCTGCCTCCTCATGAGCCAGCCTGACGAGGCCGCGCCTGAGGAAGCTTCCTGTCGTCCGCCCCGCGAGGCTTGGCCCCTCGCGAGGGTCTTGAGCTTGTGCTGACGAAGATGGGCCGTACTGGGCCACCCCTTGAGCCACGCCGCAGGCCGCTGGCAGGCAAGTCTGGGTACCCCCGTTCCCAGGACGCCGACATCGCTCGCGATCTAGCCAGGCAGGGGTGCGGTCAACGCCCTTGACCCCACGCGTGTTAGTGCGCTTAGTGTCATCCACCCGATGAGGCAGAAGAGCAGCAGTGCTTGATGCGTCCTGGCGAGGGCAGCGCTCGATGCAGGGGCACTTGATGATTCAACTCCTCCTGGCGCGAGGAAGACATCGCAAACAGGCGGCATGGAGATGAGGAGCGACTGGATGCAGGGGTGGAAGACAGAAGGCAGCGGCTGAAATTGATCGATCCCCAGAAATCTGGCCTTCGGCCGGTTCAAATAACCAATAATTACTAGGCAGGGGGTCGCGGACGACTCGTACTAGGGCCGCCGAGGGTGACGATGGAGGACATGGCCGGCTTGGAATGGACGACGACGAGCTCCACTGGTGCCCTGGCGCCGGCCGTTTCCGCAACGTAATGCACGGCCCACTCGAGTGCACGGTAGATGTGGTCGTTGTCGTCCACGCCGACTAGCAGCACAGTCTTGCTCCTCCCCTCCTCCACAGACTCACGCGGCTTTTCCCATAGAAGAATAACAAAACCCTGACACGAGGCGGGCGAGGAGCTCACGAATCCCGGGGCGGACGTGCGCGGGCTCGACGTGGTCGAAGGACGGGAAGTCGAAGTCAGCGAGCAGCGCGCTGCTGCTGCTATCGGCGTCCGCCATGGCGTTGGAGGCGGCGGTGGAGTAGGCGGAGCAGACGGGGATGGCGGAAGGGAGGATGGCTAGGGCTGGGGGAGGACGGGGGAGGAGGGGGCAACGTCGGTGAGGTGAGAGAGCCGGCGTGTCAATCTGGATCAGGGAGAAGGAGGCTGCGGCGCGTGTTCTCGGGAACGAAGGGGAGGCGACGAGTGGTTGGGTAGGGTTCGCGAGGATGGGGAGTGGTTTGGTCTGGTGGTTTTTCTTTTTCTCCTTTTCTTTACACTAGTGGTCTTGTTAACCATCAACACTTGATGCTTGTCGGTGTCAAAACCGATGGATCTCGGGTAGGGGGTCCCGAACTGTGCATCTAAGGCGGATGGTAACAGGAGGCGGGGGACACGATGTTTACCCAGGTTCGGGCCCTCTCGATGGAGGTAATACCCTACTTCCTGCTTGATTGATCTTGATGATATGAGTATTACAAGAGTTGATCTACCACGAGATCGTAGAGGCTAAACCCTAGAAGCTAGCCTATGGTATGATTGTTGTTGTCCTACAGACTAAACCCTCCGGTTTATATAGACACCGGAGGGGGCTAGGGTTACACGGAGTCGGTTACAAGGGAGGAGATCTACATATCCGTATTGCCAAGCTTGCCTTCCACGCCAAGGAGAGTCCCATCCGGACACGGGTCGAAGTCTTCAATCTTGTATCTATATAGTCCAATAGTCCGGCCAAAGGATACAGTCCGGCCGTCCGAGGCCCCCCTAATCCAGGACTCCTTCAATGCTCTTTCTTGATTTCTACCTTCACCAATTTCAACACCGCGGAGAGCTCGGGAATCGTTTTCGTCATCCCTTGCATATTATAGTTCTTCACAAAGTTCCAGTAACTTTGTGTTAGTGACTAGAGAACTCTGTCAATCACTATCTTATCTGGAAGATTAACTCCCACTTGATTCAAGCGATTGTAGTACTCAGACATTCTGAGCACATGCTCACTAGTTGAGCTACTCTCCTCCATCTTGTAGGAAAAGTACTTGTCAGAGGTCTCATACCTCTCGACACAGGCATGATACTGAATTGCCAATTTCATCTCTTGGAACATCTCATATGCTCCGTGGCGGTCAAAACGTTTTTGAAGTCCTGGTTCTAAGCCGTAAAACATGGTGCACTAAACTATCTAGTAGTCATCATATCGAGCTTTATCAAACGTTCATAACGTCTGCATCTGCTCCTGCAATAGGTTTGTCACCTATCGGTGCATCAAGGACATAATTCTTCTTTTCAGCAATGAGGATAATCCTCAGATCACGGACCAAGTCCGCATCATTGCTACTATCATCTTTCAACTTATTTTTCTCTAGGAAAATATCAAAAATAAAAGGGGAGCTACATTGCGAGCTATTGATCTACAACATAATTTGCAAATACTATCAAGACTAAGTTCATGATAAATTAAAGTTCAATTAATCACATTACTTCAAAACTCCCACTTAGATAGACATTCCTCTAGTCATCTAAATGATGACGTGATCCATATCAACTAAACCATGTCTGATCATCACGTGAGATGGAGTTGTTTTCAATGGTGAACAACTCTATGTTGATCATATCTACTATATGATTAACGTTCGACCTTTCGGTCTCAATGTTCCGAGGCCATATCTGCATAAGCTAGGCTCTTCAAGTTTAACCCAAGTATTCTACACGTGCAAAACTGGCTTGCACCCATTGTATGTGAGCGTAGAGCTTATCACACCCGATCATCACGTGGTGTCTCGCATTTAACTCAGAAAGCAACGGTGCATACTCAGGGAGAACACTTATACCTTGAAATTTAGTGAGAAATCATCTTATAATGCTACCGCTGTACTAAGAAAAATAAAATGCATAAAAGATAAACATAACATGCAATCAAAATATGTGACATGATATGGCCATCATCATCTGGTGCCTTTGATCACAATCTCCAAAGCACCATCATGATCTCCATCGTCACCGGCTTGACACCTTGATCTCCATCTTTGTGTTGTTGTCGTCTCACCAACTATTGCTTCTACGACTATCGCTACCGCATAGTGATAAAGTAAAGCAATTACATGACGATTGCATTTCATACAATAAAGCGACAACCATAAGGCTCCTGCCAGTTGCCGATAACTTTTACAAAACATGATCATCTCATACGATAACATATATCACATCATGCCTTGACCATATTGAAGGAAATATGCCCTAGAGGCAATAATAAAGTTAATATTTATTTCCTCATATCATGCTAAATGTTTATTATTCATGCTAGAATTGTATTAACCGGAAACATGATACATGTGTGAATACATAGACAAACTTAATGTCACTAGTATGCCTCTACTTGACTAGCTCATTGATCAAAGATGGTTATGTTTCCTAACCATAGACATGTGTTGTCATTTGATTAATGGGATCACATCATTAGGAGAATGATGTGATTGACTTGACCCATTCCGTTAGCTTAGCACTTGATCGTTTAGTATATTGCTATTGCTTTCTTCATGACTTATACAAGTTCCTATAACTATGAGATTATGCAACTCCGTTCTTTGGAGGAAAACTTTGTGTGCTACCAAACGCCACAACGTGAATCGGGTGATTATAAAGGAGCTCTACAGGTGTCTCCAAAGGTACATGTTGAGTTGGCATATTTCGAGATTAGGTTTTGTCACTCCGATTGTCGGAGAGGTATCTCTGAGCCCTCTCGATAATGCACATCACTATAAGCATTGCAAGCAATGTAACTAATGAGTTAGTTACGGAATGATGCATTACGTAACGAGTAAAGAGACTTGCCGGTAACGATATTGAACTAGGTATTGAGATACCGACGGTCGAATCTCGGGCAAGTAACATACCGATGACAAAGGGAACAATGTATGTTGTTATGCAGTTTGACCGATAAACATCTTCGTAGAATATGTAGGAGCCAATATGAGCATCCAGGTTCCGCTATTGGTTATTGAACGGAAACAGTTCTAGGTCATGTCTACATAGTTCTCGAACCCGTAGGGTCCGCACGCTTAACGCTACGATGGCGATGCTTATATTATGAGTTTATATGTTTTGATGTACCGAAGGTTGTTCGGAGTCCCAGATGTGATCACGGACATGACGAGGAGTCTCGAAATGGTCGATACATAAAGATTGATATATTGGAAGCCTATATTTGGATATCGGAATCGTTCCGGGTGAAATCGGGATTTTACCGGAGTACCGAGGGATTACCGGAACCCCCCCCCGGGGGGTTAATGGGCCTACGTGGGCCCTAAGGGAGAAGAGGAGAGTCGGCCAGGGCAGGCCGCGCGCCCCCTCCCCCCCCCCCCTAGTCGGAATAGGACAAGGAAGGGTGGGCGGCGCCCCCCTTTCCTCTTTCCCCTTCCCCCTTTCCTTCTCCTACAAGGCAAGAGGGGGGAGTCCTACTCCCGGTGGGAGTAGGACTCCTCCAGGCGCACCCCGAGGGGCCGGCCGCACCTCCCCCTCCCTCCTTTATATACGGGGGTAGTGGGGCACCCCATGACACACAAGTTGATCTTCGTGATCGTTCCTTAGCCGTGTGCGGTGCCCCCCCTCCATCATAGTTCTCCTCGATAATATTGTAGCGGTGCTTAGGCGAAGCCCTGTGATGGTAGAACATCAAGATCGTCACCACACCGTCGTGCTGACGGAACTCATCCCTGACACTTTGCTGGATCGGAGTCCGGGGATTGTCATCGAGCTAAACGTGTGCTAGAACTCGGAGGTGCCGTAGTTTCGGTGCTTGATCGGTCAGGCCGTGAAGACGTACGACTACATCAACCACGTTGTCATAACGCTTCCGCTTTCGGTCTACGAGGGTACGTGGACAACACTCTCCCCTCTCGTTGCTATGCATCACCATGATCTTGCGTGTGCGTAGGAATTTTTTTGAAATTACTACGTTCCCCAACAGTGGTATCAGAGCCTGGTTTTATGCTAGATGTTATATGCACGAGTAGAACACAAGTGAGTTGTGGGCGATACAAGTCATACTGCTTACCAGCATGTCATACTTTGGTTCGGCGGTATTGTTGGATGAAGCGGCCCAGACCGACATTACGCGTATGCTTACGCGAGACCGGTTCTCCCGACGTGCTTTGCACAGAGGTGGCTAGCGGGTGTCAGTTTCTCCAACTGTAGTTGACCCGAGTGTGGCTACGCCCTGTCCTTGCGAAGGTTAAATAGCACTAACTTGATGAACTATCGTTGTGGTTTTGATGCGTAGGTAAGAATGGTTCTTGCTAAGCCCGTAGCAGCCACGTAAAACTTGCAACAACAAAGTAGAGGACGTCTAACTTGTTTTTGCATGGCATGTTATGATGTGATATGGTCAAGACGTGATGCTCTATTTTATTGTATGAGATGGTCATGTTTTGTAATCGAGTTATCGGCAACTGGCAGGAGCCATATGGTTGTCGCTTTATTGTATGCAATGCAATCGCCCTGTAATGCTTTACTTTATCACTAAGTGGTAGCGATAGTCGTAGAAGCATAATATTGGCAAGACGACAATGACGCTACAATGGAGATCAAGGTGTCGCGCCGGTAATGATGGTGATCACGACGGTGCTTCGGAGATGGAGATCACAAGCACAAGATGATGATGGCCATATCATATCACTTATATTGATTGCATGTGATGTTTATCCTTTATGCATCTTATCTTGCTTTGATTGAAGGTAGCATTTTAAGATGATCTCTCACTAATTATCAAGAAGTGTTCTCCCTGAGTATGAACCGTTGCGAAAGTTCTTCGTGCTGAGACACCACGTGATGATCGGGTGTGATAGGCTCTATGTTCAAATACAACGGGTGCAAAACAGTTGCACACGAGGAATACTCAGGTTAAACTTGACGAGCGTGGCATATATAGATATGGCCTCGGAACACGGAGACCGAAAGGTCGAACATGAATCATATAGTAGATATGATCAACATAGTGATGTTCACCATTGAAACTACTCCATCTCACGTGATGATCGGACATGGTTTAGTTGATTTGGATCACGTGATCACTTAGATGACTAGAGAGATGTCTGTCTAAGTGGGAGTTCTTAAGTAATATGATTAATTGAACTTAAATTTATCATGAACTTAGTACCTGATAGTATTTTGCTTGTCTATGTTTTTCGTAGATAGATGGCTCGTGTTGTTGTTCCGTTGAATTTTAATGCGTTCCTTGAGAAAGCTAAGTTGAAAGATGATGGTAGCAACTATACGGACTGGGTCCGTAACTTGAGGATTATCCTCATTGCTGCACAGAAGAATTACGTCCTGGAAGCACCGCTGGGTGCCAGGCTGCTGCAGATGTGGCCCGGCGGCGTTAAGAACGTCTGGCGAGCAAAGTCGATGACTACTCGATAGTCCAAGTGTGCCATGCTTTACGGCTTAGAACCGGGTCTTCAACGATGTTTTGAACGTCATGGAGCGTATGAGATGTTCCAGGAGTTGAAGTTAATATTTCAAGCAAATGCCCGGATTGAGAGATATGAAGTCTCCAATAAGTTCTATAGCTGTAAGATGGAGGAGAATAGTTCTGTCAGTGAACATATACTCAAAACGCCTGGGTATAATAATCACTTGATTCAACTGGGAGTTAATCTTCCTGATGATAGTGTCATTGACAGAATTCTTCAATCACTGCCACCAAGCTACAAGAGCTTCGTGATGAACTATAATATGCAAGGGATGGACAAGACTATTCCCGAGCTCTTCGCAATGCTAAAGGCTGCGGAGGTAGAAATCAAGAAGGAGCATCAAGTGTTGATGGTCAATAAGACCACCGGTTTCAAGAAGAAGGGTAAAGGGAAGAAGAAGGGGAACTTCAAGAAGAACAGCAAGCAAGTTGCTGCTCAGAAGAAGAAACCGAATTCTGGACCTAAGCCTGAAACTGGGTGCTTCTACTTCAAGCAGACTGGACACTGGAAGCGGAACTGCCCCAAGTATTTGGCGGATAAGAAGGATGGCAAGGTGAACAAAGGTATATGTGATATACATGTTATTGATGTGTACCTTACTAATGCTCGCAGTAGCACCAGTATTTGATACTGGTTACATTGCTAATATTTGCAACTCGAAACAGGGACTACGGATTAAGCAAAGATTGGCTAAGGACGAGGTGACGATGCGCGTGGGAAATGGTTCCAAAGTCGATGTGATCGCGGTCGGCACGCTACCTCTACATCTACCGTCGGGATTAGTTTTAGACCTAAATAATTGTTATTTGGTGCCAGCGGTAAGCATGAACATTATATCTGGATCTTGTTTGATGCGAGACGGTTATTCATTAAAATCAGAGAATAATGGTTGTTCTATTTATATGAGTAATATCTTTTATGGTCATGCACCCTTGAAGAGTGGTCTATTTTTATTGAATCTCGATAGGTGTCGAAGCCAAAAGATGCAGAGTTGATAATGATAGTGCAACTTATTTGAGGCACTGCCGTTTGGGTCATATTGGTGTAAAACGCATGAAGAAACTCCATACTAATGGACTTCTGGAATCACTTGATTATGAATCACTTGGTACTTGTGAACCGTGCCTCATGGGCAAGATGACTAAAACGCCGTTCTCCAGAACTATGGAGTGAGCAACTGATTTGTTGGAAATCATACATACTGATGTATGTGGTCCAATGAATATTGAGGCTCGCGGCGGGTATCGTTATTTTCTCACCTTCACAGATGATTTGAGCAGATATGGGTGTATCTACTTGATGAAACACAAGTCTGAAACATTTGAAAAGTTCAAAGAATTTCAGAGTGAAGTGGAAAATCATCGTAACAAGAAAATAAAATTTCTACGATCTGATCGTGGAGGAGAATATTTGAGTTACGAGTTTGGTTTACATTTGAAGCAATGCGGAATAGTTTCGCAACTCACGCCACCCGGAACACCACAACGAAATGGTGTGTCTGAACTTCGTAATCGTACTTTACTAGATATGGTGCGATCTATGCTGTCTCTTACTGATTTACCGCTATCGTTTTGGGGTTATGCTTTAGAGACGGCCGCATTAACGTTAAATAGGGCACCATCAAAATCCGTTGAGACGACGCCTTATGAACTGTGGTTTGGCATGAAACCAAAGTTGTCGTTTCTTAAAGTTTGGGGCTGCGATGCTTATGTGAAGAAAACTTCAACCAGATAAGCTCGAACCCAAATTGGAGAAATGTGTCTTCATAGGATACCCAAAAGAGACTATTGGGTACACCTTCTATCACAGATCTGAGGGCAAGATTTTTGTTGCTAAATTCGGATCCTTTCTAGAGAAGAGTTTCTCTCGAAAGAAGTGAGTGGGTGGAAAGTAGAACTTGATGAGGTAATCAGACCTGCTCCCTTATTGGAAAGTAGTTCATCACAAGAACCGGTTCCTGTGACAACTACACCAATCAGTGAGGAAGCTAATGATATTGATCATGAAACTTCTGATCAAGTTACTACCGAACCTCGTAGGTCTACCAGAGTAATATCCGCACCAGAGTGGTACGGTAATCCTATTCTGGAAGTCATGTTACTTGACCATGGCGAACCTAGGAACTATGAGGAAGCGATGATGAGCCCAGATTCCGCAAAATGGCTTGAGGCCATGAAATCTGAGTTGGGATCCATGTATGAGACAAAGTATGGACTTTGGTTGACTTGCTCGATGATCGGCAAGCCATAGAAAATAAATGGATCTTCAAGAAGAAGACTGACGCTGATGGTAATGTAACTGTCTACAAAGCTCGACTTGTTGTGAAAGGTTTTTGACAAGTTCAAGGGGTTGACTACGATGAGACTTTCTCACCCGTAGCGATGCTTAAGTCTGTCCGAATCATGTTAGCAATTGCCGCATTTTATGATTATGAAATTTGGCAAATGGATGTCAAAACTGCATTCCTGAATGGATTTCTGGAAGAAGAGTTGTATATGATGCAACCGGAAGGTTTTGTCGATCCAAAAGATGCTAACAAAGTGTGCAAGCTCCAACGATCCATTTATGGACTGGTGCAAGCCTCTCGGAGTTGGAATAAACGCTTTGATAGTGTGATCAAAGCATATGGTTTTATACAGACTTTTGGAGAAGCCTGTATTTACAAGAAAGTGAGTGGGAGCTCTGTAGCATTTATGATATTATATGTAGATGACATATTGTTAATTGCAAATGATATAGAATTTCTGGATGGCATAAAGGGATACTTGAATAAAAGTTTTTCAATGAAAGACCTCGGTGAAGCTGCTTACATATTGGGCATCACGATCTATAGAGATAGATCAAGACGCTTAATTGGACTTTCACAAAGCACATACCTTGATAAAGTTTTGAAAAAGTTCAAAATGGATCAGGCAAAGAAAGGGTTCTTGCCCGTGTTACAAGGTGTGAAGTTGAGTCAGACTCAATGCCCGACCATAGCAGAAGATAGAGAGAAAATGAAAGATGTTCCCTATGCTTCAGCCATAGGCTCTATCATGTATGCAATGCTGTGTACCAGACCTGACGTGTGCTTAGCAATAAGCTTGGCAGGTAGGTACCAAAGTAATCAAGGAGTGGATCACTAGACAACGGTCAATAATATCCTAAAATACCTGAAAAGGACTAAGGATATGTTTCTCGTTTATGAAGGTGACAAAGAGCTAGTCATAAATGGTTACATCGATGCAAGCTTTGACAATGATCCGGACGATTCTAAATTGCAAACCGGATACGTGTTTATATTGAACGGTGGAGCTGTCAGTTGGTGCAGTTCTGAACAAAGCGTCATGGCGGGATCTACATGCGAAGCGGAGTACATAGCTGCTTCAGAAGAAGCAAATGAAGGAGACTGGATGAAAGAGTTCATTTCCTATCTAGGTGTCATACCTAGTGCATCGGGACCAATGAAGATCTTCTGTGAGAATACTGGTGCAATTGCCTTGGCAAAGGAATCCAGATTTCACAAGAGGACCAAGCACATCAAGAGACACTTCAATTCCATCCGGGATCTAATCCAGGTGGGAGACATAGAGATTTGCAAGATACATACGGATCTGAATGTTGCAGACCCGTTGACTAAGCCTCTTCCACGAGCAAAACATGATCAACACCAAGACTCCATGGGTGTTAGAATCATTACTATGTAATCTAGATTACTGACTCTAGTGCAAGTGGGAGACTAAAGGAAATATGCCCTAGAGGCAATAATAAAGTTATTATTTATTTCCTCATATCATGATAAATATTTATTATTCATGCTGGAATTTTATTAACCGGAAACATGATACATGTGTGAATACATAGACAAACTTAATGTCACTAGTATGCCTCTACTTGACATCGCTCATTGATCAAAGATGGTTATGTTTCCTAACCATAGACATGTGTTGTCATTTGATTAATGGGATCACATCATTAGGAGAATGAAGTGATTGACTTGACCCATTCCGTTAGCTTAGCCCTTGATCGTTTAGTATATTGCTATTGCTTTCTTCATGACTTATACAAGTTCCTATAACTATGAGATTATGCAACTCCCATTTACCGGAGGAACACTTTGTATGCTACCAAACGTCACAACGTAACTGGGTGATTATAAAGGAGCTCTACAGGTGCCTCCAAAGGTACATGTTGAGTTGGCATATTTCGAGATTAGGTTTTGTCACTCCGATTGTCGGAGAGGTATCTCTGGGCCCTCTCGGTAATGCACATCACTATAAGCCTTGCAAGCAATGTAAACAATGAGTTAGTTACGGAATGATGCATTACGTAACGAGTAAAGAGACTTGCCGGTAACGAGATTGAACTAGGTATTGAGATACCGACGATCGAATCTCGGGCAAGTAACATACTGATGACAAAGGGAAAAACGTATGTTGTTATGCGGTTTGACCGATAAAGATCTTTGTAGAATATGTAGGAGCCAATATGAGCATCCAGGTTCTGCTATTGGTTATTGACCGGAAACAGTTCTAGGTCATGTCTACATAGTTCTCGAACCCGTAGGGTCCGCACGCTTAACGTTACGATGAGAGTTATATTATGAGTTTATATGTTTTGATGTACCGAAGGTTGTTCGGAGTCCCGGATGTGATCACGGACATGACGAGGAGTCTCGAAATGGTTGAGACATAAAGATTGATATGTTGGAAGCCTATATTTGGATATCAGAATCGTTCCATGTGAAATTGGAGTCTCGAAAGGGGGGGGGGGGCGCCCCCCTTTCCTCTTTCCCCCTTCCCCTTTCCTTCTCCAACAAGCCCAGAGGGGGGAGTCCTACACCAGGGGGAGTAGGACTCCTCGGCCTCCCTAGGGCCGGCCGCACCTCCCCCCTCCCTCCTTTATATACGGGGGCAGGGGGGCACCCCACGACACACAAGTTGATCTTTGTGATCGTTCCTTAGCCGTGTGCGGTGCCCCCCTGCACCATAGTTCTCTTCGATAATATTGTAGTGGTGCTTAGGAGAAGCCCAGCGATGGTACACCATCAAGATCATCACCACGCCGTCGTGCTGACGGAACTCATCCCCGGCACTTTGCTGGATCGGAGTCCGGGGATCGTCATCGAGCTGAACGTGTGCTAGAATTCGGAGGTGCCATAGTTTCGGTGCTTGATCGGTCGGGCCGTGAAGACGTACGACTACATCAACCGCGTTGTTATAACGCTTCCGCTTTGGTCTCACGAGTGCGTGGACAACACTCTCCCCTCTCGTTGCTATGCATCACCATGGTCTTGCGTGTGCGTAGGATTTTTTTTGAAATTACTACGTTTCCCAACACATATCACATCACAACATGTCCTACAATGACAAGTTAGATGTCCTCTACTTTGTTGTTTCAAGTTTTACGTGGCTGCTACGGGCTGCTAGCAAGAACCGTTCTTACCTACGAATCAAAACCACAACGATTTTTCATCAAGTGTGTTGTTTTAACCTTCAACAAGGACCGACTGTAGTCAAACTCGGTTCAACTAAAGTTGGAGAAACAGACACCCGCCAGCCACCTGTGTGCAAAGCACGTCGGTAGAACCAGTCTCATGAACATGGTCATGTAATGTTTGTCCGGGCCGCTTCATCCAACAATACCACCGAATCAAAGTAAGATGTTGGTGGTAAGCAGTATGACTATTATCGCCAACAACTCTTTGTGTTCTACTCATGCATATCATTTACGCATAGACCTGGCTTTGGTGTTATGCATAGACCTGGCTTTGGTGCCACTGTTGGAGAACGTAGCATGCAATTTCAAAAAAATTCCTACGCTCACGCAAGATCTATCTAGGAGATGGATAGCTACGAGAGGGGGAGAGTGTGTCCACGTACTCTCGTAAACCAAAAGCGGAAGCGTTAGGTTAACGCGGTTGATGTAGTCGAACGCCTTCACGATCTAACCGATCTAGTACTGAACGTACTGCACCTCCGTGTTCAGCACACATTCAGCTCGATGACGTCCCTCGAACTCTTGATCCAGCAGAGGGTCGAGGGAGAGTTTCGTCAGCACGATGGCATGGTGATGTGATCTGCGCAGGGCTTCGCCTAAGCACTGCGACGCTATGACCGGAGGAGTAAACTGTGGAGGGGGCATCACACATGGCTAAGAGAACAATTGATGTGCTATGGGGTGCCCCCTGCCCCCGTATATAAAGGAGGGGAGGAGGAGGCCGGCCACAAGGGGCGTGCCAGGGAGAGGGGAGTCCTACTAGGACTCCAGTCCTAGTACTCAATCCATGCAGCATGCTACAATATGAACACAAAGAGCACTACTATATATATCATCTCCATGGGCATTTGTTGTAAGAAAATGCATAAGAAGCCTACTTTGAAAGATAGCAAGACCAGCATTACAAGAATCAAATTAATAAAGTAATCGGAATTAATTATATAAGAATAGTATAATATGTTGTCCAAAATCACAGGATATAAGAGTTCATTGTTGTGTTCATCATTTTCATAGTTTCTACTTCTCACCATATCATCATTCAATTTCGAGTCCACTAAAATGGTAGATAATTTTGTTCTAAAGTGTGTCCTATGCTCCTGCCAAATACATAGTAGTAATCAGAATTACCCGAAATAGTAATCGGAATTTATTATAGAAGAATAGTCTAATATGCTTTTGCCAAGTATTAATCAGAATTAGTCCACAAAGAACAATGGTGAGGATTCTGAGTGAAATATACATGCTCCAAATAGTCAAATGACACATTTCCTATCCAGAAGTTTAACATCCATAAACACCAATATAATCCACCTACGTGATTACAAAATTTTGATTAGACATTTTAATTACATGAAATGAAAGATAAATAAACATGAATAATTAAATAGCTTTATGGTGTTTCAGCTAAGACACAAACATGGTGGGCAGCCTGACCGAAACTAACAAACTCACTATACAACCGCCCAATCCCATTCACATTCCCTCCTGCTGCTTTCCTCCATCGCTAGTGAGCTTGCTGCCACAATCATCACTCTCCCCACCAGCAAATTGTTGAAGATATGAGATTTACTGGAAAATTTGTGATTTCTCAGTGAATGATAAATCAAGTTCTATTTCCACTGCTTCTATAGATCAGAAAAAAGATAGATATTGAGTACTCGTGCTTCTGGGCATTCTATTGAATCTCAATTGTCAATAACTAATCTTTAGAAGGCAAAATATATAAAGAGAAAGAAAATTGTGGGGTCTTGAGCTAGATCCATTGATATTCTCACTGGCCGCCGCAACTTTCTTTTGCTAGTGGGATATGTTTTGCTTCTTTAGATACTCTGCTTTCTTCTTATCAAATGGTCATGGCATATCAGTATCTACTCTATAACTTCTCGTCAGATTGTGTTTCTCTGAACTGATGGTTAGTAATTACTCCGTTATCGGCTCTAGATTTTAGCCTAACAATGGAGGCAATGAAGTCAGTTATGAGTATTAGATGTTTGGGACAAATAGCTGCAGTACAAGGTTACTCCTTGTGAATTGACTGTCCTTTTGTCGTGTGTTTACATTTTCATATATGTTGCACATGGTAAAATATTGACCAAATAATATTCTGAGATGACATGGTTAGATTAAAGACAAACTATATAAGGTAAGATGAAGTACATGGATTAACCTTTTGCCGTTGTGTTGTTTGCATATTTAAAACGGACACGCTGAACCCATCCAGAGATGGGAGGATGATTTCGCCACAATTTTGTTAGCCTAGTGGGATTTCAATTCTTTTTCAAGGTATTCTCTCTACTTCAAGGTATTCTTTTTCAAGGTATTCTCACAGCCCACCAAAATGAATAAAATCCAGTATAATAGAGATGCTACAATAGTTTTTCAGAATCAATGATATGGAGATGTTACTGACAAACTACAAACTTATCACCCCATAGTAATTTAACTACAACCGTAGTAATTAGACGACAAGTTCCTACCCAACCTATCACCCCTATACATAATACAAACTTCATTCAAAATACACACTGCCGACTCACAACCATCCAATACTTCTGGTCTTATACATACTGCACACACTCGGAAACAAAACCCTCATTAAAACAATACATCAAGCAGCAATATATTTTGGTCCAATGATGCTGAACACTGAACACCCCCATCGTGAAGGAAGTGACTGAGCTAAGTAGAGTTTATAGTTTTCAATTTAAGTTCGTGCATAGACCAGCTAATGTTGCTGCTGACCTGCATGCCAAAAATGCTTTGCCTCAACGGCAAAGGTGTGCCAGGATAAATAATGAATTCTAACTTCGTTTTGAGCCTTCAGTATGACTATAACTATGTACTTATTAAGTAATGAAAAGCTCCTGGTTCGAAAAAAGGTGCACGTGCATGAAACAAGGATCTAGCAAAACAAATATTTAAATACTATCAAATTCTTCAAACAGAATAAAAATAAGCAGATGGAGCAGCACATCTCTATTTCTAAGAAGTACACGAGCTACAAATTTCATATTCAGGAAAGAGGAACCAAGACATAACCAAGAAAAAGAAAACATAGGGTCCATAAACGTAAGATTCCGTGAATTGATGAGGCAACACTAACCTCATCAAAGCTTTTCCCATCATGAATGGCATGTTCGTGTCTCTCGTCCCTGAACGGTTTAAAGAGTTGTTCTTGTATATGATTGCTAAGCATGGCCCTTGGCAGATCTTTAGCCCCAGGAACAACACTTTAGGGCAAGTACATTTTTCTTATTTAGAATCACTCATTTTGAAATTAAAAAGCGCACAAATTTGATGCTTCCAGCATTCACATTTGTCACACATAACCACCTTAGAGCCAATCAATTAGAAAAAATTAGCGCGAACAAAAAGAGTTTAGAGAATTCAAGTATGAAGGTTAGCCTTAGGAAATTGATTACCTCTCCACCTGAATCGTGCAACTGCGAGCCTCATTCTAACACAAGATACACAAATTGTGGCACATCTCAGTAGCAGCAGCAGTATAAACTACAAAAAAAAGACACATCCGTGACATTTTGGGTCGAATGAATTTTTTTCTGTCATGCTTATGACACTTCTATGACGATAATTGTGACAAAACCCGGTATCATCATAGATGTGGTGGGCTCCTACTTCTATGACAAAAAATCATGACAGAAAATGGGCTTTTCGTCCTGGGCAGGCCGGAGACGCAGCTGCATGACATTCTTTGGGCCGTCCATGACGGAAAAACCGTGGTAGAAGCGAGGGCGCGGAAAATATCGGGGAGTCCTTGGTACGGTGGGTGGTCGGTGGCCGAGCGATATGCGCGTTTCTCTCGTACATGTACGCGCGTGGGTGCGAGGCGTTGGGCTCTAAGTAAACCTGAGCGAGGCGTTGGGCTCTAACTGAAACCGAGCGATTGCACTATAGGCTACGCGTTACTGAACCCGAGCGATCGATCGATCCCTTTGTCGTTAATCGAACCCGATCGAAGCGGTTCGCCGCTCTGCTGCTAACTGAAGCCGGTCGAACCTGCTGCCTCTTGATGAACAGTGAGCGTTGTTGGGGGTTTGGATGAACAGTTCCCGGTGGGGGGTTGGATGAATAGGAACCTGTGGTAGTAGAGGCCGTTGCCGCTGGATGAACAGGACCCCGATTGATCGAGCCGGTGGATGAACAAGACCCTGTGGAGGGGTGGATGAACAGGACGACCCCATGGTGGGTTGGTTGAGCAGTAGCCGGTGGAGCGCTGGATGAACAGTAGCCCGTGGAGGGGTGGTTGAACAGGACCCCGTGGAGAGGGCTGGTTGAACAGTAGCCGGTGGAGGAGCGGCGGAGGCTGGATGAACGAGGAGCCCGTGGATGAGCGATCGCGGTGGAGGCCGGAGGAGGTCGACGGTGGATGAACAGTATCCCGTGGAGGCTGGAGGAGGTCGACGGTGGAGATGAACAGTATCCCATGGAGTCCCGTTTTGCGGTACGCCACACCCCTCCCGATGTAAAGGACCCCTGTTTTGACCGTAGCGCTCCAACACAAGTCTGTTTCCTCCGTTTTGCGGTACGCCACACCCCTTCCGATCAACAGGACCCCATTTCGACCATAGGAGGTCTGTTTCCTCCGTTTTGCGGTACGCTAGACCCCGCCCGTATGTACGTACATGGCCATATTTTCTTTCTTGCACCCTGGCCGCTGTACGTACGTGTACATGCTACGTGCGCGCCTCTACTACGACACGTGCGCGCCTCTACTACGACACGTGCCCTTCCTTACATGGCCACGGTTCATAGCTGCAGCCTGCATACAGATCGATCGTATGTACTTACACGTTCACGACCAGAATGACAACGCTACATACGCTTCGACCAGGTGGGTCCCGACTGTAAGGCACTTCCTGGCGTGCGAAGATATAGCTGGTGGGTCCCAGCAGTTAGGGGGGCGAATCATTTTTTTTGCCCGTAATATGGACGCACTTCCTTGCGTGCGAAGATGTAAATGGTGGGTCCTAGCAGTCAGGGGGAAACGTTTTTTTCACGAAATACGGTGACCCGTCCGGTGGGTCCCTGCTGTCAGGTGGAGGAATAATTATTTTTTGCGTAATAAGGAGGCACTTCCTTGCTGCGGCCGGGGACCCAGCTGTCAGCCTCTCCACGTACAGTACTCTTCCAATGGAAGTCGTTCGTTGACCACATTGACCACGCCGCGCCGAGAGCACCAGGGCAGTGGACGATGGCGAGGCCTAGGAAGGGGACGACGCGGAGCCGGGGAAGACGCAACAGTGGATGCCCATGCGGAGAATAATAGGAGGGTTCACTGGTTCCGCTGCGGTGTGAGGCTGCCGTCGCTGTAGAATAACAGGGGGTGTGGGTGAGTAGAGGGATGGCCTGGCCAGCGGTGGGAGTAGTAGGGGGCGGTGAGGCCTCCGCGGCATCATAGCCGGCCATGGGAGGCAGGAGCACGCGGCACGACCGGCACTGCTTTGGGCGGCTGGAGCAAGAAGACCAGAGGTTGAAGAAGCACTACGGTCGTTGGATGGACATCGTCTGATCCTTTGGAACTAGAATCGTTCATATTGACTAAGTTGACAAAGCCCTCCGTCCCCGTCAACTTAGTAGGCCCACAAGTCAGCCTCCCACTATGGTGGGTCCGAGCTAGCAGGGGGTATTCATTTTTTGTGCGTAATAAGGAGGCACTTCCTTGCGTGTGAAGATATAGCTGGTGGGTCCGACCTGTCAACGGGGGAAACATTTTTTTCATGAAATACAGAGGCCCTTCCGGTGGGTCCCAGCTGTCAGGTGGAGGAATCACTATTTTGCGCGTAATAAGGAGGCATTTCCATGCGTGCGCCCATGAACCCAGCTGTCAGCCTCTCCACGCACAGTCTACTTCCGATGGATGTCATTCATTGACCACGTTGACCACTCCGCGCCGAACCCATCCAAGGTGGTGCACGACGGCGAGGCCCGGGCAACAACGGGCCAGAGATGGGAAGACGCAGGAGTAGAGTCACAGACGCAGAGGTGTACGAGGGTTAACTGGTTCTGGTGTTGTGTGGTTCGACAGTTGGTGGAGAAGAACATGAGGTGTGGAGGGGTTCTGGGATGACCTGGCCAACGGTGAGGTAGCGCTTCACAGTGAAGCATGCTAAGAAGAGGTGCTAGCAACAGGAGGCGTGAGCAGGTGGTCCTGGCGACGCTGGAGGAAGAAGACGGGAGATTGAAGATGGATGCCGGTCGTTGGATGTAAATCCAACAGCTAACAATGTCACAATCATTTGTTGACTAAGTTGACAACGACTTGCGTTGGCTTCGACCTATTGGCCCACATTTCAGCCTCCAAAAATGTGGCACGTATTCAACCCATTTTTTCAGAATTTACAGTCAATTTGATCTCTTTTTTAGAATTACAGTCCATTTGCTGGGCTGGGTGAACAAATAATGTAGCGTCCATGCGGCCCATTTATTTTTCTCCTAAAAAATTACAGGCCATTTGCACTTTCTCGAAATACGCGATTTTGCTAGGCTGATTCTAGTTATAATGTTGGGTTGGGCGCAGCAATGTTATAGAAAAATAAATAGGGCCTGCGTATTTTGTTATAAATATATTTAAATAATAAGTGATTTATTATTACATTGGTCCTTAAATCTTACCAAGCTTTTGTACACAATCACCAGGATTTTCGTTGCCAAAAAATCCAGGATTTTATTGTTAAGAAATTATTTTTATAAGTTAATAAGATGTGGGATATTGTTTTCTTACATATGTTAGTATATGTTAAATACATGATGAAAATAACAATAATATATAATAACAAATAAAATAATTTAAATATATATAATATAGTTAGAAGGGCAACATAATGTTGGACCAGACGTTCCTATTCTTATATAAAAAATAGAACATACCTTTGCATTTTCTTCAAAAAAAACATAAATTGGGCAGCCGATGTTTCGGGAAAAATAAAACCTCGGATGGGAGGTCCATAGGCCGGTCGATACATGACGGCCCTCAAGAAAATACAAACCGACATGTCGTGGGCTGCGCATGCTAAAAGAGAAAGCCTAGACGGGGCAGCCCAAAACCCAGCTGATACTTGCTGCCCCAGTGATAATAAATGATACCTGCCACCTCCCCGGCTTCGTTGTGAATTTATCTCCTATAGTAAATACGTTGAAACACCTAAAAAATGTAACTATGTTGACAAACACGTGGGCCCCAACGTTAGTATAGCATTAGGAGGAAGTATTTTTTTGATGAGGCACTTGCTTGCATACGGCCATAGACCTGGTGGGTCCCGACTGTCCGCCTCTCCACGTACAGTCCTCTCCAGGTTCCTCTCATTTGTTCAGCATGTTCACAACGGCAGACGGTGGCGCTGCGGCGAGCGCACAAAGGCGTAGGAGGAGATCGGACCACATGAGGCAGTGCCTTATTTGTAACGAAAGTACTAAACTAGCCCAGTGGCCAAATGACACTACCCGGCAATTTATTCCGCCGGGTTCGATTCCACCTGATGCAGGGATAATATCTCCAATTTTTTTGCCTCTTCCATTATTGACATGTGGTCCCCATTGTCATCTACGCACACCACGTCCAACACTTGCCAAAACTCTGTCCCTCGTTTTCTTTGTTTTCGCACACTCCACATTGTGTGGGCATTTTGAGAATAGCATATCTTTTTTTACTGTGGATCATATGAAGAGTGCTATGCATGAATATTGATAAGCATGATGTTAACTGGCTGGTAGTTCCATTTTCGACCATGAATAAAACTTCCAACATGATGTTAACCCTATTTGGAAAGGCCGTGTTAATATAAATGCTCTGCCTCTGAAAGTTGCAGTTTCTTATCTGAAACTGAAACTTGCAGTTTCTTCTCTGAGAATCACATTGTCTGCACTTTTATACTCCTATGAAACTACATTTTTTAAGTGCTAAAATAGATCTCTAGAATTCATAAAATACTTCATATGCTCAATACTGCAAATCTGAAATTCAAAATACATTCATATCTGAAAGTACTCTCAAAATACACAACACAAAACACAATTCACAACCTGCAAATACTGACAACCCTAAGCTCCTCCTGACAATTCACAACCTGCCCGACTAATGGGCTGGGGGTGGGGGGCAGTCCCCTCCTATTCCTTGGCGGCAGACAGCCACCCCGTGAGACGATGTGAACGGCGAGGGAGAGGATGGCGGGGAAGCGTCGTCGGGCCAATTGCTTTTCTCCTCTTGAAGTTGGGTCGGACGAGAAGACACCACCGGCTCGCTCTGGAACGACACCTAACAAACGGCACCCTGTAGATGCTCGATCCTTCAATCTCTGGTGGAAGCTCCGTCTAGGATCGATACTCCCACCACCGCTCCCTCACGATCGGATTCGGTGAATCTGTTTGCTCCATGGCCCAGCGGAGCAGCTCCATGTACTCCCGTGCGACTCCCTTCGGGAGTATCGCCGCCTTTTCGCTCTGTTGCAGATATTTGGCCAAGGATGTTGCCGTCGCCGCTAGTTGGTCCTTGTTGTCAAACCAAGACTGTATCTCCAACATCCTAGCTAGCTTCACAGGGTCGTCGTTTGCGATCCTCACGTATCGGTTGCACTCCTCCATCGATCTACTTCTCCACAGCACCTTCACTCGCCGGTGGTGGTTTCTAAATGGAAGAGGAGAGGAGCAGCGGTGGTTTTGGATTAGAACAGGAGAGGAGCGACGCTGGTTTTGGATTGGAACAGGAGAGGAGGGGCGGTGGTTTTGAAATGGAAGTGGAGAGGAGCGGTGCTAGATTTAGATTGGAACAGTAGAGGAGCGGAGGTGGTTTAAGAGGAGAGGAGCGGCGCTGGTCTTGGAAGTATTTTTTTGTTTTGCGTATTTTGGGTCAAATTTTGATCACATACTGTATTTGACAAGCAAAACGTGAATGCATGTCACCAAAAATTGTATCGTTTTGTTCGTATCTCAATGTACTTTCAAATTATATTATTTTTGCAACGTATAACATATATTTTATTTGTGAAAATCATGGTCAATTATGACCCAGAATAAAAGGGAGACTAGTTAATGTGGGGTCGCTTTCTTAACTGAAGGGTAAATTGATTTTGATATTGATCCAGTCACAGCGCCGGCCCTCTCGTCTAATCCTAAATCGCTGCCACACGCTCCTCTCCCTCTTCTCCATTGCAAAACCACCTCCTCTCCTCTCCATCATCTCCATTCCAAAACCACCATCTCGCCTCTCCCTCTTCTCCATTGCAAAACCACTCCCTCTCCTCTCCATCATCTCCATTCCAAAACCACCTTCTCGCCTCTCCCTCTTCTCTATTGAAAGACCACCGTCTCTCCTCCCATCTTCCAAAGCTAGCACCGGACCACTTAGAAGGACATCCATGGAGAGGATGCATCAGCGAATTAGGCAGATCGCCGGTGGCAACCAGGCAAAGTTAGCTAGGTTGAAGGAGATCCTTACTTGGTTTGACAATGAGTGGGAGATTTTGAGGACGCATGTGGCAATGTCTGTGAAGAAGCGAGACGACGACGAGGGCGGCGATGTACTCCTCGGCGGCAGTCACGCCGCAGTCCTTCGAGCTCATCGAGTATCTCCTCTGGGTGATGGAGCAGGCAGATTAGCTCGAGGCGAAAGTCAAGCGGAAGTGGTGGGCGTACAGGTCGAAGGTCGAGCACCTAGAGGATAACGAATCGATCGAGTACGGTGTGTTGTTCGTGAGGGAGCAGAGCTAGCCGGAGCCACATGAGTATTCGTTCTCCCACCGCAAGAGGAGGTCGGATGGCGCGACGTCGCTTCCCCGCCGTTCTCCATGGTTCCCTCGATGCTCGCCTTGTTTCAACGGTGGAGGTAGGGTTTAAGGTAAACTTCGCACTAACCTAATCTTCCATCTGCTCATGCTTACAATCAGTGTGACAGCTAATGAAAATCATGCTTACAATCAGTCTCCGAGTACTACGCCAATCACCGACCTTTTGGGTCAAACTTCTGACGTTATGTAAAAATAAAGAAAAATAGATTGGTGCTTCTTTCAGAAAAGAGTACTCCCTAGAAAACTGCCAATATAAGCTACTAGTATTTGGTTAGAGGATTTGGTGCTGAGAAAGATCCGTCCACAAAGAGCGTCACACATCCCACTGATGGTGGTGGATGCCAATGCGTTCATGGAGCATGGTTGGCGTCGGTAATTTTTACTTGGCACACCTCGCACTCTGCATATATGCCAGTTCCATCTGTACATTTGTGCAGTTCCACCATAATGCAGCTGAATAACCCTGTTTGCACAGATAATGAAAAAGCGTGATTACATTATAGTGGCACTAGTTGATGAAACATACACTAATAAATATAAGAAAATATTGTGATAGTATCATAGTATGCCATGCTACGAGGGCGAGATGGGCCCTACGACGCCTCATACGGTACGCCTCATACTGGAAATCGACCCAAGTCTCCCCTATACACCTTCTGCCAGTGGTGAACATCAGTGTACATCGGTAGTACAAGGAGGGGCCTTGAGACATTCCAATCTCTATTTTTGTGCAAATCAACTAAAATTAAGCACCCAGTTTGCAGAAATGCTTAAACATTAACAATGGGACTAGTTGATGAAACATATACTAACAAAGAGAAGCGCTTTCTTTATCTACATTGGAAATGAAATGATAGAGAGGACACTAGCTCTATTTTAACTGTATTATTACTTCATTTTATCAGTGACACTAGGGTCGAGCAGGTGGCAAATGAGGTGTACTATGCGTCGCAAGGATGGAGGCCGGGGGTGCTTAGACTGGGATGCTGAAGCTAGCTCTTTCAGTCCCTATCTTCCCCCCTGATGTTTCTGTGGTAGCATTTGGGTTGTAATCCAAACTTGGTCGAGCTGGTGCTGCGTCCCCCTACCTGCCTAGCTTATTTAGCGAACTTGTCTCCTGCTAGTACTCAGTCCGTTCTAGTAGTAGTTGCATAACTGCCCGTTTACTCTGAGATGTTGTCGGATAATGGTTCTCTATGCTTGGGTTTCTTTAATGAAATCGGAGGAAACCCCCTCTTTCGATATATAAAAAAATCAGTGGCACTAGCAGTGCCAAAACATTGCCTCAAATTAATAGTGCCACTAGATTAAGGTGCAAAATAATAACATTACTACTTTATCATGGCAGTACCAAAACAGTAGCACAAGAGCAGACTCAACATGCAGGATCTTTGGCAAATGGTCAGGCCAAAAAGGAACATACCTCGTGATGGGAACCATATCTGCAGTCAACGCCATCGTAGAAGAGATGACACCAGTCACCAACATGGATGATTCAATTCATGGCACCTTTTGGTGCAGTTCACCTAAAATGAAGCAATGTCCCATGAGCTAGCAGCTTCTTCTTTTTTTCTAGGAAAAGGGCTCCAGCCCCAGTTCCATTTCCATCAGAAAACGAAACCCACAGAGCTTCTTCTTCATTAGTTGCATTAAAATTGAGCAACATCAAGGTTGGTTGTGAAGCTCCTGGAATGTTCAACTATAATTTGGATATCATTTGTGCAGTTCAACTAAGATCAAGCGTGAAATGTATATCTCTGTTTGCACAAAAAAGGTGGAAAGGAGGGTGACTAACAAGTGATGAAACATACATCAAATGAAAAGAAGCATGTTCCTTATCTGAGTGGCAATCCTACAAGGGCAGTAGCAATTTCTAAAGCAGCAGCATTGCTAGATATTAGTGTGGAAATTAGGATTAACTATGACAATTGTTAAATACGACATTACTTTAATGGTGCCATTGCTTCATTTTACCAGCAACATTACATTAACAGCTGCTATAGAGTCAGTATTTGGGCACGGGAGAGTAGGCGGACCAGGACAGTTGCATTTCTAACGAAAAGAAGCAACTTATCTTAATGGGAAATTTACCAGGACATGAAAAAAGTGCCATTGATTCATATTACTGGAGGCATTACCTTGAAAACAACATTGGTTTAACGTGTCCTTACTTTTAACAGTGCGACCGCTACATTTTATCAGTAGCATTACATAAGAGTGGCTCGGGGCAACAAACATTAGAACATGATATCTGGGTTGGTCCTTATTTTGTTCGGTATAGCCACCTTATATTGTGTGAGGCTAGCAAATCTAGTCTTGGACTTACTCTGTTGACTTGTCCCCAGTCCCCACTTTCTTTCCTTTTTCAACCAATAGATTAGGTTTATATCGAGTTTGTACTGCGTTTCCCTTTATTTCCCTATTAGACCTAGAGACCAGTTGGATAGCCAGTCTCTGCTACTTTTGGCCCCCATTATTTCCTCTTTCGACCAAGTCCTAGATTCAGGTAACAAATCTTCCCCCACCCCACACCCCCTTTCTTCCTTGTTTGAACCAAGTAGTACTAGATTCAAGTGCCTGAACTAGTTTTTACCTCTTAACAGTAAAAAGTTAGGTGGCTTTCGAATGGTCAATCGATCCTATCTACGAGGGGGCCTGAGAAATACTAAAAGATATAAATGCAGCGACGTCAGAAGCTCGGGAAGTAGAGCAAGGCTGGTTTCGAAGGAAGTTATACCTGAGGGTTGCCGGGATGTTGCTAGGTGGGCAGCGGGAGGCCGGATCTGCCCACACTACGGCAGCGAGGAAGAAGGGGTCGGAGGTCCTCGCTAGCTAGCGGTGCTTGGGAGAGAACTGCAAGCCACGCTAATCGAGACGCGCCGGCAGTGGGTAAGAGCCGTCGCCGAGGACGACCGCGTGAATGTTGCACCTTCTCACCTTCCTCGGCAGAGAGGATCTGGCTGGATCTGTGACCAGCGATGAGCAGAGAGAGAGAGTGTGGCCACCGCTGTCGTGTTTAGATCTAGAGAGGAAGAGACAGTGTGAAGAGAGCAACACTAGCAAGCAAGCGCGGAGGCTCCTATCTAAATAGTGGAGTACTAGTTTTATTTTGTGTACTGGAGCCGGCTTGACCTAGTCAATGACTATCGAGAAGTCTTCATGCACGTGCCCCGGAGGCGCAGTTGTCGTCATTTTGATCTAAAGCACCTGATTATAACATATAACACAAAATAAATGCCACATGACAAGAAACCATAACCTCACTGCCCAAAGGAGACAACATGAATCCCGACGGACAAAGTAGACGATGATCAAAGCTCAAATTAAAGATAAACTCGTAGAAAAGGGGTCCATCGATAGATGTCCTAATTAACATAGCCGGCTTGAGCTAGATGGCAGCCGAGTAGTCTTCGTTCATGTGCCCCCAATGACTAGCCCCTTGGAGGAACTCCGTTGTCGCTGTTTAACCCTCACAATGATCCGAAGCACATGACACCAAATTTTGCGAGATGACAAGAAACCTTTTTTAGATTTCTCACTAGAACTACAACCCTGTACAAGACAGCCTGCACGATATGTAGAGGATAGCCAATCCAGGAGTGTCTGCTGGAGTCTGGTCACATGCATGGGCGAACTGATCTTCCGTGTCTTCCGGGGATCGTCCAGGCACCAACGTTTGTACAAATCTTCTCTAGTACTATCGCTCGTCTCTCTCTTCTATTAACTCACCCGACTTGCGGGGCCGGGGAGTGTTCCTATGGTCGGTTCTCAATTGCGGTCCCACATATGTGTGCAAACGCAATATGACGCGCATTCCATTCGTAGAGCGGCGTGCCAGACCGGCCGACCGTCTGGGGTGCGACGCGAACGCAATGGGCATGCTGTATACTCCGTACATGTGTACCGCCGTTTTCTTGAGGCTTTGCTCTTGTCAGATCACGAGTTCCGGCAAAACCCTTAAGGTTCGAACTCTGGGGTGCGCGCAAAGTTCTCCGCCGATTGATCCACGTCCTAGCTTGCTAAGATCTCAAGGGTAAACTCAACGAACTCACAACACAAGAGAGATAAGATTTATACTGGTTCGGGCCACCGTTGTGGCGTAATACCCTGCTCCGGTGTAGTGGTGGTGGATTGCCTCTTGGGCTGATGATGAACAATACAAGGGGAAGAATAGCCTCCTGAGGTTGAGGTGTTCCTGTGCTTGGTGTGTGGCTAAGGATCAGCTAAAGATTAGATCGAGATGCCTCCTAATTAGCTATCTCTTATTACGGTGGCGTCTAGTCCTATTTATATAGGCCCTGGTCCTCTCCCCAATTATTGAGCGGGAAGGGAGCCAACAACGGCCAATTTGAAAGGGGACAGCTAGTACAGCTTATCCTGACAAAAGCGGTCTTCTCCTGCAAAAGGCTCTGGTGGTGACGCCGCCTTGGGCTCCATGGTGACCTCCGTCTCGCCGTCCTGCTGGTCTTGGTCTCGTTGCACCGATAAGGAAACCTTTGCCCAACGCCTCGGTACTCCACGCCTGCGCTTGCTTCCTTAGCACCAAAGGAGAAACAAGGACACTGCACGCTGGCGCCCGCCTGGCCTTGATCGTCATGGCTCACGTCACAAGAACCTCGCGAGGTTTGCCTTGCCTTGATCTCTTCGCCCCTCGCGAGCCAACCTGGTGAGGCCGCTCCTGAGAAAGTCTTGTGTCGTCGGCCTCGCGAGGGTCTTGAATGCTCGTTGGTGAAGATGGGCCGTACGGGCCCAGGCGCAGAGCCACGCCATGGGCCGCAGGCAGGCAATTCTGGGGACCCCTATTCCCAGAACGCCGACAGTAGCCCCCGAGTCCAAGGCACGCTCGTGCTTGGCTTCGAGGCGAAGCCAAAGGCCAAGTGCAGAGCGCCGCAGGCCCCAAAAGCCTGCGGCCTTGGTCGACTCGTGGCGGTGGATTGGGCATGGGCGTCTCCGCTTCCCGATGCTGCCTCGGCAACTGCCCGACTTGACATGTCCCTGTGGCATGCAAGGGAAAACCATCATTACCTGTGATCGTGGGAGGCGCCGGTTGGCCTTCTCCCACTATAAATAGGAAAAAGGGGGAGAGCCCCCATCGCCTATCTCTCCCCATCCACTTGCTTCTCCTTCTCGCTCCACTGCTATTAGCGACTTCAATGGCGTCGATCCGAAGATTCTCCACCGAGGAGAAAGGAAAGGCTCCCGCCGACGAGCCGGGGCCGCTTCCGCCGAAGAAGAGGCCAGTCTGCCATCGCGACATTGTCGAGAGGGCGGAGGTGACGAGGCCCTATTACGAACGGCCACCTACAGGGTATCCGCTGCCCTTGTACGCCCAAGCCGGGGCTCGATAGGAAGGAAGCGGCGGCCCGGCGCCGCCAGCCGCATCGCTTGTTGCCGCGCCATGGCGACATGCGCCGTCGCCCCTGGAATCCATGTTGTGGAATCCTCTCGCGAGCTCGTGCTGTGGGCGGCGATGCCCCCAAGCACTTGGATCCGCTTCCCACGGTTCTTCTCCGACGCGATGCCGCCGATGGGACCCCTCGAGCTCTGGTTGCAGCATGCTTACTGCGTCGGCCCGGCGACCGGAGCAGAGGTTGAAGTGGTCTCCTCTGGCACGATCTTCATGACCCGCGGCTGGGGTGAGGTTGTGCGGGTTTGCCGTACTGAGGGCGCCCTCGAGATCCACTTTGATTATGATGGTGCCTCCATGCTGTCCTTCAAGGTCTTCGATGCGGAGGGCCGCCGCCTAGAGTGCTGCCCTGGAGGGGAGCGCCAGGATGATGTGCGTCTGGCCTGCGGCTCCTCCAGCAGCAGTGACTCTTGGGCGCCCAGCGGTTTTCCTGAGCTCTACGAGACTCCGGAGATGAGCGACGACAGCTACGTTCCTCCGAGCTCTCGCCGCGCCCGGAGCAGGGCTGCAGCGTCCAGCTGCCGTCGCCGCTGATCTGGATGGGGTTGGCGCCGGCCTTCCGCGGCCCACTGTTGATGACGGCATCGGCTGTGAGAGGGTGTAGATAGAATTCCCCCAAGTTCTCGTCTTTTGTTCCCTGCGAGGAATCAAGAAGTACCCCGTGGGGGGCGTGTAAAGGTTCTGTAATGTCTTTTGTTGATACTATCCTTGTTATGAAAAATTGCGAATGCATGTTCTGTTTAGGCTCGGTCTCCCCTTTCCAACCTCGCGACGGCCCGTTGCTTTACACTGACAGGTCCCGGTCCCCAGGCAAGCTGTAGCCGTCGCTGGTATGCCAGGTCGCGTGCCGTGGTCAAGGCCAGGAGGTGAGCGGCCCGAGGTCCAGTAAGAGCTCCTGAGGCGCGATGCTCTAGAGGTCCCCTTTAGCGCTCAAGCAGCTGTGGTAAGGTAAGAATGGGAGGCGACGTTGCCGCAATAGGGATGCGGCGAGCATGACCCCTAGGCTCCAACGATTAGCCGATCTGAGCGTGAGACTTATCTTGGCGGTCTGGGGTCGATTCATTGCGATGCGCCGTGTTAATGCGTAGCTAGGCCAGGTCCATGCGAGCCTCCCCCTCTTCTCCACGCTCTCCTTCATGCTCTACGTCCTCGGGTCCCGGCTCTCGAGCGAGCTCAGCCGCCGATGGTATGTCAGGTCAAGTGCCGTGGTCAAGGCCAGGGGGTGAGGGCTGGAGAGCCAGTAAGAGCTCCAGAGTTGCGATGCTCAGGAGCCCCCCTTTTAACGCGCAAGAGGATTTCATGGGAGAAGAGGGAGCTCACGGTGCCACCTGCTATCATTGTCATCAGTTTCCTACAAGCCAGCACAAGGAGAAACACAGTTTGCCATTATGGTTGCCAGTCCGCCGTCGGTTGCTTCGCGAGGAGACGAGGGCACTGAGGGCCTGGTGAGGTGACGTGCGCGGGGCGTGCCGCGAGCCAGAGCTCGACCACTCAGATTTGTCGATGTTGCAGGGACGGACCCGTGCACCAGCATCGTGCCAGCGTGAGTAGCCCCCGTGGGAGGTGAGAGTCAAACAGGTGATAGTCATAGTTAGATTAGACATGGAAAGCAAACTGGCTTAGGTAAAGGCAGGAAAGATACACACCACTGGGTCAGGCCCGAGCGGCTTGGGGATGATGCAGCCCAAGGGGAGCCCCCAGCAAGGTAAGCTAAAGACATGAAAAGGGGTACATGCCACATGGACGGACCCACGCGGCCTGGGAATGATGCAGCCCGAGGGGCGCTCCCAGCTAAATAAACTTGGAAAATGTCACTTGGTTCTACCGATGAAGGGATGTCGGGGAAGCTTAAGGTATGCGGCTAAGGGGTTGCTCCTCATGAGCCACCGGGGCCCTGAGCCTCTGGAGGCTCTGGGGTCCAGGCGGTTCCTTGAGGACCGTCTCCATCTCCGTCAGGATGGCGTGATGCCTGGCCTCATGAGCTGCCAGGGTGCGCTGCAAATTGCGCTGATAGGTGGACGCCACGCTCGGCAGACCCAAAGGCATGCGAACATAGTTGTTCGGTGAACCCTCCCAGCGGCCCACGCGCGAAGGCCAGAAGGGCTCCTGAGATGTGGCCCCATTGAGCTTTGGGACGTCGATGCAGACGCACAGCCCAGCATCCTCACCTGGATGGGGAGCTGCACCTCGCAAGCGGCAGTCGCTGCGCATGGCCCTTGCGTCTTGCAGTTCCTGAGTGGTCCTGGTGATGAACTCCTGAGCGGTGGGCGCTCCGCTCCATGTGTTCTCCTAAGGGAAACGTGTCATGAAACATGCCACCAAGTGGTGCCCAAGCGCCTCCCTCGTGATGTTGGCAAGGTCTAAGGCCCTCCAGAAGAGAGCCCCCGAGCCCTGCCCGAGAAGGGCATCGGGTGCGCCTTCCTATGCGATGGAGGGAGGCGCCCCTAGCGCGGAGCTGATCCTGACGAGGTTCCGGTCGCGACGCCACCCTCCTGAGGTCATGCACAGTGCAGCTACTTCTTCTTCTTGGGGGTGGCCTCAGGAGGGCACTCGCCCTTGCTGTCGGGGTCGTCGATTGCTACAGCTTGGAAGGCACGCTCAAGGGAGCACGTCGCATCTCTTTCTTCACATGGGACCCTGATGATTCCGCCGCTTCCCAGCATCTTGAGGACATTGTAGCAGTGATGGGTCACCACCATGAACTTGGCCAGGGCTGGATACCCGAGGATGGCATTGTACAGCAGACGGATGTGCGCGACGTCGAAGTCGATGAGTTCGGTGTGGTAGTTTTTGCGTTCTCCGAAGGTGACGCGAAGGCGAACCTGCCCGATCGGGATAGTGGAGCCATCGGTCACTCCTGAGAAAGGCTTGGTGGGTTGAAGCTGGTCATACGGCACTTGGAGGTTATCGAACGTGTCGATGGACAGGACGTTGAGCCCTGCCCCGCCGTCGATGAGGGTCTTCGTGACTTGCACGTTGCTGATGACTGGGGAGCAAAGCATCAGGAGGGCGCCTGCGGTAGCTGCGCACTTGAGTTGATCTGCGGAACTGAAGGTGATGGTGCACTTGGACCACCTGAGCGGGCGTGTGGCCTCGAGCTTGGGGAGGACTGCATTCACTTCACGAGCAAACGGTTTGAAGATGCGCTGCGAGGCTGGGGCCTGAGCTCCGCCCAAGATGCAGGCGATAGCACGCGTGTCCTGGAAGCCCCCAGCCCCCTCGTCTTGATGGTGGTCGGTCGTTCCTTATTGGCGGTGACGGTAGTGGGGGAAGACCGGCGTTGCCCTGTGGACGATCCTCAAGAGGCTGGTCCCTCCAGGCGCCCTCGCGAGGCTGATCATGCCAGCGGTCCTCACAAGGCCGGTCGCGCCACTCCTGGCGCGGGCCACGGTCGTCCCGGCGTCCACCACCACGTCCTCCTCCTCGGCCGTAGCCCCGGTCGCTGCACTCGGGGCGTCAACCGAAGCGTCCTTCTTGAATGGCTCTGAGCTCTTGACAGTCGCTGGTGTTGTGGGTATGCAGGTTATGGAAGGAGCAGAACAGTCGGCTCTTCTTGGATGACTCGGGCTGGTCTCTGCCACGCTTCGTGTCTGGCTCCGCCGCGAGCACGGCTGCTCCCTTGCGCTTCACGTCCTTGGCCTTGGCTTTCTTCTCCTCCTGGGGCCGCAGCCGGGAGCTCAAGGAGGGGAGGCGCCCCTCCTCAGCTCTTGCGCACTTGGTCGCCAGGTTGAACAGCTCCAGGGACGTGCATAGTTCCTCGTGGATGGCGAGCTCCTCCTTCACCTTGAAGTCACGGACGCCATCAGAGCACGCGGATATGATGGCCTCATCCGTCACCTTGGGGATCTTGAGACGAACGTTGTTGAAACGCTGGATGTACTTCTGGAGGGTCTCTTCTGGTTGTTGCTTGACGCGGCGCAGCTCACCTGCGGCCGATGGGTGGTTGCGAGTGCCCTGGAAGTTGGCGACGAAGCGGTCGCGCATCTCGTCCCAGGAGGACATCGAGCCTGGAGGCAGGTTCAGGAGCCACGAACGAGCGCCGTCTTTGAGCGGCATAGGGAACCAGTTCGCCATGACTTTGTCGTCGCCGTTGGCCGCCTCGATGATCATCTCGTAGAGCTACAGGAACTCCGCGGGGTCGGGGGTGCCGTCATAGCTAGGAGGCAGATCCGGCTTGAACTTGCCCGGCCAGGCGACGCTACGCAGCTCGGGAGTGAAGGCGCGGCAGCCAGCCGTGGTCACTGGGGCCCGTCTTGGTGGTGGAGCTTGGTCTTGGCGCCCGCGCGCCACTACGGCAAGCGGCGTGGGGCCTTGCCACAACAAACGATCCTAGCGCGACGGTGGGAGGAGTGGAGGAGCCTTCTCTTGCGGTCGAGGGACTTCTTGACAACTTCTCTCTTCACGCGCGGGCGCCGGACGCGGTGGGTCGCGCTGTGGAGCCGCGCGCCTTGGCGCCCGGGTGCCGTCTTGGTGCAGAGGTGGTCGAGGTGCTCCGGGAGCTATGTCGCCCGTAGCTGGCCGTGGGTGAGGCAGTGAGAGGGACGGCAGAGGGGAGCCCCTTGCGGCGTTGACGAGCTCGGCGATGCGGTCGAGCCAGTCCTCGTAGAGTTCGTCGACCGGGCGGTAGCGCAGGAGCTCATGCGCCATGAGGAACGTGGCTTGTGCGTCCCTGGAAGCGTGACGAGCGTGAGAGGACGAACCAGCAGGAGTCAGCGATGGAGTGGCGGTGCGGCCGTCCTCTCGCACCGAGGGGTGCAACAAGGACGCTTGCTGGTTGTTACCCACCGGTCCGGTGGTAGCATTGGCAGGCGGCGACAGAGAGCGATGGGGTGGCCCGCCGACAGGGGCCGTCTGAGCAACGCGGGTGGCGAGGGCAGCCCCACGCTCGGCGCGGGCGCGGCGTACGTCCTCCATGGAGACGATGAAGCGACGGGGCACGGAGCGATGGATGGGAAGCTTCGGCGCACCCCTACCTGGAACGCCAAATGTCGGATCATGGGTTCCGGCAAAACCCTTAAGGTTTGAACTCTGGGGTGCGCTCGAAGTTCTCCCCCGATCGATCCACGTTCTAGCTTGCTAAGACCTCAAGGGTAAACTCAACGAATTCACAACACAAGAGACACAAGATTTATACTGGTCCGGGCCACTGTTGTGGTGTAATACCCTACTCCAGTGTGGTGGTGGTGGATTGCATCTTGGGCTGATGATGAGCAGTACAAGGGGAAGAACGGCCTCCTGAGGTTGAGGTGTTCTTGTGCTTGGTGTGTGGCTAAGGATCAGCTAAAGATCAGATCGAGATGCCTCCTAATCAGTTGTCTCTTACGGTGGTGGCTAGTCCTATTTATATAGGCCCTGGTCCTCTTCCCAATTATTGAGCGGGAAGGGAGCCAACAATGGCCAATTTAAAAGGGGACAGCTAGTATAGCTTAGCCTGACAAAAGCGGTCTTCGCCTGCAAAAGGCTGTGGTGGTGACGACGCCTTGGGCTCCATGGTGACCACCGTCTCGCCTTCCTGCTGGTCTTGGTCTCATTGCACCGATAAGGAAACCTTTTCCCAACGCCTCGGTACTCCGCGCCTGTGCTTGCTTCCTTAGCACCAAAGGGGAAACAAGGACACTGCACGCTGGCGCCCGCCTGGCCTCGATCGTCATGGCTCACGTCACAAGAACCTCGCGAGGTTTGCCTTGCCTTGATCTCTCCGCCCCTCTCGAGCCAACCTGGTGAGGCCGCTCCTGAGGAGGTCTTGTGTCGTCCGCCTCGCGAGGGTCTTGAATGCTCGTTGGTGAAGATGGGTTGTACGAGCCCACGCGCAGAGCCATGCCGTGGGCCGCAGGCAGGCAAGTCTGGGGACCCCAGTTTCCAGAACGCCGACAGCTCCATGGCGGTAGGCGGGGCAGTTCTGCCTAGTCGGTTCGACAGAGATGCGAGAAGATGAGGGAGTAGGCTGCTGCAAACGTAGGGCTGTGTGATTTGACAGCGAGTTATTGCTGGATAGGTGGGGCCCGTGATTTGACTTGCCATTATCATTTTATCTGCGGCGCTATGACCGGCGTGAGTCTCCCAATTCCTGACCACCTCCATACAGGTGTGTCGGCGTTCTGGGAACGGGGTTCCCCAGACTTGCCTGCCTGCGGCCTGCAGCGTGGCTCAAGGGGTGGCCCAGCACGGCCCATCTTCATCAGCACAAGATCAAGACCCTCGCGAGGGGCCAAGCCTCACGGGGCGGATGACAGGGAGCTTCCGCAGGCACGGCCCCGTCAGGCTGGCTCGCGAGGAGGCGGAGAGATCAAGGCGGGGTACCTCACGAGATGCCCATGACACAAGCCATGACAACCAAGGGCGCCAGGCGGGCGCCAGCCCGCGCAGTGTCCTCCTTTCCTCTTTGGTGCAAAGGGAGCAAGCGCATGCGAGAGCATCAAGTAAAGGCATCTGTTTTGGTGCAACAAGACCAAACCGTCGCAACGGCAGGAAGGAAGTCGTCGTGGAGCCCAAGCCGGCGTCACCACCAGATCCTTTGACAGGCGAGGACCAACTTTAGTCAGGATAAGTGTACTAGATGTTCCCCTTCAAAATGGCCAATTGTTGGCGCCCTTCCCGCTCAATATTTGGGAAGAGGCCCAGGGCCTTTGCCTATAAATAGGACTAGCCACCCACAGGGTAGAGGCAGCTTGCATTAGCAGAGAGAGAGAGAGCGACGGAACTCCCCTAGCAGTTCATCGTACCAGCCAAGAACAGACCCTCGCGAGGCTGTTCTTCCTAGTGTTGTTCATCACCAGCCCAAGAGGCAATCCACCACACCACAAACTAGAGTAGGGTATTACACCACAATGGTGGCACGAACTAGTATAAACCCTGTGTCTCTTATGTTGTTCTTTTCATAGCTTAGATCCTAGCAAGGCGGCGAGGTGCAGGTAGGTAGAGGGCGAGATCTCCGCGCGCACCCCAGTGTTCGAACCTAGAGGGTCTGCCGGAACCCGAAATCCGACATTTGGCACGCCAGGTAGGGGTGCGCCGGAATTCGTCTTCCGCCGCCCTGTTCTTCGCCGACCATCGCATCCATGTCAGACGCTCGTCGGGCCCACGCCGAGCGCCGAGCCGCTCTCGCTACCCGCGTCGCCCAGACGGCCCCCGTCGGCGGCCGTCCCCGCCGTTCCCCGTCGCCTGCCGTCAACGCCGCCACCAGCCCGGCGGGGAACGAGCAGCAAGCATCGTCCCAGCATCCGTCCGTGAGGCGAGACGGCCGCACCGCCACTCCTTCACTCGCCCCAGCTGGTTCTTCATCTCGCACGCTCCGGGCGCCCATGGAGGCTCGAGCTACGCTCATCGCGGCAAACGAGCTCCTGCAATATTGCCCTGTCGACGACGTCTACGAAGAGTGGCTCGACCGCGTCGCCGAGCTCGTCCGCACCGCAAGGGGCTCCCCCGCGCCGTCCTTCTCGCTGCACCGCGCCCCGCCCTGCGCGGGCGATGAAGCTCCGGGGGCGCCTCAGCCGCCTCCCCCTCAAGAAGGCGCCCTGGCCCCAAGGCGCATGGCCCCGGGGCGGAACCCGCTCCGTCCGGCGCCAGCGCAGCAAGAGCAGAGCTGTCAAGAGGTCCCTCGCCCCCAAGAAGCTGCTCGTGTGCTCCCTGCACCGGCTTGTCACGACCATGCTCCTGCTCCAGCACGCCAAGACCCCGCGCTGCTCCCAGCTGCAGCGCATGGGGACCCGCAAGACCAGGCTCTTCGTCACCAGAGGCCTCCCATGGCCACAGCAGGCTACCACGCCTTCACCACTGAGCTGCACAACGTCGCGTGGCCCGGCAAGTTCAAGCCAGACCTGCCTCCTCGCTACGACGGCACGGCCGACCCTGCGGAGTTCCTCCAGCTCTACGAGCTGGGCATCGAAAACGCCAGCGGGACGAGAAGGTCATGGCGAACTGGTTTCCCATGGCACTTCAAGGACGGAGCCCGCACTGCTCTCGAACCTGGCTCGCACGATCTCCTCCTGGGACGAGATGCGCACCCGCTTCATCGCCAACTTCCAAGGTACTCGCGACGGGCCTCCTGCCGTTAGCGACATGCACCGCATCAAGCAGCAACCAGGGGATACCCTGCAGAAGTACATCCAGCGCTTCAACAACGCACGCCTCAAGATTCCCAAGGTGACTGAGGAGGCCATCATCTCTGCCTTCTCCGACGGTGTGCGTGACGTCAAGATGAAGGAGGAGTTGGCGATGCATGAAGATTTGTGCACTTCCTTGGAGCTGTTCAACTTGGCGACCAAGTGCGCCATGGCTGAGGAAGGGCACCTTTCCCTCCTCGAGGTGCCAGCCGCAGACCCAGAAGAGAAGAAATCCAAGGCCAAGGACGTGAAGCGCAAGGGGGCTGCCGTGCTCGCGGCAGAACCAGACACCAAGCGGGGCAGAGATCAGCCCGAGCCTTCCAAGGGCAGCCGGTACTGTGTGTACCACGACCTCCACACCCACAACACCAACGAATGTCAAGAGCTCCGAGACGTGCTAGAAGGGAGGATCGGTCGATGCCCCGACCGCAACGATCGAGGCTACGGCCGAGGAGGAAGGAACACAGGACGCTGGGAAGACCGTGGCCCTCGCCAAGGGTGGCGCGACCGACCTCGTGAGGATCGCTGGCAGGATCAGCCTCGCGAGGGAGACTGGAGGGACCAGCCTCGCGAGGATCGCCCGCAAGGAAACGCAAGCCTCCATCCTCTACCGCCACAGCCAAGGAGAAACGAGGACCATCATCAGGACGAGGGGCTGGGGGCTTCCAGGAGCAGCGCGCGATCGCTAGCATCTTGGGCGGAGCTCAAGCCCCAGCCTCCCAACGCATCTTCAAGCAGTTTGCTCGCGAAGTGAATGCAGTCCTCCCCAAGCTCGAAGCCACGCACCCTCTCAGGTGGTCAGCGTGCGCCATCACGTTCAGCTCAGCGGATCAGCTCAAGTGTGTGGGCACAGCCGGAGTCCTCCCGATGCTTTGTTCCCCAATCATCAGCAACGTGCAAGTCACCAGGACCCTCATCGACGGTGGAGCAGGGCTCAACGTCCTGTCCGTAGAGACATTCAACAATCTCCAAGTGCCTTACAATCAGCTTCAGCCAACCAAGCCTTTCTCCGGAGCCACCGATGGCTCCACAATTCCAATTGGGCAGGTCCGCCTCCCTATCACCTTCGGGGCGCGCGACAACTACCGCACCGAGCTCATCGACTTCGATGTCGCCCACATTCGCTTGCCATACAATGCCATCCTCGGGTACCCAGCTCTGGCCAAGTTCATGGCCGTGACTCATCACGGCTACAACGTCCTCAAGATGCCAGGAAGCGGCGGAGTCATCACGGTGCCTTGTGAAGAGAGAGACGCAGTGTGCTCCCTGGAGCGAGCCTTTCAAGCCGCGTCACTTGAAGACCCAGATCGCAGGAGCGTGAGGCTCCCTGAGACCGCTCCCAAGAAGAAGAAGACATCGCCAGGCCCGACCCCTCAGGAGGCAGGCCCCTAAGGGTCCGCGCCTGTTCAGGGGGCACCTCCTTCTGTCGCATAGGAAGACGCGCCCGACGCCCTCCTCAAGCAAGGCTCGGGGGCTCTCTCCTAGAGGGCCACCAACCTTGCTAAGGTCACGAGGGAGGCGCTTGGGCACCGCTTGGAGGCATGCTTCAAAGCACGTTTCCCTCAGGAAGGAACAAGGCCAGGAGGGACAAACCCTCAGGAGTTCATCAGTCAGATCACGCAGGAGTTGCAGGAGTCAAGAGTCATGAGTGGCAGCCGCCGCTTACCCGCCGTAGCTCCCCATCCAGGCGAGGATGGTGGGCTGCGCGTCTGCATCGACATACCGTGGCTCAACCGAGCCGCCTCTCGAGCGCTTGGCCCTCACGCGTGGCGTGGGCTGCGAAGGTCCACCCCACGCTACGTTCGCATGTCCCTACGGCTGCCCGAGCAGCAGCGGCGACGAACCAGCGCCTCATGAGGAGCATCCTGGAGGCTCGAGAGGCCAGGAGTTCCGCAGTCCTGGCGGAGATGGAGATGGACCGCGAGGAGCCACCAGGGCCTCCGGAGCCTCCCGAGGCTCCTGGGCCTAGGGGCTCGTGAATGTCGGCTTCCGCAGCCCACGACGTCCGCTACCTCAACATCCCTTCATCCTCAATGTTATCAGGTGACATCCTTCAAGTTTCATTTCCGGCTGGGAGCGCCCCCCAGGGCTGCATTATTCCCAGGCCGCGTGGGTCCGTCCCTGCGGTGTGTATCCCCTTTTACTTCATGTTCCTAGCTTACCTTGTTGGGGGCGCCCCTCGGGCTGCATCATCCCCAAGTCGCTCGGGCCAGACCCAGCGGCATGTACCCCTCTTGTGTTTATTTCGGGTCATGCGTTTGACCCATCATGATTGTTACTTGATGCATGTCCACGACACTCCTTCTTCCTTCATGTCGGCCGCTTGCACGTTAAAGGGGGGGTACCTGAGCATCGCGACTCAGGGTTCCTACTGGCTCTCCAGCCCTCACCCTCTGGCCTTGTCCACGGCATCGCGACCTGGCATACCAGCGGCTTAGACCAGCTCGGGGCGGGACCCGAGGGCGTGGGCGTCGGCATCTAACCAAATCTGCAGGAACACATCACAAGTTAAGGCCCAAGTGCAGCGCAACCCACCTTGAGGTAGGGCCCTCTGAGTCCATGGCTGGCTCACGGGTGCCCAGATACACCTCGTCGAGCCCTACCGTACCGGCCATGTGTCGTATGGGCAGACATGCCCCGGGGCTCCTCCCGGAGGGGAGCCCCCTCCACGCACCAGTGGAAGCACTATGCTCAGCTGGCTGCCGACACCGCCGAGGCGGCTATGCCCGTACACATACGGAAGCGCTATGCTCCACAGTGATAAATAATCGAGGGTGGCCCCCGGCCGCATCAACCTTAGGGAGCCCAGAGCTCAATATCTGGCCTCATTGCAATGCCTCCCCTCGGGAGTGCCGCGCGAGGGGGCTGGGCACAAGGGCTACGCCGGGGTCACGCCCAGACGCACGCCACCCAGCCAGGCCCCTCGGGCCTGGTTCGTTGCACGTCTCTCCCCGAGCGGAGCCAAGGTACGAAGGCCATTTGAGCGTCAAGGGGGACTCCTGAGCATCGCGACTCAGGAGCCTAACTGGTCACGTAGCCCCTCACTCCTTAGTTCCGAAAGGCTAACGGCGGTTGAGGTATGCGCGGGGCCGGGCTCTGCAGACGTAGAATGGTAGATTCACCCACACATCTCACCTCCCTACTTGCTGTTCGTGCACCAAGGGGGACTCCTGAGCATCGCGACTCAGGAGCTTAACTTGTCACATAGCCCCTCACTCCTTGGTCCCGTCCTGGTTTCCAGTCGGGGCTAACGGCGGCTGAGGTATGCGCGGGGTCGGGCTCTGTCGGCGTAGAACATAAGCAAGTAGGAAAGAAAAGTGCAAACCTCAAGGAATTTAAAAGCAAACATTACAGTCCATAACTGTTATCACAACACCAAACGCAAGTTTAAACGCCTCCCCGAGGCATGATGCATGTTGCAAAAAGCAGAACAGGAGCCACAACGGAGTCACTTGTTGGCGGCGGAGCTGCGCGGAGCGGGTTCGCCTCGTGAAGCCCCAGGACCGGCAGCGCCTCGGTTCGGCTTGGTGCTGAAGGCCCGGAACTTCGACAGCAGAGCCTCCGCTCGACCCTTCACGGCCTCAGCAGTGGCAGTAGCAAGCTTGCCGCTCGCTGGCTCCAGTAGGCTGCCGAGGTCGACGTCGGGATCGCGAAGGTAGACGTGGGTAAGGACCCGCGTCAGCGCTGCAGAAGACAAGACACGCGCCTCGGCCTCAGCCGTAGGGCCAAGGCCAAGGGTGACATCTTCAAGAGCACGGATCAGGAAGGGAAGCAGCTTGGCGGGGCCGTCCTCGGCGCCGGCCAGCGGGCTTTCCAGGCCGCTGTCGTAAAGCGTCCTCAGCAAGGTGCGAGCCTTCACCTCCATCTCCGTGAAGGCATAGCGGTCCTCGGCAAGAACCGGCGTCTTGCCGTCCAGCTCGACCTTCTTCGCCTCCAACTCCTGCTCCAGCGCACCCAGGCGGTCACGGCACCTGTTAAGCTTGGTGTCCCGGTCCTTGACGGCTGCCTCGCGAGCCTTCATGTCTTCCTCCTTCTCTTGGCGAATGCGGACCTCCTTGGCAAGCTGGTCCCGCAGGCCCTGCAGCTCGCTCTCCAGCGCCTTGCAGCAACCTTGGACATCGGCTACCTCCCCCAAGGCGGCGTCACGAGCAGCCTCCGCCCCAAGGATGACCCGCTTCTCCTCGTCGCAAGCTGTCGAGGCCTGAACCAGCGCTGCTCGAATCGAAGCGTCAGAGCGAATCCAGCCAGAGGCCAGCTCCAAGCGCCCGGCCGCCAAGCGAGGGTCGGCGCCCATAATATCTTGCCACAGCTGGTCCAATTCAGCAGCAGCACGATCCAGGACAGTGGGAGGAGTCGGAGAGACAGCAGTTGGTGGAGTAGTTGGAGAGGACGGTAGCGTAACCACAGTATCCTGAGGCGGGACCTGCTGCGCCCCAACAGATGTGGCGGTGGCATCAGGCAAGGACACCTCAGGGGTCGCTCAGGCCATGGGGGCTGAGCTCGCCCCAGCCAGCTCCACCAGGCCTCGCGAGGATGACCATGCAGGAGAGGCCCGTGTCTTGCCGTCGCCTTCCTTCGCGGGCAGAGGCGCTGCCCCAGACGGAGCCTCAGGAGCTCCCTTCAGCTTCTTGGCCGCAGGCGCCAGCCTAGCCAAGAGATACAGATATCAAGCCTCAGCGACAAAGCAAGGAATAACACAAGAATCAAGCACTTACTAGTCATCGCTCGCGAGCTCGAGCAACCTCCGGCCATACTTGAAGCCCGAGAGCCGGCTGCAGGGATCAGCCTCAAGAGGCCCGGGAGCAGGAGGCACGTCGGCGGATCGCCTCGGAGCCGGGGCAGACCCGCGGGAGACCAGCCCAGTCCTGTCCTTTTTCGGGATCGGGGGCAAGCTCTCGCCGCCCCGCTCGTCGCCATCCTCGTCGTCATCGCTCGGCAAGAGGCGGAGAGCACGGGACCTGCACCGGGAGGCGCTCGACTCCCCGTCGGTTGCCTCGGAGTCAGGCCCCGCTTCTCGCTCCTCTTCTTCCTCCTCTTCGCTGGAGTCGCCGGAGGACACGTTCACCGTCGCCAGGGCCGCCGGGTCCTCGGGAACCTCCTCGGGCACGGGACCGTCCCTGTTGAAGAAGGGCATGTATTCCACCGCCTTCTCCCAATCATCTCGAAGGAACAGGGGCACAGGAGCGCCCTCCAGCCTCGCCACGTCTCCCCCAACCAAGGATTTGAGGACCGCGGCCAGATCTTTGTCGGCCAAGACTGCGGGGCTCGGGCGGGGCCTCCACAGCGGAAGCGAGTAATGACTAAGCGGGGCCACCTCATGCTCCAGGAACTCCCTCAGGAGCGACGCACCAGTCAGCTTCGCCGTCGCCATGTTGCTCGGCCGCAGATCCGCGTCCATCTTCTCCAGCATCGGCTTCGCGCGGGGATCCACGAGTTCCGCACGAGACCAAGCGTCGATAGGCGTGGGCTGCTCCGTGGGCAGAATCAACCGAGGGTGGATGCGCCCAGCATCTACCATGACCCACTTGCTCCTGAAGCCCTCAATCCTCTTCCCAGGCTTCGAGATGGCGTTGGAGCTGCCATATGCGACAAAGCTCGCGCACGCGGAGATGGGACCGCGAGAGGTCCGGAGGGAGAAGTAGTGGCGCAGCAAGGCCACTGAGGGCTGCACCCTGACGTGAGCGTCACAATAGTAGGCGAAGATCGCCAGAAGAAGAACATAGTTGGGGTGGAGGATTAGAGCTTGCAGTTTGTAGTGGCGGAGGACAGAGAAGAAGAACTCAGAAAAGGGAGGCACCAGACCGGCAGCAATGGCACTCACGAAGAGCGCATAGAAGGTGCTTCCTTGGCCCTCGGAAAGGGCGGAGCCAGCCTTGAACACCTCTGCCCCGTCGATGCCTTGCGCCGCCACCATCCGGCGCACCCGGGCAAGGCCCTCCTCCGACACATTCGACGAGTCCAAGGCGGCTGAGTACCAAGCTTCGGCCGGGGTCTGGCGAGGCGCCATGTCTTGCTAGGGCACGCGGTCGAAGTAGATCTGGAGATTTCAGAGGTAGGAAGGAAAGGCGCAAGAAAGAGGATCTGAGCAATGACCGGAGGAAGCAAGGGAAGCAAACCCTAGGCAGACGCCGCTCTTTTGTCGATTCACGCAGTTGCTAAGGCGCCCACATCCAACCAACCGCAAGCGCCTTCAAGGCCCTTGAGGTCGTTAGGGGCCCGTGGCGCTTCGCCCTTGCCCTTCGCTTCTCTGCTCAGTAAGTCCGGCGCGCCTTGGGCCCGGGGCTCTTGTCGGTGTTCGGGAATGGGGTCCCAGCACTTGCTCTGCTGCGGCCTCTGGCGTGGCTCAAGGGGTGGCCCGGACGGCCCATCTTCATCGGCACAAGCCCAAGACCCTCGCGAGGGCCAAGCCTCATGAGGTGGACGACAGGAGCTTCCTCGAGCACGGCCTCGTCAGGCTGGCTCGCGAGGAGGCGGAGAGATCAAGGCGGGTACCTCACGAGGTGCCCATGACGCAGCCATGACGACCAAAGGGCGCCAGTGAGCGCCCGGCCAGCAGATGTCCTCCTTTCCTCTTTGGTGCAAAGGGAGCAAGCGCAGACGAGAGCATCAAATAAAGGCATCTGTTTGATTGCAACAAGACCAAGACCCGTCTGGCGGGGAAGGAACTCGTCGTGGAGCCCAAGCCAAGGCGTCACCACCAGAGCCTTTGATAGGCGAGGACCAACTTTAGTCGAGGATAAGTGTACTAGATGTTCCCCTTCAAAATGGCCAATTGTTGGCGCCCTTCCCGCTCAATATTTGGGAAGAGGCCCAGGGCCTTTGCCTATAAATATGACTAGCCACCCACATGGTAGAGGCAGCTTGCATTAGAAGAGAGAGAGCGACGAACTTCCCTAGCAGTTCATCGCACCAGCCAAGAACAGACCCTCGCGAGGCTGTTCTTCCTAGTGTTGTTCATCACCAGCCCAAGAGGCAATCCACCACACCACAAACTAGAGTAGGGTATTACACCACAATGGTGGCCCGAACTTGTATAAACCCTGTGTCTCTGGTGTTGTTCTTTTCATAGCTTAGAACCTAGCGAGGCGGCGAGGTGCGGGTAGGTAGAGGGCGAGATCTCCGCGCGCACCCCAGTGTTCGAACCTAGAGGGTCTGCCGGAACCCGAAATCCGACAAGGTGCCTCTCCCAATGCTCCACCATGTAGAGGCTGGCTCTTGCATGAGAGCCCACTCCTCCCATTTTTCCTTGCCTCTTTCCTCCACATATGCAAAAATGCCATGTAAAGCGGGCTTCTAGCCCACTATTATACTTGCTCCTACAGGTGCTAGGCCTGCCACATAGGCATAAAGTCTGATGTGGCAGGTTAATTACAAAGAGATAGACTAGTTTGGTGACCCTAGGAAGAAACGGTGCCAAGCGCGTGTACCTAGGTGAAAAGACAATTTTTAGTCTATAGCTAATTAAATGAAGCAAACTTAGTAACAAAAATCTAAGCACCTATGCATTGGGGACTTGAGTTGCTAAGCCATTGAATGCCCATAGCACCTCGTCTAAGCACCATTTCATTGGAAGAGGTCACTCCTTGGCAAGTGCAATAAATACTACAAAGAAAGAGATAGAGAGAAGTAAAAAAAATACTCTTTTAGCCAACCTTATAGCTTACCTTGTTGTAGTATGAGTGACTAAGTGATGACTATGTATGACATGCCAACATCAGATAGCCTAACGCACCGTGTTAAATCTCCAAGAAGCGCGACCCTGCAGCGGCGAGGCGACGGTCATGAGGCGACCATGATACGGGCTGCTGGCAGCCCTTGGATCTCAGATCGAACGGTCGCATGCTAAGCTGCTGAAAATTTACAGAATAACCCTCCAGCATGGGATATTCACCCATAGGTCTAGAATCACGCCATGCAACCGTTCGATCTTAGATCCACGGGCTCTCGGAAGCCCGTATCATGGGAGAATGGAAAGCTTCGTATCACCTATAATTTTCCTGATGCTTGACATGACACCGAAAGCCATTTAATTGGGCGTCGAGTAGACATGACATCTAATTGGGCCCCCATAGTACTGTGCATGAATCCATTTATCCACCAGGCAAGCCAGTACCCTGCCGTTCGCATGCCCCACTCAGCAGTTTTACAATCAAAAAACCGCTGGCAATTCACTCATACTCGTCCCCGGACGTGCTTTAACATTAAGGCAGTTCGCTACTAGTCGTCCCGTCCTTTCACATTACGGCAGTTCCACTAATCCTAACCCTCCTCCCAAATCCATGGCGTCCCAAATCTCCATGATCAGCGGTGAGTACAAGGTTAGAACCATCACCGACAATGAGTTTGATGTCATCTACACCCGTTCTTCCGCGACGGTGAAAGGACGCCTTGCTCGCATCAGATGCATGTTCGAAAACTCAAATGATGAGTGGGTCACTGGGCTAGATGTTGAGTACACCACAACCCTGGACAAAGAGAAGAATCAAAAGGAGAAAGAGAAGATGAATCCCGCCGTGATCCAGGTTTGCGTGCATGACTTATGCTTGGTCTACCACATATGTCATGCCAACGTTGAGTGCGAGGAATTTAAGAACTTCCTCAAGGGTGCCGTGTCAAATTCGTTACTGTAGACTTTATGAACGACAGAAGAGTCCTGGATCGGATAGGCCTCATTGTAGGCAACCCCTTCAACCTCCAAAAGAATGCGCTGGTGCCCTCCCGTAATCAGCCTTCAATGCTGACCCTGGCAGGAGCCATGGTTCATCCTTTGTACGGTAAACTCAAGAAACCTCCGCACAGGTTTCATCGTGCATAGTAGTGGAATGTACTAGATATAGACCACATTCAGTATGCTGAAATGGATGGCTACCTTTGTTTCAAAATCTACTAGGGTTGGATGAAGAGCAAGAGCTAAGTGTGCGGTTGAAGCAAAGAAGTATCGGCCAAGAGGAAGAGGGACAAGGAAGAAGTCGAGGACGTGGACGAGGACTTCGAGTAAGGTGGCAGTGTCATTGCTCACGGTGGTTCTAATGCAGTATCTACCAGATTAGTTGCTTAGTTTAATTTCAGCTGTGCTTAGTTTTATTTGAGGGGTGTGTTGTGCTGAGCCCCCAGCATAACTATGTTATGTTTCTTCTTGTTACTTTAACTCTTTAGTACGTACATACTAGTATGTCTTACAGTTCATCTTTTAGTTGGTATAGTACTACCACCCGTTTCTTCACATTATATACGTACAATATATATGGCCAACATCATATAGCCAGCAGTTTAGTTGTTAAAGAATTTCAGGGTGCTTAGTTTTGTCAAAGAATTTATTTGAGGGGCGTGTTGTGCTGGACACCATTATTGTGACTCAAATCTCTTTTGCCATGGTATAATGACATAAATACCAATGGACCAACATGCTAGCTCTCCCTCTATCTCCCTACAGTAAAATAAAGTGTGAGGCCTACTTGATCCCAACAGCGTTCTTATTTTCCTGTAAAATATTCGCTTGGTTACTCCTGACAAGCGGGGCCACACTTATCATTGTGAGACTTGGCTTATTTTTGTCATGTAACATGGTCGACGGGATTGACGTGAAAATAACAATGTCTAAAGATATTTTGAGCAAACATCTAACTTAATGATGGCATTTTTGAGATATCTAATTGCATTTTTGAGCAGGCATCTCACGGATCGATGGCATTTTTGAGTAGCTGTAACTTCTAATGGCAAAACTGAGTAGTGATACACAACTAGTGGAATAAATAATAAGAACCCAACAATTAAATAGTTATGCTAATTTCTTTAATAGAATTTAGCACCCCATTTAAGCACATACTAGCTTTTTTAATAGTACTATATGCATAATTTGGCGACGAGCGCTCTCTATATGTACCACCTTTTTTCTTTAATTTCATCTTGTTAGTTTTGCTCCATGGCGCAATCCATCGATATTACTACAGTACAAAAGTATACATTTTTTAAAAGGCTAGAGGGCGGGGCAGTCTAGCTTGGTCGGTTTCACGAGAGGCGAGGGCCTTTGTGATTTGACGGCACATTACTGCTAGAAGGCGGGGCCTTGTGATTTAACTGCTTGTATAAATGTGCCGACAACCTAAGGAGGAGCAAAGAACCATGCGGTATACTCAAGTTTTCCACTGGAGTACGACGGAGGAGCACGAAACACGGCAGCCCAGTGCCATATGGCGATAAAAATGATCTAATTTGCTAGTCATCTCATTGTTAGCATTGTTCTATTCATGCCTTGCAGAGAACGTGACACGTGCGGTGAAACACCCGAAGCAAAAGAAGAAACATAGGAGCAAAATAAGAAGCAAGATTATCACCCCAAAAAAGAAGGAAGACGCACGCACAAGTCTGGGGCGCTGCTCTCACTACATGAAGGGTTGCTGGCCACGGAGTCGTAACTGCTTCTTCATCGCTGTGACGCCCGGATTCTTAAGCTACAGTGATCCCCGCTAATGATGCCACGTCACCTCGGTTACTGTGGATAAACTCGCGTTAGTTCGAAACCTAGTTCGAATTTCAAATTTAAAACCGAGGCAAACAATAAAAGTTTTAAAATATTAAACAAAAATGTTCGGTGTGTGACAAATATTGCTAAAGTAATTATATTGAAGAAAGCATAATTTTACAACGTGCCTAAGTACTTTAAACTAAATAAAACAGAAAAGAAAACAGAAAGCAAACTAAAAAAAAAAGAGAGAAAGGCCCCACTGAGCTTCGTCCCAGCAGGCCGGCCCATTCGGCCACACCGACCGGCCCAACCCCTCCCCTCCATAACCCCACCAGAGGAAACCCTAACCTACCCACACCCCGATCCCCACTCCCCCCCACTCTCCCCTCACTCCCCCGATCTGGATCGAGATCGGGGCGACCACGCCACCGCCCCGGATCACCGTCGCCGTTGCCTTCTCGCCACCCCCCCTCTCCTCGCGCGACCCCTGACCTGAAGCCGGCGCCACCAGTCTCCGACCCCGTAGCCCTCGCTCGCCGCGACGACCGCACGTGGGCGCCTCGGAGCTCGCCGACCCCGTCCCGCACCAAGATGCCACCTCGCCAGCCTGCCTCCTCTATGCCGTCGTCGCCATCTTCCTCCTCAACCCCCGTTGCCTAGACCCCACGAACTCCGGTGAGGACCCCCGCCGCTGCTCCCACTTGCCCTGCCTACGCGCCGCCGGCGCCGGCCCGTGCATGTGCACGCACTCACGTGGCCGCGTGCGCGCCCGTGCGTCGCAGCCACCACGCCCCGCCCGCGTTCACCGCGCCCCGAACCCCACTCTCCTACGACGTGTCCGGGTCGCGCCCCGTGCGCCCGCGCCGTGGCCGGCCGCCCGTTGCTCCCTGGCCACGAGGCCTGCCCCGTCCTGGCCTCCCCCGGCACCCCCACTCTGGCAGCGCCTCCCACTGCACCTCCTGTGGCCATCCGACCCGCGTCCCTCCTCGTGCCGTGCTGCCACGGCTCCGCTGCCCCAACCGCGCTGCTGGCCCGCGCCCACGGCCACCCCTCTCCGTCGACGCCCCGTCTCCAGCCGCGGGCATTTCCCGGCCGCGCCGTGGCCGCCCGGCGCTCACTGCCGGGTCATGGGCTCAGCTAACAGGCGCCTCGCAGCCCTAACCGCTAACCCGCATCGGCCCCTCTGGGCCAATGACAAACGGGGCCCACGCCCCTGAGAACAAAAAAAAAGAAAGATTTAATAAAAAAATAAAAAAATAATAATAATTAAAATATTAATTCGTTAATTAATTAACTTAATTAATCCTAATTAGATTAACCTAATCACCTAGTTTAGTTAATTAATCTGTTAGGTTAGTTAACAGTCAATGACATGCGGGACCCTCACGCCAGTTTGACCCTAGTCAACGCCCTGTTGACTACTGACGTCATGATGACGTCAACATACACTATTCTGGATAATGTTGAATTAAATTAATTAATTAAATTCTAAAAATGATTTAAACTTTAGAAAATCATATAAAATAAACCGTAGCTCAGATGAAAATGTTTTGTACATGAAAGTTGCTCAGAACGACGAGACGAATCCGGATGCGCAGCCCGTTCATCCGTCACGCGTCCCTAGCATAGTGAACCTGCAACATTTCACCTCCGGTTTGTCTGCCCGAAAACACGGAACACCGGGGTTGCTTTCCCGGATGTTTCCCCCCTTCACCGGTATCACCTCATACCGCGTTAGAACACGTCTAGCTCTGCTTGTTGTCCTGTTATGCACTTGCTTGCTATGTATTTATTGTTTCTTCCCCCTCTTCTTCCGCTAGACACCGAGACCGACGACGCTGCTACCCAGTACGACTACGGTGTTGACGACTCCTCTCTCTTGCCAAAGCAACCCGGCAAGCCCCCCCCCCCCTTGATCACCATATATCGCCTATTCTACTCTATACTGCTTGCATTAGAGTAGTGTAGCATGTTACTGCTTTCTGTTATGCCTGTCCTGATGCATAGCCTGTCCTTGCTACTACTGTTGTTACCTTTACCTGCAATCCTACATGCTTAGTATAGGATGCTAGTATTCCATATGTAGCCCTACATTCTTGTCCGTCTACTGTGCTATACTATCGGGCCGTGATCACTCGAGAGGTGATCACGGGTATATACTTATACTTATACATGATACATGTGGTGACTAAAGACAGGTCGGCTCGTAGGATCACCCGCGAGTGGATCTTTGTGGCGGAGCGACAGGGCAGGTTGAGACCGCCTAGGAGAGAGGTGGGCCTGGCCCTGTTCGGCATTCGCGGATACTTAACACGCTTAACGAGTTCTTGGTATTTGATCCGAGTCTGGCCATTTGGTCTATACGCACTAACCAACTACGTGGGAAAGATATGGGCACTCGACGTCGTGGTATCAGCCGAAGCCTTCGTGACGTCAGCGCAGCGCGCCGGATTGGAACGTAAGCCTGCTCTTGTATTAAGGGGGCTAGTTCTGCTTCCGGCCCTGTTCGCAACATGCAGGTGTGCTAAGGGCGATGGGCCCAGACCCCTGTGCGCTTAGGTTTAGACCGGCGTCAATTGACCTCTCTGTTGTGCCTAGGTGGGGCTGCGACATGTTGATCTTCCGCAGCCGGGCATGACCAGAAAAGTGTGTCCGGCCAAATGGGATTAAGCGTGTTGGGTTATGTGGTGCACCCTTGCAGGGAAGTTAATCTATTCGAATAGCCGTGATCTTCGGTAATAGGATGACTTGGAGTTGTACCTTGACCTTATGACAACTAGAACCAGATACTTAATAAAACACACCCTTCCAAGTGCCAGATACAACCCGGTGGTCGCTCTCTATCAGGGTTACGAGGAGGGGATCGTCGGGTAGGATTATGCTATGCGATGCTACTTGGAGGACTTGATCTACTCTACGCTACATGCTTTGCAAGGCGGAGGCTGCGAGCGTAGTCTTCGGCTGTGATTAGTTATCCCCCTCTTATTCTGGCATTCTGTAGTTCAGTCCACCGATATGCCCCTTTACACATATATCCATGCATATGTAGTGTAGCTCCTTGCTTGTGAGTACTTTGGATGAGTACTCACGTGTGTCTTACGGGCACACGTCGCCATTGGGTGGTAGTAGGATCTTTTATTCCTCGACCTATACTCTGGGACTCTGACATCTCTTCTATTCGGGTTAAATGAATTTTGCTAAATCTAACATTAGGATCTCGTTATCACTTTCACCCGGAGAGCCCCTTATTACCGATGATAAATGCGCTACACATGAAGACCATGAAGATACTCTCCATTGTTAACCCGAGAACTTGTGTTCATCGCGTTTGCAATTCCCTTCCACCGTCAACCCTTATGGATAACTACTTGCAGTTGTTATTCTTACATTAATCCCGATTGGTCTTGTTATTACAAGATACCCGAAACACTAAATCGTTGTTTCGATAATCCTTTGAGCTTGCTGCCTTGCATTCTTTGTCACCTGAATACCCCTACGGATAATTCTCGCACTTATCGAGTATCCGCTCATCTCCCAGTTGTTCATGTGTTTCACAATGGTCTTCGGAATACTATTCGATCCTCCAAAAATCCTTAGTAGCTTATTGCTCTGCAATACTGGTCTACTTGCATGATGGATGCTTTCCATACGTCTGGCAATATTCGTTAGTATCCTTAGGCATCGTCTTTTTGATCCTTTTGATTCAACATGAGTGCGAATGCACACAATCATCATTTGATCCTTTTAAATTATCTTTCCGGCTCAGACGTCATTTTAAACATGAGCTGGTTCTCAACCAATCCAAATGTCGTAAAGTACCCTAAGGCTATTCAACTTATCCACCCCTAATCGTAACATTGCTTCGCTCCCTTGATTTGAAAATCATAATTCCATTGCATTTGAGCTCTGGATTAGTCAGTTGTTTCTATAATCCAATGCCCTTGCATTGTTACTTCCTCTGATTGTGTGCCGATGCTCACATCAGCTCTGTTATGGACCGACAGATCCTTTAATGGATTTTATCCGACATTGTCCTTCATATTCAATAACCTTGTGAGCCTTCCCTTGGATACATATTGCCTTTGGTAAATTGTATCATCTACTTTCTCAACCTTGCTCTACTTTCGAGCTTGTGATATTTACTCTTGAAACTTGTGGCATATGTTTCTAAGAAGCCCTATGGGTTGAACCTATGCTTTCCTTAATATGTGTGAACTCGAAAGTTTTCACGAGTCATACTCTTCTGGTATTTTGCTAGATAAAATTTCAACACTATGACTTCTTCAAAAGTGAGAGGTGAATGGAAGGTTATACATTGAACAAGTGGGAGTCGACCTTGAACTTTGTGTTCATGCCCATGGACACGATGTAGATCCTACCATAGAAGCTTCTTGCGATAATAACTATTTCGTTGATACAATAGCTTCTGGTATCTGTGAATTTATCCTATGCAATCGTGGTTCCGACCATATTTTCTCTTTGATCCCATTTCTCGGGCAGGTTTAATCACTTGTCCTCTATGGATCAATACACCAGACCAACCTTTTACTTTGATCTTGTGTCGAGTATTACCCCGGATATCTCGAGGATATCTTGCCATTGCACTACATCTTATAAACTTTGATGAAACACTACCTTACCTTGTCTTTGTCACTTCATGGGTTCTGGGTTGTTTGTCAACCGAGAACACTGCTAAGTGAATTGATTCCGCACTCTGATTCAATAACCCTAAGTAATTTTCATTGCTTATGAGTTTATTAATCCTTCAAGTCATCGCTAGCCTGATCGGCGATATCATTATCGTGCAACTTTTAACTGTGCTACCTGGTCCTTCTTTCCGGAGCACAAATTTAGATGGTAAGCTAATCTTACGTAGATCTTCCTCGTCATATCATTTCTCCTTGAACTACAAACTTGATTTCGAGTTTGTGTCGTACCCATGGTTCCAATAACCTTTCGCTTCATCATTCCTTTAACTTGATGCCATCGCCGATCGATTACACCTTCATGTAATCCCTTACAAATTTGTCGTGGTCATCGTCAACATTTTGACTCCTTACAGTATACCAATTGAATTCATGATGATGAGTATCACCCTCGTCCCTTGGTAATTTGAGTTACCATCGACAACATCCTTGCCTTCCTTCCGTCTCAAACTTATTCCTGTTCTGGATGCAACTTGCAATCCAGCTTGTCTTATGTTCTACCTTGAAGTATTACTGTCTCTAATGTCGAGGATGTTGTGAGAATTTCACCACCTCTTAAGAAATTCTTGTTGCAGCGATGCTTCTCGCCATCACCATTCTTTCTTGGTCCCCGTGTTGGTTCTAACCAGGATACCAACAGATGAATGGTGCCATTTGGATTCTGCCCTTCTAGCAACCCTATTGCTTTGAAGTTAATGGTCGGCCGTTCATTCTTAGACATTTGATTATTGAATCACCATTCCGACGTTGGTTATGCAACCCAGCCCATATTTCGGGTGCACCTTTCAACCAATGTTTAATTGTGTATGTTTTCCTCGAGCATACATCATTATACCATTTGATCTGACAAATGTTACCTCCTTGTTCACATAATTGTGGAAATCCATCTTTTGTTAATCTCGATGAATTGTCGCTGATTCCTTGACCACCTCCTCATCCTCTCGTTGGTTTTACCGATGAACTCTTGTTTGAACTGGCTTCCATAGTTCATCTCCGAGAATCTTTGATGTCATCTCGTCAATTTGTATCGCACCTTTTCTCCTCAAGCATCGTGGAGATTGAGGTATCCTAACACCGATCAGATCTGAATCTCGGTCAGATATGATGATTGGAACATTTTTCCAAGAGTTATAACACTGGTCTTTTATGACCCGGTAAGGTGATGGCATGCCCAGCACACCTGGCCGGATGAACTGTTGTTATAGTTTCCTTATTAACAAGGTTAGCCATTCTTCCATGAGGAAAATTGTAAGACTTATTCTATAAGTTGTTCCACAGACATGCTTCGAGATAGCATTGACATGGTTTTCAATGCTATCTCGAAGCATGTCTGTGGAACGCCGATTTTTAACAGAAACATTTGAAGCCCAATACTAAATGATTCTTGCTCAATTATCCAAACACCATTGTATGGGTAATGTCATGAAATTTCTCTCCCCTTACCTAAAGGGTTTTTGTAGCGACCCGACCCGAATGGATCAAGTCTACGTGGCAAAGTGTCATCCACGGATCGGTATCTTTGACACACAGTACTCGAGGATTTATAACAGAGGTAAATCACATGTATAAATAACGTAAATACTATTACCTCAATCCAAAATAGCGGAAGTGACAAGGTTGTGGATTCCCATCAACACCAACGGCAAAGTTGAGTGTAGAAATCGTAACCCTAACGTATCACTTACTCGTCGTCTGAAAAGTCTGCAAGATGAAAAGTTGCAGCCCGAAAACGGGTCAGTACATTGAATGTACTGGCAATCTAACACATAGAGAGTAATGAAAGAATAAGCCTATACTACATGCATATATGGCTGGTGGAAAGCTCTATGGTTACAGTTTTTGCGAAAAGCCAATTTTTTCCTACTGCAGTGGAATAAATTTATTTAACTATCATGGTGGTTGTTGAACATTGAGAATGGTTGACAGCATCCTCAATCCCAATTAAAAGTACTCATTAACAACCCAACAATATTAATTAGAGTAACATGATGAGATCAGCAGGATAATCCAAGAACTAGATACTCAAGATTGTCCATAACCGGGGACACGGCTAACCATGATTAGTTTATACACTCTGCAGAGGTTTGCGCACTTTTCCCCACAAGACTGGATCGCCTCCGTTTGGTTTCTCGCCTTTGCATGGTGTTTGAGAGACGGATGACCGAGACATAGTCTTTCGTGCGCTAGCACCTTACGTGTGGGTAGACCGTACCAACCTACAACCCCTACATCTGCTAGTCTACCCGTAAGAGTTCACACAACTTAATCAACTATGCCAGAGCCCATAATGGCTTGTGGCTGCACACGGAAGTTTCTAGTTTGAATAATCTCATGATCCCTTTGAGCCTGGGTGGCGGTCCAAGAAATACCCGAAGTCCCGATAGAAACCAGGTGCCTCAATCCACCCGGATGTGTGTTTAAGTTGCCACCTTAAATAAACCATTAAATAACAATCTCACATCTGTCATGGATACACTCACCCAATCCACGTCTACTAGCATAGCATGGCATGATAAGCAAACATAGAAGTAACTCCCTAGGATTTGATAATAAAACAGGTAATAGGTACTACCTCGAATCTACTTCCCATAACCCACAATTTAATTAGATCCTAATCATGCAAGTGCTTGAGGAATAGATCTAATGCATAAAAACTGGGTATGAGAAAAGTATGATCAAAGTGTTACTTGCCTGTAATGTTGATGAAGATGATTCGCACTCAAACTCTTGATAGTTCAACTCGTCACACTCCGGTCAATCTATCGTAATCAAGCAATAGTAACCACACATAAGCAATCACTCAAAACATCGGAAAGATCGAAGAAAATGAATTCAGAAAGCATCAAAACCAAGCAATTAACTCTTGCAACATAAAACAATTTCTAACAGTACCAAAATTATATGGATTTGGCCTTATCAGAAAGTTTAGGTCAAGAGCTTCGATTTGCAAAAAGAATCAACTAAATCGGAGTTAATGAACTCCAGTTATGTTCAAACGAAGTTTAAATACAAATCTGTTTGAATTCAAATTTTAAAACTTTCAAAAACATTTTGAGTTGGATTATTGGATAGAGGGGATCATAACGAAGAAGTGGGCGTTGGTTTCGTTGGATTTGGACTAACGAGTGAAAAGTTATGAGGGTTTGAAAATCAGGGACTAACCTGTGAAGAAAATTATCACGAATAGGTCCCTGGCGTATTTAAAAAGAAAAGGAAAAATCTAAATAGCGAACGTTCGCTACCGAACACTAACGAACGAAAATTGTTCGTTAATGAACCTAATTTGATGGACGTTCGTTAAATAACCAAACTAAATTAATAAAAACCGGGTTTTAAAAGAAAACCCAAAAAAACCGATCTAGGGTTTGGCGGTTTTACCGGTTCAGCCGGTTCGGTCAACTCCGGCGACGGAACGGTCGTCTCCGGCAGCGGCGGCGAGGCAGCGGCGAAGTGCGGGCAGAGGCGGGTGGCGGCTCCACGCGGGCGAGGAGCGGCGCCCAGCGGCAGTCGAGGCTGGCAGCTCCCGGCACGCAAGGCGGCGAGATACGGGCACAAGGCGAGATGCGGAGAGGGAGGAGAGAGAGGCGTGGCGCGGCTTTATAGGAGGGAGGAGAGGCGAGATGGCATGGAGGAGGGGGCACGCCGAGGAGAGTCCGTGGAGGCCACTTGCCATGGCGTCTTGGCTCGGGAGTCCCTCCCGAGCTCTGGGACGATGAGGAGGTGGGCTGGGCAGCGGCACAGGAGGCTGGGCAGCCCGGTCGGCCGATCTATTTTTTAATAAAACATTTTCACAGAAAAAAAGCAGAAAATAACAAATATTATATAGGCATATAATATATCAAAATTTTCAGAAAAAGATTATCTACAACTTGAACATTTTTATAATGCCAAATAAAATCCACACAAATTCAGATAATTCAAAGAGTGCTACTGCCCTACAAAAATCCAATAAAAATCATTTTAAAAATACCAAAATGGTTTCAAATTTATTTCTATCCATTTTTCTGATGCAGGGAATCATGTTACCATATTTTCCATAGTTTTTATTTTTGGAGAAAAATAATTTGAATAAAACTCAAATAACTCCAAATTGAAAATAAATTCAAAAGAACTTTCAATTTAATTCTTTGAAACTCCCAACTCATATTTCATATAATTTGAAGAAGTCATTTTATCTTCTCTCGTGAAAATCATTGAGTTGCATAAAGTTTCAGAATTGGAAATAATCTCAAATGAAATTCAAATATTTTCAACACCCCTTGTCATTTAAATAAATGGAAGAAGTCATGTCATCTTCTCTCCGAGGTTTTGTGATGAAGAGTATTTGAATTCTCAAGATCATAAAAGCAAAATGAAAGTTTGGGAAAGTCCTTTTATTCCCTCTCATTTAACTTTCAAAAGTTTCAAATTCACTCACTTTCACCAATCAATCAAACAATCAATCAAAACTATCTATTTATTTATAACATTCCAAAATTTAGAATTTTGGGATGTTACAAACTACCACCCTTAAAATGAATCTCGTCCTCGAGATTAGAGAGGCTAGCAAGAAATAGGTTAGGGTTTGGGGGTCTTCTCAAAATCCATCGATCGTCTCCGGGTCTCGGGTGCTACCACCCTTAGAAGCATGGTTACGGTTCCATCAAAACTCATATACTCCATCCTTAACGTTGACAGTGTCGGTCTTCTCAGATCGTAAGGATAATTCCTTCTCTGGCTCTTCCGGTAGTGGCATAACCTTTTCCTCAATTCTTTTGTCCTTTCCTCTTGGTAAGGTTATTCCGAGATTGGGTCTTCATAGCTGACAGGTCTGGCGCCAATACTAAACAACTATCGATATCTCATGGTGGTCAACAATTATAGTTTCTCCTGCAGGAAATGGGTCTGGGTTGCACCTCACCATATAACCTACGATTGGCAACAACTGCCGTGTACAAGGGAAAATACTTATACCATTCTAAGGTTCAAACACGGTTTTGATCGTCGTCTCTCTACTATAGGTAGGTCACTCAGATTTACCATCCCATATAGCAACGCGAATAATAAGAGTAAGTCGGTATGGTGATCAATCCATTCCGCACCCAAATCATTACTTTGTACATGGTTTTGCGAATCTCGCATTCTAACACTCGGTCATCCTCATAAGCATTGCAGAATTTCTCTTGTCGACGAACCAAGTTCGGATAAATCCATTGATTCTGCAAGCCAAACAAACATCTATCGTTCCTTAACAACTCTCAGGTTTTGCGTAAACTCCTATAGGATCTTCTGTCGATAAAATCGTACTTCTGCCAGGGTTTTTCCTTCAGCAAGAGTGTGCTTGCTTCTTGGCAGGTCCTGGGGCCTGTGGGTTATGGCACATCTCATCACTTGTAGTCCTTGAACTTATCCACGGCTTTCTAACCATTATTCCAACTTCCAACTTCCTAGTATTCTTAAATTCATCCAATTGTACTGTCTTCCTTCCTTCTATTGGCACCAAACTAGGACATGATTACTCAGACTCATCATGGAATTTACCTTGATCCATATTTCCAACATCATACCTCCTTTATATCCAATAGTAATTCATCTCTTCATCCTCCTGGGACATCCCACATACCGAGATAAAAAGTTATACTTATGAAGTCCATACTCCACTTCGTGTGACATCATTATCCTTTCCAGGGTCAGGCGTCCTTACAGGGGAATATTGGCCATCTCTGCATGGCACTTCTTCAACTCGGAAACGTGAAACACGTCATGAACTCCTGACAGTCCTTCGGGTGACTCCAACTTGTTAGCCAATTCTCCCATACGTTCCAAACTCGGTATGGTCCTACAAATCTCGGGGCTAACTTTCCCTTAACTCCAAATCGTTTAACTCCTCGCAGAGGGGCACACGAAGACATGCTCCATCTCCAATTTCATAGACTACCTCCTTGCATTTTTGAGTCTGCATAACTCTTCTGCCTGGACTGAACTACCTTCAGTCTATCTCGAAGCAACTTAACATTCTCTTCTGACTCCTTGATCATATTTAGTTCAAACAACTGACGGTCTCCAACTTCATCCCACATCAACGTGTCTGGCTCCTTCTCCCATACAAAGCTTAAAATGGGGCCATCTTCAAACTGACTTGGTAACCTTTGTTGTATGAGAACTCCGCGTAAGGTAGATTATCATCCCTACTAGATCCATAATCTAGCGCTACGCTCTCAACATGTCCTCCGTAATCTGATTAACTCTCTCGATTTATCCATCTGTCTGCGGATGAAAGGCTGTACTGAACTCTAGCCTAGTACCCAAAGTCTGGTGCAGCTGATTCCAAAACTTTGAGGTAAACTGTGTTCCTCTACGATGGTCCTCGGAACTCCATGTAGACATACGATCATGTCAAATATATCTTGGCCAACTTCCCACTTGTATAGGTGGTTTTCACTGGGATAAAATGAGCCACTTTGGTCAAGCGAGTCAACTACTACCCAGATAGAATCATATCCCGTTCGGGTTCTGGGAAGTCCGGTAATGAGATCCATGCCAAGCTTATCCCACTTCCATTAGGGTATCGGCATAGGCTATAGTAATCCTGCTGGCTTCTGATGCTCTACTTTTACTCTCTGACATACATCACATACGGCTACATACTCGGCAATATCCTTCTTCATACCAGTCCACCAGAAACGATCCTTCAAATCCAAATACATCTTGGTGTTTCCGGGGTGAATCGAGTATGGTGAGTCATGAGCCTCCTGAAGTATTTACTTCCTGATCTTTGCATTATTGGGCACATATACACTATCCTCAAACCATAAGGTGCCGTGCTCATCCTTACGAAAGCCTTTGGCCTTTCCTTTGCTCATCCTCTCTTTTACCTCAGCAATCTCTTTGTCATCCTTCTGAGCTTCACAGATCTTTCCCAGCAATGTAGACTGAACTTCCATTGCTACAACAAAACCTTTGGGAACAATCTCCAATCGAAGTTCCCACGAAAATCCTCGGCTAACTCCTTTGATAATCCTCCGATTATGAGGGTATTCGTCCTTGTTTTCTTTATGGTTGTATCCTATTTCTCCACAAAGCTTGTATGCACAAGGTTTCTTCATATCCTTTCCATAAGGCCTCAATTTCTGGGACACAAACCGAGACTTTAGCAAAGTCAACTTTAATTCTTTCCAAGTGGTTACTCCTTGCAATCCATTGATGGTTTGGTACATCCTCCACCAAATAGCAGCACCTGTTTCAAAGCACTCAAGAGCATGCTGGGTCATATCCTTTTTGACTATAGTGTTATTCTCCATGCGATCCTCCATGTTCTGAATCCATCGGACTGTCTCCAATTGACTCATCGGTCCAGAAATACAAGATCATCTCCATTCATCCTCAAATGGGGTCCATGGGTTTGGGGTGGGATAAGAGAGATAGAGAGGGATGCACACAATACAAACAAAAGTTTTGAAAGATAGATTTTATTGTGGCTGTCGGAAAAACATCAATCAAATGACAGCTCACAATCGTCGCATCTAACGTAGGTATATAACAAGGGTTTGGTCTTCTAATGGTCAATAGATCTCAAAGTCATCAAACTCTTCAAGTCTTGGTCATGTCTCTGATGGCTTCTTCTGATCCTGCTTGTCCTACTCAAGTTCTTTTGTCAGATCATCCCTGTTGACGCGAAATCTCTCGTGACGTCCTTTAACATTCTGGAATTGCATTCCAAACTTCGGGATTACAACATCCTTGGCATGAACCACGGTCCTACTGCCCTTCAAATCCTGACGAATCTCCGGTATCTCGTGGTTTAGCTCCTCCTGCTTGGCTACTTTCAGCTTCTGGGTCCTGAGTTCTTCATGAATTGCCTCCTTGTCAAATACTGCTTTTGGTAGCTCCACCTTAAAAACTCCTGATGTAGTACTCCAAATCCTGGTTATACACCGGCCAAGGTTAAAACTTCATCTCTGGCTGATAGGTGCTCCATCAGCCTTCTACCATCCAATCCTTCCATGCATCTGCATGCTTAACTCAGCACGGTGACAATAGCATACGCGGGCAATAACATCTTGGATAGCGTGTTTCTACTCTTGTCATTTCCATGAGCTATCATTCCATAGTTGATATCTCCTGCATTGGGGTTTCCTTGACAAAACTTTGAGTTCTGATGCTCCATGTTCCGGACTTTCTTTGATACACCTTCATCGCGGGTATTGAAAACTTCCATAGTCTGTCAAATTCCATAAGCGTAACCTTCCTAGGTCATAAAGATCTGGGAATTCTTCAGAGCTTTCAAATTCTCCTAGTCTTCAGAGTCTTCAACAGTTGTAGTTTCCATTTACACGGTAAAATCCTCTTCATTCCAAATGGTCTTAGTTGTCCGATATCTTATCTTCTTGGAGTGGTCTCATCGGTCAAATCTTCGAGTGGTCAAAAGGGAAAAGGGGTATGGTCTCACTAAAAGGGAATATTTGAATAAGCTCAGAAGAGAAAAGAGGTAAGAGATCTTTTGAAAAGAAAGTTGTAGAGGAAATCTTTCCTATGGGCTTGCCAGTTTCTAGGGTCACGTCCTACAGTCAACATGTGCTCTGATACCATCTTGTAGCGACCCAACCCAAATGGATCATGTCTCTGTGCTTAAGTGTCATCCCTGGATCGGTATGATGACACACACAGTACTCGAGGATTTATAACAGAGGTAAATCACATGTATAAATAACGTAAATACTATTACCTCAATCCAAAATAGCGGAAGTAACAAGGTTGTGGATTCCCATCAACACCAACGGAAAAGTTGAGTGTAGAAATCGTAACCCTAACGTATCACTTACTCGTCGTCTGAAAAGTCTGCAACATGAAAAGTTGCAGCCCGAAAACGGGTCAGTACATTGAATGTACTGGCAATGTAACACATAGAGAGTAATGAAAGAATAAGCCTATACTACATGCATATATGGCTGGTGGAAAGCTCTATGGTTATAGTTTTTGCGAAAAGCCAATTTTTTCCTACTGCAATGGAATACATTTATTTAACTATCATGGTGGTTGTTGAACATTGAGAATGGTTGACAGCATCCTCAATCCCAATTAAAAGTACTCATTAACAACCCAACAATATTAATTAGAGTAACATGATGAGATCAACAGGATAATCCAAGAACTAGATACTCAAGATTGTCCATAACCGGGGACACGGCTAACCATGATTAGTTTATACACTCTGCAGAGGTTTGCGCACTTTTCCCCACAAGACTCGATCGCCTCCGTTTGGTTTCTCGTGACCTTTGCATGGTGTTTGAGAGACGGATGACCGAGACATAGTCTTTCGTAAGCGCTAGCACCTTACATGTGGGTAGACCGTACCAACCTACAACCCCTACATCGCTAGTCTACCCGTAAGAGTTCGCACAACTTAATCAACTATGCCAGAGCCCATAATGGCTTGTGGCTGCTACGGAAGTTTCTAGTTTGAATAATCTCATGATCCCTTTGAGCACGGGTGGCGGTCCGAAGAAATACCGGCAAGTCCCGATAGAAACCAGTGGCTCAATCCACCCAGATGTGTGTTTAAGTTGCCACCTTAAATAAACCATTAAATAACAATCTCACATCTGTCATGGATACACTCACCCAATCCACGTCTACTAGCATAGCATGGCATGATAAGCAAACGTAGAAGTAACTCCCTAGGGTTTGATAATAAAACAGGTAATAGGTACTACCTCGAATCTACTTCCCATAACCCACAATTTAATTAGATCCTAATCATGCAAGTGTTTGAGGAATAGATCTAATGCATAAAAACTGGGTATGAGAAAAGTATGATCAAAGTGTTACTTGCCTACAATGTTGATGAAGATGATTCACACTCAAACTCTTGATAGTTCTACTCGTCACACTCCGGTCAATCTATCGTAATCAAGCAATAGTAACCACACATAAGCAATCACTCAAAAGATCGGAAAGATCGAAGAAAACGAATTCAGAAAGCATCAAAACCAAGCAATTAACTCTTGCAACATCAAAGAATTTCTAACAGTACCAAAATTATATGGATTTGGCCTTATCAGAAAGTTTAGGTCAAGAGCTTCGATTTGCAAAAAGAATCAACTAAATCAGAGTTATGAAACTCCAGTTATGTTCAAACGAAGTTTAAATACAAATATGTTTGAATTCAAATTTTACAACTTTCAAAAACATGTTTGAGTTTGATTACTGGATAGAGGGGATCATAACGAATAAGTGGGCGTTGGTTTCGTTGGATTTGGACTAATGAGTGAAAAGTTATGAGGGTTTGAAAATCAGGGACTAACCTGTGAAGAAAATTATCACGAATAGGTCCCTGGCGTATTTAAACAGAAAAGGAAAAATCTAAATAGCGAACGTTCGCTACCGAACACTAACGAATGAAAATTGATCGCTAATGAACCTAATCTGATGGACGTTCGTTAAATAACCAAACTAAATTAAAAAAACGGGTTTTAAAAGAAAACCCAAAAAAACCGATCTAGGGTTCGGCGGTTTTACCGGTTCAGCCGGTTCGGTCAACTCCGGCGACGGAACGGGCGTCTCCGGCAACGCGAGGCAGCGGCGGCGCGGCAGAGGCGGTGGCGGCTCCATCGCCGAGGAGCGGCGCCCAGGCAGGTCGAGGCGGCAGCCTGAAGCCCGGCCGACGGGCAAGGCGAGATGCGGGCGGCAAGCGAGATGCGGAGAGGGAGGGAGAGAGAGGCGTGGCGGGCGGCTTTATAGGAGGGAGGAGAGGCAAGATGGGCGTGGAGGAGTGGGCACGGCGGCGAGAGTCCGTGGAGGCCACGCAGCCTTGACGGCGTCTTTGGCTCAGAGTCCCTCCCGAGCTCGGGGACGATGAGGAGGTGGGCTGGGCCGCGGCCTGGGAGCTGGGCCGGCCCAGTCGGCGGGAAGGGTTTCTATATTTTTTTTAATAAAACATTTTCACAGAAAAAAATAGAAAATAACAAATATTATATAGGCATATAATATATCAAAATTTTCAGAAAAAGATTATCTACAACTTGAACATTTTTATAATGCCAAATAAAATCCACACAAATTCAGATAATTCAAAGAGTGCTACTGCCCTACAAAAATCCAATAAAAATCATTTTAAAAATACCAAAATGGTTTCAAATTTATTTCTCTCCATTTTTCTGATGTAGGGAATCATGTTACCCTATTTTCCATATACTTTATTTTTGGAGAAAAATAATTTGAATAAAATTCAAATAACTCCAAATTGAAAATAAATTCAAAATAACTTTGAAATTAATTCTTTGAAACTCCCAACTCATATTTCATATAATTTGAAGAAGTCATTTTATCTTCTCTCGTGAAAATCATTGAGTTGCATAAAGTTTCAGAATTGGAAATAATCTCAAATGAAATTCAAATATTTTCAACACCCCTTGTCATTTAAATAAATGGAAGAAGTCATGTCATCTTCTCTCCAGGGTTTTGTGATGAAGAGTATTTGAATTCCCGAAGATCATAAAAGCAAAATGAAAGTTTGGGAAAGTCCTTTTATTCCCTCTCATTTAACTTTCAAAAGTTTCAAATTCAACCACTTTCAGTCAATCAATCAAACAATCATTCAAAACTTTCTATTTATTTATAACATTCCAAAATTTAGAATTTTAGGATGTTACAGTTTTCTACATTATATCTTGTCACTGATACCATGCTCTGTTTGTCCTTGGGAAGGATACACCCTTGAAATACGTGTTTAAGCACATTTTCCTTTCCATTGCCTGTTTAACCTGGTAATCACCTTTCCTTTCCTTTGGTTTGCTTAACCCTTCTTGTGATTTATATTATATAAGAAGTAGTAATCTTCTGCTTATGTAAAGCACCTTGGTGTACAACCGTGTCAGTAAGACCCTGTTTCTACTGTTGATGACATTTCAGTAGCCACCGACGGACGGGAACTTTGCCTATTGGTCCGCCTCGTTCAACGAGCAGGAAAATGGTTCTCTTCGTCCCTCACCCTTGGTACCAATGATGCAGCCAACATAACTGACCGGTTATTCTCTGACATGCCTTACTATCATGATCGTGCAAGATGTCAACGCCCTTCCTACTTTTACCCCCACATGGTGGGCCCATAACCCACAGGTCCCAGGATCGAAACCTGACTCTCCTGTACAACCTGTTGTCAAGGTTATTCCTCGTGCTTGACTTTGTATGTAATTCACGGGCCACTTGCACATTGATCTATTCAGTATCGAGACACAATACTTATTCCCGTTGCTCTGAACCCCTTTTCAACTCTGCTTGAGCAATGAGCGATTGCCTATCCGCTTGAAACTTTTTATCGCCTTTGTCTTACTTTTGCTCTTGATGTGTGTCATTTGTTCAACTCGAGAGATACTCATAAGTTCATTCTTGGGATACCCCGGATGAATTTCCCTTATAACATCCTATCATTGTAGAGCTGCCCTTACCTATTAAATGAAATGCGATGGAGTTCCCCGAAGAAAGGGCGACAACTTCATCATGATGCTTTGGAATAAAGAATTGAAGACATCAACGAAAGGGATTAACTTCTTCGAGAAGGCCCGTTAGAATATCGTAACGAACTTTCCCCTTACTCCCTCTTAAATCTCGGAATGAGATTTCTTGTAATCGGAGGAGAATTGTGGCCTTGGGATACTTAAGCTACAAAGTGATCCCGCTAATGATGCCACGTCACCTCGATTCTTGTGGATAAACTTCGCGTTAGTTCAAACCTAGTTCAATTTCAAATTTAAAACCGAGGCAAACAATAAAAGTTTTAAAATATTAAACAAAAATGTTCGGTGTGTGACCAATATTGCTAAAGTAATTATATTGAAGAAAGCATAATTTTACAAAGTGCCTAAGTGCTTTAAACTAAATAAAACAGAAAGCAAACTAAAAAAGATTTAATAAAAAAATTAAAATATTAATTAGTTAATTAATTAACTTAATTAATCCAGATTAGATTAACCTAATCACCTAGTTTAGTTAATTAATCTGTTAGGTTAGTTAACAGTCAATGACATGCGGCCACACTGACCGGCCCAACCCCTCCCCTCCATAACCCCACCAGAGGAAACCCTAACCTACCCACTCCCCGATCCCCACTCCCCCCCACTCTCCCCTCACTCCCCCGATCTGGATCGAGATCGGGGCGACCATGCCACCGCCCCGGATCGCCGTCGCCGTTGCCTTCTCGCCCCCCCCCCCTCTCCTCGCGCGACCCCCCACCTGAAGCCGGCGCCACCCGTCTCCGACCCCGTCGCCTTCGCTCGCCGCGACGACCGCACGTGGGCGCCTTGGAGCTTGCCGACCCCGCCCCGCACCAAGACGCCACCTCGCCGGCCTGCCTCCTCTACGCCGTCGTCGCCATCTTCCTCCTCAACCCCCGTTGCCTAGACCGCACGAACTCCGGTGAGGACCCCCGGCGCTGCTCCCACTTGCCCTGCCTACGCGCCGCCGGCGCCGTCCCGTGCCTATGCACGCACTCACGTGGCCGCGTGCGCGCCCGTGCGTCTCAGCCACCACGCCCCGCCCGCGGTCACGCGCCCGAACCCCCTCTCCCTACGGCGTGTCAAGACGTCCGTGCGCCCTTGCGTGGCCGTGGCCGCCCGTTGCTCCACAGCCACGAGGCCTGCCCGTCTGGCCTCCCCGCACCCCACTCTGGCGGCGCCTCCGCTGCACATCCGTGACCATCGGACCCGCGGCCCTCCTCGTGTCGTCTTTGCCGCTCCGCTGCTAACCAGCTTCTTGGCCGCCGCGCCCACCCTCTCCGTCGACGCCCGTCTCCGGCCGCCGCGACAGTATTTCCTGGCGCGGCGCCGTGGCCGCCGGCGCCCTGCTGCACCGGGTCATGGGCTCCACCCGCTAACGGGTGCCCCACAGCCCCCCCTGCGCCCGCTAACCCGCATCGGCCCCTCTAGGCCATTGACAAACGGGGCCCACGCCCCTGAGAACGAAAAAAAGAGAAAGATTTAATAAAAAGTAAAATAAAATAATAATAATTAAAATATTAATTAGTTAATTAATTAACTTAATTAATCCTGATTAGATTAACCTAGTCACCTAGTTTAGTTAATTAATATGTTAGGTTAGTTAATAGTTAATGACATGCGGGACCCTCACGCCAGTTTGACCCCAGTCAACGCCATGTTGACTGTTGACGTCATGCTGACGTCATGATGACGTCAGCATACACTATTCTGGATAATGTTGAATTAAATTAATTAATTAAATTCTAAAAATGATTTAAACTTTAGAAAATCATATAAAATAAACCGTAGCTCAGATGAAAATGTTTCTACATGAAAGTTGCTCAGAACAACGAGACGAATCCGGATACGCAGCCCATTCATCCGCCACGCGTCCCTAGCATAGTGAACCTGTAACATTTCACCTCCGGTTCATCTGCCCGAAAACACGGAACACTGGGGATGCTTTCCCGGATGTTTCCCCCCTTCACCGGTATCACCTCATACTGCGTTAGAACACGTCTAGCTCTGCTTGTTTTCCTGTTATGCACTTGCTTGCTATGTATTTATTCTTTCTTCCCCCTCTTCTTCCGCTAGACACCGAGACCGACGCCGCTGCTACCCAGTACGACTACGGTGTTGACGACCCCTCTGTCTTGCTAGAGCAACCAGGCAAGCCCCCCCCCCCTTGATCACCAGATATCGCCTATTCTACTCTATAATGCTTGCATTAGAGTAGTGTAGCATATTCTTGCTTTACATTATACCTATCCTGATGCATAGCCTATCCTTGCTACTACTGTTCTTACCTTTACCTGCAATCCTACATTCTTAGTATAGGATGCTAGTATTCCATCTGTGGCCCTACATTCTTGTCCGTCTGCTGTGCTATACTATCGGGCCGTGATCACTCGGGAGGTGATCACGGGTATATACTTATACTTATACATGATACATGTGGTGACTAAAAGGCGAATTCGGCTCGTAGGAGCACCCATGAGTGGATCTTTGTGGCGGGCGGCAGGCGATTGAGACCGCCTAGGAGAGAGGTGGGCTGGCCATGTTCGGGCGTTCGCGGATACTTAACACGCTTAACGAGTTCTTGGTATTTGATCTGAGTCCGCCATTTGGTCTATACGCACTAACCAACTACGTGGGAAAGATATGGGCACTCGACGTCGTGGTATCGGTAGAAACGCCGTGGCGTCGGCGGCCCGGCGGCGCGCGCCGGATTGGAACGTAAGCCTGCTCTTGTATTAAGGGGGCTAATTCTGCTTCCGGCCGCCCTCGCAACATGCAGGTGTGCTATGGGCGATGGGCCCAGACCCCTGTGCGCTTTGGTTTAGACCGGCGTGCTGACCTCTCTGTTGTGCCTAGGTTGGGCTGCGACGTGTTGATCTTCCACGGCCGGGCATGACCCAAAAAAGTGTGTCCGGCCAAATGGGATCAAGCGTGTTGGGTTATGTGGTGCACCCTGCAGTGAAGTTAATCTATTGAATAGCCGTGATCTTGATAACAGGATGACTTGGAGTTGTACCTTGACCTTATGACAACTAGAACCGGATACTTAATAAAACACACCCTTCCAAGTGCGGATACAACCCGGTGATCGCTCTCTATCGGGGTTACGAGGAGGATCGCCGGTAGGATTATGCTATGCGATGCTACTTGGAGGACTTGATCTACTCTGCTACATGCTGCAAGACGGAGGCTGCCAGAAGCGTAGTCTTCGACAAGATTAGTTATCCCCCTCTTATTCTGGCATTCTGCAGTTCAGTCCACCGATATGCCCCTTTACACATATATCCATGCATATGTAGTGTAGCTCCTTGCTTGTGAGTACTTTGGATGAGTACTCACGGTTGTTTTGTTCCCCCTTTTTCCCCTATCTCTACCCGATTGCTGCAACCAGACGATGGAGCCCAGGAGCCAGACGCCACCGTCGACGACGACTCCTACTACATCGGAGGTGCCTACTACTACGTGCAGCCCGCTGACGACGACCAGGAGTAGTTTAGGAGGATCCCAGGCAGGAGGCCTGCGCCTCTTTCGATCAGATCCCGGTTGTGTTAGCCTTCTTAAGGCAAACTTGTTTAACTTATGTCTCGTACTCGAGATATTGTTGCTTCCGCTGACTCGTCTATGATCGAGCACTTGTATTCGAGCCCTCGAGGCCCACGGCTTGTATTATGATGCTTGTATGACTTATTTTATGTTTTAGAGTTGTGTTGTGATATCTTCCCGTGAGTCCCTGATCTTGATCGTACACATTTGCGTGCATGATTAGTGTACGATTGAATCGGGGGCGTCACAATCGCCTCGATGACCTCCATCTCCTTGCGTGTCTCCTCCGCTATCTTCTTCATTCTGTCCATGACGCGGGATTTCTCAACGCGAGCCTTCATCATCTGTTCCACGGCCGCATTACGTACCTTGACAGCAGCCGGGTTCTCGAGGGCCTGCAGCATCTTTGTCAAGCAACTACTATTCTCATGCAGCTTCTTCCAGCCGGCGTTCTCCTCCTTCAGCAGGTCGAGCTCGTGGCAGAGCTTCGCCTGGTCCTCCTGAAGTTGCAAGATTTCGCCGGTCGCCTTCTTCTCTGAGGCAATGCTCTTCTTCAGCAGCATCACCAAGCCGACAGTCAACTCCCCCTTCTCATTGAGCTCAGCGGGCATGTCATCGAGGCTCTCCTTCAGCAGCTCCACCAAGCCGTGGATGAACTCCTTCTTCTTATTGAGGTGCTTATTGAGCTGATCGGGCATGCCGTCGAGGGATAATGACTCCAATGCCGCCAGCTCGTCATGTTCGCCTTCGTGGCTAGGGCGCTCCTGGGAGCCATCGACTGCCCATAAGAGATCTTTTGAGGTCTTTGCGTGGCGGCGAGCCCTCTTTTTTTCCGCAGCCTTGATTGTCGCTCCCTTGTTACAAGTATTTCTCGACCTAGAGCTCTGCACACCGGCCATGGCAAGGACGGACGAAGAAGGACTTATGAGGAGGAAGGTAGAGTAATTTTTGGTTAGGTAGTTCCCCTTTTTATAACCTAAGTACTAGCACTGGTACTAAAACCTGCATAGTGGGAAGACGTTCAGGTTTGGTACGTACTAGTAGGTGTGAGCAGGCTTGCACTTAATTGTAGCACTAGTACTTTCGAATGTGATGGGAACAAGGTAAAGATTAACTGATGGTTTTGGTTTCGAGGCCCGAAACGGCTCCCAATGAGTTTAGTGCAACATAAATTTCAAGTACTCCCTCCATCTCAGTTTACAAGGCTTGCACGTGTATCTAGGTCGTCAATGTAACTTATATAAAATAAATTGTTTAAAATAAAAAATATATCATTAAAAATAGAATATTTGAAGTTTGTAATGATATATTTTTCGTAATCTATTCCTCCTATTAAGTTGGTCAAATTAACGACCTAGGTACACGTGCAAGACTTGTAAACTTAGATAGAGCGAGTACTACACTACTCAAATGCGGTCGCACAAGTCAGTGATGTAACTAGTCGTACATGTCAGACCAAGCCGATGCGTGTCTCTTCGGTGAGAGGCGGGTCCGACCGACCGTCTGTTGGTGCGACCGACCGTAAAGTATTACGCAATGGAGACTTCTGGTTGTGGCTTCGGTTGATTGTCACGAACAAGCATTCTAAAAGTAGTGATAAATCAATTACCATCTTTTTACAAATGACCAAGTATTTTCACAGGAATACAATACATATAGATGGAGTGAATGTCAAGGTTGCAAAACGACATGGCGTTGCAAGTTCACTTCAGCAGCAACCGACTAGGTCACTGCATCGCTGGCGGGGAAGGAGGGCAGCTCACCTCGCCTATGATGCATGCCAATGACGCCGCCTGCAAGCTGGTCCCGGGATTTGGCTTCTCCTACCGCCCATTTGAACAGTTGCACCGGCTGCTCATGCCATTGCACAGGCATGCGCGTTCTTTCCTCCACATTCGACTCCGTGAATATGATCTCTGCAATTAGTCCTAGCTCGGAATCAACGAGACGCTGCCAGATGCTGACATCCCTCAGCATCTCTCTCCTGAGATCGACTTGTGCCTCCGCCTTGTGCTGCGCCAGGCGCAGCTCCTTGGAACTTCTCTCCAATCGATGGACCGCTTCCTCGATCCGATTTGCCCTTGCTGCCCACCACCTGAAACGCAGCCCTGGCATGTCCTCCGGCGCCGCAGATCTGTGATTCCAGAGCAATGGATCCCCTCTAAAACACATGTGGGTTTCCCTCAAAGGCGGCTGATACGTCACCAATGTATCTATAATTTTTGATTGCTCCATGCTATATTATCTACTGTTTTGGGCAATATTGGGCTTTATTATCCACTTTTATATTATTTTTGGGACTACCCTATTAACTGGAGGCCCAGCCCAGAATTGATGTTTTTTGCCTATTTCTGCGTTTAGAAGAAAAGGAATATTAAACGAAGTCGAAACGGAACGAAATCAACTAGAGAAGTTATTTTTGGAAGGAAAGCTACCGGAAAAGCTTGGAGTGCACGTCAGGAAAGAAGGGAGGTGCCCACGAGGGTGGGGGGCGCGCCCCCCCTAGGTCGCGCCCCTGCCTTGTGGCCCCTCCTTCGGTCCACCGACGTACTTCTTTCACCCATATATACCTATGTACCCTAAATCTTCCAGAATAGAATAGATCGGGAGTTCTGCCGCTGCAAGCCTCTGTAGCCACCAAAACCCAATCGGGACCCTATTCCGGCACCCTGCCGGAGGGGGGGGAGCCCTCACTGGTGGCCAGCTTCATCATCCCGGCGCTCTCCATGACGAGGAGGGAGTAGTTCACCCTCAGGGCTGAGGGTATGTACCGGTAGCTATGTGTTTGATCTCTCTCTCTCATGTTCTTGATTTGGCACGATCATGATGTATCGCGAGCTTTGCTATTATAGTTGGATCTTATGTTTCTTCTTCCCCTCTACTCTCTTGTAATGGATTGAGTTTCCCCTTTGAAGTTATCTTATCGGATTGAATCTTTAATGATTTGAGAACACTTGATGTATGTCTTGCCATGCGTATCTGTGGTGACAATGGGATATCACGTGATTCACTTGATGTATGTTTTGGTGATCAACTTGCGGGTTCCGCCCATGAACCTATGCATAGGGGTTGGCACACGTTTTCTTCTTGATTCTCTGGTAGAAACTTTGGGGCAATCTTTGAGGTTCTATGTGTTGGTTGAATAGATGAATCTGAGATTGTGTGATGCATATGGTATAATCATACCCATGGATACTTGAGGTGACATTGGAGTATCTAGGTGACATTAGGGTTTTGGTTGATTTGTATCTTAAGGTGTTATTCTAGTAAAAACTCTAGGGCTGTTGGTGACACTTATAGGAATAGCCCAACTGATTGATTGGAAAGAATAACTTTGAGGTGGTTTCGTACCCTACCATAATATCTTCTTTGTTTTCTGCTATTAGTGACTTTGGAGTGACTCTTTGTTGCATGTTGAGGGATGGTTATATGATCCAGTTATGTAATTATTATTGAGAGAACTTGCACTAGTGAAAGTATGAACCCTAGGCCTTGTTTCAAAGCATTGCAATACCGTTTGTGCTCACTTTTACCATTAGTTACCTTGCTGTTTTTATATTTTCAGATTACAAAAATCTATATCTACCATCCATATTGCACTTGTATCACCATCTCTTCGCCGAACTAGTGCACCTATACAATTTACCATTGTATTGGATGTGTTGGGGACACAAGAGACTCTTTGTTATTTGGTTGCAGGGTTGCTTGAGAGAGACCATCTTCATCCTATGCCTCCCACGGATTGACAAACCTTAGGTCATCCACTTGAGGGAATTTTGCTACTGTCCTACAAACCTCTGCACTTGGAGGCCCAACAACGTTTACAAGGAGAAGGTTGCGTAGTAGACATCAAGCTCTTTTCTGGCGCCATTGCCGGGGAAGTGAGTGCTTGAAGGTATATCTTTAGATCTTGCAATCAAATCTTTTTGTTTCTTGTTTTATCACTAGTTTAGTTTATAAAAGAAAACTAAAAAGAATGGAATTGAGTTTGTCTCATACGCTTCATCTTTTTAATATCTTTCATGAGTATGATGGAAGGGATAATTGTGCCAAAGTGTTAGAAGAAGAATGCATTAAATTGTTTGGCACTAAATCTTTGAATGACGAGCATGATTGCAATGTTGTTAGTATGAACTCCTTGAATATCCCTAGTACTAATGATGATTGCACTAGTCATGATGAAAATATCTCCTATAAACGTGTCAATTTTTGTGGAGTGTATTGGGTTTGCAAGTACACACCAAATAGAGAAGATAGATATTGCAAGAGGCATAAGCATTTAGAAACTAAATGGTTGCAACAAAGGCTAGAAGTTAGTGCTGAAAATTTAAGATATCTTAGCCGTACTTGTGAACTTTGCAATGAACATGGTCATTTAAATATCAATTGCAAATTGTTTCATGATCGTATCGTGTTCAAAAATTGTGATGACTTGATTTCCCTTGCACATCATAATGAACTTAGTTTGCTCTTGGGTTATGAAGAAATTAAACGTATAACTAAAGACATTCCAAATTTTGCCCTTGATAGAGTTCTTCATTTTGATCTAGAAGAAATTTATATGTATTGTGCAGTGAATTGCATTGAGAATCCTTATATTGCCAATTACATAAAGAAAAGAAAACAAATAGAGGATGAAGAGAATACTAATGAAAGGGAAGAGACTTCCCAATATCCTCCTATTATTTCTTATGATGAATCAGGTAACGAGGAGGAGCCTTCTACTCAACCACTCTCATTAATAAGGAGCTCCAAAAAGAGGATTGAACCCACACATGATGTGGTGAAGAAGAAGAAAAGAAAAAGGAAGAGAGATAAAAAGGTATCCCTCCCAAATAATGTTGCTCCTATTATTGTTGTGACTCATGAAAATGAATCAAAAATAATTGTGGAAGATGATACACTTGATGATGATCTCGTTATGCCTATTGCTTGTTGTGATGATTATGATTGGGAATATAATGATACTTCTTATGATCTTGAAAATCTTTTTGGCACTTGCTTGGAAGAATATGATAATTGCTATACTATTGGTGCTATCCATACTATTAATGATGAGAGTGATTATGCTTATGATATGAAAAGACCCAAGCTTGGGGAAGCTATGTTTGACGAGGATGACATATGTGAGAATGTATTTGCTACAATTAATGTTTGTCCCAAGCTTGGGGATGCTATGTTTAATGAAGATGATATTTTTAGCCTCTCAAGTTTTGATATGCAAAGTTGTTATGATGATAGCATGCCTTTTACCTATGATGATTATATTTATGAAAGTGGGTTTGGAAGAGTGTCAACTTTAGGAAGTAGTGATCCCACATATATTTGAGGATGTTGAATCTTATTATGATAATTATGAAAGTGGATTTGGAGAGGTCATGACTTTATTTAGTGATGTATCCACTATTTCGGAAGAGGTTTCAATTGATTATGATGAGAACAAAGTTGCTACTTATGATGATTATTGTGATAAAACTTATGCTATAAAAAGTAGTGATGATTATATTTATAAAATTTGTCATGATTATGATTACCCTTTTTTGGAACATTACTCTATTAATGTGGAAACAATTTATAGTATTCAAATCTCTTATGATTCTCCCACTATTCCGAATGAAAAGAGTTTTGCTTATGTGGGGAGTAATAAAATTTCTATGCAAGTAGACCATGAAAAGAATGCTTTAAATGCTGGTTATATTGTTTAATTCATTCATGATTCTACTTAAAATTATTATGAGGGAGGAATATATGCTTGTAGGAATTGCAATAATATCCAGTTTCCTCTTTATGTGCTTAAAGTTTTAAAGTTATGCTTGTTTTACCTTCCTATGCTAGTTGATTATTGTTCCCATAAATTGTTTTCTCACAAAATCCCTATGCATTGGAAGTGGGTTAGACTTAAATGTGCTAGTAATATTCTTCATGACACTCTCTTTATGTTTCAATTCTTATCTTTATGTGAGCATCATTGAAATCATCATTAGTTTCTTGTTGGGAGGCAACCCAATTTTATTAGTTTCTTGATTTTTGGTTCTGTTTAGTAATAAATAACCCATCTAGCTTCTGTTAAGATGTGGTTTATGTTTTAATTAGTGTTTGTGCCAAGTAGAACCTTTGGGAAGACTTGGGTGAAGTCTTTATGATCATGCTGTAAAAAACAGAAACTTTAGCGCTCACGATATTAGCTAAAACATTTTACTGGATAGTGCTATTTAGTTGATTCGTTTTGAAGATGATTACTAGACATATTCCTCAGGTCCACAAATTTATTTTAGAATTTTTGGAGTTCCAGAAGTTTGTGTTAGTTACAGATTACTTCATACTGTTCTGTTTTTGACATATTCTGTTTTTCTTGTGTTGTTTGCTTATTTTGATGAATCTATGGCTAGTAAAATAGTTTATAAACCATAGAGAAGTTGGAATAAATTAGGTTTAACACCAATATAAATAAAGAATGAGTTCATTACAATACCGTGAAGTGGTGTTTTGTTTTCTTTTGCTAACGGAGCTTACAAGTTTTCTGTTAAGTTTTGTGTTGTGAAGTTTTCAAGTTTTGGGTCAAGATTCGATGGACTATGGAATAAGGAGTTGCAAGATCCTAAGATTGGGGATTCCCAAGGCACCCCAAGGTAATATTCAAGGATAACCAAGCGTCTATTCTTGGGGATGCCTCGGAAGGCATCCCCTCTTTCGTCTTCGTTCATCGGTAACTTTACTTGGAGCTATATTTTTATTCACCACATGATATGTGTTTTTCTTGGAGCGTAATTTTATTTTCTTTAGCTTTGCTTGATGTTTGAATAAAATACCAAGATTTGAAATTCTTAAATGTTAGAGAATCTTCACATAGTTACATATTTATTCAACTACTCATTGATCCACTTATATCTTTCGGAGTAGTTTGTTGTTTGCTCTCGTGCTTCACTTATATCTTTTAGAGCATGGTGGTAGTTTTATTTTGAAGAAATATATGAACTCTCATGCTTCACTTATATTATTTTGAGAGTCTTAAATAGCTTGGTAATTTTCTTAAATCCAAATATGCTAGGTATTCAAGAATAGTAAAAACTTTCTTATGAGTGTTTTGAATACTAAGAGAAGTTTGATGCTTGATGATTGTTTTGAGATATGGAGGTAATAATATCAAAGTTGTGCTAGAGTAGTTGTGAATTTGAGAAATTCTTGTGTTGAAGATTGCAAGTCCCGTAGCATGCACATATGGTAAACGTTATGTAACAAATTTGAAACATGAGGTTTTCTTTGATTATCTTCCTTATGAGTGGCGGTCGGGGACGAGCGATGGTCTTTTCCTGCCAATCTATCCCCCTAGGAGCATGCGCATAGTGCTTTGGTTTTTGATGGCTTGTAGATTTTTGCAATAATTATATGAGTTATTTATGACTAATGTTGAGTCCATGGATTATACACACTTTCACCCTTCCATCATTGCTAGCCTCTTGATGCAGTGCATTGCCCTTTCTCACATTGAGAGTTGGTGCAAACTTCGCGGTGCATCCAAACCCCGTGATATGATACGCTCTTTCACACATAAACCTCCTTATATCTTCCTCAAAACAGCCACCATACCTACCTATTATCGCATTTCCATAGCCATTCCAAGATATATTGCCATGCAACTTTCCACCATCTAGTTTATCATGACAAATCCATCATTTTCATATTGCTAGCATGATCATGTAGTTGACATAGTATTTGTGGCAAAGCCACCGTTCATAATTCTTTCATACATGTCACTCTTGGTTCATTGCATATACCGGTACACCGCCGGAGGCATTCATATAGAGTCATACTCTGTTCTAGAATCGAGTTGTAATCATTGAGTTGTAAATAAATAGAAGTGTGATGATCATAATTCAATAGAGCATTGTCCCCATATAAGAAAAGAAAGGCCAAAGAAAAAAAGAAGGCCCAAAAATAGAATATATATATATATAAAGGGGAAATGCTACTATCTTTTTTCCACACTTGTGCTTCAAAGTAGCACCATAACCTTCATGATAGAGAGTCTCTTTTTTTGTCATTTTCATATACTAGTGGGAATTTTCATTATAGAACTTGGCTTGTATATTCCAACGATGGGCTTCCTCGAATGCCCTAGGTATTCGTCAGCAAGCAAGTTGGATGCACACCCACTTAGTTTCTTTTGTTGAGCTTTCATACATTTATAGCTCTAGTGCATCCGTTGCATGGCAATCCCTACTCCTTGCATTAACATCAATCGATGGGCATCTCCATAGCCCATTGATTCGCCTCGTTGATGTGAGATCTTCTCCTTTTTTGTCTCCTCCACATAACCCCCATCATCATATTCTATTCCACCCATAGTGTTATATCCATGGCTCACGCTCATGTATTGCGTCAAGGTTTATAAAGTTTGAGATTACTAAAGTATGAAACAATTGCTTGGCCTGTCATCGGGGTTGTGCATGATGAGAGCATTCTTGTGTGACGAAAATGGAGCATGACTAAACTATATGATTTTGTAGGGATGAACTTTCTTTGGCCATGTTATTTTGAGAAGACATAATTGCTTAGTTAGTATGCTTGAAGTATTATTATTTTTATGTCAAAATGAACTTTTGTCTTGAATCTTTCGGATCTGAATATTCATATCACAATTAAGAAGAATTACATTGAAATTATACCAACTAGCATTCTACATCAAAAATTATATTTTTTATCATTTACCTACTCGAGGACGAGCAGGAATTAAACTTGGGGATTACATATCTATAATTTTGTCTCCAACGTATCTATAATTTTTGTCTCCAACGTATCTATAATTTTTGATTGCTCCATGCTATATTATCTACTGTTTTGGGCAATATTGGGCTTTATTATCCACTTTTATATTATTTTTGGGACTAACCTATTAACCGGAGGCCCATCCCAGAATTGTTGTTTTTTGCCTATTTCAGTGTTTCGAAGAAAAGGAATATCAAACGAAGTCGAAACGAAACGAAATCAACTGGAGAAGTTATTTTTGGAAGGAAAGCCACCGGAAAAGCTTGGAGTGCACGTCAGGAAAGAAGGGAGGTGGCCACGAGGGTGGGGGGCGCGCCCCCCAAGGGCGCGCCCCTGCCTCGTGGCCCCCCTTCAGTCCACCGACGTACTTCTTTCACCCATATATACCTACGTACCCTAAAACGTCCAGAACAGAATAGATTGGGAGTTCCGCCGCCGCAAGCCTCTATAGCCTGTTCTGGCACCCTGCCGGAGGGGGGAACCCTCACCGGTGGCCATCTTCATTATCTCGGCGCTCTCCATGACGAGGAGGGAGTAGTTCACCCTCGGGGCTGAGGGTATGTACCAGTAGCGATGTGTTTGATCTCTCTCTCTCTCTCTCTCTCTCTCTCTCTCTCGTGTTCTTGATTTGGCATAATCTTGATGTATCGCGAGCTTTGCTATTATAGTTGGATCTTATGTTTCTTCTCCCTCTCTACTCTCTTGTAATGGATTGAGTTTCCCCTTTGTAGTTATCTTATCGGAGTGAGTCTTTAATGATTTGAGAACACTTGATGTATGTCTTGCCGTGCGTATCTGTGGTGACAATGGGATATCACGTGATTCACTTGATGTATTTTTTGGTGATCAACTTGCGGGTTCCGCCCATGAACCTATGCATAGGGGTTGGCTACGTTTTCGTCTTGATTCTCTGGTAGAAACTTTGGGGCACTCTTTGAGGTTCTATGTGTTGGTTGAATAGATGAATGTGAGATTGTGTGATGCATATCGTATAATCATACCCACGGATACTTGAGGTGACATTGGAGTATCTAGGTGACATTAGGGTTTTGGTTGATTTGTATCTTAAGGTGTTATTCTAGTACGAACTCTAGGGCTGTTTGTGACACTTATAGGAATAGCCCAACGGATTGATTGGAAAGAATAACTTTGAGGTGGTTTCGTACCCTACCATAATATCTTCGTTTGTTTTCTGCTATTAGTGACTTTGGAGTGACTCTTTATTGCATGTTTTAGGATAGTTATATGATCCAGTTATGTTATTATTGTTGAGAGAACTTGCACTAGTGAAAGTATGAACCCTAGGTCTTGTTTCAAAGCATTGCAATATCGTTTGTGCTCACTTTTACCATTAGTTACCTTGCTGTTTTTATATTTTCAGATTACAAAAACCTATATCTACCATCCATATGCACTTGTATCACCATCTCTTCGCCGAACTAGTGCACCTATACAATTTACCATTGTATTGGGTGTGTTGGGGAAACGAGAGGCTCTTTGTTATTTGGTTGCAGGGTTGCTTGATAGAGACCATCTTCATCCTATGCCTCCCACGGATTGATAAAACTTAGGTCATCCACTTGAGGAAAATTTGCTAATGTCCTACAAACCTCTGCACTTGGAGGCCCAACAATGTCTACAAGGAGAAGGTTGCGTAGTAGACATCAGCGGCAGTGCTGCGGGCCACAACGAGAGGGCAGCCCGTGGGATCCTGTGATCTAAGGGATTATCCATGGCGGGATCCTCCATGGCGCAATCCGGTGGGCTAGGCGGGGAGGCGAGCCTAGGCGCTGGGACAACCCTACGAGGCTAAGATAAATATAGTACTACTCCACTCCGTCCATATTTAAATACAAAGGCCACCAACAGTAGCCCTGGCAAAAATTGATCATGCTGCATGCGTCCTGGTTTATTGGCCCCCTTTTGTTATGCCACTTTTTATTGACCCCCTTTATTATGTTAGTACTTACAAATATGGTAAAAAATTGGCATAAAATATGAAGGAGACCAATGGAAGTACTAGCAACCCATGATTTAACTACTCGCATGCGTGCAGTGGAGTAGTAATGTCTTTCTTCCGCCCTCACGTCCACTCAATTTGCATGCGCTGTATTAATTGACCATCAATGAAGTGAAGAAGTTTACACGCGTCAAATTATCACATGGGGTGGATCTTCGTACAAAATGCGTCCGCCCGTATACCCATGCGTGCGTCCGAGGGAATGAGTACGTGTGTGGCGTGCGTGCACATCTTCGCTTCATGCATGTACCGCCAGTGTGGCTCAGAGAGGATGTGTACATTCTTCTGGAACCAGCAGCACGTCGTTGTGATCAATCCACACAAGGAGGTCAGGACAACGCCTCCACATGTGCCTCGTGGCTTCATGAACTATAAGAGAGACACTGTGTAGCGTGCCATTGGAATTCTAATTTATGTGTTTTGCACATACTCGAAGTACTAGTAAGGTACACGTGCATTGCACGCATCAGATTTGACAACCAAATTATGAATAAATACCACACTATAGCATGTATGCTCTAAGTCATATATGCCTGATGCAGACCTTCGTTTAATTCTTATGGTTCATCTCATTCAAAATCAATTAGTTTTTATAAAAAAGCTAGGGCCTCTTTGATTCGTAGGATTTCCAAGGGAATAGGAAAAACATGGGATTAGAGTGGAATGTCGTCTTGAATCCTCTGAGGATTGTATGAGTGTTTGATTGTGCATAGAAAAAATGCAGGATTCTTTCAAAGAGGTTTGAGTGGATGGGATGTTTCCTATGAAATTTAGTGCAAATGAATCCTATGGAAAAATTCCTATGGTTTACAATCCTACGAATCAAACAACCAAGATAGAAAAAAATCCTAAGGATTAGAATCCTCCAAAGTTCCTTTGAGAATCTTTTGAATCAAAGAAGCCCTTAATCTATTTTATGATTCATGGAATTGTGCATTGTAAAACATAAAGTAAAAAACAAATAATGGCAATTCAACTAGAAAAAAAGGTTGGGCAGTTATGATACGGAAGATTCTAGAACAAAGGAGAAGCACTTGTGTTTTGAGGTTTGTGCATTATGCTTAAGTTCAACCATGGAGTCTCCTAGATTGTACATGTGGCAAAATCCGGTGGGGGCTATAAGATGGTGCGAGGGGCAAGTGGAGGGAGACTATGAAGGAGTGCACAAGTGCGAGGTCGATATTTAAAGAGAGGGGGTGAGAACGTGCGCTGTTGCGCAGTGGCGGAGCCATGAAAAATAAATGAGCTAGGGGGCCAAGCATTGCTAATCCTTTGCGAGGAGGGCCAAATCATCAACTTAAACCATTTTACCAACAATTTTCTAATGATCACATTCATATTAGCCTTGATATATAGTGATGTTGGGGGGGGGCAGGACCTTTGATGCCCCTTGTCTTCGCCACTGTGCGTGCGTTTGAGAGATGAAGCGGAAGGCATGGATGATGAGAGGGAGGCGTTGGATATATAATTAATGTGGGTGTATTAGCTATGTAATCCTATGTAGAGAGGTATAGATTGATCGATGTGGACGTGGGAAAGAGGGTGAGACCTCACTAGATATAGAGATTGTTCGGTTTGTGTGGAAAACTGTGAAAGACCTAGCTATATATACACACACATAGAGGAACACCGATCGTTTCGCATGCGCGTGAGAGATAAAGAATGCCCAATATGATGGAGAGGGGGAGGTGTGTGTGTGCATGAATGGGAGACCGACCTGAAGAAAAAGATTGCATGTGTGCGATGGATAATGCCGACTGGTAGAGGGTGTGCATGCATGCACGAGAGGAAGTTAGTGGTACAATTATAAAGAGAAGACGAATGTGTGGGTGTAAAAGACTAGGTGAGGTCATAACCAATGTAAAGTCGAATTCAAATATTTGAATAAGAGATCATGATGTTTGAAACCCATGCATGCATGGATATAACTGAGATATGCGTGGTGTGGTTCGGAATGAGCATGTTGTATTGTATACACATTGAACAAGGTCAGATTGATTTGAATTTGAGATATCGATGGTAGACATCGTTTGGCCACATTGCATCTGTGCATGGACACACAATTCTAATTGGAGATGATGGGTGGCTTTCGCATCACATATCTATACCTATACCCCTATATATATTTTTATATATAGGGTGCGTATAACTTTAACTTTGAAAGATGGTCATTGGATGAGGCCAATCCGATGGTGCAGAGATGGCAAATTTGAGCACTACTGGCCGTTGGATATCATCTAGATTCCACCAGATTTTGCCATGTGTACAATGTAGAAGACTACATGGTTGAACTTAAGCATAATGCACAAACCTGAAAACATAAGCACTTCTTCTTTGTTCTAGAATCTTCCGTATCAGAATTGCCAAACTGTTTTCCTATATGATTTGCCATTATTTGTTTTTTACTTTATGCCTTACAATGCACAATTCCATGAATCTTAAAATAGATTAGCTTTCTTATAAAAACTAGATGATTTTGAATGAAATGAACTATAAGAATTAAACGAACATCGACATCATGCATATATGACTCAAAGTTTACATTCTATAATGTGGTATTTATTCATAATTTGGTTGCCAAATCTCATGCCTGCAATGCACGTGTACCTTACTAGTCTAAATGGTGTTTGTGTGTGTGTTGTGCATGTTAAACACATTGTACGTTATATCATACATGGTTTAGATTCCGAACATCTAGCTAGAGCATACATGTACTATTATTTGAATTCAACATAAAATGGATACATATATTTGAATTTGATATCGTATGTACATGTAGTTCACATTTATATAGGAATTTACTTCTCCTATATTCATGTCATGTGTTGTGAAGATAATATATAGATGGTTGTATAACTAACTCGAGTACAATCCCATTCAAACATGGAAAATGTACTCAAATTTAGTCCATATGCTAGACAACACACATTGTTTTTTTATTGTTGAGGGAAGTGCAAATTGTTTTGGTACTCTACACGTTATGTTTGTTGTCCCGTTTTTTTTAGTTTTTTTGGTTGTATTTGAATGCATTTCTAGTAATATAGTAAAACAGGACATGGCTCTCTGTAGTGATGAGGTGCGAATTGTCTTATTTTTGGGTACAGGTTAAGCTTGTTCTCCCGAAATTTCAGGCAGGGCCTTGTTATGCCGAAATTTCAAGCTAGCGTCTCTGTCTACCGTGCTGCGAAACTCCCGCCTCTTCAACCCGTGCCTTGTTACCCTGAAATATTTAATATATATCTTTGTCTCGTTGTGCTCCAACAACTCCCTCCATCTCAACCCGCGCCTTGCTATTCCAAAATTACAACGCGCGCGAAAACTCCCACCTCTTGTGAAATCCCGACACGAGAAATGCCCGTGATACCCCTGAACCGAAAGAACCGCCTAGCTCAAATCGGTGGGGGTACATTCGTAACTTACCCCTTATTTCAGAAAAGCGCGCCCCTAAGCCATGGTTCCTCACTCCCATCCCATCCGCCCACCCATTGGTACCCGAGGCCGCGAAAACCCGCGAAGCCCCACACCCTCCTCCGTCCGCCACCCTGCCGGAGCCTCTTCCCCGACGACGTCGTTCACAGCAACACCTCGACGTTCCACATCCACCATACCGGATGAGGATCCGTCGTTGATCTCGTCATCCTACCGGTTCAGCCACCCTGTCTTCCACCTCCAAGGAGCTGCCCCGACGTTCCCCTCTTCTTTCACGCCACCTCCATTCCCACACCACTGTCTTCACTTGCACCATCGGAAGGGAATCATCATCACCGTTTCCTCGGATGAAGCAGAGGCCTAGTCGGCGCCACCAAAGAGGTTGTACACTAATCACCGCTTTTTCTTCTTGATTCGATCTCACGGTGCTGCCGACGCTTGGTCCCGAGCCGGCATGGCGCGGCTCCATCCACGGCGGCTTAGCCGGCCACTTCCTCCACGGTGTCGCTCCCTCGGCGGTGACGTCCACATCAGTCGGAGCTGCTGCTGCTTTAGCTCTCGCCCGCTCTGCTGCTCTGCTCTTTCTCTCGATCCCCTACGTGGTCTGCTCTTTCTATTGCTCTTGCTCTTGCTCGCGCTGCTGCTCTCGCTCTTTCCTCTTGCTTGTGATGTTGCTCCGATTTAGCTACACTTGATCGGTGAATCGACTTTGGTCGATCGATTTTCGAGGTGGGGGGGCTCACGGAGTTAAGGAAGAACCAGCCGCAGCGGGAAGGGGGGCTCGCCGAAGAGGTACCCCACTATCTATCCTAAGGTTCATGGTGGGGGCGGTGGTGGGGCGGTGGCGTGGGGATCACCGGAGAAAAAGCTCGGCACGGGGGGGGGGGGCTAGAGGGATGGCCGGGCGGCGGCGGACCGGCGGTGGGGAGTGGTTTCGGTGCGGGCGAGGCGGCGCACCACCGGCCGCTGGCAATGGGGTGCGGCGGTTTGGTCGGTGGTGGCTGGCGGCTCAGGGGGTGGAGGTTGAAGATGAACTGCAGGCCCTTGATTTCGTATCCAACGGCTGGAAAATCGACTGACCAGAGATGAAAAATTCGGTCGACTAACCTGTAGCCTCACCTGATGCTGCTACACGATCAGTTGCCCCGGTTCTCGCACGCACTGCTGCTGCTGCTACTGCTTTTCTGCTCCTAGTGCGTTCAGTTTCGACAGCAAAATTCAGTTTCGACAGTTAAGTTTAGTTTCGACAGTTAAATTCAGTTTCGACAGTTAATTTCCGAGATGAGCGGCTGATGTATTTTACATCTAGCACTTTGGGGTTATGTATTTTACGTCATCTACTGGAGATGCTATTAGGATTTGTTCCTTTAGTGTCTCCTTGAAAGAAAAACCATAGAAATTTTAATATCCACTTGTCCTCCTTATCAAATTCCAATTCATGAAGCACAAGACTAAGAGATAGTAGCATAATAGCATTATAACTGTACATTTTCTTGTGGTTTCACTTAATCTCACCATGCTTCTTTGCATCATGTGATCTTCCAATTCTTGTGAATCAAACACCCAGTTAGCGTAAATCCTGTGTTTTTAAATTCTCTGTTTTGCACGTGCATTCCTATCCTATTCATGTCTATTTCCTATGCCTGCATTGTTAGAATCCTCAAATTCAAACAAGCCCTTACACAATTACTTCTGTACAGATATGTGTCAAAGAAAACCTTGTGGTGTCTGTCCTGCTCCTGCTGCGATGTGTTCCACCCCAGCTCAGCTGCTCCAACGATGGAAGGGTTCACCACAGCAGGGATCCGCCCTCCAGATTGTCTTTCTCCGCCTCAGATCTTCTTCTCCGCCGCTGGCAGCCATGACAACTGCATTACCATCATCAACTGAGCAGATGACCTTGAGGACTACACAGGTCCGCAAGAAAGGTCGCACTCTTCCGTGTCTGCTTACGTTATGCATCGCTTAATATGATGACATGCTACTTTATCGTTGTGTTCACCTATTAGACTCCAAGTCAGGTCCAAACTAATGCTGAAACTTGAGTTTTTAAATGGTTGTGGGGTACATATTGGGGCAGCAATCAGTACTATCTGTCTACTATCTAGTTAATCTCTGGTGTCTACTATGAGTTTCATGTTGGGTGCAAACAAACATTAAAGGAGCCATTATATGTATTTTTTAACTAAAGCTATTATCTGCCTGCTATCATTGGTTTTGGGTCTATCCACAATTTGCTACCATCACTCTGGATTTGTGCATGCACTCCTTACATAATCTCACTATGTTTTATTCCTATGCATGTCGGTTATTGTACACAATGGAACGGAACATGTAGAGCAAAAGAGACGAGCCTTGCATGGCAATAAAATTCCATGCTGACGTCATTCCATGGTGGGCGCAAAGGCAACCCCCCCGCCCCCTCCACCCATTTCGGATCGTAATCAAGAGGAAGATAAATGTTCTGAGGGGGATTCAGAAGGAGAAGACCACTCCTATTTACCCCCTGAGATCTTCGGTCTAACTTGGCATGCTGATGTTAGTAATATCATGCATATGGTGCCTTGCATTGCTTACTGTATACATAAAATATGTCATCTGGTTAGTTTAGACATGCTTTGTGTCAATGCCATCTGTTTAGTTTCTTTATCGTATATGTGAATCATCCGATGCCATCTTGTTTAGCCAGGCATCATATATGTGAATTTTGTTATGCCATCCTGGTTAGCCAGTCATCTTATATGTGAATTATATTATGCCATCATTTTTTTAATACATGTTAAATTTGTCAAGAATTTTAGTACATTCAATTACTCTTCCTGTGCATCAGCCATTCGGCACGGTCATGGAAAAAATCTGGAGTGGAAACAAGGTCTTCAGAGCAAACAATGCTATCTAATGAAGCGCATGTCTTGCTGGTTACGGATAGCTCCTCAGAGGAGGATTCAGAGATAGATGACCAGTCCTATCCCCCCCCCCCCGAGGTGCATGCTCTAACTTGGCAGGGTTATGTTGCTCATATCGTGTGTATGGTATCTTGCATTGCGATGTCATTTGCTTAGTTTAGACATGCTTTGTGTGAATGCCATCTCTTTAGTGTATAATTACCATATATGTGAATTATGCAATGCCATCTTGTTGCAAGACATTATATATGTGAATTATGCAATGCTATCTTGTTGCAAGGCATTATATATGTGAATATGCAATGCCATGTTGTTTAGCCAAGCATCATATATGTTAATTATATCATGTCGTCCTTTTTTTGTATTTCTCGTTGCATTTGTCGACAATGTTTGTAGATTCAACTGCTCTTCCTGTGCATCAGCCATTTGAATTGGTGATGGAGAAATCTGGAGTGAAAACAAGGTCTTCAGAGCAGACAATGCTACTGCCGAAGCGAATATCTTCTTTGATTCTGAGATAGCTCTTAAGAGGAGGATTCATAGGCAGATGACCAGTCCTATTATCCCCCTGTGGTGTATGCTCAAACTTGGCAGGGTTATATACCTCATATGATGCATATGTTGTATTGGAATGCTTAGTTTTTACATCATATACACAATATTGAATGCCATCTTCTTAGTTGACACATCATATATGCGATTACTCTCTGCTCACTTGCTTAGTATATAAATCATATATTTGAATTGTATCATGCCATGATGTTTACATAGACATCATGTATCTGAATTATGGCATGCCAACCCATTTTCTAAAGACATAATATAGTTATATCATCTCATCCTGTTTACATAGTCATCATATTTTGAATTATGTCATTCTATCCATGAGTTATATCATGCCATCATGTTCCCATCGACGGCATGTTTGTGATTTATGGCATGCCAACCACTTTAATAGACATATCGTATAGTTATATCATGTCATCCTATTTACATAGCATCATGTTTTTAAGTATGTCATTCTATCCTGTTTAGTTAGCCATCATACATGTGAAATTGTGTCATGCTATCCTGTTTAATTAGCCATCATATATGTGAAATTATGCCCTGCTATTCCGTTTGGTTAGACAACATAAATGTGAATTATTTCATTCCTTGTTTTCTTCCCTACTATCCATTGCACCTGTCTATCTTACAATGTTTGTATATTCAATTACTTTTCTTGTTTATCAACCATTTTATTTGGAGGGGGTGATGGCAGTATCTGTGGGAGTAAAAACACGGTCTTCACAAAAGATCGTGCTACCTGTCGATGCAGATATGACCACGGTTGTACTTGCCAAAGAACTAGCCCTACCACACATAACCCAGACTCAAGCAGATTGTACCCCTACCCAGTTGGACAGAGAACCAGCTACACCCCTTCTAACCCCAACCCCAGCAGATAGTAACCCAGTTCTAGTTGACACAACATTGTCTCCACCACAGAGCACCCAAACACGAGCAGTTAGTAAGGTAACTGCAGTGCCCAAAGCACGAGGACCACCACTCCGAACCCCAAGTCAACGCTTAAAGCAGAAGAAGAATTGTTCTCAGGTCAGGTTCCGTAGCTATGGTTCATGCTGCTTTGCTCTTGCATCACTGTATTTACTCATACCAACTAATTTCAAATTTGAAGGATGCAATTGAAACTCCAATGCCGCAACAGGTATGTTTTAAACCTATTTCTTTAACGTGTTTGCTGTTGTAACTTGCTCTATGTTGATTTCAGATTCAATTGAATAAATAGGTATGTTCTCATGCCATGCACATTACAAGTGTTGTTATTGCTGTGTAGTTTCCCACACTTATATTCTGTCTATGCTGCTTTGTCTTAAATAGATATGATTCAAACTGTATCTATCTTGATATGGCAACATAAACTAGAATGATATAGACCATACAGTGACCATACTACATAGATATATGTTTGTTTCATGTTGTTATCCTGTCCACCTTACTACTGAACTGTTTACCAAAATGAGTTTCATATACTACATTGTAAACATGTGATGTGTTTGTTTGTTTCTCTTTTAGGACGCGGATAAAATATTGGACAAGAGTACCCCGTTATGCAATGGTAAAGGAAGTAATGCAGATAAGGTTCAAGATAGTGAGACATCCCTGTTGGTCTCCAAGAAAGCTGATAAAAACTATATTGAAGACACTGAGACAACCCCAAAGTCCTGTCTTGATGTAGTGTTTGAGTTAATGGCTACTACTGCTGGCACCAGCTCTTCAAACTCGCTGCCTGAATCAATTTGGCTTCTTGAGTCTCAACTTCAAGTTGAAAGACATCGATCAGAAGTTATGCGACAGGAAGCCGAAGGACTGAGGAAGTCCCTGCAGAATTCACATGTGTACTTTCTGGTGCAACAGCAAGTGTCGGAGGATTTAAGCGCCAAACAAGAGAAAGTTAATAAGCTTACTAAGCATCTTGCCAGCATTATGGGTACCCAGGATATTGTTTCTTGAGCTCTTCTGAAGTGGTTTCAGTTTTGGACTTGTTTTCTTTGCGGCATTTATTTGCACCGGTCGCGAACTTTGACAACCAAAGGTATATGATATCTTTGCTTTGTTCCTATATTTGCACCTTTGGTGGCGAACTTTGATGCCCAGTGGATGTAATATGTGTAATAGCCGTGATAGCCTAGCGTAAGTTGCTTGCTTATTTATTTCCTTATTGTCTTGTTTATTTGTTTGCTTGTAGTCAGTGCAGTTCTTTTTCCACGGTTTGCTAGTGGCCGCAATAACCTATTTTTTAAAACTAGGCCACAATTACCATGGGCTACATATTTACTATAGTTACCATGGGCCTCCTACGGGCCATAGAAACAATGGGCCTTCTAAGGGCCGTAGAAACAATGGGCCTTCTATGGGGCGTAGAAAAAATGGGCCTTCTACGGGCCATAGACACAATGGGCCTTCTATGGGCCGTATCATCAATGGGCCTTCTACGGGCCGTATGATCGATTGGCCAAACATGGGCCAATAACATACCGCATTATGGTCGTAAACGGGCTAGAGTTGGAGTCGTTCGTTCATGGGCCGACCATAACGGGCCATCGTTAATCGGCCGTATTTGATGACGCTATGAAAACGGCCCAATGTATTAACGGGCCACGAATGGGCCGACTGTAACCACGGGCTGAATTTGGCCCACAAGCAGCAAATGACAGTAACGGGCCGTAAATAAACGAATGCTGGAACTGAGCCCAAGAATAAATGGGCCCTGAGAAAGCCGAAAGATAACATGGGTTGGAAAACGGCCCAATGGAATAATGGGTCGTTAATGGGTATAAAGTGATACACTGTTCATTACGGGCCAGTTTCACCACGGGCCGTTAATGGGCCAAGAGTTACAAAGGGCCTCATACGGGCCGAAAGACGTCATGGGCCATACATGGGCCGGAAGTTAAAACGGGCTGGAATCATATTGGACGGCCCAAATGACGCTACTGGGCCGAATTCGGATAGATCGTAACGGGCCCTGGGTTAGCGGGCTGTAAATGGGCCATACGTGAACATACCGTTAATAGGCTTTCCATGGGCCGGCCCGCCACCTTTTGACCAAGTCAAATGGGCCGGCCTTTTCATAGGAATGGGCCTCTATTGGGCCGTGCCACGTGTCGACGTATCATAGGCGCCTTCGGTCTAATGAGTGGATGACATCTGTCCCAACGGTGAGCTGACACGTGTTTCCTCCAGCCAATGATGATTTTTCACGTGGAAATCCCCATTGGTCGGGGCTGTTAACGGGTTATCGGATCCAAAACTGGACCTGATAGCTTAACTACGAGCCGTTTGCGGTGGATGCCACGTGTCGGTCACCCTTGACGAAAGCACTTCTATGACGCGCGATTTATCGTCATGGAAGTGGACACTTCCGTGATGATAATTTTGGCAATGTCATGGAACACTTCTCTGACGACAAAGACAGTATGACTATCTTGATTCTATCATAAAATTGTCATGGATGTACATGCATGATAGAAAACGTGACCTACTGTGACAAACACATATCATCACGGAAGTGTATTTTTTTGTAGTGATAGTATGATGCATTTCGTTTTGTCCGAGCAACACAAGGAGAACAATAAATTGATGGAGGCTCAAAATAAAGCTAATCTACTTTGCAAACAAAACTTCTTGATAGAACATGTTGCCTTCGTGCCTCTTTTCATATCCTCAATGACTGAATGATCATAATTTCCTTGATCCTCATAATTGAATGTTGTGTATCACTGGACTCACACCCTGGCCAACACAGCAACAACATCATCAGGTCATTAGCAGCAAGAAACAATGTCGGTATACAACAAAGCATTGCAGCATATTATAAGATACAAGCGTAAGGAAGCGTCCGGCCATCAGCAACAAGCACCCGGCAACATCAAGCACCCACACAACACACACACACACACACGTAGCAAGCCGGGCGGGAAGACCGGAGAACAGATATCTTGCCGGTAACGGGATTCCTGGCGGTGGCGACGGCGGAGATGACTCGTGGTGGCGACGGAGGTGAGTCGAGACGGTGGCCAGGGTGACTCCACGCGGCAGCTAGCGAACCCAGGCGGCAGCAGCACTTCTTGTCGCAGCACGGTGATCGTTTACAGAGATGTATACGAAGTACTTGGCGATCTTCTCTGTGGTGAGTGCGATCCCAACCCCTGCATGTTGATGAGGAGATAAGAGTGGTGGAGGGCAGGGCGGCCAGAAGGGAGGAGATCTGCGGGGAAGTGCGGCTCTGGCGGCAGTGACCTGTGGCGAAGGGGCGGCGACCTGCGGGCCGCAACGAAGGGCGGCCGGGGGACCTGTGGGGCGCGGCTCACGGGCGACCTGCGGGCCGTGGTGAAGGGCGGCTCCGGCGGTGGCTCGGCGACCTGCGGCCCGTGCCCTGCTACGGGACGAACGACGCAGGGGCGCGAGGTCGTGCGGGAGGAACCGCGCGGGGGCGTGAGGTCGTGCGAACGATTTCTTTTAGCGATCGATGGACTGTAGGTGGCTTAATTGCGTGGCTTGTAAGGTTAAACACGGAAGGATTACGGGCCATCTGATTTTATAGATGGACGGGTATAATTGTTTGGATCTTCCCCCTCTACCTTTTATAGGGGTAGTAGATGGATGGATGGATGGATGTGGGATCGCTAGCAATGGATGGTACGATCGCTAGCCATGTCATCGATCCTTGCCACAAATGGTTCCACCAATCAAAATAAAGCTTATGTGATTGTGTTGTTCTTTTGTTTCTTTTATATTTTTACCCATTTATTTCAGATAAACACTCAACATATTAGCCTCATGTTGTATGTTTAAATGAACCAATATTGTGCACATATTAGTATCTGGGGATTTCAAGCAATGATGATTTTTTGGTTTTCATTTGCATTACACACAAAAATCATTTTTCATTTTTCGAGTGGCCAAAATGAGTTTTTTTGCGAAGGACCTAGCATATATTTGTTGCAAAGTTGGACCAAATCAATTTTTTCAACTATTAGGCCATATTTAATATACAATTGACCAAATGGTTGGGTGTCAAAAGTTTTGATCCACATCTCGTGAAAAAAAAACAAAATTTTGTCGATTCAGCAGGAAGCAGGTCAAATTTAAACTACAGGTACCTCATAGTTTGCTCATGATTTTTTTTCAAAAAACATTTTTAGGTACATAAGTATCTATTTAATCAGAGAAACACCAAAAGTTTTCCAAGATTCAACCACTAGCTAGGAACGGTCATGCCCGCTGTTTTGACCGCATTTTGAAATGGGCATGAAAAATTCAAAAAAAATCAAAAATTTGGAAAACCCTCACATGGTGAAGATCAATGGCTTTCAAGCCAAATGATCAATGTTATGGGAGCATTCACGGCATAGTTTATTAAAATGATCTCATATTGTGCACAAGGGGGCATCTTGGAATGGCAAACAATGTTGCATATGGAAGTTTTCATTTTCTTTTCACAAAAAATTCATTTTTCCATTTTTCGAGTGCCCAAACTGAGTTTTTTCGTGAAGGACCTACCATATATTTGTCGCAAAATTGGATCAAATAATTTTTATAAAGTATTATGAAATATTTAATGTAAAACTTACCAATTAGTTGGGTGCCAAAAGTTTTGATCCACCTCTCGTGAAAAAGACAAATTTCTGCCGGTCTAGTTGGAAGTGGGTCAAATTTGAACTGTAGCTACCTCATAGTTTGCTCTTTCTTTTTTCCAAAAATAATATTTAGGTACATAAGTATCTATTTAATCAGAGAAACACCAAAAGTTTTCCAAGAATCAACCACTTGCTAGGAACGGTCATGCCGGCCGTTTTGACCGCATTTTGAAACAGGCATGAAAAATTCAAAAAAATCAAAAACTTGGAAAACCTTCGCATTGTGTCATTATATGTGGCCAAGTTACCAGGAAAAATAATGAACTTTTAATATGACAACTATTTTTAAAAAGTGTTCTCAGAAACGAGCTATCATGTGTGAAGATCAATGGCTTTCAAGCCAAATGATCAATCTTATGCCCACATTCATGGCATAGTTTGTTCAAATGATCTCATATTCTGCACAAGGGTGCATATTGGAATGTCAATCAATGTTGCCTAAGGAAGTTTTCATTTTCTTTGGATGAAAAATCATTTTCCATTTTTCTAGCTCCCAAAATGAGGTTTTTTGTGAAGAACCTACCAAATAATTGTTGCAAAATTTGACCAAATCAATTTTATAAAATACTAGGCCATATTTGATGCACAATTGACCAAATGGTTGGGTGTCAAAATCTTTTATCCACCTCTCGTGAAAAAGACAAATTTCTGCCGATTTAGTTAGAAGCGGGTCAAATTTGAACTGCAGCTGCCTCATAGTTTGTTATTTATTTTTTCCAAAATTCATTTTTAGGTACAAAAGTATTTATTTAATCAGAGAAACACCAAAAGTTTTCAAAATTCAACCAGTAGCTAGGAACGGTCATGCCCGCCGTTTTGACCGCATTTTGAAATGGGCATGAAAAATTCAAAAAAATCAACAAATTGGAAAACCTTCGCATTGTGTCATTATATGTGGCCAAGTTTCCAGGAAAAATAATAAACTTGTAATACGGAAATTATTTTAAAAAAAGTGTTCTCGGAAATGAGATATCACATGTGGAGATCTATGACTTTCAAGACAAATGATCAATATATTGGCCACATTCATGGCATAGTTGTTCAAATAATCTCATATAGTGTACAATGGTGCATCTTGCAATGACGAACAATTTTTCTTGAGGGAGTTTTTATTTTATTTGGACACAAAATCAATTTTCCATTTTTATTACCCAAAATGAGTTTTTTTAAGAACCTACTATGTATTTGTTGGAAAATTGGACCAAATCAAATTTCTAGAATACTAGGCCATATTTAATGTACAACTGACCAAATAGTTGGGTGTAAAAAGTTTTGATCCGCCTCTCGTGAAAAAGACAAATTTTCGCATATTCATTTTCCATTTTTTGAGTTCCCAAAATGAGTTTTTTGTGAAGAACCTAACAAATATTTATTGTAAAAAAAAACTTCTCCATTTTTCAAAAATATTAGACCACTTTTATGAACAAATTTGTGTACACTAGAAACATTTTTTATAGATATTCACTACTGTAGGATGGTCCAAACGTGACACTACGATCAGAGACCCTTCGACGAAACTATGTGCGATGGCATAATCGCAAACGGTGGTGTAAAAACCGTCAAAAAGGTGCAAAACGTTTGCGATGACGGATGCATCAAACACAGTTCAGATTTTAGTTGCATGTGCGATGCAGGGCATACAGTTCTTCTCAATTAACTGTTTGGGAGGTTCACTAGGATGAACTATGTGTGATTAGGCAATACAATGGAAACGGTTCAACTGAACAAGATGTGCGTGATACGCGGCAAACAGGTCCGTAATCAGAAATGTGTGCGAAGACCAATAATAACACAGACGATTGCTGCTAATAAGCCGTGTGATTTGCTCTGTCTACAGTAGAATAACATGTATATGTATATATATATAACTGAAATAAACATCCAATTACATAAGTGACTATACAGATCATTCGCACACACCTCAATAAACAATTGCATGCATTCTAAAGTAGGAGAAACTATCGTCTAGTCATCTACTTCTCGTGACGCTCCCGCCGCTGCTATGTGGCTCGATCCCTTGTCTGGGTCAGGAAGAAGACAATTCCTCATGTCAATGATCCGCCTGTACATCTCGTAGCCTGTGTCCGCGTCCATGGCCGCGTACTTGACATGTTGTTCATCCAGTCTCTCATGCCACACACCGTGCCAGGCGTTCTTGTCCTTATTGCTCTCATTCTTCATCTTCATGTAGTAGGGGTCGATGATGGCCGAGGCAAGGTCAACCAGGGAGTTCCGTTTGTTTTTGTCGCTGCCCCAGAACTTGTAGTGGCGCTGGATGTTGACAAGATTCGGGCATTTCAAGCCCAAAACCTTGAGCGCTTTTAGATCGTTGGTGGTGTCCACCGTAGCGAAACTGTAGTCGGAGCTATTGATAAACCTGGAGAAACGCTCGGAAGGCATTGTGGCCAGGTGGTAGTGGTAGACGAGGACGTCATGTCGCACGCACAACTGGGTGACGGCAACCTTCTGATCGTGCCCGGCCCGACCCATGGTGTACTCGAGGTCGAAGCCGACTAGTTGGTACTTGTCCTCGGCAAGGAACTGCTCCATAGTTTGGATGGAGCTCTCCATCGAGACCGGATCATTCGTTTACACCACCGAGAGAGCCTTCCCCTCACGTGGGTTTCCACGATGTGTTGCATGGTGAACTTCCCGCCGTTGTCCGTCGGCCGCTGGGAGCGCCATTGGAGCCACGGGGAGCGCCATTGGAACCGCTGGATGTCCTCTCAGTATGTGTCCTTGTAGGTGTGCTTATTGTGTCATGTGAGACGAGAGATGAAGGTAAATGGCCGCTGGAATAAAAGGGGGTCGGGCGGCGTGGATACTTGGCGCGTCCGCATGGAAGATTTTGCAGCGGGTAACTGCATCGTCGCGCCGCGCCCAGCGCAACCGCATGCACATGAACATGCGTCATCGTGCGCCGGCCCCAAACACTGGCGGCATGCGTGGAGGGACGAGGGCAGAGCACCCGGAGGGACGTGAGAGCAGAGCGCGCGCGGCGGTACGCGAGCAGAGCGCACTGCGGCTGCCTGAACCGCAAGCAATCACACGCATAGAGCAGCTGAACACGCAAGAAATGGTCGCCTACAAGCCTGCCGACAGTTTCGTCGCTGCGTAGAGAGCGGCTGTGTGCTACCACCTCCGTTTAGTCTATAGTCCCCTTTATATTCTATGGCATACTTTGCCCTCGAATTTAACCAACAAAATGTCAATGCATGTTATAAAAAGTATATAATTGGAAACTATGTTCAAATACGAATCCAACTATATATTCTTTGGCGACATGCATTCGTATTTTATTAGTTAAATCATACTTATAAAACAGGACGGGGGTACAGTAGGTAATTAAATCGCAAACGTTTTTTATTAACCATATGTGTACGTGGCCTTTCGTCCTCCTCTCGCATGTCTTGTCACCTCGTTGCCACAGACGGCTTACAGTGCAAGCTTGCGCAGTGCGCGGGGGCGTTCTTTTGGCCAAACGGTGGCGCCAATGAATCGTCGGTGAGCCCGTTCCCGCGCAACCTCGCAGGTTCCCGCGCAAGCTTCCCGCCCGACTCGGTGAAATCCCCCAAAATCCCAATGCTTACTGGCCTGCTATAAAAACCCTCACGGCCGGCGAGTCCTGCGTCGCATTTTCCCCTCCCTCCCTGTAGCTTATCTCGTCTGCTTCTCCCACAATAAACAATGGCACCAGTCCGTCATCATAGCTCAGCCACTCCGCCGTCACCAGAGGACAGCTTCAGCTGGGAGGCTACACCGCGGCGGCAGCACAGTCCCCGGCGTAGTGTAGTGCGCGTGGCGTCCCTGTTGGGTGAGCGCAGAACACCCACCACACTCTCCGCCACTTGTGCCCGTAGGCAGCTGTCGTCGGTCGCCGTGGCCGCCAGCCCACCATCGACCGCCGGGGTCACCACCTGCTCCGCCACCGCCGCCCGAAGGCGGGAGGCGGAGGTGGATTCCCGCACGTGCGTCAGCGACCTTGCGCGCTACACCGAGTTCCTGCGGGAGGAGGAGGAGCGCCTCATCGAGCATGCAAAGAGCCTTACCACCGCCGTGGCCGCGGCACACGCCGCCTCAGAGGCGAGGAATCGGGAGATCTACGAGGAGAACCACCGCTTCGAGAGGGGTCGTCTGGAACGACAGAGGGTGTTCGAGGTGAGCATCGCTAAAGCTGCAACAGCTGCAGGCACCGTATTGCGATTGCCCAGCTCGTCGGTAGGCTCCTCCTCCGCTTCTTACTCAGCGCGCTCGGCAAAGAAGAGGCAGCCGGAAGTAGTACAAAGCCCCTCCGCTGTACTAGTATTTAGGGGCTATTTTGTTCAGTTCATCTGACTATAGATGTGCTAGAATTGTACAACGTACTTAAAATTAGCTCGTATATATAGTTGAACTAGCTATTTCAGTACGTGGTTGGCAACAATTGGGGAAAAGTTTGGTCGGTTCAGCTGTCGAGTTAAACTATTTGTATAAATTAAGAACAACTTCTTAATCTATGAATGAAATCTATGCTTAATTACTGAATTTTAGTTACAAAAATTAGATACTGCTAGTGATTTTTAGCTTCATATTTCGACAAATCGCAGTGTTACAAGGTTGAGAAATGGCAATGTTACTAGATCAACAAATGTCAATCTTTCCAGTTTGACAAATGGTTACATACTCAATATGACAGATGCAAATCGCACCAAATTGTTTGTAAGTGGTTGCACACGGGTCATCCAAAAGAACCGTTTGCATTGAAGAGATGCACAAATCTTGCTCTCACTTTGCATCATGTCATCCCGGGGTCGACGGGCGGGGCGCGGGAGGAAGGCAAATGGCGGCCCAGAGAGGTAGCGTTCGACAGCGGCGTCCCATGCCGCTAAGGGGGGCGCGCGCATGGAGAGGAAGGCGGACGGCCATGGAAGTCAAAGGGCTCGCTTCCCAGTGAGCCTGCGCAGCGTACAACTCGCACGCTTCACGGTGAGCCTGTGCATTCGAGGACAGCTTGCATGCCTCTCGGTCAGCCTGTGCACCGGACTGCGCTCGCACGCCTCCCGTTCAGTCAAGGTCAAGCAGCTGTCCGCATGGCACCTCCTACAGCCATTAAAACCAAGACACGTGGTGTCACGTGAATGATTAACATAACGTACACGGTTTGAATTATACAAACATTTGAGATATTAAAGTGGCATATATTTTTTCAAAATGCCTTTGTTGGCTGTCATTATTCGAGTGTGCCTTCTCTCAAAATGGACATGAAAAATACCACAGAATGTTAGGTGCCATTGCATGACAGAATGCCAAGTTTCATGAATTTCAGATGAGTTTTGGATTTACTAGAATCTAAAAATAAATTATCTCAACATTTTGCCGGCAATCAATGGTGCCCTGGTGTTCATTCCCATTTCTTGCATGGGACTTAAGCATGCACCCAACACAGACTAGATTTTTCAACCAATTTATATGCACTAGAGCATGGGCATGTAGTTCAAATTTGAATTATGCGCATAAATGCATTGAAAACTCAGTTAATGTATAAAAATGTCCAAACGAACCCCAAAAAATCACAAAATTGACACAACACTCCTGTTGTTCTATGTTGACACGAGGTAAAAATTGAAAGCAATAAGAGGCAATGGATACCGTTTCGTCCCCAAAGGTGGGACGTTCCCTACCGAAACCATCATGCTTGTTGTGAGAAGCTCTGGTTTGTGAGAAGCATATACCCAAACCTGCCCCAAATGGGACAAAAAAATTACACGGCATGTTGATGCCGCTCCATGATAGCATGTCAAGTTTCATGAATTTCAGACGAGTTTTGGATTTACTAGAATTTAAAAACCAGGCATCTCAATGTTTTGCCAGCAATCAGCAGTGCCCTGGTGTTTGAAATTCATTCTCATTTCCTGCATGGGACCAAAGCATGCACCCAAGGACACAGATTTGATTTTTCAACCAATTTATATGCATTGGAGCATGTGCATGTAGTTCAAATTAGAATTATGCACATAATTGCATTGAAAACTCAGTTAATGCATAAAAATGTCCAAACGAACCCCAAAAAATCACAATAATTGACACAACATTCCTGTTGTTCTATGTTGACATGAGAAAAGTTTTGGAAGCAATAAGAGGCAATGGATAACATTTCGTCCCCAAAGGTGGGACGTTCCCTACCGAAACCATCTTGATTGTTGTGAGAAGCTCTGGTTTGTGAGAAGCATATACCCAAACCTGCCCCAAATGTGACAAAAATATTACCACGGCATGTTGATGTCGTTCCATGATAGAATGCCAAGTTTCAAGAATTTCAGGCGAGTTTTGGATATACTAGAATTTAAAAATGAAGTATCTTAATGTTTTGCCGGCAATCAACGGTGCCCTGGCATTTTAAATTCATTCCCATTTCTTGCATGGGACCTAAGCATGCACCCAAGGACACATATTTGATTTTTCAATCAATTTATATGCACTCGAGCATGTGCATGTAGTTCAAATTTGAATTATACACATAAATGCATTAACAACTCAGTTAATGCATAAAAATGTCCGAACGAATCTCGAAAAATCACAAAAATTGACACAACACTCCTGTTGTTCTATGTTGACATGAGAAACAATTTGAAAGGAATAAGAGGCAATGGATATCATTTCGTCCCCAAATGTGGGACTTTCCCTGCCGAAACCATCATGCTTGTTGTGAGAAGCTCTGGTTTGTGAGAAGCTCTGGTTTGTGAGAAGCATATACCCAAACCTGCCCCAAATGGGACAAAAAATTTACCACGGCATGTTGATGCCGCTCCAGGATAGCATGCCAAGTTTCATGAATTTCAGACGAGTTTTGGATTTACTAGATTTTAAAAACCAGGCATCTCAATGTTTTGCCGGCAATCAACGATTACTGGTGTTTGAAATTCATTCCCATTTCTTGCATGGGACCTAAGCATGCACCCAAGGACACAGACTTGATTTTTCAACCAATTTATATGCACTGGAGCATGTGCATGTAGTTCAAATTTGAATTATGCACATAAATGCATTGAAAACTTAGTTAATGCATAAAAATGTCCAAACGAACCCCGAAAAATCACAAATATTGACACAACATTCCTGTTGTTCTATGTTGACACGAGAATTTTTTTGGAAGCAATAGGAGGCAATGGATATCGTTTCGTCCCCAAAGGTGGGATGTTCCCTACCGAAACCATCATGCTTGTTGTGAGAAGCTCAGGTTTGTGAGAAGCATATACCCAAACCTGCCCCAAATGGGATAAAAAATTTACCACGGCATGTTGATGCTGCTCCATGATAGCATGCCAAGTTTCATGAATTTCAGACGAGTTTTGGATTTACTAGAATTTAAAAACCAGGTATCTCAATGTTTGCGGCCGAGTGACGGTGGCAGGGTGTTTGACATCCATTCCCATTTCTTGCATGGGACCTAAGCAGGCAACCAAGGACACATATTTGAATTTTCAACTAATTTATATGCATTAGAGCATGTGCATGTAGTTCGAATTTGAATTATGCACATGAATGCATACAAAACTCATTTAATGTATAAAAACGTCCAAGCGAACCCCGAAAAATCCCAAAAATTGACACAACACTCCTGTTGTTCTATGTTGACACTAGGAAAAAATTTGAAATCGAGAAGAGGCAACGGATATCGTTTCGTCCAGAAAGGTGAAACGTTCCCTACCGAAACCATCACACTTGTTGTGAGAAGCTCTAGTTTCTGAGAAGCTTATACCCAAGCCTGCCCCAAATGGGACAAAAGTTTTACCCCGGCATGTTGATGCTGCTCCATGGTAGCATGCCAAGTTTCATGAATTTCGGACGAATTTTGGATTTACTAGAATTACAAAAGCAAGTACGTCGACGTTCTTGGAGAGCCACGCAGTCTTTGTGGTGTTCGAAATCCCCATTTCTTGCATGGGAGATAAGCATAAACCCATGGACACATATATGATTTTACAACCCATGTTGGTGCTCCGGAGCATGTGCATGTAGTTTAATTTTGAATTGTGCACCTGAAATGGCTAGAAAACCAATTTAATGTATAAAATGTTCAAACGAACCCTGAATAATTCCAATTCTTTTACGACACTCATATAGTTGCATGTTCACTCCAGATAAAAGGTCTAGCAATTCAAATACTGTCCATTGCCACTGTGACCCCATTATGTAATTCAAATCAAGATGAAAAATCAAGTAGATCGCACACAGTTTATTATCACCAACCATGTGAGATGCAGCACAAAATATCCTGGAGCACTGTTGGTGTATAGTATGCCTATGGCTTACGCGAGAAGGTGCCTCGGCTACTGTCCACAGCCGGTGTCTCAAGCACACTAGCTTGCTCCCCAAATATCATTTCACTTTTCAATCATCGCCGGTGAAAGATGGGCACATGGATCCGCGTCGTGAGGGCAACTTTGGTGGCCCACTCCAGCGAGAGCGCGGCCGCAGCCTCCATGCGCGTGCTAACAAGGTGCACGAGTGCGGCCGCAATCTACAACCGGGCGGCAAAGGCAGCCCAAACGGCCGCTGTTGCTTCTCAGGTGGCGGCAGCAACATCTTCCTTCGGGATAGCAACTGGCGGGAGCGGCACAACAGCTGTCCGTTCCGCAGCGGCAGCCTTAGCCCTGATGGAGGCCGCCCATGACCATGTCAAGGCCGCCCACACCCAGCTCCTGGCGTTCATCGCACAAATCGAACGAAGCTTCTCCGACAACAGTCGGCAACCCACGGCCGAAGAGCTAGAAATCGCCGAGAGCATTCGAGCAGCCGTCCGTTCCTCCGCCGCATACCTTGCGACGACGGAGCCCGTCCAAGCCCAGATCGCGTCCTCCGACGCCCAGCTCGTGGCAGCCTTTTCCAAAGAGCTTGCTGGCGCGGATGGCGAGATGCTTGCCGGGTATGGTGCGATGGATGCCATGGAGCCCCTTCCCCAGGAGACCGTTGGGCGCGAGCTGGACATGGAGGCGGTGGTGGAGATCGACGAGGACCAACCGTAGTAGTACTCTTGGTTTTGTTTAATTAAGAGCGATGGTCTTTATTTTGTTAGAGTATGTTTAGGTCAGCTAGCTCTATTTAATTGCTGAACTTTCTCGATTAAGAAGTGTGGGTGTGTTCTAGTCTCCTTTGTGTACCCAAATTATGCAATGACGTGGATGATCATTGTAACCATGGAAATTCGAACCAAAATTTTTGACGTTCAAACTCATCACACATGGGTTAAGCTATCTGAATTGTTTGTGATGTTCACATATCGTACACAGTTCTGAATAAGGGACCGTGTCTGATGACACTTTGCGCGCCAGTTTTTTCGCTGAAGCGATTCCAAATTTTTGGCTTCCTCGGAAATATCTACCTCCCCGCCCCTCCCCCTTACTAAAAGCCACATTTGCCCTATTTCCGCCTTCCTTTCCAAGTTGAAACCTTTACTCCTTGCTTGCAGTATCGCCTCCTCATTGGCGACCCTCCTTCACGCTGCTCGGCCTCGTCTATCCAGACAGGTAATCCACACCCGATCCCCATCCTCCTCCTCCTTCCACATCCCACATGCCCCGACCGCCGGCGCGAGCGCGACACCTTCCACCAAAATCACCGCCCCCTCCACCAAATAAGCACCGCCCTAAGCCATGGTGCACACGGTATAGCCAGGATCTCAAGGAGCATTTGGCAGTAGTGAAGCAAATCGTGGCTGCACGCGCAGATGAGGTCGCGATGGCTGCCATTCGTGTCGACCCCTAGATCTTGGAGGAGCACCTTGCCATTTGCTAGCTACGCTGGTTAAGCATGCTCGGTTTACCCGTTGCGTGTGCTGCTCCTGCCTTTCCTTCACAAGTTCTAGTGAATTGTGATATCTAATTTTACCATACAATCTGTTGCTCTAGTGTATATGTTCTATATGTCATGCAGTGTGGTGCTCACTTAATAAATGTTTTGTTAATTAGTTGTCGTCTTCAGTTAATTGTTTGGTTCAATTATGCAAATGTGATGTTCAATTCTTCATGCTGCAATTTTGTATTGTCTTCCATGTGAGAAGTAAATCGAATTTATCTTTACAAAATACATGAGAAACGAATACAATTGCTATATTTCCAAGTTGTCAAGCATGCTTGGTTTGGTTATACATTGTGCAATGTGATGCTCAGTTAATGTTTGGTTCATTTGTGTTGTGGTGTTTAGTTAATTGTTTGGTTCAATTCTGCAATGCGATGTTCAATAGTTGTGGGTGCATTCTGTTATTGTATACCCCGTGAAGAATAAATTGAATTTGGCTGTAGTAAATACATGAGAAACAAATACAATTGCTACAACTGGCTGTAGTTAGCTGTTTGGTTAACTTTATGATCTTCTATTAGGAGTATGTTATATTGTGCAATGTTGTGCTTAGTTAATGTTTGGTTCATTTGTTGTGGGGTTTAGTTAACTTCTTGGTTCAATTCTGCAGTGCGATGTCCAATTGCCGTGGGTAGAATTTTGTATTGTTGTGTATGTGAGGAATAAATCGAATTTGGCTGCACTTAATAAATGAGAAACATATACAAGTGTAGTTCTTAATCATGCTTGGTTTGGATAAATGGGTTTTCCACGTGGCTTGAATTAAACCGATGAATCTGCAATGTGCTTATTTTTCATCAACATATTTTACTGATAGCATGCGAACCCTTACTTAACCTGATGACTAACTACCTTATATGTGTTGCAGGGAAACAATGGGAAGCACTGAGGTTTACAATCGAGGTTAGCACATGCATGGTCCATTGTCTAATAGCACATTATTGTGCAATTGCAGGAACCATTCTAATATTTTGGTTTTTAACAATTTGGTCTTGCACATGTAGGTCCTGCTGTCGGAGGTTTTGACCCACTGTTAAACCCTTTTTGCATATGGGGAAATGAGTTGTCCATGAATATCAATCAAATCAAGAAACTCGGAAAGATTGTAGGATAAAGAAATTAGCGACAAAAAACAACAAGATCTTTGTCTGCACAATGAAGAAGGCATCAGTTCACTACAAGATGGTACTAACTATTATACCTTGCCTTGTTTTTATTCCTTTACCCCATTTCCAATATAGAGAAGATATTTATGCACATCCTTGTTTTCAGGCCTTTCCAAAGCACTTCACTGATGATTACCTCTCAAACCACCTCTATGGTCAGGAGGCGAGGACGGTTTTCATACAACACCCACGGTTCAATATTGAAGTGTTCCTGAAGAGGACGAAGGACGGATGGTCAATCATCCACATGCACTGGCCTAAAGTTGCAAAGATCTTCAACATCAATGAAGGCTCAATATTCGCCTTCCGTTTCAGCAGTTTTCCAGATGAGATGCATCTGTCTATATACTGTCTATGATTCTAATTTCGAAAGGTTCTACATGTTGCATGTGAAACTTGGTCTTTAGTCTGCGATTGTCTAATGGGGTAGCTGAGTGCTGAAGCTATAGCATATTGTACTCTGATGTATTTCAATTATGAAATTCTGCTTCCTCAATATGGAAATGAAATATATTATGTGCTTAATATGAATGTCAATTAGATTAATAAATGGATTATTAACAATAGGACAATTAGCTTGCTAGTGGCAAATTAGCCTGCTAATTAGGTTTTGCTATTGCAAACGGTTATTGAAAAAATACCATGGGCGCTGACCTCAGGCAACGCACACAATTTCTAGGAATAAACCGTGTTGCATCAATGAACAATCACACACGACTTTCTCTTGAAAACTGTTTGCGTTAGGCCACCTTGCGCAAATGTTTACCACATAAAAACTGTGTGTGATGGATAGCCTTTGCCATGCAGTTTCTTCTACGGACTGTGTGTGATACATTCAATAACGCAAACGATTTAATGAGAAAAATTGTGTGTGATGTACCTGTGAACAGAAACATTTTCCTTGGAGCGACTATGTGGGATGTACATACGAACGGAAACGTTTAGCGGGGACTGGCTGTGTGGGATGTACTTGCGACCAGAAACAATTTCGCATGTATAATTGTATTTTTAGCTCTACTATACGTATTTCGGTATTTGAGCTCACGCCGGTCGCACACGACCTCATTTTGTCGAGCGTGTGTGCCAGGAGGGCATATCTCCGACGGTTTCTGGGTCGTGTGGGAAGGACCCCCCTATCGCCCACACTCACCGGGCGACGGTTCCGAACGTCGTCGCGGAATGGGGTTAAAAACCGTGTAGCACCGACGCACACCAGTGATTAAACGGTTTTTAGTTACATCATTAACATTTTTAATAAATATTTTGATGTATCATATTTTGAACACATGTCTAAATTTTTTAAGACCCATTGTACAGATTGTTTATATATGTTTAACTTTTTTGAAATACATGACTAACATATTTTCATATATTCCCAACAAAAAAACATCTTTTCATACATACATTTTGATGCCTATATTTGTTTTTACACATTGTACATTTTTGTATACATATAAAACATTGTTGATATTGGTTAGAAAAAAATTAATACATGATTAACATTTTTAGAAAATCTTGTTTTGTTACCTACTTTTCCATATATATATGATCACAACCTGAACTGTCTGAGTAACGCGCCTGACATTCTCTGTGAACTAGGTTGAACTTCCCGCAACATTGCCCAAATAGGGCTTGCTATATATTGTTGGAAAGCTATGGACACCAATATCATGACCCAACTTAAATTTTTGGCAAAATATAAGCGGTTTAAGAGCAGTTTTAAAAACCGTTTTTCTTCGCACAAAAAACGTGAATCGTATTTTCGATCGCATTTCTAAAACGTTTATCGGAATGAGGCATATAATATGGCGTTGGAAAGCTGCTGCAAAACCGCTCCTTCCACATGTTGAAAGTTTTTTCTAATTCCCTATGGTTAAAGAGTAATTTGAAAAAATGTAAAATTTCGTAAACCGAACAGCTGAGTTCGTTTTTTCGATGTCATTTCTAAACGGCTAATCCAATGGAGGCATATGCTATGGCGTTGAAAAGCTTATGAAAATGTGCTACTTTTTCATCTTGAAAGTTTTTTTCCAATTTTGAATGGTTTAAGAGTAATTTAGAAAATAGTCCAAGTCCTATCGAGTTCGTATTTTCGAGCTAATTTTTTAACCATGCGTCCGAACGCAGCAAATGATATGGCGTAGGAAAGCTTGAATAAATGCGGAACTTTTTGGTATGTATTGTTTCTCCCAATTCTTTACGGTTTTAAGTCAGTTTCGAAAATGGCGAAAAACGTATTTTCGCCATAATTTCTACTAACTATATCGGCATTGGGCAAATAATATACCGTTGAAAAGCTACGGAAAATGCGAAACATTTTCATGTTGATTGTTTTCTCTGATTCCTAGCCGTTTTCACATAATTCTGAAAACGGCGGGATCATTCGTTCTGTCTCTACCGTGAAACAGATTCTTCGAAAATGCACCGCGTGAAGAACCTGAACTTCTCGGTGCGTGTACCTGAACTTCACTCTGTTTTCACGTGATTTTTTTGCTCGTAGATCTTCATCCACGCTCGTAGCTCTCCATCCCACTCACCGGAATTGAGCGGGTGATATACCGATGGAAAGCTGTTGTAAACACGCAACTTTCCCGTGTTGATCATTTTTTCATACTCGCGACGTTTTTGAAAGTTTTTCATCTGAAATTCATTTAGCGTAGTAGTTGAACTTCCTGGTGTTTTCAGTTGAACTTCTGTGACGTATTTTCATTTGTAATTTTCTCATCCGTCCGTCAGTGTTTACACAACTGATATTCCTTTTGTACATATCTCTCTCACAATAATTTTTTTAACTTTCTCCGATGAAGGACTTTAACTTATAACAACAAAACTTTTAGCCTTTGATTTTCTATTCTTTTTTAATACAAAATACACACCATGTAGTACATGAACTTCTCACGGTTATCAACCTGGTCTTCTGTCGGTTATGTGAAAATATTTGAGTTTTTTATGAATTTTTAATCTGATTTTCTTAATCCTTTTTTTAGGAATTTTGAAGCGCTCTATTTTTAAAAGTTGAACTTCTTTTTTTTATTTTTCAACTTCTTGTTTCCATTCTTTAATAACGAGGAAAATCTGAGTTTTCTATAATCATCGAACTTCTCCGTCTTTTTAATATGGACTTCATGGTTTTTTCTTAATCTTTTTTATGAAATTTTGAAGTGCTCTACTTATAAAAGTTGAACTTCTTGTTATTTCATTTTTAAACCTTTTGTTTCCATTCTTTAATACGAGGAAAATCTGAGTTTTTTATAATCATCGAACTTCTCCATCTTTTTAATATGGACTTCGTGGTTTTATTTCATTTAGTAACGGGAAAAATCTTGAACTTGCTGAGTTACACAACCTGAACTTTCCTATGTAGGAACCCGACCTTCGGGCTATCTTCGCAACCATGTGTCTCCGCGTGAATTATTCTGGTTAGTCGTGTTCAAAGGATGTAAGTGTAAAATTTCTTTTTAAAATTGAACTTCATACTTTTATTTTTCTTAGAAGCAGAAAGAATTTGAGTTTTAAATGTTTTGAAGTTAATTTTGAAAATGGCCAAAAATGTTTTGTTGTCGTCATATTTGCATAATTTATCGGAACGGGGAAAATCATACACCATTTAAAATGTGAAGCCTTTTCATGTAGAGAGTTTTCTCAAATTCCAATTCGTTCTGAAGAATTTTCGAAAACGGCGAGATCATTTGTGACGCCTTCATCATGAAAGCAGAGTTTTCCAAAAATGCACTGCATGAAGAAGTTGAACTTCTGGGCATGTCTGTTCGAACTTCTCCCTGTTTCCTTTCCGTAATGTGGACTTCTTGGTTTTCTTCTTATGTACGCGAAAAGTCTGAGTTTTGTAATAATTTTTGAACCGCTCCGCTTTTTCAAATTGAACTTCTTGGTTTATTCTTTATTAATGAGGAAAATCTGAGTTTTTTATATAGGTTGAACTACTTCATTTTTCAATTTGAATTTCATGTTTTTATTCTTTAGTAAGGAGAAAAATCTGATTTTTTATAAACATTAAATTGCTCCATCTTTTAATTTGTTCTTCTTGTTTTATTTTCCATTAATGGCAAAATCCAAGTTTTGTAAGAAACAAAAACATTGAACCATTCCCTTATTTTAATTTGACCTTCTATGTTTCTTTAGAAACGGGGATCATCCTTTTCATAACTTCAACTTTAAAACAGGAAAAATCCCATTTTTAGAAGCGAGGGAGATCAGGGGACTTGAACGGCCAGGATTCACCAATTTGAACTTGAAGAAAAATTGAAAAATAATTATTTACTCGGTTTTTTGCAAATGAGGGATATTTGGACGTACATCTAGTTATTTTTTTCATAAGCCAAGTACAGAAACAATGGATAAAGAAAAAAACAAATTTTTAGTTATTCTCTCGGCTTGTTGCCATACCAATAAAGACATGTTGTATCTCTCATTTATCACCACACTCTAAACTAAAAAACTGTAGAAAAACACACTTTTGGAGATGGTCGGTGCTCCCTCAAGCTTGGGGAAATAACTACAGAGAACCAAAACTAATTCTTTTTATGTTGGCACTTTAGGTGAACGAAACCACATGCTCCTTTTTTTCATCAACTCATCTTTGTTTCTAGTTTTTGGTGAAGTTCAATTTTTGGCATGCTGATTTGTAGTAGCATAGTAGTGCAAGCATATTGTAGGGGCGTCGATGAGCGAAAGTATGAAATCAAAACTACGAGGCCCAGATCTCGTCAGAGCATCCGGGCGCTACATATGTGAACCTCCAACAAGCGGTGTAGTTGAACGACCCAGAGGTGGCATTGATGAACGATCATGCTGCAGCGGGCGGCGCCGATGAAATGAACTTTTTTACTCTCACGCCACTTTTCGTAACACATCGAGAATCAAGGACGAACAAGAGGAACACACCACTAAAATATTCCATGCCCAAAGTGTCCAAGCGCATGAGCATTATGCACTTTACGAGATTATGCTTTTGTACTAACTAGCACAACCAGAGCAACTTTAATGCTTCAAGAAGAAAAGAGCAGCTTTACGTAGTCAGCAACCTAGTTACCTGAACTTCTGAAGAACAGAAACAAGGACGATGTAGAGTTAGATTTTCAGAGTTGCACGTTCCTCCAAATTGCCAAACAAGAATCACTTGTGACGACAAATGGGTAGTCGTCTTAGTACAAGCATGCAGAAGCATGGCATCATAACAAGCAAGGCAGTAGAGGGAGAGAGCACCAGGAACACCACACCATTGTCATCGATGCTGCCGCGGCTGCACCATTGCATTGCCTGAACTTCTCTGTGTCTGTCTTGCGTGCACACTCGTATGAAGGTATTGCATTCTGCTTCTAGCTTTGCTTCTGTTAACACCGCATGTGGCTGTCGTGTGCACGCCGAGCACCACACACGCCACTGGCCGTGAACCGGACACAAGCACACATGCGGCGTTGGACTGCATAGGCTCACCGGCGAACTTCATAGGCTGGATGGAGCTCCTTCTTCCTTCCGGCCGAAGTCGCGCTTGATCTTGCGAGCAAGGCCATGCCTCGAGCCAGCTCCGTTGGTCACCAACCGCCAGGATGATGCCACAGGTCAAAGACGAACTATGTGCACGCGCCGTCGAATCGCAGCCTCCCGGCTCATCCGCGTTATCGAGCAACCTCGTTCATGGACCGAGGAGAAGCCACCATTGTTGAAGGTCATCCATGAGAAGCGGGGTGGAGTTGAACGACCCGATATATGGCGGTTGAGCGACCCGGTGTGTGCGATGCCGATCGTAGGTGGTGTGGATTGTCGTGGCGGCGCTTGGCTGGCTGCAGTCGAGATCCCTTGTTGCTGTAGGTCGACATCTCCTCCACCTGCAGTAGTGCCCAATCTACACGTGGGCTGGTGGTCGCCCGGCCAGTGGAGCGTGGAGACGCCGCTCGGGGTTGGAGGAATCGAGGAGGCAGCCATCGACGCGCCATGCTCGTGGATGGAGTACCTAGCCGGAGCAGCACCACTTCCCACGCACTACCACTCGGACTTGTGGCTTCGGTGAAGTTGAACCGAGCGGGAGCCACGGGATCCACGGCTCGCGACGACACACGGGATCTAGGACCGTAGCGGTTGCTCGAGTGGTGGTGTTGGGGAGACATGGTGACGACGAACGGAGGCGACCGGGATCAGTGGCGGCGGCGCCGGGCGGAGGCGATGGGGACTTGCGGTGGTGGCGGGTGGAGGTCCTGGGGAGGCACGACGGCCGTGGAAGGTAGAACGGTGGTGCCGGAAGGAGGCGGGGCGGCCTCGCGCCGGGTGGAGGCGAAGGGGCAGCTCACGGAAGGAGGAGAGCGGGCGGCTCACCGGAAGGAGAAGCGGCGGCGGCGCCGGAGGAATCCGGGTCGGCAGCGGGTGGTACTGGCGTCGGGGTGGAGGTGGTTGGGAGTCGGGACGGCAGCGCCGGGTGGAGGTGGTGGGATGGTGCGGCGCCGGTGGCAAAGCCGGGCCGGGCGCCCGTCGGTGACTGCAGGGGAGATCGGGAGGAGGTTGGGGATCGGCGGAGATGACGAATGAGTGGGCGTGCAGTGGCCTTTTTCTTTTTTCTTCTCGGCGGGTTCGGGAGTTCGGGAACGTCACCAACGCGCCCTATACAGAGTCGATTGTGATCCATATAGTTATTCTGATCCCAGGATCAGAATAGTGCTACTCTCTCTCTCTCTCTCTCTCTCTCTCTCTCTCTATATATATATATATATGTGTGTGTGTGTGTGTGTGTGTGTGTGTGTGTGTTGTAAAATTTCCATATATACGTAACAATGACTATTTTTGCATACACGTGAAACTTTTTTTATACATATCTAATATTATTTATGATTATCATTTTTTATATGAATGAAACTTTTCAAATACACACATTTAGTTTTTTAAACACATGATTACATTTTTTGAAATACGTATTAACATTTTTTTGAATTACACGTTTAGTTTTCTAATTGCTAACCATATAGCAAGATTCACGAAGGAGTTCATTATTTTCCTATTCTTATAATTTGATACTGTTTAACTGGTTTTGAGATTTTTCTATAAGGAAAAACCCTTTTAGAGTTATACAATGAAAGACCTGTTTTTTAGACAATAATGAAAACTTTTTTTTAGATAACTGACTATCCTTACCAAATGGTAATAATGAAAAACTTGTTATTTTCACATTTTCGTTGGGCCGAATATATGTTCTTTTGAGTAATATGAGGGCATCCCACATTTCTTCCTGGATGGGCCGAGGCCTACATGGCACACGGATTTTTTTCTAAAAAAAGGAGGTGGCCTCGTTCCACCGAGGCCCAAGCCCACCTTGAGCGACACCTTAAGTACCAATGCATCCACGTTCACAACCTCATGACCATTTATATTGGTCGTAATCAGGTAGAAATAAGGTCGTCGACCACTCTTGTCTGCTTTATGACCATTTGGTGTAAGGCAATTTCAGGGTTTGAGCCCTTCCAAGCGAAATAGCCGTGGATTTACGACCAATTCAGCTGGGCTCACTGAGAGAAGGTCACAAGTTGACATATTTCTTGTAGTGTTAGCATTTTGAGGGGTCCACATCTCTAGTCCATGCCATGCCAATCATTGAACTTTCTGAAATGATCATCTTGAAAGAGTATTAGTTCAATAAGCTATACGTTGTTATGAATTACCAAAACCACCTAGGGATTAGTTGCACTTTCACCTGGCCTGTAGACAGCCATTCTCTGTTTGTTCAATTGGTCTATGCACTACTGGAATCTGGCACTTTGCCATCTTCCATAGCAGATGGCAAAGGCATGGTCAGCGGATGGCAAAGGCTTTGCCATCTGCCAGCAGATGGCAAACAGTTTGTCTGAAACCCTGCCGGTAAAGGCTTATTTGCCGTCTGCTGGCTGATGGCAAAGAGCATGTGGCTTTGCCATCAGCTGGCAGATGGCAAATCCTCTTAACGGGGTTAGCCACGTTAGAAGGCTAACAACATACTTTGCCGTCTGCCAGCAGATGGCAAAGGCTACAGGCTCTTTGCCGTCTGCCAACAGATGGCAAAGGCTGCATGCTTTGCCATCTGCCAGCAGATGGCAAAGAGCCCTAATAGGCCAGCCCAAATTTTACATGTAGATGACACGTGGCCTCTTTGCCATCTGCCAGCTAATGGCAAAGCTCTTTGCCATCTGCCAGCAGATGGCAAAGTGACTATATTGCCCCATTTAATTTAATTTTTTCTTATATCAATTCATTTTCACCTTCCAATGAAACCAGATAGCAATATCAGGGCATGAACAGATCTAAAGAACACAAACCACAAGCATAGACTCGGAGAAGACTAGGCACGACCACTGTGACGTCACTTCCCTTAATAATTATATCCTTACACTATACACGTTTCACAACTATAATTTGAACACCGCTGCCATAAATAAATATATGTTTACACTATACACAAGTGAATCATGTTGTGTCATTTACATGATGGGTAAATTAAATGAACATGTCTTGATTAGGTACGACATACTTTGGACAAGGAAGAGACCTGCAGATAAATAACACAATTAAACAAACAAATCTTGACATATAAGTGTTCCGCATTAAGCTTGCTAGTAAGGAAAATATCGGGGAGATGGCTTGCTAGCTTTCACCTCTAGATCACCCCATGGCAACTTGATACATCGAGCAAGAAAACATTCCCCAATGTTTACAAACCTTTGGTGCAAAATGACATTCATGGGATCTGAAGACATCACTAAGAAATATCAGGTTCTATATGAGTCTGACTTATTAAAGAACATAGAGCAATGAAGAAAAGTGCAGTACATTAAATCAAGGCCAAATGATACACTGCATGCATCAGCGAGTAGAAAAATAAATGGTGTCTAATATTATATTTTCCCCTTCCAATAGAGAGACTCCTTCTATATGTTTAACCAGTGATTAATTCCGGTTACATCAAATAAACATAGTTCTAAATGATACCAACATTTTTTATGAAACAAAGGACAACCAAAATTAACTCCCCTCGCGTGGAAACTTCATGTCCTATCAACTCTGAAATTCAACCAAAGGTAAGCATACAATAATTTTATAGTGTATAATTATACAAAATAAGAACATGTTACGTGTGTAGATAGCGCAAGGTGGCATATTATCTTTGAGAGCATATATTAGCACATAGTATGATGAAAATTGGAACCGGTTGTACTGTCAGCATGTCTTTCTCCTTATTCTCAGATATCATCATTTCCTCTACACTTGACATGATAGCTTGAGAAAAAAGATGAGTATCCGTGATATGTACATAGTTATGGCTAGATTCCTTGTTTTGTCCAAGAAAGATAAGTCATGAGCCCACCATCTTATTACAAGAAGGCACATCTCTATCGATTGGTGCAAGAGGTGTAAATTTTATATTTTCTTTTCAAGAAAAAACTCCTGCAATTTCAAATGCATGGCCGCAGCTGGCTGCAACGTCGACAATGGTGCTTATGCAGGCGAAGTACAAGGCCGTTGGGCTCGTCGCCGGGGAGTTCTGCATCCATTAGATTTGACTCAAGAGGTTGCTTCCATTAGATTTGACTCAAGATGTAGCCGAACATCTCCGAGGGTTACTGTCGTGGTTCTAAGTCTGACAGTAGAATGGGGGGTAGGTATTGGGAGGCAAGATCCTAGCTATGGAGTAGTTGTATACGCAAGGGATTTACGAGTTCAGGCCCTTCTCGGAGGAAGTAATAGCCCTATGTCTCGGAGCCCGGAGGCGGTCGACTGGATTATATGCGCATGTGTTACAGGGGTGCGAACCCTTCTACCTATGGAGGGGGGTGGCTTATATAGAGTGCGCCAGGACCCCATCCAGCCCACGTAGTAGAGGGTTTAAGGTGCGTTAAAGCTAGGCGTTACTGGTAACGCCTTACATAAAGTTTCATTAAGGTCATAAAGACTATTTAACTATAGACCGTTTGGGTACCGAGTGGCTCTTGGACTCCTGGTGGTCGAGTGGGTCTTCGTAGTCGAGTGTCTTTGAATCTGTCGAGTGGAAACTTACCAGGTCGACTGGAAGGCTGCTTCTCTTGTGAATGTCCTTGTGGAGGGTACCTTTAGGCAGGTCTATGACCCTACCCCAGGTACATGACTTCATCATTAGCCCCCGAATGGATCGAGGTTTGAGTGAGGAAGGAGTAGATAAACCTTCCGACCTGTTCTTCGTGTTGTGAGTGCGTCTTACTCTGGACCAACGACTTTTTAGTGATGGCATCAACTTCTCTTTCAGTCGCCTTGATCCATTCTCCACGTTTGTCGAGTGAACTTTGTGAACCTGAGGATTTCCGAGCGACGGATCGGAGGAAAATCTGTTATCTGACAAGTTGCTCTGCGGTTAGCGAATTTCGCGGGATCCGAATTTTGGGAAGCGCGCGAAGCGGAGAAAACCGCGTCACTCGGATGGGATAAGACGATGACGCCTCGATCTTCGCGCCGCCTTTTTCGCCACGTATTGTGCGCGCGCCTGTTGCGGGATTGCGACGGGATTGCCTGGGCCTACCGGTCAGCCACTTGGAAGCGGCCCCATATAAAGCGCTGGTCAAGGCATTTTGAACAGTGCGGCCTCAGACTTCTCCTCTCTCCGCCTCCAAACCTTCTCGCCGCGCTCTTCGTCTGTCCAGCGCCGAAGGTCGGTACTTTTCTCGCCGGCGACCATGGTGAAGGACAAGACCGCCGCCCTGGAACGGGTGAAGAAGGCGGCGGTGAAGGCCAAGGGGAGAGCGCCTAGTCGGGGCGGCTCCTCTTCGCGGTCCAAGCTGCCGCAGGGCTGGGTCCAAGGAGACTGGATCCGCTCGACCATCACCGAAAGATCTCACCGATCCGCCAACGGCGACTGATCCTCCATGGGTCGGCGAGGCTTCCGGGCACGGAGTGCCAACCGCAGCCTGAAGAGGGTGAGTGCATCCTCCTGGCCACCCACGTAGATAGGGGTTTTCTCTGCTGCCAAATCCTTTTTTCCGGGGGTTTCTGAACTTTTTTTGAGCGCAACTCCACCATTTCACTCCAAACTCCATTGTGTATCTTGCTGCTTTCATTTTGCTATGCGAGAATTTCTTGGGCTGTCGACCGCACTGGGGTCTCTTCAAGCACATATTCACCTGTCGCTCTCAGACGGTGAAGAAAACGAGCCTGAATGACGAGAGGACCCAAGTAATCCAGATGTGTGGGGGACTCGGGGTCCAAATGAGGGGGAAGAACGCCTTTCCAGCTATGACTCTCCCCCACTCGGTTAGAGGGTGGCAGTCGACCTGGTTTTACTGCCAAGACCAGCCGATGTCGGGCAATGACCTGGCTCCCTCCTTTCTCCATGAGTCGAGTGAACAAGCCATCTTCCCTGAATGTGTGACCAGATGAGAAGGCCCAAGTAAAGTTGCTGATGGAGCGTGTAGTCCAGCTTATTCGCGATGGGGTGACCGGCATGGATCTCCTGGAGGTTTTTCTCCGACGGCGTATTCAGCCACTCCAATACCGAGGTCATCCGATGTGGATGTACTCTGGTACGGATGATACCACTCGGGTCCATCCAGAGGAGGTTGATGACACCACGCTGGAGAAGTGGATGACTGCCATCACAGGAAATAAAGACAACCCTCGCGGAGCTAGGAGGATTCCACCACTCGACCAGAGTTACCAACCAGACAAGGTATCACCACTTATCTCCGACTGTGATTCTGCTGCATTCATTCTGTTTTGATGTCAATTTCGTCGACTGACTTTCACCTTGTTTTGTTGTCTTCTAGGTCACCACTGAGATCTACTCGATGCCCAACGGGGCGCAGGAAACAGTCGAAGAAGAAGAAGGAAGTGGAGGTGAGACTCCGGAGGAATGGGAGTCCAACGGTGAGGAGGATGAGGAGGATGATGGCTCTGATGATGAGGAGGAGGAGGAGGAAGAGGAGGAAGACGTCGATCCTCCTCGCTCGGAGGGAAGGTCCAAGTTGGCCTTACGACCAGCGGCCGGGCGCAGTAAAGCTGTTGTGCCCACCGGTCACCGATGAAGCGACCTAGGACAACTTCTCCCGCTACCGACCGAGAAACCGCCAAGCAACCTCGGCGGCGTCGTAAAAAGCCGGTGAAGGCCCTGCCCAAGATGCGAATGGTCATCCCCACCATCTCCCGGTAACCAACAGAACCTTGTATTTCTTTATTCAACATGAGTGAACTTTTGGTCGACTTGATGACTGATCAGCCGATTCTTGTAATCTACAGCGCCGCTACCTCCGAGACTTCAGCCAAGCAGGAAGATCAGGAAATGGAGGATGCGGTCACCTCCAACCTTGGTAAGATCTTTGAGGTTTCGCTTTTAGTCGACTGGAGCTTTTAGTCGATTGGACTTTGGTGTTTACTTCTGAATCTTTCTTGTAGTTCCGCCTCACGTCATTGATCTCCCCGATGATGACAAGGAAGCGCCATTGAGGAAGAGGAACAACAAGAAAGCGCTTGCTGGCAAGGCTGCTCAAGTCGCGGCGATTCCTGAGACGATGATTTCCGAGGGAGGCAACCCCACTCGGACTTCTGTGTCTTCATTGTATCACGACAAGTGCCCGACCCACTTCGATCATTGCTGATCCACCATCTCTCTTTGCTACCCACCACGTCCGGAAGACCAAGTAAGTGCTGCTAAGGAGGCCATACGCCAGCGGGAATCATGATGGAAGCAGGTGAAAGCGGCTCGAGAGGCTAGTCAGCGGCCTATGATGCGATTCAGCTCTCGAGCAATGTCCAAGTAAGTCGATCGTCGCTTGCTTTGTTAGGATATGCTATCTGAAACTGCTTTCTTCATGAGATTTCCATATATGTACACCCACTAGGTGTGTGTGTCGATTAAACTTTTGTGGGGGCACGCTGAGTGCACCCACTGGGTGTAGTCCCCGAGACTATGGTCGACTGCGTGCAGTCGGCTATATTCTTTATGATGTGATCTTCTTCACTCGACCTAGACGGACCAAGTCGAATGGAATCAGAAACCGGTGGGGGCACGCTAAGTGCACCCAGGTGTAGTCCTCGAGACTATGGTCGATTGCGTCTTGATCGACTATAGTCTAAAGAGCTATATATATATATATATATATATATATATATATATATATATATATATATATTTCACTGCTACGACCCGACAATTAGCCATGGTTTTAGAATCATAACCTTTTGCCTCTTTTGGTCGTTGGTCGAACCAAATTGGTAAACCAGTGGGGGCCTTGAGTGCACCCGGCTGGGTGTAATCCCGAGACTACTGTCGAATGTTTTGATTCGACCGTAGTCTTAGAAATGCTACTATTTTTCCTTAATCACTCGGAAGTGATCTGTCTTTGATGGCTTTCGTTGGTTGACTCTTTGTAGAAATCTTGCGAGCTTGTGGCTCGCTATACTAAGTTAGAGAAAAGCAGATCCAGCTCAACCTCGATTTGAAGCTTGCTCGGGAGAATTTGCGTAAGGCAAAGGATGAAGCAAAAGGTATGGCTGGTGAGAATTTTTGATTTGCCTTTGTTTTTCTGCTCATTCTCAACTCTGTTCTCATTGTTGCTTTGCAGATAAACCGGAAGAGACTTTGAAGAAGAAGGACCTTGACCTTGCGAGAGGCATGAAGGTGGCTTTGGAGAAAACAAAGCTTCGCTGAAGAGAAGCTTGCCTCAGTCGACAAACTCGAAGATGAAAATGCCAAGCTGAAAGCCTCTCTTGACGCGACTAGCAAGGAAGTTAGTCGACTAAAGAACGACAAGATTGTTCTGTCTGACAAGGTTGGCCAACTGGCGGGGAAGCGAAACGACCTGGAGATTTATCTTGGAGGGCTCGCCAAAAAGCTGTTTCTCATGCTTGAAGGTAATCTCTTTTATCCGAATGTATTGCTCTCACCGGCTCATCACATGATCTTTATTTTGAGTCTGAGCTGTGTTTTCAGAATTCTGCCAAAACTTTGAAGAAGAAACCAGTCGAGTGGAAACCAGCTTGGACCCCATCAACTCTCCTGTGAAGGACGAAGCTGCTATGAATGTGCTCCGATAGGAGTCTCGCGTTGCTAGCGTGGTGGATTATCTTGCTCGACTGAAAGTTGCGGTGTCGCGGATCGACTCGACTCTCTGGCCAGAACAGACTTTTCAGAATGATCTTGAATCCCTGATGACTCGACTGAATGAGATTCCAAGTCGAGTGCAAGAATGGAAAAAGTCTTCTGCCAGGTGTGGTGCTGATGTTGCTCTATCTCTGGTCCGTGTCCACTGCAAAGAAGCGCAAGAGGACAAGCTGGTGTGTCTCAAGGTTGCCAATACCAGGAAGCACGACTTCAGATCTTTCATGGAGACTTTCATCACTGCTGCTACCCGTATTGCCGACGGAATCGAACTCGACCAATTTGTTGCACCTTCCAGTCCTCCGCCGAGGAGTAAAAACTTCTAAGTCCCACTTTAAATTTGCCTCGGAATGCCGAGTGGTTTACGTAATCGATAAACTTTAATGTGCTTAACGCTCGAGCACCTTTGGATCCGTAGGACGTTTATTCGAACTTGATTTTTCCTTTAACATGCTTTGTTTGCCTTCGAGAGAACTTTATTCCTCATTCGGAAGATATTCCGTTGAAATTCCAATCGACTTGTGCTTCATCTATCCTGCAGGTAGAGGTGGAACACAGACGGCGACTGACCTTGTCGTCCTTACGGATCGGGATGAACCGCATGTTGTGCTTGTGGCGAAGCTCCGAAGGAGGAGGTTGCAGTCGACCTGCACCTCGTCGTCCTTGCGGATTGGGATGGACCGCACGTTGTACTTGTGGCGAAGCTCGAAGGAGGAGGTAGCGATCGACCTGCACCTCGTCGTCCTTGCGGATTGGGATGGACCGCACGTTGTACTTGTGGCGAACCTCCGAAGGAGGAGGCAGCAGTCGACCTGCACCTCGTCGTCCTTGCGGATTGGGATGAATTCCTTACTTAGGAGAGCACTAGGCTGCAGCTAAGCCCCCGAGTGGGAGGTTTTCTCTCCACTCGGTAGGATTTTTATTACTTAGGCGAGCACTGGGCTGCAGCTAAGCCCCCGAGTGGGAGGTTTGCTCCCCACTCGGTAGGATTTTTATTACTTAAGCGAGCACTGGGCTGCAGCTAAGACCCCGAGTGGGAGGTTTTCTCACCACTCGATAGGATTTCTATTACTTAGGCGAGCACTGGGCTGCAGCTAAGCCCCCGAGTGGGAGGTTTGCTCACCACTCGGTAGGATTTCTATTACTTCGGCGAGCACTGGGCTGCAGCTAAGCCCCCGAGTGGGAGGGTTGCTCACCACTCGGTGGGATTTCTATTACTTAGGCGAGCACTGGCTGCAGCTAAGCCCCCGAGTGGGAGGTTTGCTCACCACTCAAGATGGGATTTTTATCACTTAGGCGCAGCACTAGGCTGCAGCTTAAGCCCCCAGTGGGAGGTTTGCTCTCCACTCGATAGGATTTTTATTACTTTGGATGTTTAAGGCGAATCCTTGGGCTGTTATAAGCCCCCGAGTGGGAGGCTGGCTCACCACTCGGTAGGATTTGAATACTTAGGCTAGTACTTGGACTGCAGGTAAGCCTCCGAGTGGGAGGCTGGCTCGCCACTCGGTGGATTTTGAATACTCAGGCGAGTACTTGGACTGCAGCTAAGCCTCCGAGGGGGAGGCTGGCTCGCCACTCGGTGGGATTTTGAATACTTAGGCGAGTACTTGGACTGCAGCTAAGCCTCCGAGTGGGAGGCTGGCTCGCCACTCGGTGGGATTTTGAATACTTAGGCGAGTACTTGGATCAGAAGCTAAGCCTCCCGAGTGGGAGGCTGGCTCGCCACTCGGTGGGATTTTGAATACTTAGGCGAAGCGGATTCGCAACTAAGCCCCCGAGTGAGAGACCTGCTCGCACTCTAAAGCATTTTTTTACAAACTTAGGCGAATCGGATTCGCGACTAAGCCACCCACTGGGGGAAATTTCAACAAAAAGCAATAACAATCACTGGGAAAATTATAACATTCTTGTCTTGGATAAACAAACTACAAAAGTACTTTTATTACATCTTAACCGAGTGAGTTTTTAAGTGTAAAAGGAGCGGAGCAGCTCCGTGTTCCAAGCTCGAGGCTCGTCGATCTGGCGATCAACGTTGTAGAGATGATATGCTCCGTTGTGGAGGACTCTCGTGACGATGAAGGGACCTTCCCAAGTGGGAGCAAGCTTGTGTGGTTTCTGTTGATCCACTCGGAGGACCAAATCTCCCTCTTGGAAGGCTCGACTCTTCACATTTCTGGCATGGAATCGACGCAAGTCTTGTCGATAGATAGTCGAGCGGATCAAGGCCATCTCTCTCCTCTTCCAAGAGGTCGATGCATCTTGCCGGGCTTGTTCCGCTTCTTCTTCGTAGTATAGCTCGACTCGAGGCGCATTGTGAAGCAGTGTCACTCGGTAGAACTGCTTCAGCTCCATAGACCAGGAAGAATGGAGTTCTCCCAATCGACCGATTAGGAGTGGTCCTCAATCCCCGTGAAGGAACTGATGGAAGTTCGTCGACCCAAGCTCCTCGGTGTGTTTGAGATCACGCATCGGCCGAGGTTTCAGCCCTTTGAGAATGAGGCCGTTTGCACGTTCTACTTGTCCATTCGGCGAGGATGAGCCATCAAGCATAGTCGACCAGCGTGCCTTGAGAGGCGCGAAGGCTTTGAACTTGTCATTATCGAAGTTTGACCCATTGTCGGTGATGATGCTATGCGGAACTCCATATCTGAATATCAACTCTGATGAAACTGATAGCAGTGCATGCATCGAGGTTCTTGATGGGCTTGGCTTCGATCCACTTGGTGAACTTGTCGACTGCTACTAGCAAATGAGTGAAACCGCTTCTGCCAGTTCTCAACGGTCCAATCATGTCCAATCCCCAAACAGCGAAGGGCCAAACGAGTGGAATGGTCTTCAAGGCTGAGGCTGGCTTGTACGACATGTTGGAATAGAACTGACATCCTTCACACTTGTCGACTATTTCTTTTGCCATTTCATTTGCTTTCGCCAAGAAAATCCCGCTCGGTATGCTTTAGCCACAATGGTCCGAGAGGACGCGTGATGGCCACAGTCCCCGAGTGGATATCCTCAAGAATTATCTCGACCTTCTTCCGGGCGTGATACACTTCTGGCCGACTCCAGTCGCGCTTTCTCTGTACAATTGTCCCTTGATCACTGTAAAGGCCTTGGATCGACGAACGATCTGTCGAGCCTCTTCTTCATTCTCTGGGAGCTCTTTCCTTAGGATATATGCGATGTACGGCACTGTCCAATCGGGAGTGATGACCACAACTTCCATAATCAGGTCGACCACGGCTGGGACCTCAACTTCAGTCGGATCATTGGCACTCTTTTGCTGCGGGGCTTCTTCTGTGAAAGGATCTTCCTGCATGATGGAGCATGAATGTGTTCCAAAAATACATCACTTTGGGAATGGCATCCCTCTTGGACCCTATCTTCACCAAATCATCCATGACTTGATTTTTCGATTGGGTATATGATGAAGCTCTAACCCCTCGAATTTCTTCTCCAGCTTTCTCACTGCATTACGATAACTTTGTCATAGCTGGGCTTCGACATCCCACTCCTTCATCACTTGATTAACAACCAGATCCGAGTCGCCATAGACCATAAAGGCGTGGACGCCGCTGAAATGGCCATCGCAACCCATACAGAGGGCTTCACATTCCGCTTCGTTGTTGGAAGAATCAAAGTGAATCTGGAGAACATACTTGAGCCTATCTCCTCGGGGGGAAACCAATACAACCCCTGCACCAGAACCGTTCAGCATCTTGGAACCATCGAAAAACATAGTCCAGTGTTCCGAGTGAACTTGGGTCAGAAGCTGCTGTTCAGTCCACTCGGCGAGGAAATCTGCTATTGCTTGGGACTTGATGGCTTTCTTTGCCTCGAATTTGATATCAAGGGGAAGGAGTTCAATCGCCCATTTTGCCACTCGACCGATTGCATCTCTGTTATGAAGAATTTCCGACAAAGGCGTCGACGATCGTAATGGAATGATCGGAGAAATAATGAGCAACCTTCTTCGTGGTCATATAGATCCCATAAACAAGCTTCGATAGTGAGGGTATCTTTGCTTTGGCCAGAATTGACACTTGAGAAAGATAATAAACTAGGCGTTGAACTTTGAAGGCTTTTCCTTCTTCTTCTGCTTTCGACAAGTAAATGCAGTCTTGGTGACTTGTCCGATTGGCTGCAATGTAAAGCAGCAAAGGCTCCTTGTTGATTGGAGCAGCAAGCACCGGCTGGGTGGAGAGCAGAGCTTTGAGCTCTGCAAATGCTGCATCAGCTTCTAGAGTCCACTCGAACTTGTCTGACTTCTTCATCAGTCGGTAAAGAGGCAATGCCTTTTCACCGAGGCGAGAGATGAATCGACTTAAAGCGGCCAAGCATCCAATAAGTTTCTCGACATCGTGCACACGCACAAGGCGCTTCATTCGGAGTATGGTGCCAACCTTTTCTGGGTTAGCATCGATTCCTCGCTCAGAAATGAGAAAACCGAGTAACTTTCCACCAGGAACTCCAAATGTACACTTTGATGGGTTAAGCTTGATATCATACCTCCACGAGATTGGCAAATGTTTCAGCAAGGTCGATCGGCAGTCGGAACCATTTCGTGACTTTACCACTATATCATCCATGTATGCTTCCACATTCCGACTGATTTGAGTGAGCAAACACTTGAATCATCCTCATGAATGTGGCTCCGGCATTCTTGAGACCGAATGTCATGGTGACATATGAAGCACCCGAATGGAGTGATGAACGCTGTTTTAATCTCATCGAGGTCCATACAGACGGATCTGATGGTACCGGAATAGGCGTCTAAAAAAGACAACCTCTCACATCCCGCAGTTGAGTCGACTATTTGGTCGATGCGAGGAAGAGGGAAATGATCTTTCGGGCAGGCCCGATTGATATGCTTGAAATCGATGCACATGCGCAACGACTTGTCCTTCTTGGGGACCATGATGACATTGGCGAGCCACTCGGAGTGGTAAATCTCTCGGATGAACTCTGCTGCTAGGAGCCGAGCCACCTCCTCGCCAATGGCCTTTCTCTTCTGGAAGGCAGATCGTCGAAGATGTTCTTTAACCGGTTTGACTTTTGGGTCGACTCGTAGGCGATGCTCAGCCAGCCCCCTGGGAACACCCAGCATGTCAGCAGGCTTCCATGCAAAGATGTCCCAGTTCTCAGGGAGGAACTAGATGAGCGCTTCTTCCTATTTTGAGTCGAGTGTTGTTGAGATGTTGGTCGGAGCAGCATTGGGATCAGTCGGGTGAATGTGAACCTGTTTCGTCTCGCCAGTGGACTGAAACGCTGACTCCGTAGCGGGCTTCTTAGCTCGCAACAAATCACTCGGATCTGCAGTTTTCGATACTCTGTAGCTCTACCATCGCCAATCGAGCATCGGCGATCTTAGAGCCTTTCTCGAAGCACTCTTACGCCTTTTCCGATTGCCGTGACAGTGATCACGCCCTTGGGACCAGGCATCTTCAGTTTGAGATACCCGTAACATGGTCGGGCCATGAAACGTGCATAAGCTGGTCTCCCCAGAATAGCATGATAAGCGCTCTGGAAATCCGCGACCTCAAAGGTCAACTTTTCTTTCCGGAAATGCTTTGAATCACCAAAAACTACATCAAGAGCAATTTGGCCGAGTGACTCAGCCTTCTTTCCAGGAATGACTCCATGGAAGCTCATGTTACTGGTACTGAGTTTGGACATCGGAATGCCCATCCCTTTCAACGTCTCCGCGTATAATATGTTCAAGCCACTACCACCATCCATCAGGACTTTGGTCAGTCGAGTGCCTTCGACAAGCGGGTCGAAACACCAATGCTTGCCTCCTGTGGGTGGCAATGTGCGTCGGGTGATCGACCGGTCGAATGTGATGGCGGTGCAGGACCATTTCGGATAATTGGGAGTCGCCGAGCAACCAAGTTTACTTCCCGATTGATAACCTTCACTCGACTTTTGCTTTCGACGTCGTAAAAATCATCGAGTGGAATTGACACAGGGATATCCACCATCACTATCATCTCTGTCCTCAACTTTGTCATCTCCTTATCCTTATCCTTGAGTTGTTTCCCTTGGGCCGGTGAATCAAGAGCCGACACAGTCGAGTGGTATGTTTCGGGTAAATGAGTTTACCCTCTTCATCTTTCTTTGTATGAATATGACATGGCAAATCCAACACGTCGTTTCCATCCTGGTCTTTCACCTTCTTGGGGTTCCAAGGACCCTTGGGTTTCCCCTTGAACTTTCCAGGGTCACCGCCAAGGCCTCTCCGGAGCCATTGCTCGGCTTTAACGCTTCTACTTCGGGATGGAATTTCCTCCTTGATCTCATTGGCGGCGATTTATATTTACCACTCGAGCCAATCCTCTTCTTCACCATTTGCATACTTGGTGGCAATCTCCATCATCCGACTCAGGGTCATATCTCCGGTTCGACCAAACTTCAAACTCAATTCTCTGTTCTTGACACCTTCCTTGAAGGCACAGACTGCCTGGTGATCAGATACATTCTCGACTGTGTGGTGAAAAGTGATCCACCTCTGGATATAATCTCTCAAAGTTTCACTCGACTTTTGTACACACGACTGCAACTCTGTCAAACTTGCTGGTCATTTGAAAGTTCCTTCAAATGTCCTGACAAACACTCGGGCAAGATCTTCCCAAGTGTAAATACTGCTGGGTGCTAACTGATTCAACCAAGCCCTGGTTGAACCCTCCAACATAAGAGGCAAATGCTTCATGGCTACCTCATCGTTGCCACCGCCCATCTGAACCGCCACTCGGTAATCTTCAAGCCAAGTGTCAGGTTTGGATTCTCCAGTGAACTTGCTGACTCCAGTCGCCAACCTGAAGTTGGGAGGAATCATCTGCGACCACGATGGCTCTGCTGAAACACTCTGGTCCCGAGACATGAACTCTGCTTTCTTTGGAAGGAACATCTCTATCATGGCCGTCTCGGTGAGCTCTGTTCTGTCGACCAAACCTTGAACGATAAAGATCTCGCATCAAAGCCTGGTTCCACAGGATCGACCGAACTCTTTGCCCAAAGACCTGTTTTGGCGTCGTCATTCCTGCTGCCGAGGAGCATGTGATCCACCCCTTGGGGGAGGAGTGGCACTCGACGTCGATCGTTGCGATCGAATCGGTGCTCATACTGCTCGCCGCCCTTGTATTGATCATCACGCCGGCCCCCGCGTTCCTCATGCCTCAGGGGCGATCTTGGACTATGGGCCGACTGGAATGAATTCGCAGCGACGGATCGGCTGTGAACCCTGTTCCTTGATCGATACAACTGAGTTTTGATCTCCTGCCGGAGCAAATCCTGATTTGCTGCAAACCTCTACCCGCCTCCGATCGGGAAGGCTGAATTGACTACTGCTATCTGGGCGGCGGCTGCTAAATTCTGAATCGGAGTTCGATATACCTGAGTTGGCGGTTGAAAGAGTTGGCGTCATTGGATTGAACCCTCGATCACAGACGCTTCGTCAGTACTCGCTGAAGATTCTCGGTCGAGTCGCTCGGCCAGTTAATGGCCAGCGCATCCTCCAAGGCGTGAGCCTCGGGGGTTTCTCCAACGATAGGAGTGTGAAGTGCATCCATGTTCCAACGACGAAGTTCCTCCCTCTGGAGCAAAGTGAGGGGCTCGGGCAAGTACTCTTCGTGGGCTTGCACCGGATCGCCTCCACCGCCGCCTTCGTTGGTGCGGGTGAATCCAGGGGGACTGCGTGGTCCATCGACCATCAAAACCTCTGCCGCCGGGTCACTGCTATCACATTCGGACGCCGTCTCTACGGAGCCAGTCGACAGGTCGAACAGGCCGTAGAGAGATTCATCGGGCTCGATCGCTGCGACTTGGGGGATGGCCGACTGGCGGGCCACCGCATGCCTTACCCACTGCTGAAGCCTCGACCGACCGGTAAGCTTGCGCCGGTGGGAGACTTGAAGTGAAGACAGCGCAGGAGCCGACCCATCTTTGGGTCGACGGTTGCCTTGAGGAGGACGCCGGACACACGCGCGAAAGTGCGTCGCCCCGCGGACGGGGAGCGCGTCCACGTCGAGTGGAGCCTCCTGAAGCCAAGCGGAGTCGTCGGCGACAAACGTGAGCGCACCGAGACGGATCTCGTGGCCGTCGACCAGAACTCCACCTGAAACCATGATGCCGGAGATCGAAAGAATCCCAACTTCTCCAACAAATCGCTAGAACACCTGCCCCACGGTGGCCGCCAAATGTCGTGGTTCTAAGTCTGACAGTAGAATGGGGGGTAGGTATTGAGAGGCAAGATCCTAGCTATGGAGTAGTTGTATACGCAAGGGATTTACGAGTTCAGGCCCTTCTCGGAGGAAGTAATAGCCCTACGTCTCGGAGCCGGAGGCGGTCGATTGGATTATATGCGTATGTGTTACAGAGTGCTAACCCTTCTACTGTGGAGGGGTGGCTTATATAGAGTGCGCCAGGACCCCAGCCAGCCCACGTAGTAGAGGGTTTAAGGTGCGTTAAAGCTAGGCGTTACTTGTGACGCCTTACATAAAGTGTCATTAAGGTCATAAAGACTATTTAACTACAGACTGTTTGGGTACCGAGTGGCTCTTGGACTCCTGGTGGTCGAGTGGGTCTTCATGGTCGAGTGTCTTTGAATTTGTCGAGTGGAAACTTACCAGGTCGATTGGAAGGCTGCTTCTCTTGTGAGTGTCCTTGTGGAGGGTACCTTTGGGCAGGTCTATGACCCTACCCCAGGTACATGACTTCATCAGTTACCACATTAGTTGTGCAAGATCAAAACACATAATTACAAGCCACCCTTTCCGATGTTTATATTTGTCTGTTTTCCTCCATAGGCTAAGCACATGCAGACAGATGCAGCCTCTGAATACTCAGCAGGATATGCAGAGATGAGGACAGCCGTGCGTCTGCTGCAGGTGGACACGTCCAAGGCAACAGTATCGGAGTGGCATGCAAAGACGCCGGCGCAGCTGACAACAAACTGTAAAATAACTTTGGATGTAAGGCTGGAAGCATCATGATACATATGTTGATACTGTTATAATGTGTTCATTGGATATGCAGATATGAGGCCAGTAGTGTGTGTGCTGCAGGCTAGACGTGCTAGGCAAGAGAGGGGGCATGGAACGCAGAGCCGGCAGGTGGCAGCGACGAGTGGAAGATAGGCCCAGCTGACAACGAACTATACTTTGGATGCAAGGTTTTAGCATCATGACATATATATGTTGCTTTTTTTGTAGTAATGTGTTTGTTCTCTTCTTTTGTCCTAGCAGATCTTATATCTCGGTCTCTCTTACCAGTTAGATCATACCTGTACAATATTGTATCTGTATGTCCCTTAACCAGTTAGATCACTATTATTAAGGTAAGATTGATCATGTCATTATGTTTTCTATCTGAGGCCCGACATATGCGTACTTATTTATCTACAATTGAAAATTTGTTCCTAAGAAACCAATGGTAATTGGCATGGTAGCAATGTTTGTAAATGTTATTTTAGCATCACTTGGTCCAATCTAACTGCCTGATTTTTTCGTTGAGAAATTCTGCAACTTCACTGCCAAATGGACTACCAGCTACAAGCAAAATACTTACTGTGTTGACTCACCATGACAGGATCATATCACAAATTGACCTTGTGGCACTTCTGCTTTATACTCAGATGAACCATGTGATGCGTACCAATTTAGTTTCATCAAGATATCAATATAATTTATGTTTTAGAGCAGGCATATAAATTTGTTTTCTACTCCACTTATTAATTTATTTCATTGGATATATGCTTATGTTTCTATGTGTCATTGGTATTCTCTTTGCCAGACAATGTTAAAGCTCATGACGGATATGCTGATTATCCTAAACAGAAGAATAGTATGCATTTACATCATAAACTTTATCAGAATCATGGTTTGAAGCCTCTAATATAATTCTTTATTTCTTTTGTTTCAGGGTTAAATTGCTTCGCGGTTCACAAATTTCAGGGTATTAAAATTGTCACTCAGAACATGATCTTTATTTCTTTTGTTTTATCATCAGTATAATTCTATTCAGATGCATAATATGAACGATAAGGTTAATCCCTCGAGTTCCAACACAACAGTTTAACAAGATATTTTTAAAATAATAAATCACTAGCCCGTGCATTGCACGGGTACACGACTAGTATATGCTAGTTAGGCAATCCTAAGAAGAGCTTGTAAATATCAAGAGGCATGTGCATACAACCGTACTACCGTAAAAGGAAATAGGGAAGAACTCACCCTATCAGAGCCAAGAGAACAATGAGAACATCCAGCTTACATGCAACACCATCGCTGGTAAAACTGCTGCTGTCCCTAAACTGAAGAAAATATCAAAGAAATTAAACCATCATTACCAATGAGTGGATTTGTAAGAAAACCAACAACATGAAGATCCTTGATGTAGTAGTAATTAATAGGATATCGATATGAAGGAAATGATATTTGGTTGAAAGTAATCCAGATGTAGGCCAACTGCAAAAACACAACCATCTATAAATAGAAAACATGGGTTGCCATACAACAATCAGAAGCGGACCTTGCTCATGATCGCTTGATACTAAAACTTTAAATATTGATGCAGAATTCTTGAACCACGAAAACAAACTACAACAAACAACTGAAATCTAATACTCTACACATGTGGAATCATGTTTTTACTACAAAAAAATGAAGGCATAAACAAGCTAAGTATCTCGAGTTGTAGCTACCAAACCGTAGGATTGCTACAGTACCTTCAGTTTAGCAACACAGTTCGGCGAGGTTGCAAAGTGGTGTTTGTCGCCTCTGTTGCCGTCGTTGTAGGAACCCAGCCCCATCCAAACCCTAGATGACTAAAAAAATAAATTAGGTGGACATGAATTAGAGAGAGGAGCTCACACAAGGAATTGTAGTCAAAAGGAAGGCGGAAGTAAACCTAGTTGTGCTCTTGGGCACAAAAGTGGGCAGTGTTGGCGCCAGGTCTTAGACGAAACGCCCACCCGGCAACCATTTGTCCTCCCAGAAATTGGTCGTCGTCCCGTCACCCAGCTTTATGTAGGAGCAGGCCCTGAAAAGGGCGGTTGCCACACTGTCAGGGTCAGCCGGCACCAAATGCCATGGGTATTATCTTATTTCTCCAAAATTGAGTGAAATGGTGCACTAGGATCCATACATGTGTCAGAGCCAAGTGCATTTTCAAAAAGCAATTTTTTTGGTATGATTTCTAGATCAAAGTGTCTTTTCATTAATCGAAGTTCAAGTCCAGGAGAAATATTCATATATGCACATGTATTGTTGACTACCTCAGACTTAATTTTCAGGAAAACTGCATGCACCATCAAGAAAATCCTCCGAGTCGCCGTTAGCACATCAACGAATATATGCACACTCTGATTCCTGCCAACTCTCAGCTCAGCACCTAAGCCATCCATTAGCACATCAATTGTGAAATCCTCCGAGTCTACGTTCCATCTAATTGTTTTCCCCTTCACATATGATTTCCTACCGCTCGGTTCCTTCAATAGAAACCCTTGAAGAACTAGGTCTAAGCTAAAAATATTCGTTGGCTCCAACCTACAAGTTTCAGGTAAAAACAGCACAGGTAAAAGGCTATTTCAAACAGCACAGGTTGGGGCATGAGGTTCAGGCGTGTGTTGGGTTCGGGAACTCACTCGTCTGCAGCGACTTGGGGTTGGCGACTCCATGGATGCTTCAAGCTGCAGACGAGCCAACAGCCGGGAGCCTGCTCCCCTCCGCCAACCCTTGCGTGCCAGCAGCTCCGATCGCCCATGCAGATGGCGCCGCCTCCAGCTGCCTTGGGCCTCGCGTCGCGCCCAGCGTGACGAGCGAACAACCGTGAGCCACGGCGCCCGCCTCCGCCGCCTTGGGCCCCGTCGCCAGCGCCTCCAAATTGTCGCTCGATAGGGTTGTTGTGCGTGAGTAGGGGTGGAGAATGGATAAGATGTGTGTGTGCTAGCTGAGTGGGTGTGTCAATTGAATACGTATGGATGTGGGACCCTAGGGTTGCCATGTCATCAATCCATGACACAAACATTTCAACCAATGAGAACAAAAATAACCCCACGGTTTTTTTTATCTAGAAAACAATAACCCCATCTCTTTGCCATCTGCCAGCGGATGGCAAAGAATCTTTGCCGTCTGCTGGCAGATGGCAAAGAATCTTTGCCGTCTGCTGGCAGATGGCAAAGAGGTGGGGCTAGTACGCCATTACACTCTTGACGGCCACGGGATTTGCCAACCTCTTTGCCATCTGCTGGCAGATGGCAAAGATTATTTGCCATCCACTAGCAGATGGCAAAGAATTGGCTGATGGCAACCATGTTATTTGCCGTCTGTCAGTTCTTTACCATCTGTTTTTTATAAGCAGATGGCCAAGACGTTCTTTGCCATCAGCTGGCAGATGGCAAAGAGCTGGCTGATGGCAAATTCCAAGTTTCCAGTAGTGATGTGTGTTGTTGCTCGAGGTTGAGGCGGCCGCGGCGCGCTCTGTTCGCGTCCCTTCATGTGTGCTGCCAGTGTTTGGGGCCGGCGCACAATCATGTTGGTTCGTGCTGCCATTATGCATGCGGTTGCATCGGGCGCGGCACCACGATGCAGTTACCCGCTGGAAAAACTGCCCTACGGACGTGCCGAGAATCCCGGCCATCCGACCCCCATTTATTCTCACGTCCATTTACCTTAACCCCTCACGCCAGACGACACAATAAGCACAGCGAGGACGATACATATAGATAGGATATCCAGCGGCTCCAATGGCGCTCCCAGCGGCTGTCGACGACAACGGGTGGCAGTTCACCACCCATCATGTAGAGGAAACCCACGTAAGGGGGAAGGGCCTGTCGATGGTGTACACGAACAAGCCGGTATCGGTGGAGACCTCCATCTAAACTATGGAGCAGTTGCTTACTAAGGACAAGTACCAAGTGGTCGGCTTCGACCTCAAGTTCACCGGCGGTCGTGCCGGGCATGATAACAAGGTTGTCGTCGCCTAGTTGTGCGTGTGCCATGACGTCCTCGTCTACCACTACCACCGGGCCACAAGGCCTTGCGAGCGTTTCACCAGGTTTATCAACAGCCTCGACTACAGTTTTGCTACGATGGACACTACCAACAATCTAAAAGTGCTCGAGGTTTCAGGCTTGGCCTTCCAGAATCTTATCAACATTCGTGACCACTACAAGGTGTGGGGCAGCACCAAGAAGAATCAGAACTCCCTAGTTGACCTTGCCTCAGCCAACATCGACCCCTACTACATGAAGATGAAGGATGAGTGCAAGAAGGATAGGATCGCTTGGCACAATGCCTGGGAGGAGAGATTGGATGAAGAACAAATCAAGTATGTGGCCAAGGATGCATACACAAGCTACGATATGTACATGTGGATCGTTGACATGAGGAAGTATCTTCGTCCTGCCCCAAACGAGGGATCGAACCATAGAGCAATGGCGGCAGCATCACAAGAAGTAGATGATTAGATGACCGTTTCTCGTAGTTTAGAATGCATGTAATTTGTATTGAGGTGTGTATGAACGATTTGTATAGTCACTTATGTAATTGGATGTTTATTTTGGTTATATATGACGTTCGTCTGTAGACAGAGCAAATCACATCACAGACGGAGTAAACTAGGGAACCCGTCGGTGATGGTTTCATCAATTGCTGCCAATTGTATACCAGCAATCGTTTGCCCACAACACAAACGGTTTATTGGCAGCAATCGTCTGTGTTATCATCGGTCTTTGCACACATTCCTAATTATGGACCTATTTTCCGTGTATCATACACATGTTGTTTAGTTGAACCATTTCTGTTATCTTGGCTCATCGCAAATAGTTCATCTGAGTGAATTGTATGCCCTCTATCGCAGACACCTTGATCTGGCTGACCGTATTTGTTTTGTTGCCTAATCACAGACAGTTCATTTGAGTGAACTATATGACATATATCGCACACACCCTCATCTGGCTAATTGTTTCTCTTGTTATGCTCATCGCAAACAGTTCGTGTGGACCAACCGTATGCCACATATCGCACACGCAATTCTTATCTGAATCGTGTTTGATGGCTACGCCATCACAAACAGTTCGTATCATTTTTTACGGTTTTCTTTCACCACCGTTTGCTATTAATGCATTGTACATAGTTTCATTGAAGGGTCTCTGATTGTACTGTCGCGTGAGGACCATCCAGCAGTAGTGCACACCTGGGAAATTATATTTCTGTAGCAAAGTGTTTAGTTGCACAGTAACAATAGTAACAGGAACTGTGACCGTAGTAGATTGTAGTGATTATAACTGTGGCAATAGCGAAAGTAACTTAGCGAGAACCAATATGAGAAAGCGTGCATTGCATCAGTGATGGATATTTGTGTTGGATGACATTCATCATATTACAATCACAACCTAGAGCGATAATCATAACTTGCATGACATCTTTTGTCCTATCCTCCCGTGGTAGCGGGGTCCATAAGGAAATCTAAGGGATATTAAGGCCTCCTTTTAATAGAGAATCGGAAAAGCATTAATACATAATGAATACATGAACTCCTCATACTACGGTAATCACCGGAAAGAATCCCAATTATTGTCACCTTGGGGTATGCGGATCATAACACGTAATAGGTGTATACAACTTGCAAGCTAGGATCAAGAACTCAAATATATTCATGAAAACATAGAGGGTTTAGATATGAAATCATGGCACTCGTGCCCTAGTGACAAGCATAAGCATAGCAAAGTCATAGCAACATCAATCTCAGAACATAGTGGATACTAGGGATCAAGCCCTAACAAATTAGCCCCATTACATGAGGAATCTCATCCAACTCCATCACCGTCCAGCAAGCCTGTGAAGGAATTAGTCACTCCCAGTGGTGAGCATCATGGAATTGTTGATGGAGAAGGGTTGATGATGACGACGACGATGAACTCCACCCTCCATAGCCCCGAACGGACTCCAGATCAGCCCTTCCGATGAAGAACATGAGGTGGCGGCGGATCCATATCGTAAAACATGATGAATCCTTCTCTCTGATTTTTTTTCTCTGTGAGACGGTACTTATGGAGTTGGACTTAGGGTCGCCGGAGGCTCCAGGGGCCCACAAGCTCACCAGACATGCCCTAGGGGTGAGCGTGCCCCATGAGCTTGTGACTCCTAGGTGGCCCCCTCGGGTAGTTCTCTTCGCCAATATTTTTTATATATTCTAGAAATATTCTCCGTAAATTTTGAGCCTAGTCCAAGAACTTTAATTTTTGCACAGAAATAACACCATGGGAATTCTGTTGAAAACAGCGTCAATCCGGGTTTGTTCCATTCAAATCATGCAAATTAGGGTCCGAAACAAGAGCAAAAGTGTTTGGAAAAGTAGATAAGTTTGGGACGTATCAACTCCGCCAAGCTTAACTCATTCTTGTCCTCAGGCAATTCAGTTGACAAACTGAAAGTGATAAAGAAAAACTTTTACAAACTCTTTTTGTTCTTGTTGCTATATATATGTTCAACTAATGTTCAAGTTTTCAGCAAAGATTATGAACTAACCATGTGCATGATAACACTTAAGTCTCACATTTACTCATACTAATAACATAACCAACTAGTGAGCAATAATTAGATATCTCAGATGCCAACACTCTGTCAAAACAGTCATGATATAATATGATAACATGGTATCTCACTAGCCCATTTTGAGACCGCAAAACATAAATGCAGAGCACCTCTTAACTTCAAGCAACGACTGAACATTTTAGTTCATGGTAGAAGAGATCCAGTCATGTCACACTCAACATTAACTATACTCAATGCATAAGAATGATAATAGTGCTCTCCAATTGGTGCTTGAATGTGAAGGTGATGACTTAACAATAAAAGTAAATAGTTAGGCCCTTCGTAGAGGGAAGCATGGATTTGCAGCGGTGCCAGAGCTCGAAGCTTAAAACAGAGAAGAATATAATTTTGAGAGGTGTACTTTTCCTGTCAACATGACGATCGAGGATTTGCAATATCTTAAATGATAAACACATTATAGGCGGTTCCCAAGCGGAAAGGTAAAGTTTACTCCCCCTCAACCAACAATCACAAGCCATGGCTAGTCGAATTCACGGGTGCCCTCCATACCAACAACTTTACGGGGGAGTTGTTTCATTAAATTTGTTTTTCATTTTGATTATAGGACTGGGCATCCCAATTTCCAGCCTCTCTTGTGCAATGACAAGTGATTAAACACCCATCATGAGAATAACCCGCTTAGCATGAAAGATACTGACCGCCCCCTCTCCCTCCATGAGCAGTACGGGCACACAAAACAGATGATTATTTGAATGTTTAGAGGTGGCACATGCAAATTTACTTGGAACAGCAGAGTAATACTGCATATAAGCAGATATGGTGGACTCATCTAGAACAGTTTTGGGTTTAAGGATTTGGATGCACAAGCAATATTCCCGCTTATTACAAGCGAAGGCTAGCAAATAGATTGAGAAGCAACCAACTAGAGAGCGAAAACGGTCATGATCATACATTGAGAATAATTAACATTTAATATGAGCATGAGTAGGATATAAAACACCATGACCATAAGTATCATGGAGGCTTTATTGGTTTTGATTCGACCACACGTGTGAACATGTGCCAAGTGAAGCCACTAGAATCATTCAGCTAAGGATACCATACTATCATACTACATCATAACCATTTTAATGCATGTTGACACTCAAGATAAATCATTATCCACTCCTAGCTGTTTAAGCATGGCATGAGCAATTATAATCTCTAATTGTCATCACAAACATGTTTACTCATAGTATGCCAAATCAAGAACGATGAGCTAAACATATTTACAAAAACAAAAACAACAAGAGTTCATACCAACTTTCCTTCACCGCAATCACGTCATCAAATCATCGTCATTATTGCCTTTTGCTTGCACGACCGGATAATGTGAAAATAATAATAGCGCAAGCGTGGCATGGACTAAGCTGGAATCTGCAAACATTTGATTCAAAGGAGAAGACAAGGTAATATTGGCTCTGTGTTGGATCAACAATGAAGCATACGAGGGCCACTCAACATTTTCATCGTGGTCTTCTCCTTACGATGAATCAAACAAAAGAAAAGAAATTCAGAGAAACACACTGAAATATTTTTGGAGTTTTTGTTTTTTCTGAAGAAAGCAAACTTATGAAGGAGAAACAAAAACAAGAAAAACTATTTACATGGGATAGCTCCTCATATGTCTCCAATGTATCTATAATTTTTTATTGTTCCATGCTGTTATATTATCATTCTTGGATGTTTTACAATCATTTTATGTCAACTTTATATCATTTTTTGGGACTAACCTATTGACATAGTGCCCAGTGCCAGTTGCAGTTTTTTTGCTTGTTTTTTACTTCACAGAAAATCAATACCAAATGGAGTCCAAACGCAGTGAAACCTTTTGGAGATTTTTTCTGGACCGGAAGACACCTTTTGGGCCAAAGAAGTACCAGAGGTGGGCTCCTGGGGGAGCACAACCCGGGCCTAGGCGCGTCCTGGTGGGTTGTGCCCACCTCGGCCACCTCCCGCTCCGCCTCTTTGCTCTATAAATACCCCGAAAATATAAAAACCCTAGTTGAGTCGACGAAACACAATTCCAGTCGCCGCACGTTCCAGAACCACCAAATCCAATTTAGACACCATCACGGAGGGGTTCATCATCCTCATTGGTGCCTCTCTGATGATGGTGCAATCTAAGTACCATGTCGCTCGCTGCGTGCTTGTTGGGGTTGTGCCGTTTACTCAAAGCCCTTAGGCCGGACATTTTTAAGCTAGCTCCTTGCTTGCTGATGCTTCCTAATCTTTAGAAACGGCATGTCACGCAGCATAACGATCATAGGGTGGCGAGAATCAACCCCCTTGACTATGATCCGATCCCCATCAACCTCAACTACATTAATGGTATGTACTGGGTCGGCATGAACACATCTTGGATGGTGCTCGTCGGCGGTCGCGGCAGCTGGATGCTCGTGGAGGTCTACACCCGGCGATTGATACCCCTTCCTTCGATTAACACTACACTGCTTTGGCACCGCGGCCCAGAATACTCGGAATCTTACAGTACCCAACATGATACCAAGTTTGATTTTCTCAAGGTTGTAATCTGCCAAGTGCCCACAAGGTCTACGAATTATAAAGACTTCAGGCTAATTGCGTTCTTCAACCGTGGTCTCGCCTATATGACAGGTCACCGTGGTAAGTGGATAAATCTTCACGTCCATCGCAGGATCATACATCCTCCATGGTTCTCTTATGCCATTGAACACAAGGGCTTCATTTACGCTGTCGACTCCATCTATGACTGGACGTATTGCTGGCCTACTCCAGTTGTCGCTACAAACGGCTATTACAGCAGTATGTTACTTTCCTATGATATCAACATGGCTTGCTTATATTACTGTCAACATTTACTGAAAAAATATTCATTCTCATAACATGTTGTTCTTAAGATTGACTAAAGTAAGAGCCCTTTTTTATTTGACTCCAACTTGATATGATGTTGTAGGTCACTGGTGTCCCTACCCTTCCTAATCCTAGAACCTTTCAAAGAAAAGCGGCATGGCGATTGCAGGTGGTTCCTGGCTCGATCGAACTGACGGTGAACGATTGATGATCATTCACGTCTTTGGGCGTGTTGTTTCGCGGAATACAATCACAGTCACTGCAAGGTCTTTGAGCAGGATCCCAGCTTCTCTGGGCCTTCAAGAATTTTTGACTGGAGGCTGGTAACTAGCCTTGGTACACGCTCTCTGTTTCTCGGACTGAATTATCCGATTAACCAGGAGATAACTGACATCAAGGATCATGATGGCAGCGCGGTTTCGTTCATCGGGAAAAACTATGTGTACACAGCGTACCATGCGTCTCTACATGCACCATACACTGATATGTGCCGCCACGCTCTACAGCCCAAAGTAGGAGAGAGGTTCACAAGTATCAGACTTCGACCTACTGGCTGTAGTTTCCCCCGTCAGGCACCCATCTGGTTCAAGCCGTCAGCCAATCTAAACAGCTTAATAAATAGTAACGTCTAACTGAGTCAGTTAGTTAGATGCGTACACTTGGTGTAGTAGGATCTTTATTTAGTTTGATGCATACACTTGTTCTTTTTTGGTAGCTTCGTAATGATGGCTGATGTTTGATTTGGAAGAGAGAGCTGCGTCTTTACTCTTCCGGCCTGCTTACTGCTTCTGTTGCACCCCCAGCCCTGGTTGCTGCTGCTGCTGTTTTCAATGTACAATCAGTAGTATATTTCATTTGTTGGTTGAATAAATGTATTGTTGGAACGACAAACACAATGTTTTGGAAGCCATAGCATGGTCCAATCCTTTAGTGCCCCGTACCATACGTAGCGCATACTATTTTTGGTACGGAACACATTTTCCACTTGTCGATAACATACAACCCATTGGTGAAGGCCCAATAGAGGAGCCCATAATTAACTGGAAGGGAGGCTCTCACATGAATCCGGCCCACGTACATGCTCATGGTCCCCTAAACATAAATAAGTAAATAAATAAATAAAAATAAATGCTCATGCACCAGTTCTTTAAATTCATGATTTGAAAAGTCAAATTTTAACAGGAGGATATTATTTCCTATGATAGTGTCATTACACTCAATCGATATTATTCTTAGGCAAAGATAGCGACCAGTCTTCTTTCTCCCACCATTTTCTTCCTACAACCAGCGGACCCATGCAAATCGTAGTCAACGTCGTAAATAGTTCCGGGCCATTTTTATTTTTCAATAAGAATGTCCAACCCAGTCCAACACATTGGCGACAACACTTTATCACTGGTGGGAGTCACCAACATTGGTGACGGGCGCCACGGCGGCTCCGTACCTGGTGGTTTGTTGGACTCGGCGAACCCAAGGACACTTTGAATGGTAGCTCTCCATTCATCCATCCTGTCTGTTGCCGGCGGGAAATCCAGCAGCAGCTGAGCTCTTGCAACCGCTTCAGCCGTTGTTTCTGGCATGGCGTGGGAGGCAGAGCTTGACACAGCTCGACTCTGGGACGAGTCAGAAGGAGTGCCATCGGGCCAGTAGCTAGAGGGACTTGAGGTAGCCGAAGACGTTCTTGTGGACTAGCCTCTTGGTCAGCCGGGCCCTTCCCCGTGCGGGCGTGGTCACTGGAGGTCGATGGTGCCGTTCGGAGTGTTGTCATTCCCACCCGACACGGAGCGAGGCACACGCCTTATCTCCGCCCCTTCGGGCGGCACGACCAATGGATCTCGGCTTGCACCAGTGCAGGCGTTGACGTTGCGTTGGTTGGTCACGTCGGTGGGTTGATCCGGGGGAGGCTGAGCGCCTCCGTGACCCGTTCCAGCGGGAGCTTGATCAGCGGCATGCTAAAGGGGTTGGGCCGCGCCCGCGGCCCCCGCCCCATCCACAGCGGGAGGGTTATTGGTACCGCTCACCTCGCCGGCCCCGTCTGCCGCTGCCGTAGTTCTAAAAGGACAAGTAGAAATTGTTTTCTCTTGATCTTCTTTTGACATAGGTATTTGAGAAAAACTAGAATATCCATCAAGGAAACAAAAGTGTGTGTGTGCTTAGATAATCTTTCTAACATTTGATCAATAAAAGGCAATGGGTAATTATCCTTTCTAGTAGCTTTATTTAGTTTCTTGAAATCAATTACCGTCCTATATCCATTTACAGTTCTTTGTGGGAGAAGTTCATTTTTATTATTAGGAATAATGGTAATACCTCGTTTCTTAGTAACATAATGATCAGGACATACCCATCTATTATTAGCAATGGGATAAATTATACAAGCCTCCAAAAGCTTTAATGTTTTAGTCCTTACCACTTCTTTCATTTTAGGATTCAGACAGCGTTGATGATCAACAACTATTTTAGCATTTGGTTCCATACTAATCTTTTGCTGACATAGAGTGGTTCTAATGCCCTTAAGATCATCAATAGTATATAAATAGCAGCATGGTGCTTCATTAGTGTTTTGAGTAATCTCTTTTCTTCATGCTCTGAAAGGTTAGCACTGATAATAACATGATATATCTTATTTTCATCAAGATAAGCATACTTTAATGTATTTGGTAGTTACTTTAATTCAAACACGGGATCATCCTTAGGTGGAAGAGGATATCCTAGAATGTCAACACGCAAATTATCTTTAAAGATATGTGCTTGTTTAAAGAATATTTCATGTATTTCGTTTCTTTCATGGATAGTAGATTCAAGGCCTTGTGTGCATCTTCATCAACCCTTGTAAATTAATACACAAAGCCAAATGAAGCAAAGAGATTGGTCCTCCCAATAGAGAACAATATTAGATGTTTTAGATAAATGAAGCGAAGACTCATATAATACACGATGCTCCAAGCAAAACTCATGATATGCGACGAATTATAATATAGTCTGGCATCCCCAAGTTTAGTTGCTTGGGAATCCTTGAATATTACCTTGGGGTGCCTCAGGCATCCCCAAGCTTAGGCTCTTGCCACTCTGTATTCCTTCATCCATTGTGATTTCACCCAAAACTTGAAAACCTCAATCACACAAAAACTCAACAAAACCTTGTGAGATCCGTTATTATAATAAAGCAAATCACTATTTTAAGTACTATTGCAAACCCATTCATATTTTATTGTTGCATTATACCCTACTGTATTCTAACTTCTCCATGGCTTATACAACCCGATACAATCCATAGTTTCATCAAAACAAGAGAAATAATGCATCAAAAACAGAACAGTCTGTAGCAATCTGAACATTAACCATACTTCTGTAACTCCAAACATTCTGAAAAATTATGACAACATGGGCAATTTATATATCAATCATGTGTAAAAAATTCATAAATTTATCACACTCCAGCAAATGTCAACAATTCTGCTACTGGACGCAAAAGTTTCTGTTTTTGCACAGAATCAAAGCAACTATCAACCAAATCACCCCAAAGGCTTTGCCTGGCACAAACACTAATTAAAACACAAAAACACAATCATAACAGTAGCATACACTACTTATATGGGCCGAACAATTTTTTTTTCTGTCATACATATGACACTTCTATGACGATAATTGTGACAAAACCCGGTATCATCATAGATGTGGAGGGCTCCTACTTCTATGACAAAAAATCATGACAGAAAATGGGCTTTTCATCCTGGGTGGGCAGGAGACGTAGCTGCATGACATTCTTTGGGCCGTCCATGACGGAAACAACCGTGGTAGAAGCGAGGGCGCGGAAAATATCGGGGAGTCCCCGGTTACGGTGGGTGGTCGGGGACCGAGCGATGCGCGTTTCTCTCATACGTACACGCGTGTTGCGAGGCATTGGGCTCCAACTTAACCCAAGCGAGGCGTTGGGATCTAACTGTACCCGAGAGATTGCATTGTAGGCTACGCGTTACTGAACCCGATCGAGCGATTCCTTCACTACTGCTGCTAACTGAAGCCGATCGATGCTGCCTCTGGATGAACAGTTCCCGGTGGGGGTGGATGAATAGGACCCCGTGATGTTGCCTCTGGACGAACAGTACTCCGATCGATCGAGTCGGTTGGGGCTAGATGAACAGGACCCCGTGGAGGGATGGATGAACAGGACCACCCCGTGGAGGGCAGGATGAACAGTAGCCCGTGGAGGGGTGGTTGAACAGGAGCCCGTGGAGAGGGTTGGTTGAACAGTAGGCGGTCGAGTAGCGCGCTGTGGAGGCTGGATGAACAGGAGCCCGTGGATGAACAGTCGCAGGTGAAGGCTGGGGGAGGTCGACGGCGGATGAACAAAGGCCCGTGGAGGCTGGAGGGTCGGCGATGGAGATGAACAGTATCCCGTGGAGTCCGCTTTTGCGATGCGCCACACCCGTCGATGAACAAGACCCTGTTTTGATCGTGGCGCTCCAACACAAGTCTGCTTCCTCCGTTTTGCGGTACGCCACACCCTCCCGATCAACGGGACCCCGTTTCGACCATAGGAGGTCCGTTTCCTCCGCTTACAAGACGCCGGACCCCTCCCGATGAACATGATCCCGCTTTGACGTGGCGGTCGAACACAAGGCCGTTCCTCCGTTCTGCGGTACGCCATGCCTCGTTTCCATCGACTGTTCCGTCCAAGCCCTCCCGATGAACACGACCACGCATTCCGTTCTGACCCAGTCGGTTGGCTCCCACGCGTTCCGTTGCCTCCCGATGAACACGATGCATTCCGTTGCCTCCCCATGAACACGATGCATTCCGTTGCCTCCCCATGAACACGACGACGACGCTATTTCTCCGTTCCGACCCAGCCATGTCAACGAGCCCTCGCCATACGTATGCGCGAGTAGGCGTTCGAGACCCCGCCCCTATCTACACATACGTGGCCGTATTTTCTTTCTTGCACCCTGACCGATGTACCTACGTGTACATGCTACGTGCGTGCCTCTACATCCACCAGTATATATGTACGTACACGTTCGCGACCAGAATGACAACGCTACGTACGCTTCGACCAGGTGGGTCCCGACTGTCAGGCACTTCTTTGCATGTGAAGATGTAGCTGGTGGGTCCTAGCAGTCAGGGGGAAACGTTTTTTTTGCGGAATACAGTGGCCCGTCCGGTGGGTCCCAGCTATCAGGTGGAGGAATCATTATTTTCCACGTAATAAGGAGGCACTTCCTTGCTGCGGCCGTGGACCCGGTATCAGCCCCCTCCACGTCACTCCATGTCCGATGGAAGTCGCTCCTTGACCACGTTGACCACACCGCGCCGAGAGCACCAGGCGGTGGACGGCAGCCGAGGCCTAGGAAGGGATGACGGGAGCCGGGGAAGATGCGGCGAGGATGCCAGCAGAGGAGAATCTGAGGGTTCACTGGTTCGGCTGCGGTGTGAGGCTGCCGTCGCCGCAGGGCCTGACCAGCGGTGGGAATAGTAGGGGGTGGTGAGGCCTCCGCGGCAGCACAGCCGGCCACGGGAGGCAGGAGCATGCGGCACGACCGGCGCTGCTTTGGGCGGCTGGAGCAAGAAGACCAGAGGTTGAAGAAGCACTACGGCCGTTGGATGGACATCGTATGGTCACTCGAGCTAGAATCGTTCATATTGACTAAAGTTGACAAAGGCCCCCGTCCCAGTCAACTTAGTAGGCCCACAAGTCAGCCTCCCAGCATGGTGGGTCCCAGCTAGCAGGGGGAGTATTCATTTTTTTGTGCGTAATAAGGAGACACTTCCGGTGGGTCCGAGCTGATAGCGGGGGGAACATTTTTTTTGCAAAATACGCTGGCCCGTCCGGTGGGTCCCAGCAGTCAGGGGGAAATGTTTTTTTCACGAAATAAGGTGGCCTGTCCGGTGGGTCCCTGCTGTTAGGTGGAGGAATAATTATTTTGCGCATAATAAGGAGGCACTTCCTTGCGGCCGCCTGGACCCAGCTGTCAGCCTCTCCATGTACAGTACTCTTCCGATGGAAGTCGGACGTTAACCATGTTGACCACGCCGCGCCGAGAGCACCAGGGCGGTGGACGAGGCGAGCACTAGGAAGGGGACGACTCGAAGCCGGGGAAGACGCAGCAGTGGATGCCCACGCGAAGAGGAGTACGACGGTTCACTGGTTCGGCTGCGGTGTGAGGTCTTGTCAGCCATGAATAACATGGGGTGTGGGTGAGTAGAGGGATGGCCTGGCCAGCGGTGGGAGTAGTAGGGGCGATGAGGCCTCCGCGGCATCACTGACCCGGCCACGCAGGAGGCGAGGAGCACGCGGCACGACCGGGCGCTGGTTTGGGCGGGAGCAAGAAGACCGGAGGTTGAAGAAGCACTACGGCCATTCGATGAACAAGCATACTGATGTGAGCTAGAATCATTCATATTGACTAAGTTGACAAAGCCCTCCGTCCCCGTCAACTTGGTAGGCCCACAAGTCAGCCTCCCACTATGTTGGGTTCCAGCTGGCAGGGTGAATATTCATTTTTTTTGTGCGTAATAAGGAGGCACTTCCTTGCATGCGAAGATAGCTAGTGGGTCCGACATGTCAGCAGGGGGCACGTTCTTTTCGCGAAATACAGAGGCCCTTCCGGTGGGTCCCAGATGTCAGGTGGAGGAATCATTATTTTGCGCATAATATGGAGGCATTTCCTTGTGTGCGGCCGTGGACCCAGCTGTCAGCCTCTCCACGCACAGTCTACTTCCGATGGTGTCGTTCGTTGACCATGTTGACCATGCCGGGCCGAGCGCATCCAAGGTGGTGGATGACGGCGAAACCCCGGACAGCAACGAGCCGGAGATGGGAAGACACGGGAGTAGAGTCGCAGACAGAGAGGTGTACGAGGGTTAACTGGTTCTCGTGCGGTGTGGTTCGGCAGTCAGTGGAGAAGAACAGGAGGTGTGGAGGGGTGGAGGGATGGCCTAGCCAACGGTGGAGTAGCGCTTCATAGCGAAGCGTGCTAAGCAGAGCTGCTAGCAGCAGGAGGCGAGAGGTGGTCCCGGCGGCGCTGGAGGAAGAAGACGAGAGATTGAAGATGGATGCCGGTCGTTGGATGTAAATCCAACGGCTAACATGTCAGAATCGTTTGATGACTAAATTGACAACGACTTGCGTTGGCTTCGACCTATTGGCCCACATTTCAGCCTCGAAAAATGTGGCACGTATTCAACCCATTTTTTTTTCAGAATTTACAATCTTTTTTTTGCACGGTAGAATTTACAGTCAATTTGATCTTTTTTTTGAATTACAACCATTAGCTGGGCTGGGTGAACAAATAATGTAGCGTGATGCGGCCCATTTATTTTATTTCCTCAAAAATTACAGGCCATTTGCACTTTCTCGAAATACATGATTTTGCTGGGCTGATTCTAATTATAATGTTGGGTTGGCCAGCAATGTTATCAAAAAATAAAAAGGGGCTGAGCATTTTGTTAAAAATATATTTAAATAATAAGTGATATTATTACATTCGTCCTTAAATCTTACCAAGCTTTTGTACACAATCACTAGTGTTTTCGTGCCAAAACAATCCAGGATTTTATTTGTTAAGAAATTATTTTTATAAGTTAATAAGATGTGGGATATTGTTTTCTTACATATGTAAGTGTCTGTTAAATATATGATGACAATAAAAATAATATATAATAACATATAAAATATTTTTTTAGAAAAACCGAGCATCTCCCGGTTCCATTGCTGAGAACGAAACCACAACATATTCTGATACAAAGAGCTCAAAGAGCAGTTCGAAAGCAAAGGTAGAAAAGCTACAAACTAGGGGGGTGGATGAACAAGTTCTCTGAATAATACAAATCACCCGAGCGGTGCCAAAGGCAGAGCGAATAGAGCACTCAAATGACACAAGGAGGGTCCAGCGAAGCCTTCATGGTCTTCAGCCGAGGGGCCGTGTCAGCCTGCGGCGACCAGTAAGCAAGCGGAGACACACCGGCTGGAAGGCGTAGCATGGTGGATGTCCCTCTTTTTGGCGCCAGTGCCCATCATCTTCATCGGAGATCTTGAGACGAGGCCACGGGTCCAGCCCCAGAGCAGGTCGAGCCTTGTTCAGCCACAAGTGATCGCCAACGGTTTCTGGAGGGATCTTGTTAGGGTTTCCACGAAGCTCATCAATTTGTCCTTGTCTGCTCCGGAGAAGAGAATTGCCCAGTTCCTCACCATGTTCCTAATCAACCTCAAGACCTGCGGAATGGAAATCCAGGAGGTGTTACTGAAAATCATAGCATTTCTATATTTCTAGAGGTACCAAAGGACAGCTGAGCTAACAGTGTTTAAAACTGAGCACTTTTTGGTAGCAATCCAGAATCTAGCGACAGATTCGAAGGATGAGCCAATCTGACTAGAGAAATATTCCTCAATGTGGGCCCAGAGATGTTTAGCAACTATACATTCAAAAATAGGTGAGAACAAGACTCTTGTTCCAAGCGATAAACACAATCAAGGGGTTTGATGATGTGTCTCTTCCCAAGGTTATCCCTAGTCATCAATTTGTTTTTGGAGAGAAGCCGAGAAATACATGAATTTTAGGGGAACTCTCAATTTCAGACAACAGGATAAACACGGGTTGAACCCCTCTAAAGTTGATAACATGATAGAGGGTGCTTTGGAGGAATACTTCCCTTATTGTCCAATTTGCCAAATCAGGGCATCCGGCTCGGCAGTAAAGGTAATGCTTTTGGCAATTTCCTCCAACTGGAACCATTGTTCCATGAGACTATCACTAAAGTTCCTTCTAAAAGAGAGTTTTAGGCATTGGCCGTCCCAAACTTCATTGACACTTTTGTTAAGCTCATTGCGCATGCAGTAAATAGGCCAAAATTGGACTGCTAGGGGGATGTGCCAAACCAAGTATCTTCCCGTAACCTGGTTCTGCTCCCATCCCCTATGTTCCATCTCAGTAGCCAAATTTCACAAAGCATGCATAATAGATTTTAATCCTTTCCAGAATCTAGAGGTCTTAGGGTTGGAGGAAGGGACAAAAACATTAGGTTTATTTCCTAGGTATTTATGGGCAATAAGAAGCTTCCAGGGTTTCAGGTCTTCCTCATAGAATCTTTTAATCCAAGACCCTAGAAGACAGATGTCAATTTCTTGGAGGTTAGGTATGCCTAGGCCTCCGAAGTCTTTTTTCATAGAGACTAGGGCCCAATTAGCAAGGTGTAGCTTCCTATTTCCGTCAAAATCATTCCACAAGCAATGAGACATCTGAGAATTGATGAGTTTCACTGCCCATTTAGGGAACTTGAAGAAGGAGAGGAGATACACTGGAATGCTAGCCAAACAAGCTTGTATGAGGATCAATCTACCTCTGTAAGAGAGAAATTTGCCCCTCCACCCAGCAATCCTTTTAATGATTTTATCCAGAAGGGGTTGGATATCCTCTCTCCTCGGTTTATCATAGTGGAGAGGGATACCTAGGTACTTAATGGGGAAGTTACCTTTATTACAGACTAGAATAGAGAGGAAGTCAGCTAACTCCCCGATAATCCATGTTGATAGGGATGAGTTCACTTTTAGAGTAGTTGATTCTCATGCCCGAGACTTGTTCAAAACAGGTTAGAACAGTTTTGATTGCTAGCATGTGTGGAGTCATTGTCTAAGAAAAGGATGGTATCATCTCGCATATTGAAGGCGAGATGATGCCACCAGGCAGAACCTTAGGACAGAGCCCTGCAATCGCACTATGATCAGCAGCTTGCTCAAAGCATTTTAGTAAGAACGTCCACTACTAAATTAAACAAAAGCGGGAGATGGGGTCACCTTGCCTAAGGCCTTTACCAAAGAAGGAAAAATCACTTTCACAGTTATTTAACTTGACCCCAACAGACCCCCCATGAGTAAGTTGTTGGATCCAACTCTCCTATATGAAAGGCTTGGAAAAGATCTAAGAGATCATTTTTCACCAAGTCCCAAAAATGCTGGTAACAAGAAGGGAATCCCATCAGGACCAGGAGCCCCATCAGGATAAGAGCTAAAAATGGCTTCTTTCACCTCTGTTTCTAAAAAGGGGGCTTCTAGCAGCTCATTTTCAGCAGGACCGAGTTTTTCAGAAGCAGAGAAAAAATTATTTTGTAGAGAGAACCCAGAAGGGTTTTCTTTCTTAAATAGGTCTTTGTAGAAGTCACTAGCCACTTTCAAAGATCTCATCTACCTCGATGCTTGAGGCCATTAGGGCCATCAAGGGAGTGAATGAGGGTTTTCCTCCTCCTTTGGTTAGCTACTGCATGGAAGTAAGTAGTATTTCTATCACCCTCCTTAATGTTCCTATCTCTAGACCTTTGTTTGGCTTTGATTTCTTCTTGAAGCCAAATTTTCTTGAGCTCTCCATGGACAAAGTTTAATCTATTTGTCTCAGCCTCAGAGAGGTCAGTGGTTTCTGCCTTAATATCTAGAGAATCAAACTCAAGGAGGAGAATCCTTTTGTATCTTCTAAGATTAGCTTCCTCATTGGAGTTCCACCCTTTGGTAGTTCTTCTAAATCTCCTGATTTTGATCTGTCAATTTTCTAGGGGGGCATTGCTCCCAAGAGGCTCATTCCAGATTTTCCCGACTAGCTCAAGAAAATCTTCTCTAAGCAACCACCACTTTTCAAATTTAAAACAATTGCTCTTTGGAGTTTGGTTAAGACCGAGTCCCAGAGCAAAGGAGTGTGGTCACTACCACATCTCAAGGCGAGCTCTACAACTAGAAAGGGGAAAGAAACTATCTAATTCTGTGTCACAGAAAATTATGTCAATGGTGGACATAATCCTGGAGCATCACTTCCAACATATCTAGCAGAACTGTGGGTTTTCCTTCTGACAGGGCAATTCTCAACTTTATGGTTAACCATTTTGCAGAGAAAACAACTCTTGGGCTTGACACATTTATCCAAATGATGCCCTCGTTCCCCACAGTTGTAGCAGATCACCTCAGAGTATGCCATAAGGCCCGAAGTAGGGGCAGGAGCAGTTTTCTGGATGTCCTATCTCTTCTTTTGCTGATTCTTGCCTTGAGATTTCCCACTGATCTTTGAGTCAGAACCACCAGTAGATTGATCTTGGGCAATTATAGGAGCCTGCCCAGATTGTACCCCCATTTTGGGCGGAGGTGGGCCGTACCACTGCCCAACCAGCGCTCCCCCCCCCATTGTGATAGGGGAAATTCATCGGAGTTCCTGGTTCCTTCTCATCCTCCAGCCAGATGTTGTCTCTCAGGAAGCAGAAATAACCACCAGACAGCTCAATTGAAGCACATTGCAAGCCTAATTTCAATCTTCTCGCAGGTTTGGGGAGAGGTAAGGTAGGGGATCCACACTCGGCTCCGGTGGCGTCTTTGGTGGGCATGAGTCCGATCAAGCATTCCCATCTCGCATGACGACGTGGATCTCCTGAATTCACTTCTCCTTTTCGCCCATCGAATCGAACACAATCGGCAGCTCACTGGGTGGGGCATCCTGTGCTTCTCGAGAAATCTCCTTCAAGTAGATCCGCGGGGCTAGATTCAGCAGCTCCCAATCCACATGATCCTTGCACATCCGAGCATACCTGCGCGAGTGAGAGAACGGATTCGGTCCCTCATGATCCACAGGGCTAGATTCAGCAGCTCCCAGTCCACATGATCCTTGCACATCCGAGCATACATGCGCGAGTGAGAGAACGGATTCAGTCCCTCCTGATCCGCAGGGCAAGATTCAGCAGCTCCCAATCCACATGATCCTTGCACATCCGAGCATACCTGCGCGAGTGAGAGAACGGATTCGGTCCCTCCTCGGCTTCCTCCCTCGCAGCTTCCTCCTCTGCTTCCCTCCATTCGCGCGTGCACTGGGTCCAGGAGAGAGCATCATCGCGGATCCGCATCGCCCGCTCCCTCCATCTCCTCCCTCGAGTCTCCCGCAGCACCGCCGGCGCGACGGAGTCGAGCGGCTGGAGCATCCGCGGGAAGGCTTTGTAGACATGTGGGAGATGCATCTTGTACATATGCCTGTCTTCCAGCCATTCCCCCGTGGATATGGCCGACGACTCCATGGGGCGCGCGAGCGAACTTGCTGAGGGGGGCAGGCGTGCCCGGAGTCAGGAGGCGGGGGGTGGCGGTGAGATCTATGGCGGTAGCGAGGGTGGAGGTGGTGGCGGGGGCAAAGAGGATCGCGAGACCGGTCATCTATTTGCCAATCATGTGAACTAAACAGTCAACATATAAAATAATTTAAATATATATAATATAGTTAGAAGGGAAACATAAGTTGGACCTGGCGTTCCTATTCTTATATAGAAAAATAGAACAGACCTCTGCGTTTTCTTAAAAAAAACATAAATTGGGCTGGAAAAAATAAAACCTCGGATGGGAGGTCCATAGGCCGGTCGATACATGACGACCCTAAGAAAATACAAACAGGCCTAGGGACCTCCCATCCGAGGTCGTGGGCTGCACATGTTAAAAATGAAAGCCTAGACGGGGCAGCCCAAAACCACGTCCAACACTTGCCAAAACTTCGTCCCTCGCTTTTCTCGTGTTTCGCATTTCGACATTGTGTGGGCATTTTGATCATGCATCATATGAAGATGTGCTATGCATGAATGTTGATCAGCATGATGTTAACTGGCTGGTAGTTCCATTTTCGACCATTAATAAAACTTCCAACATGATGTTAAGCCTGTTTGAAAAGGCCGTGTTAATATAAATGCTCTGCCTCTGAAAGTTGCAGTTTCTTATCTGAAACTGAAACTTGCAGTTTCTTCTCTGAGAATCACATTGTCTGCACTTTTATACTCCTATGAAACTACACTTTTTCAAAGGCTAAAACAGATCTCTAGAATTCATAAAATACTTCATATGCTCAATACTGCAAATCTAAAATTCAAAAAGACATTCATATCTGAAAGTACTCTCAAAATACACAACACAAAACACAATTCACAACCTGCAAATCGACAACCCTAAGCTCCTCCTCGACAATTCAGAACCTGCCCGACTATTGGGCTGGGGGCAGCCCCTCCTATTCCTTGGCGGACAGCCACCCGTGAGACGATGTGAACAGCGAGGGAGGCGATGGCGGGAAGCGTCATCGGGCCAACTGCTTTTCTCCTCTTGTAGTTGGGTTCGATTCGACGAAGACTCCACCGGCTCGCTCTGGCGAGACACCTCACAAACGGCACCACAGAGATGGTCGATCCTTCAATCTCTGGTGGATGCTCCATTAGGGATCGATACTCCCACCACCGCTCTCTCACGATCAGATTCGTGAATCTGTTTGCTCCATGGCCCGTGAGGAGCAGCTCTATGTACTCGGCGACTCCCTCCGGAGTATCGCCGCCTTTTCGCTCTGTTGCAGATATTTGGCCATGGATGTCGCCCGTCGCCGCTTAGTTGGTCCTTGTTGTCAAACCAAGAATGTATCTCCAACATCCTAGCTAGCTTCACACGGTCGTCATCTGCGATCCTCATGTATCAGTTGTACTCCTCCATCGATCTACTTCTTCACAGCACCTTCACTCGCCGGCGGTGGTTTTTGAATGGAAGAGGAGAGGAGCAGCGCTGGTTTTGGATTAGAACGGGAGAGGAGCGACGCTGGTTTTGGACTGGAACAGGAGAGGAGGGGCGATGGTTTTGAAATGGAAGAGGAGAGGAGCGGCGCTGCATTTAGATTGGAACAGGAGAGGAGCGGTGGTGGTTTAAGAGGAGAAGACGGAAGAGCGGCGCTGGTCTTGGAAGCATTTTGTTGTTGTTTTGTGTATTTTGGGTCAAAGTTTGACCATGTACTGTATTTGACAAGCAAAATGTGAATGCATGTCACCAAAAATTGTATCATTTGGTTCGTATCTGAATGTACTTTCAAATTATATTATTTTTGCAACATATAACATATATTTTATGTCACGAAAATCATGGTCAATTATGACCCGTAATAAAGGGAGACTAGTTAATGTGGGGTCACTTTATTAATTGAAGAGTAAATTGATTTTGATTTTGATCCGATCACTGGCCTTGACCCTCTCGTCCAATCCTAAATCGCTGCCGCACGCTCCTCTCCCTCTTCTCCATTGCAAAACCACCTCCTCTCCTCTCCATCATCTCCATTCCAAAACCACCGTCTCGCCTCTCCCTCTTCTGATCTTCTCCATTGCAAAACCACCCCATCTCCTCTCCATCATCTCCATTCCAAAACCACCGTCTCGCCTGTCCCTCTTCTCTATTGCAAGACAACCGTCTCTCCTCCGTTTTCTAGACGATTTGCTCCATGGCGCGGGCGCAATCCATGTATACAAAATTAGTATATGGTATATTATTTAAAAGTCGAGGGCGGGGCTTTTCCTGCGCGGTAGGCGGCGGGGCAGTTCCTCCTAGTCGGTTCGACAAAGACGCGAGAAGACGATGGAGTAGGCTGCTGAAAACGTAGGGCTGTGTGATTTGACAATGAAGTTATCACTGGACAGGTGGGGCCCCGTGATTTGACTTGCCATTATCATTTTAACTACGGCGCTACGACCGTCGTGAGTCTCCCAGATTCCTGACCACCTCCATACAGGTGCCTCTCCCAATGCGCCATCATGTAGTAGAGGCTGGCTCTTGCATGAGAGCCCACTTCTCCAATTTTTCCTTGCCTCTCTTTCCTTCACATATGCAAAAATGCCATGTAAAGCGCACTATTGTACTTACTTTTACTTGCTCCTACAGGTGCTTAAGCTTGCCACATAGGCATAAAGTCTGATGTGGCTAGTTAATAAAAAATACAATTATAGCCAACCTTATAGCCAACCTTGTAGTAGTATGAGTGACTAAGTGATGACTATGTATGACATGCCAACATCAGATAGCCTAACGCACCGTGTTAAATCTCCAAAGGCGACCCAGCAGCGACGCATAACCGTTGTGGTAGGCGCGACCATGATACGGGCTCTTTGGCAGCCCTTGGATCTGAGATCAAGCGGTGCATGCTAAGTGGCTGAAAATTTGAAGAATAACCCTCCAAAGATAGGATATTCACCCATAGGTCTAGAATCACGCCATGCAACCGCTCGATCTCATATCCAAGGGCTCTCGGAAGCCCGTGATCATGGGAGAATGGAAAGCCACTACTCGCTGCTCGCATCGCCGGGCAGTTCGCTTCCTACTCGCCCCTCGCACGCCCTTCAAGATTACTGGCGGTTCGCTCCTAGTCGTCCCGTCCATTCACATTACGACAGTTCCACTAATCCTAACCCTCCTCCAAAGTCCATGGCGTCCCAAATCTCCATGATTGGCGGTGAGTACAAGGTTAGAACCATCACCGGTGATGAGTTCGACGTCATCTACACACGTTCCTCCGCGATGGTGAAAGGATGCCTTTCTCGCTTCAGACGCATGTTCGAAGACCCAGATGATGAGTGGGTCGCTGGGCTAGATGTTGAGTACACCACAATCCTGGGACAAGAGAAGGATCTAAAGGACGAAGAGAGGAAGAAGCCCGCCGTGATCCAGGTTTGCGTGCATGACTTATGCTTGGTCTACCACATATGCCATGCCGACGTTGAGTGCCAGGATTTTAAGGACTTCCTCAAGAGCAACCTAGTCAAATTCGTTACTGTAGACTTTGGTAACGACAAAGAAGTCCTGCATTAGACAGGCCTCATTGTAGGCAACACCTTCGACCTCCAGAAGAATCGGCTGGTGTCCTCTCGTTAGCCTTCAATGCTGAACCTGGCAGGAGCCATGGTTCATCCTTCGTACGGTAAACTGGAGAAACCTCATTACACGTTTCATCGTCATGCATCGCAGCGGAATGTACTAGATATAGACCAGATCCACTATGCTGCAATATATGGATACCTTTGCTTCAATATCCACAAGGGTTGGATGAAGAGCAACAGCCAAGTGTGCGGTTCAAGCAAAGAAGTATCGGCCAAGAGGAAGAGGGACAAGGACAAAGTCGAGGACATGGACGAGGACTCTGAGTAAGGTGGCAGTGTCGTTTCTCATGGTAGTTCTAATGCAGTGTCTACCGGAATAGTTGCAAAGTTTAATTTCAAGTGTTCTTAATTTAATTTGACGGGTGTGTTGTGTTGAGCCCCCAGCAGAACTATGTTATGTTTCTTCTCGTTACTTTAACTCTTCAGTACGTACATACTAGTATTTCTTACATTTCATCTTTTAGTTGGTATAGTACTACCACTCGTTTCTTCACATTATATCATTACAATATATATGGCCAACATCATATAGCCAGCAGTTTAGTTGTCAAAGAATTTCAGGGTGCTTACTTTTGTCAAATAATTCCAGGATGCTTAGAGGGTGCTTGGATCCAAGGGACTTATTTTAGTCTGACTAAAAATAGTCTGTTTAAGAGGCTAACGTGCCAAGCACCCCTGACTAAAGAGGGGCTAAAACTAGTCTTGAGACTAAAAAATTTTAGTCAGGGGTACCCCTACTAAAATGTGGATTAGTCCACTCTCTACTCATTTAACTCCTCTCCTTTAACACGGGCGAGTTCTGGATTGGAGGATTTGGAGGATAATAAATGCTCATTAACTTGATTTTAGCCATTTTAGTATTTGGATCCAAGCATGGGTGAGGCTAGCATGTTTTAGTCCCACTACTTTTAGTCATGGGACTAAAACGTATCCAAGCACCCTCTTAGTTTTATTTGAGGGGTGGGTTGAGCTGGACACAATTATTGTGACTAGCCTTTTTAATAGTACTATATGCATAATTTGGCGACGAGCGCTCTCTATATGTACCACCTTTTTTTTAATATCAAGTTTTGCTCCATGGCGCAAATCCATCGATACTACTGTCGTACAAAAGTATACATTTTTTAAAAGGCTAGAGGGCGGGGTAGTCTAGCTTGGTCGGTTTCACGAGAGGTGAGGGCCTTTGTGATTTGATGGCTCATTACTGCTGGAAGGCGGGGCCTTCTGATTTGAGTGCTCGTAAAAATGCGCCAACGACCTGATCGAGGAGGAGCAAAGAACCGTGCGGTATACTCAAGTTTTCCACTGGAGTAGTACTGCGACGGAGATCACGAAACACGGCAGCCCAGTGCCATATGGCGATAAAAAATGATCTAATTTGCTAGTCATCTCATTGTTAGCATTGTTCTATTCATTCCCTCAAAAAAAACCATTGTTCTATACATGCCTCGTAGAGAATGTAACATGTGCGGCGAAACACCCGAAGCAAAAGATGAAACACAGGAGCAAAAGAAGAAGGAAGATTATCACCCCAAATGATCTAATTCGCCGCAGAGTCGTAACTCCTTCTTCATCGCCTCCACGACCTCCATCTCCTTGCGCGTCTCCTCCGCCATCTTCATCATTGTGTCCATGACGCGACATTTCTCGACGCGAGCCTTCATCATCTGTTCCACGGCCATATTACGTACCTTGACAGCAGCCGGGTGCTCGATGCGGAGCTTCGCCAACTCTTCCTTCTGTTCCATGACGAGGGCCTACAACATCTTCATCGAGGAACTACTATTCTCATGCGGCTTCTTCCAGCCGGCGTTCTTCTCCTTCAACAGGTCGATCTCGTGGCAGAGCTTCGCATTGTCCTCCCGAAGTCGCAGGATTTCGCCGGTCGCCTTCTTCTCCGAGGCAATGCTCTTCTTCAGCAGCATCACCAAGCCGGCGGTCAACTCTCCCTACAGATTGAGCTCAGCAGACATGTCGTCGAGGCTCTCCTTCAGCAACTCCATCAAGCCTTGGATGAACTCCTTCTGCTTATTGAGCTGATCGGGCATGCCGTCGAGGGATAACGAATCCAGCTCCGCTGGCTCGGCATGTTCGCCTCCGCGGCTAGGGCGCTCTTGGGAGCCATCGCTTGCCCGTGAGAGATCTTTCGAGGTCTCTGCGTGGCGGCGAGCCCTCTCTTTTTTTCCGTAGCCTTGGTTGCCGCTCCCTTGTTACGAGTAGTTCTCGACCTAGAGCTCTGCTCACTGGCCATGGCAACGACGGACGAAGAAGAAGCACTTATGAGGAGGAAAGGTAGAGTAATTTTTGGTTAGGTAGTTCCCCTTTTATAACCTAAGTCACGGCACTAGTACTAATACCTGCATAGTGGGAACACGTTCAGGTTTGGTACGTACTAGTAGGTGTGAGTAGGCTTTCGAATGTGATGGGAACAAGGTAAAGATTAATTGATGGTTTTGGTTTCGAGGCCCGAAACGGCTCCCGATGAGTTTAGCGGAACATAAATTTCAAGTACTACGCTGCTCAAATGCGTAAATATTATGTTACTATCAAAAATTGGCACAAAATACTGAAGGAGACCAATGGAAGTACTACTAGCAACCCACGATTTAACTACTCGCATGCGCTATGATGGAGTAATAATGTCTTTCTTCCGCCCTCACGTCCACTCAATTTGCATGTGCTGTATTAATTGACCATCAATGAAGTGAACGACTTTACACGGCCAAATTATCACATGGGGTGGATCTTGGTACAAAATTGCGCCCACCCGTGTACCGCTGCTGCGCGCGTAGGGAATGAGTGCGTGCGTGGCATGCGTGCACATCTTTGCTTCGTGCATGTACCGCCAGTATGGCTCAGGGAGGACGAGTACATTCTTCTGGAACCAGCAACACATCACTGTGATCAATCCATGTAAGGAGGTCGCGACAACGCCTCCACATGTGCCACGTGGCTTCATGAACTGTAAGAGAGACACTGTGTAGCGTGCCATTGGTATTCTAATTTACGTGTTTTGCACATACTCGAAGTACTAGTAAGGTACACGTGCATTGCACACATCAGATTTTGCAACCAAATTATGAATAAATACCACACTATAGCATGTAAGCCTCGAGTCATATATGCCCGATGTAGCCCTTCGTTTAATTCTTATAGTTCCTCTCATTCAAAATCAATTAGTTTTTATAAAAAGCTAAGAACGCGGAATAGGAAAAACATGGGATTATAGTGGAATTTCGTCTTGAATCCTACAGGATTGTACGAGTGTTTGATTGTGCATAGAAAAAACGCAGAATTCTTTCAAAGAGGTTGGAGTGGATGGGATGTTTCCTATGAAATCTAGTGCAAATGAATCATCATATGGAAAAATTCCTATGGTTTACAATCCTACGAATCAAACAACCAAGATAGGAAAAATTCCTAAAGATTAGAATCCTCCAAAATTCCTAATGATTAGAATCCTCCAAAATTCCTTTGAGAATCCTTTGAATCAAAGAAGCCCTTAATCTATTTTATGATTCATGAAATTGTGTGTTGTAAAGCATAAAGTAAAAACAAATAATGGCAATTCAACTAGAAAAAAGTTTGGGCAGTTATGATACGGAAGATTCTAGAACAAAAGAGAACCACTGTTGTTTTGAGGTTTGTGCATTATGCTTAAGTTCAACCATGGAGTCTGCTAGATTGTACATGTGGCAAAATCCGGTGGGGGCTAGAAGATGGTGTGAGGGGCCGAGTGGAGGGAGACTATGAAGGAATGCACAAGTGCGAGATTGATATTTAGAGAGAGGGGGCGAACACGTGCGCTGTTGCGCGCAGTGGCGGAGCCATGAAAAATAAATCTGCTAGGGGGCCAAGCATTGCTAATCCTTTACGAGGAGGGTCAATTCATGAACTAAAACCATTTTAGCAGCAATTGTCTAATGATCACATTCATATTAGTCTCGATATATAGTGATGTTAGGGGGGAGGGGGGCTGGGCCCTTACCGCCCCCTGTCTTCGCCATTGTGCACGTGTCTGAGAGATGAAGCGGAAGGCATGGATGATGAGAGGGGGACGTTGGATATATAATTAATGTGGGTGTATTAGCTATATATGTTAATCCTATATAGAGAGGTATAGATTGATCGATGTGGACGTGGGAAGAGGGTGAGACCTCACTGGATATATCGATTGATCGGTTTGTGTGGAAAACTATGAAAGACCTAGCTATATACACACATACATAGAGGAACATCGATCGTTGCGCATGCACGCATGAGAGATAAAGAATGCCCGAATGATGGAGCGGGGGATGTGTGTGGATGTGTGCCATCATGGGAGACCGACCAGAAGAAAAAGATTGCATGCGTGCGATGGATAATGCCGACTGGTAGTGTGTGTGCATGCATGCACGAGAGAAAGTTAGTGGTACAATTATAAAGAGAAGACTACTGTGTGGGTGTAAAAGAATAGTTGAATAGGTGAGGTCATAATCAATGTAAAGTTGAATTCAAATATTTGAATAAGAGATCATGATGTTTGAAACCCATGCATGCATGAATATAACGGAGATCTGCGCGGTGTGGTTTGGAAACGAGCATGTTGTAATGTATACACATTGAACAACGTCAGACTTGTTTGAATTTGAGATACCAATGGCAAACATCATTTGGCCACGTCGCATCCGTGCATGGACACACTATTCTAATTGGGGATGATGGGCGGCTTTCGCATCACATATCTATATCTATACCCCTATATATATTATATTTTATATTTTTTTATATTGTGTGTGGGTAACTTTAACTTTGAAAGATGGTCGTTGGATGAGGCGAATCCGATGGTCAAAAGATGGCAAATTTGAGCACTACTGGTCGTTGGATCATCTATATTCCACCAGATTTCGCCACATGTATAATCTAGAAGACTCCATGGTTGAGCTAAAGCATAATGCACAAACATCAAAACACAAGCACTTCTTATTTGTTCTAGAATCTTCCGTATCAGAATTGCCCAAATGTTTTTCTACATGATTTGCCATTATTTGGTTTTACTTTATGTCTTACGACGCACAATTCCATGAATCTTAAAATAGATTAGCTTTCTTATAAAAACTAGATGATTTTGAATGAAATGAACTATAAGAATTAAACGAACATCTACATCATGCATATATGACACAAAGCTTGCATGCTATAATGTGGTATTTATTCATAATTTGGTTGCCAAATCTCATGCGTGCAATGCACGTGTACCTTACTCTAGTCTAAGTGGTGTTTGTGTGTGTTGTGCATGCTGATGTGCAAATTGTCTTTTTTTTTGGTACACGTTAAGCTTGTTCTTCTGAAATTTCAAGCCGCGCCTTGTTGTGCCGAAAATTCAAGCTAGCGTCTCTGTCTATCATGCTGCGAAACTCCCGCCTCTTCAACCTGCGGCTTGTTAGCCGGAAATTTTTAAGATATATATTTGTCTCGTTGTGCTCCGACAACTTCCTCCATCTCAACCCGCGCCTTGCTATTCCGAAATTACAACGCGCGCGAAAACTCCCACCTCCTGAAATCCCGACACGCGAAATGCCCGCATTACCCCTGAACCGAAAGAACCGCCTCAAATCGGTGGGGGTACTTTTGTAACTTACCCCACATTTTGGACAAGTGCGTCTCTAAGCCATGGCTCCCCATTGCCATCCCATCCGCCCACCCATTCGTACACCGAGGCCGCGAAAACCCGCGATGAAACCCCACACCCTGCTCCGTCCACCACCCAGTCGGAGCCTCTTCCCCAACGACGTCGTCCACAGCAACACCTCGACGTCCCTCATCCACCGTACCGGATGAGGATCCGTTGTCGATCTCATCATCCCGCCGGTTCAGCCACCCCGTCCTCCACCTTTAAGGAGCTGCCCTGATGTTCCCCTCGTCTTTCGCGCCACCTCCATTCCCACACCGCCGTCTTCACCTGCACCACCGGAAGAGCACCATCATCATCGTTTCCTCGGATGAAGTTGCGGCCTAATCGGCGCCACCAAAGAGGTTGTACACTAATCACTGCATTTTCTTCTTGATTCGATCTCAAGGTGCTATCGGCGCTCGGTCCCGAGCCGACATGGCGCGGCTCCATCCACGAGGGTGTCGCCGGCCACTTCCTCCACGGCGTCGCTCCCTCGGCGGCGACGTCCACATTAGTAGGAGATGATGCTGCTTTAGCTCTCACTCGCGCTGCTGCTCTGCTCTTGCTCTCGGTCCCCTGCCTGGTCTGCTCTTTCTATTGCTCTTGCTCGCGCTGCTGCTCTCGCTCTTGCTCTTGCTTGCGATGTCGCTCGATTTACTTCACTTGATCGTGAATTGACTTTTGGGTCAGTCGATTTTCAGGGGGTGGGGGGGGGGGGCTTGTGTCGGTGTGCTAGAGTAGGGGTACCCTAGTATCCCGAACTTGTGCACGGGCAGTTGCAGCCCTCCGCGGCAAGGCTTACCGGGTGACCGCCAAGGTCCTAAGTGGTTCCTTTGGAGCCATTCAAGAACAAAGTATTCAAGCCAAGGAGACAAGGCCCCGGCAAGAGGAGCTTGCCGGGAAGGCCACCCAAGGCACCTAGGGGACAAGGCCCCGGCGAGAGGAGCTTGCCGGGAAGGCCCGGTGAGCGACAAGCTTCCGGGCGCGACAAGACAACAACCGCGGCAAGGCGCTTGCCGCGGCAGGCCACCACTCAGACTGCGCTTCCAAAGACATCCACTAACGTGTCGCCTGACCTTTCCAGCGCTACAGCGTGTGAGGGGCCGTGCGGCCAAGCGGGTGGCAAGCGGCGCTGCGTGGCAAGATTGCCATCGTGGCAAGCGGTGGCGCCTTTGACGGTCCCCTGTTTGCACTTTGTTAGGGCGGCGTGAGCGGGCATTTAATGCCTTTGTCCCCTGCCGTGGTTAGGTATGATACATCGCATAATCGCATGTAGCTGTACCAACCACTCCTTTTCCATTTTACCCTTGTCTACGTTGCCACTGTCGGAGACCCTTGAGCATATAAAAGGAGGCCCATGCGCAACGTAGAGGGGGTTCGAAAGGTTCGACACTCACGCCGGTCTCGTTAGCGGCGTGTGTGTCTTGTAGCACTCAAAGACTCCCGAAAGCAAGAACCCAATACACTCAGACATGCAGCAGTAGGAGTGTTATCTCTCCGGAGAGCTCCGAAGCTGGGTAAACCTCTCGTGTGCTTCGCCTCGATCTGCTGTTCGTGAGATCTCCGCTCCCCGTCGAACCAAAAGGGGCTCGGTCCGCCGGTCCCATAGGTGTTCGTGGGCCAGATCAGCCTGCCCCGACATCTTTGGCGCGCCAGGTAGGGGGCGTCGAGATTGTGCGAACCTGATCCGGCGTCCCACGCGAAGCTAGATCTACATCATCTTCATCGACATGCCACGAAGAAGAAGGCTTGGCGGCGGATGCTCCGTCGTGTCGAACCCACCACCACCGGAGCAAGCGGGTGGTGGGGTAGACGCCAGCCGGCGAACGAGCGGACGTCGACGGGAGTCCACGGTGCTGCCAAGTCCAAGGACAAGGCTGCGCAGACCTCGGCGTCCGTGCATGCACCGCGCCCGTCTCAGGAGGCGCGGGACCGACAGCGTCATGGTGTTCACAACGCCATACGCTCGTTGGACCAAGATCGAGCTGGTGGATCTCGGGATGCTCAAGACCAGCATGCGCGCCAACATCTTTGGCGCTTAGCGGCGCTGATCGCTGGGCGGGATGCTGCTCCTTCTAACATAGTTAGAAGTCCGAGCATATCCGCTCCTCGCGCCGTTCGCCATCGCCACCCACCACTCGGCGAAGCTTTGGCGAGAGCACAACCGCTCTGGATTACCCTCCAACAGCCGACAAGGTCGATGAATGGAGGGCCACCATTCGTAGTCTCATCGGCTTTGCCAGCAGCGGCGCTCCTTGATAGCCGAGTGCATCGCTGCCGCGGCGAGACTGCCAAACACGAGCCGATGGCGGCGAAACCGGTGGGGTGCAACCACCATGCACTCTCTCCGCCCGAAGGCCAAGATCGCCGACTTCGCCGGATCCACCTCGACAGCGACTCCACCGCATCATCGGATCCACGAGCTCGTCGTGATCAGCGCCAAACCTGAGCAGCAAGAAGAAGACGCTCGAACTTCGCGCCAGCGCCCGAAGAGAAGCGGCGTCAATTCGACAAGCCGCTGGGCCTCTGTTGACATGCATGCGCCCGGAGGAACCAGGCGACTTGCCGTCAGACGGTAGGTTGCCCTGCGTTCACTCGTGAGCTGCGGCAAGTCCGATGGCCCAGCAAGAAGAATTTCAAGCGACGCGTGCGAGAGAAATGCGACGGCAAGACGCATCCGTCGGAGTTCCTCGGCATCTACACCATCGCGGTGCAAGCTGCGGGGCGAGACGACAAGATCCTGCCAACTACTTTCCGCTGGTGCTCAAGCCCAACGTCGAGATCTGGCTCATGCACTTGCCGGACAACTCCATATCCTCTTGGGCAGATCTATGCCATCGGTTTGTCGGCGCCTTTACAGCGGCCACAAGCCCCATGGCCAAGCGATCTTCATCTGCTCGCCCGAGCGATGGAGAGCCCTGCGCAAGTACATTCAGAGATTCAGCGTCTGACACAACATCCCGGATGTCCACCCTGCCACGGTAATCAGCGCCGTTCCATCGAGCGTGCGAAACCGCGAGATGCGGGAGGAGATGGCGATGTGCAAGATCGAGAGGCGTCGATGAGCTATATGCCTGGCCGACAAGTGTGCACGCGTCTTTGAGGAAGGAGGAGACTCCCGGAGAGAATACTGAAGCAGGAGGATCGATGGTGAGGAAACCGCCCGGCAAAGAAAAACCGGCGGCGGAACAACAGAAGAAGAAAGGCAAAGATGTGCTAGTTGTTGAGCAGTCCGGCAGCGGAGGTGGCGCCAAGAAAGCCAAAGTTGGTGGCTCACGGCAAGGAGGTTGCCGCTGGCACCAACTGCCGGTATGGCGGTCGCCGACAAGCGTGACGACTCAACAAGCGATCAAGCAAGATCCATCGCACCAAGGGCCATGACCTCCAGAGCTGCAAGAGGGTCGAGCAGCTTGTCGAGCAGCCAAAGCTGAATACGAACGACGCGACAAGGAGAAGGCCCAGAAGGTGCCGGAGGAGCTAGCAAGAAACGCCCCGGCCGAGGAGGACGCCAGCAAGGCCAAGCAGCGGCAAGGAGACAGACCTCCCAGCGGCGCGACAAGGATGAAGACGGCGATGATGATGAAGACATGGATGATGGCCGAGACCGATGAGCAGGAGTTCCGAAAACCCACAGAGGTCCTGCGTTGGCGGCGGTGCTTCTCTGCATACTTCACACCGCCAGCTCAAGCGGTGGATGTGGGAAGTCAATGCGGCGAGAACCATCCGTCGAGTCACGCAGCCTCTCGAAATGGTCCAAGACGCCTATCATCTTTGATATTGAGGACCACCACGATCGGCGTAATCATGCGGTCGGGTGCTTGCCGATGTTGGTTTCACCAACTATCCGCAACCTCAAGGTCACTAAGATGCTAGTTGACGGCGGGGCCGGCTTGAACCTGATCTCCTCCGCGGTGCTCCAGAAACTCCAGATCCCTGATAGCGAGCTCGAAGAGACAGGCGCATTCCAAGGAATCAATCCGGGAAGGAGCAAGCTGAAGGGAAAGATCACGTTGCCGGTGACATTTGGCAGCGAGTTGAACTTCAGGACGGAGAGGGTCACTTTTGACGTTGCTGACTTTCCCTTGCCTTACAATGGGATACTTGGCCGTCCAGCACTCTCCAAATTCATGGCAGCCTCTCACTATGCATACAACATGCTGAAGATGCCAGGCCCGATAAGTGTCATCTCTGTCCCTGGTGACAAGAAGGATATCTGCGCCGACAAGATCTACCAGGAAGCAGCAGCTGCAACAGATTACAAGCCACTTGCTGCTGAAGCTCCCGGGGGGAAGAAGAAGACCAAGTCCGGCAAGAGCTCTGATGCCCACTCCGGCAAGCGCACCTCCTCGGAGTGCTGCGCTACCGTCGAGGACGCACCATCGAGCTCCACCGGCAAGTGTAAGAAGGCGATGGTAGCTCCACCAGAGACAAAGAAGGTGTCCGCCAAGGAGGACGGCACTGGTGGTACCTTCACCATCGCTGCCACTCTCGACCCTAAATAGGAAAGCGCGCTCGTTGCTTTCCTGCGGTAACGCCGACGTGTTTGCGTGGCAACCGTCGACATCCCGGTGTTCCTGTGAGTAATTGAGCACCATCTTTCCGTTTTTCCTCATGCGCGCCCGTCAAGCGAAAGTCGAGGAAGCGAGCGTTGGGCGCCAAGAGTTCATCGCGAAGAAATCAAGAAATTGGAAGCAACATGCCTTGTCGAGGAGTGCTCCATCCTACGTGGTTGGCCAATCCTGTAGTTGCATCGCAGGCTAACGGAAATGGAGGCTTTGTATCGACTTTACCGATGTCAATAAAGCTTGTCCCAAAGACCCATTTCCCTTGTCGCGCATCGACCAGATTGTTGACTCCACGGCGGATGTGATTTTCTTTCATTTACGGATGCATACTCGGGATATCATCGGATCTTCATGGCGTAAGAGGATGAGGAGAAGACCGCATTCATCACCCCATGTGGCACATCTTTGTTTTGTACGGATGCCCTTCGGATTAAAGAATGCCGGGTTCAACATTTGCAAGAGTAGTTCATGACGCTTTTGAGCCAAGAATCGCACAGAATGTAGAAGCCTACATGGATGACATAGTGGTCAAAAGCAAGGACAAGGCGACTCGATTCAAGATTTAGACGAAACCTTTGCAAATCTGCCAAGATCAACCTCAAGCTCAACCACGAGAAGTGTGTGTTTGGAGTCCCTTCCAGCAAGCTTCTCGGGTTCTTCGTGGTCTCGTGAGGAATTGAAGCCAATCCCGACAAGATCAAGGCCATTGAGAAGATTGAAGCACCAAAACGCGTCAAGGATGTACGAAGACTTGCCGGTTGCGTAGCTGCTCTCAGCAGGTTTATCTCTAGGACTGCTGAGCGCGCCCTGCCATTTTTCAAAATTTTGAAAAAGGCAGCTCCGATGAAATGGACTCCGGAAGCGGAGGCTGCGCTGCAGGACTTGAAGAGATACCTGTTCTCCACTCCAACACTTGTCGCACCTAAGCCACAAGAGAAGTTGCTGCTATATATAGCGGCGACCAATCAAGTGGTTAGTGCTGCGTTAATAGCAGAGAGGGAGGCGGATGATGAGCTAGCAACCATGGCAGATGCATCCAGCGACAAGCAGGGGGCTTCACAGGCAAGCTCTGGTCCCGACAAGGACGGATCAACGCAGACGCATGAGAAGATGCAGAAAAGAATGGTGCAGCGCCCAGTTTACTTTGTCAGTTCCCTCCTGCAGGGGGCTAGGTCAAGGTACTCTGGTGTGCAGAAATTGCTTTTCGGCCTCCTCATGGCCTCGAGAAAGCTGCGCCATTACTTCTGTGCACATGAGATCACAATCGTCACTCGTTTTCCGTGAAGAGGATATTGCAAAATCCGGAGGCAACAGGATTGTCGAGTGGGCACTTTGGAACTGTCAAGCTTTGGCCTCAAGTTTGAGAGCACTTCAACTATCCAAAGCGAGCATTGGCAGAGTTCATAGCGAGAATGGACGCCAACACAAGATGAAGAAATTCCAAACCAGCATCCCGTCAAGGAAGCAAGCAAAGAGTGGCTGATGTACTTTGATGGTGCCTTCTACATTGCAAAGGCGCCCGGTGCGGCGTGCTACTTGTTGCACCCACCGGAGAGCACCTCAAGTACGTAGTCCAGATGCACTTTCCCAAGGAGCAAGCAACAAACAATACTGCAGAGTATGAAGGTTTGCTTCCCGGTCTCAGGATCGCAGTAGACCTTTTGATCAAGAAACTCATTGTCAGGGGTGACTCACAGCTTGTCATCCGCCAAGTGAACAAGAGTTATCAGAGTCCGTTGATGGAAGCTTATGTTGATGAAGTGAGAAAGCTAGAGGAGCACTTTGACGGCCTACATATGGAATATATTCCAAGAGCTCAGAACTACATTGTTGATGGCCTGTCGAAGTGCGCCGCACTTAAGTTACCTGTGGAACCAGGGATCTTTGTGCTCAAGCTGACTCAACCATCTGTAACACCATCAACGGGACAGAGCAAGAAGAGGAAGTTGATTTCTGGTGACTATTTACCGGCAGAGCTTCCCGAAGCCGCTGCCAAGAAGGTCCCCAAGATCAACACCAGCGATCTTGAGGAGCGATGCTGCTCCGACAAGCCCTAGGGTTTGTTTCGTTGAAGCGAGCGCTCCCGACAAGTTTTGCTCCGGCAAGCTTGCCGAGGAACGCTCAAGCTCGGCTGAGCCGCATGTTCTCGCCGTGAAGCGGATGTTCCCGCAGCAGCAGATGTGCCTTTAGTCCTTGTTGTCGAGCCGCAAGCTCCAGCATGGGCACAGCAGATTCTCCATTTCCATCAGACAGGAGAACTTCCCGAAGAGCAAGAAGAAGCGGAAAGAGTAGCCCGGCAGTCAAGTATGTACCAGTTTGTCGACAACACACTGTACAGAAGAAGACTCAACGGTGTGAAATTGAAGTGTATTCGCCGGGAAGACGGACAAAAGCTGTTGGCAGAGATACATGGAGGCATATGTGGTCACCACATTGGCGCCAGAGCACTTGCCGGCAAAGCGTTCCGGCAAGGTTTCTTTTGGCCGACAGCCCTCCGTGATGCAACTACACAAGTAACCAAGTGTGAAGCGTGCAGTTCCATTCCAAGCAGATACACCAGCCAGCTCAAGCTCTCCGGACGATCCCTTTATCCCGCCATTTTCGGTCCGGGGCTCGACATCCTCGGCCCCTTTCCCCGAAGTCGTCGGGGCTTTGAGTACTTGTGCGTTGCAATTGACAAGTTCACAAAGTGGCCGGAGGTGGAAGCGGTGAGGAAGGTGACAAAGACAACAAGCAGTCAAGTTCTTGGTCGATTGTTTGCCGCTTTGAATCCCTAACAGGATCATCACCGACAACGGCACGCAATTCCACGAAGTCGCACCTTCATGCAAGACGTCCAAGATCTTGGCGCCAAGGTTCTGCTTCGCTTCATTGCTCATCCGAGAAGTAACGGTCAAGCGGAGAGGGCGAATGCTTTGAAGTGCTGCGCGGCTCAAGACCGTAACTTTCGACGAGGCTGCACAAGTGCGGAAGAAATCGGATCGAGGAGCTGCCGGTGGTTCTTTGGTCGATCAGACGACGCCAAATCGAGCCACCGCCGGACACCTTTCACTCTAGTCTATGGAGCAGAGGCAGTTCTCCCCACGGAACTCAGATATCGGATCACCTCGAGTGCTCGCTTATGATGAGCTTGAGCAAGAGCAGCTGCGACAAGATGACGCGCTGCTCCTTGAGGAGGATCGCCTTCAGTGCTGTCAGACGAGTTGCTCGGTACCAAGAAGCTTTGCGCCGCTACCATAGCCGCAAGGTTAATGCCGAAGTCTCGAGGAAGGCGACCTTGTTCTTCGGTAGCGTTCAGTCCGCCAAGAATTCCAACAAGTTGGCCTTGAAGTGGGAAGGCCCTTACCGGGTGAAACGAGTCACTAGGCCTGGCGCTGTCCGCCTTGAAACCGAAGATGGCATTCCGGTGAGCAACTCCTGGAACATTGAGCATCTTCGTAAGTTTTACCCGTAGGGCGCTGTTACCGGAACCTGTTCCGACAACCACCTTTTGTACAAGTCTTGCTGCTGTTGCATGTAATCCTTTGTACAAAGCCGGGCGCAGACCCCGTGCATAAGTAAAGCTAATGTGCTTCGCACATCTTGTCAATTTCATGCTTTCTACTTCTATTTTTGCATGCATTATCTGACACTTTGTGCAGCACCTATCCCCGGTAAGCAATAACGAGCCATAAGGCTCCATATCTTTATTTTCTCTTCTTTCTCTTTCTCAAAGAAAGGAAGGTTCCCTCGCCCACAAGTTTGCCGGGGGGAAAGGAGAAGATAATGGTGTGGACCAAGCGTCGCTCAAGGAAGATCAGCCTTACCGGGAAGCAAACGACAGAAAAGCTAAGTTGCTAAAGTTTGAGCAATCAGATTTAAAAATTTTAAGTTATCTTCCTCGAACGACCGTACTTTGTATGGAAAACCTGTGTGCGAAGGAACCAACTCGTAGCTAGTTGCGCCCTTACTTTGTTTCGAGTCCGCTCAACAACTTGAGTGAGCTGCGACTAGTTGCGACAAGGTTACTTGTCGGAAGCGGCACCGCCAAAGAAGCTTGGCGACGTCTCAAGACTACGGCCATGCTCAGTGCACACGACAAGTTCCCTAAAAGCATAGGGCAAAAACATACAAAGGAAGGAATCAAGTAAAGGAAATAACATAGTAATCACTACTCGAAATAGAGTTATATTACAAGATAGCATGTCGCAGCTCTAATAGATGGTTCTCATAACATGACCAGCAGCGGCAAGAAAAAGAGAAAGCGGGCGGCCTAATCTACGCGATCGCCCTCAACCCTCTTGATCCCGCTCACCCTGTCCACGATGGGTGCGACAAGGGTCTTGAGCGCCTCCACATCAGCATCCGGCGGCAAGGACTTGAGGACGTTGGTGAGGTTGAGGCCTGGATTGCGGAAGGCCGCCTTCATCAGCACCTTTTGAAGAGCTCCCGCGCAGATCTGGCGCGACTCCTCGGCCAGCTGTTTTGGGACTTCTTCCCGGAGTCGCTGGAGGGCCGTCACCACGCCCTTGAAGAATAAGCTGAGCTTGGCGCTGGGTTGGAGGTGCTCATTGGAGGAATATCCAAGATCCACCATCCCCAGCTCCGTCAGCTCCCTGTTGATGGCTGCAGCAACATCCACGAGACCCTCGGTCCAGTGCTCCACATTCTCCCTCAAGGCATTCTGGGCAGCAACAGCACTCGCCAGCAGCGCCTCGTCGGCCTTGATCTTCTCCTTCAAGGCCACCTCCTGCCTCGGGCGCCGTCCAGCGTTTGAGTCAAAGTAGTTAGCTTCAACTCAAGATCTGCGTTGGAGTCCTTGGCAGCGCTGAGCTCCTTGCTCCCCTCGGCGAGACGGCCCTGCAGCTCGCCAAGAGTGTAGGCGTCCTTCTCGCGCTCGTGCTTGAGTGCAGCAAGTTCCTCACCGCTCTCCTTGAGATTGGCCTCCAACTGCGCCACCTTCGTCTCCAGCTCCTTCTTGGCAGCCTCGGCAGCTGCGGCAGCATCCTTTGCTTCCTTGATAGCCCCGCCAAATGTTTGCTCGCGCGTGGCAAGATCCTCCTCATGGCTGTCGAGATTAACCTTCCGCTGCGCCAGCTCACCTTCCTGCGCGGACAGCTTCTCGGCAAGAAGTCATTGTTCCTCTTCAACTTTAGCCTTCTCGAGGACGAAGGCTTTGCGCTCCTCGGCGAGTTGCTCCCGCTCCTCTGCCAAGGCCCGGAGAGCTTCCTGGTTGAGGCCCCGGAGCTCCTCCGCGCGCTTCTCGATGTCCGCTCCCGCCTTCGCGACAAGCGCTTCCCGGGATTCCAGCTTGGCTTGTCGGGCGCGGTAGAGCGACAGCAGCTTCCGCAGTAGCTGCTCCTCCTCAGACTCGCCGCTGCTGCTGCTTGGCGCGTCAACCAGCGTCAGTCCAGCGGAGGCGAGCAGCTCTTCATCATAAGTTTCTCCTTGACGGCGTACCGAGCTCGGCGCCCATGGGAGCTTGATGAAGACGCCATCGCCCGGCCTTCAAATAGGCGCCGGTGGGGCTCTTGAGCCCGACCGCCGCAGCGGCCGGAGGGATCGGCGGTCGGCGTGGCGCTTAGCACTCCTGCGGCCTCGGGGTGCGTCGGTCGACCGCGGACCTCCTCAGCCTCTGCGGCGGCAGCTGGCGGCCTCTTCGCGGCCCGGGCTCGTCGGCGCCCGGCTTCTTCTTGATGGCGGTGGCGTCGTCAATATTGTTGCGTCCACCTCGCCGGCGGCCTCGGTCTCCATTGGCTCTGTGGCGGATGGATTTGACGAAAATGAAGAAAAGTCAAGCAAATATTCAAAAAGAAAATCAGAAGAAGAAGAACACAAGGGAAGTTTTCAAGCAAGAGGATTACCTGTGCTAGGGTCTGCAGTCATGGTCTCCGCCGCCAGGGGATCGCTGGTGCCATCCCTTACCGGAGAACTGCCCCTTGCCGGAGAAGTCTCTCTTGCCGGAGAACGCTCCCTCACCGGGGAATCCTCCCTTGGCGGTGTAGTCGAGCAGAAGGAGGCTGCTCTGCTCCTACACAAATCAACAAATGATATCAAGAAGAAAGGGCACCCATGCACGCCGAACAACCAGAAGTAAACCATATACTTACTGTTGGGGCTGCACCGGGGCTGCTTTGAGGAAGAGTTGCCGCGTCCGGCAAGGTGGTCTCGGACGCGCCTCCTGCTGTCGCGGTGGGTTCGTCCTCGACGACAATCACCGGGGTCTTGGCCCTCTTCCACGCTCTCTGGGCCAGCGTCCTGAGAAGGAATGAGTTCAGAATGAAGCAAATCAGATACAAGACAAAGCAACAAGCCGAAGAACTACAAATGCAGCAAAGAATCTTACTCTTCTTCTTCCTCGTCGGAGCTGAGCGCGGAGAGGTCAATTCTGCCCGCCTCCAGACGACAAAGGCGGAGGAGTAGTTTCCTTGGCCGCTTGGGAAGCAGGCGGTGGTCTGTGAAGGCCCCGCTCCGATTGCCGCAGCAGCGTGAGGTGCTCCCTGCAACAATGCTTGCCGCGGTGGAGCGGCGCCGCGCTGGCTGTGTCTGCCTGCCGCCCGCCACGTCTCCGGCCTTGCGAAGACTCCTTCTTGGTGGAGCTGGGGCTCCGCCATGCAAGCTGCTTGGAGGTGGGAAGGATGCGCCCTCGGCGGGCTCGCTCGACTCAGATTCAGGCTCGGCAAGCTCCTCCTCGCCGGCAAACTCCTTTCGCTCGACAAGGCTTGCCGCCTCTGCTGCCTCTGCCTCCTCCATGGTGAATCGAACTTCGCCGCGGCGGCCTGCCGCTTCTTCCAACTGGTGGCGATGCGCTGCATCTCATCATCGGTGGTGTCGCGGGTGAGGCCCCTCTGTTCATCGGGGCGGACCGGCATTTCTACCAGATTGTCAAAGAACTGCCGCACGACATCATCTGCCGGCTCTTGCCAAGTTGGGACAATGCCATGCGAGTCGCACAACGGCATCATTGCACGGATGCGGTCAAGCGAGGAATTGTTGCACAGCGGAACGACGCCTCTCAGCAACCTAAACATATCTGGATGATCAGGATCGGGCTTGAACGGCTCCAAGAGCATCGCGTCAAGTTCCAAGACGGTGAAGTTGAAGTTGAGGCCTGGGCGCAGCCTCATGATATCTGCCGCGTTCTGAAACTCCCAGGCGGGTCTCCTCCTCTCCTGCAAGGGGGCGATGCGGCGGTGAAGAAAGTCTGCGCCAACGGTGCCTACGGTGAGCCCGGCAAGTCTAAGGCGAAGGATTCGGTGATCGCAATCTTCAGCCTAAGCGTCTTCCGGGCCAGATTGCTCCAATCTTTGCCAAGCACCACTGGGTTTGGCACTGGGCGGTAAATGGCTGCGGGTTCTCCTCGACAATCCAGCACCAATCCGCCCTCCATTCCTCCTATTTGCTATGGAGCTCTCCCTCCAGATAGGCTTCCTTCTTGCCGACCCTCGAGATCCAAGCGATTCCTCCCAAGAAGAGGCTCCCCTCTCTCAACTCGGGGTATAAAGAAGTGGCGGAAAAGGGCTACATTTGGATGGACTCCGACAAAGTTTTCGCAGAGATGTGCGAAAACTGCCATGGTCAGAACAACATTGGTGGTGAAATCAAGGGGGCGGAACCCGTAGGTGTTCATGATGTCACAGAAAAATTCAGAGAAAGGCGGGCAGAGCCCGCAGTAGAAGAAGAGCGCGAAGAAGGGATACCCATCCGGAGCCAGTTCCGAAGCAGCAGCTGGGAGTACCTTCGTGCGTGGATGCGCTCGCGTCTCCGTCGACCAGAAGAGGTAGTAGTTCTCCCTCAGCTCCTCATGGCCCGGGGGAAGATTGCCCGCTCCTTCCATGGCGCCGCAAGCCGCTGCGCCTCACCGACTTCACGGCCTTCCCCTTGTCGACTTCGGAGCCATGGCGGAGGTGGTGGGGGAGATCGGCGGCATTAGTGATGCTGGTGGCGATGGGGGGCGGAGCGCTGCTCTCTTTTCAGCCTTGGGAAGAAGGGGGGAGCAGCGGAGGTTTTCTCGAGATTGGACAAGAATCGGGCGAGATGGGCGGACTGCCCTGTTTCCCCGCTTATAAAGAGGGAGGCGGACGTTCCGTTTTTCCGAATAAAGAAACTACCCACGATCTCACCCACGATCTCTCACACGACGCCGCATTCGACACGTGCCGTTCGTGGAGGGCGTGGTGGGTCCGGGGTGAGTAACGGCGTGACCCAGGTCGCGTGTGCCCGTGCCCTGCTTTTGGGCTCGCCCAACAGCCGCTGCACTGTGTGTAGCCCAGGCCCGGGGCTCCTGTTGGTGTGCTAGAGTAGGGGTACCCTAGTATCCCGAACTTGTGCAGGCAGTTGCAGCCCTCCGGCAAGGCTTACCGGTGACTGCCAAGGTCCTCCGTGGTTCCTTTGGAGCCATTCAAGAACAAAGTATTCAAGCCAAGGAGACAAGGCCCGGCAAGAGGAGCTTGCCGGAAGGCCACCCAAGGCACCTAGGGACAAGGCCCGGCGAGAGGAGCTTCTTGCCGAAGGCCCGGTGAGCGACAAGCTTCGGGCGCGACAAGACAACAACCGCAAGGCGCTTGCCGCAGCCACCACTCAGACTGCGCTCCAAAGACGTCCACTAACGTGTCGCCCTGGGACCTTTCCAGGCGCGCGTGGCAGGAGGCCGTGCGGCCAGCGAAGCGCGGTGGCAAGCGGCGCGTGGCAAGATTGCCATCGTGGCAAGCGGTGGCGCCCCTGACGGTCCCTGTTTGCACTGTTAGGGCGACGTAGACGGGCATTTAATGCCTTTGTCCCCTGCCGTCGGGGTTAGGTATGATACATCGTACACCGCATGCAGTAGCTGTACCAACCACTCCTTTTCCATTTTTACCCTTGTCTACATTGCCACCTGTCAGAGACCCCTTGAGCATATAAAAGGAGGCCCATGCGGAACGTAGAGGGGGTTCGAAAGGTTTGACACTCACGCTCGGTCTCGTTAGCAGCGTGTGTGTACTGTAGCACTCAGCGCTCCTGAGCAAGAACCCAATACACTCAGACATGCAGCAGTAGGAGTGTTATCTCTCCAGAGAGCTCCGAAGCTGGGTAAACCTCTCGTGTGCTTCGCCTCGATCTGCTCTTCGTGCGACCTCCGCTCCCCGCCGAACCGAAAGGGGCTCGGTCCGCCGGTCCCACAGGTGTTCGTGGGCCAGATCAGCCTGCCCCGACAGCTTGCCGGGGTGAAGGAAGAATCAGCCGCAACGGGGAGGGGGGCTCGCCGGAGAGGTACCCCACTATCTATCTTAGGGTTCAGGATGGGGGCGATGGTCGCCGGCGGTGGCGGGGCGGTGGCGTGGGGATCGCCGGAGATAAAGCTTGGGGGGGGGGGCCTAGAGGGATGGCCGGGGCGGCGGTGGACCTGCAGTGGGGAGTGTTTTCGGGGCAGGCGGGGCGGCGCACCGCCGGCCGCAGGCAGCGTGGGGCTGCTGTTTGGCCGGTGGTGGCTGGCGGCTCAGGGGGTGGAGGTTGAAGATGAACCGTAGGCCCTAGATTTCGTATCCAACGGCTGCAAAATCGACTGACCAGAGATGAAAAAGTCAGTCGACCGACATGTAGCCTCACCTTGCTAGTGCATTCAGTTTCGACAGCAAAATTCAGTTTCGATAGTTAAGTTTAGTTTCGACCGTTAAATTCAGTTTCGACAGTTAAGTTCAGAGATGAGCGGCTGATGTATTTTACATCTAGCACTTTGTGGTTATGTATTTTACGTCATGTATTGGAGATGCTATTAGAATTCCACTCAGGTAACGTTGTTCGTTGTCTCTCTTGTCTCGCTTCAGCCTCGGCGTCATACAACTCACCGAAGCTGCTCCAACGATTTAAACCCTCCATCATAAGCGGAGCGATACCTCGGGTTCCATCTCCGCACGCCTAAGATCTTCTTCCCTCCTCCAACAGCCAAGTCAGCCGGAGCATCCTCACCGGCCAACCCAATCACGCTGAGATCGACATGGCTTCGCCAAAGAGGTTGTACACTTGTTGCATCTCTTTTTTACTCTACATGTTATATATAATGTCCACTGAGCACTCATTGTAACGGGAAATACGATTATTTTATCCTACTATATGACAAGCAGTGAGGTACCATGAAACTTAGCTACCGTGATGGACTCTCTTGAATGCCATCATTATTTATCTCTGCGTGTTTGAGTTGTGCATTTGTCGATGGGCCTGGGAGTTGAGCTAGTATGGAAGTGGCATGGGTCCAAAGTAATAGAAGTAGCACAAAAACATTTTTTTAGTGTAGGATTTTCCTTAGTCAAGCCTGCCTGCTAGAATCGCCAGTGCTTGAAAGGAAAAGTGAATGAAAAACATCAGAATTGGAAAGTTTCCGATGGTACTACTTTTCATGAATTTTTGGTGCAAAGGAATGGAGCAAAGGAAAACTGTAGGATTTGTTCCTTTAGTGTCTCCTTGAAAGAAAAACCGTAGGAATTCTAATTTCCACTTCTCCTCCTTTTCATATTCTTATTCATCAAGCACAAGACTAAGAGATAGTAGCATAATAGCATTATAATTGTACATTTTCTTGTGGTTTGACTTAATCTCACCATGCTTTTTTGCATCCTGTGATCTTCCAATTGTTGTGAATCAAACACCCAGTTAGCGGAAATCTGTGTTTTTAAATTCTCTGCTTTGCACGTGCATTCCTATCCTATTCCTGTCTATTTCCTATCCTGCATTGTTAGAGTCCTCAAATTCAAACAAGCCCTTCATGAATTACTTACATTACGGATATGTGTCAAAGAAAACCTTGTGTGGTTTGTCCTGCTCCTGCAGCGATGTGTTCCACCCCAGCTCAGCTGCTCCAACGAAGGAAGGGTTCACCAAAGCAGGGATCCGCTCTCCAGACTGTCTTTCTCCGCCTCAGATCTTCTTCCCCACGCCGGCAGCTCACGGCAATCGCATTACCATCATCAAGCGAGAAGATGACCTTGAGGACTACACGGGTCCACAAGAGAGGTCGCACTCTTCCGTGTATGCTTACGTTATGCGTCGCTTAATATGATGACATGCTACATTATCGTCGTGTTCACCTATTAGACTCTGAGTCAGGTCCAAACTAATGCTGAAACTTGAGTTTTTAAATGGTTGTGGGGTACATATTGGGGCAGCAATCAGTACTATCTGTCTACTATCTGGTTAATCTTGATTGTCTACTATGAGTTTCATGTTGGGTGCAAACAAACATTAAAGGAGCCATTATCTGTATTTTTAACTAAAGCTATTATCTGCCTGCTATCATTGGTTTTGGGTCTATCCATAGTTTGCTACCATCACTCTGGATTTGTGCATGCACTACTTACATAATCTCACTATATTTCATTCCTATGCATGCTAGCTATTGTACACAATGGAACTGATCATGTAGAGCAAAAGAGACGAGCCTTGCGTGGCAATAAAATTTCATGCAGATGTCGTTCCATGGTGGGCGCAAAGGCAGCCCCCCTCCACCCATTTCGGATCGTAATCAAGAGGAAGATAACTGTTATGAGGGGGATTCAGAAGGAGAAGACCACTCCTATTTACCACATGAGGTCTTTGCTCTAACTTGGCATGCTGATGTTGGTAATATCATGCATATGGTGCCTTGAATTGCTTACTGCATACATTGAAGATGTCATCTGCTTAGTTTAGACATGCTTTGTGTCAATGCCATCTGTTTAGTTTCTTTATCGTATATGTGAATCATCTGATGCCATCTTGTCTAGCCAGGCATCATATATGTGAATTCTGCAATGCCACCCTGGTTAGCCAGTCATCTTATATGTGAATTATATCATGCCATCATTTTTTTATTACGTGTTAAATTTGTCAACAATTTTAGTACATTCAATTACTCTTCCTGTGCATCAGCCATTTGGCACGGTCATGGAAAAATATGGAGTGGAAACAAGGTCTTCAGAGCAGACAATGCTATCTGACTAAGCGCATGTCTTCTTTGGTTACCGATAGCTCCTCGAGAGGAGGATTCGAGGACAGATGACCAGTCATATCCCCCGAGGTGCATGCCCTAACTTGGCAGGGTTATGTTGCTCATATCGTGCGTATGCTATCTTGCATTGCTATGTCATTTTCTTAGTTTAGACATGCTTTGTGTGAATGCCACCTGTTTAGTGTCTAATTACCATATATGTGTCAGGACCCCGATTCCAAGTCACATCGATCTAGCCGGTAACACCTCATATCACTTTGCGGCCTCACGCACGGTATTCCCACGGGTGTCGCCTTACCATGGCCCGGGGCCGTTTGCGCCTTTTGGCTCACGTATATGATAGTGCCGCTAGCATCCATATGACAGAAAACCCGGGCCGACATGGCTAGTCATGAACCCAAAGCGGCACTAACCCATGGGGACAGGCAAACATGAATCAACTTCGAGCATGTCGGTCAGCAGCGTGTGAATCCGGGCTGTAGTACCGGGCTAACAGGACTCCGGGAACCCGGGCTGTAGCAGGTTAGGCAGGACTCCAGAGTCACCGCGTGACATTTCCCCGAAGGGACAGACACAGGAACAAAGTGAAACACATGCCGGCTAGTCAAGCGTCCTGAGTAGTAGTGCTGGGCTAGCAGGACTCCGGTGAACCGGGCTGTAGCGGACTACTATGGCTCAAGGAAGCACTAGACTACATTTCCCCATAAGAGAGGCTGCCAAGGATAAACAACTAGATTGTCGGATCCCACACATACCAAGCATTTCAATCATACACACAATATGCTCGATATGTGTAAATACAACATGGCATCACAACAAAACTCTATGACTCAAATATTTATACAATAGGCTCCGAGGAGCTAGATATTACAAACATGGGTCTCATGACCCAACATTCAGAGCATACAAGACAAAGCACAAGCGGAAGCCTAACATGTCTGAGTACAGACATCTACAAATGAAAAAGGCTGAGAAGCCTGACTATCTACCAGATCCTGCCGAGGGCACAAGATCGTAGCTGAGGTAACAAGCTAAACATCGAAGTCCACACGGAACTACTAGTGAGACTGAAGTCTCTCTGCAAAAACATAAAATAGGCAAACGTGAGTACAAATGTACCAAGCAAGACTTACATCAGAACTAACTACATATGCATCAGTATCAATAAAGGGGGGTGGTGGAGTTTAACTGCAGCAAGCCAGCTTTGACTCAGTGGCTATCCTGAACTACGACTGCAAGTAACTCTTTTGAGGTGGCGCTGCGAGTCCACATATTCACCATATCAATACACCACTATGGATCCGCTCCGTCTCCCTACGAGAACGCCATCCATAGCACTCACGCTTATCTTGCGCATTTTAGAGTATCCACTTTCACTTGTCTCCGAACTGCACAGCAACCTTGAAGTCCTTTACAGCGGACACGGCTATTCGAATAGATGATGTTAACCTGTAGGGTGTACTTCTTCACACGCTCTCACCACTTATCGCCGTTTACACGACATGTACTCGACAACCTTCAAGCGGAAGCCCAGCGAGGGTGTCGGCCACGACTGACTAACCACACAAGTTTCTCGTCGGGTTTATCGCCTATTCGGGTTCCATCCGCAAGAAGATCCGGCGGGGTGTCGCTCACGGCCCCAAACGATGTGTCTGAGGTTCCAAGCCCACCAAACGGGCGACGCTTGGCATACGACCACGGTGCCTAGTCTGTCCCAAGCCCACATGCATCGGGTGCCACTTGGTAGACTACTAACACAACCTACAAACACCGGAAACTAGTTACAACTCACGGATAGAGATCGAGTTGATTAATAAGTCGAGAGGGTTCGAAAGCACGGAACCCAATGTGTGGTAGTAACTGTTCATGGATCGAAACACGTAACTCAGTTCCTGAGAACGGCTGCAATGAGACAACCCTCCATGTACTCCCACATGGCCTGTCACCGCTACCTTTACCAAATCGTGTTCACACACTTAGCTCTCACACAGTAGGACATGTTCACCACATTCAAATTCATCCCCGATGAATCAGACCTGACTCAACTCTAAGCAATAGCAGGCATGACAAACAAGCCTGAATGAGTAGGCACATCAGGGCTCAAACAACTCCTACTCATGCTAGTGGGTTTCAGCTATTTTCTGTGGCAATGACAGGTCATGCAGAAGAAAGGGGTTCAACTACCGCAGCATGTAACAGTTGAAACATTGTTGTCCTAATGCAGTAAAAGAGAGCAGGAGCGAGAGAGTGGGATTGTATCGAAATGAACAAGGGGGTTTTGCTTGCCTGGCACTTCCGAAGATAATATAGCTCTTCATCAGTGTCATCGATCACATCGTCGGAACCACGTCTAACGAGAGGGGACAAACACCGGCAAACAAGGAAGAACACAATTAATGCAATGCAACAATTATAATGCATGATTATGACATGGAAATATGATGTTATTTGGCCTAATGCAACTAGCAACACAATTAAATGTAGTTGGTTTGAACCCAAGGTTCAAATTCAAACTACACATATGGTTATTTAAATGACATTCATATGATTTGTCCTAAACAGTATCTATAAGTTGTTCTAACATGCATGAAAATCGTACAAATGGATAGATTGGATTTTTCTAATCATTTTTCATATATAATTTATCTTATTTGGAGTTACGATTGAATTTCTATGATTTTTTAAACTTTCGGATATTTTCTGAATTAAACTAATCATTTAAGATTTATTTAAATTCCAGAAAAGGATTACTGTGTCAGCCTGACATCATCATGACGTCAACAGGTCAACGGGGCACGGTCCAGGTCACACCTGACCAGTTAGGCCTGCTGGTCAGTGACCCGGTGCCAGTTTGTCTCACAAACAGGTGGGGCCAGTCAACGGTGACGTCAGCGGGTCAACTGATGTGTGGGGTCCACTGTGTTTAGGCTAAAACTTAACAGGAAATAAACTGTGGTTAATTTATGTCACGGGGCCCACTTGTAAGTGGGTCAGGGGGTTAAATTAGGGGCGTCATTAGCAGCTAACGACATAGCCACGCCAGCCACCGGCGTTTAGCCGGCGACACAAACCGCGGCGAGACGTCGGGTTCGCGCTTCTGAGGCACCGCTTAGGGCGCCGTTGGGTTCTACGGCGAGCTGGAAGTGCGCCGCATCCAGTGGTGTAGGAGGTTGTGTGCGGGGAGGCCAGAAACGACGGCGATGACGACAACCGCGGTGGCCGGAGTTCGGACCTCGGCGAAAATGGCGTTATAGTGCGCGGGAGGGTTAGCGGATGGGTGTGCTCGGCTCCTGGGAGCGTGCTGAGTGCGTTGATAGGCTCGGACGCGAGTGGCGGTGGCTAGAACAACGGCGGCGTCATGGGCGGCGGAGCCGAGCTCTCGGCCATGGCGGAGATGCATCCTGGAGCTCGCGAACGCGAGGGGGAAGAGAGGGTTTCGGCACGAAGGCTCACAGCGGGTCTGGCAGCAACAACGGCGGGATGCTCAGCGGGCTCGGGGAGGCTTCAGAGTCAGCGAATCGTCGGTGGCGATCCATGGCTGAAGGTTGAAGACGACGGCCTAGGCGAGGCTGCGGCGCGTCTGGCGTCACATGGCTTGGTCGAGAGGAAGAGGGAGTCGTGGCGGAGCCTCTGGGCGATACGGAGAGGGGTAGGGTGGCCGGTGGCGGCCGTAACGGCGAGCGGCGGCGACGGGCGTGTTCGGTCGTGCTCGGAGAGGGAGCTAGAGGAGAGGGAGAGAGCTCCAGAGTGAGGGGAGTTAGAGGGGTCGAGGCGGTCCAGAGCGAGGGACCCGGCACGGGAGGCCAAGCAGGAGGTGGCGCTGCCGCAGCATGCATGCTGCAAGCAACTCCCTCTTGGCCGCAGCTTGAAGAAGCTTCTTTGGAGCTAGTGGGCCGGGCCTCTCCGTGGGCTGGACCAGCAGGTTCGGCCAGTGGATCGGACAGGTAAGCTCCGGTAAGGTTGCTCTGTTTTATTTTTCTCGTTATGTTTTCTTTTGTTAAATATTCTGCCACTGCTCAAAATTCAAAACAATTTCAAAAGCAGGACAAAACCCTTTGAATAATTTTATGTTGCAAAATGGACATTTCCAAATGCATATAAAATGTTTCAAAGATATTTGAAATTATATTCTAGTTATATGAATATAACTCAAATTCAAATAGCTATTGATTTAAATTCAGAGTCCCAAAAATAAATCCTTAAAAATGTTCCTAAATTCTGGTTTGATATATAGCTCTTGCGTAAAATTCTCAAACATTGCAAAAGGACATCTTGGAAACAAAGAATGAGATTTCCGTGGTTCTTTGCCCTTCTTTTTAAGTTTATGAGGCTTCCACTTTCCTCAATTCCAAGTTTCAGAAATTTAGACATGATGCAAGCAAGGTACAAACACTAGGCATCACCAGAAGCTAGGGATGTGACAGCTCACCCCTACTAAACAAGAATCTCATCCCGAGATTCAGGTCGTGAGGTAAGAAGGCAAAGGGACACAAGCTAATACAATCTTCACGATCCAGATGTCTTTCTCGAGGATATTGATTCATTGCATCTCGTTGACCTCGACGTCTTGCTTTGAGATCTACATCCAACATGACAACGAGAAGAAAGGGATGATTTTAGAAGAATCGATCTTCTTGAGGTTCGAACAATTTAGGATCATCTTAATGATCACAAGGTCAACTCACGGAATGAGACATAGAAACATCTCTGGAACTAAGAGGCAAAACATGCATGAGGAGCGACAGAAGAAACAATTTGACGAGGGTTTCAAAGTAGCGAGGAAATTGCCATGAATCCATAACGGGGCACCTCAGGGAAGGTGACTCGAAGAACTATTCCCTTAGGTGGCAAAAAGAATTACTTTTGATACAAAGATCATTGAAATTATTTATACCAGCCTAAGGCAATCCCAAACGATCGTGTGAATGAATTCGAAAGAATGGCATACTCATACCAGAATGGATGATGTGGACTACCTTGTTGAAGACAACGCAATGGATGATTTTTCTTATCATTAGGAATGGATGGGATCCTTGGTAGGACCACCTCTGAAGATGATCCTGAACAACAATTGCTGAGAAGGGCAATCCAAGGGGAACTGGTACAATGGCGGTGCAAGCTGAGAACAAAACACAATCATTGAAATGTTCTAACCATCATATCTGCACGAGATTCAGATCTGGTTAGTAACAGGATTCTTCGGACTCAACATGTCTCAAGAAGAAAGTTTGCAACACAATTCAACGAGATGATGTTGCAAGATTCTCGGAATTGAACTACGATAGCAAGCTCCAAAACATGAGCTGGTTCCGCTACATACATGTGAACATGTTGTCCCGGACAAGCATGACCACATAGTAGTCTTATAACAAAACACTATCGAGTTCCGGAGGGAATCATTAGCGAGGGTAGCGAAGTCCTAGCATAAGTCATGATTCTTAAGAAGGAACTTCTTCACCTTGAACAAATCAATCAGTGGCTTGGTGTGCTAGGAACACATATGGAGTGGAGGTAATTAATCTACCAAACCATAGAATACTTCGCACGTATGCATGACCGACTTGGGATGATTCCAAGGGAAACAAAACAAACCTTGCTCAAATTCATGGCGGCAACTTACACCTAATGCACGTGAACTTGGAGAAAGTCACTTCTTTCATCCAAGCATAAGCTTCATGAACGGAACACGAAGGCATTGCTTACAAAGTTTCCAACACTAGGTTGATGTTCAACATGAATCATGGGGGAGACAAAATCTTTGGCGATGGGCTCAACGGCAACTCATCGGAATTTCCATATCACTGGACTTCCACCATCATGTGAACACGGTGATAGCATTGATCAGACCAAAAGATGTAACGGTGTATGCTCGAGGAATCAACCACGAGTAAGACAACATTACGAACATCGTTGGTTCTGATTTGACTTGACAATAGCCCATACTCAAGTCAAAGTTTTGACAAGGCAATAGATCCAACAACTGATCACGAGGACCAATCAATGGAGATATCATCTTTCTTCAACACACACACGCACAGAAGATATCCTTTAGAGATGAACTAAGTTAAACAAAGCTTTATCTTCCAACTCTCCAAGTTGTTGTCTAGCTCAACTAACTAGCTCAGGGATATCCAACACAGATTCTTGGAGAATGGGTGGTTTAGAGGAAAACCAATATGATCACGAACTCAACATAGCGGTCAGGTGACAACCTGGTGACACTTCCGAGAAGATTTTCGGAACATCATGAACCACCGGTATGTCTCTAAGCTCGAGAACAATCTTGCTTTTCAAGGCAAGACGACATGATCAGAAGAGTGAGGGATTGACACAGTCCTAACTCATTGATCGATGAGTGCACCGGAAATAAGGGCTAGGTAGCACAGTCTAGCTTAGAATGATGATTCAATAACCAACACGCTAAGAACGAAATTATTGTCCTTTAACTACCAAGCAACAAGGTTGCTAGGAGTATTGATTTCACACATCATAGTTCACCAGAGGGCATTCTTTGCAACAACACGGAGCCGAGAAATGAATAATGAGGGCGAGAAGTATCACCGTATCAAGAGTTCATAAGAGGTGGTGCAATTCTCATGACAATCCCGACATAAAGAGGGCAACACTCCTGTGGTAGGATGTAACAAAAGCTGGATTGGCATTTTGATCTGCGAAGTACAACTACTTTGATCCAATCCTAAAAATGGATGAGATACTGGAGTTTGATTCTCCTGGTCATTCTAGGATAGAATGGCTTGACGGACCACAAGAGTAATGGCATCGATGATCGAATGCACACATACCCTTGACTATCAATTGATAGACGAGGGTCAGAAGACAACTAAAGAGGGACAACTCAAAGGAACATACGATTTTCTGAGTTGTGGATGCATAGATTAGTATGTCGAGCAAAGTTCAACATTTCTTCCGGATAACCCATGTGGAGAAGGTAGAACTGGCAGATTCGCAATATAGAATGGAGAACTCATCAAGAGCACTCTGGTTGTGATCTTTTGGTTCAAAGAACTTCTGCCAAGAGTGGTTCATGGTATTTAGAAGAATGATGTACCACAGACCTCGAGGACTATCGCAAAGGTTACTAATATCCTAAAGGTACGAGCAAGACTATCAACACGAGGTAAGTAGAGTGAATCTTGGGTCAAGAACCCAGGAGTAGAATACCTACTACTAAATGGCATCACGGGATGCTTTCGAGATTGGTGGCGTAATCATCACACCGGGAACACAAAACATGGCTAGATTACTAGGTGACTCCCTAAAACACCTAGGGTCATAATACTAACTCCAACATATATGTCGAGGCAATAGAGTACCTCAACTCGACAATTAGTGTGCTTATTCTGACCAAAAGAACACCGTGAACAGGAAGGAAGAATTTGCAAATGCATCGAGATAGTTTAGAAACACAGGATGACTCGACACAGCATAACGGCTGTAAATGCTCAAAAGATTTGAGACATGCTACAAAAATGGTGGCATAACCACTCAGAAGCACAATATCAAGGGTTCGAGATCAATAGTTAACATACGGAAGTAGTAGGAACTGAAATGAAGCTTAAATCCAACAGTTCTATGACTCTACGGATTAGTAACACGTGATCCTGATAGATAGATGAGAAGGCCTAGTTCTTAATCCCCATAGAAAAGAAGAGGTTGACTCAGATCAGTAGGGCATAAGGTAAAGGAGTAAAAAGAGCCTTACGTTCCCTTCCACAATCAATTCCCTTATATAACTAAAGCATTTCTAGACTCAACTTCGACCAGTTTGTCTTGGTAATCCTACAGCAACGGGCTCGATACCAAAGCTGTCAGACCCGATTCCAAGTCACATTGATCTAGCTGGTAACACCTCATATCACTTTGCGGCTTCACGCACGGTATTCCACGGTGTCGCCTTACCATGGCGGGACCGTTTGCGCCTTTTGGCTCACGTATATGATAGTGTCGCTAGCATCCATATGACAGAGAACCCGGGCCGACATGGCTAGTCGTGAACCCAAAGCGGCACTAACCCATGGGGAAAGGCATACATGAATCAACTTTGAGCATGTCGGTCAGCAGCGTGTGAATCCGGGTTGTAGCACTGGGCTAACAGGACTCCGGGAACCCGGGCTGTAGCAGGCTAGGCAGAACTCCGGAGTCACCGCGTGACATTTCCCCGAATGGACAGACACAAGAACGAAGTGAAACACATGCCAGCCAGTCAAGCGTCCTGAGCAGTAGTGCTGGGCTAGCAGGACTTCGACGAACCGGGCTGTAGCGGACTACTATGGCTCAAGGAAGCACTAGACTACATTTCCCCATAAGAGAGGCTGCCAAGGATAAACAACTAGATTGTCGGATCCCACACATACCAAGCATGTCAATCATACACACAATATGCTCGATATGTGTAAATACAACATGGCATCACAACAAAACTCTATGACTCAAGTATTTATACAATAGGCTCCGAGGAGCGAGATATTACAAACATGGGTCTCATGACCCAACATTCAGAGCATACAAGACAAAGCACAAGCGGAAGCCTAACATGTCCGAGTACGCACATCTACAAATGAAAAAGGCTGAGAAGCCTGACTATCTACCAGATCCTGCCGAGGGCACAAGATCGTAGCTGAGGTAACAAGCTAAACGTTGAAGTCCACACAGAACTACTAGTGAGACTGAAGTCTCTCTGCAAAAACATAAAATAGGCAAACGTGAGTACAAATGTACCCAGCAAGACTTACATCAGAACTAACTACATATGCACCGGTATCAATAAAGGGGGGTGGTGGAGTTTAAGCTATGACAAGCCGACTTTGACTCGATGGCTATCCTGAAATCATTTGCAAGTAACTCTTTTGAGGTGGCGCTTTGCGAGTCCACATATTCACCATATCAATACACCACTATGGATCCGCTCCGTCTCCCTACGAGAACGCCATCCATAGCACTCACGCTTATCTTGCGCATTTTAGAGTATCCACTTTCACTTGTCTATGAACTGTACAGCAACCTGTAAGTCCTTTACGCGGACACGGCTATTCGAATAGATGATGTTAACCACAGGGGTGTACTTCTTCACACACGCTCTCACCACTTATCGCCGTTTACACGACATGTACTCGGCAACCTTCAAGTGGAAGCCCAGCGAGGGTGTCGGCCATGACCTGACTAACCACACAAGTCTCTCGTACAGGTTTATTGCCTATTCGGGTTCCATCCACAAGGAGATCCGGCCGGGGTGTCGCTCATGGCCCCAAACGATGTGTACAGGGTTCCAAGCCCACCAAACGGGCGACGCTTGGCATACCCGGCCAGGATGCCTAGTATGTCCCAAGCCCACCTATACCGGGTGCCACTTGGTAGACTACTAACACAACCTACAAACAGCAGAAACTAGTTGCAACTCCTAGACAGAGATCGAGTTGATTAATAAGTCGAGAGGGGTCGAGTTACCGGAACCCAGTGTGTGGTAGTAACTGTTCATGGATAACAAACACAGAACTCAGTTCCTGAGAACGGCTGCAATGAGACAACCCTCCATGTACTCCCACATGGCCTGTCACCGCTACCTTTACCAAATCGTGTTCACACACTTAGCTCTCACACAGTAGGACATGTTCACCACATTCAAATTCATCCCCGTTGAATCGGACTGACTCAACTCTAAGCAATAGCAGGCATGACAAACAAGCATGAATGAGTAGGCACATCAGGGCTCAAACAACTCCTACTCATGCTAGTGGGTTTCATCTATTTACCGTGGCAGCGACAGTCATGCAGAGGAAAGGGGTTCAACTACCGCAGACATGTAACAGTTGAAACATTGTTGTCCTAATGCAGTAAAAAGAGAGCAGGAGCGAGAGTGGGATTGTATCGAAATGAAAAGGGGTTTTGCTTGCACGGCACTTCCGAAGATAATATAGCTCTTCATCAGTGTCATCGATCACATCGTCGGAACCACGTCTAACGAGAGGGGACAAACACCGGCAAACAAGGAAGAACACAATCAATGCAATGCAACAATTATGATGCATGATTATGACATGGAAATATGATGTGATTTGGCCTGATGCAACTAGCAACACAATTAAATGTAGTTGGTTTGAACCCCAAGGTTCAAATTCAAACTCCACATATGGTTATTTAAATGCCATTCATTTGATTTGTCCAAAACAGTAGCTATAAGTTGCTCTAACATGCATGAAAATGGTACATATGGATAGATTGGATTTTTCTGATCATTTTTCATATATAATTTATCTTATTTGGAGTTACGGTTGAATTTCTATGATTTTTCAAAGTTTTGGATATTTTCTGAATTAAACAAATCATTTAACATTTATTTAAATTCCAGAAAAGGATTACTGCGTCAGCCTGACATCATCATGACGTCAGCAGGTCAACGGGGCACGGTCCAGGTCAAACCTGACCAGTTGGGCCCGCTGGTCAGTGACCCGGTGCCAGTTTGTCTCACAGACAGGTGGGGCCAGTCAACGGTGACGTCAGCGGGTCAACTGACGTGTGGGGTCCACTGTGTTTAGGCTAAAACTTAACAGGAAATAAACTGTGGTTAATTTATGTCACGGGGCCCACTTGTAAGTGGGTCAGGGGGTTAAATTAGGGGCGTCATTAGCAGCTAACGACATAGCCACGTCAGCCCGCTGGCGTTTAGCCGCCGGTGACACAAACCACGGCGGAGACGCGTCGGGTTCGCGCTACGTATGCGGTTGGGTTCTACTGGCGAAGCCGAAGTGTGCCGCATCCAAAGGATGCAAAGCGGTTGGAGTGCGGAGGCCAGGAACGACGGCGACGACGACAACCGCGGTGGCCGGAGTTCGGACCTCGGTGAAAACGGCGTTATAGTGCGCGGGAGGGTTAGCGGATGGGTGCGCTCGGCTCCTGGGAGCGTGCTGAGTGCGTTGATAGGCTCGGACGCGAGTGGCGGTGGCTAGAACAATGGTGGCGTCATGCGCGGCGGAGCCGAGCTCTCGGCCATGGCGGAGATGCATCCTGGAGCTCGCGAACGTGAGGGGGAAGAGAGGGTTTCGGCACGGAGGCTCACAGCGGGTCTGGCAGCAAGATCGGCGAGATGCTCAGCGGGCTCGGGGAGGCATCAGAGTCGGTGAATCGTCGGCGGCGATCCATGGCCGAAGGTTGAAGACGATGGCCTAGGCGAGGCTACGGCGTGTCTGGCGTCAGGTGGCTTGGTCGAGAGGAAGAGGGAGTCGCGGCGGAGCCTCTGGGCGATACGGAGAGGGGTAGGGTGTCCGGTGGCGTGATAGCAGCGGCCAGCGGCGACGGGCGTGTTCGGTCGTGCTCGGAGAGGGAGCTAGAGGAGAGGGAGAGAGCTCCAGAGTGAGGGGAGTTAGAGGGGGTCGAGGGAGGTCCAGAGCAAGGGGACCAGCACGGGGAGGCCAAGCAGGAGGTGGCGCTTCTCGGCTGCGGCATGCCTGGCACGCAGCTGCTTCTATTGGCAGCAGCTTGAAGAAGCTTGCTGGAGCTAGTGGGTCGGGCCTCTCTGGTGGACTGGACCAACAGGAGTTGGGCCAGGTGGACTGGACAGATAAGCTCCAGGTAAGGTTGCTCTGTTTTATTTTTCTGTTATGTTTTATTTTGTTAAATATTCTGCCATTGTTCAAAATTCAAAACAATTTCAAAACAGTGACAAAACCCTTTGAATAATTTTATGTTGCAAAATTGACCTTTCCAAATGCACATAAAATGTTTCAAAGATATTTGAAATTATATTCTAGTTATATGAATATAACTCAAATTCAAATAGCTATTGATTTGAATTCAGTGTCCCAAAAATAAATCCTTAAAAATGTTCCTAAATTCTGGTTTGATATATAGCTCTTGCCAAAATTCTCAAGCATTGCAAAAGGACATCTTGGAAACAAAGAATGAGATTTCCGGGGTTCTTTGCCCTTCTTTTATTTAACTTTATGAGGCTTCCACTTTCCTCAATTCCAAGTTTCAGAAATTTATACATGATGCAAGCAAGGTACAAACACTAGGCAGCACCGGAAGCTAGGGATGTGACAATATGTGAATTATGCAATTCCATCTTGTTGCAAGACATTATATATGTGAATTATGCAATGTTATCTTGTTGCAAGGCATTATGTATGTGAATTATGCAATGCCATGCTGTTTAGGCAAGCGTCATATATGTGAATTATATCATGCCGTCCTTTTTTTATTTCTCATTGCTTTTATCGACAATGTTTGTATATTCAATCGCTCTTCCCTGTGCATCAACCATTTGAATTGGTGATGGACAAATCTGGAGTGAAAACAAGGTCTTCATAGCAGACAATGCTACTCGCTGAAGCAGATATCTTCTTTGATTACAGATAGCTCTTGAGAGGAGGATTGAGGCGTATGACCAGTCCTATTATCCTCCTGAGGTGTATCCTCAAACTTCGCAGGGTTATATTACTCATATAATGCATATGTTGTATTACAATGCTTAGTTTTTACATCATATACACAATATTGAATGCCATCTCCTTAGTTGACACATCATATATGCGATTGCCCTCTGCTCACTTCCTTAGTATATAAATCATATATTTGAATTATGCCATGCCATGATGTTTACATAGACAACATGTATCTGAATTATGGCATGCCAACCCATTTTTAAAGACATAATAGAGTTATATCATCTCATCTTGTTTACATAGTCATGATATTTTAGATTATGTCATTCTATCTGTGAATTATATCAAGACATCATGTTTCCATCGACGGCATATTTGTGATTTATGGCATGCCAACCACTTTAATAGACACATCGTATAGTTATATCATGTCATCATGTTTACATAGTCATCATATTTTGAAGTATGTCATTCTATCATGTTTAGTTAGCCATCATACATGTGAAATTATGTCATGCTATCATGTTTAATTAGCCATCATATATGTGAAATTATGTCCTACTATTCTGTTTGCTTAGACAACATAAATGTGAATTATTTCATGCCCTGTTTTCTTCCCTACTATCCATTACACCTGTCTATCTTACAATGTCTGTACATTCAATTACTTTTCTTGTCTATCATCCATTTCAATTGGAGGGAGTGATGGCAGTATCTGTGGGAGTAAAAACACGGTCTTCAGAAAAGATCGTGCTACACATCGATGCAGATAGAACCACGGTTGTACTTGCCCAAGAACCAGCCCCACCACACATAACCCACACTCATCCAGATTGTACCCCTACCCAGTTGGACAGAGAACCAGCTACACCCCATCTAACCCCAACCCCAGCAGATAGACACCCAGTTCCGTTGACACAAAGATTGTCTCCACCACAGAAAGCACCCAAACACGGCGGTTAGTAAGGCAACTGCAGTGCCCAAATCACGAGGACCACCACTCCGAACTCAAGTCAACGCTTAAAGCGTAAGAAGAATTGTTCTCGTGTCAGGTTCCGTAGCTATGGTTCATACTACTTTGCTCTTGCATCATCAGTATTTCGATACCAACTAATTTCAAATTTGAAGGATGCAATTGAAACTCCAATGGTGCAACAGGCATGTTTTAAACCTGTTTCTTCAACATGTTTGGCTGTTTGCTGTTGTAACTTGCTCTATGTTGATTTGAGTTTCAATTGAATAAACAGTTATGTTCTCATGCCATGCACATTACAAGTGTTGTTATTGCTGTGTAGTTTCCCACACTTATATCCTGTCTATGCTGCTTTGTCTTAAATAGATATGATTCGAACTGTATCTATCTTGATTTGGCAACATAAACTAGAATGATATAGACCATACAGTGACCATACTACATAGATATATGTTTGTTTCATGATGTTATCCTGTCCACCTTACTACCGAACTGGTTTACCAAAATGAGTTTCATATACTACATTGTAAGCTTTGAGATGTGTTTGTTTGTTTCTCTTTTAGAACGCGGATAAAATATTGGAGAAGAGTACCTGTTATGCAATGGTAAAGGAAGTAATGCAGATAAGGTTCAAGATAGTGAGACATCCCTGTTGGTCTCCAAGAAAGCTGATAAAAACTATATTGAAGACACTGAGACAATCCCAAAGTCATGTCTTGATGTAGTGTTCGAGTTACTGGCTAGCCCTGCTGGAACCATCTCTTCGAACACGTTGCCTGAATCAGTTCGGCTTCTTGAGTCTCAACTTCAAGTTGAAAGACATCGATCAGATGTTATGCGACGAAGTCAAGGACCGAGGAAGTCCCTGCAGAATTCAGATGCATACTTTTCGGTGCAACGAAGTTACTGGAGGACTTAAGTGCCAAACAAGAGAAAGTTAATAAGCTTGCTAAGCATCTTGCCGACATTATGGGTACCCAGGATATTGTTTCTTGAGCTCTTCTGAAGTGGTTTCAGTTCTAGACTTGTTTTGCTGCGGCGTTTATATGCTGCTGTGTTCCCTATATTTGCACTCGTGGCGAACTTTGATGCCTAGTGGATGCAATATGTGTAATAGCCGTGATAGCCTAGAATAAGTTGCTTGCTTATTTATTTCCTTGTTGTCTTGTTTATTTGTTTTCTTGTAGTCAGTGCAGTTCTTTTTCTGCGGTTTGCTAGTGGTTGCAATAACCTATTTTTTAAAACTAGGCCACAATAACCATGGGCTAATATTTACTGTAGTGACACTGGGCCTCCTACGGGCCGTATAACCAGTGGGCCTTCTACCGGCCGTATATACAATGGGCCTTCTACGGGCCATAGAAACAGTGGGCCTTCTACGGACCGTAGAAACAATGGGCCTTCTATGGTCCGTAGAAACAATGGGCCTTCTACGGGCCGTATCACCAATGGGCCTTCTACGGGTCGTATCATCAATGGGCCTTATACGGGTCGTATGATCGATTGGCCAAACATGGGCCAAACAGACAGCATTGTGGCCGTAAACAGGCTAGAGTTGGAACCGTTCATTCATGGGCCGACCATAATGGGCCATCATTAAATAGGCCGTATTTGATGACGCTATGAAAACGTCCCAACGTATTAACGGACCACAAACGGGCCGACTGTAACCACGGGCTGAATTTGGCCCACAAGCAGAAAAAAATGACAAGAACGGGTAAGTAAACGAATCTTTGGAAAATAGCCCAAGAATAAATGGGCTTTGAGAAGGCGAAAGATAACATGGGCTGGAAACGCCCAACGGAATAACGGGCTGTTAATGGGTATAAAGTGATACCTTTGTTCTTTCTGAGCCGGTTCACCACGGGCCGTTAATGGGTGTAAAGTGATACACTGTTCATTACGGGACAGCTTCACCACGGGTCGTTAATAGGCCAAGAGTTACATAGGGCCTCATATGGGCCGAAAGACGTCATGGGCCATACATGGGCCAGAAGTGAAAACGGGCTGGAATCATATTGGATGGCCCAGATGACACTACTGGGCCTAATTCAAATAGTGTGTAACGGGCCTTGGGTTAGCGGGCTGTAAATGGGCTATATGCGAACAGGCCGTTACCAGGCTTTCCATGGGCCGGCCTGCCAGCCTTTGACCAAGTAAAACGGGCCGGCCTTTTCACAGGAATGGGCCTCTGTTGGGCCGTGCCACGTGTCGACGTATCATAGGCGCCTTATCGACCCATCGACGAGCTGACACGTGTTTCGTCTGGCCAATAAGAATTTTACACGTGGAAATTTCCCATTGTTTGGGGCTGTTAACGGGTTATCGGAGCCAAAACCCGACCCGATAGCTTAACGGCGTTCCGTTACGGTGGATGCCAGGTGTCGGTCACCCTTAACGAAAGCACTTCTCGGACGCCATGATTTATCGTCATGGAAGTGGACACTTCCGTGATGATAATTTTGGTAATGTCATGGAACACTTCTCTACGACAAAGACAGGTATGACTATCTTCATTCTATCATAAATTTGTCATGGTTGTACATGCATGACAAAAAACGTGACCTACTGTGACAAGCACGTATCATCACGGAAGTGTATTTTTTTTGTAGTGATAAGTGTGTACTTATTGAAAAATATAAAAGAAACAAAAATTAAAGGATAATTATTGGGTTGCCTCCCAACTAACGCTATTGTTTTACGCCCCTAGCTAGGCATAATGTATAGTTTCAAGTGTTGTCATGTTTTGTTTTAGGTCCATAGGTGGACCTCATGATTGAATCATATGGTGGCTTAACTCTAGTTCTAGGGAAGTGTTCCATACCCTTCTTTAACGAAAACTGGAATTTTATATTCCCTTCTTTCATATCAATAAGGAGACCTATAGTTCGTAAGAACGGTCTACCAAGTATTATGGGGCAAGATGGATTGAATTCGATGTCAAGCACAATAAAATCAACGGGCACACTTTTCATCCTACATGTCAAACATTCTAAAAAATCATTAATATTTTCACCCTCTAAATTATGGGGACGCCTTCTAGCTAAAGTTGAATCTTCTTCAGTACACTTTTCATCAAGTTATATATTGCTAAACAAGGAATAAATAGATGAAACACCAATCATTTTAATATCCTCATGATTACTACGATAGAAATTGGGAGGAATTGCTTTCTCAAAAAATTCTCGTTTAGTTCTTAGCATAGCGGTTATTCTCTTACTCCCATCCATGGAGACATATAAAGCTTTAATTGATTCGTTCATATCAATCTTGGGTGGCAAAATTTTAGCTTTAGGATTTTCCGCATCATGAATAATTATATCAATGCTCCTAGACATATCATCAAATTTACTCAATATTTCTTCTATCGTAGTGTTGAAAACTTTTTGAGCATTAATAAGTTCTTTAACGTTACTTTCAAGATCAGAGGGTATCCTATTATTATTATTATTATTATTATTATTACTATTATTATTATTATTATTATTATTATTATTATTATTATTATTCTTATTATAAGAATTACCATAGGAATTGCCATAATTATTAGAGGAATTTCCACGAAATGGCCTAGGATTAAAATAACCTCTATAAGCATTACTATTGAAATTGTTTCGTGAGACAAAATTCACATCTACGAGATCATTATTTTGCTCAATCAAGGTGGACAAAGGCACATCATTAGGATCAATAGGAGCATTTTTACTAGCAACCAATTTCATAAGAGCATCCACTTTATCACTCAAAGTACTAATTTCTTCAACAGAATTCACCTTTTTACTAGTAGGAGCTCTTTCAGTATGCCATTGTGAAAAATTTCCCATAATATTATCACAAAATTTAATAGCTTCACCCAATGTAATCACCATAAAACTACCACCCACAGCGGAATCTAAAAGATTTCTAGAAACAGAAGTTTATCCCGCATATAAATTTAGTATGATCTAGATCAGACGGTATCCTACTATTATTATTATTATTATTATTATTATTATTATTATTATTATTATTATTATTATTATTATTATTATTATTATTATTATTATTATTATTATTATTATTATTATTATCATTATTATTATTATAAGAATTACCATAGGAGTTGCCATACTTATTAGAAGAATTTCCAGGAAATGGCCTAGGATTAAAATTACCTTTATAAGCATTACTATTAAAATTGTTTCGCGAGACAAAATTCACATCTACGGGATCATTATTTTCCTCAATCAAGGTGGAAAAAGGCACATCATTAGGATCAATAGGAGCATTTTTATTAGCAAACAATTTCATAAGAGCATCAACTTTATCACTCAAAGTAATAATTTCTTCAACAGAATTCACCTGTTTACTAGTAGGAGCTCTTTCAATATGCCATTTTGAATGATTTTCCATAATATTATCAAGCAATTCAGTAGCTTCACCCAATGTAATCTCCATAAAAGTACCACCCCCAGCGGAATTTAAACATAATTTTCATGGCGGTAAGAGAAGTGTAAAGATGCACCCCCGTTCATTAAATTACGGGGGAGAAGAAGACATCATGTACAAGGATGCACACCATCCCCAAGGATGGTGACGACACTCCTGATCAGGACCAAGGCAAGCTTAGAGATGAGCCACCAAAATGTCGAAAAAAGCGCCATCGATCAAGGCCACGCCGGAGCCATGCGAGCAACATGGACTCTACGAAGAACGGCACCGTAAATAATACGGATGACCTCGCCTGAGACGCAGCCAATGAACATCATCAGGATGACCCTGCGGGACAGGAGGACCCGCTCAATACAAAAAACCCCGACAACTCCGAGGATTGCAATTACCTACCACTCTCTGAAGAGGAGGTTAGTGTCGAGGAGGATGACTTCATCGTCCCCAAAGATCCTCTGGAGCAAGAACGGTTCAAGCGGAGGCTTTTAGCCACCGCTCGCAGCCTACAGAAACTAAAATGCAAAATCAAGGCCGAACAGGACACCCAGCCGCCCCACCTCACCATTACGGTAAGGATCAAGTACGACCCACTTACGAGTACGACCTCCGCAATAACCTAGATGCTCGAGGAGGCCGTTCCCGGAAGGCTTCAAGCCTGTTAACATCAACTCATACGACGGAACCACAGATCCAGCCGTATGGATAGAGTATTACCTCCTCCACATTCACATGGCGCGAGGAGATGACCTCCATGCCATCAAATATTTGCCGCTAAAGCTTAAAGGTCCAACTCAACACTAGTTGAACAGCCTTCTCGAAGACTCTATAGGTTGATGGGAAGAGCTCGAGGACGCGTTCCGAGTAAACTTTCAGGGCACATATGTCCGACCTCTAGATACTAACGACCTAAATTGTATGACACAACAAGCAGGAGAGTTTGCCCGACAATTTTGGAACTGGTTCCTGACCAACAAAAACCAGATCGTCAATTGTCCGGACGTCGAAGCCTTGGCTGCCTTCAAGCATTGTGTCAAGGACGAATGGCTTGTACGGTAGCTCGGCCAGGACAAACCAAGAACTATGGCAGCCCTTACTTCCCTCATCACCCGCTTTTGCGCAGGCGAAGATAGTTGGCTTGCTTGCAAAAAGACCAAACCAGACCCACCCGGTACCTCCAACGTTCGGGGCAGAAATGGAAAGCCCCTACGCGGCAAGAATAAACTTCGCCACAAGGACGGCGAGGGCGAGGATATGGCAGTAAATGGCGGATTCCAAAACCAGAAATCTGGACCCCGAAAGAAAGCCCCTAAAGGCAACAATGATGGCCCATCCAGACTAGACACAATTCTGGACAGGCCTTGCTAGATCCACGGCACATCATAGAAGCCCGCCAACTACTCCAACCAAAATTTTTGGGTGGTCAAACAGGCCGGCAAACTCACAACCGAAGACCCGGGAAAAAGCCCATGAAGCAAGGACGATGATGAGCCCTGCAGGACGAAAAGTGGAGGCCAGAAACCCTTCCCTTCCGAAGTCAAAATGGTAAACGTGATTTACGCAACCCATATACTAAAGAAGGAGAGGAAGTGAGCACTACGGGACATATATTCCGTCGAGCCAGTAGCACCGAAGTTCAATCCATGGTTAGCCTATCCGATCACGTTTGATCACAGGGACCATCCGACCAGCATACGGCATGGGGGCTCTGCAGCCTTAGTGCTCGACCCTATCATCGATGGATTCCGCCTCACTAGAGTCCTCATGGACGGAGGTAGCAGCCTAAATCTAATATACGAAGATACAATGAGGAAAATAGCGATCGATCCATCAAGGATCAAACCCAGTAACACCACCTTTAAGGGGGTCATTCCGGGAGTGGAGGCCCGCTGCATGGGCACCGTGATGCTTGAAGTAGTGTTCAGATCTCTGGGTAACTTCTGAAGCAAGGACTTGATCTTTGATATTGCACCTTTTCGTAGTGGCTATCACGCCCTCCTCGGTCGAACAGCAGTCGCCAAATTCAATGTCGTTCTGCATTACGCGTACCTCAAGTTGAAGATGCCTGGTCCCTCAGGCGTCATAACTATCAACGGCAACACTAAACACTCACTTCGAACCGAAGAGCACACTGTGGCCCTAGCGGCCGAAGGCTACACTTGCCCATATAGGGCTGGATGCCGACCCGCCGTAAAGGCCGGCGACAATAGTAAGCGGGTTTGAACATGTTCCCCGTCATGGGAACCCGCATGCGTTCGCCGCAAATAGGGATACGCGCCCCATAGCACGCCCACATTCTTCACGCTCCACGTACCTCATCAGTACGACTTCGCACTCAAAATACCATCGGCAGTCGTTAGGCATACATTAATAAATCCGAAGTGCATGTTCAGTTAAATCGAACTTCGGAATTACTTCATCTTCGGACGACCCGGGGACCAATTCCGGATACCCCCAAGCATAAAGCTTCATCGTCATGGTCCTCGCCCATCAAGATCTCATCGAAGGTCCCAACCCCCACCTATCAGAAGCAATGGCGCAGACGTGCAGTAGGGCAAAGGGAGAACCGCTACGATTGTACTTCTGGTTTGCCCGGTCAAGTACCTCAGGAGGAAAAAGCTGAAAACTGACCATCATGGTAAAGCTCGAACTGGTGCGTGATCCGATAACGAGGTTTGACTCTAAAAATCGTTGGCGATTTCGCCGTGTCAGACGAAGGGTTCGTCTTAACACAAACCATGTGATCGGAAAGGGCAGGTTTTGATCCCCAAGTACATCACAATTGTCACAACCCTAGCTTCAGCCATGTTTGTGGACTACACTTGGTTGTTGCATCATATTTAAAATTCAAATATATTTGAGTTGGGGATGTTCAAACCTTAGCACCAAATGAATTTAAATAGGTTCAAATAAAATCATTTTCAATGAACCCAAAATGCCCTTTGAAAATGTTCATGATTTCTGATAAAGGTGAAAACATCTGCCAAAAATGATGAACATATTTATAGGTCATTCCTGGATTTTTGAATTAAATCATATTGTAATTGAGTTGCGGTTATAAATCTCTATAAATACTTTTATAACTCCAATCATTCTGAAAAATATTGTGGGGCTTTGGTTTAGTTTAATTTGCATCCACAATAATTTCTAGAAGCTTAAAAAATAATTTGGTTAGCAAACCAAATTCAAAACAGAGACAGAAAATAGAAAAACAGAAACAAATGTTTAAAACAGAGAGAGAGCTCACCTGGGCTTACCTGCGGCCCAACCCACTGCTGTAGTGGCCCAGCCCCAGCGCCGCCTCCTTCAACCTCGTTCCAGAAGGCACAAGGGCGTGGGCCCGCGGTGCGCCAGCACACGCATGGCCACCGACAGCCACCTCCTGCTTGCCGCTTCGCCCTGGCCTTCCCTGGTGCAACCACGCCACAACCTCGACCCTCTCTCACTCTCCCAGTGCCTCTCCCCCTCCTCTGGCTCTCTCCCTCGCATTACCCGAGAGCCACCGTCTCCGTCGCTCACCGTTGCCGCGCCCAGATCCACCCCCTCGCCCCTCTGCCGTGTCCATGAGCTCCGCCTCCGTCGTCTACGCCTCCTCGACGACTCATGCAATGACGGATGCGCTACAACGACGCCCCGCCGCCGACTTTCTCGTTCAGCTGCCGGAGATCCCCTCGCTGCCCTGCTTTGCTCCAGTTCCTCCCTGAGCCCGCCGTCTGCGTTGCCGTGACCACTGTGAGGCACTGACCGTCCTCCCCCTCTTCGTTCCCACTTTCATACGCCATAGCCACCGCACCGAGCTCACCCGCATGCGCCACTGCCTGCGCTCGCCGCCGACATGTCTCCGGCCACGCAATGGCTCGGCCGTCATGTCCATCATGCTCACCGCGCCGCGTAGAGCATGTAGGAGCTAACCCCGCGCCACCACGCATGTCGTAGCGACGACCCCGCGCTCACCCGAGATCCAGCAGCCGCCAAAGTCATCGCCAGTGACGATTCCGGCCACCCCCGGACCAACCACCACCACCACTCGATGCGGGAGAGTGCCTGCATCACGTGGATGGCCTCCGTCGTCCATTTGTTCGTCGGAGTGCCAATCCCGCGCCGCTCCACCGCGTCTAGTCGTCACCGGCGTCTAAACGCCGGTGATTTGACCCAGTTGACCAGGTATTTGACCTCCCCTGGCTCACTGACGTGTGCGCCCAGGGCCCTGACTAATTAGTGTTAGGTTCAAATTAATGTTAATTAACTTAGTTAATTTGTTGCGTCACTGACATGCGGGGCCCACTGTCAGGTTTGACTTGGACACGCCCCTGTTGACTAGCTGACATCACACTGGCGTCATGCTGACACAGTTAAAGGTTTTCTGGATTAAAAATAATCCTGGAAATTTCAGAAAATGTTCAAAACTTTAAAAAATCATAGAAATTTAATCGTAACTCCAAATGAAATAATTTATATATGAAAAATGATCAGAAAAATCCAATATATCCAGTGGCACTATTTTCATGCAAGTTAAAGCAAGTTAAACCTGCTGATCAGGTCAAATCAATTAAATGGCATTTGAATATTAACATATGGAGTTTGAATTTGAATCTTGGATTCAAACCAACTTCATTTAAATTGTTGCTAGTTGCATTAGCTCAAACCATAGCATATTGCCATGTCATGATCATGCATCATATTGTTGCATTGCATTGATTGTGTTCCTTCTCTGTTGCCGGTATTTGTCCCCTCTAAGTAGACGTGGTTCCGATGATGAGATCGATGACACCGATGAAGAACTATACTATCTTCAGAAGTGCCAGGCAAGCAAAAAAAACCCTGTTCATTCCGATACAATTCCACTATGTCGCTCATGCTCTCTTTTACTGCATTAGGACAACAACGATTCATCTGTTACATGCTGGGGTAGTTGAACCCCTTTCCTCTACATGACCTGTCATTGCCACAGTAAATAGATGAAACCCACTAGCATGAGTAGGAGTTTGTTTGAGCCCTGATGTGCCTACTCATTCATGCTTGTTTGTCATGCCTGCTAGTGCTTAGAGTTGAGTCAGGCCTGATTCATCGAGGATGAATTGGAGGTGTGTGACCATGTCCTACTGTTGAGAGCTAAGTGTGTGAACACGATTTGGTAAAGGTATCGATGAGAGGCCATGTAGGAGTACATGGTGGGTTGTTTCATTGGAACCGTCCTAGGAACTGAGATTTGTATGTGTGATTTAAGATTAGCTACTACCACACATTGGGATCTTTAATTGACTCTCTCAACTTATTAACCGCCCATGTCCTCTGTCCAGGAGTTGCAAGTAGTTTCTGGTGTTTGTAGTATGTGGGAGGCCGTGCACAGCGCTGACATGCGGAGTGGGTTGTGATGCGGTAGGAACGTGGCCCGGTGTACTGAGTCGCCCATTTGGTGACCCGGGAACCCTGCACATATCGTTCGGGGCCGTAGTGGAAACCTCGGCCGGACTCCCTGCGGATGGAACCTGAATAGGCGATAAACCTGGACTAGGGACTTGTGTGGTTAGTCAGGTTGTGGCCGACTGTAGGACCTTGAAGTATGTCTAGAGGGGGGTGATTAGACTACTTGACCAATAAAAACTTAACCTTTTCCCAATTTTATAGTTTGGCATATTTTAGCTAATTTAGGACAAGTCAAGCAATCATCGCACAATTCAAGCAAGCATGCAAAGAGTATATAGGCAGCAGAAAATAAAGCATGCAACTTGCAAAAATACAAGGGGAAGGGTTTGGAGGATTCAAACGCAATTGGAGACACGGATGTTTTTGTCGTGGTTCCAATAGGTGGTGCTATCGTACATCCACGTTGATGGAGACTTCAACCCACGAAGGGTAATGGCTGTGCGAGTCCACGAAGGGTCCACGAAAAAGCAACCTTGTCTATCCCACCATGGTCGTCGCCCACGAAGGACCTGCCTCACTAGCGGTAGATCTTCAAGAAGTAGGCGATCTCCTTGCCCTTACAAACTCCTTGGTTCAACTCCACAATCTTGTCGGAGGCTCCCAAGTGACACCTAGCCAATCTAGGAGACACCACTCTCCAAGAAGTAACAAATGGTGTGTTGATGATGAACTCCATGCTCTTGTGCTTCAAATGATAGTATCCCCAACACTCAACTCTCTCTCATAGGATTTGGATCTGGTGGAAAGAGGGTTTGAGTGGAAAGCAACTTGGGGAAGGCTAGAGATCAAGATTCATATGGTAGGAATGTAATATCTTGGCCTCAACACATGAGTAGGTGGTTCTCTCTCAGAAATGGTAAGTTGGAAGTGTAGGTTCGTTCTGATGGCTCTCTACACGAATGAAGAGGGGGTGGAGGGGTATATATAGCCTCCACACAAAATCTAACCGTTACACACAATTTACCAAACTCGGTGGGACCGAATCGTTAAACTCGGTCGGACCGAATTAGTAAACCTAGTGACCGTTAGTGATATTTGGTGGGACTGACATGCATCTCGGTGAGGCCGATATGGTCAGGGTTAGGGCATAACGTAATCTCGGTGAGACCGATTACACAAACTCGGTGGGACCGATTTTGGTAATAAGCTTTCCAGAGAGTTGGTCAGGTAAACTCGGTGGGACCGATTTTCTCTTTTCGGTGAGACCGAAATGTTACAAAAAGGAAACAGAGAGTTTACATTCCAATCTCGGTGGGACCGATCGCTCACTTCGGTTAGACCGAAACATTACGAAGGGAAACAGTGAGATTGCAACCCCATCTCGGTGAGACCGAGATCCCTATCGGTAAGACCGATTTGCTTAGGGTTTGTGGCAGTGGCTATGACTTTTGGAATCGGTGGCGCCGGATAGAAAGAATCGGTGTGACCGATTTTGGCTTCAGATTTAGGTCATTTGTGGATGTGGGAAAGTAGTTGAGGGTTTTGGAGCATATCACTAAGCACATGAAGCAAAAGGCTCATTAATGAACACCTCATCTCTTCTTGATAGTATTGGCTTTTCCTATAGACTCAATGTGATCTTGGATCACTAAAATGTAAAATGAAGAGTCTTGAGCTTTTGAGCTTGAGCTAATCCTTTGTCCTTAGTATTTCGAGGGATCCACTTTCATCATCCATGCCATGCCATTCATTAAGCTTTCCTGAAATAATAGTCTTGGAATAGCATTAGCTCAATGAGCTATATGTTGTTATGAATTACCAAAACCACCTAGGGATAGTTGCACTTTCAATCTCCCCTTTTGGTAATTGATGACAACATATAGATCAAAGCTTCGACAAATGAGAATAAAATTTAAATAACATCGTCGCTTTGAGAAGTATGTGATAAGCAAGAGCTCCCCTAAATTTGTGCATAGTTTTAGATTTGCTTTGGACTGCAAATGCACAATGAATTAGGCTCATGGGTTACTCTTCCATGTCACATACATCTTGGTGGAAGCGCTCAAAATAATAAACAATGAATACATGCACTCATCACCAATCATAGTGAGTGATCACATAAGATAGATAGGATAAAATCAAGCATGCATAAGTGTAGCTTATGATCAAACACATGATCATCAATGTCTCACAAGCATAGTATCTCAACCAAAAGCAAACAAAGTTTGAAAAACCACCAAATAAAGCAAGAGAGAACAAAAGCAACACTCTCTCTCTCGAAGCCTATGATCTATACATTTTTCTCCCCCTTTGGCAACAAGTTACCAAAAAGTTCATAGAAAATGCATAGTGCTAGATCGACTCTCAGGCTTGCTCTTCAGGTGGTGGTGGAGTCCGGATAACGCCGAGGACAAAAGCTTCAGTTGAAGTAGATGGAGCTGGAGATGATGTAGATGCTGGAGCTGGTGGCACTGAGGCTGTAGCTGATGCAGATGAAGTTGCTCTTGTGTCAGAAACTAGCACAGCAGATGACCTCCGGGCTCTAGTCACTCTGGCAAATGCATCAGTTGTTGTTTTGCCCTTCCTCTCCTGCATGTCATCTTGTAGTTCCTCCACTGCAGACTGAATCTCAGTTACTTTCACATCTAAGTTATAAAACTTTTGTTCTATGATTCTCTCCAGGCTCTCCTGATTTTGAGTGAGGGTGGCCAATCCCTTCTCAATCCTCAAGGTTGATGCTATTAATTATCTGAGCTGCTCCTTCTTGTTCTTCAAGAAATACTCAGATGCCTCCTCTTGAGTTGGCATCTTGGCAGCCTTCTCCCTCTTTGCCTTCTCCTTCTTCTCTTGAGCTTTAACTAACGACGGATCATTCTCATTCATGACAACCTCATTGTCCTCAAAGTCTAGATAAAGTGGAAAGTGTTCCTTATCCAACTGATATTTTCCTGTGCCCATCTTTGAGTTTATCAATTCTTGAATCTGAGGTGCATATCCACAGCTCCTCTTATGATCTGCTGCAGTCCTCTTGATTGTTTCAATGATCAGGCTCATGACTTTGAACTTCTGTGGCACATCAAACACATGCAACATGTTGATGGCATGCCCTCTGATCATGTTATGGTCACCAGACTTGGGCAACAAAGTGTGCCTCAAAATCCAATTTATGGTTGGCAACCCTAACAGCGGAAAGTGAACTGATCCAAACTTGTGAGTTCCTAATGCCTTGTCTGGAATTTGCTTGTACATGTGAGCCATTGAATTGTGACCCATCTTCTTGTTTGCATAAATGTCTAGGTCATCCTCATTTTCCTCTGGGGCATTTATCAGCTTTGCCCATTCTTCAACATTTGACTGGTACCTTGTACCTTCAGACATCCAAACAATTCTTCCATCTGGGTAAAAGTGTGCTGTGGAGTAGAACTGCATGATAAGTTCATCATTCCAATTTGTGAGCTTTTGCCCAACAAAATCTGCAACTCCACAACCAATAAAGCTATCTTGCACTCCAGGATAGTGCTCTTCATTCTCCTTCATGAAATTCCAGTCAACCCACCTCATGTCACACACAATGGGCTTCTTGTCCAACAGAATGGTTTCATAGAAGTCCTGATGTTCCTTTGTGTGGAACCTGTAGTCAATAGAAGTTCTTCTCCTTGAAGCATCTGGATCTTCCATCCTCCATATCCTCAGCCCTGAATCCTTCCTGATTCTCATGTCCTCAACCACAGGATGGGCATCATTGTGGTCTGGTATCTTGGGCTTGAGCTTCCTCATAACTTGTCCTTCTTCATCTTCCTCATCAGCATCCTGAGGCACTGGGGCCTTGTTCTTCTCATTCTTGGAATACTCCCGTATTCCTCTTTGGTGCAGACTTGGCCTTGGGGGCAGCTTTGGGTGCTTCCTTGGGCTTAGATGTGGCAGCCTCGATCTGATTGCATCACCCATAAGCTTTGGTGCCTTTGGAGCTGGTGCAGCAATTTCATCTTCCTCTTCCATCATGGAAGGCTTCCCAATAACTCCGCCATGGTCATCTTGACCCTTTCCTTTCTTTTCTTCCCTTCACTGCACTGGCTCTTTGGGATCAGGCTTCTCAGCAGTTTAGTTGATTCTCTGGCATAGGACATTGGTTGTCTTCCTGCAGGCCTTTTGATCTTCATGCCTGGCTTTGCATTCTTTGTTGAGCCATATTCCTTCTTGAGCACCACTTTCTTGGAGATAGCCTCATCTTCCTCAGCCCTATAATCTTCATCCTCTGAATCTGAAGTTCTTTTCCTCCTTTGCCTAGTTGCAGCCTTAGGCAGGTTGCTAGGAGTACTTCTTCTCCCTTCATCTGAAGTTGAGGGACTAGTGCCCTCACTCAAGTTCATCTGCTGTTCGACTGCTTCGCTGTCACTTTGATCAGACATACTGCAAAAGCTGACTGTTGACCCTGTGAAGAGTTGTAGATGAGATAGAAAAGATGAGCATCACAAAATGCAGAGGTTTTTGCAAAAGAATGACTCAAAAGTTCAGTCTTAGTTTTCCACAGAAAGCATTTCGGATCCACCGATTTTCAAATTCGGTGATACCGAAGCAGTTTTTGGAACCTAAACTGATGATCTCGGTTGGACCGAGTTTCAGTTCGGTGGTACCGAGACTGCTAGGGTTTCACAGAATCCTCAAATCGGTTGCACCGATTAGTAATTCTTGGTCAGACCGAGAGTCACTTGTGCAATGGCATAAGCCAAATCGGTGTGACCGAGTTTTTCAACTCGGTGGGTCCGAGATGGTTTCATGAAACCTAAACCTAAAAATTTGAATCACATCTAATCTATGAACTACTTCGCTGGATAGATGAGTTTCAATCGTGGCAAGATTCAATATGAAAACAATGTGCCGTGAATCGACGTGGATAGCACAAAGTTTAAGTCCATACCCTAACTTGGCGGTGGACTTGCTACGGCGGCAACGGCGGGGACGAAATCCGTTGACGGCGGCGAAGACCAGCGATAGGAGGCTGCTGGCGGCGAGGAGACGATCCGGAGACCACGATGGCAGAGCAAGCTGATGCGCGGGCGAAGGGTTTCGGAGAAATTTCCAAAATTTTGCCCGTGACTATATATAGCCTGACCACAGCCGGTGTGACCGAAAGTGGAACAACTCGGTGGCACCGAGATGCATAACTTGTGTTCGATTCTGACAAATCGGTGAGACCGAAAAGTTCAAATCGGTTGCACCGAGATTGAAAACTCAGATCAACTTGATGATCTCGGTAGGACCGAAATGGAATGATCGGTCGCACCGAGAATCACTAAGAGGTTTTGGAAGTTTAAGTCTATGACGAATCGGGGACTCCGAGTGCTCCTCACACGCAGTGGTTCGAATCTGACTTGATCAAATTTTGTGATGTAGCATGAATAGAGTTTGAGACGAGAAAAGCATAGATAGCTAAAGAAGGTTCTTAGGCATTCTTGTCCATCCACTTGGCACAAAGAAAAGAATCCGAACAAACAAAACAACAAGTGGATGTCCTTGAATGAGTAAAAAATGCACCAACATCCTCACACAATAAGATGGCAATTGAAATATGTGGCAAAGCATGCACAACCAATTTTAGCAACTATCAAGTAATTGGCGATGACTAGGTCTTCTATATATGAGTATATTGACTTAGGAGTCGAATGAGAACATTTGATCATAGGTCATACTCATCGTTTAAGCTCAAGTGGGGTTACCACTTTTACATAATGCATTAATGTGTTCACACCATTAGAGTTGCTTTGACTCAATTCTTAGAGTTAAGCTCCCCCTAGATGTGAGATCCCCCCTTAGAGGGATGAACTAACCTTGGGTTTTGTCGATGATGACTTCATGTAGGTGTTGAAGATGTATATTCTCAATGTTGATGTAGATCATTTGGAGCAAACTTTTGGAGTGAGTTGCACTTTCAACTTGCCTACATAGGTTAGTCCCACAAGGAACAAACAAGAATATCCATAGACATAGAGTGATGCACACACAAGATGATGTCCATGAAAACATTAGGTTACCTTGTCCCTTGCCTTACCAACATGAGGGTTTGTGACTCCTTGAACTAGTGCAAGATGTGAAAGTTGATTGCACTTGTTCTTGCCAAAATGATATGAGTTAAGAATGTTGGTGGAGTCACCCTCAAGAACTCTCTAGTTCTTCTTCTTCGGGATCCACATCATCTTGAGGGGAATCCTTGGAGTTGTAGTTGTACTTGATGAAGTAGAACTTGACGTAGTCTTGGGGACCCACTCGAACGAGGCTTTAGGTGCTTCTTCATATGCATCAATCTCTTCTTGAAGCTTGTCCTTGCCTTTGTTCTTGTGGTCTTGTGGTGGAAGATCATCTTGAGCTTGTGTCCCCTTGAAGGAAGTAGGACCATACTTCTCTTGTTGAGGAACAAACTTTGTCTTGGGGTATTGATCTTCTTCCCACTCAACTCCATTGGCGTTGAACTTTCGCTCAAAACCAACACCTTGATTCTTCCGGTGCCTTCCTTGCTTATGCATAATTTCCTCGAATTGCTTACTCCCGGCAAGGCTCTTGTAAACACCTTTCTCTATAATTCCCTCCAATAAACTATTTTCTTGCTCAAGTGTAACTTGGCTAAGAGAATCATTAGTGGAATCAAGAGAACTACTAGGAGCAACAACATTGGATTTGACATTATTATTATTACTACTAGAGGAAGTATCTTTCTTGTACTTGTTACTAGACTTGACTTGAGGCATGTAAGTAGATAAGAGCAAACGCTTGGCAATGTAAGAAGAACTTTTCTTGGAGATCATCATTGATTGCCTTTAAGAACTCATGCTCTTGCTCAAGATTGAGCTTTTCAAAGCGTAACTTCTCATGAGCCCTTAAAAGTTCTCGATGATCTTCGAAGATAGTTTCATGAGCCAACTTAAGAGTGTTTAGTTCTTTAGTTAGAAGCTCAATTTTCTCCTTATCATTGTCATTCGCTTGATTAGCATGATTAATTGATGTTTCATCATAGTATTCATCACTAGAGTTGTCAACAAGTAAATCATCATCACCTAGCAAGTCATCTTCATCACTATTAAAATCAACATACTCGGGATGTGTTACCTTAGGACCTTTGGCCATGAAGCATCTTCCAACACCATCATTTGGTGATTCAAATATGTCGTAGGAGTTGGTTGACACAAGTGCTAGACCGGCAACACCTTCATCTTGAGTATATTTGGAGTCGGAGTGATAGCTTCTCTCTGAGTGATGGTCGGAGTCGGAGCCGGAAACCCATTCACCAACATGAGATTGATGTCTTCATTTTGTGTAGCTCTTTGATGACTTGTCCTTCCTTTCCGAATCCTTGCTTCTCCGTGAGGGTCTTCGTTCATAACGATCATCTCTACTCCTCCTCTCTCTTGGTGGCGATTCTTCTCTTTTGCTCCTTCTTCTTGGAGAATCTTCTCTTCTTTTGTAGGGTGTCGTACACTCATTTGAGTAGTGCCCGGGTCTCCCACAATTGTAGCAATTGCGCTCTCGACTAGAAGATCTCTTGTCATTGTAAGACCTTGACTTGGAGCTTCTTTCTTTGCTTCTACTTTTGTAGAATTTGTTGAAGTTCTTCACCATTAAGCTCAATTCTTCATTGAAGGTTGGTTTCTCACTTGATGATGTGGGGGCTTCACTTGAGCCTTTGTAAGCACCACTTGACTTGTTGTGAAGTTCCTCCTTACCCTTGAGTGACATCTCATGAGCAACAATCCTTCCGATGACTTCCGTTGGCTTGAGATGTTTGTAGTTTGGCATCATTTGGATCAATGTGCACACGGTATCATACTTTCCATCCAATGCTCTATTTTCTTGATGATGAATTTGTCGGTCATCTCTTCACTCCCTAAGCCGGCAATCTCATTTGTGATAAGAGCAAGCCTAGAGTACATTTCAGCGACACCTTCACCATCCTTCATTTTGAACTTGTCAAGCTAACTTTGGAGCACATCCAACTTGGATTCCTTGACGGACTCGGTACCTTCATGCATATCAATCAAAGTATCCCAAATTTCCTTTGCAATCTCAAGACGGCTGATTTTGTTGAATTCTTCGGGGCACAATCCGTTGAAGATGATGTCACATGCTTGAGCGTTGTATTGCAACATCTTCAATTCTTCCGCATTAGCTTCACGGTTCGGTTCTCTCCCATCGAAGAATTCACCTTGCAAGCCAATACAAATAATTGCCCAAACGGCGGGTTATGTCCAATAATATTCATTTTAATCTTATTCTTCCAACTAGCAAAATTAGTACCATCAAAGTAAGGACCTCTACGGTGATAATTTCCCTCGCTAGACGCCATACTCTCCTAGGTTGTGAAAACAAGGCTATGACCACCAAAAGCTATGGAAATCAAAGAAAATGGAATCCAAGTTGGATGTGCTCTGATACCACTTGTAGGACCTTGAAGTATGTCTAGAGGGGGAGGTGATTAGACTACTTGACCAATAAAAACTTAACCTTTTCCCAATTTTATAGTTTGGCAGATTTTAGCTAATTTAGGACAAGTCAAGCAATCATCGCACAATTCAAGCAAGCATGCAAAGTGTATATAGGCAGCGGAAAATAAAGCATGCAACTTGCAAGAATATAAGGGGAAGGGTTTGGAGGATTCAAACGCAATTGGAGACACGGATGTTTTTGTCGTGGTTCCGATAGGTGGTGCTATCGTACATCCATGTTGATGGAGACTTCAACCCACGTAGGGTAATCACCGCTTGAGTCCACGGAGGATCCACCCACCTAAGGGTCCACGAAGAAGCAACCTTGTCTATCCCACCATGGCCGTCGCCCATGAAGGACTTGCCTCACTAGCGATAGATCTTCACGAAGTAGGCGATCTCCTTGCCCTTACAAACTCCTTGGTTCAACTCCACAATCTTGTCAGAGGCTCCCAAGTGACACCTAGCCAATCTAGGAGACACCACTCTCCAAGAAGAAACAAATGGTGTGTTGATGATGAACTCCTTGCTCTTGTGCTTCAAATGATAGTCTCCCCAACACTCAACTCTCTCTCATAGGATTTGGATCTGGTGGAAAGAGGGTTTGAGTGGAAAGCAACTTGGGGAAGGCTAGAGATCAAGATTCATATGGTAGGAATGTAATATCTTGGCCTCAACACATGAGTAGGTGGTTCTGTCTCAGAAATGGTAAGTTGGAAGTGTAGGTTCGCTACGATGGCTCTCTACACGAATGAAGAGGGGTGGAGGGTATATATAGCCTCCACACAAAATCTAACTGCTACACACAATTTACCAAACTCGGTGGGACCGAATCGTTAAACTCGGTCGGACCGAATTAGTAAACCTAGTGACCGTTAGTGATTTTCGGTGGATCGACATGCATCTCGGTGAGGCCGATATGGTTAGGGTTAGGGCATAACGTAATCTCGGTGAGACCGATTACACAAACTCGGTGGGACCGATTTTGGTAATAAGCTTTCCAGAGAGTTGGTCAGGTAAACTCGGTGGGACCGATTTGCTCTTTTCGGTGAGAACGAAATGTTACAAATAGGAAACAGAGAGTTTACATTGCAATCTCGGTGGGACCGATCGCTCACTTCGGTTAGACCAAAACGTTACGAAGGGAAACAAAGAGATTGCAACCCCATCTCGGTGAGACCGAGATCCCTATCGGTAAGACCGATTTGCTTAGGGTTTGTGGCAGTGGCTATGACTTTTGGAATCGGTGGCGCCGGATAGAAAGAATCGGTGTGACCGATTTTGGCTTTAGATTTAGGTCATTTGTGGATGTGGGAAAGTATTTGAGGGTTTTGGAGCATATCACTAAGCACATGAAACAAAAGGCTCATTAAGCAACACCTCATCCCTTCTTGATAGTATTGGCTTTTCCTATAGACTCAATGTGATCTTGGATCACTAAAATGTAAAATGAAGAGTCTTGAGCTTTTGAGCTTGAGCCAATCCTTTGTCCTTAGTATTTTGAGGGATCCACTTTCATCATCCATGCCATGCCATTCATTGAGCTTTCCTGAAATAATAGTCTTGGAATAGCATTAGCTCAATGAGCTATATGTTGTTATGAATTACCAAAACCACCTAGTGATAGTTGCACTTTCACCGAACACCCTCGCCAGACTTCCGCTTGAAGGTTGCCGAGATACATGTTATGCTTCCGTTGCTTGTATGCTCTGTACTCAGACATGTTATGCTTCCGTTGCTTGTATGCTCTGTACGTTGGATCATGTGACCCATGATTGTAATTCTTACCATGTATGACTCTCCGGAGCCTTCTAAATAAATACTGTGTGTAGCCTCTCTTATGGGGATGCCATGTTGTATTTGCACATATCGAGCATATTGTGTGTATGATTTGAGATGCCATGTTGTATTTGCACATATCGAGCATATTGTGTGTATTATTTGAGATTCTTGGTATGTGTGGGATCCGAAAACCTAGTTGTTTATTCTTGGTAGCCTCTCTTATGGGGAAATGTCTCCTACTGCTTCGACTGAGCCATGGTAGCTTGCTACTACTCTGGAACACTTAGGCTGGCCGGCAAGTGTCCTTCTTCGTTCATGTGTCTGTCCCTTCGGAGAAATGTCACGCGTTGTTCCTTTAAGTCCTTGTAGCTTGCTACGACTTGAGTTCATACATTGATGACCGACACGTTCGTTGCTGGGTCATGTATGCCTGTCCCTATAAGTTAGTGCCACCTTGGGTTTACGACTAGTCATGTCGGCCCGGGTTCTCTGTCATATGGATGCTAGCGACACTATCATGTACGTGAGCCAAAAGGCGCAAACGGGCCCGGGCCAGGTAAGGTGGCACCCGTGGGGATACCGTGCGTGAGGTCGCAAAGTGATATGAGGTGTTACATGCTAGATCGGTGTGACTTTGGATCAGGGTCCTCACAACAATACACCGGGGGCTAGTCCCTAGTCCCCACCGTCAAGCTCCTACAGCTAAGTGAAAGCAATAAAACCAAATAGCCCGATTGCCTGGTTTCGCTCCCGCACTACCGCCTCTGGGTACCAAGACGTTGGCTAAGGGTAATAGTGCGGAGACGAAATACCCCTCGTGATATTCACTTGGGGGCTAAAGCCGACAACTGGTAGCTTTTAGAATAAATATATGGCCGCACAAGAGTCAAAATTAAATCATGACAATATAAAACAAGTCAGGCAGATGCATTATAAAGCACAAGGTCCACTTTCTACAAACTTAACACAATCACTCAAATATTACATCTTTCGAACACTGGCCCTCTATCGCCAGCACGCCATTCATCACCTGTGCAAAGTACTGCTCAGGGCGGCGATGCTCCTTCCCCTTGGGCGGAGGACCAGTGGCCATCTTCATCGGAGTAATCTTCAGCCAATGCACCATGGTCTTTACAAATGCAAGCCTTGCCCCCTCAGGGCATGCTGGCCGCTTTATGACGTCAATCCGGAGCGGCACCTCCCACAACTTCTGCACAAGGCCGAAGTAGGTGTCCCGAATGGGCTTGGCCGGCTACAGTCTGACATAGAGGTCCTTCACGGCCAGCTCCAACATCTGATGCATCTCCATCAGCCGCTTAATTTGATCGCTTAGATTCGGGGCTCGGAGTCCCGGAAATCAGTAACCGAGAGCCGTTGGGTGGAGTCATCTTCAAGAGTGGCGTAGTGCTTCACCGTTGCTACCACATTCTTTGGAAGCTCGGCGAAGACACCTGCGGAGTGCCAGACCCGCATCAGCAGGGCAAACCTGTTGCCTCCGAACACACTCTGCAGTAAGTATTTCTTACCATTTGCAATGTTCCCGACTTGGCGAAGCTCCTCCCGGACACCTCACTATTCGGTCATTGCCTCCTGGAGCTCCTTCTCTGCCTTGGACAACCGAGAGGATCGCTCCTCCTAATCCTTCTCAAGGGCCTCCAGCTTCTTGGTGGCATCCTGGAGCTCCACCTGGACTTCGGTAACCCGAGCCTCGTGCTGCTTGGCCGCAAGTTTGGCCTTCTCAAGCTCAGCCACCGCCTTCTCAACAGCCATTTTCTTCGCGGTCGCCTCTGCCTCGGCTTTCTTCAAGGCCTCCCTCAAGCCCTCGATCTCGGCGGCGGAAGCTACAGGGCCATCGCGATAAAGGATTAGTATGCATTCCGGGTAGTCAATATTAGGCATAAAGCAAATACACATCTCATTATAGGGCCTACCTTGTGCCTCGTCAAGCCGTTTGTTGACAAGGTCCAGCTCTTTATCGGAAATCTTGAGCTTCCGATCCATCTCCTCAAGTGTCGTAGCATTAGCAGCCACGGCCACGGAAGATGCCTGCATTAGCAAAAGAAATGTCGAGATTATTAATCGGCCTACCAAATTTGATCCTCTGTAGGCTTCTGCGAAGTTCCTGCAGAGTCCCGGGGGCTTCTACATACATGGCCTACCCAAACTAAAAATTACAACCGCTCTATGAGAAAGGAACATTACTTGACTTACCTCAAAGCCTGTAAGAAGGCCCTGAACCGCATCGTTCAGTCTGGACTGGACGGACCGAACACCTTGCATGACCACACTCATAAGAGTGCGGTGTCCATCAACGATGGCGGAATGTTCACCAACTCCTCCAGCACAACTGGCCAGCCAGGCGCTGCCCTGTGGAGGTGTTTGGCGCTGGCGTTGGCCCCCCGACACCTTCGTTGCTGTAAGGGGGAGCCTGTGTCGTCGAGGGCCTTGGGGGCTCAGGAGCGAGCGGTTGAGGGGGTCTGGATGGTTCGGACTCCCTCCCTGTGTTAGCCAGGAGGGAAGAATCCCCCTGGTCTTCAACAACTGAAGCGTCGGCCTCGGCCATGGTGGCATCGACCTCCTCCGGGCTTGAGGAGGTTGAACCTCCTCGACGTCGTTGGACGCCGCCCTCTTCTTCGAGTGCGAGGAGGCACTTTCCTCCTCATTCTCATCCCCATCCTATACGGATAAGGCCGCGGCATCTCCGGACCGGTTGCCCAGACGAACCCTGCGGCGGAGGCCCTCCCTGGCCTCCGGTACTTCTTTCTTGCCCTTCTCAACGGGCGCCTTATAAGGCACTACGACCAGCAGATTTTCCCATTGCTCTGATCTGGGCTCTTCTGGCAGTGGTGCCAAGCTGCTGACCTTTTGGGCCTTGGCAAGCTTGCCCTGCAAATCCGCATAACAAGGTCAGGCCGAACCAAACGCGGTATGAATATCCGGACACTCCTCGTGCAAAGAGTGTTGCTCACCTCCTTTGGGGGGTTCGCGGCGTCGAGGCTGATGTCCTTCCCTTCGACCGGCACTCCTTCTGGGGCTGGAATACTTGTCCCCATATTTTATCAGGAGTCGTGCTATAAAGGTGTCGCACGGCGGCCGGATCCTCGGGCTGATGCTCCCACATAGGCTTGGCCCTCTCCTTTCAAGGGAGGAGCGGGTGGTGGAACATGATCTGGACCACATCAACCAGCTTCGCGCTGGTCTCTATTATGCTGTCGACGCGCTTCTGCAACACCTTTGTGGGAGTGACACACCCCCAGTCCGGGCTCTTGGTGGTCCATGAGGCCAATCTGGTAGGGGCTCGGGACCTGAATGCGGGGGCCGCTCCCCATGCGGCCTCCTTCGGCTCGGTGATGTAAAACCACTCATTTTGCCACATCTGTACGGTGTTGACGAAGTGGTTGTCCGGCCACTGGACTTGCGTTAGTATACTAATCATGGCCCCTCCACATTCCGCATGCTCGCCGCCAACCACCTTGGGCTTGACGTTGAACACCTTCAGCCATAAACAAAAGTGCGGTTGAACTCGAAGGAGCGCTTCACATAAGACGATGAGGGTCGAGATGTGGAGGAGGGAATTGGGTGCTAGATCATGAAAGTCTACCCCGTAAAAGAACACCAACCCCTTGAGAGCTGATACGTCTCTGTCGTATCAATAATTTTTTATTGTTCCATACCAATATTATTCAACTTCCATATACTTTTGGCAACTTTTTATACTATTTTTGGTACTAACATATTGATCCAGTGCCCAGTGCATGTTCCTGTTTGTTGCATGTTTTATGTTTCGCAGAAACCCAATATCAAACGGAGTCCAAACGGGATAAAAACGGATGGAGAATTATTTTGGAATATTTATGATTTTTTGGAAGTAAAATCAACGCGAGACGGTGCCCGAGGGGGGCACGAGGCAGGGGCGCGCCCTGGACCCTCGTGGGCACCCCGTAAGGCAGTTGACGCTCTTCTTTTGCCACAAGAAAGCTAATTTTTGGGAAAAATCACGGCGAAGGTTTCAATCCAATCGGAGTTACGAATCTCCATATATACACGAAACGGTGAAAGGGCAGCAGAACAGAACGCAGAAACAGAGAGAGACAGAGAGACAGATCCAAACTTGGAGGGGCTCTCGCCCCTCCCACGCCATGGAGGCCATGGACCAGAGGGGAAACCCTTCTCCCATCTAGGGAGGAGGTCAAGGAAGAAGAAGACGAAGGGGCCCCCTCTCCCCTTCTCTTCCGGTGGCGCCGGAACGCTGCCGTGGCCATCATCATCACCACAATCTTCACCACCATCATCACCAACTCTTCCCCCCTCTGTGCAGCGGTGTAACCTCTCTCTTACCCGCTGTAATCTCTACTTAAGCATGGTGCTCAACGCTATATATTATTTCCCAATGATGTATGGCTATCCTATGATGTTTGAGTAGATCTGTTTTGTCCTATGGGCAATTTGATGATCAAGATTGGTTTGAGTTGCATGTTTTATTATTGGTGTTGTCCTATGGTGCTCTCCGTGTCGGCATGGCGTGAGGGATTCCCGTTGTAGGGTTTGCAATATGTTCATGATTTGCTTATGGTGGGTGGCGTGAGTGACATAAGCACATACCGCAGTAAGTAGGTTGTTTGCGTATGGGATAAAGAGGACTTGATACTTTAATGCTATGGTTGGGTTTTACCTTAATGATCTTTAGTAGTTGCGAATGCTTGCTAGAGTTCCAATCATAAGTGCATATGATCCAAGTAGAGAAAGTATGTTAGCTTATGACTCTGCCTCAAATAAAATTGCAATAATGATTACCGGTCTAGTTATCGATAGCCTAGGGACAAATAACTTTCACGTAACAAAAAGCTCTCTACTAAAACTAATTTAGTTGTGTCTTCATTTAAACAGCCCCTAGTTTTTATTTACGCTCTCTTTATTATCTTGCAAACCTATCCAAAAACACCTACAAAGTACTTCTAGTTTCATACTTGTTTCCGGTGAAGCGAACGTCAAGTGTGCATAGAGTTGTATCGGTGGTCGATAGAACTTGAGGGATTATTTGTTCTACCTTTAGCTCCACATTGGGTTTGACACTCTTACTTATCAAAAGAGGCTACAATTGATCCCCTATACTTGTGGGTTATCAAGAACTTTTTCTGGCGCCGTTGCCGGGGAGCAATAGCTTGGGGTGAATATTCTCGTGTGTGCTTGTTTGCTTTATCACTAAGTAATTTTTATTTGTTGTTCTAAGTTGTTCTCTATCTTTAGTTATGGATATGGAACACGAAATACAAAAAAATTTAGTTGTACCAACTAAACCAATGGTTGAAGAACCACTCAAAATCTATCACACTTCTGAAGCTTATTACTTGGATCATCTTCGATCCCTATGTGCTCGTGCTGAAACCCCAACTAGCTTAGTTGAGGGAAAATCTTTAGATGAGCATGCTTGTTATGTGCGACACCGTATATCTGAAAAATGGAAACGTTTACTGGATCAAATTCATCGTTTGCAATGCTATGCTTGGAATTTATGTGAAATATATGATGTGACTTGTTGTTCTGAAAACCCTAAGAAACACCTTCCCTACCAATGTAAGTTTATTAATAATGGAATCGTATCTTCGTATGCTAAGGGTGTTTATAACTACTATGATGTTCAACAAATTGAAGAATTTGTTGCTTTTAAGGGTGCTTACGAAATTGCTTCTTTGATTGAAACGTATGATGCTACTCTTTACAAATCTGAAAATTTTGCCATACTTCAATATTTCTATGATAATTATGCTTCTAATGCCTATGTTGAACCATATATTGAGGACTACTCCACTGCCCAAGAAGAGACTAATATTTTGCAGGAGTCTATGGAAGAAGAAATTGATGAAACTGTGAGCTCATTTGATGAAAATGATGATGAGGAGAGCGAAGAACAAAAGGAGAAAGAGCGGATTAGCTACCAGTGCCCACCTTCTAATGAGAGTAACTTTTTAACTCATACATTGTTTAATTTCCCTTCGTGCTTACCAAAGGATGATTGCTATGATGACTATTATGATCCCGTTGATTCTCTTGAAATATCCCTTTTTGATGATGCTTGCTATGCTTGTGGCCAAGATGCCAATATGAATTATGCTTATGGAGATGAACTTGCTATAGTTCCTTATGTTAAACATGAAATTGTTGCTATTGCACCCACGCATGATAGTCCTATTATCTTTTTGAATTCTCCCAACTACACTATATCGGAGAAGTTTACCCTTATTAAGGACTATATTGATGGGTTGTCTTATACCGTTGCACAGGATGATTTTGATGAATATAATATGCATGTGCTTGCTGCTCCTACTTGCAATTATTATGAGAGAGGAACTATATCTCCACCTCTTTATGTTTCCAACACGATAAAATTGCTAGAAACGGTTTATACTATGCATTGGCCTTTACTAAGTGTGCATGAATTGTTCTTTTATGACATGCTGATGCATAGGAAGAGAATTAGACTTCGTCATTGCTTGATATATGTTTATTTGTGCTCATTACTAAATTACAAATCATTGCTAATTAAAATTGGCTTTGATATACCTTGGGATCCGGGTGGATTCACTACTTGAGCACTATATGCCTAGCTTAATGGCTTTAAAGAAAGCGTTGCCGAGGCGGAACAACCCGGAAGTTTTACAGAGTCATTTATTTCTGTTGAGTGCTTTCATATAGTTTAAAAACAACAAAAATAAAGAGGGGAACCCAAAACTTTTTCAAAAAGGAAAGTGAAAGTGAGAGAGACAAACATTGTTGAAGTGGGAGCTAGCCTTGAACTTTGTTCATGCTCACGGAAACTTTGTGAATATTGATTACAGAAATTTTTCAACAAAAATAATTATCCCCTTGTACCATTCCATTGTATTATAAAAATAATGTGCCAAGGTTTGCCTTTAGGATGTTTATAATGCTTGTTGGTTTGTACGGTGCAGGGCAGAAACTTGGTCAGTAGTCGTGATTTTTAATTTTCTTTGGAACGTTAAATGGTTACGATTCTTTTTGCACTGTCTTCTATACAAATTTTTTTATATTTTTGCAGAATTTTTCAAGTATCAGTATGGTGAATGTTCAGATTATTACAGCATTACTGTTTTAGACAGATTCTGTTTTTGATGCATAGTTTGCTTGTTTTGATGAAACTATCGATTTATATCAATGGATTAAGCCATGAAAAAGCTATATTACAGTAGACACAATGCAAAAACAAAATATGAATTGGTGCAACAGTACTTAGAGTAGTGATTTGCTTTATTATACTAACGGGTCTTACCGAGTTTTCTGTTCAAGTTTTGTGTGGATGAAGTGTTCGATGACCGAGAAGGTCTCGATGTGAGAAGAAGGAAGAGAGGCAAGAGCTCAAGCTTGGGGATGCCCAAGGCACCCCAAGTAAATATTCAAGGAGAATCAAGCGTCTAAGCTTGGGGATGCCCCGGAAGGCATCCCCTCTTTCTTCAACAAGTATCGGTATGTTTTCGGATTTGTTTCGTTCATGCGATATGTGCAAATCTTGGAGCATCTTTTGCATTTAATTTTCACTTTTCTTTTATGCACCATGCTGGTATGAGATAGTCCTTGCACTACTAGGGAAAACCCTAGCAATAGCGCTGGTTTTGTGCTCACTAGTAGCGCGGGGGGGGGGGGGGCGCTACTAATAAGGCGCTACAGCTATTGCTTAGCGATGTGACGTGCCCGTTCGCACGCGCGCTAGGACAAATAGCTGCAGTGTTTGTTCGCTCCCACGCTACTGCTAATGTAACTAGTGGCAGCGTGTTTTCTCTCCATCGCTACTAGTATTCTTTTTTTATTTTTTTTATTTTTAGTGTATTTATGCGCCATCGTACAAATATTGGTACAATACCAGTTATGAGGTTTACATCATTATGTCCATAAGAGTGTGTCAAATGAAGGTGGATTAGGTTCAAGTGGAGGCAATATGTGGTGCATGTCAAAAGTATACTACTAATCCAAACTTGATCTAGTTTGGACTAGTAGTACTTTCGATGTGCACCACATGTTGCCTCCACTTGAATCTAATCCGCCAAAGACAAGATATTTAATCATCATCATAGTCATTACCACCAATAGTATTTATTTAATCACCACTAACGGTAGCTAATAATAATCATCATAGTCATTACCACCAACACTAGCTATTTTATCATCATAGTAATAGTGTAGCACATCATCATCTTCAAACTCATTTCTAGCTAGCTAATCACTCCTGCTGCTCTCTCTTAGGTAAAATAACATAAAACATGTATAGCTCTCCTCCTTGATCAAGTTGGAGCATGCAGATGAACCTGTCTCCTAATCGTGGGTAGCGCATCTGTTTGCTGCCCCCTAGTACTTTTCTGCGCTCCCCCATCACATATTTGGTCCAGTCTTGCACTATTAAGAATCCATCGCTAATATTGAATGCACTAAAGTAATCTGTAGGATATCTTGTCGTAAGTTAATAATACTCATGGTACCTTTAGTCTCGATCCCATAAGGCACAACATTCATCGGGAGTCCCTGTTGAAGAACATCGTATGGTAACATACTTAGCAATGAAGTTTAGCTTCAAAAATAATGTATGGAAAAAGATGCACTTTGAGGAAAAATAGTAAAAATCTTACCATCCTTCCTAAATAGATGTGACCGTAGTTCATTACGAACACTATTGGTCGCACGTTTTCAGTACTAACATTTCTAAATGCAGGAAGAAAATTTGTCTTGACAGTATCAAGATCCGCAAGCCATGAAACATAATGAATCAGCTCCTCGCAGTTGAGTTCAGCCCCAGCATAGTATACGGTCCTGTCTACCAAGCGTTGGACATGTTTGCTTGCACCAAAATAAGCTGACAATACAAATTAGTTATCAACTATTTTTGAATAAACAATATCAAAGACATAAATATGGTTGAGAAACTTACATAATGGTATAATCGAGGCGTCGCACATCGACCCGGATGTCGGTATTACCTTCAATATCATCTTCCGGACGAATATCAAAGGTGATAACCATATCAAGCTCAAATGCATAAGTCTTGCATAATGCTCGCCATATTTTGCATCCAAAATAGGTGTAGTCGTCTGAATTGTATAATTTTGCATGGAAAATATAACCATGCTCGGTCTTCAAGTAAACTTTCTTTACCTCCATAGTATGACTGAAACCTATCTTATCCAATACAAAAACTCTTGCATGGCCGGGGATACGCTAGTAGAATAGTAAAAAAAATATAAGTTGAAGCAAATGAAGCAGATGTCATGCTTAATTACGAAACAAGACTTGTCGTTGTGACTTACTGTATCCACTTCGAAGTTCTCGTCCAGCTTGATGCTGAAGAGCCTATCATCATCTAGGAAGATTTCGTCGCACAGGCCATGCTCGTCTTCGCAGTATTTGCAAATACCGAAATCATTTTCGTCGTCAAACATTTCCTATGTTCATAGTTAAAATATTAATTGAAAATTGATCAAAGACAACTACCAGGATACTCAACACACAAATCCGGGGCACTCGATATGTCCTACATATTCTGGCACAAGTCATGCCAAAATTCACGGAAAAATCCGGCATGATCTTCGCTAAAATAGGACATATCGAGTACCTGAAATTTGCCGGAACAGAAATGAATCAACACTCCGGCAAAACATAGGCCACTCAGAGGTGTAACCGAACATGACCGGCCACTTGGGAAAGCACATATCCTATTTGAGCAACACAAGATATACATTTCAAAATATCTTATAGGACCCAAATTAGCATACATTCAATAAGCAAAAGTAAATCATCTCATGCGTCCGTACATCATCGAATATTATCACTAATACATCCCGAATAGTGGTGTCATACATATAACATCACTAATACAACTAAAACCCTAGCACACGACGGGTATCGGGCGCGCGGTGGACACCCACAGAGAAGGAACCATCACGGGATCATAGCTCTAGTGAGATCCCTGGAGAACCTGCCAGGTATTGGAGAACCTGTGCTCCAACGCAAACAGGTAGCGACAGACGTGCGCGTCCTCCTCACTAACACGGTGACGCACCACCTCCGCGGAGTCCTCGGGCCTCTGGACCGTCAGTGGCCCATGCGACCGCCACCAAAGAAGGTTCGGGTCAACGACAGGCTGGCTCCTCACCAACCTGCGCCCCCGATAGGTAGCGCCTCCAGACGACCCGGCGGAGCCAGGTCCGGACATGGCCCATCTGGTCAAGCAGGTATCGTCCTCCGCCGACTCGACGAAGAGGATGCGGGATGGGCATCGTCCACGTCAATGCGGGAAAAATTGCTTTAACTAAAAAAATAGCAACAAGTTCTTACTAACTAGTTCTATTAATTCAACTAGTTCTTACTAAAAATAAACTTTCTATAAATAAAAATAAACTTGTACCTAGTTCTTACTAACTAATTAGTACCTAGGAACTACTGCCCTAATTACCATCTAATTTGATGAACCTAGGGGTGGAAAGTGGTAGCGGATATTCCAATTATCCAACTATAAAGTGAAATAAGTGGTCAAATTTTACTCATTTTATGATTCATCTTAGAAATTTGATTCGTTTCCACCCATACATGAACCCTAACTCATTTGAGCCGCATCCGCATCCGATTCGTTTCCACCCTTACATGAACCTTAACTAATTTGATGCAACTAAAATATAAAGAAACCCTAGGCAGAGGTAGGGGAGAGGGAGGAGCAGGCGTGCTCACCTCGGGTGCCTGCGACGAGGGAGGGACAGGCGGCGTCGAGGTCGGGGTCGGGGCTCGGGCGCGCGGCGGATGGCAGCATCGAGGTCGGGGTTGGGGGCGGCGTCGGGGGCGGCGTTGAGGTCGGGGGCGGGGGCGGTGTTGAATCTGGGGTTGGGGCGGCGTAGAGGGTGTGCGGAGAGCACGCGGCGGCCGAAGGGCGACGGCGGCGGCGAGAGTGGAGAGTTGGATTTGGGGGAAGTGGCCGGGGAAGGACGAACCCGTGGTTAAGTCGAAGTAGGAGTAGCTGCGTTCGAGCGCCGCCATCACGCTCGTTAGCTACAATGGCTCGGGATACGCGCCATCTGCTACTCCTTTCTCTTTTTCCCCTTTTTCATTTAGTTTTCTTCACATTTTATTTTTTTCCTTTCACCTTATTCTATTTCTTTCATTTTCAATTACCTTTCTATTTGCTTTCCAATTAATTTTATATCCTTTAGCAGCAGCGAGTTTACATTAAAACGCACTGCTACAAAGAAAGTAGCGGTAGCGTGGTTCGATATAGGTCGCTACTACTATGTGTAGCCTATCGGCTAAGCCGTGGGAATTTTAGTAGTAACGTGTTTAGAACATGACGCGCTACTGCTAGAACTTTATCTGCAGCGTGGTTTGCACAGGCGCGCTACTGCTACTTAGCACCACCGTGCTTTTCTGACCCGTGCTACTGCTAAAGTTCTGCGTATAAGGTTTTCCCTAGTAGTGTTGGTTGATTTATAGAATGCTCTTTGCACTTCACTTATATCTTTTGATTATGGCTTTATAGAATGCTTCATGTGCTTCACTTATATCATTTGAAGTTTGGATTGCCTATTTCTCTTCACATAGAAAACCGCCATTTGTAGAATGCTCTTTTGCTTCACTTATATTTGTTAGAGCGTGGGCATATCTTTTGTAGAAAGAATTAAACTCTCTTGCTTCACTTATATCTATTTAGAGAGATGACAGGAATTGTTCACTCACATGGTTAGTCATAAAATCCTACATAAACTTGTAGATCACTGAATATGATATGTTTGATTCCTTGCAATAGTTTTGCGATATAAAGATGGTGATATTAGAGTCATGCTAGTGGGTAGTTGTGGATTAGTAGAACTACTTGTGTTGAGGTTTGTGATTGCGTAGCATGCACGTATGGTGAACCGTCATGTGATGAAGTCGGAGCATTATTTATTTATTGATTGTCTTCCTTATGAGTGGCGGTCAGGGGCGAGCGATGGTCTTTTCCTACCAATCTATCCCCCTAGGAGCATGCGCATAGTACTTTGTTTTGATGACTAATAGATTTATGCAATAAGTATGTGAGTTCTTTATGACTAATGTTGAGTCCATGGATTATACACACTCTCACCTTTCCACCATTGCTAGCCTCTCTAGTACCGCGCAACTTTCGCCGGTACCATAAACCCACCATATACCTTCCTCAAAACAGCCACCATACCTACCTATCATGGCATTTCCATAGCCATTCCGAGATATATTGCCATGAAACTTCCATCATCATCATATACATGACTCGAGCATTCATTATCATATTGCTTTGCATGATCGTAAGATAGCTAGCATGATATTTTCATGGCTTGTCCATTTCTTTGATGTCATTGCTACGCTAGATCATTGCACATCCCGGTACACCGCCGGAGGCATTCATATAGAGTCATATCTTGTTCTACACATCGAGTTGTAATATTGAGTTGTAAGTAAATAAAAGTGTGATGATCATCATTATTAGAGCATTGCCCCAGTGAGGAAAGGATGATGGAGACTATGATTCCCCCATAAGTCGGGATGAGACTCCGGACTTTACAAAAAAATAAAAGAGGCCAAAGAAGCCCAAATAAAAAAAGAGGCCAAAGAAGCTAAAAAAAATAAAAAAAGAAATAAAAAATAAATAAAAAAAGAGAGAAGGGGCAATGTTACTATCCTTTTACCACACTTGTGCTTCAGAGTAGCACCATGTTCTTCATATAGAGAGTCTCTTGAGTTATCACTTTCATATACTAGTGGGAATTTTCAGAACTTGGCTTGTATATTCCAACGATGGGCTTCCTCAAATGCCCTAGGTCTTCATGAGCAAGCAAGTTGGATGCACACCCACTTAGTTTCCAGTTTGAGCTTTCATACACTTATAGTTCTTAGTGCATCCGTTGCATGGCAATCCCTACCCACATCAAAAATTATCTTTTTTATCATTTACCTACTCGAGGACGAGCAGGAATTAAGCTTGGGGATGCTGATACGTCTCCATCGTATCTATAATTTTTTTATTGTTCCATGCCAATATTATTCAACTTTCATATACTTTTGGCAACTTTTTATACTCCCTCCGTTCCTAGATATAAGGTGTATAGTTTTTGGCACGGAAATTAAAGAATGCATGTGGAGGGAAAATTTCACAAGTTTTTGACGAGATTACACCTCACTAATTGACATGAGAAAATAGAGGAGCTTGCACGATATAAGGAAATGTAATCGAATCCCTAAAAAAGTTATCCAAACGAGTGGTGCAACTCAATACACCTTATATTTTGGACTTTTTCTCAAAAATATATACACCTTATATCAAGGAATGGAGGGAGTATTATTTTTGGGACTAACATATTGATCCAGTGCCAGTTCCTGTTTGTTGCATGTTTTATGTTTCGCAGAAACCCAATATCAAACGGAGTCTAAACGGGATAAAAATGGACGGAGAATTATTTTGGAATATTTATGATTTTTTGGAAGTAAAATCAACACGAGACGGTGCCTGAGGGGGCCACGAGGCAGGGGCGCACCCCAGGGGGCAGGCACACCCTGGACCCTCATGGGCACCCCGTAAGGTGGTTGATGCTCTTCTTTTGCTGCAAGAAAGCTAATTTTTGGGAAAAAATCACGGCGAAGGTTTCAATCCAATCAGACTTACGGATCTCCATGTATACACGAAACGGTGAAAGGGCAGCATAACAGAACACAGAAACAGAGAGAGACAGAGAGACAGATCCAGACTCGGAGGGGCTGTCGCCCCTCCCACGCCATGGAGGCCATGGACCAGAGGGGAAACTCTTCTCCCATCTAGGGAGGAGGTCAAGGAAGAAGAAGAAGAAGGGGCCCCCTCTCCCCTTCTCTTCAGGTGGCGCCGGAACGCTGTCGTGGCCATCATCATCACCGCAATCTTCACCAACAACTTCACCACCATCATCACTAACTCTTCCCCCCTCTATGCAGCGGTCTAACCTCTCTCTTACCCGCTGCAATCTCTACTTAAACATGGTGCTCAACGCTATGTATTATTTCCCAATGATGTATGGCTATCCTATGATGTTTGAGTAGATATGTTTTGTCCTATGGGCTATTTGATGATCAAGATTGGATTGAGTTGCATGTTTTATTATTGGTGATGTCCTATGGTGCTCTCCGTGTTGCGCAAGCATGAGGGATTCCTGCTGTAGGGTTTGCAATATGTTCATGATTTGCTTATGGTGGGTGGCGTGAGTGACAGAAGCACAGACCCGAGTAAGTAGGTTGTTTGCGTATGGGATAAAGAGGACTTGATACTTTAATGCTCTGGTTGGGTTTTACCTTAATGATCTTTAGTAGTTGCAGATGCTTGCTAGAGTTCCAATCATAAGTGCATATGATCCAAGTAGAGAAAGTATGTTAGCTTATGCCTCTCCCTCAAATAAAATTGCAATAATGATTACCGGTCTAGTTATCGATTGCCTAGGGACAAATAACTTTCTCGTAACAAAAAGCTCTCTACTAAAGCTAATTTAGTTGTGTCTTCATTTAAACAACCCCTAGTTTTTATTTATGCTCTCTTTATTATCTTGCAAACCTATCCAAAAACACCTACAAAGTACTTCTAGTTTCATACTTGTTTCCGGTAAAGCGAACGTCAAGTGTGCGTAGAGTTGTATCGGTGGTCGATAGAACTTGAGGGAATATTTGTTCTACCTTTAGCTCATCGTTGGGTTCGACACTCTTACTTATCGAAAGAGGCTACAATTGATCCCCTATACTTGCGGGTTATCAGTAGCTCCCTAAGAAAATGGGGGAGGAACACGACCCCTTCGCCCGACTTGGGCGTGGGGATGATATGGCCCTCTTCGGGGGCCCGATGGGCGATGTTGGCTGACAAATAGCCGGCCTCCTTCAGCTTCAAGATGTCCCCCCTCGGTGACTCTGGAGGCCTCCCACTTCCCATTGGCTCCGGATCCAGCCATGGTCGAAGGAGCCAAAGAGGGGTCTGCGTGAGCGGGAGGTGGAAGAAGGAGTTGGTTGCTGACTATGATAGCTCCCCCTTTATAGACTGTTGACAGGCCTAGGATTCCTTTTTCCACGCCGTTGGCTTCTGCACTTCCCGATATGCTCATGGCGTTATGTGCGGGGAGGGTAATCGAAATCATTAACCATATCCCCTAAAAAGCGGGACACGATCTCCAACTTGAGGGGACGTGCCAGACGTGGCGTCAGCCTCGAGCCGCACTTCGAGAAATAGTAACTGCTCAGAGTTATGGCAGGAAGCAACTCTTCGTTGGAGGAGAAAAAGTTATCAGATGAAGACGCCATTTACACTTGAACGGTATTTGTTTATTATTGCCTTCTGTGTTTAGTAAAAATGCCGTTTCAGATCCCGGACATCACTTGGTTCCGAACATGGGTAAAACATACTGAAGAACTCGCCTCGCAAGCCGAATACTGGTCGGATGAGCGGATGCCGGATACAAGCCTTGGCGTTGGAGGCAAGTTCAGGGGCTACTGAGGGAGTCATGGCCTAAGGGGTCCTCGGGGCGACGACACAATGTGCATGGGCCGGATTGGTGGAGCCGTATAGTGACAGGAGATCTATGAAGCCATGGTGTGCCCTCCAAGCTAAGAAGGCGCAGGATCTCTTTAAAGCCTTATTGTAATCTATCTTCGGTAACCCTAACCCTACCGGTATCTATATAAACCAAGGGTTTTAGTCTTAGGGCTAGAGCTACATTCGTCACCTCATCTCCTTAGGGTTTAGCTCATGCTGATCTCGAGGTAGATCTACTCTGTAAACCATATTATACATCCAATACAATCAAGTAGGACGTATGGTATTACCTCTTCGAGAGGGCCTGAACCTGGGTGAACACTGTGTTCATCGTCCCTTGTTCCCCATCGATCCTAGATCCACAGCTCGGGACCCCCTACCCCGAGGTCGGTCGGTTTTGACACCAACACCTGGTATAGGGGGCAGAAACAGTGCTCCCCACATAACTCATATACGGGTCACCTCGGGTACTTACCTATGATGAATTAGCGCAAGATCAGCTACGGCATGATGATGCCATTCTCCTCGAGGAGGACCATCTCCGGGCAGCTGTAAGTGTTGCATGATACCAGCAAGCCCTACGCCACTATCACAGCCGTATGGTTCACGCCTGGAGCCTTGAGGAAAGTGACCTTGTCCTTAGGCGTGTTCTGTCTGCCAAGGGTTCAAACAAGTTGACACCAAAGTGGGAAGGCCCTCACTGGGTGGTACGTGTCACCAGACCTGGTGCGGTCCGTCTGGAGACCGAGGATGGCATCCCAATGCATAGAAGATACAAACATGGGTAGAGGATTACATGATTTGAAATAAAAACTTGGCTAGTGCCTACATCTTTTAAATTGGAAAATGATAAGTGACCCGTAATGCCTTTCTTGTCCCTCTCCTCCTAAGAGTTGCGCCTGGGCAGAAGCCAAGCCTGACCCCGTCAAGGCCCGCGGGATGCAGCCTGACAAGTTCGGGAGGGCGCCTCTCCGGCAAGGAAGAAGAGGCCGGACACGGGGGAAGTGGCTAGGCGATGACCTAGTCACCCTCGCTGGGACCAGAGGAACGCGGCAGGAGGGACACCGGCAGGGAAGACGAAGCCGGAGTCCACGAGGAAGCCTCCCGGGTCCATCTGGTGGAAGCGGAGTCGACCGGGCCAAGCACCCCCAGCAAATTGCTCTGTCGGGGATCCAGCTGCAGATGGTGGTGCTTCCGGCGCCTAGCTGACGGTGACGGTGTGTCCAACGCTCAGCTGGAGTCCGAGTCGTCAGCTTCACACTTCATGACCGGGGGCTCGGCGCCATTGTCTTCACCATCAGTATCCTCTTCATTGTTGTCGCTCGAGGAGGAGCTTTCCTCATCAGTTGAGCTCTCCGTGCAGCACCCTAAGAGAGCACCCGAATGCCCGAAGACCTTGATAGAGAGTAGATGAGCCTCCATTAGCTTAAAATCAAGGACGTGCCCCTCCGCCAAGTTGTGGGCACGTGCAAAAGTTTTCCAGCCACGCTGGAGAAGCATGACATGAGGTGCAGCGAACTCAACATCCACCCGCATGTTGCCATTACAGAAACCCCTCATGTGCAACTTGAACCCGTGCAGTTGTTCAACCTCCATCACCCTTGCAAAAGGACAAGTAAGCCGAAGACAGCTGCTCAGGGGCTCGCACAGCCTCACGATGAACTCCAGTGGCGTGTCCCCGACATGGCCCTCCTTTGGAGTCAGGGCGGCGGGGGGAGGGGCGACCGGAGCACCGCAACGTCCTCCCGAGCCCCAAACACCACGTCGGCCACGACCACGTCCTGCAGCACCACCTTGCACACTAGGTCCTGCCCCTGCGTCCCCAACAGGGGCGGGGATGCGGTGCCGAGAGGAGGCCCTTGTCACCGCCGCCAGAGCTTGAGCGCGCCCTCTTCCTCTCACCATGATGGGAGAAGGACGCGAGAAGGGCACGAGAAGGAGAAGGAGAAGATCCGTGGGTGAGCCCTTTCATTCACCTCCGTGATCCCTTTTTGTAGCAGAGCGTGGCAAGGGGGTGGCTCCCCACTATCCTGTGGAAACCGCATCGTTCCGCCAATCCGATGCATATGTGCCACTGACAGCACCCAGATTTGCCGACCGCCCTGCCACGCCAATCCGAGGCACCATACTTTCTGCCATGACACTCATTCTCGCACCCTACGCACGCACCACCTACCCGGCGCAATGCATGCAGCGTACATGGTGGAAATGGTAGGAATGGTGGGAAGAGTAAAATGGCAGTTACCCCTCCCACGGGGTCTTGCGCGGGCATTTCAATTAACTCCCCGCGAACGAGGGGTGTCGCCTGGCTCGTTACATCGGTAGACCCACGTTGTCTTACATCACACGAATTGCGTAGAGCCTGGGATTGATTCAATCTCAGGTTAATGAAGAAGCAAAGAAAATCTCAGAGGCTTGGATCCTGCCACGGCAAGGTCATGTTGCTAGCCTGTGCATTGTTAGCGCCTACCCCAACGATGCCCAGCAGCACGTGTGGGCCAGGCCCAGGGCCTCCTGTCGGTGCAACAAACATCCATGTTTGCTGACCGAACCCATGCACACGCATGGCGACAATCGCATAGTCCATCTCCAAGGCATGGCATCAAGTCAAGCCCGAAAAGTCGCTCTTCAAACATTTAAAGAAAGGATGGGATCATCACGGCCCTGCAATATGAAGTTCAACCAAGCCAGAATAATCAAGAAGTGCAATGGAATCGATGAGCTCACCATTCCTTTTACAAATGGGGAAATTGACAAAGTTATCAAAGAAAGGTATTCTCTGTAATTGCTGAAATTAGTGGTAACAGATAGTTTTGTGATGAGATAATTTGTAACGAGCAACAAGTAACAAATGTAAATAAAGTGCAGCAAGGTGGCCCAATCCTTTTTGTAGCAAAGGACAAGCCTGGAAAAACTCTTATAATAGGAAAAGCGCTCCTATCGTCAAGCTAGTTTTCATCACGTTCATATGATTCGCGTTCGGTACTTTGATAATTTGATATGTGGGTGGACCGGTGCTTGGGTGATGTTCTTACTTGAACAAACATCTCACTTATGATTAACCTCTATTGCAAGCATCTGCAACTACAACAAAAGTATTAAGGTAAACCTAACCATAGCATGAAACATATGGATCCAAATCAGCCCCTTACGAAGCAACGCATAAACTAGGGTTTAAGCTTCATCACTCTAGCAACCCATCATCTACTTATTACTTCCCAATGCCTTCCTCTAGGCCCAAATAATGGTGAAGTGTTATGTAGTCGACGTTCACATAACACCACTAGAGGCTAGACAACATACATCTCATCAAAATATCTAACGAACACCAAATTCACATTACTACTAATAGCAAGACTTCTCCCATGTCCTCAGGAACAAACGTAACTACTCACAAAGCATATTCATGTTCATAATCAGAGGGGTAGTAATATGCATATAGGATCTAAACATATGATCTTCCACCAAATAAACCAACTAGCATCAACTACAGGGAGTAATCAACACTACTAGCAACCTACTAGTACCAATCCCGGACTTGGAGACAAGAATTGGATACAAGAGATGAACTAGGGTTTTGAGAGGAGATGGTGCTGGTGAAGATGTAGATGAAGATTGCCCTCTCCTGATGAGAGGAGCGTTGGTGATGACGATGGTGATGATTTCCCCCTCCCGGAGGGAAGTGTCCCCGGCAGAACAGCTCTGCCGGAGCCCTAGATTGGTTCCGCCAAGGTTCCGCCTTGTGGCGGCGGAGTTTCGTCCCGAAAGGTTGCTTCTGATTTTTTTCTCGACGAAAGACCTCATATAGCAGAAGATGGGCATCGGAGGACCACCAGGGGGCCCACGAGGTAGGGGGCGCGCCCTAGGAGGGGGGGCGCGCCCCCCACCCTCATGGACAGGGTGTGGTGCCCCCTAGCCTTCATCTTTCGCGAGGATTTTTTATTATTTATTGTAAGATATTCCGTGGAGTTTCAGGACTTTTGGAGTTGTGCGGAATAGGTCTCTAATATTTGCTCCTTTTCCAGCCCAGAATTCCAGCTGTCGACATTCTCCCTCTACATGTAAACCTTGTAAAATAAGAGAGAATAGGCATAAGTATTGTGACATAACATGTAATAACAGCCCATAATGCAATAAATATCGATATAAAAGCATGATGCAAAATGGATGTATCAGGGTGACAGCCATGTTGCATTGTTCCAACATGCGGGCCCACCGTTTTTCTTCTGCAGGTGAAAGTTCACGGAATGCACGAGCATTTCGTAGCATTGTTTCAATGTTGCTCAAACTCACTGGCTCCGCCACCACCTCCTCTTCCTCCTCTTCCACCCGAGCATTGGGCAGATCAAGATGGTGATCTGCTACTTCCACGTAGTCAATAACGTTGACGTTCACAGCTTCACCATGATGAACCCACCTAGTATATGTGACCGACATCCCATACAAGTGTAGATGATTTTGCACAGTTGACTGGGGTCTTGTAACTGAATTCATACAACTGCTACATGGGCAGAGCACATCTGATTTTGGACCACTGTACTCAGCTCTGATAAAGTTCATGAAGTTTTCAACCACCTAGACATATGCAGCAGAGAATCTTCGAGCAGAAGTTATCCAACTCCTGTCCATCTTTTAGACATACAAATTAGTTCTTCTACTAGATATTACAGGAAAAACATATATGTTTTTTTATGAAGTCCAAAAAAAATACCTAGGTCGATGGCTAAAGCTATGGCAAGATATTTGGACGAGCAGATCTAAGTAACAAAATATATGTGAAGCTAATTCAGCAAACAGATTTGAGTGCTAAATTATGTCAGGCTGTTTCAGCAGTCAATGAGGCCGAGCACACAGCCATCGAACTATCGAAGGCCGTCGCAGCAACAAAGATCGAGTATAAAATGGTGTAGAGCTATTTTAGACCATGGCAATCTATGTCACAATAAATATATGGCAGGATATTTTAGCAACTAATCGGCCTTGGCATGCCATCTCAGCTAAGCAGATTGAGTGCAGAACAGGGCAAGGAAGCTTCTTAAGTAGAGCATATTGACTGTAAACTACTTCGGCAAACAGTGAGATTAACAACGTCTATCAGCCAACATTCAGCGCTACACCGACATGCACGGGGCCTCAGTCTAGAATGCGCATACCGTGGGAGAAGCTGACCGCCATGCATCTCCACACAAGCGTCGCTAGCGGTGGCGGCGCTAACCACCGTGCGCCTCCACAAGAACGTCGCCAGCGGTGGCGGCGCGGCTAGAGGACAACAGTGTACGAGAGCATATTGTGGGAGCGAGAGGATCGCTGTTCGTCCCCTCGACGAACCGCGGCGCTGACGTATCGGCGCGGCGGGGAGGGCGGCTTTGGCGGAGCGAATGGAGTGGAGGGGGACGGGGGGAGGGGGGTTTGGGGAATATTATTGGCTAGTTGGCCGAAGGGCGGTTGAATCTAGGATTTGGGGGGAATTTTTGGGTGGGGGGGAGGATTTTCGCGCGGTGGGAGGGGGGAGTTTGGCAGATGGTCGGTTTCTCCAAGTGCAGTCCCACGTGTCAGTGAAGAGGCAAGCCGAAGCGTGTTCTGTTTGCGTGAGCCGTGGGCAGGACCGAACGTGTGTGGGGTGCAATGCGGCCGCGACAGGGGTGTTGTGAGTGTACCGTCTTTTTTCATTTTAAACTAGGTGCTTCGCCCCCTCAAAAAAAAACTTGTTGCTTCACGTGATCCAACAATACTACTACTAGTAATCCGGTAATCCCGACTAAAACGGCGCGGCTAGGTCTTTTGCCGCGCGATATGCTGGGAGGTTGGCTTGGTTGGGTTTTTTAGGACGAGTAATGCTACACCTACGTAATCCCGATTCGTAATTAACGTAATGTGAAACGTGTGAGCTGTTGATTGTAGATTGGGGGAGGGAGGGCCCACCACCATGAAAGTCAGGGGAGGAGAGAGAGAGGCAATTTACGTTAACCCTTTCGTAGGTTCTGGTAGATGTAGAAAGATGTGAAATGCGTGAATGTGTAGTGGACGTACTATTGGAGTGCTTAAGATAAATTGTGTATGTATAGACCCTATGTGTTTATTTTACTTCGCATGTTAGCTTTGTCTCGGTTCAATAAAAAACAGAGTTGGTGATGATGGTGTGCCTGTCATCCTGCAATATAGGTCGTCCGATCTATATCTAATGGATAGGAAGGAAACTATGACAATTTACCCGCACTCCTCTCCACATTTCCATATATGGCCTTCCCTCGTTCATCCTTTTCTCCCACAAGATCTTGATCTTCCGTACAGCATACGAACATCTTGCTAGTACTCCTACAATATACTATATTATTGTGAAAGTTCATATACACCGCCGAGATTAATGCAAACACGGCAGATTTTCATTACATTTCAAACTTTTATAGGACAGAAAAATAAAAGAAACCCGACCCTAAACCTATTCTATGGCGTGACCGGCGTCCTCCATCTGCGATCTCTATATGCAGGCGGGGTTCAAGACCCGTGAACTGAAGGTACGGTCTCCAACGAGGAAGAGTAGAACACGGGATACGGACCGGCCAGCTGGCACACAATGCCCTGCCACCTCCCATGCCCTACTCATCCTCGGAGGAGTCCCCGACCTCGGCGGTGCTGGACGTTGTACGTCGGAAAGTAGGACGCGTGGCTGACGGTGCTCCTGTCGTCCGCCGCCAGCATGGCCACCGCTTGTGCGGTCACGTCTGTGTCCGGCTACGCAGCTATTGCGTCGCGAGAGGCGACTTGAGCGAGGGCGGCGACCTCGAGCTTCATCCCCGAAGACAAGCTCACTCGCAGAGCGTTCGCACTTGCGGCCATGGCGGATGTGGTGCCAGGTAGGAGGACGATGCGCTATGGTGTGGAGGTTAGCTGGCGTTGCCGCTTTAAGTAGCGCATTCCGGTGAGGCCAAGCGTCTTGGTGCGTCATTAAGTCGCCGGAGTTGGTTCCTCGGGCACCAAGCGTCTTAACGATGGCATACGGACGGCCGGCATGAATGCGGGCAGCTGGCGCTGGATAGGAACACACCGTGCGATGGCGCGAGGGATGAGGGTTTTTTGTGTGCCAGGGTAGTCAGCTGCGGTCGTGGCAATGTTGGAGATGCCCTTTGCTCACATGCGATCCCCGCATGTCATTGAAAAAGCAAGATGACCCGGCATGGTCTCAGGTCCTGAGGATGCAGTTGGCCGTGCTGCACCACTCCGCGGACGCATCCCGATGCCCCGTGCATCCTCGACGAGTCGGGTGTTGGGCTGCGTTTGGATTGTGGCCAAAGTGCACCTTACCAAAATTTTGGTCATGACCCAAAGAGTGGTCTTTGTTTGGATGGTTGTCGGTGTCAAAACCGGGGGATCTCGGGTAGGGGGTCCCGAACTGTGCATCTAGGATCGATGGTATCAGGAGATGGGGGACACGATGTTTACCCAGGTTCGGGCCCTCTCTATGGAGGTAATACCCTACTTCCTGCTTGATTGATCTTGATGAATATGAGTGTTTGCAAGAGTTGATCTACCATGAGATCGTAATGGCTAAACCCTAGAAGTCTAGCATGTATGACTATGGTAATGTGTATCCGCCTATCCGGACTACGCTCTCCGGTTTATATAGACACCGGAGAGATCTAGGGTTACATGGGGTCAGTTACATAAGAAGGAATCTTCATAGTTGGTTGCCTAGCTTGCCTTCCTCGCTAAGGAAAGTCCAATCCAGACACAGGTACAGTCTTCGGCCTTCATATCTTCACAGCCCATCAGTCCGGCCTAATGAATAACAGGCAGGACGCTCGAGGACCCCTTAGTCCAGGACTCCCTCAGTAGCCCCTGAACCTGGCTTCAACGATGAGGAGTCCGGTGCGCAAATTGTCTTCGGCATTGCAAGGCGGGTTCCCCTTTTTCCGAACTTCACGATAGTCTTCGGATGCGATGATTGTATCAGACCTGTAACGCATACCACACACACCACCGCAGAGAGAATATAATATTTGCACGAATCTAATCTATCGACAGTTTCTTTTTTTACAACACGACGTCACGTCTGTCCTGTCACAATTTCAAACTGTTTTTCATCTGCCATCCCACGTTTCAAGACGCGGTTGTAATTGGCACGTCTTGTCAAAGCAGAGATTGTGTCCCCAACTTAATTGTTTCGAGGATGATGATTGAGCTTTTATTATTGCTCTTTCAGGACTGGAAGGAGAGGGCGAAGCGGATCCAGTGTCCGGCTCCGCTGCCTGAAGAACCGGTCATCCCGCCTCTAGCGAAGATGCTGGTGCCGGCGCCGTACAAGGCGCCAGAGAAGAAGGCCAAGAAGAAGGCCAAGGGGGTCCGAAGATGACGAAGCCCATTCCTCTGTCCCTGAGGACAATGACGAGGAAGGGGAGGAGGAAGAAGAAAACAATCCTCCCCCCGAGGAGAAGAAAAAAGAGAGGACGGCCTCGGCGCATCTGGAGGCGGAAGCGCCCAAAAAGGGGAAGGGCGCCCTAGCGGTCAATACCGCGTGGGACATTGGCAGTAGTCCGGAACGACGCCCTCGCGCTATGCCCCCGGCAGCATCGTATGTGACATGGCTCATTCATGCGCACACCAGGCCCTTTCTCTTTATTATTTTAACATAGTTAACTATACTATTGCAGTCCGGCCCGTGACCTTATCCAACGATCCTCATCTGGAGGTTCGTTGGCTCCGTCGGAGATGGCGAGCATGTCGCCGCCGCCTACTTAGCCCCCCCCCCCCGGCCAGGGACGGCACCAAAGTGTTGTCCCGGAAGACCGCTCCGAAGGGAGGAGTCCAGGACGCTGTCCGGGAGGCGCCACCAGGCGAGACCTCCACTACCGGACACATGGGAGAGCCGATCCCCATGGATACTAGCGAAGAGGGCCGCATCCAGTTTGGCCCTCAGCCAAATATGATTCCGGAGTCCCATATGGCTCCGGAGTCGGGCGAGCAGCCCCCTTTGAAGGAGGGGGGTGCGCCGCTTCCGCCGGTGGTCCCTGTCCATCCAGGGACACCGGATAACCTGATGGAGGCGCAACGAGGCGCCTCCATTAGGGACGAGCACCGTATCCTTATGGGCGCGGTGATCGAGAAGGTTCAGTCCGCCAAGAGTGGACTGAACGAAGCCTGCAGCAACCTGTTGACAGGTTTCGAGGTAAGTGACGTAGAAAGAGAAAAAACACATGTAGTCAGTAGCCCCTGAGACACTATCCGGTGCTCGGCAAGAAGAACCGGACAGAGGATCAATCTTTTATTGTAGGAGACTAACGTGATATGTATGCATAAGCAGGCGTCGCTGTTGGCCGCAACCTCGCATGCTGCCAAAGTCTCTGAACTGAGGCAGAGGCTGGAGTGGACCGAGAGCGAGCTCGGCGAGGTTAAGGTTCGGCTTCAGGAGAAGCAAGGTGAGTAACGACTCACTGTGTATTCGGAAAGCATAGGCGCTGTGTATTAACTGTAGTGTCGTAATATGTGCAGGAGCCGCGACCGAGGTCGAGGCCCTGAGGAAGGCCCTGGGCGAGACCAAGGAGAAGGTTGTCCAGCAGCAAGCCGCCGGTAAGAAGCTCAAGGCCCGGGTCAAAGAAATCCAGCAAGAGCTCCAGGATGCGGTGAAGAAATGTGAGGCCTTGGAGCATGATGCATCGGTTCAAGGGACTGAACTCGCCAAGGCTCATCAGAGCGCGGAGGCCGCACGGAATGACACCCAGGCCGCCCTCTGGGAAATCCAGGACCCAGAAGATCGTAGCGGGTAAGGCATTTAAGATGCAAAGCAAGTATGCAGAGAAGCGGTACCTTTTACTAACCCGGGTTTGGAGTTCCCCAGGGGCTTTTGCTGATTTACCGCGCCGTGTATCTGACGCCATGGAGTTCTATCGAGCCGAAGGAGGGGGTTCAGCGGAAAAACTATTCTGGTCGCAATATGCGGTGCCAGAACCTCCCGTGTCCTTCACTGATCAGCTGAAACAGCTGGTGGAGCTGCATAGGGTGGCCGAACTAGCCATGAAGGATTTGATAATCCGGCTATGGCCAGCCGAAGCTATGCCTGGCAGCTACTTCGGACTCGTGAGGCGGATGGTGAACGCCTGTCCTCGGCTGGACGTCGTCAAGCGCTCTGCCTGTATTGAAGGTGCCCGCATGGCCTTCGTCCGTTGCAAGATGCGGTGGGCGAAGATGAATGTCGTTCAAGTGGCCAGAGGGCCACCAGAGGGCAAGGAGCACCGCACACCCGAGCGATATTTTGCGGATGTCATAGAAGGGTCTCGACTTGCAGCAGCTGAGTGCGGGCAGGACATTATTTTCGAATGAAAACATTTGTGTTGCCTTTGTCTTGTATTATGAAAACAAAGCATGTTCCGTAATGTAATTTCGTTATGCTTTAATTGTTTCCTCCTGTGCGGCCGTGTTGTATGCAATCTGAGGGTTGGCCGATTAAAACTACGCCCTCACGTAGGTAGTACAGAGGTGTTCGGGATGGAATCTAAACAATCTTGATCCAATTATATGGTCCTTGAAGGAGTTGTTTAGCGCAACGAACAAGGCAATCAGACTATACGGCTTAAACACCCTCACTTAGACATAGGAGTTTTATAATAAAGCAAGTGTGCAGCCCCTGGTCCAAGCCAGGGTGCTGTTAGCATCTGATCGGGAAGTGCCGATCCTTCGCATAACGCGGAAAAAATCTCCAACGATTTTGTAACCCTCGAACAGCTGACTGGCTCTCGCCGTATCATGACAGTCAGTTTTCGGCTTTCTCTACTGAGGTGCTCATCTGGTCAAGGCCAGGGAACAATCGCAGTAGTTCTCCCTTTACTACCCTAGCCGATAGAGCGGAACGTAGGGTAGCAAGCACAGGAGCCGGGCAACCCAACTATTGACCAATGACATGATTCGGAGCCAATGCATATAATGCTAAATTCGGGGTGCCAAACTTATCTATAAGAAGTGTTCGGACTATGCTGCTGTATTGTGGGGCGATAAGTAGCCCCTGGCGAATATGAAACGTACAAAAGAGTACCGATGCAGTCGATAAGCAGATCAAAATAAAATGAAGTAAGAAGCGAAAACCACAGAAACTGGGCCGCAAACCATTTTTATTATAACTGGATGGATACGTCAAGGCGTATCCTGTACAAATAATGCGATAAGCATCCGGGCTATTTAACATGCCGGGATCAAGAGGGCGCAGCGTGCGGGTCCTGGGAAATAAGTATAAATACCGTTAAGAAGAACGTGTAGAGGCTACCCTACACACCTGTGTTGCTTGCCTCCGTTGTATGCCAATCCTTCGAAAGGGCTGGTGATCAGGCCCGCGGGAAAAGGAACCTGAAACAAAAAGAAAAAGTGGAAGTATGTGTGCCCGGGATCGGTCTGGCCGAACTGTAAATCCCGGATTAGCTTGTGCCTCTGTCGATATCCATGGAATTTTGAGTGTGTAATTGTGTACGCGTGGTACGAATGCCACTACCTTATCGGGACTGGGACGGAGGCCGAATTGCTAGTCGACCTCTTGACGAGCCGCGTCGTCCTATTGCAGTGTAGTCTGGAACCTCTTAATGATGTCCGAGGGCTCGACAGCCGTACTAAGGTGCTGCTTGAGAAGGCCGCTCTGCGCTTCTGCTGCTAGGGCGGCGGTGTGCTCCTTTGTTCGGAGGGAGTGCTCCATAGTTGCCATTGACTGTTATGACGCCGCGTGGACCGGGCATCTTGAGCTTGAGATAAGCATAGTGTGGCACTGCGTTGAATCTAGCAAATGCGGTTCGTCCGAGCAGTGCGTGATAGCCGCTGCGGAAGGGGGCGATATTGAAGATTAACTCTTTGCTTCGGAAGTTGTCTGGAGAACCGAAGACCACCTCCAGCGTGATTGAGCCCGTACAGCGGGCCTCTACGCCAGGTATGACTCCTTTAAAGGTAGTCTTGGTTGGTTTGATTCGTGAGGGGTTAATGCCCATCTTCCGCACTGTGTCCTGATAAAGTAGGTTGAGGCTGCTACCACCGTCCATCAGGACTCGTGTTAGGTGAAACCCGTCAATAATTGGGTCGAGGACTAGTGCGGCTGAACCGCCATGGCGGATACTAGTTGGGTGATCTCGACGATCGAAGGTGATCGGGAATGATGACCACGGATTGAATTTGGGGGCGACTGGCTCTACCGCGTAGACGTCCCTAAGTGCTCGCTTACGCTCCCTTTTGGGGATGTGTGTAGCGTATATCATGTTCACCATTTTGACTTGAGGGGGAAATTTCTTCTGCCCCCCAGTGTTCGGCTGCCGGGGCTCTTCGTCCTCGTCCTCACTTTGTGATCCCTTCTCTTTGTTTTTGGCATTTAACTTGCCAGCCTGCTTGAAAACCCAACAATCCATGTTGGTATGATGGGCTTTCTTATCCGGGGTGCCGTGTATCTGGCACGGACGGTCGAGTATGCGGTCCAGGCTGGAAGGTCCTTCGTTGTTTCTTTTGTAGGGCTTCTTTCGTTGGCCGGACTTGGAGCCACTGAATCCGGCGTTGACTGTGGTGCCATCGGTGTAGTCGCCATTGCTTCGGCGTTTGTGTCTATTGTGCCGGAGCTTGCCCGTGCTGTTCTTGGCCTCAGTGGGGCCTGCCTCGCTGGCTGTGTTTTTGCTACGAGCCAGCCAACTGTCCTCACCCGCACAAAAGCGGGTCATGAGTGCCGTAAGGGCTGCCATAGACTTCGGATTTTCTTGGCCGAGGTGGCGTGCTAGCCATTCGTCACGGATGCTGTGTTTGAAGGCTGCTAGGGCCTCGATATCCGGACAGTCAACAATCTGGTTCTTTTTGGTTAGGAACCTAGTCCAGAATTTTCTGGCTGATTCTCCAGGTTGTTGAACTATGTGGCTTAGGTCATCGGCATCTGGTGGCCGGACATAAGTTCCTTGGAAGTTGTCAAGGAAAGCCTCTTCCAAGTCCTCCCAGCTGCCGATGGAATTCTCAGGCAGGCTATTTAACCAATGTCGAGCTGGTACTTTGAGCTTTAATGGGAGGTATTTGATAGCATGGAGGTCGTCTCCTTGGGCCATGTGGATGTGGAGGATAAAATCTTCAATCCACACTGCGGGATCGGTTGTTCTGTCGTATGATTCAATATTGACAGGCTTGAACCCCTCGGGGAATTCGTGATCTAGCACCTAAATGCGTGAAGCGAGAGAGAGGTGTCTTGATGCCTCTATATCGGGCCGCATGGTGGCGTAGCTCTGATGGAGTCCGTCTGCGGCATTCGGCCCACGCGTGGTTAGGTTTGTCACGTCCGAATAGATAGCCGTCATCGTGCCTTGAGGCACGTCCTCACAATCCGAAGATCGATCTTGTATGTCCAGCTCTACTGTAGAGGGTCTGCCGGAGGTCGTACGTATGACCTTGAACTCTTCTGTCTCTATTTTTACGGGGCGGTGGGGCAGGCTGCTATTCGGCCTGAGTTGCCGCTTTATCCCGACCACGGGGTGGCCGGTCGGCCGCCCTGTCTCGACCACGTGGTGGTCATTCTGCATTACGCGAGGGAGGTGTGTGTTCCGGCGCCTCCTCATCGAATTGAGGTAGCAGTCTACGTTTCGGGTAGCTCTTGGCTGGGCACTTGAGGTTGTATTCTTCGGCTGTCAGGATATCAGTCCATCTGTCGACGAGCAGATCTTGTTCAGCTTGAAGTTGCTGTTGTTTCTTTTTCAGGCTCCTTGCAGTGGCTATGAGCTGAAGCTTAAAGCGCTCCTGCTCTAGAGGATCCTCAGGCACGATGAAGTCTTCGTTGCCGAGGCTTGTCTCCTCCTCGGAGGGTGGACGGTAACTATCGTCCTCCGAGCATCTTCTATGGCCTGTTCATCAGGGTTATCTTGCCTGCTGTCATGTTCCTCCTGTCCGGATGCAGCTCCGACAGGGTCTTCATTGTTTTCGGCGTCGCCCGGAGTACTGTTTTCTCCGGTGCCAGTGTTGCCATCCTTTGAGCGACGGGGCTTAGAACGGTGTTTGGGCCGCCGGTGCTTGGACTGCGTCTCGGAGGGTTTATTCGCGTCTGGCTCTTCTTTGTCGTCGCCAGATCCTTTAGGTGTATCAACCATGTACACGTCGTACGAAGAGGTGGTCGTCCAACGTCCAGTGAATGGCGGGTCTTGGCCTTGCTCCTTATCGGCATCGTCGTCCATACCATCGATGTCTTCGGAGCCATAGTCAAGCACGTCGGTTAAGTCATTGACAGTGGCTATGAAGTGGGTGGCGGGTGGGAAGCAAAATTCCTCATCATCCGCCTCTAGCTAGAACCGAACATAGTTCGGCTGTGAGTCCTCCTCCAAGGACAAGTTCTTTAAAGAGTTTAGCACATCACCAAAAGGTGAGTGCTGGAAGATGTCTGCGGCGCTAAATTCGAAAATCAATAACCGATCCAGCTCGGTGTCCGCGGGCGTACCTGGTCCGGAACTTATAGCCGGAGATGAGTCCGGAGTTCCATTGACGCAAATATTGCAGGATGTCGAGTGCGTGTGCGGCTCCAACGCCGCAGACTTTTTGGCCTCGGAGGGTGCGATCTGCTTCGGTTCTGAGGCCGTTGCAGCAACATGATCCATCTATTGGATGTAATCCGATGACAGATATGAGTCATGTTCATCGGGACGAGGGGGAGCGATCGCTGCGGTTTCAAACCCATTGAAGATCGAGTCTCCACGGGTATCCGTGGCGTAGTTCAAGCTTCCAAATCTGACCTGGTGGCCAGGGGCATAGCTATCAATCTGCTCTAGATGGCCAAGCAGGTTGGCCCGCAGTACAAATCCGCCGAACACAACTTCCTTGGACAGCGTCATTATCGACGATTGAAGGGGCCATCAAACCTTTTGTCGACGGCACAGTGGAACTCTCAATGAAAGCACCAATGTCGGTCTCAAAACCGGCGGATCTCGGATAGGGGGTCCCGAACTGTGCGTCTAGGATCGATGGTAAAAAGAGGCGGGGGACACGATGTTTACCCAGGTTCGGGCCCTCTCTATGGAGGTAATACCCTACTTCATGCTTGATTGATCTTGATGAATATGAGTGTTTACAAGAGTTGATCAACCACAAGATCGTAATGGCTAAACCCTAGAGGTCTAGCCTGTACGACTATGGTAATGTGTATCCGCCTATCCGGACTACGCTCTCGGGTTTATATAGACACCGGAGAGATCTAGGGTTACATGGGATCGGTTACATAAGAAGGAATCTTCATAGTTGGTTGCCTAGCTTGCCTTCCACGCCAAGGAAAGTCCAATCTGGACACGGGTATAGTCTTCGGCCTTCATATCTTCACAGCCCATCAGTCCGGCCCAATGAATAACAGGCCAGAGGCCCAAGGACCCCTTAGTCCAGGACTCCCTCAATGGTTGCCATTTTTTGGCATGCCAATGAACTCTAGCCAACTCTAGTTCATTTTTCTTGCCAACATCGGCCAAATCATGGGTAACCAAAACCTCAACCAAAAATTGGGCTACCCGATGCTTTGATGGGGCATCCTTGGGCACAAGCCAAACATAATGTTGGTCGTGCCACAACACTAACGCCACCCTCGGCACACTGAAACCGACCGTGTCTAGCGACGATGAGCGTGTCGCTCACTGCGGTCGACGTGTCCAGAGGCGGTGCTGGAGCTGCGCCACGTTGTTGGCCCCCACGACCCACATGAACGGTTGCCAGTGGCGAGGAGGTCGTGGGCCAGCTCCTCCATTGGACTAGTCTGCGCTACGTCGTCCCAACAGGTGTGCCCCACATGTCGGTTTCCATGTTTTCCCGGCCATATTCGAGCGTCCGTGCTCCGCGTTTGCGCATTAGGCCTTTCACTATGTAGGACAAGCGAGACAACTTATTGTTTATTTGAGTCGTTAAAGTATAATCATGTGGCGTTTGCTTATTTCTCATTCCTCTCCAACCCTCTTCTCCATCAATCACATCGCCCTCCAGTCGAGTCCATCCTCCCGCATGCCTCATTTAAACATTCCGGCGAGTATCATTCACATGTGGGCCTAGACCATGCTTGTATTTCCAATGTTTTGTAATTTGTCCGACATGCATACAAACAAACGTTGCGTTTAAAGTTTCACTTTGTCTCCACTACGTGTCTCTTCGCGTCTTAGTTTTGACATCCCATTCGGTTCATGCCCCGACACATGTTGATGAGACCGATTGATGTTCAAAGATCAATTGCATGTCGTGCAAGGAGATAAAGGTTTGGTCTGTTTCTATGATAGAAATGACCCATGGGGAGGTGTTTGTGGGGATCAGAGGGAGTATATTGTATGTTCATAAGCGAAACGAACGTATTGTACCCACCCTAGTCCTCTTTCAATCGATCTCCGGACCCCGAGATGAAATCGAGAGAGAACGAGTGGGGGCATGTGTGATACCTAAGGCGGATTCAAAATTTCGAACTAGTGATCATAGCATCCGCAAATCATATATAAAGGGTATTCAATGTTCGTTTCGCTTTTGAACGCATAATATACTCCCTCCTATCATTTCTAGTTTACATATAAGTTTTATGTGTAGTCAAAGCATCTCTACTTTGATCAAAAAGTATCAACATTCAACAACGCCCAATCAATATTGTTAGATTCAGATGCGTACTCCTAGATTTGTACTTAGATGGTTTCCAATTTTTTTCAACCATGTGAATGTGTCTGTTCTCGCGCATGCTCTTCCTACTAGGATTTCGCCACGTATAGCCAGTCCAATAGTAACTTTTTTAAGCTCCTGTCCAATAGTACTAGTGGAGTACTGATAACATCTGTACTAGAGTATGCAGTGCTCATAGTAGTACTCCCTCCTTCCATTTATATAGGGCCTATGTGGAGGAGAGAGATGTGAAAAAGTAAGGGGAGTGAGCTCTCATGCAAGAGCCTGGCTATATATGCATTCCTAGTTAAATACAATAAATATGAAGATGAGATGGAAAAAAGTATTGATACAATAGCCAACCTTATAATTTTTTGCGGGAAATAGCCAACTTTATAGCCCACACTATTGTATGAGTGCATATAATAGATGATGGCTATAGATGACATGGCAGTTCCTTATAGCCATCGACTGGCTATATTATTAACCATGCTCTAATGCGTTTTTCAAAACCGCATTTGACTATTGACAAGATTAACATGCGATGTATAATGTGAAAAATATATCATTGGAAGCTCCTTTCACATACGAATTTGACGGTATGCTTTGTGTAAGTTGCATGTCATATATTATTACTCTAACATTTGGTCAAAGTTAGCCTCGAAAAACACATTAGGACCTGTATAGTAAATGGAAGGAGGGAGTAGTAGTGGAAGTGGATCCTCTGACGTAGGTATCCCTGCCTTACCCTCCCTTCGATCCTTCTTGGCGGACCCCATGCTTTCTAGGCCCCGCATGTCGGTTACTCAATGGGTTCGCCACGTCGAGGATCCTCATCAGTAGTATACTCCCTCTGTTTTATTTACTCCGCATAAAAGCAGGAGGGAGTGGTAGTATAAATGGACGCCGGGGAGGGGGAGGGCGTCGGTTTTCTCTCAACTGCGGTCCCTGGCGAGCAAAACGCAAGGCAAGTGCGTTCCATTTGATGAGCGACGTGGAGGGTCCAGCGTGCCGGGCTGCAACGCGAACGCGACAACAGCGATGTACAGTCAAAACCGATTGACCGGTCGTCACCAAAACCACTATTCACACCAGAACCTTCGCTGCTCGGCCTAGGCCAGCCACTACCCTAAAACCACACCTAATCTCCAGCCCCTTCCCCCACCTTTCGATCCCCTATCCCGCATCAAGCGTCCCCTAGTTTTCCGGAAAGCCATGGTGCGCCGCAAGATCACGTACTACAAGATGCTGACGCCGGAGCGCCGCGCAGAAATCGCGGCGGCGGTCGGCGCCACAGACCTCCGTTCCCAAGCTCGCTTTGCGGCGGGCCAATCCCCGAGTTCTCTGGAGCCCGGCTACAAGGAGGGGGAAGCCGATCCAATGTTCATGGCGGAGGTCGCGGCGCAGAAGGCCCCCGATGGGCATGAGACGATGGATGTCGACTTCGTGCCGGCGTCCTAGTCCCCCATGGTGCAGGCAGACTAGCGGTTCAACCTGGCGATACTAAAGGAGGACCGGGAGGCAGAGGCTCTACTCAACGCGGAGCGCGCGCATGCCGCTGCCATCGAGGCTCTCCTGCAGGCGAAACCGGATGTCGTGGATGTGAATTGGGCGGCGGAGGCTCAACTTGAGGCGGAGCGCGCGGATGCCGCTGCCATCGAGGCCCTCCTGCAGGCGGAACCAGACATCCTGGACTTGAACCGAGCGGCGGAGGCTCAACTCGACGTGGAGCGCGCGGATGCCACTCTCATTGAGGCCCTCCTGCAGGAGGAACCAGACGTCCTAGACTTGAACCGGGCGGCGGAGGCTCGACTCGACGCGGAGCGCACGGATGCCGCTGCCATTGAGGCCCTCCTGCATGCGGAACCGGACGTCATCGACTTGAACCGGGTGGTGCTCTCGTCCGTGCAGAGCGCCCGCACGCTCCACGTGAACGAGTAGCTGGAGGCCGAGGACAACCACGATGCGGAGACACACGACGGCAGCTACGGCTGGTTCGCGCCGGCAGACAAAGACGACGAGCTCGTCTCATTCCACGAGCAGTGATAGTTTTTCTTTATGTTGTTGTTTTTATGGATCTTTTGCTGTGTAGAAACATATATTGTTTTGCAAGTCGCCTGACTTGGGTCAGTCTACCATTTCAGGCGGTTGGATGAATATCCTACGTCTCCTAACCCTTCTTCCTCACCTCTTCTTCTTCCCCAATGCACCACCGCACGGGCCGTACGGATACTCACCAACATGCAGTTGGATAAACATACTCTATGAACGAAAATTATGTGTCAGCGGTAGGATGACTGAGTTTGGTTTGTTCACATGCGATAGCACGTGTCAGTGAGGGTGCGTTCCCTTGGTTGGGTTTGCGGCGTGCAGGAGCGACGGTGTGAGGGTGCGGCGCGACCGCGACGTGCAGGAGCGACCGTGTGAGGGTGCGGTGCGACCACGACAGCCGTGTGCAATGTACCTCCTTTTCATTTTGAAAACTTTAGGAAAGCTTGGCACAAATGTGTGGCGAAGTATGGCAATGCAAGGCCTAGACCCAAACAGGATAAGTACGTACTATGTACTAGGAGTACTAGTGTTAAAAAAGAAAGGCGGGGTTTTCCTTCACGGGATTAATCGATACAAATCCTCGTTTCACGTGTCAATTAATGCGTATTTTTTTTCTCCAAAGCCCGAAGAGCTAACCATCTCACTCGCCATTGCTTGATTAATGCAGCGCCATGCAAACCAACCTTCTCACTTCCGCATGCATGTAGGGGATATTAATGTCCTTGGTTGCTAGTACGAGGCAAACCCCATCAATTTTGCCTCGATTAGTGTTAGTGGCCTTTTGCAAATTGTAATTTTGATATACTGGCCTTGTGTACAAAAAAATGGAGGTAGTAACTATATTTGACTTCCTTCCCCATTGCGGTGACGTCGACGATATCTCAAACGTTGTGGTTTGGCGAAGTGCGTTCGACGGAGAACACCATTGAGGGAGACCACGGTAAGTCGCTCGCAAGTGCCACCTGCAAGCCGAGACAACCACCTTATTTGCATCCAAGAATTCCGTTGAACCAAAGGACGCGTAAATGTACTAGTACTACTCGTACACAACAGCGTCGTTCGTCCAGTGTAGTGCGGTGAGATGGTTTCTCGAAGAAGACGATGGAGAGGCGGAGTCAGCGAAGAGTGAAATGATGGTTGCTTCGTCTGTGATTTGTGATTTGATGCCTCACTGCTTTGTGATTTGTGATAGAAGGGACAGGGGAGTAGACTCTGTGCTCTATACTGTTCATGCGTCCAAGCACGGGAGAAAGAGGACAGACGTTGCATTTTTCTATTCCTTCAATCAATCAATCAGGGAGCTTCGGTTCCATCCTTTTAGCTTTGGCAACACCATCCACAATGGTTCCGACGATGCCAAAAGCTATTTTCACATTTGGTTACACATTGTGGATGCCCTTAACCGTACCACTTGGTTTTGCTCCTGTGTGCTATCTATACAAATATCAATTATATTGATCTAAAAAATTATAGTATCAAGATTAGTAAAAAGGGGGTGATTTTACCACACGGATGGTGGAGGAGGTTTCTTATTTTTAGAGGACGATGTCCTGGCGGTTTGCTAACATGCGGTCCCACGTGTCAGTGTTTTACCAAGCCGATCCGCGTCCCACATGAGGCAGAACAACGGCAGAAGCAACACGTGGTTAATGAAAGCACAAGTGCTCCCTAGGTGGTTTTGGTAATTAATGACAACATATCTCTTGTTGGACTAACACTTTTATCTAGTATGTTTCAGATAAGTTCAACAATGGAGTGGCATGGACTAAAGGATGTGGGAACTCCTTCAAGATGCTAAGGACAAAGGATTGGCTAAAGCTTCAAGCTCAAGACTCTTCATTTTACATTTTAGTGATCCAAGATCACATTGAGTCTATAGGAAAAGCCAATACTATCAAGGAGGGATGAGGTGTTGCTTAATGAGCTTCTTGCTTCAAAGTGCTTAGTGATATGCTCCAAATACCCTCAACTACTTACCCACTTCCACACATATGTCATAAACCTAAAGTCAAACTCGGCCCCACTGATTCTTTCTATCCGGCGCCACCGAGTTTGGATGTCTTAGCCACTGCCACAAACCCTAGGCAAATCGGTCTCACTGATAGGGATCTCGGTCCCACCGAGATGGGATTGTAGTCTCTCTGTGTATGTCCATTATCAAAATCGGTCTCACCGAGTTTGAGCAATCGGTACTACCGAGATTACAATGCAAACTTTCTGGTTAACTTATTATCAAAATCGGTCCCACCGAGTTTGATAATCGGTCCAACCGAGTTTCGCTGACCAACTCTCTAGAAAGCTTATTACCAAAATCGGTCCCACCGAGTTTGTGTAATCGGTCTTACCGAGATTGCGTTATGCCCTAACCCTAACTGAATCGGTCCCACCGAGTTTGTGTAATCGGTCTTACCGAGATTACGTTATGCCCTAACCCTAACTAAATCGGTCCCACCGAGTTGCATTCCGGTCCCACCGAAAACCCTAACGGTCATTAGGTTTACTAATTCGGTCCGACCGAGTTTAACGATTCGGTCCCACCGAGTTTGGTAGATTGTGTGTAACGGATAGATTTTGTGTGGAGGCTATATATACCCCTCCACCTCCTCTTCATTCGTGGAGAGAGCCATCAGACTGAACCTACACTTCCAAAGATCCTATTTCCGAGAGAGAACTACCTACTCATGTGTTGAGGCCAAGATATTCCATTCCTACCATATGAATCTTGATCTCTAGCCTTCCCCAAGTTGCTTTCCACTCAAACCCTCTTTCCACCAGATCCAAATCCTATGAGAGAGAGTTGAGTGTTGGGGATACTATCATTTGAAGCACAAGAGCAAGGAGTTCATCATCAACACACCATTTGTTACTTCTTGGAGAGTGGTGTCTCCTAGATTGGCTAGGTGTCACTTGGGAGCCTCCGACAAGATTGTGGAGTTGAACCAAGGAGTTTGTAAGGGCAAGGAGATCGCCTACTTCGTGAAGATCTACCGCTAGTGAGGCAAGTCCTTCGTGGGCGGCGGCCATGGTGGGATAGACAAGGTTGCTTCTTCGTGGACCCTTCGTGGGTGGAGCCCTCCGTGGACTCGCCAAGAACTGCTACCCTTCATGGGTTGAAGTCTCCATCAATGTGGATGTACGATAGCACCACCCTATCGGAACCACGCCAAAAACATCCGTGTCTCCAATTGCGTTTGAATCCTCCAATCCCTTCCCTTTACATTCTTGCAAGTTGCATGCTTTATTTTCCGCTGCTCATATACTCTTTGCATGCTTGCTTGCTATATGTTGTGAATGTTAAACTTGTGCCTAAACTCCACTCAAACTTTAAAGAAACTTAAAAACTGCAACTTTGGTACTTAGTGTCTAATCACCCCCCCCCCCGAGACACCTCTTCTCAAGGTCCTACAAGTGGTATCAGAGCATTGATCTCCATTGCCTTGGTTTAATCACCATTGGAGGAGGATGGATGAGTCTACTTTGGGGAGTCTTAGACATAGAGTGCCTATTCTTGATGGAGAGTATTTTCGTGAGTGGAAAAATGAGATGCTTGTTATTTTCAATCAATATCATTTTAACAAGTACATTGCTAGCCCTTGTGCACCTTATGTTGATCCTATGCATCCAACCCATGATGAGTCAATTGACATGACTAGAAATCTTAGAGCTGTTAATCTTATCACTAGAGGCTTGCCTAGAAACTTGATTAGAATCTTGCCTACTTTTGAGTGTGCCTACACTATATGGAAATTTCTTGAGGAACGATTTCCAGATTATTCCTTGAAAAATCTAGATGAAATTCTCCATAAATCTATTGCCTTGAGTAAAATGAATACTAGTGATCCTACGTTTTGTGATCGTCTATTTGAGCTTACAAACCTTATGCGTGCCAAAGGAAATGTTGGTATTATTAGTGACATTATTTCCGAAGCTATAAGAATTCATAGACAAGATTATTGTCAAACTCATTCTAAAGAATCACCCTCTCTAGGATTTGATCCACCACATGACGATGTTGAACATGGATACTATGATGAGGATGATGATAATGACTTCGATCTTGATGATGCAATAAGACATCTTGGTCTTATGGCAAATCTTCGGGGATATATGTCAGGAGGAAAGGAATGGGTTCTTGATAGTGGATGTACCGATCACATGACCGGAGATAAAGACATGTTTCGTGAGCTTGCTGATAACGATGGTCCTCGAAAGTTTGTTACTTTCGGTGACAACTCAAAGGGTAAGGTGGTTGGCCTCGGTAAGGTGGCCATCTCACATGATAGCTCCATACAAAATGTTATGCTCGTTGAATCTCTTAGCTACAACTTACTTTCAGTATCTAGACTTGCTGATTTTGGTTTCAATGTTCTATTTACTGAAGTAGATTGCCAAGTGTTTCGTCAAGACAATCATAAAATGGTCTTTACCGGTGTGCGTAGAGGTGATCTATACATTGTTGATTTCACTAAAAAGGCTCAACCTGAAACTTGCTTCATTGCTAAATCCTCAAAAGGCTGGTTATGGAATAGACGATTAGGTCATGTAGGTATGCGAAACCTTGACAAGCTTATTAAGGGGAATCATATCCTTGGAGTTAATGATGTCATATTTGATAAGGATAGACTTAGCAGTGCTTGTCAAGCAAGTAAACAGGTTGGAGGAAGGCATCCCGTGAAGAACATCATGACCACGAAGAGGCCACTCGAGCTACTTCACATGGATCTCTTTGGTCCCAACTCTTACAAGAGTCTCGGTGGAAATTCTTTTGGTCTAGTTATAGTTGATGATTTTTCCAGATTTACGTGGGTGTTCTTTCTCGATGATAAATCGCAGGTCCAAAAGATCTTCAAAAACTTCGCTAGAAAGTCCCAAAACCAATTTGAAGTGAAGATCAAGAAGGTTCGCAGCGACAACGGAACGGAGTTCAAGAACGCAAATGTGGACACCTTTCTTGACGAAGAAGGGATTTCACACGAGTTCTCGACACGTACACACCTCAACAAAATGGAGTTGTTGAGAGGAAGAATCGGACGCTCATCGAAATGGCGAGAATGATGCTTGATGAGTACAAGACGGCGAAGCACTTTTTAGGCGAAGCGGTTGAGACAGCTTGTCCTGCAACAAATCGCTTGTATCTTCACAAGCTACTCGGCAAAGACGGCATACGAGCTACTCACCAAGAACAAACCCCAAGTTGGATACTTTCGAGTATTCGGCTCAAAGTGCTACATTCTTGATAAGCATCGTCGTTCTAAATTTGCTCCTAAGTCTCATGAAGGTTTCCTACTAGGTTATGGCTCAAACTCTCACACTTACTGTGTCTACAACAATTTCACCCGAAAGGTTGAAGAGACGGTAGATGTGAAGTTTGATGAATCTAACGGCTCGCAAGTAGAGCAATTGCCAATTGATGTAGGAGACAAAGATCCTTTGAATGCAATCCAAGACTTGTCTATTGGCAAGGTCCGTCCAATGGAGGTGAAGGAGAGTACCTCGTCTGTCCAAGTGGAAGCTTCTACTTCACGACAAGGTGAACCAAGAGTTGATACAGAAGCATCCACAAGTGGGACACACCAAGATGAAGAAAACGAGGAAGTGCATCCAGATGAATGTCAACAACCTCCTTCTCCACCACGACAAGAGAACGACAACGCCAACAATGAAGAAGGCCAAGAAGAAGAACAAGATGAAGAAGATGTTCAACGAAGATCCAAGCTATATCTTTCACGAGTTCGAGCAAGAATTGCTAAAGACCATCCCGTCGAGCAAATCTACAATGACATTCAAACCGGGAGAATCACTCGCTCTAAAACTCGTTTAGCTAACTTTTGTGAAAACTATTCGTTCATCTCTAGCATTGAACCTATGAAGGTCTAAGAAGCATTGGAAGATCCGGATTGGATAAATGCTATGCATGAAGAGCTACACAACTTTGAGAGGAACCAAGTTTGGACATTGGTTGAGAAGCCCGACAACAACCACAACATCATCGGTACCAAATGGGTGTTTCGCAACAAGCAAGATGAAGATGGACAAGTAGTTCACAACAAAGCACGCCCTAAATGCCCAAGGCTACACACAAGTCGAAGGTTAAGAGGAGAATTGAACATCATTGATGCTTCAAACTTGGAGTAGAAACTCCATTGGATACATGCAAGACATGAGCTTATGACTAATCCTTGATATTTCTCTTATGATGAAAAACTTATGTCTTGGATATATTTGTATCTTGCATGTTATCTAACCCATGTAGGTACTTGGTTTAATCAAATTCCATGAGGTTGAAACCTACTCACATCTTGAGCAATCTCTACATCACCAAGTCTCTACACAAGGTGGTTGAAGACAAGGAAGCACGAAGCCATTCAAACATATCCTTTGACAAATTCTATGTTGAGTTTCATGATTGTCATTTTTGGATATACAAGTGCTCTTCCTTGCAAGTACTAACCCATGTAGGTAGATGGACTCAAATTCCAAGTGGTGCTACCGAGATTACAATGCAAACTTTCTGGTTAACTTATTATCAAAATCGGTCCCACCGAGTTTGATAATCGGTCCCACCGAGTTTGATAATCGGTCCAACCGAGTTTCGCTGACCAACTCTCTGGAAAGCTTATTACCAAAATCGGTCCCACCGAGTTTGTGTAATCGGTCTTACCGAGATTGCGTTATGCCCTAACCCTAACTGAATCGGTCCCACCGAGTTTGTGTAATCGGTCTTACCAAGATTATGTTATGCCCTAACCCTAACTAAATCGGTCCCACCGAGTTGCATTCCGGTCCCACCGAAAACCCTAACGGTCATTAGGTTTACTAATTCGGTCCGACCGAGTTTAACGATTCTGTCCCACCGAGTTTGGTAGATTGTGTGTAACGGATAGATTTTGTGTGGAGGCTATATATACCCCTCCACCTCCTCTTCATTCGTGGAGAGAGCCATCAGACTGAACCTACACTTCCAAAGATCCTATTTACGAGAGAGAACTACCTACTCATGTGTTGAGGCCAAGATATTCCATTCCTACCATATGAATCTTGATCTCTAGCCTTCCCCAAGTTGCTTTCCACTCAAACCCTCTTTCCACCAGATCCAAATCCTATGAGAGAGAGTTGAGTGTTGGGGATACTATCATTTGAAGCACAAGAGCAAGGAGTTCATCATCAACACACCATTTGTTACTTCTTGGAGAGTGGTGTCTCCTAGATTGGCTAGGTGTCACTTGGGAGCCTCCGACAAGATTGTGGAGTTGAACCAATGAGTTTGTAAGGGCAAGGAGATCGCCTACTTCGTGAAGATCTACCGCTAGTGAGGCAAGTCCTTCGTGGGCGACGGCCATGGTGGGATAGACAAGGTTGCTTCTTCGTGGACCCTTCATGGGTGGAGCCCTCTGTGGACTCGCGCAACCGTTACCCTTCGTGGGTTGAAGTCTCCATCAACGTGGATATATGATAGCACCACCTATCGGAACCACGCCAAAAACATCCGTGTCTCCAATTGCGTTTGAATGCTCCAATCCCTTACCTTTACATTCTTGCAAGTTGCATGCTTTATTTTCCGCTGCACATATACTCTTTGCAAGCTTGCTTGCTATATGTTGTGAATGTTAAACTTGTGCCTAAACTCCACTCAAACTTTAAAGAAACTTAAAAACTGCAACTTTGGTACTTAGTGTCTAATCACCCCCCCCCCCCCCTCTAGACACCTCTTCTCAAGGTCCTACAGTTAACTTGAAGAAGATGAGGGAGAAGCGGATTCAGCAATGAGTGAAATGATGGTTGCACTGCATTGAACTTTGCAAATGCGGTTCATCCGAGCAGTGCGTGATAGCCACTGCGGAACGGGACTATGTCGAAGATTAACTCCTCACTTCAGAAATTATCCGGGGATCCGAAGACCACCTCAAGTGTAATCGAGCTCGCAGTTGGCCTCTACACAGTATGACGCCTTTAAAGGTGCGTCTTTGTGGGTTTAATCCTTGAGGATCTATGCCCATTTTTCGTGACCGTATCCTGATAAAGCAGGTTCAAAGTTGCCGCCGTCCATAAGGACTCTAGTGAGGTGAAATCCATCAATGATTGGGTCTAGAACCAATGCGGCGAATCCGCCATGGCGGATGCTAGTGGGGTGGTTCCTTCGATCAAAAGTGATCGGCAGGAGGACCATGGGTTGAACTTTGGGGCGACTGGCTCCAACGCATATATGTCCCTGAGTGCACGCTTCCGCTCCCTTTTGGGTATGTGGGTTGCATATATCATGTTCACCATCCGCACTTGTGGGGGGAAACCCTTCTGTCCCCTATTGTTCGGCGGCCGGGGCTCCTCCTCGTCATCGCTATGCAACCCCTTGTCATTGTTTTCGGCATTTAACTTGCCTGCCTGTTTGAACACCCAACAATCCCTGTTGGTGTGCTTGGCTGGTTTGTCGGGGTGCCTTGTACCTGGCACGAGCGATCGAGTATTCGGTCCAAACTGGACGGGCCCGCAGTATTTCTTTTAAATGGCTCTTTCCGCTGACCGGGTTTAGAGCCTCTGAATCCGGCATTAACTGTAGTATCTTCAGCATTATCGCCGTTAATGCGGCGCTTGTGCTTGTTGCGACGCGACCTGCCATTGCTGTCCTTGGTATCCGAATTACCAGGGCTCTTGGTCATGTTATTACTACGAGCTAGTCAGCTGTCTTCTCCCGCGCAAAAGTGGGTCATGAGTATTGTAAGGGCTGCCATGGATTTCGGCTTTTCCTGTCCTAGGTGCCGGGCAAGCCACTCGTCACGGATGTTATGTTTGAAGGCTGCAAGGGCCTCTGCGTCCGGACAGTCGACTATTTGATTTTTCTTGGTTAGGAACCGTGTCTGTAATTGTCCGCCGATTCCTCTGGCTGCTAAATTATGTGGCTTAGGTCATCGGCGTCTGGTGGTCGCACATAGGTGCCACGGAAATTATCGAGGAATGCGGCTTCCGTGTCCTCCCAACAACCAATTGATTCTGGCGGCAAGCTGTTAAGCCAATGCCGAGCTGGTCCTTTAAGCTTGAGTGGGAGGTATTTGATGGCGTGTAGATCATCACCGCATGCCATGTGGATATGAAGGAGATAATCCTCGATCCATACCGCAGGATCTATTGTGCCATTGTATGATTCGATGTTTACGGGTTTGAAACCCTCGGGGATTTGATGATACATTACTTCTTCTGTGAAGCATAGTGGGTGTCTTGGCGCCTGCATGTCTTTGGGCTATATCACGACGTAGCTCAAACGAGCTTTGTCTACTTTGTTCAGCCCGGCCGGATTTACCATATCCGGGATGACGGTTATCGTCACGTGTCGTGGGGCGCCCACGCGATCCATAGATCGATCTTGTTTGCCTTGCCTTGTCCTCCAATATATCTCGCAGTTCTGGCGCATTTCCCCGTGCCTTGGTATTCTTTGAGCGACGCCGGGGTGCGGCTTGAGTGGAGGGCCGAGAGGCCTCTCATCGCTGACCACGAGGTGGCGGTCGGCGCATCATGCGCTGATGATGTAGGTTTAGGTGCTTCCTCCTCTAATCGGGTAGCGATCTGCGTTTTGGGTAGCTCTTGGAGGGCGTTCGAGTTCGTACTCTTGACGCAAGGACTTCAGTCCATATGTCGGCTAGCAAGTCTTGGTCAGCTCTAAGTTGTTGTTGTTTTTCTTGAGGCTGCTCGCCGTGGCCATAAGCCTGTGTTTGAAACGCTCTTGTTCGACGGGATCCTCGTGCACGACAAATTCGTAAATAAATCGAGGCTTGCCTCGTCTTTGGAGGGAGGTATGTAATTATCGTCCTCTACCTCTCTATCTGCCGCTCTCTCATGAGGGCTGCTTTCTCCATCCTCCTGCGCTGAATCCTGCTGGAGGGGGTTGTCTTCGGCACTGTCCGGGGTGTTATTGTCTCCCATGTCGGAATCACCGTTTTTGCTTTGGCGGGATTTAGAGCGGCGCCGCTGACGCCGGCGCTTAGGCTGCTTCTTGGAGGGGTCATCCTTTGTTGTTCCATCGTCGTTCCCTTCTTTTGGGGTGTCCACCACGTATATGTCATACGATGAGGTGGCCTTCCAATGCCCTGTAGGCGCTGGTTCTTGGTCGTCTCCTGCATCGGCGTCCATACCGTCGATGTCATCGGAGTCGAAGTCGAGCATGTCGGTTAAATCATCGACAGTGGCTACGAAGTGGGTGGTGGCTGGGCTTTGAATTTGTTCGCCGTCCGCATCCCAACCTTGCTGACCATAGTCCGGCCAGGGCTCTCCTGATAAAGAAAGAGACTTTAGTGAATTCAGAATGTCGCCAAAGGGCGAGTGCTAAAAGATGTCCGCGGCGGTGAACTCCATGATCGGCGCCCAATCGGATTCGATTCGCAGGGGCGCGGAAGGTTCGGAGTCCGGACGGGAGTCCGGCACCTTGGAGTCACAAGCTTCGCAAAGGACAAGGCTGGTGTTCGGCTCGATCGCCATAGAGATTGCAGCCCCCGAGGCGGTGTCCAGCCACCAGTCCTCGATTGGCGCAGTCGGCTCCGAGCTGAGGGTCAGAGCGGACAAGGGTGCGGCCTCTAGGGCACTGTTCGGCGGCAGAGCTAGATCATGCCCATCGTAACAGCGCCGACGCTGGCCGTGGCTCGAACCCGTCAAGATCAAGTCTCCGCGACGTCGGCCGTGTAGTTCAAACTTCCAAATCTGACTGATGGCTGGGCGAAGCTGATCTGCTCCGGATGGCCAAGCGAATTGGCCGCAGCAAAGCCGCCGAATACGAAGATCTGTCCGGGGAGAAAAGTCTCACCCTGGACCGCGTCATTGTTGATGATCGAAGGAGCCATCGGGCCTAAAGATGACAACACAGAGGAACTCTCAATGAAAGCCCCAATGTCGGTGCCAAAACCGGCGGATCTCGGGTAGGGGTCCCAATCAGTGCGTCTAGGCGGATGGTAACAGGAGACAAGGGACACGATGTTTTTACCAAGGTTCGGGCCCTCTCGATGGAGGTAAAACCCTACTCCTGCTTGATTAATATTGATGATATGGGTAGTACAAGAGTAGATCTACCACGAGATCAGAGAGGCTAAACCCTAGAAGCTAGCCTATGGTATGATTGTTGTTCGTCCTACGGACTAAAACCCTCCGGTTTATATAGACTCCGGAGAGGGCTAGGGTTACAGAGAGTCGGTTACAATGGGAGGAGATCTACATATCCGTATCGCCAAGCTTGCCTTCCACGCCAAGGAAGTCCCATCCGGACACGGGACGAAGTCTTCAATCTTGTATCTTCATAGTCCAGGAGTCCGGCCAAAGGTTATAGTCCGGCCATCCGGACACCCTCTAATCCAGGACTCCCTCAGTAGCCATCGCCAAGACTGTTGATGCTGCGTTATTAGCCCCTGAACTTGTCGACCCTTTCATTACATGAGATATATATCTACTTATCTTCATTTCATGGATCATGGGGTTGATGAATCCTTACCTTCCTTAGGTATATTTGCTTGATCATTGTCGCATCTCGTATGGGGGACTGGTATGACCGGGGATACAGGCTCACCATATATATAAGAATCATATGCAATCGAACACTCGATTCTTGAGGTAGGCATATGTCTTGACTGATTTGTACTTCTGACCAAATTATTGCAAATCTGATCCTTGAACCGCACTATCATATACTGCCAACTCACTGTATAATCTCTTAGGACGGTGCAATAGTGTGGTACTGACGCAGACTGGCTGGCTTACGAGAGAAGCCATCCGAGCAGCTTGCTGAGGAAGATTCGGTAGCTTCTGCTCAAAGCTTTTGCCTGGGCAGCATGCAGAAGACGGCTCGATAGCTTACACACGAAGCTTGGCCTGATTATTGTACTGGAGAAGTCTGGGTTCCGTATCTGAGAAGCTTCTCCTCGAGTTGCTTGTTGAGAAAGATTCATTCCCATCTGTCAGAAGCTTTTACTAAGGTATCTTGCTGAGAAAGACTGGGTATCATGGAACGGCATCTATCCATATATTGTACTGCCTTGCATCATAAGTTTCTTCCGATAGCGTGCGAAGGGAGACTGAGTTTCTCATATCCAAAGCTTCATACTGTGATAGGCAGACTGAAATCCATACACACACCCATAATATTATGCGGCTGATTACTTACAAGAGAAAAAATTGTTTGACTGTCTTCCTTGATCATAGCACATTTTGGCTTTCTTTCGGATATTAAGATGTTTCAAGCATCATTTAATGCTAAGCCAAATCTTTATATATGATCCATACCTTTGACTGAAAAATATACCGTTGATTTTGCACCTGACTTGTCTTTATGTTGGCTCGATCATAACTGCTCTGAGGATTGAGTACTGATGTAGACTTGATGCGTTTAGCTGAGCTTTTCCCAAATATTTGAAGTCATTATTGCTTCTTTGAGTCCGGTGTTAGTTGATGAGAAATTTCCATAAGAGGAAATAAGGTAACACCGAGGGCCCAAAAAGAAAGAAGCAAAAGAAACAACTCAACTAAACAAAAGCACACACAAACAAAGTCACATATTACTGCTAGTCACACAATATGCATGCCTACTTAAGCACACAAATTTCGCGGAATCTCCGGTTCTACGCTCTAGCATGCTGTGATGGTGTGCACGAGGATGAATCAATGTGTGGACGAGTTGGTGTATACATTGCTACACCAAGTGCCGGCTTAGCCAGGTAGCAACCTTGACTAGCTCGGAAGCGAGGACGTACTTGGTAACCATGTAGCGGGACACGAATGTCACGGCCACATCATTATCAAGTGAACGGAAGAGGTCCGTACACGTCCAAGGAATAGGACAGCGGGGAAAAACTGAGTCGGTTGGCATTGCCCTTTCTTGATGACTAAGATCATTAAGGGTTGCCAACATGACAAGATAAAAAGGATGGTTCGGGATAGAAGCATGTCTATCACCGAAATGATAGCTGGGGATGAAAGAAAGACATCAGCGCGATACCTGAGCACCATTTCTGTAAATAGTGTCTCGATCATTTGACATCACTCTGTTGGGACAAAAATGACGCCAATCACCGAAGAATGAGCAAGAAAAGAATCTGGAAGAAATGCAGGGGCTGAGCTATAGTGGATCCGTACCGATGCCAGCTACACTCACAAGATAAACTGTTAGAAACAAGTAATAAGACTATATGCATGCTATGAAACAAACAAATGCAACAACCAAGATAGACTCTATACTACCGATTTCTACCGCTCACGCTGACTAGGGTGTCCTACAACCAGACCTGCTCTGATACCAAGCATGTGGCAACCCGACTCAGAGAGACCGGAACGCCCCATATTCCAGCCCAGAGATCAAGGAGAAGTCTCTGGAATACGACACTACTTGACATATAACAAATCAACTCTTATTACAAAGGATAATAAATACACGGGTCTGATGTTACAACAAATCACATCAGCATGGCGACACTACACCTGCGATACTACACTTGCTCTATGCTAGCAGTGGAACAACGACGAAGGAGGTGAACTCCACTCTGCAGGGACTCTGGCTGGGACACGATCTAGCTCGCACGAACGGAAACCTCGACAAACAATCAATCATGGCATCACCTGCAATCTGGCATGACACGCTAGGTCAGTACATTGAATGTACTTGCAAGCTCACAACAACCAAAAGCATCAAGGCAAAACAACAACATAGCATTTAAACAGGTTAATTAATTAACAACTACTATGATGCGAAAGAAACTACTAAACATGATATGAAACTCCTATAATGCTGATAAACTGTCATCTCAATCACAACAACCATCTCACTCTTGGCTAACCGGCCAAGCAATATACCATCTCAATCACCTTGTGATCCACCTGATCACCTCGTGATCAAAACATCCACATGATCACCTCGTGATCAAAACGTCCACATGATCACCTCGTGACCACATCACAAACTGAATGATCATCCTCGAGATCATCCCAACATCCTGCCAAACTGTTACTGCTCACAATATATCAATATATAAATCACCAATAAGTCATTTCGTCATGTGAGTGTTGATCGAATGGTGTACCCTAGTACGAACTTGTGCCCATGACCGAGGACGCGACTATCGATAGACTAAACACACACACACACACACACACACACACACACACGCACACACACACACGCACACACACACACACACTGCCGAGGTTAGCGCACTGTACCCACACCATGAAATCCATGGCCTCGCACTCCCATTCGGGTGGACCAATGGCATTTCGACAGAACCAACCCATTGTCATGACACTCTCCCGGCCACTCCGACCAATTCTCCTCTGGGCTAAGTCATGGGTGGCCCCGATGTCTACCAAAGACATCCAACGGCCACCGTCGTGGCAAAACCAAAAACGGTCCCAAACGGGGACAAGAGATCTCAATACCAACCACGGGCACACAAGGTTATATCTGCTTACCGGGCCAGGGTAACGCACACCCATAACCTTCCCTCTTTGGAGGCGCCGGCGAGAGACACGATAATAGATCACATTAGGGCCTTCCCATAAAGGCAAACTTGGTTGCACTGGAAAATCCCGGTTAGGTGGCACCTGACCAACTTAATGACGGAATTTATCCCCAATGTATATCTGATACTACGATATCATATATCCACCTGTAATCCAAGTCATAGCAATATCCAACAAATAATCCAGAGAAAAATATAGTCATAACCTAAAAATCCGAGGGCAACATATTCACTACGATCATGATGAATCCAAGTACCAAGACACTGCTACTCCAATAACAAGATCAAAATATTTACCTAAGATCCACATGCAAGCATCAAATCCAATATAATACTCCAAAGCATAACAGAAAATACCATCATGAAAATAATCATAATATAAGCCACTATTAATCTAAAGGCAACAAGTCATCCTCATAACTGCAAGATATTAGTCCTAGAACTCCAAACACATCATGGCAATAGCAAGATTGAAACAACTCCAAGAAATGCCATGAACAGATCATACATAGCTAAAGCAATACTTTAGATAAGTTAAAATAAGTAAACCATGGCATTGCATTTCAATCATGCAAATGGAGGTGTGGCTTGCCTGGAGTGAAGGGATTCATCGGGTAGGAGTGCGAGAAGCTCGCGAAAAGAATCACCGGAAAATGTTCTCTCTCGGAGGGGGTTGAATAAGGGCAAGGGAATAATGGTCATTCTCAAAATGTTTTCACATGGTGAAAATGATACCAATAGAACGGGCTCGACGAGACGAAGAAATGGGCTTTGGAATAACCTGAATCGGAGTTATGAGTGAAAAGATATGATCAGAGGAGTGCCGGGGACCAATCTATAAAAATACATCAACAACACGTCCCTGAGTGGAAAACAGAAAACGCATTCCGGTGAAATACGCTTTCTGCATAAGAAAATGCACTATCAGCCACAGTATAAAGGTTATACGCTTTCCATAGTGGAAAGCGTATTCGAGGAATTGCGCTTCCACTTATCTGACTGGATCTGGACATGTGTGGCTGACGGGTGGGGTTGCGCTGAGGTGGGGCCCGCCTGGCCGGCTGCTTCTTCTTCCTCGCTCGCTCCCGCGCTGGAGAGAGGACCGTGGCCGGCCCGACGAGGCTTGCCGGTGAGTCCGGGCACCATCGGCGGCGCCCGACCTACCGTTGGAATCAACAGGCAGAGGGGGTCCCGTGTAGGTAATATGTATTCGCGGGGGAGGGCTCAGCTGAGTGGAGCGCCAGCCCCGGCAGACGGCAGCCTCAGGCAGAAGGGGACACGCAGCCACGGGCACTCCGGCGATGAAACAAGGAGGTGGGGAGGATCACCGGAGCTTTGGGAGGACACGGATGTGGTCAGAAGAGAGAGGGAAGGCCGGCATCGAGCCAATTTAGATGGTGGAGGCGGCGGCCATGGCGACCGTGTGCGGCAAGGAGAGGCTCTGGAGCTCGGGTGAGTAGTCGGGAAGATCTAGAGGAGAGAGGAGAGGAGGCCGATGAGCTAGGGGGGGTCTCGGGGTGGCCTTAAAGAGCCAGGGGAGGGGATGGCTGAGTTGGCATCGCCGCGGACGCCTGGCCGGAGCCACGGACGTGTGTGCACGCGCGCGAGCTCAGAGGTAGGCGACGGAGGAGGAACAAGGAGGAGCTCATGGGCAGAGGGAGCCAAGGGGGACGAGGAAGAAGAAGACGAGCACATTCAATGTCATGTCGGCCACTATTCGGCCGTGGGCGCGCGTCGGCGAGCGCCGATGAGGAGGTTTCCGGAGGGGGAGAGAGGTCCAGAGAGGTGGCGACGATGAGGCAGCTCTACTAGACATGGTCATGCGCGCGAAGACGACTAGACGGGGGAGAGTGGCCGAAGCACAAACGACATCCTGGACGTGCCACAGCGAGCAGAGCATGTGCACAGGCTTGCCATCGTCGTAGTCACCACGTGAACCGGGGCATTCAATGCTCTCTGGCACCGAAAATGTTGTCTAGCTGATAGTCCTTCCAGTGTAGATCATTAATGAGGCTATGGCTTGATCTGGGGTATTGTGGTTAAATGGTAGTGATTGTCTGAAGTTTGCTATAGCAAACTTGGTTGTGCACTGGTGATTGACAAGGAAGAGCTAAGGACCAAAATTGATGTCTGGGGGGTTTAGCTTAGGAAGGACTATAATCCTGGAGGTTTTGGAGTACAACGGACCAGAAACTAATATAGTTGCTTTGTAACTCCAAAATTGGTCCAGAATCAAGATTTGGATGATGCACTCACATGGAGTAATGAAATGGGATGAAATTTGGCAAAGCCTCATGATATGGACATATGAAGATGCTGTAAAAATTTCATACGAATTGGATTCACCAAAATGGTACTTCCTTCACAGCTATCCTCTTTGTCCAGAAACTTGGAATAATTTTGGAGAAATATTGGCTTGGTTAAATAATCCCAAATTTGGTGGAGAGAAGTGATTTGAGTAGGAGCATGATCTGGTAATTTCTCAGAATTAATGAAGCAATAAATTATACTTGCTTCACAACCTGAAAATATTAACAGAATCAAAGATTTGAAGCTGTGCTCACATAGATGATTGGATGAATCTTAAAGTTGGAGGAGTGTCATAATATGAGCACATGAAGATTTGTGCAAAATTTCAACTCATTTGAATACTCGTAGCTAGTACTTCCTTCACAATTCCTTCTGTCTGACAGAAACTATGAAAAATTGTTGAGGAAGATTGGCTAGGCAAATAAAGTTGAACTTTTGCATGAGGCAATGATTCGGATAATATATCATGCCCAAAAAGTTTGGGAGCAATCCAGAAAGTATAGGTGGCACTTCCTTCACAGAAAGCCACACTGGACAGAAATGAAGAATACTTATTGTGGAATTATTTTTGGGCTAGGACAGGAAAGTTTGGGCATATTTGAGCAACATATGACCCAAAGAAATTATGAGAATTATTTGGGAATTTCGGGAGTGACAGAAATATAGGTTGCTTCACAACCTAGGGTAGACAGGGTTATTTCTTTAATAGAAAAATGAATATTCCTTAGAAAAGAATCTCAGGGTTGCGCTAGAATGGAAATGATATGATCTTGGGAAATTTTTGAGAATGATGAGCCACTTGGAAGGGGAAATGATGGCGATCTCCCAGGTTGCAAGGCCACAGAACCACTCCAAAATAAAATCAGAGCAGAAACCAAATAAATGAAAAGAAAAAGAAATCTGGAGGTCGAAGTGCTAGCCTTAAATGAGGCCTATCTGATCTAGGACTTCTTTTTCATTCATAAAGTCTATAGAAACGAATTTGACTTTGCCGCCGCCAAGGAAGTTCTTAAAATCCTCGCACTCAACGTCGGCATGGCATATGTGGTAGACCAAGGACAAGTTATGCACGCAAACCTGGATCACGACGAGCTTCTTCTTCTCTTCCTGCTTTAGATTCTTCTCTTTTCCCAGGACTGTGGTGTACTCAACATCTAGCCCAGCGACCCACTCATCACCCTTTGACTTTTCGAACATGTGTTTGAAGCGAGCAAGGCATCCTTTCACCGTCGCAGAAGAACGTGTGTAGATGACGTCGAACTGATCGACGGTGATGGTTCTAACCTTGTACTAACTGCCGATCATGGAGATTTGGGACGCCATGGATTTGGGAGGAGGGTTAGGATTAGTGGAACTGCTGTAATGTGAAAGGACGGGAAGGCTAGGAGCGAACTATCGTAATGTTAAAGGACGGCCGGGGACGAGTAGGAGCGAACTGCTAGCCGTTTTCCGATTGTAAAAATGCTGAGTGGGGCGTGCGAATGGCAGGGTAGTGGCTTGCTGATACGTCTCCAACGTATTTATAATTTATGAAGTATTCATGCTATTATATATTCTATTTTGGATGTTTAATGGGCTTTATTATACACTTTAACATTATTTTTGGGACTAACCTATTAACGGGAGGCCTAGCCCAAAATGTTGTTTTCTTGCCTATTTCAGTGCTTCGATGAAAAGGAATATCAAACGGAGTCCAAACGGAATGAAACCTTCGGGAGAGTTATTTTTGGAACGGACGCAATCCAGGAGACTAGGAGTGGACGTCAGGGAAGCTTCGAGGAAGCCACGAGGCAGGGAGGCGTGCCCTACCCCCCTGGGCGCGCCCGCCACCCTCGTGGCCCCCCTGACCGACTTCTTTCGCCTATATCTATATATATATATATATCTATATATATATATATATATATATACACCCTAAAAACATCGGAGAACAGAATAGATCGGGAGTTCCACGCCGCAAGCCATTGTAGCCACTAAAACCAATCGGGACCCTGCTCAAGACTCACGGAGGGGGAAATCCCTCTCCGGTGGCCATCTTCATCATCTCGGCGCTCTCCATGACGAGGAGGGAGTAGTTCACCCTCGGGGCTGAGGGTATGTACCAGTAGCTATGTGTTTGATCTCTCTCTCACGTGTTCTTGATTCAGCACGATCTTGATGTATCGCGAGCTTTGCTATTATAGTTGGATCTTATGATGTTTCTCCCCCTCTACTCTCTTGTAATGGATTGAACTTTTCCTTTGAAGTTATCTTATCGGATTGAGTCTTTAAGGATTTGAGAACACTTGATGTATGTCTTGCATGTGCTTATCTGTGGTGACAATGGGATATCACGTGATCCACTTGATGTATGTTTTGGTGATCAACTTGCGGGTTCCGCTCATGAACTTATGCATAGGGGTTGGCACACATTTTCATCTTGACTCTCCAGTAGAAACTTTGGGGCACTCTTTGAAGTTCTATCTGTTGGTTGAATAGATGAATCTGAGATTGTGTGATGCATATCGTATAATCATAGCCACGGATACTCGAGGTGACATTGGAGTATCTAGGTGACATTAGGGTTTTGGTTGATTTGTGTCTTAAGGTGTTATTCTAGTACGAGCTCTATGATAGATCGAATGGAAAGAATAGCTTTGTGTTATTTTACTACAGACTCTTGAATAGATCGATCAGAAAGGATAATTTTGAGGTGGTTTCATACCCTACAATAATCTCTTCATTTTTTTCTCTGCTATTAGTGACTTTGGAGTGACTCTTTGTTGCATGTTGAGGGATTGTTATATGATCTAATTATGTTATTATTGTTGATAGAACTTGCACTAGTGAAAGTATGAACCCTAGGCCTTGTTTCCTAGCATTGCAATACCGTTTACGCTCACTTTTATCTTTAGTTACCTTGCTGTTTTTATAGTTTCATATTACAAAAACCTATATCTACCATCCATATTGCACTTGTATCACCATCTCTTTGTCGAACTAGTGCACCTATACAATTTACCATTGTATTGGGTGTGTTGGGGACACAAGAGACTCTTTTGTTATTTGGTTGCGTGGTTGTTTGAGAGAGACCATCTTCATCCCACGCCTCCCACGGATTGATAAACCTTAGGTCATCCACTTGAGAGAAATTCTCTATTGTCCTACAAAACTCTGCACTTGGAGGCCCAACAACGTCTACAAGAAGAAGGTTGCATAGTAGACATCAAGCAGTTTACTCGGCGCTGTTCGGGAGGTGAGTGCTTGAAGGTATATATTTAGATCTTGCAATCGAATCTTTTTGTTTCTTGTTTTATCACTAGTTTAGTTTATAAAGGAAACTACAAAAAATGGAATTGAGGGTGCCTCATATGCTTCATCTTTTTAATACCTTTCGTGAAAATGATGGAAAGGAAAATTGTGCTCAAGTACTAGAAGAAGAATTACATAGAATTCTTGGCATAGAATATGTGAATGATGAGCATGATTGCAATGTTGTTAGTATGAATTCTTTGAATACCCATGATGCTAATGATATGCAAAGCCACAAGCTTGGGGATGCTATGTTTGATGAAGATGATATGTCTAGTCCCCGAAGTTTTGATGAGCAAACTTATTATGATGATAGCATGCCTCCTTTTTATGATGATTATGTTGATGAAAGTGGTTTCAGAGAGGTCATGACTTTATTTAGTGATGAATCCACTATTTCGGAAGAGGTTCCAATTGATTATGAGAACAAAGTTGCTATCTATGATGATTATTGTGATGACTTGTATGCTATTAAGAATAATGATAACCATGAAACTTGTCATCATGATTTTAGTTTTCAATTGGATTATGCCTCACATGATAATTATTTTGTTGAGTTTTCTCCCACTATTATTCATGAGAAGAAATTTGCTTATGTGGAGAGTAATAAAAATTCTATGCTTGTAGATCATGAAAATAATGCGTTATGTGATGGTTATATTGTTGGATTTATTCGTGATACTACTGAAAATTATTATGAGGAAGGAACATATGCTTGTAGGAATTGCAATAATATCAAGTTTCCTCTCTATGTGCTTAAAGTTTCGAAGTTATGCTTGTTTTGCCTTCCTATGCTAGTTGATTATTGTTCCCATAAGTTGTTTCCTCACAAAATCCCTATGCATAGGAAGTGGGTTAGACTAAAATGTGCTAGTCATATTCTTCATGATGCTCTCTTTATGTTTCAATTCTTATCTTTTATGTGAGCATCATTGAAATCATCATGCCTAGCTAGGGGCGTTAAACGTTAGCGCTTGTTGGGAGGCAACCCAATCTTATTTTTGTTTTTTGCTTTTTGCTCCTGTTTAGTAATAAATAAATCATCTAGCCTCTGTTTAGCTGTGGTTTCATGTTTTAATTAGCGTTTGTGCCAAGTAAGACCTATATGATCTTCTTGGATGACAATTATTTGATCTTGCTGAAAAAGACAGAAACTTTTCGCTCACGAAAACAATTGTTAAAAATCACCAGAAAGTGATAAAATTGTCGGTGTACTAGAGTAGGGGTACCCTAGTATCCCGAACTTGTGCACGGGCAGTTGCAGCCCTCCGCGGCAAGGCTTACCGGGTGACCGCCAAGGTCCTCCTGGTTCCTTTGGAGCCATTCAAGAACAAAGTATTCAAGCCAAGGGGACAAGGCCCCGGCAAGAGGAGCTTGCCGGGAAGGCCACCCAAGGCACGTAGGAGACAAGGCCCCGGCAAGAGGAGCTTGCCGGAAGGCCACCCTGTGCACATACAAGACAAGGCCCGGCAAGAGGAGCTTGCGGGAAGGCCCGGTGAGCGACAAGCTTCCGGCGCGACAAGATAACAACCGCGGCAAGGCGCTTGTCATGCGGACCACCTCTTCAGACCACGCTCCAACAAGATCCACTAACGTGTCGCCTGGGCCTTTCCAGCGCCAGCGTGGCGCAGAGGCTGTCAGCCAGCCGGTGCGAGGTGGCAAGCACGACAAGTTTGCCATCGTGGCGAACGGTGGCGCCCGACGGTCCCTGTTTGCACCGTTAGGGCGACTAGACGGCATTTAATGCCTTTGTCCCCTGCCGTCGTGGTTAGGTATAGTACAATCGTACCTTTGTACAAGTAGGTGTACCAACCACTATTTTTCCATTTGTACCGCCCACGTTGCCACCGCCGGAGCCCCTTGAGCATATAAAAGGAGGCCCATGCGCAACGTAGAAAGGGTTGGTCGATCAGTTCCTCGACGCCTTTCGATCTCGTTAGCGGCTTCGTGATCTTGTAGCACTCGAGGGCTCTGAGCAAGAACGCAATACACCTAGACATGCAGTAGTAGGAGTGTTATCTCTCCGGAGAGCTCCGGCTGGGTAAACCTCTCGCGTGCTCGCCACGATCTGCTTCTTCGTCGACCTCCGCTCCCGCCGAACCGAAGGGGCTCGGTCCACCGCCCCATAGGTGTTCGTGGGCAGATCAGCCTGCCCCGACATCTTTGGCGCGCCAGTAGGGGCGTCGAGGTTGTGTGAACCTGATCCGCATCCACGCCGAGCTAGATCTTCATCATCTTCATCAACATGCCACCGAAGAAGAAGGCTTCAGCCGCGAAGCCCTGTCGCTGTCGAACCCACCACCACCTGAGCAAACAGGTGGTGGGATAGACGCCAGCGAAAGAATGGACGGCGACGGGGGAGTTCACGGTGCTGCCAAGTCCAAGGACAAGGCTGCGCAGACCTCGACGTCCGTACATGCACCGCGCCCGTCTCAGGAGGCGTGGGACCGACAGCGTCATGGCATTCACAATGCCATATGCTCGTTGGATCGAGATCGAGCTGGAGGATCTCGGGATGCTCAAGACCAGCATGCACGCCAACATGCCGGCGCAAGCGAGGCACGGTCGCCCGGACGGGATATCGCTCCTTCTAACATAGTTAGAAGTCCGAGCATATCCGCTCCTCGCGCCGCTCGCCATCGCAACCCACTACTCCAGCAGAAGCTCGCGAGAGCTCAATCGCTCTGGATTACCCTCCAACAGCCGACAAGGTCGATGAGTGGAGGGCCACCATTCGTAGTCTCATCGGCCGCCAACGGCGACGCTCATGACAACCGAATGCATCGCTGCCGCAGGACTGCTAAACACGAGCCGGTGGCGGCAGAGACCGGTGGGGTGCAACCACCATGCACTCTCCGCCCGAAGGCCAAGATCGCCGACTCGCCGAATCCACCTCGACAATGACTCCATCAAGCGTCATCAGATCCACGAGCTCATCGCGATCAGCGCCATGTTCTTCACGAATGACAACAAGAGGACGCTCGAACTCGCATCGAGCGCCGAAGAGAAGCGCGACGTCAATCCGACAAGCGCGTTGGGCCCTCTGTCGACATGCACGCCCGGAAGGAACCAGGCGACTTGCCGTGTCAGATGCGGTAGGTTGCCCTGCGTTCACCCGTGAGCTGCGGCAAGTCCCGTGGCTCTGCAAGAAAAACTTCAAGCCGACGTATCAAGAAGTACGACGGCAAGACGCATCCGTCGGAGTTCCTCAGCATCTACACCATCACGGTGCAGGCTGCGGGGCGAGACGACAAGATCCTTGCCAACTACTTCACCGGTGCTCAAGCCCAATGTCGTCCTGGCTCATGCACTTGTCGGACAACTCCATATCTTCTTGGCAGATCTATGCCATCAGTTTGTCGGCGCCTTTACAGCGCCACAAGCCCCATGGCCAAGAAAGCGACCTTCATCTGCCGCCCGGAAGGAAGGAGAGCCCTGCGCAAGTATATTCAAAGATTCAGCCGTGTACAAAGCACAACATCCTGCACGCCCACCTGCCGTGGTAATCAGCGCGTTCCACCAGAACGTGCGAAACCGCAGGATGCGGGAGGAGATGGCGATGTGCAAGATCAGAGACGTCAGTGAGCTATACGCCCTGGCCGACAAGTGTGCACGTGCTAAGGAAGGGAGGAGACTCCCCGGAGAGAATCTTGAAGCGGGGAGGATCGATAGTGAAGAGACCGCCCGGCAAAGAAGAGCCGGCGGGGCAACAGGAAAAAGAAAGGCGGAGATGTGCTAGTTGTTGAGCAATCCGCAACGGAGGTGGCGACAAGAAAGTCAAGACTGGTAGCTCGGCAAGGAGGTTGCCGCTGCACCAATCGCCGATCTGTGGCGACGCCGACAAGCGGGACGGCTCCGACAGCGGTCTTGCAAGATCCACCGCACCAAGGGTCATGACCTCCGTGAGCTGCAAGAAGGTCGAGCAGCTTGTCGAAGCAGCGAAGGCTGAATACGAACGACACGACAAGGAGAAGGCCCAGAAGGTGCCGGGAGGAGCTAGCAAGAAGCGCCCCCGCCGGGGAGGACGCCAAGGCAACGCCAAGCAGCGGCAAGGAGACAGGCCTCCCGCTGCCGATAAGGGCGACGCATTTACCGACGATTTATGAAGACATGGACAATGACGAGGCCGATGAGCAGGAGTTCCGAAAGCCACGAGAGGTCCTGTGCGTTGAGGCGGTGCTTCTCTGCATACTTCACACCGCCAACTCAAGCAAAGTGGATGCGGAAGTCAATGCAGCAGTAACCATCCATCGAAGTCACGCAAGCCTGCGAAATGGTCCAAAGACGCCTATCATCTTTGTTGAGGACCACCCACGATCGTAATCATGCGGTTGGGTGCTTGCCGATGTTGGTTTCACCAACTATCCGCAACCTCAAGGTCACCAAGATGTTAGTTGACGGCGGGGCCGGCTTGAATTTGATCTCCTCCGCGGTGCTCCAGAAACTCCAGATCCCTGATGGCGAGCTCGAAGAGACCGGCACCTTTCAAGGAATTAATCCGGGAAGGAGCAAGTGAAGGAAAGATCACGTTGCGGTGACATTTGGCAGCGAGTTGAACTTCAGGACTGAGAGGGTCACCTTTGATGTTGCTGACTTTCCATCGCCTTACAATGGAATACTTGGCCGTCCAGCACTCGCCAAATTCATGGCAGCCTCTCACTATGCCTACAACCTCCTGAAGATGCCGGGCCCGATAAGTGTCATCTATGTCCCTGGCGACAAGAAGGATGCCCTTATCTACGCCGACAAGATCTACCGGGAAGCGGCAGCCGCCACAGTTGCAAGCCACTTGTCATCAAGCTCCGGAGGGAAGAAGAAGACCAAGTCCGGCAAGAGCTCGATGCCCACTCCGGCAAGCGCACCTCTTGAGTGCTGCGCCACCGTCGAGGACGCACCATCGAGCTCCACCGGCAAGTGTAAGAAGACGGCGATGACAGCTCCACCAGAGACCAAGAAGGTGTCCGCCAAGGAGGACGGGCACCGGTGGTGCCTTCACCATCGCGCCTCTCGACCCTAAATAGGAAAGGCGCTCGTTGCTTTCCCGCAGCGAACGTCGGCGTGTTTGCATGGCAACCATCCGACATCCCCGGTGTTCCCGTGAAAGTAATTGAGCACCATCTTGCCGCTTTGTCCTCATCGCGCGGCCCGTCAGCGTAAAGTCGAAGCAGGCGGTGGAGCGTCAAGAGTTCATCGCAGAAGAAATCAAGAAACTGGAAGCAACAGGCCTTGTCAGAGGAGTGCTCCATCCTACGTGGTTGGCCAATCCTGTAGTTGTACGCAAGGCTAACGGGAAATGGAGGCTTTGTATCGACTTTACAGATGTCAATAAAGCTTGTCCCAAAGATCCATTTCCCTTGCCGCGCATCGACCAGATTGTTGACTCCACGGCCGGATGTGATTTGCTTTCATTTCTGGATGCATATTCAGGATATCATCGGATCTTCATGGCAGAAGCGGATGATGAGAAGACCGCATTCATCACCCCATGTGGCACATACTGTTTTGTACGGATGCCCTTCGGGTTAAAGAATGTTGTTTCAACGTTTGCAAGAGTAGTTCATGACGCTTTTGAGCCGCAAATGCACAGAAATGTGGAAGCATACATGGATGACATAGTGGTCGAAAGCAAGGACAAAGCGACCCTAGTTCAAGATTTAGATGAAACCTTTGCAAATCTGCGCAAGATCAACCTCAAGCTCAACCCCGAGAAGTGCGTGTTTGGAGTCCCTTCCGGCAAGCTTCTCGGGTTCTTCGTGTCTCATCGGGGAATTGAAGCCAATCCCGACAAGATCAAGGCCGTTGAGCAGATTGAAGCACAAAAGCGCGTCAAGGAAGTACGAAGGCTTGCGGTTGCGTAGCTGCTCTCGGCGAGTTTATCTCTAGATCTGTTGAAGGCTACCGCCATTTTTCAAAATTTTGAAAAAGGCAGGTCCGATGCAATGGACTCTGGAAGCGGAGGCAGGGCTGCAGGACTTGAAGAGATACCTGTCATCCACTCCAACACTTGTCGCACCTAGGCCACAAGAGAAGTTGCTGCTATATATAGCGGCAACCAATCAAGTGGTTAGTGCTGCGTTAGTAGCGGAGGGGGAGGCGGATGATGAGCCAGCAACCATGGCGCATACATCCAGCGACAAGCGAGGGCTTCACGGTAAGCTCTGGTCCCGACAAGGACGAATCTGCTTGTGACGCATGACAAGATGCGTAAAAGGATGGTGCGGCGCCCAGTTTACTTTGTCGGTTCCTTCTGCAGGGCAAGGTCAAGGTACTCCGGTGTGCAGAAATTGCTTTTTCGGCCTTCTCATGGCCTCGAGAAAGCTGCGCCATTACTTTCGTGCACATGAGATCACGATTGTCACTCGCTTTCATTTGAAGAGGATACCGCAAAATCCAGAGGCAACAGGATTGTTGAGTGGGATCTGAACTGTCAAGCTTTGGCCTCAAGTTTGAGAGCACTTCAACTATCCAAAGCAGAGCATTGGCGGAGTTCATAGCAGAATGGACACCAACGCCAGATGAAGAAATTCGAAACGAAAGCGCCCCGTCAAGGAAACAAGCAAAGAGTGGCTGATGTACTTTGATGGTGCCTTCTCGCTGCAAAGGCGCCAGTCTTTGGCGTCGCTTGTCGGACCCACCTGAGAGCACCTCAAGTACGTAGTCCAGATGCACTTTCCCCAGGAGCAAGCAACAAACAGTACGGCAGAGTATGAGGGTTTGCTTGCCGGTCTCAGGATCGCAGTAGACCTTGGGATCAAGAAGCTCATCGTCAGGGGTGACTCACAACTTGTTATCCGCCAAGTGAACAAGAATTATCAGAGTCCGTTGATGGAAGCTTATGTTGATGAAGTGAGAAAGCTAGAAGAGCACTTTGACGGCCTACAAATGGAATATATCCCAAGAGCTTAGAACGACGTTGCTGATGGCCTGTCAAAGTGCGCCGCACTTAAGTTACCTGTGGAACCAGGGATTTTTGTGCTCAAGCTGACTCAACCGTCCGTAACACCACCAACCTGGACAGAGCAAGAAGAGGAGGTTGATCTCTGGTGACTACTTTCCGCAGAGCTCCCCAAGCCGCCGCCACGAAGGTCCCCAAGATCGACACCAACAAAGGCCGAGGGAGCAGTCTGCTCCGACAAGCTCTAGGGTTTGTTCCGTTGAAGCAGACGCTCCCGACAAGCTTTGCTCCGGCAAGCTTGCCGGGGAACGTCAAGCTCCGGTTGAGCCGCAGGTTCTTGCCGTGGAAGCTGATGTTCCCGCAGCAGCAGATGTGCCTTTAGTCCTTGTTGTCGAGCCGCAAGCTCCAGCATGGGCGCAGCAGATTGTCCATTTCCTTCAGACGGAGAACTTCCCAAGAGCAAGAAGAAGCGGAAAGAGTAGCACGGCAGTCAAGTATGTACCAGTTTGTCGACAAGACACTATCTGTAAGAAGACTCAACGGTGGGAAATTGAAGTGTCTTCACCAGGAAGATGGACAATAGCTGTTGGCAGAGCTCCATGGAGGCATATGTGGTCACCACATTGGCGCCAGAGCCCTTGCCGGCAAAGCGTTCCGGCAAGGTTTCTTTTGGCCGACAGCCCTCCAGGATGCAACCGCACAAGTAACCAAGTGTGAAGCGTGCCAGTTCCATTCCAAACAGATACACCAGCCAGCTCAAGCTCTCCAGACGATCCCTTTATCCTGGCCATTTTCGGTCTGGGGGCTCGACATCCTCGCCCCTTCCCCGAAGCTGTCGGGGCTTTGAGTACTTTTACGTTGCAATCGACAAGTTCACAAAGTGGCCGGAAGTGGAAGCGATGAGGAAGGTGACAAGACAACGGCAATCAAGTTCTTGGTCGATCGTTTGCCGCTTTGAATCCCTAACAGGATCATCACCGACAATGGCACACAGTTCACAAGCCGCACCTTCATGCAGTACGTCCAAGATCTTGGCGCCAAGGTCTGCTTCGCTTCTGTTGCTCATCCGAGAAGCAACGGTCAAGCGGAGAGGGCAAATGTTGAAATGCTGTGCGGGCTCAAGACCAGAACTTTCGACAGTGCTGCACAAGTGCGGAAGAAATCGATTGAGGAGCTGCCGGTGGTTCTTTGGTCGATCAGACGACGCCAAATCGAGCCACCGGCCGTACACCTTCGCTCTAGTCTATGGAGCAGAGGCAGTTCTCCCCACGGAACTCAGATACGGATCGCCTCGAGTGCTCGCTTATGATGAGTTTGAGCAAGAGCAGCTGCGACAAGATGACGCCAAGCTCCTTGAGGAAGATCGCCTTCAGTCTTTGTCTGAGCTGCTCGGTACCGACAAGCTTTGCGCCGCTACCATAGCCGCAAAGTCAATGCCAAGTCTCGAGGAAGGCGACCTTGTTCTTCGCCGCGTTCAGTTCGCCAAGAATTCCAACAAGTTGACGCCAAAGTGGGAAGGCCCTTATCGGGTGAACTGAGTCACTAGGCCCGGCGCTGTCATGCTTTGAGACCGAAGATGGCATTCCGGTGAGCAACTCCTGGAACATTGAGCATCTTCGTAAGTTTTACTCAGAGGCGCGGTTTAACCTGTTCCGGCAACCACCTTTTGTACAAGTCTTGCCGCTGATGCATGTAATCCTTTGTACAAAGCCGGGCGCAGACCCCGTGCATCAGTAAAGCTAGCGTGCTTCGCTCACCTTGTCGATTTCATGCTTTTTACTTCTATTTGCATACACTATCTGACACTTTGTGCAGCACCTACCCCTGGTAAGTGATAACGAGCCACGAGGCTCCATATCTTTATTTTCTCTTCTTTCTCTTTCTCAAAGAAAAGAAGGTTCCCTCGCACACAAGTTTGCCGGGGGGAAAGGAGAAGATAATGGTGTGGACCAAGCGTCGCTCAAGGAAGTCTAGCCTTACCGGGAAGCAAACGACAGAAAATCTAAGTTGCCAAAGTTTGAGCAATCAGTTTTAAAATTTTTAAGTTATCTTCCTTGAACGACCGAACTTTGCATGGAAAACCTGTGCGCAGAGGAACCAATTCGTAGCTACTTGCGCCCTTACTTTGTTTCGAGTCCGCTCAACAACTTAAGTGAGCTGCGACTAGTTGCGACAAGGTTCCTTGTCGGAAGCGGCACCGCCAGCAGGCTGCTGACGTTCCGCACTCAGCGCTCGCGGCTCAGGTGCCCGCGCCGATAAGTTCCCTAAAAGCGTAAGGCAAAAACATACAAAGGAAGGAATCAAGTAAAGGATAGCAATTGACACTCAAAACAAAGTTATATTACAAGATAGCTTGCCGCAGCTCTAATGGATTTTTCCTATGACATGACCAGCAAGCAAGAGAAAGAGAAAACGGGCGGCCTAGTCTACGCGATCGCCCTCAACCCTCTTGATCCCGCTCACCCTGTCCACAATGGGTGCGACAAGGGTCTTGAGCGCCTCCACATCAGCATCCGGCGGCAGGGACTTGAGGACGTTGGTGAGGTTGAGGCCTGGGTTGCGGAAGGCCACCTTCATCAACACCTTTTGGAGGGCTCCCGTGCAAATCTGGCGCGACTCCTCGGCCAGCTGTTTTGGGACCTCTTCCCGGAGTCGCTGGAGAGCCGTCACCACGCCCTTGAAGAACAAGCTGAGCTTGGCGCTGGGTTGGAGATGCTCGTCGGAGGAGTATCCAAGATCCACCATCCCCAGCTCCATCAGCTCCCTGTGGATGGCTGCAGCAGTATCCACGAGACCCTCGGTCCAGTGCTCCACATTCTCCCTCAAGGCACTCTGGGCGGCAACAGCATTCGCCAGCAGCTCCTCGTCGGCCTTGATCTTCTCCTTCAAGGCCACCTCCCGCTCCTTGGCGCCGTCCAGAGTCTGAGTCAAAGTAGTTAGCTTCAACTCAAGGTCTGCATTGGAGTACCTGGCGGCGCTGAGCTCCTTGCTCCTCTCGGCGAGACGGCCCTGCAGCTCGCCAAGAGTGTAGGCATCCTTCTCAAGGCCGTGCTTGAGTGCAGCAAGCTCCTCGCCGCTCTTCTTGAGGCTGGCCTCCAACTGCGCCACCTTCGTCTCCAGCTCCTTCTTGGCGGCCTCGGCAGCAAAGCATCCTTTGCCTCCTTGAGAGCCCCGCCAAATGTTTCCTCGCGCATGGTGAGATCCTCCTCGTGGCTGTCCAGTTAACCTTCCGCTGCGCCATTTCGCCTTCCTCATAAGCAACTTCTCGGCGGCAAGCCGCTGTTCCTCCTGCAGCCTTCTCAAGGATGAAGGCCTTGTGCTCTCGGCGAAGTTGCTCCCGCTCCTCCGCCAAGGACCGGAGAGCTTCTGGTTGCGACCCCGAGCTCCTCCAGCGCGCTTCTCGATGTCTGCTCCTGCCTTCGCGACAAGCGCCTCTGAGATGCCGGTTTGGCTTGTCGGGCGCGGTAGAGCGGCAAGCAGCTTCGCAGCATTGCTCCTCCTCGGGCTCGCCATGCTGCTGCCAGCGCGTCCACTAGCGTCAACCAGCCAGGCGAGCAGTTCTTCATCGAAGGTTTCTCCTTCGCCGGCGCCTAGAGCTCGACTCCCATGGGAGCTTGATGAAGACGCCGTCGCCGGCCTTCAAGTAGGCGGGCTGGGGCTCTTGAACTGTGGCTGCAGCGGCGGAGGGATCGGCGGTCGGTGTACCGCTGGCGCTCCCTGCGGCCTCGTGGTCGTCAATGCGATCGCTGCACCTCGCCCGGCTCTGGCGGCAGCCTTGATGGCCTCTTCGCGGCAGGCTCGTCGGCCGGCCTCTTCTTCCACGGCGGCGGCTTCGTCAGTGTTGCCGCACGCGTCCTCCTCGCCGGCGACCTTGGTCTCCATCGGCTCTGTGGCGGACAGATGAAGAAAGTCAAGCAAATATTCAAAGATAAAATCAGAAGAAGAAAAACACAAGGGAAGTACTCAGGCAAGAAGGTTACCTGCGCCGGGGGCTGCGATCATGGTCTCCGCCGCCAAGGGATCGCTGGTGCCGTCCCTTGCCGGAGAGCTGCCCCTTGCCGGAGAAGGCTCCCTTGTCGGGGAACGCTCCCTTGCCGGGGAATCCACCCTTGGCGGCGTAGTCGAAGCAGAAGGAGGCTGCTCTGCTCCTACACAAGTCAACAGTCAGATATCAGCAAAGGAAAAAGCACCCATGCACGCCAAACAGCAAGAAGTAGACCATATACTTACTCTGGGGGCTGCTTTGAAGGAGAGTTGCCTCATCCGGCGAGGTTGTCTCGGACGCGCCTCCTGCCGTCGCAGTAGGTTCGTCCTCAACGACAATCACCGGGGTCTTGGCTCTCTTCGACATCCTCCGGGCCAGCGTCACGAAAAGGAATGGATTCGAGTAAAGCAGATCGATACAAGACAAGGCAACAAATCGAAGAATTACAAGTACAAAGAAGGAATCTTACTCTTCCTCTTCCTCGCCGAGCCGAAAGCGGAGAGGTCGACTGGCGCCTCCGTACGACGAGGCGGAGGAGTGGGCTCCCTTGACGCTTGGCGGGGCGGGACCGGTGGCTGCGAGGGCCCGCTCCGATTGCCGCAGCGGCGTGAGGAGCTCCAGCAACAAAGTGCTTGCCGCGATGGAGCGAAGTCGCCAAGGCGCTGCGGCTGTTGGCCCGTCTGCCGCCCCGCTGCGTCTCCGGCCTTGCGAAGGCGCCTTCTTGGTGGAGCTGGTGGCTCCGCTCGCGGCAAGCTGCTTGGAGGCGGGGAGGATGCGCCCTCGGCAAGTTCGCCCGAATCGGCTTCAGGCTCGGCAAGCTCCTGCTCGCCGACAAACTCCTTTCGCTCGACAAGGCTTGCCGCCTCGGCTGCCTCGGCTGCCTCTGCCTCCTCCACAGTGAAGCCAAACTACGCCAGGCCTTTCTGCCGCTTCTTCTAGCTCGTGGTGATGCGCTGCATCTCGTTGTCGATGGTGTCGCGGTGAGACCCCTCTGCTCATTAGGCGGACCGGCATCTCCACCAGATTGTCGAAGAACTGCCGACGACGTCATCTCACGGCTCTTGCCAAGTGGGGACAATTCCATGGGAGTCACACAACGGCATCATTGCACGGATGCGGTCAAGCGACGAGTTGTTGCACAACGGAACGACGCCCCTCGGCAACCTAAACATCTCCGGATGATCAGGATCAGGCTTGAACAGCTCTAAGAGCATTGCGTCAAGCTCCAAGACAGTGAAGTTGAAGTTGAGGCCTGGGCGCAGCCTCATGATGTCTGCTGTGTTCTGAAATTCCCAGGCAGGTATCCTTCTCTCCTGCAAGGGGGCAATGCGGCGGCGAAGAAAGTCCGCACCAACAGTGCCTACAGTGAGTCCGGCAAGTCTGAGGCGGAGGATTCGTAATCATGCGATCTTCAAATTTAGCGTCCTCCGGGGCCAGATTGCTCCAATCATTGCCGCGCACTACTAGGGTTTGACCCTGGGCGGTAAAAGGCTGCGGGTTCTCCTCAACAATCCAGCACCAATCTGCCCTCCACTCCTCCCATTTGCTATGAAGCTCTCCCTCCAGATAGGCCTCCTTCTTGCCGACCCTAGAGACCCAAGCAATTCCTCCGGCAAGGGGCTCTCCTCTCTCGGCTCGGGGTAAAAAGAAGTGACGGAAAAGAGCTACATTTGGGTGGACTCCGACAAAGTTTTCGCAGAGATGTGCGAAAGCTGCCATGGTCAGAACGGCATTGGGGGTGAAATCAAGGAGGCGGAACCCGTAGGTGTTCATAATGTCACAAAAGAACTCAGAGAAGGGCGGGCAGAGCCCGCAGTAGAAGAAGAGCGCGAAGAAAGGACACCCCGTCGGGGCCAGTTCTGCAGCAGCCGGGGAGTACCTTCGCGGCGCGGATGCGCCTGCCTCCGTCGACCGTAAGAGGTAGTAGTTCTCCCTCAGCTCCATCGAGGCGAGCCGAGGAAGACGGCCCGCTCCTTCCGCAGCGCCAAGAAGCCGCAGCGCCTCGGCCGACTTCACGGTCTTCCCTTGTCGGCTCTCGGGCCCATGGCGGAGGCGGTGGAGGAGATCGACGGCGCTGAAGGTGCCGGTGGCGATGAAGTGAGCGCTGCTCTCTTTTCAGCCTTGAGAAGAAAGGGGAGCAGCGGTGGTTTTATGGGACAAAGCAATCGGCAAGGTAGGCGGCGTGCCCCTGTTTCCCCGCTTATAAAGAGGGAGGGCGGACGTTCGATTTTCGAATAAAGAAACCCCATGATCTCGCCCCACGATCTCTCACACGACGCCACGCCTCGATGCGTGCTGCCGTGGGGGCGTGGTGGGTCTGGGATGAGTTATGGTGTGACCGGGCCGCGTGTGCCCGTGCCTGTTTTGGGCCCTGGCCCAACAGCTCGGCACCGTGTGGCCCAGGCCGAGGGCTCATGTCGGTGTACTAGAGTAGGGGTACCCTAGTATCCCGAACTTGTGCACGGGCAGCTTGCAGCCCTCCGCTGACAAGGCTTACCGGGTGACCGCCAAGGTCCTCCGTGGTTCCTTTGGAGCCATTCAAGAACAAAGTATTCAAGCCAAGGGACAAGGCCACGGCAAGAGGAGCTTGCCGGGAAGGCCACCCAAGGCACGTGGGAGACAAGGCCCGGCAAGAGGAGCTTGCCGGAAGGCCACCCTGTGCACATACAAGACAAGGCCCGGCAAGAGGAGCTTGCCGGGAAGGCCCGTGAGCGACAAGCTTGGCGCGACAAGATAACAACCGCGGCAAAGGCGCTTGCCAGCACCACCTCTCTGTACCTCCACGCTCCAACGCATCCACTAATGTGTGTCGCCTGGGCCTTTCCAGCGTCGTGGCGAGAGGTCATGCAGCCAGCGGTGCGAGGTGGCAAGCAAGCCGACAAGTTTGCCATCGTGGCGAGCGGTGGCGCCCCGACGGTCCCTGTTTGCATTGTTAGGGCGACTAGACGGGCATTTAATGCCTTTGTCCCCGCCGTCGGGGTTAGGTATAGTACATCGTACCTTTGTACAAGTAGGTGTACCAACCACTATTTTTCCATTTGTACCCCCATCTACGTTGCCACCGTCGGAGCCCCTTGAGCATATAAAAGGAGGCCCATGCGCAACGTAGAAAGGGTTGGTCGATCGAGTTCCTCGGCCTTCGGTCTCGTTAGCAGCTACGTCTGCATTATAGCACTCGGCGCTCTGAGCAAGAACGCAATACACCTAGACATGCAGCAGTAGGAGTGTTATCTCTCCGGAGAGCTCTGAAGCTGGGTAAACCTCTCGCGTGCTTCGCCTCGATCTGCTCTTCGTGCGACCTCCGCTCCCCGCCGAACCAAAAGGGGCTCGGTCCGCCGGCCCCATAGGTGTTCGTGGGCCAGATCAGCCTGCCCCGACAAAAATACTGATTCCAATTGCAGTAGATCAATAATCCAATTATATAGGTCTTCCTATTTTGGCAGATTTTATGAGTTCCAAAAGTTTGCGTTTGATACAGATTACTACAGACTATTACATTTTTGGATGATTCTGTTTTCTATGTGTTCTTTGCTTATTTGGATGAATCTATGAGTAGTATCGGAGGGTATGAACCATAGAGAAGTTGGAATACAGTAGATATTACACTAATATGAATTTATAATGAGTTCACAACAGTACCTAAGTGGTGGTTTTATTTTCTTATACTAACAGAGCTTACAAGTTTTGTGTTGAGTTTTGTGTTGTGAAATTTTCAAGTTTTGGGTAAAGATTCGATGGACTATGGAATAAGGAGTGGCAAGAGCCTAAGATTGGGGATGCCCAAGGCACCCCAAGGTAATATTCAAGGACAACCAAGAGCCTAAGATTGGGGATGCCCCGGATGGCATCCCCTCTTTCGTCTTCGTTCATCGGTAACTTTACTTGGAGCTATATTTTTATTCACCACATGATATGTGTTTTGCTTGGAGCGTCATTTTATTTTGTTAGGATTTTATTGCTGTTATTTAGAACAATGTTTTGCATCTTTTATTTCAATAAAAATGTCAAGGATAGCCTTTACCATGCTTATTTTGTAAGTCTACATGTTGCTGTTTGGAAACAGAAAGTTTACCGCTGTTGCAAAAATTCCCGAGAAAAGTCAGAATATGATAAAATGTTGAATTTTTTTGCATATTGAGCTCTGATAAAATTTCTACAGTGTGGTATAATTTCATAATGTTTGGAGTTAGGGAAGTATGATGAATCTTGCATTCTTTACAGACTGTACTGCTTTGGCAGATTACTGTTATGTTTGCATTGTTTGCATGTGTTTTCTTGTTTAATGATTCTATTTGAGGATAGGAGTATTAAATATGCAGAGGCATTTAGTATGCAATGTTGAATAATAATTTTATTGATCTGTTACAGTATAAAATGATAAGGTTTTTGCATTGGTTTATACTAACTTATCTCACGAGTTCTTGTTGAGTTTGGTGTGGATGAAGCTTTCGAGATTTAGGAAACCGTGATATGAGAGGAATTAAGGAGACACAAAAGCTCAAGCTTGGGGATGCCCAAGGCACCCCAAGACAATTCAAGAAGTCTCAAGCATCTAAGCTTGGGGATGCCCCGGTAGGCATCCCACCTTTCTTCTTCAACAATTATCGGTTAGTATCGGTTGAGCCTAAGTTTTAGCTTCTTCACATGATGAGTGCTATCCTTGAAATGTCGTTTTATTTTGTTTTGCTTGCTGTTTGAATAATATCCCAAGATATGAAATTCTTAAATGAGAGAGAGTCTTCACATAGCTACATAATTATTTAACTACTCATTGATCTTCACTTATATCTTTTTGGAGTAGTTTGTCATTTACTCGTGTGCTTCACTTATATCCTATGAGTAGATGGTTGAATGAATTGAATATAATAAATCTGAAATTATATATGTTTCATATGCTTATCCCATTGGGAGTAATGACTTCACATATAAGAAGTAGAGGTGGTAAATTTATTGAAGGTTAGCAAACATTGTATTTTTCACTTGAACAATTCATGAAATAATATTGAGGGAAGAGAGATTTCACATATAAATACACTATCTTGGACATCTTTTGTAATTGTGAGCACTCATTAAAATATGACATGTTAAAAGGTTGATGTTGGACAAGGAAGACAACGTAATGGGTTATGTTTTCTTATATCTGAAATAAAGTATATTGCCATGGATCATCCAACAGGTTGAGCTTGTCTTTCCCCCTCATGCCAGCCAAATTCTTTGCAGCAAGTAGAGATACTACTTGTTCTTCCAAACATCCCTTAAACCAGTATTGCCATGAGAGTCCACCATACCTACCTATGGTTTGAGTATGATCCTTCAAGTAAGTTGTCATCGGTGCATGCAATAAAAATTGCTCTCTAAATATGTATGATCTATTAGTGTGGAGAAAATAAGCTTTATACGATCTTGTGATGTGGAAGTAATAAAAGCGACGGACTACATAATAAAGGTCCCTATCACAAGTGGCAATGTAAAGTGACGTTCTTTCGCATTAAGATTTTGTGCATCCAACTATAAAAGCGCATGACAACCTCTTCTTCCCTCTGCGAAGGGCCTATCTTTTATTCTTGTCTTATATCTTATGAAGAGTCATGGTGATCTTCACCTTTCCTTTTTACATTTTATCCTTTGGCAAGCACATTGTGTTGGAAAGATCCTAATATATATATATATATATATATATATTTTTATATATATATATATATATATATATATATATATATATATATCCAATTGGATGTAAGGCATCATGAACTATTATTGTTGACATTACCCTTGAGGTAAAAGGTTGGGAGGCGAATCTATAAGCCCCTATCTTTCTCTGTGTCTGATTAAAACTTTGAACCCATAAATATCACGTGAGTGTTAGCAATTGTGAAAGACTAAATGATAGTTGAGTATGTGAAGGTTGCTGAATTAAAGCTTTGACATAGACTCTTCCTGAAAATAAGATGAATTGTAATTGTTTGATGACTAATAACACGGTTTAGTTTTCAAGAAAGTTTATGATCTATACTTTAACATGTGAATAGTTTGTTACTTGATCATGAAAAGTTTTATAAGATGAGCTACTGTTATGGCATATGATGATGCTAGAAAAGGTGATTGAAATTATCATTTATCAAACTTGTGCACCTGCTAGCATTCGCACTTCATAAAGTATTTCTTTTATCATTTACCTACTCGAGGACGAGCAGGAATTAAGCTTGGGGATGCTGATACGTCTCCAACATATCTATAATTTATGAAGTATTCATGCTATTATATATTCTGTTTTGGATGTTTAATGGGATTTATTATACACTTATATATTATTTTTGGGACTAACCTATTAACCGGAGGCCCAGCCCAAAATGTTGTTTCTTGCCTATTTCAGTGTTTCAAAGAAAAGGAATATCAAACAGAGTCCAAACGGAATGAAACCTTTAGGAGAATGTTTTTGTAACGGAAGCAATCTAGGAGACTTGGAGTAGACGTCAGGGAAGCTTCGAGGAAGCCACGAGGCAGGGAGGCGCACCCTACCCCCCTGGGCGCGCCCCCACCCTCATGGGCCCCTCGTGGCTCCCCTAATCGACTTCTTTCGCCTATATATATCCATATACCCTAAAAACATCGGAGAACAGAATAGATCGGGAGTTCCGCCGCCGCAAGCCTTTGTAGCCACCAAAAACCAATCGGGACCCCGTTTCGGCACCCTGACGGAGGAGGGAATCCCTCTCCGGTGGCCATCTTCATCATCCCGGCGCTCTCCATGACGAGGAGGGAGTAGTTCACCCTTGGGGATGAGGGTATGTACCAGTAGCTATGTGTTTGATCTCTCTCTCACGTGTTCTTGATTCGGCACGATCTTGATGTATCGCGAGCTTTGCTATTATAGTTGGATCTTATGATGTTTCTCCCCTCTACTCTCTTGTAATGGATTGAGTTTTTCCTTTGAAGTTATCTTATCGGATTGAGTCTTTAAGGATTTGAGAACACTTGATGTATGTCTTGCATGTGCTTATCTGTGGTGACAATGGGATATCATGTGATCCACTTGATGTATGTTTTGGTGATCAACTTGCGGGTTCCGCTCGTGAACTTATGCATAGGGGTTGGCACACGTTTTCGTCTTGACTCTCCGATAGAAACTTTGGGGCACTCTTTGAAGTTCTATGTGTTGGTTGAATAGATGAATCTGAGATTGTGTGATGCATATCGTATAATCATACCCACGGATACTCGAGGTGACATTGGAGTATCTAGGTGACATTAGGGTTTTGGTTGATTTGTGTCTTATGGTGTTATTCTAGTACGAACTCTATGATAGATCGAACGGAAAGAATAGCTTCATGTTATTTTACTACGGACTCTTGAATAGATCGATTAGAAAGGATAACTTTGAGGTGGTTTCGTACCCTACAATAATCTCTTTGTTTGTTCTCCGCTATTAGTGACTTTGGAGTGACTCTTTATTGCATGTTGAGGGATTGTTATATGATCTAATTATGTTATTATTGTTGAGAGACCTTGCACTAGTGAAAGTATGAACCCTAGGCCTTGTTTCCTAGCATTGCAATACCGTTTATGCTCACTTTTATCTTTAGTTACCTTGCTGTTTTTATTATTTCAGATTACAAAAACATATATCTACCATCCATATTGCACTTGTATCACCATCTCTTCGCCGAACTAGTGCACCTATACAATTTACCATTGTATTGGGTGTGTTGGGGACACAAGAGACTCTTTGTTATTTGGTTGCAGGGTTGTTTGAGAGGGACCATCTTCATCCTACGCCTCCCACGGATAAATAAACCTTAGGTCATCCACTTGAGGGAAATTTGCTACTGTCCTACAAACCTCTGCACTTGGAGGCCCAACAACGTCTACAAGAAGAAGGTTGCGTAGTAGACATCACTTTCCCGGTGGATAAATGGATTCATGCACAGTACTATGGGGGCCCAATTAGATGTCATGTCTACTAGACGTCCAATTAAATGGCTTCATGCAACTGCGTGTTCGCACGTCAAGCGTTGGGAAAATTACAGGTGATACAAAGCTTTCCATGCTCCAATGATACAGGCTTCCGAGAACCCTTGGATCTGAGATCGAACGGTTGCATGGCATGATTCTAGACCTATGGGTGAATATCCTATCCTGGAGGGTTATTCTGCAAATTTTTAGCAACTTAGCATGCGACCGTTCGATCTCAGATCCAAGGGCTGTCAACAGCCCGTATCATGGTCGCGCCTACCACGACTGTCGCCTTGCTCGTGCGGTCGCGCCCTTGGAGATTTCAGATGGCTATAAATGAGCATTTTTTTTGCCTACTTCGCATGCATGAAACTACTTCCTCCGTCCAGGTGGCTATCTGATGTTGGCATGTCATACATAGTCATCACTTAGTCACTCATACAACAAGGTTAGCTATAAGAGTTTTTTACTTCTCTCTATCTCTTTCTTCGTAGTATTTATTGCATTTGCCAAGGAGTAAGGAGGACAACACTTGGCACTTATATACCATGGAGGTGGTCAGGAATTGGGAGACTCACGCTGGTCGTAGCGCCGTAGTAATAATGATAATGGCAAGTCAAATTACAGGGCCTCACCTGTCCAGCAGTAACGAGCCGTCAAATCACACAACCCTACGTTTGCAGCAGCCCACTCCCTCATCTTCTCGCCTCTCTGTCGAACCGACTGGGCAGAACTGCCCCGCCCTCGACTTTTAAATATATATTTTTGTATCCATGGATTGTGCCATGGATCAAGGCCTCAAGAAAATGGCGGTACACATGTATACATCACGCCCATCACATTCCCATCGCATCCCAGACGGTCGGTCGGTCTGGCACGCCGCTCTCCGAATGGAACGCACGTCATATTGCGTTTGCACACACATGTGGGACAGCAATTGAGAACCGACCATAGGCACACTCCCCGGCCCCGCAAGTCGGCTGGGTTAATAGAAGAGAGAGATGAGCGATAGTACTAGAGAAGTGTTGTACAGACGTCGATGCCTGGACGATCCTTGCATGACACGGGAGATCAGTTCGTCCATGCATGTGACCAGACTCCAGCAGACGGCTAGATTGGCTATTGTCTACATATCGTGCAGGCTGTGTTGTACAGGGCTGTAGTTCTAATGAGAAATCTGAAAAAGGTTTCTTATCATCTCACAATATTAGGTGTCATGTGCTTCGGATCACTGTGAGGGTTAAACATCGATAACTGAGTTCCTCCAAGGCGCTGATCATTGGGGGCACATGCACGAAGACTACTCGGCTTCCATCTGGGTCAAGCCAGCTATGTTAATTAGGACATCTATCAATTGACCCCTTTTCTATGAGTTTGTCTTTAATTTGAGCTTTGCTCCTCGTCTAGTTTGTCCGTTGGGATTCATGTTGTCTCCTCGGGGCGGTGAGGTTATGGTTTCTTGTCATGTGGCATTTTTTCGTGTTATATGTTAATTCGGTGCTTCAGATCGAAATGACGACAACTGCGCCTCCAGGGCACATGCATGAAGACTTCTCGACAGTCATTGATGAGATCAAGCCGACTCCGGCAGATAAAAGAAAACTACTCCACTATATAGGCAGGAGCCTCCACGCTTGCTTGCTAGTGTTGCTCTCTTCACACTCTCTCGTCCTCTCCAGATCTAAACACAACAACGATCGCCACTCTCTCTCTCTCTCTCTCTCTTCTCTATCTCTCTCTCTCTCTCTCTCTCTCTCTCTCTCTCTCTCTCTCTCTCTCTCTCTCTCTCTCTCTCTCTCTGCTCACCGCTGGTCACAGATCTAGCCGGATCCCCTCCGTCGGGGAAGGTGAGAAGGTGCAATGTTCACGCAGTCATCCTCGGCGACAGCCTTACCCACTGCCGGCGCATCCCAATCAGCGTACCTTGCCGTTCTATCCCATGAAGCGCCTGCTAGGGAGGGCCTCTGACCCCTTCTTCCGTGTTGCCATAGTGTGTCAGATCCGGCCTCCCTCCACCCACCTAGCGACATCCCGGATACCCTTATTATAACTTCCTTTGAAACCGGCCTTGCTCTACTTCCCCAGCTCCTTGCGTCGCTGCATTTGTATCTTATACTATTTCTCAGGCCCCCTCGTAGATAGGATCGATCGGCTATTCGAAAGCCACCTAAATGTTTACTGTTAATAGGTAAAGCTACTTCATGCAGTCGAATCTAGTCCTACTTGGTTCAAACAGGTAAGAAAGGGGGTGGGGAGATTTATTACCTGAATCTAGGACTTTGTCAAAAGAGGAAATAATGGGGGCGAAAAGTAGCAGAGATTGGCTATCCAACTGGTCTCTTGGTCTAATAGGGAAATAAAGGGAAATGTAGTACAAACTCAATATAAACCGATCTATTGGTTGAAAAAGGAAAGAAAGTGGGGACTGGGGGACAAGTCAACAGAGTATGTCCAGCACTAGATTTGCTAGCCTCACACAGTATAAGGTGGCTATACCGAACAAAAATGGGACCAACCCAGATATCCTGTTCTGATGTTTTTTGCCCCGAGCCCATCTTATGTAATGCCACTGGTAAAATGTAGCAGTCCCACAGTTAAAAGCAAGGACACGTTAAACCAATGTTGTGTTCAATGTAATGCCTCCAGTAATATGAATCAATGGCACTATTTTTCATGTCCTGCTAAATTTCGCATTAAGATAAGTTGCTTCTTTTCATGAGAAATGCAACTGTCCTGGTCCGCCTACTCCCCCGTGCCCAAATACCAACTCTTTAGCAGCTGTTAATGTAATGTTGCTGGTCAAATAAAGCAATGGCACCATTAAGGTAATGTCGTATTTAACAATTGTCATAGTTAATCCTAATGCCCACACTAATGTCTAGCAATGCTGCTGCTTTAGAAAATGCTACTATCCTTGTAGGATCGCCATTTAGATAAGGAACATGCTTCTTTTCATTTGATGTATGTTTCATCACTTGTTAGTCACCCTCCTTTCCACCTTTTTGTGCAAATAGAGATATACATTTCATACTTGATCTTAGTTGAATTACACAAATGATATCCAAATTATAGTTGAACATTCCACGAGCTTCACGACCAACCTTGATATTGCTCAATTTTATTGCAACTAGTGAAGAAGAAGCTGCCAGCTCATGGGAAATTGCCTCATTTTAGGTGAACTGCACAAAAAGGTCCCATGAACTGAATCATCCATGTTGGTGACTATGTCATCCCTTCTACGATGGCGTTGACTATTGATATGGTTCCCATCACGATGTATGTTCCTTTTTGGTCCGACTGTTTGCCAAAGATCCTGCATGTTGAGTCTGCTCTTGTGCTACTGTTTTGGCACTGCCATGATAAAGCAGTAATGTTATTATTTTGCACCTTAATCTAGTGGCACTATTAATTTGAGGCAATGTTTTGGCACCGCTAGTGCCACTGATATTTTTTATATATCAAAAGAGGGGGTTTCCTCCAATTTCATTTAAGAAACCCAACCATAGAGAACCATTATCCGACAACATCTCACTGTAAACAGGCAGTTATGCAACTACCACTAGAACGACTAAGTACTAGCAGGAAACAAGTTCGCCACATAAGCTAGGCAGGTAGGGGGACACAGCACCAGCTCGACCAACTTTGTATTACAACCCAAATGCTACCATAGAAACATCAGGGGGGAAGATAGGGAATTTGAAAGAGCCGACTTGACATCGATCTAAGCACCCCTGGCCTCCATCCTTGCAACGCACGGTACACCTCACTTGCCACCTGCTCGACCCTAGTGCCAGTGATAAAATGAAGTAATAATATAGTTAAAATAGAGCGAGTGTCCTCTCTATTATTTCATTTCCAATGTAGATAAAGAAAGTGCTTCTCTTTATTAGTATATGTTTCATCAACTAGTCCCATTGTTAATGTTTAAGTGTTTCTACAAGCGGGGGTGCTTATAGTTGATCTGCACAAAAATAGAGATTGGAATGTCTGAAGGCCCCTCCTTGTACTACCGCTGTACACTGATGTTCATCACTAGCAGAAGGTGTATCGGGGAGAATGGGTCGATTTCCAGTATGTGGCCTACCGTATGAGGCGTCGCAGGGCCCATCTCGCCCTCGTAGCATGGCATACTATGATACTATCACAATATTTTCTTATATTTATTAATATATGTTTCATAAACTAGTGCCACTATAATGTAATCACGCTTTTTCATTATCTGTGTAAACAGGGTTACTCAGCTACATTTTGGTGGAACTGCACAAATGTACGGATGGAACCGACATATATGCAGAGTGCGAGGTGTGCCAAGTAAAAATTACCGACACCAACCATGCTCCATCTAAGCTTTCGCATCCACCACCACCAGTGGGATGTGCAGCGCTCTTTGTGGACGGATCTTTCTCGGCAGAAAATCCTCTAACCAAATACTAGTAGCTTATATTGGCACTTTTCTAGGGAGTACTCTTTTCTGAAAGAAGCACCAATCTATTTTTATTTATTTGTACACAGTGTCACAACTTTTTTTGGTCCATAACTATTTTAGATTGGCATAGTACTTGGAGACTGATTGTAAGCATGATTTTCATTAGCCGTCACACTGATTGTAATCATGAGCATATGGAAGATTAGCTTAGTGCGAAGATTACCTTAAACCATACCGCCGCCGTTGAAACGAGGCGAGCGTCGAGGGAACCATGGAGAATGGCGGGGAAGCGACGTCACGCCATCTGGCCTCCTCTTGCGATGAGAGAACGAATACTCTTGTAGCTCCGGCTAGCTCTGCAACCTCACGAACGACACACCATACTCAATCAATTTGTTATCCTCTGGATGCTCGACCTTCGACCTATACGCCCACCATCTCCGCCTGAATTTCACCTCAAGGGGGTGGTTTTGGAACAGAGAAGAGGGAGAGGCTAGACGGTGGTCTTGCAATGGAGAAAAGGGAGAGGCAAGATGGTGGTTTTGCAATGGAGAAGATGGACAGGAGAGGGGGTGGTTTTGCAATGGAGAAGAGGGAGAGGCGACACGGTGGTTTTGGAATGGATATGATGGAGAGGAGAGGAGGTGGTTTTGCAATGGAGAAGAGAGAGAGGAGCGTGCGACAGTGATTTAGGATTGGACGAGAGGGCCGACGCGCTGTGACTAGATCAAAATCATAATCAATTTACCCTTCAATTAAGAAAGCGACCCAACATTATCTAGTCTCCCTTTTATTTTGGGTCATAATTGACCATGATTTTCAGAAATAAAATATATGTTATACGTTGCAAAAATAATATAATGTGAAAGTACATTCAGAAATGAACCAAACGCTACAGTTTTTGGTGACATGCATTCACATTTTGCTTATCAAATACAGTACGTGGTCAAACTTTGACCCAAAATACGATAAACAAAAAAAATACTTCCAAGACCAGCGCCGCTCCTCTCCTCTTAAACCACCACCGCTCCTCTCATGTTCCAATCTAAATCCAGCGCTGCTCCTCTCCTCTTCTATTTCAAAACAACCGCCCCTCCTCTCCTGTTCCAATCTGAAACCAGCGCCGCTCCTCTCCTGTTCTAATCCAAAACCAGCGTCGCTCCTCTACCGAACAAAAATGGGACCAACCCAGATATCATGTTCTAATGTTTGTTGCCCCGAGCCACTCTTATGTAATGCTACTGGTAAAATGTAGCAGTCGACTGTTAAAAGTAAGGACACGTTAAACCAATGTTGTTTTCAAGGTAATGCCTCCAGTAATATGAATCAATGGCACTTTTTTTTCATGTCCTGCTAAATTTCCCATTAAGATAAGTTGCTTCTTTTTGTTAGAAATGCAACTGTCCTGGTCCGCCTACTCTCCCGTGCCCAAATCTTGACTCAGAGTAGCTGTTAATGTAATGTTCTTTGGTAAAATGAAGCGGTGGCACCATTAAAGTAATGTCGTATTTAACGGTTGTCATAGTTAATCCCAATGCCCACACTAATATCTAGCAATGCTACTGCTTTAGAAATTGCTACTGTCCTTGTAGGATTGCCATTCAGATTTGGAACATGCTTCTTTTCAGTTGATGTATGTTTCATCACTTGTTAGTCACCCTCCTTTCCACCTTTTTGTGCAAACAGAGATATACTTTTCACACTTGATCTTAGTTGAACTGCACAAATGATATCCAAATTATAGTTGAACATTCCACGAGCTTCATGACCAACCTTGATGTTGCTCAATTTTATTGCAACTAATGAAGAAGAAGCTGGTAGCTCATGGGACATTGCTTCATTTTAGGTGAACTGCACAAAAAGGTCCCATGAATTGAATCATCCATGTTGGTGACTGGTGTCATCCCTTCTATGATGGTGTTGACTGCAGATATGGTTCCCATCACGAGGTATGTTCCTTTTTGGTCCGACCGTTTGCCAAAGATCCTGCATGTTGAGTCTGCTCTTGTGCTACTGTTTTGGCGTTGCCATGATAAAGCAGTAATGTTATTATTTTGCACCTTAATCTAGTGGCACTATTAATTTGAGGCAATGTTTTGGAACCACTAGTGCCACCGCTTTTTATATATATCGAAAGAAGGGGTTTCGTCCGATTTCATTAAAGAAACCCAACCATAGAGAACCATTATTCGACAACATCTCAGTGTAAACGGGCAGTTATGCAACTACTACTAGAACGGGTTGAGTACTACAGGAGACAAGTTCGCCACATAACCTAGGCAGGTAGGGGAACGCAGCACCAGCTCGACCAAGTTTGTATTACAACCCAAATGCTACCACAGAAACATCGGGGGGGGGGGGGTAGATAGGGACTGAAAGAGCCAGCTTCAGCATCCTAGTCTAAGCACCCCCAGCCTCCATCCTTGCGATGCACGGTACACCTTGCTTGCCACCTACTCGACCCTAGTGTCGCTGATAAAATGAAGTAATAATACAGTTAAAATAGAGCGAGTGTCCTCTCTATCATTTCATTTCCAATGTAGATAAAGAAAGTGTTTCTTTGTTAGTATATGTTTCATCAACTAGTCCCATTGTTAATGTTTAAGTGTTTCTGCAAACTGGGGTGCTTAATTTTAGTTGATCTGCACAAAAATAGAGATTAGAATGTCTCAAGGCCCCTCCTTGTAGTACCATTGTACACTGATGTTCATCACTGGCAGAAGGTGTATCGCGGAGAATTGGGTCAATTTCCATTATGAGGCCTACCATATGAGGCGTCGCAGGGCCCATCTCGCCCTTGCAGCATGGCATACTATGATACTATCACAATATTTTCTTTTATTTATTAGTGTATGTTTCATCAACTAGTACCACTATAATGTAATCACGCTTTTTCATTATCTGTGCAAACAGGGTTATTCAGCTGCATTTTGGTGGAACTGCACAAATGTATGGATGGAACCGGCATATATGCAGAGTGCGAGGTGCCAAGTAAAAAATTATCGACACCAACCATGCTCCATCTAAGCATTGTCATCCACCACCACCAGTGGGATGGGTGGCGCTCTCTGTGGACGGATCTTTCTCAGCAGCAAATCCTCTAATCAAATACTAGTAGCTTATATTGGCACTTTTCTAGGGAGTACTCTTTTCTGAAAGAAGAACCAATCTATTTTTCTTTATTTGTACAGTGTCACAACTTTATTTTTGGTCCAGATCTATTTTAGGGTGATTGGAGTAGTACTCGGAGACTGATTGTAAGCATGACTTTTCATTAGCCGTCACACTGATTGTAAGCATGAGCAGATGGAAGATTAGGTTAGTGCGAAGCTTACCTTCCTACCGCCGTTGTTGAAACGAGGCGAGCGGCGAGGGAACCATGAAGAACTATGGGGAAGCGACGTCGCACCATCCGTGCTCCTCTTGTGGTGGGAGAACGAATACTCCTATGGCTCCGTCTAGCACTGCAGCCTCACGAATGGCACACCGTACTCGTTTGATTTGTTATCCTCTGGATGCTCGACCTTCGACCTGTACGCCCACCACCTCTGCCTGACTTTCGCCTCCGGTGAATCTGTCTGCTCCATCGCCCAGAGGAGATACTAGATGAACTCGAAGGACTGCAGCGTGACTGCCGATGAGGAGTACATCATCGCCCTCATCGCTGTCCTCTCGCTCTTTCGCATACATTGCCACATGGCCCTCATTGTCCTTGAAATGTCCCACCCATTGTCAAACTAAGTAAGGATCTCCTTCAACCTGGCTAACCGCTGGCCATGCGATCTTTCGATTCATTCTTGCATCCTCTCCATAGATGTCCTTCTGAGAGGTCCGGTGCTAGATTTGGAAGATGGGAGGAGAGACAGTGGTCTTGCAATGGATAAGAGGGAGAGGCGAGACAGTGGTTTTGTAATGGAGAAGATGGAGAGGAGAGGGAGTGGTTTTGCAATGGATAAGAGGGAGAGGCGAGACGGTGGTTTTGGAATGGAGATGATGGAGAGGAGAGGAGGTGGTTTTGCACTGGAGAAGAGGGAGAGGAGCATTCGGCAGCGATTTAGGATTGGACGAGACGGCCGGCACGATGTGACTGGATCAAAATCAAAATCAATTTACCCTTCAATTAAGAAAGTGACCCCACATTAACGAGTCTCCCTTGTATTCTGGGTCATATTTGACCATGATTTTCACAAATAAAATATACGTTATACGTTGCAAAGAAAATACTTTCAGATATGAACCAAATGATACATTTTTTTATGACATGCATGCACATTTTGCTTGTCAAATATAGTATGTGGTCAAACTTTGACCCAAAATACGCAATACAAAAAAATACTTTCAAGACCAGCGCCGCTCCTCTCCTCTTAAACCACCGCCACTCCTCTCCTGTTCCTATCCAAATCCAGCGCCGCTCCTCTCCTCTTCCATTTCAAAACCACTACCCTCCTCTCCTGTTCCAATCCAAAACCAGTGCCACTCCTCTCCCATTCTAATCCAAAACTAGCGCCGCTCCTCTCCTCTTCCATTCAAAAACCACCGCCGGCGAGTGAAGGTGCGATGGAGAAGTAGATCGATGGAGGAGTACAACCGATACATGAGGACCGCAGACGGCGACCCTGTGAAGCTAGCTAGGATGTTGGAGATACAGTCTTGGTTTGACAACAAGGACCAATTAGCGGTGATGGTGACATCTATGGCCAAATATCTGCAACAGAGCGAAAAGTCGGCAGCACTCCCGAAGGGAGTCGCATGGGAGTACATAGAGCTGCTCCTCTGGGCCATGAGGCAAACAGATTCACCGAATCCGATCGTGAGGCAGCAGTGGTGGGAGTATCAATCCAAGATGGATCATCCACCAGAGATTAAAGGATCGAGCATCTACATGGTGCCGTTTGTGAGGGTTTTGTGCCAGAGCGAGCCCGTGGAGTCTTCGTCGACCGAACCCAACGGCAACAGGAGAAAAGCAGTTGGCCGACGATGCTTCCCCGCCATCCTCTCCCTCGCTGTTTACCTCGTCTCACGGGGCGGCTGTCTGCCGCCGAGGAATAGGAGGGGACTACCCCCCTCCCCCAACCCGATAGTCGGGCAGGTTGTGAATTGTCAGGAGGAGCTTAGAGTTGTCAGTATTTGCAGGTTGTGAATTGTGTTTTGTGTTGTGTATTTTGAGAATACTTTTAGATATGAATGTCTTTTGAATTTCATATTTGTATTATTGAGCATATGAAGTATTTTATGAATTCTAGAGATCTATTTTTAGCACTTAAAAAATGTAGTTTCATATAAAAGTGCAGACAATGTGATTCTCAAAGAAGAAACTGCAAGTTTCAGTTTCAGATAAGAAACCTCAAGTTTCAGAGGTAACACGCCTTTTTCAAACAAGGATAACATCATGTTGGAAGCTTTATTCATGGTCGAAAATGGAACTACCAGCCAGTTAACATCATGCTGATCAACATTCATGCATAGCACATCTTCATATGACGCACAGTCAAAAAGATATGCTATTTTCAAAATGCCCACACAATGTCGAGTGTGCGAAAAATAAAGAATACGAGGGACGAAGTTTTGGCAAGTGTTGGAGGTGGTGTGGGTAGATGACAATGGGGGCCCACATGTCAATAATGGCAGAGGTAAAAAATTTGGAGATATTTTCACTGGATCAGGTGGAATCGAACCCGGGCGAAACAGCGGTCGGGTAGTGTCACTTGGCCACTGGGCTAGTTTAGTAGTTTCGCTAGAAATTAGGCACAACATGTACCATTACTGTAGCATGCCTTCCCAGGCTCCGGTTCGTTCTCGTCCGGGGCCTGGATGTCAACCTCCGCCTTTGTGCGCTCGCTGCGGTGCCGCTGTCAGCCGTTGTGACAAACGAGAGGAATCAGGAGAGGACTGTACATGGAGAGGCGGACAGTCGAGACCCACCAGGTCCATGGTTGTACGCAAGCAAGTGCCTCATTGAAAAAAAATACTTCCTCCTAATGCTATACTGATGTTGGGGCCCACGGGTTTGTCAACATAGTTACATTTTTTTAGGTGCTTCAACATAGTTACTAAAGGAGATAAATTTACAATGAAGCTGGGGAGCTGTCAGGTATCATTTATTATCAGTGGGCCAGCAAGTATCAGCTAGGTTGTGGGCTGCCCTGTTTAGGCTTTCTCTTTTAACATGCGCAGCCCACAACATGCCGGTTTGTATTTTCTTGAGGGTCGTCATGTATCGACCGGCCTATGGACCTCCCATCCTAGGTTTTATTTTTCCTGAAACATCCGCAACCCAACTTATGTATTTTTTTTTGAAGAAAACGCAAAGGTATGTTCTATATTTCTATATAAGAATAGGAACGCCAGGTCCAACTTATGTTTCCCTTCTAACTATATTATATATATATTTATATTATTTTATATGTTATTATATATTATTGTTATTGTCATCATATATTTAACAGATACTTACATATATAAGAAAAAATATCCCACATCTTATTAACTTATAAAAATAATTTTTTAACAAAAAAAATCCTGGATTTTTTTACATTAAGGCAACGAAATCCTGGTGATTGTGTACAAAAGCTTGGTAAGATTTAAGGACCAATGTAATAATAAAGCACTTATTATTTAAATATATTTATAACAAAATGCTCAGCCCCTGTTTATTTTTGGATAACATTGCTGCGCCCAACCCAACATTATAATTAGAACCAGCCCGGCAAAATCGTGTATTTCGAGAAAGTGCAAATGGGATGTATTTTTTTAGGAAAAAATAAATGGGCTGCATGGACGCTACATTATTTGTTCAGCCAGCCCGGCAAATTCTGTATTTCGAGAAAGTGAAAATGGGCTGTAGTTTAAAAAAAATGGGTCGCATGGACGGTACATTATTTGTTCACCCAGCCCAGCAAATGGACTGTAATTCTCAAAAAAAGATCAAATGGACTGTAAATTCTGAGAAAATGGGTTGAATATGTGCCACATTTTTGGAGGTTGAAATGTGGGCCAATAGGTCGAAGCCAATGCAAGTCGTTGTAAACTTAGTCAACAAATGATTTTGACATTGATAGCCGTTGGATTTACATCCAACGACCGGTATCCATCTTCAATCTCTCGTCTTCTTCCTCCAGCACCGCCAGGACCACCTTCTCCCGCCTCCTCCCGCTAGCAGCTTTGCTTAGCATGCTTCACTGTGAAGCACTACCCCACTGCCGGCCAAGCCATCCCTCCACCCCTCCACACCTCCTGTTATTCTCCGGACTGCTCAACCACGCCGCACCAGAACCAATTAACCCTTGTACACCTCTCCGTCTACGAAACCACTCCCGCATCTTCCCATCTCCGGCTCGTTGCTGTCCGGGGCCTCGCCATCGTCCACCACCTTGGATGCGCTCGGCGCGACGTGGTCAACAAATGAGAGTCATCGGAAGAGGATTATACATGGAGAGGCTGACAGTGGGGACGCACCAGGTCCATGGACGCACGCATGCAACCGCCTCCTTGTTATGCAAAAATAAAATTATTCCTCCCCCTAAAAGCTGGGGCCCACCACGTATATCTTTGCATGGAAGGAAGTGCCTCCTTATTCCTGCCACTAACAGCTGGGACCCACCAGCTACATCTTTGCACGCAAGGAAGTGTGCCCATATTACGAAAAAATGATTCTTCCCCCTGACAGCTGGGACCCACCAGTTATATCTTCGCATGCAAGGAAGTACATCCTTATCCTCCCTAACAGCTGGGACCCACCCAGTCGAAACGTACGTAGGGTTGTCTGTCTGGTCGCGAACGCGTACGTACATACTGGTCGATCAATCTCTCTGCAGCGATGAACTGTGACCGAGTAAGGAGCGGCACGTGTCGTAGTAGAGGCGCAGACGTAGCATGTCACGCAGTCCCTTCTATATCATGTACATGTACATACAGCCACGCTGCAAGAAAGTAAATACGGCTACGTACGTACATATGGGCGGGGTCTCGAACGCGTACAGCAATGGCGTCCTGTTCATCGGCAGTCAACTGGCTGGGTCGGAACGGAGAAACTGTGTCATGTTCATCGGGAGGCAACGGAATGCATCATGTTCATCATGAGCCAACCGGCTTGGACGGAACAGCCGAAACGAGGCCTAGCATACCGCAGAATGGAGGAAATGGCCTTCTATTCGACCGCCTATGGTCGAAACAGGATCATGTTCATCGGGAGGGGTCTGGCATACCGCAAAACAGAGGAAATGGACTTCTCTTCGACCTCCTACGGTCGAAACCGGGTCCTGTTGATCGGGAGTGGTGTGGCGTACCGCAAAACGGAGGAAACAAACTTCTGTTCGACCTCCTACGGTCGAAATGGGGTCCTGTTCATCAGGAGGGGTGTGACGTACCGCAAAAAGGGACTACATGGGCTACTGTTTATTCACTGTCTACTGCCTCGCTCCAGCCTCCACGGGCTACTGTTAATCCACCGTCGACCTCCTCCAGCCTCCACCTGCGATTGTTCATCCATAGCGTCTCCCTCCTGCCTCCACCAGCTACTGTTCATCGACGGGCTCCTATTCATCCAGCCTCCACCGGCTACTATTCAACCAGCCCTCCATGGGGTTTTGTTCATCCAGCCTCCACCGGCTACTATTCAACCAGCCCTCCATGGGGTCCTCTTCATCCACCCCCAACCGGCTCGATCGGGGTCCTATTCATCCAGCGGCAACAGCCTTTACTACCACGGGGTCCTGTTCATCCAACCCCCAGCAAGAACTGTTCATCCAACCCCCAACAACGCTCATTGTTCATCAAGAGGCAGCAGCTTCGATCGGCTTCCGTTAGCAGCAGTAGCGAAGGAATCGCTCGGGTTCAGTTAACAGCCAGGGATCGATCGCTCGGGTTCAGTAATGTAGCAAGTGCAATCGCTCGGGTTCAGTAAGAGAACGCCTCGTATACGAGAGAAAACGCGCAAACCTCCATGCATCACTCGGCCCCACCACCCATCGTAACCAGGAACTCCCTGATATTTTCCTTGCCCTCGCTTCTACCATGATTTTTTCTGTCATGGACGGCCCAAAGAATGTCATGCAGCTGCGTCTCCGGCCCGCCCAGGACGAAAAGCCCATTTTCTGTCATGATTTTTTTCATAGAAGTAGGAGCCCACCACATCTATGATGATACCGGGTTTTTTCACAATTATCATTATAGAAGTGTCATAAGCATGACAAAAAAATTCGTTCGGCCCAAAATGTCACGGATGTGTCTTTTTTTGTAGTGGTGGGTGTGTATCCAACTCGCTTGCTCACGAAGACCTAGGGCAATTTGAGGAACCCCATCATTGGAATATACAAGCCAAGTTCTATAATGAAAAATTCCCACTAGTATATGAAAGTGACAACATAGGAGACTCTCTATCATGAAGATCATGGTGCTACTTTGAAGCACAAGTGTGGAAAAAGGATAGTAACATTGCCCCTTCTCTCTTTTTTCTCATTTTTTTTCTTTCTCTTTTTTTTTATTGGTGGGATTCTTGGCCTCTTATTTCTCTATAAAGTCCGGAGACTCGTCCCAACTTGTGAGGGAATCATAGATTCCATCATCCTTTCCTCACATGGGACAATGCTTTGATAATGATGATCATCACACTTTTATTTACTTACAACTCAAGAATTACAACTCGATACTTAGAACAAAATATGACTCTATATGAATGCCTCCGGTGGTTTACCGGGATGTGCAATGACTCAAGAGTGACATGTTTGAAAAAATTATGAAAGGTTGCTTTGCCACAAATACTATGTCAACTACATGATCATGCAAATCAATATGACAATGATGGAGCGTGTCATAATAAACGGGGCGGTGGAAGTTGCATGGCAATATATCTCGGAATGGCTATGGAAATGTCATAATAGGTAGGTATGGTGGTTGTTTTGAGGAAGGTAATAGGTGGGTGTATGGCACAGGCGAAAGTTGCGCGGTGCTAGAGAGGCTAGCAATGGTGGAAGGATGAGAGTGCATATAATCCATGGACTCAACATTAGTCATAAAGAACTCACATACTTATTGTAAAAATCTATTAGTCATCGAAACGAAGTACTACACGCATGCTCCTTGGGGGATAGATTGGTAGGAAAAGACCATTGCTCGTCCCCAACCGCCACTCATAAGGAAGACAATCAAAAAATAAATCATGCTCCGACTTCATCACATAACGGTTCACCATACATGCATGCTATGGGAATCACAAACTTCAACACAAATATTTTTTCCAATCCACAATTACTCACTAGCATGACTCTAACATCACCATCTTTATATCTCAAAACAATCATAAGGAATCAAACTTCTCATAGTATTCAATGCACTTTATATGAAAGTTTTTATTATATCCCTCTTGGATGTCTATCATATTAGGACTAAATTCATAACCAAAGCAAATTACTATGTTGTTTAGAGAGAGTCTCAAAATAAGTGAAGCATGAGATTTCAATAATTTCTACAAAATAAAGCCATCACCATGCTCTAAAAGATATAAGTGAAGCACCAGAGAAAAATTGTCTAGCTCAAAAGATATAAGTGAAGCACATAGAGTATTCTAATAAATCACAATTCATGCATGTCCCTATCAAAAGGTGTGTAAAGCAGGATGATTCTGGCAAACTAAAAAGTAAAGAATCGTATCATACAAGATGCTCCAAGCAAAACACATATCATGTGGTGAATAAAAATATAGCCTCAAGTAAAGTTACCAATAGACAAAGACGAAAGAGGGGATGCCATCCGGGGCATCCCCAAGCTTAGGATCTTGGTTGTCCTTGTATATTACCTTGGGGTGCCTTGGGCATCCCCAAGCTGAGGCTCTTGCCACTGCTTACTCCATAGTCCATCAAATCTTTACACAAAACTTGAAAACTTCACAACATAAAACTCAACAGAAAATCTCATAAGATCCGTTAGTATAAGAAAAAAAATCACCACTTTTGTTACTGTCTTGAACTCATTATTTATTTATATTGGTGTAATATCTACTATATTAGAAATTTTCCATGGTTCATACCCCCTGATACTACCCATAGATTCATCAAAATAAGCAAACAACACATAGAAAATAGAATCTGTCAAAAACAGAACATTCTGTAGCAATCTGTAACTCTCGAATACTTATGTAACTCAAAAAATTCTGAAAAATTAGGACAACCTGGGAAATTTGTGTTTAAAAATATTGTTCAAAAAGAATTAGATCAAAATCACGCTTCTGTAAAAATGAGAATTATTTTCCTGGGCGCAAAAGTTTCTGCTTTTCAGCAAGATCAAAACAACTATCACCGTAAGCCATCCCAAAGGTCTTACTTGGCACAAACACTGATTTAAACACAAAAACACATCTAACCAGATGCCAGATGAATTATTTATTGAAAAACAGAACCAAAAAAGCAAGAACAAAAATAAAATTGGGTTGCCTCCCAACAAGCGCTATTGTTTAACGCCCTTAGCTAGGCATAAAAACTTAGATCTAGGTATTGTCATCTTTGGTATGCAATTCCTTGATTGCACACTTATAATCCTTAGGAGATTCTTTGGTTTTATCAATGATCAAACTCCTAGGCAAGAAATCAAGAAATTCTCTCGTGGCAATTGGTTCCTTAATAATATTGAATAAGTTAGAGTGAACATTTATTGTTTTGAGATCTTCGTTACTTTTACTAGAAGGTTCACCCTTATTCTTAGGAACATAAACAAACTTTGTAGCTTTAGTAGGAGGAAAATCTTGAGTGGTTTTAATGGAGGAAAAGGTGGAACCCAAGTTGGTAATAATATCTTCTAGTTTGCCAATTCTAGTAGAATCTTGATCTATCTTTTCATTAGCTATGGGTTCCTTTTCCCTAAGATTCTTTAAAGTAACTCCTACCTTAGATCCATATTGCGTAATCTGATTATGAATCCTTTTATCCAAATTTTCAATCAACTCTACAGTAGCAATTTTGTTCTCAATAATATCAAGCCTTTGCATCACATTTTCCAAGGTTAAACAGTTCCATTGATCATAAGAGGTGGTGGGACTAGCAAACCTATCATAGCATTATAAGAATAAAAAATATGGCTCCCCAAGAAATTTCCCCTGGTAATGGTATCTAGAACATATCTATTCCAAGGAGTAATGCCCACATAAAAATTGCGAAGGAGAACGACAGTAGATTGCTTTCGAGTAGATCTATTCTAAGCATTGCAAATTATATACCAAGCATCCTTTAAATTTTCTCCCTCCCTTTGCTTAAAATTAAGGACCTCATTATCGGGGGTGCTAACAATGATGGGAGGACTAGCCATGAAAGCAAGACAAGCGATCTAACACACGAGCAAACAAAAAGCAAGCGAAAAAGACAAACGAAAGAAGGGCGAATAAAAAGGCAAATCTTTTCAAAAAATTATTTTAGAAGTGGGGGAGAGGAAAACGAGAGGCAAATGGCGAATAATGTAATGCAAAATATGAGAGTTTTATGATGGGTTCTTGGTATGCTTGATGTAGATCTCCTCGGCAGCATTACCAAAAATTGGCGACTTGATAGGAGACTATTCTTGACTTGGTGTAGATCTCCCCGGCAAAGGCGCCAGAAATTCTTCCTGCTACTTCTTGAGCTTGCGTTGGTTTTTTCCTTGAAGAGGAAAGGGTGATGCAGCAAAGTAGAGATGAGTATTTCCCTCAGTTAAGAACCAAGGTATCAATCCAGTAGGAGAAGAATGTGCACCAATACTTGCACAAACAATCAAACACTTGCACCCAACGCGATAAAGGGGTTGTCAATCCCTTCACGGTCACTTGCAAAGGTGAGATCTGATAGACATAGATAAAACTAAACAAAAGATCAAGTACATAATTTTGGGTTTTTTGGTTTATAGTTCTGAAAATACAATATTGCAAAATAGTAGATTGGAAACTAATATGATGGAAAATAAACCCAGTGGCCATAGGTTTCACTAGAGGCTTCTCTCATGAAGGAAAATAATACGGTGGGTGAACAAATTACTGTCGAGCAATTGATACAAAAGCGCAAAGTTCTGACGATATCCAAGGCAATGATTATGCAATATAGGCATCACGTCTGTGTCAAGTAGACCGACTCCTTCCTACATCTACTACTATTACTCCACACATCGACCACTATCCAGCATGCATCTAGAGTATTAAGTTCATAAAGAACGGAGTAACGCGTTAAGTAAGATGACATGATGTAGAGGAATAAAATCATGCAATATGATATAAACCCCATCTTTTTATCCTCAATGGCAACAATTTAATACGTGTCTTGCTACCCCTACTTTGTCACTGGGTGAAATCACGCAAGATTGAACCCAAATCTAAGCACCTCTCCCATTGCAAGAAAAACCAATCTAGTTGGCAAACCAAACCGATAATTCAAAGAGAAATATAAAGATACCAAATCATGCATATAAGAATTCAGAGAAGATTCAAATAATATTCATAGATAAGTTGATCATAAATCCACAATTCATCGGATCTCGACAAACACACCGCAAAAGAAGATTACATCGGATAGATCTCCAAGAACATCGAGGAGAACATGGTATTGAGAATCAAAGAGAGAGAAGAAGCCATCTGGAAACTAGCTATGGACCCGAAGGTCTGAGGTAAACTGCTCACACTTCATCGGAAGGGCAATAGAGTTGATGTAGATGCCCTCCATGATCGAATACCCCTCCGGCTGGATGTCGGAAAAGGCCGCAAGATGGGATCTCACGAGAATAGAAGGTTGCGGTGGTGGAAAAGTGTTTTCGTGGATGCTTTTGGTGTTTCTGGAATATATGTGAATATATAGGAGGAAGGTCTAGGTCAGAGGAGTCCCGAGGAGGTGGCAAGGTAGGGGGCGCCCCCCTCCCTAGGGCGCGCCCTCCACCCTTGTCGCCGCCTCACGACTCTTCTGATTTGGACTCAAAGTCCCCTGGGTGTCTTCTGGTCCATGAAAAATCATTGTGAAGTTGTATTCTGTTTGGAATCCGTTTGGTATTCCTTTTCTGCGAAGCTCAAAAACAAGGAAAAAACAGAAACTGGCACTAGGCTCTAGGTTAATAAGTTAGTCCAAAAAATAATATAAAATAGCATATTAATGCATATGAAACATCCAAAACTGATAATATAATAGCATGGAACAATAAAAAATTATAGATACGTTGGAGACATATCAATGGCGTTGTAACCCAGAGGTATGAGCCGCCCGATGGCGACTTGCCTGGCAAGGCAAGGCGACTTGAACCTGGGTCGTTCACGTTGAATGATCTGACTTGGACTCTTGTAAGCCCAAGGCCTCGAGTGTGTATATAAAGGTGAGACCCGCGGCTGGTAAACTTAAGTTACAATCAACCGAGAGTTAGTTTAAGCGATTCCGCTCCCTTGTAATCGATACTCAATCAATATAACACAAAGCAGGAAGTAGGCTTTTACCTCATCGGTGAGGGGCTGGGCCTGGGTAAACTCCTGTCTCTCATCCCGCTCAACCCCTTTAAGCTAACCTACGTTGCGATGGCTCCACACCTAAGTACTTTCACAAGGGCATCTGCCTTGACAAAACCATGACAGTTGGCGCCCACTATGGGGCCAGCACACGGTGGTTTCAGTTCTTAAAGGGCTCTTTCCTAGGGATTGAGGGCTACGCCGTTGGCAGGATGACCAAGAGTCGCCGCGGCAAGCTCTACATCGACGATGCTGGCTAGGGCCCCGAGGCCGACTCAATCGAGTACGGATATCGGGTCCCCTTCGGTGGAATTCACGTCTTCATCGGCAAGATCGGTGAATCTGAGCCTAAGCCAGACACCTCCACCGACCTCTTTGAGTCGGCTCAATGCATGCAACCCGCCCGGATTCAACCCGGCCGGAAGCGTGTCTTTGTCGATTTTACGCAAGGCTTGGAGCTCGCGGGAAACTCTGCATTTGGTAGAGAGACTCTCGTTTACTGAGATGATGAGTCCTCAATCGGAGAGATGGAGTCAATCTATCAGCTTCAAGACGAATGGCTTGGGTGCTATTTGTCGGGGTACACAGACAGGGGTCTACGTTTTCCCCTGACTCATGCACGGACAGCAAGCCACCGAGCCTAAGAACAAGATTGCGGCACCAAGATCAGATCAAGCACAAAGGGGTCGGCTCTTTGAAGGATCAAAGTGTAGATCAAGAAGACCATGACTAGCCAGAGAAGCACGATATCACTAAGGGAAGAACCTCCCTTGCCGGGCAGGCGAGCATGGAAAGGTTGGGGTTACCCCGGAAGCAAGTCTCTAGATCATCCCGGCAGGCCTGCCAGGGCTTGCAGAGGCATACCATTCCACCACACCACCTCACAGCAACACAAGTCATCGATCAGTGCGGTGTCAAGCCCCTGAGTGACTAAGTGGCTGCTTCATGCCACATGGCAGCCACTTCCTATAGAAAATTCCTCCAAATGACACCCATCCTGAGACGTGTCAAGCAAGCAGGCGCAAAGCTGGCAAAACAGTCCGGCAAGGCTTCCCGGGCGCACTATGATGTGACACTGAGCGGCACATTTAATGCGCTCTGTCCGCCTGTAGAGTAAGGTATGATAGTACTGTTTGCTATCTAATTGGTATGTAAAGACTGAATTGCCAATGTGTTCATCTATAAAAGGAGGCCCATGGCAACCGTAGAAAGGATTCAGACCCTCACACATTCATACGCGTGTAGCCACTCTTGCCCCGAGGCAACCCTTCCGGGCACGAGCGCCACATTCTTGACCATTATCCACCATCAATCCTCCAAAGCAAGAGTAGAGTTTTACGCCCTGCGGCAGCCCGAACCTGGGTAAAACTGCCCGTGTGATCTCTGTTGTGTTGTGTTATGCTTCTTCGCTCTTTGTGCAACGTGCCCATCACCCCGCCGAACCAAAAGGGGCTCATGGCCCCATAGGCGGCCGTGGTTTCCCATGACATCTTTTGCGCGCTAGGTAGGGGGATCACTTGCGCGAACCCGAGAGCGTAAGCAGTGCGTCATCTTCATCACCTGCTCTATCAACAGCGTCATTATTTAATGGCACCGAGAGAAGGCGGAGAAGGGCAAGGATAGAGTGGGAGAGCAACATCGCCCCCCTCCGACCTAGTCCGAACTCCATCACCTCCTTCCATCACGGCAACAGCAATGGCGGAAGCCAGCAATAAGGGCGACAAGTTCACCCCGGGCGGGTCAGGCAGCATGGATGCATCGTGAGCTCCGTTTGGGGAAGAGGGCGATGCGCAAAGGTACAGGGTTTCTCTCTCTCTCCCACTTTCACTTTTCAACAATCAAGTTGCTTCGGGTTCTAGCATCACCGGCGTCGATGATCCCGCGCGACACTCGGTTCAGCATTTACCCTGCTTAGGGAAATCCTGAGTAGAACGTCGATGCGAATCCGTTGATCGATGCCCCGACAAGTACGCTCTGGCAAGGCCGTCCACGTTGGTGTGACTTTTGTGCCAGTCGTCGTTGTATTGTTCAGAAAACGTGAAGAGAAGGAGAGAGAAACCCGACGTGCCCGACGTCGCATCCTGCCGCCCGCATGATATATATGGTTTTGACCGACCCCTGTCGGGGGCCAGAAATCGATACACATGCGACACCATCCTTCCTGAAGCTTACGAGCCCAACAAGCGGCTGCAGCTGAAAGGAATAGATGGGGACACATATAAGAGCTAAGTTCATGATATCCTTGTGTTATTACGGATTTTTGGATACACATATTTGTTTATCCCTTGAGTACCGAAGAGTTCGTATGATGAAATCTTCCACAAGATGGTACCTCTATTAGATTCTTGTCTGCACCCTCGTTTCATTCAGAGCCAGCTCGCGGAACGAGTGGCTGCGTCGGAAACTACTGAGGAAAAACTTGCCAGGACGCATCCACGCCAAAATAAGTGTTAAGGGCCAGACCCTTACGACCATTGCGGCAATATGATACCAGCAGGCAACCTAAATGTGCATAGAGAGTAATCATGCGAACACTGCATGGATAAAACTCAAAAGGGATAAACATGCAATTCAGATTAAGCAAAAGTATCAAACTCCACATAAAGCATAAACAGAACGAAGTCTAAACACATGACATGCATCATCATTTTGTTTACAAGTCAGCACAGTAGCGAGAATAATTCAAGGACAGGCCTGCCGGGCTCGTACACCGAGAACCTTGTCGGCGAGAGGGGTGGCCTTCTCCTCGACAACAAAAACGTCTGCGCCCGGTGGTGGTTTCTTGAAGCCGTCGGCGAGGTCGAAATCTGGGTGACGGCAGGCGATGTTGCTCAGGACCATGAACAGGGTGTTGCGGGCGAGCTTCTGGGATTCACTCATGAAGCAACAAGCCCTTCCTTCTTTGTGTACCTTCGGATTCTCGACCAATTAGTTGAAGAAGAGGCCTAGCTTAGCGCTGGGGGCCTCCTGCTTGCTGGCCGAGTAGACTGGCCCCACCATGCCCATCGCTGCGGTCTGAGCAGTAAGGCGGTCGGTGATATCAGTCAAGCTTTTGATCCAGAGGTCGACTTGACCAGAGTGGTTCTCCAGCTTGTCCTCTGCATCCTTTCACAGGCGCCTTGCGGTGTCCAGATCCTTTGGCAACTGCTTCTCACGGTCCTCGATGGATTCTATTGAGCCCTCCAAGGAGCCGATCCTGGCCTTCATATCCTCAATGGCGCCATTGGCGTCTGGAAGGCCTTGACTCTTGGAGGAGAGCTGCAATTGTGCATCTTTCAGGAGAGCCTCTGCCTTCTGCGCCTCCTCCTCGACGGTCTCGACTTCCTTAGCGCTTTCGGCAAGCTCTTCCTTTAACTTGGCCACTTGTTGGTCGAGGTCGTTCTTAGCAGAAGAGGCGGGGGCAAGATCATCGGCAAGCCTCTTCAGCCGAGCCGTGGAGTCAGTTGCGAGAGCATCCCGGGCGGCCTTGTGCTTGTTCTCCAACTCTCTGGTGCGCTGCTGCACAAGGGCCTCCAGGTCGTCATCCTTGGACCGGAGAGTGGCTTCGAGTTTCTCCTCCCAGAGAGCGATGCTTTGCTCCCTGGCATCCAGAAGTGCCTTGCGCTCCACCAGGCGCGCCTCCCGAGTGATGACATCCTCCCTCGTCATCAAGATTGTTTCCTGCTTCCTCAAAAGGACTTGGAACTGCTTGCCATGCCAGTCGTGCAGCTCCATCCCCTTATCCTTGAGCTTTTGGTCCACCTTATTGGCAGACTTGCGCTACTCATTGAGCTCCTGCCACTTCCGGCTATGCCGCTCCCGCATTTCTTTGAAGCCCGCTGCCACGTACTCCACGAAGGATAAGTCCATGGCAATGGTAACGAAGTCGTCCAACTGTTCAACTACTTGGTACAACGATGCCAGGATGCGTTGAAGCTCTTCGTCAAGCCCCGCGCTCGTCACCATTGACGAGTCGGGGGCTCCAAGCCCAGGCTGCGTGAGCACCAATGCCAAATGGCTGGGAGGTGATGACGGGACCCCCGCTGGGGTGCAAAACAAAGGGAGGGGGCCATGGTTCGGAGAGGTATCTTCTCCTCGAACAAATCCCCTGGCCTCGATGTGCTATCGAGGATTTCCTCAGGCTCCTTCAGGGTGCCCAGGGTGCCCCCGCCAGCATGTTCCTGCCCCTTTGTGGCGACAATTTTGGCGGCCTCCTCAGCGGCGTCCTTCCCTATGCTGGCCACCTCCTCCAGCAAATCTGGCTCTTTGTTTAAAAGGGATGCAAACAGGACCGGCAGTCAATAGCAGGAATATAGAATTGGTTGGCAAGACAGGGATGCAAAGCAGAGTGACAAGAGAGAACAGGAGAAAAAAGTAGATAAGTTACCCAAAGGGGTTTGCCGGGCAGGAGCTTCAGTTTCCTCGGCAACATCAGCTGCCGGGTCAGGATTGCCGCTCCCTCCTTCAGTGACCACGGTGTCACCCTGGGGGGACTCTTCTGTGGGAACCCTTAGCGGGGATCCATCAACTCTCTCAACGGGCGGCGGGGGGGGGGGGGGCCCACCTGGAGGGGCTCGTCTTGAGTGGTCCCCTCCCCTCCTTTGGCCTCAATGGAGGGGAGCTCTCCACCATTGCCCCGGCAGGGGGGATATCCTCTGCGCTTTCGGGCCGGGGGCTGAGCTGGGGCCTTGGTGTCGGGACGCTCGTGCCGCTCCCTGCCGGGCTCATCCCTCCCACTGTCATCGACGGCTTCGCGTGTCTGAGCCGCTTGGTCCGGTGGATGAGGGTCTCCTTCTCCTGCTCCCTGTCAACAACAGCAAGCAAGATCAGTCAACAGATACAAGCAAACATACTGAAGCTACAACAAGAGAAGAAGAGAAGGAGGGAATGGGTTTCCTTACTCTTCATCAATGAGCATAGAGTTTAGCTCAAAATCCATGGGTGGCATGGGAGCCCTGCTCCTCTTCTGGGGCGGGGGAACGGAACTCTCCGGCAACTTTGATCCCTGCCGGGATGCAAGAGGCTCTGATGAAGACAAGCTCTGCGAAGAGCTCGGACTCAATCGAGCGCTAGGGTCATCCTCCGTGACTGCTGGCTGCTTGGCGGGAGGGACCCAGGAAAGCCGAGGAGAATGTCGGCGCACAGCTTCAGGGATGCTGCTCTTGGAGGTGGTCTCCTTCACCTTCTTGGCGGCAGGCGCAAGATCAGAGACTACCGCTCCTCGGTTAGCAGCCCGCTTGCGAGGGCGTGGGTCCAAGACTGGCCTAGGAGGCCGAGGGTCTGCCGTGAGCCACTCCGCCTCGGGTCCCTCCGCCTCCGCGACCTGCTCTCCATCCTGGGCCTCTGCTGCCGCGGTGTATAGAGCCTCGATCCGGGAAGGATCGTCCCAAGCAAGCTCGTTCTCGGCACCCTCACCCCCGGCAGGATCATCCCCGACAACCTCTTCCGAGGCTTGTGCCTCATCTCCGCCGAGGGAAGAACCTCCCTCCTTAGTTTTGTCCCTTCCCATTGCCGCCTTCTTGGCCTTCATCGTCACTACGGCCTTCAGTGCCCTATCCTCCTCTAGCCGCTTCTTGATGTACGCCGCCTCCACCGCGGAGGTGTGCTTGTACACTCTAGTTTCCACCCTAGTGGCCAGCCCCACCAGGGTGGAAACCCATTCAAGCTCTTCGTCGAGCGTAGGCAATCACCAATCACTCGCAACTCCGTGGTCATTGCAATCTGGCATCCACTTCAGAATCTGGTCCCTGGCAGAGTTGATGTTCAGTGGGATGATGTTCACCGGCAGCTTGAATAATCCAGGGCTGCGGAACAACTCATCGTACAACCAGGCATGGCCATACACTAACAGGTTATTGGCCAGCCCAGTGAGCAATCTCATCCTATCTGCAGCATCTCCATACTCCCAGGAGAATATGTCCCTCTTCTGCGATGGTGCAATTCGACGAAGGAGAAAGTCAGCCCCTACATGCTCGATAGTCAGCCCGACATCCTTCAAACGAGTGATCCAGTTTATTGCCGGGCGGAGCCTGTCCTCGGTAAGGCCAAATGCTCCCAAGTCGTTGCCACGCACAAGGCATTCCATCCGTGCCTGGCAGAAATCCGGGGCCTCTTCATCTTGAATCCAGCACGAATCTCCCCTCCACTCCTCCCATCTGTTGTGTTGTTGTCCCGAGATGTAATCCCAGTTCTCCCTTGGCACTACTCATGGCATCCAACTTATGTTCCCAGAGTGGTGGTTTTTGTTCTCCACCCGCGGGACGAAGTAGTGCCTGGACAGATCAACAATGGGGGCAACCGACGAAATTCTCGCACAAGTGGGCAAAGATCGCCATGCACGCCATTGCATTTGGCGTGAAATCCAAGAGATGGAACCCATAGATCACCGTCATTGCCTCAAAGAAATCCGAGAAGGGAGGACAGAGACCGCATATGAAATATGCGCAGAAGAATCTGTATGAATCTGGCGGGTCCTCCTTCCCCTTCGCCAGAACCTTGGGAGCACCATGCCCCTTCGGGACCTCCCTCCCCCACAAGTATCCATACCTCGCCTGTAGAACATCACTATCGAGATTCGACGGAAAGAAGACGATGTCTCCCTTTGCTTCTTGTCCAGCTCTGTCACCCTCTTGCACCCCTCAGTAGCCACTTCCTTCGCAATGGTCGTCCGCTTTCCCGTGGCAACAATTTTCTTCCCCATATCCCCAAGATGCAATGAGGACCCGAGAAGGAAACTGGGAAGGGGTCGGCGGCGGGCCTGGGCGAGGAAATGGAGCAGTTGCTTGGCTTGCGAAGGAAGATGATGGGGAGGCGGGGCAAACAATGAATGGGCAGTACCCTTTCGCGTTTTCTCCTCTTAAGGGAAACAGCGTGGGAAAAGACGCAAATCTTCAGAAATGTTACCATTTTTACATTAAATGCTACAGTCCCATGCCCCCATGACCACGGTAATTACGCAAAGTGGAAGTTGGATTGACTGGTCATCATGATGAACCGCCATGCGCACGGACTTCTTATGCCACGTGTCTGTGCACTGTTTGGGGCCTAACCCAACGTGCCCAGCGACACGTATGGCTCAGGCCCGGCGGCTTCTGTCGGGATACACAGACTGGGGTCTATCTTTTCCCCTGACTCGTGCACGGACGGCAAGCCACCGAGCCCAAGAACAAGATTGCAGCACCAAGATCAGATCCAGCACAAAGGGATCAGTCCTTTGAAGGATCAAAGTGCAGATCAAGAAGACCAAGACTAGCCAGAGAAGTAAGATATCACTAAGGGAAGAACCTCCCTTGTCGGGCAAGCAAGCCTGGCAAGGTTGGGGTTACCCAAGAAGCAAGCCTCCAGATCGTCCCGGCAGGCCTGCCGGGGCTTGCGGAGGCAAACCATTCCACCGCACCACCTCACAACAACGCAAGTCATTGATCATTGCGGTGTCAAGCCCCTAAGTGACTAAGTGGCTACTTCCTGCCACATGGCAGCCACTTCTACAAAAAATACCTCCAAATGACACCCGTCTTGAGACGTGTCAAGCAAGCAGGCACGAAGCATTGCCGGGCACACTGTGATGTGACACTGAGCGGCGCATTTAATGCGCTCTATCTGCCTGCAGAGTTATGTATGATAGCACTGTTTGCTATCTAATCATTATGTAAAGACTGATTTGCCACTTTGGTGACCCCTTCATCTATAAAAGGAGGCCCATGGCAACCGTAGCCAGTCTCTCCCCGAGGCAACCCCGCGGGGCACAAGCGCCGCGTTCTCCACCATTATCCACCATCAATCCTCAAAAGCAGGAGTTCTTGGGGAACGTAGTAATAATTAAAAAAATTCCTACGTGTCACCAAGATCAATCTAGGAGATGCTAGCAAGGAGAGAGAGGGAGTGCATCTTCATGCCCTTGAAGATCACTAAGCGAAAGCGTTACAAGAACGTAGTTGATGGAGTCATACTCGTGGTGATTCAAATCGCGGAAGATTCGATCCAAGCGCCGAACGGACGGCGCCTCCGCGTTCAACATACGTACAACCCAGGTATGTCTCCTCCTTTTTGATCCAGCAAGGGGAGAGGAGATGTTGAGGGAGAACTCCGGCAGCACGATGGCGTGGTGGTGGAGCTTGCGGTTCTCCGGCAGGGCTTCACTAAGCACTACGGAGGAGGAGGAGTTGGAGGGGGAAGGGCTGCGCCAGGGGAAGGGTGAGGCTGCCCTCCCACCCCCCCCCCCACACACACACTATTTATAGGGTGAAGGGGAGAGGGGGACGGCCCCCTAGATGCATCTAGAGGGGGGGCGGCGGCCAAGGCGAGAGACTTGCCCCCCAAGCAAGTGGGAGGCGCCCCCACCCCCTAGGGTTTCCAACCCTAGGCGCCTTGGGCCCTTGGGGGTGCACTAGCCCACTAAGGGGCTGGTACCCACCCATATTCAGCCCAGTAAGACCTCCAGGGCAGGTGGCCCTACTCGGTGGACCCCCGGACACCTTTTGGTGGTCCCGGTACAACATCGATTAGCCCTGAAACTTTCAGGCGACTGAAACTGGACTTCCCATATATAAATCTTCACCTCCTGACCATTCCGGAACTCCTCGTGATGTTCGGGATCTCATCCGGGACACCGAACAACCTTCGGTAACCACATACAATTTCCCATTACAACTCTAGCGTCACCGAACCTTAAGTGCGTAGACCCTGCGGGTTCGGGAACCATGCAGACATGACCGAGACATCTCTCTGGCCAATAACCAACAGCTAGATCTGGATACCCATATTGGCTCCCACATGTTCCATGATGATCTCATCGGATGAACCACGATGTCGGGGTTTCAATCAATCCTGTATACAATTCCCTTTGTCCATCGGTATGTTACTTGCCCGAGATTCGATCATCGGTATCCCTATACCTTGTTCAATCTCATTATCGACAAGTCTCTTTACTCATTCCGTAACATATGATCCCGTCAGTAACTCCTTAGTCACATTGAGCTCATTAATATGATGCATTACCGAGTGGGCCCAGAGATACCTCCCCGTCATACGGAGTGACAAATCCCAGTCTCGATTCGTGCCAACCCAACAGACACTTTCGGAGATACCAGTAGTGCACCTTTATAGTCACCCAGTTATGTTGTGACGTTTGATACACCAAAGCATTCCTACGGCATCCGGGAGTTGCACAATCTCATGGTCTAAGGAAATGATACTTGACATTAGAAAAGCTCTAGCAAATGAACTACACGATCTTGTGCTATGCTTAGGATTGGGTCTTGTCCATCACATCATTCTCCTAATGATGTAATCCCGTTATCAATGGCATCCAATGTCCATGGTCAGGAAACCACAACCATCTATTAATCAACGAGCTAGTCAACTAGAGGCTCACTAGGGACATGTTGTGGTCTATGTATTCACACATGTATTATGGTTTTCGGTTAATACAATTATAGCATGAACAATAGACAATTATCATGAACAAGGAAATGTAATGATAACCATTTTATTATTGCCTCTAGGGCATATTTCCAATAGGAGTAGGGTTTTACGCCTCGCGGCGGCCCGAACCTGGGTAAAACTGCCCGTGTGATCTCTGCCGTGTTGTGTTATGCTTCTCCACTCTTTGTGCAACGTGCCCATCCCCCCGCCGAACCAAAAGGGGCTCATGGCCCCATAGGTGGCTGTGGTTTCCCATGACACTATTCCAATGGCAACAGTATTTTGGACCCCTATGAGCCGCCGTGCAAGGCTTCTATCTTAATGGCTGGCACATAGTCGGCTCTAAATTCATCAACGACTGCGGCCATGAGGTCTCGTCGACTGCTGCTACGACGGCTGGGGCTGGCGGCTCAGAAGTACCGCCGGCTCATGTCTTGTCGGTTCTCTTGGGCACTTTGACAACATTGTTAGCGACTGAAGTGACTGCGATGAATCAAGCAGAGCGCAGTGCGGAGATTGTAAAGATTCAGGCAGAGATCACTAAGGCCCAGGAGGATGTCAACGCAAAGAATACCAGCATGGCAACAGAATGGGCTCAGAGCGCAGCTGAGTTGGAGCGTGTAAGGGCAGAAGCTTGGTGATTAAGCCTGGACCAAGACGCCTCTAACGCGGTTCTTCGTAGAAAGCACTAAAATCGCCTGCCTTTGCACTATGAGCCCATGAATCTGTTCAACACACCGGGGGCAGGGACAAGCACTCCTGATGCAAGGGTGAATCCTCAGTTGAAACCAGAAGTGCCTGGAAGTCGGGCGGCAACTCAGCCTCAGTTGCTTGAGACAGCACGGGGGGAGGGGCGGGCACCTAACCCACCCATCAATCAAACATCGCCTCTTGGGCATTTTACTAACCCGATGGATAACATGTTAGCGGCAACACGGATGGCGGCTATTCCCATCGAGGGCGAGTCACTGGTTGTGGTGGACACCCGGAACGCTGTGGAACTGCTTCAAATGGATGTTGCATAGCAGGCGGCTTACTCATACAGTTGTGATCGTGTTCACTCCACCCCACGCCCAAGTCAAAGTTACAGCCGGCATATTGAGTCGTCGGTGGTTTCCAGCAGCGAACGGCGTCGTAACCCGCCTCGTGATGATAACCCGCCCCGCGATGATAATCTACTGATCAATGCTCAGGCGATTGTGGAACAACCTCGAGCTCGTCATAAGGCGGAAGAGGCGGCTCAATAGGGGGCTTATCAGAAGCCTCCGATGACCCCTTCAGCCTCAGTAGGACCTGGGACGATTTACAGGACAGTTGGAGTGACCCAAATATTTCAAGGGCCCTCGTAAGGTGCCTAATTACATAGCTGATCTCCTCCTGCAGGCAGGACTGAGAGTTATGAATTGGCCATGGAGATGTTGGACATTAATGATGTTGTCTGTGCTAAGTATTTTACTATGATGTTGGATGGACCAGCTTGTACATGGTTAAAAAGCTTGCCTGTTAATTCCATCAACTCATGGGCAGATTTGAAGGCGCGTTTCATTAAAAACTTTCAAGGAACATGCAAGCAGCCTCTAACGATTATCGATCTGGATAACTACATGCAGCGTGAGGATGAGTTGGCCCACCATTGGGTCCGGTGGGTCTCGGCTATTATTCACTCTTCGGATAGCATTGCGGTGGGTCAAGCGGTTCTAGTCTTGGAAAAGAACTGCCACTTTATCCCCCTTAAGCAGAAGCTTGGGCGGCTTAAGCGGTATTGTAATGATATGGGTGATCTCATGGCGGCTCTCATTAAGTATGCAGATTCTGATAACACTAAAGACTCTGGTTCTGATGATGAGAAATCCAACAAGGGCAAGAAGAGTGGTAATGGTAAGGGCAGCAACAGAATATGGTAGGGAATAATGGCAACAACCAGGGTAATGGTGGTAACCGCAGACACCCCGATGGTGGGTAAGATCTAGTAGCTAAGATCAATGCTGGGTATAAGAACCAGCATCGCAATGGTAATGGTAAGCCGCCCTTTGGTGTCACAAAGCCTTTTAATCTTGAGGCGGCGCTTAATGACCCGTGCCCAAAGCATAGTCTTCCCAACAAGCCATCTACTCATGCCTGGAAGGATTGTTGCGTTATGAGAGAGTTCAGGAATTACAACCTCAATCAGAATCATGGCAATAATAATGGGCCACCTGACGGGTCAGGATCTGGCTCTCAGGGGTCTAGATTAGGCGGCGGCGGCTCAAGTTCTGGTTATCCAGGTCAAGGTAACCAGGGTGGTTATAACCAACAGTCTGGTCAGGGTAACCAGCAGCAAGGTAATCAGTCAGGTTATCAGATTAATCTGAAGCAGCTCCATGGTGTCCAATATCATGTCTTCACTACAAGTGTTTGCAAACGAGATCAGAAGGTTCATAAGCGTGCTGTCAATGCTGTTGAGCCAGCGGTGCCACAGTACCTATGATGGTCAGAACATCCGATCATGTGGCGTTGAGAGGATCACCCGCCCCGAGTCGAGAATCCAGTTCATCTGGCCTTGGTGGTAGCCCCTCAAGTCGGAGGTTATAAATTCAGAAAAGTGCTCATGGATGGTGGCAGCAGTATCAATATCTTGTATTATGATACCTTTCATCGTATGAATCTGACTAACAAGCACCTCAAGCCATCATCTACAGTTTTCCATGGTGTGGTGACTGGTAAGTTGGCTTATCCTATGGGAAAGATTTTGTTGGAAGTAGCTTTTGGTGATGACCGGAATAACAGGACAGAGTCTTTGTGGTTTCAGGTGGTTAAAATTAACAGTCCATATCATGATCTATTTGGCCGGCCGGCTTATGCTCGATTTATGGCTCGCCCTTGTTATATTTACCTGCAGCTTAAGATGCCAGGGCCAAACGGGACGATCACAGTTCATGATGATTGAAAAATCGCCTTGGAGTGTGAGGAAGGAGATGTGGCTTATGCAGAATCAGTTTGTACTAAGGAGCTCAGGTTTTCTATGGACAACATTGACCCGGCTGATATGACCCCTCTAAAGAAGCCCAGTACTGAGCAGAACCCTCTGTTGAAGTTTAAGTCAGCTGATAACACTAAACAGGTGGATTTTGTCCCTGGCGACTCATCTCAGTTGTTCACCATAGGGGCTAATATGGATTCCAAATAGGAAAGCATGCTCATCGAGTTCATCCGTGAGAATTGGGACATATTTGCATGGAAGGCTTCTGACATGCCAGGTGTACTGAGAGAATTCGCTGAGCACACCCTTAATGTGGATCCCAAGTTTAAGCCGGCCAAACAGTTCCTCCGTTATTTCAATGAAGAGCGACGTAAGGCTATTGGAGAAGAGCTAGCCCGGCTCTTAGCAGTTGGGTTTATCGTGGATGTTTTCCCCCTAAATGGTTGGCTAACCCCGTGCTGGTACTTAAGAAGAACGACACCTGGCGTATGTGTGTTGATTACATGGATCTTAACAAGGCTTGTCCAGCAGATTCGTTTGTTGTACCCCGTATCGACCAAATCATTGATGCAACAGCGGGTTGTGAGAGTTTATGATTCCTAGACGCTGATTATGGTTATCATCAGATCAAGATGGCAGTTAAATACCAAGAGAAGACATCCTTCATCACACCTTTTGGGGATTTCTTCTATGTTTCCATGCCTTTTGGGCTCAAGAGTGCTCAGGCAACTTATCAGCGTTGTGTTCAGAATTGTCTTCACAGTCAAATTGGACGTAATGTTCATGCTTATGTGGACAATATTGTGATCAAATCTAGGAAGAAGGAGACTCTCCTGGATGATTTGAAAGAGGCTTTTGATAATCTCCGGGTTTACAAGATGATGCTTAACCCGGCTAAATGTGTCTTTGGCATGCCTGCAGGCAAGTTTCTAGGTTTCCTAGTCTTAGAACAGGGTATCGAGGCTAACCCAGAGAAGATTAAAGCTATCACTTCACTTTCTGAGCCGGCGTGTGTCAATGACGTCCAGCGCCCGGCGGGTCGTATTGCGGCTTTGAGCAGGTTCATAAGTCATTTGGGAGAGAAGGTGATTCCTTTATAACAGATGATGAAGAAGACAGATCACTTTGCATGGAGTGATGCTGCCAATGAGGCGTTTGAGGTGCTCAAAAAACAGTTAGCTGAGCCGCCTATCCTTGCTACTCCAATTGACAAAGAGCCTTTGCTCCTGTACGTGGCGCCTAATAATAAAGCAGTCAGCATAGCAGTTGTTGTGGAGCACAAGGAGGCTGGTAAGGAGTACCCAGTTCAGCGACTGGCTTACTACATTGGTGAGGTCTTGACCGAGTCCAAGCAAAGTTGCAAATGCCTGAGGAGGAGCATGGTACCACATATTGAATAATCCACTTTGATGGTACCAGGCAGTTGGAAGGATCGGGGCTGGAGTTATTTTGACTTCCCCGCGAGGTGATAAATTATGTTATGTCTTAAGGTTAATGTTTGCTTGTACTAACAATGCAGCTGAGTATGAAGCTTTGCTCCATGGGCTTCATATGGCCAAGGAGATGAATTTAAGCCGGGTCAGATGTCTGGGCGACTCAGACATGGTGGCTCAGCAAGTCTCAGGCAAGTGGGATTCAAAAGACCCACTCATGGCGGCTTATCGTCAGGTGGCTAAAAACATTGCTGGTCACTTTAAAGGTTACCAGGTAGATCACAATGATCGACAGAAGAACGAGGCGGCCGATGTGCTATCTCGTCTTTGATCTCAGCCTAAGCCGGTACCTCCTAATGTTTTCCTTGATGTTTTAAATACTCCTTCGGTCAAGTTACCATCTGAGTAGGATCTTGCTATGCCTGACCCGCAGGGTCAGCTGGTGGCGGCGCTTCATGCTATTCCAGACTGGATGCTGCCTTATCTGGCTTTGTCGGATTCGGGGTTCCACAAACCCTTAAGAGGTTCGAACTCTGGGTTGTGCACGAAGGGCTCTTTCTCCCCAACCTGCCTACCCAACGATCCCACGGCCTAGCTCGATGAACCTGAAGAACACGAGACACAAAGGTTTATACTGGTTCGGGCGACCATTGTGGTGTAATACCCTACTCCAGTGTGGTGGTGGATTGCCTCGAGTGCTAGGGATGAACTAGTTCAATGGATGAACAGCCTCAGGAGGTGAGGGTTCTTGAGCTCGATGAGCTGGTGTGTGCGAGCGTGGTCCGAATGATCCGTCCCTTCCTATGGTGGTGGCTAGTCCTATTTATAGAGGCTCTGGTTCTCTTCCCAAATGTAGGCGGGAAGGGATCCCACAATGGCCAATTTTGAAGGGAGACAACTAGTACAAGCTATCCTGACAAAAGTGGTCTTCGCCTGCCAAAGGCTCTGGTGGTGACGCCACTATGGGCTCCGTGATGACCTCCGTCCTGCCGTCCTGCTGGTCTTGGTCTTGTTGCACCAATATCAAAACCATTGCCTGATGCCTCGGTACTCCTCGCCTGCGCTTGCCTCTTTAGCAACAAAGAGGAAACTGGTACACTGCGCCCACTGGCGCCCACCTGGCCTTGGTCATCATGGATCACATCATGTGAACCTCGCGAGCTGCCCCCCGCATAGATATCTCCGCTCCTCGGGACCTAGCCTAGCGAGGCCGCCCCTAGGGAGGTCTTGGTGATGTCCACCTCGCGAGGGTCTTGAGTTGTTGCTGCCGAAGCTGGGTCGTATCGGGCCGTTGGTGGAGCCATGTCGTGGGCCGTAGACAGGCAAGTCCGGGCACCCCCGTTCCCGGGACGCCAACAGTAGCCCCCGGGCCCAAGGCGCGGTCGGACTTGGCTTCGAGGCAAAGCCAAAGGGCAAGTGCGGAGCGCAGCGGGCCCCAACCGCCTACGGCCTTGGTCGACGCGTGGCGATTGATGGGACATGGGCGCCTCCGCTTCCCCATGCTGCCTCGGCAACCGTCCTCGACTGACAAAAGGCTAGCACGTGCCACAGAGCCTTCATTGCCCTCCTTCGCCTTGCTCCAGATCCCCTTTCTCCTTCTCACCCCAAGAGACTCCGGTCTGCCAGAAATCCTCCCTGAGCTCGCACCCGATGGCGTTTGACAAGGCGAAGGCCAGCGCTCACCCGCCTGGTACGAGGCGGCCTTGAGCGTGCCCACGGTCTCGAAGGAGAAGCTCGCCGCCGTGCGCCGAATGACGGCGGGCGACAACGACAAGGGGAAAGAGACCGTGCTCCGGGACGACTCCGCCAAGCCAGAGGCTCCGGGAAGTACCTTTCATCCCTTCTTCATGAATAGTGTCTTCGCGGGGCTGGTTCCTCCTTTCTCTGATTTCTTCTACGCCGTGCTCAGCCACTACAATCTCCACGCCCTCCATCTTCACGCCAATTCCGTTCTCCTCATGTCGATCTTTAACTTCTACTGCGAGGCATTCGTGGGGGTGATGTCGTCCGTGGCACTGCTGCGCCACTTCTTCTACCTACGGAACAAGGAGGGCCAGTGCTCAGGGTGCGCCAATTTCATTATGGCCAACAGGGCCAACGCCATCTCAAGAGCCGGGAACAAGGTCGAGGGCTTCAGGAACAAGTGGGTCCTCATGGATGCCAAGTGCTCCTATCCTCGGCTGACGCTGCCGACAGGGATGCCTTCGCCTCACGAGGGATGGCTTAGTGCGAAGCTCGCCGACCCCCGGGCGAAGCATGTGCTAGAGAAGATGGCTGCTGACCTAAAGCCTGACGACCCGAAGGCGGAGAACCAGACGGGGGCCGTGATAGTCAAGGAGTTCCTGTCGCAGCGCTTGGCCCTGCTCCAAGCGCACTCGCGCCCCTTGTGGAAGCTTGATGATGAGGGGGGCGACCTCCGCTTGCGCTCGGACCCCTTGTCTGACGAGGAGCTGGACACTGCCCTTCGCCTCCTGGTCGGGGAGGATCAGGGGTACCTGCCGGACTCCCACCTTCCGCTGTACTGCCGCACAGATGGGGCAGAGGTCGTTGCCACCATGCTTGTCTTCAACGAGCGCGGGCTCGTGCCGCCGGTGCCCGCCGAAGCCCCGGTGGTGTTGTCCTCTGGTGATTCTGGCTAGGAGGAGGAGCCGGACTTGGAGGTGACCAGGGAGGGGGCGGGGAGACTTCTCCTCCACGCATGACCGATCTCCTCTGCACCTACCCTGACGACAATGACACCGACGATCATGCGATGAGGGAGTCCCCGCTCCCCGCAGGGGTTACTACAAGGTCGAGAGGCACTCTCACGAAGAAGCCATGGACTGGGGGGCCCAAGAGGGGCAGGTCGGCGCTGATTTCTCGAAGCGGTCCCCCCAGTTCGCCGTCGGTCGGCGCTGCTGTTTCTCGGCCGCCGTGCCCTCGTCAGCCCCTGGGGCCCACGCACCAGTGCCGCAGGCTACGAGGCCTCCGGGCTTGGTGCTTCAGAAGAGGCCGAGGGAGTATGCCGTCGTGGATCAGTAAGTGCTTCACCTGATCTTGTCCCTGCTTTAGCCACTGCTTCTTGACGCTTCTCCCTTGTACCGTCAGGCCAACGCTGGTAGCAAAGAAGAAGAGGGAGGCGGCCGCGACCCCTGGAGCTCAGCAGCCTGTCGCGGCCGCATCTCCTCCGGCGTGGAAGGGCGATAAAGGCCCCCGTGCCTCACCGGCCCGGTCATCCTCGCGAGGTTCGGAGGCCCGTCCTTAGGAGAAGGCGATCTCCACAGCCAAATCGGCTCCGGAGACGCCTGCTCCCAGTTCACCTGCTGAGGTCCTGAAGGCCTAGGAGCTCCTAGTTTCTTCTGCTGCTATCAACTCGCAAGTCTTGGCGCCGACACCGTCTCCTCCTCCTCCCATCGCGTCGCTGGGCCGTGATCCTCCTGCTTCGCCCGACGCTCTGGAGGAGGCTCTTTCCGCGCTGACCCAGCTTCGGGGCGACCTTCAAGGCGCTGACCGTCACCTGGTGTCAGGGCCCCTGGAGTTGAACTCGGGGTGGCTACGATCCGACACGTCTGTCAGGGAGGCCTGGAGCCAGGCCATAGCGGCCTCCAAGGGGGGCGAGCGAGCCGCTGGCCTGGCCACCACCGACCGTGACGCAGCGCTGAAGGATGTTGAGGTCGCCAAGGAGCACTGCCGGTTGGCGGAGGCCGAGCTGGAGACCTTGCGCAGTGAGTGTGCGGCCGAGGCTCGTGACCGCAAGGCGTGGGAGGAGAAGATGAGGGCCCAAGAAGACGCGGTCACCGGCCGTGACACCGAGTTGGAGTAGTCGGCGAGGGCATAGGCCACTGAATGCAGCCGCCTGGAAGAGCTGGAGAAGAAGGTCGAAGCAGAGAAAGTCCAGCTGGAGGCCAAGGCGAAGGTTCTTGCCGAGGATCGCGGGGCCTTCAAATCTCTTGAGCTGAGGTCCCGGGAGGCGCTAAAGGAACTCTACGGGAAGGGCTTGAAGGGGCCATTGGCGACTGACGAGGAAGGCCCCGCCAAGCTACTCCCCCACCTCATCACGGCGCTCGAGGGCGTCGTTAATGGGATTGGCCCCATGGTGGAAGGGGAAGCCCACGCGCTTTCCTCTTCAGCCCTGACGTGCGTCTTCAGCCACCTTCATCTTCGTGACCCCGATGCTAACCTCAGCGCCCTGCTCGAGCCTGTGGACGAAGAGCACTGCACAACCGCTGCTGAAGCCGTGAAGGACCGGGTGGATGCCCTTCTGGAGAAGTTCCTCGCCATCGACCCTACGCCCCCGGCCGAAGGTACCACCGATGCTACAGCCATGGCTGACCACACTGGCGATGGCGACGCTGCCGACGAAGGTGTGCTTCTCGCGGGCGACAGCAACACCCAAGGATGAGGAGAAGGCTTGCTGGTGGCGCTTTCCTTCACTTTTATTTCCTGCATCATGCACCATGCCTCGTGGAGGCGTTTAAAACTCATGTTTAATATTTGAGGAACAATATGTTTTGTAACAGCTTATTAGGATTCTGCGATTTCCTTCCCGTTGCTTCAGTGTTCTGCATCGGCAGGGCCCGGTCCCGCGCATACCTCAGCCGCCGTTGGCTTGTCCAAATTGCCAGGACAAGGCCAGGGGTGAGGGGCTACATCACCAGTTAGGCTCCAGAGTCGCGATGCTCGGGAGTCCCCCTTGACGTACGAACAGCCTTCGGGAGAGAAACGCGAAACTAGGCCTTAGCGTTCTGCGTCGGCAGGGCCCGGCCCCGCGCATGCCTTAGCCGCCATTGGGTCATCCGGATCGCCAGGACGAGACCAAGGGGTGAGGGGCTACGTGGCCAGTTAGGCTCCTGAGTCGCGATGCTCAGGAGTCCCCCTTGACGTACGAACGGACCTCCATACCTGTCCTCGCCGAGGTCCCGCTCGGGAGGGGCGCGATGATGACCAGGTCCGAGGGACCTGGCAGGGTGGCATACGCTTGGGTGTGACCCGAGCGCAGCCCCCGTGCCCAGCCCCCTCGCGCGACTCTCCAAGTGTTGCGACGAGGCTGGACACTGAGCCCGGAGGCTCCCTGAGGTTGGTACGGCCATGGGGCCGCCCTTAGTTGTTTATCACTAGCGTGGAGCATAGCGCTTCCGCACTTCACGGGCATAGCCGCTCCTCGACCGTGTCGACTGCCAGCACGGAGCATGGTGCTTCCACCGGTGCGTGGGTGAGGGCTCGCTCCGAGTGGAGCCCCCGGGGCGTGTACAACCCCACCCTGACACGTGGCTTGCACGGCAGGGCTAGACGAGGTGTGTCTGGGCACTCATGAGCCAGCGCGGGACTCACGAGGCCCTACCTCAAGGCGTGTTGCGCCTGGTCTTGGTTCTTGATAGCTACGGTGGTCCTGCGAGGTGGTTAGGCAACCTGCGCCAGATGAATCTCCTAAGGTGATCACATGAGAAGGCCAGACACCAACGACCCCAGGAGGTGACGTGAACGGGGCCGGCCCGCTAGACAGAGCTCAGTCGTTGGGTTTATCGATGCTGCAGGGATGAACCCAAGCACAGACGCCATGCCCAGTCTTCTCATGCGAAAAATCCTGAAGAAAGACAACCGGCGCGCGACTCCCATGGTGGCGAGGCACCGGGTCGCGCGCCCTGGCTCGTCCGTCCGCGATTAGCTCATGCGAGAACAAGGCACCAAGGGCCATGGGAGGTGATGTACACGGGAGCTGGACCGCGAGCCAGAGCTCAGCCTCTTGGGTTTAGCGACGCTGCAGGGACGGACCCGAGCACAGACGCCGCGCCAGTCCTTAATCATGAGGCGGTCGTGGGCGGGCTTGCAAGGGCGCACGATGTTCATGGTATCGAAGTACCGGACAGGCAGGTATAAATCATAAGATGACTCTTAGGAGGCAAGCAATGCTAGCTCAGATAGATGCAAGAACGATACATGCCACAGGGACGGACCCGTGCAGCCTGGGGATGATGCAGCCCGAGGGGCACCCCCAACAGAGTAAGTAAAAGATGCAAAAGGATACACGTCGCAGGGACAGGTCGTGCAACCTGGGGATGATGCAGCCCGAGGGGCGCCCCCAGCTGAAATAAACCAGAAAACGTCACCTGGCAGCGTTGCTGAAGAGGTGTTGGGGTAGCTGAAGACGCGCGCCGAAGAAGTTGCCCCTCACGAGCCGCCAGGGCCCTGACCCTCAGGAGGCTTGGGAAGGCTGGGGGGGCTCGTGAAGGACCGTCGCCATCTCCGCTAGGACCGCCTGGTGCCTGGCTTACTGGGCCACTAGGATGCTCTGCAGGCTGCGCTGGAAGGTGACAGCCACGTTCGGCAGGCCGAAGGGCATGTGAACATAGCTGTGAGGTAGGCCCTCACACCGACCGACGCACGACGGCCAGAAGCGCTCCTGAGATGTGGCTCTGTTGAGCCCTGGAATGTCGACGTAGACACGCAACTCATCATTCGTGCCAGGACAAGGAGCTGCGTCGGGTGGTGGGCGGCGGTCGCCGCGCACGGCTCTTGCCTCTTGAAGCTCCTTGGTGGTCTTGGTGATGAACTCCTGAGCACCAGGCACCCCGTGCCTTGTGCCCTGATGCGGGAAGCGTGCGGTGAAGCACACCTCCATGTGGTGCCCGAGCGCCTCCCTCGTGACGTTGGCTAGGTTTGAGGCCCTACAGAAGAGAGCCCCCGAGCCCAACCTGGGGAGGGCACTGGGCGCGCCTTCCTATGTAAGGGAGGGAGGTGCCCCATCTGCGGGCGCAGGTCCTGAGGTGGTGCCGCTGGAGACGCCGCTCTCCTGAGGCCCTTGGTGGAGCAGCTGCTTCTTCTTCTTGGGGACGGCATCAGGATGGTAGATAGTGCCTTCTTTGTCTAGGTCCTCGACCGCCATAGCCTGGTAAGCGCGCTCGAGGGAGCACACCGCGTCCCTTTCTTCGCAGGCGGTCGTGATGACACCGCAGCTCCCTGGCATCTTGAGGACGTTGTAACCATGATGAGTCATAGCCATGAACTTGGCCAGGGCTGGGTACCCGAGGATGGCGTTGTATGCTAGGCGAATGTGGGCGACGTCGAAGTCGATGAGCTCAGTGCGGTAGTTGTCGCGCTTGCCGAAGGTGACCGGGAGGAGGATCTGCCCTATCGGGGCGGTGGAGCCGTCGGTCACTCCTGAGAAGGGCTTGGTCGGCTGCAGCTGACCATATGGCACTTGGAGGCGGTCGAACGTATCGATGGAGAGGACGTTGAGCCCTGCACCGCCATCAATGAGGGTCTTGCTGACGAGGACGTTGCTGATGATGGGTGAGCAGAGCATCGGGAGGGCGCCGACAGTTGCCATACACTTGAGCTGGTCGGACGAGCTGAAGGTGATGGTGCACTTGGACCACCTGAGCGGGTGCGCGGCCTCGAGCCTGGGGAGGGCCACGTTCACCTCACGAGCAAACTGCTTGAAGATGCGCTGGGAGGTTGGGGCCTGAGCGCCACCCAAGATGCAGGCGATGACGCGCGGCTCCTGGAAGCCCCCAGCCCCCTCGTCCTGGTGATGATCATCGTTCCTTCTTGGTGGTGGTGGCAGTGGAGGGAGGCTAGCCTTCCCCTAAGGACGATCCTCACGAGTTTGATCCCTCCAGTCGCCCTCGCGAGGTTGGTCCTGCCAGCGGTCCTCACGAGGCTAGTCGCGCTACTCCTGGCGGGGGCCGCAGTTGTCCCAGCATCCTCCACCTCGTGCTCCTCCTCGATCGTAGCCTCTGTCCTTGCGCTCGGGGCGTCGCCCGAAGCACCCATCACGGATGTCCCTTAGCTCCTGATAGTCGCTAGTGTTGTGGTTGTGTACATTGTGGAAGGCACAGAACGGGCGGCTGCCCTTGGATGACTCCGGGTGGTCGCGGCAACGCTTCATCTCCGGTTCGGCCGCGAGCACGGCCGCTCCCTTGCGCTTCACATCCTTGGCCTTGGCCTTCTTGTCTTCTGGGTCGGCAGCCGGAAGCTCGAGGAGGGAGAGGCGCCCCTCCTCAGCTCTCGCGCACTTGGTCACCATGTTGAACATCTCCAGAGCCGTGCATAGGTCCTCATGGATGGCGAGCTCCTCCTTCATCTTGACATCGCGAACGCCATCAGAGAACGCGGGGATTATGGCCTCGTCCATTACCTTGGGGATCTTGAGGCGAACGCTGTTGAAGCGCTGGATGTACTTTTGCAGGGTTTCCCCTAGTTGTTGCTTGATGCGCCGCAGGTCTCCTACAGCCGGCGGGCAGTCACGAGTGCCCTGGAAGTTGGTGATGAAATGCTTGCGCATCTCGCCCCAGGAGGAGATCAATCATGCGGGCAAGTTGAGGAGCCACGAGCGCGCGCCATCTTTGAGAGCCATGGGAAACCAGTTTGCCATGACCTTCTCGTTGTTGTTGGCTGCCTTGATGCTCAGCTCGTAGAGCTGCAGGAACTCAGCAGGATCGGGGGTGCCATCATAGCGTGGAGGCAGGTCGGGCTTGAACTTCCTGGGCCAGACGATGTTACGCAGCTCGGGAGTGAAGGCACGACAGCCTGATGTAGTCACTGGAGCCCGTCGTGGAGGCGGAGCCTGGTCTTGGTGCCCACGCGTCGCCACCGTAGGCGGCGCATGGTCTTAACGCGGTGGTGCTGGGATTGCAGGAGTACCTTCTTGCGGCCGAGGGACCTCCTGGCAGCTTCCTTCTTCACGCGCGGGCGCCCTGCACGGTGGGTCACGCCGCGGGGCCGCACGTCTTGGTGCGAGGGCGGCGTCTTGACACGGAGGTGGTGGAGGCGCTCCATGGGATACGTTGCCCGCAGCGGGAGGCAGAAGAGCTAGCGAGAGGAACGGTGTAGGAGAGCCCCCGGCGGCGCTGACAAGCTCGGTGATGCGGTCCAGCCAGTCCTCGTAGAGGTTGTCGACTGGGTGGTAGCGCAGGAGCTCGCGTACCGTGAGCAGCGCATCCACGGGTCCGCGAAGAGCGTGGGATGATGAACCAGCCGGAGTCAGCGATGGTGTGGCGGTGCGTCCGTCCCGCCGCACGGAGGGGTGCAGCGACGAAGCCTGCTGCTCTTTCCCTGCCGGGCCGGTGGCAGCATTGGCAGCAGGTGATGGAGAGCGACGGGGAGGCCCACCGACGGGGGCCATCTGGGTGAGGCGAGCATTGAGAGTGGCCCGGCGCTCAGCGCGGGCTCGACGAGCATCAGCCATGGAACTAGTGGAGTGTGGATTGACGGAGGAAAAGCTTCGGTGGACCCCTACCTGGCACGCCAAATGTCAGATTCGGGGTTCCACGGACCCTTGAGAGGTTCGAACTCTGGGGTGCGCATGAAGGACTCTTTCTCCCCAGCCTGCCTACCCAATGATCCCACGGCCTAGCTCGATGAACCCGAAGAACACGAGACACAAAGGTTTATACTGGTTCGGGCCACCGTTGTGGTGTAATACTCTACTCTAGTGTGGTGGTGGATTGCCTCGTGGGCTAGGGATGAACTAGTAAAGTGGATGAACAGCCTCAGGAGGTGAGGTGTTCTTGAGCTCGATGAGCTGGTGTGTGCGAGGCTGGTCTGAATGATCCGTCGCTTCCTATGGTGGTGGCTAGTCCTATTTATAGAGGCCCCGGTCCTCTTCCCAAATGTAGGCGGGAAGGGATCCCACAATGGCCAAATTTGAAGGGAGACAACTAGTACAAGCTATCCTGACAAAAGTGGTCTTCGCCTGCCAAAGGCTCTGGTGGTGACGCCGTTGTGGGCTCTACGATGACCTCCGTCCTGGTGGTCTTGGTCTTGGTGCACCAATATGGAAACCTTTGCCTGATGCCTCAGGACTCCTCGCCTGTGCTTGCCTCTTTATCACCAAAGAGGAAACTAGTACACTGCGCCCGCTGGCGCCCGCCTAGCCTTGGTCGTCATGGCTCACGTCATGTGAACCTCGCGAGGTGCCCCTCACATAGATATCTCCGCTCCTCGGGAGCCAGCCTAGCGAGGCCGCCCCCAAGGAGGTCATGGTGATGTCCGCCTCGCGAGGCTTAGCACCTCGCGTGGGTCTTGAGTTGTTTCTACCGAAGCTGGGCTGTACCGGGCCGTTGGTGGAGCCATGCCGTGGGCCGCAAGCAGGCAAGTCTGGGCACCCCCGTTCCCAGGACGCCGACAGGCTTCTTTCTTGTGGCGAGTTACGAGAGGATGAAACTTTGGCGCGACAGATAACCCGGCGTTCTAAATCCATGACTATTAAATATGGCGAGTAACATCGATGCAGTGTGACTGGTGTGTTCCAATTTTGAGTTTCTCCTGAAGAGGGCCGTGAAAGTTTGCAAGAGATACATGCAGGCGACTGTCGTCATTGATACGTCTTCAACATATCTATAATTTATGATGTATTCATGCCATGTTTAAAACAATTTATATGATTTTGGTATGATTTGATTAGAACTAACCCAGACTGACGATGTTTTCAGCAGAACTACCGTGTTGTCTTTTTTGTGCAGAAATAAAAGTTCTCGGAATGGGCTGAAAATTTACGGTGATTTTTTATGGACCAAAAGAGACCCCCGAAGCACTGGAGCTAGGCCAGGAAGTGACCGAGGAGGCCACAAGACTAGGGGCACGCCCCCATGGCTTGTGGGCACCTCAGGCACTCCCTTGACGTGAGACTGACGCCAAAAATTCCTATAAATATAGAAACCTCCGAAAAGAACCCTAGATCAGAAGTTCCGCCGCCGTAAGCCTCTGTAGCCACGAAAAACCAATCCAGAGCCCATTCCGACACCCTGCCGGAGGGGGAAACCGTCATCGGAGGCCATCTTCATCATCTCGGGGGTCTCCATGACGAGGAGGGAGTAGTTCACCCTCGGGGCTGAGGGTATGTACCAGTAGCTATGTGTTTGATCTCTCTCTCTCATGTTCTTGATTTGGCATGATCTTGATGTACTGTGAGCTTTGCTACTATAGTTGGATCATATGATGTTTCTCCCACTCTACCTTCTTGTTATGAATTGAGTCTTGCTCTTTGAGGTTTTGTTATGTTGGATTGAGTATTGGATTCGAGAACACTCGATGTATGTCTTGCGATGGGATATCTATGGTGACAATGGGATGTTCTATTGCTTCACTTGATGCATGTTTTGGCACTCAACTCGTGGATCCCCGAGGTGAAATTGGGGTAATCTATGCATAGGGGTTGATGCACGTTTTTGTCCTAAGTTCTCCGATAGAACTTTGGAGTGATTCTTTGTTGCACGTTGAGGGATTTCCATATGATTTAATTATGTTATCATTGTTAAGAGAACTTGCACTTGTGAAAGTATGAACCCTAGGCCTTGTTTTCAAGCATTGCAATACCGTTTTTGCTCACTTTTGTTACTAGTTGCCTTGCTATTTTTATATTTGCAGATTTCAAAAACCTATATCTACCATCCATATTACACTTGTATCACCATATCTTCGCCGACCTAGTGTACCTATACAATTTACCATTGTATTGGCTGTGTTGGGGAGACAAGAGACTCTTTGTTATTTGGTTGCAGTGTTGTTTGAGAGAGACCATCTTCATCCTATGCCTCCCACGGATTGATAAACCTTAGGTCATCCACTTGAGGGATATTTGCTACTGTCCTACAAAACTCTACGCTTGGAGGCCCAACACGAGTCTACAAGAAGAAGGTTGCGTAGTAGACATCAAGCTCTTTTCTGGCGCCATTGCCGGGGAGGTGAGTGCTTGAAGGTATATCTTTAGATCTTGCAATTGAATTTTTTTAGTTTCTTGTTTTATCACTAGTTTAGTCCATAAAAGAAAACTACAAAAAGATGGAATTGAGGTTTCCACATATAATTCATATTTATAATGTTTTTCTTGAGAATGATGGATCAAAAAATTGTGCCAAAGTGTTAGAAGAAGAAGTCAATAAAATGTTTGGCATTAAATCATTGAATGTTGAGCATGATTTCAATGTTGTTGGTATAAATTCTTTGAATATCCATGAAGCTAATGATATGCAAAGCCATAAGCTTGGAGATGCTATGTTTGATGAAGATGATATTTTTTTTGTCCCAAAGGTTTGATGAGCAAATTTATTATGATGATAGCATGCCTCCTATTTATGATGATTATGATGATGAAAGTGGTTTTGGAAGAGTGTCGCCTCTATGAAATAATTATCCCACTATTTTGGAGGGTGTTGAATATTTTCACAATATTGATAAAAGTGGATCTGGAGAGTTCATGACTTTATTTAGTGATGAATCCACTTTTTTGGAAGAGGTTTCAATTGAATATGATAAAAAAAGTTGCTATCTATGATGATTATTGTGATGACATGTATGCTATAAAGAATAATGGTAACGATGAAACTTGTCATCATGATTTTAATTTTCAATTGGATTATGCCAAACAAGTATCACATGATAGTTATTTTGTTGAGTTTGCTCCCACTATTATTGATAAGAATAAATTTTCTTATGTGGAGAGTAGTAAAATTTGTATGCTTATGGATCATGAAAAGAATGTTTTATGTGATAGCTATATTGTTGAATTCATTCATGATGCTACTAAAAATTATTATGAGAGAGGAATATATGCTTTTACATATCTCAATAATATCAAGTTTCCTCTCTTTATGTTGAAAGTTTTGAAGTTGCACTTGTTTTGCCTCCCTATGCTAGTTGATTCTTGTTCCCATGAATTGTTTACTCACAAAATCCCTATGCATAGGAAGTGGGTTAGGCTTAAATGTGCTAGTCACATTCTTCATGATGCTCTCTTTATGTTTCTATTCTTATCTTTTATGTGAGCATCATTGAAATCATCATGCCTAGCTAGAAAGGCATTAAAGAAAAGCACTTGTTGGGGGACAACCCAACATTTACCCCTACTGTTTTTGTGTGTTCACATGATTAAGCTACTGTATTAATCATGTTTTATAGCTTATGTTTCAATAAAGTGCCAACTAAAGCCTTTGCGATAGTGTGGATGATAGTAGACTTGATTCTGTGTAAAAACAGAAACTTTTACTTCCAGTAACATAATTGTTTAAATTCACTGGAACGTGATAAAACTCTGAATTTTTTACACATGCTTGATATACAAATTTCCTACGTTGTCCTAATTTTTAAGAATGTTTGGAGTAACAAAAGTATGGTTGTTGTTCAGATCTTTACAGGCTGTTATATTGTGACAGATTCTGTTTTCAATGCATAGTTTGCTTATTTTAGTGTTTCCGTAGCTTATATTAAGTGATATAAATTGTGGAAATGATAAGGTACAGTAGTCATTGTGTGAGAAAAATTATTAATCTTGTCTTGGCAGTACCAAAGTGAATGATTTGTCCTTATCATACTAACCTATCTCACGAAGTTCCGTTAAGTTTTGTGTGATTGAAGGTTTCAAGTTTTGGGTGAGATATCGATATGAGGAGAATAAGGAGTGGAAAGACACTAAGATTGGGGATGACCAAGGCACCCCAAGTTAATATTCAAGGAAGATACAAGCAACTAAGCTTGGGGATGCCCCGTAAGGCATCCCCTCTTTCATCTCCAACATTATCGGTAACCTCACTTGGAGCTATATCTTTATTCGTCACATGATATAAGTTTTGCTTGGAGCGTCATTTTATTTTATTAGGATTTGTTTGCTGTTATTTAGAGTAATGTTTTGCATATTTATTTCAATACAAAGGTCAAGGATAGCCATTACCATGCTTATTTTGCAAGTCTATATGTTGTTGTTTTGAAAACAGAAAGTTTTCTGTCATTGTCTGAATTCTTCTGAAAAATCAGAATGTGATTAAATCTTGAAATTTTTACACAATGAGCTACAACAAATTTTCTATAGTACGGTAATTTTTCAGAATTTTTGGAGTTAGAGAAGTATGAATATTCTTGCATTCTTTACAGACTGCTCTGTTTAGTCAGATTGCTTTTATGTTTGCATTGTTTTCACATGTTTGCTTGTTTAATGGTTCTATTTGAGGATAGGAGTATTAAATATGCAGAGTCATTTAGTATGCAATGTTAAATAATAATTTTAGTTATTTGTTATAGTAGAGAATGATAAGGTTATTGCATTGATTTATAATAACTTATCTCACGAGTTCTTGTTGAGTTTTGTGTGGATGAAATTTCTAAGATTTAGGGAAACTGTGATATAAAAGGAATTAAGGAGACACGAGAGCTCAAGCTTGGGGATGCCCAAACCAACCCAAGATAATATTTCAATAAGTCTCAAGCATCTAAGCTTGGGCATGCCCGGTAGGCATCCCACCTTTCTTCATCAACAATTATCGATTAGTATCGGTTGAGCCTAAGTTTTTGCTTCTCCACATGAGTTGTGCTATCCTTGGAATGTCATTTTATATTTATTTTTGCTTGATATCTTAATAATATCCCAAGATCTGAAATTCTTAAATGAGAGGAGTCTTCACATAGCTACATAATTATTCAACTACTCATTGATCTTCACTTATATCTTTTTGCGGTAGTTTTTCATGAACTCTCGTGCTTCACTTATATTATTTTGAGAGTCTTAAAAATAGTATGGCAACTTGCATGTGTTATGAAATTGGTCCTTATACGATGGGCATGCAAGAGGGATTATAATAAAAACTTTCATATGGAGCATTGAATAATATGAGAAGTTTGATTCCTTGCATTTGTTTTGAGATATAAAGATGGTGATATTAGAGTCATGCTAGTGAGTAATTGTGGATTGGTAGAAATACTTGTGTTAAGGTTTGTGATTCCCGTAGCATGCATGTATGGTGAACCGTTATGTGATGAAGTCGGAGCATGATCAATTTTTTGATTGTCTTCCTTATGAGTGGCGTTCGGGGACGCAAGATTATATTTTCCTACCAATCTATCCCCCTAGGAGCATGCGTGTAGTACTTTGTTTTGATGGCTAATAAACTTTTGCAATAAGTATGTGAGTTCTTTATTATTTTTAGAGTCTTAAATAGCATGGTAATTTGCTTAAATAATCTTAATATGCTAGGTATTCAAAAATAGTAAAAAATTTCTTATGAGTGTGTTGAATACTAAGGGAAGTTTGATGCTTGATGATTGTTTTGAGATATGGAAGTAGTGATATTAGAGTCATGCTAGTTGAGTAGTTGTGAATTTGAGAGATACTTGTGTTAAAGTTTGTGATTCCCGTAGCATGCACGTATGGTGAACCGTTATGTGATGAAGTCGGAGCATGATTTATTTATTGATTGTCTTCCTTATGAGTGGCGGTCGGGACGGCGATGGCCTTTTCCTACCAATCTATCCCCCTAGGAGCATGCGCGTAATACTTTGCTTTGACAACTTGTAGATTTTTGCAATAAGTATATGAGTTCTTTATGACTAATGTTGAGTCCATGGATTATACGCACTCTCACCCTTCCACCATTGCTAGCCTCTCTAGTGTCGTGCAATTTTTGCCGATGTATTACACCCACCATATACCCTTCCTCAAAACAGCCACCATACCTACCTATTATGGCATTTCCATAGCCATTTCGAGATATATTGCCATGAAATTTCCACCGTTCCATTTTATTATGACACATACCATCATTGTCATATTGCTTTGCATGATCATGTAGTTGGCATAGTATTTGTGGCAAGGCCACCATTCAAATTTTTTATACATGTCACTCTTGATCATTGCACATCCCGGTACACCGCCGGAGGCATTCATATGGAGTCAAATTTTGTTCTAGTATCGAGTTGTAATCCTTGATTTGTAAGTAAATAAAAGTGTGATGATCATCATTATTAGAGCATTGTCCCATGTGAGGAAAGGATGATGGAAGCTATGATTCCCTCACAAGTTGGGATGAGTCTCCGGCTTCACAAAAAAATAAAAGAGGACAAAGAATCCCAAATAAATAAAGAGGCCAAAGAATCCCAAACAAAAAAATGAGAAAAGAAAAAAATGAGAGAAAAGAGAGAAGGGACAATGTTACTATCCTTTTTCCACACTTGTGCTTCAAAGTAGCACCATGATCTTCATGATAGAAAGTCTCCTATTTTGTCACTTTGATATACTAGTGGGAATTTTTCATTATAGAACTTTACTTGTATATTCCAATAATGGGCTTCCTCATATTGCCTTTGGTCTTCGTGAGCAACCAAGTTGGATGCACACCCACTTAGTTTCTTTTTGAGCTTTCAAACACTTATAGCTCTAGTGCATCTGTTGCATGGCAATACCCTACTCACTTGCATCGATGTCAATTGATGGGCATCTCCATAGCCCATTAATTTGCCTAGTTGATGTGAGACTTTCTCCTTTTAGTCTTCTCATCACAACCTCCACCATACTCTATTCCACCTATAGTGTTATATCCATGGCTCTCGCTCATGTATTGTGTGAAAGTTGAAAAGGCTTGAGAACATTAAAAGTATGAAACAATTGCTTGGCTTGTCATCGGGGTTGTGCGTTTTGTGTGATGAAGATAGAGCATAGCCAGATTATATGATTTTATAGGGATAACTTTCTTTGGCCATGATATTTTGAGAAGACATGATTGCTTTATTAGTATGCTTGAAGTATTATTGTTTTTATGTCAATATCAAACTTTTGTTTTGAATCTTATGGATCTGAACATTCATGCCATAATAAAGAAGATTACATTGATAAATATGTTAGGTAGCATTCACACTTCATAAATTCTTTCTTTTATCATTTACCTACTCGAGGACGAGCAGGAATTAAGCTTGGGGATGCTGATACGTCTCCAACGTATCTATAATTTATGAAGTATTCATGCCATGTTTACTACAATTTTATATGTTTTTGGTATGATTTGATTAGAACTAACCCGGACTGACACTGTTTTCAGCAGAACTACCGTGCTGTCTTTTTGTGCAGAAATAAAAGTTCTCGAAATGGGCTGAAAATTTACGGTGATTTTTTATGGACCAAAAGAGACACTCGAAGCACCGGAGCTAGGCCAGGAAGTGACCAAGGAGGCCACAAGCCTAGGGGCGCGCCCACCCCCTAGCGCGCGCCCCTTGGCTTGTGGGCCCCTCGGGTACTCCCTTGACGTGAGACTGACGCCAAAAATTCCTATAAATATAGAAACCTCCGAAAAGAACCCTAGATCAGAAGTTTCGTCGCTGTAAGCCTCTGTAGCCACGAAAAAATAACGGGGAGCCCATTCCAGCACCCTGTCGGAGGGGGAAACCATCACCGGAGGCCATCTTCATCATCTCGGGGGTCTCCATGACGAGGAGGGAGTAGTTCACCCTCGGGGCGGAGGGTATGTACCAGTAGCTATGTGTTTGATCTCTCTCTCTCATGTTCTTGATTTGGCACGATCTTGATGTACTGTGAGCTTTGCTACTATAGTTGGATCATATGATGTTTCTCCCCCTCTACCTTCTTGTTATGAATTGAGTCTTGCTCTTTGAGGTGTTGTTATGTTGGATTGAGTATTGGATATGAGAACACTTGATGTATGTCTTGCGATGGGATATCTATGGTGACAATGGGATGTTCTATTGCTTCACTTGATGCATGTTTTGGCACTCAACTCGTGGATCCCCGAGGTGAAATTGGGGTAATCTATGCATAGGGGTTGATGCACGTTTTTGTCCTACGTTCTCCGATAGAACTTTGGAGTGATTCTTTGTTGCACATTGAGAGATTGCCATATGATTTAATTATGTTATCATTGTTGAGAGAACTTGCACTACTGAAAGTATGGACCCTAGGCCTTGTTTTCAAGAATTGCAATACCGTTTTTGCTCACTTTTGTTACTAGTTGCCTTGATGTTTTTATATATTTAGATCACAAAAACCTATATCTACCATCCATATTACACTTGTATCACCATCTCTTTGCTGAACTAGTGCACCTATACAATTTACCATTGTATTGGGTGTGTTGGGGACACAAGAGACTCTTTGTTATTTGGTTGTAGGGTTGTTTGAGAGAGACCATCTTCATCCTACGCCTCCCACGGATTGATAAACCTTAGGTCATCCACTTGAGGGGAATTTGCTACTGTCCTACAAAACTCTACGCTTGGAGGTCCAACACGAGTCTACAAGAAGAAGGTTGCATAGTAGACATCAGTCATCATGCCGGCTCACAGTCATTGGTGGCTAAGGCTTTTTGTCATGGAGTTTTCTGGTTGACGGCTCATGCAGATGCAGAGGATATTGATAGTAAGTGTGATGGGTGTCAGAAATTTTCAAGGTAAGCTCATGTGTCGGCTCAGGAATTGCAGATGATACCAATTACTTGGCCGCTTGAGGTCTGGGGGCTTGATATGGTCGGACTCTTCAAGAGATCTCAGGATAAGAAGATCCACCTTTTGGTGGCGGTTGATAAGTTTACCAATTGGATTGAGGCAGAGTCGGTCAGTAATTGTGAAGAAGCTACTACGGTTCAGTTTGTTAAGAAGCCGATTTTTCGTTTTGGTTATCCTCATAGTATCATCACTGTTAACGGGAAAATTTTTGTCTAAAGGTGCCATGAAAGAGTTTTGTCAATGAGAGCATATCTGACTTGACGTTTCGTCAGTTGCACATCCTCAATCCAATGGTCAGGCAGAACATGCTAACCAGGAGATCTTGAGAGGTATCAAACCCCAGCTCATGGTCCCTTTACACCGGACTCCGGGTTGTTGGGTGGAAGAGCTTCCTTCGGTTCTTGAGTATCAGGACCACCCCCAACAGATCGACGGGTTATACACCCTTCTTCATGGTTTATGGGGCCGAAGCAGTGCTCCCCAGTGATACTCGACATGATCACCTAGGGTGGCGGCTTATGTGGAGGCTGACAATGAAACGGTGCGTCAACATTCTTTGGATGCTCTTGAGGAGGAGCGTGACCTTGCGGCGGCTCGTTTAGCAATATATCAGCAAGACCTATGTCGCTATCATAGCCGTAGAGTTCGAAGCCAGACTTTTCAGGAGGGCGACTTAGTGCTGCGTTTGATTCAAGACCAGACAGGGATGCATAAGCTTTCACCTCCTTGGGAAGGGTATTTTGTGGTCAGCAAAAATCTCAATAACGGGTCTTACTACCTCATTGACATACGAGAACACAAGGATTCCCACAAATCTGAAGAGGAGACCCGCCAGCCATGGAATATTGCTCATCTTCGGCCTTACTACACTTGAGTCATTGACTCTCATCATTGTATATACCTTCGTTGATGTACATATCATTTTATGATCAATATAAAGCCGGCATCCCCAAAATTTGGGGCTCTGTCGTTTCATCTCAAATCTTGAGCAAGAGTCATTATTGATTACTCATAAGGTCACTTGGGGGCTTCCTGTTCTATGAGCATAGCTACATAACCCTCTTGATCGTCTTTTATGCCATGATTAGGTCATTTGGGGGCTTCTTGTTCTATGAGCACAACTACATAACCCTCTTGATCGGCTTTTATGCCATGATTAGGTCATTTGGGGGCTTCCTGCTCTATGAGCATAGCATATAACCCTCTTGGTCGGCTTTTATGCCATGTTATTGGTCGTTTGGGGGCTTCCTACTCTTTGAGTATAGCTTTATAACCCATTTTGGCCGGCTTTTATGCCATGACTGAGTTAAACCTGCATGTTTGCAACTTGCCACTCTGCTAGGTGACCCGCCGTACTTTTGACAGTTAACCTTTTACATAAGACCCTGAACTCATCAAAGTTTAAACGACGGCTTATGTCACGTGAGGGTCGGCTTACAATGAGCTAGGATAAACTCATCCGTTTGTTTAGTCTCTCCGCCATGTGGCCCGTTCGTACTCTTAACAGTTAATCTTTTACATAAGACCCTGAACTGGTTAAGGTTTAAACAATGGATTTATTTCACGAGAGAGCCAGCTTACGGGATGACAGGCTTTTATGCCAAGCTTCTTTGAAGCAAAAAATTGACTTTCAAAAACCAATATTTTTTGGTTGTGCTTTATAAGCCGGATTAACATATATTTGAGTCATATATACTCTATGTTTCTGTTTTGCAGAAGTTTTTTGTAGACGATAGTTTGTTGGATCATATAAAGATTCGGGTTATATTACCCTATACTATGTTCGTTGAGGCTATAAGCCGCCACAATGATTTTTCTCAAAGACTGGATCTGGCTAGTTGAGTTATTTGACTCGCCTTGGGTTGGGACTATAAGCCACCAGTACAAGATATTGTTGGACCTTTCACAGATCAGTTATCAAGCTTTTGAGACATTTTGGCAAAGTTGAAGGATTAAAATAAATCAAGAGCAAAAAGATTGCATTACTGAAGCACAGTTGGAAAAGCATGCACGATGGCATGACAGAGCAGATAAATTGTTTTTCAGCTACCTATTACAAGGCTTCAGCTGGGCCCAACAAAATTTGTGACCAAGTGTTTTTTGGAGTTAAGTTACTCCATTAAGCCAGTGTCAGCACCGTCTGGCTTGTGGCCTGGCGGGTTGTTGTCATCTTGCCGCCTTGAACTTTAAGCCCCCAAATCATCCTATGTCGGCTCTTCGTCAATAACCATCTGAAGATTCGCCGATGTCCAGTTGATGCCAGTTAAAGCTTCAAATGTTGCTTCATCGTTAAGTATAACAGAAGGATCGAGATTAGGAGCAAAGATATGCTTACGCCTTGGCGGGGTAAGGTCTATAACAGGATGGGCTGGCAGCTTAATCCTAGCAATATTGCTATCGTAAGCATGCTGGTACTTTTTCAAGTCCAGCTCTTTCGCAAGCTTACACGCCAAAGGCCACATCTCTCTGACGCATTTGTTGAAGTCCTCCTCTTCAAAGATTGACTTGTCATCTTTGAACTCTGGACACCCGGTCGCCATCTCTTCCGAGTCTAGCTCTGATTGCCAGGTTTTGGCCCGGCTTAGAGTAACAATGGCTCCTGCGCGGGTGGCTGATAACTTAACCTCTTCAACTTGAGACGGCACCATTGAGAGATGATCCAAAACAGTCTTGATAAGGGTTGGACTTTTTTGCCACTTGATAAGGATACAAGGTTGCGCAGAGTTCCAGTGTACAACTGTTCAGTCAATGAGTAAATTGCCTTTAGCTTCAACATCATGTTTTGGCCAAGGTTGGCACTCCTGGCTCCTGTCATACAATTGCAAAACAGGTCAGATGAGTTAGCAATTAAATGTTCTGAGTTGTCGGGCGAGTTAGAAGTCATATATAATGAGTCACCAGGCGGGTTATAGAACTTTAAAGCAGATTATGCGTGCAACTTTTCAACTTACTAGAGATGGCGGCTGTCATTTGGGATACATGTTGTTTTAAGTCAACAAGATCGTCAGTGACCGGTTTAAGTTGCTTTTCAGCTTCTTCGGCTCTTTTTAGCAGAGCAGCCTTGTCAGTTTTCTAGGTGGTTCTTTTAGCGTCAAAGCCTGCCTTGATTTTTCTCAAGTTCCTCCAATGAAGTTTTCAACTTTGACTCAGCTTTGGTAGTTTCAGCTTGTTGAAGTTCTATATTCTTCTTTAAGTCACCAAGCTCCGACTCTTTGATGTTCAAAGCTTCCTGAAATAAGAGATTGAGACAGTGGTTACAACATAATGAACAGGGTTACTGTGATAAAATTGTTCAAGTTCCAATCACGTTGCAAGCAATCTACTTGGTACTTGGGGGCTAATGTAGGTCATTTTCAATTTATACGACCCCGCTCATCTTATCAAGATAAGCCGGCCCTTGGAGGCTACAGATTTGGTTCTTAACGCAATGATTTAAAAGACCCGACTCATCTTTTCAAGACAAGCTGGCCCTTAGGGGCTACACTTTGGAAGATTTTTATGAAGTCTCAAGCATACTCAAATGTCTTTTGCTATACTTAAGACTTGGCGGATACATAAGTATGTATATGTACTAAGGAGGAAAGGGCTAAAAACATACCTCATATCTCTGCTTCATCAGATTCACTAAGCCAGTCTCCATGTCACGGCTTGTATGGAGGCGGCTTAAGTAGCCTGCGTGGATTTCACTTGCACTATAAGATGAATAATCTTCCAAGTCCAACTTAGCCTTGCCTTTCTCCAACGAAGGTGTTTCTTCCTTGGACGAGTGCTTGGCTAGGACTCTGGAGACCTCGGGCGCCTCAAAACTGACCCGGTAACAGTGATGTCATCAACATCAGCAGCGCTAGGACTCTTGTCAGTAGACTTGGCAGGATTGGGCGGTTTAGGACTTGGTGGATCATGATGGACAGCCGGGTTAATCTCAGTATCCATTGGTTCAAGGACCATAGCATCAATTTGCGGTGGCGGGTCCTTAACAGGCTCTTTAGGGTCTTGGATAGGGGCCTCAGCGATGTCTATCATTTGCTTCTCTTGCTTAGATACTTCATGGGCTTTGGAACAATCACCCACCTTCTGCTTCTTGCCAGTTTGGGCTTTGGCCCTATGATAAAAATAACAAAGCTTATGAGTATACCATCACAAGTCCTTTATCAACAAATGAAAACACTTACCCATGGGCAGCAATGAAGGCAGACGTCAGGGTTCCACTTGAACCGCCAAATGATGGTGGTGTTCCCTGATAGTTGGAATTAGAAGGAGTCAGAGGCTAACGCATCAAACCGGCCTTTGGAAGAGATAAAGTTGGACTATGAGGCACCTCATTGCGACACTTGTGAGGAGCTGGTGTGTTGGATAAGCCGGCCATAAGATCTTCAGAGCCGCCGCTCTGGGTCAAGCGCTTGGATTCATGCTGTTGTGTCTTCAAAAGAAAGTTGGAGTCCAAATGAGCAAGAGGATGAGAAAATCTTACTTTCTGGATGACCCGCCGTGTTTTCTTTCTTGGAAAAGGTTCTAAGTCGGAGCAGACATGAATTACTTCTACCGCGTCGGCATGGCTTGTATCTACCTCATCGTGAGAAGAATCAACATCAATAAGTTGTATAAAGAAAAGGCCAAGGGAGTCAAGTTCTACCTCTGACTCATCTACCTCAAAGAGCTCTTGTGTTGTTGCTTTCTTGCGGCGATTCGTGCCACGGGACTTAGCTGCCCTGGTCTTCTTGGTGGGTTGAGCAGTGTTTACCTTCTTCTTCCAGAAAGGAGAGTTGGCTTATACACATATGAAAATAAGCAATAGTTGAAAGGATATAAAGCACAAGAGATGGATAAACAAGATGAAGTTTTTGAATACTCACAGGAGGAGTCGGGTTAAGAGCGCAGAAAGGGTTTAGACTCGCTTTGCTGCAGTTTTCTCGTTGATCTCTTCAGTTAGCTATGTGGGGTTGAAACTCTGTGGGTCCTTTGTGTCACCGGCGTATTGGCACATTACGCCACCGTGCCGGCTCAGTGGTAAAATCCTCCATGCAACCAAGCAGCAGACCAAGTCAACTCCAGTTAAGTCGTTGGCTATCAAAGCCCTTATCTTTGAAAAAGAGAGGCATATTGACCGCGTTCTGTGGCAGCCAATTGACCTGGGAGCACACCATTGGTGGCGAGCCGGTAAGGGCGGTAACCCGGCAGGGGGTTCTCTCCAGCTGGGGATGTGTCTCTGCAATAAAACCAAGTATAGTTCCAGTCCTTGGGATGGCTAGGAAGTGCGGCAGAGGGAAAGGTTACATCCCTCCGCCTCTGAATAGAAACACCTCCGAGCTCAAGACTGGGCCCATCTGGTATCTCAGTCTAGAGGTTGATATAAAAATAATCTCAAAAGAGGTCAACAGTGGGCTCCTCTTGAAGATACACTTCACAGAACACTTGAAAGTGGCATAGATTTGAGATGGAATTGGGTCTAATGACTTGGGGTGAAGGTTGTAAAAGTGCAGAGCATCTCGGAAGAATTTTGACCCGGGCGGTGAAAAACCACGGAGAAGGTGATCGAAAAAGATGACAACTTCACCCTCTTTTGTTTGAGGGGTAGTTTAAACACCTGGAACCCGCCAGTGGATGACATCCTTGGATGGTAAGACCCCCATGTCTACATACTAGATTCAAAGGAGAGCTCAGAGACTCTAGAAGCAACCCAATCGCAAGAAGTAGGAGTCTTTGTCAAGATTGGCAGGTTAAAAGCTGTGACCTAGAAGTAAGAGTACGGCGGGTCAAGATTGCAATGGTGAGACGCCCAGGTGATTACATGATGATTTTGCAATAATGAGCTAAAAAACTACAGGCACAGTAAGCCGTTAAGAAAATTGTGAGCTGCCCTGGCCATGGATGGAATAATTATCAAGCAATAAGAATATGGCGGGTTGAGTTCTGAGAGTATAAGCCGGCAGTATGATGATAGGGTAAATAAAATAAATAGTTCTGGATTTATTAGCGGATTACAAAGGCATTGTTCAGCCGCCCGAACAATGAAGGGCGGGTCAATTATCTACATATCCTAAGTTGTTGAAATTTTTCTAAGTATTGGGCAAACAAATTTTGCAGATTGTGGTTGCTTTTACAGATCTGTGGCAGTTCAGAAAAGATGAATATTTGCTAAACCTAGAATGCCACAGTAGAAGAACTAGTAAGCTGGGTACAAATTCACAAAAAGAAGGGATCTATCCAAGATGCGAGATAAAGGCTAAACCGCTACCACACTACTTCTGCTTTGTTTTTGGATTAAAATACCACTTCTAAAACAGTGGATGGATGAACTTGGATGGGCTTGGATGAACGCTGGTGAACTACATGAACGCAAGTGCCCTAATGTGAATCTGAGAAAGGTGAAGAGCGGACGAGCATCGTAGATCTCTGGTTCAAACAGGTAGATGCAGCGGCCTTTGGCAGAGTTGTCGATGAAGCTTGGCTGGGGCGGCGGAGCTCCGGTCGCAACGAATGGCACGAGGAAGAAGAAGAGGAGGAGATGGGGCAGAAAGTGAAAAGGCAGGCCCCCTATCCCTATTTATAAGGAAAAGGTGAACAGTGAAGCGGCAGGCCCGAAGATCGAGGAGGCGTCATAATTATCATAAGAGAGGGAGAGCCTCGATTTTCAGAATGGTTGATTAATGCAAAGATCCGTTGTGACGTCATAAGATTTTTTTCCGAATTTAATAACATGACGTCATCTTTTCTTGTGACGGGTCATGAAGGTCTGTTCAAGGTCAAGTTTTAGAAGAATTGAAGAAGACTCACCAACTAGAGGATGAAGATTGACATGAACAAGTTCAAATCAATCTGGGGCCTAATGTTGGGGATATAACCCCGTAGTGTGACCCGCCCAGGAGGGGCCGGGTTACACTGTTGGCGACTCATAAGTGAAAGCCTAATAAGGCCCAAAATTTAAGAGCCTGGAGGCAGCTTACAAGATGGGCATGTTGAAGGCCCAAGACCTGAAGATGGCGTCATAACCCGGAGGTATGAGCCGCCCGATGGCGACTTGTCTGGCAAGGCAAGGCGACTTAGAACCTGGGTCGGTCATGTTGAATGATCCGACTTGGACTCTTGTAAGCCCAGGGCCTCGACGAGACCCTGCGGCGCGTAAACTTAAGATACAATCATTCAAGAGCTAGGTTAAGAGATTCCGCTCCCTTGTAATCGATACTCAATCAATATAACACAAAGCAGAATTAGGCTTTTACCTCGTCGATGAGGGGACGAACCTAGGTAAACTCGTGTCTCTCATCTCGCTCAACCCCTTTAAGCTAACCTACGCTACGATGGCTCCAGCCTAAGTCCTTTCACAAGGGCATCAGCCGTGACAAAACCACGACATTAACCATAGTTGAAACTTTAGCTTGTTCCTTTATCCTAACAGGAAAAAGGTGGTTTCTCAATATAAGCAGTAGGTACAACTGGATCAACATTGTAAATGATAGTTTCATCTTTAACTATAACGGGTTCCTCAATATTTTCTTTAATAGAGGGATGCTATTTAAACTACTTCTCCTTAGGGAGATCAACATGACCAGCAAATGATTCACAAAAGGAGGCTACTATCTCAGAGTCAAGTCCATATTTAGTGTTAAACTTATGAAAAGCATCGGTATCCATAAAAGGTTTAACACAATCAAACTCGATTTTTATACCTGAACCTTTACCTTTGTCGAGTTCCCAATCTTCATATTTGTGTTTAATTCTTTCCAGAAGATGCCATCTGCATTCAATAGTTTTCTTCATAAAGGAACCATTAGAAGAAGAATCTAGCATGGTTTGATCATTATGAGAAAGTCGAGCATAAAAATTCTGTAAGATAATTTCTCTTGAGAGCTCATGATTGGGGCATGTGTACATCATGTACTTAAGCCTCCCCCAAGCTTGAGTGATAGTTTCTCCTTCACGAGGCCAAAAATATATAATTCCGATCATGATGAACTAGATGCATAGGATAAAAACTTTTGATGAAATTCCAATTTCAATTGATTCCAATCCCAAGTTCCAATATCATCACAAAGCCTATACCATGTCAATGCATTTCCCCCCAAAGATAAAGGGAAAACCTTCTTCTTAACTCCATCTTCGGATAAACTTGCAATCTTAAATAATCTACAAACTTCATCCACATAGATTAGGTGCATATCAGGATGTATTTTTCCATCTCCTGCATAAGGATTAGCTAGCAGTTTCTCTATCATACCCGAAGGAATCTCATAATAAATGATAGATGCAAAGGTGTCCCGACGTTTCGATGAGATGTTGGCTATCGTTTTATGTGGGAGTCGACCTTGACGATCCGACTATGAACGTGCGAGACGTCGCGCCTTAGCAATCGCTAAACCAACTTCCGAGGGTAATTGACCACGCCAGAGCATGATCAACCTGATCACGAAGTTCTGTTTCCTGCGAGCAAACGAAGAACAAGCAAGAAACTAATATTGCAATCTGGATATTTCAAATATAAGAGGAAAGCTTTATTGATGAAGGTGGGGTTCTGTGACGCCTTTGTCTGGTCGCTGAACACAAACGAAGTACGCGAAGTTGCAGCTATGGCGAACTTTTAATCTAAATAAAACCCAAAGTCTAAATGGTGCCCTAAGGGCTGTATATATGGAGGAAGAGGAGGGAATTTCGTGGACCTTGGGGAAGGGGTCCGAAACCAACCCTATCTCTTGTTTCCCCACACATACGGACTCTAAAAACAGCCTATACTTATGTATTTCGAAATTACATGGGCCTGGCCCAATAATAAGGTGACGCAGCACCTAGAATAGTCTCTGGACGAAATTTATGAAGTGGCATCTTGTATATTTCGTCCAAGGCTTCATGCACAAATTATGGTGGCTTCAAAGTCCTAAAATCATCACTTGTAACTCCGTTCTTGTTCCCCTTGCGCATGTCATCCTCTCCATGCTTGGTCTTGCTCCAGTGTTCATCCCTCTTATCCATGTCAGGCCCTTCATTTGTAAGCAAAACAAATGTATCCAATTTAGACAACATCATGTTCTCATGAACATTAGAATCATTACAAAGAAACGAATGTCTCTGAAATTTTAATTGGCATGCGCGAGCTCTAGTAATTGGTCCAGTATATGTAGCATTAGGGGCTGTGGGTGCAACAATGGTATTTATGTCCTCATCATCCTCCCCTTCTTGAAACGAAGTCGTCCTCGATGGAAGCTCATCTTCCTCACCCAAATAGGGCTTCAAATTTGCAATGTTAAAAGTGGGACTAACCCCAAAATCTGCAGGCAGCTCAAGTTTATATGCATTATCATTTATTTTCTCTTACACCTTAAATGGACCATCAGCACGTGGCATTTCCTTTGGTTTGCGCAAATCAGGAAATCTATCCTTACGCAAATGTAACCAAACAAGATCTCCAGGTGCAAAGACAACACGTTTTCTACCCTTATCTCCAGCATATTTATATTTAGCATTCATACGCTCAATGTTTTCCTTAGTTAACTCATGCATTTTTAAGATCAATTCAGCACATTGTTTAGCATCAAAATTAACCTTCTCCGAAGATGGAAGAGGCAACAAATCAATGGGTGTACGAGGTAGGAAACCATACACAATTTCAAAAGGGCACATCTTAGTAGTAGAATGGAACGGACGACTATAAGAAAATTTAATATGAGGCAAGCATTCTTCCCACATTTTCTTATTATTCTTCAAAACAGCTCTAAGCATAGTAGACAATGTTCTATTGACTAATTCAGTTTGACCATCAGTTTGGGGTGACAAGTAGTACTAAAAAGCAGTTTAGTCCCCAACTTAGCCCATAAACATCTCCAAAAGTGGCTAAGAAATTTAGTATCACGATCTGAAACAATAGTATTTGGCACACCATGCAAGCGAATAATTTCACGAAAGAACAAATCAGCAACATTAATAACATCATCACTTTTATGACATGGTATAAAGTGTGCCATTTTCGAGAATCTATCCACGACAACAAATATGCTATACCTCCCCTTCTTTGTTCGAGGTAAACCTAAAACAAAGTCCATGGATATATCCTCCCAAGGAACACTAGCTACAGGCAAAGGCATATATAAACCATGAGGATTGAGTCGTGACTTAGCTTTTTGACATGTAGTGCAGCGAGCAACAAAACGCTCAACATCCCATCTCATCTTTGGCCAAAAGAAATGTGTAGCAAGTACGTCCTCCGTCTTCTTCAAGCCAAATTGTCCCATTAATCCTCCTCCATGCGCCTCATGCAACAACAAAAGACGAACAGAGCTAGCTGGAATGCATAACTTGTTAGCACGGAACACAAAGCCATCATTAATAACGAACTTCTTCCATGTTCTTCCTTCTTTACAATTCTACATTACATCTTTAAAATCAGCATCATGCACATATTGATCTTTAATGGTCTCCAAACCAAATATTTTGAAGTCAAGTTGTGAAAGCATAGTATAGCGACGAGACAATGCATCAGCAATAACATTTTGTTTACCCGTCTTGTGTTTAATGACATAAGGAAAAGTCTCAATGAATTCAAACCATTTAGCATGTCTACGATTCAGTTTAGCTTGACTTTTAGTATGTTTCAAAGATTCATGATCAGAATGTATAACAAACTCTTTGGGCCATAAATAATGTTGCCATGTCTCTAAAGTCCGAACAAGAGCATATAATTCTTTATCATAAGTAGAATAATTCAGACTAGGCCCACTCAATTTGTCAGAAAAGTATGCAACAGGTTTGCCATCTTGTAATAACACACCTCCTAATCCAATTCCACTAGCATCACAGTCAAGCTCAAATGTCTTATTAAAATCAGGAAGTTGGAGTAAAGGAGCATGTGTCAACTTAACTTTCAATACCGTGAAGGCTTCTTCCTGTGCAGTACCCCAAACAAAAGGCACGTCCTTCTTTGTAAGCTCATTGAGAGGTGCAGCAATGGTGCTAAAATCTCTCACAAAACGCCTATAGAAACCAGCGAGTCCAAGAAAGCTCCTCACTTGTGTGACCATTTTGGGCTGCAGCCAACTCTCAATAGCTTCAACATTGGCTTTATCAACTTCAATTCCCTGTGGAGTAACAACATAGCCAAGAAAAGATACTCAGTCGGTGCAAAAGGTGCACTTCCCAAGGTTACCAAACAAACGTGCATCACGTAGAGCAATAAACACAGCACGTAAATGTTCCAAATGCTCTTCCAATGATTTGCTATAAATAAGTATATCATCAAAATAGACTACCACAAATCGTCCAATGAAAGCACGTAAAACTTCGTTCATTAATCTCATGAAACTACTAGGTGCATTAGTTAACCCAAAAGGCATGACTAACCACTCATATAAACCAAACTTAGTTTTAAATGTTCTTTTCCATTCATCTCCCAATTTCATACGAATTTGATGGTATCCACTACGCAAATCAACTTTGGAGAATATTGTAGAGCCACTCAATTCTTCAAGCATATCATCTAGCCTAGGAATAGGATGATGATAACGAATAGTAATATTATTAATGCCTCTACAATCAACACACATACGCGACGACCATCCTTTTTAGGCACTAGTATAATAGGAACAGCACAAGGACTAAGAGATTCGCGTATATAACCTTTGTCGAGCAGCTCCTATACTTGACGCATAATATCCTTCGTCTCCTCTGGATTGGTACGGTATGGTGGACGGTTGGGTAGCGATGCACCGGGAATTAAGTCAATTTGATGCTCAATCCCTCGAATAGGTGGTAATCCCGGTGGCACGTCTTGTGGGAAGACGTCGGTGAACTCTGCAAAATGTTAGTGACAGCAGGGGGCAAAGAGGAAGGCACGTCCTCGATTGAAAATAATGCCTCTTTGCACACAAAAGCATAGCAAACAGATTTGCTATAATCTAGCTCATCAATATCAGATTTGGTGGCAAGTAAACATGCACTTTTCAATTTAATTTCAGAAGCAACACTAGATGGTTTATTATTAGGCTTCATTTGTTGCTCAAATTATTTTGCCACAATCTGATTTTCACTCTTATTTTTCTCCTGTTTTGCTTTATTAGCTCTATTAATATCATCTTTCAAAATGGAATCAGGAGTCATAGGAAGTAAAGTAATATTTTTATACTTATGAACAAGAGTATGCTGATTGTTTCTACCATGGTGTACAGAATTTTTATCAAATTGCCATGGTCTACCAAGTAATAAGGAACATGCTTGCATAGGTACCACATCACAATCAACATAATCAGCATATGTAGAGATGCTAAAATGCACACGAACAGTACGTGTTACCTTAACCTTGCCGTTGTTGTTGAACCATTGGATGTAGTAAGGATGTGGATGTGGTCTTGTGGTGAGAGATAGCTTCTCCACCATCTCCATGCTAGCCAAGTTGTTGCAGCTCCCTCCATCTATGATGACGCAAATATAACGTTCCTTCACAACTCCCTTTGTATGGAACAAATTATGCCTCCGATTTTGCTCACTTGTGTAACCTGCACACTCAAAACACGTTCAAAGAACCAAACATTCATACCACAAGATCTTTAGGAGCCATGTATTGCGTCTCATGATCAAAATCATCTCCACCGTGTTCTTCACGTGTAATAAGAGCCAAAGTCTCCTCATCATAGTCACTAGTGGACTCATACCCACCATCCTCGGTAGCAATCATCACACGCTGAGATTTGCATTCTCTCACATAATGACCTCTTCCCTTACAATGACGACAAATAATATCACTTGTGTGCCCTGTTGATGCCATGGAAGAAGAAGAGCTATGTGCAGGCCTGGCAGGTGTGTTCTTGGCAGATAGTGGTGGTTGTGCCTACTTTCTTGTATCACGGTTGGAGGTGGCACCTGATGGAGGTGATGGTGCAGTGGAATTAGAGGATGCACGTGGTGTCCATGATGAAGGTCGACCTACAAAAAAGTTAGTTTGTGCCAATGCATGTCGATCCTGCACTTCACGTTCAGCTTTACAAGCAAGATGGAATAAACGAGTGATATTATTATACTCCTTATACTCTAGAATGGTCTGAATCTCTCTATTTAATCCACCCATAAAACGTGCAAGCATAGCTTCATTATCCTTAACAATACCACATCTAATCATTCCAGTTTGTAATTCCTGATAATATTCCTTTACAGAATTTTTTCCTTGTCTTAAACGCTGCAATTTTTGAAGTAATTCACGTTGATAATATGGTGGAACCCAACGAGTACGCATAGCAGTTTTCAAAGCAGCCCAAGTAGTTGGAATATTATTCGGATATAATCTGTGATGTTCAGACCACCATACACAAGCAAAACTAGTGAAAGCACAAAGTGCAGCAGCAACACGTCTCTCCTCGGGATATTCTAAACATGTAAAACGTTGTTCGGTTTCTAACTCCCAAGTAAGATATATATCAGGAACATATCTACCCTCAAATGTGGAATATTCAATTTCAGTTTAGGAAGATGGTCATGATCTCGCACTGAAATGGTAATGCAGCCCTACCATTGCGATTATTTGCATGTGGACGACCGGGTGCTGGTGGTTGCACGTAGTTCTGATTTTGATCAACCTCATCCTCGCAATCTCCCGCATAATCATCCTATTCCTCATCAGCAGCAGGAGCCACAGAAGTATCAACAGCAGCACCAACAGGTTGGCCAGGCTCAAGAGGGACACGGCTCGCTCGGCGGAGGGCTGTTTCGTGATGTGGAGGTAGTCGTTGTTGTTGTTGCAGAGGTGCGGCAGGTGCAGCCAGTGGTGGAAGACGCGCAAGCAGTTCATTAAATCTATTATCAAGCTTTGTTTCAAACGTCTTCTCAAGGCCAGTGATCTTATCCATGGCCTCTTCAAAATTGTTCAACACATCTTGCACCTGTTCAGTCATCATTTGCTGAAACTTATCATGAAGCTCCTAGTTCGTTAAGTTCTCCCACCAATCTCGTCGGCTTGTGATCCCGGCATGGTTAGCGACAATAGAAACACACAAGAATATGATCCTGCAGACTACTAACAAGTGGTGGTGGTGGTGGGTGTCACAAATCCGTCAATGCAAATCTCAAATTCTTACCAGTTCTTACCCAGCAGCAGGCGGTGATCGGCAACCGATGTAGTCAAAACTCTCAAAGCTTGGATAGAGCAATTACCAGGGAGAGTCAAACGCATGATGTAGATGTATGTCGAGCTGGGAAGGCTTATAATATGGTAGCAAAAAGGGTCAGCAATAATCAATTCAGAGATGCAAAGTTGAATAAATGCTCAACGATGGTACTATGCTGGTCCTAGGCTAGACCGTGCTAGAGACGCGAGCCTAGAACACTAACAAAATCACGGCGATGCACGTAAACAAGGGAAAAGCACACTCTGGAATTTTTTTTGGCTCATTTTTTTGCGCTCTTTTTTTGCGCTCCTCTTTTTTCTTGCGAAAAATCACTATAATGGCGAGTGTCTCAAAACTCTTCCTGGGTCAAACTGAAAGGATGGGCACAATTTTTTTTCAAAAATTAGGGCAGCGACGACGAAAAAGTATGACAAAAAATCACTATGATGGCAAGTGTCTCAAAAGACTCAGAAAAGCCTAAAAATAGGATAGGGAAAATTTATTTTCGGTCGCCGAAATTTTGGCCTAAAAACTACCCGGGGGTCTCCAGACTCTTTTTTTTTCGAAACCTACTCAGGCAAGGAAACACGAATCGGAAACTAGATGGATCTCGAAAACAAACCTAATATGAAAGGAACTCGGATTGGTGGTGGTATAGGGAAGCGGTGGTGGTAGCGGTGGTAGTATATGGATATGGATCGGTGGTGGTATATGGATACGGATTGGTGGTGGTATATGGATACAGATTCAGAGCGGTGGCGGATAAGCGGTGGTGGTAGGTGGCAGGGGCGATGATGATGGTGCGGTGGCGGCGTGACAACTTATGACCAGAACTCGAAACTCTAAAAGACTAGATGCTAAGACCAGCAACTTGACACGACGATGCAACCGCAAATTCAACAAAGCTTTTTCGTGGACTATAGGTATGAAGAACAGACTCGATCTAAACTACAGAAAACTGTAAAATCTCACCGAGCAACCTGGAAATCTGATACCACTTGATAGAGGCAAAGGTGTCCCGATGTTTCGATGAGATGTTGGCTATCGTTTTCTATGGGAGTCGACCTTGACGATCCGGCTATGAACGTGTGAGACGTCGCGGCTTAGCAATCGCTAAACCAACTTCCAAGGGTTATTGACCACACCGGAGCACGATCAACCTGACCACGAAGGTCTATTTCCTGTGAGCAAACAAAGAACAAGCAAGAAACTAAGATTGCAATCTGGATATTGCGAATATAAGAGGAAAGCTTTATTGATGAAGGTGAGTTTTAATGTCTACTACACAACCTTCTTCTTGTAGACGTTGTTGGGCCTGCAAGTGCACAGGTTTGTAGGACAGTAGCAAATTTCCCTCAAGTGGATGACCTAAGGTTTATCAATCCGTAGGAGGCGTAGGATGAAGATGGTCTCTCTCAAACAACCCTGCAACCAAATAACAAAGAGTCTCTTGTGTCCCCAACACACCCAATACAATGGTAGATTGTATAGGTGCACTAGTTCGCCAAGAGATGGTGATACAAGTGCAATATGGATGGTAGATATAGGTTTTGTAATCTGAAAATATAAAAACAGCAAGGTAACAAGTGGTAAAAGTGAGCGTAAACGGTATTGCAATGATAGGAAACAAGGCCTAGGGTTCATACTTTCACTAGTACAAGTTCTCTCAACAATAATAACATAGATAGATCATATAACAAGCCCTCAACATGCAACAAAGAGTCACTCCAAAGCCACTAATAGCGGAGAACAAACGTAGAGATTATGGTAGGGTACGAAACCACCTCAAACCTATTCTTTCGGATCGATCTATAAAAGAGTTTGTACTAGACTAACACCTTAAGACACAAATCAATCAAAACACTAATGTCACCTAGATACTCCATTGTCACCTCAAGTATCTGTGGGCATGATTATATGATATGCATCACACAATCTCAGATTCATCCAACCAACACAAAGTACTTCAAAGAGTGCCCCAAAGTTTCTACCGGAGAGTCAAGAACGTGTGCCAACCCCTATGCACAGGTTCATGGGCGGAACCCGCAAGTTGGTCACCAAAACATACATCAAGACGCACATGATATCCCATTGTCACCATAGATAAACACGGCAAGACATACATCAAGTGTTCTCATAAAAGACTCGATCCAATAAGATAACTTCAAAGGGGAAACTCAATTCATCACAAAAGAGTAGAGGGGGAGAAACACCATAAGATCCAACTACAATAGCAAAGCTCGGGATACATCAAGATCGTGCCATAGAGGGAAGACGAGAGAGAGAGATCAAACACATAGCTACTGGTACATACCCTCATCCCCGAGGGTGAACTACTCCCTCCTCGTCATGGATAGCGCCGGGATGATGAAGATGGCCACCGGTTATGGGTTCCCCCCCTCCGTGAGAGTCTTGAGCAGGGCTCCGAGAGGTTTTTGGTGGCTACAGAGGCTTGCGGCGGCCGAACTCTCGATCTATCTTCTCCGTGGATGTTTTTAGGGTACGTGGGACTATATAGGCGAAAGTAGTCGGTCGGGGGAGCCTCGAGGGGCCCACGAGACAAGGGGGCGCGCCCTACAGGGGGGCGCCCTCCTATCTCGTGGCTGCCTCGAGGATCTTCTGACGTGAACTCCAAGTCTCCGGGATCATATTCTTCCAAAAAAATCACGTTGTCGAAGGTTTCATTCTGTTTGCACTCCGTTTGATATTCCTTTTCCTCGAAATCTTTAAACAGTAATAAAACAGCAATATAAATTTGGGCCTCCGGTTTAATAGGTTAGTCCCAAAAGTAATATAAAAGTGTATAATAAAGCCCATAATCATTCAAAACAGGTAATATAATAGCATGGAACAATCAAAAATTATAGATACGTTGGAGACGTATCAAGCATCCCCAAGCTTAATTCCTGCTCGTCCTCGAGTAGGTAAATGATAAAAACAGTATTTTTGTTGTGGAGTGCTACTTGGCATAATTTCATTGTAATTCTTCTTAGTTGTGATATGAATATTCAGATCCGTAAGATTCAAGACAAAAGTTTAATATTGACATAAAAATAATAATACTTTAAGCATACTAACAAAGCAATCATGTCTTCTCAAAATAACATGGCCAAAGAAAGTTATCCCTACAAAATCATATAGTCTGGCTATGCTCTATCTTCACCACAAAAAGTATTTAAATCATGCAAAACCCCGATGACAAGCCAAGAAATTGTTTCATACTTTTGACATTCTCAAACTTTTTCAATCTTCACGCTATACATGAGCGTGAGCCATGGATATAGCACTATGGGTGGAATAGAAGGGTGGTTGTGGAGAAGACAAAAAAGGACAAGATAGTCTCACATCAACTAGGCGTATCAACGGGCTATGGAGATGCCCATCAATAGATATCAATGTGAGTGAGTAGGGATTGCCATGCGACAGATGCACTAGAGCTATAAGTATATGAAAGCTCAACAAAATAAACTAAGTGGGTGTGCATCCAACTCGCTTGCTCAAGAAGACCTAGGGCATTTTGAGGAAGCCCATCATTGGAATATACAAGCCAAGTTCTAGAATGAAAATTCCCACTAGTATATGAAAGTGACAACATAGGAGACTCTCTATCATGAAGATCATGGTGCTACTTTGAAGCACAAGTGTGGTAAAAGGATAGTAGCATTGTCCCTTCTCTCTTTTTCTCTAATTTTTTTATTTTTTTTATTTGGGCCTTTTCTCTCTCTTTTTATGGCCTCCTTTCTCTTTCTTTTTTTTTATTTATTTTTTGTCCGGAGTCTCATTCCGACTTGTGGGGGAATCATAGTCTCCATCATCCTTTCCTCACTTGGGACAATGCTCTAATAATGAAGATCATCACACTTTCATTTACTTACAACTCAACAATTACAACTCTATACTTAGAACAAAATATGACTCTATGTGAATGCCTCCGGCGGTGTACCGGGATATGCAATGAATCAAGAGCGACATGTATGAAAGAATTATGAATTGTGGCTTTGCCACAAATACGATGCCAACTACATGATCATGCAAAGCAATATGACAATGATGGAGCGTGTCACAATAAATGGAATGGTGGAAAGTTGCATGGCAATATATCTCGGAATGGCTATGGAAATGTCATGATAGGTAGGTATGGTGGCTGTTTTGAGGAAGATATATGGTGGGTGTATGATACTGGAGAAAAGTGCGTGGTATTAGAGAGGCTAGCAATAGTGGAAAGGTGAGAGTGTGTATAATCCATGGACTCAACATTAGTCATAAAGAACTCATATACTTATTGCAAAAATCTACAAGTTGTCAAAGCAAAGTATTACGCGCATGCTCCTAGGGGGATAGATTGGTAGGAAAAGGCCATCGCTCGTCCCCGACCGCCACTCATAAGGAAGACAATCAATAAATAAATCATGCTCCGACTTCATCACATAACGGTTCACCATACGTGCATGCTACGGGAATCACAAACTTTAACACAAGTATCTCTCAAATTCACAACTACTCAACTAGCATGACTCTAATATCACTACTTCCATATCTCAAAACAATCATCAAGCATCAAACTTCCCTTAGTATTCAACACACTCATAAGAAATTTTTTACTATTTTTGAATACCTAGCATATTAAGATTATTTAAGCAAATTACCATGCTATTTAAGACTCTAAAAATAATATAAGTGAAGCATGAGAGTTCATCTATTTCTTCAAAATAAAACCACCACCGTGCTCTAAAAGATATAAGTGAAGCACTAGAGCAAACAACAAACTACTCCGAAAGATATAAGTGAAGATCAATGAGTAGTCGAATAATTATACAACTATGTGAAGGCTCTCTAACATTAAGGAATTTCAGATCTTGGTATTTTATTCAAACAGCAAGCAAAGCTAAATAAAACTACATTGCAAGGATAGCACAACTCATGTGAAGAAGCAAAAACTTAGGTCCAACCGATACTAACCGATAGTTGTTGAAGAAAGGTGGGATGCCTACCGGGGCATCCCCAAGCTTAGATGCTTGAGACTTCTTGAAGTATTATCTTGGGGTGCCTTGGGCATCCCCAAGCTTGAACTTTTGTGTCTCCTTAATTCCTCTCATATCATGGTTTCTCTTTTTATCAAAAGCTTCATTCACAATAAACTCAACAAGAACTCGTGAGATAGGTTAGTATAAACCAATGCAAAACCTTATCATTTTCTACTGTAACAAATCAATAAAATTATTATTCAACATTGCATACTAAATGCCTCTGCATATTTAATACTCCTATCCTCAAATAGAATCATTAAACAAGCAAACATCTGCAAACAATGCAAACATAACATAAATCTGCCAAAACAGTACAGTCTGTAAAGAATGCAAGAGTATCAATACTTTCCTAACTCCAAAAATTATGAAATAAAATTCCCACTGTAATAAATTTATCAGAGCTCAATATTCAAAAAGATTCAACATTATACCACTCTCTGACTTTTCTAGGGAATTTTTGCAACAGCGGTAAACTTTCTGTTTTCAAACAGCAACATGAATAGTAGCAAAATAAGCATGGCAAAGGCTATCCTTGACTTTTTTATTGGAACTAAAGATGCAAAACATTATTCTAAATAACAGCAAGCAAAAACTAACAAGATAAAATGACGCTCCAAGCAAAACACATATCATGTGGTGAATAAAAATATAGCTCCAAGTAAAGTTACCGATGAACGAAGACGAAAGAGGGGATGCCTTCCGGGGCATCCCCAAGCTTAGGCTGTTGGTTGTCCTTGAATATTACCTTGTGGTGCCTTGGGCATCCCCAAGCTTAGGCTCTTGCCACTCCTTATTCCGTAGTCCATCGAATCTTTACCCAAAACTTGAAAACTTCACAACACAAAACTTAACAGAAAACTCGTAAGCTCCGTTAGCGAAAGAAAACAAAACACCACTTCAAGGTACTGTAATGAACTCATTCTTTATTTATATTGGTGTTAAACCTACTGTATTCCAACTTCTCTATGGTTTATAAACTATTTTACTAGCCATAGATTCATTAAAATAAGCAAACAACACAATGAAAACAGAATCTGTCAAAAACAGAACAGTCTGTAGTAATCTGTAACTAACGCAAACTTCTGGAACTCCAAAAATTCTAAAATAAATAGTCGGACCTTAGTAATTTGTCTAGTAATCATCTTCAAAAAGAATCAACTAAATGGCACTCTCCAGTAAAAAATTGAAGCTAATCTCGTGAGTGCTAAAGTTTCTGTTTTTTACAGCATGATCATAAAGACTTCACCCAAGTCTTCCCAAAGGTTCTACTTGGCACAAACACTAATTAAAACATAAAACCACATACAAACAGAAGCTAGATGCATTATTTATTACTAAACATAACCAAAAAGTAAGAAACTAAATTAAAATTGGGTTGCCTCCCAACAAGCGATTTTCTTTAATGCCTTTCTAGCTAGGCATGATGATTTCAATGATGCTCATATAAAAGATAAGAATTGAAACATAAAGAGAGCATCATGAAGAATATGAATAGAACATTTAAGTCTAACCCACTTCCTATGCATAGGGATTTTGTGAGCAAACAACTTATGGGAACAAGAACCAACTTGCATAGGAAGACAAAACAAGCATAACTTCAAAAATTTAAGCACATAGAGAGGAAACTTGATATTATGGCAATTCCTACAAGCATATGTTCCTCCCTCATAATAATTTTCAGTAGCATCATGAATGAATTCAACAATATAACCAGCATCTAAAGCATTCTTTTCATGATCTACTAGCATAGAAAATTTACTACTCTCCACATAAGCAAAATTCTTCTCATGAATAATAGTGGGAGCAAACTCAACAAAACAACTATCATGTGATTGAAAATTAAGATCAAGATGAAAAGTTTCATGGTTATCATTATTATTTAAAGCATACGTGTCATCACAATAATCATCATAGATAGGAGGCATGCTTTCATCATAGTAAATTTGATCATCAAAGCTTGGGGGACAAAAAATATCATCTTCATGAAACATAGCTTCCCCAAGCTTGTGGCTTTGCATATCATTAGCATCATGGATATTCAAGGAATTCATACTAACAACATTGCAATCATGCTCATCATACAAAGATCTAGTGCCAAACATTTTAATGCATTCTTCCTCTAGCAATTGAGCACAATTTTTGGAATCCTTATTTTCACGGAAGACATTAAAAAGATGAAGCATATGAGGCACCCTCAGTTCCATTTTTTTGGTAGTTTTCTTTTATAAACTAAACTAGTGATAAAACAAGAAACAAAAAGATTCGATTGCAAGATCTAAATATATACCTTCAAGCACTCACCTCCCGGCAGCGGTGCGTAAAGCGCTTGATGTCTACTACACAACCTTCTTCTTCTAGACGTTGTTGGGCCTGCAAGTGCACAGGTTTGTAGGACAGTAGAAAATTTCCTCAAGTGGATGACCTAAGGTTTATCAATCCGTAGGAGGCGTGGGATGAAGATGGTCTCTCTCAAACAACCCTGCAACCAAATAACAAAGAGTCTCTTGTGTCCCCAACACACCCAATACAATGGTAAATTGTATAGGTGCACTAGTTCGCCAAGAGATGGTGATACAAGTGCAATATGGATGGTAGATATAGGTTTTTGTAATCTGAAAATATAAAAACAGCAAGGTAACAAGTGGTAGAAGTGAGCGTAAATGGTATTGCAATGATAGGAAACAAGGCCTAGGGTTCATACTTTCACTAGTGCAAGTTCACTCAAAAATAATAACATAGATAGATCATATAAAAAGCCCTCAACATGCAACTGAAGGAAATATGCCCTAGAGGCAATAATAAAGTTATTATTTATTTCCTTATATCATGATAAATGTTTATTATTCATGCTAGAATTGTATTAACCGGAAACATAATACATGTGTGAATACATAGACAAAGCAGTGTCACTAGTATGCCTCTACTTGACTAGCTCGTTAATCAAAGATGGTTATGTTTCCTAACCATAGACATGAGTTGTCATTTGATTAACGGGATCACATCATTCGGAGAATGATGTGATTGACATGACCCATTCCGTTAGCCTAGCACTTGATCGCTTAGTATGCCGCTATTGCTTTCTTCATGACTTATACATGTTCCTCGTAACTATGAGATTATGCAACTCCCGTTTACTGTGAGGAACACTTTGGTGCTACCAAACGTCACAACGAATCGGGTGATTATAAAGGAGTACTACAGGTGTCTCCAAAGGTACTTGTTGGGTTGGCGATTTCGAGATTAGGTTTTGTCACTCCGATTGTGGGAGAGGTATCTCTAGACCTTCTCGGTAATACACATCACTTAAGCCTTGCAAGCATTACAACTAATGAGTTAGTTGTGAGATGATGTATTACGGAACGAGTAAAGAGACTTACCGTAGCGAGATTGAACTAGGTATTGGATACCGACGATCGAATCTCGGGTAAGTAACATACCGATGACAAAGGGAACAACGTATGTCGTTATGCGGTTTGACCGATAAAGATCTTCGTAGAATATGTAGGAACCAATATGGGCATCCAGGTTCCGCTATTGGTTATTGACCGAGAATGGTTCTAGGTCATGTCTACATAGTTCTCGAACCCGTAGGGTCCGCACGCTTAAAGTTTCGATGACAGTTATATTATGAGTTTATGAGTTTTGATGTACCGAAGGAGTTCGGAGTCCCGGATGAGATCGGGGACATGACGAGGAGTCTCGAAATGGTCGAGACGTAAAGATCGATATATTGGACGACTATATTCGAGTTCGGAAAGGTTCCGAATGATTCGGTATTTTTCGGAGTACCGGTAGTTACGGAGAAGCAATGGGCCTTGATGGGCTTTAGTGGAAAGAGGAGAAAGGGCCAAAGGGGCTGCTGCGCCCCCTCCCTCTGGTCCGAATTGGACTAGGGAAAGGGGCCGGCCACCTTTCCTTCTCCTCCACTTCCTTCTCCTTCCTCCCTCTTGGTGGACTCCTACTAGGACTTGGAATCCTAGTAGGACTCCACATCTTGCGCGCCTCCTCCCTTGGCCGCCACCTCCTCCTTGCTCCTTTATATACGGGGCAAGGGGCACCCCAACACACAAGTTGATCTACGGATCTTTCCTTAGCCGTGTGGTGCCCCTTCCACCATATTCCACTTCGGGTCATATCGTCAGAGAGCTTAGGCGAAGCCCCGCGCCGGAGAAGTCATATCGTCAGCAGTTGCTTAGCGAAGCCCTCGCCGGTGGAGCATCAACATCGTCATCACGCCGCCGTCGTCTTGTGGAACTCATCCCCGACACTTTGCTGGATCGGAGTCCGGGATCGTCATCGAGCTGAACGTGTGCAGAACTCGGAGGTGCCGTACGTTCGGTACTTGGATCGGTCGGATCGTGAAGACGTACGACTACATCAACCGCGTTGTTATAACGCTTCCGCTTTCGGTCTACGAGGGTACGTGGACAAACACTCTCCCCTCTCGTTGCTATGCCATCACCATGGTCCTGTGTGTGCGTAGGGAAATTTTTTGAAATTACTACGTTCCCCAACAGTGGTATCAGAGCCTAGGTTTTATGCGTTGATGTCATATGCACGAGTAGAACACAAGTGAGTTGTGGACGATACAAGTCATACTGCCTACCAGCATGTCATACTTTGGTTCAGCGGTATTGTTGGACGAGACGATCCGGACCAACCTTACGCGTACTCTTCCACAGCGAGACCGGTTCCCTCGACGTGCTTTGCACATAGATGGCTTGCGGAAGACTGTCTCTCCAACTTTAGTTGAACTGAGTGTGGCTACGCCCGGTCCTTGAGAAGGTTAAAGCGGAGTCTATTTGACAAACTATCGTTGTGGTTTTGATGCGTAGGTAAGAACGGTTCTTGCTCAGCCCGTAGCAGCCACGTAAAACTTGCAACAACAAAGTAGAGGACGTCTAACTTGTTTTTGCAGGCATGTTGTGATGTGATATGGTCAAGACGTGATGCTATATTTTATTGTATGAGATGATCATGTTTTGTAACCGAAGTTATCGGCAATCGGCAGGAGCCATATGGTTGTCGCTTATTGTATGAAATGCAACGCCATGTAATTGCTTTACTTTATCACTAAGGAGTAGCGATAGTCGTAGAAGCAATAGTTGGCGAGACGACAACGATGCTACGATGGAGATCAAGGTGTCGCGCCGGTGACAATGGTGATCATGATTTGCTTGGCGATGGAGATCACAAGCACAAGATGATGATGACCATATCATATCACTTATATTGATTGCATGTGATGTTTATCCTTTATGCATCTTATCTTGCTTTGATTGACGGTAGCATTATAAGATGATCTCTCACTAAAATTATCAAGAAGTGTTCTCCCTAAGTATGCACCATTGCGAAAGTTCGTAGTACCCAGACACCACGTGATGATCGGGTGTGATAAGTTCTACGTCCATCTACAACGGGTGCAAAACAGTTGCACACGCGGAATACTCAGGTTAAACTTGGACGAGCCCGGCATATAATGTATATGGCCTCGGAACACGGAGACCGAAAGGTCGAACGTGAATCATATAGTAGATATGATCAACATAATGATGTTCACCATTGAAACTACTCCGCCTCACGTGATGATCGGACATGGTTTAGTTGATTTGGATCACGTAATCACTTAGATGACTAGAGAGATGTCTATCTAAGTGGGAGTTCTTAAGTAATATGATTAATTGAACTTTAATTTATCATGAACTTAGTCCCGTAGTATTTTGCAAATTATGTTGTAGATCAATAGCTCGCGTTGTTGCTTCCCTATGTTTTATATGTGTTCCTAGAGAAAATTGTATTGAAAAATGTTAGTAGCAATGATGCGGATTGGATCCGTGATCTGAGGTTTATCCTCATTGCTGCACGTAAGAATTATGTCCTTAATGCACCGCTAGGTGATGCACCTATTGCAGGAGCAAATGCAGACGTTATGAACGCGTTTGGCTAGCTCAATATGATGACTACTTGATAGTTTAGTGCACCATACTTAACGGCTTAGAATCGGGACTTCAAAGACGTTTTGAACGTCATGGACCATATGAGATGTTCCAGAGTTGAAGTTAATATTTCAAGCAAATACCCGAGTTGAGAGATATGAAATCTCCAACAAAGTTCTATAGCTAAAAGATGGAGGAGAATCGCTCAACTAGTGAGCATGTTCTCGCATTGTGCCGGTACTTCAATCGCTTGAATCAAGTGGGAGTTAATCTTCCGAGATAAGATAGTGATTGATGTAATTCTCTAGTCACCATCACTAAGTTACTAGAACTTCGTGATGAACTATAGTATGCAAGGGATGACGAAAACAATTCCCGAGCTCTTCGTGATGTTGAAATCGACGAAGGTAGAAATCGAGAAAGAGCATCAAGTGTTGATGATTGACAAGACCACTAGTCTCAAGGAAAAGGGCAAAGGGAAGAAGGGGAACTTCAAGAAGAACGGCAAGCAAGTTGCTGCTCGAGTGAAGAAGCCCAAGTCTGGACCTGAGCAAGAGACTAAGTGCTTTTGCTGCAATGGAACTGGTCACTAGAAGCGGAACTACCCCAAGTTTTTGGCGGATAAGAAGGATGGCAAAGTGAACAAAGGTATATTTGATATACAGATTATTGATGTGTATTTTACTAGTGTTCATAGCAACCCCTCGGTATTTGATCTTTGGTTCGGTTGCTAAGAGTAGTAACTTGAAACGGGAGTTGCCGAATGAACAGAAACTAGTTGAAGGAGAAGTGACGATGAGTGTTGGAAGTAGTCCCAAGATTGATATGATCATCATCGCACACTCCCTATACTTTCGGGATTAGTGTGGAACCTAAATAAGTGTTATTTGGTGTTGAGCATAAATATGATTTGATCATGTTTATTGCAATACGGTTATTCATTTAAGTAAGAGAATAAATTGTTGTTCTGGTTACATGAATAAAACCTTATATGGTTACACACCCAATGAAAATGGTTCATTGGATCTCGATCATAGTAATACACATATTCATAATATTGGAACCAAAAGATGCAAAGTTAATAATGATAGTGCAACTTATTTGTGGTAATTGCCGTTTAGGTCATATTGGTGTAAAGCGCATGAAGAAAACTCCATGCTGATGGACTTTTGGAATCACTTGATTATGAATCATTTGATGCTTGCGAACCGTGCCTTTTGGGCAAGATGACTAAAACTCCGCTTCTCCGGAACAATGGAACAAGCTTCTGACTTATTGGAAATAATACATACCGATGTATGCGATTCAATAAGTATTGATGCTCGTGGCAAGTATCATTATTTTCTGACCTTCACAGATGATTTGAGCAGATATGCGTATATCTTCTTGATGAAACATAAGTCTGAAATAGTTGAAAAGTTCAAAGAATTTCAGAGTGAAGTAGAAAATCATCGTAACAAGAAAATAAAGTTTACGTGATCTGATCGTGAGATGAATATTTGAGTTCTGAGTTTGGTCTTCAATTAAAACAAAGTGGAATAGTTTCACAGCTCACGCCACCGGAACACCACAACGTTATGGTGTGTCCGAACGTCAGAACCGCACTTTATTGGATATGATGCGATCTATGATGTCTCTTATCGGTTTACCACTATCGCTTTTGGGGTTATGCATTAGAGACAAATGCATTCACGCTTAATAGGGCACCATCTAAATCCGTTGAGGCGACACCGTATGAACTATGGTTTAAACAAGAAACCTAAGCTGTCGTTTCTTAAAGTTTGGAGTTGTGATACTTATGTGAAAAAGGTTTCACCTGATAAGCTCGAACCCAAATCGGAGAAGTGCGTCTTCATAGAATACCCAAAGGCAACTATTGGGTACACCTTCTATCACAGATCCGAAGGCAAGTTATTCGTTGCTAAGGTGGATCCTTTCTAGAGAAGAAGTTTCTCTCGAAAGAAGTGAGTGGGAGGAAAGTAGAACTTGATGAGGTAATTGTACCTTCTCCCTTATTGGAAAGTAGTTCATCACGTAAATCAGTTCCGGTGATTCCTACACCAATTAGTGAGGAAGTTAATGATGATGATCATGAAACTTCAGATCAAGTTGCTACCAAACCTCGTAGGTCTTCCAGAGTAAGATCCGCACCAGAGTGGTACGGTAATCATGTTCTGGAAGTCATGTTACTAGACCATGATGAACCTACGAACTATGAGGAAGCGATGATGAGCCCAGATTCCGCGAAATGGCTTGAGGCCATAAAATCTGAGATAGGATCCATGTATGAGAACAAAGTATGGACTTTGATTGACTTGCTCGATGATCAGCAAGCCATGTTAAATAAATGGATCTTCAAGAGGAAGACGGACATTGATAGTAGTGTTACTATCTACAAAGCTCGACTTGTCACAAAAGGTTTTCGACAAGTTCAAGGTGTTGACTACAATGAGATTTTCTCAAACTGTAGCGATTCTTAAGTCTGTCCGAATCACGTTAGCAATTGCCACATTTTATGAAATCTGGCAAATGGATGTCAAAACTACATTCTTTAATGGATTTATTAAAGAAGAGTTGTATATGATGCAACCGTAAGGTTTTGTCAATCCTAAAGGAGCTAACAAAATGTGCAAGCTTCAGCGATCCATCTATGGACTGGTGCAAGCATCTCGAGTTGGAATAAACGCTTTGATAGTGTGATCAAAGCATATGGTTTTATACAGACTTTTGGAGAAGCCTCAGATTTACAAGAAAGTGAGTGGGAGCACTACAAAGCATTTACGATAAGTATATGTGAATGACATATTGTTGATCGTAAATAATGTAGAATTATTCTGCAAAGCATAAAGGAGTATTTGAAAGGAGTTTTTCAAAGAAGGACCTCGGTGAAGCTGCTTACATATTGAGCATCAAGATCTATAGAGATAGATCAAGACGCTTGATAAGTTTTTCAATAAGTACATACCTTGTCAAGATTTTGAAGTAGTTCAAAATGGAACAGTCAAAGAAAAGTTCTTGCGTGTGTTGCAAAACGTATGAAATTGAGTAAGACTCAAATCCCGAACACGGCAGAAAATAGAAAAGAGAATGAAAGTCATTCCCTATGCCTCAGTCATAGGTTCTATAAAGTATGCTATGCTATGTACCAGACCTATTGTATACCTTGCTCCGAATTTGGCAAGGGGTACAATAGTGATCTAGGAGTAGATCATCGGACATTGGTCAAAGACATCCTTAGTGAGGACTAAGGAAATATTTCTCGATTATGGAGGTGATAAAAGAGCCCGTCGTAAAGGGTTACGTCGATGCAAGTTTTAACACTAATCTAGATGACTCAATCTCAATCTGGATACATATTAAAAGTGGGAGCAATTAGCTAGAGTAGCTCCATGCGAGCATTGTAGATATAGAAATTTGCAAAATACTCACGGCTCGAATGTATAGCAGACCCGTTGACTAAAATTATCTCACAAGCAAAACATGATCACACCTTAGTACTCTTTGGGTGTTAATCACATAGCAATGTGAACTAGATTATCGACTCTAGTAAACCCTTTGGGTGTTGGTCACATGTCGATGTGAACTATGGGTGTTAACCACATATAGATGTGAACTATTGATGTTAAATCACATGGCGATGTGAACTAGATTATTGACTCTAGTGCAAGTGGGAGATCAAGGAAATATGCCCTAGAGGCAATAATAAAGTTATTATTTATTTCCTTATATCATGATAAATGTTTATTATTCATGCTAGAATTGTATTAACCGGAAACATAATACATGTGTGAATACATAGACAAACAGAGTGTCACTAGTATGCCTCTACTTGACTAGCTCGTTAATCAAAGATGGTTATGTTTCCTAACCATAGACATGAGTTGTCATTTGATTATCGGTATCACATCATTCGGAGAATTCTGTGATTGACATGACCATTTACGTTAGCCTAGCACGTGATCGTTTAGTATGCTGCTATTGCTTTCTTCATGACTTATACATGTTCCTGTAACTATGAGATTATGCAACTCCGTTTACGGAGGAACACTTTGGGTGCTACCAAACGTCACAACGTAATCGGGTGATTATAAAGGAGTACTACAGGTGTCTCCAAAGGTACTTGTTGGGTTGGCGTATTTCGAGATTAGGTTTTGTCACTCCGATTGTCGGAGAGGTACCTCTAGGCCTTCTCGGTAATACACATCACTTAAGCCTTGCAAGCATTACAACTAATGAGTTAGTTGTGAGATGATGTATTACGGAACGAGTAAAGAGACTTACCGTGCCAGATTGAACTAGGTATTGGATACCGACAATCGAATCTCGGGTAAGTAACATACCGATGACAAAGGGAACAACGTATGTCGTTATGCGGTTTGACCGATAAAGATCTTCGTAGAATATGTAGGAACCAATATGGGCATCCAGGTTCCGCTATTGGTTATTGACCGAGAATGGTTCTAGGTCATGTCTACATAGTTCTCGAACACGTAGGGTCCGCACACTTAAAGTTTCGATGACAGTTATATTATGAGTTTATGAGTTTTGATGTACCGAAGGAGTTCGGAGTCCCGGATGAGATCGGGGACATGACGAGGAGTCTCGAAATGGTCGAGACGTAAAGATCGATATATTGGACGACTATATTCGAGTTCGGAAAGGTTCGAATGATTCGGTATTTTTCGAGTACCGTAGTTACGGGAGAAGCAATGGGCCTTGATGGGCTTTAGTGGAAAGAGGAGAAAGGGCCAAAGGGGCTGCTGCGCCCCCCCCTCCCCTCTGGTCCGAATTGGACTAGGGAAAAGGGGGCCGGCCACCTTTCCTTCTCCACTTCCTTCTCCCTTCCTCCCCTCTTGGTGGACTCCTACTAGGACTTGGAATCCTAGTAGGACTCCACATCTTGGTGCGCCTCCTCCTTGGCGGCCACCTCCTCCTTGCTCCTTTATATACGGGGGCAAGGCACCCCAGAACACACAAGTTGATCTACGGATCTTTCCTTAGCCGTGTCGGTGCCCCTTCCACCATATTCCACTTCGGTCATATCGTCAGAGAGCTTAGGCGAAGCCTGCGCGGAGAAGTCATATCGTCGCGGTGCTTAGGCGAAGCCCTGCGCCGGTGGAGCATCAACATCGTCATCACGCCGTCGTCTTGTGGAACTCATCCCCGACACTTTGCTGGATCGGAGTCCGGGATCGCCATCGAGCTGAGCGTGCAGAACTCCGGAGGTGCCGTGACGTTCGGTGCTTGGATCGGTCGGATCGTGAAGACGCATTTACTACATCAACCGCGTTGTTATAACGCTTCCGCTTTCGGTCTACGAGGGTACGTGGACAAACACTCTCCCCTCTCGTTGCTATGCCATCACCATGGTCCTGTGTGTGCGTAGGGAAATTTTTTGAAATTACTACGTTCCCCAACAGCAACAAAGAGTCACTCCAAAGCCACTAATAGCGGAGAACAAACGTAGAGATTATGGTAGGGTACGAAACCACCTCAAAGCTATTCTTTCGGATCGATCTATAAAAGAGTTCATACTAGAATAACACCTTAAGACACAAATCAATCAAAACCCTAATGTCACCTAGACACTCCATTGTCACCTCAAGTATCCGTGGGCATGATTATACGATATGCATCACACAATCTCAGATTCATCCAACCAACACAAAGTACTTCAAAGAGTGCCCCAAAGTTTCTACTGGAGAGTCAAGAACGTGTGCCAACCCCTACGCATAGGTTCATGGGTGGAACCCGCAAGTTGGTCACCAAAACATACATCAAGAGGCACATGATATCCCATTGTCACCACAGATAAACACGTCAAGACATACATCAAGTGTTCTCATAAAAGACTCAATCCGATAAGATAACTTCAAAGGCGAAACTCAATTCATCACAAGAGAGTAGAGGGGGAGAAACATCATAAGATCCAACTACAATAGCAAAGCTCGGGATACATCAAGATTGTGCCATAGAGGGGACACGAGAGAGAACACGAGAGAGAGAGAGAGAGAGAGAGAGAGAGAGATCAAACACATAGCTACTGGTACATACCCTCGGCCCCGAGGGTGAACTACTCCCTCCTCGTCATGGATAGCGCCGGGATGATGAAGATGGCCACCAGTGATGGGTTCCCCCTCCGGCAGGGTGCCGGAACGGACTCCCGAGAGGTTCTTGGTGGCTACAGAGGCTTGCGGCGGCGGAACTTCCGATCTACCTTCTCCGTGGATGTTTTTAGGGTACGTGGGACTATATAGGCGAAAGAAGTCGGTCGGGGGAGCCTCGAGGGGCCCACGAGACAGGGGGCGCGCCCTACAGGGGGGGCCCGCTGTTGGAAATATGCCCTAGAGGCAATAATAAAATGGTTATTATTATATTTATTTGTTCATGATAATTGTCTATTATTCATGCTATAATTGTGTTATCCCGAAATCGTAATACATGTGTGAATACATAGACCACAACGTGTCCCTAGTGAGCCTCTAGTTGACTAGCTCATTGATCAACAGATAGTCGTGGTTTCCTGACTATGGACATTGAATGTCATTGATAACGGGATCACATCATTAGGAGAATGATGTGATGGACAAGACCCAATCCTAAGCATAGCACAAAGATTGTGTAGTTCGTTTGCTAGAGCTTTTCCAAATGTCAAGTATCATTTCCTTAGACCATGAGATTGTGCAACTCCGGATACCGTAGGAGTGCTTTGGGTGTGCCAAACGTCACAACGTGAATCGGGTGGCTATAAAGGTGCACTACGGGTATCTCCGAAAGTGTCTCATTGGGTTGTACCGAATCGAGACTAGGATTTGTCACTCCGTATGACGGGGAGGTATCTCTGGGCCCACTCGGTAATGAGTCATCATAATGAGCTCAATGTGACCAATTGTCTGGTCACGGGATCATGCATTACGGTACGAGTAAAGTGACTTGCCAGTAACAAGATTGAACAAGGTATTGGGATACCGACGATCGAGTCTCGGGCAAGTAACGTATCGATTGACAAAGGGAATTGTATACGGGATTGATTGAATCCTCGACATTGTGGTTCATCCGATGAGATCATCGAGGAGCATGTGGGAGCCAACATGGGTATCCAGATCCCGCTGTTGGTTATTGACCGGAGAGTCGTCTCGGTCATGTTTGCATGTCTCCCGAACCCGTAGGGTCTACACACTTAAGGTTCGGTGACGCTAGGGTTGTAGAGATATTAATATGCAGTAACCCGAAAGTTGTTCGGAGTCCCGGATGAGATCCCGGACGTCACGAGGAGTTTCGGAATGGTCTGGAGGTAAAGATTTATATATAGGAAGTCAAGTTTCGGCCATCGGGAAGGTTTCGGGGGTAATCGGTATTGTACCGGGACCACCGGAAGGGTCCCGGGGGTCCACCGGGTGGGGCCACCTATCCCGGAGGGCCCCATGGGCTGAAGTGGGGAGGGAACCAGCCCCTGGTGGGCTGGTGCGCCCCCCTTGGGCCTCCCCCTGCGCCTAGGGCAGGAAACCCTAGGGGTGGGGGCGTCCCCCCTTGGCTTGGGGGGCAAGCCACCCCCTTGGCCGCCGCCCCCCTTTGGAGATCCCATCTCCTAGGGCCGGCGCCCCCCCCCCAGGGGCCCTATATATAGTGGGGGGAGGGAGGGTAGCCGGACCCTAGCCCTTGGCGCCTCCCTCTCCCTCTCCAACACCTCCTCCTCTCCGTAGAGCTTGGCGAAGCCCTGCCGAGATCCCCGCTGCATCCACCACCACGCCGTCGTCTTCTTTGGATCTCCATCAACCTCTCCTTCCCCCTTGCTGGATCAAGAAGAAGGAGACGTCTTCCCCAACCGTACGTGTGTTGAACGCGGAGGTGTCGTCCGTTCGGCACTCGGTCATCGGTGATTTGGATCACGACGAGTACGACTCCATCAACCCCGTTCTCTTGAACGCTTCCGTTTGCGATCTACAAGGGTATGTAGATGCACTCCTTTTCCCCTCGTTGCTAGATAACTCCATAGATTGATCTTGGTGAAGCGTAGAAATTTTTTGATTTCTGCTACGTTCCCCAACACGCGCCCTCCTATCTCGTGGCTGCCTCGAGGATCTTCTGACGCGAACTCCAAGTCTCCAGGATCATATTCTTCCAAAAAATCACGCTGCCGAAGGTTTCATTCCGTTTGGACTCCGTTTGATATTCCTTTTCCTTGAAATACTGAAACATGCAATAAAACAGCAATATGGGTTGGGCCTCCGGTTAATAGGTTAGTCCCAAAAGTAATATAAAAGTGTATAATAAAGCCCATAATCATTCAAAACAGGTAATATAATAGCATGGAACAATAAAAAATTATAAATACGTTGGAGACGTATCAGGGTTCTGTGACGCCTTTGTCTGGTCGTTGAACACAAACGAAGTACGCGAAGTTGCAGCTATGGCGAACTTTTAATCTAAACAAAACCCAAAGTCTAAACGGTGCCCTAAGGGCTATATATATGGAGGAAGAGGGGGGAATTTCGTGGCCCTTGGGAAGGGGTCCGAAACCAACCCTATCTCTTGTTTCCCCACACATACGGACTCTAAAAACAACCTATACTTATGTATTTCGAAATTACATGGGCTTGGTCCAATAATAAGGTGACGCAGCACCTAGAATAGTCTCTGGACGAAATTTATGAAGTGGCATCTTGTATATTTCGTCCAAGGCTTCATGCACTCATTATGGTGGCTTCAAAGTCCTGAAATCATCACTTGTAACTCCGTTCTTGTTCCCCTTGCGCATGCCATCCTCTCCATGCTTGGTCTTGCTCCAGTGTTCATTCCTCTTATCCATGCCAGGCCCTTCATTTGTAAGCAAAACAAATGTATCAAATTTAGACAGCATCATATTCTCATGAACATTAGAATCATTACCAAGAAACGTAAGTACCTGAAAATTTAATTGGTGTGCGCGAGCTCTAGTAATTGGTCCAGTATATGTAGCAGTAGGGGTTGTCGGTGCAACAATGGTATTGATGTCCTCATCAATAAATATTTTTAGTAGGTGCAGTAGGTTGAGGAGCAACTCTTTGTGCTTCCAGTCGAGGTGCAAATACCCTCAACAAACCCCTCAAAGGATTGTTTTCCATAATGACAAGTGACAGTAAATTTCAGCATCTAATATAAATATTTCCTTACCAAATTCCACTCACCAAAGGCGCTTCACTCCCAGGCAATGGCGCTAGAAAAGAGTCTTGATGACCCACAAGTATAGGGGATTAATCATAGTCCTTTCGATAAGTAAGAGTGCCGAACCAAACAAGGTATTGTCTACAAACACTGAAATTATTGGTAACAAATAGTTTGGTAGCAAGGTAATTTGTAACGATCAAACGGTAACAAAGGTGCAGCAAGGTAGCCCAATACTTTTTGTAGCAAAGGACAGGTCGGAATGGTCTCTTATAATAGGCAACGCGTTCTTGAGGACACACAGGAATTCCATCTAGTCACTTTCATCATGTTTGTTTGATCCATGTTCGCTACTTCTATAATTTGATAAGTGGGTGGACTGGTGCTTGGGTTCTATTCTTACTTGAACAAGCCCGCCACTTATGATTACTCCCTCTCGCAAGCGTCCATAATTACAAAAGAAGAATTAAGATAAATCTAACCATCTCGATCCAAATCAGCCCCTTACGGAATAGCGCATAAACTAGGGTTTAAGCTTCTGTCATTCTAGAAACCCATCATCTAATAAATACTCCACTATGCCTTCCCTTAGGCCCAAATATGGTGAAGTGTCATGTAGTCGATGTTCACATAACACCACTAAGGGGATCACAACATACATATCATCAAAATATGGAACGAATACCGAATTCACATGATTACTTATGACAAGACTTCTCCCATGTCCTCAAGAACAAAAGTAACTACTCACAAATCATATTCATGTCCAAGATCAGAGGGGTATTGAATATCGTTAAGGATTTGAACATATAATCTTCCACCAAATAAACCAACTAGCATCAACTACAAGATGTAATCAACACTACTAGCAACCCACATGTACCAATATGAGGTTTTGAGACTAAGATTGAATACAAGAGATGAACTAGGGTTTGAGACGAGATGGTGCTGGTGAAGATGTTGATGAATATTGGTCCTCCCACGTTGAGAGGGTTGTTGATGATGTTGATGGCTTCGATTTCCCCCTCCCGGAGGGAAGTTTCCCCGGCGGAATTGCTCCGCCAGAGAGAAAAAGTGCTCCTGCCCAGGTTCCGCCTCGAGATGGTGGTGCTTCGTCCCGAAACCTTCCTTTTAATTTTTCTAGGTCAAATGGCATCATATAGCAGAAGATGGGCTTCGGAGGCCTGCCAGGGACCCCACAAGCTCATGGGGCACGCCTGGTGGACTCCCGTCTATTGATTCTTTCACCAATATATTTTTATATATTTCAAAACAATTCTCCGTCAATTTTCTGCTCATTTGGAGTTGTGCGGAAAAGGTGTCTCTGATATAGCCCTTTCCGGTCCAGAATTCGGACTACCGGCAATCTCCCTCTTCATGTGATGCTTGCAAAATAAGAGAGAAGAGGCATAATGTAACGCCCCGGATTCGTTGCGCCAGGTGTCTCCCAGTTATTCGTCATCGTTGCCATGTCATTTGCTTGCGTGTTGCATTTTGCCATGTCATCATCTGAATTTCATCTGCATGTTTTTCAAAACTTGCATCCGTTCGGGTTCCCCCAGTTCTCTCCGTTGTCCGTTCGGGCTCCAGTCACACTTGCACGCGCCCGAGGCACCTCCGAAATATTATTTTATTAGTGGCATAAAAATGTTCTCGGAATGGGTCGAAACTTGGCATGCGATCTTATTTTAGTGTAGACAGAGCGCCTGTCAAGTTTAAATCGCATTCGAGCTCGCTTGATCGCCCAACCCCATCCGTAGCGACACCGTTGTCGGTTTATTAAATCGGACGTTTTCGGTCTCCGGAAACCCATGCTGGGTTGCCCTCTCTTCTCTCCTCTCAGCCCAAATCCTCTCTTCACAGCCCACCTTGGCCCAGCCTACCTCTCCTCGCGTTCGGAACCGCCCGATCGCGATCGGAGGGTCCGAAAACCCCCCAGACCAAACCCTAGCCAAAAACTGCTATATATAGCCTCCTTCCCCTTCCATTTCTGGAAAAACCTAGCCCCCCTCGAAATCCAGCTACCGCCAGCCTCCTCCCACCTCCTCCTCGTTTTCAGCGCCGGCCGACCCTGCCCTGCCACTTGTCGCCGCCGCTGCCACGCCCTTCGGCCTATCCCACGCCGCCACATCGCCCTCCCCGCCGTCCGCAGCCACTTGGGAGCTGCCACGCGTCCCCGCAGCCCTCCTCCCACCTTCCGCGGCCCTGCAGGCCAGGCGCCCGCCTGGCCCGAGCCGCCCGCCGCCCGGCCATGCGCCGCCTTGCCGAGCGTCCGCTCTCCTCGTCCCCAAGCCAGGAGGGCTTGGCCGCGCTCGATCCGGCCTCGCCGGAAGCGTCCAGCGTCGCCGTCCTCTGTCGCCGCCGGCTGGCTCCTTCGCCGCCGATCCCCAGGCCAGATCCGCCGCCCTCTACTTCTTCTTCCTCTTTTTTCTCTCTCTCCCTCACCCGATCTCTCTCCCTCTCTCTCCCCACTGCAGATCCGCCGCCGTCGGGGCTCGGCACCTCGCCGCCGGTCTCCTCCAGCCGGATCCGCCCGGGATCCGCCAGATCTGAGCCCTGGGCGCCCGTTCCCGGCCTCCCCACGCATGCCCTCGCCGGAGATGGCCCCTCCCCGCCGGCGCCGCCATGGCCTCGAGGAGGACGCGCCTCTACGCCCCTCGTGGACCCCGACGCCCCACGTCCGCGTGGGCCTCCTCCCGCGCGGTGCCTCGTGGGCCCCGGCCCAGAACCCCGCCGGCCCGATCTGAAGGAAATATGCCCTAGAGGCAATAATAAAGTTATTATTTATTTCCTTATATCATGATAAATGTTTATTATTCATGCTAGAATTGTATTAACCGGAAACATAATACATGTGTGAATATATATAGACAAACAAAGATGTCACTAGTATGCCTCTACTTGACTAGCTTGTTAATCAAAGATGGTTATGTTTCCTAACCATGAACAAGGAGTTGTTATTTGATTAACAAGGTCACATCATTAGTAGAATGATCTGATTGACATGACCCATTCCGTTAGCTTAACACTTGATCGCTTAGTATGTTAATGCTTTCTTCATGACCCATACATGTTCCTCGTAACTATGAGATTATGCAACTCCCGTTTACGGAGGAACACTTTGGGTGCTACCAAACGTCACAACGTAATCGGGTGATTATAAAGGAGTACTACAGGTGTCTCCAAAGGTACTTGTTGGGTTGGCGTATTTCGAGATTAGGTTTTGTCACTCCGATTGCTCGGAGAGGTATCTCTAGGCCTTCTCGGTGATACACATCACTTAAGCCTTGCAAGCATTACAACTAATGAGTTAGTTGTGAGATGATGTATTACGGAACGAGTAAAGAGACTTACCGTAACGAGATTGAACTAGGTATTGGATACCGACGATCGAATCTCGGGTAAGTAACATACCGATGACAAAGGGAACAACGTATGTCGTTATGCGGTTTGACCGATAAAGATCTTCGTAGAATATGTAGGAACCAATATGGGCATCCAGGTTCCGCTATTGGTTATTGACCGAGAATGGTTCTAGGTCATGTCTACATAGTTCTCGAACCCGTAGGGTCCGCACGCTAACGCTTCGATGACGATTCATAATGAGTTTATAAGTATTGATGCACCAAGGTTGTTCGAGTCCGGATGTGATCACGGACATGACGAGGAGTCTCGAAATGGTCGAGACATAAAGATTGATATATTGGAAGCCTACATTTGGACATCGGAAAGGTTCCGAGTGAAATCGGAATTCTGAGTAACGGAGGTTACCGAACCCCCGAACTACATGGGCCCATAGTGGGCCTTGGAGGAAAGGAGAAGGGCAGCCCTAGGTGGTCGCGCCCCCTTCCCCTAGTCCTATTAGGACTAGGAAAGGTGGGCCGCCCCTCTCTCTTCCTCCTCAGGAATCCTAATCCAACTAGGATTGGAGGGGAGTCCTACTCCGGAGGGAGTAGGACTCCTTGCGCGCCTCCCCCTTGGGCCGGCAACCTCCCCTTGGCTCCTTTATATATGAGGCGGGGGCACCCCAAGACACGTAAGTTGATCTACGGATCTTTCCTTAGCCGTGTCTGCGGTGCCCCTTCCACCATATTCCACTTCGGTCATATCGTCAGAGAGCTTAGGCGGCCTCGCCGGAGAAGTCATATCGTCGCAGTGCTTAGGCGAAGCCCTGCGTCGGTGGAGCATCAACATCGTCATCACGCCCGTCGTCTTGTGGAACTCATCCCGACACTTTGCTGGATCGGAGTCCGGGATCGTCATCGAGCTGAACGTGTGCGTAACTCGGAGGTGCCGTGACGCTCGGTGCTTGGATCGGTCGGATCGTGAAGACGTCTGACTACATCAACCGCGTTGTTATAACGCTTCCGCTTTCGGTCTCACGAGGGTACGTGGACGGACACTCTTCCTCTCGTTGCTATGCCATCACCATGGTCTTGCGTGATCGTAGGAAATTTTTTGAAATTACTACGTTACCCAACAGTGGCATCCGAGCCTAGTTTTATGCGTTGATGTCATATGCACGAGTAGAACACAAGTGAGTTGTGGACGATACAAGTCATCGCCTACCAAAGCATGTCATACTTTGGTTCAGCGGTATTGTTGGACGAGACGATCCGGACCAACCTTACGCCAGACGCTTACGCGAGACCGTTCCCTCGACGTGCTTTGCACATAGATGGCTTGCGGAAGACCGCCTCTCCAACTTTAGTTGAACTGAGTGTGGCTACGCCCGATCCTTGAGAAGGTTAAAAGCGGAGTCTATTTGACAAACTATCGCTGTGGTTTTGATGCGTAGGTAAGAACGGTTCTTGCTCAGCCCGTAGCAGCCATCGTAAAACTTGCAACAACAAAGTAGAGGACGTCTAACTTGTTTTTGCAGGGCATGTTGTGATGTGATATGGTCAAGACGTGATGCTATATTTTATTGTATGAGATGATCATGTTTTGTAACCGAAGTTATCGGCAATCGGCGAAAGCCATATGGTTGTCGCTTATTGTATGCAATGCAATCGCGATGTAATGCTTTACTTTATTACTAAGCGGTAGTGATAGTCGTGGAAGCATAAGATTGGCGAGACGACAACGATGCTACGATGGAGATCAAGGTGTCGCGCGGTGACGATGGTGATCATGACGGTGCTTGGCGATGGAGATCACAAGCACAAGATGATGATGACCATATCATATCACTTATATTGATTGCATGTGATGTTTATCCTTTATGCATCTTATCTTGCTTTGATTGTGGTAGCATTATAAGATGATCTCTCACTAAAATTATCAAGAAGTGTTCTCCTCGAGTATGCACCGTTGCCAAAGTTCGTAGTACCCGGACACCACCGATGATCGGGTGTGATAAGTTCTACGTCCATCTACAACGGGTGCAAAACAGCTTGCACACGCGGAATACTCGTGTTAAACTTGACGAGCCTAGCATATAACAGATATGGCCTCGAACACGGAGACCGAAGGTCGAACGTGAATCATATAGTAGATATGATCAACATAGTGATGTTCACCGTTGAAACTACTCCGTCTCACGTGATGATCGGACACGGTTTAGTTGATATGGATCACGTGATCACTTAGATGACTAGAGAGATGTCTGTCTAAGTGGGAGTTTTTAATATGATTAATTGAACTTAAATTTATCATGAACTTAGTACCGATAGTATTTTGCTTGTCTATGTTTACTGTAGATAGATGGCTCGTCTTTGTTGTTCCGTTGAATTTTAATGCGTTCCTTGAGAAAGCAAAGTTGAAAGATGATGGTAGCAATTACACGGACTGGGTCCAGAATTTGAGGATTATCCTCATTGCTGCACGTAAAAATTACGTCTGGAAGCACCGGGTGACAGAACTGCTGCAGATCTTTGAGCCGAAGTTATGAACGTCACGCAAAGCGTAGCTGATGACTACTCTATAGTTCGAGGTGCCATGCTTTACGGCTTAGAACCGGGTCTTCAACGACGTTTTGAACGTCATGGAGCATATGAGATGTTCCAGGAGTTGAAGTTAATATTTCAAGCAAATGCCCGGATTGAGAGATATGAAGTCTCCAATAAGTTCTATAGCTGCAAGATGGAGGAGAATAGTTACATCGGTGAGCACATACTCAAAATGTCCGGGTATAACAATCACTTAATTCAGCCGGGAGTTAATCTTCCGGATGATAGTGTCATTGATGTAATTCTCCAATCATCGCCACCAAGCTACAAGAGCTTTGTGATGAACTATAATATGCAAGGGATGACTAAGACAATTCACGAGCTCTTCGCAATGCTAAAAAGCAGCGGAGGTAGAAATCAAGAAAGAGCATCAAGTGTTGATGGTCAACAAGACCACTAGTTTCAAGAAAAGGGCAAAGGGAAGAAGAAGGAAACTTCAAAAGAACAGCAAGAAAGTTGCAGATCAAGAGAAGAAACCCAAGTCTAGACCTAAGCCCCGAATCGAGTGTTTTACCGCAAGCATCGGACCTTTGAAGCGGAACTGCCCCAAGTATTTGGCGGATAAAAGGATGGCAAGGTGAACAAAGGTATATGTGATATACATGTTATTGATGTGTACCTTACTAGAGCTCGTAGTAGCACACTGGTATTTGATACCGGTTACATTGCTAATATTTGCAACTCGAAGCAGGACTACTGAATAGACGAGCACCGCAAAGGACGAGGTGACGATGCGCGTGGGAAATGGTTCCAAAGTCAATGTGATCGCGGTCGGCACGCTACCTCTACATCTACCTTCGGGATTAGTTTTAGACCTAAATAATTGTTATTTGGTGCCAGCGTTGAGCATGAACATTATATCCGGATCTTGTTTAATGCGAGACGGTTATTCATTTAAATCGAGAGAATAATGGTTGTTCTATTTATATGAATAATATCTTTTATGGTCATGCACCCTTGAAGAATGGTCTATTCTTGTTGAATCTCGGCAAGAGTGATACACATATTCATAATGTTGAAGCCAAAAGATGCAAGAGTTGATAATGATAGTGCAACTTATTTGTGGCACCGCCGTTTAGGTCATATCGGTGTAAAAGCATGGAGAAACTCCATCTTGATGGGCTTCGGAATCACTTGATTATGAATCACTTGGTACTTATGTAACCGTGCCTCATGGGCAAGATGACAAAAACGCCGTTCTCCGGAACTATGGAGCGCGTAACCGATTTGTTGGAAATCATACATCTGATGTTTGTGGTCCAATGAATGTTGAGGCACGCCTTGGGTATCGTTATTTTCTCACCTTCACAGATGATTTGAGCAGATATGGGTATATCTACTTAATGAAACACAAATCTGAAACATTTGAAAAGTTCAAAGAATTTCATAGTGAAGTAGAAAATCATCGTAACAAGAAAATAAAATTCCTACGATCTGATCGTGGAGGAGAATATTTGAGTTACGAGTTTGGTTTACATTTGAAACAATGTGGAATAGTTTCGCAACTCACGCCACCGGAACACCACGGAGAAATGGTGTGTCCGAACGTCGTAATCGTACTTTACTAGATATGGTGCGATCAATGATGTCTATTTCCGATTTACCGCTATCGCTTTGGGGTTATGCTTTAGAGACGGCGCATTCACGTTAAATAGGACACCATCAAAATCCGTTGAGACGACGCCTTATGAACTGTGGTTTGGCAAGAAACCAAAGTTGTCGTTTCTTAAAGTTTGGGGCTGCGGCGCTTATGTAAAGAAACTTCAACCGGATAAGCTCGAACCCAAATCGGAAAAATGTGTCTTCATAGGATACCCAAAGGAGATCATGGGTACACCTTCTATCACAGATCGAAGGCAAGATTTTCGTTGCTAAATTCGGATCCTTTCTAGAGAAAGAGTTTCTCTCGAAAGAAGTGAGTGGGAGGAAAGTAGAACTTGATGAGATAATCATATCTGCTCCCTTATTGGAAAGTAGTTCATCACAAGAAATGGTTCTGTGACAACTACACCAATTAGTGAAGAAACTAATGATGATGATCATGAAGCTTGAGATCAAGTTACTCTTGAACCTCAGAGGGTCAACCAGAATAAAATACGCACTGCAGTGGTACGGTAATCCTATTCTCGGAAGTCAGGTTACTTGACCATGGCGAACCTACAAACTATGAAGAAGCGATGGTGAGCCCAGATTCCATAAAATGGCTGGAAGCCATGAAATCTGAGATGGGATCCATGTATGAGAACAAAGTATGGACTTTGGTTGACTTGCCCGATGATCGGCAAGCCATTTAAAATAAATGGATCTTTAAGAAGAAGGTACGCCGATGGTAATGTAACCGTCTACAAAGCTCGACTTGTTGCGTAAAGGTTTTCGACAAGTTCAAGGGGTTGACTACGATGAGACTTTCTCACCCATAGCGATGCTTAAGTCTGTCCGAATCATGTTAGCAATTGCCGCATTTTATGATTATGAAATTTGGCAAATGGATGTAAAAACTGCATTCTTGAATGGATTTCTAGAAGAAGAGTTGTATATGATGCAACCAGAAGGTTTTGTCGATCCAAAAGATGTTAACAAAGTGTGCAAGCTCCAAAGATCAATTTATGGTCTGGTGCAAGCCTCTCGGAGTTGGAATAAACGCTTTGATAGTGTGATCAAAGCATATGGGTTTATACAGACTTTTGGAGAAGCCACTATATACAAGAAAGTGAGTGCGAGCTCATAGCATTTCGATATTATATGTGGACGACATATTATTAATTGGAAATGATATAGAATTTCTGGATGGCATAAAAGGATACTTGAATAAAAGTTTTTCAATGAAAGACCTCGGTGAAGCTGCTTACATATTGGGCATCAAGATCTATAGAGATAGATCAAGACGCTTAATTGGACTTTCACAAAGCACATACCTTGATAAAATTTTGAAAAAGTTCAAAATGGATCGTGCAAAGAAAGGTTTTTTGCACTGTGTTGCAAGGTGTAAGATTGAGTAAGACTCAATGCCCGACCACAGCAGAAGATAGAGAGAAAATGAAAGATGTTCCCTATGCTTCAGCCATAGGCTCTATCATGTATGCAATGCTGTGTACCGGACCTGACGATGCTTAGCTATAAGCTTGGCAGGAAGGTACCAAAGTAATCCAGAATGGATCATCGGACAGCGGTCAAGAACATCCTGAAATACACGAAAAGGACTAAGGATATGTTTCTCGATATGGAGGTGACAAAGAGCTAGTCGTAAATGGTTACGTCGACGCAAGCTTTGACACCGATCCGGACGATTCTAAATCGCAAACCGGATACGTGTTTTTATTAAACGGTGGAGCTGTCGGTTGGTGCGCTTCTAAACAAAGCGTCGTGGCGGGATCTACATGTGAAGCGGAGTACATAGCTGCTTGAAGCGGCAAATGAAGGAGTCTCGATGAAAGAGTTCATTTCCGATCTAGGTGTTATACCTAGTGCATCGGGACCGATGAAGATCTTCTGTGACAATCTTGGTGCAATTGCCTTGGCAAAGGAATCCAGATTTCACAAGAGGACCAAGCACATCAAGAGACGCTTCAATTCCATTCGGGACCAAGTCCAAGTGGGAGACATAGAGATTTGCAAAATACATACGGATCTGAATGTTGCGCACTCCATTGACTAAGCCTCTTCCACGAGCAAAACATGATCAGCACCAAGACTCCATGGGTGTAAGGATCATTACTTTGTAATCTAGATTATTGACTCTAGTGCAAGTGGGAGATCAAGGAAATATGCCCTAGAGGCAATAATAAAGTTATTATTTATTTCCTTATATCATGATAAATGTTTATTATTCATGCTAGAATTGTATTAACCGGAAACATAATACATGTGTGAATATATATAGACAAACAAGATGTCACTAGTATGCCTCTACTTGACTAGCTTGTTAATCAAAGATGGTTATGTTTCCTAACCATGAACAAGGAGTTGTGATTTGATTAACAAGGTCACATCATGAGTAGAATGATCTGATTGACATGACCCATACCTTTAGCTTAACACTTGATCGCTTAGTATGTTAATGCTTTCTTCATGACCCATACATGTTCCTCGTAACTATGAGATTATGCAACTCCGCCACCGGAGGAACACTTTGGTGCTACCAAACGTCACAACGAATCGGGTGATTATAAAGGAGTACTACAGGTGTCTCCAAAGGTACTTGTTGGGTTGGCGTATTTCGAGATTAGGTTTTGTCACTCCGATTGTCGGAGAGGTATCTCTAGGCCTTCTCGGTGATACACATCACTTAAGCCTTGCAAGCATTACAACTAATGAGTTAGTTGTGAGATGATGTATTACGGAACGAGTAAAGAGATTTACCGTAACGAGATTGAACTAGGTATTGGATACCGACGATCGAATCTCGGGTAAGTAACATACCGATGACAAAGGGAACAACGTATGTCGTTATGCGGTTTGACCGATAAAGATCTTCGTAGAATATGTAGGAACCAATATGGGCATCCAGGTTCCGCTATTGGTTATTGACCGAGAATGGTTCTAGGTCATGTCTACATAGTTCTCGAACCCGTAGGGTCCACGCTTAACGTTTCGGCGATGCTCATAATGAGTTTATAAGTATTGATGCACCGAAGGTTGTTCGAGTCCCGGATGTGATCACGGACATGACGAGGAGTCTCGAAATGGTCGAGACATAAAGATTGATATATTGGAAGCCTACATTTGGACATCGGAAAGGTTCCGAGTGAAATCGAATTTAGGAGTACCGGAGGTTACCGGAACCCCGGGAACTACATGGGCCCATAGTGGGCCTTGGAGGAAAGGAGAAGGGCAGCCCTAGGTGGCCGCCCCCCTTCCCTAGTCCTATTAGGACTAGGAAAGGTGGGCCGGCCCCTCTCTCTCTTCCTCTCCGGAATCCTAATCCAACTAGGATTGGAGGGGAGTCCTACTCCCGGAGGAGTAGGACTCCTTGGTGCGCCTCCCCCTTGGGCCACCTCCCCTTGGCTCCTTTATATCTGAGGCAGGGGCACCCCAAGACACGTAAGTTGATCTACGGATCTTTCCTTAGCCGTGTCTGGTGCCCCTTCCACCATATTCCACTTCGGTCATATCGTCGTAGAGCTTAGGCGTAAGCCCTCTTGGAGAAGTCATATCGTCAGCAGTGCTTAGGCGAAGCCCTGCGTCGGTGGAGCATCAACATCGCCATCACGCCGTCAGGTCTTGTGGAACTCATCCCGACACTTTGCCGGATCGGAGTCCGGGATCGCCATCGAAATGAACGTGTGCGTAACTCGGAGGTGCCGTGCGTTCGGTGCTTGGATCGGTCGGATCGTGAAGACGTATGACTACATCAACCGCGTTGTTATAACGCTTCCGCTTTCGGTCTACGAGGGTACGTGGACGGACACTCTTCCCTCTCGTTGCTATGCCATCACCATGGTCTTGCGTGATCGTAGGAAAATTTTTGAAATTACTACGTTCCCCAACACGATCCACCACCGTCCTGGGCCGAAGCCCGTGGTGAGCCTTGCCTCTATCCAGCGCCCTGTGCATCGAATAGTATTTTACGCTCATCTGTTTTTTTTAGGAAAACTGATAAGTCCCTGAGATCCTTACATTCTGATGCCATGTTTGACCTGCCATAACTCTCTACATACTGCTCTGTTTCGTGCGTGTAATATGTATAATTGTTCGTCTCAACGAGTACCTCATTTCATTCCGTTGCATCATGTTCATTTGAGTCCATCTTGATGCGCTAATCATCGTTGCAAGAGTGCTATATGATGTTAATCTGCTGGAACTGTTATAACTTAATGATTTGTCATTTTTGTTGCATTTGATGTGTGCATCTTATCAGCATGAGCTCTACATGTGTTTTGTGCTATGTCATGCCATCTTCACAGGGGTGCTATCCATGTATTTTTGTGATTCCTGTAGTGAGTGCATCAAGCTTGTTAAGTAGGGTACTTGCTGTTGCTGTTTTGCATGTCTGAATCTACTATATCATGATGCTATGTTAACCTGCTTCTACTAGTCATTCTATGCATGATCTGGAGATGTTCACTAAGGATGTTTTATTATACATGTCATTATATATCCATCCATGCCCCTGGTTTCATTTATAGCCTGTTGTAGCTTGTTGTAATCTTGCTCCAAAGTTGCTAAATAATGTTGCTGTCAGCCTGTTAACATTAAGCTCAGTTTTGCCATGAGCTTTGCTAGTGTTCCATGCACCATATGAACTTGCTATTGCCATTCTTAGCTTCATAAATATGTATTATTACTGTTGGTTGCGTTGCCAAGCCATGTATTGCTCGGTGGTGAGTGATTCAAGCTCACCAACATGCCTACTTATTGTTGTTCCTGCCATGTATGAATCTGTCATATAACTTGCTCTGTTTACATGGGTACCATCATATCTTCTGATCCTTTTTGGCTCATGGTCACTAAAGGACATTTGATATATGCATTTAGTAGATTCATTTCATTCCTTTATTTGCTATTTTAAGATCTTGTAACATGTTGTTTGATAGCTCTAAACATTGCAACCTGATGTTACTTTCTGCTAAGTCTGAAACTGTTATTATTTGCAATCTTGCCATGTACTTTTGAGCATGTTCTAGTGATTTCTGGAGATAGCTCAGTGTTCATCTTTTGTCATGCTTTACCTGTACTTCATGCTCATTCCTTTTGTTTCCACGTTGAGATACTGTAGCATAGTGTTTTGGTGCTTGCAATATGCCTAGTTGCTGTTTTGAACAGCTTGTCCTTTAAACTTGTTTAGAGTATGTGTTGATCCGTTGCTCCGTTTTGAGTGTGCTCTATATTAAACTTGTTTGATTTTGCATGTAGTTTCATATTATCATGTTAAATCCATGTTTTGAGGTGTTTGCTTGATGTTTGTATGCATTTTGCATCAATGCCTTGTTTAACTTGTTTTGCTCATATCTTTTAGGCCGTAGCTCCGAATTAAATGAACTTTATATGTAACTTGACTAGAATTTCATGTAGATTCTCTTGGTGCATCTTAACTTGCTGTTTAACAACTTGAACATAAGGTTTATTCAGATCTGGACCAATTTCGAAATTTGCATATGAGGACTTACCGAATTGTTATATGTTGTTCGGCCTCATTTAAACTTGCTTTGATGTGTTGCTCTTGTATGCATCATCTCTTGCCATGAGTAGCTTCATGTAGCTTTGTCATGCATCATGCTTGTTGTGCATCATGTCTTGTCTATGTGTGGTGTGTTCACCATGTTGTGTGCTTCTTCTCGATAGTTCCCGTTTAGATTCTTGATGCGGTCGTGAGGATTCGTTCGTCTACGCTTGGTTCGTCTTCGTGGCTTCATCTTCTTCATGGACTCGTTCTTCTTCCTTGCGGGATTTCAGGCAAGATGACCGTCACCTTGGATCTCATTGCTATGCTAGTTGCTTCGTTCTATCGCTATGCTGCGCTACCTACCACTTGCTTATCAAGCCTCCCAAATTGCCATGAACCTCCGACCTTTGTTACCCTTCCTAGCAGACCATTGTATGTCTATGTTACCGCTTTGCTCAGCCCCTCTTATAGCGTTGCTAGTTGCAGGTGAAGATGAAGATTGCTCCATGTTGGATTATGTTATGTTGGTATATCACAATATCTCTTATATAATTAATGCATCTATATACTTGGTAAAGGGTGGAAGGCTCGGCCTTATGCCTGGTGTTTTGTTCCACCCTTGCCGCCCTAGTTTCCGTCATATCGGTATTATGTTCCCGGATTTTACTTCTTAACGCGGTTGGGTGATTTATGGGACCCCTTGACGATTCGCTTTGAATAAGACTCCTCCAAAGAAGGCCCAACTTTGGTTTTACCATTTGCCTCACCCCCACCTACTTTTCCCTGGGGTGTAATTAACCAATGGGTAATCTTTTTTTAGCCCCCCCCCCCCCCCGGGCCAATGCTTGTCTAAATGTTGACCCGAACCGAGTAGATCATGGGCCCCTCGGGAAACTCGGGTCCGGTTTTACTCGTGGGATGTCTCATCCGGTGTTGCCCTGAGAACGAGATATGTGCAGCTCCTATCGGGATTGTCGGCGCATCGGGCGGCTTTGCTGGTCTTGTTTTATTACTGTCGAAATGTCTTGTAGCCGGGATTCCAAGACTGATCGGGTCTTCCCGGGGAGAAGGAATATCCTTCGTTGATCGCGAGAACTTATCATGGGCTAAGTTGGGACACCCCTGCAGGGTTTTAACTTTCGAAAGCCGTGCCCACGGTTATGTGGCAGATGGGAATTTGTTAATATCCGGTTGTAGTAAACTTGACGTAAACTCTTCTAAAATACACCAACCGTGTGCGTAACCGTGAGTGTCTCTTTTCGGTTGATCGAGAGGAGAACACGGTTTTACGGGTTATGTCGGCGTAAGTAGGAGTTCGTGATCACTTCTTGATCATTACTAGTTGTCGACCGTTCCGCTTGCTCTCTTCTCGCTCTTATCTGCGTTGGTTAGCCACCATATATGCTTAGTCGTTGCTGCAACCTCACCACTTTACCCCTTCCTTTCCCATTAAGCTTTGCTAGTCTTGATACCCATGGTAATGGGATTGCTGAGTCCTCGTGGCTCCTGATTACTACAACAACGATTGCAGTGTACAGGTTTGTGATGATCTTGACGCGAGAGCGATGTTTACTGGTTTTGGAGTTCTTCTTCCGCTTCTTCTTCGATCGGGGATAGGTTCCAGTCGGCAACTGGGCTAAAGGTGGTGGATGTCGTGTGAGTTTCTGTTTGTGTTTCATCCGTAGTCGGATGTTGATCTTATGGATGATGTATTGTTGTATTCGTGTGACATTGTATGCCTTATGTATGTATCCCCATCTATTATGTAATGTTGATGTAATGATATCCACCTTGCAAAAGCGTTTCAATATGCGGGTCTATCCTTGGTGGGACCTTCGAGTTCCTTTTGGATAGGGTCGCATATTGGGCGTGACACATAAGAATTGTATTATAAAGTGAAATAACAGTCCATAATGCAATAAATATTGATATGAAAAGATGATGCAAAATGGACGTATCAATTACCTTTGTCGAGTTCCCAATCTTCGGAGTTGCGTTTAATTCTTTCCAGAAGACCCCCTTTGAATTCAATAGTTTTCTTCGTAAAGGAACCAGTAGAAGAAGAATCGAGCATGGTTTGATCATTATGAGAAAGCCAAGCATAAAAGTTTTGTATAATAATTTATCTTGAGAGCTCATGATTGGTGTAGCGACCAGACCTCAAACAGTCTGATCTCTGTGCTCAGTGTCATCCCTGGATCAGTAATGCTGACACCACACAGTACTCGGAGGATTTATAACAGAGTAGCAATCACAGACTTATTACAATCGAATGTCTCAAGAGAGAACTTAATAAAAATAAATATGGCTTAAGGCCATCTAATACGATAACAAATGAAGGCTTGGAAGAAAAGCGAGTCCATCAACTCCAACGGCATCACTGAGTATAGAACCACGACCTATGCACCTTACTCGTCGTTCAAGAGTCTCGCAACATGAAACGTTGCAGCCCGAAACGGGTCAAGACATGGAATATCTTTGGCAATGTAACACATAGAGAATAATGGAATGATAAGCCTATACTACATGCATATATGGTTGGTGGAAAGCTCTATGGTTATAGTTTTTGCATAAAGCCAATTTTTCCCTACTGCAAAGGAATAAAATTTATTTAACTATCATGGTGGTTGTGAAACATTGAGAATGGTTGACAGCATTCTCAATCCCAATTAAAAGTACTCATTAACAAACCCAACAATATTAATTAGAAGTAACATGATGAGATTCACATGATATCCAAGTACTAGATACTCAAGATGTCCATAACCGGGACACGGCTAACCATGATTAGTTTATACACTCTGCAGAGGTTTGCACTTTTCCCCACAAGACTCAATCGCCTCCGCTTGATTTCTACGCACTACATGGTGTTTGAGAAAGCGGATGACCGAGACATAGTCTTTCGTAAGCACTAGCACCTTACTTGTGGGTACACCGGTACACCTACTTTCCCCTACATCTGCTAGTCTACCCGTAAGAGTTCGCACAACTTAATCAACTATGCCAGAGCCCATAATGGCTTGTGGCTGCACACGTAAGTTTCTAGTTTGAATAATCTCATGATCCCTTTGGGCCTGGGTGGCGGTCCGAAGAAATACAGGCAAGTCCTGATGGAAACCAGGTGCCTCAATCCACCCAGATGTGTGTTTAAATTGCCACCTTAAATAAACCATTAAATAACAATCTCACATTTGTCATGGATACACTCACCCAATCCACGTCTACTAGCATAGCATAGCATAATAAGCAAACGTAGAAGTAACTCCCAAGGGTTTGATGATAAAACGGGTAATAGGTACTACCTCATCTACTTCCCAAAACCCACAATTTAATTCGATCCTAATCATGCAATGTTTGAGGGTAGATCTAATGCATAAAACTGGGTAGTAGAAAAGGTATGATCAAAGTGTTACTTGCCTTGTTGATGATCCGCGAAACCTAGAGACTCAAAGTAACAAAGCGCACTCCTATTCTATCGCAGACAAACAAACAAGCATACAATAAGTACTCATCTAATATACAGGTAAAACTCAAATAGATCTAACCAGATAGTTCAACTTAAGAACTCCGGTTTGCAAAAAGAATCAAATCAAACGAAGCAACGAAAGTCAAACGGCGGAAGAAAACAGCTTCGTTTTACTAATCTGGATCTAGGTCAAATTTTACAGAAGCAAAAACTTGTTTAGGTAGATTATTCGGAAAGATGGTTTCGAGACGAAACTCTAGGCGCTTGAATCGCCTGATTCCGATAAACGAGCGAAAAGTTATACTAAAACGAAAATCGGATCAGGAATCGCGATCAGAAAAATCACGGTTTAAATCCGAGAAAAAGAAAAACGATGAACGGGTTAATGAACGGCCGTTCGTTAACTAAACTAATCTGACGAACGCGTTCGTTTAAACGAACTAACGAATGAACGTTCGCGATTTAACCTAAACCGAAAAAAACTGAAACTAAAAAAACAAAATAATAAAAAAACCGAAATAAAAACCGAAGAAAAACCACCCATTTTTCTAAAAAAAACCGGCGGCACGTGGATTGAGGCGGCGGCGAACCTCGTCGGCGGCGGCGGAGTCCGGTGGGCGGCGGGCGAGGCGCCAAGGCGGCTTATGGCGAAGCTCGAGGCGCGTACGCCGCTAGGGTTTGGGGCTACTGGGCCTCGGTGGCTCCCCGGCTTATAAAGCCTACAAGGCCGTAGTCTCGGACGGACACGGCTCGGTTAGGTCGGTGGCGCGTTTTTAAAAAAAAATTACGCGCAGAAAAAGAATAAAAAGAAATACTAAACGGACTCCAAAAATCCCGAAATAAATTTTCCCCGGCTTCTAAAATCAAGACGAATTTAATGAACATTTATTTGGGGCCTAAATGCAATTTTGAAAAACGCGCATTTTTCCTAAATTCAAATGAAAAGGCAAAAAACTCCAAAATAAAATCTTATTTGATTTTATTATTAAATCTTCATTATTTCTTTATTTTGGGAAAGTCATTTTATTCCCTCTCTTATATTTTGGTATTAGAAATAATTGAAGATAAAATAATTAAAATCAAATGATCCTATTTTCAAAATTTTGAGAAAACTCAAATATGAAAATAGCGAAATCCCCAACTCTCTCCGTGGGTCCTTGAGTTGTGTAAAATTTCTAGGATCGAGCAAAAATGCAACGAAAAAAATGATATGCAATGATGCTCTATGTATAACATTCCAAATTGGAAATTTGGGATGTTACAATTGGGGCATGTGTACATCCTGGACTTAGGCCTCCCCCAAGCTTGAGATATACTTTCTCCTTCATGAGGCCAAAAATTATATATATAATTCCGATCACGATGAACCAGAAGCATGGGATAAGACTTCTGACGAAATTTCAATTTCAACCGGTTCCAATCCCACGTCCCAATATCATCCAATAGCCTATAACATTTCAATGCCTTTACCTCCAAAGATAAAGGGAAAACCTTCTTCTTAACTCCATCCTTGGATAAACCTGCAAACTTAAACAATCCACAAATTTATTTCACATAGATCAAGTGCATATCAGGATGTATTGTTCCATCTCCTACATAAGGATTAGCTAGCAGTTTCTCCAACATACCCGAAGGAGTTTCATAATAAATATTTTCAGTAGGTTTAGTGGGTTGAGTGGCAACTCTTAGTGCTTCTGGTCGAGGTGAAGATACCCCGAACAAACCCCTCAAAGGATTATTTTCCATAGTAACAAGTGACAGAACACTAGTAGAAAACAGGGCAATGGTCCAGGCCCGGCCAGCCCATTAGTCCCAGTTCAATCCAGAAACGGGACCAATGGGGGCATTGGACCCGGTTCGTGAGCACTGGGGGCCGGCCGGGGCACGTGGGCCATTGGTCCCGGTTCGTCTGGACCTTTTGGTCCCGGTTGGTGGGTCGAACCGGGACCAATTGGCCTCGCTCCTATCCCACCACCATTGGTCCCGGTTGGTGGGACGAACCGGGACCAAAGGCTGCCCTTTAGTCTCGGTTCAAGTCACCAACCGGGACCAATTAGTTGCCTATATATACCCTCGCCATGAAAGCAGAGCACTCCCAGTGCTTTCTGTTTTTAAATGTGACGAGGGAGAGCTGTTGTGCTCTAGCTCACCTCCTATGCACACGAGGTGTTCGATGGAATGCCCGAGCCACACTACTTAAGCTTTCTCCTCTCCAAGCTCGACCTCCAAGCTCCATTTTCCTTAATATTTGTCTAGGTTTAGCGGTCCGTCACATCCGTCCCGTCTTCACCGGCGTCGATCGCCCAGCGCCCGATCTGTCACGGCACCACCGTGGTGAGCCTCTTGTTCTTATCTTATCTTCTTTACGAAGGAAAAAAATTCTTACTTGTATGTTTATATAGATACTTGTATAATTTTCTTACTTTTATTATTGCATCTTATATAGTGCGATGGTTTTGGTATCCGCCCCTGTCGGCCCTCATCCTGTCTATGATTCGGATGTGGTATATATTATCTTTTCATAACTATTGGTTCATTTATTGTTTATGACAATTATGCCGACCAACGTGACATAGATTTTATTTATCTACGAGGTTGTTGAACCGGAAATTCCAACCGACCCTATTGTCTAGAGGTTAAATTTAGTTGAAGAAGAAAACAATTTGTTGAAGAAAAATATTAGAAAAATTGAGGAGGAGAAGATGATATTGGAGTTGCATGTTGCGGATGTCGTCGATGATCACAAGATCAAGATGGATGCAATGCGCTTGAAGATTAGAAAGATTAGAAAATATGCCATTCATATCGAGGCTTGGTATCATTATGTCGTTGGATCAGTTGTTACATTGGTTGCGATTATGATCGCATTTGTTTTCGCATTGAAATGTTTTACATAGTTTCAGTGTATGGTTTAATTAATTTAGATGCTCTGCAGAGCTTTATGTTGTTAGATGAGAACTATGTATGTACTTTGGTTTTAATGTGATGATGAACTTCTATTAATTTGGTCACTTAATTATCTATTCATGATGTTCTGTAATGATTTTTGACACACTTAATTATATATAATGCACGCAGATGAACCGGAATGGATGTACGGTTCAAGACACACCTCTGAGTACATTAAGGGCGTGCATGATTTTCTCGAAGTGGAGGCAAACAAGCGAGAATGGTTTTATGTGTTGTCCATGCCCTATATGTGGGAATCTGAAGTCTTACTCGACCGGAAAATCCTCCACACCCACACCTTTACAAGGGTTTCATGCCACACTATAATGTTTGGACGAGGCACGGAGAAATAGGGGTTATGATGGAAGACGGCGAAGAAGAAGAGTACGATGACAACTATGTGCCTCCTGAATACGGTGATGCTACTGAACATCAAGAGGAAATTCATTATAATGCCAGTTCTCATCCAAGGCCCTAAGCAACCCGGCAACGACATTGATGTGTACCTAAGGCCATTAGTTGAAGTAACTTTTACAGCTGTGTACGTACGTGGGATGAGCACAAACAGGAGGAATTTAACCTAAAGGCGTTGTTGTTCGTGACCATCAACGATTGGCCCGGTCTCAAGCACACTACACAGTTCTACAGAACTCTACCTTGGTGACCTCTTATGTCGATGAACACAAGAACAGTCTGCGCTCCAAACACCCAGAGCAGTGACGAACCGTTCGTCCTAGCCAATAATGTGGCACAGGTTATCTATGTGAAGGACATGTCTACCAGACCGAGAAAGAGAAAAGATAAGGAAGCGAATACATCATACGATGAGCCAAAGCGCCACATAGTTCTTTCAGGAAAAAGGGACATCGTGGGAGTGGAGGACAAGACAGACATGTCTGAAGATTATGAAAAGTTTCATGAAATTCCTAAAACTAAAAGCAAAAAGAATTGAAAAATAAAGCAAAAAACCAAAGAAAATAAATAATGCAGAAATCAAAATAAAAAAACAACAATAAGTATTTTGTTGTAAGTAGAAACAAAATAAAATAAATAAAGCAAGAAAGAAAACAACCCAAGGCCGCCAGTCGCTTCCACCTGTCGCCGCCGCCGCCACGCCAAGGCCGCCTCAACCCGCACCGTCCTCGCTGCCTCCCGAGCCACGCCGCCTCGTCGCGGCCTCCCGAGCTCGCGCCCGTCCCGCCCCACGCCCGAGCCCCTGCCCGTCGTCCCGCCTCAAGCGTCTGGCGCCTCAGCCGCCCCACCGCCGCCATCGTCATCTAGTCGCCCCATTGTGAGCCGCCATACCAAGCTCTGTTTTTTTCACTTTTATTAGTTTAATTTTTTGTTCATATATATATATATATAATGTATATGTGTATGTATGTGGCTATGTGTATGTAGATGTTCAAAATGTACAAAAAATTGTTCAGAGCATGTTTTTCTTCATATATGTATTTTTTGTTCATATGTGTATTAATGTTTTTTTATGTTCATAGATTTTTTGGTGATATTAATTATTGTAGAAATATGCAAATGTTTGTATATTCATATGAACAATGCATTAGGCAAAACCTTTGTTTTTTCAAATTTTCTATTTGAACATTTTTTTAAAAAAAGAAATACTAAAAGAATGAGAGGAAAAAGGAAAATAAGAAGAGGAAGAAAGGAGAAGAAGAGGAGAGGAAGAAGAGGAGAAATAAATAAGAAGAGGAAATAAGAAGAAAAAGAACAGGAGAAGAAGAAAGGAATAGAGGAGAAGAAGAAAAATAGAAAAATTTCTATTTTTCTTCTTCTCCTCTATTCCTTTCTTCTTCTCCTCTTTTTTTTTCTTCTTTTTTTTCTTCTTCCTCTTTTCTTCCTTTTCCTTATTTTCCTTTCTCGCGAGAAGAAGAAAAAGAAGAGTAGTAGAAGAAGAAAGGAATAGAGGAGAAAGAAGAAACTTCAACAAGAGGGGGGGGTACCGATACCCCCTCCCCGATAACATTATTTTCCCATGTATATGTATGTCGCGTCATTGTCGATATAACCCCCTCGAGATAACTTCGACATGAGGGGCGGTCTCCTACCCCCTCCCGCCGCGCCCCTACCCGACAAATTAACTCTCTCGAGGCCACCCAAACTAACATGATTCCTTATTGTGATTAGCTAGCTAGTTCTACGTTTGCCACTAATATATATATATATATATATCCATCTCTGTACCATGTTTGAATAATAATTGACATGTTGTAAATATTTGCGAAACTATGGAGCACTCCAGACGAAGAAACAGAAGCGATGTTGGGGCACATAATCGCACAAGGAAGTGATGAAGTTGCATCATTTCTCAACGACACCGGACTAGGTGAAGAAGAGGGCTATGTTCATGATGGCTTCGACCCATTAATGCCGGTACAAGAAGAGGACTATGTTCATGATGGCTCCGGTAACACAATGGAGGTACAAGCGTATGAGACCGTCTTGATCGCTCCGGTGACCGAACCGAGTCCGGCCAGGTATATATATATTAGTTAAGCCCGTTCTGACTAGTTAATTGATGCATCCATTGTTTTGGTATATGTACACATATTAATTACTCTCGTCTTTCTTCCTTATAATTTCTAGCCCTCCGGATCGAGCACAACTTCGGTAAGGAGACGATGCCCGAAGAAAAAGTTGAGCTCGGATGAAAAGTTTGAGATCATAGAAATCGCGCCCGACGGTGAACCGATTGAACCCATGCGGCATAAGGAAGGCATTTTTACGCTTTCGGTCGCGGGGTTCTTGTTAGGGACAAGATCCCGATCAGCATCCATAAATGGTATAAGCCTAAGGAGGAAGACCCCGAGGTGTCTTATGTCAATGATATGCGTAAAGAAGATCTTTGGACCGAAATGAAGGCAAATTTCACCCTACCGCCAGAGGAGGATCCGGAGAAGCCGGTTAAAGAGCAATTAATCAAGTCTTGTGCTCTTAAGAAGATGGCAACCCTAATGAGGAGGTGGAGGAAAGAGCTGAACCAGCTTTGTCGAGAAAGATAAGACACCAGAATTCGTCGGCAAATATGAGAAGATCAAAGATCATCGCCCGCATTTGTGGCCCACAAGACATCGGAAAAGAGTAAGAAGATGTCGGCGACAAACAAGCAAAATGCTGCGAAGAAGAAGCTTCACCATCGCACGGGTCGTGGCTACCTCAAAGCCCGGCCTAAGTGGTCCAAGGCTGAGCATGATCTCGCTTGAAAAGGGATGGAACCAGAGACAATGTCTTGGCGGACCGTCGCCAGACTTGGTTCTTCGGGCTGGCGGAACCTTGGACCTAATGTGGAAGTGCCGGTGGACGGACGAGCAACTGCAAATACCGGTCGAGGAAGCTTGACACTATATCGATGCGGTGGCGAGGGACGTTCCTTCCAAACAGGGAGAAGGACGAGCTCACAATGGCCCTTGGGAATCCCGAGCACCCTAGATGGACACGAGGCACGCCAGCTCCCTTTCGTGGAAGGTTGGTTTTCCGGACGCAGGGGTTACAAAACCCACGAGAGGAGGAAGAAACTGGAGCAGGACCAACTGCAGCGCCGCACGAAAGGGTAATGGGGCTAGAGGAACGAGAAGCAAGATATCGCAGCAAACGACACTGTCAAGCTTCCCTCAAGATACCCCGCCATCTCGGCGGAGAAGGCGTGGCTTCCACCGAGCTGCTTCAAACGGAGCATGTTTTGACGGCTCTGCCCGGCTATCCCTGTGGATGGTATCACGGAGTCTCAAAGTTGCCACATTATGGCGCGATGGATGACTTTGAAGGTCAAGGCGGCTGTTGGCCAAGTTTATCCTAGTGGACCCGGCACAACTTATCACCGCCGGCCGATTCTAGAAGGATATGCTAAGGTGATGGTGGATGAAATAACGGAGGATTTGAGGACCTCCGCTTGACCACCCTACCGTGAAGGGGAGACTAGGCTGGGTTCTGCTCAAGACTCCATGCCTATGGCGGAAGGATCTCATCAACCTTCCGAACTGGGCGCCTCCGCCTCCTCCTCCTCCTCCTCCTCCCGTGAGTCAGGCACTCCGCCTCCTCCACCGCCTCCTCCTCCGGTGAGTGACGATCGTGGCACGCGTGGCGGCACTCCGCCTCCTTCTCCGGCGTGGCGGCGGCACTCCGCCTCCTTCTCCGCTGCGTCGGCGCGCCCGAGCAGCCAGTCCTCCTTCTCCGCCTCGTCGGCAAGGGCGGAAGAGACCCGCCGCCGCTCCGGCTGCTCCGGCGTCGTAGTCCTTCTCCTCCGCCTCGTAAGCAAGCAAAAAGAAGACATCTGCTCCGCTCGCTTCGCCGGGCGTCTAGCAAGACAGCCAAAGGCGGAGGAAATCTGATACGGTCCTTCTCAAGACTCGGAGAAGTTACCGTCTGAGAGGACCGAGGAGGAAAACACAAAGATCGCGCAGACCGAAGTGGATGACTGGTTTGCAGGGTTGAAAGCAAAGAGACGTCCACCTCCGGAGGAGAAGGTAGATCCGGTGAAAGCGAAGCGCACTCTGGCTGCCCTGAGGAAATCACCCAAGTCTCTGCCGAAAGGCAACTATGAGCGCATTATTGGAAAGGCATTTGCCGAAGCGGAGAGGTTAGGACGTACTAAAAGTGATCAAAGAATGAAAGAACGACGAGCTGGGAAAACGAATTGCCCATGGCGAACAAGCAAGCAATCGTGCCCCCACTCAAGGTGCTCGCTAGCGACATCGTCGATCCGAGGATGGTGTCCGGTTATGGCAATCCCTGAAGATTACCTCGCCTGACGATTTACATTATGATTTCTTGGAGGTGCAGATACAAAGATACGAGTACGGGAAGCCTCTCATCAAAGATGAAAGCTCTCTATCAACGATGATGCGAAGATTGCATGATTGGTACATGAAAACCTGCAGAGAGTCTGAGGGGAGGAGTGTATGTGAGAGTTAAAAAGGAGCATGACCTCGTTGGAATTGAACTGATGCCTATTCCATTTGAGGAGTTCTATCGGTTTTTCAATCAATTGGCCCTCGATAAAGCAACGGTCACCTGCTACATGCGTAAGTAGTACTACTTACATCATTAAGTCTCTCTATATAACTCAGCTCTTTCATTGCATGCATTTATAATTATCCTCACTATATTATGCAGATTGAAGATCGCCGAATTGAAGAAAAGACAAGTGGGTTCCATTGGGTTCATTAACACATATCTCATAGATGCAACTGAGGTTGAATTTCATGCCGAAAATACCGAGGCCAACTTTCTACAATCGTTGGCAATAAATGAACACAAGGATATAATACTCTTTCCTTACAACTTCAAGTGAGTGTTACTGTGGCATATTCGCTTTCCCTTATTAGTCCAGGTTATAGTAATGTAATATTGATGAGTTATGCATGCATGCGCAGGTACCACTATATTCTCCTAGAGATTAAGCTTGAGCAGGGAGTAGTAACTGTCTTAGACTCCAAACAAAAAGATCCCAAGGAGTATGCGGACATGACTGAAATGCTCGAGAAGTAAGTTAAATCGATCATTATCCACCATATCAAGAACTTTGTTCATTTCGATATCAAGTAATTGTTTTCTTTGTATGGCAGGGTTTGGAGAAAATTCACCAAAAAGCTCCGGGACTGCCAAGAAGCTGCAATTTAGACACCCGAAAGTAAGTACTATAGTAGCATATTCCACGCATCTCCTAGTGATTCAAGCGCTAGTTTCATCAATACCATTTAACATGCTTGCTAATTATCAGTTTGATTGACCTCTATTTCTTGTATAATGGTTGCGGCAGGAACAAGGGAATGATTTACGTGGATACTACATTTATGCGAGTCCATCCGCCACACCGACTGTGAGCGGGCTACTCGACGAACAATATGAAGTGCGTAAATAACAATATTCACAATTTTATTTTATTACCATCATTTGTGTTGAGTTTCATTCATTCATATATATATATATATATATGTGTGTGTGTGTGTGTGTGTGTGTGTGTGTGTGTGTGTGTGTGTGTGTGTGTGTGTGTGTGCGTGTATTGACCCCCTTCTTAAAATTAGATGTTTCGGATGCGGGATGAACTACTAGCACCAGATCGCCTGCGAGCAATTCAAGAGGAATTGGCGGCATTCTTTCTTGACCACGTGATCGCCGAAGACGGAGAATACTATGTGGACCACGCGTCCGTATGTTAGGAGATTATTTTGTAAAAGATAATTATTGTATATATGTAGCCGGTAGTGTCGGATAGATATACGAGAACTTGTTGTTCGACCGGTCTCTGAGAAGGAGAGGTGGTCGATATCACTTCCCTATGTATACATATATGTTCATGACGATCTTACTGCTTTCTTCGTTTGCTTATTAGCTAGCTAAGCGTGTCTAGCTAGTCCTCTCTATAATGTATGTATAGTATGTAGGGCTCGACCAAATGCGGACAAAAGAGAGGACACTTCTCTCTATTAATTAGCTAACTAACACAATATATGAAACACCTAAATTAACCCCCAAACCCCCAACCCCTCCCCCTTTTAAAAAACAAAAACCCCGACCCTTTGGAATCTTGTGGCGTGGATGCCTTTTGGTCCCGGTTGGTGCTACCATGGACCAAAGGCCTCGCTCGGGTTTCTACAAGACCGCCACGTGGAGGATTGATCTGTCCTGCTCGTGTTAGAACCGGGACTAAAGGGGGAGGTATTAGTAACGACCCATTAGTCCCGGTTCATGAACCGAGACTAAAGGCCCTTACGAACCGGGACTAATAGATGTTTTTCTACTAGTGGAAAATTCCAACACGTAGTATAAATGTTTCCTTACAAAATTCCATTTACCAAAGGCGCTTCACTCCCCGACAATGACACCAGAAAAGACTTTTGATGACCCACAAGTATAGGGGATCAATCGTAGTCCTTTTGATAAGTAAGAGTGCCCAACGAGGAGCAGAAGGAAATGACAAGAGGTTTTCAGCAAGGTACTCTGTAAGTGTTGTAAGTAACAATGATAGATAGTTTTGTAGCAAGGTATTTCGTAACGGGTAACAAGTAACAATGGTTGCAAGAGTGCGGTAAAGCAGCCAGTCCTTTTTATAGCAAAGGAGAGGCCAGAACATTCTCTTATGACAAGGAAATCATTTTTTAGGACACATGGGAATTATCATTTAGTCACTTTCATCATGTTTGTTTGATTCACATTCGATATTTTGATAATTTGATATGTGGGTGGACCGGTGCTTGGGTGATGTTCTTACTTGAACAAGCCTCCCACTTATGATTACCCCCTCTCACAAGCATTCACAACTACGAAAAAAGAATTATGATAAATATAACCATAGAATGAAACATTCGGATCCAAATCAATCCCTTATGGAATAACGCATAAACTACGGTTTAAGCTTCTGTCACTCTAAAAACCCATCGTCTACTTATTACTCCATAGGCCCAAGGATGGTGAAGTGCCATGTAGTTGATGTTCACATGACACCACTAAAGGAAGCAACAACATACATCTATAATCTTCTATATCTAAATAGGAGCCCCCCACTACCTGATTTTCCTGTCTCCTCGTGCGTCCACGTCATCCTAAATGTTTTCAGCCGTTTGATTGGACATATGTGGCTCAGATCTGCAGGAAGAGTTGATCCCCCCGTCCCCGTGTCCGCTCCACGCCCTTTCGTTTGCTCCTCCTTCCTTGACCTGCGGAAGCAGAAGCGGAAGTGTATGTTTCTCTAATCGAAACGTCTGCGAGTCCCCCTCATAAGCTGGCCCCCTGTCCCCCGTCCCCCCATCTCCCTCTCCCTCTCTCCAAACATCACAAACGCCACGCGGCGACCGACAACAGAATCCAGCCTCCTCTACGATTTGCGGCCACCACCGAAGATAGAACCGGCGGCGGTGGCGGCCTGCGGGGCAAGGGCATGATCTCAAGAAAATTGATCTGGAGGAAGGGTTGAACTTCATGCAGATACAGGCACACACTTTGCCTCCTCCAGATCTGTGAGATGATGGGCAGGAAGACATCACATCGAGGATTTGAGGTCTTATGAACAGAGCGCTCGCAACAATCTGAGTTTCGTGAAGGTACTGTTTGTCTTCTAATTCCACTTTATATCCCACCATGTCCTGTCATGCCTGACTGCCTCCCTTATCATCCTTCCACGCTAACAATTTTATGCTTGCTACGTTCTTGATTGAATTCCTAGACATTCGTTGCCGAGGGAGGTAAGGCAAATAATTTAGATGAAATGATCAACTGATGAAATTCTCCCAGTTTTCCTTCCCGGGGGTAATATAAGTTACTTTGCAAGGATTCCTGACTGTGACTGTACTTCCATGAAAGAAAATTCACTCCTTAGTAATTGAATAATATTTGCCCTTCAAATTTTAAGGGGACTCTGGTTGAAAAGTATCTATTATTTTCTATTCCTTGATTGTAAGCTTATTACAACTACTTTTTGTTACCTATTGGTTACATATAGTGACATGCGGTTCTGGGAGTTAGCAAACGACATTGCTGGAATCATTTATATGCTACCAACATATCGACACTGTCATTGTGGTGCTTATCTATTGAATTTAAATAAAACGTACTCTTACTGTCCTGCTAGAAAACGGAAGTATATTTTGCCCAATTTGCGATTATGGGTAACACTGACCTATTTCTATATGATCGCTGAACTTATATCCATCTTTAGTTTTGCAGGTAAAGCTTCACAACCACATCAAAGCCACCGATACAACCATATTTTGATGTAACAAGACCTGACGGTGTTCTTTTACATCAGTTAAGATGGGGCTTATGCAACCTATTTTTATCCTTACTGTGCGATAGTTTGTTCAAATTTTCTCACTCTTTAAGTTCATTTTTGTACAACCATTTCATTGTGGTACTGGCGTTTGGTCTGTGCCTTCAGGTAGAGCTAATGAAATTTTAATATTGTTGAACAGAGCTCTGTGAGATATGCGACGTTGTAAAGTTTTTGTTCAAGGTCAAGCATATTTTTGCTTTTGATTCCAACAGAGTACAGAATACAATTTATTATATTTCAGAGGCACTCAAATAGAGAACTTTGGTTTGGAGTGCTAAGTTTATCATTTCAAAGATCGCAAGCGATGTTTTGCAATTTCTACAGCACAATTCTTCAGTTTCCAGTGGCCATTTTAATAAGATGCTCTCATGCTTTTACATTTGTGGATTGAATCCACCAACTAAATTAGAAGCTGACATACTCTGTATGATGTTCCCAAACCATCAGCGAAGCTTCAGATTTGTGCCTAGGCCAGCAAGCCTGCTCCAACCAGAAAATATGAAGAGGTGGACGCAGAGACAGCTAAAGAGAAATTGTGGGCACCGTTTGTTTGTGAGCTGTGTTGTCTGTTCATTTGGCGATCTAAAGCTATATGAGACGCATCCAACCTTTGTTCACCTCTCTAAACTATATCCGCAAGAGCTATTGTTAGTTTTCCTTCTTTTGCTTTTTTTTCGTGGGGATTCTTTTGCTTTTTGTTGTAATAACAGACTGTGATGGGTTTCATTTTTAGTGGAAAATAGAACCAGGGTGTTCCTCCCTGTTATGTACCAAAATGTTTGTTCCATTATAGAAAATTCATTTGCCTAAACAAATGAGGATCACATATAGTTGTCCTATGGAACTTTCTAAGTTTAACTTACTGAGGTAGGTAGGACTATAGGAGGTCGGAATCGTTTATTTTTTTCTCGCAAATGTTCCAATATTTTAGTATAGTAAGGTGTAAGAGTTTTACAACTTTATTAGATTGATCTCATGGAAAATCTTTTGTTTACATTGTTTACTCAACAAGGCTCTTGTAGTGTTGCTCACCTCTTAGACACTTCCAATAGCAAGTTTATAAGTTGTGTTATGCCCTAAAGAGATGCTAAAAACCAGTATAAATTTCCGCAGCAATGCGCGGGGTATCCACTAGTAATACCTAAATAGTTCATCCCCGCTAACCTATTTCTCTTGACATGCAGACTATCCACATCAGCAATCGACATGCAGCCATCCACCTCAGCTAATCTGCCACATCATTAAGTTTTTTTTTCTATCCTCTTGGTCATTCCACGTTTTTTCTCTACAGAGGATTCCACACCGCACCGTTTTGTTGGGGGCGTTTTCTCCCCGAGAGGTTCCCCGTCGCACGATTTCTCTTCCCCACTCCCGCAACCTCCTTTTTCAATGCAGCGCCTCCTCTTCTTCCCAGTTGCAACCTCTTGTCTTCTCCACAACAACTTCTCCCCCACTTCATCTTCTCCAAAGACCATTAAATCACGGCACTGGAAATGATGCACCTCTATATTTACCCATCAATCGATCACATCAGAGCCATGAGATAGCGAGGTCGAGGTTCAGGTCTAGGTTGATGTAGAGGCGGAGCCACGGCTCGCTGGAGCAGTGGCCTTGCCAGTGGTCATGTCTGAGTCGTTCGCGTCACTGCTTGCAGCCGTGGCCTCCTCCTCCCACCGGTCGCTCGACAACATCAGACAACACCCGTCGCAGACTGCCCGCTCCTCGATTTGACTATGTTGGTGAGAGAGCCCAACAGGTGTATTCCCAACCATATCCCGCCTTACGTGGCGAAAGCAGAGATCGGAATTATCCTGTCGAGTAATCCAAGTGGACAACCTCGCCGACCCCCGCGATCGCTAGAATCACGGCAAGGAGCAGGCTGACCCTTGCCACTTTAAGTGAGGAGTTGTGCCAACCCCTTTTGCAACCGAGCTCAGCCAGCCTCGCTCCCTTCCTGATCTTCCAAATTTCGCTTCAATGCAGTCCAAAGAAAAGGTGAGAAAAATATGAGATTCTTTTCTGCTGCATCATTGGAAGATTTCATCCAAAATTTGCCGGGTGTTGTAGAATTGTGAGTATCTAGCATTTGATAAGGTGAGAATACTGTACTTTGTTTTCCTGAAGATGTCGTGTTCAGAAATATTGCCATGGTATTTTGGACAGAGTTCTCACTGTTGTAGTTCAGTTAGAAACAAGCAACTACTTGTGCTTGCTTAACTCTTGGTTAATCACAACAATAACCTACAAAACAAATAATTTGGTTACCATGGGTTTCACGTTTTATCCACTGATTGTTGTTTTAGAGGATGTTGACAGGCAAACAATGGTGATAACAAAATAATTCTTAGGATAATATAGCGGAAGGACCAAAGAATCAAGTACAGTACAAAGGCAATGTTGTATACTTCACGCTCTTATGGCGAAAACACAAGGACCGATTAATTCATCTACTCATCAAGCCATCATATTTTCATTCAGTTTGATGTGCACACTTACAGTTCAGGCATATAGCGATTTTATACTAGAGATTTTGATAAAAAGTAATTCATTTTATCTGTAGCGATTGCAGTGTTCATGTATCACATAGTATAAATTGAGAGCTGTTGGCATTCTACATTTTAATAGAATATTTCATATTTCTTTTGGTTTTCTAAATCCCATTTGGCAAAATTAGCATAGCATGTATGGCCTTATATTAGCTATCTCACCTTAATTTGTTGCACCTTTTTTGGTAGAAATCCATGATGGTTGATTAATGACACATATAAACATCCATGTACTTCAAACAATTGGCTTTTAACATGTATATCCTGAAGATGCATCTATATCCCTGTTTTCCACCATGGGTAGTTAAACACTGAGAAGTTTATATTGTGACATATAATAATGTAAGGATTTTATGTAATCTGAAGCCCTCATACTGAATTAGCTTTGAGAGGTATGCTATTATGAACTCCCTATCATAGCTACAGCCAGCAACTACATTAGCCGAGCACACATGACATGGAGCTAGCCAAAGTAGGTCTGTAGTGCAAGACAGTCTCGATGACATTGATGGTACAAAATCCGTCGTATTTCTCCCGTCAATTGTTGTGTTTTTGGTGGCTCTTATCCAGTCGCAGAAAATAAATGTATGCTTGTTGCTCATTAACAGGCTGGCAGACAAAGCAACTACAAATAATTATCCTAGCCAGCTTCACCATTATTTGCAGCCTCAAGTCCAGCTACAGAAAAAAATATGCTTGTTGCTAATTTTTTATAGTGATTGTCTGTGGAATGAAGGAATGATGGGCCGACAACAGTGTGCACATCCATGCTAAGCTCGGCAGTGGAGTCGAGGATTTGACACAATTTGGATCAAATTAATTGCTATCTATCCAACGAACTGTCTCTCAGGATCTTGGTAATTCGTACCTGGCATCGGTTCTCTATGCTTCAGAAAGTGGAACGGAGCGACTAATGCCTTGAGGACTTATTTATTATAATTATAGTCAATGTAGTTATGTTTACAGATTGTGGATATATTCTTTACGTATGGTACATTTAGTTTATTCTCAATACTTTTTCAGCAATCATTTTGGTTAAAGTATCTATAAGCCTGCCATAGCCATAGTGCATCTGGGATTAGTATTTCTCTTAGAGCCATGGTGCATCTGGGATTAGTATTTCTCTTAGTGAGAATTCACTCTGTTAACAGGACTGTCTTGCATTGCAATGGACTTGGCCTCGGATCAGATTGTTTGAACAGTTTTTTATATTTTAGTGCAGCATCCCACAGTGCTTTCAGTTATTGAGAATTATCAGTTATACTATCTGCATTCAGCCCTATCTTTGGAAATAAGAATTTCCATGTTTAATGAATTGTTTTTGTAGCATGCATTCCTGCAGCAACGCACGGGGTGTCATCTAGTATCATCAAAATATTGAAAGAATACCGAATTCACATGATTACTTATAACCAGACTTCTCCCATGTCATCAAGAACAAAAGTAACTACTCACAAAACATATTTATGTTCAAGATCATAGGGCTATTGAAAATCATTAAGGACCTGAACATATAATCTTCCACCAAATAAACCAACTAGCATCAACTACAAGATGTAATCAACACTACTAGCAACCCACAGGTACCAATCTGAGGTTTTGGGACAAAGATTGAATACAAGAGATGAACTAGGGTTTAAGATAAGATGGTACTGGTGAAGATGATGAAGATTTGTCCTCCCACGATGAGAGGACTGTTGGTGATGTCAATGGCTTCGATTTCCCCCTCCCGGAGGGAAGTGTCCCCGACGGAATCGTTCCGCTAGAGAGAAAAAGTTCTCCTACCCAGGTTTCGCCTCGAGAAGGCGGCACTTTGTCCTGAAAGTCTTCCTCTAGTAATTCTTTCACCAATATTTTTTATATATTTCAAAATAATTCTCCATAAATTTTCAGGTCATTTTTAGTTGTGCGGAATAGCTATCTCTATTGTTGCCCTTTCGGGTCTCTCTTCATGTGGAACTTGCAAATTAAGAGAGAAAAGGCATAAGAATTGCATCATAAAGTGAAATAACAATCCAAAATACAATAAATAACAGTAGGAAAACATGATGCAAAATGGACATGTCAAGATCAAGTGTCAATCGAATGCCCAGTTAGCTCGCATGTTGTGTGAGGAGGAACTTAAGTGGTACCAACATTTAAACTCTCAGTTTATCCTGAAGGTGATTCGAGTACAAGATATTTCCATGGTGCTGCCAATGGTAGACACCGGAAGAAACTTATTCATTCCCCACAACAGGAGGAGGGCACGATTGAAGGGCATGGGCAACTTAAGTCTTATATAAGTAGTTATTACAAAAATCTGTTTGGAACCCCTGAGGAAGGAAACTTCTCGATGGATGAGTCTCGAATAGATGACATCCCGCAAGTTTCTGATATGGAAAATAGCCTTCTAACAACTTCATTTTCTGAGGAGGGAGTTAAAAAGGCGGTTTTCCTAATGGAGCACAACAAAGCACCGGGTCCATATGGTTTTCCCACTGAGTTCTACCAGAACTTTTGGGATGTCATCAAACATGATCTCTTACTCTTGTTTAGTTGCCTTCACGTTAGCCAACTAGAGTTGTTTCACTTAAACTTCGGTGAAATTATTTTATTACCTAAGGTTAATGAGTCTGAAAAGATACAACAGTACCGTCCAATCTGCCTCCTTAATGTTAGTTTTAAAATCTTCCCTAAGGTAGCGACGATTAGGCTAAATTCGGTTGCTAAACATGTTGCTCGTCCTTCTCAAACTACTTTTATGCAAGGCAAAACATCCTAGATGGGGTTGTCGTCCTTCATGAAACAGTCCACGAATTGCATCAGAAAAAACCAAAATGGCTTGGTTCTTAAAATCGACTTTGAAAAAGATTATGACAAAGTCAAGTGGTCTTTTCTTCAACAGACTCTCAGAATGAAAGGATTTTCTGCAGAGTGGCGCACAATGATCCATAGCTTTGTGACTGGAGGTAGTGTTGCCATTAAAGTCAATGATGATGTTGGTAAATATTTTCAAATTAAGAAAGGATTGCGACAAGGTGACACAAATATTTTCAAATGAAGAAAGTATTGCGACAAGGTGACACAATATCGCTCATACTATTCAATATAGTGGCGGATATAGCGGTCATGATTGAGCGTGCCAAGGTTGATGGCCAAATTGATGGGATAGTGAATCATCTAGTTGATGGTGGTCTTCCTATCCTTGAATATGCCTTGAATATGCTGAAGATACGATTCTCTTTTTGGATTATGACCTCGAGAAAGTAAGAAATCTGAAATTAATTTTATCAGCATTCGAGCAACTCTCAGGGCTTAAGATCAATTTCCATAAAAGTGGGTTGTTTTTGTTTTGGTGAGGCTCAAGATGAGGCCCACCTGTATGCTGACTTCTTCAGATGCCAATTGGGTCAGTTTCCGATCACTTATTTGGGGATACCCATACATTATCGGCAACTCACAAATGTTGAATGGAAACACGTCGAGGAGAGGCTACAAAAAAGACTTAGAAGTTGGAAAGGTAAACTGCTATCTCTGGGTGGAAGGTTGGTCCTCATAAATTCAGTACTAAGTAATATGGTACTATATATGATTTCCTTCTTCCAGTTGCCGAAAGGAGTATTACATAGATTGGATTGCTTCCGATCGAGATTCTTTCGGCAAGGAGATAGTGAGAGAAAGAAATATCGGTTGGTTAAATAAAGTGTGGTTTGTTGTCCCAAGGACCAAGGTGGGTTGGGCATTCATGACTTTGAGGTTAAGAATAACGCCCTCCTCAGCAAATGGTTGTTTAAGTTATTGACGGAAGATGGTGTATGGAAAACCCTACTAAGGAGAAAATATGTGGGTTCAAAGGCGGTTCCCAAGTATATTGGAAGTCTGGGGACTCCTATTTTTGGGCGGGACTAATGGCAACGCAGGAATATTTTTTCCGGTTCCTTCTCGATTAAGGATGGCTCGGAAATTATATTTTGGAAAGATAAGTGGCTAGGTAATGCTACACTCCGGGAACAATATCCAACTCTATACAACTGTGTGTCACAAGGGTGATACTATCGTCAAGTTTTTGAATCATTTTCGTCAAATATGACGTTCAGAAGAGATTTAATTGGACCTAGACTCCAATCGCGGAACATACTACTCCAGCGATTAACCACGGTAAAATTGTGACAAGGATCCGATGTATTTCTTTGGAACCTACATGGGAATGGGAAATCCTTAGTGGATTTTATGTATAGAACTTTGATCCAGTCTGACATGCCAGTTGATCATAACAAGAAGATCTGAAAGATGAAGATACATCTTAAGAATAAAATCCTTGTATGGTATCTTTGTCGCGAAACCATTCTTACAAAAGACAACCTTATTAAGAGGAATTGGCATGAAAGTACACAATGTGTCTTTTGTCCGCATTATGAGATAATAAAACATTTATTCTTCTAATGTAAATTGACTCGTAGTCATCCAAATAGCTTATGGCTTGTATCTTCCTTGTAGTGTTGCTAATATATTTGGCAACTGGCTACATGGAATTGATAACAAGTTTAGAATTCTTCCCAGGGTGGGAGCGCTTGCCATGATTTGGTCATTTTAGCTATATAGGAATGAAAATTTTAACGATAAAAATACTTCTCTTATGCAGGTTATCCACATATGTACTGGGACTTTTCGTTTATGGTTCTTTCCATAACGAATGAAGAATCGAGACCTGTTTATGGAAGTGTATACACGATTGGAGGCTACGGCAAAAATAATTGTACCCAACATGGATGGTAGCATGATCTTAGGATTGGGCCGCCTTTAGTTTAGGCATTATTTAGATCATTCATTTTTCCTTGTATAACGCCTTTTACTTTTATTTTGGCTTGGTGTAAGGATTTTGTTGGTTGTGTGCATCTTAGTTATGCAGAGGTTAAGTGTAATGATTAAACCTTTAATAAAGCGCCCCTTCTCAGAAAAAAAGAGACAACCCTAGCGCGGGGATTTTTTCTTTCTCTAGCCTTCGGAATTTTTATGAGAAAAAAATCCTTGCGTGGAACGCCTCTCAATCTCAACCTCATGGGCTTAAAGGTCCATTATCTGGTCGAGCCCATCCACAGCGGAACGAGCCCCTGCAAGCCCGTCTCTCTCCCCTTGGCACACTTCTCCATCGGCGACGCCCGCAGCCGCACCCCTCGCCTTTCCGCCGCCGCCCCGCCGCCTCCAATTTCTCTCCGGTAGGAGAACTGGATCCCCCACGAGTACAGCACCAGAGTAAGAAGCAATAGAGACGCCACCCGTCATGGCAGGTACCACGAACTCAAACCCTGCTTCCTCCTCATTCCGACTTGGCTGTACCCTTCCTCTTCCCCTCCCGCTTCCGCTGTGGTACTCACTGCACTTGTGCGTGCGCCTGCGCTTCCGTGTATGGCAATTGGCATGGAAGACTACAAGCAGGAACAGGAGATGGAGTTGGAGGCCCTGCAGGCCATCCTCATGGACGACATCAAGGGTTCTTCTTTTCCTAATTTCCTTGCTTCTTTGATTTCTGTAGCTCTGCCTTGCTATTCCTCGCCAAACCTAACCACCGTGGTTTACGGGATTTGATGCAGAGATCGACCCTAGCGAAAGCGGGATCGACACCAACTCCCGCTGCTTCGAGATCCTGCTATCCCCTCAGGTACTTGCAGGGAATGCTTCCGTTGTGTACACCATTTGTAGCACGCGATTAAGTTCTCCCTAGGCAGCAACGATGAACGTCGTGTGTTTAACCTACTTGAAATTGCGGCGCTAGTTATGTTTACAAATTTATTTCGATTGGTTTGATGCAATTAGTGATTTCTCCCTGCTTTATATTGACTAGGATGATGATTTCGACGAGGCAGCTCATGTGCCAGGTAAATTGATTTTGTACAAAATTCTATTGTTTTTAGGAAAACAAATAAGCTTGCATACATTCCAGAATGCTGGGCTCATGTCATTGTGTTATCTGGGACTTATTTGCAGTTCAAATGGCTCTGGTTTTTGCACACACTGAGAAGTACCCAGATGAGCCTCCACTTGTGAATATCAAAAGGTTGTGTTATTTTACTTAGAACTTGATGATCCAGCATGGCTTGAAGCAAGCATTTTGTCTATGGATACTCTTGCTTTTGGTGCAAGCCGTGTGCTTATTGTTTTCTAAAGCTTATAGTTGAATTGCAAACAATATCTGCAGTGTACGGGGTATTAAACCAGACGACCTCACATCCTTGAAAGAAAAGCTTGACCAAGAGGTATGTAAGACTTGGTTTTGGCTCCAATCCTGTGTTCAGTTCACAGAGCTAAAATCGTCGAAGTGTGCAACTGAAGCTGAACGTATTTCAAGTTAAATAATTGGAACAAACCAAATAACCATGGACAGTTATTTTATTATTATTATTCACGGGGTGGGGGTATCTATTTTTTTTTCTTTTGAAAAGCTAGCAGGAGCTCTGCCATTCAATTAAGAGTGCCAATTAAATACAGGAGCTGAGATTTTAATGGAAAACACCTGTGGAGTAACCATGAGTCCATGACACCTTGTGTGGACTATTCCCCACATCATAACCACTGTGGTTGGCAAACTTGCACCAACGTTGCTTACTCTTGTCTAGCTAACCACAAGAACAACACCCATAGGGCGCTTAGCGACCCACAATAACCCGAACTGACAACAGCACCCACAGCCCATAGAGATTCCAAACAACAAAACAGCCAAGGAAACCCCCACCGCAGAAAACTGGTTCTTTCTCCCTCTTGAGCCACAATGCATGTCATTTTATAAAAATGCTAGTCAAATAATTTTATGTTTGTGAGTATAGAGAAAAATACCAACATCTAGAACACCACATTGGTATTACTAGATGCATCATGAAATATAATTTCTGAATATTATACTTAATTAATGAAAAAGCATGTATTCATAGAAGTTCAATCACCAAAGTTTCATTTTGAAGACCTTGTCAATATTCGCAACAACCCATGTTTTGACCCAGATGTAGTATTCTAGGATTCGCCAAAAGGTCATTGAAATTCAATATAGTGTGCTCAAATACCAACACAACTCATTAAAAGTATATTATTGGTTGTGAGCTATATACATCCCCCTCATTCACCTGATATGTCTTCTCATTTATGTGCAACCTTCCAATCATTTAGGCAACTGAGAATCTTGGTATGGCTATGATATATACTCTTCTCGACTCGGCTAAAGAATGGTTAACTGAAAAATATGGTCAAAATGCTGGAGATGAGGAACCTGACGAAACTGAAGAACCAGCAGAGGAGGTATTCTTAGCTTTAGTTCGTTCTAATTTTGTATGTTCTTTGCAATGCATCTGTATAACCAGGGTTCAGCCATTGCTGTCAAAAACTCACTGGCACTGGCAGCAATTGGCTGCATGTTTTGAAGTGTTTCTTCTGCTTGTCCCACTGAGCCACTTACATGGTTACTCCAGCAAATGTGACTATTACATGTGTTATACTATTGAATATCGACTGTAGAAATTTACCGTTCCATTCACCGTAGCATATATAATTTCAATGCATATACTTAATGCATGAAAGATTTACTTGCGTGTTAGGTCATTATACCCCATGGTGAAGCTGTTACTATAGAGAGCTTTATGGCCTGGAGGGAACGTTTTGAAGCTGAATTGATGCTGCAGCGTGCTAAGTAAGCATCCAGTTATTTATTCTATTTTTGTTATATAGTATAACTGACTTTGCCCTTGATTATGTCATGGAAAATGAATCCTCCTCACACGTGACATGTTTTTCATAGCATTTGTTGCCTAATTGAAGTGCCCAAATGGTGCTTTATAGATAGTCTTCTGAGTTTCCATTATGTGCAGGCTTATGCCAGAGTCAGCTCTTACTGCCCCAAAGGAAAAGAAACTCTCTGGAAGACAGTATTTTGAAAGTGGAAGGCATATAACGGTAGAGTTCATCATCCTATATAAGATGTTTTCCCTTGACTCTGTGCAGCATACTTGCGGATATGCCTAACTACTGCCTGTTTCTACATCTGTATTTATCGATGTTTTTTGTAACTCTCTCATTACATAAGTTGTCTTTTCAGAAAGGAGCAGGTACAGTTGCTGAAGAAGATGAGGAAGAGGAGGAGGACATCGAATTCGATGACGATTTTGAAGGTAAATATGCTACTAGCACTTTTTGTGGATATTAGATAGTGACATGTACCTTAAAACGTGCCGTCTTAATGTTGGTGCAGATGATGAGGAGGACATGCTCGAGCATTTTTTAGCAGAACAGACGGGGAAATCGTCAGCTTAGGCTTGGACACTATAAAAGGGAACATCATGCTGCGCAAAATCTATTTTAGGGAAAGCCCGATGTGTTGACATATATCATAGAGTCACTATCTTTGTGTGTTTTCCCCATCATTCAGTTGCCTCGTGGCGACTGACGACGTAGCTGCATAAATATCTAAAAGCCGAGGTAGCAGTGGGTCTCTCTCACTGATCAAATTTGAGGAGTTGAGCATGGAAGCATCTGTCTAATGTACTTCGTTGTGTAATTTATCGTGTTTTTCGTCTGGTGAACATGTATGCTTTGCAGAGAATGTTATAACTTACGTTCTGTACGTGAATATTGTCAACGTGATACTTCAATTCAAGTTTACACCGGTAATTCTTTCAGATACATGCTTGAGATAAACTAGGAAACATGCCTGTGCATTGCATCGGGATAAAAAACACTTCACATGCGTCTAATCTAATATTTATGGCTCAAGAACCTCTTCACACCAGCCCACGTTCTTTATGCCTACGTGGCAATCCACCCATGTCGCCGCATATTCTCCTTCTCCCCATCCCTGATTGTGGCCTGTGTTGTGAATGTCCATCCTTTGTTAAGAGGAAACTCCAGTTGCCTATATATATTGTGTACATCGACAAGGTACTACATCCATCCTGATTTATTAGCCTCTTTTGTATTTCATGCCCCACTTTGGCTATAGATTTGACTAACAAAATATAAATAATAGGTCATAAAACTTATATTGTTGGATTCATATTTAAAAGATTTCACTGATACTATTTTTGTGGTATGTAAATTATTTTTTATAATTAAATCAAAGGTCAAACTTTGCACAAAATACAAGCGTGACTATAAATCCAGACGGAGGTTGATGTAGGGCGGAACCCTACGTGGGCGATCTTTCACGTTGGAGCGGATCCTACGGTGGATTACGAAGAACGAGCGGAAGAACACGAGGAAATCACGGGGAGGAACGAGGGAAAACACTCAACCAACAAGGAATCGGTCACACAAATGCTAGATCAAAGAACACAAAGGGAGATACATGATTCGAGGTCAACAAAGGACGATACAAACGGTAGCCGTTCTTCTCCGTGAGGAGGTCTTGATGATGGTCTTCTCCGCAAAGGGAGGTCTTGAATCCAAGGTGGATCGTCTCCGAAGAGGGGCCGCGGTCTCTCTCGTGGAGTAGATCCCGGTATGGATGAGCCAAGCTCTATCTATGAGCTAAATCAACGCTAACCCTAAAAAGAGGAGGGATCAAGTATATATAGTCTCGGGCGAAGGGGTACAAGGGACGAGTCCCGGAGGCACCTTTACGCCTGGCAGGAGGCCGGACGTCCCGCGTCGGGCGGATGTCCGGCCATGAGGCGCCGGATGTCCGGGCTCTCACCGGATGTCCGGGCAGAGCGACTGCTTTCAGAATCGGGAGAGGCGCCGGATTTCGGGCCGGGAGCCGGATATCCGGCTTCGCGGAGGCCGGATGTCCGGGCTGGGGCCGGATGTCCGGCCAGCAACTGCTTTCACCGGATCGGGAGAGGTGCCGGATTTCGGGCTTGAGGCCGGATATCCGGGCTCGAGACGCCGGATGTCCGGGCGGTTGGCCGGATGTCCGGGCTTTGGTGAGGCATCGGATGTCCGCCTTCGCCCGGATGTCCGGCCGTCAGAATTTCAGCAGCTCCGTCTTCTTCCGCTGCCGCTTCCATGCTTCCCTCGCGGATGGTGTAGTCGTTCCATTGCGCTTGCACTCCTCCATGACATCCGAGAAGCAAAGACAATACCAAAGCATGCATACGGGGGAAGTGACAAGTAGTATACCATACTCGAAGGGCTCAAGTGAGCAAGTGTAAAGGAGAAGATTCACCTTTGTGTATGTGAAGAAGAGGTCGACGTGTCACTTGCCAAACGGACTCTTGACATGGTGATGACCGTAGGATGCTCCGCATCATCCCCTCCCCCTTGGAAAGGATCCGACCTCGGATCGAAAACCAAATCACCATGGGAAAGAGATGGCGGTGCCGTGTCAAAGTGGTCGATCACCAAGCTCTCGCCATCTTGAAGCTCGAAATGGGCACTCTCCAATGTCGCACTGCCTTGTGATTCCTTCAAAAGGAGCAAATACAACAAACACTTGAAAAATAAATGTGGTTAGCATTAGTGCAAAACCAAGCATTCAATTGGTGATTCACCAAACAAGTGTTGTCATCAAGCATAGCAAATGGTGTGGCAAAGGATTGTGACATGGCATGTAAGCGCATAAATTGAGCACAGTCAAAGATATCATGGGGACAAGCATGTAAATGGGAGGTAGAGATGCAGATATGTGTGTCAAGAGAATAAGCATCTACCTCAATTTCATAGCAAGCATTCATAAATTGCTCAATGAAAGGTCTATGGTAGGCATATGAATCATTCATAACACCAAGTAAAATGAAGTGTCTAAACACATGGGTCAAGTGCAAGACAATCCAAACATAATGTGCATGGGGTGTAGTGAATATCATGTGGCGCTCAACACAATGGAAAGAGCAATTGTTCATCATGTGAGAGGCAATCAAGTCAAGCATGTAGCAATCAATGGGACATGGCATATGTGAAGTAATGACATTGTTGCAACCAAACATATGAGAGGAGCAAGTAATCCAAGAATTGGATGCAACACACAAGGTACATATGTCATGATGCATGGGAATGTGATAATGGCAAGTCAAAGCAAGATCTCTACTAAGTGCGCAATCAAGTGGTCCAAGATGACCAATAAGTCTCATCGTGCAAGCAACACAAGTAGTATGATCCGCAATATCCATGCTCAAGAAAGATGTCACCTTGAAGGCATGTCCTTGTGCATTCTTCACAATGCCGAAGTGGAAGCAAATGCGGTGTAGAAGCGATTCGTGGTAGAATGTATGAGGCTCGCTCTCAAGAGCTCGAATGGTCAACTCACGTGAATTGGAAGTCGGCACAAAGTCCAAGTATCCTACACATGCACAAAATAAAACAAAGAACGTATGCGCATGGTAGATGAACTCATCATCCATCATGATGGTTCTCATCTTTTGCACAAAACCATTAGAAGGACAAGTGCATGAATAATATGATGCAACAATGGCAATATTCATGGCACTAGGTATATGGTGCAAAGAGTTAAGACAAGCATGCTTCACAAGAATTATGTCAAAATCTCCAAATATATGCGAGAATGCTATGGGGGCAATCTCATGAGCAAGAAGAGAATCATTGTTGCACTCAATACATGGCAAATCATCTAGCATGAGGGAGGCAACACATAGAGATATATGACAAGAAGCAATATGAATCATGTGCAAAGCATATAGATGGTTGTCATCAACCGCATGAAATGGTGATGCAACATAAGCAAGCATAGTAATCAAGTCGTGCAAACTAGTGGAGCGAAGATGCAACACACTAGAAGAAATCATGGCAATCATGTCATGTAAACGAATAATAGGCATAGGGAATGCACATGGCATATCGCAAGTACGAACACAAAGCAAGATCATAGTGTCATCATAGGCATGGGGCACAAAGCAATCATGGCAATACCAAACAATATCTCCACCACGCGTGCAAATACACATACAAGTACTAGAATCAATCATCATGTGTAATGCAAAGCATGGGTCACAAATGCATGGCAAAGGCATAGGAATGGGCATATCATGCAAAGTGAACATGACAAGATGGGCAAAGGATATATAATGGAGAACAACCCATAGCCAAGTGAGGGCCATGTAGAAGAAATGCCAAGTGTTTGCGCCAAGTGAGCGGTGGGAAAGACAATCCATGGGATCCCAAATCATCGGTGCTCTCTAGAGCTCGTTTTGTCAACTCGTGGGATTGCGAGGTCGACAAGTATTCATGGGTACCTACACAAAAGAGACAAAAACCAAAGAAATTGTGCGCGTGGTAAATGTACACATCATCCATCATGATGTGTATGTGCACGTGTGAGTTAGCATAAGATAAGCATCGCTCAAAGAAATTTGATGCATGGTATAAGAACATGTCATCCATCATGAAAGAATAGTTATTATGTATGACACGATGGGGACACAAATTGAGAATGCAAGTATATGGCGATCGATAACATTTTCATTCATGGGGAGCATGTGGTGCACACAAGTATGGGGATCATGCAATGAATGGGATGGATCAAATTCTCCTAACATGTATGAGGAAACTATGGGGTCTCCTCATGAGCAATATTGGAAACATCATTTGGAGAAAATGGACAACATCCAAAACAATGCATATCCGGGTTAGGAGGACATGACATGGCATATGAGATAAAGGATGCAAAGGGAGCATATCAATATCATCACAAGAAAAACAAATGCCAATAACCATGGGCTTGTCATCTATGCCATATGTGCAAATTGGGTTTATTTTAATGGCATATGCATAGTCACTATGAAGAGATTGCAAATAAGACATATGATGGATCTCATGCATAGCATATGACAAGTCAAGCGGATTAGCAAACATGATGTGACCTAAAGAATTGTCACAAGAAATCCTATGTAACATAGCATCACTACTAATAGACTCCACATGAGAATCATCATATTCATAAATGGGCAAATCATCACATGGGGAAATCATACTAGAATGAATCATGTCAATAGGGTGATCAACATCATGCAAGCAATCAATGTCAAAATAGTCCACTAGTGGGACGAGAGCATCACCGTCACCTTTGTTACCCTTGTCATTCCACTCAAGTGGTGTAGGTGAGGTGGGAAAGACCAAACGGTGGTCATCTTCGTCTTGATGGAACCATGTGGGGGGTGCATCATATTCCACCATGGCCATCGTCTTGTCCAAAGGGAGGACGGAGTCGTCGAGGATCGGCGCGTCATCATAAATGGGACCTAGCACCAAATGAGAAGACACAATAGAGGTAGAGGTCAAGTTGTTAGAAATGCAAATGGCCTCGCTAGACCTATCAACTATCTCACTCTCTCTATGTGGTGGTTCACTCACTCCCTCAAAATAGGTGCACTCAAACTCACGTATGGTGGGGTCACCATCTCACTCAAGTGGTGGGGGTTGTGGCTCTCCTCACATGGGAATTGGGGCAACACATATGGGGCTAGTGGTGAAGTCACTCTCACTCTCAATATGGTGGCAAAAGTCACTCAAGTCATCGGACATTGCCGTGGTCGAAGGGAAAATCCCATGCTCAACCATCTCATAGTCGTCGTCGTGGATGAAGGCCGAAGATGGCACATCATCGCTCTCGTCGTGGATGAAGGACGAAGATGGCTCAACATCACTCTCGTCGTGGATGAAGGCCGAAGATGGCACAACATCACTCTCGCCTCCTAAGATGGAAGCATCATCCTTGCTCGCCACCTTGTCGCTTGCCTCCAAAGCTTGGTCCTTGAAGGTCTCCGTAGTCGCATTTGTCGCCGCACCATCTTGAAAAAGAGTCAAGGTAGACTCGGCATCAACAATGCCACAAAGAGGGATGGCGGTGAAGTCGCACTTGGGAGCATCGCCTTGGAGCTTGTCGGGCTTGGACATCATGGTGGTACTAGCCTCATGCTTGTCGAGAGCTTGGTCTCCACGAAGTTTGCTTGGGGTGGAGAAGCGTTGGCCTTCATGAGTTCTTGTTCCGCCTTTGAGAGCACCAATGTAGTAGTCGCCGATGGACTTGTAGTTCTCGAGGAAGATGTTCTTGGAGATGTCACAGCAATACCATCATGAAGTGGAAATTCATTGACATGGGGTCGCCCACGCCGCTCGTCATAAGGCAATCTTCATCTCCTTGAAGTACTTGTCGATGGACTTGGATCCTTGGGTGGTGTTCTCCAATTGGCCGAAGTTGTTCCGTGTATGTTGGAGGCACGAACTCTCGCCGCAAAGCTCTCTTCATCTTGGACCAACTCATCTCGTAGCACTCCGAAGGTGTGTGAAGCCACCATGTCGAGGCGTAGTCGTGGAAGTTTCTTGTGGCGCACTTCACTTGATCTTCGGGAGGAACTTGATGTAGCTTGAGGTAGTCGTCCATCAAACGCTCCCACTCGAGGTACTCCTCGGGTTCTTGAGTCCCATAGAAAGGAATCTCGTGGTCGATGTCGAGGTCGTAGTAGCTCGTGGAAGTCGCGGACTTGAGCTTGGGGAGCTTCTCTTGAGCGTAGTCTTGGGGTGCTTGTTGGCGAAGATGCCGAATATCCGAAGGCGAAGATGCCTTGAAGTCGCTTGGCGAAGATGCCAAGGGAGATGGTGAAGTCGTGGAGCGGTTGTTGATGTTGAGCTCTTGACCTTCACGTTCTTGTTGATGATGGTGTCGATGCTGATGTGATCTTGCCGAGACGGTAGCTCGGAAGACATGTGCTCTTGAGCGCCTTCTCAAGATGAGGAAGATCGCTTGTAGGACTTGATGAGGGATTTGATCTCCTCCATTTTAGCTTGCATCTTGGCGTCAGTAGTTGTTTTCCATGGCATCGAACTCGTCGTTGTTGTTCTAGACCGAAGATGAAATGCCTTGCCTATCCATCACAAGACTCAAGCAAATATGAGTGGGAGAAAGGGAAGAACTTATACCAATGTACCTTGACCGATGTTGAAAATGAATCAAGTTCATCCAAATGCGGACAATGAAATAGCACTATTGGTACCAATCCTTGTCGGTTCTCACACCTACACAAGTAAAGCTTATGGAGGAGCTTGATGAGGATAGTGGCACAAAAATTTAATGCAAAATGTTAGCAAGAGTCAATAATGTTGAAAGAGATTCACAAATTCGCAAGCGAAACAAGTAGACCAATAGCAATATGCACACGGAAACACACACACGGATAGATAAATGGGGCCGTGCAACCAAGGAATGAGCTCAAAATGTGGAATCCACCAAAACGCTCGTGTTGCACAACTCAAGAGAGACGCTAGCACGATTGCTCAATGGGCGGATACGACACTTGTGCACAACCTATAAGTTGCAATATGTATAAATTTCTATCCCAAGTATGCTATGTATGTATAGTTCCCGGTGTTTTTCTCAAGATGATCCAAGATGATCGGATATGACAATCTTATATGCAATGTTGTATGATGCTATGGCACTTGCTTACAAGCTTCTTTGCTCTCTCTTTTTCTTTGCTTAAAAGCTTATTCTTTTTTTTTGGCCACTTTGCACAATGCACAAACCAAGATAGCAATTGTGTGTATGCGGGAACAAACTTGAGACACAATGGATGATATGATACCAAGATGATATGGTATGGTATGTAATGGGAGGTATGATCACTAATGTGCACAAGTAACGTTGCCGGCAATACTCAAATGGCTAGTCTCGATAGGCAAGTAACGCAAAATGGGCTAGGGGTTATCAATGCAATTTGCAATGGGAAAATACAATGGTGTCGTCGAGGTTACCGCCCCTTGGCGATGATGAGTGGCGGTGTTCTTGATGTATAGCCATTCCTAGTTAGCCGAAACACCCTAGGAAACGGAAAAACTGCAAACTCAAAATCTCAAATGACAAATGTCAAATGGTGGTAGCGGAAAGCGGTGGTGATTTGCACTTGGCAATGCGGAAGTGGAATGATGGGCTATACACGTGTCGGAGTTGAAGTTGTCGTCCCTAAGTAGCCGAAACACCCGAGGAGACACAAGCCACAACTCAAACAAAATTGGGTTAAGTTGGGGGTGTGGCGGAAGTGTATGGTGGGTACGCCTATTTGGAAGTGGTGGTGGTGGTTGATGAAGAAGCAATCGTCCCTAAGTAGCCAAAACACCTTAGGAGACTCGAATCACTACTCAAACAACCACTAATGCTATGGGGAATAAAATTGGTTAGGTTATGGAAGTCGGTGGTGGCTATGCGGAGGATATGGTGGAAGCCCTAGGCAAAGATGCCAAAGTTCACAAAATTTGATGGATTCAAATGGTGGTGGTAGTATTTTTATGAGAAGGGGGATGTCAATAGCTTCGAAACGAGCTAAAGAACGTCAAAATCGGACTCCGTATGAATTAGTTATGGACAAAACGGTGAAGCGGAAAAAACAGAAATCTCAGGGGCCGGATATCCGGGGCTCGGGGCCGGATTTCCGGGGGTGAATGTCCAGAATCGAGCGGATTTGGTGCTCCAGGGCCCGGATGTCCGGCTTGGGGCCCGGATGTCCGGCCGGATGGCCCGGATGTCCGGCCTGAGGCCCGGATGTCCGGCTCGACGATTCCAGATCTCGTTTGGGGCGGAAATTTTCGAATTGGGGGCGGAAATTGATGATTTCGGGGGCAAAATTTAATGGATTTTGTGGAGGAAAGATGGGGAAACTTGGGGGAATGCTAGATCCACTTGAAACCAAGCAAATCCACGGATCAAAATCAACAAAACATCATCAAAACTAACAAATCACAAAAAAAAAATTAGGGCTATTTTTGGTGGGGATTTTCGGATTTAGGACGAAATCAACAAAATCAAGCTAGAAAACACGGGGTAGGGGCTCCAAAAACGTGATCAACGTGGCTCATGATACCATAGATGATGTAGGGCGGAACCTCACGTGGCGATCTTTCACGTTGGAGCGGATCCTACGGTGGATTACGAAGAACGAGCGGAAGAACACGAGGAAATCACGGGAGGAACGAGGGAAAACACCGAACCAACAAGGAATCGGTCACACAAATGCTAGATCAAAGAACACAAAGGGAGATACATGATTCGAGGTCAACAAAGGACGATACAAACGGTAGCCGTTCTTCTCCGTGAGGAGGTCTTGATGATGGTTTTCTCCGCAAAGGGAGGTCTTGAATCCAAGGTGGATCGTCTCCGAAGAGGGGCCACGGTCTCTCGTGGAGTAGATCCGGTATGGATGAGCGAAGCTCTATCTATGAGCTAAATCAACGCTAACCCTAGAAAGAGGAGGGATCAAGTATATATAGTCTCGGGCGAAGGGGTACAAGGGACGAGTCCCGAGGCATCGCACGCAGCAGGAGGCCGGACGTCCGGCGTCGGGCCGGATGTACCTTTCGCGAGGCGCCGGATGTCGTCTCAGCCCGGATGTCCGGTTAGAGCGACTGCTTCAGCAGAACTGGAGAGGCGCCGGATTTCGGGCCGGGAGCCGGATATCCGGGCTTCGCGGGAGGCCGGATGTCCGGCCTGGGGCCGGATGTCCGGCCAGGTAACTGCTTTCAGCCGGATCGGGAGAGGGTGCCGGATTTCGGGCTTGAGGCCGGATATCCGGGCTCTCGGAGACGCCGGATGTCCGGGCGGTTGGCGGATGTCCGGGCTTTGGTGAGGCGCCGGATGTCCGCCTCGCCCGGATGTCCGGCCGTCAGAATTTCAGCAGCTCCGCCTTCTTCCGCTGCCGCTTCCATGCTTCCCTCGCGGATGGTGTAGTCGTTCCTTGGCGCTTGCACTCCTCCTTGACATCCGAGAAGCTCCGACAATACCTATGTATGCACACGGGGGAAGTGTCAAGTAGTATACCATCCTCGAAGGGGTCAACTGAGCACGTGTAAAGGAGAAGATTCACCTTTGTGTATGTGAAGAAGAGGTCGCACATGTCACTTGCCAAACGGATTCTTGACATGGTGATGACCGTAGGATGCTCCGCATCAGAGGTAGTAATATTGAATTCTAAAACAAAACAAAAATAAATTTATGTGGGAAAGGAATATAGGCAACTCACTGAAGGATACAAAGCGAACCACACACACGTACGCGCCAAAACACAAGAACAAACCACAGCTAGAAACGTGCATAAAGGACCTTCAAACAAACAAAATAATCACACCCTCATGCATACATATAAACCAGTATGGACGTTCCTGTGTTGATATTGTAGGACTAAAATTCATATTGTACATTAGATTGTGCACAACAGATTACATACCTCAATATGTGTGTATAAATATCCTAATGATTTGCTGGCTTATTGAGCTGGACGGAAGCACCTGGTCGTGGCGAGGCTCTGCCAAAGCTAGCAGGACTCGTCTACCGAGTACATCGCTGAAGGTTGGGCGCACGTACTAATCGAGCCTCGCACTACAATCCATCATGTAGTGTTGACCAATAGCAAGCAAATGTGCAAGAGTCTAGCGTCAACGCTAGGGAGAGGAGGCTTCTCCGTCTTGTTTATAATATCAAACCATGTGTATCACGAATTAATTAGGGTAGGATCCAGGAGGTTTGATTTGCAGAGAACGAACTCACGGCCAGTTAGATCGACGTAAAGGCAGCGATTGCAATTTGGAGAAAAAAGTGTATGTAGCTGAGAGGAGGAAGGCGAGCCACGTGGTTTGGACAGGGAATCAGACTGCTATTGTTAATTGTACTTGTACAACCCAAAATCCACCGCCGATGAAGCAATCGGTGAGCAGCATAAGCAGCTTGTAGGGAACTGCCTTGTGAGGGTCATGCTTGTATGAGCTGACAGCTATAGGGCTATGCCCCGCACTCCTCTTGCTGAGGGTCTCCTCCGTCATATCACCAAGTGGACCGCCGCCTCGGGGGCCTGGAGCAGCTTGTAGAATAGGACTGCGCTGTCTGTGGCTTGAAATTCCCCTGCACGCCGCCATAGTCCGTGCACCACAACACTGCCCCTACGTGGTCTCGTCAACTGAGGCCTTCCGAGCGCCACCACCTAAGGACCCGGCACCAAGCTACGCGGCACAACGACGCCTCGTCGAACAGCCGAGCTGCTCCATGTTGTCGGCACATTCAAAAGCGACGACAACTGCTGCATCTCCATCGCCGAGGTCGTGCATTCCATGCATTACGACCTTAACCATAATGACAACGACTACATCGTCTCTGCTAGGACGGTCTGGCGAAGGAAGACGCAGGTGAGGAGGAGTCGTTTCGTGTTTATGGCGGCGGCGGCGTATATGCATCCATCGTCTCTGCTAGGACGGCCTGGCGAAGGAAGACGGAGGTGAGGAGTCAGTTCGTGTTCATGGCGGCGGCGGCGTATATGCATCCATCATCTTTGCTAGGACGGCCTGGCAAAGGAAGACGGAGGTGAGGAGTCGGTTCGTGTTCATGGTGGCGTCCGCATATACACATCCAGAAGAACATGATCGTACTCATACTTTTTTTTATCATACTCGTGTTCTTTTAATTAATATTAATATAAGGTCAGCCCATTGGGTGCTGTAAGCGTGGAGACTCATGTCTTTCCTTTTTGAAGAAAGTATAGTTTTCCCCCTCAAATCTCTATAATTGGTTCAAATTCCCCCTCAAGTCCAAAACCGGATTAATCACCCCCTCAAATCTGTTATACCGGATCAATCAGGCCCCAAGGTGGTATTGGACATGATTTAATGTGGTTTTGAGTTGTTGATGCTGACTGGACATATAAAAGTCAGCTGCGATGAGTCTCCCCCACCAATCGTCTTCCTCTCCGGCGGGGTCTGGCAGGTGAGCCCCAGGCCGCGTGACACGGTGCCTGCGAGGTCGTCCATTTGCGGCCTCCAATGGGAAGCAGAGCCGGCGGACGTGGCGCCAGTGCTCGCCGTGGTGAGCGAAGACGAGGCGAGGCCCCGGAGCGGCTCATGGAGAACCGGCGGTGCAGCAGGCCGAGGAGATTGCAGGGGCGGTGATCATCTCATTGGGACCTGCGCTGCGCGACGGCTGAGAAGTGCTCGAACAGGTCGGTGTCGGCACCATCCCGTCTGGGTCAAGCTCGAGGAGCTTGGTGGCCGCCTTGTCGTAGACTGTCTCGGTGTCTCCTGACACTTCTTGTCGGTCGTCCGGTCCACCTCATAATCTCCGATGACCGGCGGCCACGGTGGCAGTACTAACCTTCGACTACGAGGTCGGGGAGGAGATCACGAGCCGCGGCGCGCGGACCCGCCTCTGCGTGCATGCAGGAGTACAAGTGGCGCCCAAACGCCGGCAGCTTCCCGAGCGCGCGCACACCGATGATGTCCTGCGGTCAAACGATCACATCGCATTCCCGTCGGCAGCCCCGGGGCAGTGCAGTACGAGTACCTCCCAGTCCGGGAGAAGCACGACCTCAGTCTCTAGCAGCAAAGATCGTGAATTTCGGCCGGCGGCCGGCATGGCGGACGCAGTAGTCCGTGGACGGCGATGAGGCGGGTGTACAACTGACGTGGCGGGACGAGCTGCAGCACGCGGCCGCGACGAGCAGCCCCGCGGGGTCGAGGCGACTGAAGCAGAGGACCGCGGCGAGCGACATGGTGATGGCCACGACCGGCAATGAGCGCGCGACACCGCGTCACGGCGTGCTGCCGGCGCGCGTGCAGTTAGGCCGGCAAGCTGCTTATTGCCGGCGCAGATGCATGACCGGTATGGATAGACCGACGACAGGTGTCCCTGGCGTACAAGGCGCTTGAAAATGTCTTCGTCAAGAGAGTCAACTCGCGGCAAGGCGTGAACCGCGTGGCCTCGATGCGTAGTATGTACTACCGACGTGGCATGTAAGAAGAGAGAAAATAGGAGCAAAACCACCTTCAATTCTCTCCAAAACCACCTAGGGTAAGATTTATATGGTTTTGCAAAGCTTAGGGGGGAAATAATCCGGTTTTGAAGTTCAGGGGGTTATTGATCCATTAGGAAGGATTTAAGGGGGAAAACTATACTTTCTTCTTCCTTTTTATATAAGATCACAACCCAGCCCGTGCGTTTCTCCTCCAGGTCGAGGCCCAAATAATGTTGCAGCGAGTCGTTTCAAAAACAAACCGCGGATTAATACCACATCGCATATCTCTTTCTACAAATTATAAAAGCGTATTATAGAAAAGAAAGTGTATTGACGGTAAACCCGACAAAGTCAATCCATACTTTATTATTATAGCGAGAGATGGTATCTTGACGTGAACGCTATTGACGTTATGCATTATACGATATACGAAATTTGTAACTTCCAAACGTTCATATTTTGTAATTAGTCTTGAACGATCCGATTCCCCTTCGATCTGGATTCCCCACCCGCGCGATAATTACTCTCGTGATCCGGATTTCCCGCCCATAGCCAGGAGATCTTTTTCTTGTTAATCCCAGTGCGCTTGTGCAAAAATAAAGCGTGAAGTGGGATTTGAGCCCACAACCTCCCTGGTCTCAACCACCTTAGCTAGCTCTTCTTTCCATCAAGATGCAGATTAGTCCTGCCCTTATAGTTTAGTATATGCTAGTAAAATAAACAACAACGAATCAAGACCACTGCATTGAAATTTTGGCGCAATAACCAAGTTACGTTTGCCTTAGTTTTTGACACAAACTATTTTTTAACCTTATTTAACTAATTTAGTATTACTTTAGTATTAGTAAACAGCAAATGTTTCACAACTAATCTTTTATCCGCGTGAACTTTTGTTGTAAGAAAAAAGTTGTTGAAAACATATCCTCGATAACTTTTAGTAATATACAAACTTATCATGGTGTTTGTCCGTTTCATAACTAATATTATTATCATGGTGTTTGTATGTGTGAATAGTATGATAATATACACACGCCGACCTGGTAACTTACATACAAACATCATGATAACTTTTTGAAGGGGAAGAGGGGGTTGTTGAGAACATACCCCCACAAATTATGTGATACTAACATGGTAATTTACGCATCGCAGAGCTGATAACTCTCGTACAAACACTATGATAAGTTTTGACTCGAAAAAGTAGTTGTTGAAAAAACTACCCCATGATAACTTATGTCTAAATTGCATGGTAATACATGCAACGCACACCTGATAACTTACACATAAATACAACGACAATTTTTGAAGGGTGCGATTGTTGAAAACATACCCCTGGTAAATTCTGTGTAACTAGCATGATAATTTATGCATCGCAGAGTTGATAACTCACGTACAAACACCATGGTAAGTTTTGACCCGGAAAAATAGTTGTTGAAAACAATAGTCCACGGTAACTTTTGTGTAAATTGCATGGTAATATACTTAGTGCATACCTAATAAGTTAGGCACATACACGACGGTAACTTATAGCCGGTGAAAAAGTTGTTGAAATACACACACCGATAACTTGTATACAAATAGGATGATAATATACATACAACAAACATGATAACTCATGCACAAACACCGCAATAACTTTTTTAAACGGAAAAAAGGTTGTTGAGAAATATATTCCGATAACTTGTGTGTAAGTAGCATGGTAATTAAGGACAATATAACTAAACCCTTTTCGAGGCCTCTCACGATATCAACCTTCTGAGCCGTTGGATACTCGTTACACGCATCGCTGCCACGACTTGGGACGACTGTCCGTTAAACAGCTACTCCCGTAGAAAAATCGGAAGCATCTGGTTAATCGGGCCATCTATCCGGCCCATTTAGAGTCATGCCCTCGGAAAGGAAATCCCTCCTGGTGGTCCAAAAAAACCCAATAAATCGCTCACTCCCCTCCCGACCTTTCCTCTCCCTCGCGATCTGGAAGAGACATGAGAATCGCCACATCGCTCGCTCCCTCCTTCCTCTCCTCTCCCTCCCGATCTGGAAGAATCAAAGAGACATGAGAATCGGCACATCGCCTCATGCGCATCCGCCCCTCCCGATCCTTTTCGGTCGACGACCGCTAGGAGAGGGATCCCCTCGAGAGAGGAGGACGAGCGATCGGTCTTGCTGATCCGTCGGTGCGAAAGGGAAGATGAGGGCATCTGGTCGCCGCGACTTTGAGGACCAGGGATCGGTCAGTTTCTCGGCTCCGGCAAGCCGATGCTCTGCAGGAAACACAAAGGTCCGTCCCGCCCGCCATTGCGGACCAGGCCTCGGGCACCGACCCTCGATCTCTTCTTCCTCGTCATTCGGGGCTCGCAATGCACTGACGTCGACCTTACTGGCCACCTGGCACATCGATGGTGCCGACGAGGTTAGATGGCGTATGGTGGTTTTCCTTGCTATGCTGAAATGAGGCCATGGCGACGGATCCAACTGACTGCAGGTTCCCCTACCTTTTATTGGATCATTTATTTCCCGTGCTTCGGTTGTTTGTTTTGGTCAGCTTCGACATGCCATTCGTAATGACTGCACTGAGTCTTGCCAGTGCTCGGTGGTGATCTGTTGTTGATTTGATTTTGCAGGGCTTGGTGCCAATGGTAGGGCCTGGCAACGATGGATGAGAGAGAAACAGTTACTGAATTATCATGTCAATTTAGATCCCCAAATAGCTATAATTGCTCAAGTACAATTCACGTTTCAGTTACAATTTATTCTTATTGGCCATGTTCATAACATTCTAACGGCTGAGGCAGAGTATGTTTTGTAGAAATGATCCATCGTAGTCAAATGTCTCGCCACCTAATGTTGTTGTATTGAGAAGCTACAATACGAAACCCTAGCTTTAATCTGTAGTTTGTGTACTATTGCTATATTTTTCAAAAAAAAATCTTGGCTTTGTTTATGTTATTCCTGGCACTATTATTTATCAACTCTTTATATCATTCAAAACAAAGAAAATTCCAGAAGGAATGGAAATTGATAGCTATGTTCTTAAGTGATGCTATTGTGTTTACTTGCTAGCTAAGATCAGCCAACCATAATATTACTTGGTTTGGTTGTTTGCTATCTACAATTTAATTATGCAAACGTGGTCGTTCTCTTCTGTATGCAACCATATTTATCTTTTACTTATTAAAAACAAAAAGGGGAAAGAGTAAAAAAACATGTGCCTGTATTTTGTATTATTTAGTTTTTTATGGAGTTCATTGCAATGCAATTCTCTGTATTGCAAATTGTGATGTGGAGATCTGCAAATATGAATGTTAATTGTCCTCTCTTTAAGGTTGTGTGTTGCAGAATATGTGATGAACTGGTTTTCCACTATGTTATGAGGTTTGCATTCACCGAGGCATGCGATTTATTATAGAATAAGCGTTATGGACTATTGTCGGTTTTCTGGAATGATAATGGTATTTTCAAGCTTACTCAGCTGCATTACATAAATAGCACTAAGGTCTGTCAGACTCCCATGTAACTAAGATACACTTCTGTTTGTGCTTCTATTGAAAAACATGTTGACCAGTGCCGCTTACATTTTGTATAGTATTAATAAAGAGTTTTTCATTCCCTGTTTTTGAATGTCAATGTCATTTTCCTATCTTTCTCTGCTATATTTTGCATGCATTAAGTTTCAATTATTCTTGAGGAACTGCCATAATGTATGTTGGCAGAATCTCTTGCACTTTTACAAAACTTTATAGTCAAGATCAGCTTGAAGAACCGTGAAAGTAGGATAAAATTTTGAGGTTACGCTAGAATTCCTTGTTGGTCCTTTTTCAGTTTACACGTGAATATTATTGTTTGTGTACAATATTGTGTGACGCAGGGAAAAATAAATATGGTTGGAAGTTGCTTGATGAAGCTACATGTTGTTAATTAATCTCCATAGGATCTACATAAATTTAACCATTTTATGGGACAAGTCAATGGGCCATGTGCAATAAACATAAATTTCCAACACTATCATACAACACTGCTAATGGACGGGCGCGGCAACACGCGCCATCAATGATCTAGTATACATACAATGAAGGTGATAGCTCACATACAAGGCACGATAACTTTTTGACTCGATGAACACACCTGATAACTTCATAATTTCTCTGTAAATAACATGGTAATATATGTACAACATAACTGATAACTCATGTAGAAACACCACGGCCCGACACACACCTAAATGAGCCTGGCCCGGCATGACCCGCAAAGTTCTGTTTATAAGCGGGCCATGCCATGTCAGCATGTCAACCTCACCCGGCCCAGGCACGACATCGATGGTAGATGGTGGTATTGCAGACATGATAAATTTACTTACAAATCATGTGGCATCTTTCGACTCAAGCAAAAAAAAATAGTTGAAATATACCCCGATAACTTTCTCTAAATAACAGAGTGAATTGCAAAAAACATCAACACTTCAGGCAAGGTTTGCAGGAACCACATATTTACGGAATTGTGCCAAAAAGCACTATTTTTTTGCAAAAAACACTGGTTGCTCGTTTGGACCGTTTTAAGTACGGTTATGACATGGGGGTCCCGCTTTTGCTGACGTGGCGTAACGGTTCGCAGGCGACGCCGTTAGACAGACGGTTTTACACCAACACCCTTTTCGGAAAAATGAAAAAGCAATCGGGTCCTTGGCCGTGCGTCGCTGCTCGCGCTCGCTGCCGCCTGCTCGCGACCGTGCGTCGCTGCTCGTGCCCACCATCGCCTGCTCCGCCGCCAGCGTCGTGACCGTGATCAACCTCTCCGGGACAGGGCTCTCCGGTGCGCTCGCCACGTCCGCGTCGCGCCTCTGTGTGCTCCCGGCGCTCGCCGCACTCGACCTCAGTTGAAACAACCTCACGGGCGTCGTTCCGTCGCTGGCCACAGGTTCGCCGCCACCACGCCGTCCTCGCTTCAACCTCCTCGCTGGCGCCATCCCCGGAGCTTCTCTCCTTGCACCGCCTCCGGACGATCGACCTCAACACCAACATGCTCACCGGGAGATCCCGCCCGCTCCCTTCGCTCCCTCGCCTCGTGGTACCTCAACCTCAGCGCCAACTCACTCTCCGGCGCCATCCCGCCAGAGCTCGTCGTGCTCCTGGAGCTCACCTACCTGGACCTGAGCAGCAACAACCTGTCCGGCCTAGTGTCAGAGTTCTCGGCTCCGTGCGGGCTCCTCTACCTCAGTATCTTATCCAACCATGCCCCAACACCAACGCGAGTTGCAGCAGCAGCACCACCACGCCCGCGTGGCCGCGGCCATGGAAGGAGGGGTGGGAGTGACGGTGTCCTGGACTAGGGGGTACTCACCACATCGTCTCCCAACTAGGTGGATCGGGCCGAGGACCCCCATGGCGGTTCGCTCATGGGCCACTTCGGGCAGCCCATGCCGCATACAAGGAGTATTCCGCAAGACTTGGTGATCAAGACAAGGACTCCTCTCCACCAACGTATTCGGCTAGGACTCTTGTTATCCTAGGCCTCTGGTGCATTATATAAGCCAAGGCCAGGCTAGTCGATAGATCATTATGACATTAATCATCATACCCCTAGAGTTTAGACCACAACATACAATCTCGGGGTAGATTAACTCTTGTAATCTCTATATTCATCAAGATCAATCAAGCAGGAAGTAGGGTATTATCTCCATTAAGAGGGCCCGAACCTGGATAAACATCGTGTCCCATGTCTCCTGTTACCCGTCGATCCATGACACACAGCTCGGGACCCCCTATCCGAGATCTGCTGTTTTTGACACCGACAATGGTGTTTTCATTGAGAGTTCCGATGTGTGATCGACAAAGGATCAATGGCTCGACTGCAGATCAACTGCGATGTCGGCATCTTCGTCGCTGGCTCGACTGGTCACCTTGGCTTGACCGAGGACTGCGCCCTACCTCCGATCGTCATGTTCGGATAAGGGCCTTCATCAACATCAACTCTGATCTCTATCATGATCATGGAGGAATCATCCATGGAGCTCGGGGGCTCAATGTCAACATTGCCCTTGAGCGACTGTGCTGTTTTTCTGGACAGCGAACTTGTATCCACCGCCACCGCCTCCTCGAGTGTTGTTTTAACGATTGCTTCAGTGGAATTGTGCAGAATTAAGTCTACAACAACCATGCAAAATTTCGTCGAGTTCCGATGGAGGAATCTCCGGCAATCTACGATATACCGGAGCCCAATCAAATCTGGACGAGTTTAGGGCGTGGTCTCCAGAGCCAAGCTCGGAGGTCCTTGGAAGATCCAACCGTTCATCTGCTGCGGAATTCCCATATCGACCACCCCTCAAAATTTCAGCTCGATCCGATGGTTCAAACTCCGGGAACCTTCCGATGAGTGGACCAATTTTCTTATCTGTTTTCTCCGCGAATACGGATCCGACCCGAATTCATGTTTCTTTATGAACATGATATTGGACAACCTTTTTAAAGAAATTTTCTTCTAGGGTATTGTGTGTTGTTCTTAACACGTGCCCATAAAATTTTAAGCCTTCTCTGAGGTACTCTTCACCCTCACGCTGGTGTCAAACCAGTCCGGTAACATTGCTCCACGGCTGTCGACCTGCGCTAGACACGTCGTCGCTTTGTTGAGCTGAGCTCATCTTCTTCGGATCATCATCTCGGCGAGCCGAAAAAGAGTTTGGCATCGCGAAGGATAAATCATCACCAACAACGCCGCCCCACGGATTACACAGAACGGGCACACCGGCATCGCCATTCGATCACTTCATCAATCCGGCTTTGACCGCGTCACAAGTTATGACCAGCGTCGGCATGACCGCACAGTTGCTTCTTCAAGCCGATGTCCATCAAGCCGAACTACTTCAACACCTCGGCTGACATGGCAGCTGCAACGTCTCCTTACTGACCCACTCCGTCACCTCTGCTAGACCGGGGGCTTCACCATCTCTTCACCAACCTACTCCGGAGACATCGACGTCACCCGCCGACCAGCTTTGTCACATTAGCTGGACCGGGGGCTTTGCCTTGGCAAGCCAACCTTTACCAGCATCGCCATGCCGTCGCTTCACCGTCCATCAAGCAATGGGTGTACGGATCGATTCCCAATTTTGGGAGTCACTTTTCTTCAAACTGCTACAACAAATAAGCCAAGTGCTATTAACCCTAGCAATTTTTGCTTGTTTGGGTTTATTTTTCCCAAGAAATTATTACTCTGGTTTGTTCCATCATCTGTACACTGGTCTGTCAAATGATGGCCGCGTTAATGATGGTTGCACGATGATTCGGTCAGTTTCCCGTCCGCAGTTCGGCGAACGCCGCATCTAGATCCGGACCGCCCTGCAAATTCAGGCTTTGTCACGCCTTCACTGCGTCGCGGCGACGCCCTGCATCGACATTGACTTCGGCGCCAGGCCACACATTTTTAAATAAATTATTTTGCGTAAATTAATTACGCGAGGATTTTTATATATTTATATTATTATTGTTGGACTGCACTATTTTACATGTGTAGGTAATCAACTTCGACTGCGTCACGCGGTCACTTCGGCAAGCCGACGTCATCGTCCCAATCGGCTCGCGTGATCGCCTTGTTGGTCGAATTGCCATACCGACATGTTCGATTGCCTCGGGACTTCGGCATCGCTGAGGGAGCTCTACCTCATCGAGTGTTCGGCACACAGGTCATATTTTTTTATTACTCACTTTGCATAAATTATTAATTATGCAACAATTTATTATTATTATTATTACTATTATCTCCGGTTTGCACTATTTTATGTGCAGAGGTAAATGATCCAGGTCGGGCAGTGTTGCACTAGTAGAAAAAGGGTCAAATGTGACACACATTAGTCCCGGTTTGTAACAGAACCGGCACTAATGTGTCCATTAGTGCCGGTTCCAACGGCTAGGCAGGAGGAGCTCTTTAGTACCGGTTCGTGGCGAACCTTTAGCACTGGTTCGTGCCACGAACCGGTACTAAAGAAAGTGGTGGCAGGATGTTGTCAGAGTGGGGCCCCTCCATCACCTTTAGTACCGGTTCATGGCAGGAACCGGTACTAAAGGTCATCCTATATAAAACCTTCGTCCACCCGCACTTTGTTCTTCCCCCCTTTCCCCTCTCCCTCTCCTCTGTTCTTCCCTTCTCCCTCCCGAGTTCATCACAAATTTTGCCCAAAATTTGTCAAGATTTGCAGGCCCCCATCCATTCAAATGATCACAAAGGCTAGCAACTTTGTCCTTTCATCTCTCATTGCTAGATTAGCTATTGCATTGGTTTATATAGTGATTAATTGTGGGTTTTAGTAATTTGGGAGGAATTATATGTGGTAGTATTTGATTTATATGCAATTTGAGGTCAAAATAACACTTAGTTTGCATATGTAGGTGTGGTTTACTTAGTGCCTTCTAAATCTCCATCGTAATTCACCACTGCCGATCGCCTCACTTTCTCTGTCACGGCACCACCTTGTGGTGAGCCTCTTGTTCATGAAATTTTATATAAAAATTGATGTTTGTGTGATTTGGATATATAGTTACTCGTATAATTATCTTACCCGTACGTTGTTTGTTATACATAGTGCCATGGTTTTGATATCCGTCCCCGTCGGCCCTCGTCCTTGTTATGATTCGGATGTGGTATATTATCTTTTAAAACTATTTGTTGCATTTCGTGTTTATGACAAATTATGCCCATCAAGTTGACATAGATATTTTTATCTAGGAGGTATGTGAACCGGAAATTCCAATCGACCCTATTGTCGAGAGGTTAAATTTAGTTGAAAGAGAAAACGAGTATTTGAAAGAAAAATTGAAAAGAATTGAGGGGGAGAAGATGGAATCGGAGTTGCATGTTGCCGATGTAAATCGATGATCACAAGATCAAGATGGAGAAAATGCGCTTGAAGATTAGAAAATATGCCATTGATAGTGAGGCTTGGTATCATTATGCTGTTGGATCAATTGTTACCTTAGTTGCGATCTTGATCGCATTTGTTGTTGCATTTAAATGCTATAGCTAGAGAGTTATTTGTTTGTTGCATTTAAGTGTTGTATGAACTTTATGTATGAACTTGTATTAATTTGGTGTTTTTGGTGCTGTGTATTGAAGATGAGCCGGCAATGGATGTACGATGACCGATGCTCTCCCGACTTCATTAATGGCGTGCAAACTTTTCTGCTTGCGGCTGAGGCAAACAAGCGGGCGAATGGTTTTATGCCTTGTCCATGTGCTGGCTGTAAGAATGATCAAAATTACTCTAAGTCAAGAACCATTCACGTCCACCTGTTTAAGTCCGGTTTCGTGCCCCACTATAATGTTTGGACCAAGCACGGAGAAAGAGGGGTTATGATGGAAGACAATGAAGAAGAAGAGGACGACGACAGCTATCCTGGCCATGGGTTCCCTGAATACGATGATACAACAATGGGGGAAGAAACCGAGCCGGTAATGCGGGAAGAAGTTGAGCCAATGCGGGAAGAAGTCAAGAAGAGGCATCAGATGAGCCCGTTGATGATCTAGGTTGGGCCATGGCCGATGCAAAGAGAAACTGCACAAGTGATTTGGAGAAGAAGAAGTTGCAGCCGAATTGCGTAGGTGACAAGAAAAAGCTGGGCACCACACTGGAATTGCTGCAATGGAAGGCAGAGAATGGTGTATCTGACAAGGGATTTGGAAAGTTGCTGGTAATGATAAAGGATATGCTTCCAAAGGACAACGAAATGCCCGAGAGTACGTATGAAGCAAAGAAGATTGTCTGCCCTCTAGGGTTAGAGGTGCAGAAGATACATGCATGCCCTAATGATCGCATCCTGCATCATGGTGAGTATGAGGATTTGAACGCTTGCCCGGTATGCGGTGCATAGCGCTATAAGATCAGCCGCGATGACCCTAGTGATGTCGAGGGCGAGCGCCCCAGGAAGAAGATTCCTGCCAAGGTGATGTGGTATGCTCCTATAATACCACGGTTGAAACGTTTGTTCCAAAACAAAGAGCATGCCAAGGCGATACGATGGCACAGAGAAGACCGTAAGAAAGACGGAAAGTTGAGAGTACCCGCTGATGGGTCGCAGTGGAGAAAAATCGAAAGAAAGTACAGGAAGGAGTTTGCAGATGACGCAAGGAATGTATGGTTTGGTCTAAGCGCAGATGGCATTAATCCTCTTGGCGAGTAGAGCAGCAACCATAGCACCTGGCCTGTGACTCTATGTTTGTATAACCTTCCTCCTTGGTTGTGCATGAAGCGGAAGTTCATTATGATGTCAGTGCTCATCCAAGGCCCTAAGCAACCCGACAACGACATTTATGTGTACCTAAGGCCATTAGTTGATGAACTCTTACAACTGTGGAATGGAACAAGTGTACGTGCGTGGGATGAGCACAAACAGGAAGAATTTGACCTAAAGGCGTTGCTGTTCATGACCATCAATGATTGGCCTGCTCTCAGTAACCTTTCAGGACAGACAAACAAGGGATATCGCGCATGCACGCACTGTTTGGATGATACCGACAGTATATATTTGGACAATTGTAGGAAGAATGTGTACCTGGGACATCGTCAATTTCTTCCGAGCAGGCATCCCGTAAGAAAGAAAGGCAAGCATTTCAAAGGTGAGGCGGATCACCGGACGAAGCCTCACCACCGTACTGGAGCTGATGTACATGATATGGTCAAGGATTTGAAGGTATTCTTTGGAAAGGGTCCTGGTGGACAACCTGTTCCAAATGACGCTGACGGACGCGCACCCATGTGGAAGAAGAAATCTATATTTTGGGACCTGCCCTATTGGAAAGACCTAGAGGTCCGCTCCGCAATCGACGTGATGCATGCGACGAAGAATCTTTGTGTGACCCTGCTTGGCTTCTTGGGCGTGTATGGGAAGACAAAAGATACACCTGAGGCACGGGAGGACCAAAGAACGTATGCACGGAAAAGACGGCATACATCGTGGTCATGCAAGCTACGCTCTTACCAAAGAAGAGAAGGAAATCTTCTTTGAATGCCTTTCGATATTAAGGTACCGTCGGCTTCTCGTCGAATATAAAGGGAATAATAAACATGGCAGAGAAAAAGTTCCAGAACCTAAAGTCTCATGACTGCCACGTGATTATGACGCAACTGCTTCTGGTTGCATTGAGGGGGCTTCTACCGGAAACCGTTCGATTAGCCATTGTGAAGCTATGTGCATTCCTCAATGCAATCTCTCAGAAGGTAATCGATCCAGAAATCATACAAAGGTTAGAGAATGATTTGGTGCAATGTCTTGTCAGTTTCGAGTTGGTGTTCCCACCATCCTTCTTCAACATCATGACGCACGTCGTAGTTCACCTATGCGAAGAGATTAATGTTTTGGGTCATGTATTTCTACACAATATGTTCCCCTTTCAGAGGTTCATGGGAGTCTTAAAGAAATATGTTCATAACCGTGCTAGGCCAGAAGGAAGCATCTCCAAGGGCCATCAAAATGAGGAGGTCATTGAGTTTTGTATTGACTTTATTCGACCTTAAGCCGATTGGTGTTCCTGAATCGCGGCATAAAGGCACGCTAGGAGGGGATCAAATAATATGTATGGACGGACATTCTCTCACTGAAGCACACTACACAGTTCTACATAATTCCGCCTTGGTGGCTCCGTATATGGACAAACACAAGAATTTCTATGCTCCAAACACCCGGAGCGGTCTGATGACTGGATTACACGTGAACAAACCAGGAGTTTTGCGGTGGTTGCGTACACGCATTACCATGCATGACGCCTCTATTGAAGATGACCTGTACTCGCTATCCCAGTTACCATCTTTGAATATAATGACTTTCAAAGTGTACGAGATAAATGGTAATACATTTTACACGATCGCCCAAGATAAGAAGAGCACCAACCAAAACAGTGGTGTCCGCTTTGATGCAGCAACCAAGACGGGAAAGGAAACATATTATGGTTATATACAGGACATATGGGAACTTGACTATGGACATGGTTTGAAGGTCCCTTTTTTCGGTGCAAATGGGTCAATATGACACGAGGCGGGGTAACGGAAGACCCGCAGTACGGAATGACAACAACGGATCTCAACAATCTTGCATATGCAGACGAACCATTCGTCCTAGCCAATGATGTGGCACAGGTTTTCTATGTGAAGGACATGTCTACCAAGCCAAGAAAAAGAAAAGATAAGGAAGCGAATGCATCATACGATGAGCCAAAGTGGCACATAGTTCTTTCTGGGAAGAGAAACATCGTGGGAGTGGATGACAAGACAGACATGTCAGGAGATTATGAAAAAATTGATGAAATTTCTCCATTCACAGTGAATATTGACCCGAGCATCCCGTTAAATGATGAAGATTTACCATGGTTACGGCGCAAAGGGACACACGCGAAGAAAAAGTTTCACACCCAAAGATCTGGGATGTGATCGGCTTCACTATCATCACTTTCTTCTGTGTTTCACACCCAGGAGGAATCTCTGTAATAGTTAGGGTAGTTATGTGTTTTGGCATTTGAAACGCGAAGAAATTTTATGTGCAAACAAATTCTTTCATGCATTTACTGATTTTTCAGCTAAATTGGAAAACACTTCAAATGAACTCGAAAAGGTTGAAAGTTGGCATGGTATCATAATTTCACCCACATAGCATGTGCAAAAAAGTAGAGAGGGTTACGGCAAAACTGGATGCACTTCGTGTACAAAATGGACAATCTCTTTCGAACTATCGTGGTTTTGGATTTAAAACGCATCTGTTACAAAGGCATTTCATTTTTTAAATAACCTAAGCATTACCAAATTTAATATAATGATAAAACACACTAATATTAAACATAATAAAAAAGAATCATTGAAAAATGTATTTTTAAAGTTAAGTTATTCACAAACTAGTGATTCAAAAAAATTTCAAAAAATTCAAAATTTAAACTATTCAAATTTGAAAACAACAGGCACTAAAAGAAAGTTAGTATTTTTTGTACGTAAAGCAAAAATATTCACAAAGAAACTCTAAATACAGCAAAAAAACTAAAAATAAATAAAACAAAATTAATAATGCAGAAAAGAAAGAAAAAAAGCCCGCCTACTGGGCCACAGCGGCCTGCATACGACTAGAAACCCAACCTGTTGTTGGGCCAGGATGCAGGCCCGCAAGCCCAATAGGCCCCACATGGTAGAGTAGCAGAGGTAGGCCCAGAAGGCCTGCATTTGGGAGGAGCTCAGTGTAGTGCCCGCGCCGGGGCTTATAAACTGGTCTTGGCACTCCTCGACTAGCAAGGTGGGACTAAACATCTGCGCCCCTCGCCTGCCGCGCACCCCCCATTAGTACCGGGTCGTGGCACCAACCGGTACTAAAGGGGGGGTCTTTAGTACCGGTTGGAGCCACCACCCGGTACTAAAGGCCTGCCCTTCCCGCCGTTTGGCCTGGCCAAAACAGACCTTTAGTACCGGTTAATGGCTCCAACCGGTACTAAAGGTCCATCCTATATAAGAAAACACTTTGAAATTCTGCAGTTTCATCTCCCACTTCCTCTCTGCCTCATCGCCGCCGCCCCGTCCCGCGCCGTCGCCGCCGCCGTCACGCCGTCCCCGTCGACTCCGTGCCGCCCCGTCCTTGTCGTGCCGCCCGTCGCGCCCGTCGCGTCGCCGCCCGTCCCGTCCCGCACTGCCCACGTCCCCATGCCTGCACCGGCCTGCATCGCCGTCGCCGTCGCCTCAACCTCGCCCGCGCTGTGAGCCTCTGTCCCCCCTCTCCTCCCTCCAATCAAAGCCGCGCTGCCGATCGCTTTGGTCATTGTCATGCGCCCCTCAAGACTGCCTGCACACACACACAACACATACACACACACATACAAAATTTTTGATCTGTTTTTAGTTTTTAGTTTTTCTGTTTTAGTTTTTAGTTTTCTGTTTTTAGTTATTAGTTATATATAGAAATGCTAGTTTTTAGTTTTCTGTATTAATGTTAGAAATGTTAGTTTTTAGTTATTAGTTATATATAGAAATGTTAGTTTTTAGTTATTAGTTTTCTGTATTAATGTTAGAAATGTTACTTATATATAGAAATGTTAGTTTTTTCTGTATTAATGTTATAGAAATGTTAAAGAAAAAATTTGTTATAGAAATGTTAGTTTTAGATATGGTCAATGTTTTTTTAGTTTATTATATTTTTAGTTATAAAATTTAGAATTTGCATATATGAAATCACAATCCATCATTTAAAAAATGTTACTTTACTTTTGCAGCATATAGTATTTGTTGTCGATGATGCCCGGCCCGCATCCTCGCCGTCGACCCGTTCATGACGACGTCACCTTCAGAGGACCCATGTCCGGACTGGGCTCCACGGGCTGGCACCGGTAGGTGCTACCTTCGAGGCGCGACGCTTGGTGAGGAACCCGACCCTGTGTCCGTCGTCGACCCTGATCTCCTTTGGTGGCATTCGCGTGGGCCACTTTCGGTGCGGAGGAGCGGCCCGCCGAAGGTGGTACGTCGCCCGTGTCCGGGAGGAGAACGAGCACGCCCATCGCTGCATGGCTGCTATGGACGCCAGTTCTCCAATACCTGGCAGGTTCTTTGGGGAGATCACTCGAGCTATGATCCAGTGATGGTTCCTTCACTTTGGTTGTCCACCGCCCGCGCCTCAGGAACCGCGAGTGGCCTAGATTACTCTGTAGTATTCGATCTTTATTAGCTAGCTAGCTAGCTAGTGATGTATTCGATATATAATATTCGAGATGATTTATTCGAGATTATATATATTATTTGAGATGATGTATTCGAGATTATATTCGATGATGCTTATTATGTACTATGATTGATTCAGTTTTTCCTTATTAATTGATTGCATCCGTGCATTGTAATTTGAATACTAAATTGTTTTATATTTCTTTTTGATTAGTTAAATAAAAGCTATGGCGGACAATATCGGCAGAGAGGGAGAAGAGGCCCTGTTTGATATCATACGCCATCCTCGCGGGCCAGATGATGATCAGAATAAAGAAGATTATGACGGCTCCGAATATCTAAACAACACCGGGGATGGTGATATGATATTCGATCGCGACGACCGAATTGATGAAGTCATGAACTATGATTATGATGATGACGAAGAAAATGTTGATCTTGAAACAACAAATACCGGCGAGGTATATTTATATAAGCAGGCATCTGGTGATCATCACATGTTTTAAATGACTTGAAGATATATTACGAATCGATCTTTCTTCTTTCAGCCATCCGGATCGAGCAAATCTTCAGGCAGCAGGACAGTACGAGGCCCGAACAAAAAGTTGAAGGAGGGCGTAAAGTAAAATATCGAGGCCATCAAACCTAATGGCGAACTATTAGCGCCTAAGAAGATTGCGGACAAGCTCATTCGTCAGTGCGGAGTTCTTGTGAAGGACCAACTCCCGATCTCCCTTCAAGAAAGGAGAGAGCCATGAAAGCCACGTCCAGATCTTACTTTTGTCGACGGCAGACAAAAAGTTCTGCTTTGGGAAACTCTCATGGAACATTTCACCCTACCAGATCATTTCACAGATGCAGATGTGGAGAAAGTCAAGGACGCTGCTCTTAGGAAGATGGCGGTTGCATTCAACAACCACAAGAAATGTGTATGGGACAAGTACGTCAAGGGAGGAAGGAAGACTCCAGTATTCAAGGGAACACTAGAGAAGCAAAGCGCTCATTGGGACGATTTCATGAAATTCAAGGAATTGGAATTATCTAAGGAACGGTCGAGAATAAACAAGGCCAATGCCGCAAAAAGGATAAGTTCCATAAGCTGGGGCCAGGTGGCTACGCGGTGGCAATGCCTAAGTGGGATAAGTCTGAGAAAGAGATGGAGAATGCAGGTGTCACTCCAGTTACATTGAGCTGGCCCCCCAGGTCCAGGACTTGGTTCTATGCGCATGGGGGGGCGTTGGACCCGAAGACAGGCAAAGTTTCGAAGAAGGCATGTCTGAACAGAGCCGAAGATAAGATACTTGTTGCAATAGAAGAGGCTCGATCGGGGGTGTTCGAGCCCAACAGAGAGAACGACGAGCTTACGCGTGCCCTGGGAAATCCTGAACACCCGGGAAGAACATGAGGCAAGGGTGTTATTCCGTGGTATGAGGGGTTTTCGGACTGGAACACCGACTATAGAAGCCGTGCGAGAAGGAAGATTGCGGAGGAGAAGAAGAGGAAGATGGAGGAGGAGCAGAGGAAGCAGGACTATGAACGCCTTCACGGCCTAGAATCAGCGCACGTGGACTTGGCAGTCAAATTCCGGTGACGGCGAGAGCGGATCGACTCACTTAGCCAGCAAAGGGGTCTCGGCGGCAGCAGCTAGCGGATGATCCAGCATTGGATAGCACCGTCCCATCCATGCCGAGAAGCAGCGTGGGTTCCGCCCAGGCGGCGCAATGCCGGATAGATACCCGTGGATGACATCATGGAGAACACTAATCGCGAGCTACACTTCAAAATGAAGAACATATCCATGAAGGTGGCGGACGCCGTTGCTTCTAAATCCCCGAGGCAACCTTCCATTGCAACCCGATTCCAGTGGGCTATGCTCGTGTCTTGGTTTATGAGGTGGTGGACCAATATTCGGGGCTAGAGCTTGACATTCCTGGAGGTGATGAGGAGCACACACTGGGAGAGGCCAAACATCGTATCATCCTATGGAGAAAGGATTGCATCATCTTTCGAAGGCCACCGACACCGCGTCAGCCGACTCCTCGTCGAAGTCCTCCACCAAGTCAGCAGACTCCCGCTCCTCCAAATCCACCAATGCATCAGGCCACTCCTCCTCCTCCAAGTCCGGCAAAGCGTCAGGCCACTCCTCCTCCAAGTCCGACACAGCGTCAGACCACTCCTCCTCCAAGTCCGGCACAACTTCAGGCCACTCCTCCTCCAAGTCCGGCACAGCTTCAGGCCACTCCTCCTCCTCCAACTCAGCCACGTCAGCCGTCTCCGCCGCCTCAGCAATCACGGAAGAGAGCCGCCGCAGCTATGGTGCGTAGCGGTACAAGTCGAGGTAGTACGGGAGGTACAGGCGGAGGCAAGCGATTTCAATATGGTCCAAGCCTCGCGCCTCTTCCGCCGAGGCCTTACGACAAGTCCGAGGAGGATAAAGCAGCCATAGCGAAGGCCCAAGTGGAAGCCCATTTTGCACCAAAACCGCCACCGCCGCCAACGGAGAAAGTGCCTGAGGAAAAGATTGACCACTTCATTCGTATGGCTAGAGCACCAGCTCCCAAGCCTGTTGACACAGACTATGAGCGCCACCTCAGGAAGTTAAATCGAGCACGTCTGAGAATGAGGCGAGCTCGAGCTTGAGCAAATCAGCCGCAAAAATGCGTAAAACCGTTCCCCAGCTGAGAGAACAGGCGGCGCAATCAATCCCCCCGCTTGTTGTGCCAACAACACATAAGAGTACGCGCGCCCAATATTATTGTGGGCAAACCGTTAACGTTCCCCAAATGGGCAATGTGGTAATAACCGACCAGCATATAATGCAGGCTGAAGTGCTCAAGATCACTGTTGGACAACTCCTCGAGATCGAGCCCATGTCTCCGCTTAGAGAGGAGGAAATAAAACGGAAATATGTCAGGGGCCAACCTTTGGTCGAGCCAGACGAGGTCAAGAAGATCCCAACGAGAATGTATGAATTGCATCAATGGTACATGAACATTACCAAGATTTCCAATCGAGAGTCCCTCATGGTGAATGTCAAGAAGGATCATTACTTCCATGAGAAAGTTGTGTCCATTGAGTATTCAGAACTATTTCAGTTATACAATCAAGATGCACTCGACAAATCTATAAATGGAGTTGCTATTGTCCGTAAGTGATTTCTTTACGTAATTTAAGTCTCAAGCTAGCTGTAGTGATCATTTTGATCAATCATTACCTGTAATTATCCTCACTATATTATTTTCTGTGGTATTATGTAGGATGAAGATGTATGAAATAAAAAAGGTGCACGCTATGGCATTGGGTTCATTGACCCAAATACCATTAATGAATACACATGGAAATTAGATACATATTATCGAGCAAGTGTAGAGGAAAGCATGCTAGAGTTCTTCAAGCGCCTCAAATACAATGAAGATATACTACTTCCTTACAACTTCCTATGAGTCACACTGTCTTGTACTACAAATTCTGTTTTTTGCTTACTAGCTAGCTACATGTTTTTGCTTACATATGCCCGCTTAATTAAGACATGCAAACGTGTGTGCATGCAGTTTTCACTGGATCTTGTTAATCATTAAAGTTGATGAAGGAACAGTTGAAGTACTGGACTCACTACTTAAGAAAGAAAGTGACTACACCATCGTGAAGGGGATAGTCGACGGGTAATTTCAATCATTATTAACTATATCTCGCCTATTTAATTAGTTCGTCATTTCTGATAACAACTATTTAATAACCCATTTATTCATTTTATTTGTCGGCGGGCAGGGCTTGGGCAAAGTTCATCAACGCTACTCGTGCCAATGGAAACAAAAAGCTGAAATGGTATCGACCCAAGGTAAGTAATTAAGTAGTACTAGCTAGCTAGCTGCCATCTCTTTAATTATCATGCTTGGTTAATTATTATCTGATCAAATTCCATTCTCGTAAAGGCCCTGAAGCAGGAGTCGGGGAACGATCTGTGTGCATACTATGTTTGCGAGAACATTCGCATGATGGCGTCCGAAAGGAGCAGATCTCAAAGATGTGGATCGGTACGTTTGTCGAACACTATTCACAATTTTTACACCATTATCGATATCTAGTCACACAACTAATACACATGCATATTGATCTCCTTCTTAATAGTTCGTAGAGGTGCGGGAGAAGCTCCTACCAACGGAGCGCATACAAGCAATTCAAGAGGAAATAGCGGGATTTTTACTCGACCAGGTCATAGATACGAACGGAGAATACTATTACCTGCTACCGCCCCCATGAACCACTTCCAATTGTCATTGTGCGAAGGCACCAATTAGGCTAATGCCACTGGCTCCGAAGGCACCAATTAGGAGAAATTGTATATAGCTAGCTAATTGTATATATATATACATGTGTGTATGTGTGAATTAATGGTGGTTCTGAGACATTCGATGATATATATATATATATGTGATCGATTCTACTAGAAATTCTATTTATATATATGCATAACGTGTACAATATGTAGTATCGTAAAATACCAGCAAACGAAAAAGAATTAAATGGAAAACACAAAATTAAATGAAAAAGAAATCATAAACCCAAAACCCCCCAACCTTTTAATACCGGTTGGTGTCACCAACCGGTACTAAAGGGCTCCCTGCGCCTGGAGCTGGCTCGTGCCACGTGGTTGCCCTTTAGCACCGGTTCGTGCGGAATCGGTACTAAAGGGGGGGACCTTTAGTCCCCACACTTTAGTGCCGGTTACCGAACCGGCACTAAAGGGCCTTACGAACCGGTGCTATAGCCCGGTTCTGCACTAGTGTTGTCACCTCGGCGTACTGACCCACGCCAGGGACTTTGGCGTCACTCTGCCGGCCTGCATTGGATGTGCTACGTCACCACTTCGGAGTGCCGAGCTCTTCGCTCCACCACCTCGGGACCGTCTTGGGGGATGGAACCTTGTCCCACATCAAGCTCGGACTACGTCATCAATGCCAAACACATTAACCAGCTAAGTCGCTTTCATGCTCAAAGTCTTAAATTTTTAACTTGTGTTCGGTTCGACCTTGCTCACATATGTTGTTCGTTAAAAGAAACTCCCTTTACCCATGTTAACTAGGGGATCTTAAAATTTATATGAGCCGTTTTATAGTAAATGTGTTTTCTTCTTGGTCGTTGCAAAGTCTTTTTCTACCGCTCCTTTTTCGACTCGAGTGCATGGTCAATAGCCGGATAGCCTAGCTTCTCTCTAAAACCGCTCGAGTTTTGTTCGCTAAAATGGCCTCGGAGAAGCACTCCGCCTTCGGGATAAGGAGCTTGAAGCCCTAGGCTGACCCGCTTGAAGTCTTGAGGTCGGATGTGTCATGTTAAAGCACGACAGAAGCACAATTTTTTTCTAAGACCAATTTTTGGATTGGCACCGAACACTTGGTCTAGTTCGAACGTCAAGTTCTTACTGAAGTTTTTTGGTTTTCCAAGCCTATGGCACTTTTAAACATCTGTGTGTTTCCAACATAAGTCTCGTAGTGTAACTCCGGACACCTTTAGAGATTTGGCAAAAACATTCTCGGGTATTACTATATATGCATCGGTTTCGAATTGTGTCTTTGGTCAATAGGTGGGTTGCCCGGCTCCTGTGCTTTCCTCCTACGTTCCGCTTTGTTCGGCTAGGTGTGCAAGGGGAGAACCACTGCGATTGTGCTTCCAGCTCGCATGGTTAAGCACCTCAGTGGAGAAAGCCGAAAACTGACTGTCACAATAAGCGTAAACTGGTCAGCGATCCGATGACTATGTTAAATGACGGGTCGTTCATAACATTGGCCGAAGTGTTTACGGCTTGACCTCGGCTATCGCCGAACACTAACCGGGGACTCATAGCTAGCTTCCCCAGTTTAAAGCTCCTATGACTAAGTGAAAGTTATAAAGCCCGCATATCTGATTGCCTCGTTTTCGCTAACACAACCGCCTTCGGGCACCGAGACGTCGGCTAAAGGTTGTCTTATTGCGGAAATGATAACCCACAATTATAGGGGATCGCAACAGTTTTCGATAAGTAAGAGTGTCGAACCCAACGAGGAGCTAAAGGTGGAACAAATATTCCCTCAAGTTCTATCGACCACCGATACAACTCTACGCACGCTTAACGTTTACTTTACCTAAAACAAGGATAAAACTAGAAGTACTTTGTAGGTGTTTTTGGATAGGCTTGCAAGAAAATAAAGAGAGCGTAAATAAAACTAGGGGCTGCTGTAAGTAAAGAAGCAATAAAGTAAATATAGCAAGTGTGGAAAAGTGGTGGTAGGAGTTGCGAAATTGTCCCTAAGCAATTGACTACTTTACTAGACCGATAGCAAGTATTATGTGGGAGAGGCCACTGCTAGCATGTCATCCCTGACTTGGAATTCTATGCACTTATGATTGGAACTATTAGCAAGCATCCGCAACTACTAACGTTCGTTAAGGTAAAACCCAACCATAGCATTAAGATATATTGGTCCCCCTTCAATCATGTATGCATCAATTTCTATGCTAGGTTGAAGCTTCTGTCACTCTTGCGCTCCAATACATAGTCCTATCAACATACAACTAACCCTATGGTGTGATCCACACGCGCGCTCATGTGATGGGCACCAAAGGACAGCAACATAACCACCAGCAAATTAAATCAATCATAGCAATTCATCAACCACCGATAGGACAACGAAAATCTACTCAGACATCATAGGATGGCAACACATCATTGGATAATAATATGAAGCATAAAGCACCATGTTCAAGTAGAGGGTACAGCGGGTTGCGGGAGAGTGTACTGCTGTAGATAGAGGGGGGAAGGTGATGGATATGTTGGTGAAGATGGCGGAGGTGTTGGTGAAGATCGCGGTGATGATGATGGCCCCCGGCGGCGTTCCGGCGCCACCGGAAGCGAGGGGGAGAGAGGCCCCCTCCTTCTTCTTCTTCCTTGACCTTCTCCCTAGATGGGAGAAGGGTTTCCCCTCTGGTCCATGGTCTCCACGGCGTGGGAGGGGCGAGAGCCCCTCCGAGATTGGATCTATCCCTATGTTTCTCTCTGGTTCTGCGTTCTTTTCTGCTGCCCTTTCATCGTTTCTTTTATATCCGGAGATCCGTAACTCTGATTGGACTGAAATATTCGCCGTGATTTTTTCTGAAAATTAGCTTTCTTGCGGCCGAAGAAGAGCGTCAACTGCCTTACAGGTGGGTCACGAGGGTCAGGGGCGCGCCCCCCTACCTCGTGCCCACCTCGAACACTGGTTCGCGTTAATTTTTCTTCCAGGTTCTCCAAATATTCCAAAAAAAATCTCCGTCCGTTTTTATCCCGTTTGGACTTCGTTTGATATGGATATTCTGCGAAACCAAAAACATGCAACAGAACGAGGCGGCACTGGGCCTTTGGATCAATATGTTAGTCCCAAAAATAGTATAAAAAGTTGCCAAAAGTATATGGAAGTTGTAGAATATTGCCATGGAACAATAAAAATTATAGATATGATGAGGACGTATCAGCATCCCCAAGCTTAATTCCTTCTCGTCCTCGAGTAGGTAAATGATAAAAAAGATAATTTTTGATGTGGAATGCTACCTAGCATAATCTTGATCATATGTCTAATAATGGCATGAATATTAAGACACGAGTGATTCAAAGCAATAGTCTATCCTATGACATAAAAAACAATAATACTTCAAGCATACTAAGCAAGCAATTATGTCTTATTGAAATAACATAGCCAAAGAAAGCTCATCCCTACAAAATCATATAGTCTGACTATGCTCCATCTTCACCACACAAAATATTCAAATCATGCACAACCCCGATGACAAGCCAAGCAATTGTTTCATACTTTTGACATTTCTCGAACCTTTTCAACTTTCACGCAATACATGAGCGTGAGCCATGGACATAGCACTATAGGTGGAATAGAATATGATGATGGGAGTTATGTGGAGAAGACAAAAAAGGAGAAAGTCTCACATCGACGCGGCTAATCAACGGGCTATGGAGATGCCCATCAATTGATGTAAATGCGAGGAGTAGGGATTGCCATGCAACGGATGCACTAGAGCTATAAGTATATGAAAGATCAAACTGAAACTAAGTGGGTGTGCATCCAACTTGCTTGCTCATGAAGACCTAGGGCATTTGAGGAAGCCCATCGTTGGAATATACAAGCCAAGTTCTATAATGAAAATTCCCACTAGTATATGAAAGTGATAACTCAAAAGACTCTCTATATGAAGAACATGGTGCTACTTTGAAGCACAAGTGTGGTAAAGGATAGTAACATTGCCCCTTCTCTCTTTTTCTCTCATCTTTTTTGTTTTCTTTCTTTTTTCTTTTTTGTAGGCTTCTTTGGCCTCTCTCTTTTTTGGGGGCTTCTTTGGCCACTTTTATTTTGATAACCTCACATGGGACAATGTTCTAATAATGATGATCATCACACTTTTATTTACTTACAACTCAATATTACAACTTGATATCTAGAACAAAGATATTACTCTATATGAATGCCTCCGTGATGTACTGGATGTGTAATGATCTAGCGTAGCAATGACATCAAAAATGGACAAGCCATGAAAACATCATGCTAGCTATCTTACGATCATGCAAAGCAATATGACAATAAATGCTCAAGTCATGTATATGATGATGATGGAAGTTGCATGGCAATATATCTCGGAATGGCTATGGAAATGCCATAATAGGTAGGTATGGTGGCTGTTTTGAGGAAGATATAAGGAGGCTGATGTGTGACAGAGCGTATCATATCACGGGGTTTGGATGCACCGGCGAAATTTGCACCAACTCTTGAGGTGAGAAAGGGCAATGCACGGTACCGAAGAGGATAGCAATGATGGAAGGGTGAGAGTGCATATAATCCATGGACTCAACATTAGTCATAAAGAACTCACATACTTATTACAAAAATCTATTAGTCATCAAAACAAAGTACTACGCGCATGCTCCTAGGGGGATAGATTGGTAGGAAAAGACCATCGCCGTCCCGACCACCACTCATAAGGAAGACAATCAATAAACACCTCATGCTCCGACTTCGTTACATAACGGTTCACCATACGTGCATGCTACGGGACTTGCAAACCTCAACACAAGTATTTCTCAATTTCACAATTACCCACTAGCATGACTCTAATACCACCATCTTTATATCACAAAACTATTGCAAGGAATCAAACATATCATATTCAGTGATCTACAAGTTTTATGTAGGGTTTTATGACTAACCATGTGAATGACCAGTTACTGTCATCTCTCTAAATAGATATAAGTGAAGCAAGAGAGTTTAATTCTTTCTACAAAAGATATGCCCACGCTCTAACAAATATAAGTTAAGCAAAATATCATTCTACAAATGGCGGTTGTCTATGTAAAGAGAAACAGGCAATCCAAACTTCAAATGATATAAGTGAAGCACATGAAGCATTCTATAAAGCCATACTCAAAAGATATAAGTGAAGTGCAATGAGCATTCTATAAATCAACCAAGGACTATCTCATACCAGCATGGTGCATAAAAGGAAAATGAAAACTAAAGCAAAAGACGTTCCAAGATTTGCACATATCGCATGAACAAAACGAATCCAAAAACATACCGATACTTGTTGAAGAAAGAGGGGATGCCTTCCGGGGCATCCCCAAGCTTAGACGCTTGAGTCTCCTTGAATATTTACTTGGGGTGCCTCGGGCATCCCCAAGCTTGAGCCCTTGCCTCTCTTCCTTCTTCTCACATCGAGACCTTCTCGATCATCGAACACTTCATCCACACAAAACTTCAACAGAAAACTCGGTAAGATCCGTTAGTATAATAAAGCAAATCACTATTCTAAGTACTGTTGCAAACGAATTCATATTTTGTTTTTGCATTGTTTCTATTTAATATAACTTTTTCATGGCTTAATCCACTGATATAAATTGATAGTTTCATCAAAACAAGCAAACTACGCATCAAAAACAGAATCTGTCTAAAACAGAACAGTCTGTAATAATCTAAACATTCACCATACTTATGATACTTGAAAAATTCTGCCAAAATTAGGAAAAATAAACAATTTGTACATCAAGACAGTGCAAAATGAATCAGAACCATTTGACGTTCCAGTAAAAAATTGAAATTCGCGCGCTACAGCCAAAGTTTCTGTCCTGCACCGTACAAACCAACAAGCATTGTAAACATCCTAAAGGCAAACCTTGGCACATTATTTTTATTCCTAAACTTTATAAAAGCACACAACATAAATAAATTAATCTCTAAAAATTCCGGGTTGTCTCCCTGGCAGCGCTTTCTTTAAAGCCATTAAGCTAGGCGTATAGTGCTCAAGTAGTGAATCCACCCGGACCCAAGGTATATCAAAGCCAATTTTAATTAGCAATGATTTGTAATTTAGTAGTGAGCACAAAGCAACATATATCAAGCAATGACGAAGTCTAAATATCTTCCTATTAATCAGCATGTCATAAAAGAACAATTCATGCACACCTAGTAAAGGCCAATGCATAGTATAAACAGTTTCTTGCAATTTTATCATGTTGGAAACATAGAGAGGTGGAGATATAGTTCCTCTCTCATAATAATTGCAAGTAGGAGAAGCAAGCACATGCATATTATATCTATCAAAATCATCATGTGCAGCGGTAAAAGGCAACCCATCAATATAATCCTTAATAAGGGCAAACTTCTCCGATATAGTGTAGTCGGGAGAATTCAAAAGATAATAGGACTATCATGCGTAAGTGCAATAGCAACAATTTCATGTTTAACATAAGGAACTATAGCAAGTTCATCTCCATAAGCATAATTCATATTGGCATCTTGGCCACAAGCATAGCAAGCATCATCAAAAAGGGATATTTCAAGAGAATCAACGGGATCATAACAGTCATCATAGCAATCATCCTTCGATAAGCACGAAGGGAAATTAAACAATGTATGAGTTGAAGAGTTACTCTCATTAGAAGGTGGGCACGGGTAGCTAATCCTCTTTTCCTCCTTTTGTTCTTCGCTCTCCTCCTCATCTTTTTCATCCAATGAGCTCACCGTTCCATCAATTTCTTCTTCCATAGACTCCTGCAAAATATTAATCTCTTCTTGGACAGCGGGGTAGTCCTCAATATATGGTTCAACATAGGGATTAGAAGCATAATTATCATAGCAATATTTAAGTATGGCAAAAATTTCAGATTTGTGAAAAGTAGCATCATACTTTTAAATCAAAGAAGCAATTTCATAAGCACCCTTAAGAGCAACAAATTCTTCAATTTGTTGAACATCATAGTAACTATAAACACCTTTAGCATACGAAGATACGATTCCATTATCACTAAACTCACATTGATAGGGAAGGTGCTTCTTAGGGTTTTCAGAACAACAAGTAAAATCATATATTTCACATAAATTCCAAGCATAGCATTGCAAACAATGAATTCGACCCAGTAAAAGTTTCCCTTTTTCAGATATACGGTATCGCACATAACAAGCATGCTCATCTAAAGATTTGCCCTCAACTAAGCTAGTTGGGGTTTCAAAGACCTGAGCACAAAGGGATCAAAGATGATCCAAGTAAAAAGCTTCAGGAGTGTGATAGATTTTGAGTGGTTCTTCAACCATTGGTTCAGTAGGTACAACTATTTTTTTTGGTATTTTGCGTTTCCTACCCATGACTAAAGATAGAAAACAACTCAGCAAATAAAAATTACTTAGTGATAAAGCAAACAAGCACACACGAGAATATTCACCCCACGCTATTGCTCCCCGGCAACGGCGCCAGAAAAAGGTCTTGATAACCCGCAAGTATAGGGGATCGCAATAGTTTTCGATAAGTAAGAGTGTCGAAACCAAAGAGGAGCTAAAGGTAGAACAAATATTCCCTCAAGTTCTATCGACCACCGATACAACTCTACGCACGCTTAACGTTTACTTTACCTAGAACAAGAATAAAACTAGAAGTACTTTCTAGGTGTTTTTGGATATGCTTGCAAGAAAATAAAGAGAGCGTAAATAAAACTAGGGGCTGCTGTAAGTAAAGAAGCAATAAAGTAAATATAGCGAGTGTGGAAAAGTGGTGGTAGGAGTTGCGAAATTGTCCCTAAGTAATTGACCACTTTACTAGACCGATAGCAAGTATTATGTGGGAGAGGCCACTGCTAGCATGTCATCCCCGACTTGGAATTCTATGCACTTATGATTGGAACTATTAGCAAGCATCCGCAACTACTAACGTTCATTAAGGTAAAACCCAACCATAGCATTAAGATATATTGGTCCCCTTCAATCCCGTATGCATCAATTTCTATGCTAGGTTGAAGCTTCATCACTCTTGCCCTCCAATACATAGTCCTATCAACATACAACTAACCCTATGGTGTGATCCACACGCGCGCTCATATGATGGGCACCAAAGGACAGCAACATAACCACCAGCAAATTAAATCAATCATAGCAATTCATCAACCACCGATAGGACAACAAAAATCTACTCAGACATCATAGGATGGCAACACATCATTGGATAATAATATGAAGCATAAAGCACCATGTTCAAGTAGAGGGTACAGCGGGTTGCGGGAGAGTGGACCGCTGTAGATAGAGGGGGAAGGTGATGGATATGTTGGTGAAGATGGCGGAGGTATTGGTGAAGATCGCGGTGATGATGATGGCCCTCGGCGGCGTTCCGGCGCCACCAGAAGCGAGGGGGAGAGATCCTCCCCTCCTTCTTCTTCTTCCTTGACCTTCTCCCTAGATGGGAGAAGGGTTTCCCGTCTGGTCCATGGTTTCCATGGCGTGGGAGGGGTGAGAGCCCCTCCGAGATTGGATCTATCCCTCTGTTTCTCTCTGGTTCTGCGTTCTGTTATGCTGCCCTTTCACCATTTCTTTTATATTCAGAGATTCGTCACTCCGATTGGACTGAAACCTTCGCTGTGATTTTTTCCCGAAAATTAGCTTTCTTGCGGCCGAAGAAGGGCGTCAACCGCCTTACAGGTGGGTCACGAGGGTCAGGGGCGGGCCCTAGGGGGGCGCCTTCCTACCTCGTGCCCACCTCAGACACTGGTTCGCGTTGATTTTTCTTCCAGATTCTCCAAATATTCCACAAAAAATCTTCGTCCATTTTTATCCCGTTTGAACTCTGTTTGATATGGATATTCTGCGAAACCAAAAACATGCAATGCATAAGAAGCGGCACTGGGCCTTTGGATCAATATGTTAGTCCCAAAAATAGTATAAAAAGTTGCCAAAAAGTATATGGAAGTTGTAGAATATTGGCAATGGAACAATCAAAAATTATAGATATGACGGAGACGTATCAGGAAACACCCTGCGTAGTATCTACAAAGGGTTAGAAGCCGACGATGGGCCACTTCCAACTGATAAACAGTCGCAAGTCAAAATAAGTATATATCATCAGCGTTTGTATTCATTATACAAGTGTTGCCTTCCATAATTATCGGTATATAAAGCCATAAATATGCATCAATTTGACTTAAGATTTTGGCCAAGCTGGGTTGCCTGGCTCCTGTGCTTACCCCTACGTTCCCGATTGTTCGGCTAGGCGGTAAAGGGAGCACCTCTGTGATTGTTACTACCGGGTCATCTGAGTTAGTACCTTAGACTGGGTGAAGCCAAAAGCTAGCGATCTTAAAGGATATAATTGGTCGACAACGACGGAAGTGAAAATTTTGGTTCGCTATAGACCACATAGTTCGGGAACTTTCCCCAAACTAATTCCTCAATATTTTCCACCCACATTGATCGGAGGTGAGGTTTCATGATCATGATCAGCATGACAACCCAAAGAAAGGAACCGATAGCGGGACTATTTTCCTTGGAAGATGTTTCTTACATTAAAAAGTAATATAACATATCTCTCCGCGTACCTTTGTTTATAAAACCGTATAACCGGATTGCCTTGTTTGTCGTAAATCTTTGTTGTTATAAAGGCTTTATAAAGAAGGACAAACACTCCCTGGCTGCTAGCCGAGGAGGTTGAAGCCGATGGTCGTTCAACAAAGTTTTGTACAATGCGGATCCGAGCTTTAATGATGTAAAATACTTGGATACATAGGATCATAAATTGTGAGTAAAGTCAATTTATTGCAGCTCATCTTTTAAAGACCAAGGGGCACAATCTCGCTGAGACAACAGAGCAACTTACATAAAGCTCTCCTAAATCCCAAGTGGCATCGATTTCCTATCTATTAAGCCCCTTGGGGCCAACCTTGGCAAGCCCAGCTTTCGCTGGCTCTAGCTCCTTCAAGAGATCTTTATTCTCTTTTTGAGAAGTTTGTGTTAAACACAACAATTTTTTTCTGTCAAACGGATATTGATCCTTAATTCGGACACCCGTGCCCACATTAAGGCTCGGGGGCTACTGGGTTTTGCGCTCATTATTTATAAATATTAAAGGGGCACATCGATCCCCTGATGTGGTGTTGCCACCGACCAATGGCTCCGGGGCTACTGCATTGCCTATTCAATGCAGAAAATTCAAAGTGCTTAGTGTTCGACATAACCGAACTATGGACAAGCGCGTCTTCGGACGACAATAAGTACCATATGGTACTTACCCGGCATCAAGCTGATATATCACGGCGACTTCTCACGACCCTCTCTCAAGGGCCCGTCCGTCGATCACTATTACCTCTAATATATTATACTGCATTTCTATTCCTATGTATGCTGCCGAAGTTAGAGTTGATCCTCGTGTCGATTTCACGACCTGAGTCTCAGAAGCTACTAGGATCAACGGTTTCATATTTTCTTTCAGGTGCATCTCGGATTTTAGGCCGACAGACACCTTGAGGGCTACTGTCAATACATCTTGTCAGCAAATAAATTTATACTCATCGGAAATAAAATCCGCAAACAATCAGCCCATGACCGAGGTGCTGAGCCACCTCAGAAGCAGTTCGGCATATAGCTCGGCTGCAAGTGGCTGGCTCCTTAGAGGGCATTTCCGGCATTAAGCTCGGCTAAAAATTTTTGAACCAAGGTGATCTATGACACCTCGGATATAGTCCGGCGTTGGAGCTCGGATACTGTCTGGCATTGGTGCTCAACTGCAAAAGATACCTCGAATGCAGTCTGGCGTTGGGGCTTGGATGCAAGAGGACACCGCTGCACGGGAACAACTTCAAACCCGAGGTGGGCGTAAAAATAGCAAGGCATTGATAAAGGTCGATAACTTAAAGGGGCTCCTCGGATACCCAACGAGTAAACTCTTCGGATTTACTTCGGCGATCCTCAAGATCGAAGATGAGAAGATTTGTTGAACCAGTTTTCAAGACTGACGACCGAAGATGAAGAACAGTTCGGAAGGATCAAGGAGCGTCCCCAACTTGAAGACCGGTTCAGGGGGCTACTGACGGTGTCCTGGACTAGGAGGTACTCACCACATCGTCTCCTGACTAGGTGGATCAGGCCGAGGACCCCCATGGCGGTTCACTCATGGGCCACTTCGGGCAGCCCATGCCGCATACAAGGAGTATTCCACAAGACTTGATGATCAAGACAAGGACTCCTCTCCACCAATGTATTCGGCTAGGACTCTTGTTATCCTAGGCCTCAGGTGCATTATATAAGCCAAGGCCAGGCTGGTTGTTAGATCATTATGACATTAATCATCATACCCCTAGGGTTTAGAGCACAACATATGATCTCGGGGTAGATCAACTCTTGTAATATCTATATTCATCAAGATCAATCAAGCAGGAAGTAGGGTATTACCTCCATTAAGAGGGCCCGAACCTGGGTAAACATCATGTCCCCTGTCTCCTGTTACCCATCGATCCATGACACACAGCTCGAGACCCCCTAGCCGAGATCTGCCGGTTTTGACACCGACAGGGAGTGTGACGCGGCGGTGGATGGTGAAGGCATGGCTCCGGCGTCGAGCACGGCGGAGTCGGCTCTTTTCTAAAAAAGGGAGGGAGCTTTTGGTAAATATATATCTCTAACAACGTCTAGTGTGAACAGTTATGCCACGTCATTATTTATGGGACCCACATGTCATAAACGTACTTAAAACGGTCCAAAGGAGCAACCAGTGTTTTTTGCAAAAAAAATATGAAAAAAATTAGTGCTTTTTGGCACAATTCCGTAAATGTCTGGTTCCTGCAAACCTTGCCTGAAGTGTCGATGTTTTTTGCAATTCACTCCTAAATAACATGATAAGTTATATATTGTAGGTATGATAGTTTACGTAGTCCAAACGTGGTAACTTTTGACCTGGAAAACAAAGTCGTCGGGACATATCAACATGGGATCTAGTTTCGAAGGTCTCATCACGACGAATCTTTTATGTGAAGGTAACTTTTCAATCCGGCCCACGGTTTGTCCTATAAAATATTTTAAGTTATCAGTTTTTGAAAAGATTCTGCTGACATCGTCAGCTTTATTTTTTTTCTGCATACATCTAATTAGGAGGTTCTAACCCTCACGTGCATGCAAACTGGCCCGTGTTTAATTTTATTAGCCTGGTGAGATATTGTGGGATTTGCGATTGGAGGAATCACGCGCATGGAGGAATGGAGCGATCCGTTCGGATCTATTTCTATAATCAGAACGTTTGGAATACATAACAGTCCTACGATATAACTTATATAGTACTACAAAAAAGAGTGGGGTTTGATGCAAATCAGCTTATCCTTACATTATGTCTTCATTCTACACTAGATTACGTAACAACACCATGTATGTTCCACTTACTATGAGGAATTTTTCATATATGATACAAACTAGCAAAAGGCCCGTGCGTTGCAACGGGAGAAAAAAAATCTTCAATGACCATGATCGCATTTTGCTGCATCATCGAGATACACTATCACTCTCAATTTAATGAAATCATGAACAATTTTTTAAACTCATGAACACATTTGAAATCGTGAATATTTTTTAAATTCATGAACACTTTTACAAATTTTCAAACATTTTTCTAAAATCAAGAACATTTTTTTGAATTCATGAACATTTTGTACATTTGCAAACATTTTTTAAAACTTATGAACATTTTTTAAACAATTTTCTTGGATCGGCGAACATTTCTAGAATGGACGAACATTGTTATGAAAAATGGCGGAACAGTTTTTGAAATGAATAGACTATTTTGTAAGTCATGACCAGTTTTTGAATCAGCAAACATTTTATGAATGAATAGACTATTTATTAAGTCACGACCAGTTTTTGAATTTTTAGGATATTTTTTCATTCATGGACATTTTTTGAATTGGCGAAATTTTGTTCAATTTCATTAACATTTTTTAATACACAAACTTTTGGAAAAATCCTGATTTTTTATTTACCGAACCTTTTTTTCAAAATTTTGAACATTTTTTTATAAAATCACAAACATTTTTTTAATCCACAAACATTTCATTTTAAAATCTCTCTCTTTTTTATTTTCAGAACTTTTTTGGAGTCCCAAATTATTTAAAGTAGGAAAAACAGAAAATAAAAAATAAAAAATAAAAAAAATTAAAAAACAGGCCGCCCGGACATGGCCAACCTAAACGGACGCTCTGCATCCTCTCCCAGCGTACAGAGTGCAGTATTGGAGGCCCCTACTGCATGAGCCGACCCAGGCAGGGGTTTCCCGTGTGTGAAATGTTTTTTATCACTTACAGGTGGCATCGGTGGGCAATATTTTTGCAACTTTGAGGGTAATTTCCATGACGACCGCAAGAGCAATAACCCTTTTATTATTAGGTATAGATTAAGAATTATCCATGAGCAAATAAATCTCGCCTCCTCTTGATACGTCTCCGTCGTATCTACTTTTCCAAACACTTTTGTCCTTGTTTTGGACTCTAACTTGCATGATTTGAATGGAACTAACCCGGACTCACGCTGTTTTCAACAGACTTTCCATTGTGTTATTTATGTGCAGAAACAAATGTTCTCGGAATTACCTGAAACTCCACGGAACGTATTTTCAAAAATAATAAAAAATCATTGCCAAAGATGAAGACCAGGAGGCCCACACCCTGTCCACGAGGGTGGGGGGCGCGCCCTCCCCCTAGGGCGCGCCCCCTACCTCGTGCGCCCCCTGGAGCTCCTCCGACGCCAACTCCAACTGTATATATTTGCTTTCGGAGAGAAAAAAATCAAGGAGAAGAAATCATCACGTTTTACGATATGGAGCTGCCACCAAGCCCTAAAACCTCTCGGGAGGGCTGATCTGGAGTCCGTTCGGGGCTCCGGAGAGGGGGATTCGTCGCCGTCATCATCATCAATCATCCTCCATCACCAATTTCATGATGCTCACCACCGTGCGTGAGTAATTCCATCGTAGGCTTGCTAGACGGTGATGGGTTGGATGAGATCTATCATGTAATCGAGTTAGTTTTGTTAGGGTTTGATCCCTAGTATCCACTATGTTCTGAGATTGATGTTGCTATGACTTTGGTATGCTTAATGCTTGTCACTAGGGCCCGAGTGCCATGATTTCAGATCTGAACCTATTATGTTTTCAAGAATATATGTGTGTTCTTGATCCTATCTTGCAAGTCTATAGTCACCTACTATGTGTTATGATCCGGCAACCCCGAAGTGACAATAATCGGGACCACTGCCGGTGATGACCATAGTTTGAGGAGTTCATGTATTCGCTATGTGCTAATGCTTTGTTCTGGTTCTCTATTAAAAGGAGGCCTTAATATCCCTTAGTTTCCATTAGTACCCCGCTGCCACGGGAGGGTAGGACAAAAGATGTCATGCAAGTTCTTTTCCATAAGCACGTATGACTATATTCGGAATACATGCTTACATTACATTGATGAATTGGAGCTAGTTACATGTCACCCTATGTTATGATTGTTACATGATGAACCGCATCCGCATAATTATCCATCACCGATCCAATGCCTACGAGCTTTTCACATATTGTCCTTCGCTTATTTACTTTTCCGTTGCTACCTTTATTACAATCACTACAAAACACCAAAAATATTACTTTTGCTATCACACTTTTGTTATCGTTACCACTACTATCATATTACTTTGCTACTCAATACTTTGCTGCAGATACTAAGTTATCCAAGTGTGGTTGAATTGACAACTCAACTGCTAATACTTGAGAATATTCTTTGGCTCCCCTTGTGTCGAATCAATAAATTTGGGTTGAATACTCTACCCTCGAAAACTGTTGCGATCCCCTATACTTGTGGGTTATCAAGACTATTTTCTAGCGCCGTTGCCGGGGAGCATAGCTCTATTCTTTGAGTCACTTGGGATTTATATCTGCTGGACATATGAAGAACTTAAAAGACGCTAAGACAACAATTTATCCCTCAACTACGAGGGGAGGTAAGGAACTGCCATCTAGCTCTGCACTTGATTCACCTTCTGTTTTGAGTAAGCTTATACACCTAAACCTGCTTCTGCTATTCGTTCTGATATGTCGCATGTTATTGATGATGCCACTTCTGCTATGCATGATACTTATGATGAAACTACTTCTATGCTTGATACTACTGTGCCCCATAGTGAATTTCTTGATGAACAAATTGCTAGGGCTAGAGAGAAAGAAATTATTGAAACTGATTATATTGATGAGAGTGATGATGAAGATATACCTGTTATTCCTGAGGGTTATGTTTTTGATATGGAAGCTTCTGCAGCTATTTTAGCTTGCAAAGATAGATATGAGCTCAAGAGGTTATTAGTTAAATGGAATAAGCAATCTCTTAAAGATAGAATGAAACCTGACCGCTTTTGCTACTTCACCTATCTGTGTTGCCGATAAGGATTATGAATTCTCTGTTGATCCTGATATAATTACTTTGGTTGAATCTGATCCTTTTCATGGCTATGAATCTGAAACTGTTGTGGCACATCTTACTAAATTAAATGATATAGCCACCCTGTTCACTAATAATGAGATATCTCGCTACTTTTATATCCTTAAAATATTTATGTTCTCATTAAAGGGTGATGCTAAGATATGGTTTAATTCTCTTGATCCTGGTTGTGTGCGTAGTCCCCAAGATATGATTTATTACTTCTCTGCTAAATATTTCCCTGCTCATAAGAAACAAGCTGCTTTGAGGGAAATATGCAACTTTGTGCAAATTGAAGAAGAGAGTCTCCCACAAGCTTGGGGGAGGCTTCTCCAGTTACTTAATGCTTTGCCTGATCATCCTCTTAAGAAAAATGAAATACTTGGTATCTTTTATAATGGACTAATCGATGCTTCCAGAGATTACCTGGATAGTTGTGCTGGTTCTGTTTTCAGGGAAAGAACACCGGATGAGGCGGAAATTCTATTGAATAATATGTTGACAAATGAAAATAATTGGACACTTCCTGAGCCATCCCCTGAGCCAATTCTTGAACCTATTCCTAAACCAACTCCGAAGAAGAGAGGTGTTCTATTTCTCAGTCCTGAAGATATGCAAGAGGCAAAGAAATCTATGAAAGAAAAAGGTATTAAAGTTGAAGATGTTAAGAATTTACCTCCTATTGAAGAAATACATGGTCTTAATCTACCGCCTCTTGAAGAAATATATGATTCTAATCCATTACCTATTGAAGAACCTCATGGTCTTGATAACCCGACACAGGTAGTAAAGGTAAATTCTCTTTATAGATATGATAGAGCTGAAATCCCTCCTACTAAAATTGCTAGCCAATGCTTGGATGAGTTTGATAACTTTGTGGTTAAGCAATAAGATTTCAATGCTTATTTTGGTAGACAATTAAAACAAAATGCTTATATGATTAAACACTTGGGTGATTATATGGCTAATGTTAGAGGTGAACTTAAACTCGTTACTAAACATGCTTCTATGGTTACCACTCAAGTAGAACAAGTACTTAAGGCTCAAGATGATTTGCTCAATGAAATGAATAGTAAGAATAATGATTATGCTGTTAGAGTAGCTACTAGAACTGGTAGAATGACTCAGGAACCTTTGTATCCTGAAGGCCACCCTAAGAGAATTGAGCAAGATTCTGAGAGAAATAATATTGATGCACCTAGTTCTTCTAAAAGGAAGAAAAAGAAAAATGATAGGACTTTGCAAACTTCTAGTGAACATATTGCTGAACCACCTGAGAATCCAAATGATATCTCTATGTCTGATGCTGAGACACAATCTGGTAATGAACATGAACCTAGTGAAAATGTTCATGATGATGCTCAACCTAGTAATGATAATGATGTAGAAATTGAACCTGCTGTTGATCTTGATAACCCACAATCAAAGAATCAACGTTATGATAAGAGAGACTTTGTTGCTAGGAAACATGGTAAAGAAAGAGAACCTTGGGTTCAGAAACCCATGCCTTTTCCTCCAAAACCATCGAAGAAAAAGGATGATGAGGATTTTGAGCGCTTTGCTGAAATGATTAGACCTATCTTTTTATCGTATGCGATTAAATGATATGCTCAAAATGAATCCTTATGCTAAATATATGAAAGATATTGTCACTAATGAAAGGAAGATACCGGAAGCTGAAATTTCCACCATGCTTGCTAATTATACTTTTAAGGGTGGAATACCTAAGAAACATGGAGATCCAGGAGTACCCACTATACCATGCTCCATTAAAAGAAACTATGTTAAAACTGCTTTATGTGATCTTGGAGCCGGTGTTAGTGTTATGCCTCTCTTTTTATATCGTAGACTTGATTTGAATAAGTTGACACCTACTGAAATATCTTTGCAAATGGCTGATAAATCAACTGCTATAATTGCCGGGTATATGTGAGGATGTGCCTGTTGTTGTTGCAAACATTACTATTTTAACGGACTTTGTTATTCTTGATATTCCCGAGGACGATAGTATGTATATTATTTTTGGAAGACCTTTTCTGAATACTGCAGGCGTTGTTATTGATTGCAACAAAGGCAATGTCACTTTTCATGTTAATGGTAATGAGCATACGGTACACTTTCCGAGGAAACAACCTCAAGTTCATAGTATCAACTCTATTGGAAAAATTCCATCGATTATATTTGGAGGTTTTGAATTTCCTCTTCCCTCTTGTCAAGAAGAAATATGATATTCTTATTATAGGGGATGTGCATATCCCCGTTGAGGCAACATATTGTTATTCGAAATTTCTCCGGTTCCATGCTATTCAGAATGAGTTTATTAACAAGACCTGATCAACCTTGTTAGTGGATTCCTTTTGATGAGCATGAGATGGATGAAACTAGAAGGCACAACCTTCTGTACCCTCTCTCTACTTTCTGTTATTTACTTGAAATAAAGTAAAAGTAGTTTTTTTGTGTTTGTTTTCTGATCATTTATCCGTGCAATATAAAAATACACCGAAAATAAAAGTTCTCCAAATGCCCTGAAAATGAAATATGATTTTTTTCTAGAATATTTGAGGATTTATGGAACTGAGAACACAGCAAGGGGGTCAACCACCTGGGCACGAGGGTGGAGGGCGCGCCCTACCCCCCAAGGCGCGCCCCCCTGCCTCGTGGGCCCACGGTGGCCCTCCTCCACTTATTCCTACACCCAGACAGTTTTTCTTCCTCCCACAAACACGAATATCTAGCTCAAGCACGAGTTCTAGCTCACTTTGCTGCGATTTTCGATCTCCTTGCTCAAAGCACCTCTCACAAAACTGCTTGGGGAGATTGTTCCTTGGTATGTGACTCCTCCATTGGTCCAATTAGTTTTTGCTCTAGTGCTTTATTCATTGCAAATTTGTGCTGCCTAGGTGACCATGTTCTTGAGCTTGCATGTCAAAATTATATGGTTCCAAGTAGTTCTAATGCATGATATATCCTCTAGGAACTTGTAGGAGTAGTTGCTATCAATTTTGTTGAGCTTGGTTCACTTTTGTTTGAAGTTACTAAAAATTTCAGAATATTTCAGAAAATGATGTAGAGACTTTTGAGGGGCTCATCGAGCCGAAGCTCGAAGGAAAAGCAAAATGAAGAAGCACATAGGCCCAAATATAATTTTCCTCGTACCGCGGAGGTCCGGCCGTGTGAATGGCCTTCCGATAATTTCTTGAGAGCAGCCGGGATTTATGATGATTTCTATACATTGGCTGAGAATGCTGGCCTCACCGACTTCCTCCGCGACCAACGTCATCAGTATCTCTTACTCACTAATACTTTCGTGCAAAACTTCTACTATTTTCCTAAGGAATCACCTCCTTCAGTAGAGTTTCATTTATATGATATTGTTGAGAAGATGCCATTAGCTGAATTTTGCAAGGTTTGCAAGATACCCTTTGAGGGTACATTAGATGAACCACACCGTAAAGACGTGGAAGAATTTATTGACACCATTACTTTGGGAGAAACCAGGAAGGTTTCCGATGCAATAATCACTAGCATACAATTTCCTGTTTTATGCTACTTTGCCATATTTGCTAGTCGTTGCTTGATTGGTCGCGGAAACTGTGGAAACCTTAGTGTTCCTGATATTATCATTTTGTTCCATGGTTTATTCCACGATAACACTGTTAGTATGGGCGGAATTATTGCTAAACGGTTAAGTTTGAACCGTACAAAGGGCCCCATATTTGGAGGTATTTATGCTTCGCGCCTAGCTGCACATTTTAACATACCCATTAGGCTTTATGAGAAAGAAGAAAAATTGTTGCCTAGTGCTTATTTAGATTATAAGAGTATGCTGGCGAATGACTTTATTGTTAAGAATAGGGAAGGGGAGCTTAAATATAAATTGTACTTCAATAAACATCACCCTGAGACTATTACCTTTCCTGCTTCTTCCTTGTTTAATTTATCTGAAGGTCCGTATCTCGTTCCGTGGGCGGCCGTTCAAGCCTACCGGAACCCTACACCAGCCCCGGAGCCGAAACCACAAGTTGAGCCTCCACGACAGTCTGACTATTCTTGGGATCCGGAGATGGCTGCCACCGATGGCGATCGAGTCCTCTTCATCACAGTACGCCCCCAGCTACACCTACGGATATCCGCCAGGCCATCCCTGGCAATGAACCAACTTAGGCCAAAAGCCTAAGCTTGGGGGAGTACGTATTTCCCACCGACATTACATTTATGTTTATACACACTCATTACTAGATGTCGGTGCTCATACTTTTTCACTGTAATATCCATGCTAGTTTATTTTCTTTTTCCTGCTTTCTTCTTGTGTGTTTGTTAAACCTTAAGAAAAACCAAAAAAAAGTAGTAGTTTGCTTTTCTTGCTGTAGTAGTAATAATTAAAAAGAAAACTCAAAAAGATTTCCAGTTCCTCTTTTGCTTGTTGGGAGCTTTCCCGTGTAAATAGTTTTATTTCTTTTCTTTTCATTGGCGGTCGATAGGAGAAGACCATGATTAAATTGTTGAAGTGGCTCTTATATGCATTATTGTTGATTTAACCAAGAGCCCATACTGCCTTGCCTTCTCCTGTTTATTAAATGCTCGCAGATTCCAGCTTAGTCCAATATTATTATTCACTTCGTTCGGTCGTGGAAGTGAAAGGCAATTATGATGATATATGATGGACTGACTGAGATGAGAAAAGCTGGTATGAACTCGACCTCTCTTGTTTTTGTAAATATGATGAGTTCATCGTTCTTGATTCAGCTTATTATGAATAAACATGTTTGCAATGACAATTAGAGATCATAGTTGCTTGTGCCATGCTTGATTAGCTATGAGTTATAATGGTTTATCTTGTGTGCCAACATGCTATTAAAATGGTTATGATGTGGTATAGTGGGGTGGTATCCTCCTATGAATGATTTAAGTGACTCGACTTGGCACATGTTCACGCATGTAGTTGAAACAAATCAACATAGCCTTCACGATATTTATGTTCATGGTGGATTATATCCTACTCATACTTGCATCCAATATTTATTAATTTTAATGCATGTTCATGACTGTTGTCGCTCTCTAGTTGGTCGCTTCGGTCTTTTGCTAGCCTTCACTTGTACTAAGCGGGAATACCGCTTGTGCATCCAATCCCTTAAACCCCAAAGTTATTCCATATGAGTCAACTATACCTTCCTATATGCGGTATCTACCTGCCGCTCCAAGTAAATTTGTATGTGCCAAACTCTAAACCTTCAAATAAACGTTACATTTTGAATAGCTCATGTATCAACTAGGGCTGCCCTTATCTTCCATGTTAGGCGGGTTATTCTCAAGAGGAGTGGACTCCGCTCCTCATTCACGAGAAAATGGCTGGTCTCCGGATGCCCAGTCCCATGCTTTATGCAAACTAAATCAAAATAATTACAAACAAAACTCCCCACAGACTGTTGCTAGTTGGAGACACTCATTGTTTCGAGCAAGTCATGGATTGATGCTTGTTGGTGGAGGGGGAGTATAAACTTTATCATTCTGTTTGGGAACCGCCTATAATGTATGTAGCATGGAAGATATCGCCATCTCTTAGTTGTTATGTTGACAATGAAAGTATGCCGCTCAAAATATTACTTATCTCTATTTCAAAACCGTGCTCTGGCACCTCTACAAATCTCTGCTTCCCTCTGCGAAGGGCCTATATATTTACTTTTATGTTGAGTCATCACCCTCTTATTAAAAGCACTAGCTGGATTGCGCTGCTATCATTTGCATCCATTACTATTAATTTATATTGGGTATGACTATGATTGGATCTCTTTTACCATGAATTACAATGTCTAGTCAGTCCGTGATCTTTAAAGGTGCTCTGCATATATGTTTTGCGGTCTCAGAAAGGGCTAGCGAGATACCATCTTGTTATATCATATCATGATTGTTTTGAGAAAGTGTTGTCATCCGAGATTTATTATTATGACTCGCTAGTTGATTATGCTATTGATATGAGTGAACATGAGACCTGACAGTTATTGCAAATGTGGTTAGTCATAATCTTTGCTGAAAACTTGAATGCTGGCTTTACATATTTACAACAACAAGAGCAAACAGAGTTTGTAAAAATTTTCTTTATCACTTTTAGTTTATCAACTGAATTGCTTGAGGACAAGCAAAGGTTTGAGCTTGGGGGAGTTGATACGTCTCCGTCGTATCTACTTTTCCAAACACTTTTGCCCTTGTTTTGGACTCTAACTTGCATGATTTGAATGGAACTAACCCGGACTGACGTTGTTTTCAGCAGACTTTCCATGGTGTTATTTATGTTTAGAAACAAAAGTTCTTGAATGACCTGAAACTCCACGGAACGCCTTTTTAAAAATAATAAAAATCCTTGCCAAAGATGAAGACCAGGGCCCACACCTGTCCCACGAGGTGGGGGCGCCCTCCCCCTAGGGCGCGCCCCTACCTCGTGGGCCCCCTGAGCTCCTCCGACGCCAACTCCAACTCTATATATTTGCTTTCAAGAGAAAAAATCAAGGAGAAGAAATCATCGCGTTTTACGACACGGAGCCGCCGCCAAGCCCTAAAACCTCTCGGGAGGGCTGATCTCGAGTCCGCTCGGGGCTCCAGAGAGGGAATTCGTTGTCGTCGTCATCATCAACCATCCTCCATCACCAATTTCATGATGCTCACCGCCGTGCGTGAGTAATTCCATCGTAGGCTTGCTGGACGGTGATGAGTTGGATGAGATCTATCATGTAATCGAGTTAGTTTTGTTAGGGTTTGATCCCTACTATCCACTATGTTCTGAGATTGATGTTGCTATGACTTTGCTATGCTTAATGCTTGTCACTAAGGCCCGACTGCCATGATTTCAGATCTGAACCTATTATGTTTTCATGAATATATGTGTGTTCTTGATCCTATCTTGCAAGTCTATAGACCTACTATGTGTTATGATCCGGCAACCCCGAAGTGAAAATAATAGGGACCACTCCCGGTGATGACCATAGTTTGAGGAGTTCATGTATTCGCTATGTGCTAATGCTTTGTTCCGGTTCTTTATTAAAAGGAGGCCTTAATATCCCTTAGTTTCCATTAGGACCCCGCTGTCACGGGAGGGTAGGACAAAAGATGTCATGCAAGTTCTTTTCCATAAGCACGTATGACTATATTCGGAATACATGCCTACATTACATTGATGAATTGGAGCTAGTTCTGTGTCACCCCATGTTATGATCATACATGATGAACCACATCCAAAGATAATTATCCATCACCGATCCAATGCCTACGAAGCTTTTCACATATTGTTCTTCGCTTATTTACTTTTCCGTTGCTCTTTGTTACAATCACTACAAAACACCAAAAATATTACTTTTGCTACTGTTACTTTTGTTACCGTTACCACTACTATCATATTACTTTGCTACTAAATACTTTGCTGCAGATACTAAGTTATCTAGGTGTGGTTGAATTGACAACTCAACTGCTAATACTTGAGAATATTCTTTGGCTCCCCTTGTGTCGAATCAATAAATTTGGGTTGAATACTCTACCCTCGAAAACTGTTGCGATCCCCTATACTTGTGGGTTATCACCTCTCCAAAAAAATATTAGGATTCCCCTTCCTTCCGCCGATGCCGCCACCAGTCTGCCTCTCTCCGGTGATGGCGACATGGTGGAACCTGCCCTTGCCAGCGAGAGGGTTTTGTTTTTAGACATTTCTTTGAATTTTTTTAGGGTTTGTGTTATGCTCACCAAGGCAAGACGGTGGCGGCTCCCTGGAGATGGAATAAGTTCCACCCTGCCTAGCCCCCGTCCCGGTGGTGCGTCTAGGATCATCGATGGATGTGTGGAGGTGTCTCCGGCGAATATGTCTTTGATGGATTTGCTCGGATCGGGTTGTAGTTCGTCTACATATGTGTGTCTTCATGTTGAATCCTTCTTATCTACGCTACTCTTTATCATTAGCGGTTGTTGTTCTGGTGCGCTGATCCTACGGGCCTTAGAACGACGACTTCCCGACTGTCTACTACAACAATTTTTTCCCGACTCCGCCGAGGGAGGGACGATGATAGCGGCGCGCCTTCAGCTCGCTTCAGGGCATGTAGTCATCGCTAGGTGATCTACGGATCTAGATACAGTTTTTATTATTTTTGATGTTCGTACTGCCATGATTGAAGATGAATAGAACAAAAGTTTCTCCGGAAAAAACCCGATACAGATTTCATGCCATATAAGGAAACAACAACACAACCTTTATAGCCTCAAACAAATTGGAGTAGGCTAGAGCTAAAACCCATAAAACCTCGAAACCAATTCATGATTTTGACATGTGGATAGTTACCTTCATCTATCACAGTCCACGACTAGTTATTTGGTGATATTTCAGTCCTTCAAATTTTCCTTACCATGATGAGGACATCAATACCATTGTTACACCCACAATCCCTGCTACTATACATCTTGGACCGACATTAGAGCTCACAAGACACCAATTAAATTACCGGTACTTTCGTTTCTTGGTAATGATTCTAATGTTCATGAGAATATGATGCTGCCTAAATTGGATACATTTGTTTTGCTTACAAATGAAGGGCCTAGCTTGGAGAAGGATGAACATTGGAGCAAGAACAAGCATGGAGTTGATGGCATGCACAAGGGAGACAAGAACAGAGTTTCAAGTGATAATTTCAGGACTTTGAAGCCACCATAATGAGTGCATGAAGCCTTGGACGAAATATACAAGATGCCACTTCATAATTTTCGTCCAGAGGCTATTCTAGGTGTTGCGTCACCTTATTTTTGGGCCAGGCCCATGTAATTTCAAAATACTTCAATATAGGCTGTTTTTAGAGTCCGTATGTGTGGGGAAACAAGAGTTAGGGTAGGTTTCGGACCCCTCCTCAAGTGCCACGAAATTCCCCCCTCTTCCTCCATATATACAGCCCTTAGGGCATCCTTTAGACTTTGGGTTTTATTTAGATTAAAGGGCGCAATAGCTGCAACTTCGCGTACTTCGTTTGTGTTCAACGACCAGACAAACACGTCACAGAACCCCACCTTGATCGACATGACTACCTTGGATACGACAAAAAATATTGCATCCATGCATATTTGTCAGGTGATTTCTAGTGCAAACTATTCAATAATCTATTTATGTTATCCAGAACAAAAATACTTCACATACTTTTCTGTTTTGTCTAATTGCAGGTGTATGGGACATTTGTACAATCCACATATGAAGATAAGGGAAAAGGAGAAGTTTAGGTTCTGTTTAAAAAGTCCTCTCACGTCACTTTTGGGCCAAGAGAAGATAAAGTCCAAGTCTCTCACGTTCTGGATTCAGATTCAGACTGCACAGACATACCTGACTCAAAACGCCAAGAGATTTTTCATACGAACTCCGAATTGGGTGATTCTTTTTTTCTTGGAAAGTAGATTTCATGCGCTTTCCAACCCAATTGGATTCACCTTAAAATTCGTCTGGAGCATTGAGATATCGACGAAACAATCTGACGCTGCAGCAAAATCCGAATCAAACAACAAGTCCAAAGGTGTTGCATCACCTCCACTTGGGCCCATGAGCCTTGTACGACCTAGGGTTAGTTTTAGGATGCCTTGGTATGTCCTTCCACCTCCTTGGCCATCACCCCTTGCTCCTATATAAGTAGATCCATCTAGTAGCTTTTTCCTTGGGATTTGTTTAGTTAAATGTTAGCCATTGCAACTTCGTGTACTTCATTTGTGTCCAACGATCAGACCACGACCGCTTCCGGATCCACACCTTTATCAATACTTCATCCATATTTGCAATATTTAGATTGCTTTTATCATATTCTTGCTTGTTCTTCGACTGCATGCAGGAATAGACCATCGTGGTCAGGCTAATCGTGCTTCCAGCATCGTACGTAACCTCACGGAGATTGGTTTAGCGATTGCTAAGGCGCAACATCGTGCACGTTTGTAGTCGGATCGTCAAAGTCGTCTCCACCAAATCGATAGTTATCATCTCATCGAAAGATCGGGACACCCCGCCTCTATCAAGTGGTATCAGTTTTTAGGTTGCTCAGTGAGAATTTCCAGCTTTTCCTAGATTAGATTTATTTTCTTACCTACTGTCCAAGAAAAAGCCACAAAAAAGTTAGATCTATTCATCCTTTGTCCAAACCAGTCTGAGCCTTTGCAATTTTCTTTTCATTGTTTGCATTCTTGAATTATCGGTTTCGTCGTCGTGTTGAGTTGCTGGTCTTAGTGTGTAGTTCATTTAGAGTTTCGAGTTCTGTTCACATTAGTCACGCCGCCGCTGCATCGTTATCCCTTCCGCTGTCCACCACACATCCATCAATTTCCACCACGTGCTACCCACCGTTCATTGTCATAACCATAGTTGAGATAGTTCACATCTTCGCTTGATCCAATCTGCATATTATCTAGTTTGTTTTGGAAATAGCGAGAGAGAAAAAAAAAGGAAAAAATGAGAGAAAAAAGAAAAAAAAGTCAGAGAAAAAAAAGAGAGAAAGAAAAAGAAAAAAGTGTGAGGAAAAAAAGATAAGAAAACAAAATTCGGATCTATCTAGACTCAATCTCGTAGTTGAATTCGGATTGGAATCTGCTTTATGACCGCTCAAGAAAACAGGCATAACTTCCACATACGAAGTCCGTTTTGGCTCCGTGAGTACTCAAATAAAAGCTAGCGACGAGCCGCATCTAAATAGTTGTCGAAGCTTTTTCAATATTTGGCACCTCAAAATCAGCTTCTAAATAAGTCATTTTGCCCTCCGAAGTTCGCGAACACAGCTTATTCCAGTTTTGCAATCCAGTTTTAGAATATTTTGACTCCTCATATCAACTCGGAATTGAGTGATTCCTGTTGCGTTTGAAAGCTTGAGTCAGTACCTTTCTTGAGGAAAATTATCAAAAATATTGGCACAAACTTTTTCAGAGGAAAGTTGGAGAGAAAGTTGTTGTATATCCTGCTTGGCAGTTGTTTTTCATTATTATCTTTATTGCCGTTGTGATCTTCACTTATATCTTACTGTCCAGAGCTACTTAGTATCCTTCATTGATGCTAGTTGTGCTACGCCGTGACCTCATTAGTGTTCTAGGCTCGCGTCTCTAGTCCGGTCTAGCCTAGGACCAGCACAGTTCAGTCGTTGAGCGTTTATTCAACATTGCATCTCTGAATTGATTATTGCTAATATTTTGCTACCATATATAGCCAACCCAGCTCCACATATTTCTACACCGTGCATACGTACGTTTCCCTGACAATTGCTTTACACAATCTTCGGAGTTATTTGACACCGCTGGTTGCCTGTCACCACCCGCCGCATGGTAAGAACTTGTAAAATATTGATATTTGCTTTACTGTGAGCACTTTACAACCACATCCTAGTAGTTCATAGGAACATTATTCTCAAATTTTGTTTCTTGTTTCTACTAATCATGACATGTTCCGGAAATAGATGTTTTTGGACGACGGACACATCTTCACCATCACGAGAGTTGGGACAACACACACAAGCATATGGTCAAGTTATCTCTTTACCGTCTTTTGAGGGTAGATTTAATCCTGCTATTTATCTAGCTTGGGAGCTTGAAGTAGAACAAGTTTTTAGTCATCATGACTTTTCTAAACTTGAGCGAGTACGAGCTGCCACTAGAGCATTTACTGATTTTGCTTCTGTTTGGTGAAGTGTGCATTGTAAGAAAAACATTGATAACGAACCCACAATTTGGAAAGATTTGAAACATGTCATGAGATAACAATTTTTCCCTCCTTACTATCGTCGTGAATTGCTTCGCAAATTTGAATAATTTAAACAAGGCAACAACACTGTTCATGCTTACTGCCAAGAGTTCAAATCTTATATGTATTATTGTGACATAGAAGAATCTGATAATGATACAATGAATAGATATTTTGGTGGTTTGAACCATGATATTCAGGCAAGATTTCAGTATATTCCTCGTTGCATTACTGGTATGTATGTTCGTGCTTGTACCTTTAAGAGACAGTTACAGGAGGATGCATTGGGTGACTACTACAACTACTATTCCAATTCATGCTCACTACCATCAGTTGATTCCTCCACCGCTGCACCTACTAGAGCAGCCACACCTCAGATTTTGAGTGCGACATCATCTCAAGTGTATGGTACATTGTCATTGTTCATACCTACATCAGCTACGTCTTTGCGACAAGGTAACAGTAAAGGTATTGATGATATAACTTCACATGAGAATGATGCATGCCTAATTAACTTAAATACATCATGTGTTGAGTTACATGTTGATTTGAGCACGCCACCTATTTTAGAGAATCATGTTACTGTCATGAATGCATCATGTGATCAAACAACTGAAATACCAACAATTTTAAGTGCGCCCATTGAATTAATTGTTGATGTCAAAGAACCATGTGAATCAGGAAATAAATCAGATTTGGATCAAATACATTTTAATATAATTGTGCCAATGTTTAATCATTTTGATATGACATTTAATCTTGGTGATCATTCTGTGTCAAATGACTTATTGCATGTTTTCTTATTTAAGCATGTTGTAGCATGTAAATTTGATGCATGTAAGGTTTATTCACCAATGTTGGGATGGTTTAATGATGAATATTGTCAATCTTTTGATATGAATAAGAGCTTCACTTATATGTGCAAACTGAGTTGCAATATTTGCATGCCTTCTACTTATGATAATATTTTGGCTTTATATTTTATGATCTATGAAAGTTACTCATGTATACATGTGTCATATGTGCAAAAAATCAAGGGAAGTAAAAAATGGATGACATATACATATACAACATGTACACCTTGTCTCCTTTGTTAGCCACATTTCAGATTAAGCCATGCCGAGGACGGCTTTGTTTTCAAAAAGGGGAGGATGATGATGACATGACTACCTTGGATACGACCAAAAATATTGCATACATGCATATTTGTCAGGTGATTTCTAGTGCAAACTATTCAGTAATCTATTTATGTTATCCAGAACAAAAATACTTCACACACTTTTGTGTTTTGTCTAATTGCAGGTGTATGAGACATTTGTACAATCCACATATAAAGATAAGGAAAAGGAGAAATTCAGGTTATGTTCAAAAAATCCTCTCACGTCACTTTTGGGCCAAGAGAAGATAGAGTCCAAGTCTCTCATGTTCTGGATTCAGATTCGGACTGCACAGATATACTTGACTCAAAACGCCAACAAATTTTTCATACGAACTCTGAATTGGGTGATTATTTTTTTGTTGGAAAGTAGATTTCGTGCGCTTTCCAACCCAATTGGATTCATCTTCAAATTCGTCCGGAGCATTGAGATATCGACGAAACAATCTGATGCTGCAGCAGAATCCGAGTCAAACAACAAGTCCAAAGGTGTTGCATCACCTCCACTTGGGCCCATGAGCCTTGTATGACCTAGGGTTAGTTTTAGGCTGCCTTGGGACGTCCTTCCACCTCCTTGGCCGCCACCCCTTGCTCCTATATAAGTAGATCCATCTAGTAGCTTTTTCCTTGGAATTTGTTTAGTTAAAAGTTATCCATTGCAACTTCGTGTACTTCGTTTCTGTCCAACGACCAGACCAAGACCGCTTCCGGATCCCCACCTTTATCAGTACGTCATCCATATTTGCAATATTCAGATTGCTTTTATCATATTCTTGCTTGTTCTTCGATTGCATGCAAGAATAGACCTTAATGGTCAGGCTAATCGTGCTTCCGGCATCGTCGGTAACCTCACGAAGATTGGTTTAGCGATTGCTAAGGCGCAATGTCGTGCACGTTTGTAGTCGGATTGTCAAAGTTGTCTCTACCAAATCGATAGTTATCATCTCATTAAAAAATCGGGACACCTCTGCCTCTATCACTCCTCTTATATCAAATTTGGCCTACCCAATCTCTTTTGAAATTTTCAGCATGTATTAATCGTCCACTATGCATTGGAGTTTCTGGAGATTAGCGGCGTATATGCCCAAACCATCTCATATCATGTTGGACAAATTTATCTTCGATCGGTGCTACTCCAATTCTATCTCGTATATTAACATTCTGATCTTGATCCTTTATTGTGTAGTCACACATACATCTCAACATGTGCACCTCCGCTACACCCAATTATTGAACATGTTGTCTTTTAGTCGACCAACACTCAGCCATACAACATTGATCACCGTTCTATACAATCTGTTTTTTAGTTTTTGTGGCACTCTCTTGTCACAGAGAGCGCCAGAATCTTGACGCCACTTCATCCACCCGGCTTTGATTTGATGTCTCACATCTTTATCGATATCATCATCCTTCTGCAGCATTGACCCAAATATCAAAAGATGTCCTTTGAGGTAACACCCATCCGGCAAGGCTAACCTCATCCTCCTCCTCATGCCTAGCAGTACTGAAACCGCACCTCATGTACTCAGTATTAATTCTACTAAGCCTAAAACCATAACTCTAACTTTCTATCAACCCTAGTCCGACTATCATCGATTAGCATCACATCATCCACAAAGAACACACATACACCATGGGATATCTCCATGTGTATCTCGTGTGACCATATTCATCATCAAAGCAAAAAAGGCAAGGGCTAAAAGTTGACCCTTGGTGCGGTCTTATTTTAATTAGAAAGTCATCAGTGTCACCAGCACTTATTTAGACACTTGTCACAACATTCTTGTACTTGTCCTTGATGAGAGTAATATACTTTATTGAGACTTTGTTTTTCTCCAAGGTCCACCACCTGGCATTATGTGGTATCTTATCGTAGGACTTCTTCAAGTCAATGAACATCATATGCATATCCTTCTTTTGCTTCATGTATCTCTTCATAAGTTGTCGCATCAAGAAAAGAAAATGGCTTCCATGGTCGAACTCTTAGACATGAAACCAAACTATTTTTTTGTCACGCTTGTCATTCTTATTAAGTGGTGCTTAATGACTCTCTTCCATGGCTTCATTGAATGGCTTATCAGCTTAATTAACAATATAGCTTCATTGAATGGCTCATCGGCTTAATTTCATAGTAACAAGTACAAGTTTGAACATCTTCTTTGTTCTCGAAGATTAATACTAATATAATCAGCTTTTATTCTTCTAGTATCTCGTTTGCCCGAAAATTGAGTTTAAAAAGTTTAGTTAGCCATACTATCACTATGTCTTCAAGGCCTCTGCACACCACAATGAGGATACAATGAGGCCCATCAGCTTGCCTTCTTTCATCCTTTATAAGCCAGTCTCAATGGTAGCGCCCTCATTCTCTCCATTGAACAGATTGCCGAAATACTACCGCCATTTATGTCTCCTCGTCCTTCACCAGGAGCTGATCTCCTCCATCCTTGATGCATTTGACTTGTCATATAAGGCATATACTACTAAAAGCATTGTCTTAGCAAAACCTAATACCCTCAACACTCGGTAGCAGAATTCACACAAAAAAGGAACATTTCCTTCTTCAAGCATTGATGTTGGCAGTAATGAATAAATACATGGGGGGTCTACAACAGGAAACACTTCTATACTCTAAATAGATCTAAGCTTTTCCTTCATACCAGAGGAAAGCTTTGACAAGGCCTAAACATAAAATTGATCTGTGAGGGAGGCTACCAATAAACGTAAAACAGTGATCTGTGAGGGAGGCTACGAATAAACGTCAAATGGCTGCAGCAACCACAGCACAACCAGAGATCATGGCTGCAGCTTGCAGGGATGTCAAATTCTGCTTCTTGACAGAACAAAAACGCTTAACTACACACATCCTTGATCAGTCATGGCTTGTGCAATGTTCAGGAAGGCCGATATGTTTGCACCATGCACCAAAGACCTGGAGAGGGAGTACTTGATCAGCTTCTAGAGTGAAAAGCCCGGTGTAGGCAAATGGACAAGATATCGCAAGGAAACTAACTCTGGGTTCTCTTTCAGGATTCCATATTCTTGAGCAGCTTTCATCGACCTGTCATATGTTTGCTTTACTGCTTCCTGTTTTAACCAAAAGAAGAAACTTAGTAGGGCTTCATATTACCACATATGGAAGGGTAGCCACCTCCTTCGACATAGGCATAGTGTCGATCTTATATGATTCTACGTTGCCCGATATGTTGTTTTTTGGGTCAATTTGTTAGTATTTGGCTGTGTGGATCTTAGTTATGCAGAGGCCGGGTGTTTCTCATCATGCTTTCTATCCGCTTGATGCTACATTTTGAGTTAATAAATACGCCCTTTATCGAAAAATGGAAGGGTAGCCACCAACGGGCAGAAGCAGCGGCTTATACCTGTATTTTGTTCTCGAAATCCTCTACTGACCACTGCATTAAGCTGAACTCTGGATTCAGTTCAAGTTCACCGACTGCTACCTGTTTGTTATTCAAGAGAAACAAAGAACATGAACATGTTGGGGAATAGTGTGAGTCTAATGATTTACTGTCGGGAGCATATGTATGAGACCGGAATACGTTTAAGTGGTTTTCATTAAAGTAGTGTTTCAAATATACGTGCTCAGTGCAAAGTACATCAACCATACTTGGGAAAGTGCTGAGCTCAAACTTTTGGAAAAGCCCGTGAGAATCAGTCAAGATTCTGGTGTAATCGAAATTAAGTTTTAACGGTTGGAGCACATACACTTAAAAATAGACCACAGTATCCTTTACAAATAGAAGTTAAGTTTTAATCTCCCTTAAAATTGTAAACTTTTCTAAGTGGGCTGTACTGAACCACACCTCATTCTTCTATGAATGGCAAGAACAAACAAAACAGTGAATTACCCCACCAGCAGCAGTTGCCTTTGCTGGAGCAACATGGACTTTTGCCTTTCTTAGGATATCAACTGCTTGACCAGTGCATGGCATGTTTGAACCTGCAATTAACAAACACAATTAATCTGTAAAGGATAAACACTGAGAAGGCAATCAAAAGACACAATTCAAGACATCATACATTCTATAAGAACACGGCAACCAGAGCTAATTATTGAAAGAGCCTCCCCCTGGTCAATCTCATTTTGTGATGCACAAGGAATGCAATATCACACTGCTCACCCCATGGCTTAGCATCATTGATATATTTGGCACGTGGAAATGTTTTCAAGTATTCCCTGTTTGGTAAAATGGAAAGCGGCATCTCAAAAGCTCAACATTTACAAACTAAAAATACAGGAAAGGCAAATGCTTTTCGGAAAAAATATGAAAGGCAAATACCCACTTGAGGCTCCTTTGTTGTGCCTTAATATTCCTTATAAGTGTATATTTCACATAATCAAACCCGTCTCCATCAAATAGATAGCCTTCTGAATCTGCAAGAATTGCGACACTCAGGTTCCATGGTCAGAACTGATATTGCTAATCCAAATGTACAACAACAATCTTCTGATGAAGATGGAGGTTTCCAGAGTTCAACAAGAGATATTTCCTTAATAAAACCAACAGAAACCTTTAAAGTCCTGAAATCCATTATCATGAAGAAACCAACGCGAAGCACAAAAAACTATTGTAAGAATGTGTAACTACATGTGTTATGACCGGCATATTAGGTGGGCTGTGGCCCAAGTTATCTTATCGTTATTAGGGGCTTAGCTCAATTATCTTATCGGTATTAGGGTCGTTTGCTTAGGAGTCAAGTAAACCTCTCTATATAAGGAGAGGAGACGTATCAATCTAATCAAGCAAGAAGCAATCAGTATTTGCTCGGCTTCCCTTAGGGAGCCGGGAGACCTAACCCTAGCCGCCTCTTGCGCCGCCGCCGCCTCTTCTCCACCACGCAAGGACGGCGCCCAGCCGCCGGCCGCCGCGCCCTCGACCTCGTCTTCCTCCATCTTTCCCCTACAATCTCCGCCCTAGAACCGGCAGAACCCTAGCTCCTAACACCTTGGTATCAACATGCCCCTCGAGAGTTACAGTTGACGCCCTTCGAAATCAGATATCAACCGTGTTCAATGGGAGGTAGTAATAATAATGTGAACCATGTGGGTCTTGGGGATATGCAGATATACTTAAGAACAAATCATGATCGATTGACCAAATTCTGCGTGCCTCTCATGGCGACAGACTTTTGATTATGCTCCTGACCACCGATGTACCTCACGATATTTCCTGTTTAAGTAATTCAACTTAAGCTTTAAATCTGCATACCTGAGACTGTAACAGGAATAGCTTCACACGACAGAAGCTTTTCCAAGACATGCATTGCTATCTTTCCTGAACCACTTATCGCACATCTGCACAAATTACACACATAAGAAAGCTGCCAAATCAATAAATTACAATACCAGTAAAACAAATGGATCCCTGTCAACAACCTTAATCCTTTGAGCTCCTTATTCATATCAGCAAGTACAACACGTGCAAAAAATACCTGTGACAAGTTACACAATATTTGTTTTAGTAGGAAAAAATTGTCAGCACATGTGGCAAAAGCATTACTTTGTGAAAGAATTGTGCCACGTGAAAAGATAGCGACTAGTTGTGCTCGTAAGAGGAGTTAAGATACCACTTTACCAGTCCGTATCCAGTAGCTTCTGTTCTAAAACTAGAACCAGACCAGAAGATCTTAGGCCCTGTAAAATTTCCCTGCATAAGAACAGCAATGAAATCTACAGAAAAGAGAAAAGATATTTGAACCAAAGAGCTGAAAGTAGAAACCAATCAAACAGTCTTCAAGTAGACTACGAGTTCTTTTACAGTACCCACAAATAAATGTGAGCCATCCATTTACTTAAATTGGACAGATACCAGTGTTTGGTACTCCAATATAGATGCACGGGAGTACCATGACCAAAAGTTCAGGAGTACCTTGATTTGAGGGGTAAATTGGTAATCGGGACTCACAAAATATTGTACCACCTGAGGTTGTTATTTACTTCCCCGCTAATTATGGGTACGTGAGAGGATGATATGTAATCCTCCACTAATTACGGGATGGGATAGATATCCATTTGCACGAACTACCCGAGGATTTCGGCCAGAATCACACGATGCATCAATACTCGATCGTTGCCATCCTCTACAACTATGAATGAGACATGTACAGCCCGAAAGAAAAGCAAAGTGGTGAACATTAATAAATAATTGCTTTCAAACATGCAACTGCTTGCTCAACTAGATCTGAGAAGATAAATATGATTTGGTGGAGTAATCAGATCAATCGGACATCCGAGAGGCCTCACCGGCGACCAAGGTTGCAATTAAGTTTTCATCTAGGCGCGTTGGCGGCGGTAGATGCATGCAGCGTGGTCTGCGGAAGGAGGCAGCCATGGTCGTGCTTGGTTGCTCGATCATGGAGGCCGCAACAAGTGCTTGAGCGAGACTTCGGGAGGGAACCAGAATAGAGTTTAAGAAAAGGGTCTGTCTAGGACACATCTAAGATGATGTCCACTCTGTTTGTGCTCTATTTTTTGTTTTAGTTTTTTTTATTTCTTGCTGTTGCATTATATATTTGTGGGAGCTTAGATGTGACATCCTTAAAAAACATCTAGACGTGAATTAGACAAACTGTTAAGAAAATAATAATTACAGTTACATCGGCAAGACAAAAAGTCTAAAGTACCCTTTTGAATGAGGGTTAGATTTAACTAGTACTCCTTCCTCTCCCTGCGGAGTACCAGGGTACAGTAAAAAAGCTCTAGACTAAAGGGACTAGTAGAACCAAGAGACACGTTCAACATCAGGACAGGAACACCTTTTCTCAGAGAATGTAACGAGTAAAAATACACTACCACTTCAGGAACAAATTCTAAGTTAGACAACTATAATGAGAATATATATTATCCAGTAGAGGACTATAAATTCAAAAGCAACTTCAAAAAGATGTCCCGGTATTCTAAATAGGGAATGGCAATGCTTTAGATAAATTCTTAGTGAGTAACAACAGGAAGAACGACACCTAAAGGGGATCGGCATAAACATTGTTCTGGGTAACATGTATGGTACTATGGTGTACCTGAAAATGACCAGAAAGGCGTCTGTACTGCCCAAAAAGGAAACCCATTTCCCTTGGACCAACACCAACATCTTCAGCAGGAAAATCCTACATCACAAACTGAAGCATGAATTTCTGCCACTTAACTAATTTAGAAATAAATGGCAAATTCTGAAAAAATGCACGTAATACAATGCGAGGTACCTGATCAGGGCCCAAGTATCTATACAGCTCATCCATGAAACTTTGACAAAAGCGCATTACCTGGCATGGAAAAATATCCATATTTACATGCAGTAAATATTGTTGCCCAGAGGAAATAAAATACAACACGAATACCTCAATTTGACTTTTACCCTTTGGATCAAAATCGCTCCCTCCAGCAGCACCTCCAAGTTTATATAGTGACAGAGCATTCTTCAGAGTCTGCACAAAGGGAAATTGCTTAGAATGGTACATTGAATTCTCATGTAAGATTACAGGTTCGACGTCCACTGAAAACACCCTCTCGGTTTAGCGGTCACTTCTCAATCCCAATACGTGCTAATAGATTACGAAATCATCGTATAGCAGTGCAAGCACCCAAAATTTATATAACTCGACTCTATTTGCACACTATTAGACATTTATCTTCTAGTGGCAGAAGTAAACACAGTGCAAATTCCCACCATCTGCACATCCACGCAAACCCCATTGTACACACACAAAATAAAATGAAGACTTTCTTAGGAAACATGCCATTGGCTTTAGAATCTAGTATGAAATAAGAGGGGAAATTCATTACAATATGCATCAAAGCTCACGTTATTTTGTAGTTCATTACTTGTATGTAGGTGCATTATATCATTTGTTACAATAATTGAATCAAAGGTAGTCTGATACAAAAACAGAAAAACAAATGGTACAAGAATGAAGAACAGGTTGTAGCAGGAGGTTGTTTACATGAAAAATGCATGTCGGACAAGTATGCTAATACCTGCTCAAAAGCTAGAAACTTTGCCACACTTAAGTTCATGGACGGGTGGAAACGGAGACCACCTCTGCATGGACCTAAAGCCTGACTGAACTGCACACGGAAACCTCGATTGACATGAGCTTCACCTCTGTCATCAACCCATGGCACTCTGAAGATAAAACATCTCTCAGGTTCTAATAAACGCTCCAATATCTGAACATATCTGAAAAATCAACATCAGAAATCATGTTAAGGAGATACTGTTCCTCAGGAAGGGGAGAGGAAGAGGGAGGGAGAGAGAGAGAGAGCTAACTGTGAGTTCTTCACCAAAACTGGTTCTATAGAATGAACCACCTCCTGTATAGACTGTATAAATTCAGCTTCATGAGGGTCCTTCTTGAAGAGAGATTCAAGTATTGAAGCTGCTGTTTTCGACAAAGCTGAAATGGGAAATGAAAATTAAGATAAGTACACCTTTTAAATTGTTTCAGTTTGATATAAAACGGAGCACGTCGAAAAGCTTCCAGAATTTGGTATACGTAGTTACTAACTGTTTAGTGGAAGACTGGATTACTGGAACTTGGACCTATCTATTTATTTGCTTTATGCTATGTTTCATTTCCTCGAATCTAACACGAAGCACTGCCAACTGTGTACCGTTGGCATCGGATCATCAAACAAACAAATATTAAAAGTTCTTACGAAGTTACTATGACATATTATAAACATTATGACATAAAACTAGATACCAAAAGGCAAAAATCAAACTACTTGTTAATAAGCACGAACTTGGTAATACATTTCCTAATCCCTTGAAATATCGACAAGCAAACCCACAGCATAATCGCAGGAGGTCAGGCAACACCACCAACCTTTGACATAAACCGGCCTCTCTATCTGAGGAGTTTGCACCTTCTCCTTGGAGGCTGACTGCAGTCGGAGCGCCTCCTTATGCAGCAAGCTATTGTTGTGCTCCTCTAGTGCACTCATCTGCATGTTCCTGCTCCCCTCGTTCCCATAGGGGTTCCGGCGATGCTTGCGGCCATACTCCTTGCAAACGGTGCAGAAGATTCTGCTGGTGTTGTCGTGCACGGCCACATAGGCCCACTTGTATGTGTCCGCCCACTCATCCCGCCATTTCTTGACCACCTTCTTCTTCTTCTTGGTATGCGCCGACAGCCTCAGCATCCCTGCCCGTTCCTCTGCTTGCGGTGGCGTGGGCTGCGGTTGGCCGTCCACTGCGCCAGGCTGCGAGCACGGGATGAGGAAGCTCTTGTGGTCATCGGCAGGGACGACGGGGTCTTGAGGGTGATGGGATGTCACGCCCTCGAGTGCGGCGCCCGAGAAAGTGGGATCTTCACACTGGTCGATCTCGAGGTCGATCTCCTCACCGATGCCGCGCACCGACAGGTGGTGCTGCTGGTGTCGCTGGTGCTGCCGTAGCAGGTTGATCTCGTCCATGGACGAGTTCATGCGTACACGCGGTGCGACATGCGGAGCAGTCCACGGGAGGGGACTCGATTCGCCGCTCGCACCAGCCAGCGCCGAGTAAATCCGGCTCTGTTAGGCGCGGCCAAATGGGGGATTTGGCTCTAGGGTTTGAGGAATTGGGCACCGCGGAGCCGGCGCTGGCGGTGGCTGAGATCGAGGAATGTGTCGATCTGGCGCGCGGAGAGCGGGAGCAAGAGGGGCTTCGGCGGCGGCGAGACGGTGTTCTGTGAGGGCGATGAGACACTACCGCGGCCCGCGGTGGCCGCTGCTTGGTCGCGATTTCCGACAAGGTAGAGCAACAAACGGTCAGGACAAAGTTTGGGCCTGTGACTGAGTCGTGTGCGTCTGATTCTTGGTGGACGGCTGAGATCGTTGTCGACCGGACCGACGCCGTTGGTTTGTCTTGTTCTAAACTTTTTCGGGAAAGCACTCATTAATTATGCACCGAAAAAAAATACAAAAATAATAGAAACTGCGTCCATGTTTATAGACCATGTAGTGAGAAGGTATCTGGTACTCCGATGGATGAAGTACTCCGGCTGCTCCCTGCAAAGCACATCCATCGGATGAAGTTTGTAGGTACAGGATGGAAGTAGAAAGCCTCATCCTTTCAATTTTGCAAAGAACACCCCATGTGATAATAGTATTGATGTACAGTTGTCATCATCTAGCTTCAAAAAATGTGATGTCCAGGTTTGGAACAGAAAAAGCACACACATCTTGTACATGATTATTTCATGTTGACGCTTTCAACTTCATCTTTCATATATAAATTGGATATCAGCTGATATATGGTATAGGTAGTAGTATCATGAATTTTCCACCACTTTAAAGAATGATGTGTGCAAAACATGAACATTTAGGAAAGGTGATTTAACAAGATAAAGCCAATTTAGAAGGAAAAAAAAAGAAACAAGTTCATGAACAAAATTTTGAACCGGTGAATTTTGCACCAGAAAATGTGAAGCCAACGTCACTCAGGTGTGTTAGAGACCTTTCTCAGAACACATCAACCACCATCCTGGTAATGCATTCCACCACTTTAAAAACCATCTTGGCATTTAAAAGCTAACAGTACAACAATATTACGTTCTTACACACCTTTTTGTACAAAATATCATGAATGCTTTCTCAGCAAACACTCATGACAGTACACATAAATCTACCATGAAGCGCAGAACTAGAGTTGCAAACCAAAGCGATTTATAGCCCAAGGTAGCAGGTGCACATATTGCACCAACATATTCAACTAGGTGTTGAAGTTGTAGCAGAAGTCTCCAACATTGGATAGCACATAAACGGAAGTCATTTCTCATTCATGATTTAGCGCAAATGAATGATGTCCGCTGCCATGGGTTGGGTGTGCTACAAAATTCAAACAAATTCTAGTCAAATATTTGCGAAAAACAATCAACATGCTTTATTTCAAAGGGAGCAAGATATAAAATCATTTAGCTGCCATGGCCAACCTGATAAAATTCATAGTACTTACAATATGATTTACCTTTTCCTTTTGTTCATGGCCTCCTCTGAACCCCTCTTCAATCTCTTACCACTACCCTTTGTGTTTGCAACCTCGGGTGGATGAATTTTGATGATGCTTGGTAATGTCATTCCAATGAAGAATTCAAACTCTTGAACTTTACTTTGCTCGTCAAGTGGCACCATCTGCCTCAAGTGTGCAAGAGCATCAGCAATAACTTTGTGAAAGTATTTCATCTTGTCCTCACAATGTTTAGCTGTATGCAATGCCGAGCTAAACATCGAGCATGTTTCTGAGTACAATTTCTTGATGGTAGGTGAAAGAGATGTAGATGACCCTTCTAGCTCATGTCCATTGGCATCATAAGAAAGATGTCGTGAAGCCATTTTAGTCCACCTATGCAGCACATATTGGCTAGGAATTTCATTGCACCATCATTCTTTAAGACAACAATGATGTGAGAGCACAGGATGCCCAAGGATTCAAACATTTGGCAAGTACATTGTGCAGCCTTCGTACTAGTGTTGTAGCGGACTACTCTTATCCTTCCGCTAAGGTCACCAATGCTCGTGGTTCGGACATCACCAACCTGCTCAATAGTTTTTACATGACGACGGTCCCTAGCAGCCACTACCTCACGTTGGAAAGCAACAAAAACGTTGTGAGTATACACCTCTCTGCCATGAGTCTCAATTCCCCAACAAGTCTCAAGTACTGGCAAGGTATGTATGCTAGAATTGTCCTCTTGCAGCTCTTTTTGCCGCTGCTCTTCCAAAGCCGTTTCAAATCTGACCCAAAATTCAATTAAGGCAAGCCTTCGATTAGTGAAGTGTCGAAAAAATGCATTCTCACTCTCAGATCTCGATGTTGTGCGCAATATTCCACCAAGAGAGAACTCCACAAAGAATGCCGGTATCCATGATTGTCGTAAGTCATACTTCTCTTTCAACCATTCATTATCCTCAAGGCCGAAATCAGAAATTATTGAAGACCACCTTGATTCGAACTCATCTGGATTCTCTGATCCCCACACACATGCCATAAACCGTGGTTTAAAATCTTCATTGTTTTTCAAGATGGACCAACCTTTTCAGGGAGTTTCATGAGAATATGCCACATACAAAGTCTGTGTTTTGTGTTTGGAAATATAGCTTCTATTCCTCTTCTCATGCTTTGGTCCTCATCAGTTATGATTAGCTTTGGTGCAACCCCACACATTGCTTTCAAGAAAGTCCGAATAACCATTTGTATGATGCAATCTTCTCATTTGACTAAAAAGCGGCACCAAATGTAACACAAGATTTATGATGGTTAACACCAGTAAAAGGGGTAAATACCAGGTCATACTTGTTGAATCTATATGTAGAGTCGAATGACACAACATCACCAAACAATGAATAGTTCTTTCTACATATACTATCTGCCCAGAAAATATTTGTCAATTTATTGTTCTCATCAACCTGGTAATCAAAGTAGAATGCTGGATTGGCCTTTTTTTATTTTCCATTATGTCTACTATAAGTTGTCCATCTGCTTCCTTAATTGTTGCCTTAAAATCATGGTCATAGTTCTGTAAATCACGTTTCGTGCAACCTATGTTTCCTTGCCCACCTTTCTCAATACTAAGCAAGCGAAAAGTTTTTGATGTGCCAAGCAATGCCTTACTACATGTAAATAGTTTGTTTCTCAATTCACTAGTTACCTCTCTATTTGACCGGATGAGATGTCTCTTACTTGGCGAGATAAGTTGGTGCGTGTGTGATTGAACAAACTAGACGACCTCGTACTTGCCGACATCCTGCCTCTTCAATCCGATCATAGCCTCACAACCGAATATGGTTATCTTGATATTTCTTTTAACCTTTTTTCTCTCCATTTCTTGAGTATCTTGGCCAATGTCCACTGATTTTTCCTTCCTCCAACCTTCTCTTGCGCAAACAAACTTCTTCCAAATTATTACACCACCCTCTCCTTTGTGTTGTGTCCATATGCATATAGAGAAGCCAACCTCATGGCGATACATTCTATAGAATGCCAAACTTGCCTCCCAGCTATCAAATCGCACGCCAATTGAGGGTTGTAGGCTATCATCACACTCGGGCTCATAAGTTGACCCCTGTATGAGTAGAAAATAATGGATTAGCTAGCTCCAGAACTGAAACCCATGAAATTAACATGTCATAATAAACTTACACACATAGGGAGGCTACTGGTTCTTTTTGGTGTGCTGAAACAATCTTCATCATGTATGCCCAATCCCGTTTGGACCTAGCAAGGTTGTTGGAACTTTAGCGACATCACATGCAAGTAACAATTCATCACAACGTTGAAGTATAAAGCATAAACTCTATTGAAAACCAACAAACTATGTTCTCAGTCAACTTTGCAACTACAATTCATCATCTTTTCAGGAAGGGTCACGTATTGGAGCCTTTTAGTAAGTCCACATACTCAACCATCATATAGTCTTCCATGATTGCTAACACTCACCGCATAAACATGAGCAAAGAGTTTCAATCGGACACATAGAAAGATACGGGCTTATAGTTTTGCCTCCCAACGTATTCACCTCAAGGGTGATGTCAACAATAATAACTCATGCCGACCCATATCCAACTGGATACATGTGCCTAGATCTTTCCTCACCACATGGTGCTTACAAAAAAGGAAAATAAAATGGAATAGAGAGAAATACTTTGACTCTTGCATAAAAGTAAATACATAAAAGTAAAATATAGGCCCTTCGTAGTGGGAAGAAGAGGTTGCCATGCACTTTTTTGGTTGTATGCTTGATGTCTACTACACAACCTTCTTCTTGTAGACATTGTTGGGCCTCCAAGTGCAGAGGTTTGTAGGTCAGTAGCAAATTTCCCTCAAGTGGATGACCTAAGGTTTATCAATCCGTGGGAGGTGTAGGATTAAGATGGTCTCTCTCAAAAAACCCTGCAACCAAATAACAAAGAGTCTCTTGTGTCCCCAACACACCCAATACAATGGTAAATTGTATAGGTGCACTAGTTCGGCGAAGAGATGGTGATACAAGTGCAATATGGATGGTAGATATAGGTTTTTGTAATCTGAAAATATAAAAACAGCAAGGTAACAAATGGTAAAAGTGAGCACAAACGGTATTGCAATGCTAGGAAACAAGGCCTAAGGTTCATACTTTTACTAGTGCAAGTTTTCTCAACAATAATAACATAATTGGATCACATAACTATCCCTCAACATGCAACAAAGAGTCACTCCAAAGTCACTAATAGCGGTGAACAAACGAAGAGATTATGGTAGGGTATGAAACCACCTCAAAGTTATTCTTTCCGATCAATCCATTGGGCTATTCCTGTAAGTGTCACAAACAGCCCTAGAGTTCGTAGTAAAATAACACCTTAAGACACATGTCAACCAAAACCCTAATGTCACCTAGATACTCCAATGTCACCTCAAGTATCCGTGGGTATGATTATACGATATGCATCACACAATCTCAGATTCATCTGTTCAACCAACACATCGAACCTCAATGTAACATCCCAAATTTCCTATTTGGAATGTTTTACAATTATAGATAAGCATCCGATGCATTTTGTTTGAATTTGATTGTCATTTGAAGTTTCAGAGCAAGTTGAGTTTGAATTTGAATTTCAAACTTTGGCATGTGGGAAACAATTCAAAAACCAAGCCTGATAAATACTTGATCAAAAGTATGAGAGGAGCAAACATGACACTCCAAAAATATCAGAGGAAACAATGCCAAAAGATTTGGATTCAAATCTGAAATTTATTTGAATTTTAAAAAAAATGGATTTTCATAAAGTTTGGATTTTGCCTTTGGAAAAATGTTCAAATGAAAGGGAATTTTCCCCTGATCATTTTGGTGTATATATACCCTATATAAATTATTTCTAGATTTGGTTTTATTTTTGTTTTAGTTTTATTAAAAAAAATAAAGAAAAACCCTTGAGCGCCCAGCCACCACCCAGCCCAGCCAGCACCGCACCCTCCATGACCCAGCGCTTTGGCCCAAGCCAGGCCCACTAGGCCAACAGGCCCAGCCCCCAATCAAGCTCGCCTCGCCTGATTTCCCTAGGCTTCGCCACCCGACCGAACCCTCCCCTCTCCTCTCCCTCTCGACCCTTGGGCCCGCCCGTCTTCTTCCCCCTCGCCCAAGCCACGCTCATGGGAGATCCACCGGATCCCGAAGGATCCGGATCCCCGATCGCCCGATGCCTTTCCGCCCCTCACCCACGGCTATAAAGCCAGAGGCTCCGCACCCCATTCCCCTAGCGACGCCAACCCCTCTCCCTCTCCCTCCCGAGCTCACCGAGTCCCGAGGCTCACACCGCCGCCAAAACCGCCACGACGCCACCTGGTCCACCCCGACCTCCCCAACACCACCAAACCCTCCCGTGCTAAATGCGCGTCTCCCGACGACTCATGAAGCTTCATGCCGGCTTGACGCTCCGCCCGACTCTCGCCCGCCCTTGTGCCGTCGGAGTCCAGTGAGTCCCGGCATCTCTCCCCTGCTCGATCTTAGATCGACGGCTCCGATTAGAACCCAAGGGGTATGTTTTATTAGAAACCGGACGGCCCGAGCGGTTTATTTTTAGTTAGGTTTATTTGTTTAGGCGGTTCGTTTTAGTTAACCCTAGGCCCGTTTAGACTAAACTACGCCTAGTGCATGATATAGGCCCATTGGGCTTTTTCTTTTAATTTGATTTTCTGTTTTAGCCGAATAGTTCCAATTTTCAAAAATGTATATCTTTTATTCTGTTTAATATTTTTGAGTGATTCTTTTTTTGTTGGATTGCAAATTTTATGTAGTTTCTGTAAAATATATATTTAGCTATGTTAAAAATAATTAAAAATGCTTTAATATTGTTTTAGTCAGAATAGCAAATCTGCTATAACTTTAGTTAGAAAAATTATTTTGCATGATTCTTTTTGTCACCACTTTATTTAGACATTGCCAAACCCTAGAAATTAACTTGGGTATTATAGGATTAATAAATAATTAGTTTTAGACAGAATCCTATTAATCCTAATTAATTGATTAGTTACTGTTTTCCTAATATTTTAATTAGTAAATGAATTTATTTTTAACTTGTTATTAGTTATTCTAGTTTAGTTTCTGTCATTATAGAATATGAACTTTAATTTATAATTAATAAAAGTTTTAAATTAATTTTCTTAATAGAAATTTGATTAGGCCTAAAATGAGTTTTATAATAGCTATTTAATTAATTCTTTTTGCACCTAGTTGCTTAGTGAATCCTTTTTCTGTTAAGTTAACCTAAAACCATGATTAGGTTATATTAAGGAATTTTTGTTATATAAAACTATTTTTAGCTATTGTTTGAAGTAGGAAACTTTGAGTGATTTTTCTTTGAGTTTTCCTTTGGATTTGGTTTTGGTTGCTTTGTTGTGCTATGTTATTTTTGTTATGTTGTGTTATGTGATCCTATTGTTTTGCTTATTGTGTTCATTGTTTGTCTCGGTAGAGTTTCCTGAGTGCTGAAGCTTGCTACTACGACTCTTTAGCTTACGAGGATCATCAAGAAGGCAAGTTTTGATCATGTTATTTCTATACCTATGTTTTTGTGCATTAGTAGTTGTCACCACCCCACCATGCATGCAGTAGTGAAATCTTGAAGTCATTAAACTTGAGTAGTATCATGTGGTAGGATGAACCAATCCCTTGTTACCATGACCCCGGACGTAGTAGTTATTTTGCTATGCTCGTAGACGGATTTGGTATGAGTGATATTCATAAGCAAGATGTGAGAGTCAATGATGATGATAACCCCATGAACTACAATGATCAAGATGGACTTGGAAAATCACTCTTTGGGTGGAGGACGGTTGACGGGCACCTGGAGCACCAGTGGTGGCGGGATGCATGGAGAAGCGCCATGACATCCCGCGGAAAGCTTCACCCAGCCACGAAGAGAAGGATGGATGCCCCATGACCGGAAGCTTACATGCAGCCGCAAGCCATTATGGGCTCTGGCTGGGTTGACCCTAGTAGTGACGCTGGCTGGGCGGTACTACGAGAAGTAGACGAACGGTAGGATTGGATGGGTACTAAAGGGCCGTAAGAACTCTTTGGAAGACCCTGTTTCATTCGTCCGTCTTCAAACACCATGAAGTGCGAAGACTTTAAAGGAGGGAATGATTCTTGCGGGAAAGTGCGCAAACCTCTGCAGAGTTATAACCTAATCGATTAGCCGTGTCCCCGATTCACGGACATTTGAGCCTCTGGAACTTGGAAGTATTCGGATATCTCAACACTAAAACTAATGAATTAATTTGAGGGTTTATGACTTAATAATTTGGGAACGAGATATTGGTTGGCGGAACCATCTCAATAACTACCAACAATTTGTAGTAATTTGCAAATAAGTCCATGTAGTAGGATAAAATTGGCTTTACGCAAAATGATTGAAACTTAGAGCTCCACCAAAATGCATATAGAGTTAGCAACTTGATTATTGTTATTCTTCATGACTTGCCAGCTTATTCCAAAAGTCGACCTACATGGCTGCAACGTATTATGTTGCGTAGATATATTCCGATCAGAGTGAGGCTACGCCCGCGCTTGGCGATTGCCCTTTGGAGTTGGATGGACTCGCTTTACCTCGACGCTTCCGCATTAGTAGTTTATTTCTCATGAGTTGGCCTTGAGCCGAATTTATTCCCTTGTAATAAAGACTCTATATGAGAATCGTGTAATAAAATTAAGGTGTGATTGAACTTTGATTACTTTATCGATGTACTATGAGTACCAAAGATGATCTTGGGATGGTATGCAGACACGAGACTTGACCGATGTTGGGTCAGTCGCTACAGAAGATGGTATCGAGCACACGCCGACCGTAGGATCGTAACCCCTAGGATCGGAAAGCCATAAGCGAGACCATTTGCTTTGAACCCTTTTTCATTCTATAATTCTTCCTGTTCTATTCTCGACTCTTCTCCCTTTGCAACATTCTAGATGGCCGTCGAAGTTCACCCCGGTTTGCTACCGGAGTTCTCGCCAATTGATGAGACGATGCCCTTCGGAAGGAAGCTGGTCCAGATGGTGAAGTCATGAAGATTGCTCGCCCTCGATCACTGGAAACCCACTAATGCACTTCCGACGGACACCCGCCATGTGATTGAGGTGCATATCCTGTGGAGGACCTTTGGAGGACACACGGAGCCTATCAACTTTGAGTTCACCGAGTTCAACCGGATCATCGGAAGGGACGTGGCGATCTACCGAAGCGCTTGGACATCTCCGAGAGGAGTACAGGCCGAGCTCGATCACTCGTGACCTCGCCATGGTTTCTCGCAGGGCAAGGAATGGAGATATCATCCGTACCATTGAGGACGATTCCACTCTCTCTTACATCCAGACTTGGAGTGTCTTCTCGTGAAACGGAGATTTAGACTCGCCGTAACTCAAGACACACCGGAAGCTTTTGTTCCGCGAATCGAAATCGGAGGAGAAGGCACGCGCAGACTTCCTTGGCCATGAGGAAGAAATCACGGACTTCATGGAGATAGTCGACGACCAAGATGAAGCTTGCCGCGATAGAGGAAAAGATGGACTTGGGAGAGGACCTTTACCCGAGTGGAGACGAAGCACCCTCGTGAGCAATGATCGAGGATTTCAAGGGAGTACCACCGAAGGAAACCCCAAGAAGAGGCACCACCGATGAAGACTTTTTAGTCGACCACCATGTTATCTTTTACTTTTCGCCGATCGCTTAGGCCGATGTTTTTCCTTCGATTAGTCATGAACTTTTGTAATCGAGTTTGAACCATGTTTGAGTGGAATGAATAAATGATTGGTGTGTTATGATTGTGCATTCATATGGGTAGTGTTATTCTCATAGACCATTGTTCTATTCTAATCTTCTCACCCACTCCAAAACACCAGATGCCTCCGAGACGTGACACTTTGGTTTCCCGCCGGAGCTCACCCAAATGCTCCGGCAGCAGTAATGCACCGATGCAGCTCTGATTCGTAATCGTAACAACACCGCCAACAATCCACCGCCACCACCACCCAATGTGGACAACTTGACTCGATTTACGAGGTTGAATCCGCCCGGTGTTCTCTAGTAGCACCGAGCCGATTGTGGCTGATGATTGGCTCCGCAAGATCGGAAGAGAGCTAGTCACCGTTGGATGCACCGATCTTTGAGAAGGTGCGCTTTGACGCGCATCAACTGGATGGACCTGCGGCTTCTTGGTGGGAGAATTACACCGCCACTTTTCCCATGGGTGGCATCACATGGGACCAATTCCAGAAGTTTTCGACCTTTGCTCATGTCCCAGGAGCCATGAGTCTCAAGAAGCGTGAGTTCCGCAACTTACGCCAGGGAATCGTCTTGTGGCACAAGACGTGGATGAATTCAAAGCAAGCTTGCTCGCTATGCCCCTGATGATGTGGCCACAGACGCCGCCAAGGTGAGAAGTTCCTTGAGGGACTCAATGATGAACTGAGCATGCAGCTTATTGTGGCTACTTTCAACAACTACCGTGAGCTGGTAGACAAGGCCACCATTCCGGAAGGCAAGCAGCAGCAGATAGAAAGCCGCATAGCGGAAGTACAGCCTGGGAAGCACAACTCAGAGCTCAGCAGAAGCCCCGCTATGCACCGTACTCGGAGGGCACACCCATCATAACCATGGAGGTCATAACCATGGAGGAAATGGGAACAACCGCAGCCAGACAACAAGTCGTGCCATGGCAATGGCAATGGAAATGGTAATGGCAATCAAGACCGTTACGCCCGGCTCAAGGATCTCGAGCCACATCACCGCCTTCAAGTGCCGTAAGACAGGCACTATGCCACCGACTGCCCGGAGGCCAAGCGGAGGAATGGTAATGGCAATGGAGGCTCAAATAAGAAGCCCAATCCGTTCCCTCGTGCTCAGTGAACCACATCGACGTGGAGGACGTCTATGATCAGCCGTACATCGTGGTTGGTAAGTTTTATTGAATTCACGTTCAGTTTTGGTTCTCTTTGATTCTGTGCAACGCATTCATTCATATCAAGGGTAGTTGTGGATAAGTACGGATTAGCACTAGAACCCTTAGAAGCCCCTTCGCGTCGGCCAGGAGGAGAAATGATGGCGGGTTTAAGGCGTCACCGCAACCCTCAACATCGGGAACCACAAATTTCCCGTAGAACTCATAGTGTTGGAAACTCAGACCTTGGATGTAATCCTAGGCATGGATTGGTTGTCAAAGTATGAAGGGAACATTGACTGTGCCCACAAGTCTATTCTGCTCACCACCCTGGAGCAGAAGAGGATCAAGTATGTAGCCAGCACGAGATGAAGAATCAGTGCATTCCCTCACGGAGTTGTTCAGAGGAAGTGCCAGAGTGCAAGAATTTCCCGATGTGTTTCCGGAGGAATTACCAGAATGCCACGGACAGGACATTGAATTTCTGATTGAGTTATTGCAAGACAGCCCCAATATCCAAGAGACCTTATCGGATGCCACCGAATGAGTTGAAAGAGATCAAGGATCAAATAAATGAGTTATTGGAGAAAGGATATATTCGCCCAAGCTCATCACCTTGGGGAGCCCAGTTCTTTGGTAGAGAAGAAGGATGGAAGCTTGAGGATGGTTGTGGATTATCGTGCATTGAACGAAGTAACCATCAAGAACAAGTACCCTCTGCCGATGATCAATGACTTGTTTGATCAGCTTGTTGGAGCCAAGGTATTCTCTAAGATCGATCTTCGATCGTGTATCATCGATTGAAGATTCGTGAAAAGGATATACCCAAAACAGCATTCACTACCGTGTATGGTTTATATGAGTATACCGTCATGTCGCTTTGGATTGACTAATGCCCTGCATACTTCATGAACTTGATGAACAAGGTGTTCATGGAATATTTGGACAAGTTTGTCGTGGTGTTCATCGATGACATATTGATTTTCTCCAAGAGCGAGGAAGAGCATAAGGAACATTTGCGTCTAGTTCGAGAAACTTCGAGAACATCAATTTGTATGCCAAATTCAGCAAATGTGAATTTTGGTTGAAGGAAGTTGGATTCCTCGGACATGTTATTTCAGGAGAAGGAATAGCAGCTTGATCCCGCCAAGGTTGAATCGATCATCGATTGGCGATCACCTACCTCGATCAAGGAGATCCATGATTTTCTCGGACTCGCAGGATATTATCGGAGGTTCATTGAGAACTTCTCAAAGATTGCCAAGCCCATGACTGAGTTGTTGAAGAAGGAAGCCAAGTATGTTTGGGCCGAGGAATGTGAAGCCGCTTTCGTGAATTGAAGAAAGCGGTTGGTCACAGCCCCAAAGTGTTGATATTGCCGACATACATAAGGAATACCAGGTCTATTAGACGCTTCTCGTCAAGGACTCGGAGGAGTATTGATGCAGGAAGGTAAGGTTGTAGCTTATGCCTCCGCATAGCTACGGCCTCATGAGATGAATTATGCCACGCATGATTTGGAGTTAGCGGTATAGTGCATGCACTCAAGACTTGGAGACATTTCCTCATTGGAAATCGTTGTGATGTCTACAGATCACAAGAGTCTGAAATATATCTTCACGCAGAAGGAATTGAACCTCGTGCAAAGGAGATGGCTAGAGTTGATAAAGGACTACGACATGAGATTGCATTACCACCCGGTAAAGCCAATGTTGTAGCAGATGCTTTGAGCCGTAAGAGTTATGTGAATACTCTTACCGCAGGAGGATTACCCGTGAGTTAGTCGATGACCTCGAGAGATCTCCGATCGAGATAGTTCCGAGAGGATTTGTGGCAACCACGGAAGTTCAGTCCACCTTGACCGAAAGGATTCGTGAAGCCCGTAAGTCGGACAAGGAAATCGATGAGATAAAGCAAAAGATGGAGGAAGGAAAAGCTAAAGGATTCCGGAAGGATGAACATGGAACTATATGGTTTGAGGATCGTGTTTATGTGCCCAATGATCCCGAGCTCGTGAAGCTAATTCTTCAGAGGCTCATGATTCACCGTACTCGATTCATCCGGCAACACCAAGATGTACCTGGATTTGAAGCAAAGTTTACGTGGGCGGTATGAAGAAGGACATTGCCGAAATGCGTAGCGATGCGATGTTTGCCAACGTGTAAAGGCAGAACATCGAAGCCAGCAGGTTACTTCAACCTTTGCCGATTCCCGATTGGAAATGGGAGAAACTTGGTATGGATTTCATCACAGGATTACCCAGACCCGTTCAGGTTATGATTCTATCTCGGGTAGTAGTTGATCGTTTGACTAAGGTAGCTCACTTCATTCCGTGAAGACTACCTATACCGATTGCTAAGTTGGCCAAGATATACATGACCGAGGATCGTATATGCGCATGGAGTTCCGAGGAAAATCGTGTCGGATAGAGGAACGCAGCTTTACCTCAAAGTTTTGGAAGCGATTGCATGAAACTTTGGGTACGAGGCTGGAATTCAAGATGACTTTTCATCCGCAGATGATGGATGCAGCAGAGAGTCAATCAGATTACGGAGGACATGTTGAGAGCTTGTGTGCTAGACTATGGGTCTAGCTGGGATGATAATTTGCCATACGCAGAAGTTCTCATACAACAACAGTTATCAATCCATCAAGATGGCCCCTTCAAGCTCTATACGGAAGGAGGTGCGTAACGCCATTGTTGTGGGATAGTGTTGGAGATCGATCACTTTTCGGTTCCGATCTTATCAAGGATTCCGAAGAAAGTCAAGCTGATTCGAGACAGGCTCAAGATAGCACAACATGACGGTAAGAGTTATGCCGACAAAGAAGCGCAAGGAGGTGACCTACGAAGTGGGAGACCGAGCATACCTTCGTGTGTCTCACTTACGTGGAATCAAGAGGTTTGGAGTCAAGGAAAGTTAGCACCCGATTCATTGGCCCCTACAAAATCCTCGAACGTCGTGGAGAGGTTGCTTACAAGTTGGAATTGCGGAAGGATTGTCCGGAGTTCATGATGTCTTCCATGTTTCTCGGTGAAGAAGTGTCATGCCGACATGGCCGATGTTCCGTTGAGAGACACAGTGCCCCTAGAGGCCATACAGCTTGACAAAGGATCTCGACTTACAAGGAGAAACCCGTCCGAATTCTCGAACTGCAAGCAGAGTCACCCGCAGCAAGGTCATCAAGTTTTGCAAGGTGCCGTGGAGTCACCACACCGAGGAAGAAGCCACACGGGAACGCGAGGAAGATCTTCGTCGAGACCATCCGCACCTATTTGTTAGTTAACCCGAATCTCGAGGGCGAGATTCATCTTAAGGTGGGTAGGTTTGTAACATCCCAAATTTCCTATTTGGAATGTTTTACAATTATAGATAAGCATCCGATGCATTTTGTTTGAATTTGATTGTCATTTGAAGTTTCAGAGCAAGTTGAGTTTGAATTTGAATTTCAAACTTTGGCATGTGGGAAACAATTCAAAAACCAAGCCTGATAAATACTTGATCAAAAGTATGAGAGGAGCAAACATGACACTCCAAAAATATCAGAGGAAACAATGCCAAAAGATTTGGATTCAAATCTGAAATTTATTTGAATTTTTTAAAAAATGGATTTTCATAAAGTTTGGATTTTGCCTTTGGAAAAATGTTCAAATGAAAGGGAATTTTCCCCTGATCATTTTGGTATATATATACCCTATATAAATTATTTCTAGATTTGGTTTTATTTTTGTTTTAGTTTTATTAAAAAAAATAAAGAAAAACCCTTCGGGCGCCAGCCAGGCCACCCCAGGCCCAGCCAGCGCCACCGCACCCCCTCCGCAGCCCCGCGCCTGGCCCAAGCCAGCCGGCCCACTAGGCCAACAGGCCAGCCCAGCCCCCGACCGAAGCTCGCCCCTCGCCCGATTTCCCTAGGCTTCGGCCACCCGACCGAACCCTCCCCCTCTCCCTCTCACTGACCCGCGGGCCCCGCCCCGTCTTCTTCCCCCCTCGCCCAAGCCACGCAGCTCGCCGGAGATCCACCGGATCCCGAAGGATCCGGGATCCCCGATCGCCCCCGATGCCGTTCCGCCCCACGCCCGACCCCCAGGCGATAAAAGCCCGAGGCGCCGCCCCCCCATCCCCCCCCTAGCGACGCCAACCCCTCTCCTCTCTCCTCCGAGCTCACCGGAGTCCCGAGGCTCGCCACCGCCGCCAAAACCGCGCCAACGCCACCACAGTCCACCCCGACCCTCCCAACACCACAAACCCTCCCCGTGCTCGTGCTGCGTCTCCCGACGACTTCGGCTTCGCCCGGCCTTGACGCCCGACGACTCTCGCCGCCCGCCCGCCGTCAGCCGAGTCCGTGAGTCCCGGCATCCTCCCCGTTCGATCTTCGATCGACGGCTCGATTAGAACCCTCAAGGGGTATGTTTTATTAGAAAACCGGACGGCCCGAGCGGTTTATTTTTAGTTAGGTTTATTTGTTTAGGCGGTTCGTTTTAGTTAACCCTAGGCCCGTTTAGACTAAACTACGCCTAGTGCACATGATAGGCCCATTGGGCTTTTTCTTTTAATTTGATTTTCTGTTTTAGCGAATAGTTCCAATTTTCAAAAATGTATATCTTTTATTCTGTTTAATATTTTTGAGTGATTCTTTTTTGTTGGATTGCAAATTTTATGTAGTTTCTGTAAAATATATATTTAGCTATGTTAAAAATAATTAAAAATGCTTTAATATTGGTTTAGTCAGAATAGCAAATCTGCTATAACTTTAGTTAGAAAAATTATTTTTGCATGATTCTTTTTGTCACCACTTTATTTTGACATTGCCAAACCCTAGAAATTAACTTGGGTATTTTAGGATTAATAAATAATTATTTTTAGACAGAATCCTATTAATCCTAATTAATTGATTAGTTCCTGTTTTCCTAATATTTTAATTAGTAAATGAATTTATTTTTAACTTGTGATTAGTTATTCTAGGTTAGTTTCTGTCATTCTAGTAGATGAACTTTTATTTATAATTAATAAAAGTTTTAAATTAATTTTCTTAATAGAAATTTGATTAGGCCTAAAATGAGTTTTATAATAGCTATTTAATTAATTCTTTTTGCACCTAGTTGCTTAGTGAATCCTTTTCTGTTAAGTTAACCTAAAACCATGATTAGGTTATATTAAGGAATTTTTGTTATATAAAAACTATTTTTAGCTATTGTTTGAAGTAGGAAACTTTGAGTGATTTTTCTTTGAGTTTTCCTTTGGATTTGGTTTTGGTTGCTTTGTTGTGCTATGTTATTTTTGTTATGTTGTGTTATGTGATCCTATTGTTTTGCTTATTGTGTTCATTGTTTGTCTCGGTAGAGTTTCCTGAGTGCGAAGCTTGCTACTACGACTCTTTAGCTTACGAGGATCATCAAGAAGGCAAGTTTTGATCATGTTATTTCTATACCTATGTTTTTGTGCATTAGTAGTTGTCACCACCCCACCATGCATGCAGTAGTGAAATCTTGAAGTCATTAAACTTGAGTAGTATCATGTGGTAGGATGAACCAATCCCCTTGTTACCATGACCCCGGACGTAGTAGTTATTTTGCTATGCTCAGAGACGGATTTGGTATGAGTGATATTCATAAGCAAGATGTGAGAGTCAATGATGATGATAACCCCATGAACTACAATGATCAAGATGGACTTGAAAATCACTACTTTGGGTGGAGGGCGGTTGTGGGCACCTGGAGCACCAGTGGTGGCGGGATGCATGGAGAAGCGCCATGACATCCCGCTGGAAAGCTTCACCCAGCCACGAAGAGAAGGATGGATGCCCCATGACCGAAGCTTACCTGTGCAGCCGCAAGCCATTATGGGCTCTGGCTGGGTTGACCCTAGTAGTGACGCCTGGTGGGCCGGTACTACGAGAAGTAGACGAGCGGTAGGATTGGATGGGTACCGGCGGTGGCGGAAGAACTCTTTGGAAGACCTGTTTCATTCGTCCGTCTTCAAACACCATGAAGTGCGAAGACTTTAAAGGAGGGAATGATTCTTGCGGGAAAGTCGCAAACCTCTGCAGAGTTATAACCTAATCGATTAGCCGTGTCCCGATTACGGACATTTGAGCCTCTGGAACTTGGAAGTATTCGGATATCTCAACACTAAAACTAATGAATTAATTTGAGGGTTTATGACTTAATAATTTGGGAACGAGATATTGGTTGGCGGAACCATCTCAATAACTACCAACAATTTGTAGTAATTTGCAAATAAGTCCACGTAGTAGGATAAAATTGGCTTTACATAAAATGATTGAAACTTAGAGCTCCACAGCCAAAATGCATATAGAGTTAGCAACTTGATTATTGTTATTCTTCATGACTTGCCGACTTATTCCAAAAGTCGACCTACATGGCTGCAACGTATTATGTTGCGTAGATATATTCCGATCGGGAGTGAGGCTACGCTCGCGCTTGGCGATTGCCCTTTGGAGTTGGATGGACTCGCTTTACCTCGACGCTTCCGCAGCATTAGTAGTTTATTTCTCATGAGTTGGCCTTGAGCCGAATTTATTCCCTTGTAATAAAGACTCTATATGAGAATCGTGTAATAAAATTCAGGTGTGATTGAACTTTGATTACTTTATCGATGTACTGTGAGTACCAGCATGATCTTGGGATGGTACAGACACAGAGACTTGACCGATGTTGGGTCAGGTCGCTACACTCAAAGAGTGCCCCAAAGTTTCTACCGGAGAGTCAAGACGAAAACGTGTGCCAACCCCTATGCATAGGTTCATGGGCGGAACCCGCAAGTTGATCACCAAAACATACATCAAGTGAATCAATAGAATAACCCATTGTCACCACGGTTATCCCACGCAAGACATACATCAAGTGTTCTCAAATCATTAAAGACTCAATCCGATAAGATAACTTCAAAGGGAAAACTCAACGAATTACAAGAGAGTAGAGGGGGAGAAACATCATAAGATCCAACTATAATAGCAAAGCTCGCGATACATCAAGATCGTGCCGAATCAAGAGCACGAGAGAGAGAGATCAAACACATAGCTACTGGTACATACCCTCAGCCCCGAGGGTGAACTACTCCCTCCTCGTCATGGAGAGCGCCGGGATGATGAAGATGGCCACCAGAGAGGGATCCCCCTCGTGAGTCTTTGGAACAGGTCCCGATTGGTTTTTAGTGGCTACAGAGGCTTGCGGCGGCGGAACTCCCGATCTATTCTGTTCTTCGATGGTTTTAGGGTATATTGGTATATATAGGAGGAAGAAATACGTCAGGGGGCCCACGAGGGCGGAGGGCGTGCCCAGGGGGGTGGGCGCGCCCCCTGCCTTGTGCCTTCCTCGTTGATTCCCTGACGTCCACTCCAAGTCCTCTGGATTGCTTCTGTTCCAAAAATAACTTTCTTGAAGGTTTCATTCCGTTTGGACTCCGTTTGATATTCCTTTTCTGCGAAACACTGAAGCAAGGGAAAAACAAAAACTGGCAATGGGCTCCGGGTTAATAGGTTAGTCCCAAAAATAATATAAAAGTGCATAATAAAGCCCATAAAACATCCAATATGGATAATATAATAGCATGGAACAATAAAAAATTATAGATACATTGGAGACGTATCAACATCCCCAAGCTTAATTCATGCTCGTCCTCGAGTAGGCAAATGATAAAAACAGAATTTTTGATGTGGAATGCTACTTGGCATAATTTCAATGTAATTCTTATTAATTGTGGTATGAATATTCAGATCCGAAAGATTCAAGATAAAAGTTCATATTGACATAAAAATAATAATACTTCAAGCATACTAACTAAGCAATTATGACCTCTCAAAATAACATGGCCAAAGAAAGTTCATCCCTACAAAATCATATAGTTTAGTCATGCTCCATTTTCGTCACACAAGAATGCTCTCATCATGCACAACCCCGATGACAAGCCAAGCAATTGTTTCATACTTTAGTAATCTCAAACTTTTTCAACCTTCACGCAATACATGAGCGTGAGCCATGGATATAGCACTAAGAGTGGAATAGAATATAATGCTGGGGGTTATGTGGAGAAGACAAAAAAGGAGAAAGTCTCACATCAACGAGGCTAATCAATGAGCTATGGAGATGCCCATCGATTGATGTTAATGCAAGGAGTAGGGATTGCCATGCAACAGATGCACTAGAGCTATAAATATATGAAAGCTCAACAAAAGAAACTAAGTGGGTGTGCATCCAACTTGCTTGCTCACGAAGACCTAGGGCACTTGAGGAGGCCCATTGTTGGAATATACAAGCCAAGTTCCATAATGAAAAATTCCCACTAGTATATGAAAGTGACAAAACAAGAGACTCTCTATCATGAAGATCATGGTGCTACTTTGAAGCACAAGTGTGGTAAAAGGACAGTAACATTGTCCCTTCTCTCTTTTTCTCTCATTTTTTTAGGCCTTCTCTTTTTTTATGGCCTTTCTCTCTTTTTTTTATTCCTCACTTGGGACAATGCTCTAGAAAATGATGATCATCACACTTCTATTTATTTACAACTCAATGATTACAATTCGATACTTAGAACAGAGTATGACTCTATATGAATGCCTCCGACGGTGTACCGGGATATGCAATGAACCAAGAGTGACATTTATGAAAGAATTATGAACGGTGGCTTTTCCACAAATACTATGTCAACTACATGATCATGCAAAGCAATACAACAATGATGAACGTGTCATGATAACCGGAACGGTGGAAAGTTGCATGGCAATATATCTCGGAATGGATATGGAAATGCCATAATAGGTAGGTATGGTGGCTGTTTTGAGGAAGATATAAGGAGGTTTATGTGTGAAAGAGCGTATCATATCATGGGTTTGGATGCACCGGCGAAGTTTGCACCAACTCTCAATGTGAGAAAGGGCAATGCACGGTACCGAATAGGCTAGCAATGATGGAAGGGTAAGAGTGCGTATAATCCATGGACTCAACATTAGTCATAAAGAACTCACATACTTATTGCAAAAATCTACAAGTCATCAAAAACCAAGCACTACACACATGCTCCTAGGGGGATAGATTGGTTGGAAAATACCATCGCTCGTCCCCGACCGCCACTCATAAGGAGGACAATCAAAGAACACCTCATGTTTCAAATTTGTTACATAACGTTTACCATACGTGCATGCTATGGGACTTGCAAACTTCAACACAAGTATTTCTAAAATTCGCAACTACTCAACTAGCACAACTTTAATATCACTACCTCCATATCTCAAAACAATCATCAAGCATCAAACTTCTCTTAGTATTCAACACACTCATAAGAAAGTTTTTACTAATCTTGAATACCTAGCATATTAGGATTAAGAAAATTACCATGCTGTTTAAGACTCTCAAAATAATATAAGTGAAGCATGAGAGTTCATCTATTTCTTCAAAATAAAACCACCATTGTGCTCTAAAAGATATAAGTGAAGCACTAGAGCAAACAACAAACTACTCCAAAAGATATGAGTGAAGATCAATGAGTAGTTGTATAATTATGTAACTATGTGAAGACTCTCTAACATTTAAGAATTTCAGATCTTGGTATTTTATTCAAACAGCAAGCAAAACAAAAGAAAATAAAATAACGCTCCAAGCAAAATACATATCATGTGGTGAATAAAAATATAGCTCCAAGTAAAGTTACCGATGAACGAAGACGAAAGAGGGGATGCCATCCGGGGCATCCCCAAGATTAGGCTCTTGGTTGTACTTGAATGTTACCTTGGGGTTCCTTGGGCATCCCCAAGCTTAGGCTCATGCCACTCCTTATTCCATAGTCCATCGAATCTTTACCCAAAACTTGAAAACTTCACAACACAAAACTTAACAGAAGATCTCGTGAGCTCCGTTAGCGAAAGAAAACAAAACACCACTTCATGGTACTGTAATGAACTCATTCTTTATTTATATTGGTGTTAAACCTACTTTATTCCAACTTCTCTATGGTTTATAAACTATTTTACTAGCCATAGATTCATCAAAATAAGCAAACAACACACGAAAAACAGAATCTGTCAAAAACAGAATAATCTGTAGTAATCTGTAACTAACGCAAACTTCTGGACCTCCAAAAATTCTACAATAAATTTCTGGACCTCAGGAATTTGTCTAGTAATCATCTGCAAAATGAATCAACTAAATATCACTTCCATTAAAAAGTTTTGGCTAATCTCGTGAGCGCTAAAGTTTCTGTTTTTTACAGCATGATCATAAAGACTTCACCCAAGTCTTCCCAAAGGTTCTACTTGGCACAAACACTAATTAAAACACAAAACCACATCTAAACAGAAGCTAGATGTATTATTTATTCCTAAAACAGAAACTAAAATCAAGAAACTAAAATAAAATTGGGTTGCCTCCCCAACAAGCGCTAATGTTTAACGCCCCTAGCTAGGCATGATGAATTCAATAATGCTCACATAAAAAATAAGAATTAAAATATGAAGAGAGCATCATGAAGAATATGACTAGCACATTTAAGTCTAACCCACTTCCTATGCATAGGGATTTTGTGAGCAAACAACTTATGGGAACAATAATCAACTAGCATAGGAAGGCAAAACAAGCATAACTTCAAGATTTTAAGAACATAGAGAGGAAACTTGATATTATTGCAATTCCAACAAGCATATGTTCCTCCCTCATAATAATTTTCAGTAGCATCATGAATGAATTAAACAATATAACCATCACCTAAAGCATTATTTTCATGATCTACTTGCATATAAAATTTATTACCCTCCACATAAGCAAAATTCTTCTCATTCAGAATAGTGAGAGTATCATAAGAGACTCGAATACTATAAATTGTTTACACATTAAATGAGTAATGTTCAGAAAAAGGGTAATCATAATCATGACAAGTTTTATAAATATAATCATCACTAATTTTTATAGCATAAGTTTCATCACAATAAGCATCATAAGTAGCAACTTTGTTCTCATCATAATCGATTGAAACCTCTTCCAAGATAGTGGACTCATCACTAAATAAAGTCATGACCTCTCCAAATCCACTTTCATAAATATTATAAGATTCAACATCATCCAAAATAGTGGGATCATTACTTCCTAAAGTTGACACTCTTCCAAACCCACTTTCATCAATATAATCAGCATAGGTAGAAGACATGCTATCATCATAACAATTTTGCATATCAAAACTTGGGAGGCTAAAAATATCATCTTCATTAAACGTAGCATCCCCAAGCTTGGGACAAACATTAATTGCAGCAAATATATTCTCAAAAACATCATCTTCATCAAACATAGCATCCCCAAGCTTGGGCCTTTTCATATCATAAGCATAATCACTCTCATCATTAATAGTATGGATAGCACCAATAGTATAGCAATTATCATATTCTTCCAAGCAAGTGCCAAAAAGATTTTCAAGATCATAAGAAGTATCATAATCTTCCCAATCATAATCATCACAACAAGCAATAGGCATAACGAGATCATCGTCAAGTGCATCATCTTCCATAATTATTTTTGATTCATTTTCATGGGGCACAACAATAATAGGAGCAACATCATTTGGGAGAGATATCTTTTTACCTCTCTAACCTTTTCTTTTATTCTTATTAACCACACCATGTGTGGGTTCAATCCTCTTTTTGGAGCTCCTTATTAATGAGATTAGTTGAATAGAAGGCTCCTCCTCGTTACCTGATTCATCATAAGAAATAATAGGAGGATATTGGGAAGTCTCTTCCCTTTCTTTAGTATTCTCTTCATATTCTATTTGTTTTCTTTTCTTTATGTAGTTGGCAATATAAGGATTTTCAATGCAATTCACCGTGCAATACATATAAATTTCCTCTAGATCAAAATGAAGAACTCTATCAAGGGCAAATTCTGGAATGACCTTAGTTATACGTTTCATTTCTTTATAAACCAAGAGCAAACTAAGTTCATTATGATGTGCAAGGGAAATCAAGCCATCACAATTTTTGGACACGATCTGATCATGAAACAACTTGCATTGGGTACTAAAATGATCATGTTCATTGCAAACCTCACAAGGATGACTAAGAAAATTTAAATTTTCAGCACAAACATCTAGCCTCTCTTGCAACCATTTAGTTTCTAAGTACTTGTGCCTCTTACAAAATCTATCTTCCCTTTTTGGTATGTATTTGCAAACTCTATGCACTCCATAGAAATCGACATGCTTATATGAAACATTTTCATCATGACTAGTGCAATCATCATTAGTACCATGGATATTAAAAGAGTTCATACTAACGACATTGCAATCATGCTCATCATTCAAAGATTTAGTGCCAAACATTTTATAGACTTCTTCTAGCACTTGAGCACAATTTTCCTTTCCATCATTCTAATGAAAGATATTAAAAAGATGAAGCGTATGAGGCAAACTCAATTCCTTTTTTTTTGTAGTTTTCTTTTATAAACTAAACTAGTGATAAAACAAGAAACAAAAAGATTCGATTGCAAGATCTAAATATATACCTTCAAGCACTCACCTCCCCAGCAACGGCGCCAGAAACTGCTTGATGTCTACTACACAACCTTCTTGTAGACGTTGTTGGGCCTCCAAGTGCAGAGGTTTGTAGGACAGTAGCAAATTTCCCTCAAGTGGATGACCTAAGGTTTATCAATCCGTGGGAGGCGTAGGATGAAGATGGTCTCTCTCAAACAACCTGCAACCAAATAACAAAGAGTCTCTTGTGTCCCCAACACACCCAATACAATGGTAAATTGTATAGGTGCACTAGTTCGGCGAAGAGATGGTGATACAAGTGCAATATGGATGGTAGATATAGGTTTTTGTAATCTGAAAATATAAAAACAGCAAGGTAACAAATGGTAAAGTGAGCACAAACGGTATTCCAATGCTAGGAAACAAGGCCTAAGGTTCATACTTTCACTAGTGCAAGTTCTCTCAACAATAATAACATAATTGGATCACATAACTATCCCTCAACATGCAACAAAGAGTCACTCCAAAGTCACTAATAGCGGTGAACAAACGAAGAGATTATGGTAGGGTACGAAATCACCTCAAAGTTATTCTTTCCGATCAATCCATTGGGCTATTCCTATAAGTGTCACAAACAGCCCTAGAGTTCGTAGTAAAATAACACCTTAACACACACGTCAACCAAAACCCTAATGTCACCTAGATACTCCAATGTCACCTCAAGTATTTGTGGGTATGATTATACGATATGCATCACACAATCTCAGATTCATCTATTCAACCAACACATAGAACCTCAAAGAGTGCCCCAAAGTTTCTACCGGAGAGTCAAGACGAAAACATGTGCCAACCCCTATGCATAGGTTCATGGGCGGAACCCGCAAGTTGATCACCAAAACATACATCAAGTGAACCAATTTCACTATATCTAGAAAACACTAAACAAGATCAAGAAATTAACAAGATACACAACTGGTATGGAAGACAAAGGGAGTTGATACATTCCTTGGCAAGAGATAAGTCAATAAGAAGCAAATGCCAACGTGAAGATGATCAATAATTTCCACACACATAAGTGAGTACCAATTGTCAAAAGACAAGAAGTATTTGGAAATAATTCCAATTGGTAGATAGCAAGGATATCCAACATCATCTTCACACCAGACACAAGCAAATTGCAACTTGTAGAGCTAATGCTACCTCTTGAGCACTGTGTTGGTTTTCCCTTGAAGAGGAAAGGGTGATGCAGTAAAGTAGCGTAAGTATTTCCCTCGGTTTTTGAGAACCAAGGTATCAATCCAGTAGGAGACCGCGCGCAAGTCCCACGCACCTACACAAACAAATAAGAACCTCGCAACCAACGCGATAAAGGGGTTGTCAATCCCTTCACGGTCACTTACGAGAGTGAGATCTGATAGAGATGATAAGATAATATTTTTGGTATTTTTATGATAAAGAGTAAATAAAGATGCAAAGTAAAATAAACGGCACCAGAAATAGCTAAGTGTTGGAAGATTAATATGATGGAAAATAGACTCGGGGGCCATAGGTTTCACTAGTGGCTTCTCTCAAGAGCATAAATATTACGGTGGGCAAACAAATTACTGTCGAGCAATTGATAGAATTGAGCATAGTTATGAGAATATCTAGGTATGATCATGTATATAGGCATCACGTCTGTGACAAGTAGACCAAAACGATTATGCATCTACTACTATTACTCCACACATCGACCGCTATCTAGCATGCTTCTAGAGTATTAAGTTCATAAGAACAGAGTAATGCTTTAAGTAAGATGACATGATGTAGAGGGATAAACTCATGCAATATGATATAAACCCCATCTTTTTATCCTCGATGGCAACAATACAATACGTGCCTTGCTGCCCTAACATCCTTTGGGAAAGGACACCGCAAGATTGAACCCAAAGCTAAGCACTTCTCCCATTGCAAGAAAGATCAATCTAGTAGGCCAAGCCAAACTGATAATTCGAAGAGACTTGCAAAGATAACCAATCATGCATAAAAGAATTCAGAGGAGATTCAAATATTGTTCATAGATAATCTTGATCATAAACCCACAATTCATCGGATCTCGACAAACACACCGCAAAAAGAAGATTACAAGTAATAGATCTCCAAGAAGATCGAGGAGAACTTTGTATTGAGATCCAAAGAGAGAGAAGAAGCCATCTAGCTAATAAATATGGACCCGAAGGTCTGAGGTAAACTACTCACACATCATCGGAGAGGCTATGGTGTTGATGTAGAAGCCCTCCGTGATCAATGCCCCCTCCGTGAGCGGGAAAAAGGCCCCAAGATGGGATCTCACGAATTGCATGAAGGTTGCGGCGGTGGAAATAGGGTTTTGGCTCCGTATATGATGTTTCCTGTATATGGGTATATATAGGAGGAAGAAGTACGTCGGTGGAGCAACTAGGGGCCCACGAGGGTGGAGGGCGCGCCCAGGGGGGTAGGCGCGCCCCCCTGCCCCGTGCCTTCCTCGTTGATTGCTTTACATAGACTCCAAGTCCTCTAGATCACGTTTGTTCTGAAAATCACGTTCCCAAAGGTTTCATTCCGTTTGGACTCCGTTTGATATCCTTTTCCTTCGAAACACTAAAATAGGCAAAAAAACAGCAATTTGGGTTGGGCCTCCGGTTAATAGGTTAGTCCCAAAAATAATATAAAAGTATATAATAAAGCCCATTAAACATCCAAAACAGAATATAATATAGCATGGAACAATAAAAAATTATAGATACGTTGGAGACGTATCAAGCATCCCCGAGCTTAATTCCTGCTCGTCCTCGAGTAGGTAAATGATAAAAACAGAATTTTTGATGTGGAATGCTACTTAGCATAATTTTCAATGTAATTCTCTTATTTGTGGTATGAATATTCTGATCTGAAAAGATTCAAGATAAAAGTTTAATATTGACATAAAAATAATAATACTTCAAGCATACTAACTAAGCAATTATGTCTTCTCAAAATAACATGGCCAAAGAAAGTTATGCCTACAAAATCATATAGTCTGGCTATGCTCTATCTTCACCACACAAAATATTTAAATCATGCACAACCCCGATGACAAGCCAAGCAATTGTTTCATACTTTTGGTGTTCTCAAACTTTTTCAATCTTCACACAATACATGAGCGTGAGCCATGGACATAGCACTATATGTGGAATAGTATGGTGGTTGCGGAGAAGACAAAAAAGGAGAAGATAGTCTCACATCAACTAGGCGTATCAACAGGCTATGGAGATGCCCATCAATAGATATCAATGTGAGTGAGTAGGGATTGCCATGCAATGGATGCACTAGAGCTATAAGTATATGAAAGCTCAACAAAAGAAACTAAGTGGGTGTGCATCCAACTCGCTTGCTCATGATGACCTAGGGCATTTTGAGGAAGCCCATCATTGGAATATACAAGCCAAGTTCTATAATGAAAAATTCCCACTAGTATATGAAAGTGATATCATAGGAGACTCTCTATCATGAAGATCATGGTGCTACTTTGAAGCACAAGTGTGGAAAAAGGATAATAGCATTGTCCCTTCTCTCTTTTTCTCTCTTTTTTTGGGCCTTCTCTTTTTTATGGCCTTTCTTTCTTTCTTTTTTCGTCCGAAGTCTCATCCCGACTTGTGGGGGAATCATAGTCTCCATCATCCTTTCCTCACCTGGGACAATGCTCTAATAATGATGATCATCACACTTTTATTTACTTACAACTCAAGAATTAAAACTCAATACTTAGAACAAATTATGACTCTATGTGAATGCCTCCGGCGGTGTACCGGGATATGCGATGAATCAAGAGTGACATGTATGAAAGAATCATGAATGGTGGCTTTGCCACAAATACGATGTCAACTACATGATCATGCAAAGCAATATGACAATGATGGAGCGTGTCATAGTAAATGAAACGGTGGTAAGTTGCATGGCAATATATCTCGGAATGGCTATGGAAATGCCATGATAGGCAGGTATGGTGGCTGTTTTGAGGAAGGTATATGGTGGGTGTATGATATCGGCGAAAAGTGTGCGGCACTGGAGAGGCTAGCAATGGTGGAAGGATGAGAGTGTGTATAATCCATGGACTCAACATTAGTCATAAAGAACTCATATACTTGTTGCAAAAATCTACAAGTTATCAAAGAAAAGTATTACGCGCATGCTCCTAGGGGGATAGATTGGTAGGAAAAGACCATCGCTCGTCCCCGACCTCCACTCATAAGGAAGACAATCAATAAATAAGTCATGCTCCGACTTCATCACATAACGGTTCACCATACGTGCATGCTACGGGAATCACAAACTTTAACATAAGTATTTCTCAAATTCATAACCACTCAACTAGCATGACTCTAATACCACCATCTTCATATCTCAAAACAATTATCAAGCATCAAACTTCTCATAGTATTCAACACACTCATAAGAATTTTTTTTACTAATCTTGGATGCCTATCATATTAGGACTAATTTTTATGATTAAAGCAAATTACCATGCTGTTTTGTAGGACTCTCAAAATAATATAAGTGAAGCATAAGAGAACAATAGTTTCTATAAAACAAATCCACCACCGTGCTCCAAAAGATATAAGTGAAGCACTAGAGCAAAAACTATATAGCTCAAAAGATATAAGTGAAGCACATAGAGTATTCTAATAAATTCCGAATCATGTGTGTCTCTCTAAAAAGGTGTGTACAGCAAGGATGATTGTGGCAAACTAAAAAGCAAAGACTCAAATCATACAAGACGCTCCAAGCAAAAAACATATCATGTGGTGAATAAAAATATTGCTCCAAGTAAAGTTACCGATGGACGAAGACCAAAGAGGGGATGCCTTCCGGGGCATCCCCAAGCTTTGGATTTTTGGTGTCCTTAGATTATCTTGGGGTGCCATGGGCATCCCCAAGATTAGGCTCTTGCCACTCCTTGTTCCATAATCCATCAAATCTTTACCCAAAACTTGAAAACTTCACAACACAAAACTCAACAGAAAATCTCGTGAGCTCCGTTAGCGAAAGAAAACAAAACACCACTTAAAGGTACTGTATTGAACTCATTCTTTATTTATATTTGTGTTAAACCTACTGTATTCCAACTTCTCTATGGTTTTTAAACTCTTTTACTAGCCATAGATTCATCAAAATAAGCAAACAACACACGAAAAATAGAATCTGTCAAAAACAGAAGAGTCTGTAGTAATCTGTAACTAACGCAAACTTCTGGAACCCAAAAAATTCTACCAAAATAGGACGACCTATAAAATTTGTTTATTGATATACTGAAATAGGAATCAATATTTTATCACGTTCTGGTGATTTTAAACAATTATTTTCGTGAATAGAAAGTTTCTGGAATTTTCAGCAAGATCAAATAACTATCATCCAAGAAGATCCTATAGGTTTAACTTGGCACAAGCACTAATTAAAACATAAAAAAATCTAACCAGAGGCTAGATCAAATATTTATTTCTAAACAGAAGCAAAAAGCAAAAAACGAAAATAAAATTGGGTTGCCTCCCAACAAGCGCTATTGTTTAACGCCCTTAGCTAGGCATAAAAGCAAAGATAGATCTAAGTATTGCCATCTTTGGGTGGCAATCCATAAGTAGCTCTCATAATAGATGCATATGGTAATTTTATTTTCTTTCTAGGAAAGTGTTCCATACCTTTCCTTAATGGAAATTGGAATCTAATATTCCCTTCCTTCATATCAATAATTGCACCAATCGTTCTAAGGAAAGGTCTACCAAGAATAATAGGACATGAAGGATTGCAATCTATGTCAAGAACAACGAAATCTACGGGCACATAGTTCCTATTTGCAACAATAAGAACATCATTAATTCTTCCCATAGGTTTCTTAATAGTGTAATCCGCAAGGTGCAAGTTTAAAGAACAATCATCAAATTAACGGAATCCTAGCAAATCACACAAGGTTTTTGGAATCGTGGAAACACTAGCACCCAAATCACACAAAGCATAGCATTCATGATCTTTAATTTTAATTTTAATAGTAGGTTCCCACTCATTATCAAGTTTTCTAGGGATAAAAACTTCCAACTCAAGTTTTTCTTCATAAGATTGCATCAAAGCATCGACGATATGTTTGGTAAAAGCTTTATTTTGACAATAAGCATGAGGAGAATTTAGCACGGATTGCAACAAGGAAATACAATCTATCAAAGAGCAATTATCATAATTAAATTCCTTGAAATCCAAAATAGTGGGTTCATTAATATCTATAGTTTTGACCTCTTCAATCCCACTTTTACCAAATTTTGCATCAAGATATAAAAACTCCGAATTTTTGGGACGCCGTCTAGGTAAAGGTGACTCATCTCCAGTCCCATCATTATCAAGATTCATATTGCAAAATAAAGATTTAATAGGAGACACATCAATAACTTCTAGATCTTCATCTTTATTTTCACAAAAAAATCCGGCTTAGCCGCCATCTTATTAAGGTGACCTGCTTATCAGAAACTTCAGCTATTAATTTTTCGAGATGAGCAATCTGAGATTTCAAACCATAAATTCTTTAGACATATCATCGAGCTCTTTATTCATATAACCCATAAAGCTTTTTTGTTCCTTAAGCTCGTTCCTAAAGAAATTAATATGCTCAAATTGTAAAATCATAAAACTCTTGACGTTGCTTTCGATCTCTTCTAACCTTTTAAGGTGAAGATCACCAAATCTAGATAGAGCCATCATGACAAGCAAGCAATCCAACACACAAGCAAACAAGAAACAAGCGAAAAAGAGGTGAACAAAAAGAGAGGGCGAATAAAACGACAAGGGTGATGTGGGGGAGAGGAAAACGAGAGGCAAATGGCAAATAATGTAATGCGAGGGGTAAGAGTTTGTGATGGGTACTTGGTATGTCTTGACTTGTGCGTAGACTCCTCGGCAACGGTGCCAGAAATCCTTCTTGCTACCTCTTGAGCACTTCATTGTTTTTCCCTTGAAGCGGAAAGGGTGATGCAGTAAAGTAGCGTAAGTATTTCCCTCAGTTTTTGAGAACCAAGGTATCAATCCAGTAGGAGACCACGCTCGAGTCCCACGCACCTACACAAACAAATAAGAACCTCGCAACCAACGCGATAAAGGGGTTGTCAATCCCTTCACGGTCACTTACGAGAGTGAGATCTGATAGAGATGATAAGATAATATTTTTGGTATTTTTATGATAAAGAGTAAATAAAGATACAAAGTAAAATAAATGGCACCAGAAATAGCTAAGTGTTGGAAGATTAATATGATGGAAAATAGACCCGAGGGCCATAGGTTTCACTAGTGGCTTCTCTCAAGAGCATAAATATTACGGTGGGTAAACAAATTACTGTCGAGCAATTGATAGAATTGAGCATAGTTATGAGAATATCTAGTTATGATCATGTATGTAGGCATCACGTCCGTGACAAGTAGACCGAACCGATTCTGCATCTACTACTATTACTCCACACATCGATCGCTATCCAGCATGCATCTAGAGTATTAAGTTCATAAGAACAGAGTAATGCTTTAAGTAAGATGACATGATGTAGAGGGATAAACTCATGCAATATGATATAAATCCCATCTTTTTATCCTCGATGGCAACAATACAATACGTGCCTTGCTGCCCTAACATCCTTTGGGAAAGGACACCGCAAGATTGAACCCAAAGCTAAGCACTTCTCCCATTGCAAGAAAGATCAATCTAGTAGGCCAAACCAAACTAATAATTCGAAGAGACTTGCAAAGATAACCAATCATACATAAAAGAATTCAGAGGAGATTCAAATATTGTTCATAGATAATCTTGATGATAAACCCACAATTCATCGGATCTCGACAAACACATCGCAAAAGAAGATTACATCAAATAGATCTCCAAGAAGACCGAGGAGAACTTTGTATTGAGATCCAAAGAGAGAGAAGAAGCCATCTAGCTAATAACTATGGACCCGAAGGTCTGAGTTAAACTACTCACACATCATCGGAGAGGCTATGGTGTTGATGTAGAAGCCCTCCGTGATCAATGCCCCCTCCGGTGGAGCGCCGGAAAAGGCCCCAAGATGGGATCTCACGTGTACAGAAGGTTGCGGCGGTGGAAATAGGGTTTTGGCTCCGTATATGATATTTCCAGGGTATATGGGTATATATAGGAGGAAGAAGTACATCGGTGGAGCAACGAGGGGCCCACGAGGGTGGAGGGCGCGCCCAGGGGGTAGGCGCGCCCCCCCTGCCCCATGCCTTCCTTGTTGATTCCTTTACGTAGACTCCAATTCCTCTGGATCACATTTTTTCCGAAAATCACGTTCCCGAAGGTTTCATTCCGTTTGATATCCTTTTCCTTCGAAACACTGAAATAGGCAAAAAACAACAATTTGGGCTGGGCCTCCGGTTAATAGGTTAGTCCCAAAAATAATATAAAAGTATATAATAAAGCCCATTAAACATCCAAAACAGAATATAATATAGCATGGAACAATAAAAAATTATATATACGTTGGAGACGTATCAGCTAACATGCAACCTAGGGACAAGATAATTTACAATATCAATTCTAGGTGACAATATCTCAAATGAACACATTTTCTAGGCTTGTAATATGCACATATCATATTACTCCCCCATAATGTGATACCAAAAAAAACTTAACAAGAGGCAATAAGGGAATCCAACAAGAGATAATCGATGGACTATTTAGATTTTAAATTTCTCATGAGAATACATTCCACATAGAGACTAGATAATCTTGTAATATAAATACTAGATGGTATTACTCATGTACACATATTTATAGGATTGTGAGGTGCACAAAGCACATCACTCCCCCACAATGGGATATTCCATTAATCTCTCACAAGAGCTAACTAAGATACAAACAATATGCACAAAGGCTCAACGAACAACACACGTGTACATGAAGTGCAAACCAACATACACATACTTGATTACTCAAGATAAGCAATTTGGAGACACAACATATACAAACACATGCAAGGAACAAAACCAAAACATGCAAAGGGTGTAGCGACAAGACCTCAAACAGTCTGACCTCTGTGCATCAGTGTCATCCCTGGATCAGTAATGCTGACACGCACAATACTTGAAGGATTTATAACAGAGTAGCAATCACACACTTATTACATCGAGTGTCTCCAAAAGAGAACTTATTACAATAAAAATGGCTTAAGGCCATCTAATAACGATAACAGCGGAAGGCTTGGAAGATAAGCGAGTCCATCAACTCCAACGGCTTCACTGAGTATAGAACCACAACCTAAGGCACCTTACTCGTCGTCTGAAAAGTCTGCAACATGAACGTTGCAGCCCGAAAACGGGTCAGCACATGGAATATGCTGGCAATGTAACACATTGAGAGCAATATGAAAATGGATAATGCTATACTACATGCATATATGGCTTGTGGAAAGCTCTATGGTTACAGTTTTGCGTAAAGCCAATTTTTCCCTACTGCAAAGGAATAAATTTTGTTTAACTATCATGGTGGTTGTTAAACATTGAGAATGGTTGACAGCATTCTCAATCTCAATTAAACATCATCATTAAAACCCAACAATATTAATTTAAAGTAACATGATGAGATTCACATGATAATCCAAGTACTAGATACTCAAGATGTCCATAACCGGGGACACGGCTAACCGTGATTAGTTTATTACACTCTGCAGAGGTTTGTGCACTTTTCCCCACAAGACTCGATCTCCTCCGTTGGGATTCTCGCACTACATGATGTTTGAGAAACGGATGACCGAGACATAGTCTTTCGTGCGCTAGCACCTTACGAGCAGGTAGACAGTTACACCTACATCCCTCTACATACGCTAGTCTACCACTGTAAGAGTTCGCACGACTTAGTCAACTATGCTAGAGCCCATAATAGCTTGTGGCTGCACACGGAAGTTTCTAGCATGAATAATCTCATGATCCCTTTGAGCGGGTGGCGGTCCAAAAGAAAAACAGGCAATCCTGGAATACCCAGGTACCTCAATCCACCCAGATGTGTGTTTAAGTTGCCACCTTAGATAAACCATTAATTAACAATCTCACATCTGTCATGGATACACTCACCCAATCCACGTCTACTTAGCATAGCATGGCAATAAATAAGCAAACGTAGAAGTTACTCCCAAGGATTTGATAATAAACAGGGCAATAGGTACTACCTCATCTACTTTCCCAAAACCCACAATTTAATTAGATCCTAATCATGCAATGTTTGAGGATTGATCTAATGCATAAAAACTGGGTATGAAAAAGAGATATGATCAAAGTGTTACTTGCCTTGCTGATGATCCGCGAAACCTAGAGATTCAAAATAGCAAGGGGCGCACTCCGGGTACTCTATCGCAAACAAACAAGCACACAATAAGTACTCAACTAATGCACAGGTAAAACTCAAATAAAAGATCTAACCAGAAAGTTCAACTTAAGAACTCTGGTTTGCAAAAAGAATCAAATCGAACGAAGCAACGAAAGTCAAACGGCGAAAGAACAGGCTTTGTTTTAATAATCTGGACCTAAGTCAAATTTTTACAGAGGCAAAAACTTGTTTGAGTAGATTATTCGGAAAGAGGGTTTCGAGATGAAACTCTAGGCGCTTGAATCGCCTGATTCAGATAAACGAGCGAAAAGTGATACTAGATCGAAAATCGGATCAGAAAATCGCGATCAGAAAATCGCGGAATAAATCCGAGAAAAAGAAAAATGACAAACAGATTAACGAACGAACGTTTGTTATCTGAATCTAAACGATGAACGCGTTAAGTATAAAAGCGAACGAGCAATGAAACGCCGCTAAATAAATAAACCGGGAAAACCGATCTATTTAAAAACGAAAGCTAGGTTTTCTTAAAAACCGGGCGGTTTCTCAAAAAATAACAGCGCGGCGGCTACCTCGGCTCGCTCACGAAACTCCGACGGGGCTCCGGGCGGCGAGTGGTGCGGCGGCGACTTCGGCGGGCGGGCGGTCGGGCGGCTCGCGGCTCGAGCGGCGGCGGCGGCAAAGGCGACGGGCGGCTCGGGCGGCGGCGGCGACTTCGGGGTGGCAGGGTGGCGGCGGCTATTTAAGGAGGGCTCGGCTTGGGGAAGGGGCCGGGTCGGCCTCGGAGGCGTGCCTGGCCGGACTCGGGCGGCGGCATGCGGTCTCCATGAGGCGGCGGCGGCTGGGCTTCCGGCCTTGACCCAAAGTGGTGCGCCTTCGTTTTTAATTCACGAGACTAAAAAATTCTAGAAAAATAAATAAAATCTAAAATGCCAAAACAAATTTTCACCGCCTAAATAAAATATTTAGAACCAGGTGAACATTTTCTTGGCCCTAAAATGCAGTTTTTGAAAACGTGCAATTTTTCCTAAATTCAAATAAAATAGCAAAAACTCCAAATAAAATCTTATTTGATTTTTTTATTAAATCTTCAATATTCCTTTATTTTGGGAAAGTCATTTTATTCCCTCTCTCATACTTTGATAGTAGAAATAATTGAAGATAAAATAAATAAAATCAAATGATCCTATTTTCAAAATTTTAGAAAACTCAAATATGAAAATAACGAAATCTCCAACTCTCTCCGTGGGTCCTTGAGTTGCGTGAAATTTCTAGGATCGGGCCGAAATGCAATAAAATATGATATGCAATTGATGATCTATGTATAACATTCCAAATTGAAAATTTGGGATGTTACAAACCTACCCCTTTAAGATGAATCTAGCCCTCGAGATTCGGGTTAACTAGAAAATAGGTGAGGGTGGTCCTTAAGCAGATCTTCCTCTCGCTCCCAGGTGGCTTCATCCTCGGTGTGGTGGCTCCACTGAACTTTGCAAAACTTAATAACCTTGCTGCGGGTGACTCGACTGGCATACTCAAGGATTTTGACTAGTTTTTCCTCGTAGGTCAAATCGTTACCCAACTGAATAGCTTCCAGTGGCACGGTATCTCTCAGTGGTATATCAGCCATCTCTGCGTGGCACTTCTTCAACTGAGAAACGTGGAACACGTCGTGAACTCCTGACAATCCTTCGAGCAATTCCAATTTGTAAGCAACTTCTCCCATGCGCTCCAAAACTTTATATGGCCCCACAAAACGTGGCGCTATCTTTCCTTTAACACCAAAACGCTTAACTCCTCGAAGCGGGGATACACGAAGATAAACTCTGTCTCCGACTTCGTATACTTTCTCCTTGCGTTTTGAATCCGCATAGCTCTTCTGCCTAGACTGGGCTACCTTGAGCCTATCGCGAATCAACTTCACCTTTCGTTCAGACTCCCTGATCAAATCTGGTCCAAACAACTGCCGGTCTCCAACTTCATCCCACAACAGCGGGGTTCTGCACCTCCTTTCGTACAAGGCTTCGAAAGGGGCCATCTTCAAACTGGTTTGATAGCTGTTGTTATAAGAAAACTCCGCATATGGCAAGTTGTCATCCCAACTTGATCCATAATCCAATGCACATGCTCTCAGCATATCCTCCAAAATCTGATTGACTCTCTCGGTGCATCCATCTGCGTGGATGAAAAGCTGTACTAAACTCTAGTCTGATTCCCAAAGTTTCATGCAACTGATTCCAAAACTTTGAGGTGAATTGGGTTCCTCTATCTGATACGATACTCCTCGGAACTCCATGTAGACATACGATCCTGGTCATGTATATCTTAGCCAACTTGGCACTGCTATAGGTAGTCTTTACTGGAATGAAATGATCTACCTTCGTTAAACGATCGACTACAACCCAAATCGAGTCATAGCCTGAACGAGTCCTGGGTAATCCCATGATAAAATCCATGCCTAACTTTTCCCACTTCCATTCGGTTATCGGCAATGCATTTGTAACAATCCAGTTTGGTTTCGATGTTACGCCTTCACTCTCTGACATACATCACAATCTGCTACATACTCCGCAATATCCTTCTTCATTCCGGTCCACCAGAAAGTATCCTTCAAATCCAAATACATCTTGGTATTTCCTGGGTGAATCGAATAGGGCGAATCATGGGCCTCTTGCAGAATCAACTTCCTAATCTCCGGATCACTAGGCACATAAACGCGGTCCTCAAACCATAGGGTATCGTGCTCATCCTCACGAAATCCCTTAGCCTTTCCCTTGCTCATTTTCTCCTTAATAGAGGCAATCTCCTTATATGTCTTCTGAGCTTATCTGATCTTATCCATCAAAGTAGACTATATCTCCAATGCTGCTACATAGCCTCTCGGAACTATCTCCGAACATAGCTCTCGAAATTCCTCGGCTAACTCCTTTGGTAAACCTCCAGTCATTAGTGTGTTGACATGGTTCTTGCGGCTCAACGCATCCGCTACTACATTAGCCTTTCCGGGGTGATAATGCAATCTCATATCATAATCCTTAATGAGCTCCAACCATCTCCTTTGCCTGAGATTTAACTCCTTCTGAGTGAAGATGTACTTCAAACTCTTGTGATCCGTGTACACCTCGCAATGGTTTCCAATGAGAAAAATGCCTCCAAGTCTTCAATGCGTGTACTACGGCTGCTAACTCCAAATCATGAGTAGCATAATTCAACTCATGAGGCTTAAGCTGTCGTGAAGCATACGAAACAACTCTTCCCTCATGCATAAGCACTACTCCAAGTCCTCGACGTGAAGCGTCGCAATACACCTCGTAATCCTTGCTTTGATCTGGCAGAATCAACACTGGTGAGGTAACCAAACGTTTCTTCAACTCTTGGAAACTAGCCTCACATTCCTCAGTCCAATTTAATTTAGTGTCCTTCTTCAACAACTCCGTCATAGGCTTCGCAATCTTTGAGAAATTCTCAATGAATCTCCGGTAGTATCCTGCCAGTCCAAGGAAACTCTGGATCATTCCAACTGTCGTTGGTGCTTCCCAGTTTGTCACAGTGACAACTTTAGTGGGATCCACTGCTATACCTTCTCCGGATATAACATGTCCGAGAAATCCAACTTCCTTCAACCAAAACTCACATTTGCTGAACTTGGCATATAACTAATGTTCTCTGAGCTTCTCAAGTACCAAACGCAAATGCTCCTTATGCTCTTCTTCATTCTTCGAGTAGACCAAAATATCATCAATGAACACCACGACGAACTTACCCAAAAACTCCATAAACACCTTGTTCATCATGTTCATGAAATAGGCTGGTGCGATAGTCAGACCAAATGACATAACGGTGTACTCATACAGCCCGTACCTGGTGGTAAAAGCCGTCTTAGGTATATCCTGCTCTCGAATCTTCAACTGATGGTATCCTGATCGCAAATCGATCTTGGAAAATACCTCAGCTCCTTGCAATTGGTCGAACAAGTCGTTGATCATCGACAACAGGTACTTATTCTTAATTGTCACTTCATTCAATCCACGATAATCAACAACCATTCTCAAAGATCCATCCTTCTTCTCCACCAGAAGTACTGGCGATCCCCAAGGCGAAGAACTTGGGCGAATAAAACCTTTATCCAGTAACTCCTTAATCTGCTTCTTAATTTCTTCCAAATCTTGTGCGGGCATCCGGTACAGTCTCTTGGATATTGGCCCTGTGCCTGGCAAAAGCTCAATAAAAAACTCAATGTCTCTATCCGGTGGCATGCCTGGCAACTCTTCTGGGAACACATCCGGGTAATCCTTCACCATTGGTACTTCCTCCTGCACAACTGCTGATAAGGAGTTTACTTGTGTCCTCCTCGGCTCATGCCGTGATACATACTTGATCCTTCTTCCTTCGGGCGTTGTAAGCAAAATCGACTTACTAGCGCAATCGATGTTCCCTCCATACATCGATAGCCAATCCATACCGTAATCACGTCCAAACCTTGCGATTCCAGAATGATTAAATCCGTGGGGAAAACATGCCTACCTATGCTCAAAGGTACTTGAAAACATCCACGACTGGCCATATACTCCGCTCCTGGTGAGCTTACTAGCATAGGTGTTCTAAGGACCTTGGTGGGCAGTTTGTACTTATCCACAAATCCCCGTGATATGTATGAATGTGATGCACCAGTATCAAAAGAACAATTGCGATAAATGTCTTAACCAAAAACTTACCTATTACCGCATCTGGTCGAAGCTTCAACCTCCTCCACGTTAACGTGGTTCACATCCCCTGTTGAAAGGGTTCGTATTCTTCCATGAGCTTCCATTGCCATTTCCATTCTGGGCTTCGGTACATTCATTGGCATAATGTCCAGTTTTCTGACACTTAAAACAAGTGACTTGGCTCAGGTCTCTCTTGGCTGGGGTTGACGGGTTGGTGCAGTTTTGTCCATTGCTTCCTCCATTCCCGTTTCCATTCTTAGAACCATTATGATTGTGCGAGCTACCTCCTACATGGGTATGCTGAAATTGCCCTCCCGGTTTTGGGGTAAAGCATAGCTTCTGCTGAGCTCCCAAATTGTACTTCCCCTGTCCATACTTTCTCTTGCGATTGTCAATCTATTGCTGCTTCCCTTCAATCATAAGAGCATGATCTACCAACTCCTAGTAGTTATTGAAAGTGGCTACCATCAACTGCATGCTCAGCTCATCATTCAGTCCTTCCAGAAACTTCTCCTGCTTAGCTGCATCTGTAGCAACTTCATCTGGGGCATAACGTGCTAACTTACTAAAGTCCTCCACATACTGGCTTACAGTACGTCCTCCTTGGCGTAAGTTGCGAAACTCACGTTTCTTCATGGCCATAGCTCCTGTTGAAACGTGGGCGTCTGAAAGCTTGTTGAAACCGATCCCATGTGGCGGTGTCAATAGGGTGTGTGGTATGTAATTCTCCCACCGTGATCTTTGCGGGTCCATCAAGTGATGTGCGGCAAAATGCACTCTCTCCGCATCTGCGCATCCTGCAGCGGGCTGACTCCTTCCAACCTTGCAGAGCCAATCATCTGCAACAATCGGCTCGGTGCTACTGGAAAACACCGGCGGATTTAGCCTCAAGAAACGAGTCAAATGGTCAAAAGGTGGTGGTGGTGGTGGGTTGTTGTTGTTGTTGCCTTGGTTCTGTACCAATGTTTGAATCAAAGCATTCTGCTGCTGAACTGAGTGATCTCCGATGGGAAAACAAATCCAGTGTCGCGTCTCGGAGGCATCTGAGGGTTTAGAGAGGGTGATGAATAGAATAGAATGAGGTCTAGTGAGAAAACACTACCCATATGCACAAGAGACAAATCAATCAATAACACTCCAATCAACTCAAACAAGGGCATACAACGGTCTAACTATCGTTACAAAAGTGCTTGGACTAAACTAAATACAATGGGGAAATTTCTACTACTGTCATGGTGGTCAACTAGAAAAACTGCTCCGATGAAGACTCCATGATATCCGCTCCCGACTTCATCAACATAGTCATCATCACCGTCGTCGGGATCCGAGTCGGTTAAATCGATGATGATATAGTTATTCGGGCAAGTGGAATCGTCGTCATTTCCTCCTGGCGCGGGGTCTCCCATGAAAACTCCGAGCTTCTGGTTAAGTGATCATTCTTCTCCACTAGCACTTCAATTTCTTCCATGTAATCTTCACGTGTAGCCTTGAGTTCTTCCTCTAGCTCATTGATATTAGTCAAGGCCTTCTCTGAGATCCTCCATGCTGCGCACATCTGGTTCTCCGACGTCGGATGTCTTTGGTTTAACTCCTGGATATATGCTGCGATTGATCTATCCCTCCTGGTGTTGATCATCTCCCATTGCTCATCTCGGCGCCCACAAATTTGGTAGATAGTATTCTTGAGATCATTGTGGTAAACTTCTCCAATACGTCCCATGGCGATGTGGGCTACCATGCTCTTTCCTAGACTCCTGGTTGGTGCATCAAAGGAAATCTCTATGGCTTCCGTGACTGGTGCAAATGTCCTTCCTGGAACTTGAACTTGAATCTTCCAGCGCTCCTCTTTGGGTAAAGTGGCGTTGTAGGTCCCGGTGAAGCTTGGTACTCCGATGTTCAGGTATCTAGTGACTTCCTTCAAGTGACATCCAAAGGGTGTATCTTCATCCAATTGTGTGAACTTGTTCCTTGCATCCGCCACCTAAAAGAATAGAAAAGATGAGGAGTCAGAATTGAGAAGAAAGAGTAGTGATCTAGGAATTTAGCTTAGTGGTCGTGTCTCTGATCGGTGTGCTCGATACCATCTTGTAGCGACCAGGACCTCAAACGATCGACCTCTGTGCATCGATGTCATCCCTAGATCGATAATCTTGACACGCCTTGATTACTTGAAGGATTTATAACAGAGTAGCAATCACACACTTATTACATCGAGTGTCTCCAAAAGAGAACTTATTACAATAAAAATGGCTTAAGGCCATCTAATAACGATAACAGTGAAGTCTTGGAAGATAAGCGAGTCCATCAACTCCAACGGCATCATCGAAAGTATAGAACCATGACCTAAGGCACCTTACTGCGTAAATCTGAAAAGTCTCGCAACATGAGCGTTGCAGCCCGAAACGAGTCGACACATGGAATATCTTTGGCAATGTAACACATAGAGAGCAATATGAAAATGGGTAATGCTATACTACATGCATATATGGCTGGTGGAAAGCTCTATGGTTACGAGTTTTGCGTAAAGCCAATTTTTCCTCTTGCAAAGGAATAAATTTTGTTTAACTATCATGGTGGTTGTTAAACATTGAGAATGGTTGACATCATTCTCAATCTCAATTAAACATCATCATTAAAACCCAACAATATTAATTTAAAGTAACATGATGAGATTCACATGATAATCCAAGTACTAGATACTCAAGATGTCCATAACCGGGGACACGGCTAACCGTGATTAGTTTATTACACTCTGCAGAGGTTTGTGCACTTTTCCCCACAAGACTCGATCTCCTCCGTTGGGATTCTCGCACTACATGATGTTTGAGAAACGGATGACCGAGACATAGTCTTTCAGAAGCGCTAGCACCTTACGAGCAGGTGAGCGATTACACCTACATCCTTCTACATCTGCTAGTCTACCACTTTGTAAGAGTTCGCACGACTTAGTCAACTATGCTAGAGCCCATAATAGCTTGTGGCTGCACACGGAAGTTTCTAGCATGAATAATCTCATGATCCCTTTGAGCATGGGTGGCGGTCCAAAAGAAAAACAGGCAATCCTGGAATACCCAGGTACCTCAATCCACCCAGATGTGTGTTTAAGTTGCCACCTTAGATAAACCATTAATTAACAATCTCACATCTGTCATGGATACACTCACCCAATCCACGTCTACTTAGCATAGCATGGCAATAAATAAGCAAACGTAGAAGTAACTCCCAAGGGTTTGATAATAAACAGGGCAATAGGTACTACCTCATCTACTTTCCCAAAACCCACAATTTTATTAGATCCTAATCATGCAATGTTTGAGGATTGATCTAATGCATAAAAACTAGGTATGAAAAAGAGATATGATCAAAGTGTTACTTGCCTTGCTGATGATCCGCGAAACCTAGAGATTCAAAATAGCAAGCGGCGCACTCCGGGTACTCTATCGCAAACAAACAAGCACACAATAAGTACTCGACTAATGCACAGGTAAAACTCAAATAAAAGATCTAACCATAAAGTTCAACTTAAGTACTCCGGTTTGCAAAAAGAATCAAATCGAACGAAGCAACGAAAGTCAAACGGCGAAAGAACAGACTTTGTTTTACTAATCTGGACCTACGTCAAATTTTACAGAGGCAAAAACTTGTTTGAGTAGATTATTCGGAAAGAGGGTTTCGAGACGAAACTCTAGGCGCTTGAATCGCCTGATTCCGATAAACGAGCGAAAAGTTATACTAGATCGAAAATCGGACCAGAAAATCGCGATCAGAAAAATCGCGGAATAAATTCGAGAATCTAAATGATGAACGCATTCGTTAAAATGAACGAACGAGCGAACGCTCGCTAAATAAATAAACTGGGGAAAAACCGATCTATTTAAAAAATGAAAGCTAGGGTTTTCTTTAAAAAAACCGAAGCGGCTTTTCTCAAAAACCAAAAACGACGGCGGCGACTACCTCCGCTCGGGCTCGTGAAACTCCGGGGCTCGGCGGCCCGGGTGGTGCTTGGGCGGCGACTTCGGCGGCGCAGGCGGCTCGAGGCGGCTCCGATGGCGACGGCAATGGCGGCTATTTAAGGAGGGGGCTCGGCTTGGGGAAGGGCGTCAGGTCGGCCTCGGGAGGCGTTCCCGGCGGACTTAGGCGGCGGTGCGGTCTCCAGAGGCGGAGGCCGGCTGTCTCGGCTGGTTCTTGACCCAGTCGGGTCTTGAGCGTGCACGTTTTTTAAATTCATGAGACTAAAAAATTCTAGAAAAAACAATAAAAATTTAAAAATGCCAAAACAAATTTTCACCGCCTAAATGAAATATTTAGAACCAGGTGAACATTTTCTTGGCCCTAAAATGCAGTTTTTGAAAACATGCAATTTTCCTAAATTCAAATAAAATAGCGAAAACTCCAAATAAAATCTTATTTGATTTTTTAATTAAATCTTCATTATTCCTTTATTTTGGGAAAGTCAATTTATTCCCTCTCTCATACTTTGATAGTAGAAATAATTGAAGATAAAATAAATAAAATCAAATGATCCTATTTTCAAAATTTGAGAAAACTCAAATATGAAAATAACGAAATCGCCAACAATCTCAAACTTGATCAATAGGTGTTTTCGGAGGGCATTGGAGACTTGGCTACATTATGAAGAATTAAGGGGTCTTCATCATTCGTATTGTCTCAAGCCAAGTCAGTTGGGTTATCAAGTTTCTATACTATATCCAATGTGCCTCCTTCCGGTAACTTGTACATAAATTGCTTACACTGAAAAATACTTGCCCCTTTGTTATTTTCATATTTGAGTTCTCTCAAATTTTGAAAATAGGATCATTTGATTTTAATTATTTTATCTTCAATTATTTCTACTATCAAAATATGAGAAAGGGAATAAAATGACTTTCCCAAAATAAAGAAATAATGAAGATTTAATAATAAAATCAAATAAGATTTTATTTCGGAGTTTTTCGCCTTTTTATTTAAATTTAGGAAAAATGCGCGTTTTCCAAAATTGCATTTAGGCCCCAAATAAATGTTCATCTAGTCCGGCTTGATTTTAGAAGCCGGGGAAAATTTATTTTGGGATTTTTGGAGTCCGTTTAGTATTTGTTTTTATTTTTTTCTTCTGCGCGGAATTATTAAAAAAAACTGCGCACCGACCTTGGGCCGTGCCCGAGCGGGACTCCGCTCGGGGCACTAAATAAGCGCCGCCAAGACCCCCACCCCACCCGAGCCGCCCGAGCCCACCTCACGCCGCCGCCCACCCCGCCAAACCCTAGCCCGCCAGCCGCCGCCGCCCGCCCGATCCGCCGCCGCCATTGCCGCCGACCCGCCGCCGAGGTTCGCCGCCGCCTCGTTTTGCGTGCCGCCGTTTTTTTTAAATCGAGCGGATTTTTCTTTGGTTTTTCGTCAGTTTATTTTTTTTAGATCGGTTTTTTTCTTGTTCGGTTAAATAGCGAACGTTCGTTCGTTCGTTCTTAACGAACGCGTTCGTCAGATTAGTTTAGTTAACGAACGTCCGTTCATTAACCTGTTCGTCGTTTTTCTTTTTCTCGGATTTAATTCACCATTTTTCTGATCACGATTCCTAATCCGATTTTCGTTTTAGTATAACTTTTCATTGCTTATCGGAATCGGCGATTCAAGCGCTGGAGTTTCATCTCGAAACCCTATTTCCGAATAACCAACTTCAACAAGTTTTTGCTACTGTAAAATTTGACTTAGATCCAGATTAGTAAAAGCAGGCTGTTTTCTTCATTGTTTGACTTTCGCTGTTTCGCTTGATTTGATTCTTTTTGCAAACCGGAGTTCTTAAGTTGAACTATCTGGTTAGATCTTCTATTTGAGTTTTACCAGTGCATTAGATGAGTACTTATTGTATGCTTGTTTGTCTGCGATAGAATACCCGGAGTGCGCCGCTTGTTACTTCGAGTCTCTAGGTTTCGCGGATCATCAGCAAGGCAAGTTCACACTTTGATCATATACTTTTCATACCCAGTTTTTATGCATTAGATCAATCCTCAAACATTGCATGATTAGGATCAAATTAAATTGTGGGTTTTGGGAAGTAGTTGAGGTAGTACCTATTACCTGTTTTATTATCAAACCCTTGGGAGTTACTTCACGCTTGCTTATTATGCCATGCTATGCTCGCAGACGTGGATTGGGTTTGAGTGAATATCCATGATGTATGTGAGATTGTTAATAAATGGTTTATTTAAGGTGGCAACTTAAACACACATCCTGGGTGGATTGAGGCACCCGGTTTCCATCGAGGACTTGCCTGTTTTTCTTCGGACCGCCACCCAGGCTTAAAGGGATCATGAGATTATTCATGCTAGAAACTTCCGTGTGCAGCCACATGCTACTATGGGCTCTAGCATGGTTGACTAAGTTGTGCGAACTCTTACAGGTAGACTAGCTGATGTAGGGGTTGTAGGTTGGTACGGTCTACCCACATGTAAGGTGCTAGCGCTCGAAGACTATGTCTCGGCCATCCGCTTTCTCAAACACCATGTAGTACGAGAAATCAAATGGAGGAGATCGAGTCTTGTGGGGAAAAGTGCACAAACCTCTGCAGAGTGTATAAACTAATCATGGTTAGCCGTGTCCCCTTGCTATGGACATCTTGAGTATCTAGTACTTGGATATCATGTGAATCTCATCATGTTACTTTAAATAATATTGTTGGGTTGTTAATGAGTACTTTTAATTGGAATTGAGGATGCCGTCAACCTTTCTCAATGTTCAACAACCACCATAATAGTTACACAAATTTATTCCTTTGCAGTAGGGAAAATTTGGCTTTACGCAAAAATTGTAACCATAGAGCTTTCCACCAGCCATATATGCATGTAGTATAGGCTTATTCTTCCATTATTCTCTATGTGTTACTTTGCCAAAGATATTCCATGTGTCAATTGTTTTCGGGCTGCAACGTTTCATGTTGCGTACTTTTCGCATTTACAGTAAGGTGCTTAGGTCGTGGTTCTATACTCAGTGATGCCGTTGGAGTTGATGGACTCGCTTATTCTTCCAAGCCTTCCACTGTTATCGTTATTAGTTGGCCTTAAGCCATATTTATTTTATTAAGTTCTCTTTTGGAGACACTCGATGTAATAAGTGTGTGATTGCTACTCTGTTATAAATCCTTCAAGTATCGTATGCGTGTCAAGATTATCGATCCGGGGATGACACCGAGCACGTAGATTAGACTGTTTGAGGTCTAGTCGCTACAAAGATGGTATCAGAGCACACGCTGACTGTAGGACACGACCACTAAGCTAAAGCCCTAGATCACTACTCTCTTCTCATTTCTGACTTCTCATCTTTTCTACTCTTTTAGGATGGCGGATGCAAGGAACAAGTTCACACAACCAGATGAAGATACACCCTTTGGACGACACCTGAAGGAAGTCACTAAGTACCTGAACATCGGAATACCAAGCTTCACCGGGACCTACAATTCCACTTTACCCGAAGAAGAGCGCTGGAAGATTCAAGCTCAAGTTCCAGGAAGGACATTTGCACCAGTCACGGAGCCCATTGAGTGTGTTTTCAATGCATCAACCTGGAGTCTGGGAAAGAGCATGGCAGCTCACATAACCATGGGATGCATTGGAGAAGTTTACAAAGAAGACCTCAAGGATACTATCTACCAGATTTATGCGCCGAGATGAACAATGGGAGATAGTTGGCACTAAGAAGGATCGATCCATTGCAGCTTTCATCCAGAGTTAAATCGGCACATTCGACGCCGGAGAGAACCCGGATGTCTTGTGAACATGATGGAGTTGAAGACAGCAAAAGCCAATATTATCGAATTATAAGGAGAACTAAAGGCCACTCGCAAGGACTACATGGAGGAGATTGTATCCCTAGTGGGACAAAATGGCGATCTTAAGGAGAAGATTGAAGAACTCATGGGAAATTCAGCACCCGGAGGAGAAGATGAAGATTGCACCTGTCCATAGAACTACATCATCATCGACGACACCGATTCCGATCCTAGTGATGATGATTTCGAAGATGAAGCTGGAGCAGATATCATGGAGTCTTCATCGGAGCAGTTTTCTAAGTTGACCACCATAACAATAGTAGATTCCCCCATTAAAGATTAGTTTTAGTTCCAGCACTTTGTATTGATAGATAGACCGTTGTATGCCCTTGTTTGAATTGATTGGAGTGATATTGTGTGATTTGTCTCATGTGCATATGGGTAGTGTTTCTCTCTAGACGTCATTCTATTCTAAACTCTCGTCTTTTCTATAAACCCTCAGATGCCTCTGAGACGCGACCGGATTTGTTTTCCGCGGAGATCACTTTCCGATTGATTCAGCAGCAGAATGCCTTGATTCAAACATTGGTACAGAACCAAGGCAACAACAACAACAACAACCCACCGCCACCACCACCTGTTGACCATTTGACCCGTTTCTTAAGGCTGAATCCACCGGTGTTTTCCAGTAGCACCGAGCCGATAGTAGCAGATGATTGGCTCTGCAAAGTAGGGAGGGAGTTGACCACTGCAGGATGTACAAATGGGGAAAAGGTGAAATTTGCCACACATCAGCTTGAAGGACCCGCAGCAGCATGGTGGGAGAATTTTACAGCCACTTACCACTGAGACACCGTCACATGGGATCAGTTTGACAAGCTTTCCGTATTGCCCATGTTTCAGCAGGAGCTATGGCCATGAAGAAGCGCGAGTTTCGCAACTTGCACCAAGGAGGACGGACAGTTGGCCAGTATGTGGATGATTTTAGTAAGCTAGCATGTTATGCCCCAGATGACGCGTTACTTTCTGACGCAGCTAAGCGGAGAAGTTTCTAGAAGGACTGAATGATGAGCTGAGCATGCAGTTGATGGTAGCCACCTTCAATAACTACCGAGGAGTTAGTAGATCGTGCTCTTATGATTGAAGGAAGCAGCAGATTGACAATCGCAAGAGAAAGAATGGACAGGGGAAGAATAACTCTGGAGCTCAGCAGAAACTTCGCTTTACCCCGAAGCCAAGAGGACAATTTCAGCATACCCACGGAGGAGGTAGCTCGCACAACCATAATGGCACCAAGACTGGGAACGGGAATGGAGGAAGCAATGGACAAAACCGCACCAACCCGTCAACACCATCCAAGGTAGACCTGAGCCATATCACTTGCTTTAAGTGCCGTAAGACTGGGCATTATGCAAATGATTGTCCTGAAGGCCAAAATGGTAATGGCAATGGAAGCTCAGGAAAGAAGCCGAACCCTTTCAACAGGGGACAAGTGAACCACGTTACCGTGGAGGAGGTTGAAGCTTCGGCCAGACGCAGTAATAGGTAAGTTTTTGGTTAAGACTTTTCTGCGGTTGTTCTTTTTGATCTTGGTGCATCGCATTCATACATATCAAGGGATTTGTGGATAAGTATAACCTACCAACCCAAGCCCTTAGGTCACCCATGCTAGTAACCTCACCCGGGCGTAATACATGGCTAGTATATGGTGTGATCGGCGCCATTAACGATTGGACACTATGTATTTCTCTCGGACCTAATAGTTACGGAATCGCAAGGATTGGATGTGATATTAGGCATGGATTGGTTATCGGTATGGAGGAACATAGATTGCGCCAAGAAGTCGATTTTGCTTACCACCCCGAAAGGGAGGAGAATCAAGTTTGTATCACGGCATGAGCCTAGGAGAGCACATGTAAATTCCTTAACAGAGTTGTGCGGAGGAAGTACCGGTGGTAAGGGATTACCCGGACGTGTTTCCGTAAGAGTTGCCGAGCATGCCGCATGACGAAGACATTGAATTTCTGATTGAACTCTTGCCGAGCCTTTGGGCCGATATCTAAGAGACCGTATAGGATGCCCGGCCCAAGATTTGGAGGAAATTAAGAAGCGAGATTAAGGAGTTATTGGATAAAGGTTTTATTCGCCCAAGTTCTTCGCCTTGGGGATCACCAGTACTTCTAGTGGAGAAGAAGGATGGGTCATTAAGAATGGTTGTTGATTATCGAGGATTGAACGAAGTGACCATTAAGAACAAATACCCGTTACCTATGATCAACGACTTGTTTGACCAATTGCAAGGAGCTAAGGTATTTTCCAAGATCGATTATCAGGATACCATCAGTTGAAGATTCGGGAGCAGGATATACCCAAGACGGCTTTTACCACCGGTACGGGCTGTATGAGTATACCCTTATGTCATTTGGTCTGACTAACGCACCTGCCTATTTTATGAACATGATGAACAAAGTGTTTATGGAGTTTTTGGATAAGTTCGTCGTGGTGTTCATTGATGATATTTTGGTTTACTCGAAGAATGAAGAAGAACATAAGGAGCATTTGCGTTTGGTACTCTAGAATCTTATACCAAAATCTGTTCCTATTCGGCCATTTTTTTTACCACAACATGGTAGTACCATGACATGACATCCGTACCAAGTTTCATGATTTTTAGACGTGTTTTGGATTTACAAGAATTTTAAAACCAAGTTTCTCAATGTTCTCGGCCGAGCCATGATGCCCAGATGTTTTAATTTTATTCTCATTTCTTGCATGGGACCTAGAAATTCACCCGAGGACACAAATGTGATTTTTCAACCAACTTTGGTGCACGAGAGCATGTGCTTGTAGTTCAAATTTTACTTACGCACATTGACCAGAAACTCAATTAATGTATAAAAAACGACAAACGAACCCGGAATACTTCCAAAATTTAACATGGCACTAATGTAGTTCTATGTTACCTTTGTTAAGAAACTCAAAGAGGCGGGGAGGTGTACGTTCCCTCTTAGAACCACGAGCTTCCAAATCGGCCCAATTTTTTACCACAACATGTTAGCGCCATGACATGACGCCATGCCAAGTTTCATTACATGAATTTAAAATCTAAGTTTCTCGATGTTCTCGGCAGAGTCATGGCCTTGAGATGTTTGAATTTCATTCTCATTTCTTCCATGGGACCTAGAAATTCAACCAAGGACACACATGTGATTTTTCAACCCACTTTGGTGCACGGAGCATGTGCATGCAATTCATATTTAGATTATGCACATTAAAAGTCCGAAACTCAATTAATGTATAAAAGGCCAAATGAACCCGAAATAATTCCAAAATTTAACAGGGCACTCATATAGTTCTATGTTGCCTCTATAAATAAATTCGGGGAGGCAGCGTATATCGTTTAGCACACAAAGCGTGACACGTTCCCTCTCGGAACCACGAGGCTTGTTGAGAGAATCTCGGTTTTGCAAGAGGCTTATACCAAAACTTGTCCCAATTCAGCCAAAAATTATACATATGAAAACAGGGTTTAGATTATCCCGAACATCTCGCTACCTAGACCAATAATGTACTATGATTTGAATTCAACATAAAATTGATACAGATATTTGAATTGGAGATCATATGGTACATGTAGTTCATTGTGAAATATGATTACTGCTATATGCATGTCTTTTTGTTATCAAGATAATATTTAAATTATTGTATAACTTGACAACAATCGTATTCAAATAAGGAAAATTGGTTCAAATTTAGTCCATATGGTAGACGACAATATATATGTTCACATGGTGGAGTAAAATGTTCATATATGATGGAAGATCAAAATGTATGACTACATCAATTATAAACCGCAAGGTCACCTAATGATATATTCGAATTCAACATAACGTGGATTCAAAATTGAAATTCGGGATCATGGCATCTGTAATCATATAAAAGGACATTACTCTTTCTTTGGTGGGAATTGATTTGTTTTTGTTGTTGTTGAGGGAAGTGCGAATCGATTTAGTCTTGTCTTGAGGTAATCATGTTCTCCCGATTTTTTTTACATTTTTCTTGTAGTTTTTTCAATGGCATCTATAGCAATATAGTAAAAGGGGACATGACTCTGTTGTGTCTTGTATGATTTTTTTACACGTTAAGCTTGTTCTGCCAAACAAGGAATCCGCACCTTGTAATCCCGAAATTTTCAAGCTTGAATATCTTTTGTGTCACCTGCTTTGAAACTCCCGCTTCTTCCACACGCGCCGTGCCTTGTTATCCCGATATTTGGACGCGCGCGAGAACTCCCTCCTCATCCGAAATCGCTCCCGCAGCCCAGACACGCGAAATCCCCCTTCTACCCCTCAGGAGAAATGAAGCTCCACGTCGTGGTGTCAAAACCGGTGGGGGTACGCTGGTAACTTACCCTACATTTCGGACAAGTGCGTCCCTAAGCTTGGCTCCCCCCTCCCCTTCGCCCCCTCCTCCCCATTCATTCGTACCGAGGCCGCCAAAACCTACGAAACCCCACGCTCCTCCGTCGGCCTCCCGACTGCCGCCCAGCCGGAGACTCTTCCCCGACTACGTCGTCCACCGCAACAGCTCGCCGTCCCTCATACACCGCACCGGATGAGGATCCGTTGTCGATCTCGTCGTCCCTTGGATCAGCCGCCCGTCCTCCACCTCCAAGGAGCTGCCCCGGCGTTCGCCTCGTCTATCGCGCCACCTCAATCCCCACAAGCGCCCGTCTTGACCTGCCCCACCAGAACCGCAACACCCTCACCAATTCCTCCGATGAAGCCGAGGCCAACTCGGCGCCACCAAGGAGGTTCTGCACTCACCGCTGCATTTTATCTTTTATTTGATCTCATGGGGCTGCGGTGCTCGATCTGCGGCAGACATGGCGTCTCCATCGGCGGCGCCGTCGCCGCCACATCATCCACGGCGTCTCCCCCATGTCGTTGCTTCCTCGTGGCGACTTCCACAACACTAAGCTGCATTGCTCGGCTCTCGCTCTCGCTTCGCTCGTTTCTGTTCTTCTTTGTCGGTCGACCGCTTTGCTGCTCCTGCTTCGTTAAGTGGTCTTTTCTGCTCTTGCTCTCGCTTCTATTTCTTCTTCTTCTTTGCCACGACCTCCGGCAGCTATAGGAGTTGCTTTGCTTTAGCACTTCGCTTCATGATTGCTCTTTGCACGACTTGCTATCTGCTAGTGTGTTCCACCTTTCGGCGTCTGCTGATTTAGATCAATGCTTCTCTGCTACTAGTGCTCGAGCGCCCTAAACATCTATTGCAATGCTCATTACTAGTTCAATCGGTTTGACGGTAAAATTCAGTTTATTTGTGAAGTTCATTTTCTTGATTAAGTTCGAGTGAATAGTACTTACATCATCTGTCGGAGGCGGCCGTGGCCTTGGTGATGCGTTTACATCTAGCACTTTTTGGTGATGTATTTTACATCATCTATTGCGAGATGATATTAGGGTCCCACTTGATTAAAGTTATGCATGCTTTGTCATGCTTGACCTAAATGCGCCCGTACACCTTAGCGGAGCTGCTCCAACGATGGAACCATCCATCACAGCGGAGCAGTACCCTCGGCGCCGTTTCTAGAGGCCTCAGATCTTCTTCCCCTCCTCCGACAGTCACACCAGCATCATCACCATCCTCCACGTCCAACCCAATGATGCTGAGGTCCACAAGGCTATTGCAAAGAGGTTGTACACTCGTCGCATCACTTTGTTTCTCCATTCCTCTGTTCTTCCAATTCATGTGAGCCAAACACCCAGGTTGACTGAAATCTATGTTTCCAAATGCTATGTTTTGCACGTGCATTCCTATCCTATTCCTGTGTTTTTCCTGTCCCTGCGTTTATAGAATCCTCCAATTCTAAGGAGCCCTTACAGATTTACTTCATTTTCAGATTGGCGTCAAAGAAAACTCTATGTGTTATGTCCTGCTCCTTCCGTGCCGTCATCCACCCCACCTGAGGTGAACCATCGACAGAAGCGTTCACTGCAGCAGAGATCCCCCCTGCAGACTTTCTTTCGCCACCTCAGATCATCTTCCCCGTTGCCGGCAGCCACGCCAACTGCATTACCATCATCGGTGGCAGATGAACACGAGGACTAAACAGTTCCGGAAGAGAGGTCGCGATCTTTTCGTGTTTGCTTACGTTATACATCGGTTATTATTAACTGCTACTTTATCGTTCAATCTTGAGTTTTGAATTGCCCATGGGTCTCATATCGAGCCAGCAACGAATAGTATCTGTCTACTATCTGGTTCATCTGGGGTCTTCTATGTGGTTCATGTTAGGTGGGCAACAAACAATAGATGATCCATTGTCTATCTTTTTAAACTGAAGCTATAATCTACCTGCTATAATTAGTTTTGGATCCATCCACTCGTTTGCTACCATCAGTCTTGATTTTTGCATGCACCCCTTAGGCCTTACAAAATCTAACTATTTTTTTATTATGCATGCAGATATTGTAGACAATAGTTCTGAAAATGTAGAGAATAAGATAATACCGTTGCGTGCGAATTTTATGTCATGCATACGAAGCTCCATGTTGGGCGAAGTGCCCCCCTCTCCCTGCATTTCAGATTGTATTCCGGAGGAAGATAAGCTGTTAGGATGGAGATTTAGAAGGAGCCGACCATGCCTGTTTACCACGAGGTGTTTGCTCTAACACAGCATCTTGATGTTGGTCATATAATGCATATGGCGCCTTGCATTGCTTACATTATACATCTTATATGTCATCAACTTAGTTTAGATTTGCTTTGTGTGAATGCCACCTGTTTGGTTTCTATATCATACTCCCACCGTTCCTAAATATTTGTCTTTTTAGAGATTTTAACAAGTGACTACATACGGAACAAAATGAGTGAATCTACACTCTAAAATATGTCTATATACATCCGTATGTGGTAGTCCATTTGAAATCTCTAAAAAGACAATATTTAGGAACGGAGGGAGTATATGGGAATTATGCAATGCCATCTTCTTTAGCCGGGCATTATATCGTGAATCATGCAATGCCATCCTATTTAGCCGATCATCGTATATGTGAATTGTATCGTGCCATATTTTTTCATAATGTGTTCCATTTGTCGCAATGTTTATACATTCATCTACTCTTCACCGCATCGACCATTTGAGTCGGTCATGGGAAAGTGCAGGTGAAAACAAGGTCTTGAAGGTCGGTGCTACTGTCAATGCAGATTTCTTGCTGATTCTGAATAGCTCCTCGAGAGGAGGATTTAGAGAGAGATGACGATCGTATCCCCGAGGTGCATGCTCTAACTTGGCTGGGTTATATTGCTCATATCATGCATATGGTGTCTTGCATTGCCATGCCATACTGCTTAGATTAGACATGCTTTGTGTGAATGCCTCCTATTTGCTTTCTATATCGAGATATGTGAATTATGCAATGCCATGTTTTTGACCCGGTTATCATATATGTGAATTATGCACCGCCATGGAGCAGGCATCATATATGTGAATTATCTCATGCCATCTTTTTTTCATTACGTATTCCATTTGTCGACAATCATGTATATTGAACTACTCTTCATGTGTATCAGCCATTTGAGCGGTTATGGAAAAATCTGGAGTGAAAACAAGGTCTTGAGCACGCAATGGTACTGTTGAAGCATATATCTTGATGGTTACTGAGGAGCTCCTCGGAGGAGGATTGAGACAGGATGACCAGTCCTATATCCCACCTGAGGTGTATGCTCTAAGTTGCAATGTTTATATTTCTCATATGATGCATATGGTGTCTTGCATTGCTTAGTTTATACATCATATGCACAATATTGAATTCTATCTGCTTAGTTTAGAGATCATACATGCGAGTGCCAGCTGCTTAGTATATGAATCAATTATGTCAATTATATTATGCCATCCTGTATACTTAGACAACATGTATGTGAATTATTTCATCCCAACCTATTTTAAAAAGACATCATATAGTTTTGTCATGTCATCCTGTTTAGGTACTCATCATATGTTGAATTATGCCATTATATCCTGTTAAGTTATGCATCATATATCTGAAACTGTGTCATGCTATCCTGTTTAGTTAGGCACCATATATGTGAAATTGTGTCATGCTTTGTCTGTTTGGTTAGACAACATATATGTGAATTACCACATACATCTATCACACAATGTGCATGCGTTCAATTTCTTTTCTTGTTTATCAGCCATTTGAATTGGAGGGGTGATGGCGGTATCTAAGGGAGCAAAAACCCGTTCTTCACAAAAGACAAGTGCTACCCGTCGATGCAGATAGAACCATGGTTGTACTGGCCCACAAACTAGCCCCACCACACATAATCGAGACTCTTCCAGTTGCACACTTACACGTTGGGCGGAGAACCAACTACAACCCATCTAACCGCAACCCCGGTGGATAGTAACCCACTTATAGTTGACAAAGCACCATGTCCACCACAGTAGTACCCCACACGGCGGTTTGTAAAGCTACTGCGGTGCCCAAAGCACGAAGACCACCACAGCTAACCCAAACTCCACGTTTAAAGCGGAAGAGCAAGCTGTTCTCGGGTCGATTCCGTAGCTATGGTCCATACTCCTTTCTTTGTTGCATCCTTTGTATTTACTCATACCAACTACTTTCGAATTTGAAGGATCCAATTGAAACTCCAATGGCGCAATGTGTATGTTTTAAACCTATTTCTTTAAGCTGGATTTCTGTTCTAACTTCTTGCTCTATGTTGATTTCAGGTTAAGTTGTATAAACAATTATGTTCTCATGTGATGCACATTACAAGTCTTTTGCCAATCTTTGTGTAGTTTCTCACACTTATATTACATCTATCTTTGCCGTGTCTTAAAAATATATGAGTTGAACTGTGTCTCTATCTTGATTAGGGAACATAAACTAGAATGATATGGACAATCTGATGACCGTGTCTTATATTACATTTGTTTCATCTTTGTTATCCTGTCCACCTTACTCTTGAACGGTTTACCAAAATGAGTTTGGTATACTACAAGCTAAACTTGTGATGTGTACCTTGTTTTTCTTGTAGTATGCAAAGCAGAATATTGGAGAAGAGCACCCCACTATGCAATGGTAAAGAAAGTAATGAGATAAGGTTCAAGATAGTGAGACAACCTGTTGGTCTCCAAGAAAGGTGATAAAAATGATCTTGTAGGCGGTGAGAAAACCCCACGGTCCTGCGTTGATGTAGTGTTAGAATTCTTGGCGATCTTGCTAGCACAAGCTCTTGAACTCATTGCTGAATCACTTGACTTCTTGATCTCGACTACAATTTGAAAGGCATCGATCATCTGTCTTTGCGGCAAGAAGCGAAGGACCGAGAAGTCCTGCAGAATTCGATCGTACTTTCTTGTGCAACAACAATATTTGGAGGATTTAAGCGTAAACAAGAGAAAGTTAATAAGCTTGCTAAGCATCTTGCTAGCATTATGGGTACCAGATATTGTTTCTTGAACTCTTGAAGTGGTTTCGATTACGGACTTGTTTTCTTCTTGGCGTTTATATCTTCTTTGTGTTCCCTATATTTACCTTTGGTGGTGAACTTTGATGCCCAATGGATGTAATATGTGTAATAGCCGTGATAGCCTAGCATAAGTTGCTTGCTTATTTATTTCCTTGTTGTCTTGTTTATTTGTTTGCTTGTAGTCAGTGCAGTTGTTTTTCCGCGGTTTGCTAGTGGCTGCAATAACCTATTTTTTAAAACTAGGCCACAATAACCATGGGCCAATATTTACTATAGTGACACTAGGCCTCCTACGGGCCGTAGAAACAGTGGGCCTTCTACGGGCCGTAGAAAGCGATGAGCCTTCTACGGCCGTAGAAACATTGGGCCTTCTACGTGCCGTAGAAACAATGGGACTTCTCTGGGCCCTATCATCAATGGGCCTTATACGGGCCGTATGATCGATTGGCGAACATGGGCCAATAACGAGCCGCATTTTGGCCATAAGCGAACTAGTGTTGGAATCGTCCGTTCATGGGCCGACCATAACGTGCCATCGTTAATAGGCTGTATTTGATGACGCTATGAAAACGGCCCAATGTATTAACGGACCACAAACGGGCCGACTGTAACCACGGGCTGAATTTGGCCCACAAGCAGAAAATTTTAGTAACGGGCCATAAGTAAACGAATGCTCGAAATGAGCCCAATAATAAATGGGCTCTGAAAAGGCTGAAGATAACATGGGCTGGAAACGGCCCAACTGAATAACGGGCCACTAATGGGTATAAAGTGATACACTGTTCATTACGGGCCAGTTTCACCATGGGCCGTTAATGGGTCTAAAGTGATACCTTTGTTCATTGCGGGCGATTTCACCATGGCCCGTTAATAGGCCAAGAGTTACATATGGCCTCGTATGGGCGAAAAGGCGTCATGGGCCATACATGGGCGAGAGTGAAGCAATTTGGAATCATATTGGATGGCCGGATGGCGCTACTAGGCCTAATTCGGGTAGGGCGTAGCAGCCTTGGATTAGCGAACGTAAATGGGCTATATGCGAGCAGGCCATTAACGGGCTTTCCATGGGCCGACCCGTCACCTTTTGACCAAGTCAAGCGGGCGGACTTTTCACGAGAATGGGCCTCTGTTGGGCGGGCCCGCGTGTCGACGTATCATAGGCGCCTTACATCCAATGAGTGGATGACATCTGTCCCAACAATGAGCCGACACGTGTTTCCTCCGACCCAATGGCGATTTTACCGTGGAAAATCCCCATTGGTCGGCTGATAGCGGGTTATCGGATCCAAAACCCGACCCGATAGCTTAACGGCGTTCCGTTACGGTGGATGCCACATGTCGGTCACCCTTGGCGAAAAGCACTTACGTGACGCGTGATTTATCGTCATGGAAGTGGACACTTCCGTGATGATAATTTTGGTAATGTCATGGAACACTTCTACTGACAAAGACATGTATGACTATCTTGATTCTGTCATAAATTTGTCATGGATGTACATGCATGACAAAAAACGCGACCTACTGTGACAAACACGTATCATCATGGAAGTGTTTTTTTTGTAGTGATACCTCCCAAAATTGGACCCTTCGTACAGTTCAGATTTAACCGCTTGGCAATAATAGCGCCTAGACTAAAAGTGTTGTCATGAAACAAGGCATGGAACAAAATAACAATATCAGGGGCACCAAGGTTTCCATAGTTTCCGCGACCAATTAAACATCTACTAGCAAATATACATAAAAGTAACGCGAGCAGGAAAATGCATGCTAGTAATTCTTGCATCGGAAACTTTCCTTGTTTCCCCTACAACAATCATATCAATAAACCCTTCCACATCATTATGATGTGGTTCCTCTATGCTTCCCGTAAAGGGTATCTTACAGACCCGATAGAAATCAAAAAGGGACATCTCCTTATACTCATCATATAAATAAAAATCCACCAAGGGTGGTGATCTCCTAGCATGGAAATGAAAATTTTGCACAAAAATATTAGTGAGTAGGAGACACTGTTTGCGCTAGTCGCGGAGGAAGTCGGTGAGGCCCGCATTCTCAGCCAAATAATAAAAATCCTCATGAATCCCGGCTGCCTCAAAGAAATCATCACAAGCCATTCACACGGCCGAACCTCCGCGGTGCGAGGGAGATTAATTTGGGCCTTTTATCCTCTTCACTTTGCTTGTCCTTCGAGCTTCGGCTCGAAGAGCCCCTCAAAAATCTCTTCATCATTTTCTGAAAATTTCTGAGATTTTTAGTAACTTAAACTAAAAGTGAACCAAACTCAACAAAATTGATAGCAACTACTTCCACAAGTGCCTAGAGACTATATCATGCATTAGAACTACTTGGGACCATATAAATTTGACATGCAAGCTCAAGAACAGGGTCACCTAGGCAGCAAAATTTTTCAATGAATAAAGAACTAGAACAAAAACTGATTGGACCATTGGAGGAGTCACATACCGAAGAACAATCCCCCAAAGCAGTTTTGTGAGTGGAGCTTTGAGCAAGGAGATCGAAAATGGCAGCAAGATGAGCTAGAACTCGTGCTTGAGCTGGTTGGTGATTTTTTTGGAAGGAAGGGGTGTGTGGTAGCTGGAATAAGTGGAGGGGGGGCACCTGGGGCCCACGAGGCAGTGGGCGCGCCCAGGGGGGTGGGCACGCCCTGGACCCTCGTGGCCAGGTGCTTTCTCCCCATGATGTGTTATCAGTGCCAGATATTCTCAAATATTCCAGAAAAAATCATATTTCATTTTCTGGGCATTTGGAGAACTTTTATTTTCGGGGTATTTTTTTATTGCACGGATAATTCAGAAAACAGATATAATATACTATTTTTTGCTTTATTTAATCTAAATAACAGAAAGTAAAAGGAGGTAACAGAAGGTTGTGCTTTCTAACCTCATCCATCTCATGCTCATAAAAAAGAATCCACTAACAAGGTTGATCGCGTCTTGTTAACAAACTCATTCCGAATCGCATGAAACTGGAGAATTTTCGAATAGCACTATGTTACCTCAACGGGGATATGCACATCCCCAACAATAATAATATCATATTTCTTCTTGACAATAGGAAGAGGAAATTCAAAACCTCCAATAGTAATCATTGGAATTTTTCCAATAGAATTGATACCGTGGACTTGAGGTTGTTTCCTCGGAAAGTGTACCGTGTGCTCATTACCATTAACATGAAAAGTGCCATTGCCTTTGTTGCAATCAATAACAGCCCCTGCAGTATTCAAAAAGGGTCTACCAAGGATAATCAACATACTATCGTCCTCGGGAATATCAAGAATAACAAAGTCCGTTAAAATAGTAACGTTTGCAACCACAACAGGCACATCCTCACAAATACCGACAGGTATAGCAGTTGATTTATCAGCCATTTGCAAAGATATTACAGTAGGTGTCAACTTATTCAAATCAAGTCTACGATATAAAGAGAGAGGCATAACACTAACACCGGCTCCAAGATCACATAAAGCAGTTCTAACATAGTTTCTTTTAATGGAGCATGGTATAGTTGGTACTCGTGGATCTCCAAGTTTCTTAGGTATTCCACCTTTAAAAGTATAATTAGCAAGCATGGTGGAAATTTCAGCTTTCGGTATCTTTCTCTTATTTGTAACAATATCTTTCATGTACTTGGCATAAGGATTCATTTTAAGCATATTAGTCAAACGCATATGCAAAAAAGATAGGTCTAATCATTTCAGCAAAGCGCTCAAAATCCTCATCATCCTTTTTCTTGGATGGTTTAGGAGGAAAAGGCATGGGTCTCTAAACCCATGGTTCTCTTTCTTTACCGTGCTTCCTAGCAACAAAGTCTCTCTTATCATAACGCAGATTCTTTGATTGTGCGTTATCAAGATCAACAACAGGTTCAATCTCTACATCATTGCCATTGCTAGGTTGAGCATCAACATGAACATCATCATTAGCATTACCACTAGGTTCATGTTCATCACCAGATTGTGTTTCAGCATCAGAAATAGAAATATCATTGGGATTCTCAGGTGTGTCAACAACAGGTTCACTAGAAGCATGCAAAGTCCTATCATTTTTCTTTTTCTTCCTTTTAGAAGGACCAGGTGCATCAACATTAGTTCTCTGAGAATCTTGCTCAATTCTCTTAGGATGACCCTCAGGATACAAAGGTTCCTGAGTCATTTTACCCCCTCTAGTCATAACTCTAACATCATTATCATTCTTCTTATTATTTAATTCATTGAGCAAATCATTTTGAGCTTTAAGCACTTGTTCTACTTGAGTGGTAACCATAGAAGCATGTTTACTAATGAGTTTAAGTTCACCCTTAACTCTAGACATATAATCACTCAAGTGTTCAATCATATAAGTATTACGTTTTAATTGTCTACCAACATAAGCATTGAAGTTTTCTTGTTTAACAATAAAATTATCAAACTCATCTAAGCATTGGCTAGCAGACTTATAACAAGGAATATCACCTTCATCAAATCTATAGATAGAATTTACCATTACTACCCGTGTCGGGTTATCAAGACCATGTATTTCTTCAACAGGCGGCAAATTAAGACCATGTATTTCTTCAATAGGAGGTAAATTCTTAACATCATCAACTTTAATACCCTTTTCTTTCATAGATTTCTTTGCCTCTTGCATATCTTCAGGATCGAGAAATAGAATACCCCTTTTCTTGAGTTGGTTCAGGAAGTGTCCAATTATTTTCATTAGTCAACATATTATTCAATAGCAATTCAGCTTGATCAACAGTTCTTTCCACGAAAACACAACCAGCACAACTATCCGGTGGTCTCTGGAAGCATCGGTTAGTCCATTATAAAAGATATCAAGTATTTCATTTTTCTTAAGAGGATGATCGGGCAAAGCATTGAGTAATTGGAGAAGCCTCCCCCAAGCTTGTGGGAGACTCTCTTCTTCAATTTGCACAAAATTGTATATTTCCCTTAAAGCAGCTTGTTTCTTATGAGCGGGGAAATATTTAGCAGAGAAGTAATAAATCATATCTTGGGGAATACGCACACAACCAGGATCAAGAGAATTAAACCATGTTTTAGCATCACCCTTTAATGAGAAAGGAAATAATTTAAGGATATAGTAGTAGTGAGTTTTCTCATCATTATGAACAGGGTGGTTACATCATTTAATTTAGTAAGATGTGCGACAACAGTTTTAGATTCATAGCCATAAAAAGGATCAGATTCATCCAAAGTAATTATCTCAGGATCAATAGAGAAATCATAATCCTTATCAGTAACACAGATAGGTGAAGTAGCAAAAGCAAGGTCATATTTCATTCTAGCATTCAGAGACTTTTCTTTCAGCTTAGCTAATAGTTTCTTAAGATCATTCCTATCATTGCAAGAAAGAAAGTCTCTAGCAGTTTCTTCATCCATAACATAACCCTCAGGCATAACAGGCAATTCATATCTAGGGGGAGAATCTGCATCATCACTTTCATCAATATTATCAGTTTCAATAATTTCATTCTCTGTAGCCCTAGCAAGTTGTTCATCAAGAAATTCACCTGGTGGCACAGTAGTATCAAGCATAGAAGTAGTTTCATCATAAGTATCATGCATAGCAGAAGTGGCATCATCAATAACATGCGACATATCAGAATTAATAGCAGAAGCAGGTTTAGGTGTTGCAAGCTTACTCAAAACAGAAGGTGAATCAAGTGCAGAGCTAGATGGCAGTTCCTTACCTCCCCTTGTAGTTGAGGGAAAAATCTTAGTTCTTTCGTCTTTCAAGTTCCTCATAGTGACCAGCAGATATAAATCCCAAGTGACTCAAAGAATAGAGCTATGCTCCCCGGCAACGGCGCCAGAAAATAGTCTTGATAACCCACAAGTATAGGGGATGCAACAGTTTTCGAGGGTAGAGTATTCAACCCAAATTTATTGATTCGACACAAGGGGAGCCAAAGAATATTCTCAAGTATTAGCAGTTGAGTTGTCAATTCAACCACACTGGATAACTTAGTATCTGCAGCAAAGTATTTAGTAGCAAAAGTAGTATGGGAGTGATAATGGTAGCAAAAGTAATAGTAGTAGTTTTGTAGTAATTATAACGATGTAGCGGAAAAGTAACTAAGCAAAGAGCAATATGTGAAAAGCTCGTAGGCATTGGATCGGTGATGGAGAATTATGCCGGATGCGATTCCTCATGCAATAGTTATAACATAGGATGACACAGAACTAGCTCCAATTCATCGATGTAATGTAGGCATGTATTCCGAATATAGTCATACGTGCTTATGGAAAAGAACTTGCATGACACCTTTTGTCCAACCCTCCCGTGGCAGCGGGGTCCTAATGGAAACTAAGGGATATTAAGGCCTCCTTTTAATAGAGTACCGGACCAAAGCATTAATACTTAGTGAATACATGAACTCCTCAAACTACGATCATCATTGGTAAGTATCCCGATTATTGTCACTTCGGGGTTAACGGATCATAACACATAGTAGGTGACTATAGACTTGAAAGATAGGATCAAAACTCACATATATTCATGAAAACATAATAGGTTCAAATCTCAAATCATGGCACTCGGGCCCTAGTGACAAGCATTAAGCATAGCAAAGTCATAGCAACATCAATCTCAGAACATAGTGGATACTAGGGATCAAACCCTAACAAAACTAACTCGATTACATGGTAAATCTCATCCAACCCATCACCGTCTAGCAAGCCTACGATGGAATTACTCACGCACGGCGGTGAGCATCATGAAATTGGTGATGGAGGAAGGTTGATGATGACGATGGCGACGGATTCCCCTCTCCGTAGCCCCGAACGGACTCCAGATCAGCCCTCCCGAGAGAGATTAGGGCTTGGCGGCGGCTCCGTATCATAAAATGCGATGAATCCTTCTCTCTGATTTTTCTCCCAGAACATGAATATATAGAGTTGGAGTTGAGGTCGGTGGAGCACCACGGGGCCCACAAGGTAGGGGGCGCGCCCCCTACCCTAGTGGACAGGGTGTGGGGCCCCTGTCCTTGATTCTTTCGCTAGTATTTTTTATTAATTACAAAAATATTCTCCATGAAGTTTCAGGTCATTCTGAGAACTTTTATTTCTGCACAAAAATAACACCATGGCAATTCTGCTGAAAACAACATCAGTCTGGGTTAGTTCCATTCAAATCATGCAAGTTAGAGTCCAAAACAAGGGCAAAAGTGTTTGGAAAAGTAGATACGATGGAGAGGTATCAACTCAATCCGATAAGATAACTTCAAAGGGAAAACTCAATCCAATACAAGAGAGTAGAGGGGGAGAAACATCATAAGATCCAACTATAATAACAAAGCTCGCGATACATCAAGATCGTGCCAAATCAAGAACGCGTGCGAGAGAGAGATCAAACACATAGCTACAGGTACATACCCTAAGCCCCGAGGGTGAACTACTCCCTCCCTCGTCATGGAGAGTCTTAGGGATGATGAAGATGGCCACGGTGAGGTATCCCCCCCTCCGTGAGGTGGTGTGAACAGGTCCCGATTGGTTTTGGTGGCTCTGAGGAGGCTTGCGGCGGTGGAACTCCAGATCTAGGTTATTTTCTAGAGGTTTCTGTATTTATAGGAATTTTTGGAGTAGGTATCACGCCAGGGGGGTCTCCGAGTCGTCCATGAGATAGGGGGCGCTCGGGGGGTAGGCGCGCCCCCACCCTCGTGGACGGCTCGGGACTCTTCTGGCCCAACTCTTTTACTCCGGGGGCTTCTTTTGGTCCATAAAAAATCATCAAAAATTGGCACGTCAATTGGAATCCGTTTGGTATTCCTTTTCCGTAAAACTCAAAAACAAGGAAAAAATAGAAACTGGCACTAGGCTCTAGGTTAATAGGTTAGTCCCAAAAATCATATAAAATAGCATATAAATGCATATAAAACATCCTAGATGGATAATATAATAGCATGGAACAATAAAAAATTATAGATACGTTGGAGACGTATCAATGACTTCCATGAAGTTGGAACGAGCAATTTTATTTTCATGAAGAGCTTTAAAGACTATTTCCCCCTTAATATTTAAGGAGGCAACATTATCATTCTCTTCACCATTATCCTGAACATCATTAGCATTAACATCATCATCAAGAGACATATCGGCGTTCAAAGTAGGAGATAACTTTGAAGCCTTAGCCATAAGGCATAAAGCAATAGATGATGATGTAGGATCCCTTGAAGCACCATTTAAGACCACATCTTGTTCCATGGAGTGTTGAGTTTCCTCTACATTGTTAGCACAATTACTCGAGGAAATAGATACATTTTTATCATGGCAACAAGTGATAGCAAGCATATCATCATGAGATTTGAGCAAGAAATTTCTACATGATATGCAAGGACTATCAACACAAGCATGTGAAACATGTAAGGTGCTTTCAAGTGTTAAATTCCAAAGAAAGACCATTGCAATAAGATAATGATGAAGGATCACCAAGAACAAGCACACTATCATCATTGCAATGACCAACACTACTCACCATAGCATTACCTTGTGGCAATCCACATGTAAGTGAAGTAGAAGAAGTTGAGAAGGCAACACGGCTGGAGGTGGAGGGAGAACAATCATCCCCACAAATCTTGGACACACCATATTTATCTTGAAGCTTTGTCCACAACTCATGAGCATCCCGGAACGACATGAGTTGAAATATAACTGCATTGCTCAAAGCATCAAAAAGCACATTAGAAGCTTGAGCATTGGATAAGAGTTTCTCTCATCCTCTAAAGATAATCTTTGGGGATCCTTTGGAGGAGAAAAACCCATATCTACAATTCGCTCTAAATTTGGGTCCATGACCCTAAAGAGATTAAGCATGCGAATTACCCAAACATCAAAATTTGTGCCATCAAAACTAAGAGTGTCAGAGAATCCTAAACCCCTAGTAGAGCTCCTTACTCTCTAGGCGGTTAAGCCCTAAAAGGAGAGACGAGGCTCTGATACCAATTGAAAGATCATGGATGTCGCCTAGAGGGGGGGGGTGAATAGGTGATTTAAAATAATTATGGTTTATGCTTGAACAAATGCGGAAAAAACCTAGTGGTTAATTTTTCAAGCACAAAACCTACAACAACTAGGCTCACCTATGTGCACCAACAACTTATACTAAGCAAGATAAACACTATGTGATAGCAAGATATATGACAAGAAACAATATGGCTATCACAAAGTAAAGTGCATAAGTAAAGGGCTCGGGTAAGAGATAACCGAGGCACGCGGAGACGATGATGTATCCCGAAGTTCACACCCCTGCAGATGCTAATCTCCATTTGGAGCGGTGTGGAGGCACAATGCTCCCCAAGAAGCCACTAGGGTCAGCGTAATCTCCTCACGCCCTCGCACAATGCAAGATGCCGTGATTCCACTAAGGGACCCTAGAGGGCGATCACCGAACCCATACAAATGCAACCCTTGGGGCGGTCACCGAACCTGTACACTTTGGCAACCCTTGGGGGCGGTCATTGGTACCCGTTAAATTGCTCGGGGTGGTCTCCACAACCTAATTGGAGACCCCGACGCTTGTCCAGAGCTTTACACCACAATGATTGAGCTCTGAACACCACCAACCATCTAGGGCGCCCAAGCACCCAAGAGGAACAAGCTCAAGGGCACCAAGCACCCAAGAGTAATAAGCTTCTCAATTTGTAAATTCCACGTATCACCGCGGAGAACTCAAACCGATGCACCAAATGCAATGGCAAGGGCACACGGAGTGCCCAAGTTCTTCTCTCCCAAATCCCACCAAAGCAACTAATGCTAGGGAGGAAAATGAGAGGAAGAACAAGAAGGAGAACACCAAGAACTCCAAGATCTAGATCCAAGGGGTTCCCCTCACATAGAGGAGAAAGTGATTGGTGGAAATGTGGATCTAGATCTCCTCTCTCTTTCCCCCCCAAAACTAGCAAGAATCCATGGAGGGATTGAGAGATAGCAAGCTCGAACAAGGTCAACAATGGGGGAAGAACACGAGCTTAAAGGATAAGGTTCATTGGGGAAGAAGACCCCCTTTTATAGGTGGGAAAAATCCATTCGTTATGCTCACAGCCCGCACAGAGCGGTACTACCGCTCGACCTCATGGTACTACCGCTAGGGGTAGCGGTACTACCTCAAAGGGTAGCGGTACTACTGCTTGCGAGCGGTACTACAAAAATACATCCGTGCCTACCACCGCTAGACTTGTGACGAGTTTTTGGTCTGGAGCGGAAGTAGCCACGGAAGTAGCCACGGTAGTACTTCTCCAAGCGGTATTACCGCTCCCAAGAACGGTAGTAAAAAATTACATCCCCTCCAAGCGGTAGTACCGCTCCCACGAGCGGTAGTACCGCTGCAGCTTTTATAAGGATACCAAAACTGACACAACTTCTGTAAACAAACTCTGAATTCAACGAAACCAAGTTTGTTGGGAAGCTAGCGACAAGGGCTAACATAATGTTGATAGAAATAACAATAAGAAGCAAATTAGAAAAGGACTAAACTAAAATGGTGAGAACCCTTCTTCGAATAAGACCAGTAAAACCTCCAACACCGAAAACACAATAGAAGAAGCATGTGAACTCCGTTTTCGATGAACTCGAGCTTGTCAAGAAGATGACCATAAGCTCCAAATCTCAGGAATAGAACCAAACAAGAACCAAGAAAGATGATGCAAGGATGCAATGTTTTGAGCTCTCTACTAATGATACAATCAAGCTACTCATCGAGAGGCCCCCTTGATAGTACGACAATCGATCCTATAACCCGGTCTCCCAACTACCACCATGGGACCGGTAAAATAGAAGACCTATCAAGGGAAAACCTTTGCCTTGCATGAAGTCCACTTGAGCTATATGATGACGATCTTGACTCCCTCAAGTTGGACCACCTTTCTTGATTGCGTTGGCTCCATGAAGACTAGATGATTGCTCCCCCATAGTCCACTATGGGTGAGCCACTCTTCGGCACATCTTCACAAGTCCATTGTCACCACAATAGATGGAAAGCTTTAAGCACTTGATCTCTTCGTGATGCATCACTTGAACTTGCACACCGCAACCTAACCCCACAAAGAACTCTCACGAAGACCACGGGTTAGTACACAAAGCGTAATTGACAATGCTTACCGTACCATGGGATCACTTGATCCCTCTCGGTACATCTTCTATGCTTTGTGTGTTGATAAACTTGATTCACTCTTTGACTTAGTCTTGATCAACCTCTCACAAGACCAATCTTTAGGTAATTCCTTGAATAGCACCTTGGTCGACACAAACTCTCCTTGAAACCAACACATGTACTCCAAGAAAAGCCTACGGACAAAACCTTCAAATATAACTCAAGACAACCATTAGTCCATAGAGATTGTCATCAATTACCAAAACCAAACATGGGGGCACCGCATGTTCTTTCAACTTTTAACGTTAATACGCGTACCTTAGATATAATGTTTAATTCTTTGCCCATTGACCACCATCGGGTTAGTACCATCGGAGTTATTTATTTTAATGGCTCCAGAACGATAAACCTCCGCGATGATATATGGTCCTTCCCATTTAGAGAGGAGCTTTCCTACAAAGAATCTGAAACGAGAGTTGTACAAAAGAACATATTCACCAACTTTAAATTCCCGCTTTTGGATTCTTTTGTCATGCCATCTTTTAACCTTTTCTTTAAACAACTTAGTATTTTCATAAGCTTGGGTTCTCCATTCGTCTAGTGAGATGATATCAAATAACCTCTTTTCACCGACAAGTTTGAAATCATATTTGAGTTCTTTAATTGCCCAATATGCTTTATGTTCTAACTCAAGATGAAATGACAAGCTTTTCCATAAACCATTTTGTGGGGAGACATACCCATAGGATTTTTATATGTTGTTCAGTAGGCCCAAAGTGCATCATCCACTTTCTTAGACCAATTCTTTCAGGACCTATTAAAAGTTTTTTTTGTAATATTAGCTTTATTTATGTATTTCTAAGTTCAACTTGACCACTAGATTGAGGATGATAGGGTGATGCAATTCTATGGTTAACATCATACTCCCTCCGTCCGGAAATACTTATCGGAGGAATAAATGTATCTAGAAATATTTTAGTTCTAGATACATCCATTTTTAACCATTTCTCAGAGAAGTATTTATGGACGGAGGCAGTACTTAGTAAGCATTTTATGGAAAGCACCATGAATAAAGTGTGAACCACCATCACTCATTAAATATCTAGGGACTCTAAATGTTGGGAAAAATAAATAGTTTAAGCATTTTAATGGAAGTGTTGTGATCGGCACTACTAGTTGGAATAGCTTCTACCCACTTAGTGACATAATCAACAGCAACCAAAATATGTGTATACCCATTAGAGGAAGGAAAAGGTCCCATATAATCGAAACCCCAAACATCAAATGGTTCAACAACAAGTGAATAATTCATAGGAATTTCTTGATGCTTACAGATATTACCAATTCTTTGACATTCATCACATGATAAAACAAACTTGCGGGCATCCTTGAAGAGAGTAGGCCAATAAAAACCAGATTGCAATACCTTGTGAGTAGTTCTATCTCCCGCATGATGCCCTCCATAAGCTTCAGAGTGACATTTCCGTAGGATTTGTACCTGTTCATTCTTAGGTACACAACATTTAATAATACCATCCACTCCTTCTTTATAAAGATGTGGGTCATCCCAAAAGTAATGTCTTAAATCATAGATTTTTTGTTTCTTTTGTTGGTATGTGAAACTAGGTGGTATGTATTTAGCAACAATATAATTAGCATAGTCAGCATACCAAGGCGTGTTATGAGAAACATTTGTTGCAGCTAATTGTTCATCAGGGAAACTCTCATCAATAGGTAGTGGGTCATCAAGGATATTCTGTAACCTAGGTAAGTTATCGACTCACGGGTTCTCAGCTCCTTTCCTATCAGTAATATGTAAATCAAATTCTTGTAGCAAGAGAACCCACCTAATGAGTCTAGGTTTAGCATCTTTCTTTTCCATGAGATATTTAATAGCAGCATGATTGGTGTGAACAATAACTTTAGAATCAACAATGTAAGATATGAATTTATGACAAGCAAACACAACTACTAAAAATTCCTTTTCAGTAGTAGCATAATTTCTTTGGGCACTATCCAGAGTTTTGCTAGCATAATGAATAACATTTAGTTTCATATCAACTCTTTGTCCTAGAATAGCGCCAGCAGCATAATCACTAGCATCACACATAATTTCAAAAGGCAAGTTCCAATCAGGTGGTTGAACAATAGGTGAATAATTAAGGCTTTCTTAAGTGTTTCAAAGGCTTCTACACAATCATCATAAAAAATGGAACAACCTTTTGTAAAAGATTTGTGAGAGGCCTAGAAATTTTAGAGAAGTCTTTAATAAATCTCCTACAGAAACCAACATGACCAAGGAAAGTATGAATACCTTTAATATCTTTGAGGCATGACATTTTCTCAATTGCATCCACTTTAGCTTTATCCATCCCAACACCTCGTTCAGAAATTTTATGCCCCAAGACAATACCTTCATTAACCATAAAGTGGCACTTCTCCCAATTCAAGACAAGATTGGTTTGCTCACATCTCTCCAAAACTCGATCAAGATTGCTTAGGCAATCATCAAAAGAAGTTTCGTAAATGGAAAAATCATCCATGAAAACCTCAACAATCTTTTCACAAAAATCAGAGAATATAGCAGTCATACATCTTTGAAAGGTAGCAGGTGCATTGCATAAACCAAAATGCATACGTCTATAAGCATAAGTTCCAAAAGGACAACTAAAGGTGGTTTTCTCTTGATCAGGCCGTGAAATAGGTATTTGAGAAAAGACCAGAATATCCATCGAGAAAACAAAAGTGTGTGTGCTTAAATAGTTTTTCTAACATTTGATCGATAAAAGGCAAAGGGTAATGATCTTTTCTAGTTGCTTTATTTAATTTTCTAAAATCAATTACCATTCTATAGCCAGTAACAATTCTTTGTGGAATAATTTCATTTTTATCATTAGGAACAACGGTAATACCTCCTTTCTTAGGGACACAATGAACGGGACTCACCCATCTACTATCAGCTATGGGATAGATTATACCTGCTTCCAGAAGCTTTAATATTTCAGTTCTTATCACTTCTTTCATCTTAGGATTCAAACGTCGTTGATGATCAACAACGGGTTTAGCATCAGGTTCCATATTAATCTTATGCTGACAGAGAGTGGGACTAATGCCCTTAAGATCATCAAGAGTATATCCAATAGCAGCTCGGTGCTTCTTCATCATTTTCAATAATATCTCTTCTTCATGTTCTGAAAGGTTAGCACTAATAATAACAAGATATATCTTTTTACCATTAAGATAAGCATATTTCAAAGTGTCAGGCAATTGTTTTAATTTGAACACTAGATCACCTTTAGGTGGAGGTGGACCTCCTAGAGTTTTGATAGGCAAATTGTGTTTAAGTAGAGGTCGTTGTTTAAATAAAATCTTATATATCTCATTTCTTTCATGCATATGCATATGATTTTCATGGACTAGCAGATATTGTTCTAAGGGATCACTAGGAGGCACAACAATAGAAACAAGACCAATTATTTCATCCTTACTATATGTTGGAGATATGCCCTAGAGGCAATCATGTATGATGATATTTCCTATGGGTTTATGAATAAAGATAGTACTTGGACATTATCAATGATGTATATCAACAAGTACGTGACTTGTTTGTGGGACTATGCATTGTATGATGACTGTCCTAAAAGGTCCCTAGTCGAAAGGGCTGTGTGGACGCGCAGCCGACTAGACTAGCATATGACACGGTTGATGGCTTGGTCTCACTAGCCATGGGGCATTGGATGGTAACCGGATAATATGGACTCAGAAGGATCTGGTCGGATTTGATGTAGTCGGATCCGAGCTGAGATAAGGTCAGAGTCGAACAGACCCAACTATGAGACGCAGTGATATGTCATCTATGAGTCTCTAGTACAACATATGTTCTATGTCCTAAGACCTGAGCTGGCGCATGTACTCGGGATTGTGACAGACTTGCTTTGGGCCAACCAAATGCTACTCCGTGCAAGATGGGATTTGCCACTCCGGTCAGGAGAGATATACTCTGGGCCCCTCGTGTGATTCGACCAAGATAAGCATGGCTATGCGATTAGGATTATGAGATAATCCGGTTTGTGGTTGGCATCACTGGAACGACAAAGAGGTCAGGCTAGCACAAGGATGACAGACTCGCCTTGAGCCCGACAACATATATCGTGAGGCAAAGGGAACAGAAGTGTGACGTGTTGTACAGGTTCGCCAACCAGCTTCATTGTCTACTTGGTGGTCGGCACGCCTTGCTAGAGGCCGCTACCAGCCGAGCAGGTCAGAGGTGATCCGACCTGCGACCAAGCCGACTTGAACCTAAGGGGTGGCCCGGTCCGACTTCATGAGTCAGAAGTGATCCTACTCGGACTCGGATCTAGGCTGAACATATTTTGGGCTTTAGGGTCCGTGCGAGGCCCAAGTGTTGAGCCCGTGACAGACGCCTATATAAAGTGGGGGTGCGGCACACTCAGGTGGTTGATCGCTTTGGTGTTGTCACTAGGGTTTGCATGTGTTGCGAATAGCTACCTCCATTTGTCGCCGACTGTGTGATTGGACCTAGCAGTCCGCCGCACGGTGTTCCTCCTGCACGTGCGGATACCGTTAGAGGCGGTGCACTTGCACCGCTCCGGCGAACCTGTACGAGGATCCGACGACTGGCTATTCGAGGGAGATCGGACGAGGAGGAGACAATCCATGCGAACATGCTGCCCCAACTCTTCTTCCGCTGTGATGTCTACTATGAAACTATATTCTTGTAGACTCGTGTTGGGCCTGCAAGCGCAGAGTTTTGTAGGACAGTAGCAATTTTCCCTCAGGTGGATGACCTATGGTTTATCAATCCGTGGGAGGCTTATGATGAAGATAGTCTCTCTCAAACGACCCTACAACCAAATACAAGAAATCTCTTGTGTCCCCAACACACCCTATACAATGGCAAATTGTATAGGTGCACTAGTTCGGCGAAGAAATGGTGATAAAAGTGTAATATGATGGTAGAAATATATTCTGTAATCTGAATAAATAAAAACAACAAGGTAGCAATTGATAAAATGGAGCACAAACGGTATTGCAATGCTTAAAAATGAGGCCTAGGTTCCGTACTTTCGCTAGTGCAATCTCTCAAAAATGCTAATATAATTGGATCATATAACCATCCCTCAAAGTGCGATGAAGAATCACTCCAAAGTTACTATCTAGCGGAGAACATAAGAATAAATTGTTTGTAGGGTACGAAACCACCTCAAAGCTATTATTTCCGTTTGATCTATTCAAGAGTTCGTACTAAAATAACATAAAGCAATTATTTCCGTTCGATCTATCCTAGAGTTCGTACTAAAATAACACCAAAGCAAATTCATATTCATAATACTCAATCCAACACAAAGAACTTCAAAGAGCGCCCCAAGATTTCTACCGGATAAACAAAGACAAGAACGTGCATCAACCCCTATGCATAGATTACCCCAATGTCACCTCGAGAATCCGTGAGTTGAGTGCCAAAACATATATCAAGTGAATCAATACGATAACCCATTGTCATCACGAGTATTCAATTGCAAGACATATATCAAGTGTTCTCAAATCCATAAAAGTATTCAATCTGATAACAACGAAATCTCAAAGGGAAAACTCAATTCATCACAACATGATAAAGAGGGGAAAACACCATATGATCCGACTATATTAAGAAAGCCCGCGATACATCAAGATCGTGACATCTCAAGAACACAAGAGAGATATTAAACACATAACTACTGGTACAAACCTTCAGCCCCGAGAGTGGACTACTCCCTCCTCATCGTGGTGGCCCCCGGGATGACGAAGATGGCCACCGGTGATGATTTCCCCTCCGTGATCTTGGGAGCAGGGGTCTAGATTGGTTTCTCATGGCTCTGAGCCTTGAGGTGGTGGAACTTCTGATCTAGGTCAACCCCGAAGGGTTTTGGAATATTTGGGATTTTATAGGGCAAAGAGGGGGTGCGAGAGGCCACCGAGGTGGGCACAACCCACCTGGGCGCGCCCCACAGGGCACCCCAGTCTTTGCTCACGGCCAGTGAGTCTTCGTCCATAAAAAATCCACAAAAAGTTTCGCGGTGTTTGGACTCCGTTTGATATTGATTTCCCGCGATGTAAAAAACATGCAAAAAACAACTGGCACTTGGCACTATGTGAATAGGTTAGTACCAAAAAATGATATAAAATGACTATAAAATGATTATAAAACATTCAAGAATGATAATATAACAGCATGGATGTAGCGACCCGACCTCAGACGGTCAAGCCTCTGTGTTGCTGTGCCATCCCTGGATCAGTATGCTGGCACACACAGTACATCAATGTATATATCAAAGTGCAATCACATGCATAAATAACGTAAAACTGATATATACCTCATAATACTCAACGGAAACAAATCAAACGGGTGTGGAGTCCCATCAACGCCATCGGCAAAGTTGAGTGTAGACCGTAACCACAGATCGTAACTCTTACTCGTCGAGGAAATATCTGCAACATGATACGTTGCAGCCGTGTAGGTCAAGACATTGAATGTACCGCAAGATCACAATGTGAGAAGACAGATGATAAAACTATACTATATGCAATATGGCTTTATGGCTCAGATTCGAGTTTTGTTTGCGTAAAAGCTGATTTTATTTTACCTACATCAAAGGAATAGAATGAAGTCTGTACTAAGGAGTTTTCTATCATGACATGGTTCCGCCAACCGATGTCTCATAGCCCAAAATTCATCATATGTTGCCCACAATTAAGTTATCAATCCGGTGTTGAGAGTTCCGAGATAGATCCAAGTCCGGATGCTCAATTTGTCCGTAATCGGGACACGGCTAATCGATTAGGTTTAAAACCCTCTGCAGAGGTTTGTACACTTTACCCGCAAGATTCGATCCCTCTATTTACGTTCTCGCACTTCGGTGTTTGAGAACAAGATGACCAAAACATGGTCTTCCGAAGAGTTCCTCGACCACCGGTCCAGTACTCATCCCATCCTACCGTAGTTCTACATCTGCTAGTACCGTCCCAGCCAGAGTCACCACTAAGGTCAACCAAGCCAGAGCCCATAATGACTTGCGGTTGCATGTAAGCTTCCGGGCATGAAGTATTCTTCCGCCTCTTTGAGTCTGGGTGAAGCTTTACGCAAGATGTCATGGCGCTTCTCCATGCATCCCGCCAACCACTGGTTCCTCCAGGTGCCCGTCAACTGTCCTTCACCCAAGAGTGTGTATTGAATTCTGTCTCGAGTCTTGAAGTCTTGAGGTCTTGAAGATGAAGTCCTTGCAGATTCCATCATGGAGTTGTCGTCATTGACGTAGAATACTCCATTCTCACACCACACCCGAGTACTCATAAAAAACCCGTCTACTATAGCTTAGCATAAAAATAAAATATCGTCCGGGCTTGGTAACAGGGGAATGGGTTCCTACCTCATGCATACTACTCAACTACAAGGATTCAATAACACTACTGAGGGGTGGTTGCAAAGATGTCACTAAATGCAATAAAACATAGGTTTGAAAGCATGGTCAAAGTGAACTTGCCTTGTTGACGATCTTCGAAAACTAGGAATTCGTAGTAGCAAGCTCCGCACTCCGGAAATTCTACCGAGGCAAACAATAACTATAATAAGCATATAGCATGAGATCACTTAACATAGCAACATAGTAACATAACACACCAAACAAACAAATCAAAACCCAAAGGGAAAACTCAAAGAAAACCAATTCAAGTTTTTCCTACTTCAAGCAACCACTAAAAATAGTTTTATATAACAAAAATTTTCTTAACATAACCTAATCATGGATTTATGTTAACTTAACGAGAAAAGAATGCATTAAGCAACTAGGAGCAAAAAGAATCAATTTAAAATCTATTATGAAACTCCTATTAGGCCTAATTCAATTTCTATTAAGAAAAATAAAATAAAACTTTTATTTATTATAAATAAAAGTTCATCCTATAAAGTGACAGAAACTATCCTAGAATAATCAATCACAAGTTAAAAATAAATTTATTTACTAATTAAAATAATAGGAAAACAGTAGCTAGTTAATTAATTAGGATTAACAAGATTCTGCTTAAAACTATTTTTTTATTAATCCTAAAATACCCAAATTACTTTCTATGGTTTGGCAATGTCAAAATAAAGTTGGGGCAAAAAGAATCATCCAAAAATAATTTTTCTAACTCAAGTTATAACAGATTTACTATTCTGACTAAAACTAAAATAAAGCAATTTTAATTAATTTTAACATAGCTAAATATATTTTCTACAGGAACTATAGAAAATTTGCAAACCAAAAAAAAGAATCACCTAAAAATATTAAACAGAATAAAAGATATGAATTTTTCAAAACAGGAACTATTCTGTTAAAACAGAAAACAAAAATAAATGAAAAATGGCCTAATGGGCCTAAACTACGCACTGAGCGTAATATAAACTAAACGGGCCTAGGGTTAAACTGAATCGGGCCGGGCTAAAAAAATAAAACCCTAACTAAAATAAATCAGTAAACTAACCGGCCGGACCGGTTTTATTTAAAGAAATACCTTCTGAGGTGTTCTAATCTGCCAGTAGATGGGAGATCGGACGCGGGGTGGAGTTCAGTGACTTACCGGAGCTCGGCGGCGGCGGCGAGTGCGCTGGCCTCTCCGGTCGTCGGGGAGGTCGGCGGAGTGGCAGTGACGAGCTCGAGGAGGGTCTTGGTGGAGTCGGTGGAGGTCGGGAGGGGCTAGAGGCGGCGGCGAAATGGCGGCGTGATCGGCTCGGCTCGGCGCGTGAGAGAGAGGAGAGGCTCCCGAGGGGGTAAGGGGAATGGGGTGCGGGAGGGGCTTATAGGGGGGGCCTCGGCCTTGGCAAGGGGCGATCGGGAGATCGGCATCCGGATCTCATGAGATCCGCGATCGGCGGCGCGCGTGGCGTGGGGCGGGGTTGAAGACGGCGGGGTCCACCGCCAGAGAGAGAGAGGGGGTGGTGCGGGCGACCGAGGCGGAGGGTTTGTGGGGGGTGGCCTGGTCTTTGGGCTCATTTGGCGCTGGTGGGTCAACTGCGCCTGGCCATGGTGGTCGGCACTGGCTGGGGGCTGGTGGCGCTGGGGGTTTCCTTTTTAATTTTTTATTTTTAAATAAAACAAAACAGAGATATCTTTTAAAATATAAATATTTTATATAGGACATATATATACCAAAATGATCAGGAATATTCCTATCATTTGAACATTTTTCCAAAGGCAAAATCCAAACTTTATAAAAATTCATTTTTCAAATTCAATTAAAACTCGATTTGAATTCAAAACTTTTGGCATTGTTTTCCTCGATATTTTTGGAGTGTCATATTTACTCCTCTCATACTTTTGCTCAAGTATTTATCGAGGCATAGATTTTGAAATGATTCCCACTTGCCAATGTTTGAATTCAAATTCCAAAACTCAATTTGAAAGAGGGTTTCAAGGCACTTTCAAATGACTTTCAATTCGATACTTTTTAACTTCCAACTCATATTTCATATAATTGAAGAAGTCATTTTATCTTCCCTCATGAGAATCATTGAGTTGCATAAAGCTTTGAATTTGAAATATTCCCAAATGAAATTTAAATCTTTTCCAAAACCCTTTTCATTTCAAAATGGAAGAAGTCATGTCATCTTCACTCTAGGGTTTGGTGTTGGAATGAACTTGAATTCATTGGGATCCAAAAGGCAAAGGGAAAGTTTGGGAAAGTCATTTCATTCCCTCTCATTCAACTTTCAAAAGTTTTCAAATTCCACTCAGTTTCACTCAATCAATCAAACCATCAATCGCACAACAAGCATAGTTAATTATCTAATATAACATTCCAAAATTTAGAATTTTGGGATGTTACAAACCTACCACACTTAAAATGAATCTCGTCCTCGAGATTCAAGAGGCTAACAAGAAAAGGTTAGGGGTTGGGGTCTTCTAGCAAAAGTTTGGTCGAGAAAGGCAGGGTGCTACCACACTTAAAAACAAGGTTATGGTTCCAATAAACTCAGATACTTCCTTCTGGAGTGCCGACATTGTATGTCTCTTCACATATCTTACAATAGCTCCTTCATTAAAGCTCTTACATCGAGAAGCATAGAGTTTTCCTCGAGAATCTTGGGTCGGTTCACAAAGTTGAAGTTCGTCCGAGACTGGATCTTCTTAGTCGATGGTTCTGTGTCCATTCTAGACAACTATCGAAACACTCATGGTGGTCTACCATTAATGGTTTCTCCTGCAGAGAACGGGTGCAGGTTGAACTTCACCGTATAACCTACGATTGGCAATGGTTGCTGTAAAGGGTTCCATCGTACTACCATTCTATGGTTTTATGGCTTATCGCGTCGACACTCTTCTAAGGTTTTCAAGGCTCTCGATTTTCCATCAACATATGATAGTTCATGATAGAAGTCTCCGGTATGGGGGCCAATCCATCCCGTACTTGAATCATTACCACATATGTAAATAGTGAATCACGTATCCTAACACTTGGGCATACTCACAAGCATTGCAGAATTTCTCTTGTTCTCGAACTGGTTTCGAGTAAATCCATGGTTTCTACAAGCCAAACAAAACATCTACCGTTACTTCACCACTCTCGTGTTTTTGCGTAACCTCCTCTGAAACTTATGCTTTGATTGGATCATGATTCTTCCAAATTTCTTCCTTCATCAAGGTTACATCTGCTCCTTTTCAAAATCCACGGGCCTGTGGGTTATGGCCCACTTCAACACTAGTGCAGCTTTAGCTCATCCTTGGAGTAACTCTCATGTTCCATATTACACCTCCTTTAAATCCGGTAGTACTGCTTCTTCATACCATCATAGCAAAACTCCAACTTATTTTGTCCAGCTTCCTTCTATGGACCGTCATGAATAACACATTTCTTTCTTCATTGATCCTGTGGCTTTACGGAGTACAACGACATCAATGAAAATGCACTAGTTTATCCATAAATCTCATTATTTTCATATCAATCTTTCATTACATCCTTAACCATTTTCAGTAAATCCAAATTCCAAAAAGTACTTTGTTACAAATGCTGCCACCCACATGGTTTGGTATGGTCGACATTACTTCCAACTTTATTTATTTATCCTCCTCGAGGATTCTTGATCCTGGAAGTGTGTGACATGAGCCTTGAAATCTTCAATCTTACATTTCATCGTGGTGGCCTTGAGCTTCATCTCCATCATCTCTTGCACGCACTTTGCTTAGGTATTCTGAGTATAACGGAGTCTTGCTTCAAGTATTTCTCCGATCCGCGTATGGCTTCCATGGCTGCTTCACGAACAGCATCGAAGAAAGTTGCTTGTGGCACACGTGAAATGAAAAAGTACTGCCCCATCATCTTTGGGCAAACTCCTTTCAAATGGTGGAGGTGTACCTCCACATACCAAAGTTCCACTCCCTTTGCATGAAAGGGTAGCCTTTGTAGACTGCATCTCCTTCAAGGTGAATATGCTTCATCATGTCCTTCAGATCTTGGTAATCATGACCACTTGTCAGGGTCATGATCGTTTCAGGGCCCTTAAGGAAAGACTCATAAAGGGTTGTCATCTGCATGTGTAGGATAAGAGAGGTGCTCAGAACAAGGGATGTATCTCCATGGGGAAATCGCAATTATCTCCAGAAAAGTTTGGTGTTCAGTTGTCCATGGGTTCAAGATTTCGGGGTCTGGTTGAGATAGAAAGAGAAAAGCAATTACCCACTCATCAACAAAATTATCGTTTGTAATGGGCCGTTCTACTATGGTTTCGTTTCTAGGTCCTCATTTCTTGGTCTTCAATGCTCGGGAGTTTCCAATTCACGATCTTTGTTCCCATATGAAGACTTTGTACCATTCTTCCGTAACTTACGTCTCTCATGGTTGAAATAAATACAAGCCTACGAATATCGCATCTATCCAACCATTCAATAAACACACAAAAATAATAGCAACCAAGCATTCATTTATTCAATCAATTCTACAAAGATCGCCACCCACATAAATTGGTATGGTCAGATACTTAAATCGAGGAAGCGTTCATCTTTATTTCTCTCATGGTGGGATACTACTAAGCTAATTTATTAGGAACTTGGTCATTGTCCCCACCGGGGTTTCTTCTGTGTGGACTTGATCTCCTCCAGTTCTTCTGCTAGATTTTCCCTGTCGACACGGAGTTTCTTGTGACGACCCTGTATGTCCTGAAGTTGTTCCTTGAGCTTCTGGATTTCAACGTCCTTTGCATGAGACATGGTCCTGCTGTTCTTCGCCTCTGACGTATTCTCGAGATCTCGAGGTTCTCCTCCTCCGGCTGGTTTACCTTCAGCTACGAAGTCTTGACCTCTTCTCGTAGTGCTTCATTGTCGAACAGGGCTTCCAGGAGGTCCATCTGAAGATTCTTGACGTATTGTTCCAGATCCTGATTGTACACTAAAAGTGGGGAGAACTTCATCTTTCGCGCTTCCGTCAAGGCAATAGTTGCTCCATCAAACTTCTGCCATCCCATCCTTCCAAAGAAGTGTGGGTTTAGTGCAGCACGATGACGATAGCATAAACGTGTTGGAAATATGCCCTAGAGGCAATAATAAAAGCATTATTATTATATTTCCTTGTTCATGATAATTGTCTTTTATTCATGCTATAACTGTATTAACCGGAAATCGTGATACACGTGTGAATACATAGACTACAATACGTCCTAGTAAGCCTCTAGTTGACTAGCCCGTTGGTCAACAGATAGTCATGGTTTCCTGACTATGGACATTGGATGTCATTGACAACGGGATCACGTCATTAGGAGAATGACGTGATGGACAAGACCCAATCCTAAGCATAGCACAAAGATCGTGTAGTTCGTTTTGCTAGAGCTTTTCCTATGTCAAGTATCTCTTCCTTAGACCATGAGATCGTGCAATTCCGGATACCGTAGGAGTGCTTTGGGTGTATCAAGCGTCACAACGTAATCGGGTGACTATAAAGGTGCACTACAATTATCTCCTAAAGTGACCATTGGGTTGACACGGATCGAGATCGGATTTGTCACTCCAGACACGGAGAGGTATCACTAGGGCCCACTCGGTAATGCATCATCATAATGAGCTCAAAGTGATCAAGTGTCTGGTCACGGGATCATGCATTCTTGATGCAGTAAAGTGACTTGCCGATAACGAGACTAACGAGGTATTGGGATACCAACGATCGAGTCTCGGGCAAGTAACATACCGTCAGACAAAGGGAATAGAATACGGGGTTGCTTGAACCCTTGACATCGTGGTTCATCCGATGACAACATCGAGGAGCATGTGGGAGCCAACATGGGTATCCAGATCCCGCTGTTGGTTATTGACTTGAGGTAGTCTCGGTCATGTCTGCATGTCTCCCGAACCCGTAGGGTCTACACACTTAAGGTTCGGTGGCGCTTAGGGTTAATAGGAAGACAAGTATGTGATTACCGAATGTTGTTCGGAGTCCCGGATGAGATCCCGGACGTCACGAGGAGTTCCGGAATGGTCCGGAGGTAAAGATTTATATATGGAAAGTGGTTAAACGGACTCCGGGAAGTTTCGGTGGTATACCGGTAAAGTACCGGGGCCACCGGGAGGGTTCCGAAGGTCCACCGGGAGGGGCCACCTCTCCCGGGGGGGCCACATGGGCTAAGTGGGAGAGGGAGCCAGCCCCTGGTGGGATGGGCGCGCCTCCCCACCTAGGCCCATGCGGCTAGGGTTTGGGGAGGGGTAAACCCTAAAGGGCGCCCCCAGCTTGGGGGCAAGCCACCCTCCCTCCTCCCTTGGGCCGCCCCCATCTAGGGTTTACCCTAGATGGCCGGCCCCTTGCCCTTTCCTCCTATAAATAGAGGGGTGGGGGAGGGCTGCCAACACCATTGAAGGCGCAGCCCTCCCTCCCCAACACCTCTCTTTCTCCACGCTGAAGCTTGGCGAAGCCCCTGCCGAGAACTGCCGTACCAACCGCACTGCACGCCGTCAGGCTGCCATTGGAGTTGTCTTCCTCAACCTCTCCTTCACTCTTGCTGGATCAAGACGGAGGAGACGCCATCGTCTCCGCACGTGTGTTGAACACGGAGGTGCTGTCCTTCAGTACTTTGGTCATCGGTGATCGGAATCACGTTGGGGAACGTCTTCATCATCACCACTCTCAAGAACGCCTTCCGTACTCGATCTACAAGTGGTATGTAGATGCAAACTCTCTCTCGTTACTCGTTGCTTAGTAGAACTCATAGATGGATCTTGGTGAAACCGTAGGAAAATTTTAATTTTACGTAACGCGTTCCCCAACGGTGGCATCATGAGCTAGGTCTATCGTAGTTCTCTTTGCACGAGTAGAACACAATTTTGTTGTGGGCGTGGATCTTGTCAACTTACTTGCCGTTACTAGTTGTTTCTTGCTTCCGCGGTATTGTGGGATGAAGCGGCCCGGACCAACCTTACACGCATTTTACGTGAGACCGGTTCCACCGACTAACATGCACTAGTTGCATAAGGTGGCTGGCGGTGTCCGTCTCTCCTACTTTAGTTGGAGCGGATTCGATGAACAGGGTCCTTATGAAGGGTAAATAGAAGTTGACAAGATCACGTTGTGGTTATTCAGAGGTAAGAAAACGTTCTTGCTAGAACCCAATTGCAGCCACGTAAAAGATGCAACAACAATTAGAGGACGTCTAACTTGTTTTTGCGGCAATTGTCATGTGACGTGATATGGCCAAGTTGTGATGAATGATGATATATTGTGATGTATGAGATCATGTTCTTGTAATAGGAATCACGACTTGCATGTCGATGAGTATGACAACCGGCAGGAGCCATAGGAGTTGTCTTTATTTTTGTATGACTGCGTGTCATTGAAGAACGCCATGTAATCTACTTTACTTTATTGCTAAACGCGTTAGTCATAGAAGTAGAAGTAGTCGTTGGCGTGACAACTTCATGAAGACACGATGATGGAGATCATGATGATGGAGATCATGATGATGGAGATCATGGTGTCATGCCGGTGACAGGATGATCATGGAGCCCCGAAGATGAAGATCAAAGGAGCTATATGATATTGGCCATATCATGTCACTACTTTATAATTGCATGTGATGTTTATTATGATTATGCATCTTGTTTACTTAGAACGACGGTAGTAAATAAGATGATCCCTTAGAACAATTTCAAGAAGTGTTCTCCCCTAAGCGTGCACCGTTACTCTGGTTAAGTCGCTTCTAAGCACCACGTGTTAATCGGGTGTGATGGATTCTTACGTTCACATACAACGGGTGTAAGCAAGATTTACACACGCGAAACACTTAGGGTTAACTTGACGAGCCTAGCATGTGAAGACATGGCCTCGGAACACGGAGACCGAAAAGGTCGAACACGAGTCGTATGGACGATACGATCAACATGAGAATGTTCACCGACGCAGACTAGTCCGTCTCACGTGTTGATCGGACACGGCCTAGTCGACTCGGATCGTGTAACACTTAGACGACTAGAGGGATGTCTAATCTAAGTGGGAGTTCATTAATAATTTGATTAGATGAACTTAATTATCATGAACTTAGCCTAAAACTTTTGAATTATATGTCTTGTAGATCAAATGGCCAACGCTCATGTCAACTTGAACTTCAACGCGTTCCTAGAAAACCAAGTCGAAAGATGACGGCAGCAACTATACGGATCGGGTCCGGAACACGAGATCATCCTCATAGCTGCCGTGAAACAATACGTCCTAGAAGGACCGCTAGGTGACGCCTCCGTCCCTGCAGAACCAAGACATTATGAATGCTTGGCAGTCTCGTCTTGATGATTACTCCCTCGTTCGGTGCGGCATGCTTCTGACTTAGAACCGGGCTCCAAAAACGTTTTGAGCATCACGGAGCATATGAGATGTTCAAGAGCTGAAACTGGTTTTTCAAGCTCACGCCCGGTCGAGAGATATGACATCTCCGACAAGTTCTATTGTTGTAAGATGGAGGAAAACAGTTACGTCGGTGAGCACATTCTCAAGATGTCCGGTTGCACAAACCGTATGACCCAATGAATATTAACCTCCCCGATGAGGCGGTCATTGACAGAATCCTCCGGTCGCTCCACCAAGCTACAAGAGCTTTGTGATGAACTACAACATGCGAGGATGGTAAAGACCATTCCTGAAGTGTTCTCTATGCTGAAGTCACCGAGGTAGAAATCAAGAAAGAACATCAAGTGTTGATGGTCAATAAGACCACTAAGTTCAAGAAGGGCAAGGGTAAGAAGAACTTCAAGAAGGACGGCAAGGAGATTGCCGCGCCGATAAGCAAGTTGCCGGGAAGAAGTCAAAGAATGGACCCAAGCACGAGACCGAGTGCTTTTATTGCAAGGGAAGGGTCCTTTGGAAGCGGAACTGCCCCAAGTACTTAGCGGATAAGAAGGCCGGCAACACCAAAGGTATATTTGATATACATGTAATTGATGTGTACCTTACCGATGTCGTAGTAACTCCACGGGTATTTGATACCGGTGCCGTTGCTCATATTTGTAACTCACAGCAGGAGCTGCGGAATAAGCGGAGACTGGCGAAGGGACGAGGTGACGATCTTGGCGTCGGGAATGGTTCCGTAGTCGATGTGATCGCCACGGCACGCTACCTCTTCATTTACCCAGGATTAGTTATGAACCTTAATAATTGTTATTTGGTGCCATGTTTGAGCATGAATATTGTATCTGGATCTCGTTTAATGCGAGATGGCTACTCATTTAAATCCGAGAATAATGGTTGTTCTATTTATATGAGAGATATGTTTTATGGTCATGCTCCGATGGTCAATGGTTTATTCTTAATGAATCTCGAACGTAATATTACACATGTTCATAGCGTGAATACCAAAAGATGTAAAGTTGATAACGATAGTCCCACATACTTGTGGTAATCGCCGCCTTGGTCACATTGGTGTCAAGCGCATGAAGAAGCTCCATGTTGATGGACTTTTAGAGTCTCTTGATTATGAATCATTTGACACATGCGAACCATGCCTCATGGGCAAGATGACCAAGACTCCATTCTCTGGAACAATGGAGCGAGCAACCAACTTGTTGGAAATCATACATACCGATGTGTGCGGTCCAATGAGCGTTGAGGCTCATGGAGGATATCGTTATGTTCTCACTCTCACTGATGACTTGAGTAGATTTGGGTATGTCTACTTGATGAAACACAAGTCTGAGACCTTTGAAAAGTTCAAGGAATTTCAGAATGAAGTAGAGAATCAACGTGACCGAAAGATAAAATTCTTACGATCGGATCGTGGAGGAGAATATTTAAGTCACGAATTTGGTACACACTTAAGAAAATGTGGAATCGTTTCACAACTAACGCTACCGAACACCTCGGTAACGGTGTGTCCGAACGTCGTAATCGCACTCTATTGGATATGGTGCGATCTATGATGTCTCTTACCGATTTACCGCTATCATTTTGGGGATACGCTCTAGAGACAGCTACATTCACTTTAAATAGGGCACCGTCTAAATCCGTTGAGACGACACCGTATGAATTATGGTTTGGGAAGAAACCTAAGCTGTCGTTTCTAAAAGTTTGGGGATGCGATGCTTATGTCAAGAAACTTCAACCAGAAAAGCTCGAACCCAAGTCGGAAAAATGCGTCATCATAGGATAACCAAAGGAAACCTTTGGGTATACCATCTACCTTAGATCCGAATGCAAGATCTTTGTTGCCGAGAACGGAACCTTTCTCGGAAAAGAGTTTCTCTCGAAAGAAGTAAGTGGGAGGAAAGTAGAACTCGATGAAGTACTACCTCTTGAACAGGAAAGTAGTGCAGCTCGGGAAAATGTTCCTGTGATGCCTACACCAACTGAAGAGGAAATTCATGATGATGATCAAGGTACTTCGGATCAAGTTGCTCTTGAACTTCATAGGTCCACTAGGACACGTTCCGCACTGCAGTGGTACGGCAACCCTGTCACGGAAATCATGTTGTTAGACAACGGTGAACCTTGAACTATGAAGAAGCGATGGCGGGCCCAGATTCCAACAAATGGCTAGAAGCCATGAAGTCCGAGATAGAAGCCATGTATGAAAACAAAGTATGGACTTTGGTGACTTGCCGATGATCGGCGACGATAGAAAACAAATGGATCTTTAAGAAGAAGGCGGACGCGGATGGTAATGTCACCATCTATAAAGCTCGACTTGTCGCTAAGGGTTATCGGCAAGTTCAAGGGATTGACTACGATGAGACTTTCTCTCCCGTGGCGAAGCTTAAGTCCGTCCGAATCATGTTAGCAATTGCCGCATACTATGATTATGAGATATGGCAGATGGACGTCAAAACAGCGTTCCTTAACGGTTATCTTAAGGAAGAGCTGTATATGATACAGCCAGAAGGTTTTGTCGATCCTAAGAATGCTGACAAAGTATGCAAGCTCCAGCGATCCATTTATGGGCTGGTGCAAGCATCTCGGAGTTGGAACATTCGCTTTGATGAAATGATCAAAGCGTTTGGGTTTATGCAGACTTATGGAGAAGCCTGCGTTTACAAGAAAGTGAATGGGAGCTCTGTAGCATTTCTCATATTATATGTAGATGACATACTTCTGATGGGAAATGATATAGAATTCTTGGACAGCATTAAGGCCTACTTGAATAAGTGTTTTTCAATGAAGGACCTTGGAGAAGCTGCTTATATATTAGGCATCAAGATCTATAGAGATAGATCGAGACGCCTCATAGGTCTTTCACAAAGCACATATCTTGATAAGATTTTGAAGAAGTTCAAAATGGATCAGTCCAAGAAAGGGTTCTTGCCTGTATTGCAAGGTGTGAAATTGAGCTCGGCTCATTGCCCGACCACGGCAAAAGATAAAGAAGAGGTGAGTGTCATCCCCTATGCTTCAGCCATAGGATCTATTATGTATGCCATGCTGTGTACTGCACTGATGTAAACCTTGCCGTAAGTTTGGTAGGAAGGTACCAAAGTAATCCCGGCAAGGAACACCGGACAGCGGTCAAGAATATCTGAAGTACACGAAAAGGACAAAGGACATGTTTCTCGTTTATGGAGGTGACGAAGAGCTCGTCATTAACGGAGTTACGTCGGCGCTTAGCTTCGACACAGATCTGAATGACTCTAAGTCACAAACCGGATACGTGTATATGTTGAATGGTGGAGCGAAGCTGGTGCATTTTGCAAGCAAAGCGTCGTGGCGGGATCTACATGTGAAGCGGAGTACATGGCAGCCTCGGAGGCAGCGCATGAAGAAATTTGGGTGAAGGAGTTCATCACCGACCTAGGAGTCATACCCGGTCGTCGGGGCCGATCAAACTCTTCCGTGACAACACCGAGCTATTGCACTTGCCAAGGAGCCTGGGTTTCACAAGAAGACCGAGCACATCAAGCGTTGCTTCAACTCCATCCGTGAAAATGTTCGGGATGGAGACATAGAAATTTAGAAGTGCATACGGATCTGAATGTTGCAGATCCGTTGACTAAACCTCTTCCACGGGCAAAACATGATCAACACCGTAACTCTATGGGTGTTCGATTCATCACAATGTAAACTAGATTATTGACTCTAGTGCAAGTGGGAGACTGTTGGAAATATGCCCTAGAGGCAATAATAAAAGCATTATTATTATATTTCCTTGTTCATGATAATTGTCTTTTATTCATGCTATAAGCTGTATTAACCGGAAATCGTGATACACGTGTGAATACATAGACTACAATACGTCCCTAGTAAGCCTCTAGTTGACTAGCCCGTTGGTCAACAGATAGTCATGGTTTCGACTATGGACATCGGATGTCATTGACAGCGGGATCACGTCATTAGGAGAATGACGTGATGGACAAGACCCAATCCTAAGCATAGCACAAAGATCGTGTAGTTCGTTTTGCTAGAGCTTTTCCTATGTCAAGTATCTCTTCCTTAGACCATGAGATCGTGCAATTCCCGGATACCGTAGGAGTGCTTTGGGTGTATCAAACGTCACAACGTAACTGGGTGACTATAAAGGTGCACTACAGGTATCTCCAAAAGTGACCATTGGGTTGACACGGATCGAGATCGATTTGTCACTCCAGACACGGAGAGGTATCACTAGGGCCCACTCGGTAATGCATCATCATAATGAGCTCAAAGTGATCAAGTGTCCGTCACGGGATCATGCATTCGGTGCGAGTAAAGTGACTTGCCGATAACGAGACTAACGAGGTATTGGGATACCAACGATCGAGTCTCGGGCAAGTAACATACCGTCAGACAAAGGGAATAGAATACGGGGTTGCTTGAACCCTTGACATCGTGGTTCATCCGATGACAACATCGAGGAGCATGTGGGAGCCAACATGGGTATCCAGATCCCGCTGTTGGTTATTGACTTGAGGTAGTCTCGGTCATGTCTGCATGTCTCCCGAACCCGTAGGGTCTACACACTTAAGGTTCGGTGACGCTAGGATTAATAGGAAGACAAGTATGTGATTACCGAATGTTGGTCGGAGTCCCGGATGAGATCCCGGATGTCACGAGGAGTTTCGGAATGGTCCGGAGGTAAAGATTTATATATGGAAAGTGGTTAAACGGACTCAGGAAGTTTCGGTGGTATCTGCAGTGAAATGCAGGGCCACCGGAGGGTTCCGAAGGTCCACCGGGAGGGCCACCTCTCCGGGGGCCACATGGGCTAAGTGGGAGAGGGAGCCAGCCCTGGTGGGCTGGGCGCCTCCACCTAGGCCCATGCGGCTAGGGTTTGGGGAGGGGTAAACCCTAAAGGGGGCGCCCCCCGAGCTTGGGGGGCAAGCCACCCTCCCCTCCTCCCCTTGGGCCGCCGCCCCCCTCTAGGGTTTCCCCTCGATGGCCGGCCCCCCTTTGCCCGTTCCTCCTATAAATAGAGGGGTGGGGGAGGGCTGCCAACACCATTGAAGGCGCAGCCCCTCCCTCCCAACACCTCTCTTTCTCCACGCGAAGCTTGGCGAAGCCTCACGGAGAATCGCCAGTACCAACCGCACCACGCCGTCGTCTTTGCCATTGGAGTTGTCTTCCTCAACCTCTCCTTCACTCTTGCTGGATCAAGACGGAGGAGACGCCATCGTCTCCCGTGTGTGTTGAACACGGAGGTGCTGTCCTTTCGATTACTTTGGTCATCGGTGATCGGAATCACGTTGGGAACGTCTTCATCATCACCACTCTCAAGAACGCCTGCACTCGATCTACAAGTGGTATGTAGATGCAAACTCTCTCTCGTTACTCGTTGCTTAGTAGAACTCATAGATGGATCTTGGTGAAACCGTAGGAAAATTTTAATTTTCTGTAACGTTCCCCAACAAAACGTGCAATAGCATCATGGACGGCAGTGTTGATGCCCATATCACGGTCACCATTTATAGTTCCGAAGCTGATGTCTGCAGTCTTGGGGGCTTCTTTGCGACCAAAAACTTGGGTCTTGACTACCCATGGTCTAGACGTCCTCTTAGTTGCCTTGATCTCAGGTATTGGTAACTTCAGCAGCCTGACTAGCTCCACAAGGAAGGGGCCTCCAAGAACCTTCTCGTAGTGTTCTCTTTTGTTCAGAATGTAGCTCTCCATCTATAGTTTGAAATAAGGAAGGTTCAATAATAGGAATCAGGTGTTACGAGAGTAGTACAAAACAAAGGTCATTCCTATTGGGGTCTTCATATTACTAAGTCATTTTCTAGGGTCACGTTCTCTACAGCCAACATGTGCTCGATACCATCTCTCAGAAGCGACCCGACCTCGACGGTCAAGCCTCGTGTTCTTTGTGCCATCCCTGGATCAGTATCTTTGGCACACACAGTACATCAATGTATATATCAAAGTGCAATCACATGCATAAATAACGTAAAACTGATATATACCTCATAATACTCGTGGAAACAATCAAACGGGTGTGGAGTCCCATCAACGCCATCGGCGGGTTGAGTGTAGACCGTAACCTGTATCGTAACTCTTACTGTCGAGGAAATATCTGCAACATGATACGTTGCAGTTGCAGTAGGTCAAGACATTGAATGTACCGCAAGATCACAATGTGAGAAGACAGATGATAAAACTATACTATATGCAATATGGCTTTATGGCTCAGATTCCGAGTTTTGTTTGTGTAAAAGCTGATTTTATTTTACCTACATCAAAGGAATAGAATGAAGTCTGTACTAAGGAGTTTTCTATCATGACATGGTTCCGCCAACCGATGTCTCATAGCCCAAAATTCATCATATGTTGCCCACAATTAAGTTATCAATCCGTGTTGAGAGTTCCGAGATAGATCCAAGTCCAGATGCTCAATTTGTCCGTAGAATCGGGACACGGCTAATCGATTAGGTTTAAAACCCTCTGCAGAGGTTTGTACACTTTACCCGCAAGATTCGATCCCTCTATTTACGTTCTCGCACTTCGTGGTGTTTGAGAACAAGATGACCGAAACATGGTCTTCCGAAGAGTTCCTCGACCACCGTCCGGTACTCATCCCATCCTACCGTAGTTCTACATCTGCTAGTACCGTCCCAGCCAGAGTCACCACTAAGGTCAACCAAGCGAGCCCATAATGACTTGCGGTTGCACAGGTAAGCTTCCGGCATGAAGTATTCTTCCGTCTCTTTGAGTCTGGGTGAAGCTTTACGCAAGATGTCATGGCGCTTCTCCATGCATCCCGGCCAACCACTGGTTCCTCCAGGTGCCCACAACCGCCCTTCACCCAGAGTGTGTATTGAATTCTGTCTCGAGTCTTGAAGTCTTGAGGTCTTGAAGATGCAGTCCTTGCAGATTCCATCATGGAGTTGTCGTCATTGACGTAGAATCCTCCATACTCACACCACTCCAGTACTCATACCAAACCCCGTCTACTATAGCGTAGCATAAAAATAAAATATCGTCCCGGGCTTGGTAACAGGGAGATGGATTCCTACCTCATGCATACTACTCAACTACAAGGATTCAATAACACTACTGAGGGGTGGTTGCAAAGATGTCACTAAATGCAATAAAACATAGGTATGAAAGCATGGTCAAAGTGAACTTGCCTTGTTGACGATCTTCGAAAACTAGGGATTCGTAGTAGCAAGCTCCGCACTCCGGAAATTCTACCGAGGCAAACAATAACTATAATAAGCATATAGCATGAGATCACTTAACATAGCAACATAGTAACATAACACACCAAACAAACAAATCAAAACCCAAAGGGAAAACTCAAAGAAAACCAATTCAAGTTTTTCCTACTTCAAGCAAGCACTAAAAATAGTTTTATATAACAAAAATTTTCTTAACATAACCTAATCATGGATTTATGTTAACTTAACAGAAAAGAATGCATTAAGCAACTAGGAGCAAAAAGAATCAATTTAAAATCTATTATGAAACTCCTATTAGGCCTAATTCAATTTCTATTAATAAAATAAAATAAAACTTTTATTTATTATAAATAAAAGTTCATCCTATAAAGTGACAGAAACTATCCTAGAATAATCAATCACAAGTTAAAAATAAATTTATTTACTAATTAAAATAATAGGAGAACAGTAGCTAGTTAATTAATTAGGATTAACAAGATTCTGCTTAAAACTATTTTTATTAATCCTAAAATACCCAAATTACTTTCTATGGTTTGGCAATGTCAAAATAAAGTTGGGGCAAAAAGAATCATCCAAAAATAATTTTTCTAACTCAAGTTATAACAGATTTACTATTCTGACTAAAACTAAAATAAAGCAATTTTAATTAATTTTAACATAGCTAAATATATTTTCTACAGAAACTATAGAAAATTTGCAAACCAACAAAAAAGAATCACCTAAAAATATTAAACAGAATAAAAGATATGAATTTTTCAAAACAGGAACTATTCTCATAAAACAGAAAACAAAAATAAATGAAAAATGGCCTAATGGGCCTAAACTACGACCGAGCGTAATATAAACTAAACGGGCCTAGGGTTAAACTGAATCGGGCCGGGCTAAAAAAATAAAACCCTAACTAAAATAAACCGTAAACTAACCGGGCCGGACCGGTTTTATTTAAAAGAAATACCCCTTCGGGGGTGTTCTAATCTACGCCGTAGATGGGAGATCGGACGGCGGGGTGGAGTTCCGGTGACTTACCGGAGCTCGGCGGCGGCGGCGGCGAGTGCGCTGGCCTCTCCGGTCGTCGGGGAGGTCGGTGGAGTGGCCCGGCGGGTGCGGACGAGCTCGGGGAGGGTCTTGGTGGAGTCGGTGGAGGTCGGGAGGGGCTAGGGCGGCGACGGCGACGGAAATGGCGGCGGCGGTCGGCTCGGCTCATGAAGCGTGAGAGAGAGAGAGAGAGGCTCCCATGAGGGTAAGGGGGAATGGGGTGCGGGAGGGGGCTTATATAGGGGGGCCTCGGCCTTGGCAAGGCGATCGGGAGATCGGCATCCCGGATCTCATGAGATCCGCGATCGTGTGGCGTGGCGTGGGGCGGGGGTTGAAGACGGCGGGGTCCACCTCCCAGAGAGAGAGGGGTGGTGCGGTCGGGCGACCGAGGCAGAGGGTTTCGGCAGAAGTGGCTTTGGCAGTCTTTGGGCCGGCTCATTTGAGCCAGTGGTCAGGCTCTTGGCGCCTTTGGTCGGCGCTGGGCAGAGGGCCTGGCTGGCGCCTGGGGGGGGGGGTTTCCTTTTTAATTTTTTTATTTTTAAATAAAACAAAAACAGAGATATCTTTTAAAATATAAATATTTTATATAGGACATATATATACCAAAATGATCAGGGGAATATTCCCTATCATTTGAACATTTTTCCAAAGGCAAAATCCAAACTTTATAAAAATTCATTTTTTCAAATTCAATTAAAACTCAGATTTGAATTCAAAACTTTTGGCATTGTTTTCCTCTGATATTTTTGGAGTGTCATATTTACTCCTCTCATACTTTTGCTCAAGTATTTATCGGGCATAGATTTTGAAATGATTCCCACTTGCCAATGTTTGAATTCAAATTCCAAAACTCAATTTGAAAGAGGGTTTCAAGGCACTTTCAAATGACTTTCAATTTGATACTTTTTAACTTCCAACTCATATTTCATATAATTGAAGAAGTCATTTTATCTTCCCTCATGAGAATCATTGAGTTGCATAAAGCTTTGAATTTGAAATATTCCCAAATGAAATTTAAATCTTTTCCAAAACCCTTTTCATTTCAAAATGGAAGAAGTCATGTCATCTTCACTCTAGGGTTTGGTGTTGGAATGAACTTGAATTCATTGGGATCCAAAAGGCAAAGGGAAAGTTTGGGAAAGTCATTTCATTCCCTCTCATTCAACTTTCAAAAGTTTTCAAATTCCACTTAGTTTCACTCAATCAATCAAACCATCAATCGCATAACAAGCATAGTTAATTATTTAATATAAAATTACAAAAATTATAATTTTGTGATGTTACAAATAAACCACACTTAAAAAGAATCTCGTACTCGATATTCGAAGAGGCTAGCAAGAAAAGGTTAGGGTTGGGGTCTTCTAGCAAAAGTTTTGGTCGAAAGGTCAGGTGCTACCACACTTAAAAACAAGGTTATGGTTCCAATAAACTCAGATACTTCCTCTGAGTGCCGACATTGTATGTCTCTTCACATATCTTACAATAGCTCCTTCATTAAAGCTCTTACAGCCGGAAGCATAGAGTTTTCCTCGTAATCTTGGGTCGGTTCGTCAAAGTTGAAGTTAAATCCGAGACCGGATCTTCTTAGGCGATGGTTCTGTGTCCATTCTAGACAACTATCGAAACACTCATGGTGGTCTACCATTAATGGTTTCTCCTGCAGAGAACGGGTGCAGGTTGAACTTCACCGTATAACCTACGATTGGCAATGGTTGCCTCAGAAGGGTTCCATCGTACTACCATTCTATGGTTTTATGGCTTATCGCGTCGACACTCTTCTAAGGTTTTCAAGGCTCTCTGATTTTCCATCAACATATGATAGTTCATGATAGAAGTCTCCGGTATGGGGGCCAATCCATCCCGTACTTGAATCATTACCACATATGTAAATAGTGAATCACGTATCCTAACACTTGGGCATACTCACAAGCATTGCAGAATTTCTCTTGTTCTCGAACTGGTTTCGAGTAAATCCATGGTTTCTGCAAGCCAAACAAAACATCTATCGTTACTTCACCACTCTCAGGTTTTTGCGTAACCTCCTACGAAACTTATGTTGATTGGATCACTGATTCTTCCAAATTTCTTCCTTCATCAAGGTTACATCTGTTCCTTTTCAAAATCCTGGGCCTGTGGGTTATGGCCCACTTCAACACTAGTGCAGCTTTAGCTCATCCTTGGAGTAACTCTCATGTTCCATATTACACCTCCTTTAAATCCAGTAGTACTCTGTTTCTTCATACCATCATAGCAAAACTCCAACTTATTTTGTCCAGCTTCCTTCTATGGACCGTCATGAATAACACATTTCTTTCTTCATTGATCCTGTGGCTTTTACGAAGTACAACGACATCAATGAAAATGCACTAGTTTATCCATAAATCTCATTATTTTCATATCAATCTTTCATTACATCCTTAACCATTTTCGTAAATCGAAATTCCAAAAAGTACTTTGTTACAAATGCTGCCACCCACATGGTTTGGTATGGTCAGACATTACTTCCAACTTTATTTATTTATCCTCCTCGAGGATTCTTCAGTCCCACTGGAAGTGTGTGACATGAGCCTTGAAATCTTCAATCTTCTGTTTCATCGTGGTGGCCTTGAGCTTCATCTCCATCATCTCTGCACGCACTTTGCTTAGGTATTCCTGAGTATAACGGAGTCTTGCTTCAAGTATTTCTCCGATCTGGCGTATGGCTTCCATGGCTGCTTCACGAACAGCATCGAAGAAAGTTGCTTGTGGCACACGTGAAATGAAAAAGTACTGCCCCATCATCTTTGGGCAAACTCCTTTCAAATGGTGGAGGTGTACCTCCACATACCAAAGTTCCACTCCTTTTGCATGAAAGGGTAGCCTTTGTAGACCGTGCATCTCCTTCAAGGTGAATATGCTTCATCATGTCCTTCAGATCTTCGGGTAATCATGACCACTTGTCGTGGTCATGATCGCTTCAGGCCCTTAAGGAAAGACTCATAAAGGGTTGTCATCTGCATGTGTAGGATAAGAGAGGTGCTCGTAACAAGGGATGTATCTCCATGGGGAAATCGCAATTATCTCCGTAAAAGTTTGGTGTTCGAGTTGTCCATGGGTTCAAGATTTCGGTCCGTTGAGATAGAAAGAGAAAAGAAATTACCCACTCATCAACAAAATTATCGCTTGTAATGGGCCGTTCTACTATGGTTTCGCTTTCTAGGTCCTCATTTCTTCGTGTCTTCAATGCTCGGGAGTTTCCAATTCACGATCTTTGTTCCCATATGAAGACTTTGTACCATTCTTCCGTAACTTACGTCTCTCATGGTTGAAATAAATACAAGCCTCACGAATATCGCATCTATCCAACCATTCAATAAACACACAAAAATAATAGCAACCAAGCATTCATTTATTCAATCAATTCTACAAAGATCGCCACCCACATAAATTGGTATGGTCGATACTTAAATCGAGGAAGCGTTCATCTTTATTTCTCTCATGGTGGGATACTACTAAGCTAATTTATTAGGAACTTGGTCATTGTCCCCACCGGGTTTCTTCTGTGTGGACTTGATCTCCTCCGGTTCTTCCGCTAGATTTTCCCCTGTCGACGCCGGAGTTTCTTGTGACGCGACCACTGTATGTCCCGAAGTTGTTCCTTGAGCTTACGGATTTCAACGTCCTTTGCATGAGACATGGTCCTGCTGTTCTTCGCCTCGACGTATTCTCGAGATCTCGAGGTTCTCCTCCTCCAGCTGGTTTACCTTGATCTCGAGTCTTGACCTCTTCTCGTAGTGCTTCATTGTCGAACAGGGCTTCCAGGAGGTCCATCTGAAGATTCTTGACGTATTGTTCCAGATCCTGATTGTACACTAAAAGTGGGGAGAACTTCATCTTTGCGCTCCGTCAAGGCAATAGTTGCTCCATCAAACTTCTGCCATCCCATCCTTCCAAAGAAGTGTGGGTTTAGTGCAATCGATGACGATAGCATAAAGCGTGCAATAGCATCATGGACGGCGGTGTTGATGCCCATATCACACGGTCACCATTTATAGTTCAAGCTGATGTCTGCAGTCTTGGGGGCTTCTTTGCGACCAAAAACTTGGGTCTTGACTACCCATGGTCCGGACGTCCTCTTAGTTGCCTTGATCTCGTGTATCGGTAACTTCAAAGTGACTGACTAGCTCCACAAGGAAGGGGCCTCCAAGAACCTTCTCGTAGTGTTCTCTTTTGTTCGTAATGTAGCTCTCCATCTATAGTTTGAAATAAGGAAGGTTCAGTAATAGGAATCGGTGTTACGAGAGTAGTACAAAACAAAGGTCATTCCTATTGGGGTCTTCATATTACTAAGTCATTTTCTAGGGTCACGTTCTACAACCAACATGTGCTCGATACCATCTCTCAGAGCGACCCGACCTCGGGACGGTCAAGCCTACGTGTTGTTGTGCCATCCTCGGATCAAGATGTCTTTGGCACACACAAGACATCAATGTATATATCAAAGTGCAATCACATGCATAAATAACGTAAACTGATATATACCTCATAATACTCAGCGGAAACAATCAAGCGGGTGTGGAGTCCCATCAACGCCATCGGCAGGTTGAGTGTAGACCGTAACCTCATACGTAACTCTTACTCGTCGAGGAAATATCTGCAACATGATACGTTGCAGCCGTGTAGGTCAAGACATTGAATGTACCGCAAGATCACAATGTGAGAACACAGATGATAAAACTATACTATATGCAATATGGCTTTATGGCTCTGTATCTGAGTTTTGTTTGCGTAAAAGCTGATTTTATTTTACCTACATCAAAGGAATAGAATGAAGTCTGTACTAAGGAGTTTTCTATCATGACATGGTTCCGCCAACCGATGTCTCATAGCCCAAAATTCATCATATGTTGCCCACAATTAAGTTATCAATCCGGTGTTGAGAGTTCAGAGATAGATCCAAGTCCAGATGCTCAAATTGTCCGTAACCGGGGACACGGCTAATCGATTATGTTTAAAACCCTCTGCAGAGGTTTGTACACTTTACCCGCAAGATTCGATCCCTCTATTTATGTTCTCGCACTTCAGGGTGTTTGAGAACAAGATGACCGAAACATGGTCTTCCGAAGAGTTCCTCTGACCACTGTCCGGTACTCATCCCATCCTACCGTAGTTCTACATCTGCTAGTACCGTCCCAGCCAGAGTCACCACTAAGGTCAACCGAGCCAGAGCCCATAATGACTTGCGGTTGCAGGTAAGCTTCCGGCATGAAGTATTCTTCCGTCTCTTTGAGTCTGGGTGAAGCTTTACGCAAGATGTCATGGCGCTTCTCCATGCATCCCGGCCAACCACTGGTTCCTCCAGGTGCCCGTCAACCGCCCTTCACCCAATGAGTGTGTATTGAATTCCTGTCTCGAGTCTTGAAGTCTTGAGGTCTTGAAGATGCAGATCCTTGCAGATTCCATCATGGAGTTGTCGTCATTGACGTAGAATCCACCATACTCACACCACTCCAGTACTCATACCAAACCCCGTCTACTATAGCGTAGCATAAAAATAAAATATCGTCCGGGCTTGGTAACAGGGAATGGGTTCCTACCTCATGCATACTACTCAACTACAAGGATTCAATAACACTCTTGAGGGGTGGTTGCAAAGATGTCACTAAATGCAATAAAACATAGGTATGAAAGCATGGTCAAAGTGAACTTGCCTTGTTGACGATCTTCAAAACTAGGGATTCAGAGTAGCAAGCTCCGCACTCAGGAAATTCTACCGAGGCAAACAATAACTATAATAAGCATATAGCATGAGATCACTTAACATAGCAACATAGTAACATAACACACCAAACAAACAAATCAAAACCCAAAGGGAAAACTCAAAGAAAACCAATTCAAGTTTTTCCTACTTCAAGCAACCACTAAAAATAGTTTTATATAACAAAAATTTTCTTAACATAACCTAATCATGGATTTATGTTAACTTAACGAGAAAAGAATGCATTAAGCAACTAGGAGCAAAAAGAATCAATTTAAAATCTATTATGAAACTCCTATTAGGCCTAATTCAATTTCTATTAAGAAAAATAAAATAAAACTTTTATTTATTATAAATAAAAGTTCATCCTATAAAGTGACAGAAACTATCCTAGAATAATCAATCACAAGTTAAAAATAAATTTATTTACTAATTAAAATAATAGGAAAAGCAGTAGCTAGTTAATTAATTAGGATTAACAAGATTCTGCTTAAAACTATTTTTATTAATCCTAAAATACCCAAATTACTTTCTATGGTTTGGCAATGTCAAAATAAAGTTGGGGCAAAAAGAATCATCCAAAAATAATTTTTCTAACTCAAGTTATAACAGATTTACTATTCTGACTAAAACTAAAATAAAGCAATTTTAATTAATTTTAACATAGCTAAATATATTTTCTACAGAAACTATAGAAAATTTGCAAACCAACAAAAAAAGAATCACCTAAAAATATTGAACAGAATAAAAGATATGAATTTTTCAAAACAGGAACTATTCTGTTAAAACAGAAAACAAAAATAAATGAAAAAGGGCCTAATGGGCCTAAACTACGCACTGAGCGTAATATAAACTAAACGGGCCTAGGGTTAAACTGAATCGGGCCGGGCTAAAAAAAATAAAACCCTAACTAAAATAAACCGTAAACTAACCGGGCCGGACCGGTTTTATTTAAAAGAAATACCCCTTCGGGGGTGTTCTAATCTACGCCGTAGATGGGAGATCGGACGGCGGGTGGAGTTCCGGTGACTTACCGGAGCTCGGCGGCGGCGGCGAAAAGGCTGGCCTCTCGGTCGTCAGGGAGGTCGGTGGAGTGGCCCAGGTGCTTGAACGAGCTCGGGAGGGTCTTGGTGGAGTCGGTGGAGGTCGGGAGGGCTAGGGCGGCGGCAGCGGAAATGGCGGCGGCGGTCGGCTCGGCTCCCAGCGTGAAGAGAGAGAGAGAGCTCGGCGAGGTAAGGGGAATGGGGTGCGGGGAGGGGCTTATATAGGGGGGCTCGGCCTTGGCAAGGCGATCGGGGAGATCGGCATCCGGATCTCATGAGATCCGGCGATCGGCGGCGTGGCGTGGGGCGGGGTTGAAGACGGGGGTCCACTGCCAGAGAGAGAGGGGGTGGTGCGGTCCGCGACCGAGGCAGAGGGTTTCGGGGTGCTTTGGCGGTCTTTGGGCAGCTCATTGGCGCCTGGTGGGTCACTGGCTGCGCTGGCCAATGGTGGCCATTGGCTGGGCAGGGGCTGGTGGCGCTGGGGGGTTTCCTTTTTATTTTTTATTTTTAAATAAAACAAAAACAGAGATATATTTTAAAATATAAATATTTTATATAGGACATATATATAACAAAATGATCAGGAATATTCCTATCATTTGAACATTTTTCCAAAGGCAAAATCCAAACTTTATAAAAATTCATTTTTCAAATTCAATTAAAACTCAGATTTGAATTCAAAACTTTTGGCATTGTTTTCCTCTGATATTTTGGAGTGTCATATTTACTCCTCTCATACTTTTGCTCAAGTATTTATCGTGCATAGATTTTGAAATGATTCCCACTTGCCAATGTTTGAATTCAAATTCCAAAACTCAATTTGAAAGAGGGTTTCAAGGCACTTTCAAATGACTTTCAATTTGATACTTTTTAACTTCCAACTCATATTTCATATAATTGAAGAAGTCATTTTATCTTCCCTCATGAGAATCATTGAGTTGCATAAAGCTTTGAATTTGAAATATTCCCAAATGAAATTTAAATCTTTTCCAAAACCCTTTTCATTTCAAAATGGAAGAAGTCATGTCATCTTCACTCTAGGGTTTGGTGTTGGAATGAACTTGAATTCATTGGGATCCAAAAGGCAAAGGGAAAGTTTGGGAAAGTCATTTCATTCCCTCTCATTCAACTTTCAAAAGTTTTCAAATTCCACTCGGTTTCACTCAATCAATCAAACCATCAATCGGACAACAAGCATAGTTAATTATCTAATATAACATTCCAAAATTTAGAATTTTGGGATGTTACAAACTCTACACTTAAAATGAATCTCGTCCTCGAGATTCAAGAAACTAACAAGAAAAGGTTAGGGGTTGGGGTCTTCTAGCAAAAGTTTTGGTCGAGAAAGGTCAGGTGCTACCACACTTAAAAACAAGGTTATGGTTCCAATAAACTCAGATACTTCCTCTGGAGTGCCGACATTGTATGTCTCTTCACATATCTTACAATAGCTCCTTCATTAAAGCTCTTACATCGGAAGCATAGAGTTTTCCTCGTAATCTTGGGTCGGTTCGTAAAAGTTGAAGTTCGTCATAGACTGTATCTTAATAGCAGATGGTTCTGTGTCCATTCTAGACAACTATCGAAACACTCATGGTGGTCTACCATTAATGGTTTCTCCTGCGGAAGAACGGTGCAGGTTGAACTTCACCGTATAACCTACGATTGGCAATGGTTGCTGTAAAGGGTTCCATCGTACTACCATTCTATGGTTTTATGGCTTATCGCGTCGACACTCTTCTAAGGTTTCCAAGGCTCTCTGATTTTCCATCAACATATGATAGTTCATGATAGAAGTCTCTGGTATGGGGGCCAATCCATCCCGTACTTGAATCATTACCACATATGTAAATAGTGAATCACGTATCCTAACACTTGGGCATACTCACAAGCATTGCAGAATTTCTCTTGTTCTCGAACTGGTTTCGAGTAAATCCATGGTTTCTACAAGCCAAACAAAACATCTACCGTTACTTCACCACTCTCAGGTTTTTGCGTAACCTCCTACGAAACTTATGCTGATTGGATCACTGATTCTTCCAAATTTCTTCCTTCATCAAGGTTACATCTGTTCCTTTTCAAAATCCACGGGCACATGGGTTATGGCCCACTTCAACACTAGTGCAGCTTTAGCTCATCCTTGGAGTAACTCTCATGTTCCATATTACACCTCCTTTAAATCCAGTAGTACTCTGTTTCTTCATACCATCATAGCAAAACTCCAACTTATTTTGTCCAGCTTCCTTCTATGGACCGTCATGAATAACACATTTCTTTCTTCATTGATCCTGTGGCTTTACGGAGTACAACGACATCAATGAAAATGCACTAGTTTATCCATAAATCTCATTATTTTCATATCAATCTTTCATTACATCCTTAACCATTTTCAGATATCCAAATTCCAAAAGTACTTTGTTACAAATGCTGCCACCCACATGGTTTGGTATGGTGGACATTACTTCCAACTTTATTTATTTATCCTCCTCGAGGATTCTTGATCCCACCGAAGTGTGTGACATGAGCCTTGGAATCTTCAATCTTCTGTTTCATCGTGGTGGCCTTGAGCTTCATCTCCATCATCTCTGCACGCACTTTGCTTAGGTATTCCTGAGTATAACGGAGTCTTGCTTCAAGTATTTCTCTGATCGCGTATGGCTTCCATGGCTGCTTCACGAACAGCATCGAAGAAAGTTGCTTGTGGCACGTGAAATGAAAAATCTTGCCCCATCATCTTTGGGCAAACTCCTTTCAAATGGTGGAGGTGTACCTCCACATACCAAAGTTCCACTCCCTTTTGCATGAAAGGGTAGCCTTTGTAGACCGTGCATCTCCTTCAAGGTGAATATGCTTCATCATGTCCTTCAGGATCTTGGGTAATCATGACCACTTGTCGTGGTCATGATCGTTTCAGGCCCTTAAGGAAAGACTCATAAAGGGTTGTCATCTGCATGTGTAGGATAAGAGAGGTGCTCGTAACAAGGGATGTATCTCCATGGGGAAATCGCAATTATCTCCGAGAAAAGTTTGGTGTTCAGTTGTCCATGGGTTCAAGATTTGAGGTCCAGTTGAGATAGAAAGAGAAAAGCAATTACACACTCATCAACAATTTTATTGTTTTTTATGGGCCGTTGTACTATGGTTTCGTTTATAGGTACTCATTTCTTCAGGTCTTCAATGCTCGGGAGTTTCCAATTCCTGATGCTGTTCCCATATGAAGACTTTGTACCATTCTTCCGTAACTTACGTCTCTCATGGTTGAAATAAATACAAGCCTACGAATATCGCATCTATCCAACCATTCAATAAACACACAAAAATAATAGCAACCAAGCATTCATTTATTCAATCAATTCTACAAGATCGCCACCCACATAAATTGGTATGGTCGATACTTAAATCGAGGAAGCGTTCATCTTTATTTCTCTCATGGTGGGATACTACTAAGCTAATTTATTAGGAACTTGGTCATTGTCCCCACCGGGTTTCTTCTGTGGACTTGATCTCCTCCAGTTCTTCCGCTAGATTTTCCCCTGTCGACGCCGGAGTTTCTTGTGACGACCTGTATGTGCTGAAGTTGTTCCTTGTGCTTCTGGATTTCAACGTCCTTTGCATGAGACATGGTCCTGCTGTTCTTCAGTTCCTGACGTATTCTCGAGATCTCGAGGTTCTCCTCCTCCAGCTGGTTTACCTTCAGTCTCTGAGTCTTGACCTCTTCTCATAGTGCTTCATTGTCGAACAGGGCTTCCAGGAGGTCCATCTGAAGATTCTTGACGTATTGTTCCAGATCCTGATTGTACACTAAAAGTGGGGAGAACTTCATCTTTTGCGCTTCCGTCAAGGCAATAGTTGCTCCATCAAACTTCTGCCATCCCATCCTTCCAAAGAAGTGTGGGTTTAGTGGAACAATCAAAAATTATAGATACGTTGGAGACGTATCACGCTGCACGGCACTGCGCATCTAGTGGTAACGATCTGTAATCCATCTCCCGTAGCATGTTCTTGGTTGTTCTGCGAGTAGGAAAATTTTATTTGCAATCGTTGCACCCTACCGTAGATCCCAACAGTGGTATCAGAGCCTCTGTTGTAGGTTGGATTCAGATTGTATGCATATTAGATATGTGGAGGCGGCAGATGAGATCTGTTGTCGTTTATGGGATCGGCTATGTGCATGGTTGACGAGATCAACTGCACATGGGGATCGACGAGGCTATGTTTTCTGTCAATCGGGATCGATGAGGTCGCGACACAACCTACCCCTACCGGTCGGTATCCGCCATCGGGGTTAACAATGAAACACAAACCCGAATCAGATTCGCGATGATTGATAAGATTGGTCAGATCAGAAAATTCGGCGTGATCAGAGTGCAGATATGATTTGTGATTTCCGAAAACATCGGGCGCTGCACGCACCCACCAGGGGCGCTGCCCCTTCGAACCCCGCCCGCTAACCGACTAGCGGGACCGCAGTGTGCGTAGCGCCTTGTATTTCTTACATGATTACTCAAACCGGTAGAATGTTATTCTATGCATAACTTTATTTTGCAGGGTTTGATGTGAATAGTATGGCTCATGTATATGTGATGCATGTGTGTAAATTATACATGGCCTGCGTGTCATGTTTGTCAGCCGGCAGGAGCCAAAGTGTTGTCATTATATTGTATAATGACCCACGTGTCGACTTGTGACTCTATGTAAAATTCATTACGAGTTGTAGTAGTTAGATAATAGAGATCAGGTTGGTGGCTTGGCGTCCCGGCGCGACAAACAAGATGGAGTTCCTAGATGGTCATCGGAGTCGGAGCCGACCTGAAAGGACATCCATGAAGGAGCCATACTATTTCACAATATGTGTTTATTTGTGATTGTTATGCTTCTTGTTTTCTATGCATGCTAGAATAGTAGAAAGATCCCTCGTTAATATCAAGCAATTTGCCATTTCCGATGTTGCACCTTCGCACGTCAAGTACGTCTAGTAGTGGGCTCATAAAATTGGGTGCTTCTAGGTGTCCTTGAACTGAAGGATTCGTGTCGGACAAGGACATGCACTACATTAGGTTAACTTGACAAGGCTATCAAAACGGTTTTGGGCCTCGTGGCAAAGAATGTTGGAGGCTGGGGTATGAGATACCTTCCCGACCGACAGGAGTCGTATAGAGATACGATTAGCAAGGAGTTGCTTACTGGATAGGCATGTTGTCTAGCAGTGATGCTAAAGCGCATTAGTCGCATGTTCTAGTCGGATCCTGAATCACTGAGAGTTTGCAGAGGGATGCCAACTTCAGTGGGAGTATTTATATTTAAGGCTAGAATTACTCTACATAAACACATTGCTTAGTGATTGCATATTTTCTGTTGTAGATCAATGGCACCACTTGCTCAACCCAACTTTGCATTGAAATCAATTCTGGAAAAGGATAAACTGGATGGAACAAACTTTACCACCTGGTATAGAAATCTGAGAATTGCTCTCAAGCACGATAAAAAGGAACATGTTCTAGAGGATCCACTTCCAGAGGAACCTGCCGATAATGTTAATGCCACAACTAAGAATGCCTACCAGAAACTCGTTGATGAATCAACGGAGATCAGCTATCTGATGCTGGCTTGTATGGAGCCCGATTTGCAACGGCATTTCAAAAATGTTGAGGCTTACGATATGATCGAGAGTCTCAAGAGCATGTTTCAGACACAGGCTAGGACCAAAAGGTTCAACGTCTGGCGATCCTTGATGGATTGCAAGATGAAGGAAGGTGATCCATTGAGCCCACATGTGATCAAGATGATCGGATATGTGCAAGCTTTGGATCGGTTGGGATTCCCGCTCTTGGATGAGCTGGCTACTGATGCAGTTCTAGGTTCTCTTCAGCCTAGCTATGGGACGTTCATCTCGAACTATTATAAGAATGGCATGGATAAGAAGCTCACTAAATTGCACGGGATGCTCAAAGTGGCAGAGCAGGATATTAAGAAAGGCACGCATGAAGTGTTGATGGTGCAGAAATCAGCTCAGTTCAAGAAGAGTTGGTCCAAGAAAAAGGCCAAGGCAAAGGGCACGGAGACGGTAACCTCCGCCGCTGCGCCGAAGTCTGGACCTTACTCGAAGAGCATTTGCTATCACTGCAAGGCGACTGGTCACTGGAAGAGGAACTGAAGCAAGTGGCTTGCAGAGCATGGCAAGAAGGCCGGAAATGCTTCTTTAGGCAAAGGTACACTTGTTGCACATGTGCTACCTCTTGAGCATGCGTTGGTTCTCCCTTGAAGAGGAAAGGGTGATGTAGCAAAGTAGCGTAAGTATTTCTCTCAGTTTTTGAGAACCAAGGTATCAATCCATTAGGAGGCTACACGTAAGTCACCTTGTACCTGCACAAATAAATAAGAACCTTGCAACCAACGCGATAAAGGGGTTGTCAATCCCTTCACGACCACTTGCAAAAGTGAGATCTGATAAAGATAATAAGATAAATATTTTTGGTATTTTTGTTGTATAGATTGAAAAGTAAAGATTGCAAAATAAGCGGCGACATGAAATAGCTAGTTGACGGGAGATTAATATGATGGAAAATAGACCCTGGGCCATAGGTTTCACTAGTGGCTTCTCTCAAGATAGCAAATTCTACGGTGGGTGAACAAATTACTGTCGAGCAATTGATAGAAAAGCGCATAGTTATGCGAATATCTAGGCATAATCATGTATATAGGCATCACGTCCGTCACAAGTAGACCGAAATGATTCTGCATCTACTACTATTACTCCACACATAGACCGCTATCCAGCATGCATCTATAGTATTAAAGAACAAAAATAACTTTCCTCACATTGGGCGTCTTTGGCCTCTTTTATTTTTATAATCTTTCCTAACATGGGACAATGCTCTAATAATGATGATCATCACACTTTTATTTACTCATAACTCAATGTTACAACTCGATACTAGAACAAAAATATGACTATGTGAATGCCTCCCGCGGTGTACCGGGATATGCGATGAATAAAGAGCGACATGTATGAAAGAATTATGAAAGTAGCTTTGCCACAAATATGATGTCAACTACATGATCATGCAAAGCAATATGACAATAATGGAGCATGTCATAATAAACGGAACGGTGGAAGGTTGCATGGAAATATATCTCGGAATGGCTATGGAAATGCCATAATAGGTAGGTATGGTGGCTGTTTTGAGGAAGATATAAGGAGGCTTATGTGTGATAGAGCGTATCGTATCATGGGGTTTGGATGCACCGGCGAAGTTTGCACCAACTCTCAAGGTGAGAAAGGGTAATGCACGGTACCGTAGAGGCTAGCAAATTGCGAAAAGGTAAGAGTGTGTATGATCCATGGAATCACATTAGTCATAAATAACTCATATACTTATTGCAGAAGTTTATTAGCCCTCGAAGCAAAGTACTACTACGCATGCCCCTAGAGGAACAGATTGGTAGGAAAAGACCATCCCTCGTCCCCGACCGCCACTCATAAGGAAAGCACTCAAAGAACACTCCATGCTTCAAATTTGTCACACAACGTTTACCATACGTGCATGCTACCGGACTTGCCAACTTTAACACAAGTATTTCACAATTTCACAGTTACCCAACTAGCATGACTCTAACATTACCACACTTATATCTCAAAACCATTACCAAGTATCAAATTTATCATAGTATTTAATGCACTCTATATGAAAGTTTTTATCATACCCATCTTGAATGCCTATCATATTAGGACTAATTTTATAGCCAAAGCAAATTACCATGCTGTTCTAAAAGACTCTCAAAATATTTTAAGTGAAGCATGAGAGATCAATAATTTCTATAAAATAAAACCACCACCGTGCTCTAAAAAATATAAGTGAAGCACTAGAGCAAAATTATCTAGCTCAAAAGATATAAGTGAAGCACATAGAGTATTCTAATAAATTCTGATTCATGTGTGTGTCTCTCAAAAGGTGTGTACATCAAGGATGATTGTGGTAAACCAAAAAGCAAAAACTCAATTCATACAAGACGCTCCAAGAAAAACACATATCATGTGGTGAATAAGAATATAGCCTCAAGTAAAGTTACCGGTAGACGAAGACGAAAGAGGGGATGCCTTCCGGGGCATCCCCAAGCTTAGGCTTTTGGTTGTCCTTGAATTTTACCTTGGGGTGCCTTGGGTATCCCCAAGCTTAGGCTCTTGCCACTCTTTATTCCATAATCCATCAAATCTTTACCCAAAAACTTGAAAAATTCACAACACAAAACTCAACAGAAAATCTCATGAGCTCCGTTAGTATAAGAAAACAAATCACCACCTTAAGGTACTGTAATGAACTCATTCATTATTTATATTGGTGTTAAACCTACTTTATTCCAACTTATCTATGGTTCATACCCCCCCGATACTAGCCATATATTCATCAAAATAAGCAAACAACACATGAAAAACAGAATCTGTCAAAAACAGAACAGTCTGTAGCAATCTGTAACAAACGTATACTTCTGTAACTCAAAAAATTCTGAAATAAATTGGTGGAAGTGAGGAATTTGCCTATTAATCATCTGCAAAATAATCAACCTAAAAGCACTCTCCATTAAAAAATGGCAGCTAATCTCGTGAGCGCTAAAGTTTTTGTTTTTACAGCAAGATCAAAAAGACTTCACCCAAGTCTTCCCAAAGGTTCTACTTGGCACAAACACTAATTAAAACATTAAACCACATCTAAACAGAGGCTAGATGAATTATTTATTACTAAACATGAACAAAAAGCAAGGAACAAAAATAAAATTGGGTTGCCTCCCAACAAGCGCTATCGTTTAATGCCCCTAGCTAGGCATAAAAACAAGAATAGATCTAGGTATTGCCATGATAATGATAGGGAAAATCGCGAAAAATCATCTCATACTCCCTATGTTCAGCAGCAAGCTTTCTTTGCGGCAAGCAAAAATAATCAAAAGGGCTAAATTTGATGGGATAAAAGTCCCCAAGATCAAGCTCGGGAGGTATTGGTTCCTGCTTTGGCCCCTCATAATGCACAACCAATTCATCATTATAAGCATTCTTTTGGCAAAAAGTCATGAGCCTATGTTCAAGGGGAAATCCTAACCCATTATTCTCTATAGCAAAATTATCATTAAGTTTAGAGATTCTATCAATTAGAGCATCGGTAAGAACCTTTTTTCTAAGGTTTTCATTATAAGCAACATGATCTAAAGATCGTAAACGCATTATGTCTTCTTGATTAAAAAGGATAGCTTATATGGGAGGACGACCAGCGTCCACCCTATAATGCGCAAAAAATTCATTAGCCTCTTTCATTATAAATCTGAACTCATGTGCTAAAAAGATAGTAGCTGCACGCTTAACAGAAGAATGCTTAGCATTGGAAAATTCTAGAAAAATCCTCTATATGCAAGGATGCATGTGCAAAAAATGACTTTCAAGTTCAACTATGAGCAAAGATATGGCATCCGCAAGACTACTAGTTCTATGAAGAATAGACCCTCCCATAGTGGGCAAAGCACCGATACAAGTAAAGAAATCTTGAATAACTCCTTTTCCAATAATATTACCGCTACCAATCCGAAACTTCTTAGTGTGAAGAATAGTAGATTCTTCATGTGGATTATCAAAAGCATCAAAGTTTCCCCCATTGTTACTATTATCTTTTTCGATGATAACCTCCCCAATTTCAGACATGATGGCAACAAACCACACTAAGAAAGGGTACACAAGAAGCAAGAGAAAAGCAACGAACGAAAAAGGGTGAATAAAACAGCAAAGGTGAAGTGGGGGAGAGGAAAACGAGAGGCAAATGGCAAATAATATAATGCGAGGGATAAGAGTTTGTGATGGGTACTTGGTATGTCTTGACTTGTGCATAGATCTCCCCGGCAACGGCGCCAGAAATCCGCAGGTTGGCAGGAGATCAAATCTTGACTTGACTTGGCGTAAACCTCTCCGGCAACGGCGCCAGAAATCCTTCTTGCTACCTCTTGAGCATGCATTGGTTTTCCCTTGAAGGGCAAAGGGTGATGCAGCAAAGTCATATATGCTTGAGTTCGAAAAGAAAAGCCGGACTAAGGATCTAAAAAGATATACGCAGGAGTCTAACATAAGTATGTCAATATGCGAATGCTCTGCTGCCGACCTCTGCCAGACCGATCATGGAGGTCAATGCATTGAAGAAGAGCCTCGAGCGGTCCGAGAACGAGCTCGGCCTTGCCAAGAAGCAGCTCGAGGACAGGGAAGGTAAGCAATACCTTATTAAAGTAATACCTTATAGAAAGGATTTGGTTGCAAAAAATAACAGGAATAACATGGGTATTGTAGGGGCCACCAACGAGGTGGCGACCCTGAAGGAAGCGGTGTCTGCGGCCAAAAGCAAAGCGGTCGCGGAGCGCACCGAGCGAGAGAAGAAGGAGGCGCGGGTGGCGGAGGTGCGACAAGAGCTCCAGGCTCTCGTGGAAAAACACGAGAGTTTGGAGCGTGACTCGAAGACTCGAGAGTCCGAGCTCGCCTCGGCTCTTGAGAGTGCCAAAGCCGCTAAGGTCGAAGCCCAAAAAGCCCTCCAAGAAATTGAATAATTAAAGAAGATAGCGGCGGGTAAGGCATTCTTTATGCAAAGCAAGCATGTGAAAGTGAATTACCTATTACTTACCCGGATTCGGAGCTCTCCAGGAGCATTCACAGATCTGCCCCGTAGTGTGTCTGATGCTGCCGTGTTCTACCGCGCCAAGGAGGGGAGCTCGACGGAGAAGGTGTTCTGCTCTCAGTATGCTGAGGCCGAACGTCCGGTGCCCCTGAGCGACCAGCTGAAGCAGCTGGTCTTGCTCCACAAGGTCGCCGAACAGGCCATGAGGGGCCTCATAGTTCGGCTGTGGCCATTGGAGGCCATGCACAGGAGCTACCGGGCTAGTGCAGCGGCTGGTGGACGCCTTTGTCCATGGATTGAAGTCATCAAGCGCTCCGTCTGCATTGAAGGTGCCTGTCGGGCCTTGCCGTGCTAAAGTGCACCGGGCAAGCTGGATGCGGAGAAGCTTGTGTGGACGGGCCACCAAAGGGCAAGGATCATCGCAAGCCCGAGATGTACTATGAGGGCGTCTGAAGGGTGCCCGCCAGATAGCGGATGAGTGCTCCAAAGATGTAATTTTGAATAGACTCGCATTTGTTATCCCTGACGTTGAAAACTTGTTCATATCGCTAAGCAACACTTGTTAATTTAAAATATTACCTTCGTGCGGCCGTTTATCAAATTTGAGAGATGGCAAGTCGTTGGCTTCAGCCCCCATGCCACGAAAGTGCCGGGTGTTCGGGATAAACTTGAGCGCTCTTGTTCCCATTCTTGGGTCCGTCGAGGAGGCGCTCAACGCAACGAACAAGGCAACCGGACTTATAGTGCTTGAACACTCTCACTTAGCCATAGAATTCTATAATTTTAAATTTCGCGAAGCCCCTAGTATTCGGAAGACCGAGTTCGGGCGCTATCCACGCCTTGGCGGGCAATGCAGTTCCTCACTCTAAGCGGCATAAGTCTTTAGGGACTCGAAGAAACCTCTCAAACAGCGGCGGCTCTCGCCTCTATCATGACGGTCAGTTTTAGCTTTCTCCACCGAGGTGCTCAACCCAGCTCAACCGGGCACAATCGCAGTGGTTCTCCCAGCCTTACCTTAGCCGATATAACGGAACGTAAGGTACCAAAACATGGGAGCCGCAAACCCAACTATTGACCCACGACATGATTCGGAGCCGATGCATATAATGCTATAAGTTCGGGGTGCCGCACTTGTGAAAGTGTTCAGACTTATCACACCATACTTTTGGGGTACTTAAGCCCCTGGTGTATTGGCCGTACCAAATTGTATGGTTGCGCAATGTCATAAATGAACATATATAATGGGAAAGAATGCAATAATAGGCAAGAGCTATATATTGGTTATTAAAAAGAAACTGCAAATAAAAGCAGAACGATACAAATTGTGCGATAAGCAAGGGATGGGACTATTTAACATGTCCCCTCCAGGTAAGGCTGCGGGATGGTATGTAAAACAGGTATAATGCTCGTAGTTGAGACCACCTAGACACTCGGCGTAGCTTTACATTTCCCTGGCTGTTGCATCGTGAGTTCGGCGCGAATGCCGACAGGCTTCGGAGAACAGAGTCCCGAAAGTAAGAAAAAGAAAAAGAAAAGAATGTGACGCCCCGATTCAATCAGACACTAATCATACATGCAAACATGTACGATCAAGATCGAGGACTCACGGAAGATATCACAACACAACTCTAAAAATAAAATAAGTCATACAAGCATCATAATACAAGCCAGGGGCCTCGAGGGCTCGAATACAAGTGCTCGATCATAGACAAGTCAGCGGAAGCAACAATATCTGAGTACAGACATAAGTTCAACAAGTTTGCCTTAAGAAGGCTAGCACAAACTGGGATACAGATCGAAAGAGGCGCATGCCTCCTGCCTGGGATCCTCCTAACTACTCCTGGTCGTCGTCCGCGGGCTGCACGTAGTAGTAGGCGCCTCCAGTGTAGTAGTCGTCATCGACGGTGGCGTCTGGCTCCTGGGCTCCATCGTCTGGTTGCAGCAATCGGGTAAAGAAAGGGGGAAAGGGGGGAACAAGGCAACCGTGAGTACTCATCCAAAGTACTCGCAAGCAAGGAGCTACACTACATATGCATGGATATATGTGTAAAGGGCCATATCAGTGGACCGAACTGCAGAATGCCAGAATAAGAGGGGAATAGCTAATCCTGTCAAAGACTACGCTCGCAGCCTCCGCCTTTGCAGCATGCAGCAGAGAGTAGATCAAGTCCTCCAAGTAGCATCACATAGCAATAATCCTACCCGCGATCCCTCCTCGTAACCCCGAGAGAGAGCGACCACCGCTTATATCTGGCACTTGGAAGGGCGTGTTTTATTAAGTATCCGGTTGTAGTTGTCATAAGGTCAAGGTACAACTCCAAGTCGTCCTGTTACCGAAGATCACGGCTATTCGAATAGATTAAACTTCCCTGCAGGGGTGCACCACATAACCCAACATGCTTGATCCCATTTGGCCGGACACACTTTTCTGGGTCATGCCTGGCCGCGGAAGATCAACACGTCGCAGCCCCACCTAGGCCAACAGAGCGGCCAGCACGCCGGTCTAAACCTAAGCGCACAGGGGTCTGGGCCCATCGCCCATAGCACACCTGCGCTATGAACGCGCCGGAAGCGCACCTAGCAACCTCCATTACAAAGGAAGTCACGTTACGCGGTCCAATCCGGCGCGCGCCGCTCAGTCGCTGACGTCATGAAGGCTTCGGCTGATACCACGACGCCGGGATACCCATTACTACTCCCGCGTAGATGGTTAGTGCGTATAGACCACATGGCCGGACTCGGATCAAATACCAAGAACTCGTTAAGCGTGTTAAGTATCCGCGAACGCCGAACAGGGCCAGGCCCACCTCTCTCCTAGGCGGTCTCAACCTCCCCTGTCGCTCCGCCACAAAGATCCATCCAGAGGGCCGTCGGGACAAAGGTCTTTTCAGCCCCCAATCCGTGAATCACTCGCGGGTGCTCCTCAAGCCGACCCGAATTTGGTCACCACATGTATCATGTATAAGTATAAGTATATACCCGTGATCACCTCCCGAGTGATCACAGCCCGTTAGTATAGCACAGCAGACGGACAAGAATGTAGGGCCACAGATGGAAATACTAGCATCCTATACTAAGCATGTAGGATTGCAGGTAAAGGTAACAATGAGAAGCGAGGACAGGCTATGCATTAGGATAGGTATAACGGAAAGCAAGAACATGTTACACTACTCTAATGCAAGCAGTATAAAGTGGAATAGGCGATATCCGTGATCAAGGGGGCTTGCCTGGTTGCTCTGGCAAGAGAGAGGGGTCGTCAACTCCGTAGTCGAACTGGGGCATCAGCATCGTCACGGGGTCTACCGAAGAGAAGAGGGGGGAGAAACAGTAAATATATAGCAAGCAAGTGCATAACATGATAACAGGCAGAGCTAGACGTGTTGTAACGCGGTATGAGGTGATACCGGTGAAGGGGGAAACATCCGGGAAAATATCCCTGGTGTTTCGTGTTTTCGGACAGACGAACCGGAGGTGAAATGTTGCAGGTTCACTATGCTAGGGACGCGTGGCGGATTTAACGGGCTGCGTATCCGGGTATGTCTCGTCGTTCTGAGCAACTTTCATGTACAAAGTATTTTCATCCGAGCTACGGTATATTTTATATTAGTTTTAAAAGGATTTAATCATTTTCTAGAATTTATTTAATTTGAAAATGCCATTATGACGTCAGCATGACATCAGGGTGACGTCAGCAGTCAATAGTGAGTTGACTTGGTCCAACTGACGCGTGGGTCCCACTGTCATTGACTGAGATTTAACTAAAACATATTAATTAGTTTAATTAGTGATTAGGTTAATCTAATCAGGATTAATTAAGTTAAGTTGATTAATTAATTAATTATTGTTTTTATTTCTTTTTCTTTTTTTTCTTTTTATTAAAACGTTCCAGGGGGCCTAACGGGCGCAAGGGTAAGCGGGTGCTGGGCGCGTGCGCTGCCCAGATCGCACGGGCAAGACGCCTGTGGTCATGACACCAGCCATCGCAGGTCGGGCACGCTACCGTCGGCGAAAGCAAGGCCGCAGGCGAGGAGCAGCAGCGCCGAGGAAAATGGGGCGCGAACGGGTGGCCGAGTATGGCAGAGCAACGTGGTAGGGGACATACGGCACGACGGGACGAAGGCTGTGGCTGGAGCAAGCAACCGAAGGCTCGCCGGGGCGGGCTCGCAAACGCGAGGCGCGGCTGGCTGCAGGCAGCAGAGTACGCGAGGGGGGGAGCGTGGGGCAAGGGGAACAGGAGCGGGGCGAGGCGCTAGCGGGGTGCCGGACCAGGCGCGGCACGCGGTGACTGAGCGGGGCAGAGGGAGTGCAAGGAGATGGAGAAGCTCACGGGGGCTGTAGGGTTCGGGGGCAACGGTGGTTGAGGAGGTCGACGAAGACGACGCATTGTGGAGGAGGCAGACCGGCGAGGAGGAGGAGGCAGGCCGGCGAGGTGGTCCTAAGGTCCTCGAGGCGGCTCGGGCCTGTGCAGCGTCGGCGAGGCGACGAGGCGATGGGCCCGGGGCAGCGATGAGGCGTGGCCGCGGCTTCAGGTGGGGGTCGTGCGAGGAGAGGGGGGGGGGCGAGGAGGCAACGACGACGGCGATCCGGGGCGGTGGCGTCGACGGGGTCTGGTGCGTGGTCGCCCCGATCTCGATCCAGATCGGGGGAGTGAGGGGAGAGTGATGGAAGTGGGGATCGGGTGAGGGTTTCAGTGGGCGAGGAGATAAGGAGGAGTGGGGGTCGGCTGGGCTGTGCGGGTGGGTTGCCCGACTGGGCCGGCCAGTTGGCCGGTGGGTCGAGGCCCGGTGGGAGGGGGAGGCCTTCTGGCCTTTTATTTATTATGTTATTTTACTTGTTCTTTTCTATTTTCTTTTAGTTCCTAATTATTTTAGTTGCACTTTATTTTTGGTTTAGTAAAATATGAAAATAGCTCCAAAAATAGTGTGTCAAAATAATCCACTGTTCTAAGAAGTTTTACCTCAGAATAAAATTAGTTTAGTATGTGGTAAAATATATTAGGAGTATAACTAATTGTTTTGATGTTGTTTTAATCACTTTAGGGTATTTAAATATTTTATAAAGATGTTGTTACTCCACCAATAATATCCATGATTTATTTGCCACATTAAGAACATTTTGGTTTTGACTTTTGAAAACTTTAATTGTTTGACTTGATTTTAAATTTGAATTTGAATCGTTTTTGAACCATCGCAAGATTAACAACAGTAACCAAGGTGATGTGGCATCATTAGCTTGGAATTACTGTAGCCTAAATATCCTGGCGTCATAATTCTCCTCCACTACAAGAAATCTCGTCCCGAGATTTAAGCGGTGGAGTAAGGGGGGAAGGTGTTGGTAGCGAAAAACCTAACGAGTCTTCTCGGTCTTGGCTGCCCTTTCGAATAGGTTGATCCTTTTCGTTGATGTATTCATTTCTCTGCTTTAGGTCATCATGATGAAGTCGGCATCCTTTCTTCGGGAATTCCATCGTACTTCCGAAAGAATAAAGGGTGGGTATTCCGGGGGAACGAACCAGGTTAACTATCTTGTCAATAACATCGGGGAAGGTGGTGGGAAGTAACTCCTGAATTGAAACTTAAGAAAGTATCAAGAGCAAAGTAAGGAGGTATCATGGGAAGTTTCGAGCGGGCAGGCAATCGTTTGATGCCTGTTACAAGGCGCGAAAGGGTTCAAAGCAACGGGAATAAGTATTGTGTCTGATACCAGAATAGATCACTAGGAAGGTGGCTCGTGATATTTCATACCAAGCCAAGCGTGAGGAATAGCTTTAGGAACAGGGGTGTACAGGAGAGTCAGGTTTCGATCCTGTGGAACTGTGGGTTATGGGCCCACCATGTGGGTTAAAAGTAGGAAGGGCGGAGGCGTCTTGCGTGATCATGCAAGCAGGTATGTCGAGGATAGCCTATCGCTTATGTCGGCAACAACATCAGTACCAAGGGCGAGGGACGAAGAGAACCATTTTCCTGCTCGTTGAACGAGGCGGACCAGTAGGCAAAGTTCTCATCCATCGGTGGTTACCGAAATGTCATCAACAAAAGTAACAGGGTCTCACTGGCAGAGTTGTACACCGAGGTGTTTACATAAGAAGTGAATTATTACTGCTTAGGTTATATAGATCACAAGAAAAGGTCAAACAAACCAATGGAAAGGAAAATGTGATCATCAGGTTAAAGAGAACAATGGAAAGGAAAAAAATGTGTTTAAACACATATTTCAGGAGTATATCCTTCCCAAGGACAAGAAGAGCAAGATATCCACGACAGGAGATAATGTAGAAAACCCTTTAGGTAAGGGGAGAGAAATTTCATGACATTACCCATACAACGGTGTTTGGATAATTGAGCAAGAAACATTTAGCATTGGGCTTCAAATGTTCTTATTGAAGATCGGAGTACCACAGACATGCTTCGAGATAGCATTGACATGGTCTTCAAGCAAAGGTCCGATTTTGGATACACAAAGGATCCGTCAGGAGCAACTTATAGAATAAGTCTTACAATTTCCTCATGGAAGAATGGCTAAACTTGCTAAAAAGGATACTACAACAATAGGTCCTCCACCCAGGGGGGGGGGGTGCTAGGCATGACATCATGTTACCGGGTCATCAAAGGACCAACATCATAACACTTGGAAAGTTGTCCCAACCATCATATCTGACCGAGATTCAGATCCGTTTGGTGTCATGATACCTCAGACTCAGGATGTCCGAGAAGAAAAGGTGCAACACAAATAGACGAAATGACATTTCAAGATTCTTAGGAAATAAACTATGGGAGCGGGTTCTTGAAGTAATAGTTCATCCTTAAACCAAGGAGAGGATGAGGGGGTAGCTGATGGAATCAACGAAAATTCATCGAGAATTCCAAACGGATGGATTTCCACAATAATGTGAACAAGAAGATGACACTTGTTTATTCAAATGATATAATGTTGTATGCTCTAGGAAAACATACACCATCAATCATTAGTTGAAAGGTGTGCCCGAAATATGACCATAGGCGACAAGATCAATGTTAGAGTGACGATTCAATAACCAACAGTCTAAGAACGAACTGTCGATCGTTAACTTCAAAGCAATAGGGTTGCTAGAAGTACATAACTCAAGCAACATCGTTAGCATATTGGTATCCTGGTTAAAAACAACACGGGGACCAAGGAATGATCGGAGATGGCAGGAAGTATCACTTGTAACAAGAATGCATAAGAGGTGGTGAAATTCTCACGACATTATTGACATAAAAGATGGTAATACTCCAAGGTAAAGAAGAACAATTGCTGGATAGCATGGATCTCAAGGTATAACACGAAACACGAACAAGTTTGTGTTGAACGGAGGCAATAAAGTGGTCGATGATAATATAAATCATCGAGGGCAAGGATGGTATTTCTCTTCATGAATTCAATTGATATCCCGGAAGAGCTCAAAATGTTGATGATGATCACGACACAATTGTCGAGAGATTTCACGAAGATGTAATCGATCAACGATGACATCAAGTCAAATGAATGATGAAGTGAAAGGTTATTGGAACCACGATTAGGACACAAATTCGAAATCAATTTTGTTGTTCAAGGCGAAATGATATGACGATGATGATCGACGTAAGGTTAGTTCATCGTCGAAAATTGTGCTTCGGGAAGAAGGACCGGGTAGCACAGTTAAAATTAGCTCGATAATGCTATAGCCAAACAGGCTAGGAATGATGTGATCGGGTACAAACTCGTACTTATAGAAGCTTACCGAAGAGTTGTTGAACCGTAGTGCGGACTCGGTTCAGTTATTGGTGTCTTTGAGTGTTTAGTAATTCAGAGCCCGTGAAAAATTGGAATCAGTGGGAATGTAGCACTTGATGAAGAACTCATAAGAAGTTATGCAGTTCCATGAGAATCTCGAGATACCAGGGGGGTAATACTCGATGACAGATCAAAGTAGAGGTTGGACTAGGGTATTGCTCTACAGAAGACAAGTGCTTAAACTTGTCCGAGAAACGGAACAAAGAAGAACAATCATGGCCAGAACCACGGTCGCAAAAGACCAAGCATAGCTAAGAGAAGAAGTTATAACAAGGGGATCATTATTACTACGAGAAGCTTCCATGATAAGTTCCACCTCGGGTCCATGGGCATGAACACAAAGTTCAAGGTCGACTCCCACTTCTCCAATACACAACTTCTCATTTACTGATCCCGTTTAACAATGTTTAAGGTTTGAAAGTTTAACTGACGGAATACCAGGAGGTTATGACCCATGAAGACTTTTGGGTTCACAAAATTTAAGGAAGGTATATGTTCAACCCATCGGGGCATCTTAGAAACATATACCACAATCTTTAGGAGTAATTAACTCGAACTCGAAGACACTGCATGGTATAGAAAGCAGAGGATACAATTTACCAAAGGCATTACATATCCAAGGAAAGGCTCACAAGGTTATTGAATATGAAGGGTAAATCCAACAAAGGATCTGGTGGTCCATAAGGGATATGATGTGAGTATCGGTACTCAATAAGAGGAAGAAATAATGCAAATGCATCGGATTACAGAACATCAGAATAATTCGATGCTTAGATAACAAAGGACTTATGATTTTCAAATCAATGGATTAGAAGCAATGTTATGATTAGGGATGGATAAGTTGAATAGCCTTAGGGGTACAATTGACGGCAATTGGATTGGTTGAGAACCAGCTCAGTCTGAGACGGAAAGATAATTTAAAAGGATCAACTGATGATTGCGTGCATTCGCACGTATTGAATCAACGGACTCAAAAATGATGGTGACAAAGGATGCCAATATGATTACTATACTTATGGGATTAATCATAATGAAAGCAAACAAGAAATTCCAGAGCAATAGGTTGCTGAGGATTTTCGGAATATCGAATGGTATTTCGGAGACTTTTGTGTAACACATGAACAACTGGGGAATGAGCGAATACTCGATAAGTGCGAGAGTTAACCGTAGGGGTATTCAGTGACAAAGAACAGCAAGGCAGTAAGCTCAAAGGATTATCAAAACAACGACGAGTTTTTCAGGGTATCTTGTAATAACAAGACCAACTGGGGATGAAGGTAAGAATAACAACTGCAAGTAGTTATCCATAAGGGTTTACGGTGGAAGGGGAATTGCAAACGCGATGAACACAAGTTCTCGAGAGAATATCGGAAGGTATCTTCAGAATCCTTCGGTGTAGTCGGTGATCATCTGGACTGAAGGGCCTCTCCGGGAGAAAGTATTTTCGAGAACCTAAAGTTAGATTTTAGTAAAAAATTCGTTTAACCCGAATAGAAGAGAGTTCAGAATCCCAGAGTAAAGGTCGAGGAGTAAAAGATCCTAGTACCACCCAATGGCGTGGGCCCGTAAGGCACACAGCCATGTTAGTAAAAGTTTTTGCAATGTCTAGACTCGACTTCGGCCAAGGAGTGTGGAAGGGGGATTCCTACAGGCAGTCGGCTCTGATACCAACTTGTGACGCCCCCGATTCAATCGTACACTAATCATACATGCAAACGTGTACGATCAAGATCGTGGACTCACGGAAGATATCACAACACAACTCTAAAAATAAAATAAGTCATACAAGCATCATAATACAAGCCGAGGGCCTCGAGGGCTCGAATACAAGTGCTCGATAATAGACGAAGTCGTGGAAGGAACAATATCTGAGTACGTATATAAGTTAAACAAGTTTGCCTTAAGAAGGCTAGCACAAAGCGGGATACAGATCGAAGAGGCGCATGCCTCCTGCCAGGATCCTCCTAACTACTCCCGGTCGTCGTCCATGGGCTGCACGTAGTAGTAGGCGCCTCAAAGGTAGTAGTCGCCATTGACGGTGGCGTCGCTCACAGGCTCCATCGTCTGTTGCAGCAATCGGGTAAAGAAAGGGGAAAAGGGGAATAAGGCAACCGTGAGTACTCATCCAAAGTACTGCAAGCAAGGAGCTACACTACATATGCATGGATATATGTGTAACGGGCCATATCGATGGACCGAATCGCAGAATGCCGTAATAAGAGGGGGATAGCTAATCCCGTCAAGACTACGCTTCGCAGCCTCCGCCTTGCAAAGCATGCAGCAGTAGAGTAGATCAAGTCCTCCAAGTAGCATCACATAGCAATAATCCTACCCGCGATCCCTCCTCGTAACCCCGAGAGAGAGCGACCACCGGGTTATATCCGCACTTGGAAGGGTGTGTTTTATTAAGTATCCGGTTCTAGTTGTCATAAGGTCAAGGTACAACTCCAAGTCATCCTGTTACCGAAGATCACGGCTCTTCGAATAGATTAAACTTCCCTGCAGGGGTGCACCACATAACCCAACACTCTTGATCCCATTTGGCCGGACACACTTTTCTGGGTCATGCCCGGCCGCGGAAGATCAACACGTCGCAGCCCCACCTAGGCCAACAGAGCGGCCAACACGCCGGTCTAAACCTAAGCGCACAGGGGTCTGGGCCCATCGCCCATAGCACACCTGCATGTTGCGAACGCGGCCGGAAGCAGACCTAGCAACCTCCATTACAAAGGAAGTCACGTTACGCGGTCCAATCCGGCGCGCGCCGCTCAGTCGCTGACGTCACGAAGGCTTCGGCTGATACCACGACGCCGGGATACCCATAACTACTCCGCGTAGATGGTTAGTGCGTATAGACCAAATGGCCGACTCGGATCAAATACCAAGAACTCGTTAAGCGTGTTAAGTGTCCGAGCGCCCGAACAGGGCCAGGCCCACCTCTCTCCTAGGCGGTCTCAACCTGCCCTGTCGCTCCGCCACAAAGATCCATCCAGAGGGCCGTCGGGACAAAGGTCCTTTCAGCCCCCAATCCGTGAATCACTCGCGGGTGCTCCTCAAGCCGACCCGACTTTGGTCACCACATGTATCATGTATAAGTATAAGTATATACCCGTGATCACCTCCCGAGTGATCACGGCCCGTTAGTATAGCACAGCAGACGGACAAGAACGTAGGGCCACAGATGGAAATACTAGCATCCTATACTAAGCATGTAGGATTGCAGGTAAAGGTAACAACAGTAGTAGCGAGGACATGCTATGCATCAGGATAGGTATAACGGAAAGCAGTAACATGTTACACTACTCTAATGCAAGCAGTATAGAGTGGAATAGGCGATATCTGGTGATCAAGGGGGGGGCTTGCCTGGTTGCTCTGGCAAGAGAGAGGGGTCGTCAACTCCGTAGTCGAACTGGGGCATCAGCATGGTCACGGGGTCTACCGAAGAGAAGAGGGGGGAGAAACAGTAAATACATAGCAAGCAAGTGCATAACAGGATAACAGGCAGAGCTAGAGGTGTCCTAACGCAGTAGGAGGTGATACCGGGTGAAGGGGGAAACATCCGGGAAAGTATCCCTGGTGTTTCGTGTTTTCGGACAGACGAACCGGAGGTGAAATGTTGCAGGTTCACTATGCTAGGGACGCGTGGCGGACGAACGGGCTGCGTATCCGGGTATGTCTCGTCGTTCTGAGCAACTTTCATGTACAAAGTATTTTCATCCGAGCTACGGTATATTTTATATTAGTTTTAAAAGGATTTAATCATTTTCTAGAATTTATTTAATTTGAAAATGCCATTATGATGTCAGCATGACATCAGGGTGACGCCAGCCAATAGTGAGTTGACTTGGTCCACCGACGTGGGTCCCACTGTCATTGACCGAGATTTAACTAAAACATATTAATTAGTTTAATTAGTGATTAGGTTAATCTAATCAGGATTAATTAAGTTAAGTTGATTAATTAATTAATTAATGTTTTTTTTATTTTTTTTGTTTTTATTAAAACGTTCCAGGGGGCCTAACGGGCGCAAGGGTAAGCGGGTGTCAAGGCGCTGCCCAGATCACACGCAAGACGCCCAGGCATGCACCGCCATCGCAGGGTCGGCACGCGCCCGGGCGAAAGCAAGGGGCCGCAGGCGAGGAGCAGCAGCGCCGAGGAAAACGGGGCGCGAACGGGTGGCCGAGTATGGCAGAGCAACGTGGTAGGGGACGGACGGCACGGCGGGACGAAGGCGGTGGCCGGAGCAAGCAACCGCAGGCTCGCCGGGGCGGGCTCGCCAACGCGAGGCGCGGCTGGCTGCAGGCAGCAGAGTACGCGAGGGGGGAGCGTGGGGCAAGGGGAACCGGAGCGGGGCGAGGCGCCAGCGGGGTGCCGGACCAGGCGCGGCACGCGGTGACTGAGCGGGGCAGAGGGAGTGCAAGGAGATGGAGAAGCTCACGGGGGCTGTAGGGTTCGGGGGCAGCGGTGGTTGAGGAGGTCGACGAAGACGACGCGTTGTGGAGGAGCCAGACCGGCGAGGAGGAGGAGGCAGGCCGGCGAGGTGGTCCCGGCAAGGTCCTCGGGCGGCTAGGGGTTTCAGCGGCCGGGCGAGGCGACGAGGCGATGGGGTCGGGGCAGCGATGAGGCGTGGCCGCGGCTTCAGGTGGGGGTCGTGCGAGGAGAGGGGGGGCGAGGAGGCAACGGCGACGGTGATCCGGGGCGGTGGCGTCGACGGGGTCTGGTGCGTGGTCGCCCCGATCTCGATCCAGGTCGGGGGAGTGAGGGGAGAGTGGGGGAAGTGGGGATCGGGTGAGGGTTTCAGTGGGCGAGGAGATAAGGAGGAGTGGGGGTCGGCTGGGCCGTGCGGGTGGGCTGCCCGACTGGGCCGGCCAGTTGGCCGGTGGGTCGAGGCCCGGTGGGAGGGGGAGGCCTTTTGGCCTTTTATTTATTATGTTATTTTACTTGTTCTTTTCTATTTTCTTTTAGTTCCTAATTATTTTAGTTGCACTTTATTTTTGGTTTAGTAAAATATGAAAATAGCTCCAAAAATAGTGTGTCAAAATAATCCACCGTTTCTAAGAAGTTTTACCTCGTAATAAAATTAGTTTAGTATTTGGTAAAATATATTAGGAGTATAACTAATTGTTTTGATGTTGTTTTAATCACTTTAGGGTATTTAAATATTTTATAAAGATGTTGTTACTCCACCAATAATATCCATGATTTATTTGTCACATTAAGAACATTTTAGTTTTGACTTTTGAAAACTTTAATTGTTTGACTTGATTTTAAATTTGAATTTGAATCGTTTTTGAACCATCGCGAGATTAACAACAGTAACCAAGGTGATGTGGCATCATTAGTGTGGAATTACTGTAGCCTAAATATCCGGGCGTCACAAAGAATGACACAATCGGGAGCCCCTGGTGCGGTTGAGCCGCATTCTGGGCGTGCCGTGGTCGTGCCCCTCCCCTTATGCCCATGGTATCTCCAGAGCGTAGTTATGTACGCGTAGTATTGGCTTCACAATTTCGCGAGGGCTGGGGTTGGGGCCGGATTGCTACGCGTGCTTGGATTGTGCCAGGCGGTCTTGTTGTAGGTTACTCCGGGCGTGCTTGACAGTGTCCGGACGTTTAGTGACCGGACTGGAGAATTGCTGTGAGAGGCTGCTTTGCACCTCCGCCGCGAGGGCCGCCGTGTGCTCCTCCATTCGGAGAGAGCGTTCGGTGTTTCCATTGACCGTGATTACTCCTCGAGGGCCTGGCATCTTGAGCTTGAGGTATGCGTGGGCGGCACCGCATTGAACTTTTGCAAATGCGGTTCGTCCGAAAGCAAAGGCGTGATAGCCGCCGCTGAACGGGACTATGTTGAAGATTAACTCTTCGCTCGGAAGTTATCCGGGATCCGAAGACCACTTCGAGTGTAATCGAGCCTGCATAATTGGCCTCTACACCTGGTATGATGCCTTTAAAGGTCGTCTTTGTGGGTTTAATCCTTGAGGGGTCTATGCCCATTTTGCGCCTTTGTATCCCGATAAAGCAGGTTCAGGTTGCTACCGCCCCATCAGGACTCTAGTGAGGTGGAATTCGTCGATGATTGGGTCAAGAACCAATGCGGCGAATCCGCCGTGACGGATGCTAGTGGGGTGGTCCCTTCGATCAAAGGTGATCGGGCAGGAGGACCATGGGTTGAACTTAGGGGCGACTGGCTCCATCGCATATACGTCCCTTAGTGCACGCTTCTGCTCCCTTTTGGGTATGTGGGTTGCGTATATCATGTTCACCGTCCGCACTTGTGGGGGAAAGCCCTTCTGTCCTCTATTGTTCGGCGGCTGGGGCTGTTCCTCGTCATCGCTATGCAGCCCCTTGTCGTTGTTTTCGGCGCTTAGCTTGCCTGCTTTCTTGAACACCCAACAATCCCTATTGGTGTGGGTGGCTGGTTTTGAATGGCACAAGCGATCGAGTATTCGGTCCAAGTTGGACGGACCCTGGGTATTTCTTTTGAACGGCTTCTTCCGCTGACCGGGTTTAGAGCCTCTGAATCCGGCATTGACTGCCGTATCTTCAGCATTATCGCCGTTAATGCGGTGCTTGTTCTTGTTGCGATGCGGCCTGCCATTGCTGTCCTTGGTATCCGAACTACCAGGGTTTTTGGCCAAGTTGTTGCTTCGAGCTAGCCAGTTGTCCTCTCCCGCGCAAAAGCGGGTCATGAGTGTGGTGAGGGCTGCCATGGATTTCGGCTTTTCCTGTCCTAGATGCCGGGCTAGGCACTCGTCGCGGATGTTGTGTTTGAAGGCTGCTAGCGCCTCTGCATCCGGACAGTCGACGATCTGATTTTTCTTTGTTAGGAACCGCGTCCAGAATTGTCTGGCTGATTCTTCTGGCTGCTGAATTATATGGCTAAGGTCATCGGCGTCTGGTGGTCGCACATATGTGCCCTGGAAGTTATCAAGGAATGCGGCTTCGTGTCCTCCCAACAACCGATTGACTCTGCTGGCAAGCTGTTAAGCCAATGCCGAGCTGGTCCCTTAAGCTTGAGTGGGAGGTATTTGATGGCATGTAGATCATCACCACGGGCCATGTGGATATGGAGGAGATAGTCCTCGATCCGCATCAAGCAGGATCTGTGGTACCATCGTATGATTCGATGTTTACGGGTTTGAAGCCCTCGTGGATTTGATGATCCATTACTTCATCTGTGAAGCATAGTGGGTGTCTTGGCGCCTACATGTTGGGCTATATCACGACGTAGCTCATATGAGCTTTGTCTACTGTGTTCGGCCCGGCCGGAGTTGCTGTATCCGGTGTGACAGTTATCATCACGTGTCGTGGGGAGCCCACGCGATCCGTAGATCGATCTTGTTTGCCTTGCCTTGTCCTCCAATATGTCTCGCAGGTCTGGTGCGTTTCCCCGTGCCTTGGTCGAGCGGCGCCGGTGTGCGGCTTGAGTGGAGGCTCTAAAGGCCTCTCTGTCGCGGCCACGGGGTGGCCGGTCGGCCGCATCATGCGCTGGTGATGTAGGTTTGGGTGCTGCTTCCTCTAATTGGGGTAGCAGCCTGCGTTTTGGGTATCTTTTGGAGGGGCGTTCGAGTTCATACTCTTCGGCTGCAAGGACTTCAGTCCATCTGTCAGCTAGCAAGTCTTGGTCAGCTCGAAGCTGCTGCTTTTCTTGAGGCTGCTTGCCGTGGCCATAAGCCTGCGTTTGAAACGCCCTGCTCAGCGAGGTCCTCGTGCACGGCAAATTAAATCGTCGCCGAGGCTTGCCTCATCTTCGTGAGGGAGGCGATAATTATCGCCCTCTACCTCTCTTTCTGCCAGACCGTCGTGCGGACTTGCTTCTCCCTCCTCCCTGTCTTTGAGTCCTGCCGAGGGGGTCGCCTTCGCACCGTCCGGTATTATTGTCTCCCGTGCTGGAATTGCCGTTTTTACTGTGGCGGGATTTAGAGCGGCGCCACTGACGTCGGCGCTTGGGTTGTTTCTTGGAGGGGTCATCCTCCGCCGCTCCATCGCCATTCCCATCTTTTGGGATGTCCACCATGTATATGTCATATGACGAGGTGGCCTTCCAGTGCCCTGTAGGCGCTGGTTCTTGGTCGTCTCCAAAGATCGCCGTCCATACCGCCGATGTCTTGAGTCGGTCGAGCATGTCGGTTAAATCATCGACAGTGGCTACAAAGTGGGTGGTGGGCGGGCGTTGAATTTCTTCGTCGTCCGAATCCCAACCTTCCTGACCGTAGTCCGGCCAGGGCTCCCCTGACAAAGAGAGAGACTTTAATGAGTTCAGGATATCACCACAGGGCGAGTGCTGAAAGATGTCCGCGGCGGTGAACTCCATAACCGGCGCCCAGTCGGATTCGACTAGCAGGGGCGCGGGAGGTTCGGAGTCCGGAAAGGAGTCCGACACCTTGGAGTCACGGTCTTTGCAAAGGACAGGGATGGTGTTCGGCTCAATCGCCGTAGAGATTTCAGCCCCCGAGGCGGTGTCCAACCAACCGTCCTCGATCGGCGAAACCGGCTCCGGATTAAGGGTCGGAGCGGGCACTGGTGCGGCCTCCAGGCACTTTTCGGCAGAGCTAGATCGCACTCCATCGAGACAAAGGCGACACGCCGCTGTGGCTCGAATCCGTCAAGATCAAGTCTCTGCGGATGTCGGCCGGTAGTTCAAGCTTCCAAATCTGACCGATGGCGGGCGTAGCTTTCGATCTTCTCTAGATGGCCTAGCGCGAATTGGCCCGCAGTGCAAAGCCGCCGAATCTGAAGATCTGTCCGGGAGAAAAGTCTCACCGGACTGCGTCGTTCTTGATGATTGAAGGAGCCATCGGGCCTATAGGTGACGACACGTAGGAACTCTCAATGAAAGCACCAATGTCGGTGTCAAAACCAGCGGATCTCGGGTAGGGGGTCCCGAATCGTGCGTCTATGCGGATGGTAACAGGAGACAAGGGACACGATGTTTTTACCTAGGTTCGGGCCCTCTCGATGGAGGTAATACCCTACTCCTGCTTGATTAATATTGATGATATGGGTGGTACAAGAGTAGATCTACCACGAGATCAGAGAGGCTAAACTCTATAAGCTAGCCTATGGTATGATTGTTCTTCGTCCTATGGACTAAAACCCTCCGGTTTATATAGACACCGGATAGGGTTAGGGTTACACATAGTCGGTTACAATGGTAGGAGATCTACATATTCGTATCGCCAAGCTTGCCTTCCACGCCAAGGAAAGTCCCATCCGGACACGGGAGGAAGTCTTCAATCTTGTATCTTCATAGTCTAGGAGTCCGGCCAAAGACGATAGTTCGGCTATCCGGACACCCCCTAGTCCAGGACTCCCTCAGTGATGCAGCAAAGTAGCATAAGTATTTCCCTCAGTTTTTGAGAACCAAGGTATCAATCCATTAGGAGGCTACACGCAAGTCGCCTTGTACCTGCACAAACAAATAAGAACCTTGCAACCAACGCGATAAAGGGGTTGTCAATCCCTTCACGGCCACTTGCAAAAGTGAGATCTGATAAAGATAATAAGATAAATATTTTTTGTATTTTTGTTGTATAGATGGAAAAGTAAAGATTGCAAAGTAAACGGTAACAGAAACAGCTAGTTGACGGGAGATTAATATGATGGAAAATAGACCCGGGGCCATATGTTTCACTAGTGGCTTCTCTCAAGATAGCAAATTCTACGGTGGGTGAACAAATTACTGTCGAGCAATTGATAGAAAAGTGCATAGTTATGAGAATATCTAGGCATGATCATGTATATAGGCATCACATCCGTGACAAGTAGACCGAAACGATTCTGCATCTACTACTATTACTCCACACATCGACCGCTATCGAGCATGCATCTAGAGTATTAAGTTCATAAGAACAGAGTAACACATTAGGCAAGATGACATGATGTAGAGGGATAAACTCAAGCAATATGATATAAACCCCGTCTTTTTATCCTCGATGGCAACAATACAATACATGCCTTGCTGCCCTAGCATCCTTTGGGAAAGGACACCGCAAGATTGAACCCAAAGCTAAGCACTTCTCCCATTGCAAGAAAGATCAATCTAGTAGGCCAAACCAAACTGATAATTCGAAGAGACTTGCAAAGATATCAAATCATGCACATAAGAATTCAGAGAAGAATCAAATATTGTTCATAGATAATCTTGATCATAAACCCACAATTCATCGTATCTCGACAAAGACACCGCAAAAAGAATTACATCGAATAGATCTCCAAGAGAATTGAGGAGAACTTTGTATTGAGATCCAAAGAGAGAGAAGAAGCCATCTAGCTAATAACTATGGACCCGAAGGTCTATGGTAAACTACTCACGCATCATCGGAGAGGCCATGGTGTTGATGTAGAAGCCCTCCATGATCGATTCCCCCTCTGGCAGAGCGCCGGAAAAGGCCCTAAGATGGGATCTCGCGGGTACAGAAGGTTGCGGCGGTGGAAATAGAGTTTCGTGGTGCTCTTTGATGTTTCCAGGGTATATGAGTATATATAGGTGAAAGAAGAAGGTCAGTGGATCCACGAGGGGCCCACGAGGGTGGGGGCGCACCTACCCCCTTGGGCATGCCCTCCTACCTCGTGGCCGCCTCGTTGCTTCCTTGACGTCCACTCCAAGTCTCCTGGATAGCGTTTGTTCCAAGAACGATCCTCGCGAAGGTTTCATTCCGTTTGGATTCTGTTTGATATTCCTTTTCTACCAAACACTGGAACAGGAAAAAAACAGCAATTTGCACTGGGCTTTCTGTTGATAGGCTAGTCCCAAAAATAATATAAAAGTGCATAATAAAGCCCATTAAACATCCAAAACAGATAATATAATAGCATGGAACAATCAAAAATTATAGATACGTTGGAGACGTATCGACATGTTATAGACATTTACCTTGCTGACATACCTAGTAGCTCTTGGGTATTTGATACCGGATCAGTTATTCATATTTACAACTCGATGCAGGGGCTGGTAAGAACTAGGCGTGTGGCACAAGGGGAGATTGACATCAGGGTCGACAACAAAGCAAGAGTTGCTGCGTTGGAGGTCGGCACGATGCAGCTCCAGCTTCCTTCTGGATTTATTTTGGAATTGAATAATTGTTATTACATTCCTGCACTTAGTCGGAACATTATTTCTGCCTCTTGCTTGATGAATCAGGGTTATGAATTCAATTTTGAGGACAATGGTTGTTTGTTTTATTTGAAAGGTATGTTCCACGGCTATGCACCCATTGTTGATGGGCTATTTATATTGAATCTAGAATAGGAACCGGTCTATAACGTGAATGTCAAGAGGCATAAGCCTAATGAGATAAATCTGACATTCTTTTGGCATTGCTGGCTTGGATACATTAGTCTGAAATGCATGAAGAAGCTCCATGATGATGGGCTCCTAACTTCGCCCGACTTTGAGTCGTTCGAGACATGCGAATCATGCTTGCTCGACAAGATGACTAAGTCTCCTTTCGCAAAGAGTTGCGAGAGGGCGCCCGAGCTATTGGGACTTATACATAGTGATGTGTGTGGTCCAATGAGCACAACTGCCAGAGGTGGCTATCAAGATGCCATTGACTTTTACCGACGACTTGAGTAGATATGGATATATGTATTTGATGAGGCACAAGTCGGAAACTTTTGAAAAGTTCAAAGAGTTTCAGAACGAGGTTGAGAATCAGCTCGGCAAGACTATAAAACTTCTATGATCAGATCGTGGAGGTGAGTACATGAGCCAGGAGTTTGATGATCATCTGAAAAGCCAATGTATAGTACCTCAGCTCACACCTCCGGGTACGCCACAGAGAAACGACATTTCGGAAAGGAGGAATAGAACCTTGTTGGACATGGTCCGGTCAATGATGAGAAAATCGGATTACCCTTGTCATTCTGGGGATACACTCTAGAAACTGCAGCTTTCACACTTAACAGGGTACCATCAAAATCCGTAGATAAGACACCACATGAGATGTGGACCGGGAAAATTCCGAATTATTCTTTTCTAAAGATTTGGGGTTGTGAAGCATTTATTAAGCGACTTATGCCAGACAAGCTTACACCTAAGTCGGATAAATGCATATTCGTGGGATATCCGAGGGAAACCTTAGGATACAACTTCTACAATCGTGAAGAGAACAAAGTGTTTGTTGCTCGCAATGGGGTTTTCCTTGAGAAGGAGTTTCTCAGTCCGGAGGCCAGTGGGACGACGGTCCGACTCGAAGAAATTTGAGTACCACTCAGGGACGGTTTGGCGGGTGATGAGATCATACCGGAGTCAGTCAGGGAACCCGTAGTGGAAGCAGCACCGGAACCACGGAGGTCGGAAAGATTGCGCAGAGTGCATGATGTATTGTTGCTAGAAAGCGACGAGCCGGCCACGTATGCGGAAGCGATGGTGAGCCCGGATTCCGAGGCATGGCTAGAGGCCATGAGATCCGAGTTAAAGTCCATGGATGAGAATCAAGTCTGGGACTTGGTTGATCCGCCGCCTGGCGTAAAGGCCATTGGCTGCAAATGGGTCTTTAATAAGAAAACCGATGTGGATGGAAATGTTTAGATCCACAAAGGCCTGCTTGTCGCTAAAGGTTATGGACAAGTTCATGGAATTAACTATGACGAGACTTACATGTCGGTAGCCATGCTGAAGTCGGTGAGGATCGTACTAGCTATAGCTGCATATTTCGATTACGAGATATGGCAGATGGATGTCAAAACGACTTTCCTTCACGGAAATTTAACCGAGGACGTGTATATGATACAACCCAAGGGAACATTGTTATGTAAAACATTGTTTCCGACAAGGACTAAAGAGATGTTCCTAGTTTATGGAGGTGAGGAAGAGCTCGTCGTAAGGGGTTACGCCGATGCTAGTTTCCAAACCGACAGAGATGATTGTCGATCATAGTCCAGATTCGTGTACGTCATGAACGGAGGAGCAGTGAGCTGGATGAGTTCCAAGCAAGATATGGTGGATGATTCTACCACAGAAGCCGAATACATTGTGGCTTGTGAAGCTGCAAAGGAAGGTGTTTGGATCCGGAACTTTCTGGATGATCTTGGTATTTTCCCAGCCTCAGTAAAACCGTTGGACCTTTATTGCGATAATTCTGGTGCCATCGCACAAGCCAAGGAGCCGACGAATCACCACAATACCAGGCACATAGATCGGAAATATCACCTGATATGAAAGATCGTAAAGAATGGTGATGTTGAGTTATGCAAAATTCACACGGATGCAAATGTTGCAGATCTGTTGACTAAGCCGCTTCCACAACCCAAGCATGAGGGGCACATTAGAGCTATGGGCATTCGATTGCTATTTGATTAACTCTAGTGCAAGTGGGAGACTGTTGGAGATATGCCCTAGAGGAAATCATGTATGATGATATTTCCTATGTGTTTTTGAATAAAGAAAGCCCTTCGACACTATCTGTAAGTGCATCTAGTGCCACCCCTAGTTGGTTTTGGAGTATTGACGACAAATTTGGTTGAGGGACTAATGCGTTTGTGAGAATTGCAGGATAACACAGGTAGTGTCCCTCATTGATTCGGTTTACCTCTTGGAGATGACCCCTAAAATGTATGAAGACATTGACGACAATGGTGGTATGTGAAGATATTCATATTGAAGACTATGACATGAGAAGACATTGAGTGAAGACTATGGAGCCTTGAAGACTGTGTCGCTTCGTTGTTTCCTTTTTCTTCTTTGTTGAGTCATAGGAACCACCGTCGTTAAGTGGGGTCCAAGTGAAGAAAGTCGTAATGATCAAGTGATGCTCAACCCAAATCCTATGTCTTCGAGCGAAGACAATGAGAGCAAATCTTATCCAGAGCTGGATGAGTCAGCTTTGTTTGTAGCCCAAGTAAAGTTGTCGTGTGTGTTTGAAATATGACCGTTGGAACACGTGTCAGTTCCTTAGTGACCTGTGGTCATTTCGGACATATCAGGTCGGGTTGCCTAGTGGCTATAAATAGCCCACCCCCTACACCATAAATTGGTGGCTGCTCAGAGTTAGTGCACGGCTTTTGTCGTTTGAGAGCAACCCACCTCGAAGTCTTTAAGAGAGAGAAATCCTTGCGAGGACAAAGCCCAAACACCCAGAGCCAAAGAGTGTTAGGCATCACTGAAGTCTTTCATCTGCGTAACAGAATCAAGACTTATTACACTTGAGGACTGTGAATCCTCCAGCCGGTTAGGCGTCGCGTTCTGAGCATCCAAGAGTCATTGTGGATCACCGGTGAACGAAGTCTGTGAAGGTTTGGAAGTCTACCTTGAAGACTTACCAGAGTGATTGGGCGAGGACTGTGTGTCCTTAGCTCAAGGGGAATAAGGTGAAGACGCGGTCTTACGAGTTGAATCTCAGCCTCCCTAACCAGACGTACAGTTGTCACAGCAACTGGAACTGGTCCAACAAATCATGTGTCTTCAACAAGTGACTCGTTCTATCCTCTCCCTCCCTTTACTTAGAATTTGTCTTCGTGAAGTCATTGCCTATTTGTCGTACCTGTTTGACTTCATTGCTTGACTACTATCGTTGGTTGGCTTCATACTATCTTCCATCCTGATCCTTACTACCAAGCTGCTATTAGTCTTTGTACTTTCACATTCGCATACTTGACTATGGTTTGCTTGTTGTAGTTTATCTTCCGTTGCATATCAATTAGGTCATTTCTATTGTTTGTCTTAGAAACTTCCACGTTTTGAAGACTTTCATAAAAATCGCCTATTGACCCCCTCTAGTCGATAACTAGCACTTTCAATTGGTATCAGAGCAAGGTACTCCCTTGTTCTGTGTGATTCGGTTTAACGACCTGGAGTTTTAGCTATGTCGACTGCAGGGATAATCAAATCTCCGCTGCTTGCCCCGTGTTTGATGGAACTGAATATCCCTACTGGAAGAATAAGATGTGCATGCATCTTGAAGCCATTGATGTTGACCTCTGGTATGTCGTCAAGATCGGCGTTCCCAAAACTCGTGAAGGTGTCACCCCTGCTGATGTCAAGAAGTTCATTCAACTGGACTCTACTGCCAAGAACATCATCTGTGGTCATCTGACAAAAGGACAATATGGCCGTGTGAGTGCTCTGAAGCGCCGAAGCTAGTCTGGGACTGGCTATCCAAGGTCAACGAAGGCGTCTCAACGCAGAGAGATCAAAGGATCGGTGTTCTTCGCAACCTCTTCAACCGCTTCAAGAGAAACGACAATGAAAATGTCCAGCTCACGTTTGATCGCCTCACCGACATCACAAATGAGCTTCGTGCTCTCGGCGCCACTGAGATTACCAAGCATGAAATCGTCAAGACACTACTGAGATCACTTGACAGCTCCTTTGACACCCTTGCCCTCATGATACAAGAACACCCTGACTTCAAGACACTCGATCCGTCTGATATACTTGAGAGGCTCAATGTAGCGACCCGACCCAAAATCGGTCAAGTCTACGTATGCATTCATCCCAAGATCATGCTTTGGAACTCACAAAGACATTGATGAAATAATCAAAGTTCAATCACACCGAAGTTTATTACACGATTCTCATATCGAGTCTTTATTACAATAGAATAAATTCGGCCAAGGCAAACTCATGAGAAAGAAACTAAGTAAAGCTGCGGAAGCGTAGAAGAATAGCGAGTCCATCCGACTCCAAAGGGCAATCGCCAAGCGCGGATCGTAGCCTCAATCCTGATCGGAATACTCCTCTGCAACATAACACGTTGCAGCCGTGTAGGTTAGCATTTTGAATATGCTGACAAGTCATGAAGAGATAACAACAATAAATTTACTAACACTATATGCAATTTGGCCGTGGAGCTCGAAGTTTCATTATTTTGCGAAAAGCCAGTTTTTCCCTACTACAGTGGACTTGCTTGCAAATACTACAAAATTGTTGGTAGTTATTGAGATGGTTCCGCCAACCAATGTCTCATTCCCAATTATTAAATAAACCCCTCAATTAATTTATTAAGTTCAGTGTTGAGATTTCCGAATACTTCCAAGTTCCAGAGGCTCAAATTGTCCGTAACCGGGGACACGGCTAATCGATTAGATCTTTTCTCTACAGAGGTTTGCGCACTTTACCCGCAAGAATCGTTCCCTCCTTTTAAGTCTTCGCACTTGAGTGTTTGAAGACGGAGACGAGCAACAGGGTCTTCCAAAGAGTTCCTCGACCACTGCCGGTACTCCATCCAATCCTACCGTTCTTCTACATCTCGTAGTACCGCCCAGCCAGAGTCGCAACTAGGGTTGACCAAGCCGAGCCCATAATGGCTTGCGGCTGCACAGGTAAGCTTCCGGTCGATGGGGTATACATCCGTCTCTTCGTGGCTGGGTGAAGCTTTCCGCAAGATGTCATGGCACTTCTCCATGCATCCCGGCCAACCACTGGATTCTCCAGGGTGCCCGTCAACCGTCCTCCACCCAAAGAGTGAATTTCAAGTCCATCTTGATCTTGAAGTCATGGGGTTGTCATCATCTTTAAGACTCTCACATCTCCCTTATGAATTCACTCAACCAACCCGTCTCACGAGCATAGCAAAAATAAACTACTTCATTCACGGGTCATGGTAACAAGGGGAATTGGTTCATCCTACCTCATGATACTACTCAAGAACATAACTTCAAAATTTCACCTACTGCATGCATGGTGGGGAGGTAATTCTAATGCAATAAAAATCATAGGTATTGTAAAGAAACATGATCAATGACTTGCCTTGCTGACGATCTTCGTAAGCTAGGGACTCGTGGTAGCAAGCTTCGCACTCCGGAAATTCTACCGAGGCAAACAATAACCACAATAAGCATACAACATATGATCACTTACATAACAGCATAGTAATATGAAACACACAAAACAAACGAATCAAAACCCAAAGGAAACTCAAAGAAAAACCAAATCAAAGTTTTCCTACTTCAAGCAACAACTAAAATAGTTTTACATAACAAAAATTTTCTTAACAGAACCTAAGCATGGGTTTATGCTACCTAACGAGAAAAGGATTCATCAAGCAACTAGGAGCAAAAAGAATCACTTTAAAATCTATTATAAAACTTCTATTAGGCCTAAAGCAAAATCTAGTAGGAAAAATAAAATAAAAGTTTTATTTATTATAAATAAAAGTTCATGCTCTAAAGTGACAGAAACTAACCTAGAATAATCTATCACATATGAAAAATAAATTTATTTGCTAACTAAAACAATAGGAAAACAGTAGCTAGTTAATTAATTAAGAATAACATGATTCTGATTAAAACTATTTTTTATTAATCCTAAAATGCCCAAATAAATTCCTACGGTTAGGTAATGTCAAAACAAAGTTGTGACAAAAAGAATCACTAAAAATTAATTTTCCTAACTCACTTTATAGCAGATTTACTATTCTGTCTAAATCTAAAATAAAGCAATTCTAAATAATTTTAACATAGCTAATTATATTTTTTACAGAAACTATAAGAAATTTTCAAACCAACAAAAAACGAATCACTTAAAAATATTAAGTAGATTAAAAGATATGAATTTTACAAAACTGAAACTATTCTGTTAAAACAAAAAACTAAAAATAAAACTAAAACGAAAAACTGGCTAATGGGCCTATCTAACGCTTCGGCGTAATTTAACTAAAAAGCGCCTGAGGAAATAAATCGCTTCGGGCCGGTCTAAACTAAACCTAACTAAACTGGAATAAACCGGAACTAAAACCGGATCTTTAAACTAAAACCTAAATAAACCGTACCCCTTCGGGATCTAATCTAGACCCTACGTTTAGATCGAGCAATGGCGGGATCTCCGGTGACTCACCGCGGTGGTCGACAGCGACGGCGGCTCGAGGCGGCAACGCGGCGGCTCCGGTGGTCGGGGACGACAGCGGAGACCTCCGGCGGGGGCGGCGGAGCGAGGGGGTGGGTGGGGTGGTGTCGGGCGAGCTCGGGGGTGACCGGGGCGAGCTCGGGGTGGCTAATCATGGGCGGCGTTCGGGTACTCCGCGAAAAGTGCGTCTGGAGGGAGGAGAGGGTCGAGGGGCGAGGGGGAAAACGGGTCGGGGGGTATTTATAGGCGGGGCCTCGACTTACGCGAGGGGCGATCGGGAGGGGATCGGGTGAGATCCCGGAGATCGCGGGATCTCCGGCGCGCGGCGGCGCGGGTGGCGTGCGCGCGGGGCAGAGGGAGGTGGGTCCGAGGTCTCGGTGAGAGAGGCAGGCGCGCGTTCGGTCGGGCGACCGAGGCGGAAAGGGTTCGGCGCGGGCGCTAGGTCGGTCGGCTCGGCTCACGGTGGGTGGCCGGGTTGGCCTCGGCTCACGGCCGGGTCAAGGCCGGGCCGGGCCGGGCGCTGGCCGGGCCGGGCTATTCGGCCGGGCGCTGGTCTTTTTTTTTCTATTTTTTTTGAATTTTGGAGAGGAGAGATAATATATTTAATATATATATTTTATATAGGACATATATATATCAAAATGATCAGGGGAATATTCCCTATAATTTGAACATTTTTCCAGGGGCAAAACTCAAACTTTATAAAAAATCATTTTTTCTAAAATCCCAAATAAAAATCAAAATTTGAATTCAAACTTTTTGGCAATGTTTTTCATCTGACATATTTGGAGTGTCATGTTTACTCCTCTCATACTTTTTCTCAAGTATTTGTCAGGCATTGATTTCAAATAAATTTCAAATGCCAATTCAAATTCAAATTTCATCAACTCAGAATCTTCTGAAACTTCAAATGCCACTCAAATTCAAACAATATGCATAGATGCTTAGCTATAATTGTAAAACATTCCAAATGGGAAATTTGGGATGTTACAAACCTACCCACCTTAAGATGAATCTCGCCCTCGAGATTCGGGTTAACTAGCAAATAGAGTGCGGGTGGTCTCGAAGGAGGTCTTCTTCTCGCTCCCGGTGGCTTCCTCTTCGAGTGGTGACTCCACAAAGACCTTGCAAAACTTGATGATCTTGCTGCGGGTGACTCTGTTACAGCCTCGAGAATTCGGACGGGTTTCTCCTTATAAGTCGAGATCCTTTGTCGAGCTGTATGGCCTCTAGGGGCACCGTGTCTCTCAACGGAATATCGGCCATGTCGGCATGACACTTCTTCACCGAGAAACATGGAAGACATCATGAACTCCGGATAATCCTTCCGGCAATTCCAACTTGTAAGCAACTTCTCCACGACGTTCGAGGATTTTGTAGGGGCCAATGTATCGGGGTGCTAACTTTCCTTTGACACCGACCCTCTTGATTCCACGAAGTGGAGACACCCGAAGATATGCTCGGTCTCCCGCTTCGTAAGTTACTTCCTTGCGTTTACTGTCGGCATAACTTTTCTGTCTCGATTGAGCTATCTTGAGTCTATCCCGAATCAGCTTGACTTTCTCTTCGGAATCTCTGATAAGGTCGGAACCGAAAAGTGATCGATCTCCAACACTATCCCACAAAGAATGGTGTTCGCACCTCCTTCCGTATAGAGCTTGAAAGGGCCATCTTCAAACTGGTCGATAACTGTTGTTGTATGAGAACTCTGCGTCTGACAAATTATCATCCCAGCTAGACCCATAGTCTAGCACACAAGCTCTCAACATGTCCTCCGTAATCTGGTTGACTCTCTCGGTGCATCCATCATCTGCGGATGAAAAGTCATCTTGAACTCCAGCCTCGTACCCAAAGTTTCATGCAACCGATTCCAAAGCTTTGAGGTAAATTGTGTTCCTCTATCCGACACGATACTCCTCGGAACTCCATGCGGACATACGATCCTGGTCATGTATATCTTGGCTAACTTAGCGCTGGTATAGGTAGTCTTCACGGAATGAAATGAGCTACCTTGGTCAATCGATCAACCACTACCCGGATGGAATCATAACCTGAGCGGGTCTGGGTAATCCTGTGATAAAATCCATTCCAAGTTTTTCCCATTTCCAATCGGGAATCGGCAAAGGTTGAAGTAACCTCGCCGCTTCGATGTTCTCGCCTTTACTCACGACAAACATCGTGACATCGCTACGTACTCGCAATATCTTTCTTCATACCGCCCACCGAAACTTTCCTTCAAATCCAGATACATCTTCGTATTACCGGGGTGAATCGAGTACGGTGAATCATGAGCCTCCTGAAGAATTAGCTTCCTGAGTTCGGGATCATTGGGTACATAAATACGGTCCTCGAACCATATAGCTCCATGCTCATCCTTACGGAACCCTTTAGCTTTTCCTTCATTCATCTTTTTCTTTATCTCATCAATTTCTTTGTCCGACTTCTGGGCTTCACGAATCCTTTCGGCCAAAGTGGACTGAACTTCCAGAGTTGCAACAAATCCTCTCGGAACTATCTCCAATCGGAGATCTCTGAGGCCATCGACTAACTCCTGAGGTAATCCTCCCGCTATAAGAGTATTCACATAACTCTTACAGCTCAAAGCATCTGCTACAACATTAGCTTTCCACAGGTGATAATGCAATCTCATGTCATAGTCCTTGATTAACTCTAGCCATCTCCTCACTTTGAGGTTCAACTCTTCTGCGTGAAAATGTACTTCAAGCTCTTATGATCTATGTAAACATCACAACTATTTCTTATAAGAAAATGTCTCTGGTCTTGAGTGCATGCACTACGGTGCTAACTCCAAATCATGTGTGGCGTAATTCATCTCGTGAGGTCGTGGCTGTGCGGAGGTATAAGCTACAACTTTTCCTTCCTGCATGAGTACTCCTCCGAGTCCACGACGGAAGCGTCACAATATACTGGTAATCCTTGTGTATGTCCGGCAAAATCAATCTTTGGGGCTGTAACCAAAGCGTTTCTTCAATTCACAGGCGGCTTCACAATCCTCGGTCCGAATGTACTTCGTCCTTCTTCAACAGTTCAGTCATGGGCTTGGCAATCTTGAGAAATTCTCAATAAACCTCCGATAATATCCTGCGAGTCCGAGAAAACTACGGATCTCCTTGATCGAGGTGGGTGATCGCCAATCGGTGACCGAGTCAACCTTGGTGGGGTCAATTGCTATTCCTTCTCCTGAAATAACATGTCCGAGGAATCCTACTTCCTTCAGCCAAAATTCACATTTGCTGAACTTGGCATACAATCGATGTTCTCGGAGTTTCTCGAACTAGACATAAATGTTCCTTATGCTCTTCCTCGCTCTTGGAGAAAATCAGTATATCATCGATGAACACCACGACAAATTTGTCCAGATATTCCATAAATACCTTGTTCATCAAATTCATGAAGTATGTAGGGCATTAGTCAATCCAAATGACATGACGGTATACTCATATAAACCATACACGTGGTGAATGCTGTTTTGGGTATATCCTTTTCACGGATCTTCAATCGATGATACCACGATCGAAGATCGATCTTGGAGAATACCTTGGCTCCAACTAGCTGATCAAACAGGTCATTAATCATCGGCAGAGGGTACTTGTTCTTGATGGTCACGTCGTTCAACGAAAGATAATCCACAACCATTCTCAAGGTTCCATCCTTCTTCTCTACCAAAAGAACTGGGGCTCCCCAAGGTGATGAGCTTGGCTGAATATATCCTTTCTCCAATAGCTCATTAATTTGATTCTTGATTTCTTTCAAATCGTTCGGGGGCATCCGATAAGGTCTCTTGGATATTGGGGCTGTGCCTGGCAATAACTCAATCAGAAATTCAATGTCTCTGTTCGGTGGCATTCCTGGTAATTCCTCCGGAAACACATCGGGAAAATCTTGCACCACTGGCACTTCCTCCTGAACAACTCCCGTGAGGGAATTCACCTGATTGTTCATCGGGATATGTCTGGATACATACTTGATCCTCTTCTGCTCCGGAGTGATGAGCAGAATCGACTTCTTGAACACGATCTATGTTTCCTTCAAACTTCGTGAACCAATCCATGCCTAGGATTACATCCAAGGTCCGGGTTTCCAACACTATGAGGTCTGCGGGAAATTTATGGTTTCCGATGTTGAGGTTTGCATGACAGCCTAAACACGCCATCATTTCTCCTCCTGCGAATCGACGCGAAGGGGGCTTCTAAGGGTTTTAGTGGGCAACCCATACTTTTCCACAACTACCCTTGATATGAATGAATGCGTTGCACCGTAATCAAAGAGTACCAATACTGAACGTGAATTCAATAAAACTTACCAACCACGATTAATACGGCTGATCATAGACGTCATCCACGTCAATGTGGTTCACCTGAGCACGAGGAAAAGGGTTGGGCTTCTTCGTTGAGCTTCCATTGCCGTTTCCATTCCTCTGCTTGGCCTCCGGGCAGTCGGTGGCATAGTGCCTTGTTTTCTGGCACTTGAAACAGGTGATGTGACTCAGATCCTTCTGAGCCGGGGGCGAGCAATGTGGTTACCATTGCCGTTTCCATTGCCATTGCACGACTTGTTGTCCCGGTTGCGGTTGTTCCCATTTCCTCCATGGTTATGACCTCCATGGTTGTGATGGGTATGCCCTCTTGAGTATGGGGCATAACGGGCTTCTGTGAGCTCTGAGCTGTACTTCCCACAGCTGTACTTCCGCTTGCGGCTATCAATCTGCTGCTTGCCTTCAAGTATGGTGGCCTTGTCTACCAGCTCCTGGTAGTTGGTGAAGGTAGCCACCATAAGCTGCATACCCAGCTCGTCATTGAGTCCCTCGAGAAACTTCTCCTGTTTTGCGGCATCTGTGGCCACATCATCCGAGGCATAGCGAGCTAACTTGCTGAACTCATCCACGTCTTGCCCACAATGCGGTTCCCTGGCGTAAGTTGCGGAACTCACGCTTCTTGAGACTCATGGCTCCGGTGAGACATGAGCGGTGCGAAAGCTTCTTGGGAACTGATCCCACGTGATGGTGCCGATGGGATAAGTGGCGGTGTAGTTCTCCCACCAAGAAGCTGCAGGTCCATCAAGTTGATGTGCGGCAAAGCGCACCTTCTCTGCATCAGTGCATCCAACAGTGACTAACTCCCTTCCGACCTTGTGGAGCCAATCATCGGCCACAATCGGCTCAGTGCTGCTAGAGAACACTGGCGGATTCAGCCTTAGGAAGCGGGTAAAGTTGTCAACAGGGGGTGGTGGCGGTGGATTGTTGTTGTTGTTGTTGTTGTTGTTGTTGTTCTGGTTCTGGATGAGCATCTGCATGAGGGCATTCTACTGCTGGATTAGCTGGGTGAGCTCCGGCGGAAAGTTGAAACCGGGGTCACGTCTCGGAGGCATCTGATGTTTTGGAGTGGATGAGAAAATTAGAATAGAACAATGGTCTAATGAGAAAATATCACTACCCATATGAATGCACGATCATAATCACACCAATCATTTATTCATCCACTCAAACATGGTTCAATCTCGATTACCAAATATCTCACGACTAATCGAAAATAACGACCTAACTAATCGACGGAAATAAAATAACATGGCGGTCGACTAAATGTCTTCATCAATAATCCTTGCATCCTCTGGTGCGATGTCCTCCGGTGTGGCGTCCTCTAATGCGGCGCCTCCTCTTGCGGCTTTCTCCAGTGGAACTCCCTTCATAATCCTGATCATTGCTTATGAGGGGTCCGTCATCTCCACTCGGAAAAAGGTCTTCTCCCAGGTCCATCTTCTCCTCTAATGCGGCAACATCCATCTTCAGCTTGTCGACTCTCTCCATGAAATCCTTGATTTCTTCTTCATGGTCAAGGAAGTCTGCGTGTGCCTTCTCCTCCAGTTCCGATTCGGCGGAACAACAGCCTCTGTGTACCTTGGCGTTCTGGCGAAGTCTGGATCTCCCGTTTCCTGAGGAGAAACTCCAAGTCTTGGACATATGAGAGAATGGAGTCGTCTTCTACGGTACGGATGATATCTCCATTCCTTGCTCTGCGAGAAACCATGGCGAGGTCTGATGGATCGAGCTCGGCCCTGTACTCTTCTCGGAGATGTCCAAGTGCACGATAAATCACCATGTCTCTTCCGATGATCCAATTGAATTCCGTAAACTCAAAGTCAATAGGCTTTGTATGTCCTCCGAAGGTTCTCCCTGGAATGTGCACCTCGATCCTGTAGCGGGTATCCCTCGGAAGTGCATTGGTAGGCTTCCCGGTGATCGAGGGCAGAGCAATCTTCAGCTTCTTCACGATCTGGACCAGCATCCAGCCGAAGGGCAACGTCACATCTGGTGGCAAAACTCCGGTAGCAAAGCTGGGGTGAACTCGTGACCATCTAGAATGTTGAAAATCGGAGAGAAGTCGAAATGAGCGGGGAGAATTACGGAATGATAAGGATATAAAATAAATAGTCCCTTCCTATGGCTTTCCGATCCTAGGGGTTACGTCCTACGGTCAGCGTGTGCTCGATACCATCTCAGAGCGACCCGACCCAAAATCGGTCAAGTCTCCGTATGCATACCATCCCAAGATCATGCCGGCACTCACAAAGACATTGATGGAATAATCAAAGTTCAATCACACCTGAGTTTATTACACGATTCTCATATCGAGTCTTTATTACAATAGAATAAATTCGGCCGAAGGCCAACTCATGAGAAATAAACTAAGTAAAGCTGCGGAAGCGTAGAAGAATAGCGAGTCCATCCGACTCCAAAGGGCAATCGCCAAGCGCGGATCGTAGCCTCAATCCTGATCGGAATACTCCTCTGCAACATAAGACGTTGCAGCCGTGTAGGTTAGCATTTTGAATATGCTGGCAAGTCATGAAGAGATAACAACAATAAATTTACTAACACTATATGCAATTTGGCCGTGGAGCTCGAAGTTTCATTATTTTGCGAAAAGCCAGTTTTTCCCTACTACAGTGGACTTGCTTGCAAATACTACAAAATTGTTGGTAGTTATTGAGATGGTTCCGCCAACCAATGTCTCATTCCCAATTATTAAATAAACCCCTCAATTAATTTATTAAGTTCGGTGTTGAGATTTCCGAATACTTCCAAGTTCCAGAGGCTCAAATTGTCCGTAACCGGGGACACGGCTAATCGATTAGATCTTTTCTCTGCAGAGGTTTATGACTTTACCCGCAAGAATCGTTCCCTCCTTTTAAGTCTTCGCACTTCAGAGTGTTTGAAGACGGACGAGCAACAGGGTCTTCCAAAGAGTTCCTCGACCACTGCCGGTACCCATCCAATCCTACCGTTCTTCTACATCTCGTAGTACCGCCCAGCCCAGTCGCAACTAGGGTTGACCAAGCCAGAGCCCATAATGGCTTGCGGCTGCACAGGTAAGCTTCCGGTCGATGGGGTATACATCCGTCTCTTCGTGGCTGGGTGAAGATTTCCACAAGATGTCATGGCACTTCTCCATGCAACTCGGCCAACCACTGGATTCTCCAGGTGCCCGTCAACAAATCCTCCACCCAAAGAGTGAATTTGAAGTCCATCTTGATCTTGAAGTCATGGGGTTGTCATCATCTTTAAGACTCTCACATCTCCCTTATGAATTCACTCAACCAACCCCGTCTCGAGCATAGCAAAATAAACTACTTAAATCACAGGTCATGGTAACAAGGGAATTGGTTCATCCTACCTCATGATACTACTCAAGAACATAACTTCAAAATTTCACCCATCGCATGCATGGTGGGGAGGTAATTCTAATGCAATAAAAATCATAGGTATTGTAAAGAAACATGATCAATGACTTGCCTTCTTGACGATCTTCGTAAGCTAGGGACTCGTGGTAGCAAGCTTAGCACTCAGGAAAATCTACCGAGGCAAACAATAACCACAATAAGCATACAACATATGATCACTTACATAACAACATAGTAATATGAAACACACAAAACAAACGAATCAAAACCCAAAGGAAACTCAAAGAAAAACCAAATCAAAGTTTTCCTACTTCAAGCAACAACTAAAATAGTTTTACATAACAAAAATTTTCTTAACAGAACCTAAGCATGGGTTTATGCTACCTAACAGAAAAGGATTCATCAAGCAACTAGGAGCAAAAAGAATCACTTTAAAATCTATTATAAAACTTCTATTAGGCCTAAAGCAAAATCTAGTAGGAAAAATAAAATAAAAGTTTTATTTATTATAAATAAAAGTTCATGCTCTAAAGTGACAGAAACTAACCTAGAATAATCTATCACATATGAAAAATAAATTTATTTGCTAACTAAAACAATAGGAAAACAGTAGCTAGTTAATTAATTAAGAATAACATGATTCTGATTAAAACTATTTTTTATTAAACCTAAAATGCCCAAATAAATTCCTACGGTTAGGTAATGTCAAAACAAAGTTGTGACAAAAGAATCACTAAAAATTAATTTTCCTAACTCACTTTATAGCAGATTTACTATTCTGTCTAAATCTAAAATAAAGCAATTCTAAATAATTTTAACATAGCTAATTATATTTTTTACAGAAACTATAAGAAATTTGCAAACCAACAAAAAAAGAATCACTTAAAAATACTAAGTAGATTAAAAGATATGAATTTTACAAAACTGAAACTATTCTGTTAAAACAGAAAACTAAAAATAAAACTAAAACGAAAAACTGGCTAATGGGCCTATCTAACGCTGGGCGTAATATAACTAAAAAAGCGCTGAGGAAATAAATCGCTTGGGCGGTCCAAACTAAACCTAACTAAACCGGAATAAACCGAACTAAAACCGGATCTTTAAACTAAAACCTAAATAAACCGTACCCCTTGGGATCTAATCTAGACCCTACGTTTAGATCGAGCAGTGGCGGGATCTCCGGTGACTCACCGCGGTGGTCGACGGCGACGGCGGCTCGAGGCGACGCAACTGACGCTGACTCCGGTGGTCGGGATGACGGCGGAGACCTCCAGTGGTCTTGGCGGAGCAAGGGGGTGGGTTTGGTGGAGTCGGGCGAGCTCGGGGGTGACCGGGGCGAGCTCGGGGTGGCTAATGGCGGCGGCGGCGTTCGGGTACTCCGGCGAGTGCGTGCGGAGGGAGGAGAGGGTCGGGCGAGGGGCGAGGGGGGAAAACGGGGTCGGGGGGGGGGGTATTTATAGGGCGGGGGCCTCGACTTGCGCGAGGGGGCGATCGGGTGAGATCCCGGAGATCTCGGGATCTCCGGCGAGCGGCGGCGCGGGTTGCGTGCGCGAGGGGAAGAGGGAGGTGGGTCCGGGGTGTCGGTGAGAGAGGGAGGGGGGCGTTCGGTCGGGCGACCGAGGTGGAAGGGGTTGGCGCTGGGTGGTCGGCTCGGCCATTGGTGGTGGTTGGCTGGCCATTGGCCGGGCCGCCTCATTTGGGGCAGTTATTGGCTGGCGCCTGGGTCTTCTTTTTTTCTATTTTTTTTTGAATTTAGGAGAGGAGAGATAATATATTTAATATATATATATTTTATATAGGATATATATATATCAAAATGATCAGGGGAATATTCCCTATAATTTGAACATTTTTCCAGGGGCAAAACTCAAACTTTATAAAAAATCATTTTTCTAAAATCCCAAATAAAAATCAAAATTTGAATTCAAACTTTTTGGCAATGTTTTTCATCTGACATATTTGGAGTGTCATGTTTACTCCTCTCATACTTTTTCTCAAGTATTTGTCAGGCATTGATTTGAAATAAATTTCAAATGCCAATTCAAATTCAAATTTCATCAACTCAGAATCTTCTGAAACTTCAAATGCCACTCAAATTCAAACAATATGCATAGATGTTAGCTATAATTGTAAAACATTCCAAATGGGAAATTTGGGATGTTACACTCAACACACATGAGTTCCAGCTTTCTGAGAAAAGAGATATCTATGGTCCCAACTATGGCCGAACTCGCGCTTTGAAGGCAAAAGTTGTTTCCTCATATGAAGAAGAATCATTGCGCAGTTACGATGATCCTCAAGACATTGGAAAGGAACTTGCTATGCTTGTGAAGAAGTTCCGAAGTTCACTAAGAAGAAGGGCTTAAAAGTCTTCACGATCTAGCTCAAGAAATGATGAAGCTTCCACTCATGACTACAAGAAGAGAACATGCCACAAGTGCAAGAAACCTGGACACTATATCTCTGAGTGTCCACAGTGGGACAATGAGAAGAAGAAGAAGAGCAAGGAATATGATTCTGATGACAAGAAGAAGAATAAATCTTCAAAGTCTTCTTCCAAGTCCTCATCAAAGTCTTCATCTCATAAGAAGAGCTCATCGGCAAGGCTCGTGCTTTTGTTGGCAAGGAAATGGATTCAGAGGAGGAGTCTCGCTTCTCGGGAGGCGGAGGTGGAGTCTCAAGAGGAGTCCGACCACAGCGTTGCAAGTCCGGCTCTAGCCACGACCTATGTTGCCAAGTCCATCTTCAACATCAAGACAATGACTTCCACACCAACACCAAGGCGATGACAAGGACGACCCTGCTCCCACCTACCGCTTCATGGCACGTGGTGCCAAGGTAAAATCACGTGATGCTTACTTTCAAACATCAAGTGAAGATGACTCTGATTGTGAATCCAAGCCCAGCTACAAAACACTTGCTAAAATTGCAACTGAACAACAAAAAGCTATGGAACATACTCAAAAACTGTTAGACAAAAGCGATGACCTGTTGGACCCGGAAATGACACGTTCACAGTCCTTAGGTGAAGACATAAAAAATCTTCATGCTAAGTACCAAGAACTTGAAAGTCGTCATGAAACGCTCTCAACCACTCATGAAAAGCTCTCCTATGATTATCTTCAAAGGAAGCAAGAGCTTGAGAAATTGAGAGCGGCTCATGAAGATCTTCAAAAGAGAATGAGCCACTTCAAGGCTCAACAGATCAGTCCCGCTCGGGATGGATTTGAACCACCATGTCTAAAATGCCTTGAGCGTGATAACGCTACCTCTGTTCTGAATGTTCCACTGCTTTACTGTTGCATTGTCTTCAACTCTTGATGTGGTAACTAACCCCTCTGCGGAGGATACCACTACTATTGCTGATGAAAATGCTAGGTTGAAGACATTGCTTGAAAGCAGGATGTATAAAAGTCTCGAAAGGACATCGACACTTTGCGATGTCCTCAAAAGCGATTCTCGAACCGAAACTCTAGGAAAGAGGGTGTTGGGTTCGAGAGGAAAATGAATGTTGATGGTTCCTACTTGAAGCCTGAGCAGTATCCCAAAACCACATGGGTTGCTGCAAAGGGACCTTCAGTGGATCCATCCACCTTATCTGGCTTTACCTGTGCTAATCCTATTATCATTGATGAATCCCTTGATGCAAACTATAAGCTATTCATGAATCGTAATGGTGAAGTGTTTGCCGTATATTGGTACTAATCGCAGGAATGGACCACCTATGAAGAAGATCCGGTTCCCAAAAGTTGTCTTGAGAATCTTCCGATGAATGTGATCATGACACCACAGGATGAAGACAAACCCCAGACCTAAGGCGTCATATGGTCCAAAGGCTTCAAACAGACAGTGGACTCACCCGAGTCACCCTAACGCCAATGTTTTGTAGGGAAACCGTACTCAAACTTGTGAATATGAGCGCGTGTCTTCAAACCGCTATGTTCATATGAGTATCATTCATCTCCTGCAAGGCTATTTGCTAGGGCTCCAAAGCCGAAGTTCTCAGATGATGCACTTAGACTCATTGCTTCTAAGCCACCCCTGAAGATGTGGGTGGTTAAGAAGAATTAACTTTCGATTGCGTGGAAGGGTCTCCAGCCGAAAATTAAATGCGTCTGATGCTATTGCTGGGGACCTAAAACATCTTGTAGGGCGCAAGATCAAATGCCCAAATGGTCTCATTATGTATTTTGTTCCTGAATTGTTTTCCATTCATCCTATCAGTCCTAATCTTGATCTGAGCTTCAATAATCCTCTTGCTCGTCAAATGTTTATGCTTCACAATACTCTTGGTGAAGCCTATCCCCCTAACTGTATTGTAGGGTATGACACCTCATGCTTCAGAATGGATTATGGACAGCGGATGCACTAATCATATATTTGGTGATCGAAGTCTTCTCATGGACTCAACCTTACGTCCATCGACAAGAGTCACATCACATTTCTTGACACTTTGGTAAAAGCAAGGTTTTGGGTCTAGGTAGAGTTGCAATCTCAAAGGATCAACACATGGATAAAGTGATGCTTGTTGAATCCCTTGGTTTCAACTTAATGTCCATCTTGATGCTTTGTGACTTGAACATGATTGTGCTATTCGGAAAATATCGCTGCCTTGTACTAATGGAATCGACAAGTCTCTAGTCTTTGAAGGGTATCGGAAAGATGATCTATACATGGTAGATTTCTCGGCAGGTCCACAGCTTGCCGTATGTCTTCTTGCAAAAGCTTGAATCTTGGCTCGCATCGGAGGTCAGCATGTTGGCATGAGGAACTTACACACTCGCCAAGAAAAAGCATGTCATAGGCATCGAGGGTGTCAAGTTCAAGAAGGATCATTTGTGTGGTGCCCGCAAAAGTGGAAAGATGACTAGGGCAAAGCACCCTCGAAGACAATCATGACGACATCTCAACCCTTCGAGCTGTTACACATGGACTTATTTGGCCCTACTCACTACTCTACCCTCACAACAACTGCTTGTCTCTATGGCTTCGTCATTGTTGATGACTACTCAAGATATACATGGGTGCACATAATTCTCTACTAGATCAAGCGCAAGATGTCTTCAGACGCTTCGCCAATCGAGCCATGAACAATTATGGCGTCAAGATCAAGCATATCGGAAGTGACAACAGCGGCCGAGTTCAAGAACACCGGACTTGATCTTTATCTCGATACAATGGGAATCACTCATGAGTTCTCTCGCTCCATACACACCTCAGCAAAATGGCATCGTGAGCGCAAGAACAGAACCCTCATTGAGATGGCTCGAACAATGCTCGACGAGTACAAGACACCAAGAAAGTTCTGCCTGAAGCTATTGATACAAAGATGTCACGTCATCAACCGTGTTTACATCCATAAGCTTCGAACAAAACATCCTATGAGATCCTTCTTGGCAAGAAGCCAAATGTCGCCTACTTGAGTATTTGGAGCTAGGTGCCGGATCAAGGATCCCCATCACAAGTCAAAATTTGCACCTAAAGCTCACGAAGGCTTCATGCTCGGTTATGAAAAGGACTCGCACTCTTACAGAGTCTTCAACCTCTATCTCTACAAAATCGTCGAAACTATGGACGTGCGATTTGATGAAACCAATGGTTCACAAAGAGAGCTCCTGCCAAGTACACTAGACAAAGCTCCGCCCAGCGAATCTATCAAGCTGATGGGAACTGGTGAAATCATGCCTTCTGAAGAACAACCTGAAGAGGACCTTATTATTTATGCACCTAACCAACCTGAAGATAATGCTCAGACTGAAGACAATCCTCCCAATGATGACAATGATCAGCAAGAACAAGGTCTTCGTCCAGTTCATCCTCGAGTTGCAAATGAAGTACAAATTGAGAAGATAACTGATAACATCAATGCACCTGGTCCACTTACTCGCTCAAGAGCAACACAGTTAGCAAATTTCTGTGGGCACTTTTCTTTTGTGTCAATATCAGAACCCAAGAAAGTAGCTGAAGCCTTTATGGAACCTGAATGGATACAAGCTATGCAAGAAGAACTTCAACATTTCAAGCTGAACAATGTTTGGGAACTTGTCAAGCGTCCTGACCCTCACAAGCATAACATTATTGGCACAAAATGGATATATCGAAACAAGCAAGATGAGCATGGTCAAGTAAATGTAAACAAAGCACGCCTTGTGGCTCAAGGATATACTCAAGTTGAAGGAATTGACTTGATGAAACATTTGCTCTTGTGGCTAGGCTTGAAGCTATTCGCAGCATCGCTAGCCTATGCTAACCACCACAACATCTTGCTATATCAAATGGATGTGAAGAGTGCATTTCTCAACGGCAAGATTGAAGAAGAAGTATCGTCGCTCAACCACCTGGCTTTGAAGATCCAAAACATCCAGATATGGTGTACAAGCTAAACAAAGCACTGTATGGCGTCAAACAAGCTCCTCGCGCTTGGTATGATACGATCAAAGACTTCCTGAAGAGCAAAGGCTTCAAACCTGGATCCCTCGATCCCACACTCTTCATGAAGACATATGATGGTGAACTGTTTGTGTGCCAAATATATGTGGATGACATTATCTTCGCTGCACCAACCGTAAGTATAGTGATGAGTTTGGATACATGATGCAAGAGCAATATCGAGATGTCCATGATGGGTGAGCTGAAGTTCTTCCTTGGTCTTCAAATTAAATCGACAAAGGAATGGCATCTTCATATCTCAAGAAAAATACCTCAAAGATTGTATGAAGAAGTTTGGAATGCAAGATTGCAAAGGTTACACGACGCCAATGCCAGCCAAACACCATCTGGGTCCCGACGACAATGGTAAAGAATTTGATCAAAAGGTATACCGCTCCATGATTGGTTCCTTACTTTACCTATGTGCATCTAGGCCAGATATTATACTTAGTGTTTGCATGTGTGCTCGATTCCAAGCGGCACCAAAGGAATCGCATCACTTAGGCGTGAAGCGAATTCTTCGATATTTGGCTCACACCCCAACACTCGGATTATGGTATCCAAAGGGCTCGAATTTGATCTGGTTGGATTCTCGGATGCTGATTATGCTTTGGTGACAAGGTGGATCGCAAGTCTACATCGTGCACATGTCACTTTCTCGCACGATCACTTGTCTGTTGGTCTTCAAAGAAGCGTAACTGTATCACTCTCAAGCCGCTGAATCTGAATACATTGTCTTTGGATCTTCTTCGCTCGACTTCTATGGATGAAGCAAACTCTCAAGGACTATGGCATCAATTTGAAACAAGTACCTCTCTTCTGCGACAACGAAAGCGCAATCAAGATTGCCAACAATCCAGTCCAGTACTCGAAGACAAAGCACATTGAAATTCGTCATCACTTTCTCAGAGATCATGTCATGGAGAAAGATATTGACATCATTGACGTCAACATCAAGAGCAATGGCGAGATATCTTCACAAAGCCCTTGGATGAGAAAAGGTTTTGCAAGTTACGATGTGAGCTAAATATCTTGGAATCCTCAAATGTCCTGTGATCGTGCACACATCCTAACACTTATGCATGTTGATGACTTAGATGTGCAACACACGAAGTAAAGTATATCTTCAATCAATGAAGACTTACATTCTGAGTGTGAATACATTAATGTGGAATTTGACTTCGGAGCGCCACGATAATTGTGCGCCATGTCTGGGTCTAATACTTCCTATAAGGTGGGTAACGCCACCACCAAATTTCTCTGTTTGAAGTGTTTCACTCATGGCGTTATTTTTTCTATGTCTTCACATTTGGTTTGTCTTCAAATTTCAACTTATCTTCATGATTTTCTTCACTATGTTGATTTGATTGCTTTCTGATATATATACTAGTGTTCTGTCCTCTACAAAGATTCACTTATAGCTATGTCTTCCTAGTTGAATCTTTTGAACTAAGTGAATGTGATCGGACCCTAATCTCTCTATGCTTTCTATCTCAAACTCTATCTGTCCAAATCATATGCATTCTATTGAAAGCTGTCAAATGTCTTCTCTGCGTCCTTGTCAAGAGAAGACACAGAGACAAACATTAAGTCTGTTTTAAATGATTCATCCTTATTGTTTGAAATCCGGAGAAGCCGGAACGACCTTCCGACAAACCTGGCGGGCGTGGGAACGTGGGACAACTCTGAGTATCTTGCATGCTTGCCACGTGCCCCTCAGATGTGAACCGCCAGGGGCACCTGCGTAATTGCGCTGTGTCGCACACTTCCTTATAAATACATGTCCCCTGCGGTAAAGAAAACCTTCGTTCACCTCTCCACCTCGTCAAAACCCTAGCGCCACCGCTAGCTCTCGACGACACCGGCGACGAAGCGCTTAGCTGCCGCGACTTCTCCGGACTGTCCTCTCGTGACGCGGACATCGTCCTCTCCGCCGCCGCCAAGTTAGGGCCGCAGTGGATTGAACTGCTCGATCTCCTACTTATCCCATCTAGCAGTTCTTCGTGTGGTAAATACAACTCTATTTTTACCATCTTTTGATCCTCAAAGATTCATCCTGTTTACCAAAATTGGTTTCTGCCTAAACAAAGTTAGATCTATTCAGTATGTATCTCATACTGCCTAGTATATTCACTTAAGCTTCATATCTAGTTAGATTACTCACTTGTACTTATTCACGGAATCGTACAAATCTGGAACCAACTCTCAACATATAAGTGAATGTCTTCGCATCATGAGGTCAATGTCTTCAAACTGATTTATCTTCAAAATCTTCTGAGAATGCATATGACCTCTTCCCCTTCCCTCACATCTCTAATGCTGTCACAGGTACATGTCCGTGGGAGAATCCCTTGGTTCTATCTGCATTCGTTTGTAGAATTCTTACAGCATCACATTAACTCTCCCGAAGCCAGTTCCTGTTTGTCCAGCAAGCGAAAGCCTTTGAAGCCTTTGAACGTGTTGAAGCCATTTAGTTTGAAGTTCATGGCTGCAGAGAAATCAGTAAGGAAGGGTGGCAGACAGCGTCGTGGGGGAACATCAAGAGATTTGCCTGATGACCTCTCAGAGCTTTACAAGACAGATCCTGAAGAGGATTATAATCAGCGCAAGACACGAATCCAATGGATTCGACGATATTGGGCTGAACAATGGTTCAAATACAAGTTCGTGACCCAGGAATACGCTGAGAAGAATGCGATCAAAAGACCTTGGGGTGATATTCTCTTCGAGGCCTTCCACCCAAGAACAGAGTCAAGCTATTGCACAGGTTTCTATCCTTGTATGGTCCGTGGACCTTAGCACGAAAATGCCGACCCATCGTCATTGCTCCGGTGTCGTGGACGATAATCTCTTCAAGCGCAACTTCCAAAGATGCAAAGGCACCGCCAAGGAAAAAAGAAGTCATTGGGATTAGACTTTAACCCTGGTCCCTCTGCTCCCCGTGGCCGACGGCTCACGTGATGCGTAACCCAATGTCATCGGTTCTTTCTACAACCTTGATGGCCTCATCACTCACATCTCACCAAGGTGCCAAAGTGGATCATTCGATGATAATCGACACTGATGAAGCCCCAACTCCTACTCCAAAGCCGCAGAAGCCAAAGAAGGCTAAGGCTTCAAGATCAGCCGCTCCTCCAAAAGCTTCACATGCGAAGCCACTGGCCACTGCACCTCCCCGAAGACGAAATGCGATGCGAAGATCTATCACGTATCTCCAAGAAGACGGAGAAGAAAAAGAAAATCGTCAAAAATACTGATCAGACATTGACTCCTGCTGCCATTCTGCGAGAAGAGCACATTGATCTATCCAATGATGAAGATCTTGCGGATGATGCTCTTGAGCAATCGATCAAAAGCAAGGAAGAAGCAGAGATCTTCAATGACTTGCCTCTCTTTGATGTAGCAATCATCCATAACTTCATTGATGAGTGGTTTGACACCTCAAATCTCAGCTTTGAAGATCTCGCAACTTCCCATTGGCCTCGGCGTCTCCTTCAATGGCGCCATTGCTTCGAGCTAGCTCTTGCTCGCCGCATCGTTGAACTGAAGCACAAGATCGACTATGAGAAAGCTTCGATTCAAGAAGCATGTGGCAGAGCTCAGCGTGCAAGATGTCAAAAACTTCAAGATCATGCTGCACGATCTCAAAGAAGCCTTTCTCAAGAAGCGCGACGAAGCTAAAGGCTCTCGTGTGCGCATGAAGAGTCTGGCTGACAAGTGTGTGCAAGCCTATAATGAGGCTGAGAAGCGCAAGGCTCTTGGTCGTCCTGGCATTGACCCCAGAATGGCTGCAAAGAAGAAGAAGCCATCAATGACCAATCTGCACCTTCAAGGCGGGAAGAACCTCGCATAGTCTTCCCAAGCAGCATGGTAGCTCGAAGCCAAAGGTCAGTCAACCGCCAGAATCAAGAAGACGAGGGATCGCCGAGGCTGAAGCCAGAAAAAGGAAAAATCCTGAAGCCTCAGATGTTGCTCCCTCCAAGAAGAAGCGCAAAACCAAGAAGAATCGGGCTGCTCCCACAGAGCCCTTAGTTGTTGAACCTCTCTCTGCATCTGAACACCAAGAACGACGGATGATAGTTCATGAGCCCTGCTTCCACAGAGGTTCATGAAGTCAAGACATTCCAGCAGCTTGATCCCACGGCTGAAGACATTGGTCACAATGACAATGTTGAAGATGATGTAGTTCTTCCTCGGATCGAACACAACTTGGTATCATCGCTGTTCTCACGAACAGCGAACTCATCGACATTAATTGGTCGTCCTCTGACGCCAATTGCTCAGGATGCATCATGTGCTGATCACCCACAACAATAAGACTCCCCGAGTACTCCCCAACAACAACAAGTCACACCACCTGTGCAAGAAGAAGAGGCTGACTTTGAGGCCCAGCCAACTCCATCTCCAAAGGAGTCGCCAAGATTACGCAGTTTCGCAGAAAGGACCAAGGCCTCAAGTCCCTCTTTCGAAGCGTTCGGAAGGAGAAGTGCACCACCAATCTGTTGCACGTCAAGTGTTTCGAAGCCACTCCGACCGTGAATGTCTCCGTGTCTGAAGCCAAAGCTGCCGAAGACAATCCGCCGTACATCACCGATGACAACCAAGAAGAAGAATGTGTCCCTACTCCCCCCATTACTGAAGAAGCTGTTCTGAAGTGAACGTGCCAGTGCCCGACCCTCCAGCTCATCAAGTGGAGGTTGAAAATCTTGAGGCTGCCACCACCAACACAAATGAAGCCAATGACGTAGTCATGGCTGAAGCAAATGGAGCCTGCACCAACCAATGTGCGAAGCCAATGATGCAACCGCTCACGAAGCATCATTGTGCAGCTGACGCCTCTGTTGTTGCCACTTTGCTCTGCTCCACCACCAAGGCCCCATACAATTGAGCAAGCATACAACTATGGTCACCGGTGATCCTTTGTCAAATGGCCCGTTCTGGTCCCTCCGCCTAATGCCTCTGGTCCTCAGTTTGATTATCATGATGAGCATAGGCCTCTGGTCCAGAAACCAAAGCCAAGACTGCCAAGGTTCCCAGGTACTGCCACCTCTACAGGGTACTTCAATGCAAATGGCTTCAAAGCCCACAACACCTTCTTTGACAGAGCAAAGAACCCCTACTCAAGGCCATGAATATCATCGGATCGTTTCGAGCTATCAGCAGCGAAGCTATTACTCCTGCGTTCTGTATGATCAAGGGCGCATTTTCCCTCATATGTGCCTCGACACTGAAGCCATTGCTGGACTGCCATGCTTAGAAGAAGCACTTGACTGCTTTCGTGATGCAGGTCTGCTCAGCTTTGTGACAGACAAAGAACATTGGAATGAGGAACTTTTGCTTCAATTCTATGCTACCCTCCACATTCACGGCTACTACAGGGATACAAAGACATGGGTTCTCGAGTGGATGACATGAAATGTTCATCATGAAGCCAAAGCTCTTGACGTCATTGAGCTTACAGGCCTACCCACTCCCGGAGAGCTGTTCGAACCTGATTGTCAACTCCACCGCAATGCACTGGAGAGCATCTTCCATAAGACATAGCCCAACGTGAGCCATATGTTGAGCATGATGAAGCCTCTGCCACCTGACGCTGAATACCCAAAGGAGTTCTTTGTTGATGACCTTGAGTATCTGCCTCGCACAATATATCACATCATCAGGCGAACTCTATGGCCTATCAAAGGGCATTCGTCATCTGCAAAGCTTGAAGGAGTCATGAAGACATTGGTCTTTTACATCCTCAATGGCATCAGCTTCAATACACAAGAATTCTTCATCCGCAACTGGTCAGGTCCGGATCGACCTTTGGCCTTAAATTCTATGCTTCATGGGTCATGCGCCTCATCAAGCTACACTCTGCTATCAACTATCAGCCCTCTCTCGCCGCAATCATCTCGATCTTTCTACCAGAGGTTGATATGTCGATTGAAGCCATATACCCCGAGCCCGCCAAGAAGCCTCTTTGTCTTCAAAATGCTGATCACCAAAGCTTCACTCAACCCATGGAAGGAGTCCAAGCAAGAACTCGTGTCTATCCAATGGCTGGGAACACTAAATGCGCCTCACCGCATGCAAACCGAAGCTACAGAGAGCACAATTGCCCAAAGGCCTAAGAAGTGCTCTCGCGTCCTAAATGACCGAGAACTTCTTGTGGCACCGCATCGTAAACAAGACAAGCATCACTTCGGCTCAAGCGACAGATTCAAAGCCTCTTGGTGGACGTCAATCGCATTCGAAATCTAGCCACCAAGAATGCTTTTGTCACTCACGAGACCTGTCGGCGATCATGGAAGAGTTTGACGCTGCTCATTGCTGAAGTAGATCTTCAAGACGATGGCTTCACTGAAAGATTCAAGTTTGACTCCACTCCTCCACGAAATGTTGTCCTACGTCGAACTCCATCCCTTGAAGACTCTGACTATTCTTCCTCCACGGCAACTGTGAATGCCAAAGTGATTGATGATGAAGACGATGCTACTTCACCGCCCCCTACTTCTGCACGCATCGACACTGCACCAAGTTCGCTCACTACCAAACAACAACGACAACCCTCTGCTTCACCTACTCCTCATGGGAAAGAGTAGATGCTCTATGTCTTCAAACCTTTTGGTCCTTACTGACAAAAGGGGGAGAAGCATATGAGTTTGATAGTCTTCAAGCGGGTTCATATGGGCGGTTGCTTTATATTTTGCCTAATGTTTACAACTCTCACTTTTGATACATTTGGTTCTTTGAGTTGTAAAATTAAACTCGATGGTCGTCTGCTACTTATTTGCTTTTCTATGATGTGACGATAAATTCCGCATGTGCGATGATAACTTCCGCACTTAGATCATTCTGCAGACGTCCATTTTTCATTATGCATGTCATTCTCTTAGTTATATCATCTCATGCATGATGAATTATCTTCATAAGTTGAAGAGGATCTCCACAAGTACAACCTGCCATGTGCATTTGCATTCCAAAAGCAAATTACTTATATGCACATCTTCAGGGGGAGCCTTTGCCACTTACGAAGACAATACCCTATCCTTTACAATTTCACATACTTTATCCCCGTTGAAAACTTCAACCAGTTTGTCATCAATCACCAAAAAGGGGGAGATTGTAAGTGCATCTAGTGCCACCCCTAGTTGGTTTTGGAGTATTGACGACAAATTTGGTTGAGGGACTAATGTGTTTGTGAGAATTGTAGGATAACACAGTAGTATCCCTCATTGATTCGGTTTACCTACCGGAGATGACCCCTAAAATGTATGAAGACATTGGCGACAATGGTGGTATGTGAAGATATTCATATTGAAGACTATGACATGAGAAGACATTGAGTGAAGACTATGGAGCGCTTGAAGGTCTGTGTCGTTTCATTGTTTCCTTTTTCTTCTTTGTTGAGTCATAGGAACCACCGTCTTTGTTAAGTGCGGTCCAAGTGAACAAAGTCGTAATGATTGAAGTGATGCTCAACCCAAATCCTATGTCTTCGAAGCGAAGACAATGAGAGCAAATCTTATCCAGAGCTGGATGAGTCAGCTTTGCTTGTAGCCCAAGTAAAGTTGCCGTGTGTGTTTGAAATCGACCGTTGGAACACGTGTCGGTTCCTTAGTGACCTAGGGTCATTTCGGACATATCGGTCGGGTTGCCTAGTGGCTATAAATAGCCCACCCCTACACCATAAATTGGTTGTCTTTGCCGAGCTAGTGCACGGCTTTTGTCGTTTGAGAGCAACCCACCTCAAGCCTTTGAGAGAGAAATCCTTGCGAGGACAAAGCCCAAACACCCAGAGCCAAAGAGTGTTAGGCATCATCAAGTCTTTCTGTCTCAAGTGACACGAAGACTTATTACACTTGAGGACTGTGAATCCTCCAGCCGGTTAGGCGTCGCGTTCTGAGCATCCAAGAGTCATTGTGGACCTTCCGCTGCATATCAATTAGGTCATTTCTATTGTTTGTCTTCGAAACTTCCACGTTTTGAAGACTTTCATAAAAATCGCCTATTCACCCCCCCTCTAGTCGATAACTAGCACTTTCACTATCAATGATGTGTATCAACAAGTACGTGACTTGTTTGTGGGACTATGCATTGTATGATGACTGTCCTAAAAGTTCCCTAGTCGAAAGGGCTGTGTGGACGCGCAGCCGACTAGACTAGCATATGACATGGTCGATGGCTTGGTCTCACTAGCCATGGAGCATTGGATGCTAACCGGATAATATGGACTCGGAAGGATCTGGTCAGATTCGACGTAGTCAGATCCGAGCTGAGATAAGGTCCAAGTCGGACAGACCCAACTATGAGACGCAACGATATGTCATCTGTGAGTCTCTAGTACAACATACGTTCTATGTCCTAAGACCTGAGCTGGCGCATGTACTCGGGATGGTGACAGACTTGCTTTGGGCCAACCAAACGCTACTCCATGACTGGGTAGTTATAAAGGTAGGTTTCGGGCTTGTCCAGACCCATGCTATGAGACATGGTCGAGCAAGATGGGATTTTCCCCTCCGATCAGGAGAGATATACTCTGGGCCCCTCATGTGATCCGACCAAGATAAGCATGTCCATGCGATTAGGATTATGAGATAATCCGGTTTGTGGTCGGCATCACTTGAACGAGAAAGAGGTCGGGCTAGCACAAGGATGATAGACTCGCCTTGAGCCCGACAACATATATCATGAGTCAAAGGGAACAGAAGTGTGATGTGTTGTACAGGTTCGCCAACCAACTTCATTGTTTACTTGGTGGTCGGCGCGCCTTGCTAGAGGCCACTACCAACCGAGCAGGTCGGAGGTGATCCGACCTGCGACCAAGCCGACTTGAACCTAAGGGGTCGCGCACTTAAGCGAAGGAACCTGTGAGGCCCGTTCTGACTCCACGAGTCAGAAGTGATCCTACTCGGACTCGGAACCAGGCCGAACAGATTTTGGGCTTTAGGGTCCATGCGAGGCCCAAGTGTTGAGCCTGCGACGGACGCCTATATAAAGTGGGGTGCACTTGCGCCTCTCCGGCGAACCTGTAAGAGGGATCCGATGACCGGCTGTTCAAGGGAGATCATATGAGGAGGAGGCAATCCACGCGGACGTGCTGCCCCAACTCCTCTTCCGCTGCACGGCACTGCGCATCTAGTGGTAACGATCTGTGATCCATCTCCCGTAGCATGTTCTTGGTTGTTTTGTGCGTAGGAAAATTTTATTTGCAGTCGACGCACCCTACCGTAGATCCCAACACTAGGCAATTCTTTCTTATGATGTTTTCTACTCGACTTAGAAAACTTAAACTCATGAGATTCATCACCAAAGCTGACACCGAGGTTTGTTTCTCACAATCTATTTTACCATTAACGGTGTTCAAGAAATGTCTATCAAAGATAATGGGACAAAAGCCATCTTGTGGGGAACCAAGAACTAGAAAATCAGTAGGATGTTTTATTTTCCCACACAAGACTTCAACATCTCTAACAATCCCAAGTGGCGTGATGGTGTCTCTATTAGCAAGTTTAATAGTAACATATATGTCCTGTAGTTCAATGGGTGCTATGTCATCCATAATTTCTTGATATAAGGTAAAAGGGATAGCACTCACGCTAGCACCCAAGTCACATAAACCATGATAACAATGATCTCCTATTTTAACTGAGACAATAGGCATGGCAACAACAGGTCTATGTTTATCTTTTTCATCAGGTTTGGCAATTCTAGCAACTTCATCACAGAAGTAAATAACATGCCCATCTATATCTTCTACCAAGAGATATTTAACCATAGAAACACTAGGTTCTACTTTGATTTGTTCCGATGGTTTAGGTGCTCTAATATTGCTTTTATTGACCATGGTTGAAACCTTAGCATGTTCCTTTATCCTAACATGAAAAGGTGCTTTTTCAATATAAGCAGTAGGTACAACGGGATCAATATTATAAATAATAGTTTCATCTTTGGCTCTTATCGGTTCTTTAACTTCTTCTTTAATAGGGGGATGATATTTAAACCACTACTCCTTAGGGAGATCCACATGAGTAGCAAATGATTCACAAAAAGAGGCTACTATCTCAGAGTCAAGTCCATATTTAGTGCTAAACTTTTGAAAAACATCAATATTCATAAAAGATTTAACACAATCAAACTCAAGATTAATACCTGACTCTTTACCTTCGTCGAGTTCCCAATCTTTGGAGTTGCGTTTAATTCTTTCTAAAACATCCCACCTGAATTCAATAGTCTTCTTCGTAAAAGAACCAGTCCAAGAAGTATCGAGCATGGATTGATCATCATGAGAAAGTCGATCATAAAAATTCTGAATGATAATTTCTCTAGAGAGCTCATGATTGGGGCATGAATATAACATTGACTTAAGCCTCCCCCAAGCTAGAGTGATACTTTCTCCTTCACGAGGCCAAAAATTATATATATAATTCCGATCACGATGAATTAGATGCATATGATAATTTTTTTGGTGAAATTCCAATTTCAATTGATTCCAGTTCCAAGGTCCAATATCATCGCATAGCCTATACCATGCCAATGCTTTTCCCTTAAAAGATAAAGGGAAAACCTTCTTCTTTGCTTCACCTCTGGGTAAACCTGCAAGCTTAAATAATCCACAAATTTCATCCACATATATTAAGTGCATATCAGGATGTTCGGTTCCATCTCCTTCATAAGGATTAGCTAGCAGTTGTTCTATCATATCCGACGGAATTTCATAACCAATATTTTTAGTAGGTGCAGTAGGTTAAGGGGCGATTAATTGTGGTTCTGGTCGAGGTGAAGTTATCGCGAACAAACCCCTCAAACGATTGTTCTCCATAGTAACAAGTGACAATAAATTTCAGCACGTAGTAATAATTTTTCCCTTACTAATTTCCACTTACCAAGAGCGCTTCACTCCCCGGAAACAGCGTCTGAAAAGATCCTTGATGACCCACAAGTATAGGGGATCAATAATAGTCCTTTCTATAAGTAAGAGTGTCGAACCCAACGAGGAGAAGAAGGAAATGACAAGTGGTTTTCAACAATGTATTCTCTGCAAGCATTGAAATTGTCGGTAGCTAGTAGTTTGATAGCAAGATAATTTGTAATGAGCAAGTAACGGTAACGGTAAATAATGGGTAGCAAGGTAGCCCAATCCTTTTGTGGCAAAAGACATGCCAAAACGGTCTCTTATGATAAGCAAAGCGTTCTTGAGGGTACACGGGAATTTCATCTAGTCACTTTCATCATGTTGGTTTGTTTCGTGTTCGCTACTTTGATAATTTGATATGTGGGTGGACCGGTGCTTAGGTGCCATTCTTACTTGAACAAACTTCCTACTTATGATTAACCCCCTCGCAAGCATCCACAACTACGAGAAAAGTATTAAGATTAAATTTAACCATAGCATTAAACTTTTGGATCCAAATCAGTCCCTTACGAAGTAGCGCATAAACTAGGGTTTAAGCCTCTGTCACTCTAGCAACCCATCATATAATAACTACTCCACAATGCATTCCCTTAGGCCCTAATAAGGTGAAGTGCCATGTAGTCGACGTTCACATGACACCACTAAGGGAATCACAACATACATATCATCAAAATATCAAACACATATCAAGTTCACATGATTACTTGCTATAAGATTTCTCCCGTGACCTCAAGAACAAAACTAACTACTCACAAATGATAATCATGCTCAAGATCAGAGGGGTATTAAATAGCATAATGGATCTGAACATATAATCTTCCACCAAATAAACCATATAGTAATCAACTACAAGATGTAATCAACACTACTAGTCACCCACAAGTACCAATCTAAGGTTCCGGTACAAAGATTGAACACAAGAGATGAACTAGGGTTTGAGAGGAGATGGTGTTGTTGAAGATGTTGATGGAGATTGCCCTCCCGAAGATGGGAGAGTTGTTAGTGATGATGATGACGATGATTTCCCCCTCCGGGAGGGAAGTTCCCCTGACGGAATCGCTCCGCCAGAGGGCAATAGTGCTCCTGCCCAGGTTCCGCCTTGAGACGGTGGCGCTTCATCCCGAAAGTCCTCTCCTGATTTTTTTTCTAGGTCAAAATGACCTATATACCAGAAGATGGGCACCAGACATGGGCCAAGGAGGGCACAACCCACCAGGGCGCGCTTGGGGCCCCTGGCGCGCCCATGTGGGCTGTGCCCACCTGGTGGGCCCCCTCTGGTAGTTATTTGCTCCAATAATTCTTAAATATTCCGTAAAAAAATCTCCATGAAGTTTCAGCTCATTTGGAGATGTGCAGAAGAGGTAACTCTGACGTAGCTTTTTCAGGTCGGGAATTCCAGTTGCCGGTATTTTCCCTTCTTGTGTAAACCTTGCATATTATGAGAGAAAAGGCATTAGAATTACTCCATAAAGCATTATTATGCATAAAAACATTATAAATAACAGTAGGAAAACATGATGCAAAATGAACGTATCATCATGCCCCTTTCTGTCACTGGGATTGAGCACCGCAAGATCGAACCCATTACAAAGCACCTCTCCCATTTCAAGAAAAATCAATCTAGTTGTCCAAACCAAATCAATAGATTGGAGAGAAATACGAAGCTATAGTAATCATGCATACAAGAGTTCAGAGAAAACTCAAATATTATTCATGGATAGATCTGATCATAAACTCACAATTCATCGGATCCCAACAAACACGCCACAAAAAAGTGATTGCATCGGATAGAACTCCAAGAACATCAATGAGAACATTATACTAAAGATCAAATAGAGAGAAGAAGCCATCAAACTACTAACTATGGACCCGTAGTTCTGTGGTAAACTACTCACGCATCATTGGAAGGGAAGCAAGGATGATGTAGAGCCCCTCCGTGATCGACTCCCCTTCCGGCAGAGTGCCGGAAAGGGCCTCCATATGGGATCTCACGAGAACAGGAACTTGTGGCGGCGAAAAAACTATTTCGTGGACTCCTCTGTTGGTTTCCAATTTTAGGGAATTTATAGAGGCGGAGTTTGGTCAAATGGAGCTACGTGGGCCCCATAAGCCACCCGGGCACGCCCTACCCCCTAGGGCATGCCCTGGTGCCTCGTGGGCCACTGCTCCATCTGCTCGTCCCCTCCCGAAGCTTCCTGGGTCTCTTATGTCCAGAAAAAAATCACCAAAAAGTTTTGTGGCATTTGGACTTTGTTTGGTACTAATATTCTGGAAAACCAATAAACAGGCAAAAAAACAGCAACTGGCACTGGGCACTAAGTTAATAGTTTAGTCCCAAAAAATGATGTACAATTTCTTGTAAGTGTATATAAAACATTCAAGATTGATACTATAATAGCATGGAACATTAAAAAGTGATAGATACGTTGGAGATGTATCAAGCATCCCCGAGCTTAATTCTTGCTCGCCCTCGAATAGGTAAATGATAAAAACAGAATTTTTGACGTGGAATGCTACCTAACATATTCATCATATACTGTTTTCTTTTGTAGCATGGACACTTGGACTTAAATAATTCAAAGCAATAGTCTACAGTTTGACATGAAGACATAAATACTCAAGCATACAAACAAGCAACCATGTATTTCAAAATACCAATGCTAAAGAAAGTTATCCCTAGCCCATTATGCCCAGTCATTGATCCATTCATGAAACACACTCAACGTTAGCTACATCCAATGCACAAGTATAACAATAGTGCTCTCTAGTTGGTGCTTTGCAAGAGAAGATGGAAAATAAAAACTGCTTAAAAGTAAATAGATAGGCCCTTCGTAGAGGGAGCAAAGATTTGCAGAGGTGCCAGAGCTCAAGGCTTAAATTAGAGATACAATTATTTTGAGAGGCCTGCTTTTCCTGTCAATTAAAACGACTGAGAATTCCCAATATCTTCCATGCTAGACAAATTATAGGCGGTTCCCAAAAAAAAGTTTATTTCCTTTCCACCATTCTTTCACAATCCATGGCTAGCCGTATCCACGGGTGCCTTCCATACCAACACTTTCCAAGGAATTTATTATTATCATCATAGTTTTTTTTCATTTCGGGACTTGGCATCCCTATTATCTGTCACACTCTCGTGCAATGACAAGTGAATAAACATCTTTATGAGAATAACATACCTAGCATGGAAAATATTAGCCACCCCCTACCGCTTCATGAGCGGTAAGGGCACACAAAACATTTTTTTGAATTCTTAGAGTTGGCACATGCAAATTTACTTCGGCATGGAAATACCGCATATAGGTAGGTTTGGTGGACTCATTTGGCACAACTTTGGGTTTAAGGAGTTGGATGCACAGGCAGTATTCCCGCTTAGTACAAATGAAGGCTAGCAAATAGATTGAGAAGCAACCAACCAAAAAGCAAAAATGGTCATAAACATGCATTGAACATAAATAACACTGAATAATGCACCATAAGTAGGATGTAACTTCGTTGCATAACTATTGACTTTATGCGCATGCATAGGGAATCACAAACCTTACAGCAATATCCGTACTAAACCACAATTACTCACCGACATGACTCACATATTACCATCTCCATATCGCAAAACTATTTCAAGGAATCAAACTTATCATATCCAATGATCTATATGAAAGTTTTTATTATATCCATCTTGAATATTCATCACTTTGGGACCACATTCATATCTTGTGCAAATTACCATTACTATTATCATCTCTCAAAAAGATATAAGTGAACCATAAGAGTACAAGTATTTCTTCAAAATTTAATCACCGCCAGGCTCAAAAAGATATAAGTGAAGCACTAGAGCAACTGCCTAGCTCAAAAGATTTAAGTGAAGCACATAGAGTATCCAAACATATCATGATGAACATGTGGCTCTCTCAAATAAGTGTGTCCATCAAAGATGATTGTGTCAAACTAAAAAGAAAGCAAAACAAAGACTCATATAATACACAACGCTCCAAGCAAAACTCATGATATGTGACGAATAAAAATATAGCTCCAAGTAAATTTACCGATAGTTGGTAGAAGAAAGAGAGATGCCTTTCGGGGCATCCCCAAGCTTAGTTGCTTGGGATTCCTTGAATATTTCCTTGGGGTGCCATGGGCACCCCCAAGCTTAGTCTATTGCCACTCCTTATTCCTCAATCCATCGTGATCTCACCCAAAACTTGAAAACTTCAATCACACAAAACTCAACAAAACCTCGTGAGATCCGTTAGTATAATAAAGAAAATCACTACTTCAAGCACTGTTGAAAACCGATTCATCTTTTATTTTTGCATTCTACCTACTGTATTCTAACTTCTCCATGGCTTATACCCCCCGATACAATCCATAGTTCCATCAAAACAAGCAAAACAATGCATAAAAACATAATCTATCAAAAACAAAACAATTTGTAGTAATATGAACATTGACCATACTTCTGTAACGCCAAAAACTCTAAAAAAATAGGAAAACATGGAAAATGTGTATACCAATCATGTGTAAAAAATTCAGAATTTTTTGTCTCTCCAGCGTTTTTTAACAATTCTGCTACTGGACGTAAAAGTTTCTGTTTTTGCACAGAATCAAAGCAACTATCAACCAAATCATCTGAAAGGCTTTACTTGGCACAAACACTAATTAAAACACAAAAACACAACCATAACAGAGGCATAATTGTGTGCTTATTAAAAACAGAAAAGAAACAAAAATTAAAAGATAAATTGGGTTGCCTCCCAACTAGCGTTATTGTTTTACGCCCCTAGCTAGGCAGAACGCATAGTTTCAAGTATAGTCATCTTTCTTCTTCTTTTCCAAAGAGGTGTTTTCATCAGGAGGCTTTTCAAAGGTAATATGAAACACATCGTCCATATAAATTTTAGCGTTAGCAAATTTTGCATCCGTAAATCCCTCTTGATTACAGGCTACAATCCAAGAATATTGCTTATTAACACTATTGAAAACTTGTTGGATTATATTCAAAGGAGGGACTTCCTTTTTAGTAATCTCATAAAAGATGTGGTCATTGCAAAAAAAATACGTCAACAAGTAATCACTATTATATAGGATCTCATATATTACCGTTTTTTCATGGTTCATACCATAAAAATCAAAGATCTCTCTATCTTCTCACACTATGTGATCAAATTCATTCATGAGAACAAGGGTAGCTATTTTCTTAGATCTAGGATTTTTTATAACTAGCATGTAACATCCCAAATTTCCTATTTGGAATGTTTTACAATTATAGCTAAGCATCCTATGCATCCTGTTTGAATTTGAATGCCATTTGAAGTTTCAGAGCAATTTGAGTTTTGAATTTGAATTTCAAACTTTGGCATGTGGGAAACATTTCAAAAAAACTAAGCCTGATAAATACTTGATCAAAAGTAAGAGAGGAGCAAACATGACACTCCAAAAATATCAGAGGAAACATTGCCAAAAGATTTGGATTCAAATCTGAAATTTATTTGAATTTGAAAAAATAGATTTTTATGAAGTTTGGATTTTGCCTTTGGAAAAATGTTCAAATGAAAGGGAATATTCCCCTGATCATTTTGGTATATATATACCCTATATAAATTATTTATAGATTTGGTTTTATTTTTGTTTTAGTTTTATTTAAAAAAAATAAAAGAAAAACCCCAGGCGCCACCAAACCACCCCAGCCCGGCCAGCCTCACCCTCACCTCGGCCCCGACCCCCCCTGGCCCAAGCCAACCGGCCGAGCCGGCCCAAGCTGGCCAGCCAAGACACCTCGCCCTCGCCTGAAAGGCCTAGGCCTCGGCCACCCGACCTCGCCTCTCTCTCTCCCGACCCGTGGGACCCGCCCGTCTCCTTCCCCCCTCACGCCACGAGCTCGCTGAGATCGACCGGATCCCGAAGGATCCGGATCCCCGACCGCCCGATGCCCTTCCGGCCACCTCACCCCACTGGCTATAAAAGCGAGTCGCCAGACCCCATTCCCCCTAGCCTCGCCGGGACCCCTCTCTCTCTCCTCCCGAGCTCACGGAGACCCGAGCTTCTCCCGCGCCATTGTTGCCGCTGGCCGACGCCTGGTGCACCCGACCCCCCCAACACCATCAACCCTTCCCGACCCGTGCGCGTCTTCCCGACGAGTCGCCGGAGCTTCGCCGACGTCCGGACGCCGAAGCACTTTCGCCCGCAGCCGTCGCCGGAGTCCGGTAAGTCACCGGCCTCACCTCCCCACCGTCCGATCCTAGATCTAGGGCTAGGATTAGACACCCCGAAGGGTTAGGTTTTAGTTAGAAAACCGGCCGGTTCCGATCGGTTTATTTATTAGTTAGGTTTTATTTTTTTACCGGTTCGTTTAGTTTAAACCTAGGGCCCGTTTAGGCTATCTAACGCACAGGGCACAGTATAGGCCCATTAGGCCTTTTTCTTTTATTTTGATTTTCTGTTTTAGCCGAATAGTTTCAGTTTTCAAAAATGTATATCTTTTATTCTTCTTAATATTTTTGAGTGATTCTTTTTTTGTTGGATTGCAAATTTTATGTAGCTTCAGAAAAATATATATTTAGCTATGTTAAAAATAATTAAAAATGCTTTAATATTGTTTTAGCCAGAATAGCAAATCTGCTATAACTTTAGTTAAAAAATTATTTTTGCATGATTCTTTTTGTCACCACTTTATTTTGACATTGCCAAACTCTAGAAATTAACTTTGGTATTTTAGGATTAATAAATAATTAGTTTTAGACAGAATCCTATTAATCCTAATTAATTAACTAGTTCCTGTTTTCCTAATTAATTAATTAGTAAATTAATTTATTTTTAACTTGTGATTAGTTATTCTAGGTTAGTTTCTGTCACTCCATTAGATGAACTTTTATTTATAATTAATAAAAGTTTTAAATTATTTTTCTTAATAGAAATTGGATTAGGCCTAAAATGAGTTTTATAATAGCTTTTTAATTAATTCTTTTTGCACCTAGTTGCTTAGTGAAACCTTTTCTGTTAAGTTAACTTAAAAACATGATTAGGTTATATTAAGGAATTTTTGTTATATAAAAAAACTATTTTGTTATTGTTTGGAGTAGGAAAAACTTTGAATTGGTTTCTTTGAGTTTTTCTTTTGGATTTGGTTTTGATTGTTTTGTTGTGCTATGTTACTATTGTTATCTTGTGTGATCCTCTTGCTTTGTGCTTATTGTGTTATTGTTTGTCTCGGTAGAGTTTCCTGAGTGTGAAGCTTGCTACTACGACTCTTTAGCTTACGAGGATCATCGGAAGGCAAGTTTTGATCATGTTATTTCTATACCTATGTTTTTGTGCATTAGTAGTTGTCACCACCCCACCATGCATGCAGTAGTGAAATCTTGAAGTCATTAAACTTGAGTAGTATCATGTGGTAGGATGAACCAATCCCCTTGTTACCATGACCCGGGACGTAGTAGTTATTTTGCTATGCTCAGAGACGGGATTTGGTATGAGTGATATTCATAAGCAAGATGTGAGAGTCAATGATGATGATAACCCCATGAACTACAATGATCAAGATGGACTTGGAAAATCACTCTTTGGGTGGAGGACGGTTGACGGGCACCTGGAGCACCCAGTGGTGGCCGGGATGCATGGAGAAGCGCCATGACATCCTGCGGAAAGCTTCACCCAGCCACGAAGAGAAGGATGGATGCCCCATGACCGGAAGCTTACTGTGCAGCCGCAAGCCATTATGGGCTCTGGCTGGGTTGACCCTAGTAGTGACGCTGGTGGGCATTACTACGAGAAGTAGACGAGCGGTAGGATTGGATGGGTACCGGCGGTGGCGGAAAGAACTCTTTGGAAGACCTGTTTCATCTGTCCCGCCTTCAAACACCATGAAGTGCGAAGACTCTAAAGGAGGGAATGATTCTTGCGGGAAAGTGCAAACCTCTCAGAGAGGTTTTTAAACCTAATCGATTAGCCGTGTCCCGATTCTGGACATTTGAGCCTCTGGAACTTGGAAGTATTCGGATATCTCAACACTAAAACTAATGAATTAATTTGAGGGTTTATGACTTAATAATTTGGGAACGAGATTTTGGTTGGCGGAACCATCTCAATAACTACCAACAATTTGTAGTAATTTGCAAATAGTCCACTGTAGTAGGATAAAATTGGCTTTTCGCAAAATGATGAAACTTAGAGCTCCACAGCCAAAATGCATATAGTGTAGTAACTTTATTATTGTTATTCTTCATGACTTGCCGACTTATTCCAAAAGCTGACCTACATGGCTGCAACGTATTATGTTGCGTAGATATATTCCGATCGGGAGTGAGGCTACGCTCGCGCTTGGCGATTGTCCTTTGGAGTCGGATGGACTCGCTTTACCTCGACGCTTCCGCAGCATTAGTAGTTTATTTCTCATGAGTTGGCCTTGAGCCGAATTTATTCCCTTGTAATAAAGACTCTATATGAGAATCGTGTAATAAAATTCAGGTGTGATTGAACTTTGATTACTTTATCGATGTACTGTGAGTACCAGCATGATCTTGGGATGGTACAGACACAGAGACTTGACCGATTTTGGGTCAGGTCGCTACATAGCAGCTCATTAAACAATCTATGCAAAGTAGGATGAGTACGAATAAATCTTATTTCAGGTTTAAGAACAAGCGTAGAGATAGCTTCAGCATAATTTTTGGTTCTTTTAAGTATAGGAGCATCATCACAAGCCAAGGTTCCTATGCAATCAAAGAACTCTTGGATAACACTTCTTCCTATAACATTCGCTTGTACCATCACAAAAGTTTTAGCATCAATATTGGTAGAAATTTCAATTTTAGGAGTTTTACCATCTTCACTTTTTACCATGCCAAAATCACCCATGATAGCAGTCTCAAACAAGCAACAAGCAAGCAAACAAAAAGGCAAACGGAAAGTATTTCTGTATTTTTGTAAAAACTTTTCAGAAGTGGGGGAGATGAAAACGAGAGGCAAATGGCAAATAATGTAAATGCATGGAGATGAAAGTTTATCCGTAGGTACTTGATAGATGTTCATGATGTCTCCCGGGCAACAGCGCCGGAAATTCTTCCTGCTACTTGTGAACTACCTTGGGATTTCCCCGAAGAGGAGAGGATGATGCAGTACAGTAGAGATAAGTATTTCCCTCAATTAAGAACCAAGGTTACCAATCCAGTAGGAGATCCAGGCAACACCTTGTTAGCAGCACCACCACACAAACAACAAATGCTTGCAACCAATGCGAACAAGGGTTGTCAATCCCTCAACGGTTACAAGCAAGATTAAATTGTATGGTGATAAATAGATAGATTGGACAAAAATACAAAATAAATAAATAAAGAAAAAAACACAGCAAGGTATTTTTGGTTTGAATATACGATAAAAGATAGACCCGGGGGCATAGTTTGAAAATACCATATAGTGGGTAAACAAATTACTGTTGGGAAATTGATAGAAAAGCAAATAATTATGACGTTATCCAAGGCAATGATCATACATAGGCATCACGTCTGAGACAAGTGGACTGACTCCTACCTACATCTACTACGATTACTCCACACATCGACTGCTATCCAGCATGCATCTAGAGTATTAAGTTCATAAAGAACGGAGTAACGCCTTAAGCAAGATGACATGATGTAGACAAGACAAACTCACGTATGAATAAACCCCATGTTTTTATCCTTAATAGCAATGATACAATACGTGTCATGTCCTTTTCTGTCAGTGGGATTGAGCACCACAAGATCATACCCATTAGAAAGCACCTCTCCCATTGCAAGAAAAATCAATCTCGTTGGCCGAACCAAATCAATAGATCGGAGGGAAATACGAAGCTATAGTAATCATGCATAAAATAGTTCAGAGAAAACTCAAATAATATTCATGGCTAGATTTGATCATAAACTCACAATTCATCGGATCCCAACAAACATACCGCAGAAGTGATTACATTGGATAGAACATCAAGAACATCGAGGAGAACATTGTATTGAAGATTAAATAGAGAGAAGAAGCCACCTAGATACTAAATATGGACCTGTAGGTCTGTGGTAAACTACTCATGCATCATCGGAAGGGAAGCAAGGATGATGTAGAGCCCCTCCATGATTGATTTCCCTTCCGACAGAGTGTCGGAAAGGGCCTCCAGATGGGATGTCGCGAGAATAAGAACTTGCATGGCGGAACAAGTATTTTGTGGACTCCTCTATTGGTTTCTCGATTTTAGAGAATTTATAGAGGCAGATTTAGGTTAAACAGAGCTACGTGGGCCCCACAAGCCACTAGGGCGCGCCCTACTCCCTGAGCGTGCCCTGGTGCCTCGTGGGCCATTGCTCCATCTTCTTATCCCCTCCCGAAACTTCCAGGGTCTCTTATGTCCAGAAAAAAATCACCAAAAAGTTTCGTGGCATTTGGACTTTGTTTGGCACTGATATTTTAAAAACCAGAAACAGGCAAAAAACAACAACTAGCACTGGGCACTAAGTTAATAGGTTAGTCCGAAAAATGATATATAATTACTTGTAAGTGTATATAAAACATCCAATATTGATATTATAATAGCATGGGACAATAAAAAATTATAGATATGTTGGAGACGTATCACCCAACCATGCTGGACCAAACTCATTGGGTGATCTGGTTGGTTGCCTTGTCCCTCAAGATGATGGAGGCACCCCATATAGAAAGTGGGACCGAATCGCCAACTGGGCCATGTCAAGGTTTCTGGGATGGCTTTCGGCTTCACCGACTGAAAGTACATGTGGTGCTCCCATGTTTGGTTTTGGTAATTGATGACATTCTTGTAACATCCCAAAATTTTCCAAATTTTGGAATGTTGATAATAAAATATCACTGAGTGAGTTGCTATGATCTTCAGTGGAATTAAAACCTCTTGCGTCTTGTTTCAAAATTTTGAGTTTAGATTTCTTTGCTTTCTGACTCCTATGAAATATTTTTAAACCATATTCAATACTATGGAGTGAGAATAAAAGGACTTTCTCAAATGTGGTGGATGAATATTTCAATTGTAGTCCATTTGAAATAAGATCTTATTTGGAATTTTAATGCCATTTAAATGTTTCCAATAAACTTAATGAAAGGAGATAATGTGACTTCTCCAAAAATATAATTGGAAATATTGAATATTGCATAATTATTATTTCAGGAATTTTTATAACTCTAAATTGAATTTTTGAGTAATTCAATTATGTCCACAAGAGTGTTATAGTTGTTTGTACGCAAAAATTTAATTTTGTTCGATCTGAAACTATTCTTTTTTCTAAGTTAAAATATTATTTGCACAAGCATTTCTAATTATTTTGATTAAACATTTGTTCACGAAATTGACTATTCCTAGTCTACCGGGTTGAGCCAATCGTATTTTTTTACTAAACCTACAGCCATGAGGCAAGCCCAGCTCTAATCTACACTCTCTATTTATTTCATTGGGCCTTATTTTTTCCACTAAGGCCCATATCAATTTTAGCCCAAGCCTAAGCGTACTCTGTTGTCTTCCTCCTCTCCCCCTAGCATTTGATTCCTTCACCCTTTCGACTTTCCATAAACACGAACATTAAAGAGGAATGCAAGGAGAACCCATTCAGGTGATTAAAACCCAACATTATTGCCTCAATTAGACGAAACGGATCCGTGAAACGTACATGCACAATAGCCATTAATGGCCATATTGAGCTCGCTTGACCCACTCGTTTCGGCCTATCCCGACCTCTATAAAACCCCAACGCGTCGCCCGCTTCGACCTCGTCCGAATCTCTCTCCCACGGGAGTTTTTTTTCGAGAGTATGCCAATGGCATACCTTTGTATTATGGAAGGCAGAATATATGTACAAGAGCCCGGACGAGATGTGTCGTGGAATCGTCACGGCAGATGTCCTCATGAAAGGACTTAGTCGCGGGGCCATCGTACGGGTTAACCTAGAGGGGTTAAAGCGGACACAAAGACACGGGAGTTTATACTAGTTCGGCCCCTTCGATGAAGGTAAAAGCCTCACGCCTAGTTGTGATGGGATTGATGTGATTTGGCGGCTAGGGAGCAATAGCTTCGCCTTAGCCTCGAATTCTCTGTCCTTAACTTCGCCACTGGTCGTCCCCTTATATACACGGGTTGGCCTTGGCCGGTCTCTGAGTCCCGATCCGGCTCATACAAGTCTCGGCTCGGTCTCTTCTCTCTTATCTTACAGCTCAAGTTACAAGACTAAGGCGGTTTACATGAATGGATCCTAATCCGCCTCTGGGCTTTGGGCCTCCTCCGTGGGCCCTAATCATGGATGAGGGTAACCCGGCCCCTTCAGGGCGGTTTACACTTAGTAGTTATATCCCCAACATTAGGCCCCAGATTGACTTGAACCGGTTCATGTGAATCTTCAACATCTCCGTAAACCGCCATTTGCTTGAACCGCTGCGGACGTCATCCTCCGACCACCGCAACAGGCGCCTTGACGTCGCCTTTAATAAAGAAATCCAAACAAGAAGATTCCCTTTTCATTTAATGCTATCCGGAAATCGAGGAGACCGGCTGCCGTCCGCCGCTTTTGACTCCTCGATTCTCGCGCTTTGTTAACTGCCCGGTCCCTTATAAATAGACCGGCAGGCCCTTTCTCTTCTTCTTCCGCTCTTCTTCTTCCTCGCGACGTTAAGCTCGAAGCTCACGCCCGCTGCCGACCTTCGATTGCCGCGTCAGCCCCAGGCCGTATCGCTCGACCGACAAGAAGCTCTTTTAGCGCTCCTCCGCCCGCTCGGCGCACTGTAAGGCTCCTCTTCGAACCCTAGATCCGCACCTGAAGGTCCCTGTTCCTCCTGTAGTTCATAGGTGTTCATTGTAGTGTCCTTATACCTGTCCTGCCATAGCCGTATGATTCGGCCGTGGTACACATCCTGTGCGGCGACCGCCCCGCCATCAGTTTTACTTCTTGTTCATCTTTTATTTTGCCCAGATCTTCTTTGTTTAGGACGCACGAACATTCCTGCCCTCTACGAGGCTTGCTAAGTCGCAAAGATTTTCTTCACTGGACCTTCGGTAGATCTAAATCACTTCCATTCGCGTGTGAAACCTGTTTCTGTCCATACTTAGTAAATTTTTCAGGTCTGTCTTTTTTGGCGGTTTAACTTTTTGATAACTAACCCGTCACTCCATTAGTCCTCGCTAAACCGAATCGGAAACTGCTGCGGTGCCGCTTTAACATTTTATAATGTGCCTGAACCGTTTAACGGTGAACCGTTTTCCTTTCGCAGTCTTGATCTTCGGAATGGCCCGCAATTCGCGGCGTGCAATTGGGTCCGGTCTAAGGCCACCGAGACGCAACTCAACGGATACGTCACCACCGGCGCTTTGGCTGCTAAAAATGTCCTCCACTGGCGGGTTCCGGATGGCGAATGCCCTCCCACTCCGCAAGAAGGAGAAGTAATTGTATTTGTGAAGCACTTAGATCGGGGATTCTGTCCACCCGGATCAAAATTCTTCCGGGATGTCCTTGCCAGTTTTCAACTCCATCCACAGGACATTGATCCCAACTCCGTGTCAAACATATGCAATTTTCAAGTGTTACGTGGAAGTCTATCTTCAAGAAGAACCCTCTCAGAGAGCTGTTCCGGACTTCTTTCACTTGAACCGTCAGACGGAATTTTCTCGACGGTCCCAACACAGTAGCCGGGCGTTTCAATCCGTAAGAGGAAGGAAGCGGACTTTCCCCACGCCAAACACCACAGCCATCCAAAAGATTGGAACCAAACCTGGTTCTCTTCGCCGAACACCGCTCCCGCCAACGAGAATCCTTTGCGGGTTACCGTCCTCACCGGCCAAGAACAATCATCCGCTGCCTTCGTGCTTAACCGCCATGAACGGAAGAACTTTGCACCTCGAGATAACTCCGGACTCTAATGGCCAATGGACTAACTGGTGTGGACCTTGTGCGATCTTTGGGTTTCTTGGGGCATCTTGCCCTTAAGCCGCCGCCCGGATTGATGCACGAATATACCGCAGCCTCAAAGACCCTCAAAGACGTCACGAACTACCAATAACTGAACTTGAGGTCACAGAGACTGTAAAGAGGATGCTTGATGAACCAATCTCCGTCTGCAGCCTAACCGGGTTGGCTCCGTTCTGTGTTGCCAACCAACCGCCTGCGGTAAGGCTCAGCTCACCACTTTTCGGGCCTTTAATACTTTGTTGATATTCATTAATCCTTGTTACCTCGCAGGCTAACAGCTCCTTCTGGAGGTGGACCAAACCGGCCCGAGCTCCGCGTATAAAGTCCAAAGCTACCAAAAAGGCTGGCAAGAAAACCGCCGGGTCTTCTGATCCGCCGGAAGATGAAGAATCCGAAGCTGAGGTAAAACTTGATATCCTTACGAGGGAGCCGCCGTAAACCGGCTCTCCACCTTGTGTTTCTTCTTATAGTTTGTCCCTTTTTATTCTTCCCTTTACTGACAAATTTAATTCCCAGGATGATGCTGAAGCCAGCCATGCCGACCATGTTGAGGTAATCCTTCTTTTTTCCGACCCCTACCTCGTGCCGGTTAAAAGAATTCGTCGCGCCGTTCGGAAAGTGAAAAAATCTCATTCCTATGCTTATTTGAAGACACAAGAGTCTGAAGAGCGCCAGACAACCCGACCACGATGGTCAACAGATTCTCTCCTCCGGTTTACGGATACACCAACCCGGAAGCGTCGTCCGTGAGGTGACTTGTTCTCCTGAAAAACGTTATCCCTTAAAGGGTTTCTTCCGATATCCTCTCAATCCGTCGACCGAATTATCGTGCCTCTTCCAACTCCTCTGGCGGTTCATCAACCACGCAATCGCCTCCGCTTAAAGTTGCTGCAGGTAAGTATCATACCTCTGTCCGCCAATTCGGTGTATAGTTGCGTTGGTCGATTTATCTTACTCTAATTACGAACACCGCAGCACCAAGGCTCGCTGAGTAAAAAGCAAAAACTCTTGAGCCCTCTGCAGATGCTAATCCGGAGAAGACCCCAGGCAACAGGCGAAAATCCTGAAGTCTCTAAGAATAGCTCCGCGAGTTGTACCGAGACGATATTGCTGATCCGCCAGAAATCAACCGGAGGCCCAAGTGGAAACCTCGCATCCTGCTCCACCGAAGTTCGACCATAGAGCGGGTCAGAATCGTTGAACCGCCGAGCCGAGCATGAAGGCACCAAGCCCAAAGAAGACCGCCCGATCCGCCAGCCCGCCAAAAATGATGATGTTATTGTGACGGGCGCTACACCACCCTAGCCAACCGGTCATGAAGCAAAAATACGCCAAGGGAGAGTCTCGCCACTATCAAGAAAGATAAGGGGAAAACTGATCTGCCTTATGATAATTTCTCCGCCCAAGAACTTCACTCCGCTTTCAACTGCCTCTACACAAGCCGTGACCTTGAAGCCGGTCCGTAAATCGCATGAAGGACCGCTATGAGGTAAGGATTTATGCCTGTCTTGTACCTTTCTTGCTGCGTAGTAGCCCCAAGGGTCGGTTCAACTTTAGCATAGTTAAACCGGGACTTAATTTCGTATCCCATACCGAATCTGTGATCAATTAGCCATTAGCCCCCAAGTGCCAAGTTGAATACTTGTATTGAGCTTGGGACTTTATAATAACCCAACTAACGTGCTCCCTTTGTTATCAGAATGAGATATACCAGCAAACCGTGCAACTCAAGGACCTTCGTGCCAACTTGGAAACTCAACAGGCAGAGACCACCAAGGCCAAGGACGAATTGAGAACTGCCTTGGCCACTATGGAACAGCTGAAGGAGGGATATACGTCCGAGCGGGCCAAATGGGACACCGAGAAAGCCGGTTTGACAAAACGGGCAGAAGATCTTGAATCAGCTCTTAAACCGGTGACCGAAGAGCTTACCACATCGAAGCGCCAAGTTCATGCCATGACCTCTGCCATCTTTGGTAAGAAAATTTGCACCGAATACACCTGCTTTGATGTTGCCGCCGGTTTAACTTGAGCTGTTCGAACTCGTGCGAGCAAGCGTATTGCTCATTTGGGCTCGACGCGTGCGGAAGAAGCTCAAGGCCACTTATACCCCGGGATCGAGCAAGCAGTATACCGGGCGCCCAATGAGTCATATGTGCCACATCGTCGACAACACAGCTCCGTCCTTGATCAAAGACACACTGGACCGGCTGTCCATGATTCCGCAAGACTTGAAGAGTTGAAACGGTCCGCGGCCTGGGCTGGCACGCCATCGCTTTGACTCGCGCCAAAGGCGTGGATAGCAGACCTTGATCCGGCTGATATAGCCAAGGGTTTCCCAGCTCAAGAGAACGGTGAAGCCTTTGATAATGACGCTCAAACGAGTAACAAAGGAGATGCGCCTCTTTGGCGAAGTCAACTTGCAGCGAAGCCAACCTGGCGGTTTACCGCTCTTTTTATGACGCAAACAACAAGCGGGTGGAGTTTGTCATTCCGTATGCGAGCCTTGTTCCTCCAATCCGTAAGCACACTTATGCCCCTGATGTTGATCCGGCTGAGCTTATAAGTGAAGAGGCTGTCTTTCAGGCCTTAACCCGGATTGACTGGTCTACCAACGACTTCCGGGCTTTGGGTGATGAAGACGAAGAAGTTGAACCGACGCCAAATGCCCCCTCTTCTTCACGTCAACCCGGCGAGGAAGCTTAATCCGTCGAGCCGGGTGATGCATCAGAAGCTGCTGGCCATAACGTCATGCGAACCACTGGGCCTTGGACGGCTTTGTAATAGAATAGCTAGCACTTTGTTCTTGAACATGTCTTTATACCCTCCGTCTGTAACTTTTGTGCGGCGGTGCTGATACTTTGGTTTGAAGTATTGAAACCTTCAATGTATTTTGCCTGCAATCCCAAATTCTTAAACCGCCACGGCGGCTTGCACCTCTAGCCGGCTGGGGACGCCTATATATTTACATTAGAAAGTATTGAGGTATATGATCGAAACTTTGTGATACCAAAAAATACCTGCCATCGTTGGGCATGCAGTTGGCCTAGCCAAACTTGGGGCGGAGGTTGTATAAACCATTACCGTCAAAGGAGAACAACTCCTGTGTGTATAATACCGGTTTACAGTGTAAACCGTGTCGGGTCATGACAAGCCCCCTGTTACTCCATAATGGGATGTTAACAGAAAAAATCAAACCAGAAAAAAACGCCGAATTAAGAAGGCAAACAAAAGTCAAATAACTGGTATGCAAACCATATGGAAGCAAAGGCAATGATAAAAATCGTTTGCAAGAAGAGGCTTTATTGAGCCTGATCAGATGGCGTTACCATGGTCGGATAGGACCAAGCTCCCTATAAGGTGTAGCGATGGTTCAAGTCAGCCAGGTCCCCAACTGAAATCGTGGCATTATGCCGATCAAGTGGCATTGCAATGGTTCGGGTTCGACCAAGCCCCCAAGTGATTCTATGGCCTTAGGCCGACCAAGAGGCATGACTGGTTCAGACGTGACCATGTCCCCAAGTGATCTGGTGGCTTTCGCCCGTCAAAAGGTGTTGCATTGGTTCGGACACGACCAAGCCCCCAAGTGACAAAAACTTATGAAAAGCAAGACCAAGGGTTAAACCGGAGGCTGCTTTTCGACAACATCTCCATGTACCCAAACCGGACTTTTTTACGTAATGTATACCCCGCTTTAGCCGAGGATCCGGTTTATTGCCTTTATTCATAATATATACATTGTCTTAATATGTACATAAGTGGAGCCGATGGCTCAGGTATAATAAGGCCGAAGATGAGCTATGTTCCACGGCCTGTTGGTCTCCTCCTTTGACGTGCGTGAGTCCTTTCGCTCTCGAACATCATCAGATAGTATGACCCGTTGTGCAGATTCTTGCTGACCACAAAAGGCCCTTCCCAAGGTGGGGATAGCTTGTGCATATCTTTACGGTCTTGAATGAGCGAAGCACCAAGTCTCCTTCTGAAAGGTTCTGGTTTTAACCGCCGATCGTGATACCGACGAAGATCCCTCTTGGTAAACCGCCCGAGCAAGCAGCCGCCATATCTCGCTCTTCATCCAGTCGATCCAACGCGTCCTGCCGTGTAGCCTCGCTATCTGCCTCAACATAAGCTGCCACCCGAGGTGAATCGTGACGGATATCGCTGGGCAGGACCGCCTCCGCTCCATAGACCATAAAGAACGGCGTGTATCCGATGAGATCTGTTAGGTGGTGTTGATGCTCCATATCACCGATGGAAGCTCTTCCACCCAACAACCCGGCGTCCTCTCTAAAGGGACCATAAGCCGGGTTTGATACCTTTCAAGATCTCCTGATTAGCTCGTTCCGCTTGACCATTGGACTGCGGGTGGGCCATCAAGAAACGCGTCAAGCGGATATGCTCTCGTTATAAAACGCCTTCATGACTCCTTGGACAAATTGGTGCCATTGTCCGTGATGATCTTGTGTGGAAACCCAAACCGAAAATCACCTTTTTGATGAATCGAACCGCCGTGGCCGCATCACGCTTGCTAACAGGCTCGCCTCCACCCACTTTGTAAATTTGTCGACCGCCACCAACAGGTGGGTCTTCTTGTCCTTGGACCTTTTGAAAGGTCCGACCATATCCAACCCCAAATGCAAACGGCCAAGTAATTGGAATCATCCTCAATTCTTGGGCGGTACATGAGCACGTATGGAAAACTTTTGGCAACCATCACATCGTCGGACCAGATCTTACGCATCGGCATGGGCGATCAACCAATAGAAACCGTGGCGGAACGCTTTGGCCACCAAGGACTTGGAACCGGCGTGGTGACCACAGTCCCCTTCATGGATCTCTCGCAATATCTCACAACCCTCCTCAGGGGACACACAACGCTGAAACGCCCCTGACACACTGCAATGATGTAACTCGCCATTAACAATGGTCATAGACTTAGACCGCCGAACTATCTGCCGGGCCAACGTCTCATCTTTCCGCAACTCGCCCGGTTCATGTATGCCAAATAAGGGAGCGCGTCAATCCGGAATGACATGCAAGGCCGCCACCAACCGAGCCTCCGGATCAGAATAGCCAAATCAACTTCGTCGGGAAGCTTAAGCGACGGATTGTGCAAGACATCAAGGAAGGCGTTAGGCGGGACTGGTTTACGTTGAGAGCCCAGCCGGCTTAAAGCATCGGCCAACCGTTCTTCCGACGATCCACATGGTCCACCCGATATCCTTTAAAGTACCCTGCGACAACATCCACCTCCCGACGGTATGCAACCATGAGTGGATCTTTGGAATCCCAAGTACACGATACTTGTGGGCCACCAAGTCCGAGTCACCAAAGCATTTAACCCGGCTGAGATTCATTTCCTTAGCCATCCGGAGACCATGGAGTAAAGCTTCATACTCACTGCATTGTTAGTACAAGAGAACATTAAGCGGAGAACGTAACAGAACTTGTCACCTCGGCGGGGAAGTTAATACGACTCCGACCCCGAGCCCTCCAATTGCTGGACCCATCAAAGTGGATGGTCCAATAGGTATGATCCGGCTTTTCTTCAGCGCTTGCAACTCCGTCCAATCATTAATGAAATCCACAAGTGCTCGAGATTTGATCGCCGTCCGAGGCACATACCTTAAACCGTATGCCCCAGCTCTATAGCCCACTTAGCAATCCGCCATCGCCTCCGGTTACGTATGATGTCACCCAAGGAGCTGAATCGACCACCGTGATGGGGTGCCCCTGGAAATACTGCTTTAGCTTCCGGCTTGCCATGAAGACCCCATATACTAGCTTCTGCCAATGTGGATATCTCTGCTTAGACTCAATGAGGACCTCGCTGATATAATAAACCGGTCGTTGAACCGGATACTCCTTCCCTGCCTCCTTCCGCTCCACCACAATGGCCACACTAACTGCCCTGGCATTAGCAGCAACATATAACAGCAGCGGCTCTTTGTCAATGGGAGCGGCGAGAACCGGTTGGCCAACCGCCGCTTCAAATCCTCCAATGCTTCATCACCGGTGAACTCCGCATAAACTGATCCGTCTTCTTCAGCATCTGGTACAAAGGAATGGCCCTCTCACCTAAGCGGCTGATAAACCGGCTTAGCGCAGCAATCCGGCCTGCCAAGCGCTGGACATCATTGATGCACCTTGGCTTAGCCAAGGAGGTGATAGCCGTAATTTTGTCCGGATTAGCTTCGATCCCCCTGTTGGACACGAGAAAGCCCAATAACTTGCCTGCCGGAACACCAAAGACGCATTTGGCGGGTTGAGCATCATCTTGTACACCCGCAAGTTGTCAAAAGTTTCCTTTAAATCCTCAATCAACGCTTTCCTTCGCCTTGACTTCACCACGATGTCATCCACATAAGCGTGCATGTTACGACCGATCTGTTCGTGCAAGCAATTTCAGACGCATACCGATAAGTTGCTTGGGCGCTCTTGAGCCCAAAAGGCATAGATACATAGCGTAAGGCTCCAAAAGGGTGATAAAAGCCGTCTTCTCCTGGTCCTTGACCGCCATCTTAATCTGGTGATAACCGAATACGCATCCAAAAAGCTCAAGCGCTCACAACCCGCCGTACCATCAATAATCTGGTCAATGCGGGGGAGGCGAAAGGATCTCTTTGGACAAGCTTTGTTAAGATCTCGTAATCCACACACATGCGCCAAGTGCCATTCTTCTTAAGGACCAACACCGGATTAGCAAGCCACTCTGGATGAAAGACTTCAACGATAAACCCTGCCGCTAAGAGCCTAGCAACTTCCTCTCCAATGGCCTTGCGCCTTTCCTCATTAAACCGCGAAGAAACCGCTTTTACCGGTCTCAACTTTGGGGTCAACATTAAGAGTGTGCTCACGAAGTTCCCTCGGTACACGGCATGTCGGAAGGCTTCCATGCAAAAATGTCCCGATTCTCACGGATGAACTCGATGAGCGCGCTTTCCTATTTAGGATCCAAGTTGGCACCGATGGTGAATCGCTTGGACGAATCGCCGGGCACAAAATCAACAAGTTTCATCTCACCGCCGATTTGAACTTCAAATCCGGATTGTGCTCTGTAGTTGGCTTCTTTAAAGGGGTCATATCCGCCGGGTCAACATTGTCTTTATAATACTTTAGCTCTTCAGTGGCACAAACCGACTCTGCATAAGCCGCATCACCTTCCTCGCACTCCAAAGCGATCCGGCGGCTCCCATGAACCGTTATCGTTCCTTTATGACCCGACATTTTCAGCTGCAAATAAACATAACAGGGCCGCGCCATAAACTTAGCATAAGCCGGCCGCCCGAAGAGGGCGTGGTAAGGGCTTTGAATTTTCACCACCTCAAACGTCAACGTTTCCGATCTGGAGTCATGTTCGTCCCCAAAGGCCACTTCCAGAGCTATCTTACCGATCGGGTATGCCGCCTTGCCAGGCACCACGCCGTGAAACACTTGTCTTTGGGCGGCCTAAGATGCCTATCCGTTAACCCCATACGCCGGAAGGTCTCGTAGTACAGGATGTTGATGCTGCTCCCTCCATCCATAAGCACCTTGGTAAACTTGTATCCTCCTACCGAGGCGCCACCACCAGAGTTAATCAATCCGGATTGTAAACCCGGGAGGATGGTCTTCTGCTCCATACGATAGGTTGCTCTCGACCAGCGTAGGTAATGCGGGCGCAGCCAGTTCAACAACACCGACCGCCCGCTTGAAGTTTTCGGTCTCGTCTGTCCAAGCTGGTGGTAAAGACGTGGTATCGCCCACCGTTCAACTGCTTTGGGTTAATTTGGTAACCCGATCAGCCGTTGTTGATTGTAACCCCTTGGCTCTGATTGTTACGATTATTCGATTGTTACTGATTACTCGATTGCCTTGCCGCTCGGATTACCACCGAACCTCGGGCCGGAATTTCCTCCACCGTAACCCGGCGGACCACACCGCCGCCGGGCCCTTGATCATACCGGAAAGAATTAGAGTTTTTGTACTCCTGCATAATATAACAATCCTTCCAAAGGTGGTTTGCCGGTGCCTCCTTCGTCCCATGCTTTGGACAAGGTTGATTCAATATGTAATTCAGACGATCCGGATTGTGACCGCCCCGGTTTGATTGCTTACCCTTGCGCCGCTGACCCTTGTCTTGCGCGTTGGTGTTGGCTACAAAGCCCATGTTACCGTTTGCTTTACGCTTGTTCCCTCCATTGCCCGCCGAATGATGTCAGCTGGCCTCGAGTTGTTGTTCTGCTTTTCCCTTCCCCACTTCGTCATCCTCGGACTCGGGATCCTTGGTACTATCGTAATCAGCATACTTTACCAAAACGCCCATTAGAGTGCCCATGTCATTGCAAAACGCTTCATGCGACCCAGCTTCAATTTCAACGGTTCAAACCGCAATTGGCTTCAAGGTTAAGATCGCAGAATCGTGGTTGATCCGTCTCAAGAATGTAAAACTTCCAAACGCTACAGCACCCAATGGGTTGTGGATTCTCCTCCGCTTGGACACAAGCCGCTAAATCCACCACGCATATGGGCTGCTTACAGTGTCTTTGAAATTTTGAATGAACCGGTCCGCATATCGGGTCCATGAACTGATCGAATTAGGCGGCAAGTTCTTCAACCAGGTCCGGCCGTACCTTCCAACATCATTGTGAAATACTTTGCACACGCAGCTTCACCCACATCCAGCATCTCCATGGCCATCTCATAGCTTTCTATCCATGCTTCGAGCCAAATCGGCGAGATAATTGGGCACCTTGCGTGGTCCTTTGAAGTCCTTGGGCAAACGCACGCTATGTAAAGCGGGACGAGGCAAGGCACCCCAAAGAACCAGACGTGACCCCGGTTCAAGATGGTCGGACGAACCGGCGCGAGCCGATGATCCTCGATTGTGCCGCTAACTCGGCCTCCCCTCGTGCCTGGCGCGTCCACTACCACTTGAGCATCTTGAAGCCACCCGCCGGGTTGTTGCCGCGAGGCGGACCACGCCGCGCATTGCTTGACACGGCTGGTTAAATCTGCCGGCCGGCTGTGGCTCCGGCTTGGGCGGGGGGTAGAGTGGATCCGATCCCGACTGTATGAATACACTTCCTGTTGAGCCAGGGCCGTCCTCAGGATCTCCTTAACCCGGCGTGTATATACCGCCTGTGGTGAATCACCTTCAATTGAATCGCCCAACCGTGCCGCAGCCGCAACAAGGTTATCCATCGGGTTGGAGTAGTGGCCGGAGGTGTCTGCCTGCGATGCGGGCGCGCCCGATGCGATGGTGAGGCAGATCTATCACATCGGGCTGAACCGGCGCGGCCGTCCAGTGCCTCCGGCGGTTTACCACCGCGGCGGATTATCGTCCTCGCCCACAGGGTATTGAAAATCTCTTCCTCAAAAACTGAAGGTAAACGGGATTTGTACTTCCTTTTCATGACTTCATGCGACGCGCTCGATCCAAAGATGAGCCTATAAGCTGCGCATCCAAAGCGGCCCGTTCCGCCGCCATCCTCACGCCCGCGGCTGCCAGTCCGCTTTAGCTTTAGTGATCTGTTCCCTCACCTTTGCAGTCTCCGCATTGTGTAGGTCCCGATCCGGCGGATTAGCCTCGCCATGAGCACAGCCAATGCGTTGAAAAGCTCGATAAAACTTGAGCGCGCGACAGTGGCCTCCTTCCCGGCTGCCATCATCACGCTGTTGAACCGGCGTCGTGGGCGCCACGGTCGAAGAGTGAAGCGCCCGCTTGCATACCGCCATGAAGATTCCAACCCGGTTGGGTAGATCAAAGGGGTCCGGAATACTCTCACCGTCGGAACAGCCCCCGATCTGGCCATCTTGCAGCTGGTACAGAGACTCAGTTTCTCCGGCTGACGAATCGTCACCAGAGTAGACAACGGTTTCGCCGCTAGATGTTGATCCGTCCTCGTAGTCTCCGTGGACGACTCCCACGAAAGCACGCCTGACCGCCGGTTTAGCCAGGGCAGGACTCTTCTTCGCCCACGAGCCGTCTCGGCGACGAGGTCGGTGCAGATGTCCGGCCCAGCCCCTGGCTCGCCGATCTTGCCGATGAACACGTGTATGCCTCCGAAGGGACCCGGTATCCGTGATTGACCGAGCCGGCCTCGGGGCCCCGGTCCGCATCGTCGATGTAGAGCTTGCCGCGACGACTCTTAGTCATCCGGCCCACAGCATAGCCTTCGAGTCCTTCGAACTTGCCCTCTAAGATCATCAAACCATCGTGCGATAGCCCCACGGTGGGCGCCAACTGTCGTGGAATCGTCACGACAGATGTCCTCATGAAAGGACTTAGTCGCGGGGCCATCGTACGGGTTAACCTAGAGGGGTTAAAGCGGACACAAAGACACGGGAGTTTATACTAGTTCGGCCCCTTCGATGAAGGTAAAAGCCTACGTCTAGTTGTGATGGGATTGATGTGATTTCGGCGGCTAGGGAGCAATAGCTTCGCCTTAGCCTCGAATTCTCCTGTCCTTAACTTCGCCACGGGTCGTCCCCTTATATACACGGGTTGGCCTTTCGGCCGGTCTCTGAAGTCCCGATCTGGCTCATACAAGTCTCCAGCTCGGTCTCTTCTCTCTTATCTTACAGCTCAAGTTACAAGACTAAGGCGGTTTACATGAATGGATCCTAATCCGCCTCTGGGCTTTGGGCCTCCTCCGTGGGCCCTGATCATGGATGAGGGTAACCCGGCCCCTTCAGGGCGGTTTACACTCAGTAGTTATATCCCCAACAAGATGCGAACAAATCGTCGGGGGAGACACACTCACTACTCCGACACCCACAAGAAACCTTAATCTACTGTCTCATAAAAGGATCTAGAGCTCCGACACCGCCGAGACCGGCCTTCTTCCAATCTTCAATCTCTTCTTGAATGTCATCTCTTAGTTGCAGGGGAGATCTCTGTCTCAACCTGTTGTTGAAGACACGGGCATTGCGTTGCTTCTAGAGTGCCCACGCAGTAAGAATCACTATCGAGTCAATGCTCCTCTTGTACCTCCCAAAGAAACGCCTCCGTTGGTCCCACCACCAGTTTAAGAATGTGAGATTTGCGCTGGGTGTGTGAATGTTGATGTTCCAAGCAGTGAAGCAGGCGTGCCACACCTCTCGAGCATAAACACATTGTGCAAGGATATGATGCACGTTGTCCTCCTCCTGAAGGCATGTGTATCAAGGGGATGGAGCATCTTGCAGACCATGCCGGGCTCGGCGGTCGGAAGTCCACAGCCGATATTGACTGGCCAACCACATGAAGATCTTACACTTGAGCGGTGCCCAGCTACGCCAAATGCAACCGGCCGTCGGGGAGCAGATGTAGCCCGTGCAAAGTCTGTTGTAAGTGGAACTGGATGTGTACTTGCGCGACGCGTTGCAGGGCCACTCGAAGCGATCAGGCTCATCCGCGTTTCTCTCCACAGTGCTAATGGCTTGGATCAGCATGTAAACTTGCATGTGCCCCAAGAAAGTGAGCTCTCCATTGATGTCATTCGTCCAGGCGTTGTCAAGGAGGGCATCGCGCACCGTTCTCTTATTGCTATCTCTTGTGCTGACCAGGTGAGACAGTAGCGGAGTAATGTCTGTCACCGCAGTGCCATGGATCCACCGATCCTTCCAAAATAGAACCTTCCCACCCTCTCCAAAAGTGATCTTGACCAGACTGTCAAAGACAGCTCGAGCTTGCTCATCAACCATGAGGTGGAGGCCTTTCCATGGCCTATTCGGGTCCGTTCTCCTAAGCCATTCCCAACGTACATGAAGTGCAAGAGCTTGAACCTCCAGATTTCTCACACTCAGACCACCGAAGCACGTTGGCCTACATACCGTCTCCCATGCGACTAGGCATTGACCTCCATGACTCTTCTCTTTACCAGCCCAGAAAAAGGAGCACATCCACTTGTTAATATCCTCCAAAACCCAAGCGGGGGGGGGGGGGTCGAGCACCAGAAGTTGATGAACCGGTCTGGCCGCGATCACAGTCTTGACGAGCACCAGTCTGCCCGGTCTTTGAATGAAACCATGCTGCCAGGCCGGAATGAAATGCCGGACTTGGTCAAGAAGTGGCTGCCAGTCGGCACGGGTAAGTTGATTGATCGCCAGCTGAAGCCCCAAGTAGCGACAGGGAAATTTTGCAAGCTTGCAGTGCAGCACCTCCTCCACTCTTTCTTTGGTCGCTACTGCTCGCTTGATGAGGATCACATGCGATTTGCTGTAGTTGATCTTAAGGCCTGAAGCTTCACCGAAGATATCAAATGCTGCTCTCACGAAGTTTAGGTCTTGGTACGATGGCCTTAAGAACAGAGCAAGGTCATCCGCATAGAGGGAGAGGCGCTGGTTCACCGAGATAACTCTGAACGAGCTCAACACACCAGTCTCTGTGGCCTTCTTCATGAGATAAGTGAGAGAATCCATCGCAATAGCGAATAACAGCGGCGTGACCGGATCGCCCTGCCGAAGGCCCTTGGCATGGTGGAAACGTCTACCTGGGACTCCATTGACCACCACACGGGTGTTGGCAGATTGGAGGAGCAATGAGATCCATCTAATCCATCTCTGTCCAAAGCCCCTAGCTTCCAAGACTTCCATGAGAGGCGGCCAAGATAGAGAGTCAAAAGCTTTCGAAATATCAAGCTTAAGGAAAAGCCCCTTCTCCTCTTTTCTGGCACGCAACTTCCGAGCCACTTGCCTGACTAGCAAGAAATTTTCATGAATGTTTCTCCCTTTGATAAAAGCCGACTGGTTGATCTCAATGATCTCTGACATGTGAGGGAGCGCTCTCAAGGCGAGCATCTTGGCGAAGATCTTTGCAATGCTGTGTGGAAGGCTGATAGGCCGGTAATCTCCCACCTCTATGGCATCTGGCTTCTTGGGAATTAAGATGATATGCGCAATATTTAGCTTGTCGAATCCTCTGCCATCTCCCACATACAACTTCATGAGCGCAGCCATAATGTCTCCCTTAATGATTGGCCACGCCACATGGTAGAAAGCTCCGATAAACCTGTCCGGTCCCAGGGCTCTGTCAGCCGGGATCTCCTTTACGACCTTCCAAATTTCCTCTTCCGTGTATATATGTTCAAGCTCTTGCAAGTTGTGACTTGGGATTTGGAGAAAGTTAAGGTCTAGCGAGCCTCTTCTTGTTCCTGCCTTGCCCAGCAAGTTTGCAAAGGCCTCCGAGAACACTTCCTCTTTCCTATCTTGTTCAGTAATGAGCTCCTCTCCTCACTTAATGCAAGGAAGAAAGTTCTTGGTTCGTCTACCATTTGCCACGGCCTGAAAGAGCTTGGTGTTGGCGTCTCCGTCCTTCAGCCAACGGATCCTCGATCTCTGCCTGTCAATGGTGCGCTCAAGGGAAGCTAAACCAAGCAGGGCCAACTTCAAAGTCCGGCGCAGCCACAACTCCATCGGACTCAGCCTCCTGCGCTCTTGCGCTCTGTCCATCCTCGCAATCACCTAGGTGGCAATCTTCATGCGCATTTTTATGTTGCCAGTTTTCCTCTGCCCCCAAGCCTGTAAGAATGCAGCCGTGTTTCTGAGAAGCGTGTCTAGCCTCTTGAATGGGTCAAAAATCTCATCACTGCAGACCCAAGCTTCTTGTACCGCTTCTAGAAATCCATCGAGTTTTGTCCAATATAACTCAAAGCGGAAGTGGTGCTTGACTTGAAAGTTGTTGCTCGTGGAGAGATGTAGTGGCGCATGATCCGAAGCACTAGTAGATAGGGCTTGGAGCAGGTAGTCGGGGTGACCTAGCTCCCAATCCACGGAGTCGAGAATCCTATCAATCTTGGTGAAGGTTGGCGAGTTCCTTTCATTCGACCAAGTGAAACGTCGCCCGTGCATGTACAGCTCCTTGAGCTCATGGTCATCCACGAAGTTTTGGAATTTGCTCATCATTGCTCTATTGATATTCTGATTGCTCCTCTCGGATCCCCTGAGAATCATGTTGAAGTCGCCAAGGCACATCCAAGGCCCTGGACAAAGCAGCCTCCTGCCATAAAGGTCTTGGAGGAATTGCGTTTTTCAGCTCATCACCTTGCGGCACATAGGCCACCAAGATCCACCATTCATTGCCATCCATTTTGATGGACTTTGCCCGTGAGGAAGTTTGAATCGAGTTGGATGCAGTCCACGGATAGACACGTCGTGTCCCAACCCAGTAAGATACCACCACGTGTTTCCATAGCAGGAAAGTAGGCAAAGCCATCAAGGGATGGCTCTAAACATTGCATAACAAGAAACTGGTCTACAGTCTCGAGCTTGGTCTCTTGTAAGCAGACTAGGTTTACTCTAAGCGAAGAAAGAAACTCCCTAACTACCTTCCTCTTGGCAGGGTTATTAAGCCCTCTCACGTTTTAGCAAATGATATCCGGGTTGTGATCCATAACAAGGAATCATCAACACCCACACCCCGCGGCATGCTCAGTGCACACCAATCACCACATCAGACTCTCGTGACAGCTCGTCATTGTTGGGGACACATTTGCCGAACAGCGCCGCAATGACCCTCACATGTTGCTCCCGCAGGGGGGAATCGAACAGCTCTTGAAGCTCTTTGACTGCCTCGTCGTCCACCGCCATGTCTTCGGGGACAAGCCTAAGTGCTCTCAGCAACACGCTTTCCACCTTGTTGGTCTTGGCTGTGTTCGTCCCAGCAGAACGCTTGGTGGAACGTGTAGTGCTCTTGGGTGTGAACAGTTCTTCCTCCGTCCTTAGAGCTGAAACCTCGCGCAGGAGAGGCGGCGCCAACTTTTTGACGATGCTGGAACAAAACTTCTTCAACCTCGCGTAGGCCAGTGCTTCCTGGGCAGTCATACCTTCCGTCGAATCCACCAGCATCAAGTTTGAGTCCCCTTCAACCGGATTTGCGAGAAAAATCCAAAGGCGTAACACCCACAAAGCTACTACCGATCAGACTCAAAGACGTTGCACTCGACGTTGCATGGGGATTCCTCATCCACCAATCGGGTGGGTGCATGGATCACGTCCGTGCGTCCTATCAGCCCAGCCACCTCTGAGTTTGGGTCCAGCGCCTCCTCCAGTGTCCTAATCACTTTGTCCGTCGCCATCCTGTTTGGCCTCACACGCACTACCTCTTGGGATCCTGGCCTTTCTTGTCTTCTTCCACTGGGATCCGTGCACTGAGCTGCGATTGGCTCCGCCCCAAGGGCAGCAGGGCTTCCAACATTTGGACGGGCATCAACCTTGGGCACCGCGTCCACTTTATCCGCAGTGCACCAAGCTGCCTCCTGCAAAAGGCTGTTCTCACAAGGCACCAGAACAGGCAGAAATCACATATCTGACCTGAGGCAGAAATCAAATCACAAACTGACCTGCTCAACGAAAAATTTCACTTTCCTGACCCTTTGATGTGGCGCCGATACCGGGCGCCGCACCCTCTGATCAGCGCCCTTCCTTAGGCGTCAGACGTCTCCGCCATTGCAGGCAGCCACGGTCCGATTCTTGCGCTTTTGTGCACGGCGCCTAAGATCTAGGCGCCACACTTTGACGTCTTGGCGCCCTAAGCGCCTGAAGGCGCTGCAGTGACTTAAGCGCGGCCGACCCAGCCCGACCAGGCGATTATCTTCATCTCTCCCTCTCGACAGAGAGCAAGCGGCGGCGGCGGCGCCCCATCTAATCCCCCCCACATCCTCTCGGATCTGAAGATTTGATCCGTGGATTCGATCCCCAATCCATCCTACTAGGTAAACTCTTCCCTTCTCTTTCTTTTGCTCCGTAAATTTGTTGCCATTATAGAGATTTGTCCAAGATTTGATGGAACCCTTGATTTGTTTGGTTTGCTCGATTTAGGATGTGTATTCATATTGGTAGTACCGTAGTGTTATTTATTAGTTCACAATATATGATTCTTGTTGGTGAAAGCCTATATTGTTTAGTTTTTTAGATATGTATGAGATGCCTATTTTTATAGATAACTATGAGATGTTGATTTTTGTAGACATATATGAGAAGTTTGTTTAGATATATATTAGATGTTGAGTTTATTTGAAACATTAGATGTTTAGTTTATTTGAACACATGTTATATGACATATTCATTGTGTGAGAAGGAGATGTTGAGATTCTTGTAGTTGAACACATGTCATATGTTTAGTGTATACCGATATTTGAGATGAAGATGAACTCTTATATGTTTATTGTTTGAAATTGTAAGGATGGTTTGGCTTCGGACGATGTCTCTGACGTGCAACACCGGGCCTACATGATGCTTGTGAGAAGGATAAGGTAATAATGAGTAATCTAAATATTTTGCAAATTTGCCTTTAGTTGAAATTTACATGCCCTAAGATTTGTCATTACTTGTTTTTGCGTAAGCTTGAACCTCTGAAGATTCGGTATCACGGGCTCTCTCGTCTGCCATGCCTTATGATGAGCGGTACACACCGTACATCAAGCAGTGTGACTACTCCCGTGGATTCTGCTGGTCGGCCGGTCCACGCCGAATCTGAACGCTTCCACCGGTGTCCGCTCTTGTTGATCGGTGGAGGCCGAGACCCACAGTTTCCATCTTCGGACCGGGAGATGACCGTGACGCCGAGGATGTCTCGTTGATCACCGGGCTTGCTATCGACGGGAGGCCTCTCTGTATGAGCACCGATTACGATGGGTGGCGCGAGCAGATGATTGCTCTTATCGGTATGGCTCCTACCGAGGCCGAGGATGATGTAGAGGAGGGAGAAGAGAAGAAGAAGAGGGAAAGGAAAGCGGCGGAGCTGCTTTCACGTGATTCAAAATAACTTTGCGGCGTGCCCTCCGGATGCCACCGATGATGTGATCCGGACACATGCTCGTGTGTATATGTGGTACATTGTGTCGAGGACTTTGTTTCCTGACTCCTTTGGCAAGAACGCTCCATGGATGTGGTCAAGGCGTTGACCGTCTTCGATAGCAAATGGAGCTGGGGTTCAGCGACTCTTGCCTACTTGTACCGGCAGTGTAGTTGGTCTGCTTTGTGATCAACTCATTTCATTAGCAATGCAAGCTTGTTGTCAAGTTAACATTGTTTTTCTTTCATATGTAGCCGACGATGCGTGTTGCGTGATCACACCTAGTGCGAGCATTGGTGGTAATCTGCTTCTACTTTACGTATGGAGCCGAGCGTCACTTTGTTGGACGCCTCAAGAGCGTCGAGTTTGATCCTTGGTATGCAGATGAACATGATTTAATTACGGCGCCCACGTGGGCTTACAAGTGGGATATCGTTTCCGAGATGACGAACGATGTCAATCTCATGTACCAAAAGTACATTGCCGAGTTGGACACGATTACGCTGGCAGGTAAGGAGGTCATTACTTTAGTCCTTTCTCATGCTTGCTTGAAAATAGTCATCAAATTTGCATTGTTGCCCTGTTTCATAGGTGGAATGGCAGCCATATGGCGCGGGTGAGAGCTTGGGGTACACCGCGGAGTTCCGCCTCAACCCGATGTGCTTGCGGGATAAGGATCTTCGGCTTATGCGGTGCCCATTGATATGCAACTGGGTGGTTCGGTTTCATTTGCCGCATCGCGTGTATCGTCGATTTGGTCTTTTCCAGCCTCACCCGCCGGAATGGGTGGACACGGATAAAGCACTTCATAGGTAAGAGAGCATGTCTGCGTATTGTCTAATCATCGGGACTCCTTTTGATTGTGCTAATGTTTGGTTTTATACCACGCAGGTTGGACAGAGAAGGCAACGGAAGATAAAGGATCGGGACAAGCATCATTCTGCGTATGTTACCCGCTTCCAGCTTTGTGTGGAGCAAGCTCAGAGCACTGCACGCGCCCGCCGTGAGCACAACCCAATTGCTTTTGATAACTACGCATTTATGGTTTATTGGAAATACTCGAGTTGAGATATGCCCGCCGGCATATAATGAGGATATTCTTGAAGAACCCGTAAACTTTGAGGATCTAGCAAAGGGAAGTACAACGAGAGATGTCGTGCAAGGGCAAGGAGTCCCTCGCTGTTCCGGTGATTAACTATGTGGTAAAGTGTTCCCCTCTTTACTTTCCTGCTGACCGTATTACACATGTTTGAATGGCTAACGATTCATTCTTTCTCATCCGCAGCGCACCGAGATCAAGAAAGCAGCTGATGAGAGCCAGTCTATTCTGGAGAAGACACCGTTGAACCGCAATGATGATGGTTCACTACGAGCATTCCTCAAGGTACATATCGCATTCACTATGAGAGGCAGTCTATGTTGCGAAGTTTGATATCTTACACACTTTTTCATGTTACAACACGGGCCAAGAAGTTAAAGGCGGTTATCGAACCTTCTCGGTTGCCGTGATCCTGAATATGATGAACCATCCGCCTCTAGGTGCAGTACACCATCGCACCCGCATCTCACCATGAGGGGGACGATGTGAGTTCCTCATATGCTTATATGGATGATGAGGGTGGGATCACCCAAGAGGTATGACTAATCCTTTAGATGTGATTCTCACTTGATTACGACACGGCCTTCACCATATTGTTTCGTTGTGTGATAGGGCGATGAGGTTGATGATGACATGACTTTGGCGGACGCTCAAGCTCGGTCCGCATATGTGTTGAAGCCTAGGCAGCCCAGACGCCGTACACGCCCAACGACTATGACAACAGAGGCAACCCAAAGGTGGTCGTAGGGACCTCATGGATGGCTAGCTTGGATGATGAGGCGGAGGAGGAGGTGGAGGCGGAGGCGGAGGAGGAAGTGCACGAAGAGGAGCCTCGTGCTCCTAAGAAGAAGAAGCTTGCAGGCGTGCCACCGTGAACACGCTGGAAGGAATTAGTGCTTGTTCATGTTAAGTGTAGCCGTTTAATTAGGTTGATGAACTTGTGAGGTTATGTTATATGTTGGTGAACTCTTACTAGTGTGGTATTTGTGTTTGCGAACTCAAGTAATGTTGAATTGTCTTAAATGATATGTTGATGAACTTCGAGGTTATGTTATATGTGGATGAACTCTTACTAGTGTTGAAGTAATGTTGAATTGTCTTAAATGATATGGTATTTGTGTTTACAGTACTTTTATTATGTGAGTGTTGCTGCAGGATGCCAAACTGCATCTGTTTCGCAGCTTTTGCTTATAGCGACTGCAGCGCTTAACCGTTAGGGCGCCAGATCAGACTGTGGTGGCGCCCAACACTTAAGGCCAAGATCATATAGTGCAAATACGACCTTAGGGCGCTGCACTACTTCCATGACCATCCAGAGAGCCACAGCTTGGCTTGCATCACATCCACAATACTTACAATGACTGCAGCATCACAACAATTTAAACAAACACAAATTTCATGCCGACGAGTTCATAACTTAAGACAATTCAAACATTACTACGACATGGTTCACGACACATTCATTACAAATGACAAATGGCAGCTTGCCCTAGAAGATAGTTCACCAACATCTCACATGCCCTCACAACTTCATGACACATTCATTAGAAAATAGTTGACGACGAGTGCACCGGCGAAGTCCCTCTTGAGTAGAGCGAGGCCATTTCCCTTCTTGTCACGTGCCGAGTCCTCCTCTTGTGCCTCGTGAGCCTTTGCAAGCTTTCTTGCCCTCTCCTCCTCACGAGCAAGTTTCGCTTGGCGTGCCCTCTCCTCCTCTCGTTTCTTCCGCTCCATCCTCTCCTTCTGACGACGCTCTTCCTCCAAGCCTCTTCGAAACGATTCTTCGAACCGTCGTTCCACTTGTTCGGTCCATGCTTTCTTTCGGTCGGTGGACACCTTCACCTTGCAAACATCTCCACACCAACATGGCGGGATGTTGACATCTTTCTCCTTCACCTTGTCCAAAGATGCGTCCTCCCACTTGTTCGGCATGTCTTCTTGGTTAGCACACGGTGGCCTCGTCATGGAACCGATGAAGCCATGCCTACAAAACCGAGAATTATTGGTCAACCCTAACCCCCACTTAACAATAACCACAACCCTAACACCAACATAACCCTAACACCAACATCAAACACACATAACCCTAACCCTAGCATACTATGAAAGCCTAACCATACCAAATTAGTAAAGAAACACAAATTTGCAAATCCAAGCAAAAACTAGGGTTTCCCCCAAACTAGCAAGATTTGAGCAAATGTGACAATTCCTATGGATGAAAACGAGGGGATCGGAGGAGATTACCTTAAGGGAGGGGTTGGCTTCGAAATCCATGTTCAAATACTTCGGATCTGAGAAGGATTTGAGAGGGGAGAGGAGGCGGAGGGAGGCACCGAGCTTCGGGTTTGTGTGGAGGGTGTGTGTGTGGGTGAGGATGGAGTGGGAGGGAGTTGGTGCAGCCTAATAAATGTCCAGTGTGCGGCGCCTAAGGGAAAGGCGCCACACTACACCTGCAGCGCCTGCCTTGGCGCCAGATCAGATAGTGTGGCGCCTCGACCTTGGGCGCTGCACACTGACTTAGCATTTTTTGGGGTGGAAAAGCTACTGCAACGATCCTGGTGCTCTCTGGAATGATTCTGTTGCTCTCTGGACTGCCATGTCCAAGTGTGCAGCGCCCAAGACCAAGGCGCTGCACTGTATAGTGTGACGCCTTACCCTCGGCCGCACACTGGACATGGCAGTCGAGAACAGCAGAATCATTCCAGAGCATCGAGAGCGTTCAGATTGGTTTGCACCCCAAAATTTGCTAAGTCGATGTGCAGCCTTTGTCCTTAAGGCGCTTTGTATAGTGTGGCGCCTTGCCCTTGGGCGCCGCACACCGACTTAGTATTTTTGGGGTGGAAAAGCTACTCCAACGATCCCGGTGCTCTCGAATGATTACATTCTTGCCATGTCAGTGTCTGGCGCCCAAGGCCGAGGCGCCTTTGTATAGGGTGGCGCCTTATCCTCGGGCGCCGCACTAATCTGCTGTTTTCAAATAACTACTTGGTTTTTTGTTTTGTGATTCATAAAGATGCCACATAATCATATCCAAAACACGTAAATAGTAGTCTGCATCACATAGTCATACACACATAGCACATATACTTGTCGAAATCACATAGTCATACACACATAGGGATCTCACATAGTCATACTCGTAAATATTAGTCCCCTCACATAGTCATACACACATAGAACATATACTTGTCCCCTCCCACCACCAAGGGATCTCACGTTCCCCTCCGTGTCCTCCACCCCTTCATTGTTTCCATACCTATGAAAATGGCAATATAATAGTTAGTCACACAATACAAAATGACAACACAAGCATTGAGCCAAAATAACAACATCATAGTAAGTCACATACGGCAATGGTCCATTGAGCCAAGAGAACATTCCTCCACTACGGCCGCCAAGGCCAAGATCACCACCGCCTCCACCATCACCACGACCTACACCACCACCGCGGCCTCTACCGCCACCACCACGGCCTATACCACCACCACCGCCACGGCCTCTACCAAAGAAGACGGCCAAGACCACCACCCCGACCTCTACCACCACCACGGCCAAGACCTTCACCACGACCAACACCGTCACCACGACCTCTACCACCAAAGACGACCAAGACCATCACCACGGCCAAAACCTTCACCACGACCAACACCGTCACCACGACCTCTACCACCACCACCACGGCCAAGACCATCACCACGGCCAAGACCTTCACCACGGCCAAGACCATCACCACGGCCTCTACCACCACCACGGCCAAGACCATCACCACGGCCAAGACCACCACCACGGCCTCTTCTAAGACCAAGATGACTCCCTCTTTGTTGCCTAGTTCCCCGTTGGCTTGTTTGATTTGGAGTGGTTTGGCACTCCACCACTTGTTTGACTTGGTTGGCTACCCCTTGGTTCACTTGGTTGGCTATCATTTGTTTGGCTTGTGCTTGCACCATTTTTCTTTGATCTCTTTCTTGGTTTGGGACAAGTTCTTGTGTTGTGTCCCCCATTACCGCAGCCCCCACAACGGGATTGCTCACGAGGCTCTTGGAATTGGCCGGTGCCGTATTCTCCACCGCCACCACGGCTCCATCCGTCCATGTCACCTCTAAGACGCTTTGTCTTACGCCTTCCCCGTCTAACGATCTTCAATTCCGGGTCGGGCCATAGTTGAACTCCATGATACTCCGGCCATTGTGATTGGTCCAAGTATGGCTGGAACCGTGGAGTCCATGTATTCTTTACCGTCATGATTGAGAACTCGGACTCCCTCACGGTAAGGGGGTGATTGACGTCCACATTCCTAACCCGGGATGCATTTAACAAGTGCGAGCATGGGAGATGAAGCAAAGACGGCCTCATGCATCTGCAATCACACCGTGTTAGGGAGACCTTGAAAGCCCGGCCTCCGTGTTGGCGGCCATCGTTTGTGGTTCCTCCTGCTCTTTCACCTCATACTTCCACTCGTTGTCGCCATATAGTACAGCTTCTTCGTAGTCTGCCTTCGTGATTGAAATTCCAATCATTCTTCAACCTTTGGTGGGAAATTGTACTTGTGCTTATCCTTGTTCTCACCAAAGAATCGCTTATCAGTCTCCATTGAGTACTTTAAAAAGTATGCATTCATCTTGTCAAATGTGTATTGAACTATTGCCACACGGGTAATGCACGTACACCCTTGAGCACCTTATTGAAGCATTCGCCATATTGCTTGTCATTTGACCGCATTCTCCGCCATCTTCATCGAAAGCACGCGTGCCCACATATTCCTTTCGGCAATGTTCCTATTGAGAAACTCCCGATCGCCGGGGTCAAGTTTCTTGTGTCCGAGCAATGCATGGAACAATGCGGCAAACCGCTTGTTGGTGAAAGCGAGACAACAATCCACGAAGATCATCGGCCAACTCCTTGATACCACATGCCCTATAGAAGTTTGCACAAAGTGCCTCATGCACCATCGATGATGCAACTTTGTATGTCCAGGAATGTCAACCACCACCGCATTTAGAATTCCGTGATGGCGATCCGATATGACACAAATTTCCCTTTCGCCAGTAATACCCTTGTTCTCGATTGGACGCAAGAACCACTCCCGCTATCATTGTTCTCCACCTCAACCAAAGCGAAAGCCAAAGGCAACACCCGGTTATTGGCATCACTTGCTATTGCAACCAATAAAGTGCCCTTGTATTGTCCGGTCAAGAACGTGCCATCAATGGCGATGACGGGCCGACAATGCTCAAAAGCCCTCACGCATTGCTCAAAGGCCCAAAATGCACGGCCAAATACTCGCACGGTCCTCCCGTTATGAATCAATGTTTGGTGCCCATGAGGCTCAACCACGTGAACCATGCCAGGGTTTGTGGCGGCCATAGCTAACAACAACCTAGGGAGTCGGTTGTATGCTTCCTCCCAATTGCCATACAACATCTTGAATGCGGCCCGCTTCGCCTTCCATGCCTTGCCGTACTTCACCTTGTAATGAAAGATCGCTTTCACAAGGTCAATGACACTCTTGATGCTCATTGTTGGAAGTGTGGATATTTGGTTGGAAAGCACATGGCGATGAACCCGGATGTGAGTTGTCTGTGTTGTTGATACACAAGCTTGCCATCCGCCCTCTTGTCTTCAGGCCGCACATGTGAGTTGGTAGACAACTCACTATGCGCCAAGTGGGACCTCCTTTCCATGGCCTTGCACGCACAATCCATGGACATGTTGGCACTTCACATTTGGACTGCCGTAACGCACATTCACGTCCGAGTTGGCCACTTTATGTGGACGATAATGTGTAACCGAGTAGTTGTCGAGCCACATCTTCAATTCCAAGAAGGATTGAAACTCACAACCGGATATATCCCGTTCTTGCCGCCTTCCAAATCACGGTGAGAACTTGGCCTAGCTCCAGGAGATATGCATTTGCCACCATCCACAACGGCTTCATCCGCGAGACTAAGATCCTTGAACAACGGTGTCTTGTGATCCCGCCTCAATACCTTCTTGAATGCTTCGCCTCCTTCTACGTGAACCCATCCTCATCAACTTCTTCATCGGGACCATCATCATCCGAGTCCGATGCATATGCACGGAAAAAGGGATGGATTGGTCCATTGTCTCTTGCACATGATATTGGTCGAGATCACCCACATTGTTGTCATGGAGGTCAACTTCGTTTGTCATCCTCCTCGTACTCATCATTCTCCTCTTCAAAACCTTCATTTTGGTTGTTTGGAGTCGGGCTCATTGTTGGCCAATCTTGTTGCGTGAATTGAGGTTCACTCATTTGATCTTGGTTCATGGGTGGGGAGTGCTAGCAACCAACGGGAGGGGTTCCGTTCAAATCTACATTCAAAGTAGACTCAACCTTCTTGGAGGCAAATAACTCAAGAGCCTTGTCTAGAGATTCGCAACCGTCTCCTTGTATGCAACCCAACGCTGTTTCTGAGTTCACACGCATTGTCTTCCAACGGATGTGCATTCCAAAACCAACATTATGCCTTCCCTCGAACTCAACAACGCCACTTGGGTCAATCCAATTCAAATCTTTCCTCACTTGTTCCAAGAGCTCCGCATAGCTAGGACTACTCTCAAACACCATGTCAAGCTCATCCGGTCCGTCTCAACATTGCCTTTCAAAAGGCCTCTTTATCCACATGATGAACATAAACACATGTTCTCCCCATCCCTACAATAATAAAAACACACATATATCAAGTAAATACTTAAGAAAAATATTTGCACACATATGCCCTAACATATATATGAATTAATAACCCTAACCCCCACATAACAATTACCACAACCCTAACCATAACATAACCCTAACACCAACATCAAACACACATAACCCTAACCCTAGCATACTATGGAAGCCTAAACAACCCAAATTAGCAAAGAAATATAACAACATTCAACACAAATTTGCAAATCCAAGCAAAAACAAGGGTTTCCCCTAAACTAGCAAGATTTGAGCAAATGTGACAATTCCTATGGATGAAAACGAGGATCGAAGGAGATTACCTTAAGGGAGGTTGGCTTCAAATCCACTGCCAAACACTCCGGATTTGCAAGATTTGAGAAAGATTTGATAGGGGGAGAGGGAAGAGAGGAGGGCCGCAAGGGTTTTGGTGGGGTAGGGGTGTGTGGAGAGGGTGGGAGGGAGAGAGGGCGGGCCTCAAGTGGAACCTGATCGCAATGCCTAAGAGATAGGCGCTGCACATTACGTGTGGCGCCTAAGTCTTAGCGCCAGTCTGATCATTGCCTGGGGCCAATCGACCAGGTCGACGCCGCAGGACGTCGACGCCGAAGGAAGGGCCAGATCAGAGGGTCTTGGCGCCACCGTCGGGCGCCACACCAAAGGTCGTGAAAGTGAAATTTTTTCACGAAGCAGGTCGGTTTGTGATTTGATTTACCGCCGCGCCGATATGTGATTTCTGCCACCAGAACAAAGGCCCCAATCGGTGGTTGGCTCTCTTTTGACGTGTCGACCTGATCTTGTGCCCTGATGATTGGCTGGCCTGATTCCGCTATGACCAGCTCTTGCTCTCTTTCAGCTGGCGCCGGAACCGCAGGCGGGGCCACCTCTCTCTGAACCGCATCTGCAACCACCACAACGGGCGGTGCGACCTTTCTCTGAACCTCCGGTCCCACCAGTCCCTGGTGCGTGGGGTCCGGCAATTGTCTAGCAGAACCATCGCTGATCGCTACGCCACCTCCATTCGAATTTGAATTTGCTCTTCTCCTTCTGGCTGACTGCGGCCCCACCTGCGTGGTCAAGCGGTCAAAAGCCGAGACCCTGACGGAGAGCCTGTCCCTGACCGGCAACATGGGCCCCACAGCAGATCCTCTCTCAGCGGCAACCATCGGCGGAAGGCGCCAATCAACGTCGGCCGATGAGCACGCCGGGGACGCCACTACGCCGTGAGTCCTCGGCGGCGGCACCGAACCTCTCACATCCCGCACTCCAAACCTCCATGGCCGGCTACAGGGCGCCGCCGCACCACCACTGCTCCCACTGATCCGCCCTTCCGACGGGAGCCCGCTCTGACCGCTGTCCATGAGACCCCCAAGAAGAACGGCTCGTCCCTGCCGGAAAGATCGGAGACCGAGTCCAGATGAATCAGGATTTTGTACTGTAGCAAGGTAGGCTCCAACAATGGCGATGACAGGCCAGGCTCCGGGATAGCAAGCCAGCGGAGGGAGGGGATGGCGTCCGGGTCCGCCGTCCAGGCCGACAACTTGAATGCAGACAGGTCACTGCGAGCGCTGGTCTCCGCATCCACCATATCCACCAGGCAAGATGAACCCAGCAGATCTTCAGCAACCTCCCTATCCCAAGCATGAGGAGGGATTCCTTCCAGAACCAGAGACACCTTGAAGCTGAGCATGGAGTGGACGGCTTGCGCTTGGTGATTCCACTGCCTGAAGTAGAGCCGCACACCATTGAACTCGACGAACGGCATGGCCGCCACCAGATTACGATGGTCCTGGCGCGCGAAGACGATCAGGAAATCCTCCGGCCGGTAGCAATGGGCGGAAAGCCACTTCGGTCCGATGCCGACCACAGCTCCCAGCGCTTGAACGGCGAACTCGGGGGCGATGTCGTGTCTCGCCCCGCCAATGTAGGCCACCATGGCGAACTGTAGCCTCCTCTCTAGGTCGCCCATGCTCGGCGAGCGGCGGACGACGCAGAGCTCCTGGGGATGAACGGCTCGCGCACCGGGGACTCAAGACGCGGCGCAAAGATGCGCGGCCATGCCGCTGGCGCAGCTTGCGGGGGAGGGGGGGGGGGGGGGGCCCCACGACGGCCCGCCCGCCGAGCCGGAGCGCGCGACCTTTGCCGCCGCAGATCGCCGGAGCTCCTCCTCCGGCGATGGACTCCTGGGCCTCTTGCGGTCCTTGGATTCGTGGCCCGGCAGCTTGCAACAGAAACAGACCACTTGGTTGGTGCAATCGCTCTTGAAGTGTCCTTCAAAGCACTTGAAGCAGAGGCCCGCTATCTCCGGCGAGACCGCACGGCGCGATCTGAGCAAAGGCGCACCCTTGGATGCACCAGCATCATCCGTGCGACGGCGCCTCCATTGCTCCTTCCGAGAGGGGCGAGGTTGCTCCCAACCTGGCGCCGCCTCCAGCGCCAGAGCGCCAGCCGCGGGCTCCCCGTCGACCGGCCCCTGCGCGTCCGAGGCCTCAGAGCAGGAGGAAAGGCCGAGGCCTGACACCACCGGCCGCTCGCCAGCGCGACGGAAGGATACCTCCTCTCCATCCCTTCATTTTCTTGCCGGAGATCAGATCAGCCGCCCCGTCCATTGGTGATTTCGACGCTGCCAGTGAGGCCCTGGGCCTTCTATTCCCTCCATTTTCACTTTTTCTTCAGTGCTCAACTTCATGAATTATTTGTCCACTGTAATTTGCAGCCGGAGCACGCGTACGTTGCTCGCCGTGAGGATTTGACGAGCAAACCAACTCAGCGAGCTCCCACTGATTTCCTAGGACGAACTCGACGGAGCCTTCCTGTCCCGGAGGTTATAGCGTCTTCCTCACCGCCGTCCGCCCCTACTCCTTCAGTGGAGCCAGCCACCTCACCGGATCGCCGCGCGTCCGAACCACCGCAGCCATTTTCTTCTTCGTCCGTGGCGCCCAGTACGGTGTGAGGTCATGACTCATCTCCTCGCTTCTGTTCCACACAAGTATAGTTTATGTTAAACAAATAAACAGGTATCAACCACAAGGAAGCTGACATGTGGCAAGATATTTTTTTCTTAACTCGTACTGATTTTCAGAAACATATTCAAACTTCGGAAATTCGTATCTCCTAAACTACAACTCTGAATTCGATAAATTTTATATCCGCGGATTCGTTGAAACATGTATTTTATCATGTACTAAAATTATTTCACTTTTGCAAAGTTCAAATTGATTCAAATTTAACATATTAATTTAAGTAAATTTTGTATAACATTTAATCTATAGCTCAGAAGAAGTGTTTCCTTCGTAAGAAATTTTCCATAGGACCATACCTCTCTGTAAGGACACCTTTTTTTTGCGAAAAACTTCCAATCTATTCATCTTCAATCATGGCAGTACAACGAACACCAGAAATAAAAATTGCATCGAGATCCGTAGACCACCTAGCGACGACTACAAGCACTGAAGCGAGCCGAAGGCGCGCCGCCGTCATCACCCTCCATCGCGGAGTCGGGCACAACTTGTTGTAGTAGACAATCGGGAAGTCGTTATGCTAAGGCCCCATAGGACCAAATAGCACTGCAATGTAGAACCACCACCGATGAAGAATAACGAGGTTGGAAGGATTCAACCCAAAGACACAAGAACGTGAGACGAACAACGCATTTAGATCCGAGCAAATCCACCAAAGATAGATCCGCTTGAGACACACCTCCACACGCCCACTAACGATGCTAGATGCACCGCCGAATCGGGCTAGGCGGGAGACCTTTATTCCATCTTCGTGAGCCGCCGTCTCGTCTTCCTGAGTAGGACACAAACCCTAACAAATCTTGAAGGAACGACTAACAACGGAGCCCTCCCGCCGGCCCTTGCCAGGATCCACCGTGCCCCCATGGCCCTAGGGCCACCGGAGACGAGGCGTACCTGCGGCGGAGCCGGCGAGAGGCACGCACCCTAGCTTTTCTTGGAGGAGGAGGAGGCGGCTGGAAAGAGTTCTCTGTAAGGACACTTGTCACATTCTTTTGCAAACATATTAAAGGCCCTATTGGAATTCTAACCTTGGATTTAGTTTCCATTTAGATATATTTCTTTTATAAATTTAACTGTGGAATAATACCATCTTCCCAAGTAGGTCGTCACGAACCCTATCAGATCATTTAGTATCCAATCCAAGCATGGAATATCTCTTCAAATATTCATATGATCAAACCAAGTGGGGTTTGACATACTCTCGATCCAATTTATTTTACAGTAAGCTTCAACATACCCTTTAGTCCTAACTTATATTTATTTGATCAAATCCCCGGTATGTGATTTGTGTCATATTTCCATTCAATCCAACTTGATCCTATCTCAACTCGTAACCAAGTCCTAACAACTTCCTTAGTAATGTCATCCGTTAAATCATTTGTATGTTTATTTGGATTTTGTTGCGTGTTGAGGTATTTTTATTTTACCGTTAGATATATCGTAACGAGAAGGAGAGACGACTCGAAGTAGAATATTTCCTCTTCTAGAGACCCAGACAAGTTGCAACTTGATCATACTTTGTCCTATGCTTTTGAAATATGCATAATCTATTTAAAATTTACTAGTATGCATGTTTTACTACAAAAATAAAAGTTCTGCAAAGTATTATTGCTAGCTATAGCCCTAGGAACATGTAGTATGCTTAGCGAATCAAACAAGTTTTAAAAGAATAAACTCTCTTTTGGGGCAACGTTTTGTGAAGACTTTTCAAACACAAAATTATATATACAATTTTACTTCTACTCCCTCGGCGGAATGGTATTGACGGGAGCGTCTACAAGTGATTGCGCCCAATCGGGGTCTTGCAGTGAATGCGCCCGACCGGGGTCTTGCACATATGTTTTTGGTGGGGACCGCCGTCCAGGGGACTGAGATCTTCCAAGTACAGTTTGACGTAGCTTCCAAAGACAGCCGCATGCTACTATGGGCTCATCTTAGCTTAGTACTAACGGAAACCCTACCCTAGGACCGCCACCGAGAGAGGCCTTCGTGGTCGGGTTATGCGACTTGGCTGTATAGGGGCTGTTATGGAAAAGGCTCACAACCTCCTCCTCCTAGTCGTACAATCAAGTGTGTAACGACAAATAGGGTTGGTTGTGTCATGTGGGGAACGTGTACGACCTCTGCAGAGGGTTAAACCTAATCGATTAGCCGTGCCCACGGTTACGGGTAAATTTGAGCAACTGAAGACTTGGACTGAAGAAGAATCTCCCCTCTCTTTTCTAAAACTCTGTGTTAAGGGAATAGGTTGAGGATTGAGCACAGGGAACGTGTTTCACTTCAACCCTATGTATGTTTTAAACTAATTTGGAGAATGAGCACTGGTCCGTATATCCAAGTGTCTCACTCCTACCTTTTATACTAAAAATATTTCTATTTCAAAAGAAGTTTACAAAATTTAGTATAGGAGAAAATTGGCTTTATGCAAAGAAAACCTCCACCAAATACTTACCTTGCATGTATATTCTGTTAACTTGACCTTCCTTTGCAACTTGCGAGTACATTCCACGTACTCATCTGCACCTGTCATGTGCAAATCCCGACAGATTAAGAGACGATAGGGTTAATGGTCTACACTCAACGAGCCTAGTGGCGTTCATGGAGCCCTAATTTAGCAACTACATAATATTCCGCTGTATTATGTGCCAGCATTAAGCTGTGCCAATGGTATGTATTTGCTTAATTCTAGATGTATCGTTGTAGTAAAATGATGTATGTTTTACTGATATTCGTTCTTGTTACTGTGTGTGCTAGCTATGATCCAGGGATAGCACAAGAAGTACGTAGACTTGGATTTTGCCAAATCTGGGTCGTTACAATTCTCTATGGTCTAATGGTTTCCTTGAGTTATATTTGAAGGATTTGTCCATATGCGTTTCTTGAAGTCCATGTGTTAGTTTCAAGGATTTTATGTGATGACCAAGGTGCGATTCAAAGAATTATCCAAAGAGTAGTCATGTAGAAGACATGATACAAGGGTGATCAAGACTAAGTCAAAGTGTGAATCAAGTAGATCAACACAAAAAGCATACAAGATGTACCAAGAGGGATCAAGTGATACCATGGTATGGTAAACATTGTCCATTATGCTTTGTGTACTAACCCATGGTGTACATGTGAGTTCAATGTAGGGTTAGGTTGCGGTGTGCAATTTCAAGTGGAGCATCATGAAGAGATCATCCTTGAAGCTTGCCGTCCATTGTACTAACAATGGACTTGTGAAGATGTGACGAAGAGTGTCTCACCCGTACTGGAGTATGGGGGAGCAATCTACTAGTGTTCATCGAGCCAACGCAATCAAGAAAGGTGGTCCAACTTGAGGAAGTCAAGATTGTCATCATCTAGCTCAACTGGACTATGTGCAAGGAAAATGTTTGCCCTTGGTAGGTTTTCTATTTTACTAGTCTCATGGTGGTAGTTGGGAGACCGGGTTGTAGGATCGATCATTGCATTATCAAGGGGGGCTCTCAAGTGAGTAGCTTGATCGTATCGTTCGTCGAGAGCTCAAACCATTGCATCCTTGCATCATCTTTCTTGGTGTTTCTCTTTGTGAGTTTTTGAGCTTATGGTGATCTGCATGACAAGCTTGAGTTCATCTAAAACGGAGTTCATGTGCATTTTCTATGATGTTTTCGATGTTGGAATTTTTGCCAATGCTTCATTCATAGAGGTTTCACATCTCTATATCATAGGCATACTCCCCTTGTCGATGTTTGATAGTATGATTAGTCATCTATTGAACGAGCTTGAGTTTGCTCAATTCGGAGCTCATTTGCAGAAGTTATGGCCATTCCGGCTTTATTATTTCCTCTATTTTATTTTCTTGTGTCCTGACGGCCTCAAGTGGCAGTACCGCTCTAGGCAGCAGTAGTACTGTTGTCTAGTTCCGTGTGTACTATCGCTGCTTCGGGGGATGCGATTTTTCGTATCGGATTGCGCAGTAATGGGGTCGGTAGCACGAGTAGTACCTCCCCTGCACTACCGCTCCACTTGCGCTCCCCTTCTTGACTCTGTGTGTTCTCAGCGGTAGTAGAGCGGCTGTGGGTGGGCAACACTACCGTGTGCAAGCGGTAGTACCATTGGTGCGTAATCTTGCCTCGCCTCTCTGATACGCTCTACTTCTTTAGCATACCAGGTCTTTGCAACCCCGTAGTACTGGCTGGGATGAGCAGTAGTACCGCTCCGTGACACACTCTTTGCAGGATCGCTAACGCGACACTACGATCAAAGACCTTTTGACGAAACTGTATGCGATGCAATAATCACAAATGGTGGTGTAAAAAAACTGTCAAAAAGGTGCAAAATGTTTGCGATGGCGGAGCCATCAAACACTTTTCAGATTTTAGTTGCGTGTGTGATGCAGGGCACATGGTTAATCCATTCGAACTGTTTGCAATAGGTAGAACAACAGAAACGGGCAGCCATATCAATGTGTGTGCGATATACGACATACGGTTCACTCGGACGAACTGATTTCGATTAGGGAACACAATAGAAACGGTTCAACTTAACAAGATGTGTGTGATATGCGGCATACAGTTCACATGGATGAACTGTTTGCGATGAGCCAAAAGAACAAAAACGAGTCGTGTAAACAAGATGTGTGTGATACGTGGCAAACAACCGACTCGGATGAACTGTTTGCGATGAGAAATTACAACACAGATGGTTAATACAATTGGTTCGTGTGCGATTCTGTGTGTACAAAAAACTTTGGAAAATGCAAACTAGTTGCTTGTGGTGGCTAGGAGTATCTCACATGATACGTCTGCGAGTACTCGTGTGTGATGATTAGTAAGTTACACATATGTTTCCTTATGTTAACATGTGTGTGAATTTGCAATATGGACAGTTAATATGCAAATGCCTTCTGGACATCGGGCACACGCTTAAACTCAATAAACTGTGTATGATACTAATACTTACCATGAAAATTTAAGAACTTGGGTAACATCATTTCAGTAACATATATATAGTAGTTACACTATTCGACAAAAGGAGGATCTTCAAAACACGGTTTTGACAACCATATGGTCCATATCTACATACTTAACATAGTAACAACTATCACATTTTAAGAGGATAAGGGCCAACAACCATATGGTCCATATCTATGTACTTAACATAGTAACAACTAGCGCATTTTAAGAGGCTGAGGGCCAACAACCACAACTATCCGCTGGAAGCAGTTTGATCACGGCGACTCGGCATCTCGTCAATGAAAAGGAAGAGCCCTTCTGTGCCTTGGTAGAGCATGAGTAGAACAGTGTCTCCAATTTTCCAATATGGGTGCATTGCCACGACAAGAGAGAACTTGTTAATTTGAATGGTTCCATTTCTGCGGGAAATGCAGTACCTTGCAATCTCTTTGGCGTTATTGCAGGCACAAGTGTAATTCGACCACGTCGGGAAATCGATCCAGGAACTGCTACAACGGGCAATTTCTGTTGACATGTAGAATAAAAACCAATTGTAACATATCGCTGAAGATATATATAGTTTATGAGCATCAACATTAAAATAAGACTTTTTACCAGCGTTTTGTGCACACAATTGGTCTTGTTCAATGTGTGCACCATAGGTCTAATTAATCCCATCCAAAATCCAGCGTTGATACACTGTGCTATCTCTGTTAGATTATCAACAAACTTTATCACATGCTTCAAGTCCTTCTAGTGAAATTTGGTACGCTTAGTAACGTACAGATCGTTCACTATGCATCCAACATATCCTGCTTAAAAGGTGGAAAGGTATTATTTATTCAGAACATGGCAAAAGAATATATAGTGCACATAAATTGGTAAATAAAATTTGTTACTGCCTAGGAACAAAGTCAGAATATGAAATCACAATTGGTTGCTTAAATAGTGATCAATTAGTCAGAACAAATACCCTGATTTTGCTAAGTAATATGATAGCATGGACAAAGTTGAAAGGACACTAACCTCGATCAGGCTTGATTGGCTGATGACGTTTGGGAAGTAAACATCCATGTTAATTAGACCAGGCTGTGGTGCACGCACTAGAATTTTATTGCCAGCTTTCAGTTCATAACACTTAGACATTTTTCTCCAAAGGTCCGCATTAAAATAGGAGTGACCATCTTTACCAAGTTTTACGCTAACCGTCATTGTAAATCCATGCTGCGTTGTCAATATGACATCCTGGGAGTCATCAACAAAGTAAAGCCCAATATTTCCTTCTACTCCTGTTCTTGCAAAGCAAGGGATGTACTGCTTGAAATAAAAATTAAGATCATAAATTAGATATATTGAAATAACAGAGCAAGATGCAAATATGGGGGTAACTGATAGAACAGATCAATATATAGATGCTAAAGTACAAAAATATAGAATTAAAAATAGGTAATGTAATAAAGATTTGATGCAAATATATATATATATATATATATATATATAATGTAGCAACAGACCACAAATTTAGGTCATGCCGACCGTGGTAGGTCGAGATTGAACATACCGAGCGCTCCTTGAAGTCATCCGGAATGGTGAGATAGAACTTCGTTTCCAACTGGCCACGACCACACTTGCCCGATTTGTGCTTGCACCGTGGACACATGAATGAACACCCATGAATCAGCTAGAATAAAAATGATTCCACGGCGATTTCCACCGGTTGATTAACAGCGATGGACGGACTACGATAAGAGATGGGTGAATATTTCGCTAAGTTGATTACCTTCTCCATGAGAAAAATCCCCGGCCCAATCACGTAGAAAACCCTAGCCGACCAGAGTCTAGAATGTCGGTCCAGATAGGCGGCGGAAAGCGGTCGGGGCGAAATCCCGTGCCATTTGGAGCGCGACCTATGCCCGCCGACAACAGTCGTCGAGCTTAGGGTGGCTGCCGCGATAGAAGTTGATGAGGTGCAGAGTTACGGAGGAGTCCACCACGATTCGGTGGGGACGAAGTAGGCGAGGGTTTTCTTTTTTTTCCTTTTGCATGTGTGAGTGAACAAACATGGTTCGCAGAGGCGACGGAGATGAATCGTGTGCGATAGTAAATCACCGAGATTGAATGGGAATCCAAATTTCCTTTGTCCTTCATCCATGAGTTTTTTTTTCTATGATGAATATAAACCCTGCTAATCATATGTTCAAATTTGACACTTTTCCGTGTTCATTTACAATATTTAGGGGATTATGTGCATTTTGTAGGCATTAATGGACATAATTCAAATTCAAACAATGGTGCTTGAAAAGGTGCACAAGAACGGTTTGGAAAAACCATACTCGTGGTATTTAGTAATTTCTCAAGCCTTTTACAAGGAATGAGCAGATATTTCAAGGGAATGCGTGGCAATAGTCAACCACAAACGCGTCATTTACTGGGTTATCAACTATAGAACAATGAAATACGTGCTTGAAAAATATGACGCCCGGCATGGTGCCATGGTATGTGGCCTCACTGTGCCCTATTTAAAAGCTGAGAATGTATGATTTATGTCGTCATGCACGCCCTTCATAAATCGAACCATCACCGAGGAAGTTCAATGCTTTCAAGAGGGAAATCACCAAGATTGAAGGAGAATCCAAATTTTTGTCCTAGTTTGTCATTCAGTTTTTTCCAACGATCAACATACCGCCTCAAATGCAACGTGTTCAAATTTGACATTTTTCCAGGCTCATTTACAATATTTAGGAGATTATGTGCATTTTGTAACCATTAATTATGCAGATAATTCAAATTCGAACAATCGGTGAATGAAAAGGTGCACAAGAACGGTCTGGAAAACCATGCTCGTGCTATTTAGTACATTCTCATGCCTTTTACAAGGAATGGGCAGATATTTCAAGAAAATGTGTGGAATAGTCAACCATAAACGCGTCGTTTACTGGGTTAACAACTATACAAAAATGAAATACATGCTTGGAAAACATGACGCCTGGTGTGGTGCCATGGTATGGCCTCACCGTGCCCTGGTAAAAATTTGAGAATGTTTTCCTTATGTCGTCATGCACGCCTTTCATAAATCGAACCATCACCGAGGAAGTTTCATGGTTTCGAGGGGGAAATCACCAAGATTGAAGGGGGGGGGGTCCAAATTTCCTTTGTCCTTTGTCCATGAGTTTTTTTCTATGATGAACATACACCCTGCAAATCAGCGTGTTCAAATTTGGCACTTTTTCGGGTTTATTTGCCATATTCAGGGGATTATGTGCATTTCCTAGGCATTAATGCACATAATTCAAGTTCAAAACTATCGATGCAAGAAAGGGTGCACAAGAACGTCCTGGAAAAACCATGCTCACGCCATTTAGTAAATTCTCATGCCTTTGACAAGGAATGGACAGATATTTCGATGAAATGTGTGGCAATAGTAAACCACAAATGTTTGTTTATTGGGTTCTCAACTATAGAAAAAATGAAATAAATGCTTGAAAAACATGACGCTTGGCATGGTGCCATGGTATGACCTCACCATGCCCTGGTAAAAATTTGAGAAGGTTTGGCTTATGTCATCATGAACGCCCTTCATAAATTGAACCATCACCGAGGAAGTTCCATGCTTTCGAGAGGGAAATTTGTTGGGGAACGCAGTAATTTCAAAAAAATTACTACGCACACGCAAGATCCATCTAGGTGATGCATAGAAACGAGAGGGGAGAGTGTTGTCCACGTACCCTCGTAGAACGAAAGCGGAAGCATTATGACAACGCGGTTGATGTAGTCGTACGTCTTCACGATCCGACCGATCCTAATGCCAAAAGTTCGGCACCTCCGCGATCTGCACACGTTCAGCTCGATGAAGTACCACGAACTCTAGATCCAGCTGAGCATCGAGGGAGAGCTTCGTCAGCACGACGGCGTGATGAAGTTACCGATGCAGGGCTTCGCCTAAGCACTACAACGATATGACCGAGGGGGAAATCTATGGCGGGGTGCACCACACACGGCTAAACAATCAACCTGTGTGTCTATGCGGTACCCCCTCCCCCATATATAAAGGAGTGGAGGAGGGGAGGGGCCGGCCCTCTCTATGGCGCGCCCTAGGGGAGTCCTACTCCCACCGGGAGTAGGATTCCCCCCCTTCCCTAGTTGGAGTAGGAGAGGAAGGAAGGAGGAGAGAGGGAGGAAAGAAAGGGGGGTCGGCCCCCATCCCAATTCGGAATGGGCTTGGGGGGGGGTGCCCCCACCTTGGCCGCTTCCTCCTCTCTCCCACTAAGGCCCATTAAGGCCCACGTACTCCCGGGGTTCCAGAACCTCCCTGCATCTCGCAGAATGCCCGAACTCACCCGGAACCATTCCGATGTCCAAACATAGCCATCCAATATATCGATCATTATGTCTCGACCATTTCGAGACTCCTCGTCATGTCCGTGATCACATCCGGGACCCCGAACAACCTTCGGTACATCAAAACACATAAATTCATAATACCGATCGTCACCGAACGTTAAGCATGCAGACCCTACGGGTTCGAGAACTATGTAGACATGACCTAGACTCATCTCTGGTCAATAACCAATAGCGGAACCTGGATGCTCATATTGGTTCCTACATATTGTACGAAGATCTTTATCGGTCAAACCGCATAAGGACATACATTGTTCCCTTTGTCATTGGTATGTTACTTGCCCGAGATTTGATCGTCGGTATCACCATACCTAGTTCAATCTCATTACCGGCAAGTCTCTTTACTCGTTCCATAATGCATCATCCCGCAACTAACTCATTAGTCACATTGCTTGCAAGGCTTATAGTGATGTGCATTACCGAGAGGGCCCAGAGATACCTCTCCGATACACGGAGTGACAAATCCAAATATTGATCTATGCCAACCCAAAAAACACCTTCGGAGACACGTGTAGAGCATCTTTATAATCACACATTTACGTTGTGACGTTCGATAGCACACAAGGTGTTCCTCTGGTATCCGGGAGTTGCATAATCTCATAGTCTGAGGAACATGTATAAGTCATGAAGAAAGCAGTACCAATGAAACTGAGACGATCATAATGTTAAGCTAACAGATGGGTCTTGTCCATCACATCATTCTCTAATAATATGATCCCGTTCATCAAACCGTTCATCAAATGACAACACATGTCTATGGTCAGGAAACATAACCATCTTTGATTAACGAGCTAGTCAAGTAGAGGCATACTAGGGACACTTTGTTTTGTCTATGTATTCACACATGTACTAAGTTTCCGGTTAATACAATTCTAGCATGAAGAATAAACATTTATCATGAAATAAGGAAATAAATAATAAATTTATTATTGACTCTAGGGCATATTTCCTTCAGTCTCCCACTTGCACTAGAGTCAATAATCTAGTTCACATCGCCATGTGATTTAACACCAATAGTTCACATCACCATGTGATTAACACCCATAGTTCACATCGCCATGTGACCAACACTCAAAGGATTTACTAGAGTCAGTAATCTAGTTCACATCACCATGTGATTAACACCCAAAGAGTACAAAGGTGTGATCATGTTTTGCTTGTGAGACAAGTTAAGTCAACGGGCCTGCCAAATTCAGATCCGTATGTATTTTGCAAATTTCTATGTCTGCAATGCTCTGCACGGAGCTACTTTAGCTAATTGCTCGCACTTTCAATATGTATCCGGATTGTGACTTAGAGTAGTCCAGATCAGTGTCAAAGCTTGCATCGACGTAACTCTTTATGACGAACTCTTTATCACCTCCATAACCGAGAAATATTTCCTTAGTCCTCTAAGGATAATTTTGACCGCTGTCCATTGATCTACTCCTAGATCAAAATTGCACTCCCTTGCCAAACTCAGGGCAGGGTATACAATAGGTCTGGTACACATCATGGCATACTTTATAGAACCTATGGCTGAGGCATAGGGAATGACTTTCATTCTCTCTCTATCTTCTGCCGTGGTCGGGCTTTGAGTCTTACTCAACTTCACACCTTGCAATACAGGCAAGAACTCTTTCTTTGACTGTTCCATTTTGAACTACTTCAAAATCTTGTAAAGGTATGTACTCATTGAAAAAATCTTATCAAGCGTCTTGATCTATCCCTATAGATCTTGATGCTCAATATGTAAGCAGCTTCACCAAGGTCTTTCTTTGAAAAACTCCTTTCAAACACTCCTTTATGCTTTCCAGAAAATTCTACATTATTTTCGATCAACAATATGTCATTCACATATACTTATCAGAAATGCTGTAGTGCTCCCACTCACTTTCTTGTAGATACATGCTTCACTGCAAGTCTGTGTAAAACTATATGCTTTGATCAACTCATCAAAGTATATATTCCAACTCCGAGATGCTTGCACCAGTCCATAGATGGATCGCTGGAGCTTTGTGCACTTTGTTAGCACCTTTAGGATCGACAAAACCTTCTGGTTGCATCATATACAACTCTTCTTTAAGAAATCCATTAAGGAATGTAGATTTGATATCCATTTGCCAGATTTCATAAAATGCGGCAATTGCTAAAATGATTGGGACAAACTTTAAGTATCGCTACGAGTGAGAAAAATCTCATCGTAGTCAACACCTTGAACTTGTCGAGAATCTTTCACGACAAGTCGAGCTTTGTAGATAGTAACACTACCATCAGCGTCCGTCTTCCTCTTGAAGATCCATTTATTATCAATTGCTTGCCGATCATCGGGCAAGTCAACAAAGTCCATACTTTGTTCTTATACATGGATCCCATCTCAGATTTCATGGCCTCAAGCCATTTCACAGAATCTGGGCTCATCATTGCCTCCTCATAGTTCGTAGGTTTGTCATGGTCAAGTAACATGACCTCCAAAACAGGATTACCATACCACTCTGGTGTGGATCTTGCTCTGGTTGACCTACGAGGTTCAGTAGTAACTTGTTCTGAAGTTACATGATCATCATCATTAGTTTCCTCACTAATTGGTGTAGGAGTCACATGAACTGATTTCTGTGATGAACCACTTTCCAATAAGGGAGCAGGTACAGTTACCTCATCAAGTTCTACTTTCCTCCCACTCACTTCTTTCGGGAGAAACTCCTTCTATAGAAAGGATCCATTCTTGGCAACGAATGTCTTGCCTTCGGATCTGTGATAGAAGGTGTACCCAACAGTCTCCTTTGGGTATCCTGTGAAGACACATTTCTCCGATTTGGGTTCGAGCTTATCAGGTTGAAGCTTTTTCACATAAGCATCGCAGCCCCAAACTTTAAGAAACGACAACTTGGGTTTCTTGCCAAACCACAGTTCATAAGGTGTCGTCTCAATGGATTTAGATGGTGCCCTATTTAACGTGAATGCAGCCGTCTCTAAAGAATAACCCCAAAACGATAGCGGTAAATCAGTAAGAGACATCATAGATCGCACCACATCTAATAAAGTGCGGTTACGACGTTCGGACACACCATTATGTTGTGGTGTTCCGGGTGGTGTGAGTTGTGAAACTATTCTGCATTGTTTCAAATGAAGACCAAACTTGTAACTCAAATATTCTCCTCCACGATCAGATCGCAGAAACTTTATTTTCTTGTTACGATGCTTTTCCACTTCACTCTGAAATTCTTTGAACTTTTCAAATGTTTCAGACTTATGTTTCATCAAGTAGATATACCCATATCTGCTCAAATCATCTGTGAAGGTCAGAAAATGACGATACCCGCTGCGAGCCTCAATGTTCATTGGACCGCATACATCAGACCGCATACATCTGTTGCTCGCTACATTGTTCCGAAGAACAGAGTTTTAGTCATCTTGCCCATGAGGCATGGTTCGTAAGTACCAAGTGATTCATAATCAAGTGATTCCAAAAGTCCATCAGTATGGAGTTTCTTCATGCGCTTTACACCAATATGACCCAAACAGCGGTGCCACAAATAAGTTGCACTATCATTATCAACTCTGCATCTTTTGGCTTCAATATTATGAATATGTGTATCACTACGATCGAGATCCAACAAAATATTTTCATTGGAGACATGATCAAATCATATTCATGCTCAACGCAAACACCAAATAACATTTATTTAGGTTTCAACACTAATCCCAAAGTATAGAGAGTGTGCGATGATGATCATCTCAATCTTGGAACCACTTCCAACACACATCGTCACTTCACCCTTAACTAGTCTCAGTTTCGAGTTATTAATCTTAGCAACTGAACGGGTATCAAATACCCAGGGGTTGCTATGAACACTAGTAAAGTATACATCAATAATCTGTATATCAAATATATCTTTGTTCACTCTGCCATCCTTCTTATCCGCCAAATATTTGGGGTAGTTCCGCTTCTAGTGACCATTCCCTTTTGTAACATCCCAAATTTTCAATTTGGAATGTTATACATAGAGCATCATTGCATATCATATTTTTCGTTGCATTTTGCTCGGTCCTAGAAATTCTACACAACTCAAGGACCCACGGAGAGAGTTGGGGATTTCGTTATTTTCATATTTGAGTTTTCTCAAATTTTGAAAATAGGATCATTTGATTTTAATTATTTTATCTTCAATTATTTCTACTATCAAAATATGAGAGAGGGAATAAAATGACTTTCCCAAAATAAAGAAATAATTAAGATTTAGTAATAAAATCGAATAAGATTTTATTTTGGAATTTTTCGCCTTTTCATTTGAATTTAGGAAAAATGCACGTTTTTCAAAATTGCATTTAGGCCCCAAATAAATGTTCATTAAATTCGGCTTGATTTTAGAAGCCGGGGAAAATTTATTTCGGGATTTTTCGAGTCAGTTTGATATTTATTTTTATTTTTCTCATGGTTATTATTTAAAAAACGCGACCGCCTATCGGGCCGCATTCCAGCGGGACTCCGCCGGGGCGCTTTTATAAGCGTGAGCCCCGCCTCCCTCACCCCGAGCGCCTGCCCGCCTGAACCCTAGTCACGCCATTGCCGCCAAGACGACGCCTTGAGGTTCACGGCCTCGATTTCCGGACGGTTTTTCTTCGGTTTTTTGGGTTTTTATTGTTTTTTTTCTGTTATTTTTTTTTATTTTTCTTTTTTTATTATTTTTTTATTTTTTTATTATTATTATATATATTTTTTTATTTTTTTCCGTTCGTTAACCGTTCGTCGTTTTTCTTTTCCTCGGATTTAATCCGCGATTTTTCTGATCGCGATTCCAGATCCGATTTTCATTTTACTATAACTTTTCGCTCGTTTATCGGAATCAGGCGATTCAAGCGCCTGGAGTTTTGCCTCGAAACCCTCTTTTTGAATAATCTACTTAAACAAGTTTTTGCTTCTGTAAAATTTGACCTAGATCCAGATTAGTAAAACGAAGCTGTTTTCTTCCGCCGTTTGACTTTCGTTGCTTCGTTTGATTTGATTCTTTTTGCAAACTGGATTTCTTAAGTTGAAATATCTGGTTAGATCTATTCGAGTTTTACCTGTGCATTGGATGAGTATTTATTGTATGCTTGTTTGTTTGTCTGCGATAGATTACCCGGAGTGCGCCGCTTGTTACTTCGAGTCTATAGGTTTCGCGGATCATCAGCAAGGCAAGTAACACTTTGATCATACCTCTTCTCATACCCAGTTTTTATGCATTAGATCTATCCTCAAACACTTGCATGATTAGGATCTAATTGAATTGTGGGTTTTGGGAAGTAGATTGAGGTAGTACTTATTACCTGTTTTATTATAAACCCTTGGGGGTTACTTCTACGTTTGCTTATTATGCCATGCTATGCCAGTAGACGTGGATTGGGTGAGTGTATTCCATGACAGATGTGAGATTGTTAAATTCATGGTTTATCTAAGGTGGCAACTTAAACACACATCTGGGTGGATTGAGGCACCTGGTTTCTATCAGGACTTGCCTGTTTTTCTTCGACCGCCACCTGTGCTCAAAGGGATCATGAGATTATTCAAACTAGAAACTTCCGTGTGCAGCCACAAGCCATTATGGGCTCTGGCGTAGTTGAGTAAGTTGTGCGAACTCTTACGGGTAGACTAGCGTATGTAGGGGAAAGTAGGTGTATCGGTCTACCCACAAGTAAGGTGCTAGTGCTTCGAAAGACTATGTCTCACATCCGCTTTCTCAAACACCATGTAGTGCGAGAAACCAAACGGAGGCGATCGAGTCTTGTGGGGAAAAGTGCGCAAAAATCATGGTTAGCCGTGTCCCCGGTTATGGACATCTTGAGTATCTAGTACCTGGATATCATGTGAATCTCATCATGTTACTTCTAATTAATATTGTTGGGTTTGTTAATGAGTACTTTTATTTGGGATTGAGAATGCTGTCAACCATTCTCAATGTTTCACAACCACCTTGATAGTTAAATAAATTTATTCCTTTGCAATAGGGAAAAATTGGCTTTATGCAAAACTGTAACCATAGAGCTTTTCACCAGCCATATATGGATGTAGTATAGGATTTCATTCCATTATTCTCTATGTGTTACATTGCCAGCATATTCCATGTGCTGACCCGTTTTCGGGCTGCAACGTTTCATGTTGCGTACTTTTTTATTTACGAGTAAGGTGCATAGGTCGTGGTTCTATACTCAGTGATGCCGTTGGAGTTGATGGACTAACTTATTCTTCCAAGCCTTCTGCTGTTATCGTATTAGATGGCCTTAAGCCCTATTTATTTCTATTAAGTTCTCTCTTGAGACATTCGATTGTAATAAGTGTGTGATTGCTACTCTGTTATAAATCCTTCGAGTACTGTGTGGTGTCGGCATTACTGATCCAGGGATGACACTGAGCACAGAGATCAGATTGTTTGAGGTCTGGTCGCTACAAAGATGGTATCAGAGCACATGCTGACTATAGGACACGACCATTAAGCTAAAGCCCTAGATCACTACTCTCTCTTCTCATTTCTGACTCCTTATCTTTTCTACTCTTTTAGGATGACGGAAGCGAGGATCAAGTTCACTCAGCCGGATGAAGATACACCTTTTGGACGACACCTGAAGGAAGTCACTAAATACCTTAACATAGGATTACCAAGTTTCACCGAGACCTACAATTCCACTTTACCCAAAGAAGAGCGCTGGAAGATTCAAGCTCAAGTTCCCGGAAGGACGTTTGCGCCAATCACGGAACCCATAGTGTGTGTTTCCAATGCACCAACCCGGAGTCTGGGAAAGAGCATGGCAGCTCACATAACCATGGGACGCATTGGAGACGTTTACAAAGAAGACCTCAAGGATACTATCTACCAGATTTGCGGGCGCCAAGATGAACAATGGGAGATAGTTGGCACTAAGAAGGATCGATCCATTGCAGCTTTCATCCAGGAGTTAAACCAGCACATTCGACGCCAGAGAACCAGATGTCTTGCGCAGACATGATGGAGTTGAAGACATCAAAAGCCAAGATTATCGAACTAGAAGGAGAACCAAGGCCACTCGCAAGGACTACATGGAGGAGATTGTAGCTCTAGTGGGACAAAACGGCGATCTTAAGGAGAAGATTGAAGAACTCATGGGAAATTCAGCACCGGAGGAGAAGATGAAGATAGTACTGTCCAGAGAACTACATCATCATCGACGACACCGATTCCGATCCTAGTGATGATGATTACGAAGATGAAGTCGGAGCAGATATCATGGAGTCTTCATTGGAGCAGCTTTTTCTAGTTGACCACCATAACAAGATTAGATTACCCCCAATGTTATATTAGTTTTAGTTTCAAAGACTTTGTAACGATAGATAGACCGCGTTGTATGCCCTTGTTTGAATTGATTGGAGTGATATTGTGTGATTTGTCTCATGTGCATATGGGTAGTGTTTCTCTCTAGACCTCATTCTATTCTAAATTCTCGCCTTTTCTTTAAACCCTCAGATGCCTCCGAGACGCCGACCTCGGATTTCTTTTCCCGCCAGAGATCACTCGCTTGATTCAGCAGTTAGAATGCCTTGATTCAAACATTGGTACGTAACCAAGGCAACAACAACAACAACAACAACCCACCGCCACCACCACCGCTGACCATTCGACCCATTTCTTAAGGCTGAATCACCGGTGTTTTCAAAGAGCACCGAGCCGATTGTTGCGTATGATTGGCTCAGAAGATAGGGAGGGAGTTGACCACTCCGGGATGTACAGATGGAGAAAGGGTGAAATTTGCCGCACATCAGCTTGAAGGACCCGCAAAGATGGTGGGAGAATTTTCTGACCACTTACCTCAGAGACACCGCCACATGGGATCGGCCAAGAAGCTTTCCGTACTCCCCATGTTTGAACAGGAGCTATGGCCATGAAGAAGCATGAGTTTCGCAACTTGCGCCAAGGAGGATGGACAGTTGGCCAGTATGTGGATGATTTTAGCAAGTTAGCACATTATGCACCAGATGACGTTGCTACAGATGCAGCTAAGCAGGAGAAGTTTCTAGAAGGACTGAATGATGAGCTGAGCATGCAGTTAATGGTAGCCACCTTCAATAACTACCAGGAGTTAGTAGATCGTGCTCTCATGATTGAAGGGAAGCAACAGCAGATTGAAAATCGCAAGAGGAAGTATGGACAGGGGAAGAATAACTTTGGAGCTCAGCAGAAACTTCGCTATACCCCGAAGCCAGGAGGACAATTTCAGCATACCCATGGAGGAGGTAGCTCGCACAACCATAATGGCACCAAGAATGGGAACGGGAATGGAGGAAGCAATGGACAAAACCGCACCAACCCGTTAACACCATCCAAGGTAGACCTGAGCCACATCACTTGCTTTAAGTGCCGCAAGACTGGGCATTATGCAAAAGAATGTCCAGAAGGCCAGAATTGAAATGGCAATGGAAGCTCAGGAAAGAAGCCGAACCCTTTCAACAAAGTACAAGTGAACCACGTTACCGTGGAGGAGGTTGAAGCTCAGCCAGATGCATTAATAGGTAAGTTTTTGGTTAAGTCATTTACTGCAGTTGTTCTTTTTGATATCAAAAGGCGTCGCATTCATTCATATCAAGGATTTATGGGTAAGTTTAGCCTACCCACTAAAACTCTTAAGACACCCATGTTAGTAAGCTCACCGAGCGGAGTATATGGCCAACCAAGGATGTTTTCAAGTGCCATTAAGTATAGGGAGGCATGTTTTCCCAACGGATTTAATCATATTGGAATCCCAAGGTTTGGATGTAATTCTTGGTATGGATTGGTTGTCGATGTATGGAGGAAACATCGATTGCGCCAGCAAGACAATTTTGCTTACCACCCCAGAAGGAAGGAGAATCAAGTATGTATCACGGCATGAACCGAGGAGAGCACATGTAAATTCCTTATCGTGAGTTGTGCAGAGGAAGTACCGGTGGTAAGGGATTTCCGGATGTGTTTCCTAAGAGTTGCTGTGCATGCCACCGGATAGAGACATTGAGTTTCGATTTAACTACTTCCGTGCACCGGGCCGATATCTAAGAGACCGTGATAGGATGCCGGCCAAGATTTGGAGGAAATTAAGAAGCGATTAAGGAGTTATCGGATAAAGGTTTTATTCGCCCAAGTTCTTCGCCTTGGGGATCACCAAGATTTAGTGGAGAAGAAGGATGGATCATTAAGAATGGTTGTTGATTATCGAGGATTGAACGAAGTGACCATTAAGAACAAGTACCCATTGCCGATGATCAATGACTTGTTTGACCAGTTGCAAGGAGCTAAGGTGTTTTCCAAGATCGATTTGCGATCAGGGTACCATCAGTTGAAGATTCGAGAGCGTGATATACCTAAGACGGCTTTTACCACTGTGCACGGGCCGTATGAGTACACTGTTATGTCATTTGGTCTGACTAACGCACCTGCCTATTTTATGAACATGATGAACAAAGTGTTTATGGAGTTTTTGGATAAGTTCGTCGTGGTGTTCATTGATGATATTTTGATTTACTCGATGAATGAAGAGGAACATAAGGAGCATTTGCGTCTGCATCGAGAAGCTCGAGAGAACACCGGTTATATGCCAAGTTCAAAGAAATGTGAGTTTTGGTTGAAGCAAGTTGGATTTCTTGGACATGTTATATCCGGAGAAGGTATAGCAAGAGACCCCACTAAAGTTGTCATCAGAATAAACTAGGAAGCGCCAACGACGGTTGGAGAGATCCAAGTTTCCTTGGACCAATGGGATACTACCGGAGATTCATTGAGAATTTCTCAAGGATTGCGAAGTTTATGATGTAATTGTTGAAGAAGGATACCAAGTTCAATTGGACCGAGGAGTGTGAAGCTAGTTTCCAAGAGTTGAAGAAACGCTTGGTTACCTCACCCGTGTTAATTCTCGCCAGATCGTACCAAGGATTATGAGGTATATTAGACGCTTCACGCCGAGGACTATGAGCAAGGCTTATGCAGAGGGAGAGTTGTTTTGTACGCTTCACGACAGCTTAAGCCTCATGAGCTAAATTATGCTACGCATGATTTGGAGTTAGCAGCCGTAGTGCATGCGTTGAAAACATGGAGACATTTCCTCATTGGAAATCATAGTGAGGTGTATACGGATCACAAGAGTTTGAAGTACATCTTCACGCAGAAGGAGCTAAATCTCAGGCAGAGGAGATGGTTGGAGCTCATTAAGGACTATGATATGAGATTACATTATCACCCCTGGAAGGCTAACGTTGTAGCAGACGCGTTGAGCCGTAAGAGTCACGTCAACACACTAATGACGGGAGAAATACCAAAGGAGTTAGCCGAGGATCTTCGAGAGCTATGTTTGGAAATAGTTCCGAGAGGCTATGTAGCAACATTGGAGATTCAGTCAACTTTGATGGACAAAATAAGGGAAGCTCAGAAGACTGACAAAGAGATTGCCTCTATAAAGGAGAAAATGAGCGAAGGAAAGGCTAAGGGATTTCGTGAGGATGAGCAGGATACCCTATGGTTTGAGGACTGTGTTTATGTGCCCAATGACCCGGAGATCAGGAAGTTGATTCTACAAGAGGCACATGATTCACCATATTCGATTCACCCAGGAAATACCAAGATGTATTTGATTTGAAGAATACTTTCCGTGGACCGGAATGAAGAAGGATATTGCGTAGTACGTAGCAGTTTGTGATGTATGTCGAGGGTGAAGGCGTAACATCGTAAGCCAGCAGGATTGTTACAACCATTGCCTATACCCGAATGGAAGTGGGATAAACTAGGTATGGATTTCATCACGGATTGCCCAGACTCGCTCAAAGCTATGACTCGATTTGGGTTGTAGTCGATCGCTTGACGAAGGTAGCTCATTTCATTCCAAAGAAAGACTACCTACAAAGTGCCAAATTGGCTAAGATATACCCGACTGTGATTGTATACTTGCATGGAGTTCCGAGGAGTATCAGTACGATAGAGGAACCCAATTCACCTCAAAGTTCCTAAGCCAGTACCGAAACTTTGGGAACCAGATCGAGTTTAGCACGACTTTTCATCCACAAACCGCATTGACAAACCGAGAGAGTCAACCAGATTTTGGAGGATATGCTTAGAGCTTGTGCTTTGGATTATGGATCAAGTTGGGATGACAATTTGCCATATGCGGAGTTTTCTTACAACAACAGTTATCAATCTAGTTTGAAGATGGCCCCTTTCGAAGCCTTATACGGAAGGAGGTGCAGGACCCCGTTGTTGTGGGATGAAGTTGGAGACCGCCAATTGTTTGGACCAGATTTGATTAAGGGGTCTGAACGGAAAGTAAAGTTGATTCGCGATAGACTCAAGGTAGCCCTACCAAGATGTAAGAGTTATATGGATTCAAAACGCAAGGAGACATAATACAAAGTCGGAGACAGAGTTTATCTTTGAGTATCTCCGCTTCGAGGAGTTAAGCGTTTTGGTGTTAAAGGAATGTTAGCGCCCCGATTTGTAGGACCTTATCGTGTTTTGGAACGCATGGGAGAAGTTGCGTACAAGTTGGAACTACCCGAAGGATTGTCAGGAGTTCATGATGTGTTCCATGTTTCTCAGTTGAAGAAGTGTCACGCAGAGCTGGCTGATATACCACCGAGAGATACCGTGCCACTAGAGGCGATTGGGCTTGAATGATGATTTGACCTACGAGGAGAAACCTGTTAAGATTCTCGAGTTTGCCAATGAGTTACTCGCAAAGAAGGTCATCAAGTTTTGCAAAGTTCAAAGTGGAGCCACCACACCGAGGAAGAAGCCACCTGGGAGCGAGAGGAAGATTTGCTTAAGGACCACCCTCACCTATTTTCTAGCCAACCCGAATCTCGAGGGCGAGATTCATCTTAAGGGGGTAGGTTTGTAACATCCCAAATTTTCAGTTTGGAATGTTATACATAGAGCATCATTGCATATCATATTTTTCCTTGCATTTTGCTCGGTCCTAGAAATTCTACACAACTCAAGGACCCACGGAGAGAGTTGGGGATTTCGTTATTTTCATATTTGAGTTTTCTCAAATTTTGAAAATAGGATCATTTGATTTTAATTATTTTATCTTCAATTATTTCTACTATCAAAATATGAGAGAGGGAATAAAATGACTTTCCCAAAATAAAAAAATAATTCAGATTTAGTAATAAAATCGAATAAGATTTTATTTTGGAATTTTTCGCCTTTTTATTTGAATTTAGGAAAAATGCGCGTTTTTCAAAATTGCATTTAGGCCCCAAATAAATGTTCATTAAATCCGGCTTGATTTTAGAAGCCGGGAAAAATTTATTTCGGGATTTTTGGAGTCCGTTCGATATTTCTTTTTATTTTTTTTCTGCGTGTTATTATTAAAAAACGCTGCATCACTTTTATCGATTCTCGAGCGGGACTCGGCTGGGCGCTTTTATAAGCAGAGCCTCAAGGCCTCCCCAGCCCAATTTTAGCGCCTCGGCCCGAAACCCTAGCCGCCTCAAGCCGCAAGACGCCTGAGGTTCGGCCATCGATTTCAATGGCTTTTATGGTTTTTCTTTAATTTTTTTTCACTTTTTTTCGGTTTATTTATTTATTTATTTATTTTTATATATTTATTATTTATTTTATTTATTTTATTATAAATATTTTTTTTATTTTTTTATTTTTTCCGTTCGTTAACCGTTCGTCGTTTTTCTTTTTCTCGGATTTAATCCGTGATTTTTCTGATCGCGATTCCAGATCCGATTTTCGTTTTAGTATAACTTTTCGCTCGTTTATTGGAATCAGGCGATTCAAGCGCCTGGAGTTTCGCCTCGAAACCCTCTTTCCGAATAATCTACTTAAACAAGTTTTTGCTTCTGTAAAATTTGACCTAGATCCAGATTAGTAAAACGAAGCTGTTTTCTTCCGCCGTTTGACTTTCGTTGCTTCGCTTGATTTGATTCTTTTTGCAAACCGGAGTTCTTAAGTTGAACTATCTGGTTAGATCTATTTGAGTTTTACCTGTGCATTGGATGAGTATTTATTGTATGCTTGTTTGTTTGTCTGCGATAGATTACCCGGAGTGCGCCGCTTGTTAGTTCGAGTCTCTAGGTTTCGCGGATGATCAGCAAGGCAAGTAACACTTTGATCATACCTCTTCTCATACCCAGTTTTTATGCATTAGATCTATCCTCAAACACTTGCATGATTAGGATCTAATTAAATTGTGGGTTTTGGGAAGTAGATTGAGGTATTACCTATTACCTGTTTTATTATAAACCCTTGGGAGTTACTTCTACGTTTGCTTATTATGCCATGCTATGCCAGTAGACGTGGATTGGGTGAGTGTATTCCATGACAGATGTGAGATTGTTAAATTAATGGTTTATCTAAGGTGGCAACTTAAACACACATCCTGGGTGGATTGAGGCACTGGTTTCTATCAGACTTGCCTGTTTTTCTTCTGACCGTCACCCGTGCTCAAAGGGATCATGAGATTATTCAAACTAGAAACTTCCGTGTGCAGCCACAAGCCATTATGGGCTCTGGCGTAGTTGATTAAGTTGTGCGAACTCTTACGGGTAGACTAGCAGATGTAGGGGAAAGTAGGTGTATCGGTCTACCCACAAGTAAGGTGCTAGTGCTTCTGAAAGACTATGTCTCGGTCATCCTTTCTCAAACACCATGTAGTGCGAGAAATCAAACGGAGGCGATCGAGTCTTGTGGGGAAAAGTGCACAAACCTCTGCAGAGTGTATAAACTAATCATGGTTAGCGTGTCCCCGGTTATGGACATCTTGAGTATCTAGTACCTGGATATCATGTGAATCTCATCATGTTACTTCTAATTAATATTGTTGGGTTTGTTAATGAGTACTTTTATTTGGGATTAAGAATGCTGTCAACCATTCTCAATGTTTCACAACCACCTTGATAGTTAAATAAATTTATTCCTTTGTAGTAGGGAAAAATTGGCTTTATGCAAAACTGTAACCATAGAGCTTTCCACCAGCCATATATGCATGTAGTATAGGCTATTTATTCCATTATTCTCTATGTGTTACATTGCCAGCATATTCCATGTCTTGACCGTTTTCGGGCTGCAACGGTTCATGTTGCAGACTTTTCGCATTTACGAGTAAGGTGCATAGGTCGTGGTTCTATACTCAGTGATGCCGTTGGAGTTGATGGACTCACTTATTCTTCCAAGCCTTCCTCTGTTATCGTATTAGATGGCCTTAAGCCATATTTATTTCTATTAAGTTCTCTCTTGAGACATTCGATTGTAATAAGTGTGTGATTTCTACTCTGTTATAAATCCTTCGAGTAATCGTGGTGGTGTCGACATTCTTGATCCAGGATGACACTGAGCACAGAGATCAGACTGTTTGAGGTCTGGTCGCTACACCTTTGTAGTAGAAGCACTCAGTTTCAGGCTTAGGTCCAGCTTTGAGCTTCTTCATGGGAGTGGCAACTTGTTTTCCATTCTTCTTGAAGTTCCCTTTCTATCCCTTTGCCCTTTTACTTGAAACTACTGGTCTTCTCAACCATCAATACTTGATGCTTTTTCTTGATTTCTACCTTCACCGATTTCAGCATCGCGAAGAGCTCGGGAATTACTTTCATCATCCCTTGCATATTATAGTTCATCACGAAGTTCTAGTAACTTGGTGATAGTGACTAGAGAACTTTGTTAATTACTATCTTATCTGGAAGATTAACTCCCACTTGATTCAAGCAATTGTAGTACCCAGACAATCTGAGCACATGCTCACTGGTTGAGCTATTCTCCTCCATCTTGTAGGGAAAGTACTGTCAAAGGTCTCATACCTCTTGACACGGGCATGAGCATGAAATACCAATTTCAACTCTTGGAACATCTTGAAGTCCCGGTTCTAAGCCATAAAGCATGGTGCACTAAACTATCAACTAGTCATCATACCGAGCTTGTCAAAACATTCATAACGCCCAGATTCCGCTCCTCGCAATAGGTCCGCTACCTAGCGGTGCATCAAGGACATAATTCTTCCAGGCAAAGAATGAGGAAAATCCGCAGATCACGGACCAAGTCCACATCATTGCTACTATCATCTTTCAACTTATATTTCTCTAGGAACATATAAAAATAAACAGGGAGCTACATCGCGAGCTATTGATCTACAAAATAGATATGCTAATACTACCAGGACTAAGTTCAGGATAAATTAAAGTTCAATTAATCATATTACTTAAGAACTCCCACTTAGATAGACATCCCTCTAATCATCTAAGTGATCACGTGATCCATACCAACTAAACCATGTCCGATCATCATGTGAGATGGAGTAGTTTTCAATGGTGAACATCACTATGTTGATCATATCTACTATATGATTCACGCTCGACCTTTCGGTCTCAAAGGTTCGTGAGGCCATATCTATATGCTAGGCTCGTCAAGTTTAACCCGAGTATTCTGCGTGTGCAAAACTGGCTTGCACCCGTTCTATGTGAACGTAGAGCTTATCACACCCGATCATCACGTGGTGTCTCGGCATGACGAACTTTCGCAATGGTGCATACTCAGGGAGAACACTTGTACGTTGTAATTTAGTGAGAGATCATCTTATAATGCTACCGTCGAACTAAGCAAAATAAGATGCATAAAGGATAAACATCACATGCAATCAATATAAGTGATATGATATGGCCATCATCATCTTGTGCCTTTGATCTCCATCTCCAAAGCACCGTCATGATCACCATCGTCACCGGCGCGACACCTTGATCTCCATCGTAGCATCATTTCTGTCTCGCCAAATATGGCTTCAATGACTATCGCTGCCGCTTAGTGATAAAGTAAAAACAATTACACTGCCAGTTGCCGATAACTGTGTTACAAAACATGATCATCTCATACAATAAAATTTAGCATCATGTCTTGACCATATCAGATCACAACATGCCCTGCAAAAACAAGTTAGACGTCCTCTACTTTGTTGTTGCAAGTTTTACGTGGCTGCTATGGGCTGAGCAAGAACCGTTCTTACCTACGCATCAAAACCACAACGATTTTTTCGTCAAGTGTGTTGTTTTAACCCTCCCGGGCGTAGTCACACTCAATTCAACTAAAGTTGGAGAAACTGACACTAGCCAGCCACATGTGTGCAAAGCACGTCGGTAGAACCAGTCTCGCGTAAGCGTACGTGTAATGTCGGTCCGGGCCGCTTCATCCAACAATACCACCGAATCAAAGTATGACATGTTGGTAAGCAGTATGACTATTATCGCCCACAACTCTTTGTGTTCTACTCATGCATATAACATCTACGCATGAACCTGGCTCTGATACCACTGTTGGGGAACGCAGTAATTTAAAAAAAAAATCATACGCACACGCAAGATCCATCTAGGTGATGCATAGCAACAAGAGGGGAGAGTGTTGTCCATGTACCCTCGTAGAACGAAAGCGGAAGTGTTATGACAACGCGGTTGATGTAGTCATACGTCTTCACGATCCGACCGATCCTAGTACCGAAAGTACGGCACCTCCGCTGATTCGCACATCGCTCAGCTCGGTGACGCCCCGACAAACTCTAGATCCAGCTGAGTGTCGAGGGAGAGCTTCGTCAGCATGACGGCATGATGACGATGATGATGTAGTTACCGACGCAGGGCTTCGCCTAAGCACTACAATGATATGACCGAGGTGGAAATCTGTGGAGGGGGGCACACGGCTAAATAATCAACTTGTGTGTCTATGGGGTGCCCCCTCCCCCGTATATAAAGGAGTGGAGGAGGGGAGGGGCCGGCCCTCTCTATGGCGCGCCCTAGGGGAGTCCTACTCCCACCGGGAGTAGGATTCCCCCCTTCCCTAGTTGGAGTAGGAGAGGAAGGAAGAAGGAGAGAGGGAGGAAGGAACCCCCCCCCCCCCCAAATCTGATTGGGCTTGGGGGGGGGGCACCCTCATCTTGGCCGCTTCCTCCTCTCTCCCACTAAGGCCCATTAAGGCCCATGTACTCCCCCGGGGGTTCTGGTAACCTCCCGGTACTCCGGTAAATACCCGAACTCACCCGGAACCATTCCGATGTCCAAACATAGCCATCCAATATATCGATCTTTATGTCTCGACCATTTCGAGACTCCTCGTCATGTCCGTGATCACATCCGGGACTCCGAACAACCTTCGGTACATCAAAAAACATAAACTCATAATACCGATCGTCACCGAACGTTAAGCGTGCGGACCCTATGGGTTCGAGAACTATGTAGAAATGACCTAGACTCATCTCCGGTCAATAACCAATAGCGGAACCTGGATGCTCATATTGGTTCCTACATATTCTATTAAGATCTTTATCGGTCAAACCGCATAACAAAATACGTTGTTCCCTTTGTCATCGGTATTTTACTTGCCCGAGATTCAATGGTCGGTATCACCATACCTAGTTCAATCTCGTTACCGACAAGTCTCTTTACTCGTTCCATAATGCATCATCCCGCAACTAACTCATTAGTCACATTGCTTGCAAGGCTTATAGATGTGCATTACCGAGAGGGCTTAGAGATACCTCTCCGATACACAGAGTGACAAATCCTAATATTGATCTATGCCAACCCAACAAACACCTTTGGAGAAACATGTAGAGCATCTTTATAATCACCCAGTTACGTTGTGACGTTTGATAGCACACAAGGTGTTCCTCCGGTATTTGGGAGTTGCATAATCTTATCATCTGAGGAACATGTATAAGTCCTAAAGAAAGTAGTAGCAATGAAACTGAAACGATCATAATGCTAAGCTAACGGATGGGTCTTGTCCATCACATCATTCTCTAATGATGTGATCCCGTTCGTCAAACCGTTCATCAAATGACAACACATGTCTACGGTCAGGAAACATAACCATCTTTGATTAACGAGCTAGTCAAGTAGAGGCATACTAGGGGCACTTTGTTTTGTCTATGTATTCACACATGTACTAAGTTTCCGGTTAATAAAATTCTAGCATGAATAATAAACATTTATCATAAAATAAGGAAATAAATAATAACATTATTGTTGACTCTAGGGCATATTTCCTTTAGTCTCCCACTTGCACTAGAGTCAATAATCTAGTTCACATCGCCATGTGATTTAACACCAATAGTTCACATCACCATGTGATTAACACCCATAGTTCACATCACCATGTGACCAACACTCAAAGGATTTACTAGAGTCAGTAATCTAGTTCACATCGCCATGTGTAACACCCAAAGAGTACAAAGGTGTGATCATGTTTTTCTTGTGAGAGAAGTTTAGTCAACGGGTCTGCTAAATTCAGATCTGTATGTATTTTGCAAATTTCTATGTCTACAATGCTCTACACGGAGCTACTTTAGGTAATTGCTCCCACTTTCAATATGTATCCGGATTGTGACTTAGAGTCATCTAGATCGGTGTCAAAGCTTGCATCGACGTAACTCTTTATGACGAACTCTTTATCACCTCCATAACCGAGAAATATTTCCTTAGTCCTCTAAGGATAATTTTGACCGCTGTCCAGTGATCTACTCCTAGATCAAAATTGTACTCCCTTCCCAAACTCAGGGCAGGGTATACAATAGGTCTGGTACACAGCATGGCATACTTTATAGAACCTACCGCTTTGAGTCTTACTCAACTTCACACCTTGCAATACAGGCAAGAACTCTTTCTTTGACTGTTCCATTTTGAACTACTTCAAAATCTTGTAAAGGTATGTACTCATTGAAAAAATCTTATCAAGAATCTTGATCTATCTCTATAGATCTTGATGCTCAATATGTAAGAAGCTTCACCGAGGTCTTTCTTTGAAAAACTACTTACAAACACTCCTTTATGCTTTCCAGAAAATTCTACATTATTTTCGATCAACAATATGTCATTCACATATACTTATCGGAAATGCTGTAGTGCTCCCACTCACTTACTTGTAGATACAGGCTTCACCGCAAGTCTGTATAAAACTATATGCTTTGATCAACTCATCAAAGCGTATATTCCAACTCCGGGATGCTTGCACCAGTCCATAGATGGATCGCTGGAGCTTTGCACACTTTGTTAGCACATTTAGGATCGACAAATCCTTCTGGTTGCATCATATACGACTCTTCTTTAAGAAATCCATGAAGGAATGTAGATTTGATATCCATTTGCCAGATTTCATAAAATGCGGCAATTGCTAACATGATTCGGACAGACTTTAAGCATCGCTACGAGTGAGAAAAATCTCACCATAGTCAACACCTTGAACTTGTCAAAAACCTTTCGCGACAAGTCGAGCTTTGTAGATAGTAATACTACTATCAGCGTTCGTCTTCGTCTTGAAGATCCATTTATTCTCAATTTCTTGCCGATCATCGGGCAAGTCAACCAAAGTCCATACTTTGTTCTTATACATGGATCCCATCTCAGATTTCATGGCCTCAAGCCATTTCGCGGAATCTGGGCTCATCATCGCTTCCTCATAGTTCTTAGGTTTGTCATGGTCAAGTAACATGACCTCCAAAACAGGATTATAGTACCACTCTCGTGCGGTTCTTGCTCTGGTTGACCTACGAGGTTCAGTAGTAACTTGATCTGAAGTTACATGATCATCATCATTAGCTTCCTCACTAATTGGTGTAGCAGTCACATGAACTGATTTCTGTGATGAACCATTTTGCGTTAATCATTAGAAGATCACAAAACACACGGTTTCTATGTCATACCCGTCTGCGTTTTTTTGCGGTTATGATGCATAAGTCAGTTACCTGTGGATGTTTCCTAATAAACCAGGCGTACCATTGACCGAAAAAAATCAACTATACATGTACATTTCTTGGAGACGGGATCTGCCAATTTTCTGTTTTCTCGCACACCAATATTTTACGCACTTCATCTGTGTTGTGTGTTTCCCCCGCCCAAGTTTCACGTTTCGCAGCGATATTTTTATTAGGCGCGCGATTTCAGAATCTATTCCGCCAACCACATCCCCACCCATCAAATCAAATTTCCTCAGTATCTCTCCCCCCCCCCCCCGCGCCTCCCCTTACTGGCATCTTAAACCGCCACTGCCGCAACCACAGCTTCAATCACATCTACGTCCCGCTTGGATCCAGTCAGGTAACCCATCGATCTCTATCATGGCCCCGGCCTGATTTCTTAAATGGCGCATGCGAAACATCCTCATGCCTCCAAATCCGCACCGCCAGGAGCTGATGGAGGTCCATGGCGCGATGGCTACTATGCGTGTTGACCCGGAGGAACACCTTGCCTCCGCCGCCGCCAACATGTTGCAGGCTCTGGCCCAGATGATGTGCCCCAGCAACTACCCCCAGGACTTAACAGCTAAGATCGGACCAGCTAAATCTTACCAATACCACTTGCAACGGCTATGATTTGTACGGTTGATGTATTAAGCATGTTCATGCCTTGTTTATTTTAGCACTGCACACTGTGCGATGTTCAAATATTACTGTGTCTAGCTCAATTTCACCAATACCAGCAACAAACTTATAATACATGACTGAGGATATCACTAGAGATGCTGCCCATTTGCTAATTTTAGTGGATGCCAACCCTGTTGTACTTAACATGCCCGGCCCATGTACTTACGCAGAGTCATAATGGTCGATGTCGTTGTTTGTCATCGAGGTTAGCTACATCCCATGTCTTACTGATTTCACGTCATTTGTGCAATTGCAATTTAACTTCTACCATTTACTGGTTGCCTGTAGGTACACATGTCAGTGACACTGATCCACGCTTTGACCCGGAGGAACAACTCGCCTCCATCGCCTGACTTTGGGCGGGCTCTGGCCAAGATGAAGTGCCCCAGCAACTACCTCTCAGAACTTACCAAGTATGTACTCACCAGTTCAATCTTACCAATACCAGTTGCAATTAATGGCTATGTTCTATACGGCCGATGTATTAAGCATGTTCTAGTAAACATGCCTAACACATTTTAGCTACTTGTAATATCCCAACTTTTCAATTTGGAATGTTATACATTAGATCATCATTGCATATCATATTTTATTGCATTTTGGCTTGATCCTAGAAATTCTACGCAACTCAAGGACCCACGGAGAGAGTTGGGAATTCCGTTATTTTCATATTTGAGTTTTTCTCAAATTTTGAAAAGAGAATCGTTTGATTTTAATTATTTCCTCTCCGAATATTTCTTTTATAAAAATAAAAAGAGAGAGGATAGAATTACTTCCTCAAAATAAAGAAATATTGGATATTTAATATTAAAATCAAATAAGATTTTTATTCAGAGTTTTGTCGCTATTTTATTTGAATTAGGAAAAATATGCGTTTTTCAAAATTGCATTAGAGTCCCAAATAAATGTTCACCTTGTCTGGTAGGTTTTTAGAGGATAGGGAAAATTTACTTCAGGATTTTTGGAGTCCGTTTAGTATTTCTTTTATCTATTTTTCTGCGTGAAATAATTAAAAAACGAAACCGACTTCGGGCCGTATCCGAGCGGGACTCACTTGGGCTTGATAAGCCGCCGAGCCTCAAGCCCATCGACCCTAGTCGCTGCAGCCTCGCCGCCCACTTTCTTATTCTTCTTGCCGCCGCCCACCACTCCGCCACTGCCACAAGACCGAGCCGCACCACCGCCACCCCCGTCTCGCCCGACCCGCCGGAGGTAGCCGCCGCCGTCCTCGGTTTTCACGAGAAAACCGATCGGTTTTTTTCAAAACCCTAGATCCGTTTTTTTAGTTTCGGTCCGTTTTTTTGGTTTAGTTATTTAGCGGACATTCGTCCGTACGTTCGTTTTAACGAACGGTTTTCTCCCGTTAGCCGCAGATAATGAACGTTCGTTCGTTAATCTGTTCGTCAGTTTTTTCTTTTTCTTGGATTTTCCGTGATTATTTTCGATCGCGATTTCTGATCTGATTTTTGTTCTAGTATAACTTTTCGCTCGTTTGTCGGAATCAGGCGATTCAAGCGCCTAGAGTTTCGTATCTAAGCCCTCATTCTATTTAATCAACTTAAACAAGTTTTTGCTACTGTAAAATTTGACTTTTGTCCAGATTAGCAAACGAAGCTTGTTTCTTTCACAGTTTGAGTTTCATTGTTTCGTTTGATTTGATTCTTTTTGCAAACCGGAGTTCTTAAGTTGAACTTTCTGGTTATATCTTTTATTTGAGTTTTACCCGTGCGTTGTTGCTTGATTGCTTATTGTATGTTTGTTTGTTTGCGATAGAGTACCCGGAGTGCGAAGCGTGCTACTACGAGTCTCTTGGTTTCACGGATCATCAGCAAGGCAAGTGACACTTTGATCATACCTCTTTACTACCCAGTTTTATTGCATTAGATCAATCCAAAAACAATTGCATGGTTAGGGTCTAATTTAATTTGTGGGTTTGGGAAGTAGATGAGGTAGTACCTATTCACCTGTTTATTATTAAACCTATGGGTGTTACTTCTATGTTGCTTATATTGCTATGCTATGCTCGTAGACGTGGTTTGGGTTTGAGAGTATTCATGACAGATGTGAGTATTGTTAATTATTGGTTAACTTATGGTGGCAACTTTAATACACATCTAGGTGGATTGAGGCACCTGGGGAACCCAGTGATTGCCTGTATTTTTGGAAATCCCGGGGTACCGTGTGATTCTCCTATGGACTGCCACCCATGCTCAAAGGGATCATGAGATTATTCATGCTAGAAACTTACGTGTGCAGCCACAAGCCATTATGGGCTCTGGCATAGTTGAGTATGTTGTGTGACCTCTTTCAGTGGTAGGCTAGCAGATGTAGGGGATGTAGGTGGTACTGTCTACCCAGAGTAAAGAGTTAACGCTTCTGAAAGACTGTGTCTCGGTCATCCATTTCTCAAACACCATGTAGTGCGAGAAATCCAACGGAGGAGATCGAGTCTTCTGGGGAAAAGTGCGCAAACCTCTGCAGAGTGTACAAACTAATCATGGTTAGCCGTGTCCCCGGTTATGGACGTCTTGAGTATCTGGTTCTTGGATTATCATGTGGATCTCATCACTCTTAATTATAAAATTTGATTGGGTTATTAATTACTTTTAATTGGGATTGAGATGGGGTTTACCATTCTCAATGTTTAACAACCAACATGATAGTTAAATAAAATTTATTCCTTTGTTGTAGGGAAAAATTGGCTTTTCGCAAAACATATTAACCATACAGCCTCCACCAGCCATATATGGATGTAGTGATAGCCTTATTCTGTTTATTACTCTTTGGTGTTATATTGCCAGCATATTCCATGTCTTGACCCGTTTCGGGCTGCAACGTATCATGTTGCGTACTTTTCGCATTTACGACAGTAAGGTGCCTTAGGTCGTGGTCTTTCACTCGATGATGCCGTTGGAGTTGATGGACTCACTTTATCTTCCAAGCCTTCCATTGTTATCATATTTAGATGGCCTTAAGCGATATTATTTGTAATAAGTTCTCTTTCGAGACATTCGATGTAATAAGTGTGTGATTGCTACTCTGTTATAAATCCTTCAAGTACTGTGCGTGTCAGCATTACTGATCCAGGGATGACACTGATGCACAGAGATCAGACTGTTTGAGGTCCGGTCGCTACACTACTTTCCCTACCTTTTTATAGACAACTGGGCCATTCTCTGCTTTGGCAGCACCTGCCTTGTGATGTTTAACTCTGCCAATTGCATTTTTATCACTACCAGTTTCAATGGCTATTAAGCCTTTTGAAATTAACAATTGAATCCATTTTTTAAACATTTGTATTTCAATGGCCACAAACTTACAAAACATGACTTAGGATGTTGTTAAGCCTATTGCAATTAACAGTTGTATCCATTTTTTAATCTGTCCCTTTGCTACCATGCTACTCTCCACAATGAAGATATACTAGCACTACAAAAAAAAGACACATCCGTGATATGACACTTCTATGACGATAATTGTGACAAAACCCGGTATCATCATAGATGTGGTGGGCTCCTACTTCTATGACAAAAAATCATGACAGAAAATGGGGTTTTCGTCCTGGGCGGGCCGGAGACGCAGCTGCATGACATTCTTTGGGCCGTCCATGACGGAAAAAACCGTGGTAGAAGCGTGGGGGAGAAAAATTTCGGGGAGTTGCCGGTTACGGTGGGAGGTCGGGGGCCGAGCGATGCTGCGTTCTCTCGTGACGTCTGTGGCGTGTGTGCGGCGTTGGCTCTAAGCGAAGCGGCGAGGCGTTGGGCTCTAATCGAACCCGGCGATTGCAGACTGCGAGCTACGCGTTCATTGAACCCGGCGATCAATTGATGGTCGTTAATCGAACCCGATGGAGCGATTCTTCGCCATCGCTGCGCTAATCAAGCCGATCGATGCTGCCTGCAGGATGAGCGATGGCGTTGCGGGGGGTTGGATGAACAGTGAGCGATGGCGTTGCCTCTGGATGAACAGGAACCCATGGTGTGGAGGGCTGGATGAACAGTAGACGGTGGAGGGGTGGCCGTGGAGGGGTTGTTGAACAGGACCCCGTGGTGTGGAGGGCTGGATGAATAGTAGACGGTGGAGGGGTGCCCGTGGAGGGTGGTTGAGCGATGGCGGTGGAGTAGCGCGGTGGAGGCTCGATGAACAGGATCCCGTGGAGGCTGGAGGAGGTCGACGGTAGCCCATGGAGGCCGGAGGAGGTCGACGGTGGAGATGAACAGATATCCGTGGAGTCCGTTTTGCGGTCGCCACACCCTCCCCGTTTCGACCGTAGCGCTCCAACACAAGTCGGTTTCGTCCGTTTTGCGATATGCCACACCCCTCCCGATCAACAGGACCCTCGTTTCAACCATAGGAGGTCCGTTTCCTCCGTTTTGCAGTACGCCAGGCCCCTCTCGATCAACAGGACCCCGTTTCGACCGTAGGAGGTCCGTTTCCTCCGTTTTGCGGTACGCCAGACCCCTCCCGATGAACAGGATCCCGTTTCGAACGTGGCCGGTCGAACACAAGGCCGTTTCCTCCGTTGTGCGGTACGCCAGGCCTTGTTTTCATCGCCTCTTCCGTCCAAGCCCTCCCGATGAACACGTCCACGCATTCCGTTCCGACCCAGCCGGTTGGCTCCCACGCGTTCCGTTGCCTCCCGATGAACACAACGCATTTCGTTGCCTCCCCATGAACACGACGACGACGTTGTTTCTCCGTTCCGACCCAACCATGTACGTATGCGCGAGTAGGCGTTCGAGACCCTGCCCGTATGTACGTACGTGGCCGTATTTTCTTTCTTGCACCCTCGCCGCGGTATGCGTGCGTGTACGCGTGCGCCCCTCACGACGACCGGTATATGCGTACGTTCGCGACCAGGATGACAACGCTACGTACGCTTCGACCAGGTGGGTCCCGACTATCAGGCACTTCCTTGCCTGCGAAGATGTAGCTGGTGGGTCCCAGCAGTCAGGGGGGCGAATCATTTTGTTTCTTTTTCCCGGACGCACTTCCTTGCGTGCGAAGATGTAGCTGGTGGGTCCCAGCAGTCAGGGGGGCGAATTGTTTTTTTGCCCGGACGCACTTCCTTGCGTGCGAAGATGTAGCTGGTGGGTCCCAGCAGTCAGTGGGAAATGTTTTTTCCGTGAAATACGGTGGCCCGTCCGGTGGGTCCCATTGTCGGTGGAGGAATAATTATTTTGGCGTAATAAGGAGGCACTTCCTTGCGGCCGTGGACCCAGTATCGGCCGCTCCACACACGCATTTCTTCCGATGGAAGTCGGTCGTTGACCACATTGACCACGCCGCGCCGAGAGCACCACGGCGGTGGATGACGGCGAGGCCTAGGAAGGGGACGACGCGGAGCCGGGGAAGACGCAGCAGTGGATGCCCACGCGAAGAGGAGTACGAGGGTGAGGCTGCCGTCGCCGCAGAATAATAGGGGGTGTGGGTGAGTAGAGGGATGGCCTGGCCAGCGGTGGGAGTAGTAGGGGCGGTGAGGCTTCCAGATCACATCCGCCACAGGAGGCGTGAGCACGTGGCACGACCGGCCGCTTTGGGCGGCCGAGCACGAAGACCAGAGGTTCAAGAAGCACTACGGCCGTTGGATGGACATCGTCACGGTCACCGAGCTAGAGTCGTTCATATTGACTAAGTTGACAAAGCCCTTCGTCTCAGAACTTAGTAGACCCACAAGTCAGCCTCCCACCAAGGTGAGTCCCAGCTAGCGGGGAGTATTCATTTTTTGTGCGTAATAAGGAGGCATTTCCGGTGGGTCCGAAATGACAAATGGGGAATGTTTTTTGTGAAATACAGAGACCCTTCCGTGGGTCCCAGCTATCGTGTGGAGAAATCATTATTTTGCGCATAATAAGGAGGCATTTTCTGTGTGGGCCCCTCATCGGCCTCTTCCGATGGCTGTTGTTTGTTGACCATGTTGACCTCGCCCGCCGAGAGCACAAACACGGTGGACGAGGGCGGGGCCTGTGAAGAGAACCACCCGAGTCGGCGAAGCCACCGCAGCGGATGCCCACGCCGAGGGGAGAACGAGCACCGACCGGGTCGGTCATGGAGTGAGGCCGACGTCAGCCGAAAATAACAGGATGTGTGGGTGGTTAGAGGGATGGCTGGCGGCAAAGACAGCCAGCCACGGAGGAGGGAGAGGCAGTCCACCGCGCTGGTTTGGGCGGCCGGAGCAGGAAGATCGAGATTGAAGAAGACGGCGGCTGTTGGATGGACATCCAACGATCAACTGCTGTGTGTTGACTAAGTTGACAAAGCCTTGCGTCTGGCGTAAAAAATTTAGGACAGCGTCATCGTCAACCTAGTAGGCCCAGAAGTCAGCCTCCAACTCTGTGGAAAACAACATACAGCCCATTAGCCATTATTTTCAATAATTTACAGCCCATTTGCTAATTCTTAAGGATATTTGAAGCTCATATTCTTTTTATTAGCATTACAGACCATATATTCTGGGCACTGCTAAAAAATTCAACGAAAATTTGCATATTTCGGTGGGGTTCGAACTCTTTTAAACACGAAATTTCGAGTCACGTTAAAAATAGTTTTCAAAAAATTATATCAAAATAAAATTCAAAAAAACAATTCTCCGCAAAAAAATGAATGAAATTTAGAATCTTAACTAGCAAGATGCCCGTTCGTTGCAGGAACATGAAGATGCATTTGTATGAGTAGTTTATTTTGTGGGTGAAAAGATGATATTTTAATGTAATTGCCAGTTGGCTTTGGTTTTTATAAGAGTAGAGAGTAGAGAAATCCTGAAAAAAATGATATTTTAATGCAATTGCCGATTGGCTTTGGTTTAAAAATTTACAGCCCATTTCTTACAACTTATAGCCCGTTTTCTGGGGAAGCCCATTTCTTATCCCTCCTCGTCTTGAAAGATTTGCAGCCAATAGGCTGAGAAAAGCAGTAGGCCTCGGTTTTGGTATTCTCAAAAAAAATGAACTGGGCTAGCCAATTTCAGAAACATAAGACATATCATCTGGGCTCGTCATGTGCTTAATAAAAGCGTGGCGTGGGCTAGACCTGACCCACAGCCCCGCCTGTAGATTGAGCTCCGTCTCTGAAACTGAAAAACAACTAGGCGAGCTGCTGGGTCCCTGGTGTTATCCGCTTGTTGTGTAATTTTCTCGTTTATTGACTACAAGGATAATGGCATGGAACCTAGTTGTCAAACAATTAGGAGGAAGTATTGTTTTGGCTTGTAATAACGAGGCACCTGCTTGCGAAATGCAATGACCCTGGTGGGTCCCTACTGTCAGCCTCTCCACGTACAGTAATCTCCTGATTCCTCTTGGTTGTTGACCATGTTGAAAACACCAGACGACGGCGAGCACAGTGAGCTAACCAAGGCGGAGAACGTCAACAAGGCCTCGGACGGGAACGAACAACAGCCATGAAAGATGCGGCAGTGTAGTGGCAGGTTGAGGGGAGTACGAGGGCAACAACATGCAAGTCAAGCATACAAATGGTACAAAAAGCCCAAGGATTAATTGTTCATCAAATTTTTAGACAAAAACCAGATTGAACATGACAGTAACATCTAACCCAACCACTCTTTTTTGCAGTCACAAGCAGATGGATCGGTTACGATCCATAAAATCAACATCCTGTGCAAAAAAATTATTTTAGGATGTCTACAACTTGTTGTAAATAGAAGCCGAAACACGTTTAGAAGCCCATTTGTCCACCTGAAACTTCTTTTTTGCTGTTCAACATGTTCGTCCGTGAGAAATCTCTTGCTATAAAAATTAAGCCTCATGGACAATAGTAACCTCGCATTCAACAGAAGAATGTGACAAAGCTTACATTTGCACTGGTTGGATGCATATCGTTCCATCGTTATTGTCCTCAAGCGAATGTCATGAGAACTGAGAAAATCCTTGTGCTTATTACGCCAACGATTGGTTATATGTTTTTGTCCATGTGGTTACGCCTAAGTAGACATGAAGATTGAAAAGCAGTTAAGGTCTCAAAAAGAGTATGTCGAAAGAACGATAGCTGAACAGTTAATTCTAGTACAATATATACGGGCTTTCAATGTGCATGAAATCATCACCTCTATGTATAAATTCTCCAGAGATCGAAAGCATCGCATCAAGCCAATAATTATGTCCAGATCAAAACTATACATTCTGATATATATGATCTTGACAGAATCTAGCAAGATTGATAGGCTATCAATGGACGAACTCTTCATTGAGCATATAACATAATATTAGTACCCAAAGTGTACTCCAAGATGATATAAAACTTATGCGCATAAGTGAAAAATGCAGCATATGATTACAGATGTGTAGATGATAATATACGGTACCTGAAAAGGTGAGAAGCCAAACACCAACTCCTTGTGATTATTAAACGGGTCACAAATTACACCCGAGGTCTCCAGTTTGGGCGCAGAGACGACATTTATTTTTGAAGGTGTATAACAATTATGAAGGAGCAACGTTTCAAGTGAAGGGGCATCTTCGATGATGAGCTGCTGTCCTTCAAAACAAATTCCAATGCTTTTAAGGTGAGGCGACTTTATTTGGAGACAACTGATACCGATTTCTATTCCCCAAACAATTAGCAAGCGCTCCAGGGCAGGGCAACTAGAGTGGATGATGCTGTGTAGTGAGGCCTCCGATAGATAAACCACCACAAGCGAAAGTTTTTTTAGCAGTGGGAGTCGAAGCATTTGTACCAGATCGGCTGGTAGATGGCACCGGGCGAAGGTGGCGGTCTGAGAGAGGAGGAAAACCGAGATGGACAATGGTGGTGTGGGCACGAATTCTTGGTATGTTCGTGGTATGAAACTTTTGTGGTAATGGTAGAACTCAAACTGCAGGAGTTTTCGAATTCGGGGATGTCGATAGCGTCCACCTTGCGGGTATGGACAACATGTAGCTTGTGTCGGGATGCGTAGGCATTGAGCAGGGCCTCACTGGTGAGAAGAGACGATGGCTCTGATGAGATCAAATTCAGGAAGGACATATATCTGACGACAGTCGAGATTGAGGGGTGCGGTGCGCCATAGAGGGCGCCACCGAGTTGAGAGGACTTGTGAGCGGCAGCAATCCTTGGTGGGGGAGAAGCGAGAGGATCTCCTCAAGGATGACGTCCGGGAGATCGCTGATGCGGTCCACTGAAGATTCTACCGGTTCCTCAGATCCGGGTGGGGGGGGGGGGGGGGCTTGCTGCTTCTCCCCGCGCTACCGGGTGCAGGATCTACAACCGGCGTCGCCGCTGGCGGGAGCCTCATCTTCTTGGCGCTGGGCCAGCCGACTCCATTTTCCTTGTGGGCGCATCGCGCCGAGCTCACAGGTTTGAGCAGAGTAGCCAGAGACGAGCCTAGTGGCAGTGCGAGTGGGGAAGAAGGAGGGCTGGGGATTTCTGTAGGAGTGGAAGAAGAGGAGCAGGCGTTTTCTGTACGAGTGAGGAAGAAGGTGAGCGGGGTTTTCTGGACGAGTGAGGAAGATTGGGGAGTGGGGGGAATTGGGTGGGGAGACGGAAGCGGGAGAGCGAGCTGTTCGTGTTTATAAGGCATGCTGCACTAACTACTCGCTTTTTCCCAAGAACCGCTCTCTTCTTTTGCGTTCTTTGCATGACTGGCCATGCATGTAGGATGCATGTGCCCGCCCGGCCATCGCATGCGCTGGTTTGTTACTAGGCCTATTTAATAGGGTGGTTATGGAGTAAATTAAGGAGATTTATTTTCTCTGTGTGCATCCACCAAATTAGAGGATGCGGTCTTTGGATGCAGACACTCACATTAAACTAACATTCAGAAGAACAAAAGTTCAGCATGTCTATGCATCTCAATGATTCACCATACTATAACCATTATACAAAACTATGAGAAGGTGTGGAAATAAAGAAAATCGGTCGATGCTTCTCTGAGCAAAGGGCCTCCCTGCAAGACGCATTAATTTCTGGGCATGCTTGTTTCTTCTCAATGTTGCGAGCACTTTGAGCATGTTGGCAACTCCACAGCTATCTAGCTGCCTCATCTTGAAATTGATCTTTGACACATTTGCAGCAAACACATGAGGAAATAGAGATGACTCAACATGGGTCCATATTGTGCAGTTCCTGATATGCTATTCAAAGGTCACGAATCTGAAAAGATAGGAAAACAGTAGCTATACTTAAACGGTGTTGCAAAACAGTAGCACATATCAATAGCTCGGCATGACAAAACACGGTCATCTGGACGAAGGGGATACTAACCTGCCTGAGGAAGATCACATATAATTTCATAAGTCCTTGGTTGATTTCCACCTTCGGCTGCACTGCTTGTTTGCTCCTCCAGACATGACAGGATCGTCCCGCACTGCATTCAAAGAAGTCAACGTCTGAATAAGCTAATTTCATCTTGCGGTGGTCATTGTACCTAGTTACGAATGTAGGAATACGGAGCACCATGAGGTTAGCTGACAGCAGGTAGATGCAGCCATATAAATTTTTGTGCGGTGCTACCAAAATTGAGGTTTGTATCCCTTCCCGTTATGAGAATTCTTCTTGAAGTTGGTAGAATGTGATGGCTTGTTCTTTGCATCAAACTTGCCTTTCCCCCGAGATTTGTTCTTGTTGTTTTGGGGCTGGTTGGGCTAGAAGTTCTTCTCGTGTGCCATGTGGGCACTAGAAGCTCCCTCGGCGACCCGAGCACGTGTGTCTTTTGCTCTCGCCTTCTCCTCAAAATCAAGAGTGCTAATGAGATCCAAAACAGAAAACTCATATCTCTTGTTTTTCAGAGAAGTAGCAAAATCGTCCCACGAAGGTGGAAGCTTGGCAATGTTGGTCCCAGCAACAAATTTCTCCGGCAACACACACTTAAAGTACTCAAGTTCCTTAGAGAGTGATCATATCTCATGAGTCTCTGAACAACAGGCGCTCATCAGTCATCTTGTAGTCACTGAAATTGCTCTATGACGTACAACTTCGTTGCCCGGCCGAGGGCCCAAACGTGGCCTCGGCGCAGCCCACATGTCTTTGCCGCTGTCAAACAACATATACGAATCCACAATGGAATCGTCAAGAACACTCAATGAGGCGGCTTTGAAGAGGGTATCCATGTTACGAAAAGCTTCCTCATGTAGGATTAAGATCGCCCTCAGGCTTACCCTTAGTGGCTTCATAGCAGCACATTATCTGAAACCAATATACTGCTCTTGTGCGCCACCTTTTATATTGTACCCCCTTAAAAGTAGGCGGTTTCAAAAGCGCAGCAAAACAACTCGGAGTAAATTGCCTGTGATCAGGTTTTTGGATTGGATTGTTGAATATATGAGAAATTTAGTATGAGATTTAATCCGAATCAGCGATAAATAGATCATGACGACAATTGCAAACATCAAAGTAATGATGCAGACTAAACCAGAGGGACAGAATCACATACGATGCAATGGGAAGCAGATCCGATGTGGTTGATGTTGTCACTCATGTCGTTGATGAAGAGGTTACCGAGGTCGGGGAAGAAGGCTGTCGTTGAGGAAGTCGTCACGGCAGCGATCCAGGAGTGTGCTCCCCAAAAACCTGATCGCCCCTCTCCCGTACAGGATCATGAAAGGCGGGGTTCGGAGGACTGCTGTCCCTTCTCGCGGTGCATGCCGGAAGGAGGGCTGGAGAAGAATTGCGTGGCGGCGCTAAGATCTGGAATGGTGCGAAACAATATGATACAACAAGCGGCTAGGGTAGAGCATGTCGGTCGGAGTATAATAGTAGGCCTTTGGCCCCCAAACCCCACGTCCAAGTCAATAATAGCTCAAAAAAAGTCAATAATAGCCCCACCAAGGTTTGTCTAAAAAAACAGAGTAATTAAGGCGTCCGTTAGTCCCTTTAGTATAAATACAATATCATTAATAATGGCCCCACCTTTTGTTTCACAAAGTAGAGTATGTTGGAGTACAACCGGCTACACGTTTACAATCCGCTCCTCTTCTCTCTCCTCATCTAAAAAAAAACTAAGCACAAATACTATATTTAAATCCTTATAGCCTGCTTATGTCATATAATTATAGTAGTACTTGCTCTAAAAGTTACTATCCACTGTGTAGTCTGAAATGTCAAGGCGTCTGGGCGGTGCCCTCGGTCGTGCCCGCTTCAACAGCCGGGAAGCAGTGAGAGGCCGCATCGCCTCGACTTGCCATCAATGTGGAGCGGTGGGCTCACCGGCCGGGCGGGAAGCCCAGGAGGGGGAGGAGTTTTGTTGGGCCAAGAAGGTGAGAAGCCAACTTGGGATCGGCCGGACGGGAAATATCATGTGCTCCCATACTCTTGCATATGACACTAGTGTATGTTACTACTCCCTCCTTTCCGGGTTTATAGAGATGTTTAGAGTAACATAGTAATATGTTACAAGACAAGTTACTCCCCACTATGACCAGCCTTGGCCTCTCCAGTGCTCCACCATGTATAGCTGCTAAGCCTACCACGTAGGCATAAAATATGATGTGGCACCAATAAACTAAGCACCTATGCATTGAACACTTGAGTTACTAAGCCATTTAATGCACTTAGCACCTCATCTAGGGAGCATTAATAGTATAGCCAGTCGCGGCTATAAGCCTACATCCCATCTTATAGTCAACATGTACTACAAAGAGCCTAGGAGCACGTGCTAGAGCTGGCTCTTCACGAAGAGCCCGCTTACCTTCTCTCTCCTCTTCTCTTTCCTCCAACTAAGAAGAAATATACTACTATTTATTCCTTATAGCCCGCTGACTCAGCTCTATTGTACTTGTTGTAAGCACATCTAAGCACTTGCTAGCACCCCCTTGACCGTGGACCTTGACGGTGTACGTCACCTTGTGTCTCATAATTTTCCTCGTCATCATCTGAGTCCTAGAAGATCTCACCCACATCATCATTAGCATGCAGCCGCCTTGATAGACAACAGGAGTAGAGGCGACTGGGGACGCACCACCACCACGTCGTGGGCACTCCGTATGTGCTCGTGTGCGTGCAACGTGCGTGTTTTTTCATCGGTGCTAGCTCTAAGGCCGAGGCTGCGGTCGTCTTCGTCTCCGACTAGTAGTTGAGCAACGACGGCAAAGAGGTGCTGCAAGAGATGCGTATGCGCCGTTGCGTCTGAAGCCAGCCAGAAGCACGATGAACCGGACGTCGCCAGCGGATGGCGCCGCGCCTCCATGTAGCCGAGTGTGTGCGCATGCATGTGTTATTCACGTGCATTCTGCGGCCGAGCGTGTGTGCATGCACGTCTTGTGTACGTGCGTTGTGTGCTCCATGCTGTGCGCGTATGTGCATGAGTTGGATCGTATGGAGTTAGTGTGTTTGCTTGTGTACATATTTTAGAGTGTAGATTCACTCATTTTGTTTTGTATGTAGTCCCTTATTGAAATATCTAAAAAGACTTATATTTGGGAACGGAGGGAGTATAAAACATCTTCAACTTAGCATCCTCGATGTACTGCTTTCTAGTGGTTAGCGAAAAGTTCATGTTCTTTTAGTTGTTTATAGGTGGGCAAAGCGGCAAAAAACAGGGAAAACACGCAAGGTTCCTTGCAGACGCTCCACCGCTGAGGTTCCTTGCTCCTCCTCGGTCGTCGGGAATCTATGCTCTTCAACTCTTTTCTTTTACGTGAGCTTTGTTCATCCTTTTCCCAACACGCCGAGACATCTAGCATCAAGGTGCACGTGTCATGCAAGAAAATGGAGATAATCGGATAAGCGATGCGTAAGTGAGTCGTCTTGCGGGGGGGCGGAAACCCTTTTCCGTAAGTGAGTCGTGCACTTTGATGGCACCTACGCAATATTTTTTCTCCTCGATGGCACGTGAATGGCACGTGAATAGTGCACGTACTCAACGACGGAGCACGGGATGGTAGCAATGACATGGTCAGCCCTTTTTTGGAGAGAGTACGTACGTACTACTAGTAAATAACTTTGATGTGTCCCGTCAACTCGCAGAACGACGAGAAGCTTGATTACGCCTTCTCCCTCGCCAACGCGTGCGCGGTGGCTCGCAGCACGAGGAGAAACTTTTTCTTACAAGCGGTGGATGTGCATCAGTTCATTTGGTGTCAGATTGCCAGAAGCACTACTGTAGAACCATCGACTTCCGGAAGAGGTGAAGAGCCAAGCGCAAGGTCACCTACTAACCTTAGGCTAGGCGTAGTGGGAGTAACATAAGTAGAGGTACCTCCTTTTTTTATTCTAGAAACAACCACACGCGAATATCAAGGTGCTGGTTACATAGAACAAATTTCCTGCGATCCGTGCTCAAGACTCCTCTATGTCTCTTCTCACCGGCCAATGACGCTTGGAGCCCATCTTCAGTTTGCTCACATGCGGCCCCACATGTCAGTGAAAACGCAAGAGGACCCACTGAACCTGCACATCTTTCACCTCGACATGCTGGTGATGAAAAACAAATCCAAGAAAGATCTTCGGTGGCCGCTTTTTCTTACAAGCGGTGGACGTGCATCAGTTCATTTGGTGTCAGATTGCTAGAAGCACTACTGTAGAACCATCGACTTCCGGAAGAGGTGAAGAGCCAAGCGCAAGGTCACCTACTAACCTTAGGCTAGGCGAGTGGGAGTAACATAAGTAGAGGTACCTCCTTTTTTATTCTAGAAACAACCACACGAATATCAAGGTCTTTGGTTACATAGAACAAATTTCCTGCGGTCCGTGCTCGGCCTCCTCTATGTCTCTTCTCAGCCAGCCAGTGACGCCCTTGGAGCCCATCGTCTGCTTGCTCACATGCGGCCCCACATGTCGCTGAAAACGCAAGAGGACCCATCGAACTGCACATCTTTCACCTCGACATCTTTGGTGATGAAAAACAAATCCAAGAAAGATCTTGGTGGCCGCTTTTGGAGTTACTCAAGAGTAGTAAGATTCTATTTACAGCTTAACCCAAGATGCACATCTCGTGGCTTCAACTTATCAACTACCACTCTATTTTCTTTCATGACACGACACGGATCTTTGGATGTCCCACGTGTCGGCAAAAGGAGGAAGAACCCGACCAAATCTTCGGTTGTGCTCTCGGATTAGACTAGTTGTGCTAACTTAAAAATTTTATTGTGTACTCCCTCTGTTCCAAAATACTTGACTTTCATTTGTCCAAAAATGGATGTGCCTATATACTAAAACATGTCTAGATACATATATATTTTGACAAATACTACCTCCGTCGGGTTTATTGGTCCCCATTATATTTAGTGCCAAATTTTGACCATAGATTAAACTAACAAAATGTTTACGCATGGCACCAAACATTATATTTTTGAAAACTATGTTCAAATCTGAATCCAATGAGATAATTTTTCTTTAAATGCATTAAAATTTTTTTAATTAAATCTTTAGTCAAATTTTTAAAAAAACTACAATTAGGACCTATAAACCAGGACAGAGGTAGTAGAACGGAGGGAGTAGAATGGATGCAAGTTTTTGTATTGGGAAGAAGAGTACCTCCATATATTGATAGAGCGTTTGAGTTGGCCTTACAAGTGGGACCGCAGTTGAGGAAACCGACTATCGGCAAACCCCCACCTCGCCTGCGTCACGATGGCTGAGTTAGAGAAGCGATGAGGTTGAAGAGATTTCTCTAGCACGGACTCCAAGAAATATGGTGTCGGATGGAAGTCGTCTTTGGTGGCGTGTGCCGTACTCCTGGATGTGAATGCTTGTTCTGGCCCATGCCACCCTACTACTCCTACTACTTGCTATATAGTACTACTAGTATCAAGGATTCGAGGTGCTGGTTACATAGTACAATATGGCTACTGTAAAAACACCGACACGACGCACGAAGCATGTGAAGCTAGTACAAATAGTGTACTACTATTGTTGATGATTGGCCTCATCCGATAACCTATTGCAATGCACGTACAATTATGTATTTGGAAAATATTTTTTTGCCTCGTCGCACCACTCACTCACAAAAGCAACTCGAAAGGCATTCATAAATTTAGTAAGTTTACCACAGGCATATCATTTTATTACATACAACAGGTCATCAACCCACATCGACAACGAGGATACATTATAAATACTAAAGTTTTCACCACACAACAAATAACAAGCAATGAAATGAACTTCAACTCAACCATTCCTCGGCGTTGGAAATGCTTGCTTTGAACCACAAGTGATTCTCTGGGACGGGGCATCTATTGTCGATCTCGAGACCAACGCATGACTGATCATCCAGGCTGAAGCGGCCTACTCTATCAGTACCAGGGTAGGGAACCACACTAATGTCCGAGGTATAGACACAATTGCTTCTCATAAATGGTGCTAGTAACGTTGTGTCAACAACAGTTGGATCGCCTTTCACCATCATCGGATAGTTTTGTCCAAGGAAGAGCTAGTTTTCTCCAAGACTATCAGTTCTTTACAAGGGAGAAGGTGTTGGCGCTAGCACACTAGTAACCATCCCGAATACCATGCAACGGGTGTTGGAATAGGTCCGGAGAGTGCGACCATGGGAGACTACACCGCTTCCTTAGCGATAACATCATCGATGGGCTGTATACACACGAGAAGAGGTGATCCATCGGAATTAGTTGCCAGGCGCCAACGAGTATATGGGTGCTGCTCGTCCTCATGCTCGTGGTCATCACCATCGTCATCTCCCCCTTGGTTATAAAAAATTTCAAGTATAGGTGGTGGAATTTTCACAGGACCTTGGAAACACAAGAAGAAGGTTAATTAGTAAAGGGAAACTTGCTAACCCACATGCATGTGGATGAAACAATTATAATTACGGTGGAAGAAAAGCGTGCGAAATCATAACGATTCCATGCAAAAAGCGATTACCCACAGTGGTGGCAGCAAACACAAGGCCCTCGTATTCAATTGCATCACTCGAACAATGGCAGAAGAAAGCGTGAAGGGCTGAATGAAAATGGAGGAGGGAGAGGAAGAGCATGCAACAGCAGTTCCAAATCGAGAGGGAAAGGCGAAGCGTTGGTGGACGGTTGCCAGTTTGCCATGGTTCACGAAGGGGCGCCCCGGCCTACACGTCGGTTCAGAAATACTCCTACTACTCGTCGTCGTCTCACTGATATGTTGGAACGGGACCACATGTCAACGAAACATGGTGTGTAATTTCTCATGCAAAATGCGATCTGGCCGCGTTGGCCCAAAGTGCCGCATTAGTTTTTTTTTGAAAGTTTGCCGCGTTAGTTATCGACCTTTATTTTTTTAACATGCAATCTGAATGGATAGCTCCCGTGGTCATCACACGTGAGCGGATATAGTGATGGTTGATTCACCGAGCAACTTTCTTTGTGGGAATATGGGAGTACCGGTAGTTCAAGGAGCAGAGAAATGATGGTTGCTTCGTCCGAGCAACTTCTTGTGGCGAAGGTGGGGCTCTGTGATTTGATCGCTCACTAGTCATTACTCTTTGCGGTATAGCGACCGGGTGAATCTTTCCCTGAAGTTGTGTTGTGCACTCAATATTGCTGCATGGCAGGTGGAGCCGGATGAAGGACGTCGAACATGTCGGCGAAACGAAGTTGAATTGTTTCTAGCATTGCTATCAATCCTTCAGGATTTGTTTATATGTACGCATAATTTTGATGAAATTATACTGTGATGCTATGGAGGTTTCAACTCTGGTTCCCGCAGGAAAAAAAAGTTTCAACTTAGGATTCATGTGTCTTGCCTCGAGATTATCTCGTTACAACGTTCCATCAAATACAAATGAAACTACCATGGCTAATGCATCTCAATGGTTCGCAGATCAGCGCCAATATTCACATCACAACTGAAGACAAAGTTATGAGAAGGTGTACAAATAAATAAAAAAATTAATTGATCTATGATGTTCGTAGGCATGGCTCCATTTCCTTGGCACAGTGTTCATTGCTTGGTAGCTAGTTTCACCCAGCTCTGTAGCCAAAAAAGAGGTGTATGAAGGACACCACAATACGATAATTTTGTGCAGCTGCTCTAATATCGGGCGGACCATCCCTGTTTGCTAAGATATCTATTCAGTGTGATTACTATAATATTGGAACTAGATGATGAAACATAACACACATAAATAGAAGCCGATCACCTCTACGATCTCTCTTTAGGACTAACTTCTTGTCAGAGAAGATTAGGCACGGAGTTGGATGAGGAGGATAGCAAAACCAATCTCCCTTTTCGCAGTCCCACGTAAATGTAAAAGCGTTGCCGTGTGACATTTTGGCGGAACTGCACAAAACACTCTTGAGAAGTGATTTGTGCAGTTCAACAAAAAACATAATAGCAATGAGGTGAAAATGGATAGCCCTGTTTGCAAAAGGAGGTCGAAAGGAAACAATTACTGCCCAATAACACGAGTTGAAGACACATACGCCGACAAAAAGAAGCATGTTCCATGTAAAAAGGGAAATATATCACATGGTGGTTTATCATGAATGGTTTGAGGACGAGATTGCAAGATGGAAAGTACGCCGGCCAAGATACGATTTAAGCAAACAACTAAAGAAGATCCACATGCAGCAACGTGGGAAGATGGGCTGTGGAGCAAGGCCGGAGGAAGCTGTACCTGAGGGTTGTCGTGATGTTACTAGGAGGGCGCCGGCGGCCGGGATCTACCCATACTGCGGCAGCGAGCAAGTGGCGAAGGCCCTACCGCGCCGGAGCTTGGTCAGAGAGAACGGCGGGTACCACAGATCGGGACGAGCTGCCTCAACGCTCGAACGGAGAGATGATGCACATCCTCCCTTTCCGCCGGCGGACGGGATGCGGCCGGATCACTGACCAACGCTAGGAGAGAGAGAGAGAGAGAGGCCACGACGGCCTTGTGTGAGATTGTGTGACGAGACTCACGAGAGACAAACCCATTTTTTCATTTTCCCCACAGCAATCGTTTTATATTCTAGGCATGGTACCCGACCCTCCTTCGAGTAAAAAACCGCTACACGCGTCAAATTATCACGTGGGCTGCCTTCTCGTACAGAAACAAACTCCACCGTGTACCCGTGCGGGTGTGGCCGGGAACGAGACATGAGTACGTGCGTCCTGCGTGCACTTCTTCTTTAGGTGCGAATGCGTGCGTGGGTGGGTGTGAGAGAGATGGTTTGTGCGAAACAGAGGCAATGTGTTGATGATATCACAATCTGAAAAATGTAACATATGCAATGTGTGTGAAACGGAGTCATGGACGTGAGATATCGATAGAATTGAAAACAAGGATGAAGTGTGTGGCTGCGCGATCAATAAAGAGTGCCATCAAATTGTGTTTGCCCACGTCAAAGATACAGGGTGGCTGGCTTACTGGAATTTGAGAGGGCAGAGGTGCAGTTCTTCTCCGTGGCACGGATACCTACCTACAACGTTCGACTATCGGTGTGTGTGTGTGTGGGTGGGGGGGTAGAGAACGGTCGACTAGTACATGTCTGGGGAAGGAGAGAGACCTAGCTATGTATTGAGGGAGATCGATCAACATCCATGGATATGTGTAGCAGAGGAATAAGGTTGGGAAAAAGACAAAGGTAGAGCGTTGGAGGGTTGGTGGTGGAGTGGCGTCTCACAAATGGTGGGAGAGGCATGCTAGAAAAACGGAGGGTATGAGTGCAATATCAATAAGAGAGGGCGGGGGATGTCTGTCTGTCTATGCACGTGCGTGTGAGAGGCGGGTCGGGAGGTATTCAAGGATGATGAGGGGAGAAGATATGGTTGTGGTAAGCATGCGTAACTACATAGGAAGATCAACCATCGTGTGTCCGAGAAAAGGAGAGACATAACTAGCGAGGTAAGTGTATCGATGCTTGGTGAAAACGAACTATAGTCGACCTGGCTATATGTACGGAGATCAGTTCATATACACGCCTGCATGTGTTAGAAGCAAATAAGGTCCGGAGAGGCGCATGTGGGGAGAGTGTGGCTAGGAGGTGGTGCGAGAGGCCTACCATGTCGAGGGGGAGGAGTGTGCGAGCATGTGACTAATGAAAAGAGGCGGGAGTGTGCACTGCGTGGAATCGTATTGGACATATGGGGGCCTGGACGGTGAGAAGAGAAGAGGGAAGTATATATGTGTTTGTTGTAGGCACACTTGGCTAGATAGGTATATCGACCGGTGTGTGCGAGAAAGAAGGAGCTGAGGGCCTACACACACGGCTGGTGGGCGACCTAAAGAGAAATAATGAACGTCTTGTGATGGAGGGGCGCTAAGGGTGTGCGAGGGGGCGGGCGTGTGCATGCACGATAGAAAGTTAGCGCTAGCTAGCTACAAATAGAAGAGGATCGTGAAGGTGTAAAAGATGAACAAAGATCATAATTCATTATAAAAGGTGGATCTGAGATACTTGAAGAAGATATCATAATGTACAACATTTATTATAATTTGGGCTAATGTGTGGCTTTTGCAACTCAGGTCTAAATACTTGTCATAATGTAGGGGGCGGGGCACTATACTTTGTGTGATAAACACAGTGTACGTATGGAACATGGTTTAGATTATGAATATATAGTTAGTACATCAAATGTACTATTATTTGGAATCAACATCAAGTGTATTCAAAAAATAGAATTCAAGTTCATGTAGTACACATAGTTCATATCTATCTCTATAGTAACCATGTGGTGTGTTATTAAGGTAATACACGAATGATGGTTGAAGTTGGCAACAATCATGATTGTAGATTCTTATTGAAATAGAGAAACGAATTCAAATTTAGTTCGAATTGCAGCGGTAGTATAGACATTTGGAATGCACTAAAATGTTGGTATGAGTAGGTTACATGCATTATATAGCAAAGCGAAAAAAATTAATCGGACATAACATGGATTCATACTCCCTCCTTCCATCTATATAGGGCGTAATGAGATTTTTAAGACCGCCTTTGACTATTGACAAGATTAATAGTACATGACATGCACAATGTGAAAATTATATCATTGAAAGAACCTTTCACTGAGACGAAGTTAACGGTGTGCTTTGTGTAAGTTGCATGTCATATATCATTGCTCTAATATTTGGTCAAAGTTAGCATCGAAAAACGCATTAGGCCCTATATAGATGGAAGGAGGGAGGAGCTTTGAATAGCATTTGTATAGTAAAACGGGGCAAGACTCTCTCTTTGTGTGGTGTGAATAGTTCTATTTTTTTCGTTTTCTTTTTGGTTGAGGGAAGTGCGAATTGATTTGGTACGTCCAAGTACAATATTACTATGCAGTCAAAAAAAAGTACAATATTACTACACTTTAGGCTTGTCCCTAAAATTCAACCCGCGTCTTGTTATATCCCGAAAGTTCAGATATCGCGCTCCCAAAACTGGCGCCTTCACAACCCGCGCCTTGCTATCCCGAAATTACAACGAGCGCGAAAACTCCCTCCAGCTGCCAAATCCCGACATGTGAAATCCCCCTTCTAACCGTAAGCCGAAAGGGCCGCTAGTTCAAATCGGTGGGGGGTACTTTTGTAACACACCCTACATTTTGGACAAGCGCGTCCCTAAGTCATGCTTCATCCCCTCCCATCGCCCCCTTTTCGCCATTTGAAATCCCAGGCCGCCATAACCTCTCCGCTCCAGCCGTGAAACCCCACCCTCCTCCGTCCGCCACGTCAACGCTGCCCAGCCAAAGCCTCTTCCCCGATGACGTCGTCCACCGCAACAACTCGACGTCCCTCATCCACCTCCCGGGATGAGGATCAGTTGTCCATCTTGCTGTCCCGCCGGTTCAGCCGCCCCGTCCTCCACCTCCAAGGAGCTGCTTCGATGATCGCCTCGTCTATCGCGGCTGCTCCATCCCCACAGCGCCGCCTTAAACTGCTCCACCGGAACCGCAACATCCTCACCGACTCCTCGGACGAAGCCGAGGCCTACTCGGCGCCACCAAAGAGGTTGTACAATCATCGCATCGCACCTTCTCCTTAACTCGATCTCCGGCGCCGACGGTGCTCCATCCGCACCCCCATGGAGCGGTTACCTTGAAGCCGGCGCGGGCGACATCTCCACGGGCGGCTCTCCCCGGTCACGAGGCCCCTTGGCGGGCGTCCACACGGCCGGATCTGCTTGCTGCTGCTCCGGCTCTCGCTTCGCTTCTTTCGCGCTTCTTCTTTCTTTCCGGCTCTCGCTTCGCTTTCGCCTTCTTTGCCGCTCTAGCTCTCGCCGATCGCTTCGCTCGCTCAGCCTCTACTGCTGCTCTCCCCCTCGCTTCGTCTTCTTTGCTCTGCTCGATTAAGCCACACTTGATCGACCGAATCGACTTTTGGGTCGTCGATTTTCGGGGTTGGGGGGCTCACGGAGTTAAGGAAGAACCACCGCGAGGGGACGGGGCTCACGGAGAGGTACCCCACTATCTATCTTAGGGTTCAGGGTGGGGGGCTAGAGGCTGGCAGGCGGCGGTGGCGAAGTTGTTTCAGGCGGCGAGGCGGCTGGGCCGGCGGTTCGGCCGGTGGTGGCAAAGCGGCTCGAGGTGTGCAGGTTGAAGATGAACTGCAGGCCCTCCTAAACTACATGTTAAGTGTCTCTCTGCTACCATTGCGTTTAGTTTTGTGATAGCATTCAGATTCCATGATTAATTTCAGTTTCTACAGTTAAGTTCAGAGTAAACAGTTTTTACCTCATATGTTGTAGTCAGGTGGTTTTTGGTGACGTTAATTTTACATCCATTTTTCATCATCTATTGGAGATGATATTAGAATCCCACTTGATATTGACGATGTCTGTCTTGTGTTGCTTCAGCCTTGACGTCTTACGGCTCACCGGAGCTGCTCCAACAATGTAATCGATCCATCACAACAGAGCAGTGCCACGGACGCCGCTCTCTGATTCCTTAGATCTTCCTCCACACCTCCGACAGCCACCTCTGCCTCAATCGCTTCAAATGACCAACCCAATGATGCTTTGAGGTCGACACGGCTCTGACAAAGAGGTTGTACACTTATTAAGTCACTTATTACTATACATTCACGTCGATCCATTAGGGCTATTTTGGTTCAACGGAAAAACATAGCAATAGGGAATTTTCCAATGGCACTCTACTATTCAATTATTCATGCATTTTGTTGAAAGGAATGAAGCAAAACATCCACCTGGACCTACTTTTCAAAATCCTATGCATGAAAACAAGACCAAGTGCATTAATCCCAGAATAACATTCTAACTGTACACACTTTCATATGGTTTCTCTTTATTTTGGCCATGTTTCTTTGCATTCCTATGCACTTCCAATTCCTGTAAACCAAACACCCAAGTTGATAGAAATCCTGTGTTTACAAATGCTCTGTTTACCATGTGCATTTTCCTATCCTATTCCGGTGTTTTTCCTATCCCTGTGTTTTAAGAATCATGCAAGCCAAATGAGCCCTTACAAAATTACTTGATTCTGGTATGTGTCAAGGGAACTTTGTGTGGTTTGTCGTGCTCTGCCATGACGTCGTCCACCTCACCGAGCTGCTCCATCGATAGAAGCATCCACCAAACCAGACATCACGACTCGACCGTCTTTCGCCGCCTCGGATCTCCTTCCGTCTTGCCGCACGCACCCCAATGACATCACCATCATCGACTCGGCAGATGAACACGAGGAGTACGGGTCCACAAGAGAGGTCGCACTCTTTTGTTTACGCTTATGTTATGCATTGCTTAAACTTACCTGCTACTTTATCGTCCTGTTCAGCTCTTGGACTCCCAACTCAGGTCCAAATTCATGTTCAAACTTGAGTTCTAAATTAGGTGTGGGGCACATAGCGAGGCAGCAATGAATAGTATGTCTGTCTAATATCTGGTTCACCTAGGGTATGCCTATGTTGTTCATCTTGGGTGGGAAACAAATAGTAAAGCAATCATCGTCTGTGTTTTTATTAATTTACAGCAATCATCGGCCTGCTATCATTATTTTTGGATCCATCCACTGGTTGTTACCATCACTCTAAATTTCTGCATGCTCTCCTTACATAATCTCACCATATTTTTTCATATGCATGTCAGATATTGTACATAGTCATGCTGAACATGTAGAGAAAAAGAGAAGAGTTTCTTGGCAATACAATGTCATGCAGACATCGCTCCATGGTGGGTTCAATGGCAAACCCTCCCCACCCCTCTCCAGTTGTAATCCGTGAGGAAGATATCTGTTACGAGGCGGATTCAGACGTCGTGACCACTCCTATTTACCCCCAAGGTGTTTGCTCTACCTTGGCATGATGATGTTAGTCATATCATGCATACGTTGCCTTCTTGATTGCCTATTTTTGACATCATATATGTCATCTGCTTAGTTTAGACATGTTCTGTAATGCCACCTATTTAGTTTCTATATCATATATGGGAATTATGCAGTCTCGTGTCTTTTAGCCAGCCATAATATATGTGAAATGTGCAACGCCATCCTGTTTAACCAGGCATCATATATTTGAATGATATCTTGCCCATCCTTTTCTTCATTACATTTCCATTTGTTGACAATGTTTGTGCATTAAACTACTCTTCCTGTGAATCAGCCATTTGGGTGGGAGATGGAAAACTCTGGAGTGAAAACAAGGCCTTCAGAGCGAGCATTGCTACACGTCAAGCGAGATCTCTTGTTGGGTCCCGATAGCTCCTCGAGATGGATTCAGAGGCAGATGACCAGTCCTATTCCCCTCCGAGGTGTATGCTCTAACTTGGCACCGTTATCTTGCTCATATCATGCATACGGTGTCTTGCATTGCATAGTTTAGACATCATATACACAATATTCAACACCATGTTCTTAGTTCAGACATCATATCGAATGCCCTCTGTTTAGCATATAAATCACATATGTGAATTAAATGATGCGATCCTGATTACTTAGATAACATATAGGTGAATTATGTCATGCGATCCTGTTTTGTTATTCATCATATCTTTGAATTATGTTATGCTATGCTATCCAGTTTAGATAGACATCGTATATGTGAAATTATGTCATGCTATCCGTTTTAGTTAAACAATATACATGTCAACTATTTCATGCCCTCTTTTTCCACACTATCTATTGCATCTGTCTCCCATACAATGTCTGTACATTCAACTATGTTTCCTATTTAACAACAATTTGAATTGGAGCGGGTGATGCCGGTATCTAGCGGAATAAAAACACGGTCTTCAAATAAAACAGTGCTACCTATTGGTGGAGATAGCACCCCGGTTGTACATGCACAAGAACCAGCCCTACCACACATAACCCAAACTCTCGTAGATTGTACCCCTCAGCGATGGATGTAGAACCAGCTTCACCCAATCTAACCCCAACCCCAAATTGATAGTAACCCGGCCTCATTGACACAAAGACCATCTCCACCACAGAGGTCCCAAACAAGAAGCGATTAATAAGGCAACTCCGGTGCCCAAAGGGCGAAGATTATCACGGCGAACCCAGCTCCACCGGTTAATGCGCCTATTCCGTGGAGGAAGCACAACCAGCGATCGTAGTTTAGCATCTATCGCATTTGATGTTGTTAAATCGTATGCGTATCTTCCCATCTTGGAAATATTATCTTTGAAGATGAAGGAAAATGCGATTGCAGGTGTTTGTCCAGGAGTTATGTGTAAGTAATGTTATTCATGGCAATTACTTTGCTTCGTCCCGTACATCCTACCTCCATGATGGTTATAATACAACAAATTTTCCCATTTTTCACTATAGAGAAGGACCGATTTGGAAACTCAGGATTAGGTAACCTGTGCTAATACCTCTTCTATCTTCAAGAATGATTGGTTGTAGTATCGGAATTACACAAGAAAAGCGTACTTCACCGGCAAAGAAACTCATCAAATTCCCTTACGTTCTCTGAGACACATTCTTTGGACGATGATCGGGAACGCCTTGTTACATCTTGGTCCCGAACCAAGAATGTGGTAAGGTCTATGAGCTCATTTTCTATTTTTAAGTATTATATTCTTGCGTCTTACTGTACTCTGTTCATGTAGAACAAGTGCCTAAACCTGAAGAACAACTATTCTAATTTAAGATTCCATTGCTATCATAGTTCAAAAAAGTGCTAGGCGTTAATTGTGCGTTTTGCCACCGCCTTGCGCTTTACTGACCAAAGCGCATGCTTATGCGATTATGCACAGATTAAGCGTAGTTATGCGTGATTCGTTTTGCCAACCCCTATATCCTAGGCTCGCTTAAGCGCTTGCTTAGGCGCGCCTTTTATAACAATGATAGCTTTGCTCTTGTATCAATGTATTTACTCAAACAAACTTAGTTTTAAATTGAAGGATCCAATCGAAACTCCGGTGTACGGCGGTATGTTCACGCATGTTTCTTTAACAGGTTTGCTCTTATCAATAGCTCTTTTGATTTCAATTTCAATTGTGTATACAGTTGACTTTCATATCATGCACATACTAGCATCACAACAGAGCCAATAGTGTTGTTGTACATGTAGACCCGTGGTACCCATCTGAAATCTTGTCGTGCCGTGTAGTTTCCCACGCTTTGTATTCTTTCACTGCTGCTTTGTCTTGAACTGATATGATTTGAACCGTGTCTCTATTTTGATTTGGCAAGACAATGCAGGACCATAGGACATAGATATATGTTTGTTTGATGCTTTTATTATGTACTAGTACTTGGCAATAGAAGACTTGGTAGTTTAATCCTGTCCACCTTACTAATGAACTGGTTCACCGAAATGAGTTTCATATACTAGTACATGCTAAACTTGTTATGTGTCTGCTTGTTTCTTCTTTTAGAATGCTGACAGAATATTGGGGAAGAGTGCCTTATTGTAGCGACCTGACCCAACATCGGTCAAGTCTCTGTGTCTGTACCATCCCAAGATCATGCTGGTACTCACAGTACATCGATAAAGTAATCAAAGTTCAATCACACCTGAATTTTATTACACGATTCTCATATAGAGTCTTTATTACAAGGAATAAATTCGCTCAAGGCCAACTCATGAGAAATAAACTACTAATGCTGCTAGCGTCGAGGTAAAGCGAGTCCATCCGACTCCAAAGGGCAATCGCCAAGCGGAGCGTAGCCTCACTCTGATCGGAATATATCTACGCAACATAATACGTTGCAGCCATGTAGGTCGACTTTTGGAATAAGTGGCAAGTCATGAAGAATAACAATAATAAAGTTACTAACTCTATATGCATTTTGGCTGTGGAGCTCTAAGTTTCATCAATTTGCGTAAAGCCAATTTTATCCTACTACAGTGGACTTATTTGCAAATTACCACAAATTGTTGGTAGTTATTGAGATGGTTCCGCCAACCAAAATCTCGTTCCCAAATTATTTAGTCATAAACCCTCAAATTAATTCATTAGTTTTAGTGTTGAGATATCCGAATACTTCCAAGTTCCAGAGGCTCAAATGTCCGTAGCAGGGACACGGCTAATCGATTAGGTTATAACTCTCTGCAGAGGTTTGCGACTTTCCCCGCAAGAATCATTCCCTCCTTTAGAGTCTTCGCACTTCATGGTGTTTGAAGACGGGACGAATGAAACAGGGTCTTCCAAAGAGTTCTTCCGCCCTTGCCGTACCCATCCAATCCTACCGTTCGCTCTACTTCTCGTGGTAGTACCGTCGACCAGCGTCACTACTAGGGTCAACCCAGCCAGAGCCCATAATGGCTTGCGGTACACGTAAGCTTCCGGTCATGGGGCATCCATCCTTCTCTTCGTGGCTGGGTGAAGCTTTCCGCAGGATGTCATGGCGCTTCTCCATGCATCCCGGCCACCACTTGGGTGCTCCAGGTGCCCGTCAACCGTCCTCCACCCAAAGTAGTGATTTTCCAAGTCCATCTTGATCATTGTAGTTCATGGGGTTATCATCATCATTGACTCTCACATCTTGCTTATGAATATCACTCATACCAAATCCCGCTCACGAGCATAGCAAAATAACTACTACGTCACAGGGTCATGGTAACAAGGGATTGGTTCATCCTACCACATGATACTACTCAAGTTTAATGACTTCAAGATTTCACTACTGCATGCATGGTGGGGTGGTGACAACTACTAATGCACAAAAACATAGGTATAGAAATAACATGATCAAAACTTGCCTTCTTGATGATCCTCGTAAGCTAAAGAGTCGTAGTAGCAAGCTTAGCACTCAGGAAACTCTACCGAGACAAACAATAACACAATAAGCACAAAGCAAGAGGATCACACAAGATAACAATAGTAACATAGCACAACAAAACAATCAAAACCAAATCCAAAAGAAAAACTCAAAGAAACCAATTCAAAGTTTTTTCCTACTCCAAACAATAACAAAAATAATTTTTATATAACAAAATTCCTTAATATAACCTAATCATGGTTTTAGGTTAACTTAACAGAAAAGGATTCACTAAGCAACTAGGTGCAAAAAGAATTAATTAAATAGCTATTATAAAACTCATTTTAGGCCTAATCAAATTTCTATTAAGAAAATTAATTTAAAACTTTTATTAATTATAAATAAAATTTCATCTACTAGAATGACAGAAACTAACCTAGAATAACTAATCACAAGTTAAAAATAAATTAATTTACTAATTAATTAATTAGGAAAACAGGAACTAGTTAATTAATTATGATTAATAGGATTCTGCTTAGAACTAATTATTTATTAATCCTAAAATACCAAAGTTAATTTCTAGAGTTTGGCAATGTCAAAATAAAGTGGTGACAAAAAGAATCATGCAAAAAATAATTTTTCTAACTCAAGTTATAGCAGATTTACTATTCTGACTAAAACTAAATTAAAGCATTTTTAATTATTTTTAACATAGCTAAATATGTATTCTACAGAAACTACATAAAATTTGCAATCCAACAAAAAAAGAATCACTCAAAAATATTAAACAGAAAAAAAGATACACATTTTTGAAAACTGAAACTAATCGGCTAAAACAGAAAATCATAATAAAAAGAAAAAGGCCTAATGGGCCTATACTGTGCACTAGGCGTAGTTTAGTCTAAACGGGCCCTAGGTTTAAACTAAACGAACCGGCCTAAAAAATAAACCTACACTAAAAATAAATCACGTGGAACCGACCGGTTTTATAAAGTAAAACCTAACCCTTGAGGTTCTAATCCTAGCCCTAGATCTAGGATCGAGCGGTGGAGGGGATGTTGGTGACTTACTGGACTCATGACGGCGGCGGCGGCGGCGAGAGGCCTGGGCGTCCCCGCGCCGAGGAGCTCGGGAGTCGTCGGGAGGATGCGGGGAGGTCGGGAGTGGTTCGGGGGGGTCGGGGGGGGTCGGGGCGTGGTAGGGCGTCGACGGCGGCGACTTTGGCGGCGGTGAGAGCTTCGGGCTCCGGCGTGCTTCGGGAGAGAGAGGGAGAGGGGGTCCGGCGAGGCTAGGGGGGGGAATGGGGTGCGGCGACTCTGGCTTTTATAGCCAGGGGGCCGGGCTCGCTCCGGAAGGGCATCGAGGCGGTCGGGGATCCCAGATCCTTGGGATCCCGGTCGATCTCCGAGCCTCGTGGCGTGGGCGAGGAAGAAGAGGGCGGGGCCCACGGGTCAGCGAGAGGGAGAGGCGGGTCGAGCGGGTGGCCGAGGCCAAGCGTTCGGTGGTGAGAGAGAGAGAGGCGGGTCGAGCGGGTGGCCGAGACGGAGGGTTTTCGGCGAGGCGAGGCGGCTGGTCACTGGCCTGTTGGCCTAGTGGGCCATGGCTTGGGCCAGCGCGGGTCATGGAGGGTGCGGCGCTGGCTGGGCCTGGGGTGGCCTGGCTGGCGCCCCGGGGGGTTTTCTTTTTAGAATTTTTTTTTAAAATAAAACAAAAACAGAAATAAAACTATATCTATAAATATTTTATATAGGCTATATATATACCAAAATGATCAGGGGAATATTCCCTTTCATTTGAACATTTTTCCAAAGGCAAAATCCAAACTTTATAAAAATCCATTTTATTCAAATTCAAATAAAAATTCAGATTTGAATCCAAATCTTTTGGGATTGTTTCCTCTGATATTTTTGTAGTGTCATGTTTGCTCCTCTCATACTTTTGATCAAGTATTTATCGTGCTTGGTTTTTGAAATGTTTCCCACTTGCCAAAGTTTGAAATTCAAATTCAAAACTCAAAATTCTCGAAACTTCAAATGGCATTCAAATTCAAACAGGATGCATAGGATGCTTATCTATAATTGTAAAACATTCCAAATAGGAAATTTGGGATGTTACAAACCTACCCACCTTAAGATGAATCTCGCCCTCGAGATTCGGGTTAACTAGCAAATAGGTGCGGATGGTCGCGACGAAGATCTTCCTCGCGTTCCTGTGTGGCTTCTTCCTCGGTGTGGTGACTCCACAAAGACCTTGCAAAACTTGATGACCTTGCTGCGGGTGACTCTGCTTGCAGTCTCGAGAATACGGACGGGTTTCTCCTTGTAAGTCAGATCCTTTGTCAAAATTTGTATGGCCTCTAGGGGCACCTTGTGTCTCTCAGAGGAACATCGGCCATGTCGGCATGGCACTTCTTCAAGCGAGAAGCGTGGAAGACATCATGAACTCCGGACAATCCTTCCGCAATTCCAGCTTGTATGCAACTTCTCCACGACGTTCGAGGATTTTGTATGGGCCAATGAATCGGGTGCTAACTTTCCCTTGACTCCAAACCTCTTGATTCCACGAAGTGAGACACACGAAGGTATGCTCGGTCTCCCACTTCGTAAGTCACCTCCTTTGCGCTTTCATCGTCGGCATAACTCTTCCGTCGCGACCGTGCTATCTTGAGCCTGTCTCGAATCAGCTTGACTTTCTCTTCGAATCCTTGATAAGATCGGAACGAAAAGTGATCGATCTCCAACACTATCCCACAAGAATGGCGTTCGCACCTCCTTCCGTGATAGAGCTTGAAAGGGGCCATCTTGATCGATTGATAATCGTTGTTGTATGAGAATTCTGCGTGCGGCAAATTATCATCCCAGCTAGACCCATAGTCTAGCACACAAGCTCTCAACATGTCCTCCGTAATCTGATTGACTCTCTCGGTCATCCATCTGTCTGCGGATGAAAAGCTGTCTTCAATTCCAGCCTCGCACTCCAAAGTTTCATGCAATTGCTGCCAAAACTTTGAGGTAAACTGCGTTCCTCTATCTGACACGATTTTCCTCGAAACTCCATGCAGACATATGATCCTGGTCATGTATATCTTGGCCAACTTAGCACTGGTATAGGTAGTCTTCACAGAATGAAGTGAGCTACCTTAGTCAAACGATCAACTACTACCCAGATAGAATCATAACTGAACGGGTCTGGGTAATCTGTGATGAAATCCATACCAAGTTTCTCCCATTTCCAATCGAATCGGCAAAGGTTGAAGTAACCCTGCTGGCTTCGATGTTACGCCTTTACACGTTGGCAAACATCGCATACGGCTACGTGCTCGGCAATGTCCTTCTTCATACCCGCCCACCGAAACTTTGCTTCAAATCCAGGTACATCTTGGTGTTGCCGGGTGAATCGAGTACGGTGAATCATGAGCTTCTCAAGAATTAGCTTCCTGAGCTCGGGATCATTGGGCACATAAATACGATCCTCAAACCATATAGTTCCATGTTCATCCTTTCGGAATCCTTTAGCTTTTCCTTCCTCCATCTTTTGCTTTATCTCATCGATTTCCTTGTCCGACTTACGGGCTTCACGAATCCTTTCGGTCAAGGTGGACTGAACTTCCGTGGTTGCCACAAATCCTCTCGGAACTATCTCCGATCGGAGATCTCGAGGTCATCGACTAACTCCTGGGGTAATCCTCCTGCCGTAAGAGTATTCACATAACTCTTACGGCTCAAAGCATCTGCTACCACATTGGCCTTACCGGGTGGTAATGCAATCTCATGTCGTAGTCCTTTATCAACTCTAGCCATCTCCTCTGCACGAGGTTCAATTCCTTCTGCGTGAAGATATATTTCAAACTCTTGTGATCTCAGTATAGACATCACAACGATTTCCAATGAGGAAATGTCTCCAGGTCTTGAGTGCATGCACTATACCGCTAACTCCAAATCATGCGTGGCATAATTCATCTCATGAGGCCGTAGCTGTGCGGAGGCATAAGCTACAACCTTACCCTCTGCATCAATACTCCTCCGAGTCCTTGACGAGAAGCGCCACAATAGACTGGTATTCCTTATGTATGTCGTGCAATATCAACACTGGGCCGTGACCAACCGCTTTCTTCAATTCTCAAAACTGGCTTCACATTCCTCGGTCCAAACATACTTGGCTTCCTTCTTCAACAACTCAGTCATGGGCTTGGCAATCTTTGAGAAGTTCTCAATGAACCTCCGATAATATCCTGCGAGTCCGAGAAAATCGCGGATCTCCTTGGTCGAGGTGGGTGGATCGCCAATCGGTGATCGATTCAACTTTGGCGGGATCAATCGCTATTCCTTCCCTGAAATAACATGTCCGAGGAATCCAACTTCCTTCAGCCAAAATTCACATTTGCTGAACTTGGCATACAACTGATGTTCTCGAAGTTTCTCCAGAACTAGACGCAAATGCTCTTTATGCTCTTCCTCGCTCTTGGAGAAGATCAATATATCATCGATGAACACCACGACAAACTTGTCCAGATATTCCATGAACACCTTGTTCATCAAATTCATGAAGTATGCAGGAGCATTAGTCAATCCAAACGACATGACGGTATACTCATATAAACCATACCTGGTAGTGAATGCTGTTTTGGGTATATCCTTTTCACGGATTTTCAATCGATGATACCTCGATCGAAGATCGATCTTAGAGAATACCTTGGCTCCAACAAGCTGATCAAACAAGTCATTGATCATCGGCAAGGGGTACTTGTTCTTGATGGTTACCTCGTTCAATGCACGATAATCCACAACCATCCTCAAGCTTCCATCCTTCTTCTCTACCAAAAGAACATGGGCTCCCCAAGGTGACGAGCTTGGACGAATATATCCTTTCTCCAATAACTCATTTATTTGATCCTTGATCTCTTTCAACTCATTCGGTGGCATCCGATAAGGTCTCTTGGATATTGGGGCTGTGCCGCAATAACTCAATCGAAACTCAATGTCTCTGTCCGGTGGCATTCTGGTAATTCCTCCGGAACACATCGAAATTCTTGCACCACCGGCACTTCCTCTGAACAACTCCCGTGAGGGAATGCACTGATTCTTCATCCGGCTGTGCTGGCTACATACTTGATCCTCTTACGCCTCCGGTGGTGAGCGAGAATAGACTTCTTGGCACGATCAATGTTCCCTTCATACTTTGACAACCAATCCATGCCTAGGATTACATCCAAGGTCTGAGTTTCCAACACTATGAGTTCCACGGGAAATTTGTGGTTCCCTATGTTGAGGGTTGCGGGACGCCTTAAACTCGCCATCATTTCTCCTCCTCTGCGGCCACGCCAAGGGGACTTCTAAGGGTTCTAGTGCGCAATCCGTACTTATCCACAACTACCCTTGATATGAATGAATGCGTTGCACCGTAATCAAAGAGAACCAAAACTGAATGTGAATTCAATAAAACTTACCAACCACGATTGTCCGGCTGATCATAGACGTCCTCCACGTCGATGTGGTTCACCGAGCACGAGGGAACGGATTGGGCTTCTTCGCCGAGCCTCCATTGCCATTACCATTCCTCCGCTTGGCCTCCGGCAGTCGGTGGCATAGTGCCTGTCTTCCGCACTTGAAGCGGTGATGTGGCTCGAGATCCTTGAGCCGGGCGAGCAGTCTTGACTGCCATTACCATTTCCATTGCCATTGCCATGGCCTCGACTTGTTGTCCTGGCTGCGGTTGTTCCCATTTCCTCCATGGTTATGACCTCCATGGTTATGATGGGTGTGCCCTCCCGAGTATGGTGCATAGAGGGCTTCTGCTGAGCTCTGAGTTGTGCTTCCCTGGCTGTACTTCCGCTATGCTTTCTATCTGCTGCTGCTTGCCTTCAAGAATGGTGGCCTTGTCTACCAGCTCACGGTAGTTGTTGAAAGTAGCCACAATAAGCTGCATGCTCGATTCATCATTGAGTCCCTCAAGGAACTTCTCACCTTGGCGGCGTCTGTGGCCACATCATCGGGGCATAGCGAGCAAGCTTGCTGAATTCATCCACGCATCGTGCCACAAGACGATTCTCCCTGGCGTAAGTTGCGGAACTCACGCTTCTTGAGACTCATGGCTCCAGTGGGACATGAGCAAGCGGTCTGAAAAACTGCTGGAATTGGTCCCATGTGATGCCACCCATGGGAAAAGTGGCGGTGTAGTTCTCCCACCAAGAAGCTGCAGGTCCATCTAGTTGATGCGCTGACAAGCGCACCTTCTCAAAGATCGGTGCATCCAACGGTGACTAGCTCCTTCCGATTTTGCGGAGCCAATCATCGCCCACAATTGGCTCGGTGCTACTAGAGAACACTGGCGGATTCAACCTCGTAAATCGAGTCAAGTTGTCCACAGTGGGTGGTGGTGGTGGCGGTGGATTGTTGGCGGTGTTGTTCTGATTCTGAATCAGGAGTTGCATCAGTGCATTCTGCTGCTGGAGCAGCTGGGTGAGCTCCGGCGGGAAACCAGTGTCACGTCTCGGAGGCATCTGGTGTTTTTGGAGTGGGTGAGAAAATTTGAATAGAAAAATGGTCTATAAGGAATAACACTACCCACATGAATGCACAATCATAACACACCAATCATTTATTCATTCCACTCAAACATGGTTCAAACTCGATTACAAAAGCTCATGACTAATCGAAGGAAAAACATCGGCCTAACTGATCGACGAAAAAGTAAAAGATAACATGGTGGTCGACTAAACAGTCTTCATCAGTGGCGCCTCCTCTTGGGGTTTCCTTCAGTGGTACTCCTTCAAATCCTGATCATTGCTCACGAGGGTGCTTCGTCTCCACTCGGGTAAAGGTCCTCTCCCAAGTCCATCTTTTCCTCTATCGCGGCAAGCTTCATCTTCGTGTCGTCGACTATCTCCATGAAGTCCGTGATTTCTTCCTCATGGCCAAGGAAGTCTGCGCGTGCCTTCTCCTCCGATTCCATTCGCGGAACAAAAGCTTCCGTGTGTCTTCGAAGTTACGGGCGATGCGAATCTCCCGTTTCGAGAAGACACTCCAAGTCTTGGATGTACGAGAGGGTGGAATCGTCCTCAATGGTACGGATGATATCTCCATTCCTTGCCCTGCGAGAAACCATGGCGAGGTCTCGAGTGATCGAGCTCGTACTGTACTCCTCTCGGAGATGTCCAAGTGCTCGATAGATCGCCACGTCCCTTCCGATGATCCAGCTTGAACTCGGTGAACTCAAAGTTGATAGGCTCCGTGTGTCCTCCAAAGGTTCTCCACAGGATGTGCACCTCAATCCTGTAGCGGGTGTCCGCTGGAAGTGCATTAGTGGGTTTCCCGGTGATCGAGGGCGAGCAATCTTCAGCAGCTTCACCATCTGGACCAGCTTCCTTCCGAAGGGCATCGTCTCATCGGGTGGCGAGAACTCCGTAGCAAAAGCTGGGGTGAACTCGACGGCCATCTAGAATGTTGCAAAGGGGAGAAAAGTCAGAATAGAACAGGGAAGAATTATAGAATGAAAAGGGGTTCAAAGTAAATGGTCTCTGCTTATGGCTTTCCGATCCTAGGGGTTACGATCCTACGGTCGGCGTGTGCTCGATACCATCTCTGTAGCGACCGACCCAACATCGGTCAAGTCTCTCGTATCCGTACCATCCCAAGATCATGCCGGGTACTCACAAGACATCGATAAAGTAATCAAAGTTCAATCACACCTGAATTTTATTACACGATTCTCATATAGAGTCTTTATTACAAGGGAATAAATTCGCTCAAGGCCAACTCATGAGAAATAAACTACTAATGCTGCGGAAGCGTCGAGGTAAAGCGAGTCCATCCGACTCCAAAGGGCAATCGCCAAGCGCGAGCGTAGCCTCACTCTGATCGGAATATATCTACGCAACATAATACGTTGCAGCCATGTAGGTCAGCTTTTGGAATAAGTGGCAAGTCATGAAGAATAACAATAATAAAGTTACTAACTCTATATGCATTTTGGTGTGGAGCTCTAAGTTTCATCAATTTGCGTAAAGCCAATTTTATCCTACTACAGTGGACTTATTTGCAAATTACTACAAATTGTTGGTAGTTATTGAGATGGTTCCGCCAACCAAAATCTCGTTCCCAAATTATTTAGTCATAAACCCTCAAATTAATTCATTAGTTTTAGTGTTGAGATATCCGTATACTTCCAAGTTCCAGAGGCTCAAATGTCCGTAACCGGGGACACGGCTCATCGATTAGGTTATAACTCTCTGCAGAGGTTTGCGCACTTTCCCCGCAAGAATCATTCCCTCCTTTAGAGTCTTCGCACTTCATGGTGTTTGAAGACGGGACGAATGAAACAGGGTCTTCCAAAGAGTTCTTCCGCCACCGCCGGTACCCATCCAATCCTACCGTTCGTCTACTTCTCGTAGTACCGTCCAGCCAGCGTCACTACTAGGGTCAACCCAGCGAGCCCATAATGGCTTGCGGCTGCATGTAAGCTTCCGGTCATGGGGCATCCATCCTTCTCTTCGTGGCTGGGTGAAGCTTTCGCAGGATGTCATGGCGCTTCTCCATGCATCCCGCCACCACTTGGGTGCTCCAGGTGCCCGTCAACCGTCCTCCACCCAAAGAGTGATTTTTCAAGTCCATCTTGATCATTGTAGTTCATGGGGTTATCATCATCATTGACTCTCACATCTTGCTTATGAATATCACTCATACCAAATCCGTCTCTGCAGCATAGCAAAATAACTACTACGTCCGGGGTCATGGTAACAAGGGATTGGTTCATCCTACCACATGATACTACTCAAGTTTAATGACTTCAAGATTTCACTACTGCATGCATGGTGGGGTGGTGACAACTACTAATGCACAAAAACATAGGTATAGAAATAACATGATCAAAACTTGCCTTCTTGATGATCCTCGTAAGCTAAAGAGTCGTAGTAGCAAGCTTCGCACTCCGGAAACTCTACCGAGACAAATAATAACACAATAAGCACAAAGCAAGAGGATCACACAAGATAACAATAGTAACATAGCACAACAAAACAATCAAAACCAAATCCAAAAGAAAAACTCAAAGAAACCAATTCAAAGTTTTTTCCTACTCCAAACAATAACAAAAATAATTTTTATATAACAAAATTCCTTAATAAAACCTAATCATGGTTTTAGGTTAACTTAACGAAAAAGGATTCACTAAGCAACTAGGTGCAAAAAGAATTAATTAAATAGCTAATATAAAACTCATTTTAGGCCTAATCAAATTTCTATTAAGAAAATTAATTTAAAACTTTTATTAATTATAAATAAAAGTTCATCTACTAGAATGACAGAAACTAACCTAGAATAACTAATCACAAGTTAAAAATAAATTAATTTACTAATTAATTAATTAGGAAAACAGGAACTAGTTAATTAATTAGGATTAATAGGATTCTGCTTAGAACTAATTATTTATTAATCCTAAAATACCAAAGTTAATTTCTAGAGTTTGGCAATGTCAAAATAAAGTGGTGACAAAAAGAATCATGCAAAAAATAATTTTTCTAACTCAAGTTATAGCAGATTTACTATTCTGACTAAAACTAAATTAAAGCATTTTTAATTATTTTTAACATAGCTAAATATGTATTCTACAGAAACTACATAAAATTTGCAATCCAACAAAAAAAGAATCACTCAAAAATATTAAACATTTTTGAAAACTGAAACTAATCGGCTAAAACAGAAAATCATAATAAAAAGAAAAAGGCCTAATGGGCCTATACTGTGCACTAGGCGTAGTTTAGTCTAAACGGGCCCTAGGTTTAAACTAAACGAACCGGGCCTAAAAAAATAAACCTACACTAAAAATAAACCGCGTGGAACCGACCGGTTTTATAAAGTAAAACCTAACCCTTCGGGGTTCTAATCCTAGCCCTAGATCTAGGATCGAACGGTGGAGGAGGATGCCGGTGACTTACCGGACTCCGGCGACGGCGGCGGCGGCGGCGAGAGTGCGTCAGGCCCCAAGGCCGAGGAGCTCGGGAGTCGTCGGGAGGATGCGGGAGGTCGGGAGTGGTTCGGTGGGGTCGGGGTGGTCGGGAGTGGTAGAGGCGTCGGCCAGCGGCGACTTTGGCGGCGTGAGAGCTTGAGCTCGGCGTGCCGGAGAGAGAGGGAGAGGGTCCCGCGAGGCTAGGGGAATGGGGTGCGCGACTCTGGCTTTTATAGCCGGGGCCGGGCTCGCTCAGGAAGGGCATCGGGGCGGTCGGGGATCCCGGATCCTTGGGATCCGGCCGATCTCCCATGAGCTCGTGGCGTGGGCGAGGAAGAAGAGGGCGGGGCCCACGGGTCGATGAGAGGAGAGAGGGCGGGTCGAGCGGGTGGCCGAGGCCAAGCTGCCGGCGCGGTGAGAGGGAGAGAGGGCGGGTCGAGCGGGTGGCCGAGACGGAGGGTTTTCAGGCGAGGCGAGGCCGGGGCTGGGCTGGCCTGTTGGCCTAGTGGGCCACTGGCTTGGGCCAGCGCTGGGCTCATGAGGGGTGCGGCACTGGCTGGGCCTGAGGTGGCTGGCCGGGCGCCCGGGGTTTTCTTTTAGATTTTTTAAATAAAACAAAAACAGAAATAAAACTATATCTATAAATATTTTATATAGGCTATATATATACCAAAATGATCGAGAATATTCCCTTTCATTTGAACATTTTTCCAAAGGCAAAATCCAAACTTTATAAAAATCCATTTTTTCAAATTCAAATAAAATTCAGATTTGAATCCAAATCTTTTGGCATTGTTTCCTCTGATATTTTTGGAGTGTCATGTTTGCTCCTCTCATACTTTTGATCAAGTATTTATCGTGCTTGGTTTTTGAAATGTTTCCCACTTGCCAAAGTTTGAAATTCAAATTCAAAACTCAAAATTCTCCGAAACTTCAAATGGCATTCAAATTCAAACAGGATGCATAGGATGCTTATCTATAATTGTAAAACATTCCAAATAGGAAATTTGGGATGTTACACTTATTAAGAAATGGTAAAGGAAGTAATGCAGATAAGGTTCATGATAGTGACACATCCTTGTTGGTCTCCAACAAAGCTGATAAAACAGCTAAGGAAGACTATCTTGAAGACAGCGAGACAACCCCAAAGTCATGTCTTGGTTTAGTGTTCGAATTCTTGGCCACTACCGCTTGCACAAGCTATTCAAACTCACTTTATGCGAATCAGTTCGGTTTCTTGAGTCTCAACTACATTTGAAAGACATCGATCACCGTGTCTTTGCGACAAGAAGCGGAAGGATTGGAAGTCCCCGGAGCATTCGGATGCATACTTTACGGTGCAACGACAAGCGTTGAAGGATTTTAGCGCCAAACAGGACAAAACTAATCAGCTTGCTAAGCTTATTGCCCGGCATGGTGGATACCGTGATAACGTTTCTTGAGCTCTTCCGAAGTTGTTTCGCTTATGCTCTTGTTTTCTTTGCCGCGTTTATTTGCACGGTGGCCAATTTTGATGGCCAAGTGTATGTAATATGCTGCTTTGTTCCCTATATTTGCACTGGTGGCGAACTTTGATGCCCAGTGGATGTAATATGTGTAATAGCGGTAATAGGCTAGCCTTAATTGCTTGCTTATTTATTTCCTTATTGTCTTGGTTAGTTGTTTGCTTGGAGTCACTGCAGTTCTTTTTATGTGTTTTTCTAGTGGCCACAATAGCCTATTTTTGGTAACTAGGCCAAAATAATCATGGCAACACACGGACTATTGTAAACATGGGCCTCCTGCAGGCCGTATGATCCATGGGCCTTCGTTCGGCCGTAGGAGCATTGGCCTTCTATACGGGCCATAGGATCCATCGGCCTTCTATACGGGCCTTAGGGATCAATGGGCCTTCTACGGGCCTTAGGGTCCATGGGCCTTCTACGGGCCGTACTATCCATGGGCCTCATACGGGCCGTAGGATCCATGGGCCTTCTACGGGGCGTATCATCATTTCGCCAATCATGGGCCGTACTATTCGTGGACCATAACGGGCCGTTAATAGGCCGTGTTGATAACTCTATGAAAACAGCCCAACGGTTTTTGACATGAAAACGGCCTAACGTATTAACGGTCCATAAGCGGGCCGATCGTAACGACGGGCTGAATTTGGCCCTGGCGAGAAAATGACAAAGACGGGCCGTATGTAACCGAATCGTCGCAAATGAGCCCAAGAATCAATGGGCCCTAAGAAGGCCGAAAGATAACTTGGGGTGGAAACGGCCCAATGGAATAACGGGTCGTTAATGGGTATAAAGTGATACACTGTTCATTACGGGCCAGTTTCACCACGGGTCGTTAATGGGCGAAGAGTTACAAAGGTCCTCATATGGGCCGAAATAAGTCATGGGCCACACACGGTAGGAAGTTAAAACGCATTTGAATCATATTGGGCCGGCCAGATGATGCTATTGGGCCTAATTCGGTAGGGCGTAACGGGCCTGGGTTAGCGGCTGTAAATCGGCTATATGCGAGCAGAGACCGTTAACGAGGCTTTCCATGGGCGACCCGCCACCTTTGACCAAGTCAAACGGGCCGCCTTTTCACGAGAATGGGCCTTTGTTGGGCATGCCACGTGTCGCCCGTATCATAGGCGCCTTAGGTCCAATGAGTGGATGACATCTGTCCCAACGGTGAGGCAACACGTGTTTCCTGCGGCCAATGATGATTTTACACGTGGAAAATCCCCATTGGTCTGGGCTGTTAACGGGTTATCGGATCCAAAACCCGACCCGATAGCTTAACAGCGTTCCGTTACGGTGGATGCCACGTGTCGGTCACCCTTGACGAAAGCGATTACGTGACGCGATTTATCGTCATGGAAGTGGACACTCGTGATGATAATTTTGGTAATGTCATGGAACACTAGTACGACAGCACAGGTATGACTATCTTGATTCTGTCATAAATTTGTCATGGATGTACATGCATGACAAAAAACGTGACCTACTGTGACAAACACATATCATCACGGAAGTGTTTTTTTTTGTAGTGTAGAGATGCTGCCCATTTGCTATTTTTGGTGTATGCTAACCCTATTGTACTTAACATGTCTGTCCATGTACTTACCCGGGGTCATAACGGCCGATGTTGTTGTTTTCCGTCAAGGTTAGCTGCATCCCATGTCTTACAATATTTCACATCATTTGTGCAATTGCAGTTTAACTTCTACCATTTACTGGTTGCCTGTAGGTACACATGTTAGTGGCACTGATCCGCGCTTCGACCCGGAGGAATAGCCCGCCTTCGCCGCCGCTAACTTTGGGCGGGCTCTGGCCAAGATGAAGTACCCCAGCAACTACCTCTTAGGACTTACCATGTATGTACTCACCTGTTCAATCTTACCAATACCAGTTGCAATTAATGGCTATGTTTTGTATGGTCGATGTATTAAGCATGTTGTAGTAAACATGCCAAACACGTTTTAGCTATTTTCCCTACCTTTTTATAGACAACTGGGCCATTATCTGCTCTGGCAGTACCTGCCTTGTGATGTTTAACTCTGCCAATTGCATTTTTATAGACACCTGCCTTGTAGTTAAAATTGGCTTTCCATGTATTTACACACGGCTACAATGGGCGATGCTGTTGTTTGCCATCGAGGTTAGCTGCATCCCATGTCTTATACGCCATCTACTTCTAAATATAAGTATTTTTAGAGATTCCAATATAGACTACATAAGGAGCGAAATGAGTGAATCTAGATTCTAATCTAAACTATATCTATAATTCTATATACATCCGTATGTAGTTCATATTGAAATCTCTAAAAAAATACTTGTACTTAGGAACATAGGTAGTTGTATTTTACATCATTTGTGCAATCTCATTTTAGCTTCTAACATTTACTGGTTGCTTGTAGGTACATATATGGGCGGTAGTTATCCACGCTTCAATCCCTTTTGCGTATGGGGCAATGAGATATTCATGAACAAGCGTCAATTGAGGAAACTAAGAAAGATTGTTAGGCGAAAGAAACGGGTGATTGGAATTAAGCTCTTTATTTACACTTTGTCCAAGACAACAATGAACTTTAGGATGGTAAGTAATGTGTTGCCTTCTCCCCCTGCCCACAAAACGTTATTATATTAGACCTCAATATCTGACATTTTTCTCTTTTTAGTGGTTTCCGAAGCTATTTACTGATGATTACCTTGCAAACTACATGACTAGAGTGGAGGCAACTAAGGTTAAAGTATATAATTCATGCTACCATGATAATGCCCTAGAAGTCTTCGTGAAGGTGGTGAAGGATGGACGGGCGATTGTCACAAGGGGTTGGACAAAAGTGGTTCGTGCCTAAGGCATGCAGGAAGGCACATTATGGGCATTCTGCTTCTTCAACACCATTGGCAGTCAAAATGATTACACTAGTCTCTTCACCTTTACCGCCTTTAAATATTGTGGTTCATCATAGTTAATTGTTGTCTAATCCTGTAATTACTGAACATATTGTACTGGCAATTTTATTTATGGATTCATTGTTGAACCATTGTGCTGAGAATTTGAATTGCACGTTTCATATTTCAAAATTTCCAATTCAAATAATAAATGATAGGCAAAAATAAAAATATTCAGGAGCTAATAAAATAATGTGCACACGGTTAGAAAGAAAAAAACGCGTGCGATGTAAAAAGAGAACAGACGGTCATGGAACTTTGCAAACGGTTTTGGCAGTAAAAGCGCTTGTGATGGATAGCCCAATGCCATACAGTTTTCTTCATCAAATCGTGTGTGATGTAGTTGATAAAAGCAAACAGTTAACCAAGGCAGAGCGTGTGTGATTGTTACACCTTTCACACACGAGCCTATACATAAAACTGTGTGGGATGTACATATGAACGGAAACGTTTTCCCTGGATTGACTGTGTACATAAGAACGGAAACATATTCCTTGGATTGATTGTGTGTGATATACATACGTACGGAAAAGTTTTCCCTGGATTGACTCTGTGGGATGTACATAAGAACGGAAACGTATTCCTTGGATTGACTGTGTGTGATATACATAAGAACGGAAATGTTTTTCTAGGATTCACCGTGTGGGATGTACATACGAACGGAAACGAATGGGTTTTGATGCCTCGCCCGATCGCACACGAGCTCATTTTGCCCCAGCCTATATGCCAGGAGGGCCTATCCCCGACGGTTTCTGGGTCATGTGGGAAGGACCCCCTATTGCCCACACTCACTTGGCGATGGTTCCAAATGCCGTCGCAGAAAGGGATTAAAAACCGTTTGTATAGCACCGATGCGTACCAGTGGCACTACTGGCTCGTGGTCATGCACCGTTACGCTGCACTACGTGCACTACCACTCGGGCAGTAGTACCGCTCCAATGAGTGGTAGTACCGCTTGCTGCGGGATGAAAACTGCATAACGGTTGGATTTGGGATTGCCTATAAAAGGGGGTCTTCTTCCCCATTGAACCTTATACTTTGAGCTCGCATTCCCCCCCCCCCCATTTTTGACCTTCTTCAAGCTTGCTATCTCTCAATCCCTCCATGGATTCTTGCTAGTTTTTGGAGGAAGGAGAGAGGAGATCTAAATCCACATCTCCACTATGGCATCCCGGCTCAGAGAAACCGGAACGCCCCGTATTCCAGCCCAGAGATCGAGATGATCTGGAATACGACACTGATTGACATACAACAAGTCAGCTCTCATTACAAAGGATAATAAATACACGAGTCTGATGTTACAAAGAATCACATCAACACGGCGACACCACGCCTGCAATACTACACTTGCTCTATGCTAGCAGCGGAACAACTCGTAGCAGCGGAATACATCTAGCAGCGGAACAACGACAAAGATGGTGAACTCCACTCCGCAGGGACTCTGGCTGGGACACAATCTAGCTCACACGATCGGTAACCTCGACAAACAATCAATCAATCATGGCATCACCTGCAATCTGGCATGATACGCCAGGTCAGTACATTGAATGTACTAGCATGCTCACAACAACCAAAAGCATGAAGGCAAAACAACAACGTAGCATTAAACATGTTAATTAATTAACAACAACTATGATACGAAAGCAACTACTAAACATGATATGAAACTACTATGATACTGATAAACCACCATCTCAGATCTCGATAACCATCTCACTCTTGGCTATCCGGCCAAGCAATATACCATCTCGATCACCTCGTGATCAATACCTCCACGTGATCACTGCGTGACCACATCACAAACTGAATAATCATTCTCGAGAACATCCCAACATCATCATCCTGCCAAACTGTTACTGCTCACAATATATCAACACATAAATCACCTATAAGTCATTTCGTCATGTGAGTGTTGGTCGAACGGTGTGACCTAGTACGAACTTATGCCCATGACCGAGGACGCGGCTATCGATATATCAAACACACACTCTGCAGAGGTAGCACACTTTACCCACACCACAGAACCCATGGCCTCGCACTCCCATGCGGGTGGACCAACGGTGTTCCGACAAAACCGATCTACTACCATGACACTCTCTCGGCCACTCCGACGAAGTCCCTTCTGGGCTAAGTCATGGGTGGCCCCGTGCCTACCAAAAGCATCAATGGCCATCGTCGTGGCCAAACAAAACGGTCCCAAACGGGGACAACCCGGGTACGACAACAACAACGGGCACACAAGGCTTATGTCCACCTACCTAATCAGGGTAGCGCGCGCCCATAACCTTCCCTCGTTGGAGGCACCGGTGAGAGACATGATAATAGACCGCATTAGGGCCTTTCCCATAAAAGGCAAATGTGGTTGCACTGGAAAAGTCAAGTTTGGTGGCACCTGACCAACTAAATGACGGAATTTATCCCCAAAGTATCTCTGCGATAACTAATACTCCGATATCATCCATCAACCTGTAATCCAAGTCATAGAAATATCCAACAACTAATCCAAGGCATAGTATCGTCATATCAAAATACTCTGAGGATAGCATAATCATACTATCATCATGAATCCAAGAATGATAATACTACTACTCCAATAGCAAGAACAGGCATCATCTCCGAAATCAAACTCCAAAACATAATATCAACTAGCATCATGATGAAAATAATACTAGCCACTAATAATCCAAAGGCAACATGACATCCAAAGTAATACTCCAAAGCATAATATCAAATACCATCTTATATAAGTCACTAATAATCCAAAGGCAACATGTCATCCACGTAATCTGCAAAATAATGATCCTAAAACTCCAAGCAATATCATGGCAATAGCAAGATCAAAATAATACTCCAAGAAATGCCATGACAAGATCACATGTAGCTAAAGCAATATTTTAAATAAGTTCAAATAAGTTAAACCATGTCACTGCATTTCAATCATGCAAATGAAAGGTGTGGCTTGCCTGGAGTGAAGGGATTCATCGGGAAGAAGTGCGAGAAACTCACAGAACGAATCGCCGGAAATCTTTCTCTCTCTCAGGGGGATGATTAAGGTGTTGGAAATATGCCCTAGAGGCAATAATAAAATGGTTATTATTATATTTCCTTGTTCACGATAATTGTCTATTGTTCATGCTATAATTGTATTAACCAGAAACCGTAATACATGTGTGAATACATAGACCACAACATGTCCCTAGTGAGCCTCTAGTTGACTAGCTCATTGATCAATAGATGGTTATGGTTTCCTGACCATGGACATTGGATGTCATTGATAACAGGATCACATCATTAGGAGAATGATGTGATGGGCAAGACCCAACCCTAAGCATAGCACAAGATCATGTAGTTCGTTTGCTAAAGCTTTTCTAATGTCAAGTATCATTTCCTTAGACCATGAGATTGTGCAACTCCCGGATACCGTAGGAATGCTTTGGGTGTACCAAACGTCACAACGTAACTGGGTGGCTATAAAGGTGCACTACATGTATCTCCGAAAGTGTCTGTTGGGTTGGCACGAATCGAGACTGGGATTTGTCACTCCGTATGACGGAGAGGTATCTCTGGGCCCACTCGGTAATGCATCATCATAATGAGCTCAATGTGACTAAGTAGTTAGTCACGTGATCATGCATTACAGAACGAGTAAAGTGACTTGCCGGTAACGAGATTGAACGCGGTATTGGGATACCGACGATCGAATCTTGGACAAGTAACATACCGATAGACAAAGGGAATTGAATACGGGATTGATTGAATCCCCGACATCGTGGTTCATCCGATGAGATCATCGTGGAACATGTGGGAGCCAATATGGGTATCCAGATCCCGCTATTGGTTATTGGCCGGAGAGGTGTCTCCGTCATGTCTGCATGGTTTCCGAACCCGTAGGGTCTACACACTTAAGGTTCGGTGACGCTAGAGTTGTTATGGGAAATAGTATGTGGTTACCGAAGGTAGTTCGGAGTCTTGGATGAGATCCCGGACATCACGAAGAGTTCCGGAATGGTCCGGCGGTGAAGATCGATATATTGGACGAAGGGTATTGGAGTCCGGAAGTGTTCCGGGGTTACCAGACTATGGCCAGCATGACCGACAGGTGTTTCGGGAGCCCCGACAAGTGTTGGAGGGCCTCATGGGCCAAAGGGGAAGGGGAAAACCAGCCCACTAAGGGGTGGTTCGCCCCCCCCCCCCACACCCTTTCCCACGTTATTTGGGGAAGTGGGGCGCCTCCACCTGGCTTGGGAGGCAATCCTCCACTTGCTTGGCTTGGGGGGCAAGTCTCCCTAGGATTTTCCCTAGGGAGATCCAATCTGCTTGGCCGCCGCCCCCTAGGGGAAACCCTAGGGCGCCTCCCCCTCTCCCCTTGCCCCTATATATAGTGGAGGGGTGGGAGGGCAGCCGTACCTCTTCCCTGGCGCAGCCCTCTCCCTCCTCCAACACCTCCTCCTCCTCCGTAGTGCTTGGCGAAGCCCTGCCGGAGAACCACGAGCTCCATCGCCACCACGCCGTCGTGCTGCTGGAGTTTTCCCACAACTTCTCCTCTCCCCTTGCTGGATCAAGAAGGATGAGACATCCCCGGGCTGTACGTGTGTTGAACGCGGAGGCGCCGTCCGTTCGGCGCTTAGATCGGAATCGACCGCGATCTGAATCGCTGCGAGTACGACTCCACCAACCGCGTTCTTGCAACGCTTCCGCTTAGCAATCTTCAAGGGTATGAAGATGCACTCCCTCTCTTGTTGCTAGAATCTCCATAGATTGATCTTGGTGATGCATAGAAAATTTTTAATTATTGCTTCGTTCCCCAACAGTGGTATCAGAGCTAGGTCTATGCGTAGATTCTATGCACGAGTAGAACACAAAGTAGTTGTGGGTGATGATTTGTTCAATTTCCTTACCGTTACTAGTCTTATCTTGATTCGGCAGCATTGTGGGATGAAGCGGCCCGGACCGACCTTACACGTACTCTTACGTGAGACAGGTTCCACCGACTGACATGCACTTGATGCATAAGGTGGCTAGCGGGTGTCTGTATCGGATTCGATGAAGAGGGTCCTTATGAAGGGTAAATAGCAATTGGCATATCACCGTTGTGGCTTTTGCGTAGGTAAGAAAAGTTCTTGCTAGAAGCCCATAGCAGCCACGTAAAACATGCAACAACAATTAGAGGACGTCTAACCTGTTTTTGTAGGGTATGCTATGTGATGTGATATGGCCAAAAGGATATGATGAATTATATATATGTGATGTATGAGATTGATCATGTTCTTGTAATAGGAATCATGACTTGCATGTCGATGAGTATGACAACCGGCAGGAGCCATAGGAGTTGTCTTAATTTATTGTATGACCTGCGTGTCAATGAAGAACGCCATGTAATTACTTTACTTTATTGCTAACCGTTGGCCATAGTAGTGTAGCGACCCGACCCGAATGGATCAAGTCTCTGTGCTCAGGCGTCATCCTCGGATCGATAATGTCGACACCACACAAGATTCAAGGATTTATAACAGAGTAGCAATCACACACTTATTACATCGTTGTCTAAAAGAGGACTTACTACAATAAATATGGCTTAAGGCCATCTAATAACGATAACAGCGGAAGACTTGGAAGATAAGTGAGTCCATCAACTCCAAATGCATCACCGAGTATAGAACCATGACCTAAAGCACCTTACTGTCAATAGAAAAGTCTGCAACATGAAAGTTGCAGCCCGAAACGGGTCAAGACATGGAATATCTTGGCAATGTAACACATAGAGAGTAATGAAGGAATAAGCCTATACTACATGCAAATATGGCTGGTGGAAAGGCTCTCTGATTCTGATTTTGCATAAAGCCGCTTTTCCCCTCTTGCAAAGGAATAAATTTGTTTAACTATCATGGTGGTTGTGAAACATTGAGAATGGTTGACAGCATCCTCAATCCCAATTAAAAGTACTCATTAAAAACCCAACAATATTAATTAGAGTAACATGTTGAGATTCACATGATATTCAAGTACTAGATACTCAAGATGTCCATAACCGGGGACACGGCTAATCATGATTAGTTTATACACTCTGCAGAGGTTTTGCACTTTTCCCCACAAGACTCGATCGCCTCCGCTTGGTTCTCGCACTACATGGTGTTTGAGAGACGGATGACCGAGACATAGTCTTTCGTAAGCGCTAGCACCTTATCGTGGGTAGACCGTACCAACCTACAACCCCTACATCTGCTAGTCTACCCGTAAGAGTTCGCACAACTTAGTCAACTATGCGAGCCCATAATGGCTTGTGGCTGCATTACGGAAGTTTCTAGTTTGAATAATCTTATGATCCCTTTGAGCCTGGGTGGCGGTCCGAAGAAAAACAGGCAAGTCCTGATGGAAACCAGGTGCCTCAATCCACCCAGATGTGTGTTTAGGTTGCCACCTTAGATAAACCATTAAATTAACAATCTCACATCCATCATGGATATCACTCACCCAATCCACGTCTACTAGCATAGCATGGCATAATAAGCAAACATAGAAGTAACTCCCAAGGTTTCATAAGTAAAACAGGTAATAGGTACTACCTCAATCTACTTCCCATCCCACAATTTAATTAGATCCTAATCATGCAAGTGTTTGAGGATTGATCTAATGCATAAAAATTGGGTAGTAGAAAAGGTATGATCAAAGTGTTACTTGCCTTGCTGACGATCCGCGAAACCTAGAGATTCGAAATAACAAGCGGCGCACTCCGGGTGATCTATCGCAGACAAACAACAAGCATACAATAAGTACTCATCTAATGCACAGGTAAATCTCGAATAAAAGATCTGACCAGAAAGTTCAACTTAAGAACCCTGGTTGCAAAAAAATCAAATCAAATAAAGCAACGAAAAACATCCGGCGGAAGAAAACAACTCAGTTCTAGCAAGTTGAAACTAGGTCAAATTTTTGCAGTAGCAAAACTTTGTTTAAGTTGATTAGTCGGAACGGCGGTTTCGAAACGAAACTCTAGGCGCTTGAATCACCTGATTCCGATAAACGAGCGAGAAGATAAACTAGAACGAAGATTGGATCTGAAATCGAGATCGGAAAATAACGGATTAAATCCGATTAAAAGAAAAACGACGAACGGTTAAACGAACGGACGTTCGTTAACCGGGAATAACCGGTGAACATGTTCGTTAAAACGAACGGATCGGTGAACGTTCACTAAACAATAAAACAAAAAAAAACAAAACCGATCTAGGGTTTTAAAAAAAAGCCGAACAACGGAAAAGAAAACCGGAACGGTTTTATAGGAGAAAACCGGAACGAGGGGAGGGTGGCGCGGCGGCTACCTCGCCGTGGTGGGGCTCCGCGGCGGCTATGGGCGGCGGGCGACGGCCCCGGTCGTGGCGGCGGGCGGCGGCTACGGGCGGCGGCTATGGGCGGCGGCGGTCATGGGTTGGGGGGCGGCGGCGTTGGTTGGGGAGGAGAGGGGGTGAGGGAGTATATAGGGGGTTGCTTGGGGGAGGGCAAGCAAGGGAGGAGGAGGAGGAGTCCTCCTCGGACTCGCCAGCGGCGGCAGTCTTGACTCATGGGCGCCTGCCTTGAGGAGGGCGGTTGGTCATTTGGGCCCTTAGCCCAAAGCGGGCGCGATATATATATTTTTTAAACAGTTTCGCGCGCAGAAGATTAAATAAAATAAAATAAAAATCGAAACGAACTCCAAAATTAACAAAGTAAAATTTCCCCGACTCCTAAAAATGAGTCGAACAAAATGAACTTTAACACGGGGCCAAAATGCAATTTTTGAAAATACAAATTTTTTCCCTAAAGCAAATAAACTCCGAAAAATCCAAAATTTGATTTATTTATTAAATCTTCATTTTTCCTAAATTTTGGGAAAGTCATATTATTTCCTCTCTTATTTTTGATTGGAAAAATATTTGAAGATAAAATAAATAAACCCAATGATCCTCTTTTCATAGTTTTGAGAGAACTCAAATATGAAAAATTCGAAACCTCCAACTCTCTCCAAGGGTCCTTGAGTTGCGTGAAATTTCTAGGATCGACAAAATGCAAGAAAATATGATATGCATGATGACTTAAAGTATAACATTCCAAATTGAAAATTTGGGATGTTACAAACCTACCCCCCTTAAGATGAATCTCGCCCTCGAGATTCGGGTTGGCTAGAAAATAGGTGAGGGTGATCCTTGAGCAAATCTTCTTCTCTTTCCCTGTGGCTTCATCCTCGGTGTGGTGGCTCCAATCGAACTTTGCAAAACTTGATAATCTTGCTGCGAGTAACTCTGTTGGCATAATCGAGAATCTTGACCGGTTTCTCCTCATATGTCAAATCATCCTTCAACCGAATTGCTTCAAGCGGCATCATATCTCTTAGCGGTACTTCCGCCATCTCGGCGTGACATTTCTTCAGCTGAGAAACATGGAATACATCATGAACTCCTGACAGTCCCTCTGGCAATTCCAGCTGATAAGCAACTTCTCCCATGCGTTGCAAAATCTTATACGGTCCAATGAAACACGGTGCTAACTTTCCTTTAACTCCAAAACGCTTAAATCCTCAAAGTGGGGATACTCTAAGACAAACTTTGTCTCCAACTTCATATTCTATCGCCTTGCGTTTTGAATCCGCATAGCTCTTCTGTCTGGACTGGGCTACCTTGAGCCTATCGCGAATCAACTTAACCTTCTGTTCAGACTCCTTAATCAAATCTGGTCCAAACAATCGATGGTCTCCGACTTAGTCCCATGATAACGGTGTCCTGCACCTCCTTCGCATAAAGCCTCGAAGGTGCCATCTTCAAGCTGGTTTGGTAACTGTTGTTATAAGAAAACTCTACATACGGCAAGTTATCATCCCAACTAGATCCATAATCTAGTGCACAAGCTCTCAAAGATATCCTCCAAAATCTGACCGCTCTCTCGGTCATCCATCGGTCTGCAGGTGAAAAGTCTTGAATTCCAGCACTGGTTCCCAATGTTTCGTAACCGATTCCAAAACTTTGAGGTAAATTGGGTTCCTCTATCTCGTCTGATACTCCTCGGAACTCCGTGTAAACACACAATTCTGGTCATGTATATCTTTGCCAACTTAGCACCTGCTATAGGTAGTCTTGATCGGAATGAAATGCGCTACCTTCGTCAAGCGGTCGACTATAACCCAAATCGAGTCATAGCCGTAACGAAGTCTTTGGCAAACCCGTGATAAAATCCATACCTAGTTTATCCCACTTCCATTCGGTATTGGCAATGGTTGCAACAATCCTGCCGCTTCTGATGCTCTGCCTTCACTCTCTGACATACATCGCAAACTGCTACATACTCCGCGATATCCTTCTTCATTCCGGTCCACCAGAACGTTTCCTTCAAATCCAAATACATCTTGGTTTCCTTCAAATCCAAATACATCTTGGTATTTCCTGGGTGAATTGAGTAGGGTGAATCATGTGCTTCTTGCAAAATCAACTTCCTGATCTCCTGGTCATTCGGCACATAAACACGGTCCTCAAACCATAAGGTATCGTGCTCATCCTCACGAAATCCCTTAGCTTTTCCTTCGCTCATTTTCTCCTTTATAGAGGCAACTTCCTTATCTGCCTTTTGAGCTTCTCTGATTTTGTCCATCAATGTAGACTGAATCTCCAATGCTGCTACGTAGCCTCTCGGAACTATTTCCAAACATAGCTCTCGAAGGTCCTCGGCTAACTCCTTGGGTATTCCTCCCATCATTAGTGTATTGACGTGGCTCTTACGGCTCAATGCGTCTGCTACAACATTAGCCTTCCCGGGGTGATAATGCAATCTCATATCATAATCCTTAATAAGCTCCAACCATCTCCTCTGTCTGAGATTTAATTCCTTCTGCGTGAAGATGTACTTCAAACTCTTGTGATCCGTGTACACCTCACAATGATTTCCAATGAGAAAATGTCTCCATGTCTTCAATGCATGCACAACGGCTGCTAACTCCAAATCATGTGTGGCATAATTCAATTCATGAGGCTTAAGTTGTCGTGAAGCATACGAAACAACTATTCCTTCCTGCATAAGCACTGCTCCAAGTCCTCGACGTGAAGCGTCGCAATACACCTCATAATCCTTGGTCTGATCTGGCAAAATTAACACTGGTGAGGTAACCAATCTTTTCTTCAACTCCTGAAAACTTGCTTCACAATCCTTAGTCCAATTGAACTTGGTATCCTTTTTTAGCAATTCCGTCATAGGCTTGGCAATCCTTGAGAAATTCTCAATGAATCTTCGGTAGTATCCTGCGAGTCCAAGGAAACTCAGATTCTCTCAACCGCCGTTGGTGCTTCCCATTGGGTTACGGTCTCAACCTTTGTGGGGTCAACTGCTATCCCTTCTCCGGATAGAACATGTCCAAGAAATCCAACTTCCTTTAGCCAAAACTCACATTTGCTGAACTTGGCATATAACTGATGTTCCCTTAGTTTCTCCAAAACCAATCGCAAATGTTCCTTATGTTCCTCTTCATTCTTCGAGAAAATCAAAATATCATCTATGAACACCACGACGAACTTATCCAAAAACTCCATAAACACTTTGTTCATCAGGTTCATGAAATAGGCAGGCACGTTAGTCAGTCCAAATGACATAACGGTGTACTCATACAATCCATATCTCGTGGTAAATGCTGTCTTGGGTATGTCCTGCTCTCGAATCTTCAACTGATGGTACCCTGATCGCAAATCGATCTTGGAAAACACTTTAGCTCCTTGCAAACGATCAAACAGATCATTTATCATTGGTAGTGGGTACTTGTTCTTGATTGTTACTTCATTCAATCCACGATAATCAACAACCATCCTTAAAGATCCATCCTTCTTCTCCACTAAAAGTACGGGTGATCCCCAAGGCGAAGAACTTGGGCGTATAAAACCTTTATCCAATAGCCCCTTAATCTGCTTCTTGATTTCCGCCAAATCCTGTGCGGGCACCCTGTATGGTCGCTTCGATATTGGGCCTGTACCTGGCAAAAGCTCAATCAAAAACTCTATCCGGTGGCATTCCTGGCAACTCTTCAGGAAATACATCAGGGAAATCCTTCACCACTGGTACTTCTTCCTGCACAACTCCTGATAAGGAATTTACTTGTGCTCTCCTCGGCTCATGCCGTGATACATACTTGATTCTCCTCCCTTCGGGGTGGTAAGCAAAATTGACTTAGTGGCGCAATCTATGTTCCTCCATACTTGATAACCAATCCATGCCTAATATCACATCCAATCCTTGGGATTCCGAACTATTAGGTCCGAGGGAAAAACATAGTGTCCAATCCTTAATGGCGGATCGATCACACCATATACTAGCCATGTATTCTCGCCGGTGAGGTTACTAGCATGGGTGACCTAAGGGCTTGGGTTGGTAATTTGTACTTATCCACAAATCCCCTTGATATGTATGAATGCGATGCACCAAAGATCGAAAAGAACAACTGCAATAAATGACTTAACCAAAACTTACCGATTCTTTGCATCGGGCTGATCTTCAACCTCCTCCACATCAATGTGGTTCACATCCCCTATTGAAAGGGTTTGGCTTCTTTCGTAGCTTCCATTGCCATTTCCATTACGGCCTTCGGACGGTCATTTGCATAATGCCCAGTCTTGCGGCACTTAAAGCAAGTGATGTGGCTCAGTCTACCTTGGTTGGGGTTGATGGTGTGGTGCGGTTCTGTCCATTGCTTCCTCCATTCCCTCCATTCTTGGTGCCATTATGGTTGTGTGAATTACCTCCTCCATGGGTATGCTGAAACTGAACTCCCTGTTTAGGGGTATAACGGGCTTCATTTGGGCTCCAGTTATACTTCCCGCCCATACTTCCTCTTGCGGTTCTCAATTTCTTTGTTGCTTTCCTTCAATCATGAGGGCACGGTCTACCAACTCCTGGTAGTTATTGAAACTTGCTACCATCAACTGCATGCTTAACTCATCATTCAGTCCTTCTAGAAACTTCTCCGCTTAGCTCGCATCTGTAGCAACGTCATCCGGGGCATAACGTGCTAACTTACTAAAATCATCCACATCTTGGCCAACAGTCCTTCCTCCTTGGCGTAAATTGCGAAACTCACGCTTCTTCATGGCCATAGCTCCTCTTTGAGACATGGGCGGCGGAAAGCTTGCTGGCAAACCGATCCCATGTGACAAGATCTCATGTGGTAAGTGGCTGTAAAATTCTCCCACCATGTCAAGCTGGTCCTTCAAGTTGGTGTGCAGCAAACTTCACCTTCTCTCCATCTGTACATCCTGCAGTTGATCAACTCCCTCCCTACCTTACGGAGCCAATCATCTGCTACTATCGGCTCGGTGCTACTGGAAAACACCGGCAGATTCAGCCTTAAGAAACGTGTCAAGTGATCCGCAGGTGGTGGTGGTGGCGGTGGGTTGTTGTTGTTGTTGCCTTGGTTCTGTACTAGTGTTTGGATCAAAGTGTTCTGCTGCTGAATCAACTGGGTGATCTCCGGCGGAAAAAAAAAACCCGGGGTCGCGTCTCGGAGGCATCTGATGGGTTTAGAAAAGACGAGAAATTAAGAATAGAGTGAGGTCTAAGGAGAAATACTACCCAAATGTATATGAGCAAATGCACATAAAATCACTTCATTCAATTCAAACAAAGGGCTTACAACGATCTAACTATCGCAAAAGTGCGTGTACTAAAATGTTACATGGAGGGATACTACTAATATGTGGGGGTCATCTATTAATTTGAACCGGTGGAAGACTCCATGATGTCTGCTCGACTTCGTCTTCAAAGTCGGGTTCACTTGGATCCGAATCGGTGTCGTCGATGATGATGTAGTTGCTTGGACAGCCAACGATTTGTCTTCATTCTTGAGCGCCAATTTCTTCTTGAGTTCTTCAATCTCGCATTTAAGATCGTTATTGTGTCTTGCTAGAGCTACGATCTCGTCCATGTAGTCCTTGCGTGTAGACTTGGTTCTCCTTCAAGTTCGATGATCCTTCCCTTCGCCTCCTTTAATTCGAGCATATCATTGCACATCTGGTTCTCCTGGCATCGAATGTGCTGGTTTAACTCCTGGATGAAAGCTGCAATGGATCTATCCTTCTTGGTGCTGACTATCTCCCATTGTTCATCTCGGCGTCCGCAAATCTGGTAGATAGTGTCCTTGAGGTCTTCTTGGTAAACTTCTCCAATGCGTCCCATGGTGATATGAGCTGCCATGCTCTTTCCTGCACTCGAGTTGGTGCACTGAAAACACTATCTATAGGCTTGGTGATTGGGGCGAACGTCCTTCCGGAATATGAGCTTGAATCTTCCAGCTCCTCTTGAGCAGTGGCGTTGAAAGTCCGGTGAAGCTTGGTAGTCCAATGTTCGTGTACTTGGTGACTTCCTTCAAGTGAAATCCAAAAGGTGTGCCTTCATCTGGTTGGGTGTACTTGATCTTGGCGTCCTTCATCCTAAAAGAGTAGAAAAGATGAGGAGTTAGAAAATGAGAAGAGAGTAGTGATCTATGGCTTTAACTTAGTGGTCGTGTCCTCAACAACAGTGTGTTACGATACCATCTCTCAGAGCGACCCGACCGAATGGATCAAGTCTCTGTGCTCAAAGGCGTCATCCTGGATCAAGAATGCCGACACCACACAAGATGCTTGAAGGATTTATAACAGAGTAGCAATCACACACTTATTACATCGTTGTCTAAAAGAGGACTTACTACAATAAATATGGCTTAAGGCCATCTAATAACGATAACAATGAAGACTTGGAAGATAAGTGAGTCCATCAACTCCAGCGGCATCACCGAGTATAGAACCATGACCTAAAGCACCTTACTGTCGTAAATGCGAAAAGTCTCTGCAACATGAAAGTTGCAGCCGAAACGGGTCGGACATGGAATATCTTTGGCAATGTAACACATAGAGAGTAATGAAGGAATAAGCCTATACTACATGCAAATATGGCTGGTGGAAAGGCTCTCTGATTCTGATTTTGCATAAAGCCGCTTTTCCCCTCATCGCAAAGGAATAAATTTGTTTAACTATCATGGTGGTTGTGAAACATTGAGAATGGTTGACAGCATCCTCAATCCCAATTAAAAGTACTCATTAAAAACCCAACAATATTAATTAGAGTAACATGTTGAGATTCACATGATATTCAAGTACTAGATACTCAAGATGTCCATAACCGGGACACGGCTAATCATGATTAGTTTATACACTCTGCAGAGGTTTGCGCACTTTTCCCCACAAGGCTCGATCGCCTCCATTTGGTTCTCGCACTACATGGTGTTTGAGAGACGGATGACCGAGACATAGTCTTTCAGAAGCGCTAGCACCTTCTTTGGTGGGTAGACCGTACCAACCTACAACCCCTACATCTGCTAGTCTACCCGTAAGAGTTCGCACAACTTAGTCAACTATGCGAGCCCATAATGGCTTGTGGCTGCACACGGAAGTTTCTAGTTTGAATAATCTTATGATCCCTTTGAGCCTGGGTGGCGGTCCGAAGAAAAACAGGCAAGTCTTGATGGAAACCAGGTGCCTCAATCCACCCAGATGTGTGTTTAGGTTGCCACCTTAGATAAACCATTAAATTAACAATCTCACATCTGTCATGGATATCACACCCAATCCACGTCTACTAGCATAGCATGGCATAATAAGCAAACGTAGAAGTAACTCCCAAGGTTTCATAAGTAAAAGCAGTAATAGGTACTACCTCAATCTACTTCCCATCCCACAATTTAATTAGATCCTAATCATGCAAGTGTTTGAGGATTGATCTAATGCATAAAAACTGGGTAGTAGAAAAGGTATGATCAAAGTGTTACTTGCCTTGCTGACGATCCGCGAAACCTAGAGATTCGAAATAACAAGCGGCGCACTCCGGGTGATCTATCGCAGACAAACAACAAGCATACAATAAGTACTCATCTAATGCAGGTAAATCTCGAATAAAAGATCTAACCAGAAAGTTCAACTTAAGAACCCTGGTTGCAAAAAAATCAAATCAAATAAAGCAACGAAAAACATCCGGCGGAAGAAAACAACTCAGTTCTAGCAAGTTGAAACTAGGTCAAATTTTTGCAGTAGAAAAACTTTGTTTAAGTTGATTAGTCGGAACGGCGGTTTCGAAACGAAACTCTAGGCGCTTGAATCACCTGATTCCGATAAACGAGCGAGAAGATAAACTAGAACGAAGATTGGATCCAAATCGAGATCGGAAAATAACGGATTAAATCCGATTAAAAGAAAAACGACGAACGGTTAAACGAACGGACGTTCGTTAACCGGGAATAACCGGTGAACACGTTCGTTAAAACGAACGGATCGGTGAACGTTCACTAAACAACAAAACCAAAAAAAAAACAAAACCGATCTAGGGTTTTAAAAAAAAAACCGAACAACGGAAAAGAAAACCGGAACGGTTTTATAGGAGAAAACCGGACCGAGGGGAGGGTGGCGCGGCGGCTACCTCGCCGTGGTGGGGCTCGGCGGGCGGCGGCTATGGGCGGCGGGCGACAGCTGGCTGGCCGGTCATGGGCGGCATCGGCGGCGGCTATGCGGCCAAGCTATGGGCGGCGCGGCACAGGTTGGGGGCGGCGGCTGGTTGGGGAGGAGAGGGGGTGAGGGAGTATATAGGGGGTTGCTTGGGGAGGGGCAAGCAAGGGAGGAGGAGGAGGAGTCCTCCTCGGACTCGCCAAGGCTGGCAGGCTGCTGGCCAAGACGCGAGGGAGGCTGGCCGGGCCCTGGCCTAGGCGGGCGCGGCGATATATATATATATATATATATATATATATATATATATATATATATTTTTTAAACGGTTTCGCACGCAGAAGATTAAATAAAATAAAAAAATCTAAACGAACTCCAAAATTAACAAAGTAAATTTTCCCCGACTCCTAAAAATGAGTCGAACAAAATGAACTTTAACACGGGGCCAAAATGCAATTTTTGAAAATACGAAATTTTTCCCTAAAGCAAATAAACTCCGAAAAATCCAAAATTTGATTTATTTATTAAATCTTCATTTTTCCTAAATTTTGGGAAAGTCATATTATTCCCTCTCTTATTTTTGATTGGAAAAATATTTGAAGATAAAATAAATAAACCCAATGATCCTCTTTTCATAGTTTTGAGAGAACTCAAATATGAAAAATTCGAAACTTCCAACTCTCTCCGAGGGTCCTTGAGTTGCGTGAAATTTCTAGGATCGACAAAATGCAAGAAAATATGATATGCATGATGACTTAAAGTATAACATTCCAAATTGAAAATTTGGGATGTTACAGTAGTAGAAGTAATAGTTGGCAAGACAACTTCATGAAGACACGATGATGGAGATCATGATGATGGAGATCATGGTGTCATGCCGGTGACGAAGGTGATCATGCCGCGCCTCAAAGATGGAGATCAAAAGTCGCAAGATGATATTGGCCATATCATGTCACTTTATGATTTTGCATGTGATGTTTGTCATGTTTACATCTTATTTGCTTAGAACGACGGTAGCATAAATAAGATGATCCCTCACTAAAATTTCAAGAGATGTGTTCCCTCTAACTGTTCACCGTTGCGAAGGTTCGTTGTTTCGAAGCACCACGTGATGATCGGGTGTGATAGATTCTAACGTTCGCATACAACGGGTGTAAGCCAGATTTACACATGCGAAACACTTAGGTTGACTTGACGAGCCTAGCATGTACATACATGGCCTCAGAACACAAGAGACCGAAAGGTCGAACATGAGTCGTATAGTAGATACAATCAACATGAAGATGTTCACCGATGATGACTAGTCCATCTCACGTGATGATCGAACACGGCCTAGTTGACTCGGATCATGTATCACTTAGATGACTACAGGGATGTCTATCTAAGTGGGAGTTCATTAAATAATCAGAAGAACTTAATTATCATGAACATAGTCAAAAGGTATTTTCATATTATGTCGTAGCCTAAGCTTTAGTTCTACTATTTTAAGATATGTTCCTAGAGAAAATTTAGTTGAAAGTTGACAGTAGCAATTATGCGGACTGGGTCCGTATACTGAGGATTGTCCTCATTGCTGCACAGAAAGCTTATGTCCTTAATGCACCGCTCGATGTGCTGAACCTCGAGCGTAGTCTATGGATGCTGCGAACATCTGACATACACATTTTGATGACTACGTGATAGTTCAGTGTGTAATGCTAACGGTTTAGAATTGAGGCGCCAAAGATGTTTTTGAAACGTCGCAGAACATATGAGATGTTCCAAAGACTGAAATTGGGATTTCAGACTAGTGCCCATGTCAAGAGGTATGAGACCTCTGACAAGTTTCTTAAGCCTGCAAACTAAGGGAGAAAAGCTCAATCGTTGAGCATGTGCTCAGATTGTCTGAGTACTACAATCGCTTGAATCAAGTGGGAGTTAATCTTCCACATGAGATAGTGATGGTTCTCCAAAGTCACTGCTGATGTCTACTACACAACCTTCTTCTTGTAGACGTTGTTGGGCCTGCAAGTGCACAGGTTTGTAGGACAGTAGCAAATTTCCCTCAAGTGGATGACCTAAGGTTTATCAATCCGTGGGAGGCTAGGATGAAGATGATATCTCTCAAGCAACCCTGCAACCAAATAACAAAGAGTCTCTTGTGTCCCCAACACAGCCAATACAATGGTAAATTGCATAGGTGCACTAGTTCGGCGAAGAGATGGTGATACAAGTGCAATATGGATGGTAGATATAGGTTTTTGTAATCTGAAATAATAAAAACAGCAAGGTAACTAATGATAAGCGTGAGCGTAAACGGTATTGCAATGATAGGAAACAAGGCCTAGGGTTCATACTTTCACTAGTGCAAGTTCTCTCAACAATAATAACATACATAGATCATATAACAAGCCCTCAACATGCAACAAAGAGTCACTCTGAAGCCACTAATAGAGGAGAAAAAACATAGAGATTATGGTAGGGTACGAAACCACCTCAAAGTTATTCTTTCCAATCAATCCGTTGGGCTATTCCTATAAGTGTCACAAACAGCCCTAGAGTTCATACTAGAACAACACCTTAAGATACAAATCAATCAAAACCCTAATGTCACCTAGATACTCCATTGTCACCTCAAGTATCCGTGGGCATGATTATACAATATGCATCACACAATCTCAGATTCATCCAACCAACATAAAAGTACTTCAAAGAGTGCCCCAAAGTTTCTACCGGAGAGTCAAGAACGTGTGCCAACCCCTATGCATAGGTTCATGGGCGGAACCCGCAAGTTGGTCACCAAAACATACATCAAGTGGCACATGATATCCCATTGTCACCACAGATAATCACGACAAGACATACATCAAGTGTTCTCATAAAAGACTCAATCCGATAAGATAACTTCAAAGGGGAACTCAATTCATCACAAGAGAGTAGAGGGGAGAAACATCATAAGATCCAACTACAATAGCAAAGCTCGAGATAAATCAAGTTCGTGCCATTGAGTGAACACGAGAGAGAAAACGAGAGAGAGAGAGAGAGAGAGAGTGACAGAGATCAAACACCTAGCTACTGGTACAGACCCTCAGCCCCGTGGGTGAACTACTCCCTCCTCGTAATGGAGAGCGCCGGATGATGAAGATGGCCACCGGAGATGGATCCCCCTCCGTGAGTACCGGAAAGGGGTCCCGATTGGTTTTTCGTGGCTCTGGAGGCTTGCAGCGGCGGAACTCCCGATCTATCATCTGTTCTGGAAGTTTTAGGGTACGTAGGTATATATGGGTGAAAGGAGTATGTCGGTGGAGCTACGGGGGCCCCACGAGGCAGGGGGCGCGCCCGAGGGGGGTGGGCGCGCCCCCACCCTCGTGAGCACCTCGCGTATCTTCTGACCTGGAGTCCAAGTCCATCAGGTGGGTTTCCTTCCAAAAATAACTTCTCCAGTTGATTTCGTTCCGTTTTGACTCCGTCTGATATTCCTTTTCCTCGAAACACAGAAATAGGCATAAAACAGCAAATCTGGGCTGGGCCTCCGGTTAATAGGTTAGTCCCAAAAATAATATAAAAGTGGATAATAAAGCCCAATATTGCCTAAAACAGTAGATAAAGTAGCATGGAGCAATCAAAAATTACAGATACGTTGGAGACGTATCAAGCATCCCCAAGCTTAATTCCTGCTCGTCCTCGAGTAGGTAAATGATAAAAAGAATTTTTGATGCGGAGTGATACTTTGGCATAATTTCAATATAAATCTTCTTACTTGTGATATGAATATTCAGATCCGAAAGATTTAAGACAAAAGTTCATATTGACACAAAAATGATAATACTTCAAGCATACTAATCAAAGCAATCATGTCTTCTCAAAATAACATGGCAAAAGAAAGTTCATCCCTACAAAATCATATAGTTAGGCTATGCTTCATTTTCGTCACACAAAGATGTTCGAACTTCTATACCCCCGATGACAAGCCAAGCAATTGTTTCATACTTAAATAATCTCAAACTTTTTCAACCTTCACGCAATACATGAGCGCGAGCCATGGATATAGCACTATGGGTGGAATAGAATATGATGATGGGGATTGCGTGGAGAAGACAAAAAGAAAGAAAGTCTCATATTGACGAGGATAATCAACAGGCTATGGAGATGTCCATCAATTGATGTCAACATGAGAAGTAGGGATTGCCATGAAACAGATGCACTAGAGCTATAAGTATATGAAAGCTCTACAAAAGAAAACTAGTGGGTGTGCATCCAACTTGCTTGCTCACGAAGACCTAGGGCACTTTGAGGAAGCCCATCATTGGAATATACAAGCCAAGTTCTATAATGAAAAATTCCCACTAGCATATGAAAATGACAAAATGAGACTCTCTATCATGAAGATCTTAGTGCTACTTTGAAGCACAATATATGAGACTCACTACATGAAGAACAAGGTGCTACTTTGAAGCACAAGTTTGGTAAAAGGATAGTAGCATTGTCCCTTCTCTCTTTTTCTCTCATTTTTTGGGCCTTTCTCTTTTTTTTATCGCCTCTTTTTTTTCATCCGGAGTCTCATCCCGACTTATGGGGGAATCATAGTCTCCATCATCCTTTCCTCACTTGGGACAATGCTCTAGTAATGATGATCATCACACTTTTATTTTTCTTACAACTCAACAATTACAACTCGATACTTAGAACAAAGTATGACTCTATATGAATGCCTCCGGCGGTGTATCGGGATGGTGCAATGAATCAAGAGTGACATGTATGGAAAATAATGCATGATGGCTTTGCCACAAATATGATGTCAACTACATGATCATGCAATGGCAATATAACAAAAGTAATGTATGTCATAATGATGATGATGGAAGTTGCATGGCAATATATCTCGGAATGGCTATAGAAATGCCATGATAGGTAGGTATGGTGGCTGTTTTGAGGAAGATATAAGGAGGTTTATGTGTGAAAGAGCGTATCATATCACGGGGTTTGGATGCACCGTGAAGTTTGCACCAACTCTCAAGGTGAGAAAGGGCAATGCACTGCATCAAGAGGCTAGCAAAGGCGGAAGGGTGAGAGTGCGTATAATCCATGGACTCAACATTAGTCAAAAGAACTCATATACTTATTGAAAAAATTTAGAAGCCATCAAAAATCAAGTACTATGCGCATGCTCCTAGGGGGATAGATTGGTAGGAAAATATCATCGCTCGTCCCCGACCGCCACTCATAAGGATGCACAAGCCAGGTACACTTCACGTTTCAAATTTGTTACACATCTTTAACCATACGTGCATGCTATGGGACTTACAAACTTCAACACATGCATTTCTCAAATTCACAATCACCCAACTAGCACGACTATGATATTATCACCTCCATATCTCAAAACAATTATCAAGCATCAAACTTATCTTAGTATTCAACTCACTCAAAAAGAAAGTTTCACATATCTTGAACAGTATATTAACATTAAGCAAATTACCATGCTATTAACGACTCTCAAAATAATTTAAGTGAAGCATGAGAGTTCATCTATTTCTTCAAAATAAAACCACCATTGTGCTCTAAAAGATATAAGTGAAGCACTAGATCAACAACAAACTACTCCGAAAGATATAAGTGAAGATCAATGAGTAGCTAAATAATTATGCAACTATGTGAAGACTCTCCCATTTAATAATTTCAGATCTTGATACTTTATTCAAACAGCAAGCAAAGCTAAAGAAAACTACATTGCAAGGATAGCACAACTCATGTGAAGAAGCAAAAACTTAGGCTCAACCGATACTAACCGATAGTTATTTGAAGAAGAAAAGTGGGATGCCTACCGGGGCATCCCCAAGCTTAGATGCTTGAGACTTCTTGGAATATTATCTTGGGGTGCCTTGGGCATCCCCAAGCTTTAACTTTTGTGTCTCCTTAATTCCTTTCATATCATGGTTTCTCTTTTTATCAAAAGCTTCACTCACAACAAACTCAACAAGAACTCGTGAGATAGGTTAGTATAAACCAATGCAAAACCTTATCTTTTTCTACTGTAAAAAATCACTAGCATTATTATTCAACATTGAATAATAAATTCCTCTGCATATTTAATACTCCTATCCTCAAATAGAATCATTAAACAAGCAAACATATGCAAACAAGGCAAACATAACAGCAATCTGCCAAAACAGTACAGTCTGTAAAGAATGCAAGAGTATCAATACTTCACTGACTCCAAAAATTATGAACTAAAATTCCCACTGTAATAAATTTATCAGAGCTTAATATCCAAAAAGATTCAACATTATACCACTCTCTGACTTTTCTAGAGAAGTTTTGCAAGAGTGGTAAACTTTCTGTTTTCAAACAGCAACATGTATAGTAACAAAATAGGCATGGCAAAGGCTATCCTTGACTTTTTTTATTGAAACTAAATATGCAAAACACTAATATAACTAACATCAAGCAAAATAAAACAAAATGACATGACGCTCCAAGCAAAACACATATCATGTGATGAATAAAAATATAGCTCCAAGTAAAGTTACCAATGAACGAAGACGAAAGAGGGGATGCCTTCCGGGGCATCCCCAAGATTAGGCTCTTGGTTGTCCTTTAATATTACCTTGGGGTGCCTTGGGCATCCCCAAGCTTAGGCTCTTGCCACTCCTTATTCCGTAGTCCATCGAATCTTTACCCAAAACTTGAAAACTTCACAACACAAAACTTAACAGAAAACTCGTGAGCTCCGTTAGTGAAAGAAAACAAAAGACCACTTCAAGGTACTGTAATGAACTCATTATTTATTTGTATTGGTGTTAAAACTGCTGTATTCCAACTTCTCTGTGGATTATAAACTATTTTACTAGCCATAGATTCATCAAAATAAGCAAACAACACAATGAAAACAGAATCTGTCAAAAACAGAACAGTCTGTAGTAATATGTAACTGACGCAAACTTATGGAACTCCAAAAATTCTGAAATAAACTGTTGGACCTGAGGAATTTGTCTAGTAATCATCTGAAAAATAAATTAACTAAATAGCACTCTCCAGTAAAAAGTTAAAGCTAATCTCGTGAGCGCTAAAGTTTCTGTTTTTTACAGCATGATCATAAAGACTTCACCCAAGTCTTCCCAAAGGTTCTACTTGGCACAAACACTAATTAAAACATAAAACCACATCTAAAAAGAGGCTAGATTGATTATTTATTACTAAACAGAACCAAAAAGCAAGAAACTGAAATAAAATTGGGTTGCCTCCCAACAAGCGCTATCGTTTAACGCCCCTAGCTAGGCATGATGATTTCAATGATGCTCACATAAAAGATAAGAATTGAAAAATAAAGAGAGCATCATGAAGAATATGACTAGCACACTTAAGTCTAACCCACTTCCTATGCATAGGTATTTTTTGAGAAAACAACTTATGGGAACAATAATCAACTAGCATAGGAGGGTAACACAAGCATAGCTTCATAAATTTAAGCATATAGAGAGGAAACTTGATATTATTGCAATTCCTACAAGCATATGTTCCTCTCTCATAATAATTTTCAGTAGTATAATGAATGAATTCAACAATATAACCAGCACCTAAATCATTCTTTTCATGGTCTACTAGCATAGAAAATTTACTACTCTCCTCATAAGCAAAATTCTTCTCATGAATAGTAGTGGGAGCAAACTCAACAAAATAACTATCATGTGATTGAAAATTAAGATCAAGATGGCAAGTTTCATGGTTATCATTATTCTTTATAGCATACGTGTCATCACAATAATCATCATACATAGGAGGCATGCTTTTATCATAGTAAATTTGCTCATCAAAGCTTGGGGGACAGAAAATATCTCAAACATAGCTTCCCCAAGCTTGTGGCTTTGCATATCATTAGCATCATGGATATTCAAGGAATTCATACTAACAACATTGAAATCATGCTCATCATTCACACATTTTATGCCAAGCATTCTATGTAATTCTTCTTCTAGCACTTTGGCACAATTTTCTTTTCCATCATACTCACGAAAGATATTAAAAAGATGAAGCGTATGAGACAAACTCAATTCCATTTTTTGTAGTTTTCTTTTATAGACTTACTAGTGCTAAAACAAGGAACAAAAAGATTCGATTGCAAGATCTAAAGATATACCTTCACTTACTTAGCCTCCCCGACAACGGCGCCAGAAAAGAGCTTGATGTCTACTACACAACCTTCTTCTTGTAGACGTTGTTGGGCCTGCAAGTGCACAGGTTTGTAGGACAGTAGCAAATTTCCCTCAAGTGGATGACCTAAGGTTTATCAATCCGTGGAAGCGTGGGATGAAGATGGTCTCTCTCAAGAAACCCTGCAACCAAATAACAAAGAGTCTCTTGTGTCCCCAACACACCCAATACAATGGTAAATTGTATAGGTGCACTAGTTCGGCGAAGAGATGGTGATACAAGTGCAATATGGATGGTAGATATAGGTTTTTGTAATCTGAAATAATAAAACAGCAAGGTAAGTAATGATAAGCGTGGCGTAAACGGTAGTGCAATGATAGGAAACAAGGCCTAGGGTTCATACTTTCACTAGTGCAAGTTCTCTCAACAATAATAACATAGATAGATCATATAACAAGCCCTCAACATGCAACAAAGAGTCACTCTGAAGCCACTAATAGAGGAGAAAAAACATAGAGATTATGGTAGGGTACGAAACCACCTCAAAGTTATTCTTTCCAATCAATCCGTTGGGCTATTCCTATAAGTGTCACAAACAGCCCTAGAGTTCATACTAGAAAAACACCTTAAGATACAAATCAATCAAAACCCTAATGTCACCTAGATAGTCCATTGTCACCTCAAGTATCCGTGGGCATGATTATACAATATGCATCACACAATCTCAGATTCATCCAACCAACATAAAAGTACTTCAAAGAGTGCCCCAAAGTTTCTACCGGAGAGTCAAGAACGTGTGCCAACCCCTATGCATAGGTTCATGGGCGGAACCCGCAAGTTGGTCACCAAAACATACATCAAGTGACACATGATATCCCATTGTCACCACAGATAATCACGACAAGACATACATCAAGTGTTCTCATAAAAGACTCAATCCGATAAGATAACTTCAAAGGGGGAACTCAATTCATCACAAGAGAGTAGAGGGGGAGAAACATCATAAGATCCAACTCAATAGCAAAGCTCGGGATACATCAAGATGGTGCCATAGAGGGAACACGAGAGAGAACACAAGATAGAGAGATCAAACACATAGCTACTGGTACATACCCTCAGCCCCGAGGGTGAACTACTCCCTCCTCATCATGGAGAGCGCCGTGATGATGAAGATGGCCACTGGAGATGGACCCCCCCCCCCCGACAGGGTACCGGAAAGGGGTCCCGATTGGTTTTTCGTGGCTCTGGAGGCTTGCAGCGGTGGAACTCCCGATCTATCTTCTGTTCTGGAAGTTTTAGGGTATGTAGGTATATATGGGTGAAAGGAGTACGTCGGTGGAGCTACGTGGGGCCCACGAGGTAGGGGGGCGCGCCCGAGGGGGGTGGGCGCGCCCCCCCACCCTCGTGAGCACCTCCCGTATCTTCTGACGTGGAGTCCAAGTCCATCAGGTGGGTTTCCTTCCAAAAATAACTTCTCCAGTTGATTTCGTTCCGTTTTGACTCCGTCTGATATTCCTTTTCCTCGAAACACTGAAATAGGCATAAAATAGCAAATCTGGGCTGGGCCTCCGGTTAATAGGTTAGTCCCAAAAATAATATAAAAGTGGATAATAAAGCCCAATATTGCCTAAAACAGTAGATAAAGTAGCATGGAGCAATCAAAAATTATAGATACGTTGGAGACGTATCAACTGCCACCAAGCTACTAGAGCTTCGTGATAAACTATAACATATCAGGGATAGATATGATGATCCTTGAGCTATTCGTGATGTTTGACACCGCGAAAGTAGAAATCAAGTAGGAGCATCAATTGTTGATGGTTAGTAAAACCACTAGTTTCAAGAAGGGCAAGGGAAAGAAGGGATACTTCATGAAACAACAAATCAGTTGTTGCTCTAGTGAAGAAACCCAAGGTTGAACCCAAACCCGAGACTAAGTGCTTCTGCAATGAGGGGAACGGTCACTGAAGAACTAACGTAGATACTTCGTAGATGAGAAGGCTGGCAAGGTCGACAGAAGTATTTTGAATATACGTTATATTATTGTGTACTTTACTAGTACTCCTAGTAGCACCAGGGTAATAAATACTGGTTCGGTTGCTAAGTGTTAGTAACTCGAAATAAAAGGCTACGGAGACTAGCTAAAGGTGAGATGACGATATGTGTTGGAAGTGTTTCTAAGGTTGATGTGATCAAACATCGCACGCTCCCTCTACCATCGGGATTGGTGTTAAACCTAAATAATTGTTATTTGGTGTTTGCGTTGAGCATAGACATGATTGGATTATGTTTATCGCAATATGGTTATTCATTTAAGGAGAATAATGGTTACTCTGTTTATTTGAACAATACCTTGAATGGTCTTGCACCTAAAATGAATGGTTTATTGAATCTCGATCGTAGTGATACACATGTTCATGCCAAAAGATATAAAATAGTAATGATAGTACCACATACTTGTGGCACTGCCATTTGAGTCATATTGGTATAAAACGCATGAAGAGGCTCCATGTTGATGGATCTTTGGACCACTCATTTTTGAGAAGATTGAGACATGCGAACCATGTCTATTGGTAGATATGCATGAAGAAACTCCATACAAATGGATCGTTTGGAATCACTTGATTTTGAATCACTTGAGACATGCAAATCATACCACATGGGCAAGATGACTGAAAGGCCTCGTTTTCAGTAAAATGGAACAAGAAAGCAACTTGTTGGAAGTAATACATTTTGATGTGTGCAGTCCAATGAGTGTTGAGGCACGCAGTGGATATCGTTATGTTCTTACTTCACAGATGATTTGAGTAGATGCTAAGTATATTTATTTGGTGAAACACAAGTCTGAATTATTGAAAGGTTTAAGTAATTTCCGAGTGAAGTTGAAGATCGTCGTGACAAGAGGATAAAATGTCTATGATATGATCATAGAGATGAATTACGAGTTTGGCACACAATTAAGACATTGTGGAAACTGTTTCACAACTAATACCGCCTGGAACACCATAGTGTGATGGTGTGTCCGAACATCATAACTACACCCTATTGGATATTGTGCATACCATGATGTCTCTTATTGAATTGCCACTGTCGTTTACGGGTTAGGAATTAGAGACAACTGCATTCACTTTAAATAGGGCACCACACAATTCCGTTGAGACGACACCGTATGAACTATGGTTTAGAGAAACCTAAGTTGTCGTTTCTTAAAAGTTTGGGGCTGCGATGCTTATGTGAAAAAGTTTCAGGCTGATAAGCTCGAACCCAAAGAGGATAAATGCATCTTCATAGAACACCCAAAATAGTTTTTTTACCTCCTATTTCAGATCCGGAAGCAAAAGTGATTGTTTCTACAAACGGGTCCTTTCTCGAGGAAAAGTTTCTCTCGAAAGAATTGAGTGGGAGGATAGTGGAGACTTGATGAGGTTATTGAACCGTCACTTCAACTAGTGTGTAGCAGGGCACAGGAAGTTGTTCCGGTGGCACCTACACCAACTAAAGTGGAAGCTTATGATAGTGATCATGAAACTTCTGATCAAGTCACTACCTAACCTTGTAGGACGACAAGGATGCCTACTACTTCAGAGTGGTACATAATCCTGTTTTGGAAGTCATGTTGCTAGACAACAATGAACCTACGAGCTATGGAGAAATGATGGTGGGCCCGGATTTTGACAAATGGCTCGAGGCCATAAAATCCGAGAGGATCCATGTGTGAAAACAAAGTATAGACTTTGGAAGAACTACTTGATGGTTGTAAGGCTATTGGGTACAGATGGATTTTAAAAGGAAGACGGACAATGATGGTAAGTATCACCATTAAGAAAGCTCGACTTGTCGTTAAGATGTTTTCCGACAAGTTCAAGGAGTTGACTGCGGTGAGACTTTCTCACTCGTAGCGATGCTAAGAGTCTGTTGGAATTGTATTAGCAGTTACTGCGTTATTTGTGAAATCTTGCAGATAGGATGTCAAAACATTGTTTCCTCGACAATTTTCTTGAGGAAAGGTTGTATGTGATACAACCAGAAGGTTTTTGTCAATCCTAAAAGATGCTAACAAGTATTCAAAGCTCCAGCAATCCTTCTAAGGACCAGAGTGAGCATCTCGGAGTTGGAATATACACTTTGATGAGATGATCAAAGATTTTGGGTTTATACAAGGTTTATGAGAAACTTGTATTTCCAAAGAAGTGAGTGGGAGCACTATAGAATTTCTGATGAGTATATGTGGTTAACATATTGTTGATCGTAAATGTCAGAGAATTTCTAGAAAGCATATAGGGTTATTTGAAAAGTGTTTTTCAATGGAAAACCTGGATTAAGCTACTTGAACATTGAGCATCAAGATCTATAAGGATAGATCAAAAACGCTTAATAGTACTTTCAAATGAATACATACCGTGACAAGATTTTTAAGGAGTTCAAAATAGACCAGCAAAGAATGAGTTCTTGGCTGTGTTATAAGGTGTGAGTATTGAGTAAGACTCAAGACCTGACCACGACAGAAGAGAGAGAAAGGACGAAGCTCGTCCCCTATGCTTTAGACGTAGGCTCTACAGTATGCTATGTTGAGTACCGCACCTGAAGTGTGCCTTGCCATGAGTCACTATAAGGGTACAAGAGTGATCCAGAATAGATCACATGACAGCGGCCGAACTTATCCTTAGTAACTAGTGGACTAAGGAATTTTCTCGATTATGGAGGTGGTAAAAGAGTTCGTCGTGAAGGGTTATGTCGATGCAAACTTTGACACTAATCCGGATGATTCTGAGTAATAAACTGGATTCATATAGTACATCAGTTATTTGGAATAGCTCCAAGTAGCGCGTGGTAAATACATCTACAAGATGACATAGAGATTTTTAAAGCACACACGGATCTGAAAGGTTCAGAGCCGTTGACTAATAACCTCTCTCACAAGCGAGATATGATCAAACACCATGTGTGTTGGATTCGTTACAATCACATAGTGATGTGAACTAGATTATTGACTCTAGTGCAAGTGGGAGACTGTTGGAAATATGCCCTAGAGGCAATAATAAAATGGTTATTATTATATTTCCTTGTTCACGATAATTGTCTATTGTTCATGCTATAGTTGTATTAACTAGAAACCGTAATACATGTGTGAATACATAGACCACAACATGTCCCTAGTGAGCCTCTAGTTGACTAGCTCGTTGATCAATAGATGGTTATGGTTTCCTGACCATGGACATTGGATGTCATTGATAACAGGATCACATCATTAGGAGACTGATGTGATGGACAAGACCGAATCCTAAGCATAGCACAAGATCATGTAGTTCGCTTGCTAAAGCTTTTCTAATGTCAAGTATCATTTCCTTAGACCATGAGATTGTGCAACTCCCGGATACCGTAGGAATGCTTTGGGTGTACCAAACATCACAACATAACTGGGTGGCTATAAAGGTGCACTACAGGTATCTCCGAAAGTGTCTCTGGGTTGGCACAAATCGAGATCGGGATCCGCCACTGTATGACTGGAGAGGTATCTCTGCCCACTCGGTATTGCATCATCATAATGAGCTCAATGTGACTAAGTAGTTAGTCACGGGATCATGCATTATGGAACGAGTAAAGTGACTTGCCAGTAACGAGATTGAACGAGGTATTGGGATACCGACGATCGAATCTCGGGCAAGTAACAAACCGATAGACAAAGGGAATTGAATACGGGATTGATTGAATCCCCGACATCGTGGTTCATCTGATAAGATCATCGTGGAACATGTTGGAGAAAATATGGGTATCCAGATCCTGCTATTGGTTATTGGCCGGAGAGGTGTCTCGGTCATGTCTGCATGGTTCCCGAACCCGTAGGGTCTACACACTTAAGGTTCGGTGACACTAGAGTTGTTATGGGAAATAGTATGTGGTTACCGAAGGTAGTTCGGAGTCTTGGATGAGATCCTGGACGTCACGAGGAGTTCCGGAATGGTCCGGCGGTGAAGATCGATATATTGGACGAAGGGTATTGGAGTCCGGAAGTGTTCCGGGGTACTGTGCTATGGCCAGCATGACCGAAAGGTGTTTCGGGAGCCCCGACAAGTGTTGGAGGGCCTCATGGGCCAAAGTGGAAGGGGCAAACCAGACCACTAAGGGGTGGTGCGCCCCCACACGCTTTCCCATGTTTTTTGGGGAGGTGGGGCGCCTCCACCTGGCTTGGGAGGCAATCCTCCACCTGCTTGGCTTGGGGGGCAAGTCTCCCTAGGATTTTCCCTAGGGAGATCCAATCTGCTTGGCCGCTGCCCCCTAGGGGAAACCCTAGGGCGCCTCCCCCTCTCCCCTTGCCCCTATATATAGCGGAGGGGTGGGAGGGCGGCCGTACCTCTTCCCTGGCACAGCCCTCTCCCTCCTCCAACACCTCCTCCTCCTCCGTAGTGCTTGGCGAAGCCCTGCCAGAGAACCACGAGCTCCATCGCCACCACGCTGTCGTGCTGCTGGAGTTTTCCCTCAACTTCTCCTCTCCCCTTGCTGGATCAAGAAGGAGGAGACGTCCCCGGGCTGTATGTGTGTTGAACGCGGAGGCGCCGTCGTTCGTCGCTTAGATCGGAATCGACCGTGATCTGAATCGCTGCGAGTACGAATCCACCAACCGCGTTCTTGCAACGCTTCCGCTTAGCGATCTTCAAGGGTATGAAGATGCACTCCCTCTCTTGTTGCTAGAATCTCCATAGATTGATCTTGGTGATGCGTAGAAAATTTTGAATTATTGCTACATTCCCCAACATAAGGGCAAGGAAAAAATGGTCATTTTAGGAATGTTGTCACATGGTGAAAATGATACCAACAGAACGGGCTCGACCAGATGAAGAAGGGGGCTTTGGAATCACCTCATTCGGAGTCTCGGTTGAAAAGATACGGCCGTTTAAAGCTCAGGGGCTAATCTATAAAAATAACTTCTAGAAACAGGTCCTTGACAGATTAAACAAAACGTGCCTTTCCAGGAAATACGCTTTCCAGAGAGGATAACGTATACCGGCCCGAAGAAGATGAAAATACCCCTTCGGTAAGGGAAAGCGTACTCTGCTGAGTACGTCTCCAGTTATCCTACATGGCAGTGGCGGGGCCGGCTCTTGTCTCGCTGACTGGTGGGGCCCGCCGTTGACTCTCTCTTCTCCCTCGCCTCCTTCTTCTTCCCCCGCGCCTGCTCGCTGGACAGGGGTGGGTCGACGGTGCCGACGGGATTCCGGCCAACTCAGGCCACCATTTGGGATGCCGCGACCACCGGAGAACTCGGGAGGCTGTCGTGCATCCGTTCCTGGGTTGCATGAACGTCAAGGATGGCGGGAGATGGGATGGCCACTGGAACAGAGAGCAACCGTGGTGGCGCTGGATCTTGAGGGCGGCGGATTCAGGCACTCCGTGATAGAGGCGAGGGGCCCGATCTTTTGATGAGATGATAACTATCGATTTGGTGGAGACGACTTTGACGATCCGACTACAAACGTGCAACGACGTTGCACCTTAGCAATCACTAAACCAACTCTGAGAGGTTATTGACAACGCCAGAGCATGATCAACCTGACCACGAAAGTCTATTCCTGCAAGCAATCAAAGAACAAGGAAGAATATGATTAAGCAATCTGAATATTGTGAATATGGATGAAGTATCGATAAAAGTGGGGTTTCATAAGCGGTCTTGGTCTGGTCGTTGGACACAAACGAAGTACACCAAGTTGCAGCGATGGCTAACTTTTAACTAAATAAAACACAAAGAAAAATCTACTAGATGGATCTACTTATATAGGAGCAAGGGGTGGCGGCCAAGGAGGTCGGAGGACGTCCCAAGGTAGCCTAAAACTAACCCTAAGTCGTACAAGGCTCATGGGCCCAAGTGGAGGTGATGCAACACCTTTGGACTTGTAGTTTGACTCGGATTCTACGGTAGCATCAGGTTGTTTCATCGATAACTCAACGCTCCGGACGTATTTGAAGGTGAATACAATTGGGTTGGAAAGTGCATGAAATCTACTTTCTAACAAAAAAAGAATAACCCAATTCGGTGTACGTATGAAAGAGTTATTGGTGTTTTGAGTCAGGTATGTTGGTGTAGTCTGAATCTAAGTCCAGAACATGAGAGACTTGGACTCTATCTTCTTTTGGCCCAAAAGTGACGTGAGAGGACTTTTTGAACATCACATAAACTTCTCCTTTTCCCTTATCTTCATATGTGGATTGTATAAATGTCCCATACATCTGCAATTAGACATGAGACAAAAGTTTGTGAAGTATTTTTTGTCCTGGATGACATAAATAAATTATTGCATAGTTTGCATTAGAAATCACGTCACAAATATACATGTATGTAATATTTTTGGTCATATCCAAGGTATTCATGTTCTCATTATCCTCTCCTTTTTGAAAACAAAGCCGTCCTCGGCGTTGCTTAATCTGAAATGTGGCTAACAAAAGAGACAAGGTGTACATATTGTATATGTATATATATGTCATCCATTTTTTTACTTCCCTTGATTTTTGCACATATGACACATGTATCATGAGTAACTTTCATAGTTCATAAAATGTAAAGCCAAAATATTATCACAAGTAGTAGAAGGAATGCAAATATTGCAACTCAATTTGCACATATAAGTGAAGCTCTTATTCGTATCAAAGGATTGACAATGTTCATCATTAAATCATCCCAACATTGGTGAATAAATCTTACTGGCATCAAATTTACATGCTACAACATGCTTAAATAAGCAAACATGCAATAAGTCATTTGACATAGAAACATCACCAAGATTAGAGGTCATATCAAAATGATTTAACATTGGTTCTTCTGCATCAATAGTTAATTCATTAGGTGCACTCAAAATTGTTGGTACTTCAATTGTTTGATCACATGACACATTCATGATAGTAACACGATTATCTAAAATAGCTAGCGTGCTCAATTCAATAGGTAACTCAACACATGATGCATTCAATTTAACTAGGCATGCATCATTCTCACGTGAAAGTGAAAAATCTGTACCTTTGTGACTACTTATGATCAACTCAGACGATGTAGGCACTCTTGATGGTGATGTGTCACATGGTGGAGATGATGTAGTCCTCGCAATAATGGATGTGGTTGTCATAGTATGGCTAGTAGTTGAAGAAACATTTGTATCAACACTTGGAATGTGCACCGTGCGCCTGTTGTCCTTGTTGGCAACACGTCGTTTTATTTCCTGTTCAGCTTTGCAAGCAAGACGAAGTAAATGGTCCATAGGGTAACACTCTTCATGAATTAGTATGCCTTGAATATCACGGTTTAATCCTCCCCAAAATCTATCCATAAACTCTTCTTCACTTTCTTCTAAAAATGAGTGCAACAATGTATTTTGCAAATCATCATAATATTTTGTTACTATGTCAGTGTCTTGTTTTAAATGTTGTAATTTTTTAGTCATGCCACGAGTATAATAAACATCAAAGAATCTATCTCTCATGACAAGTTTTAAATCATCCCAAGTAGTAGGTATAAACTCAGGGTTTAACCGACAATATTCACTCCACTAAACTAAAGCAAAGCTACTGAAAGTACTAACCGCAGCTTGAAATTTTCCACACTCATCAAAATTATGGGAAATAAATATAGCATTTATTTTGTACTCCCATTCAATATATAAATCAGGCCGAAAATAACCAGTAAATGGTGGCATGGAAACATTAACCTGATTATGTGCATTCTGATGTTGTTGCTCCTCTTGTGACGGTTGTTGTATTTTCTTAGGTGATGGCAAATCTCCCACGATCGATGAAGCCGAAGAACTAACAACTCCGGAACGTGACATAGTTAGTAGAAAACAAGAAAAAAAATCCGAGAATAATGTTCCTATGAACTACTAGGATGTGGTGGTAAAACGCTCACAGCAAAGCAAATATCGATATCTTACAAGTTCTTACCATGCAACAGGTGGTGACAGGCAACCAGCTATTTAAATAACTCCAAGATTGAGTAAAGTGATTGCCAGGGGAACATACGTATACACGGTGTAGAAATATGTGGAGCTTGGAAGGCTTAAATATATGGTAGCAAAAGATTAGCAATAATCAATTCAGAGATGTAATGTTGAATAAACGCTCAACGATGGTACTGTGATGGTCCTAGGCTAGACCGGACTAGAGACGCGAGCCTATAACACTAATTAGGTCATGGTGTAGCACAACTAGCATCAATAAAGGATACGAAGTAGCTCTGGACAGCAAGATATAAGTGAAGATCACAATGGCAGTAAAGATAATGATGTGAAACAACTGCCAAGCAGGATATACCAACAACTTTCTCTCCAACTTTTCTCTAGAAACGTTTGTGCCAATTTTATGATATTTTTTTCTCAAGAATGACACTGACTCAAGCTTCCAAACGCAAAAAGAATTACTCAATTCCGAGTTGATATGAGGAGTCAAAAAATTGCAAAGGCTCAGACTGGCTTGGAGAAAGAATAAACATATATAACTTTTTTGTGGCTTTTTCTTGCACAGTAGGTAAGAAAATAAATATAATCTAGGGAAAACTGGAAATTCTCACCGAGCAACCTGAAAACTGATACCACTTGATAGAGGCGAGGGGCCTGATCTTTCGATGAGATGATAACTATCAATTTGGTGGAGACGGCTTTGACGATCCGACTACAAACGTGCAACGACGTTGCGCCTTAGCAATCGCTAAACCAACTCCAAGGGGTTATTGACCATGCGAGAGCATGATCAACCTGACCACGAAAGTCTGTTCCTGCAAGCAATCAAAGAACAAGCAAGAGTATGATTAAGCAATCTAAATATTGTGAATATGGATGAAGTATTGATAAAATTGGGGTTTCATAAGCGGTCTTGGTCTGGTCGTTGGACACAAATGAAGTACAAGAAGTTGCAGCGATGGCTAACTTTTAACTAAATAAAACAAAAAAAAGCTACTAGATGGATCTACTTATATAGGAGCAAGGAGTGGCGGCCAAGGAGGTGGGAGGACGTCCCAAGGCAGCCTAAAACTAACCCTAAGTCGTACAAGGCTCGTGGGCCCAAGTGGAGGTGATGCAACACCATTGGACTTGTAGTTTGACTCGGATTCTGTGACAACGTCAGATTGTTTCATCGATAACTCAACGCTCCGGACGTATTTGAAGGTGTGTCCAGTTGGGTTGGAAAGTGCACGAAATCTACTTTCCAAAAAAAAAGAATAACCCAATTCGGAGTCCGTATGAAAGAGTTATTGATGTTTTGAGTCTGGTATGTCTGTGCAGTCAGAATCTGAGTCCAGAACTTGAGAGACTTGTACTCTATCTTCTCTTGGCCCAAAAGTGATGTGAGAGGACTTTTTGAACAGCACATAAACTTCTCTTTTTCCCTTATCTTCATATGTGGATTGTATAAACGTCCCATACACCTGCAATTAGACACGAGACAAAAGTTTGTGAAGTATTTTTGTCCTGGATGACATAAATAAATTATTGCATAGTTTGCATTAGAAATCACCTCACAAATATACATGTATGTAATATTTTTGGTCGTATACAAGGTAGTCATGTTCTCATCATCCTCCCCTTTTTGAAAACAACGCTTGGTGGTGCTTCGAAGCTCAATCATTGTGGTGTGAAGCTCCGGGCAAGCGCTAGGGTCTCCAATTAGGTTATGGAGATTGCCCTGAGAAATTTGTACGAGTTTCGGTGACCGCCCCCAAGGGTTGCCAAGGTGTATGAGTTCGGTTACCGCTCCCAAGGGTTTCCATTTGTACGGGTTCGGTGACCGCCCTCAAGGGTCCCTTAGTGGAATCATGGCATCTTGCATTGTGCGAGGGCGTGAGGAGATTACGGTGGCCCTAGTGGCTTCTTGGGGAGCATTGTGCCTCCACACCGCTCCAAACGGAGATTAGCATCCGCAAGGGTGTGAACTTTGGGATACATCATCGTCTCCGCTTGCGTCGGTTATCTCTTACCCAAGCCCTTTACATATGCACTTTACTTTGTGATAGCCATAGTGCTTCATGTTATATATATTGCTATCACTTAGTTGTTTAGCTTGCTTAGCATAAGTTTTTGGTGCACATAGGTGAGACTAGTTGTTGTAGGTTTTGTGCTTGACAGATTAATGCTAGGTTTATTCCACATTTGTTCAAGCCTAAACCATAATTATTTTAAAGCATCTATTCACCCCCCCCCCCCCTCTAGAAGACATCCATGATCTTTAACCGACCATATCCGGTTGTGTCGTATCCTCATTGCAACTCGACTGGTGTCGCGAAGTGATTTGTCCCTTTAGTGATCCAATAAAGGAGCAGAAAGGATGCTCACCTTTTTCCCCAAAGGTGACCCCGAGTTATCGAACCCATGAGAGGATGACACCCTTGAAGTCAGAGGTTTCTACCAAGCTTTTCAAGAGTACTAATTCCAGCTTTTGGCCAGATTAAAATCAAGTTGACAATAAGAACACTTATAATAAAAATAGGCATGGGTATAAGGACTTATTCTTACGACCATATATTTGTGAGGGGGTCGTCATGATATTAATTTGTGCCCTAGAAGGCATCCATGGCGATGTGCTTGCAACGTATCAAAGTGGGGGATGTGTCCAATTTATGTCTTGATCGGCACAGGTCCTGCATCAAGATTCAGTTGTCCAAACTAAAGACCCCATCCGTCGTGCGGGGTTGCCCCGTAATTAAGATAGAAATCATACAAAAGCATTGGGCATTTAATGGCTACACCTCTTGTATCCCCAAGGATGGGGTTCGTGTTACCGTACTAAACCTTTAAGTCACCTGTGCTCAGAATAACACATCACAGTCTCCCTACCCTTAGCCTCCCTGTGGCTCGCTCTCCATGATCTTGGGTACCTATAGGGACGAAGAACACGGATGATGAAAGTGTTCTAGACTAGGGGGTGTGTGATGACCCGAGATGGACGCTCCAAACGCCTTCCATGTTTTTCGTTGTTCGACCCTTTTGTCAGACCCACTTACTAAATCAGATCAAACCCTAGCCCGTAGCTGTCCCATCCACCCTTTCCCATCATGCCGCCGCAAGCCGACCAACCCCTTTCTTCCTCGGGATCTTCTCCCGAATCAACCAGCCCTCCACCTGCCCGGCCAAACCCAACCAACCACCGCAGCCTCCCTCGCACACCCTCCCTTTTGTCCCCAAGAGCTTCGGCCTTCTCCTCGAGCCGGAGCTCACTGCCGTCAGTGACAACAATAGTAGCTCTGGCCGAGCTCCTGGCCCCGAGCACCTCCTCCTGCTGCCTCACATGGCGCCCGAGCTACATAGGAGCGGGAGCACCTCCAAGCCGCCGACCACGCCGGGCATCCACTTCTCCTCCCGTGAACCTCCGCTTTTCCTCTTGCTCGTACCAAGCATCTCCAACAGTGTCGCCGCCCTGGCCTCCTCCTCACCTTTGCCGGACCAACCGCCGCCGGCGACCAGTACCAGCAGGCCGACCCGCAGAAAGAAGTCCACATACCCCCCTGAACTCTCATATTTCGAGCACATCACCCCAACTGTGAAACTGGGTTCTTAATCCCCTCGACTGTCCAATACCACACAAATCACACCCTGTTGGTGTTGTGGGTGGTTTGAGACGCTGGTTTTGCACACATGGCGGCCACGTCGTTAATAGTTTGTGGCCGCGGTCTACTGCACCCCCTCGCCTTGCCTCAAGCGCTTCGCATTGCCTTTTCACCTACCGCTCCCCTCTCCCTGTCTCTGATGAAACGGCGGCGACTGGGAATGTTCTGAATAACTCGACCGATGGTGACGATCAGGTCTGTGCACTCAAACTTTGTGCTGAAAATCTTGCTTTTTTGCCCACATTAGGGCCGTCGGTTTGGGGTTTTCAGGGGATTTGATTTGGGTACGAGGGTTTAGTTCAATTTTTTGAGAGAATGGTGGAAGTAGTTATTAGATGGCCTCAGTTTAGGGCCTTCTGTAGTTCAGATCGATGTGCATATGCTCTTATATGATGAGATGATCTAGGGTTTTGTTGATCTGAAGAAAAAGATTTTTTTTTGAGAAGTTCAGAAAAGTTCAGTACATTAGGCTTGTTATTAATTGACTTAGTCTTGTTAAGTAACTTAGGCTTGTTAACTATCTCTTATTTTGTTTAGGGTACATCCATGGATCCCCTTGACTACCTTTCTGCCGATTCCACTAGAGGTGTGACTTTGAGCATGATGGAAATGATTGGGTTTATGTTGGAGGAAAAACAAGGTTGTCCACAATTGAATTTTCAGAGCTGTCAGTATCTGGGCTGAAGAAGAACCTTGCAGATTTTGTTACATGTTCTGATTTAGCCGTACAAAATACTAAACTACATTGGAAATATCCAGATGGTGACTTGGCAAATGCTTTGCTTGTACTGGATGATAAAAAATCAGTGGAGATGATGGCTAAACATGTAACTGATGCTGGTGTTATTGATATATATGTTGCCATTCCTGCTGATGAAAGTCATGAAGGCATTGATTGGGAGTTTGAATTTGCAGAGCAATTTCAGGCAGCGCATTGTTATGCAGAGCAAGTTCATGTAGATGAAGGGCATGCCGAGGAGGTGCAGGCAAAGCAAAGAAATGTAGAGGATGTACAATGTAGGGCCAAAATTCTAGTGTCCAGGGTAGAAAGTTCAGTTTTTGACAGAGGAAAGGGGGTTGCAACTGAGGAGATGCAGTTTTTAGGTGAATCTGACAGTGACAGTGACTATGTTGTGCCTCCTGCAGAGAGCAACAGTTCAGCTGAAGATGAAGAAATCATTGAGAACATAAAATATGCCAAATAATTCAAGGAGAAAAGGAGAAAGAATATGCTAGGGGAGGCAGAAGCACAAGCTTGCAATGTTACTAATGATTTCATTGTACCAGAAACATGTAAGTTGGATGATGATGCAGATGACACCCCCTACTTTGAGAGTGATGATGATCTTTCTTATGATGAGGCTAGTGATGGAGAGTTCAATGCTGTCAGAAGGAGAAAAACCACTCATAAAGTGTATGATGACAGTACAGATAACCCACAGTTTGAAGGGATGGCTTTTACTGACATCAGGGAATTCAAACAAGCACTAGTGAAATATGGATTGAAGAATTCCCATCACTTGTTATTTCCCAAGGATGATAAAAGAAGAGTGAGTGCCAAGTGCAGCTGGAATGGATGGCAATGGAGCATTTATGGTTCAATAAATAGCAAGTCTGACTGGTTGTTGGTGCAAAGGTACAACAATGTCCATACATGTGTGCCTAGGTGAAATAATAAACTTGTGACTAGTACTGTCATTGCAAAGAAATATTTCAGACAGATTAGAGACAATCCAACATGGAGGGTCGAGAAGATGCAAGAAGCAGTACTAGAAGATTTTCTAGGAGATGTGACCATATCCAAATGCAAGAGGGCAAATAAACTTGTGATGGAAAAGCTCATAGACTAAACTAGTGGTGAATATTATAGAGTATTTGACTACCACCTTGAGTTAATTAGGAGCAAGCCTGGTAGTACTGTTGCAGTTACATTAGACCCTGATGAGCATGAGAAGAATGTGTTTGAAAGGATGTATGTTTGTCTAGATGGCTAAAGAAGGGGTGTATGGCTGGATGTAGAAGAGTTGTTGGGTTAGATGGCTGTTTTTGAAGGGTGTTGTGCATGGACAAATATTGTGTACAATTGGGAGAGATGCCAACAACCAGATATACCCCATTGCATGGGCAACTATTGAGGTTGAGAGTTATGATAGTTGGTACTAGTTTCTATCGTTTCTTTAAAAGGACATTCAGATAAACAACAATGGTGAGGACTGGGTTTTGATCTTCGATCAACAAAAGGGTCTCATAAGAGCAGTGAATGAAATATGTCCAGCAGCAGAACATAGAATGTGTGCTAGGCACATCTATGCAAATTGGAGAAGATATATCAGAAAATATTTTGGGCATGTGCAAAAGCTTCTGACAGAACATGATTCAACTATCATAGAGCAAAGCTTGCTCAAAAAATAGAAGAAGGGCAAAAGATGTAATCAAAACCAATCCTGAACATTGGAGCAGGGCTTTTTTCAAACTTGGCTCATATTATGATTCTGTAGAAAACAATATGTGTGAGTCCTTCAACAACTCCATCATGAGAGCAAGATTTTATCCTGTTATTACTAGTCATGAGATCATAAGAAAAAGGTCATGGCTAGAATTCAAGATAACGGAGCAAAGCCTACAAAGTGGAGTGGAACTATATGCCCTAATGTGTTCAAGAAGCTGCAGCTCAACATAAAGAGATCAGGAAGATGCAGAGTGCTGTGGAATGGCAAAGATGGCTTTGAAGTGCAAGAAGGTTTGTACAGAAGGTTCACAATTGATCTGGAGAAATGGACTTGTTCTTGCAGATATTGGGAGCTCTCTGGACTTCCTTGTGCTCATGCAATCAATTCAATATACACATGTGGTTTGGTACTTGATGATTTCATAGCATATTGTTACTCCATCAACACATACAACAAAATATATGACCATGTGCTGCAACCAGTGGAGGGCAAAGAAAGTTGGCCTATTTGTGACAACCCTGGACTAGAACCTCCTGTAAGGGTTAATAATATGCCTGGGAGGAAGAAGACAGAATGAACTAGGTAGGAGCAGGAGAAGCCCAAAAGCAGCAAAATTTCAAGGAAAGGAGTCAAGATGAGATGTTCAGTATGTGTTAGTACACAACACAACAAGAGGAAGCATTCAGAAAACCCTTAGGACAACAGCTATGTAAAGGCATGGCTCAGGTAATTTTCTATCTAGGACCTGTTCCATTTTTTATAATGATAAATGTGTTGGAGACATTGTCGGATGGCCTCGACGGTCTTGTCAAAAAGCTAGGACAAATTCCATTTTTTATAATGATAAATGTGTCGGAGACGTTGTCGGATGGCCTCGATGGTCTTGTCATAAAGCTAGGACACATTTCATTTTTTATAATGATAAATGTGTGTAGCGGTCCGACCTCAAACGAGCAAATATCTGTGTATAAGTGTCATCCCTGGATCGGTAATGCTGACACAAACATTACTTGACGGATTTATAACAGAGTGCAATCACACACTTATTACATCGAATGTCTCAAAAGAGAACTTATTACAATAACATGGCTTAAGGCCATCTAAATACGATAATAGCGAAAGGCTTGGAAGATAAAGTGAGTCCATCAACTCCAACGGCATAGATGAGTGCACGACAACAACCTAGCGCACCTTACTCTTCGTATGAAAAGTCTGCAACATGATATGTTGCAGCCCGAAACGGGTCAGCACATGGAATATGCTGGCAATATAACACAGTAGAGCAATGAACAGGTTAATGCTATCACTACATGCATATATGGCTGGTGGAGGCTCTATGGTTATAATATTTTTGCGAAAAAGCCAATTTTTCCCTACATCACAACAAAAACAACAACAACAAAGCCTTTAGTCCCAAACAAGTTGGGGTAGGCTAGAGGTGAAACCCATAAGATCTCGCAACCAACTCATGGCTCTGGCACATGGATAGCAAGCTTCCACGCACCCACCCATAGCTAGCTCTTTGGTGATACTCCAATCCTTCATGTCTCTCTTAACGGACTCCTCCCGTGTCAAATTCGGTCTACCCCGCCCTCTCTTGACATTCTCCTCATGCTTTAGCCATCCGCTATGCACTGGAGCTTCTGGAGGCCTTCGCTGAATATGCCCAAACCATCTCAGACGATGTTGGACAAGCTTCTCCTCAATTGGCGTTAGCCCAACTCTATCTCGTATATCATCATTCTAGACTCAGTCCTTCCTGGTGTGGCCACACATCCATCTCAACATACGCATCTCCACCACACCTAACTGTTGAACATGTCGCCTTTTAGTCGGCCAACACTCCGCGCCATACAACATTGCGGGTCGAACCGCCGTCCTGTAGAACTTGCCTTTTAGCTTTTGTGGCACTCACTTGTCACAGAGAATGCCAGAAGCTTGGCGCCACTTCATCCATCCGGCTTTGATTTGATGGTTCACATCTTCATCAATACCCCAATCCTCCTGCAACATTGACCCCAAATACCGAAAGGTGTCCTTCCAAGGTACCACCTGGCCATCAAGGCTAACCTCCTCCTCATCACACCTAGTAGTACTAAAACCGCACATCATGTACTCGGTTTTAGTTCTACTAAGCCTAAACCCTTTCAATTCCAAGGTTTGTCTCCATAACTTTAACTTCCTATTTACCCCCGTTCGACTATCGTCAACTAGCACCACATCATCCGCAAAGAGCATACACCATGGAATATCTCCTTGTATATCCCTTGTGACCTCATCCATCACCAATGCAAAAAGATAAGGGCTCAAAGGTGACCCCTGATGTAGTCCTATCTTAATCGGGAAGTCATCGGTGTCGACATCACTTGTTCGAACACGTGTCACAACTTTATCGTACATGTCCTTGATGAGGGTAATGTACTTTGCTGGGACTTTGTGTTTCTCCAAGGACCACCACATGACATTCTGCGGTATCTTATCATAGGCCTTCTCCAAGTCAATGAACACCAAATGCAAGTCCTTCTTTTACTCCCTATATCTCTCCATAATTTGTCGTACCAAGAAAATGGCTTCCATGGTCGACCTCCCAGGCATGAAACCAAACTGATTTTTAGTCGCGCTTGTCATTCTTCTTAAGCGGTGCTCAGTGACTCTCTCCCATGGCTTCATTGTATGGCTCATCAGCTTAATTCCATGGTAATTAGTACAACTCTAAACATCCCCCTTGTTCTTGAAGATTGGTACTAATATACTCCGTCTCCATTCTTCTGGCATCTTGTTTGCCTGAAAAATGAGGTTGCAAATCTTGGTTAGCCATACTATCGCTATGTCCCCGAGATCCTTCCACACCTCAATGGGGATACAATCAGGGCCCATCGCCTTGCCTCCTTTCATCCTTTTTAAAGCCTCATTCACCTCAGACTCCTGGATTCGCCGCACAAAACGCATGCTGGTCTCATCAAAGGAGTCGCCCACCAATGATAGAACTCTTATTCTCCCCATTGAACAGCTTGTCGAAGTACTCCCGCCATCTATGCTTAATCTCCTCGTCCTTCACCAAGAGTTGGCCTGCTCCGTCCTTGATGCATTTGACTTGGCCAATATCCCTCGTCTTGCTCTCTCGGATCTTAGCCATCTTATAGATGTCCCTTTTACCTTCCTTCGTGCCTAACCATTGGTAGAGGTCCTCATATGCCCGACCCCTTGCTTCACCAACAGCTCGCTTTGTGGCCTTCTTCGCCATCTTGTACTTCTCTATGTTGTCTGCACTCCTATCCAGGTATAGGCGTCTGAAACAATCTTTCTTATCTTTAATCGCCTTCTGGACATCATCATTCCACCACCAGGTATCCATATCTTCGCTTCTCCTTCCCCTGGACACTCCAAACTCCTCCAAGGCCACCTTACGAATGCAAGTCACCATCTTCATCCACATATCGTCCGCATCCCCTCCATCCTCCCAAGGGCCCTCCTTAATGACCCTCTCCTTGAACACCTGAGCTACCTCCCCCTTGAGCTTCCACCACGTCATTCTAGCAACTTTTGCATGCTTATCCCGCTGGACACGAATCCGAAAGTGGAAGTCAGCAACCACCAGCTTATGCTGGGGTACAACACTCTCTCCAGGTATCACCTTACAGTCTATGCTCGCACGCCTATCTTCTTGTCGGTGCGGGGACGACACCTATGGGATCACAAGAATCCCTACTACGGTTGCGGGGTGCGTGGTCGTGAGGAGAGCAGATCAAACAGATAGCACACGGATTCTTTATCCAGGTTCGGGCCGCAAAGTGCGTAAAACCCTACTCCTGCTTTGGTGGTTCGTTTATCTGTGTTCCTGAGCTAGCTATGGGGCGTCCAGAGCTCCAAAAAGCCGAATCCCCCTCCTGGTCGCCTTGGGCCTCCTTTTATAGGGAAAGGGGTTGCCACAGCGGCACACAGGAGGTGGAAAGGGTACAGTCATACGAGTTTATCCTTCGCATTACATGACAAGGCGCCATAAATGCGTCTTGCTTAGGTGTCCTTGCTTTATCGGGGACGAGGGAGGGTCCAGTCTCGTCCGCCGCCGCCCCCTTTCGTGTTGACACGCGCCCTGGCCAGCGGTGCCTGTGGTGCCATGTAAGTAGGCAGGCAGCTGAGGTGGCGCAGTGGTGGGTCTCCACGAAGGTTCGCTTGCCGCCACGCAGGTGCCTGCCCAACTGGTTGGGTCGGCAGCCGCATGGTGGAGGCTCGATTGGCGCGGGCCTGATGGTGGCCCTACGGGTGTCCTTGGCAGGGGCTTTGCCGCAGCCCCGACAAGGGTCTTGCCGGGGGCCTCGGCAAGGGTCTTGCCGTGGCGCCTGCCGCCATCCCCGGCAAGGCTCTCGCCGCGGGCCTTGTGGTCCCCCTTGGCTGGGTTCCCGCCAAGGGTCGTCATCCTCTGTAGTATGTATCCGATCTTTGGATGTCTTCACAAAGATCTGCATGCCACCACGGGGATGTCTCCCGAATCCTTTGCCCCATGGGGGGGCAGTGGACTCAAAGGTGATCCGCTCCGTGGGAGTGGGGCGAGCCGCCCCGGCAAGGGCCTTGCCGGGTTTTGCTAAAACCGCCCCCCGGCAAGGATCTTGCCGGGGGAGTCTGCTTCGTCCCCTTTGCTCTTTGTGGTCTTGGTCTTGGCGTCGTTCTGCTTCTTTCGAGCTTCGGCCTTACCTTGGCTCTCCTTCCTTGCCTTGCTTGAGTGTGGCGGCGCCCGCGGCTCAGACTGCCCGTGCACGGTTAAAAGGTGTACCCTTCTTTTCATACACCGACAGGAGCCCCCGGGCCTGGGCCACACGTAAGCGCAATCGCGTCGTTGGGCTAGGCCCAAAAACGGTGCGCGGGCAGGCAGGGTGGTTTTTACCGTGGTAAGTCTTTTCGCGCGTTGCGTTTCCCACGCCTCCCGTGCGTGGCTCGGCGTGGGGAGGTGTGCGTGACGTGCGTGGCATGCGTGGGGCTGAGCTCTGCACGCATGCGTCCCGTCGCAGTAAAAGGGGGCGGTTCGCGCCTTCCCCATAAACGGAGGAAGGCGTGGAGGCGCGGCCTATTTACTGAACGGGGCCGGGGCGTGGTCTTCATATGCCTACTCCCCACGATCACGGGTGGGGAGAGGTCGCCTCACACGCCGTCTTGGTCCCGCATGCTCGCCACGTGGCTCTCATGCGCTCGGGGTGGCGAATGGTGGAGGCGGAAACCGGGCCGTCGCGGGCGGTCCCAGTTCCTCGCGCTTCCGCGTCTTGATTGGCTGAGCTGGCGGCGTGCCCCCACCCCGCCCTTTATAAGGAGCGGGGGACAGCGTCCCGCACTCTTCCATCTTCTCCTTCCTTCAGCTTCCGCTCCCCCTCCCTCCATCCGTTATGGAGAGAGGGAATCCTGGCCCTTCAACGGTGGCGGCAATGGTCGCCGCTCGACAACGCGTCCTTCCTTCTCCTTCACCTTCGGTGGCAGAGCCAGCCGCGAGAGGAAGGGGGAGGGAGCGAGGCCGCGGGCGAGGCCGTGGACGAGGCCGAGGCGCTCAGGGAAGAGGAGAACGGGGTGGCGCGCCGGTCCCGCCTCCGCCAGTAGTTCCTCCTCCTGCGGCTGGCCATGTTGGCGATGATCCTTGCGAGTTTTTCGTCAGGCTGCGCCGGCCACCTCGTCGTCATCTCCGTCTCCCGACTCCATTCGCGAGCGAGATGGAGCTGGATCCGCCGGAGTCATTGCGGTTGCACATGAGGGGCTGTTGGATTAGTGGCACGCGAGTTCGCGTCGACTTTCCAGCCCCTCATGTGATGTACCTTGGTCGAGGGTGGAAGACGTTCGCCCACATCCACCGCTTGACGGCGGGGCTCACTCTCCATTTCAAGCTGATGGAGGGCGGCCTCCTTTCTGTCAAGGTCTTCGGGTGCTTCGGGACTCGGGCAAGGTGCTGTGTGGAGAGCTCTTCTGATAGCGAAGGCTCCTCCTCGAGCAGGAGTGGCGAGGAGGACAGCGGCAGCGACGACGAGGGTAGCAGGCGGCAGGATGACGGGTCCGACTAGGTGTCGGGCGTCACTCCGTGCGGCACCGGCGATCCCATCATCCGTGTCGCCAGCTTCGTGAACTTCTCGGGGTCGTCTCCTTGGGTGGCTGGCGTTGGGAGGCTGCGGAAGAGGAAGAGGGCGGGCGGCAAGGTCGTCAAATCGGAGTACGCGGGCACTGACGCCTTCGACGCGTGCTCACGTCCTGCCGCCTCGTCTTCGAGCTCTGCTTCCGGCACCGCCATCACCATCCAGCCTTCGGACGGCCACCGAGATGTTCTCTTGGTGTCTTCTGCCACCCGTAGCTCGGCTAGGCGCCCCTTTTGCCCTTTTCGCCTCCTTGACCTGCCTCCTGAAGATAGGGGCAAGAGAGGGGTCACGGGCACCTGATCTCTTTTTAGTTTGTAAGCATTCGGGCCTAGGCTGAACTTAAAAACTTGTAATCCCATCATTCATGTTTTTCATTCTCTATGGACTGTACCTGAGTGGTCTGTTTTTAATGAAAAGGGATGCTTGCCAGGTCTTTTGTTTGCGGGTAGAACCCACGACAAGGAATAAATCCTTGATATCTCTAAGATAAACATTTCCTTGCCCGGCAACAGGCCCTGCCGTCTCCCTACTTCACTCGACCTTCCTCACGCTTTCGGCGGAGGCAGGGATGAGGCGGGTTCGGGCTCCTCGTTCCATCCTTTTGCTGCTGCGACTACGACCAAACCTGGCCCCAGGAACGAGTCCTGGAGCCTAAAGTTTTTTAGGGGAGCACGATAGCTTGGGAAACAACGAAGTTTCACATACCTCAGTCCATAAGAGAATGCATGACAGGGAATGAAGAACGTATCTAAAGCTGCCGCCCCTGGCAATTCTGGATTGCCGTGGGTGAATTCTCAGATTTCAGCCCCGGCAACACCGGGTTTGCCGGGGTCTAGATGCCAATCTGTCCCTCTTTTTCTTCCTTCGTCCTCAAGTGATCCGGCAAGGATACCTGTGAGCCCTGCGAGCCAAAGGAGACAAAAGAATGGCAAGGAGACGCACACTCGACCTCTAAGCTAGGGGTTAGTCGCCATCAAGCACTATCAACCCTAACCAAGGACGAGACTTGACCTTGCATGCATACTATAACTTAGGGCGCTAGCGCTTCATTTATTTATGCTCAGGGTCCGCTACCGCTTTGTACAAAAGGGTTACATGCATCATTGGCAATGCTTGTACAAAAGGTGGCTTGTCGGGGGCCGGCAAGCCGCTACCACGGGTAAAACTTGCGAAGATGCTCAATGTTCCAGGAATTACTCACTGGAACGGCATCTTCGGTCTCCAGGCGGACTGCACCGGGCCTGGTGACTCGTGTTACCCGGTAAGGGCCTTCCCACTTTGGCGTCAACTTGTTGGAATTCTTGGCCGATTGAACGCGCCGAAGGACAAGGTCGCCCTCCTCAAGGCTTCGGGCATGAACCTTGTGGCTATGGTAGCGCGCAAGGCTTGCTGGTAGCGCTGCTCTCACAACCGCTCAAGACGATCTTCCTCAAGGAGCACTGCGTCATCTTGCCGCAATTGCTCTTGCTCGAGCTCGTCATAAGCGAGCACTCGAGGTGACCCGTATATGAGTTCAGTGGGGAGAACTGCTTCTGCCCCGTATATCAGGGCAAAAGGTGTCTGGCCGGTGGCTCGATTTGGCGTCGTCCGGATCGACCAAAGAACCGCCAACAACTCATCAATCCAGTGCCTTCCACTCTTGTGCAGTCTGTCAAAGGTCTTGGTCCTTAAGCCTCTCAGTACTTCAGCATTTGCCCTCTCTGCTTGACCATTGCTCCGTGGATGAGCAACGGAAGCGAAACAAACTTTGCTGCCGAGGTCTGGGGTATACTACATGAAGGTGTGGCTTGTGAACTGTGTGCCGTTTTCGGTGATAACCCTGTTGGGCACGCCAAAACGACACACCAGTCCCTTGAAGAAGTTGACAGCTGACTGAGCTGTGACCTTCCTCACTGCCTCCACTTCCGGCCACTTCGTGAACTTGTCGATTGCTACGTACAAGTACTCAAAGCCCCCAACAGCGCGGGGGAAAGGGCCCAGTATGTCGAGCCCCCAGACCGAGAAGGGCCAGGAGAGAGGAATGGTTTGAAGGGCTTGAGCTGGCTGATGAAGCTTCTTTGAATGGAACTGACACGCTTCACACCTGGTGACTAGTGTCGTCGCATCCTGGAGGGCGGTCGGCCAGAAGAATCCTTGCCGGAATGCCTTGCCGACAAGGGCCCTTGACCCAATGTGGGATCCACATATGCCTCCGTGTATCTCTGCCAACAGCTCCAGTCCTTCCTCTCGGGGGATACACTTCAATTTCACTCTGTTCAGCCTCTTTCTGTACAAGACGTCATCGACGAACTGGTACATGGTAGAGCGACGGGCTACTTTTTCCGCTTCTTCCTGCTCCTCAGGAAGTTCCCCTGTCTGGAGGAATCGGACGGTATGCTGTGCCCACGCCGGAGCCTGGGACTCGACGGCGAGGATTAAAGGCATTTCCTCCGCTACAGGAGCGGCTGTCTCGACGGCAAGAGCTTGATGCTCTGCCGGAGCCAGTTGTCCCGTGGCGGGCTCAGTATTCCCGGCAATATCCTTGTCGGCGGCCCCAGGGAGCTCGGCAGGAAAGTACTTGCCGGGCCCTGATTTCCTCCTCTTATTCTGCTCTATTGATGGATCGACGGATGGCTGAGTTAGCTGAAGCACAAAGGTACCTGGTTCCACAGGTAGCTTCAGGGCAGCGCGTTTTGACAGGTAATCGGCGACATCGTTCTCCGCTCGGGGAACGTATTCAGCCTGTATACCGTCGAAACGCTCTTCCAGCTTTCTCACTTCGTCGACGTAGGCCTTCATCAACGGGCTCTGGTAATCCTTGTTGACTTGCTTGATGACGAGCTGTGAATCTCCCTTGACGATGAGTTTCTTGATTCCGAGGTCCGCCGCGATCCTAAGACCGACAAGCAGCCCCTCGTACTCTGCCGTATTGTTTGTTGACACCTCCCCGGGAAGTGCATCCGGATCACGTGACTTGAGGTGCTCTCCGGTGGGCGCGACAAGCAGTACGCCAGCCCCGACGCCCTGTAAGGAGAAAGCTCCATCAAAGTACATGATCCAATCACAAATTGCCTCTTTGCCGGGGAGAGCAGTCTCTTGAATTTCTTCGTCGGGTGTGGCGGTCCATTCTACAATGAACTCTGCTAGGACTCGGCTCTGAATCGTCGAGGTACTTTCAAACATGAGGCCAAAGCTGGACAGCTCCAGTGCCCACTCCACACTTCTCCCCGTTGCGTTCGGATTGTGCAATATCCGTTGCAGAGGGAAGCGAGTGACGACAGTGACCTCGTGTGCCTGAAAGTAGTGATGCAGCTTCCTCGAGGCCATAAGGAGGCCGAAGAGCAGTTTCTGCACACCGGAGTACCTTGATCTAGCCCCCTGCGGGAGGGAACTAACAAAGTAGACCGGGGGCTGCATCATTTTCTTTAAGAGCAGTTTCTGCACACCGGAGTACCTTGATCTAGCCCCCTGCAGGAGGGAACTAACAAAGTAGACCGGGCGCTGCATCATTTTCTTCTTCGGCGGCACCTCAACTGACTGTGTCGTCTCTGCATTGGTGGTGCGGAGCTCTGCCGCTACCATTTCCTCGTCGTCGACCTCTCTCTGTGCCACCAGTGCGGCGCTGACCACTTGGTCCGTTGCCGCCAGGTATAGCAGCAACGGTTCTTGCGGCCTGGGCGCAACTAGTATTGCCGTGGAAGAGAGGTATTTCTTCAACTCTTGCAATGCCGCTTCGCTTCTCAAGCGCCCACTCCATTGGGCCCGCCTTTTTCGTGATCTTGAATAAGGGAGGGCACGTTCGCGAACTTGAAAATGAACTCGCCCATGGCGGCAACGCAACCAAGAAGCCGACGCACATCCTTGATCCGCGTGGGTGCTTCAATCTGCTCTATAGCTTTGATTTTGTCCGGATTGGCCTCTATCCCACGCCAGGACACCAAGAACCCAAGGAGCTTGCGGATGGGACGCCAAAGACGCACTTCTCGGGTTCAGCTTGAGATTGATCTTACAGTTCGCAAATGTTTCTTCCAAATCCGGTATGAGGGTTGCCCTGTCCTTGGTTTTGACCACTATGTCATCCATATAAGCCTCCATATTTCAATGGAGCTGGGGTTCAAAACCAATCTGGACCGCCCTCGCAAACGTCGAACCAGCACTCTTCAACCCGAAAGGCATCCGTATGAAACAATACGTACCACATGGGGTGATGAATGCCGTCTTCTCTTCGTCTTCTCTTGTCATGAAGATCTGGTCGTAGCCGGAGTAGGCATCGAGGAATGACAACAGATCACACCCGGCCGTGGAGTCAACAATCTGATCGATGCGCGGCAGGGGGAAGGGATCTTTAGGGCAAGCCTTATTGATATCCGTGTAATCAATACACAGCCTCCACTTCCCATTTGCCTTGCGCACCACAACCGGATTGGCCAACCACATTGGATGGAGCACTCCTCTTACCAAACCAGCTACTTCTAGTTTCTGGATCTCTTCTGTGATGAACTCTTGTCGTTCCAGAGCTTGCTTTCTGACCTTCTGCTTGACGGGCTGGGCATGAGGGCAGACAACAAGGTGGTGCTCAATCACCTTCACAGGAACGCCGGGGATGTCGGAGGCTTGCCATGCAAACACATCGACATTCGCCCGCAGGAAGGTGACGAGCGCGTCTTCCTATTTGTCGTCAAGGGTGGAGCTTATGGTGAAAGCTCCTCCCGTGCTGTCCTCATTGATGGAAACCTTCTTGGTTCCCGGTGGTGTGGCCCTGGGCTTCTTGTTTCCGCCGGTGGAGCTCTCTGGCACGTCCTCGACGGCAGCGCCAGATTCAAGAGGGGCGCTTGCCGGAGTGGGTGTCCGAGGTCGCACTGGTCTTCTTCTTCTTCTTCCCTCCCGGGGTCCCAGCGGCAGGAGCAGGCACCCTGGCAGCGGCAGCTGCCGCAACTGCTTGCTGGTATAGTTGGTCAGCAAATCAGCGCATCTTTCTTGTCGGAGGGAACGGTGATGATCGTCACAGGCCCTGGCATCTTCAGGGTGTTGTAGGCGTAGTGTGACGCCGCCATGAACTTGGCCAGCGTTGGGCGGCCAAGGATCCGTTGTAAGGCAAGGGGATCTTGGCAACATCAAACACGATCCTCTCCGTCCTGAAGTTCAAGTCGCTTCTGAAGGTCACGGGTAGCGTGACATTTCCCTTGGGTTGGCTCCTTCCCGGGTTGACCCCCTGAAACGTGCCCGTCTCTTCGAGGTCTCCATCAGGAATCTGCAGTTTCTCGATCACGGCAGGCGAAATCAAGTTCAGACCGGCCCCGCCATCGACTAGCATCTTCGTCACCTTGAGGTTGCGTATTGTTGGTGAAACCAGCAACGACAAGCACCCGACCGCAGTGGTGCGATCAGGGTGATCCTCGGTGTCAAAGATGATAGGTGTGCTGGATCACTTTAGCGGCCTTTGGGCACCAAACGACGGCTCTGCCGCTGTAACCTCTCGCACCCACTGTTTAAGCCGGCAGTGAGAAGTATGCAGCGAGGCGCCGCCGTCGACGCACATGGCCTCTGTAGCTTTCTGAAACTCTTGGTCGCCGGATTCGTCGTCCTCTTCGTGATCTTCGTCCTCTAGCTTTCTGTCACGGTCCCGGGCAAGCCTCTCCTGTTGCTTATCCTTGCCGTGACGGCCCTTCTGGCCGTCACGCTTCTTGCCGGACCCCTCAGCACCGTCCGGGCCCTTCTCCTTGTCCCGCCTCTCATATTCAGCCCTCTGCTTCTCAGCGAGGAGCTCAACCTGACGACTGTCCTGGAGAGCATGGCCTTTGGTTCGATGGATCTTGCTGTATCGCTTGTCGGGGTTTCCTGGCTTCTCGGCAGCCGCCAAGGCCCGGCAGGCGACGCACCCGGCGACCTCCTTGCCGGGGTCGTCTGCCTTGGTTTTCTTGGTGGAGTCGGTGTCAACAGATCCCTCAACGACAAGCATGGTTTTCCCCTTGCACTTCCTGTTGCGGCGCCGGCCTTTCTTCGCCGGGGCGACAATATCCTCATCTGAAGAATCGGTTTCCGCGCCGGCATCTTCGCCGGGGTACTTCCTTCCTTCTTCAGCTCGAGCACATTTGTCAGCAAGAACATAGAGTTCTGCTACATCTCTTACCTTGTTCATCGCCAGCTCTTCAGGCATCTTGCGGTTATGCATGTTCTGATGAAACGCGCTGATGATGGCGGCGGGGTGAACATCGGGGATATTGTACTGTACCCGGCTGAACCTCTGGATATATTTGCGGAGACTCTCGTCTCCTTTCTGAGGAATGACGTGCAGGTCGCTTGCTTGGCCATGGGCTTGGTGGCCTCCAAAGAAAGGCGCCCTCACGAACTCATGGCACAAATCCGACCAGGAAGAAATAGAGTCTACCGGCAAGTGCATCAACCACGACATGGCGTTGGGTTTGAGAGCCAACGGAAAGTAGTTCGCAAGCACCTTATCATCGCGGGCTCCGGCAGCCTGCATCGCGATGGTGTAGACGCTAAGGAACTCGGAGGGGTGGGTCTTGCCACTGTACTTTTCGCCCACGTCGGGTTTGAAGGTGCGGTGAGTGGGCCACTGGAACTGCCGCAGCTCATGGGTAAAAGCCGGACAGCCTACCTCGTAAGGTAGGCCTCCAGGGCTCCCCGGTGCCGGGTGGCTCACAGCAGGCCCTGCTCACCTGTCTGATTGGTGGCGCGCTCCGCGCCGGCGCTCGATAGTGGTTCGAGCGTCTTCATGTTCTCGTTCCCGAAGAACTTGGCACTGGTCATAGTGGGCCCGCGGGTCGGATGATGCTACGGAGATCTCGTCGCCCGTAACGTCGCGACGAGCTTGCGTCCGCGGGGCCGGGCGAGGAGGAGGGGAGTGCACCGTGGTTGCAGCACCGTCGGCTCTCCTGCCACCGGTGCGCGGGACTTCGTCGGAACGTTGACCCGGGGGCTCCACCGGACCCGGTTCGTCTTTGTTGGCCACCGCAACAAGGCTTCGGATGGTGGCTCTCCATTCTCGAGTTTCCCCGCAGTGGGAGGAAAATCGAGGAGCAACCGTGCGCGAGCCAGGGCTTCTGCTGGCGTTGGTGGCAGTGAAACCTGCACGGATCGCGACGCGCTTCGACTTCTGACCATGTCAGAAGGAGCTCTATCACGACCCTGAGGTCACACGCCATCTTTATCAGCGCCTCGGCGAGCGGGCAGGTCTTCTAAATCCCGGAGGTAGCGCTCGGGGCTCTTTCCGCAGCGACGCCCGGGGTCCTTGGCGTGATTACGCCGTTCGTCGCGCGTTGCTTGTTAAGAGCGTGCCGTCGGCGCCGGTGTGGGAGTCTTGGAAGCCCTTGCATCGCCTGCAAGCGGGGTGGCAGCGGTCTTAGAAGGCCCTGCGCCAACAGCGGAGGGCCTGACTCCGTCCTTGGATTTGGCGGCGTGCAGCCCGCTACCAGGCGCACGAACATCGCCGCCTCCCAAACTTCGGCTGCTGGGACGGTGTTGGTGTTCGCGAACAGTGCCCCGGGTCCTTTCTGCGACCGGTCCGCTGCTCGCCCGCGTCGGGACGGGGTGTCCGGCCTCCGACGGGCCAACCGCCACCGTCGTCTTCTTCTTGGGCGCCATGACGATGAAGAAGCGTCGAACTAACCGCTAGAGCTGATTCTCACAACTGCGCCCCCTACCTGGCGCGCCAAAGATGTCGGTGCGGCGACGACACCTATGGGATCACAAGAATCCCTACTATGGTTGCGGGGCGCGGGGTCGTGAGAAGAGCAGATCAAACAGATAGCACACAGGTTCTTTATCCAGGTTCGGGCCGCGAAGTGCGTAAAACCCTACTCCTGCTTTGGTGGTTCGTTTATCTGTGTTCCTGAGCTAGCTATGGGGCGTCCAGAGCTCCAAAAAGCCGAATCCCCCTCCTGGTCGCCTTGGGCCTCCTTTTATAGGGAAAGGGGTTGCCACAGCGGCACACAGGAGGTGGAAAGGGTACAGTACTACGAGTTTATCCTTCGCATTACATGACAAGGTGCCATAAATGCGTCTTGCTTAGGTGTCCTTGCTTTATCGCGGACGAGGGAGGGTCCAGTCTCGTCCGCTGCCGCCCCCTTTCGTGTTGACACGCGCCCTGGCCAGCGGTGCCTGTGGTGCCACGTAAGTAGGCAGGCAGCTGAGGTGGCGCAGTGGTGGGTCTCCATGAAGGTTCGCTTGCCGCCACGCAGGTGCCTGCCCAGCTGGTTGGGTCGGCAGCCGCATGGTGGAGGCTCGACATGCTGGGCCTGATGGTGGCCCTATGGGTGTCACCGGCAGGGGCCTTGCCGCGGCCCCCGCAAGGGTCTTGTCGGGGGCCCCGGCAAGGGTCTTGCCGGGGGCCCCGGCAAGGGTCTTGCCATGGCGCCTGCCGCCATCCCCGGCAAGGCTCTTGCCGGGGGCCTTGTGGTCCCCCTTGGCCGGGATCCCGCCAAGGGTCGCCATCCTCTCAGAGTATGTATCCGATCTTTGGATGTCTTCACAAAGATCTGCATGCCACCATGGGGATGTCTCCCGAATCCTTTGCCCCCTGGGGGGGCAGTGGACTCAAAGGTGATCTGCTCCGTGGGAGTGGGGCGAGCCGCCCCGGCAAGGGCCTTATGGGTTTTGTTAAAACCGCCGGCAAGGATCTTGCCGGGGGAGTCTGCTTCGTCCCCTTTGCTCTTTGTGGTCTTGGTCTTGTCGTCGTTCTGCTTCTTTCGAGCTTCGGCCTTACCTTGGCTCTCCTTCCTTGCCTTGCACGGTTAAAAGGTGTACCCTTCTTTTCGTACACCGACACTTCTCTTCTCGAGAGGATGAAATCAATCTGGCTAGAGTGTTGGCCACTACTAAAAGTCACCAGATGTGATTCTCTCTTTTTAAAGAGGGTGTTAGCTACAATCATGTTGTAGGCTAGAGCAAAGCTTAAGACATCTTCTCCTTCTTGATTCCTGATGCCATAACCAAAGCCCCCATGCGCCCCTTCAAAACCTGTGTTAGATGTACCCACGTGGCCATTGAGGTCTCCTCCTATGAAGAGCTTCTCACCAATCGGTACACTCCTAACCATGTCTTCCAGGCCTTCCCAGAACTCCCTTTTGGTTTTCTCATTGTGGCCTACTTGCGGGGCATATGCGTTGATAACATTGAGAACCAAGTCCTCAAATACCATCTTGACCAGGATAATCCGGTCCCCACGTCTCTTGACATCTACCACTCCATACTTGAGGCTCTTGTTGATCAAGATGCCTGCGCCATTTCTGTTTGCAGCCGTCCCCGTGTACCACAGCTTGAAGCCGGTATCCTCCACCTCCTTCGCCTTCTGTCCTCTCCATCTGGTTTCTTGGACGCAAAGGATATCAACACCTCTCCTCACCGCTGCATCAATTAGCTCCCAAAGCTTCCCTGTCAGAGACCCTATGTTCCAGCTACCTAAGCAAATCCTCCTAGGCTCGGCTAGCTTCCTTACCCTTTGCACTCGTCGAGTCAAATGCGAAGACCCTTGCTCCTTTTCCACTACATTCGGGCGCCGATGTAGCGCTCCATTAAGGATGCGACGACTCGATCCTCGCTCACTTGCCACCGTATCCGGATCAAGATACGGCGCGTCACTTGGGGGGTGACGGCCCGGCCCTTGCCCATTTTCCACCACACCCGGGTTTCGATGTGGTGCGTCGCTGAGAGGGTTACGCCCCAACAAAAATCTTTTGGGTTTCATCTCCATAAGAGTGGCTGAGTTTTTACGTTGGCTCGCCAAGCCTATCACAACCCTCCTCCTTTACCCGGGCTTGGGACCGGCTATGTTGAGACAACATAGGCGGAGTTCAATTTTTCCCTACATCAAAGGAATATATTTTGTTTAACTATCATGGTAGTTGATAAACATTGAGAATGGTACCCCCATCTCAATCCCAATTAAATAGTAATTATCAACCCAACAAATTAATTTAGAGTGATGAGATCAACATGATAATCCAAGAACCAGATACTCAAGATGTCCATCACCGGGGACACGGCTAACCATGATTAGTTTGTACACTGCAGTTGGTTTATGACTTTTCCCCACAAGACTCTATCTCCTCCGTTGGATTTCTCGTGACTACATGGTGTTTATGAAACGGATGACCGAGACACGCCTTTCGTAAACATTAACTCTTTACTCTGAGTAGACAGTACCAACCTACATCCCCTATATCTGCTAGTCTACCACTGAAAGAGGTCATGCAACATACTCAACTATGCTAGAGCCCATAATAGCTTGTGGCTGCACACGGAAGTATCTAGCATGAATAATCTTATGATCCCTTTGAGCCTGGGTGGCGAACCAAAGACAATACTGGTATATCCCCAGGTGCGTGCAACCAATCCACCCAGAAGTGTATTTATGTAGCCACCTTAAGTTAACCATTAATTAGCAATCTCACAGCTGTCATGGATCACTCAAACCAAACCACGTCTACGAGCATAGCATGGCAACCTAAGCATAATGTAGAAGTAACTCCCAAGGTAACAAAAGGGCAATAGGTTCTACCTCATCATCTACTTCCCAATACCCACATGTTAATCACATCCTAATCTTGCAGTGTTTGAGGATTGAAACTAATGCATAAAAACTGGGTAATAAAGGGGTATGATCAATGTGTTACTTGCCTTGCTGACGATCTGCAAACCCTAGAGACTCAGAGTAGCATCGCCAAGCACTGGGAATTCTATCGCAAACAAACAATAGCATACATAAGCACTCAAGCAAAGATGCAAGGGTAAAACTCAAATAAGAAGATCCAATCTGAAAGTCCAACTGAAGAGCTTCGATTTGCAATAAGAATCAATCGAATCGGAGCTACGAACTGAAACTACCATCAAAAGAACTTCGAATTCAAATCTGCTTGCAACCAAATTTTAAATTTTCAAAACCATGTTCAAGTTGTTTAACCAAAAAGAGGGGTTCGAGACGAAGATTTTGGCATTGGTTTCACTGGATTTGGATGAAAGGTTGAAAAGTTGCGAGGGTTTGAAGATCAAGGGATAATCTGCGATAAAATAATTGTGGATAGGTCCATGGCGAAATTAAAAAAAAAGAAAAATCTATCGGACGAACGTCCGCTAACAGAGGCAAACAAACGAATTTGTTCGTTATTAGATCTAAACGAACGGACGTTCGCAGATTAGAACTAAACCGAGAAAAACCCTAATCCTAAAAAAACCGACCTAGATCTAAAACCGAAAAAAACTGGAAGAACCGCGAATCAAAGTGTTCCAGACTCAGAACTGTGGCGGCGGCTCAAGGGGCGACGGCTCGGCCGGGCTGCGCGGCGGGCGACACGGCTATGAGGAGCGCGCTGGTGGGCGGCGGCGGGCGCGACGGAGCGGCGCGGTGGTGGTGGTGGTGGTGAGAGGCGGCGAGGTGGCGCGGGTTATAAAGGCCTCGCGGGCGGCGGCATCTTGCGGGAGGGGGCACAGACGCCAAGGCCGACCTGGACTCCGGCGGGAGTCCGACGCCAGACGATCACTGTGGCAAAGCGGCAGCACTGGTGGCTTGGCCTGGCTCATGGGCCGTTAGCCCATGCCAGCGACTTTTAAAATAAAATTCCACAGAAAAGGAAAAATCCTAAATAAATATTAAAAAAATCTAAAAATGCCAAAAACAATTTTCGCCATCTAAATAAAATATTTAGAACAAAGTGAACATTTTCTTGGCCTTAAAATGCAATTTTGAAAAATGCATATTTTCTAATTCAAATAAAAAACAAATAAAATCCAAATAAAATTATTTATTTGATTTTAACATTTTTCCTCCAATATTTCCTTTATTTTGGAGAAGTCATTTTATCTCCTCTCTTTTATTTTTAATATTGGAAATATTTTGGAGAGAAAAATAATTAAAACCAAAAATGACCGTCTTTTTAATATTTGAGAAAAACTAAAATATGAAAATAAACGAAATCCCCAACTCTCTCTGTGGGTCCTTGAGTTGCTTAGAATTTCTAGGATCAAAAACCCAAATTGCAAATAAAATATGATATGCATATGATGACCTATGTATAACATTCCAAATTGAAAATTTGGGATGTTACAAACCTACTCCCCTTAAGATGCATCTCGCCCTCGAGATTCGGGTTGGCTAGAAAATAGGTGTGGGTGGTATTTCCGTAGGTCTTCCTCTCTCTCCCAGGTGGCTTCATCCTCGGTATGGTAGCTCCACTAAACTTTGCAAAACTTGATAACCTTGTTGCGTGTGACTCGGCTGGCAAACTCGAGAATCTTGACTGGTTTCTCCTCGTAGGTCAGATCATTATCCAACTGAATTTCTTCCAGGGGCACTGTATCTCTCAGAGGGATATCAGCCATCTCAGCATGGCACTTCTTCGACTAAGAAACGTGAAACACATCATGAACTCCTGACAGTCCTTCGGGTAACTCCAACTTGTAGGCCACTTCTCCCCTACGTTCCAAAACTCGGTATGGTCCTAAGAATTTGGGGGCTAACTTTCCCTTAACTCCAAAGCATTTAACTCCTCGCAGAGGTGACACATGAAGATATGCTCTATCTTTGATTTCATAGACTACCTCCTTGCGTTTTGAGTCTGCATAACTCTTCTGTCTGGACTGAGCTACCTTCAGTCTATCTCGAATCAACTTAACCTTCTCTTCGGACTCTTTGATCAAATTTGGTCCAAACAGCTGACTGTCTCCAACTTCATCCCACATTAACGGTGTCTTGCACCTCCTTCCATACAAAGCTTCGAAAGGTGCCATCTTCAAACTGGCCTGGTAGCTGTTGTTGTATGAGAACTCCGCGTAGGGCAATTATCATCCCAGCTAGATCCATAATCCAGCGCGCAAGCTCTCAACATGTCCTCCAGAATCTGATTAACTCTCTCGGTCTGTCCATCTGTCTGCGGATGAAAGGCTATACTGAACTCTAGCCTGGTACCCAAAGTCTGGTGCAACTGATTCCAAAACATCGAAGTAAACTGGGTCCCTCTATTTGATACGATGGTCCTCGGAACTCCATGCAGACACACGATCCTGGTCATATATATCTTGGCCAACTTCGAACTCGTATAGGTGGTTTTCACTGGGATAAAGTAAGCCACTTTGGTCAAACGATCCACTACTACCGAGATAGAATCATAACCCGATCGGGTCCTAGGTAATCCGGTGATGAAATCCATGCCAAGCTTATCCCACTTCCATTCGGGTATCAGCATAGGCTGCAGTAATCCTACTGGCTTCTGATGTTCTGCCTTCACTCTCTGACATACATCACATACGGCTACATACTCGGCAATATCCTTCTTCATTCCTGTCCACCAGAAATGGGTACCAGCAACAAGAGCTCCTGCAGCTACAAGGGCACCAAGGCCATTTAGGGCGCCAAGGGCTTCAAACTTTCAGCCAAGCACATCTTCATCACAAGTTCCAGCTTATGGTGATGGGAGATTGGAGTGGCTTCTAACAGGAAGGAGGGGATAGTGTGCTTATGCTTACTTATGAGAAGTGGTGATGTGTAGCATCAGTGACAAGCTTGAGCTTTTTTTGATATAAAACATCATCTTAAATTATGTTTTTTGGTCATGTTAAACCTAGCTCTAGTGGATGATGAATGACAGTGCAAAACTACTGCATTTTTTGCTTTTGGTCAGGTTGAACTTTATTCTGATTGATGATGAATGAAAGTGCCGAATGATATGGTCAAATTTTGGTGCGTACTATTGTTTTTCTGTGTTTTCATTACCTTTGTTGGCAAACTTATTTGCTGTCAAACTTACTGATTCTACTGCATGTATTTGTTTTTGTATTTTTATAGTGAGATTGTTGCTAGTTTCACACATATATTCAGGTTTATGCAATTCAGACAAAAGCCATGTACACATTTTGCTTTGCAAGTGTTCCCTTTTAGAAAAAAAATTAGCTTTGCAGGTGTTCACTCATAAACAAAACTGTTGCTTTGCATATGTTCACTTCAGGACAAAATTCAGACAAACTAGATACAGTAGTACTTATTTCAGAAAAATATTCAGACTTAGTAACCCTCACTGCCGATTCCCGCGCGAAACAGACGCCTCGGTCAATCCTACCTGGCAAAGCATCTGCCACGCAGTACAAATCAGCGCTTCAAACCACCCAAAACGCCATCAGGGGGTGATTTGTGTGGTATTGGACAGTCCAGGGGATTAAGAACCCAGTTTCATAGTTGGGGGGTGATGTGCTCGAAATCTGAGTGTTCAAGGGGGTATGTCGACTTCTTTCCTGACCGGGGCCACCCTGTCTCCTTCCTTCTCCCTCCTTCCCTCCTCCTCCCTGACCTCCCTCTCTGTCCTGCGCGCAGGAGCTGCCATGGACGCCTTGCGTCCCCGACGCCCTCTCATCCGAATCTGGAGCCTCGAAGCCAGATCCGCCGTCCGCTCTACCACCGCCGTCACCAAGTTTCCAGACGCGCCTCCCCGTTGACCACGCACGCGGGAGGATGAGGCATCGACCTCCTCATCCGCTTGCCAAGGCCCAGCCCCGAGCCAGCGCATCCTCGCGTTGACTTCTCCACCGCCACGTCTGCTTCGGCCCAAGACCCAGCCAGGGATTCGCCAGGCCTGCTTCCCCTCCACCAACCTGAGCCGAGCCTAGCTAGGTGAGCAGCCCAATGCACTGTTCAGATTCGGCCCGACACAGTTTTTCCTCTGGACGAATTTAGTAATTTATCCAGAGCCTGCATATTTACAGTTTGGACCCCGAACATCATGCATATAAACTCCACAATCGTGCATCGGATTAAAATGATGTATATATATATATATATGTAAAATGATTAGAATTTCATCTAGTTTCGCAATATGCCACATTCATCCATGTTAAAAATGTTTAAATTGATGTTTGCATTCCTTTGCATAAATGCCATGTTAAAATGGTTTAATTCATATCAATATAACCATAGCTCTGAATTAAATGTCCTATATATGTAAATGGTGTACGACACTTTGTTTTGATGTTTAACAACTTTAAAATATGATTTAGGGCAGAACAGTAGCAAATTCAAAAAATCACATATGGGGATTTTCCGGAATTACTGTTTGTTGTTCCGGCCTCATTTAAACTTGCCTAAATAGTTAGTTTACTTATGCTTCACCTCTTGCCATGCTTAAGAACATTTAATATTGTTGAGGTCCTACATGAGAGCAAACTAAATAACTTGAATGTGGTGTTTCGTCGATATGCAACTCGTTTCATATTGAGCTCCACTTAATTTGTAGTATTGTTTGTTGCACTTTGCCATGCTATGACTCATTAAACTTGACATGCATCATATTTGATTGTGCATCATGCCATGGTTATGCTTAGTTGTTTACCATCTTGTTTGCTTCTTTCCGGTTGTGCTTCTTCTAGATAGTCTCGGTTACGTTGCGATTGTGAGGATTCATTCGACTACACCCGTTCGTCTTATTCATGGATTCGGTCATCTACCTAGCGGGATTTCAGGCAAGTTGACCATTACCTTGGATACCACTACTATATTTGCTTGCTAATTGTCTCGATGTTATCCCTATGCCGCACTACCTACCACTTGTTTACCAAGCCTCCCAAATTGATATGATAAGCCTCTAACCTTTCCACCATCCTAGCAAACCGTTGTTTGGCTATATTACAACTTTGCTCAGTGATAACCCACAAGTATAGGGGATCGCAACAGTTTTCAAGGGTAGAGTATTCAACCCAAATTTATTTATTCGACACAAGGGGAGCCACAGAATATTCTCAAGTATTAGCAATTGAGTTGTCAATTCAACCACACCTGGATAACTTAATATCTGCAGCAAAGTATTTAGCAGCAAAGTAGTATGGAAGTAACGATAACAGTGGCAAAAGTAAAGATAACAGTTTTGTAGTAATTGTAACAGTGGCAACGGTAAAGTAACTAAGCGAAGAACAATATGTGAAAAGCTCGTATGCATTGGATCGGTGATGGATAATTATGCCGGATGCGATTATACATGCAACAGTTATAACATAGGGTGACACAGAACTAGCTCCAGTTCATCAGTGTAATGTAGGCATGTATTCCGAATATAGTCATACGTGCTTATGGAAAAGATCTTGCATGACATCTTTTGTCCTACCCTCCCGTGGCAGCGGGGTCCTATTGGAAACTAAGGGATATTAAGGCCTCCTTTTAATAGAGTACCGGACCAAACCATTAACACATAACGAATACATGAACTCCTCAAACTACGGTCATCATCGGGAGTGGTCCCGATTATTGTCACTTCGGGGTTGCCGGATCATAACACATAGTAGGTGACTATAGACTTACAAGATAGGATCAAGAACTCACATATATTCATGAAAACATAATAGGTTCAGATCTGAAATCATGGCACTCGGGCCCTAGTGACAAGCATTAAGCATAGCAAAGTCATAGCAACATCAATCTTAGAATATAGTGGATACTAGGGATCAAACCCTAACAAAACTAACTCGATTACATGATAAATCTCATCCAACCCATCACCATCCAGCAAGCCTACGATGGAATTACTCACGCACGACGATGAGCATCATGAAATTGGTGATGGAGGATGGTTGATGATGACGATGGCGACGGATTCCCCTCTTCGGAGCCCCGAACGGACTCCAGATCAGCCCTCCCGAGAGAGATTAGGGCTTGGCAGCGGCTTTGTATCATAAAACGCGATGAACCCTTCTCTCTGATTTTTTTTCTACCCAAACATGAATATATAGAGTTGGGGTTGAGGTCGGTGGAGCTCCAGGGGTCCCACAGGGCAGGGGCGCGCCCAGGGGGGTAGGCGCGCCCCCACCCTCGTGGACAACGTGTGGGCCCCCTAGCCTTGCTTCTTTTGCTAGTTTTTTTTATTATTTCCAAAAATAATCTCTGTTTATTTTCAGGTCATTCCGAGAACTTTTATTTCTGCACAAAGATAACACCATGGCAATTCTGCTGAAAACAGCGTCAGTCCGGGTTACTTCCATTCAAATCATGCAAGTTAGAGTCCAAAACAAGGGCAAAAGTGTTTGGAAAAGTAGATACGACGGAGACGTATCAACTCCCCCAAGCTTAAACCTTTGCTTGTCCTCAAGCAATTCAGTTGATAAACTGAAAGTGATAAACAAAAACTTTTAGAAACTCTGTTTGCTCTTGTTGTTGTAAATATATAAAGCCAGCATTCAAGTTTTCAGCAAGGATTATGAACTAACCATATTCACAATAACATTTAGGTCTCATGTCTACTCATATAAATGGCATAATCAACTAGCGAGCAATAATAATAAATCTCGGATGACAACACTTTCTCAAAACAATCATAATATGATATAACAAGATGGTATCTCGCTAGCCCTTTCTAAGACCGCAAAACATAAATGCATAGCACCTTTGAAGATCAAGGACTGACTAAACATTGTAATTCATGGTAAAAGAGATCCAGTCATAGTCATACTCAATATTAATTAATAGTAATGGCTGCAAATGACATCGGTGCTCTCCAGCTGGTGCTTTTTAATAAGAGGGTGATGAATCAACATAAAAGTAAATAGATAGGCCCTTCGCAGAGGGAAGCATGGATTTGTAGAGGTGCCAGAGCTCGGTTTTTGAAATAGAGATGAATAATATTTTGAGCGTCGTACTTTCATTATCAACATAACAACCGAGAGATCTCGATATCTTCCATGCTACACACATTATAGGCAGTTCCCAAATAGAATGGTAAAGTTTATACTCCCCCTCCACCAACAAACATCAATCCATGGCTTGTCCGGAACAATGGGTGCCTCCAACTAACAACAGTCCTCGGGGAGTTTTGTTTGCAATTATTTTGATTTGATTTGCTTAAAGCATGGGACTGGGCATCCCGGTGACCAGCCATTTTCTCGTGAGTGAGGAGCGAAATCCACTCCTCTTGAGAATAACCCGCCTAGCATGGAAGATACAGACAACCCTAGTTGATACATGAGCTATTCGAGCATACAAAACAGAATTTCATTTGATGGTTTAGAGTTTGGCACATACAAATTTACTTGGAACGGCAGGTAGATACCGCATATAGGAAGGTATGGTGGACTCATATGGAATAACTTTGGGGTTTAAGGGATCGGATGCACAAGCACTATTCCCGCTTAGTACAAGTGAAGGCTAGAAAAAGACTGGGAAGCGACCAACTAGAGAGCGACAACAGTGATGAACATGCATTAAAAATTAATAAACATTGAGTGCAATCATGAGTAGGATATAATCCACCATGAACATAAATATCGTGGAGGCTATGTTGATTTTGTTTCAACTACATGTATGAACATGTGCCAAGTCAAGCCACATGAATCATTCAAAGGAGGATATCACCCTACTATACCACATCACAACCATTTTAATAGCATGTTGGCACACAAGGTAAACCATTATAAACTCCTAGCTAATTAAGCATGTCATAAGCAACTATAATCTCTAATTGTCATTGCAAACATGTTTATTAATAATAGGCTGAATCAGGAATGATGGATTAATCATATTTACAAAAACAAGAGAGATCGAGTTCATACCAGCTTCTCTCATCTCAATCAATCCATCATATATCGTCATAATTGCCTTTCACTTGCACGACCGAACGATGATAATAATAATAGTGCACGTGCTTTGGACTAAGCTGGAGTCTTCAAGCATTCTATAAACAGGAGAAGACAAGGCAATATGGCCTCTTGGTTAAATCAACAATAATGTATATAAGAGCCACTTCAACATTTTCATTATGGTCTTCCCCTCTCGACCCCCAAAGGACAAGAAAAGAAATGAAACTATTTACACGGGAAAGCTCCCAACAAGCAAAAGAAGAACAGGAAATCTTTTTGGGTTTTCTTTTAATTATTACTACTACAGCATGAAAAGTAAACTAGCTAAAAGCTACAACTTGATTTTTTTTCTTAAGGTTTTTCAAACACACAAGAAGAAAGCATAAAAAAGGAAAATAAACTAGCATGGATAGTACAATGAAAAAGTATAAGCACCGACAACTAGCGTGAGTGTGTGAACATAAATGTAATGTCGGTGAGAAATACGTGCTCCCCCAAGCTTAGTCTTTTGGCCTAAGTTGGTCTATGCCCATGGATCAAAGTTGTAGTTGGGGTCGTACTGAGATGCAGCGGCTATTGCATCGTGGGCTGCAGCTTGGAGGCGAGCTGTCTCCGACCTCCTCTCATACTCGTTCGCCTCCTCCCTAGTTATAACATGTCTCCCTTTTGTCTGAAAGTCAAAGAAAGTAAGAGCAGGGAGAGCAACATGGGAAATGCGGCGCCTGTCAAGCATTAGTTGGTACTGGAGAGGTTGTTCATTCCTCTCAATAAACTGATGGCAAACCATAGCCTCATATCCTAGATAAGTGGGAGGCAATTCCATATCATTTTCATGTATGAGTATCCCAAGGAAATTAGCCACACGGGTTGCATAAATTCCACCAAACAAGTCTCCACTCAAACCATTATTATGCAACCTCCGTGCAACAATGGCCCCCAAGTTATATTGCTTATATCCTAAAACAACACTCTTTAGAACACTAAGATCAGGGACACACATGTGACATGCTTCATCCTTACCATTTATGCACCTACCTATGAAGAGAGAAAAATAATGTATAGCAGGAAAGTGAATGCTCCCTATGGTAGCTTGTGTTATATCTCTAGATTCCCCCACTGTAATACTAGCAAGAAAATCTCTAAACTCAGCTTTGCGAGGTTCACTAGCACTACCCCATTGTGGAAGTTTGCAAGCAGTATTAAAATCCTCTAAGTCCATAGTATAAGATTGGCCATATATATCAAATAGGACAGTGTGAGAATTACGTGAAGATGAAAATTTGAACCTTCTCACAATGGAATCAGTTAGGTGATAGTACTGAGGGCACTTATCTAGCATGAAGCCCTCGAGTTCAGCATTACGCACATATGCATCAAATTCCTCCTTAATTCCTACTCGGACCATAAAATCTTCTGACGGCCATTCACAAGGCCGTACTTGAGCTTCTCTTGGTGGTTCATGGTCCGGCTCACGCATTGCGGGCCTGGGTCCTTGCTTCCTTGAAGAACCACCTTGGTACATTTTCCTAAACATATTTCTCCCTCTGAAAAATTTAGGAACTTCAAATAATAGTGAACCAAACTCAACAAAATTGATAGAAACTACTCCCACAAGTGCCTAGAGACTATATCATGCATTAGAACTACTTGGGACCATATAAATTTGACATGCAAGCTCAAGAACAGGGTCACCTAGGAAGCAAAAATTTGCAATGAATAAAGCACTAGAACAAAAACTAATTGGACCATTGGAGGAGTCACATACCGAAGAACAATCCCCAAAGCAGTTTTGTGAGTGGAGCTTTGAGATAGGAGATCGAAAATCGCAGCAAAATGAGCTAGAACTCGTGCTTGAGCTGGTTGGTGATTTTTTTGGGAGGAAGAAGGAGCGTGTGGTGGCTGGAATAAGTGGAGGGGAGCCACCATGGACCCACGAGGCAGGCGCGCCCAGGTGGGCGCGCCTGGACCTCGTGGCAGTGCTTGCTCCCCCTGCTGTGTTCTGAGTGCCAGATATTCTCAAATATTCCAGAAAAATCATATTTCATTTTCGGGGCATTTGGAGAACTTTTTTTTTCGGGGTATTTTTTATTGCATGGATAATTTAGAAAACGGACAGAATATACTTTTTTTGCTTTATTTAATCTAAATAACAGAAAGTAAAAGGAGGGTACAGAAGGTTGTGCTTTCTAACTTCATCCATCTCATGCTCATGAAAAGGAATCCACTAACAAGGTTGATCTAGTCTTGTTAACAAACTCATTCCGAATAACATGGAACCGGAGAAATTTTGAATAACACTATGTTACCTCAACGGGGATATGCACGTCCCCAATAATAAGAATATCATATCTCTTTTTGACAGTAGGAAGAGGAAATTCAAAACCTCCAAAAATAATTGAGGGAATTTTTCCAATGGAGTTGATACTATGAACTTGAGGTTGTTTCCTCGGAAAGTGTACCGTATGCTCATTACCATTGACATGAAAAGTGACATTTCCTTTGTTGCAATCAATAACAGCCCTGCAGATTCAAAATGGTCTTCCAAGAATAATAGACATACTATCGTCCTCGGGAATATCAAGAATAACAAAGTCCATTAAAACAGTAACATTTTCAACCACAACAGGCACATCCTCACAAATACCGACAGGTATAGCGGTTGATTTATCGGCCATTTGCAAATATATTTCAGTAGGTGTCAACTTATTCAAATCAAGTCTATGACATAAAGAGAGAGGCATAACACTATGCTACCTCTTGAGCACTACGTTGGATTTCCCCGAAGAGGAGAGGATGATGCAGCAAAGTAGCGTAAGTATTTCCCTCAGTTTTTGAGAACCAAGGTATCAATCCAAAGAGGAGGCCACGCGAGTCCCTCGTACCTACACAAAACAAATAGCTCAACGCAACCAACGCGATTAGGGGTTGTCAATCCCTTCACGGTCACTTACGAGAGTGAGATCTGATAGATAATATTTTTGGTATTTTCGATATAAAGATGCAAGGTAAAATAAAAGGGCAAAGTAAAAAAGCAAAGCAATAATAAAGTAATTGGAGATTGATATGATGAGAATAGACCCGGGGGCCATAGATTTCACTAGTGGCTTCTCTCAAGAGCATAAGTATTTTATGGTGGGTGAACAAATTACTGTTGAGCAATTGACAGAATTGAGCATAGTTATGAGAGTATCTAGGTATGATCATGTATATAGGTATCACGTCCAAGAAAAGTAGACCGACTCCTGCCTGCATCTACTACTATTACTCCACTCATCGACCGCTATCCAGCATGCATCTAGAGTATTAAGTTCAAGAAAACAAAGTGACGCCTTAAGCAAGATGACATGATGTAGAGGGATAAATTCATGCAATATGATAAATACCCCATCTTGTTATCCTCGATGGCAACAATACAATACGTGCCTTGCTGCCCCTCATCACTGGGAAAGGACACCACAAGATTGAACCCAAAGCTAAGCACTTCTCCCATTGCAAGAAAAACCAATCTAGTAGGCCAAACCAAACTGCTAATTCGAAGAGACTTGCAAAGAAAACCAATCATATATAAAAGAATTCAGAGAAGATTCAAATATTGTTCATAGATAATCTTGATCATAAACCCACAATTCATCGGTCTCAACAAACACACCGCAAAAAGAAGATTACATCGAATAGATATCCACGAGAGGGGAGAACATTGTATTGAGATCCAAAAAGAGAGAAGAAGCCATCTAGCTACTAACTATGGACCCGAAGGTCTGAGGTAAACTACTCAGACTTCATCGGAGGGGCTATGGTGATGATGTAGAAGCCCTCCGTGGTGGATTCCCCTTCCGGCGGAGCTCCAACACAGGCCCCAAGATGGGATCTCGTGGGTACAGAAGGTTGCGGCGGTGGAATTAGGGTTTTGGCTCCATATCTGATCATTTGGGGGTACGCAGGTATATATAGGAGGAAGGAGTACGTCGGTGGAGCAAAGGGGGGCCGACGAGGCATGGGGGTGCGCCCTAGGGGGGGCGCGCCCTCCACCCTCGTGACCGCCTCCCTCCTTTCTTGACGGAGGGTCCAAGTCTTCTGGATCATATCTGTTGAGAAAATCACGTTCCCGAAGGTTTCATTCCATTTGGACTCCGTTTGATATTCCGTTTCTTTGAAACACTGAAATAGGCAAAAAACAGCAATTCTGGGCTGGGCTTCCGGTTAATAGGTTAGTCCCAAAAGTAATATAAAAGTGGAAAATAAAGCCCAATATGGTCCAAAACAGTAGATAATATAGCATGGAGCAATCAAAAAGTATAGATACGTTGGAGATGTATCAGGCATCCCCAAGCTTAATTCCTGCTCGTCCTCGAGTAGGTAAATGATAAAAAAGAATTTTTGATGCGGAGTGATACTTGGCATAATTTCAATGTAATTATTTTTAATCGTGACATGAATATTCAGATCCGAAAGATTCAAGACGAAAGTTCATATTGACATAAAAATAATAATACTTCAAGCATACTAACTAAGCAATTATGTCCTCTCAAAATAACATGGCCAAAGAAAGCTCATCCCTACAAAATCATATAGTTTAGTCATGCTCCATTTTCGTCACACAAGAATGCTCTCATCATGCACAACCTCGATGACAAGCCAAGCAATTGTTTCATACTTTAATAATCTCAAACCTATAAACTTTCACGCAATATATGAGCGCGAGCCATGGACATAGCACTATGGGTGGAATAGAGTATGATGATGGGGGTTATGTGGAGAAGACAAAAAAGGAGAAGATCTCACATCAACAAGGCTAATCAATGGGATATGGAGATGCCCATTGATTGATGTTAATGCAAGGAGTAGGGATTGCCATGTAACAGATGCACTAGAGCTATAAATGTATGAAAGCTCAACAAAAGAAACTAAGTGGGTGTGCATCCAACTTGCTTGCTCATGAAGACCTGGGGCATTTGAGGAAGCCCATCGTTGGAATATACAAGCCAAGTTCTATAATGAAAAATTCCCACTAGTATATGAAAATGACGAAACAAGAGACTCTCTATCATCAAGATCCTGGTGCTACTTTGAAGCACAAGTCTGGCAAAGGATAGTAGCATTGTCCCTTCTCTCTTTTTCTCTCATTTTTTCCTTTTTTTATTTGGGCTTCTTTGGCCTCTCTTTTTTTATTTTTTTATTTGGGCTTCTTTGGCCTCTTTTTTATTTTTTTATTTAACCTCACATGGGACAATGTTCTAAAAATGATGATCATGACACTTCTATTTATTTACAACTCAATGATTATAACTCGATACTAGAACAAAGTATGACTCTATATGAATGCCTCCGTGGTGTAAGGGATATGCAATGAATCAAGAGTGACATGTATGAAAGAATTATGAACGGTGGCCTTGCCACAAATACTATGTCAACTACATGATCATGCTAGCAATATGACAATGATGAATGTGTCATGGTAAATGGAATGGTGGAAAGTTGCATGGCAATATATCTCGGAATGGCTATGGAAATGCCATAATAGGTAGGTATGGTGGCTGTTTTGAGGAAGATATAAGGAGGATTATGTGTGAAAGAGTGTATCATATCACGGGGTTTGGATGCACCGAAGTTTGCACCAACTCTCGATGTGAGAAAGGGCAATGCACTGCATCAAGAGGCTAGCAATGATGGAAGGGTGAGAGTGCGTATAATCCATGGACTCAACTTTAGTCATAAGGAACTCACATACTTATTGAAAAAGTCTACAAGCCATCAAAAACCAAAGCACTACGCACATGCTCCTAGGGGGATAGATTGGTAGGAAAATACCATCGCTCGTCCCCGACCGCCACTCATAAGGAAGACAATCAAAGAACACCTCATGTTTCAAATTTGTTACATAACGTTTACCATATGTGCATGCTACGGGACTTGCATACTTCAACACACGCATTCTTCAAATTCACAACTACTCAACTAGCACGACCTTGATATTATCACCTCCATATCTCAAAACAATTATCAAGCATCAAACTTCTCTTAGTATTCAACACACTCCTAAGAAAGTTTTACTATTTTTGTATACCTAGCATATTAGAATTATTAAGAAAATTACCATGCTAATTAAGACTCTCAAAATAATCTAAGTGAAGCATGAGAGATCAATAATTTCTTTAAAGCAAATCCACCACCGTGCTCTAAAAGATATAAGTGAAGTACTAGAGCAAAACTATAAAGCTCAAAGGATATAAGTGAAGCACATAGAGTATTCTAACAAATTCCAATTCATGTATGGCTCTCTCAAAAGGTGTGTACAGCAAGGATTATTGTGTTAAACTAAAAAGCAAAAACTCAAATCATACAATACGCTCCAAGCAAAACACATATCATGTGGTGAATAAAAATATAGCTCCAAGTAAAGTTACCGATGGAAGTAGATTTAAAGAGGGGATGCCTTCCGGGGCATCCCCAAGCTTTGACTTTTTGCTGTCCTTGGATTATATTGGGGGTGCCATGAGCATCCCCAAGCTTAGGCTCTTGCCACTCCTTGTTCCATAATCCATCAAAAGATTTCACCCAAAACTTGAAAATTTCACAACACAAAACTCAACAGAAATCTCGTGAGCTCCGTTAGCGAAAGAAAACAAAAGACCACTTCAAGGTACTGTAATGAACACATTCTTTATTTATATTGGTGTTAAACCAACTGTATTCCAACTTCTCTATGGTTTATAAACTATTTTACTAGCCATAGATTCATCAAAATAAGCAAACAACACACAAAAACAGAATCTGTCAAAAACAGAACAGTCTGTAGTAATCTGTAACTAACGCAAACTTCTGGAACTCCAAAAAATCAGAAAAACTAGGACGACCTAGGCAATTTGTTTATTGATCAGCATCAATTGGAATCACTATTTTATCACGTTCTGATGATTTTTAATAATTGTTTTCATGAACCGAAAGTTTCTGGAAATTACAGCAAGATCAAATAACTATCATCCAAGAAGATCCTATAGGTTTAACTTGGCACAAACACTAATTAAAAGATAAAACCACATCTAAACAGAAGGTAGATGGATTATTTATTCCTAAACAGAAACAAAAACAAAAAACTAAAATAAAATTGGGTTGCCTCCCAACAAGCGCTATCGTTTAACGCCCCTAGCTAGGCATAAAAGCAAGGATAGATCTAGGTATTGCCATCTTTGGTAGGCAATCCATAAGTAGATCTCATGATAGATTCATATGGTAGTTTTATTTTATTCCTAGGGAAGTGTTCCATGCCTTTCTTTAATGGAAATTGGAATCTAATATTCCCTTCCTTCATATCAATAATTGCACCAATCGTTCTAAGGAAAGGTCTACCAAGAATAATAGGACATAAAGGATTGCAATCTATATCAAGAACGATAAAATCTACGGGCACATAATTCCTATTTGCAACAATAAGAACATCATTAATTCTTCCCATAGGTTTCTTAATATGGAATCCGCAAGGTGCAAATTTAGAGAGCAATCATCAAAATCACGGAAATCTAGCAAATCACACAAAGTTTTGGGAATAGTGGAGACACTAGCACCCAAATCACATAAAGCATAAAATTCATGATCCTTAATCTTAATTTTAATAGTTGGTTCCCACTCATCATAGAGTTTTCTAGGGATAGAAACTTCCAACTCAAGTTTTTCTTCATAAGATTGCATCAAGGCATCAACGGTATGTTTGGTAAACGCTTTATTTTGACTATAAGCACGAGGAGAATTTAGCACGGATTGCAACAAGGAAATACAATCAATTAAAGAGCAACTTTCATAATTAAATTCCTTGAAATCCAAAATAGTGGGTTTAGCAACATCTAGGGTTTTATTCTTTTCAATCCCACTTTTATCAATTTCATCATCAAGATCTAAATACTCCAAATTTTTGGAACGCCTTCTAGGTAAAGGTGGATCATATTAAGTTTCATCAAGATTCATATTGCAAAACAAAGATTTAATAGGGGACACATCAATAACTTTTAGATCTTCATCTTGATTTTCATAGGAATTCGGTTTAGCGGCCATCTTATTGACTAAGGTAGCCTGCTTATCCGAAATTACAGCAGTTAACTTTTCAAGACGACAATTTGAGACCTTATACCATCAAATTCTTTAGACATAACATCGAGCTCTTTATTCATATAACTCATGAAACTTTTTTGTTCCTTAAGCTCGTTTCTAAATAAACTATTATGCTCAAATTGCAAAACCATAAAACTTCTGACGATGTTTTCGATCTCTTCTAACCTTTTAAGGTGAAGATCACCAAATCTAGGTAGAGCCTTCGAGATTAACAAGCAATCCAACACACGAGCAAACAAAAAGCAAGTGAGAAAAATGGCAAACGGAAAAGAGAGGGCGAATAAAACGTCAAGGGTTAAGTGGGGGAGAGGAAAACGAGAGGCAAATGGCAAATAATGTAACGCGAGAGATAAGGGATTGTGATGGGTACTTGGTATGTTGACTTTTGCGTAGACTCCCCGGCAACGGCGCCAGAAATGGCTCGTTGTCGGGAGTCCAAATATTGACTTGACCTTGCGTAAACCTCCCCGGCAACGGCGCCAGAAATTCTTCTTGCTACTTGAGCACTGCGTTGGATTTCCCCGAAGAGGAGAGGATGATGCAGCAAAGTAGCGTAAGTATTTCCCTTAGTTTTTGAGAACCAAGGTATCAATCCAAAGAGGAGGCCACTTGAGTCCCTCGTACCTACACAAAACAAATAGCTCAACACAACCAACGCGATTAGGGGTTGTCAATCCCTTCACGGTCACTTACGAGAGTGAGATTTGATAGATAATATTTTTGGTATTTTTGATATAAAGATGCAAGGTAAAATAAAAGGGCAAAGTAAAAAAGCAAAGCAATAATAAAGTAATTGGAGATTGATATGATGAGAATAGACCCGGGGGCCATAGATTTCACTAGTGGCTTCTCTCGAGAGCATAAGTATTTTATGGTGGGTGAACAAATTACTGTTGAGCAATTGACAGAATTGAGCATAGTTATGAGAGTATCTAGGTATGATCATGTATATAGGCATCACGTCCAAGACAAGTAGACCGACTCACACTGCATCTACTACTATTACTCCACTCATCGACCGCTATCCAAAGATGCATCTAGAGTATTAAGTTCAAGAAAAGCGAGTAATGCCTTAAGAAAGATGACATGATGTAGAAGGATAAATTCATGCAATATGATAAATACCCCATCTTGTTATCCTCGATGGCAACAATATAATACGTGCCTTGCTGCCCCTACTGTCACTGGGAAAGGACACCGCAAGATTGAACCCAAAGCTAAGCACTTCTCCCATTGCAAGAAAAACCAATCTAGTAGGCCAAACCAAACTGATAATTCAAAGAGACTTGCAAAGATAACCAATCATACATAAAAGAATTCAGAGAAGATTCAAATATTGTTCATAGATAATCTTGATCATAAACCCACAATTCATCGGTCTCAACAAACACACACAAAAAGAAGATTACATCGAATAGATCTCCACGAGAGAGGGGAGAACATTGTATTGAGATCCAATAAGAGAGAAGAAGCCATCTAGCTACTAACTATGGACCCGAAGGTCTGAGGTAAACTACTCAGAATTCATCGGAGGGGCTATGGTGATGATGTAGAAGCCCTCTCTGGTGGATTCCCCTTCCGGCGGAGCTCCGAAACAGGCCCCAAGATGGGATCTCTAGGGTACAGAAGGTTGCGGCGGTGGAATTAGGTTTTTGGCTCCGTATCTGATCGTTTGGGGGGGTATGTAGGTATATATAGGAGGAAGGGGTACGTCGGTGGAGCAAAGGGGGGCCCATGAGGTAGGGGCGCGCCCTAGGGGGGGCGCCCTCCACCCTCGTGACCGCCTCCCTCCTTTCTTAACGGAGGGTCCAAGTCTCCTGGATCATATCTGTTGAGAAAATCACATTCCCGAAGGTTTCATTCCGTTTGGACTCCATTTGTTATTCCGTTTCTTTGAAACACTATAATAGGCAAAAGACATCAATTCTGGGATGGGCCTCCGGTTAATAGGTTAGTCCCAAAAGTAATATAAAAGTAGAAAATAAAGACCAATATGGTCCAAAACAGTAGATAATATAGCATGGAGCAATCAAAAATTATAGATACGTTGGAGACGTATCACACTAACACCGGCTCCAAGATCACATAAAGCAGTTCTAACATAATTTCTTTTAATGGAGCATGGTATAGTTGGTACTCCTGGATCTCCTAGTTTCTTTGGTATTCCACCCTTAAAAGTATAATTAGCAAGCATGGTGGAAATTTCAGCTTCCGGTATCTTTCTCTTATTAGTAACAATTTCTTTCATATACTTGGCATAAGGATTCATTTTAATCATATCAGTAAAACGCATACTCAAAAAGATAGGTCTAATCATTTCAGCAAAGCGCTAAAAATCCTCATCATCCTTTTTCTTGGATGGTTTCGGAGGAAAAGGCATGGGTTTCTGAACCCATGGTTCTCTTTCTTTACCATGCTTCCTAGCAACAAAGTCTCCCTTATCATAACGTTGATTCTTTGATTGTGGGTTATCAAGATCAACAACAGGTTCAATCTCTACATCATCATTATTGCTAGGTTGAGCATCAACATGAACATCATCATTAACATTATCACTAGGTTCATGTTCATCACTAGATTGTGTTTCAGCATCAGAGACAGGAATATCATTGGGATTCTCAGGTGTGTCAACAACAGGTTCACTAGAAGCATGCAAAGTCCTATCATTTTTCTTTTTCTTCCTCTTAGAGGGACTAGGTGCATCTACATTAATTCTTCAAGAATCCTGCTCAATTCTCTTAGGATGGCCCTCAGGATACAAAGGTTCCTGAGTCATTTTACCCCCTCTAGTCATAACTCTAACAACATTATCATTTTTCTTACTATTTAATTCATTGAGGAAATGATTTTGAGCTTTAAGAACTTGTTCTACTTGAGTGGTAACCATAGAAGAATGTTTAATAATGAGTTTAAGTTCACCTTTAACTCTAGACAGATAATCACTCAAGTGTTCAATCATATAAGCATTGCATTTTAATTGTCTACCAAAATAAGCATTGAAATCTTCTTGCTTAACCATAATATTATCAAATTCATCTAAGCATTGGCAAGCAAACTTAGTAGGCGGGATTTCAGCTTTATCATATCTATAGAGAGAATTTACCTTTACTACCTGTGTCGGGTTATCAAGGCCATGTATTTCTTTGATAGGTGGTAAATTAAGGCCATGTATTTCTTCAACAGGAGGTAAATTCTTGACATATTTAGCTTTAATACCTTTTTCTTTCATAGATTTCTTTGCCTCTTGCATATCCTCAGGACTGAGAAATAGAATACCCCTTTTCTTCAGAGTTGGCTTAGGAGTTGGTTCAGGGAGTGTCCAATTGTTTTCATTCGTCAATATATTATTCAATAGAATTTTATCTTCATCAACAGTTCTTTCCCTGAAACACAACCAACACAACTATCCAGGTGGTCTCTGGAAGCATCGGTTAGTCCATTATAAAAGTTATCTAGTATTTCATTTTTCTTGAGAGGATGATCAGGAAAAGCATTAAGTAATTGGAGAAGCCTCCCCCAAGCTTGTGGGAGACTCTCTTCTTCAATTTGCACAAAATTATATATATCCCTTAAAGCAGCTTGTTTCTTATGAGCAGGGAAATATTTAGCGGAGAAGTAATAAATCATATCCTGGGGACTACGCACACAACCAGGATCAAGAGAATTAAATCATGTCTTAGCATCACCCTTTAATGAGAACGGAAATAATTTAAGGATATAATAGTAGCGAGTTTTCTCATCATTAGTGAATAGGGTAGCTATATCATTTAATTTAGTAAGATGTGCCACAACGTTTCAGATTCATAGCTATAGAAAGGATCAGATTCAACTAGAGTAATTATCTCAGGATCAACAGAGAAATCATAATCCTTATCAGTAACAAAGATAGGTGAAGTAGCATAAGCAGGTTCACATTTCATTCTAGCATTCAAAGATTTTTTCTTTCAGCTTAGCTAATAATTTCTTAAGACCACTCCTATCATTGCAAGCAATAAAGTCTCTAGCAGTTTCTTCATCCATTACATAACCCTCATGCACAACAGGCAATTCATATCTAGGAGGATAATCTTCATCATCACTTTCATCAACATTATCAGTTTCAGTTGTTTCATTCTCTCTAGCCCTAGCAAGTTGTTCATCAAGAAATTCACCTAGTGGCAAAGTAGTATCAAGCATAGAAGTAGTTTGATCATAAGTATCATGCATAGCAGAAGTGGCATCATCAATAACATGCGACATATCCAAATTAATAGCAGAAGCAGGTTTAGGTGTCGCAAGATTACTCAAAATAGAGGGTGAATCAAGTGCAGAGCTAGATGGTAGTTCCTTACCTCCCCTCGTAGTTGAGGGATTAATTTTGGTTTTCTCGTCTTTCAAGTTCCTCATAGTAACCAGCAGATATAAATCCCTAGTGACTCAAAGAATAGAGCTATGCTCCCCGGTAACGGCGCCAAAAAATAGTCTTGATAACCCACAAGTATAGGGGATCGCAACAGTTTTTGAGGGTAGAGTATTCAACCCAAATTTATTGATTTGAGACAAGGGGAGCCAAAGAATATTCTCAAGTATTAGCAGCTGAGTTTTCAATTCAACCACACTTGGATAACTTAATATCTGCAGCAAAGTATTTAGTAGCAAAGTAGTATGGAAGTAACGGTAACAGTGGCAAAAGTAACAATAACAGTTTTGTAGTAATTGTAACAGTGGCAACGGTAAAGTAACTAACGAAGAACAATATGTGAAAAGCTTGTAGGCATTCTATCGGTGATGGATAATTATGCCGTATGCGATCATTCATGCAACAGTTATAACATAGGGTGACACAGAACTAGCTCTAGTTCATCAATGTAATGTAGGCATGTATTCTGAATATAGTCATACGTGCTTATGGAAAAGAACTTGCATGACATGTTTTGTCCTACCCTCCCGTGGCAGCGGGGTCCTATTGGAAACTAAGGGATATTAAGGCCTCGTTTTAATAGTATCGGACCAAAGCATTAACACATAGTGAATACATGAACTCCTCAAACTACGATCATCACCGGGAGTGGTCCCGATTATTGTCACTTCGGGGTTGCCGGTTCATAACACATAGTAGGTGACTATAGAATTGCAAGATAGGATCAAGAACTCACATATATTCATGAAAACATAATAGGTTCAGATCTGAAATCATGGCACTCGGGCCCAAGTGACAAGCATTATGCATAGCAAAGTCACAGCAACATCAATCTCAGAACATAGTGGATAGTAGGGATCAAACCCTAACAAAACTATCTCGATTACATGATAAATTTAATCCAACCCATCACCGTCCAGCAAGCCTACGATGAAATTACCCACGCATGGCGGTGAGCATCATGAAATTGGTGATGGAGGATGGTTGATGATGACGATGGCGATCGATTCCCTCTCCGAGTCTCGAGCGGACTCGAGATCAGCCCTCTGAGAGAGATTAGGGCTTGGCGGCGGCTCCGTATCGTAAAACGCAATGAATCATTCTCTCTGATTTTTTCTCCCTGAACGTGAATATATAGAGTTGGATTTGAGGTCGGTGGAGCTCCAGGGGGCGCGCCCAGAGGGGGTAGGCGCGCCCCCACACTCGTGGACAGGGTGTGGGCCCCCTGGCCTTGATTCTTTCGCTAGTATTTTCTATTATTTCCAAACATAATCTCCTTTGATTTTCAGGTCATTCCGAGAACTTTTATTTCTACACAAAGATAACACCAGGGCAATTCTGCTGAAAACAGCGTCAGTCGGGTTATTTCCATTCAAATCATGCAAGTTAGAGTCCAAAACAAGGCAAAAGTGTTTGGAAAAGTAGATACGACGGAGACGTATCACTCAGCCCCTCTTATAGCATTGCTAGTTGCATGTGCAGTTGTAGGTTGTTCCATGTTGGGACATGGATATCATAGGATATCACAATATCTCTTATTTAATTAATGCATCTATATACTTGGTGAAGGGTGGAAGGCTTAGCCTTTTGCTTGGTGTTTTGTTCCACTCTTGCCGCCTTAGTTCCATCATATCGGTATTATGTTCCTTGATTTTGCGTTCCTAACACGGTCGGGGTTTATGGGCCCCCCTTGATTCTTCGCCTAAAGAAAGCTTTCCTGAGGAGATCCAACATTCATTGGTGCATGTCGGTGCTATACAAACGGTTTTTAACCCCTTTTCACGACGGCATTTGGAACCGTCGCCAAGTGAGTGTGGGCGATAGGGGGGGTCCTTCCAACACGAACCAGAAATCGTCGGGGATAGGCCCTCCTAGGACACAGGCTGGGGCCGTGTGCGATCGGGCGCGGCATCGAAACCCAATCATTTCCGTAGGTATGGACATCCCACACGGTAATCTGAGAAAAACATTTCCGTAGGTATGTACATCCCACACGGTGAATCCCAGGAAAACATTTCCGTTTGTATGTATATCACACACAGTCAATCGAAGGAATACGTTTTCGTTCTTATGTACATCCCACACAGTCAATCCAGGGAAAACGTTTCCTTTTGTAGGTACATCCCACACAGTTTTATGTGTAGGATCGTGTGTGAAAGGTGTAACTATCACACACGGTCTGCCTTGGTTAACTGATTGCTTTTATCAACTATATCACACACAATTTGATGAAGAAAACTGTGTGGCATTGGGCTATCCATCGCAAGCGCTTTTACTGCTAGAACCGTTTGCAAATGTCCATGACACATTTAGCAGGTTTATTAGTTACAATTAATAATTCCAGTATTACGCAAATTCACATTTCATATCGAACAACTGTTTGCCAATTTCATATCAGGCACATAAACATATTATAACATCATAGTACGGTAGCTACATAAAAGCAGCACAGTACAACATATAGCTAGTTCAACTTCATAAGAACAATATATTCATTTCCCTAATCGAGATCATCCAGGCTCGTCTTATCCACCTCTGCTTTCAGTTCAGTAAGAACCTGTTTTGCACGCGCCAACTGGGAAAGTGCCTCCTCCTTTGCCAACACCATCTTAGCAAATTCTGATTTAAAAAAATATAAGCTCATTCTCCACCTTCAACTTTTTATCCCGCATCTCCAAATATTCTTCAGCGTTGACAACAGTTTCTCTAAGCCTACGTCTGTTCTCTTACTCATACATGCTCCAGAGCTTCGCTAGGCACATCTTCAAAGACTACGGCCACTCTTGATCAACGCATTCCAAGTAAGACTTCCGTTCATCCTATAATATTTAAAAGTAGATCATTAACAATTGTAGGGGAAATGGGTTTATAGAAACATAGAAAATCACCAATGCCTATTTTGAAAAACTGAAGAAACATGTTAATTATGACATATCTTCTCAAAAAGATCAATGTGCAAATGAATTAATTGCTACTGAGACAACAACCAAATTCTGGAACTTCAGAAGCTATAATTAACTACAACGATACTACAAGTTCTTACTCATGTACAATAAATAACAAATTGAACATTTTATGACGAAGGTAAATATAACTGCAACAACATAGCGATAGTGTTTGGATGACAGCAAATTGATACTAACAGGTGTGTACATGCACAAATTTAGTAACATAGAACTAATAGCACTAAGGCCGTCCACTATGTATGCCAAAACTGGGGTAAAGACTTGCTACATCTCGCACCAGTGCCCTGAACTGGCGAGCCGATGCAGCGGAAAAAAAATCAGGGACCTGGACCCCGGAGCACGTAGTTTCTCCGATGCCCAGTTCCTTCGTGCCATAAAGATTTAGTATTTTACTGCTTGGCTGCTCGGATGTGTGGACCAAAGTTGGCTGCACAAACTACTGAAGCGGTGCCAAATAATTTTCTAATGGCACCGCTGATGAGATGGCAACAATTTAAGATACTAGGTACAAACTGTGACCTTTGTCTTAGGATGCGTTTGGTTGAAGGTGTGGTATGAATGGGTTGGGACCGTGATAGTGTCTAAATCACATCTAACAAATGATTTGTAACAACGAAAGAGGGTCTAACCTGCTCTGCACATGCCAGAAAATTTCTCCCACTGTCCACAGATTCAAACGCAACTAGCTTCACGCATGGAGATTGATGGTGACAACGAGCAAATAGATCTTCAGCCACCCCGATCCATTCATTGCCAGTGATGGTCCTAGGGAGCTACAAGAGGAAGAAATGACTCAAATCGACCACCAGGTAAAAATCCTTCATTCCATGTCATAGCCCGAGAGAGAGAAGAGAGGCATACCCGGGTGGTGAAGGAGTCATCGCCGGAGGAGGAACCACTGGAGAGGTCTTTGAAGAAGACCATGGCGACCCCGGCGGTAGGATGCGAGACGGCGAGAGCGAGGAAGCGGCTAAAGCTTAGGAAGGAAAGAAGGAGGAAACATGGGAAATGTGACTTGTGGTTGGGGAGAAAAGGGGGTGGGGAAGGGGGGAAGGGGGGCGGGGGTAGATATTTTGGCGGTAGGCCAAATTTTGGAAATGTGGAGGGTCACGTTGCGCGCGGTGCCGGACCATTCACTTTGAACGATTGTGTGCATCATAAGCGATTCTTACGCTTTTAAACGCATGGGATGAGTTTGATAATTCAAATTTTGGTGGAAATTTCACCGGGTACGTCATTGCATAATTTAACATCACTTGCTAATTTGGGCACACAAAAGAGCATACAGCAGACATACCACACTTAATGAATCGAGCAATTTTAGTAATTAAACAGAGCCAGTTGACCTAAACATTGCTCTAACAAAAGACCAGCATTAAAAACAAAGCCTAAGTACGCATAATTATAACAAATCCGCCGTCGAGCCGACCTATGCATCGCCGGTGTGAGATGAGACATCAATGAATTGTCCTGGCGACATACCGCTGTTGGTGGACTCCGCGTCCCCCTGCTAAAGTCGACCGCGTCGTCGTCCTTGGCGCCACCCTCAAGGTTGTAGTACTCGTAGTAGTGGCTGCGCCAGAGCTCGCGTTGGTACTCCACCGCTGATTCCTCGATGAACAGACTCTTCTCTACCTCGACCTCGGCCACGCGCAACTCCTCCTCCCGGTGCTTCTCGATCTCCGCCTCCTCCTGCATCTCCAGCTCCCGCTCGGTGACCTCATGAGGAAGCAGGTGCTCCATGGCCACCGCTGCCTTTTCAGACATGGGTTGCATGCTGGAGTCTGAGGTGGCCTAGAATATCTTGGCGTGTGCATCCTCGATCTTGGCGTGGATGGCCTCGACCCAGGCTAGGGCGACATCGGCGGCATGGACGGCAGCTCGAGCACTCTCGGCGTTTGCAGTCGCCGCCGCAGCAGCAGCTGCAGCCGTCTTGACTGCTGCAGCTGCCCTATCGGCTACCGCAGACACCCTCTCGGCAAGCGGGCCACGCTCAATGTGGAATCTTGGCGGCACCCTCGGCGTGGCGGCGGCGCTCTCGGCCTTGAGCGGCAACTTGAGGAGGACGCGGCCATCGTACGGGCCTTCACGAAGCGTTTCCACGGCATCATCTTTGCAAGAATGGGGTGCGGGAATGGGGATCGAGATTCGTGGATTCGGGGGTTGCCGGCACTGGAGCAAACGAGCCGACGAAGCTTAAGGAGGGAGACTTAAATAGACCCAGATATTTTCATCGCAATCGGTTCCTAGAAAACAATTGTGTGTGATGTTGTAGATATTTTTTATTAGCTGTGAAAGATGGATTTGGATTAAAGTGGCAATGGATGGTGTTTTAAATGAACGAGAAATTTTGTAGGACTAATACAACTGTCATGTCAAATTTTGGAAAATTTTAGGGGTCATTTGACCTTTTAAGACATCTAAGTGATTTTCTAGCCATTTATTGACTGTAATTAAAATTTGAACTACATGTACATGCAACAGCTAACCATAACGGTTTGAAAACTCATATTTTGTGTACTTTTGTGTGATTTAATTCCATGTGCAGTAAATTGGAAGGAATTTTCAGACATATTGGTCTAACGGCTATGACACAATTAAGCATGCAGTGACATGGCATTTTAATTCCAAAAATAAAAAAAAATCAGAAACACATGAAACCTTGGTTGATGTAATGTCATGCCACCAAGATGATGTGGTAAAAAAATTGGCATGTTTGTCGAAAGTTTGAACACACACCCCTCACAAACCGGAGTAACTCACTAGAAGGCTCGTGGTTCCGAGAGGGAACAATGCATGTTTGATGACGAACGGGATATAGCTTCTCTCTTATGGCCATCAAATTTTTTCTACGTCTAACGTGCACTACTAAAACTGTAATGCGAAATTTAGGAAAACTCTAGGGGTCATTTGACCTTTTAAAGACATTTAAGTGATTTTCTAGGCATTTAATGACCGTAATTCAAATTTGAACTACATCTACATGCAACACCTAACCAAAACGGTTTGAAAAAACATATTTCTGTACTTGTGTGCGAGTTAATTCCATGTGCAATAAATTAGAAGGAATTTTCAAACATATTTGTATCACGACATGGACACATGCATACGTATGCATGAAGTCACATGGCATTTTAATTCAAAAAAATAAAAAATCAGAAACACATGAAACCTTGGTTGATGTAATGTCATGCCACCAAGATGATGTGGTAAAGAAATTGGCATGTTTGACGAAAGTTTGGACACACACCCTTCACAAACCGGAGCAACTCACTAGAAGGCTCGTGGTTCCGAGAGGGAACAATGCATGTTTGATGACGAACGGGAAATAGCTTCCTCTTACGGCCTTCAATTTTTTTCTACGTCTAACATGCAGTACTACAACTGTAATGTGAAATTTTGGTAAATTCTAGGGGTCATTTGACCTTTTAAAGACATTTAAGTGATTTTCTAGCCATTTAATGACCGTAATTCAAATTTGAACTACATCTACATGCAACGCCTAACCAGAACGGTTTGAAATATCATATTTGTGTACTTGCGTGCGAGTTAACTCCATGTGCAGTAAATTAGAAGGAATTTTCAAACATATTTGTCTCACGACATGGACACATGCATACGTATGCATGGAGTGACATGGCATTTTAAATCCAAAAAATAAAAAAATACCAGAAACACATGAAACCTTGGTTGATGTAATGTCATGCCACCAAGATGATGTGGTAAAGAAATTGACATGTTTGATGAAAGTTTGGACACACACCCCTCACAAACCGGAGCAACTCACTAGAAGGCTCGTGGTTCCGAGAGGGAATAATGCATGTTTGATGACGAATGGGAGATAGCTTCCTCATACGGCCTTCAGCTTTTTCTACGTCTAACATGCACTACTACAACTGTAATGTGAAATTTTGGAAAATTCTAGGGGTCATTTGACCTTTTAAAGAGATTTAAGTGTGTAGCGACCAGACCTCAAACAGTATTATCTCTATGATCAATGTCATCCCTGGATCAGTAATGCTGACACCACACAGTACTCGAAGGATTTATAACAGAGTAGCAATCACACACTTATTACAATCGAATGTCTCAAGAGAGAACTTAATAAAATAGATGTGGCTTAAGGCCATCTAAATACGATAACAACGGAAGGCTTGGAAGAATAAGCGAGTCCATCAGCTCCAACGACATCACTGAGTATAGAACCACGACCTATGCACCTTACTCGTCGTCTGAAAAGTCTACAACATGAAACGTTGCAGCCCGAAAACGGGTCAGCACATGGAATATGCTGGCAATGTAACACATAGAGAATAATGGCAAGAATAGCCTATACTACATGCATATATGGCTGGTGGAAAGCTCTATGGTTACAGTTTTGCATAAAGCCAATTTTTCCCTCTTGCATGTGAATAAATTTATTTAACTATCATGGTGGTTGTGAAAAATTGAGAATGGTTGACAGCATCCTCAATCCCAATTAAATGTACTCATTAACAAACCCAACAATATTAATTAGAAGTAACATGACGAGATTCACATGATATCCAAGTACTAGATACTCAAAACGTCCATAACCGGGGACACGGCTAACCATGATTAGTTTATATACTCTGCAGAGGTTTGCGCACTTTTCCCCACAAGACTCGATCGCCTCCGTTTGGTTTCTCGCACTTCATGGTGTTTGAGAGACGGATGACCGAGACATAGTCTTTCAGAAGCGCTAGCACCTTACATGTGGGTAGACCGTACCAACCTACATCCCCTACATCAGCTAGCCTACCCGTAAGAGTTCGCACAACTTAATCAACTATGCCAGAGCCCATAATGGCTTGTGGCTGCACACGGAAGTTTCTAGTTTGAATAATCTCATGATCCCTTTGAGCCTGGGTGGCGGTCTGAAGAAATACAGGCAAGTCCTGATAGAAACCAGGTGCCTCAATCCACCCAGATGTGTGTTTAAGTTGCCACCTTAAATAAACCATTAAATAACAATCTCACATCATCATGGATACACTCACCCAATCCACGTCTACTAGCATAGCATGGCATAATAAGCAAACGTAGAAGTAACTCCCAAGGGTTTGATAATAAAACAGGTAATAGGTACTACCTCAACTACTTCCCATCCCACAATTTAATTAGATCATAATCATGCAAGTGTTTGAGGGTAGATCTAATGCATAAAAACTGGGTATGAGAAGAGGTATGATCAAAGTGTTACTTGCCTTGCTGATGATCCATGAAACCTAGAGACTCAAGTAACAAAGTGGCGCACTCCGGGTAATCTATCGCAGACAAACAAACAAGCATACAATAAGTACTCATCTAATGCACTGGTAAAACTCGAATAGATCTAACCAGATAGTTCAACTTAAGAACTCCGGTTTGCACAAAGAATCAAATCAAACGAAGCAACGAAAGTCAAACGGCGGAAGAAAATAGCTTTGTTTTACTAATCTGGATCTAGGTCAAATTTCTGAAGCAAAAACTTGTTTAAGTAGATTATTCGGAAAGAGGGTTTCGAGACGAAATCTAGGCGCTTGAATCGCCTGATTCCGATAAACGAGCAAAAAGTTATACTAAAACGAAATTCGGATGTGGAATCGCGATCAGAAAAATCGCGGATTAAATCCGAGAAAAAGAAAAACGACGAACGGGTTCGTTTAAACGAACTAACGAACGAACGTTCGTTAATTAGCCTAAACCGGAAAAAAAATAAAAAAACCCGAAACTAACTAAAAAATAAAATAAAAAAAATAAAAAAACCGAAAAAAACTGCTCGGTTTTTGTAAAAAAACAGCGGGAAAACGAGGCGGCGGCGAACCTCGGGCGGCGTGGCGGCTAGTTAGGGTTTGGCCGGCAAGCGGCGGCGGCTAGGATTTGGTCGAGGCGGGCAGAACCTTTGGTGAGGCTGAGACTTTCGAGCGCCGCAACTTATAAAGGCACCCCCAAGCGGAGTCCCGCTCGGGTACGGCCCGGTAAGGCGGTGCGCGATTTTTTTTAAATAATTACGCACAAAAAAAAAGAAATACTAAACAGACTCCAAAAATCCCGAACTAAATTTTCCCCGGCTTCTAAAATCAAGCCGGATTTAACGAACATTTATTTGGGGCCTAAATGCAATTTTGAAAAACGCGCATTTTTCCTAAATTCAAATAAAAAGGCGAAAAACTCCAAAATAAAATCTTATTTGATTTTATTATTAAATTTTCATTTTTTCTTTATTTTGGGAAAGTCATTTTATTCCCTCTCTCATAATTTTATAATAGAAATAATTGAAGATAAAATAATTAAAATCAAATTATCCTATTTTCAAAATTTGAGAAAACTCAAATATGAAAATAACGAAAATCCCCAACTCTCTCCGTGGGTCCTTGAGTTGTGTAGAATTTCTAGGATCGAGCAAAAATGCAACGAAAAAATATGATATGCAATGATGCTCTATGTATAACATTCCAAATTGAAAATTTGGGATGTTACAAAGTGATTTTCTAGCTATTTAATGACCGTAATTCAAATTTGAACTACATCTACATGCAACGCCTAACCAAAACGGTTTAAAAAATCATATCAATGTACTTGTGTCCGAGTTAATTCCATGTGCAGTAAATTAGAAGGAATTTTCAAACATATTGGTCTCAAGGTTTGGGCACATGCATACGTATGCATGGAGTGCCATGGCATTTTAATTCAAAAAAATTAAAAATGATCAACAAAACACGAACCTTGGTTGATGTAATGTCATGCCACCATGATGATGTGGTAAAGAAATTGGCATGTTTGACGAAAATTTGGACACACACTCCACTCAAACTGGAGCAACTCACTAGAAGGTTCGTGGTTCCGAGAGGGAACAATGCATGTTCGATGACGAATAGGAGATAGCTTCCTCTTACGGCCTTCAATTTTTTTCTATGTTTAACGTGCACTAATACAACTGTCATGTGAAAATTTGGAACATTTCAGGGGTCATTTGACCTTTTAAAGACATTTAAGTGATTTGCTAACCATTTAATGACCGTAATTCAAATTTGAACTACATCTACATGCAACGCCTGACCAAAACGGTTTGAAATATCATATTTTTGTGTACTTGTGTGCGAGTTAATTCCATGTGCAATAATTAGAGGGAATTTTCAAACATATTGGTCTCAAGGCATGGGCACATGCATGGAGTGCCATGGCATTTTAATTTCGAAAAATAAATAAAAAATGATCAGAGAAACATGAAATCTTGCTTGATTTAATGTCATGCCACCAAGATGATGTGGTAAAAAATTGTCCTGTTTGACGAAAGTTTGGACACACGCCCCTCAGAAACCAAAGCAACTCACTAGAAGGTTCGTGGTTCCGAGAGGGAACAATGCATGTTTGATGACGAATTGGAGATAACTTCCTCTTACGGCCTTCAATTTTTTTCTATGTTTAACATGCACTAATACAACTGTCATGTGAAAATTTGGAAAATTTCAAGGGTCATTTGACCTTTTAAAAACATTTAAGTGATTTTCTACCCATTTAATGACCGTAATGCAAATTTGAACTACATCTACATGCAACGCCTGACCAAAACGGTTTGAAATATCATATTTTTGTGTACTTGTGTGTGAGTTAATTCCATGTGCAATAATTAGAAGGAATTTTCAAACATATTGGCCTCAAGGCATGGGCACATGCATGGAGTGCCATGGCATTTTAATTTCGAAAAATAAATAAAAAATGATCAGAGAAACATGAAATCTTGCTTGATTTAATGTCATGCCACCAAGATGATGTGGTAAAAAATTGTCCTATTTGACGAAAGTTTGGACACACACCCCTCACAAACCGGAGCAACTCACTAGAAGGTTCGTGGTTCCGAGAGGGAACAATGCATGTTTGATGACGAATGGGAGATAGCTTCCTCTTACGGCCTTCAATTTTTTTCTATGTTTAACATGCACTAATACAACTGTCATGTGAAAATTTGGAAAATTTCAAGGGTCATTTGACCTTTTAAAGACATTTAAGTGATTTTCTACCCATTTAATGACCGTAATGCAAATTTGAACTACATCTACATGCAACGCCTAACCATAACGGTTTGAAAAATCATATTTTTTGTGTACTTGTGTGCGATTTAAAAAGATCATCAGACGATGTAAATATCTGGTGTTCAAAAAAGAAAATGTAAAGATCTGGCAAGACAACTGGCCCCCACACGATTGGCACTCTATGTCACGGCTCGAGGTTTAGTAGGTGAGTGGCGGGGATCATTAATCAGACAGTGTTATGTATTGGAAACCGTCAGCTATTATGTTCACACACGGATTTTGCTGCGGGAATCGTGTGTAATTCAAAGTACAGTACTCGTAAATTTCGGCGACCGGCGTGTGTACTGCCCCCGTCGATCTAGATTCTAGCCGCCAATAAATACTCCCTTGCTCACGTCGTCTCGCCTGCATTCTCATCTACATCCTCCCCTCGCTCGCCCTCTCTCTCTCGTACAGACACAAATCTCTGCCATGGCGCCACCGGTCTTCCCACGCGCAGACGAGGAGTCGCCACCCCTCGAGGATGCTCACTCGAATAGCAGCGACGAGGACCCCTACGCGACACCTGATGAGGTTGCGCCGGACCCCCCCAACTTTGGATTGGTTTTGGGGCCAATACAATCTTTGTCTATGGAAGTTGCTGCGGCCGGCTAAGAAAGCCAGGCAAGTGGCGTTCAAGAAGGAGGTGGCGGAGGAGGAAGCCAGGTACTAGGTGGCATGTGAAGCCCGTGATGCTGCCTGGAAAAAGGAGGCGGCGGAGCTTTGGGGGCGGGCGTGTCGTCGTGCCGAGGAGGTGTACGAAGACGGATACTTCGCGAGGAATGGTAAGATCATTCGCACGCGTCCGCCAGCAAGAGGCAGATCGGTACGTCAAGCGCTGCGAGGCAGAGGAGGCGCAGTATTGCTTCCGCACTGGGAAGACATCGCACACCAAGGAGTTGCTGGTGAGGGGCTGCCAGAATACTGACCTCAGGAGGGATTATTAGTTTTAGTATTGTTCGTTTTCAATTTTATGCATTGTACCTAGTAGTTAAGTATCATGACATATATGTGATGATATTATATATATATATATATTCTGTGATGAACTAATGAACAATTAATATATATATATATATTATGAATTCCATTTTCTATCTGTTTTTGTATACTAATTTGTATCTAGTTGTTATCATCAACATATACAGAATGGAAAGCGTATACACACACATTGAAACAGATATAAGAATGGAAAACTGAGTACTCACATTGAAACATAGGAATAAACAGAGCAATACTATGATGGCTGTGAATACATAGTTATCCATGTTGAAACGTCTCAACAAAATAAAATGTGTCCATGAGACCATGACCAGCAGCCCTTGCCTACGGTAGCTCTTGGCTCTGCCTGAACTCATGCACACGTTCGTCCAAGCGGTCGACACGCTTGCGGTACATTTGGAGAGCGATCTCGAGCTCCAAGCTGGCTATTTCATCGGAGATCACCAACTCCAGGATGCGACGGCCATGTTCCTCTACTGCACCCAGGTGGACACCTGGGCCAAGGAAGCGGTCGAGACTACGGACCAGCGCGTTGGCATCCAGCGGGCAGCGGACAAGGAGAACAGCGGCACCCATGCGAACGGTGCGGCGAGCGTCCGGTGCAAGTATGGCACGGCAGGCCTCTGGTGCAAGTACGGCGCCGAGGTCCTCTGCCCACTCCTGGTGAGGAATGGGGGTACTGACGGGATGTGTACCCAGCTGCGACGCCATGTCGCCAGCAGGCAAGCGCCGATGGAGCCGCTCTTGCTGTGCGACGCATCGCGCCTCTAGCTCTGCGGCGCTCCAACAGTCTCGTCGTGCGGCAAGCCGCAACTTATCAGCGCGGACGCGCCTAGCTTGCTCTGCGGCGCGCCATCGATCATGTTGTGCGGCGAGCTGCAGCCTGTCGACACTGACATTCTTTTATTGATTCGCGGCGCTCAAACGCCATGCACCAAAGATCTGCTCAACCCTGGCGATGACGCGCATCACGGCGTCGTCCATCGCGTTGCCGGGGAGCGCCTCGGCCTCGACGGGCCATGGTGCCTGCTCATTTTCCTCGTCGACGAGGTTGATAGCACATGCAGCGCTTTGGTGGGTTGGCATGCTTGGAAAAGGTGGATCTGCTACAGGCTGCGCTTGTCGCCTCCGTGCGTCACGCGCCGCCTAGGTTTATGCACAATATCGCTGGATGACGGGAAACAGATGAGGAAAATGGCGGGAAATGGTGGCGTGATCATAAAACGCCATCAATTAATGCAAACTTAGCATAGAAGGAACATCGAGCTAGCACAAGAAGTAGATGATGATCAGATGAACACGGACCACACTAGGGAACCCGTCGGTGATGAATTCATCAATCGCAAATGGTTGAATACTAGTAAGCGTTTGCCCACAACACACATGGCTTATTCCATCACAAACAGGTCGGATGGATCAACTGTATGCCATGTATCATATATTATCAAAAAGTAATGTGGTAGACCTTCTTTAACATGTGTTAAAAAAACAAGGACCTCTAGGTTAAATTAACTCATGGGATGGGTCGTATCAGTCATTTAATTTGACAAATACGACCCAGCCTATCAGTTAATTTAACATCAACAGAACTTTCCATCCAGTCACCCATGTGATGGCTGCTCCAGCCCGAGCACACTTCACTTGAGAGTTCTCTTACATGAGCTACTGGTGGAACAACTAGTCCTTGCTGATATAGGATGCCTCTTCGCATCCTTATGGCATATCCGGATGACCGCCCGTCCCCCAATGGCCAATAGATGTTGTGTAGATAGAGCATATCACATACGTCTTATTAGAAGCAATCATCTGTATTATTATCGTTCTTCACACACATTTCTGATTACAGACCTGTTTGCCGCGTATCACACACATCTTGTTATGTTGAACCGTTTATGTTCCCATGTCTCAACGCAAACAGTTCATCCGAGTGAACTGTATGCTATACATCGCACACACCTTGATCTGGCTATCCGTTTCTTTTGTGTTGCCTAATCAGAAACAGTTCGTCTGAGTGAACCGTATGCTGTACATCGCACACATCTTCATCTGTCTGCCTGTTTATTTTGTTCCTCCTCATCGCAAACGGTTGATTGAATTGAACCGTATGCCCTGCATCGCACACGCAACTAAAATCTGAACCATGTTTGATGCATCCTCCATCGCAAATGTTTTGCACCTTTTTTGACGTTTTTTACATCATCGTTTGCGGTTATGGCATCCCACACAGTTTCGTCGAAGGGTCTCTAATCGTAGTGTTGCGTTAGCAGCATCCTGCAGTAGTGATTGGTTTTACCATTTGCCTAATAACAACTAAAACTTACATAGGGACTTACCGGTACCCGAGGATTCTTAATCAACAACCCCAAACCAGTGCTCGACATGAGTGTTGGTCCACCTACCCAGCAGTCGGTGGTGCCACCTCGGGGCAACTCAAGATATTCGGCTATCGTCCACTTAGCATAGACGAATGAGTCCATAGATAGAGAGCGTGCGGCTCTAGACACGGATCTGACTCACCGGGAGATCTCCTTGGGATATTTTTCCTTTCTTTGAGGGATCATTACTAGTTTGCGACCGTTATGCTTAGTTGCTCTTCTCACTCTTGTACTCGTAAGTTATCCACCATACAATGCGTAGTGCTGCTGAAACCTCACCACTTATCCATTCCATACCCATTAAACTTTGATAGTCTTGATACCCATGGTATTGGGATTGCTGAGTCCTCGTGGCTCACAGATTACTACAACAACAGTTGCAGGTACAGGTAAAGCGATGCTTTGACATGAGAGCAATGCTTGCTTGTTTCGGAGTTCTTCTGCTTCTTCTTCTTCGATCAAGGGATAGGTTTCCGGGTTGGGATCCTGGGATTAGCAGGGTGGATGTCGTTCTTCTTTTTTGTTTGTTTTCATCCATAGTCGGATCCTGCTCTGTATGACGATTGCTCTGTATTGATGTATTCATGTAATCATGTTGTAGCTTGTGGCAAGTGTAAGCATTTATCTTGTATTCTCATCTATTTAGTACATGGTATGTTCTAATGGTATCCACCTTGCTATGCGCTCGAAATGCGATTATGCCCCAATCATGAATTCATCATGTGATTGGGATAGAATCGCATCTTGGGCGCTATAGGGTGCTAACCACGTTGTCCTGCCGGTCATGGGCCAGGCCGAGGACCCCCAGCCAACCGAAGAATAGGCCATGTTTGCCATGAACCCCGACGTACTCAAGATGAAATCCTCCAAAGACTTGGTGCACACTTCAATACATGTCAGAATCATCAGCATGCGTATCCCTAGATGTAACCGACCTACATGTAACCCTAGGTACCTCATGTGCCTATATAAGCCGAGGGGTTTAATTCGTTGTCAGATCCCAGATTTGTCTCAAATCTGGTATGGTAAAATTTTCACAGGGAATTGAAAATTTTCTAGGAAATACCCATGGATGCCTAGGATTGCTTCTGATTGACTTTCATTTGTTGGATTGTTTGCTTAGAAGAGATAAAATCCAAATGCATCCAATAGTAACCTAGCAAACCTTGGTAGAAACCAACCCTTTTGAAATATTATTTGGGCACAAGGTTAACCTTACTAAGTCCCGAGAGTATTCAAGCCAAAATGATTTTCCAAGAATTGAGGTTGATTCATTTTGGAATCAATTCAAATCAAAGGGAAATTATTCAAAATGGCTTGGCAATTATTTTGGCAGGAAGATGAATTCCACTAGTCCAAACAATGACCTAGACCTTCTGCCATTTTTCTAAAATAGATTTGAAACATATTTGGTTTTGAAACAAAATTCTCAAATTCAAAAGGAAAATACAAGTTGCATAAATTATTTGTCCAAAATGGTCAAACAAAAGTTCACACATTCTCTATTGGAAGAAAATTCAAAGTCAAAACCTTTCTGAATTTACAAAACAGACAGAAAGAGAAAAAGAAGAAAAACAAAAACAGAAAAGAAGAAGAAAAAAGAAGGCCCAGCCGAGCCAACCAGCCAGGCCGAAGCCCACCTAAGTGTGACGCCTCGACTTAATCATGCACTAATCATACATGCAAATGTGCACGATCAAGATCAGAGACTCACAGGAAGATATCACAACACAAATCTAAACACAAATTAAAGTCATACAAGCTTTATATTACAAGCCACGGGCCTCGAGGGCTTGAATACAAACGAGTCAGTGGAAGCAACAATATCTGAGTACAAACATAATGTAAACAAGTCTGCCTTAAGAAGGCTAGCACAAACATCAACAACGATCGAAAAGGCAAGGCCTCCTACCCGTGAGTCTCCAAACTACTCCTGGTCATCGACGGTCTCCAGGTAGTAGTAGGCTCTGTCAGGGTAGTAGTAGTCGTCGGTGGTGGCATCTAGCTCCTGGGGTCCGTCATCTGATCGCAGCAATCGGGTATAGGGGAAAAGAAGTAGCAAAGCAACCGTGAGTACTCATCCAAAGTACTCGCAAGACTTACATCAAAACTATGCTAAGTACGCATCAGTATCAAAGGAATGGGGCTATATCTTTGGACTGAACTGCAGAAATGCCAGAAGAGAAGGGAAAGCCTAGCCTAGACTAGCATCTTGAAGCATCTTGCAGCATTAGATGAGTGCAGATTAGCATATTATAAAGTAGTAAGCATGCTGTAGTAACGCCCAGAGATCCTTCCTCAACTCCCTGCGAGGAAGCAATCCCGGAGCCATCATATCCATTTCACATCTCCGATAACCAGTTCTAGTTGTATAGATCGGGATACAACTCCGAGTGTCCATTACTGTGGACCAGCTATTCAAATAGATGAACTTACCTGCAGGGGTTCACAAACTTACCCAACACGCTCGATTAACTCCAACCGAACACACTTTCCTGGGTCATGCCCGACCTCGACTGATCGACAAGCCGTAGTCCTACCTAGGCTCAACAGAGAGGCCAGCATGCCGGTCAACACCCTAAGCACGCAGGAGCCTTGGTCCCATCGCCCTTTGCACTCCTACATGTTGCGCACGTGTCCTGGAGCAGACCCACATCCTAATACAAGCGCAGGTGGTTCCCGTCCAACCGAGCGCGTGCCACTCAATCGCTGACACCGAAAGAGCTTTTGGAGAATCGTATGACGTAGAGTGCCCATACTTATTCCCGCGTGGTGCTCAGTGCGAAAAGGCTAGAGGCCTACTTGGATCACATATCCAAACCGTTAGTGTCTTCAGAGCACGCGGAGATGATAAATGATCCACGATCTGTGGCCCCGTCGCCCTATCTCACGGACTTACGACAAGGGCTAAGAATGCCCGGCCATGCCCTGTAGTTATCTCGCGGGTACCCTCCAGGTCAACCAGACTCCACATCAGTCGTGGGTACCCTCATATTCAACCCGGCTCACAATAGACTATCGGGAACTCAGGTCCACCTCTACCGAAGTGGTAGCACTTGTCCCTCCAGTCCCCCAGAAACAGTAGGTCTCATGGGTTCCCGTCGGGGCCGACCCATCTTTAATATGGTACTGGGGGTAAAGTCAAAGTAACTGTGTGTCCATAACACCAAGGGGGAATCCGAGGAATCACCCTCGATAGATTCCACTTGATGTAACCGTCAAGGTGAAATTGGAGGAATCACCCTCGAGGGTTCACACTTGAGGTGTTGCACGACAGAGTCATTATCTAGAGTGGCGAAGGAGGAATCACCCTCGTAGACCACGACCGATTGACTACAATGCAGAGATCTCATAAGAAGTGCTATACGAGGTGTCACCCTCAGCACTCGGTAGTAACCCTGCAATGTCGTACAACTAAGGGGGTGTGATGTGATGTGTCAGGTTCTGGACGTCCATCACGTTGATCGAGTCATCTTGTAATCCAGTGGGGGCAACAGGGACAAGGTGAGGGGTCACTGATGGATCACACTAACCAACCTATACTATGCATATAGGATAAGCAAGTAAGGTACAAAAGCATGTCACAAAAGCAGGCTATGCATCAGAATAGGAGCAATCAATTACAGTAGCAAAATCTAATGCAAGCATGAGAGAGAAGGAATAGGGATATAGGAATGATCAAGGGGGGTTTACTTGTTTGGAAGTTGTGCAGACAGACTCGGACCCTCGACAGTGCACTAGTCGGTCACCAGATCAACAACGGTCTCGGGGTCTACCGGAGAAGGAGGGGGAAGAAACAATAGCATACAAATGCAACATAATGCATGGCATGACAGTAGGCTATGCTAGGGGTGACCTAACGCAGTGCTAAGTGTTATAGGAGGAGCGGGAAAATATCCGGGAATATTTTCCCGACTCCAGGTATTTATCGGTTAGACGATCCGGAGGGGAAGGCTCCAAGTTTTTTGTGTTAGAGGCATGTGACACGTATGTGGAGGGCATATTCAGATTCATCTTATTTTTTCTGATCAATTTTCATATATAATTTATTTTCATCGTAGTTACGGTTTTAATTTATATGATTTTTTAAGGTTTTAAACAATATTTTGAAAATTTTGGAATTAATTTAATTATTAAAAAGAAAAAAATTAACAGAAAAGGCTGGGTGCACCCGGTGCAGTACACCCAGCAGTGCACAGAGGGGCTGATTGGTGGGGCCAGTCAACTGCACACTCAGTAGTTGACTGGTCCATGTTGACCAGTCAAAGTGGGCGTCGGGACCCACCTGTCATTGACTTATCTTTTAATAACTCATTTTTATTTTTATTATTACTATCTTTTCTTTTTTTACAAGGGCGGGTCCACATGGCAGTGGCCCGAACCGGCCACAGCTGGGCTCGCGCGCATGGTCGCTCACAAAGGAGCGCCGACAGCCAGCTCATAGCGCGCCGAGGAAAAGGCAGGGCGCGACCCCGGAAGTGGCGGCCCTGGTGAGCGTGGGGAGTGGCGGGCGGACTCCAGCGCGTCAGAGGGAGCAGGGCGCGGCGGAGCGAGGCCACAAGCAGGGAGGTGTGGCGAGCAGCGGTCGGTGCGGTCGGGCTTGGCGGGGCGAGCGATGGCAGGTGGGACAACAGGGCGGGGGCGCGCGCCTAGGTGCGGCCCGGGAGCGGCGTGCGCACTAGGAGCTGCCGGCGTCGGCGGCATCACCGGGCAGCAGCATAGGCGACAGCACTAGAGCGCGGCGCGCGGGCTGGCGAAGGCGGCTCTCGGGACGACCACGAGCGGCAGCAGTGCAATAGGTAGCGGTAGCAGGCAGTAGGAGCAGAAGAAGCAAGCAGCACAAGCAACAAGCAACGACGTGCAAAGCAGTAACAATAGCAGCAGCAGCACACGGGCGTGGGTGATGTTGCTTGAAGCTACGTCGTTATTTCCCCAAAGAGGAAGGGATGATGTAGCACAGTAGCGGTAGGTATTCCCTCAGATATGAAACCAAGGTTATCGAACCAGTAGGAGAACCAAGCAACACAACGTAATCAACCTCTGCACACAGATAACAAATCCTCGCAACCCGACGTGTTAAAGGGGTTGTCAATCCCTTCCGGGGTACGGCGCCTCAAGATAGGCAAACGGACGTGAGATAATTTGTAGTAGATTGATAGATCGAGCGCCAAATAAAATAAATAGAAATAAAACGCAGAAAGGTATTTTTGTATTTTTGGTTTAATAGATCTGAAAAATAAATGCAAGGAAAAACTAGATCGCAAAGGCAAATATATGAGAAAGAGACCCGTGGGCCGTAGATTTCACTAGTGGCTTCTCTCGAGAAAAATAGCGAACGGTGGGTAAACAAATTACTGTTGGGCAATTGATAGAACTTCAAATAATCATGATGATATCCAGGCATCATGTCCAAGATTAGTAGACCGACTCCTGCCTGCATCTACTAGTATTACTCCACACATCAACCGCTATCCAGCATGCATCTAGTGTATTAAGTTCATGGAGAAACAAAGTAATGCAATAAGAACGATGACATGATGTAGACAAGATCTATCTATGTAGAGATAGACCCCATCGTTTTATCCTTAGTAGCAATGATACATACGTGTCGGTTTCCTTTCTGTCAGTGGGAGCTAGCACCGTAAGATTTAACCCACTACAAAGCACCTCTTCCCATGGCAAGATAAATAGACCAAGTTGGCCAAACAAAACCCAAATATCGGAGAAGAAATACGAGGCTATAAGAGATCATGCATATAAGAGATCAAAGAAACTCAAATAACTTTCATGGTTATAAAAGATATAACTGATCATAAATTCAAAGTTCATCAGATCCCAACAAACACACCGCAAAAAGAGTTACATCATATGGATATCCAAGAGACCATTGTATTGAGAATTCAGCGAGAGAGAGGAAGCCATCTAGCTACTAACTACGGACCCGAAGGTCTAGAAAGAACTACTCACGCATCATCGGAGAGGCACCAATGGAGGTGGTGAACCCCATCTGAGATGGTGTCTAGATTGGATCTAGTGGTTCTGGACTCTGCGGCGGCTAGATGAATATTCCGTCGACTCCCCTAGGGTTTTGGGAAAATTGGGGGTATTTACACTACCAAATAATACACTTCCGTGATGATACGTGTTTGTCACAGTAGGTCGCGTTTTTTGTCATGCATGTACATCCATGACAAATTTATGATAGAATCAAGATAGTCATACATCTTTGTCGTGAGAAGTGTTCCATGACATTACCAAAATTATCATCACGGAAGTGTCCACTTCCATGACGATAAATCGTCGTCCGCGAAGTGCTTTTCGTCAAGGGTGACCGACACGTGGCATCCACCGTAACGGAACGCCGTTAAGCTATCGGGTCGGGTTTTGGATCCGATAACACGTTATGACCCCGACCAATGGGGATTTTCCGTGTAAAATCATCATTGGCTGGAGGAGACACGTGTCGGTCGCGTTAGCACGGTGTCACTCATCCAATGGGCGAGACGCGCCTATGATATGTTGACACGTGGACCGTGGCCCAACTGAAGGCCCACAAGATTTTTTGCGGACCATAATGGGCCGACCGACTAAAGGCCCACGAGATTTTGTGGACCATAATGGGCTGGCGAGCTAAAGGCCCACAAGATTTTGCGAGCCATAATGGGCGGCCGGTAAAACCCACAAGATTTTTGTGTGCCATAATGGGCCTGCTCAGGTAAAGGCCCACAAGATTCTTGTAGATCATAATGGGTCGGCCCAGCTAAAGGCCCACGAGATTTCGCCGACATTAATGGGCAGGCCCAGCTGTAGGCCCACAAGATTTTGAGGACCCTAGTAGGCCGGCCCATTAACTGGCTGCCATGTTCTGGGCCAAATGCCGGCCCATATTTGATCCGGTCCATTAATGGCCTGCCACGCTCCGGGCCTAATAGTGGCCCATATGAGATCCGCCCGTTAAAGCCTACCATGTTACAGGCCAAATTACGGCCCAGATCAGGTCCAGCCCTTTAAGAGGCTTTGGGCTCAATTATGGCCCATATCAGATTCGGCCCGTCAACTGGACACTATGCTTTTGGGCCCACTTGCTAAAGGCCCACTTAGTAATTCGGCCTGATATTAGTTTTGGCCTGTTAAGGGCCCAATTAACATTTCGGCCCTATATTAATTTCGGCCTATTAAAAGCCCGTCATATAGTTTTTTTTACTGGGAAGCCCGTCATATAGTTGGGCCTAACTACGGCTCGGTTTGCATCCGGCCTGCTCGCAGCTGATATCTGATTGGGCCAAACAAGGACCGAGACAATTTTGGCCTATTAAAAGCCCGTGATTTGATTCGCACAATCATGGGCCGGGGTTCATTCGGTCTTTGCCGGCCCGTGAGCTGTTAAGACGCGTTTCGGGCCGAACCTACATCGTGATTGCATGACGCGGCGGATTATGTACCGTAATTTTGTGGTTTGGCTGGTTTCTTTGCGAAGACAGGATATATATACGATAAAATAACCGCAGCATCGTGAATAAGAAAAACCTAGACTATACAATAAAGAAATTACGGCATATTACATCCACTGGGCATCAAAGTTCGCCACTATGATAATAAAGCACAAGCAGACATCAGATTACATACACTGGGCATCAAAGATCGCCACTAGTGCAATAAACACGCCGACAAAATAATATACAAAACCGACAGCACTTCAATAGAGTTCAATAAAGGTTAGCCCTCTTTGAGGGAGCTGCGGTATAAGCGGTGAGCAAGATGATGAGGCTAGCGCTTGTTCAACACTTATATCTTCCTCACTCTAAAAGATAAACAAGCGAATGAGATGACATTTTTGCACATAAAAGTATCAATGCCGACAATTCATCACATTTCTTCTTGTGAATAAGGTGACACAGTTTAAAATTGCATTAACACAATATGGCATTGTTCAGGTCAAGACATGGCAGAAATGACATTGTGAAGGAGTTGGCGACTTCACGACACCTTTGGATTCTGGATCAAGAACTCATAAGTATCAATGGTTCGTGTCTTTGTCAATTTATACCATTTCAGATTGGCAAATAAAGAGACGGTTTAAATAATAGTAGAATGATATGACATTTTTCATAGTTAAGACATTGCAGAATATGACATTGTGTTGTAGTGGGTAGGTTCACCACACCACTGGATTACGGATGAAGAACAGAAGCATACATGAAGTGCAAAAGAAGATCACTTGCTCAGATAGTTTAATTTACATGGTATGAAGAAGGAACTTGGTTGTACAACTGAAAACTTAAATTGAGAAAGGACACACTTTTGTTTATGAACTACATAATAAACTTTAAACAAGCAATTTGATGCAAACACCAAAATAAACAGCTGTTGCAGTCATGCCTAACCAAATATATACAACAAAGTTTGAAGGCTTGCGATGGACAAACTTACATTATTGGTGAAGACGGGCTCTATAAAGGCCTTGTCCATGCTGATGGGGGGGGGGGGGGGTAATTCAAGAAGTTTACCACAGAATCTTCTTCAAAAGCATTGCCTTTATTCTACATTTTGTTAAGAGTAAATATAGATGTGATAATATACGAAAAAATGGAGAATATTTAAGATAAGATGAAGAGTGATGTTACATAACCAAGTAGCTATAAATGTAAGTGCAGCGATACAGGCAAGGTACAGCCAAGAGCAATGCACAGCTAAACTTCTTCAGTACCAACCTTATGGTAAGAGTAAATATAGATCTGATGTGTAGAAAATGGAGGGCAAAGGAAAATAAGCTGCAGAGTGATGGTACATGAACAACTACATGTCATTATAAGTACACTGATAAAGGACAACATGTACTTACTAGAACAATGCAGAGCTAAAAAAACATTGGCATTGGATATATTCTACACTAATGTAACCATTCATACAGATAAGATAATTTGGAGCGAACAATTGATAAGCAAGCTATCATGCATACTGCTGTCACATAATGAACTAGGTATGTATACAAGTACAATGATACAGGACAACAGGTACTAACAAGAGCAAAGCAGCGGGCAGCATATTTGCGATATCCTGTCGTTCTTATCAAACCCGAATTCTTCTTCGAGTAGATTTCCTGCAAAAAAGATCCATAAGGCACATGTGGAAAAGTAGAAGTTCAAATTGTCATGTGATTTCATAGACAGTACCTCATCCTGGGAACGAGACTAGTGCATAACAAGGTTTTTCCATTCAATGTCTTCTATATTTAGCACTGGGGACTTCACTGGGAATTCGTTTATAGACTTGCCATCAAAGTGTGATTTCCTCAGGTAACACCGATACTGTTGCAATGCTTCCTTGAAAAGCACAAGCAAGCTTTGCTCGTCATGACTATCCAGATTGACCCTCGCCTAGTTACAACAATGTAATGTAAATCATTGATGTGTTCAATCAGCAGAAAACAGGAAAATAATAACCATGAATAATAGCACTTACACGTAAGTTGGACAGGAAGATGTGAAAATGGTGTTTGTCTTCACAATAATCTTCCCATGATGGGAATATATGCACATAGTCCCTAACAACATTGAAAGCATTGTCTCTTAAACTGGGAATAAATGGAATGGGGTTCCAAACTGCAGGAATTGGCCGTCTCTGCAGTTGGGATAGGTCTTCGGCCGGTGGACTTGCGGTACTTTTTGCTGGAGTGGGATTTTTCTGTGGTACAGCTGGTGCTATGGCAAATGAAACCGGTATACCTTTTGCTGGAGTGCAGGTCCTGTGTGGTGGGGCTAGTGGTGTGGCCAAAGGAAGTATGGGTATAGTCTGCTGAGTCGGTCCTACGTTTTGTGTCACCGGGTTGTACAGCCAATATAAGTGGGGTCTTTGTCGATTTCTCCGGCACCACCACGTTTTTCAAGGACTTTCTTTGGTGCTCCTTCGGGTTCGGCAATCACCCTCTTCCTTTTGATGTCGATGCACAAGAACAACATTTGAGTGAAAAAACATGGTATGATGAAAGATGGAATATGTATTGATAATGGATGGGCATGGCATCTCGACATATATGATGAGTAAACTAAGCAGATGGTGGTGCAACAAAGTAGAAGAAATGCAAGACAACATATGCAAGATACCCGCAATCAATAAAACATTGCCAAATTAGAACATGCTCCTTGATGGGTGAACAGGACAGGCCATGTGCCTTTGACTCGTCGAGGTTAGAATAGTCATTAGGATCATATTCTGAACAAGAATCAACAGGTGGGGAGCGTATGAGTTTCATTGCATCTAGAATGGCACTCAATGCCTTGGTGCCAATTTTGTAAGTCATTGCGGTGTTCAGCTTCAAGAGTGGACTGCTGCTAGTGCGACACAAAGCAGCTACACAGATCATAGTGTAGATATAACCGGAAAACCGTAAGCATCAGAGTAAAATCAGCAAAGTGGAACTTGCTGGAATATATGTGCTAGTATTGCGATGCAGTTAGAAAGTCTTCAGATACCAGCTCTCTTCAAGTGAAGGTGCGGTAAGTTAATATCGATGTAACTCGAAAGGCGACACAGCTCCCGCATTTCCTTGCTATTCTTATAGGATTCAAGTGGGCAGGCCACTACAAATCCTATTCCTATGTTTACAAGATCCTCTGAATCAAAGAGGCTCAAAGTGTCCATCACAACCGACCGTATAGACCTCTACACCGCAAATGTCCCTGCTCATCTTCAAGACAAGGAACATATCAGACTACTATCATACTCCCTTAGTTCCAAAATATAAGTCTTGGTAGAGATTTCCACTATGGATCACATACGGATGTATCCAGATACATTTTAGAGTGTAGATTCACTCATTTTGCTCCATATGTAGTCCATGGTGGAATCTATACAAAGACTTGTATTTAGGAACGGAGAGAGTACATATTAAAGAAGAACGGAAGAGGAACATGGTAAAGAAGAGCAAGCAGATTTTGGATAATAAAATGTTGGTTGCGCATTGCCCACACATGATGAACCAGGCGCATTAAGAATGCAACTCCCGGCTGTCTCTCGACCATTTCAGGCGGTTGGATGAAGATCCCTCGTCTCCTAACCCTTCTTCTTCCTCGTCTCTGATTCTTCCCATACGAACACCAAGACGGGTCACGGGCCGGACCACCGCCCCCACCGCCTGTGTTCTTCCGCCACCCCACCCCGCCCCAACCCCCACCCGTGTCGAGTTTTCTTCGTTTCGAGGCCACACAACCACCGAGCCCCTTCGATCGCACCGCGAACTCAAGTAGCTCAAAAATCGATCGACCCAATTTTGAAATTTAGTCTATTGTGATTTAACTAGTGTGGAATATAAAAGGGGAAAACCATAAGCATTGGGAATATAGTGTTGAGCGTGCCATGGCGGATCTGAAGGTGCAAACCGGACAAAGGCAACTTTGCAACCAAGACAAGAAATCAGAGTAAAGTAGTGGCGATCTATTTTCTTGCTGCGATAAATAAGTTGAGCAGAATTTAAAGAGTACCGCCTCTGGTGCGGCTCCGTGTATGCATCTGCTGAGAATTTGACGGTGCTGCGGTAGCGATGGCTGTCGGCGGCATGGAAGCAGATCTAGGAGGGTAGACGGTGGCGGCGGGGCGCGGTGGACGAGACGGTCGTAGGAGCGGCACCGGCAAGGTGGACGACGGCGGGGATGAAGCGAGAGGACGGGATGCAAGGATCCTGGTCTGAAGCCGTGGATGAGAGAGGTCGATCTCTTGTAATGGACGGCGGCGTCGGGGTATCAGCTCCGGCATGGTGGAGGAGGACGACGGTGGATGGGGTGGCGGACGGCGGCGGACGGAGGAGGGTGGGGTGGAGAGGGTGTTTTGGCGCCCACGGAGTACGAATGGGGAAAAGGGAGGTAGAGAGGAAGGGGAACCATGTATTCAGGCGCTTGTCTCAAATGCGAGGAAATTTACAAACTTAGCCCCATTTCAAATTTCTACTACATCACAGCAACATTAGTCGGTTGGGGATAGGACGGTAATCTCGCATACACCGAATATTTGCCGACGAGAGTTTGTTTTTGGCGCCCACCGTGTATGAATATGAATTGGGGAGGGAGTCAATTTCGGCCGAGGACACACCATGTTTTGGCGTCCATCGTGTATGAATCCGGGTGAGAGGCGGTTACGTCACGTTTGGGTGAAATTACAAACCTACCCCTATCGAAACCTATAGAAATCCAGCAGATAGGCTTTGCGTGGCAGGGATAGGCAGTGGTGATTTCCATCTCGCATATTTTGGTTTTGGTGATTCTGCGACTTTCCCCGCTTCGTTCAAATTTTGCAGAGTGCACGTTTACCGTGCCAACTCAATCCGAATCCCGTATGTTTTCTATTTTTTTCGGGCGGGATCCATTTTCAATTGGAATTACATTCTATATACATCATTTTTTTATATATACTTTCAAAAGCACAACAAAGAATTCTGCTCCTTTATATGTATAATATGATTTACAAATACAACGATCTCGAAATCTTAAGGTTGAATTGAAAAAATTTAACCAAATTATTGTTCTACTAAAATGTATGGATCAAGAATATCTACATATTAAATAACATAGATGTGCGTGAATTCATATGAGTATGCATGTTTGATAGATCAATTTTGGTTCGAGTATGGATTACATGTATCATCATCTCGAATTCAAATATTTGAATCCCTTTTTTTTCACTCCTTTCACGCCCATCTCTCTCGCATGCATGCTCCTTCAGGTAGCTATCACTCTCTTTTCTCCAGCTCACCCACACGCTCACTTCATCTTTCTCATATCCTCGCAAACATGGTCTCTCGACGTATCCCTTGAGAAGCGTCACACTCTCCCTATCATTATACATTACACGGTTTTCATTATCTCTCACGTCTCTACTGTTCTCTGGTATCACTCGGTACCTAAGCTTTCTTTTTCACCACCACACACACAGTCTCCACTCGTCTTTCACTTTGTCTTTCTCTCTATGGGATTCTCTCACACACCCTATATGTCTCTACATATGACTCATACCACTAAAATTACTCTCTCTCTCTCTCTCTCTCTCTCTCTCCTGTAGACACAACATTTCTTGCGGTCTCCTTTTCGTCTCCATCCCAGACTGACATTATTCATTTGTTTAACGATCAGACAACCCCAACTACCGTCTCCTCTCTCTCTCTCACAGACACACACACACAACTCCTGCTTCCACTCCCCTTCACGACTACCGTCTCTCTCTCACACACACAAAACTCTCGCTTTCGCACCCCGACTCGTATTTCTCTCACAAACATTTATCGACTAGCTAGCCTCTAGATAGTTTTATACACCCTCTCACTCTTGCTTCCACCATCGCATACATGTCTCTCTCCCGCTCCTTGTATCTATGTATATTTTTCTTCCCTTCTTGAGACACGCCCTCTCGATCGTGCACACACACACTATCGCCTGATTTTAAGCTGATACCTATCGCACACACACTCTCCTTGTGTCTTTATCTCACATGCACTCCGTGCTCCTCCACTCTCCCTCTCTCTCACACACACATGGGCTTTTTGCAACAACTAGCAAGATGCCCATGCGTTGCATGGAACATCAAGATGCATTTGTATGAGTAGTTTATCTTGTGGGGGAAAAGGATGAACGAGGGAAGGCCTTATTTACAAATGTGGAGAGGGGTGTGGGTATCTTTTTGCAAAATTGCCATAGTTTCCTTCCTATCCGTCAGATATAGATCGGACGACCTATATTGCAGGATGGCAGGCACACGATCATCTCCGACAATGCTTGTTATCAGAGTAGGGATAGATTAGAGTTGGTGATGATGGTGGGCCTGCCATCCTGCAATGTAGGTCATCCGATTTATATCTGACGGATAGGAAGGAAAATATGGCAATTTACCCGCACTCTTCACCACATTTGCAGATAAGGCCTTCCCTCGTTCATCCTTTTCTCCCACAAGATCTTGATGTTCCATGCAACGCATGGGCATCTCGCTAGTAAGAGTAGAAATTAGACATATACCACTTCTCGAGTCTTGAAACCAACAACATTCCTCCCTTATCTCATCAAAACCGCCAAAGGAATATACTTTGAGTGAAACATAACATATTTTTAGTGATATACGTATTTCAAAACTAGACTTTTTTTCTATCAAATCGGTGAATATGTATTAATCTACTTTGATCGTGTGGAAACGCATTGGCACATTGCTAGTAGTTACTATAATTTTTGGACACCGCACAAACGGTGGAGTACATATCTGAAGAGAAGAGGCGACGCGCCTTGATCGGCCTCTCATTGTCTCGCACACATGAGTGTTACGTAAAGGCGGCGTTAACAAATAAACCCTAAAACCCTAGGTGCACGATTGCTGCATTCATGGTACCGGTACATGGTGGAGCACCTTTGTAGGAATAGTCACCATGTGATAATTTGATCCGTAGGAGTTGATGGTCGGGACCACAGTGAACGACTTGGAGCGCGGTGGCTCGCCATTGCGTCCAGTCAAGGCGCCCAGCGCCAGCGCACCTCGCCCGCATCCCTACGCCCAGCACCTCCTTTGGCTCGGGCAGGCGCCCAAACGGGCAGACGCCCGCAGCGCCCCGGCGCACGAATCGCCCATCGCCCATTTGGCCCTATGGGCCACTGACTAGGGGGTCCCACCCCCCAAAACGTTTAAAAAAAGATATATAAAAAAAGGAATTTAAAAAATAAATAAATAATAAATAATTAATAATAAAATTAATTAATTAATTAATTAATTAACTTAATTAATCCCGTTTAGTTAAACTAATTAAGCATGAATAAGTAAAATATATATTTAACCTAACTAATATGTTAGTTAGGGTGATGTGTCTTTGACAGACAGGACCCACACGTCAGTTTGACCCAGTCAACCCCCTATTGACTGCTGACGTCATGTCGACGTCAGCAAACACTGTTCTGGATAATGTTGAACCAAAATATTTAAATTAATCCTAAAATGATTTAAATCTTTTAAAAATCATATAAAATAAACCGTAGCTCAGATGAAAATACTTTCTACATGAAAGTTGCTCAGAACGACGAGACGAATCCAGATACGCAGCCTGTTCGTCTGCCACACACCCCTGACCTATCGAACTCGCAACTTTCCCCCTCCGGTTCCTCTGTCCAAAAACGCGAAACACCGGGAATACTTTCCCGGATGTTTCCCCCCTTCGCCGGTATCACCTACTACCGCGATTGGGCACACCTAGCATCACGCTTTGTCATGTCATGCATCGTCATGCATTTGTTTGCATTGTATTTATTGTTTCTCCCCCTCTTCTCTCGCTAGACACCGAGACCGACGCCGCTGCTACCACGACTACGGTGTTGACGACCCCTCCTTCTCGGCTGAGCTTCCAGGCAAGCCCCCCCCCCCTTGATCACCACATATCGCCTATTCTTCTCTATACTTCTTGCATTATAGTAGTGTAGCATGTTACTGCTTTCCGTTATTCCTATCCTGATGCATAGCCTATCCTTGCTACTACTGTTGTTACCTTTACCTGCAATCCTACATGCTTAGTATAGGATGCTAGTGTTTCATCAGTGGCCCTACATTCTTGTCCGTCTGCCATGCTATACTATCGGGCCGTGATCACTAGGGAGGTGATCACGGGTATATACTATATACTTTATACGTGATACATGTGGTCACTAAAGTCGGCTCGGCTCGTGGAGCACCCACGAGTGATTCACGGATTGGGGGCTGAAAGGACCTTTGTCCCAACGGCCCTCTGTGTGGATCTTTGTGGCGGAGCGACAGGGCAGGTTGAGACCACCTAGGAGATAGGTGGGCCTGGCCCTGTTCGGCGTTCGCAGATACTTAACACGCTTAACGAGATCTTGGTATTTGATCTGAGTCTGGCTACTGGCCTATACGCACTAACCAACTACGCGGGAACAGTTATGGGCACTCGACGTCGTGGTATCAGCCAAAGCCTTCATGACGTCAGCGACTGAGCGGCGCGCCGGGTTGGAACGTAAGCCTGCTCTTGTATTAAGGGGGCTAGTTCTGCTTCCGGCCGCGTTACATAGCGTCTTGGTGTGCTAAGGCGATGGGCCCTGACCCACTGTGCGCTTAGGTTTAGACCGGTGTCTTGACCTCTGTTGTGCCTAGGTGGGGCTGCGGCGTGTTGATCTTCAGCGGCCGGGCATGACCCAGAAAGTGTGTCCGCCAAATGGGATCAAGCGTGTTGGGTTATGTGGTGCACCCTCAGGAAGTTAATCTATTCGAATAGCCGTGATCTTGATAACAGAGCGATTTGGAGTTGTACCTTGACCTTATGACAACTAGAACCGGATACTTAATAAAACACACCCTTCCAAGTGCGGATACAACCCGGTGGTCTCTCTCTAACAGGGCTACGAGGAGAGGATCGCCGGGTAGGATTATGCTATGCGATGCTACTTGGAGGACTTCAGTCTACTCTCTTGTACATGCCGCAAGACGGAGGCTGCCAGAAGCGTAGTCTTCGACATGATTAGTTATCCCCCTCTTATTCTGGCATTCTGCAGTTCAGTCCACTGATATGGCCCTTTACACATATACCCATGCATATGTAGTGTAGCTCCTTGCTTGCGAGTACTTTGGATGAGTACTCATGGTTGCTTTTCTCCCTCTTTTCCCCTTTCCATTCTACCTGGTTGTCGCAACCAGATGCTGGAGCCCAGGAGCCAGATGCCACCGTAGACGACGACTCCTACTACACCAGAGGTGCCTACTACTACGTGCAGCCCGCTGACGACGACCAGGAGTAGTTTAGGAGGATCCCAGGCAGGAGGCCTGCGCCTCTTTCGATCTGTATCCCAGTTTGTGCTAGCCTTCTTAAGGCAAACTTGTTTAACTTATGTCGATACTCAGATATTGATGCTTCCGCTGACTCATCTATGATCGAGCACTTGTATTCGAGCCCTCGAGGCCCCTGGCTTGTATTATGATGCTTTTATGACTTATTTATGTTTTTAGAGTTGTGTTGTGATATCTTCCCATGAGTCCCTGATCTCAATCGTACACGTTTGCGTGCATGATTAGTGTATGATTGAATCGGGGGCGTCACAAGTTGGTATCAGAGCCGACTGCCTGTAGGAATCTCCCTTCCACACTCCTTGGCCGAAGTCGAGTCTAGACATTGCAAAACTTTTACTGACATTGCTGTGTGGCTTACGGGCCCACGTCGCCATTGGGTGGCATTAGGATCTTTTATTCCTCGTCTATACTCTGGGACTCTTATCTCTCTTCTACTCGGGTTAAACGATTTTACTAACTCTGACTCTAGGTTCTTGATAATACTTTCTTCTGGAGAGCCCCTTATTACAGATGATCGCCTGCTGCACCCGAAGTTTCTGAAGATGCTATTCGATGTTTTACCAAGACACTTGTGCCCACCGCCTTTGTAAATTCACTACCACCGAGACATCCTTAGGGATAAATACATACACTTGCCGTTCTTACTTCTATTCCCAGTTGATCTTGTTATTGCAAGATACCTTGAAATCCTTTCTATTGTTTTGAGAATATTTTGTGCTTACTGCCTTGCAGTTCCTTGCCACCTGAATACCCCTACGGATAATTTCTCGCCCTTATCAAGTATCCGTTCATCCCCAGTTTTTCATGTGTTTTACAATGGTCTTCGAAATACTGTTCGATCCTCCAAAAATCCTTAGTAGCTTATTGCTCTACAATACTTGTCTGCTTGCATTATGGATGCTTTCCCTATGTCTGACAATACTCGTTAGTATCTTTAGGCACCGTCATTTTGACCATATTGATTCAACATGAGTGTGAATGCACACAATCATCAGTTGATCCTTTTAAATTATCTTTCCGGCTCAGACATCATTTTAAACATGAGCTGGATCTCGACCAATCAAATTGCCATCGATTGTACCCCTAAGGCTATTCAACTTATCCGTCCGTAATCGGAGCATTGCTTCGATCCCTTGTCTTGGAATTCATAATTCCTTTGCAATTGAGCTTTGAAGTAGTCAGTTGTTTCTATCATCGATCTCCTTGCATGCTTTCTTCTTCTGGTTGAGTACCGATGCTCACATCAGATCCCTTATGGACCACCAGATCCTTTGTTGAATTTTATCCGACAGTGTCCTTCATAATTAATCACCTTGTGTGTTTTTTCTCCGATACATAATGCCTTTGGTAAATTGTATCCTCTCCTTTTTTTCAACCATGCTCTACTTTCGAGCTGGTGATATTTACTCTTGAAGCTTGTGGTATATGTTTCGAAGATGCCCCGTTGGGTTGAACCTATACCTTCTCTAAAACCGTGTGAACCCAAAAGTTTTCACGAGTCATACTCTTCTGGTGCTTCGCTAGATAAAATTTCAACACTGTAACTTTTTCGAAGACAAGAAGTGAATGAAAGGTTATGCATTAAAGAAGTGGGAGTCGACCTTGAACTTTGTGTTCATGCCCATGGACCCGATGTGGAACTTATCATGGAAGCTACTTGTAGTAATAACTATTTCCTTGATATAATATCCTTTGGTATCGGTGAATTGATCCTTGGCAATCGTGGTTTCGACCATATGTTCTTCTTAGATCCCATTTCTCGAGCAAGTTTAAGCACTTGTCTTCTGTGGATCAATACACCATTCCAACCTTTACTTTGATCTTTCGTCGAGTATTACCCCTGGTATCTCGAGATTATCTTGGAACTGCATAACTTCTTATGAGTTCTTCATCTAGTACTACATTCTCACTGATTACAATTTTTCATGGACCCTGAGTTATTAAACACTCAAAGACACCGATAACTGAACCGAGTCCGCACTACGGTTCAACAACTTTTAAGTAATCTTATTTAAGTACGACTTTGTATCCGATCAAGTCATTCCTAGCCTGATCGGTTATATAATTATCATGCTAAATTTTAACTGTGCCACCCGGTCCTTATTATCGGAACACAGCTTTCGACTATGAGCTAAGCGTACGTCGATTTCCTCATCTTATCGTTTCACCTCAAACCACACACTTTGATTCCGATTTTGTGTCGTATATGTGGTTCCAATAATATTTCATTGCATCAGTCCTTTTGCTTGATGCAGTCGTTGTTCAATTGCCTCTCCGTGGAGCCGCTCGACAAAAATTGTCGTGATCATCATCAACATTTTTGACTCCTTCTAGGATATCGATCGAATTCATGATGATAAGTGCCATCCTCGTTCCTTGGTAACTTGATTTACCATCGACTACATCCTTACCTTCCTTTTATCACAAACTTGTTCCAGCTTATGGATGCAATTTGCTATCCAGCTTGTATTATGTTCTACCTTGAAGTATTACCATCTTTTATGTCAAGAATGTCATGAGGATTACTCCACCTCTTAAGAATTCTTGGTATGGTGATACTTCTCACCATCACCATTCTTTCTTGGTCCCCGTGCTGGTTCCAAGAAGTGAACGGTACTGTTTGGATTCTGCCCTTCTAGCAACCCTATTGCTTTGAAGTTAATGGTCGGCCGTTCATTCTTGGACTATTGATTATTGAATCACCATTCTGATATTGGTCGTGCAACCCAACCCATATTTCGGGCGCACCTTTCAATCAATGTTTAATTTTGTATGTTTTCCTCGAGCATACCTCATTATATCATTTGATCTGAAAAATGTGATCTCCTTGTTCAAATAATTGTGGAAATCCATCTTTTGGAAATCCCAATGAATTGTCGCGGAGTTCATCAACCACCTCCTCATCCTCTCCTTGGTTTAATGATGAACTCATGATTCAGAACTTGCTTCCATAGTTAATTTCCCGAGAATCTTGCAACTCCATCACGTCAAATTGAGTTGCACCCTTCCTTCTCAGGCATCACGAGTCTGAGGTATCCTGACACCAATCTGATCCAAATCTTGGGTCAGATATGATGGTTTGAACATATTTCCAGGAGTTTTAACATTGGTCTTTATATGACCCGGTAAGGTGATGTCATGCCTAGCACACCGGTGGGGAACCCATTGTTATAATACCCCTCTTTTCAAAGAAGGATTAGCCATTCTTCCATAAGGAAATTGTAAGACTTATTTTATAAGATGTTCCTGATGGATCCTTTGTGAATACAAAGTCCGACCTTTGCTCGCAAACCATGTCAAGCTATCTTGAAGCATGTCCATGGTACTCCGATTTTCAACAAAAACATTTGAAGCCCAATGCTAAAAGTTTCCTGCTCGATTATCCAAACACCGCTGTATGGGTATGGTCATCAAATTCCTCTCCCCTTACCTAAATGGTTATCCACTCTATATCCTCTCATGGATATCTTGCTCTGCTTGTCCATGGGAAGGATATGCCCCCGAAATGTGTTTAAACACATTTTTCATTTCCATTGTTCTGTTTAACCTGATGATCACATTTTCCTTTTCATTGGTTTGTTTGACCTTTCTTGTGATCTATATAAACTAAGCAGTAATAATTCACTGCTTATGTAAACACCTCGGTGTACACCTCTGTCAGTGAGACCCTGTTTCTATTGTTGATGACATTCCGGTAACCACCGATGGATGAGAACTTTGCCTATTGGTCCGTCTCATTCAACGAGCAGGAAAAATGGTTCTCTTCGTCCCTCGCCCTTGGTACCGATGTTGTTGCCAACATAACTGACAGGCTACCCTCTGACATGCCTTACTTACATGATCGTGCAAGGCGTCACCGCCCTTCCTACTTTTACCCCACATGGTGGGCCCATAACCCACAGTTCCACAGGATCGAAACCTGACTCTCCTATACCCCTATACCCAAGGTTGTTCCTCACGCGTGGCCTCTTATGTAATTCATGAGCCACCTTCCAAGAGATCTCAACTTTGGCATCAGACGCAATACTTATTCTTGTTGCTCCGAACCCCTTTCACCTTCTGATTAGGCCATCGAACGATTGCTTACCATTGGAAACTTCTCATGGTACCTTCTTACTTTACTCTCGATAATTTCTTAAGTATCTATCCGAGAGTTACTTTCTACCACATTCCCTGAGTTATCTGCCAGATAGTTGACCTTGAAGGTCCGTTCTTCAGAAGTTACCCCTTATCATTATCGTGTGTACGATGGAGTTCCTGAAGAAAGGACGACAACCTCATCATGATGCATTGATGCATAGGAATGAAGACATCAGTGCTATGGATCGACCACTTCGAGAAGAGCAACCAAGACCGAGAAGAATCGTTAGAATTTCGTAACCTATTCTTCCCCCTTACTCCCCTCTTAAATCTCGGGACGAGATTTCTTGTAGTGGAGGAGAATTGTGACGCCCGGATAATCAAGCTACAATAACCTCTGCTAATGATGCCACGTCACCACTCTTACTGTTATTAACCTCGCAATGATTCGAAGCCGTTTCAAATTTAAATTCTAAATATAGGCAAACGACAAAAGTTTTCAAATTATTAAACAAAAATGTTCGGTGTGTGACAAATATTGCTATGGTAATTATTTTGAAGTAAACATAATTTTACAAAATACCTAAATGCCCTAAACTAAATAAAACAGAAAAAAGAAATAAATAAAAGAAAGGGGAAAAGACAAAAAAAATAAGAATAGAAAGAGAAACCCCCTGCCCCCTGGGCTTCGGCCCGGCAGGCCGCAAGCCCCCCTCCTTGGGCCTCAGCCCACCAGGCCCAACCAGCCACCCCCTACCCTTATCCACTCACTCCCTCCCGAAACCCTAACCACCCCACACTCCCCCCCCCACTCGCTCTCCCCCTCCTCCCCGATCCAGATCGGATCGAGGGGAACGAACCACCCCGCCTCCCCGGACCGCCGCGCCCTCGCCGTTGGGCGCCGCCCGGCCACGGAACTCCGCGCCACCTCACTGGCCTCCTCCTCCTCCCCACGCCGGACCTCCTCGTCCTCTTCTCCAGCCATGCTCGGACGCCAACGCCGCTCGCCGTCGCCGCCACCTCGCCCACGTCGTTGATCTGCCTCGCCGGACCTCCCCGAGCCCACTGCCTTTGCCCTATAGCCCCACGGTGAGGCCCCTGGCCTCTCCCTCTCTCCCCGTCGTCGTGGTCGCCGTTCTCTGCGCGCGCACGCGCTCATGGCCGTGGCCTCGTCACCCCTCGTTCTCTGTTGTCGACGTTGTTCCCCGCGCCCCGTCGCGGTTCCCCATGCGCCCGCGCCAGCTCAGCGGCGACCGCGCCCGCGCCGTGCTCCTCCCCTTTTGCCCCGCCGTGGCCTTGCCACTGCCACGCCGGCGAACCCCCCCTCTCGCCGTGGCCCCGACTGGTTGCATCCGGTCAGGCGCCCAGCCCAGCGCACCTCGACGCAGCCCCCGGCGCCCCAGCGCCTCCTTTGGCGCGGGCAGGCGCCCAAACGGGCTGACGCCCGCAGCGCCCCTGCGCCCGAATCGCCCAGCGCCCATTTGGCCCTATGGGCCACTGACTAGGGGGTCCCACCCCCCAAAACGTTTAAAAAAAGATATATAAAAAAGGATTTTAAAAAATATATATTAAATAAATAAATAATAATAAAATTAATTAATTAATTAGTTAACTAAATAATTAACTTAATTAATCCCGTTTAGTTAAACTAATTAAACATGAATAACCTAAAATATGTAATTAACCTAACTAATCTGTTAGTTAGGGTGATGTGTCTATGACAGACGGGACCCACACATCAGTTTGACCCAGTCAACCCCTATTGATCTTGACGTCATGTCGACGCCAAGAACACTGCTGCTCGATAATGTTGAACTAAAATATTTAAATTAATCCTAAAATGATTTAAATCTTTTAAAAATCATATAAAATAAACCGTAACTCAGATGAAAATACTTTCTACATGAAAGTTGCTCAGAACAACGAGACGAATCCGGATACGCAGCCCATTCATCCGCCACACACCCCTAACCTATCGAACTCGCAACTTTCCCCCTCCGGTTCCTCTGTCCAAAAACGCGAAACACCGGGAATACTTTCCCGGATGTTTCCCCCCTTCGCCGGTATCACCTACTACCGCAATTGGGCACACCTAGCATCACGCTTTGTCATGTCATGCATCGTCATGCATTTGTTTTGCATTGTATTTATTGTTTCTCCCCCCTCTTCTCTCGCTAGACACCGAGACCGATGCCGCCGCTACCCAGTACGACTACGGTGTTGCCGACCCCTCCTTCTCGGCTGAGCTTCCAGGCAAGCCCCCCCCCCTTGATCACCAGATATCGCCTATTCTTCTCTATACTGCTTGCATTAGAGTAGTGTAGTATGTTACTGCTTTCCGTTATTCCTATCCTGATGCATAGCCTGTCCTTGCTACTCATTGTTACCTTTACCTGCAATCCTACATGCTTAGTATAGGATGCTAGTGTTTCATCAGTGGCCCTACATTCTTGTCCGCCTGCCATGCTATACTATCGGGCCGTGATCACTAGGGAGGTGATCACGGGTATACACTATATACTTTATACATGATACATGTGGTGATTAAAGTCGGGCCGGCTCGTGGAGCACCCGCGAGTGATTCACAGATTGGGGGCTGAAAGGACCTTTGTCCCAACGGCCCTCTGAGTGGATCTTTGTGGCGGAGCGACAGGCGAGTTGAGACCACCTAGGAGAGAGGTGGGCCTGGCCTGTTCGGGCGTTCGTGGATACTTAACACGCTTAACAAGATCTTGGTATTTGATCTGAGTCCGCTCTTTGGCCTATACGCACTAACCAACTACGCGGGAACAGTTATGGGCACTCGACGTCGTGGTATCAGCCGAAGCCTTCGTGACGTCAGCGACTGAGCGGCGCACGCCGGATCGGAACGTAAGCTTGCTCTTGTATTAAGGGGGCTAGTTCTGCTTCCGGCCGCTTTCGCAACGTGCATGTGTGCTAAGGGCGATGGGCCCAGACCCCTGTGTGCTTAGGTTTAGACCGGCGTGCTGACCTCTCTGTTGTGCCTAGGTGGGGCTGCGACGTGTTGATCTCCCGCGGCCGGGCATGACCCTGGAAAGTGTGTCCGGCCAAATGGGATCAAGCGTGTTGGGTTATGTGGTGCACCCCTGTAGGGAAGTTAATCTATTTGAATAGCCGTGATCTTCGGTAACAGGACGACTTGGAGTTGTACCTTGACCTTATGACAACTAGAACCGGATACTTAATAAAACACACCCTTCCAAGTGCCAGATACAACCCGGTGGTCTCTCTCTAACAGGGCTACGAGGAGAGGATCGCCGGGTAGGATTATGCTATGCGATGCTACTTGGAGGACTTCAGTCTACTCTCTTCTACATGTTTGCAAGGCGGAGGCTGCCGAGCGTAGTCTTCGACAGGATTAGTTATCCCCCTCTTATTCTGGCATTCTGCAGTTCAGTCCACTGATATGGCCCTTTAGACTTATACCCATGCATATGTAGTGTAGATCCTTGCTTGTGAGTACTTTGGATGAGTACTCACGGTTGCTTTTCTCCCTCTTTTCCCCCTTTCCATTCTACCTGGTTGTCGCAACCAGATGCTGGAGCCCAGGAGCTAGACGCCACCATCGACGACGACTCCTACTACACCGGAGGTGCCTACTACTACGTGCAGCCCGCTGACGATGACCAGGAGTAGTTTAGGAGGATCCCAGGCAGGAGGCTTGCGCCTCTTTCGATCTGTATCCCAGTTTGTGCTAGCCTTCTTAAGGCAAACTTGTTTAACTTATGTCGGTACTCAGATATTGATGCTTCCGCTGACTCGTCTATGATCGAGCACTTGTATTCGAGCCCTCAATGCCCCTGGCTTGTATTATGATGCTTGTATGACTTATTTATGTTTTTAGAGTTGTGTTGTGATATCTTCCCGTGAGTCCCTGATCTCGATCGTACACGTTTGCGTGCATGTTTTGTGTACTTTTGAATCGGGGGCGTCACACGCTCATTGTTAATCAACCCCCGCATACGCTCACTGTTCATCCCGGATGCAGATCGATCGGCTTCGATTAGCAGCGATGGCGAAGGAATCGCTTCGATCGGGTTTAGTTAACAGCCATCGATCGATCGCCGGGTTCAAGAACGCGTAGCCTGCGGTCTGTCGCCGGATTCGATTAGAGCCCAACGCCTCGCTCGAGTTCGATTAGAGCCAACGCTCGCACACGCAGCGTCACGTGTCACGAGAAAGCAGCGCATCGCTTCGGCCCCGGACCTCCCACCGTAACCGGAACTCCCGAAATTTTCATCCCCTCGCTTCTACCACGGTTTTTCCGTCATGGATGGCCCAAAGAATGTCATGCAAGCGCCTCCGGCCCGCCTGTGACGAAAGGCCCATTTTCTGTCATGATTTTTTGTCATAGAAGTAGGAGCCCACCACATCTATGATGATACCGGGTTTTGTCACAATTATCGTCATAGAAGTGTCATATGTATGGCAGAAAAAAAATTGTTCAGCCCAAAATGTCACGGATGTGTCTTTTTTTGTAGTATTATAGAGCAAAGAGGCGGTCCGGGGGGCACCCGAGGTGGGCACGACCCACCGGTAGCGCTGGCCTCTGGCGCTCGCCTGGGTTGTGCCCCCTGGCACCCCCAGGCACAGCCAAGGCCCATTATGTTCCTTCTGGTCCAAAAAAAATCTTCGTGAAGTTTCGTTGCATTTCGACTCCGTCTAATATTGATTTCCTGCGACGTAAAAAACATGCGAAAAACAAGAATCGGCACTTGGCAATCAAATAGGTTAGTACCAAAAAATGATATAAAATGATTATAAAACATCCAAGATTGATAACATAACAGCATGGAACAATAAAAAATTATGGATATGTTGGAGATGTATCAGCATCCCCAAGCTTAACTCCTAGTCGTCCTCAAGTAGGTAAGTGATGAAAACATAATTTTTGATGTGGAATGCTGCCTAACATGTCATATCATATTCCTTTCTTTATAGCATTGACAATTGGACTTTCATGTGATTCAAAGCAATAGCCTAGTTTTGATATAATAATTTAGATACTCAAGGATATCAACAAGCAACCAAGTCTTTCAAAATATCAATGCTAAAATAAGTGATCCCTAGCCCATCATGCTCAATCATTGATCCATTCATGAAACACACCCGCATATTAGCTACACCCAATACTCAAGTACGATCATATTGCCTCCTAGTTGGTGCTTTTATAAGAGAAGATGGAGACTCAAAAATAAAAATTGCATAAAGTAAAAGAAAGGCCCTTCGCAGAGGGAAGTAGGGATTTTTAGAGGTGCTAGAGCTCAAAGCGAAAAATTAGAGATAAAAACATTTTGGGAGGTGTATCCATCCCACCAACGAAAATGACTTAGAGTTCCCAACACTTTCCATGCTAGATATATCATAGGCGGTTCCCAAACAGAAAATAAAGTTTATTCATTTTTCCACCATACTTTCACTTTCCATGGCTAGCCGTATCCACGGTTGCCCACCATACCAACACTTTCCAAGGAATTTATTATTTGACAACATAAAGTAAATTCATTTTTGCATTTCGGGACTGGGCATCCATAAAACCTTTACCTTACTCTCGTGCAATGACAAGTGAATAAACACTCATCATGAGAATAACACATCCAACATGGAAAATATTAGCCACCCCTCACCGCTCCGCGAACGAAACAAACACACAAAAGAGAAGTTTATTTTGAAAATTAGAGATGGCACATGCAAATTTGCTTAGAACGGCAAAAGAATACCACATATAGGTGGTAGATATAGTGGACTCATGTGGCAAAACCGGTTTAAAGGATTTTGGATGCACAAGTAGAGATCATACTTGGTGCAAAATGAAGGCTAGCAAAAGATTGAGAAGCGACCAACCATGAAATGAATAATCTCATAACAGAGCATTAAGCATAAATAACACCGTATAATGCACGATAATTAGGATATAATTTCATTGCATAACTATTGACTTTCGTGCTTGCATAGGGAATCACAAACCTTAATACCAATATTCTTACTAGAGCATAATTGCTCATCAACATAACTCACATATCACATCATCATATCTCAAAACTATTACTAACAATCAAGTTTATTTTGTCCAATGATCTTCATGTAAGTTTTTATTATATCCTTCTTGGATATCTATCACTTTGGGACTAATTTTCATGTGTTGCTTTTTATAAGCTCAAACAAATATAAGTGAAGATCATACGCATATTTTTCTTTCTCCCAAAATAATTTAAGTGAAGTAAGACATAATTTCTTAAAAAATTTACTACCTCTCAATTAAATCTAAGTTAAGAAAGAGATCATTTCTTCAAAAATACTAAAGCACACCGTGCTCAAAAAGATATAAGTGAAGCACTAGAGCATGTCCATAGCTCATAAAAATTTAAGTGAAGCATAGAGAGCAATTCTAACAAGTCATGATATAATTTTGGCTCTCTAAAATAAGTGTGTCCAGCAAGGATTGATGACTTAAAACACAAAATAAAACAAGCAAAGACTCATATCATACAAGACGCTCCAAGAAAAACACATATCATGTGATGAACAAAAATATAGCTTCGAGTAAAATACCGATGGTCGTTAGAAGAAAGAGGGGATGCCACTCGGGGGCATCCCCAAGCTTAGTTGGTTGCTCATTTTTGGATAATAGCTTGGGATGCCGGGGCATCCCCAAGCTTAGTCTCTTCTACCCTTCCTTCATCCATCGTAAGATAACCCAAAACATGAAAACTTCAATCACACAAAACTCAACAAAACCTTCGTGAGATCCGTTAGTATAAGAAAGCAAACCGCTACTACAAGTACTATATAAAACCAATTCATATTTTGTTTTTGCATTATATCTACTGTATTCCAACTTTTATGTAGCAAAAACTCATCAAAGAAAACCATAGAGCCATCAAAATAAGCACACAACACAAAGAAAACACAATCTGTCAAAACAGAACTGTCTGTAGCAATCTGACTTTTTCGAATACTTATGTAACTCCAAAAATTCTGAAAAATAGGACAACCAGGGTAATTTGTTTATTAATCTTATGCAAAAAGAATTGGCATTTTATCACGTTCTGGTGATTTTTAACAATTGTTTTCGTGAGCGCATAAGTTTCTGTTTTTCAGCAAGATCAAACAACTATCACCCAAGAAGATCCTATCGGTTCTACTTGGCACAAACACTAATTAAAACACAAAAAACACAATCATACCAGTAGCATAATTGTGCTAACACACAAGAACAGAAAGCAAAAAGAAAAAATAAAATTTATTCATTGGGTTGCCTCCCAACAAGCGCTATAGTTTTACGCCCTTAGCTAGGCATAAAGCAAGGATCTAAGTATTGTCATGTTTGGTTCGAGATCCATAAGATGCCCTCATGATTGATTCATAAGGTGGATTAATTATTTTTCTAGGAAAGTGTTCCATACCCTTCCTCAAAGGAAATTGGAACTTAATATTGCCCTCTTTCATATCAATCACGGCATAGATAGTGCGTAAAAACAGTCTACCAAGAATAATTGGACAAGACGGATTGCAATCAATATCAAGAACAATAAAAACTATGGGAGCATAATTCCTATTTCCAAGAATAAGAACATCATTAATTCTTCCCATAGGCTTTTTAATAGTAGAATCCGCCAAGTGCAAATTCGAAGAACATTCTTCAAGATTGGTAAGTCCAAACACATCACATAAAGATTTCTGAATTGTAGAAACACTAGCACCCAAGTCACACAAAGCAAACCACTCATAATTTTTAATCATGACTTTGATAGTAGGTTCCCATTCATCATGCAATTTTCTAGGAATTGATACTTCTAGTTCCAATTTTTCTTCAAAAGCTTTCATCATAGCATCAACAATACGTTTAGTAAAAGCTTTATTTTGTTCATAAGCATGGGATGAATTTATCATGGATTGCAACAAATAAATACAATCAATCAAAGAGCAACTATCATAATTAAAGTCTTTGTAATCCAAAAGAATGGGCACATCACTAGCTAAAGTTTTGACCTCTCCAAAACCAATTTCATCAATTTTCTCAACAAGATTTTCACCCTCCGAAATATTGGGATGCCTTCTACCTAAAGTTGACTCTTCTCCAGTCCCTTTTTCATCAATTTTACCTTTACTAAACAAGGAATCAATAGAAGAAACACCAATCATTTTAAGATATTCATCACTTTTACGAAGAAATCACTAGAAAACTCTTTTTATAAAAATTCTCTTTTAGCTCTAAGCATAGTGGTTCTTTTCTTACTTTCATCCATAGAAACATAAAGAGCTTTAATTGATTCATCAACCTTAGGCACAAAAATTTTCATCTTGAGATTTTCCACATCATGAGCAATTCTATCAACGCTTCTAGACAAATAATCATCAATCTTATTCAACTTTTCTTCTATGGAAGTGTTGAAAACTTTTTGCATGTTGATAAATCCTTCAATATTATTCTCAAGATCAGAGGTGTTCCTATTATTATTATAAGATTGATTTCCATAGGAATTACCATAATTATTAGGGGAATTACTAGGAAAAGGCCTAGGATTAAAATTACCTCTATAAGCATTATTGTTGAAATTATTTCGAGAGATAAAATTCACATCTATGGCATCACTATTTTGCTCAATCAAAGTAGATAAAGGCATATAATTAAAATCAATAGGAGCACTTTTACTATCAAGAAATTTCATAAGAGCATCAACTTTTTCACTCAAAGAAGAAATTCTTCAACCGAATTAACTTTTTTACTAGTAGGAGCCCTTTCGGTATGCCATTATGAATAATTTGCCTTGATATTATCAAGTAATTTGGTGGCTTCAGCCAAATTAATTTCCATAAAAGTACCACCCGCGGCGGAATCTAAAAGATTATGAGAAACTAAATTCAATCCCGCATAAAGTTTTTGTATGATCATCCAAAGATTTAACCCATGAGTTGGGCAATTTCTTAGCATCATTTTTATCCTTTCCCAAGATTCTGTAACATGCTCATGTTCAAGTTGCTTGAAATTCATGATCTGGGTTCTAAGGGAAATATTTTTTCCGGGAGGAAAATACTTAGTGATAAAAGCATCTTTGCACTTATTCCATGAATTGATACTATTGCGAGCAAAAGAAGAAAACCAAATTTTTGCAGAATCATGCAAAGAAAATGGAAATAATTTCATCTTTGCCACATCACTGTCCACATCTTTTTTCTTTTGCATATCGCATAATTCCACGAAGGTATTAAGATGGGATGCGACATCCTCATTAGGAGTACCAGAAAATTGATCTTTCATAACAAGATTCAGCAAAGCAGTATTAATATCACAAGACTCCGCACTAGTGGTGGGAGGAGAAATCGGAGTGCCAATAAAATCATTGTTGTCGGTATTTGAGAAATCACATAACTTGGTGTTCTCTTGAGTCATGATGACCGCACAACAATATTGCACTCAAAAACAGGACCGGCAAGAAAATGGCGAACGAAAAAAGAGAGGCGAATAAAACAGAAAAATTTTGTGAAGTGGGGGAGAGGAAAACGAGAGGCAAATGACAAATAATGTAAATTGCAAGGAGATGAGATTTGTGATTAGGAACCTGGTATATGTTGAAGATCCTCATCGGCAACAGCGCCAGCAATTCCTTTTGATGTCGCTTGAAGCTACGTCGGTATTTCCCCAAAGAGGAAGGGATGATGCAGCACAGCGGCGGTAGGTATTTCCCTCAGATATGAAACCAAGGTTATCGAACTAATAGGAGAACCAAGCAACACAACATAAACAGCCCCTGCACACAGATAACCAATCCTCCCAACCCGACGTGTTAAAGGGGTTGTCAATCCCTTCCGGGGTACGACGCCTCAAGATAGGCAAACGGACGTGACATAATTTGTAGTAGATTGATAGATCGAACGCCATATAAAATAAATAGAAATAGAACACATCAAGATATTTTTATATTTTTGGTTTAATAGATCTGAAAATAAATGCAAGGAAAAAGTAGATCGCAAAGGCAAATATATGAGAAAGAGACCCCGGGGCAGTCGATTTCACTAGTGGCTTCTCTCGAGAAAAATAGCAAACGCTCGGTAAACAAATTACTGTTGGGCAATTGATAGAAATTCAAATAATCATGATGATTTCCAGGCAATGATCATTATATAGGCATCACGTCCAAGATTAGTAGACCGACTCCTGCCTGCATCTACTACTATTACTCCACACATTGACTGCTATCCAGCATGCATCTAGTGTATTAACTTCATGGAGAAACGGAGTGATGCAATAAGAACAATGACATGATGTAGACAAGATCTATATATGTAGAGATAGACACCGTCGTTTTATCCTTGGTAGCAACGATACATACGTGTCGGTTCCCTTTCTGTCACTAGGATCAAGCACCGTAAGATCGAACCCACTACAAAGCACCTCTTCCCATTGCAAGATAAATAGATCAAGTTGGCCAAACAAAGCCCAAATATCGGAGAAGAAATACGAGGCTATAAGAGATCATGCATATAAGAGATCAAAGAAACTCAAATAACTTTCATGGATATAAAAGAGATAACTGATCAGAAACTCAAAGTTCATCAGATCCCAACAAACACACCGCAAAAAGAGTTACATCATATGGATCTCCAAGAGACCATTGTATTGAGAATTCAGCGAGAGAGAGGAAGCCATCTAGCTACTAACTATGGACCCGAAGGTCTACAAAGAACTACTCACGCATCATCGGAGAGGCACCAATGGAGGTGGTGAACCCCATCCGAGATGGTGTCTAGATTGGATCTGGTGGTTCTAGACTCTGCAGTGGCTAGATGAATATTTCGTCGACTCCCCTAGGGTTTTGGGAATATTGGGGTATTCATAGAGAAAAGAGGGGGTCCGGGGGGCACCCGAGGTGGGCACAACCCACCGTATGCGCGCTGGGCCTCTGGCGCGCCCTGGTGGGTTGTGCCCCCTCGGGCACCCCCCAGGCGCAGCCAGGGCCCATTATGTTCCTTCTGGTCCAAAAAAATCTCCGTGAAGTTTCGTAGCATTTGGACCCCGCCTGATATTGATTTCCTGTGATGTAAAAAACATGCAGAAAACAACAATTGGCACTTGACACTATGTCAATAGATTAGTACCAAAAATGATATAAAATGACTATAAAATGATTATTAAACATGCATGATTGATAATATAACAACATGGAACAATAAAAAATTATAGATACGTTGGAGACGTATCAGTGGGCGAGAGGGCGTGGTGCGCGCGTGGATGGCGCGAGGTAGCAGTGGGCAACTGTTGGATGCACGAGTGGAGGCGCCCCAACGCGCGCATCAAGGTGAGTCGAACGGTCACATCGACACTTGCTAGAGCAGCTGGAATATTTGGCTATAAAAATGAGCAACGGCGGCATTGAGATGACCTCGCCGACAACGAAGCTACCACACACGGGGAGGAGCGAGGGGGACTCGAGGCGGACCAGAAGCTCATAGAGATGCCCTAGGGGGCTCAACGAGGACGAGGGCTCCGCGTCAGCGGTGGATCAGGTGATGGCGTGCGGTGGCCGTGGCCGAGGAGGGCTTAATGGCGAGGCTCCATGGCGATCTAGCCTGCGCTGCTCCGCATAGGCGACGAGGCGGAAGGAGCGCAGCTCCTGGACATCCTCCCATCGGTAGGGGACAACACTGGCTGCGAGGATGAGGGCGGCATGGTGATGGTGTTCGCGGGCGACAGTTAAACTGAAGGGGGCGAGACAAGGGGAATTAATGGGAGGACTAGGGTTTGTCGCAGGCGTGGGCAGTTTCTTATCCACCGCAGGGACTCGCTAGATGTTCGACGCATGCCGCACCGGCAAGTGGGCGGCCATGGCGAGCGAGCTACCTCCAGTGTGTCGTGAGGTGGGAGAAAGGCCGGCCTTGGTGGGTTGGGCTACACTGTGGTGACTCGAAGCCCAGTCCACCACTAATTTTATTTCTTACCCTTTCTTCTTTTTTGTTTAATTTCCAGTACCTTTTTGCATTAAGTTGAGCCACCAAATGATTTTTGCTTTGAACAAAACCTGGCACATAATTCTAACACAATATCTTGAGATGGCACAAAACGTTTGGGGTCAAAAGGAGTTGTCTAACCATTTTTAGAAATTGAAAAGGCCAATTTAATTGCTGCTGGAACACTAAATTAATTCCTAGGGGCATTTTGGGAATTCAAATGAGGTTGGTTTGAACATGACAATGATCAGAGGAATTTATAGGATAATGTGAACATTTTAGTTTTACTGTTTGAAGAAATAAATATTTGACTTGCATTTTAAATTTGAATTTGACTTTGATTTTTATAAAGGGGCAATTTGGTTTAGTAAATCTTGATGACATGGCACCATTAGTGTGAGGTCATTGTAGCATGACACTGGGGTGTTACAAATCTCCTCCACTACAAGAAATCCTGTCCCGAGATTTAAGAGGTAGAGTTAAGGGGAAGGAATTGGTTACGAAAATTCGATGTATCTTGTAATAGCAAGAGCAACTGGGAATGGATGTATAAATGGCAAGTGTATGTAGTTATCCACAAGAATTTATCGTTGGAAGGGAATTGCAAAAGCGATGGGCACAAAGTCTCGATAGAACATCGGAGAGTATCTTTGGAATCTTCTGTTGCACTAAGTGATCATCTGGAATGAGGGGCGCTCCGGGAGGAAGTAGTTATGAGAACCTAGAGTTAGAGTTAGTAAAACCATTTAACCCGAATAAAAGAGAGATTAGAATCCCAGAGTAAAGATAAGGAATAAAGATCCTATTACCACCCAATTGTGATGTGGGACCATAAGCCACCCAACAATGTTAGTAAAAGTTTTTCATATACTAGACTCAACTTCGTCCAAGGAGTTGTAAAGGGGCTTCCTACAGGTAGTCGGCTTTGATACCAACTTGTGACCCCCCAACTTAATCATGCACTAATCATACACGCAAATATGCACGATCAATATCAAAGACTCATGGGAAGATATCATAGCACAACTCTAGACACAAATTAAAGTCATACAACCTTTATATTACAAGCCATGGGCCTCGAGGGCTCAACTACATAAGCTAGAATACAAACGAGTTAGCGGAAGCAACAATTTCTGAGTATTAACATAATGCAAACAAGTCTGCCTTAAGAAGGATAGCACAAACATCAAAAACAATGGAAAAGGCAAGGCCTCCTGCCTGGGAGCCTCCTAACTACTCCTGGTCGTCGGTGGTTTCCATGTAGTAGTAGGATCCGTCGGGGTAGTAGTAGTCATCGGTGGTGGCATCTGGCTCCTAGGATCCGTCATGTGATCGTAGCAATCGGGTATAAGGGAAAAGAAGTAGCAAAGCAACTGTAAGTACTCATCCAAAGTACTCGCAAGACTTACATCAAAACTATGCTAAGTATGCATCGGTATCAAAGGAATGGGGCTATATCTATAGACTGAACTGGAGAAATGCCAGAAGAGAAGGGAAACCCTAGCCTATCAAAGACTAGCAGCTTGAAGCATTAGATGTGTGCATATTAGAATATTATAAAGTAGTAAGCATCTTGTAGTAACGCCCAGAGATCCTTCCTCAACTCCCTTCGAGGAAACAATCTCGGAGGCGTCATATCCATTTCACATCTCCAGTAACAAGTTCTAGTTGTATAGATCGGGATACAACTCCGAGCGTCTGTTGCCATGGACACGGCTATTCGAATAGATTAACTTCCCTGCAGGGGTGCACAAACTTACCCAACACGCTGGGTTAACTCTGGCCGAACACACTTTCCTGGGTCATTCCCAACCTCGGCTGATCGACATGCCGTAGTCCTACCTAGGCTCAACAGAGAGGCCAGCACGCCGGTCTACATCCTAAGCGTGCAGGGGCCTTGGGGCCATCGTCCTTTGCACTCCTGCATGTTGCGTATGCGGCCTGGAGCAGACCCACCACCTAATACAATTGTAGGTGGTTCCCGTCCAACCGGGCGTGCGCCGCTCAATCGCTGACGTCCGAAGAGATTTAGGAGAATCCTATGACTCAGAGTACCCATACTTATTCCCGCATGGTGTTCAATGCGAATAGGCCAGGGGCCTACTCGGATCACATATCCAAACCATTATTGTCTTGGGAGCGCGCATAGATGATCAATGATCCACGATATGTGGTCCCATCGCCCCGTGATACGTTTCCCACGTATCTACAATTTATGAAGTATTCATGTTGTTATATTATCATTCTTGGATGTTTTACAATCATTTTATAGCAACTTTATATCATTTTTTGGGACTAACCTATTGACATAGTGCCCAGTGCCAGTTGCTGTTTTTGCTTGTTTTTTACATTGCAGAAAATTAATACAAAACGGAGTCCAAATGCAGCGGAACTGTTTGGAGAATTTTTATGGACCAGAAGACACAACTTGGGCCAAAGAAGTACCAGAGGGGTGCCCCGAGGGGGGCACAACCCACCTGGGCGCGCCTGGGGGCCGAGGCGCGCCCTGGTGGGTTGTGCAAACCTCGATGGCCTCCCGCACCGCCTCTTCGCCCTATAAATTTCCAAATATTCCAAAAACCCTAGGGGTGTCGAGAGATCAGAAGTTCCTCTGCCGCAAGCCTCTGTAGCCACGAAAAACCAATCTAGACCCTGTTCCGGCACCCTGCCGGAGGGGGAAATCATCACCGGTGGCCATCTTCATCATCCCTATGGCCATGATGAGGAGGGAGTGGTCCACCCTCGGGGCTGAGGGTTTGTACCAGTAGCTATGTGTTTAATCTCTCTCTCTCTCTCTCTCTCTCTCTCTCTATCTCTGTTGTTCTTGAGATGTCACGATCTAGATGTATCGTGGGCTTTGTTAATATAGTTGGATCATATAGTGTTTTCCCCTCTCTATCTTGTTGTGAATTGAGTTTTCCCTTTGAGATTTTGTTCTTATAAGATTGAATACTTTTATGGATTTGAGAACACTTGATGTATGTCTTGCTATGAATACCCGTGGTGACAATGGGGTATCATATTGATTCACTTGATATGTGTTTTGGCACTCAACTCACAGATTCCCGAGGTGACATTGGGGTAATCTATGCATATGGGTTGATGCAGGTTCTCATCTTTGTTTCTTCGGTAGAAATCTTGGGGCAGTCTTTGATGTTCTTTGTGTTGGATTGAGTATTATGAATCTGAAATTGTTTGATGCATATCGTATAATCAACTCAAGGATACTCGCGGTGACATTGGAGTATCTAGGTGACATTAGAGTTGGTTGATGTGTATCATATGGTGTTATTTTAGTACAAACTCTTGGTTAGATCGATCAAACAGGAATAGCTTTGTGTTATTTTAGTACGAACTCTAGGATAGATTGATCAGAAAGAATAGCTTTGAGGTGGTTTCGCACCCTACAAACAATTTCTTCTTATGTTCTCCGCTAGATAAGAACTTTGGAGTGATTCTTCATCGCACATGAGTGATGGTTATATGATCCAATTATATTAGCATTGTTGATAGATTGCACTAGCAAAAGTACGGACCCTAGGCCTCATTTTCAAGCATTGAACCGTTTGTGCTCCGTTTTATCAATTGCTACCTTGCTTTTTTATTGTTCCTATTACAAAAATCAATATCTACTATCATTACTACGCGTGTATCACCATCTCTTCGCCGAACTAGTGCACCTATACAATTTACCATTGTATTTGCTGTGTTGGGGACACAAGCGACTCTTTGTTATTTGGTTGTAGGGTTGCTTGAGAGAGACCATCTTCATCCTATGCCTCCCACGGATTGATAAACCTTAGGTCATCCACTTGAGGGAAAATTGCTACTGTCCTACAAAACTCTGCGCTTGGAGGCCCAACACGAGTCTAGAAGAACAAGTTGTGTAGTAGACATCACCCCGTCTCACGGACTTCATTTACAAGGGCTAAGAATGCCCGACCGCGTTTGTACCCTCCAAGTCGACCCGACTCCACATCACTCGCGGATTCATACATCACAATTCACTTGTTAGTGTCTTAGGATGATGATACAATAACCAACACGCTAAAAATGATAGTATTTTCCATTAACTACCAAGCAACGGGGTTGCTAGGAGTATTAATTTCACACATCACAATTCATTGTCAGCATTCTGGTTACAATAACACGGGAACCGATGAATGAACAAAGATGGCGAGAAGTATCACTTCATTAAGAATCCATAAAAGGTTGTGCAATTCTCATGACAATCCTGATATAAAGGGGGTAATACTCGTGGTAGAATAGAATAGAAGTTGGATTGTCATTTTGATCTGTGGAATACAACTGTTTTGACCCAATCCAAGAAATGGATGAGGTGCTGAAGTTTGTTTCTCCTAGCTATGGAATAGAATGTCTTGGCGGACCAGAATAATAATAGGCATCGATGAACACGAATGCACTACTACTCCTGACTATCAATTGATAGACGGAGGTCCGAATACAACTAAAGTGCGACAACTCGAAGGAACATATAGTTTTCTGAGTTGTGGACGCATAGATTAGCATGTCTAACAAAGCTTAACATATTTCTTCTGGATAACCCATGCAGAAAGGCAGGACTGGCAGGTTCACAATATAGAATCGAGAACTCGTCAAGAGTACTCTGGTTGTGATCTTTTGGTTCAAAAGAACTTCTACCATATTGGTTCATGGTATTGGAAGAATGATATACCACGGACCTCAAAGACTATCACAAGGTTACTAGCATCCTAAAGGAACAAGGAAACACTATCAACAGGAAGTAAGTAGAGTGAATCGTGGGTTTAGGAACCCAGAAATGGAATACCTACTAAATAATTAACATCACAAGATAGTTTCAAGAATGGTGGCGAGAATGTTCATAGTGGAAACACAAAGCATGGCTAGATTATTATCTATGATGTCCTAGTTTCCTGATAATTGCAATAGTTATGTCGAGGCAATGGAGCACCTCAACTCATCGATTAGTCTGGTTAATCTGGCCCAAAAGGACATCGACAACAGGGAGGAAAGAGGTTGCAAATGCATCAGATTGTTTAGAGACTTGGGACAACTCGGACATCATAACTTTTGTACGAGTTGAAATATGAGACAACCTGCAAGACATCTGACAACACAACAACTGAATTCTTATGAAACATCGATCCAGGAAGATGACAACTTTGCTATAAGTCTGTAGAATAGTAACTCGTTATCCTGATAGACAGATGAGAAGGCCTAGTTCTTAATCCCCATAGAAAAGAAGAGGGTGACTCAGAATTAGAATGACACAAGGATAAGGAGTAAAAAGAGCCTTATGTTCTCTTCCACAATCAATTCCCTTATCTAACTAAAGTAGTTCTAGACTCAACTTCTACCAGTTTGGCTTGGTAATCCTACAGCAACAGTTCGATACCAAAGCTGTCAGGATTCCCATCCTAAGTCACATCGATCTAGCAGGTAACACATCATATCACTTTGCAGCGTTACCTTGGCCAGGACCATTTGCGCCTTTGGCTCACATATATGATTGTGTCGCTAGCATCCATATGATAGAGAACCTGGGACGACATGACTAGTTGTAAACCCAAGGTGGCACAAACTTACAAGGACATGCATACGTAACCCAGCAATGAACGTGTCGGTCATCAACGTTTAAACCCAAGTCATAGCAAGATACATGGACTTAAAGGAACAATGCGTGAAATTTCCCCGAAGGGATAGACACAGGAACAAAGAAGGATACATGCCGGCCAACCTAAGTGTTCCGGGGTAGTAGCGAACTACCATGGCTCAGTGGAAGCACTAGGAGACATTTCCCCATAAGGAAGGCTACCAAGAATGAACAACTAGGTGTCAGATCCCACACATACCAAGCATTTCAATAACATACACACAATATGCTCGATATGTGTAAATACAACATGGCATCACAACAAAACTATACGACTCAAAGTATTAATTCAATAGGCTCTGAGGAGCCAGATATGACAACCATGGGTCTCATGACCCAACATACCAATCATACAAGCAACAAGCGGAAGCATAAACATATCTGAGTACATACATCTGAAGAAACAAGGCGAAAGCCTGTCTATCTACAAGACCCTCCATAGGAACTAGAACTCTATCTGGGATTCCCAAGCAATCGACGAAGCCACGTAGAACTACTAGTGAGACTGAAGTCTCTCTACAAAGCATAAATTAAGCAAACATGAGTACAAATGTACCTAACAAGACTTACACCAAAACTATCTACATATGCATCAGTATCAACAAAGGGGATTGTGGTGTTTAACTGCAGCAAGCCAGCTTTGACTCGGTCGCTATCTTGTACTACGACTACCATTATTTTCTTTGAGGTGGGAAAACGTACACGAGTTCAAATATTCACCATATCAATACACCACTATGGATCCGCCCCCGTCTCCATATGAGAAGGCCATCCATAGCACTCACGCTTATCTTGGGAATTTTAGAGTATCCACTTCCAGTTATCTATGAACCATATGAGCTTTCCAAGAAGTCCATATCCGCGGACGCGGATATTCGAATAGATCATTAACCCTGCAGGGGTATACTTCTTCAGACAACGCTCTCACCACTTATCGTTGTTGTCAGGACCCCGATCCTAAGTCACACCGATCTAGCATGTAACACATCATATCACTTTGCGGCTCACGCACGGTATTCCCACGGGTGCCACCTTACCTGGCCCGGGACCGTTTGCGCCTTTTGGCTCACGTATATGATAGTGTCGCTAGCATCCATATGACAGAGAACCCGGGCCGACATGACTAGTCGTGAACCCAAAGTGGCACTAACTTATAGGGACAGGCATACATGACCCAAAGATCGAACGTGTCGGTCAACAAAGGAGTGAATGCAGAGCAGTTGGGCTAGCAGACTTGATAAACCGGCTGTACAAAGCTAACAGGACTCCTAGATATAGCGCGTGACATTTCCCCAAAGGGACAGACACATGATCGAAGTAGGACACATGCCGGCCAGTCTAAGTGTTCCGTAGCAGTAGCAACTGGGCTAACAGGACTCCGGGAACCCCGGGCTGTAGCACACTACCATGGATCGATGGAAGCACTAGACTACATTTCCCCATAAGAGAGGCTACCAAGGATAGACAACTAGGTTGTCGGATCCCACACATACCAAGCATTTCAAAATCATACACACAATATGCTCGATATGTGCAAATACAACATGGCATCACAACAAGACTCTACGACTCAGAGTATTTATACATTTGGCTCCGAGGAGCCAAGTATTACAAACATGGGTCTGATGACCCAGCATTCAAGTCATACAAGCAACTAGCACATGCGAAAGCTTAACTTGTCTGAGTACAGACAACTACAAATGAAAAAGGCTGAGAAGCCTAACTATCTACAAGACCCTGCCGAGGGCACAAGATCGTAGCTGAGGTAACAAGCTAAACATCGAAGTCCACGCGGAACTACTAGCGAGACTGAAGTCTCTCTGCAAAACATAAATTAAGCAAACGTGAGTACAAATTACCCAGCAAGACTTACATCAGAACTAGCAACATATGCATCAGTATCAATAAAGGGGTGGTGGAGTTTAAGTGCAGCAAGCCAGCTTCGACTCGGTGGCTATCCTGAATTACGACTACAAGTAACTCTTTGAGGTGGCGCACACGAGTCCACATATTCACCATATCAATACACCGTTATGGATCCGCTCCTGTCTCCCTACGAGAACGCCATCCGTAGCACTCACGCTTATCTTGCGCATTTTAGAGTATCCATTTTCACTTGTCTATGAACTGTACAGGCAATCCAGAAGTCCTTTACCGCGGACATGGCTATTCGAATAGATGATGTTAACCCTGAGGGGTGTACTTCTTGACACACGCTCTCGCCACTTACCACCATGTAAACGTCGTGTATCTCGGCAACCTTCAAGTGGAAGCCTGGCGAGGGAGTCGGCCACAACCTGACTAACCACACAAGTCTCTAGTCCAGGTTTATCGCCTATTCGGGTTCCATCCGCAAGGAGATCCGGTCGGGGTGTCGCTCACGGCCCCAAACGATGTGTGCAGGGTTCCCAAGCCCACCTCGTTGGATGGATCTACGCTTGGTACACCGTGCCATGGTGCCTAGTCTGTCCCAAGCCCACCTGTACCAGGTGCCACTTGGTAGACTACTAATACTGTCTACAAACACCAGAAACTAGTTGCAACTCGTGGACAGAGATCGAGGCGGTTAATAAGCCGAGAGGGGCACTTAAGCATTCCAATGCGTGGTAGTAACTGTTCATCGATCACAAACACAGAACTCAGTTCCTGAGAACGGTTTCAATGAGACAACCCACCATGTACTCCTACATGGCCTCTCACCGCTACCTGTACCAAATCGTGTTCACACACTTAGCTCTCAATAGTAGGACATGTTCACCACATTCCAATTCATCCCCGATGAATCGACCTGACTCAACTCTAAGCGATAGCAGGCATGACAAACAAGCATGAATGAGTAGGCACATCAGGTCTCAAACAACTCCTACTCATGCAAGTGGGTTTCATCTATTTACTGTCGCAATGACATGTCATGCAGAGGAAAGGGGTTCAACTACCGCAGCATGTAACCGTTGAAATGTTGTTGTCCTAATGCAGTAAAAGAAAGAAGGAGCGAGAGAGTGGGATTGTATTGGAATGAACAAGGAGTTTTTGCTTGCCTGGCACTTCTGAAGATAGTATAACTCTTCATCGGTGTCATCGAACTCATCGTCGGAACAAACGTCTACTGAGGGGGAACAACACCAAAGAAATGAGAAGGAACATAATCAATGCAATGCAACAATATGATGCATGAACATGACATGGCAATATGATGTGATTTGAGCTAATGCAACTAAAACCAGAAGGGTTTGAGCTAATTTGAACCAAGGGTCCAAATTCAAACTCAAGTTATGAATTTATAATGTGCATTACCATGTTTTGATCTATACAGCAAGGTCAAGTTGCTTTGTCATGCATGAAAACAACATAAATGGATAGATTGGATTTTTTGATAATTTTTCATATATAAATTATTTCATTTGGAGTTATAGATTAATATCTATGATTTTTTGAAGTTTATACTATTTCTGGAATTTTCTGAATTTGTTTTAATCCAGAAATTCCTTTAGTGCGTCAGCATGACTACGGCGTGATGTCAGCAAGTCAATAGGGTGGGTCCAGGTCAAACCTGACGTGTGTGGTCCACATGTCAGTGACACAGTTAGTTAACAGGGGTATTTAGCCTAACTAAAAAGATTAGTGGGCGTCGGGGCCCACTATCAGTGTCACCGGGTTAAACTAACCCGGGGTTAGTGGCTAACCTAATCCGCCACGTCACCAAACCAGCAATTATGCGTTGGTGCTAAGCAGAACGCGGCGGCGCTCCTCGTTCGGCCCATCTCCGGCGACGAGAGCTCGCGTGGCTGGGCTCTACGGGCTCAGCGTGACGCAACGCATCGAGTGGTGGCTGCGGCAGGTGCGGAGGTGGGCTTCAGCAGCGGCAGCGGCGAGCTCAGGCAGCGGCGACGCTTGGGCTAGCTCGTGCTCGAGGCTGCAGCTTGCGGGCGAGCGAACTAGGTATCTGGGCATCATCTACGGCGCTCCAGGAGCAAGATGGAAAGAGGCACAGGTCGGAGGGGGCTCGGCAAGGACGAGCTCGTCATCCATGGCGGACGGCGACTTCGGTCACGGCGGGAGGAGCGGCTAGAGGATGCGAGGGACATCTGGGAAAATGGAAATGGAGCAGGAGCTCACAGGGGGTCAGTTGGAGTAGACGACAAGCTCGGGGCGCCTGTCGTCAAGCATTTAATCGGTCGGCGGCGACCAACGACCGTGCTCGGAGAGGTCCCGTCGATGGCGATGTTTTCGGGCACCCAAGGGCGCGTTCTTCCGCGGGGAGCTTCACGGTGTTGATGTGGATCCGGTGGTCATGACGGAGAGGCGAGGCGTGCACGGTGGCCACGTGGGCGAGCGGCGGTGTGGTTCGGCCATGGAGACGGGAGGCCAGGGAGAGAGCAAGGGGCGAGTGAGGAGGTCGGGTGGATCAGGACGGCACCGAGGAGACGACCAGCGGCGTCGCGCTGTCCTCGGACGCAGGCAAGCAGCCTGGTGGCGTGGCATCCGCGCGCGTGTGGCGCTGTTCCCCGACCCTCTTGGCGCGAGGTAGGGATGACTGCATCGGCCCGGTCACCGCCACTGTTGGGCTAGGACAGCTGGGTCGCCAGGTGAGCCTAGGTAAGGATTTTTTTCCTTTTTTTGTTTTCTTTTCTATTTCTGACATTTGTTTGATTTAGTTTCAGGCACTAAAACATTTTATTTTCTTCTGATAAATTTTTATAGGGACTATTTGGATTATTCCAGAGCCCCTCACATTTACCCGGAATTATTGGACATACATGAAATATATAACATATATATATCCAATGCAAATAATTATTGCATTAGTTCTGAATGCCCAAAATAAATATTTGCCAGCTCCTAAAAATATTGGTTTGAATTTTACCTCTGACCAATATTTTCAGAGAGGAACATGAACATTTTCTTGGACCTATTTGGAGAAATTTTTATCTTGGTCATTTCGAAATGATTTCCGAGGCTTTCACATGTCCCCATTTCAAGTTCATTGAAATATAAACATGATGCAAACAACAGTAGCTAGCCTAGAGCATACCAGAACTAGGGATGTGACAACTCACCCCCACTAAACAAGAATCTCGTCCCGAGATTCAAGACGTGAGGTAAGAAGACAGGGGGGACACAAAGCTAACACGATCTTCATGATATAACTTGCACTTCATAAGAACGTTGATTCGATCATCATCTTGATCTTGACATCTTTGCTTTCGAGATCTTCATCCAACACGATGACAGAAATAAACTCTACAGGATTCGATCTTCTCGAAGATCGAGCAACTCACGATCAATTCATGGAATGAGACATAACAGCATCTCTTGAGCTGAGACACATATCACACTCCAGGGGTGATGGAAAAGTAGATGACGAAGGTTCAAGTTGGTAGGCAATGATTCCACGCTTGAGTAAGATGGTGCATGGTTTCAAAGTAGCAAGGAGATAATTGCCATGATTCCATAACGTGACACCTTAGGGAAGGTGACTCATAGAATTATTCCCTTAAGTGGAAAAAAGAATTACTTTTGATGCATATATCATTGGAACTCTTCATACCAGCCTGAGGCGATTCACAATTGATCATTTGAAGGAATTCGAAGAATGGCATACCCAGTTTGGAAAAGAAACTAGAATTATAAGAAAAACTCGGCAAACGGAAGGCACATTCCAAGTGATACCGAGGATATAACCTAGTGTCTGAGAGTCTCTCAAGAACTTGAGCATCCCCATATCCATCAAGGTCTTACCAACATCCGTGCCGAGGATCCTAGCAACACAACATACTACCATGATGAATAGTGAGGGATGATGCAGATGCAAAGGAAGACAACACTTTCTCAGATTTGTCCTTAGCAATGCCAAGGAACAAAACCTGGATGGTCGACCAAGAGACATTTAGCACCCCGCTTCTAATGTTATCCTTGATGTTCTAGCTTCCACGGTCATGCTTAAAAAGCATCAACATGGCCATCAAGTAAAGGTCGGACTTCGGGAGCATGAAATCCATAAGGAAGAACTTCTAGAATAACTCATGCAAAATCCTCATGGGGAGTGACCAATCGGCTTAATCAAGATACTACAACAATAGTGCTTCTAGCTAGGTGCGTCGACTTCACTGGAACCTATATCATAGTTCTTGGAAGAAGTTCCAACCATCATATCTGTTTGAGATTCAGATCTGGTTGGTAACGGAATATTTCGCATAAAGATGTCCGAAAAGGAAAGGTTGCAACACAAATCGACGAGATGATGTTGCATGATTTCCGGGAAATGGACTATGGTATCAAGCTCCAAAACATGAGTTGGTTCTGCTACATACATGTGAACACGTTGTCCAAGACAAGCATGACCACTTAGAAGTCTTACAACGAAACACTACCGAGTTCTGATTATGAACCATCATTGCGGAGAGCGAAGTCATGCGCATGTACCTTTGGGTCCTTAAGGATTAGCACTTAAGAACTTCTTCTCCTTGAACAAATCAATCAGTGGCTTGGTGTGCTAGGAATTACATATGGAATGAAGATGATCAGTCTATCAGACCATAGAATACTTCGCACGGGCATGACTGACTTGGGATGATTCCAAAGGAAGCAAAAACAAACTTTCTCGAATTCACGGCGGTAACTTACATCTAATGCACGTGAATCAAAGGAAGTTACTCCTTTCATCCAAACATAGGCTTCATGAACAGAACACGAAGATAATGCTTACAAAAGTTTCCAACACTAGCTTGATGTTCAACATGAATCATGGAGGAGACAAAATGCCACTGATGGGCTCAACAGCAACTCATCAGAATTTCCATATCACCGACTTCCACCATTATGTGAACAATGTGATAGTATTGGTCAGACCAAAAGATGTAATGGTGTATGCTCGAGGGATCAACCACGAGTAAGACAACATTACGAATATCGTTGGTTCTAACTTGATTTGATGATAGCCCACACACAAATCAAGGTTTGGACAATACAATAGATTCAACAACTGATCGCGAGGAACAATCGATGAAGATATCATCTTTCTTCAACACACACACACACAAGGATATCCCTTAGTGATGAACTAAGTGGATTAAGCTTTTATCTTCCAACTCTCCAAGTTGTTGTTTAGCTTAACCAACTAGCTCAGGGGTATCCAACACAGATTCTTGGAGAAAGGGTGGTTTACAAGGAACCAACTTGATCATGAGCTCAACATAATAGTCAGGAGACAACCTGGTGATACTTCTGAGAGGATATTCAGAAAATCACGAACCACCGATATGTTATTAAGCTCGGGAGCATTCTTGCTTTCGAGGCAAGATGATGTGATCAAATAAGAAAGGGATTGACACAATCCTAACTCTTTGATCGAAGAGTGCACCAGGCAGGTGTCAGGTTCGCGTGCTGAGGGCACGAGGGCATAGCCCTTGCTCGCCCGCATCGAGCAGCAGCCTAGTCGAACCCGGGGGTTGTCATAATCAACACCAGCGACAAGGTTTGCAGCAGCCGTGGTTCGGGTGTTGAGGGAGTCCTGGATTAGGGGGTGTGCGGATAGCCGGACTATAGCCTTTGGCGGACTCTGGACTATGAAGATACAAGATTGAAGACTTCGTCCGTGTCCGGATGGGACTTTCCTTGGCGTGGAAGACAAGCTTGGCGATACGGATATGTAGATTTCCTACCATTGTAACCGACTCTGTGTAACCCTAACCCTATTCAGTGCCTATATAAACCGGAGGGTTTTAGTCCGTAGGACGAACAACAATCATACCATAGGCTTGCTTCTAGGGTTTAGCCTCTCAGATCTCGTGGTAGATCTACTCTTGCACTACCCATATCATCAATATTAATCAAGCAGGAGTAGGGTTTTACCTCCATTGAGAGGGCCCGAACCTAGGTAAAAACATCGTGTCCCTTGTCTCCTGTTACCATCTGCCTAGACGCACAGTTCGAGACCCCCTACCTGAGATCCGCCGGTTTTGACACCGACATTGGTGCTTTCATTGAGAGTTCCTCTGTGTCGTCATCCTTAGGCCCGATGGCTCCTCCGATCATCAACAATGATGCGCTCCAGGGTGAGACTTTTCTCCCCGGACAAGTCTTCGTATTCGGCGGCTTTGCATCATGCGGCCAATTCGCTTGGCCATCCGGAGCAGATTGAAAGCTACGCCCGCCACCGAGTCAGATTTGGAAGTTTGAACTACACGGCCGACGTCCGCGGAGACTTGATCTTCGACGGGTTCGAGCCACAGCCAAAGCGCCCGTGACCGCCACGAGGGGCATGATCTAGCTTTGCCGCCGAACAGTGTCCTGGAGGCCGCACCAGTGTCCGCTCCGACCTTTAGCTCGGAGCCGACTGCGCCGATCGAGGACGGGTGGCTGGACACCGCCTTGGGGGCTGCGATCTCTATGGTGATTGAGCCATACACCTACCCGCCCTTTGCGGCTTCGTGACTCCAAGGTGCCCGACTCCTCTCCGGACTCCGAGCCTTCCGCGCCGCCAATCGAATCCGATTGGGCGCCGATCATGGAATTCACCACCGCGGACATCTGTCAGCACTCGCCCTTTGGCGACATTCTGAATTCACTCAGGTCTCTCTCTCTATCGGAGAGCCCTGGCGGATTATGGTCGGGGAAGGTTGGGATGCGGACACCGAAGACAGTCAACACCCACCCACCACCCACTCTGTAGCCCCTGTCAATGATTTAATCGACATGCTCGACTTCGACTCCGAAGACATCGATGGTATGGACGACGATGCAGGAGACGACCAAGAACCAGCGCCCACAGGGAACTGGAAGGCCACCTCATCATACGACATATACATGGTGGACATCCCAAAAGATGGGAATGGCGATGGAACAGCAGAGGATGACCCCTCCAAGAAACAGCCTAAGCGCCGGCGTCAGCGGTGCCGCTCTAAATCCCGCCACAGCAAAAACGGTGATTCTGGCACGGGAGACAATAACACCCCGGACAGTGCCGAAGATAACCCCCTCCAGCAGGATTCAACGCAGGAGGATGGAGAAGCCAGCCCTCATGAGAGAGCGGCAGAAAGAGAGGCGGAGGACGATAATTACATGCCTCCCTCCGAAGATGAGGCAAGCCTCGACGACGACGAATTCGTCGTGCCCGAGGATCCCGTCGAACAAGAGCATTTCATACGCAGGCTCATGGCTACTGTAAGTGCATCTAGTGCCCCTTAGTGATTTTGGTGTATTGAAGACTTATAGGTTAAGTAACTAATGCGTTTGTGAGTGTACACAGGTCTATAAGTCTATGAGGAGTTTGATATTTACAGAGAAAGTCGACCCTAAAATGAAGTTCTTCATCCGAAGACTTTGATATTCGAAGACTTTCTCAAGACTTTGAAAGTGAAGAAATTGGTGTGACCTTGAAGACTTGGTATTCATTTGAGGAACATGAAGCGTGAAGACTTTTGTTTTCGTAGTTTCATTTTCTCTTTCTTGAGTCATAGGAAACACCGTCTTTGTTAAAGGGGTCGAGGAAATACTAAGGAAAAATTTCCATTTGATGCTCAACTCAAAATCCTACACCTACCAATCCCTTCGAGTGAAGCTTTTGGAAATCCCATACAGTTCAGTCAATTTCTTCAAAGGATGTAGACGAAGCTCTTCCGGTCATTTGAGGAATTTGTTCTGACCGAGGAGTTAGGAATTCGCCAAAGGCGAATTGCCTACACAAGGAGGAACATGATAGCCCCGAGGAATTTGAGAGTCAAATTTCCGACCGTTCTTTATCTTCTTGGCGCCAGCTGTCCCAAAATATGTTATCCACCTAACGGTCATATCATTGAAGGGCATTTATGTCTTATCATGTCGGGCTGCTCCCTAGGCTATAAATAGCCGCCCCCTACAACCACTAGCTGGTTGGCTGCTCCGAGAGAACTTGACACTTGTCATTTGAGAGCAACCCATCCTCCGAGGACTTTGAGAGAAAATCATCAAGTGAGGAAAAACCCAAAAGTGAGGAAAAACCCAAAAACCAAACCCCAACAAACCCAAAGTGATTGAGCATCATCAAGAAATTGATCCTGCGTGGATCCGACGCTTGTTACCTTTGAAGACTGTGCTTCTTCCAGACGGTTAGGCGTCATGGTCTAGAAGCATCCAAGAGGAATTGTAGATCGCCGAGTGACCAAGTCTGTGAAGGTTTGGAAGTCGCTCAAGACTTACCACGAAAGTGATTGGACGAGGTCTGTGTGACCTTAGTTCAAGGAGAATACGGTGAGGACTTGGTGTCCCGAGCTGCGTGCTCGATGGATCGGGTGTCCGGACTGTGTGTCCTCGAGTTTAAATACTCAGCCGCTCAACCGTACGCATAACCGAGACAAAGCAGTTGGAACTCGTCTACCAAATCATTGTCTTCACCAACCTAACTGGTTCTATTTCCTCAACCCTTTCATTTCCTCATTATTGTGTTGAGTATTTGTTCATATCTGTGTTTGAAGACTTTGACTGAAGACTTTCTCAATTTCCTCAGCTCAATTTCTTCAGTCTGTTTGTCTTCATCCTGTGTTATCCTGTGATTACGCTTTCTGTACTCTGTGATTGTCTTCATTTCATCATGATGACTATGCTTGTAATCTGTTATGCTTACTTCTGAGTACTTATTCCGCTGCAAGTAGTTCTTCGCTAAGGAATTTCCTCACCGGCAAATTCCTCAGTGAAGAATTCATAAAAATCGCCTATTCACCCCCCCTCTAGTCGATATAACGCACTTTCAGCTACGGCAAGCAGCCTCAAGAAAAAGCAGCAACAGCTTAGAGCTGACCAAGACTTGCCAGCTGACAGATGGACTGAATTCCTTGCGGCCGAAGAGTATGAACTCGAGCGCCCCTCCAAGAGCTACCCAAAACGCAGGATGCTACCCTGATTAGAGGAGGAAGCACCCAAACCTACATCATCAGCGCATGATACCGCTGACCGGCCACCTCGTTGCCGCGATAGAGAGGCCTCTCGGCCCTCAACTCAAGCCGCACCCCGGCGCCGCTCAAAAAATACCAAGGCGCGGGGAAATGCGCCAGACCTGCGAGATATATTGGACGACAAGTCAAGGCGAACAAGATCGATCTACGGATCGCGTGGGCGCCCCACGACACGCGTGATTTACAACCGTCACGCCGGATATGGCAACTCCGGCCGGGCCGAACACAGTAGACAAAGCTCATTTGAGCTGCGTCGTGATATAGCCCAATATAGAGGCACCGCACACCCACTATGCTTCACAGATGAAGTGATGGATCATCAAATCCCTGAGGGTTTCAAACCCGTATACATTGAATCATACAATGGCACAACAGATCCTGCGGTTTGGATCGAGGACTAACTCCTTCACATCCACATGGCCCGCGACGATGATCTGCACGCCATCAAATACCTCCCACTCAAGCTTAAAGGACCATCCCGGCATTGACTTAACAGCTTGCCAGCAGAGTCAATTGGTTGTTGGGAAGACCTGGAAGCCGCATTCCTCGACAATTTCCAGGGCACATATGTGCGACCACCAGATGCCGATGACCTAAGCCACATAATTCAGCAGCCAGAGGAATCGGCCAAACAATTCTGGACACGGTTCCTAACCAAGAAAAATCAAATCGTCGATTGTCCGGATGCAGAGGCCATTGCAGCCTTCAAACACAACATGCGCGACGAGTGGCTTGCCCGGCACCTAGGACAGGAAAAGCCGAAATCCATGGCAGCCCTCACAACACTCATGACCCGCTTTTGCGCGGGAGAGGACAGCTGGCTAGCTCGTAGTAACAACATGACCAAGAGCCTTGGTAATTCGAATACCAAGGACAACAATGGCAGGTCGCGTCGCAACAAGCACAAGAGCCGCATTAACGACGACAATGCTGAGGATACGGCAGTCAATGCCGGATTCAGATGCTCTAAACCCGGGCAGCGGAAAAAGCCATTTAAAAGAAATACTCTGGGCCCGTCCAATTTGGACCGAATACTCGATCGCTTCAGGCGAGATACACGGCACTTCGAAAAACCAGCCAATCACACCAACAGGGATTGTTGGGTGTTCAAGTAGGCAGGCAAGTTAAATGCCGAAAACAATGACAAGGGGCTGCATAGCGATGACGAGGAGGAGCCCCGGCCGCCGAACAATAGAGGACAGAAGGGCTTCCCCCCGCAAGTGCAGACGGTGAACATGATATACGCAACCCACATACCCAAAAGGGAGCGGAAGCGTGCACTAAGGGACATATATGCGATGGAGCCAGTCGCCCCAAAGTTCAACCCGTGGTCTTCCTACCCGATCACTTTTGAAAGAAGGGACCACCCCACTAGCATCCGCCATGGCGGATTCGCCGCATTGGTTCTAGACCCAATCATTGACGGATTTCATCTCACTAGAGTCCTAATGGACGGCGACAACAGCCTGAACCTGCTTTATCAGGACACAGTGCGCAAAATGGGCATAGACCCATCAAGGATTAAACCCACGAAGACGACCTTTAAAGGCATCATACAAGGTGTAGAGGCCAACTGCAGTGCTCGCCACACTTGAAGTGGTCTTCGATCCCGGATAACTTCCGGGCGAAGTTAATCTTCCACATAGTCCCGCTCCACAACAAGTTATCACGCGATCGCTTTCGGACGAACCGCATTTGCAAAGTTCAATGCGGTGCCGCACTACGCATATCTCAAGCTCAAGATGCCAGGCCCTTGAGGAGTCATTACGGTCAATGGAAACACCGAACGCTCCCTCCGGACGGAGGAGCATACAGCGGCCCTCGCGGCAGAAGTACAAAGCAGCCTCTTAAGGCAATTCTCGAGTCCGGCTATTAAACGTCTGGACACCGCTGCGCGCCGGAGTAACCTACAACAACACCGCCGCACGCTCCGAGCACGCATAGCAATGCGCCCAAAGCCCCAGCCCTCGCGAAATTGCGAAACCGATTACTACGCGTACATAATTACGCTCTGGAAATACCATGGGCATACGGGAAGGGGCACGACCACGGCATGCCTGCACGCGGCTCAACCGCACTGTGGGCCCCGATTGTGTCATTCTTTTCTTTCTTCTTCCTTTTTTACTTCCGGGACTCCGTTCTCACGAAGCCCTGTCCGGCAAGAGAATCGCCGAACACACGATGCAATAGCCAGGGAAGCAGAAAGCTACGTCGAGTGTCCAGGTGGTCTCTATTACGAGCAGTATACCTGTTTTACACACCATCCCGCGGCTTACCCCTGGAGGGGTACATGTTAAAAAGTCCTGTCCCTTGCTTATCGCACTATTTGTATCGTTTTGCTCTTACTGCAACCCTTTTGAATAAACAATACATAGCTTCTGCCTATTATTGAATTCCCTTTTTTCTATATATATGTTCATTTATGACATTGTGCAACCGTACACTTTGGTATGGGCAATACACCAGGGGCTTAAATCCCCCACAAATGGTGTGATAAGTCCGAACACTTCCACAAGTGCGGCACCCTGAACTTATAGCATTATATGCATCGGCTCCGAATCATGTCTTGGGTCAATAGTTGGGTCTGCCCGGCTCTGATGTTTTGGTACCTTATGTTCCATTATATCGGCTAAGGTAGCGCTGGGAGAACCACTGCGATTGTGCCCCGGTTGAGCTGGGTTAAGCACCTTAGTGGAGAAAGCTAAAACTGACCGTCATGATAGGGCGAGAGCCGGTCGCTGTTCGAGAGGTTTTCGAGTCCCTAAAGACTTATTCTCCTTAGAGCGAGGAGTCGGCATTGTCCGGCCTAGGCGTGGATAGCGCCCCGAACTCGGTCTTCCGAATACCAAGGGCTTCGCCGAAATTTAAAATTATAGAGTTCTATGGCTAAGTGAGAGTGTTCAAGCATTATAGTCCGGTTGCCTTGTTCGCTATGCTGAGCTCCTCCCTCGAAGGACCCAAGAAGGGGAAGAAGAGCGCTCAAGTTTATCCCGAACACCCCAAAGACTGTGGCATGGGGGCTGAAAGCCGACGACTCGCCATCTCTCAAATTTAATACACAGCCGCATTTAAGGTAATATTTTAAATTCAAAAGTGTTGCTTAGCACATATGAACAAGTTTTCAGCGTCAGATAACAAATGCGAGTCTACTAAAAATTACATCTTTGGAGCATTCATCCGCTATAAGGCGGGCACCCTTCAGATGCCCTCATAATACATTTCAGGCTTGCGATGCTCCTTTTTCGTGGTGGTCCGTCTGGTCACAAGCTTCTCAGCTTCCATCTTGCCCCAGTGCACCTTAGCACGGGCAAGGGCCCTACGGGCACCTTCGATGCATACGGAGCGCTTGACGACTTCAACCCATGGACAGGCGTCCACCAGCCGCCTCACCAGCCCAAAGTAGCTCCCAGGCATGGCTTCCTTAGGCCACAACCGAACTAAGAGGCCTTTCATGGCCTGTTCGGCCACCTTATGGAGCTCGACCAGTTGCTTCAACTGGTCGCTAAAAAGCACGTGTCCGGCCTCAGATATCGAGACCGTAACACCTTCTCCGTCGAGCTTCCTCCTCGGCTCGGTAGAATGCTGGCAGATCGGACACCTTCTTGAGGCAGATCTGCGAATGCTCTGGAGAGCTCGAATTCGGGAAAGTAATGATAATTCACTTTCACATGCTTGCTTTGCATATAGAAGGCCTTACCCGCCGCTATCTTCTTCGTCGCCTCAATTTCTGGAGGGCTTTTTGGGCTTCGCCTTAGCGGCTTTAGGCGCTCTCAAGAGCCGAGGCGAGCTCGAACTCTCGAGTCTTTGAGTCACGCCCAAACTCTTGTGTTTTTCCACGAGAGCACAGGAGCTCTTGCCGCACCTCCGCCACCCGCGCCTCCTGCTTCTCTCGCTCAGTGCGCTCCATGCGGGCATTGCTTTCGGCCTTGGACACCGCTTCCTTCAGGGTCGCCACCTCGTTCATGGCCCCTGCAATATTCACGTTATTCCTGTCATCTTTTGCAACCACATCTTTTAAATACTCCCATAAGGTATTACTTACCTTCCTTATCCTCCAGCTGCTTTTTGGCAAGTCCGAGCTCGTTCTCGGACTACTCGAGGCTCTGCTTCAATGCATCAACCTCCGCAGTCAGTGCGGCAGAGGTCAGCAGCACAACCTGCATTCCCATATTGACATACTTATGTTAGACTCCTACGTATATCTTTTTAGATCCTCAGTTCGGCTTTTTCTTTCCGAACACCAAACCGAGCATCGTGGGCTACTGTCTATTCGGTAATATTTTTACATATCTTAAATACATACCTCAAAGCCTGTTAGAAGGCTGGCACAGGCTTCAGTCAGCCCGCTCTTGGCGGACTGAACTTTCTGGATCACCACACTCATAACAGTGTGGTGCTCCTCGTCGATGGAAGCGCCGTTAAGCGCCTCCATCAAATCATCCGGTGCCTCCGGTTGGACGGAGGTCACCGGCGTCGCAGTCTTGCCCTTCTTACGAAGGGGTCGCCTGCCGGACTCCGAAACCACTGAAGGTTCCGGTACGGAGTCCGGCATGGGGACGAACTTGAAGCCCTTCGGGGTTTTATCCCCTTTGCGCCTGGAGTCTGGGAGGTCGCCTTGCGGCGCCTCTTGGGCCACCTCCTCCTGGCTGGGCCCCTTTTGGGACTCCACCCTGGCGTCATCCGTGGCGGGAGGAGACGAGGCGGTTGGAAGTGAGGTGCTATAAACATCCGACGAATCCAGGGAGCCGCTCGACGAATCGTTGAGCCCGTCCTTGGGTGGGCTGCATGGTTATATTCGGTGTTAGAAGATGATGTGCGGCAAATGGAATGCCATGAGTTATTCTGGTGTCCGGACACTTACGATTTCGCCAGGGGCTTGGTCCTTGGTGGCCACTCCTCTCCGCCGTCGTCGGCGCTGGCGGTGTAGCTCGGAGGGAGGGTCCTTCCCTTCTTGGACCCTCCGGCCTCCCCAGTTGGGGCGGCCTTCCTTTTCTTCTCTTCCCCTGCTGGGGGAGAGGCATCTTTTTCCTCCTCCTCGTCTTCGCGGGAGGAGTCCGCCTCGGAGTCATCGGACGATGAGTCCGACAACACCTGGCGCCGGGAACTCCTTCGAGTCCCCGTGGCCATCTTCTTGGCCTTCTTCTCCGGCACCACATAAGGTGCCGGAACCAGCAGCCCCGTCAATCGGGCGTCCGCTGGGTCTTCTTGCAAGGGAGCCGGACAGTCAACCTGTCCGGACGTCTTCTGCGAGTCCTGTCAAAGGTGAGGGAGTTTTAGATCCCGCATAGAGTCAAACTATGAAAAAAGAGTCCCGTAAAGGGTAAAATAGCTTACCTCGCTGACTTGATGCCGCAGCTGAATCCACGATCTTCGGTAGCGGATGCGGGAGCCTCGGCGCCCTTGAACAGCACCTTCCAGGCATCTTCGTACGTAGTGTCGAAGAGCCGGCTCAAGGTTCGGTGCTGTGCCGGATCAAACTCCCACAAGTTGAAGGCCCGTTGCTGGCATGGGAGGATCCGGCGGATGAGCATAACCTGGACTACGTTGACAAGCTTGAGTTTCTTGTCCACCAGGTTTCGGACGCAGGTTTGGAGTCCGGTCAGCTCTTCCGAATTACCCCACGCCAGGCCCGTCTCTTTCCATGAGGTGAGCCGTGTAGGGAAGCCAGATCGGAATTCGGGGGCCGCCGCCCATTTAGAGTCGCGCGGCTCGGTGATGTAGAACCACCCCGATTGCCACCCCTTTATGGTCTCCACGAAGGAGCCCTCGAGCCATAGGACGTTGGCCATCTTGCCCACCATGGCACCTCCACACTCCGCTTGGCGGCCACCCACTACCTTCGGCTTGACATTGAAGGTCTTTAGCCATAAGACGAAGTGGGGCTGGATGCAGAGGAAGGCCTCGTACACGACGATGAACGCCGAGATGTTGAGGATGAAATTCTAGGCCAGATCATGGAAATCTAGGCCGTAGTAGAACATGAGCCCCTGGACAAATGGGTGAAGTGGAAACCCTAGCCCGCGGAGGAAGTGGGGGAGGAACACCACCCACTCATGGGGCCTGGGGGTGGGGATGAGCTGCCCCTTGTCGGGGAGCCGATGCGCGATGTCGTCGGACAAGTATCCGGCCTTCCGCAGCTTTTTGATGTGCCCCTCCGTGACGGAGGAGGCCATCCACTTGCCTCCCGCTCCGGACATAGTTGGAGAAGGTTGAGGTGGGATGTGCGGACTTGGGCGCTGGAGCTCGAGTGCGCGGAGATGGATAAACAAAGGAGGAAGAAGGCGTGTGTGAAAAAGTGGATCCTTATCCCCTTATATGGACGGACAAAGCTATGCGTCCCCACCGGCCTGATAAAACTCGCTTATCTCCCAAGCGTCGTAATCAATGGCGCGGTTGGGTTACCCACGCCCGTATTGATGAGAATCCGGAATAAGGGACACGATCTACGCTTTGACAAGACGTGCCAAGGAAACCGCCTCGCTAAACGTACGAGGTGGGACAAGAAAACGATTCGAATAAAGGCTTGGCCGTGGTGTGATGTCATCTTTGCGGAATACGTCGGCCAGATTGAACTTGTGTAAATATTATTCTCTACGGTGGTATGTGGAACTTATTTTGCAGAGCCGGACACTATCCTTGTGTTCATAATCTTCTATGAAGTATTCGGAGGAGGAACCCGCCTTGCAATGCCGAAGACAATATGCACGCCGGACTCGTCGTCATTGAAGCCTGGTTCAGGGGCTACTGAGGGAGTCCTGGATTAGGGGGTGTCCGGATAGCCGGACTATAGCCTTTGGCCGGACTCCTGGACTATGAAGATACAAGATTGAAGACTTCATCCCATGTCCAGATGGGACTTTCCTTGGCGTGGAAGACAAGCTTGGCGATACGGATATGTAGATTTCCTACCATTGTAACCGACTCTGTGTAACCCTAACCCTATTCGGTGCCTATATAAACCGGAAGGTTTTAGTCCGTAGGATGAACAACAATCATACCATAGGCTAGCTTCTAGGGTTTAGCCTCTCTGATCTCGTGGTAGATCTACTCTTGTACTACCCATATCATCAATATTAATCAAGCAGGAGTAGGGTTTTACCTCCATCGAGAGTGCCCGAACCTGGGTAAAAACATTGTGCCCCTTGTCTCCTGTTACCATCCGCCTAGACGCACAGCTCGGGACCCCCTACCCGAGATCCGCCGATTTTGACACCGACAGGCGTGCTCGAGAACAGAGATGTGGCGCACCGTAGGACGAACAAGTGGTGGTTTTCGACTCCTGTGAGGGTGAGGAGCATGGTGACGCGCTTGGTTTTGAGCCTCAGCAGCTGCAGCATCGGCGGTGAAATCACTGGCAACGTGGAGCTCGCGGGCACGGTGGGGTTGGAGCTAGAGCGTGCGCAGGAGTGAGGGGAGAGGGGGAAAGCAAGGGGAGCTCACGGTGGACTCACAGAGCAGGCCAGTGGGCTCGGGGGAGCTTCTGCGGCGGCGAAATCATCAACGACATCTAGCGGTCGTGCTCGGAGAAGTCATGATCGGGGACGAAGCTGCAGGGCTTTCGGCATCGCATGGCTCGGCGGAGAAGACTAGGATGACACTGTGGTTCTCTTTTTGTTCCTGTTGTTTTCCTATTTTCTGTAATTTGTTTTTGATTTAGTTTTCAAACTAAATCAAATTTATTGCTTCTGATAAATATTGCGTGAGCTAGTTGAGCTATTCTAGAGCCCCACACAAGTTTACAGAATTATTGGACTTATATTAAATATATAGCAAATATAAATCCAATGCAAATATTTATTGCATTAACTCCAAATGCCCAAAATAAATATTTATGAGCTCCTAAAAATATTGGTTTGAATTTTACCTCTGACCAATATTTTCAGGAGAAACATGAACATTTTCTTGGACCTATTTGAAGCAATTTTTATCTTGGTCATTTTCGTAATGATTTACGAGGCTTTCACATGTCCCCATTTCAAGTTCATTGAAATTTAAACATGATGCACACATGACTAGCTAGTCTAGGTCATACCAGAACTAGGGATGTGACAACTCACCCCAACTAAACAATAATGTCGTCCCGAGATTCAAGACGTAAGGTAAGAAGACAGAGGGGACACAAAGCTAACACGATCTTCCTGATCCAACTGCCCTTCTCGAAGAATGTTGATTCATTTCTTCAAATTGATCTTGTCGTCTTTGCTTTCGGGATCTTCATCCAACACGACGACGACAGAAGAAACTCTATAGGAATCGATCTTCTTAAATATCGAGCAACTCACGATCAACTCACGGAATGAGATATTGAACATCTCTCGAGCTAAGAGACGAAACATACATCCAAAGGGATGGAGTGAAATAGAGAACGAAGATTCAAGTTGATAAGCACAATTCCACGCTGAATAAGATGGTGCATGGTTTCAAGATAACGAGGAGTTATCTGTCGTGATTCCATAATGGCACCTTAGGGAAGGTGACTTGCAGAAATATTCCCTTAAGTGGCAAAAAGAATTACTTTTGATTCATAGATCATTGAAACTCTTTGTACCAGCCAGAGGCAGTCACAAACAATCGTTTGGCGGAGTAAGAAGGGATGGCATACCTAGAATAGAAGATGTGGACTACCTTGTTGAAGACAACGCAAAGGATGATTTTGCTTGCGCGTGCTCTCAAGAACTTGAGCATTTCCATATTCATCAAGGTTCTACCAACATCCGTGTCAAGGATCCTGGCAACACAACATACTACCATGATGAATAGTGATGGATGATGCAGATGCAAAGGAAGATGACACCTTCTCAGATTTCACCTTAGCGAGGCCAAGGAAAGAAAATCTGGATGATCGACCGAGAGACATTTAGCACTCTGCTTCTAATGTCCCCCTTGATGTGCTAGCGTAACCCATTTATAGATATGGTTTGGTATGTGTAACATCAAGTAAAAGGTCGGACTTCGGGAGCACAAGAATCCATAAGGAATAACTACGGAAGTAAATCCTACGAAATCCTTATGGGGAGGTAGCCAACTTCCTCAATCAAAACACTACAATAATAGGTCTTCCGACTGGGTGTGTCGGCCACGACATCCACTTTACCGGTTACAGAGAGAACAATATTATAGTTCTTGGGAAATGGTCCAACCATCATATCTGCCTGAGATACAGATCTGATTGGTGTCAGGATATTCCAGACTCATCAAGTCTAGAGAGAAAAATGAAAGTTTGCAACACAAGTCGACGAGATGACGTTGCAGGATTCTCGGAAAATGGACTACAGTGGTAAGCTCCAAAACATGAGCTGGTTCTGCTACAAACATGTGAACACGCTTATCCTGCATAAGCATGACCACACAAAGAGTCTTACAACGAAACACTATCGAGTTCAGGTGGGGAACCATCATTGCGGATAGCAAAGTCCTTGATTAAGCCCGGTTAGCTCTTAAAAGGAACTTCTTCTCCTTGAACAAATCAATCAGTGGCTTGGTGTGCTAGGGACACATATAGAATGAAGGTTGCAAGTCTCCAAACCACAGAATACTTCGCACGTATGCAAGACTGATTTGGGATGATTCCAGAGGAGGCAAAACAAACTTTCTCGAATTCACGGCGGCAACTTGCATCAACTGCACATGAATTAGAGGAAGTCACTTCTTTTATGAAAACATATGCTTCATGAGCTAGCATGAAGAAATGCTTTCAAAGTTTCCAACACTAGCTTAATGTTCAACATGAATCATGGACAAGATGAAAATATTGCCGATGGGCTAAACAACAGGTCATCCAGATTTCCATGAAGATGGAATTCCACAACTATGTGAACAAAGCGATAGCGTTGGTCAGACCAAAAGATGTAATGGTGTATGCTCGAGGGACAACCGCGAGTAAGACAACATTACGAATACTGTTAGTTCTGATTTGATTTGACGATAGCCCATACTCAAATCAAAGTTTTGAAAAGATAATAGGTTCAACAACTGACCACGAGGATCAATCAAGGAAGATATCATCTTTCTTCAACACACACACACAAACACACACAAGGATATCCCTTAGAGATGAACTAGGTCGGACAAGCTTTCATCTTCCAACTCTCCAAGTTGTTGTTTAGCTTAACCAACTAGCTCAGGGATATCCAACACAGATTCTTGGAGAATGGCTGGTTTAGAGGAAAACCAACTTGATCACGAGCTCAACATAACAGTCAAGGGACAACCTGGTAATACTTCCGAGAAGATATTCGGAAAATCATGAACCACCAATATGTTACTAAGCTCGAGAACAACCTTGCTTTTTAGGGCAAGATGATATGATCAAAAAAAGTGAGGGATTGACACAATCCTAACACATTGATCGAAGAGTGCACCAGAAATAAGGACTAGGTAGCATGGTCAATCTTAGGATGATGATTTAATAACCAACACGCTAAGAATGGGAATATTCTCTATTAACTACCATGCAACGGAGTTGCTAGGAGTATTGATTTCACACATCATGACTCACTTGCCAGCATTCCGGTTACAATAACACGGGAAACGAGGAATGAACAATGATGGCAAGAAGTATCACTGCGTCAAAATTCATAAGAGATGGTGCAATTCCTATGATATTCTTGACATAAATAGGGTAATACTCCAAGGTAGAATAGAACAAAAGCTGGTTTGGCATTTGATCTGCGGAATACAACTACTTTGACCAAATCCTAGAAATGGACAAGGTACTGTAGTTTGTTTCTCCTAGTCATTCCGGAATAGAATGGCTTGATGGACCAGAAGAATAATAGGCATCAATAACACGAATGCACAACTAGTCCTGACTATCAATTGATAGCCGAGGGCCAGTAAACAAGTAAAGAGGGACAACTCAAAAGAACATCTGATTTTCTGAGTTGTGGATGCATAGATTAGTATGTCGAGCAAAGCTCAACATTTCTTCCGGATAACCCATGCAGAAAGGTAGAACTTGCAGATTCACAATGTAGAACGAAGAACTCATCAAGAGCACTCTTATTGTGATCTTTTGGTTCAAAAGAACTTCTGCCATAAGCAGTTCATGGTATTTGGAAGAAGGAAATACCACAGACCTCGAGGACTATCGCAAAGGTTACTAATATCCTAAAGGAACTAGCAAACACTATCAACACAAGATAAGTAGAGTGAATCTCGGCTTCAAAATCCAGAAATAGAATACCTACATACTAAATAACATCACGGGATGCTTTAGAGAAAGGTGGCGTAATTATCACATCGGGATATAAACCATTGCTAGATTAGTGGGTGGTTCGCTAGAATGCCTAGGGTCATAATACTAGCTCCAACATATATGTCAAGGCAATGGAGTACCTCAACGGACCGATTAGTGTGCTTAATCGGCCCAAAAGGACATCGGAAAGCGGGACGAAGGGATTTGCAAATGCATCATACTATTTAGAAATCTGGGATAACTCGGACAAGCATAACGAATGTAAATGCTCAAAAGATTTGAGACATCCTCAGAAATGGTGGCATAACCACTAACTTCACAATATCAAGGTTCCGAGACCAACTGTTAACACACGGAAGTAGTAGGAACTGAACTGGGGCTTGAAACCATCAATCCTATAAGTCTACGGATTTGTAACACGTGATCCTGATAGAAGATGAGAAAGCCTAGTTCTTAATCCCCGTAGAAGAGAAGAGGATGACTCGGATTAGAAGGACATAAGGTAAAGGAGTAAAAAGAGCCTTATGTTCCCATCCACAATCAATTCCCTTACATAACTAAAGAATTTCTAGACTCAACTTCGACCAGTTTGGCTTGGTAATCCTACAAGCAGTCAGTCTCTAATACCAAAGCTGTCAGGACCCCGGTTCCGAGTCACATCGATCTAGCCGGTAACATCTCATATCACTTTGCAGCCTCACGTACGGTATTCCCACGGGTGTTGCCTTACCATGGCCCGGGACCATTTGCGCCTTTTGACTCACGTATATGATAGTGTCGCTAGCGTCCATATGACAGAGAACCCGGGCCGACATGACTAGTCGTCAACCCAAAGTGGCACTAACTTACGGGGACAGGCATACATGAATCAACATCGAGCATGTCGGTCAGCAGCGTGCGAATCCGGGTTGTAGCTATCGGCATTCTGGGAACGGGGGTCCCCAGACTTGCCTGCCTGCAGCGTGGCTCAAGGGGTGGCCCAACACGGCCCATCTTCATCAGCACAAGCTCAAGACCCTCGCGAGGGGCCAAGCCTCATGATTGACGACAAGGAGCTTCTCAGCGTGGCCTCGTCAGGCCGGGCTTGCGAGGAGGCGGAGATATCAAGGCGGGGTACCTCACGAGGTGCCCATGACGCAAGCCATGACGACCAAGGGCGCTAGGCGGGCGCCAGCCCGCGCAGTGTCCTCCTTTCCTCTTTGGTGCAAAGGGAGCAAGCGCAGGTGAGAGCATCAAGCAAAGGCATCCGTTTCGGTGCAACAAGACCAAGACCGTCACAACGGCAGGAAGGAAGTCATTGTGGAGCCCAAGCAGGCGTCACCACCAGAGCCTTTGACAGGCGAGGACCAACTTTAGTCAGGATAAGTGTACCATATGTTCCCCTTCAAAATGGCCAATTGTTGGTGCCCTTCCCGCTCAATATTTGGGAAGAGGCCCAGGGCCTTTGCCTATAAATAGGACTAGCCACCCACAGGGTAGAGGCAGCTTGCATTAGCAGAGAGAGAGAGCGACGGAACTCCCCTAGCAGTTCATCACACCAGCCAAGAACAGACCCTCGCGAGGCTGTTCTTCCTTGTGTTGTTCATCATCAGCCCAAGAGGCAATCCACCACACCACAAACTAGAGTAGGTTATGACACCACAATGGTGGCCCGAACTAGTATAAACCCTGTTTCTCTTGTGTTGTTCCTTTCATAGCTTAGATCCTAGCGAGGCGGCGAGGTGCAGGTAGGTAGAGGGCGAGATCTCCACGCGCACCCCAGTGTTCGAACCTAGAGGGTCATCCGGAACCCGAAATCCGACATTTGGTGCGCCAGGTAAGGGTGCGCCGGAATTCGTCTTACGCCGCCCTGTTCTTCGCTGACCATCGGATCCATGTCAGACGCTCGTCGGGCCCGCGCCGAGCACCAAGCCGCTCTCGCTTCCTGCGTCGCCCAGACGGCCTCCATCGGCGGCCGTCCCCGCCGTTCCCCGTCGCCTGCCATCAACGCCGCCACCGGCCCGGCGGGGAACGAGCAGCAAGCATCGTCCCAGGATCCGTCCGTGAGGCGAGACGGCCGCGCTACTACTCCTTCACTCGCCCCGGCTGGTTCTTCGACTCACGCGCTCTGCGCGCCCATGGAGGCTCGAGCTGCGCTCATCGTGGCAAATGAGCTCCTGCGCTGCCGCCCTGTCGACGACGTCTACGGAGAGTGGCTCGACCGCGTCGCCGAGCTCGTCCGCGCCGCAGGGGGCTCCCCCGCGCCGTCCTTCTCGCTGCACCATGCCCCGCCCTGCGCGGGCGATGAAGCTCCGGGGGCGCCTCAGCCGCCTCCCCCTCAAGAAGGCACCCTGGCCCCAAGGCGCGTGGCCCCTGGGCGGAATCTGCTCCGTCCGTCGCCAGCGCAGCAAGAGCAGATCTGGCAAGAGGTCCCTCGCACCCAAGAAGTTGCCCGTGTGCTCCTGCACCGGCTCGTCACGACCACGCTCTGCTCCAAAGACGCCAAGACCCAGCTGCTCCCATTGCAGCGCGCGGGGACCCGCAAGACCAGGCTCTTCGTCACGAGAGACCTCCCGTGGCCACAGAGCTGCCGCGCCATCACCACCGAGCTGCGCAGCGTCGCGTGGCCCGGCAAGTTCAAGCCAGACCTGCCTCCTCGCTACGATGGCACGGCTGACCCTGCGAAGTTCCTCCAGCTCTACGAGCTGGGCATCGACGCCGCCAACGGGGACGAGAAGGTCATAGCGAACTGGTTTCCCATAGCACTCAATGACGGAGCCCGCACCTGGCTCCTGAACCTGGCTCCTGGCACGATCTCCTCCTGGGACGAGATGCGCACCCGCTTCATCGCCAACTTCCAAGGTACTCGCGACCGACCTCCTGCCGTGAGCAACATGCGCCACATCAAGCAGCAACCAGGGAGACCCTGCAGAAGTACATCCAGCGCTTCAACAACGCACGCCTCAAGATTCCCAAGGTGACCGAGGAGGCCATCATCTCTGCCTTCTCCGACAAGCAGCGTGGCGCCAAGATGAAGGAGGAGTCTGGCGATGCATGAAGATCTCGTGCACTTCCTTGAGCTGTTCAACTTGGCGACCAAGTGCGCCAGGGCTGAGGAAGGGCGCCTTTCCCTCCTCGAGCTGTCACCGCACCCGTAAGAGAAGAAATCCAAGGCCAAGGATGTGAAGCGCAAGGGGCTGCCGTGCTCAGCGTAACCAGACACCAAGCAGGGCAGAGATCAGCCCGAATCCTCCTAGGGCAGCCGGTACTGTGTGTACCACAACCTCCACACCCACAACACCAACGAATGCCAAGAGCTCCGAGCCGTGCGAGAAGGAAGGATCCGACGCCCTGACTGCAGCAAGCGGGGCTACGATCGAGGAGGAGGAAGGAACGCATGCCGCTGGGAAGACCGTGGCCCGCGCCAAGGGTGGCGCGATCGACCTCGCGAGGATCGCTGGCAGGACCCGCCTCGCGAGGGAGGCTGGAGGGATCAGCCTCGCGAGGATCGCCCGCAAGGAAACGCAGGCCTCCCTCCTCTGCCGCCACAGCCAAGGAGAAACGAGGACCATCATCAGGACGAGGGGGCTGGGGGCTTCCAGGAGCCGCGCGCGATCGCTTGCATCTTGGGCGGAGCTCAAGCCCCAGCCTCCCAACGCATCTTCAAGCAGTTCGCTCGCGAAGTGAATGCAGTCCTCCCCAAGCTCGAAGCCACGCGCCCTCTCAGGTGGTCAGCATGCGCCATCACGTTCAGCTCAACGGATCAGCTCAAGTGCGCGGCCACAGCCGGAGTCCTCCCGATGCTTTGTTCCCCAATCATCAGCAACGTGCAAGTCACCAGGACCCTCATCGATGGCGGAGCAGGGCTCAACGTCCTGTCCGTAGAGACATTCAACAATCTCCAAGTGCCTTACAATCAGCTTCAGCCAACCAAGCCTTTCTCCGGAGTCACCGATGGCTCCACGGTTCCGATTGGGCAGGTCCGCCTCCCTGTCACCTTCGGGGCGCGCGACAACTACCGCACCGAGCTCATCAACTTCGATGTCGCCCACATTCGCCTGCCATACGATGCCATCCTCGGGTACCCAGCTCTGGCCAAGTTCATGGCCGTGACTCATCACGGCTACAATGTCCTCAAGATGCCAGGAAGCGGCGGAGTCATCACGGTGCCTTGTGAAGAGAGAGACACAGTGTGCTCCCTGGAGCGAGCCTTTCAAGCCGCATCACTTGAAGACCCAGATCACAAGAGCGTGAGGCTCCCTGAGACCGCTCCCAAGAAGAAGAAGACATCGCCAGGCCCGACCCCTCAGGAGGCAGGCCCCTCAGGGTCTGCGCCTGTTCAGGGGCACCTCCTTCTGTCGCATAGGAAAACGTGCCCGACGCCCTCCCCAAGCAAGGCTCGGGGGTTCTCTCCTACAGGGCCACCGACCTTGCTAAGGTCATGAGGGAGGCACTTGGGAACCGCTTGGAGGCGTGCTTCAAAGCACGTTTCCCTCAGGAAGGAACAAGGCAAGGAGGGACAAACCCTCAGGAGTTCGTCAGTCAGATCACGCAGGAGTTGCAGGAGTCAAGAGTCATGAGTGGCAGCCGCCGCTTACCAGATTAAGCTCCCCATCCAGGCGAGGATGGTGGGCTGCGCGTCTGCATCGACATCCCAGGGCTCAACCGAGCCGCCTCTCAGGAGCGCTTCTGGCCCTCACGTGCGGGGCGCTGCGAAGGTCCGCCCCACAGCTACGTTCGCATGCCCTACGGCCTGTAGAACGCGGCCGCGATGTACCAGCGCCTCATGAGGAGCATCCTGGAGGCTCGAGAGGCCAGGCGTTCCGCAGTCCTGGCGGAGATGGAGATGGTAAGCGAGGAGCCACCAGCGCCTCCGGAGCCTCCCGAGGCTCCTGGGCCTGGGGGCTCGGGAAGGTCGGCTTCCGCAGCCCACGACGTCCGCTACCTCAACATCCCTTCGTCCTCAACGTTATCAGGTGACATCCTTCAAGTTTCATTTCTAGCTGCGAGCACCCCCCAGGGCTGCATTATTCCCAGGCCGCGTGGGTCCGTCCCTGTGGCGTGTATCCCCTTTTACTTCATGTTCCTAGCTTACTCTGTTGGGGGCGCCCCTCGGGCTGCATCATCCCCAGGTCGCTCGGGCCAGACCCAGCGACGTCTGCCTTCCCTGCATCCTATCTAAATGAACTTGCTTCTTCGTGATTAACGTGCCTGACCTAGTTGCCTGCTCAACTGTCACCAACTGATGGAGCTGCTCCCCAACGGCACGACGCTTGTGCATGGGTCCGTCCCTGCAACGCCGATAAACCTGAATGGTTGAGCTCTGGCCGCGGCAGCCCCGCACAACGCCACCTTGTCAGGCCTTCAGTGCCTCGTCACCCCTCCAAAGCAACCAACGGCTGACCATCGCTTGTCAAAGCGGACTCTTGTTCTTTTTGTGGTGAGCCTGCAGGATCCCTTCAAGGCGCAGCGCCAGGCGAGGCCCTCATGGCGTCTTCTTCACTCTCGTCCGCGCGAACCGCTTGCACATTAAAGGGGGGGTACCTGAGCATCGCGACTCATGGGCTCCTACTGGCTCTCCAGCCCTCACCCTCTGGCCTTTTCCACGGCATCGTGACCTGGCATACCAGCGACGGCTGAGACCCACTCGAGGGCCGGGACCCGAGGACGTAGAGCAGAAAGGGGAGCAAAGGCGAGAGGGTAGAGGCACGCGGGGACCTCGCCGAGCAACCCCTTGCCTGCCGATGCACAGACCTAGCGTCGCACCAGGAAGCGGTTCCTGACTCTCGAGATAAGTCACCCTCCGGAAACACTAGCTATCGCAGCATCGTCCCCGCACCCAATGCAATCTCGTACTAGCAACGTCGCGCTCCTTTCTCACCGAATGATGGCTGCTTGAGCGCTAGAGGGGACCTCCTGAGCATCGCGACTCAGGGGCTCTTACTGGACCCCGGGCCGCTCACCTCCTGGCCTTGACCACGGCATCGCGACACAGCATACCAAAGAACGGCTGAAGCCTGCCTTGGGACCGGGACCGGTTGGCGCAGAGCACCAAGCCCTCGTGAGGTTCGAAAGGAAGAACCAAGCTGAGACGGAATGAGCATCTCGCACTAATTCATGGCAAGGACTATATTAACAAACAAAACCACAGGAACCTTACAAGCCCCCACGGGGCGCGCTTTTCGATTCCTCGCTGGGAACAGATCCTAGAGAACGCTAACTACGTGTGCCTCCTCAAGAGATGCCATCACCAGTAGTGGGCCGTCAAGCACCGGCGCCAACCCCATCCAGATCAGAGGCGGCGGCGGCCTGACGAGCCCGCCCTGCTCCGAGAGCGGCGCATGCTCGGGGCTCAGAGGCTGTTGCCGCTCGTCTCCGCAGTCGCGAAGAGCTCGGCAGAGTCGCTGGATCCTCCAACGCGCCTGCCGCCTGAGGAGCTGCTGGGGGAGCGAGCGGTGAGCCTATTCCTCGCCGCGGCAGGGCCCCGACCGCCTCTCTCAAGGCAGCACTTCAGCTGGCGTCCGTCCGCGTCGAAGACCTTGAAGAGCATCAAGGAAGCGCCGTCATACTCCAGGTGGATCGCGAGGGCGCCCCTCGTCCTGCAGACCCGGGCGATCTCGCCCCAGCCTCGAGTCATGAAGACCTTGCCCGGGACGAGGACCGCGACCTCTGCTTCGGTCGCAAGGGCGTTGCAGCCGGCGTACTGCAACCTGAGCTCCAAGTATCCCCCCTGCGGCATCACGAAGGCGAAGGAGGGAGGAAGACGAATCCAAGACTGAGGAGGCATGGCGGCGTGGAGCACAAACTCTCGGGAGGAGCCCTCGGCGTGGACTCCAAGAGGGACAACGCTCACCGCCGTGACCCGCCAGCGCCGGTGGCGGCGTCGTCCATGGCGATCGGCATCAACTCCTGCAGGGCCCTCAAGGTGGGCGTACAAGGGCAACGGGAACCCTGGCGGCGGCCGCTCGCACCAAGGCCTCGACACCTCCTGCCGGGCGCCCTCATCTCGACAAAGATAGGGCTAGCCGTTTCTTGGTCAAGCGGGTCCGAACCCTCTCGGGGAGCCTTTCCCTTCTCTTCCGCGGAGAACCGACGGATCGGAGCCATTGCGGCAAGGTGGAGCAAGGACGGAGAAGAAGGAGAAGCAAGAAGAGATGGAATGGAGGGGCACGCGCTGTTCCGTACTTATAGCCGGGGAAGGCCAACCGCTGACCTCCACGATCACAGGTAATCATGACCCGCTTTGCATGCAGGGACTTGTCAATTCGTGCAGTTGCCGAGGCATCGTGGGAAGCAAAGGCCGCCACGCCCAATCAACCGCCACGCGGCGCCCAAGGCCGCAGGCTGTTAGGGCCCGCGGCGCTTCGCACTTGCCCCTTCGCTTCTCCGCTCAGCCAAGTCCGGGCGCGCCTTGGGCCCGGGGGCTACTGTCGGCGTTCTGGGAACGGGGGTCCCCAGACTTGCCTGCCTGCGGCCTGCGGCGTGGCTCAAGGGGTGGCCCAGCACGGCCCATCTTCATCAGCACAAGCTCAAGACCCTCGCGAGGGGCCAAGCCTCACGGGACGGACGACAGGGAGCTTCCTCACGCGCGGCCTCGTCAGGCTGGCTCGCGAGGAGGCGGAGAGATCAAGGCGGGGTACCTCACGAGGTGCCCATGACGCAAGCCATGACGACCAAGGGCGCCAGGTGGGCGCCAGCCAGCAGATTGTCCTCCTTTCCTCTTTGGTGCAAAGGGAGCAAGCGCAGTAGAGCATCAAGCAAAGTGTCGTGCAGGCTGATCTGGCCCACGAACACCTATGGGGCCGGCGGATCGAGCCCCTTTCGGTTCGGCGGGGAGCGGAGGTCGCACGAAGAGCAGATCGAGGCGAATCAGGCGAGAGGTTTACACAGCTTTGGAGCTCTCCGGAGAGATAACACTCCTACTGCTGCATGTCTAGGTGTATTGCGTTCTTGCTCAGGAGCGCTGAGTGCTACAGTACACACGAGCTGCTAACGAGACTGAGCGTGGAGGGAACTGATCGACCAACCCTTTCTACGTTGCGCATGGGCCTCCTTTTATATGATCAAGGGGCTCCGACAGGTCGCAACGTAGATGGGGGTACAAATGGAAAAATAGTAGTTGGTACACCTACTTGTACAGTGTACAGTGTACTATACCTAACCCTGACGGCAGGGGACAAAGGCATTAAATGCCCGTCTAGTCGCCCTAACAAAGGCAAACAGGGACCGTCGGGGCGCCACCGTTCGCCACGATGGCAAACTTGTCGCTGCTTGCCACCTCGCACCGCTGGCTGCACTGACCTCTCGCCACGCTTGGCGCTGGAAAGGTCCCAGGGCGACACGTTAGTGGATGTGCTGGAGCGTAGGTACATAGAGGTGGTCTGCCGCGGCAAGCGCCTTGCCGCGGTTGTTGTCTTGTCGCGCCCGGAAGCTTGTCGCTCACCGGGCCTTCCCGGCAAGCTCCTCTTGTCGGGGCCTTGTCTTGTAAGTGCCTAGGGTGGCCTTTCCAGCAAGCTCCTCTTGCCGGGGACTTGTCTCCTATGTGCCTTGGGTGGCCTTCCCGGCAAGCTCCTCTTGCCGGGGCCTTGTCTCCTTGGCTTGAATACTTTGTTCTTGAATGGCTCCAAAGGAACCACGGAGGACCTTGGCGGTCACCCGGTAAGCCTTGCCATGAGGGCTGCAACTGCCCGTGCACAAGTTCGGGATACTAGGGTACCCCTACTCTAGTACAATCGACAGAGCCCCCGGGCTGGGCCACACACGGTGCCGAAGCGCTGTTGGGCCAGCCCAAACAGGCACGGGCACACGCGCCCAGGTCACACCATAACTCACCCCGGACCCACCACGCCTCCCCCACAGGCAGCACGCATCGAACGTGGCATCGTGTGAGAGATCGTGGGCGAGATCGTGGGGGTTTCTTTATTCGAAAATTGGAACGCCCCCTCCCTCTTTATAAGCGGGGAAATAGGGCACGCCGCCTACCTTGCCAGTTGCTGTCCCATCGAAAAACCACCGCTGCTCCCCCCTTCTTCTCAAGGTTGAAAAGAGAGCAGCGCTCCGCCCCCCATCGCCACCAGCACCCTCAACGCCGCCAATCTCCTCCACCGCCTCCGCCATGGGCCCGAAAGCCGACTAGGGGAAGACCGTGAAGTTGCCCGAGGCGCTGCGGCTTGGCGCTATGGAAGGAGCGGGTTGTCTTCCCCTCAGCTCGCCGTGAGGGAGCTAAGGGAGAACTACTACCTCTTCTCGGTCGACGGAGACGCAGGCGCATCCGCCAAGACGAAGGTACTCCCCGCCACGCTGCAGAACTGGCCACGACGGATATCCCTTCTTCAACTCTTCTTCTATCGCGGGCTCGCCGCCTTCTCTGAAGTTCTTTTGTGACATTATGAACACCTCACGGGTTCCGCCTCCTTGATTTCACCCCCAACACCGTTTCGACCATGGCAGTTTTCGCACATCTCTGCGAAAACTTTGTCGGAGTCCACCCAAATGTAGCTCTTTTCCGTCACTTCTTTTTACCCCGAGCCGAGAGAGGAGAGCCCTTGCCGGAGGAATTGCTTGGGTCTCTGTGGTCGGCAAGAAGGAGGCCTATGTGGAGGGAGAGCTCCGTGAGCAAAAGGGAGGAGTGGAGGGCAGATTGGTGCTGGATTGTTGAGGAGAACCCGCAGCCTTTTACCGCCCAGCCAAACCCCAGTGAGGCACGCGACAATGATTGGAGCAATCTGCCCCCGAGGACGCTTAGGCTGAAGATCGCAGCTACCCGAATCCTCCGCCTCAGACTTGCCGGACTCACTTTGAGGCACTGTTGGCGCGGACTTTCTTCACCGCCACAGACGCTTCTTTGCAGGAGAGAAGGAGACCTGCACAGGAATTTCAGAACGCAGCAGACATCATGAGGCTGCGCCAGGCCTCAACTTCAACTTCACCGCCTTGGAGCTTGGCGCAATGCTCTTAGAGCTGTTCAAGCCTGATCCTGATCATCCGGAGATGTTTAGGTTGCCGAGGGGCGCTGCTCATTGCAACAACTCGTCGCTTGACCGCATCCGTGCAATGATGCCGTTGTGTGACTCCCATGGAATTGTCCCCACTTGGCAAGAGCCGCGGATGATGTGGTGCGGCAATTTTTGACAATCTAGTGGAAATGCCGTCCGCCCGACGAAAGCGTAGGGGCCTCACCGTGACACTCTTGACGATGAGATGCAAGCATCGCCACCAGGCTGGAAGAGGCGGCAGCAGCCGCTGCCGCGCGCGAGTTTGGCTTCACTATGGAGGAGGCGGAGGCAGCCGAGGCGGCAAGTCTTGTCGAGCGAAAGGAGTTCGTCGGCGAGGAAGAGCTTGCCGAGCCTAAAGCCGAGTCGAGCGAGCCCGCCGAGGGCGCATCCTTCCCACCTCCAAGCAGCTTGCCGCGAGCGGAGCCACCGGCTCCACCAAGAAGGCGTATTCGCAAAGCCGGAGACGCAGCGGGGCGGCAGACGGGCCAATAGCCGCAGCGCCGCGCGATGCGCTCCACTGCGGCAAGCATTGTTGCTACGGGAGCTCCTCACGCCGCTGCGGCAACTGGAGCAGGGCCCTCGCAGGCCACCGGTCCCGCTCCCGCCAAGCGTCCAAGGGAGCCCACTCCTCCGCCTCGTCGTACTGGAGGCGGGCAGGTCGACCTCTCCGCGCTCGGCTCGACGAGGAAGAGGAAGAGTAAGATTCCTTGTCAGTACTTGTAATTCTTCGATTTGTTGCTTTGTCTTGTATCTGACTTGCTTTGCTCAATCCATTCCTTTTCGTGACGCTGGCCCGGAGGACGTCGAAGAGAGCTAAGACCCCGGTGGTTGTCATCGAGGACGAACCTCATCGCGACAGCAGGAGGCGCGTCCGAGACCACCTTGCCGGATGAGGCAACCCTTCTTCAAAGTAGCCCCCAGCGCAGCCCCCAGTGTAAGCATATGGTCTACTTCTTGCTGTTCGGCGTGCATGGGTGCTTTTTCCTTTGCTGATATCTGACTGTTGACTTGTGTAGGAGGAGCAGCCTCCTTCTGCTTCGACTACGCCGCCAAGGGTGGATTCTCCGGCAAGGGAGCGTTCTCCGGCAAGGGAGCCTTCTCCGGCAAGGGGCAGTTCTCCGGCAAGGGGCGGCACCAAATGACCCCTTGGCGACGGAGACCATGACCGCAGCCCCAGGCGCAGGTAACCTTCTTGCCTGAGTACTTCCCTTGTGTTTTTCTTCTTCTGATTTTGTCTTTGAATATTTGCTTCACTCTCTTCATCCGTCCGCCACAGAGCCAATGGAGACCAAGGTCGCCGGCGAGGAGGACGTCTTGTGGCTAACACCGATGAAGCCGCCGCCGTGGAAGAAGAAGCCGTGGCCGACGAGCTCTGCCGCGAAGAGGCCGCCGCTGCCGCCGCAGAAGCCGGGCGAGGGTTCGGCGATCGTGACCGACAACCCCGAGGTCAGCAGGAGCACCAGCGCTACACCGACCGCCGATCCCTCCGCCGCAGCTGCAGCTGTCGAGTTCAAGAGCCCCAGCCGGCGCCTACTTGAAGGCCGGGCGATGGCGTCTTCATCAAGCTCCCATGGGAGTCGAGCCTGTGGCGCCGGCGAAGGAGAAACCTTCGATGAAGAACTGCTCACCTCCGCTGGCCGACGCTAGTTGACGCGCCAGCAGCAGCAGCGGCGAAGCCCGAGGAGGAGCAATGCCGCGAAGCTGCTTTGTCGCTTACCGCGCCCGACAAGCCAAACCGGCATCCGGGAGGCGCTTGTCGCGAAGGCGGGAACAGACATCGAGAAGCGCGCGGAGGAGCTCCGGGGCCGCAACCAGGAAGCTCTCCGGTCCTCGGCGGAGGAGCGGGAGCAACTCGCCGAGGAGCGCAAGGCCTTCATCCTTGAGAAAGCTGAATCTGAGGAGGAACAGCGGCTTGCCGCCGAGAAGCTGTCTGCGCTGGAAGGCGAGCTGGCGCAACGGAAGGTTAACCTGGACAACCACGAGGAGGATCTCGCCATGCGCGAGGAAACATTTGGCGGGGCTCTCAAGGAGGCTAAGGATGCTGCCGCGGCTGCCGAGGCCACCAAGAAGGAGCTGGAGACGAAGGTGGCGCAGTTGGAGGCCAGCCTCAAGAAGAGCGGCGAGGAGCTTGCTGCACTCAAGCACGAGCGCGAGAAGGACACCTACACTCTTGGCGAGCTGCAGGGCCGTCTCGCCGAGAGGAGCAAGGAGCTCAGCGCCGCCAGGGACTCCAATGCAGATCTTGAGTTGAAGCTAACTACTTTGACTCGGGCCACTGGGCCAGCGCCAAGGAGCGGGAGGTGGCCTTGAAGGAGAAGATCAAGGCCGACGACGAGCTTTGGCGAGTCTTTGTTGCCGCCTAGAGTGCCTTGAGGGAGAACGTGGAGCACCGGACCGAGGGTCTCGTGGATATCACTGCAGCCATCCACAGGAGCCGATGGAGCTGGGGATGGTGGATCTTGGATACTCCTCCGACGAGCATCTCCAACCCAGCGCCAAGCTCAGCTTGTTCTTCAAGGGCGTGGTGACGGCTCTCCAGCGACTCCGGGAAGAGGTCCCAAAACAGCTGGCCGAGGAGTCGCCCTAGATCTGCACGGGAGCCCTCCAAAAGGTGCTGATGAAGGTGGCCTTCCGCAACCCAGGCCTCAACCTCACCAACGTCCTCAAGTCCCTACCACGGATGTCGATGTGGAGGCGCTCAAGACCCTTGTCGCACCCATTGTGGATGTGGTGAGCGGAATCAAGAGGGTTGAGGGCGATCGCGTAGATTAGGCCGCCTGCTTCTCTTTCTCTTGCCGCTGCTGGTCATGTCATAGGAACAATCCATTAGAGCTGTGGCAAGCTATCTTGTAATATACCTTTATTTTGAGTATCAATTGCTATGTTATTTCCTTTACTTGATTCCTTCCTTTGTATGTTTTTGCCCTACGCTTTTAGGCAACTTGTCGGCGCGGGCACCTGAAATATGAAAGGCTGAAAAGTGGACGTCAAGAGCCGGCTGGGCGGTGCCGCTTCCGACAAGCAACCATGTCGCAACTAGTCGCAGCACACATAAGTTGTTGAGTGGACTCGAAACAAATTAAGGGCGCAACAAGCTACGAAATGGTTCCTCTGCACATGTGTTTTCCATACAAAGTTCGGTCGTTCAAGGAAGATAACTTAAAATTTTAAAACTAATTGCTCAAACTTTGGCAACTTAGCTTTTCCGCTGCTTGCTTCCGGTAAGGCTAGACTTCCTTGAGCGACGCTTGGTCCACACAATTATCTTCTCCTTTCCCCCCGGCAAACTTGTGTGCGAGGGAACCTTCCTTTCTTTGAGAAAGAGAAAGAAGAGAAAATAAAGATATGGAGCCTTGTGGCTCGTTATCACTTACTGTGGGTAGGTGCTGCACAAAGTGTCAGATAGCGCATGCAAAAATAGAAGTAAAAAGCATGAAATTGACAAGGTGTGCGAAGCACGCTAGCTTTACTGATGCATGGTGTCTGCGCTCGGCTTTGTACAAAGGATTACATGCATCAGCGGCAAGACTTGTACAAAAGGTGGTTGCCGGAACAGGTTCCGGCAACCGCGCCCTACGGGTAAAACTTACGAAGATGCTCAATATTCCAGGAGTTGCTCACCAGAATGCCATCTTCGGTCTCAAGGCGGACAGCGCCAGGCCTAGTGACTCGTTTCACCCGATAAGGGCCTTCCCACTTTGGCGTCAACTTGTTGGAATTCTTGGCGGACTGAATGCGCCGAAGAACAAGGTCGCCTTCCTCGAGACTTCTGGGATTGACTTTGCGGCTATGGTAGCGGCGCAAAGCTTGCTGGAACCGAGCAGCTCGTACAGCAGCCTGAAGACGATCTTCCTCAAGGAGCAGCGCGTCATCTTGTCGCAGCTGCTCTTGCTCAAGCTCATCATAAGCGAGCACTCGAGGCGATCCGTATACGAGTTTCGTGGGGAGAACTGCCTCTGCTCCATAGACTAGAGCGAAAGGTGTCTGGCCAGTGGCTCGATTTGGTGTCGTTCTGATCGACCAAAGAACCACCGGCAGCTCCTCAATCCAGTTTCTTCCGCACTTGTGCAGCCTGTCGAAAGTTCTGGTCTTGAGCCCGCGCAGCACTTCAGCATTTGCCCTCTCCGCTAGACCGTTGCTTCTTGGATGATTAAACAACATGGAACAAAATGATTATTAAACATGCATGATTGATAATATAACAACATGGAACAATAAAAAATTATAGATACGTTGGAGACGTATCAGTGGGCGAGAGGGCGTGGTGCGCGCGTGGATGGCGCGAGGTAGCAGTGGGCAACTGCTGGATGCACGAGTGGAGGCATCCCAATGCGCGCATCAAGGTGAGTCGAACGGTCGCATTGAGATGACCTCGCCGACAACGAAGCTACCACACACGGGGAGGAGCGAGGGGGAGTCGAGGTGGACCAGAAGCTCATAGAGATGCCCTAGGGGGCTCAACGAGGACGAGGGCTCCGCGTCAGCGGTGGATCAGGTGATGGCGTGCGGTGGCCGTGGCCGAGGAGGGCTTAATGGCGAGGCTCCATGGCGATCTAGCCTGCGCTGCTCCGCATAGGCGACGAGGCGGAAGGAGCGCAGCTCCTGGACATCCTCCCATCGGTAGGGGACAACACCGGTCAGGATGAGGGGCATGGTGATGGTGTTCAAGGGTGATGCTTAAACCAAGGGGCGAGACAAGGGGAACTAATGGGAGGACTAGGGTTTGTCGCAGGCGCGGGCAGTTTCTTATCCACCGCAGGGACTCGCTAGATGTTCGACGCATGCCCCACCGGCAAGTGGGTGGCCATGGCGAGCGAGCTACCTCCAGTGTGTCGTGAGGTGGGAGAAAGGCCGGCCTTGGTGGGTTGGGCTACACTGTGGTGACTCGAAGCCCAGTCCACCACTAATTTTATTTCTTACCCTTTCTTCTTTTTTGTTTAATTTCCAATACCTTTTTGCATTAAGTTGAGCCACCAAAGATTTTTGCTTTGAACAAAACCTGGCACATAATTCTAACACAATATCTTGAGATGGCACAAAACGTTTGGGGTCAAAAAGAGTTGTCTAACCATTTTTAGAAATTGAAAAGGCCAATTTAATTGCTGCTGGAACACTAAATTAATTCCTAGGGGCATTTCGGGAATTCAAATGAGGTTGGTTTCAACATGACAATGATCAGAGGAATTTATAGGATAATGTGAACATTTTAGTTTTACTGTTTGAAGAAATAAATATTTGACTTGCATTTTAAATTTGAATTTGACTTTGATTTTTATAAAGGGGCAATTTGGTTTAGTAAATCTTGATGACATGGCACCATTAGTGTGAGGTCATTGTAGCATGACACTGGGGTGTTACAAATCTCCTCCACTACAAGAAATCCTGTCCCGAGATTTAAGAGGTAGAGTTGAGGGGAAGGAATTGGTTACGAAAATTCGATGTATCTTGTAATAGCAAGAGCAACTGGGAATGAATGTATAAATGGCAAGTGTATGTAGTTATCCACAAGAATTTATCGTTGGAAGGGAATTGCAAAAGCGATGGGCACAAAGTCTCGATAGAACATCGGAGAGTATCTTTGGAATCTTCTGTTGCACTAAGTGATCATCTGGAATGAGGGGCGCTTCGGGAGGAAGTAGTTATGAGAACCTAGAGTTAGAGTTAGTAAAACCATTTAACCCGAATAAAAGAGAGATTAGAATCCCAGAGTAAAGATAAGGAATAAAGATCCTATTACCACCCAATTGTGATGTGGGACCATAAGCCACCCAACAATGTTAGTAAAAGTTTTTCATATACTAGACTCAACTTCGTCCAAGGAGTTGTAAAGGGGCTTCCTACAGGTAGTCGGCTTTGATACCAACTTGTGACCCCCCAACTTAATCATGCACTAATCATACACGCAAATATGCACGATCAATATCAAAGACTCATGGGAAGATATCACATCACAATTCTAGACACAAATTAAAGTCATACAAGCTTTATATTACAAGCCAGAGGCCTCGAGGGCTCAACTACATAAGCTAGAATACAAACGAGTTAGCGGAAGCAACAATTTCTGAGTATTAACATAATGCAAACAAGTCCGCCTTAAGAAGGATAGCACAAACATAAAAAACAATGGAAAAGGCAAGGCCTCCTACCTGGGAGCCTCCTAACTACTCCTGGTCGTTGGTGGTTTCCATGTAGTAGTAGGATCCGTCGGGGTAGTAGTAGTCATCGGTGGTGGCATCTGGCTCCTAGGATCCGTCATGTGATCGTAGCAATCGGGTATAAGGGAAAAGAAGTAGCAAAGCAACTGTAAGTACTCATCCGAAGTACTCGCAAGACTTACATCAGAACTATGCTAAGTATGCATCGGTATCAAAGGAATGGGGCTATATCTATAGACTGAACTGGAGAAATGCCAGAAGAGAAGGGAAACCCTAGCCTATCGAAGACTAGCAGCTTGAAGCATCTTGCAGCATTAGATGTGTGCATATTAGAATATTATAAAGTAGTAAGCATCTTGTAGTAACGCCCAGAGATCCTTCCTCAACTCCCTTCGAGGAAACAATCTCGGAGGCGTCATATCCATTTCACATCTCCAGTAACAAGTTCTAGTTGTATAGATCGGGATACAACTCCGAGCGTCTGTTGCCATGGACACGGCTATTCGAATAGATTAACTTCCCTGCAGGGGTGCACAAACTTACCCAACACGCTGGGTTAACCCTGGCCGAACACACTTTCCTGGGTCATTCCCAACCTCGGCTGATCGACACGCCGTAGTCCTACCTAGGCTCAACAGAGAGGCCAGCACGCCAGTCTACATCCTAAGCATGCAGGGGCCTTGGGCCCATCGTCCTTTGCACTCCTGCATGTTGCGTATGCGGCCTGGAGCAGACCCACCACCTAATACAAGTATAGGTGGTTCCCGTCCAACCGGGCGTGCGCCGCTCAACCGCTGACGTCCGAAGAGATTTTGGAGAATCCTATGACTCAGAGTACCCATACTTATTCCCGCGTGGTGGTCAGTGCGAATAGGCCAGGGCCCTACTCGGATCACATATCCAAACCATTATTATCTTGGGAGAGCGCATAGATGATCAATGATCCACGATATGTGGTCCCATCGCCCCGTGATACGTTTCCCACGTATCTACAATTTATGAAGTATTCATGTTGTTATATTATCATTCTTGGATGTTTTACAATCATTTTATAGCAACTTTATATCATTTTTTGGGACTAACCTATTGACATAGTGCCCAGTGCCAGTTGCTGTTTTTGCTTGTTTTTTACATTGCAGAAAATTAATACAAAACGGAGCCCAAATGCAGCGAAACTGTTTGGAGAATTTTTATGGACCAGAAGACACAACTTGGGCCAAAGAAGTACCAGAGGGGTGCCCCGAGGGGGGCACAACCCACCTGGGCGCGCCTGGGGGCCGAGGTGCGCCCTGGTGGGTTGTGCAAACCTCGATGGTCTCCCGCACCGCCTCTTCGCCCTATAAATTTCCAAATATTCCAAAAACCCTAGGGGTGTCGAGAGATCAGAAGTTCCTCTGCCGCAAGCCTCTGTAGCCACGAAAAACCAATCTAGACCCTGTTCCGGCACCCTGCCGGAGGGGGAAATCATCACCGGTGGCCATCTTCATCATCCCTATGGCCATGATGAGGAGGGAGTGGTCCACCCTCGGGGCTGAGGGTTTGTACCAGTAGCTATGTGTTTAATCTCTCTCTCTCTCTCTCTCTCTCTCTCTCTCTATCTCTGTTGTTCTTGAGATGTCACGATCTAGATGTATCGTGGGATTTGTTAATATAGTTGGATCATATGGTGTTTTCCCCTCTCTATCTTGTTGTGAATTGAGTTTTCCCTTTGAGATTTTGTTCTTATAAGATTGAATACTTTTATGGATTTGAGAACACTTGATGTATGTCTTGCTATGAATAATTGGTGACAATGGGGTATCATATTGATTCACTTGATATGTGTTTTGGCACTCAACTCACAGATTCCCGAGGTGACATTGGGGTAATCTATGCATATGGGTTGATGCAGGTTCTCATCTTTGTTTCTTCGGTAGAAATCTTGGGGCAGTCTTTGATGTTCTTTGTGTTGGATTGAGTATTATGAATCTGAAATTGTTTGATGCATATCGTATAATCAACTCACGGATACTCGCGGTGACATTGGAGTATCTAGGTGACATTAGAGTTGGTTGATGTGTATCATATGGTGTTATTTTAGTACAAACTCTTGGTTAGATCGATCAAACAGGAATAGCTTTGTGTTATTTTAGTACGAACTCTAGGATAGATTGATCAGAAAGAATAGCTTTGAGGTGGTTTCGTACCCTACAAACAATTTCTTCTTATGTTCTCCGCTAGATAAGAACTTTGGAGTGATTCTTCATCGCACATGAGTGATGGTTATATGATCCAATTATATTAGCATTGTTGATAGATTGCACTAGCAAAAGTACGGACCCTAGGCCTCATTTTCAAGCATTGAACCGTTTGTGCTCCGTTTTATCAATTGCTACCTTGCTTTTTTATTGTTCCTATTACAAAAATCAATATCTACTATCATTACTACTGGCGTGTATCACCATCTCTTCATTAACTAGTGCACCTATACAATTTACCATTGTATTTGCTGTGTTGGGGACACGCGACTCTTTGTTATTTGGTTGTAGGGTTGCTTGAGAGAGACCATCTTCATCCTATGCCTCCCACGGATTGATAAACCTTAGGTCATCCACTTGAGGGAAAATTGCTACTGTCCTACAAAACTCTGCGCTTGGAGGCCCAACACGAGTCTAGAAGAACAAGTTGTGTAGTAGACATCACCCCGTCTCACGGACTTACGACAAGGGCTAAGAATGCCCGACCGTGCCGGGTACCCTCCAAGTCAACCTGACTCCACATCACTCGCGGATTCATACATCAAAATTCACTTGTTAGTGTCTTAGGATGATGATACAATAACCAACACGCTAAAAATGAGAGTATTGTCCATTAACTACCAAGCAACGGGGTTGCTAGGAGTATTAATTTCACACATCACAATTCATTGTCAGCATTCTGGTTACAATAACACGGGAACCGATGAATGAACAAAGATGGCGAGAAGTATCACTTCATTAAGAATCCATAAAAGGTTGTGCAATTCTCATGACAATCCTGATATAAAGGGGGTAATACTCCAGGGTAGAATAGAATAGAAGTTGGATTGTCATTTTGATCTGTGGAATACAACTGTTTTGACCCAATCCAAGAAATGGATGAGGTGCTGAAGTTTGTTTCTCCTAGCTATGGAATAGAATGTCTTGGCAGACCAGAATAATAATAGGCATCGATGAACACGAATGCACTACTACTCCTGACTATCAATTGATAGACGGAGGTCCGAATACAACTAAAGTGGGAAACTCGAAGGAACATATAGTTTTCTGAGTTGTGGACGCATAGATTAGCATGTCTAACAAAGCTTAACATATTTCTTCTGGATAACCCATGCAAAAAGGCAGGACTGGCAGGTTCACAATATAGAATCGAGAACTCGTCAAGAGTACTCTGGTTGTGATCTTTTGGTTCAAAAGAACTTCTACCATATTGGTTCATGGTATTGGAAGAATGATATACCACAGAACTCAAAGACTATCACAAGGTTACTAGCATCCTAAAGGAACGAGGAAACACTATCAACATGAAGTAAGTAGAGTGAATCATGGGTTTAGGAACCCAGAAATGGAATACCTACTAACTAATTAACATCACAAGATGCTTTCAAGAATGGTGGCGAGAATGTTCATAGTGGAAACACAAAGCATGGCTAGATTATTATCTATGATGTCCTAGTTTCCTGATAATTGCAATAGTTATGTCGAGGCAATGGAGCACCTCAACTCATCGATTAGTCTGGTTAATCTGGCCCAAAAGGACATCGACAACAGGGAGGAAAGAGGTTGCAAATGCATCAGATTGTTTAGAGACTTGGGACAACTCGGACATCATAACTTTTGTAATGAAGTTGAAATATGAGACAACCTGCAAGACATCTGACAACACAACAACTGAATTCTTATGAAACATCGATCCAGGAAGATGACAACTTTGCTATAAGTCTGTAGAATAGTAACTCGTTATCCTGATAGACAGATGAGAAGGCCTAGTTCTTAATCCCCATAGAAAAGAAGAGGGTGACTCAGAATTAGAATGACACAAGGATAAGGAGTAAAAAGAGCCTTATGTTCTCTTCCACAATCAATTCCCTTATCTAACTAAAGTAGTTCTAGACTCAACTTCTACCAGTTTGGCTTGGTAATCCTACAGGCAGTCAGGCTCCGATACCAAAGCTGTCAGGATTCCCATCCTAAGTCACATCGATCTAGCAGGTAACGCATCATATCACTTTGCAGCGTTACCTTGGCCAGGACCATTTGCGCCTTTGGCTCACGTATATGATTGTGTCGCTAGCATCCATATGATAGAGAACCTGGGACGACATGACTAGTTGTAAACCCAAGGTGGCACAAACTTACAAGGACAGGCATACGTAACCCAGCAATGAACGTGTCAGTCATCAACGTTTGAACCCAAGCCATAGCAAGATACATGGACTTAAAGGAACAATGTGTGAAATTTCCCCGAAGGGATAGACACAGGAACAAAGAAGGATACATGCCGGCCAACCTAAGTGTTCCGGAGCAGTAGCGAACTACCATGGCTCAGTGGAAGCACTAGGAGATATTTCCCCATAAGGAAGGCTACCAAGAATGAACAACTAGGTGTCAGATCCCACACATACCAAGCATTTCAATAACATACACACAATATGCTCGATATGTGTAAATACAACATGGCATCACAACAAAACTATACGACTCAAAGTATTAATTCAATAGGCTCTGAGGAGCCAGATATGACAACCATGGGTCTCATGACCCAACATACCAATCATACAAGCAACAAGCGGAAGAATAAACATATCTGAGTACAGACATCTGAAGAAAGAAGGCGAAAGCCTGTCTATCTACAAGACCCTCCATAGGAACTAGAACTCTATCTGGGATTCCCAAGCAATCGACGAAGCCACGTAGAACTACTAGTGAGGCTGAAGTCTCTCTACAAAGCATAAATTAAGCAAACATGAGTACAAATGTACCTAACAAGACTTACACCAAAACTATCTACATATGCATCAGTATCAACAAAGGGGATTGTGGTGTTTAACTGCAACAAGCCAGCTTTGACTCGGTCGCTATCTTGTACTACGACTACCATTATTTTCTTTGAGGTGGGAAAACGTACACGAGTTCAAATATTCACCATATCAATACACCACTATGGATCCGCCCCCGTCTCCCTATGAGAAGGCCATCCATAGCACTCACGCTATCTTGGGAATTTTAGAGTATCCACTTCCAGTTATCTATGAACCATATGAGCTTTCCAAGAAGTCCATATCCGCGGACGCGGATATTCGAATAGATCATTAACCCTGCAGGGGTATACTTCTTCAGACAACGCTCTCACCACTTATCGTTGTTGTCAGGACCCGATCCTAAGTCACACCGATCTAGCATGTAACACATCATATCACTTTTGCGGCTCACGCACGGTATTCCCACGGGTGCCACCTTACGGCCCGGGACCGCTTTGCGCCTTTTGGCTCACGTATATGATAGTGTCGCTAGCATCCATATGATGAAGAACCCGGCCGACATGACTAGTCGTGAACCCAAAGTGGCACTAACTTATAGGGACAGGCATACATGACCCAGCATCGAACGTGTCGGTCAACAGTGAGTGAATGCGGGCTGTAGCAGTTGGGCTAGCAGGACTTGATGGCAAACCGGGTAGAAAGCTAAATGAGACTCCGGTATATAGCGCGTGACATTTCCTCAAAGGGACAGACACATGATCGAAGTAGGACACATGCCGGCCAGTCTAAGTGTTCCGTAGCAGTAGCAACTGGGCTAACAGGACTCCGGGAACCCCGGGCTGTAGCACACTACCATGGATTAGTGGAAGCACTAGACTACATTTCCCCATAAGAGAGGCTACCAAGGATAGACAACTAGGTTGTCGGATCCCACACATACCAAGCATTTCAAAATCATACACACAATATGCTCGATATGTGCAAATACAACATGGCATCACAACAAGACTCTACGACTCAGAGTATTTATACATTTGGCTCCGAGGAGCCAAGTATTACAAACATGGGTCTGATGACCCAGCATTCAAGTCATACAAGCAACTAGCACATGCGGAAGCTTAACTTGTCTGAGTACAGACAACTACAAATGAAAAAGGCTGAGAAGCCTGACTATCTACAAGACCCTGCCGAGGGCACAAGATCGTAGCTGAGGTAACAAGCTAAACATCGAAGTCCACGCGGAACTACTAGCGAGACTGAAGTCTCTCTGCAAAACATAAATTAAGCAAACGTGAGTACAAATGTACCCAGCAAGACTTACATCAAAACTAGCAACATATGCATCAGTATCAATAAAGGGGTGGTGGAGTTTAACTGCAGCAAGCCAGCTTCGACTCGGTGGCTATCCTGAACTACGACTGCAAGTAACTCTTTGAGGTGGCGCACACGAGTCCACATATTCACCATATCAATACACCGTTATGGATCGGCTCCTGTCTCCCTACGAGAACGCCATCCGTAGCACTCACGCTTATCTTGCACATTTTAGAGTATCCATTTTCACTTGTCTATGAACTGCATGTGCAATCCGTAAGTCCTTTACCGGACATGGCTATTCGAATAGATGATGTTAACCACGAGGGTGTACTTCTTGACACACGCTCTCGCCACTTACCACCATGTAAACGTCGTGTATCTCGGCAACCTTCAAGTGGAAGCTTTGGCGAGGAGTCGGCCACAACCTGACTAACCACACAAGTCTCTAGTCCAGGTTTATCGCCTATTCGGGTTCCATCCGCAAGGAGATCCGGTCGGGGTGTCGCTCACGGCCCCAAACAATGTGTGTAGGGTTCCCAAGCCCACCTCGTCGGATGGATCTACGCTTGGTACACCGTGCCATGGTGCCTAGTCTGTCCCAAGCCCACCTGTACCGGGTGCCACTTGGTAGACTACTAATACTGTCTACAAACACCAGAAACTAGTTGCAACTCGTGGACAGAGATCGAGGCGGTTAATAAGCCGAGAGGGGCACTTAAGCATTCCAATGCGTGGTAGTAACTGTTCATGGATCACAAACACAGAACTCAGTTCCTGAGAACGGTTTCAATGAGACAACCCACCATGTACTCCTACATGGCCTCTCACCGCTACCTGTACCAAATCGTGTTCACACACTTAGCTCTCAATAGTAGGACATGTTCACCACATTCCAATTCATCCCCGATGAATCAGACCTGACTCAACTCTAAGCAGTAGCAGGCATGACAAACAAGCATGAATGAGTAGGCACATCAGGTCTCAAACAACTCCTACTCATGCAAGTGGGTTTCATCTATTTACTGTCGCAATGACATGTCATGCAGAGGAAAGGGGTTCAACTACCGCAACATGTAACCGTTGAAATGTTGTTGTCCTAATGCAGTAAAAGAAAGAAGGAGCGAGAGAGTGGGATTGTATTGGAATGAACAAGGAGTTTTTGCTTGCCTGACACTTCTGAAGATAGTATAACTCTTCATCGGTGTCATCGAACTCATCGTCGCAACAAACGTCTACTGAGGGGGGACAACACCAGCAAACAGAGAAGGAACATAATCAATGCAATGCAACAATATGATGCATGAACATGACATGGCAATATGATGTGATTTGAGCTAATGCAACTAAAACCAGAAGGGTTTGAGCTAATTTGAACCAAGGGTCCAAATTCAAACTCAAGTTATGAATTTATAATGTGCATTACCATGTTTTGATCTATACAAAGAAGGTCAAGTTGCTTTGTCATGCATGAAAACAACATAAATGGATAGATTGGATTTTTTGATAATTTTTCATATATAAATTATTTCATTTGGAGTTATAGATTAATATCTATGATTTTTTGAAGTTTATACTATTTCTGGAATTTTCTGAATTTGTTTTAATCCAGAAATTCCTTTAGTGCGTCAGCATGACTACGGCGTGACGTCAGCAAGTCAACAGGGTGGGTCCAGGTCATACCTGACGTGTGTGGTCCACAAGTCAGTGACACAGTTAGTTAACAGGGGTATTTAGCCTAACTAAAAAGATTAGTGGGCGCCGGGGCCCACTATCAGTGTCACCGGGTTAAACTAACCCGGGGTTAGTGGCTAACCTAATCCGCCATGTCACCAAACCAGCAACTAGGTGTTGGTGCTAAGCAGAACGCGGCGGCGCTCCTCGTTCGGCCCATCTCCGGCGACGAGAGCTCGCGTGGCTGGGCTCTACGGGCTCAGCGTGACGCAACGCTTCGTGTGGTGGCTACGGCAGGTGCGGAGGTGGGCTTTAGCAGCGGCAGCGGCGAGCTCAGGCGGCAGCGTCGCTCGGGCTTGCTCGTGCTCGGGGCTGCAGCTTGCGGGCGAGCGAACTAGGTATCTGGGCATCATCTACGGCGCTCCAGGAGCAAGATGGAAAGAGGCACAGGTCGGAGGGGGCTCGGCAAGGACGAGCTCGTCATCCATGGCGGATGGCGACTTCGGTCATGGCGGGAGGAGCAGCTAGAGGATGCGAGGGACATCTGGGAAAATGGAAATGGAGCAGGAGCTCACAGGGGGTCAGTTGGAGTAGACGACAAGCTCGGGGGCGTCCTGTCAGCGACGAATCGGTCGGCGGCGACCAACGACCGTGCTCGGAGAGGTCCCGTCGATGGCGATGTTTTCGGGCACCCGAGGGCGCGTTCTTCCGCGGGGAGCTTCACGGTGTTGATGTGGATCCGGTGGTCATGACGGAGATGCGAGGCGTGCACGGTGGCCACGTGGGCGAGCGGCGGTGTGGTTCGGCCATGGAGACGGGAGGCGAGGGAGAGAGCAGGGGGCGAGTGAGGAGGTCGGGTGGATCAGGACGGCACCGAGGAGACGACCAGCGGCGTCGCGCTGTCCTCGGACGCAGGCAAGCAGCCTGGTGGCGTGGCATCCGCGCGCGTGTGGCGCTGTTCCCCCCGACCTACTGGCGCGAGGTAGGGGATGACTGGCATCGGCCAGTCAGCTGGGCCGGCCTGCTGGGCTAGGACAGCTGGGTCGCCAGGTGAGCCTAGGTAAGGATTTTTTCCTTTTTTTGTTTTCTTTTCTATTTCTGACATTTGTTTGATTTAGTTTTAGGCACTAAAACATTTTATTTTCTTCTGATAAATTTTTATAGGGACTATTTGGATTATTCCAGAGCCCTTCACATTTACCCGGAATTATTGGACATATATGAAATATATAACATATATATATCCAATGCAAATAATTATTGCAATTGTTCCAAATGCCCAAAATAAATATTTGCGAGCTCCTAAAAATATTGGTTTGAATTTTACCTCTGACCAATATTTTCAGAGAGGAACATGAACATTTTCTTGGACCTATTTGGAGAAATTTTTATCTTGGTCATTTCCAGAAATGATTTCCGAGGCTTTCACATGTCCCCATTTCAAGTTCATTGAAATATAAACATGATGCAAACAACAGTAGCTAGCCTAGAGCATACCAGAACTAGGGATGTGACAACTCACCCCCACTAAACAAGAATCTCGTCCCGAGATTCAAGACGTGAGGTAAGAAGACAGGGGGGACACAAAGCTAACACGATCTTCATGATACAACTTGCACTTCATAAGAACGTTGATTCGATCATCATCTTGATCTTGACATCTTTGCTTTCGAGATCTTCATCCAACACGATGACAGAAATAAACTCTACAGATTCGATCTTCTCAAGATCGAGCAACTCACGATCAATTCATGGAATGAGACATAACAGCATCTCTTGAGCTGAGACACATATCACACTCCAGTGGTGATGGAAAAGTAGATGACGAAGGTTCAAGTTGGTAGGCAATGATTCCACGCTTGAGTAAGATGGTGCATGGTTTCAAAGTAGCAAGGAGATAATTGCCATGATTCCATAACGTGACACCTTAGGGAAGGTGACTCATAGAATTATTCCCTTAAGTGGAAAAAAGAATTACTTTTGATGCATATATCATTGGAACTCTTCATACCAGCCTGAGGCGATTCACAATTGATCATTTGAAGGAATTCGAAAGAATGGCATACCCAGTTTGGAAAAGAAACTAGAATTATAAGAAAAACTCGGCAAACGGAAGGCACATTCCAAGTGATACCGAGGATATAACCTAGTGTCTGAGAGTCTCTCAAGAACTTGAGCATCCCCATATCCATCAAGGTCTTACCAACATCCGTGCCGAGGATCCTAGCAACACAACATACTACCATGATGAATAGTGAGGGATGATGCAGATGCAAAGGAAGACAACACTTTCTCAGATTTGTCCTTAGCAATGCCAAGGAACAAAACCTGGATGGTGGACCAAGAGACATTTAGTACCCCGCTTCTAATGTTCTCCTTGATGTTCTAGCTTCCACGGTCATGCTTAAAAAGCATCAACATGGCCATCAAGTAAAGGTCGGACTTCGGGAGCACGAAATCCATAAGGAAGAACTTCTAGAATAAGTCATGCAAAAATCCTCATGGGGAGTGAACAATCGGCTTAATCAAGATACTACAACAATAGTGCTTCTAGCTAGGTGCGTCGAATTCACTGGAACCTATATCATAGTTCTTGGAAGAAGTTCCAACCATCATATCTGCTTGAGATTCAGATCTGGTTGGTAACGGAATATTTCAGACAGCATGTCCGAAAAGGAAAGGTTGCAACACAAATCGACGAGATGATGTTGCATGATTCCCGGGAAATGGACTATGGTATCAAGCTCCAAAACATGAGTTGGTTCTGCTACATACATGTGAACACGTTGTCCAAGACAAGCATGACAACTTAGAAGTCTTACAACGAAACACTACCGAGTTCTGATTATGAACCATCATTGCGGAGAGCGAAGTCATGCGCATGTACCTTTGGGTCCTTAAGGATTAGCACTTAAGAACTTCTTCTCCTTGAACAAATCAATCAGTGGCTTGGTGTGCTAGGAATTACATATGGAATGAAGATGATCACCTATCAGACCATAGAATACTTCGCACGGGCATGACTGACTTGGGATGATTCCAAAGGAAGCAAAAACAAACTTTCTCGAATTCACGGCGGTAACTTACATCTAATGCACGTGAATCAAAGGAAGTTACTCCTTTCATCCAAACATAGGCTTCATGAACGGAAAACGAAGATAATGCTTACAAAAGTTTCCAACACTAGCTTGATGTTCAACATGAATCATGGAGGAGACAAAATGCCACTGATGGGCTCAACAGCAACTCATCAGAATTTCCATATCACTGGACTTCCACCATTATGTGAACAATGTGATAGTATTGGTCAGACCAAAAGATGTAATGGTGTATGCTCGAGGGATCAACCACGAGTAAGATAACATTATGAATATCGTTGGTTCTAACTTGATTTGACGATAGCCCACACACAAATCAAGGTTTGGACAATACAATAGATTCAACAACTGATCGCGAGGAACAATCGATGAAGATATCATGTTTCTTCAACACACACACACACAAGGATATCCCTTAGTGATGAACTAAGTGGATTAAGCTTTTATCTTCCAACTCTCCAAGTTGTTTAGCTTAACCAACTAGCTCAGGGGTATCCAACACATATTCTTGGAGAAAGGGTGGTTTACGAGGAACCAACTTGATCACGAGCTCAACATAATAGTCAGGAGACAACCTTGTGATACTTCTGAGAGGATGTTCAGAAAATCACGAACCACCGATATGTTATTAAGCTCGGGAGCATTCTTGCTTTCGAGTCAAGATGATGTGATCAAATAAGAAAGGGATTGACACAATCCTAACTCTTTGATCGAAGAGTGCACCAGGCAGGTGTCGGGTTCGCATGCTGAGGGCACGAGGGCATAGCCCTTGCTTGCCCGCATCGAGCAGCAGCCTAGTCGAACGCGGGGGTTGTCATAATCAACACCAGCGACAAGGTTTGCAGCAGCCGTGGTTCGGGTGTTGAGGGAGTCCTGGATTAGGGGGTGTCCGGATAGCCGGACTATAGCCTTTGGCCGGACTCCTGCACTATGAAGATACAAGATTGAAGACTTCGTCCCGTGTCCGCATGGGACTTTCCTTGGCGTGGAAGACAAGCTTGGCGATACGGATATGTAGATTTCCTACCATTGTAACCGACTCTGTGTAACCCTAACCCTATTCAGTGCCTATATAAACCGGAGGGTTTTAGTCCGTAGGACGAACAACAATCATACCGTAGGCTAGCTTCTAGGGTTTAGCCTCTCAGATCTCGTGGTAGATCTACTCTTGCACTACCCATATCATCAATATTAATCAAGCCGGAGTAGGGTTTTACCTCCATTGAGAGGGCCCGAACCTAGGTAAAAACATCGTGTCCCTTGTCTCCTGTTACCATCTGCCTAGACGCACGCTCGAGACCCCCTACCGAGATCCGCCGGTTTTGACACCGACATTGGTGCTTTCATTGAGAGTTCCTCTGTGTCGTCATCCTTAGGCCCGATGGCTCCTCCGATCATCAACAATGATGCGCTCTAGGGTGAGACTTTTCTCCCCGGACAAATCTTCGTATTCGGCGGCTTTGCTGCGGGCAATTAAGCAGCCATCTGGAGCAGATTGAAAGCTATGCCCCCGCCACCGGGTCAGATTTGGAAGTTTCAACTACACGGTGACGTCCGCGGAGACTTGATCTTCGACGGGTTCGAGCCACAATAAGCGCTCCGCCGCCACGAGGGGCATGATCTAGCTCTGTCGCCGAACAGTGTCCTGGAGGCCGCACCAGTGTCCGCTCCGACCTTTAGCTCCGAGCCGACTATGCCGATCGAGGACGGGTGGCTGGACACCGCATTGGGGGCTGCGATCTCTACGGCGATTGAGCCGTACACCTACCCCGTCCTTTGCGAAGCTCGTGACTCCAAGGTGCCGGACTCCTCTCCGGACTCCGAGCCTTCCGCGCCCCCGCCAATCGAATCCGATTGGGCGCCGATCATGGAATTCACCACCGCGGACATCTTTCAGCACTCGCCCTTTGGCGACATCCTGAATTCACTAAAGTCTCTCTCTCTATCAGGAGAGCCCTGGCCGGATTATGGTCAGGAAGGTTGGGATGCGGACAACGAAGAAATTCAAAGCCCACCCACCACCCACTACGTAGCCACTGTTGATGATTTAACCGACATGCTCGACTTCGACTCCGAAGACATCGACGGTATGGACGACGATGCAGGAGACGACCAAGAACCAGCGCCCACAGGCAATCGAAGGCCACCTCGTCATACGACATATACATGGTGGACATCCCAAAAGATGGGAATGGCGATGGAACAGCAGAGGATGACCCCTCCAAGAAACAGCCTAAGCGCCGTCAGCGGCGCCGCTCTAAATCCCGCCACAGCAAAAACGGTGATTCCGCACGGAGACAATAACACCGGACAAGGTGCGAAGATAACCCCCTCCAGCAGGATTCAGCGCAGGAGGATGGAGAAGCCAACCCTCATGAGAGAGCGGCAGAAAGAGAGGCGGAGCACGATAATTACATGCCTCCCTCCGAAGATGAGGCAAGCCTCGACGACGACGAATTCGTCGTGCCCGAGGATCCCGTCGAACAAGAGCGTTTCATACGCAGGCTCATGGCTACAGCAAGCAGCCTCAAGAAAGCAAGAACAGCTTAGAGCTGACCAAGACTTGCCACCGACAGATGGACTGAAGTCCTTGCGGCCGAAGAGTATGAACTCGAGCGCCCCTCCAAGAGCTACCCAAAACGCAGGCTGCTACCCTGATTAGAGGAGGAAGCACCCAAACCTACATCATCAGCGCATGATACCGCTGACCGGCCACCTCGTTGCCGCGATAGAGAGGCCTCTCGGCCTTCAACTCAAGCCGCACCCCGACGCCGCTCAAAAAATACCAAGGCGCGGGGAAATGCGCCAGACCTGCGAGATATATTGGACGACAAGTCAAGGCGAACAAGATCGATCTACGGATCGCGTGGTCGCCCCACGACACGTGACGATAACCGTCACGCCGGATATGGCAACTCCGGCCGGGCCGAACACAGTAGACAAAGCTCATTTGAGCTGCGTCGTGATATAGCCCAATACGGAGGCGCCGCACACCCACTATGCTTCACAGATGAAGTGATGGATCATCAAATCCCTGAGGGTTTCAAACCCGTAAACATTGAATCATACAATGGCACAACAAATCCTGCGGTTTGGATCGAGGACTATCTCCTTCACATCCACATGGCCCGCGACGATGATCTGCACGCCATCAAATACCTCCCACTCAAGCTTAAAGGACCAGCCCGGCATTGGCTTAACAGCTTGCCGCCAGAGTCAATTGGTTGTTGGGAAGACACGGAAGCCGCATTCCTCGACAATTTCGTGGCACATATGTGCGACCACCAGATGCCGATGACCTAAGCCACATAATTCAGCAACCAGAGGAATCGGCCAAACAATTCTGGACACGGTTCCTAACCAAGAAAAATCAAATCGTCGATTGTCCGGATGCAGAGGCCATTGCAGCCTTCAAACACAACATGCGCGACGAGTTGCTTGCCCGGCACCTAGGACAGGAAAAGCCGAAATCCATGGCAGCCCTCACAACACTCATGACCCTCTTTTGCGCGGGAGAGGACAGCTGGCTAGCTCGTAGTAACAACATGACCAAGAGCCTTGGTAATTCGAATACCAAGGACAGCAATGGCAGGTCGCGTCGCAACAAGCACAAGCGCCGCATTAACGGCGACAATGCTGAGGATACGGCAGTCAATGCCGGATTCAGATGCTCTAAACCCGGGCAGCGGAAAAAGCCATTTAAAAGAAATACTCCGGGCCTGTCCAATTTGGACCGAATACTCGATCGCTCGTGCCAGATACACGGCACCCCCGAAAAACCAGCCAATCACACCAACAGGGATTGTTGGGTGTTCAAGCAAGCAGGCAAGTTAAATGCCGAAAACAATGACAAGGGGCTGCATAGCGATGACGAGGAGGAGCCCCGGCCGCCGAACAATAGAGGACAGAAGGGCTTCCCCCACAAGTGCGGACGGTGAACATGATATACGCAACCCACATACCCAAAAGGGAGCGGAAGCGTGCACTAAGGGACATATATGCGATGGAGCCAGTCGCCCCAAAGTTCAACCCGTGGTCTTCCTGCCCGATCACTTTTGATCGAAGGGACCACCCCACTAGCATCCGCCATGGCGGATTCGCCGCATTGGTTCTAGACCCAATCATTGACAGATTTCATCTCACTAGAGTCCTAATGGATGGCGGCAGCAGCCTGAACCTACTTTATCGTGACACGGTCGCAAAATGGGCATAGACCCATCAAGGATTAAACCCACGAAGACGACCTTTAAAGGCGCCATACCAGGTGTAGAGGCCAACTGACAGGCTCGCCAGTTACACTTGAAGTGGTCTTCGGATCCCCGGATAACTTCCGGCGAAGTTAATCTTCCACATAGTCCCGCTCACGCAGCGGCTATCACGCATCGCTTCGGACGAACCGTGACGGTAAAGTTCAATGCGGTGCCGCACTACGCATATCTCAAGCTCAAGATGCCAGGTCCTTGAGGAGTCATTACGGTCAATGGAAACACCGAACGCCTCTCTCCGGACGGAGGAGCATACGGCGACCCTCGTGGCGGAACTACAAAGCAGCCTCTTAAGGCAATTCTCGAGTCCGGCTATTAAACGTCCGGACACCGCTGCCGCCGCCGGAGTAACCTACAACAACAGCGCTCGCACGCTCCGAGCACGCATAGCAATGCGCCCAAAGCCCCAACCCTCGCGAAATTGCGAAACCAGTACTACGCGTACATAATTACGCTCTGGAAATACCATGGGCATAGGGGAAGGGGCACGACCACGGCATGCCCAGAATGCGGCTCAACCGCACCAGGGGCTCCCGATTGTGTCATTCTTTTCTTTTCTTCTTCCTTTTTTTTACTTCCAGGACTCCGTTCTCACGAAGCCCTGTCCGGCAGTAGAATCGCCGAACACACGATGCAGTAGGAAGCAGAAAGCTACGTCGAGTGTCCAGGTGGTCTCTATTACAAGCAGTATACCTATTTTACACACCATCCCGCGGCTTACCCCTGGAGGGGGACATGTTAAAAAGTCCTGTCCCTTGCTTATCGCACTATTTGTATCGTTTTGCTCTTACTGCAGCCCTTTTGAATAAACAATACATAGCTTCTGCCTATTATTGAATTCCCTTTTTTCTATATATATGTTCATTTATGACATTGTGCAACCGTACACTTTGGTATGGGCAATACACTAGGGGCTTAAATCCCCCACAACATGGTGTGATAAGTCCGAACACTTCCACAAGTGCGGCACCCTGAACTTATATCATTATATGCATCGGCTCCAAATCATGTCTTGGGTCAATAGTTGGGTTTGCCCGGCTCCGATGTTTTGGTACCTTATGTTCCATTATATCGGCTAAGGTAGCTGGGAGAACCACCGCGATTGTGCCCCGGTTGAGCTGGGTTAAGCACCTTAGTGGAGAAAGCTAAAACTGACCGTCATGATAGGGCGAGAGCCGGTCGCTATTCGAGAGGTTTTCGAGTCCCTAAAGACTTATGCTGCTTAGAGAGAGGAGTCGGCATTGTCCGGACTAGGCGTGGATAGCGCCCCGAACTCGGTCTTCCGAATACCAGGGGCTTCGCCGAAATTTAAAATTATAGAGTTCTATGGCTAAGTGAGAGTGTTCAAGCATTATAGTCCGGTTGCCTTGTTCGCTATGCTGAGCGCCTCCCTCAAAGGACCCAAGAATGGGAACAAGAGCGCTCAAGTTTATCCCGAACACCCCAAAGACTGTGGCATGGGGGCCAAGCCGACGACTCGCCATCTCTCAAATTTAATACACAGCCGCACGTAAGGTAATATTTTAAATTCAAAAGTGTTGCTTAGCACATATGAACAAGTTTTCAGCGTACAGGATAACAAATGCGAGTCTACTAAAAAATTACATCTTTGGAGCATTCATCCGCTATAAGGCGGGCACCCTTCAGGATGCCCTCATAATACATTTCAGGCTTGCGATGCTCCTTTTTCAGTGGTGGTCCGTCCGTCACAAGCTTCTCAGCGTCCATCTTTCCCCAGTGCACCTTAGCACGGGTAAGGGCCCTACGGGCACCTTCGATGCATACGGAGCGCTTACGACTTCAACCCATGGACAGGCGTCCACCAGCCGCCTCACCAGCCCAAAGTAGCTCCCAGGCATGGCTTCCTTAGGCCACAGCCGAACTAAGAGGCCTTTCATGGCCTGTTCGGCCACCTTATGGAGCTCGACCAGCTGCTTCAACTGGTCGCTTAAGGGCACCGGGTGTCCGCCTCGATATCGAGACCAGAACACCTTCTCCGTCGAGCTTCCCTCCTCGGCTCGGTAGAATGCGGCAGCATCAGACACACTGCGGGGCAGATCTGCGAATGCTCCTGGAGAGGTCCGGATTCGGGAAAGTAACAGATAATTCACTTTCACATGCTTGCTTTGCATATAGAAGGCCTTACCCGCCGCTATCTTCTTCGTCGCCTCAATTTCCTGGAGGGCTTTTTGGGCTTCGGCCTTAGCGGCTTTGGCGCTCTCAAGAGCCGAGGCGAGCTCGGACTCTCGAGTCTTTGAGTCACGCTCCAAACTCTCTTGTTTTTCCACGAGAGCCTGGAGCTCTTGCCGCACCTCCGCCACCCGCGCCTCCTGCTTCTCTCGCTCGGTGCGCTCCGCGGCGGGCATTGCTTTCGGCCTTGGACACCGCTTCCTTCAGGGTCGCCACCTCGTTCATGGCCCCTGCAATATTCACGTTATTCCCGTCATCTTTTGCAACCACATCTTTTAAATACTCCCATAAGGTATTACTTACCTTACTTATCCTCGAGCTGCTTTTTGGCAAGTCCGAGCTCGTTCTCGGACTGCTCGAGGCTCTGCTTCAATGCATCAACCTCCGCAGTCAGTGCGGCAGAGGTCAGCAGCACAACCTGCATTCCCATATTGACATACTTATGTTAGACTCTTGCGTATATCTTTTTAGATCCTCAGTTCGGCTTTTTCTTTCCGAACACCAAACTGAGCATTAGGGGCTACTGTCTATGCGGTAATATTTTTACATATCTTAAATACATACCTCAAAGCCTGTTAGAAGGCTGGCACAGGCTTCAGTCAGCCCGCTCTTGGCGGACTGAACTTTCTGGATCACCACACTCATAACAAGTGGTGCTCCTCGTCGATGGAAGCGCCGTTAAGCGCCTCCATCAAATCATCCGGTGCCTCCGGTTGGACGGAGGTCACCGGCGTCGCAGTCTTGCCCTTCTTATGAAGGGGCCGCCTGCCGGACTCCGGAACCACTGAAGGTTCCGGTACGGAGTCTGGCATAGGGACGAACTTGAAGCCCTTCGGGGTTTTATCCCCTTTGCGCCTGGAGTCTGGGAGGTCGCCTTGCGGCGCCTCTTGGGCCACCTCCTCCTGGCTGGGCCCCTTTTGGGACTCCACCCTGGCGTCATCCACAGCAGGAGGAGACGAGGCGGTCGGAAGTGAGGTGCTATAAACATCCGACGAATCCAGGGAGCCGCTCGACGAATCGTCGAGCCCGTCCTTGGGTGGGCTACATGGTTATATTCGGTGTTAGAAGATGATGTGCGACAAATGGAATGCCATGAGTTATTCTAGTGTCCGGACACTTACGATTTCGCCAGGGGCTTGGTCCTTGGTGGCCACTCCTCTCCGCCGTCGTCGGCGCTGGCGGTGTAGTCCGGAGGGAGGGTCCTTCCCTTCTTGGACCCTCCGGCCTCCCCAGTTGGGGCGGCCTTCCTTTTCTTCTCTCCCTGCCGGGAGAGGCATCTTCTTCCTCCTCCTCGTCTTCGCGGGAGGAGTCCACCTCGGAGTCATCGGACGATGAGTCCGACAGCACCTGGCGCCGGGAACTCCTTCGAGTCCCCGTGGCCATCTTGTTGGCCTTCTTCTCCGGCACCACATAAGGTGCCGGAACCAGCAGCCCCGTCAATCGGGCGTCCGCTGGGTCTTCTTGCAAGGGAGCCGGACAGTCAACCTGTCCGGACGTCTTCTGCCAGTCCTGTCAAAGGTGAGGGAGTTTTAGATCCCGCATAGAGTCAAATTATGAAAAAAGAGTCCCGTAAAGGATAAAATAGCTTACCTCGTTGACTTGATGCCGCGAGCTGAATCCACGATCTTGATGGCGGATCACGGGAGCCTCGGCGCCCTTGAACAAGCACCTTCCGTGCATCTTCACGTAGTGTCAAGAGCCGGCTCAAGGTTGGGTGTTGTGCCGGATCAAACTCCCACAAGTTGAAGGCCCGTTCGGCATGGGAGGATCCGCGGATGAGCATAACTCGACTACGTTGACAAGCTTGAGTTTCTTGTCCACCGTTTTGGACGCAGGTTTGGAGTCCGTTAGCTCTTCCGAATTACCCACGCCAGCCCGTCTCTTTCCATGAGGAGAGCCGTGTAGGGAAGCCAGATCGAATTGGGGCCGCCCATTTAGAGTCGCCGGCTCGGTGATGTAGAACCACCCGATTGCCACCCCTTTATGGTCTCCACAAAGGAGCCCTCGAGCCATAGGACGTTGGCCATCTTGCCCACCATGGCACCTCCGCACTCCGCTTGGCGGCCACCCACTACCTTCGGCTTGACATTGAAGGTCTTCAGCCATAAGCCGAAGTGGGGCTGGATGCAGAGGAAGGCCTCGCACACGACGATGAACACCGAGATGTTGAGGATGAAATTCGGGGCCAGATCATGGAAATCTAGGCCGTAGTAGAACATGAGCCCCCGGACAAATGGGTGAAGTGGAAACCCTAGTCCGCGGAGGAAGTGGGGGAGGAACACCACCCTCTCATGGGGCCTGGGGGTTGGGATGAGCTGCCCCTTGTCGAGGAGCCGATGCGCGATGTCGTCGGACAAGTATCCGGCCTTCCGCAGCTTTTGATGTGCCCCTCCGTGGACGGAGGAGGCCATCCACTTGCCTCCCGCTCCGGACATAGTTGGAGAAGGTTGAGGTGGGATATGCGGACTTGGGCGCTGGAGCTCGAGTGCGCGGAGATGGATAAGCAAAGGAGGAAGAAGGCGTGTGTGAAAAAGTGGATCCTTATCCCCTTATATGGACGGACAAAGCTATGCGTCCCCACCGGCCTGATAAAACTCGCTTATGTCCCAAGCGCCGTAATCAATGGCACGGTTGGGTTACCCACGCCCGTATTGATGAGAATCCGGAATAAGGGGACACGATCTCTGCTTTGACAAGACGTGCCAATGACACCGCCGCTAAACGCTACCGAGGTGGGACAGAAAATGATTCGAATAAAGGCTTGGCCGTGGTGTGATGTCACGCTGCGGAATACGTCGTGATTGAACTTGTGTAAATGTTATTCTCTCTACAGTGGTATGTGGAACTTATTTTGCAGAGCCGAATACTATCCTTGTGTTCAAAATCTTCTATGAAGTATTCGGAGGAGGAACCCGCCTTGCAATGCCGAAGACAATATGCGCGCCAGACTCGTCGTCATTGAAGCCTGGTTCAGGGGCTACTGAGGGAGTCCTGGATTAGGGGGTGTCCGGATAGCCGGACTATAGCCTTTGGCCGGACTCCTGGACTATGAAGATATAATATCTTGAAGACTTCATCCCGTGTCCAGATGGGACTTTCCTTGGCGTGGAAGACAAGCTTGGTGATACGGATATGTAGATTTCCTACCATTGTAACCGACTCTGTGTAACCCTAACCCTATTCGGTCCCTATATAAACCGGAGGGTTTTAGTCCGTAGGATGAACAACAATCATACCATAGGCTAGCTTCTAGGGTTTAGCCTCTCTGATCTCGTGGTAGATCTACTCTTGTACTACCCATATCATCAATATTAATCAAGCAGGAGTAGGGTTTTACCTCCATCGAGAGTGCCCGAACCTGGGTAAAAACATTGTGCCCCTTGTCTCCTGTTACCATCCGCCTAGACGCACAGTTCGGGACCCCCTACCCGAGATCCGCCGGTTTTGACACCGACAGGCGTGCTCGAGAACGGAGATGTGGCGCACCGTAGGACAAACAAGTGGTGGTTTTCGACTCCTGTGAGGGTGAGGAGCATGGTGACACGCTTGGTTTTGAGCCTCAGCAGCTGCAGCATCGGCGGTGAAATCACTGGCAATGTGGAGCTCGCGGGCACGGTGGGGTTGGAGCTAGAGCGTGCGCAGGAGTGAGGGGAGAGGGGGAAAGCAAGGGGAGCTCACGGTGGACTCACAAAGCAGGCCAGTGGGCTCGGGGGAGCTTCTGCGGCGGCGAAATCATCAACGACATCTAGCGGTCGTGCTCGGAGAAGTCATGATCGGGGACGAAGCTGCAGGGCTTTCGGCATCGCATGGCTCGGCGGAGAAGACTAGGATGACACTGTGGTTCTCTTTTTGTTCCTGTTGTTTTCCTATTTTCTGTAATTTGTTTTTGGTTTAGTTTTCAAACTAAATCAAATTTATTGCTTCTGATAAATATTGCGTGAGCTAGTTGAGCTATTCTAGAGCCCCACACAAGTTTACGTAATTATTGGACTTATATTAAATATATAGCAAATATAAATCCAATGCAAATATTTATTGCATTAACTCCAAATGCCCAAAATAAATATTTATGAGCTCCTAAAAATATTGGTTTGAATTTTACCTCTGACCAATATTTTCAGGGAGAAACATGAACATTTTCTTGGACCTATTTGAAGCAATTTTTATCTTGGTCATTTTCAGAAATGATTTCTGAGGCTTTCACATGTCCCCATTTCAAGTTCATTGAAATTTAAACATGATGCACACATGACTAGCTAGTCTAGGTCATACCAGAACTAGGGATGTGACAACTCACCCCAACTAAACAATAATCTCGTCCCGAGATTCAAGACGTAAGGTAAGAAGACGGAGGGGACACAAAGCTAACACGATCTTCCTGATCCAATTGCCCTTCTCGAAGAATGTTGATTCATTTCTTTAAATTGATCTTGTCGTCTTTGCTTTCGGGATCTTCATCCAACACGCATTTACTGACGTAAGAAACTCTATAGGAATCGATCTTCTTAAATATCGAGCAACTCACGATCAACTCACGGAATGAGATGTTGAACATCTCTCGAGCTAAGAGACGAAACATACATCCAAAGGGACGGAGTGAAATAGAGAACGAAGATTCAAGTTGATAAGCACAATTCCACATTGAATAAGATGGTGCATGGTTTCAAGATAACGAGGACTTATCTGTCATGATTCCATAATGGCACCTTAGGGAAGGTGACTTGCAGAAATATTCCCTTAAGTGGCAAAAATAATTACTTTTGATTCATAGATCATTGAAACTCTTTGTACCAGCCAGAGGCAATCACAAACAATCATTTGGCGGAGTAAGAAGGGATGGCATACCTAGAATAGAATGGATGATGTGGACTACCTTGTTGAAGACAACGCAAAGGATGATTTTGCTTGCGCGTTCTCTCAAGAACTTGAGCATTTCCATATTCATCAAGGTTCTACCAACATCCGTGTCAAGGATCCTGGCAACACAACATACTACCATGATGAATAGTGATGGATGATGCAGATGCAAAGGAAGATGACACCTTCTCAAATTTCACCTTAGCGAGGCCAAGGAAACAAAATCTGGATGATCGACCGAGAGACATTTAGCACTCTGCTTCTAATGTCCCCCTTGATGTGCTAGCGTAACCCATTTATAGATATGGTTTGGTATGTGTAACATCAAGTAAAAGGTCGGACTTCGGGAGCACAAGAATCCATAAGGAATAACTACGGAAGTAAATCCTACGAAATCCTTATGGGGAGGTAGCCAACTTCCTCAATCAAAACACTACAATAATAGGTCTTCCGACTGGGTGTGTCGGCCACGACATCCACTTTACCGGTTACAGAGAGAACAATATTATAGTTCTTGGGAAATGGTTCAACCATCATATCTGCCTGAGATATAGATCTGGTTGGTGTCAGGATATTCCAGACTCATCAAGTCTAGAGAGAAAAATGAAAGTTTCCAACACAAGTCGACGAGATGACGTTGCAGGATTCTCGGAAAATGGACTACAGTGGTAAGCTCCAAAACATGAGCTGGTTCTGCTACAAACATGTGAACACGCTGTCCCAGACAAGCATGACCACACAGTAGTCTTACAACGAAACACTATCGAGTTCAGGTGGGGAACCATCATTGCGGATAGCAAAGTCCTTGATTAAGCCCGGGTTAGCTCTTAAAAAGGAACTTCTTCTCCTTGAACAAATCAATCAGTGGCTTGGTGTGCTAGGGACACATATAGAATGAAGGTTGCAAGTCTCCAAACCACAGAATACTTCGCACGTATGCAAGACTAATTTGGGATGATTCCAGAGGAGGCAAAACAAACTTTCTCGAATTCACGGCGGCAACTTGCATCAACTGCACATGAATTAGAGGAAGTCACTTCTTTTATGCAAACATATGCTTCATGAGCTAGCATGAAGAAATGCTTTCAAAGTTTCCAACACTAGCTTAATGTTCAACATGAATCATGGACAAGATGAAAATATTGCCGATGGGCTCAACAACAGGTCATCCAGATTTCCATGAAGATGGAATTCCACAACTATGTGAACAAAGCGATAGCGTTGGTCAAACCAAAAGATGTAATGGTGTATGCTCGAGGGACAACCGCGAGTAAGACAACATTACGAATACTGTTAGTTCTGATTTGATTTGATGATAGCCCATACTCAAATCAAAGTTTTTATAAGACAATAGGTTCAACAACTGACCACGAGGATCAATCAAGGAAGATATCATCTTTCTTCAACACACACACACACAAACACACACAAACACACACAAGGATATCCCTTAGAGATGAACTAGGTCGGACAAGCTTTCATCTTCCAACTCTCCAAGTTGTTGTTTAGCTTAACCAACTAGCTCAGGGATATCCAACACAGATTCTTGGAGAATGGCTGGTTTAGAGGAAAACCAACTTGATCACGAGCTCAACATAACAGTCAAGGGACAACCTGGTAATACTTCTGAGAAGATATTCGGAAAATCATGAACCACCAATATGTTACTAAGCTTGAGAACAACCTTGCTTTTTAGGGCAAGATGATATGATCAAAAAAAGTGAGGGATTGACACAATCTTAACTCATTGATCGAAGAGTGCACCAGAAATAAGGACTAGGTAGCACGATCAATCTTAGGATGATGATTTAATAACCAACACGCTAAGAATGGGAATATTCTCTATTAACTACCAAGCAACGGAGTTGCTAGGAGTATTGATTTCACACATCATGACTCACTTGCCGGCATTCCGGTTACAATAACACGGGAAACGAGGAATGAACAATGATGGCAAGAAGTATCACTACGTCAAAATTCATAAGAGATGGTGCAATTCCTATGATATTCTTGACATAAATAGGGTAATACTCCAAGGTAGAACAGAACAAAAGCTGGTTTGGCATTTGATCTGCGGAATACAACTACTTTGACCAAATCCTAGAAATGGATAAGGTACTGTAGTTTGTTTCTCCTAGTCATTCCGGAATAGAATGGCTTGATGGACCAGAAGAATAATAGGCATCAATAACACGAATGCACAACTAGTCCTGACTATCAATTGATAGCCGAGGGCCAGTAAACAAGTAAAGAGGGACAACTCAAAAGAACATCTGATTTTCTGAGTTGTGGATGCATTGATTAGTATGTCGAGCAAAGCTCAACATTTCTTCCGGATAACCCATGCAGAAAGGTAGAACTTGCAGATTCACAATGTAGAACGAAGAACTCATCAAGAGCACTCTTATTGTGATCTTTTGGTTCAAAAGAACTTCTGCCATAAGCAGTTCATGGTATTTGGAAGAAGGAAATACCACAGACCTCGAGGACTATCGCAAAGGTTACTAATATCCTAAAGGAACTAGCAAACACTATCAACACAAGATAAGTAGAGTGAATCTCGGCTTCAAAATCCAGAAATAGAATACCTACATACTAAATAACATCACGGGATGCTTTCGAGAAAGGTGGGCAGAATTATCACACTGGGGATATAAACCATTGCTAGATTAGTGGGTGGTTCGCTAGAATGCCTAGGGTCATAATACTAGCTCCAACATATATGTCAAGGCAATGGAGTACCTCAACGGACCGATTAGTGTGCTTAATCTGGCCCAAAAGGACATCGGAAACGGGACGAAGGGATTTGCAAATGCATCATACTATTTAGAAATCTGGGATAACTCGGACAGCATAACGAATGTAAATGCTCAAAAAGATTTGAGACATCCTGTAAAATGGTGGCATAACCACTAACTTCACAATATCAAGGTTCCGAGACCAACTGTTAACACACGGAAGTAGTAGGAACTGAACTGGGGCTTGAAACCATCAATCCTATAAGTCTACGGATTTGTAACACGTGATCCTGATAGAAGATGAGAAAGCCTAGTTCTTAATCCCCGTAGAAGAGAAGAGGATGACTCGGATTAGAAGGACATAAGGTAAAGGAGTAAAAAGAGCCTTATGTTCCCATCCACAATCAATTCCCTTACATAACTAAAGAATTTCTAGACTCAACTTCGACCAGTTTGGCTTGGTAATCCTACAAGCAGTCAGGCTCTAATACCAAAGCTGTCAGGACCCCGGTTCCGAGTCACATCGATCTAGCCGGTAACACCTCATATCACTTTGCAACCTCACGCACGGTATTCCCACGGGTGTTGCCTTACCATGGCCCGGGACCATTTGCGCCTTTTGACTCACGTATATGATAGTGTCGCTAGCGTCCATATGACAGAGAACCCGGGCCGACATGACTAGTCGTCAACCCAAAGTGGCACTAACTTACGGGGACAGGCATACATGAATCAACATCGAGCATGTCGGTCAGCAGCGTGCGAATCCGGGTTGTAGCTATCGGCATTCTGGGAACGGGGTCCCCAGACTTGCCTGCCTGCGGCGTGGCTCAAGGGGTGGCCCAGCACGGCCCATCTTCATCAGCACAAGCTCAAGACCCTTGCGAGGGGCCAAGCCTCGCGGGACGGACGACAAGGAGCTTCCTCAGGCGCGGCCTCGTCAGGCTGGCTTGCGGGGAGGCGGAGAGATCAAGGCGGGGTACCTCACGAGGTGCCCATGACGCAAGCCATGACGACCAAGGGCGCTAGGCGGGCGCCAGCCCGCGCAGTGTCCTCCTTTCCTCTTTGGTGCAAAGGGAGCAAGCGCAGGTGAGAGCATCAAGCAAAGGCATCCGTTTCGGTGCAACAAGACCAAGACCGTCGCAACGGCCGGAAGGAAGTCATTGTGGAGCCCAAGCCAAGGCACCACCGTGAGCCTTTGACAGGCGAGGACCAACTTTAGTCGGGATAAGTGTACTAGATGTTCCCCTTCAAAATGGCCAATTGTTGGCGCCCATCCCGCTATATATTTGGGAAGAGGCCCAGGGCCTTTGCCTATAAATAGGACTAGCCACCCACAGGGTAGAGGCAGCTTGCATTAGCAGAGAGAGAGCGACGGAACTCCCCTAGCAGTTCATCGCACCAGCCAAGAACAGACCCTCGCGAGGCTGTTCTTCCTTGTGTTGTTCATCATCAGCCCAAGAGGCAATCCACCACACCACAAACTAGAGTAGGGTATTACACCACAATGGTGGCCCGAACTAGTATAAACCCTGTTTCTCTTGTGTTGTTCCTTTCATAGCTTAGATCCTAGCGAGGCGGCGAGGTGCAGGTAGGTAGAGGGCGAGATCTCCATGCGCACCCCAGTGTTCGAACCTAGAGGGTCAGCCGGAACCCGAAATCCGACATTTGGCGCGCCAGGTAAGGGTGCGCCGGAATTCATCTTACGCCGCCCTGTTCTTCGCTGACCATCGCATCCATGTCAGACGCTCGTCGGGCCCGCGCCGAGCACCGAGCCGCTCTCGCTTCCTCCGTTGCCCAGACGGCCTCCATCGGCGGCCGTCCCCGCCGTTCCTCGTCGCCTGCCATCAACGCCGCCACCGGCCCGGCGGGGAACGAGCAGCAAGCATCGTCCCAGCATCCGTCCGTGAGGCGAGACGGCCGCGCTACTACTCCTTCACTCGCCCCGGCTGGTTCTTCGACTCACGCACTCCGCGCGCCCATGGAGGCTCGAGCTGCGCTCATCGTGGCAAATGAGCTCCTGCGCTACCGCCCTGTCGACGACGTCTACGGAGAGTGGCTCGACCGCGTCGCCGAGCTCGTCCGCGCCGCAGGGGGCTCCCCCACGCCGTCCTTCTCGCTGCACCATGCCCCGCCCTGCGCGGGCGATGAAGCTCCGGGGGCGCCTCAGCCGCCTCCCCCTCAAGAAGGCGCCCTGGCCCCAAGGCGCATGGCCCCTGGGCGGAATCTGCTCCGTTCAGCGCCAGCGCAGCAAGAGCAGAGCTGTCAAGAGGTCCCTCGCACCCAAGAAGTTGCCCGTGTGCTCCCTGCACCGGCTCGTCACGACCACGCTCCTGCTCCAGCACGCCAAGACCCCGCGCTGCTCCCAGCTGCAGCGCATGGGGACCCGCAAGACCAGGCTCTTCGTCACCAGAGACCTCCCGTGGCCACAGCAGGCTGCCGCGCCATCACCACCGAGCTGCGCAGCGTCGCGTGGCCCGGCAAGTTCAAGCCAGACCTGCCTCCTCGCTACGATGGCACGGCCGACCCTGCGAAGTTCCTCCAGCTCTACGAGCTGGGCATCGACGCCGCCAACGGGAACGAGAAGGTCATAGCGAACTGGTTTCCCATGGCACTCAAGGACGGAGCCCGCACCTGGCTCCTGGCACGATCTCCTCCTGGGACGAGATGCGCACCCGCTTCATCGCCAACTTCCAAGGTACTCGCGACCGGCCTCCTGCCGTGAGCGACATGCGCCACATCAAGCAGCAACCAGGGGAGACCCTGCAGAAGTACATCCAGCGCTTCAACAATGCATGCCTCAAGATTCCCAAGGTGACTGAGGAGGCCATCATCTCTGCCTTCTCCGACAGTGTGCGTGACGTCAAGATGAAGGAGGAGCTGGCGATGCATGAAGATCTGTGCACTTCCTTGGAGCTGTTCAACTTGGCGACCAAGTGCGCCAGGGCTGAGGAAGGGCGCCTTTCCCTCCTCGAGCTGTCAGCCGCAGACCCAGAAGAGAAGAAATCCAAGGCCAAGGATGTGAAGCGCAAGGGGGCTGCCGTGCTCGCGGCAGAACCAGACACCAAGCGGGGCAGAGATCAGCCCGAGCCTTCCAAGGGCAGCCGGTACTGTGTGTACCACGACCTCCACACCCACAACACCAACGAAAGTCAAGAGCTCCGAGCCGTGCGAGAAGGAAGGATCGGCCGACGCCCCGACTGCAACGATCGAGGCTACGACTGAGGAGGAGGAAGGAACGCAGGACGCTGGGAAGACCGTGGCCCTCGCCAAGGGTGGCGCGACCGACCTCGCGAGGATCGCTGGCAGGATCAGCCTCGCGAGGGAGACTGGAGGGATCAGCCTCGCGAGGATCGCCCGCAAGGAAACGCAGGCCTCCCTCCTCTGCCGCCACAACCAAGGAGAAACGAGGACCATCATCAGGACGAGGGGGCTGGGGGTTCCAAGGAGCCGCGCGCGATCGCTTGCATCTTGGGCGGAGCTCAAGCCCTAGCCTCCCAACGCATCTTCAAGCAGTTCGCTCGTGAAGTGAATGCAGTCCTCCCCAAGCTCGAAGCCACGCGCCCTCTCAGGTGGTCAGCATGCACCATCACGTTCAGCTCAGCGGATCAGCTCAAGTCTTGGCAGCCACGGCCGAGTCCTCCCGATGCTTTGTTCCCAAATCATCGACAGCGTGCAAGTCACCAGGACCCTCATCGACAGCCGGAGCGGGGCTCAACGTCCTGTCCGTAGAGACATTCAACAATCTCCAAGTGCCTTACAATCAGCTTCAGCCAACCAAGCCTTTCTCCGAGTCACCGATGGCTCCACGGTTCCGATTAGGCAGGTCCGCCTCCTGTCACCTTCGGGCGCTGCGACAACTACCGCACCGAGCTCATCAACTTTGATGTCGCCCACATTACGGCCATACGATGCCATCCTCGGGTACCCAGCTCTGGCCAAGTTCATGGCCGTGACTCATCACGGCTACAACGTCCTCAAGATGCCGTGAAGCGGCGGAGTCATCACGGTGCCTTGTGAAGAGAGAGACACAAAGGTGCTCCCTGGAGCGAGCCTTTCAAGCCGCATCACTTGAAGACCCAGATCACAAGAGCGTGAGGCTCCCTGAGACCGCTCCCAAGAAGAAGAAGACATCGCCAGGCCCGACCCCTCAGGAGGCAGGCCCCTCAGGGTCCGCGCCTGTTCAGGGGGCACCTCCTTCTGTCGCATAGGAAAACGTGCCTGACGCCCTCCTCAAGCAAGGCTCGGGGGTTCTCTCCTGCAGGGCCACCGACCTTGCTAAGGTCATGAGGGAGGCGCTTGGGAACCGCTTGGAGGCGTGCTACAAAGCACGTTTCCCTCAGGAAGGAACAAGGCAAGGAGGGACAAACCCTCAGGAGTTCGTCAGTCAGATCACGCAGGAGTTGCAGGAGTCAAGAGTCATGAGTGGCAGCCGCCGCTTACCCGTTGTAGCTCCCCATCCAGGTGAGGATGGTGGGCTGCGCGTCTGCATCGACATCCCAGGGCTCAACCGAGCCGCCTCTCAGGAGCTCTTCTGGCACTCACGCGCGGGGCGCTGCGAAGGTCCGCCCCACAGCTACGTTCGCATGCCCTACAGCCTGTAGAACGCGGCCGCGATGTACCAGCGCCTCATGAGGAGCATCCTGGAGGCTCGAGAGGCCAGGCGTTCCGCAGTCCTGGCGGAGATGGAGATGGTAAGCGAGGAGCCACCAGCGCCTCCGGAGCCTCCCGAGGCTCCTGGGCCTGGGGGCTCGTGAACGTCGGCTTCCGCAGCCCACGACGTCCGCTACCTCAACATCCCTTCGTCCTCAACGTTATCAGGTGACATCCTTCAAGTTTCATTTCTAGCTGGGAGCACCCCCAGGGCTGCATTATTCCCAGGCCGCGTGGGTTCGTCCCTGTGGCGTGTATCCCCTTTTACTTCATGTTCCTAGCTTACTCTGTTGGGGGCGCCCCTCGGGCTGCATCATCCCCAGGTCGCTCGGGCCAGACCCAGCGACGTCTGACTTCCCTGCATCCTATCTAAATGAACCTGCTTCTTCATGATTAACGTGCCTGACCTAGTTGCCTGCTCAACTGTCACCAACTGATGGAGCTGCTCCCCAACGACACGACGCTTGTGCATGGGTCCGTCCCTGCAATGCCGATAAACCTGAATGGCTGAGCTCTGGCCGCGGCAGCCCCGCACAACGCCACCTCGTCAGGCCTTCAGTGCCTCGTCACCCCTCCAAAGCAACCAACGGCTGACCATCGCTTGTCAAAGTGGACTCTTGTTCTTTTTGTGGTGAGCCTGCAGGATCCCTTCAAGGCGCTTGGCCAAAGCGAGGCCCTCATGGCGTCTTTCTTCACTCTCGTCTGCCGAACCGCTTGCACATTAAAGTGGGGGTACCTGAGCATCGCGACTCATGGGCTCCTACTGGCTCTCCAGCCCTCACCCTCTGGCCTTTTCCACGGCATCGTGACCTGGCATACCAACGACGGCTGAGACACACTCGAGGGCTGGGACCCGAGGACGTAGAGCGTAAAGGGAGCAAAGGCGAGAGGGTAGAGGCATCGCTGAGGACCTCGCCAGCAACCCCTTGCCCGCCGATGCACGTACCTAGCGTCGCACTGTGAAGTGGTTCGACTCTCGAGATAAGTCACCCTCCGGAAACACTAGCTATCGCAGCATCGCCCCCGCACTCCAATGCAATCTCAGACTAGCAACGCCGCGCTCCTTTCTCACCGAATGATGGCTGCTTGAGCGCTAGAGGGACCTCCGAGCATCGCGACTCAGGCTCTTACGGACCCCGGCCGCTCACCTCTGGCCTTGACCACGGCATCGCGAACCTGGCATACCAAAGAACGGCTGAAGCTCGCCTTGGGACTGGACCTGTCAAGCAGAGCACCAAGCCCTCGTGAGGTTCGAAAGGAAGAACCAAGCTGAGACGGAATGAGCATCTCGCACTACTTCATGGAAAGGACTATATTAACAAACAGAACCACAGGAACCTTACAAGCCCCCACGGGGCGCGCTTTTCGATTCCTCGCTGGGAACAGATCCTAGAGAACGCTAACTACGCGTGCCTCCTCAAGAGATGCCATCACCAGCAGTGGGCCGTCAAGCACCGGCGCCAACCTCATCCAGATCAGAGGCGACGGCGGCCTGACGAGCCCGCCCTGCTCCGAGAGCGGCGCAGGCTCGGGGGCTCGTAGCTGTCGTCGCTCGTCTCCGGAGTCGCGAAGAGCTCGGCGGAGTCGCTGGATCCTCCAACGCGCCTGCCGCCTGAGGAGCTGCTGGGGGAGCGAGCGGTGAGCCTAGTCCTCGCCGCGGCAGGGCCCCGACCGCCTCTCTCAAGGCAGCACTCCAGCTGGCGTCCGTCCGCGTCGAAGACCTTGAAGAGCATCAAGGAAGCGCCGTCATGCTCTAGGTGGATCGCGAGGGCGCCCCTCGTCCTGCAGACCTGGGCGATCTCGCCCTAGCCTCGAGTCATGAAGACCTTGCCCGGGACGACGACCGCGACCTCTGCTTCAGTCGCAAGGGCGTTGCAGCCGGCGTACTGCAACCAGAGCTCCAAGTATCCCCCCTGCGGCATCACGAAGGCGAAGGAGGGAGGAAGACGAATCCAAGACTGAGGAGGCATGGCGGCATGGAGCACAAACTCTCGGGAGGAGCCCTCGGCGTGGACTCCAAGAGGGACAACGCTCACCGCCGTGACCACGCCCGGCGATGGCGGCGTCGTCCATGGCGATCGGCATCAACTCCTGCAGGGCCCTCAAGGTGGGCGTACAAGGGCAACGGGAACCCTGGCGGCGGCCGCTCGCACCAAGGCCTCGACACCTCCTGCCGGGCGCCCTCATCTCGACAGCATAGGGCTAGCCGTTTCTTCGGCTGAAGCGGGTCCGGACCCTCTCGGGGAGCCTTTCCCTTCTCTTCCGCGGAGAACCGACGGATCGGAGCCATTGCGGCAAGGTGGAGCAAGGACGGAGAAGAAGGAGAAGCAATAAGAGATGGAATGGAGGGCACGCGCCGTTCCATACTTATAGCCGGGGAAGGCCAACCGCCGACCTCCACGATCACAGGTAATCATGACCCGCTTTGCATGCAGGGACTTGTCAATTCGTGCAGTTGCCGAGGCGTCGTGGGGAAGCAGTGCCGCCCACGTCCAATCAACCGCCACGCGGCACCCAAGGCCGCAGGCTGTTAGGGCCCGTGGCGCTTCGCCCTTCCCCTACGCTTCTCTGCTCAGCCAAGTCCGGGTGCGCCTTGGGCCCGGGGGCTACTGTCGGCGTTCTGGGAACGGGGGTCCCCAGACTTGCCTGCCTGCGGCCTGCGGTGTGGCTCAAGGGGTGGCCCAGCACGGCCCATCTTCATCAGCACAAGCTCAAGACCCTCGCGAGGGGCCAAGCCTCACGCAGGCCGACAGGAGCTTCCTCACCTTGTGACCTCGTCAGGCTGGCTCGCGAGGAGGCGGAGAGATCAAGGCGGGGTACCTCACGAGGTGCCCATGACGCAAGCCATGACGACCAAGGGCGCCAGGCGGGCGCCAGCCCGCGCAGTGTCCTCCTTTCCTCTTTAGTGCAAAGGGAGCAAGCGCAGGCGAGAGCATCAAGCAAAGTGTCAGGGCAGGCTGATCTGGCCCACGAACACCTATGGGGCCGGCGGACCGAGCCCCTTTCGGTTCGGCGGGGAGCGGAGGTCGCACGAAGAGCAGATCGAGGCGAAGCACGCGAGATGTTTACCCAGCTTCGGAGCTCTCCGAGAGATAACACTCCTCTCTTTGCATGTCTAGGTGTATTGCGTTCTTGCTCAGAGCGCTGAAAAGTGCTACAAAGACACACGAAATGCTAATGAGACCGAAAGCGTGGAGGGAACTGATTTACCAACCCTTTCTACATTGCGCATGGGCCTCCTTTTATATGATCAAGGGGCTCCGACAGGTGGCAACGTAGACGGGGGTACAAATGGAAAAATAGTGGTTGGTACACCTACTTGTATGCGATTAAGGTACGATTACTATACCTAACCACGACGGCGGGGACAAAGGCATTAAATGCCTGTCTAGTCGCCCTAACAAAGGCAAACAGGGACCGTCGAGGCGCCACCGTTCGCCACGATGGCAAACTTGTCGGCGCTGCTTGCCACCTTGCACCGGGCTGCACAGCCTCTCGCCACGCTGCTGGAAAGGCCCTGTAGGCGACACGTTAGTGGATGCGCCGGAAGCGTAAGTCTGAGAGAGGTGATCTGCCATGACAAGCGCCTTGCCGCGGTTGTTGTCTTGTCGCGCCCGGAAGCTTGTCGCTCACCTGGCCTTCCTGGCAAGCTCCTCTTGCCGGGGCCTTGTCTTGTAAGTGCCTGGGGTGGCCTTTCCGGCAAGCTCCTCTTGCCGGGGCCTTGTCTCCTATGTGCCTTGGGTGGCCTTCCCGGCAAGCTCCTCTTGCCGGGGCCTTGTCTCCTTGGCTTGAATACTTTGTTCTTGAATAGCTCCAAAGGAACCACGGAGGACCTTGGCGGTCACCCGGTAAGCCTTGCTGCGGAGGGCTGCAACTGCCCGTGCACAAGTTCGGGATACTAGGGTACCCCTACTCTAGTACACCGGCAGGAGCCCCAGACTGGGCCACACACGGTGCCGAAAGGCCTGTTGGGCCAGGCCCAAAGGGCACGGGCACACGCGGCCAGGTCACACCATAACTCACCCCGACCCACCACGCCCCCACAGGCACGCATCGAACGTGGCGCCGTGTGAGAGATCGTGGGGCGAGATCGTGGGGGTTTCTTTATTCGGAAAATCTGAGCGTCCGCCCCTCCCTCTTTATAAGCGGGGAAAGCAGGGGCCACGTCGCCTGCTGCGATTGCTGTCCCATCGAAAAACCACCGCTGCTCCCCCCCTTCTTCTCAAGGCTGAAAAGAGAGTAGCGCTCCGCCCCCCATCGCCACCAGCACCCTCAACGCCGCCGTTCTCCTCCACCGCCTCCGCCATGGGCCCGAAAGCCGGCAAGGGGAAGACCGTGAAGTCGGCCGAGGCGCTGTGGCTTCTTGGCGCTCTTGGAAGGAGCGGTTGTCTTCCCCTCAGCCGCCGTGAGGGAGCCGAGGAGAACTACTACCTCTTCGTCGACGGAGACGCAGGCGCATCCGCCAAGCGAAGGTACTCCCGCCGCTGCTGCAGAACTGGCCCCCGACGGGATATCCCTTCTTCGCTCTTCTTCTCTATCATGGCTCTGCCGCCCTTCTCTGAAGTTCTTTTGTGACATTATGAACACCTACGGGTTCCGCCTCCTTGATTTCACCCCAACGCCGTTCTGACCATGGCAGTTTTCGCACATCTCTGCGAAAACTTTGTCGGAGTCCACCCAAATGTAGCTCTTTTCCGTCACTTCTTTTTACCCCGAGCCGAGAGAGGAGAGCCCCTTGCCGGAGGAATTGCTTGGGTCTCCAGGGTCGGCAAGAAGGAGGCCTATCTGGAGGGAGAGCTCCGTAGCAAATGGGAGGAGTGGAGGGCAGATTGGTGCTGGATTGTTGAGGAGAACCCGCAGCCTTTTACCGCCCAACGCCAAACCCCAGTAGTACGCGGCAATGATTGGAGCAATCTGGCCCCGGAGGACGCTAGGCTGAAGATCGCAGTTACCCGAATCCTCCGCCTCAGACTTGCCGGACTCACTGTAGGCACTGTTGGCGTGGACTTTCTTCGCCGCCGCGCCTTGCGGAGAGAAGGAGACCTGCACAGGAATTTCAGAACGCAACAGACATCATGAGGCTGCGCCCAGGCCTCAACTTCAACTTCACTGTCTTGGAGCTTGACGCAATGCTCTTAGAGCTGTTCAAGCCTGATCCTGATCATCCGGAGATGTTTAGGTTGCCGAAGGGCGTCGTTCATTTGTGCAACAACTTCGTCGCTTGACCGCATCCGTGCAATGATGCCGTTGTGTGACTCCCATGCAATTGTCCCCACTTGGCAAGAGCCAGCAGATGGCGTGGTGCGGCAGTTTTGACAATCTAGTGGAAATGCCGGTCCGCCCGGGACGGCAGAGGGCCTCACCGCGACACTACCGGGACGATGAGATGCAAGGCATCGCCACCAGGGGAAGAGGCGGCAGCGAAGGGCTGCCGCGAAGCGGTTTGGCTTTCACCGTGAAGGAGGCGGAGGCAGCCGAGGCGGCAAGTCTTGTCGAGCGAAAAGGAGTTCGTCGGCGAGGAAGAGCTTGCCGAGCTCGAAGCCGAAGTCGAGCGAGCCCGCCGAGGGCGCATCCTCCCCACCTCCAAGCAGCTTGCGCGGCGGAGCCACCGGCTCCACCAAGAAGGCGTCTTCGCAAAGCCGGAGACGCAGCGGGCGGCAGACGGGCCAACAACAGAAGCGCCCAGCAGCGGCGCTCCACCGCGGCAAGCACTATTGCCGCTGGAGCTCCTCACGCCGCTGCGGCAATCGGAGCGGGCCTCGCAGCCACCGTCCCGCCTCCCGCCAAGCGCCCAAGGGAGCCCTCCTCCGCCTCGTCGTGAGGCGGGCGAGACCGACCTCTCCGCGCTCAGCTCCGACGAGGAAGAGGAAGAGTAAGATTCCTTGCTGTACTTGTAATTCTTCGATTTGTTGCTTTGTCTTGTATCTGACTTGCTTTGCTCTGAATCCATTCCTTTTCAAGACGCTGGCCCAGAGGATGTCGAAGAGAGCCAAGACCCTGGTGGTTGTCATCGAGGACGAACCAACTGCGACAGCAGGAGGCGCGTCCGAGACCACCTTGCCGGATGAGGCAACCCTTCTTCAAACAGCCCCCAGCGCAGCCCCCAGCGTAAGCATATGGTCTACTTCTTGCTGTTCGGCGTGCATGGCTGCTTTTTCCTTTGCTGATATCTGACTGTTGACTTGTGTAGGAGCAGAGCAGCCTCCTTCTGCTTCGACTACGCCTCCAAGGGTGGATTCTCCGGCAAAGGAGCATTCTCCGGCAAGGGAGCCTTCTCCGGCAAGGGGCAGTTCTCCGGCAAGGGACGGCACCAGCGACCCCTTGGCGACGGATACCATGACCGCAGCCCCCGGCGCAGGTAACCTTCTTGCCTGAGTACTTCCCTTGTGTTTTTCTTCTTCTGATTTTGTCTTTGAATATTTGCTTGACTCTCTTCATCCGTCCGCCACAGAGCCAATGGAGACCGAGGTCGCCAGCGGGAGGACGTCTTGCAACACTTATGAAGCCGCCGCCGTGGAAGAAGAAGCCGGCGCCGACGATCCTGCCGGGCGAAGAGGCTGGCTGCCGCCCGCAGGCCGGGCGAGGTTCGGTGATCGACTGACGACCTTCGAGGTCAGCAGGAGCGCCAGGCGCTACACCGACCGCCGATCCCTCCGCCGCTGCTGCAGCGTCAGGCTCCCAAGAGCCCCAGCCCGGCGCCTACTTGAAGGCCGGCGATGGCGTCTTCATCAAGCTTCCATGGGAGTCGAGCTCCAGGGCGTCGGCCGAAGGAGAAACCTTTGATGAAGAACTGCTCGCCTCCGCTGGGCTGACGCTAGTTGACGCGCCAAGCAGCAGCAGCGGCGAGCCTGAGGAGGAGCAGCTGCCGCGGAAGCCGTTGTCGCGCTCCCGCGCCCGACAAAGCCAAACGGCATCCCGGAGGCGCTTGTCGCGAAGGCGGGAACAGACATCGAGAGGCGCGCAGAGGAGCTCCGGGGCCGCAACCAGGAAGCTCTCCGGTCCTTGGCGGAGGAGCGGGAGCAACTCGCCGAGGAGCGCAAGGCCTTCATCCTCGAGAAGGCTGAAGCTGAGGAGGAACAGCGGCTTGCCGCCGAGAAGCTGTCTGCGCAGGAAGGCGAGCTGGCGCAGCGGAAGGTTAACCTGGACAGCCACGAGGAGGATCTCGCCATGCGCGAGGAAACATTTGGCGGGGCTCTCAAGGAGGCAAAGGATGCTGCCGCGGCTGCCGAGGCCGCCAAGAAGGAGCTGGAGACGAAGGTGGCGCAGTTGGAGGCCAGCCTCAAGAAGAGCGGCGAGGAGCTTGCTGCACTCAAGCACGAGCGCGAGAAGGACGCCTACACTCTTGGCGAGCTGCAGGGCCGTCTCGCCGAGAGGAGCAAGGAGCTCAGCGCCGCCAGGGACTACAATGCAGATCTTGAGTTGAAGCTAACTACTTTGAGTCGACAATGGGCCAGGCGCCAAGGAGCGGGAGGTGGCCTTGAAGGAGAAGATCAAGGCCGACGAGGAGCTGTCCGGCGAGTGTTGTTGCCGCCAGAGTGCCTTGAGGGAGAACATGGAGCACTGGACCGAGGGTCTCGTGGATACCGGCTGCAGCCATCCACAGGAGCCGATGGAGCTGGGATGGTGGATCTTGGATACTCCTCCGACGAGCATCTCCAACCCAACGCCAAGCTCAGCTTGTTCTTCAAGGGCGTGGTGACGGCTCTCCAGCGACTCCGGGAAGAGGTCCCAAAACAGCTGGCCGAGGAGTCGCGCCAGATCTGCTGCAGGAGCCCTCCGAAAGGTCTTGATGTAGGTGGCCTTCCGCAACCCAGGCCTCAACCTCACCAACGTCCTCAAGTCCCTGCCACCGGATGCTGATGTGGAGGCGCTCAAGACCCTTGTCGCACCCATTGTGGACAGGGTGAGCGGAATCAAGAGGGTTGAGGGCGATCGCGTAGATTAGGCCGCACGTTTTCTCTTTCTCTTGCCGCTGCTGGTCATGTCATAGGAACAATCCATTAGAGCTGCGGCAAGCTATCTTGTAATATAACTTTATTTTGAGTATCAATTGCTATGTTATTTCCTTTACTTGATTCCTTCCTTTGTATGTTTTTGCCCTACGCTTTTAGGGAACTTGTCGGCGCGGGCACCTGAGCCGCGAGCGCTGAGTGCGGGACGTCAGCAGCCTGCTGGCGGTGCCGCTTCCGACAAGCAACCTTGTCGCAACTAGTCGCAGCTCACTTAAGTTGTTGAGCGGACTCGAAACAAAGTAAGGCGCCAACTAGCTACGAATTGGTTCCTCTGCATACAGGTTTTCCATACAAAGTTCGGTCGTTCAAGGAAGATAACTTAAAAATTTTAAAACTAATTGCTCAAACTTTGGCAACTTAGCTTTTTCCGCTGCTTGCTTCCCGGTAAGGCTAGACTTCCTTGAGCGAAGCTTGGTCCACACAATTATCTTCTCCTTTCCCCCCGGCAAACTTGTGTGCGAGGGAACCTTCCTTTCTTTGAGAAAGAGAAAGAAGAGAAAATAAAGATATGGAGCCTTGTGGCTCGTTATCACTTACCAGGGGTAGGTGCTGCACAAAGTGTCAAATAGCGCATGCAAAAATAGAAGTAAAAAAGCATGAAATTGACAAGGTGTGCGAAGCACGCTAGCTTTACTGATGCATGGTGTCTGCGCTCGGCTTTGTACAAAGGATTACATGCAACAGCGGCAAGACTTGTACAAAAGGTGGTTGCCGGAACAGGTTCCGGCAACTGCGCCCTACGGGTAAAACTTACGAAGATGCTCAATATTCCAGGAGTTGCTCACCGGAATGCCATCTTCGGTCTCAAGGCGGACAGCGCCAGGCCTAGTGACTCGTTTCACCCGATAAGGGCCTTCCCACTTTGGCGTGAACTTGTTGGAATTCTTGGCGGACTGAACGCGCCGAAGAACATGGTCGCCTTCCTCGAGACTTCTGGCATTGAATTTGCGGCTATGGTAGCGGCGCAAAGCTTGCTGGTACCGAGCAGCTCGTACAACAGCCTGAAGACGATCTTCCTCAAGGAGCAGCGCGTCATCTTGTCGCAGCTGCTCTTGCTCAAGCTCATCATAAGCGAGCACTCGAGGCGATCCGTACACGAAGTTCCGTGGGGAGAACTGCCTCTGCTCCATAGACTAGAGCGAAAGGTGTCCGCCAAGGCTCAATTTGGCGTCGTCTGATCGACCAAAGAACCACCGGCAGCTCCTCAATCCAGCTTGCTTCCGCACTTGTGCAGCTGTCGAAAGTTCTGGTCTTGAGCCCGCAGCACTTCAAAGATTTGCCCTCTCCGGCTTGACCGTTGCTTCTGATGAGCAATGTAAGCGAAGGCAGACCTTGGCGCCAAGATCTTGGACGTCTTGCATGAAGGTGCGGCTTAGAACTGTGTGCCATTGTCGGTGATGATCCTGTTAGGGATTCCAAACGGCAAACAATCGACTGAAGAACTTGATCGCTGATCGTGTTGTCACCTTCCTCATCGCTTCCACTTCCGGCCACTTTGTGAACTTGTCGATTGCAACGCATAAGTACTCAAAGCCCCGACAGCCTCGGGGAAGGGGCCGAGGATGTCGAGCCCCAAACCGAAAATGGCCGGGATAAAGGGATCGTCTGGAGAGCTTGAGCTGGCTGGTGTATCTGCTTGGAATGGAACCGCACGCTTCACACTTGGTTACTTGTGCGCTTGCATCCTCGGAGGGTTGTCGGCCAAAAGAAACCTTGCCGGAACGCTTTGCGGCAAGTGCTCGCACCAATGTGGTGACCACATATGCCTCCATGTATCTTTGCCAACAGCTTTTGTCCGTCTTCCCGTGAATACACTTCAATTTCACACCGTTGATGCTTCTTACATGCGGTGTCTTTGTCGACAAACTGGTACATACTTGACTGCCGGGCTACTCTTTCCGCTTCTTCTTGCTCTTCGGGAAGTTCTCCTGTCTGAAGGAAATGGACAATCTGCTGCGCCCATGCTGGAGCTTGCGGCTCGATAACAAGGACTAAAGGCACATCTGCTGCTGCGGGAACATCAGCTTCATGGCGAGAACCTGCGGCTCAGCCGGAGCTTGACGTTCCCCGGCAAGCTTGCCGGAGCAAAACTTGTCGGGAGCGTCTGCTTCAACGAAACAAACCCTGGGGCTTGTCGGAGCAGACTGCCCCTCAGCACAGAGGGCCCAGCGCGCTTGTCGGATTGACGTCGCGCTTCTCTTCGGCGCTCGATGCGAGTTCGAGCGTCCTCTTGCTGTCGTTCGTGAAGAACCTGGCGCTGATCGCGATGAGCTCGTGGATCTGGTGACGCAGTGGAGTCGCTGTCGAGGTGGATCCGGCGAGTCGGCGATCTTGGCCTTCGGGGGCGGAGAGTGCATGGTGGTTGCACCCCCACCGGTCTCGTCGCCACCGGCTCGCGTTTGGCAGTCTGCCGCGGCAGCGATGCACTCGGTTGCCATGGCGAGCGTCGCCCGTTAAGCGGCCGATGAGACTTTTGTATGGTGGCCCTCCATTCGTCGACCTTGTCGGGCCGTTGGAGGGTAATCCAGAGCAGTTGGGCTCTCGCCAAAGCTTCGCTGGAGTGGTGGGTGGCGATGGCGAACGGGCGAGGAGCGGATATGCTCGGACTTCTAACTATGTTAGAAGGAGCAGTATCCCGTCCGAGGCGACCGATGCCTACTTCGCGCCAAAGATGTTGGCGTGCATGCTGGTCTTGAGCATCCCGAGATCCTCCAGCTCGATCTCGGTCCAACGAGCGTATGGCATTGTGAATGCCATGACAGTGTCGGTCTCGCGCCTCCTGAGACGGGCGCGGTGCATGTACGGACGCTGAGGTCTGCGCAGCCTTGTCCTTGGACTTGGCAGCACCGTGAGCTCTCTGCCGCCGTCTATTCTTCACGGCGTTTCACCCCACCACCTGTTTGCTCCGGTGGCGATGGGCTCGACGCGATTTGAAGCTTCGCCACCAAGCCTTCTTCTTCGGTGGCATGTTGACGAAGATGATGAAGATCTAGCTTGCGTGGACGCCGGATCAGGTTCACACAACCTCGACGCCCCCTACTCTGGAGCGCCAAAGATGTCGGGGCAGGCTGATCTGGCCCACGAACACCTATGGGGCCGCCGGACCGAGCCCCTTTCGGTTCGGCGGGGAGCAGAGGTCGCACGAAGAGCAGATCGAGGCGAAGCATGCGAGAGGTTTACCCAGCTTCGGAGCTCTCCGGAGAGATAACACTCCTACTGCTGCATGTCTAGGTGTATTGCGTTCTTGCTCAGGAGCGCTGAGTGCTACAGTACACACGAGCTGCTAACGAGACTGAGCGTGGAGGGAATTGATCGACCAACCCTTTCTACGTTGCGCATGGGCCTCCTTTTATATGATCAAGGGCTCCGGCGGTGGCAACGTGAGACGGGGTACAAATGGAAAAATAGTGGTTGGTACACCCTACTTGTACAAAGGTATGTTGTACTATACCTAACCCCGACGGCGGGGACAAAGTCATTAAATGCCCGTCTAGTCGCCCTAACAGTGCAAACAGGGACCGTCAGGGGCGCCACCGTTCGCCACGATGGCAAACTTGTCAGCGCTGATTGCCACCTCGCACCGCTGGCTGCACAGCCTCTCGCCACGCGCGCCTGGAAAGGCCCCAGGGCGCCACATTAGTGGATGCGCTGGAGCGTAGGTACAGAGAGGTGGTCTGCCGTGGCAACCGCCTTGCCGCGGTTGTTGTCTTGTCGCGCCCGGAAGCTTGTCGCTCACCGGGCCTTCCCGGCAAGCTCCTCTTGCCGGGGCCTTGTCTTGTAAGTGCCTGGGGTGGCCTTCCCGACAAGCTCCTCTTGCCGGGGCCTTGTCTCCTATGTGCCTTGGGTGGCCTTCCCGGCAAGCTCCTCTTGCCGGGGCCTTTTCTCCTTGGCTTGAATACTTTGTTCTTGAATGGCTCCAAAGGAACCACGGAGGACCTTGGCGGTCACCCGGTAAGCCTTGCCGCGGAGGGCTGCAACTGCCCGTGCACAAGTTCGGGATACTAGGGTACCCCTACTCTAGTACACCGACAAAAGGCATCTGTTTTGGTGCAACAAGACCAAGACCGTCGCAACGGCAGGAAAGAAGTCATCGTGGAGCCCAAGCCGGCGTCACCACCAGAGCCTTTGACAGGCGAGGACCAACTTTAGTCAGGATAAGTGTACTAGATGTTCCCCTTCAAAATGGCCAATTGTTGGCGCCCTTCCCGCTCAATATTTGGGAAGAGGCCCAGGGCCTTTGCCTATAAATAGGACTAGCCACCCACAGGGTAGAGGCAACTTGCATTAGCAGAGATAGAGCAATGGAACTCCCCTAGCAGTTCATCGCACTAGCCAAGAACAGACCCTCCGAGGCTATTCTTCCTTGTGTTGTTCATCATCAGCCCAAGAGGCAATCCACCACAACACAAACTAGAGTAGGGTATTACACCACAATGGTGGCCCGAACTAGTATAAACCCTGTGTCTCTTGTGTTGTTCCTTTCATAGCTTAGATCGTAGCAAGGCGGCGAGGTGCAGGTAGGTAGAGGGCGAGATCTCCGCGCACACCCCAGTGTTGGAACCTAGAGGGTCTGCCGGAACCCGAAATCCGACAGTAGCACTGGGCTAACAGGACTCCGGTGAACCGGGCTGTAGCAGGCTAGGCAGGACTCCGTATGTCACCGCGTGACATTTCCCCGAAGGGACAGACATAGGAACAAAGTGAATCACATGCCGGCCAGTCAAGTGTTCCGTAACAGTAGTGCTGGGCTAGAAGGACTCCGGTGAACCGGGCTGTAGCGGACTACTATGGCTCATGGAAGCACAAGACTACATTTCCCCATAAGAGAGGCTACCAAGGATAAACAACTAGGTTGTCGGATCCCACACATACCAAGCATTTCAATCATACACACAATATGCTCAATATGTGTAAATACAACATGACATCACAACAAAACTCTACGACTCAAAGTATTTACTCATCAGCCTCCGAGGAGCCAAGTATTACAAACATGGGTCTCATGACCCAACATACAGAGCATACAAGCATCAAGCACATGCGGAATCTTAACTTGTATGAGTACAGACAACTACAAATGAAAAAGGCTGAGAAGGCTGACAAACGACAAGACCCTGCCGAGGGCACAGGTAACAAGCTAAACGTCGAAGTCCATGTGGAACTACTAGTGAGACTGACGTCTCTCTGCAAAACATAAATTAAGCAAATGTGAGTATAAATGTACCCAGCAAGACTTACATCAGAACTAGCTACATATGCATCAGTGTCAATAAAGGGGTGGTGGAGTTTGACTGCAGCAAGCCAGCTTTGACTCGGTGGCTATCCTGCACTACAACTGCCGGTAACTCTTTCGAGGTGGCGCTCCCAATCAATACACCACTATGGATCCGCTCCCATCTCCCTACGAGAAGGCCACCCATAGCACTCATGCTTATCTTGCGCATTTTAGAGTATCCACTTTCACTTGTCTATGAACTGTACAGGCAACCAAGAAGTCCTTTACCGCGGACACGGCTATTCGAATAGATGATGTTAACCCCCTGCGGTGTACTTCTTCACACATGCTCTCGCCACTTACCACCATGTACACGTCGTGTATCTCCGCAACCTTCAAGCGGAAGCCTGGCGAGGGAGTCGGCCACGACCTGACTAACCACACAAGTCTCTCATCTCGGTTTATCGCCTATTCAGGTTCCATCTGCAAGGAGATCGGGCTGGGATGTCGCTCTCGGCCCTAAACGATGTGTACAGGGTTCCAAGCCCACCAAACGGGCGACGCTTGGCATACCCGGCCACGATGCCTAGTCTGTCCCAAGCCCACCTGTACCGGGTGCCACTTGATAGACTACTAACACTACCTACAAACACCAGAAACTAGTTGCAACTCCTGGACAGAGATCATGTTGATTAATAAGTGGAGAGGGGTCAAGTTACCGGAACCCAATGTGTGGTAGTAACTGTTCATGGATCACAAATACAGAACTCAGTTCCTGAGAACGGCTTCAATGAGACAACCCACCATGTACTCCTACATGGCCTCTCACCAATACCTTTACCAAATCGTGTTCACACACTTAGCTCACAACAGTAGGACATGTTCACACACCTCTAATTCATCCCCGTTGAATCAGACCTGACTCAACTCTAGGTAGTAGCAGGCATGTTTAACAAGCATGTATGAGTTGGCACATCAGGGCTCAAACAACTCCTACTCATGCTAGTGGGTTTCATCTATTTACTGTGGCAATGACAGGTCATGCAGAGGAAAGGGGTTCAGCTACCGCAGCATGTAACAGTTGAAACGGTGTTGTCCTAATGCAGTAAAAGAGAGCTTGAGCGAGAGAGTGGGATTGTATCGGAATGAACAAGGGGGTTTTGCTTGCCTGGCACTTCTGAAGATTGTATATCTCTTCATCGAGGTCATCGATCATGTCGTTGGAAACATCGTCTACTAAGAGGGGACAATAACCGGCAACAGAGAGAAAACACAATCAATGCAATGAAACAATATGATGCGTGATAATGACATGGTAATATGTTGTTAATTGAGCTAATGCAACTAGCAACCAGATTAAATGAAGTTGGTTTGAACCAAAGGATCAAATTCAAACTCCATATAAGACATTTCAAATGACATTCATTCAAATTGTCATATACATTTGTTTTAAGTTGTTCAAACATGCATGAGGATGCCATAAACAGATTCTTTGTATTTTTCTGATAATTTTTCATATATAAATTATTTTAAACTGAGCTACGGTTGAATTTCTATGAATTTTAGAAGTTTTTACCATTTTCTGGAATTTCCTGAATTATTTTAAACAGAGAAAATCACTTATTGCGACAGCCCTGCGTCATGCCTGTGTCAGCAGGTCAACTGCGCTGACTGGGGTCAAACCTGACGTCTAGGGCCCACACTTCAGTGACATGGGGTTAACCAGAGGGGTTATCCCGCCTAATTATTAGTTAGTGTCCTCTGGGGTCCACCTGTCGGTGTCAGGGGGGTTGGTTAAGTGGTGAGATTAGTCCTAAACTAATCACCTGGCAGGCAGGGTCCACCTGTCAGGCCGGCGAGGTCGTCGCTGATGGCCACGGAACACGGCGGTGTCCGCCTTACAGGCAACGGGGGCGGCGGCTGACAGCACCGAGGCGTATCCCTTGATCTCGCGCATCCAAGGGAGCAGGTGGGAGGCCGCGGGGGCACCGGAGCTCGCTGGAGCAGAGCTCGTGGAGGCGGCCGGAGTTCGGCTTCGACGGCGGGGCTAGCTAGCAGTCGCAAAAGTTGGCGGGTTTAGGGGGAGAGTGCGGCGGAGCTCACAACGGGCCGGTAGAGCAGCTTAGCGGGCTCGGGGACGCGCTGACGACGGCGTACGGTCGCCGGAGATCTTCACGGCCGAGGGTTGAAGAAGACGGCAGTGTGGGCATTCGGGGGCGTCCGGCTCGCGTGGGTTGGTGGAGACAAAGAGGAAGGCGCGGCGGTTCTTCTGGAAGCATCGACGAGGCGAGTGGTGGACGATGGCCGGGGTGGTGCTCGTCGGCGCTCTCGGGTTCTCGTGGTCGATCATGGGAGAGAGAGAGCTGAGAGCAGAGGAGGAGGAGGGGGTCCAGAGCGAGAGGGGGGTGTCGTGGCGCTCGGGGCCGTCTCCAGCAGCAGCGGCAAGCAGGAGCTGGCCGAGCGCGTGCGCGCGCGTCGCGGCCACACGCCCTCCTGCCTACTGGCAGGAGGTAGAAGACGGTGCGGCGGCTGGTGGGCTGGGCCGTCTACTTGGGCTGCCAGGTAAGTGGGCTACTAGGTTAGCTTCTGTTTCCTTTTTGTTTCTGTTGTTTTCTATTTTCTGTAAAAAAAAATTGATTTAGTTTTCAAACTAAATCAAATTTATTGCTTCTGATAAATATTGTGTGAGCTAGTTGAGCAATTCCAGAGCCCCACAGAAGTTTACAGAATTATTGGACTTATATTAAATATATAGCAAATATAAATCCAATGCAAATATTTATTGCATTAACTCCAAATGCCCAAAATAAATATTTATGAGCTCCTAAAAATATTGGTTTGAATTTTACCTCTGACCAATATTTTCTGGGAGAAACATGAACATTTTCTTGGACCTATTTGAAGCAATTTTTATCTTAGTCATTTTCAGAAATGATTTCTAAGGCTTTCACATGTCCCCATTTCAAATTCATTGAAATTTAAACATGATGCACACATGACTAGCTAGTCTAGGTCGTACCAGAACTAGGGATGTGACAACTCACCCCAACTAAACAAGAATCTCGTCCCGAGATTCAAGACGTGAGGTAAGAAGACAGAGGGGACACAAAGCTAACATGATCTTCCTGATCCAACTGCCCTTCTCGAAGAATGTTGATTCATTGCTTCAAGTTGATCTTGTCGTCTTTGCTTTCGGGATCTTCATCCAACATGATGACGACAGAAGAAACTCTATAGGAATCGATCTTCTTAAAGATCTAGCAACTCACGATCAACTCACGGAATGAGATGTTGAACATCTCTCGAGCTAAGACACGAAACATACATCCAAATGGATGGAGTGAAACAGAGAACGAAGTTTGAAGTTGATAAGCACAATTCCACGCTGAATAAGATGGTGCATGGTTTCAAGATAATGAGGAGTTATCTGCCATGATTCCATGTGCATGGTTTACAGATAACGAGGAGTTATCTGCCATGATTCCATAATGGCACCTTAAGGAAGGTGACTTGCAGAAATATTCCCTTAAGTGGCAAAAAGAATTACTTTTGATTCATAGATCATTGAAACTCTTTATACCAGCCAGAGGCAATCACAAACAATCGTTTGGCAGAGTAAGAAGGGATGGCATACCTAGACTAGAATGGATGATGTGGACTACCTTGTTGAAGACAACGCAAAGGATGATTTTGCTTGCTATTTTCTCAAGAACTTGAGCATTTCCATATTCATCAAGGTTCTACCAACATCCGTGTCAAGGATCCTGGCAACACAACATACTACCATGATGAATAGTGATGGACGATGAAGATGCAAAGGAAGATAATACCTTCTCGGATTTCACCTTAGCGAGGCCAAGGAAATAAATCTGGATGATCGACCGAGAGACATTTAGCACTCCGCTTCTAATGTTCCCCTTGATGTGCTAGCGTAACCCATTTATAGATATGGTTTGGTATCTATAACATCAAGTAAAAGGTCGGACTTCGGGAGCACAAGAATCCATAAGGAATAACTAATCATACGAAATCCTTATGGGGAGGTAGCCAACTTCCTCAATCAAAACACTACAATAATAGGTCTTCCGACTGCGTGTGTCGGCCACGAAATCCACTTTACCGGTTACAGAGAGACCAATATTATAGTTCTTGGGAAATGTTCCAACCATCATATCTGCCTGAGATTCAGATCTGGTTGGTGTTAGGATATTCCAATCTCATCAAGTCTAGAGAGAAAAATGAAAGTTTGCAACACAAGTCGACGAGATGACGTTGCAGGATTCTTGGGAAATGGACTACAGTGGTAAGCTCCAAAACATGAGCTGGTTCTACTACAAACATGTGAACACGCTGTCCCAGACAAGCATGACCACATAGTAGTCTTACAATGAAACACTACCGAGTTCAGGTGCAGAACCATCATTGCGGATAGCAAAGTCCTTGATTAAGCCCGGGTTAGCTCTTAAAAAGGAACTTCTTCTCCTTGAACAAATCAATCAGTGGCTTGGTGTGCTAGGGACACATATAGAATGAAGGTTGCAAGTCTCCAAACCACATAATACTTCGCACGTATGCATGACTGATTTGAGATGATTCCAGAGGAGGCAAAACAAACTTTCACGAATTCACGGCGGCAACTTGCATCAACTGCACATGAATTAGAGGAAGTCACTTCTTTCATCCAAACATATGCTTCATGAGCTAGCATGAAGAAATGCTTTCAAAGTTCCCAACACTAGCTTAATGTTCAACATGAATCATGGACAAGATGAAAATATTGTTGACGGGCTCAACAACAGGTCATCCAGATTTCCATGAAGATGGAATTCCACAACTATGTGAACAAAGCGATAGCATTGGTCAAACCAAAAGAAGTAATGGTGTATGCTCGAGGGACAACCGTGAGTAAGACAACATTACGAATGCATTGGTTCTGATTTGATTTGACGATAGACCATACTCAAATCAAAGTTTTTATAAGACAATAGGTTCAACAACTGACCACGAGGATCAATCGAGGAAGATATCATCTTTCTCCAACACACACACACACACACACACACACACACAAGGATATCCCTTAGTGATGAACTAGGTCGGACAAGCTTTCATCTTCCAACTCTCCCAGTTGTTGTTTACCTTAAATAACTAGCTCAGGGATATCCAACACAGATTCTTCGAGAATGGCTGGTTTAGAGGAAAACCAACTTGATCACGAGCTCAACATAATAGTCAAGGGACAACCTGGTAATACTTCCGAGAAGATATTCGGAAAATCACGAACCACCAATATGTTACTAAGCTCGAGAACAACCTTGCTTTTCTGGGCAAGATGATATGATCAAAAAAAGTGAGGGATTGACACAATCCTAACTCATTGATCGAAGAGTGCACCAGAAATAAGAACTAGGTAGCACGATCAATCTTAGGATGATGATTTAATAACCAACACGCTAAGAATGGGAATATTGTCTATTATCTACCAAGCAACAGTGTTGCTAGGAGTATTGATTTCACACATCATGACTCACTTGCCGGCATTCCGGTTACAATAACACGGGAACCAAGGAATGAACAATGATGGCAAGAAGTATCATTGCGTCAAAATTCATAAGAGATGGTGCAATTCCTATGATATTCTTGACATAAATTGGGTAATACTCCAAGGTAGAATAGAACAAAAGCTGGTTTGGCATTTGATTTGCGGAATACAACTACTTTGACCAAATCCTAGAAATGGATAAGGTACTGGAGTTTGTTTCTCCTAGTCATTCTAGAATAGAATGGCTTGATGGATCAGAAGAATAATAGACATCGATAACACAAATGCACAACTAGTCCTGACTATCAATTGATAGCCGAGGGCCAGAAAACAACTAAAGAGGGACAACTCAAAAGAACATCTGATTTTCTGAGTTGTGGATGCATAGATTAGTATGTCGAGAAAAGCTCAACATTTCTTTTGGATAACCCATGCAGAAACGTAGAACTGGCAGATTCACAATGTAGAACGAAGAACTCATCAAGAGCACTCTTATTGTGATATTTTAGTTCAATAGAACTTATGCCATAAGCAGTTCATGGTATTTGGAAGAAGGAAATACCACAGACCTCGAGGACTATCGCAAAGGTTACTAATATCCTAAAGGAACTATCAAACACTATCAACACGAGATAAGTAGAGTGAATCTCGGGTTCAAAAACCCAGAAATAGAATACCCAGATACTAAATAACATCACGGGATGCTTTCGAGAAAGGTGGCCAGAATTATCACACTGGGGATATAAACCATTGCTAGATCAGTGGGTGGTTCACTAGAATACCTAGGGTCATAATACTAGCTCGAACATATATGTCAAGGCAATGGAGTACCTCAACGGACCGATTAGTGTGCTTAATCTGGCCCAAAAGGACATCAGAAACGGGACGAAGGGATTTGCAAATGCATCATACTATTTAGAAATCTGGGATAACTCGGACAGCATAACGACTGTAAATGCTCAAAAAGAGTTGATGCATCCTGTAAAATGGTGGCATAACCACTCAACATCACATTATCAAGGTTCCGAGACCAACTGTTAATACACGGAAGTAGTAGGAACTGAACTGGGACTTGAAACCATCAATCCTATAAGTCTACGGTTTTGTAACACGTGATCCTGATAAAATATGAGCAAGCCTAGTTCTTAATCCCCGTAGAAGAGAAGAGGATGACACGGATCAGAAGGACATAAGGTAAAGGAGTAAAAAGAGCCTTATGTTCCCATCCACAATCAATTCCCTTACATAACTAAAGAATTTCTAGACTCAACTTTGACCAGTTTGGCTTGGTAATCCTCACAGCAACAAAGCTCGATACCAAATCTGTCAGGACCCCGGTTCCGAGTCACATCGATCTAGCCGGTAACACCTCATATCACTTTGCGGCCTCATGCACGGTATTACCACGGGTGTCGCCTTACCTTGGCCCGGGACCGTTTGCGCCTTTTGGCTCACGTATATGATAGTGTCGCTAGCGTCCATATGACAGAGAACCCGGGACGACATGACTAGTCGTCAACCCAAAGTGGCACTAACTTACGGGGACAGGCATACATGAATCAACATCGAGCATGTCGGTCAGCAGCGTGCGAATCCGGGCTGTAGCACTGGGCTAACAGGACTCCGGTGAACCGGGCTGTAGCAGGCTAGGCAGGACTCCGGATGTCACCGTGTGACATTTCCCCGAAGGGACAGACACAGGAACGAAGTGAATCACATGCCGGCTAGTCAAGTGTTCCGGAGCAGCGATCTTTGGGCACGCAGGACTCCGGTGAACCGGGCTGTAGAGGACTACTATGGCTCATGGAAGCACAAGACTACATTTCCCCATAAGAGAGGCTACCAAGGATAAACAACTAGGTTGTCGGATCCCACACATACCAATCATTTCAATCATACACACAATATGCTCAATATGTGTAAATACAACATGGCATCACAACAAAACTCTACGACTCAAAGTATTTACTCATTAGGCTCCGAGGAGCCAAGTATTACAAACATGGGTCTCATGACCCAACATACAGAGCATACAAGCATCAAGCACATGCGGAAGCTTAACTTGTCTGAGTACATACAACTACAAATGAAAAAGGCTGAGAAGCCCGACTAACTACAAGACCCTGCTGAGGGCACAGGTAACAAGCTAAACGTCGAAGTCCATGCAGAACTACTAGTGAGACTAATGTCTCTCTGCAGAACATAAATTAAGCAAACATGAGTATGAATGTACCCAGCAAGACTTACATCAGAACTAGCTACATATGCATCAGTATCAATAAAGGGGTGGTGGAGTTTGACTGCAACAAGCCAGCTTTGACTCGGTGGCTATCCTGAACTACAACTGCCAGTAACTCTTTTGAGGTGGCGGACACGAGTCCACATATTCTCCAATCAATACACCACTATGGATCCGCTCCCGTCTCCCTACGAGAAGGCCACCCATAGCACTCTCACTTATCTTGAGCATTTTAGAGTATCCACTTTCACTTGTCTATGAACTGTACAGGCAACCCAGAAGTCCTTTACCGTGGACACGGCTATTCGAATAGATGATGCTAACCCTGCAGGGGTGTACTTTTTCACACACGCTCTCGCCACTTACCACCATGTACATCTCGTGTTTCTCAGCAACCTTCAAGCGGAAGCCTGGCGAGGTAGTCGGCCACGACCTGACTAACCACACAAGTCTCTCATCCAGGTTTATCACCTATTCGGGTTCCATCCGCAAGGAGATTCGGCCGGGGTGTCGCTCACGGCCCCAAACGATGTGTACAGGGTTCCAAGCCCACCAAACGGGCGACACTTGGCATACCCGGCCACGGTGCCTAGTCTGTCCCAAGCCCACCTTTACCGAGTGCCACTTGGTAGACTACTAACACTACCTACAAACACCAGAAACTAGTTGCAACTCCTAGACAGAGATCATGTTGATTAATAAGTCGAGAGGGGTCGAGTTACCAGAACCCAATGTGTGGTAGTAACTGTTCATGGATCACAAACACAGAACTCAGTTCACGAGAACGGCTTGATGAGACAACCCACCATGTACTCCTACATGGCCTCTCACCAATACCTTTACCAAATCGTGTTCACACACTTAACTCACAACAAGATGGGACATGTTCACACACCTCTAATTCATCCCGGATGAATCATACCGACTCAACTCTAGGCGTAGCAGGCATGACAAACACGCATGTATGAGTAGGCACATCAGGGCTCAAACAACTCCTACTCATGCTAGTAGGTTTCATCTATTTACTGTGGCAATGACAGGTCATGCAGAGGAAAGGGGTTCAGCTACCGCAACATGTAACAGTTGAAACGGTGTTGTCCTAATGCAGTAAAAGAGAGCATGAGCGACAGAGTGGGATTTTATCGGAATGAACAAGGGGGTTTTGCTTGCCTGGCACTTCTGAAGATAGTATATCTCTTCATCGGTGTCATCGATCACGTCGTCGGAAACATCATCTACTAAGAGGGGACAATAACCGGCAACAGAGAGAAAACACAATCAATGTGATGCAACAATATGATGCATGATAATGACATGGCAATATGATGTTGATTGAGCTAATGCAACTAGCAACCAGATTAAATGAAGTTGGTTTCAACCAAAGGTTCAAATTCAAACTCCATATAAGACATTTCAAATGACATTCATTCAAATTGTCATATACAGTGGCTGTAAGTTGTTCAAACATGCATGAGGATGCCATAAACAAATTCTTCGGATTTTTTGATAATTTTTCATATATAAATTATTTCAAACTGAGCTACTGTTGAATTTCTATGAATTTTAGAAGTTTTAACTATTTTTCTGGAATTTCCTGAATTATTTTAAACCCAGAAAATCACTTATTGCGTCAGCACTACGTCATGCCTGTGTCAGCAGGTCAACTGCGCTGACTGGGGTCAAACCTGATGTCTAGAGACCACAAGTCAGTGACATGGGGTTAACCAGAGGGGTTATCCCGCCTAATTATTAGTTAGTGGCCTCTGGGTCCACCTGTCGGTGTCAGGGGGGTTGGTTAAGTGGTGAGATTAGTACTAAACTAATCACCCGGCAGGCGGGGTCCACCTGTCAGGCCGGCGAGGTCGTCGCCGATGGCCACGGAACACAGCGGTGTCCGCGTTACAGGCAACAGGGGCGGCGGCTAAGAGCACCGAGGCGTAGCCCTTGCTCTCGGGCATCTAAGGGAGCAGGTGGGAGGCCACGGGGGCACCAGAGCTCGCTGGAGCAGAGCTCGTGGCGGCGGCCGGAGTTCGGCTTTGACGGTGGGGCTAGCTAGCGGGCGCCAATGACGGCGGGGTTAGCGGGAGAGTGCGACGGAGCTCACAGCGGGCCGGTAGAGCAGCTTAGCGGGCTTGGGGACGCGCTGACGATGGCGTACGGTCGCCGGAGATCTTCACGTCCGAGGGTTGAAGAAGACGGCGGTGTGGGCGTTCTGGGGCGTCCGGCGTCGCGTGGGTTCGTGGAGACGAAGAGGAAAGGCGCGGCGGTTCTTCTGGAAGCATCGAAGAGGCAAGGGGTGGACGATGGCCGAGGTGGTTCTCATCGGTGTTCTCTGGTGCTCGTGGTCGATCGTGGGAGAGAGAGAGAGAGAGAGAGCTGAGAGCAGAGGAGGAGGAGGGGGTCCAGAGCGAGAGGGGGGTGTCATGGCGCTCGGGGCCATCTCCAGCAGCAGCGGCAAGCAGGAGCTGGCCGAGGCGTCTTGGCCATGCGTGCGCCACATGTCCTCCTGCCTACTGGCAGGATGTAGAAGACGGTGCGGCGGCTGGTGGGCTGGGCCGTCTACTTGGGCTGCCAGGTAAGTGGGCTCCTATGTTAGCTCATGTTTCCTTTTTGTTTCTGTTGTTTTCTATTTTCTGTAATTTGTTTTTGATTTAGTTTTCAAACTAAATCAAATTTATCGCTTCTGATAAATATTGAGTGGGATAGTTGAGCTATTCCAGAGCCCCACACAATTTTACAGAATTATTGGACTTATATTATATATATATAACAAATATAAATCCAATGCAAATATTTATTGCATTAACTCCAAATGCCCAAAATAAATATTTATGAGCATGTATCCAAGTGGAGTTCCTACACCAAGTTTGAAGCATCAATGATGTTCAATTCTCCTCTCAAACGGCAAAAGACTTTCTCATCAAGCGGTTTGGTGAATATATCCGCCAATTGCTTATCGATACGAACATGATTAAGATCAATGTCTCCTTTAGCAACATGATCTCGAATGAAATGATGACGAACTTCAATATGCTTAGTTCGAGAATGTTGCACGGGATTGTGAGCGATCTTAATAGCACTCTCATTTTCACAAAGCAATGGAACATGTTTCACATATATCCCATAATCCTTAAGAGTTTGGGTCATCCAAAGTAATTGAGCACAATATGAACCAGCGGCAATGTATTCCGCTTCGGCGGTGGATAAGGATACCGAGTTTTGTTTCTTGGAGGACCAAGACACAAGAGATCTACCAAGAAATTGACATGTACCCGAAGTGGACTTTCTATGAACCTTGTCTCCGGCATAGTCCGAATCGGAGTAACCAACAAGATCGAAAGTAGACCACTTAGGATACCAAATGCCAAAATTTGGTGTGTGTATTAAGTATCTCACTATCCTTTTCACAGCCTTGAGATGACATTCTTTAGGGGCCGCTTGATATCGTGCACACATGCACACACTTAGCATAATATCGGGGCGGGAGGCACATAGATATAACAATGAACCAATCATGGAGCGGTAAACCTTTTGATCGACCGGTTCACCATCTTTGGTCAAATCAAGATGTCCACTAGTAGGCATGGGTGTAGTCATACCTTTGCATTCTTGCATATTGAACTTCTTGAATAAGTCCTTGGTGTACTTTGTTTGAGAGACAAAGGTACCTTCCTTAGTTTGCTTGATTTGCAAACCGAGAAAGAATTTGAGTTCACTCATCATAGACATCTCAAACTTCTCCGACATTAGCTTTCCAAACTTCTCACTAAAGTGAGGGTTAGTCGAGCCAAATATAATATCATCAACATAGATTTGGCACACAAATAGTTCTCCATTAACCCTTTTAGTAAAAAGAGTAGAATCTATTTTTCCAATTTCAAAGCCTTTTTCAGTAAGGAACTTGGTCAAGATTTATACCACGCTCTAGGAGCTTGTTTAAGACCATAAAGAGCTTTGTGAAGTTTGTAAACATGATTAGGTTTCTTAGGATTGACAAAGCCGGGAGGTTGCTTAACATAAACTTCCTCCTCAATTTCACCATTTAGAAAAGCAATTTTAATGTCCATTTGGTACAAGCTGATATCATTGTGATTAACATAAGCAAGTAAGATGCGAATGGACTCAAGTCTAGCAACGGGGGCATATGTCTCACCATAGTCCATACCTTCGACTTGAGTGTAGCCTTGGGCAACGAGACGTGATTTGTTGCGAACTAATTGTCCATCTTCATCGTGCTTGTTGCGAAACGCCCATTTGGTACCGATGATGTTGTGGTTGTTGTCGGGCTTCTCAACCAATGTCCACACTTGATTTCTCTCAAAGTTGTGTAGCTCTTCATGCATAGCGTTTATCCAATCCGGATCTTCCAATGCTTCTTCAACCTTCATAGGTTCAATGCTAGAGATGAATGAATAATGTTCACAAAATTTATCCAAACGAGTTTTAGAGCGAGTGATTCTCCCGGTTTGGATATCATTGTAGATTTGCTCGACGGGATGGTCTTTGGCGACTCTTGCTCGAACTCGTGGGAGCTTTTGCTTGGCTCGGGGTGGAACATCTTCTTCATCTTGTTCTTCTTGGCCTTCTGCATTGTTGACGTTGTCATTCTCTTGTCGTGGTGGAGAAGGAGGTTGTTGATGTTCATCTTGGTGTACTTCCTCGTCTTGGTGTGTCCCACTTGTGGATGCTTCCGTATCAACTCTTTGTTCACCTTGTCGTGAGGTGGTAGCTTCCACTTGGACGGACGAGGTACTCTCCTTCACCTCCATTGGAAGAATCTTGCCAATAGATAAGTCTTGGATTGCTTCCAAAGGGTCTTTATCTCCTACATCAATTGGCAATTGCTCACTTGCGAGCAGTTAGATTCATCAAACTTCACATCTACCGTCTCTTCACCCTTTCGGGTGAAATTGTTGTAGACACGGTAAGTGTGAGAGTTTGAGCCATAACCAAGTAGGAAACCTTCATGAGATTTAGGAGCAAATTTAGAACGACGATGCTTATCAAGAATGTAACACTTTGAGCCGAATACTCGAAAGTATCCAGCTTGGGGTTTGTTACTGGTGAGGAGCTCGTATGCCGTCTTGCCGAGTAGCTTGTGAAGATACAAGCGATTTGTTGCATGACAAGCTGTCTCAACCGCTTCCGCCCAAAAGTGTTTTGGAGTCTTGTACTCATCAAGCATCGTTCTTGCCATCTCAATAAGAGACCGGTTCTTCCTCTCAACAACTCCATTTTGTTGAGGTGTGTACGTAGCCGAGAACTCGTGTAAAATCCCCTCTTCGTCAAGAAAGGTATCCACATTTGCGTTCTTGAACTCTGTTCCGTTGTCGCTCCAAACCTTCTTGATCTTCACTTCAAGTTGATTTTGGGCCTTCCTAGCAAAGTGTTCGAAGATCTTTTGGACATGCGATTTGTCATCAAGAAAGAACACCCACATAAATCTTGAAAAATCATCGACTATGACTAGACCAAATGAGTTACCACCGAGACTCTTGTAGGCATTGGGACCAAAGAGATCCATATGAAGTAGCTCGAGTGGTCTTCTCGTGGTCATGATGTTCTTCACGGGTGACTCCTCCAACTTGTTTTCCTGCTTGACAAGCACTACAAAGTCTATCCTTGTCAAATATAACATCTTTTACTCCAAGGATACGATCACCTTTAATAAGCTTATCAACATTTCGCATGCCCACATGACCTAACCTTCTATGCCACAACCAGCCTTTAGAAGATTTAGCAATTAAGCAAGTTCTAGGTTGAGCCTTTTTAGTGAAATCAACAATGTAAAGATCACCTCTACGTATACCGGTAAAGACAATTTTATGATTGTCTCTTCGAAAAACTTGGCAATCTACTTCAGTAAATAGGACATTGAAACTGAAATCAGCAAGTCTAGATACTGAAAGTAAATTGTACCCAAGAGATTCAACGAGTATGACATTTTGTATGGAGCTATCATGTGAGATGGTCACCTTACCGAGGCCAACCACCTTAACCTTTGAGTTATCACCAAAAGTGACATACTTTCGAGGGCCGTCATTTTCAGCAAGCTCACGAAACATATCTTTGTCTCCGGTCATATGATCAGTACATCCACTACCAAGGACTCATTCCTTTCCTCCAGCCATGTAGCCGCGAAGATTAGCCATAAGACCAATGTGTCTCATTGCATCGTCAAGATCATAGTAACTATCATCATCCTCATCATAGTATCCATGTTCAACATCGTCTTGTATTTGATCAATTCCTAGAGAGGGTAATTCATTAGATAAATGATCATCACTATAGTCATATTTATGAATTCTAATAGCTTCGGATATGATATTGCTAATGATTCCAACATCTCCTTTGGCACGCATGAGATTGGTAAGCTCAAATAGACAATCACCAAATTTAGGATCACTAGAATTCATCTTACTCAAGGCAATAGACTTATGAAGAATTTCATCTAAGTTTTGCAAGGAATAGTTTGTAAATCTTTCCTCAAGAAATCTCCATATAGTGGTAGGCACAATCAAGAGTAGGCAAACATCCAATCAAGTTTCTAGGCAAGCCTCTAGTGATAAGATTAACAGTTCTAAGGTTGCGGATCATGTCGATGGACCACTACTAGGAAAACGGCTATAGCTAATATGGACATTAATGGCGCACCATGTATGTGGTGCGCCACTGCTATATGGCAGTGGCGCACCAGATATAGGTGCGCCATTAGTGGCCATATTACTAATGGTGCACCTTGTGTGTGGTGCGTCACCGCTAAGTTTCTCCTGGGCACACCCCCCTCCCCAGACTTACCAGTGGCGCACCGTGGTGTGGTGCGCCATTACTAGTTTTAACTAGTAATGGCGCACCACACCCACGGTGCGCCACTACTAACTATTTTTTTCATTTTTTTCCAAAACTAGTAATGGCGCACCACACACCAGGTGCACCATTAGTAACCCTGGTTACCAATGGCGCATTTTTAGGAGGTGCGCCATTGGTAACCTGAGAGCAGCTAGATTTTTTTGATAGCCACCTACCACACTCACTTTCCCCACTTCATTCTCTCCACCTCTACCAAGCTTGGTCTCGGTTGCCTCCTCCTCCTCACCTCATTTGCACCATAGATTCACCCAAATTAAGTGGTTAAATTACCTTTTTTGATATGTAAGTAAGGGGAAAGCTTTCTTTATGTTCTAGATCTACTTTTTTTCTCCCTCCAACAACGTACACACTTTTTATGGCCTAGATCTACGTATGTTTGTGGTGTTGCATGTGTTTCTGTTTGCGTGTACCGGTATTTGAAATGCGATAGTTGCCAATATTTTGCCGGAATGTTGATTCATTTCCGTTTCGGCAAGAATTTAGCACTATGCATTCTTTTTGGTCCTATTTTTAGGCAAAGTCATGCCAAATTTGTTTGGTTCTAAAATATCGTTTTGCTCTACCCCGCAGGCGACCATGGTCCGCACGATAACCGCAGGCATCATGAATAGGTTTTTGAGCTCCGCAAAGGCCGAGATGCTTCAAAAGAATGAGTCGGAGATAAGATGTCCGTGTCGAAGATGCAAGCTGAAGAGCCTTATGGACCCGGATTCCAGACAGGTGTGGGACCATCTGCTCTTGCGTGGTTTCATGGATGGCTATCGGTGGCAAGGTGATGAAGATGATTATGAAGTCGTCCATGGTGGCCGGGCAAGAAATAAGGAAGGGCAGCAAGACAATAGCGGCGAGGGCGGGCGAGAAGACAAAAAATCTCTAGGACATGATCACGAAGTAGATGCAGGACACAGTCATCATGTAGAAGATGCCGGACATGATGATGAGGAAGATCTAGACGAAGGGAATGATCATGAAGATGAAGATGTCGGAGCGGCATTTACGATGGACCATCGATGGGCTGGGTGCAGGACCCTCATATTCAAGAGCTGCTTCTCAAGCAGACGGGTAACGCAAGAGCTCCCGCCCAAGAGAAAGCCAAGCTGGATCAACTGGAGATAGACGCGGTTACTCCATTGTATGAAGGATGCAAGGCCGAGGATACCTGCCTGAAAGTAACGCTCATGGCTCTGGAGATAAAGTTAAAACACAAAAGGACCGACGCATGCTTCAAAGAGAACATGTCATTCTAGCACGAACGTCTTCCCAAGGGGAACAAGTGCCCGAATAGTTTCGAGGAGGCGAAGAAAATCACGTGTCCACTGGATTTACCGCACGTGAAATACCATGTGTGCATGAACGATTGCCTCATTTACCGGGACGAGCAAGCGGAGTCTACCATATGTCCGGTGTGCGGCATCACTCGATACAAGAAGAGGAAGAATGCTCCTCGAAAAGTGGTGTGGTACTTTCCGATCACTCCTCGTCTGCAGCGGTATTTCGCGGACCCTAAGCTAGCAAAGGTCCTGCGTTGGCACGCGGATAGGGAGGAGAATAAGCAAGAAGATGACGGAAATGATCCGGAGATAAATAAAAAAGACAAGATGCTGAGTCACCCTAAGGATGCGAGCCAGTGGCAAGCTTTCAACTTAGAACACCCAGAATTTGGGGACGATCCAAGGAACATCATGCTGGGCGCGAGCACCGATGTAGTCAATCCGTTTGGTAGCCAGAGAAGCACACATAGCACCTGGCCAGTGTTTGTGTGGATGTACACCCTTCCCCCCTGGATGTGCATGAAGAGGAAGTACATTCACATGAGTATGCTAATTGAAGGGCCAAAACAACCAGGGAACGACATCAATCAGACCGGGCTGCTTTGAAAGAGGAGCCAGACATCGTGGAAAACGCCAGCCAATACGTGGGACACCGCAGCGAAAGAATATTTCCCTATGAGAGCCGCACTGCTCACGACGGTGCACGACTATCTCGGTTACGGATATGTCGCGGGGCAGGTGGTCCACAGATTTTGTGCATGCGTGATACGTCTCCAACGTATCAATAATTTTTGATTGCTCCATGCTATATTATCTACTGTTTTGGACTATATTGGGCTTTATTTTCCACTTGTATATTATTTTTGGGACTAACCTATTAACCGGAGGCCCAGCCCAGAATTGCTATTTTTTTGCCTATTTCAGTGTTCCGAAGAAACGGAATATCAAACGGAGTCCAAACGGAATGAAACCTTCCGGAACATGATTTTCTCACCGAATATGATCCAGGAGACTTGGACCCTACGTCAAGAAAGCCACGAGGTGGGCACGAGGTAGGGGCCGCGCCCACCCCCTAGGGCACGCCCCCACCCTCGTGGGCCCCATGAAGCTCCACCGACAGACTTCTTCCTCCTATATATACCTACGTACCCCCAAACGATCAGATACGAAGCCAAAAACCTAATTCCACCGCCCAACTTTCTGTATCCACGAGATCCCATCTTGGAGCCTGTTCCGGAGCTCCGGCGGAAGGGGAATCCACCACGGAGGGCTTCTACATCATCATCATAGCCTCTCCGATGAAGTGTGAGTAGTTTACCTTAGACCTTCGGGTCCATAGTTAGTAGCTAGATGGCTTATTCTCTGTTTTTGGATCTCAATAAAATGTTCTCCCCCTCTCTCGTGGAGATCTATTCGATGTATTCTTCTTTTTGCGGTGTGTTTGTTGAGACCGATGAATTGTGGGTTTATGATCAAGATTATCTATGAACAATATGTGAATCTTCTCTGAATTCTTTTATGTATGATTGGTTATCTTTGCAAGTCTCTTTGAATTATCAGTTTGGTTTGGCCTACTAGATTGGTTTTTCTTGCGATGGGAGAAGTGCTTAGCTTTGGGTTCAATCTTGCGGTGTCCTTTCCTAGTGATAGTAGGCGCAGCAAGGGACGTATTGTATTGTTGCCATCGAGGATAACAAGATGGGGTTTTTTATCATATTGCATGAATTTATCCCTCTACATCATGTCATCTTGCTTAAGGCGTTACTCTGTTTTCTTGAACTTAATACTCTAGATGCATGCTTTGGATAGCGGTCGATGAGTGGAGTAATAGTAGTACATGCAGTGTGAGTCGGTCTACTTGTCTCGGACGTGATGCCTATATACATGATCATACCTAGATATTCTCATAACTATGCTCAATTTCATCAATTGCTCAACAGTAATTTGTTCACCCATCATAGAATACTTATGCTCTTGAGAGAAGCCACTAGTGAAACCTATGGCCCCCGGGTCTATCTCCATCATATTAATCTTCCATCACTTTATTATTGCTTTGCTTTTTTACTTTGCCTTTTATTTTACATTGCATCTTTATACCAAAAATACCAAAAATATTTATCATCTCTATCAGATCTCACTCTCGTAAGTGACCGTGAAGGCATTGACAACCCCTATTTGCCTTGGTTAAGAGGAGTTATTTGCTTTGTGTAGGTACGAGGGACTCGCGCGTAGCCTCCTACTGGATTGATACCTTGGTTCTCAAAAACTGAGGGAAATACTTACGCTACTTTGCTGCATCATCATTTCCTCTTCGGGGAAATCCAACGCAGTGCTCAAGAGGTAGCAATGCGTCAGGTGCATGGTTGACACAACGTATCGCCAGCTAGATGGAGATCCTGGGTCTTCGAAAACCGTGTTCATGGGACATCAAAGGTGTCTTCGCGATGATGACGCATGGAGAAAACGCAAGGATCTGTTCGATGGTGAAACCGAACCCCAAAGATGCCCGCGTACGAGGAGCAGCGAGGAAATAGACGAGCTGTTGGAAAATTGGAAAGAGTGCCCACCGCCGGGAAAGAAGCGAAAGGCGCTAGAGCCGCTGCTGAAGGTATGGAAAACGAGGTCTGTTTTCTGGGAATTGCCGTATTGGAAGATCCTCTGTGTGCCTCACAGCCTTGATGTCATGCATATCACGAAGAACGTGTGTGAGAGTCTGCTTGGTACCCTGCTCAACATGCCAGAGAGGACCAAAGATGGGCCAAAAGCAAGGGCAAACTTGAAATCAATGGGCATCTGGGAGGAGCTTCATGCACAACGCCCTAATGATGATGATGATGATGATGATGATGATGATGATGATGATGATGATGAGGTGAAGGACACGGAAAGTCATCACAAAGGCAAAAAGGCCAAGAAGATCAAATATGACTACCCTCCTGCGTGCTGCACTCTAAGTTAGGAGGAGATCGAGCAGTTTTTCACCTACCTCGTAGGAGTAAAACTTCCTTACGGTTACGCGGGGAAGATAAGCAGATACCTAGACTCAGCGAAGCAGAAGTTCAGCGGGATGAAGTCTCACGACTATCACGTGCTGATGATGCAGATACTTCCAGTTGCAATCCGTGGGATCATGGATGCGCACGTCCGTGAAACGCTATTTGGCCTATGCAACTTTTTCGGCGTCATCTCTCGGAAGTCGGTTGGCTTGAGGCAACTCAGAAGTCTACAGGAAGAGATCGTGATGATACTATGTGAGCTTGAGATGTACTTCCCGCCCGCATTCTTCGACGTTATGGTGCATCTGCTGGTCCATATCATGGAGGATATCATCCAACTCGGGCCGACGTTCCTCGCAAAGATGATGCCGTTCGAAAGGATGAATGGTGTCATCAAAGGATACGTTCGCAACAGGGCACGTCCAGATGGATGCATAGCCAAGGGCTTTCTGACCGAAGAGTGCATCTCCTACTGCATGAATTATCTAGGCATCGAGAACCCTGTTGGTCTGCCCGTCAACAGGCACCTCGGCAGGCTCGCTGGATGGGGTCACCGCGACGGTCGCCGCGAAATGCATGTCGACATCAAGGGTCGACTCGCCGACTTTGAAAGAGCAAACCTAGTCGCGCTACAACACATAGACGTGGTCGATCCTTGGGTGGTAGAGCACAAAACCTTTATTGAGAAGACATACAATGACCGAGGCCAACAGAGGACGGACGGAGATATATTCAAAGAACACAACTCATGTTTCACGCGTTGGTTCAAGGAGAAGCTTCTGTTGTACCCTTTACATGAGGATTCTTATGTGGAAGAAAAAACTTATATTCGCCTTGTCACAGGGCGCCGAGCACAACCTGATGACATATGAGGCGTACGATATCAACGGCTACACATTCTACACCGAGGAAAAGGACATGAAGAGCGATGATTATCAGAACTCTGGGGTAACGATGGAATCCTACACCGGTAACGACAAGGACATATACTATGGAAGGATCGAGGAGATCTGGGAGCTGAGCTATGCTGGAGAGAAGGACCCGATGTTCCGTGTCAGATGGGCCAAGAGCGTCCTAAAAGAAGACCGATATTTCACCACCACGGCTATACCCAAAGCCAAATCCAATACCACGGGCGCAAACGTCACCGCGAAAAATGAGCCATGGGTACTGGCTTCCCAAGTGGACCAATGCTTCTTCATTACCGACCCGTCAAAGCCCAGTCGTGTTGTCGTGAGGAGAGGCAAAAGGAACATCATCGGAATGGATGGAGTCGCCAATGAGCAAGACGGCGACCCAAAGATGGAAGATGACGACGACGATGAAGTACCATACACCACAAGAAGAAGCAGGACCACCCTACCTAAAGGACGTCCGTTCAAGAGAAGAACTCCATTTGCGAAAAAGAAGGGCACGAAGATTGTGAAAAGATAGCTAAGATAGAATCACGACGTGTCGGCCGCATGTGTGTGTGTCAGTGGCAAGCTCAATTATTACATGCAACTAAATTATTACATGTATCACTTGATTTCAACCATGTCATCTAATTCTAAATCTTTGCACAATGGTTTTATCACTCCATTTGCATTTTCCTTTTCTTTTATCTCAAATCTTAAATTATTACATGCAACTAAAAATCCAATAAAATAAAAAAGTTAGTAATGGGGCACCAGGAGAAGGTGCGCCAGTGCTATCACGGTGTTTATGGCGCACCCCTAAAAGGTGCGCCATTGATATAACAATTTTTATGGCGCACCCCTAAAAGGTGCGTCATTGCTAACCCTCCCCCCAGTGAAAGATCCCAAATCCCAATCCCCAATCTCACACCTCTCTCAGCCCTCGACCTGCTGCCCCCGACCTGCGCCGCCACTCAACCCATCAAGGCCACGCCGCCTACCCACGCCGCCCCTACCAAGGCCCTTCTGCCTCGGGCCCCTCCCCACTTGCCCCCTCATGCTTCCCCTCGCCCTCTCCGCCTTCTCCTCTCCCCCAGATCCACGTCGGCAACCCGCACGTGACGCGCCCGTCACCGGTCACCTCGCACCACTGTGGCAACTGTTGACCTCGTGCCACACCGACGTGCCCAAGCACTCCACTGTAGGGGAACGTAGCAGAAATTCAAAATTTTCCTACGTATCACCAAGATCTATCTATGGAGAAACTAGCAACGAGAGAAGGAGAGTGCATCTACATACCCTTGTAGATCGCTAAGCGGAAGCGTTCAAGTGAACAGGGGTTGATGGAGTCGCATTCGTCGTGATTCGGATCACCGATGATCAAGTGCCGAACGCACGGCACCTCCGCTGCTCAACACACGCACAGCCCGATGACGCCTCCCATGCCTTGATCCAGCAAGGAGAGAGGGAGAGGTTGAGGAAGACTCCATCTAGCAGCAGCACAACGGCGTGGTGGTGATGGAGGAGCGTGGCTATCCTGCAGGCTTCGCCAAGCACCATGTAAGAAGAGGAAGAAGAGATGCAGGCTGCACCAACGAGAGGAGAGGTTCTCTTGTGTTATGGGCAGCCCTGTGCCTCTATTTATATAGGGGAGAGGGAGGAGGTGCGCCCCTCTGGGGTTCCCACCCCTAGGGGCGGCAGCCTAGATGGGAAGGGGAGGCGGCCAAGAGGGGAGGGAGAGGAGGCGCCTTAGATGGGCCTTAGGGCCCATCTCGCCTAGGGTTTGCCCCTCCCACTCTCCCATGCGCTTGGGCCCCTTGTGGGGCGCACCAGCCCCTTGGGGCTGGTTCCCTCCCACACTTGGCCCACGCAGCCTTCTCGGGGTTGGTGTCCCCACTTGGTGGACCCCGACCCTCCGGTGGTCCCAGACATTACCGATATCGCCCAAACCTTTCCGGTGACCAAAACAGGACTTCCCATATATAAATCTTTACCTCCGGACCATTCCGAACTCCTCGTGACGCCCCGGATCTCATCCGGACTCCGAACAACATTCGGTAACCACATACAAGCTTCCTATATAACCCTAAGCGTCCACCGAACCTTAAGTGTGTAGACCCTACGGGTTCGGGAGACATGCGACATGACCGAGACGTTTCTCCGTCAATAACCAACAGCGGGATCTGGATACCCATGTTGGCTCCCACATGTTCCACGATGATCTCATCGGATGAACCCACGATGTCAAGGACTCAATCGATCCCGTATTCAATTCCCTTTGTCTAGCGGTATTGTACTTGCCCGAGATTCGATCGTCGGTATACCGATACCTTGTTCAATCTCGTTATCGCAAGTCTCTTTACTCGTTCCATAACACATCATCCCGTGATCAACCCCTTGGTCACATTGTGCACATTATGATGATGTCCTACCGAGTGGGCCCAGAGATACCTCTCCGTTTACACGGAGTGACAAATCCCAATTTCGATCCGTGTCAACCCAATGGTCACTTTCGGAGGTACCTGTAGTGCACCTTTATAGTCACCCAGCCACGTTGTGACGCTTTGATACACCCAAAGCACTCCTACGGTATCCGGAATTGCACGATCTCATGGTCTAAGGAAGAGATACTTGACATTGGAAAAGCTTTAGCATACGAACTACACGATCTTTGTGCTAGGCTTAGGATTGGGTCTTGTCCATCACATCATTCTCCTAATGATGTGATCCCGTTATCAATGACATCCAATGTCCATGGTTAGGAAACCGTAACCATCTATTGATCACGAGCTAGTCAACTAGAGGCTTACTAGGGACATGGTGTTGTCTATGTATCCACACATGTATTGCTGTTTCCGGTCAATACAATTATAGCATGAATAATAAACGATTATCATGAACAAGGAAATATAATAATAACTAATTTATTATTGCCTCTAGGGCATATTTCCAACAGTCTCCCACTTGCACTAGAGTCAATAATCTAGTTCACATCGCCATGTGATTAACATCGATAGGTCACATCGCCATGTGACCAACATCCAAAGAGTTTACTAGTGTCTTAAACTAGTTCACATCACCATGTGATTAAGTCTCAATGAGTTCGGGGTTTGATCATGTTTTGCTTGTGAGAGAGGTTTCACCAACGGTCCGAACCTTTCAGATCCCTATGTATTTCGCAAATCTCTATGTCATATTGTAAATGCTGCTTTCACGCTCCACTTGGAGCTATTCCAAATGGTTGCTCCACTATACGTATCCGGGTTTGCTACTCGAGTCACTCGGATAGGTGTTAAAGCTTGCATCGATGTAACCCTTTACGCTGAACTCTTTATCACCTCCATAATCGAGAAACATGTCCTTATTTACTCCAAGGACAATTTTGACCGCTGTCCAATGATCCTCATTCCTGGATCATTCTTGTACCCCTTGACTGACTCATGGCAAGGCACACTTCCTGCGGTACACAAAGATAGCATACCACAGAGCCTACGTCTAAAGCATAGGGGACGACCTTCGTCCTTTCTCTCTTTTCTGCCGTGGTCGAGCTTGAAGTCTTAACTTCATACCTTACAACTCGTGCAAGAACTCCTTCTTTGATCGATCCATCTTGAACACCTTCAAGATCATGTCAAGGTATGTGCTCATTTGAAAGTATTATTAAACATTTTGATCTATCTTATAGATCTTGATGCTTATTGTTCAAGTAGCTTAATCCAGGTTTTCCATTGAAAAACACTTTTCAAACATCCCTATATGCTTTCTAGAAATTCTACATCATTTCTGATCATCAATATGTCAACAACATATACTCATCGTAAATTCTATAGTGCTCCCACTCACTTCTTTGGAAATACAAGTTTCTCATAAACTTTGTATAAACCCAAAATCTTTGATCATCCTATCAAAGTGCATATTCCAACTCCGAGATGCTTACTCCAGTCCTTAGAAGGATTGCTGGAGCTAGCATACCTTTTAGCATCCTTAGGATTGACAAAACTATTCTCGATTGTATCACATACAACCTTTCCTCAAGTATAACGTCGAGGAAACAATGTTTTGACATCCTATCTGCAAGATTTCATCAAACAAACAGTAATTGCTAATCCAATTCCAACAGAATCTTATCATCGCTAATATTGAGAAAGCCTCACTTTAGTCAACTCCTTGAACTTGTCTGAAAACATCTTTAACGAAAAGTCTATCTTTCTTAATGTTGATACTTACCATCACCGCTCTGCCTTCCTTTTAAAATCCATCTTTACCCAACGCCCCACGACCATCAAGTATTGCTTCCAAAGTCATGGATCCTCTCTCGGATGTTATGGCCTTGAGCCATTCGTCGGAATCCGGGCCCACCATCGCTTCTTCATAACTCGTAGGTTCATTGTTGTCTAGCAACATGACCTTGAAGACAGGATTACTGTACCACTCAGAAGTAGTACGCATCCTAGTCACCCTACGAGGTACTGTAGTGACTTGATCCAAAACTTCATGATCACTATCATAAGCTTCTACTTCAATTGGTGTAGGTGCCACGGGAACAACTTCCTGTGCCCTGCTACACACTAGTTGAAGTGACGGTTCAATAACCTTATCAAGTCTCCACCATCCTCCCACTCAACTTTTCGAGACGAACTTTTCCTCGAGAAAGGACCCGATTCAAGAAACAATCCCTATTGCTTCCGGATCTGAATTAGGAGGTATACCCAACTGTCTTGGGTGTCCTATGAAGATGCATTTTGTCCGCTTTGGGTTCGAGCTTATCAACTCAAACTTTTTCACATAAGCGTCGCAGCCCCAAACTTTTAAGAAACGACAACTTAGGTTTCTCCAAACGGTGTCGTCTCAACGGAATTACGTGGTGCCCTATTTAAGTGAGTGTGGTTGTCTCTAATGCCTAACCCATGAATGATAGTGGTACTTCGATAAGAGACATCATGGCACGCACCATATCCAATAGGGTGCAACTATGATGTTCGGACACACCATCACACTATGGTGTTCCAGGCGGTATTAATTGTGAAACAATTTACACAATGTCTTAATTGTGTCCCAAAACTCAGAACTCAGATATTCATCTCTATGATCATATCATAGACATTCTATCCTCTTGTCACGATGATCTTCAACTTCACTCTGAAATTACTTGAACCATTCAATAATTCAGACTTGTGCTTCATCAAGTAAATATACTCAACATCTACTCGAATCATCTGTGAAGTCAGAACATAACGATATTCACTGCATGCCTCAACACTCATTGGACCGCACACATCAAAATGTGTTACTTCCAACAAGTTGCTATCTTGTTCCATTTTCATCAAAACCGAGGCTTTTCATCATCTTGCCCATGTGGTATGATTTGCATATCTCAAGTGATTCAAAATCATGCGAGTCCAAACGATCCATCTGCATGGAGTTTCTTCATGCGTATGCACCAATAGACATGGTTCGCATGTCTCAAACTTTTCAAAACGAGTGAGTCCAAAGATCCATCAACATGGAGCTTCTTCATGCTTTTACACCAATATGACTTATATGGCGATTGCCACAAGTAAGTGGTACTATCATTACTATCTTATACATTTGGCACGAAAATGTGTATCACTACGATCGAGATTCAATAAACCATTTTTAGGTGCAAGACCATCGAAGGTATTATTCAAATAAATAGAGTAACCATTATTCTCCTTAAATGAATAACCGTATTGCGATAGACATAATCCAATCAGGTCTATGCTCAACGCAAACACCAAATGACAATTATTCTGGTTTAATACTAATCTTGATGGTAGAGGGAGCGTGCGATGTTTGATCATATCAACCTTGGAAACAATTCCAACACATATCGTCAGCTCACCTTTAGCTAGTCTCCTTTTATTCCGTAGCTTTTATTTCGAGTTACTAACATTTAGCAACCGAACCGGTATCTAATACCCTGGTGCTACTAGGAGTACTAGTAAAGTACACATTAACATAATGTATATCAAATATACTTCTATCGACCTAGCCTGCCTTCTTATCTACCAAGTACCTAGGGTAATTCTGCTCCAGTGGCTGTTCCCCTTATTACAGAAGCACTTAGTCTCGGTTTGGGTTCAACCTTGGGTTTCTTCACCGGAGCAAAGAATCGATTTGCCGCTTCATGAAGTGCCCTTCTTGCCCTTGCCCTTCTTGAAACTAGTGGTTTCATCAACCATCAACAATTGATGCTCCTACTTGACTTCTACTTTCGCGATGTCAAACAACGCGAATATCTCAAGGATCATCATCTCTATCCTTGATATGTTATAGTTCATCACGAAGCTCTAGCAGCTTGGTGGAAATGACTTTGGAGAAATATCACTATCTCATCCGGAAGATCAACTCCCACTCGATTCAAGTGATTGTTGCACTAAGACAATCTGAGCACAAGCTCAACGATTGAGCTTTTCTCCCTTAGTTTGCAGGCTAAGAAAATCGCCTGAGGTCTCATACCTCTTGACGTGAGCACGAGCCTGAAATCCCAATTTCAGCCCTCGAAACATCTTATATGTTCCGCGACGCTTCGAAAACGCCTTTGGTGCCTCAACTCTAAACCGCTTAACCGAACTATCACGTAGTTATCAAACGTGTATGTCCGATGTTCGCAACATCCACAGACTACGCTTGGGGTTTAGCACACCGAGCGGTGCATTAAGGACATAAGCTTTCTCTTGTCCGCATAATCGCTACTTTCAACTTTCAACTATATTTTCTCTAGGAACATATCTAAACAAAGGAACTAAAGCGCCGTGCTTTCGACATAATTTGCAAAAGGTCTTTTGACTATGTTCAGATAATTAAGTTCATCTTATGAACTCCCACTCGAATAGACATCCCTCCGGGTCATCTAAGTGATTACATGATCCGAATCAACTAGGCCGTGGTCCGATCAACACGTGAGACGGACTAGTCATCATCGGTGAACATCTTCATGTTGATCGTATCTACTATACGACTCATGCTCGACCTTTCGGTCTCCGTGTTCGAGGCCATGTCTTCACATGCTAGGCTCGTCAAGTTAACCCTAAGTGTTTCTGCGTGTGTAAATCTTGCTTACACCCGTTGTATGTGAACGTAAGAATCCATCACACCCGATTAACACGTGGTGCTTAGAAATTTACGAACTGTAGCAACGGTGCACGCTTAGGGGGAACACTTCTTGAAATTGTTGTAAGGGATCATCTTATTTACTACCGTCGTACTAAGTAAACAAGATGCATAAACATAATAAACATCACATGCAATTATATAGTAGTGACATGATATGGCCAATATCATATAGCTCCATTGATCTCCATCTTCGGGCTCCATGATCATCATTGTCACCGCATGACACCATGATCTCCATCATCATGATCTCCATCATCGTGTCTTCATGAAGTTGTCTCGCCAACTATTACTTCTACTACTATGGCTACCGTTAGCAATAAAGTAAAGTAATTACATGGCGTCGTTTAATGACACGCAGTCATACAATAAATAAAGACAACTCCTATGGCTCCTCGCCGGTTGTCATATTCATCGACATGCAAGTCGTGAATCCTATTACAAGAACATGATCAATCTCATACATCACATATCATTCATCACATTCTTCTTGGCCATATCACATCACATAGCATACCCGCAAAAACAAGTTAGACGTCCTCTAATTGTTGTTTGCATGTTTTACGTGGCTGCTTTGGGTTTCTAGCAAGAACGCGTTTCTTACCTACGCAAAACCACAACGTGATATGCCAATTGCTATTTACCCTTCATAAGGACCCTTTTCATCGAATCCGTTCCGACTAAAGTGGGAGAGATCGGCACCCGCTAGCCACCTTATGCACCAAGTGCATGTCGGTCGGTGGAACTCGCCTCACGTAAGAGTACGTGTAAGGTCGGTCCGGGCCGCTTCATCCCACAATACCGTCAAACAAGATTGGACTAGTAACGGCAAGCATATTGAACAAAATCAACGCCCACAACTACTTTGTGTTCTACTCGTGCAAAGAATCTACGCAATAGACCTAGCTCATGATGCCATCAGTAGGGGAACGAGCAGAAATTCAAAATTTTCCTACGTATCACCAAGATCTATCTATGGAGAAACTAGCAACGAGAGAAGGAGAGTGCATCTACATACCCTTGTAGATCGCTAAGCCGGAAGCGTTCAAGTGAACGGGGTTGATGGAGTCGTACTGCCGTGATTCAGATCACCGATGATCAAGTGTCGAACGCACGGCACCTCCGCTGCTCAACACACGCAGACAACTGATGACGCCTCCCACGCCTTGATCCAGCAAGGAGAGAGGGAGAGGTTGAGGAAGACTCCATCCAGCAGCAGCACAACGGCGTGGTGGTGATGGAGGAGCGTGGCTATCCTGCAGGGCTTCGCCAAGCACCACAGGAGAAGAGGAAGAAGAGATGCAGGGCTGCACCAACGAGAGGAGAAGTTCTCTTGTGTTATGGGCAGCCCTGTGCCTCTATTTATATAGGGAGAGGGAGGAGGGAGGCGCCTCTAGGGTTCCCACCCCTAGGGGGCGGCAGCCCTAGATGGGAAGGGGAGGCGGCCAAGAGGGGAGGGAGAGGAGGCGCCTTAGATGGGCCTTAGGGCCCATCTCGCCCTAGGGTTTGCCCTCCCACTCTCCCATGCGCCTTGGGCCCCTTGTGGGCGCACCAGCCCCTTGGGGCTGGTTCCCTCCCACACTTGGCCCACGCAGCCTTCTCGGGGTTGGTGTCCCCACTTGGTGGACCCGGGACCCTCCCGGTGGTCCCAGACATTACCGATATCGCCCAAACCTTTCCGGTGACCAAAACAGGACTTCCCATATATAAATCTTTACCTCCCACCATTCCGGAACTCCTCGTGACGTCCTGGATCTCATCCGGACTCGAACAACATTCGGTAACCACATACAAGCTTCCTATATAACCCTAGCATCACCGAACCTTATGTGTAGACCCTACGGGTTCGGAGACATGCGTACATGACCGAGACGTTCTCCGGTCAATAACCAACAGCGGGATCTGGATACCCATGTTGGCTCCCACATGTTCCACGATGATCTCATCGGATGAACCACGATGTCAAGGACTCAATCGATCCCGTATTCAATTCCCTTTGTCTAGCGGTATTGTACTTGCCCGAGATTCGCTCGCTCGGTATACCGATACCTTGTTCAATCTCGTTACCGGCAAGACTCTTTACTCGTTCGTAACACATCATCCCGTGATCAACCCCTTGGTCACATTGTGCACATTATGATGATGTCCTACCGAGTGGGCCCAGAGATACCTCTCCGCTTACACGGAGTGACAAATCCCGCCTCGATCCGTGTCAACCCAATGGTCACTTTCGGAGGTACCGTAGTGCACCTTTATAGTCACCCAGTTACGTTGTGACGCTTGATACACCCAAAGCACTCCTACGGTATCCGGGAATTGCACGATCTCATGGTCTAAGGAAGAGATACTTGACATTGGAAAAGCTTTAGCATACCTAACTACACGATCTTTGTGCTAGGCTTAGGATTGGGTCTTGTCCATCACATCATTCTCCTAATGATGTGATCCCGTTATCAATGACATCCAATGTCCATGGTTAGGAAACCGTAACCATCTATTGATCACGAGCTAGTCAACTAGAGGCTTACTAGGGACATGGTGTTGTATATGTATCCACACATGTATTGTCAAGCTTCCGGTCAATACAATTATAGCATGAATAATAAACGATTATCATGAACAAGGAAATATAATAATAACTAATTTATTATTGCCTCTAGGGCATATTTCCAACATCCACCTCCCTCGACTACGTCTCCCCGGACAAGCCACAGGACGCCGGACGCCCCAGCGACGCCTTCCCCGCCAACGGCTTCCTCCTCGGCTTGGCGGACTCCGTCGACAATTCGCTCCATTGAGCTCTCCCCCGAGCCCGCTTTGCTTACCTGCAGGTCATGGTGAGCACATCTGTCGATCCCCTCCTTTTCCCCTTCTATGCGTGCACGCCGGCCTTGCCGCGGTCTTCTGCTGCTCTGCGACGGCTGCGGCTTGCTGCTCTATTGGTTGCCGCGGCTCCTGCTGCTGTGTGTTATTGTTGCTACCGGTGATTGTTTTAGGACCAACTAAAGGTTATTCTAATGTTGCCAGTAATTTCTTCTATCCCTTTAGTTGCTCCTGTGGTCATGCTCTTGCTTATGTATCTGATTTGGTGTTCTGGTTTGTGTAAGAATGTAGCGACCCGACCCGAATGGATCAAGTCTCTGTGCTTAAGTGTCATCCCTGGATCGGTATGCTGACACACACAGTACTTGAGGACCTATAATAGAGGTAAATCACATGTATAAACTAACATAAATACTATTACCTCAATCCAAATAGCGGAAGTAACAAGGTTGTGGATTCCCATCAACACCAACGGCAAAGTTGAGTGTAGAAATCGTAACCCTAATGTATCACTTACTCGTCGTAAGAAATCCTGCAACATGAGACGTTGCAGCCACAAAGGGTCAGTACATTGAATGTACTAGCAAATTCACACCGTAGGATAATGATGAATAAGGCCATCACTACATGCATATTTGGCTGGTGGAAAAGCTCTATGGTTATAATGTTTTTGCGAAAAGCCAATTTTTCTCTACTGCAAAGGAATACATTTTATTTAACTATCATGGTGGTTGTTAAACATTGAGAATGGTTGTCAGCATTCTCAATCCCAATTAAGTAACATCATTAAACCCAACAAAATTAATTAAAGTAACATGATGAGATTCACATGATAATCAAAGTACTAGATACTCAAGCTGTCCATAACCGGGGACACGACTAACCATGATTAGTTTGTACACTCTGCAAAGGTTTGTGCACTTTTCCCCACAAGACTCGATCTCCTCCGTTGGGATTCTCGCACTACATGGTGTTCGAGAAACGGATGACCGAGACACAGTCTTTCAGAAGCGCTAGCACCTTACGATGGGTAGACCGTTACACCTACATCCCCTACATCTGCTAGTCTACCACTGTAAGAGTTCGCACGACTTAGTCAACTATGCTAGAGCCCATAGTAGCTTGTGGCTGCACACGAAAGTTTCTAGCATGAATAATCTCATGATCCCTTTGAGCCTGGGTGGCGGTCCATAAAGAAAAACAGGCAATCCTGGAATACCCAGGTACCTCAATCCACCCAGATGTGTATTAAAGTTGCCACCTTAAATAAACCATTAATTAACAAACTCACATCTGTCATGGAATACTCTCAAACCCAATCCACGTCTACGAGCATAGCATAGTAGTATAAGCATAACATAGAAGTAACTCCCAAGGTTCGAATGCAGGACAATAGGTTCCTACCTCATCAACTACTTCCCAAAACCCACATGTTAAACAGATTCTACTCATGCAATATTTGAGGGCTAAAACTAATGCATAAAATGGGTAATGAAAAATATGATCAAAGTGTGAACTTGCCTGCAATGTTGATGAAGATGATTCGCACTCAACACTCTTGATAGTTCTACTCGTCACACTCCGTTCAATCTATCGTAAGCAAGCCATAGTAACCACACATAAGCAATCACTCAAAAGCTCGGGAAGAACGAAGAAGACAGTTCAGAAAACATCAAAACCAAGAAAATAACTCTTGCAACATAAAAAATTTTCTAACAGTACCAAAATTATGTGAATTTGGCCTTATCAGAAAGTTTAGGTCAAGAGCCTTAATTTACAAAAAGAATCAACTAAATCGGAGTTATAAAACTCAAGTTACAATAAAACGAAGTTTGAATTCAAATTTTAAAACTTTCAAAAACATGTTTAAGTTGGATTACTGGATGGAGGAGATTGTAACGAAGAAGTGGGTGTTGGTTTCGTTGGATTTGGACAAACGAGTAAAAAGTTGTGCTTGTTTGAAGTCCAGGGGCTAAATTATAAATAAAACATCTACAAAAAAGTCCATGATTAAAACTAACAGAAAAAAGAAAAATAACTAAATAACGAACGTTCGTTACCGAACGCTAACAAACAAAAACGTTCGCCGAAACTAACTAAACAGAAAACGTTCGCTACTTAACTAACTGTATAAAAAACACGTTTTGAACAAAAACCAAAACCCTAAGGAAAAACCGGGGAACCGGGGCGGTTCATTACCGGAGTGGGAAAACCAGCGAGTTGAGCGGTGGTTCAGGCGGTTCTGGCGACGGCGGTGTCCGGCGAGAAAGGGCGGCGGAGCTCGGTGGATCTCGTCGGCGACGGCGAGGCGTGGGATGCGAGGCGAGGCGAGGAGGAGAAGAGGGATCCGGGGCGGCGGTCTCGCCTTTTAAAGGCGGAGAGGGAGGCGGTGACGTGGAGGGGTCAAGGCGCGGCGGCGTCCGGGAAGGACACGGCGGAGGCGGCGCTGTCGTGGTGGCGGCGGTCTCCCGCTCAGGAGCTCAGGGGCGGCGGCGCGTGGGCTGGGCCGTGGCCTGGCCTGGGAGCTGGGCAGCCCAGTCGACGGAGGAGGGAATATTTTTTAAATAAAAACAGACAACAAGAAAAATATAAACTATCAAACTAAAAATATACTATTGGCATATAATATATCATAATTTTCAGAAAAAGATTTCCTACAATCTGAACATTTTTGTAAAATCAAATAAAATACACACAAATTTAGATAAAACAAAGAGTGCCACTATTGCAATAAAAATCTTTTTAAAAATACCAAAATTAATTCAAATTTATATCTCTCCAATTTTTTTAATGTAGGGAATCATGTTACCCTATTTTCCATATATTTTATTTTTGGAGAAAAGTAATTCGAATAAAACTCAAATAACTCCAAATTGAAAATAAATTCAAAAGAACTTTGAATTTAATTCTTTGAAACTCCCAACTCATATTTCATATGTTTTGAAGAAGTCATTTTATCTTCGCTCGTGAAAATCATTGAGTTGCATAAAGTTCCAAATGAAATTCAAATATTTTCAACACCCCTTGTCATTTAAATAAATGGAAGAATTCATGTCATCTTCTCTCCAGGGTTTTGTGGTGAAAATAATTTGAATTCACGGAGATCACGAATGCAAAATGAAAGTTTGGGAAAGTCCTTTTATTCCCTCTCATTTAACTTTCAAAAAGTTTCGAATTTCACTCAATTTCACACAATCAATCAAGCAATCAATCAAATCTATCTATTTATTATAACATTCCAAATTTTAGAATTTTGGGATGTTACAAACCTACCACCCTTAAGATGAATCTCGTCCTCAAGATTCGGATAGGCTAGAAAGAAATAGGTTAGGGTCGGGGGTCTTCTCAAAATCCATCGATTGTCGCGGGAGGGGGTCTGGGGTTCTACCACCCTTAGAAGCATGGTTACGGTTCCATCAAAACTTATATACTCCATCCTTATTCTTGACAGGGCCAGTCTTCTCAGATCCTCGGGAAAAATTCTTTCTCTGGGCACTTCCGGTAGTGGCTTAACCTTTCCCTCAATTCCTCTGTCCTTTCATCTTGATATGGTTATTCCATGACTGGGTCTTCTTAGCTGACGGGTCTGGCGCCAATACTAAACAACTATCGATATCTCATGGTGGTCAACAATTTATGGTTTCTCCTGCAGAAAATGGGTCTGGGTTGAACGTCACCGTATATCCTACGATTAGCAACAGCTGCCGTGTACAAGGGAAAATACTTATACCATTCTAAGGTTCATACAAGGTTTTGATCGTCATCTCTCTACTATAGGTAAGTCGTTGAGATTTACCATCCCATATAGCAAGGCGAATAATAAGAGTAAGTCGGTATGGTGATCAATCCATCCCGCACCCAAGTCATTACCTTGTACATGGTTTAGCGAATCTCGCATTCTAACACCCGGTCATCCTCACAAGCATTGCAGAATTTCTCTTGTTGACGAACCAAGTTCGGATAAATCCATCGATTCTGCAAGCCAAACAAACATCTATCGTTCCTTAACAACTCTCAGGTTTTGCGTAAACTCCTATAGAATCGTCGGTTGATAAAATCGTAACTTCTTCCAGGGTTTTTCCTTCAGCAATTATGTGCTTGCTTCTTGGCAGGTCCTGGAGCCTGTGGGTTATGGCCCATCTCATCACTTGTAAACCTTGAACTCATCCTCGGGGTAGCTGATCGTTATTCCAACATCCAACTTCCAGCTTCCAAGCATACTTAAAATCCATCCAATTGTATTGTCTCCCTTCCTTCTATTTGCACCAAACTAAGATGTGATTACCCAGACTCATCATGGAGTTACAATTGCTCCATATTACCAACATCATACCGCCTTTATATCCAATAGTACTTCATCTCTTCATATTCTTGGTGTATCCAACATATCGAGATAAAACTCGTACTTATGAAGTCCACTCTGTGGAACATCATTATCCTTTCCAGGGTCAAGTGTCCTTACAAGGGAATATTGGCCATCTCTGCATGGCACTTCTTCAACTGGGAAACGTGAAACACATCATGAACTCCTGACAGTCCTTCGGGTGACTCCAACTTGTTGGCCACTTCTCCCATATGCTCCAAAACTCGGTATGGTCCTACAAATCTCGGGGCTAACTTTCCTTAATTCCAAATCTTTTAACTCCTCGCAGAGGGGACACATGAAGACATGCTCTGTCTCCAATTTCATAGACTACCTCCTTGCGTTTTTGAGTCTGCATAACTCTTCTGCCTAGACTGAGCTACCTTCAGTCTATCTCGAATCAACTTAACATTCTCTTCTGAATCCTTAATCACATTTGGTCCAAACAACTGAAGGTCTCCAACTTCATCCCACATCAACGGTGTCTGGCTCCTTTTTCCATACAAAACTTCAAAAGGGGCCATCTTCAAACTGACTTGGTAGTTGCTGTTGTATGAGAACTCCGCGTAAGGTAGATTATCATCCCTACTAGATCCATAATCTAGCGCGCACGCTCTCAACATGTCCTCCAGAATCTGATTGACTCTCTCGGTCTATCCATCCGTCTGCGGATGAAAGGTTGTATTGAACTCTAGCCTAGTACCCAAAGTCCAGTGCGGTGATTCCAAAACTTTGAGGTAAACTGTGTTCCTCTATCTGATACGATGGTCCTCGGAACTCCATGCAGACATACGATCCTCGTCATATATATCTTGGCCAACTACACACTTGTATAGGTGGTTTTCACTAGGATAAAGTGAACCACTTTGGTCAAGTGAATCAACTACTACCCAGATAGAATCATATCCCGTTCGGGTTCTGGGAAATCCGGTAATGAAATCCACGCCAAGCTTATCCCTCTTCCATTCGGGCATCAGCATAGGCTGTAGTAATCCTGTTGGCTTCTGATGCTCTGCTTTTACTCTCTGGCATACATCACCTACGACTACATACTCCGCAATATCCTTCTTCATACCAGTCCACCAGAAATGCTCCCTCAAATCCAAATACATCTTGGAGTTTCCAGGGCGAACCGGGTATGGTGAGTCATGAGCCTCCTAAAGTATTACTTTCTGATCTTTGTATTATTGGGCACATATACACGGTCCTCAAACTATAAGGTGTCGTGCTCATCCTTACGAAAAGCTCTTGCCTTTCCTTTGCTCATCCTCTCTTTTATCTCAGCAATCTCTTTGTCATCCTTTTGAGCTTCACGAATCTTTCCCAACAATGTAGACTGAACTTCCATTGCTACAACAAAATCTTTCGGAACAATCTCCAACCGAAGTTCCCTGAGATCCTCGGCTAACTCCTTTGGTAATCCTCCGCTTATGAGGGTATTCGTCCTTGTTTTCTTTATGGTTTTGTCCTATTTCTCCACAAAATTTGTATGCACAAGGTTTCTTCATATCCTTTCCATAAGGACTCAACTTGTGGGACACAAGACGAGATCTTTGGCAAAGTCAACTTAAATTCTTTCCAAGTGGTTACTCCTTGCCATCCATTGATGGTTTGGTACATCTTCCACGAAGTAGCAGCACCTCTTTCAAAGTACTGAAGAGCATGATGGGTCATATCCTTTCCGGATATAGGGTTATTCTTCATGTGATCCTCCATGTTCTGAATCCATTGGTCCATCTCCAATTGACTCATCGGTCCAGAAAATACAAGCTCATCTCCATTCATCCTCTATTGGGTCCAATGGTTTGGGGTGGGATAAGAGAGATAGAGAGGGATAAACACAATACAAACAAAAGTTTTGAAAAGACAGATTTTTTTATTGTGGCTGTCAGAAAAACATCAAACAAATGACAACTCACAATCGTCGCATCTAACGTGGGTATATGACAGGGGTTTGGTCTTCTATAGGTTAATAAATCTTCAGAGTCATCAAACTCTTCAAGTCTTGTTCATGTCTCCGATGGGCTTCTTCCGATCTTGCTTGTCTTTCTCAAGTTCTTTTGCTAGATCATCTCTGATGACACAAAGTCTCTCGTGATGTCCTTTAATATTTCTGGAGTTGTGTTCCAAACTTCTGGGTTTCATCATCCTTGGCATGAACCATGATCCTACTGTCCTTCAGTTCCTGTCAAATCTTTGATGTCTCAAAGTTTTGCTCCTCTAGCTTGGCTGCTTTCAACTTATGGGACATGAGTTCTTCACAAAATGCTTCCTCATCTAATACGGCTTCTTGTAGGTCCATCTTAACTTCTTGATGTAACACTCCAGATCCTGGCGACACACCAGCTAAGGTTAAAACTGCATCCTTTTCTGATAGGTGCTCCATCAGCCTTCTACCATCCAATCCTTCCATGCATATGCATGCTTAACTCAGCACGATGACAATAGCATAAGTGGCGATATCATCATGGATAGCCGTGTTTCTGCTCTTGTCATTTCCATGAGCTATCTCTCCATAGTTGATATCTCCTGCCTTAGGGCTTCCTTGACAAAACTTTGAGTTCTCATGCTCCATGTTCCGATCTTTCTCCAATACACCTGGATCTCGGGTATTGACAGCTTCCATAGTCTGTCGAGTTCCATAAAGGTGGCCTTACTAGGTCATAGTAAAACTGGAAATTCTACAGGATCTTCAAACTCTCATAGTCTTTGGAGTCTTCAACCGTTGCAGCTTCCATTCTTCTAATGCATGGTGAAATCTTCTTCATTCCAAATGGTCTTAGTTGTCTGATATCTTGTACTTCTTGGAGTGGTCTCATCGGTCGAATCTTCGAGTGGTCAAAAGGGGAAAGGGATATGGTCTCACTAAAAGGGAATATTTGAATAAGCTCAGAAGAGAAGAGAGGTAAAAGATCTTTTGAAAAAGAAAGCTTTAGAGAAAATCCTTCCTATGGGCTCGCCAGTTTCTAGGGTCACGTCCTACTGTCAACATGTGCTCTGATGCCATCTTGTAGCGACCTGACCCGAATGGATCAAGTCTCTGTGCTTAAGTGTCATCCCTGGATCGGTATGCTGACACACACAATATTCAAGGATTTATAACAGAGGTAAATCACATGTACAAAGTAACGTAAATACTATTACCTCAATCCAAATAGCGGAAGTAACAAGGTTGTGGATTCCCATCAACACCAACGGCAAAGTTGAGTGTAGAAATCGTAACCCTACTGTATCACTTACTCATCGTAAGAAATCCTACAACATGAGACGTTGCAGCCACAAAGGGTCAATACATTGAATGTACTGGCAAATTCACACCATAGGATAATGATGAATAAGGCTATCACTACATGCATATTTGGCTGGTGGAAAAGCTCTATGGTAATAATGTTTTTACGAAAAGCCAATTTTTCCCTACTGCAAAGGAATACATTTTATTTAACTATCATGGTGGTTGTTAAACATTGAGAATGGTTGACAGCATTCTCAATCCCAATTAAGTAACATCATTAAACCCAACAAAGTTAATTAAAGTAACATGATGAGATTCACATGATAATCCAAGTACTAGATACTCAAGCTATCCATAACCGGGGACACGGCTAACCATGATTAGTTTGTACACTCTGTAGAGGTTTGTGCACTTTTCCCCACAAGACTCGATCTCCTCCGTTGGGATTCTCGCACTACATGGTGTTTGAGAAACGGATGACCGAGACACGATCTTCGAGCGCTAGCACCTTACGATGGGTAGACCGTTACACCTACATCCCCTACATCTGCTAGTCTACCACTTTGTAAGAGTTCAAGACGACTTAGTCAACTATGCTAGAGCCCATAGTAGCTTGTGGCTGCACACGTAAGTTTCTAGCATGAATAATCTCATGATCCCTTTGAGCACAGGTGGCGGTCCATAAAGAAAAACAGGCACTCCTGGAATACCCAGGTACCTCAATCCACCCAGATGTGTATTAAAGTTGCCACCTTAAATAAACCATTAATTAACAAACTCACATCTGTCATGGAATACTCTCAAACCCAATCCACGTTTACGAGCATAGCATAGTAGTATAAGCATAACATAGAAGTAACTACCAAGGTTTGAATGCAGGACAATAGGTTCCTACCTCATCAACTACTTCCCAAAACCCACATGTTAAACAGATCCTACTCATGCAATGTTTGAGGGCTGAAGCTAATGCATAAAACTGGGTAATGAAAAATATGATCAAAGTGTGAACTTACCTGCAATGTTGATGAAGATGATTCGCACTCAACACTTTTGATAGTTCTATTCGTCACACTCCGGTCAATCTATCGTAAGCAAGCAATAGTAACCACACATAAGCAATCACTCAAAAGCTCGGGAAGAACGAAGAAGATAGTTCGGAAAACATCAAAACCCAGCAAATAACTCTTGCAACATAAAACAATTTCTAACAGTACCAAAATTATGTGAATTTGGCCTTATCAGAAAGTTTAGGTCAAGAGCCTTAATTTGCAAAAAGGATCAACTAAATCGGAGTTATAAAACTCAAGTTATGATCAAATGAAGTTTGAATACAAATCTGTTTCAATTCAAATTTTAAAACTTTCAAAAACATGTTTAAGTTGGATTACTAGATAGAGGAGATCGTAACGAAGAAGTGGGCGTTGGTTTCGTTGGATTTGGACAAACGATAAAAAGTTGTGCTTGTTTGAAGTCCAGGGGCTAAATTGTAAATAAAACATCTACAAAAAAGTCCTTGTTTAAAACTAACAGAAAAAGAAAAAGAACTGAATGACGAACGTTCTTTACCAAATGCTAACGAACAAAATTTTTCGCCGAAACTAACTAAACAGAAAACGTTCGCTACTTAACTAACTGTATAAAAAACGCGTTTTGAACAAAAACCAAAACCCTAAGGAAAAACCAGGGAACCGGGGCGGTTCATTATTGGACCGGGAAAACCGGCGAGTTGAGCGGCGGTTCTGGCGACGGCGGTCTTCGGCAAGAAAGGGTGGCGGCTCCGGCGGTCGTCAAGGCCGACGAAGTGGTCGTGGAGAGGTGGCGCTGGGCGGCGGGTGCGGTGGTGCCGACGGCGGTGGTCATCGGCGGCGAGGGTGGTGGCTTCGGGCGGCGGAGCTCGGCGGATCTCGCTGGCGGCGGTGAGGCGTGGGATGTGAGGCGAGGCGAGGAGGAGAAGAGGGACCCAGGGCGGTGGTCTCGCCTTTTAAAGGCGGAGAGGGAGGCGGTGACGGGGAGGAGGGGTCCAGGCGCGGCGGCGTCCTGGAAGGACACGGCGGCAGCGGTGGTGTTGTGGTGGCGGCGATGTCCCGCTCGGGAGCTCAGGGGCGACGACGCGTGGGCTGGGCCGTGGGCTGGCCTGGGAGCTGGGCCGGCCCAGTCGGCGGAGGAGCGAATTTTTCTAAATAAAAACAGATAAAAAGAAATAAATAAACTATCAAACTAAAAATATACTATTGGCATATAATATATCATAATTTTCAGAAAAATATTTCCTACAATCTAAACATTTTTGTAAAATCAAATAAAATACACACAAATTTAAATAAAACAAAGAAGGCCACTGCTGCAATAAAAATCATTTTAAAAATACCAAAATTAATTCAAATTTATTTCTCTCCATTTTTTTTTTGATGTAGGGAATCATGTTACCCTATTTTCCATATATTTTATTTTGGAGAAAAATAATTTGAATAAAACTCAAATAACTCCAAATTGAAAATAAATTCAAAAGAACTTTGAATTTAATTCTTTGAAACTCCCAACTCATATTTCATATGTTTTGAAGAAGTCATTTTATCTTCGCTCGTGAAAATCATTGAGTTGCATAAAGTTCCAAATGAAATTCAAATATTTCCAACACCCCTTGTCATTTAAATAAATGGAAGAAGTCATGTCATCTTCTCTCCAGGGTTTTGTGGTGAAATAATTTGAATTCACAGAGATCACGAATGCAAAATGAAAGTTTGGGAAAGTCCTTTTATTCCCTCTCATTTAACTTTAAAAAAGTTTCAAATTTCAGTCAATTTCACACAATCAATCAAGCAATCAATCAAATCTATCTATTTATTATAACATTCCAAAATTTAGAATTTTGGGATGTTACAGAGAACTTGGATAATGCCACTATGTTATTGACATCCTACTGTATGTAGTTCAAGTGGTTCTAGGTTGTTTCTACTGTTGTTGGCACTATGGATATAGTTGTTGGTTTTCTTGTACTGTTAATTGTGCTATTGTTATAAGTTTTGTAATAGTGTAAGGATAAAAGGCATGAATTACTAGTCTAAGGCTTTACTGATTGTGCTCAAGATTACTCATCATGAGGCATGCTACTTTTTAGTCAAGATACTCTTGCTTTATGTCACATGTACATACAGGGGTCACTTGACATCTTGTTTATACTGTTATATAGTTTTGAAGTTTATTTAGGTGTGAACTGTAACTCTTGATTATGGGCAATTATTAATCATGCTTAGTATTGTTTCATTACTGGTGTCATATAATTTCTTATACTTTAATTAAATGTTGAATATGACTGCTGGTTGTTACTGCAGTTTGGTCATGACATATTTTGTATTTCTCTGCTATATTCCACTTATTAATGACGGTAGTACTTCTATTTTCCTTATGAGCACACAATCTGTATCCTTCATGTTTATAATTGACTTGGGAACTTAAATAAATTGCTCAACTAAATAATATTAATACATTGTGTTTGTTCACAAATTCTGGAAGACATTGATATATGACAACAGTCGAGTCTTTGTTGGTTAAGTGGTTAGCACAGCTGGGAGCATTAGTGTATGAGGTGTACTAATTACAAAATAGTAGCAGTGAGGCAAGGCCTAATAACTATAGGTAAACATGACCCCTAGCTTGTACATATTTGCTAGGTTGCCTAGCATGTGTTGGATGAAACTTATGGTGTAGTATCTTAATTGACTGATGTTGATGAACCTTTCCTGTACATATTTGGTTTGGTTGATTGCCTGGCATGAGCTAGATGAAATGATCTGTTTGCTCTATTGATTCAAGTGGATGTGGATGCTTGATAAAATTTTCTTATGAAATGATTCCAATGCTGGCAGCTTCTGATGTTCCAATGCTGGCAGCTTCTGATTCCAATGCTGGCAGCTTTTGATGTGAAATGACCCCTTTCTCGTGAAATGTTGATTAATTTCCGTTTCAGTTGAGAATGGGGCACTCCTAGGTCAAGAAAATTAGCAAAGGTCATGCCCAATTTTCTTGACCTAGAAGGTGCCCGATTCTCAACTGAAACGAAAATATTCCTCTAATTCTGAGAAAAAAAGATACTACCCTGATCTCATCCAATAACTCTAGTAGCCTTTGTTCCTATTTAGAGCGAACATGGCCCACAGCGATGAGGCCAGCGGTTCGGGCAAGTCATTCTGGTAGCTGTCCCAGGAGATGGAGGAAGAACTTCACCGCTATAAGGACGCCGCGGAAGACACCGATCCCGACTACACAACCCCTAGTGGTGTCGGGGATGACACCACTGATGGTGCCGCCGGGGATGCCACCACTGATGATGGCAGCGCAAGCACAGATGGCAGCCAACCGAAGAGGCAACGGAAGGATCGGCGGCCGAACGTGCTCGGCACCGTCAAGGAGGAATTTACTGAAGTGTCCTCTAGTGGGCATCCAACAGCGCCCAAAGAATTAGTCAGTGGGTACATGGGACAACTCGGGTGCATTCTCTGGAGCACCGTCTCGATCAACACCGAGAACCTAAGGCATCGTGACCGAGGGAATTTGCGCAACCTCCTCTTCACGAAGCTGCACGTACGATACAAGTTCCCCGGTGACTTTGCAAACACACGCCTCTCAGGGAATAAAGTGAACGGTGCCGCCCTCACGTAGATGAGCACGACCCTGGATACTTGGAGAGCTGCGGTGAAGAGAAGGATTCTAAGTGGTGATAGTTATGAGAAGATCAAGGACACAAATCCTTCGATCAGCGAAGCTGACTACCTGGAGTTCAAGATCAAGTGCGAGAGCAGCGCATCCGCGGAATCAAGTCAGTGGGGGAAAGATATGCGGGACTTGAACTTAGGGGTCTACAAACTCGGTCCCGGCGGTTACAGAGTGGCGGAACCTATATGGGACAAGGAGGACGGGGAGCGTGCCGAGCAAGGCCTACCGCCCCTCTTCGATAAATACCATGAAAAGCAGACCATGAACTATGTCAGGGCCTGGTACAAGATGGACCCGGTAACAAAGGAGCTTACCACGGATCTGAAGGCGAAGGCGCTTGAGCTTGTTTTGGTAAGGAATACACCCTCGCGTAATTAGCTCCATATGGTTGCATTCTAATTAATGAAGCCAAATTTCTAAATGGTTCACATTCCTTCCGCAGGAAACTGAAAGCAGTAGCGCAGGGTCTCAGAGCTCCCGTCTGCCCCTTGGGACACCACTTTAAATAGGGCGTTGAACATAATGAAACACAAAGATAAGTTCAGTAAGCCGTCGTCAGCTAGTCGTGTGGCAAGCAAAGGCTTGTCCACGAAATGGTCAGACTACTATAAGGCTGGGCGAAAGGAGAGAAAGACCAGCTCGGAAAACCAGGAGCGTGAGGTTAAAGAACTCAAGGCACAAGTGCGAGACCAATTGGGAGCGACGATCACCGCCATTATGCCTACCTTGCTTGAGGGGCTGCAGGTGTGGATTGCGGGCGGCCAGCGAGGCCGCCCGATTCTGACTTCACGGCAGCAAGTCGCAGCAACGCCAAAGATTGGTGTCTCAATGGAGGCGGCATTGGTGTCTCCGGCGACAGCACTGGCATTGGAGCTTAATGCACCCGGGTGTGGGAAGAATACGCCGGCCGGCACCTCGGCAGCAAGCAGCCCCTCCGTCACTTGCACACCCGCCGTTGGCGGTGCCTCGACACTAGCCGAGCTCGACGCCATCACGGTAACTAAGCCTCGGCCGATGACTTCATTTCTTTGCCTTTGACTGGGCATCCCTGACGGCCTACATGTTTTCGCAGGGCGCCGCCAATGTTCCATGCACTCTCCTGCACTTCATGGATAGCGAGTTGATCGATATCGCCAAGGCAAAAATCGTTGAATCGGGCAACCGTGTGTTCCACGGTAATCCGATGCCATCCACCGTGTATAGGGTTCAACTGGTTCAGGTGCTGCGGGGCTGCGACGACTTGTTACCTCCGTATCGACCCCCTGGGGCCGACGAAGATGATGTGATGACCCTCAACGCTTGCTTAAGCTGGTCCATGCTTTGGCCGAAGAGCCAGATTCGTTTGGGGGCGGGGGACACCACCCCACAGACAACACCGCCAGTCGTGTCGGCGCCAAGCCATGGCAAGACTGCCGCAATGCTACCGCCGTCAGCTGATCCGGACATGCATATGGCACAGGATCCGGACGACGACGACGATACATTTTCCAACGTCGATAAGTACTTCAACGAACATGGGTACGGTGACGAATTCTTGGGACCTCCTTCTCAAGAACCCAACCCTGCAAAAGATGATCGAGATCTAGCTGGTACCGCGGAGAAACCTAATTGCAACAGGCGTCGTCTGGCATTCAGTTCTCAAGAGACGCCTCCAGCTGCCGCCTTCACCGAGACTCAAATAGCCGAGGTGCGAAATATTATCAGCCCCAACACACTCAAGAAGGTGGTCTCTGAGCAGAACTCGATCCCACTACAGTAGAAGAAGCAGGAGGGATGGAAAAGAAAAAATAACAATGGTGCGAGCCAGCCGGCACCGAGTACGATCCGTGCTCAGGATGGGCCACCAATACCTAAGGATATCTCGAGGAGGGTGCATGTGGCGGGTAGGCCGATGCTACCGACTAGTCTGCTCAATGCTGCAACCGGTGCTACGCGGAGTCTGCATGACAATGTTCTTTCTATGAAGAAGCGGCGTCTCTCCAAGAATGATGTGGCATACCCGATTTTCGTGGCAAAGGTGCCAGAGGGAAAGGGCTTTGTCGATAGCACCATCGGGCATATGATCGTCCTGCGGTTTGATGACATCTTCGCTATGTTTAACCTTCATCCGCTGCACTACACCTTCATTCGGCTAGTTTCTCTCAGTATGGAGATGCGGATCATTAGAGACAAGACCCCGGACATCGTGATAGTCGACCCCTTCTACATGTGTGCGAAGATCTTGGGCAGCGCTGGGGACCGGCAAGTCGCGGGTTCATACCTTGAAGGCGTCATTCTGGCGAACCCAGATAAGGATAACTTCCTGCCTTACTTTTCCGAGTAAGTCATCCCCTCACCGCCCCGTAACATATGATTTCTAAGATTTTGATCGTTCTTTTTTCTAATATTCCATGTTTTGTGCAGTGACACACATTGCACACTGATCCTCTTAAGCCCGAAATATTCCATGGCCACGTATTTCAACTCGGACCGTCAGTCGAAGAGAGACTACACAAATATCTAGAAAGTTCTTGATGATGCTCTCCCCGGCTACGCCAAATCTGGAGGCACCTTCAGGAGGCCAATTTGTAGGTACGGCAAGCACGTGTTCACCCGCATGTATGGCGTTCCCTGCGTCAAGCAGCGCTGGCGATCAGAAGGATGCCTACTACGCCCTCCATCACATGCGGGCGATCATACAGGACCATAATCACCTTGTGCTACCAAATAGTCTCAAAGAATGGGCCGCACGCTTGTCGGCAATCCAGGACGAGGACATCAGACAAGAATTCTTTTGCATCCATTCGGAGTTTGCGGAAATCATCTATCAAGATGTCCTTCGTACCTCGGGGCAGTTCTACCTCAAATATCAACCGTCCAACAGTGTAATAGAAACAACGCTACAAATGCAGGCTGACAACGAAAGCACATTCATGACCATCACGAAAGACGGCGACTTCATCCACGCTCCGGTCCCTGAGTCGACTCGAAAGTATTGATGCTATGTAGTTCTGAAATATCGATTAGCTCATGTTGTAATTAAACTTTAATGAACTTGTATGTCTCTTTAGTTTGGACAATCGTTCAACTTATATGTAATTGATGCTATTTATTAGTAGGACCATGAATCGTGCTATTAATGTGTTGCTTTTCTCTTCCGATCCTTTTGTTGCATACTTATATATTGCTTATATATTATCTGTGAATTGCTACTAACGTTTTGTTTGTCTAGTGCATAGAGATGTCGTCGTATGTCGTGGACAAGGGTAAGGTTCCCGAAGTCTACGACGACTGGGAGGAGTGTCGGAGACAGGTTCACCGTTTCAGCGGTAACAGTTACAAAGGGTACACCACTAGGGCGGAGGCGGAACCTAGATACGCGCGGTATCTAGCGGGAGAGAGGAGGGAGCGAAGGAGGAACCGGATGAAGACCAGTTTCATCGCGATGATGCTCTTTGTGACCGCAGCTCTCTTCTATGCGATGGTAGTTTAGATGATCGATATCGAATTTGTAATGTGACGACAAACTCGGATAATATGATGAACTTTGCTAATGTCTCGAGACCTAAACTTGGCTAATGTTTGAACTTTATTTGCTATTTCGAATTTGGAGACTAATCTGATGAATTCTATTGTGTGATGTTTATATTCTGTGCTGTAACGTATTTTGTAACCTGTGCAAATACCAGAAAAGCAAAAAATATAATTCCTAATATTCATAGTAGTGGCGCACCATATTGAGAATTAGTGGCGCACCAAGATAAATACCCGTGGCGCATTATCGGGCATAGGTGAAGGCAAATATGGCTCCCAGTAGTGGCGCACCATATTGAGCATTAGTGGCGCACCAAGGCTAAATACCAGTGGCGCATTATGGGGCATAGTAATGGTGCACTTGGGGGCATACGTGAAGGTAAATATGGCCCCCTAGGAGGCATAGTAATGGCGCACTGTTGGCCATAGTAATGGCGCACTATGTGGTGCGCCACTATTATCTGGGATACTAATGGCGCACCAGAGGTGCGCCATTACTATTTGTTACTAGTGGCGTGTTAATAGTGGCGCACCTATAGTGCTCCATTAATAGCAAAAACTGGTGCGCCACTAACAGCCTTTTTTCTAGTAGTGGACTCATCAAGGGTAGGATGCAAAGGATCAACATGAGGTGCACAAGGGCTAGTAATGTACTTGTTCAAATGATATTCATTGAAAATATCAAGCATCTCATTTTTCCACTCATGGAAGAACTCTCCATCAAGAATAGGCACTATATGTCTAAGACTCCCAATGTAGACACATCCATCTTCCTCCAAAGGTGATTAAACCAAAGCAATGGAGACCAAAGCTCTGATACCAATTGAAAGGATCGAGAAGAGGTGTCTAGAGGGGGGGGGGGTGAACAGACTCTAAGAAGAAAAGTTGCAGTTTTTAAGTTCCCTAAGTTGATGTTGAGTTTTGGGAACAATTTAACCATTCACAATACATATCAAGCAAGCATGACAAGAGTATATGAGCAGCGGAAAGTAAAGCATGCAAGTTGCAAGAATGTAAAGGGATGGGATTGGAGTGTGCAAACGCAATTTGGAGACACGGAGATTTTTTTTCCGTGGTTCTGATAGGTGGTGCTATCGTACATCCATGTTGATGGAGACTTCCACCCACGAAGGGTAACAGTTGCGCGAGTCCACGGAGGGCTCCACCCACGAAGGGTCCATGAAGAAGCAACCTTGTCTATCCCACCATGGCCGTCGCCCACGAAGGACTTTCCTCACTCGGGTAGATCTTCACAAAGTAGGCGATCTCCTTGCCCTTACAAACTCCTTGGTTTAACTCCACAATCTTGACGGAGGCTCCCAAGTGACACCTAGCCAATCTAGGAGACACCACTCTCCAAGAGGTAACAAATGGTGTGTTGATGATGAACTCCTTGCTCTTGTGCGTCAAATGATAGTCTCCCCAACACTCAACTCTCTCTCATAGGATAGGATTTGGTGGAAAGATGATTTCAGTGGAAAGCAACTTCAGGAAGCTAGAGATCAAAATTTATGTGGTTGGAATGTAATATCTTGACCTCAACACAAGTGTAGGTGGTTCTCTCTCAGAAAATGTATGTTGGAAGTGTAGGCATGTTCTGATGGCTCTCTCCACGAATGAAGAGTGGGTGGAGGGGTATATATAGCCTCCACACAAAACCTATCCGTTACACACAATTTACCAAACTCGGTGTGACTGAATCAGAAAACTCGGTCGGACCGATTTGGTTCATAGTGTGACCGTTAGGGATTTCGATTGGACCGGTATGATCAACTCGGTAGGACCGATGTGCTAGGGTTAGGGTAAAGCCTCATCTCGGTTTGACCGATTACACAAACTCGGTGGGACCAATTTGGGTAATAAGCAAAACGGAGAGTTGGCCAAGCAAACTCAGCGGGACCGATTACATATCTCGGTGAGACCGAAATTATTGCAGTAGGCAACAGAGAGTTTGCAAGCCCATCTCGATGAGACCGAGATCCCATCGGTGAGACCGAACTAATTAGGGTTTCTGGCAGTGGCTATGTCAGCTGAACTCGGTGGCGCAGGATAGAAAGTTTCGGTGGGGCCGAGTTTGACTTTAGGTTTGGGACATATGTGGATGTGAGAAAGTGGTTGAGGGCTTTGGAGCATATCACTAAGCACTTTGAGCAAGAAACTCATTAAGCAACACCTCACCCCCTCTTGATAGTATTGGCTTTTCCTATGGACTCAATATGATCTTGGATCACTTAAAATGAAAAATGTAGAGTCCTGAGCTTTGAGCTTGAGCCAATCCTTTGTCCTCAACGTCTTGAAGGGGTTCCACATCCTCTAGTCCATGCCACTCCATTTTTGAACTTATGTGAAACATACTAGGTAGAAGCATTAGTCCAACAAGGGATATGTTGACATTAATTACCAAAATCACCCAGGGAGCACTTGTGCTTTCACATTGCAATACCGTTTATGCTCACTTTTATCATTAGTTACCTTGCTGTTTTTATATTTTCAAATTGCAAAAACCTATATCTACCATCCATATTGCACTTGTATCAGCATCTCTTCGCCGAACTAGTGCACCTATACAATTTACCATTGTATTGGGTGTGTTGGGGACACAAGAGACTGTTTGTTATTTGGTTGCAGGGTTGTTTGAGAGAGACCATCTTCATCCTACGCCTCCCATGGATTGATAAACCTTAGGTCATCCACTTGAGGGAAATTTGCTACTGTCCTACAAACCTCTGCACTTGGAGGCCCAACAACATGTACAAGAAGAAGGTTGTGTAGTAGACATCACCAGTATGTACGTACACGTTCGCGACCAGACAGGCAACCCTATGTACGGTTCGACCTGGTGGGTCCCAGCTGTCAGGGAGGTAAAGAGGCACTTCCTTGCGTGCAAAGATATAACTAGTGGGTCCCAGCTGTCAGTGGGAGAATCATATTTTTAGCCCGTAATATGGACGCACTTCCTTGCGTGCGAAGATGTAGCTGGTGGGTCCCAACAGTCAGGGGAAACGTTTTTTTTCACAAAATAAGGTGGCCCATCCGGTGGGTCCCTGCTATCAGGTGGAGGTATCATTATTTTGCGCGTAATAAGGAGGCACTTCCTTGTCATGACCGTGGACCCAGTATCGACCTCTCCATGTCTGATTACTCTTCGACTTCCCATGGAAGTCGTTCCTTGACCACATTGACCACGCCGCGCCGAGAGCACCAAGGTGGTGGACGACAGCAAGGGTTAGGAAGGGGATGATGCAAAGCCGGGGAAGACACGAAAGTGGATGCCCACGTGGAGAGGAGTACGAGGGTTGACTGGTTCGGCTATGGTGTGAGGCTGCCGTCACCATAGAATAATAGGGGTTATGGGTGAGTAGAGGGATGGCCTGGCCAGAGGTTGGAGTAGGGTGGGGTGGTCAGGCCTGCATGATAGGAGAGCTAACTACGGGAGGCAGGAGCAGGCGGCACGACCGACGCTGGTTTAGGCAGCTGGAGCAAGAAGACCAGAGGTTGAAGAAGCACTACGGCTGTTGAATGGACATCGTACGGTCACTGGAGCTAGAATCGTTCATATTGACTAAGTTGACAAAGCCCTCCATCCGCGTCAACTTAGTAGGCCCACAAGTCAGCCTCCCACTCTGGTGGGTCCCAGCTAGTAAGGGGAGTATTCATTTTTGTGTGCGTAATAAGGAGGCACTTCCATGCATGCGAAGATATAGCTGGTGGGTCCGAGCTTTCAGTGAGGCGCTTTTTCCATGATCTGAGAGGCCCTTCTGGTGGGTCCCAGCTGTCAGGTGGAGGAATCATTATTTTGCGCTTAATAAGGAGGCATTTCCTAGTGTGCGGCCATGAACCCAGCTGTCAGCCTCTCCACGTACAGTCCACTTCCGATGGATGTCGTTCGTTGACCATGTTGACCACGCCGCGCCGAGAGCACCAGGGCGGTGGACGATAGCGAGGCCTAGGAAGGGACCGACACAGAGCCGGGGAAGACTCAGCAGTGGTTGCCCATGCAGTGGGGAGTACGAGGGTTTACTGGTTCATCTGCCGTTGTTGGAGAATAACAGGAGGTGATGGTGAGTAGAGGGATTGCCAGGCCAGTGATGGGAGTAAGGTGGGACAGTGAGGCCTGCGCGGCAGCACAGCCGGCCACGGGAGGAGGGAGCAGGCAGTCCCGGCAACGCTTGTTTAAGTGGCTAGAGCAGGAAGAGCAGAGATTGAAGAAGCACGACGGCCATTGGATGGACATCCAATAGTCACTGCTCTCGTGCATTGACTGAGTTGACACGACGTAGCGTGTGCGTCAACCCTTTTTTTAGGAAAGCATATGCGTCAACCTATAGTAGGCGCACAAGTTAGCCTCAAATCTGTGCAAAACAGCATACAACCCATCTGCCATTATTTCTAATAAATTACAACCCATTTGCTAATTCTTAAGGTTTTTTTGGAGCATGTATTCTTTTTGTTAGCATTACAGCCCATATTGTGGCCATGGTTAAAAATTATCTGAAATTTTGCATATTTCAAAAGCGGTCCGAACTGTTTTTAATCCCGAAATTTCGAGTCATATTCAAACTAATTTTGAAAATAAATTTATATCAATATAAAATCCAAATAATTGTCCACGCATAAAAATCAATGGAATTTAAAATCTCGAAATGAAAAAAAAGAAATTTGAAACTAATTGCCGGTTTGATGTGTTTTAAAAATGTACAACCCATTTCTCATTACTAATAGCCCATTTTCTGGGCAAGCCGAATGAAGCTCTCCTCGTCTTGAAAGATTTGCAGCCCATCAGGGCTGACAAAGCAAGTAGGTCTCGGTTGGGTATTCTGCAAAAGAACAAAAAAACTGGCTAGCCATTTTCAGAAAGAAAAAAACTACTGGGTTGGTCTTGTGGTAAACATAAAATAAAATGTTGGCTAGACAGGCCAGAGTGCCCCGCACAGCCCAGTTGACACCTTGCTTCAGTCTCAAAAACAATATTAACTGGGCGAGCTACTGGGTCCCTGGTGTCAGCCGCTCGTTGAGCAATCCTCTCATTTATTAACTATGTTGACAATGGCATGGGACCCAGATGTGAGAAATCCATTAGGAGGAATCATTTTTTTTGGCTTGAAATAAGGAAGCACTTGCTTGCGTATTGCCATGACCCTGGTGGGTCCCTGCTGTCACCTTCTCCACGTACAATCATCTCCTGATTGTGTATGCGTCAACCTAGTAGGCCCACAAGTCAGCCTCTAAACCCGTGGCGGACAAATATAGCCCATTTAAAAAAATAACAGCCAATTCCATACGTTCAAACGGAAATTTCAACATTCAGAGCAAAGTAACAGGTCTGATCCAGATATAGAGTATTGAACTTCCATGTTGACAACCATCATAGCCAAGTTAACTATCTACTCCTAGTAATACTCTAGTAGTGTACAAGTACTAACTTACTCTTAGCTAACTAGACGATGCCGGCCGCCATCTGCGGTACATGCTAAACGCCGGCACGGACGTCCTCCTCCTCGCCTCGGACTTTCCAGAGGTGCAATAGGGCGCGTTACTCGCGCGCGTTGGCCCTTTCCATGCTGGCATGGTCCACCGAAGCTTCGGCTTCTAAGCGGGAAACCCACATGACGAGCTGGTAGTAAAATTCGGCGTCACAAACGCGTGCGTGCCCGATAGCCTCTAGGGCTATTTGCCGGGCGCCAGCCTCCACGTAGTCGGCCCAGTTACGGGCGCTCTGCTCGTGACTCAGAGCGTCGGTGCACTGCTGCTCCATGCCCCGCTGGTAGCGCAAATCGGCGATACACTGCTCCCTCACGAGGCGGTCGCGCTCCAACAAGTCCTCATACTCCACATTTCCATCTAAAGACCGATAGAATGCCTCCTCCCTCTATCTGCCTTCCGGTGAAAATCGAACAGTAGTTCCGGCGGTGACCACCTCCGGCGTCGCCTATTGCGGAAGGGCAGGGGCATGATGGACGTGGAGAGAGCGAGGACAAGTGGCGAGCGACGTCGGGCCGGTGGGGGCTTATGAGGATAGGGCAAGTTGGGTGATGGTGCCGCCAAAGAACGCCGGGAACCAGTAATTATAGGCGGAAGGTAGGTGAACCAGCATGTCACAGGAAACGCGACGGTCATCGTGGTCATAGGAATTCAATGCATAAGCAGGCATTTCTTAGCGCGCTAGCTTGCCGTGGAAAACTAGAAAACCTGAAATTATGACTGTGCCGTCCCATCCCGTCCCGTCAATGGTGCGTCCCGTCTGTGCTAGGTCGCACGTCGACATGACGGTCAAACGAGTGCGCTTGATTCATCCAGATGAGGTACATGCATGATCCGCTGGTTATTCGCGTAGGATCGAGTTGCTCGGATAGTGTATGTGTAGGATCGCAATAGCGGATGAACGTTCGCTGGGAGATAAGGCATTTGCCAATGTTTTTGCTGGCAGTTTCTTCAGATTCGCATGGCATTTTCTTCAAAATAGCATGTTAGTTTCTTCAGGAAGGCATTTTTATTCAAAAAACTACCACTTCAGATCTTGCGTCGCAACTAAAACTGCCAGGAGCGTATTAGTAGGCGAGCTAGTGATCGACCAGTAACTTGTAAACATTGAACGAACAGAAATAAGGAACTGCTAGTAACTTGTAAAGACTAAGAACACATAAATAAGGATCATGCTGTGCACAGTAGTAAGTGTCGATCCGTTCGAAATGTTCACACGAGACTCACATGCATGGCATTGTAATATGTTCACATTAGTAGCCCAAATTCACAACCAACTAGTACGATTCCCATACATAAGATCAACATGTTAATGCATCTCAATGATTCATAGATCATATACAAATATGTAGCTCCAAAAGCAAAGATCTAGAAAAAACATATGTTCTTCCTACTAACATGGATGCTTCTCTGGGTCAACATTTAGTACAAAGTGAAAGACAAATTTGTTTGTGAAGTCTACAATTCCTCTTGCAAACGTAAGTGGTTTCACCAAGAGCTGGAACCATGAGAATGAACCACACATGATGGAAGAACATCCACTTCATATGATTTGGTCTTCTCTCGATCACACGGCGAGACTATTTTCGGAATACAAACTTTAACTTAGGCAAAATGATGCCCATTATAGAATCAAACCAAAGCAATGAAGCACCTAGTGTTGGCCAATAAATAGTATAGAACTACTTTTGTGCAGTCCATGAAGTGACTATCCAATCTTTCTGTGTCTATTTTCAAATGGCACTGCATGCAGTGACTATACTATTTTCTTGTGCAGTTCCACCAAAATTGCGGTCACTTTGTTTGTTTGCCAAATAGCAACGTGCAGACATCTGTCAGCACAAATATCAAGCAGCTAGTAAACATATACCCCCACCTTGTATTTTTGGTTTAAACACGTTTCTTCCTCTTAGCATCTGTCATGTTTTGCATTGGACAATTTGATACTGTCATGTTTTGCCCTGGACAATTTCATACGGAATGATTTGCTGGTACAGATCAGAAATATAGTGCCTATTCTTCATAAGACCAAGGATATCCATGTTCGCAGTGATGGAAGAGGTGAAATCGATACAACCGAAATTGAGCATCCAATAATTGAATCATGTCCTGCACCTCCAATGTAGGTCCACCCTGACAATAAATTCACATGCAAACCACTAATATTACTATCTAATGATAGTACAAAAAGATTAGCAAGATAGTAGCAAACCATGAACCTTCGTAATGAACAGCTCATAGTGCCACCAATTGGATATAACGGTTTGGAAGAAAACATGCTCCTAATATTGAACCATTTGGACTTTTTGTGCAGTTCCACTAAAATCGAGCATCCCTCTTTGCATAGATATTGAAAGTGTGATTACTATAAAAGTGGCACTTGTTGAAGCATAGACTCACAAATATAAGCATTCCAATTTCTTAATGGGAAAATGTAGCAAGACTGTTTCTAACCACCTGTTTGAAGGAATAAATAATGCAACAACTACTGATGTGAGGAAGGCATACATAGTATTTTGTTAAAAACTGAACCATTCCTGACCTTTCCTCTTATTTTAAGCATATTTTGTGTAGTTCAACTAAAATAAAATGCCATCACCGCCTTGACAATTCAGTGACACTTTACAAAAAGAAATGACTCAACATTACATCATGATGTCATGTATGTAATCGACAGGCATTAGAGACAAACATACAGACCTCCTCCGATAACATAATGAACCTTAATTTTAACAAAGATGTGAGTAGCTTTACCGGGATAATTTGAGTGAACTCTACACCCTCTGTTCCTTAATATAAGATGTTTTTGCAGTTCAATTTAACGTACCCAAATGTCTAGTATTTAGAAAAACAGGTAGAAGTTTCCTTGAGCACATATCTGGGAAAGCTTGCCACACTTTATATATGTCCATACGCTAATGCAACACCATTCAAATAGTACAAATATACACTAATCCAGTGGCTAGTGCAACAATAGAGTAGTTTTTTTATTACGGGGTACAGTACAATGGTTTTACTGAACATATTTCCATAAGCTAGCACTGGAAGATTTCTATCAGCATTAACAATACAAAATGTAAAGGTAACAAGTTTTAGCATTGGTATACTAGCTATGCAACAACATTAAACCAAATACAAAAGTCTGAAGGTAACAGGCATTATTAACTAATGACAGTATAAAAAATTGTAAACCATGTACCTTCAAGGTAAATATCATTTTGAACTCGAGGGGACCTCAAAATTGCTATTCCAATCTTGATAATCGATCAAACATAAAAACTTGATCGAACTAATCAAGAGAACAGCTGAAGGAGGAGGTGCCCATTCTTGACATTTCCTCTTGTCTTCATAATTTTTTGTGCAGTTTAACCAAAATAAAATGACATCAATGCCTTGGCATTTTGGTGACATTGTACAAAAAAAATTGACTTATCTCATGAAAGTGAGGTATGTAATCTATAAGCATTAACAGTGCAAAAATATGAAGGTATTAACAAGTTTCATCGTTGGTATACTGGCTGTGCAATAGCATTAGAATGCCTTAGCTGAAAAATCTTTAATACATCCACAATCTACAGCTAAAACTGAAATACTCCAGTGACATTAAATGGCATTGCTTAAATTTATCGGTGGCGTTAGACTGAGTGTGGCATTAGTTAAATGTGGCATCACTTTAGTAGTAGCATTGCTTGACTTTACCGCTGGCGTTATACTAACAGCAAAAAATTGGCAATAAGAGCATGGGAGGCCCATTCAGATAGTGGGCACACCAGTACGATGTACCTCCATGGACGCATAGAGTGGTGACAAAGGTATGGTTGCCCGGAGCAACAAATATCCAGGCAACATATGTGGATCACGTCCCATTTTTGTTCTCTTTAGCCACCTTTTTCCTATGTGAGGACAACAAACTGATCGACTTGGTCATTCTCTATTATGTTGCCATGCCTTTCTACCCTTTTCACCCTTTTTCAACCAAGAGACACGAGATTCGTTCCTTAGCTACTAATTTTCCCCTTCTCAACCTAGATGCGGGTTCGATGATGTGGACATGAATTATACAGATATAACCACAAATATTATCCACATATACAATAATCAGGTGATTTCTATTAAAAATTATATAAATTATTATTTTGTTAATCATAATAGAAATACAACACTTTCTTCCATCATATGCAGAATAATAGAATATTTTTACAAACCCCATTTGAAGATGAGGAGCAACCACATGTGTGTTCTTTCATGTGCATGGAACACATACATGCATGTGCATGCAAGTGCATGCCTTGCATGCGTGCACCCACCGAACCATGCAATCCAACCATCATTTGGACGTGTACAAGGACCAAGGGATCAAGGATCAAAAGACTTTGGATTAATAGGCCCAACATCACCATGTGGGTGGGCCCCTAAAGCTTTCGACCACGCCAGCAGGTGCCTGCCGCAAAGTCCAGGAAGACCGGCCACGTAGGGCTTTGAGCAGTCTGATTCATGGACATCAGATACCGCCTTTGACCAGAAGCGGTAGTTAATAAATAGCACTCTAGGTTAGGGTTTAGACTCGGGTTTTATTGTATTGTCTAGCCATCGCTACAATTCGCATCTACGAGACGTGTAGGATTACCACTTTGTCAGATCCACAGTGAAACCCCAACTTTTCATCTAGTTCGTGTACTCAATTTATCATCCACAATTTCAATTGCAATTCACATTTGTTCTTGTTGGTTCTTCGGTTGCTTACAGAAACTCGAACCTCGTTGTTCAGGTTGATCGTTCCTACGGCAAGGTCAATAACCATCGGAGATTGGCTTAGCGATTGTCGAGGCGTATCATCGGGTACGGTATAGCCGGATGGTCAAGGTCAAAATCCACCAAATTGATAGTTATCCCCACTCTCATCGAAAGATCGGGCCGCCGACACATCAAGTGGTATCAGTTTTCAGGTTCATCGGTGAGAGATTTACAATTTTAGTAGTTTATTTTTCTGTCATATAAACCCATGAAAAAGCCAAAAAAATTAGATTAGGTCATCTATTGCACCTATCTTTTTAGCCTTTAGCAACTTTTGCATCTAGTATTTGCGTAGTTGAATTTTTGGTTGCATTCTTTCTAGAATTAGTGTTGGTTTAGATTAGTTGGGGGAGAAAATCATCTACTAGATCAATCTGTTTTTATCCACCCTCATATTCTCTATCGCAACGCTAGTTCAAGGTCCGCACAAAAAAAAGAAAAAAAGACATATAGCGATCGGTGGATTCCAATTTACATTGACTCGGGAGGTCTGTCTTTTCCTTTGCTATAATTATTGTCAGAAGCTGATTAGCATTGCAGATTCCCACGTACAATGACGCTCTACCCATACACGCTTTGCTTCGCGTGCTACCAGACAATCACGCACTCCATGTCTGCTGCCCTGCATCGCTTACCATCCAAAGACGCACGGCGCCAGACATCTACAATTTCTCTGCCCCAACGCGCCATACACCAGACATCCAGTGCCGTTGTTAGCTTTTGCAGCTCGGCTCAATTAGCACAAGTTCCAACAGCGTCCATTAGTTTCTCTTATATCTGCATCTTTGTGTGTCACTTTTGCTACTAACCGGCCGAAAAAACAGGAAAAAGAGAGAGAGAGAAAAAAGAAGAAAAAAAGAGCAAAAAGAAAGAAAAAAAGTACAAAGAAAAAGTTGCAAAAATCAGGCCGGCTAGAATTTGTATTGGGCTGATATTTTGTTTTCTGGACATTCTTTTGCCGCTACAGTGTTGATCACCGCGTCATTTATCATCTGCTTTCGAGCTTTATTAGACACGTCGTTTATAAATCACTTATATCTAGCTACTTAGAGCTATCATATTTTCATCGGTTTCCACTCCCATGATTCAGTATCTGGGCTTAGATTATTTTATCTCTTTCTAGTCGACTGCCAGCACTAGTTAGGAGTTTGAACAATTATTCAGCTTGCATTACTTTTTGCTTAATTGTGCCACATATTGTGAGTTGAGGAAACCTTCACCAAGCTTCACTTCCTATATTGTATCTTGTTTGGTCACTTGGTAATTGCTATATCAATCTTTTGATAACTTTGACATCGCCATGTGGCCGACAACCACTGTAGCATGGTAAGAATTGGTAAGAGCTTGGTAATTGCTCGAGAGTTGGGAGACATTTTCCGCCGCCTCACAGTAGTTACTGTAGGAGCAATATACTTGTGATTTTGTTCTTGTTTCATCCTAACCATGGCAGGTGACGAAGACAACATGAAAGCCACGGTGGCACGCCTTGAGGAGGATGTGCATGCATACACCGAGCGGTTCACATCGTTCGAGGGCGCACTTGATAAGAGTCTCAAGTCGATCGTGGATGGCAACGATACGTTCACTCAAACACTTGAATCTATTATGAAACGTCTCGATGCCCAGGATGCCCGTCTGGGTGCCACCTCCACTGCCGCTCTGCATCTTCCAGCCACCAACACAGGTCTACAACGAGCTTGTCGGGTGCCCCCAGGAGACCCGAGGCACCCTTTTTCATACACAGATGCCGTCGACCAACCGCGTCCTAGCAAAGACAACTCCATAGCAGGCCCGCATGAGGACATCCAAGACGACAACTATGATGGTGATTCCGAGGATCCTGATGCAGTTAATGCTAACAATAATCAATAAGGTATGGGACGACACCAGCATCCTCAGGTATGTGGCCATGATGACTCTTTGGGTAAAATTAAATTTGTCATGCCTCCTTTTGATGGGAAATATGAGCCGGATGTTTATCTTGACTGGGAATTATTAGTTGACCAAAAATTTGCTTGCCATAATTTTCCTGATGAAAAAAGAGTTAGGGATGCAACTAGTGAGTTTAGTGATTTTGCTTCTGTTTGGTGGAGAGAACATTGTCGCAAACATCCTAATAATATTCCTGTCACTTGGGAAGCTTTGAAATTATTAATGCATCACCATTCTTTTCCTGGATATTATGACGTGACTTGCTAAATAAATTACAACGCTTGAACCAAGGATCTAAATCTGTGGAAGACTATTATCAAGAATTGCAAATGGGCATGTTACGTTGTGGTTTAGTTGAGACCGAGGAAGCCTCTATGGCTAGGTTCTTGGGTGGATTGAATAGAGAAATTTATGACATACTTGCTTATAAGGATTATCGTTCAATGACCCGTTTATTCCATCTTGCTATACATGCTGAACATGAAGTGCAGGGTCATTCAAAAATGCGTTCTAATTTTTCTGCAGGTCATACTTCCACATGGGCGCCACACACCCCTGCTGCCCCGTCCACTCACACCTCTACAACAGCACCTTCAACCTCTCAATCGGGGCCTACTTCATCAACTTCAGGATCACACACTTCGGCACCAATGAAAAGTACTACACCAACTACAACAAAAAGTTCATCATCATTGTTCGCTTCCTCCAAAAGAATAAAGGATATCCAGTGCCACACTTGTAAGGGATTTGGCCATGTCATGAAGGACTGCCCTAATAAGCGTGTATTGATCATTCGTGAAGACGGCGAGTACGACTCCGCTGGTGATTTTGATGAAGACACATATGCCTTGTTTGCTGCACATGAAGATGATGACACAAGACCGGAGCAAGAGGAAGAACATGTGACCGCCGACGACGCCGATAAGTACATGAGTCTTATATCACATCGTGTGCTTAGTGCTCAAATTGTCAAAGTAAAGAAGGATCAATGTCACAACCTCTTCCACATCAAAGGAGTCGTCAAGGAGTGTTCCGTTCGCATAATCATTGATGGAGGGAGTTGTAACAATTTAGCAAGCATTGACATGGTGGAGAAGCTCTCCCTACCTTCCCGACAACATCCACAACCTTACTACATTCAATGGTTTAATGATGGTGGAAAGGTAAAGGTAACACGCATGGTGAGAGTTCCTTTTTCTTTAGGTTCATACAATGATTGTAGCGATTGACCTCAAATGGTCAAATCTCTATGCATAAGTGTCATCCCTGGATCGGTAATGCTGACACACACAGTACTTGAAGGATTTATAACAGAGTGCAATCACAGACTTATTACATCGAATGTCTCACAAGAGAACTATTACAACAATATGGCTTAAGGTCATCTAAATACGATAACAGCGGAAGGCTTGGAAGATAAAGTGAGCCCATCAACTCCAACGGCATAGCTGAGTGCATGACAACGACCTAGCGCACCTTACTCTTCGTCTGAAAAAGTCCGCATCATGATATGTTGCAGCCAGAAACGGGTCAGCACATGGAATATCTTTGGCAATATAACCTGATGAAGCGATGAACAGAATAAATGCTATCACTACATGCATATATGGCTGCTGGAGGCTCTATGGTTATAATTATTTTTGTGAAAAAGCCAAATTTTCCCTAAATCAAAGGAATATATTTTGTTTAACTATCATGGTAGTTGATAAACATTGAGAATGGTACCCCCATCTCAATCCCAATTAAACAGTAATTATCAACCCAACAAATTAATTTAGAGTGATGAGATCAACATGATAATCCAAGAACCAGATACTCAAGATGTCCATAACCGGGGACACGACTAACCATGATTAGTTTGTACACTCTGCAGAGGTTTGTGCACTTTTCCTCACAAGACTCGATCTCCTCCGTTGGATTTCCTGCACTACATGGTGTTTGAGAAACGGATGACCGAGACATAGTCTTTCAGAAACATTAACTCTTTACTCTGGGTAGACAGTACCAACCTACATCTCCTACATCTGCTAGTCTACCATTGAAAGAGGTGATGCAACATACTCAACTATGCTAGAGCCCATAATAGCTTGTGGCTGCACATGGAAGTTTCTAGCATGAGTAATCTTATGATCCCTTTGAGCCTGGGTGGTGAACCAAAGGACAACATTGGTATATCCCGAGGTGCCCGCAACCAATCCACCCGGATGTGTATTTAAGTAGCCACCTTAAGTTAACCATTAATTAACAATCTCACATCTGTCATGGATCACTCAAACCAAACCACGTCTACGAGCATAGCATGGCAACCTAAGCATAACGTGGAAGTAACTCCCAAGGTTTGATAATAAAAGGGCAATAGGTTCTACCTCATCATCTACTTCCCAATACCCACATGTTAATCACGTCCTAATCATGCAGTGTTGGAGGATTGAAACTAATGCATAAAAACTGGGAAATAAAGGGGTGTGATCAATGTGTTACTTGCCTTGCTGATGATCTGCAAACCCTAGAGACTCGTAGTAGCACGCTTCGCACTCCGGAAATTCTATCGCAAACAAATGCTACCTCTTGAGCACTGCGTTGGTTTTCCCTTGAAGAGGAAAGGGTGATGCAGTAAAGTAGCGTAAGTATTTCCCTCAGTTTTTGAGAACCAAAGGTATCAATCCAGTAGGAGACCACGCACGAGTCCCTCGCATCTACACAAACAAACAAGAACCTCGCAACCAACGCGATAAAGGGGTTGTCAATCCCTCAACGGTCACTTACGAGAGTGAGATCTGATAGATATGATAAGATAATATTTTTGGTATTTTTCTGATAAAGATGCAAAGTAAAATAAAAGGCAATAAAAATAGTTAAGTGTTGGAAGATTTATATGATGGAAAATAGACCCGGGGGCCATAGGTTTCACTAGTGGCTTCTCTCGAGAGCATAAGTATTACGGTGGGTGAACAAATTACTGTTGAGCAATTGAAAAAATTGAGCATAGTTATGAGAATATCTAGGTATGATCATGTATATAGGCATCACGTCCGAGATAAGTAGACCGACTCCTGCCTACATCTACTACTATTACTCCACACATCGACCGCTATCCAGCATGCATCTAGAGTATTAAGTTCAAAAGAACAGAGTAACGCTTTAAGTAAGATGACATGATTTAGAGGGATAAACTCATGCAATATGATATAAACCCCATCTTGTTATCCTCGATGGCAATAATACAATACGTGCCTTGCTGCCCCTGCTGTCATTGGGAAAGGACACCGCAAGATTGAACCTAAATGTAAGCACTTCTCCCATTGCAAGAAAGATCAATCTAATAGGCCAAACCAAACTTATAATTCAAAGAGACTTGCAAAGATAACCAATCATACATAAAAGAATTCAGAGGAGATTCAAATATTGTTCATAGATAAACTTGATCATAAACCCACAATTCATCGGTCCCAACAAGCACACTGCAAAAGAAGATTACATCGAATATATCTCCACGAGAATCGTGGAGAACTTTGTATTGAGAACCAAAGAGAGGGAAGAAGCCATCTAGCTCATAACTATGGACCCGAAGGTGTGAATTAAACTACTCACACATGATCGGAGAGGCTAAGGTCTTGATGTAGAAGCCCTCCATGATCAATGCTCCCTCCGGCGTTGCTCCGGAAAAGGCCCCAAGATGGGATCTCACGAGTACAGAAGGTTGCAGCGGTGGAATTAGGTTTTTGGCTCCGTATCAGGTAGTTTCGGGGTACGTAGGTATATATAGGAGGAAGAAGTACGTTGGTGGAGCAACGTGGGCCCCACAAGGGTGGAGGGCGCGCCTGGGGGGTGGGGGGTAGGCGCGCCCCCCTACCTTGTGCCTTCCTGGTAGCTTTCTTCACGTAGGGACCATGTCCTCTGGATTACGTTCGTTCCAAAAATCACGTTCCCGAAGGTTTCATTCCGTTTGGACTCTGTTTGATATTCTTTTTCTGCGAAACACTGAAATAGGCAAAAACAGCAATTCTGGGCTGGGCCTCCAGTTAATAGGTTAGTCCCAAAAATGATATAAAAGTGTATAATAAAGCCCGTTAAAAATCCAAACCAGAATATAACATAGCATGAAGGAATCAAAAATTATAGATACGTTGGAGACGTATCAAGCATCCCCAAGCTTAATTCCTGCTCGTCCTCGAGTAGGTAAATGATAAAAACAGAATTTTTGATGCGGAATGCTACTTGGCATAATTTCAATGTAATTCTCTTAATTGTGGTATGAATATTCAGATCCGAAAGATTCAAGACAAAAGTTTTATATTGACATCAAAATAATAATACTTTAAGCATACTAACTAAGCAATTATGTCTTCTCATGGCCAAAGAAAGTTATCCCTACAAAATCATATAGTCTGGCTATGCTCTGTCTTCACCACACAAAGTATTTAAATCATACACAACCACGATGACAAGCCAAGCAATTGTTTCATACTTTTGGTGTTCTCAAATTTTTTCAATCTTCACGCAATACATGAGCGTGAGCCATGGACATAACACTATATGTGGAATAGAATGGTGGTTGTGGAGAAGACAAAAAGAAGGAGAAGATAGTCTCACATCAACTAGGCGTATCAATGGGCTATGGAGATGCCCATTAATAGATATCAACGTGAGTGAGTATGGATTGTCATGCAACGGATGCACTAGAGCTATAAGTATATGAAAGCTCAACAAAGAAACTAAGTGGGTGTGCATCCAACTCACTTGCTCACGAAGACCTAGGGCATTTTGAGGAAGCCCATCATTGGAATATAAACGCCAAGTTCTATAATGAAAAATTCCCACTAGTATATGAAAGTGATATCATAGGAGGCTCTCTATCATGAAGATCATGGTGCTACTATGAAGCACAAGTGTGGTAAAAGGATAGTAACATTGTCACTTCTCTCTTTTTCTCTCATTTTTTATTTGGGCCTTTTCTCTTTTTTTATGGCCTCTTGTTTTTCTCCTTTTTTTTATTTAGTCCGGAGTCTCATCCCGACTTGTGGGGGAATCATAGTCTCCATCATCCTTTCCTCACTTGGGACAATGCTCTAAAAATGATGATCATCACACTTTTATTTACTTACAACTCAACAATTACAACTCAATACTTAGAACAAAATATGACTCTATGTGAATGCCTCCGTGATGTGCAGGATATGCAATGAATCAAGAGTGACATGTATGAAAGAATTATGAACGGTGGCTTTGCCACAAATACGATGTCAACTTCATGATCATGCGAGGCAATATGACAATGATGGAGCATGTGATAGTAAACGAAACGGTGGTAAGTTGCATGGCAATATATCTCGGAATGGCTATGGAAATGCCATGATAGGTAGGTATTGTGGCTGTTTTGAGGAGGGTATATGGTAGGTGTATGATACCGGCGAAAAGTGTGCGATATTAGAGAGGCTAGCAATGGTGAAAGGAAGAAAAGTGCGTATAATCCATGGACTCAACATTAGTCATAAAGAACTCATATATTTATGCAAAAATCTACAAGTTATCAAAGCAAAGTATTACGCGCATGCTCCTAGGGGGATAGATAGGTAGGAAAAGACCATCGCTCGTCCCCAACCGCCACTCATAAGGAAGACAATCAATAAATAAATTATGCTCCGACTTCATCACATAACGGTTCACCATACGTGCATGCTACGGGAATCACAAATTTTAACACAAGTATTTCTCAAATCCACAACTATTCAACTAGCATGACTCTAATATCACCATCTTTATATCTCAAAACAATTATCAAGCATCAAACTTCTCATAGTATTCAACACACTCATAAGAAAAAAATTATTAATCTTGAGTGCCTATCGTAATTAAAGAAAATTACCACGCTGCTTCGTAGGACTCTCAAAATAATATAAGTGAAGCATGAGAGAACAATAGTTTATATAAAAAAATCCACCGCCGTTCTCTAAAATAAATAAGTGAAGCACTAGAGCAAAAACTATATAGCTCAAAAGATATAAGTGAAGCACATAGAGTATTCTAACAAATTCCGAATCAAGTGTGTCTCTCTCAAAAGGTGTGTACATCAAGGATGATTGTGGCAAACTAACAAATAAATACTCAAATAATACAAGATGCTCGAAGCAAAACACATATCATGTGGTGAATAAAAATATAGCTCCAAGTAAAGTTACCGATGGAAGTAGGCGAAAGAGGGATGCCTTCCGGCATCCCCAAGCTTTGGATTTTTGGTGTCCTTAGATTATCTTGGGGTGCCATGGGCATACCCAAGCTTAGGCTCTTGCCACTCCTTGTTCCATTATCCATCAAATCTTTTACCCAAAACTTGAAAACTTCACAACACAAAACTTAACAGAAAATCTCGTGAGCTCCGTTAGCGAAAGAAAACAAAACACCACTTAAAGGTAATGGAATGAACTCATTATTTATTTATATTGGTGTTAAACCTACTATATTACAACTTCTCTATGGTATATAAACTATTTTATTAGCCATAGATTCATCAAAATAAGCAAACAACACACGAAAAACAGAATCTGTCAAAAACAGAACAATCTGTAGTAATCTGTAACTAACGCAAACTTATGGAACTCAAAAACATCAGCCAAAATAGGACGACCTAGACAATTTTTTTATTGATCAGAAGCAATTGGAATCAATATTTACCACGTTCTGGTGATTTTTAACAATTGTTTTCGTGAACAGAATGTTTCTGGAATTTTCAGCAAGATCAAATAACTATCATCCAAGAAGATCCTATAGGTTTAACTTGGCACAAACACTAATTAAATCATAAAAACACATCTAACCAGAGTCTAGATCAAATATTTATTCCTAAACAGAAGCAAAAAGTAAAAAACTAAAAATAAAATTGGGTTGCCTCCCAACAAGCGCTATCGTTTAACGCCCCTAGCTAGGCATAAAAGCGAGGATAGATCTAGGTATTGCCATCTTTAGTAGGCAATCCATAAGTTGCTCTCATAATATATTCATAAGGTAATTTTACTTTCTTTCTAGGGAATTGTTCCATGCCTTTCCTTAATGGAAATTGGAATCTAATATTCCCTTCCTTCATATCAATAATTGCACCAATCGGTCTAAGAAAAGGTCTACCAAGAATAATAGGGCATGAAGGATTGCAATCTATGTCAAGAACAATAAAATCTACGGGCACATAGTTACTATTTCCAATAATAAGAACATCATTAATTCTTCCCATAGGTTTCTTAATAGTGGAATCCGCAAGGTGCAAGTTTAAAGAGCAATCTTCAAAATCACGGAAACCTAGCAAATCGCACAAAGTTTTTGGAATCGTGGAAACACTAGCACCCAAATCACACAAAGCATAGCATTCATGATCTTTAATTTTAATTTTAATAGTAAGTTCCCACTCATCATAAATTTTTTTAGGAATAGAAACTTCCAACTCAAGTTTTTCTTCATAAGATTGCATCAAAGCATCAATGATATGTTTAGTAAAAGCTTTATTTTGGCTATAAGTATGAGGAGAATTTAGCACATATTGCAACAAGGAAATACAATCTATCAAAGAGCAATTATCATAATTAAATTCCTTGAAATCCAAAATAGTGGGTTCATTAATATCTAGAGTTTTGATCTCTTCAATCCCGCTTTTACCAATTTTTGCATTAAGATCTAAAAACTCCGAATTTTTGGAACGCCTTCCAGGTAAAGGTGGGTCATATTCAGTCCCATCACTATCAAGATTCATATTGCAAAACAAAGATTTAATAGGAGACACATCAATAACTTTTAGATCTTCATCTTTATTTTCATAGAAACTAGAAGAACACGCTTTCACAAAGCAATCTTTCTTAGCACGTATCCTAGCGGTTCTTTCTTTGCACTCATCAATGGAAATTCTCATGGCCTTGAGAGACTCATTGATATCATGCTTAGGTGGAATAGATCTAAGTTTCAAGGAATCAACATCAAGAGAAATTCTATGAACGTTCCTAGCCAATTCATCAACCTTAAGCAATTTTTCTTCAAGAAAAGCATTGAAATTATTTTGCAAATTCATAAACTCCTTAACACTAGTCTAAAATTCAGAGGGCCTCTTATTAAAATTTTCCATAAGAATTGTTGTAGGAATTACCATAATTATTAGAGGAATTACTAGGGAACGGCCTAGGATTAAAGTTTCCTCTATACGCATTGTTACCAAAATTATTCCTACCAACAAAATTCAAATCCATAGATTCATTGTTATTCTCAATCAAAGTAGACAGAGGCATATCATTAGGATCAGAAGAAACACTCTTAGTAGCAAATAATTTCAGAAGTTCATCCATCTTTCCACTCAAAACATTAATTTCTTCTATCACATGCACTTTTTTATTAGTGGATCTTTTGATTGTGCCATTGAGAATAATTAACCATAATATTATCTAGGAGTTTAGTATCTTCTCCTAAAGTGATTTCCATAAAAGTGCCTCCCGCGGCCGAATCTAAAAGATTTCTAGAAGGAAAATTTAATCCGGCATAAATTTTTTGTATAATCATCCACAAATTCAAACCATGTGTAGGGCAATTACGTATCATTAATTTCATCCTCTCCCAAGCTTGTGCAACATGTTCATGATCAAGTTTCTTAAAGTTCATAATATCGTTTCATAGAGAGATGATCTTAGCGGGAGGAAAATACTTAGAGATAAAAGCATCTTTGCACTCATTCCAAGAATCAATCTATTTTTAGGCAAATACGAAAACCAAGCTTTAGTACGATCTCTAAGTGAAAAAGGAAATAGCTTCAATTTAACAATATCATTGTCCACATCTTTCTTCTTTTGCATATCACACAAACCAACAAAGTTATTTAGATGGGTAGCGGCATCTTCACTAGGAAGGCCGACGAATTGATCTTTCATGACAAGATTCAACAAAGCAACATTAATTTCACAAGATTCAGTATCGGTAAGAGGAGCAATTGGAGTGCTAAGAAAATCATTGTTGTTGGTATTGGTAAAGTCACACAATTTAGTATTATCTTGAGCCATCGTGACAAGCAAGCAATCCAATGCACGAGCAAACAAGAAGCAAGCAAAGAAAAAGAGGCGAACGGAAAAGGGAGGGCGAATAAAACGGCAAGGGTGAAGTGGGGGAGAGGAAAACGAGAGGCAAATGGAAAATAATGTAATGCGAGGGAGATGAGTTTGTGATGGGTACTTGGTATGTCTTGACTTGACTTGACTTGGCGTAGATCTCCTCGGCAACTGCGCCAGAAATCCTTCTTGCTACCTCTTGACCACTGCGTTGGTTTTCCCTTGAAGAGGAAAGGGTGATGCAGTAAAGTAGCATAAGTATTTCCCTCAGTTTTTGAGAACCAAGGTATCAATCCAGTAGGAGACCACGCACGAGTCCCTCGCACCAACAAAAACAAACAAGAACCTCGCAACCAACGCAATAAAGGGGTTGTCAATCCCTCAACGATCACTTACGAGAGTGAGGATCTGATAGATATGATAAGATAATATTTTTGGTATTTTTGTGATAAAGATGCAAAGTAAAATAAAAGGCAATAAAAATAGCTAAGTGTTGGAAGATTTATATGATGGAAAATAGACCCGGGGGCCATAGTTTTCACTTGTGGCTTCTCTCGAGAGCATAAGTATTATGGTGGGTGAACAAATTACTGTTGAGCAATTGACAGAAATTAGCATAGTTATGAGAATATCTAGGTATGATCATGTATATAGGAATCACGTCCGAGATAAGTAGACCGACTCCTTCCTGCATCTACTACTATTACTGTTGGGGAACGTAGTAATTTCAAAATTTTCCTACGATCACGCAAGATCATGGTGATGCATAGCAACGAGATGAGAGTGTTGTCTACGTACCCTCGTGAACCAAAGAACGGAAGTGTTGACATAGCGTAGAGGAAGTAGTCGTACTTCTTCACAATCCAACCGATCCAAGTACCGAGCGTCACGGCACCTCCGAGTTCTGCACACGTTCAGCTCGATGGCGTCCCTCGAACTCCGATCTAGCCGAGTGTTGAGGAGAGTTTCACAATCGGACGACGGCGTGGTGGCGATGATGATGTTCCACCGGTGCAGAAGCTTCGCCTAAGCTCCGCTACGGTATTCTCGAGGTGTAATATGGTGGAAGGGGCACCGCACACGGCTAAGGAACGATCTCAATGATCAACTTGTGTGTCATGGGGTGCCCCTGCCCCTGTATATAAAGGAGGGAAGGGAGGGCTGGCCGGCCAAGGAGAGGTGCGCCGGTGTCCTACTCCTACTAGGAGTAGGATTCCCCCAAATCCTAGTCCAACTAGGTTTCCCCAAGTGGGAAGGGAGAGAGAGGCGCCCCTTCTCCTAGTCCTAATAGGACTAGGGAAGGGGGAAGGTGCGACCAGCACTTGGGCCCCCTTTCTCCCTTTCCACTAAGGCCCATGTTGGCCCATTAGCATTCCGGGGTTCGGTAACCTCCCGGTACTTGGTAAAATTCCCAATTTCACCGGAACACTTCCGATGTCCAAACATAGACTTCCAATATATGAATCTTTATGTCTCGACCATTTCGGGACTCCTCGTCACGTCCGTGATCTCATCCGGGACTCGAACAACCTTCGGTACAGAAACATCATAAAACTCATAGTAACTGTCATCGAAGCGTTAAGCGTGCGGACCCTACGGGTTCGAGAACTATGTAGACATGACCGAGACACCTCTCGGTCAATAACCAATAGCGGGACCTGGATGCCCATATTGGCTCCTACATATTCTACGAAGATCTTTATCGGTCGAGACCGCATAACAACATACGTTGTTCCCTTTGTCATCGGTATGTTACTTGCCGAGATTCGATCGTCGGTATCCAATACCTAGTTCAATCTCGTTACGGCAAGTCTCTTTACTCGTTTCGTAATACATCATCTCACAACTAACACATTAGTTGCAATGCTTGCAAGGCTTATGTGATGTGCATTACCGAGAGGGCGGAGATACCTCTCCGACAATCGGAGTGACAAATCCTAATCTCGAAATATGCCAACCCAACATGTACCTTCGGAGACACCTGTAATGTACCTTTATAATCACCCGATTCACGTTGTGACGTTTGGTATCACCCAAAGTGTTCCTCGTGCAAACGGGAGTTGCATAATCTCATAGTCATAGGAACATGTATAAGTCATGAAGAAAAGCACTAGCAACAAACTATACGATCAGGTGCTATGCTAATGGAATGGGTCATGTCAATCAGATCATTCAACCAATGATGTGATCCCGTTAATCAAATAACAACTCCTTGTTCATGGTTAGGAAACACAACCATCTTTGATTAACGAGCTAGTCAAGTAGAGGCATACTAGTGACACTCTGTAGGTTTATGTATTCACACATGTATTATGTTTCCTGTTAATACAATTCTAGCATGAATAATAAACATTTATCATGATATAAGGAAATAAATAATAACTTTATTATTGCCTCTAGGGTATATTTCCTTGAGTCTCCCACTTGCACTAGAGTCAATAATCTAGATTACACAAGAATGATTCTAACACCCATGGAGTCTTGGTGCTGATCATGTTTTGCTCGTGGAAGAGGCTTAGTCAACGGGTCTGCAACATTCAGATCCGTATGTATCTTGCATATCTCTATGTCTCCCACCGGACCAAATCCGGATGGAGTTGAAGCGTCTTTTGATGTGCTTGGTTCTCTTGTGAAATCTGGATTCCTTTGCTAAGGCAATTGCACCAAGATTGTCACAAAAGATTTTCATTGGACCCGATACACTAGGTACAACACCTAGATCGGTTATGAACTCCTTCATCCAGACTCCTTCATTAGCTGCTTCCAAGCAGCTATGTACTCAACTTCACATGTAGATCCCGCCACGACGCTTTGTTTGGAACTGCACCAACCGACAGCTCCACCGTTTAATGTAAATACGTATCCGGTTTGCGATTTAGAATCGTCCGGATCGTTGTCAAAAGCTTAACGTCGACGTAACCGTTCTGACGAGTTCTTTGTCACCGCCATAAATGAGAAACATATCCTTAGTCCTTCTCAAGTACTTAAGGATGTTTTGACCGCTGTCGATGATCCACTCTGGATTACTTTGGTACACCTGCCAAACTTACGACAAGGCACACATCAGGTCTGGTACACGACATTGCATACATGATAGAGCCTATGGCTGAAGCATAGGAACATCTTTCATTTTCTCTCTATCTTCTGCGGTGGTCGGGCATTGAGTCTTACTCAACTTCACACCTTGTAACACCGGTAAGAACCCTTTCTTTGCACGATCCATTTTGAACTTTTTCAAAACTTTATCAAGGTATGTGTTTTGTGAAAGTCCTATTAAGCGTCTTGATCTATCTCTATAGATCTTAATGCCCAATATGTAAGCAGCTTCACCGAGGTCTTTCATTGAAAAACTCTTTATTCAAGTATCCTTTTATGCTATCCAGAATTCTATATCATTTCCGATCAAGAATATGTCATCCACATATAATATCGTAAATGCTACAGAGCTCCCACTCACTTTCTTGTAAATACAAGCTTCTCCAAAAGTCTCAGATAAAACCAAATGCTTTGATCACACTATCAAAACGTTTATTCCAACTCCGAGAGGCTTGCACCAGTCCATAAATGGATCATTTGGAGCTTGCACACTTTGTTAGCTCCCTTTGGATCGACAAAACCTTCTGGTTGCATCATATACAACTCTTCTTCCGTAAATCCATTCAGAATGCAGTTTTAACATCCATTTGCCAAATTTCATAATCATAAAATGCGGCAATTGCTAACATGATTGAGACGGACTTAAGCATCGCTACGGGTGAGAAGGTCTCATCGTAGTCAATCCCTTGAACTTGTCGAAAACCTTTTGCAACAAGTCGAGTTTTATAGACAAGAACATTACCATCAGCGTCGGTCTTCTTCTTGAAGATCCATTTATTCTCAATTGCTTGCCGATCATCGGGCAAGTCAACCAAAGTCCACACTTTGTTCTCATACATGGATCCCATCTCGCATTTCATGGCCTCAAGCCATTTTGTGGAATCTGGGCTCACCATCGCTTCTTCATAGTTCGTAGGTTCATCATGTTCCAAAGAACATGACTTCCGTAATAGGATTACCGTACCACTCAGTGCGGATCTTGCTCTGGTTGATCTCTGAAGTTCTGTAGAAACTTGATCTGAAGTTTCATGATCATCATCATTAGCTTCCTCCCTATTTGGTGTAGGTGTCACGGAAACTGATTTACATGATGTACTACTTCTCAATAAGGGAGTAGATACAGATTATCTCATCAAGTTCTACTTTCCTCCCACTCACTTCTTTCGAGAGAAACTCTTTCTCCAAAAAGTTTCGAATTTAGCAACGAATATCTTGCCTTCGGATCTGTGATAGAAGGTGTACCCAAAAATCTCCTTTGGGTATCCTATGAAGACACATTTCTCCGATTTGGGTTCGAGCTTATCAGGTTGAAGCTTTTTCACATAAGCATCGCAGCCCCAAACTTTCAGAAACGACAACTTGGGTTTCTTGCCAAACCACAGTTCATAAAGGTGCCGTCTCAACGGATTTAGATGGTGCCCTATTTAAAGTGAATGCAGACGTCTCTAAAGCATAACCCCAAAACGATAGCGGTAAATCAGTAAGAGACATCATAGATCGCACCATATCTAATAAAGAAATGCGATTACGACGTTCGGACACACCATTACGTTGTGGTGTTCGGTGGCGTAAGTTGCGAAACTATTCCGCATTGTTTCAAATGTAGGCCAAACTCGTAACTCAAATATTCTCCTCCACGATCGGATCGTAGAAACTTTATTTTCTTGTTACGATGATTTTCCACTTCACTCTGAAATTCTTTGAACTTTTCAAATGTTTCAGACTTGTGTTTCATTAAGTAGATATATCCATATCTGCTCAAATCATCTGTGAAGGTGAGAAAATAACGATATCCGCCATACGAGCCTCAACATTCATTGGACCACATACATCGGTATGTATGATTTCCAATAAATCTGTTGCTCTCTCCATAGTTCCGGAGAACGGTGTTTTAGTCATCTTGCCCATAAGACACGGTTCGAAGTGCCAAGTGATTCATAATCAAGTGACTCCAAAAGTCCATCGGTATGGAGTTTCTTCATGCGCTTTACCGATATGACCTAAACGGCGGTGCCACATATAAGTTGCACGATCATTATCAACTCTGCATCTTTTGGTTTCAACATTATGAATATGTGTATCACTACTATCAAGATTAAGTAAAAACAAACCATTCTTCAATGGTGCATGACCATAAAAGATATTATTCATATAAATAGAACAACCATTATTCTCTGATTTAAATGAATAACCGTCTCGCATCAAACAAGATCCAGATATAATGTTCATGCTCAACGCCGGTACTAAATAACAATTATTTAGGTCTAATACTAATCCCGAAGGTAGATGTAGAGGTAGCGTGCCAACTGCGATCACATCGACTTTGGAACCATTTCCCACGCATCGTCACCTCGTCCTTAGCCAATCTTCGCTTAATCCGTAGCCCCTGCTTTGAGTTGCATATATTAGCAATGTAACCAGATATCAAATACCAGTGCTACTGCGAGTATTAGTAAGGTACACATCAATAACATGTATATCACATATACCTTTGTTAACCTTGCCATCCTTCTTATCCGCCAAATACTTGGGGCAGTTCCGCTTCCAAAGGACTAAATTGCTTGCAATAGAAGCACTCGATTTTAGGGCTTAGGACCAGACTTGGGTTTCTTCTCTTGATCAAGAACTTGCTTGCCGTTCTTTTGAAGTTTCCTTTTCTTTCCTTTGCCCTTTTCTTGAAACTAGTGGTTTTGTTAACCATCAACACTTGATGCTCCTTTTTGATTTCTACCTCCATGACTTTCTGCATCGCGAAGAGCTCGGGCATTGTTTTGGTCATCCCTTGCATATTATAGTTCATCACGAAGCTCTTGTAGCTTGGTGGCGATGATTGGAGAATTACATCAATGACGCAATCATCCGGAAGATTAACTCCAGTTGAATCAAGTGATTGTTATATCCGGACATTACGAGTATATGCTCACCGATGTAACCGTTCTCCTCCATCTTACAGCTATAGAACTTATTGGAGACTTCATATCTCTCAATCCGGGCATTCGCTTGGAATATTAACTTCAACTCCTGGAACATCTCATATGCTCCATGGTGTTCAAAACGACGTTGAAGTCCCGGTTCTAAGCCGTAAAGCATGGCACACTGAACTATAGAGTAGTCATCAGCTTTGCTTTGCCGTGACGTTCACAACTTCGGCGCAGCCCTTGCACCAGGCCCGGCACCTAACGGTGCTTCCGGGACGTAATTCTTCCGTGCAGCAATAAGGATAATCCTCAAATTCTGGACCCGGTCCGTGTAATTGCTGCCATCATCTTTCAACTTTGCTTTCTCAAGGAACGCATTAAAATTCAACGGAACAACAACACGAGCCATCTATCTACACATCATAGACAAGCAAGATACTATCGGTACTAAGTTCATGATAAATTTAAGTTCAATTAATCATATTACTTAAGAACTCCCACTTAGAAAAATATCCCTCCAATTCTCTAAGTGATTGCGTGATCCATATCAACTACACCATGACCGATCATCACGTGTGATGGAGTAGTTTCAATGGTGAACATCAATATGTTGATCATATCTACTATATGATTCACGCTCGACATTTCGGTCTCTGTGTTCCGAGGTCATATCTTATATGCATAGCTCGTCAAGTAAAACATGATTATTCCGAGTGTACAACTGTTTAGCACCCGATGTATTTGAACGTAGAGCCTATCACACCCGATCATCACGTGGTGTCTCGTACGAAGAACTTTATAGCGGTGCATACTCGGGGAGAACACTTCTTGATAATTTAGTAAGGGATCATCTTATAATGCTACCGTCAATCAAAGCAAGATAAGATGCATAAAGGATTAACATCACATGCAATCAATATAAGTGATATGATATGGCCATCATCATCTTGTGCTTGTGATCTCCATCTCCAAGCACCGTCATGATCACCATCGTCACCGACGCCGACACCTTGATCTCCATCGTAGCATCGTTGTCGTCTCGCCAAACTTATGCTTCTACGACTATCGCTACCGCTTAGTGATAAAGTAAAGCATTACAGGGCGATTGCATTGCATACAATAAAGCGACAACCATATGGCTCCTGCAAAATTCAGCATCATGTCTAGACCATATCACATCACAACATGCCCTGCAAAAACAAGTTAGACGTCCTCTACTTTGTTGTTGCAAATTTTACGTGGCTGCTACGGGCTTAAGCAAGAACCAATCTCACCTACGCATCAAAACCACAACGATACTTCGTCAAATAGACTCCGTTTAACCTTCTCAAGGACCGGCGTAGCCACACTCGGTTCAACTAAAGTTGGAGAGACAGTCTTCCACAAGCCATCTATGTGCAAAGCACGTCGAGGGAACCGGTCTCGCGTGAAATGCACGCGTAAGGTTGGTCTGGATCGTCATCCAACAATACCGCTGAACCAAAGTATGACATGCTTTGGTAGGCGGTATGACTTGTATCGTCCACAACTCACTTGTGTTCTACTCGTGCATATCATCAAACCATAAAAACCTAGGCTCGGATGCCACCGTTGGGGAGCGTAGTAATTTCAAAATTTTCCTACGATCACGCAAGATCATGGTGATGCATAGCAACGAGATGAGAGTGTTGTCTACGTACCCTCGTGAGACCAAAGCAACGGAAGTGTTGACGCAACGTAGAGGAAGTAGTCGTACTTCTTCACAATCCAACCGATCCAAGTACCGAGCGTCGGCACCTCCGAGTTCTGCACACGTTCAGCTCGATGGCGTCCCTCGAACTCCGATCCAGCCGAGTGTTGAGGGAGAGTTTAAATCGACGACGGCGTGGTGGCGATGATGATGTTCCACCGGTGCAGAAGCTTCGCCTAAGCTCCGCTACGGTATTCTCGAGGTGTAATATGGTGGAAGGGGCACCGCACACGGCTGAAGGAACGATCTCAATGATCAACTTGTGTGTCATGGGGTGCCCCCTGCCCTGTATATAAAGGAGGGAAGGGAGGGGCTGGCCGGCCAAGGAGAGGTGCGCCAGGGTGTCCTACTCCTACTAGGAGTAGGATTCCCCAAATCCTAGTCCAACTAGGTTTCCCCAAGTGGGAAGGGGAGAGAGAGGCGCCCCTTCTCCTAGTCCTAATAGGACTAGGGAAGGGGGAAGGTGCGCCAGCACTTGGGCCCCTTTCTCCTTTCCACTAAGGCCCATGTTGGCCCATTAGCATTCCGGGGTTCCGGTAACCTCCGGTGCCAGTAAAATTCCCAATTTCACCCGGAACACTTCCGATGTCCAAACATAGACTTCCAATATATGAATCTTTATGTCTCGACCATTTCGAGACTCCTCGTCACGTCCGTGATCTCATCCGGGACTCGAACAACCTTCGCACAGAAACATCATAAAAACTCATAGTAACTGCCATCGAAGCGTTAAGCGTGCGGACCCTACGGGTTCGAGAACTATGTAGACATGACCGAGACACCTCTCCGGTCAATAACCAATAGCGGGACCTGGATGCCCATATTGGCTCCTACATATTCTACGAAGATCTTTATCGGTCGAGACCGCGCATAACAACATACGTTGTTCCCTTTGTCATCGGTATGTTACTTGCGAGATTCGATCGTCGGTATCCAATACCTAGTTCAATCTAGATTACCGGCAAGTCTCTTTACTCGTTTTCGTAATACATCATCTCACAACTAACACATTAGTTGCAATGCTTGCAAGGCTTATGTGATGTGCATTACCGAGAGGGCCCAGAGATACCTCTCCGACAATCGGAGTGACAAATCCTAATCTCGAAATATGCCAACCCAACATGTACCTTCGGAGACACACTGTAATGTACCTTTATAATCACCCGATTACGTTGTGGCGTTTGGTATCACCCAAAGTGTTCCTCGAAAAAGCAGGAGTTGCATAATCTCATAGTCATAGGAACATGTATAAGTCATGAAGAAAAGCACTAGCAACAAACTATACGATCAGGTGCTATGCTAATGGAATGGGTCATGTCAATCAGATCATTCAACCAATGATGTGATCCCGTTAATCAAATAACAACTCCTTGTTCATGGTTAGGAAACACAACCATCTTTGATTAACGAGCTAGTCAAGTAGAGGCATACTAGTGACACTCTGTAGGTTTATGTATTCACACATGTATTATGTTTCCTGTTAATACAATTCTAGCATGAATAATAAACATTTATCATGATATAAGGAAATAAATAATAACTTTATTATTGCCTCTAGGGTATATTTCCTTCAATTACTCCACACATCGACCGCTATCCAGCATGCATCTAGAGTATTAAGTTCAAAAGAATAGAGTAACGCTTTAAGTAAGATGACATGATGTAGAGGGATAAACTCATGCAATATGATATAAACCCAATCTTGTTATCCTCGATGTCAACAATACAATAAGTGCCTTGCTGCCCCTGCTGTCACTTGGAAAGGACACCGGAAGATTGAACCCAAAGCTAAGTACTTCTCCCATTGCAAGAAAGATCAATCAAGTAGGCCAAACCAAACTGATAATTCGATGAGACTTGCAAATTAACCAATCATACATAAAAGAATTCCGAGGAGATTCAAATATTGTTCATAGATAAACTTGATCATAAACCCACAATTCATCGGTCTCAACAAACACGCCACAAAAGAAGATTACATCGAATAGATCTCCGCGAGAATCGTGGAGAACTTTGTATTGAGAACCAAAGAGAGAGAAGAAGCCATCTAGCTCATAACTATGGACCCGAAGGTCTGAAGTAAACTACTCACACGTTATCGGAGAGGCTATGGTGTTGATGTAGAAGCCCTCCGTGATCAATGCCCCCTCCGGCGGAGCTCCGGAAAAGGCCCCAAGATGGGATCTCACCAGTAAAGAAGGTTGCGGCGGTGGAATTAGGTTTTTGGCTCCGTATCTGGTAGTTTGGGGGTACGTAGGTATATATAGGAGGAAGAAGTACGTCGGTGGAGCAACATGGGCCCCACGAGGGTGGAGGGCGCGCTTGGGCGGTAGGCGCGCCCCCTACCTCGTGCCTTCCTGGTAGCTTGCTTGACGTAGGGTCCAAGTCCTCTGGATCACGTTCGTTCCAAAAATCACGTTCCCGAAGGTTTCATTCTGTTTGGACTCCGTTTGATATTCTTTTCTGTGAAACACTGAAATAAGCAAAAACAACAATTTTGGGCTGGGCCTTCGGTTAATAGGTTAGTCCCAAAAATGATATAAAAGTGAATAATAAAGCCCGCTAAACATCCAAAACAGAATATAACATAGCATGGAGCAATCAAAAAATTATAGATACTTTGGAGACGTATCAACAAACAATAGCATACATAAGCACTCAAGCATAGATGCAATGGTAAAACTCAAATAAGAGATCCAATTTTGAAAGTCCAACTAAAGAGCTTCAATTTGCAAAAAGAATCAATCGAATCGGAGCTACGAAACTGAAACTACGGTCAAAAGAACTTCGAATTCAAATCTGCTTGCAACCAAATTTTAAATTGTCAAAACCAAGTTCAATCTATTTAACCAGAAAGAGGGGTTCAAGACGAAGATTTTGTCATTGGTTTCACTGGATTTGGACGAACGGTTGAAAAGTTGCGAGGGATTGAAGATCAGGGGCTAATCTGTGATAAAATAATCGTGGATAGGTCCCTGGCAAAATTAAAACAGAAAAAGAAAAATCTATTGGATGAGTGTCCGCTAACAGAGGCAAACGAACGAATTCGTTTGTTATTAGATCTAAACGAACGAACATTCACGGATTAGAACTAAACCGAGAAAAAGGAGAGAAACCCTAATCCTAAAAAAACCGACCTAGATCTAAAACCTAAAAAACCCGGAAGAAGCCGTGAACACAGCGGTTTCCGTCGTCAATGGCGCGATAAGCGTTAGGGCCAGGCGGCGTCTCGGCGGGAGGTGGCATGCTTGATGGCGTGGAGCCACGGCGGCGTGGCCTTGGCGACAGCGACTAAGCGGCAGGCCTTGATGGCGGTGGTGCGGTCTTGAGGCGAGGAGAGGCGGCGTGGTATTTAAAGGGAAGGGGGCGAGGCCGACTTGCGGGAGGGGGCGACGTGGGCGGCTCGGAGCTGGACTCCGGCGGGGAAGGCGGCGCGCAACGGGCCTGCTGGGCCTTCGGCCCAGTTCGGTCCGGAAACATTTTTTAAAATAAATTCCGCCAACAGGAAAAATCCTAAATAAATATTTTTATAAAAATGCCAAAAACAATTTTCACCGTCTAAATAAAATATTTAGAACAAAGTGAACATTTTCTTGGCCTAAAAATGCAATTTTGAAAAATGCATATTTTTCTAATTCAAATAAAATAACAAATAAAATCCAAATAAAACTATTTATTTGATTTTAACATTTTTCCTCCAATATTTCCTTTATTTTGGAGAAGTCATTTTATCTCCTCTCTTTTATTTTCAATATTGGAAATATTTTGGAGAGAAAAATAATTAAAACCAAAATGATCCTATTTTCAATATTTGAGAAAAACTCAAATATGTAAATAAACGAAATCCCCAACTCTCTCCGTGGGTCCTTGAGTTGCTTAGAATTTCTAGGATCAAAACCCAAATTGCAAATAAAATATGATATGTATATGATGACCTATGTATAACATTCCAAATTGAAAATTTGGGATGTTACAAACCTACCCCCCTTAAGATGAATCTCGCCCTCGAGATTCGGGTTGGCTAGAAAATAGGTGTGGGTGGTCTTTTCGTAGGTCTTCCGCTCGCTCCCAGGTGGCTTCATCCTCGGTATGGTGGCTCCACTGAACTTTGAAAAACTTGATAACCTTGCTGCGTGTGACTCGGCTGGCAAACTCGAGAATCTTGATTGGTTTTTCCTCGTAGGTCAGATCACTATCCAACTGAATTGCTTCCAGGGGCACTGTATCTCTTAGAGGGATATCGGCCATCTCAACATGGCACTTCTTCAACTGAGAAACGTGAAACACATCATGAACTCCTGACACTCCTTCGGGTAACTCCAACTTGTAGGCCACTTCTCCCAGACGTTCCAAAACTCGGTATGGTCCTACAAATCTCGGGGCTAACTTTCCCGTAACTCCAAAGCGTTTAACTCCTCGCAGAGGTGACACACGAAGATATGCTCTGTCTCCAATTTCATAGATTACCTGCTTGCATTTTGAGTCTGCATAACTCTTACATGCAGGTGAGCTACCTTCAGTCTATCTCGAATCAACTTAACCTTCTCTTCGGACTCTTTGATCAAATCCGGTCCAAACAACTAACGGTCTCCAACTTCATCCCACATCAACGATGTCCTGCACCTCCTTCCGTACAAAGCTTCGAAAGGCGCCATCATCAAACTGGCCTGGTAGCTGTTGTTGTATGAGAACTTCGCGTAGGGCAAATTATCATCCCAACTAGATCCATAATCTAGCGCACAAGCTCTCAACATGTCCTCCAGAATCTGATTGACTCTCTCGGTCTGTCCATCTGTCTGCGGATGAAAGGTTGTACTAAACTCTAGCCTGGTACCCAAAGTCTGGTGTAGCTGATTCCAAAACTTTGAAGTAAACTATGTCCCTCTATCTAATACGATGGTCCTCGGAACTCCATGCAGTATGATCCTGGTCATATATATCTTCACCAACTTCGCACTCGTATAGGTGGTTTTCACTGGGATAAAGTGAGCCACTTTGGTCAAACGATCCACTACTACACAGATAGGATCATATCCCGATCAGGTCCTGGGTAATCTGGTGATGAAATCCATGCCAAGCTTATCCCACTTCCATTCGGGTATCGGCATAGGCTGCAGTAATCCTGCTGGCTTCTAATGTTCTACCTTCGCTCTCTGACATACATCACATACGGCTACATACTCGGCAATATCCTTCTTCATTCCTGTCCACCAGAAACTCTCCTTCAAATCGAAATACATCTTGGTGTTTCCGGGGTATATCGAGTACGGCGAGTCATGAGCTTCCTGAAGTATTAACTTCCTGATCTCTGCATTATTGGGTACATAAACACGGTCCTCAAACCATAAGGTGTCGTGCTCATCCTCACAAAACCCTTGGCTTTTCCTTTGCTCATCTTCTCCTTTATCTCAGCAATTTCCTTATCATCTTTCTGAGCTTCTCGAATCTTTCCCAATAATGTTGACTGAACTTCCATTGCTGCGACAAAACCTCTGGGGACTATCTCCAAACGTAGCTCCCTGAGATCTTCGGCTAACTCCTTTGGTAATCTCCCGCTTACGAGGGTATTGGCATAACTCTTCCGGCTCAAAGCATCTGCTACGACATTGGCCTTGCCTAGATGATAATGCAACCTCATGCCATAATCCTTTATAAGCTCCAACCATCTCCTTTGCCTGAGATTCATGTCCTTCTGTGTGAAAATGTACTTCAAACTGTTGTGATCCGTGTACACATCACAACGGTTTCCAATAGGAAAATGTCTCTAGGTCTTGAGTGCGTGCACTACAACTGCTAACTCCAAATCATGCGTGGCATAATTCAACTCATGTGGTCGAAGATGACGTGAGGCATGTGAAACAACTCTTCCGTCTTGCATGATTACACCTCCAAGTCCTAAGCGAGAAGCGTCGCAATACACTTGGAAGTCCTTGTGTATATCCGGCAGAATCAGTACTTGGGCTGTAACCAGATGCTTCTTCAGCTCCTGAAAACTTGCCTCACATTCATCTGTCCACTTAAACTTAGTGTATTTCCTCAGCAAATCCGTCATGGGCTTCGCAATCTTAGAAAAATTCTCAATGAATCTCCGATAATATCCCACGAGTCCAAGAAAACCGCGGATTTCTCCAACTGAGGTGGGTGCCAACCACTCAGTGATAGACTGAACCTTGGTAGGATCCACTGCTATATCTTCTCCTAATATAACATGGCCAAGAAATCCAACTTCCTTTAACCAAAACTCACACTTGCTGAACTTGGCATACAATTGATGTTCCCTGAGATTCTCGAGAACTAAACGCAAATGCTACTTGTGCTCCTCTTCATTCTTCGAGTATACCAAGATATCGTCAATGAACACCACAACAAACTTATCCAAGAACTCCATGAACACCCTTATTCATCATACTCATGAAATAGGCAGGGGCGTTAGTCATTCCAAATGACATAACCATGTACTCATATAGCCCGTACCTTGTGGTGAAGGCTGTCTTGGGTATATCCTATTCTCGGATCTTCAACTAGTGGTATCCTGATCGTAGATCGATCTTGGAGAATACTTTAGCTCCTTGCAGCTGGTTGAACAAATCATTGATCATCGGCAGTGGGTACTTGTTCTTGATCGTCACTTCATTCAATGCACGATAATCAACAACCATTCTCAAAGATCCATCCTTCTTCTCAACCAAAAGCACTGGTGCTCCCCATGGTGACGAACTTTGTCGAGTGTAACCTTTCTCCAATAACTCCTTAATCCGCTTCTTAATCTCCTCCAGATCATTTGCGGGCATCCGGTATAGTCTCTTCGATATCGGTCTGGTGCCTGGCAACAGCTCTATCAAAAACTCAATGTCTCGATCCGGTGGCACGCCTGGTAGCTCCTCTGGAAATACATCCGGATAATCCTTCACTACGGGCACTTCCTCCTGAACAACTCCTGAGAGGGAATTTACTTGGGTTCTCCTTGGTGCATGCCTGGATACATACTTAATCCTTCTCCCTCCAGGGTGGTGAGCCGAATTGACCTACTAGAACAGTCAATGTTTCCTTCATACTTCGACAGCCAATCCATGCCCAGTATCACATCCAATCCTTGTGACTCCAGAATTATTAGGTCTGAGGGGAAAACATGGCTACCGATGGTTAAGGGTAACCGATCGCACCATCGGCTGGCCATATACTCTCCACCTGGTGAGCTTACTAATATGGGTGTCCTAAGGGCTAAGGTGGGTAGCTTAAATTTGTCCACAAACCCCCTTGATATGTATGAATGCGATGCACCAATATCGAAAAGAACGAGAGCGGTAAATGACTTAACCAAAAACTTACTGATAACTGCATCTGGCTGCTCTTCAACCTCCTCCACGTTAACGTGGTTCACTTGTCCCCTATTCAAAGGGTTGGGATTCTTCCCAGAGCTTCCCTTGCCATTACCATTGTTTGCTTCAGGGCACTCATTGGCATAGTGTACAGTCTTCCCGCACTTGAAACAAGTAATGTGACTTTGGTCCTTCTTGGCGGGTGTGGCTGGGTTAGAGCGGTTCTGGTTGCTGCCAGCTCCATTCCCATTTCTATTCTTGGGGCCACTGTAGTTACGCGAACTTCCTCCATTGTGCGTATGTCCTCCATGGTTATGGGTATATCCTCCCGAGTTCGGGGTAAAACGAGGCTTTTGCTGATCTTCTGAATTGTACTTCCCTTGTCCATACTTCCTCTTGCGGCTCTCTATCTGTTGCTGCTTCCCTTCAATCATTAGAGCCTTGTCTACCAACTCCTGGTAGTTAGAGAATGTCGCTACCATCAACTTGATAGAGGCAAAGGTGTCCTGTCTTTCGATGAGATGATGGATATCGCTTTGGTGGAAATCGACTTTGACGATCCGACTACGAATGTGCGAGGACGTCGCGCCTTAGCAATCGCTAAACCAACTCCGAGAGGTTATCGACCACGCCGGAGCATGGTCAACCTGACCACGAGGGTCTGTTTCCTGCGAGCAAACAAAGAACAAGCAAGAAACTGAGATTGCAATCTGGATATTGCGAATATAAGATGAAAGCTTTATTAATCAAGGTAGGGTTCTGTGATGCCTTTGTCTGGTCGTTGAACACAAAGCGAAATGCACGAAGTTGCAGCTATGGCGAACTTTTAATCTAAACAAAACCCAAAGTCTAAACGGTGCCCTAAGGGCTGTATATATGGAGGAAGAGGGGGATTTCATGGCCCTTGGGGAAGGGGTCCAAACCAACCCTATCTCTTGTTTCCCCACACACGGACTCTAAAAACAGCCTATACTTATGTATTTCGAAATTACATGGGCCTGGCCCAATAATAAGGTGACGCGGCACCTAGAATAGCCTCTGGACGAAATTTATGAAGTGGCATCTTGTATATTTCGTCCAAGGCTTCATTCACGCCTTATGGTGGCTTCAAAGTCCTGAAATCATCACTTGTAACTCCGTTCTTGTTCCCCTTAGCATGCCATCAACTCCATGCTTGTTCTTGCTCCAATGTTCATCCTTCTCCAAGCTAGGCCCTTCATTTGTAAGCAAAACAAATGTATCCAATTTAGGCAGCATCATATTCTCATGAACATTAGAACCATTACCAAGAAACGAAAGTACCTGGTAATTTAATTGGCGTGCGTGAGCTCTAGTAATTGGCCCATTATATGTAATAGTAGGGGCTATGGGTGTAACAATGGTATTGATGTCCTCATCATTCTCCCCTTCTTGAAATGAAGTCGTCCTCGACGGAAGCTCATCTTCCTCACCCAAATAAGGCTTCAAATCTGCAATGTTAAAAGTGGGACTAACCCCAAAATCTGCAGGCAGCTCAAGTTTATATGCATTATCATTTATTTTCTCTAACACCTTAAATGGACCATCAACACGTGGCATTAGCTTTGATTTGCACAAATTAGGAAACCTATCCTTACGCAAATGTAACGAAACAAGATCTCGAGGTGCAAATACAACATGTTTTCTACCCTTATCTCCAGCAAGTTTATATTTAGCATTCATACGCTCAATGTTTTCCTTAGGTAACTCATGCATTTTTAAAATCAATTCAGCACGTTCTTTAGCATCAAAATTAACCTTCTCCGAAGATGGAAGAGGCAACAAATCAATAGGTGCACGAGGGACGAAACCATACACAATTTCAAAAGGGCACATCTTAGTAGTAGAATGCAATGAACGATTATAAGCAAATTCAATATGAGGCAAGCATTCTTCCCAAATTTTCTTATTATTCTTCAAAACAGCCCTAAGCATAGTAGACAATGTTCTATTGACTACTTCAGTTTATCCATCAGTTTGGGGGTGACAAGTAGTACTAAAAAGCAGTTTAGTCCCCAACTTAGCCCATAAACATCTCCAAAAGTGGCTAAGAAATTTAGTATCACGATCTGAAACAATAGTATTGGGCATACCATGCAAGCGAATAATTTCACGAAAGAACAAATCAGCAACATTAACGGCATCATCGCTTTTATGACATGGTATAAAGTGTGCCATTTTTGAGAACCTATCCACGACAACAAATATGCTATCCCTCCCCTTCTTTGTTCGAGGTAAACCTAAAACAATAGATATATCCTCCCAAGGAACACTAGGTACAGGCAAAGGCATATATAAACCATGAGGATTGAGTCGTGACTTAGCTTTTTGACATGTAGTGCAGCGAGCAATAAAACGCTCAACATCCTGTCTCATCTTTGGCCAAAAGAAATGTGTAGCAAGTACGTCCTCCGTCTTCTTCACGCCAAAGTGTCCCATTAATCCCCCTCCATGCGCCTCCTGCAACAACAAAAGACGAATAGAGCTAGCTGGAATGCATAGCTTGTTAGCACGAAACACAAATCCATCATTAATGACGAACTTGTTCCATGTTCTCCCTTCTTTACAATTCTGCAATACACCATTAAAATCAGCAACATGCACATATTGATCTTTGACGGTCTCCAAACCAAATATTTTGAAGTCAAGTTGTGAAAGAATAGTATAGCGACGAGACAATGCATCAGCAATAACATTTTCTTTACCCTTCTTGTGTTTAATAACATAAGGGAAAGTCTCAATGAATTCAACCCATTTAGCATGTCTACGATTCAGTTTAGCTTGACTTTTAATATGTTTCAAAGATTCATGATCATAATGTATAACAAATTCTTTGGGCCATAAATAATGTTGCCATGTCTCTAAAGTCCGAACAAGAGCATATAATTCTTTATCATAAGTAGAATAATTCAGACTAGGCCCACTCAATTTTTCGTAAAAGTATGCAACAGGTTTGCCATCTTGTAATAACACACCTCCTAATCCAATTCCACTAGCATCACATTCAAGCTCAAAAGTCTTATTAAAATCAGGAAGTTGGAGTAAAGGAGCATGTGTCAACTTATCTTTCAATACCGTGAAGGCTTCTTCCTATGCGGTACCCCAAACAAAAGGCACATCCTTCTTTCTAAGCTCATTGAGAGGTGCAGCAATGGTGCTGAAATATCTCACAAAACGCCTATAGAATCCAGCAAGGCCAAGAAAACTCCTCACTTGTGTGACCGTTTTGGGCTGCGGCCAACTCTCAATAGCTTCAGTCTTGGCTTTATCAACTTCAATTCCCTGTGGAGTAACAACATAGCCAAGAAAAGATACTCGGTCGGTGCAAAAGGTGCACTTCCCAAGGTTACCAAACAAACGTGCATCACATAGAGCAATAAAAACAGCACGTAAATGTTCCAAATGTTCCTCCAAAGATCTGCTATAAATCAATATGTCATCAAAGTAAACTACCACAAATCGTCCAATGAAAGCACGTAAAACTTCGTTCATTAATCTCATGAAAGTACTAGGTGCATTAGTTAACCCAAAAGGCATGACTAACCACTCATATAATCCAAACTTAGTTTTAAATGCGGTTTTCCATTCATCCCCAATTTCATACGAATTTGATGGTATCCACTACATAAATCAACTTTGGAGAAAATTGTAGAGCCACTCAATTCATCAAGCATATCATCTAGCCTAGGAATAGGATGACGATAACGAATAGTAATATTATTAATGCCTCTACAATCAACACACATATGCGATGTACCATCCTTTTTCGGCACTAGAATAATAGGAACAACACAAGGACTAAGGGATTCGCGTATATAACCTTTGTCGAGAAGCTCTTGTACTTGACACATAATCTCCTTCATCTCCTCTGGATTGGTACGGTATGGTGCACGGTTGGGTAGCGATGCACCGGGAATTAAGTCAAATTGATGCTCAATCCCTCGAATAGGTGGTAATCCCGATGGCACGTCTTGTGGGAAGACGTCAGCGAACTCCTGCAAAATGTTAGTGACAGCAAGGGGCAAAGAGGAAGGCACGTCCTCGAATGAAAATAATGCCTCTTTGCACACAAAAGCATAGCAAACAGATTTGCTAAAATCTAGCTCATCAATATCAGATTTGGTGGCAAGTAAACATGCACTTTTCAATTTAATTTCATAAGCAACAGTAGATGGTTTATTATTAGGCTTCATTTTTGCTCAAATTCTTTTGCCACAATCTGATTTTCACTCTTATTTTTCTCCTGTTTTGCTTTATTAGCTCTATTAATATCATCTTTCAAAATGGAATCAGAGTCATAGGAAGCAAAGTAATATTTTTATCCTTATGAACAAGAGTATCTTGATTGTTTCTACCATGGTGTACATAATTTTTATCAAATTGCCATGGTCTACCAAGTAATAAGGAACATGCTTGCATAGGTACCACATCACAATCAACATAATCAACTTATGTAGAGATACTAAAGTGCACACGTACAGTACGTGTTAGCTTATCCTTGCCGCTGTTGTTGAACCATTGGATGTATTAAGGATGTGGATGTGGTCTTGTGGTGAGAGATTGCTTCTCCACCATCTCCATGCTAGCCAAGTTGTTGCAGCTCCCTCCATCTATGATGACGCGAATAGAACGTTCCTTCACAACTCCCTTTGTATGGAACAAATTATGCCTCTGATTTTGCTCAGCTTGTGTAACCTGCACACTCAAAACACATTGAGCAACTAAACATTCATACCTGTCAGCATGTTCAGCAGCCATGTATTGCGTCTCATGATCAAAATCATCTCCACCGTGTCCTTCATGTGTAATAAGAGCCAAAGTCTCCTCATCATAGTCACTAGCGGACTCATACCCACCATCCTCAGTAGCAATCATCACACGCTGAGATTTGCATTCTCTCGCAAAATGTCCTCTTCCCTTACAACGACGACAAATAATATCACTTGTGTGCCCTATTGACGCCATGGAAGAAGAAGAGCTCTGTGCAGGCTCGGCAGGTGTGCTCTTCGCAGATAGTGGTGGTTGTGTCTGCTTTCTTGTATCACGATTGGAGGTGGCACCTGAAGGAGGTGATGGTGCAGTGGAAGTAGATGATGCACGTGGTGTCCATGATGAAGGCCGACCTGCAGAAAAGTTAGCTCGCGCCAATGCCTGTCGATACTGCACTTCACGTTCAGCTTTACAAGCAAGATGGAATAAACGAGTGATATTATTATAATCCTTATAGTCTAGAATGGTCTGAATCTCTCTATTTAATCCACCCAGAAATCGTGCAAGCATAGCTTCATTCTCCTCAACAATACCCCATCTAATCAAGCCAGTTTGTAATTCCTGATAATATTCTTCTACCGAATTTTTTCCTTGTCTTAAGCGCTGCAATTTTTGAAGTAATTCACGTTGATAATATGGTGGAACCCAACGTGTACGCATAGCAGTTTTCAAAGCAGCCCAAGTAGCTGGAACAGGATATAATCTACAATGTTCAGACCACCAAACACACGCAAAGCTAGTGAAAGCACAAACAGCGGCAGGAACACGTCTCTCCTCAGGATATTGTAAACATGTAAATCGTTGTTCAGTTTCTAACTCCCAAGTAAGATATATATCAGGATATCTACCATCAAATGGTGGAATATTCAATTTCAGTTTAGGGAGATGGTCATGATCTCGCACTGAGGGCGAGCCCTAACATTGCCATTATTTGCATGTGGACGACCTGGTGGTTGTGGTGCTGGTGGTTGCACGTAGTTCTGATTTTGATCAACTTCATCCTTGTAATCTCCCACATAATCATCCTCCTCCGCATCAGCAGCAGGAGCCACAGAAGTATGAACAACAGCACCAACAGTTTGGCCAAGCGCAAGAGGGACACGGCTCGCTCGGCAGAGGGCTGTTTCGCGACGTGGAGGTAGTAGTTGTTGTTGTTGTTGTAGAGGTGCGTTAGGTGCAGCCGGTGCTGGTGGTGGAAGACGCGCGAGCAATTCATTAAACTTGTTATCGAGCTTTGTTTCGAACGTCTTCTCCATGCCAGCTATCTTCTCCATGGCCTCTTCAAATCTGTTTAGCACATCTTGCACCTGTCCACTCATCATTTGCTGAAATTTATCATGCAACTCCTTATTCGTCATGTTCTCCCGGTCGGTCTAAATCGACTTGTGATCCTGGCATGGTTAGCAGTAATAGAAACACACAAGAATATGATCCTACAGACTACTAACAAGAGGTGGTGGTGGGTGTCACAAAACCATCAAGCAAATCTCAAATTCTTACCAGTTCTTACCCAACAGCAGGCGGTGATCGGCAACCGTTGTAGCCAAAACTCTCAAAGCTTGGATAAAGCGATTACCAGGGAGAGTCAAACGCACGACGTAGATGTATGTGGAGCTGGGAAGGCTTATAATATGGTAGCAAAAAGGGTCAGCAATAATCAATTCAGAGATGCAAAGTTGAATAAACACTCAACGACGGTACTGTGTTGGTCCTAGGCTAGACCGTACTAGAGACGCGAGCCTAGAACACCAACAAAATCACGGCACTGCACGTAAACAAGGGAGGCGCACACTCTGAATTTTTTTTCTCATCTTTTTCGCTTTTTTTTTGCACTTTTTTTCCTCTCTTTTTTTGCTCCGCAACAAATTTTTTTTCGAAAAAGTCTACAAATTATTATTTTTTTGAAACTGGAACTATTTTTCTACTGCGGGTAGCACGGAAGTTGGGGAATCCTTCTCTGTCACGACTCGGAGTATGGCGTGATCTGGAAAACCAAAACAGAGTAACAAAATACTGGACTCGTAATAGGACTGGTGGCGGAGATGAAACTTGTGGAACTCGGACTGGTGGCGGAGATGAATTTGCTGGAACTCGGACTAGTGGCGGATATATGTTGGCGTATATGGACTCGGATTGGCGGTGAATATGTGGTGGTGGTATATGGCAGCGGTGACGAAGTTGGCGCGGTGGTGGTATATGGCAGCAGCGACGATGATGATGCGGTGGTGATATATGGCAGCGGCGACGTGACAACCTGTGAACAGAACTCGAAACTCTAAAGGACTAGACGCTAAGACCAGCAACTTGACACGACGATGCAACCGCAAATTCAACAAAGCAAATACAGAAAAGATTATGCAAAGGCTCAGATTGGTTCGGATGGGATGAACTAACCCTAATTTTTTTTGGCTTTTTCGTGGACTATAGGTATGAAGAACAGACTCGATCTAAACTATGAAAAACTGTAAAATTTCACCGAGCAACCTAGAAATCTGATACCACTTGATAGAGGCAAAGGTGTCCCATCTTTCGATGAGATGATGGATATCGCTTTGGTGGAAATCGACTTTGACGATCCGACTACGAACGTGCGAGGACGTCGCGCCTTAGCAATCGCTAAACCAACTCCGAGAGGTTATCGACCACGCCGGAGCACGATCAACCTGACCACGAGGGTCTGTTTCCTGCGAGCAAACGAAGAACAAGCAAGAAACTGAGATTTCAATCTGGATATTGCGAATATAAGATGAAAGCTTTATTAATCAAGGTGGGGTTACATGGCGCCTTTATGCAGTCGTTGAACACAAAGCGAAATGCTGTGAAGTTGCAGCTATGGCGAACTTTTAATCTAAACAAAACCCAAAGTCTAAAGCGGTGCCCTAAGGGCTGTATATATGGAGGAAGAGGGGGGATTTCGTGGCCCTTGGGGAAGGGGTCCAAACCAACCCTATCTCTTGTTTCCCCACATACGGACTCTAAAAACAGCCTATACTTATGTATTTCGAAATTACATGGGCCTGGCCCAATAATAAGGTGTGACGCACCTAGAATAGCCTCTGGACGAAATTTATGAAGTGGCATCTTGTATATTTCGTCCAAGGCTTCATTCACGCCTTTATGGTGGCTTCAAAGTCCTGAAATCATCACTTGTAACTCCGTTCTTGTTTCCCTTAGCATGCCATCAACTCCATGCTTGTTCTTGCTCCAATGTTCATCCTTCTCCAAGCTAGGCCCTTCATTTGTAAGCAAAACAAATGTATCCAATTTAGGCAGCATCATATTCTCATGAACATTACAATCATTACCAAGAAACGAAAGTACCTGGTAATTTAATTGGCGTGCGCGAGCTCTAGTAATTGGTCCATTATATGTAATAGTAGGGGCTCTGGGTGTAACAATGGTATTGATGTCCTCATCACAACTTCATACTCATATCATCATTCAACCCTTCCATAAACTTCTCCCGCTTCGCAGCATCAGTGGCCACATCATCCGGGGCATAGCGAGCTAACTTACTGAACTCGTCCACGTACTGCCCCATAGTACGATTTCCCTGGCGTAAGTTGCGAAACTCACGCTTCTTCATGCTCATAGCTCTAGTTGAGAAATGTGCAGTGCTGAATGCTTGCTGAAACTGGTCCCAAGTGACATTGGCTATAGGGAAAGTGGCTGTGTAATTCTCCCACCATGAGGCTGCGGGTCCTTCCAATTGATGTGCGGCAAAATGCACCTTCTCAGCATCTGTGCAACCTACGGTGGTCCACTCCCTTCCAATCATGCATAGCCAGTCATCAGCAACTATCGGCTCGGTGCTACTGGAAAACACCGGTGGCTGCAACCTCAGAAAACGGTCTAAGTTGTCAACTGGAGGTGGTGGTGGTGGGTTGTTGTTGTTGTTGTTGTTGTTGTTGTTGTTGTTGTTGTTGTTGTTGTTGTTGTTGTTGTTGTTGTTGTTGTTGTAGTAGTAGTTGTTGTTGTTGTTGTTGTTGTTGTTGTTGTTGTTGTTGTTGTTGTTGTTGTTGTTGTTGTTGTTGTTGTTGTTGTTGTTGTTGTTTTTGCCTTGGTTCTGGACTAGTAGCTGCATCAAGGCATTCTGCTGTTGGATCAACTGAGTGAGCTCCGGTGGGAAGGCAAACCCGGGGTCATGTCTTGGAGGCATCTGATGGGTTTAGAGGGGAGAGATTAGAATAGAGTGAGGTCTAGTGAGAAAACACTACCCATATGCACATGAGACAAACACAACATATCACACCAATCAATTCAAAAAAGGGCATACAATCGATCTAACTATCGTTACAGAAGTGCTCGGGCTACTACTATATACATAGGGGAATACTACTAATAATATGGTGGTCTACTTGAAATTTTGATCGGTGGAAGACTCCATGATATCCGTTCCAGCTTCGTCTTCACGATGATGATGTAGTCTTCAGAACGAATGTCCTCGGGAGGGTCGTCATCTCCTCCTGGCGCGGGGTCTCCCATGAACACTCCTAGCTTCCTTGTCAGGTCGTCATTCTTCTCCACTAGTATTGTGATTTCTTCCTCATATCCGTCGCGTGTAGACTTGAGTTCCACTTCAAGCTCCATGTTCCTGGTCATTACCTTCTTCAAGTCTATCATGCTTGGGCACATTTGGTTATCCTGGCAACGAATGTGCTGGTTTAACTCCTGGATGAAAGCTCTTTCCTAGACTCTAGGTTGGTGCATCAAAGGAAAACTCTATGGGTTCAGTAACTGGCGTGAATGTCCTTCCTGGGATTTGAACTCGAATCATCCAACGCTCCTCTTCTGGTAAAGTGGCGATGTAGGTCCCGGTGAAGCTTGGTATTCCAATATTCAGGTACCTAGTGACTTCCTTCAAGTGTCACCCAAAAGGTGTGTCTTCATCCGGTTGTGCAAACTTGTTCCTTGAGTCCGCCATCCTATAGTGTGGAAAATGGAGAGGAGTCAGAAATGAGTAGAGAAGAGTGACCTATGGCTTATCTTAGTGGTCGTGTCCCCCAATCAGCGTGTGCTATGATACCATCTTGTAGCGATCCGACCTTAAACAGTCAAATCTGTGTGCATAAGTGTCATCCCTGGATCAATAATCTTTGACACACAGATGCTTGAAGGATTTATAACAGAGTGCAATCACACACATATTACATCGAATGTCTCAAAAGAGAACTTATTACAATAATATGGCTTAAGGCCATCTAAATACGATAACAACGGAAGGCTTGGAAGATAAAGTGAGTCCATCAACTCCAACGGCATAGCTGAGTGCACGACAATGACCTAGTGCATCTTACACTTCGTCTGAAAAAGTTTGCAATATGATACGTTGTAGCCCGAAACGGGTCAGCACATGGAATATGCTGGCAATATAACATAGTAGAGCAGTGAACAGAATAAATGCTATCACTACATGCATATATGGCTAGTGGAGGCTCTATGGTTATAATATTTTTTTGCGAAAAGCCAATTTTTTCCTACATCAAAGGAATATATTTTGTTTAACTATCATGGTAGTTGATAAACATTGATAATGGTACCCCCATCTCAATCCAATTAAACAGTAATTATCAACCCAACAAATTAATTTAGAGTGATGAGACCAACATGATAATCCAAGAACCAGATACTCAAGATGTCCATAACCGGGGACACGGCTAACCATGATTTGTTTGTACACTTTGCAGAGGTTTGCACACTTTTCCCCACAAGACTCGATCTCCTCCATTGGATTTCTCGCACTACATGGTGTTTGAGAAACGGATGACCGAGACACAGTCTTTCAGAAACATTAACTCTTTACTCCGGGTAGACAGTACCAACCTACATCCCCTACATCTGCTAGTCTACCACTGAAAGAGGTGATGCAAAATACTCAACTATGTTAGAGCCCATAATAGGTTGTAGCTGCACACGGGAGTTTCTAGCATGAATAATCTTATGATCCCTTTGAGCCTGGGTGGCGAACCAAAGGACAACACTGGTATATCCCTAGGTGCCCGCAACCAATCCACCCGGATGTGTATTTAAGTAGCCACCTTAAGTTAACCATTAATTAACAATGTCACATCTATCATGGATCACTCAAACCAAACCACATCTACGAGCATAACATGGCAACCTAAGCATAATGTGGAAGTAACTCCCAAGGTTTGATAATAAAAGGGCAATAGGTTCTACCTCATCATCTACTTCCCAATACCCATATGTTAATCACAACCTAATCATGCAGTGTTGGAGGATTGAAACTAATGCACAAAAACTGGGTAATAAAGGGGTATGATCAATGTGTTACTTGCCTTGCTGACGATCCGCAAACCCTAGAGACTCGTAGTAGCATGCTTCGCACTCCGGGAATTCTATCGCAAACAAACAATAGCATACATAAGCACTCAAGCATAGATGCAAGGGTAAAACTCAAGTAAGAAGATCCAATTTTGAAATTCCAACTGAAGAGCTTCAATTTGCAATAAGAATCAATCGAATCGGAGCTACGGAACTGAAACTACGGTCAAAACAACTTCGAATTCAAATCTGCTTGCAACCAAATTTTAAATTGTAAAAACCATGTTCAAGTTGATTAACCAGAAAGAGGGGTTCGAGGCGAAGATTTTGGCGTTGGTTTCACTGGATTTGGACGGACGGTTGAAAAGTTGCGAGGGTTTGAAGATCAGGGGCTAATCTGCGATAAAATAATCGTGGATAGATCCCTGGCGAAATTAAAACAGAAAAAGAAAAATCTATCGGACGAACGTCCGCTAACAGAGGCAAACGAACGAATTCGTTCGTTATTAGATTTAAACGAACGAACGTTCGCGGATTAGAACTAAAACGAGAAAAACCCTAATCCTAAAAAAACCGACTTAGATCTAAAACCGAAAAAACCGGAAGAACCGGCGAATCGGCAGGCGATTCTGCCGGTCAACAATGGCGGCTTGGCGGGCAGCGTCTCGGTGAGGCGGCGTCTTGGCGGCGTGGCGTGGCGGCTGGCGCGGAATGAGCGGCGGCGGATAGCAGCAATGGCGGGCAGCGATGGTGCGGTGCGAGGAGATGGGTGGCGTCGGCGGGTATTTAAAGGGAGGCGAGGCCGACTTGCGGGAGAAGCGTCTGGGCGGCTCGGGGCGGACTCGTGAGTCCGCCGCAAGCACGAGGAAAGGCGCGTAGCAATGGCAGCTGGGCCTTGACCCGATTCGGTCCGAACATTTTTTTAAAATAAATTCCGCGAAAGGAAAATTCCTAAGTAAATATTAAAAAAATTCTAAAAATACCAAAAACAATTTTCACCGTCTAAATAAAATATTTAGAACAAAGTGAACATTTTCTTGGCCTAAAAATGCAATTTTGAAAAATGCATATTTTTCTAATTCAAATAAAATAACAAATAAAATCCAAATAAAATTATTTATTTGATTTTAACATTTTCCTCCAATATTTCCTTTATTTTGGAGAAGTCATTTTATCTCCTTTATTTTGGAGAGAAAAGTAATTAAAACCAAAATGATCCTATTTTCAATATTTGAGAAAAACTCAAATATGATAATAAACGAAATCCCCAACTCTCTCCGTGGGTCCTTGAGTTGCTTAGAATTTCTAGGATCAAAACCCAGATTGCAAATAAAATATGATATGCATATGATGACCTATGTATAACATTCCAAATTGAAAATTTGGGATGTTACAATGATACTATTGACTGTGATATTGTGCCTATGCAAGCTTGTTCTATGTTACTAGGGAGGCCATGACAGTATGATAAACAATGTTTACATGATGGTAGAACTAATCAGTACACTCTCACACATAAAGGAAAGAAAATTATTCTACACCCTATGTCTCCTGAGCAAATTTTAAAAGATGATCTTGCTAGGGCTAGTAGAAACACAAATATTGAGCATACTAAATCTGAAAATCAGAAAGTTGTTGATGAGTTAGAACAGTTTAATACGAAGCAAAAATCTGAACCTAGTGCATATAATGAAATTAAATTGAAAGGTGCTTCTTTCTTAGCTACACGTGCTGAAATTTTTCACTTAGTTGCTCAGACAGATGAATTTTATGCTGTTATTTGCAAAGAAGTTTTGTATTCCTTTGAGGATATTCCTCCTTCTTTGCCTCCTGTTAAGGAAGTACCACCGGGGATGCCACGTATGAGAGGAATAAAAACGGATGACATATAAATATACCATGCATACATCTTCTCTCTTTTGTTCATACATTTTTAGATTATCCAAAGCCGAGGATAGCTTTGTGTTCAAGAAAGGGAGGATGATGTGGACATGACTTCTACAGATACGACCAAAAATATTATGCACATATACAATAATCAGGTGATTTCCATTAAAAATTATATAAATTATTATTTTGTTAAACGTAATAGAAATACAACACTTTCTTTTATTATATGCAGAATAATAGAATAGTTTTACAAACCCCGTGTGAAGATGAGGAGCAACCACATGTGTGTTCTTTCATGTGCATGGAACACATACATGCATGTGCATGCGTGCACCCACCGAACCATGTAATCTAGCCATCATTTGGACGTGTACAAGGACCAAGGGATCAAGGACCAAAAGACTTTGGATCAATAGGCCCAACATCACCACGTGGGTGGTCCCCTAAAGCTTTCGACCATGCCACGTGTGCCCGCCAAAAGTCCGTGAAGACCGGCCATGTACGGCTTTTTGCAGTCCGATTCATGGACATCAGATACCACCTTCGACCGAAAGCAGTAGTTAATAAAATAGCAGTCTAGGTTAGGGTTTAGACTCGGGGTTTATTGTATTGTTTAGCCATCACTACAATTTGCATCTATGAGACGTGTAGGACTACCGCCTTGTCAGATCCATAGTGGAACCCCAACTTTTCATCTAGTTTGTGTACTCAATTTATCATCCGCAATTTCAGTTGCAATTCACCTTTGTCATTGCTGGTTATTTGGTTGCTTAGAGGAACTTGAACCTCCTTGTTCAGGTTGATCATGCTACGGCAAGGTCAATAACCGTCGGAGATTGGTTTAGCGATTGTTGAGGCGTATCGTCGGGTACGGTATAGCCGGATTGTCAAGGTCAAAATCCACCAAATCGATAGTTATCCCCACTCTCATCAAAAGATTGGGCCACCGGCACATCATTCGATGCCTAGCTCTTGGACAATACTTTCTCCCTTCCTTTCCTTATTCAACCTAGACATGGATTAGTCTTCATGAAGTAGGGTTTCCTTTAATAGTGCAAATTAAGGTTTTCGTCTGCGTGACCATCAGAGCAGAGGATAGAAAATTGGGAAGATGGTGGAGTAGAAAAAGATCCACATGCAGCGATGTGGCAGATGGGGCAATAGAACAAGGGTATGGTTCAAAAAGAGGTAGCATACCTGAGGGTCGGCAGGAAGTGGCTTCGCTCGTGTTCGTCGTCCTCCGCACACACTACGGCAGCGAGCTTGGGGACGGAGGCCATCCCGCGCGGGCGCTAGGTCTGAGAGGACGGCCTTGTCGTCAGTGCGTGACCTCGCTCGCCGATGACGAGTGCATCAATGCTGCACGTCCTTTTCTTCCCTGGCGGATTTGTGACCACGGGTAAGGAGGGAGAGAGAGGCCGTCTTTTTTAGATATGGAGAGAGGGTGATAGTGTGAGAAGCAAGTGGGCAGCCCTTAGCAAGAAAAGTGTTGAAGCTCCAACCTATATATCGTTTTTGATACTAGTACTAGAGGTCGAGTAGTGGTAGAGTAGTTTATATTTTCTCTGCATACAGTACCAGTTAGTCATGCTTTAAAACTGAACGACACGCCATTAAAAAAATAAAGTCGAGAAATAATGCGGCACCTCGGGCCAACGCGGCCAGATCACATTTTGCACGAGAAATGACACACCATGTTTCATTGACATGTGGTCCCGTTCCAAAATGTCAGTGAGACGACGGCGAGTCCTTTTGTACAATTTCTGAACGGACGTCTATGTAGGCTGGGGCGCCTCTTCCTGTACCGTGGCAACCGTCCATCGCCTCTCCGCCTTTCCCTCTCGATTTGGAACTGCTGTCGCACGCTCTTCCTCCCTCCTCCATTTGCCTTCACCCTTCCTTCTGCCATTGTTCAATCGTCTTCTCCATGGAGGGAACAGGCCGGAAACGACCTCGTTATTCTTGCCCCGATCTGAAAGATGACGTGGAGGCGGAAATCATTGATCGGAGTGACGTCATCACCTCGGCTAGCATGGCAGGTTCCTTCAAGACCATTATCGACTCAACTAATAACATCATTACAAAGAACCCAAGGGTCCAGGAGCGGTTTGATCTCCCCTATCTTCTTCGCCATGACCCTGCTCGCTAGCGCGCAAACAGTGGAAGCGTTGCCTTGTGCAAGTTGATGCGCTTGATAATGATACATGTGATGTTAAGATGCCATCGCTTAAGGATAAGGCCTGGGCAGGCGCAAATGGATATTGAGTTGTTTATACTGGGCACAACTGCGAGTGGGAACTTGTGAATGTGTACACTCGTCACCGGGTTCCACTTCCAAAAATTTCAGAGTGCCCGGAGGTTGAGCAGAGAGATGGTCTACGTACGTTCAAGTACGATCGTGGTGACTATCGTCTACAGAAGATAGCAATTTTTTGAGTTCCCAACCGCTCTTGGGATTACACGAACTATCAAGTTGTTGCTATCTTCGACAAGCTTGTTGTCGTCCTTACTACCACACCTCCATGGATATTGCTAAAAAATCAGTTTCTATACATAGATGTTGATACGTCTCCAACGTATCTATAATTTTTGATTGCTCCATGCTATATTGTCTACTGTTTTGGACTATATTGGGCTTTATTTTCCACTTTTATATTACTTTTGGGACTAACCTATTAACCGAAGGCCCAGCCCAGAATTGCTGTTTTTTTGCCTATTTCAGTGTTTCGAAGAAACGAAATATCAAACGGAGTCCAAACGGAATGAAACCTTCGGGAACGTGATTTTCTCAACAAATTTGATCCAGGAGACTTGGATCCTCCGTAAAGAAAGGAGGGAGGCGGTCACGAGGGTGGAGGGCGCGCCCCCTGCCTCGTGGGCCCCCCTTTCCTCCACCAACGCACTCCTTCCTCCTATATATGTACCTACGTACCCCCAAATGATCAGATACGGAGCCAAAAACCTAATTCAACCGCCGCAACCTTCTGTACCCACGAGATCCCATCGTGGGGCCCGTTCCGGAGCTCCACCAGAAGGGGAATCCACCATGGAGGGCTTCTACATCATCACCATAGCCCCTCCGATGAAGTGTGAGTAGTTTACTTCAGACCTTCGGGTCCATAGTTAGTAGCTAGATGGCTTCTTCTCTCTCTTTGGATCTCAATACAATGTTCTCCCCCTCTCTCGTGGAGATCTATTCGACGTAATCTTCTTTTTGCGGTGTGTTTGTTGAGATCGATGAATTGTGGGTCTATGATCAAGATTATCTATGAACAATATTTGAATCTTCTCTGAATTCTTTTATGTATGATTGGTTATCTTTGCAAGTCTCTTCAAATTATCAGTTTGGTTTGGCCTACTAGATTGATCTTTCTTGCAATGGGAGAAGTGCTTAGCTTTGGGTTTAATCTTGCGGTGTCCTTTCCCAGTGACAGTAGGGGCAGCAAGGCACGTGTTGTATTGTTGACATCGAGGATAACAAGATGTTTTTTTATCATATTGCATGAATTTATCCCTCTACATCATGTCATCTTGCTTAAGACATTACTCTGTTTTCTTGAACTTAATACTCTAGATGCATGCTGCATAGCGGTCGATGAGTGGAGTAATAGCAGTAGATGCAGGCCGGAGTCGGTCGACTTGTCTCGGACATGATGCCTATGTACATGATCATACCTAGATATTCTCATAACTATGCTCAATTCTGTCAATTGCTCAACAGTAATTTGTTCACCCACCGTAGAATACTTATGCTCTTGAGTGAAGCCACTAGTGAAATCTATGGCCCCCGGGTCTATTCTCATCATACCAATCTTCCATCACTTTATTATTGCTTTGCTTTTTTACTTTGCTCTTTTATTTTACTTTGCATCTTTATACCAAAAATACCAAAAATATTATCTATCATCTCTATCAGATCTCACTCTCGTAAGTGACCGTGAAGGGATTGACAACCCCTAATCGTGTTGGTTGCGTTGAGCTATTTGTTTTGTGTAGGTACGAGGGACTCGCGCTTAGCCTCCTACTGGATTGATACCTTAGTTCTCAAAAACTGAGGGAAATACTTACTCTACTCTGCTGCATCACCCTTTCCTCTTCAAGGAAATCCAACGCAGTGCTCAAGAGGTAGCAGATGTGTACTGTGATGCAATTCAATACGAGGGTCTTGTGTTTGCTGCCTCCACTCGTGGCACTGTTTTTGCATGAAATCCTTATGCTTTTGGTATGTTTGTCTTCCACCGTAATTATAATTGTTTCATCCACATGCATGCAGGTTAGCTAGTTTCGCTTTACTAATTAACCTTCTTGTGTGTCCAAGGTCCTGTGAACATTCCACCACCTATACTTGTAAAAATTTATAACCAAGGGGGAGATGAAGATGGTGATGATCATGAGCATGAGGACGAATAGGACCTATATACTCAGTGGCGCCTGGCAACTTATTCCGATGGATCACCTCTTCTAGTCTGTATACAGCGCTCTGCGGATGTTACTACTAAGGAAGTAGGTGTTCTCTCCCATGGTCGCACTCTCCGGACCTATTTCAACATCAGTTGCAGGGTATTCGGGATGGATACTAGTGTGCTAGTGCCAACACCTTCTCCCTGGTTCAGTATTGATAGTCTTGGAGAAAACTCGCTCTTCCTTGGACAAAACTATCCAATGATGGTGAAAAGCGATCCAGCTGTTGTTGACACAATGTTTCTACCATTTATGAGAAGCAACTGTATCTATACCTGCGACATTGCTATGGTTCCCTACCGTGGCTATCACAATGCGTCCTGATATAGGTCGCTTCAGCCTAGATGATCAGTCATGCGTTGGTCTCGAGATTGACAATAGCTAGCCCTTCCCAGAGGCTTGCCTATGGTTCAAAGCAAGCGTTTCCAACGCTGAGGATTGGTTGAGTTGAAGTTCATTTCATTGCTTGTTATTTGTTTTGTGATGAAAACTTTAGTATTTACTACATATGTTTTGTTGGAACTAATATATAATCCAACATGTATCCTCGTTGTCGTTGTGTGTTCATGACTTGTTGTATGTAATGAATGGTATATTTGCATATGCATGTCATAAACTCAATTTATGAATGGTTTTCGACTCACTTCTTGGAGTGTGAGTATCGTACTAGTATAGCCAGCATCCGGTTATATGAAGTTGCCACATCACATAGAGCCAACCAAATATTGGAGTATGCTAGCACAATAGTTAGTTCTAGTTAGATCAACTAGAGCTAGGTGTCACACGGAGGCCGAGAAATATGGTGATAGCATGACTGCGTGAGGTGGGCTTGTACATAGTATGATGTAGGCACAGGGCTTGCCGTGTTTCCTACTCCTCCGATCTAAATTTGGAGAAAATTTGGTCGAGTTCTTCCTCCTTTTGCCAACACGTGGGACAACCAAATATTGGAGTGCTAGTTGAAGCCGTGTGATGTGCATCCTGGGTTAAACTGTAAATAGAATCTTACTCTTGAATAACTCCAAAAGCGGCCACCGAAGATCTTTATTGGATTTGTTTTTCATCACTAGCATGTTGAGGTGAAAGATGTGCAGGTTGAGTGGGTCGTCTTGCGTTTTCACTGACATGTTGGACCGCATGTGAGCAAACAGACGATATAGTGGGGTGGCATGGGCCATAACTAGCATCCACGTCTAGCAGTACGACACATGCCACCCACACGAGTCCCATCTGACACCAATTTTCTTGGAGTCCGTGCTACATCCATCTCTTCTCCTTCTTTTTTTCTCAACCATTGCGCGGTGGGCGGGGTGGGGGTTTGCCTAGTCGGTTTGCTCAACTGCGGTACCACTTGTAAGTGAAAATGCAACACAACATGCATTCCCCCTTGAGCGGCGTGTAGGACCAACCGTGTGGGGTGCGACGCGAGCACGGCAGGCTTTTCCTTTTGAACTTGTAACTTGTAAAATTTGGTTATGCTCCATGGCACGACCAATAGATAGAAATAACGATTTTCCCTAGAGTAATGAGAAGTTTGGTTCTGGCGCAGTTCATGCATGGAGTACGTATGAAAATTATGAAGTTGATGTGAAAGCTAAGATAATTACTAGTAGTACAATATACTACCACATGGATTTGACAGAAAGATAAAGATACATACAGATCCATCAACGACATCCTCAAGCCCTAGTGCGCCGGGTCACCAACTGATGTGTGAGGAGCAGCGGTGTTGGAGGCGAGCTCAACATGCTTCTAAGCAATGCCGTCCAAGGTTTCCCTACGGTCCAAGAAGGCCAACGTCCTATCATCCTCCTCTTGCACGTAGTAGTCCTTGTGGACGATTTGTGCGTAGACGTGGGTGATTATGTCGATGGTGTCTTCTTTGCGCCAGCGCCAGCGGGCCGCGACCTCGAGGTGGACATTCTCGGTAGCGACAATGGTAGTCGCAGGGCCACCAGTGCGTCCAAGAGGTTATCACCATAGACGCCGTTGAGGGTGGCGGGCTTCACAGAGCCTGGGCGCGTGGGCTAGAGGCATACGTCAAGGTCATTCGCGAGCTTCTTGACGACAATGAACTTGTTGAGGAAGCCGGCGAGGACCTCGTCGAACAAGGAGACAAAACTGTCGTCCAAAAGGCCTCTCGCCCAGGCGTACTCAAGCACGACCTGAAGACATTCCTCGGTGACGGGCTGCAGGCTGGCGTCGTGGACCATCTGGCACAGCCGGCCGATTCTCGCGCTCATCGCCTCCATGGGTATAACTTCTAGTCAACTGACCTTGTGATTGGAGTGATCACTCTTGCCCTTGATTAGGGTGTGTAGGTGCATAGGATTTCATAGATTGGACTGGCGGGGAGCCTTTATATGAGAAGTGCAGACTGCGTTGCATTCACGTGTGTATTGGCCATCTACTCCTCGGCCCTCCATCCGTGCCGGTGCAGTATAGTCATCTCGCCGAGACCAGGTTTGGGAAAACGAGAGAACTTTGGTGTTTACTGGTTTATTGGTCCTCTTTGCATTTTGCGCCAAGTTTTGACCTTTGATTTAACTAATAAAATGTTAATGCATGTAACCAAAAATGTTGTGCTATAGTCTCAAGTCATTGATTGCATACACACCCCACGTCTCCTATTGGGTGATTTCTTCTTTCGTGGCAAAAAACAGGGAACGAGGTGGGTAGTTAATGCACCGCGCCTAAAAGTTTGGATTATTTGGTTTTCTTAATGTGACGAATGCACCAGTGCGGAGCGAATACAATAGTAGTCTTTGATTGCAATTTTTTGTTGGTAGCTTTCCAAGCTGACCGCTCGGTGAGTACAATAGTAGTCTGATTGATGAGACTTCAGATTTGACCCATCTACTGGAAGGGAGAGTGTATAATATCATCGGGAACTACGTTCAAAACCAAATAGAACAATACTCCATGTATTTATTTACAGAGGGAGTAGTATATTTTTTGTGACATGCATTACCAGATATTGCTAGTCAAATACTAAATCCAGACGGACGTGGTAGTACTACTAAATCCAGACGGTGGTGCTAGACTAGTAGTAGTACTACCAATGTAGTACTAGTATTGTACTACCCGTTGGTAAAATTACTCCTAACAGTGAAGTGACAAGACCCTGCGCCCGAGATGACACCTGAGTGTAGGCACCGTGTTCGGCATACCAAAGACAGCCTCACCGTGTGCAGTCACTATCATCATGGCTGTAGAGCTAGCCTTCTTACAATTAGCTATGTTCGACATAATTTCCCGTGCGTTGCCACGAGTATCTCTACTCTTTTCTTATACGAGTAAGATGCCTGTGCATTGCACGAAACACCAAGATTGGGGGTGGACGGCGCCGACAGCGGCCATCGCGCCAGATTGTTCCATGGCCTTCTAGATGTGGCGGGGAGGAGATAAGGCTGACTTTGAGAGACAAGGAGTTGTTTGTAAATAGGGAACAAGTGCGGGCAACTTTTTGCAAAATTGCAGAAGTTTGCTTTGCATGCATCAGATCTAGATCCGACGGCTATTGGTGAAAGATGGGAGGCACACCATCATCACCAACTCAGGACCTCTTTGATTCGCGGGATTTTGAAAATGCAGGAATAGGACACGGCAATATTACAAGTTTCAAACTGATATTACAAATTTTTGGAGTAATGCTGCACCTACAAAGAGGGAATTATTAGGAAGTTTACGTAAGAACTTTTGTTACTTTAGGTGGATGCAGCATTATCGCACAAACTAAAATCCACCGCCCTCACAAGTCACTAATGGGCAATAAATTTTGGAGTCTCAGGCGACTTGATGTTTAAAAACAAAATCAGCTTATGCGGGGACTTTTTCATTTAGGCTTAGATGCTTGTGGTGATCAACACGCCATTCATTGTTCTGCCAGAGAACGCCAAACCTCATTACCTTGAGCACACTTGCCCCCAGAATAAAGAACCTAGCCAATTTAATCTCAGATGTGCTGCCTCGGTAGTCGATCAAATCAATTTCTATAAGATGGAGATCAAGGCATTCGATGAGATTGTTATAGTGCAGCACATATTTCACTTTCAGGTCTTTTTTTATCTGCAAAAGAAGAGAACATATTGGAGCAGTTGACTGTATACGATTGCCATGTCATCAAGAGGTACCAATATCATTCGCTCATACGATAGGGTTGGCTGGCTAGTGATATTTTTTCACTCTCTCTCTCTCTTTCTATTTCCTCTCATTTACCTAAGAGCACGTGAAGAGCTTGGGCATTTGTTGCCTTCCACTATGTGGTCGATGCCATATTTTTTAAAAGTATGCCACATAGTATGCATCAATGTCAAATCAAAAGCTTTTGGCACTGCTCTAGCGATGTGAGAGAGTTGGCACCGATGAGCATACAGACCCACATGTATAAACAAATCAATCAAACCAACTACACCAGCCTCTCACTCTCCCAAACAAGTGTTTTTTATTGCCTCAGTCCTCTCCCTCTCCCACGCAAGTGTCTTTTCATTGCGTGACTTAATTTGTCACTAGAGCAAAGTAGGTGATCCGGATTGGGGCACCAGGTGAGCAATGGAGGGCCATTGATGCCAAATGCATCGCAAGTGAATTTGGCACGTGTTTTGGCCTACATAGTGGACGGCCGTTATAGCACACTTTTGTACTACCTCATATTTAGTGTAAAATTTTGACCATAGATTTACCTAAGAAAATTCCAATGCATGTCACCAAAAATTATACCATTTGAAATTATGTTCAAATATGAATCCAACGATATAATTTTTAGTGACATGCATTAACATTTCATCAGTTAAATCTATGGTCAAATTTTGATACTACAAAATATGTAGAGTAAACCAGGACGGAGGTAGTACTTGCTCTTAGGGTAACCATAGAGTTACTAGTCTAAGTTACTTGCCACTATGACTAGCCTGGGCTACTAGTAGTACAAAAAAAACGATGCACGTGATCACGTGAGAAAAAAATAAAAACATTTCTTTCGGTGCAGTGCGTAGATGCAGTTTTGAACAGTACACTTGTCATCGTAATTTGGGAAAATTATGAAAAAATTGAGCTACATTGTGATTACCGTTTACTAATAGGAAAGAAGTTTCACCTCGATGAGTAGCTTCTCTGTGCACGGAAAGCATGTAAGGAATCCAACAACTTGATCCAGATTGGGGCCGATAGATTTTATTGCCAAGATCTTCACTATGCGCATAGACTGGGTCAAGCTTGTGGGAGTCATTTTCTGGATGACAGTCGTAAATACATCAAGAAGAAATTTAAAAATGTGAATTTCAAGAAGACAGAGAAGAAGATGGTTGTTGTACCTGAACGATTACGGATCCAATAAAGAGTTCGGAGAATTTGACAGATGAGTGCACCAACACTGTCAATTTCGGTGCGTCAGTGACCTTGATTTTTGTTGGACCTTCTAGATCAGATACAAGCAATCTCTCAAGGAAAGGCGCATTCTCAAGGACCATAACGTGAAACAGCAGGAGTGATCTCTTCCCAATTGATGTCTTGTTGCAGGACCAGTAAGACACATAAATCCATCAGAGATTCATCGAGGCGATGTAGAGGCTAATGAACCCGTGGATCTGCCGAAGACGAAGGTACTCGAGTGCAGTACAGCTGCGGAGCAGGTTCTCCATAGCCTTCTTCGAGATGCCAACATCGAAGAGGTCGAGCTTCTTGAGTTGAGGGAGAAGAAGGGCGGGCGCGACATTAATCTGGGGAAAATAGTAGGAGTAGAAGCTGGCGCGGTGCAGCGTTGCCATGAGGCGGAGCGCGGACGGCGACAGAGAGCGACATCGTCTAGCTTCAAACATGAGCTCCTCAAGCTGATCTAGGGCGGGGGATAAGAACCACGCGTTGAACTTGGCTTGGACCTTGCAGTTGGTACTAAACATGTGGATGTCAAGGCGTCTGGCTGGCCAAGGGTGCGATGAAAAGATCTTGGAGACTACGGCCATGTGTTTGCAATCCCCGTCGCAGAGGCAGCTATCGATGGTGAGGTTGAGGGGGACGAGGCGCCAGAGGGGGCACCACTGCCGGGAGAGAAGGGTGGTCCGCACGGCAGATTTGGTGGGGAGGAGGCCGATGATGGCGAGCAGCATGTCATCGGGGAGGCTGATGATGAAGTCCAGGCTCGTCGGATGCGGTTTTGGCTCGAGCCGGCTCCGCTTGTTGGCTGTCTTGCCGTCCATCTCAGCCGGCGGCGATGCCGGTGTACACGTGTGTTGGTGTGTATTGTGTGCTGGGTGTGTGCGAGTGCGTCCTTCTGTGCATGCCGCCGTGCAGTGGTGAAGTGGGCGCGAGTGCGTCCTTCACGTGGAAGAAGTGTGCCCTCAATTTACTAGCGTGCGGGGTGCTACCCCAAGTGGTTTGAACTTTGTTTAATTCACCGCGTGTCAGCTGGGCCTCTAGTTTACTTATTTTCACCCACTGCCACATGGGCCAGCACACGAATATAGAGAACGCGAGCTGACAAGGCAGCATGTGGACTGGTTAACCGATCAACTAAACAATATACGGATCTATACGCTGACATAGTGACCTTATAATCCCTTGGTATGGAGAGTTCGAGTGAGAGGGGAGGCCCGTGAGAGATAGTAGAGAGAGAAATAGCTACTCCCCCCGTTCAATAATGTAGTGCCTATTTTTTTAAGTCAAAATTTTGAAACTTTGACAAAGTTTATAAAGAAATTACTTCTATCTACAATACCAAAGGTAAATGATAGTATGAAGTAAGTGCATGTTGTGATGAATCTAATGATCATTCCAGATGTAAATGTTTTTCTCCATGTATACCTAGTCAAACTTTTCTGAGGTTTGACTTTTCAAAACATCCATATGCTTATAGACGTGAGAGAGTACCTAACTAGAGAGAGTGTGTGTGTGAAATAGAAAGAGTGACTGAAAAAAGTGTGTGCGTGTGTGAAAGAGACATGGACAACACACGATAAAGTAGAGAAAAAGCGTGTGTGTCTTATGCAAACATATCACACATGCATATTCGACAGCGGAAGCGAGGTGAGGAGATAGTGTGTGGTTGTTTGCAACCGAGAGAGAAAGACCCCTAGCACGTTGCCAAGAGAGGTCTGACAAACAAGGGAGACTGGTCGAGAGAGACGAATGGAGAAAATGCAGACATGGGGAGGAGAGAGTGTATGTTTGTGACAGAGAGATCCCTCGGAGATCCTGATGGGACTACATGGGTGGAAGATCGAGTGACAAGGTGTGTGCGCGATAGAAGTTAACCTGAGAGATATCGAGATAGATGTATGGATGGAAGCAGACAATACATGTCTTCCTGATGGCTACTGAGAGATAGTCATACTTAGGGGGGGAGTGCGTGCGCCTATGATGGAGTGAGGGATTATGATACTCAGGGGGGTGCGTTTCATATATAGAGAGAACAAGGGCTGTAGCGACCCGACCTCAGACGGTCAAGCCTCTGTGTTACTGTGCCATCCCTGGATCAGTATGCTGGCACACACAGTACATCAATGTATATATCAAAGTGCAATCACATGCATAAATAACGTAAAACTGATATATACCTCATAATACTCGGAAACAATCAAGCGGGTGTGGAGTCCCATCAACGCCATCGGCGAGTTGAGTGTAGACCGTAACCACATGCCGTACTCTTACTCGTCGAGAAATATCTGCAACATGATACGTTGCAGCCGTGTAGGTCAAGACATTGAATGTACCGGCAAGATCACAATATGAGAAAACAGATGATAAAACTATACTATATGCAATATGGCTTTATGGCTCAGTCGAAGTTTTGTTTGCGTAAAAGCTGGTTTTATTTTCCCTACATCAAAGGAATAAAATGAAGTATGTACTAAGGAGTTTTCTATCTTGACATGGTTCCGCCAACCGATGTCTCATAGCCCAAAATCATCATATGTTGCCCACAATTAAGTTATCAATCCGGTGTTGAGAGTTCCGAGATAGATCCAAGTCCGGATGCTCAAATTGTCCGTAACTGGGACACGGCTAATCGATTAGGTTTAAAACCCTCTGCAGAGGTTTGTACACTTTACCCGCAAGATTCGATCCCTCTCTTTACGTTCTCGCACTTGAGGTGTTTGAGAACAAGATGACCGAAACATGGTCTTCGAAGAGTTCCTCGACCACTTTGTCCGGTGCCCATCCAATCCTACCGTAGTTCTACATCTGCTAGCACCGCCCCAGCCAGAGTCACAACTAGGGTCAACCAAGCCAAAGCCCATATTGACTTGCGGTTGCAGGTAAGCTTCGGTCATGAAGTATTCTTCCGTCTCTTTGAGTCTGGGTGAAGCTTTCCGCAAGATGTCATGGCGCTTCTCCATGCATCCCGCCAACCACTGGGTTCTCCAGGTGCCCGTCAACAAATCCTTCACCCGATGAGTGTGTATTGAATTCTGTCTCGAGTCTTGAAGTCTTGAGGTCTTGAAGATGCAGTCCTTGCAGATTCCATCATGGAGTTAATCGCCATTGGCGTAGAATCCTCCTTCTTCACACCACTCTCGTGCACTCATACCAAACCCCGTCTACTATAGCGTAGCATTAAAATAAAATATCGTCCGGGCTTGGTAACAGGGTGATGGGTTCCTACCTCATGCATACTACTCAACTACAAGAATTTCAATATCACTCTTGAGGGGTGGTTGCAAAGATGTCACTAAATGCAATAAAATATAGGTATGAAAGCATGGTCAAAGTGAACTTGCACGGTTGACGATCTTGAAAACTAGGGTTTCGTAGTAGCAATCTTCGCACTCCGGAAAATTCTACCGAGACAAACAAATAATCACAATAAGCACATAACATAGGATCACATAACACAATAGCATAGCAATAGCAACATAACACATCAAAATCAAAGCGAATCAAAACCAAATCCAAAGGAAAACTCAAAGAAAACCAATTCAAAGTTTTTCCTACTTCAAGCAACAACTAAAATAGTTTTATATAACAAAATTTTCTCAACATAACCTAATCATGGTTTTAGGTTAACTAAACAGAAAGGATTTCATTAATCAACTAGGAGCAAAAAGAATTAATTTAAAATCTAATATGAAACTCCTATTAGGCCTAATTCAATTTCTATTAAGGAAAATAAAATAAAACTTTTATTTATTATAAATAAAAGTTCATCCTATAAAGTGACAGAAACTATCCTAGAATAATCAATCACATGTTAAAAATAAATTTATTTACTAACTAAATTAATAGGAAAAGCAGTAGCTAGCTAATTAATTAGGATTAATAAGATTCTGCTTAAACTAATTTATTTATTAATCCTAAAATACCCAAGTTAATTTTTATGGTTTGGCAATGTCAAAATAAAGTTGGGACAAAAAGAATCATGCAAAAATAATTTTTCTAACTCAAGTTATAGCAGATTTACTATTCTGACTAAAACTAAATTAAAGCAGTTTTAATTAATTTTAACATAGCTAAATATGTATTCTACAGAAACTACATAAAATTTGCAATCCAACAAAAAAGAATCACCTAAAAATATTAAACAGAATAAAAGATATCAATTTTTGAAAACAGAAACTATTCTGCTAAAACAGAAAATCAAATTAAAAGAAAAAAGGCCTAATGGGCCTATCATGCACTAGGCGCTAAATAGTCTAAACGGGCCCTAGGGTTAACTAAAACGAACCGGGCCTAGAAAATAAAAACCTAACTAATACTAAACCGGAAAGAACCGGCGGTTTTCTAATAAAACTTACCCCTTGAGCGTTCTAATCCTAGCCGCTTATTTAGGATCGGACGGGGGATGTTTTCCGACGACGTCATCGAGTCCGGCGACGGCGGCGGCGGGAGGAGGCGTCGGGGCTTCGAAAGGTCGGGGAGGTCATGAAGTCGTCGGGAGGATGCTTGAGGAGCACGGGAGTGGTTCGGTGGGGTCGGGGTGGTCGGGGAGGGTAGAGGCGTCGGCGGCGACAATGGCGGCAGTGTGAGCTCGGGTCTCCGGCGTGCTCGGGAGAGAGAGGAGAGGGCTCCAGCGAGGCTAGGGGAATGGGGTGCAGGGCTCCGGCTTTTATAGCCGAAGTCGTCCTCGCTTGAGGATCGAGGCGATCGGGGATCCCGGATCGCCGGGATCCGGCGATCTCCGGCGAGCTGCTATGGGCGAGAGGGAAGAAGATGGGGCGGGCCCACGGGCCGAGAGACAGAGGGAGGGTGGGTGGGGCGGGCGACCGGGCGCCAAAGGTTTTCAGGCGAGGGAGGTGAGGCCGGTCGGTTGGCTCATTGGGCTGGCCTCTGGGCGGCTCGGTGGGCTGGTAGTGGGGGGGCTTGGTATTTGGTGGGCGAGGGGCTGGTGGCGCTGGGGGTTTCTATTTTTTTGAATTTATTTTTAATAAAACAAAAACAGAAATAAAACAGAATCTATAAATATTTTATATAGGGTATATATATACCAAAATGATCAGGCGAATATTCCCTATCATTTGAACATTTTTTACAAAGGCAAAATCCAAACTTTATAAAAATTCATTTTTTTCAAATTCAAATAAAATTCAGATTTGAATCCAAATCTTTTGTCATTGTTTCCTCTGATATTTTTGGGGTGTCATATTTGCTCCTCTCATACTTTTGATCAAGTATTTATCAGGCATAGTTTTTGAAATTAATCAATCTTGCCAAAGTTTGAATTCAAATTCAAAACTCAAAATTTGAAAGAGGGTTTCAAGCACTTTCAAATGACTTTCAACTTGATACTTTTTAACTTCCAACTCATATTTCATATAATTGAAGAAGTCATTTTATCTTCCCTCATGAAAATCATTGAGTTGCATAAAGCTTTGAATTTGAAATCTTCCCAAATGAAATTCAAATCTTTTCCAAAACCCTATTCATTTCAAAATGGAAGAAGTCATGTCATCTTCACTCTAGGCTTTGGTGTTGGAATGAATTTGAATTCATTGAGATCCAAAAGGCAAAGGAGAAAGTTTTGGGAAAGTCATTTCATTCCCTCTCATTCAACTTTCAAAAGTTTTCAAATTTCACTCAGTTTCACTCATTCAATCAAACCAACAATCAGACAACAAGCATAGTTATTTATTTAATATAACATTCCAAAATTTAGAATTTTGGGATGTTACAAGGGCGGACAGTGTTAGATGGGTCTATGTAGCGCGAGCGAGATATGTGTATGTGTGAACCATGGAGATATAAAGTTTGAGAGAGATAGAGGAGCCCCGGTACAGCTGAGTGGTGCGTCAGATAGCTGAGAGGGGGAAAGAGATATTCCATCCGCTCGATAATGCAGTGCATATAAAGTTTTTAGAAGTCAAACTTTGGAAATTTTGACCAGGTTTACGCAAATATTATTTATATCTACAATACCAAAGATACATCATACGAAACTACATCTCATGATGAATCTAATGATATATGTTTGCCATTCTAGATGTAAATGTTTTTCTCCATGTACATGGTCAAACTTTGTGATGTTTGACTTTTCAATAAATCTATATGCTATGGACCAAAGAGAGTGCCTAAGTCGAGAGAGATCAAGTGCGTGTGAAGGAGAATGAGTGAGTGTGTAAAAAGAGTATATGTGTGAAATAGAAAGGGACAACAAATGATAAATTAGAGAGAGAGAGTGAGTGTGTCCGTTTCTTATGCAAACATATCATGCATGCATCTTCGAGATAGAAAAGCGAGGCGAGGAGATACACAAAGATAGCTAGTGCATGATTATTTGAAACATAGAGAGACAACCCTAAATCACATGTCCGATAGAGGTCTGGCCAACAAGGGACAAAGGTCGAGAGGGATGCATGGATAAGATGGACGCATGGGGAGGGAGAGAGGGTGTGTTTGTGATAGAGAGATCCCCTCGAGATCGGGAGGGGATTATATGGGTGGGAGATCGAGGGACGAGGTGTGTGTGCGATAGAAAGATGTCGTGAGAGAAATTGAGATAGACCATGCACATGTTTGTGATGGAGATTAAAAATTAGCTAGTCAAATACATATAGGGGGACTGCGTGTGCCTACAATTGAGTGAGAGACCATCATACTTGGCTAGGCGTGAGACTGTGTGTGTGCGCGTGTGAGATGGAGAGAGAACGAGGGAGAGAGAGAGATAGTTTTAGATGGGTCTATCGAGTGCGAGTGAGATATGCATGTGTATGTGTGACCCAGGGAGATGGAGAGTTAGAGAGAGAGAGAGAGAGGGAAGAGCTCCGAGACGGCAGAGTGGTGCGTGAGAGAGTTACGGGCAACGAGCTAGGGAATTTGCGTGCGTACGATGAGTGCACCCAAGATATTTGGTTTTGACTAGAGAATCATACATAGTGTGCGAGAGAGACCTACACATGGAGTGTGCATGCGAACTAGAAAGACCCCCCCACACACACACACACAAAGAGAGAGATAGAGAGGGACCAACAAGGTTTTTGTTTGGATGCGTGCGATAGAATTGAAGATTGTCGGCGACAGAGAGAGAGAGAGAGAGAGAGAGAGAGAGAGAGAGCAGGAGTCCGGGAGAGGGGAAGGTCGCGTTTTATGCATCAAAGACTTATATAAACCATGTTACGATATAAACTTGCATTCAAATATTTAAGTTGGAGAACATGCACTACTGCAGGATGGTCCAAACGCCACACTATGATTAGAGACCCTTCGACGAAACTGTGTGCGATGCCATAATCGCAAACGGTGGTGTAAAAAACCGTCAAAAAAGGTGCAAAACATTTGCCATGACGGATGCATCGAACATGGTTCAGATTTTAGTTGCATGTGCAATGCAGGACATACGTTTCAGCTCAATTAACTGTTTGGGATGAGCAAGAACGAAAGAAACGGGCAGCCAGGTGAAGGCGTGTGCGATATACAACATACGGTTCACTGGGATGAACTGTGTGTGATTAGGCAACACAATGGAAATGGTTCAACTCAACAAGATGTGTGTGATACGCGGCAAACAGGTTCGTAATCTGAAATGTGTGTGAAGACCAATAATAACACAGACGATTGCTGCTAATAAGCCGTGTGAATTGCTCTGTCTAAAGTAGAATAACATGTATATATATATATATATAACTGAAATAAACATCCAATTACATAAGTGACTATACAGATCATTCGCACACACCTCAATAAACAATTGCATGCATTCTAAAGTAGGAGAAACGAACGTCTAGTCATCTACTTCTTGTGACGCTCCCGCCACTGCTATGTGGCTCGATCCCTCGTCTTTGTCAGGAAGAAGACACTTCCTCATGTCAACGATCCGCATGTACATCTCGTAGCTTGTGTATGCGTCCATGGCCGCGTACTTGACATGTTGTTCATCCAGTCTCTTATGCCACACACTGTGCCAGGTGTTCATGTCCTTATTGCTCTCATTCTTCATCTTCGCATAGTAGGGGTCGATGATGGCCGAGGCGAGGCCAACAGGGATTTCATTTTGTTTTTGTCGCTGCCCCAGACCTTGTAGTGGTGTTGGATGTTGACAAGATTCGGGCATTTCATGTCCGAAACCTTGAGCGCTTTTAGATCGTTGGTGGTGTCCACCATAGCGAAACTGTAGTCGGAGCTGTTGATAAACCTGGAGAAATGCTCGCAAGGCCTTGTGGCAAGGTGGAAGTGGTAGGCGAGGACGTCATGTCGCACGCACAACTGGACGATGACAACCTTCTGATCGTGCCCGGCACGACCGATGGTGTACTCGAGGTCGAAGCCGACCACTCGGTACTTGTCCTTGGCAAGGAACTGCTCCATAGTTTGGATGGAGCTCTCCACCGAGACCGGATCATTCGTGTACACCACCGAGAGGGCCTTCCCCCTCACGTGGGTGTCCATTGGAGCCACGGGGAGCGCCATTGGAACCGCTAGATGCATGGTGAACTACCCGCCGTTGTCATCATCGGTTGCTGGGAGCGCCATTGGAGCCACGGGGAGCGCCATTGGAACCGCTGGATGTCCTCTCTGTATGTGTCCTTGTGGGTGTGCTTATTGTGTCGTGTGAGACGAGAGATGAAGGTAAATGGCCGCAGGAATAAAAGGGGGCCGGGCGGCGTGGATTCTCGGCGCGTCCGCATGGCAGTTTTTGCAGCGGGTAGCTGCATAATCGGGCCGCGCCCGGCGCAACCGCTTGCACATGAACGTGTGTGATCGTGCGCCGGCCCCAAACACTGGTAGCGCGCATGGAGGGATGGGGGCAGAGCACCCGGAGGGACACGAGAGCAGAGCGCGCGCGGCGGGTCGCGAGCAGAGCGTGACACGGCCGCCTGAACCGCAAGCAACCACACGCATAGAGCAGTTGAACACGTAGGAAATGGTCGCTTACAAGCCGGCTTACAGTTTCGTCGCTGCGTAGAGAGCGGCTGTGTGGTACCACCTCCGTCTAGTCTATAGTCTCCTTTATATTTCGTGCCATACTTTGCCCTCAAATTTAACCAACAAAATGTTAATGCATGTTTTAAAAATTCTATAATTGGAAACTATGTTCAAATACAAATCCAACAATATAATCTTTGGCGACATGCATTCTTATTTTATTAGTTGAATCATACTTATAAACCAGGACGGTGGTATAGTAGGTAATTAAATCACAAATGTTTTTTTATTAACCATATGTGTACGTGGCCTTTCGTCCTCCTCTCGCACATCTTGTCACCTCGCTGCCGCAGATGGCTTACAGCGCTCGCAAGCTTGCACAACGCGCGGCAGCGTTCTTTTTGCCAAACGGTGGCGCCAATGAATCGTCGGTGAGCCCATTCCCATGCAACCTCACAGGTTCCCAAGCAAGCTTCCCGCCCGACTCGGTGAAATCCCCCAAAATCCCAATGCTTACCGTCCTGCTATAAAAACCCTCACGGCCGGTGAGTGCTGCATCGCATTTTCCCCTCCATCCCTGTAGCTTATCTCGTCTGCTTCTCCCACAATCGCCAACGGCACCGGTCCGTCGTCATCGCTCAGCCACTCCACCGTCATCAGAGGACAGCTCCAGTTGGGAGGCTACACCGCGGCGGCGGCGCCGTCCCCGGCGTAGTGTAGGGCGCGTGGCGTCCCTGTTGGGTGTGCGCGGAACACCCACCACACGCTCCGCCGCCGGTGCCCGTCGGCAGCTGTTGCCAGCCGCCGTTGCCACCACACCACCAACGGGAGCCAGGGCCATCACCCGCTCTGCCGCCACGGCCCGAAGGTGGGAGGTGGTCGTCGTGGCCTCCACCCCACTGCCGGCCACTGTGGCCATCACCCGCTCCGCCACCGCAGCCCGAAGGCGGGAGGTGGTGGTCGTGGCCGCCACCGCATCGTCGGCCACCGTGGCCTCCAGCCCATCGTCGATCGCCGGGGTCATTAGCCGGTCCACTACGACCGCCTGAAGGCGGGAGGTGGAGGTGGATGCCCCACACGTGCGTCAGCGACCTTGCACGCTACACCGAGTTCCTATGGGAGGAGGAGGAGCGCCTTGTCGAGCACGCAAAGAGCCTTACCCGTCGTGGACGTGGCGCATGCCACCTCAGAGGCGAGGAATTAGGAGATCTACGAGGAGAACCACCGCTTCGAGAGCGGTCGTCTGGAGCGGCAGATGGCGTTCGAGGTGAGCGTCGCTGAAGCTACATGAGCGGCAGGCACCGCATTGCGGTTGCCCATCTCGTCGGTAGGCTCCTCCTCCACCGCCTCTTACTGAGCCCGCTCGGCAGAGGAGAGGCAGACAAAAGTAGTACAAAGCCCCTCTGCAGTAGTAGTAGTGGTAGTAGTATTTAGGGGCTATTTTGTTCAGTTCATCTGACTATAGATGTGGTGGAACTGTACAACGTACTTAAAATTAGCTAGTATATATAGTTGAACTAGCTATTTTAGTACGTGGTTGGCAACAATTGGGGAAAAGTTTGGTCAGTTCAGCTGTCGAGTTGAACTGTTTATATAAATTAAGAACGACTGCTTAATCTATGAATGAAATCTTTGCTTAATTACTGAATTTTAGTTGCAAAACTTAGATACTGCTAGTGATTTTTAGCTTTATATTTTGACAAATTATAGTGTTACAAGGATTGACAAATCTTGCCAAATTTTTGTATGTGGTTGCACACGAGTCATCCAAAACAACCGTTTGCATTGAAGGGGTGCACAAATCCTGCGATGCTCTCGCTTTGCATACGGGTGTTCTATCTAAAACGTTTGCAATGAAGAGTTGCAGAAATCCTGCTCAGCACATTTTCTCTTGGCTTCCTGGGGAAGCTGCCGCTTTGCATACAGGTGTTCTAACTAAAACGTTTGCGATGAGTGTTTTATATTTAAAAAGCGAATTACACTGCGGCTTGGGCGCCATTAATGGAGAGGATGCGAAAAAGGCGGGCGGCCATGGAAGTCAAAGGGCTCGCTTCGGTGAGTCATGCAAACATCTGACTCGCCGCTTCCCGGTGAGCCTGCGCACTCGAGGACAGTTTGCACGCCTCTCGGTCAGCCCGTGCACCGGACGGCGCTTGCACGCCTCCCGCTCAGTCAAGGTCAAGCAGCTGTCCGCATGGCACCTCCTACAGCCATTAAAACCAAGACACATGGCGTCACGTGAATGGTTAACAGAATTTTGGATTTACTAGAATTTAAAAACTAGGCATCTCAATGTTTGGCCGGCAATCAACGGTGCCCTGGTATTTCAAATTCATTCCCACTTCTTGGATGGGACCTAAGCATGCACCCAAGGACACATATTTGATTTTTCAACCAATTTATATGCACTGGAGCATGTGCATGTAGTTAAAATTTGAATTATGCACATAAATGCATTGAAAACTCAGTTAATGCATAAAAATGTCCAAACGAACCCCGAAAAATCCCAAAAACTGACACAACACTCGTGTTGTTCTATGTTGACACGAGAAAAAAATTTGAAAGCAATAAGAGGCAATGGATATCGTTTCGTCCCCAAAGGTGGGACGTTCCCTATTGAAAAGCATCATGCTTGTTGTGAGAAGCTCCGGTTTGTGAGAAGCATATACCCGAACCTGCCCCAAATGGGACAAAATTTGTACCACGACATGTTGATGCCACTCCATGATAGCATGCCAAGTTTCATGAAATTCAGACGAGTTTTGGATTTACTAGAATTTGAAAACCAGGCATCTCAATGTTTTGCCGGCAATCTACTGATTGCCACAGTGTTTGAAATTCATTCCCATTTCTTGCATGGGACCTAAGCATGCACCCAAGGACACAGATTTGATTTTTCAACCAATTTATATGCACTAGAGCATGTGCATGTAGTTTGTAGCGACCCGACCTCAGACGGTCAAGTCTGTGTGCTTAAGTGTCATCCCTGGATCGGTATGCTGACACACACAGTACTCGAGGATTTATAACAGAGGTGAATCACATGTATAAAGTAACGTAAATACTATTACCTCAATGCAAACAGCGGAAGTAACAACAAGGTTGTGGATTCCCATCAACACCAACGGCAAAGTTGAGTGTAGAGATCATAACCCTAACGTATCACTTACTCTGCAACATGAGACGTTGCAGCCACAAAGAGTCAGTACATTGAATGTACTGGCAAATTCACACCATAGGGTAATGATGAATAATAGCTATCACTACATGCATATTTGGCTGGTGGAAAAGCTCTATGGTTATAATGTTTTTGCGAAAAGCCAATTTTTCCCTACATCAAAGGAATATATTTTATTTAACTACAAAGTTGGTTGATAAATATTGAGAAGGTTCCTCCAACTCAATCCCAAATTAATAATCATCAACCCAACAAATTAATTAAGTAGAGTGATGAGATCAATATGATAATCCAAGAACCAAATACTCAAGATTGTCCATAACCGGGGACACGGCTAACCAGGATTAGTTTGTACACTCTGCAGAGGTTTGCGCACTTTTCCCCACAAGACTCGATCTCCTCCATTTGATCTCTCGCACTACATGATGTTTGAGAAACGGATGACCGAGACATAGTCTTTCAGAAGCATTAACTCTTTACTCTGGGCATACCGGTACACCTACAATCCCCCTACATCTGGTAGTCCACCTCTTCAAGAGCTCACGCAACTTACTTAACTATGCCAGAGCCCATAATGGCTTGTGGTAGCACACGGAAGTTTCTAGCATGAATAATCTTATGATCCCTTTGAGCCTGGGTGGCGAGCCGTAGGATGATCACACGGGTCCTCCAGGATATCCTAGGACAACACTGGATTCTCCAGGCGCCCGCAACCAATCCACCCAGATGTGTATTAAAGTAGCCACCTTAAGTTGAACCATTAAGTAAACAATCTCACATCTGTCATGGAATACACTCAAACCCAATCCACGTCTACGAGCATAGCATGGCAATATAAGCATAATGTAATAGTAACTCCCAAGGTTCTAATGCGGGGCAACAGGTTCCTACTTCATGAACTACTTCCCAATACCCACATGTTATCAATCCTACTCATGCAATGTTTGAGGGTGAATCTAATGCATAAAAACTGGGTATGAAAGGGATATGATCAAAGTGTGAACTTGCCTGTACTGTTGATGAAGATGATTCGCACACAACACTCCTGATAGTTCTACTCGTCACACTCTGGTCAATCTATCGTAAGCAAGAAATAGCAACCACACATAAGCAATCACTCAAAAGATCGGAAAGAACGAAGAAGACAATTCAGAAAACATCAAAACCAAGCAATTCTTGCAACATAAAACAATTTCTAACAGTACCAAAATTATGTGAATTTGGCCTTATCAGAAAGTTTAGGTCAAGAGCTTCGATTTGCATAAAGAATCAACTAAATCGAAGTTATGAACAAAAGAAGTTTGAATAGAAAACTGTTTGAATTCAAATTTTAAAACTTACAAAAACATGTTTAAGTTGTTTTAATGGATAGAGGGGATCATAACGAAGAAGTGGGCGTTTGTTTCGTTGGATTTGGACAAACGAGCAAAAAGTAGTGATCGTTTGAAGTTCAGGGGATAATCTGTAAAAGAAATACTACAAATAGGTCCCTGGACAGAAAACAAAAAGAAAAAGAAAAACCTACTGAGCGAACGCTCGCTTTCTAACTCTAACCAGCGAACGTTCTCTAAATAACTGGATTAAATCAGAAAACTGTGTTTAAAATAAAAATCGAAACCCAAAAAGAAAAATAGGCGAACCCGGGCGGTTTAGTAGCGGTTCAGGGCGGTTTTCCGTCGAAACCCGGCGGCGGCGGTTAGATCGGGCGGCGACGGCGGGATCGGCGGCGCCGGCTCCGGCTGCGTCTTGGGCGCGGCTGCGGACGGCGGCTAGGGGCTCCGGCGGCAGCGGCGGATCGGCGGGGCGGCACGGGGCGAAGCAAGAGGCGGCTCGGTGGTAGCAATGGCGACGGCGCCAAGGCGGTTGGCGGCGCGAGGCGAGAAGCGATGACATGCGGCGTGGCGTCGGCGGCTCGCGGCCATGCAGTGGCCAGCAGGAAGGGAGAGAGAGAGGCGGGGTCGGGCCTCGGGTTTTATAGGGGGAGGGGCGGCTCGGCTTGCAGCAGGGGCGACGACGGCGGTGTCCGCGCCGGACACGGGCGGATGCGGTGCTCGGTTTGGGCCGGCTCATATCACTTCTTTTGGAAGTATGTCGTGAAGTAACACGATAGACCTTCTTTCAAGCAAATTAACATGTGTCCAAAAAACAAAAATTAACGAAAAGTAATGCGATAGACCTTCGATTGACATGTGTTCAAAAAACAAGTACTCCTGCAAGACCCAGAAGTTAATTTGAGAACAAGTACCTCGAGGTTAATTTGACAGACATGCCTTATAGGTTGACAAAAGTTATATCACTTTTTTTTGGAAAGCTATTGTGAAGTAACACGATAGACCTTCTTTCAAGCCAATTAACATGTGTTCAGAAAACAAAAATTATCAAAATGTAACGCGATAGAACTTCAATTAACATGTGTTCAAAAAATAAAAAAAATTACAAAACAAAGACATCGAGGTTCAACTATAGGACGGAGCACTATATACATTTAAGACAATTAAATGTTTATAGTAACCCATCCCATTAGTTTTAACATCGAGTCCACTTCCCATTCGGTCACCCAACTGATGACTACTTCAGCCTTAGCACAGTTAACTTGGGAGTTCTATTGGATGAGAAATTGGTAGGGAAGCTGGTCCTTGTCGATATAGGAAGCCTCTTCGCATCCTTTATTGCGTACCAGTATGACCGCATGTTGCCACCCAATGGCCAATGCCACGTCCCCCGCGAATGTAGAAGCTTCCCTCCCTCGTTGATACATCTCCAACATATCTACTTTTCCTAATGCTTTTCCTCTTGTTCTAGACTCTAATTTGCATGATTTGAATAAAACTAACCCGCACTAGTGCTGTTTTCAGCAAAACTACCATGGTGTTGTTTTTGTGCAGAAATAAAAGTTCTCGGAATGGAACGAAACTTTGCGAGGTTTTTTATATAATAAAAGAGAATTTCTGGAGCCAAGAACCACCGTAGGGGGGGCACCTGGGTGGGCACAACCCACCAGGGCGCGCCCCCCTCCAGGCACGCCTAGGTGGGTTGTCCCCACCTAGTGGCCCAACAAACCCTGAAGCCTACGCTATAAACTCCTATTTTTCCAGAAAAAAACAGGAAGAAAGAATTATCGCGTTCCATGAGACGGAGCCACCACCGTCTCCTGTTCTTCATCGGGACGCCAGATCTAGAGTCCGTTTGGGGCTCCGGAGAGGGGGGTCTTCGATCTTCGTCATCACCAACCCTTCTAAATCGCCAATTCCATGATGCTCTCCACCGGGAGTGAGTAATTCCTTCGTAGGCTCGCTGGTCGGTGAGGAGTTGGATGAGATTCATCATGTAATCTAGTTAGTTTTGTTAGGGCTTGATCCCTAGTATCCACTATGTTTTGAGATTGATGTTGCTATGACTTTGCCATGCTTAATGCTTGTCACTTTGGGCCCGGGTGCCATGATTTCAGATCTGAACCCTTTATGTTATCACCATTATATCTATGTTCTAGATCTGATCTTGCAAGTTATAGACACCTACTACGTGTTATGATCCGGCAAAGCCAGAGTGACAATAGTCAGGACCATTCCCGGTGATGATCGTAGTTTGAGGAGTTCATGTATTCACCGTGTGTTAATGCTTTCTTCCGGTTCTCTATTAAAAGGAGGCCTTAATATCCCTTAGTTTCCAATAGGACCCCACTGCCACGGGAGGGTGGGCCAAAAGATGTCATGCAAGTTCTCTTGATAAGCACATATGACTATTTACGGAATACATGCCTACATTATATTTATGAACTGGAGCTAGTGCCGTATCTCCCTAGGTTATAGTTGTCACATGATGAATATCATCCAACAAGTCACCGATCCAATGCCTACGAATTTATCTTATATTGTTTCTGCTAAGTTACTACTGCTATCGTTAGTGTTGCACTTGCTACAAAATCACTGATATCACTGTTACCGTTACTATTGCTGCTGCTGCTATTATCCAAACTATCATACTACTTTGCCACTGATCACTTTGTTGCAGATAATTAATCTCCAGGTGTGGTTGAATTGACAACTCAGCTGCTAATACTTACAAATATTCTTTAGCTCCCCTTGTGTCGAATCTATAAATTTGGGTTGAATACTCTACCCTCGAAAACTATTGCGACCCCCTATACTTTTGGGCTATCAAGACCTTTTTCTGGCGCCGTTGCTAGGGAGCATAGCTCTATTTGTTGAGTCACTTGGGATTATTATAAATTTATCATTATGAAGAATTTGAAGGATGCTAAGACTAAGATTTTTCCCTCTAATATGAGGGGAGGTAAGGAACTTCCATCTAGCTCTGCTTTAGATTCACATTCTGTTATAAGTAAACTTGCAACACCACCACATGCTATCAATCCTGATATGTCGCAAGTTATTGATGATGCTACTTCTACTATGAATGATGCTTATGATGATGGTAGTACCTTGCTTGATGATAATGTGCCACTAGGTGAATTTCTTGATGAACAAATTGCTAGAATAAGATAACATGATATTGTTGAAACTGATGATGATCTTGAAACTAAAAATCTTGAAACACCTACTAGAACTAGCCCTCCTAGACATGAATTTCTAAAGGTACCAGAAGGTTATGTTACGGGTGAGGAGGCAACTAGAGATATTCTTGCTTGCAAGGATAGAGATGATCTAGAGAAATTATTATGCAAGTATAAAGAAAAAACTCTGAATTCTCTGTCGACCCAGAGTGAATTACTTTGTTGAATCTGATCCTTTCCATGGTTATGAAACTGAAACTGTTGTGGCACATCTTACTAAGTTGTATGACATAGCCACCCTTTTTGCTCATGATGAGAAAACTCGCTACTACTATATCCCCAAATTATTTCTGTTCTCATTAAAGGGTGATGCTAAAGCTTGGTACAATACTCTTGCTCCTGGTTGTGTGCGTAGTCCCGAGGATATGATTTATTACTTCTCTGAAAAATATTTTCCTGCTCATAAGAAACAAGCTGCCTTACAGGAAATATTTAACTTTGCAACTGAAGAGAGTCTCCCACAAGCTTGGGGGAGGCTTCTCCAAATGCTTAATGCTTTGCCTGATCATCCTCTTAAGAAAAATGAAGTACTTGATATCTTCTATAGTGGACTAACTGATGCTTCTAGGGACTTCCGAGATAGTTGTGCTGGTTGTGTTTTCAGGGAACGACGTATTGAGCAAGCTGAAGAATTATTGAATAACATGTTGAAAAATTATGACGATTGAACTCTTCCTAAACCACCGTCTAAACACACTCCGAAGAAGAGGGGTATTTTATATCTCAGTCCTGAAGATATGCAAGAGGCAAAGAAATCTATGAAGGAAAAGGTATTAAAGTCGAGGATGCCAAAAATTTACCTCCTATTGAAGAAATACATGGGCTTGATACACCACCACTGCTTAAGGTGGTAGAGGTAAATTCTCTAATGAAATTCAATGACAATGATAATCCTCACAATATGCACCCTAGCCAATGCCTTTATGAGTTTGAGAATTACATTAGGAAACAAGATCACTTCAATGCAAATGTTATGAAACAATTGAAATACAATTATGATATGATTGGTCGCTTGAGTGACTTGTTATTTAGAATCTCAAATGATGTAAGAGGTGTGGAGAAGCATGCTTCTGTGGTTCAAACTCATTTAGAACAAGTTGCTAAATCTCAAAGAGAGTTGCTTGATGAAATGAATAATAATATCAATGATCATGCTGTTAGAGTAATGACTAGAGGTAGGATGACTCAGGAACCACTTTATCTTGAGGGACACCCAAAAAGAATTGAAAAGACTCCCAAAGAGTTAATACTGATGCACGTAGTCCTTCTAAAAAGAAAAAAGAGGAAGAAAAATGATAGGACCTTGCGTGCCTCTAGTGAACCTGAAGTAGAAAAACCTCCTGATAATGAAGATTCTATCTCTAATGCTGAAACTCAATCTGGTAGTGAACACTCACCTTATGATAATGAAAAAGATAATGATGAGGTGCATAAAGACAGGCAAACAAATAATAAAGAACCAGATAATGATGTAGAGATAGAACCAGCAGTAGATCTTGATAACCCACAAGCTAAGAATAAAAGATACGATAAAAGAGACTTTATTGCTAGAAAACATGGTAAGGAAAGAGAACCATGGGTTCAAAAATCTATGCCCTTTCCACCTATCACTACTAGAAAAACCACTACTAATGGCGCACCTAATTTGGCCATTAATGGCGCATCACTGCTGCACCATTAATAGCACGCCATTAGTAATTTTTACTAATGGCGCACCACCTGGTGCGCCATTAGTATATGCGAGGGTGAGCCAAAAGTATGCCTCCCAGGCATGTATACCAGTGCTTTGGCATACTAATGGCGCACCACCTCTGGATGCGCCATTAGTAACATGACATACTAATGGCGCACTACCCAGTGATGCGCCATTAGTATGCACTGTCATAGTAATGGCGCACTGTCATGTGATGCTCCATTAGTATGAATATTAGGTTTTTTTTATTTTTTTATTTTCTGTTTTTTGCACAGGTTACAAAACTTTTACACGTGTGAAAATCTTCTCTACAGGTGGAAGAACACATCAAACACAGTGCAAAAACTAAACCCTTGCACTCTGTCAAAACTAGAAGAAAATGAACATATATTCCTATACAATGCAAAAACTAAATATATGCCCTCTGTCAAACCCTTGCACTCTTGCACTCTATCAAACCCTTGCACTCTTGCACTCTGTCAAACCCTTGCACTCTTTTAATTGAAGAAACTAAACATTTGATCATATTCATGCGAGAAACAGAGTTTATAATATTTTGAAGTGGACAAACTGAAGATTGGCTTTTTAAGTGCAAAAACTGAAGATACATGCTACGTTATTGTGCAAAATCAGAACATCCCAAAATTCTAAATTTTGGAATGTTATAAACAAATAGATAGATTTGATTGATTGCTTGATTGATTGACTGAAAGTGAGTGAATTGAAACTTTTGAAAGTTAGATGAGAGGGAATAAAAGGACTTTCCCAAACTTTCATTTTGCTTTTATGATCTTCGGGAATTCAAATTCTTTTCATCACAAAACCCTGGAGATAAGATGACATGACTTCTTCCATTTATTTAAATGACAAGGGGTGTTGAAAATATTTGAATTTCATTTGGAAAATATTTCCAATTCTGAAACTTTATGCAACTCAATGATTTTCACGAGCGAAGATAAAATGACTTCTTCAAAACATATGAAATATGAGTTGGAAGTTTCATTATTTCATATTTGGGATTTCTCAATTTTTGAAATAGGATCATTGGATTTATTTAATTATCTTCATAAAGTTTTTCCTATAAAAATCTCAATAGAGGGAATAATATGACTTTCCCAACATTTAGGAAAAACGAAGATTTTATAAATAAATCAAATTTGGTTTTGGGAGATTTATTTTGCTTAGGCAAAAATGAGCATTTAAAAAAAAATTATGCATGTATATTGTTTTTAAAGTTCATTTTGTTCGACTCATTTTTAGGAGTCGGGGAAATTTTGTTTTAATTAATTTGGAGTTCATTTGATATTTATTTTATTTGTTTTGTTCTAATTTTATTTAAAAAACAGCGCCCCCCTGGACGAGGCCCGGCCGGCCCATTGACCAGCCCAGGCCCAGGCCAGCGCCCGGCCACCTCCGCCTCCTCCCTCGCCTTGCCGCCGCCCGCCCGGTGTCCCGCCCGCCACGACATCCCGCCGTCGCCCGAGTCCCTTGGGACCCGGCTCCCTTGACCCCCTCCCAAGGCAGCCGCCCCTCGCCTTTATAACCCCCGGACCCCTCTCTCTCCCCAAACCCCACCCGCGGAGCCGCCGCTCCGCACCCGACCAGCCCGCCGCCCGTGGAGCCGCCCGTCGCCGCCGTTCCCTCGCCGCCCGACGCTGAACCCGCCGCCTCGCCTCCGAACCCGCCGCCTCTCCCGAGCCGGGCGCCCGCCCGGCGATCGCCGAGGTAGCCACCGCCGCCCCGCGCCGATTCGGTTTTCCCCCTCGAACCGGTCCGGTTTATTTAAAAAAATATATATATGTTCGGTTTTTTTTTAAAAAAAAAACCTAGATTGGTTTTATTTTAGTCGGTTTTCTTATTTAACGGACGTTCACCGAACCGTTCGTTTCGATGAACGCGTTCGTTAGATTCGCTTACATTAACGCTCACTTTTTAACTCGTTCGTCGTTTTTCTTTTTAATCGGAATTAATCCGTTATTTTACGATTTGATTTCTATCTGATTTTCAAAACTGTTTTATTTCTCGCCGTTTATCGGAATCGGGTGATTCAAGCGCACGGAGTTTAAATGTGAAACCGCCGTTCGATTACCCTACTTTCACCGAGTTTTGCTACTGTGAAATTTTGACCTAATTTCAGTTCGCTAAACCGAGACGTTCTCTCTGGAGTTCCAACTTTCGATGCTTTATTTGATTCGATTCTTTTGCAACCAGGGTTCTTAAGTTGAACTATCTGGTTAGATCTTTTATTCGAGATTTCCCCGTGCATTAGATGAGTGCTTATTGTATGCTTGTTGTTTGTCTGCGTTAGATCACCCGGAGTCGCTCGTTACTTGAATCTCTAGGTCTCGCGGATCATCGCGCAAGGCAAGTAACACTTGATCATACCTTTTCTCATACCCAGTTTTTATGCATTAGATCTATTCCTCAAACACTTGCATGTTTAGGATCTAATTAAATTGTGGGATGGGAAGTAGATGGAGGTAGTACCTATTACCTGTTTTATTATCAAACCCTTGGGAGTTACTTCTACGTTTGCTTATTACGCCATGCTATGCTCGTGAGACGTGGATTGGGTTTGAGTGAATATCCATGATGATGTGAGATTGATAATTAATGGTTTATCTAAGGTGGCAACTTAAACACACATCCGGGTGGATTGAGGCACTGGCTATTCCAGGACTTGCCTGTCAAGGCACACAGGTGAAACGATTTACTGTATTTCTTCGGACCGCCACCCAGGCTCAAAGGGATCATAATATTATTCAAACTGGAAACTTTCGTGTGCAGCCACAAGCCATTATGGGCTCTGGCGTAGTTGACTAAGTTGTGCGAACTCTTACGGGTAGACTAGCAGATGTAGGGGATGTAGGTTGGTACGGTCTACCCACATGTAAGGTGCTAGCGCTTACGAAAGACTATGTCTCGGTCATCCGCTTCTCAAACACCATGTAGTCACGAGAACCAAGCGGAGGCGATCGAGTCTTGTGGGGAAAAGTGCAAACCTCTGCAGAGTGTATAAACTAATCATGATTAGCCGTGTCCCCGGTTATGGACAATTTTGAGTATCTAGTACCGGATATCCTGTTGATCTCATCACGTTACTTAATATAATTTGTTTGGGTTTAATGAGTACTTTTAATTGGGATTGAGGATGCTGTCAACCATTCTCAATGTTTAACAACCACCATGATAGTTAAATAAATTTATTCCTTTGTAGTAGGGAAAAATTGGCTTTTCATAAAAGCTGTAACCATAGAGCTTTCCACCAGCCATATATGCATGTAGTATAGCCTATTCTTTCATTACTCTCTATGTGTTACATTGCCAAAGATATTCCATGTGTTGACCCGTTTTCAGCTGCAACTTTTCATGTTGCAGACTTTTCAGACGACGAGTAAGTGATACGTTAGGGTTACGATTTCCTATACTCAACTTTGCCGTTGGTGTTGATGGGAATCCACAACCTTGTTGCTTCCGCTATATGTTTTGGATTGAGGTAATAGTTTTACGTTACTTTATACATGTGATTTACCTCTGTTATAAATCCTTCGAGTACTGTGTGTGTCAGCATACCGATCCAGGGATGACACGAAAGCACAGAGACTTGATCCATTCGGTCGGGTCGCTACAAGATGGTATCGAGCACATGTTGACTGTAGGACGTGACCCTAGAAACCGACAAGCCCATAGGAAAGATTTTTCTCTACAACTTCATTTTCAAAAAGATCTTTTACCTCTCTTCTCTTCTGAGCTTATTCAAATATTCCTTTTTAGTGAGACCATACCCCTTTTCCCTTTTGACCACTCGAAGATTCGTCTGATGATGAGACCACTCCAAGGAGACAAGATATCGGACAACTAAGACCATTTGGAATGAAGAGGATTTTTCCATGTAAATGGAAACTACAACTGTTGAAGACTCCGAAGACTAGGAGATTTTGAAGGCTCTGAAGAATTTCCAGATTTGGTATGACCTAGGAAGGTTACGCTTATGGAATTTGACGGACTATGGAAGTTGTCAATACCCGAGATCAAGGTGTATTGGAGTAAGACCGGAACATGAAGCATTAGAACTCAAAGTTTTTGTCAAGAAAATCCTAAGACATGAGAGATCAACTATGGAATAAAAGCTCATGGCAGTAACATGGGAATAGACACGGCTGGCCATGGTGTTATTGCCACTTATGCCATTGTCACCGTGCGAAGTTAAGCATGTAGATGCATGAAAGGATTGGATGGTAGAAGGATGATGGAGCATCTATCAGCAAACGTTGGACTTTTAACCTTAGCTGGTGTATCACCAGGATCTCAAATATTACATCAGGGAGTTTAAGATGGACCTTCGAGAAGCTGTATTTGACAAGGAAGCAATTCGTGAACAACTCAGGACCCTGAAGCTGAAAGTAGCCAAGCTGGAGGAGCAAAACCTTGAGATACCGGAGATTCATCAGGAACTAAAGGACAGTAGGACCATGGTCCATGTCAAGGAAGTTGAAATCAGAAGTTTGGAATGCCACTCGGAAATATTAAAGGGCGTCAAGAGACTTCACGTCAATGTAGATGATTTGGCAAAAGAACTTGAGAAGGACAAGCATGATCGAGGAAGAAGCCATCGGAGACTTGATCAAGACTTGAAGAGTTTGATGGCATTGAAGATTCATTTGACCTTTAGAAGACCAAACCCACATTACATACCTACGTTAGATCTGCGATTGTGAGCTGTCATTTGTTTGATGTTTTTCCGACAGCCACAATAAAATCTGCCTTTTCAAAACTTTTGTTTGTATTGAGTGCATCCCTCTCGATCTCTCTCATCCCACCCCAAACCCATGGACCCAATAGAGGATGAATGGAGATGAGCTTGTATTTTTTCTGGACCGATGAGTCAATTGGAGACGGACCGATGGATTCAGAACATGGAGGATCTTATGGAGAACAACCCTATAGTCGAGAAAGGATATGGCCCAAAGCATGCTCTTCCGTTCTTTGAAAGAAGTGTGCTACAGTGGAGGATGTACCGAACCATCAATGTGGCCAGGAGTAACCACTTGGGAAGAATTTAAGTTGACTTTGCTAAAGTCTCGGGTTGTGTCCCAGAAGTTGAGGCCTTATGGAAAAGGATATGAATAAAACTTGTGCATACAAGCCTTGTGGAGAAATAGGACACAACCATAAAGAAAACAAGGACGAATACCCTCATAAGCGGAGGATTACCAAAGGAGTTAGCCGAGGATTTTCGTGGAACTTTGGTTGGAGATTGTTCCCAAAGGTTTTGTTGCAGCAATGGAAGTTCAGTCTACATTGTTGAGAAAGATCCGTGAAGCTCAGAAGGATGACAAAGATATTGTTGAGGTAAAATAGAGGATGAGCAAAGGAAAGGCCAAAGGTTTTCGTAAGGATGAGCATGACACCTTATGGTTTGAGGACGGTGTACATGTACCCAATAATGCAAAGATCGTGAAGTTAAAACTTCAGGAGGCTCATGACTCACCATACTCGATTATACAGAAACACCAAGATGTATTTGGATTTGAAGGAGTGCTTCTGGTGGACTGGTATGAAGCAGGATATTGCGGAGTATGTAGTCGTAAGTGATGTATGCCAGAGAAAGTAAAAGCAGAGCATCAGAAGCCAGTCGGATTACTACAGCCTATGCCGATACCCGAATGGAAGTAGGACAAGCTTGGCATGGATTTCATTACCGGATTTCCCAGAACCTGATTGGGATATGATTCTATCTGGGTAGTAGTTGACTCGCTTGACCAAAGTGGCTCACTTTATCCCAGTGAAAACCACCTATCTGAGTCTGAAGTTGGCCAAGATATATTGGACAAGGATCGTATGTCTGCATGGAGTTCGAGGGCCATCATAGAGGAACACGGTTTACCTCAAAGTTTTGGAAACAGCTGCACTGGACTTTGGATACTAGGCTAGAGTTCAAGATGACCTTTCATCCATGACGGATGGATAAATCAAGAGAGTCAATCAGATACCGGAGGACATGTTGAGAGCGTGTGCGCTAAATTTTGGATCTAGTAGTGATGATAATCTACCTTACGCTGAGTTCTCATACAACAAAGGTTACCAAGTCAGTTTGAAGATGGCCCCTTTTGAAGCTTTGTATGGGAGAAGGAGCCAGACACCGTTGATGTGGGATGAAGTTGGAGACCGTCAGTTGTTTGGACCAAATGTGATCAAGGAGTTGTAAGAGAATGTTAAGTTGATTCGAGATAGACTGAAGGTAGCTCAGTCCAGACAGAATAGTTATGCATACTCAATAACGCAAGAAGGTAGTCGATAAAACCGGAAACAGAGAATATCTTCGTGTGCCCCCTCTGTGAGGAGTAAATCGATTTGGAGTTAAGGGAAAGTTAGACCCGAGATTTGTCGGACCATACCGAGTTTTGGAGCGTATGGGAGAAGTTACCAACAAGTTGGAGTCACCCGAAGGACTGTCAAGAGTTCATGATGTGTTTCACTTTTTCCAGTTGAAGAAGTGCCATGCAGAGATGGCCAATATTCCCCTGTAAGGACGCTTGACCCTGGAAAGGATAATGAGGTTCCACGAAGTGGAGTATGGATTTCATAAGTATAAGTTTTATCGCGGTATGTGGGACATCCCACGAGGATGAAGAGATGAAGTGTTATTGGATATAAAGGAGGTATGATGTTGGAAATGTGGATCAATGGAAATTCCATGATGAGTCTGAGTAATCACGTCTTAGTTTGGTGCAAATATAAGGAAGGAAGACAGTACAATTGGATGGATTTTAAGTATGCCAGGAAGTTGGATGTTGGGATAATGATCAGCTGCCCAGATGATGAGTTCAAGATTTGCAAGTGATGAGATGGGCCATAACCCATAGGCCCCAGGACCTGCCAAGAAGCAAGCACCCTCTTGCTAAAGGAAAAACCCTGGAAGAGTTATGATTTTATCGATAGACGATCCTATAGGAGTTTACGCATAAAACACGAGAGTTGTTAAGGAACGATAGATGTTTGTTTGGCTTGCGAATCAATGGATTTTCCGAACTTGGTTCGTCGACAAGAGAAATTCTGCAATGCTTGTGAGGATGACCGAGTGTTAGAATGCGAGATTAAGCTAAACCATGTACAAGGAAATGATTTGGGTGCGGGATGGATTGATCACCATACCGACTTACTCTTATTATTCGCTTTGCTATATGGGATAGTAAATCTGAGTGACTTACCTATAGTTGCAAGACGACGATATTAAACCTTGTTTAAACCTTAGAACGGTATAGGTATTTCTTTTCCCCTTGTACACGGCAGCTGTTGCCAACCGTAGGTTATACGGTGAGGCTCAACCCAGACCCGTTTTCTGCAGGAGAAACCATAAATTGTTGACCACCACGAGATATCGATAGTTGTTTAGCATTGGCGCCAGACCCGTCAGCTATGAAGACCCAATTTCGGGATAACCTTACCAAGAGGAAAGGACAAAGGAATTGAGGAAAAGGTTATGCCACTACCGGAAGAGCCAGAGAAGGAATTATCCTTAATATCTGAGAAAACCGACATCGTCAAAGAATAAGGATGCAGATGTCGAGTTTTGATGGAACCGTAACAATGTTTCTAAGGGTGGTAGCACCGAGACCCGGAGACGATCGATGGATTTTGAGAAGACCCCCAAACCCTAACCTATTTCTTGCTAGCCTCTCCGAATCTCGAGGGCGAGATTCATTTTAAAGGTGGTAGTTTGTAACATCCCAAAATTCTAAATTTTGGAATGTTATAAACAAATAGATAGATTTGATTGATTGCTTGATTGATTGACTGAAAGTGAGTGAATTGAAACTTTTGAAAGTTAGATGAGAGGGAATAAAAGGACTTTCCCAAACTTTCATTTTGCTTTTATGATCTTGAGAATTCAAATTCTTTTCATCGAGAAAACCACGGAGAGAAGACGACATGACTTCTTCCATTTATTTAAATGACAAGGGGTGTTGAAAATATTTGAATTTCATTTGGAAAATATTTCCAATTCTGAAACTTTATGCAACTCAATGATTTTCACGAGCGAAGATAAAATGACTTCTTCAAAACATATGAAATATGAGTTGGAAGTTTCATTATTTCATATTTGGGATTTCTCAATTTTTGAAATAGGATCATTGGATTTATTTAATTATCTTCATAAAGTTTTTCCTATAAAAATCTCAAGAGAGGGAATAATATGACTTTCCCAACATTTAGGAAAAACGAAGATTTTATAAATAAATCAAATTTGGTTTTGGGAGATTTATTTTGCTTAGGCAAAATGAGCATTTAAAAAAATTATGCATGTAAATTGTTTTTAAAGTTCATTTTGTTCGACTCATTTTTTAGGAGTCGGGGAAATTTTGTTTTAATTAATTTGGAGTTCATTTGATATTTATTTTATTTGTTTTGTTTTAATTTTATTTAAAAAAAAACAGCGCCCCCCCTGGACCGAGGCCTAGCCCCCCCCAGGCCCAGGCCAGCGCCCCGGCCCACCTCCGCCTCCTCCCTCGCCTTGGCCCGCCGCCGGTGTCCCGCCCGCCACGACATCCCGCCCGCCCAAAGTCCTGCCGGACCCGGCTCCCCTTGACTCCTCCCAGCCGCCCCCCCTCGCCTTCTTTATAACCCCGGACCCCTCTCTCTCCCCAAACCCCACCCTTGAGCCGCCCGCTCCCTTTTGACCAGCCAACCCTTGCCCGCCATGGAGCCGCCGTCGCCGCCGTTCCCTCGCCGCCCGGCCGAACCCGACGCCCCTCGCCTCCCGAACCCCGCCGCCCTCTCCCCGAGCCCCGGAGCGCCCGCCGGCGATCGCCGGAGGTAGCCACCGCCGCCCCGCGCCGATTCAGTTTTCCCCCTCGAACCGGTCCGGTTTATTTAAAAAAATATATATGTTCGGTTTTTTAAAAAAAAAACCTAGATTGGTTTTATTTTAGTCGGTTTTCTTATTTAACGGACGTTCACCGAACCGTTCGTTTCGATGAACGCGTTCGTTAGATTCGTTCTGTTAACGAACGCTCACTTTTTAACTCGTTCGTCGTTTTTCTTTTTAATCGGAATTAATCCGTTATTTTCTGATTTGATTTCAGATCCGATTTTCAAAACTGTTTTATTTCTCGCTCGTTTATCTAATCGTGTGATTCAAGCGCTGGAGTTTCGTAAACGAAACCGCCGTTCGATTACCCTACTTTCACCGAGTTTTGCTACTGTGAAATTTTGACCTAATTTCAGTTCGCTAAACCGAGACGTTCTCTCTCGAGTTCCGACTTTCGATGCTTTATTTGATTCGATTCTTTTGCAACTGTGGTTCTTAAGTTGAACTATCTGGTTAGATCTTTTATTCAAGATTTCCCCGTGCATTAGATGAGTGCTTATTGTATGCTTGTTGTTTGTCTGCGTTAGATCACCCGGAGTGCGCCGCTCGTTACTTCGAATCTCTAGGTCTCGCGGATCATCAGCAAGGCAAGTAACACTTGATCATACCTTTTCTCATACCCAGTTTTTATGCATTAGATCTATTCCTCAAACACTTGCATGTTTAGGATCTAATTAAATTGTGGGATGGGAAGTAGATGGAGGTAGTACCTATTACATTTTATTATCAAACCCTTGGGAGTTACTTCTCGTTTGCTTATTACGCCATGCTATGCTCAGAGACGTGGATTGGGTTTGAGTGAATATCCATGACAGATGTGAGATTGATAATTAATGGTTTATCTAAGGTGGCAACTTAAACACACATCCGGGTGGATTGAGGCACTGGCTATTCCAGACTTGCACTGTCAAGGCACACAGGTAGACAGGATTTGCTCAGTTCTTCGGACCGCCACCCAGGCTCAAAGGGATCATAAGATTATTCAAACTGGAAACTTTCGTGTGCAGCCACAAGCCATTATGGGCTCTGGCGTAGTTGACTAAGTTGTGCGAACTCTTACGGGTAGACTAGCAGATGTAGGGGATGTAGGTTGGTACGGTCTACCCACATGTAAGGTGCTAAGCGCTTCGAAAGACTATGTCTCGGTCATCCGCTTCTCAAACACCATGTAGTGCGAGAACCAAGCGGAAGGCGATCGAGTCTTGTGGGGAAAAGTGCGCAAACCTCTGCAGAGTGTATAAACTAATCATGATTAGCCGTGTCCCGGTTATGGACAATTTTGAGTATCTAGTACCGGATATCCTGTTGATCTCATCACGTTACTTAATATAATTTGTTTGGGTTTAATGAGTACTTTTAATTGGGATTGAGGATGCTGTCAACCATTCTCAATGTTTAACAACCACCATGATAGTTAAATAAATTTATTCCTTGTAGTAGGGAAAAATTGGCTTTTCAATAAAACTGTAACCATAGAGCTTTCCACCAGCCATATATGCATGTAGTATAGCGTATTCTTTCATTACTCTCTATGTGTTACATTGCCAGCATATTCCATGTGCTGACCCGTTTCGGGCTGCAACTTTTCATGTTGCAGACTTTTCGCAACGACAGTAAGTGATACGTTAGGGTTACGATTTCCTATACTCAACTTTGCCGTTGGTGTTGATGGGAATCCACAACCTTGTTGCTTCCGCTATATGTTTTGGATTGAGGTAATAGTTTTATGTTACTTTATACATGTGATTTACCTCTGTTATAAATCCTTCGAGTACTGTGTGTGTCAGCATACCGATCCAGGGATGACACGAAAGCACAGAGACTTGATCCATTCGGGTCGGGTCGCTACAAAAACGTTTACATTAACTCTGTGTAAGTGCAAGTGATGTGCCTATTCATTTTTCCAAAGAATGATCGCATGTTTCTTCGTAACCTGAAAATGTGAAATCTGATTCACATATACTTACTAGTAAACGTAGGAAAAGTAATGATTTACTTATTCTTAAGTTACTTTCGTTTTAGTTAATACCATCCAGATTTATTTTAAGATATAAATGAATGAATCGGGCACCTAGACCCCAAGAACTGACCAAGCATGGGCTTGTGCTCGAAGACTGTTTGGCCATTGCCACTGTCGACAAGAGTACAAGATGATAGTACTAGTGTCCAACAAAGGTTGCCAAGACTTTGGTAATAATATTCTCAAGAGAGAATATATGCATGTTCAGACCATGCATCATTTCAACATCTTGTAAAGCACCAATCATACATACAGATCCAAATGTCGTAATACTCTATGTGTATTATATATCAGATCTGGCGAGCCCCAAGATACAGTTAAAACGAAAAGTTAAAAGTTATAGCCTCCATGAGTGAACAAATCAATCGAGCAAATGCCAAAATTTTCCTTAATTTCCAATAATACAATTGGAGATATGTTCGCTACAAATAGTACACAAATGTTCATCTATAACATCCCCTTCGACTATACTACAATGATCTAATGCATCTTAGCTAAATATATATTATCAAAATCTACATAAAAAGAATTGACCAGCACAAAGGTAAGTAACTTGTCAAGAAATAAAAAGTGATAATTCGCATGTAAACTCTTTTGTCCATAAAAGAACAAATATATCGATGGTGGCCTTATTCTTGGAGCATTTCTTTAATTACTTGAGAAACCAAAGCTACATAGTGTCAAGAATTCCATTTCAATCTCTACATACTTTCAACAGATAGCCTTGTATAGGTTGAAAGCAACATCAAGCTATGGTTCAGAATTGAACTTCTCCTATTGGGTTCACCTACATATATTTTTTGAGAAAGTTCTTTCCATTTTCCCCTCCTCTCTAATTTTTTTGATATATCATGCTGCAAATTTCTTGATTATTCTTTGCTGCAATATGTCGAACTCACTTAGTTGTAACAGGATTTGGTAAAAACTGCTTATAGTGGTATTTAATCAATCTGCTTTGTTTCTTCTATGGATTTATAGCATGAAGAATCAATATGAGAAAATAGATATAACTAAATCCCATGATCTCTTGACAAATGAATGTTTACAAACTGCAATTCACATGTATAGGACATCATCGACAATGTTATTTTCATTCAAATGCGGGGGAGGAGGAGGAGGAGGAGGGAGCTCACGGGGTGGTGGTGCTCTGGCGGCAGTGGTGTGGACGGGCGGGTCGAGGTGGGGCAGCGGCGTGGGCGGGTCGAGGCGGCGCTGGGCGGCGGGCAGCGTCAGGCGGAGTCGGGCGGCGTCCGGCGGAGGGGTCGATCGAGGCGGCGCTGGGCGGCGGGTCGCGTCGAGGGGCGCTGGGCGGCGTCCCGGGCGGGGTCGCGTCGAGGCGGCGCTGGGCGGCGGGGTCGCGTTGAGGCGGCGCTGGGCGGCGCCCCGGGCGGCGGGTCGCGTCGAGGCGGCGGGCAGCGTCGAGGTGGCGGGACGGTGGCGTCGAGGGAGGCGGGCGAGGGAGAGGGAAGGCGAGAGAGGGCGAGGGAGGGAGAGGGCGAGGGCGAGGGCGAGGGTCAGGCAGCGGCGCGGGCGGCGGTGGATCGAGAGGGAGAGGGAACTGGCGAGGGGGAGAGGGAAGGGGGGATCGGGCGAAGGGGGAGAGGGCAGGGGGGATCAGGCACAATACTAATGGCGCACCTCACCGTGGTGCGCCATTAGTATTTTTTTATTTCAACTCGAGCCAAAAGGTTATGTACTTACCAGAACCTATCCACGTCAAGCCCACTCTACTAGCTCGACCGGGTCGCCAGCCAGTTCTCACACCGGGAGGTCCTGGGTTCGACTCCTGTGCTCCACAAATTTTTTTAGCATTTAAAAAGCTGTTTGATACTTATTTATGTTTAAATATGTTCAAACTTGTTTAAATAATAACAGTAATATTTTTTATAAGACAGTAGCATTTATAAAGCTGTTTGATACTTATTTTTTTATAAGGCAGTGCTTGGGGTGCAGGGGTCGTGGCCGGTTGAGTAGGGAATCGAGGTGCGGGGTTGGCGGCGGCCGGTGGACTGGGGGTGCTCGGCGAGGGACCGGATCTGGCGAGGTGGGATAGCGATCAAGATGGAGGGGGATCGAGATCGAGTGTCCATGAAATTTAAAAATATTCATGATAGTTCAAAAAGTACCCATGAAATACAATCGAGAATGAAGGCTACGATTTAAATACAATCGATCTTAGCTAGCTATCTGTTCACAATCTTCTTGCCCTTCTTTTCCGCAAATGGAGTTCTTACGTGGAGCAGACGTCCTTTAGGTAGGGTGGTCCTGCTTCTTCTTGTGGTGTATGCTGCTACTTCATCATCGTCGTCATGTTCGATCCTCGGTCGCCGTGCTTGTCGAAGTCTTGCTCATTGGCTACTCCATCCATTCTCGATGATCTTCCTTTTGCCTCTCCTCACGACAACACGATCGGGCTTTGGCGGGTCGGTAATGAAGAAGCATTGGTCCACTTGGGAAGCCGGTACCCATGGCTCATTTTTCGCGGTGACGTTTACCAGCGGTCTTGGATTTGGCTTGGTATAACCATGGTGGTGAAATACCGGTCTTCTTTTATGACGTTCTTGGCCCATCTGACACGGAACATCGGGACCTTCTCTCCAGCGTAGCTCAGCTCCCAGATCTCCTCGATCCTTCCGTAGTATCTGTCCTTGTCATTACCGGTGTAGGATTCCATCGTTAACCATCGCTCTTCATGTCCTTGGCCTCGGTGTAGAATGTGTAGCCGTTGATATCGTCGCCTCATAGGTCATCAGGTTGTGATGGGCGCCTGTGACAAAGCGAATATGAGTTGTTCTTCCGTGGAAGAATCCTCATGTAAAGTGCAGCCGAAGCTTATGCTTGAACCAACGCGTGAAACATGAGTTGTGCTCTTTGAGTGTATCTCCGTCTATCCTCTGTTGGCCTCGGTCATTGTACGTCTTTTTAATAAAGGTTTTGTGCTCTACCACCCAAGGATCGACCACGTCTATGTGTTGTAGCGCGACTAGGTTTGCTCTTTCAAAGTCGGCGAGTCGACCCTCGAAGTCGACATGCATTTTGCGGCGACCCTCACGGTGACCCCATCCAGCGAGCCTCTTTGAGGTGCTGTTGTGACGCGAGACCAACGGGGTTCTCGATGCCTAGATAATTTGTGCGATGGGAGATGCACTCTTGATTGAAAAGCCCCTGGCTATGCTTCCTTCGGGCGTGACATGTTGCGAACGTATCCTTTGATGACACCATTCATCCTTTCGAGCGGCATCATGCTGTGCGTGAACGTCGGCCCGAGTTGGATGATATCCTCCACTATATGGACCAGCGGATGCACCATAATGTCTAAGAATGCGGGCGGAAGTACATCTCAAGCTCGCATAGTATCACCACGATCTCTTCCTGTAGCCTTCGAGTTGCCTCACGCCAATCGACTTCCGAGAGATGGCGTCGAAGAAGTTGCATAGGCCAAATAAGCGTTTCACGGACGTGCGCGTCCATGATCCCTGATTGCAACTGGAAATGTCTGCGTCATCGACGCGTGTGATCGTGAGACTTCATCCCGCTGAACTTCGCTTCATTTGGGTCTAGGTATCTGCTTATCTTCCCAGCGTAACCGTAAGGAAGTTTTACTCCTAGGAGGCAGGTGAAAACTGCTCGATCTCCTCGACTTAGAGTGAAGCACGCAGCGGGAGGTAGTCATTTCCGGTCTTCTTGGCCTTTTGCCACGCTGCGACGACTTTATGTGTCTGCTTCGCCTCATCATCATCATCATCATCATCATCATCATCATCATCATCATCATCATCATATATAGCGTGAAGCTCCTGCACGATGCCCATTGATTTCAAGTCTGCCCTTGCTTTCGGCCCATCTTTGGTCCTCTACGGCATGTTGAGCAGGGTACCAAGCGGACTCTCGCACACGTTCTTCGTGATATGCATGACATCAAGGCTGTGAGGCACACGGTGGATCTTCCGATCTGGCAAGTCCTAGAAAACAGACCTCGTTTTCCATACCTTCAGCAGCTCTGGCGCCTTTCGCTTCTTTCCGGCTCGCACCTTTTGCTTCTTTCGGCGGTGGCAGTCTTTCCAATTTTTCAACAGCTTGTCTATTTCTCGCCGCTCCTCGTACCACGGGCGTTTTCGGGTTCGGTTTCACCATCGAACAGATCCTTGCGTTTCCTCCACGGGTCATCGTCGCGAAGCCACCTTCGATGTCCCATGAACACGGTTTTCGAAGACCGGGATCTCTATCTAGCTGGCGATACGTTGTGTCATCCATGCACCTTACGCATCCGTAAAATCCGTGGACTACCCGCTTGCGAGATATCCGTAATCGAGATAGTCGTGCACCGTCGTGAGCGGTCACGGCTCTCATAGGGAAATATTCTTTCTGCGGCGTCCACGTATTGGCTGGCGTTTTCCACAGCGTGTCAAGCTCCTCTTTCAGCAGCCCCGGTCTGATTGATGTCGTTCCACTGGTTGTTTGACCCTTCAATTAGCATACTCATGTGAATGTACTTCCTCTTCATGCACAACCGGGGGAAGGTTGTACATCCACACAAACACAGGCAGGTGCTATGTGCTTCTCACGGCTGCCAAACGGATTGACTCCATCGGTGCTCGCGCCAACGATGTTCCTTGGATCGTTCCCAAATTCCGAGTCTTCGAAGTTCAACGCTTGCCACTGGCTTGCATCCTTAGGGTGACTCAGCATCTTGTCTTTTTTATCTATCTCCGGATCATTTGCGTCATCTTCCCGCTTCTTCTCCTCCCTATCCGCGTGCCAACGCAGGAGCTTTGCTACCTTAGGGTCTGCGAAATAAGCCGCAGACGAGGTGATCGGAAAGTACCACACCACTTTTCGAGGAGCTTTCTTCCTCTTCTTGTATCGAGTGACGCCGCACCGGACATATGGTAGACTCAGCGTGCTCGTCCCGATAAATGATGCAATTGTTCATGCACACATGGTATTTCACGTCGCGGTAAATCGAGAGGACACACGATTTTCTTCGCCTCCTCAAACTGGTCGGGCACTTGTTCCCCTTGGGAAGGCGTTCGTGCGAGAATGACATGTCCTCGTCGAAGCATCGTCGGTCATTTTGTGTTTTACCTTCATCTCCGAGCCATGAGCGTTACTTTCAGCGGGTATCCTCGGGCCTGCAACCTTCATACAATGGAGTAACCGCGTCTAACTCAAGTTGATCCATCTTGGCTTTCTCTCGGGCGGCACTTGCGTTATCCGTCGCTTGAGAAGCGGCTCTTGAATATGAGGGTCCTGCACCCAGCCCATCGATGGTCCAGCGTCGTGCTCCGCCCGGCATCATCATCTTCATGATCATGCCCGTTGCCTGCTCCGGCATCTTCCTCATCATCATGTCCTGCATCTTCTACATGATGACTGTATGTACAACATCACGATCGTGATCATCTCCGGGATTCTTCGTCTTCTCGCCCGCTTGAGCGCGGTGGTTGTCTTGCTGCCCTTCCTCATTTCTTGCCCGGCCGGATGGGCGACTTCAGTAGTCATCTTCATCACCTTGCCACCGATAGCCATCCATGAAACCACGCAACAGCGGTGGTCCCGCACCTGCCGGAGTCCGGGTCCGCAATAAGGCTCTTCACTTGCATCTTCGACACGGACATCTTATCTCCGTCTCGTTCTTTTGAAGCATCTCGGCCTTCGCGGACCTCAAAACCTATTCACGATGCCTTCGGTCATCGTATGCGGACCATATGGTCGCTGCGGTAGAGCAAAAGCGATATTTTAGAACCAAACAAAAATTTGGCATGACTTTCCCTAAAATAGGACCAAAAAGAATGCTTAATGCCAAAATTCTACTTGAAAGCGGAAATGAATCAACATTCCGGCAAAATATTGGCAACTATCGCATTTCAAATACCGGTACACCTCCAAACACAAACACATATGCAACACCACAAACATATGCAACACCACGAACATACATAGATCTAGCTAGGCCGTAAAAGTGCATGTGCACATTGTTGTAGGGAGAACAACCTAAATATAGCTTCCCCTTTACTTACCTATTAAAACAAGGTAATTTAACCACTTAATTTGAATGAATCTATGGTGGAAATGAGGTGAAAAGAGGAGGCACCCGAGACAAGGAGGAGGTGGAGAGAATGAAGTGGGGAGAAAGTGAGTGTGTGGGTAGGAGAGGCTGTCCCAAATATCTTGTTGCTGCCCACTTACTAATGGCGCACCTCTTGCATGGTGCGCCATTAGTAGTTACAACTACTAATGGCGCACTTAAGCAGGATGCGCCATTAGTATGTTTGAATAGGCGCACTAGTGCAAAAAAAATTCTATACTAATGGCGCACCTTGCTGGCGCGCCATTAGTAGTTATAACTACTAATGGCACTTGGGCAGGATGCGCCATTAGTATGTTTGGATAGGCGCACTAGTTCAAAAAATTCTATACTAATGGCGCACCTTTGCAGTGCGCCATTAGTAGTTACAACTACTAATGGCGCACTTTGGCGGGATGCGCCATTAGTATGTTTGACAAAGCGCACTAGTTAAAAAAAAAATTGATACTAATGGCGCACCCATTGCAAGGTGCGCCATTAGTAGTTTAAACTCTAATGGCGCATCGGATGGTGGTGCGCCATTAGAATATACTAATGGCGCACCATCTTTCTGGTGCGCCATTAGTGTCAATCCCATCTATAGCCCTTTTTCTAGTAGTGCTAAGTCAACTAAAAAGAAGATCATGAAGAATTTGAACGCTTGGCTGAAATGCTGAGGCCAGTCTTTTTGCGTACTTGCTTGAGTGATATCCTTAAAATGCCTCCTTATGCCAAGTACATGAAAGACATCATCACCAATAAGAGAAAAATAACAGAAGCTGAAATCTCCACCATGCTTGCTAATTATATTTTTATATATGGAGTACCTAAAAAACGTGGAGATCCGGGAATACCAACTATACCTTGCTCCATCAAAAGAAATTATGTGAAAACTGCTTTATGTGATTTGGGAGCTGGTGTTAGTGTTATGCCTTTCTCTTTATATAAAAGACTTGATTTGAATAAACTCACACCTACTGAAATATATATGCAAATGGCTGATAAATCAAATGCCAAACCTAACGGTAATAGTGAGGATGTTCCCGTTGTTGTTGCTAATGTTACTATTTTGACTGACTTTGTAATACTTGAGATGCCCGAGGACGACAACATGTCGATTATCCTTGGTAGACCTTTCTAGAATACTGCAGGGGTTGTTATTGATTGCAATAAAAGCGATGTCACTTTTCATATCAATGGTAATGAACATACGGTGCACTTTCGGAAGAAACAATTCCAAGTGAAGGGTATTAATGTTATTGAAAAATCTCCGACAATCACTATCGGAAGCTTTCAACTACCTTTACCTACTGTCAAAAAGAAATATGAAATGCTTATTGTTGGGGATATTCATATCCCCGTTGAGGTAACTTAGTGATTTACGAAAGTTTTTCGGTTTCATGCTAATCGAAAGTGGTTGTTAATAAGACTTGATCAACCTTATTAATGGATCATTCTTGAGAGGTATGAAGTTGATGAATTTAGTGAGCACTACCTTCTGTCCCTACCTTTTGTTTTTTTGTTAGTTAAATAAAATAAAATGCCATGTGTTGTTTGCTTTCTGAATTTCCCGTGCAATAAAAAATGACCCAAAATAAAAATTCTCAGAATGCTCTAAAATTTTAATACGATTTTTTTCTGAATATTTAAGAATTTTTTGTGCAAATAGTATCAGAGGGAGGTGCACCAGGTGGGGACAACCCACCTGGGCGCGCCTGGGCATGGTGGGTTGTGGTCCCCACGTGGGCACCTCCCTTATCTCTTCATGCCACATCACCACGAACCTCCAGAAAAAATCACCATTGCTCTCTCTCTCTCTCTCTCTCTCTCTCTCTCTCTCTCTCGTGTTCTTGCTCTCAGACCCGCGGATTTTGATCTCTTTGCTCAAAGCTCCATTTCCGAAACGGTTTCGGGGGATTGTTGCTTGGTATGTGACTCCTCCGTTTATCCAATTAGTTTTTGCTTTAGTGGTTTATATTTTGAATAATTAGCTACTCTTGGTGCTGTTGTAGATGAGCTTGCATGTTGACTTCTTAGAGTTTTAAGTAGTTTGAATGCTTGCTATGGTCACTATGCATCCCTATCAGTAGTTGCTATCAATCTTCTAAAGTTTTGTTGAGAAAATTTTGTGGACTAAAATTTTCAGAATTTTGTTCATAGGAAAAACATGAGTATCTTTAGGAAGTTTGCTTCCAAGAAGAACTCCAAGGGTGTGATTGGGGAGTCATATGACAGTGATCTCCGTACCCAGAGAATAGCGGAGATACGACCGTGCGAATGGCTACATAACCCGTTCATGGAAGGGGCCGAAATCCTTCAAGAGTTTGCACAATATGCTGCTAATGCCGGCCTCACCGACTTCATCGCAGCTGAATGATTATGCCTAAGGAAATCGTCGCTTACCGGAACAACCTGGCTGTGGCACAGGAGGAGCCTCAGGAGTGGGATCCACAAGCACCTGCTCCACAACATTACGACGTGGGACCCCATGGTTTCTTCAACTACTGATTACCGAGTTAGGTCAAAAGCATAAGCTTGGGGGAGTATGTATTTCTTACCGATATTACATTCGTCTTCGCACATTTCATTTGTCAGTGTTCACACTTTTTCATTGTATTGTCCATGCTTAATTTATTTTCATGCTTTCTTCTTATGTCTTTAAAAACTTTGAGAAAATCCAAAAATATTTCCAGCTTCTTTTTTATTTTTCTTTCTAGAGTAGTTAGCTGTAGCACTAAAAAGAAAACCCAAAAAGATTTCCTTGTTCTTCTTTTGCTTGTTGGGAGCTTTCCCGTGTAAATAGTATTTCTCGTTTTTTATTTTCCCCTTTTATTTGCTTGTTCACGAAAAAACCAAAAACTCCAAAATTATTTCAGTGTGTTTCTCTAAATTTCCTTTCTTTTATTTGAGTCGTACCGAGGAGAAGACCACGATGAAAATGTTGAGTGGCTCTCATATGCATTATTGTTGATCTAACAAAGGGCCCATTCTACCTTGTCTTCTCCTGTTGAATAAAATGTTTGCAGGTTCCAACTTAGTCCATGGAACTCTTGCACTATTATTATTTTCATATCATTTGGTAGTGCAAGTGAAAGGCAATAATGACGACATTTGATGAACTGGCCGTGGCAGAGAGAAACGGGTATTAACTCAACTTGTTCTGTTTTTTTAAATATGTTTAACCTAGTATCCATGATTCAGGTCATTATGATTAAACATGTTTGCAATGACAATTAGAGATTATAGTTTCTCATGCTATGCATAAGTAGCTAAGAGTGGATAATGATTTACCTTGGATGTCAACATTGCGGTAAAATCATTGCGATGTAGTATGATGATATGGTATCCTCCTCTGAATGTTCGAGTGGCTTGACTTGGCACATGTTCATGCATGTAGTTGAATAAAAACCAACATAGCCTCTATGATATTTATGTTCATGGTGTTCATATCCTACTCATGCTAGTGTCCAATGTTACTGATGCATAATGCATGTTCATGACCGTTGTTGCTCTCTAGCTGGCCACTTCTCAACCTATTTGCTAGCCTTCAACTATACTAAGTGGGAATTCTACTTGTGCATCAAAAACCTTGAACCCAAGTTATTCCATATGAGTCCACCATACCTACCTATATGCGGCATTACCCTGTTGTCGTAAGTAAATTTGCATGTGCCATCTCTAAAAACTTAAAATAGATATCCTTTTTGTGTGCCTGGATTGTTCATGGAACGACAGGAGGTAGTAGGTATCTTCCATGCTAAGTGGATTATTCTCAGGTTGAGTGTTTATTCACTCGCCACTACACGAGAAAAAGGGCGGTAATAGGGATTCCCAGTCCCAAACTGCAAATAGAAAAGTCTTGCGAATAACCAAACAAAAACACCTACGGAGTCATAAATTTTACTTTATTGCTTGGGAACCGCTACTAATGTGTTTAGCATGGAAGATATTGATAACTGATGGTCGCAAAGTAAACAAGAAGGGTGCATTTCTCAAAATTTCATTTACCTCTGTTTTAAAACTTGAGCTCTGGCACCTCTGCGAATCACTGATTCCCTCTGCGAAGGGACTATCTATTTACTTTTATGTTGTGTCATCACCGTCTAAAATAAGCGCCCGAACCTGAGAGCACTGTTGTCATGCTGATGCATTGTGTGTAGCTAATGTGGGTGCGTCATGACTGGATCTTTTCTACCATGAATTACAATGTTTAGTCGCTGCTTGAACTTTGGAGGTGCTCTGCATTTATGTTTTGCAGTCTAAGAAAGGGCTAGCGAGATACCACTATTGTCATATTATATCATGGTTGTTTTTATAACGTGTTACTGTTTGAGATATCTTATTATTGATCGCTAGCTAATTATGTCATTGATATGAGTTAATAAAAATTTTAAGAGTTATTGTCGACATGGTTAGTTATAATATTGGCTGAAAACCTAGGTGTTGTTTAAGATTATTTATGCAAACAAGAGCAAAAGAGTTCATAAAAGTTTTTCTTTTTTCACTTTCAGTTTATCAACTGAATTGCTTGAGGACAAGCAAAGGTTTAAGCTTGGGGGAGTTGATACGTCTCCAACGTATCTACTTTTCCTAATGCTTTTCCTCTAGTTTTGGACTCTAATTTGCACGATTTGAATGAAACTAACCCGGACTGACGCTGTTTTCAGTAGAACTACCATGGTGTTGTTTTTGTGCAGAAATAAAAGTTCTCGGAATGGAACAAAACTTTGCGTGGATTTTTTATATAGTAAAAGAGAATTTCTGGAGCCAAGAACCACTGGAAGGGGGCACCTGGGTGGGTACAACCCACCAGGGCGCCCCCCTCCAGGCGTGCCCAGGTGGGTTGTCCCCACCTGGTGGCCCCGTAGACCCTGAAACCAACGCTATAAAATCCTATTTTTCAAGAAAAATCAGGGAGAAAGAATTATCATGTTCCATGAGACGTATCCGCCGCCGTCTCCTATTCTTCATCGGGAGGCCATATCTGGAGTCCGTTCGGGGCTCCGGAGAGGGGGATCTTCAATCTTCGTCATCACCAACCCTTCTCCATCGCCAATTCCATGATGCTCCCCACCGGGAGTGAGTAATTCCTTCGTAGGCTCGCTGGTCGGCGAGGAGTTGGATGAGATTCAACATGTAATCTAGTTAGTTTTGTTAGGCCTTGATGCCTAGTATCCACTATGTTCTGAGATTGATGTTGCTATGACTTTGCCATGCTTAATGCTTGTCACTTTGGGCCCGGGCGCCATGATTTCCGATCTGAACCGTTTATGTTATCACCATTCTATCTATGTTCTAGATCTGATATTGCAAGTTATAGACACCTACTACGTGTTATGGTTCGGCAACGCCAAGAGTGACAATAGTCGGGACCACTCCCGGTGATGACCGTAGTTTGAGGAGTTCATGTATTCACCGTGTGTTAATGCTTTGTTCCGGTTGTCTATTAAAAGGAGGCCTTAATATCCCTTAGTTTCCTTATGGACCCCGCTGCCATGGGATGGTAGGACAAAAGATGTCATGCAAGTTCTTTCCATAAGCACGTATGACTATTTACGGAATACATGCCTACATTATATTTATGAACTGGAGCTAGTGTCGTTTCTCCCTAGGTTATAGCTATCACATGATGAATATCATCCAACAAGTCACAGATCTAATGCTTACGAATTTATCTTATATTGTTTCTGCTAAGTTACTACTGCTATCGTTACTGTTGCACTTGCTACAAAATCACTGCTATCACTGTTACTGTTACTATTGCTGCTGCTACTATTATCCAAACTATTATACTACTTTGCTACTTATCACTTTCCTGCAGATAATTAATCTCCAGGTGTGGTTGAATTGACAACTCAGCTGCTAATACTTACAAATATTCTTTGGCTCCCCTTGTGTCGAATCTATAAATTTGGGTTGAATACTCTACCCTCGAAAACTGTTGCGATCCCCTATACTTGTGGGTTATCACTCGTCTAGCTGGTTCACGTGTTTTCCCCTATTTTTTGCTGCCTGCCCACCTATAGAACCGCCTCGCACCGGCCAATTCCTCTCCAAACACCTAGGGAGGCGGTTGAACCGAACAAGTCTAACTTGTTTCTAGTGGGTACATTGACGTGGCATCGAAAGGGTGTGATAGCTGACTTTGGCAAAATAATTGACTACCACATTGGCATACATGAGCATGGGGCCCACTTGTTAGCGTGCCGGATGGAGGAAGGAACACAAGACAAAATGGAGCACGGAAGGGTGCGAGTCGATTGGCTCACGTGTGATGACTATTGGAGCAATCCACTCAGATTGTACTACGTTAAAAAATTCGTGCAAACACGGCCGATTATAATGTGAGTAGGTGACCGTGCGCTTGGCTCTTCGCCTCTTCCAAAAGTCAAACAATATTGATGGTACTACAATATAGATGCTTCTGGCAATCTGACACCGAATGAACTGCTGCACGTCCACTGCCTATATTAAGCGCACTATCATAAAGAAAAAGCTTCTCCTTGTCCTACGAGCCACCACGCGCGCGTGAGCGAGGGAAAGGTCATACTAGTAGTAAGCAAAGTTTCTCCTCAATTGCGAGTTGACGGGACACATCAAAAGTAGTGTATTAGTCTCCAAAGAGGGTCGACCATGTCCATGGCTACCATCCCGTGCTCCGTCATTCAGTGCGTGCACGATTCACGTTCCATTGAGAAAATAATGTTGCGTACGTGCCATCGAATAGAATAAATTAATTTATAAAAAACACAACACTGAATCATGATCGAACTTTGATTCGTCCATGCGTGGTTCCCATGAACAACTACTACTATCGCCAAATTATAAGGTGAGCTGCCTCTTTGTACAGAAATGAGCTCACTGTGTAGGCGCACGTGAGTATTAGGGAAAGAGGAAAAGAGTACCTGCGTCGGTGCCTGCACCTCTTCTCTTCGTGCTCGTATTCCTTTTTCAGGTGATTCGTGCATGCACTCCACCTACGTTTGTGACCATTGGTGAGTCTCTCCTACTATATACTTAACTCCATTTGCTTGCATGACACGTGGACCTGGATGCTGGATGTCCCACGTGTCGGCTAAACTTAGAAGAACGCTTTCCGATCACCGAGAAGGGGCAAGAAACCTCGCGGTGGAGCATCTGGACTCTATAATATTTTTATTCAGTGATATAAAATCTGCCCAATCTTCTCCACAGTAGACTGGAAGAGTCCGAAACACAACAGCCCAGTGTAGTTACATCATACATGGCCAACCCACGCTATCACCATATTTCTTGGCCTCCATGCGACACCTAGCTCTAGTAATTCACCAGCCCATATCGCTCCTCGCTCCACGTCTCTCTCAAAGTGCGGCACGCTGGCGATTTTGCCATCTATTGAGGTCAGTCAACTCATCACTCGCTCCCACATGTTAGCGACATGCCAAGAGCATTCTAAAAAAATATTGTACTCCATTGTTATGCCAAGAAGAGTAGCGCTTTAACCGACGGACCAAACAAGACAGGCGTGCCGTGCCGTGAGTGGGTCCAGTTTCTCGTTTTGAATTTGTTTGGTGTAGTAGTAACACTTGGTTTTGCACCTTCATAGAATGATGAAAATCCCTGCTAAAAAGGTGATTTGCTTTATGCTAATCCCGTGAACCTTTCTTGTTTTGTGCGTTAAATTGTTAAGTGCCATAACTAAGATATAATTAACAAATGCATGTAAAACATTCTTGTTTAGTACTGTATTACTCCACACGCATGCATTCTTTGCGATTAGTACTAGTCCCTTCATCCATACGCATATATAGGGCCTAATGTATTCTTCGAGGTTGCCTTTGACTATTGATAAGATTTTATATAATTTTAAAATTATATCATTCGAAGATCCTTTCACGTACGAATTTGACGGTATGCTTTATGCAACTTGCATGTCCTATACTGCTTCTATTTGGATACTCTAATTAGCTAGAGGTTAGACTAACTCATGATTAAACAATCTAGCCAAAGAGGTGTTTGGATGACAGGATTAGATTGACAATAAATGCACTTGATGGAGAGAGAAAAGTGATTTTTTAGTGGGCCCCATGAGAACTAGCTCCAACTAGCACCACTTGGCTGGTGGGACAGAGAGAGAAAAGTGATTTTTTAGTGGGCCCAATGAGAACTAGCTCCAATTAGCACCTTTTGGGTGGGATAGTTTTTTTGGTGGGTTAGGTGCAACTTGCTCCAATTTAACCGTCATGTTTGGATACCTTAGGGCTATTTTAGCCCCAACTAGCTCAAACTAACTCTAACCCATGGATCAAAACAGGGCCAAAGTTAGTCTCAGAAAACGCATTAAGCCCTATATACATGGACAGACGGAGTACATGATACTAGCAAACGCTCACCATTAGTAGTAGTTCATTTTGGTTTCGATTTTTGATTCAGTTGTTGTGTTTCTACCGTCCAATATTCGCGTGTGGTTGTTTCTAGAATAAAAAAGGAGGGTGTATAAGTCACCTACGAAAACCAAATAATCCCAAAACACTTAGGTGCGGTGCATTAACTCCCACCTGGTTTCTTGTTTCTTGACATATCAACCAATAAGATATGTGTGGCGTGCATGTTTTCAATGACCCGAGACTACCAAACACCACATGCAGTGGTTAGTTCATTGCATGCAGTGCTATTAATTAGCAAATAAACATTAAGTTCTCTCGTTTTCCCCTCCTTCTTGGTCACGGTGCACAACCTAAGATGACTTATTCACCTAGACAGAGGGAGTAGTACTTATTGTGGGAAAGGTGAAGTGATGGTTGCTTCGCCCGAGCAACTTATTACTCTGGGAATATTGGAGTACCAGCGGATTCAACGAAAAGAGAAATGATGGTTGCTTCATCCGAGCAACTTACTGTGGCAAAGGTGGGGATCTATGATTTGACTGCTCACTAGTCATTACTACTTCGGCACAACGACCGGGTGAATCTCCCCTGCAGTTGTGCACTCAATATTGCTGCATGGCAGGTGGAGCCGGATGAAGGATGACCCTCATGTCAGCGTAACAAAGTTGAATTGTTTCTGGCATTGCTATCAATCTTTTAGGATTTGTTTATATGTACGCATAATTTTCCAGCATAATGAAATTTTACTGTGATGCTATGAAGGTTTCAACTTTGGATCCTGCAGAAAAAGGTTTCAACATAGGATTCATGTGTCCTCTTGCCTCAAGATTGTCTCATTACAACATTCCATCAAATACTAATGAAACTACAATGGCTGCTAATGCATCTCAATGGTTCGCAGATCAACGCCAATATTCACATCATAACTGAAGACAAAGTTGTGAGAAGGTGTACAAATAAACAAAAATATATAGTTGATCGATATTGTTCATAGGCATGGCTCCATTTCCTGGGCACAATGTTCATTAGTTGGCAGTTAGTTTTACGCAACTCTGTAGCCAAGAAAGAGGCGTATGGAGGACATCACAATCCGATCATCTTGTGCAGTTCCACTAAAATCGAGCTGATCATCCCTGTTTGCAAAGATATTCAGTCAGTGTGATTACAATAATAGTGGAACTAGATGATGAAACATAACACACACAAATAGAAGCCGATCACCTATGCGATCTCTCTTTAGGACTAACTACTTGTTGGAGAAGATTAGGCACGGAGTTGGATGAGGAGGATAGCAAAACCAATCTTAAGAAATGTAAAAACATTGCCCGTGTGACAGAAATGTAAAAACATTGCCTGTGTGACATTTTGGCGGAACTGCACAAAACACTCTTAAGAAAAGGGCAATGCTACGCGTCCGCCGGCTGATCTTCTTAAAAGATCAGCCGGGTCGCGAGCCGTCGGATTTGCCATATCTAGCGAGCAAGCGTGTCTTCATCACTGCAACACGGGGCTTGTTGCATAATTATTTCTGAAACATATGTCTTGTTGCAGAAATTTTTTTGCAACAGCTATTTTGTTGCAAAAAAATTTGCAACTAAGGTTTTGTTCTAATTTTTTGCAATTGAGGTCTGGATGTAGAAAATTTCCATGGCAGATGTTTTGTTGTAAAACATGACTCACCATAGACCATTGCAACACCGCATATGTTTCAGAAACATAGCCTCTGTTGCAGAACCGTGTTTGGCGATATGCCCTCACAAGACGCGTGTCATGCAGGGGAGGTGGCGGACGCTGTTGCTGCGATCCGCCGGGTGACGGTAAGCTTTTCCCTTAAGAAAAAGTGATTTGTGTAGTTCACCAAAAGGTTGCAATAACAACGAGGTGAAAATGATATTCCTGTTTGCAAAAAGAGATAGAAAGGAAACAATTATTGCGCAATAACAGGAGTTGAAGACACATACTCCGACAAAAAAGAAGCATATTCCATATCAAAACGGTTTGAGGACGAGATTGCAAGATGGAAAGTACGCCGGCCGAGGTATATTTTAAGCAAAGAACTAAAGAAGATCCACATGCAGGATTTTCCACATGTAACAACACGGGAAGATGGGCAGTGGAGCAAGGCGGAGGAAGCTGTACCTGAGGGTCGTCGAGATGTAACTAGGAGGGCGCCGGCGGCCGGGATCTGCCCATACTGCTGCAGCGAGCAAGTGGCGAAGGCCCTTCCACATCGGAGCTTGGTCGGAGAGAACGGCGAGTACCGCAGATCGGGGCGTGCTGCCTCAACACCGTCGAATGGAGAAACGATGCACATCCTCCCTTTCCGTGGCGGACGGGATGCGGCCGGGTCAGTGATCAAAGGTGAGAGAGAGAGAGAGGCCACCGCCGCCTTGTGTGAGATAGTGTGACCAGAGACAAACCGTGGCAGGCAGGCTCCATTGTATATAGTGGAGCAGATTTCCTTTTTCCCGACGATAATCGTTTTATATTCTGTATGTGCCATTGAGGAATATATCTTTATTTAATACTAACATGTCAAGTCGAACATTGTTACGTTTGCGCATGGTACACGACCCTCCTTCGACAAAACAACTGCTACACGCGTCAAATTATCACGTAGGCTGCCTTTTTGTACAGAAATGAACTCCACCGTGTACCCGCGTGGGTGTGGCCGGGAACCAGACGTGAGTACGTGCGTCGTGCATGCACCTCTTCTTTACGTGCAGGTACGTACGTACATGGGTGGGTGTGAGAGAGATGCTTTGTGCAAAACAGAGGCAATGTGTCGATGATATCTCAAACAAAAAATGTAACATATGCAAAGGGTGTGAAACAGAGTCATGGATATACCATATATAGAGGGAGCGATCCACGAGAAGAGAGTGGAGGGATCATCGGCGTGAGATATCGATAGAATTGAAAACAGGGATGAAGTGTGTGGGTGTGCGATCGATAAAGAGTGCCATCAAATTTGTGTTAGGGCAGCTGGCCTACTGGAATGTGAGAGGGCAGAGGTGCAGTTTGTCTCTGTGGCATGGATACCTACCTACAACGTTCGACTATCGGTGTGTGTGGGGGGGGGGGGAGGGGGTAGAGACCTAACTATAGAGAGGTAGATCGACTGGTATATGTGTGGAGGAGGGGAGAGACCTAGCTATGTATTGAGGGAGATCGATCGGCATCCATGCATATGTGTAGCATAGGAATAAGGTTGGGAGAGAGACAAAGGTAGAGTGTCGGAGGGTTGGTGGTGGAGTTGCTTCTCACAAATTGTGGGAGAGGCCTGCTAGACAAAGGAAGTTATGAGTGCAATATCAATAAGAGGGGATGTCTACCTGTCTATGCACGTGCGTGTGAGAGACGGGTCGGGAGGTATGCAAGGATGATGGGGGGGCAATATGGTTTTGGTAAGTAGACATAACTACATAGGAAGATCAATCGTTGTGTGTCGGAGAAAGGGAGAGACATAACTAGTGAGGCATGTCGATCGGTGCGTGGGGAAAAAGAATTATAGTCGACTAGCTATATGTAGGGAGATCGGTAGGTGTACATGCATGCATGTGTTAGAAGAAAATATGGGCCGGAGAGACGGACAGGGGGAGAGGGGTGTGGCTAGGAGGTGGTGCGAGAGGCCTACTATGTCGAGGGGGAGGAGTGTGCGAGTATGAGATCAATAAAATGAGGGGCGAGAGTGTGCACCTGCGTGGAACCGTATTGGACATAGAGGGGCATGGACGGTGAGAAGATAAGAGGGGAAGTGTGTGTTTGTGGTAGGCACACTTGGCTAGAGAGGTATATCGACCGGTGTGTGTGCCGGAAAGAAGGAGCTGGGGGGCCTACACACACCATGGGTGGACGACCTAATGTGCGCGATGGAGGGGACGCCGAGGGAGGGTGAGAGGGGGGCGGGCGTGTGCATGCACGATCAAAAGTTAGCGCTAGCTACACAGACAAGAGGATTGTGTAGGTGTAAAAGACGAATAGAGATCATAATTCATTATAAAAAGTGGATTCAGATATTTGAAGAAGATATCATAGTGTTTTAAACCGACGCATGCATGAATGAATATATATAATGGTGATACGCATGGTGTTGTTATGAACATGTTATACTACGTATAATATATAGAACATTGATTATAATTTGTGATAATGTGTGACTTTTGCAGCTCACGGCTAAATACTTGTCATAATGTCGGGGGCAGGGCACTAGACTTTGTGTGATAAAGACAGTGTACATATGGAACATGGTTTAGTTTATGAAGATCTAGTTAGTACATCAAATGTACTATTATTTGGAATGAACATCAAGTGTATTCAAAAATTTGAATTCGAGTTCATATAGTACACATAGTTCATATCTATCTCTATAGTAATCGTGTGGTGTGTTGTTAAGATAATACACAAATGATGGTTTAAGTTGGCAACAATCATGATTATAGATTCTTATTCAAATAGAGAAATGAATTCAAATTTAGTTTGAATTGCAGCGGTAGTATGGACATTTGGAATGCACTAAAATGTTGGTATGAGTACGTTACATGCATTATACAGCCAGCGAAAAAATTTAATTGGACATAACATGGATTCATAGCTTTGAATAGCATTTTGCCAGTAAAACGAGACAAGACTCTCTCTTTGTGTGGTGCGAATAGTTTTACTTTTTTGTTTTTTTTCTTGAGGGAAGTGCGAATTGATTTGGTACGTGCAATATTACACGTTAGGCTTGTCCCTAAAATTCAACCTGCTCCTTGTTATATCCCGAAAATTTAGATATCATGCTCCCAAAACTCGCGCCTTCACAACCAGCGCCTTTCTATCCCGAAATTACAACGCGCGCGAAAACTCCCTCCAGCTGCCAAATCCCGACACGCGAAATCCCCCTTCTAACCCTAAGCCGAAGGGGCCGCTAGTTCAAATCAGTGGGGGTACTTTTGTAACACTCCCTATATTTTGGACAAGCACGTCCCTAAGTCATGGTTGCCCCCTCCCATCACCTCCTTTTCGCCATTCAAAATCCCAGGCCGCCATAACCTCTCTGCTCCATGTCAGGACCAGATTTTCGGGATATCAATTTCCCAGAAAATGTCCCTTGTGCTCACCAGCCCCAGGATTACCATTAGCTGATGGGACACCAACTTGATACAGAAACTCCAAGCAAAATACAAAATATGTAGTACAAGACCATCCTGGCCTCTGAGTACAACAATTGGTTTCTAGTGGTTGAGGGCAGAAGCGGTTTGTGCTTCATCAGCGTCTATGGGACTCCATTTCCCACAGGAACAGCTGACCTGGATAACTCCTATCTCCGCGGGGCTGCTATCACCATTGCGTAGGTTCCGGGGCTCTCAGCGCAACGCTCCTCTCCAAGCAAGAAATCTGGCCAAGACAATAGCCAGGGACAAGCCAGTGAGTACTTTTGAATGTACTCACAAACATTATGAGCACAGGTATAACATAACAAATGATAATCATGCTCCGAAATATTCTATGATCACAACGTCAGTCACAAAATAAAATCTATGATGCACGCAAGCATGTTATTCATATACAACAAGAATATGCCATAATGGAGTAGAAATAATATGCACCGATCGGGTGTCTGAAGCGACGCCTCGAAGGGATGAACATATAAGTCAAGCCTCAGTCGGGCGTCTAAGCGACACCACATAAAGGGCTTATAAATAATTTAAAGAACAAGCATGCCATAGTCGGGCGTCTGTGCGACACCACATAAAGGGCTTATAGAGAAAATAAATAACAAGCATGCCACAGTCGGGCGTCTGTACGACGCCACATAAAGGGCTTATAAATAAAAGAAATAACAAGCCTGCGACGCCACATAATGGGCTTATAAGAGAAAACTCATAGTGTGTATCCGGAGGTAGTACCGTCCCAGGGATACTCGATAATTCAAATAATATAAATGGTTAGTCCATAATAATAGTAATCATAATCATCATATGTCACAGGTCATAATCAATGTTCTGGCTTAGCAGTTTTTCCTCCGAAGACCGACACTAAGACCTACACTTGACCCATCCCAGACTGTACTCCTTAACCATGGACACAGCTATTCGAATAGAGGTTTAATCTCTGCAGAGGGTGTACTCTTTACCCACGGGTAACGGATTCCTTTAGTCCATCGGAACTAATTCCGTCTACGGTCTTTTAATTGAAAACGCACTTAACCGCACACACCAGCCTAACTCACCGGTGTCTGGAATCACCCGTGACACCCGTTAAGCAAAACTCCAAGTGGGGAGGCTACAACCTCGATTAGCACGGGATCACAAAATTTATAACGTGCGCCAACTAGGGGAGCTACCCCCTCGGCTCCAACCGGAAACACCCATGCCCCCCGGACCAGGTGGCATGCCTACCGGATGCAGCCGGTATCTTCCACTATGGCCTCTCTATACGGTGTGTGCTAGGGAAGGGGTTGACACCTTACTGAACCGTACCCTACCTATGGCAGGGACAAGTGGTAGTACGAAACAAGTATGGGGGTTACTGGAACAAGACTCGATCTATGGTCGACTCAGGAGGTTAAAGCATTACCTGCATGATAAGCATAGGAAGTATATTTCATACCAATCAGACAGAATCACCGCTCATCGTACCTCACCATGCCTAACGGGACATAACCGTCCCGACGAAGAACTAGGGACAAGCTCGTGTCTACCCGAGACATAGACTTTCCCGGATTCCTTCCGTATGCATGAAGGGCATATGAGGGTAATTACTATCACAACGTATCAACCTCCAATAGCACGGAATCATCAATATGCACTTGTGAGTATGTTCATATCATCACATAAGATAATGAAAACTCCGAGACAAGGGGTGTTGTAACCGTATCAAACAACACACGACAATATTATGCCAGGGTTCAGAATGCTTGCCTTCAAGTTGTGGAGAGGCAAGGTGCATTCCAAAACTTTCGAAATTTTCTTCTCTCTTCAAAAATCCTATTTTGAGAAAATTTAAATTATCACATAATTTTAAAACAGTACAAAAAAGTTGTTTGGAAAATTTTCAAATAAACATGAAAATAAACTAGATCAAATTTGAGAAACAACAGAAAAAGAATCAAATCATATGGACTTATATTTAAAAAGTTATAGCCAGTCAAAGTTTAGTCAAAATATTGTTTTTTTTAAGAAAAACGTTTCGAATAAAAACACGAAGGAGACGTACTCAGGGTTTACGCCTCCACTTACGCCAGCGTGGATCGGCTCGTGGGTCACTGACAGTGGGTCCCTTGGGCCCACTGGTCGATTTTGACCCGATCGCCAGCCTCCCTCCTCCTCTGGCGAGCAGGCGGGGCTCGGCGATCGGCCGCCGTGACAGCGACTCCCCACCTGGGTTCCGAGGGCAGGGATGCATCCGCCAGTCCAGGGCGGTCCTCCCGGTGGTCGCTAGGTTGGCGGGGGTGGAGGGGATCGCCAACGGCAAGCTCCGCGGCGGAGGTGGCTTCGGGAGGTTGGGGCTTCACACTATGGTGGCTCCCCGTTGAAGTTGAGGGGTTGGGTGGCTCTGCAAGATCGAGGGGAAGAGGATGGGAGCACTGGATGGACGGGAGGGGCTCTACTTGCAACGAACGGGACCAGAGGGCGGCGGCGGCCGAACTGGCCGGAGACGTGGAAGACGGCCTCCCCCCGTCGATGGCTGGCTAGGGGAGCATCAGAGGGATGGCCTGAGGTTGCCTTGGGTTTGGAGAGGCTCGGGGGTCCCTATTTATAGGTGGCCAAGGTCGGTTCCGACGGCGGCCGTGGATAAGAACGGCGAACCGCCGTTCTGTAGCTTGCAGGGCGACATGGCGGCGACGGGCGCTAGCAGACGGCTCGTGGATGAGCTCGAGCTGCTCCAGAGGGCAGCTGGCACACACGTATGGCTTGGGCGGCGCGGTCCTTGGTAGGGGCTCGCCGGGCGGCAGTGGCGGCTTGCGGTGGTGGTGCTGTAGGGCGCCAGGAGGGGCCATGGCGGCTCTGCGATGAGGGAGGGGTCGGGCGCGTAGGCGGCGAATGGCCAAGGATCGAGCGGAGTGCGGGGAGGCGGCAATGAGCCAGTGGCTCGGTCTTGTGGCTGCAAAACATGCGCCATACTGGCGCAAAGGCCTGACGCCAGGTGCTCGACGTAATGCCGTCGCGTGCTAGAGGGCTTGGGTGAGGCTGGGGGTTAACAGTCCTAGGTTAGGGTTTGCTAGGAGCTTAGTGGACAAGTTTGTTGGGTCAGAGGATCAAACTCACAATGCAAACTAAAAATCATGCCAGATCTGGCTATGCACACAAAGTGCTTGACAGAATGTCATGGGCATCTAGGCATCTCTTGGGGTGACCAAAGACTCCAGATCCTAGTCTCTTTAGATGATGAATAGGTTGGCAAGATTAGTTTGGCAAAAACAGAAACTTGTTAGTGCAAGTTTTTGAGAAAACCAATTCTGGACAGCAAGTAAAGGGCATAGTTTCATGGACCAAAAATATTCCAATGGGTCCATTGTCCTAGACTTAAGGGTTTGGTAGGGAGGACTATAAGCAGGAAAAAGCTCATGGGCACTAGAGCAAAATAAATTAGGGTTGCAGTAGAAAAAGCCAATCTGGTCCAGAGAGCAAAAGAGGATGATTTGCTCAAATTTTTCAAAGAACACCAGTCGGTTTTTGCATAAAGTTTAATTATATACTCCTACTAACATCCCATAATTTTGGTGTCAATTTTAAAGAAATAATTAAATAGATTGTAGTGCAATTCACAATCTGGACTAGATTTGAAAACTTGGGGGTAAAGCTCAAAATTTTCAAATGACTAAAAGAAATCTTTGCACAAAAGTGTTGTGGGATCATCACATGACATCCCCAAATTTTGGTGGGGATTTTAAAGAAGTATTTGAAAGTGTTGTAGTGCAAATGGGACCCTAAAAACTTATGAAAAAAACATTTAAAGAAATAAGGCCCAGGGAAAATAATTATATAAATAATTCCACTGATAAAAAAATGTTTTTCTGAGAGAGTATACAAGTCCAATAATATTTTTGGAAAGTTTTCACTTGGGGTAAAAACTCCACAATATTAAAGAAAAGAGGGGTTCTGAAATCAAAAGAAAATCCAGAAAGTAGAAATTTTAATCTCCTGGCAAAATTTTAATAAACAAATCATGGTTAAATTTTTGGGGTGTTACAACACTACCCCCCTTAAGAAAAAAATCTCGTCCTCGAGATTTGCTAAAAGCTGTTTTGAACATATATTACTCTTACCAAAAAAAATCATCCTACTTATGCAATAAAATGTGGCTACAGTGAGAGGGCAATAAGTGGTGTAAAACTACAGTGTGGAACACTGGCGTTGCGTGGAAAAAATCCATGGTCTGGGGAAAACGAGAGATTTCTACGTTGGATACAGTAAATTTAGAATAAATTCTAAATTTCTAAAATACGCTGGTCGTACCAGAGAGCACAGTGCTCTCTCTGGCTGACAGGTGGACCCGGGGTGCACTGTCAGTCTCTTCTTCTACCTCTGGCTCTCTCTTCTTCCTCTCTCTCTCACGCGCTTTCCCGCGCTTTCTCCACCGGCGACGTCTAGCGCGTAGGGCATCTAGGCCGTACTGTGGTAGTGCACGGCGTGCTAGCTGCCGGTGCAGCGTGCACTCACCTCGCGGGCCAGTGCACTGCTCGCGGATTCGCCTCCGAACACCGGCGATCAAGCGACGAGCGGCGCTGGTGGACTTCGCCCACCGTACACCGATCTCGAGCTATAAAATGACCGAGGTGCTCCTTTCTTCTTCCTCACACCTGACCTCGCTTCTTCTTCTCCTTCCTTCTCCTCCATTTACATTTGCAGGAGCTCGAGACGAGGCTCTAATGGCGGAGGTGATGCCGGACTGGTGCATGATCCTGGTGTGCGGAGGGCTGGCGGCATTGCTGGGGTTCTCCATGCTCCTGTGCGTGATGATCCTCGATGATCGTCGTGATGCTGCCGCTCGAATGTTAGCTCTCCGTGGTGGCGGTGATCATGAGGATTAAGTGCGGTGCCGGATGCTAACTGCTGTCAGTGTGCTGGAGGCAGCTTGTACCCGAGTGATTACCCACTAACCTCTCCTTTAGAGACTGTGGTGTGCTAGGGTGTGATCAGTTAGGTGCAAAATGTGTGCATGGATTTGCAATGTGGTCGAGTGGTTGTGGTTGTGAGTCTGCTGTTATGGTGCTCCATGAATAAAAGTCTATGTCGTGAAGAGATGTATGCTGCAGCAACTCAGGGAAAAAAAATCTCACTTCAGAGTCTACCGAGAGTGAAAACAGTTAATAAAAATCTACCGCAGTAAAAACCACTCACATTAATTGAAACTAAAAATTTAATTCATCGCACAAATTTAGGGTACCACGCATAAGTTGCAACACATAGATAAATGCTGGGGCAATAAACATAGTAGTGACGTCTACAATGACAACGGTAAATGGACAGGGTCCTGAGAAAACGTCTCTGGAATAGGGACACACTCTTCTTCTATCGGGGGAAGCGGATTGACTAGTCGATGAATGTGTCTCTCCTGGTCGGGCCTCAGTGGTCTGCCGATGGCGATCTGAGGGTTTAAATCAGCGAGGTTCTGGAGATAACCCATCACTCGTTGGGTCAAACGCTCTTGAGCGATGACATACTGGGCAAGGTTGGCCAGTAATGGGTCTCTCTCGATTCATCCACCAGGAAAAGATGTTACTTCTCCAGGTGCTGCACGACTCGGGAAGTAATAATACCCTTGTTCGCTGGCATAGGGTACCGCGAATCGAAGGCGAGCAAGCGCTTCGTATGCATCAGCTTCTATGGCCATTTGCGGAGTCGACATAGATTTCCCCACGAACGAGACTTCCGTTGGGTCTTGGTTTGGGTTCTTGGGAGGATGTGCACCACTGCCCAATATTTCGAGGTGGATGGGGTGATCCTCGACTTGAGCAACTCATCTTGGGGTGGAAGGATAGAACTCATGGTACCGGTGGTAAAGTCCCACAATATTTTAACAAAACTACAGGGTGGCATCCGGGGTCCTCGAGATAAATACTAGGGCTTGGCATGGCAAAGAAATGGTCGTGAGTGTTGTGCACAAGGTGAGGGTACTGGTAAGGTCAGGGGTGGCCTTTTATATAGCATTGGGGCTGGGTTATTTACAGCGGTGAGGGCAATCAATTTGTCGGTCTTTGCTCTATGGGGTCGGGGTCTATGCTCTGAGATACACATATCCCACAAAAGTGATGTATTACTGTGGGTATCGTCGGGGTGGTTTTTGGTATCTGTGCGTGGTATTAAAATCGTAACCGCACGCCAACATACTTATGCATGGCTATATTCAAAATAGAGGCACACAAGCAGGCTGCATTAATTATGGCGATACAGGATTACATCATTACAGGGCGTGGACATACTGAGACTCGGTACTACTCGAGTGACTTAGTCTACCTCGTCTATATCTAAGTGGGCGTGCCTTGTGGACGTCGAGGCTTCTCCACGGGTTTCACCGTCGGTATTAGCTGGAGGGGGTTGAGGGGCTGCAGGGTCGGGGTAGCGATGATGACTATCGCGGGGGTTGTTGACCACAATCCCGTTGGAGCGTGTTCCCAAAAGGCGACGAATCACTTCTGGGGACACCAAAGTACTTTGGTCGATGGCTGGGGCAGATCTCAGGGACTCGATCGGTTGTCCGAACAGCACGACTGGGTTGTCGGCGTCGGGCTCATCTTCTCCTCTTGTTGGGGCTCGGCGAACCAGTTCTCCATGAGTTGCGATTAGATCAAGGGTGATTTGATCGAACAGTTCCTCTAGTGCACTTACATAGTGCACCAGATGTAACAATGCAGGATCCGTCTCGTGATCTCCGTTGGCAAGCTGGGGTGGCTTACCATACCCGTCACGGCTGGGGTAGTAGTAGAACGAGCGACAGTTAACTCTGGGCGACAAGTGCCGGAGTTGAACTATAGCCTCTCGAGCAGCTAGTTGGATGGCTTGTGGCTCAAAGGAAGTTGTCCTTCCGATGAACCTGTAGGGGCGTTCTGGTGATAGACCCCTACCATAGATGTGCACGGTAGCCCAGAATTGACGGCTCTCACCGGTCATGGGTCCTTGGTACACAACATATTCTGGGGGCTCTTCTAATAAATAGGCATGGCGGGTGAGGTTTGCGAGCACGGTCACAAAACCTCCAAGGTTGGTTTCTGTGGTCTCATTGTGCACGATGGGTCCAGGCATTATATCTCGGTTTGGGGAAGAGGCTGTGTTGTGCTGAGTTGTGGCTAGCGTGCCCTTTTTATAGAAAAAGAGGACGGAGTCTTCCTTCGCACGCTTGCGAATGAGACACTTTAGGTGTCGGTCACTGGCGCGTGATCGACAAGCTAGGCTGATTGGTTGGGCACCGACTGCCAAAAGGTGTCGGGTCACTGTGTGGCTATCTTACATGAGAAGCTTGGCTGGGGTTAGGTTAAGGTCTGGTGGGTCGGTTAACCTAGGTTTTTCGACCTGGCTAAGATAGGATTAGCCAATGGTCAGCCTGGCTCTGATACCAAGGTTGTCAGGACCGGATTTTCGGGATATCAATTTCCCAGAAAATGGCCCTTGTGCTCACCAGCCCCAGGATTACTGTTAGCTGATGAGACACCAACTTGATACAGAAACTCCAAGCAAAATACAAAATATGTACTACAAGACCATCCTGGCCTATGAGTACAACAATTGGTTTCTAGTGGTTGAGGGCGGAAGCGGTTTGTGGTTCATCAGCGTCTATGGGACTCCATTTCCCACAGGAACAGCTGACCTGGATAACTCCTATCTGCGGGGCTGTTATCACCATTGCGTAGGTTCCTGGGCTGTCAGCGCAACGCTCCTCTCCAAGCAAGAAATCTGACCAAGACAATAGCCAGGGACAAGCCAGTGAGTACTTTTGAATGTACTCGCAAACATTATGAGCACAGGTATAATATAACAAATGATAATCATGCACCGAAATATTCTATGATCACAACGTCAGTCACAAAATAAAATCTATGATGCACGCAAGCAGGTTATTCATATACAACAAGAATATGCCATAATGGAGTAGAAATAAAATGCACCGATCGGGCGTCTGAAGCGATGCCTCGAAGGGATGAACATATAAATCATGCCTCAGTCGGGCGTCTAAGCGACACCACATAAAGGCTTATAAATAATTTAAAGAACAAGCATGCCACAGTCGGGCGTCTGTGCGACACCACATAAAGGGCTTATAGAGCAAATAAATAACAAGCATGCCACAGTCGGGCGTCTATACGACGCCACATAAAGGGCTTATAAATAAAAGAAATAACAAGTGTGCCATAGTCGGGCGTCTGTGCGACGCCACATAAAGGGCTTATAAAAGAAAACTCATAGTGTGTATCCGTAGGTAGTACCGCCCGAGGGATACTCAATAATTCAAATTATATAAATGGTTAGTCCATAATAATAGTAATCATAATCATCATATGTCACAGGTCATAATCAATGTTCTGGTTTAGCAGTTTTCCTCCGAAGACCGACACTAAGATCGACACTTGACCCATCCCAAACTGTAGTCCTTAACCATGGACACAGCTATTCAAATAGAGGTTTAATCTCTGAAGAGGGTTTACTCTTTACCCACGGGTAACGGATTCCTTTAGTCCATCAGAACTAATTCCGTCTACGGTCTTTTAATTGAAAACACAACTAACCGCACACACCAGCCTAACTCACCGGTGTCTGGAATCACCCATGACACCCGTTAAGCAAAACTCTAATTGGGGAGGCTACAACCTCGATTAGCATGGGATCACAAAATTTATAACGCGCGCCACCTAGGGGAGTTACCCGCTCGGCTCCAACCGAAAACACCCATGCCCCCCGGACCAGGTGGCATGCCTACCGGATGCAACCGGTATCTTCCACCATGGCCTCTCTGTACGGTGTGTGCTAGGGAAGGGGTTGACAACTTACTGAACCGTACCCTACCTATGGCAGGGACAAGTGGTAGTACGAAACAAGTATGGGGGTTTCTTTGGAACAAGACTCGATCTATGGTCGACTCAGAGGTTAAAGCATTACCGCATGATAAGCATAGGAAGTATATTTCATACCAATCAGACAGAATCACCGCTCATCGTACCTCACCATGCCTTACCGGACATAACCGTCCCGACGAAGAAATAGGGACAAGCTCGTGTCTACCCGAGACATAGACTTTCCCGGATTCCTTCCGGTATGCATGAAGGGCATACGAGGGTAATTACTATCACAACGTATCAAACTCCAATAGCACGGAATCATCAATATGCACTTGTGAGTATGTTCATATCATCACATAAAATAACGAAAACTCCGAGACAAGGGGTGTTGTAACCGTATCAAACAACACACGACAATATTATGCCAGGGTTCAGAATGCTTGCCTTCAAGTTGTGGAGAGGCAGGTTGCATTCCAAAACTTCTGAAAATTTTCTTCTCTCTCCAAAAATCCTATTTTGAGAAAATTCAAATTAACACATAATTTTAAAACAGTACAAAAACGTTGTCTGGAAAATTTTCTAATAAACATGAAAATAAACTAGACCAAATTTGAGAAACAACATAAAAAGAATCAAATCATTTGGACTTATATTTAAAAAGTTATATCCAGTCAAAGTTTAGTCAAAATACTGTTTAAAAAACGTTTTGAATAAAAACACGTAGGAGACGTACTCTGGGTTTACGCCTCCACTTACGCCAGCGTGGATCGGCTCGTGGGTCACTTACAGTGGGTACCTTGGGCCCACTGGTTAGGTTTGAACAGTCGCCGCGCCTCCCCCTCCTCTGGCCGAACAGAGGCGGGGCTCCGGCGATTGACGCCGGCGAACGGCGGCTCACCACTGGGTTCCGAGGGCAGGGATGGATCCGCCAGTCCAAGGCGGTCCTCCCAGTGGTCGCTAGGTTGGCGGGGGTGGAGGGGATCGCCGGAGGCGAGCTCCGCGGCAGAGGTGGCTTCGGGAGGATTGGGGCTTCGCGCTACGGTGGCTCCCCGTCGAAGCTGAGGGGTTGGGCGGCTCTGCAAGATCGAGGGGAAGAGGATGGGAGCACTGGATGGACGGGAGGGGCTCTACTTGCGACGAACAGGACCGAAGGGCAGCGGCGGCCGAAATGGCCGGAGACGTGGAAGACGGCCTCCCCCCGTCGATGGCTGGCTAGGGGAGCATCAGAGGGATGGCCTGAGGTTGTCTGGGGTTTGGAGAGCCTCGGGGGTCCCTATTTATAGGCGGCCAAGGTCGGTTCCGACGGCGGCCGTGGATAAGAACAGTGAACCCCCGTTCTGTAGCTTGCAGGGCGACGTGGCGGCGACGGGCGCTAGCAGACGGCTCGTGGATGAGCTCGAGCTGCTCCAGAGGGTAGCTGGCGCACGCGTATGGCTTGGGCGGCATCGTCCATGGCAGGGGCCGGCCGGGCGGCAGTGGTGGCTTGCGGCGGTGGTGCTGTAGGGCGCCAGGAGGGGCCAGGGCGGCTCTGCGACGAGGAAGGGGTCGGGCGCGTATGTGGCGAATGGCCAAGGATCAGAACGGGTGCGGGGGAGGGCGGCAGCGAGACGCGGTGGCTCGGTCTTGTGGCGATGCAAAACAGCGCTCTGGGCGCGCCCGAGCACGCCAGTGCTCGGCGTAATGTAATGTCGTCGCGTGCTAGAGGGCGTGGGTGAGGCTGGGGGTTAACAGGCCTATGTTAGAGTTTGCTAGGAGCTTAGTGGACAAGTTTGTTGGGTCAGAGGATCAAACTCACAATGCAAACTAAAAATCATGCCAGATCTGGCTATGCACACAAAGTGCTCGACAGAATGTCATGGGCATCTAGGCATCTCTTGGGGTGGACAAAGACTCCAGATCCTAGTCTCTTTAGATGATGAAGAGGTTGGCAAGATTAGTTTGGCAAAAAAAACTTGTTAGTGCAAGTTTTTGAGAAAACCAATTCTGGACAGCAAGTAAAGGGCATAGTTTCATGGACCAAAAATATTCCAATGGGTCCATTCTCCTGGACTTAAGGGTTTGGTAGGGAAGACTATAAGCAGGAAAAAGCTCATGGGCACTAGAGCAAAATAAATTAGGGTTGCAGTAGAAAAAGCCAATCTGGTCCAGAGAGCAGAAGAGGATGATTTGCTCAAATTTTTCAAAGAACACCAGTGGGTTTTTGCATAAAGTTGAATTATATACTCCTACTAACATCCCCTAATTTTGGTGGCAATTTTAAAGAAATAATTAAATAGGTTGTAGTGCAATTTACAATCTGGACCAGATTTGAAAACTTGGGGGTAAAGCTCGAAATTTTCAAATGACTAAAAGAAATCTTAGCCCAAAAGTGTTGTGGGATCATCACACGACATCCCCAAATTTTGGTGGGGATTTTAAATAAGTATTTGAAAGGGTTGTAGTGCAAATGGGACCCTAAAAACTTATGAAAAAACATTTTTAAAGAAATATGGCTCAGGGAAAATGATTATATAAATAATTCCATTGATAAAAGAAATGTTTTTCTGAGAGAGTATACAAGTCCAATAATATTTTTGGAAAGTTTTCACTTGGGGTAAAAACTCCACAATATTAAAGAAAAGAGGGGTTCTGAAATCAAAAGAAAATCCAGAAACTAGAAATTTTTATCTCCTGGCAAAATTTTAATAAACAAATCATGGTTAAATTTTTGGGGTGTTACACTCCAGCCGTGAAACCCCACCCTCCTCCGTCCGCCACTCCACCGCTTCCCAGCCAGAGCCTCTTCCCTGACGACGTTGCCCATCGCTACAGCCCAACGTCCCTCATCCACCTCCCCGGATGAGGATCCATCGTCGATTTTTCGTCCCACTGGTCCAGCCACCCCGTCCTCCACCTCCAAGGAGCTGTTCCGATGATCGCCTCGTCTATCGCGACTGATCCGTCCCCATAGTGCCGCCTTAACCTGCTCCACCGGAACCGCAGCATCCTCACCGCCTCCTCGGAGGATGCCGAGGCCTACTCGGTGCCACCAAAGAGGTTGTACACTCATCACATCACACCTTCTCCTTAACTCGACCTCCTGACACCGACGGTGCTCTATCCTGCACCCCCCTAGCGCGGCTACCTCGAAGCCGGCGCCGCGGGCGACATCTCCACGACGGATCTCCCCCAGTGCAAGGCCCCTTCGTCTGCGGCATCCATAACAGCCGGATCTGCTACTGCTCCGGCTCTCGCTCGCTCGCTCATGTTGCTGCTCTGCTCTCCCCCTCGCTCGTGCAGCTGCTCTGCTCTTGCTCTCGCTCACGCTTTTGATGCTGGTACATGGACTGCTGCAGCTACATGAGTTGCTGCTCTGGCTCTAGTTGCGCTGGTCCTCCAAGCGCTGCTGCTCCGGCTGCTATCTTCTACTGTGTTCCCCGTCGACCGCCTACTGATTTAGATCATTGTTTCTCTACTACTAGTGCTCGAGTGACCTAAACTACATGTGAAGTGCCTCTCTGCTACCAATGCGTTTAGTTTCGACAGTAACGTTTAGATTCCATAGTAAATTTCACTTTCGATAGTTAAGTTCAGAGTCAACATTTTTTACCTCATCTGTTGTAGTCAGGTGTTTTTTGGTGATGTAAATTTTACATCTATCACTTTTTGGTAATGTATTTTACATCATCTATTGGAGATGCTATTAGAATCCCACTTGAGATTGACAATGTCCGTCTTGTATTGCTTCAGCCTCGACGTCTTACGGCTCGCCAGAGCTGCTCCAACGACGGAACCATCCATCACAACAGAGAAGTGCCCTAGACGCTGTCTACAAATTCCTCAGATCTTCCTCCACACCTTCGACAGCCACCTCTGTCGCAACTTCTTCAACAACCAACCCAATGATGCTGAGGTCGACACGGCTATGGCAAAGAGGTTGAACACTTGTCGCATCACTTATTACTCTACATACATGTCGATCCATTAGGGCTATTTTGGTTCAAAGGAAAAAGTGAAGGAAAAACATAGCAATAGGAATTTTTCCTATGGCACTCTACTATTCAATTATTCATGCATTTTGTTGAAAGGAAGGGAGCAAAAAATCCATCTGGACCTACTTTTCAAAATCCTATGCATGAAAACAAGACGAAGTGCATTAGTGGCAGAATAACATTCTAACTATAGATGCTTTCATATGGTTTCACTTTAATTTGGCCATGTTTCTTTGCATTCCCGTGTTCTTCCAATTCCTGTGAACCAAACACCCAAGTTGACAGAAATCCTGTGTTTACAAATGCTCTGTTTCCCACGTGCATTCCTATCCTATTCCGCTGTTTTTCCTATCCCTGTGTTTTTAGAATCCTGCAAGCCAAAGGAGTCCTTACAGAATTACGTCAGTTATAGGTAGGTGTCGAAGAAAACTTTGTGTGGTTTGTCTTGCTCCTGCCGTGACGTCGTCCACCTCACCTGAGCTGCTCCATCGACAAAAGCATCCACCAAACTAGACATCATGACTCCTGACCATCTTTCGCCGCCTTAGATCTCCTTCCCTGCCACTGACACCCACCGCAACTGCATCACCATCATCGACTCTGCTTATGTTATGTACTGCTTAATATTACCTGCTACTTTATCATCCTGTTCACCTCTTAGACTCCAAGTTAGGTCCAAATTAATGTTCGAAATTGAGTTTTAAAATTACTTGTGTGGCACATATCGATGCAGCAATGAATAGTATCTCTGTCTATTATCTGGTTCACCTAGGGTATGCCTACGTTGTTCATCTTGGGTGGGAAACAAACAGTAAAGCAGTCATCATCTGTCTTTATATTAAATTAAAGCTATCATCAGCCTGCTATCATTATTTTTGGATCCTCCACTGGTTGTTACCATCAGTCTAGATTTCTGCATGCTCTCCTTACATAATATCACTATATTTTTTTCGTATGCATGTCAGATATTGTACACAGTCATGCTGAACATGTAGAGAAAAAGAGAAGAGTTTTGCGCGGCAATACAATGTCATGTAGACATTGCTCCCTGGTGGGTTCAATGGCAAACCCTCCCCCCTCTCCAGATTGTAATCCAGAGGAAGATATACATTACGAGGCGGATTCGCATACCTGACTAACCACTCCTATTTACCCCCCAAGGTGTTTTCTCTAACTTGGCATGATGATGTTGGTCATATCATGCATATGTTGCCTTGAAGTGCCTACTTTCGACATCATATATGTCATCTTCTTAGTTTAGACATGATCTGTAATGCCACCTGTTTAGTTTCTATACAATATATGGGCATTATGCAGTCTCATCTCTTTTAGCCAGCCATAATATATATGAAATATGCAATGCCATCCTGTTTAACCATGCATCATATATTTGAATGATATCTTGCCCATCCTTTTCTTCATTACATTTCCATTTGTCGACAATGTTTATACATTAAACTACTCTTCCGGTGAATCAACCATTTGAGTGGGTGATGGAAAAATCTGGAGTGAAAACAAGGTCTTCAGAGCAGACAGTGCTACCTGTCGAAGCAGATATCTTGCTGGGTCCCGATAGCTCCTTAGAGATGGATTCAGAGACAGATGCCAGTCCTATTCCCCCACCGAGGTGTATGCTCTAACTTGGCACAGTTATACTGCTCATAACATGCATATGGTGTCTTGCATTGCATAGTTTAGACATCATATACACAATATTTAACACCATGTTCTTAGTTCAGACATCACATATGCGAATGCCCTCTACTTAGCATATAAATAGCATATGTGAATTAAATCATGCGATCCTGATTACTTAGATAACATGTATGTGAATTATATCATGCGAACATGTTTACTAAAGACATCATATAATTATCTCATGCCAACCTGTTTAGTTAGTCATCATATCTTTGAAATATGTCATGCTATGCTATCCAGTTTATATAGACATCATATATGTGAAATTATGTCATGCTATCCTTTTTAGTTAAACAATATACATGGCAACTATTTCAGGCCCTCTTTTTTCCACACTATTTATTGCATATGTCTCTCATACAAGGTCTGCACATTCAACTATGTTTCCTGTTTATCATCCATTTGAATTGGAGTGGGCGATGGCAGTATCTAGCAGAGTAAAAACACGGTCTTCAAATAAAACATTGCTACCTCTTGGTGGAGATAGCACCCCGATTGTACATGCACGAGAACTAGCCCTACCACACGTAACCTGCACTCTGATTGTACCCCTCATGCGATGGACAGAGAACCAACTTCACCCAATCTAACCCCAACCCCAAAGCAGATAGTAACCCGATTCTGTTGACACACACCATCTCCACCATGAGCTCCTAAACAAGAGCAGTTAGTAAGGCAGCTCCAGTACCCAAAGCGCCAAGATTACCACGGCGAACCCCACCTCCACCAGTTAGTACACCTATTCCTGTGGAGGAAGCACAACCAGCCATTCATAGTTTAGCATCTATCGCATTTGAAGTTGTTAAATCCTATGTGTGTATCTTCCCATCATGGAAATATTAGATCGAAGATGAAGGAAAATGCCAGTTGCAGGTGTTCGTCCAGGAGTTATGTGTAAGTAATGTTATTCATGGCAATTACTTTGCCTTGTCCCATACATTATACCCCCATGATGGTTATAATACATCAAATTTTCCCATTTTTCTCTATAGAGAAGGACCGTTTGGAAACTCAAGATGAGGTAACCTGTGCTAATACATCTACTATCTTCAAGAATGCTTGGTGGCAGTATCGGAATTAGCTGAAGAAAACATACTTCATTGGCAAAGAAACTCATCAAATTCCCTTGTCGGATTTCGGGTTCCGGCAGACCCTTGAGGTTCGAACTTTGGGGTGCGCACAGTGATCTTTCCCCTACCATCTCACGCGTTAGTGGTTTGCAAGGGATCTAAACAAGGAACGATGAATAGCACGAGAGACGCGAGATTTATACTGGTTCGGGCCACCGTTGTGCTGTAATACACTACTCCAGTATGTGGTGTGGTGGATTGCCTCCGGGGCTGATGAAGAACAGTACAAAGGAAGAACAGCCTCGCGAGGGGCTGTTCTTGAGCTGGTGCGATGGACTGCTTGGGTGAGTCCAGTCGCTTCTCTCTCTCTCTCTCTCTCTCTGGTAGGTTAGACCCGTTCCCTCTCTCTGTGGTGGCTAGTCCTATTTATAGATGGAGGCCCTGGGCCTCTTCCCAAATAATGAGCGGGAAGGGCGCCAACAATTGGCCATTTTGAAGCGGAACATCTAGTACACTCCTGACTAAAGTTGGTCTTCGGCTGCCAAAGGCCACAGCGGTGGCGCCATCCTGGCTCCACGATGACCTCCGTCCTGCCGCTCCGCTGGTCTTGGTCTTGTTGCACCGAAGCGGTAACCTTTGCCTGATGCCTTGGCCTGTGCTTGCCTCCTTTGCACCAAAGGGGAAACGAGGACACTGCGCAGGCTGGTGCCCGCCTGGCGCCCGCCTGGTCTCGATCGTCATGGCTTGCGTCACGGGGCACCCTCGTGAGGTACCCTGCCTTGATCTCTCCGTCTCCTCGTGAGCCTGCCTGACGAGGCTGCTCCTGAGGAAGGTTCCCGTCGTCCGCCCCACGAGGCTTGGCCCCTCGCGAGGGTCTTGGGCTTGAGCTGATGAAGCTGGGCTGCGCTGGGCCCCCACTTGAGCCATGCCGCAGGCCGCAGGCAGGCAAGTCTGGGGACCCCCGTTCCCAGAACGCCGGCAGTAGCCCCCGGGCCCAAGGCGCGCCCGGACTTGGCTTAGCAGAGAAACGAAGGGGCAAGTGCGAAGCACCACGGGCCCCAACAGCCTGTGGCCTCAGGCGCCGCGTGGCGATTGATTGAACTTGGGCGTCTCCGCTTCCCCATGATCCCTCGGCAACCGCATGACTTGACAAGTCCCTGCATGCAGAAATGGGTCATGATTACCTGTGATCGTGGAGGCCGATGGTTGGCCTCCTCCAGCTATAAGTATGGAACGGCGCAAGCCCTTCCTGTCCATCCCCTCTTGCTACTCCTTTCTCTCCATGGCTCCGTCGAAGAGGTTCTTGGCCGCGGAGAAGGGAAAGGCCCGCCAGGTAGGGCCAGACTCTCCCCCGGCCAAGCGCGGCCGAGGCCGTCCTCACAAGCATCTTGTGGCTCCCGTAGCGGCTTCCCGTGGTCATGGAAGCTATCCCCTGCGCGGCAATGGGCGCCAGGTTGTCGATGGGGGCGCGCCGTGACTCCGCGGCCCCCTAGGCCGCGCTTCCACTGTGCGGAGGTGCTGCCGGAGTTTGTCGTGTGGCCGTTGGAGCCGACCAGCACCTGGCTCCAGATTCCCCGCTTCTTTGTAGGTGAACTTCCGGCCGGCGCTCCGGGCGGCCTCTGGCTTCAGGCAGACGGTTGTTGCAGCAGGGCATCCTGGGCTTCGCTAGAGGTCTCCGTCGCCGGGAATGCGGCCCTGACCCGCGGCTGGCCAACATTTGCCCGCGCGCGTGGCCTGAGCCGGCGGTGCACCCTGCACTTCAAGTTCGACGGCGACGCCACCCTCTATGTGAGGGTGTTCAGAGAAGATGGTCTCCGTGCCGGGTGCTGCCCCGAAGACGATGGCCGCGGCCGTGTACCCAGCCCCGGCGATGATCGGGATGAAGATGACAGCAGGCGCGTGGTCGACGGCGCTCGGGGCTCGTCGAGCTTCAGCGGCTCTCCTTCGGACAGCAGCTCCTCCAGCGGTGGCCGCGACCAGCCTCCGTGTCGTCGTGCCCGCTTGGAGGGAGGTAGCGGGTCAGCCCGCCGTCGCGCCTCGGTGAAGCGCGAGGAGGAGTCTGACTGAGCTCCGGAGGCAGTACGAGCCTTCATCGCGACTTGGTGCCGAGCAAGTCGTGCCTATTTTGTTTTTCTCCCTTCCCTGCGCAAAGAGAAAGTAGTGTAGGGCCCCGTGGGGGCGTGCTGAACTGTTGCTATTAATTATCATGTTGTTTCCGCTATTTCCGAGATGTGCTTTTGTGCCGCATGCCCGCGTGCAGGAATTACTTAGCTCAGGGGGTCCTGTCGCGGTCTTCGTTTCCCGAGGCCGAGGCCTCGCCACACGCTTCATGTCCTACAAGGATTAGTCAGGAGGGGTAGCTTCTGGTCTTAGTTGTGGAGCCAACTGACCCAGGTCCTGTGTTCGCATCGCGACACCCGTGGGGCACGGACTGGGAGGGGTGCTCCCATAGTGGACCTGGATAGGAAAGCTTCAAACGACAGGGGCAGAAAACACTCGCGAGGGTGCCTGCGTTGCTCCCTCGCAAGACTTGCGCGAGAGAAAATGAGTCAAGTGAGCGGAAAAGACAAAGAGTCACAAGCTAAGGACAGCAACAACTTCAATAAAACTTCAAATAGGAACGAACAAGCCAACTGCAGAAAGCAAATGAAAAAGCCGCGCCCGGCGCCTAATCTAGTCTTCGACGTCTTCTCACCAGCGCGGAGCTAAGTGCTGCCACTGGGCATGGGCTGGAGCCCCCGAGGCCCGAGGGCGGCTCTCCGAAGACTCCTGGGCGTGTATTATGTGAGAGTGTCATGGGTGGCGAGCTTCATAGGCATTGGCCTTCTTCACAGGCTCCGGGCCTTTCTCGGGGAAATGAGCTTCACAGGCGTTGGCCTTCTTCACAGGCTCCAGGCCTTTCTCGGGGAAATGAGCTTCACAGGCGTTGGCCTTCTTCACAGGCTCCGGGCCTTTTTACAGGCTCTGGGCCTTTCTTCAAGGGTAGAACTTCCGAAGATGCTGGATGTTCCACGTGTTTGGATGGGCACCCCCTCCTGAGTCTCCAAGCGTGCGGAGCCGGGCCTGGAAACATGAACAACCTTGAACAGGCCCTCCCACATGGGAGAAAGCTTATGCAACCCTTCCCTGGAGAGGACCCGTCTGAGCACGAGGTCCCCTACCTCAAGAGTCCTGGGGCGGATGTTGTGGCAGTGGTATCGTTGCAGCGCCTGTTGATACCTTGCCGCTGCATGCTGACCTCTCGACGATGTTCCTCCCCCAGCACGAGATCCGTCCCCCGCATGGCGTCCTGCTGCGCCTCGTCGAACGCTAGGACCCGTGCGAAGCGATGCTTGACCTCGTGAGGGAGGACGGCTTCTGCACCGTAGACGAGGAAGAACGGGGTCTCGCCAGTTGGCTTGGCCGCGGTCGTGCAGATGGACCACATCACAGACTGGAGCTCGTCGTGCCAGCCCCTGCCGCAGGCCTCCAGCTTCTTCTTGAAGGTCCTGGTTTTGAGGCCCTTCAGGACCTCCGTGTTGGCTCGCTCGCCTTGGTCGTTACTCCGGGGGTGCGCCACCGAAGCGTAGCATATCTGCGTTCCAAGGTTAGCACAGTATGTTTTGAAGAGATTGCCGGCGAACTGCGAACCGTTGTCGGTGATGATGCGGTTAGGCACCCCAAACCGGCTCACGAGGCCCCTGATGAACTTGACCGCAGAGCCCGCTGGGATGGTGCGGACAGCTTCCACCTCAGCCCACTTGGTGAACTTGTCCACGGCGACGTAGAGGTAGCGATAGCCCCCTGGCGCCCGAGGGAACAGGCCTAGAATGTCCAGCCCCCAAACTGCGAATGGCCATGAGAGGGGTATAGTTTGCAGACCTCCCACCGGCCGATGGATCTGCTTGGCGTGAAATTGACAGGCCTCGCAAGCCTTTACCAGCTCATGGCGTCGAAAGTCTTTGTGGGCCAGTAGAACCCGCTGCGGAACGCCTTGCCAACGAGGGTTCGTGACGATGAGTGATGCCCACAGTCTCCGCCGTGTATGTCTTCGAGCAATTCCTTCCCTTGCTCTCTGGAAATGCAACGTAGGGACACGTCATTCGGTCGCCTCCGGTAAAGCTCTCCATCCCTGATGCAGTAGGCCGTGGCTTGCCACGCCACACGCTCCGCCTCCTCCTCCTTCTCTGGCAGGGTCCCCCGCGTCAAGTAGCTCTTGAGCTCTGTGATCCAGCACCCTTCCTGAGGCTCCAACGCTAGGAGCAGGCATGCCCCTGAGGCTGGGCCGCAGACCGGGGCTCCCGTGGCAGACGGCTGGGGGATCTCCTCCCGAGGTTGCGCCGCGCTTGATAGTGATGGTGCCGCTGAGGGCCTGAAGAGTCGCTCTTCGAAGACGCCAGGCTCCTGAGGCAGCCGCCTGGACGCCCTCTTGGCGATGTCATCTGCCTCTTGATTGGTGCCGCGAGGCACATGTTGTAGCTCCAGCCCCCAGAACTGTTTCTCCATCCTACGAACCTCCACGAGGTAGGCTTCCATGTGCTCGTCCTTCGGCTCGTATATCTTGTTGGAGAAATTGACGAGGAGTTGCGAATCGCCCTTGATGATGAGGCGCTTTACCCACTACTAGGAAAAGGCATGCTAGTGGTACACCAGTTTTGCCTACTAATGGCGCACCATTGGTGCGCCACTAGCATCACGCCATTAGAATTAAATTCTAATGGCGCACCACTGGTGCGCCATTAGTATCTGGTGTTCTAATGGCGCACCACGTGGTGTGCCATTAGTATAGCTCAGAGTGCGCCATTAGTATGCCTCCTGTAGGCCATATGTACCCATGTGCTTTGGCATACTAATGGCGCACCAAAGGTGATGTGCCATTAGTGTGATTATCACAGTGCGCCATTAGTGTCTTGTGTGGTGCGCCACTAGTATGAATATTAGGGATTTTTTTTCTTTTCTGATATTTTCACAGGTACAAAATATATTATTGGACAGAATTTAGACAACAGCACAAAGCAACAGCAGATTCATCAAATACAATAGAAGATTAGTCTCCGAATACAATTCATCATATTAGTCTCCGAATTCAAAAGACCGAACAAAGATAGAACATTACAAGTCTCGAGACCGCAAGTAGCGAGTTTGTATTCACATTACAAGTCGATATCGATCATCTAAACTACCATCACATAGAAGAGAGCTGCGGTCATCACGATGAGCATCATCATGATGAAACTGGTCTTCATCCAGTTCCTCCAACGCTCCCTCCTCTCTCCCGCTAGATAGCGGGCGTATCTAGATTCCGCCTCAGCCCTAGTGGTGTACCCTTTGTAACTGTTACCGCTGAAATGGTGAACCTGTCTTCGACACTCCTCCCAATCGTTGTAGACTCCGGGAACCTTACCCTTGTAGACGACATACGACGACATCTCTATGCACAAGCCAAACAACAGACAATACATAAGCAATATATAAGTATGCAACAAAAGGATCGGAAGAGAAAAGCAAGACATTAATAGCACGATTCATGGTCCTACTAATAAATAGCATCGATTACATCTAAGTCGAACGACTATCCAACCCAAAGAGACATACAAGTTCATTAAAGTTTAATTACAATATGAGCCAATCAATGTTTCAGAACTACACATAGCATCACTACTATCGACTCGACTCATGGGACCGGAGCGTGGATGAAGCCGCCGTCTGTCGTGATGGTCATGAAATCGCGGGCGTTATCAGCCTGCATTTGTAGCGTTGTGTCTATCTCACTATTGGATGGTTGATGCCTGAGGCAGAACTGCCCCGAGGTACGAAGGACATCTTGATGGATAATTTCCGCAAACTCTACATTTGGATCACGAAAGAATTCTTGTCCGATGTCCGCGTCTGGATTGCCGACAAGCTCGTGGCCCAATCTTTGAGATTATCTGTAGCGAAGGTGATGATGGTCCCGTCACGATCTCCCGCATGTGATGGAGGGCGTAGTAGGCATCCTTCTGACCGCCAGGCGGCTGCTTGACGCAGGAGAACTTTGTATTGTGGGCAAACACGTGCGTGCCGTACCACCAACGAGCTGGCTTGGCGAACGTGCCTCCAGATTTGGCGTAGCCGGGGAGAACATCATCAAGAACTTTCTTGATATTTGTGTAGTCTATCTTTGAGTCACGGTCCGGGTCGAAATACGTGGCCATGGAATATTTCGGGCTTAAGAGGATGAGTGTGCAATGTGTGTCACTGCACAGAACATAGAATGTTAGAAAAAAAAGAACGATCAAAATCTAAGAAATCATATGTTACGGGGCGGTGAGGGGATGACTTACTCGGGAAAGTAAGGCACGAGAAACTTATCCTTACCTGGATTTGCCAGAATGACGCCTTCGAGGTAAGAACTCATGACTTGCCGGTCCCCAGCGCTGCCCAAGATCTTGGCACGCATGTAGAAGGGGTCGACTATCACGATGTCCGGGGTCTTGTCTCTAATGATCCGCATCTCCATACTCAGCGAAAATAGGCGAACGAAGGTGTAGTGCAGCGGATGAAGGTTAAACATAGCAAAGATGTCATCAAACCGCAGGACGATCGCATTCTCGATGGCGCCATCCACAAAGCCCTTGCCCTCCGCACCTTGGCCATGAAAACCGGGTATGCCACATCATTCTCTCCGAGACGCCGCTTCTCCAAAGAAAGAACAACATCATGCAGACTCCGCATAGCACCGGTTGCAGCATTGAGCATATTTGTCGGTAGCATCGCCCTACCCGCTACATGCACCCTCCTCGAGATATCCTTAGGTGAAGGTGGCCCGTCCTGAGCACGGATCGTACTCGGTGCCTGCTGGCTCGCACCCTTGTTACTCTTGATCTTCTGTTGTAATGGGACCGAGTTCTGCTCACAGACCGCCTTCTTGAGTGTGTTGGGGCTGATAATATTTGGCACCTCGGCTATCTGAGGCTCGGCGAAGTTGGCAGCTGGAGGCGTCTCGAGAACCGAACACCCGCATTTACGCCTGCTGTAACTGGGTTTCTCCGCCGTACCAGCTAGACCGCGGTCGTCTTGGTTGGGTTCTTGAGAAAGAGGCCCACAGAATTCGCCATCGTACCCATGTTCGGCAAAGTACTTATCGACGTTGCTAAATGTACGGCCGTCTTCGTTGTTGTTGTCGTCCAGATCCTGTGCCATATGCATGTTCAGATCCTGTGTCATAGGGATGTCCGGCATGTCTGGTAGCGTTGCGGCGGTCTTGCCATGGCTTGGCGCCGGCACGATTGGCGGTGTTGTCTTTGGGGTGGTGTCCCCCGCCCCCAAACGAATCTGGCTCTTCGCCAGCGAGGCCAGCTTAGGCAGGTCTTGAGGGTCATCGATCATCTTCGTCGGCCCCGCGGTCGAATCGGAGGTAACAACTCGTCGCCTTTGGCAGCACCGAACCAGTTGAACCCTATACGGTGGGTGGCATCGGTTTACCGTGGAACACGGGGTTGCCCGGTTGAATGATTATGCCCTTGGCGACATCGACCAACTCGTCGTTCACGAAGTGCAGGAGAGTGCACGGAACGTCGGCGGCACCCTGCGAAAACATGTAGGGCGTCAGGGATGCCCAGTGAAAGGAAAAAGGAGATGAAGTCCTCGGCCGAGAGGCTTAATTAGTTACCGTGATGATGGCGTCGAGCTAGGCTAATGTCGAGGCACCGCCAACGGCGGGCGTGCAACTGACGGAGGGGCCGCTTGCTGGCGAGGTGCCGGCCGGCATACACCCGGGTGCATTAAGCTCCAATGCCGGCCGTGCCGGCGTCGGAGACACCAATACCGCCGACGCCGGAGACACCAATGGCGCCGCCAGAGACACCAATGGCGCCGCCTGCGCGTTGTGCGAGTTGCTGGCCATGAAGCTGGGAATCGGGGCGGCCCATGTTGGCCACCCGCAATCCACGTCGTCAGCCCATGAATCAAGGTAGGCATAATGCCGGTGAGCGTCGATCCTAGTTGTTGGTGCACTTTCTCTTGGACAATCTCCGGAATCCGCGCCACTTGTGCCTTGAGTTCTTGAACTTCGTGCGACTGGCTTTCCGAGCTGGTCTTTTTCTCCTTTCACCCACCAGCGGTATAGTATGACGACCATTTTGTGGACAAGCCTTTGCCGGCCACACGACCAGCTGACGACGGCTTACTGAGCTTATCCTTGTTTTTCATTACGTTCAACGCCCTATTTAGAGTGCTGTGCCAAGCAGGGGTGCTCTGAGACGACCCCGCCCTACTACTTTCAGTCTCCTTCGCCAGAACAAGCTCAAGCGCCCTGGTCTTCGGATCCATGGTAAGCTCCTTTGTTATCGGGTCCTCCTTGTACCGGGCCCTGACATAGTTCCTGGTCTGCTTGTCACTGCTATATTTCTCGAAGCGGGGCGGTAGGCCTTGCTCGGCACGCTCCGCGTCCTCCTTGTCCCATATAGGCTCCGCCACTCTGTAACCACCGGGACCGAGTTTGTGTTCCCCTAAGTTCAACTCCCGCATTTCTTTCCCCCACTGACTTGATTCGGAGGTTGCACTGCTCTCGCACTTGATCTTGAACTCCTTGTAGTCCTCTTCGCTGATCGAAGGATTTTTCGCCTTGATCTTGTCATAACTATCACCTTTCTCAATCATTCTCTTTACCGCGCTTCCGTGCTCATCCTCGTGAGGGCGGCACTGTTCACTTTATTCCCTGAGAGGCGTGTGTTTTCAAATTCAGCGGGGAGCTTGTATCGTTCGTGCAGCTTCGTGAAGAGGAGGTTGCGCAAATTCCCTCGGTCCTTATGCCTAAGGTTCTCGGTGTTGATCGAGACGGTGCTCCGGAGAATGCACCCGAGCTGAACCGAGTACCCCTTGACTATATGTTTGGGATCCGTTGGATGCCCGTCAGAGTCCACTTGAGTAAATTCCTCCTTGACGGTGCGGAGCGCATTCAGGCGCCGGTCCTTCTGTTGCTTCTTCGATTGGCTGCCATCTGTGTGTGCGCCGCCACCATCAATGGTGGCATCCTCAGCGGCACCATCAGTGGTGGCATCCTCGGCGGCACCATCAGTAATGTCATCCCCGACGCCACTAGGGGTTGTGTAGTCAGGATCGGTGTCTTCCGCGGCGTCCTCATAGCGGTGCGGTTGTTCGTCCATCTCCTGGGACAGCTCCCAGAATTGCTTGCCACCCGACCGCCGGCCTCATCGTTGTGGGCCATGTTTCGCTCTAAATAGGAAAAAGGTTTGGTCAAAAAGTTGGTTATAGTCAAGGAACAAGATCATGGTCTCATCATTTAGGGTTTGTCGACACCGAGGCATCCTAAAAGCTAAGCTTTATCATTTAGGGTTTGTCGACGCCGAGCCATCCTAAAAGCTAAATGCTAAGTTAAGTTTTCATCATTTAGGGTTTATCGATGCCGAGGCACCCTAGGTTGGGCCTAATCACTTGGCACTAATCACTTGGCTCTGTTGCCACCTATGGTTTAATGCAGCAAGAATAAAGGCGATTGATCCCATCTTGAACTAAGTACTAAGATACCCGGCCCATGCATTCAGTATCAAGTACCCCATATGTCCGATTTTTAGCAAAGTCATGCTAAAATTCAAGGAAAATTTCAGCATGACCTTTGCTGAAAATAGGACATATGGAGTACCGAATTCTTTGGAACGGAAGTTAATCGACATTCCGCAAACTCAAGGGCCTCTCGGGTACCTGCAAAATCATTATCCCAGCGTAATGAAGTCACCAATGGGTCATTTCAGAAGATCACAAGTAGCATCATCACAAGTACAACATCATCACAAGTACAGAACATCGGCTAGTGAATACGGGCATAACAAAGAAGAAAACTGACTTTGTTAATGAACAAAGGGCTAAAGATATATAAAACTCCATTGCAAATGTGCCATGTCAATAAAACGACTCATGGAAGTAAACTACTATATATTTTTATGACAAAATACATCACTATCAGGGCACATTATGGCCATTTTCTTACATGATGCTAACTGTACCTAACTGAATATTTTGACAGTAGCTCAAGTTTTTGACTCCTCACCGTCGGTCGCCTGCAACACTTTTTATGCTAGCAGCTCAAGTTTGTGCCATTGGAGCAAATAAGCAGGAACCAACATATGTAAGGTTTCAACAAGACTCATCATCAGTATATATAAGCTCTATATTATATGATGTATTGAAGAACTTGAGCAAAAAAATATAAATAGGAACATATTTCTCACCTTGGATGTGTTCTTTCTTTGCTGCTGCTTTCGAACTTCACTTCCTTTACCTCCTCGGAAACCTGAAATATGCAGATGTTAGAAAGGTTCTAATTTGTATATGATGATTCTATCAGCAGCAACCGATTTTTCTCATGCATTAAATTGGGCAGGAATTTCTGAAGCTGGATAACACTAGGTTCCAGACAACAAACAAGACTCTGACATCTAAATTCCAAAGGGGGAAAGTGGAAGAGTGAGACTGAAATGATGTTTCCCTTGTGGTTAGATTTTGGAAGGGGGCAGCATTCACAAGTCAAGGCATGTGCAGCATATCTCATCATTTTGTCTTAACTATTACAGTATCTGCCGTGATGGTCATGGCACTTGAATCCCCCAGGTCATCACACTCACTAAAACAGCCGCATCCATTGATCAAGTAAAAAACAGTACAATACAGTTTTAGTATAAGCAGACAATAGTTAGATGAATGGAAAACATTACTGTCTAAGTAACAACAAGCAGATGAAAGCACGTAATAACACAAGCAAATGTTTCTGTACTACTATTTACTACATTTCTCATGCTGACAAGTCTTTGATCCATTCAATCCATTCCAACCCAACTACTACCCTACTACACACACACACTGACAAAGACAGAGATATATACCACATGGATACTGCTGACTAGACTGGACTCTTTTCACATGGATGAATGACTTCAAACTTCAAAACCAAGATCAAGCCAATATTCAAACACAAGCAACTATTTTCTTCTCTTCTCAAGCATAATGCCGTGTCAGCTAAAGGGAACCATTATATAAATATATTCTTGTTAGATCATCATGTAACTAGTAAACACACACACAAACTTGCTTCCATACAAACAAACCCTTTACTAACTACAGACACACACATGTATGAATGAATCCCAGCCAAATAATTTTTGGGGTATGGCATCACAGCAGCAAAGAATGGCATAAAGAGCATGATGAAAATGAAATACTAGCACGGCGTCCAGTAAATTCGAGAGGGATTTGACCTAAATTCGAGAGGGATTTGACCTAATTTGACCTAAATTCGAGACGGATTTGACCTAAACCTAGCAAAAGAGAGAAGAAGAGGGCATGGCCGGGAGGGAGGATAGGAGGAAGAGAGGAGAAGAGAGGCGGAGGGAGGAGGGTTACCCGACCACGATGAGGTGGTGGGACGGAGCGGAGACGACGGAGGGTGGAGACAATGAGCTTGGGGGGATAGACGGCGGGAGGTCGCGGGCCTCCTCTCACAGTGGATGTGGGGCCTCCTCTCCTGGTGGGCCAGGCGGCTCGAGGCTCCAAATCTCCGGCCTTTCATGAGGGGAGGCGGGGCTGGGGGGGAGGCGACGCTCGAGGGGGAGGAAGGGGAGAGGGAGGCGGCAGGGGCGCGTGGGCGGCTGCGGCGTAGTGGGTCGGGGCAGCGGCGGCGGTGGCGCGGTGGAGGGAGGGATGAGGGAGGGAGCGGCGTGGTGGAGGGAGAGGGAAGTGTCTGGCGAGAGGGAGGGACGAAGTGTATGGATGGGGGAAGCTTTCTAATGGTGCACCCCGCAGCGGTGCGCCATTAGAATGTTTTTTTAGATTGCAATGGCGCACCCACATCAGGTGCGACATTAGAATTACTAGCCCGACTTGTCAGGTTATATTCCACCTAACCCTATCTCCATCAGAACACGCCCACTAGCCCGACCGTCATGCCAAGACACACACACTAGGAGGTCCTGGGTTCGATTTCCAGGCTCCCCAATTTTTGTTTTTATGCATTGAAAATGATGTTTGATATTTATTTGTGTTTAAATATGTTCAAACTTGTTTAAATCATAATAATAATATTTTTTTTATAAAAACAGTAATAATTTTTTCAAAAATATCATCAAATTTGTTATTTGAAAATATGAATATGAAAAAATATCATCAAATTTATTATTTGAAAATATCATCAAATTTGTTATTTGAAAATATAATCAAATTTGTTATTTTTTTGCAATTTTAGTTGCACATTTGTGACGGTGGAGCGGGCCGGGGAGGGTGCGGGGGGTCGTCGGCGGCGGTGGAGTGGGGGAGGGTGCGGGGGGTCGGCGGCGGCGGCCGGTGGAGCGGGGGAGATGGTGCGGGGGGTGCTCGGCGGTGAGGGGGACCGGATCTGGCGAGGTGGGATAGCGATCGAGTTGGAGGGGAATCGAGATCGAGTGTCCATGAAATTTAAAAAATATTCATGAGTTCAAAATTAAAGAGCCCATGAAATACAATCGAGAAATGAAGACTACGACTTAAATACAATCGATCTTAGCTAGCTATCTGTTCACAATCTTCTTGCCCTTCTTTTTCACAAATGGAGTTCTTCTGTGGAACAGACGTCCTTTAGGTAGGGTGGTCCTGCTTCTTCTTGTGGTCTATGCTGCTACTTCATCGTCGTCGTCATGTTCGATCTTCGGGTCGCCGTACTTGTCGAAGTCTTGCTCATTGGCTACTCCATCCATGTCGATGATCTTCCTTTTGCCTCTCCTCGCGACAACACGACTGGGCTTTGACGGGTCGGTAATGAAGAAGCATTGGTCCACTTGGGAAGCCAGTACCCATGGCTCATTTTTCACGGTGACGTTTGCGCCCACGGTCTTGGATTTGGCTTCGGGTATAACCATGGTGGTGAAATACCGGTCTTCTTTTAGGATGCTCTTGGCCCATCTCGACCACGGAACATCGGGACCTTCTCTCTAAGCGTAGCTCAGCTCCCAGATCTCCTCGATCCTTCCGTAGTTTACATCCTTGTCGTTACGGTGTAGGATTCCATCGTTACCGGAGTTCTGATAACCATCGCTCTTCATGTCCTTGTCCTCGGTGTAGAATGTGTAGCCGTTGATATCGTACGCCTCATAGGTCATCAGGTTGTGCTCGGCACCCTGTGACAAGGCGAATATGAGTTGTTCTTCCGCGGAAGAATCCTCATGTAAAGGGTACGACAGAAGTGTCTGCTTGAACCAACGCATGAAACATGAGTTGTGCTCTTTGATTATATCTCCGTCCGTCCTCTGTTGGCCTCGGTCATTGTACGTCTTCTCAATAAAAGGTTTTGTGCTCTACCACCCAAGGATCGACCACGTCTATGTGTTGTAGCGCGACTAGGTTTGCTCTTTCAAAGTCGGTAGTCGACCCTCGAAATCGACATGCATTTCACGGCGACCCTCACGGTGACCCCACCCAGCCGAGCCTGCCGAGGTGCTGTTGACGGGCAGACCAGCAGGGTCCTCGATGCCTAGATAATTAAATGCGATGGGAGATGCACTCTTGGTCGAAAAGCCCCTGGCTATGCTTCCCTCTGGGCGTGACATGTTGCGAACGTATCCTTTGATGACACCATTCATCCTTTCGAACGGCATCATGCCGTGCAGGAACGTCGGCCCGAGTTGGATGATATCCTCCATGATATGGACCAGCAGATGCACCATAACGTCGAAGAATGTGGGCGGGAAGTACATCTCAAGCTTGCATAGTATCACCACGATCTCTTCCTGTAGCCTTCTGAGTTGCCTCACGCCAACCGACTTCCAAGAGATGACGTCGAAAAAGTTGCATAGGCCAAATAGCGTTTCACGGACGTGCGCGTCCATGATCCCACGGTTTGCAACTGGAAGTATGTCTGCGTCATCGACGCGTGATACCGTAAGACTTCATCCTGCTGAACTTCGCTTGTTGGGTCTAGGTATATGCTTATCTTCCCGATGTAATCAGTAAGGACGTTTTACTCCTACGAGGCAGGTGAAAAACTGCTCGATCTCCACCTGACTTAGAGTGAAGCATGCGGGAGGGTAGTCATTTCCGGTCTTCTTGGCCTTTTTGCCTTTGCGACAACTTTCCGTGTCCTGCTTCGCCTCATCATCATCATCATCATCATCATTAGCGTGAAGCTCCTCCACGATGCCCATTGATTTCAAGTCTGCCCTTGCTTTCGGCCCATCTTTGGTCCTCTCGGCATGTTGAGCAGGGTACCAAGCAGACTCTCGCACACGTTCTTCGTGATATGCATGACATCAAGGCTTTGAGGCACACGGTGGATCTTCCAGTACGGCAAGTCCCAGAAAACAGACCTCGTTTTACATACCTTCAGCAGCGGCTCTGGCGACTTTCGCTTCTTTCCCGGCTCTGGCGCCTTTTGCTTCTTTCCCTGCAGTGGGCAATCTTTCCAATTTTTCAACAGCTGGTCTATTTCCTCGCCGCTCCTCATACACGGGCGTCTTCGGGGTTCGGTTTCACCATCGAACACATCCTTGCGTTTCCTCCACGGGTCATTGTCGCAAAGCCACCTTCGATGTCCCATGAACACGGTTTTCGAAGACCCGGGATCTCTATCTTGCTGGCGATACATTGTGTCATCCATGCACCTGACGCATCCAGAAAATCCGTGGACCACCTGCCCCACGAGATATCCGTAACCGAGATAGTCGTGCACCGTCATGAGCAGTGCGGCTCTCATAGGGAAATATTCTATCTCTGCGGCTTCCCACGTATTGGCTGGCGTTTTCCACAGCGTGTCTAGCTCCTCTTTCCGCAGCCCCAGATATAGATTGATGTCGTTCCCTGGTTGTTTTGGCCCTTCAATTAGCATACTCATGTGAATGTACTTCCTCTTCATGCACAATCAGAGGGGAAGGTTGTACATCCACACAAACACAGGCCAGGTGCTATGTGTGCTTCTCTGGCTGCCAAATGGATTGACTCCATCGGTGCTCGCGCCCAGCACAATGTTCCTTGGATCCTTCCCAAATTCTGGGTGTTCGAAGTTCAACGCTTGCCACTAGCTCGCATCCTTTGGGTGACTCAGCATCTTGTCTTTTTTATTTATCTCCGGATCATTTGCGTCATTTTCTCGCTTCTTCTCCTCCATATCCGCGTGCCAATGCAGGAGCTTTGCTACCTTAGGGTCCGCAAAATACCACTGCAGACGAGGAGTGATCGGAAAGTACCACACCACTTTTCGAGGAGCTTTCTTCCTCTTCTTGTATCGAGTGACGCCGCTGCCGGACATATGGTAGACTCCGTGTGCTCGTCCCGATAAATGATGCAATTGTTCATGCACACATGGTATTTCACGTGCGGTAAATCCAGAGGACACACGATTTTCTTCGCCTCCTCGAAACTGGTTGGGCACTTGTTCCCCTTGAGAAGACGTTCGTGCCAGAATGGCATGTTCTCGTTGAAGCATGTGTCGGTCATTTTGTGTTTTACCTTCATCTCCAGAGCCATGAGCGTTACTTTCAGGCGGGTATCCTCGGGCCTGCATCCTTCATACAATGGAGTAACCGCGTCTATCTCCAGTTGATCCAGCTTGGCTTTCTCTCAAGCGGCAGCTCTTGTGTTATCCGTCTACTTGAGAAGCAGCTCTTGAATATGAGGGTCCTGCACCCAGCCCATCGATGGTCCATCATCGTAAATGCGCTCCGCCCGGCATCTTCATATTCATGATCATGCCCTTCGTCTGCTCCGGCATCTTCCTCATCATCATGTCCTGCATCTTCTACATGATGACTGTATGCAACATCCTTGTCGTGATCATGTCCTAGAGATTCTTCGTCTTCTCGCCCACCGAGCCGCGGTGGTTGTCTTGCTGCCCTTCCTCATTTCTTGCCCGGCCCCCATGGGAGACTTCATAGTCATCTTCATCACCTTGCCACCGATAGCCATCCACGAAACCACGCAAGAGCAGGTGGTCCCGCACCTGCCCGGAATCCGGGTCCGCAATAAGGCTCTTCAGCTTGCATCTTCGACACGGACATCTTATCTCCGTCTCGTTCTTTTCAAGCATCTCGGCCTTCGCGGAGCTCAAAAACCTATTCACGATGCCTTCGGTCATCGTGCGGACCATCAATGTCGCTGCGGGGTAGAGCAAAACGATATTTTAGAACCAAGAAAAAATTTGGCATGACTTTCCCTACAAATAGGACCAAAAAGAAAGCATAGTGCCAAAATTCTCGCCGAAACGAAAATGAATCAACATTCCGGTAAAATATTGGCAACTATCGCATTTCAAATACCGGTACCTGCAAACACAAATATATATGCAACACCACAAACATATGCAACACCACGAACATACATAGATCAAGCTAGGCCACAAAAAGTGCATGTGCACGTTGTTGGAGAGGGAGAACAACATAAAGATAGCTTTCCCCTTGCTTACCTATCAAAAAAAGGTAATTTAACCACTTAATTTGGATGAATCTATTTTGCAAATGAGGTGAGGAGGAGGAGGCGGCCGAGACAAGCTTGGAGGAGGAGGTGGAGAATGAAGTGGGGAAAGTGAGTGGGTAGGTGGGCTGTCCAAAATATCTTGTTCGTCCCAGGTTACTAATGGCGCACCACATGCAAATGCGCCATTAGTAACCCTGGTTACTAATGGCGCACCTGCTGCTAATGTACCATTAGAAGTTTTGCAAAAAAATAAAAATATATATATATATTCTAATGGCGCACCATGGCCTAGTGCGCCATTACTAGTTTAAACTAGTAATGGCGCACTATGCTACGGTGCGCCATTAGTAGTTTTGCAAAAAAAAAGAATAAAAAAACAACAGTAGTGGCGCGCTATGTGGCTGGTGCGCCATTACTAGTTAGCACTAGTAATGGCGCACCGTGCCATGATGCGCCATTAGTATGTTTGGAAAAATTTAAAAAAATGTTACTAGTGGCGCACCAAGTGGCAGGTGCGCCATTATTGGCGCACCAGCACAATGTGCGCCACTGCTATATAGTAGTGGCGCACCACATGACAGGTGCGCCATTAGTGTCCATTCCATCTATAGACCTTTTCCTAGTAGTGCCCCAAAGCGACTACGGCTCTCAGGCCGGCTATCAGGCCTTCATATTCTGCTATGTTGTTCGAGACCTTTTCCCCGTGCTGGAAACAGAGCTGCACGGCGTAATAGAGCTTGTCCTAAGAAGGGGATACGAAACCTTGCGGCCCCACACCATGTCTGGAGAATGCCCGTCAAGTACATGACCCAGCCGTCCGGTGCCTCGCTCCCGGAGAAAGTGATCGGTCTTCGCCGCATCGAGGCGGGTGCCTCCGTCCATTCTGCCATGAAATCTGCCAATGCGGCCCCTTTGATGACTCTGGTTGTCTTTGAATTCTAGCTGAAACGCTTGCGATTCGATGTTCCACTCGGTGACTCTTCCGGCTGAGTTGGGGCTCCACGAGGACCCTCTCCAGAGGGTATGCTGAGACGACCTTGATGGGATGACCTTGGAAGTAGTGCCGCAGCTTGCGTGAGGCTACCAATAGAGCGAGGAGGAGTTTTTGGGGCATGGGGTACCACGCCCTCGCGTCCCGTAGCACCGTGCTGACGAAGTACACGAGGTGCTCGACGAGGCTGTGAGCGCTGGCGCTGCTCGCGTCCTCCGTAGGTTGGGGCACCTCCCGAGACGACGGTGCCCCTAGCGCTTGGTAAACTGTGGGGCCTCTTACGCTCGGCGGCGCTTTTACTTTCTGGTGATCCCCTTTGGTCGCGGCCGTGGTCTTTGTGAGGCTCTCTTGGCTTCGCTTCGCTCCTGCCCGGAGGGTAGTTGCAGCCTTGGCCTGATGCTCCTCCCTGACCGCTACCAGGGTTGCGCTGGCGGAGTAGGGGGTGGCCGCGAGGTAGAGCACCAGAGGCTCCCGAGGACGCGGAGCTACCATCATCGGAGGGCTGGTAAGGTACCTCTTGAGTTCTTGGAATGCCTTGTCGGCCTCTTCAGTCCATTCAAAGGGGCCCTTCTTCTTCATCAGCTTGAAGAATGGCAATGCTCGTTCCCCCAGCTTGGAGATGAAACGTCCTAGCGCGGCCACGCGCCCGATGAGTTTCTGCATTTCTCTGAGGGCCTTTGGTGGGCTCATGTCTTCGACTGCTTTGACCTTTCTCGGGTTAGCCTCGATGCCCCTATGGGACAAGAGGAAACCCAGGAGCTTGCCCGAGGGGACTCCAAATACGCACTTCTCCGGGTTGAGCCGCATGTCCACTTTATCAAGGCTCGGGAAGGTTTATTCCAAGTCCTGTATCAGGGTTTTTGCCTCCCGAGACTTCACTACAATGTCATCGACGTACGCCTCAGCATTCCTCTCGAGCTGTCGGCCCAGGGCAATGTGCATCAGCCGCTGAAAGGTCGCGCCTACGTTGCGCAATCCAAACGGCATGCATGTATAGCAGCACACTCTGCACAGGGTCAGGAAAGCCGTTTTTTCCACGTCTTCTACCGCCATCTTGATCTGGTGATAGCCTGAGAAGGCATCCAAGAAGCACAGCAGGTCACACTCAGCGGTGGAGTCAACGATCTGGTCAATGCGAGGAAGCGGAAATGGATCATGTGGGCAGGCCTTGTTGAGGTTGGTTAAGTCGACACACATACGTTCCTTTCCCCCCTTTTTTGGCACGACAACTAGGTTGGCCAGCCAATCTGGGTAGCAGACCTCGCGAATAACCCCTGCTGCCTCTAGCTTGCGGGTCTCTTGGACGATAAAAGCTTGTTTCTCTATGGACTGTCGCCTCGCCTTCTGCTTCACGAGGCGCACGTTGGGGCACACGTTGAGGTGATGCTCAATCACGCCCCTCGGGATCCTTGGCCAACCAGTCGAGGTCCCCACGCGAACACCTTCTTGTTCGTGCGCAGGGACTTCACCAAGGCCTCCTCCTGCTTGGGTTCGAGGTTTGCACCTATGGTGAAGGTGGCGTCAGTCGACCCGTCCTCGTTGACTGGTACACCTTGGTTTCCGCCTTGTTTTGAGTGAATAGCTGCTTCTTCTTGGGCCATGCGCGGCCCCTTGGGCTCGGGGCGTCGGTATTGGCCGGGCAGCCGCCACAGCCGCCTTGAAAGCAAGCTTGAGCACCTACAGTGCATCTCCTGTGTTTCCTAACACGGTAAGGACGCCGCTGCTCCTGGGCATCTTCATGAGGTTGTACGTTGGGTGAGTCGCTGCCATGAACCAGGCCAAGGCCGGGTAGCCGAGGATGGCGTTGTAGGGGAGGCCGACGGGGTCGAAGTCGATCAGCTCTGAAAGGAAGTTGTCGCGGGTGCCGAAGGTCACCGGGAGGCGAATTTGTCCCAGGGAGGCGGTGGAACCGGCTCCGACTCCTGAAAAAGGCCTGCTGGGCTGGAGCCGCTCTGGTGGCACATGAAGGAGGCAGAAGTCCTCCACAGAGAAACCGCGCGAGGCGGCTCCGCCGTTGATGAAAGGTCCTGGTGGCGGCCACTTGGCGGATGGTGGGGTGCCTGACATCGAAGCGCACCGAACCGGCGGGGTTGGAGGGTGATCGTCCGAGTTGAAGATCAGGTCGGCCTCGGCGCCGCCTAGCCCGTGAGGCTCCTGGCGCTTAGGCGGTGGCGATCTGGCGGGTGAAAAGGCTTGACGTGGCGGCTCGAAGGTGGCGCCCGATGAGCCGCTCGGGAAACTGCGATGGCCGAAGGCGCCCGGCCAGTATGATGGGCGAGGTAGAGGTCGCGCAGCTCCCCCCAACTGCTTGCTTTCGTTCCCGCCCGGGCGGTGGGGGTGTTAGCGGCGGCGGCGAAACGAGGCGTCCGCCCGGCAGGAGCTGTCCGGGCGACTCGAGCAGCGCGAGCAGCCCGATGCTCGACGCGGGCTCGGCGAGCGCCAGCCATGGACACGATGGAAGATCACACGCGACCAGCGGAAGAAATATTCCGACGTACTGATACGTCTCCAACGTATCAATAATTTTTGATTGCTCCATGCTACTTTGTCTATTGTTTTGGACTATAATGGGCTTTATTTTCCACTTTTATATTATTTTTCGGACTAACCTATTAACCGGAGGCCCAGCCCAGAATTGCTATTTTTTTTGCCTATTTCAGTGTTGCGAAGAAACGGAATATCAAACGGAGTCCAAACGGAATGAAACCTTCGGGAACGTGATTTTCTCACGAGCGTGATCCGTGAGACTTGGACTCTACTCCAAGGAGAGCCGAGGCGGTCACGAGGGTGGGGGCGCGCCCCCTGCCTCGTGGGCCCCCTGACGCTCCACCAACGTACTCCTTCCTCCTATATATACCTACGTACCCCCAACAGATCGGGGACGGAGCCAAAAACCTAATTCCACCGCCGTAACTTCCTGTATCCACGAGATCCCATCTTGGGGCCTGTTCCAAAGCTCTGCCGGAGGGGGCATCCACCACGGAGGGCTTCTACATCAACACAATAGCCCCTCCGATGAAGTGTGAGTAGTTTACTTCAGACCTTCGGGTCCATAGTTAGTAGCTAGATGGCTTCTTCTCTCTTTTTTTATCTCAATACAATGTTCTCCCCTCTTTTGTGGAGATCTATTCGATGTAATCTTCTTTTTGCGGTGTGTTTGTTGAGATCGATGAATTGTGGGTTTATGATCCAGCTTATCTATGGAAAATATTTGATTCTTCTCTGAATTCTTTTATGTATGATTAAGTTAACTTTGCAAGTCTCTTCGAATTATCCGTTTGGTTTGGCCAACTAGATTGGTAGTTCTTGCAATGGGAGAAGTGCTTAGCTTTGGGTTCAATCTTGCGGTGACCTTACCCAAATGTGAGAAAGGGTTGCAAGGCACGTGTTGTATTGTTGCCATTGAGGATAACAAGATGGGGTATTTATCATATTGCATGAATTTATTCCTCTACATCATGTCATCTTGCTTAAGGTGTTACTCTGTTTTTAACTTAATACCCTAGATGCATGCTGGATAGCGGTCGATGAGTGGAGTAATAGTAGTAGATGCAGAATCGTTTCGGTCTACTTATCACGGACGTGATGCCTATATACATGATCATTGCCTGGATAACCTCATAAGTATGCTCAATTACATCAATTGCTCAACAGTAATTTGTTCACCCACTGTAGAATACTTATGCTCTTGAGAGAAGCCACTAGTGAAACCTATGGCCCCGTGTCTATTCTCATCATATCAATCTCCATCACTTTATTTACTTGCTTTGCTTTTACTTTTTACTTTGCATATTTATACCAAAAATACCAAAAATATTATCTCTATCAGATCTCACTCTAAATAAGTGACCGTGAAGGGATTGACAACCCCTAAGCGTTGGTTGCGAGTAGCTATCGCTTGTGCAGGTCTACGAGGGACTTCTTGGCGTGGTCTCCTACTTGATTGATACCTTGGTTCTCAAAAACTGAGGGAAATACTTACGCTCTTGTGCTGCATCATCCTCTCCTCTTCGGGAAATCCAACGCATAAGCTCGAGGCGTAGCAAGAAGAATTCTTTGGCGCCGTTCTTGCGGGGAGGCTTACACAAAAGTCAACATACCAACTACCCATCACAATCCCTATCTCTCGCATTACATTATTTGCCATTTTCCTCTCGTTTTCCTCTCCCCCACTTCACCCTTGCCGTTTTATTCGCACTCTCTCTTTCCCAATCTCCTCCTCTTTTTCCCTTTGCCTTTTGTTTGCTCGTGTGTCAGTTTGCTTGTGCGTCGCGATGGTCCTACCTAAATCTAGTGATCTTCACCTTATTAGGCTAGAGGAAATCGAAAACAATGTCAGGAAGTTTATGGTTTTGCAATTTGAGCATAATAATTTATTTAGAAACGAGCTTAAGGAACAAAAGAGTTTTATGAGTTATATGAATAAAGAGCTCGATGATATGTCCAAAGAATTTGATAGTATAAGATCCCAAATCGCTCGTCTTGAAAAGATGACCACTGAAATTTCGGATATGCAAGCTACCTTAGTCAATAAGATGGCCGCTAAACCGAATTCCTATGAAAATCAAGATGAGGATCTAAAAGTTATTGATACGTTCCCTATTAAATCTTTGATTTGCAATCTTGATGAAACTGAATATGATCTTCCTTTACCTAGAAGCCATTCTAAGAATTTGGAGATTTTAGATCTTGATGATGAAATTGATAAGAGTGGGATTGAAAGAAATAGAAATCTAGATGTTGCTAAGCCCACTATTTTGGATCTCAAGGAATTTAATTATGAAAATTGCTCTTTAATTGATTGTATTTCCTTGTTGCAATCCGTGCTAAATTCTCCTCATGCTTATAGTCAAAATAAGGCTTTTACCGAACACATTGTTGATGCCTTGATGCAATCTTATGAAGAAAAGCTTGAGTTGAAAATTTCTATCCCTAGGAAACTCCATGATGAGTGGGAACCTACTATTAAAATTAAAATTCAAAATTATGAGTTTCATGCTTTGTGTGATTTGGGTGCTAGTGTCTCTACTATTCCCAAAACTTTGTGTGATTTGCTAGATTTCCGTGATTTTGATGATTGCTCTCTAAACTTGCATCTTGCGGATTCCACTATTAAAAAGACGATGGGAAGAATTAATGATGTTCTTATTGTTGCAAATAGGAATTATGTGCCCGTAGATTTTATCGTTCTTGATATAGATTGCAATCCTTCATGTCCTATTATTCTTGGTAGACCTTTCCTTAGAACGATTGGTGCAATTATTGATATGAAGGAAGGAAATATTAGATTCCAATTCCCTTTAAAAAAAGGCATGGAAAATTTTCCTAGAAAGAAAATAAAATTACCATATTAATCTATCATGAGAGCCACTTATGGATTGCCTACCAAAGATGGCAATACCTAGATCTATCCTTGCTTTTATGCCTAGCTAGGGGCGTTAAACGATAGCGCTTGTTGGGAGGCAACCCAATTTTATTTTCTGTTTTTGTTTTTGGTTCTGTTTAAGAATAAAATAATCCATCTAGACTCTGTTTAGATGTGATTTTATATTTTAATTAGTGTTTGTGCCAAGTTGGACCTATTGGATCTTCTTAGATGATAGTTATTTGATCTTGCTGTAATTTCCAGAATCTTTGTGCTCAGTGCCCGAATTGTTAAAAATCAACAGAACGTGATAAAATACTGATTCCAATTGCTGCTGATCAATAAACAAATTTTCCAGGTCGTCTAATTTTGGTAGAAGTTTTTGGGTTCCATAAGTTTGCGTTAGTTACAGATTACTACAGACTGTTCTGTTTTTGACAGATTCTGTTTTGCGTGTGTTGTTTGCTTATTTTGATGAATCTATGGCTAGTAAAATAGTGTATGGTTCATAGGGAAGTTGGAATACAGTAGGTATAACACCAATATAAATAAATAATGAGTTCATTACAGTACTTTAAAGTAGTCTTTTGTTTTCTTTCTCTAACGGAGCTCACGAGATTTCTATTGAGTTTTGTGTTGTGAAGTTTTCAAGTTTTGGGTGAAGTCTTTCGATGGATTATGGAACAAGGAGTGGCAAGAGCCTAAGCTTGGGGATGCCCATGGCACCCATAAAGATAATCCAAGGACACCAAAAAGTCAAATCTTGGGGATGCCCCGGAAGGCATCCCCTCTTTCGTCCACTTCCATCGGTAATTTACTTGGAGCTATATTTTTATTCATCAACATGATATGTGTTTTGCTTGGAGCGTCTTGTATTAATTGAGTCTTTGCTTGTTAGTTACCACAATCATCGTTGCTGTACACACCTTTTGAGAGAGCCATATATGAATTTAATTTTGTTAGAATACTCTATGTGCTTCACTTATATCTTTTGAGTTTGATAGTTTTTGCTCATAGTGCTTCACTTATATCTTTTTGAGCGTGATAATTTTTGCTCTAGTGCTTCGCTTAGATCTTTTAGAGCACGGTGGTGGATTTGTTTTAAAGAAACTTGATCTCTCATGATTCACTTAGATTATTTTGAGAGTCGTTAATAGCATGGTAATTTGCTTAATGTTAATATACTTGGTGTTCAAGATATGTGAAACTTTCTTTTGAGTGCGCTGAATACTAAGATAAGTTTGATGCTTGATAATTGTTTTGAGATATGGAGGTAATAATATCAAAGTCATGCTGGTTGAGTAGTTGTGAATTTGAGAAATGCTTGTGTTGAAGTTTGTAAGTCACGTAGCATGCACGTATGGTTAAAGTTGTGTAACAAATTTGAAGCATGAAGTTTACCTGGCTTGTGCATGCTTATGAGTGGCGGTCTGGGACGAGCGATGGTCTTTTCCTACCAATCTATCCCCCTAGGAGCATGCGCGTAGTACTTGAATTTTTGATGACTTCTAAATTTTTGCAATAAATATATGAGTTCTTTTGACTAATGTTGAGTCCATGGATTATACACACTCTTACCTTTCCGCCATTGCTAGCCTCTTGATGCAGTGCATTGCCCTTTCTCACATTGAGAGTTGGCGCAAACTTCGCCGGTGCATCCAAACCCCGTGATACGATACGCTCTATCACGCATAAACCTCCTTATATCTTCCTCAAAACAGCCACCATACCTACCTATTATGGCATTTCCATAGCCATTCCGAGATATATTGCCATGCAACTTCCACCATCATTATTATGACATACATTACTTTTGTCATATTGCCATTGCATGACCATGTAGTTGACATCGTATTTGTGGCAAAGCCACCATGCATTATTTTTCATACATGTCACTCTTGATTCATTGCACCATCCCGGTACACCGCGGGAGGCATGCATATACAGTCATACCTTGTTCTAGTTTCGAGTTGTAATCCTCATGTTGTAATCAATAGAAGTGTAATGATCATCATTATTAGAGCATTGCCCAAAAAAAAGAGAAAGGCCAAAAAAAAGAAAGGCCCCAAAAAAAGGGCAATGCTACTATCTCTTTTTCCACACTTGTGCTTCAAAGTAGCACCATGTTCTTCATGTAATGAGTCTCATATTTTGTGCTTCAAAGTAGCACCTCGTTCTTCATGTAGTGAGTCTCATATATTGTTCTTCAAAGTAGCACCATGTTTTTCATTTAGTGAGTCTCATATGTTATCACTTTCATATACTAGTGGGAATTTTTCATTATAGAACTTGTCTTGTATATTCCTACGATGGGCTTCCTCAAATGCCCTAGGTCTTCATGAGCAAGCAAGTTGGATGCACACCCACTAGTTTTCTTTTGTTGAGCATTCATAGCTCTAGTGCATCCGTTGCATGGCAATCCCTACTCCTCATGTTGACATCAATTGATGGGCATCTCCATAGCCCGTTGATTAGCCTCGTCAATGTGAGACTTTCTCCTTTTGTCTTCTCCGCTTTAATCCCCATCATCATATTCTATTCCACCCATAGTGCTATATCCATGGCTCACGCTCATGTATTGCGTGAAGGTTGAAAAGGTTTGAGATTATTTAAGTATGAAACAATTGCTTGGCTTGCCATCGGGGTATAGAAGTTGGGAACATCTTTGTGTGTGAAAATGAAGCATAGCCTAACTATATGATTTTGTAGGGATGAACTTTCTTTGGCTATGTTATTTTGAGATGACATAATTATTTTGATTAGTGTTCTTGAAGTACTATTATTTTTATGTCAATATGAACTTTTGTCTTGAATATTTCGGATCTGAATATTCATGTCACAATTAAGAAGATTTACATTGAAATTATGCCAAAGTATCACTCCGCATCAAAAATTCTCTTTTCATCATTTACCTACTCGAGGACGAGCAGGAATTAAGCTTGGGGATGCCTGATACGTCTCCAACGTATCTATGATTTTTGATTGCTCCATGCTACTTTATCTATTGTTTTGGACTATAATGGGCTTTATTTTCCACTTTTATATTATTTTTGGGACTAACCTATTAACCGGAAGCCCAGCCCATAATTGCTGTTTTTTGCCTATTTCGATTGTTTGAAGAAGCGGAATATCAAACTCAGTCCAAGCGGAATGAAACCTTGAGAACGTGATTTTTCGCACCGAGCGTGATCCGGGAGACTTGGACCCTACTCCAAGGAGTGCGGCGGTCACGGGGGTGGGCGCGCCCCTCCCCAGGCGCGCCCCCTGCCTCGTGGGCCCCCTGACGCTCCACCGACGTACTCCTTCCTCCTATATAGACCTATGTACCCCCAACAGATCGGGGGCGGAGCCAAAAACCTAATTCCACCGACGTAACTTCCTGTATCAACGAGATCCCATCTTGGGGCCTGTTCTGGAGCTCCGCCGGAGGGGGCATCCACCACGGAGGTCTTCTACATCAACACCATAGCCCCTCCGATGAAGTGTGAGTAGTTTATTTCAGACCTTCGGGTCCATAGTTAGTAGCTAGATGGCTTCTTCTCTCTTTTTGGATCTCAATACATTGTTCTCCCCCTCTCTTGTGGAGATCTATTCGATGTAATCTTCTTTTTTGCGGTGTGTTTGTTGAGACCGATGAATTGTGGGTTTATGATCCAGCTTATCTATGGAAAATATTTGATTCTTCTCTGAATTCTTTTATGTATGATTAAGTTATCTTTGGAAGTCTCTTCGAATTATCCGTTTGGTTTGGCCAACTAGATTGGTAGTTGTTGCAATGGGAGAAGTGCTTAGCTTTGGGTTCAATCTTGCGGTGACCTTACCCAGTGACAGAAAGGGTTGCAAGGCACGTATTGTATTGTTGCCATCGAGGATAACAAGATGGGGTATTTATCATATTGCATGAATTTATTCCTCTACATCATGTCATCTTGCTTAAGGCGTTACTACTGTTTTAACTTAATACTCTAGATGCATTACGGATAGCGGTCGATGAGTGGAGTAATAGTAGTAGATGCAGAATCGTTTCGGTCTACTTGTCACGGACATGATGCCTATATACATGATCATTGCTGGATAACCTCATAACTATGCTCAATTCATCAATTGCTCAACAGTAATTTGTTCATCCACCGTAGAATACTTATGCTCTTGAGAGAAGCCACTAGTGAAACCTATGGCCCCCGGGTATATTCTCATCATATCAATCTCCATCACTGAGGGAGTCCCGGATTAGGAGGTGTCCGCATAGCCGAACTATCATCGTTGGCCGGACTCCTGGACTATGAAGATACAAGATTGAAGACTTCGTCCCGTGTCCGGATGGGACTTTCCTTGGCGTGGAAGGCAAGCTTGGCAATACGTATATGTAGATCTCCTACCATTGTAACCGACTCTTTGTAACCCTAACCTATCCGGTGTCTATATAAACCGGAGGGTTTTAGTCCGTAGGACAAACAACAATCATACCATAGGCTAGCCTCTAGGGTTTAGCCTCCTTGATCTCGTGGTAGATCTACTCTTGTACTACCCATATCATCAATATTAATCAAGCAGGAGTAGGGTACCTCCATCGAGAGGGCCCGAACCTGGGTAAAAACATCGTGTCCCTTGTCTCCTGTTACCATCCGCCTAGACGCACAGTTCGGGACCCCCTACCCGAGATCCACCGGTTTTGACACCGACATTGGTGCTTTCATTGAGAGTTCCTCTGTGTCGTCGCCGTCAGGAAGGATGCCTCATCCCGTCTTTAAAGACGATACTATCGCCAAAGGAGCCTTGGCCACTGGCCAGACTCTCCGGCTAGGTGGTTTTCTTATGACCACCAGTTCGGCTGTCACGCCGACGGTGACTTCTCGAGTCATCGAAACCAATCTTCACGTTAATTCGGAATTTGCCGAACAGTTAGATCCGATCGAGCTCTCCTCCGTAAACGAGCTCTTGGATCGCATCGCCGCCCTGGGAGTCGCCACAGACTATGACCGGATCGGGCCTCAAACCGATCTGAGAGAGATCAACTCTCCCCAGGCTACCCATCATATTGCTGTGATAGAGGAGCAATGCGGCGATTCTTCTTCTATCTTACGGACTAGCTACGTCCGGATTCCCGATCCCTCTATGCCGGATTCCCGCAGAGGGATGGATGCCGATCAAGCCCTGAACTTAAAGTCAGGCGACGGGATGGATTCATTGGATAGCACTCAAAAATCCAAACTTCCGAATTCGGAAACTTTCCGGCCCCTGAGTCTTAAATTGGACGGGGTTCCGGATCTAGTTCCACCCGCCCACCCAAATATTAGCGATCTATCCCGAGTCCGGCAAGAGCCCGCTGAAACAGTACATCATTACTGGGCCAGATTCCTCCTGGTTATGGACAGGATAAAGGACTGCCGAGAGGAGGACGCAATCCCAATTTTCTGCAATAATTGCACGGACAAGGGACTCCTAAATGCCATAAATCATCGCGAAATTACACGCTTTACTGACTTGGTAACCATAGTACAAAAATACTGTGCGATGGAGAGCGCCTGAAAAACCGAAAGTAAATTTTGGGATAATCCGGCCCCGAATACATCCCTAGTCCGAAATAAAAGGGTGCATCATTACCAAGCACCTGGGTTAAACACCAAAAACCAAAACCCCCTAAAGGGTAATGGAACCGTCTTGGAGGGTTAGCTAAACGGACCACTGAAAATTCATAGCACGTAGGGCGCCACTCCAACTCATAGCCTTGAGCATGTTGGATACTACGGCGGTGGCCAAAAGTGGCGAAGAGCTTCTAGCTTCAGAATCCAAGCCCAAAGCAACACCCGATGCGGTGTTAATAGTCTTCGAGACTTTCGCATCAAATAACATGCGAAACGAACACTCCATAACCTTGCGAAGTCTACCAAGTAGCAACAATAAATCCATGGGTGACACGGCTATCACCTTTAATGCCCGATGTTAACCTAAATTCCGAACATCCGAGCACCAGCCGCATTGGTCCTCGGTCAGATAGTGGGCGGCTTTACATTACTAAGGTACTCATGGATGGCGGCAGCGGATTAAACCTCATCTATGAGGAAACCCTCGAAAAATGGAAATAGACTGGAACCGCATTGAGCGAAGCAGCACAACCTTTAGAGGAATAATCCCGGCCGGGAAGCATGCTGCAGGAAAAATCACACTGGGCGTAGTGTTATTTCATTTGGACAATTACAGGTCGAGGAGGTCACATTTCAAGTGGCCCCGTTCAGCAGCCGGATATCATGCTTTATTAGGGCGAGAGGCATTCACAATTTTTCAAGCTATACCCCATTATGGGTACATGAAGCTTAAAATGCCGGACCTAACGGAATCATCACTCTCGCTAGTGATCTGAACATAGCACTCCGCCGAAAACAAGACAGCCGCACTAGCCCTCGAGGCACTATCCGAAGCCCTAGCGGCCGAGGAACTCACCGCGATGCGCTCCACGGTGAACAGGGACGATGTGGTACTTGATAAAAGATCCAAGTCCACCTCTTTTAAACCAGCGAATGAAATAGTCAAATTCCAAGTCCACCCAACGGACCCCGCAAAGACGGCCTCCATTGGGGCACAATTAAACCCTGATGTAGACGCGCTTTTCGAGAATTTCTCTGAAAAAAGCTGGGACATCTTTGCTGGCACCCTTCGGACATGCCAGAATCCCACGTCGGTGGCCGAGCACAGCCTAAATATCCTCAAAGGATTCAAGCCAGTCAAAGCAGGCTCTTGGCGCTTTTCCGAACCCAAGAGACATGCCATGGGAGAGGAGCTAGCCAAACTTTTGGAAGCCGGATTCATCAGAGATATAAAACATCCGGACTGGCTAGCAAACCTAGTGATGGTACCAAAGAAGGATAAATCCTGGAGCCTATGTGTTGATTTTAAAGACCTTAATAAGGCTTGCCCAAAGGATCCCTTCTCCCTCCCTCGAATTGATCAAATTATCGATGCTACAGCAGGACCACGACTCATTGTGCTTCCTCGACGGCATCTCCGACTACCACCAAATCAAGATGGCGGAGCCAGACCAAGCTGCAACAGCATTCATCACTCCATACGGCCCGTTCTGCTTCAATACAATGCCCTTCGGGCTCAAAACGCCGGCGCAACATACCAGCGCATGATTCAGACATGTCTAGCAAGCCAGATTGGCAAAAGAGTGGAAGCATATGTAGATGACGTGGTCGTCAAAACCAAGCATGTCGAAACTCTAGTAGACGACTTGAGGCTCACATTCGACAATCTTTGAAAATATGACATCAAGCCAATCCGGAAAAATGCGTCTTCGGCGTTCCAGCCGGAAAACTCCTGGGCTTCATTGTGTCCGGTAGAGGAATTGAAGCAAACCCAGCCAAGATCCGAGCTCTGTCACAATTGGATATTCCAAAAGACCTCAAACAAATAAAAAATTGACGGGATGCGTAGCGGCTCTAAGCCGCTTTATTTCTCGTTTGGGAGAAAAGGCGTTACCCCTTTACCGCCTCCTCCGCCGCACCGAACACTTCGAGTGGACGGATGCCGCCACGGCTGGACTCAAAGAGATAAAAGCCATATTGGCAACTAATACGGTCCTGGCCGCGCCCAACGTGGGCGAACCAATGCTATTATATATCGCCGCAACACATCAAGTTGTCGGTAGTGCTTTCGTCGTCGAACGAGAAGCGGACGGACACGGTTCCCTCTTCAAAAACTGGTTTACTATGTGTCCACCGTCCTAACTCCATGCAAGTCCGGTACCCACACTATCAAAAGATAGCATACACGGTGTTCATGGCATCCGGAAGCTGCGACACTACTTTCAAGAGTGTTCGATAATGGTAGCCTCGAAGTACCTCTTAATGACATTATAAACAACCGCTGACGCGACGGGCGGATTGCTAAATGGGCCATAGAGCTCCTTCCGTTCGACATAACCTATAAGCCACGACGAGCTATCAAATCGCGAGTTTTGGCCGACTTCGTGGCGAATGGACGGCCGAACTCCCTAAAGAGTACGGGCGCATACTCCAATTGGATCATGCACTTTGACGGCTCCAAAATGTTGGCCGGCACGGGGCTCAGCGTCGTCTGGCGTCCCCAACCGGGATACAGTCCAATAAGTCCTTCGATAATGTATACGGACTCCAACAACGCGGCGAATCTGAGGCCCTTCGCACGGCCTCCGGATGGCGATCTCCATGGGCATTAAACGCCTAGAGGTGCCCGGGATTCGAACCTCGCGATATCTCAAATAAACGGAGACTTTGATGCCAAAGATCCGAAAATGGCAGCATACCGCAATGCGGTCCTAAAATTGTCAGCATGGTTAGAAGGGCTCGAATTTCATCATATAGACCGGGATAAAAACCAGGCGGCTGACAGAATGGCACGAAACGGTGCAAAAAGCGATGCTGTCCCGCCCAACATCTTCCTGGAACGGCTATTCAAGCCATCCGTACTATGGGAAGGGGAGTTCGGAAATAACAATCCGGACCCAACCGCACTGCCTGACGCCGAACACTCTGACACAATCGGCAGCTCTACCGCCGAGAAAACACCCTCCGCCCACGAAATAATGGCGGTTATCGCCCCGTGGACGGAGCCATTCCTAGCCTACCTAACTAGGCAGGAACTCCCCGAAGACCAAAATGAGGCCCGCTACATAGTACGACGATCTAAAGCCTATAAAGTCCATGAGGGAGAGCTTTATAAGAAAAGCACAACAAGAGTCCTCCAAAGGTGTATCTCCGAAGAGGAAGGGCGCAACCTCCTGGCTGAAATTCATGCCGGACTGGGTGGGCACCACGCCGCAGCCCGGGCCCTTGTAGGCAAGGCCTTCCGTACAGGATTTTATTGGCCGGCCCGGGCAGATCTTGCGCAGATTTAGTTCAACGATGCGTCGATTGCCAGCTTTTTGCTAACCAAAGCCACATGCCACCCACCGCCCTCAAAACTATACCCATCACCTGGCCGTTCATGGTCTGGGGGCTTGACATGGCCGGACCCCTTAAGGGGGGAACCCACAAGCAAAAATACCTATTGGTCATGGTGGATAAATTCACCAAATGGATAGAGGCCAAACCTGTTAAAAAGGCCGAATCCGGACCGGTGATAGACTTTATATGAGGGGTAGTTCACTGTTACGGTGTCCCCCACAGTATCATCACTAATAACGGCACCAACTTCACGGCCGATGAGGTCAAATTATGGTGCAAAAACATGGGCATCAAGCTTGATTACGCCTCAGTCTATCACCCTCAAACCAACGGTCAAGTCGAGCGAGCAAACGGTCTAATCATGAGCGGCATTAAACCCAGACTAGTGCATTCCCTCAAGGAATCTAACACGCACTGGGTTGAGGAGCTCGACTCCGTACTCTGGGGGCTGCGGATCACGCCGAATCGTACTACCGGATTCACACCATTTTTATGGTGTACGGTGCGAAGGCGATCTTGCCTGCAACATAATTCATGACTCACCTCGGCGTGCGCATGTATGAAGAAAGAGAAGCCGAGCTCGATCGGCGGGACAGTTGGACGCATTGGAGGAGGAGCGCGGCGTGGCAAAAGCTCGTTCCGTATTTTATCAACAACAGGCTCGAAGATATCAAAGCGAGGAAATGCGGGCCAAAGCTTACAACGTTGGCGAACTAGTTCTACGCCTGCCGGACAAGAAAAAGGACAAACTCAAGCCCAAATGGGAAGGTCCCTTCATAATTTACCAGGTCCTGACCGGCGGAGCATACCGTTTGCGAAACGCATCGGATAATCGACTCGAGCCGAACCCATGAAACGCAGCCCGTCTACGAAGATTCTACGCCTAAGCGCCGGACTCCAAGTTCGTCTCCCTCCTCCATCTACATTTTTTATTTTTTGCTGTCTTTTATTTCTCTCCTTCCTCCCCTTTCTTTTTAAAGCCTTTAGAGGCTCGTTCGCGCTTTGTTCGCACATACTTGACGCGCTGTCTGCGCTCATTATACCTGGGGGCTTCTTTAAATGAAGCTTATTTACGGGCTTCATGCCCAACACATGCGTCAAACTTCCGCATGTACCTTTTATTCACCATTATATGCATCGATATGACTTAAGTTTTGGCCAAGCTGGGTTGCATGGCTCCTGTGCTTACCCCTACGTTCCCGATTGTTCGGCTAGGTGGTAAAGGGAGCACCTCTGCGATTGTTACTGCCGGGTCAGCCGGATGTGTACCTCGGTGGGTGAAGCGGAAAGCTAAGCGTTCTTAAGGGAATATTCGGTCGGTGAACTGAAAGATGATTTTTAACTATTTACCCATCTGCCCCGGATGATTTTCTGCTTTCATAGCAGCTTTGACATGCACTTTAGGGCATGCATCCCAAATGAAAGGAACCCTTAACGGAACTATTCTCCCTGGAAGATGTTTCTTACTATCCATGTAATATAACATAACTAGTTGGGCACTTGTCTGATACAGCAATAATGACCCCTATGCCTTGTCTCCATGCATACCCCGATTCTTATATAACCACGAAGGTATTCGGACACATTCCGGACTATTGGGTCCTGAGGTCGAAGCGAAAAGGTCCGCTATGACAAACGATCTACAATCCGGCTAGAAGACATTTTTTCATGTCATATTTAATTGCAAAGTCAACTTGACTCATTGTACTCCTCCTCAATGCCATCTAGTAGGCTATCTAATTTACAATCTTGCTGAGAATACTTGGCGGCCAATTCTACTTGGCCATACACTAAGCTTACAGGGATCTCCTTCCCATCAGGCCCCACAGGTCCGACCTCGGCCATGTGGTTTGGGTCGACAACCGTGTACCGCGTCTTTACCATGGCCCAGGCTTCCCTGGCGCCCTGACGGCAGGCCGATATCTTCCATAGTCGGAAGCGCCGCCGTGCTCCTTGAAGCCGCTCCGCCAGCTCTCCAATGCCTTCGGGCAGGGAGATAGATGGCCACAAGGCCTGGCCGACGCCTTTCATCACCTGCCGAACTCGTTCGTGCAGCTGACGCAGTTCGGGAAGAAGATCACCCGAAGAACTGGGCATCTCCTCCTCAGGACGACCTGTGAGCAAACCTACATACATGTTTATGTTAGTCGCCTTCCTCGCCGAACTCTTTCAAAGTTCGCTCAAGCACTTATTGAAAATGCCGCGACGAAGCCGTCGATTCTCCTTCACGGAGTCAAATAACTGGGCACGAACATCTTTTAGTTCCTCACCCAGTTTGGTGTTGGCGTCTTGGAGGTTATTTTTCTCCTGCCGCACCCTCGTAAGCACGCTCTCGCTGTCCTTTAGCTGGCGCAAGAGCTGTTGCCTGTCCGGATCTAGTCCGGCGCCATCTGCAATATTTTTGTCAGATTTACACACCCGCCGCACTTCATAAACTATTTCTCTTTAGAAGCGTATATTACCAGAGGGGGTCTCTGCGGCTCCCCCTATAGCGGCTAGTGCGGCCTCAAGTTGGGCCTTTCATTCTTCAAGCTCACAGGGACGATCGGGTATTCTTTTACGTAAGATCTGCATAACAAATGATCCTTAAATCAGTTATTCTAACTATTTTAAGTCTCGGGGCTCTTGGCATATATAATCACAAATCTCCTTACCCGTATGTCCTTTACATACTGCTCCGTGGCTCTGGCTAGACCATCTTGAGCGGCACGGAGGTGCGATCTCCCGAATTGAAGGCATTCAAGGCCTCTTGGGAGAAACACGCATCACGAAGAACTGTCCGACGGCGCCTGTGATTCATGGCGCTCTCCACCTCGGAGTTGGTGGCGGACAATTTGTCGGCATCCTCTGTCAGAGGAGCATCCGACGCACGTCTCGTGCTCGCCTCAGCCTCCGGACCCGGCTTTGAAGCCTGCCGGTGAAGGTTCGATTGGCAACCTCTCCGGACTCGCCGCGATCGCTCTTTTTCTGAAAAGAGCACCAGCTTAATCGCCTTCCAGGAATCAATCCTGGGAATATGGTGACACGCCATACCGTTGCGGCGGAGTTTCGATCCGGACCGCACTTCTTTTTAGCCTGCGGGGCCGTACTGCCCCTTGTTGGCTAGCCGCCGCGGGCTCGGCTTCCTGCCTCAAAGGTACCCCCTGCGAAACACCATTGTTATACGTTGATCAAGAAACTAGCACGGATGGGTCATTATCAGGGTTTTGGGACCTCGGTCTCAGTTACCTGCGAGGCTGGGAGTATTCTGGGGTAATCGGCCATAATGGCAACCAAGGCATTGTCGATGCTAAGTTGGTGGAACACCCCGTCGATCAACTCCACCTTTATATCTGGATCCTCTTCGGAGGTCGGATCGAGGGACCGTTCCGGATCCTCGGGTTGTGGGGGCGGGCTGTGTGTCTTCTCCACAGTCCGGCGCAGTTCCTGCGCAGAAACCATAAGATGAGATATTTAATCACGGGAACATGGATCGAACAGGCCACAAAAATGTTTGCTTACCCAACTTCGAGGATTGTTCGAAGAAAACTCGCTCAGTGGGTTGACGCGGAGAAAATCCTCCTCCTCCCCTTTATACATGGCACGCAAGATCTTCACCAGTTCGGTGACCGATCCCGGCCCTTTGCGGCCGTGGCGGGTGGCATCGTCCTCCCCGTTGAAATCCCACATGGGGTGGTGAGGGAGTCCCGGACTAGGGGGTGTCCGGATAGCCGGACTATCGTCGCGGCCGGACTCAAAGACTATGAAGATACAAGATTGAAGACTTCGTCCCGTGTCCGGATGGGACTTTCCTTGGCGTGGAAGGCAAGCTAGGCGATACGGATATGTAGATCTCCTACCATTGAAACCGACACTGTGTAACCCTAACCTATCTGGTGTCTATATAAACCGGAGGGTTTTAGTCCATAGGACGAACAACAATCATACCATAGGCTAGCTTCTAGGGTTTAGCCTCCTTGATCTCGTGGTAGATCTACTCTTGTACTACCCATATCATCAATATCAATCAAGCAGGAGTAGGGTATTACCTCCATCGGGAGAGCCCGAACCTGGGTAAAAACATCGTGTCCCTTGTCTCCTGTTACCATTCGCCTAGACGCACAGTTCGGGACCCCCTACCCGAGATCCACCGGTTTTGACACTGACATTGGTGCTTTCATTGAGAGTTCCTCTGTGTCATCACCGATAGGCCCGATGGCTCCTTCGATCATCAACAACGACGCGGTCCAGGGCGAGACTTTTCTCCCCGGACAGATCTTCGTGTTCGGCGGTTTTGCACTGCGGGCCAATTAACCCAGCCATCTGGAGCAGATCGAAAGCTACGCCCCTGGCCATCAGGTCAGATTTGGAAGTTTGAACTATACGGCCGATATCCGCGGAGACTCGATATTCAACGGATTCGAGCCGTAGCCGAGCGCGCTGCACTGTTTCGATGGGCATGATCTAGCTCTGCGGCAAAGTGCCACGGAGGCCGCACCAAAGATCCGCTCCGACCCTTAATCCGGAGCCGGATTCCCCGATCAAGGACGAGTGGTTGGACACCGCCTCGGGGGCTACGATCTCTACAGCGATTGAGCCAAACTCTATCCCTGTCCTTTGCGAAGACCTTGACTCCAGGGTGCCGGACTCCTCTCTGGACTCCGAACCCTCCGCGCCCCTACCAATCGAATCCGGTTGGGCGCCCGTTATGGAGTTCACTGCCGCGGACATCTTTCAGCACTCGCCCTTTGGCGACATCCTGAATTCACTAAAGTCTCTCTCTTTATCCGGAGAGCCCTGGCCGGACTACGGTCAGGAAGGTTGGGATGCGGACGACGAAGAAATTCAAAACCCACCCACCACACACTTCGTAGCCAGCGCCGAAAGCTTACACGGCGTGCTCGATTTCGACTCAAGACATCGACGGTATGGGCGGCGATGTAGGAGACAACAATGAACCAGCACCTATAGGATGCAGGACAACCACCTCATCCCATGATGTATACATGGTGGATACACCTAAAAGAAATGAAGACGAGGAACAACGGGGCGCTACGAAGGATAAATCCCTCGGCGGTCAAAAGCGGCAACGTAAGCGCCCGAACAAAGTCCCGCCTCAACAAAGACCCAGCCATAGAGCAGGGCGAACCGGTGGACAACGAACAAGCTATCGAGCAATCGTCCGAACAAGACAACTTGGAGAAACAATCTGTCCCCGGCGAAGACAACAGTCCGGACGATCTCACGCCGGACAAACTATTAAAGCAAAATGACCTCCAGAAAAGGCTCGCCATCGCTGCGTAGCCTGAAAAAAGCGAAGCGGAAGCTCAAAATAGCGGAAGATGCATTCAGGATAAGATGGAGCAAAGTATTCAGCACCGCATGAACAAATGCAGCGACGATCGCCCGAACAAAGAGCTACCGAAAAGAAAGCTACGCCCGAATTGACGAGGAGGCCTTAGAGCCCCACAATTAAAAAGTAAGAAGGCCACCCGGTCGGATGGGCGACCCCACAAAAAAAGAGAACGGCGAATGGCGCCGCACACAAGCCAATATGCGATCCGCATAAGGATTCACACCAAAAGGATGGCCCAGTTAGGTCCATCTATGGGCCAAGAAAGCAGGCTCGTCAAAGCAATGCAACACGCCTAAATTCCGAAGATCACGGCACACCCAAATATAGGGGCGCCGCACACCCCCTATGTTTCATCGATGAGGTCTTTGGATCATGAATTTCCAGTGATTCAAACCCGTAAACATAGAGGCATACGACGGAACAACAGACCACAGTTGCGGATTGAGGATTACATCCTCCACATACACATGGCTAGAGGAGATGATCTCCACGCCATAAAATACTTACCCTTAAACTCAAAGGGCCAGCTCGGCATTGGCTGAAAAGCCTCCCGAAAATACCATTGGAAGCTGGGAAGAGCTCGAGGATGCATTTCGGCAAATTTTGGGGACTTATGTCCGCCCTCCAGATCTGCGATCTAAGTCACATAACTCAACAGCCCGGAGAGTCAGCCCGAAATTCTGGAACATGTTCCTTACTAAAAGAACCAAATAGTCGATTGTCCAGGACGCCAAGCCTTAGCAGCTTTCAAACACAACGTCCGAGACGAATGGCTCGCCAGACACCTCGGCCAAGAAAAACCAAGAACAATGGCCGCATTAACAAGCCTCATGACCCGCTTTTGCGCGGGAGAGGACAGCTGGCTAGCAAGATGCAGCACCAGCGACCCAAGTACATCCGAAGTCAGGGATGGAAACGGGAAACCACGGCGCAACAAGGACCAACACCAGATTAAAAGGAACAGTCCAAAGAGCGTGGCAGTCAACGCCGGATTCAAAAGCTCACGGCAGAACAACAAAAAACTGCCCCTTCAGGACAATAGCGATGAGCTATCCAACTTCAACAAAATCTTGGACAAGATATGTCAAATCCACAGTACTCCCGGGAAGCCTGCAAACCACACCCATAGAAATTGTTGGGTCTTCAAACAGTCCGGCAGACTCAACGCCGAACACAAGGGGCTCGACACACCAAGTGAAGATGATGACGAGCACCACAAGCAGAGCCCCGGAAAACAAAAGAATTTCCCACAAGAGGTTAAAACAGTAAACTCACTTCACGTGATCAAAGGGAAAATCAGAGCGGCGCCCACTAAAAGGCGCGCCGCACACTGGTTGTCAAAACCAATCACCTTCGACCATCAGGACTATTCCGAAAATATCCTAACGCAGGATGGACTGCCTTGATATTGGATCCTATAATCAACGGATTCCAATTTACACAAGTCCTCATGGATGGCGGCGATGACATAAAACTGATATATCGGACACAATCCGCAGGATGGGGATAAACCCAACCAAAATTCGCCGTAGCAACACCTCCTTTAAAGGAGTAATGCCAGGCCCATATGCTCATTGTACGGGCTCCATACTGCTAGAAGTTGTGTTCGGTTCATCCGACAACTTCCGTCGTGAAAGGTTACTCTTCTATGTCGCCCCGTTTAAAAGTAGCCATCAAGCACTATCGGGACGCGAAGCTTTCGCCCGCTTTAACGCAATACCACATTATGCATCTCTAACACTTAAAATGCCCGGTCCACGCGGCATCATCTCGTTAAAAGGAAGTATTAAGTGTTACTCGAACACGGAAGAACGGGAGACTGCCTTGATAGCCCCACAGCTATCCGGCTCTGCTAGGCAAAGAACCTGAATTGGTCATTCAAACCCCGGACACGGCTAGACGAGTCCGGCGCCTACTAGCGGCATACCCCCATACGAGGGGCTGCATGCATGTATAACAAGAGACAATAAAGCTCAATTTTATTCACTTCTTCAAACGCATTACTGTTTATTTAATATTAAGTACATCTTTCGCACGATCCTTTTTCTTTTAAACTAAGTTCCTCTCTTTTACAGATGAACAACGTGCTACACCCGTCCAGGATACGGCACAACGGAGACACGGGCGCAGACGTGCAGTAGGGACCCGTTGCAAGGATTCTTTTCAGATTAAGACCCTGCGTAAACCTTTTTTACTGTCTCTTGTTGATATACATCCCCCGGTTCCTTACTATAACCGAGGAGGAGGCTGGCGTTTTGACATTGGCCGCACCAGAATTTTTTGCGTGCACGGACACCGGGGCTTAGGGCATTATTCTGCCCATTTTCATAAAGACCGAATACCTTAGGGAGTATTCCGCGTCTCGAGTTAGGCCTTATATGCATCAGCTCTGAATCATGTCTTTGGTCAAATGTTGGGTTGCCCGGCTCCTGTGTTTTGCTGCCTTACGCCTGCTTTTCACGGCTAACGCGACACCAGGAGAACAACTGCGATTGTGCCCCGGTTCGGCCGGGCGAGCACCTCAGTAGAGAAAGCCGAAAACTGACCGTCATGATATAGCGAGAGACTGGTCAACCACTCGATGACTATCTGGAATGTTTAGGATTCCTCCGCATTAACGAAGGACCGATTTTCGGTCAGGCACATACGCACCCCGAATTCGGGAGAGTGCGGTGCCCCAGGGGCTATATAGTAGCCCCACCCTCGAACTCCTACGGCTAAGTGAAAGTGATAAAGCATTATAGTCCGGTTGCCTGGTTTGCTACGCTATCACCTCCTTAACAGGACCAAGACGTTGGATTAAGTGTGAAAAACCGCTTTTTTTGCAAACACCCCCGCACTATGTGCGTGGGGGCTGAAGCCAAGGGCTGCCATCTTTCAGGTTATATATACATATACATAAGCGGCCGCCAGGAGTAGTTTACTACTTGAACGCACAAGTATAAAAAGCTCTTGTATTATATTGAAACATTGTTTTCACAAATCATACATGTCATTTAAACATAATATCCTTCGAGCATCGCGTCTCTATTAAACGAGCGCCCGGCAGACTTCTTCAAAGTAGTGCTCGGCGGTACTCGGCTTCTGTCCGAATCTTGGGATGCAACGTCGGTGGCCTTCATCTTTGCCCAGTATGTCTTGACACGGGCGAGCCATCCAGCGCTCCCTCAATACACGCCGATCGCTTCATTGCGTCGTCACGGTACCGCACCAAGGAACCGCTGCACTAAACCAAAATAGCTCTTGGTGGGGTCCGCCCGCCATAAGTGAGTCAAGACATGCTTCATGGCAAATCCGGACAATCGATTCAGCTCGGCCCATTCGCCAACCGGTCGGTCAGTGGCGGAAGGGCGCTCCGGACTATGGAATTGCGACCAATATAGCTCTTCCTTCAGGCCCCTTTCCGCCCCGGAAGTGCTCAACCGCGTCTGGAGCGCTCGCCGCCAAGTCCATATAAGCATCCTCCGAACTCCACAACTTATCCAACTGAGCATACTTTGGATCCGTATACTTCCTCCGCAGCAGAAACGGTTTTCCAGCCGCAATTGCCCCGGCCTGATTCAGCTCCTCCTTGGCAGCTCTCAAAGCCAACTGGGCATTCTTGGATTCGGCGGCGACCTTTTTCAGGCCCTCTTGTTCCGCTTGACGTTCTTTTTCAAGAACCTCGCAGCAATCGGTAGTATTCCTCAACTTTGTGGCCATATCGGCCATTTCCTCCTTGCTTCGGCAGTGAGCAGCCCGTTCGGCTTCTAGCTCTTCGGCCGCCTTCAAGGAGGCCGCATTACTATTTCTGGCTTGCTCTTTCGCTCGGGCGAGCTCCGCCCGCAGCTCCTCCACGGCAGCGGCACCATCTGCATTAAGCATACAAATAGTGAGACATGGGCGTCAAGCTCCCTTACCAGGTGCCCGCATAGAACTCGCATACCTTGTGACTCGTCAAACCGTTTATTGACCAGCGCGATGTCCGCATCCGCCTCGTCAAGTTGCCGCTTTAGTTCGGCATATTCATCAGTCCGGCTGGCCTCCGGACGCCCTGCCACCTGTTTAGGAGCGGTGATATGTTATAACTGAGAATTTGATCCTCGGCACGTTGTCAATTTTGACAACATACCGAGTCTCAGGGGCTACTATCTATACAGGGCGCATTTTATATGCATAACTGTCAGAAGGTACATTATTTTTTGCGTACCTCAAACCCCGTCAGTAAGCTTCTGACGGCTTCGTGCAATCCGCTCTCCGCGGATGCAATTCTTTCAATCACCGTACCCATTAGAGCACGGTGATCTTCTGAGATAGCCGCTCGCCCGAGCAGATCCTTCTGCTCCTCCGACCGCACACCACTTGGCGCCGGACCTTCCGGCCCCGCCGGACTTGGGGGAACCCTCCGCGACGACACCTCCGGGTCGTCCGCTTCACATGAGGGTGCGGCAGGTGGAGGCGTTTCGCTCTCCATCATCTCCGGAAGAAGATCCCCCGAAGACGAGCTCTGCTGAGAAGGGCTGAGGTCCGAACTACAAGGTAGAATTTCGGTTATCTTCATAAATATATACATGGATGTTCCTTATTTACAAGACCCCTTCTTTTTATTTACGGCTTGCTGGAGGGCTGATCCCCTTGGGGAAATAGTGTGGCTGGGTTACTTCCCAGTGCCAGACTCTCCGACGAAGATTCCCTTCCCCTCTTTGAGGCCCTGACCTCCGGATCTTCCGAAGCAGCCCTCTTCTCTCCTCGAGAGACGGGACTTTTAATCCCTCCTTCCTTGATAGCCTCCTTCGCAGAGGCACTTGCTTCCCCGCTCCCCCCTTCGCCTTCTTCTAAAGGCGCGACCTTCAACATCTTGGTCAGCATGGGATCCGGCGTGGTCTCTGGGAGGGGAGCCGGACACCTTATCAACTTTGCCTTGGCTATCCACTCCTGTTCAAGAAACGGCTCCTTTAAAGGGCATATATATATGATAAATGAATGAATAGCTTGTCCGTTACAGGACTACTTACTTGAGTATCTGGCGGTTGCAGCTTAGTCCTGCATCCTCGGCCAGTCCGGACACTTCTCTTGTGGTCCGAAGAACAGTTTATACATCTCCATGGGCGTCGTGCCCATAAAATTTTGGAGAGCTCGTGGTCCCTCCGGATTAAATTCCCACAGGCGGAGGGGGCGACGCTTGCAGGGCAGAAGACGCCGGATCACCATAACCTACGCCACTACAACCAGGTTGATCTCTCTTTCCTGGAGATCTCGAATACGGCCCTGCAGCAAAGGAACGTCCTTGGATGGCCCCCAGTCGATCCCCTTGTTGACCCATGACGCCAAACGTTGTGGTGGACCTGAGCGGAAGGCAGGGAGCGCCGCCCATTTGTTGCCCCGGGGAGCGGTGATATAAAACCACTCCCGTTGCCACAAACCAAGCTCCTCTTGAAAAGAGCCCTCGGGCCGTGGAGCATCAACACATTTGATTATGATCGCCTCTCCGCTTTTCTGCTTGTTGCCCCCGATCATCCTTGGCTCCACCTTGAAGGTCTTGAGCCACAATCCAAAGTGGGGGTAATATGGAGGAAGGCCTCACATACGACAATGAATGACGAGATATGGAGGATGGACTCCGGATTCAAGTCATGGAAATCCAGCCCATAATAAAACATGAGCCCCCGCGCGAAGGGATCCGTCGGGAAGCCTAAACCCCGAAGGAAGTGAGACACGAACACCACGTTCTCGCCGGGCTCAGGAGTGGGAATGACCTTCCCTGGAGCAGGTAGCCTATGCGCGATCTCGCCGGTTAGATACTTGGCGTCTCGCAGCTTTAGCACATCTTCTTCTGTGACGGAAGAAGACATCCATCGGCCGTGCTGGTCGGAGCCGGACATCGTCGAAGGTCCGAAGCGCCTAAATCTGAAGCTTTGGGTGTTGGAACTCGAAGCGCGAGGCGAACTCGATGGAGGGTGTAAAAAGAAGAGGGCCTTGGTTGAATACCAAGAGCCCACCCCATGGTCGATTAGGACTCACCTTTGATAGAGGAGGCGTGCCAACGGGCACGGTAGGGTTACCCACGTCCGTATTGATGGGAATCCCGGAATAAGGGGGCATGATCTATGCTTTGATAAGGCGTTCCAGGGAAACCGCCTCGCTAAACGCGCTAAGGTGAAACGGCAAAAAATGATTCATATAAAGGCCTGGCCATGGCGTGATGTCACGCCGCGAAATACGTCAGCAGATCTGTGCAAAAATTATTCTCTCTACGGTGTTATGTGGAACTTGTTTTGCAGAGCCGGACACTATCCTTGTGTTCAAAACCTTACGTGAAGTATTCGAGGAGGAACCCGCCTTGCAATGCCGAAGACAATATGCGCCGGACTCATCGTCATTGAAGCCTGGTTCAGGGCTACCGAGGAGTCCCGGACTAGGGGTGTCCGGATAGCGGACTATCATCGCGCCGGACTCAAAGACTATGAAGATACAAGATTGAAGACTTCGTTCCGTGTCCGGATGGGACTTTCCTTGGCGTGGAAGGCAAGCTTGGCGTCTGGATATGTAGATCTACTACCATTGTAAACGACTGTGTAACCCTAACCTATCCGGTGTCTATATAAACCGGGGGTTTTAGTCCGTGGGGCGAACAACAATCATACCATAGGCTAGCTTCTAGGGTTTAGCCTCCTTGATCTCGTGGTAGATCTACTCTTGTACTACCCATATCATCAATATTAATCAAGCAGAGTAGGGTATTACCTCCATCGAGAGGGCCCGAACACTGGTAAAAACATCGTGTCCCTTGTCTCATGTTACCATCCGCCTAGGCCTTGCAGTTCGGGACCCCCTACCCGAGATCCGCCGGTTTTGACACCGGCAATTGGCCCCAGATTGGAGCGGCTACGCTCCCCTCATAATGCAGATTGCCATGACTCCAATCATGGTCAATCCGGCATGAGCCAGTAACCTTATTCGGCTCATCAAGTAAAGGACATCCCGGTCATTTTCCATCTGGGGGCTCCGCGGGCGCCAGCTTAGGCGCTTCCTCAGAGGAGCGTTGCTAAACTCCGGAAGGCCGATCCGAATAGGATCTGGCAGCGGGACGTCCTCCATGTAAAACCATTCCGAAGGCCAGTCTTCGGACGCCTTCTTCGGTGTTCCGGATAGATATCCGGTCCCGGCGATGCGCCATAGTTCGGCTCCGCCCACTTGATATATTGACTCCTCGTGAGAATGGGGTACTAGGCAGAATAATCTCTTCTACAGCGCGAAATGAGCCTCGACGCCCAAGAACAGTTCGCAAAGGGCCACGAAGCCCGCGATGTGCAAAATGGAGGCAGGCGTAAGGTGGTGGAACTGGAGGCCGTAGAACTCCAAGAGCCCCCGGAGAAACGGATGGATTGGAAATCCGAGTCCTCTTACTAGATAAGAGATGAAGCATACCCGCTCTCCTTTAGAGGGATCGGGGACACTCTCCGCTTGCTTTCCGCCCTTGTAGGAGGCGAGTCTGGCTCGAACCGGAACCATGAAGGCCGGGGGAAGGAATCCCTTGGTTTGGAGTACAACTAGCTCGCTATGCGGGACTGAGCATCTCCCCCAATTTCTGTGCCGAGGGCTGGGAGCGCGGGAGGAGGAGCCGCGTCGACCGTCCATGATGGAATGGGCTTTGGTCGAGGCGCTCCTATGAAAGCTTCATGAAGGGGGATGGTGTGACTCAGATCTAGATCCTCGCCCTTTTATAGGAAGCTCATTTGCGCAGCTAGGGGGTAAGTGTAAAATACCACGGCTTTTCGCATTCATTCAAACACGTGGAAGATGGCCATTATTGGGCGTAGAAGCCAAGGAGCGCAGCACTTATCAGAAGCCGGACACTATTCGACAAGTATATGGAATTTGGAGAAGAACTCGCCTCGCAATGCCGAAGACAAGCAACGCGCCGGACTCATCGTCATTGAAGCCTGGTTCGGGGCTCTTGAGGAGTCCCGGATTAGGGGTGTCCGGATAGCCGAACTATCACCGTTAGCGGACTCTGGACTATGAAGATACAAGATTGAAGACTTCGTCCCGTGTCCGGATGGGACTTTCCTTAGCGTGGAAGGCAAGCTTGGCGATACGGATATGTAGATCTCCTACCATTGTAACCGACTCTGTGTAACCCTAACCTATCCGGTGTCTATATAAACCGGAGGGTTTTAGTCTGTAGGACAAACAACAATCATACCATAGGCTAGCCTCTAGGGTGTAGCCTCCTTGATCTCGTGGTAGATCTACTCTTGTACTACCCATATCATCAATATTAATCAAGCAGGAGTAGGGTATTACCTCCATCGAGAGGGCCCGAACCTGGGTAAAAACATCGTGTCCCTTGTCTCCTGTTACCATCCGCCTAGACGCACAGTTCGGGACCACCTACCCGAGATCCGCCGGTTTTGACACCGACAATCACTTTATTTACTTGCTTTGCTTTTACTTTTTACTTTGCATCTTTATACCAAAAAAACCAAAAATATTATCCCTATCAGATCTCACTCTCGTAAGTGACCGTGAAGGGATTGACAACCCCTAAGCGTTGGTTGCGAGTAGCTATCATTTTGTGCATGTACGAGGGACTTGCGCATGGTCTCCTACTGGATTGATACCTTGGTTCTCAAAAACTGAGGGAAATACTTACGCTACTGTGCTGCATCATCCTTTCCTCTTCGGGGAAATCCAACACAAGCTCGAGACATAGCACGCACCCCTACCTGGCGCGCCAAATGTCGGATTTCGGGTTCCGGCAGACCCTTGAGGTTCAAACTCTGGGGTGCGCATGGAGATCTTTCCCCTACCAGCTCACGCGTTAGTGGTTTGCAAGGGATCTAGACTAGGAACGGTGAACAGCACGAGAGACGCGAGATTTATACTGGTTCAGGCCACCGTTGTGGTGTAATACCCTACTCCAGTGTGTGGTGTGGTGGATTCCCTCTGGGGCTGATGAATACCAGTACAAAGGAAGAACAACCTCGCGAGGGGCTGTTCTTGAGCTGGTGCGATGGACTGCTTGGGTGAGTCCAGTCGCTTCTCTCTTTCTCTCTGGTAGGTTCGACCCATTCCCTCTCTCTGTGGTGGCTAGTCCTATTTATAGAGGGAGGCCCTGGGCCTCTTCCCAAATAATGAGCGGGAAGGGCATCAACAATTGGCCACTTTGAAGGGGAACATCTAGTACACTTATCCTGACTAAAGTTGGTCTTCGGCTGCCAAAGGCCCTGACGGTGACGCCGTCCTGGGCTCCACGATGACCTCCGTCCTGCCGCTCCGCTGGTCTTGGTCTTGTTGCACCGAAGCGGTAACCTTTTCCTGTTGCCTTGGCCTGTGCTTGCCTCCTTTGCACCAAAGGGGAAACGAGGACACTGCGCAGTGGCCTTCACTTTGGTCTCGATCGTCATGGCTTGCATCACGGGGCACCCTCGTGAGGTACCCTGCCTTGATCTCTCCGCCTCCTCGTGAGCCTGCCTGACGAGGCTGCTCCTGAGGAAGGTTCTCGTCGTCCACCCCGCGAGGCTTTGCCCCTCGCGAGGGTCTTGGGCTTGAGCTGAAGAAGCTGGGTTGCGCTGGGCCCCCACTTGAGCCACGCCGCAGGCCGCAGGCAGGCAAGTCTGGGGACCCCCGTTCCCAGAACGCCGACATCCCTTACGTTCTCCTGAGACACATTTACTGGACGATGACTGGGAACGCCTTGTTCTGTACTGGTCCCAAACCAAGAATGTGGTAAGGTCTATGAGCTCATTTTTTATTTTTAAGTACTATATGCCTACGTCTTACTATACTCTATTCGTGTAGAACAAGTGCTAAAACCTAAAGAACAATTGTTCTCATTTAAGATTCCATTGATATCATGCATACTTCTTTGCTCTTGTATCACTATATTTACTCATACAAACTTATTTTTAAATTGAAGGATCCAATCGAAACTCCAATGGCACAACAGGTATGTTTACGCATGTTTCTTTAACAGGTTTGCTCTTACAAATAGCTTTGTTGATTTCAATTTCAACTGTGTATACAGTTGACTTCTCATATCATGCACATTACTAGCATCACAACAGAGCCAATAGTGTTGTTGTACATGTAGACCCATGTATCCATGTACCCATCTGAAATCTTGTTGTGCCGTGTAGTTTCCGACGCTTTGTATTCTTTCAGTGTTGCTTTGTCTTGAACTGATATGATTTGAACCGTGTCTCTATTTTGTTTTGGCAAGACAATGCAGTGACCATAGGACATAGATATATGTTTGTTTGATGCTTTTATTGTGTACTACTTGGCAATAGAAGACTTGGTAGTTTAATCCTTTCCACGTTACTAATGAACTGGTTCACCGAAATGAGTTTCATATACTAGTACATGCTAAACCTGTTATGTGTCTGCTTGTTTCTTCTTTTAGAATGCTGACAGAATATTGGGGAAGAGTGCCTTATTAAGCAATGGTAAAGGAAGTAATGCAGATAAGGTTTAGGATAGTGAGACATCCTTGTTGGTCTCCAACATAGCTGATAAAACAGCTAAGGAAAACTATCTTGAAGACAGTGAAACAACCCCAAACTCCTGTCTTGGTGTAGTGTTCGAGTTACTGGCCACTACTGTTGGCACAAGCTATTCAAACTCACTCTCTAAACTAGTTCGGTTTCTTGAGTCTCAACTATAAGCTGAAAGACATCGATCAGTTGTGCAGCGACAAGAAGCAGAAGGATTGCGGAAGTCCCTGCAGAATTCAGATGCATACTTTGTGGTGCAACAGCAAGCGTTGGAGAATTTTAGCGCCCACAGGAGAAAGCTAATAAGCTTGCTAAGCTTATTGCCAGCATGGTGGATACCCAGGATAACGTTTCTTGAGCTCTTCTGAAGTTGTTTCAGTTATGGACTTGTTTTGCTGCCGCGTTTATTTGCACCGGTGGCCAATTTAGATAGGCAGTGTATGTAATATGATGCTTTGTTCCCTATATTCGCACTGGTTGCAAACTTTGATGCCCAGTGGATGTAATATGTGTAATAGCCGTAATAGCCTAGCATTAGTAGCTTGCTTATTTATTTGCTTATTGTCTTGTTTATTTGTTTGGTTGTAGTCACTGCAGTTCTTTTTACGCGTTTTTCTAGTGGCCACAATAACATATTGTTATAACTAGGCCACAATAACCATGGCAATACACGGACTGTTGTAACCATGCTCCTGCTACCTGCTGTAGTGACCATGGGCCTCCTACGGGCCCTAGGATCCATGGGCCTTCTATGGGCCATAGGATCCATGGGCATTCTATGGGCCATAGGATCCATGGGCCTTCTATGGGCCGTCTAATCAATGGGCCTTCTACGGGTCATATAATCGTTTCACCAAACATGGGCCGTATTATTCGTGGACCAATAACGGTCCGCAAAATGGGTCGTAAATGGGGAAATCGTCTGTTTATGACCCCACCATAATGGGCCGTTAATAGGATGTATTAGATGACGCTACGAAAACAGCCCAACGGGTTAACGAGCTACTATCGGGCCTACTGTAACCACGGGCTGAATTTCGCCCACAAGAGAAACATACCAGTAATGGACCGTAAGTAACCGAATTCTGGAATGAGCCCAATAATAAATGGGCCCTTAGAAGGCCGAAAGTTAACACAGGCTGGAAACGGCCGACGGAATAATGGGCCGTTAATGGGTATAAACCGATACACTGTTCATTATGGGCCAGTTTCACCTTGGGCCTTTAATGGCCCCAGAGTTAGAAATGTCTTGTATGGGCTGAAAGAGATCATGGGCCATACATGGGCCGGAAGTTACAACGGGCTGGAATCATATTGGACGGCCCAGATGACGCTACTGGGCTAATACGGATAGGCCGTAACGGGCCATGAGTTAGTGGGCTATAAATGGGCTATATGTGAACATGCCATTAACAGGCTTTCCGTGACCCAGGCCGCTACCTTTTGACCAAGTCAAACGTGCCGGCCTTTTCACCAGAATGGGCCTCAGTTGGGCCGTGCCACATGTGGACATATCATAGGCGCCGCCGGTCCAATGAGCGGATGACATCTGTCCCAACGGTGAGCCGACACGTGGTTCCTCTGTCCATTGAGAATTTTACACGTGGAAAATCCCCATTGGCCCGGGTTGTTAACAGGTTATTGGATTCAAACCGGAACCCGATAGCTTAATAGCGACCCGTTACGATGGATGCCACGTCGATTACCCTTGACAAAAGCACTTCCATGATTCACCATTTATCGTCATGGAAGTGGACACTTCCGTGATGATAATTTTGGTATTGTCATGGAACACTTCTATGACAGCACATGTATGACTATCTTGATTCTGTCATAAAATTGTCATGGATGTACATGCATGACAGAAAACGTGACCTACTATGACAAACACGTATCATCACGGAAGTGTATTTTTTTGTAGTGTAACCAGCTTCTTGCCGAAAAGCATCATCTCATCTGACTGGAAAAACTCTGGCAGCAGAACTGGGGTGTACTTGATGGCCATCTAGAATGTTGAAACCGGAGGGAAGTCAGAAATGAAGGGAAGAATTACGAAATAATAAAGACATAAATAAAATAGTTTCTTCCTATGGCTTTCTGATCCTAGGGGTTACGTCCTATCGCCGTGCAGCTCGAATATCATCTCTGTAATAAACCGACCCGAAATCGGTCAAGTCTCTGTGTATCTGTACCATCCCAAGATCATGCTGGCACACACAGTACATTGATGAAAATTTCAAAGTTCAATCACACCTGATTTATTACGCGATTCTCATATAGAGTCTTTATTACAATAGAATAAATTCGTCCGAAGGCCAACTCATGAGAAAAACTAAATGATGCAGAAGCATAGACGATTAGTGAGTCCATCCGACTCCGTAGGGCAATCACCGAGCGTAGATCATAACCTCACTCCTAGTTGGAAAACTCCTCTGCAACATGAGCCATTGCAGTCGTGTAGGTCAGCATTTTGAATATGCCGCCAAGTCATGAAGAGAGAACAATAATAATAATGCTAACACTATATGCAATTTTTGGCTGTGGGGCTCTAAGTTTAAGTTTTTGTGAAAAAGCCATTTTTTCCTACAACAAAAGGACTTGCTTGCAATTACTACAAAATATTGGTTGTTATTGAGATGGTTCCGCCAACCAGTGTCTCATACCCGAAATCATTATAACTCATCATTTTATTATGTTTGGTGTTGAGATTTCCGAAATACTCCAATTCTAGAGGCTTAGTAGTTCGTAATGGGGACACGGCTAATCGATTAGGCTTCCACTCTACAGAGTCTTGTGCACTTTACCTGCAAGAATCGTTCCCTCCTTTACGTCCTCGCATTGCCTGGAGTTTGAGGATGGGTCTTCCGTAGGGATCCTCTGGGCCACTGCCGGTGCCCATCCATAACCTATCGTTCTTCTACATCTGCTGGCACAATCCGTCCAGAGTCACGCCTAGGGTCGACCAAGCCAGAGCCCATAATGGCTTGTGGCTGCACAGGTAAGCTTCCGGTCAAGGGGTATCCATCCGTCTCTCCGTGGCTAGGTGAAGGTTTTCGCAAGATGTCATGGCGCTTCTCCATGCATCCCAGCCATCCGCTGGTTGCTCTAGGGTGCCATCAATCCATCCTCCACCCAGCAGTGAATTGAAGTCCATCTTGATCATCTTGAAGTCATGGGGTTGTCATCATCTTGACTCTGACATCTCCCATAAGAATCACTCAACTAACCCCATCTATGAAGCATAGCATAAATACTACAACGTCCCAGGTAATGGTAACAAAGGGATTTTGGGTCAACCTACCACATGATACTACTCAAGACTTGATTCAGTTTTTCCTACTGCATGCATGGTGGGGAGGAAATACTACTAATGCAGTAAAACATAGGTATTAAAATTCATGATCAAGATTTGCCTTGCTGACGATCTTCAAAAGCTGGTGACTCGTAGTAGCAAGCCTCGCACTCCGGCAATTCTATCGAAACAAAAATAGCATAATAAGCATATCATCATACAATATATCAACATAACAGAAAGTAAACTTAGTAAATGACAAATCAACATAGCACATAATGAAATCCAAAGAGAAAAGCAAAGAAAGTCATAAAATCAATACCAAGCTTCTACTTCTAGTGAAACAAGCTATAAAAATAGTTTTCTACCATTAAAACTTTCTTTAACCGAACAAAAATAAGGTTTTTATTAAATAACAGAAAGAAAACATAAATATTTTTTTATGCAAATAGAATTGCTATAACACCTTTTATGAAATTCCTAATAAGCTTAAAACGATATTCCTAGTAAAACAAAAGAAAACAAGCTACTAAAATATTTTATTGCTATAAAATAAATATGCTACTATTCATCTACAGAACTAATCTGAACATAACAAAAAACAAAAAAGAAAATTATTTTAAAACTATTTAAAATAAAAGAAATAACAAAAACGGTAATAAAAAGCAAAACAGTACAATTTTCGTGCTAAACTAATTTTAATTAATTTTGAAATTCCCCAAACTAAACCTACAAATATCTAAGGTCACAAGAAAACACTAGCAAAAAGAATCGCCTAAAATATTAATTCTAGCTCTAGATACTGCAAAAACAGTAGTTTGGAATAATTTCATGCAAAACAAATTTTAAAACTTCAAACATGGACACAAAATATATCTACAAAAACTTTAATAATTCCAAACTAGAGCAAAAAGAATCACTAGAAAATGTTAAATATCATAGAAGAAAAAGATTTTACAAGATTGAAACTTTTCTGTTTTTAAAACAGAAACGAATTAACTAAAAAAACCAAACAGACGCTACTGGGCCAGGAGGTGCGCTTTGTAACTATCCAGCGCTCAGGCGAAACTTAATCAAAACCGCAAGGCTAAAATAAACCGATAGGCTAAACCGATCTGGACTAAACCTAGAATAAACCAAAACAAAACCGGTATACTAAAATAAACCTAACCATTCGTGGTTTCTAATCTGGGCCATATAGCCTAGATCGGACGGAGGAGGGGAGTCCGGCGGCTTACATCAGAGGTCGACGATGAGGTGGGCTTGGGCGTCGGTGGTGGAGGTGCTCCGGTGGTCCGGGACGACGATGATGACGTCGAGCCGTCCGGTGGAGCAAGGCGGAGACGGTGGTGGAGTTGCTGGAGCTCGGAGACGTCAAAGACAACGAGGGCGAGGCGGTGGAGAGTCCCGTGAGTTCCAGCTCCGATGACGAGCGGCGATGCTTGAGGCGGTGGTGTCAGTGGTTCCTGGGCGGCAAGACGATGTCAGAGGGGCGTGCGGGGTTAAGGGGGTGCGGATGGCGGAGCTTGGAAGCTGGGGGTGGCTCACCGGCGGTGGACGCGAGAGTGAACGGCGGCGACTGCGACGAGATGCGATCAACGGGGTTGCGAGCTGCAGTGGAGTTGGGTAGGGTTTTTACGGGGTTCGGGAGAGTAGGCCGAGGGCTATTTAAAGGACACGTTTTCTTGGGAAGGAGGGCGAGTTGGCTAGGGTTTAGGCGGGGCACGGACATCGAGGGCGTCGGACGTGAGCGAGATGCGCGGGCACGCCTTGCGGGAGGATGCAGCTGGGGTGGGGTTGGTGTGTCAGTGATGAAGAGAAGGGGGCGTTGGGTCGGGCGGCCGACCCATTGCACCTGATCTTGGCGCTTGAGTCTGCCAGGCGAGCCGCAGCCTTCGGGTGGTGAGCTGTTGATGCAGCTGACCTTTGAGGTTCTTTTATCTTCTTTGAAAAAGACACAGAAGAAAATAAATATAGAGAAAATAAAATATACTTTTATATAGGACATATATATATATATATCAACAAGTTTAAGAAAATAAGTCCTACAAGATGAATTATTTTTCAGAGGCATAATAAAAACTTTATAAAAAACATTTTTCTGAAAATTCCAAATAAAACTCAAATTTGAATTCAAAACTTTTGGCATTGTTTTCTTCTGACATTTCTGGAGTGTCATTTTAGCTCCTCTCATACTTTTGCTCAAGTATTTGTGAGGGATATTTGAAATGTATTTTCAAATGCCAAGTTGAATCCAAATTCAAATAAAACTCAAATGCCTCTGAAATTTCCAAATGCCACCCAATGCGAACAAAATGCATAGATGCTTAGCTAATAATTGTAAAACATTCCAAATTGAAAATTTAGGATGTTAGAAACCTACCCACCTTAAGATGAATCTCGCCCTCGAGATTCGGGTTGGCTAGCAAACATGTGGGGGTGGTCTCGATGGAGATCTTCATCTCGTTCCCAGGTGGCTTCCTCCTCGGAGTGGTGGCTCCGCAGAACCTTGCAGAACTTGACGATCTTGCTTCGGGTAACTCTGTTTGCAGTCTCGAGAATTCTGATAGGGTTCTCCTAATAAGTCAAATCACTGTCAAGCTGTATGGCCTCTAGGGGCACTGTGTCTCTCAAAGGAATATCGGCCATCTGAGCATGGCATTTCTTCAGCTAGGAAACGTGAAAGGCATCATGAACTCTGGACAATCCTTCCGGCAATTCCAGCTTGTATGCAACTTCTCCTCTATGTTTGAGGATTTTGTATGGGCCTATGAACCTGGGTGCTAACTTTTCTTTAACACCGAACCTCTTAGTTCCTCGAAGTGGAGACACACAAAGATATGCTCGGTCTCCCGCTTCGTATGTTACTTCCTTTCGTTTACTATCGGCATAACTCTTCTGTCTTGACTGAGCTATCTTAAGTCTGTCTCGAATCAGCTTGACCTTCTCTTCGGAGTCTCTGATAAGATCAGGTCCAAAAAGCTTTCGATCTCCAACACCATCCCACAACAATGGTGTTCTGCACCTCCTTCCGTATAGAGCTTTGAAAGGGGCCATCTTCAGACTGGTCTGGTAGCTCTTGTTGTATGAAAACTCTGTGTATGGAAAATTATCATCCCAGTTAGATCCATAGTCTAGCGCACAGGCTCTCAACATGTCCTCTAGAATCTGGTTGACTCGCTCAGACTGTCCATCTGTCTGCAGAAGAAAAGTTGTACTGAACTCCAGCCTCATACCCAAAGTTTCATGCAACTGATTCCAAAACTTTGAGGTAAATTGTGTTCCTCTATCTGACACGATACTCCTCGAAACTCCATGCATACATACGATCCTGGTCATGTATATCTTGGCTAACTTAGTGCTGGTATATGTGATCTTCACGGGAATAAAATGAGCTAGCTTGGTCAAGCGATCAATCACTACCCAGATAGAATCATAACCTGAACGAGTCCTGGGTAATCCTGTGATAAAATCCATTCCAAGTTTTTCCCTTTTACACTCGGGTATTGGCAGGGGTTGAAGTAACCCCGCCGGCTTATGATGTTCTGCCTTTACTCGTTGACAAACATCGCATACTACTACGTACTCGGGAATATCCTTCTTCATACCTGTCCACCAGAAACTTTCTTTCAAATCCAGATACATCTTGGTGTTGTGTGGGTGAATCGAGTATGGTGAATCATGGGCCTCCTAAAGAATTAACTTCCTGACCTCTGGATCATTGGGCACATAGATACGATCCTCAAACCATAAAGTTATGTGCTCATCCTCACGAAAACCTTTAGCCTTTCCGTTACTCATCCTTTCCTTTATCTCTGCAATTTTGATGTCCGTCTTCTGGGATTCTCGGTTTCTTTCGGTCAAAGAGGACTGAATATCCAAGGTGGCGACAAATCCTCTCGGTACTATCTCCATTTGGAGCTCTCTGAGATCATCGACTAACTCCTAGGGTAATCCTCCAGTTACGAGGGTGTTCACATAGCAGTTACGGCTCAAGGCATCTACTACAACATTTGCCTTCCTTGGGTGATAATGCAATCTCATGTCATAGTACTTGATTAAGTGAAGCCATCTCCTCCGCCTGAGGATCAACTCCTTCTACGTGAAAATATTCTTCAAGCTCTTATGATCCGTGTAAACATCACAACTGTTTCCGATAAGGAAATGTCTCCAGGTCTTGATTGCATGTACTACGGCTGCTAAGTCGAAATCATGTGTGGCATAATTCATCTCTTGAGGTCGTAGCTGTCTGGAGGTATAAGCTACAACTTTTCCTTCCTGCATGAGCACTCCTCCCAATCCTTGATGAGAAGCGTCATAATATACCTGGTAATCCTTCTGTATGTCCGGCCAAATTAGCATTGGGGCTGTAACCAAACGTTTCTTCAGCTCCTGAAAACTGGCTTCACAATCCTTGGTCCAAATGTACTTGGTTTCCTTCTTCAACAACTCAGTCATGGGTTTAGCAATCTTGGAGAAATTCTCAATAAATTTCTGATAATATCCCGGATGTCCGAGAAAGCTACAGATCTCCTTGACTGAGGTGGGGGACTGCCATTTGGTGGCTGATTCACCTTGGTGGGGTCGACTGATATTCCTTCTCCAGAAATAACATGTCCGAGGAATCCGACTTCCTTCAGCGAAAATTCACATTGGCTGAACTTGGCATATAACTGACGTTCTCGGAGTTTCTCCAGAACTAGACGCAAGTGTTCCTTAGGCTCTTCCTCGCTCTTGAAGAAAACCAATATGTCATCGATGAACACCATGACAAACTTGTCCAGATATTCCATAAATACCTTGTTCATCATGCTCATAAAACATGCTGGGGCATTAGTCAGTCCAAATGACATGACGGTATACTCATATAAACCATACCTAGTGGTGAAAGTTGTTTTGGGTATATCCTGTTCACGAATCTTCAACTGACGGTACCATGTAGAAGATCGATCTTGGAGAATACCTTGGCTCCAACTAGCTGATCAAATAAATCATTAATCATCGGTAGAGGGTACTTGTTCTTGATGGTCATGTCGTTCAACAAACGATAATCCACAACCATTCTCAGGGTTCCACCATTCTTCTCTACCAGAAGAATTGGGGCTCCCCACGGTGACGAGCTTGGCCGAATATATTCCTTCTCCAATAGCTCATTAATTTGCTTCTTGATCTCTTCCAAACCGTTCGGGGGCATCCGATAAGGTCTCTTGGATATTGGGGTTGTGTCGGGCAATAACTCAATAAAAAATTCAATGTCTCTGTCTGGTGGCATTCCTGGTAATTCCTCCGAAAAAACATCGGGAATATCTTGCACTACTGGCACTTCCTCCTGAACAACTCCCGTGAGGGAATTCACCTGATTCTTCATCGGTGTGCGTACAGATACATACTTGATCCTCTTTTGCTCCGGGGTGGTGAGCAAAATCGTCTTGCGGGCACAGTTGATGTTTCCTTCAAACTTCTTCAACCAATCCATGCCTAGGATCACGTCCAATCCTTGGGATTCCAATACTATGTGGTCTGCGGGAAAGTTATGATCTCCGATGGTGAGGGTCGAATGACATCCTAAGCCTGCCATCAACTCTCCTCCTAGGGAAGTGACCCGAAGAGGGCTTCTAAGAGTTCTAGTAGGCAACCCATATTTTTCCAAAACTACTGATGAGGACATGACTACCTTGGATACGACCAAAAATATTGGATACATGTATATTTATGATGTGATTTCTAATGCAAACTATGCAATAATATATTTATGTCATCTAGGACAAAAATACTTCAGAAACTTTTGTGTCATGTCTAATTGCAGGTGTATTGAACATTTGTACAATCCAGATATGAAGATAAAGGGAAAAGAGAAGTTTACCTGTTGTTCAAAAAGTCCTCTCACGTCACTTTTGGGCCAAGAGAAGATAGAGTCCAAGTCTCTCACGTTCTGAATTTAGATTCAAACTTCACAGACATACCTGACTCAAAACGCCAAGAAGTCTTTCATACGGACTCCGAATTGGGTGATTATTTTTTTGTTGGAAATTAGGTATCGTGCTCTTTCCAACCCACTTGGATTCACCTTCAAAATCGTCCGGAGCGTTGAATTATTGATGAAACAAACTGATGCTGCAGCAGAATCCGAGTCAAAATATAAGTCCAAAGGTGTTACATCACCTCCACTTGGGTCCATGAGTCTTTTACGACCTAGGGTTAGTTTTAGGCTGTCTTGGGATGTCCTCCCACCTCCTTGGTCGCCACTCCTTGCTCCTATATAAGTATATCCCATCTAGTAGCTTTTTACTTGGGATTTGTTTAGTTAAAAGATAGCCATTGCAACTTCGTGTACTTCGTTTGTGTCCAACGACCAGACCAAGACCGCTTTCAGATCTCCACCTTTATCAATACTTCATCTATATTCGCATTATTCAAAATGCATTATCATATTCTTGCTTGTTCTTCGATTGCATGCAGAAATAGATCTACGTGGTTAGGCTGATCGTGCTCGCCAGTAACCTCAGGAGATTGGTTTAGCGATTGCTAAGGCGCAACGTGTTGCATGTTTGTAGTCAGATCGTTGATAGGTCTCCAACGTATCTAAATTTTTTGATTGTTCCATGCTGTTATATTATCATTCTTGGATGTTTTATAATCATTTTATAGCAACTTTATATCAGTTTTTGGGACTAACCTATTGACATAGTGCCCAGTGCTAGTTGCTGGTTTTTGCTTGTTTTTTACTTCATAGAAAACCAATACCAAACGGAGTCCAAACGCAGCAAAAAATTTGGAGATTTTTTCTGGACCAGAAGACACCTGTTGGGCCAAAGAAGTACCAGAGGGGGTCTCTGAGGGGAGCACAACCCACCAGGGCGCGCCAAAGATGATTTTAACTCATCTTCTAACGACAAAAATCTTTCTTGGGTCCGCAGAGCCCCAAATCCTATATAATGATCATTACCCGATCGGGCGCGGGTGCTGCGGGGCAGGCCGCAGCAGCTTGCTGGTGGTTGGGCCTGTTGGCCTGGTCGCCCACTGAGGTTTCTTTTTTTTGAAAAAGACAGAGAAGAAGATAAATATAGAGAAAATAAAATATACTTTTATATAGGACATATATATATAATCAGGAAAATAAGTCCTACAAGATGAACTATTTTTTAGAGGCATAATATAAACTTTATAAAAAACATTTTTTGAAAATTCCAAATCAAACTCAAATTTGAATTCAAAACTTTTGGCATCTTCTGACATTTTGGAGTGTCATTTTAACTCCTCTCATACTTCTGCTCAAGTATTTGTCAGGGATATTTGAAATGAATTTTCAAATGCCAAGTTGAATCCAAATTAAAATAAAACTCAAATGCCTCTGAAATTTCCAAATGCCACTCAATTCAAACAAAATGCGTATATGCTTAAGTAATAATTGTAAAACATTCCAAATTAAAAATTAGGGATGTTACATAAATTCAAAAGATGTTCATGTTTTCAAAATTTATTCGCAAATTTAAAAAATGTTTGAGGAATTCCATAAAATGTTTGTGTTTCGAAAAGAAAATTATAATTTTGAAATATGTTTTGTTTTTTCAAAAAATTGTTCATAGTTTTGAAAATTGTTCTTGTCTTAAATTTTGTTCTATATTCTGCCAAAAATGTTTGAGATTAACAAAGATTGTTCTTGTTTTCACTAAATGTTTGAGTTTTAATTTTGTTTAACAAATTCAAAATGTTTGTTATTCAAAAAACATGTACTTTTGTCAAAAGTAAAATTAAGTTTGAAATTTGAAAAAAAACCGTGTCTTATAATTATTTAAACTGGGTTGTTATTTATAGAGAACAAATCGCAAAAACTACAGTAGCAATGTAGCTACCCGACCCAAAAGGATCGGTGCCTCTGTGCTTTCTGTGCCATCCCTGGATCAATATGTTGGCACACACAGTACTTCGATGAAATACCATAACCTCACATGTTAAAAAGCTAATGTAAACCCACACCTCACATAACACAGCGGAAAACAATCATAAGGGTGTGGAGTCCCATCAACGCCAATGGCAAGTTGAGTGTAGACCATAACCCTACAACGTAACTCTTACTCGTCATAGAAATTCCTGCAACATAAGATGTTGCAGCCGTGTGGGTCAGTACATTGAATGTACTAGCAAGTCACATCATGAGTATAATGAACATTTTTTTACATGCAGTTTGGCTGGTGGAAAGGCTCTAAGTTAACTTTGCATAAAGCTGATTTTCCCTATCATAAAAGACTTTATTCTACTTCTACAAAAATAGTATAAGATTGAGATGGCAACCCCAACTCAATCCATTCCCAAAGTTTCATTTAAACCCACCTGATTAAAGTAAGGGTGATGAGATCTTGCAGCATTTCCACTGTTAAAAGCTCAAATTATCCATAACCGGGGACACGCCTAATCGATTTGATTTAACACTCTGCAGAGGTTTGTGCACTTCTCCACACAAGACTCGACCACCTCCATGACCGGAAGATCGAGACATAGTCTTTCGAAAGCATTCCCTCTTAACCCACGGATAGGCCGATACACCTACTCATTCTACATATACTAGTCCATCCTGGAAGAGGTCACACTAACTACTCAACTAAGCCAGAACCCATGTTGGCTTGTGGCTGCACACGTAAGAGTCTAGACATGAAAAGACGTTTAATCGCTTTGAGCCTGAGCGGACGGACCACTAGTGGTGCACCACAATGGATTTCCCATGCATGCCCCATTATACTTTGCCACCATTCAACCAATTTCTGCCCAGGTAGTACATTTAAAAGTCTTGGTCCTGATCACTACTTCGTCACTCATGTCTCACCATGAACACTTCCCAATCCACATCTACATTAGCGAGGCAAACATAAACTTACACGATGGTGACAAAGGTTGTATACTTCAGCCCTACCTCAAATGAATTACTAGGTAAGAGCATAGCCACCCTACATAAAATTCCTACCATGCTATCCTACCACAAAGGAATAAGTGCATACATAAAACATAGGTAATTGAAAGAATGGTCAAATGTGAACTTGCCTTGGTACTGGTGATTCAACTCTAGAGAATGATAGTAATTTGCTTCGCACTCCGGTCAATCTATCGTCGAAGTAAATAAACATACATAAGAAATCATTTCATAGAGCCCAAGTAACATGCAACACGAAAAGACTAGGAAAATCCAAATTAAAATCCAACACACTTAACTTGCACAGATTTTCTAAGTGCAAAAACAACATGTACACTACTGGAATCAAAAGATTTGCCATCTGCCACTTCTTTGTTGTCTGCTAACCGACGACAAAGGATGGCTTTGCTGTTAGCTTCCCAAAAACAGACGACAAAGAGTTGACTGATGGAAAAGAACATATTTGCCACCAGCCACCTCTTTGTTGTCTGCTAGTACACGGAAAAGTTCTTTGCCGTCTGCAGACGGCAAAGAGGGAAGTTGGCCCACGACGGACGGCAATGAGGCGGCAGACGAGAAAGCTTGAATTTAACTAACGGTCGCGCTCCCATCGTCGCCCTCACTCTCTCTCTTTCTCTCCTTCTTTCCTTCCTGACGACCACCGCTGTCCCAACCACCCGCCGCCGCCCCGTCGCACCGCTGCCCCATCGGCCCAGCCCCCAGCCCTACCCCTCTCTGTCTCTCCCCCACCTCACGCGTGCGCCGCCCCGGCCATCCCTGACCCCTGTTCCCGACGACGCCCATGCTCGCCTCGAGCCAAAGTCATGAGCCCGCCCGCCCGCCACATCGCCAGAGCTGTGCCACAGCTGCCCTCGTGCACCCGCCCATTGCCGGAGCCAGGTGCCGCCGCTGTCGGTGTCAAAACCGGCAGATTTCAGGTAGGGGGTCCCAACTATGCGTCTAAGGATCAAAGGTAATAGGAGACAGGGACATGATGTTTACCCAGGTTTGGGCCCTCTTAATGGAGGTAATACCCTAGTTCCTGCTTGATTGACTTTGATGAATATAGGGGTTACAAGAGTTGATCTACCTCAAGATCGTAATGGCTAAACCCTAGATGTCTAGCCTGTACGATTATTGTCCGCCCCTACGGACTAAACCCTCTGGTTTATATATACACCAGAGGGGCCTAGGGGTGCACAGAGTCGGTTTATAGAGAAAGGAATCTTCATATCCGAACGCCAAGCTTGACATCCACGCAAAGGAGAGTCCCATTCGGACACAGGAGAATCTTCACGGCCCATCAGTCCGGCCCACGTCACATAGCCCGCATGCCCGGGGACCCCCTAATCCAGGACTCCCTCAGTAGCCCCTGAACCAGGCTTCAATGACGATGTGTCCAGCGCACAGATTGTCTTCAGCATTGCAAGGCGGGTTCCTCCTCCGAATACTTCAAAGTAGTTGATCAACGAGAACTATATCCGGCTCTGTTTAACAGTTACAACCCACTACCACAAGGGCATAATACTTAATATAAAAACATATGTCTTTGCTGACAGTTTTGCAGGCGAGACGTTACGTCTGGCTTCTTCATTATTTCAAATCGTTTTTCAATCTCCTGTTTTGCGTTTCGAGACGCAGCCCATATTGACACGTCTTGTCCAAGCAGAGATCATGTCCCCTTATTACGGGATTCTCATCAATACAGGTTTAGATAACCCAACCGTGCCGTTTGCACGACCCCTTAGGAATAGGCGAGTTTTAAGGCTTGTGAGGAGGCGCTTGATATTCGTTTCCTTTATAAAGGGATAAAGATCCATCTTTCTCCCCCACGCCTTCTGCTTCCTCAGCCCCTCCCATCCTCTAGCTCCAGTGCCCAAGTCTCGACTTCTCCCACAGCCACCAAGCACCCCAGGCATGTCCGGCTCCGGCTCTCAAGGCAAATGGGTGGCCTCCTCTGTCACCGAGGAGGACATTGCGGGGCTCCGGGAGGCGAGGTACCTGACTGCAGAAATCCCACATAGGCTCCCTGCCAAAGGGCAGGTCATCCCCACACCAAAGCCCGGTGAGAGGGTTGTGTTCATCCTTCACTTCCTCCGTGGTTTAGGGTTTGCTCTTCACCCCTTTGTTCGCAGTCTCATGTTCTATTACGGGCTAGATTTTCACGATCTAGCCCCGAACTCCTTCCTCCACATCTTGGCATTCATCGTCATGTGTGAGGCTTTTCTCCGTATCCCTCCACACTTCGGCCTATGGCTCAAGACATTCAATGTGAAGCCGAAGGTGGTCGACGGGGAGCACGCGGAGTGCGGCGGCGCTATGGTGAGCAAGCTCGCCAACGTTACCTGGCCAAAAGGGGCCTTCATGGAAACTGTCAAGGTGTGGCAGCAGGAGTGGTTCTACATCACTGAACCCCGCGGCACCAAATGGGCGGCCACTCCCGCGTTCAGATCCGGTCCCCCGCTGCGGCTCGCATCGTGGATCAATAAGGGTCTAGACTGGGGATCATCCAACGAGGTGCTGATGCTGCAAAAGCGCATCAAAAGCTTCATCGAAAAAGACACCAGTTACTAACGTGATCCAGGTGATGCTCGTCCACCGAACCCTTCCGTGGCAGCGACGGTCTCTCTGTATGTGGGAGTTTAATATGGAAGGACCGCGAACCCTGCATCAATTCTTTGGTACAACACACAAATGGATCTGGAAACTACTCTTCAAGGCTCAAAAGTCATGGCCGAACACCTCTGAGGACATCAGCCTCGACTGCAACCATCCGGATACCCCGGTAAGTGCTTAATTTCTGAACATAGCTTAGTTCATTAATCTAAGGTGATGCACTGAGAATTCCATCCTTTAATCAGGGCTGGATAAAGAAGGCGGAGCGGATCAAGTGTTCGGCTCAATTTCCCAAAAACCCAGCTGATCCTCTGTTAATGAAGATGCTGGCCCCGGCGCCGTATCAAGCACCGGCGAAGAAGGACAAGAAGAAAAAGAACAAGAAGGCCGAAGGTAGCGTCCACCCTAAAGGTACATCGAACGCTATGTCCCGGGGGGGGGGGGGCGAGGCTCCCTCCTCCGAAGACGAAGACGAAGAGGAGGAAGAAGGTGATAACCCTCCTCCCCAAGGGAAGAAAAGGGCTGCCTCCAAAGATATAGAGCTGGAGGCGCCCAAGAGGGGAAAGATATCCCTGTTGGATGGCTCAGATTTAGAAGCCGAAGCCGTCCCAAAACACTGCCCCAGGGGCAAGCCCATTGCTAAATCGTAAGTAACTAAGGATGATTTATACACATCCAGTCCTTTTTGAGTTGCGAGAATAATATTTAAATTATATGTTGCAGTCCGGCTCGCGATCTCCCTCAACAATCCTCCTCATCGGGGGATTTGCCGCCGGAGATGATGGAGAGCTAGACGCCTCCTCAAGCTTCCTCGCCCCCTAGGGCGGACGACCTTGAGGTGTCATCCTGGAGGGTTTCTCATGATCGGAAGGAGGTGCGGGGGACGATTAAGATGGCGCCAGAGGGTAACACCTCGGCCATCAAGGGTACGGGGGGCACGAACCCCGTGGGAACCGGCAATGGGGGCCCTGAACTGTCCGGTCTCCAGCCGAATACTGCTCCAGAGACGGATCCGGAGTCGAGTAAGTGGCCCCCTTCAGGGGAGAGGGGAGTGCCTACTCCCACAGCGACCTCCATGAATCCGGAGGCGCCGGACACTCTGACGGGCGCACTGCAAAGTGCATCTGTCTTAGAGGAGCATCGTACCTTAATGGGCACAGTAGTTGAGAAGATTCAGTCCGCCAAAGGCGGACTGAATGATGCCTTCACGAGCCTACTAACAGGCTTTAAGGTATGCGATGTAACGTTTTTAGCCGCTTTCCATATGAAAAATACGCCTGTATATAGAAAGTAGACCCTGAGACTATGGTCGGATCGTAAAGAGAGGCGAACAGAGGATCAATAGATATTTTCAGGAAGTAACATATTTACTTGATCGGAAAAATAGGCTTCACTGTTAGCGACGAGCGCCCAAGCTGCGGAAGTTGCCGAACTAAAGCAGAAACTGAAGCTGGCTGATGAGGACATTGTCCTTATACAAGCGGCTTGACGAGGCGCAAGGTATATTTTCGGACATCCCGTGTTGTGCCTATATGGCGGTGCGAATACTAGGTTGAAAATTACACACTGTTATATGCATAATTTCAGATGGTGCTGCCGCAGTCGAGACCCTTTGGTCCGAACTTGCCCGGGCCAAGGAGCAGGCCAGGGTGAGCAGTGTGGCCGCTGATAAAGCGGCTGCCGATTTGAAGGCCGAACAGGCCACCCGACGCTAGTTCGAGGAGCGGATATCTGCCATAGAGCAAGAGCTTAAGGACGCCGCCTGCAAATGCAAGTCCCTCGAGGAGGATAATAAAGACAAGGCAGCCGAACTCGACAAGGCCCTTCAGGAGGCCAAAGAGGCGCGGTCCGAGTCTAGAGCGGCTCGAGAGGAGATCCGGCAAGCTAGGCAGATAGCGACTGGTTAGCCCTTTCTTTTACAGACTAAGTTCGGCGACCCGAATATGCCTTGCTTAATTAACTGTGGAGTTCTCCAGATGCGTTTTCGGACCTGCCGAAGAGTGCCGCCGATGCTGCGCAGTTCTTCCAAGCTCAGGAAGGGCATGCGCCGGAGAAGCTGTTCTGGTCACAATTCGCTGCATAGGAGGGCCGACTTTGCTAAACGACCAAATGGCGCAATGGGCCGAGCTTCACAAGATGTCCGGAGCTGCCATGTCGGACGTCATAGTGCGACTATGGCCAGCCGAACCCATTTCGAATAGCTATTTCGGCTTGGTGCGGCGACTTGTCGATGCAGTGCCGCGAATCGACGCAGTCAAGTGGTCAGTGTGCATAGAAGGTGCATGGATGGCCTTCGCTCGCGTCAAGATGTACTGGGCGAAGATGAAAGCCACTGATGTTGCAGTTAAGGGCCTGCCCGGAGGCAAGGACCACCGCATGCCGGGGCGCTACTTAGACGACGTCCTAGAGGGCGCCCGCTTGATAGAGGGTCAGTGCTCGAAGGACATTATGTTTGAATAAATGTACCTGAACTGCCTGGACGTTTTTTATTATGTACTAAGGCCTTGCGATATATTTGTGCTATTATCTGAAAGTTCTATCCTCCTGTGCGGGCGTTTGTATTCCTAAGAGTTGTCCAGTCGTCGGCTTCAGCCCCCACGTATATAATGCGGGGGTGTTCAGAATAGCACATGATCACACTTGAACCAACATCTTGGTCCGTAAAGGAGGTGTCATTGCGGCGAACCAGGCAATCGGACTATAAGGCTTTACCACTCTCAATTAGCCATAGGAGTTTGATGATGGGACTACGAAGTAGCCCTTGGTATGTATGCGGCTATCTGAATGCGGATGCGTTGCGTATGTGACCGGAAAACTGTCCTTCTTGTAATACGGAAAAAATTGCTAAAGATTTCAATAAGTCACCAAGTGCCTTACCAGCTCTCGCCGCATCATGACAGTCAGTTTTCGGCTTTCTCTACTGAGGTGCTTTACCGGACAAACCAGAAACACAATCACAGTAGTTCTCCCTTTACTACCCTAGCCGATCAGACGGAACATAAGGTAGCAAACACAGGATCCAAGCAACCCAACTATTGACCAAAGACATCATTCGGAGCCAGTGCATATAATGCCAAGCTCGGGACGCCGAAGTGTGCTATAAAGCTGTTCGGGCTTTTGTTTGGCAACACATATGTTGCCATATAGAGCCCCTAGTAATTTGTGCCGAGGTGTGTGCGTGAGACAACTGAAAAGACGGAATACAGTCTATGAATAAAGGCGATACTGAATAAGAATTATCTTCACTGTAATCGGATTGATACGTCAAACATAATCTTACATATTGTACCATAATCACCTAGGCCATTTTACATGCCGGGGGTCAAAGACTAAGGGGAAAAGCTCTATACAGGTTCTTAAAGAAAGTTTTGGTCTACAAATCCTTTGGACCTCCTGCCGCACGTCTGCGCCGCTTTCGCCTTAGTGAGAAAGATTCCTTGAGAGGAGTGGTCTTCGATTATTTGTATGAAATCGGGCTCGGAGAGAGTCCTTGTAAGTCCGTAGGATGAATAGGTTTAGATTCACCTGTGGTAAAAGATAAGAAATAATTAAAGAAGAAGGGAAGGCCAGATAGGGTCGAACCGTACTATAGGTCTGTCTGTGTTGTGCCTTCGCTGATGCCCAAGGTATTTTGAGTGCATAATTATGCATGTGTGGTACGAATTTCGTGGATGTACATGGCGATCGACGAAGGCCAAACTACTATCTAGTTCTGGAATTGTCGGGCTGCCGACATGCAGAATTGACCAGCCTTGTGTAATAAAGTCCGGCGGCTTAATAGCCGATGAGGTGTGCGGCTTGACAGGGCCGCTTTGTACTTCGGCTGTGATGGCCGCGGTATGCTCCTCAGTACGGAGGGAGTGTTCCATGTGTTCCGTTGATTGTAATGACACCACGTGGACCGGGCATCTTAAGCTTTAGATAGGCATAGTGTGGGACCGCATTAAAACGGGCGAAAGCGGTTCGTCCGAGCAGTGCGTGATAGCCACTGTAGAAGGGGATGATATCGTAGATCAAGCCTTCGCTTCGGAAGTTGTTCGGTGAACCGAAGATGTCTTCCAATGTGATTGAGCCCGTGCAGCGGGCCTCTACACCAGGTATTACTCCTTTGAAGGTAATTTTAGTGGGTTTGATTCTTGACAGATCAATGCCCATTTTGTGGACAGTGTCTCGATAAAGTAGATTGAGACTGCTGCCACCACCCATGAGGACTCGCGTGAGATGGAATCCATCGATGATTGGATCAAGGACCAGAGCTTCCGAACGTCATGACGGATACTGGTTGGGTGGTCGTTTGATCGAAGGTGATCGGGCAAGCCGACCATGGGTTGAATTTTGGGGCGACCGGTTCTATGGCGTAGAAGTCCCATAATGCGCGCTTGCGCTCCCTCTTAGGGATATGTGTGACATATATCATATTTACTGTTTTTACCTCGGGGGGGGGGGGATTTCTTCTATCCCCCTTTGTTCGGTGAGGAGGCTCTTTGTCGTCGTTGTCACTGGGCGGCCCTTTCCCCTTGTGTTCGGCGTTGAGTTTGCCGGCCTGTTTAGAAACCCAACAATTTCTGTTGGTATGATTGGTAGGTTTATCGGGGGTGCCATGGATCTAGCAAGGCCGATCGAGTATTCTGTCTAAATTGGATGGACCATCTCTATTTGCCTTGAATGGCTTCTTCCGTTGACGGGATTTGGAGCCATTGAATCCGGCGTGGACCGCCATGTCTTGGGTTCCTTCATTATTGTTTCGACACGTGTGCTTGTTGCGTCGTGGATTGCCATTGTCGTCCCTGACTTCGGAGGTGCCAGGGTCGCTGGTGCTATTACTTCTACCAGCAAGCCAGCTATCCTCTCCCGTGCAAAAGCGGGTCATAAGTGCGGTAAGGGCTGCCATGGACTTCGGCTTTTCTTGGCCGAGGTGTCGGGCGAGCCACTCATCTCAGACGCTATGTTTGAAGGCCGCGAGGGATTCGGCGTCCGGACAATGCACAATCTAGTTCTTTTTAGTTAAGAACCTGGTCTAGAGCTGCCGTGCTGGTTCTCCGGGTTGCTGGATTATGTGACTAAGATCATCGGCGTCTGGGGGACGAACATAGGTACCTTGGAAGTTGTCTCTGAATGTGTCCTCCAAGTCTTCCCAGCTACCAATAGAGTTTTCTGGTAGGCTGTTCAGCCAGTGCCGTGTTGGCCCCTTGATTTTTAGGGGGGGGGGTATTTGATGGCATGTAGATCATCACCGCGTGCCATGTGAATGTGGAGGAGAAAATCTTCAATCCATACTGCGGGATCTGTTGTGCCATCGTAAGATTTGTTGTTCACGGGTTTAAACCCTTATGGGAACTTATGCACCATTACCTCATCGGTGAAGCATAGGGGGTGTGCGGCGCCTCTGTATCGGGCCATGTCACAATGCAGATCGGATGAAGTCCGTATGCGGTTTTCGGCCTGGGCATTGTTATGCTTGTCACACCAGGCTTGATAGCCGTCTTCTCGCACGGGAGCACGCCCCCGTGATTCATAGATTGATCTGGTCTGACCGGCTCTATTTTCCAGGTCTTGTCGTAGGTCATATGTGTATCGCCGAGCTGTTGTTTCTCTGCTTTTCCGGCGAGGTGGTGCGGGCTGGTGTTCGGCTTGAGTTACTGTTTTGTCCCGGCCACGTGGTGGTCGGTCAGGTCCGTCAGCAATGTTACGCACTGCTAGTATGGGCTCCAGCGCCTCATCGTCGAATTGAGGTAGCAGTTTACGCTTTGGGTAACTCTTAGTTGGGCGTTTGAGGATGTATTCCTCGGCTGCCAAGACATTAGTCCATCTATCATTAAGCAGATCTTGGTCAACTTGAAGCTGTTGCTGCTACTTTTTCAGGCTCCTTGCAGTGGCTATTAGCCGGCGCTTAAAGCACTCTTGTTCAAGGGGTTCCTCTGGCACGATGAAATCTTCGTCGCCGAGGCTCACGCCGTCCTCGGAGGGTCGTAGATAGTTGCTATCCTCCTAGTCCTCATTCCCTGCTGGCTCGTCAGGGTCAACTTGCCCGTCCTCCCGATCATCCTGTTCGGATGTTGGTTCGATGGGGGCTTCTTGGTCTTCGGCATTGTCTGGAGTATTATTGTCTCCGGTGCCGGTATTGTTGTCTTTTTCTCGATGCGATTTAGAGCGGCGCCGCTGACGTCGATGCTTTGGTGGTATCTCAGGAGGTTCGTCCTCGACTGGATCCTTCTCATCATCGCCGTCGCCTTCTTTAGGTGTGTCCACCATGTACATGTCATATGAGGAAGTGGCCGTCCAGCGTCCGGTGAACGGCGGATTTTGGGCCTGCTCCTCTCCGGCATATGTCTTCAGAGGCGTAGTCGAGCATGTAGGTTAAATCCTCGACAGTGGCTATGAAGTGGGTGGTGGGTGGGAGGTAAAATTCCCAACTTTCAGCCCCTAGTCTGGGCTAGGTGCAATTCGGAAGTGATCCCTCTGCGATGGCGAGGGATCGCATTAAGTCCAAAGGCTCGTTTAAGAGTGAGGTTTGGACGGGGAAGCGAGAATCCGTAGAGTAGGGCGGGACAGAAGTTCTGGCCGAGCTCACATGACACGGACTTCGAGGGTTCAGAGCTAGTGTCCGGAGAAGAGTCCGACTTTATGATGACAGAGGGAGCTTGACATAACTCCGGGCTTGCCGGGGATGCTATCCCCTCCGGCTCTCCAGTGTTGAGCTCTATAGCTGCAGAGAGTCCGGCGGGCTCTAGACCCCTGTCTTCGGACCTGATGACGTGCTCCGGGTCTAAGGCCAGAGCGGTGGTTGGGGCCGCGAACCCTTGGAAAATCAAGTCTCCTCAGGTACCAGCGACATTGTTCAGATTTCCAAAACTAATCTGATGACCCGGGGCGTAGCTGTCGATCTGATCTATGTGGCCAACCGAGTTGGCCTGCAGTTCGAAGCCGCCGAATACAAAGATTAGGCCGGGGAGAAAAATCTCATTCACGACAGCATTGTTGTAGATGATTGATGGAGCCATCGAGCCGTTCAATGACAGCACAGTGGAACTCTCAATGAAAGCACCAATGTCGGTGTCAAAACCGCCAGATCACGGGTAGGGGGTCCCGAACTATGCATCTAAGGATCGAAGGTAACAGGAGACAGGGAGACGATGTTTACCCAGGTTCGGGCCCTCTTAATGGAGGCAATACCCTACTTCCTGCTTGATTGACTTTGATGAATATAGGGGTTACAAGAGTTGATCTGCCTTGAGATCGTAATGGCTAAACCCTAGACGTCTAGCCTGTATGATAATTGTCCGCCCATACGGACTAAACCCTCTGGTTTATATATACACCGAAGGGGCCTAGGGTTGCACACAGTCGGTTTACAGAGAAAGAAATATTCATATCTGAATGCCAAGCTTGACATCCACGCAAAGTAGAGTCCCATCCTGACACAGGAGAAAGCCTTCTGTCTTGTATCTTCACGGCCCATCAGTCCGGCCCACGTCACATAGCCCGGACGCCGGGAGACACCATAATCCAGGACTCCCTCAGCCGCCACCCTTCCCCCGGCCATCCTCCCTACGGCTAGCCTCTACCCTCCCTGCGACCATCCTCCATTGGCCCTCCTCCACCACCACCGGAGCCAAGGTGAGCTTTTTTTTGTTTTTATTCTACTATTCTTTGCTTTTTAGGTTTAGGTTATTTATAGGTCTAGGTTAGTGGTAGGTTTAGGTTAGTGCTAGGTTTAGGTTTAGATAATTTGAAGAAGAAGAAAGTTGAAAAAGAACAAGAGGAAAAAGGAAAAAAAAGGAAGAAAAAGAAAGTTAAAAAAAGAATAATAAGTAGAAGAACAGGAAAAGGAGAAGAAGAAGAAGAAGAAGAAGAAGAAGAAGAAGAAGAAGAAGAAGAAGAAGAAGAAGAAGAAGAAGAAGAAGAAGAAGAAGAAGAAGAAGAAGAAGAAGAAGAAGAAGAAGAAGAAGAAGAAGAAGAAGAAGAAGAAGAAGAAGAAGAAGAAGAAGAAGAAGAAGAAGAAGAAGAAGAAGAAGAAGAAGAAGAAGAAGAAGAAGAAGAAGAAGAAGAAGAAGAAGAAGAAGAAGAAGAAGAAGAAGAAGAAGAAGAAGAAGAAGAAGAAGAAGAAGAAGAAGAAGAAGAAGAAGAAGAAGAAGAAGAAGAAGAAGAAGAAGAAGAAGAAGAAGAAGAAGAAGAAGAAGAAGAAGAAGAAGAAGAAGAAGAAGAAGAAGAAGAAGAAGAAGAAGAAGAAGAAGAAGAAGAAGAAGAAGAAGAAGAAGAAGAAGAAGAAGAAGAAGAAGAAGAAGAAGAAGAAGAAGAAGAAGAAGAAGAAGAAGAAGAAGAAGAAGAAGAAGAAGAAGAAGAAGAAGAAGAAGAAGAAGAAGAAGAAGAAGAAGAAGAAGAAGAAGAAGAAGAAGAAGAAGAAGAAGAAGAAGAAGAAGAAGAAGAAGAAGAAGAAGAAGAAGAAGAAGAAGAAGAAGAAGAAGAAGAAGAAGAAGAAGAAGAAGAAGAAGAAGAAGAAGAAGAAGAAGAAGAAGAAGAAGAAGAAGAAGAAGAAGAAGAAGAAGAAGAAGAAGAAGAAGAAGAAGAAGAAGAAGAAGAAGAAGAAGAAGAAGAAGAAGAAGAAGAAGAAGAAGAAGAAGAAGAAGAAGAAGAAGAAGAAGAAGAAGAAGAAGAAGAAGAAGAAGAAGAAGAAGAAGAAGAAGAAGAAGAAGAAGAAGAAGAAGAAGAAGAAGAAGAAGAAGAAGAAGAAGAAGAAGAAGAAGAAGAAGAAGAAGAAGAAGAAGAAGAAGAAGAAGAAGAAGAAGAAGAAGAAGAAGAAGAAGAAGAAGAAGAAGAAGAAGAAGAAGAAGAAGAAGAAGAAGAAGAAGAAGAAGAAGAAGAAGAAGAAGAAGAAGAAGAAGAAGAAGAAGAAGAAGAAGAAGAAGAAGAAGAAGAAGAAGAAGAAGAAGAAGAAGAAGAAGAAGAAGAAGAAGAAGAAGAAGAAGAAGAAGAAGAAGAAGAAGAAGAAGAAGAAGAAGAAGAAGAAGAAGAAGAAGAAGAAGAAGAAGAAGAAGAAGAAGAAGAAGAAGAAGAAGAAGAAGAAGAAGAAGAAGAAGAAGAAGAAGAAGAAGAAGAAGAAGAAGAAGAAGAAGAAGAAGAAGAAGAAGAAGAAGAAGAAGAAGAAGAAGAAGAAGAAGAAGAAGAAGAAGAAGAAGAAGAAGAAGAAGAAGAAGAAGAAGAAGAAGAAGAAGAAGAAGAAGAAGAAGAAGAAGAAGAAGAAGAAGAAGAAGAAGAAGAAGAAGAAGAAGAAGAAGAAGAAGAAGAAGAAGAAGAAGAAGAAGAAGAAGAAGAAGAAGAAGAAGAAGAAGAAGAAGAAGAAGAAGAAGAAGAAGAAGAAGAAGAAGAAGAAGAAGAAGAAGAAGAAGAAGAAGAAGAAGAAGAAGAAGAAGAAGAAGAAGAAGAAGAAGAAGAAGAAGAAGAAGAAGAAGAAGAAGAAGAAGAAGAAGAAGAAGAAGAAGAAGAAGAAGAAGAAGAAGAAGAAGAAGAAGAAGAAGAAGAAGAAGAAGAAGAAGAAGAAGAAGAAGAAGAAGAAGAAGAAGAAGAAGAAGAAGAAGAAGAAGAAGAAGAAGAAGAAGAAGAAGAAGAAGAAGAAGAAGAAGAAGAAGAAGAAGAAGAAGAAGAAGAAGAAGAAGAAGAAGAAGAAGAAGAAGAAGAAGAAGAAGAAGAAGAAGAAGAAGAAGAAGAAGAAGAAGAAGAAGAAGAAGAAGAAGAAGAAGAAGAAGAAGAAGAAGAAGAAGAAGAAGAAGAAGAAGAAGAAGAAGAAGAAGAAGAAGAAGAAGAAGAAGAAGAAGAAGAAGAAGAAGAAGAAGAAGAAGAAGAAGAAGAAGAAGAAGAAGAAGAAGAAGAAGAAGAAGAAGAAGAAGAAGAAGAAGAAGAAGAGGAAAGAAGAAGAAAATGAAAAAGAAGAAGAAGTAGAGGAAGAAGATGAAAAAAAGAAGTAGGAAAAGTAGAAAAAGAGGGTCGCCGAGGGGTTGAGGGTTGCCGAGGGGTCGATGGTTGAGGGTTGCCAAGGGGTCTAGGCTCGCTGGGGGGTTGAGGATCAAGGGGAAAAGGAGTCGAGGGTCAAGGGGAAACGGGGTAGATGGTCGAGGGGTCGAGAATCGAGGGTCGCCGAGGGGTCGAGGGGTCGAGGATTTGCCATCCCGACCCGGACACCCCGCCTCGACTCCCTGACACAAGACTCGACACTCGACCCTAACACGGCACCTCGACCGACACGGCACTCAATTCCCCGACACAACACCACCCGACACGGCACCTCGACTTTACACAAAGACAATCAATTCTCGACACGACACCCCCGACACGCCGACCCCCGACATCTCTTCGGCCTCCTGTTGAACGAAAAGGTGCTCTTCGGCCTTCCAGAGGCCGACGGGGTCATATATTTGTGAATTATGAGTTAGGTCATATATTTTTCAATTTTGTTATAAAAAACATCATATTTGTGTTGATCTGGTGGTTTTAAATGTGCAGTTGTTTCGTCTCTGCGAGGGTCTGGTATTCGACGACCTCCTCGTGCATTTGATGAGCTCCGCCCATGCGTTCGTGGGTGAGCACAAATGACATCTCCTCCTCCCCCCTATTTCGGTCTTCGTGCCGATGAAACTTGCTAGCTATAGGTGTCTTCAGTCATCAATATGCGTGACAACTACGCGTCTCCCGTTCGAAAGGGTTACATCTATAAATATGCATGCATTTGCATATTTATATTTATAACCGTGATTCTTTCAAATTGTCCAACGTTATCCATGGACAGCCCGAGTATGTGTAGATTGGGTTTGTTTTCCCATATGCTCTTCTCTGGATCCGATGCAGAATTTTGTCAGTGCCTCCATGTTGTTCTCCGGGTACACATTCTCCCAGCTTATTGCCGAGACGTGTATCAGGAGAACAGCGGGGAGGTGCTATCGAAATATTGCATCAGATCCGAAGCAGAGCATGGGAAAACGAACCCAATCTACACATACTCGGGTGGGATTAGGACCTATCTTTACCTATTAGCGTCTAGGTTGCATGGACGTAATAAAACTGACAAACTCCATTAACAGATGGATATGGTTTGCTGAATATGTATATATTTCTTGTATGTCCAGTAGCTAGGCAATATGAGCGATCGTGCGTGGATGTACACCGGTCACACTAGTCAGGAAGACATGAACGATGAATGGTTAACAAAAACCAAGGGGTTTGTGAGAACCGCATTTGAAATGGCCAGAGAAAAGGCTGGTGCCCCTGTGTCCGTGCGACAACTATCAGAGGAGGAACAAGCTTGAAATGAGTAAACACCTAGAGAAGTTTAGTTTTACGCCTGGTTATATGGTCTGGACATTTCATGGTGAGTCTGCCCAACGTGCCAGAGCCGAGGTGGTTCGTCGTCGCACTGACGAGCATGGTACCGGGATGGAAGACATGGTGCAAAACTTTAATGATGCTCGGGACTCGGATGATGAGATGGAGGAGTTTGCAAAGGCCTTCAATGGAATGTTGGAGTCTTCAAAACGTCCTCTCCACGAGCACATTGAGCTTTGTCAGCTGGATGCCATCTCATAAATAATGGCTCTGAAGGCTCAATTCAACTTGGGCAGAGAATTCTACGACGCGATGATAACATTATTAGGACGTTTTCCACCCAAAGGCCATGTACTACCTGCAAACCTGTACCAGTTAGACAAAATCCTATGTGCTCTTAAGATGCCCTATGAGAAGATACATGCCTGTGAGAAAGGATGTGCCTTATTTAGGCTTCAGTATTCGGACGTGAATCCCATTTGCAAGTCATCCAGGTATGTTGTGGTAGACAGCGGTATGGGTGAGAAGACGCGGACCAAAATCCCCATTAATGTTCTTCGGTATATGCCAATCACACCAAGACTTCAACGTCTTTTCATGGTCAAAGAGATAGCCAGACAAATGACATGGCACAAAACGGGCAAAGAACCCAACTATATGCATATGGGAATCTGATGATGGTGCACACATCGGATGGAAAAAGCGTGGAAGTGCTTCGATGCATTACATGCGGAAAAAGTGGCAGATCCAAGGCATCCGTGAGTCGCCATCAGCACAGATGGGTTCAGTGTGTTTGGTCTGACGGCAGCCCAATACAGTCGTTGGACCGTATTTGTCATTCCAATCAACCCCCCCCCCCAGACAAATTATGCAAAGAAAGAACATTTTCCCGACGTTCATAATTCCAGGGACCAACTATCCCGAGAAGAATATGAATTTGTACATGCAGCCGCTTAAGGACGAATTGCAAGAAGCTTGGGATAATGGGTTCAAGACATACGACGCCTTTAGCAAACATAACTTCATAATGCATGTGTGGTACATGTACTCGACGCATGACTGATACATCTCCAACGTACCTATAATTTTTTATTGTTCCATGCTATTATATTTCTCATTCTTGGATGTTTTACAATCATTTTATATAATCTTTTGGTACTAACCTATTGACATAGTGCCCAGTGCTAGTTGTTGTTTTCTGCTTGTTTTTTACATCGGAGGAAATCAATACCAAACGGAGACCAAACGCAGCGAAACTTTTTGTGGATTTTTCTGCACCAGAAGACACCTGTTGGGCCAAAGAAGTACCAGAGGGGCGCCCAAGGGGAGCACAACCCACCAGGGCATGCCCGGGGACCCAGGCGCGCCAAGGTGGGTTGTGCCCACCTCGGTGCCTTCCCGCACCGCCTCTTTGCTCTATAAATACTCCAATATTCTAGAAACCCTAGGGGAGTCGACGAAAATTAATTCCAGCTGCCGCAAGTTCCAGAACCACCAAATCCAATCTAGACACCATCACGGAGGGGTTCATCATGCCCATTGGTGCATCTCCGATGATGTGTGAGTAGTTCATTGCAGACCTACGGGTTCGTAATTACTAGCAAGATGGCTTCATCTCTCTCTCTCTCTATTTTGATTCTCAATACAATGGTTTGTTGGAGATCCATATGATGTAACTCTTTTTGCGGTGTGTTTGTTGGGGTCCGATGAACTTTGAGTTTATGATCAGATCTATGCTTTTATCCATGGAAGTTATTTGAGTCTTCTTTGATCTCTTATATGCATGATTACTTATATCCTCATATTTATTCTCCGATATTTGGGTTTTGTTTGGCCACTTGATCTATTTATCTTGCAATGGGAAGATGTGCTTTGTGATGGGTCCGATCTTATGGTGCTTGATCCTAGTGACAGAAGGGGAACCGACACGTATGTATCGTTGCTATTAAGGATAACAAGATGGGGTCTATTTCTACATAAATAGATCTTGTCTACATCATGTCATCGTTCTTATTGCATTACTCCGTTTCTCCATGAACTTAATACACTAGATGCATGCTGGATAGCGGTCGATGTATGGAGTAATAGTAGTAGATGCAGGCAGGAGTCAGTTTACTAATCTTGGACGAGAGGCCTATATAATGATCATTGGCCGGATACCGTCATGATTATTTGAAGTTCTATCAATTGCCCAACAGTAATTCATTTACCCACCGTTTGCTATTTTTCTCGAGAGAAGTAACTAGTGAAATCTACGGCCCCCGGGTCTATTCTTTATTATATTTGCATTCGCGATTTATTTTTATTTGATTTTATTTTCACACCTATTAATACAAAAATACAAAAACACCTTGCTGCAATTTATTGTTATTTATTTTATCTCGCTCCGCCAGATCTATTTATCCAATCTACTGCAATTTTATCTATCTTTTACCCGTGAGGGATTGACAACCCTCTCTTACGCCGGGTTGCAAATATTTGTTCTTTGTGCATGGGCTGTTTACATGTTGTTGCGTGGTTCTCCCATCGGGTTCGATAACCTTGGTCTCATCACTGAGGGAAATACCTACCGTTGATGTGCTACATCATCCCTTCCTCCTTGGGGAAATACCGATGTAGTTCAAGCAAACATCGAAAGGAATTTTCGGCACCGTTGCCGGGGAGACATCATCAACATCTACGAGGTTCCTAATCACAAATCTCATCTCCTTGCAATTTACATTATTTGCCATTTGCCTCTTGTTTTCCTCCCCCCCCCACTTCACAAAAATTTGCCGTTTTATCGCCCTCTTTTTCGTTTGCCGTTTTCTTGCCGGATCTATCCGCGTTCTCGCTTTCTAGTCATAATGGCTAGCGTGACTCCTCCTCCTTTGTCACCAGATTTTGAAGTTTTACACTTCAAGCAACGACAAGGAGAAAATTTGAAAGATGCTTGGTATAGGCTAATGGAATCCTATCGTGTTTGCAACCTAAAGGGAGACACAATGATTTTGCTTCGTAATTTTTACATAGGATTGGCTTTGCATCATAGGCAACTCTTATATTTTGCCAGTAGAGGGAATTTTATTGAGCTTGATACTAATCTTGCCTATGAAATCTTAGAAGGAATCCTGGGGGTTCCACCTCAAAAGAAGGGTTTTTTTTCACCCTAGAGGGAGTTCAAATGTTAGACAAACTTGGTGACTTGCACAATCATATGGTTGAATTGCAACAATATAATGAACCCCTCAAACATCTTAATGGTAGTATCAATCACATGAATACTTTGATTACTCTTTGCAATAAGAGATTGAATATTTTAGATCTCAAGATGGTTTCTTCTCCTGAGAACTTAGGGAAGCGTAAAGAGCCTCCCGGGTTTGAAAAAGCACTTACAAAAGTTGCCAAAACTGCGAACGACAATAGTTAGATCCATGCTTTATGCCTTGCTAGGGGTGTAAAAATATAGCGCTTGTTGGGAGGCAACCCAATGAATAAAATTTATTTTTGTCTTTTGTTTTCTATCCTTAAGTGATTGCAAAATTATGATACTATTATGATTGTGTTTTTTTTTGTTTCAATTAGTGTTTTTGCCAAGCAAAGCCTCTGGGATCATGTTGGGTGATAGTTGATTTGATCTTGCTGAAAAACAGAAACTTTTGCACTCACAAAATTAACTCTCATTTTTAACAGAAGCGTGATAAAATACAAATTCTTTTTGCAGAAGATTAATATACAAATTGCTCATGAGTTCCTAATTTTTCAGAGTTTTTGGAGTTACATAAGTATTCGCAATATCCAGATTGCTACAGACTGCCCTGTTTTTGACAGATTCTGTTTTCTTTACGTTGTGTGCTTTTTTTGATGATTTTATGGTTTTCTTTGAAGAGTTTTTGCCATAGAAAAGTTGGAATACAATAGATATAATTCAAGAATAAAATATGAATGGGTTTTCAACAGTACTTATAGTAGTGATTTTCTTTCTTATACTAACAGATCTCACGAAGGTTTTGTTGAGTTTTGTGTGATTGAACTTTTCAACTTTTGGGTGATATTAGGATGGATGATGGAATAAGGAGTAAGAAGAGCCTAAGCTTGGGATGCCCATGACATCCCAAGCTATTATCCAAAGAGAAACAATCAACTAAGTTTTCGATGCCCAAGTGGCATCCCTCTTTCTTCTAACGACCATCGGTATTTTACTTGGAACTATATTTTATTCGTCACATATTATGAGTTTTGCTTCGAGCCGCCTTGTATGATATGAGTCTTTGCTTGTTTTGCTTTTTGTTTTAAGTCATGAATCCTTGCTGGACAAACCCATTTGAGAGAGACAAAATTATGCTATGACTTGCTAGAATTGCTCTATGCTTCACTTAAATCTTTATGAGCTATGGAATTGCTCTAGTGCTTCACTTATGTCTTTTTGAGCAAGGTGTGCTTTGTTATTTTTTGAAGAAATGCTCTCATGCTTCACTTGGATTTATTTGAGAGTTAGTAAAAAAAATGGAAAATCTCTCTTGCTTCACTTAAATTATTTTGAGAAAAGAAAAACTTTATGCTCATGATCTTCACTTATATTTGTTTGAGCTTATTAAAAAGCAACATATGAAACTAGTCCCAAAGTGATAGATATCCAAGGAAGATATAATAAAACTTTCATGAAGATCATTGGACAAAATAAACTTGATTCTTTGTAATAGTTTTGAGATATGATGATATGATATGTGAGTCATGTTGATGAGGAATTGTGCTTTAGTAACAATATTGGTGTTAAGGTTCATGATTCCCTATGCAAACACGAAAGTCAATAGTTATGCAATGAAATTACATCCTACTTGTGGTGCATTATTCGGTGTTATTATGCTTAATGCTCGCTTATGAGATTTTTCATTTCTTGGTTGGTTGCTTCTCAATCTTTTTGCTAGCCTTCATTGGCACTAAGTATGATCTCTACTTGTGCATCCAAAATATTTTAAACCAGTTTTGCCATATGAGTCCACCATACCTATGTATATACGGTATTCTTTTTCCGTTCTAAGGAAATTTGTATGTGCCATCTCTAATTTTCAAAATAAACTTCTCTTTTGTGTGCTCGTACAACTCATGAAACGGTAGGGGTGGCTAATATATTTCCATGATAGATGTGTTATTCTCAAGACGAGTATTTATTCACTTGTGATTGCACGAGAGTACGACAAAGGTATTAGGGATGCCCAGTCCTGAAATGAAAAATGAATTTACTTTATGCTGTCAAATAATAAATCCCTTGGAAAGTGTTGGTATGGAAGGCACCCGTGGATACGGCTAGCCATGGAAAGTGAAAGCATGGTTGAAAAAGGAACAAACTTTATTTTCTATTTGGGAACCGCATGTGATATATCTAGCATGGAAAGTATTGGGAACTACTCGGTCATTTTCGTTGACAGGAAAAGCATGCCTCCCAAAATGTTATTATCTATGTTTTTCGCTTTGAGCTCTAGCACCTCTACAAATCCCTACTTTCGTCCGCGAAGGGCCTTTCTTTTACTTTATGCAATTTTTATTTTTAATTAAGTCTCCATCTTCTCTTATCAAGCACCAAGTTACGGGCACTATGATCGTACTTCAGCATTGGGTGTAGCTAATATGCGAGTGTGTTTCATGAATGGATCAATGATTGATCATAATGGGCTAGGGATAACTTTCTTTAGCGTTGATATTTTGAAAGACATGGTTACTTGTTGATATGCTTGAGTATTAAAGTCCTCATGTCAAAACTAGACTATTGATTTGAACCATATAAAAGTCCAAATGTCCATGCTACAAAGAAAAGAATATGCGATGAACATGTTAGGCAGCATTCCACATCAAAAATTCTGTTTTTATCATTTACCTACTCGAGGACGAGCAGGAATTAAGCTTGGGGATGCTGATACGTCTCCAACGTATCTATAATTTTTGATTGTTCCATGTTGTTGTATTATAATTATTTGATGTGTTACAATCATTTTATATCATTTTTGGTACTAACCTATGGACATAGTGCCCAGTGCCAGTATTTGTTTTCTGCTTGTTTTTTTACATCGCAAGAAATCAATACCAAACGGAGTCCAAACACAGCGAAACTTTTTGTGGATTTTTCTCGACCAGAAGACACCTGTTGGGCCAAAGAAGTACCAGAGGGGTGCTCCAAGGGGAGCACAACCCACCAGGGCGCGCCTGGGGCCAAGGTGCACCCAGGTGGGTTCTGCCCACCTCTGTGGCCTCCCGCACCACCTCTTTGCTCTATAAATACCCCAATATTCTAGAAGCCCTAGGGGAGTAGACGAAAATCAATTCCAGCCGCCCCAAGTTCCAGAACCACCAGATCCAATCTAGACACCATCACGGAGGGGTTCATCATGCCCATTGGTGCATCTCCGATGATGTGTGAGTAGTTCATTGCAGACCTACGGGTCCGTAATTACTAGCAAGATGGCTTCCTCTCTCTCTCTCTCTATTTTGATTCTCAATACAATGGTTTGTTGGATATCCATATGATGTAACTCTTTTTGCGGTGTGTTTGTTGGGATCCGATGAACTTTGAGTTTATGATCAGATCTATGTTTTTATCCATGGAAGTTATTTGAGTCTTCTTTGATCTCTTATATGCATGATTACTTATATCCTCATATTTATTCTCCGATATTTGGGTTTTTTTTGGCCACTTGATCTATTTATCTTGCAATGGGAAGATGTGCTTTGTGATGGGTCCGATCTTATGGTGCTTGATCCTAGTGACAGAAGGGGAACCGACACGTATGTATCGTTGCTATTAAGGATAACAAGATGGGGTCTATTTCTACATAAATAGATCTTGTCTACATCATGTCATCGTTCTTATTGCATTACTCCGTTTCTCCATGAACTTAATACACTAGATGCATGCTGGATAGCGGTCGATGTGTGGAGTAATAGTAGTAGATGCAGGCAGGAGTCAGTTTACTAATCTTGGACGAGAGGCCTATATAATGATCATTGGCCGGATATCGTCATGATTATTTGAAGTTCTATCAATTGCCCAACAGTAATTCATTTACCCACCGTTTGCTATTTTTCTCGAGAGAAGTAACTAGTGAAATCTACGACCCCCGGGTCTATTCTTTATTATATTTGCATTCGTGATCTATTTTTATTTGATTTTATTTTCACACCTATTAATACAAAAATACAAAAACACCTTGCTGCAATTTATTGTTATTTATTTTATCTCGCGTTCCCGCGAGATCTATTTATCCAATCTACTGCAATTTTATCTATCTTTTTACCCGTGAGGGATTGACAACCCCTCTCTTACGTCGGGTTGCAAATATTTGTTCTTTGTGTGCATGGGCTGTTTACATGTTGTTGCGTGGTTCTCCTACTGGTTCGATAACCTTGGTCTCATCACTGAGGGAAATACCTACCGTTGCTGTGCTACATCATCCCTTCCTCCTTGGGGAAATACCGATGTAGTTCAAGCAAACATCAAAAGGAATTTTCAGCACCGTTGCCGGGGAGACATCATCAACATCTACGAGGTTCCTAATCACAAATCTCATCTCCTTGCAATTTACATTATTTGCCATTTGCCTCTTGTTTTCCTCTCCCCCACTTCACAAAAATTTGCCGTTTTATTCGCCCTCTTTTTTGTTCGCCGTTTTCTTGCCGGATCTATCCACGTTCTCGCTTTCTAGTCATAATGGCTAGCGTGACTCCTCCTCCTTTGTCACCAGATTTTGAAGTTTTACACTTCAAGCAACGACAAGGACAAAATTTGAAAGATGCTTGGTATAGGCTAATGGAATCCTATCGTGTTTGCAACCTAAAGGGAGACGCAACGATTTTGCTTCGTAATTTTTACATAGGATTGGCTTTGCATCATAGACAACTCTTATATTTTACCAGTAGAGGGAATTTTATTGAGCTTGATACTAATCTTGCCTATGAAATCTTAGAAGGAATCCTGGGGGTTCCACCTCAAAAGAAGGGGTTTTCTTTCACCCTAGAGGGAGTTCAAATATTAGACCAACTTGGTGACTTGCACAATCATAGGGTTGAATTGCAAAAATATTATGAACCCCTCAAACATCTTAATGGTAGTATCAATCACATGAATACTTTGATTACTCTTTGCAATAAGAGATTGAATATTTTAGATCTCAAGATGGTTTCTTCTCCTGAGAACTTAGGGAAGCGTAAAGATCCTCCCGGGTTTGAAAAAGCCCTTACAAAAGTTGCCAAAACTGCGAACGACAATAGTTAGATCCATGCTTTATGCCTTGCTAGGGGTGTAAAAATATAGCGCTTGTTGCGAGGCAACCCAATGAATAAAATTTATTTTTGTCTTTTGTTTTCTGTCCTTAAGTGATTGCAAAATTATGATACTATTATGATTGTGTTTATTTGTTTTAATTAGTGTTTGTGCCAAGCAAAGCCTTTGGGATCATGTTGGGTGATAGTTGATTTGATCTTGCTGAAAAACAGAAACTTTTGCACTCACAAAAATAACTCTCATTTTTAACGGAAGCGTGATAAAATACAAATTTTTTTTGCAGAAGATTAATATACAAATTGCTCATGAGTTCCTAGTTTTCAGAATTTTTGGAGTTACAGAAGTATTCGCAATATCCAGATTGCTATAGATTGCTCTGTTTTTGACAGGTTCTGTTTTCTTTACGTTGTGTGCTTGTTTTGATGATTTTATGGTTTTCTTTGAAGAGTTTTTTCCATAGAAAAGTTGGAATACAATAGATATAATTCAAGAATAAAATATGAATGGGTTTTCAACAGTACTTATAGTAGTGATTTTCTTTCTTATACTAACAGATCTCACGAAGGTTTTGTTGAGTTTTGTGTGATTGAAGTTTTCAAGTTTTGGGTGATATTAGGATGGATGATGGAATAAGGAGTAAGAAGAGCCTAAGCTTGGGATGCCCATGACATCCCAAGCTATTATCCAAAGAGAAACAATCAACTAAGCTTCGGGATGCCCAAGTGGCATCCCCTCTTTCTTCTAACGACCATCGGTATTTTACTTGGAACTATATTTTTATTCGTCACATATTATGAGTTTTGCTTCGAGCGTCTTGTATGATATGAGTCTTTGCTTGTTTTGCTTTTTGTTTTAAGTCATGAATCCTTGCTGGACAAACCCATTTGAGAGAGACAAAATTATGCTATGACTTTCTAGAATTGCTCTATGCTTCACTTAAATCTTTATGAGCTATGGAATTGCTCTAGTGCTTCACTTATGTCTTTTTGAGCAAGGTGTGCTTTGTTATTTTTTGAAGAAATGATCTCATGTTTCACTTGGATTTATTTGAGAGTTAGTAAAAAAAATTGGAAAATCTCTCTTGCTTCACTTAAATTATTTTGAGAAAAGAAAAACTTTATGCTCATGATCTTCACTTATATTTGTTTGAGCTTATTAAAAAGCAACATATGAAACTAGTCCCAAAGTGATAGATATCCAAGGAAGATATAATAAAAACTTTCATGAAGATCATTGGACAAAATAAACTTGATTCTTTGTAATAGTTTTGAGATATGATGATATGATATGTGAGTCATGTTGATGAGGAATTGTGCTTTAGTAAGAATATTGGTGTTAAGGTTCATGATTCCCTATGCAAACATGAAAGTCAATAGTTATGCAATGTAATTACATCCTACTTGTGGTGCATTATTCGATGTTATTCTGCTTAATGCTCGCTTATGAGATTTTTCGTTTCTTGGTTGGTTGCTTCTCAATCTTTTTGCTAGCCTTCATTGGCACTAAGTATGATCTCTACTTGTGCATCCAAAATATTTTAAACCAGCTTTGCCATATGATTCCACCATACCTATGTATATACGGTATTCTTTTTCCGTTCTAAGCAAATTTGTATGTGCCATCTCTAATTTTCAAAATAAACTTCTCTTTTGTGTGCTCGTACCGCTCATGAAACGGTAGGGGTGGCTAATATATTTCCATGCTAGATGTGTTATTCTCAAGACGAGTATTTATTCACTTGTGATTGCACGAGAGTACGACAAAGGTATTAGGGATGCCCAGTCCCGAAATGAAAAATGAATTTAGTTTATGTTGTCAAATAATAAATTTCTTGGAAAGTGTTGGTATGGAAGGCACCCGTGGATACGGCTAGCCATGGAAAGTGAAAGCATGGTTGAAAAACGAACAAACTTTATTTTCTATTTGGGAACCGCATGTGATATATCTAGCATGGAAAGTATTGGGAACTACTCGGTCATTTTCGTTGACAGGAAAAGCATGCCTCCCAAAATGTTATTATCTATGTTTTTTGCTTTCAGCTCTGGCCCCTCTACAAATCCCTACTTTCGTCTGCGAAGGGCCTTTCTTTTACTTTATGCAATTTTTATTTTTAATTGAGTCTCCATCTTCCCTTATAAAGCACCAAGTTACAGGCACTATGATCGTACTTCAGCATTGGGTGTAGCTAATATGCGATTGTGTTTCATGAATGGATCAATGATTGATCTTAATGGGCTAGGGATAACTTGCTTTAGCGTTGATATTTTGAAAGACATGGTTACTTGTTGATATGCTTGAGTATTAAAGTCCTCATGTCAAAACTAGACTATTGATTTGAACCATATAAAAGTCCAAATGTCCATGCTACAAAGAAAAGAATATGCGATGAACATGTTAGGCAGCATTCCACATCAAAAATTCAGTTTTTATCATTTACCTACTCGAAGACGAGCAGGAATTAAGCTTGGGGATGCTGATACATCTCCAACGTATCTATAATTTTTGATTGTTCCATGTTGTTATATTATCATTCTTGGATGTGTTACAATCATTTTATATCATTTTTGGTACTAACCTATGGACATAGTGCCCAGTGCCAGTATTTGTTTTCTGCTTGTTTTTTTACATCGCAAGAAATCAATACCAAACGGAGTCCAAACACAGCGAAACTTTTTGTGGATTTTTTCTGGACCAGAAGACACCTGTTGGGCCAAAGAAGTACCAGAGGGGTGCTCCAAGGGGAGCACAACCCACCAGGGCGCGCCTGGGGCCAAGGTGCACCCAGGTGGGTTGTGCCCACCTCTGTGGCCTCCCGCACCACCTCTTTGCTCTATAAATACCCCAATATTCTAGAAGCCCTAGGGGAGTAGACGAAAATCAATTCCAGCCGCCCCAAGTTCCAGAACCACCAGATCCAATCTAGACACCATCACGGAGGGGTTCATCATGCCCATTGGTGCATCTCCGATGATGTGTGAGTAGTTCATTGCAGACTCCACGGGTCCGTAATTACTAGCAAGATGGCTTCCTCTCTCTCTCTCTATTTTGATTCTCAATACAATGGTTTGTTGGATATCCATATGATGTAACTCTTTTTGCGGTGTGTTTGTTGGGATCCGATGAACTTTGAGTTTATGATCAGATCTATGTTTTTATCCATGGAAGTTATTTGAGTCTTCTTTGATCTCTTATATGCATGATTACTTATATCCTCATATTTATTCTCCGATATTTGGGTTTTTTTGGCCACTTGATCTATTTATCTTGCAATGGGAAGATGTGCTTTGTGATGGGTCCGATCTTATGGTGCTTGATCCTAGTGACAGAAGGGGAACCGACACGTATGTATCGTTGCTATTAAGGATAACAAGATGGGGTCTATTTCTACATAAATAGATCTTATCTACATCATGTCATCGTTCTTATTGCATTACTCCGTTTCTCGATGAACTCAATACACTAGATGCATGTTGGACAGCGGTCGATGTGTGGAGTAATAATAGTAGATGCAGGAAGGAATCCGTATACTAATCTTGGACGTGATGCCTATATAATGATCATTGCCTGGATATCGTCATGATTATTTGAAGTTCTATCAATTGCCCAAGAGTAATTCATTTACCCACCGTTTGCTATTTTTCTCGAGAGAATCCACTAGAGAAATCTACGGCCCCGGGATTTCTTCTTTATTATATTTGCCTTCGCGGTCTATTTTTATTTGCTTTTATTTTCAAATCTATTAATCCAAAAATACAAAAATACCTTGATGCAATTTATTGTTATTGATTTTATCTCGCGTTCTCGCGAGATCTATTTATCCAATCTACTACAGTTTTATCTATCTTATTACCCGTGAGGGATTGACAATCCCTCTCTTACGTCGAGTTGCAAGTATTTGTTCTTTGTGTCCAGAAGCTGTTTACGCGGTGTTGCGTGGTTCTCCTACTGGTTTGATAACCTTGGTCTCATCAATGAGGGAAATACCTACCATTGCTATGCTGCATCATTGTAACATCCCAAATTTTCAATTTGGAATGTTATACATAGGTCATCCATGCATATCATATTTTATTGCATCTTCGTTCCGCAATCCTTGAAATCCTAAGCAACTCAAGGACCCTCGGAGAGAGTTGGGGATTTTCCGGTTTTCATATTTGATTTTCATCAAATACTGAGAACGAGGATTTTTTATTTTAATTATTTTCCCTCCGAAAAAATATTTCATATTAATAATAAATGAGGGGAGATAATATGACTTCTCCAAAACAGTTGAAATATTGGAGGAAAAATGTTAAAATCATTATTTGGATTTTATTTGCGTTAGAAAAATCGCACGTTTTTAAAATTGCATTTTAGTGCCAAGAAATTGTTCATCTCGTTCTAAATATTTCATTTAGACGGTGAAATTTTGTTTTGGCATTTTTAGATTTTTATTTTATTTTATAGGAGTTTTTCTGTCGGTGGAACAATTTAACCCCCCCTCAAGGCTTCAAGACCCGACCGGGCCGCCTTTTCCTTCAAGATCATGCCCCAGAGTCCGGATCGGACTCAGCCTCCCGCCACCGCCTCCCCCAAGCCACCGAGCCCTCCTTTAAATACCGAGCCCCTCCTCTCATCACCACCACCGCCTCCCGCCGCCCGAGCCGCCTGAGCCTCGCCGCCTCGAGCCGCCACCACCCGCCGCCACCGCCGAGCCCGAGCCCCACCGGAACCACGCCGAGTCGAGCAAGGTAGCCGCCATTCCCCGGTTTTTCCGACAAAACCGTGTCGGTTTTTTTAGAAAACCCTAGGTTTTTCGCTTTTATTTAGATCGGTTTATTTCTTTGGTTTATTTATTTAGCGAAGCGTTATTGCTCGTTTCGCTTTTAACGAACGCGTTCTTCATTTAGGTTCAAATAACGACCGTTCGTTCGTTAAGCTGTTCGTCGCTTTTCTTTTTCTCGTATTTATTCCGTGATTTTTCTGATCGTGATTTTGATCCGATTTTTGTTCCAGTTTAACTTTTCGCTCGTTTATCGGAATCAGGCGATTCAAGCACCTAGAGTTTCGTCTCGAAACCCTCTTTCCAAATAACCAACTCAAACAAGTTTTTGCCTCTGTAAAATTTGACCCTAGTTCAGATTAGTAAACGGATTTTATTTCTTTTGCCGTTTGAGTTTCGTTGCTTCGTTTGGTTTGATTCTTTTTGCGAACCGGAGTTCTTAAGTTGAACTTTCTGGTCAACCTCTTTTATTGGAGTTTTGCTTGTGCATCATTGCTTGTTGCTTATGTATGTTATTGTTTGCTTGCAATAGAATTCCCGGAGTGCGAAGCATGTTACTACGAGTCTCTAGGATTCAAGGATCGTCGGCAAGGCAAGTAACACATTGATCATACTCTTTTCCTACCCAGTTTTTATGCATTAGTTTCAATCCTCAAACATTGCATCATTAGGATGTCATTAATTTGTGGGTTGGGAAGTAGTAGTTGAGGTAGAACCTATTGCCCTGTTACTATCAAACCCTTGGGAGTTACTTCTATGTGTTGCTATTATTGCTATGCTATGCTCGTAGATGTGGTTTGGGTTTGAGTGAATCCATGACAGATGTGAGATTGTTAATTAAGGTTTACTTTAAGGTGGCAACTTTAATACACATCTGGGTGGATTAAGGCACCTGGGGAACCCAACGTTGTCTGTTTTATTTTTGGAAATCCCGGGGTACCCGTGTGATCTTCCTATGGACCGCCACCCAGGCTTAAAGGGAACTGATATTATTCATGCTAGAAACTTCCGTGTGCAGCCACAAGCTACTATGGGCTCTAGCATAGTTGAGTAGGTTACGTGAAGCTCTTGAAGAGGTAGATCAGCAGGTAGTGGGTTTTGTAGGTTTGGTATGGTCTACCCGGAGTAGAGAGTTAATGTTTCTGAAGACTATGTCTCGGTCATCCGTTTCTCAAACACCATGTAGTGCGAGAAATCAACGGCGGCGATCGAGTCTTGTGGGGAAAAGTGCGCAAACCTCTGGAGAGTGTACAGTCTAATCATGGTTAGCCGTGTCCCCAATTATGGACAATTTTGAGTATCTAGTACTTGAGTATTCACATGTATCTCAACACTCTTAATTAATATTGTTGGGTTGTTAACTACTTTAATTGGGATTGAGTTGGGGCTATACCTTCTCAATGTTTCAACCACCATGATAGTTAAATAAAATTTATTCCTTTGTTGTAGGGAAAAATTGGCTTTTCGCAAAACTATAACCATAGAGCTTTTCCAGCAGCCAAATATGCATGTAGTGTTAGCATTATTCTGCTCCTGCTCATCATGTTATATTGCCGGCATATTCCATGTGTGACCCGTTCTTGGGCTGCAACGTATTATGTTGCAGACTTTTCGCAACGAGGAGTAAGGTTCGATAGGTCGCTGTTGCAGCTCAGCTATGCCGTTGGAGTTGATGGACTCACTTTATCTTCCAAGCCTTCCGCTGTTATCGTATTAGATGGCCTTAAGCCATATTATTGTAATAAGTTCTCTTTTGAGACTTTCGATGTAATAAGTGTGTGATTGCTACTCTGTTATAAATCCTTCGACCACCGGTGTGTCAAGACATCGATCCAAGGATGACACCTTAGAAACACGTAGACTTGACCATCTGAGGTCGGGTCGCTACAAGATGGTATCAGAGCACACGCTGAGTGTAGGACACGACCATTAGGATAAACCATAGGTCACTCTTCTCTACTCATTTCTGACTCCTCTCCATTTTTCCACTCTTTAGGATGATGGAGATGAAGAACAAGTTTGCACAACCGGATGAAGACACACCTTTTGGACGCCACTTGAAGGAAGTCACTAGGTACTTGAACATTGGTATACCAAGCTTCACCGGACGCATAACGCCACCTTACCGTAAGAGGAGTGCTGGATGATTCAAGTACAAGTTCCAGGAAGGACGTTCTCGCCAACTTCTAAGACCATAGAGTTTTCTTTCGAAGCACCCACCTGGAGTCTAGGCAAGAGTATGGCAGCTCACATTACCATGGGACGTATCGGAGAAGTCTACAACAGGGAGCTTAAAGACACCATCTATCAAATATGTGGGCACTGAGACGAGCAATGGGAAGTAATCAGCACCAAGAAGGACAGATCCATTGCAGCTTTCATTCAGGAGCTAAACCAGCACATTCGACGTCAGGAGAACCAGATGTGCGCAGATATGATGGAGTTGAAGAGGGCGAAGACCAGGATCATCAAACTGGAGGAAGAACACAAGTTTACGCGTGATGGATATGAGGAGGAAATCAAGACACTACTGGATAAGAACGACGACCTGGTTAAGAAGATCGGAGTATTCATGGGAGGACCAGCACCGGAAGAAGAAGACAATGACCCCACTTGCCCGGACAACTACATCATCATCGACGACACCGATTCCGATCCAAGTGATGATGACTACGAAGACGAAGCTGGAGCAGACGTCATGGAGTCTTCCACCGATCAAAATTTTTAGATGACCACCATATATTAGTAGTATATTCCCCATGTATTTAATAGTAGTTGAGCACTTTTGCGATAGTTCTAGATCATTTGTATGCCCTTGCTTGATTGATTGAGTGAAATGATTGTGTTTGCCTCATATGCATATGGGTAGTGTTTTCTCATTAGACCCTTTTTCTATTCTAATCTCTTCCATATAAACCCATCAGATGCCTCCGAGACGTGACACCAGTTTTGTTTTTCCACCGGAGCTCACCCAGTTGATCCAGCAGCAGAATGCTTTGATGCAATTGCTAGTTCAGAACCAGGGCAACAACAACAACGATAACCCGCCGCCAGTGGACAATTTAGCCCGTTTCCTGAGGTTACAACCGCCGGTGTTTTCCAGTAGCACCGAGCCAATAGTTGCTGATGATTGGCTACACCGTATTGGAAGGGAGTTAACCACCTCTGGATGCATGTATGCTGAGAAGGTGTGCTTTGCCGCACATCAATTGGATGGACCAGCAGCTGCATGGTGGGAGAATTACACGGCTACTTTTCCTATAGCCAATGTCACGTGGGACCAGTTTTAGCAAGCTTTTCGCACAGCCCATGTCCCAACTGGAGCCATGCAGATGAAGAAGTGGGAGTTCCGGAACCTGCGCCAGGGGAACCGTACTGTGGCTCAGTACATGGATGATTTTAGCAAGTTATCACGCTATGCCCCTGATGATGTGGTCACAGATGCCGCGAAGCAGGAGAAGTTTATGGAAGGGCTGAATGATGAGATGAGCATGCAGTTGATGGTAGCAACCTTCAACAACTACCAGGAGTTGGTAGACAAGGCCCTTATGATAGAAGGAAAGCAGCAGCAGATTGAGAGCCGTAAGAGGAAGTATGGACAAGGGAAGTATAATTCAGGAGCTCAACAGAAGCTCCGCTTAACCCCGAACTCGGGAGGACTTGTTCATAACCATGGAGGTCACAACCACACTGGGGGAGGATCGCATAACCACAATGGTGCTAAGAATGGAAATGGGAATGGAGTTAAGAACAATCAGAACCGCTCCAACCCATCTACACCCGCCAAAAGGGACCTAAGTCAAGTTACTTGCTTTAAGTGCGGGAAGACTGGGCACTATGCCAATGACTGTCCTGAAGGAAGGAATGGAAACGGAAATGGGAGCGCTGGAAAGAAGCCCAATCCATTCAACAAAGGACAAGTGAACCACGTTAACGTGGAAGAAGTTGAAGACCAGCCGGACGTGGTAATAGGTAAGTTTTTGGTTAAGTCATTTACCGCTCTTGTTCTTTTTGATACTGGTGCATCGCATTCATACATATCAAGGGGATTTGTGGATAAGTTTAAGCTACCAACCCAAACCATTAGGACCCCTCTTTTAGTGAGCTCGCCTGGAGCAGAGTACATGGCTAGCCGATGGTGCACTCAGATACCCTTAACCATTGGCACGCATGTTTTTCCATCTGACCTAATTATCTTGGAGTCGCAAGGATTGGATGTGATATTAGGTATGGACTGGATGTCGAAGTATGGAGGAAGCATTGACTGTGCTAGCAAATCAATTTATTTCACCACACCAGAGGGAAAAAGGATTAAGTATGTATCTAGGCATGTGCCTAGGAGGAGACAAGTGAATGCCCTCACGGGAGTTGTACAGGAGGAAGTGCCTGTAGTAAAGGATTTTCCGGATGTTTTCCCAAAGGAGTTACCAGGCATGCCACCGGATCGAGAAATCAAGTTCTTGATAGAGCTATTGCCAGGTACAGGGCCAATATCCAAGAGACCCTATTGGATGCCCGCAAATGATCTGGAGGAAATTAAGAAACAGATCAAGGAGTTATTGGAGAAAGTTTATATTCGCTGGAGTTCATCACCTTGGGGAGCACCAGTACTTTTGGTCGAGAAGAAGGATAAATCCCTGAGGATGGTCGTTGACTACCGAGCCTTGAATGAAGTAACAATAAAGAAAAAGTATCCATTACCGATGATCAATGATCTGTTTGATCAGTTGCAAGGAGCTAAGGTGTTTTGGAAGATTGATCTACGGTCGGGATACCATCAATTGAAGATTCGAGAGAAGGATATACCAAAGACAGCGTTCACCACGCGGTATGGATTATACGAGTATACGGTCATGTCATTTGGACTGACTAACGCCTCGCCTATTTCATGAGTATGATGAACAAGGTGTTCATGGAGTATTTGGACAAGTTTGTTGTGGTGTTTATTGATGATATTATGGTATACTCGAAGAACGAAGAGGAGCACAAGGAACATTTATGCTTAGTTCTCGAGAAACCTGTGGAACACAAGTTATATGCCAAATTCAGCAAGTGCGAGTTTTGGTTGAAGGAAGTTGGATTTCTTGGGCATGTTATATCAGGGGAAGGTATAGTAGTGGACCCCAGCAAGGTTCAGTCAGTCACTGAATGGTTGGCACCCACTTCAGTTGGCGAGATACGCTGTTTTCTTGGACTCGCAGGATATTATCGGAGATTCATTGAGAATTTTTCCAAGATTGCTAAGACAATGACTGAATTGCTGAAGAAGGATACTAAGTTTAAATGGACAGATGATCGCGAGGCAAGTTTTCAGTAGTTGAAGAAACGATTGACTACAACCCCAGTGCTAACACTGCCAGATATACATAAGGAGTTCCAAGTTTATTGCGACGCCTCTCGCTTGGGACATGGATGTGTGCTTATGCAGGACGGAAAGGTTGTTTCGTATGCCTCACGACAACTGAAGCCTCATGAGTTGAACTATGCCACGCATGATTTGGAGCTAGCAGCCGTAGTACATGCATTGAAGACTTGGAGAAATTACCTTATTGGGAACCGTTGTGATGTGTACACAGATCATAAGAGTTTGAAGTACATTTTCACACAGAAGGAGTTGAACCTTAGACAGAGGAGATGGTTGGAACTTATAAAGGATTACGATATGAAGCTGCACTATCATCCAGGAAAGGCCAATGTCGTAGCAGACGCTTTGAGCCGGAAGAGTTACGCTAATATCCTTGAAAGTAATGGATTGCCAAAGGAGTTAGCTGAGGATATCATGGAACTTCGGTTGGAGATTGTTCCAAGAGGTTTCATTGCAACAATGGAGGTTCAGTCTACATTGTTGGACAAGATTCGAGAAGCTCAGAAGGAAGACAAAGAGATTGCTGAGATAAAAGAGAAGATGAGCAAAGGAAAGGCCAAAGGTTTTCGTGAGGATGAGCACGATACCTTATGGTTTCAGCACCGAGTTTATGTGCCCAATAGCCCAGAGATCAGAAAGTTAATACTTCAGGAGGCCCATGACTCACCATACTCGATACACCCCAGAAACACCAAGATGTATTTGGATTTGAAAGAACGTTTCTGGTGGACTGGTATGAAGAAGGATATTGCTGAGTATGTAGCCGTATGTGATGTATGTCAGAGAGTGAAGGCAGAGCATCGAAGCCGCCAGGATCAAGCATGTTACCTATGCCGATACCCGAATGGAAGTGGGATAAACTTGGCATGGATTTTATCACCGGATTGCCCATAACCAAAGCAGGATATGACTCAATATGGGTAGTAGTGGACCGCTTGACCAAAGTGGCTCACTTCATCCCAGTTAAAACAACCTATACAAGTGCAAAGTTGGCCAAGATATATATGTCCAGGATCGTATGTTTCCATGGAGTTTCGAGGACCATCGTATCAGATAGCGGAACACAGTTTACTTCAAAGTTTTGGTATCAACTACACCAGACTTTGGGAACAAGATTGGAGTTCAGTACAACATTTCACCCACGCATGTATGGGCGATGCAGAGAGTCAACCAGATTTTGGAGGACATGTTGAGAGCCCGTGCGCTAGACTATGGATCTAGTTGGGATGACAATTTGCCTTACGCAGAAGTTCTCATACAACAATAGCTACCGAGCCAGTTTGAAGACGGCACCGTTCAAGCTCAGATGGACGCAGATGTAGAACACCTCCGATGTGGGATGAGATAGGAGAACGTCGCTTGTTTGGACCAGATTTGATCAAAGAGTCGAGGAGAAGGTTAAACTAATCCGTGATGATTGAAGATTGCTCACCCAGCAGAAAAGTTATGTAGACTCAAAACACAAGGAGGTAACCTATGAAATTGGAGACAGAGCCTATCTGAAAGTATCACCCTTTATGAGGAGTGAAACGTTTTGGAGTTAAAGGAAAGTTAGCTCCAAGATTTGTAGGACCGTATCGTGTGTTGGAACGGATGGGAGAAGTTGCCTACAAGCTGGAGTTACCTGAAGGATTGTCAGGAGTTCACGATGTGTTCCACGTATCACAGTTGAAGAAGTGTCATGCTGAGATGGCCGATATACCGTTAAGAGATACATTGCCCCTGGAGGCGATTCAATTGGACAGTAATTTGACCTATGAAGAGAAGCCAGTAAAGATTCTTGACTTTGATATCCGAGTCACGCGCAGCAAGGTTATCAAGTTTTGCAAAGTTCAGTGGAGCCACCATACCGAAGAGGAAGCCACCTGGGAACAAGAAGAGGATATTCGCAAGGACCACCCGCACCTATTTTCTAGCCAACCCGAATCTCGAGGACGAGATTCATCTTAAGGGGGGTAGGTTTGTAACATCCCAAATTTTCAATTTGGAATGTTATACATAGGTCATCCATGCATATCATATTTTATTGCATCTTCGTTCCGCAATCCTCGAAATCCTAAGCAACTCAAGGACCCTCGGAGATAGTTGGGGATTTTCCGGTTTTCATATTTGATTTTCATCAAATACTAAGAACGAGGATTTTTTATTTTAATTATTTTCCCTCCGGAAAAATATTTCATATTAAAAATAAATGAGGGGAGATAATATGACTTCTCCAAAACAGTTGAAATATTGGAGGAAAAATGTTAAAATCATTATTTGGATTTTATTTGATTTTATCTGGATTTTATTTGCGTTAGAAAAATTGCATGTTTTTAAAATTGCATTTTTAGGGCCAAGAAAATGTTCATCTGGTTCTAAATATTTCATTTAGACGGTTTTGGCATTTTTAGTTTTTTATTTTATTTTGTAGGAGTTTTTCTGTCGGCGGAACAATTTAAAAAAAAACCATGGCCCGACTGGGCGAAGCCCAGCCGAACCCGCCAAGCCGCCGCCGCCGCCTTCCTCCCGCCGCCGCCGCCACCTTCCTCCGACGATGAGATAGTTAAATAAAATTTATTCCTTTGTTGTAGGGAAAAATTGGCTTTTCACAAAACTATAACCATAGAGCTTTTCCAGCAGCCAAATATGCATGTAGTGATAGCATTATTCTGCTCCTCGCTTCATCGTGTTATATTGCTAGCATATTCCATGTGTCGATTGTTTCTCGGGCTGCAACGTATTATGTTGCGAGACTTTTCAAAGTAGGAGTAAGATTCGATAGGTCGTTGCCGTGCAGCTCAGCTATGCCGTTGGAGTTGATGGACTCACTTTATCTTCCAAGCCTTCCGCTGTTATCGTATTAGATGGCCGTAAGCCATATTATTGTAATAAGTTCTCTCTTGAGACATTCGATGTAATAAGTGTGTGATTGCTACTCTATTATAAATCCTTCGAGTACTGTGTGTGTCAGCGTTACTGATCCAGGGATGACACTGAAACACAGAGACTTGACCATCTGAGGTCGGGTCGCTACAATCATCCCTTCCTCTTTGAGGAAATACCAACGTAGTTCAAGCAAACATCAATGACTTGACGGCGTATGCGCTATTCGTTGGCTGGTGTGTGCATGGAAGGTTCCCGTGCGCCACATGCAAGGCAGTCCTTGAGTTTCGTTGGCTTCAGGCCGGTCGCAAGTTTTCTTGCTTGAACTTGCATAGATAGTTCATGGATCCTCGCCATAACTTCAGGAAAGACAAGAAGAACTTCATCAGAGGTAGAGTTGTCAAAAACTCTGCACCACTTGCGTTGATAGGGCAAGAGACCCTGGATCAGTTAAATGCTCTTGAGCCAGATCCAGAGCGTCCAGGGTATTTCAAGGGGTATATTTCGAAACACGCCTGGACTCACGAGACATGCTTGTGGGATCTGCCTTACTTCAAAGTCCTCCTTTGCCCACACAACATCAACGTGATGCACACTGAAAAGAATATCGCTGAGGCACTTTTTGCTACATTGTTCGGCATAGAGGGGAAGTCAAAGGATAATACTAAGGCTAGAGTTGATTAGGAGGCACTATGTGATAGACCATTACAAAACATGCAAGAATCGAATGGAAAGGAGAACTGGACAAAGACAAAAGCATGGTTCAATCTTGGAAGGCCAACTATGAGGGAAATTATCTTGTGGGTGAAAATGCAGTTGATGTTCCCCGATGGGTATGCAGCGAATCTAAAGAGGGGAGCGAGTCTTGAAAAATTGAAAATATTTGGTCTCAAGAGTCATGATTGGCACATATGGATTGAGCGGGTAATGCCGGTGATGTTGCGTGGCTTCATCCCTGAGGATGAATGGCTAGTACTGGCAGAGCTGAGCTATTTCTTCTGTGTTCTTTGTGCGAAAGAACTATCGCCTAGCCTGCTAGAAGAAATGGAAGAGTTGGCGCTGGAGTTGATCTGCAAGTTAGAGAAGATCTTTCCGCCGGGCTTCTTTAATCCAATGCAGCACTTCATTTTGCATCTCCCGACCGAGGGAAGATTAGGGGGGGGTGCAAAATCGTTGGTGCTATGCAACTGAGAGGATGCAGAAGACACTTCGAGCAAAATGTAAAAATAAACGTAGAATTGAAGCATCGATGGCCGAGGCATTTATTACTGAGGAGGCGGCAAACTTCGTGACAGCACACTACGAAGCCAAAAATCGTCATCTGCATAATTCGAAGCCTCGGTACAATGCTGGCGACCCTAAAAAGGGTGGATCCAATGTCAGCCTATTCAAAGGGAATCTTGAACCGGCCGGTGCTTCTAGTTCCTTATCGTTGGATGTCGAAGAATGGCGGGCCATTTCATTGTATACCTTCAACAACCTAACAGAAGTGCGTCCGTACATCATGTAAGTTCTCGGTACATTGTTTCACAACTTCTAATTCCTTTGAACTGCTCTTATTCCTGGATATTTGATACAGTCGATACGTCGTCAAATTCTCGTATGGAGCGGTGATCCAAAGGGATTCCGTCGAAGAGTATGAGCTTCTAGCAAAGCATGGAGGCTGCTATCCCAGTTTCATCTCTTGATTCAAACAAACGGTAATTTCCATTAGACAATTTCATTTCTTCGTCTAATTTGCAGCTAATGCAACAATCCTTTCGTATTAAACTTGTAGGCTAATTCCGAGTTTATGGACGCCGAATTGAGACAAGTCGCTAATGGTTTTGACTTTAAGGTCCGTTCATTTGACAAATATGACATCAACAGGTATCGCTTTCGTACCTATGGCAAAGAGCTATCTATAGCCAACCGGAGGTCTACAAATTGTTGTGTCTCTGCTATCGGCGAAGGAGATACCGAGTATTATGGAAGAGTTGAAGCAATTTATGAACCCCAATTCTATGGTGCAAACCCACCAAATGTCATAGTCTTCAAATGTTATTGGTTCCAGCCAAAGGAGACTAGAAGGACTCATGAACATATAGGGCTAGTCAAAATCAAACAAAATACCCATTTGGATGTTCCTGATGTCTATATTACGCCTCAACAGGAAACCCAAGTTTTCGATCTATCATGGGCCTGTCAAAGTGATCCAAATCTCAATAGTTGGGATGTCATTTATGAAGTGCCTCCATGTGTTAGACCACCTCCCCCCAATGAAGAGGATTATGAACCTCACATTAACCCAGACACATATGAAGGAGAATTCTTCCAAGAAACATGTCTTTCCAAAAAACTTTTGAAGAACCGCTCTACTTCACCCCAGAACGTTGAAGTAGACAACAACATTGAATCCGACTTCACCCCTGAGCTGGAACAAGAAGAGGTTACTGCTGCGAATGACCTGTCAATGCTTGACCGATTACGTAAAGGAGGCCTTCCACATGTTGATGCATTTATTGATAATGATGATGAACACGTCATTACTGATAGTGATGATGATGATGCATTTATTGATCCCGGAGCATATATAGACGATGAAGAATAATATTAGTAATGTCGGGTATTCGATTATTATTATGTACATATATATATATATTATTAATTTGTTCATGTTATTAGGTATTCAATTTTTATTATGTTCATGATGATGATATAGTTAAATTATATACATATTATTCATGTCAGATATTCAATTTTTTATGTCGTACTAATTTCGTTTACTCTTTGTCATTGCAGGTGTTGACAGATGGTGGGCGCGGGTCGAGAGTGCTCCGAGCCTCCTTCCTCAGCATGTGCTCGGAGGGGTGCTTCCATTCCACCCCAGCACCTCTGGAGAGCGCTGCTAGACAGTATGCAGACACCACCAGCGGGCGCTTCTTCTTCAGCCAGGAGAGGTCGGGGGAGGGCGAAGAGTGGTGCTAGAGGTGGACGTGGCGGAGGGAGAGGTAGGAAGGATACTACGCCTTCCTCGCCACCACCCCCAGTTGATTCACTTGACCACATGACTGCTCCGTCTGAGGTGGACCCGTCTGACGTGGACCCGTCTCGGACTCCGGTCCACGGCCCTCGGGCCGACGAGCCTCAGGTCGCCGAGCCTTCGCCCCACGAGACTCCGGTCCCAGAGTCTTCGTCCCACGAGACTCCTGTCCCAGAGTCTTCGTCCCACGAGACTCCAGAGGCTAGAGTCCATGCTGATGGTGGCGAGGACAGCTTTTCTGATGATAGGTATAGCGAGGGTGACCTGGTTGAGGGGGGCAAGATCTACCAGCATGTTGGTACAAATCTCCCGCCCGTGCCGACGACCCGCGAGCAAAGGTGGTTGATTGCGCCTAATGGAGAGAAGTAAGTGCGTTTACTCTTTTTTAACCTTTTGCCTTCACATTTCTTCAAATTAATATCTAATGCGTTGGCCTTTTCATACTACAGGGGTTGGAAACATGCCCCTGGTGTCCGTAGGCCCAACTAGGTCCTTGGTGTGCTTTGCCAGCAGAACTTCCCGGGGTGGGTCACGTTGCCCGGTGAGGGTCAGGTTCCACAACTAGCATTGAGCTGGGAGCTGTACTTGGCTGCCCCGGCCCCGCCGGAGGAGAGGGTGGACGGTGTCTTGTGCGAGATGATGGCCGACATTGTGATCTGGACGTTTTGGGTAATTTCTCCTTTACAGAATTAAAAATCAACAGTACCTAGTGATTATACTAATCAGTGTTGTCTTGTTTGATTGCAGACCTTCTACAGGTGTCTTGAGGGACAGGAGGAGGTCGCGACTATGGTTGTCGAAGCCGAGTGCAAGCACCTACTTCAGAACTTATGGCACGAGGCTCGGGTGCAGGCTGTTCAAGACTACTATGCCTTGACTGGTATTAAGAGGTCCAAGACGAAGTGTTGCGGCAAGTTTTTGAGTAAGGATAAGTACATGAAGGTAATTACCTATTCTTAAGGTCTTGTACTTAGTTTCCTTGATTTGATTCGTAGGCGTAGTGCTGAAATTTCTCTTGACTAACTTAGGTGCCCTCGAGGTGTGCGGATAGGATGGACTGTTGGCAGGTGTTGGTGGATGAGTGGTGCTCTCCCTAATGGCTAGCCGTCCACAACAAGGCCAAGGATAAGCGTGCCCAAATGCTTAGTGTGACACACCATCAAGGTAGCTCCAACCTGTTTGAGTACGGGGATAACTGGGTATGTGGTTTGCTTCATGATTCATGCAATTTCATTCTTCATGCTAGCTTGAGCCATTAACTAATATTTTGTTCCTCTCTTTTTGGCGCGGCACAACAAGAAGGAGGTGCCAGGGGTGTCCGACCTCTATGCCATGGCCCATACTGCCCCGTACAAGAAGGCCAAGGCATTCTCTGAGTCTGACCTCGATCATCCAGAGAGCTTCACCAACATCTCCTCCCACCACAAGCTCATGAAGTACAGATCTGAGGGGAAGGCGAGGAAAGGGGAGGACTTTAACCCGAGCCATAGTCCTTTTGATCCAAAGCTGGTGATGATATCTGGTGGCGGGAGGTCCCATGGCTTGATAGCCATTGGGGATGGACTGATACGTTGTCCTAGCACTCTCCCGGAGATCAAGAAGCACCAGACAAGCTCCGATCCTGAGATAAGGCCTCATCCACGGCCAATGGAGCTTGCCATCGAGGCTAGGGCCCAGGAGCTTCTAGCAGAGGCAAACAGGCAGGCGGCGGAGAGGGAGAGGCACATGTAGGAGAGGGTGGCTAGGCTGTTGGAGGAGGAGAGGAACTGGAACGACGCGTCTCACCGGGCCCTATACGAGCTCCTCGTGATAAGTTTCTCCTGCATATTAGCCAAATCATGCACGTAATGTTTGTTTCATTACTAACTAATATGACTGACTCGTGAAAACCAAATGTGCAGTCCGTGTGCCAGACCAACGGTCAGACCCCTCCGCCGATGCCCCGGATTGCTCCGGCGACCATGGTGAGTTTCATTTGAATGGTCATTAGTTACTAGTATTCACATTTGAGTTGCATCATGCTAACAAGACATTACAAGTGATCTTTGGTGCAGCATGCCTCCTGACAAGCATTGACCGATCCTTCTCCGACTGCCACTGGCGCGCCCGGTCCTTCACCTCCGTATTGATGGTAAGTTTTCCCAAGTGTTTTGCTTAACAAATGCATACTTAGCTTAACAAATGACCTGTTTAGCTCCAAAATGACCTATACTTAGCTTATTTTCCTTGAAAATGACATAATAACCTTACTTAGCTCTAAAATGACCTATTTTACCTAGCATAGCTAAATGACCTATACTTAGCATTTTTCCTCCAAAATGACTTAATATGCTTAGTTAGCTAAAAGAATGGCATAACTACCTCAGATAGCTCAATAATGACATATACTTAGCTTAGCTAGTTTATTTATGACATACTTAGCTTACTTAGGTAAAAAAATGACATAATAACATTGGTTTAGCTCCAAACTGTCATATACTTAGTTTATTTTCCTCCAATATGACATAATAACCTCACCTAGCTCCAAAATGAACGATTTTAACTAGGATGGCTCTAAAATGACCTACACTTACCATTTTTTCCTCCAAAATGAATAAATATGCTTAGTTAGCTCAAAAATGGCATAACTACCTAGGTTAACTAAAAAATGACCTATACTTAGCTTATTTAGTTCATTTATGACATACTTAGCATACTTAGGTCAAAAATGGCATAATAATCTTGGTTACCCCCAAAATGACATATACTTAGCTTATTGTAATAGCCTCAAAATTGGGTTATCAATTTTTGTGCTGTTATTCCTTCCTGGCAATCATTTTTCAAATTTTCTCCTGAGTTTGCTGGATGACTCTCACAATTCTTGTAATTTTCAACCTTTCAAAACCCTGCTCATGTCTTTGTTACTGGGCAAGACCTCATTTGCATCATCTCAAATCCATCAAAACCCTGGTTCCAATTTTTGGAATTTGAATATTTCCTGTGCTTACAAAGGAGCCATCATTTCCCTTGATCTGTTGATCTTCCAACTCTTGTTAGAGATCCTCCCACCCTTTCAAATCTTGGATATGCAAAAATATTGCTAAGTCTTATGCAATATTTTTCATTTGTGATTTATTCCTTTTCTTGTCTATCTGAGGAATAAAATCCAAAGGCATAGCTAGTCATCTCCTAAATTCCTGAAAATTTTTGGAGATGATATTTATGTCTAATCCTAGCTCTGGCAAAAATATTGGCCATAACTAAATAAGGAAAATTTCCTTTTCCTATTTTAAGCCAATATTGCATTTCTGCCATTTTCCAAAGGAGCTACCATTTTTATAGCAAGTAAAATTCCCAAATAATTTGTGTAGTTTCATATTGCTATACCTTCGCCATTTCCATCCAAACCCATGTTTCAAGGGTCAAAATTTGAGCACATGATCCAATGCAAGTTGCTGCCCTCTCTGAAATTTTTGCAAAGGAAGTGCTTGAACCCTTAATCCATTTGAGCTGAAATTTTGCAGGGTGATTAAAATTGATAAATCACCTCTGGAAACCAAAAATCAGCTCAATCCATCTATCAAATCTTCATGTGCAATTTTCTCAAGTTTCTGTTCAGACTGCTTGTCTTTGAAGGAAGTACCCTCATAAATGATCAAAATGAGCTGAAACTTTTCCAGCGGTCTCTAATGACCATATCATCACCCTCCTCCAAGATTCATCGCATTCCATTGATCCATGTGATCCCAGGATCAATTCTTTGTTTCTGTCCAAATTTTCAGTTTGTGAAGCAAGTATATTTTATCTTCCTCCATTATGGCTGAAAATTTTCCTAAGCCTTCTGCTATCATTATAACCTATCTCCACAAGATTTTGGCTCATTTTATCTAGCCAATATTTCCCTAGAATTTTCCCAAGTTTCTGGATAGAGGAGATGCTCGTGAAACAAGTACCATTTTGGCAAGTCCATTTGATATGAAATTTTTACAGCATCATTGTATGCCCAAATCATCAAGCTTTGCCAAGTTTTAGCCCAATCCAACACTCCTAGTGAGTTCTTCTTCATCATTTGGTTTCTGGACCAGATTTGGCATTTGTACTGCAACTATGTTAAATTCTTGTCCTAATTCCCTCATAATTCCCAAGACCGTAGTCCTTACTAGCCTAAGCCTCCTAGACAACAAGTTTACTTTTTAACCTCCCTGGTTTGATCTCAAGGATGTGGCCAAGTTTGCTACAGCAAACTTGTGGAGCTTGGTTTACTCCACTCCCTATGTCTTTGCTCATCTCTTTATCGTAGTATTTCTCTATCTTGGACGGACTACGTTGTAGACATGAGCTGGCCTCATTAAGGAGGCCCAAGCGTGCCTTGCCGGTGGTGACCTGATAACCCACAAGTATAGGGGATCGCAACAGTTTTTGAGGGTAGAGTATTCAACCCAAATTTATTTATTCGACACAAGGGGAGCCAAAGAATATTCTCAATTATTAGCAGTTGAGTTGTCAATTCAACCACACCTGGAAGACTTAATATCTGCAACAAAGTATTTAGTAGCAAAGTAGTATGGAAGTAATGGTAACGGTGGCAAAAGTAACAATAGCAGTTTTTGTAGTAATCGTAACAGTGGCAAGGGAAAAGTAACTAAGCAAAGATCAATATGTGAAAAGCTCGTAGGCAATGGATCAATCATGGATAATTATGTCGGATGCGATTCCTCATGCAACACATATAACATAGGGTGACACAGAACTAGCTCCAGTTCATCAATGTAATGTAGGCATGTATTCCGAATATAGTCATACATGCTTATGGAGAAGAACTTGCATGTCATCTTTTGTCCTACCCTCCCGTGGCAGCGGGGTCCTATTAGAAACTAAGGGATATTAAGGCCTCCTTTTAATAGAATACGAGACCAAAGCATTAACACTCAGTGAATACATGAACTCCTCAAACTATGGTCATCATCGGGAGTGGTCCTGACTATTGTCACTTCGCGGTTGCCGGATCATAACACATAGTAGGTGACTATTGACTTGCAAAATAGGACCAAGAACTCACATATATTCATGAAAACATAATATGTTCAGATCTGAAATCATGGCACTCGGGCCCTAGTGACAAGCATTAAGCATAGCAAAGTCATAGCAACATCAATCTTAGAACATAATGGATACTAGGGATCAAACCCTAACAAAACTAACTCGATTACATGATAAATCTCATCCAACCCATCACCGTCCAGCAAGCCTACGATGGGATTACTCACACACGGCGGTGAGCATCATGCAAGTTAGAGTCCAAAACAAGGGCAAAAGTGTTTGGAAAAGTAGATACGTTGGAGACGTATCAACTCCCCCAAGCTTAAATCTTTGCTTGGCCTCAAGCAATCCAGTTGACAAACTGAAAGTGATAAAGAAATACTTTTACAAAGTCGGTTTGATCTTGTTGTTGCAAATATGTAAAGCCAGCATTCAAGTTTTCAGCAAAGATTATGAACTAACCATATTTAGAATAACATTTAGGTCTCATGTTAACTCATATCAATGGCATAATCAACTAGCGAGAAATAATAATAAATCTCGGATGACGACACTTCCTCAAAACAATCATAATGTGATTAACAAGATGGTATCTTGCTAGCCCTTTCTGAGACCGCAAAACATAAATGTAGAGCACCCCTGAAGATCAAGGACTGACTAGACATTGTAATTCATGGTAAAAGAGATCCAGTCACAGTCATACTCAATGTAAACTAATAGTAATGCATGCAAATGACAGCGGTGCTCCCCAACTGGTGCTTTTTAATAAGAGGATGATGACTCAACATAAAAGTAAATAGATAGGCCCTTCGCAGAGGGAAGCAGGGATTTGCAGAGGTGCCAGAGCTCGATTTTTGAAACAGAGATAAATAATATTTTGAGTGGCATACTTTCATTGACAAAATAACAACCAAGAGATCTCGATATCCATGCTCACACATTATAGGCGGTTCCCAAGCAGAATGGTAAAGTTTATACTCACCCACCACCAACAAGCATCAATCCATGGCTTGCCCGAAACAACTGGTGCCTCCAACTAACAATAGTCCTTGGGGGAGTTGTGTTTGCAATTATTTTGATTTGAGCATGGGACTGGGCATCCGGTTATCGGCCATTTTCCCGTGAATGATGAGCGGAGTCCACTCATCGTGAGAATAACCCACCTAGCATGTAAGATACAGATAGCCCTAGTTGATACATGAGCTATTCGAGCATACAAAACAGAATTTCATTTGAAGGTTTAGAGTTTGGCACATACAAATTTACTTGGAACGGCAGGTAAATACCGCATATAGGAAGGTTGGTGAACTCATATGTAATAACTTTGGGGTTTATGGAAGTGGATGCACAAGCAGTATTCCCGCTTAGTACAAGTGAAGGCTAGAAAAAGACTGGGAAGCGACCAACTAGAGAGCGACAACATTCATGAACGTGCATTAAGATTAATAAATAATGAGTGCAAGCATGAGTAGGATATAAATTACCATGAACATAAATATCGTGGAGGCTATGTTGATTTTGTTTCAACTACATGCCTGAACATGTGCGAAGTCAAGCCAGTCGAATCGTTCAAAGGAGGATACTACACTATCATACCACATCACAACCATTTTAATAGCATGTTGGCACGCAAGGTAAACCATTATAAACTCCTAGCAAATGAAGCATGACATGAGCAACTATAATCTCTAATTGTCATTGCAAACATGTTTCATACATAATATGTCGGTGTACAAAAGTAGGGGTCCCTTTTTGCACCCCTTTACTTGTCTTGTGGCGAACATTACGCCCACAGCCCACGCTTGGTGGGGCAGAGGAAGCAAAGACACAAGACAGGCAAAACAATACCAAGCCGGAAACACAAAGAGCATAAGGGCGAGGTGAACTCCCCCGGCAAGGCCCTTGCCGGGGCGGCCTCCACAGCCCCGACAAGAGCCTTGCCATGGCAGCTTGCCCAACGCCAGCAAGGCTGCCACCCTCGAGCCTGAGAGTTCCGACGTCCTCAACCACATTCGAACCAAAGCTAGGGAGGCGCCTCTGTGGTGGCATGCAAATCTTTGTGAAGACCAGAAGCATACAAGACTAGATAAATAACAAGAAGACGAAGATCCTCGGCAAGATCCTTGCCAAGGATACCCACGAGACCCCCGGCAAGCCCCTTACCGGGGACGACCATGATGCCACGGCGAGACCGTTGTCGGGGCCCCGGCAAGACTCTTACCGAAAACATCCGCGGCGCCGCAGCCAGGCCCACATCTGCCAAGACTCCATCGCCGTTCCCATGCAGCTGCCAGCCCACCCACTAGGCGAGCACCTACATGGCGACGTGCATCCTCTAGGCCATCTCAGCAAGCACCTGCGTGGTGGCATGCAGATCTTTGTGAAGGCTCTGCCACCGCACCAACTCAGCAGCCAGCCAGCCATCGTGGCACTACGCGCCTCGTCAGTTCGGACGCGCGTCAAAGCCAAAGCGGCGGCGACTGGGACGAGCTTCCTTGCCATCCCCGATAAAGCAAGAAGGGCACATCGGCAGCACATTAAATGCGTTTGTCCTACGGTGCCAAAGGATAGACTCGACCACTGTATAGCTTTCCACCTCCTGTGTGCCACTGTGGCAGCCCCTTTGTCTATAAAAGGAGGCCCGCGGCATACTGGGAGAGGACTTGGACTTTTTGGACCCTGCACGCCTTGTAGCTAGTCCAAGAACACTAGATAAACAGAAACCTGCAGGAGTAGGGTATTACGCGTCACTTGCGGCCCGAACCTGGACAATCCCCTCGTGTTGATCTATCAATCCCACTCTTTCCACAGCCCCGCGCCCGCCAACTGTAGCAAAAGGGATTCCTCATGATCCTGTAGGTGTCGTTTCCCCCGACATCTTTGGCGCGTCAGGTAGGGGATGCAAGCTGTGAAAATCCGGTTTCAAGGTTAGCACACCGACTTCATCATCACCATGGCCCCCAAGAAGAAGGGGATCACAGCGATTGGCTCGTCCGGGGCCGGCCCGACCGTGCCAGCGCGAGCAGACGGCCGGGTGCCCACGGATGGGGCTGGAGACATGGCCTGCGAGCATCCACGACATTCTGGCGATCGGAGCCAGGCGAGCGGCGTTGTCCGAATCCGAGACGACGGGCCACGCGCCGCTGGGTCCGGGGGTGGGGCCGTGCTGCCCACGGGCGGCGCAGCAGCCTCTACATCACCCCAGCTGCCGCCCGCGCCGCGCCCTTCCCAGGCCGCGCACGATGAGCAACACCGCGATGCCGGAGCCCCCGGGCACCACACGAAAAGAGCCCCTGGCGCCACTCACAGATTTAACCAGCCGACATGCACGCCAGATCTTTGGTGCAAAGCGGCGGCGATCATGAGACCGCGACAAAGCCCCTTCTAACCCGGTTAGAAGTCGGAGCGCGTCACGGTCTACACATATCTCACCGCCGCCTATGCCAGCAGAAGCGCTGGCACGCGTGTAGCTGCTCCTCGACTTCCCCCCTGCTGCGGAGAAGCTCGACGAGTGGAGAACCACCATCTGAAGCTTTGTCAGCTTCGCCACCAAAGACGAGCCGCTCCCGACAGGACCCTTGCACAGGCATCCTGATGAGCTGGTGCATGCCGGCGGTGGGGAGACTAGAGACGCTGCGACCACGGTGCACTCTCCTCCCCCCGTGGCTGCTACAATAGCCACCGGCCCGTCGACCCGACGTCGATGACAATGTTTCCACAGCGTCGTCCGACCTGCGAACACGCCGTGACCAACGTCAAGTCCTTCGGGAATGGGCCGAGGAAGATGCTCGAACTACCATCGAACGACGATGGGAGACGCGCCATCAGTCAGATCGGTGCGCGGGGCCTACTATGGACCACCCGGTGCCGGGGGCCCCGGCGACCTGCCTTGCGAGGTGGGTTGTCCAGTCTTTACCCGAGAGTTGCGGCAGTTCCAGTGGCCCTCTCACCGCACATTCAAGCCCGATGTTGGCGATAAGTACAACGGCAAGACCCACCCGTCGGAGTTCCTCAGCATCTACACCATCGCGATGCAAGCTGCTGGAGCTCGCGATGACAAGGTGCTTGCCAATTACTTCCCGTTGGCACTCAAACCCAATGTCATCTCATGGTTGATGCACTTGCCAGTGGATTCCATTTCTTCTTGGTCGGATTTGTGTCATGAGTTTGTTGGCTCCTTCACTGGAGGCCACCAAGCTCATGGACAGGCAAGCGATTTGCATATCATCCCCCAGAAAGAAGGTGAAAACCTACGCAAGTACATACAGAGGTTCAGCCGGGTGCAATACAACATCCCAGATGTTCATCCCGCCACCGTTATCAGTGCATTCCATCAGAATGTGTGCAACCGCAAGATGCGTGAAGAGTTAGCGATGAACAAGGTCAAAGATGTGGCCAAACTTTATGTTCTGGCCGATATATGTGCTCGAGCTGAAGAGGGGAGGAAGTACCCCGGCGAAGTCGCCGGTGCGGAAACCGACTCCACAGATGAAGACACAGCCGCCCCGACAAAGAAGGGTCGGCGCCGCAACAGGAAACGCAAGGGCAAGACTGTGCTTGCCGTTGAGGGACCGGGCGAGCTCGGCGCCGCCAAAAAGGCCAAGGCTGACGACCCCGGCAAGGAGGTTGCCAAGTGTGCCGCCTACTTGGCCCTGGCGAGTGCCGGCAAGCCAAGAGGCTCCGACAAGCAGTACTACAAGATCCACCACGCCAAGGGCCATGACCTCCAGAACTGCCGACAAGTTGAGCTGCTTGCAGAAAAGCAAAAGGCTGTATATGAAAGGCGAGACAAGGAGAAGGGTCAGGATGGTGCTGAGGGATCCGACAAGAAGCGTGGCGGCCAAGGGGGTCGCCGTGGAAAAGATAACCAACAAGAGAGGCCCGCTCGAGGCCGCGAAAAGAAAGAGGAGGATGATGATCATGACGAGGATGACGAGTCCGGCGAGCACGAGTTCCATAAGGCTATGGAGGTCATGTGCGTCGACGGTGGCGCCTCGTTGCACACCTCACACCGCCGGTGAAGCGATTAGGTAGCGTGAGGTCACTTCTTGAAGCTGTCGTTTGATGCCCAGAAGCCACTGAAGTGGTCCCGCACGCCCATCGTTTTTGACATCGAGCATCACTCTGACCACACAACTGCGGTCCAGTGTTTGCCGTTGTTGGTTTCACCAACAATACGCAACCTCAAGGTGACCAAAGTGCTGGTTGATGGAGGGGGCCGGTCTGAATTTGATCTCGCCCACTGTGATCAAGAAGCTGCAGATTCCTGATGGAGACCTCGAAGAGATGGGCACGTTTCAAGGGGTCAACCCAGGAAGGAGCCAGCCTAAAGGTAAAATCACGTTGTCCGTTACGTTTGGAGACGAGCTAAACTATAGGACATAGAAGATCGTCTTCGATGTCGCCGAGATCCCCTTGCCATACAATGGGATCCTTGGCCGACCAGCACTGGCCAAGTTGATGGCGGCGTCACACTACGCCTACGACACGTTGAAGATGCCGGGGCCGCTGACCATCATCACCGTCCCCTCTGACAAGAAAGACGCGCTCATCTGCGCCGACCAACTCTACCGAGAGGCAGTTGCAGCAACTGCCGCCAGGGCACTTGCTCCTGCCGCTGAAGCTCCAGGGAGGAAGAAGGCCGGCAAGACCGCTTTCGACAAGACATCTTCCAGCAAGACCTCTTGCACCCACTCCGGTAAGCGCACCTCTTCGGAGTGTTGTGCTCCCCTTGAGGATGTGCCAGAGAGCTCCAACGGCAAGAGCAAGAAGTCCAAGGCTGCACCACCAGAAACCAAGAAGGTGCCCGTCAAGGAGGACGACACGGGCGGGGCTTTCACTATAAGCTCCACCCTCGACAACAAATAGGAAAGCGCGCTCGTCGCCTTCCTGCTGACGAATGTCGATGTATTTGCATGGCAAGCATATGACATCCCCGGCGTTCCCAGAGAGGTGATTCAACGCCATCTTGTTGTCTGTCCTCACGCGCGGCCCATCAAGCAGAAGCTCAGGAAGCAAGCTTTGGAGCGGCAAGAGTTCATCATTGAAGAGATCAGGAAGTTGGAGGCGGTAGGCCTGGTAAGAGGAGTACTCCACTCACGTGGTTTGCCAATCCGGTGGTGGTGCGCAAGGCAAACCGGAAGTGGAGGTTGTGTATTGACTACACAGACATCAATAAAGCCTGTCCAAAGGATCCTTTCCCTCTGCCACGCATCGACCAGATTGTAGACTCCACTGCCGGGTGTGACCTGGTATCATGCCTTGATGCCTATTCAGGGTACCACCAGATCTTCATGATGAAGGAAGATGAAGAGAAGACCGCGTTCATCACCCCATGTGGTACGTACTATTTTGTACGAATGACTTTCGGGTTGAAGAGCGCTGGTTCGACGTTTGCCCAAGTAGTCCAGATTGGTTTTGAGCCCCAGCTACATAGGAATATGGAACCTTATATGGATGACATAGTGGTCAAAACCAAGGATAGGGCCACGCTCGTGCAATATTTAGAAGAAACATTCGCAAACCTGCGCAAGATCAACCTCAAGCTCAACCCAGAGAAGTGCGTGTTCGGTGTCCCCTCTGTCAAACTTCTCGGGTTCTTTGTGTCTCAACACGGAATCGAAGCAAATCCCGACAAGATCCAAGAGATTGAGCAGATTGAGGCGCCGAAACGGGTCAAAGACGTCCGTAGGCTCGCCGACTGCATTGCTGCCCTGAGTAGGTTCATCACCAAATCTGCTGAGCGCGCCCTCCCCTTTTCAAAGTTTTGAAAAAGTGGGGTCCAGTAAAATGGACTCCGGAGGCAGAGTAAGCACTGCAAGATTTGAAGAGGTACCTCTCCTCCACGCCAATACTAGTCGCGCCTAAACCACGAGAGTCATTGCTGCTGTACTTAGCAGCAACGAATCAAGTGGTCAGTGCTGCACCGATGGCACAGAGGGAGCCTAAGGGAGAAGCAGCAGTTGTAGCAGAGCTGTCGGGTGGCAGGCCGGAGTCATCCCCGGCAGAGCCTGACGCCGGCAGACCAGAACCCCCGACAAGGCCCGAACCCGGTGAGGCAGAGCCTGAGTGGATGGGCGAAGTGGGACAGAAGAAGAAGATGGTGCAGCACCCAGTGTATTTTGTCAGTTCCCTCTTGCAGGGGGCTAGGTCAAGATATTCTGGAATGCAGAAGTTGCTTTTCGGCCTTCTCATGGCCTCGAGAAAGCTGCGCCACTATTTCCAAGCGCACGAGATCACCGCCGTCACCCGCCTCCCTTTGCAACGGATTTTGCACAACCCAGATGCGACAGGGAGGATTGTGGAGTGGGCATTGGAGTTGTCGAGCTTTGGCCTTAGGTTTGAAAGTACTTCAACAATCAAGAGCCGAGCTTTGGCAGAGTTCATAGTAGAGTGGACCGCAACGCCCGACGAGGAGATTCGAGAGACCGCCCTTCCCGACAAGGGACGAGCAGCGAGTGGGTTATGTATTTTGATGGATCTTTCTCACTCCAAGGTGCTAGTGCTGGCATGCTACTCGTTGCACCCACCGGAGAGCCCTCAAGTACGTAACCCAGATGCACTTCCCCCGGGAAAAATCAACGAACAATACGGTGGAGTACGAGGGCTTGCTTGTCAGTCTCAGGATCGCGGCAGACCTCGGAATCAAGAAGCTCATCATCAGGGGTGATTCGCAGCTCGTCGTCAAGCAAGTCAACAAAGATTACCAGAGCCTGTTGATGGAGGCCTACGTGAATGAAGTGAGGAAGTTGGAAGAACGTTTCGACGGCCTACAGGCAGAACATGTTCCCCGAGCGGAGAACAGCATTGCCGACGACCTGTCAAAACGCGCTGCCCTCAAGTTGCCTGTGGAACCAGGTACCTTTGTACTTCAGTTAATACAACCATCCATAGAGCCATCAGCAGGGCAGAACAAGCAAAGGAATACAAGCCCCGGCAAGTACCTTCCCGTTGAGCTCCCAGTAGCCGCCGACAAGGAGGTTGTCGGGTACCCCAAGCTTGCCGAGGGGAAACTACCTCCGATGGGGCCCCAGGCCCTGACCGTAGAGGCAGCTGCCCCTGCGATCGAAGATGTGCCTTTGGTCCTTACCGTCGAGCCCCAGGCATCGGCATGGGCGCAGCCCACTATCCGTTTCCTCCAAACAGGAGAGCTCCCCGAGGAGCAGGGAGTAGCAGAGAAAGTAGCCCGCCAGTCCAACATGTACCAGTTTGTGGATGATACCCTGTACATAAGGAGGCCAAACGGAGTCAGGTTGAAGTGCATTCCTCGAGAGGACGGACTAGAGCTCTTGGCAGAGATACATGGAGGTATGTGTGGCTGCCACATAGGGTCAAGGGCCGTTGCCGGCAATGCATTCCGGCAAGGTTTCTTCTAGCCCACAGCCCTCCAGGATGCAGCTGCGCTAGTAACCAAGTGTGAAGCATGTCCGTTCCATTCAATGAAGCTTCATCAACCAGCTCAAGCCCTTCATACAATCCCTCTCTCCTGGCCATTTTCGGTCTGGGGGCTCGACATACTGGGCCCCTTCCCCCGTGTTGTCGGGGGCTTTGAGTACTTGTACGTCGCAATCGACAAGTTCACAAAGTGGCCTGAAGTGGAGGCGGTGAGGAAGGTGACAGCACAGTCAGCAGTCAAGTTATTCAAGGGGCTAGTTTGCTGTTTTGGTGTGCCGGACAGGGTCATCACCGACAACAACACACAGCTCACAAGCCGCACCTTCATGCAATACATCCAGGACCTCGGTAACAAGGTCTGTTTCGCTTTGGTGGCACACCCACGGAGCACCGGCCAGGTGGAGAGGGCAAATGCTGAACTACTGCGAGGCCTGGGGACGAAGACTTTCGACAGGCTGCAAAAGTGTGGGAGGCACTGGATTGATGAGTTGCCGACGGTTCTTTGTTCTATCAAAACGACGCCAAATCGAGCCACCAGCCAGACACCCTTTGCCCTGGTATACGGGGCAGAAGTAGTTCTCCCCACAGAACTCACATACGGGTCACCTCTAGTGCTCGCTTATGACGAGCTTGAGCAAGAGCAGTTGCAGCAAGATGACGCGATGCTCCTTGAGGAAGATTGACTTCGGGCGGCTGTGCAAGCTGCACGCTACCAGTAGGCCTTGTGCCGCTACCATAGCCACAAGGTTTATGCCCGAAGTCCTGAGGAAGGCGACCTTGTTCTTCGGCGCGTTCAGTCGGCCAAGAATTCGAACAAGTTGACGCTGAAGTGGGAAGGCCCTTATCGGGTAATACATGCAAAAGAAGAACGAGAAACCTTTTTGGGTTTTCTTTTAATTACTACTACTAGAGGCATGGAAAGTAAACTAGCTAAAAGCTACAACTAATTTTTTTGTTTTTTCTTAAGGTTTTTCAAACACACAAGAAGAAGGCTTAGAAAAGAAAATAAACTAGCATGGATAGTACAATGAAAAAGTATGAGCACCGACAACTGGCATGAGTGTGTGAACATAAATGTAATGTTGGTGAGAAATACGCCCCCAAGCTTAGGCTTTTGGCCTAAGTTGGTCTATGGCCACGGATCGAAGCTACCCTCTCCGGTGTACTGAGGAGCATCCTTAGGGTGCCACTGATTAGCGATCTCCTCTGGATCCCACTGATAAACAGACTGTCGATAAGGGTCGAGTGATGGCTCAGGCTCAGGCTCTGGTGCTTGTGTCGGCCTCTATTATGCATAAATGGCCTCGGGCAAGATGATGTACGTTCCTGAAAGTATGTTAAACAAAGAGGGCGCAGGCAAGGTAATAGTCTCATAGTGAGTTTTATCAAATATCAAATTATACTTAAGCATCTTCTTCTTATTTTTAACAATAAAGTCATGTGCTACCATACTCTTATAATCTAGAAAAACAGGGGCAGCAACTTTTCCTGTTTCTCATAATGCCTAATAGGTTTCTCAAAGTGTGCAGCAAGGCATGAAGCAAAGATGCCTCCGAATATGGGGCCCTTTGTACGGTTCAGACTTAATTGTTTAGCAACAATAGCGCCTAGGCTGAAAGTTGTATCTCAAAACAAAGTATGGCACAAAATAACAAGATCAGGAGCACTAAGATTTCCACTGTTCCCGCGACCAATTAAGCATCTACTAGCAAATACCGCAAAGTAACGTAGAATAGGAAAATTTATACTAGTAATTCTTGCATCAGAAACTTTCCTCGTTTCCCCTACAGCAATTCTATCAATAAATCTATCCACATCACTACGATGTGGTTCCTCGATGCTACCCACAAAGGGTATCTTGCAGACCCGACAAAAATCATGAAGTGACATCTCCTTAACCTCATCATATAAGTGAAACTCCACTGAAGGTAGCGATTTCTTAGTATGGAAATAAAAATTTTGCACCAAAATATTAGTGAGTAGGAGATACTGTTCGCGCTGGTCGTGGAGGAAGTCGCTGAGGCCTGCATTCTCAGCCAAGTAATAAAAGTCATCGTAAATTCTGGCGGCTCTCAAGAACGCATCACAAGGCCATTCGCACGGCCGAACCTCCGCGGTGTGAGGAAGATTGTATTTGGGCTTTTTATTCTCCTCATTCTGCTTATCCTTGAAGCTTCGCTCAAGAGCCCTCAAACAATCTCTTTATCATTTTCTTTCTCTGAAAAATTTCTAAAATTTTTAGTGACTCAAAATAAAAGTGAACCAAACTCAACAAGATTAATAGCAAATACTCCCATAAATTCCTAGAGGCTATATCATGCATTAAAACTACATTGGATCATATAAATTTGACATGCAAGCTCCAGAACAGGATCACCTAAGCAGCAAAAATTTGCAATAAATAAAGCACTAGAACAAAAACTAATTAGACCATTGGAGGAGTCACATACCGAAGAACAATCTCCCCAAACAGTTTTATGAATGGAGCTTTGAGCAAGGAGATCGAAAATGGCAGCAACATGAGCTAGAACATGGGTTTGAGCTATGGGAGGATTTTTTCTGGAGGAAGATGAAGTGTGCGGGTTCTGGAATAAGTGGAGGGGCCACGTGGGGCCCACGAGGCAGGGGGCGCGCCCCAGGGGTGGGCGCGCCCTGTGCCCTCGTGGCCAAATGGTGAGCCCCCTAGTGTGTTCTCAGTGCCAGTAATTTTTAATTATTCTACAAAAAATCATATTTTATTTTCACGATTTGGAGAACTTCTATTTTCGAGGTATTTTTATTGCAAGGATAATTCAGAAAACAGACAGGAAATACTATTTTCTCTTTATTTAATCTAAATAATAGAAAGTAACAAGTGGGTACAGAGAGTTGTGCTTTCTAACTTCATCCATCTCATGCTCATCAAAAGGAATCCACTAACAAGGTTGATCAAGTCTTGTTAACAAACTCTTTCCGAATAACATGAAGCCGGAGAATTTTTTTAGTAACACTAGGTTACCTAGATGGGGATATGTATGTCCCCAAAAATAAGAATATCATATTTCTTCTTGAAAGTAGGAAGAGGGAATTCGAAACCTCCAATAGTAATCGTTGAAATTTTTCCAATAGAATTGATACTGTGGACTTGAGGTTGTTGCTACGTCTTGAGCTTGCGTTGGTTTTCCCCGAACAGGAGAGGATGATGCAACACAGTAGTGTAAGTATTTCCCTCAGTTTTTGAGAACCAAGGTATCAATCCAGTAGGAGGCCACGCACAAGTCCCTCGTACCTGCACAAAACGATAGCTACTCGCAACCAATGCGATTAGGGGTTGTCAATCCCTTCACGGTCACTTACGAGAGTGAGATCTGATAGAGATAATATTTTTGGTATTTTTGGTATATATATGCAAGGTGAAAAGTAAAAAGCAAAGTAAAAACAAAGCAAGTATAAAAGTGATGGAGATTGATATGATGAGAATAGACCCGGGGGCCATAGGTTTCACTAGTGGCTTCTCTCAAGAGCATAAGTATTCTACGGTGGGTGAACAAATTATTGTTGAGCAATTGACAGAATTGAGCATAGTTATGAGTATATCTAGGTATGATCATGTATACCGGCATCACGTCCGAGACAAGTAGATCCAAACGATTCTGCATCTACTACTATTACTCCACTCATCGACCGCTATCCAAAGATGCATCTAGAGTATTAAGTTAAAAAGCGAGTAACGCCTTAAGCGAGGATGACATGATGTAGAGGAATAAATTCATGCAATATGATAGATACCCCATCTTGTTATCCTCGATGGCAACAATACAATACGTGCCTTGCAACCCTTTACATCCTTGGGTAAGGACACCGCAAGATTGAACCCAAAGCCATGCACTTCTCCCATTGCAAGAACTACCAATCTAGTTGGCCAAACCAAACAGATAATTCAAGAGACTTGCAAAGATAACTCAATCATACATAAAAGAATTCAAAGAAGATTCAAATATTATTCATAGATAAGCTGGATCATAAACCCACAATTCATCGGTCTCAACAAACACACCGCAAAAAGAAGATTACATCGAATAGATCTCCACAAGAGAGGGGAGAACATTGTATTGAGATCCAAAAGAGAGAAGAAGCCATCTAGCTACTAGCTATGGACCAAGGTCTGAAGTAAACTACTCACACTTCATCGGAGAGGCTATGGTGTTGATGTAGAAGCCCTCCGTGGTAGATGCCCCTCGTGAGCTCCTAATAGGCCCCAAGATGGGATCTCGTGGATACAGGAAGTTGCGGCGGTGGAATTAGGTTTTTGGCTCCTGTTCTGATAGTTTGGGGGTACGTACACTACTAGGGAAAAGCCTAGCAGCAGCGTGGGTTTTGGGCCTATTAGTAGCGCGGGGGCTGGCACTACTAATAAGGCGCTACAGCTAACGTATAGCAGTAGCGCGGGTGCCACCCGCGCTACTACTACGTCCTTTAGTAGTAGCGTGGGTAGAAACCCGCTACTACTACCTGTGGTTTTTTGAATTTTTTCAAAAATATTTCGATTTTTCCCTAATTTTCATATTTACGAATTATTTTAACCTCAAATCTCTAATCACCCCTCATCGCTGCTCAATTTAATCATAATCACCCCTCATCATTCCAAATCATCTAACTTCCCGGACGGTCACCCATCCTCTCACTACTCCGGCCTGAGCACGCTTAACTTCCGGGTTCTATTCTCCCTCGTTTCCAAGTCTGCACTTGTTGTTTTCCAGACAATAGTAAGATGTCAATCCTATTAACCTCAGGAATTTAGCTTGAGCATGAAGTCACACATTTCACTATTTGAGTTTGAAACTATTGTTCTAAAAAATTAGTAACACTAGTATTTCTTGAATAATTAGTTTGACCACAGTTTGACCACAGTTTGACCACGCTTTGGCCATAGTTTGACCAGATTTGACCAAAATTCAAAAAAACTAAAATAATTATTTAGTAACACTAATATTCTATAATAATTAGTTTGACCATTGTTTGACCACAATTTGACCACACAGTTTGAAATTTTTTCGATTTTTTTCACTCTAGATCTTAAAAGCCCCGTAACTTTTTTTCTGTTTGGTTTTTGAGGATTTTGAAAATGTTTAACGGGGTTTCCCATGTTAAATTTGGATGTAACTTTTCGAGTAGATGATTTTTCATATAAAAAACTTTTTCATCCGAGTTAGTATGCAAAAGTTATGCCCATTTTTACAAATTCTCAAGAGATTTTGCAAATAAAGTCGAAATTCATATTTGCAAATTTTCCCAACAACTAGACCACATATCACATGGGAAACTTATTTTCTTTTATTTTTTGACATTTTCATCATTTTCTTTTATTTTTTAAAACTGAAAAGGCGATCCACGGGGGAGAGGTGGAGTTTGAAAATGGGACCTTTAGTAGTAGCGGTTTTTACCCTCGCTACTACTATGGCACCACTTAGTAGTAGCGAGGGCTAAAACCAACGCTATCGCTATCAAACTTAGTAGTAGCGAGGTTTTAAAACCCGCGCTACTACTATGGCATGTCCCGGGGCACGGTAGAGACCGCTTAGTAGTAGCGCGGGTAAAAAACCCGCGCTACTGCTATCAACTGAGTAGTAGCGAGGTTTAAAAACCTGCGCTACTGGTAAGTAGCAGTAGCGAGGGTTTTTAACCCTCGCTACTAGTAACTTTCTGTGTATAGGCTTTTCCATAGTAGTGGTAGGTATATATACGAGGAAGGAGTACGTCGGTGGAGCAACAGGGGCCCACGAGGCAGGGGGCGCGCCTTAGGGGGGGGGCGCCCCCCACCCTCGTGACCGCCTCCTTTGTTCCTTGGCGTAGGGTCCAAGTCTCCTGGATCACGTTCGGTGAGAAAATCACGTTTCCGAAGGTTTCATTCCGTTTGGACTCCGTTTGATATTATGTTTCTTCTAAACACTGAAAAAGGCAAAAAAAACAGCAATTCTGGGCTGGGCCTCCGGTTAATAGGTTAGTCCCAAAAATAATATAAAAGTGGAAAATAAATCCCAATATAGTCCAAAACAGTAGATAAAGTAGAATGGAGCAATCAAAGATTATAGATACGTTGGAGACGTATTAGGCATCCCCAAGCTTAATTCCTGCTCGTCCTCGAGTAGGTAAATGATAAAAAGAGAATTTTTGATGCGGAGTGATACTTTAGCATAATTTCAATGTAAATCCTCTTAATCATGGTATGAATATTCAGATCCGAAAGATTCAAGACAAAAGTTCATATTGACATAAAAATAATAATACTTCAAGCATACTAACTAAGCAATTATGTCTTCTCAAAATAACATGGCCAAAGAAAGTTATCCCTACAAAGTCATATGGTCTGGCTATGCTCCATCTTCCCCACACAAAATATTTAAATCATGCACAACCCCGATGACAAGCCAAGCAATTGTTTCATACTTTAACATTTCAAAACTTTTTCAATCTTCACGCAATACATGAGCGTGAGCCATGGATATATCACTATATGTGGAATAGAATGGTGGTTGTGGAGAAGACAAAAAGAGGGAAGATAGTCTTACATCAACTAGGCGTATCAGCGGGCTATGGAGATGCCCATCAATAGATATCAATGTGAGTGAGTAGGGATTGCCATGCAACGGATGCACTAGAGCTATAAGTATATGAAAGCTCAACAAAAGAAACTAAGTGGGCGTGCATCCAACTCGCTTGCTCGCGAAGACCAAGGGCATTTTGAGGAAGCCCATCATTGGAATATACAAGCCAAGTTCTATAATGAAAAATTCCCACTAGTATATGAAAGTGACAAAATGAGAGACTCTCTATCATGAAGATCATGGTGCTACTTTGAAGCACAAGTGTGGTAAAAGGATAGTAACATTGTCCCTTCTCTCTTTTTCTCTCTTTTTTTTGGGCCTTATCTCTTTTTTTATGGCCTCTTTTTTTTATATATTTTTTTATTTTTCGTCCGGAGTCTCATCCCGACTTGTGGGGGAATCATAGTCTCCATCATCCTTTCATCACTGGAACAATGCTCTAATAATGATGATCATCACACTTTTATTTTTCTTACAACTCAACAATTACAACTCAATACTTAGAAAAAAATATGACTCTATATGAATGCCTCCGGTGTATGCGGGGTATGCAATGATTCATGAGTGACATGTATGAAAGAATTATGAGCGGTGGCTTTGCCACAAATACGATGTCAACTACATGATCATGCTAGCAATATGACAATGATGGAGCGTGTCATAATAAACGGAATGGTGGAAAGTTGCATGGCAATATATCTCGGAATGGCTATGGAAATGCCATGATAGGTAGGTATGGTGGCTGTTTTGAGGAAGGTATATGGTGGGTGTATGATACCGGCGAAAATTGCGCGGTATTAGAGAGGCTAGCAATGATGGAAGGATGGGAAAAAGTGCGTATAATCCATGGACTCAACATTAGTCATAAAAAACTCATATACTTATTGCAAAAATCTAGAAGTTATAAAAGCAAAGTATTACGTGCATGCTCCTAGGGGGATAGATTGGTAGGAAAAGACCATCGTCATTCCCCCGACCGCCACTCATAAGGAAGACAAACAATAAATAAATCAAGCTCAGAGATCATCACATAACGGTTCACCATACGTGCATGCTACGGGAATCACAAACTACAACACAAGTATTCTTTAAATTCACAACTACTCAACTAGCATGACTCTAATATCACTATCTTCATATCTCAAAACAATTATCAACCATCAAACTTATCTTAGTATTCAACGCATTCAAAAGAAAGTTTCACATATCTTGAATACCAAGTATATTAACATTAAGCAAATTACCATGCTATTAACGATTCTCAAAATAATCTAAGTGAAGCATGAGAGATCAAGTTTCTTTAAAACAAATACACCACCTTGCTCTAAAAGATCTAAGTGAAGCACTAGAGCAAAAATTATCACGCTCAAAAGATATAAGTGAAGCACTATGAGCAAAACTATCAAGCTCAAAAGATATAAGTGAAGCACATAGAGTATTCTATCAAATTCCAATTCATGTATGGCTTTCTCAAAAGGTGTGTACAGCAAGGATGATTGTGGTAAACTAAGAAGCAAAGACACAAATAATACAAGACGCTCCAAGCAAAACACATATCATGTGGTGAATAAAAATATAGCTCCAAGTAAATTACGGATGGAAGTGGATTTAAAGAGGGATGCCTTCCGGGCATCCCCAAGCTTTGACTTTTTTGTGTCCTTGGATTATCTTGGGGATGCCATGGGCATCCCCAAGCTTAGGCTCTTGCCACTCCTTGTTCCATAATCCATCAAAAGTATTCACCCAAAACTTGAAAACTTCACAACACAAAACTCAATAGAAATCTCGTGAGCTCCGTTACAGAAAGAAAACAAAAGACTACTTCAAGGTACTGTAATGAACTCATTCTTTATTTATATTGGTGTTAAACCTACTGTATTCCAACTTCTCTATGGATCATAAACTATTTTACTAGCCATAGATTCATCAAAATAAGCAAACAACACACGCAAAACAGAATCTGTCAAAAACAGAACAGTCTGTAGTAATCTGTAACTAACGCAAACTTCTGTAACCCAAAAAAATCTACCAAAATTAGACGACCTGGAAAATTTTATTATTGATCAGCAGCAATTGGAATCACTATTTATCACGTTCTGGTGATTTTTAACAATTCGGGCACTGAGCGCAAAGTTTCTGTAAATTACAGCAAGATCAAATAACTATCATCCAAGAAGATCCAATAGGTTTAACTTCACAAACACTAATTAAAAGATAAAACCACATCTAAGCAGAGGCTAGATGGATTATTTATTCCTAAACAGAAGCAAAAACAAAAAAAACTAAAAATAAAATTGGGTTGCCTCCCAACAAGCGCTATTGTTTAACGCCCCTAGCTAGGCATAAAAGCGAGGATAGATCTACGTATTGCCATCTTTGGTAGGCAATCCATAAGTGGATCTCATAATAGATTCATATGGTAATTTTATTTTCTTTCTAGTAAAGTGCTACATGCCTTTCTTTAATGGAAATTGGAATCTCATATTCCCTTCCTTCATATCAATAATTGCACCAATCGTTCTAAGGAAAGGTCTACCAAGAATAATAGGACATGAAGGATTGCAATCTATATAAAGAACGATAAAATCCACGGGCACATAATTCCTATTTGCAACAATAAGAACATCATTAATTCTTCCCATAGGCTTTTTAATAGTGGAATCCGCAAGATGCAAGTTTAGAGAGCAATCATCAAAGTCACGGAAATCTAGCAAATCACACAAAGCTTTGGGAATAGTAGAGACATTAGCACCCAAATCACACAAAGCATTAAACTCACGATCTTTAATTTTAATTTTGATAGTAGGTTCCCACTCATCATAGAGTTTCCTAGGGATAGAAACTTTCAACTCAAGTTTTCCTTCATAAGATTGCATCAAGGCATCAACAATGTGTTCGGTAAAGGCCATATTTCGGCTATAAGCATGTGGAGAATTTAGCACGGATTGCAACAAGGAAATACAATCAATTAAAGAGCAATTTACATAATTAAATTCCTTGAGATCCAATATAGTGGGTTTAGCAACATCTAGATTTTTATTTCTTTCAATCCCACTTTTATCAATTTCATCATCAGGATCTAAAAACTCCGAATTCTTAGAACCCCTTCTAGGTAAAGGAAGATCATATTCAGTTTCATCAAGATTCATATTGCAAAACAAAGATTTAATAGGGGACACATCAATAACTTTTAGATCTTCATCTTGATTTTCATAGGAATTAGAAGAACACGCTTTAATAAAGGCATCTTTGGAAGCACGCATCCTAGCGGTTCTTTCTTTGCACTCATCAATGGAAATTCTCATAGCTTTGAGAGACTCATTGATATCATGCTTAGGAGGAATAGATCTAAGCTTTAAAGAATCAACCTCAAGAGAAATTCTATCAACGTTCCTAGCCAAATCATCAACTTTAAGCAATTTCTCTTCAAGCAAAGCATTAAAATTCTTTTGTGAATTCATAAACTCTTTAACACTACTCTCAAATTCAGAGGGCATCTTATTAGAATTTCCATAAGAGTTGTTGTAGGAATATCCATAATTATTAGAAGGATTACTAGGATAAGGCCTAGGATTAAAATTCCCTCTATACGCGTTGTTACCAAAATTATTCCTACCAACAAAATTCACATCCATAGATTCATTATTATTCTCAATCGAAGTAGACAAAGGCATATCATTAGGATCAGAAGAAACACTCTTAGTAGCAAATAATTTCATAAGTTCATCCATCTTTCCACTCAAAACATTAATTTCTTCTATCGCATGCACTTCTTTATTAGTAGATCTTTCAATATGCCATTGAGAATAATTAACCATAATATTATCTAGGAGTTTAGTAGCATCTCCTAAAGTGATTTCCATAAAAGTGCCTCCCACGGCCGAATCTAAAAGATTTCTAGAAGCAAAATTCAATCCGGCATAATTTTTTTGTATAATCATCCACAAGTTCAACCCATGAGTAGGACAATTACGTATCATTAATTTCATTCTCTCCCAAGCTTAGAGATAAAAGCATCTTAGAGATAAAAGCATCTTTGCACTTGTTCCAAGAATCAATACTATTTTTAGGCAGAGATGAAAACCACGCTTTAGCACGATCTCTAAGCGAAAAAGGAAATAGCTTCAACTTAACGACATCATTATCGACATCTTTTTCTTTTGCATATCACATAAATCAACGAAGCTATTCAGATGAGTAGCGGCATCTTCACTAGGAAGGTCGGTGAATTGATCTTTCATAACAAGATTCAACAAAGCGGTATTGATTTCACAAGATTCAAGATTGGAAAGAGGAGCAATCGGAGTGCTAAGGAAATCATTATTATTGGTATTGGTGAAGTCACATAATTTGGTAGCATCTTGAGCCATCATGACAAACAAGCAATCCAACACACGAGCAAACAAACGGACGAGAAAAAGGCAAAGGGAAAAAAGGAGGAGATTGGGAAAGAGAGGGCGAATAAAACGGCAAGGGTGAAGTGGGGGAGAGGAAAACGAGAGGAAAATGGCAAATAATGTAATGCGAGAGATAGGGATTGTGATGGGTACTTGGTATGTTGACTTTCACAGAGACTCCCCAAAGAACGGTGCGTAAATCCTTCTTGCTACATCTTGAGCTTGCGTTGGTTTTCCCCGAAGAGGAGAGGATGATGCAGCACAATAGCGTAAGTATTTCTCTCAGTTTTTGAGAACCAATGGATCAATGATGGATAATTATGTCGGATGTGATTCCTCATACAACAGTTATAACATAGGGTGACACAGAACTAGCTCCAGTTCATCAATGTAATGTAGGCATGTATTCCGAATATAGTCGTACGTGCTTATGGAGAAGAACTTGCATGACATCTTTTGTCCTACCTCTCGTGGCAGTGGGTCCTATTGGAAACTAAGGGATATTAAGGCCTCCTTTTAATAGAGTACCGGACCAAAGCATTAACACTTTGAATACATGAACTCCTCAAACTATGGTCATCACCGGGACTGGTCCCGACTATTGTCACTTCGTGGTTGCCGGATCATAACACATAGTAGGTGACTCTTGACTTGCAAAATAAGATCAAGAACTCACATATATTCATGAAAACATAATAGGTTCAGATCTGAAATCATGGCACTCGGGCCCTAGTGACAAGCATTAAGCATAGCAAAGTCATAGCAACATCAATCTTAGAACATAATGGATACTAGGGATCAAACCCTAACAAAACTAACTCGATTACATGATAAATCTCATCCAACCCATCACCGTCCAGCAAGCCTACGATGGGATTACTCACACACGGCGGTGAGCATCATGACATTGGTGATGGAGGATGGTTGATGATGACGACGGCGACAGATTCCCCTCTCCGGAGCCCCGAACGGACTCCAGATCAGCCCTCCCGAGAGAGATTAGGGCTTGGCGGCGGCTCCGTATCGTAAAACGTGATGTATCCTTCTCTCTGGTTTTTTCTCCCCGAACGTGAATATAAGGAGTTGGAGTTGAGGTCGGTGGAGTCTCAGGGGGCCCACGAGGCAGGGGGCGTGCCCTGCACCCTCGTGGATAGGGTGTGGGCCCCCTGATGCTGATTCTTTCGCCAGTATTTTTTATTAATTCCAAAACGTGTCTCCATGGATTTTCAGGTCATTCTGAGAACTTTTATTTCTGCAGAAAAATAACTCCATGTTAATTCTGCTGAAAACAGCGTCAGTCCGGGTTAGTTCCATTCAACTCATGCAAGTTAGAGTCCAAAACAAGGGCAAAAACTGTTTGGAGAAGTAGATACGTTGGAGACGTGTCATGAGCATGGGCGATGCCAGCCAAAACGGTGGTCTAGCCACTATTGTCGTCGGCACATCTGCTCCGACCGGTTCTGGCGCCCTCATCAATGTCCTACAGCACCCCCGCGGCGTCCTCTTCCCCCTGGACCTCTCGCCCCCTACATTTTCTTCTCCAGCGAGTCTTTCCAATGGCCGCACAGTTCGCTCCCGTGGCCATCATCTCCTTCCTCCCCTCTGTCCTCTTCCTCCTCTCGTCTCTGAGCACTGCTCGTATCCATGACCCTCTGGCGATTGTCCGCTTCCCCCTCGTCGCCTTCCCGTGCCTCCCCGTGAGCCCTGCGGGCGGCAGAGCCTCGGTCGGACTCGCTCGGCGGCAACCGGCTCGGGTTCCCTTGCCCCGGCTATAAATAGCCAGACCTTGACCCTCTAGAGATCATCAACAGGCTCTCCTCACTCCTCTGCGCCTCCCCGAGCCACTCATCCCTCCCCGAAGCCCCTCTCCGACCCCCCACCATCGCCATGGCCGCCTCCTCGGGACCTGCTCGATTCCGGCGATCCCGAGCCCTCCTCTCCGTTCCTTCACCATCACTGCATCCCCCAGGCTCCGGCAAACCTCTCCATGGCCTCGGCCCCTCCTTTTCCCCACCGTAGCCCCACTTCACCGGCGGTCGGAGCTCCTCTCTGCCGCGAGCCCTGCAGCTCACTCTCTGGTGCTCCTTAGCGGTAGCGACCACCACCCCTCGATGCGTCTCTTCCTCCTGATCTCCTAGGTAGGTCGCACGCCGCGACTGGTGGCCGGAATCGCCGGCAATCGCTGTTGGGGCAGCCTCCTTCCTCATCCAGGAACGCGCCCGAGCGGGAGGAAGAAGAAGACCGGCCAGGAGGGCCCCACCCTGCCCGGGCCCCGCTTGTCATCGGCTGAAGAGGTGCCCAGTCAGCGTAAGTGGATATGGTTTTTCCGGAAATACGCTTTCTATTCTCTGTAAACGTATTCACTCGAATGCACTTTCTCTTTTTTAGCCCCACTGGCCGAACCGGTTATTTTGTGAACGTTCACCCGTTAAGGCCAGAATTGAACAAATTCGGTTTGCTTTTGTGCCTAACGAACGAACGGCCACAACTTTGCGGTCGTAACTCCGATTAAGGTGATTCCAGCGCTCACTTTCTCTGTTCACCGAGCTCTTTCCGATGGTTCCGTTTTCATAATTTTTTCAAATGACCACTTTGCCCTTGCCCGTAAACAGCCCCCTCCAAGAGAGAACTGTTTCCAGCAAATCTTTCCGCGGTCATTCCACACTTCTTCCTGGAGTATTCCTCGACCCCCAGGCAAGCCAACCTCTTATCATGAGCCCGAAACTTGCATGTTGACTTTGCTTGCACCTTGTGTGTGTGCAGTTGCAGTTGTTTCCGTTTTGTTTCGTGTGCAGTTATTTCAGTTGTGCTATATGTGTATTGTTTGCCATGTCATGCTTACCTTTCATGATATCTTTTGCCATGCTAGTTAGTATGTTGTTACTGATAATATCATGCCTCTGTTGTGGATTAGTTTCATGCCCGTAGTATTGATGTTATGATGACTTTGTTACATTGTTGATGCTAGTGTTTTGTTTCGCCTTGTCCCTTATGATATAATTGTTCACTTGAGAAGCTTGGTATTTTGTTGATGCATTTGTATGCTGCATGCTCATAGTTGCATTCATGTTAAATATGCTCATGATGATGGAGAAGATAATAACATGACTTAATAATCACAAAACTCCTCCGTCATCGATGGGATCGGGTCATAGTGCCACCAAATCGAGCTTCTCGAGTGCAGCCAAACTTGCCTTTATGGGAGGGCCCTAATGCGATCTATTGTCATGCCTCTCACCGGTGCCTCCAACGAGGGAAGGTTAGGGGCGCGCGCTACCCTGATCAGGTAGGCGGACATAAGCCTTGTGTGCCTAGGTTTGTTTTTGAGATCATGTCCCCGTTTGGGACCATTTATGTTTTGCCACGACGGTGGCCATTGATGCCTATGGTAGGCACGGGGCCACCCAGGACTGAACCCAAAAAGGGGTTTTAGTCGGAGTGGCCGGGAGAGTGTCATGGCAGTAGGTCGGTTTTGTCGGAACGTCGTTGGTCCACCCGAATGGGAGTGCGAGGCCATGGGTTCTGTGGTGTGGGTAAACTGCGATACCTCTGCAGAGTGTTTGTTAAATCTATCGATAGCTGCGTCCTCGGTTATGGGCACAGTTTGTAGTAGGTCACACTATCGGGTCTTGGTCGAAATGGAGGATAAACCTGAAATAACTAATGTGACAAATAATTTTCTATAAAGAATGTGATGACTTGGACTATGAGATAGTCGTGAGAAGTCATGGTGATGCTCTAAGATGATCACGAGACGAGGTCTCGGTGATTCATGATTTGCTCCGAGGAGCCGTGGTAGAGTAAGGGATTGTTGCATAAAGTTAATACGATATGTCTCCACAGGAGGTAACTGGTAGTTTATTTTCAGCATAGTTTATGCATGAATCCATGTCACGTAGATGCATTTATGCTATGCCATGTTATGTTGATGTCATGTTAAAGATATGTTTTGATATGCCATGTTATTGCAATGTTAGAAAATGCTATGATGTTGTCCTTATTTAGTTTGATCTATGTCTCTTGATAATATCATGCCATGCTTAGTTTCTATTATGAGGCAAGTTGTTGCATGCGCTTGGTTTTTTACTTTGTCATCTGTTTGTTTGGACGCTATATATTTGGTTGTCTTGCAAGTACATTCAATGTACTGACATGGCGTGTCATGCCAGTTTGTAGGTCATGCCTGGATTAATTGCTTGATTGGTCGCGCTAGGCCGTAACCTTGCCAGTCCTGTGAGTTGTGGAGCCCAGCCCGAGTCGACGTGCTGCCAAACCAAGACTTCCGCCGCCATTTAGATAGCCTTAGAGCTATGCCAGATGATTGTATTCTCAATGATGTAATCCTCTATACATTTGTTTAATGAATATTCTTGTACCTGGAATGATGTATCATGGACCTGTCGTGCATCAGGTGTTATCCTGGGCTGACGTGCGAAGGCCCCCTGCTCCTTGCGGATCGGGGTGCCACACTTATTTTCCTCGAAAATGACATAATAACCTTACTTAGCTCCGAAATGACCTATTTACCTAGGTTAGCTCTAAAGTGACCTACACTTAGCATTTTTTCCTCCGAAATGGCTTAATATGCTTAGTTAGCTAAAAATGGCATAATTACCTAGGTTACCTTAGTTAGAAGAAGAAGATAAAGAAGAGGAGAAAAAGAAAGAGAAGAAAAATTCTTCTTCTTCTTCTTCTTCTTCTTCTTCTTCTTCTTCTTCTTCTTCTTCTTCTTCTTCTTCTTCTTCTTCTTCTTCTAGTCTTCTTCTTCTTCTTCTTCTTCCTCTTCTTCTTCTTCTAACTTTCTTCTTTCCCAGTTTGCAGATTTGCTTCAGATCATGGAAGCTTGCGTTAATGGAGTCTAATCTTCTCCTTGTCCTTCCTTTTTGTTTTGATTTTGTAGGATGAACAATGTGAAACTTGCTACCTATATATGTATGTATGGATGAAACCATTGTATGCTTGTTGTTGGATATGTTGGCTATATATATGTTGGATATAGACTTTTGATTTGGTATGTATATGTGTTGGATGATCATACCCATATGGCAGGGATATGTATGCTTGTTGAAAGTATTTTAAAATGAATATATATATATATCTGTGAAATTGATTGTATTTAAGACAAAAAATAATTAACAAGGGTAATACATGCACTTTGTTGTCTGCCATCAGACGGCAAAGAGGTTTTCCGTCCACCCGTAGACGACAAAACTTCCACGTGGCAGCTACCTGTGCAACCTGGGGGGCACCGGGCTAGCCTATTTGGACACTTTGCCGTCTGCTGGCAAACGGCAAAGACCTTTGCATCTTTGTCGTCTGCCACCAGACGGCATAACAAGCCACGCGGCAGCTACCTGGGGGGCACCTGGGCTGGCTATTTGGACACTTCGTTGATGGTTGGCATACGACAAAGCCTTTGCATCTTTGCCATCTGCGAGTAGACGGCAAAGCACGCCGTTAACCCCCTGATGGACCTAACCCTACCCCTTTGTCGTCCATGTCCTTTGTCGTCTGCTTGCCCTAGATGGCTGGCGGCAAACTTTTTTGTCGTCCGCTTTATTAAAGCAGACGGCAAAGAAGCCATTTGCCGTATTTCATTCAGCCGGACGTGGGGCCGTCTGCTAGCTGATGGCAAAGGCCTTTGCCGTCCGCCAGGCATGCCTTTGTCGTCAGCCATGGCAGACGGCAAAGTGCGTGATTCGAAAGCATTCCCTCTTAACCCACAGATAGGCCGATACACCTACTCATTCTACATCTGCTAGTCCATCCTGGAAGAGGTCACAGTAACTACTCAACTAAGCCAGAACTCATGTTAGCTTGTGGCTGCACACGTAAGCTTCTAGACATGAAAACACGTTTGATCGCTTTGAGCCTGAGCGGACGGACCACTAGTGGTGCACCACCATAGATTTCCTATGCATGCCCCATTGTACTTTACCACCACTCAACCAATTTCTGCCCAGGTAGTACATTTAAAAGTCCTGGTCCTGATTACTACTTTGTCACTCATGTCTCACCATGAACACTTCCCAATCCATGTCTACATTAGCAAGGCAAAAATAAACTTACACGATGGTTACAAAGGTTGTATACTTCAGCGCTACCTCAAATGAACTGCTAGGTAAGAGCATAGCCACCCGACATAAAATTCCTACCATGCAATCCTACCACAAAGGAATAAGTGCACAAATAAAACATAGGTAATTGAAAGAATGGTCAAATATGAACTTGCCTTGGTACTGGTGATTCAACTCTAGAGAACGATAGTAATTTTCTTCGCACTCCGGACAATCTATCGTCGAAGTAAATAAACATACATAAGGAACCATTTCATAGAACCAAAGTAACATGCAACACGAAAAGACTAGGAAAATCCAAATGAAAATCCAACACACTTAACTTGCACAGATTTTCTACGTGCAAAAACAACATGTGACATAGGGTTCAAAATTTGATGTGAATTAAAGTGCATACAAGGCATAGGAGTAAAACTATCATGGAGAGATCCTAATTGACTAGAAAATATTGTGATAATGGTCCGAGTCATAGGGTCTAGCTATGGTGACCAAGTGCAAAAATTATCAATTCAAACGGAGTTACCGTTTAGAAGATGTTGCCAATTAAAGATTGAATTCAAATGTGAATAAAATTCAAATTTGAAATTAGCAAAAGTTTGCAAGGATGATATCACTGGATAGATCTAATTATGACAAAGAATTTGCCGCTGGTTTCATCGAGTTTGGATCTATGGTTAAAATTTTTGTGGCTCGTTGAAGTTCAGGGACTAAACTGCTAAATGCAGGGACTAGACAGTGAAACAAAAAATAAAATATAACTATGAACAGGTCCTGGCCACGTGGCGACTTCTGGCTGGCTGAAAAGTGTCTGCTGTGTGGCTAAACCAGCGAACGGCCGGTAAATAATAAAAAGGTTGGCCGCGGCTAAATAAAAGAAAACCGGTCGGTTTAAACTAAACCCGAGGTTTTCTGCGTACCGGTTCGATGAGAGAGGAAAACCTAGACTAAAAGAAACAAGGAATGAAGCGGTGGCTCACAACAGGGCAAAGGCGGCGGCAGGAGGCTCAGCATCAGCGGGGCGGCGGTTGCGGCGGTCCTCGGCGCCGGGGAAGTAGATGGGGAAGAAGAGCACGACGCGGGCGTTCCAACGGTGTTGGCGGCATGCGTTGGGGTGGCCAGGGTCGAGCAAGGGCTCGCGGCGGAGCTCCGATGCTCCGGCGGGACGCAGTGTCATCCGTGCGGCGGCTTTGACGATCTAGGCACAAAACAAAAATGTCAACGGGATGCGATAGCACAAGAGAAGATTGACAGAATAAATGGACGTCGGGGTGTGCCACCAGTGACGAATTTGACAGCGGCTTGGCTTGGCTCCGACGAGATGCACACGACGACAGCGGCGGCTAGAAGCGGCGAGAGGGTTAGCGGGGCGGCGGGGTCAAGAGAGGGGGTCACTGGGCTTTTATAGGCAAGGGCAGCGGTGCGGGGAGCGACGGATACGGCTTATCCACGAGACTTCGCCGACGGTTGCGGGCGGGCACGGCGCTGTGGCTTATCCGAGCGGGAGGCGCGGGAGGTTGGGGATGGCCTGACGGATGGGTCCCGCCAGTTAGTGGCGGCGGCGGGAGGCGGGTGAAGGAGGGACGGGGCGGGCGGCCTACGCGAAACGCCTTCGGGCGCGGGACAGGCCGTTGGCCGAATTTGGCTGTGGGCCGGTTGAGTGCGCTCCTGAGCCGAACATTGTTCCGGTCTAGGCGGGGCTTTGTTTTTTTAATAGAAAACTCTTTGAGGCCCAAAACAAATTCAAATGAATTTCTAAAAATACCACATAAATTTCTAAAATTAGTATTAAAAATATAGAGAATAATGAACATTAATTCTAGCACAGATAATTTTGAAAATAATTTTTTGATGCAACAAATGCACTTTAGGCCAAATAATTATCAAATAAACTCCAAATATTATTCAAATAATTTTCCCAACTCTTTTATATTTGAGGAAGTCATTTTATCCCCTCTCTTTATTTAATAGAAATGATCGTGAAACTCAGAATGGAGAACTTTTTCAAAAGTGATTCAAATCACTCCCCACTCTATTTCATATATTTTGAAGAAGTCATATTATCTTTATCATGAAAATCCTTGAGTGGCATAAAGCTTCTGATTTGAAATATTCTCAAATGGAATCCAAATATTCTCACCCACCCCCCCTTCATTTCCTTAAATGGAAGAAGTCATATTATCTTCACTCTAGGGTTTTATGATGAAATGAATTTGAATTCCTTTTATTCCCTCTCATTCAACTTTCAAAAAGTTTCAATTTCCACTCAATTTCACACAATCAATCAAACAAGCAATCATAATTATTTATTTATATAACATTCCAAAATTTAAAATTTTGGGCTGTTACAAGCAAGTGATGCGGTTGGCTCGATGGAGGTCGTGTGTTCCACACCTCCAGTTCACGTAATGTTTTTTCAATTTCCTTTTAAGGTTTTGTCCCTATCGCTCGTTTCTTTAAACGTCGGGCTGCAAATATTTCACTGGCGTAAGCTGGTTGCGGTGGTAGCAGCTCGGCTAGATGTGCAGGTGGTTGCTGGTTCGATTCGCTGCCCGCGCTTTTATTTTGTTGATTTTTATCTGCACGCTACCATCAATGGGCCGGCCCAGGTCAGCTCTCTTCTATGGGAATCCACGACTAGTTGCTGCTGTAAGCGGCGTATAGGAGGTCCCCTAATAGACTAATTACCCAGCCCATGGCCCATACACATACGGATGTCTCGCAAACTGCTAACTCATGCAAAGATAACTAAGAGCCCAACTTAGCTACTTTAATCAAATATAGGCATGGATTAGTGCCCCAAGGCCCATGCAAACACATTAATTAACCACCCGAAGAAACTTAGCGTGCAATCAGGCAGCATGCCCACGTTCCTGCACACGATCTCTAGGACGTGCATGCGTTCGTACCTCAGGAATATCCATCCGACTACCTATATAAAGGCCAACACACAACATTGCCAAGGCTGCTTACCCATCCATCGATCACTCATTCAGTCCATCGCTGCTCATGGATTAATCATCCATCCATAGCTTGTTCATTCAGTCTACCGATGCTCATCGTCCACGCGCGTCCGCATGTACGCCGTTGGTCGTTCGTCTCGTCATCGCCGCCGGCCGCTCATCGACGTCGTTGCCGTCGACCACTCGACGTCCATGCCGTCGACCGCACCACTCATCCTAGGCCTCACGTGTCACCAGCCGCTCATCATCTACGCCCACTACAAGCTACTACACACCGGCGGCTGCTCATCCACATCACTTCTCCAGACGCTACGGGAGGAAATCCAAGGCAAGGTGAGAATACATGGCTGCCTTTTCCCTCTCTTACTGGTCGATGATGCTTTAGTTTCACCTTACATCCCATATATGTTCGGTGTTGCCCAAATAATTTTCTCTTGGTTCGGTCTTATGGCGATCTCGATCCCATGTTGATACAAATCAAGATAACACATAAATGCCAAGTATGGTCATATGATGATCTTCAGTCCTTTACTGACGAGAACTAAGTGCGCATGCACAATCAAAATTCATCTTTTTTTGGTCTCATGGTGATCTTGTATCCCATGTTCATACAAGTCAAGACCAAAAAATTGTGTTCATCTTGTTTTTGGTCTCATGGTGGTCTTCCACTACATGTTGATATAGCTCAAGAACAAATCATATTTGTCTTGTTTTGGTCCCATAGTGGTCTTGCATCTCCATGTTGATACAACTCAAGAACAAATCATATATGTCTTGTTTTGGTCCCATGGTGATCTTGCATATCCATGTTGATACAACTCAAGAAAAAATGAAATCCTTCTTGTTTTGGTCTTATGGTGATTTTGCATCCCATGATGATACAATTCAAGAAAAAAACTATATTCTTTCTTGTTTTGGTCTTTCCATGTTGATACAACACAAGAACAAATTATATCCATCTTGTTTGGGTCTCGTGGTGATTTTGCATCCCATGTTGATATAAATCGAAGATACAAATGAAATTCCTGCATGCCGGTAGAAATCAAGATATATATTCTCCATATAGTTCCCTTATGAAATGTGTGAGGTAATTGTTGCATCATGAGATGCTAGCCGTGAAGCAAAGATCAATAATGTTGGCATGCCATATTTGCCTAATTAACAACCTTGATCAGTACATGGTCTAATCTTGGTAAAATCAATGCACACGGCCATGTATTCTTAAAATGTTCTCAAACTTTGAAAGTAGCATGCACTTTTATTAGATACTAGTAGGTATCACGATTAGATACTAGTAGATATGCCTATGAAATGAGGCCATGCAAAACTTCATTTGCATTGAATTGACCGGGAAATTGGGAAATTAGTCAGACTATCTACATGTTCCTTTCATATGAATGCATGTATCGACTAAATTAAATGATAGATGATTTTTCTATACTGATTTGCACTAGAAATGTCCAAAATAAATATGATAATGAAACATGAATAGTTTAGTCCTATATAGCTAGACTTTTTTTAGAAAAGGAGGAGGACCCCCAGCCTCTGCATCTGTACGATGCATGCAACCACTTTATTAAAAAATCACACAAGACATTACAAAGTCATACAACAGTAAGACTAAAGCCATCGTCCAGGCAACATCTATCGCTACTCCTATCCAGTTGATGAAGAAATGCCGGTAGTCTGGGCCTAATACCAAACATACCTCATAGCCAAACCTAACATCAAAGACCTGATGTCCCATCCAGGACGCCTGCCGGGAATGGGGCACCCACCAGTCAGGCGCACTCCTCAACCAGGATGCCTGCCGGGTATGAGGCCGCTGCAGCCACCTGCCACAAATCCATCTTAAGTACTGTACTGCTGCATCTACCTTGCTCGGTCTAGCAGCCGTTGACGCCACCATGCTAGACAACGCCACCATCCTGCGCTCTTCCATCATCACACGCCCACCGGCGAGACCCCACTGCTCCATGCCGCCGACACCCACCGTTGTCGACGTGCCAGATGCCATGCCGCTCCTCCGTCGCGAACACCAACAGCAGGAAACGCCCTAAAGATGCAAGGGGCAATCTGCACAGCAAGGCAACGAGATAGCGCCTCAGCACTACACCCGCCTACGGCCAAAGCCCCCACCTTCAGCAACCCACACCTGAATCCTAGCTCTCCAGGCAACGCCTCCAAGGAGGGGATGACACCCATGGCGCCACCGCTGCCCAATCCAGGCCGGATTTTGGGTTTTCACCCGGGAGAGGACCGGAGGTGGCAAGAAGAGGGACCACGACACCGCCTCTAAGAAGGATGCGTCGCCTGAAGCCAACGGTGTTGTCGAGCTGAACCAGCTGGCCTAGGGTTTTCTCCGGTCCCAGTCTGCACCACCATCCCCAAGAGCACCGGATCCAGCAGCAGCCGCCGACATCAAGCGCAAAGGGGAAGGAGTGGGAAGGAAGGAGCACCAGACCTCCAGATCTGGCGAGGAACAAGGCCCCCATGCTGCCGCCACCAAGCGCCGATGCCGCACCACCCGAGCGTTCGAGGACGCCAGTCAGAGCCCCCGCGCACACTGTCCTGGGCGTGAACGGCGGCGCCGCACCAGCAGGGGCCGCCGCCCCGTGGATCCAGATCTTCGCGAACGGAGCGACGAAGGCCTCGCCGCCACCATCACCGGTGGCCGCACGGGCTTGCCCGTCGACCTCCTCGGGTAGCGGCGAGGAGGGGGAGAGGAGATGTAGGTGGCGGCGCTCGAAATCCTAGTCGCCGCCCGAGTCGCCCGAGCGGGCGACGCTGGGGCCGGGTGGTGGCGAATTCTTCGTTAAACTATATAGCTAGACTTGAATTGAAAATTTTCATAGACCCCATCATGTCGATGCAAAATATAAATCGATATATACTTTTGTTTGGTTACAATACAAGCATATAGTTTATGCCATGTTGGTGATAATATAAGCGAGAAGGAATCACCATACTTCATTTAGTTATGCTACACATGGGCACGATGTTGCTACATGATGTTAGCACTAATACAAGTGAAGTGAAACTTTATAAAAATATTCTCATGCACTTCAAATCCAAAGTCATATAAATATTTGAGTAGATTCACTTAGTCGCATGTACATATATGATATGTTTGAGACTAGGAAAACTAGTATTTAGGCATGATCCATATGTCATAAGATAATCTCTCATACCTATTAAAATTAAATCATGCATTCCTTTCATATAGGTGCATGCATCCACAAAACTAAAAGATAACTAGGGTCATAGCCCATGTCACTTGCACTAAACATAATATAGTGCGCCATCAAATTCTATGTAGCCTCCCCATATGCTGGCTTGATGCAACACTATGTACGTTGCTACAAATAAACCCGATAATTCCTCAATTTCATGCATTCATATAGAAATCACATGCATGTCAAAATTGACTGATAAAAATAGTTATGCCCTATATTGCACGCATGCTATTTAAACTAGCTAGTTAAGCATTAAATGAGCCTTCATATGATTAAAAAGAAAACGACTATATACTACTAAAATTTCCAATGGTTAATCAGGTAGGTACAAATAGCCAAGGCATGCATGTGCTAACTGTCAGATGATACAAACAAATCAAATCATGAAGGCTCCCCGAGTGCGCCAACGCCAACGACAGCAAGGACGACTTTTTTTTACATTTTCTAGCTTTCTTTTATTTCTACATTTGTAGCACTCATGTGTTGTGATGCTATGTAATAGGTATGTTGGAATTCTTAATCGGTGATTTTCTCTTCAGAGATGTAGTTAACAGGTCTTTTATGTAAATGTAAGAGTTCTGAAAATAAAGTACCTGCAATATTTGATCCTTTTACTCATTGTATGCATTTACGCATTTAAATTATCCACTCTGTATCAATGACATAGAGTAGTTTTCCGCCCCATTTTCCCATCATCAGTGCCACACGCTTGAACAAAGTTCTTAAATTGTTATGAATTATGGTAAAGTTCTTCCGGTTTGATCTCTCAAGTGTGCAGCATGTATGAACAAAGTTTTCATCCTAAAAGGTAAAAAAATTGATAAGTCTTTCGTGTCCTATACCTTAAGTGTGCGCCATGCTTGAGCAAAGTTTTTAAATTTTTATGGATGACGGTATAGTTCTTCCGGATCGATCTCTCAAGTGCGTGGCGTGCATGAAAAAAGTTTTCATCCTAAGAGACAAAGTTTTGATAAGCCCTTCGTGCCCTATACCTTAAGTGCACCACACACTTGAGCAGAGCTATTAAATTGTTATAAATGACGATAAAGTTCTTTCGGATCAATCTCTCAAGTGTGCAACATGCATGAACAAAGTTTTCATCCGGAGATATAAAATTTTGATAAGTCCTTCATGCCCTATAACTTAAGTGCACCGCACGCTTGAGCAAAGTTCTTACATTCCTATTATGGATGACGGTAAAGTTCTTATAGATCGATCTCTCAAGTGCACTACATGTATGAACAAAGTTTCCATCTTAAGAGATAAAAATTTGATAAGTCCTTCATGCCCTATACCTTAAGTGTGCCGCACTCTTGAGAAAATTCTTAAATTATTATGGATGATGGCAAAGTTCTTCCGGGTCGATCTCTCAAGTGCGCTACGTGTATGAACAAAGTATTAATCATAATTGATAAAATTTTGATATGTTCTTCGTGCCCCATACCTTAAGTGCGCCACACGCTTGATCAAACTTCTTAAATTATTATGGATGACGGTCAAGTTATTCCGGATCGATCTCTCAAGTACGCAACATGCATGAACAAAGTTTTCATCCCAAGAGATAAAAATTTGATAAGTCATTCATTCCCTATACCTTAAGTGCGCCACACGCTTGAGCAAAGTTCTTAAATTGTTATGGATGACGGTAAAGTTTTCCCGATCGATCTCTCAAGTGTGGAGCATGCATGAACAAAGTTTTCATCGTAAGATATGGAATTTTGATAATTCCTTTGTGCCATATACCTTAAGTACGTCGTACGCTTGCGCAAAGATCTTAAGTTGTTATGGATGACGGTAAAGTTCTTCCGAATCGATCTCTCATGTGCACAACATGCATGAACAAAGTTTTCATTATAAGAGCTAGAATTTTGATAAGTCCTTCGTGCCCTATACCTTAAGTGTGTCACATGCTTGAGCAAAATTATTAAATTCTTGTGGATGATGGTAAATTTCTTCCGGATCGTTCTGTCACATGCGCAACGTGCATGCACAAAGTTTTCCTCATAAGAGATAAAATTTTGATAAGTCCTTCGTGTCGTATACCTTACGTGCGCCACACGCTTGAGGTCCTTCGGGTTAGATGACTTAACTACCAGTTACGTGTAATGCCCAATCCATATTTAAATCCCATTGTAGTAGTCTTTAGACGAGAAGAAATATGAATCGATATTTAGACTTCCTATCCTCCCTAGGTTGTTCATCAAAATCCGTTGTTGATATCCAAATTCGAGCATGTGTAACTAAAGTTCTTCTACCTAGGCCATAAAAGACCGGCCATAGTATGTGAAACTACATAATTGAGGTGTCTGTCTCTCATGTTCTCGTATGCATGACATGAAGGACCCGATATTAATATCGAGATTGCTTTTATGTGAGAGTATGAGACTTCAGTGTGTCTTGTTGAAGTTCTTTTTCGTATGGCATTAATCCCATTTAGTGGTTTGTAGACGGGACGAAATAGGAATCAGTCGATTCACTTCCTATCCTCCCTAGGTTGTTCTTTTCTCACTCGTGCATGGCACGACCTTGCGGGCAAGGCGGCGAGCGAAGGCCGGTCACTGGGCTAAGCGCACGGCCGACGGTTTGTATAACCGACCAGCTTGCTCGTCCCCTCTATCCCTTCCCTCCTTTCCATACATTGTTCCGTCGATAATAATTTATGATTGCTAACTGGTCTCAAATAGAGATTGATACACTTACCAGTTTGGGCTTAAATTTGAGGCCAATGTGTGGGGAATTTTCTATTGCCTAGTCTTTGATTATGGATTTGTTCTAGATAGTTAAATGTTTACATTAAAATTAGAATACTTAAATTTCAAATATGAGGAGGTTTTAGGACAGTCAAATTTGAGAGATCACTTATTTTATGTGAACTACAAATTCATTTTTCTTATCTAGTATTTTTTTGACGGCGTGTGGATGGTAATTTGGATAGATGTAGACCCTTCCAATGACCTATGTTGTCAAGTTTCAACTTTATTTTGGTCTATGAAACTAGATACTATACATTACATATTAACTAAAGGTTTAATTTAAATTACATTTGTATGGTTATCGCATTTCTATTTTTCACTCATTTTTAATGTGGATTGGTCATTCAGACGTTTGGTGCTATTTTGTATTTTATGTATCCAAACACTTGATTTTGATTCCAAATTAGAAATTTAGAATCAGACTGGCTCCACCAACGAGAAAATTCTTGACTGGATTGAGAACCATCTATAATTGATTTTATGTTTCCACGAGCTGGTGTTGGGTAGAGGTTTTTCTTTGTTTTTTCTGTATCTTGCTGTAAATACTTTTATTTTAATATAATTACCATAGAACTATTGTTCTACGGTCCAGGTTTCAAAATAAAAATCACATGAAACAGTGCCAATGGAGGTTCTCTCCCATAGTGAAAACTGTCAAAAGAAAAAGAGAAATATCAGAGGAGAGAGGTCAACTTCTCTTTGCCTCCTTGGTACACATACCAACAAGACCAAAAATAATGCGCATGCAGCTTTAGCGAAGTCCTTCAGAAATTAAAATAGTACCACACAAAAGAACATGTAGTAATTAACAGTGCGCACAATGGTCTAGTAAAGTTCTTCAAAAGTTACAAGTTGCATGAAAAATGAATTTAACAAATATATTTTAATAAATCAAATCATTTACAGTAGTTAACTAACTGATGAAATAATAACAAAAGTGAAATTATAACAAAAGTGTGGAGTGATGAGAAACAAAGTACTTCATCTTGGTTAAAAAAAGTGCTTGCAAATCCTCAAATATTAATCAGTCAATTACTTTAAGCAATGTCGTTTTCTTCACTCGAAAAGCACTTAGGCTAACAACAACTAGGTTTTCTAGTACCTGCCCTTCAACAGAGAAGTGCTAAGAACGAGCATAACACAAGTCTTGAATGCAATATACAAAATCTATCAAGCCGGAACCCCTTCCAATCCACAAAAGAAAAGAGGATGGTTTTGTGAAACAAGAGTCATGCTCCTCCCTGGCCTTGCCGTGTCTTTGAACCCAAAAATCAAGTCGAAGAACATCTAGTGGCCGATCTCGACCGCGTCCAACGTATCCGAAAAGTAAAGAAACATTAGAGCAAATTCATCAGGACTAAATCTAGTAGGGTATTTCTTTTTAGCACATCAATTGTAACAGCCAAATCCATATGAAGAATCACATGAAGAAAAAAAACATGAAGATTTGGGAAGAAAAACAAGAAGAGCAACAATGGATTTGGCCCTGCTAAGGGGAGGATCCGGTGGCAACGACGCGTATCCCTGTGGTCGCCCGAGTTCTGACACTGACAGTTTTTCTTCTTCCCCTTCTTGTTCCTCCTCTTCTCGCATCCACCTGTTGCATCTTGGTGAAGTTGTTGACTCGCCGGCCGTTGAGGAACACGTCGGAGAAGTTGACAACCATGATTTGGGGGAGCAACAGAACTGCACATGGATTTCACAAGTTAAAAAAACTTGTGGTAGAAAACAAAGAAGAATGTAAATTAGGAGATTTGAAACACACCGATGAGCGGAACAAAGTTAAACAAGCATCGGAATTGTAGAAGACTATAGGATGCAACTCAATTGTATTCCATCAGAGTCGGTTACAATATATACAGGTGGTGTCTTGCGTGACAAGACAACTAACCCTACAATATCTCTAGAGATCAACCTATACAAGGCTAGAGATAATAGGAGAATTAGTCGGAAATAAATACAAAGATATCAGTTTCAACACCCCCTCGCAGTCGAAGCGTCGGCGTCGGCGATGCAAAGACTGGAACAAAACTCTTGGAATGCAGCGGTAGGCAATCCCTTGGTCATGATGTCGGCAAACTGTTGGGTGGTCGGTACATGAAGAACACGAAGCTGACCCAACTGCACCTTCTCGCGCACAAAGTGAACATCGAGCTCAATGTGTTTGGTGCGCTTGTGCTGCACCGGATTAGCCGCGAGATAGGTGGCCGACACGTTGTCACAGAAGACCACAATAGCTTTCGGAAGATAAATCCGAAGCTCACTAAGAAGGTGACGAAGCCAACAAGTCTCTGCAATGACGTTGGCAACAAATCGGTACTCGGCCTCAACACTCGAACGGGAGACAGTAGGCTGCCGTTTAGAGGACCAGGAGACCAGAGAGTCACCAAAGAAGACACAATAGACAGACGTGGAACATCGAGTGTCGGGACAACCAGCCAAATCTGCGCCAGTATAAGCAATAAGCTCAATCGAGGCGGATGCACAGAGACGAAGACCGAAGGTCTGAGTGCCACGAATGTACTGAAGAATGCGCTTGACCAAAGACCAGTGAACTCACGGGGAGAGTGCATATGCAAGCAAACTTGCTGCACCGCAAACTGGATGTCTGGTCTGGTAAGCGTAAGGTACTAAAGGGCGCCCACAATGCTGCGGTAAAGAGCAGCGTCAGTAGCAGGCTGACCAGCGGTGGAGGAGAGCTTCGACTTGGCCTCAGCAGGTGTGGCGGCCGCTTGCGATCGATCATGCCGCACGATCCGGAAAGATCAAGAGCGTACTGGCCCTGATGCAGAAAGAACCCAGTGGCATCGTGTCACACATTAATGCCGAGGAAGAAGTGCAACGGGTCGAGATCCTTGAGCCGAAACTCCGAACCGAGACGACCAATGATGTCGCGAACAAGATCCGCTCTGGAGGCAGTGATGACAATATCATCGACTAGAGCAGAAGCATAGCCACATGATCAGCCCGATGCAGCACGAACAGCGACATGTCAGAGGTGGTGCTGCGAAACCCGAGAAGGCCAAGGAACGCGGTGATGCGCTGGTACCAGGCTCGCGGAGCCTGTTTGAGGCCATATAATGACCGTGACAACAGGCAGACATCATCCGGTCGCTAAGGGTCAACGAACCCAGTCGGCTGCTGACAGAGAACTCACTCCTGAAGATGGCCGTACAAAAAAGCATTGTTGATGTCGAGCTGATGTACGGGCCATCGGCGAGAGGTGGCTAGCTGAAGAACCACACGAATTGTGGCGGGTTTGACGACCGGAGAGAAAGTCTCAGAGAAGTCAACGCCGACACGTTGTGCAAATCCACGAACAACCCAGTGAGCCATGTACCTGTCGAGAGAACCGTCCGGGAGGAGTTTGTGACGAAGAACCCACTTTCCCGAGATGACGTTCGCTCCAGGGGGCGAGGAACAAGGGTCCAAGTCCGGTTGGCGACAAGGGCGTCGTACTCAGCGTGCATAACGCCGGTCCAATGCGGATCACTCAACGCAGAACGCACCGATCGCGAAACCGGAGAGAGGGTCATGACGCTGAGGTTGTCGTAGCGCGGATTCGGCTGGTGCACCCCGGCCTTGGCACGCGTCACCATGTGGTGGTGAGGCAGCGGGGGAGGCGGGCATGGACCGCGGCGAGGGGCCACAACAGCCGGCTCGGATGATGATGACCACGTAGGCGATGCCACAGAGGGTGTCATCAAGGCAGGAGATGACCCGGCCGTGGATGGCGACAAGGGCACCGACGGGGCCGAGAGAGCTGGCTCCTCCTAAGCCGACAAGGAGCCAGAGGGCCCAGTCGTAGACGATGAGGAGGGTGTAGATGGGCCCGAGGGGGCCGGCTCCTCCTGAGCGGACAAGGCCCTCGAGGGCCCGGCTGGGGGCGTGCTCGGCTCCTCCAGAGCCGAGAGGCGGGGGCTCGGCGAGGCATGGGAGGACGGAGCCTCCAGAGCTAGGAGGCGGGGGCCCGGCGTGGCCTGGGAGGCCGACTCCTCCTGAGTCAGCGAAGGGATAGCCGAGGGCGGCGAAGCAGCGGACGAGGCCACAACTGCGCCCGAGCGACGGGGTGGACGGAGCACAAGGGCTCCACGAGTCCGTCGAGGAGAGGCGTCCAGAGATGGCGAAGGACGCGACGCTGCCTGCTGAAACAGAAAAACAACCTCATCAAAATAAACGTGCTGAGACACGATCACATGATGAGACTCCGGGTCGTAGCAACGGAAGCCTTTTGTGTTGGGTTGGTAACCAAGAAAAACACAAGGGATGGAGCGAGGCGCCAGCTTATGTGGTGTCGTGGCAGAGATATTAGGATAACAAAGGCAACCGAAGACATGGAGATAATCATATGACGGAGGTGACCCCAATAAGAGATGATGAGGGGTGTAGTTCCATCAGGGTTTACAAGGCTGGATGTTAAGCAGAAGGGTAGCTGTGGTGAGAGCATCGGGCCAAAACCGAGCAGGCATGTGTGCGTGGAAGAGCAATGCACGAACACTCTCATTAAGAGTGCGAAGAACACGTTCGGCACGACCGTTTTGCTGAGATGTATATGGACATGTGAGACGAAAAATGGTGCCATGAGTGGATAAGAGAGTGCAAATAGCGAGGTTATCAAATTCCTTTCTGTTGTCGGTTTGAAGATGAGCAATGGTGCGGTGAAAATGGGTGGCAACTTAAGCGTAGAAAGCATCAAGGGAGGAAGCGACATCGGATTTGCGGCACAACGGAAAGGTCCAAGTGAAATGAGAAAAATCGTCCAAAATCACAAGGTAATATGATAAACCCGAATTGCTGGGCACAGGAGATGTCCAAACATCACAGTGAATAACATCAAAAGGAAATGTGGCAATTGAGGATGATGAAGAAAACGGCAAATGAACATCGGCGCCTTGGCGTACGTCGGCGTGATAAGGTAGAGGTTGGCGGTGGATTGGCCGAGGTCGGGGTGGAGGCCGCGAAGGAGGTTGGTGAGGAGGACGGAGTCGTCCATGACCATGCCAACGTCGCGTAGCTCGTCGGCGCAAACCTTCATCCGCGTACAGTACTCGTCGATCGAAAGATCGTTGTGCTGCATGGTGAAGAAATCCCCTTGGAGGAAAACGCGGCGCTGGAGTTGATTGGCGAGGAAGAGGTCGCACAGCCGTGTCCACATGGCGTACGCCGACGGGTCACGGGAGTTCAGCATGTTGAAGAGACCTGGAGAGATGGTGAGAAAAAGCCACTTGACGATGCAGGCGTCCACAGCAAGCCACTCGTCGTCATCCTTCATGTCGCGGATGTCGACGCTACCGTCAACATGCTCGATGAGGCGGTAGGAATGGAAGAGGACCGTGAAGTAGGTGCGCCATGCGTTGTAGGATGGTGAGTCAAGGTCGAGGACGACGGGAACGTGGTCTTTGATGTGGATCTCGTTGAGGCGATCGAAGGTGAAGGTGGCACCAGCGAAAGAACCGGCGTCGGAGGGTTTGGCTTTGCGAGCCATGGTGGTGATTGGGAGGAGATAGGTAGGGATGGCGGCGGCGGCTACAGAGGAAGGAGCAGCGGCGGCGGCGAGATAGGGTTTAGGGTTTATGCGGCGGCGGCTATACGAGAGGTAGCAGCGGCGGCGGCGACGTGGAAGGGTTAGGGTTTGGTGTGGCGGTGGCGGCGGCTATAGGAGAAGTAGCAGCGGCGGCGGCGTGGAAGGGTTAGGGTTGGGTGCGGCGGCGGCGGCGTGTGGAACAGGCGGCGGCGGCGGCAGGGAGAGAGGGGCGGCGGCCTAGAGCGGAAGCGAAAAAGATCGGTAGAAAACTAATGCCATGTAGAATACTATAGGATGCAACTCAATTGTATTTCATCGGAGTTGGTTATAATATATACAGGTGGTGTCTTGCGTGACAAGCCAACTAACCCTACAATATCTCTAGAGATCAACCTATACAAGGTTAGAAATAATAAGAGAATCAGTCTGGAATAAATATAGAAATATCACGTTTCAATAGGAATTAACAAGTACTTAGTAGAGAAAAAAATCAAGAGAGAGAATTAGGGGAAGAACTCACAGTAGGCTTGGATCCACAAGAACCTTCAATATTGTAGGCAATCCGATGATCTGCGGGAGCTGTGGGGAGTGCACCGTCGCCGCCGCACTGGCGCCAGCCAACATGCCCTTCTCGCGGGAATCCACTCCGAGCTGGAGCAGCAGTGAGAACACATCCTACCACACTCTATCTGCTACTCCTTCATGTTTAGTCGTGGTTGCTTTTGCTTGGATTCAAAACTTGGAAAGCGATTCTCGGTGGATGGGTCAGTAGGGTGATGGTGTAGGTACGTGAGGGGGCTCATGGGACCGGAATAGGGGGGTGGACCGAAAAGTAAAATTGCACGGTTCCGCTTGGTACCGGCGACTGGCCAGTCAATCGAGTGACACCTTGTATCGTCTATAAAATACTGTGTTGTATATAAAGTTTTCACTATTTATGAAATATTGGTATTTCAGTAGCTGGTCCACCAAGAGAGTACTACTTTTGTCAGTCTAGTGTGTCTGAAGTAATACTTTTTGTCAGACAGGGACGTGCATACATCAGCCTCTTCTCTCCCTTGCAACAAACCCATAGACTTTATTTCATCTTAGCAAATTGAAAACATTCTTATCTTTTAAACCATAATTTCGTATTTGAAATAATTTATATATTTAAACTCTTGACGCCAAGACCTTTAAAACTAGACCGATCTTGGATACATTTCAAGCACATTTTAATTTCAACATTTCACATTTCGCATGTGGAACTAACATATTTCACTTGCAAAATCTGAAACAAGTTAATAACATATTTCAGAATTATGAAATAATAAGTACAGAAAATGAAATTATAATATACGATTGTGAAATTCATTATTTGAAAATGTGAACAATGTATTTCAGCTTCTGTGTTACTATTTCACAATTCAAAACTAACATTTGACTTTTCATTCTCGTCTTTCGCAAAATAATATATCAATTGCACACTTCACAATTCAAAACCTACTTTTCACTTTTCACTGGCTTTGTTTCAAAAAAAACATATATTTCAATTGCGCATTACTCAAAAACTATTCATTATTTTCAAATAAACTGTTTCATAGTTTTGAATAATCAATTTCATAATGATACATTATAATTCACTTTATGTGCTTACTATTTCACAATTCGGAACCAACATTTTGTTTCACAAAAAATAACACTTATTTCAATTGTACATTATTCAAATAACCTGCTTCACTCTTTTGAAATAAATTGTTTTATATTTCCATATAACTAATTTCACAATGATACATTAGAATTTCACTTTTCATGGTTACTATTTCACAATTCAGAGCCTACATTTCATTTTCCGCTGGCTTGTTTCATAAAAAATATATTTCAATTGTACATTTATCAAATAAACCAGTTCACTCTTTTGAAATAAATTGTTTCATAGTTTCGAACAATCAGTTTCACAATGATACATTATAATCTCACTTTCTGTGGTTGCTAGTTCACAATTCAGAAGCTACATTTCACTTTTCGCTGGCTTGTTTCACAAAAATTACATGAATTTCAGTTGCACATTTTTTAAATAACATATTTCACACTTTTGAAAATGAATGGTTATACATTTCCAAATATTCAGTTTCACAATTTTACATTTCAGTTTCCTATTTTTCACTTTCAAAACCGATATTTAACTTTCACTGTCTTGTTTCACAAAAAAACATATTTTTCAAGTGAAATAAGTTCGTTTCACATACGCAATGTGAAACTTTGAAATTTAAACGTGTTTGAAATATATCCAAAATTGGTTTACTTCTAAAGGTCTTGGCACGAGGAGTTCAAATATATAATTTTTTCAAAATCGAACTTAAATTTTAGAAGATATAAATGTTTTTAATTGTCCAAGATGAAAAAAAGTACATGAATTTGTTTGCAATGAAGAGCAAAAAGACATATGCATGTGTGTGAGAGAGAAAAGAGAGAGGGAGAGAGGGAGCTTGTAACATCAATGCCAGCCATGCAAGGACAAATGATATGGGACAATAGCTATATTAGACTGGTTATTGAGTTTGTAAAGCAAAAAGGAAAAAGTAAGTGTTTTTTTGACCAAATCTTAAAGCAGCTATGGAATGGTGAGATTATTGCCGGTACGTGACGAAACCGAGCAATATGACTTTGCAGGGAGTGGACAAATATGCTGTGGCTGGTGGTGAGGAGGGTCGCCGGATCCCGCACGTGTGGATCGTTTTGGCTTTAGGTTTTCGGGCCCAAGAAGCTTAGGGTTTTGGGTCATTCGATGTCTTGGCTTTGGCGGTGGCGATGACGATGCTGAACAAAGAAGCTTCGGATTCTTCTTCGGGGAGGCACTCGTCTCTATGGCTGGTGATGGATTTGAGAACCAGTCTGTTAAAGTGGGGATGTCGTGATGGCGGCGACATTCTTGTGGTGGACATGTGTCCTCGGGCTTCGTCGTTGCAACAACGTCTGCTCCAACTCGGCGCGGAGCTTGGGAGGTAATCGAGGAGCGGATGCTGATTGTGGTGTGCTTCGACGACATCTGGAAGAAGGAACGTGTGATGGGTTAGTGGTTCGTGGATGACAGGTATGGTTTCCTCCTCCGACGTCTTAGTCATGTGAGGGTGCTAGATCTGGAGTTCGATGGTGTGTCTAGGGTGTTACCCCGGTCTGATTCATTCAACAGTACCTTTGGCGAGCCATCTTGGAGGTCCGCAAAGCTGCATATCATCGATGGAGCCGTGTCGAGCTCGGATGAGGAGGTGATCTGTCATTTTTTTTTTCAGTGGCTGCTGTGGTGGTGCCGGAGGCAGGTGATAGGTGTTGGTGTCAAACTCAGAGACGTTCTGCTGTCTTTTCAATTTCTCTGTCTGTTTTTATGTTATACTTGTACTATAATCTTTGTAATATGAATGAGACATATTACATAAGAAAATACGATGTGACTGTATCGGGGTCGTATAGCGAGGGGGAAAACGAAATATGGAATTATTGTCTGGGGCCAGGTGGGCCAGGGCGCTCGAATCTATATGCAGCAGCAACGTCCCTGATGTGAGCTGTGGATGGAACGCGAAAGGAAATGTCGTTGTCGTTGCAACCTCTGCTTCTATATATGCGCACACCGGCCGGGCAATTATCTTAACAAATCAAGTGGACGAGTAATCGGGGCCGTGCGTTCTTGTCGGCACAAGTTATATATGCGCAGATCCACCACGCGGCGCGCACGTGTAGGTCTCTTGGCTCTTGCTCCCGCCGCCATCCATCCTGGCTATTCCCAAAACTGATCTCATGTGCTGGCCCTGGCATGTCCGCGACCCCGTGGCACCCGCCGGAAACGGCGGAGTCCTCCTCGGGCTTGTCGTCCTCCTCGTCCTATCCCCCGGCGGCAGCAGCTCAGCATCCGGCGTGCTCCGCGTGCAAGCACCAGCGCCGAAAGTGCACGCCGGGGTGCCCGCTTGCGCCCTACTTCCCCGCGGACAAGCCCGGGAGCTTCCGCAACTCCCACCGCCTCTTCGGCATCAAAAACATACTCCGGTTCCTGACGAGAGCTGGCCCGGAGAAGCGGGGCGATTGCATGAAATCCATACTGTACGAGGCCGACGCCCGTGCTTCCGATCCGGTGCTCGGCGCGTACGGCCTCTTACAGTGTCACCAGCGAGAGCTTGCCTAGGCGACGGCCGAACTCGTGGCCTTAAAGGAGCAGCTGGAGTTGCACGGGCACGCCGCGCAGCACCGCTCGGCGCCGGACGCTCTGGGCTTCCTCTCGCCGGTCCAGCCGTGGATGCCGCAGCCGCCGTCGATGTATCCGATACAGGAGGGGCAGCAGCAGCCGATCTACGGTAGCTACGTACTAGCTGGTGCTGCGAAGGTCGACGAGGACGTGACAATCGGCGTGAAGCTTGACGAGGACGATGTGATGCCAATGCAACATGATGATCATGCCGAGGGCTGCACAACACATTACGGTAGATTAGAGCCGTTATCGTCGTCGAGCTACCGGTCTTCACGCCTCGGGGACTTCTGAACCGTCGCGCTTTAGGTTTAAAGTACAATCCTGGTTAATTTTCATTTTTATAGACAGATAGGCTGAGAGTTAGTAATCGTGTTGGCTTACATGGAAAAATAAAATAAAATGGAAAATGGAAAAAATGACAGAAAAAAGTTATTGTTTCCAGAAACAAAATTTCCCAAATTTGTCATTGGATTCATTTAGGATATATAGGGCGGCCTTGTGAACTATATATATTCTGCTGCATCTACAAAATGCGGTTGTTTTCAATTTACATGGAAATAGACGGTGTTGGTTTCAAGATAGTTATACATTTTGTGTACTTTAGTATTGTGATGATGTGATGTTGATTCATTCACGTCGGATGACAGGAGAAGTAGATGCATTTACTGATTGCTTGTTATACATATTTTTCTTGGCCTGCTTATTTTGGCTCCTTTCTCTGGACTCTGGTAGCTTTTCGAAAGCATTCATTTGCTCTAGAAATTTAATAAAACTATTAATTACAGTATTGTTTTCTGGGCAGCAGTAGCGGTAGCCGTAGGGAACTACTCCCTCCGTTCTTAAATATAAGTCTTTGTAGGGATTTTACTATAGACCATATACGGATGTATATAGATGCATTTTAGAGTGTGGGTTCACTCATTTTGCTCCGTATGTAGTCCATAGTGAAATTTTTATAAAAATTTATATTTAGAAACAGAGGGAGTATTAAGTTGAGCGTAATATGCATCTTCTGACACCCTTTGTAGTTTAATTTCTTCATCACTCGTAGATTTACTCAATTTGTTGATGGCGTATAGCACCCATCCACTTGATTACTGTTTTAGCGTTGTTTAATTCAACCCAAAAAATAACTGTTGCATTTCAATGAGGCTTTCTCTTTATAGAGAGGGCATGTCCTTGCATGTTTCCTCGTGGATGAGCAGTTTAAGATTATAGCAAAAAACCCGTGCGTTGCAATGAAAAAAATACCACATGCCTCGAATTCAATAATCAAGCTGAAGACTTCAATACGTCCTTTATTTTACGAAAATGTTAACGCCCACACGTGTGGGTGTTGACCATCTCGACCACACGCATCCATCACCGTCCAGTACTATATGCACGAATCTTCGCACAATCTGGCCGATTTTCTGTGCCACGTAGGACAAGGCGCGTGTGTGGTGTGTGACATAGTTCGCCCGAACGTTGGTTGCCTCCCCCCCCCCCCCCCGCGGTCAGCGGTTGCCACTCGGGGGCATGCGGTGGAACTACTATGCGCCCGCACGCCACGCGCCGACCGTGGTTGACGTCAAACACGTCGCGCACTTCGCCCCCCTCCCCCTCACGCTTCCATTTACTCATCCCCACAGTTACTCGCACAACCCACTTCGCATTTCAGACGATTGGAGGAGAAGACGAGGGGAGAAGGTGACGGCGGAGGCGAAAGAGTCAACGGCGTTCGCGGCCGTCGGTGGTGCTCGTCGGACCGGAGCGGCTTCGCTGGAGCGCCTACAAATTGAAGGTAATGCTCGCTCCCACTCTCACAATCCTTGCCTGCATTTTCTCCCCTTCCCTCCGTGTTCGATGCTTCGCTCGAGATTCGTAGAGATTCAGGCGATTTGGCGATGCGCCGGCGTTCCCGCCGGCGGCGGATGGCAACTACTTTCCTGAATGATTGTGATAGTTGCCACAAACATGCTTTTTCATGTGGCAACTAATTTTCCTGAATGATTGTGATAGTTGCCACACTGTAGGAATGGTAAAGTGCAGTAAATAGGTAGTCACTGCAGTTTCAGCAACCAATTGCACTGGATGGCAACTAATCCGCACATCAAGCGTATGCATTGCCACATGGATAGTATATTCTTGTGGCAAATAGACTGTGAACACACTGTGGCTGTTGCCATGTTGTAGACAGGATAATGTGGCAAATTGGCTGCATAACATGGCAACTAATTTGCACATCAATTGTGTCAGATGCCATATATGCTTTCCATGTGGCAAGTATTTGTCTGAACACAACATGTCTGTTGCCATGTTACAGTCAGTATAATGTGGCAAATTCATTGTATGGCAGACGCAATTTTCGTATTTTGCCATGATGACTTGTGATATCTGAACACATTGTGGCAATTTCAGGTTGAGGACAGGGTGTGAGCTGCCACATCTTAGGTTTGTGTAGTGGAGGATTTTGTGACTTTCTTTCGTACTATCTTGTGCTAACATGACAACTTCAACATTTTGTTTTTAAGTGCATTTACGATCTGTACATTTTTTTCAAATGTAACCAATGTGCTTAATTGCCACATTTATGTTTTCGACAATCATAGGGGGGTGCGTGCGTGTTCATGTGATATTTTGCATTCACTAGTTGACATTTTCACTCGAGCCCATGCGACAAGGACATTCTGTTAGGTGGCAACTGCTTACTTCCTGCATTTTCATTTCCACCGTGACAATTTGGTGCATTTCTTACCTCAGCAGAATGGCTCATGGCGATCATTAAAACGATGATGATGATTTCATGGATCCACCACAGCAATGAGAATCGAATCGGACGGAGAAAAGAGGCGGCGAGGTAACTGTCCACACACCCTCCTTCTCCTGCATATGTTATTGGTTGCCACCTCGAGCTTGCAGTCGTCTGTCATGAACTAAAATTTCATGACAGTGAAAACATGTCAACAACTGATCATTTGTCTGTTTTTTGTAGAAAAAGAAACATACTCGCAACAGGGCCTCCCATGAACGACTGACTTTATTGGTAGCCAGATTCTGACGATTAGAAGGGAGTTGCTGCTGAGATGGGTATGCAGGCTCTGATGAATGTCCGGTGCACGAATCTAGTCAACCACATGTCGACCGGCTTGGTGAGATTTACGACCCCGCCTCCAGGGAATTTTTGATTCCGGGACGTGGAAGACTACCGTTGGATGAGGAATCCGTGTTCTACACTTTGGGTGTGCCCCGTGGACAAATCAAAGTCCCGTATGAGGTCAATAACAAGACCGAGGAAGCGTTGTTCCCCCGTTTGTTTCCTGGGTTGGAATCTATGCCGAACACGTCTGTACTGGCAGATTCGCTGCAGGCCATGACAACCCATGGCGAGGTTTTTAAGATGAAACTACTCATGTAGCTCATCTCAGCTGTTTTCGCGCCCGACCACTTCTCTTCGCCCAAGCAACAAATGCTTCCCCATCCTGTTGAATGATCTATCTTTACTACATTATTTTCCTTGATCTTTTGGCTCCGATGTCATGTGCAAGCTAGTCCTTTGCCGGTGTTTTTCATGTTTTTCCATTTGATTTACGATGCGGCAACTCGTTGTCACGAAAATTGTGTGGTGCGAGCAAAAGCTGAAAGATGTGAAGAACATGAACTGGTGTAAGTTCATTGCCGACTTCCTGCATGATGCATTCTCAAGCAAGATGTACCAGAAGGGTTGTCGGCTGCATTTAATGGTATTTTTTTACCAGTCCTTTTTGTGAACACTCTTTTTAACACCTTTTATTCATGCATGGCAACCTGATCATAACAAGATGGCGACTGCCATAATGAACATATGGCAACTGCCATAATGACAATATGGCAACTGCCATCATGACAATATGACAACTGCCATCATACTATGATGGCAACTGCCATCATGACAATATGGCAACTGCCATCACACTATGATGGCAACTAGCACATCTGAGATGGCAACTTCTTCTTTTCTCTTTTCATGCACTTCAACTTGATGATCGTAGGGACATATATTATCCTGTTTTTCGCAAAATACCATGATGGCAATCGATATTTCTTTCTTTTTAAAATTGTTGTACATCAGCTCATGTACGTCGATCGTCTCCGATCATCCACCGTGGATTTCAACTGGGACAGGAGGCCCGCCACCCACGCACAAGTTTGTTGTTTACGCATGGACTATCGATCTTTGTCAAAGGTCGTGCATCTTTATGAGCAGGTAACTGATACCAAATATGGAAACTGCAGGTTAGTTCTGGTTTCTTTCTCTACACAACATTCTTACAAATTTTTGCGGCATAACATATGAAAAAATCGTCATGTGGCAACCGTCTGTGGTTAACAAGAGATGACTACCTTTGTTAGCCATGGATGTCTGTGTATGGTATCCATGTCTCACTCCACATGGCAACTCTGTCATTCATGTTGAAACTTATATTCGCGTCTTCTTTTTTTGTTGTATTTGCAACACATGAACTGCTAGTCAGTGTTCATCATTCTCTCTCTTACATCCTAGCTATTTTTTGGTTTTTTCCAGCTGATGGCCAAGCATGCTATAGACTACAGCGTGTTTGGGGGGCCTCAAAACTTTGGAAAGTGGATGGAGGTGCACTCAGCTCCGTCTTGCCCTACTGAAGTAATCAAAGATATATATATCTATGGTTGCCTTGGATTATTTTTGATCTCGTGCAAGTGACTGTAATATGGTTGGTTATTGCTGCTTCTTGTTTCGTGCACAGGCGAGGGCACCTGTTGAGCATCTAATTGGGCAGTTTGCATCCGGAATGACCGGCTTGCTCGGGAAGTTGGTTGAGGGTGGGCGTCCTTAATGGCTCGACGGCAATGACAGCGGTTGTGAGGCGATTCACTACATTTATCCCAGAGCGGACACATCGGCCAACCGTTGCCGTGGCGGTATGACTACAACAGTTCCCAAGAGCTTGGCGACACACAAGATGAACTAGATGGAGACGCTGGTCTCGGCAAGGATGACGATGATGACATGGAGAACGTGCAACAGAGGACCAAGCGATGTGAACATGTTGAAGTTCGTGCAGGTGGTAAGAAGGGCAAGGATGCACCAGTTGTCCCCCCACCGGAGAAACTCAAAGAACATACGGCCGCGAGAGGCGAGGGGGTGTTGCCATCAAAGAGGGGAAGGGCTCCAGAGGATGTTGGGCTGGGTTCTCCTAGCAAGAGGTCTAGGACCGATCCCGTAGCTGCTAGGACGAGGTTCGACTTTAATTTTAGTTTTTTGTTTTGTCTATATTTTTGGAACAGACTGATCCCTTTTTGCATTTGTTTTTGCTAAGCGCGGCAACGATTTTGTTGTCTGACAATTGCCACCTTTTTTTCCTCCATCTTATACATGCAGTGAGGCGACAACTGGTGTCTGGCGATTCTGAAGAAAGCGAGCACCAACGCGAACCCGTGTTTACGCTTTCGGTTGAACAAAGGTGCCCCCATTGCTGGTGACACCCCTTCCACCAGGTCATCTCCTCGTACGACGACGTCCAACACCGGGGATCCTGTCGTGTTGCCAGACCTGAGAAATCCAGTCAAGAAGTAGGTTTTCCATGTGCTTTCATTGACATAGTGCTATATTTTTGATTTTTCAATGCATCCGTTCATCTTGTCACATGGGCTTCTGTCATCATCCCCACATGGCAACTGCTGTTTTTCAAATGAGTTTCCTTCCTTTTTAACTGCATGGCAACTCACCTTGTTTTTACATGGCAAGCTGCTATCTAGGCCAAATGGCAACTCTTATTGTACCTACATGGCAACCCGCCATCTTTCCATTGGCTTGTGTGCTCATCCCATACCTAGTTTTGAAATTGCATTCCTGGCAGATCAGACATTTTTATCATTCTTCAAGTTGGCTAGCATGGCAACTCTTGCTGTATTTGCATGGCAACTGCTAACTATGCAACATGGCAACTCATATTCCCCTTACATGGCAACTACCAGCTTTTCCACCTATTTTTCATTTTTTTAGATTTCTACCACGGCAAATATTTTTTGTTCATTTTTAATACCTTTTCATGTGCTTTCTTTTTGCGGGGTGAAGAAGACTACTACGTGGGGCCAAGCATATCATTAGGGACCCACTCGAGCGCTTCTTTCATTCAAAGTTGTCAACGAGGGCAACTCAGATTTTCATGAGGCTCCGGTCGACAAAACTGCTTTGCACCGTCAATCGCTGTTCCCACTAACTTCGACGCAAGTGGTCGACCATCTCCGCCGTTGCAGATGTGCAGGTTAGAACAACAGGCATCCGTACATCGGGGAGTGACAAGTCGGTATCTGCCAGGACAGCTGAAATATTGCCAACTCTTCTGACAATGAAGGATGCTGCTGTGAGCCATGCCACCCCATCAGCAAGCGTTGAAGTGGACGCTCCCGAGACCAACCTAAGCAAGGAAGATTCCTGCTCATCTGGCACTGATTCCAAGCGCGTGCGTGGTGGCACTCCTGTGTCCACGACAGAAGTGGCTGAGGCGGCAGTTCATAATGATATGCCATCTACAGGTGAGAGTCTTGGCACAACAGCTCCAGCTCCTGTCGGTGCAGATACTGCTAAGGCGACTATTTCGCGTGCTGGTCTTCCACCTAGGCGTCGTAGCCCCCGCAAGCAATCAACAGACATACCCAACGCACCAGCTATAACTAGGAGTAGCAGAGATGAGTCTAGTTATGTTCCTGCGTCCACACCTGTTCCGCCACACCGCCAAAAGCAATGTGATGGAGAAACCGGAAGACTGGAGCACAACTGATGCAGGTGTCAAGCCGGGCACGAGTGACGCAGGTGAACGTCCGGAGCAGACTGCGCCTTTACCCGCAGTGGAAATCCCCAGCTTAAATCTGCGCACTTCCAGGCTCCCAGTCAATGTTGGTGTCCCCTACAGCCCAAACAAGAAGATTGTCAAGAAAGTTGCGGCTGATACCGCTGACAACACGCCCTGCCCTACGAATAAGCCCGATCATTCTGTAGCGGCCGATTCAGATATGTTTTTTGATCTTTCAACCTTGGATTCTGCCCCGCAAGTTGTTCGCGGTCCGGCCAGTAGGCATGAGAGGCACCCAATGGCATTCACCCCACCGAACTTCAGCCTTGGCATTAGTCAAGATCAACCAGTGGTGCCAGATCCTATGCCAGTTGCCTTTGCTTTCCCAGGAGGCATGCCCTCAACGATGGCGCAACCAATGGTCGAGGGCAGGAAGGCTGTCAAGTTCGCAGAGCCGATCGTCCAAGGTACATTTCTTATGTGCTTATCATTTTCTTGTATACATCTGTGTAGTCTGACTTTTGTCCCAAGCATTTTTTTGGGTTCTCACTTGTGATGGCAACTGTTATGTGATGACATGGCAACTGGATTTGCTGCACCATGTCACCTACATTTTTGTTGCCATGCTGCATTTTCCATTCGGCAACCACATGGCAACTGATGTTGATACACCATGGCAACTGTAGTTTGTTGTCACATGGCAACTACAGTGCACTACACATGGCAACTGGATTTGCTGCACCATGTCACCTGTAATTTTGTTTCCATGCTGCATTTTCCATTCGGCAACCACATGGCAACTGGAGTTGACACAACATGGCAACTGTAGTTGCTGTGATGAGGACATCAATACCATTGTTACACCCACAACCCCTACTGTTACATATACTGGACCAATTACTAGAGCTCGCGCACGCCAATTGGATTACCAGGTACTTTCATTTCTTGGTAATGATTCTAATGTTCATGAGAATATGATACTGCCTAAACTGGATACATTTGTTTTGCTTACAAATGAAGGGCCGAGCTTGGAGAAGGATGAACATTGGAGCAAGAACACGCATGGAGTTGATGGCATGCGCAAGGGGATCAAGGACGGAGTTACAAGTGATGATTTCAGGACTTTGAAGCCACCATAAGGAGTGCATGAAGCCTTGGACGAAATATACAAGATGCCACTTCATAATATTCGTCCATAGGCTATTCTAGGTGTTGCGTCACCTTATTATTGGGCCAGGCCCATGTAATTTCGAAATACTGAAGTATAGGCTATTTTTAGAGTCCATATGTGTGGGGAAACAAGAGTTAGGGTTGGTTTCGGACCCCACCCTCAAGGGCCACGAAATTCCCTCCTCTTCCTCCATATATACAGCCCTTAGGGTGTCGTTTAGACTTTGGGTTTTGTTTAGATTAAAAGTTCGCCATAGCTGCAACTTTCGTGCCGTTTGTGTTCAACGACCGGACCAAGGCGTCCACAGAACCCCACCTTCATTAATAAAGCTTTCCTCTTATATTCGCAATATCCAGATTGCAATCTTAGTTTCTTGCTTGTTCTTCGTTTGCTCGCGAGAAGCAGGCCCTCGTGGTCGTTGATCGTGCTCCGGCGTGGTCAATAACCCTCGGAAGTTGGTTTAGCGATTGCTAAGGCGCGATGTCTCGCCGTTAAGTAGTCGGATCGTCAAGGTCGACTCCACGTAAAACGATAGCCACCATCTCATCGAAACATCGTGACACCTTTTCCTCTATCAAGTGGTATCAGATTTACTTGTTGCTCGGTGAGATTTTACAGTTTTTCGTAGTTTAGATCGTGTCTGTTCTTCATACCTACAGTCCACGAAAAAGCCACAAAAAATTAGGGTTAGTTCATCATATCCGAACCAATCTGAGCCTTTGCATAATCTTTTTAGGGTTTTTGCTTTGTTGAATTTGCGGTTGCATCGTCGTGTCAAGTTGCTGGTCTTAGAGTCTAGTCTTTTAGAGTTACGAGTTCTGGTCATAACTTGTCACGCCGCCGCACCATCATCATCGCCTTGCCATCTACCACCATTGTTTATCCGCCACCGCTCTGAATCCGTATCCATATACCACCACCAATCCGTATCCATATACCACCACCAATCCGTATCCATATACCACCACCAATCTGTATCCATATACCACCACTGCTACCATATACCACCACCGCTGCCATATACCACCACCATATATCCACCACCAATCCGAGTTCTTCTCATATTAGGTTTGTTTTCGAGATCCATCTAAATTCCGATTCGTGTTTCCTTGCCTGCGGAGGTCTAAAAAAAAGAGTCTGGAGACCCCCGGGCAGTTTTTAGGCCAAAATTTCAGCGACCGAAAATATTTTTTCCCTGTCCTATTTTTAGGCTGTTCTGAGTCTTTTGAGACACTCGCCATCATAGTGATTTTTGGTCGCATCTTTTAAATAAATCGCTGCCCTGATTTCTGAAAAAAATTGTCAAAAAAATTTCGTACCCATCCTGTCAGTTTGACCTGGGAAGAGTTTTGAGACACTCGCCATTATAGTGATTTTTCGCAAAAAAAAGGAGCGCAAAAAAAAAGAGAGCGCCAAAAAAGCAGAGCAATTTTTTTTTCCAGAGTGTGCTTTTCTCTTGTTTCCGTGCAACGCCGTGATTTTGTTAGTGTTCTAGGCTCGCGTCTCTAGCACGGTCTAGCCTAGGACCAGCACAGTACCATCGTTGAGCGTTTATTCAACTTTGCATCTCTGAATTGATTATTGCTGACCTTTTTGCTACCATACTATAAGCCTTCCCAGCTCCACATACATCTACGTCGTGTGTTTGACTCTCCCTGGCAATCGCTCTATCCAAGCTTTTGAGAGTTTTGACTACAACGGTTGCCGATCACCACCTGCTGCTGGGTAAGAACTGGTAAGAATTTGAGATTTGCTTCACGGATTTGTGACACCCGCCACCACCACCACTTATTAGTAGTCTGTAGGATCATATTCTTGTGTGTTTCTATTGCTGCTAACCATGCCAGGATCACAAGCCGACGAGACTGACTGGGAGAACTTGACGAACAAGGAGCTTCATGATAAGTTTCAGCAAATGATGAGTGGACAGGTGCAAGATGTGCTAAACAGCTTTGAAGAGGCCATGGAGAAGATAGATGGCATGGAGAAGACGTTCGAAACAAAGCTCGATAATAAGTTCAATGAATTGCTCGCGCGTCTTCCACCACCACCACCGGCTGCTCCTAACGCACCTCTACAACAACAACAACAACAACAACAAAAACAACAACAACAACAACAACAACAACAACAACAACAACAACAACAACAACAACAACAACAACAACAACAACAACAACAACAACAACAACAACAACAACAACAACAACAACAACAACAACAACAACAACAACAACAACAACAACAACAACAACAACAACAACAACAACAACAACAACAACAACAACAACAACAACAACAACAACAACAACAACAACAACAACGACTACCTCCACGTCGCGAAACAGCCCTCCGCCGAGCGAGCCGTGTTCCTCTTGCGCTTGGCCAAACTGTTGGTGCTGCTGTTGATACTTCTGTGGCTCCTGCTGCTGATACGGAGGAGGATGATTATGTGGGAGATTACGAGGATGAGGTTGATCAAAATCAGAACTACGTGCAACCACCAGCACCACAACCACCAGGTCGTCCACATGCAAATAATGACAATGTTAGGGCTCCCCTCAGTGCGAGATCATGACCATCTCCCTAAACTGAAATTGAATATTCCACCATTTGAGGGTAGATATGTTCCTGATATATATCTTACTTGGGAGTTAGAAACTGAACAACGATTTACATGTTTACAATATCCTGAGGAGAGACGTGTTCCTGCTGCTGTTTGTGCTTTCACTAGCTTTGCATGTGTTTGGTGGTCGGAACATTGTCGATTATATCCTGTTCCGACTACTTGGGCTGCTTTGAAAACTGCTATGCGTACTCGTTGGGTTCCACCATATTATCAACGTGAATTACTTCAAAAATGCAGCGCTTAAGACAAGGAAAAATTCTGTAGAAGAATATTATCAGGAATTACAAACTGGCTTGATTAGATGTGGTATTGTTGAGGAGAATGAAGCTATGCTTGCACGTTTTCTGGGTGGATTAAATAGAGAGATTCAGGCCATTCTAGACTATAAGGATTATAGTAATATCACTCGTTTATTCCATCTTTCTTGTAAAGCTGAACGTGAAGTGCAGGATCGACAGGCATTGGCGCGGACTAACTTTTCTGCAGGTCGACCTTCATCATGGACACCACGTGCATCATCTACTTCCACACGTTACGCTACACGGCACCTTGGCGGCTGCCACCTCCAACCGTGATACAATAAAGCAGGCACAATCACCACTATCGCCAAGAGCACACCTTACGGGCCTGCAAAGAGCTCTTCTTCATCCATGGCATCAACAGGCAAACACATGATATTATTTGTCGATGTTGCAAGGGTGGAGGTCATTATGCGAGAGAATGCCCATCTAAGCGTGTGATGATTGTTACTGAGGATGGTGGGTATGAGTCCGCTAGTGACTATGATGAGGAGACTTTGGCTCTTATTACACATGAAGAACATGGTGGAGATGATTCTGATCATGAGACGCAATACATGGCTGCTAAAGATGCTGACAGGTTTGAATGTTTAGTTTCTCAACGTGTTTTGTGTGTGCAGGTTACACAAGCTGAGAAAAATCAGAGGCATAATTTGTTCCATACAAAGGGAGTTGTGAAGGAACGTTCTATTCGCGTCATCATAGATGGAGGGAGCTGCAACAACTTGGCTAGAATGGAGATGGTGGAGAAGCTATTTCTCACCACAAGACCACATCCACATCCTTACTACATCCAATGGTTCAACAACAGCGGCAAGGTTAAGGTAACACGTCTTTGTTAGTGTGCATTTTAGTATCTCTACATATGCTGATTATGTTGATTGTGATGTGGTACCTATGCAAGCATGTTCCTTATTACTTGGTAGACCATGGCAATTTGATAAAAATTCTGTACACCATGGTAGAAACAATCAGTATACTCTTGTTCATAAGGATAAAAATATTACTTTGCTTCCTATGACTCCTGATTCCATTTTGAAAGATGATATTAATAGAGCTAATAAAGCAAAACAGGAGAAAAATAAGAGTGAAAATCAGATTGTGGCAAAAGAATTTGAGCAACAAATGAAGCCTAATAATAAACCATCTAGTGTTGCTTCGAAATTAAATTGAAAAGTGCATGTTTACTTGCCACCAAATCTGATATTGATGAGCTAGATTCTAGCAAATCTGTTTGCTATGCTTTTGTGTGCAAAGAGGCATTATTTTCATTCGAGGACGTGCCTTCCTCTTTGCCCCTGCTGTCACTAACATTTTGCGAGTTCGGCGTCTTCCCACAAGGCGTGCCACCGGATTACCACCTATTCGAGGGATTGAGCATCAAATTGACTTAATTCCCGGTGCATCGCTACCCAACCGTGCACCATACCATACCAATCCGGAGGAGACGAAGGAGATTATGCGTCAAGTACAGGAGCTGCTCGACAAAGGTTATATCTGCGAATCTCTTAGTCCTTGTGCTGTTCCTATTATACTAGTGCCTAAAAAGGATGGTACGTCGGCGTATGTGTGTTGATTGTAGAGGCATTAATAATATTACTATTCGTTATCGTCATCCTATTCCTAGGCTAGATGATATGCTTGATGAATTGAGTGGCTCTACAATATTCTCCAAAGTTGATTTGCGTAGTGGATACCATCAAATTCGTATGAAATTGGGAGATGAATGGAAAACAGCATTTAAAACTAAGTTTGGTTTATATGAGTGGTTAGTCATGCCTTTTGGGTTAACTAATGCACCTAGTACTTTCATGAGACTAATGAACGAAGTTTTACGTGCTTTCATTGGACGATTTGTGGTAGTCTATTTTGATGATATACTGATTTATAGAAAATCTTTGGAAGAACATTTGGAACATGTAGGTGCTGTTTTTAATGCTCTACGTGATGCACGTTTGTTTGGTAACCTTGGAAAGTGCACCTTTTGCACCGATCGAGTATCTTTTCTTGGCTATGTTGTTACTCCACAGGGAATTGAAGTTGATAAAGCCAAGATTGAAGCTATTGAGAGTTGGCCGCAGCCCAAAACGGTCACACAAGTGAGGAGTTTTCTTGGACTCGCTGGTTTCTATAGGCGTTTTGTGAGAGATTTTAGCACCATTGCTGCACCTCTCAATGAGCTTACAAAGAAGGATGTGCCTTTTGTTTGGGGTACCGCACAGGAAGAAGCCTTCACGTTATTGAAAGATAAGTTGACACATGCTCCTTTACTCCAACTTCCTGATTTTAATAAGACTTTTGAGCTTGAATGTGATGCTAGTGGAATTGGATTAGGAGGTGTGTTATTACAAGATGGCAAACCTGTTGCATACTTTTACGAAAAATTGAGTGGGCCTAGTCTGAACTATTCTACTTATGATAAAGAATTATATGCTCTTGTTCGGACTTTAGAGACATGGCAACATTATTTATGGCCCAAAGAATTTGTTATACGTTCTGATCATGAATCTTTGAAACATATTAAAAGTCAAGCTAAACTGAATCATAGACATGCTAAATGGGTTGAATACATTGAGACTTTCCCTTATGTCATTAAACACAAGAAGGGTAAATAAAATGTTATTGCTGATGCTTTGTCTAAATCGCTATACTATGCTTTCACAACTTGACTTCAAAATATTTGGTTTGGAGACCATCAAAGATCAATATGTGCATGATGCTGATTTTAAAGATGTAATGCAGAATTGTAAAGAAGGAAGAACATGGAACAAGTTCGTTGTTAATGATGGTTTTGTGTTCAGTGCTAAAAAGCTATGCATTTCTGCTAGATCTGTTAAGTCTTTTGTTGTTGCAGGAGGCGCATGGAGGAGGATTAATGGGAAACTTTGGCGTGAAGAAGGCGGAGGACGTACTTGCTACACATTTCTTTTGGCCAAAGATGAGACGGGATGTTGAGCGTTTTGTTGCTCATTGCACTACATGTCAAAAAGCTAAGTCACGACTCAATCCTCATGGTTTATATATGCCTTTGCCTGTGCCTAGTGTTCCTTGGGAGGATATATCTATGGACTTTGTTTTAGGTTTACCTCGAACAAAGAAGGGGAGGGATATCATATTTGTTGTCGTGGATAGATTCTCGAAAATGGCACACTTTATACCATGTCATAAAAGCGATGATGTTGTTAATGTTGCTGATTTGTTCTTTCGTGAAATTATTCGCTTGCATGGTGTGCCAAATACTATTGTTTCAGATCGTGATACTAAATTTCTTAGCCACTTTTGGAGATGTTTATGGGCTAAGTTGGGGACTAAACTGATATTTAGTACTACTTGTCACCCCCAAACTGATGGACAAACTGAAGTAGTCAATAGAACATTGTCTACTATGCTTAGGGCTGTTTTGAAGAATAATAAGAAAATGTGGGAAGAATGCTTGCCTCATATTGAATTTGCTTATAATCGTTCGTTGCATTCTACTACTAAGATGTGCCCTTTTGAAATTGTGTATGGTTTCCTACCTCGTGCACCCATTGATTTGTTGCCTCTTCCATCTTCGGAGAAGGTTAATTTTGATGCTAAACAACGTGCTGAATTGATCTTAAAAATGCATGAGTTAACTAAGGAAAACATTGAGCGTATGAATGTTAAATATAAACTTGCCGGAGATAAGGGTAGAAAACATGTTGTCTTTGCACCGGAGATCTTGTTTGGTTACATTTGCGTAAGGATAGGTTTCCTAATTTGTGCAAATCAAAGCTAATGCCACGTCTTGATGGTCCATTTAAGGTGTTAGAGAAAATAAATGATAATGCATATAAACTTGAGCTGCCTGCAGAATTTGGGGTTAGTCCCACTTTTAACATTGCAGATTTGTAGCCTTATTTGGGTGAGGAAGATGAGCTTCCGTCGAGGACGAATTCATTTCAAGAAGGGGAGGATGATGAGGACATCAATACCATTGTTACACCCACAACCCCTCTTTGTTACATATCTTTGGACCAATTACTAGAGCTTGCATGACGCCAATTGGATTACCGGTACTTTCGTTTCTTGGTAATGATTCTAATGTTCATGAGAATATGATATCGCCTAAACTGGATACATTTGTTTTGCTTACAAATGAAGGCCCGAGCTTGGAGAAGGATGAACATTGGAGCAAGAACACGCATGGAGTTGATGGCATGCATAGGGGATCAAGGACGGAGTTACAAGTGATGATTTCAGGACTTTGAAGCCACCATAAGGAGTGCATGAAGCATTGGACGAAATATACAAGATGCCACTTCATAATATTCGTCCATAGGCTATTCTAGGTGTTGCGTCACCTTATTATTGGGCCAGGCCCATGTAATTTCGAAATACTTAAGTATAGGCTATTTTTAGAGTCCGTATGTGTGGGGAAACAAGAGTTAGGGTTGGTTTGGACCCCACCCTCAAGGGCCACGAAATTCCCTCCTCTTCCTCTATATATACAGCCCTTAGGGCGTCGTTTAGACTTTGGGTTTTGTTTAGATTAAAAGTTCTCCATAGCTGCAACTTGGCGTTTCGTTTGTGTTCAACGACTGCACCAAAGGCGTCACAGAACCCCACCTTCATTAATAAAGCTTTCCTCTTATATTTGCAATATCCAAATTGCAATCTTAGTTTCTTGCTTGTTCTTCGTTTGCGCGCAGGAAACAGACCCTCGTGGTCAGGTTGATCATGCTCGGCGTGGTCAATAACCCTCGGAAGTTGGTTTAGCGATTGCTAAGCGCGGACGTCTCACGTTAAATGGTCGGATCGTCAAGGTCGACTCCCACAGAAAACGATAGCCACCATCTCATCGAAACATCGGGACACCTTTGCCTCTATCATGCTGTCACATGGCAACTACAGTGCACTACACATGGTAACTGGATTTGCCTCCACATGGCAACTCCCTACTTTCTGTACCTACGTTTCATATCGTGCACCCTATATTTTCACACTCCATTTGTTTTGTTTTCAAGGTATCCTAACCCACTTTTTGATCCTTGCAGGCACCCCTGAGGAGATTTCACCGTCACTTGATGAAGCTTACCGCAGGATTGAGGAGGCAGCATTGCAGAGGAGGTCCTCATGAGGTCAGGGGCAATCAAGTTCCAATGTGCCTGCAGATACGGTATCTGAGGATACCAGTAGGAGTGCCACCCCTGGTTCTGTGAGGCAACAGAGGGTAGTTCACTCACCTCCCGCGGAAGACTACGAACCTGAGGTCAGGGCCACAAAGGAGGAGAACTAGATGTACGACATTGTCAAGCGTTTTGGAAATGCGAGGGCCAGCAGCAAGCACATGAAGGAGGTGAAAGCGTAAATGACCACATCACATAATCTCTCATTTTGCTTTGCTCTTTTTTTACCATTCATCTTCTTCGTACTTTCTAGACATGATCCGCTTACATTTTAGTTCTTTATTTTTTTACTTAGTATACATGATTCTTTCATGTTATATCATTTTCATACAGCTCATGTTTGGACAGAATCATGGTCATTCAATGCGAAGCGACGTACGTCGACCTGGGTGATCTTGCCGAGTCCATGAGGCCAAACGGTAAAATGTCGATGGATGTAGTTGCATGCGGGATTAACTACATCAACAAGCATATGGATATGTCTCCCGACAAAACAATCATGCATTACAGTGTGACCTGCAAAATATGGGATGGTGACTTCCACCACAAAATTCTGAGGAAGAATTTTGCTCAACACGGTGAATTCAAGCTCACATTGAAGAAATATGTGAGTACTCCTTCCCTGTTTGCACTTTTTTTCACATGGTATGGTTTTTTGCCATTATCTGCACTCTGTTTATGTGGCATCATCTGCTGTGCAAACTGACTTTTTGATTTTTGCATCCCGTGCAAACTATATGGCAACTTCAAAGTAAAATACATGGCAAATTTTGTTCATACATGGACGACAACTTTCTCTCAACTACCCACTATAACTAAACATTCTACGTGATTCTACTTTTTTTGTCCCTCTGCTGTTCTTCATGTGAACCCTGCTTCTCATTTCCTTCACTTTTACATGCAGGCCCTGCTCCCCATGTTCCAGGAGCTTGCACCACACGACCCACACGACAAGTGTGGCCACCACTATGCGATCTGTCTTGACCTGAAGAACCAACACTTTGAGGCGCTTGATTCAATGCGTTCGGCAGCTGATGCAGACCTTACTTCGCATGCTGAATTCTTCATCAACAACGTCAAACAGACATGGAACCGTCACTACGAAAACTCAAAGGTCCAGATCAGACATTTCCCGATTGAGTACGTGGCGACTACGAATCAAGGGAACACGTAATTTCCTACCCCCTCCTTCATGTGCCATTTACATCAATCCCACCCCTCTTTGTTGTTACATTTGAATTGAAGTTTATCATTGCTATGTCTGTCCTTTTTGCGAGTTCACCTGACTCTTTTTCTTGTGCAGGATGGATTGTGGCTTTCACACGTTGGAATACCTTGCAAAGTGGGAAGGTAGACTTGTTCCCGCTATCACAGCTGCAACGGCCGTTGAGCTCCGGAAAATTTACACACGGAACTGGTTGACGAATGAAGATTTCAACAAGCGGTCCGGAGCACGCGAGTTCGTGGAGGAAGCTGTCAAGAAAGTCATCAAGAAGTACAAGTGATCACGTGGCGTTACACACCGGACGCATACCTTACATTTTGTTGCCGAGGAATGTAAGGTACTACCTTTGTTCTTGTCAAAAACTATGTCCGTGTGCTATGCTATGACTGCAACCCCGAGTATCCTAGTACGCAGTGGTGGTTCGTGAGCGACACTTGAATATTTTCTGTAATATTTTGTGTGGATGTGAATCTATTTAGGCGTGATAGTAGACACGTTTTATGTTTATCATTATTGTTATGGTTTCATCGTTTGCACCACCGTGTCGCTGCTTGAATCGTGCACTATGTTCTAAAACATGGCAAATCGTAGTTCATCGGACATGGTTATTAAAAGTCATCGCCGCTTTTCATTTGGCTGTTTTTTTATACCTTTTCATTGCTAATCGCACCGCTACCATGGTAGTTTTGATCATGTAGCCGTAACCTTTTCTGCGGTTGATGCACGTTACACTTTTTCAACTTTGTTTCCCATAGATTGCACACAACATAGCATGTGTGACTAAAGCGTGTCAAATTATCATGGAAATATACGCAATGTAGAGTCATTACAAATAACATGGCATTTTTCAATACATCTAACAGGGCAGATTCGGTACAAAGAACACGACGGATTCAACATAAACAAGATGGCAAATCCAGTATACTTGACATGGCAGATTGAGTATAATTAACATGGAAGACCCAGTATAGTTACCATGATAGATTCAGTATAAAATATCATGGCATATTTAGTACAAAATAGCATGGCAGATTAAACACATATAACATGGCAGATCAAGTACACACAACATGGCAACCGCGGTTACCCATTCAATGCATTTTCCTGGAACTTCTGATGCCCCTTAAGAGTCAGTCTCCCGTTTCTAGAAAAAATTCACAACATCTAGGTTACAAAACAAAATGTCCCCAAGGACCATGTCACAGCGCCCCAATTTTGCTTACGGATTGCCTATCCCTTTCTTCATTTTCTTGTGTTTTGCTTGAATCTCCAATCCCGATTTGTACCTTATCTCTTTTGGACGCCCCTTTGTGATGGAGCAGGCGGGTTCTGACACTGGGTTTGTGTGCTTGCTGTTCGAGATCCTATCTCCGAAGTTTTCGGATGATGGCCCGTGGGCGAAGGCACACTTGATGAGCGGGGAACACATGTAAGGCTTCCTCGGCTTTCCTCTTCTTGATCTCATCAAGCTCTCTTTTCGTGGCCTTCTGTGTTTTTCTGCGACTCTCGCTGTCTCATCACTCTTGCACGCTTCATCAATTAGCTCAGCATAGTTCTTTGTCAGCACAACGTGCCTCACGGCTTCCATGGTTGACTCTGGTCTCGCGTCATGCACAGCCAGAACTGCTTTTGTTGTCTGCAGCACCAACGCGTCGTCAGCGTCCCAAGTCCATCGCTGCCTTATGAAATGGCGGGGCATCCGTGTCACCGCGTTCATGTCCATTACTTTTAGTATGTGACAAAGACACAATGCCGTCCTGCTCAAACTTGCAGCATTGGCGGTAGTATTTGCCTTGGCCGATCGAGGCTTTCACGAAGTAGTTCCTTCCTTTGTCCGGGTCCTCGTGTTACGAATCGACATGCCCAAAATAGAACACACCTTGAGCGTATGTTCGTCCACACCGAAAGCCGCGAACATGCTGGCACACTTTATTTCTTCCTGAAATCTGCAAGTTTTGTGTGTTTTTTTGTTACACATGGCAACTGTAGTACATTACACATGGCAACTGTAGTATATTTGACATGGCAACTGTAGTGCATTTAGACATGGCAACTGAAGTACATTTTCAACTGGCCATTGTCATTTCATACAAATATCCCAAATAGAAGCATAGTGCATAAAACATGGCAACTGCATTAATTAAACATGGCAACCTTAGTTGAGTAAACATGGCATTTGCATTTCAGTAGGCATGTCAATTTGCATTTCAGAAAACATGGCAAATGTAGTTCAAGAACATGGCAACTACACAACATTTTCATTTGGCATTGGCATTTGCATACAAACATGCCTAGTGGAAGTGCGATTGCATTAAACATGGCAACTGCATTTCATTGAACATGGCAACTGCATTTCATTGAACATGGCAACTGCAGCTGAGCAAGCATGGCAAAATAGTGGTTCACTAAACATGGCAACTGCAGTTGAGTAATCATGTCAAACAGTAGTTCATTAAACATGGCATCCTCAGATCATGGCAACTGCATTGCATTCTACATGGCCCCTGCTGCCTTCATACTTGTGCAAATAAGATTGGAACGCAACTGACTTACTTGTTAAAGATCTTGTTGGTATATATCTTGCTCATTTGCCTCTCCATCGGTAAATACGTTAGCAATTTTGGCTGCTTTAGCGCGGTGTTCGCTTCTTGTTGTAGCTCAGATCCCAGTATTTTTTGTTGCAAAGCTGTGTACTGCTTGGCAAACTGTAGCAATGAGTTGCCAGGGCTCACGTACCGCTTCAAAATAGCATTGAACCCCTCGTTGCGCTGTGTAGTCTGCAGAAAAGGGAAGAAGCACTGCATGAAGTAGGCCGGCACCCAGTACATTCGCTTCTCCCACAGGCTAGCAAGAGTCTCGTTGTCTTGGACTTGATATGTTTCACTCATGGCCATCCAGCTCCTTTCAAACTCCTCCACCGTCAAGCTGTGGTCCACGCACAGCTCGAATGCCTTGTGCAGGTCCGGACGGTCAGCAAAGAACGGTCCTAGCGTCTCCTCAGCCTTCTTTATAATGTGCCACCTGCAGTGCACATGCCTTGCCAACGGAAAAGACCTCCTCTATTCCTGCACGCATGCTAAAATCCTGGTCTGTTATTATGTTCATCGGAGCATGTCCATCCATGCACTAGAAGAAGGTCTTGAACAGCCAAACGTACCCATCCGTGTGTTCGTTCCGAACGAGCCCGCACCCGAACTGCAACGACTGATTGTGTTTATTTATTCCTATGAATGGAGCGCATGGCATCTTGTACATATTAGTGAGATACGTCGCGTCGAATGAAATGCAATCTCGGAAATGTTTGTAGGCTCTTCTTGTAGCACCATCCACCCAATAAATGTTCCTGACACGGTCCTCATCGTCCAATCTTATCCTCTAGAAGAAATCTGGATCATCCTTCGCTTTCTCTTCGAAGTAGGCCATCGTGGCTTCTATGCTAGCCAACTTGCTCTCTCTATGGTATTTTGCCTTTAGGTTTGTGACGCCAGCTGGTATGCAGGGCATGCTACTCAAAGTCCCTTTTTTTCTATGGATGAGTGATAGTATCTGGACCATTCTTGATGGACCGACATTACAATCATGTAGCAGCTTTATGAATTTCTTCTCGAGGGGGGTGAATCCTCTGTGGGTGGTCAGAAATTTTACCAGGTCAAACTTCTTTATGAGTTTGTGGTTGTGCTCATCAAAATATTCAGTGACCACCCACTGTGCTCCATCTACGTTTAGCTTACACCGGACAGGGCATTCCGTCTTCAGAATGATACCTCTCTTTCGTTCCGGAACGACAGGCGCAACACCTTTCCCCTTCTTGTTCCTTCGTGCCTTGTGGCACCTCATCTCACCTCTACTGTACTCGTTAGTTTTCTTAATTTTCCTATGGTATTCGGTGTTGACCGCAAACCCATGGAACTTTGCATATGTCTGGTAGAATTCCTTTGCTTCTGCGAACGATTCAAATCTCTGCCCAACGTACGGTGGCTGAGGTACCACGATCTCTGATTGCCCACCATCTTCATCCCCTTGTGCTTCGTCATCAGTTTCATCATTCACTTCAGTATCGACGGCAGTTTCATCTACTTCAGTGTTGCTAGTGCTTGTGTTCAAAGGGGTGCTTATCGGCATTCTTTGGAATGATTGCCATTTCCGACTCGACTCGGCATTGTTTGCGACATGATTGTTGGCTGGCTGGTGGAGCAACGTCTTCCGTCGCTCGAGCTCCCGCAGAGATGTCCCCGCATTGTTCATTGTAGTTGAATGCCCTGTAGTAAAAAAACAGGTGCGAGCGTAAGATTTTGCTTGAATGACATGTTTATCGTAACAGAGTACATCAACTTCAAGTGATTTGGCATGGCATCATTCAAACAGCAAGCCGTGAGTCTGCATGTGGACATGCATGGCAACTGTAGTTCTCCAGTCATGGCAGCTACAGTTCAACAAACATGGCAACTACTGTTGCCAATGCATGGCAACCAGCTCCTTTCAATATGAAAACTTGGATTCTATATGCATGGCAGCTGCAGTCCTACATACATGGCAAATACCGCTGCCATTACATGGCAACCAATGTGTTCTAGCATCAAAACTTTGTATTCTAGGCTTGAGCTCACTAGGCAAGTGCGATCAACCATTAGTGATGCACACATGCTTTCAGCAATTGGCAATTCCCGAAGACAATATATGACTCATTGCACACAACCACTTGTTAGCATTTTCTGTTTGATTTTTTCCACCATCACTGCTACAAATCTTCTTTTCCTCACATGCTGTTCCCACAAAAACAAATGCAGTGCTCTTTTGTGGTTCAAATTTCCTTACATTCTTGTGCTGCATGTGCCCATCTTGTGTGGTCTGTCACACCAAATTGATGTGCTCTATCTGCAATCTGTGAAGCTTGCCATGAGACGTTTGCCGGGGTAGCACCACTGTAATAACCTGTAATCATGGTAGTAGTTGGTCAATGCATGGCAACTGCAGTTTGTCCTCGCCTGGCAACTACAGTTGTCCAGGCATGGCAACTACAGTTGTCCAGGTAATGACAACTACAATTGTCTTGGCATGGCAACTGCAGTTGTTCAGTCATGGCAACTACAGTTGTCCAGGGATGGCAACTACAGTTGTTTAGTCATGGCAATTGCAGTTGTCCAGTCATGGCAACTGTAGTTGTCAACTATGCTCCTTCTGCTAATTCACCGTCCGCAACTTCACTTTTTATGGACTCACATGTGCATGACGTCGATGGCAGGTACATGGGTGCTGCTTGATGCCACGTGCTGCATGAAGGTTCTGCATTTTTCCCGGACATAACTCGTGAGTCTTTTGCCATCCTTTCCAAGTTTATTTTTCATGTCCACACCAGTATGTTTCTTTTTCGTATGTGTTACCTTTGCCACATTAGCTAGTTGAAGTTGGCTGCCCATACATTTGTCAGTGTTAGCGCCCTGTGACTGAACTTGCCATGGTGCCCCCCTGAGTGCGTTTTGGTCATAAGAACCTGCGAAAAATGACAGTGTAGCACATAAGTAGAATGTCATCTTCATCGTCGCGAACATGGAAAATGTTCTTTTCTTTGTTATCATGCATCATACCAATGCCTGCGTATTGCTCTAGTAGTGGCAGCAACGGCCCTGCAGAAATGAGTTGACTGTACTCTGCTGCATCCCAAGGGGGCATTTTTTGCCTTTGAGAAACCCAAGGATCAGCGCCATCTTCGTGATTCATTCTTTCCGCGTCTTGTTTCTGCCAATGCGTTCTCAATCACTGCATGAACAAGAACGCCAACAATCCACAAAAAATGTATTCTTCTGCTGCTTGCACGTAGAAGATAACACGTCAGTGTTATCACATTTTCATGCGTAGGCAACCAACACATCATGGCAAGTAGGACATGCAGACCCACTCTCTTTTCTAAAATCTGGGTGCTAGCTATCCTTTCGATTCGATGGCATCAGCCACTACAACAGGATGGCAAGCAATAAGTTGACATGGTGGCAGTTGACGACAATGATAGGTGGCAACTGACGTTAGACACCAGTGGCAATTAATTTTCACACCCCCCATTATTCCAAATTTCTCAATTTTCTCTCCCTTTTATGGATTCCTACACATCCATTCATTTACCAACTACTTGCATCAATCTACTGAGAACTTACGGTTATCTCTAGCGTAGTACATGGCAGATCTAGTGTATTCTGCTTGGCAACTGCGAAGACACACAACCCATGTAGTGTTTTACCTCTGTAGGATGGATCTAGTTGCCAACTTCTTCGTAATTTTGCAATTTTCTGCCCAGAAGAAGGGCGAGAAGTAGGGAGATCGGGAGATTCACCTGCTTTTAGCTGGTCATCTTTGGAGGGTGTTGTTGGAGTGGGGTGGGGGAGGGGGTGGGTGGGGGAGGGTGGGGGTGTGGTTTGCGGTGGGACGGCCCTCTGGATCTGCTCTGGTTGCCATGGCAACCAGAGAAGGCCAGCGATGGAGGTAGGGGTTGATGGGTGGGAGAAGATGGCGGCGATCGGGATTCGTGGATCGATCGGAGGCGGGACGGCTGGATCGTCTTGGCTCTTTGGGTCCTCTGGCCCGGACGTCTGAGCGGGGTTGCCACCTGCCGGACGTCTGGGCCGTGCCTTCTTGCGCCGGGGCCAGCGGTTGTCTTGAGCTGGTTCCTATCCATGCCACACAAGGCGTGTGGCACAACTACCCGATACATCACACATGTGGCAGTTATCGGGACCCTTATTTTAACATGGCATTAGCAAATGAAGCTATGCGTTGCAACATTAGAGAAAAAACAACGCACACCCCTAACTCAATAACAATGACTCCAATATGTCCACGTACATCCCATTTGTGTTGTGGCTTATGTTCCTTCCAGCCCTCGCTGACGGCGACCTCTGTGCTCACACAACCACAACACGTTCGAATGTGATCAATCCAAAGGTGTGTGTCTCTCTCTTCGCATAAGATGAGAAATCTATTTTCTATTTTTTTTGCGAGATTTTACCGAGGCATGCATGCAAGGTAATAGATGGTTTCTTTCATGTCGGATGAGATGTTGATTTTCAATTCGGATCTACACCGACAGAAAAGAAAGACATATTGTGCACTATTGATTAAGATTGCGCCCCAAATAGCATTTTAAATATGTCTAACAAGTAAAACAACATCATGTTTAGATTCTACACATTTTTCTAATTAATTTCCAAATATAACATGTCAAAATCGAAGCTAGGGTTTAAAATATATGAATATATTTAAAAACCAGTTTAATCTGCCCATGTACTTGCAGGTTTATTAAACGAAATATCAAGGTTTTTTGTGCAAAAAGCGTAATGTTTTCCGGTGTCACTTAAAGTGGGACTGCGAGTCGATTAACCGAAAGTCCATGGGGGTTTTCACAAAAAGCGAAAGTATTTTCCAGATTCACTTAAAAGAGGACTGCGGGTTGATTTCTGGAAATTGCAGGGGTTTTTTCGCAAAATGACGCCATGGCAAACGGGTAGAAGCCTTTCGTACTTTATTAGTAGATATATATGTTTTGGAATGTGCGTGGTCTCAACAACGACGCCAAGTGCGTCGTTGTCCGCACTGTGATTTACCCGCGATAGTGTGTCTCTAACCAACCCTATCACTGAGGTGGATCACGTCTCGGCCATAGTTTCCACCACATCAGGTTCCTCCCCATGGTGGATCGCCAACGTTTATGGGGCCGCAGAATGACCTTGACAAGCCGTCCTTCCTCACTAAGCTTCACGACCTTCATATCATCATGTCCAGACCGTGGCTTCTTAGCAGCAATTTTAACATGGTTGCCTCGTGCATAGGTAAGAACAACATGCCCCTCAATCATTGCTCAATGAATCGCTTCCGACGCTTCATCTCTAAATGTACTCTTCGTGATATCTACCATCAGGCAGGAGTACATGTGGTATAATGAGCAAGAAAGCTTAACCCTTGTGGGCAACGACGGCATTCTATGCACCCCCACCTGATCGACAACCTATCTGTAACATCCCAAATTTTCAATTTGGAATGTTATACATAGAGCATCATTGCATATCATATTTTCATTGCATTTTAAATTTCATTTTGCTCGATCCTAGAAATTCTACACAACTCAAGGACCCACGGGGAGAGTTGGGGATTTCCGTTATTTTCATATTTGAGTTTTCTCAAATTTTGAAAATAGGATCATTTGATTTTAATTATTCTATCTTCAATTATTTCTATTACAAAAATATGAGAGAGGGAATAAAATGACTTTCTAAAAATAAAGAAATAATGAAGATTTAATAATAAAATCAAATAATATTTTATTGTGGAGTTTTTTAAGCCTTTTTATTTAAATTTAGAAAAATGCGTGTTTTCAAAATTGCATTTAGGCCCCAAATAAATGTTCGTTAAATCCGGCTTGATTTTAGAAGCGAGGAAAATTTATTTCGGATTTTTGGAGTCCGTTTGGTACTTCTTTTGATTTTTTCTCTGGCGTAATGTTTTATTTAAAAAAGCAGACCGCCTTCGGGCGTGCAGCGGGACTCCGCTCGAGGCGCTTCTATAAATAGCGCCGCCCGAGCCTCAGCCCACCCGAGCCCGCCCGAAACCCAAGCCGCCGCCGCCCACCCACCGCCACCGCCGCCCCACGCCGGAGTGGCCGCACGCCTTCCGAGGTTCGCCGCCGCCTCGATTTCCGTGCCGGTTTTTAAAAAAAAACTGATCGGTTTTCTTCTGTTTTTCTTTGGTTTTTTTATTTTTTTTATTTTATTTTCTTTTTCCGTTCGAATCTGTTCGTCGTTTTTTTTCTTTTCTCGGATTTAATCCGCGATTTTTCTGATCGCGATTCCAGATCCGATTTTCGTTTTAGTATAACTTTTCGCTCGTTTATCGGAATCAGGTGATTCAAGCGCCTGGAGTTTCGTCTCGAAACCCTCTTTCCGAATAATCTACTTAAACAAGTTTTTGCTTCTGTAAAATTTGACCTAGATCCAGATTAGTAAAACGAAGTTGTTTTCTTCCGTCGTTTGACTTTCGTTGCTTCGTTTGATTTGATTCTTTTTGCAAACCGGAGTTCTTAAGTTGAACCATCTGGTTAGATCTATTCGAGTTTTACCTGTGCATTACATGAGTACTTATTGTATGCTTGTTTGTTTATCTGCGATACAATACCGGTCGCCGCTTTGTTACTTGAGTCTCTAGGTTTCATGGATCATCAGCAAGGCAAGTAACACTTTGATCATACTTTTCTCATACCCAGTTTTTATGCATAAGATCTATCCTCAAACACTTGCATGATTAGGATCTAATTAAATTGTGGGATGGGAAGTAGTTGAGGTAGTACCTATTACCTGTTTTATTATCAAACCCTTGGGAGTTACTTCTACGTTTGCTTATTATGCCATGCTATGCTAGTAGACGTGGATTGGGTGAGTGTATCCATGACAGATGTGAGATTGGTATATAATGGTTTATTTAAGGTGTCAACTTAAACACACATCCAGGTGGATTGAGGCACCTGGTTTCTATCAGACTTGCCTGTATTTCTTGGACCGCCACCCGTGCTCAAAGGGATCATGAGATTATTCAAACTAGAAACTTCCGTGTGCAGCCACAAGCCATTATGGGCTCTGGCATAGTTGACTAAGTTGTGCGAACTCTTACGGGTAGACTAGCGAGATGTAGGGGAAAGTAGGTGTACCGGTCTACCCACAAGTAAGGTGCTAGTGCTTCGAAAGACTATCTCTCGGTCATCCGTTTCTCAAACACCATGTAGTGCGAGAAATCAAACGGAGGCGATCGAGTCTTGTGGGGAAAAGTGCGCAAACCTCTGCAGAGTGTATAAACTAATCATGGTTAGCCGTGTCCCCGTTTATGGACATCTTGAGTATCTAGTACCTGGATATCATGTGAATCTCATCATGTTACTTAATATTGTTGGGTTTGTTAATGAGTACTTTTAATTGGGATTGAGAATGCTGTCAATCATTCTCAATGTTTCACAACCACCATGATAGTTAAATAAATTTATTCCTTTGCAGTAGGGAAAAATTGGCTTTATGAAAAAACTGTAACCATAGAGCTTTCCACCAGCCATATATGCATGTAGTATACGCTATTCATTCCATTATTCGCTATGTGTTACATTGCCAGCATATTCCATGCGCTGACCCATTTTCGGGCTGCAACGTTTCATGTTGCAGACTTTTCAGACGACGATTAAGGTGCTTAGGTCGTGGTTCTATACTCAGTGATGCCGTTGGAGTTGATGGACTCGCTTATTCTTCCAAGCCTTCCGCTGTTATCGTTATTGGATGGCCTTAAGCCATATTTATTTTATTAAGTTCTCTCTTGAGACATTCGATTGTAATAAGTGTGTGATTGCTACTCTGTTATAAATCCTTCGAGTACCGTGTGTGGTGTCAAGATTATCGATCCAGGATGACATCGAGCACGTAGATCGACTGTTTGAGGTCTGGTCGCTACAGAGATGGTATCAGAGTACACGCTGACTCTAGGACACGACCATTAAGCTAAAGCCCTAGATCACTACTCTCTCTTCTCATTTCTGACTCCTAATCTTTTCTACTCTTTTAGGATGACGAAAGCGAGGATCAAGTTCACCCAGCCGGATGAAGATACACCCTTTGGACGACACCTGAAGGAAGTCACTAAGTACCTTAATATTAGATTACCAAGCTTCACCGGGACCTACAATTCCACTTTACCCGAAGAGGAGCGCTGGAAGATTCAAGCTCAAGTTCCCGGAAGAACGTTTGCGCCAATCACGGAGCCCATAGAGTGCGTTTTCAATGCACCAACTTGGAGTCTGGGAAAGAGTATGGCAGCCCATATAACCATGGGGCGCATTGGAGAAGTTTACGAAGAAGACCTCAAGGATACTATCTACCAGATTTGCGGACGCCGAGATGAACAATGGGAGATAGTTGGCACTAAGAAGGATAGATCCATTGCAGCTTTCATCCAGGAGTTAAACCAGCACATTCGGCCTTGAGAAAACCAGATGTGCGCAGACATGATGGAGTTGAAGACAGCAAAAGCCAAGATTATCGAACTAGAAGGAGAACTGAAGGCCACTCGCAAGGACTACATGGAGGAGATTGTAGCTCTAGTGGGACAGAACGACGACCTTAAGGAGAAGATTGAAGAACTTATGGGAAATTCAGCACCCGCAGGAGAAGATGAAGATAGCACCTGTCCAGAGAACTACATCATCATCGACAACACCGATTCCGATCCTAGTGATGATGATTACGAAGATGAAGCTGGAGCAGATATCATGGAGTCTTCATCGAGCGCTTTTCTAGTTGACCACCATAAAAGTAGTAGATTACCCCCATGTTATTTTAGTTTTAGTTTCAACACTTTGTAATGATAGATAGACCGTTGTATGCCCTTGTTTGAATTGATTGGAGTGATATTGTGTGATTTGTCTCATGTGCATATGGGTAGTGTTTCTCTCTAGACCTCATTCTATTCTAAATTCTCGCCTTTTCTTAAACCCCTCGGATGCCTCCGAGACGCGAATTCTAATTTGTTTTCCCACCAGAGATCACTCAGTTGATTCAGCAGAATGCCTTGATTCAAACATTGGTACGTAACCAAGGCAACAACAACAACAACAACAACAACAACAACAACCCACCGCCACCACCACCGCTGATCATTTGACCCGTTTTTTAAGGCTGAATCCGCCGGTGTTTTCCAATAGCACCGAGCCGATTGTTGCAGATGATTGGCTCCGTAAGATAGGGAGGGAGTTGACCACTGCAGGATGTACAGATGGAGAAAGGGTGAAATTTGCTGCACATCAGCTTGAAGGACCCGCAGAAGATGGTGGGAGAATTTTACGCCACTTACCCAAAGAGACACCGCCACGTGGGATCGGGCCAAAGAAGCTTTCCGTACTGCCCATGTTTCAGCAGGAGCTATGGCCATGAAGAAGCATGAGTTTCGCAACTTGCGCCAAGGAGGACGGACAGTTGGCCAGTATGTAGACGATTTCAGTAAACTAGCACGTTATGCCCCAGATGACGTTTCTACGGACGCAACTAAGCAGGAGAAGTTTCTAGAAGGACTGAATGATGAGCTGAGCATGCAGTTGATGGTAGCCACCTTCAATAACTACCAGAAGTTAGTAGATCGTGCGCTTATGATTGAAGGGAAGCATCCGCAGATTGAAAATCGCAAGAGGAAGTATGGACAGGGGAAGAATAACGCTGGAGCTCAGCAGAAACTTCGTTTTACCCCGAAGCCAGGAGGACAATTTCAGCATACCCATGGAGGAGGTAGCTAGCACAACCATAATGGCACCAAGAATGGGAACGGGAATGGAGGAAGCAATGGATGTAACCGTACCAACCCGTCAACACCATCCAAGGTAGACCTGAGCCACATCACTTGCTTTAAGTGCCGCAAGACTGGGCATTATGCAAATGATTGTCCAGAAGGCCAGAATGGAAATGGCAATGGAAGCTTAGGAAAGAAGCCGAATCCTTTCAACAAAGGACAAGTGAACCACGTTACCGTGGATGAGGTTGAAGCTCAGCCAGATGCAGTAATAGGTAAGTTTTTGGTTAAGTCATTTACTGCAGTTGTTCTTTTTGATATCTTGGTGCATCGCATTCATTCATATCAAGGGATTTGCGGATAAGTTTAGCCTACCCACTAAAACTCTTAAGACACCCATGTTAGTAAGTTCACCGGAGCGGAGTATATGGCCACCAAGGATGTTTTCAAGTGCCATTAAGTATAGGGAGGCATTTTTTCCCAACGGATTTAATCATATTGGAATCCCAAGGTTTGGATGTAATTCTTGGTATGGATTGGTTGTCGAAGTATGGAGGGAACATAGATTGTGCCAGTAAGTCAATTTTGCTTACCACACCAGAAGGGAGGAGAATCAAGTATGTATCACTAAGACGAGCCGAGGAGAGCACATGTAAATTCCTTGTCGGGGAGTTGTGCAGGAGGAAGTACCAAGGTAAGGGATTACCCGGACGTGTTTCCTAAGAGTTGCTGTGCATGCCAATCGATAGAGACATTGAGTTTCGATTGAACTCTTGCCGAACCTTTGGGCCGATATCTAAGAGATCGTATAGGATGCCGTACCAAGATTTGGAGGAAATTAAGAAGCAGATTAAGGAGTTCTTTGGATAAAGGTTTTATTCGCCCAAGTTCTTCGCCTTGGGGATCACCAATACTTCTAGTGGAGAAGAAGGATGGATCATTGAGAATGGTTGTTGATTATCGAGGATTGAATGAAGTGACCATTAAGAACAAATATCCGCTGCCGATGATCAATGACTTGTTTGACCAATTGCAAGGAGCTAAGGTGTTTTCAAAGATCGATTTGCGATCAGGGTACCATCAGTTGAAGATTCGAGAGCAGGATATACCTAAGACGGCTTTTACCACCAGGTACGGGTTGTATGAGTACACCGTTATGTCATTTGGTCTGACTAACGCACCTGCCTATTTTATGAACATGATGAACAAAGTGTTTATGGAGTTTTTGGATAAGTTAAATGCGTGGTGTTCATTGATGATATTTTGGTTTACTCGAAGAATGAAGAGGAACATAAGGAGCATTTGTGTTTGGTACTCGAGAAGCTCAGAGAACACCAGGTTATATGCCAAGTTCAAAGAAGTGTGAGTTTTGGTTGAAGGAAGTTGGATTTCTTGGACATGTTATATCCGGAGAAGGTATAGAAGTAGACCCCACTAAAGTTATCATTTGTAATAAATCGGGAAGCGCCAACAACCGTTGGAGAGATCCGGAGTTTCCTTGGACTAGCGAGGATACTACCGGAGATTCATTGAGAATTTCTCAAGGATTGCGAAGCCTATGAAATAATTGTTGAAGAAGGATACCAAGTTCATTTGGACCGAGGAGTGTGAAGCTAGTTTCCAAGAGTTGAAGAAACGTTTGGTTACCTCACCAGTGTTAATTCTGCCAGATCAGACCAAGGATTATGAGGTGTATTGCGACGCTTCACGTCGAGGACTTGGAGCAGTGCTTATGCAGGAGGGGAGAGTTGTTTTGTATGCTTCACGACAGCTTAAGCCTCACGAGTTAAATTATGCTACGCATGATTTGGAGTTAGCAGCCGTAGTGCATGCGTTGATGACATGGAGACATTTCCTCATTGGAAATCATTGTGAGGTGTATACGGATCACAAGAGTTTGAAGTACATCTTCACGCAGTATGAGCTGAATCTCGTGCAAAGGAGATGGTTGGAGCTCATCAAAGATTATGATATGAGATTGCATTATCACCCGGAAGGCTAACGTTGTAGCGACGCGTTGAGTCCGTAAGAGTCACGCCAATACATTGATGACGAGAGAAATACCAAAGGAGTTAGCCGAGGATCTTGAGAGCTATGTTTGTAAATAGTTCCGAGAGGCTATGTAGCGACCGAGATTCAGTCAACTTTGATGGACAAGATCAGGGAAGCTCAGAAGACTGATAAAGAGATTGCCTCTATAAAGGAGAGAATGAGTGAAGGAAAGGCTAAAGGATTTCGTGAGGACGAGCACGATACCCTATGGTTCGAGGACCGTGTTTATGTGCCCAATGACCCGGAGATCAGGAAGTTGATTTTGCAGGAGGCACATGATTCACCATATTCGATTCACCCAGGAAATACCAAGATGTATTTGGATTTGAAGAATACTTTCTGGTGGACCGGAATGAAGAAGGATATTGCAGAGTACGTAGCAGTTTGTGATGTATGTCAGAGGGTGAAGGCAGAACATCAGAAGCCAGCAGGATTGTTACAGCCATTGGCTATACTCGAATGGAAGTGGGATAAACTAGGAATGGATTTCATCACGGGATTGCCCAAGACTCGTTCAGGCTATGACTCAATTTGGGTTATAGTCGATCCTTTGACGAAGGTAGCTCATTTCATCCCAGTAAAGACTACCTATAGCAGTGCCAAATTGGCTAAGATATACATGACCAGGATTGTATGCTTGCATGGAGTTCCGATGAGTATCGTGTCGTATAGAGGAACCCAATTTACCTCAAAGTTCGAAGCGGTTGCACGAAAGTCCTGGGAACCAGCTGGAGTTTAGCACAACTTTCCATCCACGCATGTATGGACAAACCGAGAGAGTCAACCAGATTTTGGAGGATATGCTTAGAGCTTGTGCTTTGGATTATGGATCAAGTTGGGATGACAATTTGCCATATGCGGAGTTTTCTTATAACAACAGTTACCAAACCAGTCTGAAGATGGCCCGTTTCGAAGCCTTGTATGAAAGGAGGTGCAGGACCCTGTTGTTGTGGGATGAAGTTGGAGACCGCCAGTTGTTTGGAACAGATTTGATTAAGGAGTCTAAACAGAAAGTAAAGTTGATTCGCGATAGGCTCAAGGTAGCCCAAATCAAGATGTAAGAGTTATGCGGATTCAAAATGCAAGGAGACAGAATATGAAGTCGGAGACAGAGTTTATCTTCGAGTATCGCCACTTCGAGGAGTTAAGCGTTTTGGAGTTAAGGGAAAGTTAGCACCTCGATTTGTAGGACCTTATCGTGTTTTGGAACGTATGGGAGAAGTTGCGTACAAGTTGGAATTACCCGAGGGATTGTCAGGAGTTCATGATGTGTTTCATGTTTCACAGTTGAAGAAGTGTCACGCAGAGATGGCTGATATACCACTGAGGGATACCGTGCCACTGGAAGCAATTCGGTTGAATGATGATTTGACCTATGAGGAGAAATCGGTTAAGATTTTGGAGTATGCCAGTCGAGTTACTCGCGGCAAGGTCATTAAGTTTTGCAAAGTTCAGTGGAGCCACCACACAGAGGATGAAGCCACCTGGGAACGAGAGGAAGATTTGCTTAAAGACCACCCTCACCTATTTTCTAGCCAATCCGAATCTCGAGGGCGAGATTCATCTTAAGGGGGTAGGTTTGTAACATCCCAAATTTTCAATTTGGAATGTTATACATAGAGCATCATTGCATATCATATTTTTCATTGCATTTTAAATTGCATTTTGCTCGATCCTAGAAATTCTACACAACTCAAGGACCCACGGGGAGAGTTGGGGATTTCCGTTATTTTCATATTTGAGTTTTCTCAAATTTTGAAAATAGGATCATTTGATTTTAATTATTTTATCTTAAATTATTTCTATTACAAAAATATGAGAGAGGGATAAAATGACTTTCCCAAAATAAAGAAATAATGAAGATTTAATAATAAAATCAAATAAGATTTTATTTTGGAGTTTTTCGCCTTTTTATTTGAATTTAGGAAAAATGCGGGTTTTTCAAAATTGCATTTAGGCCCCAAATAAATGTTCACTAAATCCGGCTTGATTTTAGAAGCCGGGGAAAATTCATTTCGGGATTTTTGGAGTCCGTTTGGTACTTCTTTTGATTTTTTTCTACGCGTAATGTTTTATTTAAAAAAAGCAGACCGCTTTTCGGGCGTGCCAGCGGGACTCACGGGGCGCTTATATAAATAGCGGCATGCCCGAGCCTCAGCCCACCCGAGCCCGAAACCCTAGCCACGCCCGCTTGACCAGCCCCGCCGCCATGGCCATGTGGCGCCGAGTCGCCGCACGCCTTCCGAGGTTCGCCGCCGCCTCGATTTCCGTGCCGGTTTTTTTTAAAAAATCCGATCGGTTTTCTTCGGGTTTTTTTTCGGTTTTTTTTTATTTTTTTTCCTTTTTCCGTTCGAATCTGTTAGTCGTTTTTTTTCTTTTCTCGGATTTAATCCGCGATTTTTCTGATCGCGATTCCAGATCCGATTTTCGTTTTAGTATAACTTTTCGCTCGTTTATCGGAATCAGCGATTCAAGCGCTGGAGTTTCGCCTCAAACCCTCTTTCCGAATAATCTACTTAAACAAGTTTTTGCTTCTGTAAAATTTGACCTAGATCCAGATTAGTAAAACGAAGCTGTTTTCTTCCGCCGTTTGACTTTCGTTGCTTTGTTTGATTTGATTCTTTTTGCAAACCGGAGTTCTTAAGTTGAACCATCTGGTTAGATCTATTCGAGTTTTACCTGTGCATTAGATGAGTACTTATTGTATGCTTGTTTGTTTGTCTGCGATAGAATACCCGGAGTGCGCCACTTTGTTACTTGAGTCTCTAGGTTTCGCGGATCATCAGCAAGGCAAGTAACACTTTGATCATACTTTTCTCATACCCAGTTTTTATGCAAAAGATCTATCCTCAAACACTTGCATGATTAGGATCTAATTAAATTGTGGGATGGGAAGTAGTTGAGGTAGTACCTATTACCTGTTTTATTATCAAACCCTTGGGAGTTACTTCTACGTTTGCTTATTATGCCATGCTATGCTAGTAGACGTGGATTGGGTGAGTGTATCCATGACAAATGTGAGATTGTTATATAATGGTTTATTTAAGGTGGCAACTTAAACACACATCTGGGTGGATTGAGGCACCTGGTTTCTATCAGGACTTACTGTATTTCTTCGGACCGCCACCCGTGCTCAAAGGGATCATGAGATTATTCAAACTAGAAACTTCCGTGTGCAGCCACAAGCCATTATGGGCTCGCATAGTTGACTAAGTTGTGCGAACTCTTACGGGTAGACTAGCAGATGTAGGGGAAAGTAGGTGTACCGGTCTACCCACAAGTAAGGTGCTAGTGCTTCTGAAAGACTATCTCTCGGTCATCCGTTTCTCAAACACCATGTAGTGCGAGAAATCAAACGAAGGCGATCGAGTCTTGTGGGGAAAAGTGCGCAAACCTCTGCAGAGTGTATAAACTAATCATGGTTAGCCGTGTCCCTGTTTATGGACATCTTGAGTATCTAGTACCTGGATATCATGTGAATCTCATCATGTTACTTCTAATTAATATTGTTGGGTTTGTTAATGAGTACTTTTAATTGGGATTGAGAATGCTGTCAATCATTCTCAATGTTTCACAACCACCATGATGGTTAAATAAATTTATTCCTTTGCAGTAGGGAAAAATTGGCTTTATGCAAAAACTGTAACCATAGAGCTTTCCACCAGCCATATATGCATGTAGTATAGGCTATTCATTCCATTATTCTCTATGTGTTACATTGACGATATTCCATGTGTCTTGACCCGTTTCGGGCTGCAATGTTTCATGTTGCGAGACTTTTCGCATTTACTTATTAAGGTGCTTAGGTCGTGGTTCTATACTCAGTGATGTCGTTGGAGTTGATGGACTCGCTTATTCTTCCAAGCCTTCCGCTGTTATCGTTATTAGGTGGCCTTAAGCCATATTTTATTTTATTAAGTTCTCTCTTGAGACATTCGATTGTAATAAGTGTGTGATTGCTACTCTGTTATAAATCCTTCGAGTATTGTGTGGTGTTAGCATTATTGATCCAGGGATGACACTGAGCACAAAGATCAGACTGTTTGAGGTCTGGTCGCTACACTATCCGAGCCAACTCATGCGTTGTATGGCCTCTGCCACATCGGACCATTGCCCTTCATGTTCTCTTACTACAGATTAGGTCGAATAGTGGACTAATCTGTTGTAGTTTTTGATGTTGCTCTTACATGTTGGTGTAGTTCCCAGCAACACTAGAGGTCTTGATGCAAAGGTGTGAGGAATTAGGGAAGGGGAGTGAAAGAAGGAAGGCACTATTGGAGAAGTAGGACCGCAAATGCATGGAGCTCGAAATATCACTGCTATCTTCTCACGTGTATGTCCACAGGCGCGTTGCTTTTCTGCTGGTTTTATTCTTTTTTGTTGATTTCAATTCTGAGAACTAACTATGTATCAATTCATTCCACCATGAAATTAAATTTATAAATTTCAAAAAAGAAACTAATATGTGGTTAGTTCATTAGATCATGAACTACTAGGATGTTTGTAACATCCCAAAATTCTAAATTTTGGAATGTTATATTAAATAAATAACTATGCTTGATTGTCTGATTGTTGGTTTGATGGATTGAGTGAAACTGAGTGAAATTTGAAATTTTTGAAAGTTGAATGAGAGGGAATGAAATGACTTTCCCAAAACTTTCCCCATTGCCTTTTTGGATTCCAATGGATTCAAATTCATACCAACACCAAAGCCTAGAGTGAGGATGACATGACTTCTTCCATTTTTAAATGAATAGGGTTTTGGAAAAAAGATTTGAAATTCATTTGGGAAGTTTTCAAATTCAAAGCTTTATGCAACTCAATGATTTTCATGAGGGAAGATAAAATGAATTCTTCAATTATATGAAATAGGAGTTGGAAGTTATAATGAATCCAGTTGAAAATCATTTGGAAGTGCTTTGAAACCCTCTTTCAAATTTTGAGTTTTGAATTTGAATTCAAACTTTGGCAAGTTGGAATCATTTCAAAAACTATGCCTGATAAATACTTGATCAAAAGTATGAGAGGAGCAAACATGACACTCCAAAAATATCAGAGGAGACAATGCCAAAAGTTTTGGATTTCAAATCTGAATTTTATTTGAATTTGGAAAAAAATGGATTTTTATAAAGTTTGGATTTTGCCTTTGGAAAAATGTTCAAATGAAAGGGAATATTCCCCTGATCATTTTGGTATATATATACCCTATATAAAATATTTATAGATATTGTTTTATTTCAGTTTTTGTTTTATTTTAAAAAATAAAATTTTAAAAGAAAAACCCCAGGCGCCAAATTTAGGCCACCCCCAGCCCAGCCAAGCCAAGCCCGGCCGGCTCCAACAATTACCACTGCCAATCGCCTCGCCCCCCACCGCCCCTCGCCGCCTGGCACATTCGCCTCGCCTCTCTCTCTCTCACTGCCCATGACCCACCCCTTCTTCCTCCTCACGCCCACGCTGTTGCCACATGGATCGCCGGATCTCAAGGATCCGGGATGCCGATTCCCACCCCGATCCCTTTCCTTCCCGACGAGGCCCCGCCCTATAAAACCCCTCCTCGCACCCCTGCTTCTCGCCTCGCCGGACCTCCTCTCCCTCCGCCAGTGCTCATGGAGTCAAGCTCCTCCGCGCCAAAGTCGCCATTGCCGACGCCCTAGCCCTCCCCGAGCTTCCCCGACCCCACCGAACACCTCACCGCCTTCCTCAGACTCAAGACGGCGACTCCCGGAGCTCCCCGGCCTTCAAGCCCCCAGACTTCCGCCCGCCCGCCCGCCCGTCGTCGCGGACTCCGGTAAGACACCGGAGAACTCCCTCCCCGTCCGATCCAAAATAAACGGCCACGATTAGAACCCCAAGGGGTATCCTTTATAAAAGAACCGGCCGGTTCGTCCGGTTTATTAGTTAGGGTTTTAGTCAAATAGCCGCCCGTTTTTAGTTTTAACCCGAGGCCCGTTTAGACTATTTGACGACAGTATACAAAGATAGGCCCATTAGGCCTTTTTCTTTTAATTTGATTTTCTGTTTTAGCGTAATAGCTTCGCTTTCAAAAATTCATATCTTTTATTCTGTTTAATATTTTTGTGTGATTCTTTTTTTGTTGGAGTGCAAATTTTATGTAGTTTCTGTAAAATATATATTTAGCTATGTTAAAAATAATTAAAAATGCCTTAATATTGTTTTAGTCAGAATAGTAAATATGCTATAACTTTAGTTAAAAAATTATTTTTGCATGATTCTTTTGTAATCACTTTATTTTGACATTGCCAAACCCTAGAAATTTACTTGGGTATTTTAGGATTAATAAATAATTAGTTTTAGACAGAATCCTATTAATCCTAATTAATTAACTAGTTCCTGTTTTACTAATTAATTAATTAGTAAATTAATTTATTTTTAACTTGTGATTAGTTATTCTAGGTTAGTTTCTGCCATTCTAGTAGATGAACTTTTATTTATAATTAATAAAAGTTTTAAATTATTTTTCTTAATAGAGATTGGATTAGGCCTAAAATGAGTTTTATTATAGCCTTTTAATTAATTCTTTTTGCTCCTAGTTGCTTAGTGAAACCTTTTCTGTTAAGTTAACCTAAAACCATGATTAGGTTATATTAAGAAATTTTTATTATATAAAACTATTTTTGTTATTGTTTGAAGTAGGGAAAACTTTGAGTGGCCTTTATTTGAGTTTTTCTTTTGGATTTGAGTTTTGGTTGTTTTGTTGTGTTATGTTGCTATTGTTATGTTATTGTGTTAAGTGATGTTATGCTATGTGCTTATTATAGTTATTGTTTGCCTCGGTAGAATTTCCTGAGTGCGAAGATTGCTACTACTGAAACCCTAGTTTTTCAAGATCGTCAACCGAGCAAGTTCACTTTGACCATGCTTTTCTTACCTATGTTTTATTGCATTTAGTGGCACCATTGCAACCACCCCTCAAAGAGTGTTATTGAATCCTTGTAGTTGAGTAGTATGCATGAGGTAGGAACCCATCACCCTGTTACCAAGCCCGGACGTTTTATTTAAATGCTACGCTATAGTAGACGGGGTTTGGTATGAGTGTTCGGGAGTGGTGTGAGAAAGGAGGACTCTACGTCAATGACGACAACTCCATGATGGCATCTGCAAGGACTGCATCTTCAAGGCCTCAATACTTCAAGACTCGAGACAAGAATTCAATACACACTACAGGGTGAAGGGACGGTTGACGGGCACCTGGAGGAACCAGTGGTTGGCGGGATGCATGGAGAAAGCGCCATGACATCTTGCGGAAAGCTTCACCCAGACTCAAAGAGACGGAAGAATACTTCACGCCTGAAGCTTACCTGTGCAACCGCAAGTCATTATGGGCTCGCTTGGTTGACCTTAGTTGTGACTCTGGCTGGGGCCGGTACTAGCAGATGTAGAATGATGGTAGGATTGGATGGGTACGGACAGTGGTCAGAGGAACTCTTTGGAAGACCATGTTTCGGTCATCTTGTTCTCAAACACCGTGAAGTCCGAGAACGTAAATAGAGGGATCGAATCTTGCGGGTAAAGTGTACAAACCTCTGCAGAGGGTTATAACCTAATCGATTAGCCGTGTCCCCGGTTACGGACAATTTGAGCCTCTGGACTTGGATCTATCTCGAACTCTCAACACCGGATTGATAACTTAATTGTGGGCAACTTATGATGACTTTGGGCTATGAGACATCGGTTGGCGGAACCATGTCATGATAGAAAACTCCATAGTACAGACTCAATTTATTCCTTTGATGTAGGGAAAATAAAATTAGCTTTTACGCAAACAAAACTCAGATACAGAGCCACAAAGCCAAATTGCATATAGTATAGTTTTACCATCTGTTTAATCATGTTGTGATCTTGCCGGTACATTCAATGTCTTGACCTACGGCTGCAACATATCATGTTGCGTATATTTCCTCGACGAGTAAGAGTTACGATACAGGTTACGGTCTACACTCAACCTGCCGATGGCGTTGATGGGACTCCACACCCGTTTGATTGTTTCCATGAGTATTATGAGGTATATATCATTTTACGTTATTTATACATGTGATTGTACTTTGATATATACATTGATGTACTGTGTGTGCCAGCATACTGATCCAGGGATGGCACAGATACACAGAGACTTGACCGTCTGAGGTCGGGTCGCGACAATGTTGAGGGATAAGAGGCATCCTGAATAAAAAGATGTTGCTTAATTGTTTTATATGTTGAGTCTTAGAAAGAAACGAATACTATGATGACTCCATGGAATTGTTCCATTGTTTGTATTGTCAATATGCTTTTGATATGTACTTTAATACATAGTAGAAACTTGTAATGCTAGACATATGCCCTAGATGCAATAAATTTGTATTATTACATTTTTGTATTCATAATTAAAGAGTATATATTCTATGGTATAACTGCTATAATTCTGGAACAAACGATTCAGTGAAAAACTCATATGCACGGGTGGAATGATACACGGTTAAATAAAAGATTCGTAATCTTGCCTCTGGGCCTAGGTCAAGTGTTATTGTTGATCACATTTTCTGGATCTTAGGATATTGTTAAGTGTTAAATGATAGTCCTAAAACAACATTGAGATTATGACGTTAGAAGAACGATCATATTGAATCGACCAAAATTTGTCTGTTATGAATTGAATAATATCGTCTATAATCAATTGTAATAATTCAGAGTGTTTACGTGTGATTTAGCTCCTTAGACCATGAGAGCATCGTAGTCACTTCTTACCGTAAGGTGAGCTTTGGGGTTGCTGAAACGTCATTTGTAACACGATGACCATAACGATAACTTAAGGGTTCATTGGAAAGTTTGACAAGGGACTAGATAGCTCAAGAGTGGGATTTTCTCCTCCGATGATGGAGAGATATTCTTACGGCCTTCTTGGTGTGATGGCATCCCACCATTGTCTGGCCAGACACAGGTGACTACATCATGGGGATGCTGTTGGGGAACGTAGTAATTTCAAAATTTTCCAACGCACATGCAAGACCATGGTGATGCATAGCAACGAGAGGGGAGAGTGTGTCCACGTACCCTCATAGGCCAAAAGCGGAAGCGTTAGCACGACGCGGTTGATGTAGTCGTACGTCTTCACGATCCGACCTATCAAGTACCAAACGCACGGCACCTCCGAGTTCAGCACACTTCAACTCGATGACGTCCCTCGAACTCCGATCCAACCAAGCTTTGAGGGAGAGTTCCATCAGGACGACGGCATGGTGACGATGATGATGTTCTACCGACGCAGGGCTTCGCCTAAGCACCGCTACCATATGACCGAGGTGGATTATGGTGGAGGGGGGCACCGCACACGGCTAAGAGATCCAAGGGATCAATTGTTGTGTATCTAGGGGTGCCTCCCTCCCCGTATATAAGGAGTGGAGGAGGGGAGGAGCCGCCACCCTTGGCGCGCCCATGAGGAGTCCTACTCCCACCGGAGTAGGACTCCCCTTCCATGTTGGAGTAGGAGAGGAGAGGGAAGGAGAGAGGGGGAAAGGAAAGGGGCGCGCCTCCCCCCTGTCCAATTCGGACTTGGGGGGGAGGCGCCACGGCTACCTTGGCCGCCTCTCCTCTTCCACCACTTGGGCCCATGAGGCCCAATAACCTTCGGGGGTTCCGTAACCCCCGGTACTCCGGTATATATCCGATAACCCCCGGAACCATTTCGGTGTCCGAATATAGTCATCCAATATATCAATCTTCATGTCTCGACCATTTCGAGACTCCTCGTCATGTAAGTGATCACATCCGGGACTCCAAACTACCTTCGGTACATCAAAACAAATAAACTCATAATATAACCTTCATCGAACTTTAAGCGTGCGGACCCTACGGGTTCGAGAACTATGTAGATATGACCGAGACACGTATCCGGTCAATAACCAATAGGGGAACGTGGATGCTCATATTGGCTCCCACATATTCTATGAAGATCTTTATCGGTCAAACCGCATAGCAACATACGTTGTTCCCTTTGTCATCGGTATGTTACTTGCCCGAGATTCGATTGTCGGTATCTCAATACCTAGTTCAATCTCGTTACTGGCAAGTCTCTTTACTCGTTCTGTAATACATCATCCCGCAACTAACTCATTAGTTTCAATGCTTGCAAGGCTTACAGTGATGTGCATTACCGAGTGGGCCTAGAGATACCTCTCCGACAATCGGAGTGACAAATCCTAATCTCGAAATACGCGAACCCAACAAGTACCTTCGGAGACACCTGTAGAGCACCTTTTAATCACCCAGTTACGTTGTGACGTTTGGTAACACACAAAGTGTTCCTCTGATAAACGGGAGTTGCATAATCTCATAGTCATAGGAACATGTATAAGTCATGAAGAAAGCAATAGCAACATACTAAATGATCAAGTGCTAAGCTAACGGAATGGTTCAAGTCAATCACATCATTCTCCTAATGATGTGATCCCGTTAATCAAATGACAACTAATGTCTATGGTTAGGAAACATAACCATCTTTGATTAACGAGCTAGTCAGGTAGAGGCATACTAGTGACACTCTGTTTGTCTATGTATTCGCACAGGTATTATGTTTTCGGTTAATACAATTCTAGCATGAATAATAAACATTTGTCATGATATAAGGAAATAAATAATAACTTTATTATTGCCTCTAGGGCATATTTCCTTCAGTCTCCCACTTGCACTAGAGTCAATTATCTAGATTACACAAGAATGATTCTAACACCCATGGAGTCTTGGTGCTGATCATGTTTTGCTCGTGGAAGAGGCTTAGTCAACGGGTCTGCAACATTCAGATCCGTATGTATCTTGCAAATCTCTATGTCTCCCACCTGGACTTGATCCCGGATGGAGTTGAAGTGTCTCTTGATGTGCTTGGTTCTTTTGTGAAATCTGGGTTCCTTTGCCAAAGCAATTGCACCAGTATTGTCACAAAAGATTTTCATTGGACCCCATGCACTAGGTATGACACCTAGATCGGATATGAACTCCTTCATCCAGACTCCTTCATTTGCTGCTTCCGAAGCAGCTATGTACTCCGCTTCACATGTAGATCCCGCCACGACGCTTTTTTTAGAACTGCACCAACTGACAGCTCCACCGTTCAATATAAACACGTATCCGGTTTGCGATTTAGAATCGTCTGGAATGTCAAAGCTTGCATCGACGTAACCATTTACGACGAGCTCTTTGTCACCTCCATAAACGAGAAACATATCCTTAGTACTTCTCAAGTATTTCAGATGTTCTTGACCGCTGTTCGATGATCCACTCTGGATTACTTTGGTACCTCCCGCTAAACTAATAGCAAGGCACACATCAGTGCAGTACACAAGATTGCATACATGATAGTCTATGGCTGAAGCATAGGGAACATCTTTCATTTTCTCTCTATCTTCTGCAGTGGTCGGGCATTGAGTCTTACTAATCTTCACACCTTGTAACACAGGAAAGAACCCTTTCTTTGCTTGATCCATTTTGAACTTCTTCAAAACTTTGTCAAGGTATGTGCTTTGTGAAAGTCCTATTAAGTGTCTTGATCTATATCTATAGATCTTGATGCCCAATATATAAGTAGCTTCACCGAGGTCCTTCATTGAAAAACTATTATTCAAATATCCCTTTATGCTATCCAGAAATTCTATATCATTTTCGATCAACAATATGTCATCCACATATAATATCATAAATTCTACAGAGCTCCCACTCACTTTCTTGTAAATATAGGCTTCTCCAAAAGTCTGTATAAAACCATATGCTTTGATCACACTATCAAAACGTTTATTCCAACTCCGAGAGGCTTGCACCAGTCCATAAATGGAACGCTGGAGCTTGCACACTTTGTTAGCTCCCTTTGGATCGACAAAACCTTCCGGTTGCATCATATACAACTCTTCTTCGAGAAATCCATTCAGGAATGCAGTTTTGACATCCATTTGCCAAATTTCATAATCATAAAATGCGGTAATTGCTAACATGATTCAGACAGACTTAAGCATCGCTACGAGTGAGAAAGTCTCATCGTAGTCAACCCCTTGAACTTGTCAAAAACCTTTTACAACAAGTCGAGCTTTATAGACAGTAACATTACCATCAGCGTCAGTCTTCTTCTTGAAGATCCATTTATTCTCGATGGCCTGCCGGTCATCGGGCAAGTCAACCAAAGTCCACACTTTGTTCTCATACATGGATCCCATCTCAGATTTCATGGCCTCAAGCCATTTTGCGGAATCTAGGCTCACCATCGCTTCTTCATAGTTTGTAGGTTCATCATGGTCTAGTAACATAACCTCCGTAATGGATTACCGTACCACTCTGGTGCGGATCTTACTCTGGTTGACCTACGAGGTTTAGTAACAACTTGATCTGAAGTTTCATGATCATCATCATTAATTTCCTCATTAATTGGTATAGACATCACAGGAACCGGTTTCTATGATGAACTACTTTCCAGTAAGGGAGCAGATACAGTTACCTCATCAAGTTCTACTTTCCTCCCACTCACTTCTTTCGAGAGAAACTCCTTCTCTAGAAAGGATCCATTCTTTGCAATGAATGTCTTTCCTTCGGATCTGTGATAGAAGGTGTACCCAACAGTTTGCTTTGGGTATACTATGAAGACACATTTCTCCGATTTGGGTTCGAGCTTATCAGGTTGAAGTTTTTTCACATAAGCATCGCAGCCCCAAACTTAAAGAAACGACAACTTTGGTTTCTTGCCAAACCACAGTTCATAAGGCGCCATCTCAACGGATTTTGATGGTGCCCTATTTAACATGAATGCGGCCGTCTCTAAAGCATAACCCCAAGACGATAGCAGTAAATCAGTAAGAGACATCATAGATCGCACCATATCTAGTAAAGTACAATTACAATGTTCAGACACACCATTACGCTGTGGTGTTCCGGTTGGCGTGACTTGTGAAACTATTCCGCATTGTTTCAAATGTAGACCAAACTCGTAACTCAAATATTCTCCTCCACGGTCAGATCATAGAAACTTTATTTTCTTGTTACGATGATTTTCAACTTCACTCTGAAATTCTTTGAACTTCTCAAATGTTTCAGACTTATGTTTCATTAAGTAGATATACCCATATCTTCTTAAATCATCTGTGAAAGTGAGAAAATAATGATACCCGCCGCGAGCCTCAACATTCATTGGACCACATACATCAGTATGTATGATCTCCAATAAATCAGTTGCTCGCTCCATAGTTCCAGAGAACGGCGTTTTAGTCATCTTGCCCATGAGGCATGGTTCGCAAGTACCAAGTGATTCATAATCAAGTGATTCCAAAAGTCCATCAGTATGGAGTTTCTTCATGCGCTTTACACCATTATGACCCAAACGGCGATTACCACAAATAAGTTGCACTATCATTATCGACTCTGCATCTTTTGGCTTCAACATTATGAATATGTGTATCACTACTATCGAGATTCATCAAAAATAGACCACTCTTCAAGGGTGCATGACCATAAAAGATATTACTCATATAAATAGAACAACCATTATTCTCTGATTTAAATCAATAACCGTCTTGCATCAAACAAGATCCAGATATAATGTTCATGCTCAACGCTGGCACCAAATAACAATTATTCAGGTCTAACACTAATCCGGAAGGTAGATGTAGAGGTAGCGTGCCGATGGCGATCACATCGACTTTGGAACTGTTTCCCACGTGCATCGTCACCTCGTCCGTAGCCAGTGTCCGCTTAATCCGTAGTCCCTGTTTCGAGTTGCAAATATTAGCAACAGAACCAATATCAAATACCCAAGTGCTACTGTGAGCTCTGTTAAGGTACACATCAATAACATGTATATCACATATACGTTTGTTCACCTTGCCATCCTTCTTATTCGCCAAATACTTGGGGCGCTTACGCTTCCGACTGACCGATTGCTTGCGAGAAGCACTCGATCTCGTGCTTAGGTCCAGACTTGGGTTTCTTCTCTTGAGCAGCAACTTGTTTGTTGTTCTTCTTGAAGTTCCCCTTCTTCTTCCATTTGCCCTTTTTCTTGAAACTGGCGGTCTTATTGACCATCAACACTTGCTGCTCCTTCTTGATTTCTACCTCCACAGCCTTTAGCATTGCGAAGAGCTCGGGAATCGTCTAATCCATCCCTTGCATGTTATAGTTCATCACGAAGCTCTTGTAGCTTGGTGGCAGTGATTGAAGAATCCTGTCAATGACGCTATCATCCGGAAGATTAACTCCAAGTTGAATCAAGTGATTGTTATACCAAGACATTCTAAGTATATGCTCACCGATGTAACTATTCTCCTTCATCTTGCAAACAGAGAACTTATTGGAGACTTCGTATCTCTCAATCCGGGCATTTGCTTGAAATATTAACTTCAAATCCTGGAACATCTCCTATGCTCCATGACGTTCAAAACGTCGTTGAAGTCCCGGTTCTAAGCCGTAAAGCATGGCACACTGAACTATCGAGTAGTCATAAGCTTTTCTCTGCCAGACGTTCATAACATCTGGTGTTGCTCTCAAGAAGAGTTTGGCACCTAGCGGTGCTTCCAGGATGTAATTCTTCTGTGCAACAATGAGGATAATCCTCAAGTTAGGGACCCAGTCCATGTAATTGCTACCATCATCTTTCAACTTTGCTTTCTCAAGGAACGCATTAAAATTCAACGGAACAACAACATGAGTCATCTATCTACAACAAACATAGACATGCAAAATACTATCAGGTACTAAGTTCATGATAAATTTATGTTCAATTAATCATATTACTTAAGAACTCCCACTTAGATAGACATCCCTCTAATCATCTAAGTGATCACGTGATCCAAATCAACTAAACCATAACCGATCATCACGTGAAATGGAGTAGTTTTCAATGGTGAACATCACTATTTTGATCATATCTACTATATGATTCACGCTCGAACTTTCGGTCTCAGTGTTCCGAGGCCATATCTGCATATGCTAGGCTCGTCAAGTTTAACCTGAGTATTCTGCGTGTGCAAAACTGGCTTGCACCTGTTGTAGATGGACATAGAGCTTATCACACCCGATCATCACGTGGTGTCTGGGCACGACGAACTTTAGCAAATGTGCATACTCAGGGAGAACACTTTTATCTTGAAATTTAGTGAGAGATCATCTTATAATGCTACCGTCAATCAAAGCAAAATAAGATGCATAAAAGATAAACATCACATGCAATCAATATAAGTGATATGATATGGCCATCATCATCTTGTGCTTGTGATCTCCATCTTCGAAGCACCGTCATGATCACCATCATCATTGGCGCGACACCTTGATCTCCATCATAGCATCGTTGTCGTCTGGCCAACTATTGCTTCTACGACTATCGCTACTGCTTAGTGATAAAGTAAAGCATTACGTATGCATTGCATTGCATACAATAAAGCGACAACCATATGGCTCCTGCCAATTGCCAATAACTCGGTTACAAAAGATGATCATCTCATACAATAAAATATAGCATCATGCCTTGACCATATCACATCACAACATGCCCTGCAAAAACAGGTTAGACGTCCTCTACTTTGTTGTTGCAAGTTTTACGTGGCTGCTACGGGCTGAGCAAGAACCGTTCTTACCTACGCATCAAAACCAAACGATAGTTCTTCGAGTTAGTGATGTTTTAACCTTCTCAAGGACCGGGCGTAGCCACACTCGGTTCAACTAAAGTTGGAGAAACTGACACCCGCCAGCCACCTGTGTGCAAAGCACGTCGGTAGAACCAGTCTCGCGTAAGGGTACGTGTAATGTCGGTCCTGGCCGCTTCATCCAACAATACCGCCGAACCAAAGTGTGACATGCTGGTAAGCAATATGACTTGTATCGCCCACAACTCACTTGTGTTCTGCTCGTGCATATAACGTCAACGCATCAAACCTGGCTTGGATGCCACTGTTCGGGAACATAGTAATTTCAAAATTTTCCTAAGCACACGCAAGACCATGGTGATGCATAGCAACGAGAGGGCAGAGTGTGTTCACGTACCCTCATAGACCGAAAGCGAAAGCGTTAGCACAACGCGGTTGATGTAGTCGTATGTCTTCACGATCCAATCGATCAAGTACCAAACGCACGACACCTCCGTGTTCAGCACACGTTCAACTCGATGACGTCCCTCGAACTCCGATCCAGCCGAGCTTTGAGGGAGAGTTTCGTCAGCACGACAGCGTGGTGACGATGATGATGTTCTACCGAGGCAGGGCTTCGACTAAGCACCACTACGATATGACCGAGGTGGATTATGGTGGAGGGGGGTACCGCACACGGCTAAGAGATCCAAGGGATCAATTGTTGTGTCTCTAGGGGGTGCCTCCCTCCCCGTATATAAAGGAGTGGAGGAGGGGGAGGGGGCCAGCCACCCTTGGCGCGCCCCATGAGGAGTCCTACTCCCACCGGGAGTAGGACTCCCCCCTTCCATGTTGGATTAGGAGAGGAGATGGAAGAAGAGAGGGGGGGGAGGAAGGGGGGGGGCGCTGCCCCCCTCCTTGTCCAATTCGGACTTGGGGGGGGGGAGGGGCGCTCGGCTGCCCCTTGGCCGCCTCTCCTCTTCCACCACTTGGGCCCATGAGGCCCAATAACCTCCGGGGGGGTGAGGGAGTTCCGGACTAGGGGGTGTCCGGATAGCCGAACTATCATCATCGGTCGGACTCCAAGACTATGAAGATACAAGATTGAAGACTTCGTCCCGTGTCCGGATGGGACTTTCCTTGGCGTGGAAGGCAAGCTTGGCGATACGGATATGTAGATCTCCTACCATTGTAACCCGACTCTGTGTAACCCTAACCCTATCCCGGTGTCTATATAAACCAGAGGGTTTTAGTCCGTGGGACGAACAACAATCATACCATAGGCTAGCTTCTAGGGTTTAGCCTCTTTGATCTCGTGGTAGATCCACTCTTGTAACACACATCATCAATATTAATCTAGCAGGACGTAGGGTTTTACCTCCATCAAGAGGGCCTGGACCTGGGTAAAACATCGTGTCCCTTGTCTCCTGTTACCATCCGCCTAGACGCACAATTCGGGACCCCCTACCCGAGATCCGCCGGTTTTGACACCGACATTGGTGCTTTCATTGAGAGTTCCTGCGTAGCCGTCGCCCGATAGGCCGATGCCTCCTCCGATCATCAACAACGACGCGGTCCAGGTGAGACTTTTCTCCCGGACAGATCTTTGTGTTAAATCGGCTTTGCTGCATGCCAATTAAAGCTTGGCCATCCGGAAGCGGATCGAAGCTACGCCCGCCATCGTGTCAGATTTGGAATTTTATACTATACGGCTGATTTCCGCTGAGACTTTATCTTCGACGGATTCGAGCCGCGGCCAAGCGTGCCGCACTGTCTCGATGGGCACGATCTAGCTCTGCAGCCGAACAGTGCCCTGGAGGCCGCACCAATATCCGCTCCGGCCCTTAATCCGGAGCCGCCTTGGGGGCTACAATCTCTACGGCGATCGAGCCGAACACCATCCCTATCGTTTGCAAAGACTCCGACTCCAGGGAGCCGGACTCCTATCCGGACTCCGAACCCTCCGCGCCCTTGCCGGTCAAATCCGATTGGGCGCCCGTTATGGAGTTCACGGCCGCGGACATCTTTCAGCACTCGCCTTTTGGCGACATCCTGAATTCACTAAAGTCTCTCTCTTTATCCGGAGAGCCTGGCGGACTACGGTCAGAAGGTTGGGATACGATCGACGAAGAAATTCGACGCCCACCCACCACCCACTTGGTAGCCGCTGTCGGCGACCTAACCGACATGCTAGACTACGACTCCGAAGACATCGACGGTATGGGCGACGATGCGAGAGACAAGACCCAAAGGCTCAGTGGCACGCTGGAAGGCCACCTCATACGACATATACATGGTGGACATCCCAAAAGATGGGAACGGCAATGGAACAACGGAGGATGACCCTCCAAGAAGCAGCCCAAGCGCCGGCGTCAACAAGGCCGCTCTAAATCCCGCCACAAGAAGAATGAAGATTCCGCACCGGAGATAACAATGCAACCTTTGGACAACGCCGAAGACAATCCACTCCAAAGAAATCCATCGCGGGAGGATGAAGACGCCAGCCCTCAAGAGAGAGCGGCGAGAAGAAGAGGTAGAGGATTATATGCCTCCCTCCGAAGACGAAGCAAGCCTCGACGACAATGAATTAAATGCGTGCACGAGAATCCCGTCGAACAAGAGCGTTCTAGACGCGGGCTTATGGCCACGGCGAACAGCCTAAAGAAAAGCAAGAACAGCTTAGAGCTGATCGGGATCTGCTAGCCGACAGATGGACCGAAGTCCTCGCGGCGAAGAGCGATAGCTTCGAACGCCCCTCCAAAGCTACCCTAAACGCAAGCTGCTCCCCGATTAGAGGAGGAGGCTTACGAACCCGCATCACCGGGAGACAATACGGCTGACCGACAACCCCGTGGCGCGACAGAGAGGCCTCTAGGGCCCTTCACTAGAACCGTACCCGACATCGCTCAAAAAGCACACGGCCAAAGGGGAACGCTCCAGACCTGCGAGATATATTGGAGGACAAGGCAAGACAATCAAGATTGATCTATGGATCGCGTGGGCGCCCACGGCACGTGATGACAACCGTCGCGCGGACCTGATGAAGTCTGGCCGGGCGAACAAAACAGACCAAGCTCTTTTGGGCTCCGTCGTGATATCGCCTAGTACAGAGGCGCCACACCCACTATGCTTCACGTATTAAGTAATGGATCATCAAATCCCGAAGGGTTTAAACCCGTCAATATTGAATCCTATGATGGCACAACAGACCCGTGGTTTGGATCAAGACTATCTTCTTCACATCCACATGGCCCGCGGTGACGATCTTCACGCCATCAAATACCTCCCCCTCAAGCTTAAAGGACCAGCCCGGCATTGGCTCAACAGCTTGCCAGCAGAGTCAATTGGGAGCTGGGAGGACCTGGAAGCCGCATTCCTCGACAACTTCCAGGGCACTTATGTGCGACCACCAGACGCCGATGACCTAAGCCACATAATTCAGCAGCCAAACAAATCGGCCAGACAATTCTGGATACGGTTCTTAACCAAGAAAAACCAAATCGTCGACTGTCCGGATGCGGAGGCCCTCGTGGCCTTCAAGCATAACATCCGCGACGAGTGGCTTGCCCGGCACCTAGGACAGGAAAAGCCGAAATTCATGGCAGCCCTCACATCACTCATGACCCTCTTCACGGGTGAGGACAGGTGGCTAGCACGCAGCAACAACCTCGGCAAAATTCTGGCAACCGGACTTCAAGGACCAAAATGGCGAGCCACGTCGTAACAAAAACAAACGCCGCACTAACAGCGACAATATTGAGGATCTGACGGTCAATGCCGGATTCAAAGGCTCTAAACCCGTCGGCGGAAAAAGTCATTCAAACGAACTACTCGGGTCCGTCCAATTTGGACCGAATACTCGACCGCTTGTGCGGATACACGGCACTTCAAAGCCAGCTAACCACACCAACAGGGACTGTTGGGTATTCAAGCAGGCAGGCAAGTTAATTGCCGAAAACAATGACAAGGGGCTGCATAGCGATGACGAGGACGAGACCCAACCGTCGAACAATAGAGGACAGAAGGGTTCCCCCCCACAGGTGCGGACGGTGAACATGATATACGCAACCCACATACCCAAAAGGGAGCGGAAGCATGCACTCAGGGATGTCTACGCGATGGAGCCAGTTGCCCCGAAGTTCAATCCATGGTCCTCCTGCCCGATCACTTTTGATCAAGGACCACCCCACCAAAGATCCGCCACGGCGGAGTCGCCAGACCGGGTCCTAGACCCAATCGTCGATGGATTTCACCTAACCAGAGTCCTGATGGATTGGCGGCAACTGAACACTGCTTTACCGGGATACGGTCGCAAAATGGGCATAGACCCTCAAGGATTAAACCTACCAAAACGACCTTTAAAGGCGTCATACCAGTGTAGAAGCCAATTGTACAGGCTCAATTACACCGAAGTGGTCTTCGGATCCCCGGATAACTTCCGGCGAGGAGTTGATCTTCGACATAGTCCCGTTCCGCGCCGGCTATCATGCCTTGCTCGGACGCATCGCGTTTGCAAAGTTCAACGCGGTGCCGCACTACGCATACCTCAAGCTCAAGATGCCAGGCCCTCGAGGAGTCATTACGGTCAACGGAAACACTGAACGTTCCCTCCGCACGGAGGAACATACAGCGGCTCTCGCGGTAGAAGTGGAATGCAGCCTCTTAAGGCAATTATCGAATCCGGCCGTTAAGCGGCCGGACACAGCCAAGCGCGCCCGGAGTAACTTACAACAAGACCACAGCACGCCCGAAAGCATCGCCAGCGATGCGGCCCCAACCCCAGCCTCTGCGAACGTCAAAGAAGGTCCTTCGCGTACACCATTACGCTCAAGATACCATGGGCATGGGGAGGGGGCACGACCACAATACACCCAGATCAGCGGCTCAACCACACAAGGGGCTCTCAAGTGTGTCGTTCCTTTTCTTTTCTTTTACCTTTTACTTTTTAACCACAGACTCCGTTTGTCGAAGCCACTGTCCGTGCAGACTGCCGAACTCACGATGCAACAACCAGGGAAGGATAAAGGCTACAACGAATATACAGGTGGTCTCCATTACGAGCATTTTCATACACCAATCTGCAGCCTACCCTCGAAGGGACATGTTTAACAGTCTCCTACCTTGCTTATCGCACTATTTGTATCGCTTACGCATTCGTAGCAGCACTTATTGAATAAAACAATGCAGCACCTTTTGCTTATAATTGCATTTCTTTTTCATACATATGTTCATTCACGACATGTTGCATCCGTACACTTTGGTACGGCTAATATACACCGAGGGCTTATGTTTCCAGCGTTATGGTGTGATGAGTCCGAACACTTTCACAAGTGCGGCACCGAACTTATAGCACTATATGCATCGGCTCGAATCATGTCTTGGGTCAATAGTTGGGTTTGCCGGCTCCGTGTTTTGGTACCTTATGTTCCGTTATATCGGCTAAGGTAGCACCGGAGAACCATCGCGATTCCGCCCCGCTCGGCCGGGTTAACGCCTCAGTGGAGAAAGCTAAAACTGACCGTCATGATGAGGCGAGAGACCGGTCGCTGTTCGAGAGGTTTTTGCGAGTCCTTAAAGACTTATGCCGCTTAGAGCGAGGAGCCGGATACTGTCCGGCCAAGGCGTGGATAGCGCCCCAAATTCGGCCTTCCGAAGACTAGGGGCTTCACCGAAATTTAAAATTATAGAATTCTATGGCTAAGTGAGAGTGTTCAAGCATTATAAGTCTGGTTGCCTTGTTCGTTGTGTTGAGCGCCTCCCTAGATGGACCCAAAATGGGAACAAGAGCGCTCAAGTTTATCCGAACACCCCAAAGACTAGTGGCATGGGGGTGAAGCCGACGACTTGCCATCTCTCGATTTGATAAACAGCCGCATGTAAGGTAATATTTTAAATTAACAAGCGTTGCTTAGCGCATATGAACTAAGTTTTCAGCGCCGGGATAACAAAATGCGAGTCTACTCAAATATTACATCTTTGGAGCACTCACCCGCAATAGTGCCGCCCTTGACACACTCTTATAATACATCTCGGGCGTCACGATGCTCCTTGCCCTCTCACGGTGGCGGGTCCGTCACGAGCTTACAGGCATCCATATTGCCCCAGTGCACCTTTATGCGGGCAAGGCCCGACGGGCACCCTCGATACAAGCGGAATGCTTGATAACTTCAACCCACGGCACGCATCCACCACCGCCGCACCAGCTGAAGTAGCTCCCAGGCATGGCCTCCTTAGGCCACAGCCGAACTATGAGGCCCTTCATGGCCTGTTCGGCCGCCTTGTGGAGCTCGACCAGCTGCTTCAGCTGGTCGCTAAGGGGCACCGGATGTCCAGCCTCAGCATACTGAGACCAGAAGACCTTCTCCGTCGAGCTCCCCTCCTCGGCCCGGTAGAATGCGGCAGCATCAGACACGCTGCGAGGAAGCTCTGCGAACGCCTCGAGAGCTCCGGACCGGGTAAGCAACGGTGTAATTAACACTCACATGCTTACTCTCGCATGAAAAATGCCTTACCTGCTGCTATTTTCTTCACCGCTTCAATCTCCAGGAGGGCCTTGTAGGCTTCGGCCTTAGCGGTTTTGGCACTCTCAAGAGCCGTTGCAAGCTCAGACTCTCGAGTCTTCGAGTCACGCTCCAAGTTCTCATGTTTTTTTACGAGATCCTGGAGCTCTTGATGTACCTCCGCCACCCGCGCCTCCTGCTTCTCTCGCTCGGTGCGTTTCGCAGCCGCATTACGCTCGACCGCGACCACCGCCTCCTTCAGGGTCGCCACCTCGTTAGCGGCCCCTACAATACCCACGTTATCCTTGTCATTTTTCTTGCAACCAAATCCTTTTCTGTAAGGTACAATTTTCATAAGGTATTACTCACCTTCTTTTCCGGAGCTGCTTCTTGGCATGGCCGAGCTCGTTCTCGGACCGCTCGAGGTTTTTCTTCAAAGTATTGACCTCCTCGGTCTTGGCGGGCGGAGGTCAGCACTTTGCAATCCCATATTGACATATTTTTATGGCTCCTGCGTTTATCTTTCTAAAGATCCTCAGTCCGGCTTTTCTTTCCGAACACCGAACCGAGCATCAGGGGCTACTGTCTATGCGGTACCATTTTACATATATTGAAAGTCTTACCTCAAAGCCTGTTAGAAGGCTATTGTAGGCTTCGGTCAGCCTGCTCTTGGCGAGCTGAACCTTCTGAATCACCGCACTCATAACAATGCGGTGTTCCTCTTCGATGGAGGCGCCATTGGCGCCTCCGGCCAAGAATTATCCGGCACCTCCGGTTGGATGGAGGCAGCCGGCTTCGGTCTTGCCCTTCTTACGAAGGGGTCGCCCGCCGGACTCGGAGCAGTCACGGCCTCCGGCTGAGTCCGGTGCACAGTCGGAGGGTCCCCCTCTGGTGGGTCCTTTTCTCGATCCCACCTCGGCGTCGTCCAGCGGCACGGGGTGGAGGCAGTCGGAAGGAATCCATATCCGACGCACCCAAGGACCCGCCGATTTAAACGGGAAGATCATCCTTGGGCATCGCAAGGTTGTATGCGGCATTAGAAAAGACGTTATGTGGCGAAAACAAAAACCTTGAGGTTATTCGAGTCCGGATACTTACGATCTCGCCCGAGGCTTGGCCCTTGGGCCTTGATCTTCGTCGTTGTCCTTTGGCGCTGGCGGAGCAGTCCGAGGAAGAGTTTTTCCTTCTTGGACCCTTCGGCCTCCCTTGTTGGGGAGGCCTTCCTTCTTTCCTCCCGCCGGGGAGGCTTTCTTCTTCTCCCCTCACCTTGGTGGGAGGAGTCGGCCTCGGATTCATCATCCGATAGCACCTGAAAACGGAACTCTTCCGAGTCCCGTGGCCGTCTTCTTGGCCTTCTTCTCCGGCACCACGTGGGGTGCCGGAGCCAGCCCTCGTTAGGCGGGCGTCACTGGGTCCTTCCGGCAATGGGGCCGGACAGGTAATCCGTTCGCCTTCGCCAGCCATTCCTATCAAAGGCAAGGGAGTTTAGATCCCGCATAGAGCCAAACTATGGAAAACAAGTGGTGAAATCACTTAACTCATCATTTGGACCTTTGCGAGCGAATCCGCGATCTTGATGGCGGATCACGGGAGCTTGGCGCCCTTGAACAGCACCTTCCGGACATCTTCAGACGTAGTGACGAAGAGCCCGCCTGAGGTCCGTGCTGCGCCGGATCGAACTCCCAGATATTAAAGCCCCGTCATTGCACGGGAGAATCCGGCGGATGAGCATGACTGGACTATGTTGACAAGCTTGAGCTTCTTGTCCACCAGCTTGGATACGTGCTTGGAGTCCGGTCAGCTCCTCCGAATCCCCCCAAATTCGGCCACTCTCTTTCCAGGAGGAGAGACGTGTGGGAATACCTGATCTAAATTCGGGGGCCGCTGCCCAATCAGGGTCACGCGGCTCGGTGATGTAGAACCACCCCGATTGCCACCCCTTGATGGTTTCCACGAAAGTACCCTCCAGCCACGTAACGTGGGACATCCTGCCCACCATGGCGCCTCCGCACTCCGCTTAGCTGCCCTTCAAAACCTTCGGCTTGACACTGAAGGTCTTGAGCCACAAGCCGAAGTGGGGCTGGATGTAGAGGAATGCCTCGCACACGACGATAAACGCCTAGATGTTGAGATGAAATTCGGGGCCAGATCATGGAAATCTAGGCCGTAGTAGAACATGAGCCCCCGGACAAAGGGATGAAGCGGGAAGCCCAGTCCGCGGAGGAAATGGGGAAGAAATACTACCCTCTCATGGGGCCTGGGGTTGGGGGCGAGCTCTCCCTCGTCGGGGAGCCGATGCGCGATGTTGCTTTGGACAGATATCCGGCGTCCACGCAGCTTGGATCTGCCCCTCCGTGACGGAGGAGGCCATCCACTGCCTCCCGCTCCGGACATAGTTGGAGAAGGTTGAGGTGAGAAGTGCGGACTTGGGCGGCTGGAGCTCGAGTTCGCAGAGATGGATAAGCCAAGGAGGAAGAAGGCGCGGTAAAAGGGGTTGGATCCTTATCCCTTATATGGGCGGACAAAACATGTGTCCCCACCGCCCGGTAAAACTCGCTTATCTCCCAAGCGCCACAATCAATGGCACGGTTGGGTTACCCACGTCCGTATTGATGGGAATCCGGAATAAGGGGAACACGATCTCTGCCTCGACAAGACGTGCCAAGGAAACCGCCGCTAAACGCTACCGAGGTGGAACAGTAAAAACAATTTGAATAAAGGCTTGGTAGTGGTGCGACGTCACGCCACAAAATATGTCAGCAGATTGATCTTGTATAATATTATTCTCTCTACGGTGGTTTGTGGAATTTCTTTTTGCAGAGCCGGACACTATCCTGGTGTTCACAATTTTCTATAAATTATTCGGAGGAAGAACCCGCCTTGCAATGCCGAAGACAATATGCGCGCCGGACCCATCGTCATTGAAGCCTGATTCAGGGGCTACTGAGGGAGTTCCGGATTAAGGGGTGTCCGGATAGCCGAACTATCATCATCGGCCGGACTCCAAGACTATGAAGATACAAGATTGAAGACTTCGTCCCGTGTCCGGATGGGACTTTCCTTGGCGTGGAAGGCAAGCTTGGCGATACGGATATGTAGATCTCCTACCATTGTAACCAACTCTGTAACCCTAACCCTATCCGTGTCTATATAAACCGGAGGGTTTTAGTCCATAGGACGAACAACAATCATACCATAGGCTAGCTTCTAGGGTTTAGCCTCTTTGATCTCGTGGTAGATCCACTCTTGTAACACACATCATCAATATTAATCTAGCAGACGTAGGGTTTTACCTCCATCAAGAGGGCCCGAACCTGGGTAAAACATCGTGTCCCTTGTCTCCTGTTACCATCCGCCTAGACGCACAGTTCGGGACCCCCTACCCGAGATCCGCCGGTTTTGACACCGACAGGGGGGTTCCGAACCCCTGGTACTCCGATGTAACGCCCGGATAGTTATGCAACAGTGATCACCTCGGTTACTGTGCCAAACCTCTCTTTGATTCGAACCCGTTCTAAAACAAAAATCAAAACTAAAAAAAAGAAAGGAAAAACAAGAAAAGAGGGGGAGGGGAAAACCCCCCTTGGCCCATTCCCCCCCTCCCCACTTGGCCTCCCCCCTGGCCCATTCCCCCCCAGCCCGGCCCACGATGGCCACTTATTCCCTCACCCCATGGCAAACCCTAGCCGCCCACTCCTCTCCTCTCGCCTCTCCTCCCTTTTGATCTGGATCGGGCGGAGGAGGCCCCGATCAACCACCCACCCGCGCTCCCACCTGCCCGGCCCCCGCCCACCATGGCCCGGACCTTCCCTCCTCCACCTCCCCGACTCATGGCGCTCCCCTCCTCCTCCGTCGCCCCAGTGGCAGCCACGCCATGGCTCGGCCTCGCCCTCCCGTCGCCGGGCGCTTCCCGACCCTCCCGACGGTCTTCCCCGACCCCGTCGAGCCCGCCGCCTAGACCCGGCTCCCCACGTGAGGCTCCTCTTTCCCACCTTCCCGTCGGCAACCGCTCCGGCCGCTTGTGTGGCTCACCCCGGCTCCCTCTCACCCGCTCGTCATTGGCCCTTGTCCCGTCGCCCGGCTCGGGCGCCATGCTCCGTGGCGCCCCGTCCTTCCCCCCGGATCCGGCCAGGCCTAGGCCGCCCGGCCCGATGCCTCAGGCGCCCTGGATCGATCCCGATCCGGCCTACGAACGAGCCTGCCGTTGAACGCCCGCTACCCACTGCCGATTTGGCCTTGGGCACATCGAAGGGGCCCCACCCCAAAAACACGTTTTTAAATTAAAACAGAGATTAAAATGGAAATAAAATGAATTAAAGTAATTAACTAAATAATTAATTAATTAATTAATTAAGTAATTAATTAAACTAATTAATTCTGAATTAATTAACCCTAATCATTAATTAACTTAATTAAGTATTGTTAATTAAATCGATTAGGTTAATTAGCCATTAGTGAATGACATGCGGGACCCACTGTCAGGGTTGACTTAGTCAACCCTGTTGACTGATGATGTCGACTTGACATCATGCTGATGTCATAAATGCATATTCGAAATTAATTAAATAATTAATTAAAATTCCAGAATTTAATAAAATCTTTTATAAATCATATCTTTTAATCCGTAATCCGGATTAAAATAATTTCAACATGAAAGTTGCTCAGAACGACGAGACGAATCCGGATACACAGTCCTTCGTCCACCACACGTCTCTAACCTATCGAACCTGCAAACTTTCCTCTCCGGTTCATCTGTCTGACAGACGTCTCAACCGGATAACTTCCGGATGTTTTCCCCTAACCAAGACCCTTCTTACCACGTTAGGGCACGCCTAGCATCGCTTCTTGTCATGTCATGCATCGATATGCATCTGTTTACTGGTATTTACTGTTTCTTCCCCTCTTCTCTCCGGAGACCCCGAGACCGATCTTTGATGTGCTGTGATCGACTACGCCACCGACGACCCTCTCTCTTGCCAGAGCAACCGTGCAAGCCCCCTTTGATCATCCCGATATCGCCCATTCCATTCTCTCATGCTTGCATTAGATTTTGCTACTGTTATTGTTTGCTCCTATTACATTTGCATAGCCTGTTTATTGTAACCTCGCTATTGTTACCTACCGCTTATCCTAAACCGCTTAGTATAGGTTGGTTAGAGACCCATCGGTGACCCCCACCTTATCCTTGTTGCCCTGCTTCATCATTGAAGACCCGATCAACGGGATCGAAGACCAGGCCCGACACCGCACATCACTTCCCCTTAGTTGCTCGACACTACTAGGTTACTATCGAGTACCGAGGGTGAAACCTCTACAAGACTTCCGATATTAACCACAGTAGTATAGCTATCCGGTTGTGGTCATCGAGGGTGATTTCCTCTTTAACCACTTCCGATACGACTGTCGTGCAACCCCTCAAGTGTGGACCTCGAGGGTGAATCCTCTTATGTTCACCTTGATGACTACATTGAGTGGAATTCACCGGGGGTGATTCCTCGTGTTTTCCCGTTGATGTTTGGACTCACGGTTACTTGGACTTTTTACCCTTTGTTACTTGGAAAGACGGTCGACCACGAGGGGTACCAGCTGCGTGCTTAATTGCAGTGATGTGGAGACGGGTTGACCTGGAGGGTGCCCGCGAGATAATTACGAGGCGTGGCGGGCATTCCTAGCCCTTGCCGCAAGTCCTCGAGACGGGCAACGGGGTCACATCTTCGTGAGTCTCGCTTGTTACCGCTGCCCTAATCCACTACGATTTGGATATTTGATCCGAGGGCCTCGGCCCGATAGCACTAACCATCACGTGGGCTAAGTATGGGCGTTACTGCGTCGTATACATCAGCCGAAGCTTATTAGACGTCAATGACGGCGGGCGCGCCGGATTGGACTGGAACGCTGATGGGCTAGGTCTGCTTCCACAGACGCGTTATAGCGTCTTGCAGGAGTTCAGGGAGATGGCCCATGACCCCTGAGGGCATAGGTTTAGTCCGTGGCTGGCCTCTCTATTAAGCCTAGGTCGGGTTGCGGCGTATTGTTTGGCGAGGCCGGGCATGACCACTGGAAAGTGTGTCCGGCGGAGTTAAGCGGCGTGGTGGGTAAGTTGGTGCACCCTGCAGGGAAGAAAACATCTATCGATAGCCTGTCCCCACGGTAACGGACACTTGGAGTTGTATCCCATCGATACAACTAGAATTGGATACTTGAGATGAGACATGGATATGAGCAATGGATTGCGATGAGAACTGGATTGTGATGATAATCGGATAGTATGGTTTCTGGGATTTCTTTCTCGCAGGGAGTCGAGAAAGGATCTCTGGCTGAGGTTGATAACACTACTACTTTAAGTTATGTTACTCTACTCCCTCTTGTTTGCTGCAAGATGGTGGTTTCCAGAAGATGCTAGTCTTCGATAGGACTAGGCCTTCTCTCTATTCTGGCATTTCTGCAGCCCAATTCACATATACGGCCTTCCTTTGATAATGTTGCATATGTAGTGTAGCTCCTTGCTTGCGAGTACTTTGGATGAGTACTCACGGTTGCCTTGTTCCCCTTTTTCCCTATCTCTACTCGATTGCTGCAACTGACGATGGAGCCCGGGATCGAGCGCCACCGCCTATGACGACTACTACTCCGGAGGTGCCTACTACTACGTGCAGCCCGGCCACGGCGACCGGGGAGTGACCTAGGAGGATCCCGTGCAGAGGCCTGCTCCTCTTCGATCTGTATCCCAGTTTGTGCTAGCCATCTTATGGCACCTTGTTTAACTTATGTCCGTACTCAGATATTGTTGCTTCCGCTGACTTCGTCTATGATCGAAAGCACTTGTATTCGAGCCCTCGAGGCCCCCTGGCTTGTATTATGATGCTTGTATGACTTATTTTATTTGTAGAGTTGTGTTGTGATATCTTCCGTGAGTCCTTGATCTTGATCGTACACATTTGCGTGCATGATTAGTGTACGATTGAATCGAGGGCGTCACAAGTTGGTATCAGAGCCGACTGCCTGTAGGAATCCCCCTTCCACACTCCTTGGCCGAAGTCGAGTCTAGACATTGCGAAACTTTTACTAACTTGGCTGTGTGCCTTACGGGCCCACGTCGCCATCGGGTGGTATTAGGATCTTTTACTCCTCGACCTTTACTCTGGGGCTCTGAACTCTCTTCTACTCGGGTTAAACGATTTTACTAACTATCACTAGGATCCCGTGACCGCATTCACCCCGAAGATGGATATAGCCTTAGTTGTTTTTGGAATCGTATTTGAACAATTTCCACCCTGTCATTTGACTCCTTTGGAACGTCTTTGTTTTCAGATGGAACCCACGAGGCAGGTCGTGCGCCACACGACGGCCATTGGTGCCTCGGGATCACCTGCGGTGCTAGCCGAGATGATGACCTACCTGGGTTATCGCTGGCACCCCGAGTACACCGTCTATGAGGAGTACCAGGACTATAACCGAGGAAGCGATGCAGCCATCGTCCACCTCTACTCTCGAGTACGAGTCCACTCTTGTCGCACACTGCACATGGTGTTGGAGTGACTATCGATATGGCGATCCACGATGCTGCCTATGCCGCTCGACACGTCTTCGTGCGAGTATCGAGAGTTGGACACCTCCCCTTGAGCACATTGCTATCGCGTCGATGTTGGAGAGGAGGGTTACTACACCGCTGCCTACACCATCGTCACCAGAGAGCCCTTTCACCATCGTAACTTTGTTACGCATCGATGGGCTGGATCGAGCTAACCGAGCTCTTCGCCACGAGTTGTACATCACCCGTCAGCACCTCTACCGTGCTCTGACGCTGATGCACCCCTTTGTCCGTTCCGGAGAGCTGCCGCGTTCTGCGATCTACCCCGCCAGGACCGTGATGCCCCAGGGTGTCGGTTGGCCAGACGTGGGAGGCTACTCTCCCGCACTTGGCCCCTTTCTGCCACCTGGACGTCGGATTCAGCACCAGAGTATCCGCGGCCCCCAGGTCACTGACGTGGAGGACTATCCACTGCCGCACTACCGACTTTTCGGGCTCTGACTACCTCCGCGATCTTTGCGTGGGACTGATGTAGACTTGCTTGTTAGTGTTTGATGTATTCGCCGCGAGCCTGCGTGCCGCCTATGATGTAGTAGTCTATGTACTGGACTCTATGTATCGAACTCTATGCATGCTTCCTCTTGTAAGATATGCCAACTACTATGTAGTTCCCATCATGCTGCTTTCATTATGCGTGTTTCATCATGAATGGTTCTTGTCTCTTGCTTATCTTCTCAAATGCTGAACTACCCCTGTTATATAATAGCAGGATGGTTAGGCCAATTCGTGGTCGTGGTGCCAACCTTCCACCACCGCTTTGAGTACATGGCTGGTATGATCCAACAGCTCGAGATGAATCGCCGGTTCATGGAGAACATGATGGCTCAGTTCCCCGCCCCAATATGCACCAAAGACCCAAAGCGGGACAACTCTGCGAGGATTTCATACGCTGAACCCCGGCGTGTACCGCAGCTCAACTCAGCCCACGGATGTCGATGGTAGCTCCGTGACATCACCTATGAGATGGAGTCTGCTGATGTAGCCCTGCCACTATGTCACTTTTGCTTCCTTCTTCTGAAGGGACCCGCAGCTCAATGGTGGGACAGCCATCGTCGTACTCTGCCAGCGGTTGGAACACTCAACACTGGCGGACTTCCGGGCTGCCTTCCGTGCCGCTTCATCCCTCAAGGGGTCATGGACCGGAAGAAGCGTGAGTTCCGCAACCTCACCCAAGGCAACAAGACTGTTGAAGCCTATCGTGAGAGTTCTTGGACTTGTCTCGCTATCTTAAGAGGATATTGCAACCGATGCACTTGCAGACGGGAGAAGTTCCGTGGCGGACTTCAAGTCGACATCAAGCTCGCACTTCTAGTGCACGACTTTGCTGATTTCGCCACCTTGGTGAACAAAGCTATCAATGTCGAAACTGGTGCAGGAATACGAGCTCTAACAGCGCAACTGCGTGACACGGGCTCATCTTGGGCCCGTCCTCGCAGAAGCGCAAGATATGGATTCCCAACAGCATGTACCACCGAATGCACCTGCTTCAAAGCAGAGCTATGCTACACCTAAATGCGCCTACAACTAAGCGGTGGCTTCCAGCTCCACCACCCCAAGCTCCTGTTCCCACTCCCAATAATGGCTTATGCTTCAGGTGCGGACAGCCAGGGCACCGTGCTAGAGAATGCAACCAGAACCAGAATCAACTGGCCCTTCCAGCAGCTGGCCGTGGAAACAACCAGAACCGCAACAACACTGGCAAGTCTTATGGGCAAGCTCAGGCCAACCACGTTGATCTGAACGAAGCTCAAGACCAGCCTCTTGTGATGGGTACACTCCTCGTAAATTCAAGACCGCATCTGTTTTATTCGATTCAGAGCATCGCATTCATTCATGTCTCAAGACTTTGCATACAAGCACGGCGTTAAGTGTGAAGGGATGAACTCTTGATAGTGGTAAAAACCCCATTGGGACAATGTCAAACCTCCATGGTTGGCGCCGGCGTCCCGTGGAAATCGAAGGGCTGGAATTCTACGCCTCCCCCATTATCCTCAAGGCGTCTAACATCGACCTCATTTTGGGGATGGATTGGTTGAAGGCGCATCAAGCGTCAATCGTTTTGCGCCACTAAGACCGTCCATCTATCGCACCCTTCCGATGAAATCGTAGCTTCTAGCGCTCGTCTGGTTCAAGATGCCGAGGCAAGGCTCTATCTGTTGAATGCATTGAACGCCGCACCCTCGAGGGAATTGAAAACATTCACTGTCGTTTGCGATTTCCAAGACGTCTTTCTGAAGAACTTCCGAGATTCCCTGCTAGAGCTGTCGAATTCGCCATCGACTTAAAACCGTGCACCACTCCTATAGCCAAGCGTCCCTACAAGATGCCGCCGCATGAACTCCTTGAGCTAAAGGAGGAAATCGACAAATATCTTCAAAGCGGTTTCATTCGCCCCAGTTGCTCACCTTGGGGAGCACCTTCTCTCTTTGTCAAGAAGAAGGATGGGACAAACCGATTGGTCCAAGACTACCGTCCTATAAATCAAGCTACCATTCAAAATAAGTATCCTCTTCCTCGGATCAATGATCTTTATGATCAATTGGCTGGTTCGTCAGTGTTCTCGAAACTCGACTTGAGGTTGGGTTACCACCAGATCCGTGTTCGTGAGGAGGATATCCCCAAGACCGCATTCGTGACTCGTTATGGTTCATACGAGTACACCGTCATGTCCTTCGGCTTAACCAATGCTCCAGCCACCTTCTCTCGCCTGATGAACTATATATTCATGGATTACCTCGACAAGTTAAATGGTGGTTTATCTGGATGATATCCTGATCTATTCCAAGAATGAAGAAGAACATGCGGAACATCTTCGTCTTGTCTTTGGAAAAGCTACGAGAGCATCAACTCTATGCCAAGTTCTCCAAGTGTGAATTACGGCTTCCGAGTAACCTACCTTGGACATGTCATCTCTAAGGATGGTATTGCCGTCAACCTGAGCGAGTTCAGGCTATTCTCGATTGGACTCCTCCGAAGAGCGTTAAGCGGTCGGAAGTTTTCTCGGTCTACTTGACTATTGCCGTCGATTAAATCGAGAACTTCTCCAAGATTGCCAGACCTCGACTAACTTTGTTGCATAAAGGCGTCAAATTCCAATGGGCGAGATAAGTGTCGGGAAAGTTTCCGGGCACTCAAGGACAAGTTAACTTCTGCCCGGTGCTAGCTCCTCCACGATACTAAGAAGGACTTCGTCATTTATCGCGACGCTTCTCGTCAAGGATTAGGCGGTGTCCTAATGCAAGAGCGCAAAGTGGTTGCTTATGCCTCTCGACAGTTCGCCCCCACGAGGAGAACTACCCGAGTTCACGACCTCGAACTTGCTCTTTGTCATTCATGCGCTTAAAGCGATGGCGACATTACCTTCTCGGTAATCGTTGCGAGATCTACATGACCACCAAAGTCTGAAGTATCTGTTTACTCAGCCGGACCTGAACCTCCGTCGGCCAGAGATGGATGGAGGCTGTTGCAGAACTTTGATTTGGGTATTTCCTATACGCCCGAGCAAGGCTAATGTAATGGCTGATGCCTTGAGCCGCATAAGTCTTCTTGCAACCACCTTCGTGTTCACCAAGTTCAGCCCCACTTGTTGAAGAATTCAGAAAAGCTGAACCTCCATATTGTTCCTCGGTTTTTCGCTCCCCTCCTCCGAGTTCCGCAAGATGAATCTCCGTGTTGTTCTCCGAGGTTCCCTCTATACCTGGCTGTTGAACCCGATCTCGTGGGCACCATAAAGACAATGCAGGATTTGACTCTGAAGTCTACAAGATTAAACAAGACATCAAAAAAGGAAATCCCTCATCCTTCACTATTGCTGATGATGGCGCCTTGTACTTTAAAGGCCGCCTAGTGGTGCCCTGTAAGAAGGAAAATCTGAATATGACTCAGAAGGTTATGAAAGAAGCTCATGATACGCCTCTATGTATCCATCCTGGCAGTACAAAGATGTATCAAGACATTAAATCGCCGAGATTACGGTGGTCTAATATGAAGCAAGACATTGCTCGCTATGTTTACGAGTGTGACGTTTGCCGTCGTATCAAAGCAGAACCTCAAAGGCCTGCTGGAACTCTGCAACCTATCTCTATTCCCGAATGGAAATGGGACCATGTGGAAATGGACTTCGTCACTGGATTTCCCAAATTGCAGAAAGGTAATGATGCTATTCTTGTCGTCATTGACCGTCTTTCTAAAGTTGCACATTTTCTGGCGGTCAAAGAAACGATCACTGCTAGCCAGCTTGCAACGCTCTATATGTCCAGAATTGTTTCACTTCACGGTATTCCACTGGGTATCAGTTCGGCCCGTGGCAGTGTATTCACTTCAAGATTACGGGCTAGTTTTCAAGAAGCTATGGGGACTCATTTATCTTTCAAGATCGCGTTTCATCCGCAGTCTCAAGGGCAAGTTGAACGTGTCAACCAAATTCTCAAGACATGCTTCGAGCTTGTGTCGTTCATTCGGCAAGAAATGGGAGGAATCTCTCCGTATGCTGAGTTCTCTTATAATAATAGCTTTCAAGCTAGTCTCAAGATGGCCCCCTTGAAGTGTTATATGGACGAAAGTGCGAACCCCTCCGAACTGGTCAGAAGCGGGAACGCCCACTCTTGGTCCGGATATTATCCAACATGCCGAAGAACAAGTCCGCATTATTCGCGAGAATCTCAAGACTGCTCGATCGGCGTCAAAAGAGTAATTATGACCGTCATCACAAAGACATGGTCTATCAACTTTGGCGAAAAGGCCTATCTTCGCGTTACACCAATGAAGGGTGCTCACCGCCGGGATCAAGGGCAAGCTAAGCGCCTCGCTATATTGGCCCTTTCACTATTCTCGAAAGGCGTGGAAAAGTGGCATATCAAGCTGGAGCTTCCGTCGAACCTTTCTCGGGTTCACGATGTGTTCCACGTGTCCCAACTCCGACGCTGCTTCAAGGACCCAATCCGGCGATGGACCATGAAGTGCTCGAATTGCAACAGGACCTCTCCTATAAAGAGCATCCGGTCCGCATTCTCGACCAAGCTGAACGCCGCACACGTCAGAAGGCGATCAAATTCCTCAAAGTCCAGTGGTCGAATCACTCTGAAGACGAAGCCACCTGGGAACGCGAGGATCGTCTACGAGATGAATATCCCGCTCTCTTTCCTTCTACCTCCTAAATCTCGGGACGAGATTTCTTGTAGTGGAGGAGATTTGTAACGCCCGGATAGTTATGCAACAGTGATCACCTCGGTTACTGTGCCAAACCTCTCTTTGATTCGAACCCGTTCTAAAACTAAAATCTAAAATAAACAAAAGAAATGATAAAAAAGAAAAGAGGGGAGGAAAACCCCTTGGCCCATTCCCCCCCTCCCCACTTGGCCTCCCCCCTGGCCCATTCCCCCCCCCCCTGGCCCGGCCCACAGTCGGCCACTTATTCCCCTCACCCCCCCGCGGCAAACCCTAGCCGCCCCACTCCTCTCCTCTCGCCCCTCTCCTCCCGCACCCGATCTGGATCGGGGCGGAGGAGGCCCCGACCGAACCACCCCCCCCACCTCCCATTCGCTGCCCCCGCCACCACCGCGGTCCCGGACCTTCCCTCCTCCACCTCCCGACTCATGGCGCTCCCCTCCTCCCCTCAAGTCGCCCCAGTGGCGGAGCCACCTCCTTGGCTCGGCCTCGCCCTCCCGTCGCCCGGGCGCTTCCCCGACCCCTCCCAGCGGTCTTCCCGACCCCGTCGAGCCGCCGCCTAGACCCGGCTCCCCTGTGAGGCTCCCTCTTTCCCCTTCCCCGTCGGCGCTCGGCCACACAGCCAGTGGAACCACCCCGGCTCCCTCTCACCCCGCTCGTCGCCGTGGCCCGCCGTCCGTCGGGCTCGGCCCATGATCACAAGACCGGCGCCTTCCCCTTCCCCCCGGATCCGGCCAGTGGCCTAGCAGCGCCGGCCCGTGCCTCGGGCGCCCTGGATCGATCGATCCGCCCTGAACGAGCCTGTTAAACGCCCGCTACCCACTGCCGATTTGGCCTTGGGCCAGCAGCGAGAGGCCCCACCCCCCAAAAACACGTTTTTAAATTAAAACAGAGATTAAAATGGAAATAAAAATGAATTAAAGTAATTAACTAAATAATTAATTAATTAATTAATTAAGTAATTAATTAAACTAATTAATTCTGAATTAATTAACCCTAATCATTAATTAACTTAATTAAGTATTGTTAATTAAATCTGATTAGGTTAATTAGCCATTAGTGAATGACATGCGGGACCCACACAGCCGGGGTTGACTTAGTCAACCCTGTTGACCGATGATGTCGACTTGACATCATGCCGATGTCATAAATGCATATTCGAAATTAATTAAATAATTAATTAAAATTCCGTAATTTAATAAAATCTTTTATAAATCATATCTTTTAATCCGTAATCCGGATTAAAATAATTTCAACATGAAAGTTGCTCGTAACGCATTTAGACGAATCCGGATACACAGTCCTTCGTCCACCACACGTCTCTAACCTATCGAACCTGCAAACTTTCCTCTCCGGTTCATCTGTCTGACAGACGTCCGGAACCGGGATAACTTCCCGGATGTTTTCCCCCCTAACCAGTACCCTTCTTACCACGTTAGGGCACGCCTAGCATCGCTTCTTGTCATGTCATGCATCGATATGCATCTGTTTACCTGGTATTTACTGTTTCTTCCCCCTCTTCTCTCCGGTAGACCCCGAGACCGATGCTGATGTGCCTGTGATCGACTACGTCACCGACGACCCCTCTCTCTTGCCAGAGCAACCAGGCAAGCCCCCCTTTTGATCATCCCGATATCGCCCATTCCATTCTCTCATGCTTGCATTAGATTTTGCTACTCTTTATTATTGTTTGCTCCTATTCATTTGCATAGCCTGTTTATTGTAACCTGCTATTGTTACCTACACCTTATCCTAAACTGCTTAGTATAGGTTGGTTAGAGACCCATCGGTGACCCCCACCTTATCCTTGTTGCCCTGCTTCATCATTGAAGACCCGATCAACGGGATCGAAGACCAGGCCCGACACCGCACATCACTTCCCCTTAGTTGCTCGACACTACTAGGTTACTATCGAGTACCGAGGGTGAAACCTCTACGACTTCCGATATTAACCTGTAGTATAGCTATCCGGTTGTGGTCATCGAGGCGATTTCCTCTTTAACCACTTCCGACACGACTGTCGTGCAACCCCTCAAGTGTGGACCTCGAGGGTGAATCCTCTTATGTTCACCTTGATGACTACATTGAGTGGAATTCACCGGGGTGATTCCTCGTGTTTTCCTTGATGTTTGGACTCACGGTTACTTGGACTTTTTACCATCGTTATTTGGAAAGACGGGTCGACCACGAGGGTACCAAGCGTGCTTAATTGCGAGTGATGTGGAGACGGGTTGACCTGGAGGGTGCCCAGAGATAATTACGAGGCGTGGCGGGCATTCCTAGCCCTTGCCGCAAGTCCTCGAGGCAGAGCAACGGGTCACATCTTTCGTGAGTCTCGCTTGTTACCGCGTTCCTAATCCACTACGATTTGGATATTTGATCCGAGGGGCCTCGCCCGATAGCACTAACCATCACGTGGGCTAAGTATGGGCGTTCTCGTCGTATACATCAGCGAAGCTTATTAGACGTCAATGACGGGCGGGCGCTACCGGATTGGACTGAACGCCTGATGGGCTAGGTCTGCTTCCGGCCAGACGTGCATAGCGTGCAGGAGTTCGGGAGATGGCCCATGACCCCACAGGGGCATAGGTTTAGTCCGTGGGCTGGCCTCTCTATTAAGCCTAGGTCGGGTTGCGGCGTATTGTTTGGCCGAGGCGGGCATGACCCTGGAAAGTGTGTCCGGCGGAGTTAAGCGGCGTGGTGGGTAAGTTGGTGCACCCTGCGGGGAAGAAAACATCTATCGATAGCCTGTCCTCTGATAACGGACACTTGGAGTTGTATCCCGATCGATACAACTAGAATTGGATACTTGAGATGAGACATGGATATGAGCAATGGATTGCGATGAGAACTGGATTGTGATGATAATCGGATAGTATGGCTCGGGATTTCTTTCTCGCAGGGAGTCGAGAAAGGATCTCTGGCGAGGTTGATAACACTACTACTTTAAGTTATGTTACTCTACTCCCTCTTGTTTGTCTGCAAGATGGTGGTTTCAAGATGCTAGTCTTCGATAGGACTAGGCCTTCTCTCTATTCTGGCATTTCTGCAGCCCAATTCACATATACGGCCTTCCTTTGATAATGTTGCATATGTAGTGTAGCTCCTTGCTTGCGAGTACTTTGGATGAGTACTCACGGTTGCCTTGTTCCCCCTTTTTCCCCTATCTCTACTCGATTGCTGCAACTGCACGATGGAGCCTGGGATCCAGACGCCACCGCCTATGACGACTACTACTCCGGAGGTGCCTACTACTACGCAGGCAGCTCACGACGACGACTGTGGAGTGACCTAGGAGGATCCTGTGCGGGAGGCCTGCTCCTCTTCGATCAGATCCCAGTTTGTGCTAGCCATCTTATGGCACCTTGTTTAACTTATGTCTGTACTCAGATATTGTTGCTTCCACGACTCGTCTATGATCGAAAGCACTTGTATTCGAGCCCTCGAGGCCCCTGGCTTGTATTATGATGCTTGTATGACTTATTTTATTTGTAGAGTTGTGTTGTGATATCTTCCCGTGAGTCCTTGATCTTGATCGTACACATTTGCGTGCATGATTAGTGTACGATTGAATCGAGGGCGTCACATCCGATCTACATCCGATAACCCCCGGAACCATTCTGGTGTCTGAATATAGTCGTCCAATATATCAATTCATGTCTCGACCATTTCGAGACTCCTCGTCATGTCCGTGATCACATCCGGGACTCCGAACTACCTTCGGTACATGAAAACACATAAACTCATAATATAACCGTCATCGAACTTTAAGCGTGCGGACCCTACGGGTTCGAGAACTATGTAGACATTATCGAGACACGTCTCCGGTCAATAACCAATAGCGGAACCTGGATGCTCATATTGGCTCCCACATATTCTACGAATATCTTTATCGGTCAAACCGCATAACAACATACGTTGTTCCCTTTGTCATCGGTATGTTACTTGCCTGAGATTTGATCGTCGGTATCTCAATACCTAGTTCAATCTCGTTATCGGCAAGTCTCTTTACTCGTTCCGTAATACATCATCCCGCAACTAACTCATTAGTTGCAATGCTTGCAAGGCTTATAGTGATGTGCATTACCGAGTGGGCCAGAGATACCTCTCCGACAATCGGAGCGACAAATCCTAATCTCAAAATACGCCAACCCAACAAGTACCTTCGAGACACCAGAGAGCACCTTTATAATCACCCAGTTACTTTGTGACGCTTTGGTAACACACAAAGTGTTCCTCCCAGATACGGGAGTTGCATAATCTCATAGTCATAGGAACATGTATAAGTCATGAAGAAAGCAATAGCAACATACTAAACGATCAAGTGCTAAGCTAACGGAATGGGTCAAGTCAATCACATCATTCTCCTAATGATGTGATCCGTTAATCAAATGACAACTCATGTCTATGGTTAGGAAACATAACTATCTTTGATTAACGAGCTAGTCAAGTAGAGGCATACTAGTGACACTGCTTATCTATGTATTCACACATGTATTATGTTTCCGGTTAATAAAATTCTAGCATGAATAATAAACATTTATCATGATATAAGGAAATAAATAATAACTTTAGTATTGTCTCTAGGGCATATTTCCTTCAGATGCCGGAACACAACAACGAGAAAAAGGAACAAAACCGGGTAGCGAGGATTTCGGTATAATGAGCATGTGTTGACTCAAGAGGATAACGATGCATCTCGGGTTTTGTAAAGTATCACAAAGGGAACAACACGTGATGACCGAAGGTTCACTCGAATATCATTCGTGTGCTCATAAGGATCGATATGGACGTCCATGGTTCCACTATCGATCATTGAACAAATGGGTTTCGTTCATGTCTATGAGTTACCGAACCTACGGGGTCACAAGCTTAAGGCAATCACGATCTGCTGAGTGTTAGTAGGATGGGAGTGATTAGAATATATTTCTGGAATTCTTTCATTAATATTCGGTATAGTTCCGAGAGGTCACGGAAGCACTTCGGGCCATCGAAAGGGATTCGGTGAATATCGGGTAATACTGGGTATCACCGATAAATATATATAGGTGCAAAATGTTTCCTATGGTGTTAAGTTATATATATAATTGTCTAAAAGTATTTAGAACAATTTTATATTTAATTTAATATCAACGCATCTTAAAAGGCCAAGAGGTGGAAGGCAACTTCGGCCATTGCTACTTCTTGAGCTTGAGTTGGTCTTTCCCTTGAAGAGGAAAGGGTGATGCAACACAGCAGAGATCTGGCCTGTTAATTGTTCGCCGAATATTTGGGCCCAATTACGGCCCAGTCACATTTCAGCCTGTTAGAGGCCCGATGTAGACATGGGCCCATTTCAGCCAGGTGTGTCTTTCGTCCTGGGAATGGCCCGTGCTGCCCATGGGCCATATATGGTCTGACGCGACATCCAGCCCTCTAACGGCTCGTGATAAAGGTGGCAACAGTTCAGCCCAATGTGACTTTGGGCCTATTAAAGGCCCATCGTATAATTCGGCCCGCTGATGCCCGCACTAAGCTTTCGGCCTCTTAAAGGCCCATGATATCAGTGGGCCAACTAAGGCCCAAGATATGTTTCGGCCTGGTAATGGCCCGTCATATAACTGGGCCAAAAAAAGGCCCGGTCTACATTTCAGCCCGCTGAAGGCCCATCGACGACTAGTGAAAATTGAGGCCCAACTTGCATTTCGGCTCCTAAAGGCCCATGGATTCTTCTGGGCCATAACAGGCCAGCAGAATATTCAGTGTGTTAATGGCCCAAAGCTACATGGGCCCAACTAAGCATTGGGTCCACTAAAGGCCCAACTAAACTTTGGGTCGAATATAGGCTCGTGTAATTTGTGGGCCCGATGCAAAGTGTGAAGGTCCCAATGACCTTTCAGGCCCAAGAAAGTTGCAGGCTGGCCCAATTGTGGCCTGCTAAAAAGCAAGCTCGTTAGAGGAGGATGTTTCGGCCCGGTCGACTACATCAAATTTTTTTTCAGATAGCGAATGATGGCAGTAACTAGTAGGAATTAAGAACAAACCTACTCTATACAATAAAGAAATGATGGCATAGTAACTTAGAATAAACCTACACTATACAATAAAGGATTTATGGTATATTACATCCACTGGGCATCGAAGTTCACCACCAGTGATCATAAAGTGCAACGAAGAAGCAGATTACAAAAACTGGGCACCATTGCAGCTTAACAAAATAATACTGAACCAAGACCAGTTCGAAGATAGTTCAAGAAAGGTTAACCTTGTGTGGGAATTGCTGCACAAGCTACTGAGCAAGGCTATGAGGCCGGCCTAGCATGTCGGTCATAGCTTCCAGGTGTAGCTGTTTAGCAATGAGGTTCTCATTGGTGTTCTCCGCAATCTTTCTTAGAGATAGGACTTCAAGTCGAAGTTGGGTTGCAGAATGCCTTTCTGCTAGAACTTAGGACTAAAGAAGTTGAATTGATTCAGACGGCAAATTATGTGAGCTTGTCTGACTGCTAATCCCAAGTAACTTGAACACTGCATCAAGACAAGACTTTGGGGTTGTCTCGCTATCTTTAAGATGTTTTGCCTTCTTTGCTGCAATATATGTTGGGTTTGTCTCACAGCCTTCAGCAGACTTGTGCATGCCATCAGGCATATTACCCTAAAACAAGCAGAGAGATGACATGTTTTGCATGTGTATAAACAAAGATGATAATTGTGCTGTCAATTCCATCCAATTTCAAATTAGAAATAAAGAGTAAGTTCAAAATATCAATAGCATAATTTGGCATTGTTCGTAATGCGGAAGCTTCACCACACTCTTTGGATTACCATGTCAACATAACAAGCATAGATGAAGGGCAAAGACAATCATTATATCTATTTTGGTTAATGTGCATGGCATGTTGTTCATATCATCAGCCAGATCAGTAAGATAAAACAGGAGATGACAAGGTGCAAACATGGGCTGCTTCACCACACATTGGATTATAGATCCACAAAAACAAGCATACATATAGGGAGCATTGAGTTATGTGCATGGTATGACTAAGGAATTTGGTTTTACAAGTAAAACTTGGAACTTACGGTTGTTGCGAACATGCATTTTGATAGAAACAACAAACTAAACATTAGTTAACGATAGGGAGTATGAGCAAATTAAACATCAGTTGAGGATAAAGGCTTTAGAAGGGCTGACTTACATTAACAGTTAACACCGGCTTTATAATGCCCTTCTCCATGTCAAGGGAAGGATAACTCAAGAATTTCAAGATGTAATCTTCTTCATAAGCATTGCCTGTACTCTACATTTTGTAGAGAGTAATTATAGATATGATAATACCGAAGGGATAGAGGATAATGAAGATAAGATGTAGATTGATGCTACATAATCAACTACCTATCCTCGAAGTACAAGCGTTCATAAAGAATAAGAGCAATGGGCTACACTTCTCAAGACCGGCATTGTCTGTGTATTCAACTTTTTGGTAAGATTGAATATAGATTTGATATTTTTTAGTAAATGGTGGGCGAGGGAGATAAGATGCAGAATGCTACACAATGAACCAATCCCTCTTCCCATAATATAAGAGTGTTTTGAACACTGGTATACTATACAAAATGTTCTTATATTATGGGACGGAGGGAGTAGCTATTAATGTAAGTACAAAGGATAGACGGCGTTCAGTCCTTACAAGAGGACTGTAGAGCTAAACCTCTTCAAAAGCATTGGGTTGATTCTAAATTTATGTAAGAGTCCATAAGGATCTTATAATGTCAACCAAATGGATGATAATGAGGCTAACATGTGCAGTGATGCTACATAATCAACCAGCTATGAAAGTAAGTATGGTCATATAGGGCAAGAGGTACTCACAAGAGCAATGCAGTGTGAAGTATAGTTGCGAGATTATGTGGTCCCTTGAGAATGAATGTTCTTCTGCAAACATTTTTCATACAAGTGAGACGTTAAGGCACATGCAGAAATGTAGTTCAAATTGTGATGTGATATCATAGACAGTACCTTACGCTGCAGACGAGACCAATGTGTAACAAGATTATTCCAGTCACTGTGTGATAAATGTAGCACCAGAGACTTTACAGAAATTTATTTTAGAGGCTTGCCATCTAAGTGCGCTTGCCTCAGGTAGGAACGATACTTCATCAACGAGTGCTTGAAAAGCGCAACCAACCCTTGCTCGTCTTGACAATCCAGTTTGGTCCTCGCCTATTTAAAAGAATGAAATCTTGTGTCTTCTGTCAGCAGGAACATATGCAGTAATTACCTTGAATAACATTAGTAATTACTTACGAGTAAGTTGCGGAGGAAGACTAGAAATTGTTCCTGTCTGCGGTATAATCTTTCCATGAAGAAAAGATGCGCACAAAGTTCCTAACAACAATATAAACTTCGTCTTCTAAACTGGGATGAAATGGAATAGGGGTCCTATTTGCTACAATTGGGGCTCTCTCTCGTTCGAAAAGAGATTTGTCAACTAGATTTGGTGTACTCTTTGCTGGAATGGGGGTTTTGCGTCGTAGAGCTAGTGCTATGTCAACTGGCATCATCATATTGTTTGCTGCAGTTGGGGTCTGCTGAGTTGGGGCATCAGAGATGACCAGTGTAGTAGGGCTAGAGTCTGCTAGAGTCGGGGTCGTGTTTTGTGGGTCAGGTGATATTGCAACTACACCTAATGGGCTATTTGATTTAGTAGGTGTCACTACCTTTTCCAAATAATTTGCTCGTGCTCCTTCATGATCAGCAATCGCCCTCTTCCTTTTGAACGTCTGATACACAAGAACAACATTTGAATGGATAAATATGTTATGATGACAGATGGAATATGTACTGAAAATGGATAGGCATGGCGTATTCACATACACGATGTGTAAACTAAGCTAATGGCTCTACAACAAAGTAGAAGCAATGCAAAGCATCAGTTGCAAGATATGTGCGACCAATATAACCTTGGAAAGTTAGAGCAACCACCTTGATGGGTGAATAAGATAGAGCATCCACCTCTGACTCCTCCAGTAGGGAGCTACATTGACTTAGGTCTCACTCTAGCTCAGAATCATTGTTAGGATCATATTCTAAGCATGAATCTATAGGTGGAAAGCATTTGCATTGCATTGCATCCAGACTTGATTTCAGTCCCTTAATGCCAAGTTTGACAGCCATGGCATTATTGTGCTTTATTATTTTCATGCGCGCAAGCTCATAATGATTATGATGTTGTTCGGTATCTGAGATTCATGAAAACATAAAAAGTAGTCAGATTATCTAAGGAATTCATTGCGGATTCAACTCGAAGAGTGTCTCCCTATAAGCAAACCCCTGCATATGCAAAGTTCACCCCCCAACCGTGCTGACCAGACCACACACACAAATACAAACCTCTTATGTCTCTATAACATGCAGACACCCATTTCAAAACTGAAGTAGGAAAATTAGAATCATATCAAATTCGTACTTGAACAAATAAACTAAGGAATTATGAGTGGCATAATGTTTAGCTTCAAGGGTGGAGTGCTGGTAGTGTGACACAAAGCAAGTAGGCAGATTGTATTCCATGTAAAAGATTGTAGTCTATGTAAAAGGTGGAAATGACACTTTCTTTCTATACAATGCAATGTTCGTTGCCCACACATGTTGGACGAGATCACACAGAGAAATACTATTCACTCATGTCTGTGGTACCAGTATTTTGAAACAGGGTGGTCCACCCTAAAAGAATATTGACAACAAATACGACAAGGCAAGCATAGATGTAGTGAATCAATCATTACTTGTGAGCTTACTAGGACAAGTATGCCAAATTGTAACTGAAGTAAGAGACTGTCCAAAATCTGAATCAAGAAGTTGGTCTAGTACTTATTGTTTTCAACTAATCGATGTGAATAATTGGATATCATATCGAATGCGTAAGAAAGACAAGTAAAATTGTCAACAAACCTGGCCTGCAGTAGTAATCTGGCTCAATGTCATTACGACCAACAATCCAAAACGATTAGTGTCTGTTCCTAGGGCCGAAATTTTGAAACCCTGTGAACTTTACAGGTACTAAAGATTACTGAAATACATCTGAACCATTAAGTGTAGGTAGCACTAAGTACACAACAAACCCTAATGATAGTCCTACCTAATGAGTAATGAATCAATTAGAAAATGGGTGATGAGGAGTGGCTGCTGAGTGTTGAGGACATATCTCAGGATAAATCGGGTTGGCTTAGTGGCTGCTACACGCGTGAGCCCTGAATGGACTGGGAAGGTAGGCATGGCGGCGCGCCCGGGCAGCGGTGACGCTACTGGCCGAGCGGCTCCTGACCTCCTATTAGTCCGGCGACTCCTCCTAGAGTCATGTCGTCCGGGGACGATAAGTCGCCTGCGAGGCAGGCAACTAGGGGCGAGTAGAGATCGGAAGCGCAATAGAACAGAGGGGAAGCGGGGCCTGGGCCGACCCAAAATCCCAGGGTGGGCCGCGGCCCACCATGGGCACCCTCTAGAGATACACACCCAAGCGGCGAACATGCATTTTTAAAACTAAATTAGGAACATTTAGCTGACAAATTGAACGTCTGTTTTAAAAATATCAAATTCGTATTTGAACAACTAAGCTTGTTTAGCTTGATGGGTGGAGCAGTGCTATTATGACACGAAGCACGTATGCTGATCGTATAGTGATCATAAAAGGGGGAAACCCTAAACAAAAAAAATTGAGCAAAAGAGGGTTTCCCCTCCGATTTATATTAAAGAAACCCCCACGGAACCAACATGATCAATTAAACCCTAAGCATGATCAATTAAACCCTATTATGACTGTGCCATGGCAGATTTAAAGTTGCAAACCGCAGAAATGCTATTTAGCATCCATTGTTTGCTTCAAACTAAGAACTAAATTCTAAGAGCTGAAAATAAAGTACAGTAACCAAGTTACGATCTATTTTCTGGTTGAGATCAAAAAGTTGAGGAGATATGAAGTACCACCTCTCATGTGGCGCCGTGTAGGCATCTGGGGTGCGATGACTGTCGGTGGCGTTGAAGCAGATATGCGACGGTAGACGGGTGCATCGGGGGATAAGTCCCATTGCAGTGAACGAGAAGGTCATGTGAGCGGCCCCGGCAAAGAGGACGATGGCGCCGATGAAGCGAGAGGACGCGATGCAAGGCTCCTGGTCCGTCGTCGTGGATGAGAAATGTCCATCTCTAGCAGTGGATAACGCGGTCTTGGTAGGTGCTCCTGCATGGTGGAGGACGGTGGTGATGGATGGGGTGGAGGACGGCGGCGATGGATGGGGTGGCGTGATACGTCTCCAACGTATCTATAATTTATGAAGTATTCATGCCATGTTTACAATAGTTTTATATGATTTTGGTATGATTTGATTAGAACTAACCCGGACTGACGGTGTTTTCAGCAGAACTACCATGGTGTTGTTTTTGTGCAGAAATAAAAGTTCTCGGAACGCGATGGAAATCAACGGAGAATTTTTCTAGAAAATATAGAAAATACTAGGAAATAAATCTACCGGAGGGGAGTCTCGTGGGCCCCACGAGGGTGGGGGAGCGCCCACCCCCTGGGCGCGCCCCTGTGCCTCGAGGACTTCCCGTGGGGCCCCCTGACTTGTTCTTGATGCCAACCTCTCCTATAAATGCCCAAACCTCCAAAAAATAACCTAGATCGGAAGTTTCACCGCCGCAAGCCTCTGTAGCCACGAGAAATCAATCTAGGCCCTGCTACCTCTTGAGCACTGCGTTGGTTTTCCCTTGAAGAGGAAAGGGTGATGCAGTAAAGTAGTGTAAGTATTTCCCTCAGTTTTTGAGAACCAAGGTATCAATCCAGTAAGAGGCCACGCACGAGTCCCTCGCACCTACAAAAACAAATAAATTCTCGCAACCAACGCAATAAAGGGGTTGTCAATCCCTTCACGGTCACTTACGAGAGTGAGATCTGATAGATATGATAAGATAATATTTTTGGTATTTTTATGATAAAGATGCAAAGTAAAGAAAGCAAAATAAAAACGGCGCCAGAAATAGCTTGTTGTCGGGAGATTGAATATGATGGAAAATAGACCAGGGGGCCATAGGTTTCACTAGTGGCTTCTCTCGAGAGCATAAGTATTACGGTGGGTAAACAAATTACTGTTGAGCAATTGACATAATTGAGCATAGTTATGAGAACATCTAGGTATGATCATGTATATAGGCATCACGTCCGCGACAAGTAGACCGACTCCTGCCTACATCTACTACTATTACTCCACACATCGACAGCTATCCAGCATGCATCTAGAGTATTAAGTTCATAAGACCAGAGTAACGCTTTAAGTAAGATGACATCATGTAGAGGGATAAACTCATCCAATATGATATAAACCCCATCTTGTTATCCTCGATGGCAACAATACAATACGTGCCTTGCTGCCCCATCACACCGGGAAAGGACACCGCAAGATTGAACCCAAAGCTAAGCACTTCTCCCATTGCAAGAAAGATCAATCTAGTAGGCCAAACCAAATTGATAATTCGAAGAGACTTGCAAAGATAACCAATGTAGCGACCCGACCTCAGACGGTCAAGCCTCGTGTTCTTTGTGCCATCCTCGATCAAGTATCTTTGGCACACACAGACATCAATGTATATATCAAAGTGCAATCACATGCATAAATAACGTAAAACTGATATATACCTCATAATACTCAGCGGAAACAATCAAACGGGTGTGGAGTCCCATCAACGCCATCGGCGGGTTGAGTGTAGACCGTAACCCTGCACTGCATTTTACTCGTCGGAGTAAAATATCTGCAACATGATACGTTGCAGCCGTGTAGGTCAAGACATTGAATGTACCGGCAAGATCACAACATGAATAAACAGATAATAAACTATACTATATGCAGTATGGCTTTATGGCTCTGTCTCTGAGTTTTGTTTTGCGTAAAAGCTGGTTTTATTTTCCCTACATCAAAGGAATAAATGAAATACTTACTATGGAATTTTCTATCATGACATGGTTCCGCCAACCGATGTCTTATAGCCCAAAATCATCATATGTTGCCCACAATTAAGTTATCAATCCGTGTTGAGAGTTCCGAGATAGATCCAAGTCCAGAGGCTCAAATTGTCCGTAATCGGGACACGGCTAATCGATTAGGTTATAACCCTCTGCAGAGGTTTGTACACTTTACCCGCAAGATTCGATCCCTCTATTTACGTTCTCGCACTTCGTGGTGTTTGAGAACAAGATGACCGAAACATGGTCTTCCAAAGAGTTCCTCGACAACTGTCCGTACTCAACCCATCCTACCGTAGTTCTACATCCGCTAGTACCGCCCCAGCCAGAGTCACAACTAAGGTCAACCAAGCCAGAGCCCATAATGACTTGCGGTTGCACGTAAGCTTCCTGTGCATGAAGTATTCTTCCGCCTCTTTGAGTCTGGGTGAAGCTTTCCGCAAGATGTCATGGCGCTTCTCCATGCATCCCGCCAACCACCGGGTTCTCCAGGTGCCCACAACCGCCCTTCACCCAAAGAGTGTGTATTGAATTCTGCCTCGAGTCTTGAAGTCTTGAGGTCTTGAAGATGCAGTCCTTGCAGATTCCATCATGGAGTTGTCGCCATTGACGTAGAATCCTCCATTCTCACACCACTCCCGAGTACTCATACCAACCCCGTCTACTATAGCGTAGCATAAAAATAAATTATCGCCCCGGCTTGGTAACAGGGGATGGGTTCCTACCTCATGCATACTACTCAACTACAAGGATTCAATAACACTACTGAGGGATGGTTGCAAAGATGTCACTAAATGCAATAAAAACATAGGTATGAAAGCATGGTCAAAGTGAACTTGCTCGTAATACTTGATGAAGATAACAACGTCATAAAAATGACTTGGTAGAACTAATCGTCACTCCGCTGAAAATCTATATAGTCAAACATAGCATTCACATAAGCAAACATCCTAGCAAACAATTTTAGCACTCGAAATAACAATCAAAACAGCAAGGAAAATCGATAATAAAACTCAAACAAAATCAAAAGAAACTTCAAATAAAACTACAAAGAAAAACTACTAACGAAGATCTATGACTTTGCTACAAACATCTAATATAGTTTTGCCGTAAGTAAAAAACTTAACAACAATTAAAATACTAAACTAATAAATTAACAGAAAATAAAATGTAAAATAACTAATTTAACAGAAAGTATTTTTTCCATAAAATTTTATTTGCAAAAAGAAACAAATAAAAAGCTTTTATAAAACTCTAACTATGACCTATAGAAGGCTTCATACAAAACTAAGGAAAATAAAATTTTTAAATAAAAATAAATTTTTTCCTGTGGTCTAACAGAAACATAACTAATTTTGTCAAAAGTGACAAAAAGAAATAATTTAAAACTAATAAAAACAATAAAGAAAAAGCTAAAACAGAACTAATAATAAAACAATACTGTTTTGCTAAAAACCTAATTTAAATTAACCTAAAAATAAGATACTAAATACTACTGGATAAACAAAGGTCCTAGAGACCAGGAGCAAAAAGAATTAATTAAAAACCTATTTTTAAACTCCCGGAATAAGCAAAACAAGCTTTAATTCAAATCTGATCTAACTCAATTTTTATAAATCTAAACATAGACAAATTATATATTTTTGGAAACTACAAGAAAATTGTGATCTAACGCAAAAAGAATCAGCATCATTGGACTTATAGATCAAAAGTTATAAGCTAAACAAGAACGGAACTAAATCTGTTACGGAAATAAATCTGAAAACGAAAAAAAAAACAAGGGAGTTACCTGTACGTGAGGCAGAGATGGCAGGAAGGAGACGGCGATGTGGAGGGCTGCTCCGGCGAGGGGGCGAGGTCGCCAGCGAGGGTGGGGGTGGCGGAGGAGGGGGTCGGCGCTTGGGGAGGTGGCGCTGGGCGATGGGGAGGTTGCAGGAGAGCTCCTGGTGAGCGTTCTAGGCAGGAAAAGGAGGACGGTGGCGAGGAGGCTACGGGCAGGAGGGGGCGGTGATGGGAAAAATGGAACGAGGAGAGGGAGGGGTTTATAGGCGGTCTCGGGAGGCGCTGGGATGGAAAGACGAGGGAGATCGGGAAGGTGGAGATTCCTGTCTCCATGGATATGGAAAGCTTCAGAACGTGAGAGGAAACAGAGGAAGGAGATGATCTCTTGTTGGGCTAGAATAGGAAAGTGCTTAATGGGCCAGCAGGTTTTCCTAATAAAAACGATTCCATTCCTATTTTTAAAATTAGGAAACTAAAACAATAAAAAGGAAATCAAATCAATTCGAATAAAGAGTTTTTATATACTAAAATTATCAGAAAAATAAAATGTAGATGATGAGCATTATTCCACGGCCAAAATAAAACTTAAAAAATGTTTTTCAGAAAATCCCTAAAGGCTTTATTTCTTTTGCAAATAATTTTAAATAAAAACTTTGGTTTTTCTTGGCTCAAATATTTTCAAAATGCCCCTGATTTTGGAGGGTCATTTTCCTCCGCTCTTTCTTGCTTGCAAGAATTTATTTTTCGGGTATTTCTCGGGAAGACAAAATAGAGAAGCAAGTGCAAATATTTGAAAGAATTAAATTGCAAAACTCCGCTCAAATTCTTTATAGTTGAAGAAGTCATGTCATCTTCTCTCATTGATTTTAATAGGATGAATTTGAATTTACCGGAGAAGGGAAAGTCATTTTATTCCCTCTCATTCAAAAGTTTTTGAAAAGGTTCAAATTTCACTCAAGTTTAATTCACTCAAGCAAACAAACAAACAATTCAATTAATTATATTAACATTCCAAAATTTAGAATTTTGGGATGTTACAACCAATCATACAAAAAATAATTCAGAGAAGATTCAAGATATGGTTGATTTCTTGATGTAGGGTCCAAGCCCTCTGGATCACGTTCGTTCCAAAAATCACGTTCCCGAAGGTTTCATTCCGTTTGGACTCCATTTGATATTCTTTTTCTGTGAAACTCTGAAATAGGCAAAAAACAGCAATTCTGGGCTGGGCCTCCAGTTAATAGGTTAGTCCCAAAAATAATATAAAAGTGTATAATAAAGCCCAATGATGTCCAAAACATAATAAAATATATCATGGAACAATAAAAAATTATAGATACGTTGGAGACATATCAAGCATCCCCAAGCTTAATTCCTACTCGTCCTCGAGTAGGTAAATGATAAAAACAGAATTTTTGATGTGGAATGCTACTTCGCATGATTTTCAATGTAATTCTTCTAATTGTGACATGAATGTTCAAATTTAATATGATTCAAGATAAAAGTTCAATGTTGACATAAGAACAATAATACTTCAAGCATGCTAACTGAGGGAGTCCTGGATTAGGGGGTGTCCGGATGGCCGGACTATGATCTTTGGCTGGACTCCTGGACTATGAAGATACAAGATTGAAGACTTCATCCCGTGTCCGGATGGGACTTTCCTTGGCGTGGAAGGCAAGCTTGGCGATACGGATATGTAGATCTCCTTCCATTATAACCGACTGTGTAACCCTAGCCCTCTCCGGTGTCTATATAAACCGGAGGGTTTTAGTCCGTAGGACGAACAACAATCATACCATAGGCTAACTTCTAGGGTTTAGCCTCTCTAATCTCGTGGTAGATCTACTCTTGTACTACCCATATCATCAATATTAATCAAGCAGGAGTAGGGTTTTACCTCCATCGAGAGGGCCCGAACTGGGTAAAAACATCGTGTCCCTTGTCTCCGTTACCATCCGCCTAGACGCACAGCTCGGGACCCCCTACCCAAGATTCGCCGGTTTTGACAATCGACATTGGTTCTTTCATTGAGAGTTCCTCCGTGTCGCCACGCTTAGGCCCGATGGCTCCTTCGATCATCAACAACGATGCGGTCCAGGTGAGACTTTTCTCCCGGACAGATCTTCAGATTCGGCGGCTTTTGCATCGGGCCAATTCGCTTGGCCATCTGGAGCAGATTGAAAGCTACGCCCCTGGCCATCAGGTCACATTTGGAAGTTTGAACTACACAGCGGACGTCCGTGGAGACTTGATCTTCGACGGGTTCGAGCCACAGCCAAGCGTGCCGCACTGTTACGATGGGCATGATCTAGCTCTGCCGCCGAACAGTGTCCTGGAGGCCGCACCAGTGTCCGCTCCGACCCTTAGCTCAGAGCCGACTGCGCCAATCGAGGACGGGTGGCTGGACACCGCCTCGGGGGCTGCAATCTCTACGGCGATCGAGCCGAACACCATACCTGTCCTTTGCGAAGCTCGTGACTCCAAGATGCCGGACTCCTTTCCGGACTCCGAACCTTCCGCACCCCCGCCAATCGAATCTGATTGGGCGCCGGTTATGGAGTTCACCGCCACTGACATCTTTCAGCACTCGCCCTTTGGCGATATCCTGAACTCATTAAAGTCTCTCTCTTTGTCAGAGAGCCTGGCGGACTATGGTCAGCAAGGTTGGGATGCGGACGACGAAGAAATTCAAAGCCCACCCACCACCCACTTTGTAGCCACTGTCAATGATTTAACCGACATGCTTAACTTCGACTTCAAAGACATCGACGGTATGGACGATGATGTAGGAGATGAACAGGAACCAGGGCCTATAGGCCACTGGACAACCACCCCATCTCACGATGTATACATGGTAGATACACCTAAAGGAAACGACGACGAGGAACAAGGACGCAACGAGGATCGCTCCTCGAAAAGCAATCAAAGCGGCAGCGTAAGCGCCGCCCAAACCCCACCTCGACAGAGAAAGGTAAATAGAGACCCAGCCATAGAGCAGGTGAACCAATGGACGATGAACATGCCATCGAGCAACCGCCGAACAGGCAACTTGATAAACAACCCGTCCTCGGCGAAGACAACAGTCCGGACGACCTCACGCCGGACAAGTTGCAGGAGCAGAAGAACCTCCAAAAAGGCTCGCCGCCATCGCTGTAGCCTGAAAAAAGCAAAACCGAAGCTCAAAACAGCGGAAGATGCACTCAGAATTAGATGGAGCAAAGTACTCAACACCGCAGACAAATACGGCGACAGTCGCCATACAAAGAGCTATCCGAAGCGAAAATTACTGCCGGAATTTGATGATGAGGCCTTAGAGCCTCCGCAATATAAAATTAAGGAAGCCACCCGGCCGGACAAACGACCCCATGGCCAACACAGTGCGGCAAAGGACGCCACACACAAGTCGGCACACGATCCGCACAAGGATTCGCTTCAAAAAGATGGCCCAGCCAGATCTATCTATGGGCCAAGAAAGCAAGCTGTAGTAAGCAATGCAACACATCAAATATCATAACATCATGGTACACCCAGATATAGGGGCGCTGCACACCCCTTATGTTTCACTGATGAGGTGTTGGATCATCAATTTCCAGCGGGATTCAAGCCCGTAAACATAGAGGCATACGATGTAACAATGCACTCGGAGTCCTGGATTGAGGATTACATTCTCCACATACACATGGCTAGAGGAGATGATCTCCACGCCATAAAATACTTACCCTCAAACTCAAAGGGCCAGCTGTGCATTAGCTTAAAAGCCTTCCCGAAAACACCATTGGAAGTTGGGAAGAGCTCGAGGATGCTTTTCGGGCAAATTTTCAAGGGACCTATGTCCGACCTCCGGATGCGGATGATTTAAGTCATATAACTCAACAACCCGGAGAGTTAGCCTGGAAACTCTGGAACATATTTCTTACTAAAAAGAACCAGATAGTCGACTGTCCGGACGCCGAAGCCTTAGCATCTTTCAAACAGAGCGTTCAAGACGAATGGCTTGCCAGACACCTCGGCCAAGAAAAGCCAAAAACAATGGCCGCATTAACAAGCCTCATGACCCGCTTTTGCGCAGGAGAGGATAGTTGGTTGGCAAGACGCAGCATCAGCGACCCAAGTACATCCGGGTTAGGGATGGAAACGGAAACCGCGACGTAGCAAGGACCAAGACCGGACCAAGGGAAACAGCTCAAGAGCACGATACCAACGCCGGATTCAAAAGCTCTCGACAGAATCGTAAAAAGCTGCCCCCAAGGATAACAGTGACGGGCTAGCTAACTTAAACAAAATCATGGACAAGATATGTCAAATCCACAGTACTCCCGGGAGGCCTGCAAACCATACCCACAGGGATTGTTGGGTCTTCAAGCAATCCAGCAAACTTAATGCCGAACACAAGGGGCTCGACACACCAAGCGTGGACGATGACGAACCCCAGAAGCAGAGCACCGGAAAACAAAAGAATTTCCCACAAGAAGTCAAAATAGTAAATTCACTTCATGTGACAAAAGGGGAGAACATAGTGGCGCCCATCAAGATACGCGCCATACGGCCTATCTCAAAGGAGTACCGCCACTGGTTGTTAAAACCAATCACCTTCGACCATCAGGATTACTCTAGAAGTATCCGGAACGCAGGCTGGACTGCCTTGGTATTAGATCCGATAATTGACGGACTCCACTTTACACAAGTCCTAGTGGACGGCGACAGTGATTTAAACCTGATATATCAGGACACAATCCGCAAACTGGGGATAGACCCAACAACAATTCGCCAAAGCAACACTTCCTTTCAAGGGGTAACGCCAGGCCCAGATGCCCATTGTACGGGCTCTCTCCTGTTAGAAGTTATGTTTGTCTCACCCCACAACTTCCACTGTGAAAAGCTAACCTTCCACATCTCCCCATTTACAAGCAGCTATCAAGCACTACTGGGACGCGAAGCTTTCACCCGCTTTAACGCAATACCACATTATGCATCCCTTATACTTAAAATGCCTGGTCCACGAGGCATCATCTCATTAAAGGGAAATATTGAGTGTTCCTCGAGCACGGAAGATTGTGCGGCTGCATTAACAGCCACACACTAAACCAGCTTCACTAAGCAAAGCACCTAAACAGGTCGTTCGCACTCGGACATGGCTAGACGAGTCCGGCGTAAGGGCTTACTAGACGCATACCCCTGTTCAAGGGGCTCCGCGCATGTACAACAAGAGACAATAAAGCTCAATTTCATTAATTTTTTTTAAAACGTACTTTGTTTATTTAATGTAACGTACATTTTCGCATGATCTTTTTCAACTAAGTTCCTCTCTTTTACAGATGAACAGCGTGCTACACCCGTCCAGGAAACGGCACAACGGAGACACAAAGCGCAGACGTGCAAGAGGGACCCGCTGCAAGGATTCTTTTCAGATTAAGACCCTCGTAAACCTTTTTTACTATCTCTTGTTGATACACATCCCGGTTTCTTGCTATAACCGAGGTGGAGGCTGGCGTCTTGGCATTGGCCACGCTGTAACTTTGCGCTGCACTGGACACACGAGGGCTTATTACTAAGGGCATTGTTCAGCCCGTTTTCATAAAGACCGAATACCTTAGGGAGTGTTCGCGTCATGAAGTTTGGCCTTATATGCATCAGCTCGAATCATGTCTTTGGTCAAATGTTGGGTTTGCGGCTCCTCGTGTTTTGCTGCCTTACGCTCGCTTCTATCGGCTAAGGCGGCAACAGGAGAACTATCAGGATCGGTGTTCTCGTTCGCCGGGCGAAAGCACCTCAAGAGAGAAAGCCAAAACCGACTATCATGATGTAGCGTGAGACTGGTCAACCACTCGATGACCCACCAGAATCTTTTAGGATTCCTCCGCATTAACGAAGGGTCGTTTCCGGTCAGCACACACGCCGCCCGAATTTGGGCGAAGCGGTGCCCCTAGGGGCTATATAGTAGCCCACTGTCAAACTCCTATGGCTAAGTGAATGTGATAAAGCATTATAGTCCGGTTGCCTAGTTCGCTACGCTATCACCTCCTTTATAGGACCAAGACGTTGGATCAAGTGTGAAAATGCGCTTTTATAACACCCTGCATTATATGCGTAATGTCAAGACTGCCATCTTTCAGGTTATATACACATCTACATTAACGGCCGCACAGGAGGTATTTTAATTCTTGGAGGCACAAGTATAAAAAGCTTTTATATTCCATCGAAACATTGTTTTACAATCATACATGTTATTCGAACATGATGTCCTTCGAGCACTGCGTCTCTATTAAACGAGTGCCCTGCAGAACTTCCTGAAAATAGAGCTCGGCAGGTACTCGGCTCCCGTCCGAATCTTGGGATGCAACGTCGGTGGTCTTCATATCCGCCCAGTATGTCTTGACACGGGCTAGAGCCATCCGCGCACCCTCTATGCATGTTGACCTCTTCATTGCATTGATATGGGGCACCGCACCAAGGAACTGCTGCACCAAACCAAAATAACTTTTCGGCTCAGGCCTTTCCAGCCACAGATGACTCACGACTTCCTTCATGGCGAGTCCGGATAACCTATTCAGCTCCGCCCATTCGGCCAATCGCTCGGATAATGGAAGTGGGCGCTCTGGATTGTGGAACAGCGACCAAAATAGCTTTTCCACTTCATGATCCTTTTGATCTCGGAAGTGTTCGTCCGCGTCCACGGCACTTGCCGCCAAATCCAGATAAGTATCTGCCGCACTCCACAGCTGGTCCAACTGAGCATACTTAGGATCCCCGAACTTCATCCGCAACATAAAGGGCTTTCCAGCCGCGATATCTCCAGCCTGACGTAGCTCCTGCTTCATGGCTCTCATTGTAGAGCGAGCATCCTTGGCCTCAGTAGTGGCCTTCTCTAGGTCCTTTTGTTCCGCCCGATCTTCTTTTTCAAGAAGCTTGCAGCGGTCGGCAGCATCCTTCAACTTCACCGCCATCTCGGCCATTTCCTTCCTGCTTGGCAAAGGAGCAGCCTATTCGGCTTTCAGCTCTTCGACGCCTTCAAGGCAGCCGCATCACTTTTTCCGCCTGCTCCTTGGCTCGGGCGAGTTCTCGCCCAAAGGTTCTCCATGGCAGCGGCACCATCTCGCATCAAGCATACATGTTGTAAGGCAAGGACATCAAGACCCCTTACCATGTGTCCGCAGAGAAAATTTCATACCTTGCGACTCGTCCAACCGCTTGTTGACAAGCGCGATGTCGGCATCCGCCACGTCAAGTTGCCGCTTTAGCTCGGCAAATTCATCAGTCCGGCTAGCCACCGGACACTTCGCCACCTACATAGGAAGAGCGACATGTTATACCTGGGATTATGATCCTCGGCGCGCTGTCATCTTTGAAAACGCACCGAGTCTCAGGGGCTACTACCTATAAAGGGCGCATCTTTTATATGCAGAACTGTCAAAAGGCACATCATTTCACGTACCTCAAAACCTGTCAGTAAACTCCTGACGGCCTCATGCAACCCGCTCTCGCGGATGAAATCCTTTCAATCACCGCGCCCATCAATGCACGATGTTCTTCTGAGATAGACGCTCGCCCGAGCAGATCCTTCAGCTCCTCCGACCGTGCACCGGACGGTGCCGGACTTGTCTGATGGCCTTTTTCGAAGGTCGGACACGGAGGGCTTTGGGGAGCCATACGGCTGCTTTCCGGCCCTGCCGGATTCGGAGAAACCCTCCGCGACGACACCTCAGGGTCGCCCGCCTCGCAAGGCGGTACGGCAGGAGGGGCGTTCCGCTCTCCATCATCTCCGGACGAAGATCCCCTGAAGATGAGCTCTACTGCGAAGGGCGGAGATCCGAACTACAAGGTAAAAAATCAGTTGTCTTTCTCAGGAATGAAATAGGGATGTCTCTTATTTTGAAACTACCCTCTCTACTTAAGGCTCGCTGGAGGGCTGATCCCCTTGATGGCACAGTGCGGCCGAGGCACTTCCCGGCGCAGGACCCTCTGACGAAGATCTCTTCCCCCGCTTCGAGACCATGGTCTCCGGGTCTTCAGAGGCGGTCCTCTTCTTTCCCTGGATGGAGGGATTCTCGATCCCTCCTTTCCAAATAGCCTCCTTCGAGGAGACGGTAGCTTCCTTGTTCCCCCCTTCGCCTTCTTCCAAAGGCGCAACCTCCAGCATCCTGGTTAACACGGGATCCGGCGTGGTCTCGGGGAGGGGGGCCGGACACCTGATCAGCTTTGCTTTCGCTATCCACTCCTGTTTAAAGGGATAGCTCTTTTAAGGGCAATTTTATGACGAATATACGGATAGCGTGTCTGGGTACAGGGCTACTTACTTGAGTATCCAGGCGATTGCAGCTTAGACCTGCGTCCTCGGTCAAGTCCGGACACATTGCTTGTGATCCGAAGAACAATTTATACATCTCCATGGGCGTCATGCCTGCAAAGTGTTGAAGAGGTCGTGGTCCCTCCGGATTAAACTCCCACAGGAGGAGGGGGCAGCGTTTAAGGGGCAATGTGAGGCGAATCAACGTAACATGCGCCACTACGGCCAGGTTGATGTCTCTTTCCAGGAGATCTTGAATGCGGCCCTGCAACAAGGGCACGTCCTTGGACGGCCCCCAGTCAAGCCCTTTATTGACCCATGACGCCAGCCATGGGGGAGGACCCGAGCGAAAGACAGGAGGCGCCACCCACTTGGTGCCCCTGGGCGCTGTGATATAAAGCCACTCTCGTTGCCATAAGTTGAACTCCTCTTGAAAAGAGCCCTCGGGCCATGGAGCGTCAGCATTCTTGCTTATAACAGCCCTCTGCACTCCGCTTATGCCCCTTGATCATCTTCACTCTACTTTGAAGGTCTTAAGCCACAATCCAAGTGAGGGGTAATGCGGAGGAAGGCTTCGCACACGACAATGAACGATGAGATGTGGAGGATGGACTCGGATCCAAGTCGTGAAATTCTAACCCATAATAAAACATGAGCCCCCTCACGAAGGGGTCTGGCTGGAAGCCTAACCCCTCAAGGAAGTGAGACGAACACCACGCTCTCACCAAGCTTGGGAGTGGAATAACCTGCCCTTGAGCAGGCAGCATATGCAATTTCACGGTTAAATACAGCATCTCTCAGCTTTAGCACGTCTTCTTCCGTAACGGAGGAAGGCATCCACCGGCCTTGAAGGTCGGAGCCGGACATCATCGAAGGTCCGAAGCGCCTGAATCTGGAGCTTTGGGTGTTGGAACTCTACGCGAGGGGCGGATTCGATTGAGATTGAAAGAAAGGAGTAGAGCCTTGGTCTCCTTATAAAGAGGTTGAATACCAAGAGCCCTCCCCCGTGACCGTTTGGGACTCGCCTTCGATAGAGGAGATGTGCCAATGGGCACGATTGGGTTACCCACGCCCGTATTGATGAGAATCCCAGAATAAGGGGACACGATCTCTGCTTTGACAAGACGTGCCAAGGAAACCGCCTCGCTAAATGCGCTGAGGTGGGACAGTAAAAACGATTCGAATAAAGGCTTGGCAGTGGTGTGATGACACGCTGCGGAATACGTCAGCAGATTGGATTTGTGTAAATATTATTCTCTCAACGGTGGTATGTGGAAATTATTTTGCAGAGCCGGACACTATCCTTGTGTTCAAAATCTTCTATGAAGTATTCGAAGGAGGAACCCGCCTTGCAATGCCAAAGACAAACTGCGCGCCGGACTCGTCGTCATTGAAGCCTGGTTCAGGGGCTACTGAGGGAGTCCTGGATTAGAGGGTGTCCGGATGGCCGGACTATGACCTTTGGCCGGACTCCTGGACTATGAAGATACAAGATTGAAGACTTTGTCCCATGTCCGGATGGGACTTTCTTTGGCGTGGAAGGCAAGCTTGGCGATACGGATATGTAGATCTCCTTCCATTGTAACCGACTGTGTAACCCTAGCCCTCTCCGTGTCTATATAAACCGGAGGGTTTTAGTCCAGAGGATCTAACAACAATCATACCATAGGCTAGCTTCTAGGGTTTAGCCTCTCCGATCTCGTGGTAGATCTACTCTTGTACTACCCATATCATCAATATTAATCAAGCAGGAGTAGGGTTTTACCTCCATCGAGAGGGCCTGAACCTGGGTAAAAACATTGTGTCCCTTGTCTCATGTTACCATCCGCCTAGACACACAGTTCGGGACCCCCTACCCGAGATCCGCCTGTTTTGACACCGACACTAACCAAGCAATTATGTCTTATCAAAATCACATAGCCAAAGCAAGTTATCCCAACAAAATCATATAGTCTGGCTATGCTCCATCTTCCCCACACAAAATATTCATATCATGTACAACCTCGGTCTTAGCCAAGCAATTGGTTCATACTTTTTAACGCGCTTCAGCCTTTTCAACTCTTATGCAATACATGAGCGCAAGCCATGGATATAGCACTATGGTGAAAATAGGTACAATGGTCGGGGTTATGTGGGAAGACAAAAAAGGAGGAAGTCTCACATCAACGAGGCTAATCAACGGGCTATGGAGATGCCCATCAATTGATGTCAATGCAAGGAGTAGGGATTGCCATGCAACGGATGCACTAGAGCTATAAGTGTATGAAAGCTCAAACAAAAGAAACTAAGTGGGTGTGCATCCAACTTGCTTGCTCACGAAGACCTCGGGCATTTGAGGAAGCCCATCATTGGAATATACAAGCCAAGTTCTATAATGAAATTTCCCACTAGTATATGAAAGGACAAAACGAGAGACTCTCTATCAGGAAGATTACGGTGCTACTTTGAAGCACAAGTGTGGTAAAAGGATAGTAACATTGTCCCTTCTCTCTTTTTCTCTCATTTTTTTATTTGGGCCTTTTCTCTTTTTTATGGCCTCTTTTTTTTAGTCCAGAGCCTCATCTCGACTTGTGGGGGAATCATAGTCTCCATCATCCTTTCCTCACTTGGGACAATGCTCCAATAATGATGATCACCACACTTTTACTTACTTACAACTCATGAATTACAACTCAATACTTAGAACAAAATATGACTCTATGTGGATGCCTCCGGCGGTGTCCCGGGATATGTAATGAATCAAGAGCGACATGTATGAAAGAATTATGAATGGTGGCTTTGCCACAAATACAATGTCAACTACATGATCATGCAAAGCAATATGACAATGATGGAGCGTGTCATGATAAACGAAACGATGGAAAGTTGCGTGGAAATATATCTCGAAATGGCTATGGAAATGCCATAATAGGTAGGTATGGTGGCTGTTTTGAGGAAGATATAAAGAGGTTTATGTGTGATAGAGCGATCATATCACGGGGTTTGGATGCACCGCTAAGTTTGCACCAACTCTCAAGGTGAGAAAGGGCAATGCACGGCATCAAGAGGCTAGAAAATTGCAGAAAGGTAAGTGTGCATATAATCCATGGACTCACATTAGTCATAAATAACTCATATACTTATTACAAAAATTTATTAGCCCTCGAAGCAAAGTACTACTACGCATGCTCCTAGGGGAAGGGTTGGTAGGAGTTAACCATCGCGCGATCCCGACCGCCACACAAAGGATGACAATCAATAAATACCTCATGCTCCGACTCCGTTACATAATGGTTCACCATACATGCATGCTACGGGAATCACAAACTCCAACACAAGTATTTTTCAATTCCACAATTACTCAACTAGCACAACTATGATATTACCACCTTTATATCTCAAAACAATTATCAAGCATCAAATTTCTCATGATATTATAATTAAAGCAAATTGCCATGATATTTCAAGACTCTCAAAATAGTATAAGTGAAGCATGAGAGATCAATAGTTTCTATAAAACAAATCCACCACCGTGCTCTAAAAGATATAAGTGAAGCACTAGAGCAAAAACTGTATAACTCAAAAGATATAAGTAAAGCACATAGAGTATTCTAACAATTTCCAAATCATGTGTGTCTCTCTCAAAAGGTGCGTACAGCAAGGATGATTGTGGCAAACTAAAAAAATAAAGACTCAAATAATACAAGACTCTCCAAGCAAAACACATATCATGTGGTGAATAAAAATATAGCTCCAAGTAAAGTTACCGATGGAAGTAGACGAAAGAGGGGATGCCTTCTGGGGCATCCCCAAGCTTTGGCTTTTAGGTGTCCTTAGATTATCTTGGGGTGCCATGGGCATACCCAAGCTTAGGCTCTTGCCACTCCTTGTTCAATAATCCATCAAATCTTTTACCCAAAACTTGAAAACTTCACGACACAAAACTCAGCAGAAAATCTCGTGAGCTCCGTTAGCGAAAGAAAACAAAACACCACTTCAAGCTAATGTAATGAACTCATTCTTTATTTATATTGGTGTTAAACCTACTTTATTGCAACTTCTCTATGGTTTATGAACTATTTTACTAGCCATAGATTCATCAAAATAAGCAAACAACACACGAAAAACAGAATCTGTCAAAAACAGAACAGTCTGTAGTAATCTGTAACTAACGCAAACTTCTGGAACTCCAAAAATTCAGCAAAAATAGGACGACCTAGATAATTTTTTATTGGTCTGAAGCAATTAGAATCAATATTTTATCACGTTCTGGTGATTTTTAACAATTATTTTCGTGAACAGAAAGTTTCTGGAATTTTCAGCAAGATCAAATAACTATCATCCAAGAAGATCCTATAGGTTAAACTTGGCACAAACACTAAGTAAAACATAAAAACAAATCTAAATAGAGGCTATATCAAATATTAATTCCTAAACAGAAGCAAAAAGAAAAAAACTAAAAATAAAATTGGGTTGCCTCCCAACAAGCGCTATCGTTTAACGCCCCTAGCTAGGCATAATAGCAAGGATAGATCTAGGTATTGCCATCTTTGGTGAGAAAATTCTTAATGGAGTTATGCTCGGTGATCCTTTGATCTAAAGCATCCAGCCGCTTATTGCAAAGCGTAATTAGATTATTCATGCGGTTGATATTCCCACCAATACTTTTAAGAGGTTCAACAATTTTTTGCAATTCACATAATTTCTCTAGAATTTGAGTCTCTTCTTGGGTAAGGGATGATCCTTTTTGTAGGGGGAGTACTCCCACTATCCCCTCTATAATTTCATAAGCGAAGCTAGGATCAATATCAATAAAACTACCTTTGGCGGAAAAATCAAGGAGTTGTCTCTGGGGCAAGGTTAGCCCAACATAAAAATTGCGAAGCAAGATTTTGAAATTTCCCTCTATATTGCAACTACGATAAGATTCGAGCATCCTAAACCAAGCATCTTTTAAAATTTCCCCTTGTCTTTGCTTGAAGTGGAGGACTTCAAAGTCGGGAGACGAAGGGATGAAGACCGAGCTAGCCATAACGACGAAACAAGCGGAAAAGAGGCGAACGGAAATGAGAGGGCGAATAAAACAGCAAGGGTGAAGTTGGGGAGAGGAAAACGAGAGGCAAATGACAAATAATGTAATGCGGGAGATAAGGGTTTGTGATGGGTACATGGTATGTTGACTTTTGTGTAGACTCCCTAAGAACGGGCGCCGTAAATCCTTCTTGCTAGCTCTTGAGCACTGCGTTGGTTTTCCCTTGAAGAGGAAAGGGTGATGCAGTAAAGTAGCGTAAGTATTTCCCTCAGTTTTCGAGAACCAAGGTATCAATCCAGTAGGAGGCCATGCACGAGTCCCTCGCACCTACACAAACAAATAAATCCTCGCAACCAACGCAATAAAGGGGTTGTCAATCCCTTCACGGTCACTTACGAGTGAGATCCTGATAGATATGATAAGATAATATTTTTGGTATTTTTATGATAAATATGCAAAGTAAAGAAAGCAAAATAAAAAGCGCCGTAAATAGCTTGTTGTCGGGAGATTAAATATGATGGAAAATAGACCTGGGGGCCATAGGTTTCACTAGTGGCTTCTCTCGAGAGCATAAGTATTACGGTGGGTAAACAAATTATTGTTGAGCAATTGACATAATTGAGCATAGTTATGAGAATATCTAGGTATGATCATGTATATAGGCATCACGTCCAAGACAAGTAGACCAACTCCTGTCTACATCTACTACTATTACTCCACACATAGACCGTTATCCAGCATGCATCTAGAGTATTAAGTTCATAAGAACAGAGTAACGCTTTAAGTAAGATGACATGATGTAGAGGGATAAACTCATGCAATATGATATAAACCGCATCTTGTTATCCTCGATGGCAACAATACAATACGTGCCTTGCTGCCCCTACTATCACTGGGAAAGGACATCGCAAGATTGAACCCAAAGCTAAGCACTTCTCCCATTTCAAGAAAGATCAATCTAGTAGGCCAAACCAAACTGAGAATTCGAAGAGACTTGCAAAGATAACCAATCATACATAAAAGAATTCAGCTAATATTCAAATATTGTTCATAGATAAACTTGATCATAAACCCACAATTCATCGGTCTCAACAAACACACCGCAAAAGAAGATTACATTGAATAGATCTCCACGAGAGAGGGGGAGAACATTGTATTGAGGTCCAAGAAGAGAGAAGAAGCCATCTAGCTAATAAATATGGACCCGAAGGTCTGAGGTAAACTACTCACACATCATCGGAGAGGCTATGGTGTTGATGTAGAAGCCCTCCGTGATCGATGCCCCCTCCGGCGGAGCTCCGAAAAAGGCCCCAAGATGGGATCTCACAGGTACAGAAGGTTGCGGCGGTGGAATTAGTTTTTTGGCTCCGTATTCGGTAGTTTGGGGGTACGTAGGTATATATAGGAGGAAGAAGTACGTCGGTGGAGCAACATGGGGCCCACGAGGGTGGAGGGCGAGCCCAAGGGGTAGGCGCGCCCCCTACCTCGTGCCTTCCTGGTTGATTTCTTGACGTAGGGTCCAAGCCCTCTGGATCACGTTCGTTCCAAAAATCACGTTCCCGAAGGTTTCATTCCGTTTGGACTCCGTTTGATATTCTTTTTGTGCGAAACTCAGAAATAGGCAAAAAACAGCAATTCTGGGCTGGGCCTCCAGTTAATAGGTTAGTCCCAAAAATAATATAAAAGTGTATAATAAAGCCCAATAATGTCTAAAACAGAATATAATATATCATGGAACAATCAAAAATTATAGATACGTTGGAGACGTATTAGGCCCTCTCTGGCACCCTGCCGGAGGGGGCCATCATCACCGGAGGCCATGGAGGAGGATCCTGGAGGAGCCATCATCGCCATGAAGGCCAAGGATCAGAGGGAGAACCTCTCCCCATCTAGGGGGAGGCCATGGAGGAGGAAGCACAAGGGGGTGAACCTCTCCTCCTCTCTCTCTCGGTGGCGCCGGAGTGCCATCGGGAGGGGAATAATCGTCGTGGTGATCGTCTTCATCAACATCACCAGCATCATCACCATCCTCATCTCTTTTACGCGGTCCACTCTCCTGCACCCCGCTGTAATCCCTACTTGAACATGGTGCTTTATGTCACATATTATGATCCAATGATGTGTTGCCATCCTATGATGTTTTGAGTAGATATCCTTTTTCCTTGGGTTGATTGATGATCTAGATTGGTACGAGTTGTATGTTTTATTTTGGTGCTGCCCTATTGTGCCCTCCGTGTCACGCAGGCGTGAGGGATTCCCGCTGTAGGGTGTTGCAATACGTTTATGATTCACTTATAGTGGGTTGCTTGAGTGACAGAAGGATAAATCCGAGTAAGGGGGTTGGTGCGTATGGGATAAAGGGGACTTGATGCTTTAATGCTATGGTTGGGTTTTACCTTAATGATCTTTAGTAGTTGCGGATGCTTGCTAGAGTTCCAATCATAAGTGCATATGATCCAAGAAGAGAAAGTGTGTTAGCTTATGCCTCTCCCTCATATGAAATTGCAATGACGACTACCGGTCTTAGTAACAATTGCCTAGGACAATTCCACACACTGATCCATCATTATTCCACACTCGTTATTTATAATATTTAGTAAAATTAATGATAACATCACCTACTTTTATATTTTAGCACTCCGATATCATGCAAAGTTATCCTCTTCATACCCACAACGTAGTTTTATTTCTCGTTTCTATTTGGAAGCAAACATCCGGTGTAATGAGAGTCGTGTCGATGGCGAGATAGGACTTGAGAGAATATTGATCTTACCTTTAGCTCCTTGTGGGTTTGACACTCCATACTTATCACTTCCACCTTTGGGAATTGCTACGATGATTCCCTGCACTTGGGGATTATCAAGCTCTTTTCAGGTGCCCTTGCCGGGGAGCAATAGCGTGGGGTTGGTATTCTCGTGTGTGCTTGTTTGCTTTCTTCACTAAGTAGATTTTGTTTTTCCTTTTTGTTTCTGTTTAGTTGTGGGTGAAACATACAAAAAAATTAAAAAAAGAATGAAGATACAAAAAAATTTACTTGCCTTTCATGCCTAAAAAGTTTTTCAATAAGAGAAGTGATTGGAAGATTATGCATTGAAGAAGTGAGGGTCGACCTTGAGCACTTGTGTTCATGCTCATGGAAACAATGTAAAATATTTCATGGAAGATTCTCTAAAAATAATTATCTCCTTGTATATATCCATTGTATTATAAAAATAATGTGCCAAGCTTTTGTTTTAGGATGATTAGATTGCTTGTTTACTATGTGCAGTACAAAAACAGAAACTTTGGCTGTAGCGCGTGAATTGACATTTTTTACTGGAAAGTCAAATGGGTCTGAAACTTTTTGCAGATTACTTCTGTACAATTTTTTAAATTGTCATATTTTTTTAGAATTATTTGGAGTTACAGAAGTTTACAAAACTTCCAGATTACTACAGACTGTCCTGTTTTGGTAGATTCTGTTTTCTATGTGTTGATCGCTTATTTTGATGATTCTATAGGTAATATCGGGGGGTATGAACGATGGTAGAGTTGGAATACAGTAGATAAAGTGCTAATATTAAATTGAAATGAATTTGCAACAGTACCTAAAGGTAGTGATTTGCTTTAGTATACTAACAGATCTCACAAAGTTTTTTGTATAGTTTTTATGGATGAAGTGTTCGAAGAACGAGGAGTTACCGATGTGAGAAGAATAAAGAGAGGAAAGAGTTCAAGCTTGGGGATTCCCAAGGCACCCCAAGTAAATATTCCAAGGATACTCAAGCATCTAAGCTTGGGGATGCCCCGGTTGGCATCCCATCTTTCGTCTTCAACAATTATCGGTATACCTTGGTTTTTGTTTTTTTCACATGATTTGTGTCCTTTGTGTTTCTGTTTTTCCTTTAAGAACCATGCTAGTATGAGATATCCCTTAATTCATTTATAGAATACTTCATGTGCTTCACTTATATGTTTTAAGTATGATCTTATGGAATTGCTCTTTGTGCTTCACTTAAATCATTTGAGTATGGTTTTATAGAATGCTTCGTGTGCTTCACTTATATATTTTGAGCTTGGATATTGTTTAGTCTATATTAATTGTAGAATTCTCCATGAAATTCACTTATATCTTTTGGAGTATGAATAATACTATAATCTAAAGTGGGGTTGGAAGGGTGTCAACTTTAGGAATTAGTGATCCCACTATTCTGAATGAGAAGAATTTTGCTTATGTGGAGAGTAGAAAAAATTCTATGATTGTAGATCATGAAAAGAATGCTTTATGTGATGGTTATATTGTTGAATTAATTCATTATGCTACTGAAAATTATTATGAGGGAGGAATATATGCTTGTAGGAGTTGCCATAATATCAAGTTTCCTCTCTATGTGCTTAAAGTTTTGAAGTTATACTTGTTTTGCCTTCCTATGCTAGTTGGTTTTTGTTCCTATAAATTATGTGCTCACCAAATCCCTAGGCATAGGAAGTGGGTTAGATTTAAATTTTCTAGTCATATTCTTCATGATGCTCGCTTTATGTTTCAATTCTTTTCTTTTATGTGAGCATCATTGAAATCATCATGCCTAGCTAAAAGGCACTAAAGAAAAGCGCTTGTTGGGAGACATCCCAATATTTACCCTTATTGTTTTTGTGTGTTTACATAATTAAGCTACTATAGTAATCATGTTTTATAGCTTTTGTTTCAATAAAGTGCCAAGTAAGACCTTTGGGAAGACTTGGGTGAAGGTTAATGTGATCTTGCTATAAAAGAAAGAAACTTTGCGCTCACGATATTAGCTGACATTTTTTGCTGACTCTTTTTGAAGAAGATTAATAGACAAATTCCTCACATCCACCAATTTATTTCATAATTTTGGGAGTAGCAGAAGTATGGTTTCTGTTCAGATCATTACTGCATCGCTTACATTTACGATGATTCTGTTTTCATTGCATAGTTTGCTTGTTTTCTAGTTTCTATGGATTATATTCCTCAATAAATTGTAGAAATGATATGTTACAGTAGGAATTGTGTGAGAACAATTATGAACCTTGTCTTTGACAGTGCCAAAGTGAATGGTTTACTCATTATCATACTAACCTATCTCACGAAGTTCCGTTAAGTTTTGTGTGATTGAAGTTTTAAAGCTTTGGGTGAGATATCGATATGAGGAGAATAAGGAGCGGAAAGAACCTAAGCTTGGGGATGCCCAAGGCACCCCAAGGTAATATTCAAGGAAGACTCAAGCACCTAAGCTTGGGGATGCCCCGGAAGGCATCCCCTCTTTCGTCTTCAAAACTAATGGTATACCTTACTCGGAGCTATATTTTTATTCGTCACATGATATGTGTTTTGCTTGGAGCGTATTTTCAGTTTTACTTGCTTTTTGAATAAAATCATTGGATCTGAAATCTTGAATTGAAAAGAATCCTCCCATGTCTAGTTAATTATTTTACTACTCAGTGTTCTTCACTTATATCTTTTGGAGTAGTTTGTCATTTACTCACGTGCTTCACGTACATCCTATGAGTAAATGGTTGAATGAATTTAATATCATAAATCTGAATTTATATATGTTTCATATGCTTATACCACGGGGAGTAATGACTTCATACATAATAAGTATAGGTAGTAAACTTATAGAAAGTTAGCAAACGGAGAATTGGTCACTTGAACAATTCATGAAAGAATATTGAAGGAAGAGAGATTTCACATATAAATATACTATCTTGGACATCTTTTGTAATTGTGAGCACTCATTAAAATATGACATGCTTAAAAGTTGATGTTGGACAAGGATGACAACTTAACGGGTTATGTTTTCCTATATCCGAAACGTTATATTGTCTTGGATCATCCAACATGTTGAGCTTGCCTTTCCCTCTCATGCAAGCCAAATTCTTTGCACCAAGTAGAAATACTACTTGTGCTTCCAAACCTCCCTTTAACCAGTTTTGCCATGAGAGTCCACCATACCTACCTCTGGATTGAGTAAGATCCTTCAAGTAAGTTGTCTTCGATGCATGCAATAAAAATTGCTCTCTAAATATGTATGATCTATTACTGCGAAGAAAATAAGCTTTATACGAACTTGTGATAGGGAAGAAATAAAAGTGATAGAATGCATAATAAAGGTCTTTATCACAAGCAGCAATATAAAGTGACATTCTTTTGCATTAAGATTTTGTGCATCCAACCATAAAAGCGCATGACAACCTCTGCTTCCCTCTGCGAAGGGCCTATCTTTTACTTTTACCTTCTACCCTTATACAAGAGTCATGGTGATTTCACCTTTCCTTTTTACACTTTTTCCTTTGGCAAGCACTTTGTGTCGGAGCGATCTGGATATATATATCCCCTTGGATGTAGGTTTTCATAAAATATTATTGTTGACATTACCCTTGAGGTAAAAGGTTGGGAGGCGAAACTATAAGCCCCTATCTTTCTCTGTGTCCGATTAAAACTTTGAACCCATAAATATCACGTGAGTGTTAGCAATTGTGAAAGATTAAATGATAGTTGAGTATGTGGAGTTTGCTAAATCAAAGCTCGGACATAGACCCTTCCTGAAAATAAGATGAATTGCAATTGTTTGATGACTAAGAATATAGTTTGTTAGTTTTAAGAAAGTTTATGATCTATACTTTAACATGTGAATAGCTTGTTACTTGATCATGAAAAGTTTTATGAGATGAGCTACTGTTATGACATATAATAATGCTAGAAAAGGTGATTGAAATTATCATTGATCAAACTTGTGCACTTGCTAGCATTCACACTTCATAAATTCTTTTTTATCATTTACCTACTTGAGGCCGAGTAGGAATTAAGCTTGGGGATGCTGATACATCTTCAACGTATCTATAATTTATGAAGTATTCTTGCCATGTTTACAATAGTTTTATATGATTTTGGTATGATTTGATTAGAACTAACCCGGACTGACGCTGTTTTCAGCAGAACTACAGTGGTGTTGTTTTTGTGCAGAAATAAAAGTCTCGGAATGCCATGAAAATCAACGGAGATTTTTTCTGGAAAATATAGAAAATACTGGAACAAAAATCTACCTGAGGGGAGTCCCATGGGCCCCACGAGGGTGGGGGGCACGCCCACCCCCTGGGCGCGCCCCTGTGCCTCGTGGACTTCCCGTGGGGCCCCTTGACTTGTTCTCGACGCCAACCTCTCCTATAAATACCCAAACCTCCAGAAATTAACCTAGATCATAAGTTCCGCCGCCGCAAGCCTTTGTATCCACGAGAAATCAATCTAGGCCCTCTCTGGCACCCTGCCGGAGGGGGCCATCATCACCGGAGGCCATGGAGGAGGATCCCGGAGGGGCCATCATCCCCATGAAGCCGAAGGACCAGAGGGAGAACCTCTCCCCATCTAGGGGGCAGGCCATGGAGGAGGAAGCACAAGGGGTAGAACCTCTCATCCTCTCTCTCGATGGAGCCGGAGTGCCACCGGGAGGGGAATCATCGCCATGGTAATCGTCTTCATCAACATCACCATCATCATCACCATCCTCATCTCTTTTATGCGGTCCACTCTCTCGCACCCCGCTGTAATCCCTACTTGAACATGGTGCTTTATGCCACATATTATGATCCAATGATGTGTTGCCATCCTATGATGTTTTGAGTAGATATCCTTTGTCCTTGGGTTGATTGATGATCTGATTGTTACGAGTTGTATGTTTTATTTTGGTGATGTCCTATTGTAACCTCCGTGTCGTGCAAGCGTGAGGGATTCCCGCTGTAGGGTGTTGCAATACGTTTATGATTCGCTTATAGTGGGTTGCTTGAGTGATAGAAGCATAAAACCGTGTAAGGGGGTTGTTGCGTATGGGATAAAGGGGACTTGATGCTTTAATGCTATGGTTGCGTTTTACCTTAATGATCTTTAGTAGTTGTGGATGCTTGCTAGAGTTCCAATCATAAGTGCATATGACCCAAGAAGAGAAAGTGTGTTAGCTTATGCCTCTCCCTCATATTAAATTGCAATGACGACTACCGGTCTTGTTAACAATTGCCTAGGACAATTCCGCACACTGATCCATCATTACTCCACACTCGCTATTTATAATATTTAGTAATATATTCTAACTTTATGATAACAGCACCTACTTTTATATTTTATCTCTCCGATACCATGCAAAGTTATCCTCTTCATACCCACAACATAGTTTTATTTCTCATTTCTAGTTGGAAGCAAACGTCTGGTGTACGTAGAGTCGTATCTGTGGCAGATAGGACCAGGGGCGGAGCCAGGATTTGGACATGAGGGGGGCGAAGATCACACATGAATTTTTTTTCAAACACACATTTTACCTTGTGTCATTATGTATTAGGATTTTATTTTGATGATAATGCGCAATATATACATCCAACACAATATATCTAGACTAACTATATCACTAAGGTAAAAACATAGCTCATTGGGATGACATTTGTGCTCATTACGATTAGATTAAATTTAACTTTGTGCTCATTGGGATGACATTTGTTACTATCTATTTTCCAGTATAGCAGTAATGTTTAAATGAGTCATCTCGTATGAACTAAAAAACACATCTATGTGATTTAATAAAATTGACGTACCTACAAATGCAAGTGAAGCAATTTTTATTTGTTTGAGCTGACCGTGTGGTAAACTAGTTAATTAGGAAGGGTAAAAAAGCACCAATTTAATTGGACAACAAACTGTGAATCCATTAGAAAAATAACAACCCACAACAGGATGTGGTACCTGATTCCTTGAGGAATAAATAAACTCATCAATCGACTAATACACGATGCCATGGACGTCGGTCTTCATCTCATCCCGACAGGATCTGCTCAGGCAAGGACGAGAGAGGGCTTGGCGAGCATGACGCCGCCGTGCCGCGCCGCGACCGGCCGACGGTTGTCGATTGGGGTCTGGTGACGAGCATAGCAATGAGCGGCACACAATCATGATCGATCTGGACGACTTGAGCTAGGTCACAATTCACCATCGCCAAATAGACATAGCATGGGCTCTATTGTGGGCTTCGGCACGTACGTCCAGATTATAGACTATGGAAGTTTTTGGGCCTTAAAGGACTACCTAATTAAGTACCCACCGTTAACTACGGCCATTGACCATTAGTAGATACGCTACCGATTCAATGAGGGGGGCCGATCGTTGGGGGGGGGGGTCTAGCCCCTGCTCGCCCTGTCTCCGCCCCTGGATAGGACTTGAGAGAATATTGATCGTACCTTTAGCTCCTTGTGGGTTCGACACTCCATACTTATCACTTCCACCTTTGGGAATTGCTACGATGATTCCCTGCACTTGGGGATTATCATGGCGGTCAGAGGAGGCTGGTGTGGGGATGGTGTTCTAGCGCGGATGGTGTATGAATGGAAAAATGGAGGGAGAGGTACGGGGAACCATGTTTTTGGGACGCGCCTGTCTAAAATATGGGGAAGTTATGAACTTAGCCCCCGTTTAAAATTTGGACGTCTCGTCGGTTGGGGATAGGATGGTAATCTCTCATCTCGCCAATATTTGCCCAGAGCGATTTCGGGCGAGGAGAGGGTGTTTTGGCACCCACGGTGTATGAACGGGGCTGACAGGTAGGGCGGTTGTGTCACGTCTGAGTGAAGTTACAAACCTGCCCCTATTTAAAATATTTGCCTACATCCATTTCGGCCGCGTTGAGTTTGTTTTGCCACCCACCATGTATGAATGGGGAAATGGAGGGATTGATAGAGGTCTTTCGGACGATCTTGAATCAAATGTGTTTTGCCGCTCATGTTTGGCGCCCACCGTGTCGGGATGGGCTCAGAGGCGGTCGTGTCACGTCTAATTGAAGTTACTAACCTACCCCTATTGAGAGCAGTGGAAATCGGGCCAATGGATTGTCCGTGTAAGGGGTAGACAATAATCTCCATCTCCCAAACACTGCCTTCGGGCAGCCGATGTGGGAGTGGACATTTTGCCGCTTCTTTCGAATTTTGGGACAATATGCATCCACGTTTACCCTGCCAACTAAATTTGAATCCATTTTGTGTTCCTATACGAATCTTTATAAATAATTCTATGTGTTTTTATATATCTTCAAAAGCATGAAAAAGATGTATTCCACTGTCATATATGAATATGATTTACAAATGCTGATACTCAAATTCAGAAGCTAGAATCTAGTTTAAGGTGAATTCGAATATTTGAAACCACTTTATGTCCAACTCAAGTGTCACGCGTGGCATAATGTGTACTCCCATTTAGATATGTACACAAGCGATGTATCAAGATTCAAATACGGAGTCAATCAACCAATAATGTACAGAACTAACAGACATATAAACACTTATAGAGTATATGGATCAATAATATCAACTAACATACATAGGCCAGGCCGCTGTACTTTTTTTTGCTAGTAGAGCATCCTTTCTTAGCGAAACTAGTACAACATCTTGGCCCTTTCCGATGCGTGCCACTTAAGGTCCATCTATACTGCTATTATAGCTGAATGCACATTCAGCCCGATTGGCATATTTATAGGTCTGGCACAACAATCAAAATGAAATGTCTTAGAGTCATATCAATTAATACGGACTTGTGCTAAAAAATTACAAACCAAAAAACAAAAAACAATTATTACATGATCTCTAAAACAAATGGTTTGATCGATTCCATGAACAAACAATACAAAGGTTATTCAATGATGGAAAGAACATTTCACCTATGATTTACCAAGTGGGAATTTAACTTCCTTTTTTTCCTTCAGGACCTTAACAATGTGGTCAATCTCAGCTTGCTTCATTTTGAAATCCACCAAATATTTAATGGTTGTCTTGAGTATTGCTTGTGATTGTGTTGTTTGCTTCCTCAACATGTCAACTTCATCTCTAAGTGCAGAAGCATAATCTATTTCTACCAATAGTTTAGCCTCTAGAGCATCAACAATTGGCAATTCATGATGCATGATTGAGCCGGTGCCACTGCTGTGGGATGATACAACGTCCATGGGGACCTCGCTCTTTGATCTTGGGCTAACCTGTTTTGCCATTAAAGTTCCAATTGGATTCCGAAAACTTGAAGTTAGCAAAACATCTCAACTGGGAGTTATAACAGCAAACCAATTAAACAAACAAGGAATTAAAGGGTTTCAATTGGATGCTAAAAAGTAGTTATTAACATCATTGTAACCGGTTGCAACAGCAAAGTAGTTAAACAAACAAGTTTTGCAAAAGGTACCTGTTGTGGCATTGGAGTTTCTCTTGGATCCTGAAAAGTTGAGTAGCCAGTAACGTGATTAGAGCAACCGGTTGCAGTAACAAAGCAGTTAAACAAACAAGTTTTGCAAAACAAATATGTTGTGGCATTGGAGTTTCTCTTGGATCCTGAAAAGTTGAGTATTCAGTAACTTGATTAGAGCAACAAGTTACAACAGCAAACCTGTTACACAAATATATTTTTGAAAATGTACCTGCTGTGCAATTGGACTTCCAATTGGATCCTGAAAACTTGAAGTTGGTAAGATGATTACAGCAACAAGTTACAACAGCAAACCAGGTAAACGAGGAAGTTTCTGAAAACATACCTGTTGTGCCAACGGAGTTTCAGTTGGATCCTACAAACTTGAATGTTAGTAATCATAAATAAAGTGTTGCGAGAGCCAGAAGAAACTAACATCAAACTAGTAAAACTAATCAGTTTTGGCAACATATTTAATTACACATGAACTAGTAAAACTAACAAGTTCTTGGCAACGTATTAAAGTAACAAGTCAGTACCGTTTACCAGCAACACAGACATCTAGAAATTTCTTTGATGTAAGAAAAATGATTCCAACACACACACACACACACACACATTATATATATAAGTTAAAAAGACGGTGTCCCTCATATAAACCTGACAGTTGTCTATCTATGAAAATGCAAACATTACTAGTGCTACAAGTGATAACAACAAACCATTTAAACAAACATGGTATCAGAATGTAAATTACACGTGAATTCTGCTGCAACCTAGAGGTACATATGATCAGCTATCTACGTGCTTAAGTAGCTATTTAAGTTCAGACAAACAGGTAATTCTTAACAGTAAGTATCAAACACATAGATAGGCGCAATCTATAAGAGGATTAACAGGCTATGGCATTATGTAATCAGTAGCAAACTAAATTAAGCCAAGCAAAGTAATTGAATAATTTTGCAATAAGTGGCTTACTAAAATTCCGAGAAGCAGGTAACTGAACTTATGCTAGATCTTTGAACAGGCATGCTGCGACTTCTTTTTCGCTTACAAGGTTCTACGAAGGAGTCGATGGCATCAATTGCTTGGATACGCAGTCCCAATACTTCTTTCTTCCCACACTGCATTGGTAAGTCGAATGGTTAATCTGATAATATGGTGCGTCCTTGATATGTTATGTGAGGATAGGTTGTCAAACTAGTTGTAGACACACACATCACATTGGCTTTTACTGTATATTTCATGCGATTACATTTGGCATATCGAGATCTAAGCAATCTACATTAGGATGAAAAGACTGGCATCCTTCACATTATTGGCGAACTCAGTTCATAGAAACAAGCAATTCAACCATTCCGTGGGTAAATCAAAAGCGCCACTGGAATATTTTTCACTACCCCAATCATACATGCAAAAAGGGGCGACGCCACCGTAGTGGCTGGTATGGCCGGCCGCCTCGGGTGGCTGGAAAGTGTGCACCTAGTTTGAGTCGTCCAGGTTGGCCCAGGCTAGTTTTGTTCGTCCCAACGCACGAGTAGGCAATGTAAAAAATGAAGAAAAACGTTTCAATCTGGATGGGCCAATAACATAAGTGCAAGGCAGGCCCTATAGCAGGCTCGCTGCCCTACGAGCGCCTCCCATATCGATCGACAATAGGAAAAATCCCAATTCATTCGCTCCAGCCTCTAGTCTTGTTCGCTCCTAACCTAGCTGTTGCTGGATAGACTGACACAGAACTTCCTCGGGCCCTCGTTGGAGGGCGGTCGCCGGGCTTCAAGCGAATGGAAGGACAAGAAGATGAAGATCCAACCCTGGGTGTAGCCTGCGTGGTAGGCAGCGGCTGCAGCACTGGCATGGTATCAAGCTTGCGCAAATGGACAGTCGCAGCTTGCAAGAGCAGCATGCGCAACGAACAGGTACATCACATCCCTGATTATATCTAATTCAACTGTTCAATTTCTAGCCAATAGTGAAACCTGGCGGTGTTGTAAAATTGCTTGTATGTAGGGAATCTATGAGAAAATGAAACCAATTTCTGCTTATTTTATAACTCCCCCAATCAATACTGAACTGACTGAACATGATGTATCTAATCAAGTTTCTGGTGCAAACATACAAGCTCATGTTGTTCTTGAGCCTGAAGTGTCTAATGAACAGACTGCTAATGAAGGATTTGATGCAAACATTTTTCATGCTCCTGGTGATGAACATATAGTGTCTAATGAGGGATCTAATGCAAGTATTTGCAAGCTCCCATTGAAGGATTTAGTGTCTAATGATGATCTGCTATGTTGAGAGAGACATAGAGATTTGCAGGCATTAATGACAAGCAAATTATAGTACATTTTCGTGGCTTGAGGAAACGTTGAGGCCATCTACCAGAAAGTCCCCGTATCATGGCAACATAGCATAAATACTTTTCTAGCCTGTTGTTTGAAACTATTGGCATACTTGTGCAAGATAGATATATTGATATGCAATTTGCGCACAGGTTATAGGTGCAATTACACTTCGATATTTTCAGCCAGAGAACGAATAATTCAAGCAAGTACAGACCACGTTAGTAGTCCTTGTACACCATGTTGCATTTTGTGTTTTTTTTTGTGCTTACATCATTTAGTGTTTTATAATCTGAACTACTTTGGATCATTAGCTGGTTTTCAAAGTGCTTGTAGCTTCACCTTTCTCAAGTTATCTTGATTTCCGGAGTGCAAGTGCCTTTGGATTTTTTAAGTTAAATTTTCGCCCCTGGTAACTTGAATTCGTGGATCCGCCACTGCACATAAATCATACACACAGGCTAGTACGAATTAAATGAATTGCAGGGACTTACTCTAGCTCGTTGTACAGGCTCACTGCAGCTCTGCTTGCGCTTGGGATGTTCCATGTACAAGTCCATGTTACCAATTGCTTGGATGTGCAGGCCTTGTGCTCCTTGCATCCCCCTCTGCATTTTTGACACGGCGAATGGTTGTTCAAATAAGAGGAATCGACCTTGCTGTTGTACCAGAGGACAGATACTTACAAGGTTATACGGGTGTGCAGGATGTGTACCAGATCCCGTAGCACCGTCATGCTTTGCTAAAGAATGGTTTTGCTTGTTTTAGATGATACCTTCGGCAGAAATAAGAGTTAAAGTCAGAGTTGCATAGGCGTGTAACTAAGAGTAGTGAAAGGATATCCAAACATCGTCGGAATAGTGCATAAGGGAGTGATATGTGGATACCTAGTTCGGGCCGGCGTTTGGGCATGCTCGCCTAGCTAGAGTGTGGGTCACTTCAGAGCCGTTGAGAGTGATGCGCTTGCGTTGGCTGGCTGTGCACGGATGCAGATCTTGAGTGGCAGCAAAGTGCTACTATGCGGTGGACGAGACTGTTGGTGAAACCCCAACAGCCTCGGGGGGCGGAGGTGCGACGATGTGCTCGGTGAAGTAGCCTCGGTGAGGTGGGAGACGGCGTCGGTGAAGCGCACCTGATGCGGTGGAAGTCGGTGTCTGTGAGGCACATAGGTTGCGGCGGCCGACGTTGTCAGTGGACCACCTGGTGCGGTGGACGAGGGCGTAGATGAGGTAGCTCCGTTGTGGTGTTGAAGCGTGACCGTCGTCTTCATCATCATCGCCCGACACAGAGGTGGGGAAAGAGACAAGACGAGGGGAGATTCGAACTTTGCTTGGGTTGGCGGCGAATTAGGGATTTGAGCGCTCTAGGCGCTGAAGGGGACGGTGGAGAAGGCAGATTTTGCAGGGCTGGAATTGGGGCTGCCAGATATTTCAAACCGAAACGTGGAAGCGCGAACTTATTTTGTCATCATTCTTTTTTGGGGGGGGGGGGGGGGGGTGGGTGGCTGGGTGCTAGCGTCCGTACGACACATCCGACCACCACGACACGACCTTGGTATGCCTGGTGCGCCTACATTTGAGAATGCAAACGAATCTTCTTTCATTTACAAACGAATCTGTATGTATTACCATGCCCGTGTTTTCCTTGCAAATAATTAGTCATTCGAAACGAGATACTATAAATTAATTAATGAGGAGTTATTTGAATAGAGTGTGTGTCACATAGCGATCTCCAATTCTAACGTGGATTCCGCATTTCACGGTATCCATGCTACTTTTTTAATAAATTCATATGTATATGATGAACACCATGGTAGTGAGAAAACTTTGGATGGATTCAAACAAATGACCTACAAAATAGCACAACAATCGAGTCAATGTCAACTTTTCCAAACCTAGTATGGCATGAATTCGAAATAATTACACATATGCATGGTCCTCAATTCAAATCTTACAATGTACACTAAATTGAAACGTCGATATTAAATCTCATACTATCTACATTCAAATGTTGTTTTTAGCCCCACCCCAATCCCTCGGCACACAAGCTGCATACTTCCTGTATCGATCAATCTTCCTCTCCTAACACTACAAAAAAATACACTTCCGTGATGATACGTGTTTGTTACAGTAGGTCACGTTCTCTGTCATGCATGTACATCCATGATGATTTTATGATAGAATCAAGATAGTCAAACATGTGCTGTCGTAGAAGTGTTCCATGACATTACCAAAATTATCATCACGGAAGTGTCCACTTCCATGACGATAAATGGCGCGTCATGGAAGTGCTTTCGTCAAGGGTGACCGACACGTGGCATCCACCGTAACGGGTCGCCGTTAAGCTATCGGGTCCGGTTTTGGATCCGATAACCCATTAACAGCCCGGACCAATGAGGATTTTCCACGTGTAAAATTGTCATTGGCCGGAGGAAACACGTGTTGGCTCACTGTTGGGACAGATGTCATCCATTCGTTGGACAGGAGGCGCCTATGATACGTCGACATGTGGCACGGCCCAACAGAGGCCCATTCAGATGAAAAGGCCAGCCCGTTTGACTTGGTCAAAAGGTAATGGGTCGGCCCACAGAAAGCCTGTTAACGACCTGTTCATATATAGCCCATTTACGGCCCGCTAACTCATGGCCCGTTATGGCCTATTGGAATTAAGCCCAGTGGCTTCATCTGGGCCATCCAATATGATTCCAGCCCATTGTAACTTCCGCCCCATGTATGGCCCATGATGTCTTTCGGCCCATACGAGGCCATTTGTAACTCTTGGCCCATTAACGACGCGTGGTAAATCTGGCTCTCAATGAATAGTGTACAACTTTATACCCATTAACGGCCCATTATTCCATTGGGTCGTTTCCAGCCCATGTTATCTTTCGGCCTTCTCATGGCCCATTCATTCTTGGGCTTATTTCGAGCATCCGATTACTTTCGGCCCGTTACTGGCCTTTTCTGCTTGTGGGCCAAATTCAGCCCGTGGTTACAATCGGCCCATTTGCGGCCCATTAATCTGTTGGGACGTTTTTCATAGCGTCATCAAATACGGCCGATTAATGACGACTCATTATGGTCGGCCCATGAGCAGACGATTCCAAATCTAGCCGTTCTGACCCATAATCTGATGCATTATTGGCCCATGTTTGGCCGATCGATCATACGGCCCGTAGAAGGCCCATTGATGCTACGGCCCATAGAAGGCCCATTGTTTCTATGGCCCTTAGATTCTATGGCCTGTAGGAGGCCCATGGTAACTAAAGTAAATATGTAGTCCATGGTTATTGTGGCCTAGTTTAAAAAATAGGTTATTGCGGCCACTAGCAAACCGCGAAAAAAGAACTGCACTGACTACAAGCAAACAAATAAACAAGACAACAAGGAAATAAATAAGCAAGCAACTTATGCTAGGCTATCACAGCTATTACACATATTACATCCGCTGGGCATCAAAGTTCGCCACCAGTGCAAATATAGGGAACAAAGCAGCATATCATATACACTAGTTGTCAAAGTTGGCGACCAGTGCAAATAAACGCCGCTGCAAAACACGTCCAGAACAGAAACCACTTCAGAAGAGCTTATGAAACAATATCCTAGGTACCCATAATGCTAGCAAGATGCTTAGCAATCTTATTAACTTTCTCTTGTTTGGCGCTTAAATCCTCCAACGCTTGTTGTTGCATAAGAAAGTATGCATCTAAATTCTACAGGGACTTCCTCAGTCCTTCGGCCTCTTGCCACAACACAGCTGACTGATGCCTTTAAGCTTGTAGCTGAGACTGAAGAAGCCGAAGTGATTCAGGCAGCGAGTTCGAAGAGCTTGTGCCAGTGGTACTAGACAGTAACTCGAACACTACATCAACGTAGGACTATGGGTTTTTCTCACTGTCTACAAGATCGTTTTTATCACCTTTCTTGGAGACCAACAGGGTTGTCTCACTATCTTGAATCTTACCTGCATTATTTTCTCTACCATTGCATAGTGGGGTGCTCTTCTCCAATATTCTATTAGCATAGTACAAGAGAAACAAGCAGACACATCACAGGTTTAGCATGTAGAAAACTCATTTTGGTAAACCGGTTCAGTAGTAAGGTGGAAAGGATAACAACATGAAACAAAAATATATCTATGTACTATCGTCACTGTATTGTCCATATCATTTTAGTTTATGTTGCCAAATCAAGATCGAGACACATTTCAACTCATATATTTTTAAGACAAAGCAGCATAAACAGAATATAAATGTGAGAAACTACACAGCATTGGCAACACTTGTAATGTGCATTACATGAGAGCATAACTGTTTATACAACTGAAACTGAAATCAACATAGAGCAAGAATTTAGAATAGCAATCCATTTAAAGAAATAGGTTTAAAACATACCTTTTGCGCCATTGGAGTTTCAATTGGATCCTTCAAATTCGAAAGTAGTTGGTATGAGTAAATACAGTGATGCAACAACAAAGGAGTATGGACCATAGCTACAGAATATGGCCTGAGAATAGTTGCTCTTCTGCTTTAAACGTTGAGTTTGGGTTCGTTGTGGTGGTCTTCGTGCTTTGGGCACTGCAGTTGCTTTACAAACTGCTCGTGTGGGGGTACTTTGTGGTGGACATGGTGCTTTGTCAACTATAACTGGGTTACTATCCGCTGGGGTTGGGGTTAGATGGGTTGTAGCTGGTTCTCTGCCCAACGGTGCAAGTGTGCAATCTGGAAGAGTCTCGATTATGTGTGGTGGGGCTAGTTTGTGGGCCGGTACAACCATGGTTCTATCTCCATCAATGGGTAGCACTGTCTTTTGTGAAGAACGGGTTTTTGCTCCCTTAGATACTGCCATCACCCCCTCCAATTCAAATGGCTGATAAACAAGAAAAATAAATTGAACGTGCAGGCATTGTATGATAGACGGATGTGGTAATTCACATATATGTTGTCTAACCAAACAGGATAGCATGACAAAATTTCACATATATGATGCCTAACTAAACAGGATAGCATGACACAGTTTCAGATATATGATGGATAACTTAACAAGATATAATGGCATAATTCAACATATGATGAGTATCTAAACAGAATGACATGATAAAACTATATTATGTCTTTATAAAATAGGTTGGGATGAAATAATTCACATACATGGTGTCTAACTATACAGGATGGCATGATATAATTGACATAATTGATTCATATACTAAGCAGCTGACACTCGCATGTATGATCTCTAAACTAAGCAGATGGAACCAATATTGTGCATCTGATGTCTAAACTAAGCAATGCAAGACACCATATGCATGATATGAGAAATATAAACATTGCAACTTAGAGCATACACCTCAGGTGGGATATAGGACTGGTCATATGTCTCTGAATCCTCCTCTGAGGAGCACCCTGTAACCATCGAGATATATGCTTCAACAGGTACCATTGCCTGCTCTGAAGACCTTGTTTTCACTCTTGATTTTTCCTTAACCAACTCAAATGGATGATACACATGAAGAGTAGTTCAATATACACAGATTGTCGACAAATGGAATACACAATGAAAAAAAGATGGCATGAGATAATTCACATATGATGCCTGGCTACATGGCGGTGCATAATTCACATATATGATAACTAGCTGAAAAACATGGCATTGCATAATTCACATATCTGATATAGAAAGCAAATAGGAGGCATTCACACAAAGCATGTCTAATCTAAGCAGATGACATGGCAATGCAAGATACCATATGCATGATATGAGCAATATAACTCTGCCAAGTTAGAGCATGAAACTCGGGAGGGGGGATACGACTGGTCATCTGTCTCTAAATCCTCCTCTAAGGAGCTATCTGTAACCAGCAAGAAATCTGCATCGACAGGTAGCTCTGACTGCTCAGAAGACCTTATTTTCACTCCAAATTTTACCATGACGGACTCAAATGGCTGATGCACAGGAAGAGTAGACGAATGTATAAACTGTGAGAGTATGATATAGAAACCAAATAGGTGGCATTCACACAAAGCAAATCTAAACTAAGCTGACGACATATAAGATGTATAATGTAAGCAATGTGAGGCGCCATATGCATCATATGACCAACATCAGCATGCCAGGTTAGAGCAAACACCTCAGGTGGTAAATAGGAGTGGTCGGTGTCGGTGTCAAAACCGGTAGATCTTGGGTAGGGGGTCCCGAACTGTGCGTCTAAGGTCGATGGTAACAGGAGACAGGGGACATGATGTTTACCCAGGTTTGGGCCCTCTCTATGGAGGTAATACCCTACTTCCTGCTTGATTGATCTTGATGAATATGAGTATTACAAGACTTGATCTACCACGAGATCATAATGGCTAAAACCCTAGAAGTATAGCATGTATGATTATGATTGTCCCTATGGACTAAACCCTCCGGTTTATATAGACACCGGAGGGGACTAGGGTTGTACAAAGTGGGTAGGAGAGAAAGGAATCTTCATGTCCGGATGCCAAGCTTGCCTTCCATGCCAAGGAGAATCCCATCCGGACACAGGTGAGAGTCTTCGGTCTTGTATCTTCATAGACCATCAGTCCGGCCCATGTCAAACATGCCGGACGTCCGAGGACTCCTTAATCCAGGACTCCCTTAGTAGCCCCTAAACCAGGCTTCAATGACGAGGTACCCGGTGTGCAGATTGTCTTTGGCATTGCAAGGCGGGTTCCTCCTCCAAATACTCCAAAACAGCCTTCGAACACAAAGAACGTGTCCGGCTCTGCGAAACAAGTACCACACACAACCGCAGAGAGTATAATGCTTCACGAGTCCAATCTACTGACAACTTTTTTGTAGCGTGACATCACGTCACTACCCGGTCATTATTTCGAACCGTTTTTGGCCTGCCGCTCCATGTTCTGAGATGCGATTTTTTGGCACATTTTGTCAAAGCAGAGATCGTGTTCCTTATTGTGGGATTCTCATCCATACGGGCGTTAGTAATCCAACCGTGCCGTCTACGTGGCCCTTGGGAAACAGGCGAGTTTTAAGGCGAGTGGGGAGGCGCTTGATATTCGCTGCCTTTATAAAGGGATAAGAATTCACCCCCTTTCACCCACACCTTCTCTCTCTCTCTGCCCATCCATTCTCGAGCTCCAGCGCCCAAGTCCTCATCTTTTCCGCCTCAAGAAAGCACTCCGATCATGTCTGGATCCAGAGCGCAGGGCAAGTGGATGGTCTCCTCCGTCAAGGAGAAAGACATCACGAAGCTCCGGGAGGCCGGGTACTTAGCCAAGGAGATCGCTCATCGGCTTCCGGCCAAGGGGAAAATCAACCCCACCCCAAAGCCCCATGAAAGGGTAGTGTTCATCCCCCACTTCATCCGTGGATTGGGATTTCCCCTCCACCCATTCGTCCGTGGGCTTATGTTCTACTATGGGGTGGATTTCCACGATCTGGCTCCCAACTCCTTCCTCAACATCTAGGCATTTATTGTCGTGTGCGAGGCCTTCCTCCGCATCCCACCCCACTTCGGACTGTGGCTCAAGATCTTCAACGTGAAACTGAAAGTGGTGGATGGTCAACACGCAGAGTGCGGAGGCGCCGTGGTGAGCAAGATTCCCAATGTTACATGGTCCAAAGGTACCTTTCTAGAGACCCTAAAAGGGTGGCAATAGCTGTGGTTCTATGTCACGGAGCCTCGCGACACCACCTGGGCCGCGGCTCCCGAATTTAAGTCCGGCCCCCCAATGCGGCTCACCTCCTGGTTAGAGCAGGGTCTGGACTGGGCTTCGTCAGATGAGCTGACGCCGCTGCAGACACGTATCAGGAGCATGGTGGATAAGAACATTAAGCTCGTCAACATGATCCAGGTGATGCTTGTTCGCCGGATCCTTCCCTGCCAACGCCGAACTTGTCATTTGTGGCAGTTTGATCCGGCCAAGCACCACACCTTGCAACAATTCTTTGGCACCATGCATGAAGACATCTGGAAGGTGCTATTCTAGGGAAACCAGACGTGGCCAGAAACGACCGAGGATCGCGGTCATGACCTGACTCGTCCAGCCAGTCCAGTGAGTTCACCATATTACGCGGTATACCTTCTGCATGTGTATCTGAGTAGATGCCTAAGCTTCCCCGTTTTCACTTTTCAGGGCTGGACAAAGAAGGCGGAGGGGATCCTGTGTCTGGCTCCGCTGCCCGAAGACCCAGCTATCCCGGGCTTGACGAAGATGCTGGTTCCGGCGCCCTACCAGGCGCCGAAGAAGAAGGCCAAGAAAAAGGTCACGGAGACTAGGAGCAGTCTCCGCCGAAAGGGCGCTTCGGACACAGCAGCCGAAGACACCGAGACTCACTCCTCCGCTGCCGAGGATGATGATGAGGAGGAGGAGGAGAGCAACTCTCCCCATGAGGGGGGAGAAAGAAGAGGGTGGCCTACACAAATTTGGAGGCAGAGGCATCCAAGAAGGGGAAGGTCTCCCTCGCGGATAACTCCGCATGGGACATCCACAGCAACCCAGAGCGGCGCCCCCGAGATAAGCCCCTGGTCGGATCGTGAGTACTCAAAGACCCTGACACATTTATATATCAGCCCTTTCACTTCATAGTTTTAATGCGTTGAACCACGCAATTGCAGTCTGGCTCATTCTGACCTCGAGCGATCCTCATCCTCGGGGAATTCGCTGGACCAGAAGGTAATGGACAGTGGGTCCCTTCCAGCGACTTCCTCTCTCAGGGCCATGGATGACACCGAGGTGTTGTCCCGAAGGATCCCAGGCCAGGGAGAGACGCAGAAGGTCATCAGGGCGGTGCCAGAGGGCGAAACCTCGGCCGACGGACACACGGGGGAGCAAATCCCCATGGAAACTGGCGATGGGGACCGTATCCAGTGCGGCCCTCAGCCGAATACCATTCCAGAAGCCAGTGCGGCTTCGGATTCAGGCAAGCAGCCTCCTTCAAAAGAAAGAGGTGCGCTGTTCACGGTGACCTCTGGCCCAACCAGAGGCACCAGATATTTCTTGGAAGCACTGCAAGGTGCTTCCATTGTTGAGCAACACCGTATCCTTATGGGTACGGTGGTTGAGAAGGTTCAGTCCGTTAAGAGCGGACTGACCGAAGCCTGCACCAGCCTGCTGACAGGCTTTGAGATAAGCGGCGTAATTGCGTAAGAAGAATGTCACAGTGTAGACAGTAGCCCCCGAGACTTTGTCCAGTGTTTGGAAAGAAAAGCCGGACAGAGGATCAAATAACTTCCGCATGAGACTAACTGGACATGTCTATGTGAATAAGCAGGCGTCATTGCTGGCTGCGACTTCTCATGCTGCTGAGGTCTCCGGACTGAAGCAAGTCTGGAGCGGACCGAGGAAGAGCTCGGTCGTGTGAAAGAACAGCTGGAAGACAATCAAGCTATGTAATGACCTGCTATGTATCCGGAAAGGATAAATATTTGTGTTGACCAAAGTGCCATGGTATTTGTTAGGGGCGGCAACCGAGATAGAGACCCTCAAGAAGGCGTTGGCCGAGGCCGAGGAGAGAGCGGCCAAGGAACAAGCCACCCGTGAAAAGCACGAGGCCAGGGTCGGTGAGGTCCAGCAAGAGCTCCAGGACACCGTGAAGAAATGCGAGTCCTTGGAGCGCGATATTGCGGATCAAACGACCGAGTCGCCAAGGCTCATCAAAGCACACAAGATGCCCGGGTTGAAGCCCAGGGCACTCTCCAGGGGATTCAAGAGGCCAAGAATATCGCGACGGGTAATGCCTTCATTATGCAGAGCAAATATGTGAAGAATAGGTATCTCTTACTAACCCGGATTTGGAGTTCTCCAGGAGCATTTGCGGATTTGCCGCACAGTATAGCCGACGCTGCAGAGTTCTTCCGAGCCGAAGAGGGGAGCTCGACGGAGAAGCTGTTCTGGTCACAATACCTTGCGCCAGAACATCCGGTGCCCTTTAGCGACCAATTAAAACAACTGGTCGAACTGCATAGGATGGCCGAACTGGCTGTGAAGGATTTAATAATCCGGTTGTGGCCTGCCGAAGCTATACCCAGCAGCTACTTCGGGCTCGTGAAGCGGCTGGTCAATGCCTGCCCTCGGCTTGACGTCATCAAGTGGTCGGTATGCATCGGGGGTGCGCGGTTGGCCTTCGCCCGTGTCAAGATGTAGTGGGCGAAGATGAACGCCGTCAAGCTCGCGACCGAGGGGCCGCCCGATGGCAAGGAGCACCGCACGCAAGAACGTTATTTTGAAGATGTCCTGGAGGGATCTCGGAGTGTAGCGGAGCAATATTCTAAGGACATTATTTTTGAATGAAATACTTTCATGTTATCCTGTCCTGTATGGTGGAACAAAGATGATATATAATATAATTCTTTTTATTATTAAAATTTTACCTCCTGTGCAGCCGTTTTTTATTAAATCTGAGAGTTGGCCAATCGTCGGCTTCAGCCCCCATGTATGTAGTACGGGGGTGTTTGATATGTCTCCATCGCATCTACTTTTCTAAACACTTTTGCCCTTGGTTTGGACTCTAACTTGCCATGGTGTTATTTTTGTGCAGAAATAAAAGTTCTCGGAATGACCTGAAACTTCAAGGAGAACATTTTTGGAATATATAAAAAATACTGGCGAAAGAATCAAGACCAGGGGGGCCACTGTCAAGACCCCCGATCCTAAGTCACACCTATCTAGCATGTAACACATCATATCACTTTGCCGCCTCACGCACAGTATTCCCACGGGTGCCACCTTACCTGGCCCAGGACCGTTTGTGCCTTTTGGCTCACGTATATGATAGTGTCGCTAGCATCCATATGACAAAGAACCCGGGCCGACATGACTAGTCATAAACCCAAAGTGGCACTAACTTACAGGGATAGGCATACATGACCCAAAGAACGAACGTGTCGGTCATCGCCGAGTGAATCCGGGCTGTAGCAAATGGGCTAACATGACTCAGGAGAATCCGGGCTTTAGCAAAGCTAACAGGACTCCTAGAGACACCGTGTGACATTTCCCTGAAGGGACAGACACAGGAACGAAGAAGGACACATGCCGGCCAGCCTAAGTGTTCCGGAGCAGTAGCAAGCTACCATGGCTCAGTGGAAGCACTAGGAGACATTTCCCGGTAAGAGAGGCTACCAAGGATAAACAACTAGATTGTCGGATCCCACACATACCAAGCATTTCAAATCATACACACAATATGCTCGATATGTGCAAATACAACATGGCATCACAACGAAACTATACAACTCAAGTATTTATTCATTAGGCTCCGAGGAGCCAAGTATTACAAACATGAGTCTCATGACCCAACATACAGAGCATACAAGCAACAAGCGGAAGCATAAACATGTCTGAGTACAAACATCTACAAATGAAAAAGGCTGAGAAGCCTGACTATCTACAAGACCCTCCCAAGGGTTCAAGATCATAGCTGAGGTAACAAGCTACTCGTCGAAGTCCAAGCGGAACTACTAGTGAGACAGATGTCTCATCTGCAAAACATAAATTAAGAAAACGTGAGTACAAAGGTACTCAGCAAGAATTACATCAGATCCTATCATACATGCATTAGTATCAAGAAGGCAATGTGGGGTTTAGTTGTAGTAAGCCAGCTTTGACTTGGTGGCTATCCTGTTCTACGACTACGAGTAAGTTCTTTGAGGTAGGAAAGCGCACACGAGTCCACTAATCACCACATCAATACACTAATATCGATTCATTCCCATCTCCCTACGAGAAGGCCATCCATATCACTCACACTTGTCTTGAGCATTTTGGACTATCCACTTTAAGTTGTCTATGTACCACGTAAGCATCCAAGAAGTCCATAACCGCGGACCCGGCTATTCGAATAGATCATGTTAACCATGCAGGGGTGTACTTATTCACACATTCTCTCACCACTTATCACCATGTACACATCATGTATCTCGGCAACCTTCAAGCGGAAGCCTGGCGAGGGTATCGGCCACGACCTGACTAACCAAGCAAGACTCTAGTCCAGGTTTATCGCCTATTCGGGTTCCATCCGCAAGGTAGTCAGGCCGAGGTTTCCATCACGGCCCCAAACGGTGTGAGCAGGGTTCCCAAGCCCACCATCCGGGTGCCACTTGGTACACTGTGCCACCTGTGCCTAGTCTGTCCCAAGCCCACCCTACCGGATGCCACTTGGTAGAAAAAAAATAACACTACCTACAAACACCATAAACTAGTTGCGACTCCTGGACAGAGATCAAGTTGGTTAATAAGTTGAGAGGGGCACTTAAGCATTCCAATGTGTGGTAGTAGCTAGTCATTGGACAACATACACAGAACTCAGTTCTTAAGGACGGTTCCAGTGAGACAACCCACCATGTACTCCTACATGGCCTCTCACCGCTAACTTTATCAAATCGTGTTCACACACTTAACTCTCAGCACCAGAACATATTGTAACACCCAATTCATTCTCAATGAATCAGACCTGAAACAACTCTAAGCAATAGCAGGCATGGCATGGTAGGAACACAACATGGCTCAATCAACTCCTACACATGCTAGTGGGTTTCAACTACTTACTGTGGCAATGACAGGTCATGCAGAGGAATGGGTTCAGCTACCGCAGCACAAAGTAGCAGTTGAATCGTTGTTGTCCTAATGCAATAAAAGAGAGCATGAGCGACAGAGTGGGATTGTATCGGAATGAACAAGGGTGTTTGCTTGCCTAGTAGATCAACAGGGGGCACTGCTCCTCTGACAGGTACTCTGGAACGGTCTCCGGAGCAGGACCTATCGAGAAGGACGGTGTCGGCTATCAATACACAAGCATATGCAACAATATGATGCATGAACATGGCATGAAGATGTAATGTGGTTTGTGCTAATGCATCTAGCATTCTATTTGAATGAAGTCCATTTGAACCAAGGGTTCAAATGCAACTCCAAATTTAACATTTATAAATGCCATTCATGTGTTTTCACCTATACAGCAGGATTAGGTTGGGTTTTCATGCATGGAACTAGTACAGATAGATAGATTGAATTTTTCCGATAATTTTTCATATATAAATTATTTCAATCTAAGCTACGGTGGAATTTCTGTGATTTTTGGAAGTTTAAACAATTTAATGGCACTTCCAGTTTATTTTAAATCCAGAAACTGTTAATTGCGTCATGCTGATGACATCATGATGTCAGCGGGTCAACAGCATTGACCAGGGTCAAACCTGACGTGTGGGGTCCACACATCAGTGTCACAAAGTTAAACAGGGTGTGTTTAGCCTAATTACAAGATTAGTGGGCGCTGGGGCCCATCTGTCAGTGTCAGGGGGGTTTGTTGAGCGGTGATTAGCCCTAAACTAATCACCTGGCAGGTTGGGCCCGCATGGCAGGGCTCAGACGGCGGGGCTCGTCGCCGGTGACCTCTGGTCGCGGCAAAGTTCGCGTTTCTGGCCACGGGAGCAGCGAATGAGGGCACCGAGGCGTAGCCCGGTCTCGTCCGCATCCAGCGGAGGCGACGGGAGGATGCAGGGTGGCCGGAGTTCGCCGAAGCAGAGCTCGCAGCGACGACCGGAGCTCGGGTCCGCACCAGTTTCTAGCTATGGCACGGGAAACGACGGGAAAACAGAGGGGAAACGGTAAGGGCCTCACAACGATCTCGATGGCGTCGTCAGTGAGCTCGGGGAAGGCCGGACGGCAACGTGGCGTTGCCGGCAATCTCCGAGGCCGAGGGTTGAAGACGACGGTGATGTCGGCTTCACAGGGCGTCCGGCAATGCACGGCTTGACGGAGAGGACGAGGACGATGGCGCGGAGCTCTTGGACTCGGCAACAGCGAGCGGCGGTGACTAGCGCGTTCGGTCCAGCGCGAGAGAGAGAGCAGAGGAGGCAGGGAAGGGGGATGAGAGTGAGTGGGGTCCGGGGGCGTCGTGGCGACGTCCAGAGAGACCGGGGCGTCGAGGGGGAGGGTAGGCAGGCAGGTGGCGTGGCGCCCATGCACGCGGGCTGCGAGTGAGGGAGTCCTGCATTAGGGGGTATCCGGACAGACGGACTATGTACAACGTCTGGACTATTGAAGTGTGAAGATACAAGACTCAAGACTTCGTCCCGTGTCCGGATGGAACTCTCCTTGGCTTGGAAGGAAAGCTTGGCGATGCGGATATTGTATTTCCTTCCTTGTAACCGACTCCATGTAAACCCTAGCCCTCTCCGGTGTCTATATAAACCGGAGAGGTTGGTCCTTCGAAGGCCGATCACAATTACAATCATACCATCATAGGCTAGCTTCTAGGGTTTAGCCTCTACGATCTCGTGGTAGATCTACTCTTGTACTACCCATATCTTCAATATTAATCAAGTAGGAAGTAGGGTTTTACCTCCATCGCGAGGGCCCGAACCTGGGTAAACATTGTGTCCCTTGCTACCTGTTACCCTCAGCCTAAGACGCAAAGATCGGGACCCCCTACCGAGATCCGCTGGTTTTGACACCGACATTGGTGCTTTCATTGAGAGTTCCTCTGTGTCATCGCTGCAAGGCTCGATGGCTCGTATCATTGTCAGGGACAACATTACCGCGGGGGGAGCTCAGGCTGTAGGCCACACTCTCCGACTAGGCGGCTTCTTCATGGCCGCCCCATCGGCTGTCGCGCCGACGATGGCCTCTCGGGTCATCACGCATGAACTTCGCATCAATTTGGAACTCGCTGAACAGATGGATCCGATAGAGATCTCATCTCTTAATGAGCTCTTGGATCGCATCGCTGCTTTGGGAGTCGCAACGGACTATGACCGGATCGGGCTTAAACCCGACCAAAGGGACATTAAATCCCCGCCGGCCACCCATGAGATAGCGGTAGCGGAGGAACCACATAGGGAGTATCCCTCTATTTTGAGGACGAATTATGTCCGGATCTCCGAGCTCCCGGAGCCGGACACCCGCCCAGGGGAGGATATGACCCAGGTCCCGGACTTAGAATCGGGCACGGGCCCGGAAAAATTGGGCAGCGTCCTGGATCACGAGCTGTCGAACTCGGAAGCTCCTATGCCTCGGGGTGCTAGATCAGATCATAATCCGGATTCAGCTATAACCACCCACACGGACTTAAATCGTCTCTCCCATATCAGGCAAGAGCCCCAGGAGACAGTGCATCATTACTAGGCCAGATTCCTCCTTGCGCTAAATAAGGTCGAGGACAGCCACGAGGAAGACGTAGTCTCACTCTTCTGCAAAAACTGCACGGACAAAGGAATCCTTAATGCTATAAGTTGCCGTGACATAGTACACTTCGCGGACTTAGCAGCCATAGTACAGAAGTACTGTGCGATGGAAAGCGTCTGGAAAACCCAAGCTGAATTTTGGGACAGTCCGGCTCTCACCAATACCTTTGTCCGAACTAAACGGGCGAACTCTCGTAAGTCGGCCGATCCAATCCCCAAGAAACCAAAGCCCACCCCAGGGCGGGGAACCGTATTGGAAAAATGGCTCAATGGGCCATGTAAACTCCACAGCACTCCGGACACAACACCAACTCATAGCCTTAGGGCATGTTGGATACTCCGGCAGGTTGCAAAAAGTGGCGAGGATCTTCTTACAGAACAACATCCCGCCAACGAGCACAATACGGTACTAACAGTCTTCGAGACTTTTGCCTCAAATAGTAGGCGCAAGCGAGCTCATCGAAGCTCATGGAAATTTGCCATATGGCCAAAATAAACCCTGGAACGACATCGCTATAACTTTCAATGCCGGTGGCGAACCTCGATTCCAGATCGTCCGCACCGGCCGCTCTGGTTCTTAGCCCAATCGTGGACGGCTTCCGGCTCACTAAAGTGCTCATGGATGGCGGAAGCGGATTAAACTTGATCTATGAAGAGACACTTAGCAAGATGGAAATTGACAAAGGCCGCACTGAACAAAGTGGCACAACCTTCAGGGGAATTATCCCTAGTCGGGAAGCGCGGTGTGCAGGAAAAATCACACTCGACGTGGTATTCGGCACCCCGGAGAATTATAGGTCCAAAGAAATCACATTCCAAGTGGCCCCTTTTAGCAGCGAATACCACACCCTTCTAGGGCGGGACGCGTTTACAAGCTTTCAAGCTATACCCCATTACAGGTACATGAAGCTTAAAATGCCCGGACCCAATGGAATCATCACTCTAGCCAGTGATCCGGATGTCGCACTTCGCACCGAAAACAAAACCACAACACTAGCCCTGGAGGCATTATCCAAGGCCCTAGCAGCCGAAGAATTAACAACACTGCGGGCCACCATGGCCAGGGATGACGTGATACTCGACAAGTGACCCAAGTCGCTTCATTTAAACCCGCAGACGAGATAGTCAAATTCCAAGTCCATCCAATGGACCCCACGAAGACAGCTTCCGTCGGGACACAGCTGAGCCCCGCGATGGACGCCGCACTACGAGACTTCTTACGCGAGAATTGGGAAATCTTCGCTTGGCACCCATCGGACATGCCGGGCATCCCACGCAGATTGGCCGAACACAGCCTCAATATACTAAAAGGATACAAACCAGTCAAGCAGACTCTAAGACGGGTTTCAGAGCCCAAACGGCAGGCCATGGGGGAAGAGCTAGCCAAACTACTTGAGGCCGGATTCATCAGAGATATCAAGCATCCGGATTGGCTGGCAAACCTGGTAATGGTACCAAAGAAGGACAAATCCTGGCGCCTATGTGTCGTCTTTAAAGACCTCAACAAGGCTTTCCCGAAGGATCCCTTTCCCCTCCCTCGCATCGATCAAATCATCGATGCCACAAGAGACACGACTTTGTGTTTCCTCGACGCATACTCTGGATACCATCAAATAAAGATGGCGAGCTGACCAAGCTGCAACAGCTTTCATAATGCCATATGGCCCTTTCGCTTCAACACTATGCCTTTCGGGCTTAAGAACGCCAAGCAACCTACCAACGCATGATTCAAACATGCCTGGAAAAGCAAATCGGCAAAACAGTGGAGACATACGTGGATGACATGGTCATAAAAACAAGACACGCCGAAACCCTAATAGATGACTTGAGGCTTACATTCGACAATCTCCGGACAAACGACATCAAGCTGAACCCGGAAAAATGCGTTTTTGGCGTCCCCTCGGGGAAACTACTCGGCTTCATCGTTTCCAATAGAGGAATTGAAGCGAATCCGCAAAAATCTGAGCTCTGTCACGATTGGCTATACCAATGCACCTCAAGCACATCCAGAAACTAGTCGGATGCGTGGCTGCTCTAAGCCGCTTTATCTCCAGGTTAGGAGAAAAGGCATTACCTCTTTACCGCCTTCTTCGGCGCACCGAACACTTCATGTGGACGGATGCAGCCGCAGCCTGACTGGATGAAATAAAGACCTTATTGGCCAGTAATTCAGTACTAACAGCGCCAAATATTGTCGAACCTATGATGCTGTACATAGCCGCAACGCATCAAGTTGTAAGTGCAGTGCTCGTCGTTGAACGAGAGGCTGACGGATACACATTCCCGCTCCAAAAGCCGGTTTACTACGTATCCACGGTCCTAACCCCATGCAAATCCCGATACGCACACTATCAAGAAATAGCATACACGGTGTTCATGGCATCCCGGAAGCTACGACACTACTTTCAAGAGTGTTCGATTACGGTGGCCTCCGAAGTACCACTCAATGACATAATAAATAACCGCGATGCTACGGGCCGGATTGCCAAATGGGCCATTGAGCTCCTTCCGTTCGACATAACATACAAACCACGGCGGGCCATCAAGTCACAAGTATTGGCTGACTTCATCGCCCGATGGACAAAAGCCGAACTCCCTAAAGAGTACGGCGCATACTCAAACTGGATCATGCACTTCGATGGCTCTAAAATGCTGGCCGAATTGGGAGCATGTGTAGTCCTGCCGTCTCCCACTGGAGACACGGTCCAGTACGTCCTCCAAATATTATACATAGACTCCAACAATGCAGCCGAATATGAGGCTCTGTTGCAAGGTCTTCGGATGGCAGTCTCTATGGGCATTCAACGCCTAGAAGTGAGCGGGGATTCAAACCTCGCAATATCACAAATAAACGGAGATTTTGATGCCAAGGACCTGAAAATGGCGGCCTACCGTAATGCCGTCCTCAAGATGTTAGCTCGGTTCGAGGGGCTCGAATTCCACCATGTGGCTCGAGAAAACAATCAAGCGGCGGACGTCCTCGCTTGCATCGGCGCTAAACGCGACCCTGTCCCACCTAACATATTCTTGGAACGGTTGCTCAAGCCATCCGTAGTATGGGAAGGGGAGTCCGGCAATACTAGCACGGATCCGAATACACCCCCAGATTCCGAACTATCGGACATAATCAGAGGTTCTACCACCGAAATAACATCCTCGGCCCACGAAATCATGGCTGTAATCGCCCCGTGGACTGAGCCTTTCTTGGCCTACCTAAATAAGCAGGAGCTCCCCAGAGACCAAAATGAAGCACGCTGCATCGTCCGACGCTCTAAAGCTTACAATGTCTACAAAGGGGAACTCTACAAGAAAAGCGCTACCGGAGTGCTCCAAAGATGCATCTCCGAAGAGGAAGGGCGGCAGCTCTTGGCTGAAATCCATGCCGGACTGGGCGGGCACCACCCCGCTGCTCGAGCATTAGTCGCCAAGGCCTTCCGTAGGTTTCTCTTGGCCGACGGCCCGGCAGACGACAGGACCTTGTCCAACATTGTGTTGGTTGCCGCCTCTTTGCCAATCAGTCATATGCCCCCTACCGCTCTCCAAACAATCCCCATAACTTGGCCCTTCGCGGTCTGGGGGCTGGATATGGTCGGACCTCTTAAAGGGGGAAGCCATAAGAAAAAATACTTATTGGTCATGGTGGACAAATTCACCAAATGGATAGAAGCCAAACCAGTCAAAACGGCCGAATCCGGACCAGTAATAGACTTCATATCCGGGTCGCATAATCGACACGGTGTCCCCACAAAGATCACCACCGATAATGACTCAAATTTCACAGCCGACGATGTGAAAACTTGGTGCGCAAAAATGGGCATTAAGCTTGATTACGCTTCCGTCTACAATCCCAAAACAAAAGGCCAGGTAGAGCGGGCAAATGGTCTCATCATGAGCGGCATCAAACCCAGACTAGTGCGATCCTTGACAGAGTCGGATACGCACTGGGTCGAGGAGCTCGACTCCGTACTCTGGGGGCTGCGGACCACGCCGAATCGCACCACCGGATATACACCATTTTTTATGGTGTACGGCGCGGAAGCAGTATTACCCTGCGACATAATACATGATTCGCCATGCGTACGCATGTACGAAGAGAAGCAAGCCGAGTTAGATCGGTAGGATAACTTGGATGCCCTGGAGGAGGAGCGCGACGTCGCAAAAGCCCGCTCCGCATTCTATCAGCAGTAGGCTCGATGATATCAAAGCAGAGAAGTGTGGGCCAAAACTTACAATATTGGCGAGCTCGTTCTACGCTACCGGAGAAGAAGAAGGACAAGCTCAAACCCAAGTGGGAGGGTCCCTTCGTCATTGACAAAGTTCTCACCGGAGGAGCGTACCGCTTACGTAATGCATCCGATAACAAACTCGAGCCGAACCCATGGAACGCGGCCAGACTCCGGAGATTCTACGCCTAACGCCGAACTCAGTATTCGTCTCCTAACCCCTCCTTTTTAATTATGCTCCGTCCCTTTTCCTTTCTCGACCTTTTTCCTCTTCACACAAAGTATTCAATACAGTGCGGACTCCCGAATCACTCCGGCTGCACTAGGTGTGTAAGCAATACCTGGGGGCTTCCTGTACGGAAGCTAAAATAATTACTCACATGGCTTTCTGTCCATCACATATGCATTCTTTTTCCATATGTGCCTTTTCTTCACCATTATATGCATCGATATGACTTAAGATGTGGCCAAGCTGGGTTGCCTGTCTCTTGTGTTTATGCCCTACATTCCCGTTAATTCGGCTAGGGCATAAGGGGAGAACCTCTATGATTGTTACTGCCGGTTCAGCCGGATGTGTACGTCAGACTGGGTGAAGCCGAAAGCTAGCTTCCTTAAGAGAATATTCGGTCGGTGAACAAAAGATGTATTCGTTTATTATAACGTAAATCCCCAGAAGTCTTGTATCCTGCGCCATCGTTCGATGCGGACATGTGCATTGTCGCATGCGTACCTAGGGAAAGGAACCCCTAACGGAACTATTCTCCCTGGAAGATGTTTCTTACTATCCATGTAATATAACATAACTAGTTGGGTACTTGTCTGTTTAAGCACTTATGACCCCTACGCCTTATTTCCATGCATACCCCGGTTTTGTATAACTGAGTGGGTATTCGGATACACCCCGGACTGTAGGATCCGGGGACTAAAGCGAAAAGGTCCGCCATGACAAACAATTTTAATCCGGCTAGGGACTAATTATGTCCATTGAATTACACAGTCACTTGGACTGACTATACTCTGGCTAACGCTACCTGGTCATATACCAGACTCACGGGAATTTCTTGCCCATCGGGTCCCGCCGGTCCTACTTCAGCCATATGGTTCGGGTCCAGCTTGGTGTAGTGCGTCTTCACCATAGCCCAGGCTTCTCTTATACTTGCCGCAAGCGGACATCTTCCACAGTCGGAAGCGCCGCCGCGCTCCTTGAAGCATATCCACAAGCTCCCCCATGCCATTCGGTAGCAAGCTTGATGGCCACAAAGCCTGAGCAACACCCTGCATCACTTGCCGAGCTCGGTCGTGCAGTTGCGAAAGATCTTGCAGTAAATCACTTGCAGATGAGGGCATCTCCTCCTATGGGCGACCCGTTAACATTCCTGCAAGCAAAATTCTTTCAATATACTTCCTCGCCGAACTATCATACAGTTCGTCTAGGCACTCACCATAAATGCCGCGTCGAAGCCTTTTATTCTCCCTCAAGGAGTCCGCCAGCTGGGCGCGAACGTCTTTTAATTCTACATCCAGACGGACATTGGCATCTTGAAGATTGTTCTTCTCCTGCCGAACTTGCGTGAGAATGCGCTCGCCAGCCTTTAGCTGCCTCTTGAGATGCGATTCGTCCTCTCTTACACCCTCCGGATTCACCCCGGGATTGTCTGCAGAATTTTCTGTTAGACTTGTCATATCAGCCATTTACTAACGGGTGCATCTTCGTACAATTGCAACAACTATTACCAGATGAGGGCTTTTGGGATTCCTCTAACTTGGCAACTACGGCCCTCAGCTCGGCCTTGCACTTCTCCAGCTCCCGAGACAATTGCTCATTCTTATCTACAAGGACCTGTGCATAAATTGATCCTTAAAACAGTTGTTCCAACCGTTTCAAGTCTCAGGGGCTACTGCTACACATGATTATCAAACTTTCTTACCCATATATCTTTGGTATATTGGTCTGCCGCTCGGGCAAGCCCGCCTTGAGCAGCTCGGATATATGCGTCCCCCGAATTGAAGGCATTAAATGCGTCTTTGGAAAAGATGTTGTTCTGAAGCACGGCCCGTCGTCCCCGGTGATTCATGGTGCTCTCTACTTTGGAGTTCGTGGCCGAGAGCATATCCGCGTCCTCTGTCGGAGAACTATGCGGCATCGGCCCCGCTCCCGCCTCCGCTCTCGAAGCCGGTTTTGAAATCCGGCTGGTGGAGGCGTGGTTGGCAGGATCCCCGGATATAGTCCGGCTACTCCTCTTCCTGCCAGGACACAAAGGGTGCTGTCATAATTCAAAAATACCATAATCACAGCACAAGTTTTTGCCTTACCTCTGTAGCGGCAAGTCGACCCTTACCGCCTTCCTCTTGAGCCTGCCCGATCCGGATGCCCTTGGCCGACGAGTCCCTAGGGGCTCGGCCCCATGCTCCGACCGTCGTTTCTGCAAAAACACGACACTTCCAGGGTAAGGCATGACATCTGAAGGGAGTCCTCTTCGGAGGATAGGGTTTTTTCGACTTGGCTTACGCGCGACATAGGAAGCGGTCTGGGATAGTTGGCAGTAATGGCCACTGAGGTGCCATCGTAGCTCGCTTGATAAAATATCCCGTTGACAAGCTCCACGGTAATATCCGGATCTTCTTCGAGACCTGGATCTAGGGCCCTTCCGGGGTCCTCTTGCTACGGGGAGGGGCTGGAGATTCCTTCTACGGCCCTCCTCAGTTCCTGCGCAGGAATATCGAGGCAGATGATCTTAGCGAAGAACGCCACAATAAGTGACGCAGGGAAAGGAATGACAACTTACCCGGTTTGGGGGTTGTACATGGAGAATCCATCTCGCGGTTTGATGTGAAGGAATTCCTCCTCTTCCCCTTTGTATAAATCGGATAATATCCTTGCCAGAGCAGTGGCGGAGTCCGGACCCTTACGGCCACAGCTGGTGGCATCATCTTCCCTGTTGAAGTGCCACATGGGCTTCCCCTGATATTGAAGCGGTTTCAGTCCCTGTATTATGCATATTGCCATAACCTCGACTATCGTTAGTCCGTACTTGGCCAGTAACTTTATCCTGCTCATCAGGTAATATATTTCCCTGGTGTCCTCCTCTTGGGGGCCTCGGGGGCGCCAGCTTAGACGTGCCCTCGGCGGGGCATTACTGAACTGGGGGAGACCTGTCCGGACTGGATCCGGAAGGGGAACGTCGTCAGTGTAGAACCACTCTGAAGGCCAGTTCTCTGCTGCCTTCTTGGGAGTGGCGGATAGGTATCCGGTCTCGGCAATGCGCCATACTTCGACCCTGACCACCTGACATAGGGATTCTCCCTGGTTGCGGGGGACAAGGCAGAATAGCTTCTTCCATAACCCGAAGTGAGGCTCGCAGCCTAAAAGTAGCTTCATAAAGGGCAGCGTGCCCTGCTATATGTAGTATAGAGGCAGGGGTAAAGTTGTGTAATCGGAGGCCGTAGAACTCCGGGGAGCCCGAAAGGAACGGGTGGATAGGAAACCCGACGCCCCTTAGCAGATGCGGGATGAGGCATATTCGCTCCTCTGGAGATGGATTGGGAGATCTCGCCGCTTGCTCCCCGCCATTATAGGTGGCTATTCCGGCTCGGACGGGGACCATGGATGCTGGTGGGAGTAACCCTTGGGTTTGTAACTCAATCAAACGGCTATGGGGAACTGAACACTCTTCCCAGTCCCCCGACTTGGAGCGAGGAGAGCGAGCAGAGGAGCCGCAACGACCGGCCATGTTGGAATGGTTTTTCCGGAGCGCTCTGTTGGATGCTTGCTCGAGGGGGAAGAGTGAGGTTTGGATCTGAGAATCCCCGTCTCTTCAAATAGGTGGTCAGCCCAAAGGGTTGAGGGTCGCAAATGCAAAAAATACCTCATCTCCTCGCATTCGCTCGACACGTGGAGATGGTCATTATTGAGGCACTGAAGCCAAGGAATACAACATTGATGGAGTTTCGGACACTATTCGTCGTAACAGGAAATTTGGAGTATTCGGAGATGGAACCCGCCCTGCAATGCCGAAGACAAGACTGCGCACATGACTCATCGTCATTGAAGCCTGGTTCAGGGGCTACTGAGGGAGTCCTGGATTAGGGGGTATCCGGACAGCCGGACTATGTACAACGTCCGAAGTTTTGAAGCGTGAAGATACAAGACTCAAAACTTCGTCCTGTGTCCGGATGGAACTCTCCTTGGCGTGGAAGGCAAGCTTGGGGATCCGGATATTGTATTTCCTTCCTTGTAACCGACTCCATGTAAACCCTAGCCCTCTCCGGTGTCTATATAAACCGGAGAGGTTGGTCCTCAGAAGGCCGATCACAATTACAATCATACCATCATAGGCTAGCTTCTAGGGTTTAGCCTCTACGATCTCGTGGTAGATCTACTCTTGTACTACCCATATCTTCAATATTAATCAAGCAGGAAGTAGGGTTTTACCTCCATCGAGAGGGCCCGAACCTGGGTAAACATTGTGTCCCTTGCTTCCTGTTACCCTCAGCCTAAGACACACAGATCGGGACACCCTACCCGAGATCCGCCGGTTTTGACACCGACAGCGAGCACGTGCCCCTCGTCCTTCAGTCGCCGCTAGGAGGACGACGATTGGCGATTGGGCCAGCGGCTTGCTGGGCCGCCAGGTGAGCGCCAGGTAAGCCTCTTTCCTTTTCTCTATTTTGTTTTCTTTTCTATTTTTGTTATTTGTTTTGATTTAGTTTTGAGAACTAAATCATTTTTGTTGCCTCTCGTAATTTTTGCAGGGACTAAAAGGATTATTCCAAAGCCCCTCACAAATTTCCAGAATTATTGGAGCATTACAAATATTTATAGAATATATTTGCTCCAATTCAAATACATTACGTGTTAATTCAACAATCCAAAATGTCATGCAGAAATGTGCATCACCTCTGGTTTCTGTTTCCATAATTTTCCAAAAATGATGAACATTTTTGAAGGCCATTTGGGTTCACTGAAAAATATTTTTAGTTGAACCTATTTGTAATTTCATTGATGATAGGGTTTGAACATCCCCCAATTCAAGTTCATTTGTATTTTAAACATGACGCAAACAATGGTAGCTAGCCTAGAGCATACCAGAACTAGGGATGTGACAACTCGCCCCCACTCGAAAGAATCTCGCCCCGAGCTTCAGGAGTCGGCGGGAAGAGAGCGGGGTACTCAAGTCGAAGACGATCTTCTCGCTCCCAAGTAGCTTCTCTCTCGGAATGATGAGACCACTGAACCCTGAGAAACTTGATGTTATAACGTCGAGTGACACGCTCTGCTTGATCAGGAATGCTACTCTCGATATGTGAGGTTATCTTGGAGATCAAGCGTTTCGTGGTCCACTCCACGGATGGGATCCGAGAAGCAACGCCTGAGTTGAGAGACGTGGAAGACATCATGAACTCGAGAAAGATGTGGGGGTAGTTCCAACTGGTAGGCAACCTCTCCTCGTTTAGCGAGAATGCGAAAAGGACCAATGTAACGAGGAGCCAACTTGCCCTTGATACCGAAACGATGTGTACCCTTCAAAGGGGTAACCCAAAGGTAAGCTTTGTCGCCAACTTCATAAGCCATTTCCTTATGACGACGGTCATACTGGCTCTTTTGACGAGACTGGGCTGTTTTCAAATTCTCACGAATAATGCGAACTTGCTCTTTTGCTTCCTGAATCATATCCGGTTCCAAGAATTGTCTTTCCCTGATTTCTAACCAGTTCAAAGGTGTTCGACATCTTCGTCCATAGAGAGTCTCGAAAGGAGCTTTCTTAAGATTGGATTGGTAACTATTGTTATAAGCAAACTCGGGGAAAGGAAGGCACTTCTCCCAATCCATACCGAATGAGATAACACAGGCTCTAAGCATGTCTTCAAGAATTTGGTTGACCCGTTCCACCTGACCACTTAAATGTGGGTGGAAAGCGGTACTGAAAGAAAGATGGGTTCCCATGGCAGTCTGGAAACTCTCCCAGAAATGAGAAGTGAAAAGAGTACCACGATCGGAATTGATCTCTAATGGGACACCATGAAGTGACACTATTCAAGAAATATATAAGTCAGCAAGCTGACTAGCAGTGATACTCTCTCGAACAGGTAGGAAGTGAGGCACTTTGGAAAGACGATCATTGACTACGAAGATAGCATTATTCCCTCTCTTGGTCCTGCGAAAGCCGGTGATGAAGTCCATACCAACTTTGTCCCATTTCCACTCGGGAATAGCTAAAGGCTGAAGGGTGCCAGCAGGTCTTTGATGCTCTGCCTTAACGCGACGACAAACGTCACAGATAGCAATGAACTGGGCAATTTCCCTCTTCATCCTAGTCCACCAGAACCTCTGGCGTAGGTCCTGATACATCTTAGTGCTACTGGGATGAATCGTGAGAGCAGATTCATGGGCCTCCTTAAGGATCCGTTGTCGCAGATGTTCATTCTTGGGAACCACCAAGCGATTCTCAAAGAAAACAACACCTCGATCATCCATAGAGAAACATCCACCAACTCCCTTCCTAATGTTTCTCTTGATGCGGATAACACCCTTATCGAACTTTTGGTCAGTAATGATCTGATCCTCAAGGGTAGGTTTCGCCACCAAGGTAGAAAGGAATCCATGAGGAGCAATGTGAAGGTTAAGCTTACAGAATTCCTCATGGAGAACTGGTTGGCCCTGTTGCAACATGAGATTGTTGCAATAGGACTTACGACTTAGTGCATCAGCCATGACATTGGCCTTACCTAGGGTGTCAGTGACCCCTAAGTCATAATCTGAGATCAACTCCAACCAACGTCTTTGTCTAAGGTTCAAATCTGGTTGGGTGAAGATATACTTGAGACTCTAGTGATCGGTGTAAATCTCGCAACGCTTACCAAGAAGGTAATGTCGCCATGTCTTAAGTGCATAGACTACGGCTGCAAGCTCTAGATCATGTGTAGGATAATTCTCCTCATGTGGATGCAACTATAGAGATGCATACGCAATCACATGACGATCATGCATAAGAATGCAACCTAGTCCCTGTCGTGAGGCATCACAATAGATAACAAAGTCCTTAGTGAAATCCGGTGGCACAAGTATGGGAGCAGAAGTCAGGCGTCTTTTCAGTTCCTGAAAACTGTGCTCACACTATGGGGACCACTCAAACTTTTTATCTTTCTTGAGAAGTTCCGTGAGAGGCTTGGCCACTTTTGAGAAGTTCTCAACAATGACTAGCTAGACCAAGGAAACTCCTAACTTGTTTAACTATTTCAGGCGGAGTCCAATCAAGAACGGCCTAAACTCTCTCGGGATTGACAGCAATGCCCTAATGCCCTTACCAGAGATTACGTGGCCGAGATAGGTCACTTCTGGCAACCAAAATTCGCACTTGGAGAACTTGGCATAAAGGCGGTGCTCTCTGAGTTTTTCTAACACAAGTCTAAGATGTTCGGCATGCTCTTCCTCGTTCTTCGAGTAAATAAGAATATCATCGAGGTAAACCACGACGAACTTATCTAAGTACTCCATGAAGATCGAGTTCATCAAGCAGGAGAATGTGGCTGGAGCATTGGTTAGACCGAAGGACATAACGGTGTACTCGTACTGGCCATAACGAGTGACAAAAGCTGTCTTAGGAATGTCCCCGTTTCTGATCTTGATTTGGTGGTAGCCTAACCTCAAATCCATCTTGGAAAAGACTGAGGATCCAGCGAGCTGGTCATATAGATCGTTGATCCTGGGGAGCGGATACTTGTTCTTTATCGTGACCAAATTAATGGGACAATAATCTACAACCATTCAGTCCGTACCATCGTTCTTCTTGACAAAGAGGACGGGACAAGCCCAAGGAGAAGAACTAGGATGGATGAAACACTTTTGCAAGGACTCATCAAGCTGTTTCTTAAGCTCAGCTAGCTCTAAGGGTGCCATCTTGTAAGGTCTCATAGAAATTGGGGTGGTTCCTGGGATAAGATCTATGACAAACTCTACATCTCTGTCAGGTCGAATGCCTGGTAGTTCCTCTGGAAAGACATCCGGAAAGTCATGGACTACTGGGATATCTTCAAGGTCTGGAAGAGGGCTGGCATTAAGAGAATAGAGTTGATGCTTTGCAACTCTAGTTGACACAGTGACTATCTTGCCAGATGGATGTGTGAGCTGAACAGAACTGGTGTAACAATCAATCTTGGCATAATGAGCTTTCATCCAGTCCATATCCAAGATGATGTTAATATCTGTAGACTTGAGGGCTATAAGCGATGCAAGGAATACAAGTCTGTCAACAAGCATTTCATTACCATGGCTTACACTAGAAGTTTTCCATTTGGATCCAGGAGTTTGAATGACTAGTGGAGAGGGCATATCACAAAATGAAATGTTGTGCAAGTTAGCATAGCTTTCATAAATGAAGGAGTGAGATGCTCTAGTATCGAACAAAACCGATGTTGGATGACAGTTGACAAAAGAGTTTACCAAGAACGGCATCCGGATCATCATGAGCGTTTCTAGATGAGACGTGATGCACACGTCCACGTTCAGTGGGAGCTGACTTGACATTGATCATCTTGCGTGATGGCTTACCACGACCAATAGACTTCTCGGGATGGGGTGGAGCATAGTTGGCTTGAGAGCAGTCACATGCATAGTGTCCTGGCTTTCCGCATGCGAAGCAAGTCCCTGAAGTAGGACGTGGACCCGCATTGGAGGGAGGTCTACCAACAGGCTTGGGTGGAGCATACTGTTGAACTGGGTGATGCGCCACATAAGATGGCCTCGGGGCATATCCGGGTGGAAGAGCAGAGTTCGGAACCCAAATCTGGCGCTTCTGAGAACTAGAATCGGAGGAAGAACCCAAATCACGGGTGTGCTTATGAGACTCCTCATAAGTGAGCTGAGATGTCTCTGCATTAATGGCCTTGTTCACAAGAGCCTAGAGTGTATTGCAATGGTGCAAGTGGAGATCACGACGCAACTTGGGGTTGAGACCCTTCCGGAACCTAGCCTGCTTCTTGGCGTCTCTGCACACCTCCTTTGTAGTATAGCGGGCGAGGTTCTCAAACTCTCTACTGTAAGCATCAACAACCATCTTACCCTAGGTGAAACAACAGAACTCTTCTCTCTTGCGGTCAATGAGAGCCCGAGGAATGTGATGCTCGTGAAAAGCCTCAGTGAAATCTCTCCAGGTAGGTATCTGGACAGCTGGAAGCATAGCCTCATAGTTCTGCCACCAAATACTAGCAGGACGTTCCAGGTGATATGCGGCATAGGTGACCTTGTCACCTTCAGCTACGTTCACAGAACGCAGCTTGTGAGTGATACTACGGAGCCAGTCATCTGCATCGAGTGGCTCAATGGAATGATGAAAGCTGGGTGGGTTCAGACCAATGAAGTCGGTGATGGAAACCAACTCATTACGCTGATGTGTGGTGTTCTGCTCAATCTGTGCCAACAAGCGGTTGGTCTCACGTTTGTTCATCTCAACCTCTAACATGAACTTTGCCAATGAAGACTGATCGGGAGGATCCTCATCCCTACCATCTCCTTGGTTCAGGCTATGAGCAATAGAACTTCGGGTAACTGACGACACCCTGGGAAACGAAACCAAGGACGGGATCAGCATCAGCTATAGGATGGAGAATGTAGCACAAGGGGATTAGTATCTTTCGAACTCATAGGACAATTTTGGCGGCATAATGACAGTAAAATGCTCAAAATGAGACATCCTGCAAACGATGGGGCAGTACCAAACTCAACATCATTACTCAAGGTTCTGTGATAGTACTAAACAAACGACACCGGAAGTACTTGAAAACTGGAATATGACTCTGATCAACCAATTCTAAGAGACTACAAAGTAGTAACTCGTGATCCTGATAGATGGAAGAGAAAGCCTAGTTCCTTAACCCCGTAGGAAAGATAGGATGACTCAGATTAGAAGGGCATGAGGTATAAGGAGTAAAAAGAGCCTTACGTTCCCTTCCACAATCAATTCCCTTATATAACTAAAGAATTTCTAGACTCAACTTCGACCAGTTTGGCTTAGTAATCCTACAGGCAGTTAGGCTCTGATACCAAAGCTGTCAGGACCCCCTATCCTAAGTCACACCGATCTAGCATGTCACACATCATATCACTTTGCGGCCTCACGCATCGTATTCCCACAGGTGCCACCTTACATCGCCCGGGACCGTTTGCGCCTTTTGGCTCACGTATATGATAGTGTCGCTAGCATCCATATGATAAAGAACCCGGGCCGACATGACTAGTCATAAACCCAAAGTGGCACTAACTTACAGGGACATGCATACATGACCCAGCAACGAACGTGTCGGTCATCAACGAGTGAATCCGGGCTGTAGCAGCTGGGCTAACAGGACTATGGAGCCCCCTGGCTGTAGCAGGCTAACAGGACTCCGGTAGAAACCGCGTGACATTTCCCCGAAGGGACAGACACAGGAACGAAGAAGGCCACATGCCGGCCAGCCTAAGTGTTCCGGAGTAGTAGCAAGCTACCATGGCTTAGTGGAAGCACCAGGAGACATTTCCCGGTAAAAGAGGCTACCAAGGATAAACAACTAGATTGTCGGATCCCACACATACCAAGCATTTCAAATCATACACACAATATGCTCGATATGTGCAAATACAACATGGCATCACAACAAAACTCTACAACTCAAGTATTTATTCATTAGGCTCCGAGGAGCCAAGTATTACAAACATGAGTCTCATGACCCAACATACAGAGCATACAAGCAACAAGCGGAAGCATAAACATGTCTGAGTACATACATCTACAAATGAAAAAGGCTGAGAAGCTTGACTATCTACAGGACCCTCCCAAGGGTTCAAGATCGTAGCTGAGGTAACAAGCTACTCGTCGAAGTCCAAGCGGAACTACTAGTGAGACAGATGTCTCATCTACAAAACATAAATTAAGCAAACGTGAGTACAAAGGTACTTAGTAAGACTTACATCAGATCCTATCATACATGCATTAGTATCAAGAAGGCAATGTGGGATTTAGTTGCAGCAAGCCAGCTTTGACTCAGTGGCTATCTTGTTCTACGACTACGAGTAAGTTCTTTGAGGTAGGAAAGCGCACACGAGTCCACTAATCACCACATCAATACACTACTATGGATTCATTCCCGTCTCCCTACGAGAAGGCCATCCATAGCACTCACACTTGTCTTGAGCATTTTAGAGTATCCACTTTAAGTTGTCTATGTACCACGTAAGCATCCAAGAAGTCCATAACCGGGGACCCGACTATTCCAATAGATCATGTTAACCCTGCAGGGGTGTACTTCTTCACACACGCTCTCAGCACTTATCACCATGTACACGTCATGTATCTCGGCAACCTTCAAGCGGAAGCCTGGCGAGGGTGTCGGCCACGACCTGACTAACCACGCAAGACTCTAGTCCAGGTTTATCGCCTATTCGGGTTCCATCCGCAAGGGAGTCCGGCCGAGGTTTCCATCACGGCCCCAAACGATGTGAGCAGGGTTCCCAAGCCCACCATTCGGGTGCCACTAGGTACACCGTGCCACCTGTGCCTAGTCTGTCCCAAGCCCACCCTGCCGGGTGCCACTTGGTAGAAAAAATAACACTACCTACAAACACCATAAACTAGTTGCGACTCCTGGACAGAGATCAAGTTGGTTAATAAGTCGAGAGGGGCACTTAAGCATTCCAATGCATGGTAGTAGCTAGTCATTGGAAAACATACACAGAACTCAATTCTTAAGGACAGTTCCAGTGAGACAACCCACCATGTACTCCTACATGGCCTCTCACCACTACCTATACCAAATCGTGTTCGCACTTAACTCTCAGCACCAGAACATATCGTAACACTCCAATTCATTCCCAATGAATCAGACCTGACACAACTCTAAGCAATAGCAGGCATGGCATGGTAGGAACACAACATGGCTCAATCAACTCCTACACATGCTAGTGGGTTTCAACTATTTACTGTGGCAATGACAGGTCACACAGAGGAATTGGTTCAGCTACTGCAGCACAAAGTAGCAGTTGAATCGTTGTTGTCCTAATGCAATAAAAGAGAGCATGAGCGAGAGAGTGGGAATGTATCGGAATGAACAAGGGTGTTTGCTTGCCTAGTAGATCAACAGGGGGGCACTGCTCCTGTGACTGGTACTCTGGAATGGTCTCTGGAGCAGGACCTATCGAGAAGGACGGTGTCGGCAATCAGTACACAAGCATATGCAACAATATGATGCATGAACATGGCATGAAGATGTGATGTGGTTTGTGCTAATGCATCTAGCATTCTATTTGAATAAAGTCCATTTGAACCAAGGGTTCAAATGCAACTCCAAATTTAACATTTATAAATGCCATTCATGTGTTTTCACCTATACAGCAGGTTTAGGTTGGTTTTTCATGCATGAAACTAGTACAGATGGATAGATTGAATTTTCTGATAATTTTTCATATATAAATTATTTCAATTTGAGCTACGGTTGAATTTTTGTGATTTTTTGAAGTTTAAACAATTTTATGGATTTCCTGTTTATTTTAAATCCAGAAACTCTTAATTACATCATGCTGTCAACTCTTAATTACATCATGCTGATGACAGCATGATGTCAGCGGGTCAACAGCATTGACCAGGGTCAAACCTGACGTGTGGGGTCCACACGTCAGTGTCACAGAGTTAAACATGGTGTGTTTAGCCTAATTACAGGATTAGTGGGCGATGGGCCCCATCTGTCATTGTCAGGGGGGTTTGTTAAGCGGTGATTAGCCCTAAACTAATCACCTGACAGGCCGGGCCCGCATGGCATGTCTCAGGCGGCGGGGCTCATCCCCGGCGACCTCTGGTCGCGGCGGAGTCCTCGGCTCCGGCCACGGGAGCAGCGGATGAGGGCGCCGGGGCGTAGCCCGGGCTCGTTCGCATCCAGCGGAGGTGACGGGAGGATGCACGGTGACCGGAGCTCGCCGGAGCAGAGCTTGCGGCGGCGGCCGGAGCTCGGGTCCGCTCGAGTTTGTGGCTACGGCGTGGGAAACATCGGGAAAACAGAGGAGAAACGGTCATGGCCTCACAGCAATCTCGATGGCGTCGTCAGCGAGCTCGGGGGAGGCCGGACAGCTACGTGGCGTTGCCGGCGATCTCCGAAGCCGAGGGTTGAAGACGACGGTGATGGCGGCTTCACAGGGCGTCTGGCGACGTACGGCTTAATGGAGAGGACGAGGATGACGACACAGAGCTCTTGGACTCGTCGGAGAGGTGAGGCCGTGGCGGTGGGCGCGGCAACAGCGATCGGCGGTGATGGGCGCGTTCGGTCCAGCGAGAGAGAGAGAGCGGAGGAGGCATGGAAGGGGGATGAGAGTGAGAGGGGTCCGGGGGCGTCGTGGCGACGTCCAAAGATACCGGTGTGTCGAGGGGGAGGGCAGGCAGGCAGGCAGGTGATGTGGCGCCCATGCGCGCGGGCGGCGAGCGCGTGCCCCTCATCCTTCTATCGCCGCCAGGAGGACGACGATTGGCGGTTGGGCCAGTCGGCGTGCTGGGCTGCCAGGTGAGCGCCAGGTAAGCCTCTTTCCTTTTCTCTATTTTTTTCCTATTTCTGTTATTTGTTTTGATTTAGTTTTAAGAACTAAATCATTTTTGTTGCCTCTGGTAATTTTTGCAGGGACTAAAAGGATTATTCCAAACCCCTCAAAATTTCTAGAATTATTTCAGCATTAAAAATATTTATAGAATATATTTGCTCCAATTCAAATACATTATGTGTTAATTCAACAATCCAAAATGTAATGCAAAAATGTGCATCACCTCTGGTTGCTGTTTCCAGCATTTTCCAAAAATGATGAACATTTTTGAAGGCCATTTGGGTTCACTGAAAAATATTTTTAGTTGAACCTATTTGAAATTTCATTGATGCTAGGGTTTGAACATCCCCCAATTCAAGTTCATTTGAATTTTAAACATGATGCAAACAATAGTAGCTAGCCTAGAGCATACCAGAACTAGGGATGTGACACCCACACCTTGTCCACGAGGGTGGTGGGCGCGCCTACCCCCTGGGGTATAGAAAAGGGGTATTCTATTTCTCAGTCCTAAAGATATGCAAGAGGCAAAGAAATCTATGAAAGAAAAGGGTATTAAAGCTGAAGATGTTAACGATTTACCACCTATTGAAGAAATACATGGTCTTGATAACCCGACACAGGTAGTAAAGGTAAATTCTCTCATTAGATTTGATGAAGGTGATATTCCTCATTAAAAGTCTGCTAGCCAATGCTTAGATGAGTTTGATAATTTTATTGTTAAACAAGAAAACTTCAATGCTTATGTTGGTAGACAATTGAAATGTAATGTTTATATGATTGAACACTTGAGTGATTATATGTCTAGAGTTAAAGGTGAACTTATACTTATTAGTAAACATGCTTCTATGGTTACCAATCAAGTAGAGCAAGTGCTTAAAGCTCAAAATGATTTGCTCAATGAATTGAATAATAAGAAAAATGATAATGTTGTTAGAGTTATGACTAGAAGGGGTAAAATGACTCAGGAACCTTCGTATCCTGAGGGCCACCCTAAGAGAATTGAGCAAGATTCTTAGAGAACTAATGTTGATGCACCTAGTCCTTCTAAGAGGAAGAAAAAGAAAAATGATAGGACTTTGCATGCTTCTAGTGAACCTGTTGTTGACACACCCGAGAGTCCCAATGATATTTCTATTCCTGATGTTGAAACACAATCTGTTAATGAACATGAACCTAGTGATAATATTAATGATGATGTTCATGATGATGCTCAGCCTAGCAATAACAATGACGTAGAGATTGAACCTGCTGTTGATCTTGATAACCCACAATCAAAGAATCAACGTTATGATAAGAGAGAATGAAATTATTGAAACAGATAATATGGAAGTGATGACGAAGATTCTCCCCCTAGATATGAATTGCCTGATGTGCCTGAGGGTTATGTTATGGATGAAGAAACTGCTAGAGACCTTTTTGCTTGCAAATATAGATATGATCTTAATAAACTGTTAGTTAAGCTGAAAGAAAAGTCTTTGAATGCTAGAATGAAATATGACCCTGCCTTTGATACTTCACATATCTGTATTTCTGATAAGGATTATGATTTCTCTGTCGATCCTGAGTTAGTTACTTTGGTTGAATCTGATCCTTTTAATGGCTATGAATCTGAAACTGTTGTGGCACATCTTACTAAATTAAATGATATAGCCACCCTATTCACTCATGAGGAAAAAAATCGTTACAACTATATCCTTAAGTTATTTCCGTTCTCATTAAAGGGTGGCGCTAAGACATGGTTTAATTCTCTTGCTCCTGGTTGTGTGCGTAGTCCCCAGGATATGATTTATTACTTCTCTGCTAAATATTTCCCCACTCATAAGAAACAAGCTTCCTTAAGGGAAATATATAATTCTGTGCAAATTGAAGAAGAGAGTCTCCCACAAGCTTGGGGGAGGCTTCTCTGATTACTTAACGCTTTGCCTGATCATCCTATCAAGAAAAATGAAATACTTGATATCTTTTATAATGGACTAACCGATGCTTCCAGAGACCACCTGGATAGTTGTGCTGGTTGTGTTTTCAGGGAAAGAACTGTTGAGCAAGCTGAATTGCTATTGAATAATATATTGAGTAATGATAATGATTGGACACTTCCTGAACCAACTCCTAAGTCAACTCCGAAGAAAAGGGGTATTCTATTTCTCAGTCCTAAAGATATGCAAGAGGCAAAGAAATCTAGGAAAGAAAAGGGTATTAACGCTGAAGATGTTAAGAATTTACCACCTATTGAAGAAATACATGGTCTTGATAACACCACACAGGTAGTAAAGGTAAATTCTCTCTATAGATTTGATGAAGGTGATATTCCTCGTAATAAGTTTGCTAGCCAATGCTTGGATGAGTTTGATAATTTTATTGTTAAACAAGAAAACTTCAATGCTTATGTTGGTAGACAATTGAAACGCAATGCTTATATGATTGAACACTTGAGTGATTATATGTCTAGAGTAAAAGGTGACCTTAAACTTGTTAGTAAACATGCTTCTATGGTCACCACTCAGGTAGAACAAGTGCTTAAAGCTCAAGATGATTTGCTCAATGAATTAAATAATAAGAAAAATGATAATGTTGTTAGAGTTATGGCTAGAGGGGGGTAAAATGACTCAGGAACCTTTGTATCCTGAAGGCCACCCTAAGAGAGTTGAGCAAGATTCTCAGAGAACTAATGTTGATGCACCTAGTCATTCTAAGAAGAAGAAAAAGAAAAATAATACGACTTTGCATGCTTCTAGTGAACCTGGTGTTGACACACCTGAGAATCCCAATGATATTTCTATTTCGATGTCAAACACAACTGTAATGAACATGAACCTAGTGATAATGTTAATGATGATGTTCATGTTGATGCTCAACCTAGCAATAACAATGATGTAGAGATTGAACCTGTTGTTGATCTTGATAACCCACAATCAAAGAATCAACGTTATGATAAGAGAGACTTTGTTGCTAGGAAGCACGGTAAAGAAAGAGAACCATGGGTTCAGAAACCCATGCCTTTTCCTCCTAAACCATCCAAGAAAAAGGATGATGAGGATTTTGAGTGCTTTGCTGAAATGATTAGACCTATGTTTTTGCGCATGCATTTGACTGATATGCTTAAAATGAATCCTTATGCTAAGTATATGAAAGATATTGTTATGAATAAAAGAAAGATACCGGAAGTTGAAATTTCCACCATGCTTGCCAATTATACTTTTAAAGGTGGAATACCAAAGAAACTTGGAGATTCAGGAGTACCAACTATACCATGCTCCATTACAAGAAACTATGTTAAAACTGCTTTATGTGATCTTGGAGCTGGTGTTAGTGTTATGCCTCTCTCTTTATATCGTAGACTTGATTTGAATAAGTCGACAACTACTAAAATATCTTTGCAAATGGCCGATAAATCAAATGCTATACCTATCAGTATTTGTGAGGATGTGCCTGTTGTGGTTGCAAACGTTACTGTTTTAACGGACTTTGTTATTCTTGATATTCCCGAGGACGATAGTATGTCGATTATCCTTGGTAGACCCTTTTTGAATACTGTAGGGGCTGTTATTGACTGCAACAAAGGCAATGTCACTTTTCATGTTAATGGTAATGAGCATACAGTACACTTTCCGAGGAAACAACCTCAAGTCCACAGTATCAATTCTATTGGAAAAATTCCATTGATTATATTGGAGGTTTTGAATTTCCTCTTCCTACTATCAAAAATAAATATGATATTCTTATTGTTGGGGGCGTGCATATCCCCATTGAGGTAACCTAGTGCTATTCAAAAATTCTCCGGTTCCATGCGATTCGGAATGAGTTTGTTAACAAGACTTGATCAACCTTGTTAGTGGATTCCTTTTGATGAGCATTAGATGGATGAAGTTAGAAAGCACAACTCTTTGTACCCTCCTTTTACTTTCTGTTATTTAGATTAAATAAAGAAAAAAATAGTATTTTCTGTCTGTTTTCTGAATTACCTATGCAATAAAAAATACCCCGAAAATAAAAGTTCTCCAAATGCCCTGAAAAAGAAATATGAATTTTTGTAGAATATTTAAGAATGTCTGGCATTGAGAACACATCAGGGCGAGCCACCACCTGGCCACGTGGGTCCAGGGCACGCCCACCCCTGGGCGCGCTCCCCTGCATCATGGGCCCCACGTGGCCCCCTCCACTTATTCCAGCACCCACACACTTCGTCTTCCTCCATAAAAAATCACCACACAGCTCAAACTCGCGTTCCAGCTCATTTTGCTGTGATTTTAGATCTCCTTGCTCAAAGCTCCACTCACAAAACTGCTTTGGGGGATTGTTCTTCGGTATGTGACTCCTCCAATGGTCCAATTAGTTTTTGTTCTAGTTCTCTATTTATTGCAATTTTTTGCTGCTTAGGTGACCCTGTTCTTGAGCTTGCATGTCAAATTTATTTGGTCCCAAGTAGTTCTAATGCATGATATAGTCTCGACGCACTTGTGGGAGTAGTTGCTATCAGTCTTGTTGAGTTTGGTTCACTTTTATTTTGAGTCACTAAAAACTTCAAAAAAATTAGAAAAAGAAAATGATGAAGAGATTGTTGAGAGGCTCTTCGAGCCAAAGCTCGAAGGGTAAGCAAAGTGAGGAGGATAAGAAGCCCAAATATAATCTCCCTCGCACTGCGGAGGTTCGGCCGTGGGAATGGGCTTGTGATGAGTTCTTGAAGGCAGCTGGGATTCATGATGATTTTTATTATTTGGCTGAGAATGCAGGCCTCACCGACTTCCTCCGCGACCAGCGCGAACAGTATCTCCTACTCAATAATATTTTTGTGCAAAATTTTCATTTCCATCCTATGAGATCACCACCTTCAGTGGAGTTTCATTTATATGAGGAATTTAAGGAGATGACCTTATATGATTTTTGTCGGGTATGCAAGATACCCTTTGAGGGCAGCATAGAGGAACCACACCATAATGATGTGGAGGGATTTATTAATGAAATTGTTGTAGGGGAAACGAGGAAAGTTTCCGATGCAAGAATTACTAGCATACATTTTCCTGTTCTACGTTACTTTGCAATATTTGCTAGTAGATGCTTGATTGGTCGCGGGAACAGTGGAAATCTTAGTGCTCCTGATATTGTTATTTTGTGCCATGCTTTGTTTTGTGATACAACTTTCAGTTTAGGCGCTCTTATTGCTAAACGATTAAGTCTGAACCGTACAAAGGGCCCCATCTTCGGTGGCATATTTGCTTCGCGCCTTGTTGCACACTTTAATATACCTATTAGGCATTATGGGAAAGAAGAAAAGTTGTTGCCCCTGTCTTTCTAGACTATAAGAGTATGGTAGCACATGACTTTATTGTTAAAAATAAGAAGAAACTGCTCAAGTATAACTTGATATTCGATAAAAATTATTGTGAAGTTATTACCTTGCATGCGCCCTCTTTGTTTAACATATTTTCACGCACGTACCTCATTTTGCCGAGGCCATTCATGCATACTTGAGCACGACACCTGCTCTAGAGGCTGAGCCGGAGCCACCACTTGACCCTTATCGTGATCTGCTTATCGCTGGGATCCGGAGGAGATCGCCAACCAGTGGCACCCCGAGGATCCTCCTCAGTACACTGGAGAGGACCACTTTGATCCATGGGTATAGACCAACTTAGGGAAAAAGCCTAATCTTGGGGGAGTACGTATTTCTCACCGACACTACATTAACGTTCACACACTCATGCCAGTTGTCGGTGCTCATACTTTTTCATTGTACTATCCATGCTAGTTTATTTTCCTTTTTCTTGTTTTCTTCTTGTGTGTTTGATAAACCTTAAGAAAAACCAAAAAAAATAGTTGTAGCTTTTAGTTAGTTTACCTTCCATGCCTGTAGTAGTAATAATTAAAAGAAAACCCAAAAAGATTTCTCGTTCTTCTTTTGCTTGTTGGGAGCTTTCCCGTGTAAATAGTTTTATTTCCTTTCTTTTCTTTGGGGGTCGAGAGGAGAAGACCATAATGAAAATGTTGAAGTGGCTCTTATATGCATTGTTGTTGATTTAACCACGAGTCCATATTACCTTGTCTTCTCCCTTGAATTAAATGCTTGCAGATTCCAGCTTAGTCCAATGCACATGCACTATTATTATTATCCACACTGTTCGTTCGTGCAAGTGAAAGGCAATAATGACGATATATGATGGACTGATTGAGATGAGAGAAGCTGGTATGAACTTGACCTCTCTTGTTTTTGTAAATATGATTAGTCATCATTCCTGATTCAGCCTATTATGAATGAAACATGTTTACAACGACAATTAGAGATTATAGTTGCTTATGCCATGCTTAATTAGCTAGGAGTTTATAATGGTTTACCTTGCATGCCAACATGCTATTAAAATGGTTGTGATGTGGTATGATAGGGTGGTATCCTCCTTTGAACGATTCGAGTGGCTTGACTTGGCACATGTTCACACATGTAGTTGAAACAAAATCAACATAGCCTCCACAATATTTATGTTCATGGTGAATTATATCCTACTCATGCTTGCACTCAGTGTTGATTAATTTTAATGCATGTTCATGACTGTTGTCACTCTCTAGTTGGTCGCTTCCCAGTCTTTTTCTAGCCTTCACTTGTACTAAGCGGGAATACTGCTTGTGCATCCACTTCCATAAACCCCAAAGTTATTCCATATGAGTCCACCGTACCTTCCTATATGCGGTATCTACCTACCGTTCCAAGTAAATTTGTATGTGCCAAACTCTAAACCTTCAAATGAAATTATGTTTTGTATGCTTGAATAGCTCATGGATCAACTAGGGTTGTCTGTATCTTCCATGCTAGGCGGGTTATTCTCAAGAGGAGTGGACTCTGCTCCTCACTCACGAGAAAATGGCTGGTCACCGGGATGCCCAGTCCCATGCTCAAACCAAATCAAAATAATTGCAAACAAAACTCCCCCAGGACTGTTGTTAGTTGGAGGCACCCATTTTTTCAGGCAAGCCATGGATTGATGCTTGTTGGTGGTGGGGGAGTATAAACTTTACCATTCTACTTGGGAACCGCCTATAATGTGTGTAGCATGGAAGATATCGAGATCTCTCGGTTGTTATGTTGATAATGAAAGTATGCCACTCAAAATATTATTTATCTATATTTCAAAAACCGAGCTCTGGCACCTCTACAAATCCCTGCTTCCCTCTGCGAAGGGCCTATCTATTTACTTTTATGTTGAGTCATCCTCCTCTTATTAAAAAGCACCAGTTGGAGAGCATTGCTGTCATTTGCATCCATTACTATTAATTTACATTGAGTATGACTATGACTGGATCTCTTTTACCATGAATTACAATGTTTAGTCAGTCCTTGATCTTCAGAGGTACTCTGCATTTATCTTTTGCGGTCTCAGAAAGGGCTAGCGAGATACCATCTTGTTATATCATATTATGATTGTTTTGAGAAATTGTTGTCATCCGAGATTTATTATTATTGCTCGCTAGTTGATTATGCCATTGATATGAGTAGACATGAGACCTAAGTGTTATTGTGAATATGGTTAGTTCATGATCTTTGCTGAAAACTTGAATGCTGGCTTTACATATTTACAACAACAAGAGCAAACAGAGTTTGTAAAAGTTTTTCTTTATCACTTTTAATTTGTCAACTGAACCGCTTGAGGACAAGCAAAGGTTTAAGCTTGGGGGAGTTGACACGTCTCCATCATATCTACTTTTCCAAACACTTTTGCCCTTGTTTTGGACTCTATCTTGCATGGGTCGAATGGAACTAACCCGGACTGACGATGTTTTCAGCAGAATTGCCATAGTGTTATTTTCGTGCATAAATAAAAGTTCTCGGAATGACTTGAAACTTCACGAAGAATATTTTTGGAATATATAAAAAATACTGGCGAAAGAATCAAGACTAGGGGCCCACACCCTGTCCACGAGGGTGGGGGCGCGCCTACTCACTGGCGCGCCTGTCTCGTGGGCCCCCTGAGGCTCCACCGACCTCAACTCCAACTCATATATTCACGTTCGGGGAGAAACAATCAGAGAGAAGGATTCATTGCGTTTTACGATATGGAGCCGCCGCCAAGCCCTAATCTCTCTTGGGAGGGCTGATCTGGAGTCCGTTCAGGGCTCCGAAGAGGGGAATCTGTAACATCCCAAAATTCTAAATTTAGGACTTTCCCAAACTTTCATTTTTGCATTTATGATCTCCGTGAATTAAATTATTTTCAAATACAAAACCCTAAAGAGAAGATGACATGACTTCTTCCATTTAATTAAATGAAAAGGGTTTTGAAAAGATTTGAATTTCATTTGGAAATATTTTAAATTCAGAAACTTTAAGCAACTCAATGATTTTCACGGGAGAAGATAAAATGACTTCTTAAAAACATATGAAATATGAGTTGGGAGTTTCGAAGAATCAAATTTGAAGTCCTTTTGAAATTATTTTCAATTTGGAGTTATTTGGGTTTTATTCAAATTATTTTTCTCCAAAAATAAAATATATGGAAATTAGGGTAAAATGATTCCCTACAATAGAAATTGGAGAGAAACAAATTTGAAATTATTTTGGTATTTTAAAATGATTTTTATGAGATTTTATTGCAACAGTAGCATTCTTTGATTTGTTTAAATTTTTGTGGATTTTTTTTTGACTTTCGAATAATGTTCATGTTGTAGAAAATAATTTTCTAAAAAATTTGATATATAATATACCTATATTATATTATATTATTTTTTTTTTTTCTTTATTCTGTTGATTGTCAATGTTTTTTTAAATCTTCACGACCGGGCCGCCCAAAGACTCACCGTCATGCTACCAGCCAAGAACGTAGCTCGACCTCCCGGGACGGAGTTCGGCTCCAAGACGCCATCGACGCCGCCGATCACACCGGATTCCTCCCTCTCCTTGGCCCCTTCCCCAAGCCGACGTCGTCCCCCCTCCTCGTATAAATTCGGGCGCCCCGGGCCCCTCCCTCTCTCTCTCGCCGCCTTGTCAGATCTTGCCGCCCGTTGCACCACTGTCGCCCTCACGCGCCAAGCCTGCCTCAGCGTCCTTCTGCCGCCTCCGCCGCCCGCCCTTGATAGCCCACGCCCGCCCGCTGCGGAGTTCATCGCCGCCGTCGTCGGTTTTCTTCGCTGGAACCGCCGTGGACCGGTATATAAACCAAACACTAGATCGGTTTCCTGGTTTTTCTTGGTTTTTCTTTAAAAACCCGGTTTTATTTTTAGTCTAGTTATTAAGAGAACGTTCGTAGTTTAGAACTCTGTAGCGAACGGTTTTCATCAGTCTAGGTTCTGTAGCGAGCGTTCACTCGATAGATTTTTTCTTTTTCTTTTTAATTTCATCCAGGGACCTAGACGCAATTATTTTATTTATAGTTTAGCCCCTGATCTTTAAACCCTCACTACTTTTTACTCGTTTGTCCAAATCCAACGAAACCAACGCCCACTTCTTCTTTATGACCCCCTCTATCCAGTAAATCAAGTTAAACATGTTTTTGAAAACTTAAAATTTGTTTTTCAAACATTTTTTAATTCAAACTTCTTTTGTTCATAACTCGAGTTTTATAACTCTGTTTGAGTTGATTATTTTTGCAAATCGAAGCTCTTGACCTAAACCTTCTGATAAGGCAAAATATACATAATTTTGGTATTGTTAGAACTTCTTTTATGTTGCAAGAGTTATTTTCTTGGTTTTGATATTTTCCGAATTGTCTTCTTCGTTCTTCCCGATCTTTTGAGTGATTGCTTATGTGTGGTTAATATTGCTTGCTTACGATAGATTGACCGGAGTGTGACGAGTAGAACAATCAAGAGTTATGAGTGCGAATCATCTTCATCAACAGTACGAGGCAAGTTCACACTTTGATCATATCCCTTCATTACCCAGTTTTTATGCATTAGTCTTATCCCTCAAACATTGCATGAGTAGGATTGATAACATGTGGGTATTGGGAAGTATTGATGAGGTAGGAACCTATTATCTTGCATTCAAACCTTGGGAGTTACTTTTACGTTATGCTCATACTGCTATGCTATGCTCGTAGACGTGGATTGGTTTGAGAGAATTCATGAAAGATGTGAGAGATTATTGTTAACTAAAGGTTTAACTTAAGGTGGCTATTTTAATACTGTTGGGGAACGTAGTAATTTCAAAAAAAAATCCTACGCACATGCAAGATCATGGTGATGCATAGCAACGAGAGAGGAGAGTGTTGTCCATGTACCCTCGTAGACCCTAAGCGGAAGCGTTATGACAACGCGGTTGATGTAGTCGTGCGTCTTCACGATCCGACCGATCCAAGTATCGAACGCACGGCACCTCCGAGTTCAGCACACATTCAGCTCGATGACGTCCCACAAACTCTGATCCAGCACAGCTTTGCGGGAGAGTTCCGTCAGCACGACGGCGTGATGATGGTGATGATGTTGCTACCGATGTAGTGCTTTGCCTAAGCACCACTACGATATGACCGAGGTGGATTATGGTGGACGGGGGCACCGCACACGGCTAAAATATCAATGATCAACTTGTGTGTCTATGGGGTGCCCCCCTCCCCCGTATATAAAGGAGTGGAGGAGGGGGAGAGGCCGGTCCTTGTAGGCGCGCCCCAAGGGGAGTCCTACTCCCACTGGGAGTAGGACTCCAACCCTTCCAAGAGTAGGAGTAGGAGAGAGGGGGGAGGAAAGGCGCCCCTCCTTGTCCAATTCGGACTAGAGGGGGATGGGCGCACGACCTTCCCTAGCCGCCCCTCCTCTTCTCCATTAAGGCACAATAGGCTCATTACAGTCCCCGGGGGCTCCGGTAACCCCCCGGTACTCCGGTATTTGTCCGAACTAGCCCGAAACCTTTCCGAAGTCCAAACATAGTCGTCCAATATATCGATCTTTATGTCTCGACCATTTCGAGACTCCTTGTCATGTCCGTGATCATATCCGGGACTCCGAACTACCTTCGGTACATCAAAACACATAAACTCATAATACCGATCGTCACCAAACGTTAAGCGTGCGGACCCTACGGGTTCGAGAACTATGTGGACATGACCGAGACACATCTCCGATCAATAACCAATAGCAGAACCTGGATGCTCATATTGGCTCCTACTTATTCTACGAAGATCTTTATCGGTCAAAGCGCATAACAACGTACGTTGTTCCCTTTGTCATCGGTATGTTACTTGCCCGAGATTCGATCGTCGGTATCCTCATACCTAGCTCAATATCGTTACCGGCAAGTCTCTTTACTCGTTTTGTAATGTATCATCTTGCAACTAACTCATTAGTCACATTGCTTGCAAGGCTTATAGTGATGTGCATTACCGAGAGGGCCCAGAGAATACCTCTCCGACAATCAGAGTGACGAATCCTAGTCTCGATCTATGCCAACTCAACAAGTACCATCGGAGACACCTGTAGAGAACCTTTATAATCGCCCAGTTACATTGTGAGGTTTGGTAGCACACAAAGTGTTCCTCCGGTAATCAGGAGTTGCATAATCTCATAGTCATAGGAACATGTATAAGTCATGAAGAAAGGAATAGCAGTAAACTAATACGATCAAGTGCTTAGCTATCGGAATGGGTCAAGTCAATCACATCATTCTCCTAATGATGTGATCCCGTTTATCAAATGACAACTCATGTCTATGGTTAGGAAACTTAACCATCTTTGATAAACGAGCTAGTCAAGTAGAGGCATACTAGTGACACTCTGTTTGTGTATGTATTCACAAATGTATTATGTTTCTGGTTAATACAATTCTAGCATGAACAGTAAACATTTATCATGAAATAAGGAAATAAATAATAACTTTATTATTGCCTCTAGGGCATATTTCCTTCGAATACACATCTGGGTGGATTGGTAGGGGCACCCTGGGGATATACCAGCGGACTTGCCCGGACACCTGGGGATATACCAGTGTTGTCCTAGGAGATCCCGGGGTTATACCGTGCGATCCTACTATGGTTCGCCACCTAGGCTCAAAGGGATCATAAGATTATTCATGCTAGAAACTTCTGTGTCCAACCGCAAGCTATTATGGGCTCTAGCATAGTTGAGTATGTTGCATCACCTCTTCTAGTGGTAGGCTAGTAGATGTAGGGGATGTAGGTTGGTACTATCTACCCGGGGTTAGAGTTAATGCTTCTGAAAGACTGTGTCTCTGTCATCCATTTCTCAAACACCATGAAGTGCGAGAAATCCAACGGAGGAGATCAAGTTTTCTCGGGAAAAGTGTGCAAACCTCTGCAGAGTGTACAAACTAATCATGATTAGCCGTGTCCCCGGTTATGGAAATCTTGATTATCATGTTGATCTCATCACTCTAAATTAATTTTGTTGGGTTATTAATTACCTTTTAATTGGGATTGAGATGGGGATTTACCATTCTCAATGTTTTCAACCAACTTCGTAGTTTAATAAAATATATTCCTTTGCGGTAGGGAAAAATGGCTTTTTGCAAAAACATTTTTAACCATAGAGCCTCCACCAGCCATATATGCATGTAGTGATAGCTATTATTCATCATTATCCTATGGTGTGAATTTGCTAGTACATTCAATGTACTGACCCTTTGTGGCTGCAACGTCTCATGTTGCAGGATTCTTACGACGAGTAAGTGATACGTTAGGGTTATGATTTTTACACTCAACTTTGCCATTGGTGTTGATGGGAATCCACAACCTTGTTCTTACTTCCGCTATTTGGATTGAGGTAATAGTATTTATGTTACTTTATACATGTGATTTACCTCTGTTATAAATCCTAGAGTACTGTGTGTGTCAGCATACCGATCCAGGGATGACACTTAAGCACAGAGACTTGACCGACTGAGTTCGGGTCGCTACAAGATTGTATCAGAGCACATGTTGACTGTAGGACGTGACCCCTAGAAACTGGCAAGCCCATAGGAAAGATTTTCTCTAAAACTCTATTTTCAAAAAGATCTTTTACCTCTCTTCTGAGCTTATTCAAATATTCCCTTTTAGTCGGACCATACCCCTTTTCCCCTTTTGACCACGCGAAGATTCGACTGATGAGACCAATCCAAGAAGGACAAGATATCGAACAACTATGACCACTTCGGAATGAAGAGGATTTTACCATGCACTATAATGATGGAAACTACAACGGTTGAAGACTCTGAAGACTAGGAGAATTTGAAGGCTCTGAAGAATTCCCAGATTTGTATGAACTAGGAACGCTACCCTTATGGAACTTGGCAGACTATTGAAGCTGTCAATACCCGAGATCAATGTGTGTTGTAGAAGATCGGAATATGGAGAGTTAAAAACTCAAAGTTTTGTCAAGAAAACCCTAAGGCATGAGATATCACCTACGGAATAATAGCTCATGGCGGAGATCTGGACATAAACACGGCTATCCATGATGTTATCGCCCGCTTATGCCATTGTCACCGTGCTGAGTTAAGCATGCATTTCTTCGGAAGGATTGGATGGTAGAAGGCTGATGGGGCATCTATGAGCAAAGGATGAAGTTTTAACCTTAGCTGGTGTATCACCGTGATTTGGAGTAGTACATCAAGAAGTTTAGGATGGACCTACAGGAAGCCGTATTTGACAAAGAAGCATTTCATGAAGAACTCGGGACCCAGAAGCTGAAGTAGCCAAGCTGGAGGAGCAAAACCTTGAGATACCGGAGAATTCGTTAGGAACTGAAGGACTGTAGGACCAGGGTTCATGCCAAGGATGTTGAAACCCAAAAGTTTGAATGCAACTCCAGAGTATTAAAGGACGTCACGAGAGATTTTGCGTCAACAGAGATGATCTGGCAAAATAACTTGAGAAGGACAAGCACGATCGGAAGAAGCCCATCGGAGACATGAACAAGACTTGAGGAGTTTGATGACCTTGAAGATTTATTGACCCTTTGAAGACCAAACCCCTGTTATATACTTACGTTAGATGTGACGTTTGTGAGCTGTCATTTGTTTGTTGTTTTTCCGACAGCCACAAAATAAAATCTGTCTTTTCAAAAAAAATTGTTTGCTTTGTGTGTATTCCTCTCTATCTCTCTTATCCCACCCCAAAACCCATGGACCCAATAGAGGACGAATGGATATGAAACCATATTTTTCGGGACCGAAAGTCAATTGGACACAGACCACTGGATTCAGAACATGGAAGATCATATGAAGAATAACCCTATAGTCAGAAAGGATATGACCCAGCAAGCTCTTCAGTGCTTTGAAAAAGGTGCTACTACTTGGTGGAGGATGTACCAAACCATCAATGGATGGAAAGGAGTAACCACTTGGAAAGAATTTAAGTTGACTCTGCTAAAGTCTCATCTTGTGTCCCAGAAGTTGAAGCCTTATGGAAATGATATGAAGAAACCTTGTGCATGCAAGCTCTGTGGAGAAATAGGACACAACCATAAGGAACACGAGGATGAATGCCCTAATTGTGAAGACAATCACCCAGCTAAAGAATTCCCAACTAGGCAGATTACTTGTTTCTTGTGTGAAGGGACTACCCACTACCCTGCTCAGTATCACATTTACCCCATGGTACAAATAACCATCCAGCAAAAGAAAGAAGCAATGAAAGGAACCCTCATGGAAGTTTTAGAAGAACCTGTGATGAAAGAAGAGGTGGAGGACACACCCAAAGAAGAATCAATTAAACCCTACACTAAGTCTTGCTATTCATGTGGAGAAGAAGGACACATCTCCCAGAAGTGTCTGAATGGGGATCTAGTAGAATTCCCGACAGAGGAAGTAGAGTATGACCCACAGGAAATAGAAGCCCTGATTGGAACGGAAAAGTCCAGGAAGAGAAATAGATTGGATTCTAGGAACAACCCAATTTTTACAAAGAAGGATCTGAGTCATATCACCTGTTTCAGGTGCAAAGATTCAGGGCACTACTTAAGCAGTTGCCCAAAAAGGAAGCCGAGGACCCAAGGAGGCTTTGAAATCACAAGGAAACCTCGAGACTTGTCGTAAGTAATATGTTTTTGTTGTAATGAAGCAAGGAATTTTGCCAGAGATTGTCCCAAAGAGAAGGAGGCTTGTGCTAAATAGCTTGAGTCTGTGAGGAATATAGTAGAAGTAGTGGGAACAATTCTTTTGAGGTGTTGACTTGAGGCATGTAATGGATATGCAGGAGATTGTAATAATTGGAGGATCAATAAAGTTAGCATCATTGGTACTGATATGGATTTTATGAGTGCCTACCACATTCTGGGCCAAATTACGGCCCAGATCAGGTCCGGCCCTTTAAGAGGCTTTGGGCTCAATTATGGCCCATATCAGATTCGGCCCGTCAACTGGACACTATGCTTTTGGGCCCACTTGCTAAAGGCCCACTTAGTAATTCGGCCTGATATTAGTTTTGGCTTGTTAAGGGCCCGCTTAACATTTCGGCCCTATATTAATTTTGGCCTGTTAAAAGCCCGTCATATAGTTGGGCCTAACTACGGCCCGGTATGCATCCGCCCTTTCATGACCGATATCTGATTGGGCCAAACAAGGACCGAGACAATTTTGGCCTGTTAAAAGCCCGTGATTTGATTCGCACAATCATGGGCCGGGGTTCATTTCGGGCTGCTGCGTAACTAGTAGGAATTAAGAACAAACCTACTCTATACAATAAAGAAATTACGGCATAGTAACTAAGAATAAACCTACACTATACAATAAAGGATTTAAGGTATATTACATCCACTGGGCATCGAAGTTCGCCACCGGGATCATAAAGCGCAACGAAGATGCAGATTACAAAAGCGGGCACCATTGCAACAGAACAAAATAATACCGAACCGGGACCACTTCCAAGATAGTTCAAGAAAGGTTAGCCTTATGGGGAACTGCATGAAGTCATTGAAAGCAAGGCTGTGAGACCGCCCTAGCATGTCGGTCATAGCTTCCAGGTGTAGCTGTTTAGCGATGCGGTTCTCATTGGTGTTCTCCACAATCTCTCTTAGAGATAGGACTTCAAGTCGAAGATGAGTTGCAGAATGCCTTCCTGCTAGAACTTGGGACTGAAGAAGTCGAACTGATTCATACAATGAATTCTGTGAGCTTGTCTGACTGTTAGTCTCAAGTAACTTGAACACTGCATCAAGACAAGACTTTGGGGTTGTCTCGCTATCTTCAAGATGTTTTGCCATCTTTGCTGCAATATATGTTGGGTTTGTCTCACAGCCTTCAGCAGACTTGTGCATGCCATCGGGCATATCACCCCTGAAACAAAGCAGAGATGACAGGTTTTGCACGTGTATAAACAAAGTTGATAACTGTTACATCAATTCTATCCAATTTCAAATTAGAAAATAAAGAGTATGTTCAAAATATCAATAGCATAATTTGGCATTGTTCATAATGCGGGGAGCTTCACCACACTACTGGATTACCATGTCAACATAACGAGCATAGATGAGGGGCAAAGAAAATCATTTTGTCTATCTTGGATAATGTGCATGACATGTTGTTCATATCATCAGCCACATCAGTAAGATAAAACAGGAGATGACAAGGTGCAAACGTGGGCTGCTTCACCACACACTGGATTATAGATCCACAAAAACAAGCATACATATAGGGAGTATTGAGTAATGTGCATGGTATGAATAAAGAATTTGGTTTTACAAGTAAAACTTGGAACTACGGTTCTTACGAACATGCATTTTGGTAGAAACATGCAAACTAAACAGCGATAAACAATAGGGAGTATGAGCAAATTAAACAGCAGTTGAGGATAAAGGCTTTAGAAGGACTAACTTACATTAACGATTAACACCGGCTTTATAATGCCCTTCTCCATGTCAAGGGAAGGATAACTCAAGAATTTCAGCACATAATCTTCTTCATAAGCATTGCACTGTACTCTACATTTTGTAGAGAGTAATTATAGATATGATAATACCGAAGGGATAGAGGATAATGAAGATAAGATGCATATTGATGCTACCTAATCAACTACAAATCCTTGGAAGTACAAGCGTTCTGAGGACAAAATGTCTTGACAAGAGCAATGGGCTACACTTCTCAAGACCGCATTGTCTGTGTATTCTACTTGTTGGTAAGATTAAATATAGATCTGATATTTTTTAGTAAATGGTGGGCGAGGGAGATAAGATGAAGAATGCTACAAAATGAACCAATCCCTCTTCCCATAATACAAGAGTGTTTTGAACACTGGTGTACTGTACAAAACATTCTTATATCATGGGACGGAGGGAGTAGCTGTTAACGTAAGTACAGTGATAGACCACGTTCAGTCCTTACAAGAGGACTGCAGAGCTAAACCTCTTCAAAAGCATTGGGTTGATTCTAAATTTATGTAAGAGTCCATACGGATCTTATAATGTCCACCAAATGGACGATTACGAGGCTAACATGTGCAGTGATGCTACATAATCAAACATCTATGAAAGTAAGTATGGTCATACAGGGCAAGAGGTACTCACAAGAGCAATGCAGTGTGCAGTATAGTTGCGAGATTCTGTGGTCCCTTGAGAACGAATGTTCTTCTGCTAACAGTTTTTGTACAAGTGAGACATTAAGGCAAATGCAGAAATGTAGTTCAAATTTTGATGTGATATCATAGACAGTACCTTACGCTGCAGCCGAGACCAATGTGTAACAAGATTATTCCAGTCACCGTTGGATAAATGTAGCACCGGAGAGTTTATAGAAATTTCGTTCAGAGGCATGCCATCAAAGTGCGCTTGCCTCAGGTAGGAACGATACTTCATCAACGAGTGCTTGAAAAGCGCAACCAACCCTTGCTTGTCATCACAATCCAGTTTGCTCCTCGCCTATTTAAAAGAATGAAATCTTGTGTCTTCTCGTCAACAGTAAACATATGCAGTAATGATCATGAATAACATTAGTACATTACTTACGCGTAAGTTGTGGAGGAAGGCTGGAAATTGTTCTGTGTCTGCGGTATAATCTTTCCATGAAGGAAATATGCGCACAAAGTTCCTGACAACAACATAAGCTTAAATTGCCTAAACTGGGAAGAAATGGAACAGGGGTCCTATTTGCTGCAATTGGGGCTCTCTTTGGTTCGAAAAGGGATTTGGCAACTGGATTTGGTGTACTCTTTGCTGGAATGGTGGTTTTGCGTCGTACAGCTGGTGCTATGTCAACTAGCATAATCATACTGTTTGCTGCAGTTGGGGTCTGCTGAGTTGGGGCATCAGAAATGACCAGTGTAGTAGGGCTATTGTCTGCTAGAGTTGGGGTATTTTGTGGTTCAGGTGATGTTGCAACTACACCTAACGGGATATTTGATTTATCACATGCCAAATACTTTGCTTGTGCTCCTCCACGATCAGCAATCGCCCTCTTCCTTTTGAACGTCTGATACACAAGAACAACATTTGAATTGATAAATATGGTATGATGATAGGTGGAATATGTACTGAAAATGGATAGGCAGGGCCTATTCACATACACGATGTCTAAACTAAGCTAATGGCAGTTCAACAAAGTAGAAGCAATGCAAAGCATCAGTTGCAAGATATGTGCGAGCAATGTAACCTTGGAAAGTTAGAGCAAGTACCTTGATGGGTGAATAAGATAGGGCATCTTCCACGACTCCTCCACTAGGGAGCTACATTGACTTAGGTCTCCCTCTAGCTCGTAATCATGTTAGGATCATATTACGAGCATGAATCAGAGGTGGAGAGCATTTGCATTGCATTGCATCCAGACTTGATTTCAGTCCCTTAATGCCAAGTTTGACAGCCATGGCATTGTTCTGCTTTATTCTTTTCATGCACGCAAGCTCATAATCATTATGATGCTGTTCAGAGTCTGAGATTCATGAAAACATAAAAAGTAGTAAGATTATCTATGGAATGCATTGCAGATTCAACTCGGAGAGTGTCTCCCTATAAACCCCTGCATATGCAAAGTTCACCTCCCCAACCGTCTTGACTGCACCACACAGAGATACACACCCGAGCGGCGAACATGCATTTTCGAAACTAATTTAGGAACATTTAGCTGACCAATTAAACAACTATGTTTTAGTAATATCAGATTCATATTTGAACAACTAAGGTTGTTTAGCTTGATGGGTGGAGCAGTTTTATTATGACACGAAGCACGTATTCTGATCATATAGTGATCATAAAAGGGGGAAACTCTAAGCATATTTTTTTAGCAAAAGAGGGTTTCCCCTCTGATTTATATTAAAGAAACCACCACGGAACCAACATGATCAATTAAACCCTACGCATGATCAATTAAACCGTATTATGGTTGTGCCATGGCAGATTTGAAGTCGCAAACCGTAGAAATGATATTTAGCATCCATTGTTTGCTTCAACTAAGAACTAAATTCTAAGAGCTGAAAAGAAAGTAGAGTAACCAAGTTAAGATCTATTTTCTGGTTGAGATCAAAAAGTTGAGGAGATATGAAGTACCACCTGTCTTGCGGTGCCGTGTAGGCATCGGGGGTGTGATGGTTGTCGGTGGCGTTGAAGCAGATCTGCAACGGTAGACGGGTGCATCGGGGGATAAGTCCCGTTGCGGTGGAAGAGAAGGTCGTGTGAGCGGCCTGGGCAAAGAGGACGACGGCACCGATGAAGCGAGAGGACACGATGCAAGGCTATTGGTCCGGCACCGTGGATGAGAAACGTCCATCTCTAGTAGTGGATGATGCGGTCTTGGTAGGCGCTCCGGCATGGTGGAGGACGGTGGCGATGGATGTGGTGGAGGACGGCGGCGATGGATGGGGTGGCGGACGGAGGCTGGTGTGGGGATGGGGTGTTCTAGCGCGAACGGTGTATGAATGGGAAAATGGAGGGAGAGGTACGGGGAACCATGTTTTTGGGACGTGCATGTCTGAAATATGGGAAAGTTATGAACTTAGCCCCCGTTTAAAATTTGGACTTCTCGTCGGTTGGGGATAGGACGGTAATCTCGCATCTCCCAAATATTTGACGGTAACTATTACGGGCGAGGAGAGGGTGTTTTGCCGCCCACGGTTGGCACCCACGGTGTATGACCGGGGCTGACAGGTAGGGCGGTTGTGTCACGTCTAATGGAAGTTACACATCTGCCCCTATTTAAAATATTAGCCTACATCGATTTCGGACGAGGAGAGGGAGTTTTGCTGCCCACCGTGTATGAATGGGGAATGGAGGGAGAAACAGAGGTCTTTCGGAAGAGCTTGAATCAAATGAGTTTTGCCGCCCATGTTTGACGCCCACCGTGCCGGAATGGGCTCAGAGGCGGTCGTGTCACGTCCAATTGAAGTTACTAACCTACCCCTATTTAGATCAGTGGACGGCCGATGGATTGTCCGTGTAATGGGTAGACAGTAATTTCCATCTCCCAAACACTTGGCTTCAGGCAGCCGACGTGGGAGTGGACATTTTGCTGTTTCTTTCAAATTTTGGGACAATAAGCATCCACGTTTACCCTGGCAACAAAATTCGAATCCATTTTGTATTCCTATATGAATCTTTATGAATCATTCTATGTGTTTTTATATATCTTCAAAAGGACAAAAAGGATGTATTCCACTGTCATATATGAATATGGTTTACAAATGCCGATACTCAAATTCAGAAACTAGAATCCGGTTTAAGGTGAATTCGAATATTTGGAACACTTCATGTCCAACTCAAATGTCACACGCAGCATAATGTGTACTCCCATTTAGATATGTACACAAGCGATGTATCAAGATTCAAATACCGAGTCAATCAACCAAGAATGTACGGAACTAACGGACATATAAACACTTATAGAGTATATGGATCAATAATATCAACTAACATACATAAGCCGTGCCGTTGTACTTTTTTTTGGCTACAACATCCTTTTTTAGCCAACATCTTGGCCCTTTCCGATCGTGCCACTTATGGTCCATCTATACTACTATTGCTGAATGCACATTCAGCCCGATTAACATATTTGTAGGTCCGCACAAAGAATCCAAATGAAATGTCTCCGAGTCTTATCAATTAATACAGACTTGTGCTCAAATAAAATTACAAACCAAAAAACAAAAAAAACAATTATTACATGATCTCTAAAACAAATGGTTTGACTGATTACATGAACAGATAACACAAAGGTTATTCAATTATGGAAAGAACATTTCACCTATGATTTACCAAGTAGGAATTTAATTTCCTTTTTTCCTTCAGACCTTAACAATCTGGTCGGCCTCAAATTTTGCTTTGTTTTGAAATCCACCAAATATCTAATGGTTGTCTTGAGTAATCGCTTGTGATTGTGCTGTTTGCTTCCTCAACATGTCAACTTCATCTCTAAGTGCGTATGTAATCTCTTTCTACCACTAGTTTAGCCTCTAGAGCATCAGCAGTTGGCAATTCATAATGCACGATTGGGCCGGTGCCACTACTGTGGGATGATGAAACGTCCATGGGGACCTCGCTCTTTGATCTTGGGCTAACCTGTTTTGCCATTAAAGTTCCGATTGGATTCAGAAAATTTGAAGTTAGAAAAACATTTCAACTGGGAGTTATAACAGCAAACCAGTTAAACAAACAAGGAATTAAAGAGTTTCAATTGGATGCTGAAAAGTAGTTATTAACATCATTGTAATCCGATGTTGCAAAGAAAGAAAGCGCTTAAACAAACAAGTAGATATTTAAGTTAAGGCAAACAGGTAATTCATAACAAGTAAGTATCAAACACATAGATAGGCGCATCTACAATATGATTAACGAGTTGTGCCATTATGTAATCAGTAGAGAACTAAATTAAGCCAAGCAACGTAATTGAACAATTTTGCAATAAGTGGCTAACTAAAATTCGAGAAGCAAGTAATGGCGAACTTATGCTAGTTCTTTGTACAGCACACTGCGCAACTTATTTTTCGCTTACAAGGTTGTACGAAGGAGTCCATGGCATCAATTTCTTGGATACGCAGTCCCAATACTTCTTTCTTCCCACACTGCATGGGTAAGTCGAATGGTTAATCTGGCAAGATGGTGCGTCCTTGATGTGTTATATGAGGACGTGTAGTCAGACTAGTTGTAGCCAAACACATCACACTGGCTTTGACTATATATTTCATGCGATTACTTTTGGCATATCGAGATCTAAGCAATCTACAATAGGATGAAAAGACTGGCATACTTCACATTATTGGCGAACTCAGTTCATAGAAACAAGCAATTCAACCATTTTGTGGGTAAATCAAAAGCGCCATCGAATATTTTCACTATCCAATCATACACGCAAAGGGGCGACGCCACCATAGGGGCTGGTATGGGCGGCCGCCTCAGTGGTCGGAAAGTGTGCACCTAGTTTGAGTCGTCCAGGTTGGCCCACGCTAGTTTTGTTCGTCCCAACGCACGAGCAGGCAATGTAAAAAATGAAGAAAAATGTTTCAATTTGGATGGGCCAATAACATAAGTGCAAGGCAGGCCCTATAGTAGGCTCGCGGCCCAAACGAGCGCCTCCCATATCGATCGACAGCAGGAAAAATCCCAATTCATTCGCTTCCACCTCCGGTCGTTCGCTCCTAACCTAGCTGCCGGATAGACCGACACAACACTTCCTCGCGCCCTCGTTGGAGGGCGGTCGCCGGGCTTCAAGCTTAACGGAAGGACAAGAAGATGAAGATCCAACCTCGGGTGTAGCTCACGGGAGGCAGCGGCAGCAAGACGGCATGACATCCAGCTTATGCAAACGGACAATCGCAGCTTGCAAGAGTAGCATGTGCAACGAAAGGTGTACATCACATCCCCGATTATATCTAATTCAACTCTTCAATTTCTGGCCAATAGTTAAACTCGACGTGTTGTAAAACTGCTTGTATGTAGGGAATCTATGAGAAAATGAAACCAATTTCTACTTATTTTATAACTCCCCAATCAATACCGAACTAATCGAATCGATGTATCTAATCAAGTTTCCGGTGCAAACATACAAGCTCATGTTGTTCTTGAGCTCAAGTGTCTAATGAACAGACTGCTAATGAAGGATTTGATGCAAACATTTTACATGCTCCTGGTGATGAACATATAGTGTCAAATGAGGGATCTAATGCAAGCATTTTGCAAGCTCATTGAAGGATTTAGTGTCTAATGATGATCTACTATGTTGAGAGAGATAGAGATTTGCAGGCATTGATGACAAGCAAACTATAGTGCATTTTCATAGCTTGAGGAAACGTCGAGGCCATCTACCAGAAAGTCCCCGTATCATGACAACATAGCATAAATACTTTTCTAATCTGTTGTTTGAAACTATTGGCATACTTGTGCAGGATAGATATATCGATATGCAGTTTGTGCATCGGTTATACGTGCAATTACACTTCGATATTTTCAGCCGTAGAATGAATAATTCAAGCAGGTATGCACCATGTTTGTAGTCCTTGTACACCATGTTGCATTTTGTGTTTTTGGTGCTTGCATCATTTAGTGTTTATAATCTGAACTACTTTGGATCATTAGCTGGTTTTCAAAGTGCATGTAGCTTCACATTTCTCAAGTTATGTTGATTTCCGGAGTGCAAGTGACTTCGTATTTTTTAAGTTAAATGTTCGCCCCTGGTAACTTGAATTTGTGGATCAACCACTGCACACAAATCATACATGAATGCCAGTACGAATTAAATGAAATGCAGGGACTTATGCTAGCTCGTTGCAGGCTCACTGTAGCTCTGCTTGCGCTTGGGATGTTCCATGTACAAGTCCATGTTACCACTTGCTTGGATGTGCAGGCCTTGTGCTCCTTGCATCCCCCTCTGCATTTTTGACATGGCGAATGGTTGATCAAATAAGAGGAATCGAACTTGATGTTGTACCGGAGGACAAATACTTACAAGGTTATACGGGTGAGCAGGATGTGTACCAGATCCCGTAGCGCCGTCATGCTATGCTAAAATATGGATTTGCTTGTTTCAGATGATATCTCTAGAAGAAATAAGAGTTAAAGTCAGAGTTGCATAGGCGTGTAATCTAAGAGAGCAGTGAAAGGATATCCAAACATCGTCGGAACAGTGCACAAGGGAGTGATGTGTGGATACCTAGTTCGTGCCGGCGTTTGGGCATGCTCGCCTAGCCAGAGTGCGGGTCACTTTAGAGCCGTTGAGGGTGATGCACTAGCGTTGGCTGGCCGCGCACGGATGCAGATCTTGAGTGGCAGCGGAGCACTACGATGCAGTGGACGAGACTGTTGGTGAAGCCCCAACGGCCTCGGGGGGCGGAGGTGCGACGATGTGCTCGGTGAAGTAGCCCCGGTGAGCTGGGAGATGGCGTCGGTGAAGCGCACTTGATGCGGTGGAACTCGGTGTCTGTGAGGCACGTCGATTGCGGCGGCCAACGTTGTCAGTGGACCACCCGGTGCGGTGGACGAGGGCATAGCTGAGGTAGCTCCGGTGCGGTGGTGAAGCGCGACCGTCATCTTCGTCGTTGTCGTCCGGCACAGAGGTGGGGAACAGTGGGAAAAGAGACGAGACGAGGGGCGAATCGAGGGTTGGCGGCAAATTAGGGATTTGAGCAATCTGGGCGCGGAAGGGGACGGTGGAGAAGAGAGATTTTGCAGGGCTGGAATTGGGGCCGCCAAATATTTCAACCTGAAACGTGGAAGCGCGAACTTATATTGTCATCGTCCTTTTTTGGGGGGGAGGGTGGTGGGTGCTACGCGTCCGTCCGAGACACGCGACCACCCCGACAGGACTATGCTTTGGTGCCTTAAGGCACCTGCCTTTGTGTCCATGACATGTGGGCCCAACAGGTGGCTGGCCCACATGTCAGTGACCCAAAGGTAGTTGCCTTTAAGGCACCGAAGCAGCGTCCACCCCGACACGACCACTGGTCTTCCGGTGCGCCTACATTTGAGAATGCAAACGAATCTTCTTTCATTTGCAAATGAATCAGTATGTATTACCATGCCCGTGTTTTCCTTGCAATAATTAGTCATTCGAACGAGATACTCCATCCGCTCACTTTTGTAAGTCGTTTGAGACAACTTAAAATGAACTGTTTTGCACATTGTCCTAAATGTCTTCAAGGTCTTATAAAAGTGAACAGAGGGAGTACTATAAATTAATTAATGAGGAGTTATTTGAAAAAATCGAAAGCGGTACCACGCTAACATGGATTAGAGTGTGTGTCACATAATTAGTTATTTGAATTAGAGTGTGTGTCACATAGTTAGTTATTTGAATTAGAGTGTGTGTCACGTAGCGATCTCCAATTCTAACGTGGATTTCACATTTCACTGTATCCACGCTACTTTTTTAATACAAATTCATATGTATATGATGAACACCATGGTAGTGAGAAATTTTTTGGATGGATTCAAACATATGACCTACAAAATAGCACAACAAACTAAGTCAATGTCAACTTTTCGAAACTTAGTATGGCACGAATTCGAAATAATTACCCGTATGCCTGGTCCTCGGTTTTACAATGTACACCGAATTGAAACATCGATATTAAGTCTCATACTATGTACATTCAAATGTTGTTTTAGCCCCCCCCCCCCCGCACAAACGCTACATACTTCCTGTATCGGTCAATCTTCCTCTCCTAACCACCTTAGGAAGCTATCAGTTTCCAACACATGTTCATTCTTTCTCTTCATGTTCTCTAAGTCTCTCAACTACACAACCCCTTTTTCCACTATGTTACCAAATGTATTTACCTCACACACCCGCCATTGCACCCCATGTTGAGCTCTATCTCTCCCCCTCTCCCTCTCACCCTCTCGCGCTAAATACATGCATTGCCTATCTAGCCCCCCAACCTCTCGTGCGCACGCACGCACGTTGTATATCTAGGTCACTCCCTCGAGACTGTCTCACTCTTTCTTCCGCACGGCGGGCCACACTCACTCAATCTCGCTCTCTTTATCTGAGTCTCGTTTAACCTCATTTTCTTTCACACACAAATGATATATCTCCCTGTTCGGGCCTCGATCGACACACTCTATACTCTCTCACATAGATTGTCTACCTAGGTCAGTCCATCCAAGCCACCGCCACTCTTTCGACCTCATGGTGGGCCACGCTCACTCAATCTCTCTCTCTCTCTCTCTCTCTCTCTCTCTCCGTATGTCTCGATTGACCTCGCTCTTTCTCGGATAAAAAGGATATATCACCATGTTTGAGCCCAATTTAACCTATTCACATTGTATACTCTCTCACGCACATCGTCTATCTAGGTCACTCTCTCCAACCCGTCTCACTCTTTCGATCGCACGGCGACCCTATGTGATCAGTTGACCTTGCTTCCTTCCACGCACAGAATATATCTACACGTCGGTGACTCGATCATCTCTCAAGCTCTATCTTACAGCCCTCACCCTTGCCAAAAAGCTCAATCAGACAATATATCTCCAGAGCATATATATTTGTTCAATGAATGTCGGACCACACTCACTTTGTCTCTCTATCTATATGTCTCTCGACTGACCTCGCTTTCTCACACCGTATCTTCCACGCGTTGAAGCTACTACCTCTCCATCCCTCGCAAAGCCAGAGCTATTTACATTGCGAGGGGCACTCCAACCTTGGATTAATTTGTGTATGCATTTATTCCGGTCGGTTTAGATTATATTTTCGTAGCATTCGGCCCACAACTACTCCAAACACCGTTGCAACCCACGCAATTCCCCTAGTTGATTTCCCTCTGGCTCGTTCATCGCTCTCTCACATGTCCTTTCTCGCCTTCAACATTGCACCATGGTATTATTGAAAAAACTATGTTGTTCTCTTTAATTATTATAAATAAGCTACAAAACAACACACCGATAGTCCACTTGGAATGGAACAAATTTTGACCCACAAATTAAAGTGCTACAAACTACACACCGAGGGGCCCACATGTCATGAAACAAATTTGGACCCATATACAAATTAAAAATAAAGGACGAGGATCGAACATGCGACCGGGCCTTCAAGCCGCACGTCAATAGGCAACATAATGTAGAATAGCAATGTTTGTTGTACCCCCTTTGTTCACATAATGTTTTTATATTACCACAACCTAATTAATGGATAACATGTAATATTATTTTTAGTACTATTCGCCTTCACTTACTGGTGGGTTCCATGTGTGCTCTCTCTCTCTCTCTCCTCCCCTTCTGCGTTTAGACGCACGGGCAAACAGGAAGAACTTGCGGGCGATGTTGCCGTTGACCATATCTGGACGCGTTCACAAGTCACGACACCAGTTTCACGTACTAGCAGCACTAGTCGATTGTGTAATGCGTGCAATGCACGTTAATTTGGAAGTATATTAAGTGCATGTGGATATTAACTACTAGGATATTATTTGCGTGTTGTCATGTGATTAGCACTGTTTTTGGCATGAAATTAACTGCACGCTAAACGTATTGAGCGCTCGACATTGAAGCAGTCTAGGTCGTTGGGTGACAAGGAATACATGTGGCTTGATGACGTTTTATATTTAATTTGATATGGCTCTAGCAGAACATTCAATCGATCAAACCATACATTTCGTTCATTCTGACTCCGACTTTAAATTATACGACGATCGATATAAAATAAACGGAAATGATAAACGTTCGGATTTTAAGCATGGCAATCTGAATGTTTTTCATGGCAAATTTAGATTACGCGGCGGCGGCGGTGGCGTCTCGCGGTGGGAAGCGGCTCTGCCGTGCTCTGTGTATCGTCGGGCCACTGACCGACGGCGACGGCGGCGTCTTGAGCCGTTGTTGGCGTACTCCTGGACGTTGGCCTAGCATCAAGGAAGCGGTCGACGGCGGCTATCCATGCCGCTGAGGGGGGCACTGGCACCCGCGGCGTTGGTGCAAGGAAGCGGTCGGCGGCGGCCATCCATGCCGCTGAGGGGGGCACTGGCACCCGCGCGGGGACAGGCGCTGTCAACGGCGCGGCGGAGACATTCGTGTGCACGGGCACCGGCACGGGCGCAGACGCTGCCAGATGCGCAGGCGCATGCGCCGGGCAGGTGAACGGCACCGCACGGGCGCAGATCGCCAGACGCTACAGCGCATGCACCGCAGGTGCATGGGCGCGTGAAAGTCGGCGGGGACCTCGTGGAACCCCGTGGCATCAAGCTCGGCGACAATGTGCGGCTCCCAGCCCATCAATGCCACGGGGATGGGCGCTGGCGCAGTTGGGGCGACGGGAGCCGGAACGGGAGCGGGGACAAGCACGACGTCTTCCCGCAAGGCCAGTTCAAGCTCGTCCCAAAGCGCCTTATGTTCTTGAGACTCCGGCTGGGTGTCTTCCTCAGGAAACTGGAACACTAAGGTCAGACCATCATGATGCGGCTTGGCGTATGTTTAGGTCAGGCTAGCTGGAGGTAGACGACAGCAGAATCGGAGAGGAAGAGAGAGGATTGTAGCGATACCGGTAGTGCGGGGTTGATTTTAAGCTGCGGCATCGGCGACATTAAAACTGGGAGCAGTTGGGACGACGGTGGGCGGCGAAGCCTGGTCAAAGGGATCGCCTCCCGGTGAGCCTGCATAGCGGTCTGCTCACACGCCTCCCTGACAGCCGGCGCAGCGGTCTGCTCGCAGCCTAATTAATGGATAACATGTAATATTATTTTTAGTACTATTCGCCTTCACTTACTGGTGGGTTCCATGTGTGCTCTCTCTCTCTCCTCCCTTGTGCGTTTAGACGCACGGGCAAACATGAAGAACTCGCGGGAGATGTTGTTGTTGACCATATCTAGACGCGTTCACAAGTCACGGCACCAGTTTCACGTACTAGCAGCACTAGTCGGTGTAATGCGTGCAATGCACGTTAATTTGGAAGTATATTAAGTGCATGCGGATATTAACTACTAGGATATTATTTGCGTGTTGTCATGTGATTAGCACTATTTTTGGCATGAAATTAACTGCACGCTGAACGTGTTGAGCACTCGACATTGAAGCATTCTAGGTCGTTGGGTGACAAGGAATACATGTGGCTTGATGACGTTTTATATTTAATTTGATACGGCTCTAGCAGAACATTCAGTCAATCAAACCATACATTTCGTTCAGTCTGACTCCGACTTTAAATTATACGACGATCGATATAAAATAAACGGAAATGATAAACGTTCGGATTTTAAGCATGGCAATCCGAACATTTTTCATGGCAAATTTAGATTACGCGGCGGCGGCGGCGGCGTCTCGCGGTGGGAAGCGGCTCTGCCGTGCTCTGTGTGTCGTCGGGCCACTGGCCGAGGCGACGGCGGCGTCTTGCGTCGTTGTTGGCGTACTCCTGGACGTTGGCCTAGGTTCAAGGAAGCGGGCGACGGCGGCCATCCATGCCACTGAGGGGGGCACTGGCACCCGCGGCGTTGGTGCAAGGAAGCGGTTGGCGGCGGCCATCCATGCCGCTAGGGGGGCACTGGCACCCGCGCGGGAACATGCGATGTCAACGGCATGGCGGAGACATTCGTGTGCACGGGCACCGGCACGGGCGCGCACGCCGCCAGCACCCACAGCGCATGCGCCGGGCAGTGCAGGCACTGCACGGGTGTGCACGCTGCATCGCAGCAGGCGCATGCGCTGGCAGGTGCACGGGCGCATGAAAGTCGACGGGACCTCGTGGAACCCCATGGGATCAAGCTTGGCGATAATGTGCGGCTCCCGGCCCATCAATGCCACGGGATGGGCGCTGGCGCGAGGCGACAGGAGCGAACAGAGCGGGACGGCGCGGCGTCTTCCCGCAAGGCCGATTCAAGCTCGTCCCCAAAGCGCCTTATGTTCTTGAGATTCCGGTGGGTGTCTTCCTCGTGAAACTGGAACACTAAGGGCAGACAATCGTGATGCGGCATGGCGTACGTTTAGGTGAGGCTAGTTGGAGGTAGACGACAGGAGAATCGGAGAGGAAGAGAGAGGATTGTAGCGATACCGGGTAGTGCGGGGTTGATTTTAATCTGCGGCGCCGGCGACATTAAATGTGGGAGCAGTTGGGACGACGGTGGGCGGAGGAGCCTGGTCAAAGGGCTCGCCTCCCGGTGAGCTCAAGATAGCGGTGTGCTCGTGACGCCTCCTCGACAACGGCGCGTGATCTGCTTCACACGCCTCCCGTCGACTCACACGCTTGCTCGGACGGCACCTGCGGATGAGAAGCTTGGACTCGTGGCGGCACGTAAATGCCCACGGTTTCAATAGTGAAAGCGTTCGCCTTAACGTGACAGGTCTTTGTTCCAAAATACCTTGGCTCTTCATTTGTGCAACTTGTCATAAGCAGCTTGTCTCAAATTGAAGAAAAAACTTACGAAGTAATATTTGTGCCATATCACGTGATCATGCTTAGTTTCAAGAATTTATGCTCACTTTTGGATTTTCTGAAATTTAAAATCCAGGATTTGAAACAATATCATAACCTGCATCATGCAATAAATTTTCAAGACGTACACTGTCCTGTTGTATTTCTTAAGAAAGGATTTGGTCAAACATTTTGCTTAGTTAGACTTCAGACAAGTTATATATGCAGAGTAAAAGGATAACCCTCAGTACCAGTGCATTGCCTGATATATTAACTCAACTACTAGGCACGAATAAACGGGCTCAATTCTGTGCTCATCCTGGTATAGTAGTAGTAGTACTAGGCAATGCAGTCGACGGGTGACCTTGACGAGCGCATCGAGGGAATTGAACTGCGTGCTCGCACGGTAGGTAACATTGTCTAGTTACTAAAGCATCCTCCGTTGTTCATCGGCAGTCATTATGGACCGGGACATGAGGGAATTTCCTAGGGCTGGAATTCTGCCGCCAGATATTTCGACTTGAAACGCTGAGGCTCGACTGGTTGGGGTTGCCTAATGTGCATACCACGCACGCCACCGAAGGACACGAGCCCGGTTTTTTTAGGATGAACACAAGCCAAGGTCTGGCTGGTACGCCGTTGGGTCCTACCATTCGAGAATACGAAAGGAACCTTTTAAATTGCCGAACGAATCTATGTGTATTACAATATCCGTATTTTCCTTGCAAATATTAATCTCAACGTGGTAATTGATTGAATGTTCAGAAAAGATGTGAGTTTGTGATATAGTGATCTCAACGTGGATTTCACATTTCATGGTATCCCTAGTAAGTTTTCCAATGCAAATTCAAATTTAAAAGATGAACAATATGGAGGTGAGAAAACTTTGTATGTATCAAGCATATGACCACACACACACACACGTACACACACGCATCTAACACAACAAAGCAATCCAATAAGTATAGTGCATCTATTTTTCCAAACCATGCATGTATGACACGAATTCAAAAATAATCCTTCTATTCCTAAATATTAGTCTTTTAGAGAGTTCAACAAGTGACTACATACGAGCAAAATGAGTGAATCTAGACTCTAAAATATGTCTATATACATCCGTATGTGCCAGTCCATTTGAAGCCTCTAAAAAGACTAATATTTAGGAATGAAGGGAGTAAAATGTAAGACATCTATGGTCCTCAGTTCAATATTTAAAATGAACATGAAACTGAAACATGAATATTAAGTCTAGTACTACAGTACATGCAAATGTTGTGTTTAGACGGAGCTATGATTGTCGGGGGTCAACCCCTCGACCTTAGATAAAATTGTGGAGCTCTGTTTAGGGTTGTTTAGATTATATTTGTCCCCACCCTCCTAGCCACCGATTGGTTGTGCACCCCCACCCCTCCTCCCCGGGAGAATATCATGTGCCCCCATACCTTAGATGCTATATGCCGATACGAGTTTCTTAGAGCTTGTAGATCTGAATATAGCATCTCACATGATGTGTCTTAATATTTCTGTAGGAAACCTTGATGAGTTTGAGAATTGCACACAATTTGTACAAAAACTACTTAGATGCCCTTTGATCCCATATCCAACGACCTCGAAGCTCGTATCACCGTAGAATCTAAGATGAAGGAGGACATCATATTCTCCTGTATGTAAGAATATCATGTGCTACCACACCTTAGATGCTTTGGTGATACAAGCTCTTCTGAGGCGTTGGATTTGTGACCCAACACCTCCTCGGTGGTTCGAATGGTTTTTTGCGTAAAAGCCCCAAAATAGTTCGCCACGCCATAAGCACAAAGACTGCTCAGATGCCACTGGATCTTAGATCAAACGACCTCCAAGCTCGTATCATCGTAGCATCCAAGCTGCGATAGCACCTTGTGTTTTCTCGCACGGGAGAGTATGAGGTGCTCCCGCACCGTAGATTCTATGGTGATACGAGTTCACTGAGATCTAACGGCCCACAATAGGAGGTTTGAATGTTTTGGCAATATACGGCTGATAGAGTTTGGGAAATGCGCAGAAAGTACAAGTACTACGCATGTGCCATCTGATCACTGATCATGCGACCTAGATGCTTATATCACCGTAGCGGGTAACTAAGCTAGCGGAGCACCTAATATGAGCACCGGGGAGCCATTGGATCGAAGATGCAGCGGCACACACGAGGCCTGAATGTTTTATTTGCAAAAAAAACCTTTGGAGAGTTTGGAAATTGCGCATAATTACAAAGACTACTCCCAAGCCATTGGATCTCACTTCCAACGGTGTAAAAACTCGTATCACCATAGTATCTAAGGTGCGGGGTGGATGTGATATTCTACGCCCCTGTCATTTTTGTTCGTAAACTTGCAAAATACGTGTAACTCGTGCCGTTACTTGTCTAACCGCGCAAAGTGTTTGTTCAGAAAAACCATCCTACACTGAAATATCAGAACAACACACGGGGGTCCCACTTGTCATTAATCAAATTTGGACCTAAAACTAACAATAGAAGTTTGCATGATGAAGCTGTGTGGCTAGTGGGGTGTTTTCGACCGGCTGGCTGGGTCCCGAGGTCGAACCATAGGTACTACATCTGATACAGTATATTTTTACACGCACATTTTTCCTCCGTGCTGAGACGTGGCACACCCTATCGCTGTTTCGGGTCCTCCCGGTGGTGCACGACATATTCTTCCTCGACGTGGGACGCCCTACCGCTGCTTTATGGGTCCTCCTCGGTCAGTGGCGCCAAGCAAGTAAATGAGTCATCAAATCACGAAAGACCACCTTTCCCGCCGAGTACATCAGTGAAGCACGGTGGCTAGCTAGTTGGGCTAGTTCGACCGATTAGCTAGGTCGCTGCCACATTTGTATTTTCACCCCTTTTTTATCTACTTGCCGGCAGATAAATTTAAATATCCACCACGGCGTTGCTCTGGTGTTTGGGTGCGGCAGGATTTTTAATTTTTTGATTGATGGGAGCAGGCGCGGCAGGATTTTTAATTTTTTGATTGATGGGAGCAGGCGCGACAGCAATTAGTCATGATGACTCCGCCTGTAAAAACCCACTGCTCCCTGATGCGAGAAGTCGTCGACTGGTGTTTTACCGTGGTGAAAACCAAAAGATTCCCCGCTCCCTCCGCCTTCCCGTAGATTGCATTGCCTTTCAGCCATTTCGCCCCCTTTGCTTCCTCTCCTCATTGCTTCTACCTAGTGCCATGGCGGCACAGCAGATCACGGAGTTCGAGATGAGGCGCCTGACACAGGAGCTCCATGCCAAGGATGCGGAGCTCAGGGCCAAGGACGTGGAGCTCCATGAGCTCAAGAAGGAGAGGAGTGCCATGCTCCTCCGTTATGTGCGGGAGTTCACGGAGCTTCAAAAGCGGCAGGCGTCCACCACAAAGATGCTCGAGGCGTCGGCGGCGTTGCTGCAGAAAGCGGGAGATACGATAGGCCGTCAGGAGCCGGCCGAGCGCCGAAGCGGCCGATCGTGACGAGGTCCAGGATCGCCTCGGCCACTTGGTGAACCAAGTTGCCACGCACGTGTTGCGGCTGCGCGATGCCTACCGTCGTGCTAGCGCGACGATGCCGGCCGTCGAGCTAAACCCGTTCGACCACCCGGTCGACTTGAACATGTTGCGGCTTCCTGACCTGGTCTCCTTCTTCACCTATATCTCCGAGGAGCTGAGTCGTCTCCGTGCGATGGTGGGGGCTGAGCTGGACAAGGAGGGGTTGCGGGCTGCCATCGCCATTGCCGGGCGAATCCTTTCAGGGCTCCGTCACCGAAATCCATTCGTGCCATTGGACGCCGTCTTTGTGGTGGCTCCCGTCGACCGGGAGCAGGCTCTGGCGGTTGCACCCTGCATCACCAACGTCGTGCTCCTCGAGAAGCAGAGGGACTTCGGTGGTGTTTAGGCGCCCTCTGCATGGGCATGTCCATGTCTCGGCGCAACATGACCGTTGGATCAAACTCGGACGATCCAGATCAGTCACTGTACCACAAAGCGTGTGTGTGTGTTTGGTTGCATTCTCATCTCAATATAGTTGTTTCCTCTTCATGTATTTTTGTCAACCTACTAGTGTGGACTCATGCACCCTTCATGCACTCTGCCAAACACCCAAAAGTGGGTCGAGAAGGGAACTTTGCTCCCATCCTGCACCCTTCATACACCTGCCTAACACTATTCGTGCTTCATATGGTTCATGTTTCGTGGAGTACTGTAGCACCGTACTCTCTGTGCGCTGTGGACATAGTTCTGTTAACATTGATCTCACCGTCATTCTCGACCGGACAGTCAAAAAAGCGGTACTATGTTACATATAGGAGTAGTTCACATGCGCACAACATCATTTGTTATCGTCATATCTTACTACACTAGCAACAAGATTGTGTAGTACTGGCGTATGAACCACTGCACATGCCTAGTAGTAGGAGCACTGTGTATGTTTGCTACCTCTTGAGCACTGCGTTGGATTTCCCCGAAGAGGAGAGGATGATGCAACAAAGTAGCGTAAGTATTTCCCTCAGTTTTTGAGAACCAAGGTATCAGTCCAGTAGGAGACCACCCACAAGTCCCTCGCACCTACACAAAACGATGGCAACTCGCAACCAACACGATTAGGGGTTGTCAATCCCTTCACGGTCACTTACGATAGTGAGATCTAATAGAGATGATAAATAATATTTTTGGTATTTTTTTGATAGATAGATGCAAAGTAAAAAGTAAAAGCAAAGTAGAAAACAAAGAAAGTAAATAAAGTGATAGAGATTGATATGATGAGAATAGACCCGGGGCCGTAGGTTTCACTAGTGGCTTCTCTCAAGAGCATAAGTATTCTACGGTGGGTGAACAAATTACTGTTGAGCAATTGACATAATTGAGCATAGTTATGAGTATATCTAGGCAATGATCATGTATATAGGCATCACGTCCAAAACAAGTAGATCGAAACGATTCTGCATCTACTACTATTACTCCATTCATCGACCACTATCCAACATGCATCTAGAGTATTAAGTTAAAAACAGAGTAACGCCTTAAGCAAGATGACATAATGTAGAGGGATAAATTCATGCAATACGATAAAAAAAACCCATCTTGTTATCCTCGATGGCAACAATACAATACGTGCCTTGCAACCCTTTCGGTCACTGGGTAAGGACACCGCAAGATTGAACCCAAAGCTAAGCACTTCTCCCATTACAAGAACTACCAATCTTGTTGGCCAAACCAAACGGATAATTCGAAGAGACTTGCAAAGATGACTCAATCATACATAAAAGAATTCAGAGAAGAATCAAATATTTTCCATAGATAATACTGGATCATAAACCCACAATTCATCGATCTCAACAAACACACCACAAAAAGAAGATTACATCGAATAGATCTCCACGAGAGAGGGGGAGAACATTGTATTGAGATCCAAAAGAGAGAAGAAGCCATCTAGCTACTAGCTATGGACCAAGGTCCAAGTAAACTACTCACACTTCATCGGAGGGGCTATGGTGTTGATGTAGAAGCCCTCCGTGGTTGATGCCCCCTCCGGCGGAGCTCCGGAACAGGCCCCAAGATGGGATCTCGTGGATACAGAAGGTTGCGGCGGTGGAATTAGGTGTTTGGCTCCTGTTCTGATTGTTTGGGGGTACGTAGGTATATATAGGAGGAAGGAGTACGTCGGTGGAGCGTCAAGGGGCCCACGAGGTAGGGGGGCGCGCCCTCCACCCTCGTGACCGCCTCTGGCACTTCTTGGAGTAGGGTCCAAGTCTCCTGGATCACGTTCGGTTGGAAAATCACGTTCCCGAAGGTTTCATTCCGTTTGGACTCCGTTTGATATTCCGTTTCTTCGAAACACTGAAATAGGCAAAAAAACAGCAATTCTGGGCTGGGCCTCCGGTTAATAGGTCAGCCCGAAAAGTAATATAAAAGTGGAAAATAAAGCCCAATATAGTCTAAAACAGTAGATAAAGTAGCATGGAGCAATCAAAAATTATAGATACGTTGGAGACGTATCAGGCATCCCCAAGCTTAATTCACCTTTCGTCCTCGAGTAGGTAAATGATAAAAAAGAATTTTTGATGCGGAGGATACTTTGGCATAATTTCAATATAAATCTTCTTACTTGTGATATGAATATTCAGATCCGAAAGATTTAGGACAAAAGTTCATATTGACACGTAAATAATAATACTTCAAGCATACTAATCAAAGCAATCATGTCTTCTCAAAATAACATGGCAAAAGAAAGTTCATCCCTACAAAATCATATAGTTAGGCTATGCTTCATTTTCATCACACAAAGATGTTCCCAACTTCTATACCCCTGATGACAAGACAAGCAATTGTTTCATACTCAAATAATCTCAAACTTTTTCAACCTTCACGCAATACATGAGCGCGAGCCATGGATAAAGCACTATGGGTGGAATAAAATATGATGATGGGATTGTGTGGAGAAGACAAAAAAGGAGAAAGTCTCACATTGACGAGGCTAATCAACGGGCTATGGAGATGCCCATCAATTGATATCAACATGAGGAGTAGGGATTGCCATGCAACGGATGCACTAGAGCTATAAGTATATGAAAGCTCTACAAAAGAAACTAAGTGGGTGTGCATCCAACTTGCTTGCTCACGAAGACCTAGGGCATTTTGAGGAAGCCCATCATTGGAATATACAAGCCAAGTTCTATAATAAAAAATTCCCACTAGTATATGAAAGTGACAAAATGAGAGACTATGTATCATGAAGATCTTGGTGCTACTTTGAAGCACAAGTGTGGTAAAAGGATAGTAGCATTGTCCCTTCTCTCTTTTTCTCTCGTTTTTTTGGGCCTTTTCTTTTTTTTGGCCTTGCTTTTTTTTTCTTTTTTTTTCGTCCGGAGTCTCATCCCGACTTATGGGGGAATCATAGTCTCCATCATCCTTTCCTCACTTGGGACAATGCTCTAATAATGATGATCATCACACTTTTATTTTTCTTACAACTCAACATTTACAACTCGAAACTTAGAACAAAATATGACTCTATATGAATGCCTCCGGCGGTGTACTGGGATGGTGCAATGAATCAAGAGTGACATGTATGGAAAATAAAGCATGGTGGCTTTGCCACAAATACGATGTCAACTACTTGATCATGAAATGGCAATATGACAAAAGTAATGTATGTCATAATAATGATGATGGAAGTTGCATGGCAATATATCTCTGAATGGCTATGGAAATGCCATGATAGGTAGGTATGGTGGCTGTTTTGAGGAAGATATAAGAAGGTTTATGTGTGATAGAGTGTATCATATCACGGGGTTTGGATGCACCGGGGAAGTTTGCACCAACTCTCAAGGTGATAAAGGGCAATACATGGTACCGAAGAGGCTAGCAAAGGCGGAAATGTGACAGTGCGTATAATCCATGGACTCAACATTAGTCAAAAGAACTCATATACTTATTGCAAAAATTTAGAAGCCATCAAAAATCAAGTACTACACGCATGCTCCTAGGGGGATAGATTGGTAGGAAAAGACCATCGCCGTCCCCGACCGCCACTCATAAGGATGCACAAGCCAGGTACACTTCATGTTTCAAATTTGTTACACAACTTTAACCATATGTGCATGCTACGGGACTTGCAAAATTCAACACAAGTATTTCTCAAATTCATAATTATCAACTAGCACGACTTTTATATTATCACCTCCATATCTCAAAACAATTATCAAGCATCAAACTTATCTTAGTATTCAATTCACTCAAAAGAAATTTTGACATATCTTGAACACTAAGTATATTAACATTAAGCAAATTACCATGCTATTAATGACTCTCAAAATAATCTAAGTGAAGCATGAGAGATCAAGTTTCTTTAAAATAAATCCACCACCGTGCTCTAAAAGATATAAGTGAAGCACTAGAGCAAAAATTATCATGCTCAAAAGATATAAGTGAAGCACTATGAGCAAACTATCAAGCTCAAAAGATATAAGTGAAGCACATAGAGTATTCTATCAAATTTCGATTCATGTATGGCTCTCTCAAAAGGTGTGTAAAGAAAGGATTATTGTGGTAAACTAACAAGCAAAGACGCAAATAATACAAGACGCTCCAAGCAAAACACATATCATGTGGTGAATAAAAATATAGCTCCAAGTAAATTACCGATGGAAGTGGATTTAAAGAGGGGATGCCTTCCGGGGCATCCCCAAGCTTTGACTTTTTGGTGTCCTTGGATTATCTTGGGGGTGCCATGGGCATCCCCAAGCTTAGGCTCTTGCCACTCCTTGTTCCATAATCCATCAAATGTATTCACCCAAAACTTGAAAACTTCACAACACAAAACTCAACAGAAATCTCGTGAGCTCCGTTAGAGAAAGAAAACAAAAGACTACCTCAAGGTACAGTAATGAACTCATTATTTATTTATATTGGTGTTAAACCTACTGTATTCCAACTTCTCTATGGATTATAAACTATTTTAGTAGCCATAGATTCATCAAAATAAGCAAACAGCACACGCAAAACAGAATCTGTCAAAAACAGAACAGTCTGTAGTAATCTGTAACTAACGCAAACTTCTGCAACTCTAAAAATTCTACCAAAATTAGACGACCTGGAAAATTTGTTTATTGATCAGAATCAATTGGAATCAGTATTTTATCACATTCTGGTGATTTTTAACAATTTGGGCACTGAGAGCAAAGTTTCTGGAAATTACAGCAAGATCAAATAACTATCATCCAAGAAGATCCAATAGGTTTAACTTGGCACAAACACTAATTAAAAGATAAAATCACATCTAAACAGAGGCTAGATGGATTATTTATTCCTAAATAGAAGCAAAAACAAAAAACACAAAATAAAATTGGGTTACCTCCCAACAAGCGCTATCGTTTAACGCCCCTAGCTAGGCATAAAAGCAAGGATAGATCTAGGTATTGCCATCTTTAGTTTTCAGTTTTTTAGCGGAGTCATGTTCAAATCCGGGGGGTTCTTCCCTCTTCCCGTCATACTCGGAAATTTTTATATCTGAAGAATCCAACCGTTTATTACAAACAGTAATCAACATATTCATACGGTTAAGATTTCCGCTAATATTTTTAAGAGGCTCAAGAGAATTTTGTAAAATCTTTGTTACTTCGCAAATCTTCTCAAACACTTGGGTTTCTTCCTGGGTAGGATGAGATCCTCCCTTTTGGGGTGGTGTTCCCACCATTCCCTCTATAATTTCATGCGCAATACTGGGATCAATCTCAATGAAATTTCCTTGGCCATGCAATCCAGGAGTTGTCTATATGTCATATTTAACCCAACATAAAAGTTCAAGAAGAATTCTATAGTTCACCTCTAGGGTGCATTTACGATAAGATTCCATCATCCTATACCAAGCATCTTTTAAGTTTTCTCCTTGCCTTTGCTTGAAGTGAAGAACTTCAAACTCGGGAGACATAGGAGTAGATAAGGGACTAGTCATGATGACAAGCAAGCAAACTAACACACGAGCTAACAAACAGGCAACGGGGAAAAGAGGAGGAGATTGGGAAAGAGAGGGCGAATAAAACGGCAAGGGTGAAGTCGGGGAGAGGAAAACGAGAGGCAAATGGCAAATAATGTAATGCGAGAGATAGGGATTGCGATGGGTACTTGGTATGGTTGACTTGCTTGCGTGAGCCTCCCCGGCAACGTCACCAGAAATTCTTCTTTCTACCTCTTGAGCACTGCGTTGGATTTCCCCGAAGAGGAGAGGATGATGCAACAAAGTAGCGTAAGTATTTCCCTTAGTTTTTGAGAACCAAGGTATCAATCCAGTAGGAGACCACGCACAAGTCCCTCGTACCTAAACAAAATGATAGCAACTCGCAACCAACGCGATTAGGGGTTGTCAATCCCTTCACGGTCACTTACGATAGTGAGATCTGATAGAGATGATAAATAATATTTTTGGTATTTTTTTGATAGATAGATGCAAAGTAAAAAGTAAAAGCAAAGTAGAAAACAAAGCAAGTAAATAAAGTGATAGAGATTGATATGATGAGAATAGACCCGGGGCCATAGGTTTCACTAGTGGCTTCTCTCAAGAGCATAAGTATTCTACGGTGGGTGAACAAATTATCGTTGAGCAATTGACATAATTGAGCATAGTTATGAGTATATCTAGGCAATGATCCTGTATATAGGCATCACGTCCAAAACAAGTAGATCGAACGATTCTGCATCTACTACTATTACTCCACTCATCGACCGCTATCCAAAGATGCATCTAGAGTATTAAGTTAAAAAAACAGAGTAACGCCTTAAGCAAGATGACATGATGTAGAGGGATAAATTCATGCAATATGATAAAAAAACCCGTCTTGTTATCCTCGATGGCAACAATACAATACGTGCCTTGCAACCCTTTCTGTCACTGGGTAAGGACACCGCAAGATTGAACCCAAAGCTAAGCACTTCTCCCATTGCAAGAATTACCAATCTAGTTGGCCAAACCAAACGGATAATTCGAAGAGACTTGCAAAGATAACTCAATCATACATAAAATAATTCAGAGAAGAATCAAATATTTTCCATAGATAATACTGGATCATAAACCCACAATTCATCGGTCTCAACAAACACACCGCAAAAAGAAGATTACATCGAATAGATCTCCACGAGGGAGGGGAGAACATTGTATTGAGATCCAAAAAGAGAGAAGAAGCCATCTAGCTACTAGCTATGGACCCGAAGGTCTAAAGTAAACTACTCACACTTCATCGGAGGGGCTATGGTGTTGATGTAGAAGCCCTCCGTGGTGGATGCCCCATCCGTGGAGCTCCTAACAGGCCCCAAGAAGGGATCTCGTGGATACTGAGAAGGTTGCGGCGGTGGATTTAGGTTTTGGCTCCTATTCGATCGCTTGGGGTACGTAGGTATATATAGGAGGAAGGAGTATGTCGGTGGAGCGTCGGGGGCCCACGAGGTAGGAGCGCGCCCTCCACCTCGTGAGCGCCTCCGCACTTCTTGGAGTAGAGTCCAAGTCTCCGGATCACGCTCGTTGGAAAATCACGTTCCCGAAGGTTTCATTCCTTTTGGACTCCGTTTGATATTCCGCTTCTTCAAACACCGAAATAGGCAAAAAACAACAGCAATTACGGGCTGGGCCTCCGGTTAATAGGTTAGTCCCAAAAGTAATATAAAAGTGGAAAATAAAGCCCAATATAGTCCAAAACAGTAGATAAAGTAGCATGGAGCAATCAAAAATTATAGATACGTTGGAGACGGTTCAATGTTCAAGTGGTTGCCGTGTTTCGCACTCCTCCGTCGTAAGAGTGGAAACGCTTGCTTTAATCATTTTTTTCTTCTGAAAAATAGTGGACACGCTCTACCATGCGGATCCTCCTCCGGCCATGCACTAAATTACTCACTTTCGCCGACGTGTGAGCCAGCCAGCATCGGGGTCCACCAGCCATGCACTAAATTACTCTGTAGTAGAGTGACGGTAGACTACCACGATCGAAGCGCAGTAGTAATGCCCAATGAGCCGTCAAATCACAAAACCCCCTCCTTTCCAGCAGTAAGTTGGACGGACGAAGCAGCCATCATTTCACTCTTCTCTCTTAGCTTCCTCTCTACCCAACACTCGCTTCTGCCTCATATTGTTCAACATTTCTTCAAGAAAACCCCGACACCTTACGCCATTGTTCTTCTCTCCCAAAGAAGGAAAGGTGAGCGATCAATGGTGTTGATTCGCCAAGGCCGGTCTTGCAAACCCGAGACTGATCCTATAACTCCCTCTCTTTTCTTCTTTTGGGTTTGTGATTATGGTTTCTTTTCTTTATTTCTATTTGACAGCTTTCTTGATGGACGCTGGAGCACCGGCCAAAGTGATGTCTATGGATCCGGCCAAAACCATCGAGGCTCATGGTACGAAGAAGCGCAAGCACCCCGCCGACACTACCGCAGACAAGCTCAAAGCTATCGCCCTGTCCAAGCCCCCCTCTCCGGGATCCCTCATTAAGCAAGTCCAGGTAATATCTCTTCTTGACGATCTTTTTCTTGATCTTGATCGTGTTTTTTCATCTAACACGTAGTACTAGTGCTAGTAGTACAACTTTCTGGGTGATCTTGCATGTGATTTTTGTGTGCCAAATGACGGTTCTAAATTCCTCTTTTGACCAAAACATGCGAGAGGTTGACACTGATTTCTTTTAGATTACTTTCAACTACTCCCTCATCCCAAATTTCTTGTCTTAGATTTGTCTAGATACGGATGTATCTAATACTAAAATGTGACTTGATACATCCAAATCTAGACAAATCTAAGACAAGAATTTTGGGACGGAGGGAGTAATTTATGAACATCAATGCTACCTTTTAAGAGGGTATATTTGCCTCGGTAACTTGTGTTATGGATATAGCATGTAATCCCTCTGCTCTCATGCCTTTGAAGACATGTTCTAGTGTCTTTGTTCACTCATTCTGTGCGTATATGTAGTCATATATGGAGTATAATATCAAAAATCATCTTATATTTGTGAACGGAGGTAGTAATAAAATATGGTTTCTGTTTGAATAAGAACCAGGTCCGCGGTGGAGATGAACTTCTCAAAGTCATGCCGTGTGAACTGGAAGACCTGTTGATGAGTTCTACTGCTGAACTATCCAGCTGCTGTGTCCTTGTCGCCACGTGTCCTGAACTAGTGTTTTCCTATAGCATTGTTGTCAGGCGTGTTCTCAAGGCTGTACTTGACCACAATAATTTCCTGGTCGGGCCTTCGATTACGAAGGGTGTCTTCATCATCATGTTTATCAGTGGAAAGACCACTCTGTTAGGTTCTCCAAGGTTGACAAGATGGTGATGGTGCATGTAGACATCTCACACGAAGTCCATGGCCTAGTCAGTTATGCGGGGTTCATCCCGTAGGTCGGTGGCAAGAAATAGTCCAGAGTTTAGTTAGTGCAACTTTGCTTGTCTCGTAGTAAGTACTATTGTTCAAGATTTGATTTGTGTTTGTGAACCTTGTATTGTTTAAAAGTACTGCCGCTTTTGGTGTGTGGTCAGTCCCGAGAACGGTCTATGTTAATGTCTATCCACTCAATTCACCAGAGTATTTTGAAGTATCCAGATCATATTTTTTGTGAGGACGGTTTATCAATTATGGTTACACTCCAATATCTCAGATGCATTGCAGGGTTTATCGCACCCACCAGGATTTCCATTCCATGGATGTTCGGGTCCATACGATTTGTCACGGCCTTTGACCGTCCTTCTTGTGGGAGTAGCCAGTCCCCTGCATGCCACGCGTAGTTGGACAATCAATCTTCTGCTTAGTACTTCAACATAGTGATTTCTGGTAAGGATTCACTGCGTGTCACATCAAGTAAATCTTATTGATTTACTATCTAAATCTTATTGATTTAATGTCATGTTTTCTTTCTTTTCCTGCAATTTCTAGATGCATTTTTTGCCATGTGACATTCATCACATAATAAACCGTTTGGTTTGCTCTACGATGGCTATTTTTGCAGGTTTCACTTCTTATGTCGTGTCAGTAACGAAGGCACTGTCCATCACTTATATTACTGGAAAAAATTGGATAGTACAAGCTGAATCCCTATGATGAACTGCAGTTTGGTTTAACAAAAATGCCACATAGTCCTTCTCGCGTTTAAAAGAAATGAAGAAAAAAATGGATCGCGGTGACGGATCCTAGTCAAGTTAAAGCTGATCATAGCAGACCAGACACGATCCCCGCTGTCTCGCACAGATCAAGCACCGGCAGTTGCTCTAGCACTGACAGCGGCAGCAACTCAGTCTGATCCAGCTAAGGATTGGGCACCGACCAGTCTGATCTACCGGAGGATCGGGCATCGACACCGGCACCTGCTCCGATACCGGCACCTGCTCTACAAGGAGCACCATCTCCGCAGTTAGGCGGCTTCAAGACTGCACCAACACTTGCACTTGCATCTGCTGGCCTGCAGCTTGCACCGCAACAAACCGGGCTGCAGTTCAGACTTCATATACCAAAGTCCTTACAAAAACCGACATGTCCACCTTCTTGGTAAGCATTGGCCGCCCAAGTGCTTCGTTCTTTTATCTTTCCATGTTGTTTCACATGATTCACTGTGTTGATCTAACTGTTTGGGTGTGTCTTCTTGTTTGCAAACATAGAATTCCTAGAGCAACGAGGGAGTCGTTCAACAATCCAAAGCGCATCATGCCAAGTTTCTCTTACCATGCGCAACCTTGGTGTGAATGAACCCGCTCAATATACCGTAAGTACAAAGGATGGTCGCATGATGATTGATGCTAAAGGATGGTCAAGGTTCAAATCTAAATCATATCTTGCGGTAGGGGATGATGTCAAAATCGAACTTTCTCGGCAAGGAGAGCTGGTCCAAATCAACTTTGAAATTCTTCAGTAGCAGCACGCAACTGTCGAACTGATCTATCCTTCGAGAGATTTTGATTAATAATCTGGCATGGTGAAAAAAGTGTCCTGTGTGTATAAGTAGTACGGCAGTATTAATTAGCACATGGTATATCGTTGATAGAATTGCAACTCTGATTGCTGGTTAGGAACTGTCGTTCGATTTCATTCCAACAGCTGTCGTGCTTTATTAAATTTTGTGTATTCGCCTTATGACAAAGATTCTAAAACCAGCGCCATACCGATCGCTTGCAATATGAAAAGCGCTGAGGTGAAACACATGGGCCCCCAAACATGCAGGGTCGGCATGCAGCCCAAACTCCAGAACCGTGAGCCTATCTGAGTATTATATTATCAACTGAACCCCCATAAAATAGTTGAACCCCCATAATGCCCGTGCGTTGCAGAGGGAGTATATTTCTCGGCAAGGTGAGCCTGTGATATAAAAGATTTGTATATTTCTTTACAGAGGGAGTATCTCTCTGTCAAAAAATATATTTATGTGTAACTAGTTACTCCTGTCTTTCTACTTCCTTTCACTGATATGTGGGGCAACCGGCAACGGGGTCCACGTGCCATATGCACAAATTAGAGTGTAGAACTTCACGGGAGACACATCCCGTCAGAAGCGCCAGATAATGCAATGAGCCGTCAAATCACAACCCCTTTCCACTTTAAGCAGAAGTCGGACGGACGAAGCGGCAATATTTCACTGGGCCTGAATGCCCTTCTCCCTCGTCTACTTGTTTAGAGAAAACCCCCTCTCGGCGATTGCATAGGGTTTTCTCATGGAGAACCAGGTACGAATTCTTCATCCATCCCCGATAAATCCAAGTTCCTTGGCCGCAGTAATCCTAGGATGGCAGCCGCCATTGCTGATGCATTTTTCTTCCCATCAATCTAGTGTGTTTCATTTGCGAGGCCCAAAGTGCGAGTACCCTTACGGGTTTCTCGCGCCTCGTAGACGCCACACTTGTTCCTTCTCATCCTAACACAAAGATTTTGAAACGCCGCATAGTATGTTCCTAGAATCCTCTTTTCTATCCGGAGGGTTGGTTTTTTGAACATGCTGTGTTCTCATATTATTTTTCCTAAAGGTATTATTTGCTCGCCGTAACACATGTACTCAAGATGCTTGGCCTTGCCATAACTGAATACACTAGTTTAATGGTCACAGTGAAGACAAGCCATGGATATAAGTTCCAAGTTGGGTTCATGAACCAAGAAGATCGCTGCTTTTTTTATGGCCGAACTTGGATAAACTTACTCTAGTGTTACGGACTGAAAGTTGGCGCACGAATGTTGATGGAAATAGCAGAACCTGGTCTCATTTTCACTGCTATCTTCCACCCCGACGTCGTTCCAATTGTTCATCCATGTTAGTTTTGTATCTGGTTCTTGCTTGTTGCCTCGATTACTTCTTAATCCACCTATTCTGTCTAACTAATCACAATTTAACTTTAGAAGTAGCAACGAATCTCTCACGAATATGCTACTTCTAACTAATATTTTCTTATAATTGGTGGCACGTGTAGGTTTTTCGAGTTAAGCGATGCTTCGCTTGTTACTCTGTAATAACTCTACCGTTACTAATGGCACTGAAGTTGACTGGATCGACATCCACAAGTTCCTACACTTTATTGATCGTCTTAAGATCCTTGTGGGGCGTTTCAATGGTGGAAGGCCACGTGGGATATGTGTGCCACTGTTGCACTCGTTGAACAGGTCCAACTGTGTCGAGAAACTTATGGTACGAGCAGTTTTCTATTATATATGTTGCTCATAAACTATTGCTTATACACAGTTTTACAGCTGTGATCTTCTTGAAACAGGAACTGCCGAGTTCTATTATTCCTATACAGATGCCTGACCATGGTCGGGTCAGACCTGCGCTTGGTCACAACATGATGTTTATGTCGACCTACTCAATTCCCCTTGGAGGTGAAAAGATACTTATTCATGGGTGGTCTCAAATAATGAAGGCTCGTCCATCTTGGAGAATAGGATGTAAGATTATGTTCATGCTTTTCCATGACTCTAAAGCGAATATCCTGTTTATTGACCATGTTGCGAGATGAAGCCGCTTTCGTAAGGTTGTGGATGCGCTGGTGGCGCCTGGCCTTGTCCTGGGCTTGGCGGCCTCACCCTTGGTTAATCAGAGGCAAAGTAGCACCGTTCGAGGCGTGCTTTGTACGGTTGAACTCAGATAAGTACTCATACTGCTTTCAGCTTTGGTTGTTAAGTGCCCTATTGGTTTCGATTAAGGTTGTTAAGTACTCCTGCTGCTTTTACGATCGTCAGTGTTTCTTGATCTGTCTTCCTCCATAAAACCAAACCAAGTATTTGGCGGGCCCTTCGCCTCCACGGTGGCTGCCTCAACTCGGTATGCCGCCGCCCACCGTCTCCTAAATCGTTAACGCCCGGCGTCCTCCAGCGCTTTGAGGCGCTCAAGGCCGCCCTCTCGCGTTGTCAACATGGTCAACAAACAACAGGAATCGGCAGAAGTACGTGGAGAGGATGACAGTAGGGGCCCACCATGTCAGCAAATGGAAAAATAAAATGCTTCCTCCTAGTGTTTCCCTAACATCTGGGACCCACGACATTGTGAGCTTATATAGTCAATAGACAAGAGAACAGCACAAGATCGGCTGACACCTGGGACGTAGCTACTCGAGCAGTATTTTTTTTGTTTGGTATTGTTGAGACAGAAAGGTGGTTTGAACTGGTCAGGCCCGCCTAGCCTGTGCTTATATTTTATGTTCACCATGTGACCAGCCCAAATTTAATTTTTCTTTGTGAAAATGAGCCCAGCTTTATTTTTTCTCAAGAATACCCAATCCAGCCTACTTATTTTTCAACGCCTCGATGGTCGCAACTCTTTCAAGATGTCTGCAAATCTTGAAAGTAATATGAAATGGGTTGTAAATATAAAAACAGATGACAAATTGGCAATTACTTTATAATTTCTGAATTTTTCACATTTTCAGATTCCTATTTCACTGGCATTAACCTAATTTAAATATATCTTCAAAGTACTTTAAATCTGGCTCGACATTTCGGTATTAAAAATAGTTTGGAACCCACAAAATATGTGAAATTGGCCCGCCAACCAAAAACGATCGCAATAAATTGCATAAGAAGTTGCCATGAGCTATATATAAATTATTAAAAAAGAGGGAGTGGTCTGACTTGTGGGCATGTTTAGTTGACGCGTATGCAAGATTTTTTAGTTATTATATACGCCAACAAATGATTCTAGCAGACGAACTGCTGGATGTCAATCCAACGGCCGTCGTGTTTCTTCAATCTTCGATCTTCTTGCTCCAAATTGGCCAAAGCAGCGCCGACGGACCGCCTACTCGCCTCCCTGTTCTGGCTGCTGCCAAGCCTCAGTGCCCCTACTACTCCCACCGCTGGCGTGGCATCCTCTACTCACCCACACCCTGTTATTCTCATGGCGACGGCAGCCTCACACCGCAGCCAACGAACCGTGAACGCCAGATCCTCTCCGCGTGGGCATCCACCGCCGCTGCCTTCCCTGCTCCACGCCATCCCCTTCCTAGGCCTCGCCGTCGTCCACCGCCGTGGTGCTCTCGGCCAAGGCGTGGTCAATGTGGTCAATGACCGACTTCCATCGGAAGTGTATCAGACGTGGAGAGGCCGATACCGGTCCACAAAGAGCCGCAAGGAAGTGCCTCCTTATTACGCGGAAAATAATTATTCCTCCACCTGACAGCGGGGACCCACCGGACGGGCCACCAGTATTTTGCGAAAAACATCGTTTCCCCCTGGCTGCTGGGACCCACCGGATGGGCCACCGTATTTCGTGAAAAAAACGTCCCCCCGCTGTCAGCTCGGACCCACCGGAAGTGCTCCTTATTACGCACACAAAAATGAATACTCCCCCGGCTAGCTGGGACCCTCCTTTGTGGGAGGCTGACTTGTGGGCCTACTAAGTTGACGGGGACGAAGGGCTTTGTCAACTTAGTCAATATGAACGATTCTAGCTCCAAAGGACCGTGACGATGTCCATCCAACGGCCGTAGTGCTTCTTCAACCTCTGGTCTTCTTGCTCTAGCCGCCCAAACCAGCGCCGGTCGTGCCTCATGCTCCTCGCCTCCCGTGGCCGGGCCATGATGCGACGGAGGCCTCACCGCCCATACTACTCCCACCATCGCCGTGCCATCCCTCTACACACCCACACCCTCGTTATTCTCAAGGCGACGGCAGCCTCACACCGCAGTCAACCAGTTGAACCCTTTACTCCTCTACGCTGGGCATCCATCGCCACGCCTTCCCCGGCTCGCGTCGTCCCCTTCCTAGGCCTCGCCGCCGTCCACCGCCTCGGTGCTCTCGGCGCGCCTGGTCAACGTGGTCAATTAACAGCTTCCATCGGACGTGGACTTTACGTGGATAGGATGACACCTTTGTCCACGGACGCAGAAAGGAAGTGACTCCTTATTACGCGCAAAATAATTATTCCTCCACCGACAAAGAGGGACCCATCAGACGGGCCGCCGATTTCGTGAAAAACCGTTTCCCGATCGCTGGGACCCACCAGCCTACATCTTCGCACGCAAGGAAGTGCTCGGCGGTCGGGACCCACCTGGTCGAAGCGTACGTAGCGTTGTCATTCTGGTCGTGAACGTATACATACATATATACTGGTGGATGTAGAGGCGCGCACGTGTCGTAGTAGAGGCGCGCACGTAGCATGTACACGCAAGTATAGCGGCCAGGGTGCAAGAAAGAAAATACAGCCACGTATGTGTAGATACGGGCGGGGTCTCGAACGCCTACTGCCGACACGCACGGGCGAGGGCTCGTTGACATGGCTGGGTCGGAACGGAGAAACAGCATCGTCGTCCTGTTCATGGGGAGGCAACGGAATGCGTCGTGTTCATGGGGAGGCAATGGAATGCGTCATGTTCATCGGGAGGCAACGGAGTGCGTGGTCGTGTTCATCGGGAGGGCTTGGACGGAACAGGCGATGGAAACAAGGCCTGGCATACCGCAGAACGGAGGAAACGGCCTTGTGTTCGACCGGCCACGTTCGAAACGGGATCCTGTTCATTGGGAGGGGTCTGGCATACCGCAAAACGGAGGAAACAGACCTCCTACAAATAAACGGGGTCCTGTTGATCAGAGGTGTGGCGTCGCAAAAACAGAGGAAACAGACTTGTGTTGGAGCGCTACGGTCGAAACGGGATCCTGTTCATCGGGAGGGGTTTGGCATACCGCAAAACGGGACTCCACAGGATACTGTTCATCTCCACCGTCGACCCCCTCCAGCCTCCACGGGCTATTGTTCATCCACCGTTGACCTCCTCCAGCCTCCACCTATGACTGTTCATCCACGGGCTCCTGTTCATCCAGCCTCCACCGTGTGCTACTCCACCGGCTACTGTTCGACCAGCCCTCTCCACGGGCTCCTGTTCAACCACCCCTCCACGGGCTACTGTTCATCCAGCCCTCCACGGAGTGGTCCTGTTCATCCAGCCCTCCACGGGGTCCTGTTCATCCAGCCCCAACCGGCTCGATCGATCAGGGTACTGTTCATCCAGAGGCAACACCAGGGGTCCTGTTCATCCACCCCCACCGGGAACTATTCATCCAAACCCCACCCTGCAACGCTCACTATTCATCCAGAGGCAGCATCGATCAGCTTCAGTTAGCAGCAGTAGCGAAGGAATCGCTCGATCGGGTTCAGTTAACAGCCATCGATCGATCACTCGGGTTCAGTAACGCGTAGCCTACAAAGGTAATCGCCGGGTTCAATTACAGCCCAACGCCTTGCTTGGGTTCGATTAGAGCCCAACGCCTCACACACGCCAGCAGACGTCACGAGAGAACGCCATCGCCGCCCCCGACCACCCACCGTAACCGGGACTCCCGATATTTTCCACGCCTCGCTTCTACCATGGTTTTTTCCGTCATGGATGGCCCAAAGAATGTCATGCAGCTGCGTCTCCGGCCCGCCCAGACGAAAAGCCCATTTTCTGTCATGATTTTTTGTCATAGAAGTAGGAGCCCACCACATCTATGATGATACCGGGTTTTGTCACAATTATCGTCATAGAAGTGTCATATGTATGACAGAAAAAAAAATTCGTTCAGCCCAAAATGTCAGGGATGTGTCTTTTTTTGTAGTGACGGGACATGTTTGTGTAGAATTGGCATCCTTCACACCGCTGAACGATTTCCTTTGCAACCTCATTGGCCCGTGGCCAGTAAAATCCAGCTGGGTATGCTTTGTCCACAGTTGTCCGAGAGGACGCATGGTGACCACGGGTCCCCGAGTGGATCTCATCGAAAATCAGTCATCCCTCTTCTGGAGAGATGCATTGTCGAGCTACGCCAGTAACGCTCTCTCTTTCTATAGAGCTGTCCATTTATCAATGTGAAAGCCTTGGATCTGCGGACAAACTGTCGTGCTTCAACTCCATCGTCTGGAAGTTCCTGCCTGAGCAGATATGCAATGTATGGCACTGTCCAGTCGGGGGTGATTACAAGGATCTCCATAACCAGGTCAATGACTGCTGGGACCTAGATCTCAGTCGGATAGGTAGGACTTATCGCTTGGGGAGGTTCCTCAGTCAAAGGATCTTCTTGTACTTATGGGGAATGGAGATGCTCAAGAAACACATTACTAGGGATAGGCTTCCGAGTGGAATCGATTCGCCAAGTCATCACCGCTTGATTTTTGATTCGGGGAATGTGGTGAACCTCCAAACCCTCAAACTTTTTCTCCAACTTCCTCACTTTGTTGCAGTATCCTGTCATGGCAGGGTTTCTGACATCCCATTCTTTCATCATCTGATTGACCACCAAATCCAAGTCACCGTAGAACATTAGGCGACGGACGCCGAGTGAAATAGCCATACGTAACCCGTAGAGGAGTGCTTCATATTCAACCTCATTATTGGAGGAATCGAAGTGAATCTGAAGGACATAACTGAGTTTATCACCTCTTCGAGACACCAGGACCACTCCGGCATCGGAACCATTCAACATTTTAGACCCATCAAAGAACATAGTCCAGTGCTCCGAGTGAACATGAGTCGGTTGTTGCTGTTCAATCCACTCGGCCAAGAAATCTACGAGTGCCTGAGATTTGATCGCCTTCTTCACTTCAAACTTGATATCCAGAGGGAGAAGTTCAATTGCCCACTTAGCCACTCGGCCAGTCGCATCTCGATTGTTCATGATTTAAGACAACGGAGCATCACTGGTGACTGAAACCGAGTGGTCTTGGAAATAATGTGCAACTTTCTTCACAGTCAAGTAAATCGCATAAACAAGCTTTTGATAATGCGAATACCTCTACTTGGATGGAGTCAAGAATTCATAGATATAATACACTGGTAGTTGAACTTTATAGGTCTTGCCTTCTTCTTCTCGTTCCACTGTGAGCACTGTGCTGACAACCTGACCGGTGGCCGCAATGTATAATAGTAGAGGCTCTTTGTTGTTCGGGGCAGCAAGCACCGTCTGGGTGGAAAGCAGGGCTTTGAGCTCTACAAATGCTGCTTCGGCTTCGGGAGTCCACTCAAACTTATCTAACTTTTTCATCAGTCGGTAAAGGGGCAATGCCTTTTCACCGAGATGGGAAATGAACCGACTCAGTGCAGCAAGACAACCTGTGAGCTTCTGAATGTCATGCAAACGCACGGGGCGTTTCATGCGGTGGTCGAGTGACTTCTGGAGATTCTCCAGGCGCGCGCGTTCAGCCAGAGTGGCAACACGCACAGCCTCCAAGGCCTGAGCCTCGGCGGTCTCCCCAACGATGGGGGTCTGAAGAGCCTGTTCGTCTCTGCGCCGCAATTCTTCTCTTTGTTCCGTAGTGAGAGCTTGCGGGTAGTATTCGTCTTCGCCATGCGACAGGCCATAGCTTCCACCATAGGGAAATCCTGGTGGGCTATGCTGGGAGCCAACCATGAGGACCTCTGCCGCGGGGTCATTGCTTTCACACTCAGAAAGCGTATCCGAGCGACCAGTGGACAGATCGAACATGCCGTAAAGGGACTCGTCGGGCTCGATCACCACGATCTGAGGAGTGGACGACTGACGAGCCACCTCGTGCTTCACCCACCGTTGGAGTCATGAGTGACCGGACCGCTTGTGGCGGCGAGCAGCGGGAAGGGAAGACACCGCGGGAGCCGACCGATACCGAGTCAACGGCTGTCGCAGGAGGACGCTGCAGGCACTCGCGCGGAAGTGTGCCGCCCCGCGAATGGGGAGTGCCTCGACATTGAGGGGGGCTTCTTGGAGCCAAGCCGATTCCGCAGCGATGAAGGTGAGCGCGCCGAGATGGGTCTCATGACCCAAGGATAATCCACCGGCAGAAACCATGTCGATGGAGATGGAAGATCGGAACCTCGCCGAAAGTCGCTTGGACGCCTACCCCACGGTGGGCACCAACTATCGTGGGAACAGATCTGACAATAGAGGTATGGGGTATGAAGGAGAGGGCAGAGCCTTAGCTATGGTGAAGTTGTACACTCGGATTTACGAGTTCAGACCCCTCTGGGAGGAGGTAACAGCCCTATGTCTTGGTGCCGCGGAGGCTTTGTTGATTGGAGTGTTGAGTTACATAGGGTGTAAACCCTTGTGCCAGAGGGGAGGGGTGGCTTATATAGAGTGTACCGACCCCTCGCAGTCCTCAGTTACGCAAGGGTTCAATGAGAGAGTAATTCTAGAAACATTACTGGTAACGCCCGTGTTTAATGACCTTTAAGTGACGGAGTGAATGACCGACCGTTGCTATCTACAGGTGACCTTAGGCCTCCTTCCTTCGAGTGAATTCTGGTTCAACCGAGTGAATGACGATGGTCGAGTGGAATTGGGGTATCCGAGTGAATCTTCTGTCGAGTGGGTTGTACTCCATGATGATTCTTGTCGGTATCTTCTTTCTACCTTCGCAGGCCTTGGCCTCTTGTGTGGTGTCCTTGGCTAGGGCATATAGGTCAGTCCCAAGACCCTCCCTAGGTACATGTCATCGTCAAATAGTGGAATCCGCAAGATGCAAATTTAAACAACAATCATCAAATTCACGGAAACCTAACACATCACATAAAGTTTTTGGAATCGTGGAAACGCTAGCACCCAAATCACACAAAGCATGGCACTCATAATCTTTAATCTTGATCTTAATAGTAGGTTCCCACTCATCATAAAGTTTTCTAGGAATAGAAACTTCCAATTCAAGCTTTTCTTCAAAAGATTTCATCATAGCATCAACGATATGCTTAGTAAAAGCTTTTCTATTAGAAGCATGAGGAGAATTCAACATGTATTGCAACAAGGAAATACAATCTATCAAAGAACAATTATCATAATTAAAATCTTTGAAATCCAAAAGAGTGGGTTCATCACTACATAAAGTTTTGATCTCTCCAATCACTTTATCAATTTTTGCATCAAGATCAATAAACTCCAAATTATTGGGACGCCTTTTAACTAAAGTTGACTCATCTCCAGTCCCATATTTATCAAGATCTATATTAGAAAACAAAGATTCAATAGGAGTCACATCAATCACTTTAAGATATTCATCATTATTTTCACGAAACTTCGGTTTAGCGGCCATCTTATTTACCAAAGTGGTTTGTTTGTCAGAAATTTGACCAACTAAATTTTCAAGATGAGCAAATTGAGATTTAAGACCATAAAATTCCTTAGACATATCATCGAGCACTTTATTCATATACTCCATAAAAGTTTTCTGCTCCTTGAGCTCATTCCTAAAGAAACTATTATGCTCAAACTATAAGGATACGAAGCTCGTAGTATTATTTTCAATATCTTTCAACCTCCTGTAGTAGGTATCAAAGTCCTTGGGTTGATCCATAAAGGCAAGCTAAGACGCGAGCAAACAAAAAGTGAACAAAAAGATGAACTGAAGAAGGGCGAATAAAAAGGCAAATATTTTTGTACTTTTTTGAAAATCATTGTAGAAGTGGGGGAGAGGAAAACGAGAGGCAAACGGAAAATAATGTAATGCAAGAGATGAGAGTTTATGATGGGTACTTGGTAGGCTTGACGTAGATCTCCCAAGCAACGGCGCCAGAAATTCTTCCTGCTAATTCTTGAGCTTGCGTTGGTTTTTTCCTTGAAGAGGAAAGGGTGATGCAGCAAAGTAGAGATAAGTATTTCCCTCAGTTAAGAACCAAGGTATCAATCCAGTACGAGAAACGCCCAAGCCCCCAATAGATGAACCTACGCAAACAATCAAACACTTGCACCCAACGCGATAAAGGGGTTGTCAATCCCTTTACGGTCACTTGGAAAGGTGAGATCTGATAGAGATAGATATAAAAGATTACTAAAACATAAAAGTAAATAGATTGCAACACGGTATTTTTGGTATATAGATCTGAAAATATATGAAGGAAAATAGACCCAGGGGCCATAGTTCACTAGATGCTTCTCTCTTGAAGGCAAATAATATGGTGGGTGAACAAATTACTGTCGAGCAATTTATAGAAAAGCGCAAAGTTATGACCATATCCAAGGAAATGATTATGAGTATAGGCATCACATCTGTGTCAAGTAGACTGACTCCTGCTTGAGTTCACGACTATTACTCCACACATCGACCACTATCCAGCATGCATCTAGAGTATTAAGTTCATAAAGAACGGAGTAACGCCTTAGGTAAGATGGCATGATGTAGAGGAATAAACTCAAGCAATATGATGAATACCCCTTCTTTTTATCCTCGATGGCAACAATGCAATACGTGTCTCGCTACCCCTACTTTGTCACTGGGTGAAACCCCGCAAGATCGAACCCAAAACTAAGCACCTCTCCCATTGCAAGAAAAACCAATCTAGTTGGCCAAACCAAACCGATAATTCGAAGAGAAATACAAAGATATTAAGCCATACATATAAGAATTCAGAGAAGATTCAAATAATATTCATAGATAAGCTGATCATAAATCCACAATTCATCGGATCTCGACAAACACACCACAAAATAAGATTACATCGGATAGATCTCCAAGAACATCAAGGAGAACATGGTATTGAGAATCAATGAGAGAGAAGAAGCCATCCAGCTACTAGCTATGGACCCGTAGGTCTGAGGTAAACTACTCACGCTTCATCAGAAGGGCAATAGGGTTGATGTAGATGCCCTCCGTGATCGAATCCCCCTCCGGCAGATCACCAAAAAAGGCCCCAAGATGGGATCTCATGGGAACATAAGGTTGCGGCGGAGGAAAATTATTTTTGTGGATGCCTCCGAGGGTTTGGGAATATGTGTGAATATATAGGATGAAGAAGTAGGCCATGGGACCCCCGAGGGGGCAACAAGGCAGAGCCCCCCCCCCCTAAGGGCGCGCCCTCCACCCTTGCCGCCGCCTCGTGGGTCTTCTAGCTTGGACTCCAAGTCCTACGGGTGTCTTCTGGTCCCAGAAAAATCATCCGAAAGTTTTTTTCCGCTTTGGACCCTGCTTGATATTCCTTTTCCGTGAAACTCAAAAACAAGGAAAAATGTAAACTGCAATCGGGCTCTAGGTTAATAAGTTAGTCCTAAAATTAATATAAAATAGCATGATAATGCATATAAAACATCCAAAACAGATAATATAATAGCATGGAACAATAAAAAATTATAGATACGTCGGAGACATATCACACACTCTCTAGACGGATAGTTTTGGCTTCGAGTGATGAAGAGTTGTTGTCTTCACCGAGCCTGATCTTCAGCAACCAAGAGTGATTGTGGTTCGCGAAGATCGACCGAAGGTTTGGAGATCGCCGACAAGGATCTACCACGAGTGAAATCAACCTAAGTCTGATTAGCTCTGTGTTGAAGGAGAATAGGGTGAAGAGAGCTTATCTTTCGTGTTAAGACACGACCCCTCCAACCAGACGTAGCTCTTTGGCAGAAGGGTGAACTGGTTTACCAAATCTCTTGTCGTCATCGAGCACCACTGGTTATATCTACTCTACTACAATTCTTTCAGTAATTTCCACTCGTGCTTACTGCTATTAGATTCTCTGATCTCTGCTCTGTTCCGTGTCTTTTATTCTGTGTTATAGTGTCAAATCTTTTCATTATCTTCGTCCTGATTTCTACATATTGTATATGTATCCTTGTTAAGTGGTGTAACCCTAAGATTGTGTTTCATTCAGCGATTATTATGTTTTGTTTCATTCTGTTACACTTGTTTGCTTGTTGTATAACTCTGATCATAGTTAAACCTATTATCAATCAATCTCGCTCCATTGTAAATGCTTTTCTCAATGAATATGGCTCTGACAAAGAAATCTAATTCAATGTTTTCTATCAATACTCTATGCCGGTGTGGTGTGTGAATTGAGTTTCAAAGCTTTCAAAGAAAATTAGAATCTCCCATTCACCCCCCTCTGGTCGATATAATCTCGGTCCTAACAAGGTCTCCCATTGTATTGTCGCATTTGGACCATCTTGCAATAGTGCCCCTCTCTCCTTGTATGTCCATACGTACATAAGGACTTGGACAAAAGAGAGAAAAGAAAAGGCCATCCAACCAACATATCCTTCCCGTTAGCCAAATCCCACTCAACTCATTTAGGTCTCACCTGCAACCACACTTAACGACAGATTCCCCCTGCTCTGCTGAATTCTCACCGGCGCCGTTTTCCAATCGCTGCCCGTATCTACCCTCGTATGTTTGCCTCGCAGGATCCTTAGGCTGACTAAGGGACACTGATCTATCTTGCGAGCCTTGGGTTCCTGGGGTGTGACGAGGTGGATCAATTCCATGTTGGAAGCGGAGGTGGGTTCTGCTGGCCATTGTTGCGCCTACGTCAGGCTCTGGATCGCAAGGTTCCAAGAGTGGGAAGGAGAAGGTGGATGAAGGTCAAGATGCTCCAATGAAGAACATGAACCTACAGGAAGGGGAACTTGACGAGGTCTATGTGGGAGAAGAGCAGATTAGGAAGATCACAAAGGAGGAAGCCTATCGAGTTGTTGTAGAGAGGTGGACGACAACTTGTTCATGATCCATGTTTTGAGCCTTGGAGATTGGAAGCGGGTAATGTTCCACAATCCATGGATCTTTCATCGCCTTATGGTGCTAAGAGAGGAGTTTGATGGTAAACACACATTAGAATCGATAAATTTGCAGAGGCCGTCGGTTTGGGCTCAAATTCATAAAATCCCAAACCTATACCTGAAGGAACCCATAGTTGATCAGTTGGCAAGGAGAATCGGCATGGTCCTGAGTGTCGAGCTCAATCCAACTTGGTACTCTGAAGGGAATTATGTGCATGTGCGAGCAAGCATAGATGTCTCAAAGCTGTTAATTTGTTGGACCCCTGGAATCTCGTTGGTGAGAGAATTTTTCTTAAGATCAAGTACGAGAAAATTTGCTAGTTTTGTGCAGTTGTGTGGCCTCCTTGATCATGACCTGGAGGAACGTAGGGATGGAGTACATCCTCCGACAAACATATAATGGGGGAAGTGTCTACTGGCAAAGAGGTGAGTGATCCAAGGTAGCCAGGAGACAAACCACGGGTCAACCTACCCTCGTGGTAGGTTCCGTGGGAGGGGCCAAGGTGGCCATGGTGCACCTCGGAAGAGAAACTCAAAGGAGACAGGTTTTTGAGAAGAGTGAGGATGATTTGGACATAGTCCATTGAAGCCTGCTGCCCACGAGCAAGCAGAAATGAAAACCGCTTATTCTTTGACATCCAAGTACATATATGTACATACATGCCATGTCCACATATCACATATGCCACCACCATTCCTTCCCAGGTAGGTTATAGAACATTGATTAAGGGTTCCCATTGGATGTACCTAAAGGCGGTCTACGGCAATCTCCCATCAAATGATTAGGGAAGGAGGAAGATAGCTTATGTCACCGCAGTACCTCTGCAACCAACCATCGCATCAATAGTAGTAACTTTCACGTCCCTAAGGGAAAATGTGGAGTGGACAACTTCACCCAACATCGAGAAGATTGCTAAAATAAACATACAAAGAGGATGTCAAATTCTATCAACATTCAACACCTAAAATACTAAGGTTTCTCCATATCCCCGAGAACTAGGGGTTTTACTTGGCCATAGAGACGACAAACATTACAGGTAAATCGTGGTAAACATGGATGAACGATCAAAGTAATACACGTAGGTTTCCACCTAGGGTTTGGTATTACAAAGAGTTGAATAGAGGATGTTGATGACGATGGTTGATGCTGGAGTTTCCTTGGTTGAGATGACGGCGTAGCAGAGCCTTTCCTTTGAACCCCCCTCCAGATCCCTTCTAGGGATTAGGGTTCTTGGTTCTGGTGAGGTTTCTGGTGTATTTGGTGCTCTCATTCGTGATTTGAAGCCACCGAGATAAATTATCGATCTAGGGGAGGCGACACCACTTGGTACAAGTGCTGCTATGAGCGGGTGCGCTCGTACCTAGCATGTCTTCTCTACTAGATGCCCTTTTTCGGTGGGAAATTACTTTACTTGATCGCTCATCTTTATGGAAGGTTTCCAACACGCCAAAAAACATGATTTTCACCCATAGACTTGCATTCTCTTTAATGCTCTAGCCTCTGGATCCCCTCCCCGGTTGAGATCCTGGTGAAATTGAAAGGAAGAGTGCGCAAACACGGTAAAATTCCGACAAAAGATATGACTATGACACAAAACTAAAGGTAAAATGTGATGCAAGGACTCATCAAGGATCTCTCAGTCTGTTGATGTTACCATGACGCCATCTTTCCTTTTTTTTTCTCAAATACGCAAAGCATATGTATCATCTATTAAAGAGAGGAAAAGGGTATAAGAAACCCTCCACCGGTGTTACTTTTTTTACATATTACACAGTTGCACTAACTAGGCATCCACACATGTACCTTGACAACTAACCCTACACAACTACTCTCGACGCGCCACATGTTTAGCATTCCTAGGAAAGCATCAAGATCACCTATAGCAGCCTCGCATATCGCCAGGCTGTTCCCTCACACTCCACACTTCGCACAACCTCATGCATATGGGGAGTGGCTCCGTCAAAACCTACCGTGTTTCGATGCTTCCACAACTCCCATAAGACTAAAAGTAGAATGGCCCTAATGTCTTTTATGTTTTTCCCTTCTTTGATTTTACTCAAGCCACTACTAGGAAAAGTCCTACTAATGGCGCACCGGTCTTGCCTACTAATGGCGCACTACTGGTGCGCCATTAGTAGCACGCCATTAGAATTTTTTACTAATGGCGCACCACTAGTGCGCCATTAGTATTCAGAGATACTAATGGCGCACTGGCAAAGGCGCCATTAGTATGTAACTCCATGCGCCATTAGTATGCCTCTCGGGGCCATATGTAACCATGTGCTTTGTCACACTAATGGCGCACTCTGCCTTGATGCGCCATTAGTATCCTTTGGCATACTAATGGCGCACTCGCCTTGATGCGCCATTAGTATCCTTTATATACTAATGGCGACTCTATGATGCGCCATTAGTATGAATATTTGGTTTTTTTTTGCTTTTCTGATTTTTGCACAGGTTACAAAATATATTATTGGACGTAATATAGGCAACAGCACACAGCAACATCAGATTCATCTAATACAATAGAAGATTAGTCTCCTAATACAATTCATCATATTAGTCTCCGAATTCAAAAGACCAAACAAAGATAAAACATTACAAGTCTCAAGACCGCGAGTATCGAGTTTGTCTTCACATTACAAGTCGATATCGATCATCTAAACTACCATCACATAAAAGAGAGTTGTGGTCATCACGATGAGCATCATCGTGATCAAACCGTCCTCATCCGGTTCCTCCAACACTCCTCCTCTCTCCCGCTAGATAGCGGGCATATCTAGATTCGCCTCCGCCCTAGTGGTGTACCCTTTGTAATCATATCACTGAAACGGTGAACCTATCTCCGACACTCCTCCCGATTAAATGCGTAGACTCCGGGAACCTTACCCTTGTACACGACATTCGACGGCATCTCTATGCACAAGCCAAACAACAGACAATACATAAGCAATATGTAAGTATGCAACAAAAGGATCGAAAGAGAAAAGCAAGACATTAATAGCACAATTCATGGTCCTACTAATAAATAGCATCGACACATCTAAGTTGAACGACTGTCCAAACCAAAGAGACATACGAATTCATTAAAGTTTAATTACAACATGAGCTAATCAATGTTTCGTAACTACACATCACTACTTTCGACTCGACTCATCGGACGGGAGCGTGGATGAAGCCGCCGTCTGTCGTGATGGTCATGAAATCGTGGTCGTTGTCACCCCTGCATTTGTAGCGCCTCATCTATCTCACCGTTGGACGGTTGATATCCGAGGAAGAACTGCCCCGAGGTATGAAGGACATCTTGATGGATGATGTCCGCAAACTCCGATCGATGCGAAAGAATTCTTGTCCGAGGTCCGCCCCGGACTGCCGACAAGCTCGCAGCCCAATCTTTGAGATTATCCGTAGCGTGGTTGATGATGGTCCCTTACGATCGCCGCATGTGATGGAGGGCGTAGTAGGCATCCTTCGACCGCCAAAGCGGCCGCTGACATAGCAGAACTTCAGACAGTGTGAGAACATGTGCTTGCCGTACTTATGAACTGCCTCGTGAAGGTGCCTCCAGATTTGGCGTGGCTGGGAGAACATCATCAAGAACTTTCTTGACATTTGTGTAGTCTATCTTGGAGTTACGGTTGGTCGAAATACGTGGCCATGAAATATTTCGGCTTAAGAGGATGAGTGTGCAATGTGTGTCACCGCACGTAACACGGAATGTTAGAAAAAAGAACGATCAAAATCTAAGAAATCATATGTTACGGGCGGTTAAGGGATGACTTACTCGGAAAGTAAGCCACAAGGAAGTTATCCTTATCTGGGTTTGCCGAATGACGCCTTCGAGGTGTGAACTTCGCAACTTGGCGGTCCCTCGCTGTTCAAGTGCTTGGCACGCATGTAGAAGGGTTCGACTATCAGGATGTCCGGGTTCTTGTCTCTAATGATCCGCATCTCCATACTCAGCGAAAACAGCCGAACGAAGGTGTAGTGCAGCGAATGAAGGTTAAACATAGAAAAGATGTCATCAAACCGCAGGACGATCGTATACCCGATGTCGCCATCCGCACAGCCCTTGCCCTCTGGCACCTTGGCCACGAAAATCGGGTATGCCACATCATTCTCTCTCAGACGCCGCTTCTCCAAAGAAAGAACACTGTGCGTGCATTCGCATAGCACCGGTTGCAGCATTCAGCATATTTGGCGGTAGCATCGCCTACCCGCCACATGCACCTCCTCGAGATATCCTTAGGTGAAGGTGGCCCGCCCCGAGCATGGATCGAACTTGGTGCCGGGCTGCTCGCACCGCGCCTTGTTAGTCTTTCGCTTCCGCCCTTCTTCTTGATCTCCTGTAATGGGACCGAAGTTCTGCTCACGCATCGCTTTCTTGAGCGTGTTGGGGCTGATAATATTTCACACCTCAGCTATCTGAGGCTCGGTGAAGGCGGGAGCTGGAGGCGTCTCCTGAGAACTGAACGCCAAACGACGCCTGTTGCAATTGGATTTCTCCGCCGTACCAGCTAGATCGCGGTCGGCTTGGTTGGGTTCTTGAGAAAAAGGCCCAGAACTTCGTCGGCACCCATGTTCGGCAAAGTACTTATCGACTTTGGTAAATGTACCGTCGTGCCGTCGTCCGGATCCTCGTGCCATAGGGCTGTCCGGATCCTGTGCCATAGGGATGTCCGACTTAGGGATGTCCGCAGTCCCGATGGCGTTGGCGTTCTTGCCATGGCTTGGCGCCGACACGATCGGGCGGTCTTGTCTGTGGGGTGGTGTCCCCGCCCTAAACGAATCCGCTCTTCGCCAAAGCACCGCCAGTTTAAGCGGCGCCGAGGGTCATCTCATCTTCTCGTCGGCCCCAGCTGGTCGAACCGGAGGTAACAATTGTCGCAGCTCGGCAGCACCAACCACTTCAACCCTATACACCGTGGGTGGCATCGGATTACCGTGGAACATGCGGTTGCCGGTTGAACGATTCTGCCCTTGGCGACATCGACCAACCTTGGCGCCCACGAAGTGCGCGTAAGAGTGCAAGGAACGCTATGCGGTGCCTCGCGAAACATGTATGTGGCGCCGTGGATGCCCGATCAAAGGCAAGGAGATGAAGTCATCGCCCAGAGGCTTAGTTACCGTGATGCCGCCGAGCTCGGCTAATGTCGAGGCACCGCCAACGGCGGGCGGTAATCGACGGAGGGGAGCTTGTCGGCGAGGTGCCGGCCGGCGTACACCCGGGTGCATTAAGCTCCAATGCCCGTGCCGGCGCCGGAGACACGAATACCGACTCCACCGGAGACACCAATGGCACCGCCGCCGGAGACACCAATGGCGCCACCTGCGCGCTGTGGGAGTTGCTGGCCGTGAAGCTGGGAACCGGGGGAGGCCCCTGTTGGCCGCCCGCAATCCACGTCGTCAGCCCATGAATCAACGTAGGCACCATGGCGTTGAGCTTGGTTCCCAGTTGTTGTTCCACTTGCTCTTGGACAAGCTCCTAATCCGCGCCACTTGTGCCTTGAGTGCTTCAACCTCGCGCCCGCTTTCCGAAATGGCCTTTTTCTCCTTCCGCACACCAAATGTATAGTATGACCCCATTTTGTGGACAAGCCTTTTGCCGCCACACGACCAGCCGACGCCGGGCTTAGTGAGCTTATCCTTGCTTTTCATTATGTTCAACGCCCTATTTAAAGGGGTGTCGAAGGGAGCTCTGAGACGACCCCCGCCATCGCTTTCAGCTTCTGCGAAAGGAACGTGAACCATTTAGAAATATTGGGGATTAATTAGAGTGCAACCATATGGAGCTAATTACGCGGGTGTATTCCTTACTGTAACAAGCTCAAGCCCCTCGGTCTTCGGATCTGTGGTAAGCTCCTTTGTTATCAGGTCCTCCTTGTACCGGGCCCCGACATAGTTCCTGGTCCGCTTGTTACCGCTGTATTTCTCGGCGGGCGGTAGGGCCTTGCTCGGCACGCCCAAGGCCCTCCTTGTCCCATATAGGCTCCGCCACTCAGAATCACGGGACCGAAGTTTGTGTTCCCCTAAGTTCAACTCCTCATTTCTTTCCCCACCGACTTGATTCGAGGTTGCACCGGTCGAGCACTTGATCTTGAACTCCTTGTACTCATCTTCGCCATCAAAGGATATTTCGCCTTGATCTTCTCATAACTATCACCTTTATCAATCATTTTCTTCACCGCGCTTCTCCAAGTAGACAGGCCGTGCTCATCTTCGTGAGGGCGGCACTGTTCACTTTATTCCCCGAGAGGCGTGTGTTTTCAAATTCAAGGGAACTTGTATCGCTCGTGCAGCTTCGTGAAGAGGAGGTTGCGCAAATTCCTCGGTCCTTATGCCTAAGGTTCTCGGTGTTGATCGAGACGGTGCTCCGGAGAATGCACCCGAGCTGAACCGAAAATTCTTGACTATATGTTTGGGCTCCGTTGGATTCCCGTCGGAGTCCACTTGAGTGAATTCCTCCTTGACGGTGCGGAGCGCATTCGGACGCCGGTCCTTCCTTTGCTTCTTCGATTGGCTGCCATCTGTGTGTGCGCCGCCATCATCAGTGGTGGCATCCTCGGCGGCACCATCGGTGGTGTCATCCCCGACGCCACTGGGGGTTGTGTAATCAGGATCGGTGTCTTCTGCGGCGTCCTCATAGCGGTGAGGTTGTTCCTCCATCTCCGGGACAGCTCCTAATTGCTTGCCGCCAACCACCGGCCTCATCGTTGTGGGCCATGTTTCGCTCTAAATAGGGAAAACGTTTGGTCAAAAAGTTGGTTATTGTCAAGGAACAAGATCATGGTCTCATCATTTAGGGTTTGTCGACACCGAGGCACCCTAAAAGCCTAAGCTTTCATCATTTAGGGTTTGTCGACGCCGAGGCACCCTAAAAGCCTAAGCGTACATCATTTAGGTTCTCATCGACACCGAGGCATCTGGGGCAGCCAAGTTAAGTTTTCATCATTTAGGGTTTATCGATGCCGAGGCACCCTAGGTTGGGCGTAATCACTTGGCACTAATCACTTGGCTCTATTGCCACCTATGTTGGGTTTATCATCTAGGGTTTATCGATGCTAAGGAGAATTCTAAGTTGGGCCTAATCACTTGGCTCTATTGCCACCTATGGTTTAATGCAGCAAGAATGGCGGGCAGCTGATCCTACTTAACTAAGTACTAAGATACCCCGGCCCATGCATTAGTCGCAAGTACCCCATATGTCCTATTTTTAGCAAAGTCATGCTAAAATTCACGGAAAATTTCAGCATGACCTTTGCTGAAAATAGGACATATGGAGTACCCGAATTTGTTGGAACGGAAGTTAATCAACATTCCGGCAAACTCAAGGGCCTCTCGGGGTACCTGCAAATTCATCACGACACGATGGTCGGAGACATGACCTTTGCAAAATGGTCGGAGACACGATGGTCTTTCTCAATGTGATCAATTGATGGATCAACACATAAAACATGTCCAATAAGTATGATTTATAGAGTCAACATCAAGATGAATATATATAAAGTTTTTCTTCATCACCAGCCCATGCAAGTAACTACATCCAAAGCAACTATTTCTGCTACTCAGAACTAACTACACTCAGTATTTATAGATTCATTTCAGATGAGATCAGATTGAGCTCCAAATCAAGCTGCGGTGAGGGATCCATGAGCCATCATGCCAGCCAGCCAGGAAATAAACTTTACTTTCCAAAGGAAATAAAAATACAATGCATACATACATACTTAAGCGGTAGATAGATAGATAGATAGATAGATGAGCATGTTCAGTTTACAAGAATGAATATAAACAAGCAAAGAATGCATGCATGCATATCAAAAGTTGGCATCTACTGCTACTGCTACTGCTTGCCTCTGCTGCTATTGAATATTTAAAATTACATGAAATTGTTCCTTTCACTACAAGTAAATGCAACTTTTCCATTAATTAAAACTAAATTGTTCCTTCATGATATTCTCTCTTCATCTACCCCTGGGAGTATTTCTAACTTGAAAATCTCTGGTGAACTGCCTGATGATGTAAGGCAAGACAAGCTCTCTTCTTTTCTTACATTTGCTTGTTCTCAGTACTTTTTCTCGTTAATCGATTAAACATGCAAAGGAGTAGTGTATTGCAAAGTGCATGCAAAGGAGTAGAGCAGAATTTGCAAAGAACTATAGTATCACTGGAGTAAATTGTTGTAGTGCAAGTTTCAGTAGACCAGAGAATATCCCTACAGTAGTGCCCTCCAACAGTAGTTCTTGCTTGCAGTAGTTTTAGGGAGTATTGCAATTTTGCAAGTTTAAAGTAAAATGTTTCAGTTAATGCAAGTACTCCTCTTGCTCTCTACTTTCTCTCTTCTCTTCTTCGCTTAATTAACTGAATTTTACTGATGTTGTTGTTAACTGAATTTTACTAGTTAAACACATTATAACTTGAGTGTAACTCTCAGGACAAGTTAAACTTAAGCTAGAAGATACAAGTTGAACACACACCGTGCAGTTTTTATAATATTATCGTAAAAATATCTTCAGTAACTCGTGACAAGAAAAATCTCCACCGTAATAGGACTAGCATTAAGAGTAATTTCCTCCAACAAACAAAGTTCAAACAAAACTGACAACAATATTTTGATTAAGATCCAAGTCACAACACTCTTTGAAGTTCAAACAAAACTGACAACACTTGTTTGATCTGTCTCCTCCAAGAAAGAGCCAAGTCAGTCTCACCCAACCTGGGAAACATCGCTAGACCACTAGCAATTGGGAATACACAACTGGGCTATGTTTGTGCTCTAGCTAGGCAAGAAACATAGCATATAGAGGCATTGCACGCCTCTGCTGCAAGTGGGGATGTGAGCAGGATTATCACAATTAGATCACTAATTTGCTGGAATCTTATTTACAATTTTCTTCAAACTAGTTACCACTCACTAGTACAATGTTTTCTAAAGTGGTTGCCATCATCTCCCTTTTTATCATTTTGGTTATGTGAAATTAGTTGTAGTGAGTGGCCAAGCAACCACTAGCAATTTGTGCATAACAATTCCGGTAGTTTTACCCGTAAGCCCCTCTTCCGGCAACCTAGTAAAAAATTATACTACACAGAAGCATCTGTTTCCATCTCTCTCAGATAAAGGTTTAGCATTTGGCTGAATTGACCGAACGAGAAATGGGAAAAACTAACAGCTCAAACAAAGCAAATGTCATATATATGTTGGAAATTGCGGTGATAATCGATCGGCGTGTTCCATTTGTCGCTGGTATTTACAAACTAATTCTCTTTGTTTTCTTGGGGAAAAGTTGCTCTTTGCTTAACTACTAGCAAAATCATTGTGCATTGTTTTTGTAATATTGTATCGCTTGTTTAAATGCTTGTGCCATCATGGCCTGACTATACCCTGAATCGATGCCACTGCCGTTCTACCATCGTTGGATTGAAATACTACAGCCGGAATCAACAGGATTATCGCTGATTTGTCGGACAAACAGAGTGTTTGCGAGAAGGAAGAGGGGAGAGGAGGCGGAGCTCACCGGGAGGCGCAAGGAGGCCCTGCGATGCCTTAGTAGCAACAGAGGTGGCGAAGTTGAGGAAGACAAGCACCCGAGGAAGAAGAGGTGGAGGGGGTGGAGGGTCGAGCGCCGTCGCGCCTCGGGTTCCGCTGCTCGCCCGGCCCGGTGTTGAAGCAGATTCTGCCTGCCGCCTTGCCTGCCGCCTCGCACGGTGGAGCTCGAGGGCTGGGAAGGCGAGGGAGGTGGGTGGGTGCGGTGGAGGCGAGGAGGGTGGATTGGGAGCGGACAGCGATGGGGGGCAGGGCAAGGGCTGACTGGGGGCGGCAACGGAGACGGAGGCGCGGGGGCGGCGGCGGCGTGGGTCGGGGCAGCGCGCGGGTGGATCTGGTGGCAAGGGAGAGAGGGTCGAAGGGGATCTCAAGTAGAGGGAGGGAGGATAGCTAGGGGAGGGTTCTAATGGCGCACTGCCCAACAGGCGCCATAAGTATGACTATTCTAATGCGCACCTCCTCGGTGCGCCATTAGAATTTTGTTTTAATCTAGCCCACTAACCATATCTACAACCTAACCCTATCTACAATGTAACCCACCCACTAGCCCGATCGGTCAAGACGCAACACACACACTGTGAGGTCTTGGGTTCGATTCCTGTGCTCCCCAATATTTTTTATGCATTTTAAATGCTGTTTTTATATTTATTTGTGTTTAAATATGTTCAAACTTGTTTAAATCATAACAGTAATATTTTTTTATAAAAACAGTAATAATTTTTTAAAAAATATGTTCGAATTTCTTACTTGAAAATATCATCGGCGGCGGCGGTGGAGCGAGGGAGGGTGCGGGGATCGAGATCGAGATGGAGGGGGAATCGAGATCGAGATGGAGGGGGATCGAGATCAACTGTCCTCATGAATTCAAAAAGTGCCCATGAAATTTAAAAATATTCATGATATCAAAAAGTGCCCATGAAATACAATCGAGAAATGAAGACTACGATTTAAATACAATCGATCTTAGCTAGCTATCTGTTCACAATCTTCTTGCCCTTCTTTTTCGCGAATGGAGTTCTTCTGTGGAACGGACGTCCTTTAGGTAGGCTGGTCCTGCTTCTTCTTGTGGTGTGTGCTGCTACTTCATCATCGTCGTCATGTTCGATCTCCGGGTCGCCGTACTTGTCGAAGTCTTGCTCATTGGCTACTCCATCCATTCCGATGATCTTCCTTTTGCCTCTCCTCACGACAACACGACTGGGCTTTGACGTGTCGGTAATGAAGAAGCATTGGTCCACTTGGGAAGCCAGTACCCATGACTCATTTTTCAAGGGTGACGCTTTGCCCATGGTCTTAGATTTGGCTTCGGTATAACCATGGTGGTGAAATATCGGTCTTCTTTTAGGACGCTCTTGGCCCATCTCGACACGGAACATCGGCACCTTCTCTCCAACAGAGCTCAGCTCCCAGATCTCCTCGATCCTTCAGTAGTATCTGTCCTTGTCCTTACCGTGTAGGATTCCATCGTTACCCGGAGTTCGATAACCATCGCTCTTCATGTCCTTGTCCTCGGTATAGAATGTGTAGTCATTGATATCGTGACGCCTCATAGGTCATCGAGGTTGTGCTCGGCGCTCGTGACAAGGCGAATATGAGTTGTTCTTCCGTGGAAGAATCTTCATGTAAAGGGTACGGCGAAGCTTCGCTTGAACCACCACGTGAAACATGAGTTGTGCTCTTTGAGTATATCTCCATCCGCCCTCTGTTGGCCTCGGTCATTGTCGTCTTCTCAATAAAGGTTTTGTGCTATACCACCCAAGGATCGACCACGCCTATGTGTTGTAGCGCCGACTAGGTTTGCTCTTTCAAAGTCGGTGAGTCGACCCTCGTAGTCGACATGCATTTTGCGGCGACCCTCACGGTGACCCCATCCAATGAGCCTGTCGAGGTGCTGTTGGCGCGCAGACCAACGGGTTCTCGATGCCTAGATAATTCGTGCAAGAGGAGATGCACTCTTCGTCGAAAAGCCCCCGCTATACTTCCCTCTCGACGTGACATGTTCCGAACGTATCCTTTGATGACACCATTCATCCTTTCGAACGGCATCATGCTTTGTGCAGGAACGTCGGCCCGAGTTGGACGATATCCTCCACGATATGGACCAGCAGATGCACCATAACGTCGAAGAATGCGGGCGGAAGTACATCTCAAGCTCGCATAGTATCACCACGATCTCTTCCTCGTAGCCTTCTCGAGTTGCCTCACGCCAATCGACTTCCGAGATGACGTCGAAAAAATTTGCATAGGCCAAATAGCGTTTGACGGACGTCTGCGTCCATGATCCCACGGATTGCAATCTGGAAGTATCTGCGTCATCAAGACGTGATACCGTGAGACTTCATCCCGCTGAACTTCGTCACTGGGTCTAGGTATCTGCTTATCTTCCTCACAGAATCAGAAGGAAGTTTTACTCCTAGGAGGCAGGTGAAAAACTGCTCGATCTCCTCCTGACTTAGAGTGAAGCATGCGGGAGGGTAGTCATTTCCGGTCTTCTTGGCATTTTTGCCTTTGCGTCGACTTTCTGTGTCCTGCTTCGCCTCATCATCATCATCATCATTAGCGTGAAGCTCCTGCCTGATGCCCATTGATTTCTAGTCTGCCCTTGCTTTCGGCCCATCTTTGGTCCTCTCGGCATGTTGAGCAGGGTACCAAGCGGAACTCTCACACACGTTCTTCGTGATATGCATGGGATCAGCTGTGAGGCACACGGTGGATCTTCCAAGACGGCAAGTCCCGTAAAATGACCTCGCTTTCCATACCTTCAGCAATGGCTCTGGCGCTTTTCGCTTTTCTCCTCTGGCGCCTTTTGCTTCTTTCCCGGCAAGGGCAGTCTTTCCAATTTTTCAACAGCTCGTCTATTTCCTCGCCGCTCCTCGTACCACGGGCGTTTTCGGGTTCGGTTTCACCATCGAACAGATCATTGCATTTCCTCCACGGGTCATCGTCGCGAAGCCACCTTCGATGTCCCATGAACACGGTTTTCAAGACCCGGATCTCTATCTAGTCTGGCGATACGTTGTGTCATACATGCACCCTACGCATCCGTAAAATCCGTGGACTACCTGCCTCATGTAGATATCCAGAATCGAGATAGTCGTGCACCGCCGTGAGCAAAGGCGGCTCTCATAGGAAATATTCTTTCTCTGCGGCGTCCCATGTATTGGCTGGAGTTTTCCACGGCATGTCTAGCTCCTCCTTCAAAGCAGCCCCGGACATGATTGATGTCGCTCCTCGTTGTTTCGCCCTTCAATTAGCATACTCATGTGAATGTACTTCCTCTTCATGCACAACCAGGGGAAGGTTGTACATCCACACAAACACAGGCCAGGTGCTATGTGTGCTTCTCTGCTGCCAAACGGATTGACTCCATCCGTGCTCGCGCCCAAAGACGATGTTCCTCGGATCCTTCCCAAATTCTGGGTATTCGAAGTTCAACGCTTGCCACCGCTCGCATCCTTAGGGTGACTCAAGCATCTTGTCTTTTTATTTATCTCCGATCATTTCGCTATCTTCCCGCTTCTTCTCCTCCCTATCCGGCGTGCCAACGCAGGAGCTTTGCTACCTTAGGGTCCGCGAAATACCGCTGCAGACGAGGAGTGATCGGAAAGTACCACACCGATTTTCGAGGAGCTTTCTACCTCTTCTTGTATCGAGTGACGCCAAGACACCGGACATATGGTAGACTCCGCGTGCTCGTCCCGATAAATGATGCAATTGTTCATGCACACATGGTATTTCACGTGCGGTAAATCCAAAGGATACACAATTTTCTTCGCCTCCTCGAACTGGTCGGGCACTTGTTCCCCTTGGGAAGACGTTCGTGCGTAATGACATGTTCTCGCCGAAGCATGCGCCGGTTATTTTGTGTTTTACCTTCATCTCCGAGCCATGAGCGTTACTTTCAAAGCGGGTATACTCGGCTGCATCCTTCATACAATGGAGTAACCGCGTCTATCTCCGGCTGATCCATCTTGGCTTTCTCTCGGCGGCAGCTCTTGTGTTATCCGTCATGCCATGCGGCAGCTCTTGAATATGAGGGTCCCGCACCCAGCCTCCATCGCCGCTCCGCTTCCTGCATCTTCATCTTCATGATCATGCCCTTCGTCTTGATCTTCCTCATCATCATGTACGACATCTTCTACATGATGATTGTGTACATCATCACCGTCGTGATCATGTCCTGGAGATTCTTCGTCTTCTCGCCCGCCCTTGCCGCGGTGGTTGTCTTGTTACCCTTCCTCATTTCTTGCCCGGCCCCCATGGACGAATTCATAGTCATCTTCATCACCTTGCCACCGGTAGCCATCCATGAAACCACGCAAGAGTAGGTGGTCCCGCACCTGCCCGGAATCCGGGTCCGCAATAAGGCTCTTCAGCTTGCATCTTCGACACGGACATCTTATCTCCGTCTCGTTCTTTTGAAGCATCTCGGCCTTTCAGAGCTCAAAAACCTATTCACGATGCCTTCGGTCATCGTATGCGGACCATGGTCGCTGCGAGGTAGAGCAAAATGATATTTTAGAACCAAGAAATTTTTGGCATGACCTTCCCTAAAAATAGGACCTAAAAGAATGCATAGTGCCAAAATTCTCGCCGAAACGGAAATGTATCAACATTCCGGCAAAATATTGGCAACTATCGCATTTCAAATACCGGTACCTGCAAACACAAACATATATGCAACACCACAAACACAAGCAACACCACAAACATACATAGATCTAGCTAGGCCACAAAAAGTGCATGTGCACGTTGTTGGAAGCGAGCTAGGGAGAAAAAAGTAGATCTACATCATGAAGATAGCTTTCCCTTACTTACCTCTCAAAAAAGGTAATTTCACCACTTAATTTTGATGAATCTATGGTGGAAATGAGGTGAGGAGGAGGAGGCAGCCGAGACAAGCTTGGAGGAGGAGGTGGAGAGAATGAAGTGGGGAAAGTGAGTGGGTAGGTGGGCTGTCCAAAATATCTTGTTGGTCCCAGGTTACTAATGGCACACCACTAGGGTTACTAATGGCGCACCGGCAGGTGGTGCGCCATTAGTACTTTTTGCAAAAAAGTAAAAAAAACATATGTATACTAATAGCGCACTGTGGAAAAGTGCGCCCGTAGGAGTTTAAACTACTAATGGCGCACTTTGGCATAATCTTGTAATATGGTTTACAAAAAAGAAAAAAAATACTAATGGCGCCTTTGTCTTGGTCGTATGCCATTACTAGTTCTAACTAGTAATGGCGCACTTTGCCATCCTCGCCATTAGTTTGTATGGAAAAATGGGAAAAATCAATAGTAGTGGCGCACCGTGAGCACGGTGCGCCATTAGTGTCTTCCACACTAATGGCGCACGAGCAACCGGTGCGCCATTAGTGTATAGTAGTGGCGCACTATTTACCTGGTGCGCCATTAGAATCAGTCCTATCTATAGCCCTTTTCCTAGTAGTGAGCACCACACCTCCGTGGAGGGCACCCATGCAGCATGCTCACACCTCCATCGCCACACATACTCGGAACCAAACCTCTCTGGACAACACACAACTGAGTAGGATGTGGCTGATGGTTTCCTCTTTCTGATGGCAGAACGGGAAAGAGTCCTGATGAGGCAATCCCTTCCTAGCCAACGTGTCAGACGTCCAACATTTCGTAGCGCAAGCCATGCGAAAAAGCGGCATTGTAGTGGTGCATGAGATTTACATGTAAAACCCGTGATGGGCACAATCTCATGACTGGCAAACTTTGTCGCGTACGCCGGTTGGACAAAGAAATCCCCTTGTCTCTCCCTAGACCAAACTATCTCATCGGTGACTCCCTCCTAGAGTACTACCCCTGCCAATCTCGGCCATAGTCGCATGTATTCCAATATCACGTTGAACACAAGATCGGGCCTAATGTTTCTAGACCAGGCATGGTTAACCAGGGCCGTGCACACATGCCTCAACCAGTGAATTCTTGGCGATACCTTAGCATATAGAGTCGAAGCAACTCCTCGATGCGGAAACCATCCAATCAGTAGTCTTCCCAAAATAATGTGTTCTGACCATCTCCCAATGTAACTCTCATTGTGGCTTGGAATAACTGCAATGCTATGTCAAGTACCATCATCTGGAACTTGCCAAGATCTCGTTTAATTAGCACACTTCGGGCATGGCCACCTTGCTTGCATCGCTATGTTCAACCACCATAGATTCGGGATCCCAAGTCCCCTGCCCACTTAGGTGCACACACGACAGACCAAGTGACCAAGCAGTTTCCCCCGCTGGCCTCCGCATGCACACACCAAAGAAAACCTCTTATGATTTTGTTCAAAGTCGTGATCATTTTTATAGTCAGGTTCAAAGCCATCATCACATGCAGTGGTATGCGGAAAAGAACATAGTGGATCAGTAAAACGTGTCCACTCTTGGGCAAAGACGCTAATCGCTAGGTTGGTAGGTACATTGCGAAAGCCATCTGATCTGCTCTGCCACGTGAGAGCCGTAAGATCCTTCCTTTCCAAGGCCGGACATTTGGCTAGGCCAGTCCCTTGATCGAAAACAGATCGGCAATAGTGAAGATCCTATGCCGTGTGTCCGATGGTGCTAGGTGTCACCTTCCGGCGGCTAACCCCTCCCTACAGACTTGGCGGCTCCGGCCAACTGCGGCTCTCCCATCATAGATTTTGAATCTGGTGGCTTTGGGATAGCTTAGTATTAGGCCAGGGAGAAATCTCTGCTCGGCTTGCCAGTGCTGGCAGCAGCGACGCTCGCGGGTGTCATTTTCCTTCTTGGAGGTGCTGACATGGCCTTCATCTGCGCCCCTCTTCTAGCTCATGGAAAACCCTAGGTCCAGTTCTTCGAACCTGATGGCGGCAGCGCTATGGCGTCTCTTTCCTTCTTGAAGGCGTGATCTTGTATCTCGTGGTGTCCCTGATGCTGGCTTTGATGATGTTGGATGTCTTGTTGGTTCAATTTGCTTCCCTTGCTCGGGGTTTTGTGGGTTTAGCTGTGTAGTTTCCTCTGCTTGGGCCAAACATCCCATTTCTCTTTGCTCCGGGTTTCATGTACACGCCTCCTTCCATTCATGTTGTGTAATGTACTCCTACATGTACTCATTATAACTCCTTCTGTTAATGAATGATACACAAGCTTTGCGTATTCTCGAAAAGATCACGCGGGTGGGGGCACAAATGGCCCCGGGGCAGACGAACAATGTTGTTCTCGCCTAACACATAGGGAAGGACATAGCCGCCGCCTAAAAATCCACCTCCATGGTGCCTTGCTCATCCCGCCGCCGCCAGATAAGGACGTGGCGGTGGGGTGCCCCTTCTTTTAGTTTCCTTCTTTGTCCCCAATGTTCTCTGCCGCTACTATAAGGTTCGATCTGATATGTGTTCATCAATTCGCGTGAGTCATCCGTCCCGCACGTGTCGTGCTCTTGTCATCCGCATCTGGACGCAGCCAACCGCTCCTGCGCCCTACTGCGATATGTGGACTCCACCGCTATCCTGAATCTATGGGTGCAACTGTCTGTCTACGTGCCTAGACGCTCCGTTCGATCTGCCCTTCGCCCAACATGGTGGCGTTGTTGCGGATGGCGAGGGTGGGTAGTCGGCAAAGGAGACGATGCCAAGGCGTCTTGATGGTATCCATTCCCCCGCCATGGGCTGCTTTAGTCAGGCACGGGCATGTAAATTCGCCTACGTGGTGTGTGTTCATGCTTGGATGTAGCCACCGGGTCAACAACTCGGTTGTTTTTAGCGATGTGATGATTGAAGAAGACCGGATTGGGTCTGCCTTGGCACCTTCATTGCTGCCTTTACCAAGGTGTTGATGGGAAGGATAATGACATTCATGTTTGAAGAAGACCGGATTGACTTAGGAGTTTCCACATCGCATGCTCAAGTCGAGTCGAGATTTAGTGAAGTTTCTTGAGAATCCTCACAACAGATCAGGAGAAGTATACACGTCGAATGATCAGCTTTTTTGCTGCAGGGTTCTCGGCGAGTGATGACGTTGGCACTGATAGACTTAGTTCTTGGCGTTCTTAGTTTTCTGGGGTGAAATCCCTAAGGCTGACCCTTGTGGTTGTACCTGGCAATGGTGACTTTCTAGTTGTTCCCTTGCTGAAGGCACTGTTTGGAGACTGGACCTTCTCCAGGGTGAAAATCTAGGATCTGACTATGATAGTTGGACTGACCGGACGACGATGGTGTTTTTGGATTGCTTCCTTGAAAGAGGCGTCGCTTTGGAGAACCTTTTTTGGAGTACAGGTGTCATCACTACTAGTGGTGCTCTTGCTGCTGTGAGTCTCTGACTGTTTTGGCACGGACTTTGTTTTCTTTTTTCTTTTTTCCCTTTTCTTTTTTTGGTTGTGTGTATCCTTAATGTTGTAGAGGCTGAATGAAATTGGTATCAACTTGATATTAATATATTCCCTTTATCGAAAAAAGAACACACGGGGAGACCGGTCACATTCCTTGTCGAGAATCCCCGCAAAGTCGTCGAAACCCTAACAGGTTTTTTTTACATCCAGCAATTTCAGGCTATTTCATTGAATCTTAGCAGGAAGTAGTGGTGAAACACAAAGTCTGGTGGGGGGTCAGAGACCAAGGAGAAAAAGGAAAATAAGGTAAAGGAGGGGGGAGGCAGGAGCCTACTCCCATACAACAACTAAGCGCCGATAATCTCACGACGGTTCCCCAAAGGGGCTCTTGATGCATTTCGCTCCGGTAAGTCTCCATAGCTCAATTGAGTTTCTGATTTCTTTCACAATGTCAATGGTTGAGGCAGTCTTGTTGTTGAAAGTGCTTCGGTTTCGCTCGCGCCATATCTCCTAGCATGCTGACAGAATCATAGTATGTGTTCCTTTTCTTTCCTTTGGAGGTGCCTCGTCACTACTGCAGGATGGTCCAAACGCGACAGTCCAATCAGAGATACTTCGACAAAACTGTGTGCGATGCATTAATCACAAATGGTGATGTAATAAAACTGTCAAAAAGATGCAAAATGTTTGCTATGGTGGTGAAATCAAACATGATTCAGATTAGAGTTGCGTGTACAATGTGTGGCAAATGGTTAATCCAGAAGAACTATTTGCGATGAGGCAGAACAATAGAAACGGGCAGCCAGATGAGGGTGTATGTGATATACGGCATACAGTTCACTAGGATGAATTGTGTGTGATTAGGCAACACAATAGAAACGGTCAGCCAGATCAAGGCAAGGTGTGTGGGATGGAGGGCATACATTTCACTCGGATGAACTGTTTGCAATGAGCCAACACAACAGAAACAGTTCAACTGAACAAGATGTGTGTGATACGCGACAAACAGGTCCGTAATCAGAAATGTGTGCGAAGACAAATAATAACACAGACGATTGCTGCTAATAAGCCATGTGATTTGCTCTATTTATAGAAGAATAACATATATATATATATAACTGAAATAAACATCCGATTACATAAGTGACTATACAGATCATTCGCACACACCTCAATAAACAATTGCTTGCATTCTAAACTAGGAGAAACGATCCTCTAGTCATCTACTTCTTGTGACGCTCTCGCCACTGCTCTATGGCTCGATCCCTCATCTGGGACAGGAAGAAGACACTCCCTCATGTCAACGATCCGCATGTACATCTCGTAGCTTGTGTACACGTCCTTGGCCGCGTACTTGACATGTTGTTCATCCAGTCTCTCATGCCAGACACTGTGCCAGGCATTCTTGTCCTTCTTGCTATCATCCTTAGTCTTCATGTAGTAGGGGTGGATGATGGCCGAGGTGAGGTCAACCAGGGAGTTCTGTTTGTTGTCGCTGCCCCAGACCTTGTAATGGTCCTGGATGTTGATAGGATTCTGGCATTTCAAGCCCGAAACCTTGAGCGCTTTTAGATCGTTGGTGGTGTCCACCGTAGCGAAACTGTAGTCGGAGCTGTTGATAAACTGGAGAAATGCTCGCAAGGCCTTGTGGACAGGTGGTAGTGGTAGACGAGGACGTCATGTCACACGCACAACTGGGATACAACAACCTTCTGATCATGCCCAGCACGACCGATGGTGTACTCGAGGTCGAAGCCGACCACTTGGTACTTGTCCTCAGCAATAAATTGCTCCATAGTTTGGATGGAGCTCTCCATCGAGACCGGCTCGCTAATATACACCACCGAGACGGCCTTCCCCCTCACGTGGGTGTCCACTACATGATGCGTGGTGAACTGTCAGTCGTTGTCGTAGTCGTCCGCTTGGAGCGCCATTGGAGCCACGGGGAGCGCCATTGGAACAGCTTGATGTCCTCTCTGTATGTGTGGTCGTGGGTGTGCTTATTGTGTCGTGTGGTGCGAGAGATGAAGGTAAATTGCCACAGGAAAAAATGGGGGCCGGGCGTCCTGTATTCTCGGCGCATCCGCAAGGCTGTTTTTGCAGCGGGTAACTGCATCGTGGCGTCGCACCTGATGCATCCGCATGCACACGAACGTGCGTAATCGTGCACCGGCCCCAAACACTGGCAGCGCGCGTGGAGGTACGAGGGTAGAGCACCCGGAGGGATGCGAGAGCAGAGCACGCGCGGCGGGACGCAAGTAGAGCGCACTGCGGGCATCCTCAACTGCGAGCAACCACACGCATAGAGCAGCTGAACACGCATGGAATGGCCGTCTACAAGCCGGCCGGTAGTTGCCTCACTGCATAGAGAGCGGCCGTGTACTACTACCTCCATCTTGGTCTATTAGTCCTGTTTATATTTTGTCCATATTTTGACCTTAAATTTAACCAAAAAAATGTTGATGCATGTTATTAAAATTATATAATTGGAAACTATGTTCAGTTACGAATCCAACGATGTAATCGTTGGCGACATGCATTCGTATTGTATTAGTTAAATTCTACTTATAAACCAGGACAGGGGTAGTAGGTAATTAAATCGCAAACGTTTTTTATTAACCGTATGTGTACATGTCCTTTCGTCCTCCTCTCGCACGTCTTGTCACCCTGCTGCCGTAGACGGCTTCGAGCGCAAGCTTGAGCAGCGTGCGGGGGGCGTTCTTTTGGCCAAACGGTGGTGAGCCCGTTCAGCAAGAATCACGCGGGTTCCCGCAAGCTTCCCATCCGACTCGGTGAAATCCCTCAAAAGAATCCCAATGCTTACCGGCCTGCTATATAAACCCTCATGGCCGGCGAGTCATGCGTCGCATTATACCCTCCCTTCCTATAGCTTATCTCGTCTGCTTCTCCCACAATCGCCAATGGCACCGGTTCATCGTCGTCGCTCAGCCACTCCGCCATCGTCAGAGGATAGCTCCAGTGGGAGGCTACACCCCGGTGGAGGCGCAGTCCCCGGCGTAGTGTAGTGCGCATGGCATCCCTGTTGGGTGTGCGCGGAACACCCACCACACGCTCCGCCGCCGCTACCCGTCGGCAGCTGTTGCCGGCCACCGTCGCCGCCACACCACCGTCGAAAGCCAGGGCCATCACCCGCTCCACCGCCGCGGCCCGAAGGCGGGAGGTGGTCGTCATGGCCGTCACCCCATTGCTGGCCACTGTGGCAATCACCCGCTCCACCACCGCGGCCCGAAGGCGGGAGGTAGTGGCCGTGGCCACCACCCCATCGTCGGCCGCCGTGGCCGCCAGCCCACCGCCGACCGCCGGGGCCATCACCCTCTCCGCCACCGCCGGACGAAGGCGGGAGGCGGAGGTGGAGGCCCGCACGTGCGTCAGCGACCTTGCACACTACATCGTGTTCCCGGTGAGGAGGAATAGCGCATCATCGAGCATGCAAGAGCCTTACCACCGCCGTGGCCGCAGCACACACCGCCACAAAGGCGAGGAATCAGGAGATCTACGAGGAGAACCACCACTTCGAGAGGGATCGTTTGGAGCGGCAAAGGGCGTTCGAGGTGAGCGTCACTGAAAGTGCAGCAGCGGCATGCACCGTATTGTAGTTGTCCAGCTCGTCGGTAGGCTCCTCCTCCTCTGACTCTTACTGAGCGCCCTCGGCAGAGGAGAGGCTGCCGGAAGTAGTATAAAGCCCCTCCATAGTAGTAGTAGTATTTAGGAGCTATTTTGTTCAGTTCATCTGACTATAGATGTGGTGGAACTGTACAACATACTATTTCAGTACGTGGCTGGCAACAATTGGGGAAAAGTTTGGTCAGTTCAGCTATCAAGTTGAACTGTTTGTATAAAAGAACAACTGCTTAATCTATGAATGAAATCTATGCTTAATTACTGAATTTTAGTTGCAAAAATTAGATAGTGCGAATGATTTTTAGCTGCATATTTTGACAAATCGAAGTGTCACAAGTTTGAAAAATGGCAATGTTACTAGATCAACAAATGTCAATCTTTCCGGTTTGACAAATGGCAATATTCCCAATATGACAAATGCAAATCTTACCAAATTGTCTGTACGTGGTTGCACACTGGTCATCCAAAACAACCGTTTGCGTTGAAAGGATGTACAAATCCTGCTTGGCACATTTTCCCTGGGCTTACTGGGGAAGACCATAGCTCTCACTTTGCATACGGTTGTTCTATCTGAACCGTTTGCATTGAAGAGATGCACAAATCCTGCGCGGCGAATTTTCCCTTGGCTTACTGGGGAAGACCATAACTCCCACTTTCCATACGGGTGTTCTATCTAAAACGTTTGCGATGAGTGTTTCATATTTAAAAACCATTGACTTTTTTTAAGAAAATCGTTTGATAAGTCTGTACATTGAGAGAGAAAAACGCAAGTTCGTTCAAACCATATCTTTCATTCAGTCACACTACAAACTTATATTCATATGACCAAGATACAATATTAAACCCCCAAAAAACTAATTCCGGCGGTGGTGGAGGCAGCGTGCCGCGCCGGCATTGTCATTGTCATCCTCCGGGACACCATTGTTGAAGTCTTCAAGGCAGTACAGAATGTTCTTCACTTGGAAATCAAACATCATGTCGTCACGCGATCGACGGGCAGGGCGCGGGAGGACGGCAACTCGCCGCGCTGCGAGATAGCGGTCGACGGTGGCATCCCATGCCGCTGAGGGGGGCGCGCACACGAGCACGGGCGCGGCGGGTGCAGGCAAACACATGGGGACCGGTGCCGCGATGGGTGCAGGGGAGCGCACAGGCACGGGCGCTGGTGCTGGCTGATAACCCACAAGTATAGGGGATCACAACAGTTTTCGAGAGTATTCAACCCAAATTTATTGATTCGACACAAGGGGAGCCAAAGAATATTCCCAAGTATTAGCAAATGAGTTGTCAATTCAACCACACCGAAACTTAGTATCTGCAGCAAAGTGTTTAGTAGCAAAGTAATATGATAGTGGTGGTAACGGTAACAAAAGTAAAGACAACAAAACTAATGTTTTTGGTATTTTGTAGTGATTGTAACAGTAGCAATGGGAAAGTAAATAAGCGAGAACCAGTATATGGAAAGCTCAGAGGCACCGGATCGTTGATGGATAATTATGCCGATGCGGTTCGTCATGTAACAAATCATAACATAGGGTGACATGTAACTAGCTCCAATTCATCAATGTAATGTAGGCATGTATTCCGAATATAGTCATACGTGCTTATGGAAAAGAACTTGCATGACATCTTTTGTCCTACCCTCCCGTGGTAGCAGGGTCCTATTGGAAACTAAGGGATATTAAGGCCTCCTTTTAATAGAGAACCGGAACAAAGCATTAGCACATAGTGAATACATGAACTCCTCAAACTATGGTCATCACCGAGAAGTATCCCGATTATTGTCACTTCGGGGTGGTCGGATCATAACACATAATAGGTGACTATAGACTTGCAAGATAGGATCAAGAACACACATATATTCATGAAAACATAATAGGTTCAGATCTGAAATCATGGTACTCGGGCCCTAGTGACAAGCATTAAGCATAGCAAAGTCATAGCAACATCAATCTCGTAACATAGTGGATACTAGGGATCAAACCCTAACAAAACTAACTCGATTACATGATAAATCTCATCCAACCCATCACCGTCCAGCAAGCCTCACGATGGAACTACTCATGCAACGGCGGTGAGCATCATGAAATTGGTGATGGAGGATGGTTGATGATGACGACGGCGACGAATCCCCCTCTCCGGAGCCCCGAACGGACTCCAGATCAGCCCTCCCGAGAGGTTTTAGGGCTTGGCGGCGGCTCCGTATCGTAAAACGCGATGATTTCTTCTCCCTGATTTTTTTCTCTCCGAAAGCCAATATATAGAGTTGGAGTTGGCGTCGGAAGGTCTCCAGGGGGGCCACGAGGTAGGGGCGCGCCCTAGAGGGGGGGCACGCCCCCCACCCTCGTGGAGAGGGTGTGGGTCCCCTGGTCTTCATCTTTGGCGAGGATTTTTTATTATTTTTTATAAGACATCCCGTGGAGTTTCAGGTCATTCGGAGAACTTTTGTTTTCTGCACATAAAACAACATCATGGCAATTCTGCTGAAAACAGCGTCTGTCCGGGTTAGTTCCATTCAAATCATACAATTTAGAGTCCAAAACAAGGGCAAAAGTGATTGGAAAAGTAGATACGACGGAGACGTGTCAACTCCCCCAAGGTTAAACCCTTGCTTGTCCTCAAGCAATTCAGTTGACAAACTGAAAGAGAAAAAGAAAAACTTTTACAAACTCTGATTGCTCTTGTTGTTGTAATTATGTCAAGCCAAGATTCGTGTTTTCAAAGAAAGATCATAACTAACCACATTTGCAATAATTCTCAGGTCTCATGTTTACTCATATCAATAGCATAATCAACTAACGAGCGATAATAATAAATCTCGGATGACAACACTTTCTCAAAACAATCATAATATGATACAACAGGATGGTATCTCGCTAGACCTTTCTGAGACTGCAAAACATAAATGCAGAGCACCTTCAAAGATCAAGGACTGACTAGACATTTTAATTCATGGTAAAAGAGATCCAATCATAGTCATACCCGATATAAATTAACAATAATGAATGCAAATGACAGTTGTGCTCTCTAGCTAGTGCTTTTAATAAGAAGGTGATGACTCAACATGAAAGTAAATAGATAGGCCCTTCGCAGAGGGAAGCAGGGATTTGTAGAGGTGCCAGAGCTCGTTTTTGAAATAGAGATAAATTAAATTTTGAGCGACATACTTTCATTGTCAACATAACAACTAAGAGATGACGATATCTTCCATGCTAAACAAATTATAGGCGGTTCCCAAACAGAATGGTAAAGTTTATACTCCCCCTCCTCTACAAGCATCAATCCATGGCTTGCTCGAAACAACGAGTGCCTCCAACATTCAACGGGTCCCAGGGGGAGTTTTGTTTGCAATTATTTTGATTTAGTTTGCATAAAGCATGGGACTGGGCATCCCGGTGACCAGCCATTTTCTCGTGAGTGAGGAGCGGAGTCCACTCCTCTTGAGAATAACCCGCCTAACATGGAAGATAAGGGCAGCCCTAGTTGATATATGAGCTATTCGAGCATGCAAAACAGAATGTTTATTTGAAGGTTTAGAGTTTGGCACATACAAAATTACTTGGAATGGCAGGTAGATACCGCATATAGGAAGGTATGGTGGACTCATATGGAATAACTTTGGGGTTTAAGGGATTGGATGCACAAGCAGTATTCCCGCTTAGTACAAGTGAAGGCTAGCAAGAGACTGGGAAGCGACCAACTAGAGAGCGACAATAGTCATGAACATGCATTAAAATTAATAAACATTGGATACAAGCCTGAGTAGGATATAATCCACCATGAACATAAATATCGTGAAGGCTATGTTGATTTGTTTCACATGTGTGAACATGTGCCAAGTCAAGTCACTTAAATCATTCAAAGGAGGATACCACCCCATCATACCACATCACAACCATTTTAATAGCATGTTGGCACGCAAGGTAAACCATTATAACTCATAGCTAATCAAGCATGGCATAAGCAACTATGATCTCTAATTGTCATTGCAAACATGTTTATTCATAATAAGCTGAATAAAGAACAATGAACTCATCATATGTACAAAAACAAGAGAGGTCGAGTTCATACCAGCTTTTCCCATCTCAGTTAGTCCATCATATATCATCATAATTGCCTTTCACTTGCACGACCGAACGATGTGAATAATAATAAGAGTGCACGTGCATTGGACTAAGCTGGAATCTGCGAGCATTCAATAAACATGAGAAGACAAGGCAATATGGGCTCTTGGTTAAATCAACAATAAAGCGTATAAGAGAAACTTCAACAATTTAATCATGGTCCTCTCCTATCGACCCCAAAGAAAGGAAAAGAAATAAAACTATTTACACGGGAAAGCTCCCAACAAGCAAAAGAAGAACAGGAATATTTTTGGGTTTTCTTTTTAATTATTACTACTACGGCAGGAAAAATAAACTACTACTAATTTTTTTGTTTTTCTTAAGGTTTAACAGACACATAAGAAGAAAGCAGGAAAAAGAAAATAAACTAGCATGGATATTACAGTGAAAGAGTATGAACACCGACATCTAACAATGAGTGTGTGTGAACATAAATGTAATGTCGGTAAGAAATACGTACTCCCCCAAGCTTAGGCCTTAGGCCTAAGTTGGTTCATTGCCAGGGATAGCCTGGCTGATACCCGTAGGTGTAGCTGGGGTCATACTGCGACGAAGAATAGTTGGGATCATACTGTGATGAAGAGGACTCGATCGCCATCGGTCGGCAACCGCCTCCCGATCCCAAGAATAAACAGACTGTCGTGGAGGCTCATCTTGTGGTTCCGGTTCCGGGGCTGGTGCAGGATTCCGATAGGCTTGAACGGCCACCCACGGAACGAGGTGAGGACCTGCAGACAAGTAAAACAAAGAAGGAGCAGGCAAAGTAATAGTCTCAGGGTGATGTTTATCAAAGTACAATTTATATTTGAGCTCCCCTTCACGACTCTTAACAATAAAATCATGTGCTAGCAAACTCTTATGATCTAAATAAGCACTGGGCAATGATGTTTCTTCTTTCTCCAAATGCCTAATAGGTATGTCAAAATATTCAGCTAGGCGTGAAGCATAAATGCCTCCAAAGATGGGGCCCTTAGTACGGTTCAGACTTAACCGTCTAGCAACAATTCCACCCATACTAACAGAGTTATTGTGGTATAAACCATGGAACATAACGATAATATCAGGAACACTAAGGTTTCCACAATTCCCGCGACCAATCAAGCAACGACTAGCAAATAAGGCAAAGTAGCGTAAAACAGGAAAATGTATGCTAGTAATTCTTGCATCAGAAACCTTCCTGGTTTCTCCCACAGTGATAGTGTTAATAAAAGCTTCTACTTCATTATGGTGTGGTTCATCCAAGGTACCCTCAAAGGGTATTTTTCAAACCTCACAAAATTCAGCTAATGGCATCTCCTTAACAACGTCATATAAATGAAACTCTACTGATGGAGGTGATTTCTTATGGAAAATGTAGAAGTTTTGCACAAAAGTATTTGTGAGTAAGAGATACTGATGACGTTGGTCGCGGAGGAAGTTGGTGAGGCCAGCATTCTCAATCAATAAATAAAAATCCTCATAGATTTCGGCTCTCCTCAAGAAGTCATCGGAAGGCCATTTACACGGCCGGACCTCCATGATCTTGAGGCAAATTATATTTGGGCTTCTGTGCTTCTTCCTTTTGTTTTTCCTTCGAGCTTCGGCTAGATGAGCCCCTCAAAAGTCTCTTCATTATTTTATGATATAATCTGAAATTTTTAGTAACTTCAAACAAAAGTGAACCAACTTCAATAAAATTGATAGCAACTACTCCTACAAGTGCCTAGAGCCTATATCAAGCATTAGAACTACTTGGAACCATATAAATTTGACATGCAAGCTCAAGAACATGGTCACCTTTGCAGCACAAATTTGCAAAGAATAAAGCACTAGAACAAAAACTAATTGGACCAATGGAGGAGTCACATACCAAGTAACAATCTCCCCAAGCAGTTTTGCGAGAGGTGCTTTGAGCAAGGAGATCAAAAATCACAGCAAAAGTGGCTGGAACTCGTGCTTGAGTTGGTTTTTCGGGTTTGTGTGAGGCAGAGGATGAAGATGGGTGCAGGATAAGTGGAGGAGGGCCACCATGGGCCCACGAGGTAGGGGGCGCCCAGGTATGGGCGCCCTCCACCCTCGTGTGGCCTGGGCCAGCCCCATGTAATTTTGCACTAAAATCCTCAAATATTCGAAAAATCATATTAAATTGGCATGGAATTCTGAGGACTTTTATTTTTGGGGTATTTTATATTGCATGATAAGTCCTGAGATGCATGTAAAAATACTATTTTACTTTATTTCTACTAAATAACAAAAATATAAAGAGGGTATGTAAGGTTGTGCTTCTAGTTTCATCCATCTCATGCTCATCAAAAGGAATCCACTAACAAGGTTGATCGTGTCTTGTTAACAAACTCATTCCGACTAACATGGAACCGGAGAAATTTCGAATAACACTATGTTACCTCAACGGGGATATGGACATCCCCAATAATAAGTATATCATATTTTTTCTTGACAGTAGGGAGAGGGAATTCAAAACCTACAAATATAATCGATGGAATTTTCCAATAGAGTTTATACTATGAAATTGAGGTTGTTTCCTCGGAAAGTGTACCGTGTGCTCATTACCATTAACATGAAAAGTGACATTGCCTTTGTTGCAATCAATAACAGCCCCTGCAGTATTAAGGAAAGGTCTTCCAAGAATAATAGACATACTATCATCCTCGGGAATATCAAGAATAACAAAGTCCGTTAAAATAGTAATGTTTGCAACTACAACTGGCACATCCTCACAAATACCGACATGTATAGCAGTTGATTTATCAGCCATTTGCAAAGATATTTCAGTCGGTGTCAACTTATTCAAGTCAAGTCTACGATATAAAGAGATAGGCATAACACTAACACCGGCTCCAAGATCACATAAAGTAGTTTTAACATAATTTCTCTTAATGGAGCATGGTATAGTAGGTACTCCTGGATCTCCAAGTTTCTTTTGTATTCCACCCTAAAAGTATAATTAGCAAGCATGGTGGAAATTTCAGCTTCCGGTATCTTTCTTTTATTTGTAACAATATCTTTCATATATGTGGCATAAGGATTCATTTTGAGCATATCAGTCAATCGCATATGCAAAAAGATGGGTCTAATCATTTCAAAGAAAGCGCTCAAAATCCTCATCATCCTTTTTGTTGGATGGTTTCGAGGAAAAGGCATGGGTTTCTGAACCCATGGTTCCCTTTCTTTACCATGTTTCCTAGCAACGAAGTCTCTTTTATCATAACGTTGATTCTTTGATTGTGGGTTATCAAGATCAACAAAGAGTTCAACTTCTACATCATTATCATTACTAGGTTGAGCATCATCATGAACATCATCATTATTATTTTTGCTAGGTTCATGTTCATTACCAGATTGTGTTTCAAAGATCGATATGGAGATATCATTTGGATTCTCGTGTGGTTCAAAGCAATAGGTTCACTAGAAGTTTGCAAAGTCCTATCATTTTTCTTTTTCTTCCTTTTAGAAGAACTAGGTGCATCAGTATTATTTCTCTGAGAATCTTGCTCAATTCTCTTAGGGTGGCCTTCAGGATACAAAGGTTCCCGAGTCATTCTACCAGTTCTAGTAGCCACTCTAATAGCATAATCATTTTTCTTACTATTCATTTCATCAAGCACTTCTTTCTGAGCTTTAAGTACTTGTTCTACTTGAGTGGTAACCATAGAAGCATGTTTGCTAACAAGTTTAAGTTCACATCTAATATTAGCCATATAATCACCCAAGTGTTTAATCATATCGGAATCATATTTCAACTGTCTACCAAAATAAGCATTAAAATTATCTTGTTTGACAATAAAATTATCAAACTCATCCAAGCATTGTCTAGCAGACTTATAGTGAGGAATATCACCTTCATCAAATCTATAGAGAGAATTTACCTTTACTACCTGTGTCGGATTATCGGGATCAGGAGGTTCTTCAATAGGTAATGGATCAAGATCATATGTTCCTTCAATAGGTGGTAGATTAAGACCATGTATTTCTTCAATAGGAGGTAAATTCTTAACAACTTCAGCTTTAATACCTTTTTCTTTCATAGATTTCTTTGCCTCTTGCATATCTTCAGGACTAAGAAATAGAACACCTCTCTTCTTCGGAGTTGGTTTAGGGATAGGCTCAGTAATTGGAGCAGAAGCTAGCTCAGGAGGTGCCCAATTATTTTCATTTGTCAACATATTATTCAATAGAATTTCATCTTCATCCTGTTCTTTCCTGAAAAGAGAACCAAGCACAACTATCCGTGTAATCTCTAGAAGCATCGGTTAGTCCATTATAAAACATATCAAGTATTTCAGGTTTCTTAAGAGGATGATCAGCAAAGCATTAAGTAACTTGAGAAGCCTCCCCAAGCTTGTGGGAGACTCTCTTCTTTAATTTGCATCGAAGTTGTATATTTCCTGAAAGCAGCTTGTTTCTTATGAGCAGGAAATATTTAGCGAGAAGTAATAAATCATATCCTGGGACTACGCACACAACCAGGATCAAGAGAATTAAACCATATCTTAGCATCACCCTTTAATGAGAATGTAAATATTTTGAGAATATAAAAGTAGTGCGATCTCTCATCACTAGTAAACAGGCGGCTATATCATTTAACTTAGTAAGATGTGCCACAACAGTTTGATTCATAGCCATAAAAGGACCAGATTCGACCAAAGTAATTATATCCGGATCAACAGAAAATTCATAATCCTTATCAGGAACACGTATAGGTGAAGTAGCAAAAGCGAGGCCGTGTTTCATTCTGCCTCTAAGAGATTCTTTGTTCCATTTCACTAATAACCTTTTGAGCTCATATCTATCTTTGCAAGCAAAAATAGTCATAGAAGATTCCATATCAAAAACATAACCCTCAGGAATAGCAGGCATATTTTTGTCATCACTTTCATCATCGTATTCAGATTCAATAATTTCTTTCTCTCCAGCCCTAGCAATTTGTTCATCAAGAAGTAGTTTCATCATAAGTATCATGCATAGCAGAAGTGGCATCATCAATAACATGCGACATATCGAAACGAATAGCAGAAGCAGGTTTAGGTGTCGCTAGCTTACTCATAATGTAAGGTGAATCAAGTGCGAGCTAGATGGCGCTTCCTTACCTCCCTCGTAGTTGAGGGATAAATTGTTGTCTTAGCGACTTTCAAGTTCTTAATAGTGTCCAGCAGATATAAATCCCAAGTGACTCAAAGAATAGAGCTATGCTCCCGGCAACGCGCGTAAAAGGTCTTGATAACCCACAAGTATAGGGGATCGCAACAGTTTTCGAGGGTAGAGTATTCAACCCAAATTTATTGATTCGACACAAGGGGAGCCAAAGAATATTCTCAAGTATTAGCAGCTGAGTTGTCAATTCAACCACACCAAACTTAGTATCTGCAGCAAAGTGTTTAGTAGCAAAGTAATATGATAGTGGTGGTAACGGTAACAAAACTAAAGACAAAGCAAAAGTAATGTTTTGGTATTTTGTAGTGATTGTAACAAGAGGAACGGGAAAGTAAATAAGCGAGAACAAGTATATGGAAAGCTCAGAGGCACCGGATCAGTGATGGATAATTATGCCGGATGCGGTTCGTCATGTAACCATAACATAGGGTGCCACGTAACTAGCTCCAATTCATCAATGTAATGTAGGCATGTATTCCGAATATAGTCATACGTGCTTATGGAAAAGAACTTGCATGACATCTTTTGTCCTACCCTCCCGTGGCAGCGAGGTCCTATTGGAAACTAAGGGATATTAAGGCCTCCTTTTAATAGAGAACCAGAACAAAGCATTAGCACATAGTGAATACATGATCTCCTCCAACTATGGTCATCACCGAGAAGTATCCCGATTATTGTCACTTGGGGTTGTCGGATCATAACACATAATAGGTGACTATAGACTTGCAAGATAGGATCAAGAACTCACATATATTCATGAAAACATAATAGGTTCAGATCTGAAATCATGGCACTCGGGCCCTAGTGACAAGCATTAAGCATAGCAAAGTCATAGCAACATCAATCTCGTAACATAGTGGATACTAGGGATCAAACCCTAACAAAACTAACTCGATTACATGATAAATCTCATCCAACCCATCACCGTCCAGCAAGCCTACGATGGAATTACTCACGCACGGCGGTGAGCATCATGAAATTGGTCATGGAGGATGGTTGATGATGACGACGGCGACGAATCCCCCTCTCCGGAGCCCCGAACGGACTCCAGATCAGCCCTCCCGAGTGGTTTTAGGGCTTGGCGGCGGCTCCGTATCGTAAAAGGCGATGATTTCTTCTCCCTGATTTTATCTCTCTCCGAAAGCCAATATATAGAGTTGGAGTTGGCGTCGGAAGGTCTCCAGGGGGCCCATGAGGTAGGGGCGCACCCTAGAGGGGGGGCGCGCCCCCCACCCTCGTGGACAGGGTGTGGGCCCCCTGGTCTTCATGTTTGGTGAGGATTTTTTATTATTTTTATAAGACATCCCGTGGAGTTTTAGGTCATTTCGAGAACTTTTGTTTTCTGCACATAAAACAACACCATGGCAATTCTGCTGAAAACAGCGTCAGTCCAGGTTAGTTCCATTCAAAACATACAAGTTAGAGTCCAAAACAAGGGCAAAAGTGTTTGGAAAAGTAGATACGACGGAGACGTATCACTGGCATGTACACGAGCCCACGCGGGTCCGTGGAGACCTCACTGACGCCTGTGGCTTCCATCTCCGTGATAGTGCTTGGCGACCAGCCCGTCAATGCTACGGGGATGGTCGCTGGCGCGGGCGTGGGGATGGGGGCTGGAACGGGCGCGGGGCCAACAACTGTCGCGGCCAGCTTGTTCAGGGCCATGTCCATGAGGTCCATTCCTCCTTATTTTCTATCTCCTCTGGCTCGGAGTCTGATACTACCATTTTGCATCATGCTTTTATGTTGATATTATTACACATTATATTACAATACTTATGCCTATTCTCTCTTATTTTACAAGGTTTACATGAAGAGAGAGAATGCCGGCAGCTGGAATTTTGGACTGTAAAAGGAGCAAAAATTAGAGACCTATTCTGTACAACTCCAAAAGTCCTCAAACTTCACGGAGCTTATTTTTGGAATATATAAAAAATATTGGGCGAAGAAAGAACCAGAGGGGGGCCACCTGCCAGCCACAAGGGTGGTGGGCGCGCCCTCCGACCTCGTGGGCCCCTTGGCAGGCCTCCGGTGCCAATCTTTGGCTATATGGTGTCTTTCACCCTAGAAAAAAATCAAGAACAAGCTTTTGGGACGAAGCACCATGGTCTCGAGGCGGAACCTGGGCAGAACCAATCTAGGGCTCCGGCGAAGCTGTTCTGCCGGTGAAACATCCCTCCGAGAGGGGGAAATCATCGCCATCGTCATCACCATCGATCCTCTCATCGAGGGAGAGTCAATCTCCATCAACATCTTCACCAGCACCATCTTCTCTCAAACCCTATTTCTTCTCCTGTATTCGATCTTGGTCCCAAAACCTTAGATTGGTACGTGTGTGTTGCTAGTAGTGTTGATTACTCCCTGTAGTTGATGCTAGTTGGTTTATTCGGTGGAAGATCATATGCTCAGATCCTTAATGATAATTAATACTCCTCTAATTTTGATTATAAATATGCTTTATGAGTAGTTACGTTTGTTCCTGAGGACATGGGAGAAGTCTTGTTATAAGTAATCATGTGAATTTGGTATTCGTTCGATATTTTGATGAGATGTATGTTGTCTCTCCTCTAGTGGTGTTATGTGAACGTCAACTACATGACACTTCACCATTATTTGGGCCTAGGGAAGGCATTGGTAAGTAATAAGTAGATGATGGGTTGCTAGAGTGATGTGCTTAAACCCTAGTTTATGCCTTGCTTCGTAAGGGGCTAATTTGGATCCATATGTTTCATGCTATGGTTAGGCTTACCTTAATTCTTCTTTCGTAGTTGCGGATGCTTGCAAGAGGGGTTAATCATAAGTGGGAGGCTTGTCCAAGGAAGTACAGCACCCAAGCACCGGTCCACCCACATATCAAATTATCAAAGTAACGAACGTGAATCATATGTGCATGATGAAAACTAGCTTGACAACAATTCCCATGTGTCCTCGGGAGCGCTTTGCTTCATATAAGAGTTCGTCCAGGCTTGTACTTTGCTACAAAAAGGATTGGGACACCTTGCTGCACCTCAGTTACATCATTTACTTGTTACCCGTTACGATTTATCTTATCACAAAAATATCTGTTACGGATAATTTCAGTGCTTGGAGAGAATACCTTGCTGAAAAACACTTGTCATTTCTTTCTGCTCCTCGTTGGGTTCGACACTCTTACTTATCTAAAGGACTACGATAGATCACCTATACTTGTGGGTCATCAAGACTCTTTTCTGACGCCGTTACCGGGGAGTGAAGCGCCTTTGGTAAGTGGACTTTGGTAAGGAAACATTTATACAGTGTGCTGAAATTTACTGTCACTTGTTACTATGGAAAATAATCCTTTGAGGGGTTTGTTCAGGGTATCTTCACCTCGACTGGAACCACAATTAGTTACTCCTCAACCTATTGCATCTACTGGAAATATTTATTATGAAATTCCTTTGGGTATATGATAGAGAAACTGCTAGCTAATCCTTGTACAGGAGATGGAACATTACATTCCGATATGCACCTAATCTATGTGGATGAAGTTTGTGGATTATTTAAGCTTGCAGGTATTCCCGAGAATGTCGTCAAGAAGAAGGTCTTCCCTTTATCTTTGAAGGGAAAGGCATTGACATGTTATAGGCTATTGGATGATATTGGATCATGGAACTACAACCTATTCAAATTGGAATTTCATCAGAAGTTTTATCCTATGCATTTGGTTCATCGTGATCGGAATTATATATATAATTTTTGGCCCCGTGAAGGAGAAAGTATCGCTCAAGCTTGGGGGAGGCTTAAGTAAATTTTATATTCATGCCCCAATCATGAGCTCTCAAGAGAAATTATTATTCAAAACTTTGATGCTCGGCTTTCTCATAATGATCGGTCCATGCTCGATACTTCTTGCACTGGTTTCCTATATGAAGAAGGATATTGAATTCAAATGGGATTTATTGGAAAGAATTAAACGCAACTCTAAAGATTCGGATCTCAACGAAGGTAAGGAGTCAGGTATAAACCTTAAGTTCGATTGTGTTAAATCTTTTATGGATACCGATGCTTTTCATGATTTTAGCACTAAATATGGACTTGACTCTGAGATAGTAGCTTCCTTTTGTGAATCTTTTGCTACTCATGTTGATCTCCCTAAGGAGAAGTAGTTTAAATATCATCCTCCCATTGAAGTTAAAGTAGTAGAACCTATTAAAATTGAAGAAGAAACTGTTACTTATAATGTTGATCCTATTGTTCTGACTGCTTATATTGAGAAACCACCTTTCCCTGTTAGAATAAAGGATCATGCTAAAGCTTCAACTGTGGTTTGTAAAAGTAATACTAAAACACCTACACCCTCTGAACAAATTAAAGTTGAACCTAGTATTGCTATGGTTAAAGATCTCTTGGATAATAATATTGATGGGCATGTTATTTATTTCTGTGATGAAGCTACTAGAATTGCTAAACCCGACATGAAAGGTAAACATAGACCTATTGTTGGCATGTTGTTGTTTCTGTTGAAATTGAAGATCATTGTTATCATGGCTTATGTGACGTGGGTGCTAGTGTAAGTGCAATTCCTTATACCTTATATAAAGAAATTATGAATGATATTGCACCTGCTGAGATAGAAGATATTGATGTTACTATTAAGCTTGTTAATAGAGATACTATATCACCAATTGGGATTGTTAGAAATGTTGAAGTCTTGTGTGGGAAAATTAAATATCCTACTGATTTTCTTGTTCTTGGTTCCCCACAAGATAATTTTTGTCCCATTATATTTGGTAGACCCTTCTTGAATACTGTTAATGCTAAGACATACTGCGAGAAAAGATATTGTTACTGTTGGTTTAGGGGATATGTCTCATGATTTTAATTTCTCTAAATTTCATAGACAGCCCCATGACAAAGAATTGCCTGGTAAGGATGAAATTATTGGTCTTGCTTCTATTGTCGTGCCTCCTAATAATCCTTTAGAACAATAATTGCTAGACCATGAAAATGATATGTTTATGAATGAAAGAAGGGAAATAGATGAAGTATTCTTTAATTAGTGTCCTATTTTGAAACACAATTTGCTTATTGAAATTCTAGGATATCCTCCCCCACCTAAGGGTGATCCCGTGTTTGAGCTTAAACCATTACCTGATACTCTGAAATATGCTTATCTTGATGAAAAGAAGATATATCCTGTTTTATTAGTGCTAACCTTTCAGAGCATGAAGAAAAGAAATTATTGAAAACTCTGAAGAAGCACCATGCCGCTATTGGATATACTCTTGATGATCTTAAGGGCATTAGTCCCACTTTATGTCAGCACAAAATTAAATTGGAGAAAGATGCTAAACCAGTTGTTGATCATCAACAACGGTTAAATCCTAAGATGAAAGAAGTGGTAAGAAAAATGAAATACTAAAGGTTCTGGAGGCAGGTATAATTTATCCTATTGCTGATAGTCAATGGGTAAGTCATGTCCATTGTGTCCCTAAGAAGGGAGGTATTATTGTCATTCCTAATGATAAGAATGAATTGATTCCCCAAAGAATAGTTACAGGTTATAGAATGGTAATTGATTTCCGCAAATTAAATAAAGCTACTAGAAAAGATCACTACCCTCTACCTTTTATTGATCAAATGCTATAAAGATTATCCAAAAGTACACATTTTTGCTTTCTAGATGGTTATTCTGGTTTCTCTCAAATACGTGTGTCAAAAGATGATCAAGAGAAAACCACTTTTACTTGCCCTTTCGGTACCTTTGCTTATATACTTATGCCTTTTGGTTTATGTAATGCACCTGCTACCTTTCAAAGATGTATGACTGCTATATTCTCTGACTTTTGTGAAAAGATTTTCGAGATTTTTGTGGATGATTTCTCCATTTACGGAACTTCTTTTGATGATTGCTTAAGCAACCTCGATCGAGTTTTGCAGAGATGTGAAGAAACTAATCTTTTCTTGAATTGGGAGAAGTGCCACTTTATGGTTAATGAAGGTATTGTCTTGGTGCATAAAATTTCTAAAAGAGGTATTGAAGTTGATAAAGCTAAAGTAGATGCTATTAAAAAGATGTCGTGTCCTAAAGATATCAAAGGTATACGAAGTTTCCTTGGTCATGCTAGTTTCTATAGGAGGTTTATTAAAGACTTCTCTAAAATTTCTAGGCCTCTCACTAATCTCTTGCAAAAAGATGTTCCTTTTGTTTTTGATGATGATTGTATAGAAGCATTTGAAATAGTTAAGAAAGCCTTGATTTCTGCACCTATTGTTCAGCCACCCGATTGGAATTTACCCTTTGAAATAATGTGTGATGCTAGTGATTATGCTGTCGGTGCTGTTCAAGGACAAAGAGTTGATAAGAAATTAAATGTTATCCAGTATGCTAGTAAAACTCTAGACAGTGCCCAAAGAAATTATGCTACCACTGAAAAAGAATTTTTAGCAGTTGTATTTGCATGTGATAAGTTCAGACCTTATATTGTTGAATCCAAAGTAACTGTTCACACTGATCATGCTACTATTAAATATCTTATGGAAAAGAAAGATGCTAAACCTAGACTTATTAGATGGGTTCTCTTACTACAAGAATTTGATTTGCATATTATTGATAGAAAGGGAGCTGAGAACCCGCTGCGCATAACTTGTCTAGGTTAGAAAATGTTCTTGATGACCCACTGCCTATTGATGATAGCTTTCCTGATGAACAATTAAATGTCATAAATGCCTCTCATAATACTCCATGGTATGCTGATTATGCTAATTATATTGTTGCTAAATTTATACCACCTAGTTTCACATACCAGCAAAAGAAAAAGTTTTTCTATGATTTGAGACATTACTTTTGGGTTGACCCACACCTTTGTAAACAAGGAGTAGATGGTGTTATTATATGTTGTGTACCTGAGCATGAACAGGAACAGATCCTACGCAAGTTCCACTCCGAGTCTTGCGGAGGACACCACGCTGGAGATAGAACTGCACATAAGGTATTGCAATCCGGTTTCTATTGGCCCACTCTCTTTAAAGATGCCCGTAAGTTTGTCTTGTCTTGTGATCAATGTCAAAGAATTGGTAACATTAGTAGACGACAGGAAATGCCAATGAACTATTCACTTGTTATTGAACCAATTGATGTTTGGGGCTTTGATTATATGGGAACTTTTCCTTCCTCTAATGGGTACACGCATATCTTAGTTGTTGTTGATTACGTTACTAAGTGGGTAGAAGCTATTCCAACTAGTAGTGTTGATCATAACACTTCTATTAAGATGCTCAAAGAAGTTATTTTTCCGAGGTTTGGAGTCCCTAGATATTTAATGACTGATGGTGGTTCACATTTTATTCATGGTGCTTTCCGTAAAATGCTTGCTAAATATGATGTTAATCATAGAATCGCATCTCCATATCATCTCAGTCTAGTGGTCAAGTAGAATTGAGAAATAGAGAGATTAAATTAATTTTGCAAAAGACTATTAATAGATCTAGAAAGAATTGCTCTAAGAAACTTGATGATGCTTTGTGGGCTTATAGAACCGCTTATAAGAACCCTATGGATATGTCTCCGTATAAAATGGTTTATGGAAAAGCATGTCATTTACCTCTTGAGCTAGAACATATGGCATATTGGGCTATTAAAGAGCTCAATTATGATTCAAACTTACCGGTTAGAAGAGGTTATTTTTTATTAGCTCGCTTGATGAATGGAGAACCCAAGCCTATGAGAATGCCAAGTTGTTTAAAGAAAAAGTTAAAAGATGGCATGATAAAAGGATACAAAAGCATAAGTTTAATGTAGGTGATTATGTTTTGCTATACAACTCCCGTTTAAGATTTTTTGCAGGAAAGCTTCTCTATAAATGGGAAGGCCCTTACAATCGAGGAGGTCTATCGTTCCGGTGCCATAAAAATTAACAATGCCAAAGATAAAAATCTGAAGGTGGTAAACGGTCAAACAATCAAACATTATATCTCAGGTACTCGCATAAATGTTGAGACCAATATAGTTGATACCGTAACCCCGGAGGAGTACATAAGGGACACTTTCCGTAACGCTTTGACTCGAAAAGGAATAGGTATGTGGTATAGTAAGTAAACCGACTCCAAAATGTTTCCAATGATAAATTTTCTCCGTTTTGGAATATTTCAAAAAATTAGAAAATTAAAAGTAGTCCGAAAGAGAAATGAGGCCACCACAAGGGTGGAGGGCGCGCCCTACCCCCTAGGCGCGCCCCCCGACCTTGTGGCTGCCTCGTGTGCCCTCCGGACTCTGTTTTCTTGCATAATACTTCTTTTGGTCGGTAAAAAATCATTATATAATCTCCCGAAGGTTTTGACAACCGTACCACAGCAAAATCCTCTGTTTTCGTTTTGAGTTGTTTCTACAGCAGATTTGGAGCAAGATGTCTTTGCAAGAGTCAGTCGGGGAGAGTCGGGTATCTCACCCAGCACCAGGCCCAAGAGCATACAGCGATGCTAACCACTTTGGGCCAGCAACGGAGGAAGAGATGAAGGCAGACTTGAAAAGAGTGGATGCCATGGAGGAGGATCAAGAAGTTACCTCTCGCCTTCAAACCAGATTCATCTTTGGAGGAACTTCAGAGCTCAGCAATACCAAATTCGGTTATTCCTCCCAATGCTAGATTTCTCTCTTATGAAAATATGAAAAAGAGTGTTGCTTTTTCTCCCGCGGCAAGGGAACATCCATGGGTTGATGGAGCTCTAGCTTTCACGGGTAAACTGTGTAAGGAAATAATGGATCTTAAGCAGCAAATTAATAAGCTCAAGGAAGAGAATCGTATCCTAAGAGGCATCACCGCCAAGAATATCACATCACCACCCCCGAAGAGAGAGATCTAAATATATGGGTATGGGCACTCTCCTTGGCAACTGCCAAGCTTGGGGAGTGCCCTGGTATTGTATCACCATCACATCTTTATCTTTATCGCTTTTCTTAGTTCGATCCTTTTGGTTATATCTTGATCTAGTGGAATAAAGTTTTTAGTATGATCTAGCTTTGATTTTTGCTTTATGTTCCCTCTATGTAATCGAGTCCGTGAGATATATAATAAAGAGTAGTTTTGAGATAAGGGCTTTGCTTTCTTGCTATGATCTTGAGGAAATTAAATAAAAGAAAGAATAAAAAGAAATAAAAAGATCATATATTGATCTTATGGAGAGTAATGACTTCACGTATAAAGAGTATGATGAATAAAAGTTATTGAGGGTTGACAAACATAGTTTTGGTCATTGTTGCAATTAATAGGAAGTAATAAAGAAAGAGAGGTTTCACATATAAATATACTATCTTGGACATCTTTTGTAGTTGTGAGCACTCATTAAATATGACATGCTAAAAAGTTGATGTTGGACAAGGAAGACAACATAATGAGTTATGTTTTCTTATATCCGAATAGAAGTTATATTGTTTTGGATCATCCAACATGTTGAGCTTGATTTTCCCCTCATGCTAGCCAAATTCTTTGCACCAAGTAGAGATACTACTTGTGCTTCCAAAAATCCCTAAAACCAATTTTGGCATGAGAGTCCACCATACATACCTATGGGTTGAGTAAGATCCTTCAAGTAAGTTGTCATCGGTGCAAGCAATAAAAATTGCTCTCTTTAAATATGTATGATCTATTAGTGTGAAGAAAATAAGCTTTATACGAACTTGTGATAAGGAAGGAATAAAAGCGACGGACTGCATAATAAAGGTCTTTTATCACAAGTGGCAATATATAGTGACGTTCTTTTGCATTAAGATTTTGTGCATCCAACCATAAAAGTGCACGACAACCTCTGCTTCCCTCTGTGAAGGGCTTATCTTTTACTTTTATCTTCTACCATTATGCAAGAGTCACGGTGATAATCACCTTTCCTTTTTGTACTTTTTCTTTTGGCAAGCACTATGTGTTGGAGAGATCTGGATATATATATATATCCACTCGGATGTAGGTTTTCATAAAGTATTATTCTTGACATTACCCTTGTGGTAAAATGTTGGGAGGCGAAACTATAAGCCCCTATCTTTCTCTGTGTCCGATTGAAACTTTGAACCCATAAGTATCGTGTGAGTGTTAGCAATTGTGAAAGATTATATGATAGTTGAGTATGTGGACTTGCTGAAAAGCTCTTATATTGACTCTTTCTAATGTTATGATAAATTGCAATTGCTTCAATGACTGAGATCATAGTTTGTTAGTTTTCAATGAAGTTTTTGATTCATACTTTACCTTGTGAGCGAATTGTTACTTTAGCATAAGAAATTATATGACAATATATGTTGTTGTTCTAAAAATGATCATGATGCCCTCATGTCTCTATTTTATTTTTATCGACACCTCTATCTCTAAACATGTGGACATATTTATCGATATCAGCTTTCGCTTGAGGACAAGCGATGTCTAAGCTTGGGGGAGTTGATACGTCCATTTTGCATCTTGCTCTTATTTTGATATTTAATGCATTATGGGATGTTATTACACATTATATTACAATACTTATGCCTATTCTCTCTTATTTTACAAGGTTTACATGAAGAGGGAGAATGCCGGCATTTGGAATTACGGACCGAAAAGGAGCAAATATTGTAGACCTATTCTGCACAACTCCAAAAGTCCTGAAACTTCACGGAGCTTATTTTTGGAATATATAAAAAATATTGGGAAAAGAAAGAACCAGAGAGGGGCCACCTGCCAGCCACAAGGGTGGAGGGCGCGCCCCCCGACCTTGTGGGCCCCCTGGCAGGCCTCCGGTGCCCATCTTTGGCTATATGGTGTCTTTCACCCTGGAAAAAAAATCAAGAAGAAGCTTTCGGGACGAAGCGCCGCCATCTCGAGGCGGAACCTGGGCAGAACCAATCTAGGGCTCCGGCGGAGCTATTCTGCCGGGGAAACATCCCTCCGGGAGGGGGAAATCATCGCCATCGTCATCACCATCGATCCTCTCATTGAGGGAGGGTCAATATCCATCAACATTTTCACCAGCACCATCTCCTCTCAAACCCTAGTTCATCTCTTGTATTTGATCTTGGTCCCAAAACCTCAGATTGGCACCTGTGGGTTGCTAGTAGTGTTGATTACTCCCTGTAGTTGATGCTAGTTGGTTTATTCGGTGGAAGATCATACGTTCAGATCCTTAATGATAATTAATACTCCTCTAATTTTGATTATGAATATGCTTTGTGAGTAGTTGCGTTTGTTCCTGAGGACATGGGAGAAGTCTTGTTATAAGTAATCATGTGAATTTGGTATTTGTTCGATATTTTGATGAGATGTAATGTTGTCTCTCCTCTAGTGGTGTTATGTGAACGTCGACTACTTGACACTTGACCATTATTTGAGCCTAGGGGAAGGCATTGGTAAGTAATAAGTAGATGATGGGTTGCTAGAGTGACAGAAGCGTAAACCCTAGTTTATGTGTTGCTTCGTAAGGGGCTGATTTGGATCCATATGTTTCATGCTATGGTTAGGTTTACCTTAATTCTTCTTTCGTAGTTGCGGATGCTTAAGTAGAGGGGTTAATCATAAGTGGGAGGCTTGTCCAAGGAAGGACAGCACCCAAGCACCAGTCCACCCACATATCAAATTATCAAAGTAATGAATTGTAGCGATCCGACCTCAGACGGTCAAATCTCTGTGTTCAAGTGTCATCTCTGGATCGGTAATGCTGACACACACAGTACTCGAAGGATTTATAACAGAGTAGCAATCACACACTTAATACATCGATAGTCTCAAAAGAGAACTTATTACAATAAATATGGCTTAAGTCCATCTAAATAAGATAACAACGGAAGGCTTGGAAGATAAAGTGAGTCCATCAACTCCAACGGCATAGCTGAGTGCACGACAACGACCTAGCGCACCTTACTCTTCGTCTGAAAAGTCTGCAACATGATATGTTGCAGCCCGAAACGGGTCAACACATGGAATATGCCGGCAATATAACACAGTAGAGCAGTGAACAAGATAAAGGCTATCACTACATGCATATATGGATGGTGGAGACTCTATGATTATAATGTTTTGCGAAAAGCCAATTTTTTCCTACAACAAAGGAATATGTTTTATTTTAACTATCATGGTAGTTGAAACATTGAGAATGGTAAATCCCGATCTCAATTCCCAATTAAAGAGGTAATTAACAAACCCAACAACTTAATTTAGAGTGATGAGATCAACATGATAATCCAAGAACCAGATACTCAAGATGTCCATAACCGGGGACACGGCTAACCATGATTAGTTTATACACTCTGCAGAGGTTTGCGCACTTTTCCCCACAAGAAACGATCTCCTTCGTTGGATTTATCGCACTATAATGTGTTTGAGAAACGGATGACCGAGACACAGTCTTTCAAAAACATTAACTCTTTACTCTGGGTGGACAGTACCAACCTACATCCCCTACATCTACTAGCCCACCACTCAAAGAGGTCATGTAACATACTCAACTATGCTAGAGCCCATAATAGCTTGTGGCTGCACACGGAAGTTTCTAGCATGAATAATCTTATGATCCCTTTGAGCCTGGGAGGCGAACCAAAAAGACAACACTGGTATATCCCCACGCGTCTGCAACCAATCCACCCATATGTGTGTTTAAGTAGCCACCTTAAGTTAACCATTAATTAATAATCTCACATCTGTCATGGATACACTCAAACCCAATCCACGTCTACGAGCATAGCATGGCAATATAAGCATAGCGTTGAAGTAACTCCCAAGGGTTTGATAAAAAAAGGCAATAGGTTCTACCTCATCATCTACTTCCCAGAATCACATGTTAAGATATCCTACTCATGCAATGTTTGAGGGGTTGAACTAATGCATAAAAATGGGGTAATAAAAGGGTATGATCAATGTGTTACTTCCCTTGCTGACGATTCGCAAACCCTAGAGACTCGTAGTAGCACGCTTCGCACTCCAGGAATTCTATCGCAAATAAATAATAGCATACATAAGCACTCAAGCAAAGATACACGAGTAAAACTCAAATAAGAAGATCCAATCTAAAAATCCAACTGAAGAGATTCGATCTGCATAAAGGATCAACCAAATCGGAGGTACGAAACTGAAACTACGGTCAAAAGAACTTCGAATTCAAAAATGCTTGAAACCAAATTTTAAATTGTCAAAACAATGTTCAAGTTGATTAAACAGAAAGAGGGGCTCGAGACAAAGATTTCGGCGTTGGTTTCACTGGATTTAGATGAACGTTTAAGAAACGGCGAGGGTTTGAAGATCAGGGGCTAATCTTCGATAAAAATAATCGCGGATAGGTCCCTGGCCGAAAATAAACAGAAAAAGAAAAAAATCTACGGACGAACGTCCGCTAACAGAGACGAACGGGCGAATTCGTTCGTTAAAACGAACGAACGAACGAACGTCCGCAAATGAACTAAACCGAGAAAAACCTAACCAAACTAAATATATAAATAAAACCGATCTAGAGTTTTGAAGAAAAATCGGGCGGTTTTTACCTAAATCGAAAGAAAACCGGCGGCGGATCGGATCAGATCGGCGGCGATTCCGCGGCGTCGGTTAGCTCGGCAGCGGGTGGCGACGACGTGGACGGGCGACGCCAAGCAGCAGAAGAAGCGGCGACGGCGGCGCGAGCCTCGGTGGCTCGGCGGCGAAGCGCGGCGTTGGGTGGCGGGGTGGTGTGGGGCTCGAGGCGGCGGCTCCGGCCTTTAAAGGCCCGAGGGGGTGGCGTCTGGAGGGGGCGGCGGCCGGCTGGGTCGGACTCCTGAGTCCGTCGCGAAAGCATGACGACGGAGGCGGCAGGCGATGGGCACTGGCCCGGCTCGGTCCGAAACATTTTTTTATAAAAAAATAAGATTCCCCCGAGAAAAATCCTAAATAAATAAAAATAAAAATATAAAAATGCCAAAAACAATTTTCACCGTCTAAATAGAATATTTAGAACAAAGTGAACATTTTCTTGGCCTAAAATGCAATTTTGTAAAAATGCATATTTTTCTAATTCAAATAAAATAGCAATAAAATCCAAATAAAATTATTTATTTGATTTTAATATTTCTCCTCCAATATTTCTTTTATTTTGGAAAAGTCATATTATCTCCTCTCATATATTGAAATATTTTTGAGAGTAAATAATTAAAACCAAATGATCCTCTTTTCAATATTTTAGAAAAATCAAATATGAAAATAATAAAATCCCCAACTCTCTCCGTGGGTCCTTGAGTTGCTTGGGATTTTTAGGATCCAAACCAAAATGCAAATAAAAGTATGATATGCATATGATGACCTATGTATAACATTCCAAATTGAAATTTTGGGGATGTTACACGAATGCGAATCATATGAGCATGATGAAAACTAGCTTGACAATAATTCCCATGTGTCCTCAGGAGCGCTTTGCTTTATATAAGAGTTCGCCCAAGCTTGTCCTTTGCTACAAAAAGGATTGGGCCACCTTGCTGCACCTTAGTTACTTCATTTAGTTGTTACCCGTTACGATTTACCTTATCACAAAACTATCTGTTATCGATAATTTCAGTGCTTGCAGACAATATCTTGCTGAAAACCACTTGTCATTTCCTTCTGCTCCTCGTTGGGTTCGACACTCTTACTTATCGAAAGGACTATGATAGATCCCCTATACTTGTGGGTCATCAGAGTCGACTTCACCAAACTGGAAGACTAGTGGCAGATGATCCTTCTGCGCAATGACGTTGGTGGAAGTCTGCGAGGGGGAGGGGAATGGGAGGCGAACAGAAAGGCCGACCATATTAAACAGCGGATCGGGTGCCATTAACAAAGAGGATGCGAGCAAGGCGGGCGGCCATGGAAGTCAAAGGGCTCGCTTCCCAGTGAGCATGTGCAGCGTACAGCTCGCACGCTTCCCGGTGAGGTTGCGCATTGGAGGACAGCTTGCATGCCTCTCGGTCAGCCTGCACACCAAACTACGCTCGCACGCCTCCCGTTCAGTCAAGCAATTGTCCGCACGGCACCTCCTATAGTATTATAAGAGAGACATGTGGCGTCGTGTGAATGGTTAACAGAACACACGATTTAAATTATACAAACGTTTGAGATGTTAAAGTGGTAGCTATTTGTTTCAAAATGCCTTTGTTGGATGTTATTCGAGTGCGCCTTCTCTCAAAATGGACACAAAAAATACCACAACATGTCGGGTGCCATTCCATGATAGCATGCCAAGTTTCATGAATTTCAAACGAGTTTTGGATTTACTAGAATTTAAATACAAAGTATCTCAACATTTTGCTCGCAATCAAGAGTGCCATGGTGTTTGAAATTCATTCTCGTTTCTTGCATGGGACCTAAGCATGCACCCAAGGACACACATTTGATATGTCAACCCATTTTCCTGCACTGGAGCATGTGCATGTAGTTCAAATTTGAATTATGCACATAAAATGCCTAGAAAACCCAGTTAATGTACAAAAATGTCCAAGCGAACTCCAAAAAATCACAAAATTTGACACAACACTCCCGCTGTTCTATGTTGACACTAGAAAAATTTTGAAAGCAAGAAGAGGCAACGGATATTGTTTCGTCCCCAACGGTGGCACATTCCCTACCAAAACCATCACGCTTGTTGTGAGAAGCTCTGGTTTGCGAGAAGCTTATACCCAAACCTGCCCCAAATGGGACAAATTTCTTACCACAAAGATGTTGATGCCGCTACATGATAGCATGTCAAGTTTCATGAATTTTATTTAGTTTTGGATTTACTAGAATTTAAAAACCATGTATCTCAATGTTTGTGGCCGAGCGACGGTGGCAAGGTGTTTGACATTCATTCCCATTTCTTGCATGAGAGCTAAGCATGCAACAAGGACACATATTTGATTTTTCAACCAATCTACATGCACTGGAGCAGGTGCATGTAGTTCAAATTTGAATTATGCACATAAATGCATAGAAAACTCAGTTAATGTATAAAAATGTCGAAACGAACCCTGAAAAAATCCTAAATTTAACACAACACTCCTGTTGTTCTATCTTAACGCTATAAAAAATTGAAATTAAGAAGAGGCAACGAATATCATTTCGTACAGAAAGGTGAAATGTTCCCTACCGTAACCATGAGGCTTGTTGTGAGAAGCTCCGGTTTGTGAGAAGCTCATACCCCAACCTGCCCCAAATGGGACAATATTTTTACTGATGCCATTCCATGCTAGCATGTCAAGTTTCATAAATTTCAGATGCGTTTTTTATTTACTAAAATTTAAAAACCATGTATCTCAATGCGAGCGGGCGAGCGACGGTGGCAAGGTGTTTGACATTCATTCCCTTTTCTTGCATGGTACTTAAGCATGCAACCAAGGACACACATTTGAATTTTGAACCCATTTATATGCACTTGAGCATGTGCATGTAGTTAAAATTTGAATTATGCACATAAATGCATAGAAACTCAGTTAATGTATAAAATGTCCAAGTGAACACCGAAAAATCCCAAAAATTGCCAAAACACTCATGTTATTCTATGTTGACACGAGAAAAATTTGAAAGCAAGAAGAGGCAACGAATATCATTTCGTCCCCCAAGGTGGCACGTCCCCTACCGAAACCATCAGGCTTGTTGTGAGAAGCTCTGGTTTGCGAGAAGCTTATACCCAAACCTGCCCCAAATGGAACAATATTTTTACCGTGGCATGTCGATGTTGTTCCATGATATCATGTCAAGTTTCTTGAATTTCAGATGAGTTTTTGATTTACTAGAATTTTAAAACCATGTATCTCAATGTTAGCGGTCGAGCGACAGTGTTAGGGTGTTTGACATTAATTCTCATTTCTTGCACGTGACCTAAGCTTGCAACCAAGGGCACGCCTTTGATTTTTCAACCCGTTTTTATGCACTGGAGCATGTGCATGTAGTTCATTTTTGAATCATGCACATAAATGCCTAGAAAACTCAGTTAACGTATAAAAATGTCCAAACGATCCCCGAAAAATTCCAAAATTTAACACGGCACTCCTATTGTTCTATGTTGACACAAGAAAAAAATTGAAAGCAAGAAGAGGCGACAAATATCATTTTGTCCACAAAGGTGACACGTTTCCCTTCCGGAGCAAGAAGAGGCGACGAATATCGTTTTATGAAAAGCTCTGGTTTATGAGAAGCTGATACCATAACCTACCCCAAATGGGACAATATTTTTTACCCCAGCATGTTGATGCCATTCCATGATAGCATGCCAAGGTTCATGAATTTCAGACGGGTTTTGGATTTACTAGAATTACAAAAGCAGGTACCTCAATGTTTGCCGGAGAGCCACGGTGCTGTGGTGTTTGAAATTCATCCCTATTTCTTACATGGGACATAAGCGTAAAACCATGGACACATATATGATTTTACAACCCATTTTGGTGCACCGGAGCATGTGTATGTAGTTTAATTTTGAATTGTGCACCTGAAATGCCTAGAAAACCTAGTTAATGTATAAAAATGTCCAAACGAACCCTGAATAATTCCAATTTTTTGACGACACACCTATTGTTGCATGTTCACTGCAGATAAAAGTTCTAGCAATTCAGACACCCTCCTTTGCCGCTGTGACCCCATTATGTAATTCAAATCAAGATGAAAAATCAAGAAGATCACGCACATTTAATTATCACCAACCGTGTGAGATGCAGCACAAAATATCTTAGAGCACCGTCAGAGTATAGTACACATATGGCTTACGCGAGAAGGTGTGTCGGCTACAGTCCATAGCCGGCGTGTCAAGCACACTAGCTCGCTCCCCAAATATCATTTCACTGTTCAATCATCGTCGGTGAAGGATGGGGACGTGGACCCACGTCGTGAGGGCAACTTCGGAAGCCCACTCCGGCAAGAGCGCGGTCGCAGCCGCCATGCTGTGCTAACAAGCTGCATGAGCGCGGCCACAATCTGCGGCCGGGCGGCCAAGGCAGCCCAAACGGCCGATGTTGCTTCTCAGGTAGCGGCAGCAACATCTGCCTCGGGGATAGAAACTGGCGAGAGCGGCACAACAGTTGCCCGTTTGGCAGCGGTGGCCTTAGCCCTGATGGAGGCCGCCCACGACCATGTTCAGGCCGCCCATGCCCATCTCGTGGCGGTCACCACACAGATCGAACGAAACTTCTCCGACAATGGTCGGCAACCCACGACCGGAGAGTTGGCAGTCGCCGAGAGTGTTCGAGCAGCCATCCGTTCCTCCACGGCATATCTTGCCACGATGGAGCCCGTCCAAGCCCAGATCACGGCCGCCCACGCCCAGCTCATGGAGGCCTTTTCCAAAGAGATGGAGACATGGATGGCGAGATGCTTGCCGAGTATGGTGCGATGGATGCCATGGAGCCCCTTGCCCAGGAGATCATCGGGCGTGAGCTGGACATGGAGGAAGCGATGGAGATTGACGAGCACTGACCGTAGTAGTACTCTTTGTTTTGTTTAATTAAGACCGTAGGTCTTTAATTTGTTAGAGTAATGTTTAGGTCAGCTAGCTCTGTTTAATTGTTGAACTTGCTTGATTTAGAAGTGTGTGTGTGTGTGTGTGTGTGTGTGTGTGATGTAGTCTCCTTTGTGTACCCAAATTATGCAATGACGTGGATGACCACTGTAACAAGGGAAATTCGAGCAAAAACATTTGACATTCAAACTCATCACACATGGGTTAATCTATCTAAATCGTTTGTGATGTTCACATATCGTGACGATTACGAATAAGGGACCGTGTCTGATGACACTTTGTCAGCCAGCTTTTTTATTGCACCAATCCAAAATTTTCGCTTCCGGAAATATCTACCTCCCGCCCCTCCCCTTACCAAAAGCCACAGTTCCCCTGTTTCTGCTTTCCTTTCCAAGTTGAAACCTTCACTCCTTGCTTGCAGCGCCGCCTCCTCGCTGTCGACCCTCCTTCATGCTGCTCGGACTCATCGATCCAGGCAGGTAATCCACACCCGACCCCCATCCACCTCCTTCCACATCCCACATGCCCCGACCGTCGGTGCAACACCTTCCACCCAAATCACCGACCCCTCCCCTAGATAAGCACCGCCCTAAGCCATGGTGCACGCAACATAGCCGGGAGCTCAAGGAGCATTTGGCAGTGAAGAAGCAAATCGCGGCAGCACGCGCGGATGAAGGTGCAATGGCTGCCATTCGTGCCAACCCCCAGATCTTGGAGGAGCAACTCACCGTCGAGGCCACCGTCGATGCCTCGCGTGCCGATGTCGCGACACGGTTGGCTGCTTTAAAAGATAGATCATGGTGTTTCCTCGAGGCCACCGTTGGTGCCTGCGACAAAGACTTCAAGGTGTTTTCTCAACGTGCCGGTGCTTACCTCAACTCGAGAGGCAACAGGTTGGTGCCCGAAGAGGCTCATGCAACTCACCACTACGACGAGGGCACCCATGATGTGGATGCCTTGCCCTCTTCCATGTCCAAGGAGTCAATCATCATCGATAGCTCCGACGATGAGGAGTAGCTTGTCTTATTAGCTCACTATAAGGACCTATGTCCAGTTCGCTAGCTACGTCGGCTAAGCATGCTCGGTTTACCCATTGCATTTGCTGCTCCTGCCTTTCCTTAACAAATTCTAGTGAATTGTCCTATCTACTTTTACCATGCAATTTGTTGCTCTAGTCTATATGTTCTATATGTCGTGCAATGTGGTGCTCACTTATTAACTGTTCGGTTAATTAGTTTTCGTCTTCAGTTAACTATTTAGTTCAATTCTGCAAATGTGATGTTCAATTCTTTAGGGTGAAATTTTGTATTGTCTTCCATGTGAGAAATAAATTGTATTTATCTTTACAAAATACATGAGAAACAAATACAATTGCTTTATTTCCAAGTTGTCAAGCATGCTTGGTTTGGTTAACTTTCTGATCTTCTAGTATGTTATATATTGTGCAATGCGATGCTCAATTAACGTTTGGTTCATTTGTTGTGGTGTTTAGTTAACTGTTTGGTTCAATTCTGCAACGCGATGTTCGATTGTTGTGGGTGCATTTTTTATTGTATACCATGTGAGAAATAAATCAAATTTTGTTGTACTAAATACATAGAAACAAATACAATTGCTATATTTCAAAGTTGGTAAGAATGCTTGGTTCAGTTAACTGTATGATCTTCTATTAGGAGTATGTTATATTGTGCAATGTGGTGCTCAGTTAATGTTTGGTTCATTTGTTGTGGTGTTTAGTTAACTGCTTGGTTCAATTCTGCAATGCGATGTCCAATTGCCGTGGGTAGAATTTTGTATTATTGTGCATGTGAGGAATAAATTGAATTTGGCTGCTCTTAATACATGAGAAACATATACAATTGCTATATTTCCTAATTCTTAACCATGCTTGGTTTGAATAAATGTGGCTCGAATTAATCTGATGAATCTGCAATATTCTTATTTTTCATCAACATATTTTACTAAGAGCATGTGAACCCTCACTTAACCAGATCACTAACTAGCTTATATGTGTTGCAGGGAAACAATGGGAAGCACTAAGGTTTACAATCAAGGTTTGCACATGCATGGTACTTTGTCTAATAGCACATTATTGTGCAGTTGCAGGAACCATTCTAATATTTAGGTTTTTAACAATTTGGTCTTGCACATGTAGGTCCGGCTGTCAGAGGTTTTGACCCACTGTTCGACCCTTTTTGCATATGGAGAAATGAGTTGTCCATGAATATCAGTCAAGTTAAGAAACTCGGAAAGATTGTTAGGATAAAGAAATTAGCGACAAAAAACAATAAGATCTTTGTCTGCACAATGAAGAAGACATCAGTTCACTACAGGATGGTACTAACTATTATACCTTGGCTTTTTTATTCCTTTGCCCCATTCCCAATCTAGAGAAGATATTTATGCACATCCTTATTTTCAGGCCTTTCCAAAGGAGTTCACTGATGATTACCTCTCAAACCACCTGTATGGTCAGGAGCCGTGAAGGTATTCATGCAACACCCACGGTTCAATATTGAAGTGTTCCTGAAGAGGACGAAGGATGGACGGTCAATCATCCATAGGCGCTGGCCTAAAGTGGCAAAGACCTTCAACATCAATCAAGGCTCAATATTCGCCTTCCGCTTCAGGAGTTTTCCACATGAGATTCATTTGTCTATGTACCGTCTATGATGCTAATTTCAAAAGGTTATAGATGTTGCATGCGCAACTTGGTGCTGGTGCAGTTGTGTAATGGGGTAGTTGAGTGCTGTAGCTATATGATGTTGTACTCTGATGTATTTCAATTATGAAATCCGGCTTCCTTAATACGAAAATGAAATATATTGTGTGCTTAATATGAAATGTCAATTAGAGTAATAAATGGATTATTAATAATAGGACAATTAGCCTGCTAATGGCCGATTAGCCTGCTAATTGGCTTTTTATATTGCGAACGGTTATTGAGAAAACACCGTGGGCAATGACCTCAGGCAATGCACACAGTTTTTAGGAATAAACCGTGTTGGATCAATGAACAATCACACACGATTTCTTCTTGAAAACCGTTTGCGTTAGGCCACCTTGCACAAACGTTTACCACATAAAAAGTGTGTGCGATGGACGGGCTATGCCACACAGTTTCTTCTACGCACCGTGTGTGATGCATTCAATAACGCAAACGGTAAAATTGTTAATATCGTCTGCAATGGCAATGCTATCACAAGCGATTTAATGGAGAAAATTGTGTGTGATGCACATGCGAACTGAAACGTTTTCCTTGGAGTGACTGTGTGGTATGTATATACGAACGGAAACGTACTTCCTAGATTGACTGTGTGGGATGTACATACTAACGGAAATGTATTCCTTGGATTGACTATGTGGAATGTACATACGAACATAAACGTTTAGCGGGGAATGACCTGTGTGGGATGTACTTACGACCGGAAATGATTTGGCCTGTATAATTGTATTTTTTAGCACAACTGTACGTATAACCATATTTGATCGCTCGCCCGTCGCACATGACCTCATTTTGCAGAGCGTGTGTGTCAGGAGGGCCAATCCCCGACGGTTTCTAGGTCGTGTGGGAAGGACCCCCCCTATCGCACACACTCACTCGGCGACAGTTCAGAATGCCGTCGCGGAAAGCGGTTAAAAACTGTTTGTATAGCACCTCGTTGTACCAGTACATTGATGATTCCACTAATGATTTGAAGCAGCCGTTGTTGGTGCCACTCGTCCTTTGGCGCGAAGGTGGAGCAGCCGCACCATGTTGCGACCTGTTGCCATACTGCCCATGTTGTTGGGCACTCCAAGAAGATGTGTTTGCTCGTTTCTAAATTTCTATGACAAAAGTGGCAGAAATATCCGTTCGGCCAACCCCGACGCTCGAGGCTATCATTGCACCAAACTCGGTTCTACAGCAGTAGCCAGATGAACATCTTGATTTTCCCCGGAGCCCAAGTTTTCCATATGATGCTATCGAAATCCAATAGGTGTCGTCCTGGAAGTGCATTCCGTATGCAGAGTTGGTTGTGTAGTCTCCCTTTGCCTGCAGTGAAGGAAATATGCCCTAGAGGCAATAATAAAGTTGTTATTTATATTTCCTTATAGCATGATAAATGTTTATTATTCATGCTAGAATTGTATTAACCAGAAACTTAGTACATGTGTGAATACATAAACAAACAGAGTGTCACTAGTATGCCTCTACTTGACTAGCTCGTTGAATCAAAGATGGTTAAGTTTCCTAGCCATAGACATGAGTTGTCATTTGATTAACGGGATCATATCATTAGAGAATGATGTGATTGACTTGACCCATTCCGTTAGCTTAGCACTTGATCGTTTAGTATATTGGTATTACTTTCTTCATGACTTATATAAATTCCTATGACTATGAGAGTATGCAACTCCCGAATAGTGGAGGAACACTTTGTGTGCTACCAAACATCACAACATAACTAGGTGATTATAAAGGTGCTCTGCAGGTGTCTCTGTTGGTACTTGTTGAGTTGGCATAGATCAAGATTAGGATTTGTCACTCGCGATTGCCGGAGAGGTATATCTAGGCCCTCTCGGTAATGCACATCACTATAAGCCTTGCAAGCAATGTGACTAATGAGTTAGTTGCAGGATGATGCATTATGGAACGAGTAAAGAGACTTGCTGGTAACGAGATTGAACTAGGTATTGAGATACCGACGATCCAATCTCGGGCAAGTAACATACCGATGACAAAGGGAACAACGTATGTTGTTATGCGATTTGTCCGATAAAGATCTTCGTAGAATATATGTGAGCCAATATGAACATCCAGGTTCTGCTATTGGTTATTGACCAGAGATGTGTCTCCGTCATGTCTACATAGTTCTCGAACCCGTAGGGTCCGCACGCTTAACGTTCGCTGACGATTGGTATAATGAGTTTATGTGTTTTGATGTACCGAAGGTAGTTCGGAGTCCCGGGTGTGATCACAGACATAACGAGGAGTCTCGAAATGGTTGAGACATAAAGATTGATATATTGGATGACTATATTTGGACACCGGATGAGTTCCGGGGGTCACCGGATAATTATCGGAGTGCCGGGGGGTTATCGGAACCCCCAGGGGAACTAATGGGCCAGCATGGGCCTTGTGCGAGAGAGAGGCGGGGGCCTTAGGGCTGCCCCCCCCCCCCCCTTGAGGAGTCCGAATTGGACAAGGGGCAGCGCCCCCTCTTTCCCTCCCTCTCCATCCTTTCCCCTTCCCCCCTCCTAGTAGGACTAGGAAAGGGGGAGTCCTACTCCTACTAGGAGGAGGACTCCTCCCCTCCTTGGCGCGCCAAGGGCCGGCCGGCCTCCCCCTTGCTCCTTTATATACGAGGGTAGGGGGCACCCTAGAACACAATAACAGACATTGTATTAGCCGTGTGCAGTGCCCCCCTCCACCATAATCCACCTCGGCCATATCGTTGCAGTGCTTAGGCAAAGCCCTGCGCCGGTAGCTTCATCATTACCGTCATCACGCCATCGTGGTGACGAAGCTCTCCCTCGACATTCAGCTGGATCAAGAGTTCGTGGGACGTCACGAGCTGAACCTATGCAGCGTGGAGGTGCCGTACTTTCGGTACTAGGATCGGTCGGATCGTGAAGACGTACGACTACATCAACCGCGTTGTCATAATGCTTACGCTTTCGGTCTACGAGGGTACGTGGACAACACTCTCCCCTCTCGTTGCTATGCATCACCATGATAGATCTTGCGTGTGCGTAGGAAATTTTATGAAATTACTATGCGTCCCCAACAGTGGCATCCGAGCCAGGTTTATGCATAGATGTTATCTACACGAGTAGAACACAAGTAAGTTGTGGGCGATAATAGTCATACAGCTTACCAGCATGTCATACTTTGATTCAGCGGTATTGTTGGATGAAGCGGCCCGGACCGATATTACGTGTACGCTTACGCGAGACTGGTTCTACCGACATGCTTCACACACAGGTGCCTGGCGGGTGTCAGTTTCTCCAACTTTAGTTGAATCAAGTGTGGCTACGCCCGGTCCTTGTTGAAGGTTAAAACAGCATATACCACTATAAAAAAAGACACATCTGTGACATTTTGGGCCGAACGAATTTTTTTCTGTCATACTTATGACACTTCTATGACGATAATTGTGACAAAACCCGGTATCATCATAGATGTGGTGGGCTCCTACTTCTATGAAAAAATCATGATGTAAATGGGCTTTTCGTCACAGGCAGGCCGGAGACGCATCGCATGACATTATTTGGGCCGTCCATGACGGAAAAAACCGTGGTAGAAGCGAGGCGAGGAAAATATCGGGAGTTCCGGTTATGGTGTGTGGTCGGGGCCGGCGATGCGCATTTCTCTCGTCGTCTGCGTGTATGCGAGACGTTGGGCTCTATTTGAACCCAAGCGGCGTTGGGCTCTAATCGAACCCGAGCGATTGCAGACCGCAGTTACGCATCGAACCCGAGCGATCGATCGATCCCTTGCCGTTAATCGAACTCGAGTGATTCGCCCGCTCTACGCTAATCAAGCCGATCGAACACTGCGGCCTCCTTCCCTGGATGAACAGTGAGCATTGTTGAGGGGGTTTGGATGAACAGTTCCCAGTGAGAGGTTGGATGAACAGGAACCCGTGGTAGTAGAGGCCGTTGCCGCTAGATGAACAGTACCCTGATTGATCGAGACGGTGGATGAACAGGACCCCGTGGAGGTCTGGATGAACAGGACCCCGTGGAGGGCTGGTTGAACAATAGCTGGTGGAGGGCTGGTTGAACAGTAGCCGGTGGAGGGCTGGTTGAACAGTAGCCGGTGGAGGGCTGGATGAATAGTAGCCCGTGGAGAGGTGGTTGAACAGGACCCCGTGGAGAGGGCTGGTTGAATAGTAGCCGGTGGAGGAGCGCGCGGTGGAGGCTGGATGAACAGGAGCCCGTGGATGAACAGTCGCAGGTGGAGGCTGGAGGAGGTCGACGGTGGATGAATAGTAGCCCGTGGAGGCAGTCAACGGTGGAGATGAACAGTACCCCGTGGAGTCCCGTTTTGCAGTACGCCACACCCCTCCCGATGAACAGGACCCCCGTTTCGACCGTAGCGCTCTAACACAAGTCCGTTTCCTCTATTTTGCGGTACGCCACACCCCTCCCGATCAACAGGACCCCGCTTTGTCAGAGGAGGTCCGCTTTCTCCATTTTGCGATGTACGCTGCACCTCCCGATGAACAGGATCCCGTTTCCACCGTGGCCGGTCGAACACAAGGTTGTTTCCTCTGTTCTGCGGTACGCCAAGCCTCATTTCCATCGGTTGTTCCGTCAAGCCGGTTGGCTCCCGATGAACAGCACGCGTTCCGTTGCCTCCTGATGAACACGACACATTCCGTTGCCTCCCCATGAACACGACGACGACGTAGTTTCTCTGTTCCAACCTAGCCACAGCCATGTACACGAGCCCTGGCGTACGTATGCGCGACTAGGCGTTCGAGACCCCGCCCGTATGTACGTACGTGGCCGTATTTACTTTCTTGCAACATGGCCGATGTACGTACGTGTACATGCTATGTGCGCGCCTCTACTACGACATGTGCCCTTCCTTACATGGCCACGGTTCATCGCTGCAGCCTGCAGACAGACCGATTGTATGTATGTACACGTTCGCGACCAGAATGACAATGCTACGTATGCTTTGACCAGGTGGGTCCCGACTGTCAGGCACTTCCTTGCGTGCGAAGATGTAGCTGGTGGGTCCCAGCAGTCAGGGGGCGAATCATTTTTTTGCCCGTAATATGGACACACTTCCTTGCGTGCGAAGATGTAGCTGGTGGGTCCCAGCAGTCAGGGGGAAACGTTTTTTTCGTGAAATACGGTGGCCCGTCTGGTGGGTCCCTGCTGTCAGGTGGAGGAATAATTATTTTGCACGTAATAAGGAGGCACTTCCTTGCTGCGGCCGTGGACCCAGCTGTCAGCCTCTCCACGTATAGTACTCTTCCGACGGAAGTCGTTCATTGACCACATTGACCACGCCGCACCGAGAGCACCAGGGCGGTGGACGACGGCGAGGCCTAGGAAGGGGACGATGCGGAGCCGGGGAAGACGCGGCGGTGGATGCCCACGCGGAGGGGAGTACGTGGGTTGACTGCTTCGGCTGCGGTGTGAGGCTGCCATCGTCAGAGAATAACAGGAGGTGTGGGTGTGTATAGAGGGATGGCATGGCCAGCGGTGGCAGCACAGCCGGACACGGGAGGCTGGAGCGGGCGGCACGGTCGACGCTTGTTTGGGCGGCTAGAGCAAGAAGACCATAGGTTGACGAAGCACTACGGCCGTTGGATGGACATCGTACGGTCACATGAGCTAGAATCATTCATATTTACTAAGTTGACAAAGCCCTGTGTCCCCGTCATCTTAGTAGGCCCACAAGTCAGCCTCCCACTATGGTGGGTCCCAGCTAGTAGGGGGTATTCATTTTTTTGTGCATAATAACGAGGCACTTCCTTGCGTGCGAAGATATAGCTGATGGGTCCGACCTGTCAGTGGGGGAACATTTTTTTCACGAAATACAGAGGCCCTTCCGGTGGGTCCCAGCTGTCAGGTGGAGGAATCATTATTTTGCATGTAATAAGGAGGCATTTCCTGGCATGCGGTCGTGGACCCAGCTGTCAGCCTCTCCACGTACAGTCCACTTCCGATGCATGTCGTTCGTTGACCATGTTGACCACGCCGTGCCGAGAGCACCAGGGCGGTGGACGACGCCGAGGCCTTGGAAGGGAACGACACGGAGCCAGGGAAAACTCGGCAGTTGTTTCCCACGCGCAGGGGAGTGTGAGGGTTTACTGGTTCGTATGCCATCGCCGGAGAATAACAACAGGTGTGGGTGAGTAGAGGGATGGCTAAGCCAGCAATGGGAGAACGATGGGCGGTGAGGCCTACGCAGCGGCATAGCCGGCCGCGGGAGGAGCGAGCAGGCAGTCCCGCCGGTGCTTGTTTGAGCGGCTGGAGCAGGAAGAGCAGAGATTGAAGAAGCACGACGGCCATTGGATGGACATCCAACAGTCACTGCTCTCGTGTATTGAGTAAGTTGACACGGCGTTGCGTGTGCGTCAACCTTATTTTTTAGGAAAGCATACGCGTCAACCTACAGTAGGCGCACAAGTCAGCCTCAAAACTGTGGAAAACAGCATACAGCCCATCTGCCATTATTTCTAATAATTTACAGCCCATTTGCCAATTCTTAAGAATTTTTTTGGAGCTCATCTTCTTTTTGTTAGCATTACACCCCATATTGTGGCCACGGTAAAAAATTATACGAAATTTTGCATATTTCGATGCGGTCAACTGTTTTTAATCCCGAAATATCGAGTCACATTCAAACTATTTTGAAAAATAATTTATATAAATATAAAATCCAAATAATTGTCCAGGCATAAAAATCAATGGAATTTAAAATCTTGTAACTAAAAAATGAAACTAATTCCTAGTTTGATGTGTTTTAAAAATGTACAGCCCATTTCTGGGCAAACCAAATGAAACTCTCTCCTCGTCTTGAAAGATTTGCAGCCCAGCAGGGCTGATAAAGCAAGTAGGCCTCGTTTGGGTTTTTCTTTAAAAAATAGAACTGGGCTAGCCATTTTCAGCAAGAAAAAAACACAAACTGGGCTCATGATGTGGTAAACATAAATAATACCCTGGCTAGACGGCCCACAGCCCCGTTGTTACCCTGATCCGTCGCTAAAAGTAGTATAAATAACAACTGCTTGTTCCTCAAAAAAAGTAAGTAACAACTGTGCGACCTGCTGGGTCCCTGGTGTGAGCCGCTCGTTGTGTAATTCTCTCGTTTATTGACTACCTTGACAATGGCGTGACCCCCAGATGTCCAACCATTAGGAGGAACCATTTTTTGGGGCTTGTAACAACGAAGCACTTGCTTGTGTACTGCCATGACGCTGGTGGGTCCCTACTGTGATACTCTCCACGTACAGTCATATCCTTGTTCCTCTCAGTTGTTGACGGCGTTGACAATGCAAGAGGAAGGCGCACCGCGCACGGCAAGCGAACCAAGGCTGAGGACGACGGTGAGGCCTCGGATGGAATGAAAAGGAGCCATGGAAGATGCGTCGGTCCAGTCGCAGGTGGTGGGGACTATGAGGGTTGACTAGTTCGGGTGCGGGTGCGTGTTGGGGCTGACGTCGCCGGAGAATAACAAGACGTGTGGGGGAATAGAGGGAGGGACCGCCAACGTTGGAGAATGCAGTAGGGCAGCGGAGGCGCTGACCAGCCATGGGAGGCGGAGCAAAGTGCGGAGGCGACGGGTGGTTTGGTTTGGGCGGCTGGAGGAAGAAGACCAGAGATAGAAGATACACGACAGATGTTGGATGTCAATCCAACGGCTCGCTAGCAGAAACGTTTGTTGACTAGCTAGTAAGTCGACACCACCTTGGATGGGCTATTTCCTCGTGGGTCCCAAATGTCAGAATCCAAATCTGTCATGGTCATGCAGCCTTCTCTATGAAAATTTACAGCCATTTGGTGTGCTAGTTCGAAATAAGTTTGTGGGTGCTAGTGGGGGCTAATCACTTGGCTTCTGTAATGCACAGTGAGCTCAAGCAGCCGGTGAGAGTGATGTTACTTCCCTTGGTCGGGATTTGTTACAATATTTCACTCTAAATTAAACGAATGGCAAGCCATTTGCCTTGTTTCAAAGAAAATATGACAGTCACAGCTGAGTTGAAAAGGGCAAGAACATCTAACTACAGCTTACAAACTGTACAAAAGCACGAGGGTTAATTGTTCATCAGGTTTAGACAAAACCCAGGTTGAAAAGGGCAATAGCATCTATCTCCAACACTATTTTCGGCAGTCACAGTCAAATGGATTAGTCAGGTCCATAGAATGAACATCCTGGGTCATAAAATTTACTGGATTATGACCACAATATGTTGTAAATAGAAGCTCGGCATGTTCAGAAGCTCTTTTGCCCACCTGAAACTCCTTTTTTTGCTCTTCGACATAGCCATCCGTCAAAACCATGTTGCTGATAAACTTAAGCCTGATGGACAATAGTAACCTCGCATTCAACAGGAAGAATGTGACAAATCTAGTGTTTGCATGGTTGGCTACATATCGTTCTAGCGTTATTGTCTTCAATCGAATGTCATGAGAAGTGAGAAAATCCCGGTGCTTACGAATCCACCGATTGGTTATAACTTTCTTACCCCGTCCTGTTGCCTAAATAGACATGAAGATTGAAAACAGTTAAGGTCTTAAAAAAGAGTGTGGAAAGAGCAACAATTTGAGCGGTTAATTCTAGTACACTATATGCGGGCTTCCAATGTGCGTGAAATTATCACCTTTATATACAACTTCTCCAGACATGGAAAGCATTGAAGCAAGCCAATAATCTTGTTCAGATCAAAACTATTCATTTGGATATATAAGATCTTGACAGAATCCAGCACCATTGATAGGCTATCCATGGAGAAACTCTTCATTGAACATAGAACATAATATTAGTACAAAATGTGTACTCCGAGATGATATATAACTTATGCGCAGAAATTTAAAATGCAGCTTATGGTTACAAGTGTAGATGATAATATAAAGTACCTGAAGAACTGTGGAGCCAAACACCATCTTGGAATGAGCACAGAGATCATGTATTACACCCAAGGTCTCCAGTTTAGGCGCAGAGAGGACGGTTATTTGCGACGGTGAATAACTAGAATCAAGGATCAACCTTTGAAGTGAAGGGGCATCTTGGATGATGAGCTGCCTTCCGCCAAAATAAATTCCAATTCTTACAAGGTTAGGTGACTTTATTTGGAGATAACCGAATCTAACTGTGAAAACAAGCACCAAGCACTCCAGGGCAGGGCAACTGGAGTGGATGATGCTGTGCAATTAGGCCTCCGATATACGAACCCGCACAAGTGAAAGTTTCTTGAGAAATGGGAGTCGGAGGTTTAGTACCAGATTGTCTGGTAGGTAGCACAACACAAAGGTGGCGGTGTGGAGAGAGGAGGAAAACCGCAAGATGGACATCGGTGCTGAGGGCATAGGTAGATGACGTTCGGTATCTGGTAGGTGATTTCCAGGGGAATAGTAGAACTCAAGCAGCTGTAGTTCTGTGAATTGTGGGATTTCAGCCAAAGGCCCACCGTGCAGGCATGGTATGCTTGCTCGAGTAGCATGACGGGATGCAGAGGCTTTGAACGGAGCCCTGGTGGGAGGAGATGATGGCTCGGGATTTCAAAATCATTGAAGAGAGATAGCTAACGACAATCGAGATTAAGGGGCACGGTACCATAGAGGGCACCACCGAATTGAGAGGACTTGGGTGCGGCAGCAATCCTTGGTGGGGAGAAGCGAGATGATCTCCCCAAGGCCAGGCGTCAAGAGATCCTCGATGCGGTCCACCCGAGATTCTACGGGTTCCTGGGATCCGGTGGGGGTGGGGTCGCCGCTTCTCCCCGCGATGCCGGGTGCGGGATCTACAACAGGCGTCGTCGTTGGCGTCAGCCTCATCTTCTTGGCGCTGGGATCAGCTGGCTCCATTTTCCTCGAGGGTGTCGCGTCGCGCTCACGGATTTGAGCAGAGTAAAATGATGAGCCTAGTTGTAGTGTGAGTGAAGAAGAAGGGGAGCTGAGGTTTTTCTGTAGTAGTGAGGAAGAAGGGGGGCTGGGGTTTTCTGTAGGAGTGAGGTGAGGAATTTGGGGTACAAGTGGAGCAAGCTGACGTGAGGTGGGTGGGACTGAGGAGGAAGAAGAGCACCCAGGTTTTTTTGGGGGCGGTGTGTTGGGTGTGGGTAGCGCCTCTCATTAAGTAAATATATGGGCTTTTGAATTGATTTTATTATTTACTAGGGTGGATGGGTTGTTCTCTCTTGGGCCCAGAGAAACAATTACTACTAGTAAAGTGGAGACACTCTACAACTACCAGAAAAAAAATTACTACTAGTACAGTGGATACACTACCACTACTGGCTCCTCCGGTCATCGAAACGTCTCCCTCTACTAAATGTCGTTTTACTTTTGTTCACCGACATGCGGGCCATGCAAGGGCCCAAATGCCATCCTCCAAATTAGAAGGCGTGTGCAAAGTGAGAGTCACCCAGTCAGTGGCCTTGGCGATGTGAGCCACCGTATCACAAAACCCCACCTCCCCGCTGAATCCCCTTCTCTCTCACCATCTTCAAGAAAGCCAAGACTCGCATATGCCACTGTTCTTCTCTCCCGATGAAGGGAAGGTAAGCGGATCCGTGATATTGGTATATATTCGTTCAGAGAAAAAAAAGAACTTTTGCAAAGCAATAACCGATCCTCACTCTCTTTTTTGTTTCATTGTCATTGCGATTGTGTTTTCCTTTCAGTGGTCTCCTAGTATTCGTCAGTTTCATGATGGACCAAGGAGAACGAGGCAAAGATCTGTCGTTATTGGAGCAGATGCGGGAGGCTGGTCCCCACGAGATAGAGAGCTCCAAGAAGATGGAGGCAGCCACCGAGCTGACCCCAGATACGCTCACGGCCACTAATGAGATGGTCAACGCCCTGTTTGAGGTTAAAGCCCCCTTGGCACTACAGAAGTAGTTTTCCCCCTTCGAGGATGTCCCCCCCCCCCCCCAGCTGAGCTGCCCAAGGTGATTTTCTTCTTTGCCGATCTCATTTGTGGTTTTTTATCTAAGTATGTGGTGATGAATAAAGCAAAATTTTATTATCTTCAATGTTATACATAGTGGTCTAAATAACTTGTGTTTCTTATACTGGAAAGTAATTCAGAATTTGTTTTTTTTTCAATTAGAGCCTTGATGCAGACAATGATTGTGTGGTTGTATATGTCACTCGCTATGAGGCGGATGACCTAAATATACGCACTGGGAAAACAGAGTTCTTAGGCTGTTGGATCCTGGAAGCCATTTGCGCTTATACCGATATCGAGTTGTATTCCAGCCTCACTGTTGGCAGGCGTGTTGTCCAGGGTGTACTGAAGCACAAGAAGTTCAAAGCTACTCCTTCGTTTGTGAGGCATACTGTTATTGTCAAGCTTACGCAGGAAGATGACGTGGCATGCCTCCACAAACAAGTTTATGAGTGGCAAGGCCACAAGGTTATCTTCATGAAGGCTCACAGGATTGAGCTGCTACCGGACGTCCTCGATGATGTTCATGGCAAGGTTTGTCTTGTGTCTAGCCCAAATTAGATCGAGGCATGAAATAGTTGCCCCAGCTAGTGTTTAATACTAGTTTGGATAGTGTCTACTTATCCGAACCTTGCCTATTATCAAGCCCTCTGTGGCTAGTACTCTGTTTGAATCCGCCTATGGGAACTGCTGCTACTTTTGTGTGCCCGTGAATCATGTGAGAACCATCGTAATTGTTGCTGAAACAGATGCGTCCTCACTAGTTTTTTCATGAATATGGCATGGTAAGACATAAGTTGTCATGGTTTATCATACGAGCAGTGTGTGTTTGATGAACTAGAGTAATCGTTTGAGAAATGTGTGCCGACGTATACATAAGTACTTGTAAACATTGTTGGTGCTACCCCGCTTGTAAGAAGTTGCACAAAACACGGCACATTGGCTCAGCTCGCTCCAATACAAGGCTATCGACCAGCTAACAATCAATAATCTGGTGTCTGACATATAAGCAACTACGTATACAGTGGTTCATGCAGTTAACTGAGGCCACAATGTAAATTCCAAACGTTCACACGCTCCAGCGTTCATGTGGAACACTCACAATAAACTCGGCTTCATAAAAACTTGAAAAGCATAAGTTAAGCAATTTTATACATCTCAATGATTCATAGAACATAACAAACATATACTAGTTCACAGCAAAAGACAAAGTTCTGAGAAGGTTTACAAATCAGGAAAAAACAAGCAAAGGGCCTCCCAGCAGGCTTAAATTTCCTGGAGTTCACTCTGCTTTTTTCTTGTTGCCACCATCCAGGATTAGGTTCTCTCATTCCAGAATAACCAATTATAATTGTGTTCTCAGCTGGAATGCCGAACTGAACCATGTAGTGTACTGACCAGCTGAAATTCTTGTGCATTCCACTAAATTTAAGCGCCGCTATTTGCAGAGATAAGCAGACCACAATGCCTCTTGTCCGCAAACCTGTCCAAAAACCTCCGTGCAGTCGTGCCAGCTAGTCCTCGGTCCATGGATGAACTGGAAGAAAGTGCATTCCAGACTAGGATGCAGTTGTTTTCGCTCGTCCCTGCACTGCAATTAGGAAGTAAAATGTACGAATCAACTTCTTTTAGATTGCATTGGTCATTCTACCTAGTTAGAACCAATGTAGGAATACCTGGAACACTTGTGGTTAGAGGACGACAGCTAGGAATAGCCATCTCATTTTGTGTAGTTTTATTAAAACTGAGGTGTGTACTTTTGATTGCGCAGATAGAAACAATATGTAGACAGACATCCCTGTTTGCACAAATACGAAATACGGTTATTTAAACAGTGACAGATATTTGCAATGGCGTATGATTAACAGCACCATCTATTTTCCGTTATGATTGGCACTAGATTGACAGTATGAAAGTGCCCTTAAGTAAGTAGCATCACATCACATCAACACTGCCACTAGATTAACATGCAGAACAATAGCATCAAGATATCTTGTCATGAGAGTAGCACATGGTCGATAAATGTGCAATCAAATTTGTCTTGATTCCAGGATGAAGCAATGTTAGCGGTGTGAGATTTAAGTGTAACTGCAAAAACACAATTCATGGGAAATAAATCAAGATGGAAGCACTTCATAAAATGGTGGTGGCATTGCTTCAATTTATCGACAACACTAGACCATTACTTATAGTGACATTAGGTGGCATTGCTTAATTCTTCATGTGATTTTACATTAATGGTAGTGTCGGTGTCAAAACCGTCGGATCTCGGGTAGGGGGTCCCGAACTGTGCGTCTAGGCGGATGGTAACAGGAGACAAGGGACACGATGTTTTTACCCAGGTTCGGGCCCTCTCGATGGAGGTAAAATCCTACTCCGCTTGATTAATATTGATGATATGGGTAGTACAATCAGAGATCTACCACGAGATCGTAGAGGCTAAACCCTAGAAGCTAGCCTATGGTATGATTGTTGTTTGTCCTCTGGGACTAAACCCTTCGGTTTATATAGACACCGGAGAGGGCTAGGGTTACACAGAGTCGGTTACAATGGGAGGAGATCTACATATCCGTATTGCCAAGCTTGCCTTCCACGCCAAGGAAAGTCCCATCCGGACACGGGACGAAGTCTTCAATCTTGTATCTTCGTAGTCCAGAGTCCGCCAAAGGTCATAGTCCGCCATCCGGACACCCCTAATCCAGACTCCTCAAGAGCCCCCGAACCGGGCTTCAATGACGAGAGTCCGCGTGGCTGTTGTCTTCGGCATTGCAAGGCGGGTTCCTCCTCCGAATACTTCATAGAAGATTTTGAACACAAGGATAGTGTCCGCTCGCAAAATAATTTCCACATACCACCGTAGAGAATAATATTTACACAAATCCAATCTGTTGGACGTATTCATGCGTGTCATCACACCACGGCCAAGCCTTTATTCGAATTGTTTTTACTGTCCCACCTCAGCGCACTTAGCGAGGCGGTTTCCTTGGCACGTCTTGTTGAGGCAGAGATCGTGTCCCCTTATTCCAGGATTCTCATCAATATGGACGTGGGTAACCCAACCGTGCCATTAATTTACGGCGCTTGGGAGATAAGCGAGTTTTACCAGGCTGGTGGGGGCACATAGTTTCGTCCGCCCATATAAGGGGATAAGGATCCACCTTTTCCATCTACGCCTTCTCCCTCCTTTGCTTATCCATTTCCGCGCACTCGAGATCCAACGCCCAAGTCCGCACACCCCACCTCAACCTTCTCCAGTCATGTCCGGAGCGGGAGGCAAGTGGATGGTCTCCTCCGTCACGGAGGGACACATCAAGAAGTTGAGGGAGGCCGGATACTTGTCTAACGACATCACGCACTGGCTCCCAGACAAGGGGCAGCTCATCCCCACCCCCAGGCCGCATGAGAGGGTGGTGTTCCTCACCCACTTCCTCTGCGGACTAGGTTTTCCACTTCACCCATTTGTCCGGGGGCTCATGTTCTACTACAGCCTGGATTTCCACGATCTGGCCCCGAACTTCGTCCTCAACATCTCGGCGTTTATCATCGTGTGCGAGGCTTTCCTCCGCATCAAGCCACACTTCGGCTTATGGCTGATGACCTTGAATGTCAAGCCGAAGGTAGTGGGCGGCCAACAAGCGGAGTGCGGAGGCGCCATGGTGGGCAAGATGCCCAACATTACATGCCTCGAGGGCTCCTTCGTGGAGACCATAAAGGGGTGGCAATCGGGGTGGTTCTGCATCACCGAGCCGCGTGACCCTAAATGGGCAGCGGCCCCAGAATTCCGATCTGGCTTCCCTACAAGGCTCACCTCCTGGAAAGAGACGGGCCTGTCGTGAGGTAATTCGGAAGAGCGGACCGGACTCCAATCCTGCGTCCAAGACCTGGTGAACAAAGAGGTTAAACTCGTCAACATAGTCCAGGTCATGATCATCCGCCGGATCCTCCCGTGTCAAGACGGGCCTTTAACTTATAGGAGTTCAACCCGGCCTAGCACCAAACTCTGACCAGACTCTTTGACACAACGCTCGAGGATGCCTGGAAGGTGCTATTCAAGGGCGCCGAGGTTCCCCCTCCCATCACCGAGGATCGCGGATTCCGCGCGAAATGACAAGCCAGCGTAGTAAGCTTATTTTACCCTTTACAGGATACTTGTTTTTCATAGTTTAACTCTATGCGGGATCTAAGCTCCCGTTCCTTTTACAGGAATGGTAGAAGAAGACCGGGCAGATCGACTGTCCGGCTCCTTTGCCCGAGGATCTAGCAGACGCCCACTTGACGGGGCTGCTGGTCCCGGCACCTTACGTGGTGCCGGAGAAGAAGGCCAAGAAGCAGGCCACGGGAACTCGAAAGAGTTCCCGGCGCCAGGTGGTGTCGGACTCATCGTCCGATGACTCCGAGGCAGACTCCTCCCGTGAAGACGAGGAGGAGGAAAGAGAGGTATCTCCCACAGCGGGGGGAGAGAAGAAAAGGAAGGCCGCCCCAACTGGGGGGGCCGGAGGGTCCAAGAAGGGAAGGACCCTTCCTCCAGACTACTCCACCAACGCCGACGACGGCGAAGAGGAGCGGCCATCCAGGGCCAAGCCCCTGGCGAAATTGTAAGTTTCCGGATACCAGAATAACTCATGGCATTCCTTTGTTGCACAGTACCTTCTGACATCGGATATAATCATAATCATGCGATCCGCCCAAGGCGGGCTCGGCAACTTCGTCGAAGCGGTTCCCTGGTTCGTCGGATGTGAACAGCACTTCACTTCCGCCTCCTCTCCTCGCGCGGATGACACCGAGGTGGCGTCCCAAAAGGGCCAAGCCAGAGGAGGTGGTCTCGAGGCGCCCGCAAGGCGACCTCCGGACTCGGCGAAAAGGGGATAAAACCCCAAAGGGCTCTAAGTCCGGCCCTAGGACGGACACCGCACCGGAACCTTCAACGGTTCCGGCATCCGGCAGGCGACCCCCTACTAAGAACGGCAAGCCTATGACGCCGGCGACCTCCGTCCAACCGGAGGCACCGGATAATCTGCTGGGGGTGCTTAACGGCGCCTCCATCGACGAGGAGCACCGCACTATTATGAGTGCGGTGATCCAGAAGGTTCAGTCCGCCAAGAGCAGGCCGATCAAGCTCGTGCCAACCTTCTAACAGGCTTTGAGGTATGTACTTAAGATATGTAAAATATTACCGCATAGACGGTAGCCACGATGCTCGGTTTGGTGTTCGGGAAGAAAAGCCGAACCGAGGATCAAAAAGATATACGCAGGAGTCTAACATAAGTATGTCAATATGGGAATGCAGGTTGTCTTTCTTGACCTCTGCCGCCTTGACCGCGGAGGTTAATGCATTGAAGCGAGCCTCGGCGGTCCGAGGACGAGCCTGCCCTTGCCAAGAAGCAGCTCGAGGACACGGAAGGTAAGTAATACCTTATGTAAGTATATATAAAAAAAGATGTGGTTGCAAAAAATGACAGGATCAACGTGGGTATGCAGGGGCCACGAACGAGGTGGCGACCCTGAAGGAAGCGTTGTCCAAGGACGAAAATAATGCGGCCGTGGAGCGCACCGAGCGAGAGAAGCAGGAGGCGCGGCTGGCGGTGGTGCAGCAAGAGCTCCAGGCTCTCGTGGAAAAACACGAGAGTTTGGAGCGTGACTCAAAGACTCGAGAGTCCGAGCTCGCCTCGGCGCTTGGGAGCGCAAAATCTGCCAAAGCCGAAGCCCAAAAAGCCCTCCAGGAAATTGAGGCGATGAAGAAGATAGCGGCGGGTAAGGAATTCTTTATGCAAAGCAAGCACGCGAAAGTGAATTACTTGTTACTTACCCAAGTCCGAAGCTCTCCAGGAAGCGTCCTGAAGGGTGCCCGCTGTATAGAGGATGAGTGCTCCAAAGATGTAATTTTTGAGTAAACTCGCATTTGTAATCCTGTACGCTGAAAACTTGTTTTATATGCGCTAAGCAACACTTTTGAATTTAAAATATTACCTTCTGTGCGGTCGTTTATCAAAATTGAGAGATGGCGAGTCGATGGCTTCATCCCCCATGCCGCTGAAAGTCTTTGGGGTGTTCGGGATAAACTTGAGCTCTTTTTCCCATTATTGGGTCCTTCGAGGAGACGCTCAACACAACGAACAAGGCAATCGGACTATAATGCTTGAACACTCTCACTTAGCCATAGAATTCTATAATTTTAAATTTCAGCGAAGCCCCTAGTATTCGGAAGACCGAGTTCGGGGCGCTATCCACGCCTAGGCCGGACAAAGCCGACTCCTCGCTCTAAGCGGCATAAGTCTTTTAGGGACTCGAAGACCTCTCGAACAGCGACCAGCTCTCGCCCTATCATGACGGTCAGTTTTAGCTTTCTCCATCGAGGTGCTTAGCAGCTCAGCAAGGGCACAATCGCAGTGGTTCTCCTAGTGCTACCTTAGCCGATATAACGGAACGTAAGGCACCAAAACATGGGAGCCGGGCAAACCCAACTATTGACCCAAGACATGATTCGAGCCGATGCATATAATGCTATAAGTTCGGGAGCCGCACTCATGAGAGTGTTCGGACTTCTCACACCATATTCAGGTACGCAAGCCCACAGTGTATTGGCCTTACCAAAGTGTACGGTTGCATTATGTCATAACTGAACATATTGTTATATAAAAAAAGGTGATGCAATAATAGACAAAAGCTATGCATTGTTTATTGGAAAAGTCTGCGGTAAAAGCAGAACGACACAAATAGTGCGATAAGCAAGAGATGGGACTATTTAACATGTCCCCCCTCCAGGGGCGAGCTGCGGGATGATATGTGAAACAAGCATACTGCTCGTTATAGAGACCACTGGACACTCGGCGTAGCTTTACGCCTCCCCGGCTGTTGCATCATGTGTTAAGCAATTATCTTTACGGACAGCCTTCCGGAAAGTGGAGTCCACGAAGTAAGAAAAAAGAATGACAAAATCTAGAGCCCCTTGTGCGGTTGAGCCACATTTTGGGCGTGCTGTGGTCGTGCCCCTCCCCCTATGCCCATGGTATTTCCAGAGTGTAGTTATGTACGCGTAGTACTGGTTTCGCAATTTCGCGAGGGCTGGGGTTGGGGCCGCATTACTACGCGTGCTCGGAACATGCCGGGCGGTCTTGTTGTAGGTTACTCCGGGCACGTGTCCGGACGTTTAATGGCCGGACTGGAGAATTGCCCTGACAGGCTGCTTTGTACTTCCGCCGCGAGGGCCGCCGTATGCTCCTCCGTCCGGAGAGAGCGTTCGGTGTTTCCATTGACCGTAATGACTCCTCGAGGGCCTGGCATCTTGAGCTTGAGGTATGCGATCTTGGCACCGCATTGAACTTTACCAAATGCGGTTCGTCCGAGCAAAGGCGTGATAGCCAACGAACGGGACTATGTCGAAGATTAAGTCCTCGCTTCAGAAATTATCCGGGGATCCGATGACCACCTCAAGTGTAACTGAGCCTGTACAGTTGGCCTCTACACCTAGAATGACGCCTTTAAAGGTCATCTTTGTGGGTTTAATCCTTGAGGGATCTATGCCCATTTTTCGCACTATGTCCTGATAAAGCAGGTTCGGGCTGCTACCGCCGTCCATAAGGACTCTAGTGAGGTGAAATCCATCAATGACTGGGTCTAAAACAAATGCGGCGAATCCTCCATGGCGGATGCTAGTAGGGTGGTCCCTTCGATCAAAAGTGATCGGGCAGGAGGACCATGGGTTGAACTTTGGGGCGACTGGCTCCAACGCATATACGTCCCTGAGTGCACGCTTCCGCTCCCTTTTAGGTATGTGGGTTGCGTATATCATGTTCACCGTCCGCACTTGTGCGGGAAACCTTCTATCCCCTATTGTTCGTGCCGGGCTCCTCCTCGTCATCGCTATGCAGCCCCTTGTCATTGTTTTCGGCGTTTAACTTGCCTGCCTGCTTGAACACCCAACAATCCCTGTTGGTGTGGTTGGCTGGTTTTTCAGGGGTGCCGTGTATCTGGCACGAGCGATCGAGTATTCGGTCCAAATTGGACGGGCCCGGAGTATTTCTTTTGAATGGCTTTTTCCGCTGACCGGGTTTAGAGCCTCTGAATCCGGCATTAACTGCCGTATCCTCAGCATTATCGCCGTTAATGCGGCGCTTTTGCTTGTTGCGACGCGACCTGCCCATGCTGTCCTTGGTATCCGAATTACCAGGGATCTTGGTCATGTTATTACTACGAGCTAGCCAGCTGTCTTCTCCCACGCAAAAGCGGGTCATGAGTGTCGTGAGGGCTGCCATGGATTTCGAATTTTCCTGTCCTAGGTGCCGGGCAAGCCACTCATCACGGATGTTATGCTTGAAGGCTGCAAGGGCCTCTGCGCCCGGACAGTCGACTATTTGATTTTTCTTCGTTAGGAACCGTGTCCAGAATTGCCTGGCCGATTCCTCTGGCTGCTGAATTATGTGGCTTAGGTCATCGGTGTCTGGTGGTCGCACATAGGTGTCGTGGAAGTTGTCGACGAATGCGGCTTCCGTGTCCTCCCAACAACCAATTGATTCTGCCGGGCAAGCTGTTAAGCCAATGCCGAGCTGGTCCTTTAAGCTTGAGTGGGAGGTATTTGATGGCGTGTAGATCATCACCGCGGGCCATGTGGATATTAAGGAGATAGTCCTCGATCCATACCGCAGGGTCTGTTGTGCCATTGTATGATTTGAAGTTTACGGGTTTGAAACCCTCGGGGATTTGATGATCCATTACTTCATCTGTGAAGCATAGTGGGTGTGCGGCACCTCTGTATTGGGCTATATCACGATGTAGCTCAAATGAGCTTTGTCTGTTGTGTTCGGCCCGGCCGGATTTACCATATCCGGCATGACGGTTATCGTCACGTGTCGTGGGGCGCCCACACGATCCATAGATCGATCTTGTTTGCCTTGCCCTGTCCTGCAATATATCTCGCAGGTTCCGCGATTTCCCGTGCCTTGGTATTCTTTGAGCGACGCCGGGTGTGGCTTGAGTGGAGGGCCGAGAGGCCTCTGTCGCGACCACGAGGTGGCCGGTCGGCCGTATCATGCGCTGGTGATGTAGGTCTAGGTGCTTCCTCCTCTAATCGAGGTAGCAGCCTGCATTTTGGGTAGCTCTTGGAGGGGCGTTCGAGTTCGTACTCTTCGGCCGCAAGGACATCAGTCCATCTGTCGGCTAGCAAGTCTTGGTCAGCTCTAAGTTGTTGCTATTTTTTCTTGAGGCTGCTCGCCGTGGCCATAAGCCTGTGTTTGAAACGCTCTTGTTCGACGAGATCCTCAGGCACGACAAATTCGTCATCGTCGAGGCTTGCCTCGTCTTCGGAGGGAGGCATGTAATTATCGTCCTCTATCTCTCTGTCTGCCGCTCTCTCATGAGGGCTGGCTTCTCCATCCTCCTGTGCTGAATCCTGCTGGAGGGGGTTGTCTTCGGCACTGTCCGGGGTGTTATTGTCTCCGGTGCCAGAATCGCCATTTTTGCTCTCGCGGGATTTAGAGCGGCGCCGTTGACGCCGGCGCTTAGGCTGTTTCTTGGAGGGGTCATCCACCGTTGTTCCATCGGCGTTCCCTTCTTTTGGGGTGTCCACCATGTATATGTCATATGACGAGGTTCTTGTTCGTCTCCTGCATCATCGTCCATACCGTCGATGTCTTCAGAGTCGAAGTCGAGCATGTCGGTTAAATCATCGACAGTGGCTACGAAGTGGGTGGTGGGTGGGGTTTGAACTTCTTCGTCGTCCGCATCCCAACCTTGCCGACCATAGTCCGGCCAGGGCTCTCCTGATAAAGAGAGAGACTTTAGTGAATTCAGAATGTAGCCAAAGGGGGGGTGCTGAAAGATGTCCGCGGCGGTGAACCCCATGATTGGCGCCCAATCGGATTCGATTGGCAGGGGCGCGGAAGGTTCGGAGTCCAGAGAGGAGTCTGGCATCTTGGAGTCACGAGCTTCGCAAAGGATAGGTATGATGTTCGGCTCGATCGCCGTAGAGATTGCAGCCCTCGAGGCGGTGTCTAGCCATCCGTCCTCGATTGGCGCAGTCGGCTCCGAGCTAAGGGTCGGAGCGGACAATGGTGCGGCCTCCAGGACACTGTTCGGCGGCACAGCTAGATCATGCCCATCGTGACAGTGCGGCGCGCTTGGCTGTGGCTCGAACCCGTCGAAGATCAAATCTCCGTGGACGTCGGTCGTTTAGTTCAAACTTCCAAATCTGACCTGATGGCTAGGGGCGTAGCTTTCAATCTACTCCAGATGGCCAAGCGAATTGGCCCGCAGTGCAAAGCCGCCGAATACGAAGATCTGTCCAGGGAGAAAAGTCTCACCCTGGACCGCATCGTTGTTGATGATCGAAGGAGCCATCGGGCCTAAAGGTGACGACACAGAGGAACTCTCAGTGAAAGCACCAACGTCGGTGTCAAAACCGGCGGATCTCGAGTAGGGGGTCCCGAACTGTGCGTCTAGGCGGATGGTAACAGGAGACAAGGGACACGATGTTTTTACCCAGGTTCGGGCCCTCTCGATGGAGGTAAAACCCTACTCCTGCTTGATTAATATTGATGATATGGGTAGTACAATCGTAGATCTACCACGAGATCAGAGAGGCTAAACCCTAGAAGCTAGCCTATGGTATGATTGTTGTTTGTCCTACGGACTAAAACCCTTCGGTGTATATAGACACCGGAGAGGGCTAGGGTTACAGTCGGTTACAATGGGAGGAGATCTACATATCCGTATTGCCAAGCTTGCCTTCACGCCAAGGAAAGTCCCATCCGGACACGGGACGAAGTCTTCAATCTTGTACCTTCATAGTCCAGGAGTCCGGCCAAAGGTCATAGTCCGGCCATCCGGACACCCCCTAATCCAGGACTCCCTCAGGTAGCGATATGGGTGTACGGATAGGAGGGGCATAAAGTGGTGAGGCAGATGTGGTTGCTGAGAGCGGAAAACACTCAGGCAGCATGTCAACATTTGTCCCATTTTTTATCTCTCGGCGACATTTTGCTATTTGAGCACAGGAAATCTAGACCTGCTCATTCTCATTTGCGTTTTCCCCCCACACCCGTCCCTTTCTTTCCTTTTTCAACAAAGAGACAGGTCCACTTCCTCGCACCCTTCGCCATCCACCATGCTTTCTTCGCCTTTTCAACCAATAGACCGGTTGGGTATCCAGTATCTACTACTTTCCTCCGTTTCCTCTTAGAACCAAGTCCTAGATTCATGCTACAGCTTTCCCAGTTTCTTCCCTGTTTGAACCAACTCTTAGATTCGACTGTATGAACTAGCTTTACATCTAATAATAGTAAAAGTATGGGTGGCTTTGGAACAGCCGACGAAAGTAGAAAAAGATCCACACGCAGCCACGTGGGAGGCTGGGGCGATGAGAGCAAGGCAGGTTTCGAAGGAATATATACCTGAGGGTCGTCGGCATGTGGCAAAGACAGTGTCGGGAGTCCGCATCTTGGCCACAATACCGCGGGGAGGAAGAAGGGGTCGGAGGCCCTCCCGAGCCGGCGCGGTCGCCGATCGGGACGCGCGGGCAGCCGTTGGTCTCCTCCCTCGCCGCTGACGACAGCATGAACGATGCACCTACACCCCTGCCTCGGTCGAGGTTGTCCGGCCGGATTTGTGACTAGCCGTGAGCAGAGAGAGAGTGTGGCCACCTATATGTTGCTTAAATCTGGAGAGCATGAGAGAGTGAAAGAGAGGAACCCTAGTAAAGCAAGCGCTAAGGCTCCTGCTTATATATATAGTGGAGTGATTTTGTTGTACCAGTTTCAAAAAAATGTGCTCCTACGTGTACCCGCGAGTGGGTGCGAGAGAACTAGTGCGTGCGTGCACCTCTTCTTTTCGTGAGAGTACAATATACTATGCCCAAAGAATGTTCGCCACAAGAGTAATAGTATAAGTGTGCGACGTGTGAGCTAAAATAAAAGGTGCATGATGTCTTTTGTTTATTAGAAATTCTGAGGGTAGGGTGTGAAGAGCACATATGTGTGACGCGTCTACTGCAGATGAGCGGTGGGTGTGAGAGGACTCGGGAGATTTGTGACTCATGAGGGTGCGTGTGTGCGTGAGAGAGAGGGGCCACATATCAATGCAATGCATGTGTCCGTAAATCATTATCCGACAAAACGTTCGCCACAAGCCGTTTCCTGACGAATGCCGTAAGAACCGTTAGATCGGCATCCGACGGTGTCAGTTTTGCCATGTCATTTAACAGAGCAGCCACTCCTCCTACACACAAATCTTCCACGTGAGTGTTAGCAAGTTTCATATGCTCCTCCCTCCGTTCCAAAATGCGGTCCATATAGCTTTATTGAAAATTCGAACCTCGCAAACTTTTACCGAGTTTTCGTGTACCAAAATGCACATATAGAATACCCAGTATATATCATTTCATTCAACTTTGAGAGGTAACTATAGAGATGGAAGAGGAGTCTACAAAGAAAGACCGCCGTATCACCTGCAGCAATTTCAACCATCCTTTGGTGTGGAGGAATATCATAGGAACTCTATATGATATGATTTTTATAGGATTTTTTCCTTTAGAGCCAATTGGTTCATAGGAATAGATACATATACTCCACATTTCAAAGGAAATAAACATGATATCATTTTTATAGCTTTAGAGCCACTTGGTTCATATGAATGGATTCCTATACTCCAATAATTTCAAAGGAAAATAAACATTAGCGTATATTCAATAGAAAAGTTCCTATGATGTGAACCAAATGACATCTCTTTTTTAATCCCTCCTCATAGGAATTGAGATACATGTCAACTCTAGATTCAATAGAGAAGTTCCTATGATGTGAACCAAATGACATCTCTTTTCCAATCCCTACTCATGGGAATTGAGATACATGTCATCTCTTTCCCTACAACTTCCATGTATACATCTTCTATCCTAAATAGCTAGTACAACCCACTAGTAGCTTTTTTCCTAGACATGCAACTATGGCACAAGAACACGTCATGCATGCAAGTCATAAATCACATTGTTTTTCTACTCTATGCATGCAAGCACCACATCATCAATTCATGCATGTTACTCATAAGTTATTTCTTGCATTAAATTTTGCATTGACAATGTATGTGCTGGTCACGTGCACACATATGTAGTTCAAATTCACATTTTTGTTATAAATGCCATTCTTTTAACTGCAATTCATTTTTTTCTCTTTGTGCTCCCTCCATCTAGGTGTGTAAGTCTTCTTCCAAAAACCAAATAATCCCAAAACACTTTGGCACGGTACATTAACTCCCTCCTCGTTTCTTGTTTCGTGACTTATCAACCAATAAGAGATGTGGGCCGTGCATGATTTCCCAAAACACAAGAACTTCTCCTTTGTTCTAGAATCCTCCGTATCATAATTGCCCAAACTTTTTTTTCTAAATGAATTACCATTATTTGTTTTTTACTTTATGCCTTATAATGGAAAATCCCATGAATCTTAACCTTTTTATAAAAGTAATTGATTTTGAATGAGATTAACTATAAGAACTAAACGAACATCTGCATCATGCATATATGACTCAAAGCTTTACATGCTATAGTGTGTATTTATTCGTAATTTGGTTTCCAAATCTCATGCGTTCAATGCATGTACCTTACTAGTTTTGAGTAGAGTAGCTAATTTCACACGACCGCGTGTATAACAAAATGCAGGGCCCATGCATCATTGCCTTTCGGTTGAACCTACGTCCACAAGTTTTTGTACGTATATCTCCACTGGTCCCCGAACCCAAAATGCTTCCTCGTTCCCGTAAAACCAAGCGGCCCACACATATTAAGGCGTCGACTCGAACTCAACCCCTCTCCCGTTTACTACGACGTGGCCCGCACGCCGTAGTACTCCTACAAACCCTACCGCCGCATGCATCATCGGTTTTCTTCAAGAGGAAGAGGGAGAAGCGGATTTGTAGTGGAGGCGCTTTCAGAAAAAAAGGATTTGTAGTGGAGGCCCCTACCCTAGGGTGCCCTAGGTAGCTGCCGCACGCATCATTGGTTTTCTCTTTTCTTTATGCTCTTGCGTCCTAGAGTGAAATGGTGGTTGCTTTGTCCGTCCAGCTTAATGCGAGAAAGGTGGGGCTTTGTGATTTGACCCCCCCATCGCTCATTTACTACTACTGCGGCGCTACGACCGGGGTGCCTCCAAGTCTAACCGCTGCTCTGAACTGTAATTTGGTGCATCGCCCGTGGAACAAGACGGTGTATGAGCCACATGTCGGCCAAAGGGGTCCTGTTAACTGTGTCACCATTTCGTGTGCGGACTGACCCTGCTTGAGTTGCTACGCCAACACGACAGGAGCAGCCTACCACTTGGTTTTGCTCCTCGGTGCATCCCGACTATATTGATCTAAAAAGATACATACTGTACTACCCTCTCCGTCTCGGTTTATAGTTCTCTCGGTTTCTCCTCCTTCTTAGTCACGGTGCACAACCTAAGATGACTTATTCACCTAGACGGAGGGAGTACTGTTCATCACATATATAGCCAGTTAAATTCCCAACCTAGAACGACGTGCATGCCCTGCAGACCGATACGGAGGAAGTAGTAAAAATAATGGTTGCTTCGTCCGTCTGGGAAGGTGCGGCATTGTGATTTGACGTCTCATTGCTCATTACTACTATTGGGGCGGTACGACTGGGGTGCGTCCCCCTGCTGTTCTGCACTGTTAGTTGGTGCATGACACGTCGCCCCGGTTGCTATATGTCCCACATGTCGGCGAGAGGAAGTAAAGAATTTATGAAAGCGAGCATCGACGAAGGAGTACAAGACACGGCTTGGTTTTTGCTGCTTTGCGCGATCCATCGATACAAACCCGGACTAAAAAATGTGAGGGCGGGTCTTTTCCCACGCGGCAGGCAGGGGAATTTGGCATAGTCTGTTCGAGGCAACGAGGCAGGAAGGGAAACAAGCAAATAAAGGTTGAGAGACTTAGTTTTGGGAAAATCTGATTTTACGGAGCATTACCCGAGATGGAGGTAGTATACTACTTACTACTCCCTCCTTTCCGGTTTATAGGGCTCGTCTAAAAAAATTCGTTTTTCCGTTGTATAAGTCTCAATTCTACTAGTAGTAGTAGTACCATCACATGTTGGATTTCAAGGGGCGTTAAATCACCCGATGCAAGCATTGTCAAGAGAAAACCCACCAATGCATGTAGAAGTTCATGGAAATTTAGTGGTCATGCATGCATTCATTCTAATTAATGCCTCGGTAAACATAACTTCTTGAGAAAAACAAGCGTACATTACTTGTGCAAACTACGAAATTAATTCCACCACTCACCATCTACCTTGGTTGGAGAGATTTTGAAATTGAGCCATAAACTGGAAAGGAGGGAGTAGTAACATAGTCTAGGGTAGCTTGTTGCACCACTGAGTCCAAGGAAATTGTTGTAGTAGTACTACTCCTATATACTACTCCAAGGAAATTGAGCCATAAACTGGAAAGGAGGGAGTACTACTAAAGGACATATATTCCAAACAATATGATAATCTCTCTAACCAAGGTAGGGACGAGGAGTAAACGGAGGGAGTAGTAAAATTTTCTCCTCGTCCTGCGAGCCACCGCGCGCGTGGGCGAGGGTGCAGGCGTAAGGCTTAGTACTACTACCCCCATCCTGGTTTATAGGTCAGCTTTGTAGTTCATGCCAAATTTTTACCAAATATTTAGCTAACAAAATGTTAATGCATGTCAACAAAAATTATATCGTTGGATTCGTATTTCAACATAGTTTTCAATGATATATTTTTTGGTAACATTCACAAACGTTTTGTTAGTTCAATCTATAGTCAAAATTTGACACAATATACAATGGGGACCAATAAACCAATATACAATGAGTAGTAGTAAACAAGCTTCACCTCGTCCTGCGAGCCACCACCCGTGGGCAGGAGGCAGGCGTAGTAAGCAAGCTTCTCCTCGTTCTGCGAGTTGACGGGACACATCAAAAGTAATACGTACAGAGCATCTCGAGTGTATAGAACCTTTCCTCTAAGGTAGGCCCCACATGGTTTGCCTCTTTTTTAACATAACGCGTCAAGTCGCAATTTGTTTGTTCACTCGTTGTAGACGATCCTCCATCAAGTGGACAACCGGTACATGTGTCAAATTACCACGTGGGCTACCTTTTCGTACAAAAAAAGAGCTCCACCGTGTACCCGCGCGGGTGTGGTCGGGAAAGAGATGGGAGTACGTGCGCCGTGCGTGCACCTCGTCTCTTCGTGCACATCCCCCACCTACGTGGGTGTGAGAGAGAGAGATACAAACCTAAACATAATGCGCCGTCCATCCCCATGCCTCCGCCCAGTCCGACCACCAGTCACCACCATGCCCCACTCCTCCTCACCTTAGAGCATCTCCAATGTATGGAGGCAGTGCAGCCTCTAAGCTGGGCCCCACATTAGTGCCTCTAAGCATGAATGAAAGTTCTGTAGTGTATAAAGATTTTAACATGCCTCCACGGTTGAGCCCACCATAAGCCTACAACAAATAAAAAATCCAAGTTACAACTTCTCATCCGCGTGCATGCAGGTCTCTTACCGCCTCTCTTCTTTTCTTCCATTTTTTTATTCACTTGGAGGCTGCCTCTAGTGTTGGCGGCGACGCTAAGCATAGAGGCAGACAAACTAAATCGTGCAGTGTATAGAGGCAGACTAGAAATCCTTAGAGGTGGCCTTAGAGGCGCAAAAACATCACATTGTGGATGCCTTATCTCTCATCTTTCTCGAGACTAGTGATAACCACAAGTATAGTGGATCGCAACACTTTTCGAGGGCAAAGTATTCAACCCAAATTTATATATTCGACACAAGGGGAGCCAAAGAATATTCTCAAGTATTAGCAGTTGAGTTGTCAATTCAACCACACCTGGATAACTTAGTATCTGCAGCAAAGTATTTAGTAGCAAAGTAGTATGATAGTAGTGATAACGATAGCAAAAGTAATATTTTTCAGTTTTGTACTGATTGTAACAGTAGCAGTGGAAAAGTAAATAAGCGAAGAACAATATGTGAAAAGCTCGTAGGCATTGGATAAGTGATGGAGAATTATGCCGGATGCGATTATTCATGCAACAGTTATAACATAGGGTGACACAGAACTAGCTCCGATTCATCAATGTAATGTAGGCATGTATTCCGAATATAGTCATACATGCTTATCGAAAAGAACTTGCATGACATCTTTTGACCCTCCCGTGGCAGCGGGGTCCTATTGGAAACTAAGGGATATTAAGCCTACTTTTATAGAGTACCGGACCAAAGCATTACCACATAGTGAATACATGAACTCATCAAACTACGGTCATCACCGGGAGTGGTCCCGATTATTGTCACTTCGGGGTTGCCGGATCATAACACATAGTAGGTGACTATAGACTTGCAAGATAGGATCAAGAACTCACATATATTCATGAAAACATAATAGGTTCAGATCTGAAATCATGGCACTCGGGCCCTAGTGACAAGCATTAAGCATAGCAAAGTCATAGCAACATCAATATCAGAACATAGTGGATACTAGGGATCAAACCCTAACAAAACTAACTCGATTACATGATAAATCTCATCCAACCCATCACCGTCCAGCAAGCCTACGATGGAATTACTCTCGCACGGCGGTGAGCGTCATGAAATTGGTGATGGAGGATGGTTGATGATGACGATAACAACGGATTCCCCTCTCCGGAGCACCGAACGGACTCCAGATCAGCCCTCCCGAGAGAGTTTAGGGCTTGGCGGCGGCTCCGTATCGTAAAATGCGATGAATCCTTCTCTCTGATTTTTTTCTCCCCGAACGTGAATATATAGAGTTGGAGTTGATGTCGGTGGAGCACCAGGGGGCCCACGAGGCGGGCGCGCCAGTGGGCGCCTCCACCCTCGTGGACAGGGTATGGGCCCCCTGGCCTTGATTCTTTCGCCAGTATTTCCAAAAATAATCTTCGTGAAGTTTCAGGTCATTCCGAGAACTTTTGTTTCTGCACAAAAATAACACCATGGAAATTCTGCTAAAAACAACGTTAGTCCGGGTTAGTTCCATTCAAATCATGCAAGTTAGAGTCCAAAACAAGGGCAAAAGTGTTTGGAAAAGTAGATACGTAGGAGACGTATCAACTCCCCCAAGCTTAAACCTTTCCTTGTCCTCAAGCAATTCAGTTGATAAACTGAAAGTGATAAAGAAAAACTTTTACAAACTCCGTTTGCTCTTGTTGTTGTAAATATGTAAATCCAGCATTCAAGTTTTCAAAGAAATATTATGAACTAACCATATTCACAATAACACTTAGGTCTCATGTTTACTCATATCAATGGCATAATCAACTAGCGAGCAATAATAATAAATCTCGGATGACAACACTTCCTCAAAACAATCATAATATGATATAACAAGATGGTATCTCGCTAGCCCTTTCTGAGACCGCAAAACATAAATGCAGAGCACCTTTAAAGATCAAGGACTTACTAAACATTATAATTCATGGTAAAAGAGATCCAGTCATAGTCATACCCAATATAAATTAATAGTAATGGATGCAAATGAAAGCAGTGCTCTCCAGCTGGTGCTTTTAATAAGAGGGTGATGACTCAACATAAAAGTAAATAGATAGGCCCTTCGCAGAGGGAAGCAGGGATTTGTAGAGGTGCCAGAGCTCGATTTTAAAGCAGAGATAAATAATATTTTGAGCGGCATACTTTCATTGTCAACATAACAACCGAGAGATGGCGATATCTTCCATGTTACACACAATAGGCGGTTCCCAAATAGAATGGTAAAGTTTATACTCCCCCTCCACCGACAAGCATCAATCCAGGGCTTGCTCGAAACAACGAGTGCCTCCAACTAACAAGAGTCCCGGGGGAGTTTTGTTTGCAATTATTTCGATTTGATTTGCATAAAGCATGGGATTGGGCATCCCGATGACCAGCCATTTTCTCGTGAGTGAGGAGCGGAGTCCACTCCTCTTGAGAATTACCCGCCTAGCATGGAAGATACTAACAACCCTAGTTGATACATGAGCTATTCGAGCATGCAAAACAGAATTTCATTTGAAGGTTTAGAGTTTGGCACATACAAATTTACTTGGAACGGCAGGTAGATACCGCATATAGGAAGGTATAGTGGACTCATATGGAATAACTTTGGGGTTTAAGGAATTGGATGCACAAGCAGTATTCCAGCTTAGTACAAGTGAAGGCTAGAAAAAAGAATGGGAAGCGACCAACTAGAGAGCGACAACAGTCATGAGCATGCATTAAAATTAATGAACATTGAGTGCAAGCATGAGTAGGATATAATCCATCACGAACATAAACATCATGAAGGCTATGTTGATTTGTTTCAACTACATGCGCGAACATGTGCCAAGTCAAGTCACTTGAATCATTCAAAGGAGTATACCACCCTATCATACCACATCACAACCATTTTAATAGCATGTTGGCACGCAAGGTAAACCATTATAAACTCCTAGCTAATTAAGCATGGCATAAGCAACTATAATCTCTAATTGTCATTGCAAACATGTTTATTCATAATAGGCTGAATCAGGAATGATGAACTAATCATATTTACAAAAACAAGAGAGGTCGAGTTCATACCAGCTTCTCTCATCTCAATCAGTTCATCATATATCGTCATTATTGCCTTTCACTTGCACGACCGAACGATGTGAATAATAATAATAATGCACGTGCATTGGACTAAGCTGGAATCTGCAGGCATTCAATAAATAGGAGAAGACAAGGCAATATGGGCTCTTGGTTAAATCAACAATAATGCATATAAGAGCCACTTCAACAATTTCATTATGGTCTTCTCCTATCGACCCCCAAAGAAAAGAAAACAAGTAAAACTATTTACATGGGAAAGCTCCCAACAAGCAAAAGAGGAACAAGAAATCTTTTTGGGTTTTCTTTTTAATTATTACTACTACAGCAAGAAAGTAAACTAGCTAAAAGCTACTACTATTTTTTTTTTGTTTTTTCTTAAGGTTTTTCAAACACACAAGAAGAAAGCATAAAAAGGAAAATAAACTAGCATGGATATTACAGTGAAAAAGTATGAGCACCGACAACTAGCATGAGTGTGTGAATATGAATGTAATGTTGGTGAGAAATACGTACTCCCCCAAGCTTAGGCTTTTGGCCTAAGTTGGTCTATTGCCACGGCTGGCCTGGCGGATATCCAAAGTTGTAGTTGGGGTCGTACTGAGAAGCAGCGACTATTGCATCGTGGGCTGCAGCTTTGAGGCGAGTTGTCTCAGCCCTCCTCTCGTACTCATCCGCCTCCCCCTGGTTATAACATATCTCCCCTTTGCCTGAAAGTCAAAGAAGGTAGGAGCAGGGAGAGCGACGTGATAGGTGCATCGTCTGTCAAAGATTAGTCGGTACTGAAGGAACTGATCGTTCCTCTCAACAAATTGATGACGAACCATAGCCTCATAATCTAAATAAACAGGAGGCAAATCATATCATACTCACGTATGGGTATACCAAGAAAATTAGCTAGACGGGTTGCATAAATTCCACCAAAGAAATCTCCATTAATTCTATTATTATGCAACAATGGCTCCCAAATTATAATGTTTATCTCCTAATACAAAGACTCCGAGAACACCGAGGTCGTGGACACACATGTGACATGCTTCATCCTTACCATTGATGCACCTACCTATGAAGAGATCAAAATAATGTATAGCAGGAAAATGAATGCTCCCTATGGTAGCTTGTGTTATATATCTAGACTCCCCCACAGTTATAATAGCAAGAAAATCTCTAAATTCAGATTTGCGAGGTTCACTAGGACTCCCCCATTGAGGAAGTTTGCAAGAAGTATTAAAATCCTCTAACTCCATAGTATAAGAAATTTTCATAGAGATCAAACAGGACAGTTTGAGAATTGCGTGATGATGAAAATTCAAACCTTCTCACAAAGGAATCAGTGAGATAGTGGTACTGACGCCACTTATCTGCCTCGAAGCTCTCAAGACCAGCATTACGCACATATGCGTTAAATTCTTCCTTGATTCCTGCTCGATCCATAAAGTCCTCCGAAGGCCATTCACAAGCCCGCACTTGAGCTTCCCTCGGTGGTTCATCGTCCGCATCGCGTATTGCGGGCCTGGGTCCTTGCTTCCTTGAAGGACCGCCTTGGTACATTTTCCTAAACACATTTCTTCCTCTAAAAAATTTCTGAAAATTTTTGTAACTTCAAATAAAAGTGAACCAAACTTAACAAAATTGATAGCAACTACTCCCACAAGTGCCTAGAAGCTAAATAATGCATTAGAACTACTTGGGACCATATAAATTTGACATGCAAGCTCAAGAATAGGGTCACCTAGGCAGCAAAAATTTGCAATGAATAAAGCACTAGAACAAAAACTAATTTGACCACTGGAGGAGTCACATACCGAAGAACAATCCCCCAAAGTAGTTTTGTGAGTGGAGCTTTGATCAAGGAGATCGAAAATCGCAGCAAAATGAGCTAGAACTCGTGCTTGAGCTGGTTGAAGATTTTTTGGGAGGAAGAAGGAGTGTGTGGGTGCAGGAATAAGTGTAGGGGAGCCACCATGGGCCCACGAGCCAGGGGGCGCGTCCAGGGGGTGGGCGCGCCCTGGACCCTCGTGGCCAGGTGCCAGCTCCCCCTGATGTGTTCTCAGTGCCAGATATTCTCAAATATTCCAGAAAAAAATCATATTTCAATTTCGGGGCATTTGGAGAACTTTTATTTTTGGGGTATTTTTATTGCACGGATAATTCATAAAACTGACAGAAAATACTAATTTTACTTTATTTAATCTAAGTAACAGAAAGTAAAAGGAGGGTACAAAAGGTTGTGCTTTCTAACTTCATCCATCTCATGCTCATCAAAAGGAATCCACTAACAAGGTTGATCAGGTCTTGTTAACAAACTCATTTCGAGTAACATGAAATCGGAGAAATTTCGAATAACACTATGTTACCTCAACGGGGATATGCACGTCCCCAATAATAAGAATATCATATTTCTTCTTGGCAGTAGGAAGAGGAAATTCAAAACCTCCAAAAATAATCGATGGAGTTTTTCCAATAGAGTTTATACTATGAACTTGAGGTTGTTTCCTCGGAAAGTGTATCGTATGCTCATTACCATTGACATGAAAAGTGACATTGCCTTTGTTGCAATCGATAATAGCCCCTGCAGTATTCAAAAAGGGTCTTCCAAGAATAATAGACATACTATCGTCCTCGAGAATATCAAGAATAACAAAGTCCGTTAAAATAGTAACGTTTGCAATCACAACAGGCACGTCCTCACAAATACCGACAGGTATAGCAGTTGATTTATCAGCCATTTGTAAAGATATTTCAGCAGGTGTCAACTTATTCAAATCAAGTCTACGATATAAAGAGAGAGGCATAACACTAGTACCGGCTCCAAGATCACATAAAGAAGTTCTAACATAATTTATTTTAATGGAGCATGGTATAGTGCGTACTCCTGGATCTCCAAGTTTCTTTGGTATTCCCCCATTAAAAGTATAATTAGCAAGCATGGTCAAAATTTCAGCTTCCGGTATCTTTCTCTTATTAGTAACAATATCTTTCATATACTTAGCATAAGGATTCATTTTGAGCATATCAGTCAAACGCATACGCAAAAATATAGGTCTAATCATTTAAGAAAAGCACTCAAAATCCTCATCATCCTTTTTCTTGGATGGTTTGGGAGGAAAAGGCATGGGTTTCTGAACCCATGTCTCTCTTTCTTTACCATGCTTCCTAGCAACAAAGTCTCTCTTATCATAACGTTGATTCTTTGATTGTGGGTTATCAAGATCAACAGCAGGTTCAATCTCTACATCATTATCATTGCTAGGTTGAGCATAAACATGAACATCTTCATTAACGTTATCACTAGGTTCATGTTCATGACCAGATTGTGTCTCAGCATCAGAAATAGAAATATCATTGGGATTCTCAGGTGTGTCAACAACAGGTTCACAAGAAGCAGGCAAAGTCCTATCATTTTTATTTTTCTTCCTTTTAGCAGTACTAGGTGCATCAACATTAGTTCTCTGAGAATCTTGCTCAATTCTCTTAGGATGGCCCTCAAGATACAAGGGTTCCTGAGTCACTTTACCTCCTCTAGTTGCAACTCTAACAGCAAAGTCATTTTTCTTACTATTCAATTCATTAAGCAAATCATTCTGAGCTTTAAGTACTTGTTCTACTTGAGTGATAACCATAGAAGCATGTTTACTAATGAGTTTAAGTTCACCTTTAACTCTAGACATATAATCACCCAAGTGTTCAATCATATAAGCATTGCAATTTAATTCCCTACCAAAATAAGCATTGAAGTTTTCTTGTTTGACAATAAAATTATCAAACTCATCTACCCATTGGCTAGCAGACTTATAACGAGGAATATCACCTTCATCAAATCTATAAAGAGAATTTACCTTTACTACCTGTGTCGGGTTATCAAGACCATGTGTTTCTTCAACAGGCGGTAAATTAAGACCATGTATTTCTTCAACAGGAGGTAAATTATTAACATCTTTAGCTTTAATACCCTTTTCTTTCATAGATTTCTTTGCCTCTTGCATATCTTCAGGACTGAGAAATAGAACACCCCTTTTCTTAGGAGTTGGCTTAGGAGTTGGTTCAGAAAGTGTCCAATTGTTTTCATTTGTCAACATATTATTCAATAGAATTTCAGCTTCATTAGCTGTTCTTTCCCTGAAAATACAACCAGCACAACTATCTAGGTGGTCTCTGGAAGCATCGGTTAGTCCATTATAGAAGATATGAAGTATTTAATTTTTCTTGAGAGGATGATCACACAAAGCATTAAGTAATTGGAGAAGCCTCCCCCAAGCTTGTGGGAGACTCTCTTCTTCAATTTGCACAAAATTATATATTTCCCTTAAGGCAGCTTGTTTCTTATCAGCAGGGAAATATTTAGCAGAGAAGTAATAAATCATATCCTGGGGACTACGCACACAACCAGGATCAAGAGAATTAAACCATATCTTAGCATCACCCTTGAATGAGAACAGAAATATTTTAAGGATATAATAGTAGCGAGTTTTCTCATCATTAGTGAATAGGGTGGCTATATCATTTAATTTAGTAAGATGTGCCACAACAGTTTCAGATTCATAGCCATAGAAAGGATCAGATTCAACCAAAGTAATTATATCAGGGTCGATAGAGAATTCATAATCCTTATCAGTGACAAAGATAGGTGAAGTAGCATAAGCAGGATCATACTTCATTCTAGCATTCAGAGATTTTTGCTTCAGCTTAGCTAATAATTTCTTAAGATCATTCCTATCATTGCAAGCAAGAAAGTCTCTAGCAGTTTCTTCATCCATAACATAACCCTCAGGCACAACAGGCAATTCATATCTAGGGGGAGAATCTTCATCATCACTTTCATAAATATTATCAGTTTCAATAACTTCATTCCCTCTAACCCTAGCAAGTTGTTCATCAAGAAATTCACCAAGTGGCACAGTAGTATCAAGCATAGAAGTAGTTTCATCATAAGTATCATGCATAGCGTAGTGGCATCATCAATAACATCGCACATATCGTAATTAATAGCAGAAGCAGGTTTAGGTGTCGCAAGCTTACTCAAAACAGAAGGTGAATCAAGTGCAGAGCTAGATGGCAGATCCTTACCTCCCCTCGTAGTTGAGGGATAAATTTTGGTTTTCTCGTCTTTCAAGTTCTTCATAGTGATCAGCAGATATAAATCCCAAGTGACTCAAAGAATAGAGCTATGCTCCCCGGCAACGGCGCCAGAAAATAGTCTTGATAACCCACAAGTATAGGGGATCGCAACAGTTTTTGAGGGTAGAGTATTCAACCCAGATTTATTGATTCGACACAAGGGGAGCCAAATAATATTCTCAAGTATTAGCAGTTGATTTTTCAATTCAATCACACCTGGATAACTTAGTATCTGCAGCAAAGTATTTAGTAGCAAAGTAGTATGATATTAGTGATAACGGTAGCAAAAGTAATATTTTTGGGTTTTGTAGTGATTGTAACAGTAGCAGCGGAAAAGTAAATAAGCGAAGAACAATATGTGAAAAGCTCGTAGGCATTGGATCAGTGATGGAGAATTATGCCATTATTCATGCAACCGTTATAACATAGGGTGACACAGAACTAGCTCCAATTCATCAATGTAATGTAGGCATGTATTCCGAATATAGTCATACGTGCTTATGGAAAAGAACTTGCATGACATCTTTTGTCCTACCCTCCCATGGCAGCGGGTCCTATTGGAAACTAAGGGATATTAAGGCCTCCTTTTAATAGAGTACCGACCAAAGCATTAACACATAGTGAATACATGAACTCCTCAAACTACGGTCATCACCGGAGTGATCCCGATTATTGTCACTTGAGGTTGCGGATCATAACACATAGTAGGTGACTATAGACTTGCAAGATAGGATCAAGAACTCACATATATTCATGAAAACATAATAGGTTCAGATCTGAAATCATGGCACTCAGGCCCTAGTGACAAGCATTAAGCATAGCAAAGTCATAGCAACATCAATATCAGAACATAGTGGATACTAGGGATCAAACCCTAACAAAACTAACTCGATTACATGATAAATCTCATCCAACCGATCACCGTCCAGCAAGCCTATGATGGAATTACTCACGCACGGCGGTGAGCGTCATGAAATTGGTGATGGAGGATGGTTGATGATGACGATAGCGACGGATTCCCCTCTCCGGATCCCCGAACGGACTCGAGATCAGCCCTCCCGAGAGAGTTTAGGGCTTGGCGGCGGCTCCGTATCGTAAAACGCGATGAATGCTTCTGTCTGATTTTTTCTCCTCGAACGTCAATATATAGAGTTGGAGTTGATGTCGGTGGAGCACCAGGGGGCCCACGAGGCAGGGGGGCACGCCCATGGGGGCAGGCTCGTCTCCCACCTTGGCAATTCTACTGAAGTTTTAGGTCATCCCGAGAACTTTTATTTCTGCACAAATAACACCATGGCAATTCTGCTGAAAACAGCGTCAGTCCGGGTTAGTTCCATTCAAATCATGCAAGTTAGAGTCGAAAACAAGGGCAAAAGTGTTTGGAAAAGTAGATACGTCGGAGACGTATCAACTAGCAATGTGCTCGTGCGTTGCAACAGATCCAATGTAGAATAATACTTGTTCACAAACTTGAAAGAAAACACTCTTGTTTTGATATACATATATACCACTAAAAATATATTACGTTTCACTCAAAATATATTTCTCAGGTTGTTTTGATGAGGCAAGGAAGGGATGTGGTTGCTTTCAAGATAATAAGGGGCTTTCTCCAAATTGGAGCAGAGAAGTGGGCTATTGTTGCAAAAATGCCACAACTTACCTCGCAGTCATTAGATGTAGATCTAATGGTCAGAAATGACGGATGGTAGACACACCATCATCACCAACTGAGTCTTCTATAGGAGTAGAGATATCATTTTTTTGATGAAATTCTCGAGATACCATTTTTTCGATAAAATTCTCGAGATATCATTAGTTTGTACACATGGGATTACTCCTGCATGGGTCAATCACAACAGGTCTTTTGTAAAAAAATGCATATTGATGTTCCCTGCAATGCACGGGCATGTTGCTAGTCCATGAAAACAACACATGGCAAAATTTCACGGCGAACGAGGGATTTGAATCATGCGGGAGGGCTGTTTGGATTTTGCCCGGGGTAGCCAAAATATTGGCGACCCTTTTGTCCACTGGTGCCTTTGCCACCGATGAACGAGGAATGGCTCGGGTGCTCATGCATCCTCCAGTGCACACGTTGGAGACGAGCTCGCACGAGCTGTGCTTTTTTTGTCCCACCACGCCGCCCGAGCCGGCCGCAGACCGACCGGCGACCTGCATATTACGCCATCCAACCGTAGCCGCACACATTCTGACAGCAACTCAACCAACTGGACGAAATTCATGCAAACACGGCGATATTTCTCATAAACAATGACAGAATTCATATAAAATACCGGATTTTTATACAAACATGGTGTATTTCATTACATTCAAATCAACTAAGCGGTGCTAGTTCTAGGCAGCACAGGTATATAATACCTGGCCTAAATGGTCGCCCGCCGATCCATTTGTGTTCCTCATGTCCGTGAAGACGATCATCGGACTGCCGGAGCCCCGGAGGTATATTCTTCAAGGTAAAGGACGGCTCGCTTCCCCCCGCCGAAGCGAAGATGATGGTGGAGGGCTTCTCCGCTTCAGGAGCCCATGCGGGGTCGACGAAGGTCCTCGCAACAAAATGATCCGGCAAGACACCTGCTGTGTACGCCGGCGTTGCCTCCGCGGTGGCCTTCATGGGACCCAAGCGGCGGCGGCCTCCCGTGTTCTACTTCTCCTCGATGATGGCGGCAGACGCGGAGGCGCTGGCCACCGACTCGTTGCTCTCCGCGCACCCAGCTTCTGTCTCTGCTTGCATGCTGTGGCCACCGGCATGGGAGTCTCGGCCACAGAAACGGGAGACGCGATCGCAGACACGAGAGGCGCGGTACAAGGCAGCGGCGTGGACGGCAGCGACGACGCCCGTGCACCGCTCCCCGTCGAGCTGGCCTGGAGCGGCGAGTTGCTGAACCGCGCGCCGGCTTGAGGCGATAACTGGCTCCGTCGAGCGAGGGGAGGAAGGTGGATCAACAAGCTGCATAGCTCGTATCCGGCGGGCTCGGCGGGCCACACAGCCGGCTTGGATGCGGGATAATTACTCTTCGTAAGCCATTGTAAGAGTGGATAAAATGGTGAAGGAGGAGATAGGGGAGCGGCGGAGGGGTGCGATTCTTGGCCGGTGTTTGGCCTCGTTTAAATAGGAGATTAAATAGACGGCGGATGGGAGGAGCTCGGCTGGCGTTGCGTTTAATGTCGGTCCGGGTTTCTCGGCTTCCACACGGGTTTCATGGAGGCGTTTGAATGTGGCAAGGAGGCGTGTTCAGCCGGGCGTGCATCAAGTGGCGCCCTCGACTCTGACATACGACACCGCGCCATTCTTCCACTAACGTGTGGGCTCTTTGGGTACATGCCCTGCATGTCAGTGACCCAACGCAAGCAGCTCACGGCAGAGGAACTTTTGATGGGCCAGGGCGGTCAGAAGCGGGCATTTCATAAACCGATGATTGTTCATTGAGTGTGACGTCATCTATTTCATCTAGATAAGCCTACTATATAATGTAAGAGAATTTTAAAATTTTCATACATACGTTGATAGCCCGTTCGATATGTTGTGATTCATAAAGACCGCTGCAAACATCAATGTTCTGCTTATCACGCATAAGATTGATCAAACCTTGCAAAAAAAGATAAGATTGATTAATACCCGTAACAATCCATGTCCTTAACAAAGGGTGCATGCACGTATAGGTTGAGCGTGTGTCTTGCGTCGTGTGCGGTGTCGCCGGTGTGCATGCAGGCGTGCGAGTGTTGCGTGTGTGCATGTGTACGTTTCAGTGTTGCATGCATGTGTGCGTACGTGCGTGTGTTCGTGAGTGCATGTGTACGTGTCAGTGTTGCACGCCTGCATGCGTGCGTGTGTTCGTTATGTATGCGTGTGTCGTTGTTGCACGCTTTGCATGCGTGCGTGTGTTCGTGCGAGTGTTGTGTGCGTGCATGTGTACGTGCGGGGTGAGGCTACACGTCAGTTGACTGATTTTTTTTCATCTCTGGTCAGTAGATTTTCTAGCCGTTGGATATGAAATCAAGGGCCTGCAGTTTATCTTCAACCTCCAACCCATGGGCCGCCAGCCACCACCGGTCGAATCACGCCGCTGCCGCCGCCACAAGCCGCCCGGCGCCACGCCGCCCAGCCCACCACAAAACCACTCCCCACCGTCGGTCCGCCGCCGCCCGGCAATCCCTCTAGCCCCCGCGCCGAGCTTTTTATCCGGCGATCCCCACGCCATCGCCCAATCACCGCGCCCCCCACCGCCGGCGACTGCCAACCAGAGGTCTCACGACTTTGAATCCCCGCCGACCACTAATTTATTACCATTTCTTTCCTTCATATACGCGTTGACGGGTGGGCCCTATGGTAATGTGCGCTGCTGAATGTGGACCGTTTGACTGGTCAATTGATCGTGTCATCAACAAATTACGGAGCTGTATGGTGAGCCGTGGACCGTATGATCACCCTAAAATGTATTTTATTAACACAGTACAGACTCAAACAACCATTTATTTCTTTCTTTCATACACGCCACGGCTGTGGGCCCCACGGTTACACGCCCGATGGTGCAACACTAGTTGCGCCACGTGGAAACGCTTCGACTGGTCAATTGATTGTGTCATCAACAAAATACGGAGTTGTACGGGTGAGCCAGTGACCGTATAATCACGACATGTATTTTTTAACATGGTACAGACGCAAGCGCTCATATATACGCGCAAGCACTCACCGCTATAAGCGCACACACGCAGACCCTACACCTATGAGCACCTTCGAAGAGTGAGCCAGCATCTGATCTTGAGATTTTATGAAGTCACTATAGGTGCCCCGTAGTCGAGTGGAACGTCTCCTCCCACTGAACGCATATCGCCGGAAAATTACTGAAATTAACCCAGGATAAATGCGAGCACCAGGACTTTAACCCTGGTGGGCTCAAGAAACCACTGTCCTCCTAACCATCCAATCACAGGTTGGTTAGCACCACAAAATGTATGTGCTGACCGTGATGAGCTTATTCTGAAGTCCAGTGACCATATCGTGCTTTCGCTTCAAATACAATGACCATAAGTGTCGTCAACAAAATACGGAGCACGCATCAAATACAATGTCTGTCAGTGTAATCAACAAAATACGAAGACGTATTGTTAGCTAGATACCGTATGATCACCACGAGAATATATACGGTGACCGTAATGAGCATATTCTGAAGTCCACCGACCGTATAGTGCTTTCGCTTGAAATACAGTGACCATCACGCGTGAATGTGTCATTGGCATGCATACTTTTAGAGGGCCGAGAGATAGTTTGTGTGTGTACGTGAAAGTGGTGTAGAAAGAGGGGGTGTCCAGTGGAGACAAGGAGAGATATGCCATTCGTATCTCTTTCCCGTGACTAACATTTTAGGAGAAAATATAAACATTCACAATGCAGAACAAATATTTTTGGATGCACCATGCAATTAACTTTCATGTATTAGTGGCTGATTGCGTGCGTGGTGTGGTGGGCACATCATTTCTAGTTGGGGTGGGCACATCATTTCTAGTTGTGGTGGGTCAACATGAGGACTCATGGGTCGGTTCCATCCTGCGCCACATAGGTTGGACCGAGACGCATTATACGAAGACCCATGTGGAGGACTCGGCGTACAACACGAAGCTACCAGAGTCGTGGAGGACTCTACTCCCACTGGTGATAAGGCGACTATATATGATTTGTAACCCTAGGCCCCGAGTATGTTATAGAAGCCTGGGGGCTAGTTCGTCGATAGTATACACACACGCGGAATGCCTGGTATTCACGTGTACTTTGTACACACCCCTATCACTAATATACAGTACCAGGAGTAGGCTTTTTCCTCAACTGCAAGGGTCCGAATTTGGGTAAAACCTTGCCTCAGATACCATCCAGCCTAACGATCGTGGATATCCTACCAAATGATCTGATGGAATCATATCTCGCCAACTACTAAGAGAGAGGTGTGTTTGTGGGGGGAATGTGTGCGAGAGAGGCCTAAAGATAATGTGCGTGCGGGAGACACGTAGGCACATATATGTGTGTATAGAGGGCTAGTAGAGACCGTGCGTGTGTATATATGCATGTGAGAGAAATAGTGTTTTCCAACTGAGATTAGTGAAAAGAGTGGTATATAGTAATCAGAGAGAGAGAGAGAGAGAGAGAGAGAGAGAGAGAGAGTGTGCGTGAGACACCCCGGGAGAGATTGTGAGCATGTGTGAAAGAGAAATGCCGATGTATATAAAGTGTGTGCACTTATGCGTTAGATAGAGAGATATATAGCACATTTGTGAGAACGGGCCGAGGCATAGTGCATCTACATGTAAAAGGCGGTTCTACTCATTAAATTAAAATATAAATGGCATTATTATTTTTGGATGAGATCATGAATTTTGCAATTTGCATATGAACGAAAATTGGTCTATCAGACACCCATACTCTATTGAATTCTAACATGTGCATGTGTTCATTTCATATTATCGATCCATAGAGTGAGAGCGGTTTGAAATACAGGCAATGCATTGCTTTTGCAATTCGTATATAAACATTAATTAGTGCACTCCATGTTGTTAGTGTAAAGCACTTTATACATTTGTCACTTACATAGATACATTCCAAATTGCTAGCTACGAAATAGAGTACATGTTGAATTCAACATAAAGGGGGTTTCGAAGATTCAAATTCATAGGAAGTGCATTCATCTATTTGAACCCGAGATAATGGCATTTGTAAATCAGATCTAAAGGGGGCATCAATCTTTGTTGTGCGTTTGAACATGCTACATATTCATATGCATGTCTAACTATTTTTTTGCAACCAAGGAGATTATATCTGGAACCATGCATGAACTGAGGTAAGTTGCATATTTTTTAATATATACTCGTGTACAATGTATATTCAAATGTACCCCATCCATGAAAATAATCGTAGTTTTAGGACTTTCAAGAGTAAAGATTTGTGAAGTTTGACAAATCCTGAAAGTTCAATTCAAGAGAACCGAAAACGTTAATGCTTCTGCTCCCAAATATTGAACGAAGCGCCAAATAAGCCTCTGGTCACCCGAAACCGCGCGAGACTAATGTTTGGTGGTAGGAAATTACTATCCTGACTCTGGCACGTGTAGCCTATCGGCCCGATGTCCAAAGGTCTAAACTGGGGTAGGTTTGTAACTTCACCAACATGCCAGTCTCAACCGCCTCCTAGAAGCATTCATACACCGTGGGCGCGTAAAAACCCATGCGCTCCGCTGAAATCTATCCCGCCCACCATTTGGGACACCTGAGATTATTGTCCTACCCCCAACCCGCAATATGTCCGAAATTTTAGATGGGGCAAAGTTTGTAAATTTCCCCAAATTTCAAACAAGCGCGTCCCAAACCAAAACATTGTTCACCCTTAGTTCCCCCTCCCTCCGTTTCCCCATTCATACTCCATGGGCGCCAAAACGCCCTCTCCACCAGCCGTGAAACCCCAGCCTCCTCCGTCCTCCACCCCATCGCGCCCAATCCATCGCCGCCCTCCTCCATCACGCCGAGCCGGTACCCCAGCCGTCCGTCAACGCATAACCGCAACCGCAATGCCCTCAAGGACTTAGCAGCTGAAGCCGAGGCAGAGCTGCCTCCACGATGCCCACGCCGACATGCGTCGTACCAGAACCACTTCGACCACGCCGTCTTGCGCCTCACCGCTGCCGCTCCACTATCGCAACCGTCCACAGCACCGGAGCTGTTCCCGCTACGCCGTCGTTCGCCGCCTCAGATCTGGTTCCCCGCCGCCGACAGACGACCACCGCACCACACTCAACAACTTGGCCATGGGTTCGTCCAAGGCTCCACCATCCTCCACAACTTCTCATTTCCAGCGAACCACAAGAAGATCGTTGGAAAAACAGAAGGTGGACACAAGATCGCCAAGGTAAAGAGCTACTCCTCTTCCCCTATTCGTGCAAATCTTACGTCTGTGCTCACACAGTATTCATCCCACGAAAGAAACTAGTTGAGCACTTCGTACTCCATCTTCTTCGTGATACTAAATGCACAAGGTTTCCTCCCATTTACTATTTCACCTTTGCTAGAGGTCAGTAGCCCGCCTGGATTTCAATTCAGGGTCAGTCGAATCACAGTTAAAAGAAGCAGCACCCGCTTAAGTGCGCGGAGCACCTAGTCCGCATGTTCGCCGGGAAAGCGGCGCATCGGTGTCTATCATAGGGGTGTGGGGCGCAGGAGCTGCTTGCGCCTGATCTGGAGGTCGGCGGGGGTTGAAGGGATGGCCGGGGCGGTGCCAAGCACGGCGGTGCGGTGAGGTCGAGGGGAGGGTGGAGGCAGGGGACTGGGCCGGTGGTCGCTGGCGTTTCGAGGAAGATCGTAACACTGACTGGCTGAAGGTAGATGAAGGCTATCTGCCCGTTCATTGTACATCAGACGGTGCAGAAAAATGGACTGGCCTATTTGTTTTCAGTCGACTTTTATTTTCATAGGACCACACCTTGTGGTGTGCTGGAGGAGCATCTGCATTTCCCAGCCATCCCTGTGCTCATATTTCAAAAACTTAGAATCTAGTAATTTCGTGTGCCATGCATGTTATAGAGCTATCATATGTCTCTGTCATTTATTTCTCACTGACCTGCTATCTGCTACCTTTACACTGTACTACTTGTGCACACACTTCACCCTTACTCACACTATTGTTTTTTATGCATGGGTATTTCAGACTCTGACGCAGTGTTGATGAATACAAAAAAGAAAAGACAGAAGTCGCTCTAGTGTAATTCAAAGATAAGCAGTAAGCGTCTCAGCGCTCTAAAGGGTGCAGTGCCAGCAGATGGAGACAGTAAGCGTAGCTCTGCATTTGATGATTTCAATTGCCACACACAACCATCCCAGGTGCCTGCTTTAACTTCACTGTCAAATGTGGTTGCATGTTGCATATGGTGTCTAGCTTGTATTGCTTCCAATTTGGTTAAATTGCATTAGCTTACTTTACACATTATACCTTTGATAATGACATGCCTTCCTATTTTTGATACATACTATATATGTCTATTAACCATGTTCGTACATGAAACTAATGCTCTTTTGTATCCCTCATCAATCACTTATGACGAGACAGTCACCCGAGTGGGTTACTGTGAGACGCGCTACTTGTTTAAAGAGTGCAGTGTCATCCTCCCCACATGATTCTCAACAAACAACAAGGGTAAATGAAGATAGTCAATGTAGCTCTCTAGTTGATGACCACAATTCCCCCACACCACCATCACAGGTGCTTGCTCTTACTTGGCAGTGTGATATGTGGTTGCATGTTGCATATGGTGTCTACCTTGTAATGCTTCTAATTAGGGTAAATTGCATCTGCTTAGTTAACACATTATACCTGTGAATATGACATGCTTTCCTATTTTTGGTACATATTACATCTTTGTATTAACCATGTTTTTAATCAAACTACTTTTCTTGTGTATCCCTCATCAATCACTTCTGACGAGACACCTTCAAGTTGACAATGTAATATTGGTTGCATCTTGCATATCATTTCAAACATGTAGTGCCTCTAATTTGTTTAAGTGTCACTTATAATGAGACACATCTAACTTGGTAAAGTGATTTTGTTTCGATCTTTCATATGGTGTCTAGATTGCATTGCTTCCAATTTGTTGAAATGCCTTCTGCTTAGTGTTTTTCGTACATATTCCATCCTTCTACAATGTGGCTGCCATACATAAAAGTTGTGTACGTCAGTATCATGCATCAACGAATTTGGAAGTGCGAATTCCATTCTTTATTCTTGTGTGTTTACTTGACAAGGCAAAATCTAAAAGGACAAAGGCATGGAATGATGGTGGTCCTCTGGAGCAACCGAAACAGATGATCTGTGCAGATTCTCCTGCTACTCCTACTGCAATGCAAGTTCCAAATCTCATCTCCCCTGCTCCACAACCCCAGGTGTTGTCTCTAACATGGCAGTGTGATATCTGGTTGCATGTTGTATATGGTGCCTAGCCTGTATTGCTCCTAATTTGTTAAAATTGCATCTCCTTAGCTTACACATTATACATGTGAATATGACACGCCTTCCTGTTTTTGGTACATACTACATTTGCCTATCACACTATGTTCTTACATCAAACTATTGTTCTTATGTATCATGCATCTATCGCTTATGATGAGACAGTCATGCCCGTGGGTTAGTATGAGACGCGCTACTCTTATAAAGAGTGCAGTTTCATCCTCTCCGCATGATTCTCAAGAAACAGCAAGCCTAATTGAAGATATTGAACGTAGCTCAGACTTGAAGACCGCACTTCCCTACACCACCATCGCAGGTGCTTTCTCTAACTTCGCAGCAGTGATATGTGGTTGCATGTTGCATACGGTGTCTAGCTTGTAATGCTTCTAATTAGGGTAAATTGCATCTGCTTAGTTTACACATTATACCTGTGAATATGACGTGCCTTCCTATTTTTGGTACACACTACATCTATGTGTTAACCATGTTCTTATATGAAACTACCTCTCTTCTGTATCCTGCATCAATCACTTACGATGAGACACCTTTATTCGTTGCATATTGCATATTATTTCTAGCCTGTTGCGATGTATTGCTTCTAATTTGGTCAAATACATTTGTTAGGCCACCCTTTTAATTTGGCAGAGTGATATTGGTTTCATCTTTCATATGGTTTATAGCTTGCATTGCTTCTAACTAGTTCAAACACCTTGTGCTTAGTTTACACTTTATACATCATACATGTCAATATGTCATGTCATACATTTTTCATACATATTCCATCCTCCCATCATGCGGCTGTCTTACATGAAAGTAGTGCTAGTCAGTATCATGCATCAATGAGTTCTAAAGAGCAAATTTTATTCCTTTTTCTTGTAGGTTTGACTTGACAAGGCAAAATCAAAAAAGAGGAAGGAAAAGAGTAAGAAAGGCGATGATGGTGGTCCTCTACAGCAACGTAAACGGAGCATCTGTACGGATTCTCCTTGTACTGCTAGTGCATTACTAGTTCCAAGTCTCCGCTCCCCTACTCCACCATCCAAGGTGTTGCATATGGTGTCTAGCTTGTATTGCTCCTAATTAGTGTAAACTGTATCTACTTAGCTTACACATGATACATGTGAATATGACACGCTTTCCTGTTTTTGCTACATACTATATCTGTCTATCACACCATGTTCTTACATGAAACTACTCTTCTTGTGTATCCTGCGTCAGTCACATATGATGGGACACCTTTAAGTTGGCAGTGTGATATTGGTTTGCGTCTTGAATATGATTTCTAGCATGTAGTGCTTCTAGTTTGATGAACGTCACCTATGGCGAGACAGTTTTAACTTTGCAGAGTGATATTGATTGCACCTTCCATATGGTGTCTAGATTGCAGTGCTTCTAATTTTTTGAAGTGCCTTCTGCTTAGTTACCACATCATATGTGTGAATATGTCAAGCCATCCAGTTTTTCGTACATATTCCATCCTCGTATCCTGACTTTGCCTTTCATCAGAGTAGTGTTAAATCGGTATCATGCATGAATGAGTTCTGAAGAGAGAATTTTATTCCTTTTTCTTGTTGGTTTGACCTCACAATGCAAAATCAATAAAGCGGAAGAAAATTGGTAAGGCATTGGATGATGGTGGTCCTTCCGAGCAACTGAAACGGAGGGTCTCTACAGATTCTACTCCGTCATCCTCCCAACAAGATTCACAAGACGACGCAAGGCTAGACAGTCAACGTAGTTGCGTAGATGATGAGCACATCTCCCCTACTCCACCATCACGGGTGCTTGCTCTAACTTGGCACTATTATATGTGGTTGCATGTTGCGTATGATGTCTAGCTTGTATTGCTTCTAACTTTGTTGAATTGCATCTGCTTACTTTACACATAATGCATGTGAATATGACACGTGTTCCTGTTTCTAGAACATACTATATCCGATCACTCCATGTTCTTACATCGGACTCATCGTTCTTGCATATCCCACATCAGTCACTTATGATAAGGCACCTTTAAGTCGCCACAGTGATATTGGTTGTGTCTTGCATCTGATTTCTAGCATGTACTGCTTCTAATTTGTTGAAACGCCAGACAGTTTGAACTTGGCAGAGTGATATTGGTTGCACCTTTCATATGGTGTCTAGCTTGCAGTGCTTCTAATTTGTTGAAACACCATAGGTGTGAATATGTCATGTCGTCCTGTTTTTCGTACATATTCCATCCTCGTATCATGTGTTTGCCTTTCATCCGAGTAGTGTTCGTCAGTATCATGCATGAATGAGTTCTGAAGAGCGAATTTTATTCCTTTTTCTTATCGGTTTGACTTCACAATACAAAATCAATACAGCTAAAGGAAATTAGTCCGACAGTGGATGATGGTGGTCCTTCGGAGCAACTCGAACAGAGGGTCTCTACAGATTCTACTCCGCCATCCTACCAACAAGATTCGCAAGACAACACAAGGCTGGACATTCAACATAGTTGTGTAGATGATGAGCACATCTCCCCTACTCCACCATCACAGGTGCTTGCTCTAACTTGGCACTATTATATGTGGTTGCATGTTGCGTATGATGTCTAGCTTGTATTGCTTCTAGCTTTGTTGAATTGCATCTGCTTACTTTACACATAATGCCTGTGAATATGACACATGTTCCTGTTTCTAGAACATACGTGTAGATGATGAGCACATCTCCCTACTCCACCATCACATGTGCTTGCTCTAACTTGGAATCATATATGTGGTTGCGTGTTTCATATGATGTCTAGTTTGTATTGCTTCTGATTTTGTTGAATTGCATCTGCGTAGCTTACAACTTATACCTGCAATGATCACTTACCCATAAGACACATTTAACTTGGGAGTGTGGTGTAGGTTGCATCTTGCATTGTCTTCTAGCTTGTACTGCTTCTAATTTCTTTAAATGGCACTTACGACGAGACACTTTTTACCTGATAGAGTGATATTGGTTGCATGTTCATATGGTGCCTAGCTTTCATTTCTTCTAATTTTGTTGAAATGCCTTCTGCTTACTGTTTTTCATACATATTCCCTCCTCCTATCGTACGTCTGAATATACAATGTTGTCTTCTTTTTGTATATATTCCATCCCTCCTATCATGCGCTTGCTTTACATCAAAGTAGTGTTCGTCTGTATCATGCATCAACCAATTATGCAGAGCTAATTTTATTCATCTTCTTTTGGTTTTGACTTCATAAGGCAATATCAGAAAATAGGAAGGAAAAGAGTAAGTTAGGGGATGTTGTTGGTCCTCCGGACCGACGCAAACAGAGACTATCTAGATTTGCCATCGCTTAACGCTAATGAAGTTGAAGTCCCAAGTCTACATGACGAGTTCATCTCCCGTACTCCACCATCGTAGGTGCTTGCTCTAAGTTGACAGTGTGATAATTGGTTTCATGTTGCATATGTTGTCTAGCCTGTATTTCTTCTATTTTGATTAAATTGCACCTGTTGAGTTTAGACATTATACATGTGCATATGACATGCCTTTCTGTGTCTAGAATACACTGCATCTATCAATCATACCATGTTCTTACATCAAAGTACTTTCTGTTGTGTATCCCGTGCATCACCACTCATGATTGGACGCTCTTAACATGGCAGTTTGATAGTGGTTGCATCTTGCAATAATTTCTACGTTGTACTGCTTCTAATTTTTCGAAATGCCACTTATGACAATACACTTTTAACTAGGCAGAGTGATATTGGTTGCATCTTTCATATGGTGTCTAGCTTGCATTATTTCTATTTTCTTGAAAATCCTTCTGCTTAGTTTACACATCGTAGCTGTCAATATGTCACGCCGTCCTGTTTTTTTACATATTCCATCCTCATACGGTTGTCTTACATCAAAGTATTGCTTGTCTGTATCATGCATCAATGAGTTCTGAAGAGGATTTTATTCTTTTGTGTTGTGGGTATGCCTTGACATGGCAAAGTCAAAAAAGAGCAAGGAAAAGAATATAGTAGGGAATGGTGTTACTCGTCGGGTGAAACGGAAAAGGATCTGCCCTCGAGATTCTGCTGGTACTTATAGTGCAGTAGAAGGTCCAAGTACACCGGCTAAATCTACAAACACAGTATCACCTGCTCCACCAGCTGCAGGATTCGCTTGAACTATACCAGCATCTCAACGAGTTACTCGTTCGTTTGCTCTGGAACTGGCCAGTTCCCAAGCTGCATTCACACCTAACACTATTTCCGAAGCACTGCTGACACAACAGGACTTCTCAAGATCAGATGAACCTCATGAGCATCAACACCAAGACGGTACCTGACCGAGTCAGGTTGCAGTTGCATGCTCCTTTATATGTACTCTCACAGTTTGATGTGCACTAACACTTTCCATATTCGTTGTTAAACTAGCACCACGGTGCAAGCGTAAAGCAGAACATCGGGATAATGCTTGATAGATTAACAAAATCAAAAGGAGGAAAAATGGAGATCCATTTTGAGGCAGGTTTAAAAAGGCCACGTGATGCTACAGAGTCACCAAGTTAGTATCAGAGGCAGCCATTGCCGTTAGGTGTCATGCACGTATCCTCCCAACGTGGATCCAGTACAGGAATGAGAAAGACAATACCCAATTTAACACCTTCCTTGACCATTTATATGTAAGTAATGTTATTCATCGCAATTTGTAATATTTTCTTGCTCTATGCCATACTTTCTAGCTTCCTCCTAATAAGACTCACATTCTTTTTTCAACAGATGAGGTTCAAGTTGGATCCGAAAGATGATGCAACTAAACAAGCATGCACTCATGCTTTTCGACCGCTTTCTGCGACGATGTCGGTACCACCTTAGAAAATCTCACTTTGAAGGCAAGGCTAATAATGAATCGCCCAAACATCTCCAAAGTGGAATATATTACAGATGAAGACCGGACAACCCTTGTTAAACACCTGTCCGATCCAAAGTATCGGGTAGGGTATATGTATTTGATCGCACCACATATTGAACTTGTATTTATGTATGTGCCTTACAAGTGTATCTTCTTCTAGGCTAACTGTTTGAAGAACAAGACCAACCATTCCAAAGTGAAATTCCAACAGACAACAGGATCTCGTAGCTATGTTGCACACTGCGAGGCTCTTGTAAATAGCTGGTGGTTCCTTATTTTTTCTATGCCATATTATCGTATCTATATTGACTTGTTCCAAATACAGAGGAAAACGCGTGCGGACCAAAAAGAACCTAAACCGAATGCAGTGAAAATCTTCAAGGATTGCCACACCAGCAAGATGAAGGGCATGAGCACACTAGTTCAGGCCGCTGTTGTAAGTCCTTACTCCTCCTGCCTTTGAACTGATTGGTACTGTGATGTGTTCATTTAACTGCTTGGTTTGCAGCCAATGTCGATTACTCTGTTCACTTTATACACAGTTGTCTTAACGTATCATTTCACCTTACATGGTTTAAAAGAGATGAAGAATATTCTTTTGGTCTTGATCTGTAATCTAGTTGTGATGTTCACGTGCGCACACAATGATAGAATAGCCTGTTTGTTTTATATCTGTTTGCCCATGATATGAATGATGTCGTACTATGTTCATCCTACTTTAAAGCATGTCTCTTTATCCTTAGATGTCAACGAATGTGAGGAAATAGACAATACAGTAGGCATGCTACATGGACATATGTTCCGAAAGTGATTTTATTATGTAGTTGGCACTATAATACATGCTAATGTATTACAGTAGTTCACCAAAATAAGTTATGTATAAACGTGAAACCTACTTTGTTTGTTTTTGTCCCATTAGTAACTTATCTGGTACACTAATCTACAAGTTCAAACTTTCAGCTAGCTATGGAACAAATGATTGAATAGCCACAACCACCTGAAGGTGACGAGGCTACCACAGGCACAATGCCACCTCTTGCTGCAGTGCGTCAATATCTCTCCACTAACAGTGCAAAAAGCACCTTCCTACATAATTCTAGGTTGGTTGTCAAGGTAACCTCATCCAAATCATCTACTGAACAAAATCTTCCGGCTAGACAAAGTGATATATCTGTGCTCCAGACACAAGTTCAATCCCTAATGGACGTTGTGTCAGAAACAAAAATAGTGGCTGACAAATGTCGTGAAGATATGAATGGTTTTGAAACCAGACTATCAGACATTTGCTTCGTTGTTCAAGATCAATGGCGAAAAAAGGGGAAGATTGTGCTGCTCCATCAGATTCTACAGCCTAAAACATAAGCACTCAGGTCAAATGATCTGTGCTTCTATACATCTGATGGTGCTTTTATCTACAAGGACTGTAAACTTTATGCCAACAGGCCTTTTGTTGTACGGTTGGAATTTATTTTGTTGTGATACAACATTTATGATGCTGCCAAAGGCTGCAGTAATTACGACGCTATTTTTGTATAGTGTAGGTTTATCTTACTAATGTATTCGGCCGAAAGCTTCATAGGAGCCCAACATGCCAACATTCGTCGGGCCCATTCCAATTGGGCTAAAAACGATTGTGGGCCAAAATTTTCATGTAGCCCACTAAAAATATCTGGGCCTAAATCAGCATAAGCTTTCATATTTTTCAGGTAGGCATGTTCCCATAGTGGGCCTTTAACAGGCCTAAATATGATTTGGGCCCTTAGTAGTAGGCCGTTTACATGTGTAAATATCTCGAGCCCATAAAAACATGGGCCTTTAATAGGCCGAAAGGTAGATTGGGCCCTGATTGTGCCAAATAACCCACTTGTCTCAGCAGGCCGAAATGGTGGCCCATTTACAATGCGGATCGTCCACGGGCCGAAATTCAGACGGGTCGTAAGTGCGCCGACCTACTACACGGGCCTTTAACAGGCCGAAAGTTTGATCGGGCTTGATTAGTGTCATTTTTATATGGGTCGTTAGTTGGCCTCATGTGGCATTGGGCCACATATGGCCCATGGATTTTGTCCGACATTAACAGGCCGAAAGTCACAACAGGCTGAAAGTGGCCCAAATCAGAAGGGCCTCTAACGGGCGAATGTCAGACATGGCCGAATATGACCCATATCCTTCACGGTCGTCTATGGGCAGAAAGTTTCAATGGCCTATAAATGGGCCCAAATGAAGCAGGACCTTTAACAGGCCGGAAACACACCGGGCCGTAATTCGGCCCAAATTCTTAGCGGACTGTTAACGGGCCAGAAGTGACCATGGGCCGCGATGATGACAAGTTTAGGACGGGCCGTTGACGGGCCGATTTGACACTAGCCGTACGGGCCTTAACTGAGAATGTTGGGCTTTAGCTGGGCCGGCCCATTATGGTCTGCAAAATCTTGTGGGCCTTTAGCTGGGCTGGCCCATTATGGACCGCTAAATCTTGTGGGCCATTTGTTGGCCCGACCCATTATGGCCCCTAAATTTTGTGGGCCATTTGTTGGGCCGGCCCATTATGGCCCGCTAAATTTTGTGGGCCTTTAGTTGAGCCGGCCCATTTAATCTTTATGGGCCACTTTTGGGTCGGTCCATGTGTCAACGAATTATAGGCGCATCTCGCCCATTGGATGAGTGACACCTGTCCCAACAGTGAGCAAACACGTGTTTCCTCCGGCCAATGAGTATTTTACACGTGGAAAATCCCCATTGGTCCGGGCTGTAATGGGTTATCGGATCCAAAACCGAACCCGATAGCTTAACGGCGTTCCGTTACGATGGATGCCACGTGTCGGTCACCCTTGACGAAAGCACTTCCATGACGCGACATTTATCGTCATGGAAGTGAACACTTCCGTGATGATAATTTTGGTAATGTCATGGAACACTTCTCTGACGTACGGTATGACTATCTTGATTCTGTCATAAAATCGTCATGGATGTACATGCATGACAGAAAACGTGACCTACTTTGACAAACACGTACCATCACGGAAGTGTCTTTTTTTTTGTAGTGTACTTGACGAAAAATTGTTGTGGTTTTGATGCGTAGGTAAGAACGGTTCTTGCTCAGCCCGTAGCAGCCACGTAAAACTTGCAACAACAAAGTAGGGGACGTCTAACTTGTTTTTGCAGGGCATGTTGTGATGTGATATGGTAAAGACATGATGCTAAATTTTATTGTATGAGATGATCATGTTTTGTAACAGAGTTATCGGCAACTGGCAGGAGCCATATGGTTGTCGCTTTATTGTATGAAATGCAATCGCCATGTAATTGGTTTACTTTATCACTAAGCGGTAGCGATAGTCATAGAAGCAATAGTTGGCGAGACGACAACGATGCTTCGATGGAGATCAAGGTGTCAAGCCGGTGACGATGGTGATCATGACGGTGCTTTGGAGATGGAGATCAAAGGCACAAGATGATGATGGCCATATCATATCACTTATATTGATTGCATGTGATGTTTATCCTTTATGCATCTTATTTTGCTTAGTTCGGCGGTAGCATTATAAGATGATCTCTCACTAAATTTGAAGGTACAAGTGTTCTCCCTAAGTATGAACCGTTGCGAAAGTTCGTCGTGCTGAGACACCACGTGATGATCGGGTGTGATAAGCTCTACATTCACATACAACGGGTGCAAGCCAGTTTTTCACACGCAGAATACTCGGGTTAAACTTGAAGAGCCTAGCATATGCAGATATGGCCTCGGAACACTGAGACCGAAAGGTCGAGCGTGAATCATATAGTAGATATGATCAACATAGTTATGTTCATCATTGAAAACTACTCCATCTCATGTGATGATCGGACATGGTTTAGTTGATTTGGATCACATGATCACTTAGATGATTAGAGGGATGTCTATCTAAGTGGGAGTTCTGAAGTAATTTGATTAATTGAACTTTAATTTATCATGAACTTAGTACCTGGTAGTATTTTGCATGTCTATGTTGTTGTAGATAGATGGCCCGTGCTATTGTTCCGTTGAGTTTTAATGTGTTCCTAGAGAAAGCTAAGTTGAAAGATGATGGTAGCAACTACACGGAATGGGTCTGTAACTTGAGGATTATCCTCATTGCTGCATAGAAGAATTACGTCCTAGAAGCACCGCTAGGTGCCAAACCTGTTGCAGGAGCAACACCAGATGTTATGAGCATCTGGCAAAGCAAAGCTAATGACAACTTGATAGTTCAGTGTGCCATGCTTTACGGCTTAGAACCGGGACTTCAACGACGTTTTGAACGTCATGGATCATATGAGATGTTCCAGGAGTTGAAGTTAATATTTCAAGCAAATGCCCGGATTGAGAGATATGAAGTCTCCAATAAGTTCTATACCTGCAAGATGGAGGAGAATAGTTATGTCAGTGAACATATACTCAAAATGTCTGGGTATAATAATCACTTGATTCAACTGGGAGTTAATCTTAGGATGATAGTGTCATTAATGTAATTCTTCAATCATCGCTACCAAGCTACAAGAGCTTCGTGATGAAATATAACATGCAAGGGATGGATAAGACAATTCCGAGCTCTTCACAATGCTAAAGGCCGCGGAGGTAGAAATCAAGAAAGAGCATCAAGTGTTGATGGTCAACAAGACCACCAGTTTCAATAAAAGGGTAAAGGGAAGAAGGGGAACTTCAAGAAGAACGGCAAGCCAGTTGCTGCTCAAGTGAAGAAGCCCAAGTCTGGACCTAAGCACGAGACCGAGTGCTTCTCTTTGAAAAGGGACTGGTCACTTTGGAAGCGGAACTACCAAGTATTTGGCGGATAAGAAGGATGGCAAGGTGAACAAAGGTATATGTGATATACATGTTATTGATGTGTACCTTACTAATGCTCGCAGTAGTGCCTGTGTATTTGATACTTGTTCTGTTGCTAATATTTGCAACTCGAAACAGGGACTACGGATTAAGCGATGATTGGCAAAGGACGAGGTGACGATGCGCGTGGGAAATGGTTCCAAAGTCGATGTGATCGCAGTCGGCACGCTACCTCTACATCTACCTTCGGGATTAGTTTTAGACCTGAATAATTATTATTTGGTGTCAGCGTTAAGCATGAACATTATATCTGGATCTTGTTTGACACGAGACGGTTATTCATTTAAATCAGAGAATAATGGTTGTTCTATTTATATGAGTAATATCTTTTATGGTCATGCACCCTTGAAGAGTGGTCTATTTTTATTGAATCTCGATAGTAGTGACACACATATTCATAATATTGAAGCCAAAATATGCGAGTTGATAATGATAGTGCAACTTATTTGTGGCACCGCCGTTTAGGTCATATTGGTGTAAAGCACATGAAGAAACTCCATTCGATGGACTTTTGGAATCACTTGATTATGAATCACTTGGTACTTGCGTAACCATGCCTCATGGGCAAGATGACTAAAACACCGTTCACCGGAACAATGGAGCGAGCAATGATTTGTTGGAAATCATACATACCGATGTATGTGGTCCGATGAATATTGAGGCTCATGGCGGTATCGTTATTTTCTCACCTTCACAGATGATTTGAGAAGATATGGGTATATCTACTTGATGAAGCATAAGTCTGAAACATTTGAAAGGTTCAAAGAATTTCAGATTGAAGTGGAAAATCATCGTAACAAGAAAATTAAGTTTCTACGATCTGATCGTGGAGGAGAATATTTGAGTTACGAGTTTGGTCTTCATTTGAAACAATGCGGAATAGTTTCGCAACTCACGCCACCCGGAACACCACAGCGTTAATGGTGTGTCTGAACGTCGTAACCGCACTTTATTAGATATTGTGCGATCTATGATGTCTCTTACTGATTTACCGCTATCGTTTTGGGGTTATGCTTTAGAGACGGCTGCATTCACGTTAAATAGGGCACCATCTAAATCTGTTGAGATGACACCTTATGAACCGTGATTTGGCAAGAAACCCAAGTTGTCGTTTCTTAAAGTTTGGGGCTGCGATGCTTATGTGAAAAAGCTTCAACCTGATAAGCTCGAACCCAAATCGGAGAAATGTGTCTTCATAGGATACCCAAAGTAGAATGTTGGGTACACCTTCCGAAGGCAATACATTCGTTGCTAAGAATGGATCCTTTCTACAGAAGGAGTTTCTCTCGAAAGAAGTGAGTGGGAGGAAAGTAGAACTTGATGAGGTAACTGTACCTGCTCCCTTATTGTAAAGTAGTTCATCACAGAAATCTGTTCCTGTGACTCCTACACCAATTAGTGAGGAAGCTAATGATGATGATAATGTAACTTCAGATCAAGTTACTACCGAACCTCGTAGGTCAACCAGAGTAAGATCCGCACCAGAGTGGTACGGTAATCCAGCTATGGAGGTCATGTTACTTGACCATGACGAACCTATGAACTATGAGGAAGTGATGATGAGCCCAGATTTCGCAAAATGGCTTGAGGCCATGAAATCTGAGATGGGATCCATGTATGAGAACAAAGTGTGGACTTTGGTTGACTTGCTCGATGATCGGCAAGCCATCGAGAATAAATGGATCTTCAAGAAGAAGACTGACGCTGACGGTAATGTTACTGTCTACAAAGCTCGACTTGTTGCGAAAGGTTTTCGACAAGTTCAATGAGTTGACTATGATGAGACTTTCTCACCCGTACCGATGCTTAAGTCCGTCCGAATCATATTAGCAATTGCTGCATTTTATGATTATGAAATTTGGCAAATGGATGTAAAGACTGCATTCCTGAATGGATTTTTGGAAGAAGAGTTATATATGATGCAACCTGAAGGTTTTATCAATCCAAAGGATGCTAACAAAGTGTGCAAACTCCAGCAATCCATTTATGGACTGGTGCAAGCATCTCGGAGTTGGAATAAACGTTTTGATAGTGTGATCAAAGCATAGGGTTTTATACAGACTTTTGGAGAAGCTCAGATTTACAAGAAAGTGAGTGGGAGCTCTGTAGCATTTCTAATATTATATGTGGATGACATATTGTTGATTGGAAATGATATAGAATTTCTGGATAGCATAAAAGGATACTTGAATAAGAGTTTTTCAATGAAAGACCTCGGTGAAGCTGCTTATTTATTGGGCATTAAGATCTATAGAGATAGATCAAGACGCTTAATTGGACTTTCACAGAGCACATACCTTGACAAAGTTTTGAAGAAGTTCAAAATGGATCAAGCAAAGAAAGGGTTCTTGCCTGTGTTACGAGGTGTGAAGTTGAGTCAGACTCAATGCCCGACCACTGCAGAAGATAGAGAGAAAATGAAAGTCATTCCCTATGGTTCGGCCATAGGTTCTATCATGTATGCAATGCTGTGTACCAGACCTGATGTGTGCCTTGCTATTAGAGGTACCAAAGTAATCCAGGAGTGGATCACTGGACAGCGGTCAAGAACATCTTGAAATACCTGAAAAGGACTAAGGATATGTTTCTCGTTTATGGAGGTGACAAAGAGCTCGTCAGAATGGTTACGTCGATGCAAGCTTTGACAACGATCCGGATGACTCTAAGTCACGCATAAGATACGTATTTATATTGAGCAAAGGAGCCGTAAGTTGGTGCAGTTCTAAACAAAGCGTCGTATGGCGGGATCTACGTGTGAAGCGGAGTACATAGATGCTTGAAGCAGAAATGAAGGAGTCTGGATAAAGGAGTTCATATCCGATCTAGGTGTCATACCTAATGCATCGGGTCCAATGAAAATCTTTTGTGACAATACTGGTGCAATTGCCTTGGCAAAGGAATCCAGATTTCACAAGATAACCAAGCACATCAAGAGGAGCTTCAATTCCATCCGAGATCAAGTCAAAGAGAGAGACACAAAGATTTGCAATATACATACGGATCTGAATGTTGCAGACCCGTTGAGTAAGCCTCTCTCACGAGCAAAACATGATCAGCACCAAGACTCCATGGGTGTTAGAATCATTGCTGTGTAATCTAGATTATTGACTCTAGTACAAGTGGGAGACTGAAGGAAATATGCCCTAGAGGCAATAATAAAGTTGTTATTTATATTTCCTTATATCATGATAAATGTTTATTATTCATGCTAGAATTGTATTAACCGGAAACTAGTACATGTGTGAATACATAGACACACAGAGTGTCACTAGTATGCCTCTACTTGACTAGCTCGTTGAATCAAAGATGGTTAAGTTTACTAGCCATAGACATGAGTTGTCATTTGATTAACGGGATCACATCATTAGACAATGATGTGATTGACTTGACCCATTCCGTTAGCTTAGCACTTGATCATTTAGTATATTGCTATTGCTTTCTTCATGACTTATACATGTTCCTATGACTATGAGATTATGCAACTCCCGACACGGAGGAACACTTTGTGTGCTACCAAACATCACAACATAACTGGGTGATTATAAAGGTGATCTACAGGTGTCTCCGATGGTACTTGTTGAGTTGGCATAGATCGAGATTAGGATTTGTCACTCCGATTGTCGGAGAGGTGTCTCTGGGCCCTCTCGGTAATGCACATCACTATAAGCCTTGCAGGCAATGTGACTAATGAGTTAGTTGCGGGATGATGCATTACGGAAATAGTAAAGAGACTTGCCAGTAACGAGATTGAACTAGGTATTGAGATACCGACAATCGAATCTCAGGCAAGTAACATACCGATGACAAAGGGAACAACGTATGTTGTTATGCGATTTGACCGACAAAGATCTTCGTAGAATATGTGGGAGCAATATGAACATCCAGGTTCTGCTATTGGTTATTGACCGGAGACGTGTCTCGGTCATGTCTACATAGTTCTCGAACCCGTAGGGTCCGCACGCTTAATGTTCAGTGACGATTGGTATTATGAGTTTATGTGTTTTGATGTACCTAAGGTAGTTTGGAGTCCCGGATGTGATCAGGACATAACGAGGAGTCTCGAAATGGTCGAGACATAAAGATTGATATATTGGATGACTATATTCGGACACCAGATGAGTTCCGGGGGTCACTGGATAATTATCGGAGTGCCGGGGGGTTATCGAAACCCCCGGGGGAACTAATGGGCCAACCTGGGCCTTGTGTGAGAGAGAGGAGGGGGCCTTAGGGCTGGTCGCCCCCCCCCCTTGAGGAGTCCGAATTGGACAAGGAGGGGGCGCCCCCTCTTTCCCTCCCTCTCTCCCTCTCCTTCCTTTTCCCCTTCCCCCCTCCTAGTAGGACTAGGAAAGGGGAGTCCTACTCCTACTAGGAGGAGGACTCCTCCCCTCCTTGGCGCGCCCAAGGGCCGGCCTCCCCCTTGCTCCTTTATATACGAGGCGGGGGCACCCTAGAACACAACAACAGACATTGTCTTAGCCGTGTGCGGTGCCCCCCTCCACCATAATCCACCTCAGTCATATCGTTGCAGTGCTTAGGCGAAGCCCTGCGCCAGTAGCTTCATCATCACCTCATCATGCCGCCGTGCTGACGAAGCTCTCCCTCGACACTCAGCTAGATCAAGAGTTCATGGGACGTCACCGAGCTGAACGTGTGCAGATCGGGAGGTGTCGTACTTTCGATACTAGGATCGGTCGGATCGTTAAGACGTACGACTACATCAACCGCGTTGTCATAACGCTTCCGCTTTCGGTCTACGAGGGTACGTGGACAACACTCTCCCCTCTCGTTGCTATGCATCACCATGATAGATCTTGCGCGTGCGTAGGATTTTTTTTTAAATTACTACGTTCCCCAACAGCCAGGTTCCTGCAGATTTGGTCTCACTCATTTCCATTGAGTGTGATGTTGGCCTCTCGAATTCTTCGGTGCATATGCAGGAACTCCGGCAGCTGATTGACATCACCATGCGCGAGATCACTAATCCAAGTGGTATTGCACATCACTTCATAAATTGTCCTATTTTTCCGCCGGGAGTGCTTGAACAGTCTTGGATAGCCCTGAGCAAGGGTTCCCGGTCCCAACCATGAAGATTTCTAGAAAATCCGCCGTCTTGCCATCGCCGACTGTCACAGTTGTTGCTGCGGCGAAGAGGGCTCTGTCGTCTTCATCACATGGCGGTGGTGTGCCTACCCATGGCCTGTCCGGGTCCTTCCATGCAATCCATAGCCATCGGAGCCTGAGGGCTCCGCTGAAGCTCTACAGGTCGAGAATTTCGAGCCCCCCTCTCCGTTGGTGCACACACCATATGCTAATTAACCTTGCAGCTGCCACCGGTTATCTTTTCATCTTGCTTCCAAAGGAATCTTCATCTGCATTTGTCAATCTCCTTGAGCAGTTTCTTCGGCACCCGCAAAACTGAGAGCGCAAAAGTGGGCATTGCACTAAGCATGCTTCTGACCAGCACTCTTCTGCTGTCTATTGGGAGTAGCCGGCCTTTCCATCCAGCTAGTCTAGCCCTGATCCTATCTACTAGAACTGTAGATGCACTATCCTAAGCCGCGTTGTCGTCACTGGTAGGCCTAAATACTTGATGGGGAAAGGGGCGATGGATCCACCGAAACTACAAAGGACCTCAGAGAGATCAATGTTTTCACATCTGATCGGTGTTGTCGTTGACTTTGCCGGGTTGACATGTAGGCCCGTGGTGTTTTCGAACTCTCTGAGGATTTCCATGATGATGTCTATTTCATGCCGCACCGGGTTTGCAAAGATGACCGCGTCATCCGCGTAGAGGCTGACTCTAAGTTTGATCTCACAGCCTGGCAACGGCGCGATCAGGTCTTGCTCTACCGCCGCCTTTAGCGCTCTATGAAGTGGGTCAATGGCCAGGATAAATAGGAACGGCGAGAGATGTTTGCCTTGTCGTAGCCCCTTGCGGTGGTCTATCTTTGGCCCCAAAATGCTGTTGAGAAGGAAGGTCGACGATGAGGTGGAGAGGAGGAGTGCAATCCAGTCTCGCCATCGCTACCGAAACCTAAGTGTCAAGCGACTCTAGTAGGTATTCCCATGAAACATTGTCGAATGCCTTTGAGATATCTAGCTTTAGAAGCAGCGCTGGAGTTTTCTTTGCATGAAGGGATTTGACGCAGTTTTGCACATAGAGGAAGCTGTCGTGGATGCATTTGGTTCGTAGGAACGCCGTCTGCGCCGGGGATATCAATGTTTGGATCACTGTTGCTAGCCGAAAGGAGAGCACTTTGGAGAACAATTTTGCTACGGAGCGTATAAGATTGATGTGCATATAGTCTGTGATTGCAACTACGCCATTTTTCTTTGGAAGCAGGACTACGACAGCCGTGTTGAGCATCTGAAAACAAGCCCCCGACGAGATGTAGAACTGATGGAAGGCTGCCATGATGTCGTCTTTAAGTGTTTGCCAGCAGGACCTAAAGAAGACGCCGGAGAAGCCATCCGGTCCTGGAGATTTTTCCGCCGGTGATTGCTTGATTGCTTGCCACACTTCATCCTCGGTGAAAGGGTTGTCGAGCCCGCCTCCTTGCACCCTGGGCATGTCGATGGAGTTCCAATCTACTGTGGTGGCTCGGCCATGTACAGATCCTAAGGATCGGTGGAAATGGTTGTGGATTATCTCCTCTTTGTCAGCATGCGCCAGTGGATGAAGTTTTTCCTTCGCCTGGAGTTGATCTTGGCCTGGAAGAAGGCCGTGTGGGCGTCGCCCGCTCGCAGCCAAGTTATTCTAGACACCTGGCGCTTCCGTGCTCTTTCTACCGCCACTAGACCTAGGATACGAAGTTTCAGAAGCTTCCGTAGGTGGAATTCTCTCTTGGAGAGGGTCCGGTGTTCTTGCGCGATATCCAGACGGAGAACAATCATCGTGGCAAGCTGCAGTTGCGGTTTTGCATCACTGAACAGTGATCTGCTCCAGATTCTTAAATCTCTAGCGACCTATTGTGGCTTGATGTTCAAACGAGTGAAAGCACATGTTGTTAGGGTGGGTTGTTGCCAGACTCTATCTACAGTCTCGTCAAAACGTGGAAACCTTGGCCAGAAGGATTCAAAACGGAATCGTGGCGGTTGGCCAGGGGCTGCTGCTGCCGGTAGAAGCAGCGGGCAGTGATCAATAAGTCGATTTCTGAGATAGCTTTTTTTTTTAGGTGTAGTTTTTTTTAAGGTGTAGTAGCCAGGGCTGCGGAGATGGCATCGTTCAGAGTTGTATTCCACTGAAACTCCTGGGCCGAAAGTGTTCACGCCAGGAATGGAGCCCATGGAGAAATTTAGACGATATTGTTGTGGACGAACACATCCCCACCCTCCCGTTCTCCGGCGAACGAGACGACACTCTGCTCGGCTCGCTCGGACTCAGGCGAGATGGAAGCCGCGTCCTTGCCGCTCGCCACCTCCCGCTTCCTCTCCCCGCCAGCGGCTGCGGCGTCCTGCTCCCGCACGAGGAGCCTCCCTTTCGTCCGCGCCGCCAATCAGGCACTGGAAGCACGTAAAGTCCCCAAAGCCCAGCGGCCGTCCCCTCGGCGCAACGCCGTCGCTGAGGTCAAGGCCGCCCCCGACCCCGTCGCCGCCCTAACCAGGTACACATACCGGCAGCATTCGTTTCCTGTCCTTGTAGTGATTCCTCACAGCCCACAGTAAGCTCAGCTGCTGTAGCCTTTGGATTATCCCACTTGCGTACTGCTAACCAGAGTTGAATCTAAACCCTGCGAACTCTGCTACAGGCTCGAGGATGTGTTGCAGACACAGGACTGCAACATAATCTTGCGCCGCTATGGAGAAATCAGGCGATGGGATGTGCTTTCTAAGGTAGTTATCGGCGACCGTGAATTATGCCAGTGTCAGTAGACACGAGTCATTCTCAACTTTGTTTCAGGTCTTCGGGTGGATGCAGGAGCATGACATGCTCAACATTGCGTCTTACAGCAGCTATTTCAAGTACCTGGGGTTGAGCCGTAATGCTGCGAAAGCTCTGCAAGTGTACGGTTCCATTCAGGACCAGTCGACCAGAGTCAATGTTTCTATTTGTAATTCTCTTCTCGGGTGCTTGGTGAAGAACGGGAGGTCCGACAGCACCTTCAAGCTTTATGATGAGATGATACGAGGAGGTCTATCACCTGATCTCTTCACCTACAGTACTGTATGGGACATTGAACCCCATCTTTCCATACTAGCATTTGTTTTAGGCTTCACACAACCTCTTTTCGCTTGGATGAATAGCTTTTGCATTCTTTTTCCTATCCACCCTCCAGCTGCTGTCAGGGTGCATGAAGTTGAAGCACGGCTACGCTAAGGCAATGGAGTTGATCAATGAGCTCAACTCACGCGGTCTTCAGATGGATAGTGTAATATATGGTACCCTCTTGGCAATATGTGCATCTCATAACTACTGCGAGGAAGCTGAGGCATACTTCAAGAAATTGAAGGATGAAGGCCATAGTCCTAATCTGTTTCACTACAGTTCCCTGTTGAATGCGTATTCAGTAAATTCTTATTATGAAAAAGCTGAGCTGTTGATGAAAGATTTGATGTCTTCTGGTTTAACACCAAATAAGGTCTATTTTCTTTGCTTGTCCCTTATTAAATCGTTTTATGATCTATGCTTTCTGATCTGCTGAAGTTGGTCCTGTCAGTCTCATTTCTAAGCTTGCCGTGTTGAGTCTGTTTTACAATAGACATGACGCATCCCTATGACAAGTTGGACGATTGGTTTGCGTTGATATTGAGAAATTCTAGGTGACACTTGGGGTGTAGCTTTCAGAGGTCATGTTCATGGTGCTTTAAACTTCTATGCAACTTGGGTTTTTCAGCTGCATCATTTATGTTTCTTTGTTAAGGTATCTTGTGCAACTATATTATAACTTACAACTTCCATCATGTAGCATATCAGTGAATAGTGTTTCTCCATCTGCGTGATAACAAATACATAACTGACACTACATTTGCGATGCCTATTCTTGAATTACTTGGGCATACTCTGTCTAGGTGCTGAAATGTTCTGTTGCTGCTTTCCATATGATCTGTTGAATAGGGTTTCTAGTTTGATGGCTTCGGTTAAAAGTGAGGGCACTAGTGCTCATGTATCTTCTATAATATAGCCTCTCTACGACCAATCCCATCCACAAAATGCTGTTATTTTGTACGTCGACACAGTCTGCAAAATGTAACTGTGACCACTAATTTATATTCATAAAACCCAATGGATTATGATACTACGGAAGTACTGAGGCAAGACCACACATGTCATTCCAAGTATCCAATGTCAATGCTTAAAAGGATATTGTTAGTCAAATATTTGAAGTTTGACTCAAGGCCCCGTTCGCAATGGAGTTTTTCCAGAGGAACATAGGAAAAGTGTAGAAACAGCCAATCCATAGGCGTTGATCTAGTGGTATTTACTTCACAGGAATTTACCCAGATGAACACTGTAGCAGACCAGAGGAACCCTATTGGATTCCTCTGATTTTACGGGAACTAAAACATCGGGTCCAGCATCATTTTTGTGCGGAAGCCCGAGGCAAAGAGAGATAATGATACCATGTGATATAACTTGTTTGCCGTGGGCTTGGTCCAAGAAATAGGCATGTGCAGCCTGTGTTCCTGTAATGATAGCATCACTTATCTGCTACAGTATTATCATTGTAGTAGCATTCCTGATTTTTTATATTCCTATGTTCCAAACACATTAAATTATGTCCAAAATAACAGATTTTTGTGAACTGGAGGGAGTACCTACTATCTAATTCTCTGTTGAATGCTGTACTCATGCAATTGAACTTCTATACATTTCGAAAATATCTTTGGATGTTCAAGAAAATGGTGCTGCTACGGATGTCAATCTAACTTCTCATTAAATTTCCTTTGCAGGTTATACTGACCACTTTGTTGAAGGTATATTCTAAAGGTGGTCTGTTTGAGAAGGCTAAGGAGTTGCTAACTGAATTGGAAGCCTCAGGCTTTGCACAGGATGAGGTAAAACATGTGGTCTCACACACAACACTGCTCATATCTAAGTTTGTATGGTCCTATAAATTGACCGTAATTATGCTTTATTGCATGCTGTGTACAGATGGCATATTGCATATTGATTGATGCACTTGCCAAAGGAGGAAAGATATGGGAAGCAACAATGGTGTTTAATGAAATGAAAGGAAAAGGTGTCAAGTCTGGTACGATATCTAACCAGAAATCCCACTGAAGTACCTCTATCAGTTTCTCGTTCTAAATGCAACGATGCAGTTCCTGGATCCTGATTAGTAAACTGTGTTGGTCAGTTTTAAGCATTTGATTTTCTTTTGTCTGCCTCTTATAACTTATTCATTTGATTGCATGACTCTGACTCTCTGTATCTCTTAGTGGGGTGCTATTACTATTTGAGTCTTCTTGATCTTGTCTGATGACCTTATCCTCTGGTTTCTGCAGATGGCTATGCATTTAGTATCATGATTTCAGCATTGCATCGAGGTGGTTATCGTGAAGAAGCAAAAAAGCTTGCAAAAGAATTTGAGGATCAGAATGCCACATATGATCTTGTTATGCTTAACACATCACTTCGTGCTTACTGCAATACATATGATACGGAAAGTGTAATGAGAATGCTGAAGAAAATGGATGAGTTGAATATATCACCTGATGATATCACATTTAATACCTTAATAAGGTACTTCTGCAAGGCAAAGGTCTATCACCTAGCATACAAGACGATTGTAGATATGCATACGAAAGGCCATCAACTGAACGAGGTATTTTGGTTCTTGTATCTTGGAACAAGTCTCTAAAACGTCTTATATTTATGTACAGAGGGAGTATATCTTTACTAAGCTACATTCTGGATAAAGCCAATTGTTAAATTCTTGGTAAATTCGGTTTATTGGAATTATGACATGCTTGCAGAACAGAGTGTGGGGCATCACATATTTGTTGCGATTCTGTTAGTAACTAAAATTTCTATAAACCTTGTCTAGGAGCTTTGTTCTGAGATAATGGTGCAGCTAGGAGAAGCAGGTTTTCCTTCTGAAGCGTTTTCTGTGTATAATATGATGAGATATAGTAAGAGAACAGTTTGTAAATCTCTTCATGAGAAGGTTTTAGGCATCTTAGTTCCAGCAGGACTTCTGAAGGATGCCTATATAGTTATTAAGGTATTATGCTTTTGGCATTTACTACCTGTATCTCTATTGTTTATTTTGCGTGTATTCACTAACAAAAAAATGCTGATTTAACAGGACAATGGAGAGTCGATATCTCCACGCTCTTTGGAGAAATTTGCTACACAATTCATGATCTCTGGCAACATAAATTTGATTAACGATGTTATGAAAGCCCTAAACCATTCAGGATGGCGTATAAGCCAGGTGACTGTTTTGTACTTGGTACTTTCTAAGTATAGTTTGGAGTTGAACCCTGGATGGCTGGAAACTGAAAACTGGTAAAATCTTAGACCGGGCTAGGACAAGGGGGATGCTCCAAAATCAGATGATAGAAGTTAACTAAAATTTCAATGTTGCAACTTTGTATATACATACACTTGATATTCTTAAATCTGACATATATCTTCCAATGGTGAATGTGATCGTTCCACATGCAGGAAACCTTTGGTAGAGCAATTCAGCGATACATCCAGAAGCCCGATAAGAAGCAACTATTGTTATGCCTCTTGGACTGGATGACTGGTCAAGGCTATTCTGTGGACTCATCATCAAGGAACTTGCTTTTGAAAAATGCACAACTCTTTGGCCAAAAACAACTGATAGCAGAAATCCTTTCAAAGCAGCAAGCAGCTTCAAGGATAACAAATAAGCTCATTGATTAACACAAAATTTAATCAAATCGAAGTTGTCCAGATTCATCATATAATGTTCTGGAGATAGTTTTTTGATGATCGACGATACCAAATTCACAAGGGTCTGTCAGGTTACAAGTTATCATCCTCATGTTTCCAGGTTACAAGCAAAACTTTGTTGAGTTTCAGATTATGGTATGCGGTGTATGTCTGCATATAGTTTAAATTTATCTATTATATCTATGTGCAATGTCTGAGCTTGACTTCACGTCTATTTTAGCCAGGCTATTCAATTCAGCGAGGTCACCCACTAGAACTGCAACTGGGATTGAGGATGACAACCGGGCTTGCAGTGATGTTAATATTGGATCTTGGGATGGCTAAGAGGAACGGAAGTAAGTTAATAGTTACATTTCTTGACAGCTTCATCTGTGCAAGTTGCTCAAATTTGGTGGTTGTGCGATTGGCATTATGTTCTTGCTGGAAACAAGTGCCTAGTTCTGGAAAGCTGAACTGAAGATTTTTAATCTTTTGCGGTGTTGCTGTACATGCTTTTCTGTAAAAGCATAGTGAAACATGGAAAGGGCAGAGTTTTCCGAGGCAGTAAATGTAAGACGTGTTAGGTAGGACAGTTCTGAAGAAGACTTGTGGAGTTCGCAACTTCTTTTGTTGCATCTGGCTTGAGAAATCATGGCAACTAATTACTTAGAGGAAGTCGCAATATATTTTTATCTATTATAATTAAAAACTAAACATGTGTCGCAACATGTGGTACCATGCATCAGCAAAATTACTTGTTTTTCTTAGGGGATAGCAGGTTGCTTTGGATGTTTTGACTCTATGAAATGGATGCATAATGGGGAAAATCTGCCCTGTTGTACTGACCAGATACTGCCAGTGTTCAGATTTTTATTTAGTCTGGATTTAGCTAGTGGATTTTATATTTCTTTAAAATGGTAAATACAGATAGAGAAAGTGATTTCGGTCTCGAAATCGTAAAGGAAAGTAAGTTGGAGATTTCATAATTTTGCTGGAAAAACAAGAGGATAGGGTGTTCTTTTCTTTTGCTACGCTCTAACAAGCCAGCTTACTTTGTTGTGGATTCTGGCAACAGGAGGTGAAATGAAACTGTGCCTATTCACTAGATTCCGTTTCTTAGAGGGTTCCTTCAGTAGATTCTAATCTTGTATTAAGACTTGTTTTTTATGGAGGTTCAAACTTCTTCGTCGTCTGTTTTGGCAAAGCTTAATTCTGGCCGGTGGATGATTTGGATGTCAGGAGATGCGTCCACATTTTGTCTGAGTGCAGTGTTTTGGCACTCGGCTCCATGGAGCTGTTTTTTCTTTTTGAAACATTAAAAAAAATCAATGACTAAAACAAACTGATTTTTTTCCACATTGACATATGGATGTATACTACTCCCTCCGTTCCCAAATAATTGTCTTTCTAGCCATCTCAAATGGACTACAACATACGGATGTATGTAGACATGTTTTAGAGTGTAGATTCACTCATTTTGCTGCGTAGGTAGTCACTTGTTGAAATCTCTAGAAAGACAATTATTTAGGAACGGAGGGAGTACATGTGTGTAAAATTTCATGTCAAAATACATTTGATTCGCGAGCTACACAACAAGTGAAAATCGTTGATTTGCACTGTTCACTGTTTCAAACTCATCAATTTGTTTTTGATGTAAATCGCCCGTCAACGTATGATACTGTGGATTATTTTTCAGAATTTTCTAAGCATTGAAACATGAAGCCCATGGAGGCCTACACCACAAGGCATTTCTGCCAATTTTGTCAACTTTCAAGATTGAGAGACTATATTTTATTATTCACACGTCCCTTTCACTGAGATATCATATTCACGGTTAGCTGGATGGAGGGTTCTCTATGATTGAACTACTGACCGTAAATTAACAGGATCTATTAATACAAAAAATGCCATATCAATGTGAGTCCCCATACATTCGAGTAGCATTTTATTTGTTTTATCTGGTTTAAGAAAGAAAGTTGTCGCTTACCCTGGCTTTGAACTTTGAGACATGTATTTGTTTGTTCTGTCAGATAGTACATTGTGATCACCAACCGGTGGCTCTCTGCTTCCCTGCAAATAGCACCATAAAATCAAGTTCATCGAACCCAGACTGGTTTTCGGTGCAGAAAAAGCGGATATATTTATTTGGGAAGTTAGTTTAATAAATTTCAAGGATTATGACAAGATTATTGTGCACCTCAATTTGTTCCACCTTTTCATTTACATTTGTTCAAATCTTAGAATGGTGATAAGCAAACAGTATCGTATCTTGTACTCCCCCGTCTCAAAGTAAATGTCTCAACTATAGTACAAGTTTGTACTAAAGTTAATACAAAGTCGAGACACTTAGAGCATCTCCAGCTGTTCGGCCCCCTAGAGGCTTGAAATAGCGCCGTCTGGGGGCGAACCGGTGATAATTTTGGCGTGGGGGCGGTAGGTTTTCTAGCCGCCGTCCCAAGGTTGCCCCAGACGCCGTTTTTTTAAAACCATGCTCGGCCAAATTCGGCCAAACACAACACAGAATTGGGCGAAATTTAGAGATTCTTTTTGTACATATTTAAAACATAATTTGAAAAAAAAAACTACTACATCGCGCTGTCCGCCGCGCCGCCTACACGCCGAAGAGCTTGCCGAAGGCGCTGTAGTCACCGTCGTCGTCGTCCTCCTCCTCCTTCACGCTGCCGTTGTCCTTGCTACACCCCTGCCCTGGGTCACCCTGGCGGACGGGTTTGGTTGGCGGCGGTGCCTCGTCGTCGCTGTCCTCAAGGACGATGGCGCCGCCGCGTTCTTGTCGCCCTTGAGGCGATAGCGCCGCCATACGTTGCGGTCGCGGCGTAAGCGGCGATCTCCTCGAAGGCGGCCGGGCGCCAGATCTCCGATCGGGCGTAGTCCTCCCGCGCCCACTTGAGGGCGGCCTCGTCGTCGGTGGCCATGTCCTCGTGCTCCTTCTTCACGGCGACGAGCCCCGGCTCCGTCTTCGGCTTGACGAGGCATGAGTAGGGAGCAGAGGGCCCCCGGCCGCCCTCGTTGATGACGAGGGTGCCGCTGTGGGTGCGCCGCCCGAGCGGCGTCTCCACGGGCTCGGGCTTGACGCTAGCGAGCGCCGGTGAACCGGAGGAGCGGGAGGAGGAGGAAGAGGACATGCCCGCCATGCGCCTCGGTAGCCAAGGGCTGCCGCTCCGGCGGGGGACCAGGGCTGGGTGTGACGCCCGGATAATTAAGCTACAGTAATTCCACGCTAATGATGCCACGTCACCTCGGTTACTGTTGTTAATCTCATGATGATTCAAATCCTGTTCGAATTCGAATTTAAAATAAAGTTAAACAATAAAGTTTTCAAACATTAAAAAAAATGTTCGAGATGTTGCAAATATTCACCAACTATTTGTCATGTAGAAACCAACATTATTTAAGTAGTTAAAATGCCCCTAGGAATTAAACAGTGGAACAGCAACCATTTAATGGACCTTTTCTTTTTAAAAAATACTTAAACTATTCCAAGTGCCTTGAAACTTTTTGTGCAACACCAAAATATTCTAAATAATTTATGTGACAAGTTTCATATATATCAAAATTGATTTGGTGGACCAGTTAAATATAAAACAGTAGCTAGAGCATAATACATGCAACATATAAGGAAAAGGGCCAAGTGCATACTGTGCACTTGAGCCTGCTGGCTACAGTACTGGCCGAGCCCACCAGGAGGTCATCCTCAACCCCCTGTTCATCCTTGTCACCGTGGAGGCAGCGCGCCCGTTCGAACCGCCGATGTGCACGCGTCGTGCATCCACCGCTCCCCGGCGACCTACAAGGCCGAGCCCCTGACCCCGCGGACGAACCCTAGCCTCTCCTCCCTCTCTCCCTCGCGCCGTTTTTTGTCTCCTGCACACATGGCCGAACCACCGCTGCCAAGCTTGCCGTCGATCCCGTGGCCACCGTCCGTCCACAATCGCACCACCATGTCCAGGAGCAACACCATCGTCACCTTCATCGCCTACATCCACAGATTGGAGCCAGGTCATCAAGGATCGAGCGCATCGACCTCTTCTTCCGCATCACCGACCACTGCTTCTCGGCGTCGATCCGCGCTGCTCCGACCACCCCCGGCCTAGCCGTCTGCTCCCCCAGCTCTGCGGTGAGCGTCTCCACCGATTCCCCCGCTTTCCAAGTTGTTTAGTCGCCGTAGCCGCCGTCCCCGAGCTCCCGAGTATGCATGCATATGTGCGTGTGTTGTGCTGTGATGTGTTGTGCGGCTCCGGTGCCGCCGCTGCTACTTAGCCTACCGCTACTACTTCTCTGTTGCCGCTTGCCGCGTCCCCTACTGCCCCCGACGCTGCCGCTACAACTGCTTGTTGAGGACTCCGGCCTCCTCTCCCCCTACCCCGCAGCCGCACCCGACCCCTGCTAGCCGCGCTCCGCTTCCCGCGCTAGCCGTTAGCGTTTGCCCGCTCCGGCCATCGCTCCCTCTGCCCCCGCGGTCGCCGCGCCACCTCTTCCCCGTGCCCGTGCGCCGCTGCCGCCATTGCTCCTTCCTGCTCGCCGCTCTTTTCTTTGCTTTCCCCGTCGCCGCTTCTTTGGAGGTCGTGTATATATGCTCCACTACCGACGTCGCCGCCGCCTCACTGCTAAGCGCCAGCGCAACCAGCCCTCCTCGTCGGCTTCGCCCCGCCCCCTGCTCACTCCGCTCGCTCATCACGGCCAGCCTCGCCAGCGCTCAGCCTCGGCCCGATGGCTGCGTCTTGAGTTGTGGCCACCGGCCACTACCGCTGGGCCCGGTCCAATAATTTGGGGGCTAATCCACATTAACTTAACCCCGACCCCCACCTAATTAGTCTTTGGTCCAATGACATGTGGACCCTGCTGCCTAAAAAAACAATTAAAATCATCCAATAAAAGCAAAGAGAATGACACGCGGGACCCACTGCACTATTCACCCTTTGACTAGTTAGATGTTGACTGGGTCAACTCAGTCAACATGCCCCACATGTCAGCCTCTGTAGACAATGTTGTGTACACTTCACTATGTGCACATAGCATTTGTCTATTAATTTTGAATTAATAATAATTCCAGAATTTCGGAATATCTATTAAAACTTTGAAAATTAATATAAAATAATCCGTAACTCGGATGAAAATACTTTGTACGTGAAAGTTGCTCAGAACGACGAGACGAATCTGTATACGCAGTCCGTTCGTCCGCCACACGTCCCTAGCATAGCAAACATGCAACAATCCCGCTCCGTTGCATCTGTCCGAAAATGTCAAACACCGGGGATGCTTTCCCGGATGTTTTCCCCCTTTGCCGGTATCACCTAATACCGCGTTAGGTCACCTCTAGCAGCGCGTATTGCCATGTTACGCTTTGTGATGCTTCGATTGCTCTGTTATTTATTGCGTTCCCCTCCGTTACTTCTTTCCGGTAGACCCCGAGACTACCGGCGACCCCTGATCGACTACGGTGTTGACGACCCCTCCTTCTTTCCAGAGCAACTAGGCAAGCCCCCCCCCCCCCCCCCGATCGCCAGATATCGCCTATTCCTTCTCTATAGTGCTTGCATTAGAGTAGCGTAGCATGTTACTGCTTTCGGTTAATTCTATTCTGCTGCATAGTCTGTCATTGTTGCTCTGATTGTTACCCTTACGTGCAATCCTAAATGCTTAGTATAGGATGCTAGTATTCCATCGATGGCCCTACACTCTTGTTAAATACGCCATGCTATACTCTCGGGCCGTGATCACTTGAGGAGGTGATCACGGGCATATGCTATATACTTTATCTTGTTACATTACTTATGATAATCTTTGTTAGGAGATGGGGGCTGAAGGCGGTGGCTCCGTCCCGTGCAGTGGGCCTGGGTTCCCGATGGCCTCCGATCATTACTTTGTGGCGGAGCGGCAGGCAGGTTGAGACCACCTAGGAGAGAGGTGGGCACTGGCCTGGTCGGCGTTCATGGATACTTCAATTAACACGCTTAACGAGATCTTGGTATCGATCTGAGTCCGCCCTTGGCCTATACGCACTAACCAACTCTGGCGGGGAGCGATTATGGGCACTCGACGTCGTGGTATCAGCCGAAGCCTTCTTGACGTCAGCGACTGAGCGGCGCGTGTCGGGTTGGACCGCGTAACGCAACTTCCTTTGTAATTGAGGTTGCTAGGTCTGCTCTCCGGCCGCCCACGCAATGTGCAGGTGTGCAATGGGCGATGGGCCCAGACCCCTGCGCGCATAGGATTTAGACCGGCGTGCTGACCTCTCTGTTGTGCTTAGGTGGGGTTGCGACGTGTTGATCTTCTGAGCCCGAGCATGGCCCAGGAAAGTGTGTCCGGCCAAAGGGGGATCGAGCGTCTTGGGTAATGTGGTGCACCCCTGCAGGGAAGTTTATCTATTCGAATAGCCGTGATCCTCGGTAACAGGACGACCCGGAGTTGTACCTTGACCTTATGACAACTAGAACTGGATACTTAATAAAACAGACCCTTCCAAGTGCCATATATAACCCGGTGATCGCTCTCACACAGGGCGACGAGGAGAGGATCGCGGGGTAGGATTATGCTATGCGATGCTACTTGGTGAACTTACCATCTAGTCTCTTCTACATCTTTGCAAGATGGAGGTCGCTAGAAGCGTAGTCTTCGGCGGTGACTAGCTATCCCCTCTTATTCGGCATTCTGCGATTCACCCACCGATATTGCCCCTTTACACAGATACCCCTGCATATGTAGTGTAGATCCTTGCTTGCGAGTACTTTGGATGAGTACTCACTGTTGCTTTTCTCCCTCTTTCCCCCCTTTCCATTCTACCTGGTTGTCGCAACCAGATGCTGGAGCCCAAGAGCCAGACGCCACCGTCGACGACGACTCCTACTATAGCGGAGGTTCCTACTACTACGTGCAGGCCGTTGACGACAGCCAGGAGTAGTTTAGGAGGATCTCAGGCAGGAGGCCTGCGCCTTTTTCAATCTGTATCCCAGTTTGTGCTAGGCTTCTTAAGGTAAACTTGTTTAACTTATGTCTGTACTCAGATATTGTTGCTTCGGCCGACTGCCTCTCTGATCGAGCACTTGTATTCGAGCCCTCGAGGCCCCTGGCTTGTATTATGATGCTTGTATGACTTATTTATGTTTTTAGAGTTGTGTTGTGATATCTTCCAGTGAGTCCTTGATCTTGATCGTACATGTTTGCGTGCATGATTAGTGTACGATTGAATCGGGGACGTCACATCGGGGCCGCCGGGTACTCGAGCGGCGGCTCCTTGCCGCCCTCGAGGTGCTCAAGGACGGCGTGGAGCGTGCCCCAGGGGGCGCCCCACCATAGGCAGCGGTCATCGGTGTTGTGGCGTCCCCCTCACCGGCGCGTTGTTAGTGGAGGCGAGCTGCTCCTCGTGGCGGCGTTGGATATACACCGCCCAGTACGCGTGGTTGCTGGCGGCGTAATCCGGGAGGCCTGAACACGCGCGATCTCGGCGTGGAAGCGGTCGGCTGCTAGGGGACACCTTCGGCGTTGAGCCTCCACCTCCCCGGCACGCGCTTGTCAGGCGGGGCCGGCTAGTTCGCCTCGTGCAGGAGGTAGGCCTCCCACTCGTGCAGGTGGCGGCGGCCGAAGCCGTTGGCCGCTGCTCCGTCGCCGGGGAATCGCTCTCCCATCGGCTGTTGTAGACGCGGTCGTTGGAGACGGGGAGAGAGAGAGAGACGAGATGGCGGCATCGGTGGCAAGAGAGAGACTGTTGGCGAAGGACAATGCGAGCACCGGCGAGGAGGGGGCGGCTTTTATAGTCGGCGAGCGGGCAGCGGACATGTGTACGCGTCGCGGGAGGGGGCGGGGCGCGCGTAGCCGCGCCATCACTGCGCCGCCCATGAGGAATCAATGGAGGCTACCGCCTGCCAGCCTTCGCCAGCCTTGGCATTGATTCCCCGCGGGAAACCGAGGCGATGAGGACGACGAACACGCGCGAGTTGTTGACTCGGCGGGCCCGCCAGGTTTTCGTCCCAAAACTGTTTCCGCCGATGCCCCGGGGCGCCCCCCAGCGCGCCCAGTTAGGCCTGAGTCCGCCGGCGCCAAATTCGGTTCTAACCGGCGAAAAGTGGGCTTCTTAAGGCGCGACTGACTGGGCTGATTTTTCGGCGCCGGTGATAAAAAAAGACATTGGGGGGCCTTGTTAGCGATCGTCACTGCATCGATCTTGACGATCGACTTTTTGACAACTCTACTAAAGCTGCTCTTATATCGCAGATGATCAAATCTTCTTTCTTGACAGTATACTTGATAGAGAACAATTATGTTAATTGGCCTAGTAGTGATTGTGCTATGTTACGTCTTTGGAGTAGAACACAGTATGGAAGGTATAGAGTGCAAGGGAAGAATATTAATAGTAGCGATAATAGTATCTTTGGGAAAAGGCATTTGCAATCACCCAAAGTCTTTGGGCTCTTGGGGTCCATGAAAGCTTGTCCACTTGTGAGGCCATCTCCACCGCGCCAGGTCGTTTGGGGTTAAACGGATAAATGAGACGACCCAACGCGCGACCCTATTCGTCCGTTTCTAGTCCGTCTCGGCCCATCCTGGGAGCAAAGTGCCCGTTTGGCCGGATTTGTGTCTGCAATGGACACGAGCGGACGATTCTCAGTGTGGTCCTTGTCCGGCTGTGTCCTTTGCATGTGAATGTTAGACTGTATATACGTAGCCTCTGTACACATATATTGTAACGTTATATTGTACCCCGTGGGTACCTCTATATAATGAGAGAGCCACACCCCGTTTAGGGTGTCGAGCAAGTTCCCAACATATAATATTTTACATGGTATCAGAGTAGGGTTTCGATGTCTTCCGCTGCTCCCGCCGCCGCCGTCGCCGCGCCGGTCCTCGCTCCTATATCGCCGTTCCTTGCCTCTCGGCCCCTTGCGGCGGCCTACGGAGCCCTGCCGCCGACCGAGTCCCCGATTGGATCGGACCCTTCGGCGGATCCCTCTGCTGCGATCGAGTTTGCTGCGCCGCCGCCTCATGGTGGTGCCACGCAGCCGCCCTCTGGCGTCGTCATGCACCGCCCGTTAGTGTCGCCCTGCCTCGTATGGGGTGTAAATCCGGTTGCCAGGCTCGCGGCGCCGCCCGTCCTCCTAGCCAGTGGCGTCCTACGCGGCGCCGCCTCATCACCAACCCTATGCGGCCCCTCGCCACATCACTACGGGCCGCTGCCGGCGCCGACCTACTCGGCGCTGCCACCGCAGCAGTCCTACCTGGCGCCGCCACAGCAGCCCTACGCGGCGTCGCCGCGCCAACCCTACCCCGCGTCGTCCGGGTTCGCGGCCGCTCCGCCGCCACTATCCTACGGGGCCGCGGCAAACTACGGTGCCGATGCCCTCGTCTCTGGTCCTCCCGGCGTCTACTCGGCGGGTGCGCCTCATCCCGAGACAGCCCCGTCGATGGGTCTCTACGCACCACCGATGCATGTGCACGCTGCTCAGGCCGCGGCGCCATCACCGTTCTACTTCTCGCACCTGCTGCCGGTGAAGCTCGCGCCGGGAAACTACTTGTCCTGGCGTGCCCAGGTGTTGCCTCTTCTGCGCAGCCGCTATCTGGAGGGCTATGTTGACGGATCCATCCCGTGTCCGCCCCCTCATCACCCGGCGTATCACACATGGGTGGCCCAGGATCAGGCCATCCTCTCCGCCATCCAGTCCTTGCTCACTCCGAGCGTCTCGTCGCTGGTCATCTTCGCTGCTACGTCCTGGGAGGCGTGGGCGGCACTTCACACCAGCTTCGCCTCACAGTCTCAGGCGCGTGCTCATTCTATACGCACCGAGCTCGGTGAGACCAAACTTGGTGACCTCAGCATCACAGACTACTTCAACAAGATGTGGGGTCTTGCCGACACATTGGCCTCGGTTGGCCAGTCTCTGCAGGATGAGGAGTTCACCACTTTCGTCCTTAACGGGCTCGATGATGATTATGACAATCTCGTTGAGAACGTTCATGGCCGTGATGATCCACTTCCACCTCGCGAGCTTTATGCCCAACTCCTTGGCCGTGAACAGCGCATCAAGGCACGCCGTGTCTCACCAGGCTTCGCCTCCGCCAATGCCGCGACTCGTGGCAAACCTCAGCGGTCATCATCTTTAGGTGGCAAGCCAGCATCGTCTTCACAGCCGGCCTCGCGCGGAAATGCGCCATCCATCACGGGGTGGCAACCGGCCGGTTGCTTGCTGCTCCTCCTGCGGTGCCCCGCAGGCCTGCCAGCTGTGTGGTCTTGAGCGCCACATCGCCTCTCGCTGTCATCGTCGCTACAAGCAAGATTTTCTGGGCCTCGGCAACAATGGTAAAGGGAACAACAAGCAGGCCGCCGCCGTCGTGACTAGTCATGATCATGGTCGCACTCCGTCCTACTCCATTGATCCGACATGGTATATGGACACCGGAGCTACTAACCACCTCACCGGCGAGATGGGCAAGCTCTCTACTCAGGAGCCATATCATGGTCATGATCGGTGCACACCGCCCGATGGAGCAGGTATGCGCATCTCTCATGTTGGTCAGGCTTCTCTCCTTGCACACAATTTTCGCAAACTACATCTTTTCAATGTCCTTCGTGTTCCCTCTGCTACGCGTAGTTTGTTGTCTATTCCTCAACTTACATGTGATAATAATGTCCTTGCTGAGTTTCACCCTTTTCGTTTCTTTACCAAGGATCGGGACACGAGGGCCGTTCTGCTTAGCGGTCGTCTTCGCCATGGCTTGCACGCTCTTGATGCACCGCGCACACCTTCCATGCAGTCTTCTCCTCAGGCGTTCAGTGGTGTCCGTGTGTCGTCCACTCACTGGCATGCGCGCCTTGGTCATCCTGCAGCTCCCATAGTTCGTCATGTGTTGCATCATTATGAGCTACCAGTTGTGTCCAATAAAACTGCTGAAACTGTGTGTGATGCCTGTCAGTAGGGCAAGAGTCACCAACTTCCGTTTTCAGAGTCTAGTCGTGTTGTGAAACATCCTCTTGAGCTTGTGTTTTCTGATGTCTGGGGTCATGCCCAGACATCCGTTAGTGGTCACAATTATTATGTCAGTTTTATTGATGCTTACAGTCGGTTTACTTGGCTATATCTTATTAAACGCAAGTCTGATGTGTTTGATGTTTTTATTCAATTTCAAGCACACGTTGAGCGTCTCCTTAAACAGAAAATCATTCATGTTCAATTTGACTGGGGTGGTGAATACCACAACCTCAACTCGTTTTTTAACAAACTTGGGATTTCGCATCGTGTGTCATGTCCTCATACACATCAGCAGAATGGAACTGCCGAACATAAGCATCGTCACCTTGTTGAAACTGGCCTAACCTTACTAGCTCATGCATCCGTTCCGTTTCGATTCTGGAGTGATGCTTTCTCCACAGCCTGTTTTCTCATTAATAGGCTTCCCTCATGACTTCTGAAAATGCGAACCCCGCTTGAACTCTTGCTCAATGAAATCCCAGACTACATGTTCTTCAAAGTGTTTGGGTGTGCATGTTGGCCTCATCTCCGTCCATATAACAAGCGTAAGCTCGAGTTTCGGTCTAAGAAGTGTGTTTTTCTCGGGTATAGTTCCCTCCACAAAGGGTACAAGTGCCTACATGTCCCAACAAACCGCGTCTACATTTCTCGTGACGTTGTGTTTGATGAAAATGTGTTCCCTTTTCGTGCACTTCCGACTCACTCTACCACTCCTATATCATCAGTGCCTGTGTCTATACCTTTGTCTGATCAATTTGTGGATGTTGCATATGCCCCTGCGTTGCTTCCTAATCATGTTGCAGGTATTGGACGCGGCACCCGTCTCGAGCTCCTTGATGAACAGGTCGTGGACGTACCTCCCGCTCCGGACGTGCATGCGCTATGCATGGAGGGTGGCGCCCGCCAACCCGCTACCGCCTCACCTGTGGAGGCTGCTGCCTCATGAGTGCCCGGCTTGCCCGACCCACGCGCCAGCGCTGGTTCATGGATCGCCCGTCTCGGCCCAGGCAGTCTTGGCCTCGCCTGCTCACTGACGGGTCTTTGGGCTCCCCGGCCGCTGCCTCGCCCCCAGCCGGCGGTCACACACTGCACCGACCAGCCACTTGATCTCGAGATCATTGTCGAGGCTCGCCCGGCCTCCTCCGTGTCGGACTACTTTGGTTCCACGCCGGCCTCGTCGCCGCAGCCTGCAGTTGCTCTTCGTCCTCGAACACGGAGCTAGCACGGCATTTTTCGTCCGAAGGAACACACGGATGGTAGGGTTGCATGACTTGCTGCGTGCATGGCCCATACTACTGCCGATCCCACTGCAGAACCTCGTCACTTTCAAGCTGCATTGAGCATCCCCCACTGGCGTCTTGTTCCTCCAGTACCTGGTGTCAATGTTATTGATTCCAAGTGGGTGTTCAAAGTCAAGAGACATGCTAATGGTTCCATCGAACGATACAAGGCACGGCTAGTCGCCAAGGGTTTCAAACAGAGGTATGGTCTTGATTATGAAGACACGTTCAGTCCGGTCATCAAGCCTACTACCATTCGGTTATTGCTGTCTCTTGCTGTTACTCGTGGGTGGTTCCTTAGTCAGCTTGATGTGCAGAACGCCTTTCTCCATGGCATTCTAGAGGAGGAGGTTTTTATGCATCAGCCGCCTGGTTTCGTTGATCCGGCACGTCCTCATCATCTCTGTCGACTGGTTAAGGCGCTATATGGACTCAAGCAGGCCCCTCGAGCATGGCATGCTCGCCTTGGATCTGTTCTTCGGGCCCTTGGGTTTACTCCCTCCACTGCTGATACGTCGTTGGTTCTCCTACAGCGTCCTGAGGTTACGATGTATCTCCTGGTTTATGTTGATGACATCATTCTCATCAGTTCCTCTGATGTTGCTGTTGATCGCCTTGTGACTGCTCTCAGTGATAACTTTGCTGTCAAGGATTTAGGTGCACTGCATTTCTTCCTTGGTCTGGAGGTTTCCCACTCTTCTGCTGGGCTGAGTCTTACTCAGAAAAAGTACTCCCTGGACTTGTTGCGGTGCTGGAATGCTTCAGTGCAAACATCTTTGTCACTCCGATGTACGCCATCGATCGGTTGTGCGCTCTTGATGGAGACTCTCTCTCGTCTGATGATGCTACCGAGTATCGCAGTCTTGTTGGTGGTCTGCAATACCTTACTATTACCAGGCCTGATATCTCTTATGCAGTCAACCGTGTGTGTCAATTTCTGCATGCTCCCAGGACATCTCATTGGTCAGCTGTGAAGCGTATTTTGCGCTATGTCTGTCTTACTGCCTCCTATGGTGCTTCTTCACTGCCTTTGTCATGTGAGCTCTCGGCTTTCTACGATGCGCATCGGGCTGGTAGTCCTGATGATAGGCGATCCACAGGGGGATATGTGGTATTCCTTGGTTCTAACTTGATCGACTGGAATGCTCGTAAGCGAGCCACGATCTCTCATGAGTAATCTTGAAAGTGAGTATAAAGCTATTGCTGATGCAACTGCTGAGATCATATGGGTACAGTCTCTGTTGAGAGAATTGCGTGTCTCTCCGGCTCAGCCTCCAGTTTTGTGGTGTGACAACATCGGTGCTACTTATCTGTCATCTAACCCGGTGTTCCATGCTCGCACAAAACACATTGAGGTTGACTATCATTTTGTTCGGGAACGTGTTGCACAGAAGCTACTCTGTATCAAGTTTATCTCATCCAAGGATCAACTTGCTGACATCTTCACGAAGCCTTTTCCACAACCACAGTTTGTAGGTCGTAGGGCAATCTTAACTTGCTTTGTACTTGAGCCACGATTAAGATTGAGGGAGGGTGTTAGATCATATACGTAGCCTCTGTACACATATATTGTAACGTTGTACTGTACCCCGTGGGTACCTCTATATAATGAGAGAGCCACACCCCGTTTAGGGTGTCGAGCAAGTTCCCAACATATTATGTTTTGCAGTGACTCCTGATCCACCTGTCATTGAAACCAGATGGGCCCGGCTGCCCACCTACCCATCCCTCTCTCTCCCTTTTTCTCTCTCCCTCTCTCTCTCCCTTTTGCAGCCGGCGGCCACGCAGAGCTCAGCGGCGCCAGCTGCATCACCGGGCGCACGGCGTGGTGGCGTGGCGGCGCTGAGAGGCGAAAGTCTTGGGCGGCGCGGGACACGGTCGAGGCGGCCAGCTGCTGCAGCAACACAGGCGGCGCGGGGCAGTCGGTAGCGCGGCTTGGCGGGCGAGTGGGCGGCGGGAGGCTGGCCTGGAGGCATGGCGTGGAGCAAGCGGGTGCGAAGCGGCGGTCTGGCAGTGCGGAGGCGAAGCGCGAGTGGGCGTGGCGCCCATGGCCCGGCAGCGAGCCAGGTAGGTCTTGAGGCGGGCGAGCTCGGTAGGTCACGGCGGCTGCAGCAGCAATGAGGCGAGGTGGCAGGCGAGGCGGCAGGCGTGGGCGAGCTTGGCAGCGGCGGCTGCACCGGCGGAACGAGAGCGTAAGCTCACGGGCGGGTGAGGCGCGCGGCCGAGATGGACATTTTGGGGTTGATTGGTGCGTTGGGCGGCTCCAACTATATCCGGACGTGTATGTCCATTTTATCACTGATTGCCATCCCAAACGGACAGAATTCGTACAAGGTGGACGTCCGTTTAGAGTCGTGCGCTGGAGTTGGCCTGATATTTTCAAAGTTTCTACTACTGCCTTGTTTCAGTTTCCTGCTCATTTCGTCCACTAGCTCTTTGTGAGTTCCTTTCATATACTATCTCTATTCGTTGCCCTGTCTTGTCTGCCTTCAAGTGGGGGAATTCGACAACCGATCCCATTCGCATCCATGAAAGGGACATGCTTATGGAACGTACGGTGGTGTACGCATGCTACCTGAATCTCTGACTAGTTCCTGGATGAATCTCTGACATCTAACTAAATGCAGATGAATCCGTGCTCAGTTATCCTACTGCCACTTGATGCATCAACATTCAAAGTTAATGCTGTTATCTAATCATGAACCATCCACGGAGGCTGGAGTGACTGGATACGTTACCTTCTGCTATAATTATTAATGGAGTGAAAGACCTCTGTCACTTGGAATGCTTTCTGATTTCCAACCTCTCCCGTCTCCTGCCCTATACACTCATACAGTATCTCTTTAGGGCATCATCAAATCAGGCTCTCAAACCGTTCGCAATCTTTCAGACCGCGTGCTTCAAACGTGTTTAGCCATTCAACGAAAAATGTATCGGTCTACCAAATGGTCCGAACACACTTTTTCTCGTAAACTCGAGACAAACTGGGAGGAGGCTTTGCGGAGTCTGAACAATAGCCATTTAAGACTCCGTCACCTCCAGCCCACCCAAAACCACACCAAAATCACTCCTGAACCCCATGCCTTCATCCTTCCATTTTCTCTCCTTCCGTCGTCCTCTCTTGCCTTCGTCGCTGCTCCACCACCCGTCCACCCGACCGCCCCGCCACACCCTTGCCGAAACTCGACCAGTCCGTCACCTCAAACGGTACACTCGGGCTCCACGCCGGTTCTCCTTCGCCGCCGTTCCACACATCTCCTCTGACCATCGCACATGAATCATCCACTCCTGCGATACTCACCATGCCCCGCAACTGTTCCATTAAATGCCCGTGCTAAATAAATTTGACCCTTCTTCTTTGTAGTAATGGACTCGGATATGAAGTATGTATACGAGTACTATGTTGAGTTTTCTGATGGCTCATCCTCCCAGCAATATTCGGCGAAATGCCCGTGATAAAAACAAGAAGCAACTAGAAAGGATGTTGAAGGGCATTTGGAGTCTTGCACACATGTTTTAAGTTGTTCGTGGACCTGCTAAACAATGGGATCCACAGACTTTGTGGAAGGTGATGACCTGTTATGTGATCATGCACAATATGATCGTGGAGGATGAGGGTGAGGATGTTGCTGCAACTCTTGAATTTGAGAACATGGGTGATCCTTTCGAACTTCCAGACTAGAATCCACCACATTTGAAGAGTTTGTTCAAATGCATCAAATATTCGGCATCAAGCAACTCAGGAGCAATTGAAGGAAGATCTGATTGAGCATCTGTGGGCGATTAAAGGGGACGGCAATGTTGGGGTGCAATATTTGAACCTTTTAAATTAAAACCACTACTGCATTTGAACATTTGAACTATTCTAGACTATATATGCGGCGAACACGCGGACTTTCAAAAATATTGGGACCGAATATATGCGGGTAGTTTTGGATGGCTAGCTCCCGCATCCGTGTCAACGCACTGGTCCTCTCCGATCCACAGATGAATGTGGTGTCCATTTTGCGGGTTCAACATTAGAGATGCCCTTACCCTAGTTGTTCTAGGCTTTATTGAGCCACCTCTACGTCGACTGCAGCCTTCACCTTAGTAATGTAGTGTATACTTCATAGGATGAGGATTTGTGATTCGGATATCACACACACACCGATATGAAAATAGTATTAAAAAAAGAAAGTTTCAAAAAAATCTAGAATTTTGGAATATCAAACATGGGTGGCTATTCTACTCTCGTGTTTAGTTTTGTGAGGAATAGTGCACGTGGTATTCTCGGTACAAAAGTACAAAAAATTCTATATACAGAAAAAACGGTTTGGATGGATCGTAGGACTGTATACCACGGGCATCCATTACTCACGAAACTAAACGCGGGAGTAGAATGACCACCCATGTTTGATATCCCAAAATTTCATATTTTTGTAAAATTGTACTAATATTTTTAATACTATATTCATATAGGGGTGTGTGGCATCTGAGAGCTCTCATGCATTTTTCATACTTCATACTATTATTTTTTTAGTCATTTAGATGGTCAAGAAATTACCAAAATATGAAGGGGTCCAACAAACCTGAACAGAGGGAGTACTAAGGGCATCTCCAACGGCAACCCGCAAACTTCCTCCCACATCCGTCCGCGGATAGGGGACCAGTCCGCAGGCACGGATGCAGGAGGCCGCCATCCAACGCTATTATGTATACTAGTAAGTAGCACGTGCTCCACACGTTGAGAGATATAATAGAAAAATACAAGTTTTAAACAAGGTGTCATATATTAAGACATAAAGACAAGGTGCTCCAACAGATAATCTATTCTGAGCAAAATAAGTTGACATGATATCATCAACTGGATTAACAGAATCCATTTTTTCAAATGAAGCATCTGGTCGGTGGTTTCCACATAAAGTTTACATGTGGCATATCCTTGTGTATTTATGGCAAAATAGGGATAGACCAATACAAATAGCTCTCGCACAAAAAAAGCTTGAATAACTTCAAACTATATCAAATCTCCAAGGCCAGCAAATTATATGTATATAAGAAATCTAGAATATGAAAACAAAGTAGCGCGCTGTTAATTTACCTCAAAACCACGTTATAGATCAAGCTAAGCGAGACAATATGTACACAAGTTAATTTCTTTTTGCATGGCTCAAGATGTGATTATGACTACATTTGCATAATGTCAAGAGTGGTTTGACATGCACACACTTTGTATTTAACTTGTTATAGATTCACTCACAAAAAAATTGTTATAGATTAAATTGTTTATATTGACTTACGAATAGGACATGAAAAGTTGCAGTAAAACATTTATAAAAATATGAGTTAAAAGAAAAGATTAAAATATTGCAGTCTACTCATGTCTAGTAGAATTATTTGCTTTAGGAATGACGACTGTTAATCGATGTTACAGTTTACATGGATTAACTCTCAAATATTGAAATTTTAGTAATGCACTTTATTTATTTATTTTAATTTTACTTGTAAGCTCCAACAAAAAAAATACAATTTTTGTTTAACATCGCTGGGGGGGGGGGGGGTCTCCAGAGGGGTAAAGAACGTGAAGCATCTCCCTAAAAAAAGTACCTTGGGCTGTTGGACATACTGCTACCTAGATCAATCGTCCACAAAAGTTCTTGACCGAAGGGACAAATGCTCTATCAGCTTGGTCAAGCTACAATTACGCAAACAGACGGGGCTCTTCTGGAAATATCGGGTATGTCCTGGCTGGTTCACGTGGCCTGGGGCAGAGTTGATGGACGTGGCAGGACAAGCGAATCCCACACATGCTAGCCGTTGGATTCATAGCGTTGATGATTGATGAACGGTAGGTGTCAGCCCATCTCGGCAGATCAATGGCTGCAGTTACTCGAGTGGTGTTTTGGCGGGAAGACTGAGAGGAAAGTGGTAAATCCAAATTCAAAACTGCTACATTATAGTAGTAGAGATAGAGATGTCCACCAGTAAATTCAATTCAAATGTGCTCTGATCCACACAGCATGCCGGATCACACCAGCGCCGGACCGCATGCCCGATCACAACCAAAAATAAGTATGCTTAGTTTTTACATGCTTGAATCCAAAAAATACCAGTCCGGGAGTCAGTGCATTTTCCCCCCGCCGCACCGGCAATCCCAGTCGTCTGCTCCTCCCCTGTCAAGGTCGTGCCGTCGCCACCGCGTAGGCAGCCTACGCGTATGCTTCCGTTGCGTCCTCACCGTCGGCTGCCGCCAAATGATCTTTCTACTGCAGCAGCATCTGGTAGCAGACGGATTGCTCGATGATTCTTGTGAGGCGTCCAAAGAGTCCACATTCAAGGTCAACATCTTGGCCTCCTTTGCATTGACGGCGATCTCCACCTTCTTTTCCTCGAGCGTGGCCTTTCTCTCTTCGATCATGGTCCTCCTTTCTTCGAGCTTAAGCTTGTTGTCCGTCGCCTTCATCAACAGTTTGAACCTCTCCGCCTTTCCGAGGACCTCACACACGCCTTCTCCTTTTTTCGCCGAGATGTTCTTGAACATCTCCGTCAGCTCGTTCACCACACCTTCTCGCTTCGCCCTCTCCTCCTCCCACTTCTTCGCCCGTAAGTTTCTTCTAACCTTCTTCTGCGGTTCTTGTGTTGGGTCGATAGGGTCACCGGTTTCTTCCTCGTTGGCTTGGGCGGCGGTCTTGGCAATGAAAAGGTTCCACTTCGGTTGTCCATTCAACTTCAACCAACAATGCATGACGGTGAAGGACTTCTTCTACACCACACAAGCACGAGTAGGCTACAAAGTGAAACATTATTGACAATGCATATCCGTATAGTGAGCAACAAAACAATACATGTCCGACTACTCATCAACAAAACTCATCATATCCAGCTACTGATAAACTTATTTGCTCGGTGATTTGTACTGCTAGGTCACCATGGGATGAGATGCTTCAAGTGCCCGCAATACTTGGACACGACCTGTTGGATGGTGTACCATTGATGTTGAGGGACTTACCTTCACGGTTGGGGATGACCGCGTTGGAGTAATGATGTGTTCATGGACCATATGTGAATGTTCCTCCAAAAGGTTGTGCCCTTTTGCTCCGTGCCATGGATCGAATCAATGCTAGTGCCGACCATGCATCGCACAACTGCTCGTCCTCCCGCATGTTGAAGCTTTCTCCTCTACCTTTTTCTTCGCGTTGCCGCCTGTATCATCCGGATCATCGTCCTCGTCGTGCTCCTCCCCCCTCTGACTGCTGATGTCCGGTGGCCCAATGTTGTTGTTCATGTGTGCCATCGCCAGTGTGGGTGTAAGATTACTGCGTGGCTGTCTGGGTGTAGGACTGCTGCTACTGATAGTTGCTAGACTGGGTGGTATCCGAGTCTTCCACCTGCCCGTCCTCATAGCGCCCTACTCCTCCCTCGCCTCCGTCGTGGATGATGTCGAGCATTTCCTTATCCGGGTCGTCGTACGCCAACTCCCCCGCTCTAGGCATTGCAGCGAACATCATGCGGGCATCCATGTGCTCCCCACCCGCCGTTCGTGCCCCGACGAGCTACGGCGAAGATACTCGGGGAAGAGCGGCGCCGCATTAACGTCGACGATGTAAGGCATCGTACCGCGGGGGTTCCGAGCTGCTTGGAGGCATAGTAGTGCGGAGGCTTGTAATGCTCCGACCACGACAATGTCTGTACTATGGGCGCGCCCATCTGGCGGCGTCCGCGACAGCTACCATGACTGTCTCGTCCACCACGACCTCGAGGCCCAACGCCACCACCACGCACACCGGCGGCCAACCGCTTCTTGAGCTTCTCTGTGACGCCCCCGATTCAACCGTACACTAATCATACACGCAAATGTATACGATCAAGATCAGGGACTCAGGGAAGATATCACAACACAACTCTAGAAACAAATTAAAATAATACAAGCTTCATATTACAAGCCAGGGGCCTCGAGGGCTCGAATACAGAAGGTCGATACACATGAGTCAGCGGAAGCAACAATATCTGAGTACAAACATAAGTTAGACAAGGATGCCTTAAGAAGGCGAGCACAAAAACAACAATGATCGAACAGGCAAGGCCTCCTACATGGGACCTCCTAACTACTCCTGGTCGTCGGCGGTCTCCACATAGTAGTATCCGTCGGTGGTGGCATCTAGCTCCAGGGATCCACCATCTGGTTGCAACAGCCAGAAAGAAGGAAGAAGGGGGGAAAAGGGGTAGCAAAGCAACCGTGAGTACTCATCCAAAGTACTCGCAAGCATCAGATCTATACTAAGTATGCATTGGTATCAAATGGAATGGCTGTATCTGTGGACTGAACTGCAGAAAGCCAGAGTAGGGGGGACGGCCTAGCCTAACGAAGACTAGCATCTTCAAGCAGCTCCAAGCATCTTGCAGCATGTAGAAGAGTAAATAATAGCAGTTTATAATTAACAAGCATGTTGTAGAATTAATGCCCAGAGATCCTTCCTCGACTCCCTGCGAGAAAGCAATCCCGGAGCCACATAATTCAAGTATCCATTTGTAGTTGTAAAAGATCAGGATATAAGGCTGAACGTCCGTTACCATGGACACGACTATTAATAGATAATCTTCTCTGCAGGGGTGCACCACGTTTTCCAACACGCTTGATTACTCTGGCCGGACACACTTTTCTGGGTCAATGCCCGGCCTCGGAAGATCAGCACGTCGTAGCCCTACCTAGGCTCAACAGAGAGGTCCCCGCCGGTCTACATCCTAAGCACTCCGGGGTCTGGGCCCATCGCCCGTAGCACTCCGGGTCGTTACGTGCAGGGCAGGTCCAGGATCCACCACTACAGGATGGTGTCGGCCCAGCCGTGCCGCAATGCTGAACTGGATGTCTGACAAAGCTTCGGCTGATACTGCGACGTCGAGGCCCATAACTATTCTCGCGTGGTGGTTGGTGCGTAAAGGCCAAAGGCCAATTCAGGACAAATACCCAAACCATAGCGTATTATTAGTTTGCGGAGACGGCGAAACTCACGATAATGTGACCCGTCGCCCGTCTCGAGGAAATACGGCAAGGGCTAGCCCAGCCCACTCGGGGGCGGCCTGCCGGCCCGGCCGTGCCTCGTAACCATCTTGCGGGTGCTCTCCGGGCCCGCCCAACTTTCCCAAGGGTCTCAAGTAAAGTCAAGGTAACCGTGTGTCCAGACATCAAGGGGAAAACCCGAGGAATCACCCCCGGTGGATTCCACTCAATGTAATCATCAAGGTGAACGTAAGAGGGACCACCCTCGAGGTTCACACTTGAGGTGTTGCAACCGAGCCGTGTCGGGAATGGTGAATGAGGAAATCACCCTCGATGACCACGACCGAATAGCTACACTACAGAATTATCATCAGGAGTGCGTTATGAGGGATCACCCTCGGCACTCGATAGTAGCTCTGTAGAGTCGAGCAACAAAAGGGGCGTGATGTGATGTGAGGTGTCGGGCTCTGGTCGTCGATCACGTTGATCGAGTCGTCGATGATGAAGCAGGGGCAACCAGGATACGGTGGTGGTCACTGATGGATCTCTAACCAACCTATACTAAGAAGTTTAGGATAAGCAGGTAAGTAACAATAGCAGGTACAAAAGCAGGCTATGCATCAGAATAGGAGCGATCAATTACAGTAGCAAAATCTAATGCAAGCATGAGAGAATGGAATAGGCGATAACGGGATGATCAAAGGGGGGCTTGCCTGGAAGCTCCGATGAAAGGGGAGAAGGGTCGTCGTCGACGTAGTCGATCACAGCGGCATCAACAGCGATATCGGGGTCTACCGGAGAGAAGAGGGGGAAGAAACAGTAAATACAAGCAAACAGATGCAATACTATGCATGACATGACGAAAGGTAGCGCTAGATGTGTCCTAACGCGGTACTACACGATACCGGCGAAGGGGGTAGCATCCGGGAAATTTCCCGAAGTCTGGCATTTTCGGACAAATGAAACGAAGGGGAAAGGTTGCATGTTCGCTATGCTAGGGGCATGCGACAGATGAACAGACCGCTTATCCGGATTCGACTCGTCGTTCTGAGCAACTTTCATGTATAAAACCTTTTCATCCGAGTTACGGTTATTTTTCTATGAATTATTAAAGTTTTAACAATATTATGAAATTATTATTAATTATTAAATTCGACAGAAATGAATAATGATGTCAGCACGAGGTCAGAGTGATGTCAGCAGTCAACTTTGACCTGTTGACTAGTCAAACTGACAGAGGGGTCCCACTGTCATAAACTGATAGCTAATTAACTTAGTTAGCTAGTTAATTAGACAGGTTAATTAAGTTAAGTTAATTAACCTAAATTAGTTAAGTTAATTAATTTGTTAATTAAGTAATTAATCTGTTTAATTAATTTTAATTCCTTTGTGGGGGGCTGGGCCCACATGTCATTGGCCCAGTGGCGGGGCCGTTAGTCATTGGCCCTAGGGGCTAAGGCGGCGACAACGGCACCTGGCGCCACCCGAATGGGCGTGGCGATGCCCACCACACGGCCAGAGGCGGGAAGTGCCGGCGGAGAATCGAGGCGCCAGAGGCGGCCTTGGGGCTGTAAAGCGAGGTGGCGGCGCTTGGGAGAAGAAGGCGGCGGCGTTAGGGCGGCTGAGGCAGGGGCTGAGTTGAGCAAGGAGGCGCGGCATAAGCAGAGACAGACAATGGCTGCGTGGCCGGTGGCGAAGCGGATGGTGGCAGGTCGCGCCATAACGCAACCAGGCGCGAAAGCGGTGGTTCGTAGCGAGTGACAAGGAGAGGCGCGGTGAGCGCCGCAACTTCTGTGACAATCGTCGACCATGGCCGGGACGGCGGTGACCGTGGCGACCTAGGGAGAGAGAGGGGCGACGGGGTCGGGTTCCTCACATGCGTTGGAGGGGTGAGGGTCGAGGGGGCCGGCGGGGAGGAGGACGAGGACGAGGCGTCCGGCGAGGTGGCTCCGGCGATGGTGCGAGGTGGTGGCGATGTCAACGGTGTCGAGCAGGTGTCGGGCCACAAGGGAGAGGGGACGAGGCCGCGAGGAGGAGGTCGAGTAGGACGGCGGCGGTCCAGTGACGGGGTCCGACAGGTCGAGGCACCGAGGGCGATGGGGGTCGGGGGTGGTGTGTGGTCGTCGGGGTCGCTGCGGGGTCGATCCCGATCCAGATTGGGTCGGGAGAGGGAGAGAGAGAACGTGGGGGATCGAGGGGAGGGGATCTATGGGTAGTGGGCTAGGTCAGCGCCTCAGCGGGGAGTGGGGGGGGGGGGTTAGGTAGGTGGCGGTGGGCCAGTAGGCTGAGGCCCAGGTGGGCAGGGGGATGTGGCCCTTTTGCTTTTGCTTCTCTTTAACCTTTTCTGTTTTCTTTAGATTAGGGCACTAAACCACTTTGAAAAAAAATGTCAGTTCACCATCAATATTAACAAATGAAAATTTGCCACATGATGAACATTTTATGTTAGACATTTGAAAACGTTTGAGTTTGACTTGACTTTGAATTTGGACCGGATTCGAACCAACGCGTGTTTAACAACAGTGGTCATGATGACGTGGCATCATTAGCAGAGAATTATTGTAGCTTAATTATCCGGACGTTACATTCTCCTCCTTTGCATCCTTTGCGGCCTTCGCTTTGACGCGGCGATTTTGCCGCGTAGCCGAGCTGATCTTCCGGGCGAGCATGATGCTCGGGGTCCTCCGTTACCTCCCCCGGCTCCATCTCTGACAAGTTCTATGCGGCGGCGGCGGCCGAGGAGGGGGAGGAGGGTGGAAGAAGAGAGCGGAGGATTTTGATGCGGAAATGATGCGGGATGCTTCAAAAGCGCGGGCTCCACCTTCCTTTTGGGTGGGCCGGTGGTGGTGGTGGTAGGGGGGAGGGGGGGGGGGGGGAGCGATGTTTCGCGTGCCAGGACTCGCGCAAAGCCTCCCACATTTGTCTTTGGTTGACCGGAGAAAAACACGCCCGGACCACGCCGCGGATCTATACATGATCGTCTTGGATGGCTTCCGTAGTCTAGACATCACGGTCTGAACGGATTCGGGTGATTTGCGGGTGTCCGTTGGAGATGTCCTAAGAAGATATATCATCATGCAATTGCTAACAAATCTGTGTCTCATTTCACCCACAAACTGTACTACCGGTCCCTGTCCATCTGTGGAGGTTCCTTTTTTTTTATGACATGGAATCTGTGAAGGTTCCCACTTACGCAAGCAGTAGTCACGTTATCCAACCGGAAAATACTGCCAAGGGAAAAGACGAACAGAAATGAGAGAAAATAATAATTAAAAAATAACCCCTCACTCAATACTTCACGGTGACGGCGGCTGAAAAGGAAATGACACGTCACTGTCACCATCGTCAAAAGGCAAAGGATATCCGAGTGATGTCCCGGGTGACGTTTGGGGGTCCGATGGCTCATCGGGATTCTTCACCTCATCCATTCATTCGGTGGCGTTGAAATGGTGAGACATGAGACCAATCTCGTCCGCACACCTGAATTTCTTGATGCCCACACGGCTGTACCCAGAAAACACTCTTCTTCTCCCGTGGTGTAATCTCATGCAAGCTCACCTGAGGAAGGAAGAAATATCTCATGACTGAGTGTGATGCTATCTTCTGCTGGACCATCGGCCGTCCTGTACAATCATAAATTATCACAGGCGATCAGAGGCGGTATGTGCGCCTGGACGATGTAAAATTTGATGCCCTAAAAATGATTTTATATATTAGAGCATCACCGGCCATTGGCCTCCTGGGGGGCTCAAAAAATCGCCGCCTGAGGACGATCCGGCGTTAAAATCGGCTTGAAGCCAATCGGGTCCCCAGCCGCCGGCTCCAGGATCGCCCCCCGGAGGCTTTCTTTTTTATTCTTTTGAAAAGAAATTCGGCTATAATTTGGCAAACGGGCATAAAATTCGGTGACTTAAACACTTTTTTACATAGCAAACTTAAAATTACTTTAAAAAAACAAAGGCCGCGACTACAGGAAGAACTCGCTGAACTCGACGAAGTCGCCGCCGTCGCTGCCGCCGTCGTCGTCCTTCTCCTCCTTCACGCAGCCCTCTTTGGACCCTGCCGAGTCGCTGGCGGACGGTGTGGCCGTCGTCGTCATTGTCATAGAGAACGACGACGCCCCTCGTCAGCGCCACGACGCGAGCGGCGATCTCCTCTAGGGCGCGCGCCGAGCTCCAACTCAGCCGCATAGTCCTCCCCGCCACTTCATGGCCGCCGTTGCCTCCCCGCCGTCTTGACGGCGGCGAGCCCCTCCGTCTTGACGCAATGAGCCCCGCTCCGTCTTTGACGGTGGCGAGCCCGCCCGCCTTCGCTTGACGAGGCGGGGAGGAGCCGAGAGAGAGGTGTGCCCGCCTGATGACGATGACGGCGATGGCGCTGCAGCGCCGCCGAAGCGGGCGTCTCCGCTGGCTCGCCTTGACGCCGAGAGTGTCGGCGACCCGGAGGAGTGGGAGGAGGAGGAAGAGGAGCCGGTCCTCCTGGACATCCATTGGCCGCTGCTTCGGTGGGGGGCCGGGGCGGCAGGGTACATGAACGACGGCTCGTTGCCGCCCTCGAGGTGCTTGAGTACGGCGTGGAGCGTGCAGCCGGGGGCGCCCACCACAGGCGGCGGACGTCGCTGTTCTTGGTCCCCCGCACCCCTGATGCGTTGTTGGTTGAGGCCAGCCGCTCCGCCTGCCGGTGTTCGAAGTAGGCTGCCCACGCCTGGTGGTTGCCGGCGGCGTACTCCGGGCGGGCCCGCTGCTCCTCCGTCAGCGACACCCGCGCACGCTCGACCTCGGCGTTGACGTAGTTGGGGCGCGTGACGTCGGGCAGCGGGGGCACGAGCACGCCCCCGGCGCTAAGCCTCCACCGCCCCGGCGTGCACATGTCGGGAGGCGCCGGGATATTTGCTTCATGCAGGAGGTGGGCTTCCCACTCATGCAGCGAGCGGCGACCGAAGCCATTGGCCGCCGCCCCCATCACCGGGGAACCTCTCGCCCATCATCTACGGTGGCGGTAAGAGTTCGACGGCGGCGGCTGTGCACGGGGAGGAGGGAGGCTACGGGCGGGTGCGTCCCCGGCGAGGGAAGTGCTACTTTATATAGCGGGCGAGGGGTTGCGTTGTGTGTACGCGTGGCGGGAGGGGGCGCGTCGCCGCACCGCGCCGCCCGTGAGAAATCAATGGAAGGCTGACCGGTGGCAGCCTTGGCATTGATTCCTCGCGGGAAACAAGGCGTTGTGAGGACGACGAGGCGGGGGGTCGCTGACTCGGCGGGCCCGCCGTTCGTTCGCGCCAAAACCGATTGCCCCGGCGCCCCCGGGAGCCCTCCAGCACGCCGGGTTCGGCCTGGGTCCGTCGGCGCCAATTTCGGGCCAAACCGGCGAAAAAATGGGCTCTTGAAGCGCGGCGGGCGGTTTTTGGTGCCTGGGCCAAGAAAGGGCCCTTGGGGCACGGTTGGGGGCGCGGCTGGAGATGCTCTTAGAATGAAAGAGAGAACGTTTTTTGATACCGTAAGGCCTCATTCGGTTGTCCAGTGTCTTGGGGATCCCCGTCAAAACTCAGGGCTTGGAGCCTGCTACGTCTTGAGCTTGCGTTGGTTTTCCTCGAAGAGGAGAGGGTGATGCAACAAGTGTAGCGTAAGTATTTCCCTCAGTTTTGAGAACCAAGGTATCAATCCAGTAGGAGGCTCCTCAAAAGTCCCACACACCTACACAAATAAACTGAGAACTCGCAACCAACACAATAAAGGGGTTGTCAATCCCTTCACGGCCACTTGTGAAAGTGAGATCTAATAAAGATGGTATGATAAGATAAATATATTTTTGGTATTTTATAATATAGATGCAAAAAGTAAAGATGCAAATAAAAGTAGATTGAAAGCAAATATGATAAGAAATAGACCAGGGGATAGGTTTCAATAGTGGCTTCTCTCAAGATAGCATAAGTATTACGATGGGTGAACAAATTACTGTCGAGCAATTGATAGAAAAGCGCATAGTTATGAGATTATCTAGGCATGATCATGTATATAGGCATCACATCCATAACAAGTAGACCGACTCCTGCCTGCATCTACTACTATTACTCCACACATCGACCGCTATCCAGCATGCATCTAGAGTATTAAGTTCATAAGAACAGAGTAACGCATTAAGCAAGATGACATGATGTAGAGGGATAAACTCATGCAATATGATATAAACCCCATATTCTTATCCTCGATGGCAACAATACAATACGCGCCTTGCAACCCTTTCTGTCACTGCGTAACGACACCGCAAGATTGAACCCAAAGCTAAGCACTTCTCCCATGGCAAGAAAGATCAATCTAGTAGGCCAAACCAAACTGATAATTCGAAGAGACTTGCAAAGATAACTCAATCATACATGATGTAAAGTTCGAAGTCTCATCCCGACTTGTGGGAGAATCATAGCCTTCATCACCCTTTTCTCACTAGGACAATGCTCTAATAATGAAGATCATCACACTTTTATGGATTTACAACTCAAAGCTAGAACAAGATATGACTCTATGTGAATGCCTCCGGCGGTGTACCGGGATAGTCAATGAATCAAGAGTGACATGTATAAAAAATAATGCATGGTGGATTTGCCATAAATACGATGTCAACTACATGATCATGCAATGGCAATATGACAAAAGTAAAGTATGTCATGATGATGATGAACGGAACGGTGGAAAATTGCATGGCAATATATCTCGGAATGGCTATGGAAATGCTATAATAGATAGGTATGGTGGCTGTTTTGAGGAAGATATAGGGAGGTTTATGTGTGATAGAGCGTATCGTATCACGGGTTTGGATGCACCGCAAAGTTTGCACCAACTCTCAAGGTGAGAAAGGGCAATGCACCGCATCAAGAGGCTAGCAAAGGCGGAAAGGTAAAAGTGCGTATAATCCATGGACTCAACATTAGTCAAAAGAACTCATATACTTATTGCAAAAATTTAGAAGTCATCAAAATCAAGTACTACGCGCATGCTCCTAGGGGATAGTTTGGTAGGAAAAGACCATCGCTCGTCCCCGACCGCCACTCATAAGGATGCACAAGCAGTACACTTCATGTTTCAAATTTGTTACACAACTTTAACCATACGTGCATGCTACGGGACTTGCTAACTTTAACACAAGCATTCTTTAAATTCATAATCACCCAACTAGCATGACTTTAATATCACTACCTCCATATCTCAAAACAATTATCAAGTATCAAGTTGATCATAGCATCCAATTCACTTCCTATGATAATTTTTATTATACCCAACTTGGATGCTCATCATTCTAGGACCAACTTTATGACCATAGCAAATACCATGCTGTTCTAAAAGACTCTCAAAATAATATAAGTGAAGCATGAGATACTAGCAATTTCTTCAAAATTAAGACACCACCGTGCTCTAAAAGATATAAGTGAAGCACTAGAGCAAAAACTATCAAGCTCAAAAGATATAAGTGAAGCACATAGAGTATTCTAGCAAATTCTAATCAAATAGGCTTCTCCCAAAAGGTGTGTACAGTAAGGATGATTGTGGTAAACTAAAAATCAAAGACTAATATAATACCACGACGCTCCAAGCAAAACACATATCATGTGGTGAATAAAAATATAGCTCCAAGTAAAGTTACCAATGAGCGAAGATTTAAAGAGGATGCCTTCGGGGCATCCCCAAGCTTAGGATTTTGGCTATTCTTGAATATCTTGGGTGCCTTGGGCATCCCCAAGCTTAGGCTCTTGCCACCCTTTATTCCATAGTCCATAAAAGCTTTACCCAAAACTTGAAAACTTCACAACACAAAACTCAACAGGAAATCTTATAAGCTCCGTTAGTGAAACAAAACAAAACCACCACATAAGGTACTGCAATGAACTCATTCTTTATTTATTTTGGTGTTAAACCTACTGTATTCCAACTTCTCTATGGATTATAAACTATTTTATAGGCCATAGATTCATCAAAATAAGTAAACAACACACGAAAAACAGAATCTGTCAAAAACAGAACAATCTGTAGTAATCTGTAACTAACGCAAACTTATGGAACTCAAAAAAATTCATCAAAAATAGGAGGACCTAGGAAATTTGTTTATTGATCATAAGCAATTGGAATCACTATGTTATCACGTTCTGGTGATTTTTAACAATTGTTTTTGTGAACCGAAAGTTTCTGGAAATTACAGCAAGATCAAATCAACTATCATCCAAGAAGATCTTATAGGTTTAACTTGGCACAAACACTAATTAAAAGATAAAAACACATCTAAACAGAAGGTAGATGGATTATTTATTCCTGAACAGAAACAAAAATAAAAAACTAAAAATAAAATTGGGTTGCCTCCCAACTAGCGCTATCGTTTAACGCCCCTAGCTAGGCATAAAAGCGAAGATAGATCTAACGAGCGCTATCTTTGGCACTAAACTCATAAGTAGCACGCATGATAGATTCATAAGGTAATTTAACTTTCTTTCTTGGAAAGTGCTCCATGCCTTTCTTTAATGGAAATTGGAATTTAATATTCCCTTCCTTCATATCAATAATCGCACCAATCGTTCTAAGGAAAGGTCTACCAAGAAGTATAGGGCAAGAAGGATTGCAATCTATATCAAGAACGATAAAATCTACGGGCACCAAATTTCTATTTGCAACAATAAGAACATCATTGATCCTTCCCATAGGCTTTTTAATGGTGGAATCCGCAAGGTGCAAATTTAAAGAACAATCATCAAAATCATGGAAACCTAGAATATCACATAAAGTTTTCGGAATTGTGGAAACACTAGCACCCAAATCACACAAAGCAAAACACTCATAATCTTTGATTCTAATCTTTATAGTAGGTTCCCAATCATCATTAAGTTTTCTAGGTATAGAAACTTCCAAATTAAGTTTTTCATCATAAGATTGCATCAAGGCATCAACAATATGTTTGGTAAAAGCTTTGTTTTGACTATAAGCATGAGAAGAATTAACAACGGGTTGCAACAAGGAAATACAACCTTTTAAAGAGAAATTATCACATTCAAATTCCTTGAAGTCCGAGATAGTGGGTTCAATATTATTACAAGTTGAGGATTCTCCAATCTCACTTTTACCAAATTTAAGTTCTAAAGACTCCGAATTCTTGGGACGCCTTCTAGGCAAAGTTGATTCATCTTCAGTCCCATAATCATCAAAATTCATATTGCAAAACATAGATCTAACCGGAGACGCATCAATAACTTTAAGATCTTCATCATTACTTTCACGGAAACTAGAAGAACACGCTTTTATAAAGCTTTCTTTCTTAGCACGCAATCTAGCGGTTCTTTCCTTGCACTCGTCAATGGAAATTCTCATTACTTTGAGAGACTCATTGATATCATGCTTAGGAGAAGAAGATCCAAGTTTAAGAGAATTAACATCAAGCGAAAGTCTATCAACGTTCCTAGCCAAATCATCAACTTTGAGCAATTTTTCTTCAAGCAAAGCATTAAAAGGTTTTGAGAGATCATAAATTCTTTCACACTATTCTCAAAATCAGAGGGCATCTTATTAAATTTACCATAAGAGTTGTTGTAGGAATTTCCATAATTATTAGAGGGATTACTAGGGAACGGTCTAGCATTAAATTTCCTCTATAAGCATTGTTTCCAAAACTATTCCTACCAACAAAATTCACATCCATAGATTCATTATTATTCTCAATCAAGGAAGACAAAGGCATATCATTGGGATCAAGAGGAGTATTTTTAGTAGCAAACATCTTCATAAGTTCATCCATCTTTCCACTCAAAACATTGATTTCTTCTATAGCATGCACTTTTTTACTAGAAGATCTTTCGATGTGCCATTGAGAATAATTAGCCATAATATTATCAAGAAATTTTGTAGCATCTCCTAATGTGATTTCCATAAAGGTGCCTCCCGCGTCCGAATCTAAGAGATTTCTAGAAGCAAAGTTCAAACCGGCATAAATTTTTTGTATGATCATCCATAAATTCAAACCATGAGTAGGGCAATTCTTGAAGCATCAATTTCATTCTTTCCCAAGATTGGGCAACATGCTCATGATCAAGTTGTTTAAAATTCATAATATAATTCCTAAGAGTGATGATCTTAGCGGGAGGAAAATACTTAGAGATAAAAGCATCTTTGCACTTGTTCCAAGAATCAATACTATTTTTAGGCAAAGACAAAAACCAAACTTTAGCACGATCTCTAAGTGAAAACAGAAATAACTTCAATTTGACAATATTGTTATCCGTATCTTTCTTCTTTTGCATATCGCACAAATCAACAAAGTTGTTTAGATGAGTAGCGGCATCTTCACTAGGAAGGCCGACGAATTGATCTTTCATATCAAGATTCAACAAAGCGGTATTGATTTCACAAGACTCATCATTATTAAGAGGAGCAATCGGAGTACTAAGGAAATCATTATTATTGCTATTCGAGAAGTCACACAATTTGGTATTATCTTGTGCCATGGCAACAAGTACTCCGACACACAAGCAAACAGAAAAACGGCAAGCGAAAAGGAGAGAAGGAGATTGGGAAAGAGAGGGCGAATAAAACTGCAAGGGTGAAGTGGGGGAGAGGAAAACAAGAGGCAAATGGCAAATAATGTAAATGCGAGGGAGATGGGTTTGTGATGGGTACTTGGTATGTCTTGACTTGAGCGAAGACCTCCCGACAGCGGGCGCCAGAAATCCTTCTTGCTACGTCTTGAGCTTGCGTTGGTTTTCCTCGAAGAGGAGAGGGTGATGCAACAAGTGTAGCGTAAGTATTTCCTCAGTTTTGAGAACCAAGGTATCAATCCGATGGGAGGCTCCTCAAAAGTCCCACGCACCTACACAAACAAGCGAGAACTTCGCAACCAACGCAATAAAGGGGTTGTCAATCCCTTCACGGCCACTTCATGTAAAGTGAGATATAATAAAGATAGTATGATAAGATAAATATATTTTTGGTATTTTATAATATAGATGCAAAAAGTAAAGATGCAAATAAAAGTAGAGTGAAAGCAAATATGATAAGAAATAGACCCGGGGACCATAGGTTTCACTAGTGGCTTCTCTCAAGATAGCATAAGTATTACGGTGGGTGAACAAATTACTGTCGAGCAATTGATAGAAAAGCGCATAGTTATGAGATTATCTAGGCATGATCATGTATATAGGCATCACGTCCATAACAAGTAGACCGACTCCTGCACGCATCTACTACTATTACTCCACACATCGACCGCTATCCAAAGATGCATCTAGAGTATTAAGTTCATAAGAACAGAGTAACGCATTAAGCAAGATGACATGATGTAGAGGGATAAACTCATGCAATATGATATAAACCCCATATTCTTATCCTCGATGGCAACAATACAATACGTGCCTTGCAACCCTTTCTATCACTGGGTAAGGACACCGCAAGATTGAACCCAACGCTAAGCACTTCTCCCATGGCAAGAAAGATCAATCTAGTAGGCCAAACCAAACTGATAATTCGAAGAGACTTGCAAAGATAACTCAATCATACATAAAAGAATTCAGAGAAGATTCAAATATTATTCATAGATAAACTTGATCATAAACCCACAATTCATCGGATCTCGACAAACACACCGCAAAAAGATTTTACATCAAATAGATCTCCACAAGAGAGGGGGAGAACATTGTATAGAGATCCAGAAAGAGAGAAGAAGCCATCTAGCTAATAACTATGGACCCGTAGAGTGCAGCGATAAACTACTCACAACTCATCGGAGGGAAAGGATGTTGATGTAGAGGCCCTCCGTGCTTGATTCCCCCTCCAGCAGAGTGCCGGCAAAGGCTCCAAGATTGGATCTCGCGGATACAGAAGGTTACGGCGATGGAAATTGTGTTTCATGGTGCCCCTGGATGTTTTTGGTGTACGTAGGTATATATAGGAAGAAGAAGTACGTCGGTGGCCGCCCGAGGGGCCCATGAGACAGGGGGGCGCGCCCTACAGGGGGGGGGGGCCTCCTATCTCGTGGCTTCCTCGGAAGCTTCTTGACTTGCACTCCAAGTTCTCCGGATCACGCCCGTTCCAAAAATCACGCTCCCGAAGGTTTCATCCCGTTTGGACTCCGTTTGATATTCCTTTTCTTCGAAATGCTGAAATAGGCAAAAAAAAACAGCAATATGGGTTGGGCCTCCGGTTAGTAGGTTAGTCCCAAAAATGATATAAATGTGTAAAATAAAGCCCATAAACATCCAAAAGGGGTAATATAATAGCATGGAACAATCAAAAATTATAGATACATTGGAGACGTATCAGAGCCCATGGGGTAAGTTTTTTTAGAGTACGCAACCGCGTATCTTAGCTTTATAGAAGGAAGAAATATGTACAAGAATGTGATACAAAGAGCCCAGGCGCCGCACACTAGGCCACCATCTGGCCCAAAGACTCCACTCCTAGCACTAAACTCGACTACTCACAAAATACATTGACTCCAGTACCTCCCGCCCTAACCCAAGTTTGCAGCTCATCGAACACATGAGAGGTGAAAGTTGCTACAGTAGATACTTCTCTCCTGAGGCCGAAGACCATTCCGTTGTGATGCTTCCAAAGGCGCCAACAAACAATCATGATAAGTGAGTCAAACCCCTTTCTGTTCTCCTTCGGCATCCTCTTGCGGGTCTCCATCCACCAAGAACTAATGGAGTCGTTTGTTGTAGGCACAAGCATGATGTTGATTCTGGCTCTCAAGAAGTAGCAGTGCCAGACTTGCCAAGCGAAGACACAACAGAGCAACATGTGGTCCTCTGAGTCTTCTTCCTGGTCACAAATGTAGCAGGGTGAGATTTGGTCTTGCAGTACATGACGCAAGCGTCGATCCGCTGTCCATAGTCTGTAATGAGTGGCCAGCCACATGAATAGCTTGCACGACAAAGGCGCCCAACATTTCCAAATCTCCATAGCTGGTGCAAAACGGATGCTACCATGCCACATCATCTTGTAGGCTGATTTTGAAGTGTATGAGCCTCCAGTATTCCATCTCTAGATAGGGGCATCAATCTGCGTCGGCACCAGGATAACCTCAATCATGATTTCCCAGAGGTGAATGATCTACATCATGGCATCCGCGGAAGGGCTTCGAGTTATGTCGTCAGCCCAACGATGAGAAGACAAAGCTTCACTGACCATTCGCCTGTTGATGATTTGTGTGCGTACTAGCGCGAGAACCAAGGGCGCAACATCAGCCACAGACTGTCCCTCGATCCATCTGTCCTTCCAAAATAATGTACGCCGACCATTTCCCACTTTCCATTGAACGAGACTATTGAACGCAGCTTGTACCTGAGTGTCCATAGCAAGCGGTAGGCCCTGCCAGGGTCGAGTCTCGTCGGTGCACTTAAGCCATTCCCACCTCAATCTTAAGGGCAATCCATGCTTACTTAGGTCCAACACTCCCAGACCACCAAGCTGCTTAGGATGACAAACCCTTTGCCAAGAGACTAGGCACTTGCCACCATGAATGTGCTCCGAGCCCGCCCAAAAGAATGCACGACAACTCTTGTCGACATGTTCCAGGGCCCACTTTGGGGTGTCGGCAACCAATAGGTGATGCGTGGGTCTAGCTCTGATCACGATGTTCACAAAGATTAACCTGCCAGGCCTCGTCACCAATTCACGTTGCCATCCCGGCAAGAAGTTGAGAACATCATCCACCATCGGTTGCCACTCCGAGCGTGTGAGCTGCTTGATAGATAGTTGCATGCCAAGGTACTTGCATGGAAAGACATCCATATGCCACCGCAGAGCATTGGAAACCCTCGCCGTGTCAGCCTCGCTTGATCTAATCATGATCGCCGAAGATTTGGCGAAGTTGACATGTAGTCCTGAGGCTGTGCCAAACATCTGCAAGGCTTCTCTGGTGAAGTTCAAGTCCGCAATGGTCGGTCAGATGAAAAGAATGACATCGTCAACATAGATCGACAGCCGTTGGAACAGAGAGCATCCTGGCATGGCGCTGATCGCTCCATACGCTTGCGCCTTGGTCACCAGGGTTGTGAGCGCATCCATTGCGATGATGAATAGCAAGGGGGATACCGGATCACCCTGGCTCAAGCCTTTCACATGTCTAAATTTCCTTCCCGGGCAGCCATTCACAAGGACGCGGGAGCTTGCCGTGGACAGAAAGGTCGCCAGTCTAGAGCACCACCGCTCCAAGAATCCTTTTGCCCGCAAAACCTCGAACAAGAAGGACCAAGACAGTGAGTCAAATGCTCGGGAAAATCTAGCTTCACCATCACTCCTTTAGCCTTCCTTCTACGTAAGTTTCTAGCCACTTGTTGCACTAGCATGAAATTGTCATGAACGTTCCTTCCATGGATGTAAGCCGATTGATTGATACCGACAAGATCCTCATACATGGACAAAGTCTCGAGGGCATTAGCTTGGAATTGATCTCGGGGATATTATTGAAGAAAATATGCCCTAGAGGCAATAATAAAGTTATTATTTATTTCCTTATATCATGATAAATGTTTATTATTCATGCTAGAATTGTATTAATCGGAAACTTAGTACATGTGTGAATACATAGACAAAAACAGAGTGTCCCTAGTATGCCTCTACTTAACTAGCTTGTTTGTCAAAGATGGTTATGTTTCCTGACCATAGACATGTGTTGTCATTTGATGAACAGGATCACATCATTAGAGAATGATGTGATGGACAAGACCCATCCGTTAGCTTGGCATAATGATCGTTTAGTTTTATTGCTATTGCTTTCTTCATGACTTATACATGTTCCTCTGACTATGAAATTATGCAACTCCCGAATACCGGAGGAACATCTTGTGTGCTATCAAACATCACAACGTAACTGGGTGATTATAAAGATGCTCTACAGGTGTCTCCAAAGGTGTTTGTTGGGTTGGCATAGATCGAGATTAGGATTTGTCACTCCGTGTATCGGAGAGGTATCTCTGGGCCCTCTCGGTAATGCACATCATTATGAGCCTTGCAAGCAATGTGACTAATGAGTTAGTTGCGGGATGATGCATTACATAACGAGTAAAGAGACTTGCCGATGCTAGATTGAACTAGGTATGATGATACCGACGATCGAATCTCGGGCAAGTAACATACTGATGACAAAGGGAACAACGTATGTTGTTATGCGGTTTGACCGATAAAGATCTTCATAGAATGTGTAGGAGCCAATATGAGCATCCATGTTCCTCTATTGGTTATTGATCGGAGATGTGTCTCGGTCATGTCTACATAGTTCTCGAACCCGTAGGGTCTGCATGGTTAATGTTCAATGACGATTTGTATTATGAGTTATGTGATTTGATGACCGAAGTTTGTTCGGAGTCCCGGATGAGATCACGGACAGGACGAGGAGTCTCGAATGGTCGAGAGGTAAAGATCGATATATTGGAAGGCTATATTCGAACATCAGAAAGTTTCCAAGTGATTCGGGTATTTTTCGGAGTACTGAGAGTTGCGGGAATTCGCCGGGGGAAGTAGTGGGCCTTAATGGGCAATACGGGAAAGGAGAGAAGGGCCTCAAGGGGTGGCTACGCGCCCCCCCATGGGCTGGTCCAAATTGGACTAGGAGGGGGCGACGCCCCCCTCCTTCCTTCTCCCCTCTTCCTCCGTACCTTCCTTCTCCTAGTTGGAATAGGAAAGGGGGGCCCGAATCCTACTTGGACCGGGAGTCCAAGTAGGACTCTCCCTTTGGCGCGCCCCCTCTTCCTCTATCCTTTATATATGTGGGCAGGGGGCATCCCAAAGGCACTCAAAGATTTGTCTTAGCCGTGTGCGGTGCCCCCCTCCACAGTTACACACCTCGGTCATATCGTCGTAGTGCTTAGGCGAAGCCCTACGCCGGTAACTTCATCATCACTGTTGCCCTGTTGTCGTCTTGTGGAACTCTCCCTCGGCCTCAACCGGATCAAGAGTACGAGGACATCATCGAAGCTGAGCGTGTCTTTGAACACGGAGGTGCCGTACGTTCGGTGCTAGGATCGGTCGGATCGTGAAGACGTACGACTACATCAACATCGTTGATAAAACGCTTCCGCTTTCGGTCTACGAGGGTATGTGGACACACTCTCCTTGCTCGTTTCTATGCTTCTCCTAGATAGATCTTGCGTGATCGTAGGAAATTTTTGAAATTACTGCGTTCCCCAACAGTGGCATCCGAGCCAGTTCTATGCGTAGATGTCATATGCACGAGTAGAACACAAAGAGTTGTGGGCGATAATAGTCATACTACTTACCAGCATGTCATACTTTGATTTTGCAGTATTGTTGGATGAAGCGACCCAGACCGACATTACATGGCCGCATTCATGAGGCTGGTTCTACCGCCGTGCTTCGCACACAGGTGGCTAGTGGGTGTCTGTTTCTCCAGCTTTAGTTGAATCGAGTTTGACTACGCCCGGTCCTTGTTGAAGGTTAAAACAACACACTTGACGAAAAATCGTTGTGGTTTTGATGCGTAGGTAAGAACGGTTCTTGTTAGAAGCCCGTAGCAGCCACGTAAAACTTGCAACAACAAAGTAGAGGACGTCTAACTTGTTTTTGCAGGGCATGTTGTGATGTGATATGGTCAAGACATGATGAGATATAAATTGTTGCATGAGATGATCATGTTCTGTTAAAGTTATCGACAACTGGCAGTAGCCTTATGGTTGTCTCTTTATTGCATAAGATGCAAGCACCATATGATTGCTTTACTTTATCGCTATGCGATAGCAATAGTTACAAAAGCAATAGTTGGTGAGATGACCATGTGACGACACGTTGATAGAGATCAAGATGATGGAGATCATGGTGTCATGCCGGTGACGATGGAGATCATGACGGTACTTTGGAGATGGAGATCAAAGACACAAGATGATGATGGACATATCATGTCACATATTTTGATTGCATGTGATGTTTATCTTTTATGCATCTTATTTTGCTTAGTACAACGGTAGCATTATGAGATGACGCCTTACTAAAATTTCAAGGTATAAGTGGTCTCCCTGAGTATGCACCGTTGCGACAGTTCTTCGTGTTGAGACACCACATGATGATAGGGTGTGATAAGCTCTACGTTCACATACAACGGGTGCAAGCCAGTTTTGCACACGCAGAATATTCGGGTTAAACTTGACGAGCCTAGCATATGCAGATATGGCCTCGAAGCACTGAGACCGAAAGGTCGAGCGTGAATCTTACAGTAGATATGATCAACATAATGATGTTCACCATTGAAAACTACTCCATCTCACGTGATGATCGGACATGGTTTAGTTGATATGGATCACGTGATCATTTAGATGACTATAGGGATGTCTATCTAAGTGGGAGTTCTTAAGAAATATGATTAATTGAACTTTAATTTATCATGAACTTAGTCCTGGTAGTATTAGCATATCTATGTCGTAGATCAATAGCTCGTGATGTAGCTCCCCGTTTATTTTTTATATGTTTCTAGAGAAATATAAGTTGGAAGATGATAGTAGCAATGATGAGGACCTGGTCCATGATCTGAGGATTTTTCTCATTGCTGCGCAGAAAAATTATGTCCTTGATGCACCGCTAGGTGACAGAAGTATTGCAGGAGCAGATGCAGACGTTATGAACGTTTGACAAGCTCGGTATAATGACTACTTGATAGTTTAGTGCACCATGTTACGGCTTAGAACCGGGACTTCAAAAATGTTTTGAACGCCACAGAGCATATACGATGTTCCAAGAGTTGAAATTGGTATTTCATACTCATGCCCGTGTCAAGAGGTATGAGACTTCTGACAAGTACTTTGCCTACAAGATGGAGGAGAATAGCTCAACCAGTGAGCATGTGCTCAGATTGTCTGGGTACTACAATTGCTTGAATCAAGTGGGAGTTAATCTTCCAAATAAGATAGTAATTGACAAAGTTCTCTAGTCACTATCACCAAGTTACTAGAACTTCGTGATGAACTATAATATGCAAGGGATAACGAAAACAATTCCCAAGCTCTTCACGATTCTAAAATCGGCGAAGGTAGAAATCAAGAAAAGCATCAAGTTTTGATGGTTAACAAGACCACTAGTTTCAAGAAAGGGGAAAAGGGATAGAAAGGGAACTTCAAGAAGAATGACAAACAAGTTTTCATCCCCGTGAAGAAACCCAAAGCTAGACCCAAGCCTGAAACTGAGTGCTTCTACTACAAAGGAAATGGTCACTGGAAGTTGAACTGCCCTAGATACTTGGCGGATAAGAAGGATGGCAAAGTGAACAAAGGTATATTTGATATACATGTTATTGATGTGTACTTTACTAGTGTTTATAGCAACCCCTCGGTATTTGATGCTGGTTCAGTTGCTAAGAGTAGTAACTCAAAATGGGAGTTGCAAAATAAACAGAGACTAGTTAAGGGCGAGGTGATGATGTGCGTTGGAAGTGATTCCAAGGTTGATAAGATCAACATCGCACACTCCTTTTACCTTCGGGATTAGTGTTGAATCTAAAATAAATGTTATTTGGTGTTTGCGTTGAGCATGAATATGATTGGATCATGTTTATTGCAATGCGGTTATTAATTTAAGTCAAAGAGTAATTGTTGTTCTATTTAAATGAATAAAACCTTCTATGGTCACACACTCAATATATATGGTTTACTGAATCTCGATCGTAGTGATACACATATTCATAATACTGAAGCCAAAAGATTCAAAGTTAATAATGATAGTGCAACTTATTTGTGGCACTGCTGTTTAGGTCATATTGGTGCAAAGCGCATGAAGAAACTGCATGCTGATGGGCTTTTGGAATCACTTGATGCTTGCGAACCATGCCTCATGGGAAAGATGACTAAGACTCTGTTCTCCGGAACAATGGAGCGAGCAACTGACTTATTGGAAATAATACATACTGATGTATGCGCTCCGATGAGTGTTGAGGCTCGCGGCGGGTATCGTTATTTTCTGACCTTCACAGATGATTTATCTACTTGAGGAAACAAGTCTGAAACATTTGAAAAGTTCAAAAAATTTTAGAGTGAAGTGGAAAATCATCGTAACGAGAAAATTTTTCTATGATCTGATCGCGGAGACGAATATTTGAGTTACGAGTTTGGTCTTCATTTGAAACAATGTGGAATAGTTTCGCAACTCACGCCACCTGGAACACCACAGCGTAATGGTGTGTCCATACGTCATAACCGTACTTTATTAGACATGGTGCGATTTATGATGTCTCTTACCGATTTACCACTATTGTTTTGGGGTTATACGTTAGAGACAGCTGCATTCACGTTAAAAAGGGCACCATCTAAATCCGTTGAGACGACACCGTATGAACTGTGGTTTAGCAAGAAACCTAAGGTATCATTTCTTAAAGTTCGGGATTGCGATGCTTAGGTGAAAAAGTTTCGTCCTGATAAGCTCAAACCCAAATCGGAGAAGTGCGTCTTCGTAGGATACCCAAAAGTAACTGTTGGGTACACCTTCTATCATAGATCCGAAGGCAAGATATTCGTTGCTAAGAATGGATCCTTTCTAGAGAAGGATCCTTTCTAGAGAAGGAGTTTCTCTCGAAAGAAGTGAGTGGGAGGAAAGTAGAACTTGATAAGGTAATTGTACCTTCTCCCGAATTGGAAAGTAGTTCATCACAGAAATCAGTTCCAGTGATGCCTACACCGATTAGCGAGGAAGTTAATGATGATGATCATGAAACTTCAGATCAAGTCACTACCGAACCTCTAGGTCAACCAGAATACGTTCTGCACCAAAGTGGTACGGTAATCCTGTTCTGGAAATGATGTTACTAGACCATGACAATTACGAACTATGGGGAAGCGATGATGAGCCCAGATTCCGCAAAATGGCTTGAGGCCATGAAATCTGAGATGGGATCCATGTAAGAGAACAAAGTATGGACTTTGGTTGACTTTCCCGGTGATCGGCAAGCAATAGAAAATAAATTGATCTTCAAGAGGAAGACGGACGCTGATAGTAGTGTTACTATCTACAAAGCTAGACTTGTCGAAAAAGGTTTTTGACAAGTTCAAGGTGTTGACTACGATGAGATTTTCTCACTCGTAGCGATGCTTAAATCTGTCCAAATCATGTTAGCAATTGCCACATTTTATGAAACCTGGCAAATGGATGTCAAAACTACATTCCTTAATGGATTTCTTAAAGAAGAGTTGTATATGATGCAACCAAAAAGGTTTTGTCAATCCTAAAGGTGCTAACAAAATGTGCAAGCTCCAGCGATCCATCTATGGACTGGTGCAAGCATCTCGGAGTTGGAATATACGCTTTGATGAGTTGATCAAAGCATATAGTTTTGTACAAAATTGCGGCAAAGCCTGTATTTACAAGAAAGTGAATGGGAGCACTACAACTTTTCTGATAAGTATATGTGTATGGCATATTGTTGATCGGAAATGATGTAGAATTTTTCTGGAAAGCATAAAAGAATGTTCGAAAGGAGTTTTTCAAAGAAAGACCTCAGTGAAGCTGCTTACGTATTGAGCATCAAGATCTATAGAGATAGATCAAGAAACTTGATAAGTTTTTTCAATGAGTACATACCTTGACAAGTTTTTGAAGTAGTTCAAAATGGAATAGTCAAAGAAGGAGTTCTTGCCTGTGTTGCAAGGTGTGAAGTTGAGTAAGACTCAAAGCCCGACCACGGAAGATAGAGAGAGAATGAAAGTCATTCCCTATGCCTCAGCCATAGGTTCTATGAAGTATGCCATGCTGTGTACCATACCTACTATATACCCTGCCCTGAGTTTGGCAAGGGAGTACAATAGTGATCTAGGAGTAAATCACTGGACATTGGTCAAACATTATCCTTAGAGGACTAAGGAAATATTTCTCGGTTATGGAGGTGATAAAGAGTTCGTCGTAAAGAGTTACGTCGATGCAAGATTTGACACTGATCTGGATGACTCTGAGTCTCGATCTGGATACATATTGAAAGTGGGAGCATTTAGCTAGAGTAGTCCCGTGCCGAGCATTGTAGACATAGAAATTTGCAAAATACATACAGATCTGAATGTGGCAGACCCGTTGACTAAACTTCTCTCACAAGCAAAACATGATCACACCTTAGTACTCTTTGGGTGTTAATCACATGGCGATGTGAACTAGATTATTGACTCTAGTAACCCTTTGGGTATTGATCACATGGCCATGTGAACTATAGAGAGTTAAATCACATGACGATGTGAACTATTGGTGTTAAATCACATGGCGTTGTGAACTAGATTATTGACTCTAGTGCAAGTGGGAGACCAAAGGAAATATGCCCTAGAGGCAATAATAAAGTTATTATTTATTTACTTATATCATGATAAATGTTTACTATTCATGCTAGAATTGTATTAACCGGAAACTTAGTACATGTGTGAATACATAGACAAAAACAGAGTGTCCCTAGTATGCCTCTACTTGACTAGCTTGTTTGTCAAAGATGGTTATGTTTCCTGACCATAGACATGTGCTATCATTTGGTGAACAGGATCACATCATTAGAGAATGATGTGATGGACAAGACCCATCCGTTAGCTTGGCATAATGATCGTTTAGTTTTATTGCTATTGCTTTCTTCATGACTTATACATGTTCCTCTGACTATGAGATTATGCAACTCCCGAATACCGGAGGAACACCTTGTGTGCTATCAAACATCACAACGTAACTGGGTGATTATAAGGATGCTCTATAGGTGTCTCCAAAGGTGTTTGTTGGGTTGGCATAGATCGAGATTAGGATTTGTCACTCCGTGTATCGGAGAGGTATCTCTGGGCCCCCTCGGTAATGCACATCATTATGAGCCTTGCAAGCAATGTGACTAATGTGTTAGTTGCGGGATGATGCATTACGGAATGAGTAAAGAGACTTGCCAGTAACGAGATTGAACTAGGTATGATGATACCGACGATCGAATCTCGGGCAAGTAACATACCGATGACAAAGGGAACAACGTATGTTGTTATGCGGTTTGACCGATAAAGATCTTCGTAGAATATGTGAGCATCCAGGTTCTGCTATTGGTTATTGATCGGAGATGTGTCTCGGTCATCTCTACATAGTTCTCGAACCCGTAGGGTCCGCACGCTTAACGTTCGATGACGATTTGTATTATGAGTTATGTGATTTGATAACCGAAGTTTGTTCAGAGTCCTGGATGAGATCACGGACATGACGAGGAGTCTCGAAATGGTCAAGCGGTAAAGATCGATATATTGGAAGGCTATATTCGGACATCGGAAAGTTTACGAGTGATTCGGGTATTTTTCGGAGTACCGAAGAGTTACGGGAATTCGCCGGGGGAAGTAGTGGGCCTTAATGGGCAATACGGGAAAGGAGAGAAGGGCCTCAAGGGGTGGCTGCGCCCCCCCCATGGGCTGGTCCGACTTGGACTAGGAGGGGGGGGGGGGCGCCCCCTCCTTCCTTCTCCCCTCTTCCTCCTTCCCTTCCTTCTCCTAGTGGGAATAGGAGAGGGGGGGCCGAATCCTAGTTGGACTGGGAGTCCAAGTAGGACTCCCCCCTTGGCGCCCCCCCTCAAGGGCCAGCCTCCCCTTCCTCCCTCCTTTATATACGTGGGCAAGGGGCACCCCAAAGGCACTCCAAGATTTGTCTTAGCCGTGTGCGGTGCCCCCCTCCACAGTTACACACCTCGGTCATATCGTCAGAGTGCTTAGGCGAAGCCTCGCTGGTAACTTCATCATCACTGCATGCCACGCCGTCTTGTGGAACTCTCCCTCGGCCTCAACTGGATCAAGAGTACGAGGGAAGTCATCGAGCTGAACGTGTGCTGAACACGGAGGTGCCGTACGTTTGGTGCTAGGATCGGTCGGATCGTGAAGACGTACAACTACATCAACCACATTGATTAAACGCTTCCGCTTTCGGTCTACAAGGGTACATGGGCACACTCTCGCCGCTCGTTGCTATGCTTCTCCTAGATAGATCTTGCGTGATCGTAGGAAATTTTTGAAATTACTGCGTTCCCCAACAACTATGGAGTAAGCTGATCGTCCGAAAATCTCCGATACGGCGAGCATCCTGCTTCTTCGGTATAAGGGTGTGATACGTCTCCAACGTATCTATAATTTTTGATTGCTCCATGCTATATTATCTACTGTTTTGGACCATATTGGGCTTTATTTTCCACTTTTATATTACTTTTGGGACTAACCTATTAACCAGAGGCCCAACCCAGAATTGTTGTTTTTTGCCTATTTCAGTGTTTTTTTTGACTGGGTTGCCTATTTCAGTGTTTCAAAGAAACGGAATATCAAACGGAGTCCAAACGAAATGAAATCTTCGGGAACGTGATTTTCTCATCGGATAAGATCCAGGAGACTTGGACCCTCGATCAAGAAAGGAGGGAGACGACCACGAGGGTGGAGGGCGCACCCCCCCTGGGGCGCGCCCCCTGCCTCATGGGCCCCCCGAAGCTCCACCGACGTACTCCTTCCTCCTATATATACCTACGTACCCCCAAACGATCAAAGACGGAGCCAAAAACCTAATTCCACCGCCGCAACTTTCTGTATCCACGAGATCCCATCTTGGGGCCTGTTCTGAGCTCACGCGAAGAGAATCCACCACGGAGGGCTTATACATCATCATCATAGCCTCTCCGATGAAGTGTGAGTAGTTTACTTCAGACCTTCGGGTCCATAGTTAGTATCTAGATGGCTTATTCTCTCTTTTTGGATCTCAATACAATGTTCTCCCCCTCTCTCGTGGAGATCTATTCGATGCAATCTTCTTTTTGTGGTGTGTTTGTTGAGACTGATGAATTGTGGGGTTATGATTAAGATTATCTATGAGAAATATTTGAATCTTCTCTGAATTCTTTTATGTATGATTGGTTATCTTTGCAAGTCTCTTCGAATTATCCGTTTGGTTTGGCCAACTAGATTGGTAGTTCTTTCAATGGGAGAAGTGCTTAGCTTTGGGTTCAATCTTGTGGTGTCCTGTCCCAATGACAGTAAGGGCAACAAGGCACGTATTGTATTGTTGCCATCGAGGATAACAAGATGGGGTATTTATCATATTGCATGAATTTATTCCTCTACATCATGTCATCTTGCTTAAGGCATTACTCTGTTTTCATTAACTTAATACTCTAGATGCATGCTTTGGATAGCGGTCGATGAGTGGAGTAATAGTAGTAGATGCGGTGAGTCGGTGTACTTATCTCGGATGTGATGCCTATATACATGATCATACCTAGATATTCTCATAACTATGCTCAATTCTGTCAATTGCTCAACAGTAATTCGTTCACCCATCGTAAAATACTTATGCTCTTGAGAGAAGCCACTAGTGAAATCTATGGCCCCGGGTCTATCTTCATCATATTAATCTTCCTACGCTTTATTATTGCTTTGCCTTTTATTTTACTTTGCATCCTTATACCAAAAATACCAAAAATATTATCTATCATCTCTATCAGATCTCACTCTCGTAAGTGACCGTGAAGGGATTGACAACCCCTATTCGAGTTGGTTGCGAGGAGTTATTTGCTTTGTATAGGTACGAGGGACTTGCGCGTGGCCTCCTACTGGATTGATACCTTGGTTCTCAAAAACTGAGGGAAATACTTACGCCACTCTGCTGCATCATCCTCTCCTCTTCGGGGAAAACCAACACAAGCTCAAGACGTAGCAGGGTGATAATCGCCTGATTTAGTCTACCAAAGCCACGTCCACTTCCAAGCTGTAATTTGTGAATAGCAGCCATCCCGTCTCCTTTGATGATATTCCAATCTATGTGGAAGAACAATCCAATAAACTCATCCAGCCCGGGCGCGCGGTTAGCCGACACGGTTTTAACCACAGCAAACACCTCCTCCTGGGTGTATATCTCGCCCAGTTTGCAAAGGTCCAACGGGGTAATACCAAGAAAATCCAAGTCAATGGAATGTTCTCTAGTATGGCACGTACCAAGAAGCTCTTTGTAAGCAGCATAGAAGGCCTCTTCCTTGGCACTTTGCTCTGTGATGACCACATCTCCATGGTGTAGTGCCAGTATGAAGTTCCGCAGTTTCCTGCCATTGGCCGCTGATACGTCTCCAACGTATCTTTAATTTTTGATTGTTCCATGCTGTTTTATTATCAATCTTGGATGTTTTATAATCATTTTATATTCATTTTTGGTACTAACCTATTGACATAATTCCAAGTGCCAGTTGTGCTTTTTCCCATGTTTTTTACATCGCAGGAAATCAATATCAGATGAAGTCCAAATGCCACGAAACTCCACGGTGATTTTTTATGGGCCAGAAGGAAGGCAATGGGCCCTGGCTGCACCTGGGGGGTGCCCCGAGGGGGGCACAACCCACTAGGGCGCGCCAGGAGGCCCAGGCGCGCCCCTGGTGGGTTGTGCCCACCTCGGGTGCCCCTCGGACTGCCTCTTTGCTCTATAAATATCCCAAAAATAGCAGAACCCTAGGGGAGTCGTTGAAATATTCATCCAGCCGCCACAGAGTCCAGAACCACCAAATCCAATCTAGACACCATCTCGGATGGGGTTCCCCACCTCCATTGGTGCCTCTCCGTTGCTGCGTGAGTAGTTCCTTGTAGACCTTCAGATCCGTAGTTAGTAGTTAGATGGCTCTCTCTCTCTCTCTCTCTCTCTCTCTTGCTGAACTCTCAATACAATGGTCTCTTGGAGATCCATATGATGTAACTCCTTTGGGGTGTGTTTGTTGGGATCTGATGAACTTTGAGTTTATGATCAGTTATATCTTTTTGTATCCATGAAAGTTATTTGAGTTTCTTTGATCTCTTATATGCATGATATCTTATAGCCTCGTATTTCTTCTTCGATATTTGGGTTCTGTTTGGCCAACTTGATATATTTATCTTGCAATGGGAAGAGGTGCCCGGTAGTGGGTTCGATCTTACGGTGCTCGACCCCAGTGACAGAAAGGGAACCGACACGTATGTATCATTGCTAGTAAGGATAAAAAGACGAGATCTATATCTACTGCCATATAGATAAACGGATCTTGTCTGCATCATGTCATCGTTCTTATTGCATTAGTCCGTTTTCGATGAACTTAATACACTAGATGCATGCTGGATAGCGGTTGATGTGTGGACTAATAATAGTAGATCCAGGCAGGAGTCGGTCTACTAATCTTGGACGTGATGTCTGTGTAATGATCATTGCCTGGATATCTTCATAATTATTTGAAGTTCTATCAATTTCCCAATAGTAATTTGTTTACCCACCGTTTGCTATTTTTCTCGAGAGAAGCCACTAGTGAAACCTACGGCCCCCGGGTCTTCTTTCTCATATATTTGCTTTGCGATCTATTTTATTTGCACTTTTTATTCAGATCTATTAAACCAAAAATACAAAAATACTTTTCTGCACTTTATTTTATTTGCGATCTATTATTTTAATCTATTACAATTTTCTCCCGTCAACACGCAATTTTTGGCGCCGTACCCCGAAAGGGATTGACAACCCCTTTAACACGTTGGGTTGCGAGTGTTGTTATTTGTGTGTAGGGGCTGTTTATGTTGTGTTGCTTGGTTCTCCTACTGGTTCGCTAACCTTGGTTTCATTTCTGAGGGAAATACCTACCGCCGCTATGCTGCATCATCCCTTCCTCTTTGGGGAAATACCGACGTAGCTTCAAGTGACATCAAAAGGAATTTCTGGTGCCGTTGCCGGGGAGGATCTTCAACATAACCAGGTTCCTAATCACAAATCTCATCTCCTTGCAATTTACATTATTCGCCATTTGCCACTCGTTTTCCTCTCCCCCACTTCACAAAAGTTTGCCGTTTTATTCGCCTCTCTTTTTCCGTTCGCCGTTTTCTTGTCAGATCTATCATTTGCTTCCAATCATGAGTGATTTCGGTATGGCACCGATAGATGATGGCCTGACTCCTAAGATTGGACGTATGGGCAATCTGGATGCTAAAACTTTTATCTTGGGGCAAGGGAACCTTATGGAAAAAGAACGTATCCAAGAATTTTTTAATTGTGTTGGGAATCTAAGTCTTGATGATGCTCCTATACTTAAAACTACTAGATCTTATGCGATGCTATTTCAGTACTAGTTCTGAAACTTGAAAGTAAATTTATCCGCACTCATCCTACTTCACAAAGATTGTTTTTTGAGCTTCCCGAAATAAATAATCCTAGAGCCAAAAAGCTGGCCACTCTCGTTCTTATGAACGAGTTTGACTACATAACTCGGGAAGCTAGGGAAATCTTTGACTTTTATGGTATGAATCGTGAAAAACCCGTGATAGATGAAATTATTTTCAATAGTGACTATGCACTAAGGCATTTGCTTGGGGAAATAAGATCTTTGATGAGAATCTTAAAAAGGAGGTCCCCGTTCTAGAAATAATCCAACAAGTTTTTAATAATGTTAATCAACACTATTCTTGGATTGTTGCAGGAAATCAAAGGGGTTATGATGAAAACCAACTAAGGAATGCTAAAGTTTCTATGGATAATATGTTTTATGTTGTGTTTACAAAACCTCCTTATAAAAATACCCCCAATAAAATTAAGAAGAAGAAGGATGAGAAAACTTAGATCCTTGCTTTATGCCTAGCTAAGGGCATAAAACTATAGCGCTTGTTGGGAGGCAACCCAATGAATAAAATTTATTTTTGCTTTTTGCTTTCTATTCTTGAGTGTTAGCACAATTATGCTACTATTATGATTGTGTTTTTTATGTTTTAATTAGTGTTTGTGCCAAGTATAACCAATAGGATCTTCTTGGGTGATAGTTGTTTGATCTTGCTGAAAAAGACAGAAACTTTGTGCTCACAAAAATAATTGTTAAAATTCACCAGAACGTGATCAAATGCTAACTCTTTTTGCAGAAAATCAATATACAAATTATCCAGGTTTTCCAAGTTTTTCAGAATTGTTGGAGTTCCATATGTATTGGAACAAATCAGATTGCTGCAGACTGTTCTGTTTTGATAGATTCTGTTTTATTTGTGTTGTGTGATTATTTTGATGGCTCTATGGTTTTCTTTGATGAGTTTTTTCCATAGAAAAGTTGAAATATAGTAGATATAATACATAAACAAAATAAGAATTAGTTTGATACAGCACCTATAGCAATGGTTTATTTTTCTTACACTAACGGATCTCACGAAGGTTTTGTTGAGTTTTCTATGATTGAAGTTTTCAAGTTTTGGGTTATCTTACGATGGATGAAGGAAGGATGTAAGAGCCTAAGCTTGGGGATGCCCCGGAACCCCAAGCTATTATCCAAAAATGAGCAACCAACTAAGCTTGGGGATGCCCCCGAGTGGCATCCCCGCTTTCTTCCAACAACCATAGGTATTTTACTCGAGGTTATATTTTTATTCGTCACATGATATGTGTTTTGCTTGGAGCGTCTTGTATGATATGTGTCTTTGCTTTTTTTTATTTTGTGTTTTAAGTCATCAATCCTTGCTGGACACACCTATTTGAGAGAGCCAAAATTATGCCATGACTTGTTAGAATTGCTCTCTATGCTTCACTTAAATCTTTTATGAGCTAGGACTTGCTCTAGTGCTTCACTTATATATTTTTTAGTACGGTGTGCTTTGTTATTTTTGAAGAAATGCTCTCTTGCTTCAATTAGATTTATTTGAGAGTTAGTTTTGAAGAAATTCTCTCTTGCTTCACTGAAATTATTTTGAGAGAAAGAAAAAATTGCTATGCTCAGGATCTTCACTTATATTTGTTTGAGCTTGTGAAAAGCAACACATGAAAATTAGTCCAAAAGTGATACATATCCAAGAAGGATAAATAAATAAAGAAAAAATGTCATGAAGATCATTGGACAAAATAAACTTGATTCTTAGTAATAGTTTTGAGATATGATGATGTGATATGTGAGTTATGTTGATGAGTAATTGTGCTCTAGTAGGAATATTGGTGTTAAGGTTTGTGATTCCCTATGCATGCATGAAAGTCAATAATCATGCAATGAAAATTATATCCTACTTGTGGTGCATTATTCGGTGTTAGTTATGCTTAATGCTTGCTTATGAGATTATCCGTTTCTTGGTTGGTCGCTTCCCAATCTTTTGCTAGCCTTCACTTTGCACTAAGTATGACCTCTACTTGTGCATCCAAAATCCTTTAAACCAGTTTTGCCACATGAGTCCACTATATCTACCTATATGTGGTATTCTTTTGCCGTTCTAAGCAAATTTTCATGTGCCATCTCTAATTTTCAAAATAAACTTCTCTTTTGTGTGTTTGTTTCCCTCACGGAACGGTAACGGGTGGCTAATAATTTCCATGTTGGATGTGTTATTCTCAAGATGAGTGTTTATTCACTTGTCATTGCACGATAGTAAGGCAAGGGTCTTAGGGATGCCCAGTCCCGAAATGCAAAAAAAATGAATTTACTTTATGTTGTCAAATAATGAATTCTTTGGAAAGTGTTGGTATGGAGGGCACCTGTGTATACGGTTAGCCATGGAAAGTGAAAGAATGGTGGAAAAAGGAATAAACTTTATTTTCTGTTTGGGAACCGCCTATGGCATATCTAGCATGGAAAGTGTTTGGAACTCTGGGTCGTTTTCGTTGGTGGGATGGATACACCTCCCAAAATGTTTTTTATCTCTAATCTTTCGCTTTGAGCTCTGGCACCTCTACAAATCCATACTTCCCTCTGCGAATGGCATTTCTTTTAATTTATGCAATTTTTATTTTTAAATTTGAGTCTCCATCTTCTCTCATAAAAAGCACCAACTAGGAGGCAATATGATTGTACTTAAATATTGGGTTTAGTTAATACTCGAGTGTGTTTCATGAATGGATCAATGTTTGAGCATGATGGGCTAGGGATAACTTATTTTAGCGTTGATATTTTGAAAGACATGGTTGCTTGTTGATATGCTTGAGTATCTAAATTATTATGTCAAAACTATACTATTGCTTTGAATCACATAAAAGTCCAAATGTCCATGCTATAAAGAAAAGAATAAGATATGACATGATGAACAACACTCCACATCAAAAAATCTGTTTTTATCACTTACCTACTTGAGGACGAGTAGGAGTTAAGCTTGGGTATGCTGATACGTCTCCAATGTATCTTTTATTTTTTATTGTTCCATGCTGTTTTATTATCAATCTTGGATGTTTTATAATCATTTTATAGTCATTTTTTGGTACTAATCTATTGACATAGTGCCAAGTGCCAGTTGCTGTTTTTTCCATGTTCTTTACATCGCAGGAAATCAATATCAGATGAAGTCCAAATGCCATGAAACTCCATGATGATTTTTTATGGGCCAGAAGGAAGGCAATGGGCCCTGGTTGCACCTGGGGGGTGCCCCGAGGGGGGCACAACCCACGAGACGCCAGAGGCCCAGCGCTCGCCTCGGTGGGTTGTGCCCACCTCGGGTGCCCCTGCACCGCCTCTTTGCCCTATAAATACCCCAAAATACCAGAACCCTAGAGTCGTCGAAATATTCATCCAAATTGCCAGAGTCCGTAACCACCGGATCCAATCTAGACACCATCTCGGATGGGGTTCACCACCTCCATTGGTGCCTCTCCGATGATGCGTGAGTAGTTCCTTGTAGACCTTCGGGTCCGTAGTTAGTTGCTAGATGGCTCTCTCTCTCTCTCTCCTGGATTCTCAATACAATGGTCTCTTGGAGATCCATATGATGTAACTCCTTTGCGGTGTGTTTGTTGGGATCCGATGAACTTCGAGTTATCTTTTTATATCCATGAGTTATTTGAGTTTCTTTGATCTCTTATATGCATGATCTCTTATAGCCTCATATTTCTTCTCTGATATTTGGGTTTTGTTTGGCCAACTTGATCTATTTATCTTGCAATGGGAAGAGGTGCCCGATAGTGGGTTCGATCTTGCGGTGCTCGATCCCAGTGACAGAAAGGGAACCGACACGTTTGTATCGTTGCTATTAAGGATAAAAAGACGAGATCTATATCTACCGCCGTATAGATAAACGGATCTTGTCTACATCATGTCATCGTTCTTATTGCATTAGTCCGTTTTTCCATGAACTTAATACATTAGATGCATATTGGATAGCGGTCGATGTGTGAAGTAATAGTAGTAGATGCAGGCAGGAGTCGGTCTACTAATCTTGGACGTGATGCCTATGTAATGATTATTGCCTGGATATCATCATAATTATTTGAAGTTCTATCAATTTCCCAATAGTAATTTGTTTACCCACTGTTTGCTATTTTTCTCGAGAGAAGCCACTAGTGAAACCTACAGCCCCCGGGTCTTCTTTCTCATATATTTGCTTTGTGATATTTTTTATTTGCACTTTTTATTCAGATCTATTAAACCAAAAATAAAAAATACTTTGCTGCACTTTATTTTATTTGCGATCTATTATTTTTAATCTATTACAATTTTCTCCCGTCAACACGCAATTTCTGGCACCGTACCACGAAAGGGATTGACAACCTCTTTAACACGTCGGGTTGCGAGGTGTTGTTATTTGTGTGTAGCGGCTGTTTACGTTGTGTTGCTTGGTTCTCCTACTGGTTCGATAACCTTGGTCTCATTTCTGAGGGAAATACCTACCGCCGCTGTGCTGCATCATCCCTTCCTCTTTGGGAAAATACCGACGTAACTTCAAGCGACATCAGCCACCAGGTGAAACAATTTTGTGTCGGCGTCTCCTTCAGCAAGCCAGCGAATCCGCGATCATTTTCTGGTGATTGTGCGTTCTAGCGACGCCAGTCCCAGGGATGTCAGCTTCAGTGTGTTGCACAGCCAACGTTCACCCGCAGAGAGCACCCTATGATCCATAGCCCGGTTCAGGTGCAAAATGATCAAGTTAGCTATAGCAATCTGCAGCTTGATGTTACCCGCCTTTCTCTGTTCCCAAACCATGAGATCATGTGCGGTTTTCCGCAGTAAAATGTCCAACCTGAGGAAGGGATCCGTGATGCTAGAGTCGCAAGTCCAAGCCTCCTCCACTGCTTCCTCAAAACCTTCGAGTTTAGTCTAGAGTAGTTCGAAATGGAACTGCCAATGCGGCTGCAAGGGAGCGTCCAAAGCGAGGTGCAGGGGGGCAGTGGTCAGACGTGGCTATGGACAGGTCCTGCAGCATGCAGTCAGGATGATCTAGTTCCAGTCCAAGGAGACTAAAGCTCTGTCGATCTTCGTGAGCGTGGGAACCTCTTGCTCATTGCTCCAGGTGAAAGCGCACCCATACAAATACAGCTCCTTGGGGCCATTGGAGTCAACGAATCTCCTAAACTTGTTCATTATTCTACTGTCGAGGTTTGCACTGTTCTTGTCCGACGCTTGCAAAATGAGGTTAAAGTCTCCAATGACTAGCCACGGGCCCGGACAGAGCAGGCGTCGTGCAGATAGTTCCTCCATGAACAGAATCTTGTCATGGTCCTCTTGCGGCCCATAGACTACCAAAAGCCACCAAGGCGAGCCCTCCACCAGTACCACATAAGCAGTGAGAAAATTAGTGTCACATACATGGTTGGAGACGCTTCTTGTCTTCTCTTAGCCTTATCTTCAACAACTAGTTATTCCTAAAAACATGGACAAGGGATGATCTCTTAGCACAATATGTCTCACCACGTTTTTAGGAATAACTAGTTGTTGAAGATAAGGCTAAGAGATGACCCATTGTACACAATTTTGTTTGTCATCAATTACATGCTAGAATTAAGATAAGACTGTCTTATCAACCATTGTACATGCCCTAAATAAGAGAAGACAACCCTTTTCTTATGATTTCTCTCTCCTCCACATCATCATTTATCCTACGTAGCATTCCTAGGATAGAACCATTGTACATGCCCTTATTTAAGAGAGACAAGAGATGATCTCTTAGCACAATACCGTTTTTAGGAATAGCTAGTTATTGAAGATAAGGCTAAGATATGACTCACTGTAGAAATGTTTTTTTGTCATCTCTAAATTACATGCAAGACTTAAGATAAGACTATCTTATCAATCATTGTAGATGAGAGAAGCCGATGCGTGGATTTTCTCTCTGAGGGAAACGAGTAGGATTGCGCAAGAAAGTCCCCCAGCTGCAAACGACCAAATGATGCGCTAGTTTTTCAAAGACAAGCCTCTTCTTATGAGTTCTCTCTCCTCCACCTCACCATGCAATTATAAGATAGCACCATTCTACATGCCCTTAAGAGAAGACAAGAGATGATCTCTTAGCACAATATGTCTCACTGCATTTTTAGGAATAGCTAGTTATTGAAGATAAGGCTAAGAAATGACTCATTGTAGACATGTTTTTTTGTCATCTTAAAATTACATGCAAGACTTAAGATAAGACTATCTTATCAACCATTGTACATGCCCTAAGAAAAGACAACCCTTTTCTTATGATTTCTCTCTCCTCCACCTCATCATTTATCCTATGTGGCATTTCTAAGATAGAACCATTGTACATGCCCTTAGCGACTTGGAGCGTTGCCTCCTCGTCCCCTAAAGTTCGAATGATATATAAGAAATTAGGGAAATCTCCCTCTGGTGGAAGGGGATCTCATATGCCATGAAAATTCCCCCGGCTATGGTTTGCTGCCCCGGTTTTGATTCCGTTGGTACAAAATTAGCCGTAACCATTTTTTTGCTTTTCTAGATGCCCTAAAACAAGTGCCTTAAAATTCAGAAAACAATTGAAACATGAGATCTGATGCGGGGAAGCCGGGAGGACGATCTGACATTCACGGGGGGTCCGGCTTGGTTTTAGCTGTCGAAGGACATCGGAGGAGGGGAAGGGGAAGGGGGGATGCGGTCAACTCCAACAAGGTGGCACCGCATGAGCGTCGAGAGCTCTGAATGGAGCGACGGTCCTGGCAGCCGCTTATGGACGTCGGTGGTGCTTCAACAACCATTTTTGACGGCATGGTGGGGAATGACCAGATTCCACAGAATTAGGCGACGGCGTCCAAGCTTCGGAGGTTGTCACGGGGGTTGTGACTGATATCTCGAGCGGCAATGGCGGGGTTGGCCAACAGGGTGGCGGTGGCGACATGCAATGTGTAATGATGAAAATTGGATGGGGTATGTTGCGGCAAGGTTGGCCAACTGCGGTGGACAATGGCTGGTGGTAGTGGATATCCAGCCAGTCGATGATGGCTCTGGGACCACGATGTTTGCTGGTGATGTTGCATGTGTCTGGAGGTCCCTTGAGACAGGGTCTTGAGTGGTGGCAGCGTCATGCAATGTGCGACAGTGAGAATCGGCCGGAGTATTTTGCGGCAGGGTTGCCTAGCTGTGGTGGATCGGTGCTGGAGGTAGCGACGATTGTGTGGGTAGGCGATGACGGTTCTGGCCCGACGGCGCTCGTCGGCAATTTTGCCTGTCCAGACTCTGGAGGTCCCTGGAGACGGGGCCTTGAGTGGCGGCGGGCTCGACCTCATGCCCCGATTTGGTGTACACTGGTGTGGACATTTTTGTTTAGGGTGGTTTTAGGGTCTCTCGATGTCTTGACACTACAAAAAAAGACACATCCATGACATTTTGGGCCGAACGAATTTTTTCCTGTCATACTTATGACACTTCTATGATGACAATTGTGACAAAAACCCGGTATCATCATAGATGTGGTGGGCTCCTACTTCTATGACAAAAAATCATGATAGAAAATGGGCTTTTCATCCTGGGCGGGCCGGAGACGCAGCTGCATGACATTCTTTGGGCCGTCCATGATGGAAAAAACCGTGGTAGAAGCGAGGGCGAGGAAAATATCGGGGAGTTACCAGTTACGGTGGCTGGTCGGGGCCGAGCGATGCACGTTTCTCTCATACGTACGCGCGTGTGTGCGAGGCGTAGGGCTCTAATTGAACCCGAGTGAGGCGTTGGGCTCTAACTGAACCCGAGCGATTGCACTGCAGGCTACGCGTTACTGAACCCGAGCGATCGATCGATCCCTTGCTGTTAACTGAACCCGAGTGTGATTCCTTCGCTACTACTGCTAACTGAAACCGATCAATGTTGCCGCTGGATGAAAAATGAGCGTTGTTGAGGGGGTTTGGATGAACAGTTACTAGTGGGGGGTTGGATGAACAGGACCCCGTGGTAGTAGAAGCCGTTGCCGCTGGATGAACAGTACCCCGATCGATCGAGCCGGTGGATGAACAGGACCCCGTGGAGGGCTGGATGAACAGGACGCCGTGGAGGGCTGGTTGAGCGATGGCGGTGGAGGGCTGGTTGAGCGATGGCGGTGGAGGGCTGGATGAACAGTAGCCCGTGGAGGGTTGGTTGAACAGTAGCCCGTGGAGGGGTGATTGAACAGGACCCCGTGGAGGGGTGGTTGAAGAGGACCCCATTGAGAGGGCTGGTTGAACAGTAGCCGGTGGAGGAGCGCGCGGTGGAGGCTGGATGAACAGGAGCCCGTGGATGAACAGTCGCAGGTGGAGGCTGGAGGAGGTCAACGGTGGATGAATAGTAGCCCGTGGAGGCAGTCGACGGTGGAGATGAACAATATCCCGTGGAGTCCCGTTTTGCGGTACACCACACCCCTCCCGATGAACAGGACCCCCGTTTCGACCGTAGCACTCCAACACAAGTCTGTTTCCTTCGTTTTGCGGTACGCCACACCCCTCCCGATCAACAAGACCCCGTTTCCACCGTAGGAGGTCCGTTTCCTCCGTTTTGCGGTACGCCAGACCTCTCCCGATGAACAGGATCTAGTTTCCACCGTGGCCGGTCGAACACAAGGCCGTTTCCTCCGTTCTCCGATACGCCAGGCCTCATTTCCATCGGCTGTTCCGCCCAAGCCGGTTGGCTCCCGATGAACAACACGTGTTCTGTTGCCTCCCGATGAACACGATGCATTTTGTTGCCTCCCCGTGAACACGACAACAACGCAGTTTCTCCTTTCCGACCCAGCCACAGCCATGTACACGAGCCCTGGCCGTACGTATGCGCGAGTAGGCGTTCGAGACCCCGCCCGTATGTACGTATGTGGCTGTATTTACTTTCTTGCACCCTGGCCGCTGTACGTACGTGTACATGCTACGTGTGCGCCTCTACTACCACACGTGCCCTTCCTTACACGGCCACGGTTCATCGCTGCAGCATGTAGACAGACCGATCGACCAGTATGTACGTACACGTTCGCGACCAGAATGACAACGCTTCACGACGCTTCGACCCGGTGGGTGTCGATCGTCGTGCACTTCCTTGCGTGCGAAGATGTAGCTGGTGGGTCCCAGCAGTCAGGGGAAACGTTTTTTTCGTGAAATACGATGGCCCGTCCGGTGGGTCCCTGCTGTCAGGTGGAGGAATCACTATTTTGCACGTAATAAGGAGGCACTTCCTTGCTGCGGCCGTGGACCCAGCTGTCAGCCTCTCCATGTACAGTACTCTTCGGATGGAAGTCGTTCCTTGACCACGTTGACCATGCCATGCCGAGAGCACCAGGGCGGTGGACGACGGCGAGGCATAGGAAGGGGACGACGTGGAGCCGGGGAAGACGCGACAGTGGAAGCCCACGCGGAGAGGAGTACGAGGGTTCATTGGTTCGACTGCGGTGTGAGGCTGCCGTCGCCACAGGGCCTGGCCAGGGGTGGGAGTAGTAGGGGGCGGTGAGGCCTCCGCGGCAGCATAGCCGACCACGGGAGGCAGGAGCAGGCGACACGACCGGCGCTGCTCTGGGCGGCTGCAGCAAGAAGACCAGAGGTTGACGAAGCACTACGGCGGTTGGATGGACATCGTACGGTCACTGGAGCTAGAACCATTCATATTGACTAAGTTGACAAAGCCCTCCATCCCCATTAACTTAGTAGGCCCACAAGTCAGCCTCCCACTATGGTGGGTTCCAGGTAGCAGGGGGAGTATTCATTTTTTTGTGCGCAATAAGGAGGCACTTCCTTGCGTGCGAAGATATAGCTAGTGGGTCCGAGCTGTCAGCGGGGGGAATGTATTTTTCGCGAAATACAGAGGCCCTTCCGATGGGTCCCAGATGTCAGGTGGAGGAATCATTATTTTGCGCGTAATAAGGAGGCATTTCCTTGTGTGCAGCCGTGGACCTAGCTCCCAGCCTCTCCACGTACAGTCCACTTTAAATGGATGTCGTTCGTTGACCACGTTGACCACGCCGTGCCGAGAGCACTAGGGCGGTGGACGACGGCGAGGCCTACGAAGGGAACGACACGGAGCTGGGGAAGACACGAAAGTGGCTGCCCACGCGGTGGGGAGTACGAGGGTTGACTGGTTCGGCTGCCGTCGCCGGAGAATAACAACAGGTGTGGGTGAGTAGAGGGATGGCTAGGCCAGCGATGGGAGTACGGTGGGGCAGTGAGGCCTGCTGGCAGCGGCTGACCCCGTGGGAGGAGGGAGCAGGCAGTACCGCCGGTGCTTGTTTGAGCGGCTGGAGCAGGAAGAGCAGAGATTGAAGAAGCACGAGGCCGTTGGATGGACATCCAACAGTCACTGCTTGTGTGTCAACCTATTTTTAGGAAAGCCTCAAATCTATGGGAAACAACATACAACCCATCTGCCATTATTTCTAATAATTTACAGCCCATTTTCTAATTCTTAAGGTTTTTTTGGAGCCCATATTCTTTTTGTTAGCATTACAACCCATATTGTGGCCACGGTTAAAAAATATACGAAAATTTGCATATTTCGGTGCGGTCCAAACCGTCTTTAATCCCGAAACTTCGAGTCACATTCAAACTAATTTAAAAAATAAATGTATATCAATATAAATTCAATAAATTGTCCACGCATAAAAATCAATGCAATTTAAAATCTCGAAATGAAAGAAAAAGAAATTTGAAACTAATTGCTGGTTTGATGTGTTTTAAAAATGTACAACCCATTTCTCATTACTGATAGGCCATTTTCTCGGCCAGCCGAATGAAGCTCTCCTCGTCTTGAAAGTTTGCAGCCCAACAGGTCTGACAAAGCGCTTACTTGAAAAATCACAAAAAAACTGGGCTAGCCATTTTCAGAAAGAACAAAAAAACTACTGGGATGGTCTGTGGTAAACATAAAAGAAAAGGCTGTCTAGACAGGCCAGAGTGCCCTGCACAACCCAGTTGACACCCTGCTTCCGTCTAAAAAACAAATTAGATAAATGCCACTCCAATTATGGCAATTCATAAAAATGCCACTGCAATTTTCAAACTTTAAAAAATGCCACTGCAATTTTTGCAAACTTTGAAATACGCCACTGCAATTTGCAAACTTTGAAAAAGCCACTCCAGACATCGAAAAAATGCCAGTGGAAATGGCATGAAATGGCATTTTTCAAAGTTTGGAAATTGTAGTGGCATTTCTTGGAATCACCAGATTTGGAGTGGCATTTATCAAATTAACCCAAAACAAAAAGAACTAGGCGAGCTGTTGGGTCCCTGGTTTCAGCCGCTCGTTGTGCAATTCTCTCGTTTATTGACTATGTTGACAATGGCATGGGACCCAAATGTCAGAAATCCATTAGGAGGAGCCATTTTTTTATTGGCTTGAAATAAGGAGGCACTTGCTTGTGTACTGCCATGACCTTGGTGAGTCCCGCTGTCATCCTCTCCACGTACAGTAATCTCCTGATTGTGTACGCGTCAACCTGGTAGGCCCATAAGTCAGCCTCTAAACCCGTGGCGGACAAATACAACCCATTTAAAAAAATAACAGCCCATTCCATACGTTCAAACGGAAAGTTCAACATTCGTGAGCAAAATGTAGGTGTGATCCAGATATAGAGTACTGAACTTCCACGTTGACAACCATCATAGCCAAGTTAACTCTCTACTCCTACTAATACTCTAGTAGTGTACAAGTACTACTAACTTACTCTTAGCTAACTAGACGATGCCGGCCGCCATCTGCGGTACATGCTAAATGCCGGCACCGGCGTTCTCTGCCTCGCCTCGGACTTGCCAGAGGTGCGATAGGGCGCGTTGCTCGCGCGTGTTGGTCCTTTCCATGCCGGCTTGGTCCAGCGAAGCTTCGGCTTCTAAGCGGGAAACCCACTTGACGAGCTTGTAGTAAAATTCGGCGTCGTGAACGTGTGTGTGCCCGACAGCCTCCAGGGCTATTTGCCGGGCGCCAGCCTCCACGTAGTCGGCCCAGTTGCGGGCGCTCTTCTCGCGACTCAGAGCGTCGGTGCGCTGCTGCTCCATGTCCCGCTGGCGGCACAAATCGGTAATACGCTGCTCCTCTGCCAGGCTGTCGCGCTCCAACAACTCCTCATACTCTGCATTGCCATCTAAAGACCGATAGAATGCCTCCTCCCTTCGTCTGCCTTCCGGTGAAAAACCGAACACTAGTTCTGGTGGTGACCGCCTCCACGCCGCCTATCGTGGATGGGCGGGGGCATGGCAGACATGGCGAGAGCGAGGATAAGTGGCGAGCGACATTGGGCCGGTGGGGGCTTATGAGGATAGGGCGAGTTGGGTGATGGTGCCACCGGAGAAGCCCGGGAAACAATAATTATAGGCGGAAGGTAGGCGAACTAGCGTGTCGCGGGAAACGCGACGGTCATCGCGGTCATCGGAATTCAATGCATAAGCAGGCATGGCTTAGCGCGCCAGCTTGCCGTGGAAAACTAGAAAAACTGAAATTATGACTGTGCCGTCCCGTCCCGTCAGTGGTGCGTCCCGTCCGTGCTGGGTCGCACGCCGGCATGACGGTCAAACACGTGCACTCGAATCATCCAGATGAGGTGCTCCCTCCTTGTCAAAAATGATTCCACCACTCATCATCTAGTACCTTGGTTCGTTAGATTTTTGAATTAAGCCCTGCAAACCGGAATGGAGGTAGTACATGCATGATCCGCTATTTATTCGTCTAGGATCGAGTAGGTCATTTTTTGAATTGAGCCCTGCAAACCGGAAAGGAGGTAGTACGTGCGTGATCCGCTATTTATGATCGAGTAGGTCGGATAGAGTACGTGTAGGATCGAGTAGGTCGGATGGTGTACGTGTACGATCACATTAGCTGATGAACGTTCGCTGGGAGATAAGGCATTTGCGAACGCTTTTGCTGGCAGTTTCTTCAGATTCGCATGGCATTTTCTTCAAAGCAGCTTGTCAGTTTCTTCAGAGGTAGGCATTATTATTAAAAAAACTGCCACTTCGGATCTTGCGTCGCAACTAAAACTGCCAGGAGCGCATTAGTAGGCTAGCTAGTGATCGATCAAGAACTTGTAAACACCGAGTGAATGTAAATAAGGAACTGTTAGTAACTTGTAAACACTGAGAACACAGAAATAAGAATCATGCTGTGCACAGCAGTAAGAGCCGATCCGTTCGAAATGTTCACATGAGACTCACAGGCCTGGCATTGTAATATGTTCACATTAGTAGCCCAAATTCAAAACCAACTAGTACGATTCCCATACATAAGATCAACATGTGAATGCATCTCAATGATTCACAGATCATATACAAATATGTAGCTCCACAAGCAAAGATCTAGAAAAAACATCTGTTCTTCCTACTAACATGGATGCTTCTCTTGGCCAACATTCAGTATAGAGTGAAAGAAAATTTTGTTTGTGAAGTCTACAAATCCTCTTGCAAACGTAAGTGGTTTCACCAACAACTGGAACCATGAGAATGAACCACACATGATGGAGGAACATCCACTGCAATATGATTTGGTCTTCTCTCGATCACACGACGAGATTATTTTTGGAATACAAACTTTAACTTAGGAAAAATAATGCCCATTGTGTAATCAGACCGAAGCAATGAAGCACCTAGTGTTGGCCAATAAATAGTACATTACTACTTTTCTGCAGTCCATGAAGTGACTATCCAATCTTTCTGTGTCTATTTTTAAATGGCACTGCATGCAGTGACTATACTATTCTCTTGTGCAGTTCAACCAAAATGCGGTCACTTTGTTTGTTTGCCAAATAGCAACGGGCAGACATCTCTGTCTGCACAAATATCAAGCAGCTAGTAAACATATACCCCACCTTGTATTTTCGGTTTAAACACATCTCTTCCGCTTAGCATCTGTCATGTTTTGCACTGGACAATTTGATATAGTCATGTTTTACCCTGGACAATTTCACACTGAATTGATTTGCTGGTTCAGAGCAGAAATATAGCGCATATTCTTCATCAGACCAAGGATATCCATGTTTGCAGTGATGGAAGTGGTGAAATCGATACAACCGAAATTGAGCATCCAATCATTGAATCCTGTCCTGCACCTCCAATATAGGTCCACCCTACCAATAAATTCACATGCAAACCACTAGTATTACTATCTAATGACAGTACAAAAAGAGTAGCAAGATAGTAGCAAACCATGTACCTTCGTAATGAACAGCTCACAGTGCCACCAATTGTATATAAAGGTTTGGAAGAAAACATGCTCCTAATGTTGAACCATTTGGACTTTTTGTGCAGTTCCACTAAAATCGAGCATCCCTGTTTGCATAGATATTGAAAGTGTGATTACTATAAAAGTGGCACTAGTTGAAGCGTAGACTTACAAATATAAGCTTTCCAATTTCTAAATGGGAAAATCTAGCAAGATTGTTTCTAACCACCTGTTAGAAGGAATAAATAAGGCAACATCGGCTGATGTCAGGAAGGCATATATAGTTCTTTCTGAAAGAATGATCAATTCCTAACCTTTAGTCTTCTTTTAAGAATATTTTGTGCAGTTCAACTAAAATAAAATGCCATCACCGCCTTGACAATTCAAAGGACCTTTGTAAAAGGAAATGACTTAACATTACATCATGATGTCAGGTATGTAGTCGACAGGCATTAGAGAGAAACATACAGACCTCCTCCGATAACATAATGAACATTAATTTTAACAAAGGTGTGACTTGCTTTATCGGGATAATTTGAGTGAACTCTACACTCTCTATTCCTTAATATAAGACGTTTTCGCAGTTCAATTTAAAGTACCCAACGTCTAGTATTTAGAAAAACAGGAAATAGTTTTCTTGAGCACATTTCTGGGAAAGCTTGCCACACTTTATTTATGTCCATACGCTAATGCAACACCATTCGAATAGTACAAATATACACTAATCCATTGGCTAGTGCAACAGTAGAGTAGTTATTTTATTACAGGGTACAATACAATGGTTTTACTGAACACATTTCAATAAATTCTAGCACTGGAAGATTTCTATAAGAATTAACAATACAAAATGTAAAGGTAACAAGTTTCAGCATTGGTATACTAGCTGTGCATCAGCATTAAACCAAATACAAAAGTCTGAAGGTACCTAGCATTATTAACTAATGATAGTATAAAAAATTAGAAACCATGTACCTTCAAGGTAAATATCATTTTGAACTCGAGGGGACCTAAAAATTGCTATCCCAATCTTGATAATCGGTCAAACATAAAAACTTGATCGAACGAATCAAGAGAACAGCCGGAGGAGGAGGTGCCACTCTTGACCTTTCCTCTTGACACTGTACAAAAAAATTGACTTATCTCATGAAAGTGAGGTATGTAATCTATAAGCATTAACAGTGCAAAAATCTCAAGGTAGTAACAAGATTCATCGTTGGTATATCTTGGCTGTACCAAAGATTAGAATGCCTTAGCTGAAAAATCTTTAATACATCCACAATCAACAGCTAACCCTGAAATAATCCAGTGACATTAAATGGCATTGCTTAAATTTATCGGTGGCATTAGACTGAGTGTGGCATTAGTTAAATGTGGCATCACTTTAGCAGTAGCATTACTTGACTTGACTGCTGGCGTTATACTAACAACAAAAAAGTGGAAATAAAAGCATGGGAAGCCCATTCAGACAGTGGGCGCACCAGTACGATGTACCTACACGGACGCATAGAGTGGTGCGGGAGGTATGGTTGCCCAGAGCAACAAATATCCAGGCAGCATATGTGGATTACGTCCCTTTTTTGTTCTCTTTAGCCGCCTTTTTCCCATGTGAGAATACCAAACCGATCGACCTGGTCATTCTCTATTGCGTTGTCATGCCTTTCTACCCTTCTTCAACCAAGAGACACGAGACTCGTTCCTTAGCTACTGATTTCCCCTTTTCAACCTAGATGCGGGTTCGATGCCTACTCTCTTGGACAAGATGCCTCCCTTCCTTTCCTTATTCAACCCAGACATGGATTAGTCTGCATGAAGTAGGGTTTCCTTTAATAGTGCAAATTAAGGTTTTCGTCTGCGTGGCCAGCAGAGCAGAGGATAGCTGAGGGAGTCCCGGATTAGGGGGTGTCCGGATAGCCGAACTATAACCTTCGGTCGGACTCCTGGACTATGAAGATACAAGATTGAAGACTTCGTCCCGTGTTCGGATGGGACTTTCCTTGGTGTGGAAGGCAAGCTTGGTGATACAGATATGTAGATCTCCTTCCATTGTAATCGACTCTGTGTAACCCTAACCCTCTCCGGTGTCTATATAAACCGGAGGGTTTTAGTCCGTAGGACGAACAAGAATCATACCATAGGCTAGCTTCTAGGGTTTAGCCTCTCTGATCTCGTGGTAGATCTACTCTTGTACTACCCATATCATCAATATTAATCAAGCAGAGTAGGGTTTTACCTCCATCGAGAGGGCGAACACAGGTAAAAACATCGTGTCCCTTGTCTCCTGTTACCATCCGCCTAGACGCACGATTCGGGACCCCCTACCCTAGATCCGCCGGTTTGACACCGACATTGGTGCTTTCATTGAGAGTTCCGGCTGTCTGTCGCCGCCATCGGGAAGGATGCCTCATCCCGTCTTTAAAGACGGATCTGTTGCTAAAGGAGCTTTGGCTATCGGCCAAACTCTCCGGCTAGGCGGTTTTCTTATGACCGCCTGTTCGGCCGCCGCGCCGACGATGACTTCTCGGGTCATCAATCTTCACGTCAACTCGGAACTTGCCGAGCAGTTTGATCTGATGGAGATCTCTTCTTTAAACGAGCTCTTGGATCGCATCGCCGCCCTGGGAGTCGCTACAGACTATGATCAGATTAGGCCTAAACCCGATCTGAGATTGATTAACTCTCCCCAGGTCAACCATCACGTTGATGTGGTGGAGGAACAATGCAGCGACCCTTCATCTATCTTAAGGACTAACTATGTCCGGATTCCCAATCCCTCCAAGCCGGATACCCGCGGAGGGGAGGACGTCACTCAAGACCTGAACCTAGAGTCAGGCAACGGGCTAGATTCAGTGGACAACATCCAAGAATCCAAGCTTCCGAGTTCGGAAACTCCTTGGCCCTTGAGCCTCAGATTGGGTGGGGTTTCGGATCTAATTTCACCCACCCACCCGAACATAGGCGATCTATCCAATATTAGGCAAGAGCCTGGAGAAAGCGATTACATCATTATCGGGCGATTCCTCCACGGTTATGAACAGGATAAAGGACTGCCGCGAGGAAGACGCAATTTCATTCTTCTGCAATAATTGCACGGACATGGGAATCCTCAACGTCATAGGTCGCCGTGAAATTACACGCTTTGCTGACTTGGTGTCCATAGTACGAAAGTACGGTGCGATGGCAAGCGCCTGGAAAACCGAAGTAAGATTTTGGGACAATCCGGCCCCGAATACAAACCCAGTCCGAAACAAAAGGGTGCATTATCGCCAATCACCCGAGTTAAACACCAAAAAACAAAAACCCCCACGGGGCATGGAACCGTACTGGAGGGGTGGCTCAACGGACCCTGTAAAATTCATAGCACAGAGGGCGCTACACCAACTCATAGCCTTAGAGCATGTTGGATACTCCGGCAGGTGGCCAAAAGCGGCGAGGAGCTTCTAACCCCAAAGATCCACAGTAGCACCAGCCCAAGGATACCAGTACGGTATTAACAGTCTTTGAGACTTTCGCATCAAACAATATGCGAAAACGAACACTCCGCAGCCTCGCCGAAGTCTACCAAGTAGCAACAATAAATCCATGGAGTGACATAGCTATTACCTTTAATGCCAGTGAAGAACCTAAATTCCGAACAGCCCGAGCACCAGCAGCATTGGTCCTCAGTCCAATAGTGGATGACTTTCGCCTTACCAAGGTACTCATGGACGGTGGCAGCGGATTGAACCTCATTTATGAGGAAACCCTTCAAAAATGGAAATAGACTGGAGCCGCATTGAGCGAAGCAGCACAACCTTTAGAGGAATAATCCCCAGTCGGGAAGCGAGCTGCACAGGTAAAATCACACTGGATGTGGTGTTCCGCACGCCGGATAATTACAGGTCCGAGGAGCTCACGTTCCAAGTGGCCCTGTTCAGCAGCGGATACCACGCTCTATTAGGGCGAGAGGCATTCACAATTTTTCAAGCTATACCCCATTACGTACATGAAGCTCAAAATGCCCGGCCCAACGGAACCATCACTCTTGCTAGTGACCGGACATAGCACTCCAACGAAAATAAGACAGCCGCACTAGCCCTTGAGGCACTATCCAAGCCCTAGCGGCCGAGGAACCGATCGCGCTTACGCTCCACGGTGAACAGGGACGATGTGATACTCGATAAAAGATCCAAGTCCACCTCCTTTAAACCAGCAGACAAAATAGTCAAATTCCAAGTCCACCCAACGGATCCTACAAAAACGGCTTCCATTGGGGCACAATTAAACCCTGATGTAGACGCCGCACTACGAGAATTCCTAGGCGAAAATTGGGACATTTTTGCCTGGCACCCTTCAGACATGCCAGGAATCCCACGCCGGCTGGCCGAGCACAGCCTAAACATCCTAAAAGGATCCAAGCCAGTCAAACAGGCTCTTCGGCGTTTCTCCGAACCTAAGAGACAAGCCATGGGAGATGAGCTAGCCAAACTATTGGAGGCCGGATTCATCAGAGATATAAAACACCCGGACTGGCTAGCAAACTTGGTGATGGTACCAAAGAAGGACAAATCCTGGCGCCTATGTGTCGATTTCAAGGACCTCAACAAGGCTTGCCCAAAGGATCCTTCCCCTCCCCCGCATCGATCAAATTATCGACGCTACCGCAGGACACGATTCATTGTGTTTCCTCGACGCATACTCTGGCTATCATCAAATTAAGATGGCAGAACCTGATCAAGCCGCAACGGCATTTATCACCCCATACGGCCCATTCTGCTTCAACACAATGCCCTTCGGGCTCAAAAACGCCGGCGCAACATATCAGCGCATGATTCGTATACATGTCCGCAAACCAGATCGGCAAAATAGTGGAGGCATACGTAGATGATGTGGTCGTCGAAAACCAAGCATGTCGAAACTCTAGTAGACGACTTGAGGCTCACATTCGATAATCTCCGAACATATGACATCAAGCTTAACCGGAAAAATGCGTTTTGCGCATCACCCGGAAAGCTCTTGGGCTTCATTGTATCCGGTAGAGGAATTAAAGCAAACCCAGCCAAGATCCGAGCTCTGTCACAATTGGATATCCCAAAGGACCTCAAACAAATACAAAGATTGACTGGATGCGTGGCGGCTCTAAGCCGCTTCATCTCCCATCTAGGAGAAAAGGCATTACCCCTCTATCGCCTCCTCCGGTGCACCGAACACTTCGAGTGGACGGATGCCGCCATGGTCGGACTCGAAGAAATAAAAGCCATATTGGCAACAAACCCGGTCCTGGCCGCGCCCAACATGGGCGAACCAATGCTATTATACATCGCCGCAACTCATCAAGTCGTAAGGGCGGTGCTCGTTGTCGAACGAGAAACAGACGGACACAAGTTTCCCCTTCAAAAACCAGTCTACTACGTGTCCACTGTCCTCACTCCATGCAAGTCACGGTATCCGCATTATCAAAAGATAGCGTACGCGGTGTTTATGGCATCCCGGAAGCTTCGGCACTACTTTCAAGAGTGTTCGATAACAGTAGCCTCCGAAGTACCTCTTAATGACATTATAAACAACATGACGCGACGGGCCGGATTGCCAAATGGGCCATTGAGCTCCTCCCGTTCGACATAACCTATAAGCCACGGCGAGCAATTAAGTCGCAAGTTTTGGACGACTTCGTCGCCGAATGGACTAAAGCCGAACTCCCTAAAGAGTACGGCACATATTCCAACTGGATCATGCACTTCGACGACTCCAAAATGTTGGCTGGTCTAGGGGCTGGCGTCGTTCTGACGTCCCCAACAGGAGATATAGTTCAATACGTGCTCCAGATAATGTATATAGACTCCAACAACGCAGCCGAATACGAGTCCCTTCTACATGGTCTCCGGATGGCAGTATCCATGGGCATTCAACGCCTAGAGGTACACGGGGACTCGAACCTCGCGATATCCCAAATAAATGGAGACTTTGATGCCAAGGATCCAAAAATGGCAGCTTATCGCAATGCCGTCCTAAAAATATCAGCTCGGTTCGAAGGGCTCGAATTTCACCATATAGCCCGGGAAAACAATCAGGCAGCAGACGTCCTGGCATGCATTGGCGCAAAGCGCGATGCCGTCCCCCCCAATATCTTCTTAGAGAGGGTGTTCAAGCCATCCTTATCATGGGAAGGGGAGTCCAGAAATAACAGCCCGGACCCAACAGCACTGCCCGGCATCGAACATTCTGACACAATTGGAGGCTCTGCCAACGAAGTAACATCTTCATCCCACGTAATAATGGCAGTCATTGCCCCGTGGACGGAACCATTCCTAGCCTACCTAACTAGGCAGGAACTTCCCGAGGACCAAAATGAGGCACGCTGCATAGTGCGGCGATCTAAATCCTATAAAGTCCATGAGGGAGAGCTTTATAAGAAAAGCACCACCGGAGTCCTTCAAAGGTGTATCTCCGAAGAGGAAGGGCAGAATCTTCTGGCTGAAATTCATGCCGGACTCGGCGGGCACCACGCCGCAGCCCGGGCCCTTATAAGCAAGGCCTTCCGTACATGATTCTATTGGCCGACGGCCCGGGCAGATGCTCAGGACTTCGTCCAACGATGCATCGGTTGCCAACTCTTTGCTAATCAAAGCCACATGCCACCCACTGCCCTCCAAACTATACCCATCACCTGGCCCTTCGCGGTCTGGGGGCTTGACATGGTTGGACCCTTAAAGGAGGAACCCACAAGCAAAAATACCTACTGGTCATGGTGGATAAATTCACCAAATGGATAGAGGCCAAGACTGTTAAGACGGCAGAATCCGGACCGGTGATAGACTTCATATCAGGGGTCGTACACCATTACGGTGTCCCCCACAGCATCATCACTGATAACGACACGAACTTTACGGCCGACGAGGTCAAACTCTGGTGCAAAAACATGGGCATCAAGCTCGACTATGCTTCAGTCTATCACCCACAAACTAACGATCAGGTCGAGCGAGAAAATGGTCTAATCATGAGCAGCATCAAACCCAGATTAGTGCGGTCCCTCAAGAAATCTAACACGCACTGGGTAGAGGAGCTCGACTCCGTACTCTGGGGGCTGCGGACCACGCCGAATCACCCCATCGGATTCACACCATTCTTTATGGTATATGGCGCAGATGCAGTTCTGCCCTGCGACATAATTCATGACTCACCTCGCGTGTGCATGTATGAAGAAAGAGAAGCCGAGCTCGATCGGCAGGACAATTTGGACGCCTTGGAGGAGGAGCGTGATGTGGCCAAAGCCCGTTCTGAATTCTATCAATAGCAGGATCGAAGATATCAAAGCAGAGAAGTACAAGCCAAAACTTACAATGTTGGCGAATTCGTTCTACGCTTGCCGGACAAGAAAAAGGACAAACTCAAGCCCAAATGGGAAGGTCCCTTTATTATCGACCAAGTCCTGGCCGGTGGAGCATACCGTCTGCGAAATGCATCAGATAACTGACTCGAGTCGAACCCATGGAATGCAGCCCGTCTCTGAAGATTCTACGCCTAGCGCCGGATTCTGAGTTCGTCTCCTTCCTCTGTCTATTTTTTACACATTAGCTGTCTTATATTTCTCTCCTTCTCCCTCCTTTTCTCTTACAGCCTTTAAAGGCTCATTCGCGCATTGTTCGCACACACTTGACGCGCTATCCGCGCTCATTATACATGGGGGCTTCTTTAACAGAAGCTTATTTTACGGGCTCTATGCCTAACACATGTGTAATGCTTCCGCATGTACCTTTTATTCACCATTATATGCATCGATATGACTTAAGTTTTTGCCAAGCTGGGTTGCTGGCTCACTGTGCTTACCCCTCGTTCCCGATTGTTCGGCTAGGTGGTAAAGGGAGCACCTCTGCGATTGTTACTGCCGGGTCAGCCGGATGTGTACCTCAGACTGGGTGAAGCCGAAAGCTAGCGTTCTTAAGGGAATATTCGGTCGGTGATCTAAAGATGATTCCTCACTTATTTATTTATCTGCCCCCAGATGCTTTTCTGCTTTTTCCATGATCCGGACATGCACTTTAAGGCATGCCTCCCAGGGAAAGGAACCCCTAACGGAACTATTCTTCTTGGAAGATGTTTCTTACTAACCATGTAATATAACATAACTAGTTGGGCACTTGTCTGTTAAAGCACTAATGACCCCTACGCCTGGTCTCCACGCATACCCCGGTTCTTACATAACCGTGATGGTATTCAGACACACTCCGGACTATAGGGTCCCGAGGTTGAAACGAAAAGGTCCGCCATGACAAACGATCTACAATCCGGCTAGAAGGCACTTTTACATGTCGTCTTAAATTACATAGTCAAATTGACTGGGTGTATTCCTCCTCAATACCATCTAATAGGCTGTCTAGTTTACAGTCCTGTTGGGAATACTTTGCGGACAATTCTACTTGGCCGTACACTAAGCTCACAGGGATCTCCTTCCCATCGGGCCCCACAAGTCCGACCTCGGCCATGTGGTTTGGGTCAGCCTTCGTGTACCGCGTCTTCACCATGGCCCAGGCCTCCCCGGCGCCTTGATGGCAGGCCGATATCTTCCATAATCGAAAGCGCCGCCGCGCTCCCTTAAGGCTCTCTGCAAGCTCTCCAAGGCCTTCGGGCAGGGAGACAGATGGCCACAAGGCCTGGGCGACGCCCTTCATCACCTGCCGAACTCGTTCGTGCAGTTGTAAGAGCTCGGGAAGAAGGTCACCCGTAGAACCGGGCATTTCCTCTGCAGGACAACCTGTGAGCATACCTACTGAGGGAGTCCCGGATTAGGGGGTGTCCGGATAGCCGGACTATCATCACAGCTGGACTCCAAGACTATGAAGATACAAGATTGAAGACTTCGTCCCGTGTCCGGATGGGACTTTCCTTGGCGTGGAAGGCAAGCTTGGCGATACGGATATGTAGATCTCCTACCATTTTAACCGACTACATGTAACCCTAACCTATCCGGTGTCTATATAAACCGGAGGGTTTTAGTCCGTGAGACACAACAACAATCATACCATAGGCTAGCTTCTAGGGTTTAGCCTCCTTGATCTTGTGGTAGATCTACTCTTGTAATACCCATATCATCAATATTAATCAAGCAGGAGTAGGGTATTACCTCCATCGAGAGGGCCCAACCTTGTCTCCTGTTACCATCCGCCTAGACGCACAGTTCGGGACCCCCTACCCGAGATCCTCCGGTTTTGACACCGACATTGGTGCTTTCATTGAGAGTTCCTCTGTGCCGTCGCCATCAGGTAGGATGCCTCATCTCGTCTTTAAAGACGATACCATCGCCAAAGAAGCCTTGGCCACTGGTCAGACTCTTCGGCTAGGCGGTTTTTTCGTGATCGCTAGTTCGGCCGCCGCGCCGACGATGACCTCTCGAGTCATCGAAACCAATCTCCATGTTAGTTTGGAGCTTGCCGAACAGTTAGATCCGATCGAGATCTCCTCCATAAACGAGCTCTTGGATCGCATCGCCACCCTGGGAGTCGCCACAGACTACGACCGGATCGGGCCTAAAACCGATCTGAGAGAGATCAACTCTCCCCAGGCTACCCATATCCGGCCCCGAATACATCCCTAGTCCGAAATAAAAGGGTGCATCATTATCAAGCACCTGGGTCAAATACCAAAAAACCAAAACCCCCTAAAGGGTATGGAACCGTACTGGAGGGTTGGCTAAAGCGGACCTGCAAAATTCATAGCGCAGAGGGCGCCACTCCAACTCATAGCCTTGAGCATGTTGGATACTACGGCAGGTGGCCAAAAGTGGCGAAGAGCTTCTAGCTTCAGAATCCCAGCCCGGCAACACCAAAGACGGTGTTAACAGTCTTCGAGACTTTCGATCAAATAACATGCGAAAATGAACACTCCGCAACCTTGCCGAAGTCTACCAAGTAGCAACAATAAATCCATGGAGTGACACGGCTATTACCTTAAATGCCAGTGATGAACCTAAATTCCGAACAGCCCGAGCACCAGCCGCACTGGTTCTCAGTCCGATAGTGGACGGCTTTACCGACTAAGGTACTCATGGATGGCGGCAGCGGACTAAACCTCATCTATGAGGAAACCCTCCTAAAAATGGAAATAGATCGAACCGCATTGAGCGAAGCAGCACAACCTTTAGAGGAATAATCCCTAGCCGGGAAGCATGCTGCACAGGAAAAATCACGCTGGACGTAGTGTTTGGCTCGCCGGACAATTACAGGTCCGAGGAGGTCACATTTCAAGTGGGACCGTTCAACAGCGGATATCATGCTTTATTAGGACGAGAAGCATTCACAATTTTTCAAGCTATACCCCATTATGGGTACATGAAGCTCAAAATGCCCGGACCTAACGGAATCATCACTCGCTAGTGATCCAACATAGCACTCTGCACCGAAAACAAGACAGCCGCACTAGCCCTCGAGGCACTATCCGAAGCCCTAGCGGCCGAGGAACTCACCGCGATGCGCTCCACGGTGAATAGGGACTATGTAATACTTGATAAAAGATCCAAGTCCACCTCTTTTAAACCAGCGGATGAAATAGTCAAATTCCAAGTCCACCCAACGGAACCTGCAAAGACGGCCTCCATTGGGGCACAATTAAACCCTGATGTAGATGCCGCACTACGAGAATTTCTCACGAGAAAAGCTGGGACATCTTTGCTGGCACCCTTCGGACATGCCAGAATCCCACGTTGGCTGGCCGAGCACAACCTAAATATCCTAAAAGGATTCAAGCCGATCAAAGCAAACTCTTCGTCGCTTTTCCGAACCCAAGAGACAGGCCATGGGAGAAGAGCTAGCCAAACTTTTGGAAGCTGGATTCATCAGAGATATCAAACATCCGGACTGGCTAGCAAACCTGGTGATGGTACCAAAGAAGGATAAATCCTGGCGCCTATGTGTTGATTTTAAAGACCTCAATAAGGTTGCCCAAAGGATCCCTTCCCCCTCCCTCGAATTGATCAAATCATTGACGCTACAGCAGGGCACGACTCATTGTGCTTCCTCTACGCGTACTCCGGCTACCACCAAATCAAGATGGCGGAGCCAGACCAAGCTGCAACAGCATTCATCACTCCATATGGCCCGTTCTGCTTCAACACAATGCCCTTTGGGCTCAAAAACACCGGCGCAACATATCAACGCATGATTCAGACATGTCTGGCAAACCAGATCGGCAAAACGGTGGAAGCATATGTAGATGCCGTGGTCGTCAAAACCAAGCACGTCGAAACCCTAGTAGACGACTTGAGGCTCACATTCGACAATCTTCGAAAATATGACATCAAGCTCAATCCGGAAAAATGCATCTTCGGCGTTCCAGCCGGAAAGCTCCTGGGCTTCATTGTCTCTGGTAGAGGAATTGAAGCAAATCCAGCCAAGGTCCAAGCTCTGTCACAATTGGATATTCCAAAAGACCTCAAACAAATACAAAAATTGACGGGGTGCGTAGCGGCTCTAAGCCGCTTTATTTCCCGTTTGGGAGAAAAGGCGTTACCTCTTTACCGCCTTCTCCGGCGCACCGAACACTTCGAGTGGACGGAGGCCGCCATGGACGGACTCAAAGAAATAAAGGCCATTTTGGTAACAAATCCGGTCCTGGCAGCATGGCGTATGCGAACCAATGCTATTATATATCGCTGCAACACATCAAGTTGTCAGCGGTGCTCGTTAGTCGAGCGAGAAGCGGGACGGACACCGTTCCCTATTCAAAAACGGTTTATTATGTGTCCACCGTCCTAACTCCATGCAAGTCCCGATACCCACACTATCAAAAGATAGCATACGCGGTGTTCATGGCATCCCGGAAGCTGTGACACTACTTTCAAGAGTGTTCGATAACGGTAGCCTCCAAAGTACCTCTTAACGACATTATAAACAACCGTGACGCGACGGGCCGGATTGCTAAATGGGCCATAGAGCTCCTCCCATTCGACATAACTTATAAGCCACGACGAGCTATTAAGTCGCAGGTTTTGGCCGACTTCGTGGCCGAATGGACTGAAGCTGAACTCCCTAAAGAGTACGGCGCATACTCCAATTGGATCATGCACTTTGACGGCTCCAAAATGTTGGCCGGCCTGGGGGTGGCGTCGTCCTGACGTCCCTAACCGGGGACACAGTCTAATACGTCCTTCGGATAATGTATACGGACTCCAACAACGCAGCCAAATACGAGGCCCTTCTGCACGGCCTCCGGATGGCAGTCTCCATGGGCATTCAACGCCTAGAGGTGTGCGGGGATTCGAACCTCGCAATATCTCAAATAAATGGGGACTTTGATGCCAAAGATCCAAAAATGGCAGCATACCGCAATGCGGTCCTAAAAATGCCAGCACGGTTCGAAGGGCTCGAATTTCATCATATAGCCCGGGATAACAACCAGGCGGCAGATATATTGGCGCGCATTGATGCAAAACGCGATGCCGTCCCACCCAATATCTTTTTGGAACGGCTGTTCAAGCCATCCGTACTATGGGAAGGGGAGTCCAGCAATAACAATCCGGACCCAACCGCACCGCCTGACGCCGAACACTCTGACACAACCGGAGGCTCCGCCCCCGAGATAACACCCTCTGCTCACGAAATAATGGCGGTTATCGCCCCGTGGATGGAACCATTCCTAGCCTACCTAACTAGGCGTGAACTCCCAAGACCAAAATGAGGCTCGCTGCATAGTACGGTGCTCTAAAGCCTATAAAGTCCACGAGGAGAGCTTTATAAGAAAAGCACTACCGAGTCCTTCAAAGGTGTATCTCCGAAGAGGAAGGCGAAACCTCCTGGCTGAAATTCATGCCGGACTGGGTGGGCACCATGCCGCAGCCCGAGCCCTTGTAGGCAAGGCCTTTCAGACATGATTTTATTGGCCGACGGCCCGAGGCAGAATGCGCAGGACTTAGTCCAACGATGCGTCGGTTGCCAGCCTTTTGCTAACCAAAGCCACATGCCTCCCACCGCCCTCAAAACTATACCCATCACCTGGCCGTTCGCGGTCTAGGGTATTGACCTGGTTGGACCCCTCAAGGGAGGAACCCACAAGCAAAAATACCTATTGGTCATGGTGGATAAATTCACCAAATGGATTGAGGCCAAGCACATTAAAGCGGCGAATCCGGACCAGTGATAGACTTCATATCAGGGGTAGTGCACCGTTACGGTGTCCCCCACAATATCATCACTGATAATGGCACCAACTTCACGGCCGATGAGGTCAAATTATGATGCAAAAACATGGGCATCAAGCTTGATTACGCCTCAGTCTATCACCCTCAAACCAACGGCCAAGTCGAACGGGCAAATGGTCTAATCATGAGCGGCATTAAACCTAGACTAGTGCGGTCCCTCAAGGAATCTAACACGCACTGGGTTGAGGAGCTCGACTCCGTACTCTGGGGGCTGCGGACCACGCCGAATCGTACTACCGGTTTCACACCATTCTTCACGGTGTACGGCGTAGAGGCAGTCTTGCCCTGCGACATAATACATGACTCACCTCACGTGCGCATGTATGAAGAAAGAGAAGCCGAGCTTGATCAGCAGGACAGTTTGGACGCATTGGAGGAGGAGCGCGACATGGCAAAAGCTCGTTCCGCATTCTATCAATAGCAGGCTCGAAGATATCAAAGCAGGGAAGTACGGGCCAAAGCTTATAACATTGGCGAACTAGTTCTACGCCTGTCGGACAAGAAAAAGGACAAACTCAAGCCCAAATGGGAAGGTCCCTTCATCATCGACCAGGTCCTGACCGGCGGAGCATACCGTTTGTGAAACGCATCGGATAACCGACTCGAGCCGAACCCATGGAACGCAGCCCGTCTACGAAGATTCTATGCCTAAGTGCCGGACTCCAAGTTCGTCTCCTTCCTCCGTCCACATTTTTTGTTTTTGCTTTTTGCTGTCTTTTGTTTCTCTCCTTCCTCCTTCTTCTTCTTGTAGCCTCTAGAGGCCTGCTTTAACCTTTTTCAAGACACACTTGACGCGCTGTCCGCGCTCATTATACATGGGGGCTTCTTTAACAGAAGCTTGTTTATACGGGCTTCATGCCCAGCACATGCGTTAAACTTCCGCATGTACCTTTTATTCACCATTATATAAATCGATATGACTTAAGTTTTGGCCAAGCTGGGTTGCCTGGCTCCTGTGCTTACCCCTACGTTCCCGATTGTTCGGCTAGGTGGTAAAGGGAGCACCTCTGCGATTGTTACTGCCGGGTCACCGGATGTGTACCTCAGACTGGGTGAAGCCGAAGCTAAGCGTTCTTAAGGGAATATTCGGTCGGTGAACTGAAAGATGATTTTTAATTATTTACCCATCTGCCCCCAGATGATTTTACGCTTTCATAGCAGCTTTGACATGCACTTTAGGGCATGCATCCCAAATAAAGGAACCCTTAACGGAACTATTCTCCCTGAAGATGTTTCTTACTACCCATGTAATATAACATAACTAGTTGGGCACTTGTCCGACATACAGCAACAATGACCCCTACGCCTTGTCTCCATGCATACCACGGTTCTTATATAACCGCGAAGGTATTCGGACACACTCCGGACTATTGGGTCCGGAGGTCGAAGCAAAAAGGTCCGTTATGACAAACGATCTACATTCCGGCTATAAGACATTCTTTCATGTCATATTTTTTACATAGTCAACTCGACTCATTGTATTCCTCCTCAATGCCATCTAATAGGCTATCTAATTTACAAGCTTGTTGGGAATACTTGGCGGCCAATTCTACTTGGCCGTACACTAAGCTTACAGGGATCTCCACCCCATCCGGCCCCACAGGTCCGACCTCGGCCATGTGGTTTGGGTGAGCCTTCGTGTACCGCGTCTTTACCATGGTCCAGGCCTTCCTGGCGCCTTGACGGCAGGCCGATATCTTCCATAGCCGGAGCGCCGTGCTCCTTGAAGCCGCTCTGCCAGCTCCCCAATGCCTTGAGGCGGGGAGATAGATGGCCACAAGGCACAGGCCGATGCCTTTCATCACCTGCCGGACTCGTTCGTGCAGCTGATGCAGTTCGGGAAGAAGATCGCCCGAAGAACTGGGCATCTCCTCCTCAGGACGACCTGTGAGCAAGCCTACATACATGTTTATGTTAGTCGCCTTCCTCGCCAAACTCTTTCAAAGTTCGCCCAAGCACTTACTAAAAATGCCGCGACGAAGCCGCCGATTCTCCTTTACGGAGTCAGACAGCTGGGCACGAACATCCTTTAGTTCCTCACCCAGCTTGGTGTGGGCGTCTTGGAGGTCATTTTTCTCCTGCCGCACCCTCGTCAGCATGCTCTCGCCGGCCTTTAGCTGGCGCAAGAGCTGCTGCTTGTCCGGATCTAGTCCGGCGCCATCTGCAATATTTTTGTCAGATTTACACACCCGCCGCACTTCATAAACTATTTATCTTTTAAAACATATATTACCAGAGGGGGTCTCTGTAGCTCCCCCTGTAGCGGCTAGTGCGGCCTCAAGTTGGGCCTTGCATTCTTCAAGCTCCTGGGACAGTCGGGTATTCTTTTCTGTAAGATCCTGCATAACAAATGATCCTTAAATCAATTATTCTAACTATTTCAAGTCTCGGGGCTCTTGGCATATATAATCGTCAAATTTTCTTACCCAGTATGTCCTTTACATACCGCCTCCGTGGCTCTGGCTAGACCATCTTGAGCGGCACGGAGGTGCGCATCTCCCGAATCAAAGGCATTCAAGGCCTCTTGGGAGAAACACGCGTCACGAAGAACTGTCCGGCGGCGCCTGTGATTCAAGGCGCTCTCCACCTCGGAGTTGGTGGTGGACAACCTATCGGCATCCTCTGTCGGAGGAGCATCCGACGCACGTCTCATGCTCGCCTCAGCCTCCGGACCCGGCCTTGAAGCTTGGCCGGTGAAGGTTCGATTGGCAACCTCTCCGGACTCGATCCGTGGCGCTCTTTTTCCTGAAAAGAGCATCGGCGTTAATCGCCTTCGAGGAATCAATCACGGGAGTATGGTGACACGCCATACCGTTGTGGCGGAGTTTCGATCCGGACCGCACTTCTTTTTAACTGCGGGATCGCCTTTGCCCTTTGTTGGCCAGCCGCAGCTCGGCTTCCTGCCTCGAAGGTACCCCTGCGAAACACCATTGGTATCTGATGATAAAAATAAGCATGGATGGGTCATTATCAGGGTTTTGGGATCTCGATCTCGGTTACCTGTGAGGCTGGAAGTATTCCGGGGTAATCAGCCGTAATGGCAACCAAAGCATTGTCGATGCTTAGCTGGTAGAACACCCCGTCGATTAACTCCACCTTTATATCCGGATCCTCTTCGGAGGTTGGATCGAGGGACCTCTCCGGATCCTCGGGTTGTGGGGGCGGGCTGTGTATCTTCTCCACAGTCCGACGCAGTTCCTGCGCAAAAACCATGAAATGAGATATTTAGTCACGTGAACATGGATCGGACAGGTCACAAAGATGTTTGCTTACCCAGCTTCGAGGATTATTCGAAGAGAACTCCTTCAGTGGGTTGACGCGGAGGAAATCCTCCTCCTCTCCTTTATACATCGCAGACAAGATCTTCACCAGTTCGGTGACCGATCCCGGCCCTTTGCGGCCATGGCGGGTGGCATCATCCTCCCCGTTGAAGTCCCACAAGGGGTGGCCCCTATATTGGAGCAGCTGCACTCCCCTCATAATACAGATCGCCATGACTCCAATCATGGTCAATCCGGCATGAGCCAGTAACCTTATTCGGCTCATCAAGTAGAGGACATCTCGGTCATCTTCCCTCCGGGGGCTTCGAGGGCGCCAGCTTAGGCGCTTCTTCAGAGGAGCATTGCTAAACTCCGGAAGGCCGATCCGAACAGGATCCAGCAGCGAGATGTCCTCCATATAAAACCATTCCGAAGGCCAGTCTTCGGACGCCTTCTTCGGGGTTCCGGATAGGTATCCGGTCCAGCGATGCTTGCCATAGCTCGGCTCCGCCCACTTGATATATTGACCCCTTGTGAGAACGGGGTACTAGGCGAATAATCTCTTCCACAACCCGAAATGAGCCTCGGCCCAAGAACAGCTCGCAGAGAGGCCACGAAGCCCATAATATGCAAAATGGAGGCAGGCGTAAGGTGGTGCGACCGGAGGCCGTAGAACTCCAAGAGCCCCGGAGAAAGCGGATGGATTGGAAATCCGAGTCCTCTTACTAGATAAGAGATGAAGCACACCCGCTCTCCTTTAGAGGGATCGGGGGCACTCTCCGCTTGCTTTCTGCCCTTGTAGGTGGCAAGTCCGGCTCGAACCGGAACCATGAAGGCCGGGGGGAGAAATCCCTTGGCTTGGAGTATAACTAGCTCGCTATGCGGGACTGGGCATCTCTCCCAATTTCTAGGTTGAGGACTAGGAGCGCGAGAGGAGTAGCCGCGTCGACTGTCAATGATGGAATGGGCTTTGGTCAGGGGCGCTCCGATGAAAGCTCGCAAAGGAGGGATGGTGTGACTCAGATCTAGATCCTTGCCCCTTTTATAGGCAGTTCATTTGTGCAGCTAGGGGGGTAATTGTAAAAATACCCTGGCTTTTCGCATTCATTCGAACACGTGGAAGATGGCCCTTATTGGGCGTAGAAGCCGAGGAGCGCAGCATTTATCAGAAGCCGGACACTATTCGACAAGTATATGGAATTTGGAGAAGAACCCGCCTCGCAATGCCGAAGACTATCAACGCGCCGGACTCATCGTCATTGAAGCCTGGTTCGGGGGCTACTGAGGGAGTCCCGAATTAGGGGGTGTCCGAATAGCCAGACTATCATCACGGCCGGACTCCAAGACTTTGAAGATACAAGATTGAAGACTTTCCTTGGCGTGGAAGGCAAGCTTGGCGATACGGATATGTAGATCTCCTACCATTGTAACCGACTCTGTGTAACCCTAACCTATCCGGTGTCTATATAATCCGGAGGGTTTTAGTCCGTAGGACACAACAACAATCATACCATAGGCTAGCTTCTAGGGTTTAGCCTCCTTGATCTTGTGGTAGATCTACTCTTGTACTACCCATAACATCAATATTAATCAAGCAGGAGTAGGGTATTACCTCCATCGAGAGGGCCCGAACCTGGGTAAAAACATCGTGTCCCTTGTCTCCTGTCACCATCCGCCTAGACGCACAGTTCGGGACCCCCTACCCGAGATCCGCCGGTTTTGACACCGGCACCTACAGACATAACTCTGTTAGTCGATTTCTTCGCCGAACTCTTTTTCAAAGTTCGTTCAAGCACTTACTAAACATGCCGCGTCGAAGCCGTCGATTCTCCTTCATGGAGTCCGCCAGCTGGGCACGAACATCTTTGAGTTCCTCTCCCAGCTGGGTGTTGGCATCTTGGAGATTATTCTTCTCCTGCCTCACCCTCGTAAGCACGCTCTCCCCGACTTTTAACCGGTGCAAGAGTTGTTGCTTGTCCGGATCTACTCCGGCACCATCTGCAATGATATTGTTAGATTTACACATACGCCGCACTTCCCAACATACTTATCTTTCGAAGCGTATATTACTAGAGGGATTCTCCTTGGCCTCCCCTGCAGCGGCTAGTGCAGCCTCAAGTTGGGCTTTGCACTTGTCCAGCTCCTGGGATAGTTGGGTATTCCTTTTTGTAAGATCCTGCATAATAAATGATCCTTAAATCAGTTATTCTAACTATTTCAAGTCTCGGGGGCAATTGTTATATATAACCATCAAATTTTCTCACCAGTATGTCTTTCACATACTTGCTCCGTGGCTCTGGCTAGACCAGTTTGAGCAGCACGGAGGTGCGCATCTCCCGAATTGAAGGCATCCAATGCCTCTTGGGAGAAACATGCGTCACGAAGAACAGTCCGGCGACGCCTGTGATTCATGGCACTCTCCACCTCGGAATTGGTGGCAGATAGTCCGTCGGCATCCTCTGTCGGAGGAGTGTCCGACGCGCGCCTCGTGTTCGCCTCCGCCTCTGGACCTGGCCGAGCTGGGCTGGTGGAGGCTCGATTGGCAGCCTCTCCGGATATAGTCCGTGGCGCTCTTTTCTGAAGAGAGCACGGCGTTAGTATACCTTCCAGAATAAAACTTGGGAATAAAGGCGGCATGCCATACCGTGGCGCCCGGCGTCTCAATCTGGACCGCACTTCTTTTTGACTGTTGGGCCTTGCTGCCCTTGTTGGCTAGCCACCATGAGCTCGGCCTTCCGCCTCAAGGGCTCCCCCTGCAAAACACCATTGATATGCGGTGATCAAAGATAAGAATGGATGGATCATTTTCAAAGTATTGGGACTTCGGTCTCAGTTACCTGTGAGGCTGGAAATATTCCGGGGTAATCGCCCGTAATGGCGACCAAGGCATTGTCGATGCTCAGTTGGTAAAATACCCCATCGATCAGCTCCATGGATATGTCCGGATCCTCTTGGGAGGCCGGATCGAGGGACCTTTCCGGATCCTCGGGTTGTGGAGGAGGGCTGTTTATATCCTTTACAGCCCGGGGCAATTCTTGCATCGAAATCACAGAATAAGGTACCTAACTACGGGAATATGGAACGGATGGGCATAAAGAAGTGTCCGCTTACCCAGCTTGGAGGATCGTACATAGAAAATCCGCCCTGTGGATTGACACGGAGGAAATCCTCCTCTTCTCCCTTGTATAATGCGGACAAGGCCTTCGTCAGAACAGCAACCGATCCCGGCCCCTTACGGCCACAGCGGGTGGCATCATCCTCCCCATTGAAATCCCACATGGGGTGGCCTCTATACTGAAGCGGTTGCACCCCCCGCATGATGCATGTGGCCATGACCCCGATCATGGTTAGTCCGGAATGAGCTAGTAATCTTATCCGTCTCATCAGGTAATCTTATCCGGCTCATCAGGTAAAGGACGTCCCTGTCATTTTCCTTTTGAGGGCTCCGTGGGCGCCAGCTTAGGCGCTTCTTCAAAGGAGCATTATTGAACTCAGGAAGGCCGATCCGCACAGGGTCCGGCAGGGGGACATCTTCTATATAAAACCATTACGAAGGCCGGTCTTGGATGCCTTCTTTGGGGTTCCGGATAGATATCCGGTCCGGCGATGCGCCATAGTTCGGCTCCGCCCACTTGATATATCGACCCCTCCGAGAACGGGCACAAGGCGAGAACAACTTCTTCCACAGCGTAGCAGTGAGCCTCAACGCCCAAGAACAGCTCGCAAAAGGGCTCTGAAGCTGCGATATGCAATATGGAGGCAGGCGTAAGGTTGTGCAGCTAGAGGCCGTAGAACTCCAGGAGCCCCCGGAGAAACGGATGAATTGGAAATCTGAGCCCTCTTATTAAGTAAGGGACAAGGCATACCCACTCTCCTTTGGAGGGATTGGGGACGCTCTCCGCCTGCTTTCCGCCATTATAGGTGGTAAGTCCGGCTCGAACCGGGACCATGAAGGCTGGGGGAAGAAATCCCTTGGTTTGGAGCGTCACTAGCTCGCTGTGTGGGACGGAACATCTCTCCCAACCTCCAGGCTGAGGGCTGGCAGGGCGAGAGGAGGAGTTGCGTCGACAGGCCATGATGGAAAGGATTTACATCGAGATGCGCTCCGATGAATGCTCATGAAGGGAGATGGTGTGATTCGGATCTAAATCCTGGTCTCTTTTATAAGGCAGCTTATTTGTGCATTTGGGGGTAAAAGTAAAAACACCCTGGCTTTTCGCATTCGTTTGACACATGGAAGACGGCCATTATTGGGCGTGGAAGGCAAGGAGCGCAATATTCACGAAAAGCCGGACACTATTCAACAGGTACACAAAATTTGGAGAAGAACCCGCCTTGCAATGCCGAAGACAAATCTGCTACCGGACTCATCGTCATTGAAGCCTGGTTCAGGGCTCTTGAGGGAGTCCCGGATTAGGGGTGTCCAGATAGCGAACTATAACCTTCGGCCGGACTCCTGGACTATGAAGATACAAGATTGAAGACTTCGTCCCGTGTCCGGATGGGACTTTCCTTGGCGTGGAAGGCAAGCTTGGCGGTACGGATATGTAGATCTCCTTCCATTGTAACTGACTCTGTGTAACCCTCACCCTCTCCAGTGTCTATATAAACCGGAGGGTTTTAGTCCGTAGGACAAGCAACAATCATACCATAGGCTAGCTTCTAGGGTTTAGCCTCTCTGATCTCATGGTAGATCTACTCTTGTACTACCCATATCATCAATATTAATCAAGCAGAGTAGGGTTTTACCTCCATCGAGAGGGCCCGAACCTGGGTAAAAACATCATGTCCCTTGTCTCCTGTTACCATCCGCCTAGACGCACAGTTCGGGACCCCCTACCCGAGATCCGCCGGTTCTGACACCGACAATAGCAAATTGGGAAGATGGTGGAGTCGAAAAAGATCCACATGCAGCGACGTGGCATATGGGGCAATAGAACAAGGGTATGATTCGAAAAGAGGTAGCATACCTGAGGGTCGGCGGGAAGTGGCTTCGCTCGTGGTCGTCGTCCTCCGCACACACTACGGCAGCGAGCTTGGGGACAGAGGCCATCCCGCGCGGGCGCTAGGTCTGAGAGGACGGCCTTGTCGTCAGTGCGTGACCTCGCTCGCCGACGACGAGTGCGTCAATGCTACACGTCCTTTTTTTCCCCGGCGGATTTGTGACCACCGGTGAGGAGAGAGAGAGAGAGAGGTCGTCTTTTTTAGATCTGGAGAGAGGGTGACAGTGTGAGAAGCAAGTGTGCAGCCCTTAGCAAGAAAGCGCTGAAGCTCCAGCCTATATATCTTTTTATACTACTAGTATTAGAGGTGGAGTAGTGGTAGAGTAGTTTATATTTTCTCTGCATACAGTACCAGTTAGTCATGCTTCAAAACTGAACGACACACCACTAAAAAAATAAAGTTGAGAAATAATGTGGCACTTCGGGCCAACGCGGCCAGATCGCATTTTGCACAAGAAATGGCACACCATGTTTCGTTGACATGTGGTCCCATTCCAACATGTCAGTGAGACGACGGTGAGTCCTTTTTTACAATTTCCAAACGGATGTCTATGTAGGTCGGGGCGCCTCTTCGTGTACCGTGGCAACCGTCCACTGTCTCTTTGCCTTCCGCTCTCGATTTGGAACTGCTGTCGCACGCTCTTCCTCCCTCCTCCATTTTCCTTCACCCTTCCGTCTGCCATTGTTCGATCGTCTTCTCCATGGAGGGAACAAGCCAGAAACGACCCCGTTATTCTTGCCCTGATCTGAAAGATGACGTGGTGGAGGAACTCATTGATCGGTGTGATGTCATCACCTCGGCTAGCATGGCAGGTTCGTTCAAGACCATTCTTGACTCAACTAATAACATCATTACAAGGAACCCCAGGGTCCAAGAGCGGGTTGATCTCCCTTATCTTCTTCGCTATAAGCCTGTTCGCATGGGCGCGGACGACGGAGGCCTCGCCTTGTGCAAGTTGATGCCGCTTGATAACAATACATGTGATGTCAAGATGCCATCGCTTAAGGGTAAGGCCTGGGTTGGCGCAAATGGAGATTGGGTTGTTTATATTGGGTACAATTGTGAGTGGGAACTTGTGAATGTGTACGCTCGTCAGCGGATTCCACTTCCAAAAATCTCAGAGTGCCCTGAGGTTGAGCACACAGATGATCTACGTATGTTCAAATACGATCATGGTGGCTGTCGTCTACGGAAGATAGCAATTTGTCGAGTTCCCAACTGCTCTTGGAATTACGAGAAATATGAAGTTGTTGCTATCTTCGACAAGCTTGTTGCCGTCGTTACTGATTTCATGGTTCGTCCATGGATATTGCTCAAAAATCAGTTTTTGTACACGGATGAGTACTGTGATGCAATTGAATATGAGGATCTTGTGTTTGCTGCCACCACTCATGGCACTGTTTTTGCATGGGATCCTTGTAGTATCAGTACGTTTGTCTTCCACCATAATTATAATTGTTTCATCCACATGCATGCGGGTTAGCAATTTTCCTTTTACTAATTAACCTTCTTGTGTTTCCAAGGTCATGTGAACATTCCACCACCTATACTTGAAAAATTTAATAACCAAGGGGGAGATGGCGATGGTGATGATCACGAGCATGAGGACGAGCAGAACTTATATACTCAGTGGTGCCTGGCAACTAATTCCTATGGATCACCTCTTCTTGTGTGTATACAGTGCACTGAGATTGTTACTACTGAGGGAGCACGTGTTGTCTCCCATGGTCGCCCTCTCTGGACCTATTCCAACACCCGTTGCAGGGTATTCAGGATGGATACTAGTGTGCTAGCGCCAACACCTTCTCCCTGGTTTAGTACTGATAGTCTTGGAAAAAACTCGCTCTTCCTTGGACCAAACTATCCAATGAAGGTGAAAGGCGATCCAGCTACTGTTGACACAACGTTACTACCATTTATGAGAAGCAACTGTATCTATACCTCGGACATTGCAGTGGTTCCCTACCATGGTACTGATATATGCCACTTCATCCTGGATGATCAGTTCCGCGTTGCTCTCGATATTGACAATAGCTGGCCCTTCCCAGAGCACCTATGGTTCAAAGCAAGCATTTCCAACGCCGAAGATTGGTTGAGTTGAAGTTCATTTCATTGCTTGTTATTTGTCGTGTGATGAAAACTTCAGTATTTACTAGAATGTTTTGTTGGAAATAATCTATAATCCAACATGTATCCTCGTTGTCGTTGTGTGTTGATGACTTGTTGTATGTAATGAATGGTACATTTGCAAATGCATGTCATAGACTCAATTTATGAATGGTTTTCGAGTCACTTCTTGGAGTGTGAGTACCGTAGTAGTATAGCCAACATCCGGTTAGTATATGAAGTTGCCACATCACATAGAGCCAACCTAATATTGGAGTATGCTAGCTCTCCACCGGCGCGACGCTTCAAATGGCGGACTAAGTGAGAGGTCGCGTCACCTTGTGTCCAGATCTGAGATGCCACGTGTACCAGATGAATGACTGCAAGTTCGATCACCATGATGCTAGGTGCGATCAGAGGAACACTGTTGGGGAGACCCCCCTCATAATTTTCCTACATGGGTCGTTTGATTCATAAGATAGAATGCTATAGGATTTTTTCCCTATGTAATCATGTTAGTTGGGAATCTAGCATCCACTCCAACTTTTGTTCAACTTCCTTTGTTCCTACAAAGAGAGTACTTGCTCTAAATGATGTGCCGCTACAAGAGCCGCCTACATTAATTAACCATGCTCTAAAAAGGTGGACCAGCTTTGGCTATAGTAGTACTGTACTAGGTTAGTAGGTGACCTTGCACTTGGCTCTTCTCCTCTTTCGGAAGTCGAACAATAATGATGGTACTACAGTAGTACTTCTGTCAATCTAACACCAAATGAATTGCTGCACGTCCACCGCTTGTAGCAAAAGTTTCTCCTCGTGCTGCGAGCCACCGCGCACGCGTTGGCGAGGGAGAAGGCGTAGTAAGCAAGCTTCTCGTCGTTTTGCGAGTTGACGGGACACATCAAAGTTACGTATTTATTAGTACTCTCTTCAAAAAGGGCCGACCATGTCCATGGCTACCATCCCGTTCTCTGTCATTGAGTACGTGCACTATTCATGTGCCATCCGGAGAAAAAATATTGCATAGTAGTAGGTGCCATCGTGTGGGGACCCCGACTCATAAGTCGTGATCAACGAATACACGTGTACAGTGATCCCAGAGACCAATGCTCACTGAACACACAGAAGCTGAATAACAAGAGTCTTACATCCACACATACCGTCTTACACAAATTATGACCATTATGGTCAAGTCTTGCATAGATAAAGCCATAAGGGCTGAATACCAAATAAACTTGTAACATCCCAAAATTCTAAATTTTGGAATGTTATAAACACATAGATAGTTTTGAATGATTGCTTGATTGATTGACTGAAGGTGAGTGAATTCGAAACTTTTGGAAGTTAAATGAGAGGGAATAAAAGGACTTTCCCAAACTTTCATTTTGCTTTTATGATCTTCGGGAATTCAAATTCTTTTCATCACAAAAACCCTGGAGAGAATATAAAATGACTTCTTCCATTTATTTAAATGACAAGGGGTGTTGAAAATATTTGAATTTCATTTGGAAAAATATTTCCAATTCTGAAACTTTATGCAACTCAATGATTTTCACGAGCGAAGATAAAATGACTTCTTCAAAACATATGAAATATGAGTTGGGAGTTTCAAAGTATTAAATTCAAAGTTCTTTTGAATTTATTTTTCAATTTGGAGTTATTGGAGTTTTATTCAAATTATTTTTCTCCAAAAATAAAATATATGGAAAATAGGGTAACATGATTCCCTACCTCGGAAAAATGGAGAGAAATCAATTTGAATTAATTTTGGTATTTTTAAAATGATTTTCGTGGATTTTATTGGACCGTAAGCACTCTTTGCTTTATTTGAATTTGTGTGGATTTTATTTGACATTAGAATAATGTTCATGTTGTAGGAAATTCTTTTCTGAAAATTTTGATATATTATATGCCTATATAATATATTTATTTATTTGGTTTTATTATTTTTCTTTAAATGCGAAATTGTTTTAATAAAAAAGAACCACAGCGCCTTGGGCCAAAGGCCCAAGCCGCCAAAGCCACCGGCCAAGGCCACAAGGCCATCGCGCGCGCCAAGCCAGGGAGCCGCCGCTCCTTTTCTAGTCCTATAGGACTCTTGTACTACTTTCCGTTTATTCCGTTTTGTTTCTAGATCTTTTCCTTTTGTTTCCTAATCCTAGTCTATTTCTTGTCCCCTACCCCAAGCAAAACCCTCCCTCCCCAATATAAATACCCAAACACCCCCTCCAACACATCAAACCAACACCTCTCCTCTCCTCTCCTCTCCGCCTCCACCACCTTGGCCGCCCTCTCGCCCTTGCCGCCCGCGCCCTTGCCTTGCTTGCCACCGCCGTCGCCAAGTGCTTGCCGCCATGTGCTGCCGCCAAGTGCCCGCCGCTTGCATGCGCCGTCGCCACGAGCCCTCGCCTCTTCAAGGTACTAGCCCCGCTCCGCGTCACCTTTTCTTTTCCTCGGTTCGGTTTTTCGTAAATCATTCTGGTTTCCGTTCCGGTTTTCTAGATCGTTCTTTTGTTTCGGTTTTCTTTCCAAAACCCTAGATCGGTTTTCTCGCCGGTTTTTCTTTCCGGTTTTGTTTAGCAAGAGTTCGCTCGATAGATTTTTCTTTTTATTTTTAATTTCTGTCAGGGACCTATCCGTAGTGTTATTTTTTAGTCCCTAATCTTCCAACGCTCATAACTTTTTACTCGTAAGTCGGAATCCAACGAAACAAACGCCCGCTTCTTCGTTACGATCCCCTCTATCCAGTAAAACAACTCAAACATATTTTTGAAAGTTTTAAAATTTGAATTCAAACAGATTTGTATTTGAACTTCGTTTGATCATAACTTGAGTTTCAGAAACTCGATTTAGTTGATTCTTTTTGCAAATCAAAGCTCTTGACCTAAACTTTCTGATAAAGCCAAATACACATGGTTTTGGTACTGTTAGAAATTGTTTTATGTTGCAAGAGTTATTTGCCTGGTTTTGATGTTTTCCGAATCGTACTCTTCGTTCTTTCCGATTTTTTGAGTGATTGCTTATGTGTGGTTACTATTGCTTGCTTACGATAGATTGACCGGAGTGTGACGAGTAGATCTATCAAGAGTTTTTGAGTGCGAATCATCTTCATCAACATTGCAGGCAAGTAACACTTTGATCATACTTTTCTCATACCCAATTTTTATGCATTAGATCTATCCTCAACCATTGCATTGATTAGGATCTAATTAAATTGTGGGATGGGAAGTAGTTGAGGTAGTACCTATTACCTGTTTTACTTATGAAACCTTGGGAGTTACTTCTACATTTGCTTATTATGCTATGCTATGCTAGTAGACGTGGATTGGGTTTGAGTGAATATCCATGATGTATGTGAGATTGATAATTAATGGTTTATCTAAGGTGGCAACTTAAACACACATCTGGGTGGATTGAGGCACCTGGTTACTACGGGACTTGCCTGTCTAGGCACCTGGGTTTCCGTGACTTGCACAGTATTTCTTCGGACCGCCACCCGTGCTCAAAGGGATCATGAGATTATTCAAACTAGAAACTTCCGTGTGCAGCCACAAGCCATTATGGGCTCGCATAGCTGAGTAAGTTGTGCGAACTCTTACGGGTAGACTAGCGGATGTAGGGGTTGTAGGTTGGTACGGTCTACCCACAAGTAAGGTGCTAGCGCTTACGAAAGACTATGTCTCGGTCATCCGCTTCTCAAACACCCTGCGATCTGAGAAACCAAAGCGGAGGCGATCGAGTCTTGTGGGGAAAAGTGCATAAACCTCTGCAGAGTGTATAAACTAATCATGATTAGCCGTGTCCCGGGTTATGGACAATTTTGAGTATCTAGTACCGGATATCCTGTTGATCTCATCACGTTACTTAATATAATTTGTTTGGGTTTAATGAGTACTTTTAATTGGGATTGAGGATGCTGTCAACCATTCTCAATGTTCAACAACCACCATGACAGCTAAATAAACTTTTTCCTTTGAAGTAGGGAAAAATTGGCTTTTCGCAAAAACTGTAACCATAGAGCTTTTCCACCAGCCATATATGCATGTAGTATAGCTTATTCTTTCTTTACTGTCTATGTGTTACATTGCCAGCATATTCCATGTGCTGACCCGTTTTCGGGCTGCAACTTTTCATGTTGCAGACTTTTTCGCATTTACGAGTAAGTGATACGTTAGGGTTACGATTTCCTATACTCAACTTTGCCGTTGGTGTTGATGGGAATCCACAACCTTGTTAAGCTTCCGCTATATTTGGATTGAGGTAATAGTATTTACGTTCAGTATACATGTGATTTACCTCTGTTATAAATCCTTCGAGTACTGTGTGTGTCAGCATACCGATCCAGGGATGACACGAAAGCACAGAGACTTGATCCATTCGGGTCGGGTCGCTACAAAACTTAAGCAGCGGAAATTCTTCGTCAATAAGTAGAACCCATGCCATCTGCCTTAACCCTACAAGCATTCTGACTGGGAAGCGTCCTAGCTCGCATGTTCGTCACCGAAGTATTCTTCATCATATCCTGTTCTTTCATGCCTGGCCAATAAAATAACCAATGGCAAGCCAATGAGTACTTTGAATGTACTCGCAAGCAACCCATGATTGGAACAAGGCACAATAATGCAATGATATAGCACTAAGTAGGTAGTTTGCAGAAAGCTAGTTTTGCGTGCAATGACATGATCTGCCAACATGTAAAGTATGCATCATGAGAGTAAGACATCCGTATGAACAAGTTACAGATATCAACATAAGCGGAGTTGGACACCAATCCAACTTGATCATCGTGTCAAGCCATCTGACTTAACCCAAATAGTTTTATCAACACACACACACGGTTTGTAAAGTCTGGACGTAGTTTAAGCAGCACCGCTCAACTATCCTTGACCGTGGACATGGCTATTCAAATAGTTTTACACTCTGCAGAGGTTGCACACTTTACCCACAAGATCCGGGGAACTTCCATGTCATCCACGACCCGCGGTACCTCAAGTACCCGGGGTAAGCACCCGATCACTATCTTTCCCTAGACGAGACTAACAAGGAGTCCACTTGTTGTTCCATATCCTCACGATGTACATCATACGAGACTCACTCGAGATCGTAACATCCGAGAGGGGACACAACGGTGTATCCGGTGCCCTGTGAAAACAGTCATGGCCGCCCTACCTGGCACGACCCCGTCCTGAGAGAGAGCACCAACTCTCGCCCATCACTAGTAATGTGGGCTCCAAAGAAATTCAGGAAACTCCGTGACTGTGACACAACCGTATTCTGCTCTCCCGCTTGCCACTCCATTAGCATACTTGGTAGCAATCTCCATCATTCGACTCAGAGACATGTCTCCAGTCCGACCGAACTTCAAGTTCAACTCTCGATACTTGACGCCTTCCTTGAAGGCACAAACTGCTTGGTGATCAGACACGTTCTCTACTGTGTGATGCAGTGTGATCCATCTCTGGATATAATCCCTCAAAGTTTCATTTGTCTTATGCACACAAGATTGCAGCTCTGTCAACCCTGCTGGTCGTTTGCATGTCCCTTCAAACGTTTTGACAAACACTCGGGCAAGATCTTCCCAAGTGTAAATGCTGCTGGGTGCTAATTGATTCAGCCACGCTCTGGCCGAACCCTCTAACATCAGAGGCAGGTGTTTCATGGCCACTTCATCATTGCCGTTGCCAATCTCAACAACCACTCGGTAATTCTCAAGCCAAGTGTCAGGCTTGGACTCGTCAGTGAACTTACTGACTCCAGTCGCCAACCTGAAGTTGGGAGGAATCACCCTTGACCACGATGGCTCTTTGAAGCACTCTGGACCTGAGACACGCACTGCTGCTGGTGGGTACATCTGTCATGACCTTCTCGGTGAGTTACTGTTCTGTCGACCAAACCTTGGGCGAGAATAGATCTCGCATCAAAGCACAGCTCCTCAGGGTCGACCGAATCCTTCGCCCAACACTATGAGGGCGTCTGTCATCCTGATGTCGAGGCACGTATGATCCACTCCTTGGGGGAGGTGTGGGCACTCGACGATGATCATCACGATTGAGTCGGTAATCATACTGCTCACGGTTTCTGTACTGTCATGCCGGTCATCACGTCCCTCCCGCCTCGGGGGCGATCTTGGACTATGAGCCGACTGGACTATATCTGCAACAACGGACCTTCTATGGATCCTATTCCGTGACTGTGACACAGCCGTATTCTGCTCTCCCGCCGCCCAGAGTAAAGCTCTAATCTGCATTATACCTCTGCCGGCTTCTGACTGGGAGGGCTGAATTGACTCTGCTATACGAGCTGCAGCTGTAAGATTTTCGATCGGAGTTCGATATACCTGAGTCAGAGGCGGAAAAAGTTGTTGTCGACTGGATTCTTGAACCCTTTGCCGCACGCCGCCGAGTACTCATTTGGAGATTTTCTAGTCGAGTGCGCTCAGCCAGATTGGCCAGGCGCACGTCCTCCAAGGCCCAGGCCTGGGGGGGTTTCTCCAATGATAGGAGTGTGAAGAGCATCCATGTTCCGGCGGCGAGCTCTTGCCTCTGCTCCGAAGAGAGGGGCTCGGGGAGGTATTCCTCATGGGCATGCGATGGATCGCCTCTGTCGTCACCACCGTTGGTGCGAGGGAAGCCGGGAGGACTGCGAGGTCCATCGACCATCAGAACCTCCGCCGCTGGATCATCTTTGTCGCTTTTCGGATGCGGTCTCTTCGAAGCCAGTCGAACAGGCCATAGAGAGATTCGTCGGGCTCGATTGCCGCGACTTGGGGGGTGGCCGTTTGGCGAGCCACTGCGTGCCTCACCCATCGCTGAAGCCTTGACCGACTGGAGCGCTTGCGCCGGCGGGCGACGGGGCGGGAGTACGCCACAGGTGCCGACCGATACTGGGTCGACGGCTGCCTCAGGAGGACGCCGTGAACACACGCGCGAAAGTGCGTTGCCCCGCAGACGGGGAGTGCATCAACGTCGAGTGGAGCATCCTGAAGCCGAGCGGAGTCGTCGGCGACGAACACGAGCGCGCTGAGACGGATCTCGCGGCCCTCAGCCAAACCTCCGCCTGAAACCATGATGAAGGGGATCGGAAAGATTGCAACTTCTCCAACAAGTCGCTAAGACACCTGCCCCACGGTGGGCGCCAACTGTCGTGGTTCTGAGTCTGACATTAGTGTAGGGGGGTAGGAATGTAGAGGCAAGATCTTAGCTATGGAGGAGTTGTACACGCTAGTTTTACAAGTTCATGCCCTTCTCGGAGGAAGTAACAGCCCTACGTCTCGGAGCCCGGAGGCGGTCGACTGGATTATATGCGTGTGAGTTACAGGGGGTGCGAACCCTTGTCCCAGAGGAGGGGGTGGCTTATATAGAGTGCGCCAGGACCCCGGCTCCCCTCCATTACATAGGATTCAATGTACATAAAGAGGTGGCGTTACAGGTAACGCCTGTATTGAAATGCTGTAAATGATCATTAAATGTCTGAGTAAATGCCCGACCGTTGCTGCGCGGAGCGGCTTTAGGTCTTCTTATCGTCGAGTGGTTTGATGGTCGAGTGACCTGGATAAAGTGAGATCTCTGAGTGGATGGTAGGTCGAGTGGACTTCACTCGACGCCTTTGCTGGATCCCTTCTTCTGATACTTGATCTTCTTTGTTCTTAGGACTTGGACCTTAGGTAGGATGTATAGGTCAGGCCTATTACCCTACCCTAGATGGGCCCATTTGATTTCACGGGCCATTAACAGGCCGTTACAAAGGTCGGGCTACATATGGCCCAACTATACTGTGGGCCTTTAGCAGGCCGAAAGAGACAGTGGGCTCATATTGGACAATGAAGAGCATGGGCCGCTAAGAGGCCGAAAGTCAGGTCATACTGTAAATGGCCCAACTGTGTTGTGGGCCTTTAGCAGGCCGAAAGAGAAACCAGGCTGGTATTGGACCATGAAGAGCATGGGCCGTTAAAAGGCCAAAACTCAGGTCCAACTACAAATGGCCCAAATCATTTATGCGCCGTCAATAGGCTGAAAGACACACCAGGCCGGGAATTGGCCCAACACTTAAATGGGTCGCTAAAAGGCCAAAACTAAGGTCCGACTACAAATGGCCCAACTCATTTATGGGCTGTCAACAGGTTGAAAGACACACCGGGCCGGAAATTGGCCCAACACTTAAATGGGTCCCTAAAAGGCCAAAAGATGTACATACTGAAAATTGGCCCATCCATTGAATGGGCCATTAACAGGCCGAAATCACATCGGGCCGATATCGAGCCCAAATATATTGCAGGCTATTAACGGGCTCGAACTGACGATGGGCTGCAATGGTGTCAAATCTTTAACGAGCCGTTGACGGGCCGAATTGGCACATCTCGTATGGGCCGTGGGCTTAAATGGACCTGATATAAGTAGGCCTTATATGGGTCAGCTTGCTAATTTTTACTGGGCCGGCCTTTTTCACCGGAATGGGCCACTGTTGGACCGTGCCATGTGTCGAACTATCATAGGCGCCTCCTGTCCAATGAATGGATGACATGTGTCCCATCGGTGAGCCAACACGTGTTTCCTCCAGCCAATGAGAATTTTACACGTGGAAAATCCTCATTGGTCCGGGCTATTAGCGGGTTATCAGATCAAAACCGGACCCGATAGATTAACAACGTTCCGTTACGGTGGATGCCACGTGTTGGTCACCCTTGACGAAAGCACTTCCATGACGCGCGATTTATCATCATGGAAGTGGACACTTCCGTGATGATAATTTTGGTAATGTCATGGAACACTTCTACGACAGCACATGTATGACTATCTTGATTCTGTCATAAAATTGTCATGGATGTACATGCATGACAGAAAACGTGACCTACTGTGACAAACACGTATCATCACGGAAGTGTATTTTTTTTGTAGTGTGATTGGGGCGATGAAGCGGCGGTGTTACCCTAGTGTAGGAATATTGTCCTTCATGTCGTATCCCCGCCCGTAAGTGTGCCTAGGGCCGGTGGAAGGCATGTAGAGGTGTGTCCCCAAGGGATCTTCTTGGATCCGATCAACTTTGTCTCTGGTGTATCCGACTAGACTTGGTCGCCGATGGCTACATATTTATGCATTTTTAGGGCTCATTCGTTGCATGTTCACTCTATATATCATGTTCCATTGAACCAAATATATCTCCATTATGCATGACTACCGGTTTTTACCATTTTCATTGTGAGCATTGCATAATTAGTGATTTCCCTTTTATTTTATAAGTTTTCTTTGTTTTGTCGTGTCTACGGGTGTTTTGGAGCAACCTAGGGCCAAGCACGATGAAAATACCAAGGTTGGGTTCGCTATGGAGGACTTCCAACACTAGACTTGAGCATTTCACAAGGTCAAAAAAGTGATTCTTTCTTTCTAAAGTGCCCAAAATCAAGATCTAATACCATCGTTGCATTGGCATCGTTCTTGCGATTTCAATGAGCACAAGAACATAAAACATGGAGTTCAGACGAGGAAGTTATGGCTGTTTTATCGAGAGGGTTCATAACATTTGACGACGTCTGGTACGGCTGTGTACGGTCGTACCAATAGTCGTACCAGGCCCAATAGTTCCGGAAGTTGCCCTTACAGACATGATTCTTCACCAATTTTGTCCCCGTGTGTTCTTGTTGGGAAACGTAGTAGAAAACAAAAAACATTGTATGATCGAACCAGGGACACTATAAAGATGCATCAAAGATTTAGATCAGATCATTACCAACTTCGAGTTGCAGTGGAAGAAGAGTATCTATAGATCATACTTGAAGTCCCTCGAACCATTCATGAATGATCCCTCGAAGCGAAGACCCAAACCACGGTCTCTCAACAGTTTACGAGCGTACATGCTTCATGATCTGGCAGGGCTTCACCATCCAGAGCTAATCATCACCGGGGAATTAGAGGGAGAAGAAGAGAACCACACGGTGCTTATTTATTATGAGAATTTAGAGAGAATCAATCTAGATAAAAAAGAACTAGACGAACTAGAGAGGAGGGGGCACCTGGAACGAGGGTTTAATCTATACTCTAGGGGGTGCTCCCTCTCTCATATACATAGGCGTGGGAGAGGGGAGGCCGACTTGGGGAGGGGGATCCCCTCCCTTGGCATGTCGGCCAAGGAGGAGGAGTCCTCGGACCACCCCTTTAGCTTGTCCAACAAGCCCTAGGGCGGCGCCTCCACCAATGGGCCCTTCCACTAAGGCCTTTATAATAAATATTAGCCCAATGACTCTAAATAAATTCCAGGGGCCTCCTAATAAATATTAGAGCCTTTATAATTTATATTAAGTCTCCATAAACTATTTCTTCCTATATATTATTACTCGGTATTACCTGGTACTTCCTGAAACACTTTGATAACTCCGAAACACCTCCCGCTTCTCTCAAAATTGTTTCTAATATTCACGAAACGACTTACTAAATATTTTCTCATAACTCTTACTCCTCTAACATCAACAAATAATGATTCCCTTAATCATGTGACCTTGTAGGTTCTCTAAAATATAGACATGAAGAAAAGCCCTTTCGTTCAATGACCAATAGCGGAACCGTGGACATCCATATTGATCCCTAAATACACAAATGATATTTGAGCGAACCTTTGGTTATCATGTGTTATTCCCTTTGCTTCGCAATAATTTACAAAACCTGAGGTGAGATATATCATTATCCTCTTGAGTTATTCTCGTGCTCACTATACCAGTCTCCTCGTTACTGTTTTTGTTCTTCTTTTTTGTTGACATGTTCTGGCATCCTTGTGACCTAGTAACCTATATCTAGCCAGATAATGATGGATGCCTTCACACCGAGAGGACCCTAAGAATATCTCTCCATCGTCGGAGGAGCAAATCCCACTCTTGAGCTATCTAGTCCCTTGTCAAAAAATTTGATGTACCTATAAGTTGTCATTATGATCACCGTGTTACAAATGACGTTTGAGAAACCTGAAAGTCCATCTTACAGTAAGAAGTGACTGTGATACTCTCATGGTCTAAGGAACTAAAGCATACGCTAACTCTCTGTGTTATAATGCTTGACTTGTTACGATAGTATCTTAAAGTATAACAAACAAGTTGGGTCAATTCAATATGATCATTCTTCTAGCATCATACACTCAAAGTAGTTTTTGGGACTATCATTGCACTTAATGATTCCCCAAGATCTGGAAAAAAATTATCACAAAAAACACTTGAGCTAGTCCTAGAGGCGGGACTAGCAATCAGGTTTTACCGTTTATCATTCCACACATGTTTATGAGTTTTCCACTGAATCGCATATTCCAGAATCACAGCAGTTATAGCATAGAGTAAAACTATTAACTATAAATGTGGAACTAAATAATACAATGTTATTGCCTCTAGGGCATATTTCCAACAGTTCTCACGTGATTCTTGGCAACCAAAGAGGGGTTTGGGAGAGGATTTGGCTCGTCTTGAGCCCTTAGATCAAAGGAGAGAACCTACATGTAAGGAGGAGGGTTGGGGAGAGCTCTTATAAATACCTCTCCAACCCTAGCCATCGCCGTCACCACGTCATTCATCCAAGACCAGACTCCACCATTTGATAAGGATCAAGTAGATATCCAGGGGTTTTGGCCCAATCTTTGATGGTGATCAAGAATAGCAGGATAGAAAACAAGAAAACTCAATCCAAAATAGATCTAACTGATCTCTCTTCAATTACTCACATTGGAACTGATCAAAATCAACTCCCACACATATCATAACATAAGATCTTCAAGATCAGCAAACAAATACAATGATATGCGCCCCCAAACACTTGGGACTTTTCTGATCTCTCTTTATCTAAAAAATAACAAGTCTCAGATACAATGATGGCTACCCTGAATCCTTTATAGGGTGACTCCAATGAAATTGGGACAGGCCCCATGCCACTCTAAAAGCCCAAAAGGCTAAAACACACTTGGTTTTGGATAGGCCCAAAAACCATCACATGGAAAAAATAAAACCAAACTGAAAGTAAAAGGGAAAACTTTGTTTTTGCCACTCTAGCTTTTGCCCACGTTGCTTATGCCACTCTATAACTTGACATTTCACTTTTGCCACTCTTAGATTTTGACAATATATCACTTTTTCCATTCCGTGGCAAAAGCAAAATTTTCAGAGTGGCAACTGTTATACATTGCAAAAGCTAAGAGTGGCAAAAGTGAAATGAAAATTTATCATTTTTGCCACGGAATAGCACTTGTGATGTATTGTCAAAAGTTAAGAGTGGCAAAAGTGAGATGTCAAATTCTAGAGTGGCATAAGCAAAGTGGGCAAAAACTAGAGTGGAAAAAACAAAGTTTTCCCAAAGTAAAACATGACCGAAACGTAATTATGAATCATGGCATTGTGTCTAAACCCAAACATCATTGGAGGTGTTCTGATATTAGGCTTCACCTCATCTTTAGAAGGAATCTTGATGCAGAAATATCCAATCTCTAGAATATAAGGAGGAGGTGAAATATCAGGAGTAACATCCATCCTCGCCTCATCACTCCTAACTTGAGAGGAAACCTTCCTCGGTTTCACCATAGTCTATTGGACCTTCTTATTTGTAGCAAATTCCTCCACTTTCATATCCTTGTCAAGCATAGGTTGCAGGCACATGATGCTCCCCCTTATGACACAAGGAATACACAATGGATCTGCCTTCGTGAGTGGCGCGCTTATCAAATTGCCACGCTTAGCCTAGCAACACATGACATGATTCCATAGGTAAAACATTGCAAACCACTACGTCCTCATAATAACCTACTGAAAATTTTAGGCACACCTTGTGTGTAACTTTCAGCTTCCCTGAATGATACAACCACTCAACACAGTGTGGTTGCGGGCTTCCATGTAGGCAATGAGAGAGAATCCACCAAACTCTTTCTAACAATATTGGTGTAGATTCCACCATCAATAATCAGCTTGCATGTGGTGTCTTGAACTGCGTAATCGGGTGCGAAAAATGTTCCAAAGATCGCCCTTGTCCTTCTATGCGATCCTCGACCACATGTTGCACCATCAAGTTAGTGCAATTAGGAGCAGCGTTCTCGAGATACACATCCACATGTTCAAGTTCCTCAGACTCCTCACTTGATGGATCAACAGCCTTGTCATCATCACTAGTAGAAACATATCCATCTTGTGTGAGCATCGCCCTTTTTGTATTAGGACATCATACCACATGTGTCCTCAGTCTCCACAAGTAAAAGAACTCTATACTAGCGGTGGACTGAGTAGACACAACTTTGGACACTCTGGATTTTAGTGTCTCACCATGAGAAAAAAAATCATTGGAGCGTGTAGAGGTTGTCAGCTTAGCACTAGAACAAGCAACCTCGGTGGGGGAATAACACCATGTGTTTGTGGCTGAAGCGTGGCATCATTTGACTTTTTGCACTGCATGCTCAGCTTGGTGCACAAGATCTTGGATGCTGTAGTAGACCACCATAAAATAATTGAGACATAGTGGCCTCCAGGTCCTCAATTGTTCCTATACGTATCATCAACAACTCTATCTCTTTATAATAGTCATCCACCAATTTATTAATTTGAGTGAGTCACTGCAATTTGTGATATATATCACACTTATAATAATCAGGAACAAAACAATGTCGTATGAGGTCTTCCAGACCTCTCCATGACATTAGACGAGTGGGCATACGCAGAATTTGACTCCACCAAATTAGTACACAATCGGCAAATTCAACTGCAACAAGTTCGAGTCTCTTCTCCTTAGTATAATGGTGGGTAGAAAAAAAAATGATCCATACACATCTCCCACTCCAAATAATCATCAGGTCCACAATCACTAGAGAAAGGAGGTATGGACAACTTGACTCACCCAATACCACCATCATCTAGGAGAACACGAACATCCTGACCAACACTATTACGATCAGGTTGTAGAGTACGATGAGCACCTGCCAGACGGGCATCAAAAGGTCATTGTTGTGGTGCATAATGACTGTCATCCTCAAGTTCTTCATCGTCAACATGTACATAGGCCCCTGGTTGGCAAGTATGAACAGCACCATGGCAGCATGGCAGCACAGCGGGACCAGGTAGATAGTTGGGCAATTTGTGCGGCCAAAGAATCATGGCTTTGCTTAATATAAGCACACGTACTTTCAAAGCCAGCCCAGACATTAGGAGCCAAATCATCAGCAAAGGTGGGAAGCACATGCTCCTTCAGTTGGGCTTCAGCAACTACTGCATCCTCGCCATCAATCGAGTTTCAGCAGAAATTCCAAACTGTAGGCTTAGCTACAGTAAAATTTCTAGCATCAATACTATGGCGCATGAGGGAGTTGATCAAAGCGCTTTCGCGAGGCTTAACGTCCGATGAAGCGAGGAAGCGGTCTGAAAGATATCATGGAAGGCAGACTCCTAGACCAACTGACTTGAAGCGGTAGTAGAGACCACCACGATCAGGAGTTCAACAGGTACATGACTCAGACCACAACAAACAGAAGCAAAATTTGGATTGGCTAGTGCCTCTAAAAGGATATGGCCATGGTGACTAGGACTCAAGTCCTTCCAAATCTGAAAAAATGCCCCAACACAGATCGTGGATACGCAAATCTGCCTAGCAGAAAACAAAACGATGGCCAAGCATCAGGAAGCAGAAAGCTCCAATGCCTCCAGCATAATCGACAAGCACAAAACTGGTGTCTTGGCCAAAGGCTTTGACAATAAATCTCAACAGCAGATAGAAGCAAGAAAATCAGCAAGATAAACCCAGCAAAATCTGGTACCAAGATGATAAGGATCAAGTAGAGATCCTAGGGTCTTTGGTCCAATCTTTCATGGCGATCAAGATAAACAGGATAGCAAACAATAAAACTCAACGCGTACTAGATCCAACTGATCTCTCTTCAATTACTCATGTTGGAACTAATGAAAATCAATAGCCATGCATAGAATAACATCAGATCTTCAAGATTAGCAAATAAACACAATGATATGCAGCCCAACCATCGAGACTTTTATGTGCTCTTTTTATCTCGAAAATAACAAGTCTGAGATACAATGGCGGTTGCCATGAACCCTTTATAGGGTTACTCCAACGAAACTGGGATGGGACATGCCCCACGGTACACTAAAGGCCCAAAAACTAGAACACACTTGGTTTTGGAAAGGCCCAAAAACATCACACAAAAAATAAAACCAAACTGAATAAAACATGATCGAAACCTAATTCTGAATCATGGCATTGTGTCCAAACCCAAACATCATTGGAGGGGTTCTGAAATTGGGATTCACCTCTTCTTTAGGAGGAATCTTGATGCAAAAAGATCCAAACATTAGAAAATAAGGAAGAGGTGAAATACGAGGAGTAACATGTATCCTCCCCTGATCATCCAAGATCAATCTCCACCATCTCCATTGCAGCTCCAACCCACCTCCATAGAAGAAGGGACAAGACCAAGGGAGAAAGAGGAGGCCTAGGTGCAGTCTCCACTGACACCGCCCTCCATCACCACCACACTGACACCATCATCATTACCATCACCATCCGTGTCGCCTTCTCCATCACCACCATGCCTTCTCCTTTCACTGGCTCGATACCGGCTTGTATCTTGACCCTAACATTTATCTCGCCCGTTTACATGTTTATTTCACAATTACATGACCCCCTCATTAACAACGTTCCATGGTGCCACTTAGTTGCGTACCATGTTGGCAATGTTCTATGTCACGAACACTGCTAGGCCAACAAACACTGGCAGCGTTTCATCGTCTACAACGCTGTCGGTGTATTTGTTCATAGCAATGTTCCCTTATCTCAATCGCCGCACACTTGTTCCATAATTTGTAGCATTGATGTTGTGGTAAACGCTGCCCATGCTTTGCTAGTGGAAAAACTAATTTGCTACAGGAGAAAAAATTGCTGCCATGGCAGCATTTGCGCATTTAATATATAAACATATAAAGTATGTGCTCAATATAAAATTGTATGGATATCACGTTTTACATGAATCCAAAGATGCAAATGGTAACATACATGCGTATACATAACACAGTGATATCAATCTTTCAATTATACATGCGGAATTTGTAAAGCGTCGTGCATCGTCTATCTTTGATGGTGTCGACTCAATTTTGGGTCTATCTAACCGCTGATATAATCAATCGCAATTATTTTTACCCAGTCGCTCCAAATTCCCGGGGATGCGCAGGACTCCTATTGGCTATTTGGCTGGTTTCCTTTTTCAGGACAAAAACAAGGAACGAGTTTTGGGATTATGCACCGTACCGCATGCGAGCGAGTAGGACAGTTGGCAAGCAATACATTGAGCTCTTCTTATTGATAAAGCCAGTAATAATCAAACTAGAAAGGAAAAGAAAAAAGACAAAGAAAAATATCTGCACGAATCTTCGCGTAACATCAATGGCATAGGACCTAGATGTGCATTACTTAGAGCACATCTAGATGTGCTTTAATACTGTCAAACAAAACCCCTAATGATCATTGCAAACAGCGCATAGAACATGGCTAATGCGACAACCACTACTACACATGCTAGTTCCTTCTTGTCTCTTGCTTTCATCTGTTGCCTGTGATTGATTCTTTCTTGCTTCATCATCTTGATTGTACATTCCGGATCAGCCGGTTTCTTCTTGACTTTACGTTGTCTTCTGCGAGCTTGGTGATAACACTCCGAGCCCTGCCATGCCATTCTTCATCCAGCCAGTTAACAAAGGCACAAGCCTCATATCCCTGCCAATGTTAAATAGTATTCTTGATGAGCGGTGGCATTAACTGAAGTAAAATGACGAACTTAATTAGCACTAACCTCTAAGGGGAAACTGAGAAACTGCCTGCCAATGTCGAATCCCTCCGTGCATACACGTCGAGCGGGAGTGTGCCCGTGCACACAACTCAGCTTTTGGTACTTCTCGGTGGCGCAAAACTCGGAGTCGAACTCGTGTTGTGGGAGTCTAGAGTCAAGCTCCGGATCCGGCGGCAGATCACTTTCCTGGGGGTGGGGGGGGGGGTCATTTAGGACGGATTCGGCAAGGATCTATACTTTGGACATGCTAAAAAAGATTGGGATAGATTGGAACCTGACAGTACGATTCGGATCCGTAGTACACCTGCCTTCTGATGACCTTAGGCAAGTGCTCGGCGACAACCGTTGTCGTGGCGGTGATACGAGCAGGAGAAGCACACCGAACCATCAGCACCACTCATCGCATTCCCCCAGTGTCAGCGCCACGCGAGGGAATTTGGAGGCTATGTAGGGATTTGGGGGAAATGGGGAAACTGTGGAGATAAGCTAACGGTCGGGAACTACTAATGGCACTATATATATGTTGTATATGGCACACTGTTTGTACATGTTGTTTGTGTTAGGTATTACAACATCACACACGATTTCCACACCAAACCGTGTGATAAGACAACGTAGGTTAGACACTGTTTTCGTTACATAACCGTATGTGATGTACTACCCTGTCCATATAATTGAGTTACTGTGAGATACCGTGTAAACAGCTGCTCCGCGGATATCCGTAAAAATACAGCCGCTCTGCATATAGAAATGGCTGCGGCGGTCTAGGCAGCGGCTACCGGAGAAGAGGTCAATCCTCGATCGGTGGGTCGTGGCGGCGTCATAGGAGGTCAATCCTTGGTCTGCGGTGGGAGATAGGAGGATCTCAACCATCGAGGTCAGCGGCGGCATGATTCGAGCACATCCATCGCGGTCGACGGCGGGATAGTGGAGGTCAAACTTTAGGCGGCAGCCACACTAAGCTTTGCTCCTCGACCCTGCTGTCTCGGCGTGCTGCCGCATCACACTTGTCTGTCTGCTGGGTGGAGGTCGCCGCACGGCTAATTAATTAAGGTATTCTTTTTGTGAGTGGCTTAATTAAGGTATTCAATTCCTAAGTGTAGTGTTGTACTAGTACTCTGCGTCTAAATTGAATGGCCATTAATTTTTGTCATTGCACGTCTGGATAACAACATGGAGCGCCCTCAGTAATTATTAAAATAAAACCTTGTGATTTATGCACACATCTCTAGGCAGCAGTTAATCCGTGTATTAATGTTGTTGTTTTGTTTTTAATTACCATTTGTCTGCTGCAGATGGAACGATCTCGATGGACGAAGAATCGGAAAACCAAAGATATTATCAGTGGCGTGACAGAGTTCATGAATTTGGATGAAAGTACAAAGAGGAGAATTAGTGATGCGGATTACATCCCGTGTCCATGTACTGATTGTGACAATACGGATTCACATGAAGTTGCAGATGTCCAGATGCACTTAGTCTCTAGGGGATGCATGGATGGATATACACGTTGGACCAGACACGGTGAAGAGGAGGTCATGGATGAAGATACCCAGGGCAGCAAGATGCCAAACCCCGATCAGTGTCACATGGATGTTGAATCTAACATCGTAGGCGAGGCGTCAAGCTACCAATGGAACAACATAAAGCCGAAACGCCCACTGGAAAACCAAGACGTCCACGCAGATGACGACGATCTTGATATGCCAGATTTTGCTGCTATGATTGCAGATTTCGAGGGCCTAGAAAAGGATATGATTGGGTACAAGGATCTACCAACCATTGATGCGGACTCCAAGAAAGAATTGTATCCAGGTTGCAAAAAGAAATATTCTAGGTTGAGTGCCACCCTGGCAATTCTCAGATTTAAAGCAGCAAACAGTCTATCAAACAAGGGCTTCATAGAGATCTTAGATATTTTCAAATATATTCTTCTGGAAGATAATGTGCTCCCCAGAAGCACGAATGAAGCGAAGAAAATTGTTTGCCCATTGGAACTTGAAGTACAGAAGATACACGCTTGTGTGAATGATTGTACATTGTACCGTGGTGAGTACAAAGATTTTCATGCATGACCCACATGCAAGCATGCACGATACAAGCGCAGGAGAGCAAAGGACAAGTACAAATTAGACGACGAGATCAAGATAGGAATCTCCTTCAAGGTTGTTTGGTACTTGCCTTTAATTCCAAGGTTGAGGCGTTTGTTTGCAAACCCTAGAGAGGCAAAGAGGTTGCGGTGGCATCATGATGAGCGAATTGCGGATAGATTTATGAGGCACCCGAAATATGGGGCTCAGTGGGAATTAATCGAGAACAAGTTTAATTTTTTTGCCAAGGATCCTAGAAGTATAAGGCTCGGGGAGTGTACTGACGGGATGAACCCTTTTGGCGATATGAGCACCAATCACAACACATGGCCGGTGCTTCTGTGCATATATAACCTAGCTCCTTGGTTGTGTATGAAGAAAAAAAATACATTATGATGTCAATGATTATCCAAGGCCCGAGGCAACCTAGAAATGACATCGACATTTACTTTCAGCTACTGGTAGAAGAACTGCTGATAGTGTGGATAGAGGCGCCTACTGTAAAATGTTATGATGCTTACGGAAAGGAGATTTTCGATCTACATGCGATGCTGGTGCACACCATTCAAGACATGCCGGCATTAGGCAACACATCGGGGCAGAAAACAAGGGGAGGTGTAGGGTGTGTCACATGCATGGATAGGACAGCTAGCAGAATACTTCCCAACTCGTGCAAAACAGTGTATTTGTGTCATCGTAGGTTCTTACGGAAAAATCACCCATACCAAAAGATGAAAGCTGAATTTGATGGTACGACAGAGGCAGCTGAGGGCCCAAGACCCTATCAAGGGGAGGTGGTCCATAACATGGCTAAAAAATTTAATGTTGTGCTTGGTAAGAACCACCCTTTGACGGTGAAATTAACACCCAAGGATCAAGTGTTTAAGAAGAAATCGGTGTTCTGGAAATTACCTTACTTGGAGATTCTACGTGTACGTCACTGCATCGATGTCATGCACGTAGAGAAGAACGTATGTTAAAGCATCCTTGGTACTCTGCTAAAGATTAAATGTAAAAGAAAGGATGGTGACGGTTCACGGCTCTATATGCTTGTTGATCAATCACAACGCAAGAGTGAACCAGAAGATGATGATAAATTCATCAAAGCTCGCCAGAGTTACAATTTCAGTACAAAATAAGCAACACAGTTCTTCACCTATTTCTTGTTAGTTAAGACACCCTCTTCCTACTGCGCAAACATCAGAAGTGTCATGGATGTGAGCTCAGGTAAAATGAAGTTGAGACACATGAATTCACATGATTGCCACGTAATGTTGACACAAATCCTCCTGGTGGCCACCCGGAATCTGATGGACAAAGATATAACAAAAACACTCATTGACCTCTGTGATTTCTTCAACCAACTATGGCAGAAAGTTGTAAATCCTGAAGAGTTGGATCATATGCAAGATGATATTGCAAGAATATTGCCCAACCTAGAGATGTTTTTCCCACTGTCATTCTTTGATGTCATGGTCCATCTCACTGTGCACCTTGTCAACGATATAAAGTATTGTGGTCCTGTGTTTCTTCGCAACATGTATCCCTTCGAGCGGTTCATGGGAATACTAAAGCGCTTTTGTCGGAACCGAAACCATCCAGAGGCAAGCATCCTACAAGGTTATACCGCGGAGGAGGTGGTTGAGTTTTCCACCGAATACATGAAACAAAGACCTATAGGTTTTCCCCTCTCTCGCCACGAGGGAAGGCTGAAAGGTAAGCCGTTCCTTGCTGGCACGCAAATGGCTGCACCCAGAGAATTGTTAGAGAAAGCCCATTTGATGGTACTGCTTAACAGCCCAGTTCTCATCGTTTATGCCGAAGAACACTTGGCAGAGATACGCCAAAGCTTCTTACCAATGGTGCCTTTATCAGAAGTGGAGATGAAGGAGCACACTAAGAAATACGCCGAATGGCTGAAGAATCGTTTGGCACAAGGATCCATCGATGACATTGTTACGTGGTTGGCACAAAAGCCATCACCTACGGTGTTGACGACCAAGCATATGACATAAATGGATACACGTTCTACACTGAGGAACGTGATAAGAAGACCTCATATCAGAACAGCTCTGTTTGAATAGAATGCATGACTGTAAATGAAGCTGATAAAAGGGTATACTATGGAACCATCAAAGAGATTTGGGAGCTTGACCATGTGAAAGTTAAGGTGGCATTATTTAGGTGCACATGGATCCCTCTTGGTCAGGTAAGGATTGATGAGTACATGAAGACCTGTGTTAACAGGACAACGATGGCATATCACGCGGACCCATTCATTCTTGCCAGCGATGCTACCCAGATTTTCTTTGTGGAAGACCCCTTGCATAAGAACGGCCATTTAGTGATGCATGGGAAGAGAAGGGTACTGGGTGTCGATGATGTTGCCGATGAGGACGAGTATGATGAATTTGATGAGTTGCCAACCAAGGAATCATACACCCATGCAACAGAGCAGCGTAAAATCATCAAAAACCCCAAGTTCATTCGGGGTCAACTTAATGATCCCAGTTCCCCCATGTACATGGGAATTAAGCCGTGAGATTAGTCTTTATGCCTACTCTGCAACTTAATTCGTTCAATTTAGAACTGTCCCGTGTATTGAATTTGTGAGTTATGCCCGGTTTCCTATTGATGTAAGAACCGTTAATATGTTGACCTTGATATCTTTGTCATTTCGTGCAATGAATATGAACGGTTTTTTGTTATTATTATTATTATTATTATTATTATTATTATTATTATTATTATTATTATTATTATTATTATTATTATTATTGTTATTATTATTATTATATCATAGAGGTAGCACACTCAATCGATCTCACTACAGTACGTGTGAACAAAAATATGCAACCTGGTTTGCGAATAGCACACGGTTCGTTGATGAAAGCCGTGTGCCGACCAAACCCCGCCACCCCGCCCATGATCTGAGTCGTGCTTTCGGATTGGCCAGAACCCAAACCCCACGGATCGTACATCTACACCGTTGGATGCTCCCAGATCGAACGACGATCCTCATCCCTTTCGACAACACATGCGGTTCTGGTTGCAATTTTATTTTTATGCACAAAATTCACGTTAATCTCAAAAATGTCTTAAATATAACTAACAATACCTGAAATGCGCCAAAAAATCAAACCCATGGTCTAATGGTGATTGTGTACCATGGAAATTTTTATGAGGCCAAACGCTGAAGTCACCGGCCACAGGAGTTTGAATTGACACGTCTCCTTTTGGAAAACCATGATCCTTCATGTGAGATGCTCCGGTTTGGAAGGAGCGGTCATCAAAACTTGTGCCAAACTTTACTAATTTTTTTCCACGGGGTCGTGAGAGCACGCCGCAGGTACACATCAATTTTGATGATGTCCGAATTCCATCTGAATTTTTTGTAATTAAAATACCAACTAGGCCTACGCCAGTGGCCGCACCTTGCGGCCGAAATGTTTGAAACTTCTCCCCGCTTCTCAAACAAACAGATGAAAACTCACAAAGCGACGCACAAATGATCTATACACCTTTGCTAGGCTGATAGTAAGGGGGTATCATAGCTAGTATCATGCATGTCAAGTAGGCAATTTTGATGAGCTATCATAGAATTAATTAAATGAAGAAACAGAGGGTTAAGTATCATATCATGAAACCGTATCATAATAAATGTTATGCTACTATGTGTCATGCATGACAATATAAATAAAGTACTACATATGATACTAGCTACTCTATGATACTATGCATTAGAGCAAGTAAGTACACAATAGAGTGACATAAGACTAGCCACAATGGGCAGTAACATAGAATGTTACTAGTCTATGTTACTACCTCTATAGTGGGGAGTAACATATGTGTAGTAACATGCAACACTTCATTTATTAGGCTATAGACTCATCTTGCCTTGAGATCTGTGATGTTACTCAGACTAGCCACAATGTGTAGTAACATATACTAGTAACATGCCCATGTGTTACTAGTCTATGTTACTACCTCTATAGTGGGGAGTAACATATATGTGTGGTAACATGCAACACTTCATTTATTAGGCTATAGACACTTCTTGCCTTGATATGTACATGTGATGTTACTCATACTACTAGTAACTAGTTATGTTACTACTTTCCTCTCTTTCTTCATTTAAGTCTTGCCACATCATCTACTTTATCTAGATATGTGTGATGTTACTACCTATGTTACTCCCATTGTGGGTAGTCTCATACTATAGTAAGACTATACCCACAGTGGGAGTAACATAGGTAGTAACATCACACATATCCACTTTCCTCCATTTCTTAATTTATTGCTTGCCACATCATCTATTTTATCTAGATATGTGTGATGTTATTACCTATGTTACTCCCATTGTGGGTAGTCTGGCTATAAGGAATAGAATAATATATATGTGCTTATTAGTTGGAGGAAAGAGAAGAGAAGCGGGCTCTTGGTTAGTAGAGCCAGCTGCAACACGAGACCCAAGACACTTTGTGAGGATGTAAGGTGGGCCAACTATTGATAAACTAGTACGTACATAAAACTTATTATTGTACATGCCTGCTAAGAGGTTGGCTGTATATGACATGGCAACTTCTTATAGCTGACCCTTGGCTATATTATTAACCATGCTCTTAGTGAGGTAGCTAGTATATCATAGACGACTAGCTAGTATCAGACTAGCCATAGTGGGAGTAACTTCAGTAGTAACACCGACTCCAACTCAGCAAACTTGCTTATGTGGCAATGAGTTAATGAGGAGAGAGATAGTTTCAGTAACTTAGCTAGTTACTGTAGCATCACATGTCCCAATGCAATATGAGTCTGTAACCTAAGAAATGAAGCTTTGCATGACACTACACTTATGTTACTACCCACTATGAAGGTAGTAACATATATATTCTAGGGATATGTGTATGTTACTAGTGTACTACTCTCCATTTTGGCTAGTCTCATACTCCTTTCCGGTTTAGGCTGGTTGTAATGGTATTATCATAAGCGGTAGCATGCATGCCAACTAGACTTTCTGGATGATGTGGCACACAAGAGAGGATGTGGTATCATATCATGATACCGTGCCATATTAAATGTTGTACTACTACTTTGTGTGATGCATGGCAATTAGTAAGGCAACCTAAGATGTTAGCTTATGATACCATGCATTACGGAAGTAGTATCCTAGCTAAACTATCATATATATGCATGATACTACTAGTATATATGATACTCCCCATTACTACCAGCCTTATAGGGCTCAATTCAAAAATCTCACCAACCAAGGTAGATGGTGAGTGGTGGAATACTTTTTGTAATTTGCAAAAACACCCAATTAATGCTTTTGTTTTCCTCAAAAATTTATGTTTTCCAATGTATTAATTGCAATACATGCATGCATATATAAAGTACATGCATTGGTCAACTTTCTCTTAATACTTGCATGCAATGATTTAATGCACCTTGGAATCTGGACATGTGATGGGGAACAACCAAATTGAGCCTTATAAAATGGAAAAACTAAAATTTTGAGATAAGCCTAGAAACCGGAAAGGAGGGAGTATATATGCATGATACTAGTATATGATCGGCAATACCTCCATAATGCGCGCAAGCATAGTATCATAAGTTAGTATCTTAGGTTCCTTACTAATTACCATGCACGACACAAAGTAGTACAACATTTAATATGATACGGTATCATGATAAGATACCACAAACCCTCTCTTTCATCATTTAACTGTGTGCCACATCATCCAAAAAGTCTAGTTGGCATGCATCATACCGCTTGATACTTCCGTATTATGACCAGCCTTATTAGGGTGGCCATGAGGGGGTATCATAGCCGGTATCATGCACCCGGGAATAGAAAATATGATGATGTGGCAAAGAAGTAGTAACATAGGTAGATGCTGTAACATATATATATATATATATAAATATATATAATAAATGCTATACTACTTTGTGTCATGTATGGCCATAAATACGGTCATCTATGATATATACTCCCTTTGTAAACTAATATAAGAGCGTTTAGGTCACTATTTAGTAATCTAAACACTCTTATATTAGTTTACAGAGGGAGCTAGTACTACTCTATGATACTATGTATGCACTTTGAAGGTACGTACATAGTATCATACACTAGTATCATATGCATGATACTATATATGTATAGTATATGATACTCCCCACTATATAAGGCTGGCCATAGTGGTGGTATCATAGCCGACGATGTCATGCACTCGGAAATAACAAGTATGTTGATGTGGCAAAGAATTAAATATGTATAAAGATGCTAATTTGTGTCATGCATGGCAATAAATACGATCTATATATGATACCATACTCTATGTATTATACTATGCGCTATAATTAATTAAAGGTAGTATCATACACTGGTATCATATGTACTGTATATTCATGATACTAGTATATGACACTCTCCACAATACTCATGATTTCTTGCCGTGGAAAAAAATTGGAGGTGAAACGATGAACTCATGTTTTCATTCGAACAAAAATATGATGTTAGGTAATGTAATTGTTTTAAAAGAGCACACGGTTCACTCACAAAAGCCGTGTATCCACTAAACCGTGGCCGATGCACCCCCACCCCTCTGCCACGCGCGCGATCTGAGTCGTGCGTTCTGATTGGCCAGAGCCCAAACCCGACGGGTCGTACGTCTGCACCATTGGATTCTCCTTGATCGAACGGCGATCCTCATCCCTTTCGACAACACATGTACATATTTTCAAATAGCCCCTCCCAAAAAATGTTTTCAAATAGCACACGGTTCACACATGAAAGCCGTGTGCCTACCAAACCGTGGCCGATGCCCCCCCTCGCTGCACGCGCGATCTGATCGTGCGTTCTGATTGGCCAGAACCCAAACCCCACGGATCATACGTCTACACCGTTGGATGCTCCCAGATCGAACGACAATCCTCATCCCTTTCGACCCGAAATGCAGTCCGGCTAGGAATTGATTTATATGCCAACATGCACAGTAAATGCCAAAAAATGTCTTACATATAGCACACGAGACCTGAAATGCGCCAGCAAAACAAACCCGTGGTAAAATTGTGATTGGTTTACGTGCGAAAAATTTAGAGGCGAAACAATGAACTCACGTCTTCATTTCAAAATTAGTACATCTTCATTTCAAATCAAATTATTCTGTTTGTGCACACGAGCGCTTAGAGGCAACCGTTTGCATAGGCCTTTTCGCGCGCGTGGCGACCGCGAATATTTTTCACCCTTTTCACCTAGGGCGCCAGCACCCAGAGTCCCCAACACCCCCCACCGTCCGCCCGCGTTTCACTCAACTAGTCCACCCAATCTCGTTCGCCGGCTCCCCCTCCCCCAGATCCACAACAGAAACCTCTTCGGCGCCGCCATGCTCCCCCCGACCATATGCCCGCTCTTCGGCGTCAAGCCTACCTCCACTGTCGTTCCCAACACGCGGCGGCCCGCACCTCGCCGTCTTCGTTTGCTCGCCAGCCACCCTCGAGCATATCGATGCAGTAACCCTCGCCTCTCCTGTGGTCTGGCCGGGTTTGCATTAAGAAGCATGTTAGTTACTGCTCTCCATCGCGGTGAGGCATATTTCCTCACAATCATTCTTCCAATTTTGTTATGTATGTTCCCAAATTGGCTATGAAATAACGGAGAGCGTATATATGTTCATTATCTACCTTCCTTACTACATATAAGCTGTATTTGTTCCAATAAGTTACTGCCTATTTACGTATCATGAGCGCCGAGTCACACAAAATTAACAAATTAGCCGTACATTTTCTAAATTATTGCATGGCATGTTTAGAAAGCTTGATACCAAGTTGTTAGTTTTATGCTTATCCTCCTTTCCTGAGTTTCGCATGTGTTTGTTGTAGATGCCGAGTAGCAGCGACAACACTCATTTAGGCCATGTATCTTCATCTGATTCGGACAACCCTAGGTCTTCAACAGATTGTGAGGGATTAAGTAGTCTTGAACGGGATAGAGCTGCACCAATTACCCTTCCGGTCAGGACATGGAGGAACGCTCCAAGGAAACCCACACACCAGCCTAAAGGTGTATATGAAGTAACCGAGATTGATTTAAAGTCCTGGGCTCCAACTAAACCAGATAAAGTACACATGAGGTTCAGGAGTGTGTGTGTGGATTTGTTGGCAGGGCAAGGCTCAACATTAATCTGCCGGGGTTTCAGAAGGCTCACACAGAAACACGGTGAAGGATAGTCCGGGAGATCATGGATCACTTCAACATTCCAGAGTAGTGGAGAATGCAGGTGGAACACGCTGCCTTTGAAAAGCTAGAGATGCTTGGAGAACTGGAAGCACGTCTTTGTACAAGAAGCACTTGAGTGAAGGCAAGGACCCAATCCCGCATACCCCCAAATTACAAAGGTTGGTGGGCAGAATTCAAAGTGTCGTGGCAACTCCAGTAGTTTCTTGAGAAGAGTTTCAAGCAATCGAAACTTCAGAAGAAGAACATACACCCCCACCGTATGGGTGTGGCAGGATACTACGGCATGAAACTAATATGGGAACAGGAGGACAAAGAGGCAGTAGCGGCGGGTGGGAATCCGGCCTTTAATGAAATCTGGGGCGAACGCGCCAGAGACTACTTGCGGGCACGTGCAAAGAGGCGTGATGTCGGAACTTATTACTTTGAAAACGCACGTGACGCCAAACTGTATGAAGTGATGGTAGAGGCTTCCAAGATCCCTGGAAGGTTCTACAGGAACTCGAGGCCATGTGACATTCATCCATTGCTCGACACAAAAAGAGACCCCTAGCCGTGCAAGGGGTATAGGTGTTAATGTCCCGCACAAGAGGGCTTTCACACTCAGCAAAGGAGAGAGGCTCAGCATGAAAAAAGTGAGGAGTGAAGTGAAGGAGAATGCATTGTTTGAAAAGTTGAAGAAGGAGATTTATCTGGCTGTTCGAAAGGATGTTGAGGAGTCAATGATGATGCATAATACTCTAACACCGACAGATAGCTAGCAGATGGGAGGGAGGCAGGCATGGATGATGCTGCTTATTGCGCGACAACACTGCACAAGAGTAGCTCAGGCATCACCGACCCCAATCGCAGCTGCTCGTGATGATGCTATATCTGATCTATCTGGAATGGAAGACAGACTGAAGGGCGTGCTTACACATTATGAAGGTACATTAAAATGTGCAACAACTTGGGTTTGCCCACCCTTCTTGGAAGATGGCCTCTTCTTGGACAATGTGCCATGAAGTCGGGCTGTGTGAAGTGCTACATGACTGAAGTAAAGCCTGGATTCAATGAATTTGCCCTGAAGAATGTCCTAGGAGACTTCGATGAGCAAAGGACCTTGGGAGAAACACTGTTACATCACATCCAGTGGCCACGAAAGGAAATAGAGTTCATCGATGAGATTCCTGAAGCCCCGCCAAGAGCAACCACTGTCGCCCCTCAACCGGTGATGCTCTCCTTGCCACAGCAGCTCTCGCGGGCTGATACAACAACCTGTGATCAACCGGACCGACTTTGTAGCGTACAAGCCATGTCATCCTCTGCCCCAAAGTAGCCAGTAGCAAGGCCTACAACTGCTGATGACGCACCACGGTTCAGATGCCGGCCGCTGAAGCAGCGGGGGGAGACCCAGCTGTAGCACATCCTCAGCAGACCAACCTAGTGGAACAGACTACTAAGTAGTCTAATGCTTTGGAACGGCCTGCTAAGCGATGCAGAGGTCTAGAACCGATCGCTTATCGATGCAGCCGATGCACGCAGTGCGTGATCAGCATACCAATGCGTCAAGACTTCACTCAAGCAAACCAACGCGTTGGCACGGCCTCCTCAAAGACACCGACAGTTGGCACCACTGCGCAGTAAACCTGACATAGCTTCAACGCATGGTCAGCAGTCTGAGGCCTCTGCTCCTACAGCCCATCGATCATTACAGAAGACCGCCATTTCAGCGGTCCGGCATAGATAAACGGTCTACTAAGAAGTCCGTCCAAGCTTCACTGTCTACTTGGCAGTCTACCGTGTAGGCAACCAGACGTTCTGCTAAAAATGCTTCAAGTACCAAGAAGGAAGTGGCCAAAAAGGCTACACCCACGACCACGAGGAAGCACAGCGGGAAAGTGAAGAGGAAAGAGAACGATTGCCTCTTACTTAAAGCACTCATCACCCGAAACCAAATTAACAGCAGCTTGTTCAAATCGGGGAGTAATATTATTTCTGACGCTACGGATGATGAAGAAGTAGAATTGTTGCTTGCTAAAAGAAAAGTAGACGTACTTGAAGCACGCAATTACGTCCATGACCAGCAATTTCTTGTTGGCGAATACTTTGATGAGTGCAGCTCTAGTTGCCGTGAGTTACATGAATATTGCATGGCTCAAATGTCAACAGGTCATCATGCTTTGCTAGCCCACTACAATAGAGATCATTTCCGACACGATGCTGGTTCCATCAATGTGAGTTTTGAGGACTTACATCTCTTCTGCAACTTCAACGTGATCGATGCCACTCTTGTTAGATGCCTAATTTTGTAAGTACTGAACAAACTCTGATCAACTTCTCCATACAAAGATGTAAATGATAAACAACTAGCTGCATTTTATTCCTCTCAGGGGATTGAACATGCAGAGAAGAAAAAGGGAGAGTGTGTATTTCATAGATCCAACATTAGAAAATGGCACAACATTAGATGGTAAGGACCGATGGGACAGGGCCGTTAACACGGTCCTCCGTATCTTTGAAAACACGTCCCATGCACAATCATTTCTCTGGCCATATCATGAACGGTAAGTCAAGTAAACAAACACGCATACACTGATTGTCTTTCAGATTTCGACATCATTCGTAAGTTCATGACTTTCTGAATGTGTAGCAATCACTGGATATTGGTATTCATTGTTCCAAACAAGAACACAATTTACTACATCGATTCTCTCAGAGAGTCAACAAACGCTCAGGATCTGACACCTATTCAGCAATTCTTGGATAGGTATTGAATTCTATGATGTTGAAATTAATTTGCATTCATATCTGGTTCAATAATTGATGTTGTCAAAATTCATCATCATTTGCAGTGTGCTCGCGTTGTGGAAAACTAAACCAGGGAACCCATTCAAGACAGAACAACCCGTGCAGCATGAGATCATTTCTTCGGTAACACACTGAAATCCGTTATTTTCGGAAAATTTATCCAACAGTCTGCAAATACCTTTCCTTACGCTAGCCAAATGTTCAAGCTTCTAATTAAACCTCTTTCTATTTTGTCCAAAGAAAAACAATACATCTAACACCGGTTAGGTTGTTCCTAACAGGAAAATACATGACTAATTTTGCACTAAAATTGTTAGTGTCCTCAGCAAGAAGCAGGGACCAACCTTTGTGGATACTATGTTTACAGACACATGATCTCCATCTGCAAATCTGCTGATAGTTGTGACGATCCTTGTGAATTAGTACCAGTAAGTCTATCTTAATTAATATCTTCTACTCCACTCATATGGCACATTCTGATCTTAAAAATACTGCAGCTCATCTTAAAACCGAGGACCGCTGAACCGCTCCTGGCTGGTGAATTGCTGATGGTTTGGAGATTTATCAGCGACTTCTTCCTGGATCACTACATCAATCCCAGTGGTGATAATGAAGATTTCAGCATGCGTTCTCCTGAAACATTGAGTAAGAGTTAGCCGCTAAACATATAACGCATGGATCCATTGTTTTCCATTTGATGAGATCTTCGTATTTCGTACACTATGATTAATTATGTAATGCATATATGGGTGGACAAATCATTGGAATTTAGCAACCATATGTTCAATTGCAATTGGTACGAAATCTGATGAATGTTCTTCCTGTGGACACTATTTGTTCAATTGAATATTGTGGCGAATTTTATTTTTGCGTGCCGATTTAGAATGGGATATTTTTGTTTATTTGTTCAATTGAATATTGTGGTGAATTTGCTTTTTGCGTGCCGATTCAAAATGGGATATTTTTGTTTTAACCTGGCAATTGCTCACTTTGCGGTTCAACTAAATGAGTGTGTGCGATCCACATCGGAAAGCATACGTCAATCGTGGCGGAACCGTCGGTGATACCACATGACCGCATAAGCGATTTGCAGCGCGACTACATGTGCGTAGGTTCTCCGGAACCGTTTGTGATATCACGTTATTGCACACGAGAACTGGGAGTAAACCGTGCCCAATGCAAAATACAATCCCAGTCGTAAATTTTTCATGAAACGTGTGGGATCCCAAACAAAAAGCACACATCACTCTTGCGGTAAACGTCGATGATACCTAACAAATCACAAACGGTCTGCATCACTTGTATGTGTGGGAAGGGGCTCCTGAACCGTTTGTGATAGAACTTTATCGCAGACGGTAATTGAGGGAGTCCTGGATTAGGGGGTATCCGGACGGCCGGACTATATCCTTTGGCCGGACTGTTGGACTATGAAGATACAAGATTGAAGACTTCGTCTTGTGTCCAAATGGGACTCTTCTAGGCGTGGAAGGCAAGCTTGACGATACGGATATGTAGATCTCCTTCCTTGTAACCGAGTCTGTGTAACCCTAGCCCCCTCCGGTGTCTATATAAACCGGAGGGTTTAGTCCGTAGGACAACAACAATCATACCATAGGCTAGCTTCTAGGGTTTAGCCTCTATGATCTCGTGGTAGATCAACTCTTGTACTACTCATATCATCAACAACAATCAAGCAGGAAGTAGGGTATTACCTCCATCGAGAGGGCCCGAACCTGGGTAAACATCGTGTCCCCTGCCTCCTGTTACCATCCGCCTTAGACGCACAGTTTGGGACCCCCTACCCGAGATCCGCCGGTTTTGACACCGACATTGGTGCTTTCATTGAGAGTTCCACTGTGCCGTCTCCGTAAGGCTTGATGGCCCCTTCGATCATCGGTAATGATGCGGTCCAGGGTGAGGTCTTCCTCCCCGGACAGATCTTTGTATTCGGCGGCTTCGCACTGTGGGCCAACTCGCTTGGCCATCTGGAGCAGATCAAGAGCTACGCCCCTGGCCACCGGGTCAGGTTCGGAAAATTGAATTACACTGCCAATATCCGTGGATACTTGATCTTCGACGGATTCGGGCCCATGCCAGGTGTGCTGCACGATCACGACGAGCATGGTATAGCTCTGCCGTCGGACAGTGCTCGGGAGATCACACCAGTAACTACTCCGGCCGTCAATCCGGAGCAGATTGTGCCATTCGAGGACGGGCGGATAGACCCCGCCTTGGAGGCCGCACTCTCAGCGGCGATAGAGCCGAACATTGACCTTGCCCTTCACGAGAGTCGTGACGCCGAACCAATGGACTCGTCTCCGGCCATAGAACCGCATGCGCCCATGCCTATCGAATCCGATTGGGTGCCGATCATGGAGTTCACCTCCGCGGATATCTTTCAGCACTCGCCCTTTGGCGATGTACTGAACTCGTTAAGGTCTCTCTCCCTGCCAGGAGAACCTTGGCCGAACTATGTTCGGCTAGAATGGGATGCGGATGACGAAGAAATTCACTCCCCACCCACCACCCACTTAGTAGCCACTGTCGATGATTTAACCGACATGCTAGATTTCGACTCTGAAGACATCGATGGTATGGACAACGATGGAGGAGCGAACAGGAACCACCGCCAACAGGGCGCTGGACCGCCACTTCATCACATGATATATACATGGTGGATACACCCAAAGAAAATGATGACGAGGAACGGAAGGATGCAGCGAAGGATAGCTCCCTAGAGAAGCAATCAAAGCGGCGCCATAGGCGCCGCTCCAAATCCCGCCTCGGCAAAAACAGCGATACCAGCGCACGAAAAAACAATACCCCGGTCGACTCTGGAGGAAACGACGACCAAATAGACCCAACGACAGAGCAGGGTGAGCCAACGGACGATGAACAAAGTACGGAGCCGCTGTCCGAACACGGCGACGCCGGGCGTCAAGCTAATCAACCCGTCTCTGGAGAAGAGAACAGTCCAGATGACGATGAACACATCATCCCGGAAAGGCAGCTGGAGCAAGAGAACCTCCATAAACGGCTTATCTCCACTGTGAGGAGTCTGAAGAAGCAGAAGCAAAAGGCTCAAGGCCGCACAAAATACACACAACAGTAGATGGAACAAAGTGCTCGATACGGCAGAAAAGTATGGTGGCAGTCGCCACACGAAGAGCTACCCAAAGCGAAAGCTGCTGCCTGAATTCGACGATGAGGCCTTAGAGCCCCCATAGCCAAAAAATAAAACTGTTGACCGGTCGGATCGACAACCTCGTGGCCGCGATAGAGCGGCCAACGAGGCCGCAAATAAGTCGGTACATGACCCACGCGAGGACTCGCATCAAAGGGCCGACGCAACCAGATCCATCTGCGGGATCAAGGAAACGCGCTCCAGCACCCAACCAAAACCAAGTATTACAACCGTCCGAACGCCATGGTACAACTAAATACAGGGGTACCGCACACCCCCTAGGTTTCACCGACGAAGTACTGGACCATGAACTTCCAGAAGGATTCAATCCAGTGAACATAGAGGCGTACGACGGGACTACAGACCCAGGGGTCTGGATTGAGGACTTTATCCTCCATATTCATATGGCTCGCTGAAATGATCTCCAAGCCATCAAATACTTGCCCCTCAAGCTCAAAGGACCAGCTCGGCACTGGCTAAAAAGCCTCCCCGAAAACTCCATTGGAAGTTGGGAGGAGCTCGAGGATGCTTTTCGGGCTAATTTTTAAGGGACTTATGTCCGACCTCCGGACACAGACGATTTGAGTCATATAATTCAACAACCCGGAGAGTCAGCCCGAAAGCTTTGGAACTGGTTTCTCACTAAGAAGAACCAAATTGTCGACTGTCCGGACGCCGAAGCCTTAGCAGCTTTCAAGCACAGCATCCGAGACGAATGGCTTGCCAGACACCTCGGCCAAGAAAAACTAAGAACAATGGCAGACCTAACAAGCCTCATGACCCACTTTTGCGCGGGCGAGGATAGCTGGTTAGCCCGAAGCAGCACCAGTGACCCAAGCACATCCGAAGTCAGGGATGGCAATGGAAAACCACGATGCAGTAAAAACAAGCGCCGGAACAAAGAAGACAGCCCAGATAACACGGCGGTAGACGCCGGATTCAGGGGCTCTCGACCGGGTCAGTGGAAAAAGCCCTTTAAAGGCAACAGAGATGGACCGACCAGCTTGAACAAGATTCTACACAAACTATGTCAGATCCACGGCACCCCCGATTAACCTGCAAATCATACCCACAAAGAATGCTGGGTCTTCAAGCAGGCCTGCAAGCTAAACGCCGGACACAAGGGGGAGGACACACCGAGCGAAGACGAGGATGAGCCTCGCCAGCAAGGCACTGGGGGATAGAAAAAATTCCCACCAGAAGTCACAACAGTAAACGTGATTCACGTGACAAAGAGGAGAAGCAAATATGCACTCCAAAATACACGAGCCGTAGAGTCCGTCACCCCTAAGTTCTACCCCCTGGTCGGCTTGCCCGGTCACTTTTGATCACAGGGATCACCTAAAAAGCATCCGACATGAAGGATCAGCTGCCCTGGTGCTGGACCCAATAATAAACGGATACCATCTCACACGAGTCCTTATGGACGGCGGCAGTAGTCTAAATCTGATATATCAGGACACCATCCGCAAAATGAGGATAAACCCAACAAAAATGAGCCACAACAATACTACCTTCAAGGGAGTAATACCAGGCACAGAGGCCCGCTGCACGGGCTCTCTAGTACTAGAGGTTGTGTTCGGCTCGTCCGACAACTTCCGAAGCGAAAAGTTAACTTTCGACATTGCTCCATTCCGAAGTGGCTAAAGAACTACTTGGAGGAGCAGCTTTCGCTCGTTTTAATGCAATACCGCATTACGCCTTTCTCAAGCTTAAAATGCCCAGTCCGCGTGGCATCATCACAGTACATGGAGATTTTGAGCGCTCCTTACGAGCAGAAGAATGTATGGCCGCTTTAACAGCCGAACGCTAGACGGCCTCACCGCCAGAACAGATGACCGGTCGTTAAGACCACGGACACGGATAGACGAGTCCGGCTAATCATTGGATAGAGATTGGTTTGATAGTCACACCCTTATAGACGGTACCAGAGGCTTCTTAGCGATAATTCGGCTCAACTTTACCCATCTTGACTTTTAAATGGTTTATTTACAATAGCCAATTTTTTGCACGACAACTTTCAACTAAGTTCCTCTCTTTTACAGATGACAATCATGCTACACCCGTCTAGGATACGGCACAACAGAGAGATGGGCGCAGACGTGCAGTAGGGACCCGTTCAAAGGTTTCTCTTTAGATTAAGACCTTGCGTAAACCTTTTTTACTGTCTTTTGTTGTTCACATCCTCCGGATTCTCAATACAACCGAGAAGGATGCTGACGTTCTTGGCATGTGGCCACGTTAGAATATTGCTCGTACCCGGACACTAGGGGCTCATTATCCAAGGGCATCACTTAGCCCGGTATATATTTCAACGACCGAATACCTTAGGGAGTGTTCGGCGTCGCGAGTTTGGCCTTATATGCATTAGCTCCGAATCATGTCTTTGGTCAAATGTTGGGTTTGCCCGGCTCCTGTGTTTTGCTACCTTACGTTCCGCTCTATCGGCTAAGGCGGCACCAGGAGAACTACTGCGATTGTGCCCTGGTTCGGCCGGACGAGCACCTCAGTAGAGAAAGCCGAAAACTGACTGTCATGATAAAGCGCGAGACTGGTCAGCCACTCGATGACCTAGCGGAATCTTCGGGATTCCTCCGTATTAACGAAGGGCTGTTTCCCGGCCAGGCATGTACGCACCCCGTATTCGGATGAGCGCGGAGCCACCAGGGGCTATATAGTAGCCCCACTGTCAAACTCCTATGGCTAAGTGAAAGTGTTAAAGCAATATAGTCCGATTGCCTACTACTGCGCTATCACCTCCTTAATGGACCAAGACGTTGGATCAAGTGTGAACACACATCTTACTGCGAACACCCCGCATTATATGCGTGCTGAAAGCCGACACGCAAACTTTCAGGTTATATACATATATACATAAACGGCTGCACAGGAGGCATCATAATACTTTCAGGCAAAAATATAAAAATAGCCTTTACAATTCAGTAAAACATTGTTTTTCAATGGGAATACATGTCACTAAAACATAATATTCTTCGAGCACTGAGCTTCTATTGAATGAGCGCCTTCAAGGACTTCGTCAAAATAGTGCTCGGCAGCTACTCGGCTAACGACCGAACTCGGGGTTGCAATTGCGATGGCTTCCATCTCTACCCAGTACGTCTTGACACGGGCAAGCGCCATCCGCGCACCCTCGATGCACGCCGACCTCTTCATAGCGTCGATGCGCGGCACAACACCAAGGAACTGCTGCACCAAACTAAAATAACTGTTCGGCCTTGGCCCTTCCGGCCATAGATGATCCACAACAGACCTCATGGTGAGCCCGGGCAACCTATGGAGCTTGGCCCATTCGGCCATCCGCTCATTCAAAGGAAGCGGACGCGCTGGAACGTTAAATTGCGACCAGAACAGCTTCTCGACTTCGTGATCTTTTTGATCTTTGAAGTATTCGGCCGCATCAGCGACACTTGCTGACAAATCTAGATAAGCGTCTGCAGAGCTCCACAACCGATCCAGAGGAGCGTACTTAGGATCTACGAACTTCACCCGTAGCATAAAGGGCTTCCCAGCCGCGATATCCCCGGCGTGACGCAGCTCCTCCTTCATCGCTCTAATTGTAGAGCGGGCGTCCTTGGCCGCCACCATGTCCTTCTCCAGGCCCGTCATCTTCGTTCGATCTTCCTTTTTGAGAAGCTCATAACGGCCGGTGGCATCCTTCAACTCCACAGCCATCTTGTCTATTTCCTCCTTGCTTCGGCAATAAGCAGCCTTTTCGGCTCTCAGCTCCTCTACCGCCTTCAGGGCGGCCGCGTCACTTTTCCTGGCTTGTTCTTTGGCCGGGGCAAGTTCCGCTAGAAGGGTCTCCACGACCGCAACTCCATCTGCAGGCGCAACATATTAAAGGTACTTGCATCATGCTCCTCTTACTACGTATCGATCACTAGAGAAATCACATACCCTGTGCCTCGTCAAGCCGCTTGTTGACAAGCAAGATGTCGGCATCCGCCGCATCAAGTTGCCGCTTCAGCTCGGCAAACTAACTAGTCTGGCTAGCCACCGGACCTTCCGCTGCCTGCATATGAGGGAGGCCGGATTGTTACCTGGGATTATGATCCTCTGTTTGCCGCCGTTTGCGACATCAACCAGAGTCTCAGGGGCTACTATCTGCATAGGACACACCTTAACGTGTGCGGTACTGTAAAAAATACACACTATTTCACGTACCTCAAAACCTTTCAGCAGACTCATAAAGGCTTCATGCAACCCTCTTTCGGCGGATGAAATCCTCTCAACCACAGTACCCATTAGCTGAGATAGCCGCTCGCTCTAGCAGATCCTTCAGTGCGTCCGACCGCATAACAGACGGTGTCGGACTCTTTCGGTTGCTCTCTTCAAGAGCCGGATACTGAGGACTTCGGGTCGCCAAAGGGTTAACCTCTGGCCTTGCCGGATCAGGAGAAGCCCTCCACGACGACACCTCGGGGTCGCCCGCCTCGTAAGGCAGGAGGGCATGGGGAGGCGTTTCGCTCTCCATCATCTCTAGAAGAAGCTCCCCCAAAGACGTACTTTGCCGAGAAGGGCTATGATCCGGGCTACAAGATAAATATTTCGGTTATTTTCCTCAGAAGCAAAGAAGGACGTTTTTATTATTAAAGTCCCCTTTTTACTTACAGCTCGGTCGAGGGCTGACCCCCTTGCGGGCATTGCGCAGCCGGGGTATCCCCCGGGGTAGGACCCTCTAGCGAAGATTTCTTCCCCTTCCCCCCGGTTATCCTCCTTCGCGGAGGCGCTAGCCTCTTTCTTCCCCCTTTGTCTTCCCCTACGGGCGCTTGATAAGGCGCGAGCTCCAGCATCCTGGCTAGTACAGGATCCGGTGAGACCTCGGGGAGGGGGGCAGGACACCTGATCATCTTCGCCTTTGTTACCCAGTCCTGGTAAAAGAGCGACTTCTCAGAATGATGTTGTGATAAGTAAAGATACATCATCTTTGGTTACAGGACTACTTACTTGGGTATCTGGACGATTGCAGTTCAAACCCGCATCCTCGGTGGTGTCCGGACACATTTGTAACATCCCAAAATTCTAAATTTTGGAATGTTATAATAAATAGATAGATTTGATTGATTGTGTGAAAGTGAGTGAATACGAAACTTTTTTTTGAAAGTTAAATGAGAGGGAATAAAAGGACTTTCCCAAACTTTCATTTTCTTTTCTGATCTTCATGAATTCAAATTCTTTTCAAATACAAAACCCTTGAGCGAAGATGATATGACTTCTTCCATTTAATTAAATGAAAGAGTATTTGAAAATATTTGAATTTCATTTGGAAATATTTCGATTCATAAACTTCATGCAACTCAATGATTTTCACGAGCGAAGATAAAATGACTTCTTCAAAACATATGAAATATGAGTTGGGAGTTTCAAAGAATTAAATTCAAAGTTCTTTTGAATTTATTTCCAATTTGGAGTTATTTGAGTTTTATTCAAATTATTTTTCTCCAAAAATAAAATATATGGAAAATAGGGTAACATGATTCCCTACATCAGAAGATTGGAGAGAAATCAATTTGAATTAATTTTGGTATTTTTAAATGATTTTTATTGGATTTTATTGGACCAGTAGCACTCCTTGAATTATCTGAATTTGTGTGGATTTTATTTGGCATTATAAAAATGTCCATCTTGTAGGTAATCTTTTTCTGAAAATTTTGATATATTATATGCCTATAGTATTTTTTTATTTTGGTGGTTTATTTTCCATTTAGTGTTTTCGGGAAAATGTTTAAAAAAAACCCTTCCGCCGAATCGACTGCCCAGCCAATCGGGCCAGAGCCGTAGCCAACCAGCCACGCCCGTCACCCGTCACGGCGACTCAGTGGAGTCCGCCGCCACGGCTCGCCGGAGCCGTATCCCTGCCGGACTCCTCCTCTCCTGCCCCTCCCCCACGCCTCCCGAGGCCGCCCACCCCCTCTCCTATAAATTCCGTCGAGCCCGGCCCCTCTCTCTCTCCTCTCGCGCCGCCGCCCGCGCCGCAAAACGTCACCGCCGACAGATCTCACCTCCGCCGCCGCCGCCCTCGTCGTCGTCGACCGCCACCGACGCCACTCCCGCAACCGCCACTCCACGCCGCCCCTCCCCGTGCCTTCGCCGCGCTCTCGGGGCGGCCGAGCCGCCGCCCGGCCGGACCGAGCCGCCGCCGCGTCGCTCCGCCTCGCCGCCGCGCCGCCGGGAACCGCCGCCGCCCGCCCGGTTTATTCGCCCGAACCGGTATAAACCGATTTAACCACCCCGGTATTCCTTCGGTTTGTTTTTTTCGGTTTATTAAATTAGTTTTTGTTATTTTGCGAACGTTCATTAGTTATGTTCGGTAGCGAACGATTTTCGTTCGTTAGGTTCTGTTAGCTAGCTTTCGCTCGATAGATTTTTTTTCTTTTTATTTTAGATTTCGGCCCGGGACCCATCCGTGAATTTTTTTCTTTACAGATCAGCCCCTGGTTTTCAAACAACTATAACTTTTTGCTCGTTTGTCCAAATCCAAAGAAACCAACGCCCACTTCTTTGTTATGATCTCCTCTATCCAGTAATCCAACTCAAACATGTTTTTGACAGTTTAAAATTTGAATTAGATCAGATTTGAATTCAAACTTCGTTTGATCATAACTTGAGTTCCGTAGCTCCGTTTGTGTTGATTCTTTTTGCATATCGAAGCTCATGACCTAAACTTTCTGATAAGGCCAAATTCATGTAATTTTGGTACTGTTAGAATTTTTTTTATGTTGCCAGAGCTATTTGCTTGGTTTTGATGTTTTCCGAATCGTCTTCTTCGATCTTTCGGATCTTTTGAGTGAGTGCTTATGTGTGGATACTATTGCTTGCTTACGATAGATCGACCGGAGTGAGACGAGTAGATCTATCAAGAGTTTCGAGTGTGAATCATCTTCATCAACATTGCAGGCAAGTTCACACTTTGATTATACCTTTTCTACTACCCAGTTTTATTGCATTAGATCAATCCTCAAACATTGCATGATTAGGATCTAATTAAATTGTGGGATGGGAAGTAGATGAGGTAGTACCTATTACCTGTTTATTTTCAAACCTTTGGGAGTTACTTCTACGTTTGCTTATTATGTCATGCTATGCTAGTAGACGTGGATTGGGTGAGTGTATCCATGATGTATGTGAGATTGTTAAATTAATGGTTTACTTAAGGTGGCAACTTAAACACACATCTGGGTGGATTGACGCACCTGGTTTCCGTGACTTACTGTTTTTCTTGGGACCGCCACCCGTGCTCAAAGGGATCATGAGATTATTCATGCTAGAAACTTCCGTGTGCAGCCACATGCTACTATGGGCTCTAGCATAGTTGACTAAGTTGTGCGAACTCACGGGTAGACTAGCTGATGTAGGGGTTGTAGGTTGGTACGGTCTACCCATACGTAAGGTGCTAAGCGCCTCTGAAAGACTATGTCTAGGTCATTCGTTTCTCAATCACCATGTAGTGCGAGAAATCAAACGGAGGAGATCGAGTCTTGTGGGGAAAAGTGCACAAACCTCTGCAGAGTGTATAAACTAATCATGGTTAGCCGTGTCCCCGGTTATGGACATCTTGAGTATCTAGTACTTGGATATCATGTGAATCTCATCATGCTACTCTAATTAATATTGTTGGGTTATTAATGAGTACTTTTAATTGGGATTGAGGATGTCGTCAACCATTCTCAATGTTTAACAACCACCATGATAGTTAAATAAATTTATTCCTTTGCAAGGGAAAAATTGGCTTTACATAAAGCTGTAACCATAGAGCTTTTCCACCAGCCAAATATGCATGTAGTGATAGCCATATGTCAACATTGCTCTCATGGTGTGAATTTGCCAAGTACATTCAATGTAATCTTGACCCTTTGTGGCTGCAACGTCTCATGTTGCGTGATCTTCTGACGAGTAAGTGATACGTTAGGGTTACGATTTCTACACTCAACTTTGCCGTTGGTGTTGATGGGAATCCACAACCTTGTTACTTCCGCTATTTGGATTGAGGTAATAGTATTTACGTTACTTTATACATGTAATTTACCTCTGTTATAAATCCTCGAGTACTGTGTGTGTCAGCATACCGATCCAGGGATGACACTTAAGCACAGAGACTTGATCCATTCAGGTCGGGTCGCTACAAGATGGTATCAGAGCACATGTTGACTGTAGGACGTGACCCTAGAAAATGGCAAGCCCATAGGAAAGATTTTTCTCTACAACTTCATTTTAAAAAAGATCTTTTACCTCTCTTCTCTTCTGAGCTTATTCAAAAATTCCCTTTTAGTGAGACCATACCCCTTTTCCCTTTTGACCACTCGAAGATTTGACCGATGAGACCACTCCAAGGAGATAAGATATCGGACAACTAAGACCATAAGGAACGAAGAGGATTTTGTCGTGTAAATGGAAACTACAACTGTTGAAGACTCCGAATACTAGGAGATTTTGAAGGCTCTGAAGAATTCCCAGATTTTTATGACCTAGGAAGGTTACGCTTATGGAATTTGACAGACTATGGAAGTTATCAATACCGAGATCAAGGTGTATTGGAGTAAGACCGAACATGGAGAGTTAGAAACTCAAAGTTTTGTCAGAAAACCCTAAGGCGGGAGATATCAACTATGGAATGATAGCTCATGGAAATGACAAGAGCGAAACACGCTATCCATGATGTTATCGTGCTTATGCTATTGTCACCGTCTTTGAGTTAAGCATGCATATGCATGAAAGGATTGGATGGTAGAAGACTGATGGAGCACCTATCAGCAAGAGGTGAAGTTTTAACCTTAGCTGATGTAACACCGGGATCTGGAGCATTACATCAAGGATTGGACTTGCAGGAAGCTATATTCGACAAAGAAGTATTTCGTGAAGAAACTCAGGACCCAGAAGCTGAAGTAGCCAAGCTGAAGAAGCAAAAACCCGAGGTACCAAAGATTCGTCATGAACTGAAAGACAGTAGGATCATGGTCCATGTAGAGGTTAATGAAACCCAGAAGTTTGGAATGCAACTCCAGAAATATTAAAGGACACCACGAGAGATTTCGCGTCAACAGAGATGATCTAGCAAAAGAATTTTAGAAGGACAAGCATGATCGGAAGAAGCCATCGGAGACATGAACAAGACTTGAAGAGTTTGATGACATTGACCTTTAGAAGACCAAACCCCAGTTATATACCTACGTTAGATGCGATGATTGTGAGCTGTCTTTTTGTTTGATTTTTTTCGACAGCCACAATAAAAACTTGTCTCTTCAAAACCATTGTTTGTATTGTGTGTATCCCTCTCTATCTCTCTTTTCCCACCCCAAACCCATGGACCCAATAAAGGATGAATGGAGATGAACTCATGTTTCCTGGACCGATGAGTCAATTGGAGACAGTCCGATGGATTCAGAACATGGAGGATCAAATGGAGAATAACCCTATAGCCGGAAAGAATATGGCCCAGCATGCTCTTGAGTGCTTTGAAAGAGGTACTGCTATTTGGTGGAGGATGTACCAAACCATCAATGGGTTGCAAGGAGTAACCACTTGGAAGGAAATTTAAGTTGACTTTGTCAAAGTCTAGGTTTGTGTCCCAGAAATTGGAGCCTTATGGAAATGATATGGAGAAATTGCATGCAAGCTTTGTGGAGAAATAGGACACAAACATAAAGAACACCAGGATGAATACCCTCATAAGTGGGGGATTACCAAAGGAGTTAGTCGAGGAACTCAGGGAACTTCGATTGGAGATTGTTCCCAAAGGTTTTGTTGCAGCAATGGAAGTTCAGTCTACATTGTTGAGAAAGGTCCGTGAAGCTCAGAAGGATGACAAAGATATTGCTGAGGTAAAAGAGAGGATGCGCAAAGGAAAGGCCAAAGGTTTTCGTAAGGATGAGCACGACACCTTATGGTTTGAGGATAGTGTACATGTACCCAATAATGCAGATATCAGGAAGTTAATGCTTCAGGAGGCTCATGACTCACCATACTCGATTCGCCCTGGAAACACCAAGTTGTAATTGGATTTGAAGGAGTTTTCCTGGTGGGCTGGTATGAAGAAGGATATCGCAGAGTATGTAGTCATAGGTGATGTGTGCCAGAGAGAGTAAAAGCAGAGCATCAGAAGCCAGCAAGATTACTACAGCCTATGCTGATACCCGAATGGAAGTGGGATAGGCTTGGCATGGATTTAATTACCGGATTTCCCAGAACCCGAACTGGACATGATTCTATCTGGGTATTAGTTGATTCGCTTGACCAAGGTGGCTCACTTTGTCCCGGTGAAACCACCTATACAAGTGAGAAGTTGGCCAAGATATATTTGACCCGGATCGTATGTCTGCATGGAGTTCCGAGGATCATCATATCAGATAGAGGAACACAGTTTACCTCAAAGTTTTGGAATCAGCTGCACTGCACTTTGGGTACTAGGCTAGAGTTCAAGAAACCTTTCATCCGCAGATGATGGATAAATCGAGAGAGTCAATCAGATTCTGGAGGACATGTTGAGAGCGTGTGCGTTAGGTTATGGATCTAGTAGTGATGATAATCTACCTTACGCGGAGTTCTCATACAACAATAGTTACCCAACCAGTTTGAAGATGGCCCCTTTTAAGCTTTGTATGGGAGAAGGAGCCAGACACCGTTGATGTGGGATGAAGTTGGAGACCGTCAGTTGTTTGGACCAAATGTGGTCAAGGAGTCAGAAGAGAATGTTAAGTTGATTCGAGATAGACTGAAGGTAGCTCAGTCCAGGCAGAAGAGTTATGCAGACTCAAAAACGCAAGGAGGTAGTCTATGAAATTGGAGACAGAGCATGTCTTCGTGTGTCCCCTCTGCGAGGAGTTCAACGATTTGGAGTTAAGGGAAAGTTAGCCCCAAGATTTGTAGGACCATACCGAGTTTTGGAGTGTAAGGGAGATGTGGCCAACAAATTGGAGTCACCCGAAGGACTGTCAGGAGTTCATGATGTGTTTCACGTTTCCTAGTTGAAGAAGTGCCATGCAGAGATGGCCAATATTCCCCTATAAGGACGCTTGACCCTGGAAAGGATAATGATGTTCCACGAAGTGTTGTATGGACTTCATAAGTATAAGTTTTATCTCGGTATGTGGGATATCCCACGGGGATGAAGAGATGAATTACTATTGGATATAAAGGAGGTATGATTCAATGGAAATTCCATGATGAGTCTGAGTAATCACGTCTCAGTTTGGTACAAATAGAAGGAAGAAAGACAATACAATTGGATGGATTTTAAGTACGCTTGGAAGCTTTAAGTTGGATGTTGGCATAACGATCAGCTGCCCCGAGGATGAGTTCAAGGTTTACAAGTGATGAGGTGGGCCTATAACCCACAGGCCCCAGGACCTGCCAAGAAGCAAGCACATTCTTGCTGAAGGAAAAACCCTGGAAGAAGTTACGATTTTATCGATAGACGATCTTATAGGAGTAACGCAAACCTGAGAGTTGTGAAGTAACGATAGATGTTTGTCTGGCTTGCAGAATCAATGGATTTATCCGAACTTGGTCCGTCGACAAGAGAAATTCTGCAATGCTTGTGAGGATGACCGAGTGTTAGAATGCGAGATTCGCTAAACCATATACAAGGTAATGATTTGGGTGCGGGATGGATTGATCACCATACCGACTTACTCTTATTATTCGCGTTGCTATATGGGATGGTAAATCTGAGTGACTTAACTATAGTAGAGAGACGACGATCAAAACCTTGTTTGAACCTTAGAATGGTATAAGTATTTTCCCTTGTACACGGCAGATGTTGCCAATCATAGGATATACGATGAGGTTCAACCCAGACCCATTTCCTGCAGGACAAACCATAAATTGATGACCACCATGAGATATCGATAGTTGTTAGAATTGGCGCCAGACCCGTCAGCTAAGAAGACCCTGTCTCGGAATAACCTTACCAAGAGGAAAGGACAAAATAATTGAGGAAAAGGTTATGCCACTACCGGAAGAGCCCAGAGAAGGAATTTCCCAAGATCTGGGAAGACCGACACTATCAACAATAAGGATGGAGTATATGAGTTTTGATGGAACCGTAACAATGCTTCTAAGGGTGGTAGCACCCCAGACCCCCTATGATGATCGATGGATTTTGAGAAGACCCCAACCCTAACCTATTTCTTGCTAGCCTCTCCGAATCTCGAGGACGAGATTCATGTTAAGGGTGGTAGATTTGTAACATCCTAAAATTCTAAATTTTGGAATGTTATAATAAATAGATAGATTTGATTGATTGTTTGATTGATTGTGTGAAAGTGAGTGAATTCGAAACTTTTTTTAAGTTAAATGAGAGGGAATAAAAGGACTTTCCCAAACTTTCATTTTCTTTTCTGATCTTCATGAATTCAAATTCTTTTCAAATACAAAACCCTTGAGCGAAGATGATATGACTTCTTCCGTTTAATTAAATGAAAGGGTATTTGAAAATATTTGAATTTCATTAGGAAATATTTCGATTCATAAACTTCATGCAACTCAATGATTTTCACGAGCGAGGATAAAATGACTTCTTCAAAACATATGAAATATGAGTTGGGAGTTTCAAAAGAATTAAATTCAAAGTTCTTTTGAATTTATTTCCAATTTGGAGTTATTTGAGTTTTATTCAAATTATTTTTCTCCAAAAATAAAATATATGGAAAATAGGGTAACATGATTCCCTACATCAGAAAATTGGAGAGAAATCAATTTGAATTAATTTTGGTTTTTTTTAAATGATTTTTACTGGATTTTATTGGACCAGTAGCACTCTTTGAATTATCTGAATTTGTGTCGATTTTATTTGGCATTATAAAAATGTCCATCTTGTAGGAAATCTTTTTCTGAAAATTTTGATATATTATATGCCTATAGTATTTTTTTGTTTTGGTGGTTTATTTTCCATTTAGTGTTTTCGGGAAAATGTTTTTTTTTTTAAAAAAAAACCTTTCCATGGCTGGCTGGCCCAATAGCCAGCACAGCCCGCTCACCACGCCGCCCGTCACCCCATGACCGACTCAGGGAGTCCACCGCCGTCACGGCTTGCCGGAGCCGTCTTCCTGCCGGACTCCTCCTCTCCTGCCCCTTCCCCACGCCTCCCAGTCCGCCTACCCCCTCTCCTATAAATTCCGCCGATCCGGCCCCTCTCTCTCTCCTCTCGCTGCCGCCCGCGCCGCCATAACGTCGTCGCCGCCGGATTTCACCTCCGCCCGCCGCCCTCGTCGTCGACCGCCACCGACGCCACTCCACGCCGCCCTCCCCATGCCTTCGCCGCTCCACAGACGGCCGGAGCCGCCGCCCCGGCCGGACCCGAGCCGCCGCCGCACTTCGCCGGGAACCGCCGCCGCCGTTGGTTTATTCACCTGAACCGGTATAAACCGATTTAACAACCCCGGTTTTCCTTCGGTTTGTTTTTTTTCGGTTTATTAAATTAGGTTTTGTTATTTTTCGAACGTTCATTAGTTATGTTCAGTAGCGAACGATTTTCGTTCGTTAGGTTCTGTTAGCGAGTGTTCGCTCGATAGATTTCTTCTTTTTATTTTAGATTTCGGCCAGGGACCCATCCGTGAATTTTTTCTTTTACAGATCAGCCCCTGGTTTTCAAACAACTATAACTTTTTGCTCGTTTGTCCAAATCCAACGAAACTAACGCCCACTTCTTTTTTATGATCTCCTCTATCCAGTAATCCAACTCAAACAGGTTTTTGAATGTTTAAAATTTGAATTAGATCAGATTTGAATTCAAACTTCATTTGATCATAACTTGAGTTCCGTAGCTCCGTTTGAGTTGATTCTTTTTGCATATTGAAGCTCTTGACCTAAACTTTCAGATAAGGCCAAATTCATATAATTTTGGTACTGATAGAAATTGTTTTATGTTGCAAAAGCTATTTGCTTAGTTTTGATGTTTTCCGAATCGTCTTCTTCGATCTTTCGGATCTTTTGAGTGAGTGCTTATGTGTGGATACTATTGCTTGCTTACGGTAGATCGACCGGAGTGAGACGAGTTGATCTATCAAGAGTTTCGAGTGAGAATCATCTTCATCAACATTGCAGGCAAGTTCACACTTTGATCATACCTTTTCTACTACCCTATTTTATTGCATTAGATCAATCCTCAAACATTGCATTATTAATTAAATTGTGGGATGGGAAGTAGATGAGGTAGTACCTATTACCTGTTTATTTTCAAACCTTTGAGAGTTACTTCTACGTTTGCTTATTATGCCATGCTATGCTAGTAGACGTGGATTGGGTGAGTGTATCCATGATGATGTGAGATTGTTAAATTAATGGTTTACTTAAGGTGGCAACTTAAACACACATCCGGGTGGATTGAGGCACCTGGTTTCCGAGGACTTACTGTTTTTCTTGGACCGCCACCCGTGCTCAAAGGGATCATGAGATTATTCATGCTAGAAACTTCCGTGTGGAGCCACATGCTACTTTGGGCTCTAGCATTGTTGACTAAGCTGTGCGAACTCTTACGGGTAGACTAGCTGATGTAGGGGTTGTAGGTTGGTACGGTCTACCCATACGTAAGGTGCTAGCGCTTCTGAAAGACTATGTCTCGGTCATCCATTTCTCAAACACCATGTAGTGCGAGAAATCAAGCGGAGGAGATCGAGTCTTGTGGGGAAAAGTGCACAAACCTCTGCAGAGTGTATAAACTAATCATGGTTAGCCGTGTCCCCGGTTATGGACATCTTGAGTATCTAGTACTTGGATATCATGTGAATCTCATCATGTTACTCTAATTAATATTGTTGGGTTATTAATAAGTACTTTTAATTGGGATTGAGGATGCTGTCAACCATTCTCAATGTTTAACAACCACCATGATAGTTAAATAAATTTATTCCTTTGCAGTAGGGAAAAATTGGCTTTACGAAAAACTGTAACCATAGAGCTTTTCCACCAGCCAAATATGCATGTAGTGATAGCCATATTTCAACATTGCTCTATAGTGTGAATTTGCCAGTACATTCAATGTACTGACCCTTTTGTGGCTGCAACGTCTCATGTTGCGTGATCTTCTGACAGTAAGTGATACGTTAGGGTTATGATTTCTACACTCAACTTTGCCGTTGGTGTTGATGGGAATCCACAACCTTGTTACTTCCGCTATTTGGATTGAGGTAATAGTATTTACGTTACTTTATACATGTGATTTACCTCTGTTATAAATCCTCGAGTACTGTGTGTGTCAGCATACCGATCCAGGGATGACACTTAAGCACAGAGACTTGATCCATTCGGGTCGGGTCGCTACAACATTATTTGTGGTCCGAAGAACAATTTGTACATCTCCTTGAGCGTCATGCCGAGGAAATGATGGATTACTCGCGGTCCCTCCAAGTTGAACTCCGACATGTGGAGGGGACGACGTTTGCAGGGCAGGACTCGACGAATTAACATGACCTGCATACTGTGACTAGACTGATGTCTCTCTCTAGGTGATCTTGGATGCGGCTCTGCAATATTGGCACATCCTATACTGGCCCCCAGTCCAGCCCCTTGTTGACCCATGACGCTAGTTGTGGCGGAGGGCTCGAGCGAAAAGCAGGGGGAGCCACCCACTTGGTACCCACAGGAGCTGTGATGTAAAACCATTCTCGTTGCCATAAGTCGGACACCTCTGGAAAGAACCCTCCGCCATGGGGCATCGACACTTTTGCTTATTACGGCGCCTCACTTTTCGGCGTGCCGCCCTCGATCATCTTCGGCTCCACCTTGAAGGTCTTTAGCCACAGGCCGAAGTGAGGGGTAATACGGAGGAAAGCTTCAAACACGACGATGAACGACGAGATGTGGAGGACAGAATCCGGAGTCAGATCATGGAAATCCAGCCCTTAGTAAAACATGAGCCCCCTCACGAAGGGATCTAGAGCAAGGCCTAGCCCTCGGAGGAAGTGACATACGAACACAACGCTCTCGCCGGGTTTGGGAGTGGGAATGACCTGCCCTCGAGCAGGCAGCCGGTGCGGGATCTCGCCGGTCAGAAACCCGACCTCTCTTAACTTTTTGACGTCTTCCTCGGTGACGGAGGAATGCATCCACCGACCTTGAAGGTTGGATCCGGACATGGTTGAAGGTCCGAAGCACCTGACCTGAGCTTCGAGTGTTGGAACTCGAGGCAGGGGAAGGATTTGATTGAGTTCGAGGAATAAAAAGGATAGGCCTTGGTCTCTTTATAAAGAGGGTGAATACCAAGCGTCCTCCTCGTGACAGTTTGGGACTTGCCTAAAATCAAGGAGTCATACCAACAGGCACGATTGGGTTACCCACGTCCGTATTGATGAGAATCCTGCAATAAGGGGACACGATCTCTGCTTCGACAAGACGTGCCAAGGAAACCGCCTCGCGATGTGCGCCAAGGCTGGTTGAGAATGACGGTTCGAATAAAGATCGGGCCGTGGGATGTTGTCATGACATCGAGTGTGTCAGCAGATTAGATTTGTGGAAATATTATTCTCTCTATGGTGGTATGTGGAAATTGTTTTGCAGAGCCGGACACTATCCTTGTGTTCAAGATCTTCTATGGAGTATTCGGAGGAGGAACCCGCCTTGCAATGCCGAAGACAATCTGCGCGCCGGACTCATCGTCATTGAAGCCTGGTTCAGGGGCTACTAAGGGAGTCCTGGATTAGGGGGTATCCGGACGGCTGGACTATATCCTTTGGCCGGACTGTTGGACTATGAAGATACAAGATTGAAGACTTCGTCTTGTGTCCGGATGGAACTCTTCTTGGCGCGGAAGGCAAGCTTGGCGATACGGATATGTAGGTTTCCTCCCTTGTAACCGACTCTGTGTAACCCTAGCCACCTCTGGTGTCTATATAAACCGGAGGGTTTAGTCCGTAGGACAACAACAATCATACCATAGGCTAGCTTCTAGGGTTTAGCCTCTACAATCTCACGGTAGATAAACACTTGTACTACCCATATCATCAAGATCAATCAAGCAGGAAGTAGGGTATTACCTCCATCGAGAGGGCCCGAACCTGGGTAAACATCGTGTCCCCTGCCTCCTGTTACCATCCGCCTTAGACGCACAGTTCGGGACCCCCTACCTGAGATCCGCCGGTTTTGACATCGACAGTAATTGTTGGAAAACGTGTGTGATGGAGTCTATCATGGCAGACGGGTTACGCAGAAAACTCGTGTGCGATAGGGCACAAATCGAGCACAGTTCGTATGTTGGCCCGTGTACCTTACATACTATTTCGCAAACGGTTCGTTACGACAGACCATATGGTTTCACTGCGTGATTAGAAACGCTTAATCACCGATACCACACGTGCGGAAAAATTTATTGTGTGTTGCGTCGAACACGATTACATTCTGGAAGGCCTCTGGATCACTGCTCCATATCCCCAACGGTTTCTAGGTCGTGTGGGAAGGACACCCTATCGCACACACTCACTTGGCAACTGTTCCAAATGCCGTTGCAGAAAGGGGTTAAAAACCGTTTGTTTAGGACCGACGCACCAGTGATAGGAGGGTAATCTCGCATCTCCCCAATATTTGCCCAGAGCGATTTCGGGCAAGGAGAGGGTGTTTTGGCACCCATGGTTCGCGCCCACGGTGTATGAATGAGGCTGATAGGTAGGGTGGTTGTATCACGTATGAGTGAAGTTACAAACCTGCCCCTATTTAAAATATTTGCCTACATCGATTTCAGCTAAGGAGAGTATGTTTTGCGCCCACCGTGTATGAATGGGGAAATAGAGGGAGAGAGAGAGGTCTTTCAGACGAGCTTGAATCAAATGTGTTTTGAGGCCCATGTTTGGTGCGCACCTGTCTGAATAGGCTGAGAGGCGGTCGTGCCACATCTGATTGAAGTTACTAACCTACCCCTATTGAGAGCACACTGGTGCGCGTCGATCCTAAACAAATGGTTTTTTACCCGTTTCCGTGACGGCATTTGGAACCGTTGCCAAGTGAGTTTGGGCGATAGGGGGGGTCCTTCCCACACGACCCAAAAACCGTCGGGGTTAGCGAGCCTTGATGCATACAATTGTCCCTATATAACCGTTTCCGATATCTCAAATATCCCAAACGCTTCATCCTTGCTACTCGTTTGTGCTCGCATTGCCATCGTAGTCGGAGTTTTGTGGTTCTGCCTAAAACCAGGCAGATTCCAGGCACGGGAGTTTTCCAGGCAGATTCTAGGCACGGGAGTTTATTGATGCTTGGCACATTAAAAACCGTTCATGATTATAAACCATGTGTGATGGGTAGACAATCACACACATTTAGTTTTCCCACACCGTATGTGATAGTGTCTGACATCACACACGCTTTGCAAATGGCAACTATGTGCATGCTTGCACATGTTTCCTCTCTGTGAACCGCCTCGGATTATGGTGTATATCGCAAACGTTTGTATTTTAGCAACCGTGTGTGCCGTAATGACCCGCACAACGTAATTTCGCCTTAATTTAATTGCTGCTATTTAAAATTGTACCTAATTTAAACTTGAAAGTAGGCTATAGCTTTATTCATATCCATCAGGTTCAAACAACCAATGCATTATTCGATTCACAGGTACATATGTTTAAGAATTACATAAGCACCAAATAAAGAATGATGTACCAGGGTTCTATACTTGTACTATTACAGATGGTAAAGAAAGAGGCGACATACATTCCAGTTGCTGAACAAGGTGAAGTGGAATGGCCCTATTGTGCTCTCCTGGATGCAGAAGGCATGCAGGACTCTAATCCAACCCCTTGTGATGGTCGGCCGCCAATCATGTAGTTTGAGAGGTAATCTTGAGGAAACTGCTTTAGGATCCACTGCAAAAGAAAAAAGATTCATATATTGTCATCTAACACAACTCATTACAGGCAGTAAAAACAAGGCTAGAGGGTTCTTACTTACCATCCTGCAGTTCACTGTTGTCTTGCATAAAGTGTAAACAAATAGTTTGATTGACATCTTTTGACCCATTTTAATAACAATCTTTATCAGTTTCCTCACTTGATCTTTGGTTCATGAATATCTCATTGCCCCATACACAGAAAGGGTCAAAGTGTGGATCTTTGGCAATGATATATGTACCTAAAAGCACCAAGTTAATATTAGAATCTAAACAACAATTGAAAAATGATGTAGTACAACACACCATCCATCCCATTATATATGATTTTATTACATGTATATCTAGACATCATCAGAACATTAAGGTAACACTCTTCCTTGTTGCTATGTTGCATGGGATTGCATATTTAGTCATTCAGTACAATGCATGTTGCTAAACAACAATTGAAAAATGAAAAGGCATGTTAACTGCAATATCCTTAACAACAACCAAATATCGTAATTCATAGTGGTATTGTTGAAACTGTTATTGATGGAATTGAACTGCATGGCAAATAGTTGCACATATAGAGCATCACATTGTGAAGAACTGAAATAAACAAGTCATAAGGACATCTCTAGGCGATCCTTAAAAAGTTAAAGCACTAAAACCCCTAGTGGATATATATGTACTCCAGCAATTTTTGGCCTTTTCTAGTCGATCCCCTAAACTTAAGGTTGTAAACTTCAATTTGATCAAGTTCAAAGCAGGTTCAACCGAAACTAGCATGCATTCAAACATAAACATAGATAGTTTTGCATAACCGAACATAAAACATAAATTTAAACTAAGCTAAACTACTTTCGGTCGAAGTAGAGGTCGAGCCAATCCTTCCTCGTCATGTACGGTGTGCCGCGAGCCGGGTCCGGGCTAGTACCATCGTCGGGGTCGTTGGGGAAGGCACTCCTCCACTCATAGACGTCGATCTCCTCAACCTCGGGGCCCACTTCGACGCCCTCCGTGTCGCCGCTGTCGCCGCCTTCGACCTTGTCATCAGAGGAGAGCGCGATAACCTCGCCGCCCTCCATGCCGCCGTCCTCGCTGCCCTTGTCATCGGAGGAGAGCGCGATAACCTCGCCGCCCTACGCGCCTACAAAGATCGCCCGCTCTGCCTCCACGAGCTCCGGCTGCTGCCGGCGGAGCTCTTGCATGTAGGCCTCTTCGGCGGCGTCGGCCTCGAGGCGCTCCCATGCCTCGCGATCCTCCCACGCCATAGCCGAGCTCACCATCCTGGCTCCGGCGGAGCGAGGTGTACCGGACGTGTGCCGAAGGGGAAACTGAGCCTAGCCGTCGCGCCGTGGTAGCGGACCTGCCAGCGGTCGTACTCCATGGCCGCGAGCTCGGCCGTATGGAAGCTACCAAGCCACCGGCGGGTTTGGGTCTCTCGATCCGTAATCTCGGCGACCCACATCCCCCACCGCCGCTGCCGGACCCCGAGGTAGGACTTCTTCGGCTGTCGGGTGCGAGGGAGGACGGGGAAGTCCTCGAACCGGCGTAGGGGCGCGGCGGCAGGCGGATCGGAATCGCGGAGGACGACGGTGACACCTCGGCGGCCACCTCATCGGCGTCGGGGGAAAGGCCGCGATAAACCTCTTTTTGGCCATTGGCTCCTCGAGCTCCCCGACACACGGGCAGAGGTTGAGGATGGAGGCGCCGACGATGGCGGCGACCTACCAATGGTTTCGAGGGTTGTGTGTGTCTGTGTGAGCGGAGGTTTTGGGGTGTGTGTGTGGAGGGAGGGGGAGCAAGGTTGTGTTTAAGGAAATACTGCTGCAACTGAAAATTTTACTAGGCGGGAGTAACAAGGAGGGGCTACTGAAAATTTGGATCAAGGGCGAGCAATTTTTTTTGAGATTACGAGGGATGAAGAGGCGGGAGTAAAATGCCGGGGTTACTGAAAATTTGAATCAAGGGACTAAAGCAGAGCGGGAGCAACAGACATCGCACACAGTCCGCACATACTAATCGTGTGCTATCAAACATTAAAACCTTACAGTCAGTAGATATTTTCGAGATTGCGAGGGATGTAGAGGCGGGAGTTTTTGGGGAGTGAGCTAGTGTGCTTGACACGCCGGCTGTGGACTGCAGCCGACGCACCTTCTCGCGTAAGCCATAGGCGTACTATACACCGACGGTGCTCCAAGATATTTTATACTACATATCACACGGTTGGTGATAATAAACTCTGTGGGATCTACTTGATTTGAATTGCAAAATGGGGTCACAGCGGCAATAGGCGCTGTTTGAATTGCTAGACCTTTTATCCGCAGTGAACATGCAACTATATGTGTGTCATAAAAGAACTGGAATTATTCAGGGTTCGTTTGGACATTTTATACAATAAACTGGTTTTCTAGCCATTTCATGTGCACAATTCAAAATTAAACTACACGCACATGCTCCGGTGCATATAGATTGGTTGAAAAATTAAATCTGTGTCCTTCAGTGCATGCTTAGGTCCCATGGAAGAAATGGGAATGAATATTTCGGGGTTCGTTTGGCCTTTTTTATACATTAACTGGGTTTTCTAGGCATTTTATGTGCATAATGCAAATTGGAACTACAAACACATGCTCCAATGCACCAAAGTTGGTTGAAAAATCACATGTGTGTCCTTGGGTGAATTTCTAGGTCACATGCAAGAGATGGGAAGGAATTTCAAACACCAGGGCACTGTTGATTGCCGGCAAAACATTGAGATACCTGGTTTTTAAATTCTAGTAAATCCAAAACTCGTATGAAATTCATGAAACTTGGCATGCTATCATGGAGTGGCATCAACATGTCGTGGTAAAAAAATTGTCCCATTTGGAGCAGGTTCGGGTATATACTTCTCACAAACCAGAGCTTCTCACAACAAGCATGATGGTTTCCATAGGGAATGTCCCACCTTTGGGGACGAAACGATATCCATTGCCTCTTATTGCTTTCAAATTTTTTCTCATGTCAACATAGAACAACAGGAGTGTTGTGTCAATTTTTGGAAATTTTCATGGTTCATTTGGATATTTTTATGCATTAACTGAGTTTTCATTGGATTTATGTGCATAATTCAAATTTGAACTACATGCACATGCTCCAGTGCATATAAATTGGTTGAAAAATAAAATATGTGTCCTTGGGTGCATGCATAGGTCCCATGCAAGAAATGAGAATGAATTTCAAACACCAGGGCACCGTTGATTGCTGGCAAAACATTGAGATGCTGGTTTTTAAATTCTATTAAATCCAGAACTCGTCTGAAATTCATGAAATTTGGCATGCTATCATGGAGCGGCATAAACATGTCGTGGTGAAAATTTTGTCCCATTTGGGATAGGTTTGGGTATATGCTTCTCACAAACCAGAGCTTCTCACAACAAGCATGATGGTTTCGATAGGGAACGTCCCACCTTTGGGGACGAAATGATATCCATTGCCTCTTATTGCTTTTAAATTTTTTTCTCGTGTCAACATAGAACAACAGGAGTGTTGTGTCAATTTTTGGGATTTTTCGGGGTTCGTTTGGACATTTATGCATTAACTGAGTTTTCAATGCATTTATGTGCATAATTCAAATTTGAACTACATGCACATACTCCAGTGCATATAAATTGGTTGAAAAATCAAATATGTGTCCTTGGGTGCATGCTTAGGTCCCGTGCAAGAAATGGGAATGAATTTCAAACACCAGGGCACCGTTGATTGCCGGCAAAACATTAAGATGCCTGGTTTTTAAATTATAGTAAATCCAAAACTCGTCTGAAATTCATGAAACTTGGCATGCTATCATGGAGCGGCATAAACATGTCGTGGTAAAAAATTGTCCCATTCGGGGCAGGTTTGGGTATATGCTTCTCACAAACCAGAGCTTCTCACAACAAGCATGATGGTCTTGGTAGGGAACGTACGTCCCACCTTTGGGGACGAAACGACATCCAATGCCTCTTATTGCTTTCACAAAATTTCTCGTGTCAACATAGAACAACATGAGTGTTGTGTCAATTTTTGGGTTTTTCGGGGTTTATTTGGACATTTTTATGCATTAACTGAGTTTTCTAGGCATTTTATGTGCATAATTAAAAATTGAACTACATGCACATGCTCCAACGCACCAAAGTTGGTTGAAAAACCACATGTGTGTCCTAGGGTGAATTTCTAGGTCCCATGCAAGAGATTGGAATGAAATTCAAACACCAGGGCACTGTTTATTGTCGGCAAAACGTTGAGATGCCAGGTTTTTAAATTCTAGTAAATCGAAAACTTGTCTGAAATTCATGAAACTTGGCATGCTATCATGGAATGGCACCCAACATGCTATGGAGTTTTTGTGTCCATTTTGAGAGAAGGCGCACTCGAATAATGACAGCCAACAAAGGCATTTTCAAAAATTATCTGCCACTTTAATATCTCAAACGTTTGTAAATTCAAACCATATGCGTTCTTTTAACCACTCACGTGACGCCACGTGTCTTGGTTTTAATGGACGTTGGAGGTGCCGTGCGGACAGCTGCTTGACCTTGACTGAACGGGAGGCGTCTGGCCTTGATCCGGTCTGCAGCTGATCGGACAGCGTGCAAGCTGTCATCCAATGCGCAGCTCACCGGGAAGCGTCACGAAGTTGTATCGCTTGTGAGCTCACCGGGAAGCGAGCCCTTTGACTTCCATGGCCGCCCGCCTTCCTCCCCATTAATGGCGCCCGAGTCATTTGTTTATCTGATGGCCTTCTTGTTCGCCTCCCATTCCCCTCCCTCCCGCAGCCGCAGATCTCCACCAACGCCATGACGCAGAACGATCATCTGCCACTAGTCTTCAAGTTTGGTGAAGTCGACTCCGAGCCGGAGGAGATAGTAAATAAGGAGGAATGGGGCCTCATGGACATGGCCCAGAACAAGCTGGCTGTGGCGGTTTCTGCCCCCGCCCCCGTCCCCGCTCCCATCCCCGCGCCCGCTCTAGCGACCATTCCCGTAGCATTGACGGGCTGGTCGCCGAGCACTATCGCAGAGCTAGAAGCCGCGGGCGTCAACGAGGTCTCCGTGGACCCGCGCGAGCTCGTGTACATGCCAGCGCCAGCGCCCGTGCCCGTGCGCGCCCCTCAACCCACCGTGGCGCCGACCCTCGTGCGTTTGGTTGCACCCGCTGTGCCCGTGCCCATGCCCGTGCACGCGCCCCCCTCAGCGGCATGGGACGCTGCCGTCGACCGCTACCTCTCAGCGGCGCCAGTTGTCGTCCTCCCGCGCCCCGCCCGTCGATCGCGCGACGACATGATGTTTGATTTACAAGTGAAGAACATTTTGTGCTGCCTTGAAGACTTCAACAACGGCGTCCCGGAGGACGACAACGACAACGACGGCGCGACACGCCGCCTCCGCTGCCGCCGGAAATAGTTTTTTTGGGGTTTAATACTGTATCTCGAATTCTCGATCATATGAATATAAATTCGCAGTGTGACTGAATGAAAGATATGCTTTGAACGAACTTGCGTTTTTCTCTCTTAATGTACAGACTTATCAAACGATTTTCTTTTGAAAAAAACTTCAATGGTTTTTAAATATGAAACACTCATCGCAAATGTTTTACCTAGAACACCCGAATGCGAACCGACAACTTCCCCAGGAAGCCAAGGGAAAATGTGCCGAGCAGGATTTCTGCATCCCTTCAACGCAAACGGTTCTTTTGCATGACCCATGTGCAACTACCTACAAACAATTGGGTAGGATTTGCATATCTGTCATTTTGGGTATGTTGCCATTTGTCAAACTGGAAAGATTGACATTTGTTTATCTAGTAACATTTCCATTTGTCAACCTTGTAACACTGTGATTAGTCACTAGCACTGTTCATATGGACACCACTAGCACAATCTAAATTTTGCAACTAAAATCACTAGCACTGTTCATATGGACACCACTAGCAGGCGTGAGTTGATGGACGCATATGCAAATGTACCATTGATTACATACAACAAGTCATCAGCCCACAACGACAACGAGGATACACGTTGGATTATAGATCATTTCCAAAAATATCTAGTAAAGTTTTTCTCACACAACAAATAACAAAGCGATGAAATGAACTTCAGCTCAACCACTCGTCGGTGTTGGAAACGCTTACTTTGAACCAGAAGTGATTCTCTGGGAAGGGCCAGCTACTGTCAATCTCGAGACCAATGCAGGACTGATCATCCAGGCTGAAGCGGCCTATGTCAGGACCCATATTGGGACGGTAGGGAAGCATAGCAATGTACGAGGTATAGATACAGTTGCTTCTCATAAATGGTAGTAATGTTGTGTCAACAATAGCTGGATCGCCTTCCACCATCATTGGATAGTTTTGTCCAAGGAAGAGCGAGTTTCCTTCAAGACTTTCAATACTGAACTAGGGAGAAGGTGTTGGCGCTAGTACACTAGTATCCATGCCAAATACCCTGCAACGGATGTTGGAATAGGTACGGAGAGTGTGACCTTGCGAGACAACACCTGCTTCCTTAGTAACATCAGCAGTGCCGTGTATACAGACAAGAAGAAGAGGTGATCCATCAGAATAAGTTGCCAGGCGCCACTGAGTATATGGGTCCAGCTCGTCCTCATGCTCGTGATCATCAGCATCGTCATATCCCCCTTGGTTAGAAAAATTTAAAATTATAGGTGGTGGAATGTTCACAGGACCTTGGAAACACAAGAAGGTTAATTAAATAGTAAATGAAAACTAGCTAACCCGCATGCATGTGGATGAAACAATTATAATTACGGTGGAAGACAAACGTACCGAAAGCATGATGATTCCCTGCAAAATAGTGCCACGAGTGGTGGTAGCAAATACAAGACCCTCGTATTGAATTGCATCACAGTACTTATCCGTGTACATAAATTGATTTTTTAGCAATATCCATCGAGGCGTGGAAGTAAGGAAGGCAACAAGCTTGTCGAAGATAGCAATAATTTCATAGTTCGAGTAATCCCAATAGCGGCTGGGAACTCGACAAATTGCTATCTTCCGTGAGCAACGATCACCATGATCGTATTTGTACTCACGCAGAATACTGGTGTACTCAACCTCTAGGCAGTCGTCTGAGATTTTTGGAAGTGGAACCCAGTGACGAGTGTACACATTCACAAGTTCCCACTCGCAGTTGTACCCAATGTAAACAACCCAATCTCCATTTGCGCCTACCCAAGCCTTGCGCTCAAGCGATGGCATCTTAACATCATTCATATCGTTATAAAGCGGCATCAACTTGCACAAGGCGAGGCTTCCCTCTTCCCTCATCCAAGGGAGGGTCACGTCGAAGAAGATAGGGGAGATCAAACCGCTCCTGGACCCTTGGGTTCCTTGTTATGATGTATTAGTTGAGTCAAGAATGGTCTTGAATGAACCTGCCATGCTAGCCGAGTTGATGATGTCGCACTGATCAATGAGTTCATCCACCGCGTCATCATTCAGATCGGGGCAAGAATAACAGGGTCATTTCCGGCCTGTTCCCTCCATGTAGAAGATGATCGAACAATGGCAGAAGGAAGGGTGAAGGCGAATGGAGGAGGGAGGAAGAGCGTGCGACAACAGTTCCAAATCGAGAGGGAAAGGCAAAGAGGCGGTGGACGGTTGCCACGGTACAGGAAGAGGCGCCTGGGGAGCGAACAGTTGCCACAGAGGTCACACACTGACGACAAGGGCCGAGTGAACCACTTGCGTATATAGTACACACCTTGATCTGGTTGACCGTTTCTTTTGTGCTGCCTTATCACAAACAGTTCATCCGAGTGAACCGTATGCTATATATCGCACACACCTTCATCTGGCTGACCGTTTCTTTTGTGTTGCCTAATCACAAACAGTTCATCCGAGTGAACCATATGCTGTGTATCGCACACGCCTTCATCTGGCTGCCCATTTCTTTTGTTCCTCCTCATCATAAACAGGTAACTGAACTGAACCGTATGCCCTTCATCGCACACGCAACTATAACCTGAACCGTGTTTGATGCATCCGTCATCACAAACGTTTTATACATTTCTGACAGTTTTCATACATCACCGTTTGCGATTATTGCATCGCACACAGTTTCTCGAAGGGTCTCTGATACTACTATCGCGTTAGTAGTATCCTGCAGTAGTGGCAATGAATATCGGGCCGATAGGTTGTCCGCGTAAGGGGTAGACAATAATTTACATCTTGCGAACACTGGTTTTGGGCAGCCTACATGGGACTGGATGTTTTGTCGCTTCTTTCAAATTTTGGGACAATAAGCATTCACATTTACCCTGGCAACTAAATTTGAATCCATTTTGCATTCTTATACAAATCTTTATAAATCATTCTATGTTTTTATATATCTTCAAAAGCACAACAAAGATGCATTCCACTATCATATATGAATATGATTTACAAATGCCGATACTCGAATTCAGAAGGTAGAATCCAGTTTAAGGTGAATTGAAATATTTTAAACCACTTTATGTCAAACTTAAGTGTAACATGTATGACACATGCAACATATAGTGTACTCCCATTTAGATATGAATTTAGACACACATGCAACACTCAGTTCATAGAAACAAGCAATTCAACCATTCTATGGGTAAATCAAAAGCACCACTGGAATATTTTTCACTACCCCAATCATACACACAAAAAGGGGCGGTTCCACCATAGGGGCTGGTATGGGCGACCACCTCAGGTGGCTGTAAAGTGCGCACCTAGTTTGAGTCGTCGAGGTTGGCCCAGGCTAGTTTTGTTCGTCCCAGCGCACGAGCGGGCAATGTAAAAAATGAGGAAAAATGTTCAATTTGGATGGGTCAATAACGTAAGTGCAAGGCATGCCCAATAGCAGGCTCGCGGCTCAAACGAGCGTCTCCCATATCGAGCGACAACAGGAAAATCCCCAATTCGTTCGCTCCAGCCTCCAGCCTGGTTTGCTCCTAACCTAGCTGCCGCTAGACAGACGGATAAAGCTCTTCCTCCCCCCTCGTTGGACGTCGACCATCAGGCTTCAAGCGAATGGAAGGACAAGGAGATGAAGATCCCACACTGGGTGTAGCCTGTGTGGGAGGTAGCGGCGGCAGCACAGGCATGGCATTGAGCTTGCGCAAACGAACAGTTGCAGCTTGCAAGAGCAGCGTGCACGATGAGCAGGTACATCACCTCCCTGATTATATCTAATTAAACTGTTCAATTTCTGGCCAATAGTTAAACCTAATGGTGTTGTAAAACTGCTTGTATGTAGGGAATCTATAAGAAAACGAAACCAATTTCTGCTTATTTTATAACTCCCCCAATCAATACTGAACTGACTGAACCAGATGTGTCTAATCAAGTTTCTGGTGCAAACATACAAGCACATGTTGTTCTTGAGCACAAGTGTCTCTTGAATAGACTGCTAATGAAGGATTTGATGCAAACATTTTACATGCTCCTGGTGATGAACATATAGTGTTGATACGTCTCCAACGTATCTATAATTTTTGATTGTTCCAGAAGAGCCACGGATGGGCCACAAGCTCACCAGGTGCGCCCCAGGAGGGGCCGCCCCCAACCTTGTGGGCCCACTTTGGCACCTTTAACCCTAATCTCAGCTCCATAAATACCCAAATATTACCCGTAGACCAGAGGGCACGCCAAAAATACTTTTTTGCCACCCCAAGTTTCTGTCCTCGTGAGATCCCATCTGGAAACCTGTTCCGGTACTCCGCCGGAGGGGGATTCGATCATGGAGGGCCTCTACATCAACCTTGGTGCCCTTCCAATGATGTGTGAGTAGTTTACCATAGACCTACGGGTCCATAACTAGTACCTAGATGGCTTCTTCTCTCTCTTTGATCTTCAATACAATGTTCTCCTCGTTGTTCTTGGAGATCTATTCGATGTAGTCTTCTTTTGCAGTGCGTTTGTTGAGACCCGATGAATTGTGGATATTATCTATGAATATTATTGGAGTCTTCTCCGAACTCTTTTATGCATGATTAAGATAGCTTTGAATTTCTCTCCGATCTATTGATTTGGTTTGGCAACTAGATTGATTTTTCTTGCAATGGCAGAGGTGCTTTGTAATGGGTTCAATCTTGCGGTGTACTCACCCAGTGAGAGAAAGGGTAGCGAGGCACATATCTGTATTGTTGCCATTAAGGATAAAAAGTTGGGGTTTATTCATATTGATTGGATCTATCCCTCTACATCATGTCATCTTCCTTAAGGCGTAACTCCGTTCTTGTTAACTTAATACAGTAGATGCATGCTGGATAGCGGTCGATGCATGGAGTAATAGTAGTAGATGGAGGCAGGAGTCGGTCTACTTATCACGGTCGTGATGCCTATATTCATGATCATTGCTTTAGATATCGTCATAACTTCACGCTTTTCTATCAATTGCTCAACAATAATTTGTTTACCCACCGTATGTGTTCTTTCAAGAGAGAAGCCTCTAGTGAAAACTATGGCCCCCGGGTCGATCTTTTATCATATTATTTTTAAATATATAAAACCAAAACCCCAAAAATAACTTGCTGCAATTTATTTATCTTTCCTTTATTTTGCACTTCTATTTATTTTTATACCTATCTCTATTAGATGTCATCCTTGCAAGTAACTGTGAAGGGATTGACAACCCCTTTATCACGTTGGGTGCAAGTATTTGTTTCTTTGTGTAGGTGCTATCATTGGATACTTGTGTGTTCCTCCTACTGGATTGATACCTTAGTTCTCAAACTGAGGGAAATACTTATCTCTAGTTTGCTGCATCACCCTTTCCTCTTCAAGGAAAAACCAACGCAAGCTCAAGATGTAGAAGGAAGAATTTCTGGCGCCGTTGCCGAGGATGATCTACATCAAGCCTACCAAGTACACATCATAAACTCTCATCTCTTGCATTTACATTATTCTCCGTTTGCCTCTCATTTTCCTCTCCCCCACTTCTAAAATGTTTTCAGAAAGACACAAAAATATTTTCCTTTTTATTTGCCTTCTTTCCGTTCGTCTTTTCGTTTTCTTGTGTGCTAGATTGCTTGATTTCTCACGATGTCTTAAGAAAATACTAAGTTGTGTGATTTTTCCAACACTAATAATAATGATTTTATTAGTACTCCTATTGCTCCCGCCACTAGTGTGGAATCTTGTTATGAAAGAACTATCTTTTGGTAGTCCTAATGAAGATGATGCATCCCATCTAAATACTTTCGTTGAATTGTGTGATATGCAAAAGAAAACTGATGTGGATAATGATATTGTTAAATTGAAGCTATTTCCGTTCTCGCTACGAGATCGTGCTAAAACATGGTTTTCATGTTTGCCTAAAAATAGTATTGATTCATGGAATAAGTGTAAGGATACTTTTATTTCCAAGTATTTTCCTCCCGCTATGATCATCTCCCTTAGGAACGATATAATGAATTTTAAGCAGCTTGATCATGAACATGTTGCGCAATCATGCTAGATTGAATTTTGCATCTGGAAATCTTGTAGATACCGCCGTGGGTGGTACTTTTATGTAAATCACATTAGGAGAAGCTACTAAAATCCTGAAAAAATTATGGCAAATTACTCTCAATGGCATACCAAAAGATCTTCTACTAGTAAAAAAGTGCATGCTATTGAAGAAATTAATACTTTGAGTGGAAAGACGGATGAACTTATGAAATTGGTTGGTAGCAAGAGTGCTCCTATTTATCCTAATGATATGCCTTTGTCTACTTTGATTGGAAATAATAATGAATCTATGGATGTAAATTTTGTTGGTACGAATCTTGGTAATAGCGCATATAGAGGCAATTTTAATCCTAGGATGTTTCCTAGTAATTCCTCTAATAATTATGGTAATTCCTACAACAATTCTTATGCAAATTATAATAAGATACCCTCTAATCTTGAGAATAACATTAAAGATTTTCTTAACTCCCAAAAGATTTTCAATGCTATGGTAGAAGAAAAAATTCTTAAGATTGGTGATTTGTCTAGAAAAGTTGATAGAAATTCTCATGAGATTGATTCTTTTAAGATTAGATCTACGCCACCCAAGCTTGATACTAATGAGTCTCGAAAATCTATTCAAATTTCTATTAATGAAAGTAGGGAGAGAACCAATAGGATGTGTGCTAAGAGAGAATGGCTAGAAGAAGTACGTTCTTCTAGTTTTTGCGATAATCATGATGAAGATCTTAAAGTGATTGGTGTGAATCCTATTGAATATTCATTTTATAATATAAAAATTGATAATGAAGTCACTGGAGATGAGTCAACTTTAGCTACAAGGCGTCCCAATAATTTGGAGGGTGAAGATCTTAATGAAAAAGTTGATAAAAGTGGGTTTGGCGAGGTCAAAACTTTAACTAGTGATGAACCCACTCTTTTTGATTTTGAGGACATTAATTATGATAATTGTTCTTTGATTGATTGTATTTCCTTATAACAATCTATGCTTAATTCACCTCATGCTTATAATCAAAATAAAGCTTTTACTAAACATATTGTTGATGCTATAATGAAATCGTTTGAAAAAAAATTGAGTTGGAAGTTTCAATCCCTAGAAAGCTTTATGATGAATGGGAACCTACTATTAATATTAAGTTTTAAGATTATTAGTGCAATGCTTTGTGTGATTTATGTGCTAGCGTTTCCACTATTCCAAAAACTTCATGTGATGTGCTAGGTTTCCACCAACTTGATGATTGTTCTTTAAATTTGAACCTAGAGGATTCCACTATCAAGAAACCTATGGGAATAATTAATGATGTTCTTATTGTTTCTAATAGGAATTATGTTCATGTACATTTTATTATGCTTGATATAGATTGCAATCCTACATGCCCTATTATTCTTGGTAGACCTTTCCTTAGAACGATTGGTGCAATTATTGATATGAAAGAAGGAAACGTTAGATTTAAATTTCCGTTAAGGAAGGGCATGGAACACTTTCCAAAAAAAAATTAAGTTGCGATATGAATCTATTATGAGGGCCACTTATGGATTGAATACCAAAGATGACAATACCTAGATCTATGCAATATGCCTAGTTAGGGGCGTAAAACAATAGCACTTGTTGGGAGGCAACCCAATTATTTTTATTTTTTTGTTTTTGCTTCTGTTTTCCAATAAATATGCAATTATACTTCTGTTATGATTGTGTTTTAGTGTTTTAATTAGTGTTTGTGCCAAGTAAGACCTTTGGAATGATTTGGGTGATAGTTGATTTGATTCTGCTGAAAAACAAAAACTTGCGCGCTTAGTGCTAGAATTTAAAAAATTCACAGAAACGTGATTTTGATCTGATTTTCTTGCACAAGATCGATATAAATTTTTTCTTCATTTCCTAATTCTTCAGAATTTTTGGAGTTACAGAAGTTTGGGTAAAGTCTAGATTACTAAAGGTTGTTCTGTTTTTGACAAATTTTGTTTTCATTGTGTTGTTTTCTTATTTTGATGAAACTATGGGTAGTATCGGGGGGTATGAACCATGGAGAAGTTAGAATACATTAGCTATAATGAAAATATAAAATTGGAATGAGTTTACAATAGTACCTAAAAGTGGTTATTTGCTTTGTTTCACTCATGGATCTCACGAGTTTTCTGTTGAGTTTTGTGTTGTGAAGTTTTCAAGTTTTGGGTGAAATTTCGATGGACTACGGAATAAGGAGTGGCAAAGACTATAAGCTTGGGGATGGCCAAGGCACCCCAAGGTAATATTCAAGGACAATCAAGCATCTAAGCTTGGGGATGCCCCGGATGGCATCCCCTCTTTCGTCTACGATCCATTGGTAAATTACTTGAGGGTATATTTTTATTCACCACATGATATGTGTTTTGCTTGGAGCTCTTGTATTATATGAGTCTTTACTTTTTAGTTTGCCATAGTCTTCTTTGTTGTACACACCTTTTGAGAGGGACATACATTAATCGTGAATTTATTAGAATACTCTATGTGCTTCACTTATATCTTTTGAGGTCGGTAGTGCTCTAGTGCTTCACTTATATCTTTTTAGAGCACGACGATGGTTTAATTTTGAATAAATTGATGAACTCTCATGCTTCACTTATATTATTTTGAGAATCTTATAAATACTATGAAAATTTTCTTGGTTATGAATTTAGTCCTAATAGGATGGGTATTCAAGAGGGATATAATAAAAACTTTCATGAATATCATTGAATATATGAGAAGTTTGATTCTTTGCATTTGTTTTGAGATACAAAGATGGTTATATTAGAGTCATGCTAGCGAGTAATTGTGGTTTACTAAGAATATTTGTGTTAAGTTTTGTGATTCCCGAAGCATGCACGTATGGTCTCTCGTTATGCGATGAAGTTGGAGCATGATTTATTTTTGATTTTCTTCCTTATGAGTGGCGGTCGGGGACGAGCGATGGTCCTTTCCTACCAATCTATTCCCCTAGGAGCATGCACATTTGTACTTTGCTTTGAGGGCTAATAAACTTTTGCAATAAGTATGTGAGTTCTGTATGACTAATGTTGAGTCCATAGATTATACGCACTCTGACCCTTCGACCATTGTTAGCCTCTTGGGTATCATGCATTGCCCTTTCTCACCTTGAGATTTGGTAAAAACTTCGTCGGTCCATCCAAACCCCGTGATATGATACACTCTTTCACACGTAAGCCACCTCATATCTTCCTCAAAACCGCCACCATACCTACCTATTACGGCATTTCCATAGCCATTCCGAGATATATTGTGATGCAAATTCCACAGTTCTATTTTATTATGACACATACCATCATTGTCATATTGCTTTGCATGACCATATAGTTGAAATAGTATTTGTGGCTTGGCCACCATTCATATTTTTTATACATGTCACGCTAGATCATTGCACATCCCGGTACACCGCATGAGGCATTCATATAGAGTCATATTTCCGTTCTAGTATCGAGCTGTAATTCTTGATTTGTAAGTAAATAAAAGTGTGATGATCATCACTATTAAAGCATTGTCCCATGTGAGTAAAGGAGGATGGAGACTATGATTCTCCCACAAGTCGGGATGAGAGTCCGAACTAAAAAAGGAGGCAAAAGAGCACGAAATTAAAAAAATGAGAGAAAAAGAGAGAAGGGACAATGCTACTATCCTTTTCCACACTTGTGCTTCAAAATAGCACCATGTTATTTATAACAGAGAGTCTCCTATTTTGTCACTTTCATGTATTACTAGTGGGATTTTTTCATTACAAAACTTGGCTTATATATTCCTATGATGGGATTCCTCAAAGTGCCCTAGGTCTTCGTGAGCAAGCAAGTTGGATGCACACCCACTTAGTTTTGTTTTTGAGCTTTCATACACTTATAGCTTGATACGTCCATTTTGCATCATGTTTTCTCAGTGTTATTTAAGATGTTCTTATCCATAATAATGCTTTTTGGAGTAATTCTAATGCCTTTTCTCTCATAATATGCAAGGTATACACAAAGAGGGAGAATTCCGGCAGCTGGAAATCTGGACCTAAAAAAGCTACGTCAAGCTACCTATTCTGCACAACTCCAAACAAGCTGAAACTTCACGAGGAATTTATATGGAATATTTAAGGAATATTGGAGAAAATAACTACCGAGGGGGCCCACCAGGTGGGCACAACCCACTGGGTGCGTCAGGGAGCCCAGGCGTGCCCTGGTGGGTTGTGCTCACCCATGCCCACCTCTGGTGCCCATCTTATGGTATAAAGGTCATTTTGAAATAAGGAGAATACTTTCGGGATAGAGCGCCGCCGTCTCGTGTCGGAACTTGGGCAGCAGCACTTTTGCCCTCCGGCGGAGCGATTCCGCCGGGTGAACTTCCCTCCTAGAAGGGGCAATCATCGTCATCATCATCATCAACAACTCTCCCATCTTGGGGAGGGCAATCTCCATCAACATCTTCAACAGCACCATCTCATCTCAAACCCTAGTTCATCTCTTATGTTCAATCTTGTTACCGGAACTATAGATTGGTGCTTGTGGGTGACTACTAGTGTTGATTACATCTTGTAGTTGATTACTATATGGTTTATTTGGTGGAAGATTATTTGTTCAGATCCATTATGCTATTTAATACTCTTCTGATCTTGAGCATGATTATCATTTATGAGTAGTTACTTTTGTTCTTGAGGTCACGGGAGAAATCATGTTGCAAAGTAATCATGTGAACTTGATATGTGTTTGATATTTTGATAGTATGTATGTTGTGATTCCCTTAGTGGTGTCATGTGAACATCGACTACATGACACTTCACCATATTTGGGCCTAAGGGAATGCATTGTGGAGTTCTATCTCCGTCTGGAAATACTTGTAACCAAAATGAATAAAAAGAGGTGTATCTAGATGTATTTTAGTTATAGATACATTCCTTCTTGTCCACTTTGATGACAAGTATTTTCGGACGGAGGGAGTAGCAATTAGATGATGGGTTGCGAGAGTGACAGAAGCTTAAACCCCAGTTTATGCACTATTCTGTAAGGGACCGATTGGATCGAAAAGTTTAACGCTATGGTTAGAATTTATTCTTAATACTCTTCTCGTAGTTGCGGATGCTTGCAGGAGGGTTAATCATAAGTAGGAGGTTTTTCAAGTAAGAACATCACCTAAGCACCGGTCCACCCACATATCAAATTATCAAAGTACCAAACACGAATTAAACCAACATGATGAAAGTGACTAGATGAAATTCTCGTGTACCCTCAAGAACGCTTTGCTTATCATAAGAGACCATTTTGGCCTGTCCTTTGCCTCAAAAGGATTGGGCTATCTTGCTGCACTTTTGTTACGACTATCGTTACTTACTCGTTACAAATTATCTTGCTATCAAACTGCTCTGCTACTTACAATTTCAGCACTTGCAGACATTACCTTGCTGAAAACCACTTGTTATTTCCTTCTGCTCCTCGTTGGGTTCGACACTCTTACTTATCGCAAAGAGCTACAGCTGATCCCCTATACTTGTGGGTCATCAAGGCTATTTTCTGGTGCCGTTGCCGGGGAGTGAAGCGCCTTTGGAAAGGAAACATTTATATAGTGTGCTGAAATTTATTGTCACTTGATACTATGGAAATTAATCCTTTGAGGGGTTTGTTGGGGGTATCTTCACCTCGACCGGATCAACAATTAGCTACCCCTCAACCTACTGCACCTACTACAAATATTGAATATGGAATTCCTTCAGGTATGATAGAGCAACTGCTAGCTAATCCTTATGCAGGAGATGGAACCGAACATCCTGATATGCACTTGATATATGTAGAACAAATTTGTGAATTGTTTAAGCATGCAGGCTTACCCAGGGATGAAGTTATGAAAAAAAATTTTCCCCTTTATCTTTGAAGGGAAAATCATTGGCATGGTATAGGCTATGCGATGATATTGGATCTTGGAATTGGAATCGATTGAAATTGGAGTTCCACCAAAAAAAATTATCCTATGCATCTAGTTCATCGTGATCGGAATTATATATATAATTTTTAGCCTCGTGAAGGAGAAAGTATCATTCTAGCTTGGTGGATGCTTAAGTCAATGATATATTCATGCCCCAATCATGAGCTCTCAATAGAAATTATTATTCAGAATTTTTATGCTCGGCTTTCTCGTAATGATCAAACCATGCTTGATACTTGTTCTGCTGGTTCTTTTATGAAGAAGACTATTGAATTCCAGTGGGTTCTTTTGGAAATAATTAAACGCAACTCTAAAGATTGGGAACTCGATGAAGGTAAAGAGTAAGGTATTAAACTTAAGTATGATTGTGTTAAATCTTTTATTGATACCGATGCTTTTCAAAGGTTTAGCACTAAATATGGGCTTGACTCTGAGATAGTAGCATCCTTTTGTGAATCATTTGCTACTCATGTTGATCTCCCTAAGGAGAAGTGGTTTAAATATCACCCACCTATTAGAGAAGAAATTAAAGAACCAATACCAGTTAAAGAAGAAACTATAGTTTACAATGTTGATCCAGTTGTTCCTTTTGCTTATATTGAGAAACCACCTTTCCCTATTAGGATAAAGGAACATGCTAAAGTTTCAATTGTGGTTAACAAAAGCTATATTGGAACACCTTAACCTGATGAACAAATTAAAGTAGAACCTAGTATTGCTATGGTGAAAGATCTCTTGGAAGAAGATATGGATGGGCATGTTACTTACTTCTGTGAAGAAGCTGCTAGAATTGCCAAACCTGATAAAAAGGATAAACATAGACCTGTTGTTGGCATGCCCATTATCTCAGTTAAAATAGGAGATCACTGTTATCATGGTTTATGTGACATAGGTGCTAGTGAGTGCTATTCCTTACACCTTATATCAACAAATTATGAATGATATAGCACCGGCAGAAATAGAAGACATTGATGTTACTATTAAACTTGCTAATAGAGACACTATATCACCAATTGGGATTGTTAGAGATGTTGAAGTCTTGTGTGGGAAGATAAAATATCCTACTGATTTTCCTGTTCTTGGTTCCCCACAAGATGACTTCTGTCCCATTATCTTTGGTCGGCCTTTCTTGAATACTGTTAATGCTAAAATAGACTGTGAGAAACAAACTGTCGGTGTTAGTTTTGGTGATGAGTCTCATGAGTTCAATTTTTCCAAGTTTAGTAGAAAGCTTCATGAAAAAGAATTGCCTAGTAAAGATGAATTAATTGGTCTTGCTTCTATTGTTGTACCACCTACTGATCCTTTAGAACAGTATTTGCTAGATCATGAAAATGATTTTCATATGCATGAAAGAAATGAAATAGATAAGATTTTCTTTGAACAACGTCCTCTGCTTAAACACAATTTGCCTATTGAAACTCTAGGAGGTCCTCCAACAACTAAAGGTGATCCTGTGTTTGAATTAAAACAATTGCCAAACACTTTGAAATATGCTTATCTTGATGAAAAGAAGATATATCCTGTTATTATCAGTGCTAACCTTTCAGAACATGAAGAAGAAAGATTATTGAAAGTTCTAAGGAAGCACCAAGCTGCTATTGGATATACTCGTGATGATTTAAAGGGAATTAGTCCCACTCTATGTCAGCAGAAAATTAATATGGAACCTGATGCTAAACCCGTTATTGATCATCAACGTCAGTTAAACCCGAAGATGATAGAAGTGGTAAGAACGGAAATATTAAAACTTCTCGAAGCAGGTATAATCTATCTTATAGCTGATAGTAGATGGGTAATGTAACACCCCGGATGTACTTTCCATAATTGTAACACCAACTCTTGCCATTTCTGGCTATGTGATATGTTATTTCCTTCGTGGTTGGTTTTTTTCTTTTGTTTTGCATTTTGTTCATGTCATGCATCTTATCTCATAGCATCATGCGCATTGCATCTGCATGTTTTCATAAAGCTTGCACCCGTTCGTAGTTGCCGCGTCCCCCCCCCCCCTTGCTTTCGTTGACCGTTCCGAGGCCATTCGGGTTTTCCCTTCCCTCTTGACCGTGACCACCTAACCTCTCTTGCCAGCTCGCATCACCCTCGTGTGCGTGTCCGAAACTTACCCGAACCCGAACCGGTCTGTCGTTACCGATGGATCCGGATCATCCCCAATCATCTCTAAAACATCTCCATTTTCTTATTTAGACTCCCTATCTATTTTTTCCCGGGCCGTTCAATTTCGATCGGAAGGACCGGATAACCCCTAACCTAATCCACGTGATGTATATATAATCATCCAATCCTAGATCCTAGGCGCCTTGTCCCATCCTTTCATTCCCTCCGCCGCCACCCGACAAAATCCCTTCGCTCTCGGGATCCTCCCAGATCCACCTCTCCGCCCGACCACCTCCCTCGTTTTCAGCACCAAGCCAACCACTTTCTCCTCTCGATACATGGTCGTCCCCTCACAGCCTCCTCACTGGAGCCTTTGCCCCGTCGAGCACCAGCAGATGAGCCCCGTCGTGCCCTCTCCTTCCCCCGGTTTCCTCCTCTCTGTATCTCATCTCTCTCTCATGTTCTCTCTGTACCAAGATCCAGCCGCCGCCCCACCTGGCAGGACCTCGCCGTCCCGGGCTCAAGCTGTCCTTGTGCCCCAAGCCATGGCGTCCGGGGCCTCCCGTGCCTCGCCTCATCGGAGCCCTTTCAGCCCAGACGCTCCCAAGGCCGAGCGCCCGAGCCCAGGGTCTCCAGGACCTTGCCGTTCTTGCCTCCTCCTCTACACCGGCGAGCGCGACTCCGGCAGCCATGGGTTCAGCGCCATGCCCCGCCTCCTTCCCTCCTTCCTCTCTCAGATTTCTGAATTCTCCTCACATGGCCTTGCAGCTCCCGCCACGCCTGCCTGTTCTTCGCCGTCTCCGCCAGATCCGGCGAGGCACCGCGTCCCCGCCGGCGGATCGGGTCGCCTTCGCCCCGCCCTCGCCTTGCCGGAGAGGCTCCGCATTTGCCAAGTCCCAGCGTTGCCAGCCGCTACATCGCCTCTGCATCGAGCGCCGCTCGACCCCGCGTTGACCCGTCGCCGCGCCAAGTTCCACGACCGCACACGCCTGGGCCGGCCTCGCCTCGGCCCAGCTGGATCTGCCTGCCCCAAGCCTCTCCACCGACTCGGCCTCAGCCCAGGGTGAGCCTCCAAAGTTTCTGTAGCTCCAGTTTCGGCCTGCTTCTGTTTTTTTCCAGATCTGTGAATTTAGGATTTTCCAGGAGATTATAGATTTGCAGAAAACCCCTAAGCATCATGCATATAATAACTCATGAACCGTGCATCAGATTAAAATGATTTAAACATGTAAAGTGCTTAGAATTTTGTGTAGATTAATAATATGCCACTTTCATCCATGTTTAAAATGTTTAAAATGGTGTTTGTTTAAATTTGCTCAAATGTCGTGTTAAAATGATCTATTTCATAACGAAATAACCATAGCTCGGTTTTAAATAAAGTTATATGTAAATGGGGGTGAAAAATGCATAGACTAACTTGGCGCACTTTGTTTTACTGCTTAACAACAATAAAATGTGATTTAGGGCAGAACAGTACCAAATTTGAAATATGCACATGAGGATTTTCCGGAATTGTTGTTTCTTATTTACGGCCTCATTTAAATCTGCCTAAATAGTTAGTTTACTTATGATTCACCCCTTGCCTTGTTTAATAACATTTAATATTGTTGAGTACCTAAACGAGAGCGAACTAAATAACTCGAATGTGGTGTTTCGTCAATATGCAACCCGTTGCATATTGAGTTCCATTTAACTTGTAGTATTGTTTGTTGCACTTTGCCATGCCATGCTCTTAAAACCGGACATGCATCATACTTGTTTGTGCATCATGCCATGTTTATGCTTGTGCATTTACCATGTTGTTTGTTTCTTTCCGATGTTGCTTCTTAGTTCCGGTAATGTTGCGATTGTGAGGATTCGCTCGACTACTCCCTGCTCGTTCTTCTTCATGGACTCGTTCTTCTTCCTAGCGGGATTTCAGGCAAGATGACCGTCACCTTGGATCTCATTACTATCATTGCTATGCTAGTTGCTTCGTTCTTTCGCTATGCCGCGTTACCTATCATTTGCTGCTCAAGCCTCCCAAATTGCCATGAACCTCTAACCTTTGTCACCCTTCCTAGCAAACCGTTTTTTGGCTATGTTACCGCTTTTGCTCAACCCCTCTTATAGCGTTGCTAGTTGCAGGTGAAGATGAAGATTGCTCCATGTTGGATTATGTTTATGTTGGGATATCACAATATCTCCTATATTATTAATGCATCTATATACTTGGTAAAGGGTGGAAGGCTCGGCCTTATGCCTGGTGTTTTGTTCCACTTGCCGCCTAGTTTCCGTCATATCGGTATTATGTTCCCAGATTTTGCGTCCCTAACGCGGTTGGGTGATTTATGGGACCCCTTGACAGTTCGCTTTGAATAAAACTCCTCCAAAGAAGGCCCAACCTTGGTTTTACCATTTGCCTCACCACCACCTATACCCTTTCCCTTGGGTCGGCCAACCCGAGGGTCATCTTTATTTTAGCCCCCCCCCCTCGGGGCCAGTGCTTCTCTAAGTGCTGGTTCGAACCGGGCAGACTGCAGGGCCACCTCGGGGCAACTCGAGGGCTGGTTTTACTCATAGGCTGACCTATCCGGTGTTGCCCTGAGAATGAGATATATGCAGCTCCTATCGGGATTGTCGGCGCATCGGGCGGCCTTGCTGGTCTTGTCTGACCATTGTCGAAATGTCTTGTAAACCGGGATTCCGAGACTGATCGGGTCTTCCCGGGGAGAAGGAATATCCTTCGTTGATCGCGAGAGCTTATCATGGGCTAAGTTGGGACACCCCTTCAGGGTATAAACTTTCGAGAGCCGTGCCCGCGGTTATGTGGCAGATGGGAATTTGTTAATGTCCGGTTGTAGATAACTTGACACCAGATCCGACCTAAAACGCATCAACCGTGTGTGTAGCCGTGATGGTCTCTTTTTGGCGGAGTCCGGGAAGTGAACACGGTTTTTGGTTATGTTTGACGTAAGTAGGAGTTCAGGATCACCTCTTGATCATTACTAGTTGACGACCGTTCCTTTTGCTTCTCTTCTCGCTCTTATTTGCATATGTTAGCCACCATATCATGCTTAGTCGCTGCTGCAACCTCACCACTTTACCCCCTCCTTACCCATTAAGCTTTGCTAGTCTTGATACCCATGGTAATGGGATTGCTGAGTCCTCGTGGCTCACAGTTTACTACACCAACAGTTGCAGGTACAAGTTTTGCGATGATCATGACGTGAGAGCGATGTTTATCTGTGTTGGAGTTCTTCTTCTACTTCTTCTTCGATTGAGGGATAGGTTCTTGGTCGGCAGCCTGGGCTAGCAGGGTGGATATTGTTTGAGTTTCTGTTTTTGTTTCATCCGTAGTCGGATGTTGATCTTATGTATGAAGTATTGTTGTATCCATGTGCCATTGTATATCTTGGCTGTATCCCCACTATTATGTAATGTTGATGTGATGATATCCACCTCGCAAAAGCGTCTTCAAGATGCGCTTCTATCCTTGGTGGGACCTTCGAGTTCCTTTTGGATAGGGCCGCATCTTGGGCGTGACAGGTAAGTCTTGTTTATTGTGTCCCTAAGAAAGGAGGTATAACTGTTGTTCCTAATGATAAGAATGAACTCATTCCACAAAGAATTGTTACAGGTTATAGAATGGTAATTGATTTTAGAAAACTAAACAAAGCAACTAGAAAAGATCATTACCCTTTGCCTTTTATTGATCAAATGCTAGAAAGATTATCTAAGCACACACATTTTTTGCTTCCTTGATGGATATTCTGGTTTGTCACAAATACCTGTTTCTCAACCTGATCAAGAAAATACCACTTTTACTTGTCCCTTTGGAACCTATGCTTATAGACGTATGCCTTTTGGTTTATGTAATGCACCTGCTACCTTAAAAAGATGTATGACTGCTATATTCTCTGACTTTTGTGAGAATATTGTTGAGGTTTTCATGGATGATTTCTCTGTTTATGGGAAGTCTTTTGATGATTGTTTAAGCAATCTTGATCGAGTTTTGCAGAGATGTGAACAAAAAAATCTTGTCTTGAATTGGGAGAAGTTCCACTTTATGGTTAATGAAGGCATTGTCTTGGGTCATAAATTTTTTGAAAGAGGTATTGAAGTGGACCAAGCCAAGGTTGATGCAATTGAGTAAATGTCATGTCCTAAATTTCTTAGGTCATGTTGGTTTCCATAGGAGATTTATCAAAGATTTTTCTAAAATTTCTAGGCCTCTTACGAGTCTTTTGCAAAAGGATATTCCTTTTGTTTCTTATGATGATTGTTTTGAAGCCTTTGAAACACTCAAGAAAGCCTTAATTTCTGCACCTATTGTTCAACCACCTGATTGGAACTTACCTTTTGAAATTATGTGTGATGCTAGTAATTATGCTGTTGGTGATGTTCTAGGACAAAGAGTTGATAAGAAACTAAATGTTATTCATTATGCTAGTAAGACTATACACAGTGCTCAACGAAACTAAGCTACTACTGAAAAAGAATTCTTAGAAGTGGCGTGTGCTTGTGATAAATTTAGACCTTATATTGTTGATTCCAAAGTAACTGTTCACACAGACCATGCTGCTATTAAATATCTTATGGAAAAGAAAGATGCTAAACCTAGACTTATTCGATGGGTTCTCTTGTTACAAGAATTTGATTTACACATCATTGATAGAAAAGGAGCCGAAAACCCCGTAGCTGATAACTTTCCTAGTCTTGAAAATGTGCCTGAAGACCCACTACCTATTGATGATAGTTTTCCTGATGAGCAGTTAGCTACAATAAATATTGCTCATAGTACTCCTTGGTATGATGATTATGTTAATTACATTGTTGCTAAATATTTACCACCTAGCTTTACATACCAACAAAAGAAAAAAATCTTCTATGATTTAAGACATTACTTTTGGGATGATCCACATCTCTATAAAGAAGGAGTAGATGGTATTATTAGACGTTGTGTACCGGAGCATGAACGAGGACAAATCCTACGAAAATATCACTCTGAAGCTTATGGAGGGCATCATGCTGGAGATAGAACTGCTCACAAGGTATTGCAATCTGGATTTTATTTGCCTACTCTCTTCAAGGATGCCCGTAAGTTCATCTTAGCTTGTGATGAATGTCAAAGAATAGGTAATATCGGTAAGCGTCAAGAAATGCCTATGAATTATTCACTTGTTGTTGAACCATTTGATGTTTGGGGATTTGATTACATGGGACCTTTTCCTTCCTCTAATGGGTATAGACATATTTTGCTTGCTGTTGATTATGTTACTAAATGGGTAGAAGCTATTCCAACCAGTAGTGCTGATCACAACACCTCTATTAAAATGCTTAAGGAAGTTATTTTCCCAAGGTTTGGAGTCCCTAGATATTTAATGACTGATGGTGGTTCACACTTTATTCATGGTGCTTTCCGTAAAATTCTTGCCAAGTATGATGTTAACCATAGAATTGCATCACCTTATCATCATCAGTCTAGTGGTCAAGTTGAATTTAGCAATAGAGAAATAAAATTAATTTTGCAAAAGAGTGTCAATAGGTCCGGAAGAATTGGTCGATGATGCACTTTGGGCTTATAGAACAACATACAAAAATCCTATGGGTATGTCTCCTTATAAAATGGTTTATGGAAAAGCTTGTCATTTGCCTCTTGAGTTAGAACATAAAGCATATTGGGCAATCAAAGAACTCAATTATGATTTCAAATTTGCTGGTGAAAAGAGGTTATGTGATATTAGCTCATTAGATGAATGGAGAACCCAAGCTTATGGAAATGCAAAACTATTCAAAGAAAAAGTTAAAAGATGGCATGACAAAAGAATTCAAAAGCATGAGTTTAAAGTCCGAGAATATGTTCTTTTGTACAACAACTCTCGTTTTAGATTCTTTGCAGGAAATCTCTTCTCAAAATGGGAAGTCCCCTATGTTATCCAGGAGGCTTAACGGTCTCGAGCCATCAAAATAAATAATTTCGAAGGTACTAACCCGAAGGTTGTCAATGGGCAACGAATAAAGCATTATATCTCAGGTACGCCCATTAATGTGGAAAGTAATATTATTCAAACTTTGACACTGGAAGAACACTTAAAAGAGTCATACTGGAACACTCCAGAATCATGAAAAAAGGAGGTACGTGATACGGTAAGTAAACGGACTCCAAAAAATCCGCAAAAATATTTTTTATCAGTTTTGGAATATTTAGAAAATTAGGAAATAAAGAAACTTCCAGGAAGCGTACCCTGGTGGGCACAAGACACCAGGGCGCGCCAGGCTTGCCTGGCACGCCCAGGTGGGTTGTGCCCACCTGGGACGCCTTCCAGACTCTGTTTTTCTACAGCTTGCTTGTCCTCCAAGATAAAAATCCTATATATACTTCCCGAACCTGTTAACCACCGTATAGCGGAGAAATCCTCTTCTTTCTTTTCTTTGCTATTTTCTGACAGATTTAGCTGGACCAACATCATGTCTTCCTCACCTTTTAATAATGGAGAAGAATACACAAGGGTGGTTCAGGAGGATTTAAGGAGAGATGAAGTTGGAGAGGCTGCTATGGAGGAAGAGGAGGGAAATTCCTTTTGGGGTTCACTCTCCGGCCTCCGAGAGAGGCACACTAGCGGGCATCTCTACTCACCTCAATCCTCATCAAGTCATGGAATCTTCAAACACTCCAGCAAGCCTAGAAGTGCAAGAAGAACTCCCTCCGAGGAGGCCTTTACATAGGTTACATAGTAACAATTTTCGCAACTTGATTCACAATTATGGGTTCGAGAATACTCCTCGTAGGCACATACCGTCCAATTGGGACATATTTCGGCCAAGAGAAAACGACGCTGGCACAAAGCCATGGGGCCCGGAGAATAAACACATAATGGCTGAGGTGAAGAAAAACAATGAATTAATTCATCAAGCCCTTCGGGAGATTCAAGGTTTGAAGGATCTACTCATGGTTATATTGGAGAATACTACTTCATCACCAACATCATCTTCTTCACCACCCAAAGGGAATTGAGTATCGGGTATGGGCACTCCCCTTGGCTCCCGCCAAGCTTGGGGGAGGTGCCCCAGTAACGTATCATCCCACTATCTTTTTACTTTTACTTATTCTAGTTCGATCTTTTGCTTTAGATAAATAAAAGTTTAGTTCGATCCTTTCTTCTTTAAGAGTTTGCTTAGTGATCTATCCTTGTAACCGTGTGCAAGTTATATAATAAAGTTTAGTTTGAGTTTTTGCTTTTTTACTTTCATGTTGCAAATAAAATAAAAGAAATAAGAAAGAAAAAGAGAACCGAAATAAATCAAGAAAATCATATACTAATCTTATGGTAGGTGATGCCACCACATAAGGAAAAGTATAGGTAGGAAATTCTATTAGAGATTGACAAACATAGCATTAGTCAATATTGCAACTTATGAATGAATTAATAAGGGAAGAGAAGATTCACATATAAATATACTATCCTAGAAATCTTTTGTGATTGTGAGCCCTCATCAAAATATTATATGTCAAAATTGTCGACGTTGGACAAGGAAGACAACTTAATGGTTTATGTTTGTTTATATTCACATAGAAGTCATGTTGTCATGGATCCTTCAACATGTGGTGCTTTCCCCCTATCTTTGCTAGCCAAAAATTCCACACTAAGTAGATATACTACTTGTGCATCCAAAAACCCTTAGACCAAAATCTTAATTTCAAGTGTCCACCATACCTACCTAGGAACTGAGCAAGATCCCTCAAGTAAGTTGTCATCGGTGAAAAAAGGCAATGCAAATTGCTTCTAAATGTGTGAGATCATTTAGTGTAAGATAACATTGAGCGTTGTACGAACTTGTGATGGTGAAGAATAAAAGTGACAAACTGCATAATGAAGGTCGCTATCACAAGGGCAATGCAACATGACGTTCTTTTGCACTAAGGGGTTGAGCATACAAACAAATAAGCGCATGGCAACTTCTGCTCCCCTCTACAAAGGGCCTATCTTTTACTTTTATGAATTTACTTTTTTGGAAAGAGTCAAAGTTTTCCTTCTATTCCTTTTTATTTTTCTCCTTTGGCAAGCATCATGTGGTGAGGAAAGATCTAGGCACATATGTCCAGTTAGATATAGATAGCATGAGTTATTATTATTGACATCACCCTTGAGGTGAATACGCTGGGAGGCAAAACTATAAGCCCCTATCTTTCTATGTGTTCGGTTGAAACGTTTTGCTCATGTGTACACGGTGAGTGTTAGCAATCATAGAAGACTATATGATGGGTGAGTATGTGGACTTGCCTAAAGGCTCCGATACGAGACCCTTCCTGAAAAGATGATGAATTGTAGTTGCAAAGTTGACTGAGAACATAGTTTATTGGTTTTTAATAGAGTTTTTGTTTTATACTTGATTGTGCGATGAACTATTACTTATTCATGAGAAGTATATGATAAAAGTTCTATGATAAAAAGAGGGAGAATTCTGGCAGCTGGAAATTTGGACCTAGAAAAGCTACGTCAGGCTACCTATTCTGCACAACTTCAAACAAGCTGAAACTTCACGAGGAATTTTTATGGAATATTTAAGGAATATTGGAGCAAATAACTACCAGAGGGCGCCCACCAGGTGGGACAACCCACCTGGGCGCGCCAGGGAGCCCAGGCGCGCCCTGGTGGGTTGTGCTCACCCAGGCCCACCTCCGTTGCCCATCTTCTGGTATAAAGGTCATTTTGACCTAGAAAAAATAAGGAGAAGAGTTTCGGGACGAAGCGCCGCCTTCTCGAGGCGGAACTTGGGAGAAGCACTTTTGCCCTCCGGCGGAGCGATTCCGCCATGGGAACTTCCCTCCCGGAGGAGGAAATCATCGTCATCATCATCAACAACAACTCTCCCATCTGGGGGAGGGCAATCTCCATCAACATCTTCAACATCACCATCTCATCTCAAACCCTTGTTCTTCTCTTGTGTTCAATGTTGTTACCGGAACTATAGATTGGTGCTTGTGGGTGACTAGTAGTGTTGATTACATCTTGTAGTTGATTACTATATGGTTTATTTGGTGAAAGATTATATGTTCAGATCCATTATGCTATTTAATACCCCTCTGATCTTTTTTTAGGAAAGGACAGTAGGAAAGGCTCCTATTGTGTTTACATAAATATATGAATGGGGGGATGTTACAATGTTTTACATTTTTACAAGTAAGTCCCACCCAGGCCAGACAAGTTTGGGTTAGGTAGGGGAGGAAGAGGGGCTACTACTAGTGTAACTCAGAAAGAAAAGAAGAAATGAAGGCAGGGTGAACACCCTTTGTCCTATGTTGGAGGAGGCCGAAATCGTCCTTAAATCTTTTTAGCCAACCATCGATGGTTGGAGCAATCCTCCTGAAATGTTTATTGTTCCTTTCCTTCCGCAAACTCCAAGCAGCCACCAATAAGATGTCAAAGAAGAGCGGGCGCCCCTAGGAATTTTTAGCTTGTTGAAGAAGTTGGAGGCGGTAGGTGAAGGAGGGACAATTAATTCCAAGTTTTTGCCAGCAGGATCGAATGAAAGGGCAAGTGAAAATCATATGATCCACCGTCTCCTTATCATGGGTGCCACAGAGCAAACAACTGTGGTCATCTCCTATATCATAGTGACGGCACTTGAGCATGTCACGTGTGTTTAGTATATCATTCATGAGAAGCCAGCCAAAAACCTTTATCCTCATGATGCAGCGAGAGCGCCAGAGAAGAGAGAAAGCTGGATGGGCGTTCGCGTCTCGAAAGTAGAACCTGTAGTAGTCGGCTGGTTGATAAATGGTTTTGCCCCAGGTATAGTACCAGACGTCGGTGTCAGACATGGACGGATGCATTTGCGAGGAGAGCCACTGGATGTCTCGCACCTCGTCCAAGGCTTGTGGGGAGAGCGGCAGGTGAAAGGCCTCCAACAGTGCCGTGCTCTCCAAGAAATCCTTGATGGTCCCATCTTCATGCATGGCAAAGGAAAATGCACGGGGATGCGAGCTTTCCAATACGTCTCCAGCCAAAGATCTTCCAAACTAGAGCAGTTGTGCCCGAAACCACTCGAACCTGTGTGATGCCTCGGAAGACAGGGGTGAGCTTCAGGATGTCACGCCACCAAAATGAGCCAACATGATTCGTGGCATGAGGAACTTTGTCCGCATAATAAGTGTCCCAAATAAGGTGCACCCACTGGACGTCGAGCTTGTTGTAAAACTTGTGTAGGAATTTCATGGGCAAAGCATCATTTTACAACTATATATTGATAACACCCAAGCCACCATGCTTTTTGGGTTTGCAAACTGTAAGTGCATCTACTGCCACCCCTAGTTAGTTTTGGAGTATTGACGACAAATATGGTTGAGGGACTAATGCGTTTGTGAGAATTGCAGGATAACGCAGGTAGTGTCCCTCATTGATTCGGTTTACCTACCGGAGTCGACCCCTAAAAATGTATGAAGACATTGAAGACAATGGTGGTATGTGAAGATATTCACATTGAGGACTATGACATTAGAAGACATTGAGTGAAGACTATGGAGCGCCAAGATCGTGGTCGTTTCGTTGTTTCCTTTTCTTCTTTGTTGAGTCATAGGAACCACCGTACTGTTAAGTGGGGTCCAAGTGAACAAAGTCAGAATGACTAAAGTGATGCTCAACCCAAATCCTATGTCTTCGAGCAAAGACAATGAGAGCAAAACTTATCCAGAGCTGGATGAGTCAGCTTTGCTTGTAGCCCAAGTAAAGTTGCCGTGAGTGTTTGAAATCGACCGTTGGAACACGTGTCGGTTCCTTAGTGACCCAGGTCATTTCGGACATAACAGGTCGGGTTGCCTAGTGGCTATAAATAGCCCACCCCTACACCATAAATTGGTGGCTGCTCAGAGTTAGTGCACGACTTTTGTCGCTTGAGAGCAACCCACCTCAAAGCCTTTGAGAGAGAAATCCTTGCGAGGACAAAGCCCAAACACCCAGAGCCAAAGAGTGTTAGGCATCATCAAGTCTTTCTGCAGGTGACACGAAGACTTATTACACTTGAGGACTATGAATCCTCCAAATGGTTAGGCGTCAAGCGCTCGAGCATCCAAGAGTCATTGTGGATTGCCGGTGAACGCCGTCAGAAGGTTCGAAGTCTACCTTGAAGACATACCAGAGTGATTGGGCGAGGACTGTGTGTCCTTAGCTCAAGGGGAATAAGGTGAAGACGCGGTCTCGAAGTTGAATCTTAGCCTCCCTAACTAGATGTACAGCTTGTCACAAAGAATCGAACTGGTCCAACAAATCCTGTGTCTTCAACAAGTGACTGGTTCTATCCCTTCCCTCCTTTACCTCGAGTTTGTCTTCGTGAAGTCATTGCTTATATGCCTTATCTGTTTGACTTCATTGCTTGACTACTATTGTTGTTTGGCTTCATACTATCTTCCATCCTGATCCTACTACCTTGCTGCTATTAGTCTTTGTATGTTCACATTATTGCATACTTGACTATGGCTTGCTTGTTGTAGTTTATCTTCCGCTGCATATCAATTAGGTCATTTCTGTTGTTTGTCTTCGAAACATCCGTGTTTTGAAGACTTTCATAAAAATCGCCTATTCACCCCCCCTCTAGTCGATAACTAGCACTTTCACAAACCATGTCCCAGGCGGCAAGGGAGTGGCATTTGTCCCCCTGCTCCGTCTTTTTGGTCCAGAGGCATCTTCTTCTAATTTTGTCGAGCATCTCAATCAGCTTGGGTGAGAACTTGAGCGTGCACATGGCATGAATGAGGAGGGATGTGACGGTACCATTAAGCCAAGAAAGTTTAGCACCGTAGGACATCATTGCAATCATAGAGGTGAGGCGGCGTTCAGCACTGCACACCAGTGGCATGAGGTCTAGGACAGTCGGTTTGGTTGTGCCAAGAGGGAGCCCAAGATAGGTAAATGACATCGAGCCAATCGAGCACCCAAAGAAGCTCGCATAACGCCAGGCAGTTTAATCCGGCTGTGTTGATTGGGATGAGCGTGGATTTATGGAAATTGATCCGGAGGCCGATGGAGGACGCATAGTCCACAAGGATTTCTTTGATGACCGCAGCTTGTTGAGGCCATGCAGGCATAGCCAGGATCGTGTCGTCGGCATATTGGATTACGGGATAGTCCATTTGGCCAACGCAAGGGAAGGGCAGCTGAATTTTCCCCTGCCTAAACGCGTCGTTGATAGCTGCTTGGAGGAGGTCAGCTGCAACCACGAAGATCAAGGGGGACAACGGGTCGCCCTACCTTACACCAGTGCAGTAATGGAATTGATGGTCGGGTACACCATTTTATAAAACCGACGATCTCCCGGTTGAGAAGATGCATTTGATCCAAGAAAACCACTTGTCATTGAAGCCCAAATGTTTCAAAATGTTCAACATAGGAGCGTGTTCAATTGTATCGAAGGCTTTGGTGAAATCAAGTTTCAGCAAGATGATTTCCTTTTTAGAGGCATGTCATTGATGAATATATTGGAAGGCCCAAGCAAGGCAATCCTATATCGTTCTCCCCTTTATAAAACCATACTGGTTCTTGTGTATGATCTTTAGAATGACTCATTGCAGGCAGTTGGCAAGCAGCTTAGTGATCATCTTAAGACAACAGTTGAGGAGTGTGATCGGGCGGTAGTCATTGACAGTTTCAAGCGAATTGGACTTTGGGATTAAGGTTATTAGGCCATCCTTTATGCTACTGAGATCCAAATCCCCTTGATGGAAAGCCTCACAAAGATTGTAAAAGTCTTGCTTGATAATAGGCCAACATGCTTTGAGAAAAGCTCCACTAAAACCATCAGGGCCGGGTGCTCGATCAGCTGGCATTTCTTTAATCACCGCATCAATCTCAACGTGGGTAAATGGTTCAGTTAGTTGGTCTAGATCATCGTGGCGCTGCAGAATGCTAGGGAGGTTGAATTTCATTTTTGCTGGTCTCGAGACCCAGGCGGTCAGTGTAAGTTTGGAATAGGAGCACCTCTTTTCCTGCGTGAGTGTCAATGAGGGAGCTATTTTCTTTTCTGAAGCTTGCGATGTTGTTACGATGGTACCTTTCAGTAGCAACAGCCTGAATTTTTTTGGTATTCTCATCTCCGAACTTGATTCACCTAATGGTGCAGCGTTTCTTCCAGTACTGGTTTTGATATTTAAGTATCCGCAGTAAATGTTTCTTGATGATATTCCGAAAGTTCGTCTCTGGTTTTTTTTGATTTCTGCTATTTTCTAGTTCATCAAGATGGGCAAGGGTCTCGTTGTAGTTAGCAATGGCTATTGAAAGTCATGAAAGGTTTTTGCCCCAAAGTTTTAGGGCGTGGCGAAGGGCTTTGAATTTACGACAAAGAATGGTCACATCATTGTGGGCTCTAACTGGTCTGCTCCAAACCTCTTGGACGAGATTCATGAAGCCATGGTGTAAAATCCAAAATGGCTCAAAACGGAAAACCTTTCTGCGAGGAATGCAACTTTGGATGGAAATAATGCAGGGCACGTGATCAGAGACAGGCTTACCAAGAGGCTTGACCAGGGTGTTGGGATAAACATTAGTCCAATGCAGCGAAGTGAAGAACCAATCTAGCTGTTCAAGGAGCGGATCTTGTTGCATATTGCTCCATGTATATGATCGACCTTTTATAGGTAATTCAATAAGGCTCTTCTTACGGATAATGTCATTGAAAGTACACATGTCGTTTGGACATCCCCTGGCTTGTTTCGGTTGTCAGGCGCACGAATGTAATTAAAATCGCCAACTAGAAGCCAATCTTGCGTGCTAGGTATATCCAGATTATAGAGCCAGTTGGTAATCGTAATACAAGCGTCACCCGAATAAGGACCATATACATTAACTAGCGTCCAAGAATGAGAGGAAAATGTGCTAGTAAAGTTAACGACCAGTGCAAAATCAGACGAAAACACCACATCACCAGTAAACACAGAGCTTTTCCATATAGTAATTAGGCCTCCCGAAGCTACTTGAGATGGAACATAAGCAAACTGATCAAATTGTCTAGGGAAACAAGATTTAATAAAGGATAACTCAAAAGAGGATTTCTTTGTCTCTTGAATGCAAACGACCGAGCAACCACTAGTTCGTATGGCGTTATTATGAGTTAACTGCTTATCATTAAAGTTGATGCCATGGATGTTCAAACATAGAACCTCCCAACTACGCGAAAGGGGCATGATATGCAAGCAAGCTAGGCCCTGGAAGTGCCATCCTCACCAGGCAGATCATCCGTATTCATGGTACCTAAGCGAGAGGCCGAAGCAGTAGTTTGTGCAGGAGCCGCATTGAGGAGTTCTTCAGAAAGTTCAACAGCAGGGACAACACATCTGTTTATACCAATCTCCTGAAGGACATGGACATGTGTGGGAGGAACTTCCTCAGAAGGCATCTCGTGGGCAGAGTAGGAGGAGCCAATCGATGGAACCAGCCGAGGTTTAACCCTAGAAGTGGTAGGGCGGGTGTCAATCACTTGGTTGACCTTGAAGCCATTGTACTTGTTGGATCGATTGCTCCAATGAACTTCAGCAGTGGAAATGGGTGCCCGTGCACGGGCCCGACGTCCACGAGTCACAACAAGGCCGGCATGTTCAGTGATGGAGTTAACAGCAGCAAGGCCGGCAGGCTCGGCAATGGAGTTAACAGCAGCAAGGCTAAACACGTCTTGGTTGATCCTGGGGTTGGAGCTACCTGAATGGGGCGGGATGTTGCGTGCATCATCCAGAGGCAGAGTTTCAGACAGAGGAACATCTTCAACTTGAGCAATGCCAGGGGTTGTTGGCGGAAGAAACTGTGCAGACTACGGAGAACTTTCTGTAATTTCTTCCAGAACCATAGAGGAAGCTGGAGATGGTGGCAGCTGAGAAAAGGTGATGCCGTTGTCGCCAGAGGAAATCAAGACCGAAACCTCCAAGTTGGCAGAATGCATACCGTATCCAGTGCGCCAAGGTCCAATGGTGGCAATTGCAGGGTGCAGAGCATGGAAGATGAAGCTGTTCAGTTGCTGCCTGGGAATCAGGTCTGACAGGAGGAGGTTGAGCAGGTCTTGAGCATGATTATCATTTTTGAGTAGTTACTTTTTTTCTTGAGGTCACGGGAGAAATCATGTTGCAAGTAATCATGTGAACTTGATATGTGTGTCAATATTTTGATAGTATGTATGTTGTGATTCCCTTATGGTGTCATGTGAACGTTGACTACATGCCACTTCACCATATTTGGGCCTAAGGGAATGCATTGTGGAGTAGCAATTAGATGATGGGTTGCGAGAGTGACAAAAGATTAAACCCCAGTTTATGCACTATTCCGTAAGGGACCGATTGGATCCAAAAGTTTAATGCTATGGTTAGAATTTATTCGTAGTACTTTTCTCATAGTTGCGGATGCTTGCGGGAGGGTTAATCATAAGTAGGAGGTTTGTTCAAGTAAGAATAGCACCTAAGCACCGGTCCACCCACATATCAAATTATCAAAGTACCGAACACGAATTAAACCAACATGATGAAAGTGACTAGATGAAATTCCCGTGTATCCTCAAGAACGCTTTGCTTATCATAAGAGACCTTTTGGCCTGTCCTTTGCCTCAAAAGGATTGGGCTATCTTGCTGCACTTTTTTTACTACTATCGTTACTTGCTCGTTACAAATTATCTTGCTATGAAATTACTCCGCTACTTACAATTTCAGCACTTGCAGACATTACCTTGCTGAAAACCACTTGTCATTTCCTTCTGCTCCTCGTTGGGTTCGACACTCTTACTTATCGAAAAGAGCTATAATTGATCCCCTATACTTGTGGGTCATCAAAGGTCTAGCACATTCGTTGCATGCCAATCCCTACTCCTTGCATTGACATCAATTGATGGGCATTACCATATCCCATTCATTAGTCTCATCGAAGTGAGACTTTCTTCTTCTTTTGTCTTCTCCACACCACCCCACCATCATCATATTTTATTCCATCTATAGTGCTATATCCATGGCTCACGCTCATGTATTGCATGAGAGTTGGAAAAGATGAAGCGCGTTAAAAAGTATGAACCAATTGCTTGGGTTGTCATCAGGGTTGTGCATGATATATACTTTGTTTTAATAAGATAGAGCATGACAAGATTATATGATTTTGTAGGGATAACTTTGTTTAGCCATGATATTTTGAGAATATATGATTGCTTTATTAGTATGCTTGAAATATTATTGTTCTATGTCAATATTAAACTTTTGTTTTGAATCTTATGGATCTGAATATTCATGCCACAATAAGAAAGAATACATGATAAACATGTTAGGTAGCATTCCACATCAAAAATTCTATTTTTATCATTTACCTACTCGAGGACGAGCAGGAATTAAGCTTGGGGATGCTTGATACGTCTCCAACGTATCTATACTTTTTTTATTGTTCCATACTATTATATTATCTATCTTAGATGTTTTATATGCATTATTATGCTATTTCATACCATTTTTTGAGACTAACCTATTAACCTAGTGCCTAGTGTCAGTTGCTATTTTTTGCCTTGTTTTTGTCTTTTATAGAAAATCAATACCAAACAGAAGAAACTTTTTGACGATTTTCCTTGGACCCGAAGACACCTAGGATGCTTCGGAAGGAGGTCGGAAGAGCCACAAATGGGCCACAAGCTCACCAGGCGCACCCTAGGGGCGGCGCCCCCCGAGCTTGAGGGCCCACCGTGGCACCTTTAACCCTAATCTCAGTTCCATAAATACCCAAATATTCCCCGTATACCAGAGGGCACACCAAAAATACTTTTCCTCCACTGCAAGTTTCTGTCCTCGTGAGATCCCATTTGGAAACCTGTTTTGGTACTCCGCTGGAGGGGGATTCGATCTCGGAGGCCTCTACATCAACCTGGCTACCCTTCCGATAATGTGTGAGTAGTTTACCACAGACCTACGTGTCCATAGCTAGTATCTAGATGGCTTGTTCTCTCTCTTTGATCTTCAATACAATGTTCTCCTCGATGTTCTTGGAGATCTATTCAATGCAATCTTCTTTTGCGATGCATTTGTTATCCGATGAATTGTGAATTTATGATCAGATTATCTCTGAATATTATTTGAGTCTTCTCTGAATTCTTTTATGCATGATTAAGATAGCTTTGTATTCCGATATATTGATTTGGTTTGGCCAACTAGATTGATTTTTCTTGCAATGGGAGAGGTGCTTCGTAATGGGTTCAATCTTGCGGTGTCCTCACCTAGTGAGAGAAAGGGCAGCGAGGCACGTATTTGTATTGTTGCAATTAAGGATAAAAAGGTGGGGTTTATTCATATTGATTGGATCTATCCCTCTACATCATGTCATCTTGCTTAAGGCGTTACTCCGTTCTTGTTAACTTAATACACTAGATGCATGCTGGATTGCGGTCAATGTGTGTATTAATAGTAGTAGATGCAGGAAAGAGTCGGTCTACTTGTCACGGACATGATACCCATATTCATGATCATTGCCTTAGATATCATCAAGACTTTGCGCTTTTCTATCAATTGTTGAACAGTAATTTGTTTACCCACTGTATGTTTCTTTCAAGAGAGAAGCCTCTAAGGCAAACTATGCCCCCCGGGTCTATCTTCTATCATATTATTTTCAGATCTATAAAACCAAAAAACCCAAAATTACCTTGCTGCAATTTATTTATCTTTACTTTATTTTGCACTTTTATTTATATTTTACGACAAACTGGCAATTACTTTCAAATTTCTTGATTATTTCACATTTTCAGATTCCAATTTCACTGGGTTTTAACCTAATTTAAATGTAGTTTGAAATCTAGCGCCAGCGGGACTGCCTGCTCCCACCTCCTGTGGCCGGCTGTGCTGCCGCGCAGGCCTCACCGCCCCTACTGCTCCCATCGCTAGCCAGGCCATCCGTCTACTCACCCACATCCCTCCATTGTTGTGGCTTCACCGCCTCCGAGTCATGAAGTAAATATTCCCTAGAGGCAATAATAATGTTGTTATTTTATATTTCCTTATTCATGATAAAGGTTTATTATTCTTGCTAGAATTGTATTGATCGGAAACTTAAATACATGTGTGAATACGCAAACAAATACCGTGTCCCTAGTAAGCCTCTACTAGACTAGCTCACTGATCAAAGATTGTTAAGGTTTCCTAACCATAGACATGTGTTGTTATTTGATAACGTGATCACATGATTAGGAGAATGATCTGATGGACAAGACCCGTCAGTAATTTTAGCATATGTTCGTTCAGTTTATTGCTATTACTTTCTTGAATGTCAAATACATGTTCCTTCGACGATGAGATCATGCAACTCCCGGATACCGGAGGAATAGCTTGTGTGCTATCAAACGTCACAACATAACTGGTGATCATAAAGATGCTCTACAGCTATCTCCGAAGGTGTTTATTGAGTTTGCATGGATCGAGATTGAGATTTGTCACTCCGGGTATCGGAGAGGTATCTCTGGGCCCTCTCGGTAATACACTTCATAATAAGCCTTGCAAGCAAATGACTAATGAGTTAGTAATGAGATGATGCATTACAGAACGAGTAAAGAGACTTGCCGGTAGCGAAATTGAACTAGGTATGAAGATACCGATGATCGAATCTAGGGCAAGTAACATACCGATGGACAAAGGGAATTACGTATGTTGTCATAAGGTTCGACCGATAGAGATCTTCGTAGAATATGTAGGAGCCAATATGAGCATCCAGGTTCCACTATTGGTTATTGACCGGAGAGGTGTCTCGGTCATGTCTACATAGCTCTCGAACCCGTAGGGTCCGCACGCTTAACGTTCGTTGACGATATAGTGTTATATGAGTTATATGGAATTGGTGACCGAATGTTGTTTGGAGACCTGGATGAGATCACAGACATGATGAGCATTTCCAGAATGGTCCGGAGGTAAATATTGATATATAGGACGATGATATTCGGACACCAAAAGAGTTTTGGAGTACACTGGGTAGTCATCGGATAACTAGAAGGGGTTTCGGACACCCCCGGGAGGTCTATGGGCCTAATGGGCATGGGGGAATAGAGCGGTCAACAAGGGGGCTGGCGCGCCCCTCTCCCTGGCCGGCCGGCCCTAGGGGAAGGAAAGGGGAGGGGTGGCCCCTCAAGCCTTTCCCTCCATTAGAAAAATGAAAGCGGGGGGGGGGGGGGTACCTCCCCTACCTTCCTCCTGCAATCAAATAAGGAAAGGGGGCGCGGCTTGGGGAGGACCCCAAGTAGGATTCAACCTACTTGGGGCGCCTCCTAGTGATGTCTACTGCACAACCTTCTTCTTGTAGACGTTGTTGGGCCTGCAAGTGCACAGGTTTGTAGGACAGTAGCAAATTTCCCTCAAGTGGATGACCTAAGGTTTATCCATCCGTGGGAGGCGTAGGATGAAGATGGTCTCTCTCAAGTAACCCTGCAACCAAATAACAAAGAGTCTCTTGTGTCCCCAACACTCCCAATACAATGGTAAATTGTATAGGTGCACTAGTTCGGCGAAGAGATGGTGATACAAGTGCAATATGGATGGTAGATATAGGTTTTTGTAATCTGAAAATATAAAAACATCAAGGTAGCAAGCGATAAAAGTGAGCGTAAACGGTATTGCAATGATAGGAAACAAGGCCTAGGGTTCATACTTTCACTAGTGCAAGTTCTCTCAACAATACTAACATAATTGGATCATATAACTATCCCTCAACATGCAACAAAGAGTCACTCCAAAGTCACTAATAGTGGAGAACAAACGAAGATATTATGGTAGGGTACGAAACCACCTCAAAGTTATTATTTCCAATCAATCCGTTGGGCTATTCATATGCCACAAACAGCCCTAGAGTTTGTACTAGAATAACACCTTAAGACACAAATCAACCAAAACCCTAATGTCACCTAGATACTCCAATGTCACCTTAAGTATCCATGGGCATGATTATATGATATGCATCACACAATCTCAGATTCGTCCAACCAACACAAAGTACTTCAAAGAGTGCCCCAAAGTTTCTACTGAAGAGTCAAGAACGTGAGCCAACCCCTATGCATAGGTTCATGGGCGGAACCCGCAAGTTGGTCACCAAAACATACATCAAGTGGCACATGATATCCCATTGTCACCACAGATAAGCACGACAAGACATACATCAAGTGTTCTCATGAAAGACTCAATCCGTAAGATAACTTCAAAGGGGAAACTCAATCCATTACAAGAGAGTAGAGGGGGGAAGAAACATAAGATCCAACTATAATAGCAAAGCTCGTGATACATCAAGATCGTGCCAAATCAAGAACACGAGAGAGAGAGAGAGAGAGAGAGAGAGAGAGAGAGAGAGATCAAACACATAGCTACTGGTACATACCCTCAGCCCCGAGGGTGAACTACTCCCTCCTCGTCATGGAGAGCGCCGGATGATGAAGATGGCCACGGTGATGACTTCCTCCCAAGTGGTGCCGGAACGGGCTCCCGAGAGGTTTTTGGTGGCTACAGAGGCTTGTGGCGGTGGAACTCCCGGTCTATCTTCTGTCCTGGAAGTTTTACGATACGTAGGTATATATGGGTGCAAGGGGTACGTCGGTGGACGAAGGGGGGCACGAGGCGGGGACACGCCTGTGGGTGGGCATGCCCCACCCTCATGGGCACCTCCTTCTTCCCCGACGTGCACTCCAAGCCCATCCGTAGGTTTCCTTCCAAAAATAACTTCTCCAGTTGATTTCGTTCCGTTTCGACTTCGTTTGATATTCCTTTTCTTCGAAACACTGAAATAGGCATAAAACAGCAAATCTGGGCTGGGCCTCCGATTAATAGGTTGGTCCCAAAAATAATATAAAAGTGGATAATAAAGCCCAATATTTCCCAAAACACTAGATAATGTAGCATGGAGCAATCAAAAATTATAGATACGTAGGAGACGTATCAAGCATCCCCAAGCTTAATTCCTGCTCGTCCTCGAGTAGGTAAATGATAAAAAAGATAATTTTAGATGTGGAATGCTAGTTGGCATAATTTCAATGTAATTCTTCTTACTTGTGATATGAATATTCAGGTCCGAAAGATTCAAGACAAAGGTTCATATTGACATAAAAATAACAATACTTCAAGCATACTAACAAAGCAATCATGTCTTCTTAAAATAACATGGCCAAAGAAAGTTATCCCTACAAAATCATATAGTCTGGCTATGCTCTATCTTCACCACACAAAGTATTTAACTCATGCACAAACCCGATGACAAGCCAAGCAATTGTTTCATACTTTTGACATTCTCAAAACTTTCTCAATCTTCACGCAATACATGAGCGTGAGCCATGGATATAGCACTATATGTGGAATAATGGTGGTTGTGGAGAAGACAAAAAGAGGGGAAGATAGTCTCACATCAACTAGGCGTATCAACGGGCTATGGAGATGCCCATCAATAGATATCAATGTGAGTGAGTAGGGATTGCCATGCAACAGATGCACTAGAACTATAATTATATGAAAGTTCAAAGAAATAAACTAAGTGGGTGTGCATCCAACTCCCTTGCTCACGAAGACCTAGGACAATTTGAGGAAGCCCATCATTGGAATATACAAGCCAAGTTCTATAATGAAAGATTCCCACTAGTATATGAAAGTGATATCATAGGAGACTCTCTATCATGAAGATCATGGTGCTACTTTGAAGCACAAGTGTGGTAAAAGGATAGTAGCATTGCCCTTCTCTCTTTTTCTCTCATTTTTTATTTGGGCCTTTTCTATTTTTTATGGCCTCTTTTCTCTCTCTTTTTAGTCCGAGTCTCATCCCGACTTGTGGGGAATCATAGTCTCCATCATCCTTTCCTCACTGGGACAATGCTCTAATAATGAAGATCATCACACTTTTATTTACTTACAACTCAAGAATTACAACTCGATTCTTCGAACAAAATATGACTCTATATGAATGCCTCTGGCGGTGTACCGGGATGTGCAATGACTCATGAGTGACATGTATGAAAGAATTATGAACGGTGGCTTTGCCACAAATACGATGTCAACTACATGATCACGCTAGCAATATGACAATAATGGAGTGTGTCATAATAAACGGAACGGTGGAAAGTTGCATGGCAATATATCTCGGAATGGCTATGGAAATGCCATGATAGGTAGGTATGGTGGCTGTTTTGAGGAAGGTATATGGTGGGTGTATGATACCGGCGAAAGGTGCGCGATATTAGAGAGGTTAGCAATGGTGGAAGGAAGGAAAAGTGCGTATAATCCATGGACTCAACATTAGTCATAAAGAACTCATATACTTATTGCAAAAATCTACAAGTTATCAAAGCAAAGTACTACGCGCATGCTCCTAGGGGGATAGATAGGTGGGAAAAGACCATCGCTCATTCCCCGACCGCCACTCATAAGGAAGACAATCAATAAATAAATCATGCTCCGACTTCATCACATAACGGTTCACCATACGTGCATGCTACGAGAATCACAAAGTTCAACACAAGTATTCTCAAATTCACAACTACTCAACTAGCATGAATGTAATATTACTACCTCCATATCTCAACAATTATCAAGCATCAAACTTCTCATAGTATTCAACGCACTCATAAGAATTCTTACAAATCTTGTATGCTTAGCATATTAGGATTATTTAAGCAAATTACCATGCTATTTAAGACTCTCAAAAAAATCTAAGTGAAGCATGAGAGTTCATTTTTTCTTCAAAATAAAACCACCACCGTGCTCTAAAAGATATAAGTGAAGTAATGAAGTACTAGAGCAAATGACAAACTACTCCGAAAGATATAAGTGAAGATCAATGAGTAGTCGAATAATTATACAACTATGAAGACTCTCCCATTTAATAATTTCAGATCTTGGTATTTTATTCAAATAGCAAGCAAAGCTAAAGAAAATGGCATGACGCTCCAAGCAAAACACATATCATGTGGTGAATAAAAATATAGCTCCAAGTAAAGTTACCGATGAACGAAGACGAAAGAGGGGAAGCCTTCCGGGGCATCCCCAAGCTTAGACGCTTGGTTATCCTTGAATATTATCTTGGGGTGCCTTGGGCATCCCCAAGCTTAGGCTCTTGCCACTCCTTATTCCATAGTCCATCGAATCTTTACCCAAAACTTCAAAACTTCACAACACAAAACTTAACGTAAAACTTCGTGAGCTCCGTTAGCGAAAGAAAATAAAACACCACTTCAAGGTACTGTAATGAACTCATTATTTATTTATATTGGTGCTAAACCTACTGCATTCCAACTTCTCTATGGTTTATAAACTATTTTACTAGCCATAGATTCATCAAAATAAGCAAATAACACAATGAAAACAGTATCTGTCAAAAATAGAACAGTCTGTAGTAATCTGTAACTAACGCAAACTTCTGGAACTCCAAAAATTCTAAAATAAATTGGTGGATGACGGTGTCCTGGACTAGGGGGTACTCACCACGTCGTCTCCCGATCAGTTGGATTGGGCCGAGGATCCCCATGGCCGTATACTCATGGGCCAGTCCGGACAGTTGCCGCACACAAGGAAGATTCCACAAGACTTGGCGATCAAGACAAGGACTCCTCCCCACCGGCGTGTTCGGCTAGGACTCTTGTTATCATAGGCCTCTGGTGCATTATATAAACCGAGGCCAGGCTAGTCGATAGATATACAATATACAACAATCATACCATAGGCTAGCTTCTAGGGCTTAGCCTCTACGATCTCGTGGTAGATCTACTCTTGTACTACCCATATCATCAATATTAATCAAGCAGGAGTAGGGTATTACCTCCATCTAGAGGGCCCGAACCTGGGTAAGAACATCGTGTCCCTTGTCTCCTGTTACCATCCGCCTAGACGCACAGTTCGGGACCCCCTACCCGAGATCCGCCAGTTTTGACACCGACACTGGTGCTTTCATTGAGAGTTCCTCTGTGTGTCCGGCAAAAGGTCGATGGCTCGCCCGCAGGTCAACTGCGACTTCGGCATATTCGTCACCAGCTCGACTGGTCACCTTGGTTCGACCAAGGACTGCGCCCTACCTCCGATCGTCATGTTCGGATGAGGACCTTCATCAACATCAACTCTGATCTCTATCAAGATCATGGAGGAATCATCCAGGGAGCCCGGGGCTCAACGTCAACATTGCCCTCGAGCGGCCGTCTTTATTTTTTCTGGACAGCGGACTTGTGCCCGCCGCCACCGCCTCCTCAAGCGTCGTTTTAACGATTGCTGGAATTGTGCGGAATTGAGTCTACAACAACCCTGGAAAATTTCGTCGAGTTCCGATGGAGGAATCTTTGGCAATCTCCGATATACCGGAGCCACATTGAATCTGGACGGGAATCCGGATGAGTTTAGGGCGTGGTGTCCAGCTTCTAGCTCGGACTTCCTTTGGAAGATCCAACCGTTGATCGGCTGCGGAATTCCTATATCTACCACCCCTCAAAATTTCAGCTCGATTCGACCGCCCAACTCCGGGAACCTTCCGATTAGTGCATCACTTTTCGGATCTGTTTTCTGCGCGAAAACAAATCCGACCCGAGTTCGTCTTTTTTATGAACGGGATTTGGACATCCTTTTGAAGGAAGTTTTGTATGGGGTATTGTGTTTTGTTCCCGAACACATCCCACTAACTTTAAAATCTTTTGAACATGATCTTCAATATCATGCTGATGTCAAACCAGTCCGGCAATATTGCTCCACGGCTGCCGACCTACGCTAGACACGTCGTCACTTTGTTGATCCTAGCTCAACTTCTTCGGATCATCATCTCGGCAAGCCGAACAAGAGTCCGGCATCACGAAGGATAAGTCATCACCAACATCGCCGCCCCACGGATTACACGGAGCAGGCATACTGGCATCACCACACGGTCGCTTCATCAAGCCGGCATCGACCACGTCACGGCCTGCATCGGCAGGGCCGCACCATTGCCTCTACAAGCTGGTGTCCATCACGCCGACCTACTTCGACATCTCGGCTGGACCGGGAGCTTCATCATCCCTTCATCAACCTACTCCGGAGACTTCGGCGTCACTAGCCGACCAGCTTCATCACGTTAGCTGGACCGAGGGCTTTGCCTCGGCGAGCCAACCCTTGTCAGCATCGTCATGCCATCGCTTTATCACCCATCAGGCAATGGGTGTGCGGATCGAGTCCCAATTTTGGGAATCACCTTTCTTGATTGCTACAACAAATAAAACCAGGTGCTATTAATCCTAGTATTTTTGCTTGTTTGGGTTCATTTTTCCCAACGAATTATTACTCTGGTTTGTCCATCATATGTACGCAGGTCTATCAAATGGTGGCCGTATTAACGACGGTCGCATGGTGGTTCGGCCTTCAGACATAGTCCGCTGACGCCAGCATCCGAACTCGAACCGACCTGTGAATTCAGGCCTTGCCATGCCTTTATCACGTCACGCCGCCCTGCATCGACATTGACTTGGCGCCAGTCCTTATTTCTTTTATTACTCACTTTGCATAAATTATTTATTATGCAACTTTTTTTAATTCTTATTATTACTATTATCCCCGGTCTGCACTATTTTTTGTGCACAGGAAAATGATCCAGCCGGACTATATCCTTTGACGTCACCTCGGCTGGATGGGGAGCTTCGTCAACACTTCATTACCCCATGCCAGGGACTTCGGCATCACTCTGCCGTCCCGCATTGACCGTGCTATGTCACCACTTCATAGTGCCGAGCTCTTTGCTACGCCACCTTTGGGCCGGCTTGGGGGATGGAACCTTGTCCCGCATCAAGCTCGGACCGCATCGTCAATACCGAACACATTAACCAGCTAAGTTGCCTTCATGCTCAAAGTTTTAAATTTCTAACTTGTGTTCGGTTCGACCAAGCATTATACTTTTTTGGAAAAAAAGTTGCTTGTAAAATATTTCCTTATCCAAACTTTGTTCAAGATACTTGACGCGCTACCCCGCTCATTATACTCGGGGCTTCTTTAATGTAAGCTTATTAATACGGACTTTATGCCCAACACATGTGTCACACTTCCGCATGTACCTTTTATTCACCATTATATGCATCGATATGACTTAAGTTTTGGCCAAGCTGGGTTGCTCGGCTCTGTGCTTACCCCTCGCTCCCGATTGTTCGGCTAGGTGGTAAAGGGAGCACCTCTGCGATTGTTACCGCCGGTCACCGGATGTGTACCTCAGACTGGGTGAAGCCGAAAGCTAGTGTTCTTAAGGGAATACTCGGTCGGTGAACTAAAATATGATTTCTTACCTATTCACTTACCTGCCCCCAGATGTTTTTCTGCTCTTTTCGCAGTCCGGACATGCACTTTAGGGCATGCCTCCTAGGGAAAGGAACCCTTAACGGAACTATTCTCCCTGGAAGATGTTTCTTACTAACCATGTAATATAACATAACTATTTGGGCACTTGTTTGATAAAGCTCTAATGACCCCTACGCCTGGTCTCCACGCATGCCCTGGTTTTTATAACCGCGAGGGTATTCGGACACACTACGGACTATTGGGTCCAGAGGTTGAAGCGAAAAGGTCCGCTACGACAAACGATGTACAATCCGGCTAGAAGGCATTTTACATGTCACCTTACATTATATAGTCAACTTTTACCCAAAGTCACTTGGGGGCTCTTATGTTTATTTGAGCCGTTTTATACTAAGTGTTTTTCTTCTTAGTCGTTGCAAAGTTTTTTATTCATCACTCCTATTTTCGACACGAGTGTGCGGTCACTAGCCGGGGAGCCTAATTTTTCTCTCAAAACCGCTAGAGTTTAGTTTTCTAAACTGGCCTAATGAGAAGTACTCCGCCTTCGGGATGGGAGACTGAAGCCGTAGGCTGACCCGCTTGAAGTCTTGAGATAGGATGTGCCATGTTAAAGCACGGCAGAAGCACTTTTTTTCTTCTAAAGTCCAATTTTCGGATTGGCATCGAACACTTGATCTTGTTCGGATGTCATGTTTTTACTGACGTTTTTTGGTTTTCCAAGCTTTTGGCAATTTTAAACTATTTGTGTGTTTTCAGCACAAGTCTCACAGTGTAACGCCGGACACCTTTAGAGATTCGGCAAAAACATTCTCGGATATTGCTATATATGCATCAGTTTCGAATTGTGTCTTCGGTCAATGGTTGGGTTGCCCGGCTCCCGCGCTTGCCTCCTGCGTTCCGCTTTGTTCGGCTAGGTGTGCAAAGGGAGAACCACTGCGATTGCGCTTCCAGCTCGCATGGTCAAGCAACTCAGTGGAGAACGCCGAAAACTGACTGTCACAATAGGTGTAAACTGGTCAGCGGTCCGATTAGTTTATTAAACGACGGGCCATTCATAACATTGGCGAAGTGTTTCGGCTTGACCTCGATCGCCGAACACTACCGGGGCTAGTAATGGCCTCCCAAACTAAATCCTCAATATTTTGCTCTTACATTGGAGCTGAGGTTTCATGATCATGCTTAGCATGACAACCCAAAGAAAGGAACCGATAGAGGGACTATTTTCTTTGGAAGACATTTCTTCTGTTAAACAGTAATATAACATATCTCTCTGCGTAGCTTTGTTTATAAAACCGTATGGACAGATTTCCTGGTTTGTCGTAAATCTTTGCCCTCATAAAGGCTTTATAAAGTAGGACAAACACTCCTCGGCTACTGGCCGAGGAGGTTGAAGCCGATGGTCGGTCAACAAAGTTTTGTTCAATGCGGATCCGAGCATTAACGACGTAAAGTACTTGGATACATAGAGTCATTACACATAATTTGTGATTTTACTATGGATATCAATCCTTAATTCGGCCACCTGTGCCCGCATTAAGGCTCGGGGGCTACTGGCTTCGGGCTTATTATTTACAAATATTAAATTGGCACAATGATCCCCTGATCTGGTGTTGCCACCCGACCAGTGTCTCGGGGGCTACTGCATTGGTTGTTCTATGCAGAAAATCTTAAGTGCAATACAGTTTCCGAGGAGATTTTGATCCTCAGGTCGGTCGGCCGCACCCAACCTAAGTCTCGAGGTCTGAGCACGCTGCTTTTTGCGTCCTGAAGTATTCTGCCGAGCTAGGACTTGTTCCTGAGGCCGATTTGGCAAATCAACCTGAGTCTCAGCGGTTACTGGGATCAGCGGTCTTATGACATCCTTCAGGTGCATCTTGGGTTTTAGACCGATACACACCTTGAGTGCTACTGTCTATATATCTCGTCTGAGATTAATTTGCATCAATAGAAAATATTGACCAAAAATCAGCCCACATTCAGGGTGGTGCACCACCTCGGAAGCAATTCGGCATATAGTTCGGATGCAAGTGGCTGGCTCCTTAGAGGGCATTTCCGGCATTAAGCTCGGCTAAACTCCTTCAAATTTTTTAGATCAAGATGATCTATGACATCTTGGATATAGTCCGGCGTTGGAGCTCGGATACATAGTCCGGCGTTGGAGCTCGGATGCATAGTCCGGCGTTGGAGCTTGGATACCGTCCAGCGTTGGAGCTCGGGTACATAGTCCGGCGATAGAGCTGGGAAGCAGTCCGGCGTTGGTGCTCGGCTGCAAAAGATACCTCGAATGCAGTCCGGTGTTGGAGCTCGGACGCAAGAGGACGTTGCCGCCCGGGAACAACTTCAAACCCGAGGCGTAGCATAAAAATAACAAGGCATTGATAAAGGCCGTAAACTTAAAGGGGCTCCTCGGATACCCGACGTGTAAACTCGTCGAATGCATTTCGGCGATCCTCAAGATCGAAGATGAGAAGATTCGTTGAACCAGTTTTCAAGACCGACGATTGAAGATTAAGAATGGTTCGGAAGAATCGAGGAGCGTCCCTAAACTTGAAGACCAGTTCAGGGGGCTACTGACGGTGTCCTGGACTAGGGGGTACTCACCACGTCGTCTCCCGATCAGTTGGATTGGGCCGAGGATCCCCATGGCCGTATACTCATGGGCCTGGTCGACAGCTTGCCGCACACAAGGAAGATTCCACAAGACTTGGTGATCAAGACAAGGACTCCTCCCCACCGGCGTGTACGGCTAGGACTCTTGTTATCCTAGGCCTCTGGTGCATTATATAAACCGAGGCCAGGCTAGTCGATAGATATACAATATACAACAATCATACCATAGGCTAGCTTCTAGGGTTTAGCCTCTACGATCTCATGGTAGATCTACTCTTGTACTACCCATATCATCAATATTAATCAAGCAAGAGTAGGGTATTACCTCCATCGAGATGGCCCGAACTCAGGTAAAAACATCGTGTCCCTTGTCTCCTGTTACCATCCGCCGGGACGCACAGATTCAGACCCCCTACCGAGATCCGCCGGTTTTGACAATCGATAAAGGACCTGAGGAATTTGTCTAGTAATCATATGCAAAAATAATCAACTAAATAGCACTCTCCAAAGAAAAGTTCTAGCTAATCTCGTGAGCGCTAAAGTTTCTGTTTTTACAGCATGATCATAAAGACTTCACCCAAGTCTTCCCAATGGTTCTACTTGGCACAAACACTAATTAAAACATAAAACGACATCTAAACAGAAGCTAGATGGATTATTTATTACTAAACAGAACCAAAAAGCAAGAAACTAAAATAAAATTGGGTTGCCTCCCAACAAGCGCTATCGTCTAACGCCCCTAGCTAGGCATGATGATTTCAATGATGCTCACATAAGACATAAGAATTGAAACATAAAGAGAGCGTCATGAAGAATATGACTAGCACATTTAAGTCTAACCCACTTCCTATGCATAGGGATTTTGTGAGCAAACAACTTATGGGAACAATAATCAACTAGCATATGAAGGCAAAACAAGCATAACTTCAAAAATTGAAGCACATAGAGAGGAAACTTGATAGTATTGCAATTCCTACAAGCATATGTTCCTACCTCATAATAATTTTCAGTAGCATCATGAATGTATTCAACAATATAACCAGCACCTAAAGCATTCTTTTCATGATATACAAGCATAGAAAATTTACTACTCTCCACATAAGCAAATTTCTTCTCATTCGAAATAGTGGGAGTATCATAAGAGACTTGAACACTAAAAATTGTTTCGACATTAAAAGAGTAATGTTCAGAAAAAGGGTAATCATAATCATGACAAGATTTGTAAATATAATCATGACTACTTTTTATAGCATAAGTTTCATGGTTATCATTATTCTTTATAGCATACGTGTCATCACAATAATCATCATAGATAGGAGGCATGCTTTCATCATAATAAATTTGCTCATCAAAACTTGGGGGAAAAATATACCATATTCATCAAACATAGCTTCCCCAAGATTGTGGCTTTGCATATCATTAGCATCATGGATATTCAAGGAATTCATACTAGGAAAACTGCAATCATGCTCATCATTCAAATATTTAGTGCCAAACATTCTATGTAATTCTTCTTCTAACACTTTGGCACAATTTTCCTTTCCGTCATACTCACGAAAGATATTAAAAAGATGAAGCGTATGAGACAAACTCAATTCCATTTTTTTGGTAGTTTTCTTTTACAAACTAAACTAGTGATAAAACAAGAAACAAAAAGATTCGATTGCAAGATCTAAAGATATACCTTCAAGCACTCACCTTCCCGGCAACGGCGCCAGAAAAGAGCTTGATGTCTACTACACAACCTTCTTCTTGTAGACGTTGTTGGGCCTGCAAGTGCACAGGTTTGTAGGACAGTAGAAAATTTCCCTCAAGTGGATGAACTAAGGTTTATCAATCCGTGGGAGGCATAGGATGAAGATGGTCTCTCTACGGCAACCCTTCAACCAAATAACAAAGAGTCTCTTGTGTCCCCAACACACCCAATACAATGGTAAATTGTATAGGTGCACTAGTTCGGCGAAGAGATGGAGATACAAGTTCAATATGGATGGTAGATATAGGTTTTTGTAATCTGAAAATATAATAACAGCAAGGTAGCAAGCGACAAAAGTGAGCGTAAACGGTATTGCAATGATAGGAAACAAGGCCTAGGGTTCATACTTTCACTAGTGCAAGTTCTCTCAACAATAATAACATAATTGGATCATATAACTATCCCTCAACATGCAACAAAGAGTCACTCCAAAGTCACTAATAGTGGAGAACAAACGAAGAGATTATGGTAGGGTACGAAACCACCTCAAAGTTATTCTTTCCAATCAATCCATTGGGCTATTCCTATAAGTGCCACAAACAGCCCTAGAGTTCGTACTAGAATAACACTTTAAGACACAAATCAACCAAAACCCTAATGTCACCTAGATACTCCAATGTCACCTCAAGTATCCGTGGGCATGATTATGCGATATGCATCACACAATCTCAGATTCATCCCACAAACACAAAGTACTTCAAAGAGTGCCCCAAAGTTTCTACCGGAGAGTCAAGAACGTGTGCCAACCCCTATGCATAGGTTCATGGGCGGAACCCGCAAGTTGGTCACCAAAACATACATCAAGTGGCACATGATATCCCATTATCACCACAAATAAGCACGGCAAGACATACATCAAGTGTTCTCATAAAAGACTCAATCCGATAAGATAACTTCAAAGGGGAAACTCAATCCATTACAAGAGAGTAGAGGGGGGGGGGAGAAACATAATATCCAACTATAATAGCAAAGCTCACGATACATCAAGATCGTGCCAAATCAAGAACACGAGAGAGAGAGAGAGAGAGAGAGAGAGAGAGAGAGATCAAACACATAGTACTGGTACATACCCTCAGCCCCGAGGGTGAACTACTCCCTCCTCGTCATGGAGAGCGCCGGGATGATGAAGATGGCCCCCGGTGATGGGTTCCCCCTCCGACAGGGTGCCGGAACGGGCTCCCGAGAGGTTTTTGGTGGCTACAGAGGCTTGCAGCGGTGGAACTCCCGATCTATCTTCTGTTCTGGTACGTAGGTATATATGGGTGCAGGGGGTACGTGGTGGACCGAAGGGGGGGCCACGAGGCAGGGGGGCGCGCCCTAGGGGGGTGGGCGCGCCCCCACCCTCGTGGGCACATCCTTTCTTCCCTGACGTGCACTCCAAGCCCATCCGATAGGTTTCCTTCCAAAAATAACTTCTCCAGTTGATTTCGCCCGCTTCGATTTCGTTTGATATTCCTTTTCTTCGAAACACTGAAATAGGCATAAAACAGCAAATCTGGGCTGGGCCTCCGGTTAATAGGTTAGTCCCAACGATAATATAAAAGTGGATAATAAAGCCCAATATTGCCCAAAACAGTAGATAATGTAGCATGGAGCAATCAAAAATTATAGATACGTTGGAGACGTAACACCTAGCTCATTCCCTCTCCACCCACCTATATATATGTGGGAAGGGGGCTCCACAGATAACCACAACAATCTCTTAGCCGTGTGCGGCGCCCCCCTCCATAGGTTCGTCCTTCGGTCATATTTTCGTAGTGCTTACGCAAATCCATGCATAGATAGCATCACCACCACCGTCACCACGCCGTCGTGCTGCCGGAACTCATCCACTACTTCATCGTCTTGCTGGATCAAGAAGGCGAGGACGTCACCGAGCTGAACGTGTGTTGAACGCGGAGGTGCCGTACATTCGGTACTCGATCGGTTGGATCATGGAGAAGTTTGACTACATCAACTGCGTTAACAAACACTTACACTTACAGTCTATGAGGATATGTAGACACACTCTCCCCTCTCGTTTCTATGCATCTCCATGGATAGATCTTGCATGTGCATGGAATTTTTTTTGCCATGCAACGTTCCCAACAGTGGCATCATGTGCCAGTTTATGCGTAGTTGATATGCACGAGTAGAACACAAAGAGTTGTGGGTGGTGATAGTCATGCTGCTTACCACCAACGTCTTATTTTGATTCGGTGGTATTGCGGGATGAAGCGGCCCAGACCAACCTTATATGTCCACACACATGAGACATGTTCCACCGACTGACATGCAACTTGTTTTGCATAAAGGTGGCTGGCGGGTGTCTGTTTCTCCTACTTTAGTTGAATCACATTTGACTACGGTCGGTCCTTGAAGAAGGTTAAAATAGCAAACTTGATAAATCGCCGTTGTGGTTTTAGCATAGTTAAGAACGGTTCTTGCTAGAAGCCCGCAGCAGCCACACAAAACTTGCAACAACAAAGTAGAGGACGTCTAACTTGTTTTTGCAGGGCATGTTGTGATGTGATATGCTCAAGATATGATGTGATATATGTTGATGTATGAGATGATCATGTTTTGTAATATCGACAACCGGTAGGAGCCTTAGGGTTGTCTCTTAATTATTTTATGAAATGTAAGCACCATGTAATTGCTTTAGTTTATCGATGTGCGTTAGCAATAGTTGTAGAAGAAATAGTTGGCCAGACAACCCCGACGCAACGATGGATATCAAGGTGTCGAGCCGGTGACGATGGAGATCATGATGATGCTTTGGAGATGGATATAAAAAGCACAAGAGGATGATGGCCATATCATGTCACATATTTTGATTGCATGTGATGTTTATCCTTTATGCATCTTATTTTGCTTAGAACGGCGGTAGCATTATAAGATGATCCGTTCACTAAATTTCAAGATAAAAGTGTTCTCCCCAAGTATGCATCGTTGCCAAAGTTCGTTGTTTCGAAGCACCTCATGATGATTGGGTGTGATAGACTCCACGTTCACATACAACGGGTGTAAGACAGTTTTGCACATGCAGAATACTTGGATTAAACTTGACGAGCCTAGCATGTATAGACATGGTCTCGGAACACTTGAGACTGAAAGGTCGAACATCAGTCATATAGTAGATATGATAAACATAGAGATGTTCACCATTGATGACTACCCCATCTCACGTGATGATCGGACATGGGTTAGTTGATTTGGATCATGCATCACTTAGATAACTTGAGGGATGTTTATTTAAGTGGGACTGCATTAGTAATTTGATTAATTGTACTTAAATTTATCATGAACTTAGTCTTAATAATTTTGCATATCTATGTTGTAGATCAATGGCCCGTGCTACAGTTCCCCTGAATTTTAATGCGTTCCTAGAGAAAACTAAGTTGAAAGATGATGGTAGCAACTACAAGGACTATGTCCATAACTTGAGGATTATCCTCATTGCTGCACAGAAGAATTATGTCCTTGATGCACCGCTAGGTGAAAGACCTGCTGCAGGAGCTACTGCAGATGTTATGAACGTCTAGCAGGCTCGATCTGATGACTACTCAATAGTTCAGTGTGCCATGGTTTACGGATTAGAACCAGGACTTCAAAGACGTTTTGAACGTCATGGAGCATATGAGAATGTTCCAAGAGTTGAAGTTAATATTTCAAGTAAATCCCGGGTTGAGAGATATGAAGTCTCCAACAAGTTCTATAGCTGCAAGATGGAGGATAACAGTTCTGTCTGTGAACACATACTCAAAATGTCTACGTATCATAACCACTTGACTCAGCTGGGAGTTGGTCTTCCAGTTGATAGTGTTATTCACAGAGTTCTTCAATCACTGCCACCAAGCTATAAAGGCTTCGTGATGAACTATAATTTGCAAGGGATGAATAAAATGATTGTTGAGCTCTTCGCAATGCTTAAGGCCGCGGAGGTGGAAATCAAGAAGGAGCATCAAGTGTTGATGGTTAACAAGACCACTAGTTTCAAGAAAAAGGGCAAGGGAAAGAAAGGGAACTTCAAGAAGAATGGCAAGAAATTTTCCACTCCCAGGAAGAAGCCCAAAGCTGGACCCAAGCCTGAAACTGAGTGCTTCTACTACAAAGGGAATGGTCACTCAAAGTGGAACTGCCCCAAATACTTGGTGGATAAGAAGGATGGCAAAGTGAACAAATGTATATTTAATATACATGTTATTGATGTGCACCTTACTAATGCTCGTAGTAGCGCCTGGGTATTTGATACTGGTTCGGTTGCTCATATTTGTAACTCGAAATAGGAGCTACCGAATAAACGTAGATTGGCTAAGGACGAGGTAACGATGCACATCGGGAATGGTTCCAAGGTCGATGTGATTTCTGTCGGCACGCTACCTATACATCTATCTTCGGATTAGTTTTAGACCTCAATAATTGTTGTTTGGTGCCAGCGTTGAGCATGAACATTATATCTAGATCTTGTTTATTGCGAGACGGTTATTCCTTTAAATCAGAGAATAATGGTTGTTCTATTTATATGAGTAATATCTTTTATGTCATGCACTCTTGATGAATGGTCTATTATTGTTGAATCTCGATCGTAGTGATACACATATTCATAATATTGATGCCAAAAGATGCAAAGTTGATAATGATAGTGGAACATACTTGTGGCACTGCCATTTAGCTCATACTGGTGTAAATCGCATGAAGAAACTCCATATGGATGGACTTTTGGAATCACTTGATTATGAATCATTTGATACTTGTGAACCATGCATCATTGGCAAGATGACTAAAACTCCATTCTCTGGAACAATAGAGTGAGTTAATGACTTATTGGAAATAATACATACCGATGTATGCAGTCCGATGAGTGTTGAAGCATGCGGCGGGTATCGTTATTTTCTGACCTTCACAGATGATTTGAGTAGGTATGGGTATATCTACTTGATGAAACACAAGTCTGAAACATTTGAAAAGTTCAAAGAATTTTCGAGTGAAGTGGAGAATCATTGTAACAAGAAAATAAAGTTTCTACAATCTGATCGCAGAGGCGAATATTTGAGTTACGAGTTTGGCCTTCATTTAAAACAATGTGGAATTGTTTCACAACTCACGCCACCTGGAATACCACAGCGTAATGGTGTGTCCGAACATCGTAACCGTAATTTATTAGATATGGTGCAATCTATGATGTCTCTTACTGATTTACCACTATCGTTTTGGGGTTATGCATTAGAGACATCCGCATTCACGTTAAATAGGGCATCATTTAATCCGTTGAGATGACACTGTATGAACTATGATTTGGCAAGAAACCTAAGCTATCGTTTCTTAAAGTTTGAGGTCGCGACACTTATGTCAAAAGGCTACAACCTGATAAGCTTGAACCCAAATCGGAGAAGTGTGTCTTCATAGGATACCATAAGGAAACAATTGGGTACACCTTCTACCACAGATCCGAACGCAAGATCTTTGTTGCCAAGAATGGATCCTTTCTAGAGAAGGAGTTTCTCTCAAAAGAAGTGAGTGGGAGGAAAGTAGAACTTGATGAGGTAATTGTACCTTCTCTCGAATTGGAAAGTAGCGCATCAGAGAAAACCGTTCCCATGATGCCTACACCAACAAGAGAGGAAGCTAATGATGATGATCATGAAACTTCAGATCAAGTTACTACTAGACCTCATAGGTCGAACAAAGCACGTTCCGCACCAAAGTGGTATGGTAATCCTGTCCTGGAAGTCATGTTACTAGACCATGGCGAACCTATGAACTATGAAGAAGCTATGATGAGCCCATATTCTGATAAATGGCTTAAGGCCATGAAATCTGAGATAGGATCCATGTGTGAGAACAAAGTATGGACTTTGGTGGACTTGCCCAATGATCGGCAAGCCATAGAAAATAAATGGATCTTCAAGAAGAAGACTAGCGCTGATGGTAATGTTACAGTCTACAGAGCTCGACTTGTTGCGAAAGGTTTTCGACAAGTTCAAGGAGTTGACTACGATGAGACTTTCTCACCTGTAGCGATGCTTAAGTCTGTATGAATCATGTTAGCAATTGTTGCATTTTATGATTATGAAATCTGGCAAATGGACGTAAAAAATGCATTCCTTATTGGATTTCTTAAAGAAGAGTTGTATATGATGCAACTAGAAGGTTTTGTCGATCCTAAAGGTGCTAACAAAGTGTGCAAGCTCCAGCGATCCATCTATGGATTGGTGCAAGCATCTCGGAGTTGGAATATACGCTTTGATGAGGTGATTGTCGGTGTCAAAACCGGCGGATCTCGGGTAGGGGGTCCCGAACTGTGCGTCTAGGCGGATGGTAACAGGAGACAAGGGACACGATGTTTTTACCCAGGTTCGGGCCCTCTCGATGGAGGTAATACCCTACTCCTGCTTGATTAATATTGATGATATGGGTAGTACAAGATTAGATCTACCACGAGATCAAGGAGGCTAAACCCTAGAAGCTAGCCTATGGTATGATTGTTGTTCGTCCTACGGACTAAAACCCTCCGGTTTATATAGACACCGGATAGGGTTAGGGTTACACAAAGTCGGTTACAATGGTAGGAGATCTACATAATCAGACGCCAAGCTTGCCTTACACGCCAAGGAAAGTCCCATCCGGACACGGGATGAAGTCTTCAATCTTGTATCTTCATAGTCTTGGAGTCCGCCGTGATGATAGTTCGGCTATCCGACACCCCTAGTCCAGGACTCCTCAAGAGTCTGAACCAGGCTTTAATGACGACGAGTCCGGCGCGCATATTGTCTTCGGCATTGCAAGGCGGGTTCCTCTTCCGAATACTTCATAGAAGGTTTTGAACACGAGGATAGTGTCCGGCTCTGCAAATAAATTCCACATACCACCGTAGAGAGAATAACTTCTGCACAGATCTGCTGACGTATTTCGTGGCGTGACATCACACCACGACCAGGCCTTTATATGAATCGTTCCACCTCAGCGCGTTTAGCGAGGCGGTTTCCCTGGCACGTCTTATAAAAGCATAGATCGTGCCCCCTTATTCCGGGATCCTCATCAATACGGACATGGGTAACCCATCCGCGCCCCTGATTACGGTGCTTGGGAGATAAGCGAGTTTTACCAGGCTGGCGGGGGATGCATAGCCGTCATTCATATAAGGGGATAAGGATCCACCTTTTCACCTACGCCTTCTTCCTCCTTTGCTCATCCATTTCCGCGCACTCGAGCTCCAGTGCCCAAGTCCGCACACCCCACCTCAACCTTCTCCAACTATGTCCGGAGCGGGAGGCAGGTGGATGGCCTCCTCCGTCACGGAGGGGCACATCACAAGACTGCGGGAGGCCGGATACTTGTCCGGCAACATCGCGTGTCGGCTACCCGACGAGGGGCAGCTCATCCCCACTCCTGTGCCCCATGAGAGGGTGGTGTTTCTCACCCACTTCCTCCGTGGACTAGGTTTTCCACTTCACCCATTTGTCCGGGGCTCATGTTCTACTATGGCCTGGATTTCCACGATCTGGCCCCAAACTTCATCCTCAATATCTCGACGCGTTTATCGTCAGGTGCGAGGCCTTCTCTCGCATCCAACCCCACTTCGGTTTATGGTTGAAGGCGTTTAGCGTCAAGCCGAAGATAGTGGGCCGCCGACAGGCGGAGTGCGGAGGCGCTATGGTGGGCAGGATGCCCAATGTCCTTTGGCTCGAGGGCTCCTTTGTGGAGACAATAAAGGGGTGGCAATCGGGGTGGTTCTACATCACCGAGCCGCGCGACCCCAAATGGGCGGCGGCCCCCGAATTCAGATCTGGCTCCCCCACGCGGCTCACATCATGGAAAGAGACGGGCCTGAAGTGGGGTGATTCGGAAGAGCTGACCGGACTCCAAACCTGTGTCCGAAACCTGGTGGACAAGAAGCTCAAGCTTATCCACGTAGTCAAGGTCATGCTCATCCGCCGGATTCTCCCATGCCAGGAACGGGCCTTTAATTTGTGGGAGTTTGATCCAGCACAACACCGAACCTTGAGCTGGCTCTTCGACACTACGTACGAAGATGCCTGGAAGGTGCTGTTCAAGGGCGCCGAAGCCCCCGCATCCGCTAACAAAGATCGCGGATACAGCTCGCAGCGTCAAGCCGGAGAGGTAAGTTATTTTACCCTTTACGGGACTCTTTTTTCATAGATTGACTCTATGTGGGATCTAAAACTCCCTAACCTTTGACAGGACTGGTTGAAGACGTCCGGACAGATTAACTGTCTGCCTTTTGCTGAAGACCAGCCGGACGCCCGATTGACGGAGCCGGTTGCTCCGTACCCATGTGGTGCCGGATAAGAAGGCTAAGAAGGAGGCCACGGGAACTCGAAGGAGCTCCCGATGCAGTCTTTGTCAGATTCTGAAGCGAATCTTCTCCTGAGGACGAGGAGGAGGAAAAAGTAGCTTCTCCCCCAGCGGGGGAGGAGAGGAAATGGAAGGCCGCCCCAGCTGGGGAGGCCGGAGGGTCCAAGAAGGGAAGAACCCTTTCTCCGGACTTCTCCACCAACGCCGACAATGACGAGGAGGATTGGCCAACAAGGGCCAAGCCTGGCGAGATCGTAAGTGTCCAGGATACCCATGGCTTTTTTATCATTGCATAGTGTTCTCTAATGCCGAACAATCATGCAGCCCGCCCAAGGGCGAGTTCGCCGCTTCATCGAGCGGGTCCCTGGTTTCGTCGGAAATGGAGAGTACTTCACTTCCAGCCGCCTCCTCGCCTCATGCTGCGGACGACGCCAAGGTGGGGCCCCAAGGGGGGCCTGGTCAAGAGGAGGTGGCGCAGGAGGCGCCGCAAGGCGACCTCCTGCACTCGAGCACGTGGGGCGAGATCCCCAGGCTCTAAGCCCGACCCTCGTCCAGGACTCCATGCCGGAACCTTCAGCCGTTCCGAGTCCGCAAGCGGTCCTTCAAGGAAGGGTAAGACGGTGTCCTCCGGCCCAACCGAGGCACCAGATAGCATTAGAGGCGCTAATGGGCCCATCGAGGAGGAGCACCCCACCGTTATGAGTGCGGTGATCCGGACAGTTCAGTCCGCTAAGAGCGGGCCGACTCAAGCTGCATCAGCCTTCTAACAGGCTTTGAGGTAAGTTTAGAATATGTAAAAATATTACCGCATAGACAGTAGCCCTCGATGCTTAGTTCGGTGTTCGGAAAGAAAAGCCGGACTAAGGATCTAAAAAGATATACGCAGGAGTCTAACATAAGTATGTCAATATGGGAATGCAAAGGCTGCCGACCTCTGCCCAGACCGATCATGGAGGTCGATGCATTGAAGCAGAGCCTCGAGTGGTCCGAGAACGAGCTCGGCCTTGCCAAGAAGCAGCTCGAGGACAAGGAAGGTAAGTAATACCTTATTAAAGAAATACCTTATAAAAAAGTTTTGGTTGCAAAAAATAACAGGAATAACATGGGTACTGCAGGGGCCACGAACGAGGTGGCGACCCTGAAGGAAGCGGTGTCCGTGGCCCAAAACAAAGCGGCCGCGGAGCGCACCGAGCGAGAGAAGGGGGAGGCGCAGCTGGCGGAGGTGCGGCAAGAGCTCCAGGCTCTCGTGAAAAAACACGAGGGTTTGGAGCGTGACTCGAAGACCCGAGAGTCCGAGCTTGCCTCGGCTCTTGAGAGTGCCTGTTGCTAAGGCCGAGGCCCAAAAAGCCCTCCAAGAAATTGAGTCAATAAAGAAGATAGCGGCGGGTAAGGCATTCTTTATGCAAAGCAAGCATGTAAAAGTGAATTACCTATTACTTACCCGGATTCGGAGCTCTCCAGGAGCATTCGCAGATCTGCCCCGTAGTGTGTCTGATGCTGCCGCGTTCTACCGCGCAAAGGAGGGGAGCTCGGCGGAAAAGATGTTCTGGTCCCAGTATGCTGAGGCCGGACATCCGGTGCCCCTAAGCGACCAGCTGAAGCAGCTGGTCGCGCTCCACAAGGTCGCCGAACAGGCCATGAAGGGCCTCATAGTTCGGCTGTGGCCATTGGAAGCCATGCACAGGAGCTACTTTGGGCTAGTGCGGCGGCTGGTGGACGCCTTTGTCCAAGGATTTAAGTCATCAAGCGCCCGTCTGCATTGAAGGTGCCTGTCGGCCCTTGCCCGTGCTAAAGTGCACCGGGCAAGCTGGATGCGGAGAAGCTTGTGACGGACGGGCCACCGAAGGGTAAGGAGCATCGCACGCCCGAAATGTACTATGAGGGCCTCTGAAGGGTGCCCGCCAGATAGCGGATGAGTGCTCCAAGGATGTAATTTTGAATAGACTCGCATTTGTTATCCCGTCCACGAAAAACTTGTTCATATGCGCTAAGCAACGCTTGTTAATTTAAAATATTACCTTTTGTGCGGCCGTTTATCAAATTTGAGAGATGGCAAGTCGTTATTTCAGCCCCATGCCACGAAAGTCTTTGGGGTGTTTGGGATAAACTTGAGCGCTCTTGTTCCCATTCTTGGGTCCAATCAAGGGAGGCGCTCAACGCAACGAACAAGGCAACCGGACTTATAATGCTTGAACACTCTCACTTAGCCATAGAATTCTATAATTTTAAATTTCGGTGAAGCCCCTAGTATTCGGAAGACCGAAGTTCGGGCGCTATCAACGCCTTTGGCCGGACAATTCCAGTTCCTCGCTCTAAGCGGCGTAAGTCTTTAGGGACCCGAAAAACACCTGTCGAACAGCGATCGCTCTCGCCCTATCATGACGGTCAGTTTTAGCTTTCTCCACCGAGGTGCTCAACCGAGCTCAACTGGGGCACAATCGCAGTGGTTCTCCGGTGCTACCTTAGCCGATATAACGGAACGTAAGGTACCAAAACACGGAGCCGGGCAAACCCAACTATTGACCCAAGACATGATTCAGAGCCGATTCATATAATGCTATAAGTTCGGGGTGCCGCACTTGTGAAAGTGTTCGGACTTATCACACCATAATTTTGGGGTACTTAAGCCCCTGGTGTATTGGCCGTACCAAAGTGCACGGGTGCAACATGTTATGAAATGAACATATATATATATATATAGATAAAAAAAGGCAATAATAGGCAAGAGCTATATATTGGTTATTAAAAAGAAACTGCAAATAAAAGCAGAACGATACAAATTGTGCGATAAGCAAGGGATGGGACTATTTAACATGTCCCCCTCTAGGGGTAAGCTGCGGGATGGTATGTAAAACAGGTATAATGCTCGTAGTAGAGACCACCTGAACACTCGACGTAGCTTTCTGCTTCCTTGGCTGTTGCATCGTTAGTTCGGCAATTCTAGTGCCGGACAGGACTTCTGGAGAACGGAGTCCTGAAAGTAAGAAAAAAGAAAAAAGAAAAAGAATGACACAATCGGGAGCCCCTGGTGCGGTCGAGCCGCATTCTTGGCGTGCCGTGGTCGTGCCCCTCCCCTTATGCCCATGGTATCTCCAGAGCGTAGTTATGTACGCGTAATACTGGCTTCGCAATTTCACGAGGGCTGGGGTTGGGGCCGGATTACTCTGGCGTGCTTGAATCGTGCCAGGCGGTCTTGTTGTAGGTTACTCCGGGCGCGCTTGACAGTGTCCGGACGTTTAGTGGCCGGACTCGAGAATTGTTGCGAGAGGCTGCTTTGAACCTCCGCCGCGAGGGCCGCCGTGTGCTCCTCCATTCGGAGAGAGCGTTCGGTGTTTCCATTGACCGTGATTACTCCTCGAGGGCCTGGCATCTTGAGCTTGAGGTATGCGTAGTGCGGCACCGCATTGAACTTTGCAAATGCGGTTCGTCCGAGCAGTGCGTGATAGCCAATGCGATTAACTCTTCGCTTCGGAAGTTATCCGGGGATCCGAAGACCACTTCGAGTGTAACTGAGCCCGTACAATTGGCCTCTACACCCGGTATGACGCCTTTAAAGGTCGTCTTTGTAGGTTTAATCCTTGAGGGGTCTATGCCCATTTTATGCGACCGTATCCCGATAAAGCAGGTTCAAAGCTGCCGCCGCCCATCGGGACTCTAGTGAGGTGAAATCCGTCAATAATTGGGTCAAGAACCAATGCGGCGAAACCGCCGTGGACGGATGCTAGTGGGGTGGTCCCTTCGATCAAAGGTGATCGGGCAGGAAGACCATGGGTTGAACTTTGGGGCGATCGGCTCCATCACAGATATCGCCCCTTTAGCGCATGCTTCCGCCTCCCTTTGGGTATATGGGTTGCGTATATCATGTTCACCGTCCGCACTTGTGGGGAAACCTTCATCCTCTATTGTTCGACGGCCGGGCTCTTCCTCGCCATCGCTATGCAGCCCCTTGTCATTGAGTTCGCAATCGAGCTTGCTCGCTTGCTTGAACACCCAACAATCCCTGTTGGTGTGATTGGCTGGTTTTTCGGGGGTGCCATGTATTTGGCACAAGCGATCGAGTATACGGTCCAAGTTGGACGGGCCCTGGGTATTTCTTTTGAATGGCTTCTTCCGCTGACCGTGTTTAGAGCCTCTGAATCCGGCATTGACTGTCGTATCTTCAGCATTATCGCCGCACGCGGCGCTTGTTCTTGTTGCGACGCGACCTGCCATTGTTGTCCTTGGTATCCGAACTACCGTGGTTTTTGGTCAAGTTGTTACTACGAAGCTAGCTGCTGTCCTCTCCCGCACAAAAGCGGGTCATGAGTATTGTGAGGGCTGCCATGGATTTCGGCTTTTCCTGTCCTAGGTGCCGGGCTAGCCACTCGTCATGATGTTATGTTTGAAGGCTACAAGGGCCTCTGCTTCCGGACGATCAACGATTTGATTTTTCTTGGTTAGGAACCGTGTCCGTAATTGTCCGGCCGATTCTTCCGCTGCTGAATTATATGGCTAAGGTCATCGGCGTCTGGTGGTCGCACATATGTGCCCGGAAGTTATCAAGGAATGCGGCTTCCGTGTCCTCCCAACAACCAATTGATTCTCGCCGCAAGCTGTTAAGCCAATGCCGAGCTGGTCCTTTAAGCTTGAGGGGGAGGTATTTGATGGCGTGTAGATCATCACTGCAGGCCATGTGGATATGGAGGAGATAGTCCTCGATCCAGAACGCAGGATCTATGGTACCATCGTATGATTCGATGTTTATGGGTTTAAAGCCCTCAGGGATTTGATGATCCATTACTTCATCTGTGAAGGATAGTGGGTGTGCAGCGCCTCTGTATTGGTGCAGCGCCTCTGTATTGGGCTATATCACGACGCAGCTCAAATGAGCTTTGTCTATTGTGTTCGGCCCAGCCGTAGTTTCTGTATCCGGCGTGACGGTTATCATTACGTGTCGTGGGGCGCCCACGCGATCCGTAGATCGATCTTGTATGTTTTGCCTTATACTCCAATATATCTCGCAAGTCCGGCGCGTTTTCCCGTGCCTTGGTACTTTTTGAACGGCGTCGGCGTACGGCTTGAACGGAGGGTCTAGAGGCCTCTCTATCGTGGCCACGGGGTGTCCGGTCTGCCATGTTGTACGCTGGTGACTTGGGTGCTTCCTCTGATCGAGGCAACGGCCTGCGTTTGGGGTAGCTTTTGGAGGGGCGTTCGAGTTCATACTCTTCGGCTGCAAGGACTTCAGTCCATCCGCTGCCTAGCAGGTCTTGGTCAGCTCTAAGCTGTTGCTTTTTCTCGAGGCTGCTTGCCGTGGCCATAAGCCCGCATTTGAAACGCCTCCTGTTCGGGCGGGATCCTCGTGCACGAAAAAATTCGTCATCGAGGCTTGCCTCATCTTCGGAGGGAGGCGATAATTATCGCCCTCTACCTCTCTCTTTCTGCCCGCCTTGTCATGCGGACTTGCTTCTCCCTCCTCCCGCGCCGAGTCCCGCGGAGGGGTTGTCTTCAAGACTGCCTCGGTGTTATTATCTCCCGTGCCGGAATCACCATTTTTGCTGTGGCGGGATTTAGAGCGGCGCCGCTGACGCCGGCGCTTGGGCTGTTTCTTAGAGGGGTCATCCTCCGCTGTTCCATCGCCATTCCCATCTTTTGGGATGTCCACCATGTATATGTCGTATGACAAGGTGGCCTTCCAGTGCCCTGTAGGCGCTGGGTCTTGGTCGTCTCCGGCACCGTCTTCCATACCATAAATGTCTTCGGAGTCGAAGTCGAGCATGTCGGTTAAATCATCGACAGTGGCTACAAAGTGGGTGGTGGGTGGGCGTTGAATTTCTTCGTCGTCCGCATCCCAACCTTCCTGACCGTAGTCCGGCCAGGGTCTCCGGATAAAGAGAGAGACTTTGGTGAATTCAGGATGTCGCCAAAGGGCGAGTGCTGAAAGATGTCCGCGGCAGTGAACTCCATGACCGGCGCCCAATCGGATTCGATTGGTAGGGGCGCGGAGGGTTCGGAGTCCGGAGAGGAGTCCGGCACCTTGGAGTCACGGTCTTCGCAAAGGACAGGGATGGAGTTCGGCTCAATCGCCGCTGAGATCGTAGCCCCCGAGGCGGTGTGCAACCACTCGTCCTTGATCGGGGAATCCGACTCCGGATTAAGGGTCGGAGCGGCACCGCGGCCTCCGTGACACCGCCGCGGCAGAGCTAGATCGTGCCCATCGAGACAAAGGCGATGCGCGCTTTGGTCAGGCTTGAATCCGTCGAAGATCAAGTCTCCGCGGACATCGGCCGTATAGTTTAAGCTTCCAAATCTGACCTGATGGCCAGGGGCGTAGCTTTCAATCTGCTCCAGATGGCCAAGTGAATTGGCCCGCAGTGCGAAGCCACCGAATACGAACATCTGTCCGGGGAGAAAAGTCTCACCCTGGACCGCGTCATTGTTGATGATCGAAGGAGCCATCGGGCCTATAGGTGACGACACAGAGGAAATCTCAATGAAAGCACCAATGTCGGTGTCAAAACCGGCGGATCTCGGGTAGGGAGTCCCGAACTGTGCGTCTAGGCGGATGGTAACAGGAGACAAGGGACACGATGTTTTTACCCAGGTTCGGGCCCTCTCGATGGAGGCAATACCCTACTCCTGCTTGACTAATATTGATGATATGGGTAGTACAAGAGTAGATCTACCACGAGATCAAGGAGGCTAAGCCCTAGAAGCTAGCCTATGGTACGATTGTTGTTCGTCCTATGGACTAAAACCCTCCGGTTTATATAGACACCAGAAAGGGTTAGGGTTACACAGAGTCGGTTACAGTGGTAGGAAATCTACATATCCATATCGCCAAGCTTGCCTTCCACGCCAATGAAAGTCCCATCCGGACACGGGACGAAGTCTTCAATCTTGTATCTTCATAGTCTTGGAGTCCGGCCGTGATGATAGTTCGGCTATTCGGACACCCCCTAGTCCAGGACTCCCTCAGTGATCAAAGCATATGGTTTTATACAGACTTACGGTTAAGCCTGTATTTACAAAAAAGTGAGTGCGAGCTCTGTAGCATTTCTGATATTATATGTGGGTGACATATGTTGATTGGAAATGATATAGAATTTCTGGATAGCATAAAAGGATACTTGAATAAGAATTTTTCAATGAAAGACTATGGTGAAGCAGCTTATATATTGGGCATCAAGATCTATAGGGATAGATCGAGACGCTTAATAGGACTTTCACAAAACACATACCTTCACAAAGTTTTGAAGAAGTTCAAAATAGATCAGTCAAAGAAAGGGTTCTTACCTGTGTTACAAGGTGTGAAATTGAGTCAGACTCAAAGCCCGACCACTGAAGAATATAGAGAGAAAATGGAAGTCATTCCTTATGGCTCAGCCATAGGTTCTATCATGTATGCTATGCTGTGTACCAGACCTGATGTGTTCCTTGCCATAAGTTTGGCAGGGAGGTACCAAAGTAATCCAGGAGTGGATCACTGGACAGCGGTCAAGAACATCCTGGAGTACTTGAAAAGGACAACAGATATGTTTCTCGTTTATGGAGGTGACGAAGAGCTCGTCGTAAATGGTTACGTCAATGCTAGCTTCGACACTGATCTAGATGACTCTAAGTCACAAACCGGATATGTTTTTATATTGAATGGTGGAGTTGTCAGTTGGTGCAGCTCCAAGTAGAGCGTCATGGTGGGATCTACGTGCGAAGCGGAGTACATAGCTGCTTCGGAAGCAGCGCATGAAGGAGTCTGGATGAAGGAGTTCATATCCGATCTAGGTGTAATACATAGTGCATCAGGTCAAATGAAAATCTTTTGTGACAACACTGGAGCAATTGCCTTGGCGAAGGAATCCAGGTTTTACAACAGAACCAAACACATCAAGAGACGCTTCAACTCCATTCGTGAAGAGGTCATGGATGGAGAAATAGAGATCTGTAAAATACATACAGATCTAAATGTAGTAGACCCGTTGACTAAGCCTCTTCCGCGAGCAAAACATGACCAGCACCAGGACTCCGTGGGTGTTAGATTCATTACAATGTAATCTTGATTATTGACTCTAGTGTAAGTGGGAACTGAAGGAAATAAGCCCTAGAGGCTATAATAAAGTTTTATTATATATTTCCTTATTCATGATAAAGGTTTATTATTCGTGCTAGAATTGTATTGATAGGAAACTTAAATACTTGTGTGAATACATAAACAAATACCGTGTCCCTAGTAAGCCTCTACTAGACTAGCTTGTTGATCAAAGATGGTTAAGGTTTCCTAACTATAGACATGTGTTGTTATTTGATAACGGGATCACATCATTAGGAGAATGGTGTGATGGACAGGACCCATCCGTTAGCTTAGCATATGATCGTTCAGTTTATTGCTACTGCTCTCTTGAATGTCAAATACACACTAGTACATCGAGTGGCTACACAAACGGTTTTTAACCCCTTCCGCGATGGCGTTTGGAATCGTCGCCAAGTGAGTGACTGCGATAGGGGGGTCCTTCCCACACGACCCAGAAACCGTCAGGGATAGGGAGCCTTGATGCATACAGTTGTCGCTATAAAACCATTTCTGATAACTCGAATATCCCAAACGCTTCATCCTTGCTACTCATTTGTGCTCGCATTGCCATCTCAATCGGAGTTCTGTGGTTTTACCTAAATCCAGGCACATTCCAGGCACGTACCAAACTGGCTCTACATTTACGATGCCTGGCACATCACAAACAGTTCATGATTGTAAACCTTGTATGATAGGTCAACAATCACACACATTTAGTTTTCCCGCACCGTTTGTGATATTGTCTGTCACCAGACACGCTTGGCAAATGGCAACTATGTGCATGGTTACACACGTTTCCTCTCCATGAACCGTGTCGGATTATGATGTATATCACACACGTTGTGCTTTATAGATCGTGTGCGCTGTAATGACCTGCAGACTGTAATTTCACCCTAATTTAATTGCTGCTATTTAAAATTGTACCTAATTTGAACTTGAAAGTCGGCTATAGCTTTATTCATATCCATCAGGTTCAAACAACCAATGCATTATTCGATTCACAGGTACATATGCTCAAGAATTACATAAGCACCAAATAAAGAATGATAAACCAGGGGTCTATACTTGTATTATTACAGATGGTAAAGAAAGAGGCGACATACATTCTGGTTGCTGAAAAAGGTGAAGCGGAATGGCCCGATTGTGCTCTCCTGGATGCAGAAGGCACACACGACTCTAGTCCAACCCCTTGTGATGGCTGTCTGCCACATAGTTTGAGAGGTAATCTTGAGTAAACTGCTTCAGGATCCACTACAAAGGAAAAAAGATTCAGACATTGTCATCTAACACAACTCAATACGAGCAGTAAAAAGAAGGCAGCAGAGTTCTTACTTACCATCCCGCAGTTCACTATTGTCTTGCATAAAGTGTAAACAAATAGTTCGATTGACATCTTTTGACCCATTTTAATAACAATCTTTATCAGTTTCCTCACTTGATGCTGGTTCATGAATATCTAGTTGCCCCATACGTAGAAAGGGTCGAAGTGTGGATCTTTGGCAATGACATATGTACCTAAAAGCATAAAGTTAATCTTAGAAGATTAACAACAATTGCAAAATGATGGAGTACAACACTCCTTCCATCCCATTATATAAGATTTTATTACATGTATATCTAGACATCATCAGAATATTAAGGTAACACTCTTCCTTGTTGCTATGTAGCCTGGGATTGCATATCTAGTCATTCAGTATAATGCATGTTGCTATGTAGCCTTAGATATATTAAATATCGCCCTGGTTAACCTATCGGTAAATGGATTACAGATATATTCAGTGAAATGTCCGATTCGACGGTTAATCCCTTGTCAGCTCCCATGCTATATGGTACCAGCTACCGATATCCTGAATGGTGAGTACATATCAGCAATGCGATGAAACTAACCTCGATGGAAAATAGAATTGTTCTCAATATTGTCCTATATGGGTACATATAAGGGCATGTTAAGCACAACAGGCTAAACATCAACCAAATATATCCATGTAGACAACATAATCTACAAATGATAGCTTCAGTGTGTAGGTTTAAGCACGCTAGTTAAGCAAAACAAGAAGTGGAAAGGTGTGTTAACTGCATCAGGCATAACATTTAAAAACAAGCAAATAGTCATTCAAACTGGTATTGTGCAGGTCTAAAGTATACTAGTTATTGTTATAAAAAACAAAAAGGCATGTTAACTGTAGCATCAACCAAATATCGTAATTCATAGTGGTATTGTTGAAACTGTTATTGATGAAATTGAACTGCACGGCAAATAGTTGCACATATAGAGCATCACATTGTGAAGAACTAAAATAAACAAGTCATAATTAAGGCCATCTCTAACCGATCCTCTAAAAGTTAACGGACTAAAACCCTTAGTGTGTGTGTCTATATATATATACACTCCAACAATTTTTGTCCGTTTCTAGTCGATCTCCTAAACTTAACGTTGTAAACTTCAATTTGATCAAGTTCAAAGCTGGTTCAACCAAAAGTAGCATGCATTCAAACATAAACATAGATAGTTTTGCATAATGGAACATAAAACATAAATTTAAAGTAAACTAAACTACTTTCGGTCGAAGTGGAGGTCGAGCCAATTCTTCCTCGTCAGGCACGGTGTGCCGCGAGCCGGGTCCGGGCCGGTGCCGTCGTCGGTGTCATTGGGGAAGACACTCCTCCACTCGTCGACGTCGATCTCCTCGTCCTCGCCGCCCACCTCCACGCCCTACGAGACGCCATCCTCGCCACCTTTGACATCTTCACCGGAGGAGAGCATGATAACCTCGCCACCCTCCACGCCGAAAAAGATCACCAGCTCCGCCTCCACGAGCTCCTAGTGCTGCCCGCGGAGCTCTTGCATGTAGGCCTCGTCGGCGGCCTCGGCTTCGAGGCGCTCCCAGGCCTCATTGTCCTCTCGCGCCATAGCCGAGCTCACCACCCTGGCTCCGGCGGAACGAGGTTTACCGGACGTGTGCCGATGGGGAAATTGAGCCAAGCCGCTGTGCCGTGGTAGCAGACCTGCCAACATTCGTACTCCATGGCCGCGAGCTCGGCTGTGTGGAAGCTACCGATCCACGGTGGGAGTGGTCTCCCGATCCGTAATCTCGGCGACCAACGTCCCCACTTCCACTATCGGACCCTGAGGTATGACATCGTCGGTGGCCGAGCCCGAGGGAGGACGGGGAAGTCCTCAAACCGGCATAGGGGAACGGCAGCGGGCGGATCGGGCGACCGACGACAGAGGATCAATAAAGAGCCTGCGGAGGACGACAGGGACACCTCGGCGGCTACCTCACCGGCTTCCGCTGAAGAGACCGTGATAAACCTCTTTTGGGCCATTGGCTTCTCGAGCTCCCCGGCACACATGGAAAGGCGGCGGCGGCAGCGATGGTGGCGACCTACCAATGGTTTCGAGCGAGGGAGGGGTGGTCTGTGTCTGTGTGAGCGGAGGTTTTGGGGAGTGTGTGGTGTGTGTGGAGGGGGAGGTGGTGTTTGAGGAAATACCGCGACAACTGAAAATTTTACTAGGCGGGAGTAAAATGTCGGGCTACTGAAAATTTGGATCAAGGGCGAGCAGATATTTTTGAGATTGCGAGGGATGCAGAGGCGGGAGTATAATGCCGGGGCAACTGAAAATTTGAATCAAGGGCGAGCAGATATTTTTGAGATTGTGAGGGATGCAGAGGCGGGAGTAACAAGGCGGGGCTACTAAAAATTTGAATCAAGGGCCAGCAGATATTTTTGAGATTGCGAGGGATGCAGAGGCGGGAGTAAAATGCCTGGGCTACTAAAAAATTTGAATCAAGGGATTAAGCAAAGAGGGAGTAACATACATCGCACACGGTCCGCACATACTAATCGTGTGCTATCAAACACTAAAACCTTCCAGGTGGTAGATATTTTCAAGATTACCAGGCAGTAGATATTTTCGAGACCGGGAGGCAAGCCTCGTGGAGCCCAATCTACTGTGCTGATGTGAGTGATTGCAGTGGCACGGGCATGGCACATGGGTAGTCTGACCGAACCATGTCTGTTGTGTACCCAATCGCAGACTGTTTCTACATCCAACTCGTGTGCTGTTTATAAATTTGGTAAAAAGAATAACGTGGAAGAGGGTCAGAACATGAACACACTTGCATGTGGACCAAATATATGTATGACAAGGGTGGTTTGAAGTTCGAATACCCAATGCAAAACTTTGATGTGGCACTTGTCGCACAAAAGCACAGTATTGCTAGTCAGCCACCCCATACGAACCCCACTTCGTGTCGGCGGAAAGGGAATCCTAGCTATGAGTGCATGCCCCCAAATAGCTAGGTCTGAAATCCCCCCTACCGTAACACAAAACCTATAGGAGTCCATCATATATATGGCCAAACTCCCCCTTTCGCTTCCCAACGAAGGTGGATTGTGCCGACCCACAAATGTGTGCTTGTGGAGCGAGATGGGTGAGACCACATATGAACCACATGCAGGTGGCCCTACTATATGTATGAAAATGGTGTGGTGTGATATTTAACTAGCATTCACAACTTTGATGTGGCACGTGTGCCTCATAAATTATCCAGACTTCCCCGACCCCATGGAGGTTGTAGGTAGTGCGAAGTAGCCCCCACCCCCCACACACACGTCAGGGGGGAGGGCATCTCACCAAGACGTACTGTAACATGAACCAAGCAGAATCCAACTTGGTCGTACAACCTCTCCTGCTCGTTGTTGGTCAAAGTGATGGACGTCCACACAACCCCGCAAAATGGGCTAGCTTGTCGGCTATAAACTCGCGAGGGAGTACTGTATGAAGAAAAACCCACTCTGTGCATGTGGCCCAAGTATGTATATGGAAGTGGTGTGTGTGGTGTTTGAGTACCAATGCGCAAATTTGATGTGGCACCATGCTTTGGAACCATAAAATGCCCACACTGAGTGAGGGTTCATGACGCGTAACATGCGCTCAAACTTAACTAGGCTTGGAATGATCGACCTAATATACGATTAATCGAAGCAATGAACAAGAATCAACCCTAGTAACCTTTCTCATCGTTGGTCGAAATGATGGACGTCCATGCAGGCCCACGAATATATATATATAGGCTTTCCGCCCATAACCAAGCGAGTGAGAGTGTGTCCAAAGACAACCATCGCATGCGTGTGTCCTGAACATATTTATGGACGTGTGTGATGCATGCATATGTGTTGAATACCCGACCCAATGCACGACATTGATGTGGCGCATGCGTGGAAAATCGGATCTGAGACAAAAATAAATAAATCCCCTCCTAAGTCAAATTAGTTAACCTCTCTCGCTGTCAGTGAAAGTGATGGACCAAGCGGGCCGACAGATGGAAGCATCGCCGATAACCGCGTGAGTGAGTGCCATATAGGACAACAACCATCGCTTGGATGTGTGCCAGAACATATATATGGAGAGGTGTGTGGTTGTGATGTTTTGAATACCTAATGCACAACTTTGATCTGGCATTTGCCTAAAAACCCGCAAAGTCCCCACACAGAGTGAGGTTCATGTGACACCTAGTATATATATATATATATATATATATATATATATATATATATATATATATATATATATATATATATATATATATGCTGGTCACCCCATTTCAACACGTACTATACACCTAGTAACACAGCCCTAAAAGAATTAATCCTCCTTGTTCGTCAAACATATCTCTCTCTCGTTGGGTCAAAGTGATGGACGTTGAACTAGCGGGCCCACAAAAAGCAATGCGTACATCGCACGCGAGTGAGCATCCTATATAGGACTATGTACCACCGTCTGCATGTGTCCGGAAGAGGTGTTTGTGTGATGTTTGAATATGCAATGCACAACTTTGATGTGGCACCATACATATATAGGAAACCAAAAAGTCCCCACAGAGAGCGCGATGTTCATGATGTGTGGTATGTGCTATCACTGGAACGCGTCGGTCCTAAACAAACGGTTTTAACCCCTTTCCGCGACGGTATTCGGAACCGTCGCCAAGTAAGTGTGGGCGATAGGTGGGTCGTTCCCACACGACCCAGAAACCGTTGGGGATATGCCCTCCTGGCATACATGCTTGGCAAAATGAGGTCGTGTGCGACCGACGAGCACTCAAATATAGAAATACATACAGTAGTGCTAAAAAATACAATTATACATGTGAAATCTTTTCCGGTCGTAAGTACATCCCACACAGTCAGTCACCACTAAATGTTTCCGTTCGTATATACATCCCACACAGTCACTACAAGGAAAATGTTTGCGCAAGGTGGCGTAACGCAAACAATTTTTAAGAGAATGTCGTGTGTGATTGTGCATTGATCCAACACGGTTTATTCCTAGAAAACGTGTGTGTTGCCTGAGGTAATCGCCCACGGTGTTTTCTCATTAACCGTTTGCAATAGGAAAACCCAATTAGCAAGCTAATTAGCCAATTAGCGGGCTAATTACCCTATTGTTAATAATCCATTTACTAATCTAACTGACATTCATATTAAGCACATAATATATTCCATTTCCATATTAAGGAAGCAGGATTTTATAATTGAAATACATCGGAGTACAACATGATATAGCTTCAAAGACTCGGCTATCCCATTACACAACCGCACCAAAGAAGAAGTTTCACATGCAACATCTAGAACCTTTCAAATTAGCATCATAGACGGTTCATAGAGAGATGCATCTCATCCGAAAACTGGCCAAGTGGAACGCGAATATTGAGCCTTCATTCATGTTGAAGGTCTTTGCAACTTTAAGCCAGTGCCGGTGGATGATTGACTGTCCATCCTTCGACCTCTTCAGGAACACTTCAATACTGAACCGTGGGTGTTGTATGAAAACTTTCCTGGCCTCCTGACCACAGAGGTGGTTTGAGAGGTAATCATCAGTGAAGCCTGAAAACAAGGATGTGCATAAATATCTTCTCTATATTGGAAATGGGGCAACATAATACAAAAAGGCAAGGTATAATAGTCAGTACCATCTTGTAAACCTCAGTGCTTCCCATTGTTTCCCTAAACACATATAAGGTAGTTAGTCATCAGGTTAAGTAAGGGTTCACATGCTATCAGTAAAATATCTTGATGAAAAATAAGCACATTGCAGATTCATCAGATTAATTCAAGCCACATGGAAAACCCATTTATCCAAACCAAGCATGATTAAGAACTAGGAATTATAGCACCTGTATATGTTTCTCATGTTTTCCTCACATGGTATACAATAAGAGAATGCAGCCACAGCAATTGAACATCGCATTGCAGAATTGAACCAAGTAGTTAGCTAAACACCACAACAAATGGACCAAACATTAACTGAGCACCACATTGCACAATATAACATACTCCTAATAGAGGATCAGACAGTTAATGAAACAAAGCATGCTTAACAACTTGGAAATATAGCAATTGTATTTGTTTCTCATGTATTTAGTACAGCCAAATTCGATTTATTCCTCACATGGTATAAAATAACAGAATGCAGCCACAACAATTGAACATCGCATTGCAGGATTGAACAAAGAAGTTAACTAAACACAAAAACAAGTGAACCAAGCCACAACAAATGAACCAAGCAATTAACTAAACACCAATTCAACAATATAACATACTCGTAATAGAATATCAGACAGTTAACCAAACCAAGCATGCTTAACAACTTGGAAATATTGCACCCTGAAGAATTGAACATCACATTTGCAGAATTGAACCAAGCAGTTAATTGAACACCACATTACACGACATATAGAACATATACACTATAGCAGAAGATTGCAAGGTAAAAGTAGATAGCACAATTCACTAGAATTTGTTAAGGAAAGGCAATAGCTAGCAAACTAAACATGGGTCCTTATAGTGAGCTAATAAGACAAGTTACTCCTCATTATCGGAGATATCATTGACGATTGGCTCCTTGGACATGGAAGAGGGCGAGGCCTCCGCATCGTGGGTGCCCTCGTTGTAGTGGTGAGTTGCCTGAGCCGCTTCGGGCACCAACCTGCTGGTTCTCGAGATGACGTAAGCACGTGCACGCTGAGAAAACACCTCGTAGTCTTTGTCGAAGGCACCGACGATGGCCTCGAGAAAATGCCACGAACTATTTTTTCAAGCAGCCAATCGCGTCGCGGCGTCGGCGCACGAGGCGTCAACAGTGGCCTCAACGGCGAGGTGCTCCTCCAAGATCTGGGGGTCGGCACGAATGGCAGTCATCGCGACCTCATCCGCGCGTGCGGCTGTGATTTGCTTCTCCGCTGCCAAATGCTCCTTGAGGTCCTGGCTATACTGCGTGCACCATGGCTTACGCCGGCGCTTATTTGGTGGAGGGGTCTGTGAATTGGGTGGAAGGTGTCGCGCTCACGCCGGTGGTCGGGGCATGTGGGATGTGGAAGGAGGAGGAGGATGGGGTTCGGGTGTGGATTACCTGCCTGGATAGGCGAGGCCGAGCAGCATGAAGGAGGGTCGCGGCAAGGAGGCGGTAGTGCTGCAAGCAAGGAGTGAAGGTTTCAACTTGGAAAGGAAGGCGGAAACACGGGAAATGTGGCTTTTGGTAAGGGGGAGGGGCGGGGAGGTAGATATTTCCGGGGAAGCCAAAAATTTGGAATCGCTTCAGCCAAAAAACTGGCACGCAAAGTGTCATCAGACACGGTCCCTTATTCAGAGCGGGCTGTGGACTGTAGCCATCGCACCTTCTCGTGTAAGCCGTATGTGTACTATACTCCGACGGTGCTCCAAGATATTTTGTGCTGCATCTCACACGGTTGGTTATAATAAACTGTGTGGGATCTACTTGGATTTTCTTCTTGATTTGAATTACATAATAGGGTCACAGCAACCATGGATAGTGTTTGAATTGCTAGACCTTTTATCTGCAGTGATCATGCAACTATATGTGTGTCATAAAAGAATTGGAATTATTCAAGGTTCGTTTGGACATTTTTATGCATTAAGTGAGTTTTCAATGCATTTATGTGCATAATTCAAATTTGAACTACATGCACATGCTCCAGTGCATATAAATTGGTTGAAAAATCAAATATTTGTCCTTGGGTGCATGCTTAGGTCCCATGCAAGAAATGGGAATGAATTTCAAACACCAGGGCACCGTTGATTGCCGGCAAAACATTGCGATGCCTGGTTTTTAAATCTAGTAAATCCAAAACTCGTCTGAAATTCATGAAACTTGGCATGCTATCATGGAGCGGCATCAACATGTCGTGGTAAATTTTTTCTCCCATTTGGGGCAGGTTTGGGTATATGCTTCTCACAAACCAGAGCTTCTCACAACAAGCATGATGGTTTCGGTAGGGAACTCCCCACCTTTGCGGACGAAACGATATCCACTGCCTCTTATTGCTTTCAAATTTTTTCTCGTGTCAACATAGAACAACATGACTGTTGTGTTATTTTTTGTGATTTTTTGGGGTTCGTTTTGACATTTTTATGCATTAACCGAGTTTTCAATGCATTTATGTGCACAATTCAAATTTGAACTACATGCACATGCTGCAATGCATATAAATTGGTTGAAAAATCATATATGTCTCCTTGGGTGTATGCTTAGGTCCCATGCAAGAAATGGGAATGAATTTCAAACACCAGGGCACCGTTGATTGCCGGCAAAACATTGAGATGTCTGGTTTTTAAATTATAGTAAATCAAAAACTCATCTGAAATTCATGAAACTTGGCATGCTATCATGGAGCGGCATCTATAGGCCTTGGTAATTTTTTTGTCCCGTTTGGACAGGTTTGGGTATATGCTTCTCACAAACCAGAGCTCTCTCACAACAAGCATGATGGTTTCGGTAGGGAACGCCCCACCTTTGGGGACGAAGCGATATCCATTGCCTCTTATTGCTTTCAATTTTTTTCTCGTGTCAATATAGATCAACAGGAGTGTGGTGTTCTTTTTTGTGTTTTTTCCGGGTTCGTTTGGACATTTTTATGCATTAACTGAGTTTTCAATGCATTTATGTGCATAATTCAAATTTGAACTACATGAACATGCTCCAGTGCATATAAATTGGTTGAAAAATCAAATCAGTTTCCTAGTGTGCAAGAATAGGTCCCATGCAAGAAATGTGAATGAATGTCAAACACCGCCACCATCACTCGTCAAGAAACATTGAGAGACCTGGTTTTTAAATTCTAGTAAATCCAAAACTCGTCTGAAATTCATGAAACTTGGCATGCTACCATGGAGCAGCATCAACATGTCGTGGTAAATTTTTTATCCCATTTGGGACAGGTTTGGGTATATGCTTCTCACAAACCAGAGCTTCTCACAACAAGCATGATGGTTTTAGTAGGGAACGCCCCACCTTTGGGGACGAAACGATATCCATTGCCTCTTATTGCTTTCAAATTTTTTATCATGTCAACGTAGAACAACATGAGTGTTGTGTTATTTTTAGTGATTTTTTCAGGGTTCATTTGGACATTTTTATGCATTAACCGAGTTTTCAATGCATTTATGTGCATAATTCAAATTTTAACTACATGCACATGCTCCAGTGCATATAAATTGGTTGAAAAATCAAATCTGCATCCTTGGGTGCATGCTTAGGTCCCATGCAAGAAATGGGAATGAATGTCAAACACCCTGCCACCGTCACTCGCAGAACATTGAGATACCTAGTTTTTAAATTTTAGTAAATCCAAAACTCGTCTCAAATTCATGAAACTAGGCATGCTATCATGGAGCGGCATCAACATGCCGTGGTAAATTTTTTGTCCCATTTGGGGCACGTTTGGGTATATGCTTCTCACAAATCGAGCTTCTCACAACAAGCATGATGGTTTCGGTAGGGAACGCCCCAACTTTGGGGGCGAAACAATATCCATTGCCTCTTATTTCTTTCAATTTTTTTTCTCATTTCAACATAGAACAATAGGAATGTTGTGTTATTTTTTGTGATTTTTCGGGGTTCATTTGGACATTATTATGCATTAAGTGTGTTTTCAATGCATTTATGTGCATAATTCAAATTTGAACTACATGCACATGCTCCGGTGCATATAAATTGGTTGAAAATCAGATCTTTCGTCCTTGGGTGCATGCTTAGGTCCCATGCAAGAAATGGGAATGAATGTCAAACACCCCGCCACCATCACTCGGGTCATAAACATTGAGAGACCTGGTTTTAAATTCTAGTAAATCCAAAACTCGTCTGAAATTCATGAAACTTGGCATGCTACCATGGAGCAGCATCAACATGTCGTGGTAAATTTTTATCCCATTTGGGACAGGTTTGGGTATATGCTTCTCACAAACCGTAGCTTCTCACAACAAGCATGATGGTTTTAGTAGGGAACGCCCCACCTTTGGGGACCTAAACGATATCCATTGCCTCTTATTGCTTTCAAATTTTTATCATGTCAACGTAGAACAACATGAGTGTTGTGTTATTTTAGTGATTTTTTCAGGTTCATTTGGACATTTTTATGCATTAACCGAAGTTTTCAATGCATTTATGTGCATAATTCAAATTTTAACTACATGCACATGCTCCAGTGCATATAAATTGGTTGAAAAATCAAATCTGCATCCTTGGGTGCATGCTTAGGTCCCATGCAAGAAATGGGAATGAATGTCAAACACCCTGCCACCGTCACTCGGCCGCAAACATTGAGATACCTAGTTTTTAAATTTTAGTAAATCCAAAACTCGTCTGAAATTCATGAAACTTGGCATGCTATCATGGAGCGGCATCAACATGCCGTGGTAAATTTTTTGTCCCATTTGGGGCACGTTTGGGTATATGCTTCTCACAAATCAGAGCTTCTCACAACAAGCATGATGGTTTCGGTAGGGAACGCCCCAACTTTGGGGGCGAAACAATATCCATTGCCTCTTATTTCTTTCAATTTTTTTTCTCATTTCAACATAGAACAATAGGAATGTTGTGTTATTTTTTGTGATTTTTCGGGGTTCATTTGGACATTATTATGCATTAAGTGTGTTTTCAATGCATTTATGTGCATAATTCAAATTTGAACTACATGCACATGCTCCGGTGCATATAAATTGGTTGAAAAATCAAATCTTTTGTCCTTGGGTGCATGCTTAGGTCCCATGCAAGAAATGGGAATGACTGTCAAACACCCTGCCACCGTCACTCGGTCGCAAACATTAAGATACCTGGTTTTTAAATTCTAGTAAATCCAAAACTCGTCTGAAATTCATGCAAAGTGAGAGCAGGATTTGTGCATCTCTTGAACACAAATGGTTCTTTTGGATGACCCGTGTGAACCACTTACAAACAATTTGGTGCGATTTGCATCTGTCATATTGGGTATGTTGCCATTTGTCAGACTAGAAAGATTGACTCTTGTTGATCTAGTAACATTGCCATTTGCCAACCTTGTAACACTGCGATTTGTCAAAATATGAAGCTAAAAATCATTAGCAGTATCTAATTTTTGCAACTAAAATTCTGTAATTAAGCATAGATGGAGGTGAGGAGGCGTGTTCAGCCAGCCGTGCAGCGGGCGGCGCAGTACTATTCGATTTGGCAGCGGGCGGCGTAGTTCCTGATACTACTTTAATGTAGACGAGGGAGAATGTAGCTGTTCCCGAAATGTTGAACGACCAATGATGCATCCTCCTGCAATTAGCATCGTGTGAATGCATGAGGGAAGTAATGGGAGGACCGGGAAAAGAGGCAGCACTATGTGAATGGAATGCAGTTTGCACTCATATAAAGGCGCCCCTCCATTCCAATGCATCTATCACATCGTACACACCTAAGCATTTGCCTAAGCACCTACACTAATAAGCGCAAAAGTGCCACTCCAGACCCATGGCGGCGATGCGCGCGAGTAGCCAGCGGCTGTGCCAGATGGTCCATGACGCCTACCTGTGGCATGGCACCGTGGATCGTCTCCATACAGTGTTGGCGAACGGCTGGTGGATGGCCGCCATCGAAGCCAGCTACGACTCTTAGTTGGACCAAATGATAGTTCGCACCACCAACAGGTTCACCATTGTCAAGAAGCTCACGGACGACATCGCCGTACTCCTCCAGCCCACGCACCCAGGCTCCTCATTGTTTGCCACCCTAATCGGCCACCGTGGTCGGAACCTCTTTCAAGCACTGGCGGCCCTGCGACTGCCCATCGACGCCACGAAGAATGTCCACCTTGAGGTCGCGCTCGCCGCGAGGTGCCTAGCTGTGATGCCCTCGATTCAATCGTACACTAATCATACACGCAAATATGTACGATCAAGATCAAGGACTCACGGGAAGATATCACAACACAACTCTAGACACAAATTGAAAGTAATACAAGCTTTATATTACAAGCCAGGGGCCTCGAGGGCTCGAATACATAAGCTCGAAAACATAAGAGTCAGCGGAAGCAGCAATATCTGAGTCCAGACATAAGTTAGACAAGTTTGCCTTAAGCAGGCTAGCACAAAAGCAACATCGATCGAAAAGGCAAGGCCTCCTGCCTGGGAGCCTCCTAACTACTCCTAGTCGTCGGCGGCCTCCACGTAGTAGTAAGCACCGGCGGTGGCATCTGGCTCCTGGGCTCCGACATCTGGTTGCATCAACTGGGAAGAAGAAGAAAGAGGGAAAAGGGGGAGCAAAGCAACCGTGAGTAATCATCCAAAGTACTCGCAAGCAAGGAACTACACTACATATGCATCGGTATCAATGAAATTGCCTGTATATGTGGACTGAACTGCAGAAATGCCAGAATAGAGGGGAGAACCTAGTCCTATCGAAGACTAGCATCTTCTGGAAACCACCATCTTGCAGCAACAGGAGGGAGTAGAGTAGCATAAAGTAAAGTAGTAGTAGTGTTATCAACCTCAGCCAGAGATCCTTTCTCAACTCCCTGCGAGAAAGCAATCCCAGAGCCATACTACCCATTTCTCATATCCATGTCTCATCTCAAGTATCCAGTTCTAGTTGTATCGATCGGGATACAACTCCGAGTGTTCGTTAGCGTAGGACAGGCTATCGATAGATGTTTTCTTCCCTGCACGGGTGCACCAACTTACCCACCACGCTCGATTAACTCCGGCCGGACACACTTTCCTGGGTCATGCCCGGCCTCGGCCAAACAATACGCTGCAACCCGACCTAGGCTTAATGAACAGGAGCCCGTGGATGAACAGTCGCAGGTGGAGGCTGGAGGAGGTCGACGGTGGATGAACAGTAGCCCGTGGAGGCTGGAGGGGGTCGACAGTGGAGATGAACAGTATCTCATGGAGTCCCGTTTTGCGGTACGCCACACCCCTCCCGATGAACAAGAACCCCGTTTCGATCGTAGCGCTCCAACACAAGTCCGTTTCCTCCGTTTTGCGGTATGCCACACCCCTCCCGATCGACAGGACCCCCGTTTCGACCGTAGAAGGTCCGTTTCCTCCGTTTTGTGGTACGCCAGACCCCTCCCGATGAACAGGATCCCATTTCGAACGTGGTCGGTCGAAGACAACGCTGTTTCCTCCATTCTGCGGTACGCCAGGCCTCGTTTCCATCGGCTATTCCGTCCAAGCCCTCCCGATGAACACGACGACGCATTCCGGTCCGACCCAGCCAGTTGGCTCCCCATGAACACGACGATGATGTTGTTTCTCGGTTCTGACCCAGCCATGTACATGAGCCCTGGCCGTACGTACGCGCGAGTAGGCACTCGAGACCCCGCCCATATGTACATACGTGGCTGTATTTACTTTCTTGCGCCCTGGCCGATGTACGTATGTGTACATGCTACGTGTGCGCCTCACACGACACGCGTCGCCGCCTCTACATCGACTCCAAAGATGTATGTACACGTCACACCAGAATGACAACGCTACGTACGCTTCGACCAGGTGGGTCCCGACTGTCAGGCACTTCCTTGCGTGCAAAGATGTAGCTGGTGGGTCCCAGCAGTCAGGTGGGCGAACCGTTTTTTGTTGCCCGGACGCACTTCCTTGCATGCGAAGATGTAGCTAGTGGGTCCCAGCAGTCAGGGGAAACGTTTTTTCGTGAAATACGGTGGCCCATCCGGTGGGTCCCGCTGTCAGGTGGAGGAATAATTATTTTGCATGTAATAAGGAGGCACCTCCTTGCTGCGGCCGTGGACCCAGCTGTCGGCCTCTCCACGTACAGTCCACGTCCGATGGAAGTCGTTCCTTGACCACGTTGACCATGCAGCACCGAGAGCACCAGGGCGGTGGACGAGGGCGAGGCCTAGGAAGGGGACGACACGGAGCCGGGGAAGACGCGGCAGTGGAAGCCCATGCGGAGAGGAGTACGAGGGTTCACTGGTTCGGCTGCGGTGTGAGGCTACCGTCGCCGCAGGGCCTGGATAGCGGTGGGAATAGTAGGGGGCGCTGAGGCCTCCGCGGCAGCACAGCCGGCCACGGGAGGCAGGAGCATGCGACACGACAGGCGCTGCTTTGGGCGGCTCGAGCAAGAAGACTAGAGGTTAAAGAAGCACCACGGCCGTTGGATGGACATCGCACGGTCACTGGAGCTAGAATCGTTCATATTGACTAAGTTGACAAAGCACTCCGTCCCCGTCAACTTAGTAGGCCCACAAGTCAGCCTCCCACCAAGGTGGGTCCCAACTAGCAGGGGGAGTATTCATTTTTTTGTGCGTAATAAGGAGGCACTTCCGGTGGGTCCGAGCTGACAGTGGGGGAACGTTTTTTCCGCAAAATACGGTGGCCCGTCCGGTGGGTCCCAGCAGTCAAGGGGGAAACGTTTTTTCACCAAATACGGTGGCCCGTCCGGTGGGTCCCTGCTGTCAGGTAGAGGAATAATTATTTTCCGCATAATAAGGAGGCACTTCCTTGCGGCTGCCATGGACTCAGTTGACAGCCTCTCCACGCAGAGTACTCTTCTGATGGAAGTCGTTCATTGACCACGTCGCGCCGAGAGCACCAGGGCGGTGGACAACTGCGAGCGGCGAGGCATAGGAAGGGGACGACGCGGAGCCGGGGAAGACGCGGCAGTGGAAGCCCGCGCGGAGAGGAGTACGAGGGTTCACTGGTTCGGCTGCGGTGTGAGGCTGCCGTCGCCACGGAATAACAGAGTGTGGGTGAGTGGAGGGATGGCATGGCCAGCGGTGGGAGTAGTAGGGGGGGCGGTGAGGCCTCCACGGTAGCACAGCTGCCCACGGGAGGCAGGAGCAGGCGGCACGATCGGCACTGCTTTGGGCGGCTGGAGCAAGAAGACGAGAGGTTGAAGAAGCACTACGGCCGTTTGATGGACATCATACGGTCACTGCAGCTAGAATCGTTCATATTGACTAAGTTGACAAAGCCCTTGGTACGGTCAACTTAGTAGGCCCACAGGTCAGCTTCCGAAATGGTGCGCCCCAGATGTCAGGGGGAGGAATCATTTTTTGGGCGGGTGAAGCTAGAATATCCGAGATTGAAGAAGAAGCACGGCATCCGTTGGATGGACATCCAATGGCCACTGCTGCTAGAACCATGTGTTGACTATAATAAGTTGACAAAGCCTTGCATACGCGTCAACTTCTTTTTTTAGGGGACGCATCAACTTAGTAGGCCCACAAGTGTGTGGCAGAGAACTTATAGCCCATTTGCGATTTGTAAGAATGTGCAGCCGATTTTTTCATTCTAATGGAATTTACTACAGCCCATTTACCGTTTGCTAAAAGTACATCCCATTTTCTAGTTAGGACAACGATTAATAATTTCAACCAACCGTTCAAGGCAGAATTCAATAAAATTTCCCACATTTTTATGGGATCCGAAATATTTTTATCCCGAAATTTCTAGTCAGATTAAATATAAATTTGTATTACGTAAAAATCTAACGAAACATTGCGCATGCAACAATTAAAAATTAAGATTTTCAAAATCCATAAATAATATTTTATAAACTAGTTTCGTGCTTGGTGCATTTTCTATAGTTACTTCCTAGTTTTTATAATTACATCCCATTTATTATTTTTTAAAGCCCATTTTCCTTTTAAGCCTAATGTATCCCTCCTAGGAAAGATTTGCAGCCCAGCGGGGCGGAGAATAACAAGTTGACCTTGCCTGGGTAATCCTCAAAAACACGTATAGCTGGGCTAGCCATTTTCATCTTGAAAAAAATTAATATCTGGGCTCGATATCTGTCCTAGGCTAGACGGGCCACAGCCCGCCCAGTTAATACCTTGCTCTCCTCTGAACAACAATGAAAACATCGCCAAGAAAAACTCTACAGTGCTCACGCCTCAAAAACACAAATACTACTCGAGCTGCTTGGTCCCAGCTGTCGGCCGCACCTTGTGCAATTCTCTCGTTTATATTGACTACATAGGTTGACAATGGTGTGGGACCATGATGTCAGGAAACCAGGAGGAAGCAAAAAAAAATATAGTTGTACATAATAAGGAGGCACTTGCGTACGTACGGCTTTGGCCCTAGTGGGTCCCTACTGTCAAGCAGTCAAAATAAAGTCATCTCCTGAATCCTCATGTTCATTGACCATGTTAACAATGCTCGGTGCCACGGCGAGCAACAACCTCGAAGGATTCACGGATAGGGCCTCGCAGGCCCTACGGATGGTTCGATACAACGCTCATTGCTCATTCAGAAGCCGTGATCATCGGACACGTATGAGCACCTTCGAGAGACTAAGACGGCATGAAACGGTAAGGCCGCGCTTGGGAGCTCTGGTTTATTTCACACTTGTATTAAAATACAAGTGTAATTTACTTGTCACCGGAAACAATGCGTAAAATGCAGGCATAATGAAACCGAGGGCCCGAGGTCTGTAAGTAAAACCGGCGGGTTACGCGTGTAAATTGAGAGACCGGTGTATATTTTACTAGTCGAAATCGACCAACCAAGCGCTTCGCCCGAGACCATCTGCTTTTATTTACAAGCGTCAGTTTTACAAGCGGTTTTGGTTGGAAAACGACGATCCAATCACGGCCTAAGATGATGAGTTGGTCGGAAGATCATATGGTTTCACGTCTAACTTACCCGACTTGTCGTATAGGCTATGAATGAAACATAAGACGATGAACTTCTTAAGAACAGAAACAGCAGAAGAGGATGATCTTCCTAACAAGCAAATCACTGGCATTAGATCGACATGCAAAACAATACGAAGCATTATTCTCAGGAGGCACGGTGAACAGCTCGTGATGCCGCATGCCACAACAATCCAAGCTCAACTTTGCAATCAAACACAAGGCCTGGCATTACATAGACAATATTCAGAACAAACTCTTAAAATATCTTACATAAGACAACATTCATGTGACTATGCATCTCAGCAGAGTTGAATAGATATCCCTGTTTTAATAGAGGCAAAAAAGGAATCAATTACTGGCCAATAAAGGAGGATGAAACATGCGGCCACAAAAATGGTAATCCCGCCAATCCCTAACAAGTGTTGCAGTTTTGAATTAAGATTCAGTAGTTAATTCTGAGTGGCATTGCTTAATTTTACCAGTGGAATGAGATTAACAAAAATCATAAACAGTTCCAGGAGAGAGTGGGCGCAAGAACAACATGTGCTTCCATCTACTTATAAAGGGGGTGATGCAGAGTTTGTTGTAACAAAGCAACAAGCATAATGTCTGGGTTGGTCCCATTTTTGTTCACTACTTAATGGGAAAAGACAGCAATACAATAGCTTCAATTCAACATTTATTTAAAGCAGTACCAATACAAGTAGCACAACATCTCAAAACACACTGCACAATCATGTGGATGAAGGCAAGTACCAACCTGTCATGACACACACAAGATCACGTAAGAATCTGCCAACACGAATAGGAAATCCAATCTTGTTTTGTGCAGTTACTCTGAAATTAAGTAAAGTCGCTAGTGTGACATTTAAGTTTGCTATAGCAACAAGTTGAATAGATATCCCTGATTTAACAGAGGTAAAAAAGGAAACAATTACTGCCAATAAAGTAGGATGAAACATGCGACCACAAAAAGAAGCATCTACCTTATCTTGTTGGAAACCAAAGTATAGGACAGTAGCATTTCTAAAACGGTTGCATTGATTCATATTAACAGAGAAATTCTCTTAAAATAGTTCAAGAGTTAATTGAGAGTGGCATTGCTTAATTTTACCATCAACATTAGATTAAGAAAAAGCAAAAACAGTTCCAGGGGCGAGTGGGCACAACAACACCATGTGCTTCCATCTACTTATAAAGGGGGTGATGCAGAGTTTATTGTAACAAAGCAACAAGCATCATGTCTGGGTTGGTACCATTTTTGTTGCTTACTTAATGGGAAAAGAGAGCAATACAATAGCTTCAATTCAACATTTATTTAAAACAGTACCAATACAAGTAGCACAACATCTCAGAACACACTGCACAATCATGTGGATGGGACATGGGACATGCCAAAGACCATGTGCCCACACGTATAAATGGGTGATGCAGAGTATGTAGCCAAGCAGCATATCTGCGTTGGTCCCATATTTTTTCTCTTTGAAACTTTTTCCAATGTCAGGGCAGCAAATCTAGTCCTGCACAAACTATCCGACCCCCTAGTTTCTTTCCCTTTTCAACAAAGAGTTCGGTTCCTTATAGATGTGTGTACTGGGTTACCCCCTTTTTCCCTTTTCGACCAACAAAGCGGCTGGATAGCTAGTCTATACTACTTTACCTCCCTCATTAACTCATTGAACCACGTCCTAGATTCATGCACCACCCCACCGCACCCTTCTTTCCTCTTTGAACCAAGACCTAGATTCGACTACAGAATCGAAAAAGATCAGCATGCAGCTAGACCAATGACGGCTTCAAAGAAACTTATACCTTAGGGTCGTCGGGATGTGGCAAGGCGTGTGGCGGGAGGTCGGATCTGCCCACACTATGTACGACAGCGAGGAAGAAGGGGTCGGTGGCCCTTCCGCACAGGCGCTGGGTGAAAGATAAAAGTGCAACCGGCAGTGGATTGCCTCCCTCGCCAAAGGCGATAGAGTGAGCGCTGCATCTCCTCCCCTTCCCGGTGCGACGGTATCCAGACGCCTCCTTCGCTAGGTGTCTGTGAGGGGGGTGAGAGAGACAAAGGCCACAACGCAGTCTTGTTTAGATCTGGTGAAGAGGGTGCGAGACAGTGAATATAGCAAACCCTAGCAAAGGAACGCTGAGCCTCCAGTATATATATATATATATATATATATATATATATATATATATATATATATATAATATATATATATTGCGGCGAGAGTGGGGAGAGTGCAAACCCTAGCGAACAAGCTACCGAGGCTCCACTTATATATATTCTCAGCACTACAGACCGAAGCGGTGTTTTAATCAGCACCTGCTTTTGGCTGTATGAGAGGTGGGCCAGCCACATTTTGGGCCCACCTGTCATAAACCCAAAGGTAGGTGCACTAAACTCAATGAAGCTGCGTCCATATAGTACTCGTGTATACGACTAATATATAGTGGAATGGTTTTCTTATTCTCTCCATAACAATCATTTTAAATTGTGTAAGTATGAAACGAAACTCATTATTTAACGTACCAGTGAAGAAAACTACTACTCCCTCTGTTCGTAAATTTTTTTCTTTCTAGAGATTTCAACAAATGACTACATACGGAGCAAAATGAGTGAATCTACACTGTAAAAAATGTCTATATACATCCGTATCTGGTAGTCCATTGCAAACCACTTGAAAGACAAATATTTAGGAACGAATCGAGTACTTTCGATGAACTAACAATCTACGCGTCCTGGTTGCACTTCCTGTCCTTCACGTGTGGTACACTACCCTCCCTTAAGTGAACAACCACACATGCGCCAAATTATCGAAAACGTGTGAGAGTGTGTACAAATAAAGAATTTTAATTTCAATTATCTGAAAGGTTTGAGAGTATGTACAATTTGCCCTCTCTAATAATTATGGTTTGTTGTGTTCGGCCTAAACTTGGTTAAACTTTACAAAGTTTGACTTCAGTCAAATCTAATATGCGGAGTAAATAAAAATGGAGGGCTACTACGTCCATCCGGGTTTTTAGTCCACACCATTTTTTAATCAAAGTTAATAGCCGGACAAATAAAATTACAGGGGAGCTGGAGACAAAGTTGTGAGAAGGCTTAGAAATCAATACAAAACGTATGCTCTTAGTACCAACGTCGATCCTTCTTCGAGGAAACATTTGGTTCATAGCTAATTGTGTGATAAAATTGCACCAATGTGAAAGACGACTGCGTCTCCAATGCAACCAAGGTGAACTGACGAAGGATATCATCTTTGTGGGTAACAACTAACAAGCAAAGAGCACTGATGGAAGACAGCTTGTTTTTCATTGAAAATGGATCAGCTTCACCAGCCGACGCAACCATGAGGCGCAACCATGAGCATCGATAGGTCATCGTGGTGATGCATCATCCATTTGGCATCAAGTTTGGGTGAGGCACATATGAAGTTCGACAAATCCTCACTGTGGTCTGTTTCTTCTCAGTAGTCAAGCTCAAGGAAGGAAGAACCACGTGGCAGAGGACAGTGAGGCGGAACAACAATGGCCATCCAATTTTGTGCGGTTCCACAAAATTTGAGGAAGGCATGCCCGGGTATGGAGATACGCATAGCTGTTTCCAAAAATATAAAAAAGGGATATAGTGTTGTTACTTTGGTTTACAAGATTAACAACGACATCTCAATTGTCAATAAGAATTATGAAAAGTACACCAACAAATAGAAGCATCATGATTATCTTGATCGGAACTAAACCAGGATAATATTAGATTAGCAGCAGCAATAGGAGCATATGGACAATGACCGCACAACCACCATGTACTTTTTGTCGAAACAACATGTATACCTCCACCGAGGCATAAATCAGGACAACTTTTCGAGTGGCATTTCCACTATAATAGTAGGTGATGTTGGACCAGCCAACGAACCCTAGCTACTATACATGGGGAGCTGGGGTGTAGTCGCATAGTAGAAAACCCGCATGCAGCGACCTGGGGAGCTGGACCAGTACAAGTTATACCTCAGGTGGGCGAGATGTCGCTTAGGCGGGCGGGCGGGATCTTCCCACATGACGGCAGCGAACAAGGGCACGGAGGACCTTCGTCCGCACCAGCGCCGGCTCTGAGAGGACGGTGAGCATCGGCTTCCTCCATCGCCGATGGTGACAACGTCAATGCTGCACCTCCTCACCTCCTGCAGCGGATGGGATTCGGCCGGATCTGTGACCATCGGTGAGGAGAGAGATAGTGTGGACACTGCCATCTTGTTTTGATTTGGAGAGCGTGAGAGAGCGAGACGCGAGAAACTCTATCAAACAAGAGGCTATAATGGAGTAAAACAATCTCTCCATAGCAGTGGTTTTAAGTAGAATACGCGCGTTCCCGGAAAGAAGAAACGAAAACTGGCGGACAATTTTTTAATGTACCAAGAAAGAAAACTCGATCAAAAACACGCCCTCGCTTCCAGGTCGCAAGAGTCGTGGCGCACACACACATAGACATAGACATGCATATCCGTGTTTACGTAAAATTCCATTTCCATCTCCATCTCCAATCATATTTGTCCAACTGGCACATTACATACGCGGCAATATTAACGTATAGCATCTCTTGTTTGCGGGCGTCCGGACCGTTGCCATGGCCGCTCCTGACCAACCCGAACCCTCTTCATCACCCGCGCGTGCTTCCCGCCCGAAACGGTCAGTGCCACATTCATGCCCGGCCAGAGCGGACGTGACCTCTCGCTGGCGCCGGCATTGAAGCAATGCACCGGCCGAGAGAGCGTCGCCCGCGCCGCTTCCTGGTGCACGCGACTGCTCCGCGTTCAAAGGTCGCAAGTGCTGGCCACAACATGCATGTAAAAAGTTCTTGGGAGTCCGTGCTACACCTAGCTGTCTTCCCCCAACTCGTCAATCTCTTCCAGTAGTACTAGTACTCCATGGCACGATCCATCGACAAGCAGGCGCGAAAGTTATCGTATACTCGGTTTGCGGTGAGTGGCATGCCGAGCGACCGTGTGGGGTCGAGCCGTGGAGGAGGGTAAGACACGAATGCGACAGACGTGATTTAAACATTGGTTTTGCTCGATGGCGCGATCCAACGAAACGAAACATTGGTTTCTCTCCGTTTCCATTTTTCTCCGGAAAAACGGAAACATTCCACTCTATTTTCATTCCTACTCCAAGGTTGGCCCGTTACAACATTCCATCAAATACAAAGGAAAACTAACACGCATGCTGATGCATCTCAATGATTCACAGATCATAGCCAATATTTACTTCACAACTAAAGACAAACTTTGTGAGAGCGTGTACGAAAGAAAAACTACTGATGGGGTCCCTAAACAAGATTTAATTTTCCTGGCCAGGTAGAACCTGTCGAAGGAAAGACGGCTGGCACCCTCGGATCATCCGATGCTTTTGTGCAGTTCCACTAAAGTCGAGTTGAGCATCCCTGATGGCAAAGATATTGAAGAATTGTGATTAGAATAATAGTACTGGCACTAGTTCATGAGACATAAACTCATCACAAGTAGAAGCCGGTAGAAGTAGGGAAAGATCGACATGGAGATGGAGCTACACGGGGAGCTGCGGCAGTGGAGCAAGCAGGCTCCAAAAGGAAGATGGACTACTTGGGACGTCGGGCTGTAGCTAGAAGGGAGGTTGGGACGCGGCATCGGCCCATACCACGGTGACGCCCTATTGGGACGCACCGACCGTGGATTTTCTCCCTTGCCGATGTCGACCGCATCTACGCAGAACATTGTTCCCTTCCCCCAGCTGTGGGATCAAGCCGGATATGTGACCAGTGGTGTGTGGCCACCGTCGTTCTATGCTTGTGAAGAGAGCAACCCAAGCAAGCAGGCTTGTAGCTTAGGCTCCTGCTAGTGTATATATAGTGGTTTTATTTTTCTCTCCATATCAACCATTTTATATTGCGCACGTGTCATTGAAGAGTGAAATGATGGTTGCTTCTTCCGACTAACTTACTGTGTGATTTGACTGCTCCTTTAGTGGGCCCTACACGTACTCCCCCTACGCGTATGCAACAGTCACACGTACACATGGACGCAAAAACGCGTGCGACGCCCTAATGCATGCATGTCCGAGCACACGACGAAACACACACGGTCACACTCAAGTGCTCAACCTACACGTGCATGCACACACATACTCAGCGAGGGTGAGCTAGTGACCGTATAAACACCAGAAAATGTATATATTGAGCGCAATGAGCGTATTATGAAGTCCACTGACCGTATTTTTACAAATATTCAGTGGCAGACAGTGTATTTATCTCGTTTGAAATTAATCCATATTAACCGGAGAGGAGGCAGTATGGACTAACATTACTTTTCTGTGTCCCATCAACTTGCCGAATGATGAGAAGCTTGCAGGATGTGAGAAGCTTCGCGCGGTGGCTCGCAGGACAAGGAAAAACTTTTGACTAATGCAAGTTGTCCTTCGCTCAGGCGGTGGACGTGCAACAGTTAATTCGGTGTCAGATTGCCAGAAGCATACACTATACTAGTAGTACTATTATTGTTGCACTTCCCCAAGAGGCGTATAGCCAAGCGCAAAGTTTACTAGTACTAGTACTACTACTATAGTCTATAGAGGTAGTACTAGGAACCGGATGTTGGAGCTTCTGCACTCTTATTATATTTTTAAAACGTGATAAAGCAATCTTCAACACATTTGGTTCTCTTCGAGGGTCCTCGCATGTGATAATGGAAGTTGATGCATGGAACACTCACCACAATTCTTGCTTAATTCTGGCTCATATCCTGTTACAAATAGGAGCCATCAGTAATATTTCCTCTTTTTTTGTTATTCAGCATGTAAACAGGTCAGCAAACCTTGCGGCACATCTTTGTGCGAACCGTGCTTGTTGCACTTTGAATGTGGCCGAGAGCTGGCTTGATGAAACACCTCGCTTCCTACTTCTTTTTTTGCGGGGTACCTCGCTTCCTAGTGACCAGTGTCTTGGTTGATCGTCTTAAGAATGCTTATATATGAATAAAGCTCTCTCATTTACCAGCAAAAAAGAAAGCCATATTAACCGGAAAGGAGGGAGTATGGACTAGAACTACTTGTTGGTGTGTCCTGTCAACTCGCAGAACGAGGAGAAGCTTGCAGGACAAGATGAAGCTCGCTTATGCCTTTTGACTAATGCAACGTACCCTCGCCCAGGCGGTGGACATGCATCAGTTCATTCGGTGTCAGATTGCCAGAGGCATACACTATAGTACCAAACATGCGGAGTACCATCATTGTTCGACTTCATGAAGAGGCGAAGAGCCAAGCGCAAGGTTTAGTAGTACGAGTAGTACTACTACTAGAACCAGATGGTGGAGCCTCTGTACTCTTTTTTTAATCTCTGATAAAGTACACATTTATTCCGGATAAGGGTGGAAAACGGCAACCCAACATGTAATGATGATATCGATCAACCATGCTCGGATATATCTTGGCCTGCGTGCGAGCCCGTCTGTGTGTTCTCGCTCCTCGTCTCTCTCAAGGAACGGCTAGCTGGCCATTTTGCCATCAATTGAGATCGGTTTGCTTACAGTCCGGTCCCACATGTCAGTGATATGCCAAGAGGAGGTGCGTTGACCGACTGGCCATACGCGTACTTGGTTTTGCACCTTCATACTACCCCTCCCTCCATCACAGTTTACAGGGCGCGCTTCATTATGATGCATTTCTCTCGATGCATTTCCACCACCAAAGAGACTTTAGATGTGTTTGGTTTAATGCTCAATTAATTAGGGTGTGGTAACCGCAATTTTCTATCGATGTAGTACTACAGAGTGGAGTACGTGCATGCATGTGTGTACCCGGGGTGGAAGCACTGCATGCATGTGTGTACACATTATTTCCTCTAGTAATAGACGCCGTGCTATAACTACCAATGCTATTTTTCAGGCCGATCGCTAGTCGCCTTGGTCCCGTAGATTTTCTCTTTTTCAAGCGCTCTATAAACAAAGTGACGGATGGAGTAGTATGAGCAGATTCAAAGAAGAGCGTATTGATGGTTGCTTCTTCCGAGCAACTTACAGTGGGAAAGGTGGGGCTCATGATTTGACTGATCATTACTCACTATTAATGCGGCGCAACGACTGGTTTGAGTCTCCCATGCGGCTGTGCACTACCCCCTCGGTTCTTAAATATACTCCAGACTATTTGTCTTTCTAGAGATTTCAACGAGTGACTAGTCAAATATTTGTCTTTTTAGAGATTCAAATGGACTACTACATACGGATGTATATAGACATATTTTAGAGTGTAGATTCACTCATTTTGCTCCGTATGTAGTCACTTGTTGAAATCTCTAGAAAAACAAATCTTTTGGAACAGAGGGAGTACACATACGAAGCAAAATGAGTGAATCTACACTCTAAAATATGCCCATTTGAAATTTGTAAAAAGATAAATATTTAGGAACGAAGGAGTATAATTTTGTGCATGGCACATGGACCCGGATGTCAAGAGGCTTCTAGAAATGCTATCAAGCTTCCAAAGATTTGTTTACATAATTGAGGTACTACACAAATAATTTTCCAAATGACATGAAATTGTGCAATGGTGTGAGCTTTCAGCTTTTGTTTCGTGTGTCTTGCCATCGATGCTCTTTCGGAAACAATAAAAAACTAACTTCCTTGCTAATCAGAGCTAATATTTACATCACAACTGAAGACAAAGTTGTGAGAAGGTGTTAAGTTAAAATTGATCCATGCTTTCATTGGCAGCAACGTCCCCCCAACTCTGTCTAAATCAACAAGGCATGCTGGGAAAAAAGTAGCTGTCTGGAGCATGCAACATTCAGATCATTTTGTGCAGTTCCACTAAAATAGAGCCGAAAGCGTCCTGCTCCAAAGATATGAAGTGTGATTACGATAATAGAGGACTGCTGATGAAACAATAAACACACAAATAGAAGTCGGTCACCTTTGCAGTCTCTCTTAAGACTAACTAGTTGGAGAAGATTAGGCTCGGAGTTGGATGAGGAGGATAGAGCAAAACCAATCTCCCTTTGTGCAGCCGCACTAAAATGTAGAGAAGTTGCCCGTGTGACATTTTGGTAGAACTGCACAAAACACTCTTAAGAAAAAAGTGATTTGTGCAGTTCACCAAAAGGTCGCAATAGCGACGAGGTGAAATGGATAGCCCTGTTTGCAAAACAAAGGTAGAAAGGAAACAATTACTGGGCAATAACAGTTGATGACACATGCAACGACAGAAAAGAAGCATATTCCTTGTCCTAAGGGAAGTTAACAACACGGTTGTGTTTGTCTAAAACGGTGTGAGGATGAGATTGCAATATGGAAAGTACGCCGGACGAGCTACGTTATGGGCAAAGAACTATGCAAGATCCACATGGAGCGACGTGGGAAGACATGCAGTGGAGCAAGGTCGGAGGGGATACCTGGAGGTCGTCGGGATGTAACTAGGTGAGCGGCGGTGGGCGGAATCTTCCCGTACTGCGGCAGCGAGCAGGTGGCGTAGGCCCTACCACGCCGGAGCTTGGTCAGAGAGAACGGCGTGTACCGCGGATCTGGATGTGCTGCCTCGGTGCCGTCGAACGGAGAAACGATGCACGTCCTCCCTTTCCGCCGGCGGACAGGATGCGGCCGGTTCAGTGACCAATGGTGAGATAGAGAGAGAGAGGCCACCGCAGCCTTGTGTGAGATACTCTGAAGAGAGACAAAGCAGGCAGGCAGGCTCCATTGTATATAGTGGAGCGGGCTACCTTTTTCTCCATAAAAATCGTTTTATATTCTGTGTAGGTGCCATTGAGCGATATAACTTTATTTAAAAATAACCTGCCAACGCATCAAGTCGAACTTTGTTTCGTGCACGTGTGGTACACGACCTCCGTAGGTAAACAACTGCTACACGCGTTCAAATTAGCACATGGGCTACCATTTTCGTACATAAATGAGCTCCACCGTGTACCCGCGCGGGTGTGGCTGGGCACGAAGCGTGAGTACATGCATGGTGCACCTATTCTCTTCTTTTTTTTTGACAGAAAGACTGTAAGGGAACCCCTTACAGCATCACCCCTATTCTCTTCTTGTATATGTACACCACCTACGTGGGGTTGTGTGAGAGAGATACAAACGTAGAGAGATATAGTGTGTGGGTTCGTGAGAGTTTTTTGGGGGGAGGGGGTGGGGTCAATCAAAAAATGTAACACATGCAATGTGTGTGAAATAGAGACCTGGATATATCATATATATAGAGGGGGCGATCCACGAGAAGAGAGTGGAGGTATCATCGGCTTGAGTTGTCCATAGAATTGAAGAGAGGGATGATGTGTGTGTGTGCTGCCATGATCGATAAAGAGTGCCATCGAATTTGTGTGTGCCCACGTCAAAGATATAGAGTGGCTGGCCTATTGGAACGTGAGAGGGGACATGTGCAGTTTGTCTCTGTGGCATGGATACCTACATACAGCGCTCGACTATTGGTGTGTTGTGTGGGGGGGGGGGGAGGGAGGCCTAATTAACTATAGAGGTACAATGGCTGGTATATGTGTGGAGGAGGAGAGAGGCCTACCTCATGTATTAAGGGAGATCGATCTACCTCATGTTTTAAGGGAGATCGATCGGCATCCATGCATATGTGTAGGAGAGGAATAAGGTTGGGAGAGAGACAGAGCTAGAGTGTTGGAGGGGGTGGTAGTGGAGTTGCGTCTAACAAATGGTGGGATAGGCTTGCTAGACAATCGGAGGGCACGCCTACAATATCAATAAGAGAGGGGATGGCTTCCTGTCTGTGCACGTGCGTGTGAGAGACGTGACAGGAGGCATGCACGAATGATGAGGGGGGGGGGGGTGATATGGCTGTGGTAAGCAGACATAACTACATAGGAAGATCGATTGTCCTTTGTCAGAGAAAGGAGAGATATAACTTGTGAGATACGTCGATCGATGGGGGGGGAATAGTTAAAGTCGACCTAGGTATATGTTGGGAGATCGATCGGTATACATGCATGTGTGTGTTAGAAGCAAATGAGGCATGGGGAGAAGGATAGAGAGAGAGGGATGCATCTAGGAGGTGGTGCGAGAGTCATACTATATCAAGGGGGGAGGAGTGTGTGAGTACGAGATCGATGAAAAGAGTGGTGGGAGTGAGGCACGGACGGGGATAAGAGAAGAGGGGAAGCATGTGTTTTGTGCTAGGCACACCTGGCTAGAGAGGCATATTGATTGATGTGTGCCGTAAAGAAGGAGCTGAGGGGCCTACACACACCATGGGTGAACGACCTAAAGTGAAAAGACGATTTTGCGCGATGGAGCTAGAGTATGCTAAGGGAGGGGGAGAGGGATGCGAGCGTCTGCATGCACGAGAGAAAGTTAGCGCTAGCTAGCTACAAAGATAAGAGGATTGTGTGGGTGTAAAAGACGAATGGAGATCATACTTCATTATAAAAAGCGCATTCGGATATTTGAAGAATTTATCATAGTGTTTTAAACCGACACATGTGTGAATATATATAAAAGTGATACACATGGTGTGGTTACGAACATGTTATACTACATATAATATATTTTATCTCTACTCTTATTAAAAAACGGAGTTGTTGATGATGGTGCCATCCTGCAATATAGGCCGTCTGATTTATATCTGACGGATAGGAAGGAAACTATGGCAATTTTGAAAAAAGATACCCACACCCCTCTCCATATTTGCAAATTAGGCCTCCCTTGATCATGTTGATGTTACGTGGAACGCATGGGCATCTTGCTAGTACTACGATAACATATAGAACATTGATCATAATTTGGGCTAATGTGTGGCTTTTGCAGCTCAGGTCTAAATACTTGTCATAATGTAGGGGGCGGGGCACTATACTATGTGTGATAAACACGGTGTACACGTATGGAACATGGTTTAGATTATGAATATATAGTTAGTACATCAAATGTACTATTATTTGGAATCAACATCAAGTGTATTCAAAAAATAGAATTTGAGTTCATGTAGTACACATAGTTAATATCTATCTCTATAGTAATCATGTGGTGTGTTATTAAGGTAATACATGAATGATGGTTGAAGTTGGCAACAATCATGATTGTAGATTCTTATTGAAATAGATAAACGTATTCGAATTCAGTTTGAATTGCAGCGGTAGTATAGACATTTGGAATGCAATAAAATCTTGGTATGAGTAGGTTACATGCATTATACAGCAAGTGAAAAAATTTAATTGGACATAACATGGATTTATACTACCGAATAGCATTTAATTGCACTAAATTGTTGGTATGAGTAGCTTTAAATAGCATTTTTATAGTAAAACGGGGCAAGACTCTCTCTTTGTGTGGTGTGAATAGTTTTATTTTTTCATTTTCTTTTTGGTTGAGGGAAGTGCGAATTGATTTGGTACGTACAAGTACAATATTACACGTTAGGCTTGTCCCTAAAATTCAACCCGTGCCTTGTTATATCCCAAAAATTCAAATATCGTGCTCCCAAAACTGGAGCCTTCGCAACATGCGCCTTGATATCCCGAAATTACAATGCGCGCGAAAACTCCCTCCAGCTCCCAAATCCCGCCACGCGAAATCCCCCTTCTAACCCTGAGCCGAAAGGGCCGCTAGTACAAATCGGTGGGGGGTACTTTTGTAACACACCCTACATTTTGGACAAGCGCGTCCCTAAGTCATGGTTCACCCCCTCCCATCGCCTCCTTCTCGCCATTCGAAATCCCAGGCCGCCATAACCTCTGCGCTCCAGCCGCGAAACCCCACCCTCCTCCGTCCGCCACCTCACCACTGCCCAGTCGGATCCTCTTCCCTGACGACCTCGTCCACTGCAATAACTCGACGTCCCTCGTCCACCTCCCCGGATGAGGATCCGTCGTCCATCTCGTCGTCCCGCCGGTTCAGCCGCCCCGTCCTCCACCTCCAAGGAGCTGCTCCGACAATCGCCTCGTCTATCATGGCTGCTCTATCCCCACATCGCCGCCTTAACCTGCTCCACCGAAACCGCAGCATCCTCACCAACTCCTCGGACGAAGACGAGGCCTACTCGGCACCACCAAAGAGGTTGTACACTCATCGCATCGCACCTTCTCCTTAGCTCGACCTCCCGGCGCCGACGGTGGTCCATCCCGCACCCCCATGGAGCGGCTACCTTGAAGCCGGCGCTGCGGGCGACATTTCCACGGCGGCTCTTCCCCAGTGTGAGGCCCCTTCGTCGGCGGCGTCTGAGGGAGTCCTGGACTGAGGGGTCTTCGCGCGTCCGGCGTGTTACTCATTGGGCCGAACTGATGGGCTATGAAGACATGAAGACCGAAGACTATACCCGTGTCCAGATTGGACTCTACTTGGCGTGGAAGGCAAGCTAGGCGATTGATTATGAAGATTCCCTCTTATGTAACCGACCTCATGTAACCCTAGATCTCTCCGGTGTCTATATAAACTGGAGAGCATAGTCCGGATATGACAGATTAATTACCATATACTCATAGGCTAGACTTATAGGATTTAGCCATTACGATCTCGTGGTAGATCAACTCTTATAACACTCATATTCATCAAGATCAATCAAGGTGAAGTAGGGTATTACCTCCATAGAGAGGGCCCGAACCTGGGTAAACATCGTGTCCCCCGTCTCCTGTTACCATCGATTCTAGATGCACAGTTCGGACCCCCTACCCAAGATTCGCCGGTTTTGACACCGACATTGGTGCTTTGATTGAGAGTTCTGCTGTGCTGTTGACGAAAGGACTCAATGGCCCCTTAGATCGTCAGTAATGACGTGATCCAGGGAGAAACCTTCCTCCCCGGACAAATCTTTGTGTTCGGCAGCTTCGTGCTGCAGGCCAACTCTCTTGGCCATCTGGAGCAGGACGATAGCAACGCCCCTGGCCATCAGACCAGATTCAGAAGCCTGAACTACGTCGCAGACATCCGTGGAGACTTGATCTTCGACAGATTTGAGACCGCGGCAGCCGCTCCCCTTCGCCCCGATAAACATGGCTTAAACCTCTCATCGGGCCGCATCCAGGAGATAGCTCCTGTAACAACTCTGGCCTTAAAGCCGGAGCAGATCAAGTCGTCCGAAGATGGGAAACTTAACCCCATCGTGGGGGCTAGCAACTCGGCGGTGGTGGAGCCGCATGCAGATTCCACTTCGTACGATACTTGCATCAAGGGAACCCCGGACTTGTCTCCGATATCGAGTTCCGAACCCAGCGAGCCTGCGGATACCGAACTTGATCGGCTATCGATCTTCAACTTCAGCGCCGCGGATATCTTCCAACACTCACCCATGGGCAACCTACTAAATTCACTAGAAAACCTATCCCTGGCAGACGGCTTGTCACCGAACTATGTTCGGTTCGGCCTTACGGCGGACGATGGAGAACTTTGCTTCCCACCCGCCACCCACTCTATAGCCACCGTTGACGAACCAACCAATATGCCTGACCCCCGCTCCGAAGACATCGGCGGTTTGGACGATGATGAGGGGCAAAACCAGAGCCCACTATCCGCTACACATGGGGCGACCACTTCCTGGTATGACGTATCTATGGTGGACACACCCAACGACGATCTCAACGATGACAAAGAGGATCCAGTCGAGGATAAGCCTCCTTGTACACAGTCCGAACACCAGCGCCCCCGGCACCACTCTCAGTCACGTCACTCAAGGGAAAACAATATTAGCATCGGAGGTGATAGTACTCCGGACAACGAAGACCCTGTTCGGACAGGATCCGAACAGGAAGACCGGGAAAGCAGGCAGGATAGCCCTGATGAACAGGTCACATACGGAGACTCGGAGGATAGTAATTATCTTCCACTCTCCGAGGAAGAAGAGAGCCTCGGCAACGAGGAATTCATCTTGCCCGAGGAACCTCTAGAACAGGAGCGCTTCAAACGCCGGCTCTTAGCCACAACAAGGAGCCTAAGGAGGAAGCAGCTGCAGCTTCAAGTGAGCCAAGATTTGTTCAATGATAGATGGACCGAGGTCCTGGCCGCCGAAGAATACGGCCTTAGCGTCCCAGACAAAAGTCACCACAACAGTAGGTGGCTCCCTCAATACGATGGCAAGGCTTTGAAGGCCACACCACCATCGAATAAGCCGGTAGGCCGACCACAGTTCGGTCCAGGCAAGGCAGCAGTCCCAGCAGAGCACCATACAAACCCATCCGGCCGTCCAACAAGAACCGGAGGGTAGAACCGGACACACAAAATTGACACACAGATCGCGGAGACATGCCCCGGCCAGCAGTTATCTATTTGGACACAACAGACCCGAGCACGCTCGGTCCAAAAACCTTAAGAGGACCCCACCAGATGTGATTCACAGTGTGGCCCAACATAGAGGAGCCTCAAACCCTCTTTGCTTCACCAGCGAGGTAATGGAGCATGAACTCCCAGACGGGTTTAAACCCATCAACATCGAATCATACGATGGAACAACATATCCCGCTGTATGGATTGTGGAGTTCCTCCTCCATATCCACTTGGCTCGCGGAGACGACCTTCATGCCAGTAAATACCTGCCCCTCAAGCGCAAGGGGCCAGCATGGTACTGGCTAAACAGCTTGCCAGAAAATTCTATTGGCGGCTGGGAAGATCTGGAAGACTCCTTTCGTGACAACTTCCAAGAAACATATGTCCGGCCACCAGAGGCCGATGACTTAAGTCATATTTTCCAATAGCCTGGCGAGTCAGCCAGGGAACTATGGACTATGTTCTAAGTCAAAAAGAACCAAATTGTCGACTGTCCGTATGCGGAAGCCCTAGCGGCCTTCAAACATAGCGTTCTGGATGAATGGCTAGCACGTCACCTCGGCCAGGAAGGACCCAAATCAATGACAACCCTTACCTCTCTAATGACTCGCTTTTGTGCGGGAGAAGACAACTAGCTCGCTCGTAAAAGCAACAACACCAGTGACCCGGGCACTTCCGAAATCCGAGACAGCAACACCAAGCCATGACTAAACAAGCATAGCAGTTGCAACAATAACAAAAGATTGCATAACATAGCGGTTAACGCCGGATTTCACAATCCGCAACCCGGTCAACGGAAGAAGCCATTTAAGGCCAAACAAGACAGACCATCCGCCCTTGACAGGATATTGGACCGACCTTGTCAGATTCACGGCCACCCTGATAAGACAGCTAACCACACCAACAGAAACTGTTGGGTCTTCAAGAAGGCAAGCAAGCTTAATGCCGAATACAAGGGGAGCAGGCCACCAAGCAATAAAGTCAACGGCAAGGCTCTTCAGCCGAACACCGGGAGCCAGAAGCAGTTTCCCTCCGACGTTCGACCACTACCGGAGCGAAAATAGCAGTTCGGCTTCCGCCACCCACCCACTATGATGGCAGGATTTACACCACGCGTACATTACTACACGTTCAAGATACCATGGGCATCAGTGGAATCCCAATACGGACAACCCTGCAAGAATTCCCTTAACGTTATTTATCCATTCTTCTTTACTTTTCTTTATCATAAACAGGTGACCGACAGGACTGCATATACGACGAACTCTGTCGGAGTTCGGATTCGCACACTCACCTAAGGGGTTACTTCAGATAAGGACTCCCCTCCCAGAGGACGGGCGGTGCAGACGTGCGAAATGAGGTCCAAAATAGTTTTTGTAGACCACACTCTCTATTTCGAGCCTGTACTATGCCCTTTTTCCTCCGTCCCTGACCCCGAGCATGTCAAATGGCGGGGTTGTGGATTTTTTTCCTTTTTTATATATGAATTTATCATTGGCTTATTGCTCAACTCCCAGTAAACTTCATTCGAACTATTCTTCTATACTCTTTTTACAATGAGTACGGTCGCAACGGCGGCGTTACAAGACGCACCTCGACATAACCAGCCAGGGGCTCGGCTTGGGAACAAATGAGTCGCCAATAAAAGCCCGAACAACTCTATATCATACTTCGGCGTCGCAAGTTTGGCCTTATATGCATCAGCTCCGAATCATTGTCTTTGGTCAATAGTTGGGTTGCCCGGCTCCTGTGTTTGCTACCCTATGTTCCGCTCCATCGGCTAGGGTAGTAAAGGGAGAACTACTGCGATTGTGCCCTGGCTTTGACCGGATGAGCACCTCAGTAGAGAAAGCTAAAAACTGATTGTCATGATGTGGCGAGAGCTGGTCAACCACTTGACGACTTATCCGAATGTTTAGTGATTCCCCGTGTCACACGAAGGGTCTTTTTCAGATCAAAACATGTAAGGCACAATATTACGACATGCCGCATACATACTAGGGGCTATGTCATAGCCCCACCATAAAACTCTTATGGCTAAGTGAAAGTGTTAACGCCCTATAGTCCCATTGCCTGGTTCACCGCATTATCACCTCCTTTATGGACCAAGACGTTGGATAAAGAGTGATTCAATGCTTTTCCGAACACCGCCTTATTTCCTACGAGGGGGCTGAAGTCGACGACTGGAAAACTTTCAAATTACATTAACAACGGCTGCACAGGAGGAATACAAGCTTTCGAGCAAAAAAATAGATTAACTATAAAGTTCTCTGTTGCAAACCTTGTACACATCACTCGAATATTATGTCTTTCGAGCACTGACCCTCTATCAAGCGGGCGGCCTCTAGGACGTCTCTAAAATAATGCTCCGGTTCCGGACGGTCCTTGCCTTCGGGTGGACTCTTCGTCGCAATACTGATGGCCTTCATCTTCCCCCCAGAACGTCTTGACTCGGGCAAAGGCCATCCGTGCACCTTCAATGCACGTCGACCGCTTCATAGCATCGATACGCGGCACCGCGTCAGCAAGCCGCTGCACCAGGCCAAAGTAACTACTCGGAACAGGTTCAGTCGGCCACAAATGGACTACGACATTCTTCATGGCAGCGCCGGATATCCTATGCAGCTCGGCACACTGGGACATCTGTTCATTCAGCAATAGAGGGCGCTTCGACGCGTCGAATTGCGACCAGAAAAGCTTCTCTGTTGCACACCCCTCTCGCGCCTGATAACACTACGCCGCATCGGAAGAACTCTTCGGCAAGTCTAAAAAATTGTCCGGAGAACTCCATACTTGGTTAAGCTGAGCATAGTTCGGATCGTCGAACTTAGCCTGTAGCAAAAAGGGCTTGCCAGCCACAATATCCCCAGGTTACCGGATTTCCTCACGGGCTGCTCTGGATTCAGACCGCGCCTCTCTCGCCTCTCGTAAGGCCTTGTCAACTTCAGCCATTTTGGCTTCATTTTCCTTCTCAAGAAGTTTACAGTGGCCAACTGCATTCCCAAGCCTCCTTGTCCTGGTGCCGCGCGGCTTGTTCGACCCTCAACTCGGCCGATGCCTTTTCGGCGGCCACATTACTAAACCGGGCCTGTTCCTTGGCCCGGGCTAACTCCGCCCACAGGGCTTCCACGACGGCAGCACCATTTGCATTCATGCATATTCCATATAAAACTCTTTTCAGAGTCAGGCTTAAATTACAAAGCACACTGGTGTAAGGAATGCCCACCAAACATACCTTGTGAGTCATCAAGACGCCTGTTGATCAATGCAATGTCATCCTCCGCAGTATCTAGCTTTCACTGCAGTTTGGCCACTTCCGTATCACGGGTAGCCGCGGGAAGCGAGACAGTCTGCATTCCAAGTTAAAACAAGGTCAGTACCTGAGTGTGTGTTATCGATCCTCCGATCACTTCTTGTGAAAGGCAATCCGAGTCTCAGGGGCCTTAGAAGGCTCATGAAGGCCTCATTCAACCCGCTCTTCGCGGAGAGAACCTTTTCGACCACCGTAACCATTAAGGCGCGGTGCTCCCCTAAAACGGACGCTTGTCGCAGCATGTCCATCAGCGTCTTCGGCACTCCTGGGTCTTCGGACACCATTGCCGGAGCATGATATTGCTTTAAAGGAATCTGCTTAACTGCCTCTAGAATCATCTCCGGTTGTGACCCGGACAGTTCGGGGCCGCCATTCTTGGCCCCCGAACCCAGAATGACAGAGGCACCACCTTCGGGTAACTCCTTCCTCGTTTCATGTGCTACTTGTCGGTCGGGAGGGGCCCTCAGGGACGACACCTCAAGATTATCCGCCCTGTTGGGTGATGAGGCTGGAGAAGGCGTGTCACTTTCCATCATCTCTGGAAGAAGGTCCCCCGAGGAGGAGGACGATTGAGAACACCAGGCGTTAACCTGCGAGGACGTGCACATATCGAAGAACTACTTCAGCAATAAGAAAAGAATGAGGTATGGTTAAAGTACCTCGCTTCACTTATAGTCTGGCCGGAGGTTCGTCCTCATCATCAAGCTCCACATTGACATCGCTCGCCTTGCTCAGGCCGACCGATGATGGCATTTTTCCTTTCTTGGAAAGTTTCCCCTCCTGGCCTCCAGAGGCAGCCCGCTTCTTCCCGTGGCAGGCATCTCCTTTGGGCTCAATACTCTCGCCCCCCTCTGCAGACACCCGGTACGGTGTCAGAATTAACATCCGCGTCAGCAGGGTGGACGCAGGATCTTCGGGAAGGGGCGTTAGGCTCCAGATTAATACCGCTTTCTTTATCCAGTCCTGCGTAGGGGCAGAGTGCTCAGTATCTTGTCAAAATATGTTGAAATAAAAGGTGCTGAGTACTTACTGAATCATCCGGATGATTGCAGTCGAGGCCAACGTCTTCGGTGGTGTCTGGCCATTGCTCTCGCTCCCCGAAATATAATTTCCACATTCCTTCATGAGTCGTGCCGAAGAAGTGTTGAAGGGTCCGCCGCCCTTCTGGATTGAACTCCCACATACTGATAGGCCGCCGCTGACATGGCAGGATCTGGCGGACTAGCATTACTTGAACAATGTTCACAAGCTTGATGCATCTCTCGTTAAGGCTTCGGATGCGACTTTGCAGAGTCTGCACCTCATTAACGAATCCCCAGTTCAGTCCCTTGTTGATCCATGAAGCGAGTTGAATTGGAGGGCCGGGTCGGAAAGCAGGAGTAGCCATCCACTTGGAGCCCCGCGGCTCGTTGACATAAAACCATCCCTGCTGCCATAGTTCGGAAGACTCGGCGAAAGATCCTTCAAACCAAACCGCGCTGGTGAGCTTGCTTATAGCAATGCTGCCGCACTCTGCCTGCTCCTCTTCTGTCACCTGCGTTCTCACATGAAAAGTCTTGAGCCACAAACCAAAGTGCGGAGGAGTCCGGAGGAAGGCTTCACACGTGACGATGAATGTCGAGATGACAAGACTGGCGTCCAGGGCCAGATCATGAAAGTCTAACCCGTAGTACAACACGAGCCCCCGGACAAAGGGGCTAAGTGCGAACCCTAGCCCATGAAGGAAGTGGGATACAAATACTACCCTCTCACCAGATTTTGGGGTGGGAATAATCTGCCCCTCGGCAGGAAGCCGATGAAGGACTTCTGGGGTCAGGTACCTCGCTACGCGGAGCTTCGCAATGTCCTCCTCCATGATGGAAGAGGCCACCCACCTTCCTAAACGGCTGGGCCCGGACATGATTGGGGCGGCTAATGATTGGAACTCGAGGGCTAAAACCCGAGAAGGCTGGGGTTGAGGAAGAAGCAAGTGCAGAAGGGAAAGATATGTCCGGGTCCCTATATAAAGGCCCAGAATATCGAGCATCCCCTCCTGGGTCTGGAGACTTACCTATCCTCAAGGAGTTGTACCCGGGGGATGGTTGGGTTACCCATACCAACATTATTGAAGATCCCGTGAATAAGGGGACATGATCTCTGCTTTGACAAGACGGACAATAAAACCGCTTCCCGAGATGTGGGGCGATAGGATAGCCAACGGTTGGAAATAATAATCGGGCGGGCATGATGCAATATCCCAATGGTTGTCGACCGATTGGACTCATGGAGTATTGTATTTTCTGCAATTATGTACACAGGTCCGGATACAATCATCACATCCGAAGACTACATCGGAGTTCGGAGGAAGGAGAACCCGCCTTGCAATGCCGAAGACAATCTGCACGTCGGACTCCTCGTCATTGAAGCCAGGTTCGGGGAGACTCTTGAGGAGTCCTGGGCGACGAAGGGGTCCTCGGGCGTCCGGCCTGTTACTCATTGGGCCGGACTGATGGGCTATGAAGACACGAAGACCGAAGACTATTCTCGTGTCCTGATTGGACTCTACTTGGCATGGAAGTCAAGCTAGGCGATTGATTATGAAGATTCCCTCTAATGTAACCGACCTCCTGTAACCCTAGATCCCTCTGGTGTCTATATAAACTGGAGAGCATAGTCCGGATAGGACAGATTCATTACCATATACTCATAGGCTAGACTTCTAGGGTTTAGTCATTACGATCTCGTGGTAGATCTACTCTTGTAACACTCATATTCATCAAGATCAATCAAGCAGGAAGTAGGGTATTACCTCCATAGAGAAGGCCCGAACCTGGGTAAACATCGTGTCCCCCGTCTCCTGGTACCATTGATTCTAGATGCATAGTTTGGGACCCCCTACCCGAGATCCGCCGATTTTAACACCGACAGCGTCCATACCAGCCGGATCTGCTGCTGCTGCTCTGGCTCTCGCTCGATCGCTCGCTCGCCCAGCTACTGCTGCTCCAGCTCTCGCTTGATCACTCGCTCGCCCAGCTGCTGTTGCTCCGGCTCTCGCTCGATCACCCAGCTGTTGTTGCTCCGGCTCTCGCTCGATCGCTCGCCCTGCTGCTGCTGCTCTCCCCCTCGCTCGTGCTGCTGCTCTGCTCCGATTTAGCTACACTTCAGTCGACTGAAATGACTTTTGGGCCAGTCGATTTTCAGGGGTGGGGGCTCATGGGAGTTAAGGAAGAACCACCTGACGAGGGCAGGGGCTCATGGGAGAGGTACCCCACTATCTATCTTCGGATTCAGCATGGGGGCGGGGGGTCTATAGGGCTGGCCGGGGCGGCTGCGGACCGGTGGTGGGGAGTTGTTTCGGGGCGGCGAGGCGTCGCTGGGGCCGGCGGTTCGGCCGGTGGTGGCTGGCGGCTTAGGGGGGTGCAGGTTGAAGATGAACTGCAGGCCCTCCGTAAACTACATGTCAAGTGCCTCTCTTCTACCATTGCGTTTAGTTTTGACAGTAACATTCAGATCCACAGTAAATTTCACTTTCGACAGTTAAGTTCAGAGTCAACAGTTTTTACCTCATCTGTTGTAGTCAGGTGGTTTTTGGTGATGTAAATTTTACATCTATTTTACATCATCTATTGGAGATGCTATTAGAATCCCACTTGAGATTGACGATGTCTGTCTTGTCTTGCTTCAGCCTTGGCGTCTTACGGCTCACTTGGGGCTGCTCCAACGATGAACAATCCATCAAAACAGAGCGATTACTGCGACATCGCCTCTGATTCCTCAGATCTTCCCCCACACCTCCGACAGCCACCTCTGCCTCAACTGCTTCAGCGACCAACGAAATGATGCTGAGGTCGACACGGCCACGGCAAAGAGGTTGTACACTCGTTGCATCACTTATTACTATACATTCATGTCGATCCATTAGGGCTATTTTGGTTCGACGGAAAAACATAGCAATAGGGATTTTCCAATGGCACTCTACTATTCAATTATTCATGCATTTTGTTGAAAGGAATGAAGCAAAACATCCACACGGACCTACTTTTCAAAATCCTATGCATGAAAACAAGACCAAGTGCATTAGTGGCAGAATAACATTCTAACTGTACACGCTTTCATATGCTTCACTTTATTTTGGCCATGTTTCTTTGCATTCCTCTGCTCTTCCAATTCCTGTAAACCAAACACCCATGTTGACAGAAATACTGTGTTTACAAATGCTCTGTTTACCATGTGCATTCCTATCCTATTCCGGTGTTTTTCCTATCCCTACGTTTTTAGAATCATGCAAGCCAAATGAGCCCTTACAGAATAACTTCAGTTACAGGTAGGTGTCGAAGGGAACTTTGTGTGGTTTGTCCTGCTCCTGCCGCGACATCGTCCACCTCACCTGAGGTGCTCCATCGACAGAAACATCCACCAAACCAAACAGCACGACTCCTGACCGTCTTTCACCGCCTCATATCTCCTTCCCTGCCGTCGGCACCCACCGCAACAGCATCACCATCATCGGCTCAGCAGATGAACCTGAGGAGTACAAGGGTCCACAAGAGAGGTCGCATTCTTTTGATTCTGCTTATGTTATGCATTGCTTAAAATTACCTGCTACTTTGTCATCCTGTTCACCTCTTGGACTCCAATTCAGGTCCAAATTAATGTTCGAACTTGAGTTCTATATTAGTTGTGGGGCACATATCGAGGAAGCAATGAATAGTATCTCTTTCTAATATCTGGTTCACCTAGGGTATGCCTATGTTGTTCATCTTGGGTGGGAAACAAATAGTAAAGCAATCATCATCTGTTTTTTTATTAAATTAAAGCAATCATCAGCCTGCTATCATTATTTTTGGATCCATCCACTAGTTGTTACCATCACTCTAAATTTCTGCATGCTCTCCTTACATAATCTCACCATATTTTTTTTCAAATGCATGTCGTAAATTGTACACAGTCATGCTGAACATGTAGAGAAAAAGAGAAGAGTTTTGCGCGGCAATACAATGTCATGCAGACATCGCTCCATGGTGGGTTCAATGGGAAACCCTCCCCACCCCTCTCAAGATTGTAATCCAGAGGAAGATATCTGTTCTGAGGCGGATTCAGACGCCGCTGACCACTCCTATTTACCCCCGAAGCTGTTTGCTCTACCTTGGCATTATGATGTTAGTCATATCATGCATATGTTGCCTTGCATTGCCTACTTTTGACATCATATATGTCATCTGCTTAGTTTAGACATGTTCAGTCGCCACCTGTTTAGTTTCTATATCATATATGGGAATTATGCAGTATCATGTCTTTTAGCCCGCCATAATATATGTGAAATGTGCAATGCCATCCTGTTTAACCAGGCATCATATATTTGAATGATATCTTGCCCATCCTTTTCTGCATTACATTTCCATTTGTCGAAAATGTTTGTACATTAAACTACTCTTCCTGTGAATCAGCCATTTGGGTGGGAGATTGAAAAATCTGGAGTGAAAACAAGGCCTTCAGAGCAGACAGTGCTACGTGTCGAAACAGATCTCTTGTTGGGTCCCGATAGCACCTTAGAGATGGACTCAGAGATAGATGACCAGACCTATTCCCCCACCGAGGTGTATTCTCTTACTTGGCACGTCGTTTTAGTTATTCATCATATCTTTGAATTATGTTATGCTATGCTATCCAGTTTAGATAGACATCATATATGTGAAATTATGTCATGCTATCCATTTGAGTTAAACAATATACATGTCAACTATTTCACGTCCTCTTTTTTCCACACTATCTATTGCATCTGTCTCTCATACAATGTCTGTACATTCAACTATGTTTCTTGTTTATCAGTCATTCTAATTGGAGTGGGTGATGTCAGCATCTAGCGGACTAAAAACACGGTCTTCAAATAAAACAGTGCTACCTCTCGGTGAAGATAGCACCCCAGTTGTACATGCACGAGAACCAGCCCTACCACACATAACCCAAACTCTCATGATTGTACCCCTCTTGCGATGGATGAGAGAACCAGCTTCACCCAATCTAACCCCAACCCCAAAGCAGTAGTAACCGGTTCCTATTGACACACCACCATCTCCACCACAGGCTCCCAAACAAGAAGCGGTTAGTAAGGCAGCTCCGGTGCCCAAAGGGCCAAGATTACCACAATGAACCCCAACTCCACCGGTTAGTACACCTATTCACATGGAGGAAGCACAACCAACTAGTCGTAGTTTAGCATCTATCGCATTTGATGTTGTTAAATCGTATGTGTGTATCTTCCCATCTTGGAAATATTATCAAGATGAAGGAAAATGCCAGTTGCAGGTGTTTGTCCAGGAGTTATGTGTAAGTAATGTTATTCATGGCAATTACTTTGCTTTGTCCCATACATCCTACCGCCATGATGGTTATAATACAGCAAAAATTTCCCATTTTTCTCTATAGAGAAGGACCGATTTGGAAACTCGGGATGAGGAACCCGTGCTAATACCTCTGCTATCTTCAAGAATGCTTGGTGGCAGTATAGGAATTACCTGAAGAAAACGTACTTCACCGGCAAAGAAACTCATCAAATTCCCTTACGTTCTCCTGAGACACATTTCTTTGGGCGATGGTAGGGATGCCTTGTTCTGTTATGGTCCCGAACCAAGAATGTGGTAAGGTCTATGAGCTCATTTTCTATTTTGAAGTACTATATTCTTGCGTCTTACTGTACTCTGTTCATGTAGAACAAGTGCCTAAACCTGAAGAACAACTGTTCTAATTTAAGATTCCATTGCTATCATAGTTCAAAAAAGTGCTAGGCGTTAATTGTGCGTTTTGCCACCACCTTGCGCTTTACTGACCAAAGCACATGCTTATGCGCAGTTGTGCACAGATTAAGCATAGTTATGCGCAATGCGATTCACCAACGTCTAGAGCCTAGGCGCGCTTAAGCGCTCGCTTAGGAGCGCCTTTTTTAACTATGATTGCTATCGTGCATACTGCTTTGCTCTTGTATCACTGTATTTACTCATACAAACTTATTTTTAAATTATAGGATCAAATCAAAACTCCAACAGCACAACAGGTATGTTCACGCATGTTTCTTTAACAGGCTTGCTCTTATCAATAGCTCTGTTGATTTCAATTTCAATTGTGTATACAGTTGACTTCTCATATCATGCACATTACTAGCATCACAACAAATCAAATAGTGTTGTTGTACATGTAGACCCGTGGTACCCATCTGAAATCTTGTTGTGCCGTGTAGTTTCCCACGCTTTGTATTCTTTCATTGCTGCTTTGTCTTGAACTGATATGATTTGAACCGTGTCTTTATTTTGATTTGACAAGACAATGCAGTGACCATAGGACATAGATATATGTTTGTTTGATGCTTTTATTATGTACTAGTACTTGGCAATAGAAGACTTGGTAGTTTAATCCTGTCCACCTTACTAATGAACTGGTTCACAAAAATGAGTTTCATAAACTAGTACATGCTAAACTGTTATGTGTCTGCTTTTTCTTCTTTTAGAATGATGACTGAATATTGGGGAAGAGTGCCTTATTAAGAAATGGTAAAGGAAGTAATGCAGATAAGGTTCAGGATAGTGACACATCCTTGTTGGTCTCCAAAAAAGCTGATAAAACAGCTAAGGAAGACTATCTCAAAGACAGTGAGACAACCCCAAAGTCCTGTCTTGGTTTAGTGTTGGAGTTACTGGCCACCATCGCTTGCACAAGCTATTCAAACTCACTGTTTGAATCAGTTCGGTTTCTTGAGTCTCAACTACAAGCTGAAAGACATCGATCAGTTGTGCTGCGACAAGAAGCGGAAGGACTGCGGAAGTCCCTGGAGCATTCAGATGCATACTTTCTGGTGCAACAACAAGCGTTGGAGGATTTTAGCGCCAAACATGACAAAGCAAATCAGATTTCTAAGCTTATTGCCCGACATGGTGGATACCCGTTTCTTGAGCTCTTACGAAGTTGTTTGATTATGCTCTTGTTTTGCTGCCGTGTTTATTTCCACTGGTGGCCAATTTTGACGGCCAGTATATGTAATATGCTGCTTTGTTCCCTATATTTGCATCGGTGGCGAACTTTGATGCCCAGTGGATGTAATATGTGTAATAGCGGTTATAGGCTAGCATTAATTGCTTGCTTATTTATTTCCTTATTGTCTTGTTTAGTTGTTTGCTTGTAGTCACTGCATTTCTTTTTCTGTGTTTTTCTAGTGGCCACAATAACCTATCTTTGGAAACTAGGCCAGAATAATCATGGCAACACACGGACTGTTGTAACCATGGGCCTCCTGCGGGCCGTACGATCCACGGGCCTTCTACGGGCCATGGGATCCATTGGCCTTCTATATGGGACGTAGGATCCATGGGCCTTCTACGGGCCGTACGATTCATGGGCCTTTTACGGGCCGTAGGATCCATGGGCCTTCTACGGGGCGTATCATCATTTTGTCAATCATGGGCCGTATTATTCGTGGACAATAACGGGCCGTTAATAGGTCGTATTTGATAACTCTATGAAAACAACCCAACGAGGTTTTTTGACATGAAAACGGCCCAACGTATTATCGAGCCACAAACGGGCCGACTGTAACCACGGGCTGAATTTGGCCCACAAGCAGAAAATGATAGTAACGGGCCGTAAGTAAACGAATGTGGAAATGAGCCCAAGAATAAATGGGCCCGAGAAGGTGAAAGATAACATGGCTTGGAAAGCATTAGCGGAATAATGGGCCTAATGGGTATAAAGTGATACCTTTGTTCATTACGGCCCAGTTTCACCACGTGCTGTTAATGGGTATAAAGTGATACATTGTTCATTACGGGCCAGTTTTACCACGGGCCGTTAATGGGCCAAGAGTAATAAGGGCCTCATATGGGCCAAAAGATGCAATGGGCCATACATGGGCCGGAAGTTAAAATGGGCTGGAATTATACTGGATGGCCCAGATGACGCTACTGGGCCTAATTCGGATAGGCCGTGGCAGACCTGGGTTAGCGGGCTGTAAATGGGTATATGCGAACATGTCGTTCACAGGCTTGCCGTGGGCCGGCCCGCCACCTTTTGACCAAGTCAAACGGGTCGGCCTTTTCACAGGAATGCGCCTCTGTTGGGCCATGCCACGTGTCGATGTATCATAGGCTTTTGGGTCCAATGAGTGGACGACATCTGTCCCAACGTTGAGCCGACACGTGTTTCCTCCAGCCAATGATGACTTTACACGTGGAAAATCCCCATTGGTGGGGGCTGTTAACGGGTTATCAGATCCAAAACTGGACCCGATAGCTTAATAGCGTTCCGTTGCGGTGGATGCCACGTGTCGGTCACCCTTGACGAAAGCACTTCTGTGACGCGCGATATATCGTCATGGAAGTGGACACTTCCGTGATGATAATTTAGGTAATGTCATGGAACACTTCTCTGACGGCCTGAGTATGACTATCTTGATTCTGTCATAAATTTGTCATGGATGTACATGCATGGTAGAAAACGTGACCTACTGTGAGAAACACGTATCATCACAGAAGTGTATTTTTTTGTAGTGCAAACCGGCGCGCGCCGCTTAGTCGTTGACGTCTATTAAGATTCGGCTGATGCATATGACGCAGAACGCCCATACTATGCCCACGTGATGGTTAGTGCTATCAGGCCAGAGGCCCCTCGGAACAAATATCCAAATCGTAGTGGATTAGGAATGCGCGGTAACAAGCAGAGACTCACGAAAGATGTGACCCCGTCGCCCCGTCTCGAGGACTTGCGGCAAGGGGTAAGAATGCCCGGCCACACCTCATAATTATCTCGCGGGCACCCTCCAGGTCAACCCGACTCCTCATCACTCGCAAAAATGCTCGCGTAGGTACCCCTCAGGCCCGGCCCATCTTTAGTAACATGGTTCAGTGTAAAGTCATAGTAACCATAGTAATGTGCGGTGCCGGGCCTGGTCTTTGATCGGGTCTTCTGATAATCCAGCGGGGTAGTCGGGACAAAGTGGAGGTCTCTGATGGGTCTCTACCCAGCCTATACTAAGCAGTTTAGGATAAGCAGGTAGGTAACAATAAGCAGGTTACAAAAGCAGGCTATGCATCAGAATAGGAGTAATCAATTACAATAGCAAAATCTAATGCAAGCATGAGAGAATGGAATGGGCAATATCGGGATGATCAAAGGGGGGCTTTCCTGGTTGCTCAGACGAGAAGGAGGGGTCGTCGGTGACGTAGTCGATCACAGGGGCATTAGCATCGTCACGGGTCTACCAAAGAAAAGAGGGGGGGAGAAACGGCAAATACATAGCAAGCAAGGGCATAACAGGATAACTGGCAGAGCTAGACGTGTTCTAACTCGGTGCTACACGATACCGGCGAAGGGGGAAGTCAACAGGAAATGTTTTCTCGGTTCCAGACCTGTGTCAGACAGATGACCGGAGGGGGAAAGATCCATGTTCAGATAGTTAGAGGCATGTGACAGATGAATGGACCACATATTCGGATTCGTTGGATATTTCTGAGCAACTTTCATCTAGAAAACATTTTCATCCGAGTTACGGTTTATTTTCTATGAATTTACAAAGATTAAATGATTTTCTAAACTCCTGATTTTAATTTAATTCAAGAATATTAATAAACAGGAATTGCTAGGTGCACCCGGTGCATGCACCCAGAGTAGCTGACAGGCGGGGTCAGTCATTTGCCAAGTATGGAGTTGACTGGTCCACGGTTGACTGGTCAAAGGGGGCCCTGGGACCCTCATATCATTGGCAGAGGCAACTAACAGCGTTTATATAATTTATTTAACCTAATTAGACAGAGAGGGCCCACATGTCATAACCTACAGTTTAATCAAATTAGTTAACCGGGTGGGGCCCAATGTCGGTGGGTTAGAGGGGGGATTAGTTACAAAGGGGTGTTTAGGACTACAGCTAATGGCGATGGGTTAGAGGGCGGCGGCGAGGCTGCGGCCAGCAGGCTCCGGCGACCGTTTGGGGAGCGGGCGGGTGCGTCGGAGAGCCTGCGACATGGCACTTCAGATGGGGGCGACAACAGGAGCGGAGGTGGCTCGTAGCGGCGCCGGCGTCACGGCGGCAGCCAAGCCCAGCGTCTTGTGGCGGGCGGCAAGAAGACCACGGCGAAGCGGGCGGCGGCAGGCGGCGGCGTGGCGGCGAGGCATGGCACCGAACGGCAGCCAGCGTGGGCCAGGTGCGAGGTGTGGCAGGCGGGACTCGGCGGCAACGAGCGAGGCATGTCTTGAGGCAGACTCTGATCTTTGCAGGCCTTATGACGGCGGCGAAGGGAGCGCTTCATGGAGCCGAAGCGCAAGCAGCGAGAGGAGAGCGGGAAGCGAGCATCATGGGCGGCTGGGGTCGCGGGTCGCGCGCATAGATGGTGCGGGTCGCGGTAGTGTGCGGCCAGGCAAGGGAAGGCAGGGGTGGCTTGCAGGCGGTGACGGCGATGGGAAGCGGCGTCTTGTGAGCGCTAAGCGCAAGCTGCAGTGGTCGAGGGGTATGCGGTCGTGCACGCAGACCTGAAGCTCTGGCCACGTCGGCCTAGCGCAGGGACGTCCTCAACGGCGACATATCGAAGTAGGGGAAGAGGTGAGAGGATGGAGTGGACCTGACCGAGCGGCCACGGAAGGTCCTTGAAGGCTTAGGAGCAGCAGGGGTGCTCGAGGTCGCCGGCGAGCATCGGAGACAGAGGCGAAAGGGGACGACAGCGATCGGCAGCTGCAGGGGCCCTCGGCTCCAATGGAGGACCCCAGGCGACGTGGATGAGGACGGTGGAGCGGATGGACAGGGCTGGTGGCCTCGGGGCCGCCGGTGGCCGCGGGATTGACAGAGGTACGGCGGCGATGACGTCGGTCTCCTCTCCAAAATGAAGGAGATGGAGAGGGGAGAGGTAGATTTTGGGGAGGAGAGGCACAAGTGGGCGAGTGGGAGTGGCGGTAGGTGAGGGGGGGGGGCTCGAGGAGGCGCAGGGCCTTATCCTCTCGCGGGGGCGTCGCCGGCGAGGTGGTTCGGCGGTGACCAGCCTCCTGTTGCGGTCTGAGACCCAGGAACATGGCGGGGGGGGGGAGACCGGTGCGAGGGGGCAACTGGGCTGGCTCGGGTGGGTTAGGTGGGCCGGCCTAGGTAGGATGGGCCGAAGCCCAAGGGGAGGCCAGGGGCTCTACTACCCCTTCTTCTTTCCTTTTCTTTTCTTTTTGTTTTTCTTTTCCAGAAGCTTTTGCCTTTTCTTTTAGCACTAATGACTTTGCAAAATTTTGCCACTTGCTAAAACAATTCAACGAATTATTGTGCAATGTCACAAAAAGAATTGTGAGGCTTTTGAAAAACGTAGCAATTTTTATAAATTAAAAAGCCATTTAATATATTGCTTTAGCCACTGCTTTAATTGGTTTAGGCCATTTAGACACCTTGCAAAAATGTTTGTCCACCACCAATGTTAACAAATTATTATTTGCCACAAGATGAACATTTTTTATTTCATGTCTGACCAATATGATTTTTTTGACTTTAGATTGGATTGAATTTGAATGGTGATTTGGATCAAGTGAAGATTAGCAACAGTAATGTGATGACATGGCACCATTAACAGGGGATTACTGTAGCATGACACTGGGGGTGTTACATATCTCCTCCACTACAAGAAATCTCATTCCGAGATTTAAGTGGGGAAGTAAAGAGTAACTTCAGAGAACTAACCCTTATGGCGTAAATTATCTAGTGAACAATTCAGGGAATGAGGCAGAAGTATCTCTCGAGTTGAAACTTTATAAACATCGAGAGCAAAGTATGAAGGTACAATAGGAAATTTCAAGTGAATGGACAAATTGATACCTGAACAGAGTGTGAGAAAGGGGTTCAGAGCATCGGGAATATATCATGTCTCGAAAGGTGGCTCATGACATGATACGAAGCTAATTGCAAGAATATTTCGAAATCAAAGATATACAGGAGAGTCAGGTTCCGATCCAGTGGAACTGTGGGTGAGCCCACCATGTGGGTTAACAACAGAAAGTGGGCCGATAGCAAGGCATGTTAGATGATAGACTGTCAGCTATGTTGCCAACCACATTGGTACCAAGGGCGAGGGACGAAGATAAATATTTTCCTGCTCGTTGAAATGAGGCGGACCAGTAGGCAAAGTTCTCGTCCATCGGTGGTTACCGAAATGTCATCAACATTAGCAACAGGGTCGTACTGACCGAATTGTACCTTGAGGCGTTTTCATAAGCAGGGAATTATTTTTCCTTAGATTATACAGATCGCAAGAAAGGTTAAACAAGACAATGGAAATGAAATGTATTTAAATGCATATTTCAGGGGTATATCCTTCCCAAGGACAACCAGAGTATGATAACCATGATAAGACAACAAGTTCAAAAGCATTTAGATAAAGGGGGCGAGGGAAGAATCATGATATTACACATACAACGGTGTTTGGATAATATATCAAGAAACATTCACAATGTGCTCCCAATGTTCTTGTTGATATTCGGAATACCTCAGTCATGCTTCGAGGTAGTATTAACATGGTGTTCCAAGTAGGGGTTGGAATTGAAGATCACAAGAAATACTCAAAGAACAATTGCAGGAATAGCAAGGAGTCCAAGACCAAGACATGATCAAACATGTCTTGGAAAGAAGACAACGGGGTTGTCAACGATAATTCAAATCATTGAAGGTCAAGGATGGTATTTCTCACCATTAATTCAATTGTCATCTCAATGGAAGTCAAAACGTTGATGCTGGTCACGACGCATTTGTCAAGAGGCTCTATGAAGATGCCATCGAGGAGCGATGCCATCAAGCAACAGGAAGGATGAAGCCAAAGGCTATTGGAACCACTGATACGACACAAGCTCAAAATCAAGCTTGTTGTTCCAGGTGAATTGATAAAATGAGGAAGATCAATGTAAGCTTCGCTCATCATCGAAAAGTTGTGCTCCGGGAATAAGGACCAGGTAGCACAGTTAAATTAGCATGATAATGATATAGCTGATCAGGCTAGGAATGATGTGACAGAGTATCACTCCAATTAAGAATTTACAAGAGGTAGCGCAATGACACAATATCATCAAGATAACGAGGCAATACTTGAAGGTAGATCAAATTAGAGGTTGGACAGGTGAAATGACTTGCAGGAGACAAGTATTTTAACTTGTCCGGGAAATGGAATTAAGGAGAAACTATGGTCGGAACCACGACTATGAATGATCAGACCACCGATACAAGATGAACTTATAACAAGGGGGTAATTATTTTTACGAGCAGCTTCCATGATAAGTCCTACATCGGGTCCATGGGCATGAACACAAAGGTTCAAGGTCAACTCCCACTTCTTCAATGCAAAACCTTTCATCCACTCCTCGTTTTCGAAGAATTTGTAGTGTGAAAGATTTATCTGGTGAAGCACCAGAAGAGTATGACTCACATCTCTTTCGAGTTCACACGGATTAGTGAAGGCTTAGGTTCAACCCGCACTACAAAAAAAGACACATCCGTGACATTTTGGGCCAAACGAATTTTTTTCTGTCATACATATGACACTTCTATGACAATAATTGTGACAAAACCCAGTATCATCATAGATGTGGTGGGCTCCTACTTCTATGACAAAAACTCATTACAGAAAATGGGCTTTTCGTCCTGGGCGGGCCGGAGACGCAGTTGCATAATATTCTTTGGGCCGTCCATGACGGAAAAACCGTGGTAGAAGCGAGGGGGAGGAAAATTTCGGGAGTTCCGATTCACGGTGGGAGGTTGGGGGCGAAGCGATGCGCATTTCTCTCAGACACGTGACGCTGCGTGTCAGCGAGGCGTTAGCTCTAATCGAACTCCGAAGCGAGGCAATGGGCTCTAAATCAACCCGGCGATTATGCTGCAGCTACACGTTCTTCGAACCCGAGCGATCGATCGATGGTTGTTAACTGAACCCGATCGAGTGATTCCTTCGCTACTGCTGCTAACAGAAGCCGATCGATGCTGCCTCTGGGATGAACAGTGAGTGTTGCGGGAGGGTTTGGATGAACAGTGAGCGGTGGTGTTGCCTCTGGATGAACAGGACCCCATGGTGTGGTGGAGGGCTGGATGAACAGTAGACGATGGAGGGGTGCCCGTGGAGGGGTGGTTGAACAGGACCCCGTGGTGTGGAGGGCTGGATGAGCGATGAGCGGTGGAGGGGTGGTTGAATAGTAGCCGGTGGAGTAGCGCGCGGTGGAGGCTGGATGAACAAGAGCCCGTGGAGGATGGAGGAGGTCGACGATAGCCCATGGAGGCCGGAGGAGGTCGACGGTGGAGATGAACAATTTCCCGTGGAGTCCCGTTTTGCGGTACGCCACACCCGTCCTGATGAACAGGACCCCCGTTTCGATCGTAGGAGGTCCGTTTCGTCCGTTTTGCGGTACGCCAAACCCCTCCTAATCAACAGGACCATCGTTTCGTACGTAGGAGGTCCGCTTCCTCCGTTTTGCGGTACGCCACACCCCTCCCGATCAACAGGACCCCCGTTTCGATCGTAGGAGGTCTGTTTCGTCCGTTTGGCGGTACGCCACACCCCTCCCAATCAACAGGACCCCCGTTTCGATCGTAGGAGGTCCGTTTCCTCTGTTTTGCGGTACGCCACACCCCTCCCGATCAACAGGACCCCGTTCCAAACGTAGGAGGTCTGTTTCCTCCGTTGTGCGGTACGCTAGGCCTCGTTTCCATCGCATGTTCTGTCCAAGCCCTCCCGATGAACACGACCACGCGTTCCGTTCCGACCCAGCCGGTTGGCTCCCATGCGTTCCGTTGCCTCCCGATGAATACGACGCATTCTGTTGCCTCCCCATGAACATGACGCATTCCGTTGCCTCCCCGTGAACACGACGACGACGATGTTTCTCCATTCCGACCCAGCCATGTACACGAGCCCTGGCCGTACGTATGCGCGAGTAGGCGTTCGAGACCCCGCCCGTATGTACACATACGTGGCCGTATTTCCTTTCTTGCACTCTGGCCGTTGTACGTATGTGTACATGCTATGTGCGTGCCTCTACTACGACACGTGCGCGCCTCTACTACGACACGTGCGCGCCTTTACATCGACCAGTATGTACGTACACGTTCGCGACCAGAATGACAATGCTACGTACGCTTTGACCAGGTGGGTCCCGACTGTCAGGCACTTCCTTGCGTGCGAAGATATAGCTGGTGGGTCCCAGCAGTCAGGGGAGCGAATTGTTTTTTTGCCTGGATGCACTTCCTTGCATGCGAAGATGTAGCTGGTGGATCCCAGCAGTCAGGGGGCGAATCATTTTTTGCCCGGACGCACTTCCTTGCGTGCGAAGATGTAGCTGGTGGGTCCCAACAGTCCGGGGGAAACGTTTTTTCACAAAATACAGTGGCCCGTCCGGTGGGTCCCAGCTATCAGGTGGAGCAATCATTATTTTCCGCGTAATAAGGAGGCACTTCCTTGTTGCGGCCGTGGACCAATTGTCGGCCTCTCCACGTCTGATCCACGTCCGATGGAAGTCATTCCTTGACCACGTTGACCACGCCGCGCCGAGAGCACCATGGCGGTGAACGACGGCGACGCCTAGGAAGGGGACGACGCGGAGCCGGGGAAGACGCGGCATTGGAAGCCAAGACGGAGAGAATCACGAGGTTCACCGTTGGTACGTGGTGTGAGGCTGCCGTCGCCGCAGGGCCTGGCCAGCGGTGGGAATAGTAGGGGGCAGTGAGGCCTCCACGGTAGCACATCCGTCCACGGGAGGCAGGAGCATGCGGCACGACTGGCGCGGTTTGGGCGGCTGGAGCAAGAAGACCAGACGTTGAAGAAGCACTAGGCCGTTGGATGGACATCGTACGGTCACTGGAGCTAGAATCGTTTATATTGACTAAGTTGACAAAGCCCTCCATCCCCGTCAACTTAGTAGGCCCTAAGTCAGCCTCCCACCAAGGTGGGTCCCAGCTAGCACGGGGTATTCATTTTTTGTGCGTAATAAGGAGGCACTTCCGGTGGGTCCGGAAATGTGACGGGGAACGTTTTTGAAATACGGTGGCCGTCGGGTGGGTCCCAGCAGTCGAGCAAACGTTTTTTCACGATATCTTTGGTGGGCGTCCGGTGGGTCCCTATTTGTCAGGTGGAGGAATAATTATTTTCCGCGTAATAAGGAGGCACTTCCTTGCGGCTGCCATGGACCCAGCTGTCAGCCTCTCCACGTACAGTATTCTTCCGATGGAATTTGGTCGTTGACCACATTGACCATGCCGCCCCGAGAGCACCACGGCGGTGGACGATGGCGAGGCCTAGGAAGGGGACGACGCGGAGCTGGGGAAGACGCGGCAGTGGATGCCCACGCGGAGATGAGTACGAGGGTTCACTGGTTCGGCTGCACTGCCGTCGCCGCAGAATAACAGGGGGTGTGGATGAGTGGAATGGAGGGATGGGCTGGCCAGCGGTGGGAGTAGTATGGGGGCGGTGAGGTCTCCGCGGTAGCACAGCCGGCCATGGGAGGCAGGAGCAGGCGGCACGACCAGCGCTGCTTTGGGCGGCTGGAGCAAGAAGACAAGAGGTTGAAGAAGCACTACGGTCGTTGGATGGACATCGTACGGTCAGTCGAGCTAGAATCGTGCATATTGACTAAGTTGACGAAGCCCTTCGTCCGCGTCAACTTAGTAGGCCCACTATACTGGGTCGCAGCTAGCAGGGGGAGTATTCATTTTATGTGCGTAATAAGGAGGCACTTCCTTGTGTGCGAAGATATAGCTGGTGGGTCCGAGCTGTCAGGGGCGGTAACGTTTTTTCACGAAATACAGAGGCCCTTTCGGTGGGTCCCAGATGTCAGGTGGAGGAATCATTATTTTGCGCGTAATAAGGAGGCATTTCCTTGCGTGCGGCCGTGGACCCAGCTGTCAGCCTATCCACGTATAGTCCACTTCAGATGCATGTCGGTCGTTGACCACGTTGACCACGCCATGCCGAGAGCACCAGGGCGGTGGACGACGAGGCCTAGGAAGGGAACGACACGGAGGCAGGGAAGACTCGGCAGTTGTTTTTGTTTCCCACGCTGGGGAGTACTCTTGTCACGAGGGTTTCTTGGTTAAATCTGCCATCGCCGAAAATAACAATGGGTGTGGGTGAGTAGAGGGATGGCTAGGCCAGCGATGGGAGTATGGTGGGGCGGTGAGGCCTCTGTGGCAAGACAACCGGCCTTGAGGAGGAGGAAGCGAGCAGTCCCATGGCGCTTGTTTGAGCGGGCCGAGCAGGAAGAGCAGAGATTGAGAAGACGACGGCCGTTGGATGGACATCCAACAAAGATACAAAGCCATCTGTGGAAAGCCTCAAATCTGTGGAAAACATCATACAGCCCATCTGCCATTATTTCAAATAATTTACATCCCATTTGCTAATTCTTACGGGTTTTTTTGGAGCCCATATTCTTTTTGTTAGCATTACAGCCCATATTGTGGCCACGGTTAAAAAATTATAAATTTTTTTTTTGCATATGTCCGTGCGGTCTGAACTGGTTTTAATCTCGAAATTTCGAGTCACATTCAGACTGATTTTAAAAATAAATGTATATCAATGTAAAATCCAATAAATTGTCCACGCATAAAAATCAATGCAATTTAAAATCTTGAAATGAAAAAAAGATATTTGAAACTAATTGCCGGTTTGATGTGTTTTAAAAATGTACAACCCATTTCTCATTACTGATAGGCCATTTTCTCAGCCAGCCGAATGAAGCTCTTCTCGTCTTGAAAGATTTGCAGCCCAATAGGCTTGATAAAGCAACTTACTTGACAAATCACAAAAAACTGGGCTAGCCATTTTCAGAAAGAACAAAAACTACTGGGCTGGTCTATGGTAAACATAAAAGAAACGACTGTCTAGACAGGCTAGAGTGTCCCGCACAGCCCAGTTGACACCCTGCTTCCATCTCAAAAACAAATTAGATAAATGTCACTCCAATTATGGCGATTCATAAAAATGCCACTGCAATTTCCAAACTTTGAAAAATGCCGCTGCAATTTTTGCAAACTTTCAAAAACGCTACTGCAGTTTGCAAACTTTGAAAAACGCCACTCCAGACTTCGAAAAATGCCACTTGAAATGGCATGAAATGGCATTTTTCAAAGTTTGGAAATTGCATTGGCATTTCTCGGATACACCAGATTTGGAGTGGCATTTATGAAATTAACCCAAAACAAAAATAACTGGGCGAGCTGTTGGGTCTCTGGTGTCAGCCGCTCGTTGTGCAATTCTCTCGTTTATTGACTACGTTCACAATGGCATGGGACCCATACGTCAGAAATCCACTAGGAGGAGCCATTTTTTTATTGGCTTGAAATAAGGAGGGACTTGCTTGCGTACTGCCATGCCCTTGGCGGGTCCTCGTCATCCTCTCCACGTACAATCATCTCCTGATTGTGTACGCGTCAACTTGCTAGGCCCACAATCAGCCTCTAAACCCGTGGAGGACAAATACAACCCATTGAAAAAAATAACAACCCATTCCATACGTTCAAATGGAAAGTTTAACATTCAGAGCAAAGTAACAGGTCTGATCCACATACAGAGTACTGAACTTCCACGTTGACAACCATCATAGCCAAGTTAACTATCTACTCCCACTAATACTCTAGTAGCGTACAAGTACTAACTTACTCTTAGCTAACTAGACGATGCCGGCCCCCATCTGTGGTACACGCTAAACGCCGGCACCGGCATCGTGTGCCTCACCTTGGACTTGCAAGAGGTGCGATAGGGCTCGTTGCTCGCGCGCGTTGGCCCTTTCCATGCCGGCGTGGTCCACCGAAGCTTCGGCTTCCAAGCGGGAAACCCACTTGACGAGATGGTAGTAAAAATCGGTGTCGCGAATGCGCGCGTGCCCGACAGCCTCGAGGGCTATTTGCCGGGCGTCGGCCTCCATGTAGTCGGCCCAGTTGCGGGCGCTCTGCTCGCGACTCAGAGCGTCGGTGCACTGCTGCTCCATGTCCCGCTGGCGGTGCAAATCGGCGATATGCTGCTCCTCCGCCAGGTGGTCGCGCTCCAATAACTCTTGCTCCTGCGCCATGCGGTCGCGCTCCAACAACTCCTCGATCTCCGCATTGCCATCTCAAGATAGATAGAATGCCTCCTCCCTCCATCTGCCTTCCGGTGAAAACCCGAACGAACACTAGTTCCGGCGATGACCATCTCCGGCGTCGCCTACTATGAACGGGCGGGGGCATGGCGGATGCGGCGAGCGACATTTGTCCGGTGGGGGCTTATGAGGATATGGCGAGTTGGGTCACATTGGCACCGGAGAACGTCGGGAAACAGTACTTATAGGCGGAAGGTAGCGGGACGGTCATCGGAATTCAATGCATAATGGCTTAGCGCGCCAGCTTGCCGTGGAAAACTAGAGAAACTGAAATTATGACTGTGCCGTCCCGTCCCGTCTGGGTCGCACGCTGGCATGGCGGTCAAACGAGTGCACTCGAATCATCTCCCTCCTTGTCAATAATGATTCCACGGATTTAAAGCGTATCTTTTTTCGCATCATTTAGCTGCCTTAATTACGGCCGGCTGCATGCAGGCACTCAGAATCGCTCATGAGCGATGCTGAAGCGACATGCAACGAGTCGCAGTCGTGGGCACGCATGCAGCCACTTAAATCGCTGGAATTAATTAGGCTTAAACTTCTGCATGCCGTTAATTATTGCCATGCCTTGGTCTTGCTTCTTTGCTCACGGGACTAATAAACCCGGACGGAGGGAGTACCTTGGTTGGTGAGAGGTTTGAATTAAGCCCTGCAAACTGGAAAGGAGGTACTAGTACGTGCGTGATCCGCTATTTGTACATGTAGGATCGAGTAGGTCATTTCTTGAATTGAGCCCTGCAAACCGGAAAGGAGGTAGTACGTGCGTGATCCGCTATTTATCCGTGTAGGATCAATAGTGTAGCTTGTCGATTTCTTGAGGTAGGCATTTTTATCCGTGTAGGATCGATAGTGTAGCTTGTCGGTTTCTTGAGAGGTAGGCATTTTATTCAAAAACTGCCACTTCGCATCTTGTGTCGCAAATAAAACTGCCAGGAGCGCATTTGTAGGCTAGCTAGTGATCAATCAGTAACTTGTAAACACTGAGCGAACAGAAATAAGTAACTGTTAATGCATCTCAATGATTCACAGATCATATACAAATATGTAGCTCCAAAAGCAAAGATCAGCCACTTCGGATCTTGTGTCGCAAATAAAACTAATTAGTACGATTCCCATACATAAGATCAACATGTTAATGCATCTCAATGATTCACAGATCATATACAAATATGTAGCTCCAAAAGCAAAGATCTAGAAAAAACATCTGTTCTTCCTACTAATATGGATGCTTCTCTTGGCGAACATTCAGTACAGATTGAAAGACAAATTTGTTTGTGAAGTCTACAATTTCTCTTGCAAACGTAAGTGGTTTCACCAATAGTTGGAACCATGAGAATGAACCACACATGATGGAGGAACATCCACTGCAATATGATTTGGTCTTCTCTCGATCACACCGCGAGACTATTTTCAGAATACAAACTTTAACTTAGGCAAAATGATGCCCATTGTATAATCAGACCAAAGCAATGAAGCACCTAGTGTTGGCCAATAAGTAGTACAGTACTACTTTTCTGCAGTCCATGAAGTGACTATCCAATCTCTCTGTGTCTATTTTCAAATGGCACTGCATGCAGTGACTATACTATTCTCTTGTGCAGTTCAACCAGAATTGCGGACACTTTGTTTTTTGCCAAATAGCAACGGGCAGACATCTCTGTCTGTACAAATATCAAGCAGCTAGTAAACATATACCACACCTTGTATTTTCAGTTTAAACATGTCTCTTCCGCTTAGCATCTGTCATGTTCTGCACTGGACCATCCGATACAGTTATGTTTTGCCCTGGACAATTTCATACTGAATTGATATGCTAGTCCAGAGCAGAAATATAGCGCCTATTCTTCATCAGACCAAGGATATCCATGTTCGCAGTGATGGAAGAGGTGAAATCGATACAACTGAAATTGAGCATCCAATCATTGACTCATGTCCTGCACCTGCAATGTAGGTCCACCCTGCTAATAAATTCACATGCAAACAACTAGTATTACTATCTAACGACAGTACAAAAAGAGTAGCAAGATAGTAGCAAACCATGTACCTTCGTAATGAACAGCTCATAATGCCACCAATTGGATATAAAGGTTTGGAAAAAAACATGCTCCTAATGTTGAACCGGTTGGACTTTTTGTGCAGTTCCACTAAAATCGAGCATCCCTATTTGCATAGATATCGAAAGTGTGATTACTCTAAAAGTGGCACTAGTTGAAGCATAGACTCACAAATATAAGCATTCCAATTTCTTAATGGGAAAAGGTAGCAAGACTGTTTCTAACCACCTGTTTGAAGGAATAAATAAAGCAACAACGGCAGATGTTAGGAAGGCATACATAGCTTTTTTTTCTGAAAAACTGAGCCATTCTTGACCTTTCCTCTTCTTTTAAGCAAATTTTGTGCAGTTCTACTAAAATAAAATGCCATCACTGCCTTGACAATTCAGTGACACTGTACAAAAGGAAATGACTTAACATTACATCATGATGTCATGTATGTAGTCGACAGGCATTAGAGACAAACATACAGACCTCCTCCGATAACATAATGAACATTAATTTTAACAAAGGTGTGACTAGCTTTACCGGGATAATTTGAGTGAGCTCTACACCCTTTGTTCCTTAATATAAGACATTTTCACTTTTCAATTTAAAGTACCCAAACGTCTAGTATTTAGAAAAACAGGTAGTAGTTTTCTTGAGCACATATCTGGGAAAGCTTGCCACACTTTATTTATGTCCATACGCTAATGCAACACCATTCGAATACTACACATATACACTAATCCAAAGGGCTAGTGCAACAAGTAGATTAGTTAGTTTATTACGAGTGCAGTACAATGGTTTTCTTGAGCAGATTTCAATAAACTCTAGCACGGGAAGGTTTCTATAAGAATTAACAATACAAAATGTAAAGGTAACAAGTTTGACATTGGTATACTAGCTGCGCATGAGCATTAAACCAAATACAAAAGTCTGAAGGTAACTAGCATTATTAACTAATGACAATATAAAAAAATTGCAAACCATGTACCTCCAAGGTAAATATCATTTCGAACTCGGGGGGACCTTAAAAATTGCTATCCCAATCTTGATAATCGATCAAACATAAAAACTTGATCGAACGAATCAAGAGAACAGCCGGAGGAGGAGGTGCCCACTCTTGACCTTTCCTCTTGTCTTCATAATTTTTTGTGCAGTTTAACCAAAATAAAATGACATCGGTAGCCTTGGCATTTTGGTGACACTGTACAAAAAAATTAACTTATCTCATGAAAGTGAGGTATGTAATCTATAAGCATTAACGGTGCAAAAATCTGAAGGTAGTAACAAGTTTCATCGTTGGTATCTTGGTACGTAACAACATTAGAATGCCTTAGCTGAAAAATCTTTAATACATCCACAATCAACGACTAACCACGAAATAATCCAAGGACATTAAATGGCATTGCTTAAATTTATTGGTGGCATTAGACTGAGAGCGGCATTAGTTAAATGTGGCATAACTTTAGCAGTAGCATTGCTTGACTTGACTGCTGGCGTTATATTAACAGCAAAAAAAAGTGGCAATAAGAGCATGGGAGGCCCATTCAGACAGTGGGCGCACCAGTACGATGTACTTCCAAGGACGCAGAGTGGTGAGGGAGGTATAGTTGCCCAGAGCAACAAATATCCAGGCAGCATATGTGGATTACGTCCCATTTTTGTTCTCTTTAGCCACCTTTTCCCTATGCGAGGACAACAAACCGATCGACCTGGTCATTCTCTATTGCATTGTCATGCCTTTCTACCCTTCTTCAACCAAGAGACACGAGACTCGTTCCTTAGCTACTGATCTTTCCCTTTTCAACCTAGATGCGGGTTCGATGCCTACTCTCTTGGACAGTCTGATCTCCTTCCTTTCCTTATTCAACCCAGACATGGATTAGTCTGCATGAAGTAGGGTTTCCTTTAATAGTGCAAAATATGGTTTTCGTCTGCGTGGCCAGCAGAGCAGAGCATAGCAAATTGTGAAGATGGTGGAGTGGAAAAAGATCCACAGGCAACGACGTGGCAGATGGGGCAATAGAACAAGGTTATGGTTCGAAAAGAGGTAGCATACCTGAGGGTCGGCGGGATGCTTCGCTCGTGGTCGTCATCCTCCCCACACACTACGGCAGCGAGCTTGGGGACGGAGGCCATCCCGTGCGGGGGCTAGGTCTGAGAGGACGGCCTTGTCGTCACTGTGTGACCACGCTCGCCGACGACGAGTGCGTCAACGCTGCACGTCCTTTTCTTCCCCGTCGGATTTGTGACCACCGGTGAGGAGGGAGAGAGGGGCCGTTTTTTAGATCTGGAGAGAGGGTGGTAGTGTGAGAAGCAAGTGGGCAGCCCTTAGCAAGAAAGCGCTGAAGCTCTGGCCTATATATCTTTTTTATACTACTAGTACTGGAGGTGGAGTAGTGGTAGAGTAGTTTATATTTTCTCTGCATACAATACCAGTTAGTCATGCTTCAAAACTGATCGGCACGCCATTAAAAAAATAAAGGTCGATAACTAATGCGGCATCTCGGGCCAACGCAGCCAGATCGCATTTTGCACGAGAAATTACACACCATGTTTCGTTGACATGTGGTCCTGTTCCAACATATCAATGAGACGACAGCGAGTAGTAGGAGTATTCCGAACGGACGTGTAGGCCGGGGCACCTCTTCGTGAACCGTGGCAAACTCGCAATCGTCCATCGACTCTTCGCCTTGCCCTCTCGATTTGGAACTGCTGTTTCACGCTCTTCCTCTCCCTCCTCCATTTTCCTTCAGCCCTTCACCCTTTCTTCTTCCATTGTTCGATCGTCTTCTCCATGGAGGGAATAGGCCGGAAACGACCCCATTATTGTTGCCCCGATCTAAATGATGACGTGGTGGAGGAACTCATTGATCGGTGCGACGTCATCACCTCGGCTAGCATGGCAGGTTCGTTCAAGCCCATTCTCGACTCAACTAATAACATCATTACAAGGAACCCAAGAGTCAAGGAGCGGTTTGATCTCCCTATATTCTTCGCCGTGACCACGATGGTGGATCGGGCGCCGCACGGAGGCCTCGCCTGCAAGTTGATGCCGCTTGATAATGATACGTATGATGTTAAGATGCCATCGCTGAGGGCAAGGCTTGGGCGAGGCGCAAATGGAGATTGGTTTGTTTACATTGGGTCCAAGCTGCGAGTGGGAACTTGTGAATGTGTACACTCGTGACGGGTTCCACTTCCAAAAATCTCAGCAGACTACCCGGAGGTTGAGCACACGGTATTTTACGCACGTTCAAATACGATCATGGTGGTATCTTCTACGGAAGATAGCAATTTGTCGAGTTCCCAACCGCTCTTGGAATTACAACAACTATGAAGTTGTTGCTATCTTTGACAAGCTTGTTGCCGTCCTTAGTGGTTTGACTCGATGGATATTGCTCAAAAATCAGTTTCTGTACACGGATGAGTACTGTGATGCAATTCAATACGAGGGCCTTGTGTTTGCTGCAACCACTCGTGGCACTACTTTTGCATGGTATCCTCGTAGTTTACAGACGTTTGTCTTCCACCGTAATTATAATTGTTTCATCCACATGCATGCGGATTAGCAAGTTTCCCTTTACTAATTAACCTTCTTCTTGTGTTTCCAAGGTCCTGTGAACATCCCACCACCTATACTTGAAAAAAATTATAATCAAGGGGGAGATGACGATGGTGATGGTTACGAGCATGAGGACGAGCAGTGCCCATATATTCTGTGGCACTTGCCAACTAATTCCGATGGATCACTGATACGTCTCCGTCGTATCTACTTTTCCAAACACTTTTGCCCTTGTTTTGGACTCTAACTTGCATGATTTGAATGGAACTAACCCTTGACCGGACTGTTTTCAGCAGAATTGCCATGATGTTGTTTGATGTGCAGAAAACAAAAGTTCTCGGAATGACCTGAAACTCCACGGAACATCTTAGAAAAAATAATAAAAAATCCTCACCAAAGATGAAGACCAGGGGGGCCACACCTTGTCCATGAGGGTGGGGGCGCGCCCCCCCTCCTGGGCGCGCCCCCCTACCTCATGGGCCCCCTGGAGACTCTCCGACGCCAACTCCAACTCTATATATTTGCTTTCGGAGAGAAAAAACAGAGAGAAGAAATCATCACGTTTGACGATACGGAGCCGCCGCCAAGCCCTAAAACCTCTCGGGAGGGCTGATCTGGAGTCCGTTTGGGGCTCCGGAGAGGGCGATTCGTCGCCGTCGTCATCATCAACCATCCTCCATCACCAATTTCATGATGCTCACCGCCGTGCGTGAGTAATTCCATCGTAGACTTGCTGGACGGTGATGGGTTGGATGAGATCTATCATGTAATCGAGTTAGTTTTGTTAGGGTTTTATCCCTAGTATCCACTATGTTCGAGATTGATGTTGCTATGACTTTGCTATGCTTAATGCTTGTCACTAGGGCCCGAGTGCCATGATTTCAGATCTGAACCTATTATGTTTTCATCAATATATGTGAGTTCTTGATCTTATCTTGCAAGTCTATAGTCACCTATTATGTGTTCTGATCCGACAACCCCGAAGTGACAATAATCGGGATACTTCTCGGTGATGACCATAGTTTGAGGAGTTCATGTATTCACTAAGTGTTAATGCTTTGTTCCGGTTCTCTATTAAAAGGAGGCCTTAATATCCCTTAGTTTCCATTAGGACCCCGCTGCCATGGGAGGGTAGGACAAAAGATGTCATGCAAGTTCTTTTCCATAAGCACGTATGACTATATTCGGAATGCATGCCTACATTACATTGACGAATTGGAGCTAGTTCTGTGTCACCCTATGTTATGAATGTTACATGATGAACTGCATCCGGCATAATTATCCATCACCGATCCAATGCCTACGAGTTTTGCATATACTGGTTTACGCTTATTTACTTTCCCGTTGTTACTATTACAATTATTACAAAACACCAAAAATATTACTTTTGCTTCCGTTACTTTTGTTACCGTTACCACCACTATCATACTACTTACTAAACACTTTGATGCAGATATTCAGTTTCCAGGTGTGGCTGAATTGACAACTCAGCTGCTAATACTTGAGAATATTCTTTGGCTCCCCTTGTGTCGAATCAATAAATTTGGGTTGAATACTTTACCGTCGAAAGCTGTTGCGATCCCCTACACTTCTGGGTTATCAAGACTAATTTCTGGCGCCATTGCCGGGGGCATAGCTCTATTCTTTGAGTCACTTGGGATTTATATCTGCTGGACACTGTGAAGAATTTGAAAGACGCTAAGACAAAAATTTATCCCTCAACTACGAGGGGAGGTAAGGAACTGCCTTCTAGCTCTGCACTTGATTCACCTTCTGTTATGAGTAAGCTTGCGACACCTAAACCTGCTTCGCTATTCGCTTACGATATATCGCATGTTATTGATGATGCCACTTCTGCTATGCATGATACTTATGATGAAACTACTTCTATGCTTGATACTACTGTGCCCCTTGGTGAATTTCTTGATGAACAAATTTCTAGGGCTAGAGAGAAAAAAATTATTGAAACTGATAATGTTAATGAAATTGATGATGAAGATATGCCTGTTATTCCTGAGGGTTATGTTTTTGATATGGAATCTTCTGCAGCTATTTTTTCCTGCAAAGATAGGAACGAACTTAAGAGGCTGTTAGTTAAATGGAGTAAAGAATCTCTTAGGGATAGAATGAAACCCGACCCTGCTTTTGCTACTTCACATATTTGTGTTCCCGATAAGGATTATGAATTCTCTGTTGATCCTGATATAATTCCTTTGGTTGAATCTGATCCTTTTCATGGTTATGAATCTGAAACTGTTGTGGCACATCTTACTAAATAAAATGATATAGCCACCCTGTTCACTAATGATGAGAGATCTCGCTACTTTTATATTCTTAAAATATTTCCGTTCTCATTAAAGGGTGATGCTAAGATATGGTTTAATTCTCTAGATGCTGGTTGTGTGCATAGTCCCCAGGATATGATTTATTACTTCTCTGCTAAAATATTTCCCTGCTCATAAGAAACAAGCTGCTTTAAAGGAAATATACAACTTTGTGCAAATTGAAGAAAAGAGTCTCCCACAAGCTTGGGGGAGGCTTCTCAAGTTACTTAATGCTTTGCCTGATCATCCTCTGAAGAAAAATCAAATACTTGATATCTTTTATAATGGACTAACCGATGCTTCCGGAGATTACGGATAGTTGTGCTGGTTCATTTTCAGGGAAAGAACACGGATGAAGCTGAAATTCTATTGAATAATATGTTGACAAATGAAAATAATTGGACACTTCACAGGCAGCTCCTGAGCCAATTCTTGAGCCTATTCCTAAACCAACTCGAGAAGAAGAGGTGTTCTATTTCTCGATCCTGAAGATATGCAAGAGGCAAAGAAATCTATGAAAGAAAAAGGTATTAAAGCCGAAGATGTTAAAAATTTACCTCCTATTGAAGAAATACATGGTCTTAATTTACACTTTGTTGAAGAAACATATGATCTTGATCCATTACCTATTGAAGAACCTCCTGATCTCGATAACCAGACAAAGGTAGTAAAGGTAAATTCTCTCTATAGATTTGATGAAGGTGATATTCCTCACTATAAGTCTGCTAGACAATGCTTGGATGAGTTTGATAATTTTATTGTCAAACAAGAAAATTTTAATGCTTATTTTGGTAGACAATTAAAACAAAATACTTATATGATTAAACACTTGGCTGATTATATGGCTGATGTTAGATGTGAACTTAAACTCATTAGCAAACATGCTTCTATGGTTACCACTCAAGTAGAACAAGTACTTAAGGCTCAAAACGATTTGCTCAATGAAGTGAATAGTAAGAAAAATGATTATGCTGTTAGAGTGGCTACTAGAACTGGTAAAATTACTCAGGAACCTTTGTATCCTGAAGGCCACCCTAAGAGAATTGAGCAAGATTCTCAGAGAAATAATATTGATGTGCCTAGTTCTTCTAAAAATAAGAAAAAGAAAAATGATAGGACTTTGCAAACTTCTAGTGAACCTATTGCTGAATCATCTGAGAATCCAAATGATATATCTATGTCTGATGCTGAAACACAATCTGGTAATGAACATGAACCTAGTGAAAATAATAATGATGATGTTCATGATGATGCTCAACCTAGTAATGATAATGATGTAGATACTGAACCTGCTGTTGATCTTGATAACCCACAATCAAAGAATCAACGTTATGATAAGAGAGACTTTGTTGCTAGGAAACATGGTAAAGAAAGAGAACCAAGGGTTCAGAAACCCATGCCTTTTCCTCCAAAACCATCCAAGAAAAAGGATGATGAGGATTTTGAGCGCTTTGCTGAAATGATTAGAACTATCTTTTTGCGTATGCGATTAAATGATGTGCTCAAAACAAATCCTTATGCTAAGTATATGAAGGATATCATTACCAATAAGAGAAAGATACCAGAAGCTGAAATTTCCACCGTGCTTGCTAATTATACTTTTAAGGGTGGAATACCAAAGAAACTTGGAGATCCAGGAGTACCCACTATACCATGCTCCATTAAAATAAATTATGTTAAAACTGCTTTATGTGATCTTGGAGCCGGTGTTAGTGTTATGCCACTCTATTTATATCGTAGACTTGATTTGAATAAATTGACACCTACTAAAATATCTTTGCAAATGGCTGATAAATCAACTTCTATACATGTCGGTATTTGTGAGGATGTACCTGTTGTGGTTGCAAATGTTACTATTTTAAAGGACTTTGTTATTCTTGATATTCCCGAGGACGGTAGTATGTCTATTATTCTTGGAAGACCTTTTTTGAATACTGCAGGGGCTGTTATTGATTGCAACAAAGGCAATGTCACTTTTCATGTTAATGGTAATGAGCATACGATACACTTTCCGAGGAAACAACCTCAAGTTTATAGCATCAACTCTATTGGAAAAATTCCATCGATTATATTTGGAGGTTTTGAATTTCTTCTTCCTACTATCAAGAAGAAATATGATATTCTTATTATAGGGGATGTGCATATCCCCGTTGAGGTAACATAGTGTTATTCGAAATTTCTCCGGTTCCATGTTAGTCGGAATGAGTTTGTTAACAAGACTTGATCAACCTTGTTAGTTGATTCCTTTTGATGATCATGAGACGGATGAAACTAGATGGCACAACCTTCTGTACCCTCTTTATACTTTCTGTTATTTAGTTTAAATAAAGTAAAAATAGTATTTTTACATGCATTTCCTGATTTATCCGTGCAATATAAAAATATCCTGAAAATAAAAGTCCTCAGAATGCCATGCCAATTTAATATGATTTTTTCGGGAATATTTGAGGATTTATGGTGCAAAAATCACCGCAGGGGGAGCTACCACCTGGCCACGAGGGTGGAGGGCGCGCCCTACCCCCTGGGCGCGCCCCCTGCCTCGTGGGCCCACAGTGGCTCTCCTCCACTTATTCCTACACCCATCCGCTTCTTCTTCCTCCCCCAAACACGAATATCTGGCTCAAACACGAGTTCTAGCCCCTGTTGCTGTGATTTTCGATCTCCTTGCTCAAAGCACCTCTCACAAAACTGATTGGGGAGATTGTTCCTTGGTATGTGACTCATCCATTGGTCCAATTAGTTTTTGTTCTAGTGCTTTATTCATTGCAAATTTGTGCTGCATAGGTGACCATGTTCTTAAGCTTGCATGTCAAATTTATATGGTTACAAGTAGTTCTAATGCTTGATATAGGCTCTAGGTACTTGTAGGAGTAGTTGCTATCAATTTTATTGAAGTTGGTTCACTTTTGCTTGAAGTTACTAAAAATTTCAGATTATTTCAGAAAATAATGAAGAGACCTTTGAGGGGCTCGTCGAGCCGAAGCTCGAAGGAAAAACAAAATGAAGAAGCACAAAAGCCCAAAAATAATTTGCCTCGTACCGCGGCGGTCCGGCCGTGTGAATGGCCTTCCGATGACTTCTTGAGGAGAGCCGGAATTTATGAGGATTTTTATTTATTGATTGAGAATGTTGGCCTCACCGACTTCCTCCGCGACCAACGTCATCAGTATCTCTTACTCACTAATACTTTTGTGCAAAACTTCTACTATTTTCCTAAGGAATCACCTCCATCAGTAGAGTTTCATTTATATGATGTTGTTAAGAAGATGCCATTAGCTGAATTTTGCGAGGTTTGCAAAATACCCTTTGAGGGTACCTTAGATGAACCACACCGTAATGAAGTGGAAGCATTTATTAACACTATCACTGTGGGAGAAACCAGGAAGGTTTCTGATGCAAGAATTACTAGCATACATTTTCCTGTGTTACGCTACTTTGCCTTATTTGCCAGTCGTTGCTTGATAGGTCGCGGAAACTGTGGAAACCTTAGTGTTCCTGATATTATAATTTTGTTCCATGGTTTTTACCGCAATAACACTGTTAGTATGGGCCGAATTATTGCTAAGCTGTTAAGTTTGAACCGTACTAAAGGCCCCATCTTTGGAGGTATTTATGCTTCGCGCCTAGCTGCACATTTTGACATATCCATTAGGCTTCATGAGAAAGAAGAAAAATGGTTGCCCAGTGCTTATTTAGATTATAAAAGTATGGTAGCGCATGATTTTATTGTTAAAGGCAAGGAAGGGGAGCTTAAATATAAATTTACTTTGATAAACATCATCCTGAGACTATTACTTTGCCTGCTCCTTCTTTGTTTAACTTGTCTGAAGGTCTTTATCTCGTTCCGTGGGCGGCCGTTCAAGCCTATTGGAATCCTGCACGAGCCCCAGAGCCGGAACCACAATAGGAGCCTCCACGCTAGTCTGTTTATTCTTGGGATCCGGAGGTTGCTGCCAGCCAGTGCCAGTCAGAGTCCTCTTCATCGCAGTAAGACCCCAGCTACACCTACGGGTATCCGCCAGGCTATCCCTGGCAATGAACCAACTTAGGACAAAAGCCTATGCTTGGGGGAGTACGTATTTCTCACCGACATTACATTTATGTTCACACCCACTCATTGCTAGATGTCGGTGCTCATACTCTTTCACTGTAATATCCATGCTAGTTTATTTTCTTTTTCCTGCTTTGTCGGGGAGGCTGATCGTACCCACGAACACCTATGGGGCCGGTGGACCAGGCCCCTTTGTGGTTCGGAGGGGGGCGGAGATCGCACGAAGAGCGGATCGAGGCGAGGCACACGAGCAGTTTACCCAGCTCGAGCTCTCGGGAGAGATAAAACTCCCTCGCTGCTTGTTTGATGTATTGTGTTCTTGCTAGGGAGCGTCACGAGCTACAAAACCTAAGCGTGGCGTATCTGGTCTCTAGTGAGTCGAATGAACCGAACCCCTTCTACGTTGCTAAGCATGGGCCTCCTTTTATATGCTTAAGGGTCTCCGGCTGAGTGGCAACATAGGCGAGGGTACAAATGTAAAACAGGAGTTGGTACACCTACTCGAGCGATGTCTGTTGCAAGATACCTAACTCGTGACAAGGAACAAAAGCAATAAATGCCCGTCGATTGTCGCCCAAACAGTGCAATAGAGATCGTCAGTGCGCCACCGCCGCCACGATGGCAAGCTTGTCGGCCGCTTATCGCTGCTCTCCGGCTGGCTGCCTGACCTCTCGACACGTCTTGCATGGAATGGTACCATGGCGACACGCGTTCTTTGGATGAGCTGGAGCGGAGATGGAGAGAGGTTGCTTGCCGCGTCCGGAGACTTGTCGCGTCCGGAGACTTGTCGCGCTCCGAGCCTTCCCGGCAAGCTCCTCTTGCCGGGGCCTTGTCTTCTGCATGCCTTGAGTGGCCTTCCCGGCAAGCTCCTCTTGCCGGGGCCTTGTCTTCTTAGTCAAATACTTTGTTCTTGAATGGCTCCAAAGGAGCCACGGAGGATCTTGGCGGTGGCGAGGCAAACCCTGCCGCTGGTGTCAGAATCGTCTGCAGGCACGTGCACGGGATACTAGGGTACCCCTACTCTAGTACACCGGCAGAGCCCCGGCTGGGCGTGCACGGTGCCGAAGCGCTGTCGGGCCAGGCCCAAAAGCGATTACGGTCACACGCGGCCTTGATCACGTCGCAACTCGCCCGGGACCCACCACGACCCCCACTAACGGCACGCACCGAACGTGGCGTCGTGCGAGAGATCGTGGGCGTGGTCGTGGGGGTTTCTTTATTAGGAAAAGCGGAACGTCCGCCCCTCCCCCTCTTTATAAGCGGAGGAAACAGGGGCAGGCCGTCCACTCCGCCATTGTTGTCTTGTCAAGAAAACCACCGCCGTTCCCCCCTTCTTCTCCGGTCACGAAGAGAGCAGCGCCCGCCCCCTTTCGCCACAAGCCGCTCACCGCCGTCGGCCTCCTCCGCCGCCCTCGCCATGGCTCGAAAGCCGACAAGGAGAAGGGGCGTCGTCGGCCGAGGCGCAGCGGCTCAGCGGCGCCGCAAGGAGCGGGCCATCTTCCCCAGCTCGGCGCAAGGGAGCTGCGGGATGTCTTCTATCTCTTTTTGGTCGACGGAGACGCGTGAGCATCCGGCGCATCGAAGGTACTCCCGCCTCCCCTTCTGATTTGGCCCCAACTGGGTACCCCTTCTTTGCCCTTTTCTTCTATTGCGGGCTTTGCCCACTTTTTCCGAAGTTCTTCTGCGATATCATGAACACATATGGCCTCCGCCTCCTTGATTTCACCCAAAACACCGTCTTGACCATGGCAGTTTTCGCGCACCTTTGCGAAAACTTTGTCGGAGTCCACCCAAATGTGGCACTCTTCCGCCACTTCTTCGTGCCCAGCGTCGAGAGAGGAGAGCCACTTGTCAAGGGATAGCTTGGGTCTCCAGGATCGGCAAGAAAGAAGCCTATCTGGAAGGAGAGTTCCGCAACAAGTGGGAGGAGTGGAGAGCCAATTGGTGTTGGGTCGTAGAGGAGAACCCGCAGCCCTTCACCGCCGTGCGCCAAACCCCAATAGTGCGCGGCAGAGATTAGAGTAACTTGGCGCCGGAGGATGCTAGGTTGAAGATAGATGTGACCCGGATTTTGCGCCTCAGGCTTGCCGGACTAACCGTAGGCGCAGTTGGCGCAGACTTCCTTCGCCGCGCCGCCTTCCCTTGCAGGAGAGGAGGAGGCCTGCTTGGGAGTTCCAAAATGCAGCAGACATTATGAGGTTGCGCCCGGGCCTGAACTGGAATTTCACCGTCTTGGAGTTGGATGCGATGATGCTAGAGCTGTTCAAGAACGACCCCGATCACCCTGAGTGGTTTAGGTTGCCGAGGGGGGTCGTCCCATTGTGCAACAACTCGGCGCTCGACCGCATCCGCGCCATGATCGTTCCAACCTGGCAGGAGCCCCGCAACGAGGTCGTGCAGCAGTTCTTCGACGACTTGGAAGAAGTGCCGATCCGCTCCGACGAGCAGAAAAGGCTCACTCGTGACACTAACGACGAGGAGATGGCGCGTATTGCCACCAGTGTGGCGGTGTCGGCAGAAGCAGCTGCCGCTGGAGCCTTCGGTTATACCGTGGAGGAGGCGGACGCTGCGAAGGCGGCAAGCCTTGCCGAGCGAAGGGAGATCGCCCGGCGAGGGCGAGCTTGTCGAGCCCGAGGCGGGTTGAGTGGACCCGCCGAGGGCGCTTCTTCTCCACCACCCAGCGACTTGCCGCCAGTGAGCCCAGTTCCGCCCGAAGAGGCGTCTCCGCAAGGCCGAGACGAAGTCGGGCGGCAGATCGCCCACAACAGCGCCAAGGCGACGCGCTTCATCTACCGCGACAGCGATGTTGCAGCGGAGCGCCTCACTGCTGCTGCGACAATCGGGCGGGATCTTCTCGAGCCACCGACGCCTCCCGTAAGCGGCCAAGTGAGCCCACTCCCCGCCTCGTCGCCGGAGGCGAGCGGAGTTTGACTTCTCCGCGCTCAGCTCGAGGAGGAAGACGAAGAGTAAGCTCTTGAGATTGTGCTTGTATTTCTTCAATTTTATTGCTTCATCTTGAATCTGATTTGCTTCATTACGGACTCTTTCCTTTTCGTGATGCTGGCCCAGAGCGTCGAAGAGGGCCAAGATCCCGGCGGTCGTCGTTGAGGACGATTCTCCCGTGCAACAGGGACGCGTCCGAGACCCCTTTGCCGGACTCAACCCCTTCCTCAGCAGCCCCCAAAGACAGCCCCCAAAGTAAGTGTGCGGTTTTCTCCTTACTATTAGATGTGCAGGGGTGCTCCTTCTTCGTTGATACCGATTGTTTGCTTGTGTAGGAGCAGAGCAGCCTCATCAGAGGGCTCGGAAGCCGCCCGAAATCCTGTCTGCTGCCACTCGCCGCCAAGGGAGGATTCTCCGGCAGGAGGCGCCCTCCGACAAGGGAGGCCACTCCGGAAGGGAGGCTACCCGGCAAGGGACAACGCCAGTGACCTTCCGATTGGTCGAGGCCATGGCTGCGGATCCCGTTGCGGTGTAATTTCCTTACGAAAATTTCCCTTGGGCTTGTTTTCTTTTGTTTCTCTTTTTGAACATTTGCTTGACTGCTCTTTCTTCGCCCCGACGCAGAGCCGATGGAGGTCGAGGCTAGGCGAGGAGGAAGCGGCAACAACCCCGCCGAGGCCGCCGTCGTGGAAGAAGAGGTCGTTCTTTGTGGAAGAAGAGGCCGTCAGCCGACGAGCCTGTTGGCGAGAAGGCCACCGAGGCTGCCGGGCGCAGGGCGAGGGTCGAGCGATCGCCCGACGGCCCTCGAGGCCGCAGGAGCGCCAGCGCCTACACCGACAAATGACTCCCCGCCGCTGCTGCAGCGTCGAGTTCGAGGAGCCCTGACCCAGCGCCTACACGAAGGCCGGCGAGGGTGTCTTCATCAAACTCCCACAGGAACCGAAGCTCAGGCGCGGTCGAAGGAGAGACCTTCGACGGCGAGCTACTCGCCTCTGGCCGGCGCTGGTGGACGTGCCAAGCAGCAGCGGCCGAAGTTCGAGGAGGAGCAGCTCTTGAAGAAGCTGCTGTCGCTCTACCAGCGCCCGGCAAGCCAAGTTGGAGTCCGGGAAGCACTTGTTGCGAGGGCAGGAGCGGACATGGAGAAGCGCCAGAAGAGCTCCGGGCGCCAACCAAGAAACTCTCCGCGACGTGCGTAACCGCTGGGGCAACTTGCGTAAGAGCGCACGGCCTTCATCCTTGAGAAGGCCGCAATGAGGAGGAGCAGCGGTGGCTGCCGAGAAGCTCTCCGCAAGAAAGCGAGCTGGCGCAGCCGGAAGGTCAACCTGGACAGCCATGAAGAAGACCTTGCTGCCGAGGAGTCACTTGGCGGGCGCTTAAGGAAGCGAAGGATGCCGCCGCAGCCGAGGCCGCCAAGGAAGAGTTGAAGGCGAAGGTGGCACTGGAGGCCAGCCTCAAGAAGAGCGGCGAAGAGCTTGCCGCGCTCAAGCATGAGCGCGAGAAGGACGCCTACACTCTTGGCGAGCTGCAGAGTCGTCTCACGATAGGGGCAAGGAGCTCGACGCCGCCAAGGATTCCAAGGCAGATCTTGAGCTGAAGCCGACCACTCGACGCAGACGTTGGGCGGCACCAGAGCGGGAGGTGGGCTTGTTGGAGACGATCAAGGCCAAGGAGGAGCTGATGGCGAATGTTGCCTCCACCAGGCGCCTTGAGGGAGAGCGTGGAGCACTTTGGATCAAGGTCTTGTGGACACCGCCGCCGACATCCTAGCGAGCTGATGGAGCTGGGGATGACGGACCTTGCATACTCCTCAAGCGAGCATCTCCAACCCAGCGCCAAACTCAGTTTATTCTTCAAAGGCGTGGTGGCGGGTCTCCAGCGACTCGGGAAGAGGTCCCAAAGCAGCTGGCCGAGGAATCACGCCAGATCTGTGCAGGAGCCCTCGAGAAGGTGTTGATAAAGGTGGCCTTCCGCAATCCGGGCCTCAACCTTAACGGCGTCCTCGGATCCTTGCCGCCCGGATGCCAACGTGGAGGAGCTTAAAGCCCTTGTCGCACCCATTGTGGACAAGGTGAACAAGATCAAGCAGATTGATGGCGACCCGCGTAGACTAGGCCGTAATTTTATCTTTCCTTGTCGCTGCCGATCATGTTTAGAACACTTTGTTAGATCAGCGACAAGTTATTTTGTAATATACTCTATCTTAGGCGATCAATGCAACGTTATTTCCTCTACTTGATTCCTTCCTTTATGCGTTTCGCCTTACGCATTTGGGGGACTTGTCGGTGCGGGCACCTTTGCCTTGAAGGCCGAGTCTTGAGACGTCGGCAACTGCTGGCGACGCCGCCTCCGACAAGCAACCTTGTCGCGACTAGCTGCAGCTCACTTAAGTTGTTGAGCGGACTCGAAACAAAGTAAGGGCGTGACTAGCCTGCGAGTTGGTTCCTCTACGCACAGGTTTTCCATACAAAGTACCATCGTTCGAGGAAGATAACTTAAAAATTTAAAAATTGATTGCTCAAACTTTGGCAACTTAGCTTTTCATCTCTTGCTTCCCGATGAGGCTTAAACTTCCTCGGCGGTGCCTGGTCCATAGTATGAGGCGAAACTTCCTCGGCGGTGCACAGTCCATAGTATTATCTTCTCCTTCCCCCTGGTTAACTTGTGTGCGAGGGAGCCTTCCTTTCTTTGAGAAAAGAGAAAGAAGAGGAAATAAAGTTATGGAGCCCAGCGGCTCGATTTTTGCTTACGGGTGTGGTTGCTGCACAAAGTGTTAGCCAAAACATGCAATAAAATGATGAAAGCATGAATTTGACAAGTTGTGCGCAACACATGAGCTTTCTTGATGCACGGGTCTCTGCGCTGGCTTTGTACAAAGGATTACATGCAACAGCGGCCAGACTTGTACAAAAGGTGGTTGCGGAGCAGGTTCCGCAATCGCGCTCTATGGGTAAAACTTACGAAGATGCTCAATGTTCCGTGAGTTGCTCACGGGATGCCATCTTGGTCTCAAAGCGGACAGCGCCGAGCCTAGTGACTCGTTTCACCCGATAAGGGCCTTCCCACTTGGCGTCAACTTGTTTGAATTCTTGGCGGACTGAGCAGCGAAGAACAAGGTCGCCTTCCTCGAGACTTCCGCACTAACTCAGCGGCTATGGTAGCGGCGCAAAGCTTGGTGGTAGCGAGCAGCTCGCCTGGCGGCTTTGAAGACGATCCTCCTCAAGGAGCAGCGCGTCATCTTGTCGCAGCTGCTCTTGCTCAAACTCATCATAGCGAGCACTCGAGGCAATCCGTATCTGAGTTCCGTGGGGAGAACTGCCTCTGCTCCATAGACTAGAGAAAAGGTGTCTGGCGGTGGCTCGATTTGGCATCGTCTGATCGACCAAAGAACCACCGGCAGCTCCTCGATCCAGTTTCTTCCGCACTTGTACACTGTCGAAAGTTACGGTCTTGAGCCGCGCAGCACTTCAAAGATTTGCCCTCTCGCTTGGACCGTTGCTTCTCGGGTGAGCAACGGAAGCAAAGTAGACCTTGGCGCCAAGATCTTGGACGTCTTGCATGAAGGTGCGACTCATGAATTGTGTGCCGTTGTCGGTGATGATCCTGTTAGGGATTCCGAAACGGCAAACAATCGACCTGAAGAACTTGACTGCTGACTGTGCTGTCACCTTCCTCACTGCTTCCACTTCCGGCCACTTTGTGAACTTGTCAATGGCGACGTACAAGTATTCAAAGCCCCCAACAGCTCGGGGGAAGGGGCCGAGGATGTCGAGCCCCCAGACCGAAAATGGCCAGGATAAAGGGATCGTCTGGAGAGCCTGAGCTGGTTGGTGTATCTGTTTGGAATGGAACTGGCACGCTTCACACTTGGTTACTTGTGCTGTTGCATCTGGAGGCTGTTGGCGGAAGAAACCTTGCCGGAAAGCTTTGCCAGCAAGTGCTCTCGCGCCAATGTGGTGACCACATATGCCTCCATGTATCTCTGCCAAAAGCTTCTGTCCATCTTCCCTGGGAATACACTTCAATTTCACACCGTTGAGTCTTCTTCTGTATAGTATGCTGTCGACAAATTGGTACATACTCGACTATCGGGCTACTCTTTCCGCTTCTTCTCGCTCTTCGGGAAGTTCTCCTGTCTGAAGGAAATGGACAATCTGTTGTGCCCATGCTGGAGCTTGCGGCTCGACAACAAGGACCAAAGGCACATCTGCTGCTGCGGGAACATCAGCTTCTACGGCAAGAACCTGCGGCTCTGCCGGAGCTTGACGCTCCCCGGCAAGCTTGCCGGAGCAAAACTTGTCGGAAGCGTCTTCTTCAACGAAACAAACCACAGGGCTTGTCGGGCAGACTGCCCCTCAACACTGTTGGTGTTGATCTTGGGGACCTTCATAGCGACGGCTTCGGGAAGCTCTGCGGAAAGTAGTCACAAGAGATCAACTTCCTCTTCTTGCTTTGTCCAGTTGATGGTGTTACGGTTGGCTGAGTCAGCTTCAAAGACGAAAATCCACTGGTTCCATTGTGCAACTTAAGTGCAAGCGCACTTTGACGAACCGTCGGCAATATCATTACGAGCTCTTGGAACATGTTCCATTTGCGGGTCGTCAAAGTGCTCTTCTAGCTTCCTCACTTCATCAACGTAGGCTTCCATCAATGGACTCACGGTAATCTTTGTTCACTTGGCGGACGACAAGTTGCGAGTCACCCCGACAATAAGCTTTTTGATCCCAAGGTCCACTGCGATCCACGAGACCGCAAGCAAACCTTCATATTCTGCGGTATTGTTTGTTGCTTGCTCCTTGGGAAAGTGCATCTGGACTACGTGCTTGAGGTGCTCTCCGGTGGAGTGCGATAAGCGACGCCGCAAGACCGGCGCCTTTGCGTAGAAGGCACCATCAAAGTACATCAGCCACTCTTTGCTTGCTTCCTTGGCCGGGAATGCTCGTCTGGAATCTCTTCATCTGGCGTTGGCGTTCATTCTGCTATGAATTCTGCCAACGCTACGCTTTGGATAGTTGATGTGCTTTCAAACTTGACACCAAAGCTTGACAGTTCAATGCCCACTCGACAATCCTGCCCGTTGCTTCGGATTCTGCAGATCCTCTTGATGAAAGCGAGTGACAACTGTGATCTCATGTGCTTGGAAGTAATGGCGCAGCTTTTCGAGGCCATGAGGAGGCCGAAGCAATTTACGCACACCGTAGTACCTTGACCTAGCCCCCCTGCAGGAGGGAACTGACAAAGTAGACTAGGTGTTGCACCATCCTTTTACGCATCTGGTCATGCGTCTGCGGATTCGTCCTTGTCGGGACCAGAGCTTGTCGTGAAGCCCCCACGCTTGTCATTTGGATGTGCTTGCCGTGGTTGCTGGCTCGTCATCCGCCTGCCTCTCCGCTACTAACGCAGCACTAACCACTTGATTGGTTGCTGCTATATATAGCAGCAACTTCTCTTGTGGTTTAGGTGCGACAAGTGTTGGAGTGGAGGACAAGTATCTCTTTAAGTTCTGCAGCGCAGCCTCCGCTTCGGGAGTCCATTTCATTGGACCTGCCTTTTTCAAAATCTTGAAAAAGCGGCGAGGTGCGCCAGCAGACTTAGAAATAAACCTTTGAGAGCAGCTACGCAACCGGCAAGTCTTCGTACATCCTTGACGCGCTTTGGTGCTTCAATCAGCTCAATGGCCTTGATCTTGTCGGGATTAGCTTCAATCCCTTGTTGAGACACGAAGAACCCGAGAAGCTTGCTGGAAGGGACTCCAAACACGCACTTCTCGGGGTTGAGATTGAGGTTGATCTTGCGCAGATTTGCAAAGGTCTCGTCCAAATCTTGAACCAGAGTTGCTTTGTCCTTGCTTTTGACCACTATGTCATCCATGTAGGCTTCTACATTTCTGTGGGCTCAAAAGCGTCATGGACTACCCTTGCAAATGTTGAACCAGCATTCTTCAAACCGAAAGGCATCCGTATGAAACAGTATGTGCCACATGGTGTGATGAATGCGGTCTTCTCCTCATCTTCTTCAGCCATGAAGATCTGATGGTATCCTGAGTATGCATCAAGAAACGAAAGCAAATCACATCCGGCCGTGGAGTCAACAATCTGGTCAATGCACGGCAAGGGAAATGGATCTTTGGGACAAGCTTTATTAACATCCGTGAAGTCAATACAAAGTCTCCATTTTCCATTTGCCTTGCGCACGACTACCGGATTGGCCAACCACGTGAGGATGGAGCACTCCTCGACAAGGCCTGCCGCTTCGGTTTCTTGATCTCTTCGCTATGAATTCTTGGCATTCCACTGCTTGCTTCCTGACTTTTTGCTTGACGGGCCGTGCATGAGGACAAACGGCCAGGCGGTGCTCAATCACTTTCCTAGGAACACCAGGGATGTCAGACGGTTGCCATGCAAACACGTCGACATTCGCCCGCAGGAAAGCAACGAGCGCGCCTTCCTATTTAGGGTCGAGAGAGGCACTGATGGTAAAGGTACCACCGATGCCGTCCTCCTGGCGGGCACCTTCTTGGTCTTTGGCGGAGCTACCCTCTTCTTGCACTTGCCGGTGGAGCTCGATGGTGCGTCCTCGACGGTAGCGCAGCACTCCAAGAGGTGCGCTTGCCGAGTGAGCATCGAGCTCTTGACGGACTTGGACTTTGTCTTCTTCCCCCCGGGAGCTTCAGCGGCAAGTGTTTGGCAATCTGTCGCGGCTGCTGCATCCCGGTAGATCTTGTCGGCACAAATAAGGGCATCCTTCTTGTCGCCATGGGCGGAGATGACGCTTATCGGCCTGGCATCTTGAGTAAGTTGTAGGCGTAGTGAGAGGCTGCCATGAACTTGGCGAGTCTTTGGGCGGCCAAGTATCCCATTGTAAGGCAATGGGAAATCAACAACGTCAAATGTGACCCTCTCGGTCCTAAAGTTCAGCTCACGCCAAATGTTACCGGCAACGTAATCTTCCCTTGACTTGCTCCTTCCCGGATTGATTCCTTGGAAGGTGCCGGTCTCTTCGAGCTTCATTGTCGAGGATTTGAAGCTTCGGAGCACCGCGGAGGAGATTCAAGCCGCCCCACCGTCAACTAGCATTTTGGTGACCTTGAGGTTGCGGATGGTTGGTGAGACCAACATCGGCAAGCACCCGACTTGATTATCACGATCAGGGTGGTCCTCAATATCAAAGACGATAGGCGTCTGGACCACTTCGTGAGGCTTGAGTGACTCTACGGATGGTTCCGCTGCATTGACCTCCCGCATCCATTGCTTGAGTTGGCGGTGGGAGGTATGCGAGGAAGCTTACCTCCGTCAAACGCAGAGGACCTCTGTGGCTTTTACGAAACTCCTGCTCATCGGTGTAAATGCGTCTTCCATATCTTCGTCGTCGTCATCATCTTCATCCTTGTCGCGGCAGCTGGGAGGTCTGTCTCCCTTGCCGTTGCTTGGCCTTGCAGCGGCGTCCTCCCGGCCGGGCGTTTCTTGCTTGCTCCCCAGCTCCTTCCTGGGCCTTCTCTTTGCCCGCGCCGCTGCGTACTCAGCCCTCTTTACATTCGACAAGCTGCTCGACCTTCTTGCAGCTCACGGAGGTCGTGGCCCTTGGTGCGGTGGATCTTGCGATCGCTTGCCGTTGGCGTCCTGCTTGTCGGCGGCCGCCACCGACTGGTGGTTGGCGTCAGCGGCAACCTCCTTGCCGGAGCCACCAGCCTTGGCGTTCTTGTCGCCACCTCCGTTGCCGGACTGCTCAACAGCTAGCACTTCTCTACCTTTCTTCTTCCTGTTGCCTCGCCGCCGGCCCTTCTTTCTTGGGCGGCCTCCTCCTTGTCGAGATCCTGCTTCCGCATTCTCTCTGGAGTCTCCTCCCTTCCTCGTGGCGTGCACACTTGTCGGCCAAGGCGTACAACTCATCGACGTCCTTGACTTTGCACATCGCCATCTCCTCCTCATCCTGCGGTTCCGCACATTACGATGAAACGCTGATCACCGTGGCGGTGGACATCCGGGATGTTGTAGTGCACATGGTTGAATTTCTGAATGAACTTGCGCAGGGACTCTCCTTCCTTCCGGGCGGCGAGATGAAGGTCACTCTCTTGGCCATGAGGTTTGTGGCCACTGTGAAGGCGCCAACAAAGCGATGGCGAGATCTGCCCAAGAGGATATGGAGCTGTCCGGCAAGTGCATGAGCCAAGATCTCGACGTTGGGCTTGAGCACGGCGGGAAGTAGTTGGCGAGGATCTTGTCGCCCCGTCCCCGCAGCCTGCACCACGATGGTGTAGATGCTGAGGAACTCCGACGGATGCGTCCTGCCATCATACTTCTCCGGCACGTCTGGTTTGAAGTTTTTCTGGCTGGGCCACTGGACTCGCCGCAGCTCACGAGTGAACGCAGGGCAACCTACCGCGTACGGCAAGTCGCCTGGCTCCTCCGGCGCACGCACGTCAACGGAAGGCCCAGCGCGCTTGTCGGACTGACATCGCGCTTCTCTCCGGCGCTCGATGCGAGTTCGAGCGTCCTCTTGTTGTCGCTCATGAAGAACTTGGCGCTGATCGCGGCGAGCTCGCGGATCCGTTGACGCGGTGGAGTCGCTGTCGAGGTGGATCCGGTGAGTCGGCGATCTTGGCCTTCGTGGCGGAGAGTGCATGGTGGTTGCACCTCCGACAGTCTCGTCGCCACCGGCTCGTGCCTTGTCGTCTTGCCGCGGCAATGATGGCGTTGGTTGCCGCGGAGCGTCGCCGTTGGCAAAGCCGATGAGGCTCTGGATAGTGGCCCTCCACTCGTCGACCTTGTTGGCCGTTGGAGGGTAGTCGAGGAGCAGCTGAGCTCTCGCCAGAGCTTCTGCTGGAGTAGTGGGTGGCATTGGCAAACGATGCGAGGAGTGGGATATGCTCGGACTTCTAACTACGTTAGAAGGAGCAGCACCCCGTCCAGGCGACCGTATCTCACTCGTGCCAGCATGTTGGCGCGCATGCTGGTCTTGAGGGTCTCGATCCAACGAACGTATGGCATTGTGAACGCCATGACGTTGTTGGTCCCGCGTCTCCTGAGATGGGCGCGGGGGATGCACGGACGCCGAGGTTTGCGGGGCCTTGTCCTTGGACTTGGCAACGTCGCGAACACCTTCGTCGGCGCCCGTTCCTCCGCCGGCGTCTGCCCCACCACCCGTTTGCTGCGGTGAGGGTGGGTACGACGCGGACGGCTCTGCTGCCGCCGAAGCCTTCTTCTTCGGTGGCATGTTGAGGAAGATGTTGAGGACGCTGCTCGTGTGAACGTCGGATCAGATTCACACGGCCTCGACGCCCCCCTCTCTGGCGCGCCAAAGATGTCGGGGAGGCTGATCGTGCGACGAACACCTATGGGGCCGCGAACCAGGCCCCTTTGTGGTTCGGAGGGGGCGGAGATCGCCTGAAGAGCGGATCGAGGCGAGGCACACGAGCAGTTTACCCAGCTTCGGAGCTCTCCGGAGAGATAAAACTCCTACTGCTGCTTGTTTGATGTATTGTGTTCTTGCTAGGGTGCGATGCGAGCTACAAAACCTAGCGTGAGCGTATCTGGTCTCCAGTGAGTCGAATGAACCGAACCCCTTCTACGTTGTGCATGGGCCTCCTTTTATATGCTCAAGGGGTCTCCGACAGGTGGCAACATAGGCGAGGGTACAAATGTAAAAACAGGAGTTGGTACACCTACTCGAGCGATTATGCGATGCAAGATACCTAACTCTGACGGCAAGGGACAAAAGCAATAAATGCCCGTTAGTGTCGCCCAAATAGTGCAACAGAGATCGTCAGGTGCGCCACCGCTCGCCACGATGGCAAGCTTGTCAGCGCCGCTTATCGCTGCTCTCCGCTGGCTGCACGGCCTCTCGACACGTGCGCATGGAATGGTCCCATGGCGACACGTTGCTGGATGAGCTGGAGCGGAGATGGAGAGAGGTTGCTTGCCGCGTCCGGAGACTTGTCGCGTCCGGAGACTTGTCGCACTCCGAGCCTTCCCGGCAAGCTCCTCTTGCCGGGCCTTGTCTTCTGCATGCCTTGAGTGGCCTTCCGGCAAGCTCCTCTTGCCGGGCCTTGTCTTCTTAGTCAAATACTTTGTTCTTGAATGGCTCCAAAGGAGCCACGGAGGATCTTAAGCGGTGACGAGGCAAACTCTGCCGCAGTGTCTGCAACTGTCAGGTGCAGTCACGGGATACTAGGGTACCCCTACTCTAGTACACCAACATGCTTTCTTCTTGTGTGTTTAATAAACTTTAAGAAAAAAATTAGTAGTAACTTCTAGTTAGTTTACTTTCTTGTTGTAGCTGTAATAATTAAAAAGAAAACCCAAAAAGATATCCTGTTCTTCTTTTGCTTGTTGGGAGCTTTGCCGTGTAAATAGTTTTATTTCTTTTCTTTTCTTTGGGGGTCGATAGGAGAAGACCGTGATTAAATTGTTTAAGTGGCTCTTATATGCATTATTGTTGATTTAATTAAGAGCCCATATTGCCTTGTCTTCTCCTACTTATTGAATGCTCGCAGATTCCAGCTTAGTGCAATGCATGTGCACTCTTATTATTATTCACATCGTTCGGTCGTGCAAGTGAAAGGCAATTATGATGATATATGATGGACTAACTGAGATGGGAAAAGCTGGTATGAACTCGACCTCTCTTGTTTTTGTAAATATGATGAGTTCATTGTTCTTGATTCAGCTTATTATGAATAAACATGTTTGGAATGACAATTAGAGATCATAGTTGCTTATGCCATGCTTTATTAGCTATGAGTTATAATGGTTTACCTTGCATGCCAACATGCTATTAAAGTGGTTGTGATGTGGTATGATGGGGTGGTATCCTCCTTTGAATGAATTAAGTGACTTGACTTGGCACATGTTCACACATGTAGTTGAAACAAATCAACATAGCTTTCACGATATTTATGTTCATGGTGGATTATATCCTACTCATGCTTGCATCCAATGTTTATTAATTTTAATGCATGTTCATGACTGTTGTCGCTCTCTAGTTGGTCGCTTCCCAGTCTTTTGCTAGCCTTCACTTGTACTAAGCGGGAATACTGCTTGTGCATCCAATCCCTTAAACCCCAAAGTTATTCCATATGAGTCCACTATACCTTCCTATATGCGGTATCTACATGCCGTTCCAAGTAAACATATATGTGCCAAACTCTAAACCTTCAAATAAGCATTCTGTTTTGTATGCTCGAATAGCTCAAGTATCAACTAGGGCTGCCCTTATCTTCCATGTTAGGCGGGTTATTGTCAAGAGGAGTGGACTCCGCTCCTCACTTGTGAGAAAATGGCTGGTCATCGGGATGCCCAGTCCCATGCTTTATGCAAACTAAATCAAAATAATTGCAAACAAAACTCCCCCTGGGACCTGATGTATGTTGGAGGCACTCGCTGTTTCGAGCAAGCCATGGATTGATGCTTGTTGGTGGAGGGGGAGTATAAACTTTACCATTCTGTTTGGGAACCGCCTATAATGTGTGTAGCATGGAAGATATCGCCATCTCTTAGTTGTTATGTTGACAATGAAAGTATACCGCTCAAAATATTATTTATCTCTATTTCAAAACCGAGCTCGGGCACCTCTACAAATCCCTGCTTCCCTCTGCGAAGGGCCTATCTATTTACTTTTATGTTGAGTCATCACCCTCTTATTAAAAGCACTAGCTGGAGAGCACAGCTGTTATTTGCATCCATTACTATTAATCTATATTGGGTATGACTATAACTGGATCTCTTTTACCATGAATTACAATGTCTAGTCAGTCCTTGATCTTTAAAGGTGCTCTGCATTTATGTTTCTTGGTCTCGTAAAGGGCTAGCGAGATACCATTTTATTATATCATATCATGATTGTTTTGAGAAAGTGTTGTCATCCGAGATTTATTATTATCGCTCGCTAGTTGATTATGCCATCGATATGAGTAAATATGAGACATGAGAATTATTGCAAATGTGGTTAGTTATAATCTTTGCTGAAAACCTGAATGCTGGCTTTACATATTTACAAAACAAGAGCTAACAGAGTTTGTAAAAGTTTTTCTTTATCTCTTTCAGTTTATCAACTGAATTGCTTCAGGACAAGCAAAGGTTTAAGCTTGGGGGAGTTGATACGTCTCCGTCGTATCTACTTTTCCAAACACTTTTGCCCTTGTTTTGGACTCTAACTTGCATGATTTGAATGGAACTAACCCGGACTGACGTTGTTTTCTTAGAATTGCCATGATGTTGTTTTATGTGCGAGAAAACAAAAGTTCTCGAATGACACGAAACTCCACGGAACATCTTAGAAAAAATAATAATAAATCCTCGCCAAAGATGAAGACCAGGGGGCCCACACCCTGTCCACGAGGGTGGGGGGGCGCCCCCCCTCCTAGGTGCGCCCCCTACAACGTGGGCCCCCTGCAGACCCTCGAACGCCAACTCCAACTCTATATATTTGCTTTCGGAGAGAAAAAATCAGAGAGAAGAAATCATCGCGTTTTTACACGTAGCTGCCGCCAAGCCCTAAAATCTCAGGAGGCTGATCTCGAGTCCGTTCGGGGCTCGAGAGAGGGGATTCGTCGCCGTCGTCATCATCATCCATCCTCCATCACCAATTTCATGATGCTCACCGCCCGTGCGTGAAAGTAATTCCATCGTGAAGCTTCTTTGGGCGGTGATGGGTTGGATGAGATCTATCATGTAATTGAGTTAGTTTTGTTAGGGTTTTATCCCTAGTATCCACTATGTTCGAGATTGATGTTGCTATGGATCGTGCTATGCTTAATGCTTGTCACTAGGGCCCGAGTGCCATGATTTTAGATCTGAACCTATTATGTTTTCATGAATATATGTGAGTTCTTGATCTTATCTTGCAAGTCTATAGTCACCTATTATGTGTTATGATCCGACAACCCCGAAGTGACAATAATCGGGATACTTCTTGGTGATGACCATAGTTTGAGGAGTTCATGTATTCACTAAATGTTAATGCTTTGTTCTGGTTCTCTATTAAAAGGAGGCCTTGATATCCCTTAGTTTCCATTAGGACCCCGCTGCCACGGGAGGGTAGGACAAAAGATGTCATGCAAGTTCTTTTCCATAAGCACGTATGACTATATTCGGAATACATGCCTACATTACATTGACGAATTGGAGCTAGTTCTGTGTCACCCTATGTTATGACTGTTACATGATGAACCGCATTTGGCATAATTATCCATCACCGATCCAATGCCTACGAGTTTTCCATATACTGGTTTACGCTTATTTACTTTCCCGTTGTTACTGTTACAATTATTACAAAACACCAAAAATATTACTTTTGCTTCCGTTACTTTTGTTACCATTACCACCACTATCATACTACTTTGCTACTAAACACTTTGCTGCAGATATTAAGTTTGCAGGTGTGGCTGAATTGACAACTCAGTTGCTAATACTTGAGAATATTCTTTGGCTCCCCTTGTGTCGAATCAATAAATTTGGGTTGAATACTTTACCCTCGAAAGCTGTTGCGATCCCCTACACTTTTGGGTTATCAATCACCTCTTCTTGTGTGTATACAGCCCAGTGATGATGTTACTACTAAGGAAGCAGGTGTAGTCTCCCATGGTCGCACTCTCCGGACCTATTCCAACACCCGTTGCATGGTATTCAGGATGGATACTAGTGTGCTAGCGCCAACTCCTTCTCCCTGGTACAGAATTGATAGTCTTGGAGAAAACTCGCTCTTCCTTGGACAAAACTATCCGATGATGGTGAACTGCGATCCAACTGCTGTTGACACAATGTTACTAGCATCATTTATGGGAAGCAACTGTGTCTATACCTCGGACATTTGGGTGGTTCCCTACCACGCATCGATATAGTAGGCCGCTTCAGCACTGGATGATCGATCCTGCGTTGGTCTCCAGTTGACAATGGATGGCCCGTCCTAGAGAATCACTTGTGGTTCAAAGCAAGCGTTTCCAACGCCGAGGAATGGTTGAGTTGAAGTTCATTTCATTGCTTGTTATTTGTTGTGTGGTGAAAACTTTAGTATTTATAATGTATCCTCGTTGTCGATGTGGGTTGATGTCCTGTTGTATGTAATAAAATGATATGCCTGTTGTTGGGGATATAACTGCTGAATATAAACCGCCCTGAAGGGGCCAGTTTACCCTCGTCTATAATTAGGGCCCACGAAGGCATGCGGCCCAGAGCCCAGAGGTGGATTAGGGTCCATATATGTAAACCGTCTTAATCATGTAACTTGTGCTGCAAGATAAGAGAGGAGAGACCGAGCCGGACACTTGTATGAGCGGATCGGGACTCAGAGACCGGCCGCGTCAGCCCGTGTATATATAAGGGGACGACCAGTGGCGGTTTAGGGACAGATAATTCGAGGCTTAGGCGAAGCTATTGCTCCCTAGTCGCCGAAATCACATCAATCCCATCACAACTAGACGTAGGCTTTACCTTCGTCGAAGGGGCCGAACTAGTATAACTCCCGTGTCTTTGTGTCCGCTTTAACCCCTCTGAGTTAACCCGTACGATGGCCCTGCGACTAAGTCCTTTCACGAGGACATCTGCCGTGACAATTCCACGCTTTAACCCCTCTGAGTTAACCCGTACGCAAGGTGCCCAATTATACCGCCGATTTGGCTCCAGAAGCGTGGATAGAAAGCTATGAGATGGCCATGGAGATGCTGGATGTGGATGAAGCTGCGTGTGCGAAGTATTTCACAATGATGTTGGAAGGTACGACCCGTACTTGGTTGAAGAACTTGCCGCCTAACTCGGTCGGTTCATGGACCCGATTGCGGACCGGTTCATTCAAAATTTCAAAGACACCTGTAAACAGCCCATGTCTGTGGTGGATTTGGCGGCTTGTGTCGAGCAGAGGAGAATCCACAACCCATTGGGTGCGCCATGCGTTTGGAGGTTTTACATTAAATCGGACGGATCAACCCTGATTCCGCGATCTTAACCCTAGAAGCCAACTGCCGGTTCAAACCGTTGAAGTTGAAGCTGGGTCGCATGAAGCGTTTTTGCAATGACATGGGCACTCTTATGGGCGTTTTAGTAAAGTATGCTGATTCTGATAGTACCAAGGATCCCGAGTCCGAGGAGGATGACGAAGTAGGGAAGGGAAAGCAGAACAGCAACTCCAGAGGCCAGCAGCATCAGTCGGCAGGTAATGGAGGAAACAAGCGTAAGGCAAACGGTAACATGGGCTTCGTAGCCAACACCAACGCGCAGGACAAGGGTCAGCGGCGCAAGGGTAAGAAATCAAACCGGGGTGGTGCGCAAGGTCACAATCCGGATCGTTTGAATTACCTATTGAATCAACCTTGTCCGAAGCATGGGACGAAGGAGGCACCAGCGAACCACCTCTGGAAGGATTGTTATATTATGCAGGAGTTCAAAAATTCTAGTGCTTTCCGGTATGATCAAGGGCCCGATGGTGGTTCAGGGTCCGCCCGGGGTTACGGTGGAGGAAATTCCGGCCCAGGTTGAGGGGTAATCCGGTAGGCGTAACAATCGTAACAATCGAGCGATCGTAACCAAGGGGTTACAATCAACAACAGCAGCAATCGGGTTACCAAAGTAATCCCAAGCAGTTGAACAGTGGACGATACCATGTCTTTACCACTAGCTTGGACAAAGCGAGACCGAAAACTCGAAGCGGGCGGTCGGTGTTGTTGAACCGGCTACACCGCATTACTGCGGTCGAGCAGCCTATCGTATGGAGCAGAGGATCATCCTCCCCGGGTTTACAATCCGGGTCAGCTAGCCCTAGTGGTGGCACCAAAGGTGGGAGGATACAAGTTTACCAAGGTGCTTATGGACGGAGGGAGCAGCATCAACATCCTGTACTACGAAACCTTCCGACGTATGGGGTTAACGGATAGGCATCTCAGGCCGTCGAGCACAGTGTTTCACGGTGTGGTGCCTGGCAAGTCAGCGTACCCGGTCGGTAAGATAGCTCTGGAGGTGGCCTTTGGGGATGAACATGACTCCAAATCGGAAACATTGACGTTTGAAGTGGTGAAAATTCAAAGCCCTTACCATGCCCTGTTTGGGCGGCCGGCGTATGCTAAATTTATGGCACGGCCTTGTTATGTCTATTTGCAGCTGAAAATGTCGGGTCACAAAGGGACGATAACGGTTCATCGGAGCCGCCGGATCGCTTTGGAGTGCGAAGAAGGTGATGCGGCTTACGCAGACTCGGTTTGTGCCACTAAAGAGCTAAAGTATTACAAAGACAATGTTGATCAGGCGGATATGACCCCTTTGAAGAAGCCAACTACAGAGCACGATCCGGATTTGAAGTTAAAATCGACGGCTGAGACTAAACTTGTTGATTTTGTGCCCGGCGATTCGTCCAAGCAGTTCACCATCAGTGCTAACTTGGATCCTAAATAGGAAAACACGCTCATCGAGTTCATCCGTGAGAATCGGGACATTTTGCATGGAAACCTTCGACATGCCGGTGTACCGAGGGAACTCACGAGCACACTCTTAATGTTGATCCCAAGTACAGACCCGAAAGCAGTTTCTTCGCCGGTTTAACGAGGAAAGGCGCAAGGCCATTGGAGAGGAGGTTGCGTGCTCTTAGCGGCAGGGTTTATCGTTGAGGTTTTCCATCCAGAGTGGCTTGCTAATCCGGTGTTGGTCCTTAAGAAGAATGGCACTTGGCGCATGTGTGTGGATTACACAGATCTTAACAAGGCTTGTCCGGCAGATCCTTTCGCCCTCCCCCGCATTGATCAGATTATTGATGCTACGGCGGGTTGTGAGCGTTTGAGCTTTTTGGATGCGTATTCTGGATATCATCAGATTAAGATGGCGGCTAAAGACCAGGAGAAGACGGCGTTTATCACTCCTTTTGGAGCCTTCTGCTATGTATCTATGCCTTTTGGGCTCAAGAGCGCCCAAGCAACTTATCAATATATGCGACGGATTGCTTACACGGACAGATCGACCGTAACGTGCATGCTTATGTGGATGATATTGTGGTTAAGTCAAGGAAGAAGGAAACGTTGATTGAGGATCTAAAAGAAACCTTTGACAACTAGCGGGTGTACAAGATGATGCTCAACCCGGCCAAGTGTGTCTTCGGTGTTCCGGCAGGCAAGTTATTGGGTTTTCTTGTGTCCAACAGGGGGATTGAAGCTAATCCCGAGAAAATTACGGCTATCACCTCCTTGGCTAAGCGAAGTGTATCAATGATGTCCAGCGATTGGCGGGTCGGATTGCCGCGCTAAGCGGTTTATCGGCCGCCTCGGAGAAAGGCCATTCCTTTGTACCGAATCTTTGAAGAAGACGGATCGGTTTATGCGGAGTTCACTGCCGATGAAGCATTGGAGGATTTAAAGCGGCGGTTAGCCAACCGCGGTTCTTGCCGCTCCCATTGACAAAGAGTCGCTTCTATTATATGTTGCTGCTAATGCCGGGCGGTTAAGCGTAGCCATTGTGGTAGAGCGAAGGAGGCGAGGAAGGAATATCCGGTTCAACGGCCGGTTTATTACATCAGCGAGGTGCTCATTGAGTCTAAGCAGAGATATCCGCATTGGCAGAAGCTGGTATATGGAGTTTTTATGGCAAGCCGGAAGCTGAAGCAATATTTTCAAGGGCATCCCATCACGGTGGTCAGTTCAGCTCCCTTGGGCGATATCATACTGAGCAGAAGCAACTGGACGGATTGCTAAGTGGGCCATAGAGCTTGGGCCGCATGGTTTACGGTATGTACCTCGGACGGCAGTAAAATCTCAGGAACTTGTGGATTTCATTAATGACTGGACGGAGTTGCAAGCACCTGAAGAAAAGTCGGATCATACCCTCTTGGACCATCCACTTTGGCCGGGTCCGAGACAATTGGAAGGCTCGAGGGCTGGAGTTGTGTTGACTTCCCCACGAGGTGAAAAGTTTTGTTACGTCCTCCGCTAATGTTCCCATGTACTAACAATGCAGCTGAGTATGAAGCTTTGCTCCATGGTCTCCGGATGGCTAAGGAGATGAATCTAAGCGGGTTAAGTGCTTTGGTGACTCGGACTTGGTGGCCCAAAGCAAGTATCGTGTACTTGGGATTCCAAAGATCCACTCATGGTTGCGTGTCGTCGGGAGGTGGATGTTGTTGCAGGACACTTTAAAGGATATCAGGTGGACCATGTGGATCGTCGGAAGAACGGCGGCGGACGCTTTAAGCCGGGTTGGGCTCTCAACGTAAACCGGTCCCGCCTAATGTCTTCCTTGATGTCTTGCACAATCCGTCGGTTAAGCTTCCTGATGAAGTTGATTTGGCTATCCCTGATCCGGAGGCTCAGTTGGTAGCAGCCTTACACGTCATTCCGGATTGGATGCTCCCTTATTTGGCATACATGACCCGGGGCGAGTTACCAGAAGATGAGACGTTGGCCCGACAGTAGTTCGGCGGTCTAAGTCTATGACCATTGTTAATGGCGAGTTGCATCATTGCGCGATTAATGTCGTAGGCGTTTCAGCGTTGTGTGTCCCCCGAGGAAGGCTGTGAGATATTGCGTGAGATCCATGAAGGGGACCGTGGTCACCACACCGGTTCAAAATCCTTGGTTGCCAAAGCGTTCCGCCATGGTTTTATTGGTTGACCGCCCATGCCGATGCCGAGGATCCGTCGGCGATGTGATGGTTGCGAAGTTTTCTAGACGTGCCCACATACCTGCCAGAATTGAGGATGATTCCAATTGCTTGGCCGTTTGCGACTTGGGGGCTGGACATGGTGGGGCCTTTTAAAAGGTCCAAGGACAAGAAAACACACTTGCTGGTCGCAGTTGACAAGTTCACAAAGTGGGTCGAGGCAGAGCACATTAGCAAGTGTGATGCGCCACGACGGTTCAGTTCATAAAAAGGGTGATCTTCGGTTTGGATTTCGCATAGTATCATCACGGATAATGGCACCAATTTGTCCAAGGGTGCCATGAAAGAGTTTTGTGAACGTGAGCACATCCGCTTGACGTTTCTTCAAAGGGCCCACCCGCAGTCCAATGGTCAAGCGAGCAGGCTAATCAGAGATATTGAGAGGTATCAAACCCGGCTTATGGTCCCTTTCCAGAGGACGCCGGGTTGTTGGGTAGAAGAGCTACCATCGGTGATATGGAGTATCAATACTACCCCTAACAGATCCACTGGGTACACACCATTCTTTATGGTCTATGGAGCGGAGGCGGTCCTTCCCAGCGATATCCGTCATGATTCACCTCGCGTGGCAGCCTATGTTGAGGCAGATAGCGAAGCTGCACGGCAGGACGCTTTGGATCGATTGGATGAGGAGCGAGATATGGCGGCTGCTCGTTCGGCGATTTACCGGCAGGATCTTCGTCGGTATCACGATCGCGGGTTAAAACCAGAACCTTTCGTGAAGGAGACTTGGTGCTTCGCTCATTCAAGACCAGACAGATATGCACAAGCTATCCCCACCTTGGGAAGGGCCTTTTGTGGTCAGCAAGAATCTGCACAACGGGTCATACTATCGATTGATGTTCGAGAGCGAAAAGACTCACGCCGCGTCGAAGAGGAGACCAACAGCCATGGAATATAGCTCATCTTGACCTTATTATACCGAGCCATCGGCTCTACTTATGTACATATTATGACAATGTATATATTTTGAATCAAATCAATAAACCGGAGCCTCGACTAAAGCGGGGTATCCATTCTGTAAAAATCCGGTTTGGGTACATGGAGTGGTTGTCACAAAGCAGCCTTCGGTTTAGCCCTTGATCTTGATTTTCAGAAGTTTTGTCATCTGGGGGCTTGGTCGTGTCCGAACCAATGCAACACCTTTTGATGGGCGAAAGCCACCAGATCACTTGGGGACATGGTCACATCTGAACCAGACACGCCTCTTGGTCGGCCTAAAGGTCATAGAGTCACTTGGGGGCTTGGTCGAACCCGAACCATTGCCATGCCACTTGATCGGCATAATGCCACGGTTTGAGCTTGGGGGCACAGCTGACTTGAACCATAGCTACACCTTATGGGGAGCTTGGTCTGTCCGACCATGGTAACACCATCTGATCGGCTCAGTAAAGCCTCTTCCTGCAAACGGTTTTATCATTGCCTGTTCTTCCATATTGGTTTCATAACTGTTATTTGATTTTTATTGACCTTTTTAAACCGATAACCTTTTTAAACCGGTTCAAGCTGTCAATTAACGGAATTCGGTCCATTGTTAATCCGGAGATATTTGTTTCGGTTTGAGTTTTTCTGTTAACATCCCATTATGGAGTAACAGGGGGCTTGTCATGACCCGACACGGTTTACACGGTAAACCGGCATTATAAACACAGGGGTTGTTTTCTCCTTTGACGGTAACGGTTTATACAACCTCCGCCTCAAGATTGGCTAAGCCAACTGCATGCCCGACAAGGCGGTATTTTTGTATCACAAAATTTTGATCGTATACATCAATATTTTCTTATATAAATATATAGGCGTCACAAGCCATTTGGCGACATAAGCCGCCGTGGCGGTTTAAGAACTTGTGATTGCAGGCAAAATGCATTGAAGGTTTCAATTCTTCAAACCAAAGTATCAGCACCTCCGCAAGAAGGTTACAGACTAAGGGCATAAAGGCATGTTCAAAAACAAAGTGCTAGCTATGCTATTACAAAGCCTTCCAAGGCCGGTGTTTCGCATGGCGTTATGACTAGCGATTTTCGATGCATCGCCCGGCTTGGCGGATTAAGCTTCCTCGCCGGGTTGACGTGAGGAAGAGGGGGCATCTGGCGTCGGTTCAACTTCTTCCTCTTCATCACCCAAAGGCCGGAAGTCATTGGTGGACCAGTCAATCCGGGTTAAGGCTTGAAAGACAGCCTCTTCACTTATAAGTTCATCCGGATCAACGTCAGGGGCATAAGTGTGCTTACGGGTTGGGGGAACAAGGCTCTGCACTTCTGGAATGACAAACTCCACCCGCTTGTTGTTCGCGTCGTAGAAAGAGCGGTGAACCGCCAGGTTGGCTTAACCTGCTGCCGATTGACTTCGCCCGGTGGACGCATCTCCTTTGTTATTCGTTTGTAGCGTCATTATCAAAGGCTTCACCGTTCTCTTGAGCGCTGGGGAAACCCTTATCTATGTCAGCCGGATCAAGATCCGCTATCCACGCCTTGGCGTGAGTTAGAGCCAGTAGAGTGCCAGCCCGGGCCGCGGATCGTTTCAACTCTTCAAGCTGCCCCGGAACCATGGACAGCCGGTCTAGTGTATCTTTGATCAAGGACGGAGCTCTGTTGTCGTACGATGCGGCACATATGACTCGCTGGGCGCCGGTATACAACTGCTCAATCAGCGTGTAAGCGGCCTTGAGTTTCTTCCGCACATCAGAGCCTAGATGAGCAATACGCTTACTGCACCCGATTTCGAGACAGCTCGAGGTTAAACCGGCGGAAATATCAAAACAGGTGTACTCAGTGCAAATTTTCTTACCAAAGATGGCAGAGGTCATGGCATGAACTTGGCGCTTTAGTCTGGTAAGCTCTTCAGTCACCGGTTTAAGAGCTGATTCAGCATCTTCCGCCCGTTTTTCAAACCGGCCTTCTCGGTGTCCCAGTTGGCCCGCTCGGATTTATACCACTCCTTCAATTTGTTCCATAGTGGCCAAAGCAGTTTTCAATTCATCCTTGGCCTTGGTGGTTTCCGCTTGTTGAGTTTCCAGATTGGCACGAAGGTCCTTGAGTTGCACGGTTTGCTGGTATATCTCATTCTGGTAACAAAGGAAGCACGTTAGTTGTTCCATTATCAAGTCCCAAGCTCAATACAAGTATTCAACTTGGCACTTGGGGGCTAATGGCTAGTTGATCTCAGTTTGCTATGGGGATACAGAAATTAAGTCCCGGTTCAACTATGCTAAGTTGAACCGACCCTTGGGGGCTACTGATCTTGCAGTTTAAGGCGTATGGTTTCTATATAAAATTAAGTGCGGTTTGACTATGAAAAGTTGAACCGACCCTTGGGGGCTACTATGCAGCAAAAGTACAAGGCATAAATCCTTAACTCATAACGGTCCTTCATGCGATTTACTGCATCGGCTTCAAAGTCACGGCTTGTATAGAGCCGGGTTCGTAAAGCCGGAGTGAAGTTCTTGGGCGTAGAGGTTGTCATAAGGCGATAGATCAGTTTTCCCCTTATCTTTGCTCATAGTAGTAGACTCGTCTTTGGTGCTGTGTTTTGCTAAAGCGACCGGTTGGCTAGGAGTGGTGTAGCCAGTGCCTGTCACAATAACGTCATCATTTTTGATCGGGCTGGCCAGATTGGTGGTCTTCTTGGGGCTTGGTGTCTTCGTACTCCGGCTCGGCGGTTCAGCAATTATGACCCGCTCTGTGGCCGGACTCGGTGGAGCAGGATGCGAGGTTTCCACTTGGGCCTCCGGTTCGGTTCTGGCGAATCAGCGTTGTCGTCTTTGTATAACTTCGCCGGAGCTATTTTTAGCGACTTCAGGATTTTCGTGGGTCTGCTCTGGAGTCTTCTCCGGTCAACATCCGCAGAGGGTCAAGGATTTTCGCTTTTACTCAAGCGTGCCTTGGTGCTGCAGTGTTCAGAATTAGAATAAGATAAACCGACCAACGCAAATATAAACCGAATTGGCGGGACAGAAGTATGGTGCTTACCCTGCAGCAACTTTAAGCGGAGGCAGTTGCGTGGTTCATGAACCGCCAGAGGAGTTGGAAGAGGCCTGATAATTCGGGTCAGACGTATTGAGAGGACATCGGAAGAAGCCTCTTAAGGGATAACGCTTTTCAGGAGAATAAATCACCTCTGGACGATGCTTCCGGGTTGGTGTATCTGGTAAACCGGATGAGGTAATCTTTTGACCACTTTGCCGGGTTGTACAGCGCTCTTCAGCCTGCTGTGTCTTCAAGGAAAGATTTGGATTCAAATGAGCATAGGAATGAGATTTTTTCACTTTCCTGGACGGTAGCGACGAATTCTTTTTAACCGACACGAGGTCGGATTCGGAAGAAAGAAAGATTACCTCGACATGGTCGGCATGACCGGCTTCAAAGATCATCACAGGAGTTAAAATTGTCGATAAAAGGAAAAATAAAAGGAACAAACTACAAGTAAGAAGAAACACAAGGTGGAGAGCCGGTTTCTGGCGACTCCCTCATGAGGATATCAAGTTTTACCTCAACCCGATTCTTCGTCTTCCGCGGATCGGAAGACTTCGGCGGTTTTCCTCTTGCCAGCCTTCTTGGTGGCCTTGGACTTTACACGCGAGCCCGGGCGGTTTGGTACGCTTCGGAAGAGCTGTTAGCCCGAGAAGTAACAAGGATTAACATATATATATCAACAAGGCATTAATGGCGTAAAAGCGATGAGTAGAGCCTACGGCTGGCGGTTTGTTGGCAACCTGAAGCGGAGCCAACCCGGTTTGGCTGCGAGCAGATCGGTTCATCAAGCAGCCTCTTTATCGCCTCTGTGACTTCAAGCTCGATTATTGGTAGCTCGTGGCGTCTTTGAGGGTCTTGGAGGCTGCCGGTGTATTCGTGCATCAATCCGGGCGGCGGCTTAATGGCAAGATGCCCCAAGAAACCCAAAGATCGCACAAGGTCCACGCCAGCTAGTCCATTGGCCATTAGAGCCCGGAGTTTAATGATTTGGCGCAAAATTCTTCCGTTCGCGGCGGTCAAACGTAAAAGGCAACGGATGATGGTTGCTAAGCCCGGTGAGGACGGTAACCGGCAAAGGGATTCTCGTTGTCGAGTTGTGTTCGGCAGTAGAACCAGGTTTGGTTCCAATCTTTCAGATGGCTATGGTGTTTGGCGTGAGGAAAGTCTACTTCCTTCCTTTTACGGATTGAAGCGCCGCCCAGCTCCGTGTTAGGACCATCCGAAAATTCTGCACGGCGGTTCAAGTGAAAGAAATCCGGAACAGCTCCACAGATGGTTCCTCTTGAAGATAGACTTCACGTAAAACTTGGAAATTGCATATATTTGATACGGAGTTCGACCAATATCCTGTGGATGGAGTTGAAAACTTGCAAGGACATCCGGAAGAATTTTGATCCGGGCGGGCGTAATCCCGGTCTAAGTGCTGCACAAACACAATTATTTCTCCTTCTTGCGGATTGGGAGGGCATTCGTCATCCGGAACCCGCCAAAGGAGGACGTTTTAGAAGCTAAAGCGCCCGGTGGTGACGTATCCGTTGAGTTGCGTCTCAGTGATCTTAGACCGGACCCAATTGCAAGCTGAGAATTGTTTGGCCATTCCGGAAGACTAAACTGCGAAAGGGAAGGAAAAATGATTCACCGGTAAACGGTTCAGACACATTATACAATGTTAAACCGGCGATTGACGGCGATTTCCAATTCGGTTTAGCGAGGACTAATGGAGTGACGGATTGGCTATCAAAAGTCAAACCGCCCAAAGAAGCGTAATGGGAAATCTACTAAGTATGGATGTAAACAGTTTTCACATTCGAATGGAGGAAATTTGGATCTACCGAAGATTCAAGAAGAAAACTTCTGCGACCTATGCAAGCCTCATAAAGGGCGAGGAAGGTTCGTGCGTTCTAAACTGGAGGGTGCGAACAAAAGAAAGATGCATAAGGAGTTAAACCGATGGCGGAGCGATCGCCGCATAGGGCGTATGGTAATGCGGTTGAATCGTCTGACCATGGCAGGGCAGGTATGAGGAAATTAAGACGAACACCTATGAACTACGAGATGAACAAGACCTTCAGATGCGGATCCAGGGCGTAAAGAGGGACCTTACCTGATGCGCAGAACCGCGGATGAGCGCCGATAGCCTTTGGAACGATCAGGTTGATGCAGCGGCCTGGCACTAACGCGGCGCTCGAAGGTCGGAGGCGACGGCGGAGCTTCGGAGCTGGGGCGTCGCGAGGAAGAAGAAGCGCGGAAGAAGAAGAGAAAGGGCCTGCCGGTCTATTTATAAGGAAACGGGGTAATTGACAAGCGCAAGAATCGAGGAGTCAAAAGCGGCGGACGGCGCAGCGGTCGCCTCGATTTCCGGGATAGTATTAAATAAAGGGAATCTTACTGTTTGGATTTCTTTGTTAAAGATGACGTCAAGGCGCCCAGCTGCGGTGATTGGAAGATGACGTCATGGCGGTTCAAGCAGATGGCGGTTTACGAAATGCGAAGGGAGATTCAGAGTTTCCTAAGGATGTTGAAGATTAACATGAACCGGTTCAAGTCAATCTGGGGCCTAATGTTGGGGATATAACTGCTGAATATAAACCGCCCTGAAGGGGCCGGTTTACCCTCGTCTATAATTAGGGCCCACGAAGGCACGTGGCCCGAGCCCGAGGCGGATTAGGGTCCATATATGTAAACCGTCTTAATCATGTAACTTGTGCTGCAAGATAAGAGAGAAGAGACCGAGCCGGACACTTGTATGAGCCGGATCGGGACTCAGAGAACGGCCAAGTCGGCCGTGTATATAAGGGGACGACCAGCGGCGGTTTAGGGACAGATAATTGAGGCTTAGGCGAAGCTATTGCTCCCTAGTCGCCAAATCACATCAATCCCATCACAACTAGACGTAGGCTTTACCTTCATCGAAGGGGCCGAACTAGTATAACTCCCTTGTCTTTGTGTCCGCTTTAACCCCTCTGAGTTAACCCGTACGATGGCCCTGCGACTAAGTCCTTTCACGAGGACATCTTCCGTGACAATTCCACGACACCTGTGATAAACTTAGTAAATTTATGAATGGCTTTCGAGTCGCTTCTCTGAATGAGTGCTGCGACGAGGCAAAAAAATATTTTCCGAATACATAATTGTACGTGCATTGCAACAGGTTATCGGATGAGGCCAATCAACAATAGTAGTACACTATTTGTACTAGATTCACATGCTTCGCGTGTCGGGCGGGTGTTTTTACTGTAGCCATATGTGCACCTCGAATCCTCGATACTAGTACTATATAGTAGGACTAAGTAGTAGGGTGGCATGGGCCAGAACAAGCATTCACGTCTAGGAGTACGACACACGCCACCAGCACGACATCCATCTGACACCATATTATTTCTTGGAGTCCGTGCTAGAGCAATCTCTTCAACCTCGTCGTTTCTCTAACTTCAGCCATCGCGCGGCGGTCGAGGTGGGGGTTTGCCGATAGTCGGTTTCCTTCACTACGGTCCCACTTGTAAGGCCAACTCCAACGCACGACCCCAAACGGACCTCCGTTTTGCACGAACTCCAACGATAATTTTGACTAGAAAAGCAAGACCAAAGAAAACAAGAACCATAAGAATACATTTTACTACTCCTGTAAGTTGGATTAGTGCCTTCTCGATGCATTCATTATTGATCTGCGGAGGCTCGATCTTGAGTGCTTCTTTCTTCTTCGAGTGTAAAGAAGTAGACGTTGCTTCCTCGCATCTAGTCTCATGTCTAGCCTCTATTCTAGTAGGAGTATCAACAAGTGCATTGATCTCATCTCTAGCCTCTGTGCTAGCTAAAAGTGATAGAACATCTACTAAACTGCGCTCTATCAAATATATGTATGTACTCTTCTTCCCAATACAAAAACTTGCATCCATTCTACTCCCTCCGTTGCACAATACATGCCTTTTATTTGTAAAAATATATATGTATCTAGACATGTTTTAGTATATAGGTACATCCATTTTTGGAAAAATGGAAGTCAAGTATTTTGGAACGGAGGGAGTACACAATAAAAATTTTAAGTTAGGACAACTAGTCTAATCCGAGAGCATAGCCGAAGTTTGGTCGGGTTCTTCCTCCTTTTGCCGACACGTGGGACATCCAGCATCAAGGTCGTGTCATGAAAGAAAATAGAGTGGTAGTTGAAGCCACGAGATGTGCATCTTGGGTTAAACTGTAAATAGAATCTTACTACTCTTGAGTAACTCCAAAAGCGGCCATTGAAGATCTTTATTGGATTTGTTTTTCATCACCAGCACATCGAGATGAAAGATGTGCAGGTTCAGTGGGTCCTTTTGCATTTTCACTGACATGTGGGGCCGCATGTGAGCAAACATGCGATGGGCTCCGCGCGTCCGTTGGCTGGCTGAGAAGAGAGATAGAGGAGGGCTGAGCACGTACTGCAGGAAATTTGTTCTATGTACCTCGATATAGGCTCGAAATAGTGGGGTGGCATGGGCCATAACTAGCATTCACGTCTAGCAGTACGGCACACGCCACCCATACGAGTCCCATCCGACACCAATTTTCTTGGACTCCGTGCTACAGCCATCTCTTCTCCCTCCTATTTTCTCAGCCATCGCGCGGTGGGCGGGGTGGGGGTTTGCCGATAGTTGGTTTGCTTAACTGCGGTCCCACTTGTAAGTGAAAATGCAACACCGCACGCATTCCCGCTTCAGCGGCGGGCTGGACCAACCATGTGGGGGTGCGATGCGAACACGGCAGGCTTTTCCTTTTGAACTCGTAACTTGTAAAATTTGGTTCTGCTCCATGGCGCGACCGACAGATAGAAAATAACGATTTTGCCTAGAGTAATGAGAAGTTGGTTACGCGCCGTTCATGCATGAAATACGTCACGAAAATTATGAAGTTGATGCGAAGGTAAGATAATTACTGTAGTATCATATACTACTACATGGATTTGACGAAAAGATAAAAATACATACGGATCCATCAACGACATCCTCACGCCCTAGTGCGTCGGGTCACCAACCGACGTGTGAGGAGCAGCGGCGTTGGCGGCGAGCTCAACGTGCTTCTGAACAGTGCCGTCCAAGGTTGCCCTGTGGTACAAGAAGGCCAGCGTCCTATCGTCCTCCTCTTGCATGTAGTAGTCGTAGTGAACGATTTGCGCGTAGATGTGGGTGATTATGTCCATGGTGTCTTGCTGCGCCAGGCGCTGCGCGGTGAGCGCGACCTCGAGGTGGACATTCTCTGGCGCGACGGCGGGCAGTCGCAGGGCCACCAGTGCATCGAAGAGGTTGTCACCTTAGTCGCCGTTGATGGTGGCGGGCATCATAGAGCCTGGGCGCGTCGGCTGGAGGCTTACGTCAAAGTCGTCCGCAAGCTTCTTGACGACGGTGAATGAGGGAGTCCTGGACTAGGGGGTGTCCGGATAGCCGAACTATCATCTTTGGCCGGACTCCAAGACTATGAAGATACAAGATTGAAGACTTCGTCCCGTGTCCGGATGGGACTTTCCTTGCCGTGGAAGGCAAGATTGGCGATCCGTATATGTAGATCTCCTACCATTGTAACCGACTCTGTGTAACCCTAACCTATCCGGTGTCTATATAAACCGGAGGGTTTTAGTCCGTAGGACGAACAACAATCATACCATAGGCTAGCTTCTAGGGTTTAGCCTCTATGATCTTGTGGTAGATCTACTCTTGTACTACCCATATCATCAATATTAATCAAGCAGGAGTAGGGTATTACCTCCATCGAGAGGGCCCGAACCTGGGTAAAATCATCGTGTCCCTTGTCTCCTGTTACCATCCGCCTAGACGCACAGCCGGGACCCCCTACCCGAGATCCGCCGGTTTTGACACCGACATTGGTGCTTTCATTGAGAGTTCCTCCGTAGCCGTCACCTATAGGACCGATGGCTCCTTCGATCATCAACAACGACGCGGTCCAGGGTGAGACTTTTCTCCCCGGACAGATCTTCGTATTCGGCGGCTTTGCACTGCGGGCCAATTCGCTTGGTCATCTGGAGCAGATCGAAAGCTACGCCCCTGGCCGTCAGGTCATATTTGGAAGCTTGAACTATACGGGCGATATCCGCGGAGACTCGATCTTCGACGGATTCGAGCCACAGCCAAGCGTGTCGCACTGTTTCGATGGGTACGATCTAGCTCTACCGCGAACGGTGCCACAGGCCCCGCACCGATTCCGCTCGACCCTTAACCCGGAGCCGGATTCCCCGATCGAGGACGAGTGGTTGGACACCGCCTCGGGGGCTATGATCTCAATGGCGATTGAGCCGAACTCAATCCCTGTCCTTTGCGAAGACCGTGACTCCAAGGTGCCGGACTCCTCTCCGGACTCCGAACCCTCCGCGCCCCTGCCAATCAAATCCGATTGGGCGCCGATCATGGAGTTCACTGCCACGGACATCTTTCAGCACTCGCCCTTTGGCAACATCCTGAATTCACTAAAATCTCTCTCTTTATCCAAAGAGCCCTGGCCGGACTACGGTCAGGAAGGTTGGGATGTGGACGATGAAGAAATTCAACGCCCACCCACCACCCACTATGTAGCCACAGTCGAAAGATTACACGACGTGCTCAATTTCGACTCCGAAGACATCGACGGTATGGACGACGATGTAGGAGGCAACCATGAACCAGCACCTATAGGATGCTGGACAACCACCTCATCCCCTGATGTATACATGGTGGATACACCTAAAGGAAGTGACGACGAGGAACAATGGGATGTTACGAAGGATAAATCCCTCGGCGATCAAAAGCGGCAACGTAAGCGCCGCACCAAGTCCCGCCTCAACAAAGACCCAGCCATAGAGCAGGGCGAACCGGTGGACGACGAACATGCTATTCAGCAACCGTCCGAACAGGACAACTTCGATGAACAACCCATCCCCGGCGAAGATAACAGTCCGGACGATCTCACGCCAGACAAATTGTTGGAGTAGGAGAACCTCCACAAAAGGCTCTTTTCGCCATCGCACAGAAGCCTGAAAAGGTAAGCCAAGCTCAAAACAGCGGAAGATGCACTCAGAATCAGATGGAGCAAAGTATTCAACACCGCAGACAAATACGGCGACAGTCACCGAACAAAGAGCTACCCAAAGAGAAAACTACTGCCCGAATTTGATGAGGAGGCCTTAGAGCCCCCACAATCAAAAAATAAGAAGGCCACCCGGTCGGATGAACGACCCCACGGCAAAAAGAGAGCGGCAAATAGCGCCAAGACACAAGCCAAGACAGCGATCCGCATAAGGATTCACATCAAAAGGATGGCCCGATTAGGTCCATCTATGGGCCAAGAAAGCAAGCTCTTCAAAGCAATGCAACACGCCAAATAACCGAACATCACGGCACACCCCAATAAACGGGTGCAGCACACCCCCTGTGTTTCACACATGAGTTGCTGGATCATGAATTTCCAGCAGGATTCAAACCCGTAAACATAGAGGCATACAACGGAACAACAAACCCTGGAGTCTGGATTGAGGATTACATCCTCCACATACACATGGCTAGAGGAGATGATCTCCACGCCATAAAATACTTACCCCTCAAACTCAAAGGGCCAGCTCGGCATTGGCTTAAAAGCCTTCCCGAAAATACCATTGGAAGTTGGAAGAGCTCGAGGGTGCGTTTCTGGCAAATTTTCAAGGGACTTATGTCCGCCCTCCGGATGCAGACGATCTAAGTCACATAACTCAACAGTCCGGAGAGTCAGCCCGAAAATTCTGGAACAGGTTCCTTACTAAAAAGAACCAAATAGTCGACTGTCCGGACGCCGAAGCCTTAGCAGCTTTCAAACACAACGTCCGAGACGAATGGCTCGCCAGCCACCTCGGCCAGGAGAAGCCGAGAACCATGGCTGCACTAACAAGCCTCATGACCCGCTTTTGCGCGGGAGAGGATAGCTGGCTAGCGAGATGCAGTACCAGCGACCCAAGTACATCCGAAGTCAGGGATGGAAATGGGAAACCAAGACGCAACAAGGACCAACGCCGGATTAAGGAAGCGGTCCAAAAGAGCGGCGATTAACGCCGGATTCAAAAGCTCACGACAGAACAATAAAAAACTGCCCTTAAGGACAATAGCGATGAGCTATCCAACTTAAACAAAATCTTGGACAAGATATGTCAAATCGACAAGATTCCGGGAGGCCTGCAAACCATACCCACAGAGATTGTTGGGTCTTCAAGCAGTCCGCAGACTCAATGCGAACACAAGGGGCTCGACACACCAAGCAAGGACGATGATGAACCCCACAAGCAGAGCACCGGAAAACAAAAGAATTTCCCACAAGAGGTTAAAACAGTAAACTCACTTCACGTGATAAAAGGGAAAAACAGAGCGGCGCCCATTAAAATGTGCGGCGCACATACTACCCTAGCGGAATACCAACACTGGTTGTCAAAACCAATCACCTTCGACCATCAGGACTACTCTGAAAGTATCCGAAACGCAGGATGGACTGCCTTGATATTGGATCCTATAATCAATGGATTCCAATTTACACAAGTCCTCATGGATGGCGGCAGTGACATAAACCTGATATATCAGGACACAATCCGTAGGATGGGGATAGACCCAACCAAAATTAGCCATAGAAACACTTCCTTTAAAGGAATAATGCCACGCACATATGCCCATTGTATGGGCTCCCTACTGCTAGAAGTTGTGTTCGGCTCATCCGACAACTTCCGCTGTGAAAAGTTAACTTTCCACATCGCCCCATTCGAGAGTAGCTATCAAGCACTACTGGGGCGTGAAGCTTTCGCCTGCTTTAACGCAATACCGCATTATGCATCTCTTACACTTAAAATGCCCGGTCCACGCGGCATCATCTCATTAAAAGGGAGTATTAAGTGTTACTCGAGCACGGAAGAACGTGAGACTGCATTGACAGCCCCACACCAATCCGGCTCCGCTAATCAAAGCACCTGAATAGGTCATTAAAACCCCGGACACGGCTAGACGAGTCCGGCACCTACTAGCGGCATACCCCCATACAAGGGGCTACACGCACGTACAACAAGAGACAATAAAGCTCAATTTTATTCACCTTCAATACCGTACTCTGTTTATTTACTATAAAGTACATTTTCCGCACGATCTTTTTCTTCTTTTCAACTAAGTTCCTCTCTTTTACAGATGAACACCGTGCTACACCCGTCCAGGATACGGCACAACGGAGATACGGGCGCAGACGTGTAGTAGGGACCTGTTGCAAGGATACTTTTCAGATTAAGACCCTGCATAAACCTTTTTTACTGTCTCTTGTTGATACACATCCCCTGGTTTCTAGTTATAACCAAGGAGGAGGCTGGCGTTTTGGCATCGGCCGCGTCAGAATTTTGCGTACACAGACACGGGGCTTAGGGCATTATTCTGCCCATTTTTATAAAGACCGAATACCTTAGGGAGTGTTCGGCGTCTCGGGTTAGGCCTTATATGCATCAGCTCCGAATCATGTCTTTGGTCAAATGTTGGGTTTGCCCGGCTCGTGTGTTTTGCTGCCTTACGTTCCGTTCTATCGGCTAAGGCAGCACCAGGAGAACTAATGCGATTGTGCCCCGGTTCGGCCGGGCGAGCACCTCAGTAGAGAAAGCCAAAAACTGACTGTCATGATATAGCGAGAGACTGGTCAACCACTCGATGACTCACCAGAATGTTTAGAATTCCTCCGCTTTAACGAAGGACCGTTTTTTGGTCAGGCACATACGCACCCCGAATTCGGGAGAGTACGGTGCCCCCAGGGGCTATATAGTAGCCCCACCCTCGAACCCCTATGGCTAAGTGAAAGTGATAAAGCATTATAGTCTGGTTGCCTAGTTTGCTACGCTATCACCTCCTTCCACGGGACCAATACGTTGGATCAAGTGTGAAAATGCGCCTTTTTGCAAACACCCCGCATTATGTGCGTGGGGAAATGAAACCAGGACTGCCATCTTTCGTGTTATATACATTTATACTTTCACGGCCGCACATGAGGTAGTTTACTACTTGAAGGCACAAGTATAAAAATCTCTTACATTAAAATTGAAACATTGTTTTCACAAATCATACATGCCATTAAAGCATAACATCCTTCGAGCACTGCGTCTCTATTAAACGAGCGCCTTTCATGACTTCCTCAAAATAGTGCTCGGCAGGTACTAAACCTCGTCCGAATCTTGGGATGCAACTTCGGTGGCCTTCATCTCCGCCCAGTATGTCTTGACACGGGCAAGAGCCATCCGTGCTCCCTCTATACACGCCGACCACTTCATTGCGGCGATACGCGGTACCGCACCAAGGAACTGCTGCACTAAGCTAAAATAACTCTTAATTTGGTGCGCTGGCCACAAATGAGTCATGACATGCTTCATGGCAAGTCCGGATAATCGATTAAGCTCGGCCCATTCGGCCAACCGATCAGTCAGCGGAAGAGGACGCTCCGGACTATGGAATTGCGACCAATATAGTTCTTCCCTTCTGTGTCCCTCTAGCCCCGGAAGTGCTCAATCGCGTCTGCAGTGCTCGCCGCTAAGTCCAGATAAGCATCCTCCGAACTCCACAACTTGTCCAACTAAGCATACTTCAGATCCGTGAACTTCCTCCACAGCAGAAAAGGCTTTCCAGCAGCAACATCCACAGCCTGCCGCAGCTCCTCCTTTGCAGCTCTCATTGCGGAGCGGGCATCCTTGGCTTTGGCGGTTGGCTTTTTCAGGTCCTCTTGCTCCGCTTGACGTTCTTTTTCAAGAACCCCGCAGCGGTCGGTAGCATTCTTTAACTTTATGGACATATCGGCCATTTCCTCTTTGCTTCGGTAGTGAGCAGCCCGTTCGGCTTTTAGCTCTTCGGCCGCCCTTAAAGCGGCCGCATTACTATTTCTGGCTTGCTCTTTCGCTCGGGCGAGTTCCGCCCGTAGCTCCTCCACAAAGAGCGGCACCGTCTGCATCAAAAGCATACAAGTAGTAAGGCATGGGCGTCAAGCTCCCTTACCAGGTGTCCGCGGAGAAGTCGCATACCTTGTGACTCGTCAAACCGTTTATTGACCAGCGTGATGTCCGCATCCTCCTCGTTAAGCTGCCGCTTTAGTTCGGCAAATTCATCGATCGGCTAGCCACGGACGCCCGCCACCTATTTAGGCATGGCGATATGTTATAACTGAGATTATGATCCTCGACGCAGCTGTCAATTTTGACAACATACCGAGTCTCGAGGCTACTATCTATACAGGGCGCATTTTATATGCATAACTGTCAGAAGGTACATTATTTTTACGTACCTCGAACCCCGTCAGTAAGCTTCTGACGGCTTCATGCAATCCGCTCTCGGCGGATGCAATTCTTTCAATCACCGTACCCATTAGAGCACGGTGATCTTTTGAGATAGCCGCTCGCCCAAGCAGATCCTTCAGCTCCTCCGACCGCCGCGCCCGGTTGGCGCCCGGACCTTCCGGCCCGCGGACTGAGAAACCCTCCGCGACGACACCTCAGGGGCGTCCGCCTCACATCAAGGTGCGACAGGTGGAGGCATTCGGCTCTCCATCATCTCTGGAAGAAGATCCCCCGAAGACGAGCTCTGCTGAGAAGGGCTGAGATCCGAACTACAAGGTACAATTTCGGTTATCTTCAGATATAAATACAGGGATGTTCCTTATTTACAAGACCCCTTCTTTTTACTTACGACTCGCTGGAGGGCTGATCCCCTTGGGGAAATAGTGCGGCTGGGTTACTTCCCAGCGCCGGACTCTCCGACGAAGATTTCTTTCCCCTCTTGGAGGCCTTGACCTCCGGATCTTTCGAAGCGGTCCTCTTCTCTCCTTGGAGGGTGGGACCTTTGATCCCTCCTTCATCCAAAGTCTCCTTCGTGGAGACAGTTGCTTCCCCGCTCCCCCTTCGCCTTCTTTAAAAGGCGCGGCCTTCAACATCTTGGTCAGCATGGGATCCGGCGTGGTCTCTGGGAGGGGAGCCGGACACCTTATTAACTTTGCCTTGGCTATCCACTCCTGTTCAAGAAACGGCTCCTTTAAAGGGCATATATACATGATAAATGAATGAACAACCTATCCGGTTACAGGACTACTTACTTGAGTATCTGGGCGATTGCAACTTAGTCCTGCGTCCTCAGTCAGGTCCGGACACTTCTCTTGTGATCCGAAGAACAGTTTATACATCTCCACGGGCGTCGTACCCATAAAATGTTGGAGAGCTCGTGGTCCTTCCGGATTAAATTCCCACAGACGGATGGGGCGGCGTTTGCGAGGCGTATAGGCGCCCGAATCAACATAACCTGCGCCATCATGCGACCAGATTGATCTCTCTTTCTTGGAGGTCTCAGCGGCCCTGCAATGTAGGAACGTCCTTGGGCGACCCCAGTCGAGCCCCTTGTTGACCCATGACGCCAGCCGCTGTGGTGGACTGGCGGAAAGGCGGGAAGCGCCACCCATTTGGTGCCCCTGGGAGCGGTAATATAAAACCACTCCCGTTGCCACAAACCAAGCTCCTCTTGAAAAGAGCCCTCAGGCCACGGAGCATCAGCACATTTGCTTATGACCGCCCCTCCGCACTCTCCTCGCTGCCCCTCGATCATCTTCGGCTCCACCTTGAAGGTCTTGAGCCACAATCCAAAGTGAGGGGTGATATGGAGGAAGGCCTCACATACGACAATGAATGACGAGATATGGAGGATGGACTCCGGATTCAAGTCATGGAAATCCAGTCCATAATAAAACATGAGCCCCCGCACAAAGGGATCCGTCGGGAAGCCTAAACCCCGAAGGAAGTGTGACACGAACACCACACTCTCGCCGGGCTCAGGAGTGGGAATGACCTGCCACAGGCGGGGAAGCCTATCTGAAATCTCGCTGGTTAGATACACAGCGCCTCGCAGCTTTAGCACATCTTCTTCGTGACGGAAGAAGACGTCCATCGGCCGTGTTGGTCGGAGCCGACATCGTCGAAGGTCCAAGCGCCTAAATCTGAAGCTTTGGGTGTTAGAACTTCGGCGAGGCGAACTTCGATGGAGGGTGTAAAAAGAAGAGGGCCTTGGTCTCATTATAAAGAGGTTGAATACCGAGAGCCCTCCCGTGGTCGATTAGGACTCGCCGATAGGGGAGGCGTGCCAACGGAACGGTTGGGTTACCCACGTCCGTGTTGATGAGAATCCCGGAATAAGGGGGCACGATCTACGCTTTGATAAAGACGTGCCAAGGAAACCGCCTCGCTAATCGCGCTAAGGTGGAACAGTAAAAAACGATTCGTATAAAGGCTTGGCCGTGGTGTGATGTCACGCCGTGGAATACGTCAGCAGATCTCTGCAAAAATTATTCTCTCTACGGTGATATGTGGAACTTGTTTTGCAGAGCCGGATACTATCCTGGTGTTCAAAACCTTCTATGAAGTATTCGGAGGAGGAACCCGCCTTGCAATGCCGAAGACAATATGCGGCGCCCGGACTAAATGCGTCATTGAAGCCTGGTTCGAGAGACTCTTGAGGAGTCCTGGACTAGGGGGTGTCCGGATAGCCGAACTATCATCTTTGGCCGTACTCCAAGACTATGAAGATACAAGATTGAAGACTTCGTCCCGTGTCCAGATGGGACTTTCCTTGGCGTGGAAGGAAAGCTTGGCGATACGGATATGTAGATCACCTTCCATTGTAACCGACTCTGTGTAACCCTAACCTATCCGGTGTCTATATAAACCGGAGGGTTTTAGTCCGTAGGACGAACAACAATCATACCATAGGCTAGCTTCTAGGGTTTAGCCTCTACGATCTTGTGGTAGATCTACTCTTGTACTACCCATATCATCAATATTAATCAAGCGGGGAGTAGGATATTACCTCCATCGAGAGGGCCCGAACCTGGGTAAAAACATTGTGTCCCTTGTCTCCTGTTACCATCCGCCTAGACGCACAGTTCGGGACCCCCTACCCGAGATCCGCCGGTTTTGACACCGACAGTGAACTTGTCGAGGAAACCGACGAGGACCTCATCGAACAAGGAGACGAAGCTGTCGTCCAAGCAGCCCCTCGCCCTGGCGGCCTCAAGCTATACTACCTGGAGACGTTCCTCGATGCCGGGACGCAGGCCGGCGTCGTGGACCATCTGGCACCGCCGGCTGATGCTCGTGCTCATCGCCTCCATGGGTCTAGCTTATCTTCTAGTCAACTGATCTTGCGAGTCGAGTGATCACTCTTGCCCTTGGTTAGCATGTGTAGGTGCATAGGATTTCGTACTACTCCTCGGCCCTCTACTGCACCTGCCTTTGGCTATATGATAGGTGGGCCAGCCACCCCCTGGGCCCACGTGTCATTCACCCAAAGGCAGTTGCCGTAAGTCAATGAAGCTGTGCCCCCCTCCGTGCCGGTGCAGTATAGTCATCTCACCGGACCTCTAGTTGGGGCCAAACGAGAGAAGTTTGATGTTTACTAGTTTATTGGTCCCCTTTGCATTTTGCGCCAACTTTTGACCTTTGATTTAACTAATAAAATGTTAATGCATGTAAACAAAAATGTTGTGTAAGTCACCTTACGAAAACCAAATAATCCCAAAATACTTAGGCATGGTGCATTAACTCCCTCCTTGTTTCTTATTTTGTGACATATCAACCAATGAGAGATGTGGGCCGTGCATGCTTTCAATGACTTGAGACTACCAAACATGACATGCAGTGTTTAGTTCATTGCATGTAATACTATTAGTACTCTAGTTAGCAAAAAACATTAAGTTCTCTCGCCGATAGGAATAAAACACCGTGTATTTATTTACAGAGGGAGTAGTACATTTTTTGTGACATGCATTACTAGATATTGCTAGTCAAATACTAAAATCCAGATGGACGTGGTAGTACTCCTAAATCCAGACGGTAGTGCTACTAGTACTAGTAGTAGTACTACCAATGTAGTAGTAGGAGTACTAACCTTTGTACTACCCGTTGGTCAAATTATTACGTCTTTGCTCCTCACGGTGAAGTGACAAGACCTGCTTGGAGATGACACCTGAGTATAGGCGCCGTGTTCGGCATACCATAGTCAGCCTCACCGTCTACTGTCACTATCATCATGGTTGTAGAGCCAGCCTACTTACAACTAGCCCTGTTCGACATAATTTCACGTGCGTAGATGCCCGTGCATTGCACGGAACACCAAGATTGGGGGTGGATGGCTTCGGCAGCGGGCATCGTGCCATATTTTTCCATGGCCTTCTAGATGTGGTGGGGAGGAGATAAGGCTGATTGTGAGAGACAAGGAGTTGTTTGTAAATGGGGAACAAGTGCGGGCATCTTTTTGCAAAAATGGAGAAGCTTGGTTTGTATCGTCGGATCTAGATCCATGACTATTGGTGAAAGATGGGAGGCACAACATCATCACCAACTCGGGACCTGTTTGATTTGTAGGATTTTGAAAACGCATGAATAGGACACGGCAATATTACAAGTTTCAAACTGATATTACAAATGTTAGGAGTAATGCTGCACCTACGAAGAGGGAATTACTAGGAAGTTTACGTAAGAACTTCCGTTACTTTAGGTGGATGCAACATTATCGTACAAACTAAAATCCACCGCCCTGACAAGTCACTAATGGGCAAATAAGTTTTCGAGTCTCTTGCCACTGGATGTTTCAAAAACAAATTCAGCTTCTGCGGAGACTTTGTCATTTAGGCTTAGACGCTTGTGGTGATCAGCACACCATTCATTGTTGCGCCAGAGAATGCCAAACCTCATTACCTTGAGCACACTTGCCTCCAGAACAAAGAACCTGGCCAATTTAATCTCAGATGTGCTACCTCGATAGTCGATCAAATCAATTTATGTAAGATGGAGATCAAGGAATTCGATGAGATTGTTATAGTGCAGCACATTTTTCACTTTCGGGTCTTTTTTTATCTGGAAAAGAAGAGATATAGCAGCTGGCTGCATAAGATTGCCGTGTCATCAAGTGGTACCAATATCATTCGCTCATACGATAGGGTTGGCTGGCTAGTGATATTTTTTCACTCTCTCTCTCTCTCTCTCTCTCTCTCTCTGTGTGTGTGTTTCCTCTCATTTAACTAGGAGCACGTGAAGAGCTTGGGCATTTGTTGCCTTCCACTATGTGGCCGATGCCATATCTCGCAAAAGTATGCCACATAATACGCATCGATGTCAAATCAAAAGATTTTGGCACCGCTCTCGCGATGTGAGAGAGTTGGCACCGCTGTGCACACAGACCCACGTGTATAAACAAATCAATCAAACCAACTACACCAGCTTCTCACTCTCCCAAACAAGTGTTTTTTTATAGCATCAGTCCTCTCTCTCTCCCACACAGTGTTTTTTCATTGCGTGAGTTAATTTGGCACCGGAGCAAAGTAGGTGATCCAGATTGGGGCACCAGGTGAGCAATGGAGGGGCATCGATGCCAAATGCATCACAAGTGAATTTAGCACATGTTTTGGCCTACATAGCCCAATTTTTTACTCCCTCCATCCCAAAATTCTTGTCTTAAATTTGTCTAAATACGGATGTATCTAGTTACATTTTAGTGTTAGATACATCCGTATCTAAACAAATGTAAGACAAGAATTTTGGGACGGAGGGAATACTACCTCGTATTTAGTATAAAATTTTGACCATAGATTTACCTAAGAAAATGCCAATGCATGTCACTAAAAATTACACCATTTGAAATTATGTTCAAATACGAATCCAACGATATAGTTCTTAGTGACATGCATTAACATTTTTCAGTTAAATCTATGGTCAAGTTTTAATACTACAAAATTGGAAGAGTAAACCAGGACGGAGGTAGTACTTGCTCTTAGGGTAACCATAGAGTTACTGGAGTAGTCTAAGTTACTTTCCACTATGACTAGCCTAGGCTACTATAGTAGTACAGCATAAACATGATGCAGGTGATCACGTGAGAAAAAATAATTACGATGACGACACTGCGCATCATAAAACTTCATCTACGTCAAGGACACTATACCTCATTACGATGACATAGCTCATTATAAAAACCATAGAGTTACTGGAGTAGTCTAAGTTACTTTCCACCATCACTAGCCCAAGGCCGCTGTAATTTTCGTAATGAGGACACTATAATAGTAGTACATCATAAAAAATGAGGACACTGCGCAGGCCGGCGCCCGCCTGGCCTCGATCGTCATGGCTTGCGTCACAAGGCACCCTCGTGAGGTACCCTGCCTTGATCTCTCCGCCTCCTCGTGAGCCTGCCTGACGAGGCTGCTCCTAAGGGAGGTTCCTGTCGTCCACCCCATGAGGCTTGGCCCCTCGCGAGGGTCTTCAGGCTTGAGCTGATGAAGGCTGATGCATCTTTGGGCCCCACCGAGCCACGCCGTGAGCCGCAGGTAAACAAGTCTGGGACCCCGTTCCCAGGGGCCGAAGTAGCCCAGACCCAAAGCGCGCCCGGACTTGGCTTAGCGAGAAGCGAAGGGGCAAGTCACGAAGTGCATGAGCCCCAACAGCCTGCGGCCTTGGGCGCCGCGTGGCGACTGATTGGTCGTGGGCGTCTCCGCTTCCCCATGACGCCTCGGCAACCGCATGACTGGACAAATCCATGCACGCAGGAATGGGTCATGATTACCTGTGATCGTGGAGGCCGACGGTTGGCCTCCTCCGGCTATAAGTACGGAACGGTGCAAGCCCTTCCAGTCCATCCCCTCTTGCTACTCTTTTCTCTCCATGGCTCCGTCGAAGAGGTTCTCGGTCGCGAAGAAAGGGAAGGCTCGCCTGGTTGGGCCTGACTCTCCCCCGGCCAAGCGCGGTCGAGGCCGTCCTCGCAAGCATCCCGTGGCTCCCGTAGCGGCTTCCCATGGTCGTGGGGGCGATCCCCTGCGCGGCGACGGGCACCCAAGTTGTCGGTGGGGGGCGTGCCATGACTGCGCGACCCCCTAGGTCGCGCTTCCACACGGCGGTGGAGCTGACCAGCTCCTGGCTCCAGCTTCCCCGCTTCTTTCTGGGTGAACTTCCGGCCGGCGCCCCGGGCGGCCTCTAGCTTCAGGAGGACGATTGTTGCAGCCGGGCCTCCTGGGCTTCGCTGGAGGTCTCCGTTGCCGGGAGTGTGGCCCTGACCCGTGGCTGGCGTTTGCCGCTGCCTTGTCCTAAGCCCGGCGGTGCACCCTGCACTTCAAGTTCGATGGCGGCGCCACCCTCTACGTGAGGGTGTTCGGAGAAAACGGTCGCCGCACCGGTGCTGCCCGAAAGGCGATGACCGGCCGTGGACCCAGCCCGGTGATGATCGGGATGAAGATGACAACAGCGTAGCGTGGTCGGCGCTCGGGGCTCGTCGAGCCTTGGCTCTCCTTGGACAGCATCTCCTCCGGTGGTGGCGCGACCAGCCCGATGCCGTTCTGCGCCCGGCTGGAGGGAGGTAGCGGGTCAGCCGCCGCCGCGCCTCGGTGAAGCGCGAGGAGGAGTCTGGCTGAGCTCCGGAGGCAGTGCGGGCCTTCGCCGCGAGTTGTTGCCGACCGAGTCGTGCCTATTTTGTTTTTCTCCCTTCCCTGCGCAAAGAGAAAGTAGTGTAGGGCCCCATGGGGGCGTGCTGAACTGCTGCTGTTAATTACCATGCTGTTTCCGCCATTTCTGTGCTATGTTTTTATGCCGCATGCTCGCGTGCAAGAATTACTTAGCTCGGGGGGCCTATCGCGGTCTTTGCTTCCCGAGGCCGAGGCCTCATCGAATGCTTCATGCCCTGCAGGGATTAATCAGGAGGGGTAGCTTCCGGCCTCGGTTGTGGAGGCGACCGACCCAGGTCCTGTGTTCATGTTGTGATGCCCGTGGGGCACAGACTGGGAGGGGTGCTCCCATAGTGGACCTGGATAGGAAAGCTTCAACGACAAGGGCAGAAAACTCTCGCGAGGGTGCCCGCGTTGCTCCCTCATGAGACTTCTTGCGAGAAAACGAGGCAAGTGAGCGAAAAAGAAAAAGAGTCACAAGCCAAGGGCGGCAACAACTTCAATAAAACTTCAAATAGGAACGAACAAGCCAACTGCAGAAAGCAAATGAAAAGCCGCCTCCGGCACCTAATCTAGTCTTTGACGTCTTCTCACCAGCGCAGAGCTAAGTGCTGCCACTGGGCGTGGGCGGGATCCCCAGGGCCTGAGGCCGGCGCTCCTGAGACTCCGGGGCGTGTACAACCCCAACTCATTATTACGTGAGAGTGTCACGGGCGGCGAGCTTCACAGGCATTGGCCTTCTTCACGAGTTCGGGCCTTTCTCGGGAAGCAGAGCTTCATAGGCGTTTGCCTTCTTCACGAGCTCCGGGCCTTTCTCGGAAAATGAGCTTCCACAGTCGTTTGCCTTCTTCACGAGCTCGGGCCTTTCTCGGGAAAATGAGCTTCACAGGCGTTTGCCTTCTTCACAGGCTCCGGGCCTTTCTCGGGAAAATGAGCTTCACAGGCGTTTGCCTTCTTCACAGGCTCCGGGCCTTTTTCACAGGCTCTGGGCCTTTCTTCAAGGGTAGAACTTCCGGAGATGCTGGATGTTCCACGCGTTCGGGATGGGCACCCCCTCCTGAGTCTCCAAGCATGCGGAGCCGGGCCTGGAAACATGAACAACCTTGAACAGGCCCTCCCACATGGGAGAGAGCTTATGCAACCCTTCCTTGGAGAGGACCCGTCTGAGCACGAGGTCCCGTACCTCTAGAGTCCTAGGACGGATGTTGCGCCAGTGGTATCGCCGCAGCGCCTGTTGATACCTTGCCGCTTGCAGTGCGGCCTCTCGACGATGTTCCTACCCCAGCACGAGATCCGTCCCCCGCATGGCGTCCTGCTGCGCCTTGTCAAACCCAGGACCCGTGGGAGCGACGCCTGACCTCGTGAGGGAGGATGGCTTCTGCTCCGTAGACGAGGAAGAATGGGGTCTCGCCAGTTGGCTTGGTCGCGGTCGTGCGGATGGACCAGAGCACTGACTGGAGCTCGTCGTGCCAGCCCTTGCTGCAGGCCTCCAGCTTCTTCTTGAAGGTCCTGGTTTTGAGGCCTTCAGGACCTCCACGTTCGATCGCTCGGCCTGGCTGTTGCTCCGGGGGTGCGCCACCGAAGCGTAGCATATCTGCGTTCCAAGGTTAGCACAATACGTTTTGAAGAGATTGCTGGTGAACTGCGAACCGTTGTCGGTGATGATGCGGTTAGGCACCCCCAAACCGGCTCACGAGGCCCCTGATGAACTTGACCGCACAGCCCGCTGGGATGGTGCAGACAGCTTCCACTTCAGTCCACTTGGTGAACTTCTCCACGGCGACGTAGAGGTAGCGATAGCCCCTAGCTCCCGAGGGAACGGGCCTAGAATGTCCAGCCCCCAAACTGCGAATGGCCATGAGAGGGGTATAGTTTGCAGACCTCCCGCCGGCTAATGGATCTACTTGGTGTGAAATTGGCAGGCCTCGCAAGCCTTTACCAGCTCAACTGCGTCGCTGAGTGTTGTGGGCCAGTAGAACCCGCTGCGAAACGCCTTGCCAACGAGGTTCGCGACGACGAGTGATGCCCACAGTCTCCGCGTGTATGTCTTCCAGCAATTCCTTTCCTTTCTCTCTGGGAATGCAGCGTAGGGACACGTCATTCGGCCGCCTCCGGTAAAGCTCTCCATCCCTGATGCAGTAGGTCATGGCTTGTCGTGCCACACGCTCCGCCTCCTCCTCCTTCTCCCGCAGGGCCCCCAGTGTCAAGTATCTCTTGAGCTCTGTGATCCAGCACCCCTCCTGAGGTTCCAATGCCAGGAGCAGGCGTGCCCCTGAGGCCGGGCCGCAGGCCGGGGCTCTCGAGGCAGGCGGCTGGGGGAGCTCCTCCCGAGGTTGCGCCGCGCTCGATAGTGATGGTGTCGCTGAGGGCCTGAAGAGTCGCTCTTCGAAGCCGCCAGGCTCCTGAGGCAGCCGCCTGGACGCCCTCTTGGCGATGTCATCCGCCTCCTGATTGGTGCCGCGAGGCACATGCTGTAGCTCCAGCCCCCAGAACTGTTTCTCCATCCTGCGAACCTCCGCGAGGTAGGATTCCATGTGATCGTCCTTCAGCTTGTATATCTTGTTGGAGAAGTTGACGAGGAGTTGTGAATCGCCCTTGATGATGAGGAACTTTACCCTACCGTTCTGCTGGTCTTGGTCTTGTTGCACCGAAGCGGTAACCTTTGCCTGATGCCTTGGCTTGTGCTTGCCTCCTTTGCACCAAAGGGGAAATGAGGACACTACGCAGGCCGGCGCCCGCCTGGCCTCGATCGTCATGGCTTGCGTCACAGGGCACCCTCGTGAGGTACCCTGCCTTGATCTCTCCGCCACCTCGTGAGCCTGCCTAACGAGGCTGCTCCTGAGGAAGGTTCCTGTCGTCCGCCTCATGAGGCTTGGCCCCTCGCGAGGGTCTTGAGCTTGAGCTGATGAAGCTGGGCCGTGCTGGGCCCCCACTTGAGCCACGCCGCAGGCCGCAGGCAGGCAAGTCTGGGGACCCCCGTTCCTAGAACACCGACAGAAGGGCCGTTTACCAGTCATGTACGTACGCGCCCCGTATTCAGACAAGCGCGGAGGTACCAGGGGCTATCTAGTAGTCCCACCGTCAAACTCCTATGGCTAAGTGAAAGTGTTTAAGCAATATAGTCCGATTGCCTCGTTCGCTGTGCTACCACCTCCTTAATGGACTAAGACGTTGGATAAAGTGTGAAAACGCGTTTTTTGCAAACACCCCCGCATTATATGCATGGGGGCTGAATCCGAGGACTGCAAACTTGCAGGTTATATACATATATACATAAACAGCCGCACAGGAGGCATCATAATACTTTCAGGCAAAAGTATAAACACAACCATTATAATTTAATAAAACATTGTTTTGACAATGGGAATACATGTCACTAGAACATAATATTCTTGAAAGACCTTGAGCCTCTATTGAACGAGCGCCTTCAAGGACTTCTTCAAAGTAGTGCTCGCAGATACTCGGCCTACGGCCGAACTTTGGGTTGCAATAGCGGTGGCCTCCATTTCCACCCAGTTTGTCTTGACACGGGCAAGTGCCATCCGCGCACCCTCTATGCACACCGACCTCTTCATAGCGTTGATGTGAGGCACAACACCAAGGAACTGTTGCACTAAACCAAAATAACTATTCGGCCTTGGCCCTTCCGGCCACAGATAATCCAGAACAGATCTCATGGCAAGCCCGGACAACTTATGGAGCTCGGCCCACTCGGCCATTCGCTCATTCAACAGCAGCGGACGCACTAGAACATGGAACTGTGACCAGAACAGCTTTTCCACTTCACGATCTTTTTGATCCTTGAAGTACTCGGCCGCATCAGCAGCACTGGCCGCCAAATCCACGTATGCGTCTGCAGAACTCCATATTTGATCAAGAGGGGCATACTTCGGATCTCCGAACTTCGTCGACAATAAAAAGGGCTTCCCAGCCGCGATATCTCCAGCTTGACGCAACTCCTCCTTCGCCGCTCTGATTTTAGAGCAGGACTCCTTGGCTGCTACCATGGCCTTCTCCAGGTCCGTCGCCTTCGCTCGGCTTTCTTTTTCAAGAAGCTGGTAACGGTCGACGGCATCTTTCAACTCAACGGCCATCTTGGCTATTTTTTCCTTGCTTTGGCAATGCGCGGCCTGTTCGGCCCTCAGCTCTTCGACCGCCTTTAGAGCGGTCGCATCACTATTCCTGGCTTGTTCCTTGGCTCGGGCAAGTTCCGCCCGAAGGGTCTCCATGGCGGCAGCTCCATCTACAGTCGCAACATATTACAGATACTAGCATCATGCTCCTCTTACTATGTGTTGATCACCGGAGAAATCACATACCATGTGCCTCGTCGAGCCGCTTGTTGACAAGCACGATGTCGGCATCTGCCGCATCAAGTTGCCGCTTCAGCTCGACAAACTCCCCAGTCCGGCTAGCCATCGTACCTTTAGCCACCTGCACATGAAGGCGGCCTGATTATTACCTGGGACTATGATCCTCTGTTTTCCGCCGTCCTCGACAGCAACCAGAGTCTCAGGGGCTACTATCTGCATAGGGCACACCTAACGTGTGCGGTACTGTCAAAAAAATACTATTTCATGTACCTCAAAGCCTTTCAGCAGACTCATAAAAGCTTCATGCAGCCCGCTCTCAGCGGATGAAATCCTCTCAACCACCGTACCCATTAGCGTACGATGCGCTTCTGAGATAACTGCTTGCTCCACAAGATCCTTCAGTGCGTTCGATTGCACACCGGACGGTTGCGGACTCTTTCTGTTGCTCTCTTCAGGAGCCGAATACTGAGGACTTCGGGCGCCAAAGGATTACCCTCTGGCATTGGCGGATCAGGAGAAGTCCTCCGTGATGACACCTCAGGGTCGCCCACCTCATGAGGCGGGGAGGCATGGGGAGGTGTTTCGCTCTCCATCATCTCTGGAAGAAGATCCCCCAAAGACGAACTCTGTCGAGAAGGGCTACGATCCGAACTACAAGATATATGCTTCGGTTATTGTTCTCAGAAGTAAAGCAGGACATTTTTATTATTAAGTGCTTTTTTTGTTTACTTACAGCTCGGTGGAGGGCTGACCCCCTTGCGGGCATTGTGCGGCAAGGGTACCTTCTGAGGCAGGACCCTCTGGCGAAGATTTCTTCCCCCGTTTGGAAACCTTTGTTTCCGGGTCTTCAGAGGTGGTCCTCTTCCTTCCTTGGGGAGAGGGAATTTTAGATTCTCCTCCCCGGTTATCGTCCTTCGCAGAGGCGCTAACTCCCCTGGTTTGGATGAATAGTGAGCGAGGCCCGCTTTCAGCCTCTTTATTCCCCCCTTTATCTTTCCCTGAGGGCGCCTGATAAGGTGATGGCTCGAGCATTCTGGCCAGTACTGGATCTGCTGAGCCTTCGGGAAGGAGGGTCGAACACCTGATCATCTTCGCCTTTGTCACCCAGTCCTGGTCAAAGAGCGACTTTTCAGAATGATGTTGTGATAAATAAAAAGACAGCGTATTCGGCCACGGGATTACTTACTTGGGTATCTGGACGATTGCATCTCAAACCCGCATCCTCGGTGGTGTCCGGACACCTTATTTGTGGTCCGACGAACAATTTGTACATCTCTTCGAGCGTCATGCCGAGGAAGTGTTGAATAGTTCGCGGTCCTTCTGGGTTGAATTCCCACATTCGGAGGGGGTCGACGTTTGCAAGGCGGGACTCGACAAACTAGCATGACTTGCATTACCGTGACCAGGCTGACATCTCTCTCGAGGAGATCTCGGATGCGACTCTGCAATATCGGCACATCATTTACTGGCCCCCAGTCCAGCCCCTTGTTGATCCATGATGTCAGTTGTGGCGAGGGGCCCGAGCGAAAGGCAGGGGCGGCCACCCACTGGGTACCCCGGGGAGCTGTGATATAAAACCACTCTTGTTGCCATAAGCTGGACACCTCCGGGAAGGAACCCTCTAGCCACGGAACATCAGCGCTTTTGCTTATTGCGGCACCTCCGCACTCTGCGTGTCGCCCCTCAATTATCTTCGGCTTCACATTGAAAGTCTTGAGCCACAGGCCGAAGTGTGGGGTACTGCGGAGGAAGGCCTCACACACGACGATGAACGACGAGATGTGAAGAATGGAATCAGGGGCCAGGTCATGGAAATCCAGCCCATAATAGAACATGAGCCCCCTAACAAAGGGATCTAGAGCAAAGCCTAGCCCTCGGAGGAAGTGGGAGATCAATACAACGCTCTCGCCGGGTTCGGGAGTGGGAATGACCTACCCTCGAGCAGGCAACCTATGCGAGATTTCGCCGGTCAAATACCTGGCCTCTCTTAGCTTCTTGATGTCTTCCTCTGTGACAGAGGAAGGCATCCACCGACCTTGAAGGTTGGATCCTGACATGGTTGAAGGACCGAAGCGCCCGGCCTGAGCTTGGGTGTTGGAATTCGAGGCGGGGGAAGGATTCGATGGAGTGCGACGGGAAAAAAGGACGGGCCTTGGTCTCTTTATAAAGAGGGCGAATATCAAGCGTCCTCCTCGTATCCGTTTGGGACTTTCCTAAAATCGAGGAGTCATACCAACGGGCACGATTGGGTTACCCATGTCCGTATTGATGAGAATCCCGTAATAAGGGGACATGATCTCTGCTCCGACAAGACGTGCCAATAAAATCGCCTCGCGGAACATGCGATGGCAGGCTGATTGAGAAAAAACGGTTCGAGTAATGGTCAGGCCGTGGTGTGATGTCATGTTATGAAAGGCCTTCAGCAGATTAGAAATATTATTCTCTCTACAGTGGTATGTGGAACTTATTTTGCAGAGCCGGACACTATCCTCGCGTTCAAAATCTTCTATGGAGTATTCGGAGGAAGAACCCGCCTTTCAATGTCGAAGACAAATCTGCACGCCGGACTCATCGTCATTGAATCCTGGTTCAGGGGCTACTGAGGGAGTCCTGGATTAGGGGGTCTCCAGACAGCTGGACTATATCCTTTGGCCGGACTGTTGGACTATGAAGATACAAGATTGAAGACTTTGTCCCGTGTCCGGATGGCAATCTCCTTGGAGTGGAAGGCAAGCTTGGCAATACGGATATGTAGATCTCCTCCCTTGTAACCGGCTATGTGTAACCCTAGCCCTCTCCGGTGTTTATATAAACCAGAGGGTTTAGTCTGTAGGACAACAACAATCATACCATAGGCTAGCTTCTAGGGTTTAGCCTCTACGTTCTCATGGTAGATCAACTCTTGTATACTCATATCGTCAAGATCAATCAAGCAGGAAGTAGGGTATTACGTCCATCGAGAGGGCCCGAACCTGGGTAAACATTGTGTCCCCTGCCTCCTGTTACCATCCGCCTTAGACGCACAGTTCGGGACCCCCTACCCCAGATCCGCCGGTTTTGACGCCGACACTATGGTTAGGTTTACCTTAATACTTCTTTTGTAGTTGCGGATGCTTGCAATAGGGTTTAATCATAAGTGGGATGCTTGTCCAAGGAAGGGAAGCACCCAAGGACCGGTCCACCCACATATCAAATTATCAGTAATGAACCACGAATCATATGAGCGTGATGAAAACTAGCTTGACGATAATTCCCATGTGTCCTCGGGAGCGTTTTCCTTCATATAAGAGTTTGTCCAGGCTTGTCCTTTGCTACAAAAAGGATTGGGCCATCTTGTTGCACCTTATTTACTTTCATTACTTGTTGCCCGTTACAAATTACCTTATTACAAAACTATCTGTTAAAGATAATTTCAGTGCTTGCAGAGAATACTTTACTGAAGACCGCTTGTCATTTCCTTCCGCTCCTCATTGGGTTCGACACTCTTACTTATCTATAGGAATACGATAGATCCCCTACACTTGTGGGTCATCAAGAATCTTTTCTGGCGCCGTTGCCGGGGAGTGAAGCGCCTTTAGTAAGGAAAAAAAATTATTGTGCTGAAATTTACTGTCACTTGTTACTATGGAAAGTAATCCTTTGAGGGGCTTGTTCGGGGTATCTTCACCCCGACCGATAGAGCAAAGAGTTGCTCCTCAGCCTATTGAACCTACTGAAAATGTTTACTTTGAAATTCCTTCGGGTATGATAGAGAAACTGCTAGCTAATCCTTTCACAGGTGATGGAACATTACATCCCGATTTGCACCTAATCTATGTGGATGAAGTTTGTGGATTATTTAAGCTTGCAGGTATGCCCGAGGATTTTCTCAAGAAGAAGGTCTTACCTTTATCTTTGAAGGGAAAGGCATTGACATGGTTTAGGCTATGTGATGATATGGGATCATGGAACTACAACCGATTGAAATTGGAATTTCATCAGAAGTTTTATCCTATGCATCTTGTTCATCGTGATCTTAATTATATATATAATTTTTCACCTCGCGAAGGAGAAAGCATCACTCAAGCTTGGGGGAGGCTTAAGTCAATGTTATATTGATGCCCCAATAATTAGCTCTCAAGATAAATTATTATTCAAAAAATTTATGCTCGGCTTTCTCTCAATAATCGCTCCATGCTCGATACTTCTTGTACTGGTTCTTTTATGATGAAGACTACTGAATTCAAATGGGATTTATTGGAAAGAATTAAATGCAACTCTGAAGATTGGGATCTCGATGAAGGTAAGGAGTCAGGCATAACACCTAAGTTTGATTGTGTTAAATCTTTTATGGATACTGATGTTTTCCGTGAATTTAGCACTAAATATGGACTTGACTCTGAGATAGTAGCTTCTTTATGTGAATCATTTGCTACTCATGTTGATCTCCCTAAGGAGAAGTTGTTTAAATATAATCCTCCCATTGAAGTAAAAGTAGTTGCCCCTATTAAAGTTGAAGAAAAGACTATCACTTATAATGTTGATCCTGTTGTTCCTACTGCTTATATTGAGAATCCACCTTTCCCTGTTAGAATAAAGGATCATGCTAAAGCTTCAACTGTGGTTCGTAAGAGTAACACTAGAACACCTACACCTCCTGAGCAAATTAAAGTTTAACCTAGTATTGCTATGGTTAAAGATATCTTGGCCAATAATATTGACGGGCATGTTATTTACTTTTGTGATGAAGCTGCTAGAATTGCTAGACCTGATACTAGAAATAAACATAGACCTTTCGCAGGCATGCCTGTTATTTCGGTTAAAATAGGAGATCATTGTTATCATGGCTTATGTGATATGGGTGCTAGTGCAAGTGCAATACGTCATTCCTTGTACAAAGAAATTATGCATGATATTGCACCTGCTGAGATAGGGGAAATTGATGTTACAATTAAGCTTTCCAATAGAGACACTATTTCACCAGTTGGGATTGTTAGAAATGTTGAAGTCTTGTGTGGGAAAATTAAATATCCTGCTGATTTTCTTGTTCTTGGTTCCCCACAAGATAACTTTTGTCCCATTATATTTGGTAGACCCTTCTTGAATACTGTTAGTGCTAGTATAGACTGCAAAAAGGATGTCTTTACTATTGATTTTGGGGATATGTCTGATGAGTTTAATTTTGGTAAATTTCGTAGACAACCCCATGATAAAGAATTTCCTAGTAAAGATAAAATTATTGGTCTTGCTTCTATTGATGTGCCTCCTAATGATCCTTTAGAACAATATTTACTCGACCATGAAAATGATATGTTTATGAATGAAAGAAGGGAAATAGATTAAGTATTCTTTAAACATGGACCTATTTTGAAACACAACTTGCCTGTTGAAATCCTAGGGGATCCTCCTCCACCCAAGGGTGATCCCGTGTTTGAGCTTAAACCATTACCTGATACTCTTAAATATGCTTATCTTGATGAGAAAAAGATATATCCTGTTATTATTAGTGCTAACCTTTCAGAGCATGAAGAAAAGAGATTATTGAAAACTCTGAAGAAGCACCGTGCTGCTATTGGATATACTCTTGATGATCTTAAGGGCATTAGTCCCACTCTATGCCAACACAAAATAAAATTGGAGAAAGACGCTAAACCGGTTGTTGATCACCAACGACGGTTAAATCCTAAGATGAAAGAAGTGGTAAGAAAAGAAATACTAAAGCTTTTAGAGGCAGGTATAATTTATCCCGTTGCTGATAGGCAGTGGGTAAGTCCTGTCCATTGCGTCCCTAAGAAGGGAGGCATTACTGTTGTCCCTAATGATAAAGATGAATCGATCCCACAAAGAATTGTTACAGGTTATAGAATGGTAATTGATTTCCATAAACTAAATAAAGCTACCAAAAAGGATCATTACCCTTTACCTTTATTGATCAAATGCTAGCAAGATTATCCAAACATACACATTTTTGCTTTCTAGATGGTTATTCTGGTTTCTCTCAAATACCTGTGTCAAAAGAGGATCAAGAAAAGACCACTTTTACTTGCCCTTTCGGTACCTTTGCTTATAGACATATGCCTTTTGGTGTATGCAATGCACCTGCTACCTTTCAAAGATGCATGATGGCTATATTCTCTGATTTTTGTGAAAAAAATGTTGAGGTTTTCATGGATGATTTCTCCGTATATGGAACTTCTTTTGATGATTGCTTGAGCAACCTTGATCGAGTTTTGCAGAGATGTTAAGAAACTAATCTTGTCTTTATGGTTAATGAAGGTATTTTCTTAGGGCATAAAATTTCTAACATAAACTAAAATAAACGGCAATAGAAATAACTAAGTGTTGGAAGATTAATATGATGGAAAATAGACCCGGGGGCCATAGGTTTCACTAGTGGCTTCTCTCAAGATAGCATAAGTATTACGGTGGGTAAACGAATTACTATCGAGCAATTGATAGAATTGAGCATAGTTATGAGAATATCTAGGTATGATCATGTATATAGGCATCACGTCCGCGACAAGTAGACCGAAACGATTCTGCATCTACTACTATTACTCCACACATCGACCACTATCTAGCATGCATCTAGAGTATTAAGTTCATAGGAACAGAGTAATGCTTTAACTAAGATGACATGATGTAGAGGGATAAAATCATGCAAGATGATATAAACCCCATCTTTTTATCCTCGATGGCAACAATACAATATGTGTCATTTCCCTTACTGTCAGTGGGATCGAGCACCGCAAGATTGAACCCAAAGCTAAGCACTTCTCCCATTGCAAGAGAGATCAATTTAGTAGGCCAAACCTAAATGATAATCCGAAGAGACTTGCAAAGATAACCAATCATACATAAAAGAATTCAGAGGAGATTCAAGTATTGTTCATAGATAATCTTGATCATAAACCCACAATTCATCGGATCTCGACAAACACACCGCAAAAGAAGATTACATCGAATAGATCTCCAAGAAGATCAAGGAGAACTTTGTATTGAGATCCAAAGAGGGAGAAGAAGCCATCTAGCTAATAACTATGGACCCGAAGGTCTGAGGTAAACTACTCACACATCATTGGAGAGGCTATGGTGTTGATGTAGAAGCCCTCCATGAAAAATGCCCCCTCCGGCGGAGCGCCGGAAAAGGCCCCAAGATGGGATCTCACGGGTACAGAAGGTTGCGGCGGTGGAAATAGGTTTTTGGTAGAAAGGGAGCTGAGAACCCCATTGCAGACAACTTGTCTAGGTTAGAAAATGTTCTTGATGACCCACTACCTATTGATGATAGCTTCCCTGTTGAACAATTAGCTGTTATAAATGCTTCTCGTACTGCTCCATGGTATGCTGATTATGCTAATTATATTGTTGCTAAATTTATACCATCTAGTTTCACATACCAGCAAAAGAAAAAGTTTTTCTATGATTTAAGACATTACTTCTGGGATGACCCACACCTTTATAAAGAAGGAGTAGATGGTGTTATTAGAAGTTGTGTACCTGAGCATGAGCAGGAGCAGATCCTACGCAAGTGTCACTCCGAGGCTTATGGAGGACACCATGCAGGAGATAGAACTGCACATAAAGTATTGCAATCCGGTTTTTATTGGCCTACTCTATTCAAAGATGCCCGTAAGTTTGTCTTGTCTTGTGACGAATGTCAAAGAATTGGTAATATTAATAGACGTCAAGAAATGCCTATGAACTATTCACTTGTTATTGAACCATTTGATGTTTGGGGCTTTGATTATATGGGACCGCTCCTTCCTCTAATGGCTATACACATATTTTAGTTGTTGTTGATTACGTTACTAAGTGGGCGTAAGCTATTCCAACTAGTAGTGCTGATCATAACACCTCTATTAAGATGCTTAAAGAAGTTATTTTTCCGAGGTTTGGAGTCCCTAGATACTTAATGACTGATGGTGGTTCACATTTTATTCATGGTGCTTTTCGTAAAATGCTTTCTAACTATGACGTTAATCATAGAATTGCATCTCCATATCACCCACAGTCTAGTGGTCAAGTAGAACTGAGTAATAGAGAGCTTAAATTAATTTTGCAAAAGACTGTTAATAGATCTAGAAAGAGTTGGTCCAACAAACTTGTTGATGCTTTATGGGCCTATAGAACTGCATATAAAAATCCTATGGGTATGTCTCCGTATAAAATGGTTTATGGAAAAGCATGTCACTTACCTCTCGAACTCTAACATAAGGCATATTGGGCCATTAAAGATCTCAATTATGATTTCAAACTTGCCGGTAAGAAGAGGCTATTTGACACTAGCTCACTTGATGAATGGAGAACTCAAGCCTATGAGAATGCCAAACTGTTTAAAGAAAAAGTTAAAAGATGGCATGACAAAAAGATACAAAAGCGTGAGTTTAATGTAGGCGATTATGTGTTGCTATTCAACTCTCGTTTAAGATTTTTTGCAGGGAAACTCCTCTCTAAATGGGGAGGTCCTTACGTTATCGAGGAGGTCTATCGCTCCGGTGCCATAAAAATCAACAACTTCGAAGGCACAAATCCTAAGGTGGTGAACGGTCAAAGAATCAAACATTATATCTTAGGTACTCCAATAAATGTTGAAACCAATGTTATTGAAACCGTAACCGCGGAGGAATACATAAGGGAAACTTTCCAGAACGTTTTAGACTCCGAAAAGGAGTAGGTATATGGTACGGTAAGTAAACCGACTCCAAAACTCTTCTAATGGCAATTTTTCTCCTTTTTGTAATATTTAAGAAAATAGGAAAATAAGAAGCAGTCCGGGAAGGAAACGAGGCATCCACGAGGGTGGAGGGCACGCCCTACCCTCTGGGCGCGCCCCCCTGCCTCGTGGGCACCTCGTGTGCTCTCCGGACTCCGTTTTCTTGCACGATACTTCTTTTGGTCGGTAAAAATTCATTATATAATCTCCCGAAGGTTTTGACCACCGTACCATGCAATTATCCTCTATTTTTGTTTCGAGCTGTTTTTCTGACAGATCTAGATCACCATGATGTCTCCAAGTGCTCCCAAGGACAAGTTCTTCGAGAAGGTCATCAACCCCTACCTCGCGGAAGTGCTGCAACATCCTCAAACCATTGAGATGCGTGCGGGGTTCCTGCAAATTCGCGATGTTGAGGGACCAAGGAGGACCGAAAGCGTGAAGACAAGGCTTGAGGCAATGGAGCAACAAGTTTTCAAGTGCCACGATATGGTGGAACGTGGACTCGATGACAATCATATAATGATCACGGAGTTCACCAACAACAACAAGCTGGATGCCAAGAACATTGGGGACGCCATCTTCAACCTTCATGAGCAAATTGAGCGCCTACAAGCCCAGATTTATGACCTGCAAAACCAAAACTGTGAGTATGAATATAGATTCAAGAGGATGAGTTTGGCTACAGATTTGAGGATCCCGGAGACTCGATCATCCTTTTACGATGGCGAGCCTATGCCTTGGAAGATGGACGACAAGCCTACATCATCAACAACTCCACCATCACCACCCCTGAGGAAAGAGATATAAACACATGGGTATGGGCACTCCCTTTGGCAACTTCCAAGCTTGGGGGAGGTGCCCCGGTATCATATCACCATCACACTCCTACCTTTACCGTTTTTCTTAGTTTGATACTTTTAGTAATATCTTGATCTAGTAAAATAAAGTTTTAGTATGATCTAGTTTTGAGCATTGCTTTATGATCCTTCTATGAAATCAAGTCCGTGAGCTATATATATTAAAGATTAGTTTGGAGTCGAGGGCTTGGTTATCTTTCTATGATCTTGAGGGAATAAAAATAAATAAAGAGATCATATTGATCTGATGGAGAGTAATGACTTCACATATAAAAGAGCATGATGAATAAAAGTTGTTGAGGGTTGACAAACATAGTTTTGTTCATCGTTGCAATTAATAGGAAGTAATAAAGAAAGAGATGTTTTCACATATAAATATACTATCTTGGACATCTTTTATGATTGTGAGCACTCATTAAAATATGACATGCTAAAGAGTTGATGTTGGACAAGGAAGACATCGTAATGGGTTATGTTTTCTTATATCTTAAATAAAGTATATTGTCATGGATCATCCAACATGTTGAGCTTGCCTTTCCCCCTCATGCTAGCAAAATTCTTTGCACCAAGTAGAGATACTACTTGTGCTTCCAAATATCCTTAAACCCCAGTTTTGCCATGAGAGTCCACCATACCTACCTATGGATTGAGTAAGATCCTTCAAGTAAGTTGTCATGTTGCATGCAATAAAAATTCACATCTAAATATGTATGATTTATTAGTGTGGAGAAAATAAGCTTTATACGATCTTGTGATGTGGAAGCATAAAAGCGACGGACTGCATAATAAAGGTCCATATCACAAGTGGAAGTATAAAGTGACGTTCTTTTGCATTAAGATTTCGTGCATCCAACCATAAAAGCACATTAAGTTATCATGAACTATTATTTTTGACATTACCCTTAAGGTAAAAGGTTGGGAGGCAACACTATAAGCCCCTATCTTTCTCTATGTTCGATTAAAACCCATAACCATAAGTATTGCATGAGTGTTAGCAATTGTGAAAGACTAAATGATAGTTGAGTATGTGGACTTGCTGAAAAGCTCTTGTAATGACTCTTTCCGATGTTATGATAAATTGCAATTGCTTCAATGACCGAGATTATAGTTTGTTGGTTTTCAATGAAGTTTCTGATTCATATTTTACATTGCGAATAGATTATTACTTGAGCATACAAAATCATATGACAATATTTATATATGTTACTATTATAAGAATGATCATGATGCCCTCATGTCCGTATTTTATGTTATCGACACCTCTATCTCTAAACATGTGGACATATTTTTCGTTATCGGTTTCCGCTTGAGGACAAGCGAGGTCTAAGCTAGGGGAGTTGATACGTCCATTTTGCATCACGCTTTTATATCGATATTTATTGCATTTTGGGTTGTTATTACACAATATGTCACAATACTTATGCCTATTCTCTCTTATTTTACAAGGTTTGCATGAAGAGGGGAAATGCCGGCAGCTGGAATTCTGGGCTGGAAAAGGGGCAAATATTTGAGACCTATTCTGCAGAGCTCCAAAAGTGATGAAACTTCACGGAGGCAGTTTTTTGAATTAATAAAAAATACTGGCGAAAGAATCTACCAGAGGGGGGCCACCCACCATCCACGAGGGTGGGGGGCGCGCCCCCCTGCCTCGTGGGCCCCCTGGCAGGCCTCCGGTGCCCATCTTCTGCTATATGAAGTCTTTTACCCTGGAAAAAAATCCGGAGGAAGCCTTCGGGACGAAACACCGCCGCTACGTGGCGGAACCTTGGCGGAACCAATGTAGGGCTCCAGCGGAGCTGTTCTGCCAGGGAAACATCGTCATCACCATCGTCATCACCATCGATCCTCTCAGCGGGAGGGGGTTAATCTCCATCAACATCTTCACCAGCACCATCTCCTCTAAAACCCTAGTTCATCTCTTGTATCCAATCTTTGTCCCAAAACCTCAGATTGGTACACAGGGTTGCTAGTAGTGTTGATTACTCCTTGTAGTTGATGCTAGTTGGTTTATTTGGTGGAAGATCATATGTTCAGATCCTTTATGCATATTAATACCCCTCTGATTATGAACATGAATATGATTTGTGAGTAGTTACATTTGTTCCTAAGGACACGGGAGAAGTCTTGCTATAAGTAGTCATGTGAATTTGGTATTCGTTCGATATTTTGATGAGATGTATGTTGTTTCTTGATACGTCTCCAACGTATCTATAATTTTGATTGTTCCATGCAATTATATATTCTGTTTTGGATGTTTAATGGGATTTATTATACACTTTTATATCAGTTTTGGGACTAACCTATTAACCGGAGGCCCAACCCAAATTGCTATTTTTTTGTCTATTTCGGTGTTTCGAAGGAAAAGAATATCAAACGGAGTCCAAACGGAATGAAACCTTCGGGAACGTGATTTTCGGAACAAACGTGATCCAGAGGACTTGGAGTGGACGTCAAGCAACCAACGAGGAGGACATGAGTTAGGGGGCGCGCCTACCCCCCTGGGCGCGCCCTCCACCATCGTGGGCCCCTCGTGGCTCCACCGACCTACCTCTTCCTCCTATATATACCTATGTACCCCCAAACCATCAGAAGAGGAGCCAAAACCCTATTTCCACCGCCGCAACCTTATGTACCCGTGAGATCCCATCTTGGGGCCTTTTCCGGCGCTCCGCCGGAGGGGGCATTGATCACGGAGGGCTTCTACATCAACACCCTAGCCTCTCCGATAAGGTGTGAGTAGTTTACCTCAGACCTTCGGGTCCATAGTTATTAGCTAGATGGCTTATTCTCTCTCTCTGGATCTCAATACAAAGTTCTCCTCGATTCTCTTGGAGATCTATTCGATGTTACCTTCTTTTGTGGTGTGTTTGTCGAGATCCGATGAATTGTGGGTTTATGATCAAGATTATCTATGAACAATATTTGAATCTTCTCTGAATTCTTTTATGTATGGTTGGTTATCTTTGCAAGTCTCTTCGAATTATCAGTTTGGTTTGGTCTACTAGATTGATCTTTCTTGCAATGGGAGAAGTTCTTAGCTTTGGGTTCAATCTTGCGGTGCTTGATACCTGTGACAGTAGGGGAAACGACACGTATTGTATTGTTGCCATCGAGGATGAAAAGATGGGGTTTATATCATATAGCATGAGTTTATCCCTCTACATCATGTCATCTTGCTTAAAGCATTACTCCGTTCTTATGAACTTAATACTCTAGATGCATGCTGGATAGCGGTCGATGTGTGGAGTAATAGTGGTAGATGCAAAGGTGAGTCGGTCTACTTGTCACGGATGTGATGCCTATATACATGATCATACCTAGATATATTCTCATAACTATGCTCAATTCTATCAATTGCTCGACAGTAATTTGTTCACCCACCGTAATACTTATGCTATCTTGAGAGATGTCACTAGTGAAACCTATGGCCTCCGGGTCTATCTTCCATCATATAAGTTTCCAATCTATTTTTAATTTGCAATCTTTACTTTTTATCTTTATCATAAAAATACCAAAAAAATTATCTTATCATCTCTATCAGATCTCACTTTTGCAAGTGGCCGTGAAGGGATTGACAACCCCTTTATCGCGTTGGTTGCACGGTTCTTATTTGTTTGTGTAGGTGCGTGGGACTTGGCGTGGTCTCCCTCTTGGATTGATACCTTGGTTCTCAAAAACTGAGGGAAATACTTACGCTACTTTACTGCATCACCCTTTCCTCTTCAAGGGAAAAACCAACGCAGTGCTCAAGAGGTAGCATTTCTCCTCTAGTGGTGTTATGTGAACGTCGACTACATGAAACTTCACCATTGTTTGGGCCTAGAGGAAGGCATTCGGAAGTAATAAGTAGATGATGGGTTGCTAGAGTGACAGAAGCTTAAACCCTAGTTTATGTGTTGCTTCGTAAGGGGCTGATTTGGATCCATATTGTCGGTGTACTAGAGTAGGGGTACCCTAGTATCCCGAACTCGTGCACGGGCAGTTGCAGCACCCCGCGGCAAGGCTTGCCTGGTCACCGCCAAGATCCTCCTTGGTTCCTTTGGAGCCATTCAAGAACAAAGTATTTAACCAAGAAGACAAGGCCCCGGCAAGAGGAGCTTGCCGGGAAGGCCACTCAAGGCACGCAGAAGACAAGACCCCGGCAAGAGGAGCTTGCCGGGAAGGCTCGGAGAGCGACAAGCCTCGAGACGCGACAAGGATTCAGCCGCGGCAAGGCACTTGCCACGGCAGGCAACCTCTCTTCATCTCCGCTCCAGCTCATCCATCAACGTGTCGCCATGGGACCATTCCATGCGCGCGTGTCAAGAGGTCAGGCGGCCGAGGAGCAGCGATAAGCGGCGGCGACAAGCCTACCATCGTGGCAAATGGTGGCGCTCTGACGGTCCCTGTTGCCTTTGTTTAGCGGCGAGGGCGGGCATTTAATGCTTTGTCCCTTGCCGTCGGGGTTAGGTATATTGCACTGTACCTTTGTTCAAGTAGGTGTACCAACTACTGTTTTTCCATTTGTACCCTCATCTACGTTGCCACCTGTCGGAGACCCCTTGAGCATATAAAAGGAGGCCCATGCGCAACATAGAGAGGGTTCGGTTCGGTTCGATTCCAACGTATCCAGAGAACACTCTCACGCTAGGTCTTGTACCTCTCATTGCTCCCTAGCAAGAACACAATACAATCAGACAAGCAGCAGTAGGAGTATTATCTCTCCGGAGAGCTCCGAAGCTGTGTAAACCGCTCGTGTGCCTCGCCTCGATCCGCTCTTCGTGCGATCTCCGCCCCCCTCCGAACCAAAAGGGACTCGGTCTGCCGGTCCCATAGGTGTTCGTGGGTCCGATCAGCCTCCCCGACATCTTTGGCGCGTCGGAGCTCTTCTGCGCGCTTCTCCATGTCTGCTCCCGCCCTCGCGACAAGTGCTTCCCGGGACTCCAACTTGCCTTGTCGGGCGCGGTAGAGCGACAGCAGCTTCTTCAGCAGCTGCTCCTCCTCGAACTTCGCCCGATCTTTGCTGCTTGGCGCGTCCACCAGCGTCGGCCAGCGGAGGCGAGCAGCTCTCCGTCGAAGGTCTCTCCTTCGACCGGCGCCTGAGCTCGACTCCCATGGGAGTTTGATGAAGACGCCGTCGCCGGCCTTCAAGTAGGCGCCGGACTGGGGCTCTTCGGAGCCTGACGCTGCAGCAGCGGCGGGGGAGTCGCCGGTCGGTATAGCGCCTGGCGCTCCTGCGGCCTCAGGGCCGTCAGTGCGATCGCCAGACCCCTCGCCAGCTTCTGTGGCGGCAGCCTCGGTGGCCTCTTCGCCGGCAGGCTCGTCAGCGCCGACTTCTTCTTCCACGGCGGCGGCTTCGTCAGTGTTGCCGCGCGCGTCCTCCTCGCCGGCGACCTCGGTCTCCATCGGCTCTGTGGCGGACGGAGAAAGAAAGTCAAGCAAATATTCAAAGAAAAACAGAAGAAAACAGGCCCAAGGAAAATTTTCGCACAAGAGGATTACCTGCAATGGGATCTGCAGCCATGGTCTCGACCACTGGAGGATCACTGGTGCTGTCCCTTGCCGGAGTAGCCTCCCTTGCCGGGGGGCGCTCCCTTGCCGGAGAATCCTCCCTTGGCGGCGTAGTCGAAGCAGATAGGATCTCGGGGGCGGCTTCCGGGCCCTCCTGATGAGGCTGCTCTGCTCCTACACAAATCAACAGTCAGATATCAATGAAGAAGAAGCGCCCATGCACACCTAACAGTAAGAAGAAAACCGCATACTTACTCTGGGGGCTGTGTTGGGGGCTGCTCTGAGGAAGGGTTGCCGGGTCCGGCAAGGGGGTCTCAGACGCCTCCCTGTTGCCACAGGTGGATCATCCTCAACGACGACCACCGGGGTCTTGGCTCTCTTCGACGCTCTCCGGGCCAGCGTCCTGAAAAGGAAAGAGTTCAAAACGAAGCAAATCAGATTCAAGATGAAGCAACAAAATTGAAGAAATACAAGCACAATATTGAAGCTTACTCTTCTTCTTCCTCCTCGGAGCTGAGCGCGGAGAAATCAAACTCCGGCTCGCCTCCGGCGCGACGAGGCGGAGGAGTAGGCTCTCTTGGCCGCTTGGCGGAGGTGTCGGCGGTGACCTGGGAAGATCCCGCCCCAGTTGTCGCAGCAGTGTGGGGTGCTCCCGCGGCAACATTGCTTGCCACGCAGATGAAGCGCGTCATGTGGCGCCGCGGCTGTTAGCCCGTCTGCCGCCCGTCTAAATCTCCGGCCTTGCGGAGACGCCTCTTTGGCGGAGCCGGGGGCTCCGTTTGCGGCAAGCCGCTGGATGGTGGGGAAGAAGCGCCCTCGGCTGGCTCGCTCGACTCGGCCTCGGGTTCGGCAAGCTCCTCCTCACCGGCGAACTCCCTTCGCTCGGCAAGGCTTGCCGCCTCGGCTGCATCTTCCTCCTCCACGGTGTACCCGAAGACGCCAGTGGCAGCAGCTGATGCAGCCTCCTCCAGCCTGGTGGCAATGCGCACCATCTCTTCGTCGGTGGTGTCGCGGGTGGGCTTCTTCTGCTCGTCGGGGCGGATCGGCATTTCTTCCAAGCTGTCGAAGAACTGTCGCACGATGTCGTCGGAAGGCTCTTGCCAGGTTGGAACGATCCCATGAGAATCGCTGGCGGCATCATGGCGCGGATGCGGTCGAGCGCTGAGTTGTTGCGCAATGGGATGACCCCCCTCGGCAACCTAAACCACTCGGGGTGATTGGGGTCATTCTTGAACAGCTCTAGCAGCATCGCATCCAACTCCAAGACAGTGAAATTCCAATTGAGACCCGGGCGCAGCCTCATGATGTCCGCCGCGTTTTGGAACTCCCAAGCAGGTCTCCTCCTCTCCTGCAAGGGAGCGATGCGACGGCGAAGGAAATCTGCGCCGACTACGCCTACGGTGAGTCCGGCAAGCCTGAGGCGCAAAATCCAGGTCACAGCTATCTTCAACCTAGCATCTTCCGGCGCCAAGTTGCTCCAATCGTTGCTGCGCACTATTGGGGTTTGGCGCAGGGCAGTGAAGGGCTGCGGGTTCTCCTCTACGATCCAACACCAGTTGGCTCTCCACTCCTCCCATTTGCTGCGGAACTCCCCCTCCAGATAGGCCTCCTTCTTGCCGACCACAGAGACCCAAGCAATCCCTCCGGCAAGCGGCTCCCCTCTCTCAACGCGGGGCATGAAGAAGTGGCGGAAGAGGGCTACGTTTGGGTGGATCCCGACAAAGTTTTCGCAAAGGTTTGCGAAAACTGACATGGTCAAGACGACGTTGGGGGTGAAATCAAGGAGGCGGAACCCGTAGGTGTTCATAATGTCGCAAAAGAATTCGGAAAAGGGCAGGCAAAGCCCGCAATAGAAGAAAAGCGCAAAGAAAGGATACCCAGTTGGGGCTAGTTCAGAAGCGGTGGCGGGGAGTACCTTCGTGCGCGGATGCGCACGCGTCTCCATCAACCAGAAGAGGTAGAAGCCCTCCCTCAGCTCTTTTGCGTCGAGCTGGGGGGAGAAGATGGCCCGCTCCTTTCGCAACACCGCGAGGCGCTGCGCCTCGGCCGACTTCACGCCCTTCCCCTTGTCGGCTTTCGGAGCCATGGCGGAGGCAGCGGAGGAGGCCGACGGTGTTGATGGCGTTGTGGCGAAAGGGGGCGGAGCGCTGCTCTCTTCGCACTGGAGAAGAAGGGGGGAGCGGCGGTGGTTTTCGAGACGAGACAGCAATGGCGAGGTGGGCGACCTGCCTCTGTTTCCCCTGTTTATAAGGAGGGGGAGGGGGCGAACGTTCCACTTTTCCTAATAAAGAAACCCCCACGACCTCGCCCACGATCTCTCACACGACGCCACGTTCGGTGCGTGCCGTTAGTGGGGGACGTGGTGGGTCCGGGGTGAGTTACAGCGTGATCAAGGCCGCGTGTGACCGTGCACTGTTTTGGGCCTGGCCCGACAGCGCTGGGCACCGTGTCTTGACCCAGGCGGGGCTCTGTCGGTGTACTAGAGTAGGGGTACCCTAGTATCCCGAACTTCGTGCCGCAGGCGATTCTTGACACCAGCGGCAAGGCTTGCTGGTCACCGCCAAGATCCTCCTTGGTTCCTTTGGAGCCATTCAAGAACAAAGTATTTAACCAAGAAGACAAGGCCCGGCAAGAGGAGCTTGCCGGGAAGGCCACTCAAGGCACGCAGAAGACAAGACCCGGCAAGAGGAGCTTGCGGGAAGGTTCGAGAGCGACAAGCCTCGAGACGCGACAAGGATTCAGCCGCGGCAAAGGCGGTTGCCGCGGCAGTAACCTCTCTTCATCTCCGCTCCACTCATCCATCAACGTGTCGCCATGGGACCATTCCATGCGCAGCGTGTCAAGAGGTCTTGACGGCCAGCGGGAGCAGCGATAAGCGGCGTGACAAGCCTACCATCGTGGCAACGGTGGCACTCTGACGGTCCCTGTTGCCTTTGTTTAGGCGGCGGACGGGCATTTAATGCTTTTGTCCCTTGCCGTCGAGGTTAGGTATATTACCTTGTACCTTTGTTCAAGTAGGTGTACCAACTACTGTTTTTCCATTTGTACCCTCATCTACGTTGCCACCTGTCGGAGACCCCTTGAGCATATAAAAGGAGGCCCATGCGCAACGTAGAGAGGGTTCGGTTCGGTTCGGTTCCAACGTATCCAGAGAACACTCTCACGCTAGGTCTTGTAGCTCTCATTGCTCCCTAGCAAGAACACAATACAATCAGACAAGCAGCAGTAGGAGTATTATTCTCCGGAGAGCTCCGAAGCTGGGTAAACCGCTCGTGTGCCTCGCCTCGATCCGCTCTTCGTGCAATCTCGGCCCCCCTCCGAACCAAAAGGGACTCGGTCCGCCGGTCCCATAGGTGTTCGTGGGTCCGATCAGCCTCCTCGACACATATGTTTCATGCTATGGTTAGGTTTACCTTAATACTTCTTTTCTATTTGCGGATGCTTGCAATAGGGGTTAATCATAAGTGGGCTGCTTGTCCAAGGAAGGGTAGCACCCAAGCACCGGTATACCCACATATCAAATTATCAAAGTAACGAACGTGAATCATATGAGCGTGATGAAAACTAGCTTGACAATAGTTCCCATGTGTCCTCGGGAGCATTTTCCTTCATATAATAGTTTGTCCAGGCTTGTCCTTTGCTACAAAAAGGATTGGGCCATCTTGCTGCACCTTATTTACTTTCATTACTTGTTGCCCATTAGAAATTACCTTATCACAAAACTATATGTTACTGATAATTTCAGTGCTTGCAGAGAATACTGAAAACCGCTTGTCATTTCCTTCTGCTCCTCGTTGGGTTCGACACTCGTACTTATCGAAAGGACTACGATAAACCCCCTACACTTGTGGGTCATCAATCACACACAAATTTGCTCTAGTAACCGTCTGTGTTATATTTTCTCGTCGCAAACAGTTCATCCGAATGGGTTGTTTGGCGCGTATCACACACATCTTGTTTAAACGAATCCTTTGTGTTTTTTTGGCTTATGGCAAACAGTTCATCTATGTGAACTGTCTACCGCATATCACACACATCTTGTTAAATTGAACCGTTTTTGTTGTGTTTCCTAATCGAAAACAGTTCGTTCGAGTGAACCGTATGCCATATATCACACTCACCTTGATCTCGCTAACCATTTCTGTTGCATTCCCTAATAGAAAATAGTTTATCTGAGCGAACTATATGCCGTATATCGCACACACCTTTATATGGCTGCCCCTTTACATTGTTACGTCTCATCGCCAAACAGTTCGTATGGATCAACCGTATGTCCTCCATCGCACACGCAACTAAAATCTGAACCGTGTTTGATGTATCCTTCAGTGCAAACATTTTGCATCATTTTTGACGGTTTTTTTACATCATTGTTTGCTATTAATGCATCGCAAAAAGTTTTTCAAAGGGTCTCTAATCATAGTGTCGCGTTAGCAGCATCCTGCAGTAGTGACATGTTCCTTCGACCATGAGATCATGCAACTCCCAGATACCATAGGAATACCTTGTGTGCTATCAAACATCACAACGTAACTGGGTGATCATAAAGATGCTCTACAGGTATCTCCGAAGGTGTTTGTTGAGTTGGCATGGATCGAGATTGGGATTTGTCACTCCGTGTATCGGAGAGGTATCTCTGGGCCCTCTTTGTAATACACATCATAATAAGCCTTGCAAGAAAATGACTAATGAGTTATTTATGAGATGATGTACTAGAAACGAGTAAAGAGACTTGCCGGTAAAGAAATTGAACTAGGTATGAAGATACCGACGATCGAATCTCGGGCAAGTAACATACTGATGGACAAAGGGAATTACGTATGTTGTCATAAGGTTCGACCGATAAAGATCTTCGTAGAATATGTAGGAGCCAATATAGGCATCCAGGTTCCGCTATATATCATGGACGGGAGAGGTGTCTCGGTCATGCCTACATAGTTCTCGAACCCATTGGGTCCGCATGCTTAACGCTCGTTGACGATACAGTGTTATATGAATTATATGGAATTGGTGACCGAATGTTGTTTGGAGTCTCAGATGAGATCACGGACATGACGAGGAGTTCCATAATGGTCTGGAGGTAAAGATTGATATATAGGACGATGTTATTCGGACACCGGAAGAGTTTCAGAGTACATCGGATCACCAGAAGGGGTTCTGGACGGCCCCGAGAGGTCTACGGGCCGAATGGGCCATGGGGGGACAAACCAGCCCACAAGGGGGCTGGTGCGCCCCTCTCCTTGGCCGGTCGGCCCTAGGGGAAGGAAAGGAGAGGGGTGGCCCCTCCTGCCTTTCCCTCGTCATGAGAGAAAGGAAAGGGGGGCGCCACCTCCCCCTGCCTTATTCTCGCACTCAAATAAGGAAAGGGGGCGCAGCTTCGGGAGGACCCCAAGTAGGATTCAGCCTAGTTGGGGCGCCTCCTGGATGATCCTCTGTGTGTGGGAAGGAGGCGCCACACATAACCACGACAATCTATTAGCCGTGTGCGGCGCCCCCCTCCACAGCTTCGTCTCTCGGTCATATTTTCATAGTGCTTAGGCGAAGCCCTACGGAGATAGTATCACCCCCATCATCACCACACCGTCGTGCTGCCAGAACTCATCCACTACTTCATCGTCTTGCTCGATCAAGAAGGCGAGGACGTCACCGAGCTGAACGTGTGCTGAATGCGGAGGTGTCGTACATTCGGTACTCGATCGGTTGGATCGCGAAGAAGTTCGACTACATCAACAGCGTTAACAAACGCTTCCATTTACGGTCTACGAGGGTATGTAGACACACTCTCCCCTCTTGTTGCTATGCATCTCCATGTATAGATCTTGCGTGTGCGTAGAATTTTTTTGTTCTCCATGCAACGTTCCGCAACAGGTCATTCCATTCCTGGGTCTCGCCGTCGTCCACCGTGTTGGTTTTCTCGGCGCGACGTGGTCAACGTTGTCAACAAACGACAACATCGGAAGAAGGATGTATGTGGAGAGGCTGATAGTAGGGATCCACATGGTCAATGGATGCATGCAAGTAAGTATCTCCTTAGTACCCCCAAAAAATGAATCCTCCCAGTGACAGCTGGGAACCTCCACCTATATCTTCGCATGAATACTCCCCATGATTGCTCCCCATGACAGCCGGGGCCACCAGATTTGGAGGCTGACTTGTGGCCCTACTAAGTTGACGCATATGTAGGGCTTTGTCAACTTAGTCAACAAATTCTATTAGCAGTGACCATTGGATTATTAACATCCAACGGTCGTCCTGCTTCTTCAACCTCTAATTTCTTGCTCCAGCCGTCCAAACCACCACGTGCTCCTACCTCCCATGGCCGGTTGTGCTGCCGCGCAGGCCTCACCGCGCCCTCCTACTCCAACCACTAGCCAGGCCATCCCTCTACTCACCCACACCCCCTGTTATTCTGCGGCAACGGCAGGCTCACGCCACAGCTGAACCAGTCAACCCTCGTACTACCCTCTGCATCTTCCCAGGCTCCGTGTCATTCCCTGCCCCACCGTCGTCCAGTGCCTGGGTGCTATCCGCGCAGCATGGTCAACAAACTATAGCCATCGGAAGAGGACTGTACGCGGAGAGGCTCATAGATGGACCCAGCAGCTACATTTTCACACGCAAGGAAGTGCCTCCTTATTATGCGCAAAAAAATGAATCCTCCCCATGACAGCTTGGACCCACCATCTATATATTCGCACGCAAGGAAGTGCTTCCTTATCCTTCCTGGTAGCTGGGACCCACCCAGCCGTTGCGTACGTAGCATTGTCATTCTTGTCGGAAACGTGTACATACATACTGGTCCACCGGTTCATGTGCCATAATGAACTGCGGCCCAGTAAGGAGCGGTACATGTTCAGGCAGTACCCTCTAAATCGTGTATGCATACGTACAGCTACGCTAGAAAAAAGTCAGCCACATACGTACATAAGGGCGTGGTCTCGATCGCGTACAGCGATGGCATCCTGTTCACCGGCAGCCAACCGGCTGGGTCGGAACGGAGGAAATAGCATCGTGTTCATTGGGAGGCAACCGACTGGTTCAGAATACGTCATGTTCATCGGGAGCCAACCGGCTTGGACGTAACAGCCAAAATGAGCTCTAGCATACCGCAGAATGGAGGAAAGTGCCTTTTGTTCGACCGTGTACGGTCGAAATAGGGTCCTGTTCATCTGGAATGGTCTGGCGTACCGCAAAATGGAGGAAACAGACTTCTGTTCGAGTGCCTATGGTCGAAACGAGGTCCTGTTGATCGGGGGAGGGGGTGTGGCGTACCGTCAAACAAAGGAGACAAACTTCTGTTCGAGCGCCTACGGTCGAAACGGGGTCCTGTTCATCCATCATCTACTGCCTCGCTCCAGCCTCCATGGACTACTGTTCATCCACCGTCGACTTCCTCCAGCCTCCACCAGCTACTGTTCATCCATGGGCTACTATTCATCCATGGGCTACTATTCATCTAGCCTCCACTGCCTACTGTTCATCCCGCCTCCACGGGGTACTGTTCATCCACCCCCAACTAGCCGGGGTGCGGGGGCCTCCTCGGGGTCCCATTCATCTAGCGGAAACTGCCTACTACAGCGGGGTCCTGTTCATCCAACCCCCACCAGGAACTGTTCATCCACAGCCAACCAACCGGCTCGAGTCACCACGTCTCGACTCGTTCTACATATCACGCGCACGGTAGCAACGGTCACTACTCATCGCGAGGCAACCCAACACACCGGTTGGCTGCATCTAGCATGGGGCTCAAATGGCTTCAGTGAGCAGCAACCGCGATCAATCGCTCGGGTTTGGTTAGCGGCAGTAGCGAAGGAAAGTGAAGGAATCACTCGGGTTCAGTTAACAGCCAAGGGATCGATCACTATGGTTCAGTAACATTGCTAGTGCAATTTCTCGGGTTCGGTAAGCGAACACCTCTCCCTCGGGTTCAGTTAGAGCCAGCGCCTCGCACACACGCGCCTACATATGAAAGAAACGTGCAAACCACAATGTATCGCTCGGCCCTGACCACCCACCATAACCGGGAACTCTGCGAAAATTTCCTCGCCCTCACTTCTACCACGATTTTTTATGTCATGGACGGCCCAAAGAATGTCATGCAGGTGCTTCCCTGCCCGCCCAGGACGAAATGCCTATTTTCTGTCATGATTTTTTTCATACAAGTAGGAGCCCACCACATCTATGATGATACATGTTTTTGTCACAATTAACATCATAGAAGTGCCATAACCATAATGAGAAAAATTTCCTTCGGGCCATAATGTCACGGATGTGTCTTTTTTGTAGTGGGGGGTGCCACCACCAGGAGAGGACAGTGGTCTGCACGCCAAATTTTATGGGGAGGAGGGATATGATGGTTACCAACATCTCGTCGGGGAGGCTGCTGATGAAGTCTATGCTCACCAGAAACTCTTCTGATTCTGGCTCGACCCGCCCATGCTTGTTGGCTGGCTCGTCCACCATCTCGCAGCAGGCGGCGATCCTCGGCGGCGATGCTTGTAGATAAGAATGGAGGAGTGTTCTACGTACCTTCCCGAGGTGGCCGAAACGGAAATCATCAATGAATTTTTGGCAGCGCTCGCGGCTCGCTTCCCGATACGGTGAGCCTGCACGGCGGACTTCCTGAAGTCATCCTGTCTAATCAAACAACTGCCCGCGGTAGTAAATTGTTAGTTGAATGCCCATGGCTGGAATAATACGACCGTTTGCGATAATAATGTGGCAGCTATTTGTTTCAAAAGGCCTAGAAAACTCAAATAATGTATAAAAAGGCAAAACAAACCCTGAATAATTTCATATTTTTAGCGCGGCACTCCTATAGTTGCATGTTGCCTCTGTAAAATAATCAAGGCGGGAAGAGACCGCATATGTATCTTCACACACAGAGGTGACAAGTTTCCTCTCGGAACCATGAGGCTTCTTGAGAGAAACTACGGTTTGTAAGAAGATTATACCGGAACTTGTCCCAGACCGGACAATTTTTTACCGGGCGATTTGATTTTTTGCCACCCTTTACTTTGGACTTTGACATTTTGCCACTAGTTACGTTGTAATTGATCTGATGACACTTATTTCTTTGGACTTTGATCTTTTGCCACTTTTCAACACAAAAACAATTTATGAAAATAATAGACAAACTAAGTACAAGAAATAGAGGACCATTGTACCCTTGTACCTGTTTGACCTAAACAGAGCACATCCTTAGCCATTCCCATCCAAATCAGTGCATGAACCCCTGCACATAACCACAGCCACCGCCGGTGTACCCTGCTGCTCCCCCGCCGGACCTTGCTGCTGCCCTGCGGCCTTTGCCCTCTACTGCCTCAAAAGCTTCCCCGACTCCTCCTGCTGCCTCACGTACGCGGGCTGCCCCTGCTGCTCCCATGAGCTCCATTATACATCTCCATAAGGTCAACACTGCAATGCATAGAGCCGTTGAACCAATGATCCAAATTGCGTGAAACCTTCCCAGATTAGTCACACATATATCAATGATTTACTGTAATTTTTTAATTTTTTTCTGACAACTTTTAAATTTCGGTCAAAAGATGGTCAAACTAGTTAAGCTCAAAGTCCGAAATGCGTTTTGCCGTTGAACCAATGATCCAAATTGCATGAAACTTTCCCAGACTAGTCGTACATATATGAATGCTTTTTTGAAATTATTTGAAACTTTTCTGACAACTTTCAAATTTCGGCCAAAATATGATTAAACTAGTTAAACTCAAAGTTAAAATGCATTTTGCCATTGAACCGATGATCGAAATTGCATGGAACTTTTCTAGATTAGTCACACATATATGAAATGATTTTCTGTAATTCTTTGAAATTTTTCTAGGTGGCTCAAAAAAATTGTTCAAAATTTTGGCAGCATTTTGGATCAACTTGGATAGAATTTTGGCTGTTTTTTCACTTTTGAATTCATGTATGCGCACAACATCCAAATTCAAACATATATTTTTAGATGGACATATTCATACACCATGACACAATATGAAGACAATATAGCGAAATAAAGCATTTAACATGTTTATATACCATCTACCATAAGGCCATAATTGTTGTCATGTTTTACAAACAAAAGCACAAGGCCATAGTAGTTGCCATGTTAGAACAAAAAGCATAAAGCAATAGCTGCTGGCATGTTACATCCAAAGTAAAGGATGCTAAGTTTGTCATATTACAACCAAAAATATAGAGAAGATCAAGCACAACACTAGTACTTCCTTCTCTTCGGGGTCGACATTCTAGCTTTTGAGCTTGAGGCCATGTCATATGCTATCATGGTGTCCTCCATGGTTGGGGTAGGTTTCTGCAACGCCTCATCAGCCTATGCCATGGCCAACATCCTTCTTGTCACTGGATTGGGACGTCGTTGGAGACTCGCTGGCATAGTGATCATGTGCCTTGTTGGAGTGACAGCCACATCAAGTTGTGGTGCTGCATGTGTTACCTCATCAGCCAACGCCGAAGGCAACAACTTGCTCGCTTCCATCGTCAAGCTTGTAGACATAACGAGCTACTCTAATAGTTAATGTGAAGACCAGCAGCAGAGGAGGCGGCCTACTCGACAATGACCAATAAGGAGCAACATACTATGGAGTTAGTGTGTATTCGCTAATGTACTGGACAATGAGCACCAAAAGGAAGCTACTTTGCTTTCTCACCTCGGCTTTGGGAACAAACAAAGGAGGAAAGTCGAAGCCGTCGTAGTGATCACCTCTCTCCGGTTCAGCCGTCTTCAACACCTAGCTCATCTGAGTTATGTGGTCTGTAACAACAAAAAATCAAGCAAAAATCATGATATGTACAGCAGCAAGTAAGCAGCAGCGACAATAGAAGCAATACACAGCAGCAGCACATAGCAGCGGAGATCAATGCCTTAATAGCAACAACCACTACATGGACTCACAGGTGGAGATCAATGCCAAGATGAGGGGCAAACTAGTGGACTGGATCTTGGAAGTGCACAACAAGTTCGACCTGATGCCCGGGTCGCTCTACCTGACAGTGTACATCATTGCGCTTACATCTTCCTACTGCGCTCCCCCAAGGCCGCCTCAGATCAGAAGGACAAGGAGATAAAAAGGACTATGTAGATTCTTGTGATGTATGAGCACTGCATGTACAGCGAGAGTTTGTGTGCTGATGTCTTCGTCTGGGCTTATGTATGTGCGCAGATGGACAGCAGCAGCACATAGCGGCCACAATGAAGCATGAACACGAGAATCCATGAATTCAGTGCGGTTGCCGTCGGCAGCGAGCCGGCTGTCTTGAGGCGTCATGCGAGCGTGAAGTAGCGGTGAGGCTCTGACCGGCCGCCGACGCCGCCCCGCTTGCTAGTTACCCTAACCCTAGTAACACCGCCGAGGAGATGAGCGCGAGAGAGGGAGGGGAAAGAGAGAGGGAGCGAGAGAGAGGGACTCAGCAGGGCCGCCGGCGCCGTCCAGTAGCCGCCGTCGTCGCCTGCGTTCGACCCTGCGTGCGAGAGAGGGGATGAGAACGACCGGCAGCTCCTCTGTTCCTGGTCAATCGAGAGGTACGGGCAAGTTCGTCATTTTTTGTGGGACCCATTTGACAGAGGGCAAAATATCAAACACCCAGATAAAGAGTGTCACCAGATCAAATACAAAATAAAAAGTGGCAAATCGTCAATGTGCCAAGTAAGGGGTGGCAAATTGTCAAATTCCCCTTTTTTACCACAACTTGTTGGTTCCATGTCATAACACCATGCCAAGTTTCATGATTTTCGGGCGAGTTTTGGATTTACAGTAATTTTAAAACCAAGTTTCTCAATGTTTATGGCCGAGTCGACACCACCTTGGATAGGATTTTTCCTCATGGGTCCCAAATGTCAGAATCCAAAATTCTCACTACCATGCAGCTTTTCTTATTAAGAATTACAGCCCATTTGGTGTGCTAGCTCAAAATAAGTTATTGGGTGCAGGCAGGCGCTAAGCACTTGCGGGTTCTGTAATGAACAATGATCTCAAGGAGCCCGCGAGAGTGATGTTCTTTCCCTATGTTGTGATTGCTTATAATATTTCTGTCTTAATTAAAGAAATGGCAAGACATTGGCCCAGTATGAAAGAAAATATGGGTCAAAGCCGAGTTGAAAAGGGCAACAATATCTAACTCCAACCTACAAATGATACAAAAGCACGAGGATTATTTGTTCATCAGGCTTAGATAAAACCCAGGTTGAACAGGGCAATAACATCTAACTGCACCAAAGTTTTGGTCACTCACAATCAAATGGATCGGTATGATCCATAAAATCAAGATCCTGGGCCAGAAAATCTACTGGTACATGATGACGACAAGTTGTTGTACATAGAAGCCGAGCACATTCAGAAGCCCTTTTGTCCACCTGAAATGCTGTTCAACACGTCTAGCCATGATTTTGTTAAAAAAACTTAATCCTCACGGACAATAGTGCCCTCACATTCAAGATGAAGAATGTGACAAAGCTAGTGTTTGCATCGTTGGATGCATATCCTTCCAGCGTTATTGTCATCAAACGAATGTCATGGGAACTGAGAAAATCCTGGTGCTTCTTCAACCATGGATTGGTTATACCTTTTCATCCATGTGTTTGTGCCTAAATAGACATGAAAGTTGAAAACAGTTAATGTCTAAAAAAATATGTCGAAAGAGCAGCAGTTATACTGTTAATTCTAGTACATTATATATGGACATTCAATGTGCCTGAACTCATCAACATTATATAAAAATTCTCCAGACATGAAAGCGTCACAACAAGCCCGTAATTGTGTTCAGATCAAAACACCACATACCACTACTAGGTAAAGCCTATACACATAATCTTATCAGAAGCGCGCTTTAAAATAAGGCGCTGCTGCTACGTAGCAGTAGCGCGCGCAAACAAAAGTCGCTGCTGAAATAAATATAGCAGTAGCGCCCCCGCTCAAACACGCGCTACTGATATAATTCCCATGATGCCACCGCGAAGCTAGTTCTAGCAGCAGCGCGTTATCACGAAGAGCGCTACTGCTAGGGAAGCTAGCAGAAGTGCGTTTCACCATTAAGCGCTACTGCTAAGTTTACTACAAAAATTTAGTCCCACCTCGCTCCGTGAAGAGAGTTTCTACCATTAAATATGTTACTTCTCAAACTTCTACAAGCACTTGGTCTTCATTGAACTCTATGTGTAGAATTTGTGGCCACAATATGAGTCTTCACTGGTTCCTAAACCGGTGAAGACTCATATTGACAAATCAGATTGTACACAAAAAGATCGTTGATGATCAATGTATTTTTTATGTCTATTTTTACATGCTGACACATAGCAGTAGTGCGTTCTTTGTGAAAGGCGCTACTGCTAGGTAGTTTAGCAGTAGCGCCTTTCTCTATAGCACGCTACTGCTAAGCCATTCCATCTCCCACCCCCTCTCCTCTATCTGATCCACTTACACTCACACACTCACTGGATCTCGAGCCACTCCTCACCTGTCGCCCCTCTGCGCTGCCGTCACTCCTCCTCCTCGCTGGACTCGGTACCGCCTCCTCCTCCGTCCTCCCACCACTCGCCGCTGGCCGGCCCCTCCTTGCTCCGCCTTCCTCCTCCGTCCTCCCTCCACTCGCCGCCGGCCGGCCCCTCCTCGCTCCGCCTTCATCCTCCGTCCTCCCTCCACTCGCCGCCGGCCGGCCCCTCCTCTCTCCGCCTTCCTGCTTCCTGCTACATTTTGATTAAGTAGGCTAGTTCATATGCAACATTTTCATTTAGTTGATATGATTTAGTTGATTTAGAAGGCTAGTTGATTTAGTTGATTTAGAACATTTTGATGTAGTTGATTTAGTAGGCTAGTTGATTTAATTGATTTAGTATGCACCATTTTATTGTTATTTTTTCTATACATGGATAGGTAGATGCTTTTGTTTTTTGTAATAAGTTATTTTTTGGCAAAATGTAGGTGCCAATTTAGTTAAATTTGCCACCTGTTTTTTTAATCAATTATATTAGGCAATAGGGGCCAAATTAGATGAAATGTCTTGGTAGGTGGTACCCTGATTTGGTAGATATTTGTGAAAAGTTTTTTGGCAATAGGTGCCACCGAAATGCTTTGGTAGATGGTATCTTGTCATCTAATATGTTACTAGATCTTAGGATTATAATTGTCCATCAAATTGCTTCTCGCGGAAGAACCAGAAATATCACATGCTACTATTTTTCTTTCATGTGAAGTGGATTGTTAATCCTTTGCTCATATTGCTTTAGGAAAATGGCGCCACCACCAACACCACTATGTCGACTGTGCAAGTCAAGGTGCCTACAGCCTTGCAACCAGCAAGCTGTTAAACTTCTACTTCCAAATGAAGTTTTCGTCATCGCGGTAAGAAATTAGATGAAATGTAACAATTATTTTATTTTTAGTGTTGGCATTACTGCATTGTGTCATTTGCTTTTTTACACAGATCGGCCCATGCAATGTGAGGTTGAAATTCAACAAGCTGACAGGAGACACCGTGACATTTGAGGCTCCTGGGGGCCGTACACTATGGAGGTAGAGAAAGGACGCAATATGTCGCAGATTGGAGGAGATGTATGTGCCCGTTTCCTCGCCCGCATGCGTCTTACTGGTGGTGAGTTGATCAGGTTCTCCTTTAGAGCAGAAAGACCCAACCTGGCTGTCATTTATCTCAACCTGGTGGAAGATGATGAAGATGACGAAGATGATGAAGATAACGAAGATGACGAAGATGATGAAGATAATGAGGACCCACACGATGAAGATGATTAGAACCCACTTCATGAAGCCATCGCAGATCAAAGAATGAGGCTGAGCGAGGAGGAGGTGTGCAACCTATGGGACATAATTCTGCCACGTGATGACTTTGTCGGGGTGCCATTCGTGACCCGCCTGACAAGTACCATGGTTGATCGGCATGAAATGGTATGTTATCTTGTTGTAGTAATTTGATGATGTATATATGCTTTATTGTTATACTTACAAATGCAAATTATCCAATGATATGCTTAGTGAATCCAATGATATGCTTAGTGTAGAGTCCAATGATATGCTTTGTGGAATCTAGTCGATGATATGCTTTAGTGTAGAGTCTGATCACATGCTTATTAGTAGAATTCATGATTAATTAGTACAAATGCATAATCTTGTGTCTTTTGATAGTGTAGAAATCTAGACTTAATAGAAATATATTTGCAAGAGTATGTGCGAGGCTATTTATTAATTGATATGTTTTTCTTATTCAGAAATTGCCAAAGAACCTATATGTGGGTTGTGGTATCGAGCCTGATGAAGAAGGCTCAGCTGGACTACGCCTTACCGCAAGGGGCTCTGTCACCACCTGTACTTACCGCATGGACACAGACGGTCGCACACACTTCAACTCGGTTGGGTTGAAGAGATTCCTCGTTGACAAGAATCTTTGTGTTGGACAGGCCATCCTAATTACTATCAGGAACATGCACCGCCCAGGCTTGAGGATGATGATCGTCGTCGATATCATCTAGAACTACATATGTGTGTGTGTGGCTATATCATCTAGAACTACATATGATGATTGTCGTCGATATCATGTAGAACTACATATGATGATCGTTGTCGATATCATCTAGAACTACATATGATGATCGTCGTCGATATCACCTAATCTTTGCTTGAGGATGCATGTTGAGTATATATGAAATTTTTATCTAGTACTCCCTCATTTCCAAATTACATCGTGGTTTTATATCAAATTTGAACTAAAACCACGACGAGTAATTTGGAACCGAGGGAATACTACCTAGTACCTATAATGCTTTATGAAATTGATATCTAGTAGTACCTAGTATCTGGAAATTGCAGTTTATTGAAGCTGAAATGGGGTGGAAAAGCGCTGCTGATATAGGCGATAGTAGTAGCGCGGGCGCGGACCGCGCTACTACTAACAGTTAGCTGTAGCGCCGTATTGGTACCGTGGCTGCCCGCGCTGCTGATAGCCTCAAAACCCGCGCTACTACTTGGGTTTTCCCTAGTAGTGTACCGATATATAAGGTCTTGGCAAAATCTAGCACCATTGATAGGCTATCCATGGACAAGCTCTTCATTGAGCATAGAACATAATATTAGTAGCAAAAGTGTACTCCAAGATGATACTTAACTTATGCACACAAATGAAAAATGGAGATTTCAAAAGTGTACATGGATAATATATAGTACCTGATTAAGTGTGGAGCCAAGTACCACCTTGAACCATTTAAACAGATCAGTAATTGCACACAATATCTCTAGTTTAGATGTAGAGACCACAGTTATTTGTGAAGGTGCATAATAAGAATCAAGGATCAACCTTAGAAGTGAAGGGGCATCTTTGATGATGAGCTCCTATCCTTCAATACGAATTCCAATGCTTACATGGTGAGGCGAATTTATTTTGAGACGAAGGATACAGATTTCTATTCGAAAAACAAGCAGCAAGCGCTCCACGGCAGGGTAACCGGAGTGGATGATTATGTGCAGGAGGCATCCAACGGATCAACCACCACAAGCGCAAGTTTTTTAGCAATGGGAGTTGAAGCATTTGTACGATGTTGTCTTCTAGATGGCACCAGGCAAAGGTGGTGGTGTGGAGAGAGGAGGAAGACCACGAGATGGACATTGGTCGTGAGGGCACAGATACATAGATTCGTGGTATGTTACATTCGTAGTAATGGTAGAACTTAAGTTGCTGGAGTTTTTCGAATTGATGGGATGTCAGCCAGGCATCCACCATGTAGGCTATGTCCAGCAGGTAGCATGCCAGGATGCAGAGGCGCTGAACAGAGCACTAGTGGGAGGAGATAATGGATTCGGGGAGTTCAGAATCATGACCGACAGATAGCTGATGGTAGTCGAGATTAAGAGGCGCGGCGCACCATAGAGTGTGCCATGGTGATGCGAGGACTTGTGTGCAGCAGCCATCCTTGGTGGGGAGAAGCGAGATGATCTCCCCAAGGATGGAATTCAGGGAATCGTTGATACAGTCCGCCCGAGATTCCACGGGTTCCTCAGATGTAGGGGGGTCATGGCCGCTTCTGCCCGCACTGCCGGGTGCAGGAACGACAACCGGTGGCGTCACTGGCAGATGTAGGGGGGTCATGACCGACAATCTATGTACATACCAATCTGGGGGAAAATGCCATAAACATACATGTAGGACATTCAAAATCAATTCCCAAAATCTGGAAGAAAAATGGCACAAGCATATATGTAGGACATTCAAAATCAATGCTCAAGATCTGGCTAGGAATTATTAGCACGAACGCTAACCCTAGTCGGGCTATTAACAAATATCATTTGTCCAGAACAAACAATTAATCATTAACCCTAGACGGGTACCATTCAAACAATCAATACACTACAGGATCTAATGAATCTTACTCTGATTTCATGGACTGAGAGAACATAACCATAGGATTTCTGCTCAAGGGGGCATCAGTAACCAGAGAAAACACATAATATGCTTGCCACATAAATGGGTTAGATGACTAAACGGTTGTCCATCGGAGTCGGAATCGTTTCCGGAGTTGCTGTGGACCACCAGCTCTGGCTGGGGAGGCACGATGACAGCGGCGAAGTCAATGTGCGCTGCTGCCCATGCGAGACCTCATCGGCAGCGATGACAACCTATGTGCAAAATTGCACGTGTTGCGCGGGGCTTCACCAGTCGCGGCGTCGCCACTCCCTTTGATGGTGCGCTTCGGTGGCATACTCATACACTCCTGACGTTGGTGACCACTATGTACGGGAGTGTGGCCGCCTATTATGACCAGCGGCTTGGGTGCGCCATTAATATGGAGCAGCGGGAGCGAGGTGGGTGGCGGTCAAAGGGTTGGCTCACCTCCCAATGAGCCTGCGCAGCGGACTGCTCGCATGCCTACCGTCATTTCACATAGCTACTCGCATGCCTCCCGGTAACACTGGGCGGCAAACACGCCTCCCGTCAATTCACACTCCTGGACGCACGCCTCCCGGTCTTCCTGCATGGCGGACTGGTCGCATGCTTCCCATCAACTCACGCCTGCTCACACAGCACACATGACGCGTGGCGGCACATATATTGTTTTTCATGTTTTTATGATTAATTCTGACGCTTTATTGCTTTACCGAAGCATGGCACGTACATTTTTGCTCTAATGCCCACGGTTTGAATAAATAATCCGTTTGTGATATTGGTTGCCAATTATTAATAATCTCCCGTTTGTAAGAAGATTATATCGAAAAAAAAATTCAAATTTGGCAAAAAAACAATATCAAAGTCTATTGGTGTCCATATGACACCACGATAAGTTTCTTGAATTTCAACGAAGTTTTGGATTTACTAGATTTTTAAAATATAGTTACTCAATATTTTAAAATTTCTTGCATGGGGAAACATCCACCCAGGGACACACATATGAGTTTGTAATCCATTTTGGTGCTCATGTAGCTCAAATTTGATTTTTTCACATTAAATCCCTAGGAAATCAATCAATGTATAAAACTGGTCGAATGATCTCTGATTTTTTTCCCAATTTTAGCACGACACTCCTTTGGTCACATGTTCACTTCAGAAAAAGTTTGACATGCCTCGAAGTGGCAATGGTGGTGCGGTGTGTGTGTGTGGGTGGCGGGTCCGGCAGTACACTACGAGTCATGAGCCTCCGTGTGGGATTGACCGTTTTATGAGGCAGGTACCACATCAAAGTCATGAATTGGTTATTTAAAACATTACATAGCCCTTACATACATACATGTTAGGGCCACATGCATGCATTGTGTTCCTCGGACACTCCCTCATGCGGTTACCGGCGATGTGCCCAGTCGTTAGTCCGCGAAGGTTATTAGTTTTCACCAATAGCGAGAGGCATTTGACCAAAGTTGGATTCATCTTGGCCTTCGTTACGGTGTGGATCATGGTGAGATTCCATATCAAAGTTCAGGCACATGCATACATGTGAGTCCCTCCCACCAACTCGAAGTGAGAGGGACTACGCATCATGAAATTCTGTGTAGTGTGTTTCCAGTTTGCGAAGCATGTGCCTCATCAAAGTTGTGCATTCGTTATTCAAACATCACACAACACCTCTTTGGGCCGCATGCACATGGTGGTTGTCTTATGATACTCACTCGCGTGTGACGCTCTCTGTGGGCCCGCGAGGTCATCGTCCATCACTGTGAACATGTTAATTTGACCAACAAGGATGATTCTTTTTTGGTTTGTGTTAAGTATGTATGGTAGGAATATATAGTACGCGTCAAGGGGGGGGGGGGGGAACATATGCTACGCGTCATGAACCTCGCTCCATGTGCGTACTTTCTGGTTTCCAAGGCAGGTGCCACATCAAAGTTGTGCATTGGGTATTCAAACACACAACACCTCTTTGGGCCACATGCAGGTGGTGGTTGCCCTATAGGACACTCACTTACATGCAGCGCTTCCATCCATGGGCCCGCGAGGTCGTCCTCCATCACTTTAACCCAATGAGAGAGGTTAATTTCACTATCAACGAGGATTCTTTTTGGTTTGTGTTATGGTAGGAGTATATAGTATGCGTCGAAGAGGGGGCAGCACATACCACACGTCATGAAACTCGCTCCATGTGGGGACTTTTCAGTTTCCAAGGCAGGTGCCACATCAAAGTTGTGCATTATGTATTCAAATATCACACAAACACCTCTTTGGGCCACATGTAGACGGCTGTTGTCCTATAGGACACTTCCCTCCATGGGCCTGCGAGGTCATCGTCCATCACTTTGCTCAACGAGAGAGGTTAGTTTGATGAACAAGGAGGATTCCTTTCGGGTTGTGTATGGTAGGAGTATATAGTACACGCCGAAGAGGGCGAATTTGACTAGCATATACTACGCGTCATGAACGTCGCTCCATGTGGGGACTTTACGGATTTTGAGATAGATGACACATCAAAGTTGTGCACTAGGTATTCAAACATCTCAACCACACACATATGTGTTTGGTCCACATGCACGCGAAGGTGGTTGTCCTCTGGCACTCACTCACATGGTTATCGCGATGCTTCCATCTGTGGGCCCGCTAGATCCATCACTTTGATCGACAACGTGAGAGGTTAATTTGAGTTAGGAGGGGATTGATTTTTGGTTTGTCTTGCAGTATAGGTTATGATGTGAGATTACATAATATACTTTGAGTGCATGTGTATGTGTGAATCTATCCCACCCCACCGGATCGAAGTGGGGGGGGGGGGTGCGAGCACACGATGCGTCATGAACCTCGCTCTGTGTGGGGACTGTGCGATTTTCAATGCATGTACCACATATATGTTGTGCATCGGGTATTCAATCATATGCATGCATCACACACCTCCATAAATATGTTTTGGACACATGCATGCAGTGGTTGTGTTTAGACACTCTCCCTTGCTTGGTTATCCATGGCAAGCCTATATAGTCATGGGCCCGCTTCGACGTCCATCATTTCGACCGACAACGAGAGATGCTACCAGGGTGATTTCTTCTTCTTTGGTTCGTGTTACCGTATAGTACATCTATAATGGTGAGATTCTATACCTAAGTTTAAGCGCATGTGTATGCATGAATCCCTCTCACCGGCTCGTAGTGGGGTGACATACGTACATATGTGCTACGCGTCATTAACCCTCACTCGGTGTGGGGACTTTCCGGTTCCAAAGCACGGTGCCGCATCAAAGTTGTGCATTGGGTATTCAAACACCACACACCAGTTTCATACATTTGTTTGGGGCACATGCACGCAGTGGTTTTGTCTTCGAGCACTCCCTCGCGTGCTTATCGGCGACAAGCTAGCCCATTTGTGGGGCCGCGTGGACGTCCATCACTTTAACCAACAACAAAAGAGGTTATATGAACAAGATGGATTCTTCTTGGTCCGTGTTACAGTACAACTTGGTGACATGCCCTCTCCCACCGATTCAAAGTGTTTGTGTGTCGAGGGGGCACTACTTCGCACTTCCTGGAACCTCCGTGGGGTTGGGGATGTTCGGTTAATTTGCGAGGCACATGTGCCACTTCAAAATTGTGAATTGGGTATTTAAATATCACACCACACCCTTTTCATACATATGGTAGGGCCACCTGTAGGTTGTTCGCATGTGGTCTCACCCATCTCATGCCCCAAGAACACATTTGTGGGCCCGCACACGGTCCACCTTTGACCGGAAGCGAAAGGGGGGTTTGACCATCCTGGACTCCTATAGGTTTTGTGTTATGGTAGGGTGAGATGCCAGACCTAGCTATTTGGGGGTATGCATTCATAGCTAGGATTCCCCTACTGCCGACACGAAGTGGGGGTAAAGGTGGCGGACTAGCAATAATGTGTGCTTCGTGCGACAGGTGCCACATCAAAGTTGTGCACTGGGTATTTGAACATCAACCCACCCTTCTCATGCATATATTTGGCCCACATGAAAGTGTGTTCGCGTTCTTACCATTTCCCATGTTTTTCTGCCAAATTTATACACAATAAATGAGTCAGATGCAGCAACCGTCTGCGATTGGGGATGCAACAGACACGGTTACCTCAGACTACCCGTGTGCCACGCCCGTGCGCCTGTCATCACTTCAGCATAGTAGATTGGGCTCCACAAGGCTTCCCTCCTGTTCTCGAAAATATCTACTCCCTTGCAATCTCAAAAATATCTACCCGCCTGGAGGGTTTTTCTGTTTGATAGCACACGATTATTATGTGTGGACCGTATGCGATGTCTGTCACCCCCGCTCTGCTTAAATCCCATGGTCCAAATTTTCAGTAGGCCTAGCATGTTACTCTCGCCAGCATCCTCGCAATCTCAAAATACTAGCTTGTTTGGAGGTTTTTTCTGTTTGATAGCACATAATTATTATGTTTTGACCGTGTGCGATGTGTGTTTGATCCAAATTTTCAGTTGCCCCGACATTTTACTCCCGTCTAGTAAAATTTCCAGTAGCTGCGGCATTTCCTCAAACACCACCTTGGCCCCCTCCACTCACACACCCCAAAACCTCCGCTCACATACACACACACACACACGCACACCACCACCACTGTCGGATTTCGGGTTCCAGCAAAACCCTTGATGTTCGAACTATGGGGTGCGCACGGAGATCTCTCTCCCCTAGCTCACGCTCTCGCCGCTATCTCAAAGCTCAGATCGCCGAACCCTAAGAACAAGGGACACAAGAGTTTATACTGGTTCAGGCCACCGATGTGGTGTAATACCCTACTCCAGTGTGGTGTGGTGGATTGCCTTGTAGGCTGAGGATGAAAAGGTACAAGGGAAGAACAACCTCCTGAGGAGAGGTGTTCTTGAGCTCGGAGAGCTTGTGTGGTTGAGGATGATCTGAATGATCCGTCCCCTTGCTAAGGTGGTGGCTAGTCCTATTTATAAAGGCCCAGGTCCTCTTCCCAAATGTTAGGCGGGAAAGGATCCCACAACGGCCAATTTGAAGGGGGACAGCTAGTACAAGCTATCCTGACAAAAGGTGGTCTTCGCCTGCTAAAGGCTCTGGTGGTGATGCCGTCGTGGGCTATGCGATGACCTTCGTCCTGCAGTCCCGCCGGTCCTGGTCTCGTTGCACCAATATGGAAACCTTTGCCTGATGCCTCGGGACTCCTCGCCTGCACCTGCTCCTTTAGCACCAAAGAGGAAACCAGTACTCTGCACCCGCTGGCGCCCGCCTGGCCTTGGTCGTCATGGCTCACGTCACGGGAACCTCACGAGGTGCCCCTCGCCTTGATCTCTCCGCTCCTCGCGAGCCAGCCTAGTGAGGCTGCCCCTGAGGAGGTCTTGTGTCGTCCGCCTCGCGAGGATTGGCCCCTCGCGAGGGTCCTGAGTGTTTGTTGGTGAAGACGGGCCGTGCCGGGCCGCAAGAGGAGTCAGGCCGTGGGCCGCAGGCAGGCAAGTCTGGGGACCCCCATTCTGAGAACGCCGACAGTAGCCCCCAGGCTCAAGGCGCGCTCGGACTTGGCTTCGAGGCGAAGCCAAGGGACAAGTGTGGAGCGTCGCTGGCCCCAACCGCCTGCGGCCTTGATTGACGCGTGGCAACTGATGGGATGTGGGCGTCTCCGCTTCCCCATGCAGAAAAACCATCATTACCTGCGTTCGTGGGGGTCACCGGTTGGCCTTCTCCTGCTATAAATGGGGAGGGGCGGATCCCCCGTCGCTCATCTCTTCCCGTTCCGCTTGCTTCTTCCTCCTTGCTTCGCTGCTAGCGGCGTCACCCATGGCGCAAATGAAGAGGTTCTCGGCCGCAGAGAAAGGGAAGGCCCGCTAGGAGGGGCCCGGCTCGCCACCACCTAAGAGGGAACGCGGTCCTGCACGCAAGCACGTCGCGACCCTCGCCGTGGCCCCTCGCGGCCGCGACGGCGCCTCTTCACGCGGCCGGAGCCGCCCAGGTCGCGGCAGCCCCGTCGATGAAGGGAGGCGCGCCATGGTCGCGCAGCCTCCCCGGCCACGCTTCCACTAGGCGGAGGTGCTGCCGGAGTTCGTCGTGTGGTCGGAGAATCCGGCCAGCACCTGGCTTCAGCTCCTGCGCTCCTTCGCCGGTGAACTGCCGGCCATGGGTACAGGCGGACTCGGGCTGCAGGTGGATGGCTGCTGTAGCAAGGCTTCATGGGTTGTGGCGGAGGTCTCCGTCGAGGGCAACGTCGCCCTGGCCCGCGGTTGGCAGACGTTCGCCCGCACGCGCGGCCTGGGTAGGCGGTGCACCCTCCACTTCAAGTATGACGGCGACGCGACCCTCTACGTGAGGGTATTCGGGGAAGATGGTCGCCGCGTTGGATGCTGCCTTGAGGACAATGACGGCATCAAGGTGCTCATCCTTGGCGACAACCGTAATGAGGGGGAAGATGAACTCGCCCTCAGCGCCAGCCGCGGTTCGTCCAGCTACGACAGCTCCTCCTCCGGCGACAGCTCCAGCAGCGGCGGCTACGATCAGCCGCCACGCCGCCGTGCCCGCTTCGAGGGTGGTGGCGGGTCGTCTCATCGCCGCGCCCCAGTGAAGCGCGAGGAGGGGTCTGACTGAGTCCAGGGGGGCACCGAGGGCCTATCCTCGCGAGCCGCTGCGGGTGCATGTGCCGCTTTTATCTTGTTCTTTCCTTTCTTCCTGTATTTCAAAAAGAAACAAGTATGGGGCCCTGCAAGGGCGTGTAACGAACTGTGATTTCCGAGTCGCTATGTTATGATTATTGTTCCAGTGTCGTGTTGTGGCATTCGTGCTTCATGTAGGTGCAGGGGGATAACTTAGCTTGGTGCGCCCGGGGTAGTTTCACGTCTCGTGGTGCGGCTTCTGGGACCTGCTGACACCTTCTAGCCACTGGCTCAGGAGTTGTTGACCTCGGGAGTCATCATAAGGCTGCAAAATTTGTTAGTTCATCCATTGGGTCCTTATCCTTCTCTGTGCGAGGCCTCAGCCATGGGCTAGTCATGGCCTGGCGCACCACGTCACGGTACTCGTGGGGCATGGACTTAGGAGGGAGCGCCAAGCACGAGCTCAATCGAGGACGCCTTGCGAAGATTAGGAGAGCCAGAGCTCTCGAGTGACAAAGCTTCAGTGAGGTGTGTTCGCGGTTGGGCTAGCCCAGTGTGCGCACACACCTGCCGAGCCCCCGCGCGAGGCGCGCGAGGGAGAGCGTCGGGCAACTGCCGCCCTCCCAGGCGTAAAACAAGGAACGAGCAAAAGGGCACCAAAAGGAAAGGAAAACCCAGCCGAGCAATCGACAGAGAACACCAGAACTCCAAATTCCATAAAAGGGGCAAACCAACTACAAAAAGCAAACGAACAGTCGCGTCCGGCACCTAGTCTAGTCTTCTCACCAACGCAGAGCTAAGTGTTGCCACTAGGACTTGGGAGGGAGCCCCCGAGGCCAAGGGCAGCACTCCTGAGACTCCGGGGCATGTACAAACCCACTCATTATTACGTGAGAGTGTCACGAGCGGAGACCTTCACAGGCACTAGGCCTTGCTTCACAAGCGCTGGGCCTTGTCTCATGGGTAGAACTTCCGGAGGTGCTGGATGTTCCAGGTGTTCTGGATGGGGACCCCGTCCTGCGTCTCCAGGTGCACGGTGCCAGGCCTGGAGACATGGGCGACCCTGAACGGGCCCTCCCACATGGGCGAGAGCTTATGCAGCCCTTCCTTGGAGAGCACCCGCCTTAGGACGAGGTCGCCCACCTCGAGCATCATGGAGCGGACGCTGTGGCAGCGATACTGTCGCAACGCCTGCTGGTATCTTGCCGCTCGGAGCATGGCTTCACGGTGGTGTTCCTCCCCCAGTACAAGGTCCATCCCCCGCATGGCGTCCTGTTGCGTCTCATCAAACGCCAGGACCCGCGCTGAGCGATGCTTGACCTCATGAGGGAGAACCGCTTATGCTCCATAGACGAGGAAGAACGGGGTCTCGCCTGTTGGCTTGGTGGCGGTGGTGCGGATGGACCATAGCACAGACTGGAGCTCATCGAGCCAGCCCCTTCCGCAGGCCTCGAGCTTCCTCTTGAAAGTCCTGGTCTTGAGGCCTCTCAGGACTTCCTGCTAGTGCGTTCGGCTTGGCCATTGCTCTTGGGGTGTGCCACCGAAGCGTAGCAGATTGGCGTTCCAAGGTTAGCACAATAAGTCTTGAAGAGGTTGCTAGTGAACTGCGAGCCGTGGTCGGTGATGATGCGGTTGGGGACCCCGAACCGGCTCATGAGACCCTTGATGAACTTGACCGCCGATCCGGCCGGGATGGTGATTACACCTTCCACCTCCACCCATTTGGTGAACTTGTCAATGGTGACGTAGAGGTAGCGGTAGCCCCCAGGCGCTCGAGGGAACGGGCCTAGGATATCCAGCCCCTAGACCACGAATGGCCACGAGAGCTGGATGGTCTGGAGGCCCTGAGTTGGCTGATGGATCTGCTTGGTGTGGAATTGGCAGGCCTCGCAGGACCTCACTAGCTCGGTCGTGTCGTTGAGTTCCGTGGGCCAGTAGAACCCTCTACGGAATGCCTTACCGACCAGGGTGCGCGACGACGAGTGATGCTCGCAGTCCCCAGCGTGTATGTCATCTAGCAGCTCGCTCCCTTGCTTCCTGGAGATGCACCGCAAATAAACATCATTTAGTCGTTTCGTGTAAAGCTCACCTCCTGAATGCAATATGCCATAGCCTGCCGGGCTACACGCTCCGTGTCCTCGTCTTTCTCCGGCAACGCTCCTTGCACCAGGTATGCCTTGAACTCCTCGGTCCAGCACCTCTCCTGAGGCTCGAGAGCCAGGAGCAGGAGCACTCCCGAGGTTGGGCCGCAGGCAGGGGCTCCCGAGGTCGGTGGTTGGGGGAGTAACTCGCGAGGCGGCATCGGCCCTGAAGACGGAGGTGCTGCCGAAGGCTTGAAGAGCCGTTCCTCGAAGACGCTAGGCTCTTGAGGCTGGCGCTTAGATGCCCTTTTGGCGATGTCGTCGGCCTCCTTGTTGGTGCCACGGGGCATGTGCTACAGCTCCAAGCCCAGGAACTGCTTTTCTGTTTTGCGTACCTCCGTGAGGTATGCCTCTATGTGCTCGTCCCTCGGCTCATATACCTTGTTGGAGAAGTTAACGAGGAGCTGCGAGTCGCCCCTGATAGTGAGGCATTTCAGCCCCAGGGCCACTGCAGCCTTAAGGCCGGCGATGAGGCCTTCGTATTCCGCGATGTTGTTGGAGACCTTCTCGCCTTGCTGGAAGCAGAGCTGCACGGCGTAGTAGAGCTTGTACTGAGTGGGCGAGATGAGCACTGCTCCAGCCCCCGCACCCTGGCGTGCGAACGCGCCATCGAAATACATGACCCAGCCATCTGGCACTTCACCTCCTGGCGAGAGGGATTGGTCCTCGCCTGCTTCAAGCTCCGGGGTGTCGGTCCATTCCGCCACGAAGTCGGCGAGCGTGGCTCCCTTGATGACCCTGGTTGTGCTGAACTCTAGCTGGAATGCTTGCAGCTCGATATTCCATTCAATGACTCATTCTACAACGTTGGGGCTCCGGAGTACCCTTTCCAACGGGTAGGCCGAGACGACCTTGATTGGGTGACCTTGGAAGTAGTGGCGCAGTTTATGTGAGGCCATCAGGAGCACGAGCAAGAGCTTCTGAGGCATGGGGTATCATGCTCTCGCGTCCCTTAGCACTGTGCTGACGAAATACACCGGGTGCTCAACATGCGCGGGAGTGTCGACGGGGTCCGAGGCCTCCAGAGGTTGGGAGACCTACTGAGGCGAGGGCTCCTCAGGATCCTGGTCACCTATCAGGGCCTCCACAGGCCTTGCAAAGCCGTCTTGCAGGGCTTGGTCATCTGCTGATGTTGTCATGGCTTTGGTGGGGCTATCTTGGCGATGTGTTGTCTTGTTCGTAGGTGCGGTGTTACGCCGCGTACCCTCGACCTGGCGCTCTTCCCGGACAGCTACCAACGCCGCGCTTGCCGACTAGGGCGTGGCGGCCAGGTAGAGTACCAGGGGCTCGTGTCGGTGCCAAAACCGGCGGATCTCGGGTAGGGGGTCTCGAACTGTGCGTCTAGGGTCGATGGTAACCGGAGACCGGGGACACGATGTTTACCCAGGTTCGGTCCCTCTCTATGGAGGTAATACCCTACTTCCTGCTTGATTGATCTTGATGAATATGAGTATTATAAGAGTTGATCTACCACGAGATCATAATGGCTAAAACCCTAGAAGTATAGCATGTATGATTGTGATTGCCTCTACGGACTAAACCCTCCGGTTTATATAGAAGCCGGAGGGGACTATGGTTGTACAAAGTCGGTTACAGAGAAAGGAATCTTCATATCTGAACGCCAAGCTTGCCATCCACGCCAAGGAGAGACCTATCCGGACACGGGAGAGAGTCTTCTATCTTGTATCTTCACGACCCATCAGTCTGGCGGATGTCCAACAGGTCGGACGCCCAAGGACCCCTTAATCCAGGACTCCCTCAGTAGCCCCTGAACCAGGCTTCAATGACGAGGTGTCCGCCGCGCAGAATGTCTTCGGCATTGCAAGGCGGGTTCCTCCTCCGATTGCTCCAAAGCATCCTTCGAATACCGAAAACATGCCCGGCTCTGCAAAACAAGTACCACACAACCGTAGAGAGTATAATATTTCACGAGGCCAATCTGCTGACAACTTTTGTAGCGTGACATCACGTTCTTGCCCGGTCATTATTTCGAATCATTTCTTAGCCTCCCACTCCATATTTCGAGATGCCATTTTATTGGCACGTCTTGTCAAAGTAGCGATCGTGTCCCCTTATTATGGGATTCTCATCAATACGGGCGTGGGTAATCTAACCGTGCCGTCTATACTGCCCTTGGGGAATAGGCGAGTTTTAAGGCGAGTGGGGAGGTGCTTGATTTTCGCTGCCTTTATAAGGAGATAAGGATTCACCCCCTTCACCCACGCCTTCTCCCTCTGCCCACCCATTCTCGAGCTCCAGCGCCAAAGTTCTCGTCCTTTCCTTCTCAAGAAAGCACACCAGTCATGTCCGGATCTGGAGCGCAGGGAAAGTGTATGGTTTCCTCCGTCAAGGAGAACGACATCACCAAGCTCTGGGAGGATGGGTATTTGGCCAAGGAGGTCGCCCACCGGCTTCCGGCCAGGGGACAGATCGTCCCCACCACGGAGCTCCATGAGAGGGTAGTGTTCATCCCCCACTTCGTCCGCTGGTTGGGATTCCCTCTCCACCCATTCGTCCGCGGGCTCATGTTCTACTACGGGGTTGATTTCCATAATCTGGCCCCCAACTCTCGCCATTCATTGTCGTGTGCGAGGCCTTCCTCTGCATCCCCCCACTTCTGATTGTGGCTAAAGTTCTTCAATGTGAAGCTGAAGGTGGTGGGTGGCCAACACGCGGAGTGCGGAGGCGCCATGGTGAGCAAGATGCCCAACGTCACATGGCCCAAATGTAACTTCGTGGAGACCGTCAAAGGGTGGCAACAGCAGTGGTTTTACGTCACAGAGCCTCGTGACGCCACCTGGGCCGCGGCTCCCGAATTCCAGTCTGGAGCCCCGATGCGACTCACCTCCTAACTAGAGGAGGGCCTGGACTGGCCTTCGGCGGACGAGCTGACAACACTTCAAATGCGCATTCGGAGCATGGTTGACAAGAACATCAAGCTCGTCAATGTGATCCAGGTGATGCTAGTTCGCCGGATCCTTCCATGCTAAAGCCGGACTTGCCATTTGTGGGAGTTCGATCCGGCCAAGCACTAGACCTTGCAACAGTTCTTCGGAACTACGCACGAAGACATCTGGAAGGTGCTCTTTAAGGCCAATGAGATGTGGCCGAAGACGACCGAGGACCGTGGGCACGACCTAGCCCATCCCGCTAGTCCGGTAAGTCTTTTGTGTTTCAAGGTGTATCCTTTACTTGCTTACTTAAGGAAGATGTCTAAGCTTCCACATTGGTTCTCTCAGGGATGGAATAAGAAGGCGGAGCAGATTCAGTGCCCGGCTCCGCTGCCCGAGGAGCCAGCCATCCCGCTTTTGACGAAGATGCTGGTTCCGGCGCCCTACCAGGCGCCAGAGAAGAAGGACAAGAAAAAGGCCAAAGAGACCAGGAGTGGCCTCCGCCGTAAGGGCACTTCGGACGCGACGTCCGAAGATGCCGAAACTCGCTCCTCCACCGCCGAGGATGACGAAGAGGAGGAGGAGAGCAACTCTCCCCCCGAGGGGGGAGGAAGAAAAAGGGCGGCCTCCACGCATCTGGAGGCAGAGGCGCCCAAGAAGGGGAGGGTCTCCCTCACGGATACCTCCGCGTGGGACATCGATAACAGCTCAGAGTGGTGCCCAAGGGATAAGCCCCTGGCCAAATCATGAGTACTCAAAGACTTACTCATATATCCAGCCTCTTTACTTCATGGTTTTAACATGTTGAATCATACACTCGCAGTCCGGCTCGTTCCGCCCTCGAGCGATCCTCATCTTCAGGCAATTCGCTGGATCTGAAGGTGATGGACAGCGGGTCTCTTCCATCGGCCTCTTCTCACAAGGCCATGGATGACATCGAGGTGTTGTCCTGAAGGACCCCAGGCCAGGGAGAGATGCAGGAGGCCGTCAGGGTGGCGCCAGAGGGCGAAACATCGGCCTCCAGACACATGGGGGAGCAAATCCCCATGGAGACTGGCGATGGGGGCCATATCCAATGCAGCCCCTAGCCGAATACAATTCTGGAGACCTATACGGCTCCGGAATCAAGTGAGCAGCTTCCTTCGAAAGAAGGAGGTGCGCCTATTCCGCCAGTGACCTTTGTCCATCCAGAGGCACCGGATAATTTGCTGGAAGCGCTACAATGCGCCTCCATTGTTGAGGAACACCGTATCCTTATGGGTACGGTGGTTGAGAGGGTTCGGTCCGCTAAAAGCGGATTGACCGAAGCCTGCACCAGCCTTCTAACAGGCTTTGAGGTATGCGACGTAATTATGCAAAAAGAATGTCATAGTATAGTCAGTAGCCCCTGAGACTCTTTCCGGTGTTCGGAAAGAAAAACCGGACAGAGGATCAAGTAATTTTTGCAGGAGACTAACCATATGTGTCTTTGTGAATAAGCAGGCGTCGTTGCTGGCTGCGAACTCCCATTCTGCCGAAGTCTCTGGACTGAAGCAGAGTTTGGAGTGGACCGAGGAAGAGCTCAGCCGCGTGAAAAAAAAGCTGGAGGACACTCAAGGTATGCAATGACCTTGTGTGAATTCAGAAAGGATGAATGATTTGTGTTGACCATAGTGCCGTGTTATTTTGTAGGAGCGGCGACCGAGGTGGAGACCCTTAAGAAAGCGCTGGCCGAAACCCAGCAGAGAGCAGCAAAGGAACAAACCACTCGCGAAAAACACGAGGCCAGGGTCGGTGAGGTCCAGCAGGAGCTCCTGGACGCCGTGAAGAAATGCGAGTCCTTGGAGCGCAATATTGCGGATCAAGATTCTGAACTTGCCAAGGCCCGCCAAAGCGCACACGATGCCCGGGTTGAAGCCCAGGGCGCCCTCCAGGAAATCCAGGAGGCCAGAAATATTGCGGCGGGTAAGGCCTTTATTATGCAGAGCAAGTATGTGAAGAAAAGGTTCCTCTTACTGACCCAGATTTGGAGTTCTCCAGGGGCGTTTGTGGATCTTCCGCGCAGTGTTCCTGACGCTGCAGAATTCTTCCAGGCCAAAGAGGGGAGCTCAACGGAGAAGTTGTTATGGTCACAATACCTTGCGCCAGGCCATCCGGTGCCCTTTAGCGATCAGCTGAAACAGCTGACCAAACTTCATAGGGTGGACGAACTGGCCACGAAGGATTTGATAATCCGTCGATGGCCTGCCGAAGCCATACCCAGCAGTTACTTCGGGCTCGTGAAGCGGCTGGTCAATGCCTGCCCACGGCTTGATGCTATCAAGCAATCGGTCTGCATCGAAGGTGCGCGGATGGCCTTCGCTCGCGTCAAGGTGCAGTGGGCGAAGACGGACGCCGTCAAGCTCGCGACCGAGGGACCGCCCGCGGGCAAGGAGCACCGCACGACCGAGCGGTATTTTGATGATGTCTTGAAGGGATACCGCATTGTAAAGGGCCAGTGCTCCAAATACATTATCTTTGAATGAAGTCACTCATGTTATCACTTCCTGTAGTATGAAACAAAAGCCGTTATGTAATATAATGCTTGTTGTTTGAAAATTTTACCTCCTGTGCGGCCGTTTTGTTAAGTCTAAGAGTTGGCCAGTCGTCGGCTTCAGCCCCCACGTAGGTAGTACGGGGGTGTTCGGCATGGAATCTAAACACTCTTGATCCAAGAGTTTTGGTCCTTGAAGGTGGTGTTTAGCGCAACGAACCAGGCAATCGGACCATGTGGCTTTATCACTCTCACTTAGCCAAGGGAGTTTGACAATAAAAAATGTAGGCGCAGCCCCTAGCTAGTATTTTCTCCTGACTAGGGTGCTGTAAACACCTAATCGCATGAAGGCCGATCGGTCGCATAAGGCGGAAAAAATCGCAAAATATTTTGAACCTCCGAATAGCTGACGAGCTCTCGCCACATCATGACAGTCAGTTTTTGGCTTTCTCTACTGAGGTGTTTGCTCGGATAAACCAGAAACACAATCGCAGTAGTTCTCCCTTTACTACCCTAGCCGATAGAGCGGAACGTAAGGTAGTAAGCACAGGAGCCGGCCAACCCAACTATTGACCAAAGACATGATTCAGAGCTAATGCATATAATGCTAAAATTCGGGGTGCCGAACTGTACTGAAAAAGTGTTTGTACTTTGTTGCCATAGTATGGAGCGTAATAAAAGCCCCTGGCGAATTCAAGCGTACCAAAGTGTACGGGTGCGATCGATAAGACTAGCGAAATACAGAATGAAGTAGTAAGCTAGTGCCACATAAGTTGGGCCGCAAACTGTTTCCATTATAATTTGATTAATATGTCAAAGCGTATTTGTACAAATAGTGCGATAAGCAACCTGGCTATTTAACATGCCGAGATCAAGGGGGGGAGCTTTGCGTGTGGGTCCTGAAAATAGGTAGAATGATCGTCAAGAAACACATCTAGAAATTCCCCCCACGCGTCTGTGCTACTTGCCGCATTGGTGTATCCGTCCTTCGAAAGGACCGATGAGCAGGCCACCGCAAGAGACCTGAAAAGGATAAGACGAAAAGTGAAAGTATGTGTGTCCCAGGAAGGTTGAGCCGTATTGTGGACCAGAGTCTGGTTATGCCTCCGTCTCTGCCCATGGTATTTTTAGTGTGTAGTTATGTACGCGCGGTACGTGTGCCAACACTTGGTCGGGACTGAGACAGAGGTCGAATTGCTAGTCTAACTCCTGATGAGCCGGATTGTCCTGCTGCGGAGTAGTCCGGACTCAATTGACAGTGTCCGGGAGGTTGTCCGCTGAATGAAAATTCTGCCTTAAGAGGCCGCTCTGTACTTCCGCTACCAGGGCCGCGGTGTGCTCCTCGGTGTGCAGGGAGCGCTCCGTGTTTCCATTGACTGTTATGACGCCGCGTGGTCCGGGCATCTTGAGCTTGAGATAAGCATAGTGCAGCACCACATTAAATCAAGCGAATGCGGTTCGCCCGAGCAGTGCGTGTAGCCACTGCGGAAGGGGACGATATCAAAGATCAATTCTTCACTTCGGAAGTTGTCCGGGGATCCGAAGACGACCTCCAATGTGATTGAGCCCACGCAGCGGTCCTCTATACCTGGTATAACTCCTCTAAAGGTAGTTTTTGTGAGCTTGATCCTTGATGGATCGATGCCCATTTTGCGCACTCTATCCTGATAGAGCAGGTTGAGGCTGCTGCCACCGTCCATGAGGACTCTCGTGAGGTCGAATCCATCAATTATTGGGTCGAGGACTAGTGCGGCTGAACCGCCATGACGGTCAAATGGTCCCTGCGATCGAAGGTGATCGGGCATGACGACCATGGATTCAATTTTGCGGCGACTGATCTATCGCGTAGACGTCCCTGAGCGCGCACTTGCGCTCCCTCTTGGGGATATGGGTAGCGTATATCAAGTTCACCATTTTGACCTGAGGGGGAAACTTCTTCTGTCCACCTGTGTTCAGTGGATGGGGCTCCTCGTCATCGTCCTTGCTTTGCGACCCCTTCTCCTTGTTCTCGGCATTTAACTTGCCTTCCTGTTTAAAAACCCAACAACTTCTATTGGTGTGATTGGCTGGTTTATCGGGGGTGTCGTGTATCTGGCATGGACGATCGAGTATGTGGTCCAAGCTGGATGAGCCCGAGTTGTTCCTTTTGAATGGCTTCTTCCGCTGGCCGGACTAGGAGCCACTGAATCCGGCGTTGACACTAAAAAAAATACATTTCCGTGATGATACGTGTTTGTCACAGTAGGTCGCGTTTTCTGTCATGCATGTACATCCATGACAAATTTATGACAGAATCAAGATAGTCATACCTGTGCTGTCATAGAAGTGTTCCATGACATTGCCAAAATTATCATCACGAAAGTGTCCACTTCCATGACAATAAATCGCGCTTCACAGAAGTGCTTTTGTCAAGGGTGACCGACACGTGGCATCCACCGTAACGGAACGTCGTTAAGCTATCGGGTCAGATTTTGGATCCAATAACCCGTTAACAGCCACGACCAATGCCGATTTTCCACGCGTAAAATTCTCATTGGCTGACGGATCCACGCGTCAGCTCCACGTTGGCACATGTGTCACTCATCCGACGGGCGAGATGGGCCTATGATATGTTGACACATGGACCGGCCCAAAAGTGGCCCACAAAGTTTAAATGGGCCGGCCCAACCGAAGGCCCATAAGATTTAGCAGACCATAATGGGCTGGCCCAGCTAAAGGCCCACAAAATTTAGCGGACCATAATGGGCCAGCCCAGCTAAAGGCCCACACGATTTTGCAGACCATAATGGGCCGGCCCAGCTAAAGGCCCACAAGATTTTGCGGACCACAATGGGCCGGCCCAGCTAAAGGCCCACAAGATTCTGCAGACCATAATGGGCCGGCCCAGCTAAAGGCCCAACATTCTCTGTCAAATCGGCCCGTCAACGGCCTGTCCTAAACTTGTCATCAATGCGCCCATGGTCACTTCGGCCCGTTAACGATCCGCTAAGTAATTGGGCGAATTATGGCCCGTGTATTTCCGCCCGTTAAAGGTTCGACTTCATTTGGGCCCATTTACAGGCCATCAAAACTTTTGGCCCATAAACGACCGTGAAGGAGTTGGGTCATATTCGGCCATGTCTGACATCCGGCCTGTTAGAGGCCCACTATAGCTTTGGGCCACTTTTGGCCTGTTGTCATTTTCGGCCTGTTAACACCGGACGTAAACCATGGGCCATATGTGGCCCAACGTCATATCAGGCCCATTAACGGCCCATACAAAAATGACAATAATCTAGCCCGACCGAAGTTCAGGCCTGTTAAAGGCCCGTGTATTAGGTCGGCGCATTTACGGCCCGTCCGAATTTTGGCCTGCCAAAGATCCGCATCGTAAATGGGCCACCATTTCGGCCTGCTAAGTCCAGTGGGTTATTTGGCACAATCAGGGCCCAATCTCACTTTCAGTCTATTAAAGGCCCATGTTTTTTATGGGCTCGAGATATTTGCACCTGTAAACGGCCTATTTTCACTGAGGGCCCAAATTATGTTTATGCCTATTAAAGTCCCACTATGGGCACATGCCTACCAGAAAAATATGAAAGCTTATGCTGATTTAGGCCCAGATATTTTTTGTGGGCTACATGCCAATTTCGCCCAGAATCGCTTTTTAGCCCAATTGGAATGGGCCCGGCGAATGTTGGCATGTTGGGATCCTCTGAAGCTTTCGGCGAATACATTACTAAGATAAACCTACACTATACAAAAAATAGCGTCAGAATTACTGCAGCCCGAGGCAAGATCATAAATGTTGTATCACAACAAAATAAATTCCGACCATACAACAAAAGGCATGTTGGCATAAAGTTTACAGTCCTTCCAGATAAAAGCACCATCAGATGTATAGAAGCACAGATCATTTGACCTGAGTGCTAATGTTCCAGTCAGAGAATCGATGGAGCAACGATCTCCACCTTTTTTCGCCATTGCTCTTGAACAACGGTTTAATGTCTCGATACTCTGGTTTCAAAACCATTCATATCTTGACGACATTTCTCAACCACTATTCTTGTTTCCGAAACAACGTCCATTAGGGATTGGACTTGTGTCCGAGCACGAATATATCACTGTCTAGCAGGAAGATTTTGTTCAAGATGGCGATTTGGACGAGGTTACCTTGACAACCAACCCAGAATTACGCAGGAAGGTGCTTTTTGCATTGTTAGTGGAGAGATACTGACGCACTGCAGCAAGAGGTGACATTGTGCCTATAGTAGCCTCGTCACCTTCAAGTGGTTGTGGCTATTCAATCATTTGTTCCATAGCTTCCTGAAAGTTTGAACGTGTAGATTAGTGTACCAGATAATTTACTAATGAGATAAAAATAAACAAAGTAGGTTAAATGTTTATACATAACTTATTTTGGTGAACTACTATAATACATTAGCATGTATTGTAGTGCCAACTACATAATAAAATCACTTTCAGAACATATGTCCATGTAGCATGCCCTCTTGTATTGTCTATTTACTCACATTCGTTGACATCTAATGATAAAGAGACATGGTTTAAAGTAGGATGAACATAGTATGACATCATTCATATCATGGGCAAACAAATATAAAACAAACAGGCTATTTGATCATTGTGTGCGCACGTGAACATAACAACTAGATTACAGATCAAGACCAAAAGAATATCCTTCATCTCTTTTAAACCATCTAAGGTGAAATGATACGTTAAGACAACTGTGAATAAAAGTGAACAGAGTAACTGACATTGGCTGCAAACCAAGTAGTTAAATGAACACATCACAGTACCAATCAGTTCAAGGAAGGAGGAGTAAGGACTTACAGCGGCGGCTTGAACTGGTGTGCTCATGCCTTTCATCTTGCTGGTGTGGCAATCCTTGAAGATTTGCACTGCATTCGGTTCAGGTTCTTTTTGGTCCGCACGGGCTTTCCTTTGTATTTGGAACAAGTCAATATAGATGCGATAATAGTGCACAAAAAAAGAAAGAAGTAGCAGCTATTTACAAGAGCCTCGCAGTGTGCAATATAGCTACGATATCATGTTGTCTGTTGGAATTTCACTTTGGAACGGTTGGTTTTGTTCTTCAAACAGTTAGCCTAGAAGAAGATACACTTGTAAGGCACATATATAAATACAAGTTCAATATGTGGTCTAATCAAATACATATAGCCTACCTGATACTTTGGATCGGACCGATTGTTTAACGAGAGCTGTCCAGTCTTCATCTCAGTAATATATTCCACTAGAGATGTTTGGGCGATTTCATTGTTAGCCTTGCCTTCAAAGTGAGATTTTCTAAGGTGGTACCAATAATCGTCAGCAGAAAGCGTATCGAAAACATGAGTGCATGCTTGTTTAGTTGCATCATCTTTAGGATCCAACTTGAACCTCATACATTGAAAAAAGAATGTGAGTCTTATTAGGAGGAAGCTAGAAAGTAAGGGACAGAGCAAGACAATATTACTAATTGCGATGAATAACATTACTTACGGATAAATGGCCAAGGAAGGTGTTAAACTGGGTATTGTCTTTCTCATTCATGTACTAGATCCACGTTGGGAGGATACGTGCATGACACCTAACAAAGAACGGCTGCCTCGATACTAACTTGGCTGACTCAGAGCATCACGTGGCCTTTTTAAACCTGCCTCAAAATGGATCTCCATTCTTCCTCCTTTAGATTTTGCTAATCTGTCAAGCATTATCCCTGATGTCTGTTTCCGCTTGCGCCGTGGTACTAGTTCAACAACGAATATGGAAAGTGTTAGTGTACATCAAACTGTGAGAGTACATATAAAGGAGCATGCAACTGCAACTTGACTCGGTCAGGTACCGTCTTGGTGTTGAAGCTCATGAGGTTCATCTTATCTTGCCAAGTCCTGTTGTGTCAGCAGTGCTTCGGAAGTAGTGTTAGGTGTGAAGGCAACTTGGGAACCGGCGATTCGGAGCAAACGAACGAGTAATCGGTTGAGATCTTTGAGTACGGTTGAAGCGGATGCTGCAGCTGGTGGAGCAGGTGATACTGCGTTTGTAGATTTAGCCGGTGGACTTGGACCTTCTACTGCACTATAAGTACCAGCAGAATCTCGGTGGCAGAACCTTTTCCGTTTCACCCGACGAGTAACAACACTCCCTACTATACTATTTTCCTTGCTCTTTTTTAACTTTTCCATGTCAAGCTGTACCCACAACACAAAAGAATAAAATAACTCTTCAGAACTCATTGATGCATGATACAGACAGGCAATACTTTGATGTAAGACAACCGTATGAGGATGGAATATGTAAGAAAAACAGGACGGCATGACATATTCACAGCTACGATGTGCAAACTAAGCAGAGGGATTTTCAAGAAAATGGAAGTAATGCAAGCTAGACACCATATGAAAGATGCAACTAATATTACTCTGCCAAGTTAAAAGTGTCTTGTCATAAGTGGCGATTCGAAAAATTAGAAACAGTACAACGTAGAAATCAATGCAAGATGCAACCACTATCAAATTGCCATATTAAAAGCATCCAATCATGAGTGACTGATGCGGGATACACAACAGCAGTACTTTGATGTAAGAACATGGTATGATAGATAGATGTAGTGTATTCTAGACACAGAAATCCATGTCATATGCACATGTATAACGTATATACTCAGCAGGTGCAATTTAATCAAAATAGAAGAAATACAGGCTAGACAACATATGCAACATGAAACCAATTATCACACTGTCAACTTAGAGCAAGCACCTGCGATGGTGGAGTACGGGAGATGAACTCATCATGTAGACTTGGGACTTCAACTTCATTAGCAGTAGCAGTGGCAAATCTCGAGAGTCTCTGTTTGCGTTATGATATTGCCTTATGAAGTCAAAACCACAAGAAGATGAATAAAATTAGCTCTGCATAACTGGTTGATGCATGATACAGACGAACACTACTTTGATGTAAGGCAAGCGCAGGATAGGAGGATAGAATATATACAAAAAAAGACAACATTTCATATTCACACGTACGATAGGAGGATGGAATATGTACGAAAATATAGTAAGCGGAAGGCATTTCAACAAAATTAGAAGAAATGAAAGCTAGGCACCATATGAACATGCAACCAATATCACTATATCAGGTAAAAAGTGTCTCATCGTAAGTGTCATTTCAAGAAATTTGAAGCAGTACAAGCTAGAAGACAATGCAAGATGCAACCTACATCACAATCCCAAGTTAAATGTGTCTTATGGGTAAGTGATCGTTGCAGGTATAAGTTGTAAGCTACGCAAATGCAATTCAACATAATCAGAAGCAATACAAACTAGACATCATACGGAAAACGCAACCACGTATAACAGTTCCAAGTAAGAGCAAGCACCTGTGATGGTGGAGTAGGGGAGATGTTCTCATCATGTACACGTATGTTCTAGAAACAGGAACACGTGTCATATTCACAGGCATTATGTGTAAAGTAAGCAGATGCAATTCAAGTTAGAAGCAATACAAGCTAGACATCATACGCAACATGCAACCACATATAATAGTATCAAGTTAGAGCAAGCACCTGTGATGGTGGAGTAGGGGAGATGTGCTCATCATCTACACAGCTACGTTGACTGTCCAGCCTTGTGTTGTCTTGCGAATCTTGTTGGGAGGATGGCGGAGTAGAATCTGTAGAGATCCCCTGTTTGAGTTGCTCCGAAGGACCACCATCATCCACTGCCGGACTAATTTCCTTCAGCTGTAATGATTTTGCATTGTGAAGTCAAACCGATAAGAAAAAGGAATAAAATTCGCTCTTCAGAACTCATTCATGCATGATCTTGTGAACACTACTCGGATGAAAGGCAAACACATGATGCGAGGATGGAATATGTATGAAAAACAGGATGGTGTGACATATTCACACCTATGACGTGGTAACTAAGCAGAAGGCATTTCAACAAATTAGAAGCACTTCAAGCTAGACACCATATGAAAGATGCAACCAATATCACTCTGCCAAGTTCAAACTGTATGGCGTTTCAACAAATTAGAAGCAGTACATGATAGAAATCATATGCAAGACACAACCAATATCACAGTGGCGACTTAAAGGTGCCTTATCATAAGTGACTGATGCGGGACATGCAAGAAAAGTAGTCTGATGTAGAAACAGGAACACATGTCATATTCACAGGCATTATGTGTAAAGTAAGCAGATGCAATTCAACAAAGTTAGAAGCAATACAAGCTAGACATCATACGCAACATGCAACCACATATAATAGTGCCAAGTTAGAGCAAGCACTGTGATGGTGGAGTAGGGGAGATGTGCTCATCATCTACACAGCTACGTTGACTGTCTATCCTTGCATTGTCTTGTGAATCTTGTTGGGAGGATGGCGGAGTAGAATCTGTAGAGAACCTCCGTTTCAGTTGCTCGGAAGGACCACTATCATCCAATGCCTTGCCAATTTCCTTCAGCTTTATTGATTTTGCATTGTGAGGTCATACCGACAAGAAAAAGGAATATCATTCGCTCTTCAGAACTCATTCATGCATGATACTGACGAACACTACACTGATGAAAGGCAAAGTCATAATACGAGGATGGAATATGTACGAAAAAATGGACGGCTTGACATATTCACACCTATGATGTGGTAACTAAGTAGAGGCACTTCAACAAATTAGAAACACTGCAAGACACCATATGGAAGGTGCAATCAATATCACTGTGCCAAGTTAAAACTGTCTCATCATAGGTGGCGTTCATCAAACTAGAAGCAATACATGCTAGAAATCATATTCAAGACGATAACCAATATCACACTGCCAACTTAAAGGTTTCCCATCATAAGTGGACTGATGCAGGATACACATGAAGAGTAGTTTCATGTAAGAACATGGTGTGATAGATGATATAGTATGTACCAAAAACAGGAAAGCGTGTCATATTCACATGTATCATGTGTAAGCTAAGCAGATGCAGTTTACACTAATTAGGATCAATACGAGCTAGACACCATATGCAACATGCAACCAGATATCACACTGCCAAGTTAGAGCAAGCACCTTGGATGGTGGAGTAGGGGAGCGGAGAATCGGTACAGATGCTCTGTTTACGTTGCTGCAGAGGACCACCATCATCGCCTTCCTTACTCTTTTCCTTCCTCTTTCTTGATTTTGCCTTGTCAATTCAAACCCACAAGAAAAAGGAATAAAATTTGCTCTTCAAAACTTATTGATGCATGATACTGACGAACACTACTTTCATGTAAGGCAGCCGCATGATAGGAGGATGGAATATGTATGAAAAATAGGACGGCGTGACATATTGACATGTATGATGTATAAAGTGTAAACTAAGCACAAGGTGCTTGAACTTGTTAGAATCGATGCAAGCTAGAAACCATATGAAAGATGAAACCAATATCACTCTGCCAAATTAAAAGGGTGCCCTAACAAATGTATTTGACCAAATTATAAGCAATACATGGCAACAGGCTAGAAATAATATGCAATTTGCAACGAATAAAGATGACTCATCGTAAGTGATTGATGCAGGATACATAAGAGAGGTAGTTTCATGTAAGAACAAGGTTAACACATAGATGTAGTGTGTACCAAAAATAGGAAGGCATGTCATATTCACAGGTATAATTTGTAAACTAAGCAGATGAAATTTACCCTAATTAGAAGCATTACAAGCTAGACACCGTATGCAACATGCAACCACATATCACACTGCGAAGTTAGAGCAAGCACCTGTGATGGTGGTGTAGGGGAAGTATGGTCTTCAGGTACAGTGCTACGTTCAATATCTTCATTTAGGCTTGCTGTTTCTTGAGAATCATGTGGAGAGGATGAATGCATTATTTATAAGAGTATTGCGTCTCATATTAACCCACGCGCGTGACTGCCTCATCATAAGCGATAGACGCAGGATACACAAGAACGATAGTTTGATGTAAGAACATGGTTTGATAGGCAGATGTAGTATGTACCAAAAACAGGAAGGCGTGTCATATTCACATGTATAATGTGTAAGCTAAGGAGATGCAATTTAACAAATTAGGAGCATTGATGAGGGATACACAAGAAAAGTAGTTTGATGTAAGAACATGGTTAATAGAAAGACGTAGTATGTACCAAAAACAGGAAGGCATGTCATATTCACAGGTATAATGTGTTAACTAAGCAGATGCAATTTACCCTAATTAGAAGCATTACAAGGTAGACACCATATGCAACATGCAACCACATATCACACTGCCAAGTAAGAGCAAGCACATGCGATAATGGTGTGGGGGAATTGCGGTGATCAACTAGAGAGCTACGTTGACTATCTTCATTTAGCCTTGCTGTTTCTTGAGAATCATGTGGGGAGGATGACACTGCACTCTTTAAATGAGTAGTGCGTCTCATAGTAACCCACTTGGGTGACTGTCTCATCATAAGTGATTGACGAGGGATACAAAAGAGCATTAGTTTGATGTACGAACATGGTTAATAGACATATGTAGTATGTAACAAAAACAGGAAGGCATGTCATTATCAAAGGTATAATGTGTAAAGTAAGCATATGCAATTTAACCAAATTGGAAGCAATACAAGCTAGACACCATATGCAACATGCAACCACATTTGACAAATGAAGTTAAAGAAAGCACACTGGGATGGTTGTGTGTGGCAATTGAGATCATCAACTGCAGAGCTACGCCATCGTCTCCAATCACGACATCGCACCCATTATAGCGCTGAAACGCTTAGTGCTTATCTTCGAATTACACTGGAGCGACTTCTTTCTTTTCTTTTCTGCATTCATCAACACTATGTTAGAGTCTGAAATACCCATGCATAAAAAAACAATAGTGTGAGTACGGGTGAAGTGTGTACACAATTAGTACAGTGTAAAGGTAGCAGATAGCAGGTCGGTGAGAAATAAATGATGGGAGACATATGATAGCTGTACAACATGCATGGCACACTAAATTAGTACAGGATTCTATGAAAATAACAGTCGACTGAAAGCAAATAGGTTAGTCCATTTTTTCTACACCGTCCGGTGTACAAAGAATGGGAAGATCGCCTTCATCTACCTCCAGCCAGTCAGTGTTGACGATCTTCCTCGAAATGCCAGCGACCATCGGCCCAGTATTCCTCCCCTGCCTGCGCCCTCCCCTCGACCTCACCGCACTGTCGTGCTTGGCACTGCCCCTCCCGGCCATCCATTCAAGCCCCGCCGACCTCCAGATCGGGCGCAAGCAGCTCCTGCCCCACACCCCTATGATAGACACCGATGCGCCGCTTCCCCGGGGAACAGGCGGACTAGGTGCTCCGCGCGCCTAAGCGGGTGCTGCTTCTTTTAATTATAGTTCGATTGACCCTGAATTGAAATCCAGGCGGGCTACTGACCTCTAGCAAATGTGAAATAGTAAAAGGGAGGAGACCTTGTGCATTTAGTATCACGAAGAAGATGCAGTAAGAAGCGCTCAACTAGTTTCTTTCGTGGGATGAATACTGTGTGGCGGAGACGTAAGATTTGCATCGAATAAGGGAAGAGGAGTACCTCTTCTTTGGCAAGTGTTGTGTCCTCCTTCTGTTTTTCCGACGATCTTCTTGTTGTTCGCCGGAAACCAGAAGTTGTGGAGGACGGTGCAGCCTCGGACGAACCCATGGCCAAGTTGTTGAGTGTGGTGCGGTGGCTGTTTGTCAGCGGCGGGGAAGCAGATCCGAGGCGGCGAACGACGGCTTAGCGGTAACAGCTCCGGTGCGGTGGACGGTTGCGACATTGGAGCCACAACAGTGAGGCGCAGGACGGCGTGGTCGGAGTGGTTACTGCAGCGCCGCGTCGGCGTCGGTGTCGTGGAGGCAGCTACGCCTCGGCTTCAGCTGCTAAGTCCTTGAGGGTGTTGCGGTTGCGGTTGAGTTGGACGACGACGTCGGGGTACCGGCTCCGGCGTGATGGAGGAGGGCGGCGGTGGATTGGCCGTTATGGGGTGGAGGACGGAGGAGGCTGCGGTTTCGCGGCTGGTGGAGAGGGTGTTTTCGCACCCATGCAGTATGAATGGGGAAACGGAGGGAGGCGGGGAACTAAGCGGGAACAATGTTTCGGTTTGAGACGCGCTTGTTTGAAATTTGGGGAAAGTTACAAACTTTGCCCCCATCTAAAATTTCGGACATATTGCGGGTTGGGGGTAGGACACTCATGTGAGGTGTCCCAAATGTGGGCGGGATAGATTTCGGCTGAGTGCATGGGTAGGCGCCCACGACGTACGAATGTTTCTTAGAGGCGGTTGAGACTGGCGTCTTGGTGAAGTTACAAACCTACCCCAGTTTAGACCTTTGGACATCGGGCCGATAGGCTACACGGGCCAGAGTCAGGACAGTAATTTCCTACAACCAAAACATTAGTCTCGCGCGGTTTCGGGTGACCAGAGGCCTATTTGGCGCTTCGTTCAATATTTGGGAGCAGAAGCATTAACGTTTTCGGTTCTCTTGAATTGAACTTTCAGGATTTGTCAAACTTCACAAATCTTTACTCTTGAAAATCCTAAAGCTACGATTATTTTGGAATGGAGGTGGTACATTTGAATATACATTGTACACGAGTATATATTAAAAAATATGCAACTTACCTTAGTTCATGCATGGTTCCAGATATAATCTCCTTGGCTGCAAAAAAAAGTTAGATATGCGTATGAATATATATATATATGTAGCACGTTCAAACTCACAACAAGGATTGATGCCCCATTTTACATCTGATTTACAAATGCCATTATCTCGGGTTCAAATAGATGAATGCACTTCCTATGAATTCGAATCTTCGAAACCCCCTTTATGTTGAATTCGACATGTATTCTATTTTGTAGCTAGCAATTTGGAATGTATCCATGCAAGTGACAAATGTATAAAGTGCTTCACACTAACAACATGGAGTGCACTAACTAATGTTTATATATGAATTGCAAAAGCATCCATTGCTTGTATTTCAAACCGCTCTCACTCTATGGATCGATAATATGAAATAAACACATGCACATGCTTGAATTCAATAGAGTATGGGTGTCTGATAGACCGATTTTCGTCCATACGCAATTTGCAAAATTCATGATCTCATCCAAAAATAATAATGTCATTTATATTTTAATTTAATGCGTAGAACCGCCTTTTACATGTAGATGCACTATGCCTCGCCCCGTTCTCACAAACGCGTTATATCTCTCTATCTAACGCATAAGTGCACACACTTTATATGCATCGGCATTTATCTTACACACATGCTCACAATCTCTCTCAGGGTGTCGGGGTGTCTCAGGCACATGCTCTCTCTGTTTCTCTTTCTGACTACTATGTACCACTCTTTTCACTAATCTCAGTTGGAAAACACTATTTCTCTCACATGCATATATACACATGCAGGGTCTCTACTAGCCCTCTATACGAACATATATGTGCCTTTGCACATTATCTTCAGGCCTCTCTCGCACACATTGCCCCCCCCCCCCCCCCCGACACACCTCTCTCTTAGTAGTTGGCAGATATGATTTCATTATATCATTCGGTAGGATATCCCTGGCTGTTAGGCTAGATGGTAATACAAGGAAAAGTTTTACCCTAGTTCGGATCGGACCCTTGCAGTTGAAGAAAGAGCCTACTCCTGGTACTGTATATTAGTGATAGGGATGTGTACAAAGTACACGTGAATACCAGGCATTGTGCATGTGTGTGTGTATACTATAGACGAACTAGCCCCCAAGCTTGTATAACATACCAAGGGCCTAGGGTTACAAATCATATATAGTCGGCTTATCACCAGTGGGGATAGAGTCCTCCGCGACTCTGGTAGCTTCGTGTTGTACGCCGAGTCCTCCACATGGGTCTTCATATAACACGTCTCGGTCCAACCTATATGTGGCGCAGGATGGAACTGACCCATGAGTCTTCATGTTGACCCACCACAACTAGAAATGATGTGCCCACCACACCACACACGCAATCGACCACTAAGAAAATAAGCATATTTTGTTGATACGTCTCCATATTTTGTTGATGACACTGACGGACTTTGCATTTGATGCGTGCTCCGTATTTTTTTGACGACACTTACGGTCATTGTATTTGAAGCGAAAGCACGATATGGTCACTGGACTTCAGAATAAGCTCATCACGGTCACCACATACATTTTTTCGTGCTAACCAACATGTGGTTGGATGGTTAGAGGACAGTGGTTTCTTGAGCCCACCAAGGTTAAAGTCCCGGTGCTCGCATTTATCTTGTGTTAATTTCAGTATTTTCCGGCGATGTACGTTCAGTGGGAGGAGATGTTCCACTCGACTACGAAGCACCTATGGTGACTTCGTATATCTCAAGATCATATATGCTGGCCCACTCTCTCGAAGGTGCTCATAGGGGTAGGGTTCGCGTGTGTGCGCTTATAGCGGTGAGTGCTTGCGCGTATATATGAGCCCTTGCGTCTGTACCGTGTTAAACAAATACATATAATTGATTATACGGTCACTGGCTCACCCGTACAACTCCGTATTTTGTTGATGACACAATCAATTGACCAGTCAAACGTTCCACGTGGCGCAACTAGTGTTGCACCATCGGGGCGCGTAATTGTGGGGCCCACCTGTCAGCCCGTATATGAAAGAAAGAAATGATAGTTTGAGTTTGTATTGTGTTAATAAAATAGGAGTACATTTTAGGGTGATCATACGGTCACTGGCTCACCATACAGCTCCGTAATTTGTTGATAACACGATCAATTGACCAGTCAAACGGTCCAAATTTAGCAGCGCACATTACCATAGGGCCCACCACCAACAAGCAGATATGAAGGACATAAATGGTAATAAAATAGTGGTCGGTGGGTATTCGAAGTTGTGAGACCTCTAGTTGGCAGTCACCGGCGGTTTGGGGGCGTTCATTGGGCGGTGGGGTGGGGATCCCCGGAGAAAAAGCTCATGGGGGGGCTAGAGGATGGCGGTCTTGCGGCGGACCGGCGGTGGGGAGGGCGGGCCGATCGCGGGCGGCGGGGGCTGGCGGTTCGGCCGGTGGTGGCTGGCGGCTCAGGGGGGTGGAGTTTGATGATAAACTGGAGGCCCTTGATTTCATATCCAACGGCTGGAAAATCTAATTACCAGAGATGAAAAAGTCAGTCAACTGACATGTAGCCTCACCCCGCATGTACACATGCACGCACGCAAGACACGCACGCATGTGGGCGTGCAACACTGACACGTACACACACACGCATGCTGGCGTGCAACACTGACACGTACACATGCACTCACGAACACACGCACGTACGCACCCATGCATGCAACATCAAACGCACTTTGCACGCACACAACACTCACACGCCGCATGCACAAAGACACGCACGCAATACACACGCTCAACCTATACGTGCATGCACCCTTTGTCAAGGACATGGATTGTTACGGTATTAATCAATCTTATCTGTGATAAGCGTAACATTGATGTTTGCAGCGGTCTTTATGAATCACAACGATCGAACGGGCTATCAACATAGTAGGCTTATCTACATGAAAAGATGGTGTCACACTCAATGAACAATCATCGGTTTATGAAATGCCCGCTTCGACCGCCCCTGCCCACCAAAGGTTCCTCATCAGGCGCTGCTCGCGCGGTCATCGACATGCAGGCCATGCAGCCAAAGAGCCCACACGTCAGTGGAAGAACGGTGCGGTGTTCTAGGTCAGAGTCGAGGGCGTCACTCGCGGCACGCCCGGCTGAACACGCCTCCGTGATGCATTCAAACGCCTCCATGAAACCCGCCCGTGTGGAAGCCGAGAAACCCACTCTGAAAACACGTCCGTTCATGACCGGGCCGGCGTTAAAACGCAACGCCGGCCGAGCTCCTCCCGTCTGCCGACTATTTAATCTCCTATTCAAACGAGGCCAAACGCCGGCCAAGAATCGCACACCTTCGCCGCTCCCCTATCTCCTCCACCATTTTGTCCACTCTTACAATGGCTTACGAAGATTAGTTATTCCGCATCCAAGCCGGCTGGGTAGCCCGCCGGATCTGAAGCTATGCAGCTCATCGATCCACCTCCTCCCTCGCCCGAGCGGAGCGATTGCCGCCCAAGCGGTAGCAGCGGTTCAGCAACTCGCTGCTCCAGGCCAGCTCGACGAGGAGCGGCGCACGGGCGTCGTTGCTGCCGTCCACGCCGCCGCCTCGTACCGCGCCTCCCGTTTCTGTGGCCGAGACTCTGGCGGCCGCGCCATGCAAGCAGCAACAGAAGTCGGGTGCGCGGAGAGCGATGAGTCGGTGGCCAACTCCTCCGCGTCCGCCGCCATCATCAAGGAGAAGTAGAACACGGGAGGCCGCCGCTGCTTGGGTCCCATGAAGGCCACCGCGGAGGCGACGCCGGCATACACAGCAGGTGTCTTGCCGGATCCTTTTGTTGCGAGGACCTTCATCGACACCGCATGGGCTCCATGTAAGAGGGGAATGTTAGGATGAACTCGAAATGGTGCCGCCATGGCGGCGAAAGTAGTGGCCGGTGATGAACTCGAACCGGTGCCGGCCACCATCATCTTCGGCACCAGCCAATGATATCAGTTGGGCAGTGGGGAAGCGAGCCGTCCTTTGCGCTGAAGCATATACCTCTGGGGCTCCCGACAGTCCGATGATCGTGCTGCCGGACATGAGGAACACAAATCGATCGACGGGCGACCATTTAGGCCAGGTATTATATACCTGTGATGTCCAGAACTAGCACCGCGTAGTTCATTTGAATGTAATGAAATCCGTCATGTTTGTATGAAAATCCGGTATTTTATATGATTTTCGTCGTTGTTTATATGAAATATCAGTTTGTCTACATGTTTGCGTGAATTTCGTCCGATTGGTTGAGGTGCTGTCATAATGTGTGCGGCTACGGTTGGATGGCGTAATTTGCGGGTCGCGGGTCGGTCTGCGGGCGGCTCGGGCGGTGTTGTGGGACAAAAAAACACAGCTCGTGCGAGCTCGTCTCCAACATGCGCGCTGGAGGATGCATGACAACATGAGCACTCAAGCCATTCCTCGTTCATCAGTGGCAAAGGCATTGGTGGACAAAAGGGTCACCAATATTTTGGCTACCCCGGGCAAGATCCAAACAACCCCTCCCAACAGATTCAAATCCCTCGTTCACCGTGGAATTTTACCATGTGTTGTTTTCATGGACTAGCAAGATGCCCGTGCATTGCACGGAACATCAAGATGCATTTTTTTACAAACTCCCGCATGCATGCAAGGGATAATTAATGTCCTCCTTTGCTAGTAACATAACATAGTTCTGCTGGGGGCTCAGCACAACACACCCCTCAAATTAAACTAAGCACACCTGAAATTAAACTATGCAACTAATCTGGTAGACACTGCATTAGAAGTTTAGAACCACCATGAGCAACGACACTACCACCTTACTCGGAGTCCTCGTCCAAGTCCTCGACTTCGTCCTTGTCCCTCTTCCTCTTGGCCGATACTTCTTTGCTTGAACCGCACACTTGGCTATTGCTCTTCATCCAACCCTTGTAGATATTGAAACAAAGGTAGCCATCCATTGCAGCGTAGTGGATGTGGTCTATATCTAGTACATTCCGCTGCCATGCATGACGATGAAACGTGTAATGAGGTTTCTCCAGTTTACGGTACGAAGGATGAACCATGGCTCCCGCCAAGGTCAGCATTGAAGGCTGACGAGAGGGCACCAGCCGATTCTTCTGGAGGTCGAAGGGGTTGCCTACAATGAGGCCTATCCGACCCAGGACTTCTTTGTCATTCTTAAAGTCTACAGTAATGAATTTCACTGTTTTGTCCTTGAGGAAGTTCTTAAAATCCTGGCACTCAACGTCGGCATGGCATATGTGATAGACCAAGCAAACGTTATGTACGCAAACCTGGATCACGGCGGGCTTCTTCCTCTCTTCATCCTTTAGATCCTTCTCTCGTCCCAGGACTATGGTGTACTCAACATCTAGCCCAGCGACCCTTTAGATCCTTTTCGAACATGCGTCTGAAGCGAGAAAGGCATCCTTTCACCATCGAGGAAGAACGGGTGTAGATGACGTCGAACTCATTGCCGGTGATGGTTCTAACCTTGTACTCACTGTCGATCATGGAGATTTGGGACGCCATGGATTTGGGAGGAGGGTTAAGATTAGTGGAACTGCCGTAATGTGAATGGACGGGACGACTAGGAGCAAACCGCCGTAGTATTAAAGGACGTGCGGGGACGAGTAGGAGCGAACTGCCAGCGTGCGAACGGCAGGGTAGTGGCTTTCCATTCTCCCATGATACGGGCTTCCGAGAGCCCTTGGATCTGAGATCAAATGGTTGCATGGCGTGATTCTAGACCTATGGGTGAATATCCTATCCTGGAGGGTTATTCTACAAATTTTCAGCAATTTAGCATGCGACCGTTTGATCTCAGATCCAAGGGCTGCCAGCCGCCCGTATCATGGACGCGCCTACCACGACCGTCGCGTCGCTCGCACGGTCGCGCCCTTGGAGATTTAACACGGTGCGTTAGCCTATCTGATGTTGGCATGTCATACATAGTCATCACTTAGTTACTCATACTACAACAAGGTTGGCTATAAGGTTGGCTATAAGTGTATTTTTTTACTCCTCTCTATCTCTTTCTTCATACTCCCTCTATCCTATAATATAAGAATTTTTTTGACACTAGTGTAGTGCCAAAAACGTTCTTATATTATGGGACACATGGAGTACTAGTATTTATTGCATTTGCCAAGGAGTGACCTCTTCCAATGAAATGGTGTTGCTAAGTTTGCTTCATTTAATTAGCTATAGACTCAAAATTGTCTTTTCACCTAGGTACATGTGCTTAGCACCGTTTCTTCCTTGGATCACCAAACTAGTCTCTCTCTTCTTGATTAACTTGCCACATCAGACTTTATGCCTATGTGGCAAGCTTAAGCACTTGTAGGAGCAAGTAAAAGTAAGTACAATAGTGCGCTTTACATGACATTTTTGCATATGTGGAGGAAAGAGAGGCAAGGAAAAAGTGCAGAAGTAGGCTCTCATGCAAGAGCCAGCCTCTACTACATGGTGGAGCATTGGGAAAGGCACCTATATGGAGGTGGTCAGGAATCAGGAGACTCACGCCGGTCGTAGCGCCGCAGTTAAAATGATAATGGCAAGTCAAATCACGGGGCCCACCTGTCCAAAGAAGAATCACATCAATCACACAACCCCTACGTTTGCAGCAGCCTACTCCCTCGTCTTCTCGCGTCTCTGTAGAACCGACTAGGCGGAATCGCCCGCCTACCGCATACAGAAAAGCCCGCCTCGACTTTTAAATACAACTACATCCGCTTAAGAATCCAAAGATATACTTTTTGTGACATAGTAACTCATATTTAGTTAGTCAAATGGATGACCTAGAACTACGTGCAGGCCCTATAAACCGAGACGCATAAAAATAAAAAATCGAGATGGAGAGGGTAGTTCAAAGACGTATCTTTTAGATCAATATAGTCGGGATTCACCAAGGAGCAAAACCAAGTGGTAGGCTGCTCCTGTCGTGTTGGCGTAGCAACTCAAGCAGGGTCAGTCTGCACACGAAATGGCGACACACTTAACATGACCCCTCTGGCCGACATGTGGCTCATCCACCGTCTTGTTCCACGTGTGATGCACCAAATTACAGTTCGGAGCAGCAGTTGGAATTGGAGGCACCCCGGTCGTAGCGCCGCAGTAGTAGAAAATGAGCGATGAGGGGTCAAATCACAAAGCCGCACCTTTCCCGCATTAAGCCGACGGACGAAGCAACCATCATTTCACTCTAGGGCGCAAGAGCATAAAGAAAAGAGAAAACAATGATGCGTGCGGCAGCTACCTAGGGCACCCTAGGGTAGGGGTCTCCACTACAGATCCTTTTTTTGAAACGCCTCCACTACAAATCGGCTTCTCCCTCGTCCTCTTGAAGAAAACCAATGATGAGTGCGGCGGTAGGGTTTGTAGGAGTACTACGGCGTGCGGGGCCACGTCGTAGTAAACGGGTTCGAGTCGACGCCTTAAATATGTGTGAGCCGCTTGGTTTTACGGGAACGAGGCAGCATTTTGGGTTCGCGGACCAGTGGAGATATAGTACATACAAAAAATTGTGGACGTAGATTCGACCGAAAGGCAATGATGCATGGGCCCTGCATTTTGATATACCCGGGGCCGCGTGAAATTTTCTACTCTACTCAAAACTAGTAAGGTACACATGTATTGAACGCATGAGATTTCGAAACCAAATTATGAATAAATACACACTATAGCATGTAAAGCTTTGAGTCATATATGCATGATGTAGATGTTTGTTTAGTTCTTATAGTTCATCTCATTCAAAATCAATTAGTTTTATAAAAATGTTAAGATTCATGGGGTTGTGCATTGTAAATCATAAAGTAAAAAACAAATAATGGCAATTCATTTAAAAAAAATCAATTATGACACGGAAAATTCTAGAACAAAGGAGAAGTGCTTGTGTTTTGAGGTTTGTGCATTATGCTTAAGTTCAACCATGGAGTCTTCTAAATTGTACATGTGGCAGATCTGGTGGAATGTTGATGATATCCAACAGCCAGTAGTGCTCGGATTTGCCTATCTCTGCACTGTCGGGTTAGCTTCATCCAATGACCATCTTTCAAAGTTATTGGCACACTATATAGTTCTTGTGCCATAGTTGCATGTTTTGGAAAAAAGCTACTAGTGGGTTGTACTATCTATTTAGGAATAGAAGATGTATACATGGAAGTTGTAGGAAAGAGATGACATGGAGCATCTCAATTCCTATGAGTAGGGATTGGAAAAGAGATGTCATGTGGTTCACATCATAGGAACTTTTCTATTGAATCTAGAGATGACATGTATCTCAATTCCTATGAGGAGAGATTAGAAAAGAGATGTAATTTGGTTCATATCGTAGGAACTTTTGTATTGAATATACGCTAATGTTTATTTTCCTTTGAAATTAAATGAGTATAGTAATCCATTCATATGAACCAAGTGGCTCTAAAGTTATAGAAATGGTATCATGTTTATTTCCTTTGAAATATGGAGTATATGAATCTATTCCTATGAACCAATTGGCTCTAAAGGAAAAAATCATATAAAAATCATATCATATAGAGTTCCTATGATATTCCTAGACACTAAAGGATGCTTGAAATTGCTGTAGGTGATACGATGGTCTTTCTTTGTAGACTCCTCACCCATCTTTATAGTTACCTCTCGAAGATGAATGAAATGATATATACATGGTATTCTACATGTGCAATTTGGTACACGAAAACTCGGTAAAAGTTTGCCAGGTTCGAATTTTCAATAAAGCTATATGCATTGCATTTCGGAACGGAGGGAGCATACGATAGTTGCTAACACTCACGTGGAAGATTTGTGTGTAGGAGGAGTGGCTGTTCTGTTAAATGACATGGCAAAACTGACACTGTCGGATTCCGATATAACGGTTCTTACGGTGTTCGTCACGAAAAGGCTTGTGGCGAGCGTTTGTCGGATAATGATTTACAGACACATGCATTGCATTGATACGTGCCCCCCTCTCACTCACGCACACGCACCCTCATGAGTCACGACTCTCCCGAGTCCTCTCACAGACTCGCACGTCGCACCCACCGTCTATCTGCAGGTAGACGTCACACACATATGTGCTCTTCACACCCTACCCTCAGAACTTCTAAAAAACAAAAGACGGCGCACACATTTTATTTTAGCTCACACGTCACACACTTATACTATTACACTTGCGGCGAACGTTCTTTGGGCATAGTATATTGTACTCTCACAAAGAGAAGCGGTGCACGCATGCACTAGTTCTCTCACACCCACTCGCGGGTACACGTAGGAGCGCATTTTTTGAAGCTGGTACAACAAAATCACTCCACTATATATAAAAGCAGGAGCCTTAGCACTTGCTTTACTAGGGTTCCTCTCGTTCACTCTCTCATGCTCTCCAGATCTAAGCAACACATAGGTGGCCACACTCTCTCTCAGCTCACGGCTGGTCAAAAATCCGGCCGGACAACCTCGGACAAGCAGGGGTGTAGGTGCATCGTTCACGCTGTCATCGGCGGCGAGGGAGGAGACCAACGGCTGCCCACGCGTCCCGATCGGCGGCCGTGCCGTTCTCTCCGTGAGAGCGCCGGCTCGGGAGGGCCTCCGACCCGTTCTTCCTCCCTGCGGTATTGTGGCCAAGATGCGGCCTCCCGACGCCGTCTTTGCCACATGCCTACGACCCTCAGGTATATATTCCTTCGAAACCTGCCTTGCTCTACATCGCCCAGCTCCCTTCGTGTGGATCATTTTCTACTTCCGTCCGCTGTTCCAAAGCCAGCTAGACTTCTACTATTATTAGAAGTAAAGCTAGTTCATACAGTCGACTCAAAGCGTTGGTTCAAACAGGGAAGAAAGTGGGAAAGCTGTAGCATGAATCTAGGACTTGGTTCTAAGAGGAAACGGGGGAAAGTAGTAATATCTCACACTGTTTAAATAACTGTATTTCGTATTTGCGCAAACAGGGATGTCTGTCTCCATATCGTTTCGGGATGTCTGTCTCCGTATCGTTTCTATCCGCGCAATCAAAAGCACACACCTCCGTTTTAATACAACTGCGCAAAATGAGATGGCTATCCCTTGTTGGCGTCGTCTAACCTCCCGTCTTCAAGGTATCCCTACATTGGTAGTAACTAAGGTAGAATGACCAGCACAATCTAAAAGAAGCTGATTCGTACGTTTTACCTCCTGATTGCAGTGCAGGGACGAGTGAAAACAAATGCATCCTAGTCCGGAATGCATTTTCTACCAGTTCATCCATGGACCGAGGACTAGCTGGCACGACTGCACGGCGGTTTTTTGGACAGGTGCGCGGACAAGAGGCATTGTGGTCTGCTTATTTCTGCAAATAGCGGTGCTTAAATTTAGTGGAATGCACAAGCATTTCAGCTGGTCAAGATACTCGCATGGTTCGATTCAGCATTCCAAATTGAGACCGCAATTATAATTGGTTATTCTAGAATGAGAGAACCTAACCCTGGATGGTGGCAACAATAAAAAACCAGAGTGAACTCCAGGAAATTTAAGCCTGTCGGGAGGCCCTTTGCTCAGAGAAGCCTTGCTAGTTTTTTCCTGATTTGTAAACCTTCTCACAACTTTGTCTTTTGCTATGAACTAGTATATGTTTGTTATGTTATATGAATCATTGAGATGTATAGAATTGTTTAACTTATGCTTTTCAAGTTTTTTATGAAGACGAGTTTAATGTGAGTGTTCCACATGAGCGCTGGACTAGCGTGTGAACGTTTGGAATTTATTACATTGTGGCCTCAATTAACTGCATGAACCACTGTAACAAGATACATAGTTGCTTATATGTCAGACAGCATATTGTTGATTGTTAGCTGGTCGATAGCCTAGTGTTAAAGCAAGCTGAGCCAATGTGCCGTGTTTTGGACAACTGCTTACAAGTGGGGTAGCAGCAATAGTGTTTACAAGTACTTATGTATATGTCGGCGCACGGTTCTCGAACAAGTGCTCTATTTCATCAAAACACACACTGCTCGTATGATAAACCGTGACAACTTATGTCTTACCATGCCATATTCATGAAAAAACTAGTGAGGATGCATCTGTTTCGGCAACAATTACGATGGTTCTCACATGATTCACGGGCACACAAAAGTAGCAGCAGTTCCCATAGACGGATTCAAACAGAGTACTAGCCCCAAAGGGGTCGATAACAGGCAAGGTTCGGATAATTAGACACAATCCAAACTACTATTAAACACTAGCCGGGTCAACTATTTCATGCCTCGATCTAACTTGGGCTGGACACAAGACGGACCTTGCCATGAAAATCATCGAGGACGTCCCGCAGCAGCTCAATCCTGTGAACCTTCATGAAGACAACCTTGTGGCCTTGCCACTGATAAACTTGTTTGTGGAGGCATGCCACGTCGTCTTCCTGCGTAAGCTTGACAAGAACAGTATGCCTCACAAACGAAGGAGTATCTTTGAACTTCTTGTGCTTCAAAGACACCGGACAACACGCCTGACAACAGTGAGGCTGGAATACAACTCTTCATTGGTATAACCACAAATGGCTTCCAGGATCCAACAACCTAAGAACTCTGTTTTCCCAGTGCATATATTTAGGTCGTCCGCCTCATAGAGAGTGACATGTACAACCACACAATCCTTGTCTGCATCAGGGCTCTAATTGAAACAGAAACAAATTTTGAATTACTTTTTAGTATAAGAAACACAAGTTATTTAAACCACTATGTAGAGCATAGCATCGAAGCTAATAAAATTTTGCATTATTAATCACCACATACTTCCTTTTCTAAAAAAAATCACCACATACTTAGATGAAAAACCACAATCGAGATCGGCAAAGAAGGAAATCACATTGGGCAGCTCAACGGGGGGGAGACACATCCTCGAAGGGGGAAAACTGCTCGTGCAGTGCCACGGGGGCTGTAACCTCAAACGGGGCATTGACCATCTCAGTAGTGGCCGTGAGCATATCTGGGGTCGGCTCGGTGGTTGCCTCCATCTTCTTGGAGCTCTCTGTCTCGTGGGGATCAGCCCCCCCCCCCCCACCGTCTGCGCCAATATCGGTAGATCTTTGCCTGGTTCACCTTGGTCCATCATGAAACTGATGAATACTAGGAGACCACTGAAAGGAAAACACAATCACAATGACAATGAAACAAAAAAGAGAGTGAGGATCGGTTACTGCTTTGCAAAACTTGTTTTTTTCTCTGAACAAAAATATACCAACATCACGGATCCGCTTACCTTCCCTTCGTTCGGAGAGAAGAACAGTGGCAGATGAGGGTGTTGCCTTTCTTGAAGACGGCGAGGGAGAAGGGGATTCAGCAAAGAGTGAAATGATGGTTGCTTCGTCCATCAAACTTAGACTGCGGGGAGTGGGGTTTTGTGATACGATGACTCGTTACTGCCGCGCTACTACCAGGGTGACTCTCCGCCTGCATACTGCCTTCTAATTTGGTGGATGTCATTTGGGCCCGCGCGCTGCATGGCCCGCATGTCTGTGAACAAAAGTATAACGGCATTCAGTAGAAGGAGACGTTTCAATGACCTAGGAGGCGCCAGAAGCGGTAGAGTGTCTCCACTGTACTAGTAGTAATTGTTTTTCTGGGTAGTTGTAGAGTGTCTCCACTGTACTAGTAGTAATTGTTTCTCTGGGGCCAAGACAAAACTGCCCATCCACACTAGTAAATAGTAAAATCAATTCAAAAGCCCATATATTTACTGAATGAGAGGCGCTACCCACACCCAAAGACACCGCCCCCAAAAAAACCTAGGCGCTCTTCTTCCTCCTCGCTCCCACCCACCTCACATCAGCTCGCTCCACTCGTACCCCCAAATTCCTCACCTCACTCCTAAAGAAAACCCCAGCTCCCCTTCTTCCTCACTCCTACAGAAAACACCCAGCTCCCCTTCTTCTTCGCTCGCACTACAACTAGGCTCGTCATTCGTTACTCTGCTCAAATACGTGAGCGCGACGCGACGCCCTCGAGGAAAATGGAGTCGGCTGACCCCCAGCGCCAAGAAGATGAGGCTCCCGCTAGCGGTGACGCCTGTTTTAGATCCCGCACCCGGTAGCGCGGGGAGAAGCGGCGACCCCGCCCCCACCGGATCCCAGGAACCCGTAGAATCTCGGGTGGACCGCATCAGCGATCTCCCGGATGCCGTCCTTGGGGAGATCATCTCGCTTCTCCCCACCAAGGATTGCTGCCGCACCCAAGTCCTCTCAATTCGGTGGCGCGCCGCGCCCCTTAATCTCGACTATCGCCAACTATCTATCTTTAATGATTTTGAACTCCCCAGAGCCATCATCTCCTCCCACTAGGTATCCGTTCAAAGCCTCTGCATCCCGTCAGGCTACCTGAGCAAGCATACCATGCCTTGCACGATGGACGCCTGGCTGAAATCCCCTGAATTCACAGAACTACAGCTGCTTGAGTTCTACTATTCCCCTGGAAATCACATACCACATACCGAACTCCATGAACTTGTGCCCTCAGCACCGATGTCCATCTCGCGGTTTTTGTCCTCTGTCCACACCGCCACCTTTGCGCTGTGCTACCTACCAGACAATCTCATACTAAACCTTTGACTCCCATTTCTCAAGAAACTTTCACTTGTGCGGGTTCGTATATCGGAGGCCTCATTGCACAACATCATCCTCTCCAGTTGCCTGCTACCGGAGGGCTTGGTGCTTGTTTTCACAGTTAGAATCGATTGTCTCCAAATAAAGTCGCCTAACCTTGTAAGAATTGGAATTTCTTTTGACGGAAGGCGGCTCATCATCCAAGATGCCCCTTCACTTCAAAGGTTGATCCTTGATTCTAGTTATTCACCGTTGCAAATAACCGTCCTCTCTGCGCCTAAAATGGAGACCTTGGGTGTAATACATGATCTCTGTGCTCATTTCAATATGGTGTTTGGCTCCACGGTTCTTCAGGTACTTTATATTATCATCTACACTTGTAACCATAAGCTGCATTTTAAATTTCTGCGCATAATTTATATATCATCTTGGAGTACACATTTTGTACTAATATTATGTTCTATGATCAATGAAGAGTTTCTCCATGGATGGCCTATCAATGGTGCTGGATTCTGTCAAGATCTTATATATCCAAATGAATAGTTTTGATCTGAACAAGATTATTGGCTTGTTGCAATGCTTTCCATGTCTGGAGAAGTTGTATATAAAGGTGATAATTTCACGCACATTGGAAGGCCGCATATAGTGTACTAGAATTAACCGTTCAATTTGTTGCTCTTTCGACACTCTTCTTTTAGACCTTAACTATTTTCAATCTTCATGTCTATTTAGGCAACAGGACGGGGTAAGAAAGTTATAACCAATCGGTGGATTCGTAAGCATCGGGATTTTCTCACTTCTCATGAGATTCATTTGAAGACAATAACGCTAGAACGATATGTAGCCAACCGTGCAAACACAAGATTTGTCACATTCTTCCTGCTGAATGCGAGGTTACTATTGTCCATCACGCTTAAGTTTATCAGCAGCATGGTTTTGACGGATGGGTATGTCGAAGAGCAAAAAAAGGAGTTTCAGGTGGGCAAAAGAGCTTCTGAACGTGTCGGGCTTCTATTTACAACATATTGTGGTCATAATCTAGTAAATTTTACGACCCAGGATGTTCATTCTATGGACCTGACCGATCCATTTGACTGTGACTGCCGAAAACAGTGCTGGAGTTAGATGTTGTTGCCCTTTTCAATCTGGTTTTTTGTAAACCTGATGAAAAATTAACCCTCGTGCGTTTGTACAGTTTGTAAGCTGGAGTTAGATGTTCCTGCCCTTTTCAACTCGGCTGTGACTGTCATATTTCTTTGAAACAAGGCAAATGGCTTGCCATTCGTTTAATTTAGAGTGAAATATTGTAACAAATCCCAACCAAGGGAAATAACATCACTCTCGCCGGCTGCTTTAGCTCACTGTGCATTACAGAAGCCAAGTGATTTAGCCCCCACCAGTACCTACAAACTTATTTCGAACTAGCACATCAAATGGGCTGTAAATTTTCATAGGAAAGGCTGCATGACCGTGACAGATTTGGATTCTGACATTTGGGACCCGCGAGGAAATAGCCTATCCAAGGTGGTGTCGACTTACTAGCCAGCCAACAAACGATGTTGCCTACCAGCCGTTGGATTGATATCCAACATCTGTCGTGTATGTTCTATCTCTTGTCTTCTTCTTCCTCCAGCCGCCCAAACCAAGCCACCCCGTTGGCTCCGCCTGCTCCCGACTCCCATGGCTGGCTGCGCCTTCGTCGCCCTACCGTACGTACCCTCCAATGTTGGCCAGTCCCTCTGTCTATTCCCCCACACGTCCTGTTATTCTCCGGCGACGTCAGCCCCAACACGCACTCCGCCTCAACCAGTCAACCCTTGTACTCTCCTCCTCGCGACCGACCGGGCGCATCTTCAACGGCTCCTGTTCGTTCCGTCCGAGGCCTCGCCATCGTCCTCCGCCTTGCGGCCTTGGTTCGCTCGCCGTGCACAGTGCGCCGCCCTCTTGCGTTGTCAACATCTTCAACAACCGAGAGGAACAAGGAGATAATTGTACGTGGAGAGGATGACAGTAGGGACCCACCAGCGTCATGGCAGTACGCAAGCAAGTGCCTCTATAGTACAAGCCCAAAAATATGGTTCCTCCTAATGGTTGGACATCTGGGGCTCACGCCATTGTCAACGTAGTCAATAAACAAGAGAATTATACTACGAGCGGCTGACACTAGGGACCTAGCAAGTCGCGCAGTTTTTTTTTTGAGGAACAAGCAGTTGTTATTTATACTAGTTTTAGCGATAGATCAGGGTAACAACGGGGCTGTGCGGGGGCTGTGGCCCGTCTAGCCAGAGTTTTATTTATGTTTACCACATCATGAACCCAGTTGTGTTTTTTTCTTGCTGAAAATGGCTAGCCTAATTCTATTTTTTTAAAAGAAATACCCAAACAAGGCCTACTTGCTTTATCGGTTCATTGGCTGCAAATCTTTCAAGACGAGGAGAGTTTCATTCGGTTTGCCCAGAAATGGGTTGTACATTTTTAAAACACATCAAACCGGGAATTAGTTTCAAATTTTTCATTACAAGATCTTAAATTCCATTGATTTTTATGCGTGGACAATTATTTGGATTTTATATTTATATAAATTATTTTTCAAAATAGTTTGAATGTGAATCGGTATTTCTGGATTAAAAACAGTTGACCGCACCGAAATATGCAAAATTTCGTTTACTTTTTAACCGTGGCCACAATATTGGGTGTAATGCTAACAAAAAAGAAGATGGGCTCCATAAAAATTCTTAGGAATTAGCAAATGGGCTGTACATTATTAGAAATAATGGCAGATGGGCTGTATGTTGTTTTCCACAGATTTGAGGCTGACTTGTGCGCCTACTATAGGTTGACGTGTATGCTTTCATAAAAAAAAGGTTGACGCACACGCAACACCCTGTCAACTTAGTCAACACACGAGAGCAAAGGATCGTTGGATGTCCATCCAACGGCTGTTGTCTTCTTCAATCTCTGCTCTTCATGCTCCACCGCTCAAACAAGCGCCAAGGGACTGCTCGCTCCCTCCTCCCGCAGCCGGCTATCTTTGCCAAGAGCCTCATGGCCCCACCGTACTCCCATCGCTGGCCTAGCCATCCCTCTACTCACCCACACATGCTGTTATTCTCCAGCGACGGTAGACAAACCAGTAAACCCTCATACTCCTCCGCATGGGAAACAACTGCCCGGTATTCCCTGGCTCCGTGTCGTTCCTTTCCTAGGCCTCGCCGTCATCCACCGCCCTGGTGCTCTCAGTGCGGCCTGGTCAACATGGTCAATGAACGACATCCATCAGAAGTGGACTGTACATGGAGAGGCTGACAGCTGGGTCCATGGCCGCACGCAAGGAAATGCCTCCTTATTACGCGCAAAATAATGATTCCTCCACCGGCAGTGGGACCCACAGGAAGGGCCTCTGTATTTCACGAAAAAAACATTCCCCCCGCTGACAGGTCGGACCCACCAGCTATATCTTCGCACGCAAGGAAGTGCCTCCTTATTACGCCCAAATAAATGAATACCCCCTGCTAGCTGGGACCCACCATATTGTTTGGCTGACTTGTGGGCCTACTAAGTTGACGGGGACGAAGGGCTTTGTAAACTTAGTCAATACTCCAGTGACCGTATGATTCCATCCAACGGCCATAGTGCTTCTTCAACCTCTGGTCTTCTTGCTCCAGCCGCCCAAAGCAACGCTGGTCGTGCCGCCTACTCCTGGCTCCCATGGCCGGCTGTGCTACCGTGGAGGCCTCACCGCCCCCATTCTACTCCCACCACTGGCCAGGCCATCCCTCCACTCACCCACACCCCCTGTTATTCTGCGGCGACGGCAGCCTCACACCGCAGCCGAACCAAGAACGCCAGATTCTCTCCGCGTGGGCATCCATCGCCGCGTCTTGCCCGGCTCGCGTCGTCCCCTTCCTAGGCCTCTCCGTCGTCCACCGCCGTGGTGCTCTCGGCGCCGGCGTGGTCAATGTGGTCAATGACCGAGTTCCATCGAAGAGTATCAGACGTGGAGAGGCTGATAGCCGGGTCCACGGCAGCCGCAAGGAAGTGCCTCCTTATTACGCGGAAAATAATTATTCCTCCACCTGACAGCGGGGACCCACCGGACGGGCCACCAGTATTTTGCGAAAAAATCGTTTCCCCCTGACTGGTGGGACCCACCGGACGGGCCACCGTATTTCATGAAAAAAATGTTCCCCCCGCTGTCAGCTCGGACCCACCGGAAGTGCCTCCTTATTACGCACAAAAAAATGAATACTCCCTCGGCTAGCTGGGACCCACCTTGGTGGGAGGCTGACTTGTGGGCCTACTAAGTTGACGGAGATGAAGGGCTTTGTCAACTTAGTCAATATGAACGATTCTAGCTCCAGTGACCGTACGATGTCCATCCAACGGCCAGAGTGCTTCTTCAACCTCCGGTCTTCTTGCTCCGGCCGCCCAAAGCAGCGCCCGGTCGTGCCGCATGCTCCTGCCTCCCGTGGCGGCTGTCGCCGCAGAGGCCTCATCGCCCCTACTATTCGCACTGCTGGCCAGGCCATGCGGTGAGGGCAGCCTCACTCTGCAGCCGAACCAGTGAACCCTCATACTCCTCTCCTTGGGCTTCCACTGCGCGTCTTCCCGGCTCCGCGTCGTCCCCTTCCTAGGCCTCACCGTCGTCCACCGCCGTGGTGCTCTCCGCGCGGCGTGGTCAACGTGGTCAAGGAACAATTTCCATCGGAAGAGTACTGTATGTGGAGAGGCTGACAGTAATGAGAAATGGGCTGTACATTTTTAAAACACATCAAACCGGCAATTAGTTTCAAATATCTTTTTTTTTCATTTCCAGATTTTAAATTACATTAATTTTTATGCGTGGACAATTTGTTGGATTTTATATTGATATACATTTATTTTTAAAATCAGTTTGAATGTGAGTTGAAATTTCGGGATTCAAAATAGTTCAGACCGCACCGAAATATGCAAAATTTCGAATAATTTTTTAACCGTGGCCACAATATGGGTTGTAATGCTAACAAAAAGAATATGGGCTCCAAAAAAACCTTAAGAATTAGCAAATGGGCTGTAAATTATTAGAAATAATGGCAGATGGGATGTATGTTGTTTTCCATAGATTTGAGGCTTTCCTAAAAAAAGGTTGACGCACAAGCACTGACTGTTGGATGTCCATCCAACGGCCATCACGCTTCTTCAATCTCTGCTCTTCCTGCTCCAGCCGCTCAAACAAGCACCGGGGGGACTGCCTGCTCCCTCCTCCCGTGGCCGGCTGTGCTGCCGCGCAGGCCTCACCGCCCCACCGTACTCCCATCGCTGGCCTAGCCATCCCTCTACTCACCCACACCTGCTGTTATTCTCCGGCGACGGCAGACGAACCAGTAAACCCTCGTATAGTCGTACTCCCCTCCGCGTGGGAAACAACTGCCGAGTCTTCCCTGCCTCCGTGTCGTCCCCTTCCTAGGCCTCGCCGTCGTCCACCGCCGTGGTGCTCTCGGCGTGGCGTGGTCAATGTGGTCAACGACCGACTTCCATTGGAAGAGTACTATGTGTGGAGACACTGACAGCTGGGTCCACGGCCACAGCAAGGAAGTTCCTCCTTATTACGCGCAAAATAATTATTCCTCCACCTGACAGCGGGGACCCACCGGACGGGCCACCGTATTTCGCGAAAAAAACGTTTTCCCCATGACTGCTGGGACCCACCGGCTATACCTTCGCACGCGAGGAAGGGCGCCCGAAAAAAAACGATTCGCCCCCTGACTACTGGGACCCACCAGCTACATCTTCGTAGGCAAGGAAGTGCCTGATAGTCGGGATCCACCTGGTCGAAGTGTACGTAGCGTTGTCATTCTGGTCGCGAACGTGTATGTACATATATACTGGTGGATGTAGAGGCGCGCACGTGTCGTAGTAGAGGCGCGTATGTGTTGTAGTAGAGGCGCCGCACGTAGCATGTACACGCACGTCTGTTGCCAGGGTGCAAGAAAGAAAATACGGCCACGTATGTGTACATACGGGCGGGGTCTCGAACGCCTACTCGCGCATACGTACGGCCAGGGCTCGTGTACATGGCTGGGTTGGAACAGAGAAACAGCGTCGTCGTCGTGTTCATGGGGAGGCAACGAAATGCGTCGTGTTCATGGGGAGGTAACGGAATGCGTCGTGTTCATCGGGTGGGAACGAAACGTGTGGGAGCCAACCGGCTGGGTCGGAAGGGAATGCATGGTCGTGTTCATCGGGAGGGCTTGGACGGAACAGGCGATGGAAACGAAGCCTGGCGTACCGCACAACGGAGGAAACGAACCTCCTACATTCGGAACGGGGTCCTGTTGATCGAGAGGGGTCTGGCGTACCACAAAACGGAGGAAACGGACCTCCTACGGTCGAAACGGGGGTCCTGTTGATCGGGAGGGGTGTGGCGTACGCATAAAATGGGAAACGGACCTCCTACGGTCAAACGGGGTCCTGTTGATCGGGAGGGGTGTGGGGTACCGCAAAACGGACGAAACGGACTTGTGTTGGAGCGCTACGGTCGAAACGGGGGTCCTGTTGATCAGGGCGGGTGTGGCGTACCGCAAAACGGGACTCCACGGGATACTGTTCATGTCGACCGTCGACCTCCTCCAGCCTCCATGGGCTACCGTCGACCTCCTCCAGCCTCCATGGGCTCCTGTTCATCCAGCCTCCACCGTGCGCTACTCCACCGGCCATCGCTCAACCACCCCTCCACCGTCTACTGTTCATCCAGCCCTCCACACCACGGGGTCCTGTTCAACCACCCCTCCACGGGCACCCCTCCACCATCTACTGTTCATCCAGCCCTCCACAACACGGGGTCATGTTCAACCACCCCTCCACGGGCACTCCTCCACCGTCTACTGTTCATCCAGCCCTCAACAAAAGGCCAAAATGGAAATGGCAATGGAAGCTCAGGAAAGAAGCCGAACCCTTTCAACAAAGGACAAGTGAACCACGTTACCGTGGAGGAGGTTGAAGCTCAGCCAGATGCAGTAATAGGTAAGTTTTTGGTTAAGTCATTTACTGCAGTTGTTCTTTTTGATACTGGTGCATCGCATTCATACATATCAAGGGGATTTGTGGATAAGTATAAACTACCAACCCAAGCCCTTAGGTCACCCATGGTAGTAACCTTACCCGGAGCAGAATACATGGCTAGTATATGGTGCGACCGACTGCCATTAAGGATTGGACACTATGTTTTTCCCTCAGACCTAATAGTTCTGGAATCGCAAGGTTTGGATGTGATATTAGGCATGGATTGGTTATCAAAGTATGGAGGGAACATAGATTGCGCCAGTAAGTCGATTTTGCTTACCACCCCAGAAGGGAGAAGAATCAAGTATGTATCACGACACGAGCTGAGGAGAGCACATGTAAATTCCTTAACAGGAGTTGTGCAGGATGAAGTACCAGTGGTAAGGGATTACCCGGACGTGTTTCCTAAGAGTTGCTGTGCATGCCACCGGATAGAGACATTGAGTTTCGATTGAACTATCGCCGAGCCAGGCCGATATCTAAGAGACCGTATAGGATGCCAGCCCAAGATTTGGAGGAAATTAAGAAGCAGATTAAGGAGTTACTAGATAAAGGTTTTATTCGCCCAAGTTCTTCGCCTTGGGGATCACCAGTACTTCTAGTGGAGAAGAAGGATGGATCATTAAGAATGGTTGTTGATTATCGAGGATTGAATGAAGTGACCATTAAGAACAAGTACCCACTGCCGATGATCAATGACTTGTTTGACCAATTGCAAGGAGCTAAGGTATTTTCCAAGATCGATTTACAATCAGGGTACCATCAGTTGAAGATTCGAGAGCAGGATATACCTAAGACGGCTTTTACCACCAGGTACGGGCTGTATGAGTATACCGTTATGTCATTTGGTCTGACTTACGCACCTGCCTATTTTATGAACATGGTGAACAAAGTGTTTATGGAGTTTTTGGATAAGTTCGTCGTGGTGTTCATTGATGATATTTTGGTTTACTCGAAGAATGAAGAGGAACATAAGGAGCATTTGCGTTTGGTACTCGAGAAGCTCAGAGAACGCCAGTTATATGCCAAGTTCAGCAAATGTGAGTTTTGGTTGAAAGAAGTTGGATTTCTTGGACATGTTATATCCGGAGAAGGTATAGCAGTAGACCCCACAAAAGTTGTCAGTAATAAATCGGGAAGCGCCAACAACAGTTGGAGAGATCCGGAGTTTCCTTGGACTAGCAGGATACTACCGGAGATTTATTGAGAATTTCTAAAGGATTGCAAAGCCTATGACAGAATTGTTGAAGAAGGATACCAAGTTTATTTGGACTGAGGAGTGTGAAGCTAGTTTCCAATAGTTGAAGAAACGTTTGGTTACCTCAGTAGTGTTAATTCTGCCAGATCAGACCAAGGATTATGAGGTGTATTGCGACGCTTCATGTCGAGGACTTGGAGCAGTGCTTATGCAGGAGGGAAGAGTTGTTTCGTATGCTTCACAACAGCTTAAGCCTCATGAGCTAAATTATGCCACGCATGATTTGGAGTTAGCAGCCGTAGTGCATGCGTTGAAGACATGGGACATTTCCTCATTGGAAATCATTGTGAGGTGTATACGGATCACAAGAGTTTGAAGTACATCTTCACGCAGAAGGAGCTAAATCTCAGGCAGAAGAGATGGTTGGAACTCATCAAAGATTACGATATGAGATTGCATTACCACCCCGGAAAGGCTAACGTTGTAGCAGACGCGTTGAGCCGTAAGAGTCACGTCAACACACTAATGATGGGAGAAATACCAAAGGAGTTAGCCGAGGATCTTCGAGAGCTATGTTTGGAAATAGTTCCGAGAGGCTATGTAGCGGCATTGGAGATTCAGTCAACTTTGATGGACAAAATCAGGGAAGCTCAGAAGACTGACAAAGAGATTGCCTCTATAAAGGAGAGAATGAGCGAAGGAAAAGCTAAGGGATTTCGTGAAGATGAGCTCGATACCCTATGGTTTGAAGACCGTGTTTATGTGCCCAACGACCCGGAGATCAGGAAGTTGATTCTACAAGAGGCACATGATTCACCATATTCGATTCACCCAGGGAATACCAAGATGTATTTGGATTTGAAGAATACTTTCTGGTGGACCGGAATGAAGAAGGACATTGCAGAGTACGTAGCAGTTTGTGATGTATGTCAGAGGGTGAAAGCAGAACATCAAAAGCCAGCATGATTGTTACAACCATTGCCTATACCCGAATGGAGGTGGGATAAACTAGGCATGGATTTCATCACGGGATTGCCCAGGACACGTTCAGGCTATGACTCGATTTGGGTTGTAGTCGATCGTTTGACCAAGGTAGCTCATTTCATTCCAGTAAAGACTACCTACAGAAGTGCCAAATTGTCTAAGATATACATGACAAGGATTGTATGCTTGCATGGAGTTCCGAGAAGTATCGTATCAGATAGAGGAACCCAATTCACCTCAAAGTTCTGGAAGCAGTTGCATGAAACTTTGGGAACCAGGCTGGAGTTTAGCACAACTTTTCATCCATGCATGTATGGACAAACCGAGAGAGTCAACCAGATTTTGGAGGATATGCTTAGAGCTTGTGCTTTGGATTATGGATCAAGTTGGGATGACAACTTGCCATATGCGGAGTTTTCTTACAACAACAGTTATCAATCCAGTTTGAAGATGGCCCCTTTCGAAGCCTTGTACGGAAGGAGGTGCAGGACTCCGTTGTTGTGGGATGAAGTTGGAGACCGCCAGCTGTTTGGACCAGATTTGATTAAGGAGTCTGAACAGAAAGTAAAGTTGATTCGCGATAGGCTCAAGGTAGCCCAGTCAAGACAGAAGAGTTATGCGGATTCAAAATGCAAGGAGATAGAATACGAAGTTGGAGACAGAGTTTATCTTCGTGTATTGCCACTTCGAGGAGTTAAGCGTTTTGGAGTTAAAGGAAAGTTAGCACCCCGATTTGTAGGACCTTATCGTGTTTTGGAGCGTATGGGAGAAGTTGCTTACAAGTTGGAATTACCCGAAGGATTATCAGGAGTTCATGATGTGTTTCATGTTTCTCAGTTGAAGAAGTGTCACGCAGAGATGGCTGATATACCACTGAGAGATACCGTGCCACTAGAAGAGATTCAGTTGAATGATGATTCGACCTATGAGGAGAAACCTGTTAAGATTATGGAGTATGCCAGCAGAGTCACCCGCAGCAACGTCATTAAGTTTTGCAAAGTTCAGTGGAGCCACCACACAGAGGATGAAGCCACCTGGGAGCGAGAGGAAGATTTGCTTAAGGACCACCCTCACCTATTTTCTAGTTGCCGAATCTCGAGGGCGAGATTCATCTTAAGGGGGTAGGTTTGTAACATCCCAAATTTTCAATTTGGAATGTTATACATAGAGCATCATTGCATATCATATTTTTTTCATTGCATTTTTGCTCGATCCTAGAAATTCTACACAACTCAAAGACCCACGGAGAGAGTTCGGGATTTTCGTTATTTTCATATTTGAGTTTTCTCAAATTTTGAAAATAGGATCATTTGATTTTAATTATTTTATCTTCAATTATATCTACTACCAAAATATGAGAGAGGGAATAAAATGACTTTCCCAAAATAAAGAAATAATGAAGATTTAATAAAAAAAATCAAATAAGATTTTATTTTGGAGTTTTCCGCCTTTTTATTTGAATTTAGGAAAAATGCGCGTTTTCCAAAATTGCATTTAGGCCCCAAATAAATGTTCATTAAATCCGGCTTGATTTTAGAAGCCGGGGAAAATTTATTTCGGGATTTTTGGAGTCCGTTTAGTATTTCTTTTTATTTTTTTCTGCGTGTTATTTAAAAAAAACGAACCGCCTTTGGGCCGTGCCCGAGCGGGACTCGCTCGGCGCACTCATGCGCACTACCGGCGCCCAGGCCCGGCCGCCGCCGCCCAGCCACGCCGCCAAACCCTAACCCTAGCCCGACCCAGCCTTGACGCCCGGATCCGCCGCCAGCCGCCGCCGCTGTGACCCGTCGCCCGAGGTTCGCCGCCGCCTCGTTTTCCACGCCGTTTTTTTTATAAAAACCGAGCGGTTTCTTTTCGGTTTTTTTCCTGTTTTATTATTATTTATTTTCATTTTTTAATCAGATTCGGGTTTTTTTTCGGTTCAGTTAAATAGCGAATGTTCGTCCGTTAGTTCGTTTAAACGAACGCGTTCGTCAGATTAGTTTAGTTAACGAACGTCCGTTCGTTAACCCGTTCGTCGTTTTTCTTTTTCTCGGATTTAATCCGCGATTTTTATGATCGCGATTCCTGATCCGATTTTCATTTTAGTATAACTTTTCGCTCGTTTATCGGAATCAGGCGATTCAAGCGCCTAGAGTTTCTTCTCGAAACCCTCTTTCCGAATAATCTACTTAAACAAGTTTTTGCATCTGTAAAATTTTATTTAGATCCATATTAGTAAAACGGAGCTGTTTCCTTCCGCCGTTTGACTTTCGTTGCTTCGTTTGATTTGATTATTTTTGCAAACCGGAGTTCTTAAGTTGAACTATCTGGTTAGATATATTTAAGTTTTACCTGTGCATTAGATGAGTACTTATTGTATGTCTGTTTGTTTGTTTGCGATAGAATACTCGGACTGCGCAGCTTGTTACTTCGAGTCTCTAGGTTTCGCGGATCATCAGCAAGGCAAGTAACACTTTGATCATACCTTTTCTACTACCCAGTTTTTATGCATTAGATCTATCCTCAAACATTGCATGATTAGGATCTAATTAAATTGTGGGATTTTGGGAAGTAGATGAGGTAGTACCTATTACATGTTTTATTATCAAACCCTTGGGAGTTACTTCTACGTTTGCTTATTATGCCATGCTAGGCTAGTAGACGTGGATTGGGTGAGTGAATCCATGACAGATGTGAGATTGTTATTTAATGGTTTATTTAAGGTGGCAACTTAAACACACATCTGGGTGGATTGAGGCACCTGGTTTCCATCAGGACTTGCCTGTATTTCTTCGGACCGCCACCCGGGCACAAAGGGATCATGAGATTATTCAAACTAGAAACTTCGTGTGCAGCCACAAGCCATTATGGGCTCGCATAGTTGACTAAGTTGTGCGAACTCTTACGGGTAGGCTAGCAGATGTAGGGGATGTAGGTTGGTACGGTCTACCCACATGTAAGGTGCTAAGCGCTTACGAAGACTATGTCTCGGTCATCCGTTTCTCAAACATCATGTAGTGCGAGAAATCAAACGGAGGCGATCGAGTCTTGTGGGGAAAAGTGCTCAAACCTCTGCAGAGTGTATAAACTAATCATGGTTAGCCGTGTCCCCGATTATGGACATCTTGAGTATCTAGTACTTGGATATCGTGTGAATCTCATCATGTTACTTCTAATTAATATTGTTGGGTTTTTAATGAGTATTTTAATTGGGATTGAGGATGCTGTCAACCATTCTCAATGTTTAACAACCACCATGATAGTTAAATAAATTTTATTCCTTTGCAGTAGGGAAAAATTGGCTTTACGCAAAAATTGTAACCATAGAGCTTTTCCACCAGCCATATATGCATGTAGTATAGGCTTATTATTCCATTATTCTCTATATGTTACATTGCCAAAGATATTCCATGTCTTTGACCCATTTTCGGGCTGCAACGTTTCATGTTGCGTACTTTTCGCATTTACGCAGTAAGGTGCTTAGGTCGTGGTTCTATACTCAGTGATGCCGTTGGAGTTGATGGACTCGCTTTTTCTTCAAAGCCTTCCGCTGTTATCGTATTTAGATGGCCTTAAGCCATTTTTATTTTATTAAGTTCTCTCTTGAGACATTCGATTGTAATAAGTGTGTGATTGCTACTCTGTTATAAATCCTCCGAGTAATGTGTGGTGTCAGTATTACTGATCCAGGGATGACACTGAGCACAGAGATCAGACTGTTTGAGGTCTGGTCGCTACACTAATCTAATTGGATCATATAACCATCCCTCTCGTGCAATGAAGAATCACTCCAAAGTTCTTATCTATTGAGAACAAGAAGAAATTGTTTATAGGGTATGAAACCACCTCAAAGTTATTCTTTCCGTTTGATCTATTCAAGAGTTCATACTAAAATAACACAAAGCTATTCTTTCCGTTCAATCTATCCAAAAATACGTACTAAAATAACACCATATGATACACATCAACCAACTCTAATATCACCTAGATACTCCAATGTCACTGCGACGAGTACCCGTGAGTTGATTATACGATATGCATCAAACAATTTCAGATTCATATTACTCAATCCAACACAAATAACTTCAAAGAGTGCCCCAAGATTTCAACCGGAGAAACAAATACAAAAATGTGCATCAACCCCTATGCGTAGATTACCCCAATGTCACCTCGGGAATCTGCGAGTTGAGTGCCAACACACATATCAAGTGAATCAATATGATACCCCATTGTCACCACGGGTACTCATACCATGACATACATCAAGCGTTCCCAAATCCATAAAAGTACTCAATCCGATAAAATGAAATCTCAAAGGGAAAACTCAATTCATCACAACAAGATAGAGAGGGGAAAACAACATATGATCCGACTGTATTAACAAAGCCCGTGATACATCAAGATCGTAACATCTCAAGAACACGAGAGAGAGAGAGAGACAGAATAAACACATATGTACTGGTACAAACCCTCAGCCCCGAGGGTGGACTACTCCCTCCTCATCATGGAGGCCGTCGGGATGATGAAGATGGCCAACGATGATGATCCCCCCTCCGGCAGGAAGTTGGAATGGGGTCTAGATTGGTTTCTTGTGGCTACAAAGGCTTGCGGTGGCGGAACTTCTAATCTAGGGTTACCCCGAGGGTTTTTGGATTTTTTGACAATTTATAGGGCGAAGAGGGGGCGCGGGAGGCCACCGAGGTGGGCACAACCCACCAGGGCGCGCGTGGGCCCCCAAGCGCGCCTTGGTGGGTTGTGCCCCCCTCGGGGAACCCCTCTAGTACTTCTCTGGCCCATCCTAGGTGTTCTGGTCCATAAAAAATCTCCAAAAAGTTTTGCTGCGTTTGGACTCCGTTTGGTATTGATTTTCTGTGATGTAAAAAATAAGCAAAAAACAGCAACTTGCACTGGGCACTAAGTCAATAGGTTAGTACCAAAAAATTATACTCCCTCCATTCCTAAATATAGGGTGTATAGTTTTTGCCACGGAAATTAAAGAACGCACATAGAGGGAAAATTTCACAACTTTTGGGCGAGATTTCACCTGACTAATTGACATGAGAAAATAGAGGACCTTGCCTAATATAAGGAAATGCAACCAAATCTCTAAAAAAAATATCCTAATGAGTGGTGCAATGCAATACACCTTATATTTCAGATTTTTTCTCAAAAATCTATACACCTTATATCAAGGAATGGAGGGAGTATAAAGTTGCTATAAAATGATTGTAAAACATCCAAGAATGATAATATAACAGCATGAATACTTCATAAATTATAGATACGTTGGAGACATATCAGTCTGGTCTTTTCAAACTTCCATTTTTCTTCGCCTATGAAGGCATTGAGCATGTGACTTTGTCCAGGGGTGAGGTTTAAGTCAGGCAAAGGAGTGTTTGGGTCCTTGTGCCATAGATCGATGAAATCAAGGATCAACTTTGGATCTAGCATGAGTGGCACTGCACTGCCTTTGGCTCTAGCGGCCTTTTATTGCCTGTCTCTGATGATCTCAGCGAGTTCTTCATCATCAGCCTCATCGTCACTTGACAGAACTTGAAAAGCAACTTGCTTCTTGTGAGGACTTGGCCTTGAGCCTCGTCCAGCAGTGGCCTTTTTCTTCAGCAAGGTTGGACCTGTTGAGGACTGTGGCGGAGCTGAGGAACTTGCAGAGGCACCTGAAGCAATTGAAATTCTTGTAGTCCATTGGCACGTGGCAAGATGCATAGGTGCTGAGGATTTTGCAGCTGCAGTTGAGGGCTTTGTGGCAACTGAGGGAATTGGAGCTGCCCTTGAAGAAGTTGCATGAGGAATTGGCCGTGATGGCTTTGCACTTGGCCGTGAGGGCATTGCTGTTGAGGAACTCAGCTTTACAACTGATTTCTTCAGCAAAGCCTTCTTGGGCTTGCTAGCAGAGGCCTCAGTAGCAGCAGTAGCAGAATCTTCGTTGAATTTCTTCACTGCTTCCGTTGCCATTTTAGCCAACTTGGCTTGGCACTTGGCCCATTCCTTGGGAAAATCCTCACTTTGTCTGACGCTTGAGGGATCAGCTTCTTGGCCAGGAGCCAATGGAGGTCTTGGGCATGGAGGGTGTACATCGAATTTCTTCATGTACTTTGGAGTCACATATCGATACTCCCTCCATTATCTTGCCCATCTTCTCTCAATCCTCTGAATGCATACTTTGCGCTGATTTTTGTTCTTTTTGCCATGCTTGGCTTCATCAGGTGTGCAGTACTCATCATAGATGTCTTCAGGGATTTCAAACATTGTATTTGGTTCTGGCCTCTTTCCTCCCTTCTAAGGTCTTTTTCCATAAGCCGTTTTCTTCACTTGAGGATTTTGAACAATTGAAGTTTCTGAGGAAGTATGCAACTTAACTTCGAGGAACGCTGAAATAGGTTAAGTTGATGAGAATCTAGTGATTCAACAACGAACATTTTGTACCTGTGAACAGAGTATAGGCGCGAAGAATTTGGAAAGGTCATATGCGTTCTCAGAATTTTTAAAAAAGAATCGAGTTTGAGGAATTTGACCATGGGTGTCTTGAGAAATTTCACTAAGCGTTCTTGACTTAGGTTCCAGAGTTGTGTAGATTTGAAAATCCACACAATTGAGGAATCTTGAGGAAAAACGTAGCTTAGAGAAACAAATCAAGAACAGATGCAATTGGGTGTTTAAGGATACGGAAGTTGAAGAATAATCACCTTTTGAAGATTTTGTGGTAAGCGTCAGAATCAATATAGGGCAGTAAAATCAGATTTTATTTACCCTGGACGAAGAACACAACGAACTGGGAGTAGTAGTGGAGAAGTCCGTCCGTTCAGATCTCCCACGCCCCGACTTGGCGGTGAGAGACAGCTACGGCAGCGGCAGAGTGATGATTTCTGCGGCCGGCGTGAGTACGACGGCGACGAGGTTGAGGCACTGAAGCTCTTCCTCACCGGTGACGATTGAGAGTGGTGGCGGCGCTAGGTCAGAGAGCTCGAGCGAGGAGAGTGAGATCGAGCGGAGTAAATGAGGTCTGAGGAGGGCGAGGGGTATTTATAGCCGAGATGAAAAACTGCTCATCCGATGAAATTAGACGAACGTGCCCCTGACGCTTGCATCCTAGCGACATGTGTCACCCATGCACAGAGAGGTGGAGATCGTGGTAGATCATGGGTGATTAGTTTAATCTTATCATGGGATGCAGAACGGTTTGAGCGGCAAAAGCCGAAAAATTAGATATGAAAATTTTAAGGTTTCGTTCACAAATTCATCAGCTGACAAGGACACAGTGAAGATTTTGATCGGGTTTCAAATAGAACGCACATGAAGAATTTGTGAATAGACTGGGTTGAGTTTAGCATAGAGGGGGGAACGGGTCCGATCACATTCACTTAGAAGAAAAACTCAACTTGAAGAGTTAGCAATAAGTGAATGCTGTTGTGGACATGAAAACTCAAATATATATAGTCAATGAAGAACACCATTTGAAAAGATGAAGACTTTACAAAGTTGAAGAATTTGAACATTTGAAGAATTTGCAAAATGAAGAAAAACTCAAATTTGAAGATTGCCAACTTTGGCTGGTGGCGTGACCCACCGTATAAGAATGATGATTTCAGACGCTGCGTACAATTGTCGTAGGGCTCTGAGAATCAAATTCTTCACACTTAGAGGGTTAGTCTTCATTGATTGAAGAAAAATGTTACGTTGTGTGTTGCACATCTAAGTCACCAATTTTGCATAAGTGTTAGGATGTGTGTAATTTTTAAGAACATTCGAAGATTCTGAGATATTTAGCTCACACCACAACTTGCTAAATCTCTTCTCATCCAAGGGCTTAGTGAAGATATGTGCTAGTTGTTCTCCAGTCTTCACTTGCTCGATAGATATGCCCCCCTTCAACACATCATCTCGAAGAAAATGAAGACGAATCTGGATATTCTTTGTCTTCGAGTGCCGAACTGGGTTATGAGCAATCTTGATGGCACTCTCGTTGTCGCAGTAGAGTGGCACATTCTTCACATTGATGCCATAGTCCTTGAGGGTTTGCTTCATCCATAGCAATTGAGCACAACAAGAACCAGGAGCAATGTACTCAGCTTCAGCAGTAGAGAGTGATATGCAGTTCTGCTTCTTCGAGGACCAACATACTATGGATCGTCCGAGGAAATGGCATGTGCCTGATGTTGACTTGCGATCCACACCATCACCAGCATAGTCAAAGTCAGAATATCCAATGAGATCAAGAGCCGAGCCCTTGGGATACCATAATCCAAGTGTTGGAGTGTGAGCTAGATATCGAAGAATATGTTTCACAGCCTTATGGTGTGATTCCTTCGGTGTAGCTTAAAAATGGGCACACGTGCAAACACTAAGCATAATATCTGGCCTAGATGCACATAGATACAATAAACAGCCAATCATGGAGCGGTATACCTTTTGATCAAAGTTTATACCATTTTCATCAGTGCATAGATGGCCATTTGTGGGCATAGGGATTTTGACGCCTTTGCAATCTTGCATGTCGAATTTCCTCAACACATACTTGAGGTATTTCTCTTGAGATATGAAGATGCCATTGCGTTGTTGACAAATTTAAAGACCTAAGAAGAATTTCAATTCTCCCATCATGGACATTTGATATTCCTCACTCATCATATAGGCAAATTCGTCACTGTAACGTTGGTTAGTACAACCAAAGATAATATCATCAACATATATTTCGAACACGAAAAATTCATCATCATAGGTTTTGGTGAAAAGAGTTGGGTCAAGTGAACCGGGTTTGAAGCCTTTCTTCATGAGGAATTCCTTCAAAGTATCATACCATGCCCAAGGGGCCTGCTTGAGGCCATAGAGGGCCTTATTGAGTCTGAAGACTTTCTCAGGATGGTTAGGATCTTCAAAACCTGGGGGTTGAGCAACATATACTTCTTCCTCAAGCTTACCATTGAGGAATGAACTTTTCACATCCATTTGATATAAGATGAAATTATGATGGTTAGCATAAGCAAGCAATATGCGAATAGCCTCAAGTATAGCAAAAGGTGCAAAAGTTTCATCGAAATCAATTCCTTCAACCTGTGTGTAGCCTTGAGCTACAAGACGAGCCTTATTCCTAACCACAAGGCCATTTTCATCTTGCAGGTTGTGGTAGATCCATTTGGTACCAATGATATTGTGCTTGTGTGGGTCTGGTCGCTTGACAAGTTCCCAGACATTTTTGAGCTCGAATTGATGTAATTCCTCTTGCATCTCTTGAATCCACTCAGGCTCCAGAAATGCCTCATCAACTTTGGTGGGCTCTGTGATAGAGACAAAAGCAAAGTGCCCACAAAAGTTAGACAAATGTGTGGCTCTTGAGCGTGTGATAGGACCTGGTGCGTAGATGTCGTCGATGATTTTCTCGATCTACACTTCATTTGCAATGCGAGGATGAGCAGGTTGACGACGTTGATTGGGCTCAGCATTTTCTTTAGAGCCATTTTCCTCAGATGCACCAGCATGATTTTCTTCACATTCTGGAATAGCTTCTTCAGTAGATTCCTTTGTGGGTATGCCATCCTCAGTAACCTTGAACTTGATGGATTCCTGAGGTGACATTTCATCTAGCATAGGAGGTAGGTGCTCTCTTTGTGACCCATTAGTTTCATCGAACCGCACATCTACAGTTTCAACAACCTTGTGGTGGAAGGTGTTGAAGACTCTGTAGGTGTGCGAGTCCTTCCCGTAACCAAGCACAAAACCTTCATGTGCTTTCGGTGCAAATTTAGAATTGTGATGAGGTTCTCTAATCCAACATTTAGCACCGAATACTTTGAAATAACTCACATTGAGTTTCTTGTCAGTGAGGAGTTCATATATGGTCTTTTTGAAGAATTTGTGAAGATATAACCCTATTGATGAAGTGGCACGCAGTATCAATTGCCTCAAGCCAGAAGCGATGAGGAGTCTTGTATTCATCAAGCATAGTGTGAACCATCTCAACAAGAGTCCTATTCTTGCGCTCCACGACGCCATTCTGGTGAGGAGTATAAAGGGTAGATAACTCATGAGTAATACCAAGTACATCAAGATAGTCATCAAGACCAGTATTCTTGAACTCGGTCCCATTGTCTCTCCGAACGTGCTTGATCTTCACACCGAAGTTTGTCGAGGCCCTTGAGGAAGATCGTTTGAATACTTCCTACACTTTAGTTTTGTAAGTGATGATATGCACCCATGTGTAACGAGAATAGTCATAAACAACAACAAAGCCATATAGAGATGCTACATTTGTTAGTGAGGCATAATGAGTAGGGCCAAAGATATCCATGTGAAGCAATTCAAAAGGACGAGTGTTAGTCATGATGGTCTTCGAGGGATGCTTGGATTTGGTCATCTTTCCCGCCTCACAAGCCCCCGCATGATGGTCCTTGAGGAATTTGACACCCTCGATGCCAATGACGTGCTTCTTCTTTATGCGAGTGTTTGTAAGTTCCTCATGACAAGATGACCTAATCATCGATGCCATAACTAACCGTTTGAAGCTTTTGCAAGAAGACATGTGGCAGGCTGTAGTCTTGCGGAGAAATCAACAATATAAAATCCTCCTCTCCTAAAGCCTTCGAAGACTTTGGAATTCTCAGATTCCATGAGCACAATGCAATAATATTTTCCAAAGACAACAACCATATCAAGATCACAAAGCATTAAGATAGACATGAGGTTTAATCCTAAGGACTTGACAAGCATGACTTTCTCCATGTGTCGATCCTTTGAGATCGCAACCCTACCTAGACCCAATACCTTTCTTTTGCCTTTGTCAGTGTAGGTGATATGCTTTAGATGCGATGGAGATAAAGCAGTGTCCATCAATAAGTTCTTTTCACCAGTCATGTGATTTGTACATCCACTGTCGAGGACCCACTCCGTAGCTTTGAGTTGATCATCCTGCAGATGAATTAGTGCATCTTATGAACTCATATACTTCATCAGTGAAGAATATGACATCAAATTCATCAATTGAACTTCATCAAACAATATAAGAGATATAGCAGTATAAGGACATGAGAAATGAGTAATTCATTTCTTCATGATTAGCTTTTGTCCTTTCAAGCATATTCAGTTCTCCAGCAAATTCTTCAGACGTTCAAGTTCGTCTGGAGACCTAACCCTGCATAAGAGATTAGTTCTTTTTCTTCACCACCCACATCTAGAGGGGTGGCAGAAAGTTCATCATTCTGCAAGCTCCATAAGAGGAGTTAGAGTAAGCATATGAATAAGCAGAGAAATTCTTCGAGGACTTATGAACATAATGATTTGAAGAATAATGCACATATTCATAGCTCTTAGATTTTCCCTGCAAAACAAAAGTGTTATCATGATGATGATCATATGAGAATTTTGATCCATTTGAGGAATTTGATCCATGTGAGGAATTGGGTCCATGTGAGGACTTGGATCCATATGAAGACTTTGGTCCATATGAAGAATTTGATCTGGATTCCTATTCTTCACAGATGGTGTCATGAGGACATTCACCTGAAGACTTTCAAGGCACCTTTTGGGAACCCAGATTTTCTTCATAGGGGGACCGTTCCTGCAGTTAGTTCCAAGATATCTAGCAAATACTTCATCATTCTGATTTTTGAACAGTTTATAGGTGCAGTCAAATGACTCATTAGATGAACATGAGGATTCACATGTAAAGCCAGATAAAGTGGATGGATCTATGAGAGGTCCTTTTGCAGCAACCCATCAAGTTTTGGGATACTGCTCAGGTTTCCAATAGGTCCCATCAGCATTGAGTTTCCTCTCAAAGGAAATACCATCTTTCCTAGGGTTCCTGTTGAGGATGTGTGCTTTTAAGCACATCACAAATAACCTAATGTCCTTTGAGGCTTTCGTACATGCCTGTCACATACAATTCCTTCAGCCCTGCATTGTCACTGATACTTGTGGTATCCTCAGATGAGGAATTTGCGACCACAGAGAAAGTTGAAGAATTTGCAGCAATAAAACAATTTGAACTTTCAGGTGAAGAATTAGCAGATTCACGTTCAATGCATTTCAAACATGGTGGAATGAATTCATCCTGAGCGGAACTGATCTGTTGAGCAAGCAATGAATCATTTTCCTTCTAAAGATCTTCATAGCTCACCCTTAGGTTCTCAAGATCTTGCTTTCTTTTAAGAAATTCATAACTAAGCTTCTCATGATCAGCTAAGAGGGTGTTATGATGGCTCTAAAGGTTATCAAACTTAGACTGAAGTCTCTGAAGATTTTTAGTCAGAGTTTGAGTTCAATCCATTTCCTCACCCAACATGTCATCGCTTTTGTCTAGCAAATTTTGAACCTTTTCAAAAGCCTTTTGCTGTTTGACGGCAATCTTAGCAAGTTTGGAATAGCTAGGTTTGAGGTTTTCATCAGATTCATCCTCACTAGATTCAGAGGAGGGATATTTGAGTACCTTGGCACCCTTTGCCATGAAGCAATAGGTGGGAGCGTAGTCATCATCGCCGTCATCAGCACTGTTGGGGAAGTCATTTTCCTTAGAGTTGAAGATGGACTTGCTGACGAAAGCAGTAGCGAGGGCTAGGCTCGCCACACCAGAGTCTGGCTCCTCAGATTCCTCCTCTTCCTCATTTTCCTCAGATTCAGCTTCAGAGTCCATTTCCTTGCCAATAAATTCCCGGGCCTTTTTGGAACTGCTCTTCTTCTGAGATGAAGATTTTGAAGATTTGGACGATGAGGATTTTGAAGATTTTTATTCTTCTTCGAGTCATCAGAACTATCATCCTTGTACTTCTTCTTCTTTGATTCCTTCGCCCACTGAGGACAATCGGTAATGTAGTGGACAGGTTTCTTGCATTTGTGGCAAGTACTCTTCTTGTAATCGCGGGATGAGGAATCTAATCTCATGTCATCATTTCTTGAAGATTTTCCAAAGCGACCACGTCTTGAGAACTTCTAGAATTTCCTCATGAGCATTGCTAGCTCCCTGCTCAGTTCTTCAGGATCACCAAGGCTGCTATCGTAATCTTCTCCTTGATTCGAAACCGCCTTGGCCTTTAATCTTGGCGTGATCTTCCATAGCTTGGCCCATAGAGGTCTCTCTTCTTAGCAAGTTGGAACTCATGAGTATTTAGCCTCTCGAGGATATCAGCAGGATTAAGTGACTTGTAGTCTCTACGTTCTTGAATCATCAATGCAAGTGTGTCGAATGAGGAATCAAGCGATCTCGACAATTTCTTCACCACCTCATGGTCGGTGATGTCAGTGGCACCAAGTGCTTAAAGCTCATTTGAGATGTCAGTGAGGCAATCAAAGGTTTGCTGAACATTTTCGTTGTGAAGTCTCTTGAAGCGGTTGAAGAGATTGCGAAGAACGTCAACTCGAGAGTCACGTTGAGTTGAGACTCCTTCGTTGACCTTGAACAGCCTATCCCAGATAAGCTTTGCAGTCTCCAAAGCACTCACCATGTCGTACTGTCCTTTGCTCAGAAGGCCACATATGAAATTCTTCACTTGGGAGTCAAGTTTCTTGAATCTCTTCACATCAGCAACGTTCACGAAAGGAGTGATGGAGGGAACACCATTTTCCACAACGTACCAGAGATCATTGTCAATTGCCTCAAGATTCATGTGCATCTTATTCTTCCAGTAGGGGTAGTCCGTCCCAACGAAGGTAGGACACCCAACCAAGACCTTGATCATGCCTGCAGTCGACATAACTAAAACTCTAGGTGGTTAAACCACAATCACATATAACAAGGGAGTACCTTGCTCTGATACCAATTGAAAGTGCGTTATATCAACTAGGGGGGTGAATAGGCATTTTTTACAAATTCATCACTGAGGAAATTTAACTTGAGGAATTTCCTAAGTCACGAGCTATAGGCGGTAGAATATGTACTCGGGTGCATGCATAACAGAATAGTAGCATAGTCATCATGATGAAATGAAACATACACAGAGCACATGTAGCGTGTAAAGAGGATAAGCAGGCTGAAGACAAAGTGGCTGAAGAATTAGGATTGAGGAAATTGAGAAAGTCTTCAGTCAAAGTCTTCAAACAGTAACGATCAAGTACATCAACACATGAATGAGGAAACGAAAGGGTTAAGGAAATAGAACCAGTAGCTCGATGAAGACGATGATTTGGTAGACCAGTTCCAACTGCTATGACAGTCGTACGTCTGGTTGGAGTGGCTAGGTGTTTAAACCTGAGGATGCATAGCGTCGGACACACAGTCCTCACCGTATTCTTCTTGAGGTAAGATCACACAGACCTCGTCCAATCACTCGTGGTAAGTCTTCAGGTGGCTACCAAACCTTCACAGACTTGGTCACTCGGCGATCCAGAATTCCTCTTGGATGCTCTAGACCATGACGCCTAACCATCTGGAGGATGCACATTCCTCAAAGGTAACAAGCATTGGTTCCACACATGAACAATCTCCTAAGTGATGCTCAAACACTTTGGGTTTGTAGGTGTCTGGGTTTGGGTTTTCCTCACTTGATGATTTTCGCTCAAATTTCCCAGAGGATGGGATGCTCTTAGTGACAAGTGTCAGTTTCTCTCGAAGCAGCCAACCAACTAGTGGTTGTAGGGGGCGGCTATCTATAGCCTAGGGAGCAGCCCGGCATGATAAGACATAAATGCCCTTCAATGATATGACTATTAGGTGGATAAGATATTTTGGGATAGTCATGCCAGTAGCACAACAACGGTTGGAAATTTGAGCTCTCAAATTCCTCAGGGCTATCATGTTCCTCACTTGTAGGCAATCCGCACTGGCAAATTCCTAACTCCTCAGTCAGAACAAATTCCTCAGAGACCTGAAGATCTTCGTCTTTGTCACTGAAGAAATTGACTGAATTGTATGAGATTTCCAATGACTTCACTCGAAGGGATTGGGTAGGTGTAGGATTTTGAGATGAGCATCACTTGGAAAGTGCTTCCTTAGTTTTACCTCGATCCCTTTAACAATACGGTGTTTCCTATGACTCAAGAAATAGAAAATGAAACTACAAAACAAAAGTCCTCACGCTTCATAATCCTCGCATGAATATCGAAGTCTTCAAGGTCACACCAATTTCCTCACTTTCAAAGTCTTCAAGAAAACCAAAGTCTTCAACTGAAGACATTCATTTTTAGGGGTTGACTTTCATCGTAAATATCAAATTCCTCATAGCTTTATAGAACCTGTGTATACTCGCAAACACATTAGTCCCTTAACCTATAAGTCTTCAATACACTAAAATCACTAAGGGGCATTAGATGCACTAACACTTGGGAGATGGATGACAAACCTACTTCATCAACAACTCCATCATCACCACCCCCGAAGAAAGAGACATAAATACATGGGTATGGGCACTCCCCTTGGGAACTGCCAAGGTTGGGGGAGGTGCCCCGGTATCGTATCACCATCACACCTTTACCTTTCTCATTTTTCTTAGCTCGATCCTTTTGGTTATATCTTGATCTAGTAGAATAAAGTTTTAGTATGATCTAGCTTGGAGTTTTGTTTCGAGATCTACCTATGTAATCGAGCCCGTGAGTTATATATAATGAAGATTAGTTTTGAGTTTAGGGCTTTGCATTCTTGCTATGACCTTGAGGGAATTAAATGAAGTAAATAAAAAAAGAAATAAAAAGATCATATATAGATCTAATGGGGAGTAATGACTTCACATATAAAGAGTATGATGAATAAAAGTTGTTGAGAGTTGACAAACATAGTTTCGGTCATTGTTGCAATTAATAGGAAGTAATAAAGAAAGAGAGGCTTCACATATAAATATACTATCTTGGACATCTTTTGTAATTGTGAGCACTCATTAAAATATGCCATGCTGAAAAGTTGATTTTGGACGAGGAAGACAACATAATGGGTTATGTTTTCTTATATCCGAATAGAAGTTATATTGTCATGGATCCTCCAATATGTTGAGCTTGCGTTTCCCTCTCATGCTAGCCAAATTCTTTGCACTAAGTAGAGATACTACTTGTGCTTCCAAACATCCCTTAAACCAGTTTTGCCATGAGAGTCCCCCATACCTACCTATGGATTGAGTAAGATCCTTCAAGTAAGTTGTCATTGGTGCAAGCAATAAAAATTGCTCTCTAAATATGTATGGTCTATCAGAGTGAAGAAAATAAGCTTTATACGAACTTGTGATATGGAAGAAATAAAAGTGACGGACTGCATAATAAAGTTCTTTATCACAAGAGGCAATATAAAGTGATGTTCTTTTGCATTAAGATTTTGTGCATCCAACCATAAAAGCGCATGACAATCTCTGCTTCCCTCAGCGAAGGGCCTATCTTTTACTTTTATCTTCTACCCTTATACAAGAGTCATGGTGATCATCACCTTTAATTTTTACACTTTTTCCTTTGGTAAGCACTATGTGTTGGAGAGATCCGGATATATATATCCACTTCGATATATGGTTATCATAAAGTATTATTGTTGACATTACCCTCGAGGTAAAAGGTTGGGAGGTGAAACTATAAGCCCCTATCTTTCTCTGTGTCCGACTAAAGCATTGAACCCATAAGTATCACGTGAGTGTTAGCAATTGTGAAAGATTAAATGATAGTTGAGTATGTGGACTTACTGAAAAGCTCTTATATTGACTCTTTCCGATGTTATGATAAATTGCAATTGCTTCAATGACTGAGATCATAGTTTGTTAGTTTTCAATAAAGTTTCTAATTCATGCTTTACCTTGTAAATGAATTGTTGCTTTAGAATAAGAAATTATATGACAATATATGTTGTTGTCCTAAAGATAATCATGATGCCCTCATGCCCGTATTTTATTGTATCGACACCTCTATCTCTAAACATGTGGACATATTTTTTCGATATCGGCTTCCGCATGGGGACAAGCGAGGTCTAAGCTTGGGGGAGTTGATACGTCCATTTTGCATCATGCTTTTATATCGATATTTATTGCATTATGGGCTGTTATTACATGTTATATCACAACACTTATGCATTTTCTCTCTTATTTGATAAGGTTTACATGAAGAGGGATAATGCCGGCAGCTGGAATTCTGTACTGGAAAAGGAGCAAATATTAGAGACCTATTCTACACAACTCCAAAAGTCCTGAAAATTCATGGAGAATATTTTTGGAATATATAAACAATATTGGGCGAAGAAAGCACCAGAGGGGGGCCACCTGCCATCCACAAGGGTGGGGGCGGGCGCATCCCCCTATCTTGTGGGCCACCTGGCAGGCCCCTGACGCCCATCTTCTGCTATATGGTGTGTTTTGACCTGGAAAAAATCAGAAGGAAGCTTTCGGGACGAAGCGCCGCCGTCTCGAGGCGGAACTTGGGAAGAACCAATCTAGGACTCCGACGGAGCTGTTCTTCCGGGGAAACTTCCCCCGGGAGTGGGAAATCATTGCCATCGTCATCACCAACAATCCTCCCATCGAGAGGGGGTCAATTTCCATCAATATATTCACCAGCACCATCTCCTCTCAAACCCTATTTCATCTCTTGTATCCGATCTTTGTCTCAAAACCTCAGATTGGTACCCGTGGGTTTCTAGTAGTGTTGATTACTCCATGTAGTTGATGCTAGTTGGTTTATTCGGTGGAAGATCATATGCTCAGATCCTTAATGATAATTAATACTCCTCTGATTATGAACATTAATATGCTTTGTGAGTAGTTACATTTGTTCCTGAGGACATGGGAGAAGTTTTGTAATAAGTAATCATGTGAATTTGGTATTCCTTCGATATTTTGATGAGATGTATGTTGTCTTTCCTCTAGTGGTGTTATGTGAACGTCGACTTCATGACACTTCACCATTGTTTGGGTCTAGGGGAAGGCATTGGGAAGTAATAAGTAGATGATGGGTTGCTAGAGTGACAGAAGCTTAAATCCAAGTTTATTCGTTCTTTCGTAAGGGGCTGATTTGGATCCATATGTTTCATGCTATGGTTAGATTTACCTTGATTCTTCTTTCTTAGTTGCAGATGCTTGCGAGAGGGGTTAATCATAAGTGGGAGGCTTGTCCAAGGAAGGGCAATAGCCAAGCACCGGTCCAACCATATATCAAATTATCAAAGTTACGAACGTGAATCATATGAGCATGATGAAAACTAACTTGACAACAATTCCCATGTGTCCTCGGGAGTGCTTTGCTTTACATAAGAGTTCATCCGTGCTTGTCCTTTGCTATAAAAAGGATTGGGCCACCTTGCTGCACCTTGCTACCTCTTGAGCATGCGTTGGTTTTCCCTTGAAGAGGAAAGGGTGATGCAGCAAAGTAGCTTAAGTATTTCCCTCAGTTTTGAGAACCAAGGTATCAATCGAGTAGGAGGCCACACGCAAGTCCCTCGTACCTACACAAAAAAATAAGAACCTTGCAACCAACACGATAAAGGGGTTGTCAATCACTTCACGGCCACTTGCAAAAGTGAGATCTCATAGAGATGATAAAATAATATTTTTGGTATTTTTACGATAAAGATTGAAAGTAAAGATTGCAAAGTAAAAATAAATTGGAAACTTATATGATGGAAAATAGACCCGGGGGCCATAGGTTTCACTAGTGGCTTCTCTCAAGATAGCATAAGTATTACGGTGGGTGAGCGAATTCTTTGTCGAGCAATTGACAGAAAAGTGCATAATTATGAGAATATCTAGTCATGATCATGTATATAGGCACCACGTCCGTGACAAGTAGACCGACTCTTGCCTGCATCTACTACTATTACTCCACGCATCAACCGCTATCCAGCATGCATCTAGAGTATTAAGTTCATAAGAACAAAGTAATGCATTAGGTAAGATGACATGATGTAGAGGGATAAACTCAAGCAATATGATATAAACCCCATCTTTTTATCCTCGATGGAAACAATACAATATGTGTCGTTTCCCTTTCTATCACTGGGATCGAGCAACGCAAGATTGAACCCAAAGCTAAGCACTTCTCCCATTGCAAGAAAGATCAATCTAGTAGGCCAAACCAAACCAAATCTAGTAGGCCATTAGTTTCATCGAACCGCACATCTATAGTTTCAACAACCTTGTGGTGGAAGGTGTTGAAGACTCTGTAGGTGTGCGAGTCCTTCCTGTAACCAAGCACAAAACCTTCATGTGCTTTCGGTGCAAATTTAGAATTGTGATGAGGTTCTCTAATCCAACATTTAGCACCGAATACTTTGAAATAACTCACATTGGGTTTCTTGTCAGTGAGGAGTTCATATATGGTCTTTTTGAAGAATTTGTGAAAATATACCCTATTGATGAAGTGGCACGCAGTATCAATTGCCTCAAGCCAGAAGCGATGAGGAGTCTTGTATTCATCAAGCATAGTGTGAACCATCTCAACAAGAGTCCTATTCTTGCGCTCCACGACGCCATTCTGCTGAGGAGTATAAAGGGTAGATAACTCGTGAGTAATACCAAGTACATCAAGATAGTCATCAAGACCAGTATTCTTGAACTCGGTCCCATTGTCTCTCCGAATGTGCTTGATCTTCACACCGAAGTTTGTCGAGGCCCTTGAGGAAGATCGTTTGAATACTTCCTACACTTTAGTTTTGTAAGTGATGATATGCACCCATGTGTAACGAGAATAGTCATAAACAACAACAAAGCCATATAGAGATGCTACATTTGTTAGTGAGGCATAATGAGTAGGGCCAAAGATATCCATGTGAAGCAATTCAAAAGGACGAGTGTTAGTCATGATGGTCTTCGAGGGATGCTTGGATTTGGTCATCTTTCCTGCCTCACAAGCCCTGCACAGATGGTCCTTGAGGAATTTGACACCCTCGATGCCAATGACGTGCTTCTTCTTTGCGAGTGTTTGTAAGTTCCTCATGACAGCATGACCTAATCATCGATGCCATAACTAACCGTTTGAAGCTTTTGCAAGAAGACATGTGGCAGGCTGTAGTCTTGCAGAGAAATCAACAATATAAAATCCTCCTCTCCTAAAGCCTTCGAAGACTTTGGAATTCTCAGATTCCATGAGCACAATGCAATAATATTTTCCAAAGACAACAACCATATCAAGATCACAAAGCATTAAGATAGACATGAGGTTTAATCCTAAGGAGTTGACAAGCATGACTTTCTCCATGTGTCGATCCTTTGAGATCGCAACCCTACCTAGACCCAATACCTTTCTTTTGCCTTTGTCAGTGTAGGTGATATGCTTTAGATGCGATGGAGATAAAGCAGTGTCCACTCAATAAGTTCTTTTCACCAGTCATGTGATTTGTACATCCACTGTCGAGGACCCACTCCGTAGCTTTGAGTTGATCATCCTGCAGATGAATTAGTGCATCTTATGAACTCATATACTTCATCAGTGAAGAATATGACATCAAATTCATCAATTGAATTTCATCAAACAATATAAGAGATATAGCCGTATAAGGACATGAGAAATGAGTAATTCATTTCTTCATGATTAGCTTTTGTCCTTTCAAGCATATTCAGTTCTCCAGCAAATTCTTCAGACGCTCAAGTTCGTCTGGAGACCTAACCCTGCATAAGAGATTAGTTCTTTTTCTTCACCACCCACATCTAGAGGGATGGCAGAGAGTTCATCATTCTGCGAGCTCCATAAGAGAAAGGTGGCATAGAATCTAGTCCACTTCGTTTCACAGAAGAGGAGTTAGAGTAAGCATATGAATAAGCAGAGAAATTCTTCGAGGACTTATGAACATAATGATTTGAAGAATAATGCACATATTCATAGCTCTTAGATTTTCCCTGCAAAACAGAAGTGTTATCATGATGATGATCATATGAGAATTTTGATCCATTTGAGGAATTTGATCCATGTGAGGAATTGGGTCCATGTGAGGACTTGGATCCATATGAAGACTTTGGTCCATATGAAGAATTTGATCTGGGATTCCTATTCTTCACAGATGGTGTCATGAGGACATTCACCTGAATACTTTCAAGGCACCTTTTGGGAACCCAGATTTTCTTCATAGGGGGACCGTTCCTGCAGTTAGTTCCAAGATATCTAGCAAATACTTCATCATTCTGATTTTTGAACATTTTATAGGTGGAGTCAAATGACTCATTAGATGAACATGAGGATTCACATGTAAAGCCAGATAAAGTGGATGGATCTATGAGAGGTCCTTTTGCAGCAACCCATCAGGTTTTGGGATACTGCTCAGGTTTCCAATAGGTCCCATCAGCATTGAGTTTCCTCTCAAAGGCAATACCATCTTTCCTGGGGTTCCTGTTGAGGATGTGTGCTTTTAAGCACATCACAAAGAACCTGATGCCCTTTGAGGCTTTCGTACATGCCTGTCACATACAATTCCTTCAGCCCTGCATTGTCACTGATACTTGTGGTATCCTCAGATGAGGAATTTGCGACCACAGAGAAAGTTGAAGAATTTGCAGCAATAAAACAATTTGAACTTTCAGGTGAAGAGTTAGCAGATTCACGTTCAATGCATTTCAAACATGGTGGAATGAATTCATCCTGAGCGGAACTGATCTGTTGAGCAAGCAATGAATCATTTTCCTTCTAAAGATCTTCATAGCTCACCCTTAGGTTCTCAAGATCTTGCTTTCTTTTAAGAAATTCATAACTAAGCTTCTCATGATCAGCTAAGAGGGTGTTATGATGGCTCCAAAGGTTATCAAACTTAGACTGAAGTCTCTGAAAATTTTTAGTCAGAGTTTGAGTTCAATCCATTTCCTCACCCAACATGTCATCGCTTTTGTCTAGCAAATTTTGAACCTTTTCAAAAGCCTTTTGCTGTTTGACGGCAATCTTAAGCAAGTTTGGAATAGCTAGGTTTGAGGTTTTCATCAGATTCATCCTCACTAGATTCAGAGGAGGGATACTTGAGTACCTTGGCACCCTTTGCCATGAAGCAATAGGTGGGAGCGTAGTCATCATCGCCGTCATCAGCACTGTTGGGGAAGTCATTTTCCTTAGAGTTGAAGATGGACTTGCTGACGAAAGCAGTAGCGAGGGCTAGGCTCGCCACACCAGAGTCTGACTCCTCAGATTCCTCCTCTTCCTCATTTTCCTCAGATTCAGCTTCAGAGTCCATTTCCTTGCCAATAAATTCCCGGGCCTTTTTGGAACTGCTCTTCTTTTGAGATGAAGACTTTGAAGATTTGGACGATGAGGATTTTGAAGATTTTTATTCTTCTTCGAGTCATCAGAACTATCATCCTTGTACTTCTTCTTCTTTGATTCCTTCGCCCACTGAGGACAATCGGTAATGTAGTGGACAGGTTTCTTGCATTTGTGGCAAGTACTCTTCTTGTAATCAAGGATGAGGAATCTAATCTCATGTCATCATTTCTTGAAGATTTTCCAAAGCGACCACGTCTTGAGAACTTCTAGAATTTCCTCATGAGCATTGCTAGCTCCGTGCTTAGTTCTTCAGGATCACCAAGGCTGCTATCAGAATCTTCTCCTTCAGATTCGGAAACTGCCTTGGCCTTTAGTGTGCGTGATCTTCCATAGCTTAGTCCGTAGAGGTCTCTCTTCTCAGCAAGTTGGAACTCATGAGTATTTAGCCTCTCGAGGATATCAGCAGGATCAAGTGACTTGTAGTCTCCACGTTCTTGAATCATTAGTGCAATTGTGTCGAATGAGGAATCAAGCGATCTCAGCAATTTCTTCACCACCTCATGGTCGGTGATGTTAGTGGCACCAAGTGCTTAAAGCTCATTTGAGATGTCAGTGAGGCAATCAAAGGTTTGCTGAACATTTTCATTGTCAAGTCTCTTGAAGCGGTTGAAGAGATTGCGAAGAACGTCAACTCGAGAGTCATGTTGAGTTGAGACTCCTTCGTTGACCTTGAACAGCCTATCCCAGATAAGCTTTGCAGTCTCCAAAGCACTCACTCTGTCGTACTGTCCTTTGCTCAGAAGGCCACATATGAAATTCTTCACTTGGGAGTCAAGTTGCTTGAATCTCTTCACATCAGCAACATTCACCAAAGGAGTGATGGAGGGAACACCATTTTCCACAACGTACCAGAGATCGTTGTCAATTGCCTCAAGATGCATGTGCATCTTATTCTTCCAGTAGGGGTAGAACGTCCCAATGAAGGTAGGACACCCAACCAAGACCTTGATCATGCCTGCAGTCGACATAACTAAAACTCTAGGTGGTTAAACCACAATCACATATAACAAGGGAGTACCTTGCTCTGATACCAATTGAAAGTGTGTTATATCGACTAGGGAGGTGAATAGGCAATTTTTACAAATTCATCACTGAGGAAATTTAACTTGAGGAATTTCCTAAGTCACGAGCTACAGGTGGTAGAATATGTACTCGGGTGCATGCATAAAGAGCAGTAGCATAGTCATCATGATGAAATGAAACATACACAGAGCACAGGTAGCGTGTAAACAGGATAAGCAGGCTGAAGACAAAGTGACTGAAGAATTAGGATTGAGGAAATTGAGAAAGTCTTTAGTCAAAGTCTTCAAATAGTAACGATCAAGTACATCAACACATGAATGAGGAAACGAAAGGGTTAAGGAAATAGAACCAGTAGCTCGATGAAGACGATGATTTGGTAGACCAGTTCCAACTGCTAAGACAATCGTACGTCTGGTTGGAGTGGCTAGGTGTTTAAACCTGAGGACGCATAGTGCCGGACACACAGATCTCATCGTATTCTTCTTGAGCTAAGATCACACAGACCTCGTCCAATCACTCATGGTAAGTCTTCAGGTGACTACCAAACCTTCACAGACTCGGTCACTCGGCGATCCACAATTCCTCTTGGATGCTCTAGACCATGACGCCTAACCATCTGGAGGATGCACATTCCTCAAAGGTAACAAGCATCGGTTCCACACATGAACAGTCTCCTCAGTGATGCTCAAACACTTTGGGTTTGTAGGTGTTTGGGTTTGGGTTTTCCTCACTTGATGATTTTCGCTCAAATTTCCCAGAGGATGGGATGCTCTTAGTGACAAGTGTCAGTTTCTCTCGGAGCAGCCAACCAACTAGTGGTTGTAGGGGGCGGCTATCTATAGCCTAGGGAGCAGCCCGACATGATAAGACATAAATGCCCTTCAATGATATGACTATTAGGTGGATAAGATATTTTGGGATAGCTGGCGCGTAGCACAACAACGGTTGGAAATTTGAGCTCTCAAATTCCTCAGGGCTATCATGTTCCTCACTTGTAGGCAATCCGCACTGGCGAATTCCTAACTCCTCAGTCAGAACAAATTCCTCAGAGACCTAAAGATCTTCGTCTTTGTCACTGAAGAAATTGACTGAATTGTATGAGATTTCCAATTACTTCACTCGAAGGGATTGGGTAGGTGTAGGATTTTGAGATGAGCATCACTTGGAAAGTGCTTCCTTAGTTTTACCTCGATCCCTTTAACAATACGGTGTTTCCTATGACTCAAGAAATAGAAAATGAAACTACAAAACAAAAGTCTTCACGCTTCATAATCCTCGCATGAATATCGAAGTCTTCAAGGTCACACCAATTTCCTCACTTTCGAAGTCTTCAAGAAGACCAAAGTCTTCAACTGAAGACATTCATTTTTAGGGGTTGACTTTCATTGTAAATATCAAACTCCTCATAGCTTTATAGAACCTGTGTATACTCGCAAACACATTACTCCCTTAACCTATAAGTCTTCAATACACTAAAATCACTAAGGGGCACTAGATGCACTAACACTTGGAAGATGGATGACAAACCTATTTCATCAACAACTCCATCATCACCACCCCCGAAGAAAGAGACATAAATACATGGGTATGGGCACTCCCCTTGGGAACTACCAAGGTTGGGGGAGGTGCCCCGGTATCTAGCTTGGAGTTTTGTTTTGAGATCTACCTATGTAATCGAGCCCGTGAGTTATATATAATGAATATTAGTTTCGAGTTTAGGGCTTTGCATTCTTGCTATGATCTTGCAGGAATTAAATGAAGTAAATAAAAAAAGAAATAAAAAGATCATATATAGATCTAATGGGGAGTAATGACTTCACATATAAAGAGTATGATGAATAAAAGTTGTTGAGAGTTGACAAACATAGTTTCGGTCATTGTTGCAATTAATAGGAAGTAATAAAGAAAGAAAGGCTTCACATATAAATATACTATCTTGGACATCTTTTGTAATTGTGAGCACTCATTAAAATATGCCATGCTGAAAAGTTGATTTTGGACGAGGAAGACAACATAATGGGTTATGTTTTCTTATATCCGAATAGAAGTTATATTGTCATGGATCCTCCAATATGTTGAGCTTGCCTTTCCCTCTCATGCTAGCCAAATTCTTTGCACTAAATAGAGATACTACTTGTGCTTCCAAACATCCCTTAAACCAGTTTTGCCATGAGAGTCCCCCATACCTACCTATGGATTGAGTAAGATCCTTCAAGTAAGTTGTCATCGGTGCAAGCAATAAAAATTGCTCTCTAAATATGTATGGTCTATCAGAGTGAAGAAAATAAGCTTTCTACGAACTTGTGATATGGAAGAAATAAAAGCGACGGAATGCATAATAAAGTTCTTTATCACAAGAGGCAATATAAAGTGACGTTCTTTTGCATTAAGATTTTGTGCATCCAACCATAAAAGCGCATGACAATCTCTGCTTCCCTCAGCGAAGGGCCTATCTTTTACTTTTATCTCCTACCCTTATACAAGAGTCATGGTGATCATCACCTTTAATTTTTACACTTTTTCCTTTGGTAAGCACTATGTGTTGGAGAGATCCGGATATATATATCCACTTCGATATATGGTTATCATAAAGTATTATTGTTGACATTACCCTCGAGGTAAAATATTGGGAGGTGAAACTATAAGCCCCTATCTTTCTCTGTGTCCGACTGAAGCATTGAACCCATAAGTATCACATGAGTGTTAGCAATTGTGAAAGATTAAATGATAGTTGAGTATGTGGACTTGCTGAAAAGCTCTTATATTGACTCTTTCCGATGTTATGATAAATTGCAATTGCTTCAATGACTGAGATCATAGTTTGTTAGTTTTCAATAAAGTTTCTAATTCATGCTTTACCTTGTAAATGAATTGTTCCTTTAGAATAAAAAATTATATGACAATACATGTTGTTGTCCTAAAGATAATCATGATGCCCTCATGCCCGTATTTTATTTTATCGACACCTCTATCTCTAAACATGTGGACATATTTTTTTGATATCGGCTTCCGCATGGGGACAAGCGAGGTCTAAGCTTGGGGGAGTTGATACGTCCATTTTGCATCATGCTTTTATATTGATATTTATTGCATTATGGGTTGTTATTACATGTTATATCACAACACTTATGCGTTTTCTCTCTTATTTGATAAGGTTTACATGAAGAGGGATAATGCCGGCAGCTGGAATTCTGGACTGGAAAAGGAGCAAATATTAGAGACCTCTTCTACACAACTCCAAAAGTCCTGAAAATTCATGGAGAATATTTTTGGAATATATAAACAATATTGGGCGAAGAAAGCACCAGAGGGGGGGCCACCTGCCATCCACAAGGGTGGGGGCGGGCGCATCCCCCTATCTTGTGGGCCACCTGGCAGGCCCCTGACGCCCATCTTCTGCTATATGGTGTGTTTTGACCTGGAAAACATCAGAAGGAAGCTTTCGGGACGAAGCGCCGCCGTCTCGAGGCGAAACTTGGGCAGAACCAATCTAGGACTACGACGGAGCTGTTCTTCCGGGGAAACTTCCCCCCGGGAGGGGGAAATCATCGCCATCGTCATCACCAACAATCCTCCCATCGAGAGGGGGTCAATTTCCATCAATATATTCACCAGCACCATCTCCTCTCAAACCCTATTTCGTCTCTTGTATCCGATCTTTGTCTCAAAACCTCAGATTGGTACCCGTGGGTTGCTAGTAGTGTTGATTACTCCTTGTAGTTGATGCTAGTTGGTTTATTCAGTGGAAGATCATATGCTCAAATCCTTAATGATAATTAATACTCCTCTGATTATGAACATGAATATGCTTTGTGAGTAGTTACATTTGTTCCTGAGGACATGGGAGAAGTCTTGTTATAAGTAATCATGTGAATTTGGTATTCCTTCGGTATTTTGATGAGATGTATGTTGTCTTTCCTCTAGTGGTGTTATGTGAACGTCGACTTCATGACACTTCACCATTGTTTGGGTCTAGGGGAAGGCATTGGGAAGTAATAAGTAGATGATGGGTTGCTAGAGTGACAGAAGCTTAAATCCTAGTTCATCCGTTCTTTCGTAAGGGGCTGATTTGGATCCATATGTTTCATGCTATGGTTAGATTTACCTTAATTCTTCTTTCTTAGTTGCAGATGCTTGCGAGAGGGGTTAATCATAAGTGGGAGGCTTGTCCAAGGAAGGGCAATAGCCAAGCACCGGTCCAACCATATATCAAATTATCAAAGTAACGAACGTGAATCATATGAGCATGATGAAAACTAACTTGACAACAATTCCCATGTGTCCTCGGGAGTGCTTTGCTTTATATAAGAGTTCATCCATGCTTGTCCTTTGCTATAAAAAGGATTGGGACACCTTGCTGCACCTTGCTACCTCTTGAGCATACGTTGGTTTTCCCTTGAAGAGGAAAGGGTGATGCAGCAAAGTAGCTTAAGTATTTCCCTCAGTTTTGAGTACCAAGGTATCAATCAAGTAGGAGGCCACACGCAAGTCCCTCGTACCTACACAAAAAAATAAGAACCTTGCAACCAACACGATAAAGGGGTTGTCAATCACTTCACGGCCACTTGCAAAAGTGAGATCTGATAGAGATGATAAGATAGTATTTTTGGTATTTTTACGATAAAGATTGAAAGTAAAGATTGCAAAGTAAAAATAAATTGGAAACTTATATGATGGAAAATAGACCCGGGGGCCATAGGTTTCACTAGTGGCTTCTCTCAAGATAGCATAAGTATTACGGTGGGTGAACGAATTACTGTCGAGCAATTGACAGAAAAGTGCATAATTATGAGAATATCTAGTCATGATCATGTATATAGGCATCACATCTGTGACAAGTAGACCGACTCTTGCCTGCATCTACTACTATTACTCCACGCATCAACCGCTATCCAGCATGCATCTAGAGTATTAAGTTCATAAGAACAGAGTAACACATTAGGTAAGATGACATGATGTAGAGGGATAAACTCAAGCAATATGATATAAACCCCATATTTTTATCCTCGATGGAAACAATACAATACGTGTCGTTTCCCTTTACATCCTTTGGGATCGAAACAGCATAAGATTGAACCCAAAGCTAAGCACTTCTCCCATTGCAAGAAAGATCAATCTAGTAGGCCAAACCAAACTGATAATTCAAAGAGACTTGCAAAGATAACCAATCATACATAAAAAGAATTCAGAGAAGATTCAAATATTGTTCATAGATAATCTTGATCATAAACCCACAATTCATCGGATCTCGACAAACACACCGCAAAAAGAGTTACATCAAATAGATCTCCAAGAAGATCGAGGAGAACTTTGTACTGAGATCCAAAGAGAGAGAAGATGCCATCTAGCTAATAACCATGGACCCGAAGGTCTATGGTAAACTACTCACACATCATCGGAGAGGCTATGGTGTTGATGTAGAAGCCCTCCGTGGTCGATTCCCCCTCTGGCGGAGCGCCGAAAACGGCCCCAAGATGGGATCTCACGGGTACAGAAGGTTGCGGCGGTGTAATTAGGTTTTTGTGGTGCTCCTCGATGGTTTCGGGGTACGTAGGTATATATAGGAGGAGCAAGTAGGTCGGTGGAGCCACGAGGGGCCCATGAGGGTGGAGGGCACGCCCAGGGGGGTAGGCGCGCCCCCTGCCTCGTGGCTTCCTCGTTCGTTTCTTGATGTCCACTCCAAGTCCTGTGGATCACGTTTGTTCCAAAAATCACGCTCCCGAAGGTTTCATTCCATTTGGACTCCGTTTGATATTCTTTTTCTGTGAAACACTGAAATAGGCAAAAAAAACTACAATTTGTACTAGGCCTTGAGTTAATAGGTTTGTCCCAAAAATAATATCAAAGTGTATAAATAAGCCCATTAAACATCCAAAACAGAATATATAATAGCATGGAGCAATCAAAAATTATAGATACGTTGGAGACATATCAAGCATCCCCAAGCTTAATTCCCGCTCGTCTTCGAGTAGGTAAATGATAAAAACAAAAAAAAATATGTGGAATGCTACTTAGCATATTTCTCAATGTAATTTTGTTTATTGTAGCATGAATGTTCAGATCCGAAAGATTCAAGATAAAAGTTTATATTGACATAAAAATAATAATACTTCAAACATACTAACCAATCAATTATGTCTTCTCAAAATAACATAGCCAAACAAAGCTCATCCCTACAAAATCATATAGTTTGGCCATCCTTCATTTTTGTCACACAAGAATGCTCTCATCTTGCACAACCCCGATGACAAGCCAGGCAGTTGTTTCATACTTTAGTAATCTCAAACTTTTTCAACTTTCACGCAATACATGAGCGTGAGCCATGTATATATCACTATGGGTGGAATAGAATATAATGATGTGGGTTGTGTGGAGAAGACAAAAAAGGAGAATGTCTCACATTGACGCGGCTAATCAACGGGCTAGGGAGATTCCCATCAATTGATGGAAATGCGAGGAGTAGGGATTGCCATGCAACGGATGCACTAGTGTTATAAATGTATGAAAGCTCAACAAAAGAAACTAAGTGGGTGTTCACGAAGACCTAGGGCATTTGAGGAAGCCCATTGTTGGAATATACAAGCCAAGTTTTATAATGAAAAATTCCCACTAGTATATGAAAGTGACAAAACAAGAGACTCTCTATCATAAAGATCATGGTGCTACTTTGAAGCACAAGTGTGGAAAAAGGATAGTAGCATTGTCCCTTTTTATTTCTTTTTTTGGGCCTCTTTTTTATTTGGCCTTTCTGTTTTTTTATTTTTTTGGAACAATGCTCTATTAATGATGATCATCACACTTCTGTTTATTTACAACTCAATGATTACAACTCGATACTTAGAACGAAATATGACTCTATATGAATGCCTCCGACGGTGTACCAGGATGGGCAATGAATCAAGAGTGACATGTATGAAATAATATGCATGGTGGCTTTGCCACAAATACGATGTCGACTACATGATCATGCAAGGCAATATGACAATGATGAAACATGTCATAATAAACGGAACGGTGAAAAGTTGCATGGCAATATATCTCGGAATGGCTATGGAAATGCCATAATAGGTAGGTATGGTGGCTGTTTTGAGGAAGATATAAGGAGGCTCATGTGTGATAGAGTGTATCGTATCACGGGGTTTGGATACACCGGCGAAGTTTGCACCAACTCTCAAGGTGAGAAAGGGCAATGCACGGTACCGAAGAGGCTAGCAGTGATGGAAAGTTGAGAGTGCATATAATCCATGGACTCAACATTAGTCATAAAGAAATCACATACTTATTTCAAAAATCTACAAGTCATCAAAAACCAAGCACTACGCGCATGCTCCTAGGGGGATAGATTGGTAGGAAAAGACCATCGCTCGTCCCCGACCGCCACTCATAAGGATGACAATCAAAGAACACCTCATGTTTCAAATTTGCCACACAACGTTTACCATTCGTGCATGCTACGGGACTTGCAAACTTCAACACAATTATTTCTCAAATTCACAACTACTCAACTATCACAACTTTAATATCACTATCTCCATATCTCAAAACAATCATCAAGCACCACACTTTTCATAGTATTCAATGCACTTATATGAAATTTTTTATCTTGGATGCCTAACATATTAGGATCAATTTTATAACCAAAGGAAATTACCATGCTGTTCTGAAGAACTCTCAAAATAATATAAGTGAAGCATGAGAGATAAATAATTTCTATAAAATAAAACCACCACCGTGCTCTAAAAGGTATAAGTGAAGCGCTAGAGCAAAATTGTTTAGCTCAAAAGATATAAGTGAAGCACATAGAGTATTCTAATAAATTCCGATTAATGTCTGTCTCTCTCAAATGGTGTGTACAGCAAGGATGATTGTGGAGAACTAACAAGAAAAGACTCAAATCATACAAGACGCTCCAAGCAAAACACATATCATGTGGTGAATAAAAATATAGCTCCAAGTAAAGTTACCGATGGACGAAGACAAAAGAGGGATGCCTTCCGGGCATCCCCAAGCTTAAACTTTTGGTTGTCCTTGGATTTTACCTTGGGGTGCCTTGGGCATCCCCAAGCTTAGGCTCTTGCCACTCCTTGTTCCATAATCCATCAAATCTTTACCCAAAACTTGAAAACTTCACAACACAAAACTTAACAGAAAATCTCGTGAGCTCCGTTGAAAACAAAACACAACTTCAAGGTACTGTAATGAACTCATTATTTATTTATATTGGTGTTAAACCTACTGTATTCTAACTTCTCTATGGTTCATAAACTCCATTACTAGCCATAGATTCATCAAAATAAGCAAACAACACACGAAAAAACAGAATCTGTCAAAAACAGAACAGTCTGTAGTAATCTGTAACTAAAGCAAACTTCTGGAACTCCAAAAATTCTAAAATAAATTGCTGGACGTGAGAAATTTATCTATTAATCATCTGAAAAAAGAATCAACTAAATAGCACTCTCCAGTAAAAAGTTGTAGCTAATCTCGTGAGCGCTAAAGTTTCTGTTTTTTACAGCAAGATCGCAAAGACTTTCCCCAAGTCTTCCCAAAGGTTCTACTTGGCACAAACACTAACTAAAACACGAAAACACATCTAACCAGAAGCTAGATGTATTATTTATTGAATAACAGCAAGGAAAAATATTGGGTTGTCTCCCAACAAGCGCTTTTCTTTAAAGCCTTTTAGCTAGGCATTGATAATTTTAATGATGCTCACATGAAACATAGAAATTGAAACACAAAGAGAACATCATAAAGCATATGAAAAAAACATCTAAGTCTAACATACTTCCTATGCATGGGAATATTATAGGCAAACAAATTATCATAGCAAGCAAAAACTAGCATATGCAAGGAAGAGGAAAGAAACAATAGCAATCTCAACATAACAAGAGGTAATTTAGCAACATGAAAATTTCTACAACCATATTTTCCTCTCACATAATAGTTACATGTGGGATCATAAGAAAATTCAACAAAATAGCTATCACATAAAATATTTTCAACATGATCCACATGCATGCGAAGTTGACACTCTTCCAAAATAGTGGGATTAACATTAACTAAGGTCATGACCTCTCCAAACCCACTTTTATCAAAAACTTCATAAGTTGAACATTCTCCAAATATGCGGTATCCAAAGTTGACACTCTTCCAAAGCCACTTTCAATATTATTGCAAACATTATTATCAACCTCATATTCATCATGGGGCTTAAATAAATTTTCAAGATCATAAGAAGAATCACCCCAATCATGATCATTGCAACAAGTAGTAGACATAGAAAAACTAGCATCCCCAAGCTTAGGGTTTTGCATATCATTAACACAATTGACATTAATAGAGTTTATAATAAAATCATTGCAATCATGCTTTTTATTAAAAGATCTATCGTGAATCACTTCATAAAGCACTTCATCACAATTTTCAGATTCACGTAATTCAAGCAAAACCTTATAAAGATAATCTAGTGCACAAAACTCACTAGCAATTGCTTCATCATAATTGGATCTCTTAAAAAGATTAGCAAGCGGATGAGGATCCATAAATCTTAGGTTCTCTTTTTAGCAATAAATAAACAACTATTCCAACCAAACGAGCAAACCAGCCAAGTAAGACATCAAAGCAAACAAAAAGACGAACAGAAGAAGGGTGAATAAAACGGCAAGGGTGAAGTGGGGGAGAGGAAAACGAGAGGCAAATGGAAAATAATGTAATGCGAGGGATAAGAGTTTGTGATGAGTACTTGGCATGTCTTGACTTGTGCGTAGACTCCCCGGCAACGGTGCCAGAAATCCTTCTTGCTACCTCTTGAGAATGCGTTGGTTTTTCCCTTGAAGAGGAAAGGGTGATGCAGCAAAGTGGTGTAAGTATTTCCCTCAGTTTTGAGAACCAAGGTATCAATCCAGTAGGTGGTCACACGCAAGTCCCTCGTACCTACAAAAACAAATAAGAACCTTGCAACCAACACGATAAAGGGGTTGTCAATCCCTTCACGGCCACTTGCAAAAGTGAGATCTGATATAGATGATAAGATAATATTTTTGTATTTTTATGACAAAGATTGAAAGTAAAGATTGCAAAGTAAAAATAAATTGGAAACTTATATGATGGAAAATAGACCCGGGGGCCATAGCTTTCACTAGTGGCTTCTCTCAAGATAGCACAAGTATTACGGTGGGTGAACGAATTACTGTCGAGCAATTGATAGAAAAGTGCATAATTATGCGAATATGTAGTCGTGATCATGTATATAGGCATCACGTCCGTGTCAAGTAGACCGACTCCTGCTTGCATCTACTACTATTACTCCACACATCGACCGCTATCCAGCATGCATCTAGAGTATTAAGTTCATAAGAACAGAGTAATGCTCATTAGGTAAGATGACATGATGTAGAGGGATAAACTCAAGCAATATGATATAAACCCCATCTTTTTATCCTTGATGGCAACAATACAATACGTGTCGTTTCCCTTTCTGTCACTGGGATCGAGCAACGCAAGATTGAACCCAAAGCTAAGCACTTCTCCCATTGCAAGAAAGATCAATCTAGCAGGCCAAACCAAACTGATAATTCGAAGAGACTTGCAAAGATAACCAATCATACATAAAATAATTCAGAGAAGATTCGAATATTGTTCATAGATAATCTTCATCATAAACCCACAATTCATCGGATCTCGACAAACACACCGCAAAAGAAGTTACATCAAATAGATCTCCAAGAAGATCAAGGAGAACTTTGTATTGAGATCCAAAGAGAGAGAAGAAGCCATCTAGCTAATAACTATGGACCCGAAGGTCTGTGGTAAACTACTCACACATCATCGGAGAGGCTATGGTGTTGATGTAGAAGACCTTCGTTATCGGTTCCCCCTCCGGCGGAGAGCCAGAAAAGGCCCCAAGATGGGATCTCACGGATACAGAAGGTTGCGGTGGTGGAATTAGGTTTTTGTGGTGCTCCTCGATGGTTTCAGGGTACGTAGGTATATATAGGAGGAAGAAGTAGGTCGGTGGAGCCACGAGGGGCCCACGAGGATAGAGGGCGCGCCCGGGTGGGGGGGGGGGGTAGGCGCGCCCCCTGCCTCATGGCTTCCTTGTTCGTTTCTTTACATCCACTCCAAGTCCTTTGGATCACGTTTGTTCCAAAAATCACGCTCCCGAAGGTTTAATTCCGTTTGGACTCCGTTTGATATTCTTTTTCCGCGAAACACTGAAGTAGGCAAAAAACAACAATTTGCACTAGGCCTTGGGTTAATAAGTTAGTCCCAAAAATAATATGAAAGTGTATAAATAAGCCCATTAAACATACAAAACAAAATATAATAGCATGGAGCAATAAAAAATTATTGATACGTTGGAGACGTATCACACCTTGTTTACTTTTGTTACTTGTTACCCGTTACAGATCATCTTAGCACACAACTATCTATTACGAATAATTTCAGTGCTTGCAGAGAATACCTTGCTGAAAACCAATTGTGATTTCCTTCTGCTCCTCATTAGGTTCGACACTCTTACTTATCAAAAGGACTACGATAGATTCCCTATACTTGTGAGTCATCAGTGGGCATGCAAAGGTTAAAGTATTTATACTAGAACACAAGGATTATCTACATGTCCTCACGAATACAGTGAATGATGGGGCTCGGCGATCACAAGCGGTTGGACTAGAGTCATGCTTGCCTTCTGCATGGAGGAGAGCTCAATACGGGCATTCTTGTTCACCTTGTTCAGCAACAAGAATGTCTTTCACCTTTATCTTTATCGTCTTTAATAGTACAAGTATACAACCCTGGTTCATCATTCTTTATTTGGTGCTTATGTAATTCTTCAACATATGTACCTGTAAATCGAATGATGCAATTGTTATTGAACCTGATGCATATGAATAAATTTATAGCCTACTTTCGAATTCAAACTTGGTACAATTTTAAATAGCAGCGATTAAATTAGGGTGAAAATACACTCTGCGGGTCATTATGGCATACACGATGTGTAAAGCACAAAAGTGTGTGATATAAATCACAATTTGACACAATCCACAGAGAGAAAACATGTGTAACCATGCACACAATTGCCGTTTGCGAAGCGTGTGTGATCTCAGACAATATCGCAAACGGTGTGAGCAAACTAAATGTTTGTGATCATCACCTTATCGTACACACTTTACAATCATGAATTTTTTCTGATGTCGAACACATGATAAATGTTGCCATAGAATAACATGTGCGATAGGTATCCTGTATGACACTGGTATGACAATCCGACATTTCATAATCCTATCTGACACTCATACGATGATTAGCTAGTCTTCTTGATTATATATCGCATACGGTTCAGGAGAAGTGAATGTGTGTGACAGTCTCCTTATCATACACGCTTTACTAGCATGAATTGTTTGTGATTGGGTGCACATCATGATGTTTTACCACAGAATAGCGTGTGCAATGTAAAGCCAAATAGTTGTGTGATGAATCATGTTTGGGATAGATGCGGGCATCGCATAGGTTTTGTTCTGGAAAACATATGCATTCCTACTCCCAATCCCCAACGGTTTCTGGGTCGTGTGGGAAGGACCCCCGTACCGCACACATAGGCAAGGTGACGGTTTAAAACTCCATCGCAAAAGGGGTTTAAACTGTTTGTATAGCAGCTCGCTATACCAGTGAAATGATATGAATGGAATAGTAAGAATGCATCACCAAACGCACATGTGAATGATCATATATAGATAAAGATTAAGATAACTAATGTGCATAACATGAAGCATTGTATGATCAAGCACACAATCAACCAATGTAGTATCTCGCAAACACAATGAAAAGATAGCACAAACCAAATAGTAGCAAAAACTCAAGGAAATCAAATGAGTAAAAAGCAAGACACACTCTCTCTCGAAGCATAATGATCTACACAAATTCTCTCCCTTTGGCAACAAGTCCCAAAAAGTTCAAATAGGTATAGAGCTAATCGTCACTCTAGGCATGATCTCTGGTAGGTCCTGGAGGTGAAGATCTCTGGTTGGTAGCTCCGGTGTGCATCGATGGCATTGAGAGAAGTGCGTATACAAAAGCTTCGGCTGATGTCTACTTGGCTAGTGGAGTGTACACTAGTGGTGAAACTGATGGAGCAATAGCTGGGGCAGAAATGGTAGTCCTTGTATGTGCAGCAGGCATAGTGGTAGACTTCAATGCCCTAGGCACCGTATGAAATCTATCGGTAGTAGGTCTATCATCACCGCTGTCCTCTGCTGCTTTTCTGGCTCTAGCTAGTTCATCTACATAATCCTTTAGCTTCTCCACAATAGTCTAGACTTCTATGAGCTTCACATCAAGATCATGATTTTTTGTTTCCACTACCCGCTCTAAGCTCACCTGGATCTTGGCGATGTTGGCCCAACTCTGCTCAATCCTTAGGGTAGCTTCTAGAAAATAGGTCACCTGATCATATTTCATCTTGATCTAAGCCATTGATTCACTAGGACATGATGCTTCTTTGGTTGCTTTAGCTGCATTAGCTACCTCTATCCTCTCATGTGCCTCAACAGAAGTAGGGTGAGAAGGATCGATCACCACTACATTCTCCTCGAACACAGGTAACAATTGGAGATGCTCGCGATCAAGAAGATATGTGCTCGTTCCAACCTTGTAATTTATGAGCAACTAAATGTGCGGAGAAAAACAAAATGATCTCTTTTGGTCGGCTGCCGTCCACTTTATTGTTTCCACAATCAGACTCATTATCTTGAACTTCTGCGGAGTGTCAAGAAGGTGCAGCATGTTGACGGAGTAGCCACATATCATCTTGCATCTCAAGATTTGGGTATCAAAGTGTGCCTCAAAATAGTGTTTGTGGTGGCAAAACCAGGTAGCAAGTGCTTCAATGAACCTAGCTTGTGAGTCTCAACATCCTTCTCAGGAATGGCCTTGTACATGTCCTTCATGGAATTGTGGTATTTCTTGGGCTTGACATAAACATCAATGTCATGCTCTTCCTCCTCAAGGGCACCAAGAAGAGCAGCCCACTCAGTGATAGAAGACGGGTATCTCACTCCCTCAGTCATCCACACAATCTTCCCATCTGGATAGAAGTGTGCAGTGGAATAGAACTACATAATCATCTCATCACTCCATGATGTAAGCTTCCTCCCTAAGAAGGCATCAACTCCAGCAAGCTTGAAACTCTCATGAACATGGGGAAAGTTGTCTTCATTCTCATCAATATATTCCCAGTCCACCCATGTCACGTCACTGACTATTGGCTTCTTGTCTAGCAGCACTGTCTCATAAAAATCATGATGCTCTCCCTTGGATACAGGAACCTTTCTTACAACATTTCTTTCCTTAGTGTAGTAGCTGGCCTCTTCTTGGAGGTCACTTTCTTTGGCTGAAAGTTCCCATCTTCTGTGTCTGAGCCCTTAGTTTTCTTGTCCTTTTGGAAGCCTTAGGCAGGTTGCTAGGAGTGCTCCTACTGCCTTCATCAAAACTTCTCTTAGCACTAGAACCTACACTCAAATCCGCATTGGCATCAGACGCATTTTGACTTTCACTCGCATCTCACATCTTGCAAGCAAACTTGTGAATAGTTGGGTATAGGCAGAGTAGATGAGTCATCACAAAATGACAGTTGGTTTTTGAAAAAATTGAGTTCAAATCTTAGGTTCAAATTTTCACAGAAGGCATTTCGGATCATCCGATTTGATCATTTTGGTGTTACCGAAGCACTTAACAAAAACTTGGCACATAGATTTGGTCAGACTGATATGTGGCTTGGTGTCTTCGGTATGCTAGGGTTTCACAGAAACTTACTTTCGGTCTCACTGATTAGTACAACTCGGTGGCACCGATACGTACTAGTGCAATGGCCAAAGCCAAATCGATCACTCTGAAAGTTTCAATGTGGTTGGTCGAGATGCATTCTGTGGGAAACTTAAACCTAATTTTTTGCTTGAATATAAGGAATTTTGTATGAGGAATAGATATTGCAAACTGTGGCATGAATCATGGGGAAAACCCTAGTGCGTTGAATCAGAAATTGAAGCACGAGGGGATCAGATTTTATCCCAACTTGGCACAATTCCTCTATGGCGACAACAGAGGGAGAGATACCCGTTGACAACGACGGACTGCAACTGTGAGGGCGCGCTGGACGCAAGGGTGACTGTCTGAAGACTTGGCGATGACAGCTGTGGGGCGCGAGTTCGAAGAGTTTGAGAAATTTCAACCGAACGGACTCGCTAGATATATATACCGATCAGCCGTCGGTGGCTCCAAGTGAAGCGAACCGGTGGCACCGAGACGTGTAATTGCTAGCAATATAACACATCAGTGACTCTGAGACGATTCAGGTCGGTTACACCGAGATGGAAAATTAGATTAGTCCAAATGGTTTCGGTGAGACTGAATGAGAATGAGTTGGTCTAACCGAAAGACATTTAGAAGGTTTTGGAGTTCATCCCTTGACAGATCGGTCACTCCGAGTGCGCCTCACCCGAAGGGTCCGAAAAAGGCTTGTTCTATTTTTGTGATGTGGCAAGAATAGAGTTTGAGACAAGAAAGGATAGATAGCTAGACAAGGTCCTTAGGCATTCTTGTACATCCACTTAGTAAAAAAACAAGACAAACAAAACAACAAATGGATGTCCTCGAATGAAGAAAACGCATTGCAACATGCTCACACAATAAAATTTCAAACAAAATATGTATCAAACATGCACAACCAATTCTAGCATCTATCAAGCAATGGGTGATGACATACTCATCTATACATGAGTATATTAACTTAGGAGCCGAATGAGAACATTTGATCATACACTAGTACAACGAGTTGCTATACAAACGGTTTTTAACCCCTTTCTGCGATGGCATTTTAAACCGTCGCCTAGTGAGTGTGTGCGATAGGGGGGGATCCTTCCCACACGACCAAAAAACCATGGGGGATAGGGATCCATGATGCAGACGCCTTGCCAAGTGTAATCGTATGCGATGCAGGACACACCAAATTTTGTCACACATGTGGGATCGATGATTAAACGTTTCTAATGACGTAATGAAACCAAACGGTGTTTCATAATGAATCGCTTGTGAAACAGTATCTAAGGCACACGGGCCAACATATGAACCATGTGCGATATGTGCCCTATCGCACACGAGTTTTCTGCGGAACTCGTCTGTCATGCATGACTCCATCACACATGTTTTCAAACAATTACTATGTGCGATAATGTTCTATCACAAACGGTTCAAGAGCCCCTTCACACACATACAAGTGCTGCAGACCATTTGTGATTTGTTATGTAGCACCGACGGTTACGGTATGAGTGATGTGTGCTTTTCCTTTGGGATCCCACACGTTTCCTAAAAAATTTACGACTGGGATTGTATTTTACATTGGGCACGGTTTACTCTGAGCTCTCGTGTGCGATAATGTGGTATCACAATCAGTTCCGTAGCCCTAGCGCACACGTTTGATTTCCAATGTGGATCGCACAAACTCATTTAGTTGAACCGTATGTGCAGCAATTTCCAGGTTCACAAAAAATTTCCCATTTGAATCTGCATGCAAAAAGCAAATTTGCCACAATATGCAATTGAACGAATAGTGTCCATAGGAAGAACATTCATTAGATTTTGCAACAACTGCAATTGAACAAATGGTAGCTAAATTCCAATGATTTGTCGACATATATATGCATTACATAATTAATCATAGTACGAAATATGAAAACCTCATCACATGGAAAACAATGGATCCATGCGTATATGTTTAGCGGCTAACTCTTACTCAATGTTTTAGGAGAAGGCATGCTGAACTCTTCATTATCACAAGTGGGATTGATGTAGTGATTCAGGAAGAAGTCACTAATAAATCTCCAAACCATCAGCAATTCACCTGCGGGGAGCGGTTCAGGGGTCCTCAATTCTAAGATGAGCTGCAGTATTTTTAATATCAGAATGTGCCATATGAGTGGAGTAGAAGATATTAATTAAGATAGACTAACTGGTACTAATTCGCCTGTATCTTCACAACTATGAGCAGATTTTTAGATGGAGGTCATGTGTCTTCAAACATAGTATCCACAAAGGTTGGTCTCTGCTTGTTGCTGAGGACACTGAAATTTTTTGTACATAATTAGTCATGTATTTGTCCTGTTTGGAACAACCTAAATGGTGTTAGATGTATTTTTTATTTAGATCGAAATAAAAAGAGGTTTATTTACAAGCTTGAACATTTGACTAGCATAAGAAAAGGTATTTCCAGACTAGTGGATACATTTTCCAAAGACAACAGATTTCGGTGTGTTACTGAAGAAACGATCTCGTGCTGCAGAGGTAGTTCCCTCTTGAACATGTTCCCTGGTTTAGTTTTCCACAATGCGAACACACTGCAAATGAAGATGAATTTTCACAACATCAATTCTTGAACCAAATATGAATGGAAATTAATTTCAACATCATAGAATTCAATACCTATCCATGAATTGCTAAAGATGCGTCAGATTCTGAGCCTTTATTGACTCTCTGAGAGAATCCATGTTGTAAACTATGTTCTTGTTCGGAACAATGAATACCAAGATCTAGTGATCGCTACATATTAAAAAACCATGAACTTACGATTATGTCGAAATTTGAAAGACAATAAGTGTATGCGTGGTTGTTTATTTGGCTTATCGTTCATGATATAGCCAGAGAAATGATTTTGCATGGGACGTGTTTTCGAAGATACGGGCGACCATGTTAATGGCCCAATCCCGTTCATCCGTACCATGCAATGTTGTGCCATTTGCTAATGCAGGATCTATGAAATACACACTCTCTCTTTTTCTTCTCTCTGCGCGATCAATCCCCTGAGAGAAATAAAATGCAGTTAGTTGTATATCATTTACAACCTTGTATGGAGAAGTTGATCAGAGTTTGTTAAGTACTTACAAAATCAGGCATCTAACAAGAGTGGCATCGAGCATGTTGACGTTGAAGAAGAGATGCAAGTCCTCAAAATCCACATCGATGGAACCAGGATCGTGTCAGAAATGATCGATGTTGTAGCAGACTAGCAGAACATGATGACCTGCTAACATTTGATCCATGCAATATTTATGTAACTGGCGGAAACTGGAGCTACACTCATCAAAGTATTCGCCAACAAGAAATGGCTGGCCATGAACGTAATTGCGTGCTTCAAGTATGCCTGATTTATTTTTAGCAAGCACCAAATCTATTAGTGCATCATTCATGCCGTCAGAAATAATATTACTCTCCGATTCGAACAACTTGTTGTTAATTTGGTTCTGGGTGATGAGTGTCTTAAGTAAGAAGCAATAATTATCATTCCTCTTCGCTCTCTGGGCGCGCTTCACGGGTGTAGCCTTTTTGCCCGCTTCCTTCTTGGTACATGAAGCACTTATGTACAATGTCTGGATGGCTGAAAGGAGGACTGCCGAGCAGACGATAATGCTTCAACAGACTGTTTAGCAGATGGTTTAGCTATGTCGGACTACTGAGCTGGCAGTGCTGCTGTGACGAACTGTTGGGTTGTAGGAGCAAAGGCATCGGACTGCTGACCATGCGTTGAAGCTATGTGGGTTTCTGCGCAGGTGGTGCCAACTTGTCGGTGTGCTTAGGAGGCCATGCCAACGCATTGCTTTGCTGAGCAGGCAGTGCTGACGCATTTTTATGCTGAACACACAGCTACGGACCGACGGACTGATGAGAAGTCGGTTCTAGACCTACATACTAGTTAGAAGGCGGTTCCGAAGCATCAGAATGCTTAGCAATCCATTCCACCAGGTTGGTCTGCTGAGCATGTGGTGCTGGGTCTCCCCTGTTGCTTCAGTGGCCGGCATCTGAACTGGTGGTGCATCTTCAGCATTTGTAGACCTTGCCACTGGCTGCTTTGGGGCGGACGGTGACATGGCATGTATGGCACAAAGTTGGGCAGGCTGATCACAGGTTGATGCATCAGTCGTCGGATTAAGAGTATTAGGTTCCTTTGGGGAATCACGCGAGAGCTGTTGTGGCAAGGAGAGCATCACCGGTTGAGGGGCGACATTGGTTGCTCTTGGTGGGGCTTCAAGGATCTCATCCATGAAGTGTATTTCCTTTCGTGTTCACTGGATGTGATGTAACAGTGTTTCTCCCAAGGTCCTATGCTCATTAAAGTCCCTTAGGACATTCTTCAGGGCAAATTCATTGAATCCGGTCTTTACTTCAGTCATGTAGCACAACATTAGTACATTACTTACACGTAAGTTGCGGAGGAAGATTGGAAATTGTTCTTTGTCTGTGGTATAATCTTTGCATGAAGGAAAGATGCACATAAAGTTCCAGAATACAATAAAAGCTTCGTCTTCTGAAATGGGAAGAAGTGGAACATGGGTCCTATTTGCTGCAATTGGGGCTCTCTCCTATTCAAAAAGGGATTTCGCAACTGGAGTTGGTGTACTCTTTGCTGTAATGGGGTTTTTGTGTCATAGAGCTATACTATGTCTACTGGTATTGTCATATTGTTTGCTGCAGTTGGGGTCTGCTGAGTTGGGGCATCTAAGATGGCCAGTGGAGTAGGGACAGAGTCTGCTGAGTTGGCGCTGTATTTTGTGGATCTGGTGATATTGCCACTACACCTAATGGGCTATTTGATTTATCAGGTGTCACTACCTTTTCCAAATACTTTGTTCGTGGTCCTTCGCGATCAGCAATCGCCCTCTTCCTTTTGAACGTCTGATACACAAGAACAACATTTGAATGGAGAAATATGGTATGATGACAGATGGAATATGTACTAAAAAATGGATAGGCGGGGCATATTCACATATACGATGTGTAAACTAAGAAAATGGCAGTGCAACAAAGTAGAAGCAATACAAAGCATCATTTGTAAGATTTGTGCGACCAATATGACCTTGCAAAGTTAAAACAAGCGCCTTGATGTGTTAAAAATATAGGGCATCTGTCTCTGACTCCTCCACTAGGGAGCTACATTGACTTAGACCTCCCTCTAGCTCGAAATCATTGTTAGGATCATATCTTAACACGAATCTATAGGTGGAGAGCATGTGCATTCTATTGCATCCAGACTGGATCTCAGTCCCTTATTGCCAAGTTTGACAACCACGACATTGTTTTGCTTTATTCTTCTCATGTGTGCAAGCTCATAATCGTTATGATGAAGTTCAATATTTGAGATTCATGAAAACATAAAAAGTAGCCAGATTATCTATGAAATACATTGCGGATTCTACTCCAATAGTCTCGCCCTACAAACCCCTGCGTATACAAAGTTCGTCCCCCAACCGTGTTGACTAGACCACACACAGAAATACAAACCTCTATGTCTCTATAAGGGGCAAACACACATTTCAAAACTAAAGAAGGAACATTAGCATCATATCAAATTCGTATTTGAATAAATAAACTTTAGAATTATTATTGGCATAATATTTAGCTTCAAGGTTGGAGTGCTGGTAGTGCGACACAAAGCAAGTAGGAAGATTGTATTCCATATAAAAAATCATAGTCTATGTAAAAAGGTGGACATAACACTTTTCTTTCTATAAAATGCAGTGTTTGTTGCCCACACATGATGGAAGAGATCACGCAGAAAAATACTATTCACTCATGTCGGCGATTCCAGGATTTCAAAACAGGGTGGTCCACCCTAAAAAATATTGACAACAAATATGACAAGGCAAGCATAGAGCTAGTGAATCAATCATTACTTATGAGCTTACTAAGACAAGTATGCAGAATCATAACTTCAGTAAGAGATGGTCCAAAATCTGAATCAGGAAGTTGGGCTAGCGCTTATTATTTGAAACTAATCAAAGTGAATAATTGGATATCATATTGAATGAGTAAGAAAGACAGGTAAACCTGGCATGCAGCAGTAATCTAGGTCAATTTCACTATAACCAACAATCCAACATGACTAGTGTCTGTTCCTAGGCCAGGAATTTTGAAACCCTATCAACTTTACAGGTACTAAAGATTACTGAAACATATGAATAATTGAGTGTAGGTAGCAGTTAGTACACAACAAACACTAATGACAGTCCTGCCTAATGAGTAATCAATCAATTAGAAAATGGGTGATGGGGAGTGGTTGTTGAGTGTTGGCGATGTATCCGAGGATAAATCGGGTAGGCTGAGTGGGTGCTGCAAGTCTGAGCCCTGAACGGACTTGGAAGGTAGGCATGTTGGTGCTCCCGGGAAACGGTGACGCTGTTGGGTGAGCGGCTCCTGACCTAGTGTTAGTCTGGCGTCTCCTCCTAAAGTCATGTCGTTCGGCAATGGTAAGTCGCTAGCGAGGCAAGCAGCTGGGGGCGAGTAGAGATCAGAAGCGTAGTATAATAGAGGGGAATTTGGGTTTGGGCCGACCCAAAATCCCAGGTTGGGCCGCGGCCCACCCTGGCCACCCTATAGATCAGCCCCAGTGGCGTACATGCATTTCGAAACTAAATTAGGATCATAAGCTGACCAATTAAATGACTCTGTTATACTAATACCAGCATCATATTAGATCCGTATTTGAAAAACTAAGCTTGTTTAGCTTGATGGGTGGAGCAGTGCTATTATGACACGAAGCACGTAGACTGATCGTATAGTGATCATAAAAGGGAGGAAACCCTAAGCATTATCAGTTAAACCCTATTGTGGCTGTGGCATGGCAGATTTGAAGCCGTAAACTTCACAAAGGCTACTTAGCAAGCAATGTTTGCATTGAACTAACAACTGAGATTCTAACAGATGAAAAGAAAGTACAATAACGAAGTGACGATCTATTTTCTGGTTGAGATCAAAAGGTTGAGAAGATATGAAGGAGTACCACCTCTCCTGCAGCAGGGTGTAGGCATCGAGGGTGCGATGGATGTCGGCGGCATGGAAGCAGATTTGTGACGGTAGATGGAGGCATCGAGGGATAAGTCTCGTTGCGGTGGATGATAAGGTCGCCGGAGCGGCCCCAACAAGGTGGACAGCGGCGGGATGAAGCGAGAAGATGCGATGCAAGGCTCCTAGTCTGGCACCATGGATGAGAAACATCGAACTCTTGCAGTTGACGACACGGGCTGGGTAGGCGCTCCGGCATGGTGGAGGAAGGCGCCGCTGGATGGGGTGACGGACAGAGCAGGCTGTTGTGGGGATAGTATTTTGGTGTCGACGGTGTATGAATGGGAAAATGGAGGGGGAGGGGTAAGGCAAACCATGTATTTCGGACATGCTTGTCTGAAATATGGGAAAGTTATGAACTTAGCCCCCGTTTAGAATTTCAGACGTCTCGTCGGTTGGGGGTAGGACGATAATCTCACATCTACCCAATATTTGACGAGAGCAATTTCGGGTGAGGAGAGGGTGTTTTGGCGCCCATGATTGGCGCCCATGATGTATCAACGGGCCGGACAAGTAGGGCAGTTGTGTCACGTATGAGTCAAGTTACAAACTTGCCCCTATTTAAAACATTTGCCTAGATCAATTTTGGCTGAGGAGAGTTTGTTTCGTATCCCAACGTCTATGAATGGGGAAATGGAGGGACAAGTAAAGGTCCTTCGGACGTGCTTGAATCAAATGTGTTCTACCACCCACGTTTGGCGCTCACCATGCCTGAATGGGGTGAGAGGCGGTCCTATCACGTCTGGTTGAAGTTACTAACCTACCCCTATTACCCCTATTGTGAGCAGTGGAAATCGGGCCGATATGTTGTGCGTGTCAGGGGTAGATAGTAATTTCCATCTTGCAAACACTAGCTTTGGGCAGCCAATGTGGGAGTGGGTGTTTTACCGCTTCTTCAATTTTTTGGGAGAATAAGCATTCACGTTTCCCTGGCAACTAAACTTGAATCCATTTTGTATTCTTATATGAATCTATATAAATCATTCTATGTTTTTTATATATCTTCAAAAGCACAACAAAGATGTATTCCACTTTCATATATGAATGTGATTTACAAATGCCGATACTTGAATTCAGAAGGTTGAGTCCAGTTTAAGGTGAATTTGAATATTTGAAACCACTTTATGCCCAACTCAAGTGTAACATGTATGACACACACAACATATAGTGTACTTCCATTTAGATATGAATATTAGAAGCCAAGCGATGTCTTATAATTCAAAACACCGAGTCAAACAACCAATAATATAGAAAACTAACAGACATATAAACACTTATAGAGTATACGGATCAACAATATCAACTAACATACATATTCCAGACCATTGTACTTTTTTGGCTAGAAGAGCTTCTTTTTTAGCAAAGCTAGTACAACATCTTGGCTCTTTCAGATGCGTGCCACTTAAGGCCCATCTATGCTACTATTTTTGTTGAATGCACATTCAGCCCGATTGGCATATTTGTAGGTATGGCATCGCAAACAAAATGGAATATCTTTGCCTCAACAAAAAAATGAAATGTCTCACAGCCTTATCAATTAATACAAACTCATGCTCAAAAAAATACAGACCAAAAAACTAAAAACAATTATTACATGATCTCTAAAAAAATTCAATTGATTACATGAACAAACAACACAAAGGTCCTTTAACGATGGAAAAAACTTTCAACTATGTTTTACCAAGTGGGTTTTTATTTCCTTTTTTCCTCCAAGACCTTAACAATGCGGCTAGTCTCAGCTTGCTTTGTTTTGAAATCCTCCAAATATTTAATGGTTTTCGTGAGTACTGCTTGTGATTGTGTTGATTGCTTCCTCAACATGTCAACTTCATCTCTAAGTGTAGAAGCGCACTCTCTTTCTACCAATAGTTTAGCCTCTAGAGCATCAGTAGTTAGCAATTCATGATGCATGGCTGGTCTGGTGCCACTACTCTGGGATGATCCAACGTTCATGGGGACATCGCTCTTTGATCTTGGGCTAACCTATTTTACTATTACAGTTCTGATTAGATTTGAAAATGTTGAAGTTCACAAAACATCTCAACTGGGAGTTGGAATAGCAACCTAACTAAACAAACAAGGAATTAAAGAGTTTCGATTAGATACTAAAAAGTGTAAGTTATTAACATCATTTGAGCAACCGGTTGTAGCAGCAAAGCAGTTAAACAAACAAGTTTTGCAAAAGGCACCTGTTGTGGCATTGGCGTTTCTCTTGGATCCTGGAAAGTTGAGTAGTGAAAGTGCAACTAACACCGGCACGTGTCGGTGCTATACAAATGGTTTTTAACCCTTTTCCGCAACGGTATTTGGAACTGTCGCCAAGTGAGTGTGGGTGATAGGGGGGGTCCTTCCCACACGACCCAGAAACCATCGGAGATATGCCCTCCTGGCACACACGCTTGGCAAAATGAGGTCGTGTGTGACCGGCGAGCGCTCAAATACGGTTATATGTACAATAGTGCTAAAAAATACAATTATACATGCGAAATTGTTTCCGGTCGTAAGTACATCCCACACGGTCATTCCCCATTAAACGTTTCCCTTCGTATGTACATCCCACACAGTTGCTCCAAGGAAAACGTTTCCGTTCGCAGGTAGATCACACATAATTTTCCCCGTTAAATCGTTTGCGATAGCGTTGCCATTGCATACGATATTGACAATTTTATCGTTTGCATTATTGAATGCATCACACATGGTGCATAGAAGAAACTGTGTGGCAAAGGCTGTCCATCACACACTGTTTTTATGTGGTAATCGTTTGCACAAGGTGGGCTAACGCAAATAGTTTTCAAGAGGATGTTGTGTGTGCAGCGGAGGTTGATCGCACACGTAGTGGATCCTAGAAACGTGTCTGATCTCCACGTCTATCGCAGACGTTTCGCTTTTGAAAACCGTGTGTAATGTAATCCCTAATTTAAAAATCACATGTGCTGAATTTGAAAGTAGGCAATCACTTATTTCATATCCAACCATGTTTATTACAAATATAGTTTCAACCACAAATGCATAATTCGATGCACAGGTACATATACTGAAGAACTACAAAAGCACCAAGTAAAGAATGATGAACCACAGTTGTACTAAAGACTGTAAAGAGAGAGGTGAAAGACATTCTGGTTGCGGAAGAAGGTGAAGCGGAATGCCCATATTGTGCCCTCCTCCATGCATAATGCGCGCACGACTCTAGGCCAACCCCATTGTGATGGTTGCCCGTCCATCCTTCACTGTCTTCATTAAGACTTCTCAAATGCTCATTATAGTCTGGATGAAATACTTTAACCTTCATTATGTTTCCACCAATCATGTACTTTGCGAGGTAATGTTGACTGAACTGCTTCCGGAACCACTGCGAGCGAAAAAAATTCAGACATTGTTGTCGAACAACTCATTGTGGGCAGTAAAAAGAGAAGGCTGCAGAGTTTGTAGTTACCATCCTACAACTCACTGTTGTGTTGGATAGAGCATAAACAAATAATTTACTTGCCACCATTCGTATCTTTTTGCTAATAATCCTTATCAGTTTCCTCACTTGATGCTTGTTCATGAATATCTCATTGCCCCATACGCAAAAAGGGTCGATGCATGGATCCTTGCCAAGGGCATATGTACCTACAAGCAACAAGTCAATATTAGAAGCTAACAAGTGTTCAGGCCTGGATCTATATGCACTACATTATGGAACGACGGGGGGAGTACAAGCCGAGGGATGAAGCTAACCTCGGCGGAAAATGGTGGCCACTCCCGTTGTTGTCCTGCATAAGTAGTGGAAAGGCATGATAAGTACAACAACCTTAACATCAAACAAATATAGCAAAGGTAAACAACATCATCTCTAAATGATAGCTTGAATGTGTTGGTTTCAGCATGCTGTTAACTCAGATATAAAATGGAAGGCAATGTTACTAACAGCAGGCTTAACAACCATCAAATATTGCAATTCAAACTGGTATTGTTGAAAATGAATAGAACGTAGGTATTGCTTAAACATCACACTGGATAAATGTGTAAAACTGAAATAAAGGGCATGTGTTAACTACATCAGGCATAACTGGAACCAAATATAGCCGTTCAAACTGGTATTGATGCAGTCGAGCGACACAGTGTTGGAAATATGCCCTAGAGGCAATAATAAATTAGTTATTATTATATTTCCTTGTTCATGATAATCGTTTATTATCCATGCTATAATTGTATTGATAGGAAACTCAGATACATGTGTGGATACATAGACAACACCATGTCCCTAGTAAGCCTATAGTTGACTAGCTCATTGATCAATAGATGGTTATGGTTTCCTGACCATGGACATTGGATGTCGTTGATAACGGGATCACATCATAAGGAGAATGATGTGATGGACAAGACCCAATCTTAAGCCTAGCACAAAGATCGTGTAGTTCGTATGCTAAAACTTTTCTAATGTCAAGTATCATTTCCTTAGACCATGAGATTGTGCAACTCCCGGATACCGTAGGAATGCTTTGGGTGTACCAAACGTCACAATGTAACTGGGTGACTATAAAGGTGCACTACAGGTATCTCCATAAGTGTCTGTTGGGTTGACACGGATCGAGACTAGGATTTGTCACACCGTATGACGAAGAGGTATCACTGGGCCCACTCGGCAGTGCATCATCATAATGAGCTCAAAGTGACCAAGTGTTTGGTCATGGGATCATGCATTACAGTACGAGTAAAGTGACTTGCCGGCAATGAGATTGAACGAGGTATTGCGATACCGATGATCGAATCTCGGGCAAGTAAAATACCGATTGACAAAGGGAATAGTATACGGGGTTGATTGAATCCTCGACATCGTGGTTCATCCGATGATATCATCGAGGAGCATGTGGGAGCCAACATGGGTATACAGATCCCGCTGTTGGTTATTGCCCGAGAGCCGTCTCGGTCATGTCTGCATGTCTCCCGAACCAAGAGGGTCTACACACTTAAGGTTCGATGGCGACGCTTAGGGTTGTATGAATATGAGTATGCAGCAAACCGAATGTTGTTCGAGTCCCGTATGAGATCCCGGACGTCACGTGGAGTTCGGAATGGTCCGGAGGTAAAGATTTATATATAGGAAGTCTTATTTTGGTCGTAGGAAAAGTTTCGAAGCGTTATCGGTATTATGCAAGGAGTGCCGAAAGGGCTCAGGGGTCCACCGGGGTCCACCTGCCCGGGGCCACATGGGCTGTAGGGGTGCGCCTTGGCCTATATGGGCCAAGGGCACCAGCCCCAAGAGGCCCATGCGCCAAGATATAAGAAAAGGGGAGAGTCCTAAAGGGGAAGGCACCTCCGAGGTGCCTTGGGGAGGATGGACTCCTCCCCTCTTAACCGCACCCTTCCTTGGAGGAAGGGGCAAGGCTGCGCCCTCCCCTCTCTTGCACCTATATAAAGGGAGGGAGGGAGGGGTGGTCGCACCTATAAGCCTGGCGCCTCCTCCTCCCTGCAACACCTCCTCCTCCTCCCGTAGTTGCTTAGCGAAGCCCCTGGGAGTTCTGCATCCACCACCACGCCGTCGTGCTGCTGGATCATCATCAACCTCTCCTTCCCCTGCTGGATCAAGAAGGAGGAGACGTCATCCGCTCCATACGTGTGTTGAACGCGAGGTGCCGTCCGTTCAAAGCACTAGGTCATCGGTGATCTGAATCACGTCGAGTACGACTCCATCATCCCCGTTCCATTGAACGCTTCCGCACGCGATCTACAAGTGGTATGTAGATGCAACCACTCTCCCATGACTCGTTGTTAGATGAACTCGTAGATGGATCTTGGTGAAACCGTAGGAAAAATTTTAATTTTCTGCAACGTTCCCCAACACACAGTTCCGGCTTGCACATAATGGACAACACATTGTGAATGAATGGAATAAGCAAGGCATAAATGATCAGTATAAAAACCAAATATAGCCATTGAAAACTGGACAGAGTCTCACTGCAACCAACATAACAAGCAAATGCAGATAAATAGGGCATATGCTTGAAAACTGGACAAATGCTCACTGCAACCAACCTAACAAGCAGATACAGATAAACAAGGCATCTGCTTGAAAACTGGACAAATGCTAAAAAAAGGAACCTAACAACCAAATACAGATAAACAAGGCATCTGCTTGATAACTGGACAAATGCTCACTGCAACCAAACTAAGAACCAAATACATATAAACAAGGCATCTGCTTGATAACTGGAAAAATGCTGACTACAACCAACCTAACAACCAAATACAGATAAACATGGCACCTACTCACTATAAACAACCAAATATAGCCATTCGTGCAACTAAAGTGGACAATTCATACTTAAACATCACATAGCCCTATTGAACAATACATTTTTGCATAACTGAAATAATTAAACATGGCACAATTAAAGCACCGCACGACAAATGCTACTACAACAAAGGGTACGGGTTGGCAAGCTAGAAAAGGTAAGATTTGCTGATAGGATGTTGCCTCACATTTCATGGACGAGATCCTTCCAGTTGGAAGAGCAGAGACCCATGGTGCGCTCTCTGATGTCACAGATGGGTTGTTTCACCTTGGAAGAACATTCGTGGGAGCCCTCCTCGTGGGCATGGTCGTGGTCGATGAGATCTGACTTGGCAATTGAGGATCCCAAGCCACCACCGTAGAATGTGTCCTTCAAAAATGACAAAATGGGCTCGATGGCGTATAAGGATCGCATATCCTTGACCGCTTGGCATAGGAGATCAGCGGCAGGGCCGTCGAAGAGATCAACGGCGGTTGAACCAGAGGGGTTGGGGATGGACCACTTAACCTATGACTTGGCCCGCGTGAAGCCATCCCTATGGACGAGCTTGATGTCGTAGCCAGCTTCCCCGAGAGACAGTAATACGCTAGCCCGCTGACATGAAGCCTTCGGCATGGCAACGTAGTCAACATTTTCGTCGGCTTCCACGGTGATGTGTTGCTCCGGGATCGACAGGTCGGGGTGAACGGTGGCTACCTCGCCAACGTCCGCCGGAGAGGCCATGATAAACCTCTTCTTGGTCGAACGCTCGCCGGGCTCCCTGGGATACGTGGTCGAGCTTAGGCTGTGATATTCTGGAGCAGTGGATGTGGATCTGGCGGGGTGGGACACCGCAGGCCTCATTTGAAAACTAAGAGGGGTGGGGCGATGATAACCCACAAGTATAGGGGATCGCAACAGTTTTTGAGGGTAGAGTATTCAACCCAAATTTATTGATTCGACACAAGGGGAGCCAAAGAATATTCTCAAGTATTAGCAGTTGAGTTGTCAATTCAACCACACCTGGATAACTTAAAATCTGCAGCAAATTATTTAGTAGCAAAGTAGTATGACAGTAACGGTAACGGTAGCAAAAGTAATATTTTTGGGTTTTGTAGTGATTGTAACAGTAGCAACGGAAAAGTAAATAAGCGGAGAACAATATGTGAAAAGCTCGTAGGCATTGGATCGGTGATGGAGAATTATGCCGGATGCGGTTCATCATGCAACAGTCATAACATAGGGTGACACAGAACTAGCTCCAATTCATCAATGTAATGTAGTGTCTTCTGAATTTAGTCATACATGCTTATGGAAATGAACTTGCATGACATATTTTGTCCTACCCTCCCGTGGCAGCGGGGTCCTAGCGGAAACTAAGGGATATTAAGGCCTCCTTTTTAATAGAGTACCAGACCAAAGCATTAACACATAGTGAATACATGAACTCCTCAAACTATGGTCATCACCGGGAGTGGTCCCGATTATTGTCATTTCGGGGTTGCCGGATTATAACACATAGTAGGTGACTATAGACTTGCAAGATAGGATCGAAAACTCACATATATTCATGAAAACATAATAGGTTCAGATCTGAAATCATGGCACTCGGGCCCTAGGGACAAGCATTAAGTATAGCAAAGTCATAGCAACATCAATCTCAGAACATAATGGATACTAGGGATCAAACCCTAACAAAACTAACTCGATTACATTATAGATCTCATCCAACCCATCACCATACAACAAGCCTACGATGTAATTACTCACGCACGGCGGTGAGCATGAAATTGGTGATGGAGGATGGTTGATGATGACGACGACGACGGATTCCCCTCTCCGGAGCCCCGAACGGACTCCAGATCAGCCCTCCCGAGAGGTTTGAGGGCTTGACGGCGACTCCGTATCATAAAACGATGAATCCTTCTCTTCGATTTTTTTTCTCCCAGAACACGAATATATGGAGTTGGAGTTGAGGTCGGTGGAGTGTCAGGAGGCCCACGAGGCAGGGGGCGCGCCCAGGGGGCAGGCGCGCCCCCCACCCTCGTGGACATGTGGAGGCCCCCCTGACGTGGATTCTTCTTCCAGTATTTTTAATATTTTCCAAAAATATGTCCCGTGGAGTTTCAGGTCATTCCGAGAACTTTTGTTTTTGCAAATAAATAACACCATGGAAAGTCTGCTGAAAACTGCGTCAGTCCGGGTTAGTTCCATTCAAATCATGCAAGTTAGAGTCCAAAACAAGGGCAAAAGTGTTTGGAAAAGTAGATACGACAAAGACGTATCAGGCGATGGTATGGGAATCGCTGGGTAACCTGAACTTCATTATCTAAGCTAGGAGGAACAGGCAGACCGGCAGGGGTTGGCGGCGGCGGCAGCGGCGGCTGCAAGCTAGGGTTCAATGGGGGAGGGGCCGAGTGGGGGGATTGTGGTGGGGGGGGGTGTTTGAGGATACGCCGCGGTTACTGAAAATTTTAGTAATGGTGGGTGGAGATGGTGGTGGATGAGGGAGGGCGGCGGTTCAAATGCCTCGGCTACTGCAATTTTACTATAAGGTCGGTGCTAGCGGAGTGTGGGCGACGGTTGAAGTACGACGGCTACTAAAATTTGGGTAAAAGAATTGATGCGGGGTGGGAGTGCCCAAGATTGCGCACGGTCCAATAACAATATGCGTGTATGATAACAAGGAAAAGTGGCGGAACCGCCGAGTTTTGCAACACTCAAGGCGGGTAATTTGTTTTTATATTCCTAGCTAGCTGGTCTATTGCACACGGTTCGTCCTAATTTCCAAATAAACTTACCCGCCATTAGCTTGCGCAGGTGTGATTTTACAGCACACTTGCATCGCACATGGTTAAGCAAGTACCTCCACCCTTTGCTCACGCTTGCGCGGGCGTGGTGATTTTACAGCGCACTTGCATCGCACACGGTTGAGCCAGTACCCCCACCTTCGCTCGCGCTTACACAATCATCGTGATTCATAGCGCACTTGCATCACACACAGTTCAGATATTATACGTGTGTCCGTTGAGCGTCATCAGAGTCTTTGCAACAAAACATTAGAGAGGATAAGAAGACAGCCACACAAGCATGTGGCCCAAATATATATGAGTGAAATGGGTGGGTTGTGATGTTCAAAATTCCAATGCACAACTTTGACTGCGCGGGCCCACACGGTTGGGCGCATCATCGAAGATCGATGAGAGGGGCCAGAATTCAAGAACCACGTGGAAGTGTCCAAATATATGTAGGAATATTGGGTGTGATGTTTAAAACTTTAATTACACAATGCGTAACTTTGGTGGCACCTGCCTCGCAAACCCCAAAGCACCCTTGGATATATCTATAAAGACATAATGTCGTAGCTAGCTAGGATGCTTGGACCACCACCTCCCACTTCGTGTCAGCGGGGTGGATGCACGTAATGATCGATACTTTGGTCATACATGCATGCCACCATGACCTACCATAAGACGGGCCATTGAATCTATCGTTTGGTCAAACGACAACTGTTATTGTCGATAAACCACTTGGGCCAATAGATTGAACCATCATAAAAATCGCATGAGAGGGACCACAAAACCAGCACCTCTTGCATGCGGCCCAAAATGATGTACGTTGGGAAGGGGTGATGTGTGTTTTCAATATAGAATAATGTACAATTTAGATGTGGTGCCTACCTCTCGATACAGACAACAACCATGAAGGCAAGGTAGTTAAGAATGAGATACGCATGGTATGATGTAGGTCGAACCCAGCAATCCGAGCATGTGAGAGGGAATCCTGACAATGCATGAGCTCGAGCTTTGGTTGAGCGACATGTGACGGTGACCGGCCCTAACACGAACTAGGAGGAATCCATTCATAGACAACACATACCCCTCGTTATCGGTCAAAGGGATGATATATATACACTCGGGGAGCCCACATATATGTGTGTCGTCACAAAAAACCGCACAAGGGAGACGTGGTCGATCAGAAGACCCCGTATACACTACATCCGGCCTGAAAATATGTATGGGTACGGTGGTGTGTGGTGTATTTAAATCCCGAATGCACAACTTTGATGGGCCACCAACTACATTACAAACCGAACACCATACCCGACTCCATGCCTGGTTCAATACGTACAATGTCGGTTTCCCAACATCGAGGCGGCAGGGGGGGGGGGGGGTCGCCCCATGCGTGCACTCAAACTTTATTTGGTCTAGCATAGGATACAGCTATACCCCTATATAGTGTGCGAATAACTTTGAAAGTTTGTCGTTGGACGAAGCCAATCCGATGGTACATAGATGGCAAATCTGAGCACTACTGGCCATTGGATATCATCTACATTCCACCAGATTCTACCACATGTACAATCTAGAAGACTCCATGGTTGAACTTAAGCATAATGCAAAAACCTCAAAACACAAGCACTTCTCCTTTGTTCTAGAATCTTCCATATCTTAATTTCCCAAACTTTTATTTCTAAATGAATTGTCACTTTTTGTTTTTACTTTATGCTTTACAATGCACAATTCCATGAATCTTTGTCGGGGCAGGCTGATCTGACCCACGAACACCTCTGGGGCCGGCGGACTGAGCCCCTTTCGGTTCGGCGGGGAGCGGAGGTCGCACGAAGAGCAGATCGAGGCGAAGCACACGAGAGGTTTACCCAGCTTCGGAGCTCTCCGGAGAGATAACACTCCTACTGCTGCATGTCTAGGTGTATTGAGTTCTTGCTCGGGAGCGCTTGAGTGCTACAGTACACATGAGCTGCTAACGAGACCGAGCGTCCGGGGAACCCTTCGAACCTTTCGAACCCCCCTCTACGTTGCGCATGGGCCTCCTTTTATATGCTAAAGGGGTCTCCGACAGGTGGCAACGTAGACAAGGGTAAAAGTGGAAAAGGAGTGGTTGGTACAATACCACCGCATGAGTGTACAGTGTTTCATACCTAACCCCGACGGCGGGGGACAAAGGCATTAAATGCCCGCTCACGCCGCCCTAACAGGTAATCTTGCCACGCGCTTGCCACACCGCTGGCCGCAGACGGCCTCTTGCCACGCCGCTACCGAAAGGTCCTGTGGCAACACGTTAGTGGATGTCCGGAGCGCAGTGTGCAGAGTGGCGATGCCGCGGCAAGTGCCTTGCCGCAGCTTGTTGTCTTGTCGCGTCCGGAAGCTTGTCGCTCATCGGGCCTTCCCGGCAAGCTCCTCTTGCCGGGCCTTGTCTCCTAGGTGCCTTGGGTGGCCTTCCCGGCAAGCTCCTCTTGCCGGGCCTTGTCTCCTTGGCTTGAATACTTTGTTCTTGAATGGCTCCAAAGGAACCATGGAGGACCTTGGCGGTCACCCTAAGCCTTGCCACGGAGGGTTGCAATTGCCTGTGCACAAGTTCGGGATACTAGGGTACCCCTACTCTAGTACAATCGGATGATGTCCAAGAGCTATCGAGTCCGTTGATGGAAGCTTATGTTGATGAAGTGAGAAAGCTAGAAGAGCACTTTGACGGCCTACAGATGGAATATATTCCAAGAGCTCGTGAACGACATTGCCGATGGCACAGCCAAGTCGCCGCACTTAAGTTACCTGTGGAACCAGGGATCTTTGTGCTCAAGCTGACTCAACCGTCCGTAACACCATCAACCGGACAGAGCAAGAAGAGGAAGTTGATTTCTGGTGACTATTTTCCGGCAGAGATCCCCGAAGCCGCTGCCAAGAAGGTCCCCAAGATTAACACCAATAAGGCTGAGGAGCAGTCTGCTCCGACAAGCCCTAGGGTTTGTTTCGTTGAAGCAGACGCTCCCGACAAGTTTTGCTCCGGCAAACTTGCCGGGGAACGTCAAGCTCCGGCTGAGCCGCAGTTTCTCGCCGTAGAAGCAGATGTTCCCGCAGCAGCAGATGCGCCTTTAGTCCTTGTTGATGAGCCAAAAGCTCAAGCATGGGCACAGCAGATTGTCCTTTTCCTTCAGACAGGAGAACTTCCCGAAGAGCAAGAAGAAGTGGAAAGAGTAGCCCGACAGTCAAGTATGTACCAGTTTGTCGACAACACACTGTACAGAAGAAGACTCAACGGTGTGAAATTGAAGTGTATTCACCGAAGAATGACAAAAAGCTATTGGCGAAGATACATGGAGGCATATGTGGTCACCACATTGGCGCCAGAGCACTTGCTTAAAAGCGTTCGGCAAGGTTTCTTTTGGCCGACAACCCTCCAAGATGCGAACGCACAAGTAACCAAGTGTGAAGCATGCAGTTCCATTCCAAGCAGATAGACTAGCCAGCTCAAGCTCTCAGACGATCCCTTTATCCTGGCCATTTTTGGTCCGGGGCTCGACATCCTCGGCCCCTTTCCCCGAAGGGTCGGGGCTTTGAGTTCTTATGCGTTTCAATCGACAAGTTCACAAAGTGGCCGGAAGTGGAAGCGATGAGGAAGGTGACAAGACAACAAGATCCAAGTTCTTTAGGTAGATTGTTTGTCGCTTTGAATCCCTAACGGGATCATCACCGACAACGGCACGCAATTCACGAGCCGCACCTTTATGCAGATGCGTCCAAGATCTTGGCGCCCAGGTTCCGCCGCTTTTTGTTGCTCATCCGAGAAGCAACGCTCAAGCGGAGAGGGCGAATCTTTGAAGTCTGCTTGGCGAACTCAAGACCAGAACTTTCGACGAGTGCTGCACAAGTGCGGAAGAAAGCTGGATTGAGGAGCTGCCGGTGGTTCTTTGGTCGATCAGGACGATGCCAAATCGAGCCATTAGCCAGACACCTTTCGCTCTAGTCTATGGAGCAGAGGCAGTTCTCCCCACGGAACTCGTATACGGATCACCTCGAGTGCTCGCTTATGATGAGCTTGAGCAAGAGCAATTGCGACAAGATGACACGCTGCTCCTTGAGGAGGATCGTCTTCGAGCTCTTGTCTGAGCTGCTAGGTACCGGCAAGCTTTGCGCCACTACCATAGCCGCAGTTAATGCCGAAGTCTCGAGGAAGGCGACCTTGTTCTTCGCCGTTTAGTCCGCCAAGAATTCCAACAAGTTGACGTCGAAGTGGGAAGGCCCTTACCGGGTGAAACGAGTCACTAGGCCTGGTGCTGTCCGCCTTGAGACCGAAGATGGCATTCCGGTGAGCAACTCCTGGAACATTGAGCATCCTCGTAAGTTTTACCCGTAGGGCGCGGTTGCCGGAACCTGTTCCGGCAACCACCTTTTGTACAAGTCTTGCCGCTGTAGCATGTAATCCTTTGTACAAAGCCGGGCGCAGACCCCGTGCATGAGTAAAGCTAGCGTGCTTCGCACATCTTGTCAATTTCATGCTTTCTACTTCTACTTTTGCATGCGTTATCTGACACTTTGTGCAGCACCTACCCCCGGTAAGCAATAACGACCCATAAGGCTCCATATCTTTATTTTCTCTTCTTTCTCTTTCTCAAAGAAAGGAAGGTTCCCTCGCCCACAAGTTTTCCGGGGGGAAAGGAGAAGATAATGGTGTGGACCAGGCGTCGCTCAAGGAAGTCTAGCCTTACCGGGAAGCAAGCAGCGGAAAAGCTAAGTTGCTAAAATCTGAGCAATCAGTTTTAAAATTTTAAGTTATCTTCCTCGAGCGACCGTCCTTTGTATGGAAAATATGTGCGGCGGAAGAACCAACTCGTAACTAGTTAGCCCTTACTTTGTTTCGATTCCGCTCAACAACTTAAGTGAGCTGCGACTAGTTGCGACAAGGTTACCAATAGGAGCGGCACCGCCAAAGAAGCTTGACGTCCCTTTTCGGCCTTTCATGACCCAGTGCCAGCCGACAAGTTCCCTAAAAGCGTAGGGCAAAAACATACAAAGGAAGGAATCAAGTAAAGGGAATAACATAGCAATTGCTACCCGAAATAGAGTTATATTACAAGATAGCTTGTCGCAGCTCTAATAGATGGTTCTCATAACATGACCAGCGGCAAGAAAAAAGAAAGCGGGCGGCCTAATCTCTGGCGGTCGCCCTCAACCCTCTTGATCCCGCTCACCACTGTCCACAGTGGAGTGCGACAAGGGTCTTGAGCGCCCACATCAGCATCCCGTGGCAAGGATTTGAGGGCGTTGGTGAGGTTGAGGCCTGGATTATGGAAGGCCACCTTCGTCGACACCTTTTGAAGAGCTCCCAGCGCAGATCTGGGCGCGACTCCTCGGCCAGCTGCTTTGGGACTTCTTCCCGAGTCATTGGACGGCCGTCACCACGCCCTTGAAGAACAAGTTGAGCTTGGCGCTGGGTTGGAGGTGCTCATCGAAGGAATATCCAAGATCCACCATCCCCAGCTGCGCCAGCTCCTCGTCGATGGCTGCAGCAACATTCACGAGACCCTCGGTCTAGTGCTCCACATTCTCCTTAAAAGTGTTCTGGGCGGCAGCAGCACTCGCCAGCAACGCCTCGTCGGCCTTGATCTTCTCCTTCAGGGCCACCTCCTGCTCCCTGGCACCGTCCAGCGTCTGAGTCAGAGTAGTTAGCTTCAATTCAAGGTCTGCGTTGGAGTCCTTGGCGGCCAGGCTCCTTGCTCCCTCTCGGCGAGGCAGCCCTGACCTTCGCCAAGAGTGTAGGCGTCCTTCTCGCTCATGCTAGCGTGCATCAAGCTCCTCGCCGCTCTCCTTGAGATTGGCCTCCAGCTGCATCACCTTCGTCTCCAGCTCCTTCTTGGCGGCCTCGGCAGCTGCGGCAGCATCCTTTGCTACCTTGAGAGCCCCGCCAAATGTTTGCTCGCGCGTGGCTAGATCCTCCTCATGGCTGTCAAGATAAAGCTTCCGCTGCACCAGCTTTCGCCTTCTGCACAGAATAGCTTCTCGGCGGAGCCGTTGCTCCTCGGCTTGACCTTCTCGAGAGAAAGGCTTTGCGCTCCTCGGCGAAGTTGCTCCGCTCCTCTGCCAAGGCCGGAGAGCTTCTGGTTGGCGCCCGGAGCTCCTCCGCTGGCGCTTCTCGATGTCTGCTCCGCCTTCACGACAAAGCGCTTCCGGGATTCCAGCTTGGCTTGTCGGCGCGGTGAAGCGACAACTTCCGCGGCGTTGCTCCTCCTCGGGCTCGCACTGCTGCTGCCGCGTCGACTAAGCGTCGATCCGGGCGAGCAAGCTCTTCATCAAAAGTTTCTCCTTGACGGCGCACAGGCTCGACTCCCATGGGAGCTTGATGAAAACGCCATCGGCGGCCTTCAAATAGGCGCGGGCTGGGGCTCTTGAGCCAGCTGCCCTTGATGGCGGAGGGATCGTGCGGTCGGCGTAGCGCTGGCGCTCCTGCGGCCTCGGGGCCGTCGGTCACGTCGCCCGGACCCCTCGCCAGCCTCTGCGGCGGCAGCTTTGGCGGCCTCTTCGCCGGCGGGCTCGTCAGCTCTAGCTTCTTCTCCGATGGCAGCGACATCGTCAGTATTGCCGCGCGCGTCCTCCTCGCCGGCGACCTCGGTCTCCATTGGCTCTGTGGCAGATGGATGAAGAAAAGTCAAGCAAATATTCAAAAAGAAAATCAGAAGAAGAAGAACACAAGGGAAGTTTTCAAGCAAGAGGATTACCTATGCTAGGGTCTGCAGTCATGGCCTCCGCCCGCCAGAGATCGCTGGTCTTGTCCCTTGCGGAGAACTGCCCTTCTTTGGAGAAGTCTCCCTTGCGGAGGCGCTCCCTCGCAGAGAATCCTCCCTTGGCGGTGTAGTCGAAGCGAAGGTACGTCGGGCGGCCCGAGGCACTCTGGTAAGGCTGCTCTCTGCTCCTACACAAGTCGTGATCGAGATATCGACAGCGAAAAGGGCACCCATGCGCTAACAACAGGAAGTAAACCATATACTTACGATGGGGGCTCTTGTTGAGGGGCTACTGAGGAAGAGTTGCAGCGTCCGGCAAGGTGGTCTCAGACAGCGCCTCCTATTTGTCATGTTGGGTTAAATCCTCGACGACAATCACCGGGGTCTTAGCTCTCTTCGACGCTCTCTAGGCCAGCGTCCTAAAAAGGAATGGGTTCAGAGTAAAGCAAATCAGATACAAGACAAAGCAACAAGCCGAAGAATTACAAGTGCTGCAAAGAATCTTACTCTTCTTCTTCCTCGTCGGAGCTGAGCGCGGAGAGATCAAATTCAGCCCGCCTCGATGTATGGCCGAGGCGGAGGTAAACTCCCTTGGCGCTTGGCGGGAGCGAGAACCGGTGGTCTGCGAGGGCCCGCTTCTGGTTGCCTTGAGCTGCGTGAGGTGCTCCAGCTGCAGCAGTGCTTGCAGTGATGGCAGCGTCGCTGCCTGCGGCTGTTAACCCGTCTGCCCGCCCGCTTCGTCTCCGGCCTTGTGAAGCGCCTTCTTGGTGGAGCAGGGGCTCCGCTCGCGGCAAGCTGCTTGAAGGTGGGAGGAGGCGCCCTCGTGGCTCGCTCGACTCGGCTTCGGGCTCGGCAAGCTCTTCCTCGCCCGGCAAACTCCTTTCGCTCGACAAGGCTTGCCGCCTCTGCTGCCTCTGCCTCCTCCACGGTGAATCCAGAACTTCGCCAGCGGCAGCACTGCCGCCGCTTCTTCCAACTCCTGGTGACGATCGCTGCATCTCATCATCGGTGGTGTCGTGGGTGAGGCCCCTCTGTTCATCGGGCGGACCGGCATTTCTACCGGATTGTCAAAGAACCGCCGCGCGATGTCATCTGCGGGCTCTTGCCAAGTTGGGACAATTCCATCAAAGTCGCACAATGGCATCATTACGCGGATGCGGTCAAGCGAGAATTGTTGCTGGCGCAACGACGCCCCTCGGCAACCTAAACATTTACGGATGATCGGGATCGGGCTTGAACAGCTCCAAGAGCATTGCGTCAAGTTCCAAGACGGTGAAGTTGAAGTTGAGGCCTGGGCGCAGCCTCATGATATCTGCGCGTTACGGAAACTCCCAGCGGGTCTCCTCCTCTCTCCTGCAAGGGAAGCGTCTGTGGCGAAGAAAGTCTGCGCCAGCGGTGCCTCTGGTGAGCCAGCAAGTCTAAAGCGAAGGATTCGGTGACTGCAATCTTGACCTACCGTCTTCCCGGTGCCACGTTGCTCAATCGTTGCAGCGCACTATTGGGGTTTTGGCGCTGAAGCGGTAAATGGCGCTGAGTTCTCCTCGACAATCCAGCACCAATCCGCCCTCCATTCCTCCCATTTGCTCGGAGCTCTCCCTCCAGATAGGCTTCCTTCTTGGCGATCCTCGAGATCCAATCGATTCCTCCGGCAAGAGGCTCCCCTCTCTCAACTCGAGGCATAAAGAAGTGGCGGAAAAGTGCTACGTTTGGATGGACTCCGACAAAGTTTTCACAGAGATGTGCGAAAACTGCCATGGTCAGAATGGCATTGGGGGTGAAATCAAGGAGGCGGAACCCGTAGGTGTTCATGATGTCACAGAAGAATTCAGAGAAAGGCGGGCAGAGCCCGCAGTAGAAGAAGAGCGAGAAGAAGGGATATCCGCTCGGAGCTAGCTCGGAAGCAGCAGCTGGAAGTACCTTTGTGCGCGGATGCGCTCGCGTCTCCGTCGACCAGAAGAGGTAGTAGTTCTCCCTCAGCTCCCTCGCGGCGAGCGGTTGCCGCAGCGGCGTGAGGTGCTCCCGCGGCAACAGTGCTTGCTGCGGTGGAGCACGCCATGGCCAGCGCCATGGCTGTTGGCCCGTCTGCCGCCCCGCTACGTCTCCGGCCTTGCGAAGACGCCTTCTTGGTGGAGCCGGGGGCTCCGCTCGCGGCAAGCTGCTTGAAGGTGGGGAGGAGGCGCCCTCGGCGGGCTCGCTCGACTCAGCTTCAGGGAGCTGAGGGAGAACTACTACCTCTTCTGGTCGACGGAGACGCGAGCTCATCCGCGCACGAAGATACTTCCAGCTGCTGCTTCTGAGCTAGCTCCGAGCGGATATCCCTTCTTCGCTTTCATCGCTGGCTCTCACTTTTCTCAATTCTTCCGGACATCATGAACACCTACGGGTTCCGCCTCCTTGATTTCACCCCCAATGCCGTTCTGACCATGGCAGTTTTCGCACATCTCTGCGAAAACTTTGTCGTAGTCCATCCAAACGTAGCACTTTTCCGCCACTTCTTTATGCATCGAGTTGAGAGAGGGGAGCCTCTTGCCGGAGGAATCGCTTGGATCTCAAGGATCGGCAAGAAGGAAGCCTATCTGGAGGGAGAGCTCCGTAGCAAATGGGAGGAATGGAGGGCAGATTGGTGCTGGATTGTCGAGGAGAACCCGCAGCCATTTACTGCCCTACCAAACCCTGGCAATAGTGCGTGGCAACGATTGGAGAAACGCGTGGCACCGGAAGACGCTTAGGTCAAGATTGCACACCAATTCTTCGCTTTAGACTTGTCGGGCTCACCCTAGGCACCGCTATGCAGACTTTCTTCGCCGCCACGCTTCTTTGCAGAGAGGAGGAGACCCGCCGGGAGTTTCGTAACGCTGCAGATATCATGAGGCTACGCCAGCCTCAACTTCAACTTCACCGCCTTTGGAACTTGACGCAATGCTCTTTGGAGCTGTTCAGCCCGATCCCGATCATCCGTGAAATGTTTAGGTTGCCGAGGGGCTGCTCATTGCGGCAACAATTCCTCGCTGACCGCATCCGCGTAATGATGCCATTGTGCGACTCGCATGGAATTGTCCCAACTTGGCAAGAGCCTCGCAGATGACGCCGTGCGGCGCTTCTTTGACAATCTGGTAGAAATGCCCGTCCTCTAATGAATGTAGAGGGCCTCACCATGACACCACCAATGATGAGATGCAGCGCACCGCCACCAGGTTGGAAGAAGCGGCAGAAGCCGCTGCCGCGGGCGAGTTCGGATTCACCGTGGAGGAGGCAGAGGCAGCAGAGGCGGCAAGCCTTGTCGAGCGAAAGGAGTTTGCCGGCGAGGAAGAGCTTGCCGAGCCTCGGTTAAGTCGAAGCGAGCTCGCCCGAGGGCGCCTCCTCCCACCTTCAAGCAGCTTGTCGCGAGCGGAGCCCTGTGCTCCACCAAGAAGGCGCCTTCGCAAGGCCGAGACGAAGCGGGCGGCAGACGGGTTAACAGCAGCGCGCGCGACGCCGCTCCACCGCGCAAGCAATCAAGCAGCGCTGGAGCACATCACGCCGCTGCACCGGAGCAGGCCTCGCAGACCACCGTCTCCGCTTCCCGCCAAGCGGCCAAGGGAGCCTACTCCTCCGCCTCGTCGTACTGGAGGCGGGCCAGAATTTGATCTCTCCACGCTTAGCTCCGACGAGGAAGAAGAAGAGTAAGATTCTTTGCAGCACTTGTAATTCTTCGGCTTGTTGCTTTGTCTTGTATCTGATTTGCTTTACTCTGAACCCATTCCTTTTCAGACGCCGCCCCAGAGCGCCGAAGAGAGCTAAGACCCCGTGATTGTCGCTGAGGACGAACCCACCGCGACAACAGGAGGCGCGTCCGAGACCACCTTGCCGGACGCTGCAACTCTTCCTCAAAGCAGCCCAGCCGCGCCCCCATCATAAGTATATGGTTTACTTCTCGCCGTTAGGCGCATGGGTGCCCTTTCGCTGTCGATATCTCGATCACGACTTGTAGGAGCAGAGCATCCTTACCAGAGTGCCCTGCCGCCTCCCCGACGTACCTTCGCTTTCTACTACACCGCCAAGGGAGAATTCCTCGGCGAGGAGCGCTCCGCAAGGAGACTTCTCCGCAAGGCAGTTCTCCCAAGGGACAACACCAGCGATCTCGGGCGGCGGAGGCCATGATCGCAGACTCCCAGCATGTAATCCTCTTGCTTGAAAACTTCCCTTGTGTTCTTCTTCTTCTGATTTTCTTTTTGAATATTTGCTTGACTTCTCTTCATCCATCTGCCACAGAGCCAATGGAGACCAAGGTCACTGGCGAGGAGGACGCGCGCGACAATACTGACGGTGTCGCTGCCATCGGAGAAGAAGCTGGCGCTGACGAGCCCGCCGGCGAAGAGGCCGCCAAAGCTGCCGCCGCAGAGACTGGCGAGGGGTCCGGCGATCGCACTGATGGCCCTGAGGCCGCAGGAGCGCCAGACGCTACGCCGACCGACGATCCCTCCGCCACAGCAGGCCGGCTCCAAAGAGCCCCAGCCCGGCGCCTATTTGAAGGCCGGCGATGGCGTCTTCATCAAGCTCCCATGGGAGTCGAGCTCCAGGGCGCCGGCCGAAGGAGAAACTTTTGATGAAGAGCTGCTCGCCTCCGCTGGACTGACGCTAGTCGACGCGCCAAGCAAAGCGCAGCGGGCGAGCCTGAGGAGGAGTGCCGCGAAGTCTGCCGCTTACCGCGCCTCGACAAGCCAAGCTGGAATCCCGGAAGCGCTTGTCGTGAAGGCGGAGCAGACATCGAGAAGCCTGGAGGAGCTCGGCGCCAACCAGGAAGCTCTCCTGCCTTGGCAAAGGAGCGGAGCAACTTCGCCGAGGAGCGCAAAGCCTTTCTCCTCGAGAAGGCCTAAGCTGAGGAGCAACAGCGGCTTGCCGCCGAGAAGCTATCTGCGCAGGAAGGCGAGCTGGCGCAGAGGAAGGTTTATCTTGACAGCCGTGAGGAGGATCTAGCCACGCGCGAGCAAACATTTGGCGGGGCTCTCAAGGAAGCAAAGGATGCTGCCGCAGCTGCCGAGGCCGCCAAGAAGGAGCTGGAGGCGAAGGTGATGTAGCTGGAGGCCAATCTCAAGGAGAGCGGCGAGGAGCTTGCTGCACTCAAGCATGAGCGAGAAGGACGCCTACACTCTTGGCGAGCTGCAGGGCCGCCTCGCCCGAGAGGAGCAACGAAGCTCAGCGCCGCCAAGGACTCCAACGCAGACCTTGAATTGAAGCTAACTACTCGACTCGGGACGCCGGACGGTGCCGGGGAGCGGTGAGGTGGCCTCAAGGAGAAGATCAAGGCCGACGAGGCGTTGCTTGGCGAATCCGCTGCCGCAACACTTTTAAGGAGAATGTGGAGCACTAGACCGAGGGTCTCGTGAATGTTGCTGCAGCCATCGGCAGGAGTCAGCGCCGGGATGGTGGATCTTGGATATTCCTTCGATGAGCACCTCCAACCCAGCGCCAAGCTCAACTTGTTCTTCAAGGGCGCAGGTGGCGGCCCTCCAGCCGACTCGGGAAGAAGTCCCAAAGCAGCTGGCCGAGGAGTCGCGCCAGATCTGCGGGAGGTCTTCAAAAGGTCTTGTGAAGGTGGCCTTCCGCAATCCAGGCCTCAACCTCACCAACTTCCTCAAATCCTTGCCGGATGCTGATGTGGAGGCGCTCAAGACCCTTGTCGCACCCATCATGGACAGGGTGAGCGGGATCAAGAGGGTTGAGGGCGATCGCGTAGATTAGGCCGCCCGCTTTCTCTTTTTCTTGCCGCTGCTGGTCATGTTATGAGAACCATCTATTAGAGCTGCGACAAGCTATCTTGTAATATAACTCTATTTCGGGTAGCAATTGCTATGTTATTCCCTTTACTTGATTCCTTCCTTTGTATGTTTTTGCCCCTCGCTTTTTAGGGAACTTGTCGTGGCACACTGGGTCCTTGAAGCTGAGTAACGGACGCCGCCTACCTCGTCAAGGTGCCGCTTCCGACAAGTAACCTTGTCGCAACTAGTCGCAACTCACTTAAGTTGTTGAGCGGACTCGAAACAAAGTAAGGGCGCAACTAGCTACGAGTTGGTTCCTCCACAAGATGTGTTTTCCATACAAAGTATGGTCATTCGAGGAAGATAACTTAAAAATTTTAAAACTGATTGCTCAGATTTTAGCAACTTAGCTTTTTCAGTCATTTGCTTCCCTAAGAAGGCTAGACTTCCTTGAGCTTACGCCTCGGTCCACACCATTATCTTCTCCTTTCCCCGCAAACTTGTGGGTGAGGTAACCTTCCTATCTTTGAGAAAGAGAAAGAAGAGAAAATAAAGATATGGAGCCTTATGGCTCGTTATTGCCATCGGGGTAGGTGCTGCACAAAGTGTCGATAACGCATGCAAAAGTAGAAGTAGAAAGCATGAAATTGACAAGATGTGCGGCACGCCAGCTTTACTCATGCACGGTGTCTGCGCTCGGCTTTGTACAAAGGATTACATGCAACAAATGCAAGACTTGTATTAGGTGGCTGCTTTAACAGGTTCAAGAATCGCCGCTTCTATGGGTAAAACTTACGAAGATGCTCAATGTTCCAGGAGTTGCTCACCGAATGCCATCTTCGGTCTCAAAGCGACAGCGCCAGCCTAGTGACTCGCTTTCACCCGGTAAGGGCCTTCCCACTTCGGCCAACTTGTTGGAATTCTTGGCGGACCGAACGCCCGAAGAACAAGGTCGCCTTCCTCGAGACTTCGCAATAACTGCGGCTATGGTAGCGGCGCAAAAGCTTGCCGGGGTACCGAGCAGCTCGTCATGAGCTCAAGACGATCCTCCTCAACAGCGCGTCATCTTGTCGCAATCGCTCTTGCTCAAGCTCATCATAAGCGAGCACTCGAGGTGATCCGTGATACGAAGTTCCGTGGGGAGAACTGCCTCTGCTCCATAGACTAGAGAGAAAGGTGTCCGCCAGGTGGTTCGATTTGGCGTCATTCCGATCGACCAAAGAACCACCGGCAGCTCCACAATCCAGCTTTCTTCCGCGACTTGTGCAGCTTGTCGAAGTTACGGTCTTGAGCCCGCAGACTTCAAGCATTCACCCTTCTGCTTGAGCGCTGCTTCTCGTATGAGCAATGAAGCGGCACCTTGGCCAAGATCTTGGACGATCGCATGAAGGTGCGGCTCGTGAATTGCGCGTGTCGTTGTCGGGTGATGATCCCGTTAGGGATTCCAAACAGCAAACAATCGACCTAAAGAACTTGATCACGACCGTCTTTGCCACCTTCCTCACTGCTTCCACTTCCGGCCACTTTGTGATCTTGTCGATTGCAACGTACAAGAACTCAAAGCCCCCGACAGCTCGGGGAAAGGGGCCGAGGATGTCGAGCCCCCAGACCGAAAATGGCCAAGATAAAGGGATCATATGGAGAGCTTGAGCTGGCTGGTGTATCTGCTTGGAATGGAACTGGCATGCTTCACACTTGGTTACTTGTGCAGTCGCATCTTGGAGGGCTGTCGGCCAAAAGAAACCTTGCCTAACGCTTTGTCGGGCAAGTGCTCTGGCGCCAATGTGGTGACCACATATGCCTCCATGTATCTTCGCCAACAGCTTTTGTCCGTCTTCCCGTGAATACACTTCAATTTCACACCGTTGAGTCTTCTTCTTGACAAAAGTGTGTTGTCGACAAAACCGGTACATACTTGATCGCCGGGCTACTCTTTCCGCTTCTTCTTGCTCTTCGGGAAGTTCTCCGTCTCAAGGAAAAGGACAATCTGATGTGCCCATCTTTGGAGCTTGCGGCTCGACAACAAGGACTAAAGGCGCATATGCTGCTGCGGAACATCCGCTTCTGGCAGAAATCGCGGCTCACCGAAGCTTGACGTTCCCGGCAAGTTCTTGGGAGCAAAACTTGTCGAGCGTCGCTTCAACGAAACAAACCCTAGGGCTTGTCGGAGCGCATCGCTTCCTCACTTATTGGTGTTAATCTTGGGGACCTTCTTGGCAGCGGCTTCGGGATCTCTGCCGGAAAATAGTCACCAGAAATCAACTTCCTCTTCTTGCTCTGTCATCCGGTTGATGGTGTTACGGACGGTTGAGTCGACTTGAGCACAAAGATCCTGGTTCCATTGTGTAACTTAAGTGTGGCGCACTTTGACAGGCCATCAGCAATGTCGTTCTGAGCTCTTGGAATATATTCCATCTGTAGGCCATCAAAGTGCTCTTCTAGCTTTCTCACTTCATCAACATAAGCTTCCATCAACGGACTCCGATAGCTCTTGTTCACTTGGCGGATGACAAGCTGTGAGTCACCCCTGACAGTGAGCTTCTTGATCCCAAGATCTACTGCGATCCTGAGACCGGCAAGCAAGCCTTCATACTCTGCAGTATTGTTTGTTGCTTGCTCCTTGGGAAAGTGCATCTGGGCTATGTACTTCAGGTGCTCTCCGGTGGGTGCAACAAGTAGTACGCCCGCACCGGCGCCTTGCAGCGAGAAGGCACCATCAAAGTACATCAGCCACTCTTTGCTTGCTTCCTTGACGGGATGCTTTCGTTTGGAATTTCTTCATCTTGTGTTGGCGTCCATTCTGCTGCTATGAACTCTGCCAATGCTCGCTTTGGATAGTTGAAGTGCTCTCAAACTTGAGGCCAGCTTGACAGTTCCAAAGTGCCCACTCGACAATCCTGCCTGTTGCCTCTGGATTTTGTAGTATCCTCTTCAGCCGGAAAAGCGGGTGACGCATCGTGATCTCATGTGCACGGAAGTAATGGCGCAGCTTTCTCGAGGCCATGAGGAGGCCGAAAAGCAATTTCTCGCACACCAGAGTACTCTTGACCTAGCCCCATGTAGAAGGGAACTGACAAAAGTAAACTGGCGCCGCACCATTCTTTTCTCGCATCTTCTCATGTGTCTCACGAGATCCATCCTTGTCGGGATCAGAGCTAGCCGGTGAAGCCCCCGCTTGTCGCTGGATGCATCTGCCTTGGTTGCTAGCTCATCATCCGCTTCTCTCTCTGCCACTAACGCAGCACTAACCACTTGATTGGTTGCCGCTATATATAGCAGCAACCTCTCTTGTGGCTTAGGTGCGACATGTGTTGGAGTGGAGGACAGTATCTCTTCAAGTCTGCGGCGCAGCCTCCGCTTCGAGTCCATTTCATCGGACCTGCCTTTTTCAAGATTTTGAAAAATGGCGGTGGCGCTTCAGCGAACCTAGAGATAAACCTACTGAGAGCAGCTACGCAACCGGAAGCCTTCGTACATCCTTGACGCGCTTTGGTGCTTCAATCTGCTCAATGGCTTTGATCTTGTCGGGGTTAGCTTCTATTCCCCGCTGAGACACGAAGAACCCGAGAAGTTTGCCGGAAGGGACTCCAAACACACACTTCTCAGGCTTGAGCTTGAGGTTGATCTTGCGCAGATTTGCAAAGGTTTCGTCTAAATCTTGAATCAGAGTCGCCTTGTCCTTGCTTTTTGACCACTATGTCATCCATGTAGGCTTCCACATTTCTGTGCATTTGCGGCTCAAAAGCGTCATGGACTACTCTTGCAAATGTTGAACCAGCATTCTTTAACCCGAAGGGCATCCGTACAAAACAGTATGTGCCACATGGAGTGATGAATGCGGTCTTCTCCTCATCCTCTTCTGCCATGAAGATCTGATGGTATCCACGAGTATGCATCCAGAAATGAAATCAAATCACATCCGCCGTGGAGTCAACAATCTGGTCGATGCGTGGCAAGGGAAATGGGTCTTTGGGACAAGCTTTATTGACATCGGTAAAGTCGATACAAAGCCTCCATTTCCGTTTGCCTCTTGCATACAACCACAGGATTGGCCAACCACGTGGGATGGAGCACTCCTCCGACAAGGCCTCGCTGCTTCCAATTTCTTGATTTCTTCTGCGATGAATTCTTGGCGCTCCAACGCACGCTTCTCGACTTTCGCTTGACGGGCCGCGCATGAGTACATAGGGCAAGATGGTGCTCAATTACTTTCCTGGGAACACCGGGGATGTCAGACGGTTGCCACGCAAACACGTCGACGTTCGCCCGCAGGAAAGCAACGAGCGCGCCTTCCTATTTAGGTCGAGAGTGGCACTGATGGTGAAGGTACCACCAGTGCCGCCCTCCTTGGCGGACACCCTCTTGGTCCCTGGTGGAGCTGCCATCGTCTTCTTATACTTGCCGGTGGAGCTCGATGGTGCGTCCTCGATGGTAGCGCAGCACTCCGAAGAGGTGCGCTTGCCGGAGTGGACATCAGAGCTCTTGCCGGACTTGATCTTCTTCTTCGCCCCGGGAGCTTAAGCGGCAAGTGGCTTGCAATCTGCTGCAGCTGCTTCTGGTAGATCTTGTCGGCGCAGATAAGAGCATCCTTCTTGTCGCCAGGACAGAGATGACACTTATCGGGCCCGCATCTTTAGCATGTTGTATGCATAGTGAGAGGCTGCCATGAATTTGGCGAGTCTTTGGGATGACCAAGTATCCCATTGTAAAGGCAATGGAAAGTCAGCAACGTCAAAAGTGACCCTCTCGATCCTGAAGTTCAACTTCGCTGCCAAATATCACCGCAACGTGATCTTTCCTTCGGCTTGCTCCTTCCCGGATTGATTCCTTGGAATGTGTCGGTCTCTTCGAGCTCGCCGTCGAGGACACTGGAGTTTCGGAGCACCGCGAGGAGAATCAGGTTCAAGCCGCCCCGCCGTCAACTAGCATCTTAGTGACCTTGAGGTTGCGGATAGTTGGTGAAACCAACATCGGCAAGCACCCGACCGCATTCACGCAATCGGTGGTCCTCAATATCAAAGATGATAGGCGTCTTGGACCATTTCGTAGGCTTGCGTGACTCGATGGATGGTTACGCATCATTGACTTCCCGCATCCACCGCTTGAGCTGGCGATGTGAAGTATGCGAGAAGCACCGCCGTCAACGCCGCAGGACCTCTGTGGGCCTTCGAACTCCTGCTGCTCATCGGCCTCGTCATCATCCATGTCTTCATCATCGCCGCTCTTCATCCTTGTCGCGGCCGCGGGGCGGACGGTCCCCTTGCCGCTGCTTGGCCTGCCCGCGGCGTCCTCCTCGGCCGGGACGTTTCTTGCTAGCTCCTCCAGCACCTTCCTGGGCCTTCTCCTTGTCGCGTCGCTCGTATTCAGCCTTCTGCTGCTCGACAAGCTGTTCGACCTTTTTGCAGCTTTGGAGGTCATGGCCCTTGGTGTGTTGGATCTTCCAGTACTGTTTGTTGGAGCTGTCCTGCTTGTCGGCGACCGCCACAGCCTGGCAGTTGGTGCCAGCGGCAACTTCCTTGCCGGAGCTACCAGCCTTGGCTTTCTTGGCGCCACCTCCGTTGCCGGACTGCTCAACAACTAGTACATCTCTGCCTTTCTTCTTCCTGTTGCTCCGCCGCTGGTTTTTCCTTGCCGGAGCGGTCTCCTCACTATCAGATCCCACAGCAGTATTCTCTCCGGGAGTCTCCTCCTTCCTCAAGACGTGCACACTTGTCGGCCAGGAATATAGCTCACCGACGTCTCGATCTTGCACATCGCCATCTCCTCCGCATCTCGCGGTTTCGCACGCTCGATGGAACGCGCTAATTACCATGGCGGGGTGGACATCTGAGATGTTGTCTTTGTCTGCGGCTGAATCTCTGAATGTACTTGCGAGGGCTCTCCTTCCTTCATACGGGCGGCGAGATGAAGGTCGCTTTCTTGGCCATCGGGCTTGTGGCCGCCTGTAAAGGCGCCGACAAAATGATGGCATAGATCTGCCCAAGAGGATATGGAGTTGTCCGGCAAGTGCATGAGCGAAGATCTGACATTGGTTTTGAGCACCAGGGGGAAGTAGTTGGCCAGGATCTTGTCGTCTCGCCCCCCGGCAGCCTGCACCGCGATGGTGTAGATGCTGAGGAACTCCGACGGATGCGTCTTGCCATCGTCCTTCTCTCGAATGCGTCGGCAGAAATTCTTCTTCTGCTGGGCCTTTGGACTTGCCGCAGCTCACGAGTGAACGCAGGGCAACCCTACCGCGTCTGGCAAGTTTCTGGTTCCTCCTGGCGCATGCATGTCAACAGAGGGCCCAGCGCTTGTCGGATTGACGCCGCTTCTCTTCGGTGCTCGTCGCAGTTCGAGCGTCTTCCTGCTGTCGTTCGTGAAGAACTTGGCGCTGATCGCGACGAGCTCATGGATCCGATGATGCGGTGGAGTCGCTGTCGAGGTGGATCCGGCGAGTCGGCGATCTTGGCCTTCGAGGCGGAGAGTGCATGGTGGTTGCACCCCCACCAGTCTCGTCGCCACCGGCTCGTTTTTGGCAGTCTTGCCGCGGCAACGAAGCACTCGGTTGCCGCGAAGCGTCGCCGTTGGCGAAGCTGATGAGACTCTGAATGGTGGCCCTCCATTCATCGACCTTGTCGGCTGTTGGAGGGTAATCTAGGAGCAGTTGAGCTCTCGCCAAAGCTTCTGCCGGAGTGGTGGGTGGCAGTGGCGAACGGCGCGAGGAGCGGATATGCTCGGACTTCTAACTATGTTAGAAGGAGCAAGATATCCCGTCCAGCGACCGAAAGTTTCGCCAAGGCCAAAGATGTTAAGCGCATGCTGGTCTTGAGCATCCCGAGATCCTCCAGCTCGATCTTGGTCCAACGAACGTATGGCGTTGTGAATGCCATGACACTGTCGATCTCGTGCCTCCTGAGACGGGCGCGGTGCATGTACGGACGCCGAGGTCTGCGCAGCCTTGTCCTTGGACTTGGCAGCACCGTGGGCTCCCCCGTCGACGTCCGTTCTTCCGCCGGCGTCTACCCCACCACCCGTTTGCTATGGTGGCGGTGGGTTCGACGCGGATGGAACATCTGCCGCCGAAGCCTTCTTCTTCGGTGGCATGTCAATGAAGATGATGAAGATCTAGCTCGTGTGGACGCCGGATCAGGTTCACACAAACTCGACGCCCCCTACCTGGCGCGCCAAAGATGTTGGGGCAGGCTGATCTGACCCACAAACACCTATGGGGCCGGCGGACCGAGCCCCTTTCGGTTCGGCGGGGAGCGGAGGTCGCACGAAGAGCAGATCGAGGCGAAGCACACGAGAGGTTTACCCAATCGGAGCTCTCCGGAGAGATAACACTCTCTACTGCTGCATGTCTAGGTGTATTGAGTTCTTGCTCGGGAGCGCTTGAGTGCTACAAAGACACATGAGCTGCTAACTTGCAGACCGGCGTCCGGGAACCCTTGAACCTTCGAACCCCCTCTACGTTGCGCATGGGCCTCCTTTTATATGCTAAAGGGTCTCCGACAGTGGCAACGTAGACAAGGGTAAAAGTGGAAAAGGAGTGGTTGGTACAGCTACATGTGACAAAGGTACGATGTTTCATACCTAACCCTGACGGCAGGGGACAAAGGCATTAAATGCCCGTCTACGTCGCCCTAACAGTGCAAACAGGGACCGTCAGGGGCGCCACTGCCTGCCACGATGGCAATCTTGCCACGCGCCACTTGCCACCGCGCTGGCCCGCAAGACCTCTTGCCACGCTGCTACCGGAAAGGTCCTGTGGCTTACACGTTAGTGGATGTGCTTTGGAGCGCAGTGGTGAGTGAATCTGCCGCGGCAAGTGCCTTTGCCGCGGTTGTTGTCTTGTCGCATCCGGAAGCTTGTCGCTCACGGGCCTTCCGGCAAGCTCCACTTGCCGGGGCCTTGTCTCCTAGGTGCCTTGGGTGGCCTTCCCGGCAAGCTCCTCTTGCCGGGGCCTTGTCTCCTTGGCTTGAATACTTTGCTCTTGAATGGCTCCAAAGGAACCACGGAGGACCTTGGAGGTCACCCGGTAAGCCTTGCCGCAGAGGGTTGCAACTGCCCGTGCACAAGTTCGAGATACTAGGGTACCCCTACTCTAGTACACCGACAATCTTAAAATAGATTTTTTTATAAAACTAATTGATTTTTGATGAGATGAACTATAGTGTAAAATGAACATCTACATCATGCATATATGACTCAAAGCTTACATGCTATAGTGTGGTATTTATTCATAATTTGGTTACCAAATCTCATGCGTGCAATGCACGTGTACCTTACTAGTATCAGTAGGAAACCATCATGGTCAAACCCTTCTCGCTGTTGGGTCAAAGGGATAGATTGTGTGGGCCCCCCTAATTGTCTGTAAAGGATAGTATATATACCTCAGGGAGCCCACAGATATGTGCCGCGTCTATAAGCCGCACAAGGGAGACATGCTCGATAAGAAAACCATGCCCCCTATACCCTGCATGCGACCTGAAAAAGGTTTATATAATCGCCATGAAAGGTCAAGTCAATCATTCTTTAATTTTCTAGAGCAAAAAATAACCAATAAAAACATAGTCTACAAATTAGCAAAACAAGGATCCCAAGGTTTATACAATTGCCATGATAGGTCGCTATAGAGATATATTATATCTCTATAATGACCGCGTCATGGCATTTAAATGAAGCTTGAGATATGCAACTTCCCACCTGGTCACCCATCCTTGGACTACTCCATCCCGAGCACACTTAACTTATGCATTCTATTCGACTAGGCTATCGGATGGGAAGCCGCCCCTTGCTGATAGGAGTTGCCTCCTTGCCATTAAGGCATTTCACACTGGTCCCCTATGGGACCTACTCCCTCCCATCACACACATTTGTGCTTTTATAAACTGTGTGCGATATTTACATGGACGATGTTTCGCCGGTAGCCTTCAATGAGCACTAACATTGGTAGCAGGAAAACGATGGGAGAAGAGGCGGGAAACTGATGAGAGGAAGGTGGGACACGGTAGCTTGTTTAGAAAATGTAGTAGAGAAGGAATCGTGAGCTAGCACGACGCATGCACACGGTGCTTACCCATGTACTGCATGTGATGTCGAAAGGCTGAGGGTTGTCGTTCGATCTGGGAGCATCCAACGGTACACACGTACGATCCGTGGGCTTTGGGTTCTGGCCAATCAGAACGCATGACTCAGATCGCGCGCGTAGCAGGGGGCATCGGCCACGGTTTGGTAGGCACACGACTTTCATGAGTGAACCGTGTGCTATTTGAAAATATTTCATGAGAAGAATCTCGGTTTTTAAATCCCCGTAAATCCAAACCTCACCCGAAAATCATGAAACCAGGAATGGTGTCACGACATGCACATATATGTCGAGGAATTTTTTTCCGTCCATTTTTGCACAAGTTTTATTACAAGCCTCTTACAAACCGGAGCTTCTATCAAAGAAGCCTCGCGGTTCCGATAGGGAAACGTGTCCCCCTTGTGGGCGAAACGTAATCATTGGCTCTTTTCACCTTGTATTTTCTTCTACGCTGGAACGACAGGATATTCATGCTGAAATTTAAACTTATTCAGGGTTCGTCTGGCCTTTTTATACACTAATTGAGTTTCCTAGGCATTTAATTTCCATGATTCTAATCTGAACTTCAAATACATGCTCCAGTTCACCAAAATGGCTAGAAATTTTATACATGTGTCCTTGGGTGCATGCTTAGGTCCCATGCCAGGAATGGGAACGAATTACAACCGTACCGGTGTCCTGGCTCATCCTCAAACATTTGGAATCTCGGTTTTTCAATCCCCGTAAATCCTAAACTCACTAGAAAGTCATCAAAGCTGGCATGGTGTCACGTCATGCCACATATATGTCGTGGTAAAAACATTGTCCAATTTGGGCCAAGCTTTATTATAAACCTCTTACAAACCGGAGCTTCTCTCAAAGAAGCCTTGTGGTTCCGATAGGGAAACGTGTTCCCCTTGTGGGCGAAACGTAATCACTACCTCTTTTCACCTTGTATTTTCTTCTACGGGCAACATGGAACGACATGATATATGTGCTGAAATTTAAACTTATTTAGGGTTCGTTTGGCCTTCTTATACACTAATTGAGTTTCCTAGGCATTTAATGTCCATAATTCAAATCTGAACTACAATCCAGTTCACCAAAATGGCTACAAAAATTATACATGTGTCCTTGGGTGCATGTTTAGGTCCCATGCCAGGAATGGGAACGAATTACAACCCGTGCAGCGTCTGGCTCGTCCTCAAACATTTTGAATCTCAGTTTTTAAATCCCCATAAATCCAAAACTCACCAGAAAGTCATCAAAGGTGGCATGGTATCACGTCATGGCACATATATGTCGTGGTAAAAGCATTGCCAATTAGGGCAAAGCTTTATTACAAACTCTTACAAACCGGAGCCTGTCTGTCGGGGAGGCTGATCGTACCCACGGACACCTATGGGGCCGGCGGACCAGGCCCCTTGTGGTTCGGAGGGGGGCGGAGATCGCACGAAGAGCGGATCGAGGCGAGGCACACGAGCAGTTTACCCAGCCGGAGCTCTTGAGAGATAAAACTCCTACCGCTGCTTGTTTGATGTATTGTGTTCTTGCTAGGGAGCAATGCAAGCTACAAAACCTAAGCGTGGGTGTCTCTGGTCTCTGGTGAGTCGAATGAACCGAACCAGCCGAACCCTTTCTACGTTGCACATGGGCCTCCTTTTATATGCTCAAGGGGTCTCCGACAGGTGGCAACATAGATGAGGGTACAAATGTAAAAACAGGAGTTGGTACACCTACTCGAACAGTGTACAGTGCAAAATACCTAACTCTGACGGCAAGGGACAAAGCAATAAATGCCCGTCGATGTCGCCCAACAGGCAACAGAGGCCGTCAGTGCGCCTCCGCTCGCCACGATGGCAAGCTTGTCAGCGCCGCTTATCGCTGCTCTCCGCTGGCTGCACAGCCGCTCGACACACACGCATGGGACGGTCCCATGGCGACACGTCGCTGGATGAGCTGGAGCGGAGATAGAGAGAAGTTGCATGCCGTGGCAAGCGCCTTGCGTGGCCGAATCCTTGTCGCCCCCGGAGGCTTGTCGCGCTCCGGGCCTTCCCGGCAAGCTCCTCTTACCGGGGCCTTGTCTTCTGCATGCCTGGAGTGGCCTTCCCGACAAGCTCCTCTTGTCGGGGCCTTGTCTTCTTAATCAAATACTTTGTTCTTGAATGGCTCCAAAGGAGCCACGGAGGGTCTTAAGCGGTGTGACGTAGGCAAACCTGCCGCTGGTGCTACAACTGTCCGTACTGCAGTATGGGATACTAGGGTACCCTACTCTAGTACACCGGCCAGAGCCCCCGGCCTGGGCCGCACACGGTGCCGAAGCGCTTGTCGGGCCAGGCCCAAAATCGTACCGCGGACACACGCGGCCTCGACCACGTCGCAACTCGCCCCGGACCCACCACGATCCCCACTAACGGCACGCACCAGACGTGGCGTCGTGTGAGAGATCGTGGGCGCGGTCCTGGGGGGGGTTTCTTTATTAGTATAAGAGGAACGTCCGCCCCCTCCCCCTCTTTATAAGCGGAGGGAACAGGGGCAGGCCGTCCACTCTGCCATTGCCGTCTTGTCAAGAAAACTACCGCCGCTCCCCTCTTCTTCTCCGGTGCGAAGAGAGCAGCACCCCGCCCCCTTTCGCCACAAGCACGCTCACCGCTGTCGGCCTCCTCCGCCGCCCTCGCCATGGCTCCGAAAGCCGACAAGGAGAAGGGCGTCAAAGTCGGCCGAGGCGCAGCTCATGGGCGCTGCGCAAGGCAGCGGGCCATCTTCCCCGCAGCTCGGCGCCAAGGGAGCTGCGGGGACGTCTTCTACCTCTTCCGGTCGGCCGGAGACGCATGCGCATCCAGCGCCGCGAGGGTACTCCCCGCCTCCGCCGCTGATTTGGCCCCAACAGGGTACCCCTTTTTCGCCCTTTTCTTCTATTGCGGGCTTTGCCCGCCCTTTTCCGAGTTCTTTTGCGACATCATGAACACGTTTAGCCTCCGCCTCCTTGATTTCACCCCCAACGCCGTCTTGACCATGGCAGTTTTCGCGCATTTGTGCGAAAACTTTGTCGGAGTCCACCCGAACGTGGCACTCTTCCGCCATTTCTTTGTTCCCTGCGTCGAGAGAGAGAGCCACTTGCCGGAGGGATAGCACAGGTCTCTAGGATCGGCAAGAAAGAGGCCTACCTAGAGGGAGAGTTCCGCAACAAGTGGGAGGAGTGGAGAGCCAAGCCTGGTGCTGGGTCGTGAGGAGAACCCGCAGCCCTTCATCGCCGTGCGCCAAACCCCAATAGTCTGCGCGGCAGGGATTGAGTAACTTACGCGCGGAGGATGCGAAGATGAAGATAGCCGTGACCGGATCCTGCGCCTCGGGCTTGCGGGTTGACCGTAGGCGCAGCTTAGCGCGGACTTCCTTCACCGCCGCATCGCTCCCTTGCAGGAAAGGAGGAGGCATGCTTGGGAGTTCCAAAACGCGGCAGACATAATGAGGCTGCGCCCGGGCCTGAACTGGAACTTCACCGTCTTGGAGTTGGATTCAATGCTGCTCGAGCTGTTCAAGAGCGACTCCGACCATCCAGAGTGGTTTAGGTTGCCGCGGGGGGTCGTCCCATTGTGCAACAACTCGGCGCTCGACCGCATCCGGCGCCATGATGCGCTGTCAGACTCACGGGATCGTCCCAACTGGCGAGGAGCCCGGACGAGGTCGTGCAGCAATTCTTCGATGATTTGGAAGAAGTGCCGATCCGCTCAACGGCGAGAAAAAGCTCACCCGCGACACCACCGACGAGGAGATGGCGCGGATTGCCACCAGGGTGGAGGAGGCGGCAGCAGCCGCTGCTGCTGGAGCCTTCGGGTTCACCGTGGAGGAGGCGGACGCGGCGAAGGCGGCAAGCCTTGCCGAGCGAGGGGAGGTCGTCGGCGAGGACGAGCTCGTCGAGCTCGAGGCCGGGTCGAGTGGACCCGCCGAGGGCGCTTCTTCTCCACCGCCAAGCGACTTGCCGCCAGCGGAGCCCCCGGCTCCGCCGAAGAGGCGTCTCCGCAAGGTCGGAGACGAGCCGGGGCGGCGAACCGCCCACAGCGGCCAGCAGCGTGGCCAGCGCTCCACCGCGGCAAGCGAGGTTGCCGCGAGTGCCCCACACCGCCGCGACAAGCTGGCGGAATCTTCTCGAACCACCGCCGACGCCCGCCATAGCGGCCAAGAGAGCCCACTCCCCGCCTCGTCGCACCGGAGGCGAGCCGGAGTTTGACTTCTCCGCGCTCAGCTCACGAGGAGGAAGGCGAAGAGTAAGCTTCGAGATTGTGCTTGTATTTCTTCAATTTTTATTGCTTCATCTTGAATCTGATTTGCTTAGATTACGGACTCTTTCCTTTTCAGGACGCTGGCCCAGAGAGCGTCGAAGAGGGCCAAGATCCCGACGGTCGTCGTTGAGGACGATTCTCCCGTGGCGACGGGGGATGCTTCCGAGACTCCCTTGCCGGACCCGGCAACCCTCCCTCTGAGCAGCCCCCAGCACAGCCCCCAGAGTAAGTGTGCAGTTTCTCCTTACTATTAGGTGTGCAGGGGTGCCCTTTCTTCGTTCATCTGATTGTTTGCTTGTGTAGGAGCAGAGCAGCCTCATCAGGAGGGCTCGGAAGCCGCCTCCGAGATCCTGCCCGCTGCCACTACGCCGCCAAGGGAGAACTCCCCGGCAAGGGAGCGCCCTCCGACAAGGGAGGCCACCCGGCAAGGGAGGCCACTCCGAAAGGGAGGCTACCCCGGCAAGGGACGGCGCCAGTGACCCTCCGATTGGTCGAGGCCATGGCTGCGGATCCCGTTGCGAGTAATTCCCTTACGAAAAATCTCCCTTGGGCTTGCTTTCTTTGTTTCTCTTTTGAACATCTGCTTGACTGCTCTTTCTTCGCTCGACGCAGAGCCGATGGAGGTCGAGGCCGCGTGAGGAGGAAGCGTGGCAACACCAGACGAGGCCGCCGAGGAAGAAGAGGTCGTCGTGGAAGAAGAGGCCGTCGCCCGAGCCTGTTGGCGAGGAGGCCGCCCGGGCTGCCGACGCAGAGGCCGGGCGAGGGTCGGGCGATCGCCTTGACGGCCCCGAGGCCGCAGGAGCGGCAAGCGCTACACCGACGGGCCGACTCCCCCGCCCAGCTGCTGTGGCCAGCGGGCTCCGAGAGCCCCAGCCCGCCTACGAAGGCCGGGAAGGCGTCTTCATCAAGCTCCCCTAGGAACCGGCGCCAGGCGCCGGTCGAGGAGAGACCTTCGACGGCGAAGCTACTACTCCGCTGGCTGACGCTGGTGGACGCCATGGCCAAGCAGCGGCGAGTCTGAGGAGGCTCTTTGTCTCTCTACCGCGCTCGGCAGGCCAAGTTGGAGACCCGGGAGGCACTTGTCGCGAGGGCAGGAGCGGACATGGAGAAGCGCGCCGAAGAGCTCCGGAGCGCCAACCAAGAAACCCTCCGCGACGTAGCAGAAGCGCGGGGGCAACTCGCAGAAGAGCGCATGACCTTCATCCTTGAGAAGGCCGCAGCTGAGGAGGAGCAGCGGCCGGGCTGCCGAGAAGCTCGGCAGCAGGAAAGTGAGTGGCGCAGCGGAAGGTCAACCTGGACAGCCATGAAGAAGACCTTGCCAGCGAGAGTCACTTGGCGGGCGCTCAAGGAAGCGAAGGATGCCGCCCGCAGCCGCCGAGGCCGCCAAGGAGGAGTTGAAGGCGAAGGTGGCGCAGCTGGAGGCCACCCTCAAGAAGAGCGGCGAAGAGCTTGCCGTGCTCAAGCGTGGCGCGAGAAGGACGCCTACACTCGGGCGAGCTGCAGTCGTCTCGCCGATAGAGGCAAGGAGCTCGACGCCGCCAAGGATTCCAAGGCGGATCTTGAGCTGAAGCCGACCACTCACAGCGCAGACGTTGGGCCAGGCGCCCGAGAGCGGGAGGTGGGCTTGTTGGAGGCGATCAAGGCCAAGGAGGAGCTGCTAGCGAACGCTGCCTCCATCCAGAGCACCTTGAGGGAGAGCGTGGAGCACTGGACTGAAGGTCTCGTGGACACTGCCGCCGACATCCACAACGAGCTGATGGAGCTGGGGATGGCGGACCTTGCATACTCCTCCGACGAGCATCTCCAACCCAGCGCCAAGCTCAGCTTATTCTTCAAAGGCGTGGTGACGGGCCTCCAGCGACTCCGGGAAGAGGTCCCAGCAGGTGGCCGAGGAATCACGCCAGTGTCTGTGCAGGAGCCCTCGAGAAGGTGTTGATCAAGGTGGCCTTCCGCAATCCGGGCCTCAACCTTAACGGCGTCCTCGGATCCCCTGCCGCTCGATGCCAACGTGGAGGAGCTCAAAGCCCTTGTCGCACCCGTTGTGGACAAGGTGAACAAGATCAAGCGGATTGAGGGCGACCCGCGTAGACTAGGCCGCCAACTTTATCTTTCCCTTGTCATTTTGATCATGTTTAGAACACTTTGTTAGATCAGCGACAAGTTATTTTGTAATATACTCTATCTTAGGCGATCAATGCAACGTTATTTCCTCTACTTGATTCCTTCCTTTATGCGTTTACGCCTTACGCATTTGGGGGACTTGTCGGTGCGGGCACCTTTGCCGCGAGCGCTGAGTGCGGAACGTCAGCAGCCTGCTGGCGGTGCCGCCTCCGACAAGCAACCTTGTCGCGACTAGCCGCAGCTCACTTAAGTTGTTGAGCGGACTCGAAACAAAGTAAGGGCGCGACTAGTCGGCGAGTTGGTTCCTCTGCGCACAGGTTTTCCATACAAAGTACTATCGTTCGAGGAAGATAACTTAAAAATTTAAAATTTGATTGCTCAAACTTTGGCAACTTAGCTTTTCTGTCTCTTGCTTCCCGATGAGGTGAAGCTTCCTCGAGCGGTGCCTGGTCCATAGTATTATCTCCTCCTCCCCCCCTGGTTAACTTGTGCGCGAGGGAGCCTTCCTTTCTTTGTGAAAAGAGAAAGAAGAGGAAATAAAGTTATGGAGCCTAGCGGCTCGATCTTGCTTACCGGGTGTGGTTGCTGCACAAAGTGTTAGTCAAAACATGCAATAAAATAATGAAAGCATGAATTTGACAAGTTGTGCGCAACACATGAGCTTTTATCGATGCACGGTGCATGCCCGGCTTTGTACAAAGGATTACATGCAACAGCGGCAAGACTTGTACAAAAGGTGGTTGCCGGAACGGGTTCCGGCAACCGCGCCCTATGGGTAAAACTTACGAAGATGCTCAATGTTCCAGGAGTTGCTCACCGGAATGCCATCTTCGGTCTCAAGGCGGACAGCGCTAGGCCTAGTGACTCGTTTCACCCGATAAGGGCCTTCCCACTTGGCCAACTTGTTTGAATTCTTGGCGGACTGAACGCGCCGAAGAACAAGGTCGCCTTTCTCAAGACTTCGGCACTAACTCTGCGGCTATGGTAGCGACACAAAGCTTCTTTGGTAGCGGCGGCTCGCCTGCAATGACTGAAGGCGATCCTCCTCAAGGAGCGCGTCATCTTGTCGCAGCTGCTCTTGCTCAAGCTCATCATAAGCGAGCACTCGAGGCGATCCGTATACGAGTTCCGTGGGGAGAACTGCCTCTGCTCCATAGACTAGAGCAAAAGGTGTCTGGCCGGTGGCTCGATTTGGCGTCGTCCTGATCGACCAAAGAACCACCGGCAGCTCCTCGATCCAGTTCCTTCCGCACTTGTGCAGCCTGTCGAAAGTTCTGGTCTTGAGCCCGCGCAGCACTTGATGTTGCCCTCTCCGCAGCGGTTGCTTCTCGGATGGGCAAGCGAAGCGAAGCGGAACCTTGGCGCCAAGATCTTGGGCGTCTTGCATGAAGGTGCGACTTCGTAAATTGTGTGCCGTTGTCGGTGATGATCCTGTTAGGGATTCGAAACGGCAAACAATCGACACAAGAACTTGACTGTTGATCGTGCCGTCACCTTCCTCATCGCTTCCACTTCCGGCCACTTTGTGAACTTGTCGATGGCGGCGTACAAGTACTCAAAGCCCCGACAGCTTCGGGGAAGGGGCCGAGGATGTCGAGCCCGGACGAAAATGGCCGGGATAAAGGGATCGTCACGGAGAGCTTGAGCTGGCTGGTGTATTTGTTTGGAATGGAACTGCACGCTTCACACTTGGTTACTTGTGCAGCTTGCATCCTGGAGGGCTGTCGGCGGAAGAAACCTTGTCGTAAAGCTTTGCTTAAGCAAGTGCTCTTGCGCCAATGTGGTGACCACATATGCCTCCATGTATCTCTCGCCAACAGCTTCGTCCATCTTCCCCGAATACACTTCAATTTCACACCATTGAGTCTTCTTACATGCATATCTTGTCGACAAACTATTACATACTTGACCGACGGGCTACTCTTTCCGCTTCTTCTTGCTCTTCGGAAGTTCTCTGTCACGAAGGAAATGGACAATCTGCTGCGCCCATCTTTGGAGCTTACGGCTCGACAACAAGGACTAAAGGCACATCTGCTGCTGCGGGAACATCAGCTTCCACGGCAAGAACCTGCGGCCCTGCCGGAGCTTGATGCTCCCCGACAAGCTTGCCGGAGCAAGACTTGTCGGGAGTGTCTGCTTCAACGAAACAAACCCTGGGGCCTGTCGGAGCAGACTGCTCCTCAGCACTGTTGGTGTTGATCTTGGGGACCTTTGCAACGACGGCTTCGGGAAGCTCTGTCGGAAGGTAGTCACCAGAGGCCAACTTCCTCTTCTTGCCTTGTCCAGTTGATGGTGTTACGGTTGGCTGAGTCAGCTTGAGCACGAAAATCCCTGGTTCCACAGGCAACTTAAGTGCGGCGCACTTTGACGAAGCCGTCGACAATATCATTACGAGCTCTGGAAATGTTCCATTTGCAGGCCCGTCAAAAGTGCTCTTCTAGCTTCCTCACTTCATCCACGTAGGCTTCCATCAACGGACTTTGGTAATCTTTGTTCACTTGTCGGACGACAAGTTGCGAGTCACCCCTGACAATAAGCTTCTTGATCCCAAGGTCCACTGCGATCCTGAGACCGGCAAGCAAACCTTCATACTCTGCAGTATTGTTTGTCGCTTGCTCCTTGGGAAAGTGCATCCGACGGCGATGCTTGAGGTGCTCTCCGTGGGTGCGATAAGCAAGACGCCGCACCGCGCTTTGCTGCGAGAAGGCACCATCAAAGTACATCAGCCACTCTTTGCTTGTTTCTTTGTGCCAGGAATGCTGCGTCTCCTAATCTCTTCATCCGTGTTGGCGTCCATTCTGCTATGAACTCTGCCAACGCTCTCGCTTTGGATAGTTGATGTGCTTTCAAACTTGAGACCAAAGCTTGACAGCTCCAAGTGCCCACTCGACAATCCTGCCTGCCGCTTCGGATTCTGCAGATCCTCTTCAGCGGAAAGCGAGTGACAACTGTGATCTCATGTGCTTGGAAGTAATGGCGCAGCTTTCTCGAGGCCATGAGGAGGCCGAAAAGCAATTTCTGCACACCAGCAGTACCTTGACCTAGCTCCTGCAGAGGGAATCGACAAAAGTAGACTGGGCGCTGCACCATCCTTTTTCTCGCATCTGGTCATGCGTCTTCGTGGACTCGTCCTTGTCGGGACCAGAGCTTATCGTGAAAGCCCCTTCTTGTCGCTGGATGTGCTTGCCGTGGTTCTTTGGCTCGTCATCCGCCTCCCTCTCCGCTACTAACGTAGCACTAACCACTTGATTGGTTGCCGCTATATATAGCAGCAACTTCTCTTGTGGCTTAGGTGCGACAAGTGTTGGAGTGGAGGACAGGTATCTCTTCAAGTCCTGCAGCGCAACCTCCGCTTCTGGAGTCCATTTCATTGGACCTGCCTTTTTCAAAATCTTGAAAAACGGCAGGGCGCGTTCAGCAGACCTAGAAATAAACCTGCTAAGAGCAGCCACGCAACCGGCAAGTCTTCGTACATCCTTGACGCGCTTTGGTGCTTCAATCTGTTCAATGGCCTTGATCTTGTCGGGATTAGCTTCAATCCCTCGCTGAGACACGAAGAACCCGAGAAGCTTGCCGGAAGGGACTCCAAACACGCACTTCTCGGGGTTGAGCTTGAGGTTGATCTTGCGCAGATTTGCGAAGGTCTCGTCCAAATCTTGAACCAGAGTTGCTTTGTCCTTGCTTTTGACCACTATGTCATCCATGTAGGCTTCTACATTTCTGTGCATTTGCGGTTCAAAAGCGTCGTGGACTACCCTTGCAAATGTTGAACCAGCATTCTTCAAACCGAAAGGCATTCGTATGAAACAGTATGTGCCACATGGTGTAATGAATGCGGTCTTCTCCTCATCTTCTTCAGCCATGAAGATCTGATGGTATCCTGAGTAGGCATCAAGAAACGAAAGCAAATCGCATCCAGCCGTGGAGTCAACAATCTAGTCAATGCGCGGCAAGGGAAATGGATCTTTGGGACAAGCATTATTAACATCCGTGAAGTCAATACAAAGTCTCCATTTTCCATTTGCTTCTTGCGCATCGCCATGAGATTGGCCAACCACGTAGGATGGAGCACTCCTCGACAAGGCCCTGCTTCCGGTTTCTTGATCTCTTCAGCTATGAATTCTTGGCGCTCCACCGCTTGCTTCTCGACTTTACGCTTGACGGGCGCGCGATGAGGACAAATGGCCGGCGTGCTCAATCACTTTCCTGGGAACACCGGGATGTCGACGGTTGCCATGCAAACACGTCGACATTCGCCCGCGAGAAAACAACGGCGCGCCTTCCTATTTAGGGTCGAGAGAGGCACTGATGGTAAAGGTACCACCAGTGCCGTCCTCCTTGGCGGGCACCTTCTTGGTTTTTGGCGGAGCCACCATCTTCTTGCACTTGCCGGTGGAGCTCGATGGTGCGTCCTCGACGGTAGCGCAGCACCCCGAAGAGGTGCGCTTGCCGGAGTGAGCATCAGAGCCCTTGCCGGACTTGGACTTTGTCTTCTTCCCCCGGAGCTTCAAAAGTGTTTGGCAATCTGTCGCGGCCGCTGCATCCCGGTAGATCTTGTCGGCACAGATAAGGGCATCCTTCTCGTCGCCATGGACGAGAGATGACGCTTATCGAACTGGCATCTTGAGTAGGTTGTAGGCGTAGTGAGAGGCTGCCATGAACTTGGCGAGTCTTTGACGGCCGAGTATCCCATTGTAAGGCAACGGGAAATCGGCAATGTCGAATGTGACCCTCTCGGTCCTAAAGTTCAGCTCGCTGCCAAATGTTACCGCAACGTAATATTCCCCTTGACTTGCTCCTTCCCGGATTGATTCCTTGAAAGTGCCGGTCTCTTCGAGCTCGCTGTCGAGGATTTGAAGCTTACGGAGCACCACGGAGGAGATCAGATTCAAGCCGCCCCGCCGTCAACTAGCATTTTGGTGACCTTGAGGTTGCGGATGGTTGGTGAGACCAACATCGGCAAGCACCCAACCGCAGATTATGCGATCGTGGTGGTCCTCAATATCAAAAATGATAGGCGTCTGGACCACTTCAGAGGCTTGCGTGACTCCACGGATGGTTCCGCTGCATTGACCTCCCGCATCCATTGCTTGAGTTGGCGGTGGGAGGTATGCAGGGAAGCACCTCCGTCAACGCAAAGGACCTCTGTGGCTTTCTGAAACTCCTGCTCATCAGCGTCGTCGTCTTCCATATCTTCGTCGTCGTCATCATCTTCATCCTTGTCGCGGCCGCGGGGAGGTCTATCTCCTTGCCGCTGCTTGGCCTTGCCGCGGCGTCCTCCCCGGCGGGACGTTTCTTGCTTGCTCCCCCAGCACCTTCCTGGGCCTTCTCCTTGTCGCGCCGCTTTCGTACTCAGCTCTTTCTTTGTTCGACAAGCTGCTCGACCTTCTTGAAGATCTGGAGGTCGTGGCCCTTGGTGCGGTGGATCTTGCAAGATCTTGCTTGCCGGAGCTGTCACCGCTTGTCGGCGGTCGCCACCGGTAGTGGTTAGCGTCGTGACAACCTCCTTGCCGGAGCCACCAGCCTTGGCGTTCTTGTCGCTACCTCCGCTTGCGGACTGCTCAACAGCTAGCACTTCTCTACCTTTTTCTTCCTGTTGCCTCGCCGGCTCTTCTTTGCCGGGCGGTCTCCTCATTGTCGATCTCGCTTCCGCATTCTCACCGGGGAGTCTCCTCCCTTCCTCAGCGCGTGCACACTTGTCGGCCAAGGCGTATAGTTCACTGACGTCCTTGACTTTGCACATCGCCATCTCCTCCCTCATCCTGCGGTTCCGCACATTCTGGTGAAATGCGCTGATCACCGCGGCAGGGTGGACGTCTGGGATGTTGTAGTGCACACGGCTGAATCTCTGAATGAACTTACGCAGGGACTCTCCTTCCTTCGGGCGGCGAGATGAAGGTCACTCTCTTGGCCATGAGGCTTGTGGCCACTGTGAAGGCGCCAACAAACCGATGGCACAAATCTGCCCAAGAGGATATGGAGCTGTCCGGCAAGTGCATGAGCCAAGATCGGCGTTGGGCTTGAGCACGAGTGGGAAGTAGTTGGCGAGGATCTTGTCGTCCCGTCCCCGCAGCCTGCACCGCGATGGTGTAGATGCCGAGGAACTCCGACGGATGCGTCCTGCCATCATACTTCTCCGCACGCGTCTGGTTTGAAGTTTTTCCGCTGGGCCATCGACTTGCCGCAGCTCACGAGTGAACGCAGGGCAACCTACCGCGTCTGACGGCAAGTCGCCTGGCTCCTCCGGCGCGCGCATGTCAACAGAAGGCCCAGCGCGCTTGTCGGACTGACGTCGCGCTTCTCTCCGGCGCTCGATGCGGGTTCGAGCGTCCTCTTGTTGTCGCTCATGAAGAACTTGGCGCTGATCGCGGCGAGCTCGCGGATCGGACGACGCGGTGGAGTCGCTGTCGAGGTGGATCCGGTGAGTCGGCGATCTTGGCCTTCGTGGCGGAGAGTGCACGGTGGTTGCACCTCCGACAGTTCTGTCGCCACCGGCTGCGTGCCTTGTCGTCTCGCCGCGACAACGATGGCGTTAGTTGCCGCGGAGAGTCGCCGTTAGCAAAGCCGATGAGGCTCGATAGTGGCCCTCCACTTTCGTCGACCTTTGTCGGCCGTTGGAGGGTAGTCGAGGAGCAGCTGAGCTCTCGCCGTAGCTTCACTGGAGTAGTGGGCGGCATTGGAGAACGGTGCGAGGAGCGGGATATGCTCGGACTTCTAACTACGTTAGAAGGAGCAGCACCCCGTCCGGGCAACCATATCTCACTCGTGCCAGCATGTTGGCGCGCATGCTGGTCTTGAGGGTCTCGATCCAACGAACCTATGGCATTGTGGACGCCATGACGCTGTTGGTCCCGCATCTCCTGAGATGGACGCGGGGGATGCGCGGACACCGAGGTTTGCGGGGCCTTGTCCTTGGACTTGGCAACGTCGCGAACACCTTCGTCGGCGCCCGTTCCTCCGCCAGCGTCTGCCCCACCACCCGTTTGCTGCGGTGAGGGTGGGTACGACGCGGACGGCTCCGCTGCCGCCGAAGCCTTCTTCTTCGGTGGCATGTTGAGGAAGATGTTGATGACGCTGCTCGTGTGAACGCCAGATCAGATTCACACAGCCTCGACGCCCCCTACCTGGCGCGCCAAAGATGTCGGGGAGGCTGATCGTACCCACGGACACCTATGGAGCCGGCGGACTAGGCCCCTTGTGGTTCGGAGGGGGGCGGAGATCGCACGAAGAGCGGATCGAGGCGAGGCACACGAGCAGTTTACCCAGCTTCGAGCTCTCCGAGAGATAAAACTCCTACTGCTGCTTGTTTGATGTATTGTGTTCTTGCTAGGGAGCAATGCAAGCTACAAAACCTAAGCGTGGGTGTCTTTGGTCTCTGGTGAGTCGAATGAACCGAACCAGTAGAACCCTTTCTACGTTGCACATGGGCCTCCTTTTATATGCTCAAGGGGTCTCCGGCTGTGGCAACATAGATGAGGGTACAAATGTAAAACAGGAGTTGGTACACCTACTCGAGCGATTATACAAAGGTAAAATACCTAACTCGACGGCAAGGGACAAAAGCAATAAATGCTCACAAGATCGCCCTAACAAAGGCAACAGAGGCCGTCAGGTGCGCCTCCGCTCGCCACGATGGCAAGCTTGTCAGCGCCGCTTATCGCTGCTCTCCGCTGGCTGCACAGCGGATCGACACGCGCGCATGGGACGGTCCCATGGCGACACGTCGCTGGATGAGCTGGAGCGGAGATGGAGAGAAGTTGCATGCCGCGGCAAGCGCCTTGCCGCGGCCGAATCCTTGTCGCGCCCGGAGGCTTGTCGCTCCGGGCCTTCCGGCAAGCTCCTCTTGCCGGGCCTTGTCTTCTGCATGCACAGGTGGCCTTCCCGACAAGCTCCTCTTGTCGAGGCCTTGTCTTCTTAATCAAATACTTTGTTCTTGAATGGCTCCAAAGGAGCCACGGAGGGTCTTGGCGGTGACGCAGGCAAACCCTGCTGAGGTGCTACAACTGTCCGTGCACGAGTACGGGATACTAGGGTACCCCTACTCTAGTACACCGACACTGTCGCAAGAACCCTCGTGGTTTCGGTAGGGAAACGTATCTCCTTGTGGGCCAAACGATAATCGCTCCCTCTTCTAGCCTCGTATTTTCTTCTACACGCAACACGGAACAATGGGAGATTCGCGCTGAACTTTGAAATTATTCAGGGTTTGTTTGATCTTTTTTATTCATTAAATGAGTTTTCTAGGCATTTAATGTCCATAATTAAAATCCGAACTACAAATACATCCTCCAGTGCACCAAAATGGCTAGAAAAACGTATACTTTTCTTGGGGTGCATGTTTAGGTCCCTTGGAACGAATGGGAATGAATTCAACCGTCTCACCGTACTGGCTTGGCCACAAACATTGCGAATCTCGATTTTTAAATCTCTGTAAATCCAAAACTCACCAGGAAATCATGAAACTTGGCATGGTGTCACTACATGGTACATATAATCCTCCAATTTGGGCGAAGCTATATTACAAGCCTCTTACAAACCAGAGCCTGTCACAACCCTCGTGGTTCCTATAGGGAAACATGCCCTTCTTTTGGGCGAAACGATAATCGCTGCCTCTTCTCGCCTTGAACTTTGTTTTCTACAGGCAACGTAGAATAACAGGAGTGTCGTGCTGCAATTTGAAACTGTTCAGGGTTCGTTTGGCCATTGTATATATTAATTAAGTTTTCTAGGCATTTAATGTAGTGCATAATTCAAATTTGAACTACAAGCACATGCTCCAATGAAGCAAAATGGGTGGGAAATCGTACATGTGTCATTGGGTGCATGTTTAGGTTTGATTTAAGGAATGGGAATGAATTACAAACTTCTCGTCTTCCTGAAACATTGAGAATCTCGATTTTTAAATCCCAGTAAATCAAAAACTCACCCAGAAAACATGAAACTTGGCATGGTTTCATGACATGGCACATATATGCCATGGTAAAAAAATCGTCCAGTTTGAGACAAGGCGCACACATTAATTGCCAACGAAGTCCTTTTTTAAACAAATAGCTGACACGTTAATATCGCAAATGCTTGTATCATATGAACCGTGTCAAAATTTAACCATAGTCGTTGGCGTGCGTGCAGCTGTTTGATTAGACGGAACAAGCGCGAGAAGTCTGCCTTGCAGGCTCAACGGGACGCGTGTGAGCAGTCCGCCGCGCAGCCTAAACGGGACGCATGCATCCTGTCCACCTCGCAGGCTCGACGGGACACGTGCGTGCAGCAAGGACGCCCATGCTCATCGGGAAGCGAGATCTTTGACCTCCATGCACCAGCCGCCGCCCGCCTCGCTCACAACTTCTCCATTAATGGGTTAATTAAAGCACCTGGACGGAGGGTGTTTGCTTGTGATCCCATGGCAGCATTTTCTTTGTTCGTGTTTTCAACTCGTACTCCAACCTAATTTAAATTTCCACATAGGGAAATGGATAATACGAAGACAAATAAAATGGCAACGGGTAATACGACGACAAATTTACAATGGCGCAGATAATAATTGTCTTCCATATTCCGGATAATTTACAATGCCACATGCGGCAAAGCCTGGAAGACACGGGGGCAAGAGAAGAAGGAAATCGCAGACAATGATCTGGGTCGCTACTGTCTCTACTCGTCGATGGATCACTGGGCAATGACATCCTCCAGCTCCTTTAATTCCTCAGGACTTTGCTTGAAAGCAATGATACGTCTCCAACGTATCTATAATTTACATGCTATTATATTATCTATCTTAGATGTTTATATGCATGTGTATGCTATTTTATATGATTTTTGGGACTAACCTATGAACCTAGAGCCCAGTGCCAGTTTCAATTTTTTCCTTGTTTTTGAGTTTCGCGGAAAAGGAATATCAAACTAAGTCCAATTGAGCTGAAAATTTACGGTGATTTTTTATGGACCAGAAGAAGCCCCCGAAGCAAAAGAGTTGGGCCAGAAGAGCCACAAGGCCTCCACAACGGTGGAGGGCGCGCCCTTCGACCTTGTGGGCTCCTCGTGGACCCCCCCTGACTTGAAATCGTTGCCAAAAAATCTTATAAATACAGAAACCCCCGAAAAGAAACCTAGATCGGGAGTTCCACCGCCGCAAGCCTCTGTAGCCACCAGAAACCAATCGGGACCCTGTTCCGACACCCTACCAGAGGGGGAAATCATCACCGGTGGCCATCTTCATCATCCCGACACTCTCCATGACGAGGAGGGAGTAGTTCACCCTCGGGGCTGAGGGTATGTACCAGTAGCTATGTGTTTGATCTCTCTCTCTGACTCTCTCGTGTTCTTGATTTGGCACGATCTTGATGTACCGCGAGCTTTGCTATTATAGTTGGATCTTATGAAGTTTCTCCACCTCTACCTTCTTGTAATGGATTGCATTTTCCCTTTGAAGTTATCTTATCGGATTGAGTCTTTAAGGATTTGAGAACACTTCACTACAAAAAAAAAGAAACATCCGTGACATTTTTAGCCGAACGTTTTTTTTCCTGTCATGCTTATGACACTTCTATGATGATGATTGTGACGAAACACGATATCATCATAGATGTGGTGGGCTCCTACTTCTATGAGAAAAAATGGGCTTTTCGTCCTGGGTGGGACGGAGACGCAGCTGCATGACATTCTTTGGGCCGTCCGTGACGGAAAAAAACATGGTAGAAGCGAGGGCGAGGAAAATATCACGAAGTTCCCGGTTACGGTGGGTGGTCGGGGGCCGAGCGATGCTCATTTCTCTCATACACGTACGCGTGTGGGTGCGAGGCATTGGGCTCTAATCGAACTGAAGCGAGGCGTTCACCCTATCGAACCCGAAAGCGACAAACTATAGGCTACGCTGCATCGAACCCGGCGATCAATCGATGGCTATTAACTGAACCCGATCGAGCGATTCCTTTGCTATTGCTGCTAACTGAAGCCGATCGAACCTGCTGCCTCTTGATGAACAGTGAACGTTGTTGGGGGGTTGGATGAACAGTTCCCGGTGGGGGGTGGATGAACAGGACCCCGTGGTAGTAGAGGCCGCTGCCGCTGGATGAACAGGACCCCGGTCGATCGAGCCGGTTGGGGGGTGGATGAACAGGACCCCGTGGAGGGCTGGATGAACAGGAACCCGTGGAGGGCTGGTTGAACAGTAGCTAGTGGAGGGCTGGATGAACAGTAGCTCGTGGAGGGGTGGTTGAATAGGACCCCGTGGAGAGGGCTGTTGAACAGTAGCCGGTGGAGGAGCGATGGAGGCTGGATGAACAGTCGCTGGTGGAGGCAGGAGGGGAGACGCCATGGATGAACAGTCGCAGGTAGAGGTTGGAGGAGGTCGACGGTGGATGAACAGTAGCCCGTGGAGGCAGTCGACGGTGGAGATGAATAGTATCCCATGGAGTCTCGTTTTGCGGTACGCCAAACCCCTCCCGATGAACAGGACCCCCATTTCGACCATAGCGCTCCAACACAAGTCCATTCCTCCGTTTTGCGATACGCCACACCCCTCCTGATCAAAAGGACCCCGTTTCGACCATAGGAGGTCCAAGAGAAGTCCATTTCCTCCGTTTTGCGGTACGCCACACCCCTCCCGATGAACAGGATCCTGTTTAGACCGTGGCCAGTCGAACACAAGGCCGAGTCCTCCGTTCTGCGATACGCCAGGCCTCATTTCGATCGGCTATTCCGTCCAAGCCGGTTGGCTCCCGATGAACACAACGCATTCCGTTGCCTCCCGATGAACACGACGCATTCTGTTGCCTCCCCATGAACACGACGACGATGCAGTTTTTCCATTCAGACCTAGCCGGTTGGCTTCCGATGAATAGGATTAGTCACTGTACGCGTAAGAGACCCCGCCCGTATGTACGTACGTAGCCGTATTTACTATGGTTCAGCATAGCCGTACGTACGTGTACGCGATATAGACGGGACTGTGTGGCATGCTATGTCGGCGCCTCTACTTCAACACGTGCGTAATAAGGAGGCATTTCCTTGCGTGCGGCAATGGACCAAGCTGTCAGCCTCTCCACTTACAATCCTCTTCTGATGGCTATCGTTCATTGACCGTGTTGACAAAGTCGTACCGCTCGAGAGCACCAAGGTGGTGGACGACGACGTGACCTAGGAAGGGAACGACCCGGAGCCGGGGAATACGCAGCAGTGGATGCCCACGCGGAGGGGAGTACGAGGGTTGACTGCTTCGGCTGCGGTTTGAGGCTGCCGTCTCCGGAGAATAACAGGGGGTGTGGGTGAGTAGAGGGAAGGCCTGGCCAGTAGTAGTATGGTCGGGCGGTGAGGCCTGTGCGGCAGCATAGCCGGCCACGAGAGACTGGAGCATGCGACATGGCGGGCGCAGGTTGGGCGGCTGGAGCAACAAGACCAGAGGATGAAGATGCAGCTTGGCCGTTGGATTAACATCGAACGGTCAGTGCAACTAGAATCGTTTATTGACTAAGTTGACAAAGCCATGCGTACGCGTTAACTTAGTAGGCACACAAGTCAGCCTACAAATCTGGTGTCCCAGCTAGCAGGGGGAATCAAATTTTTTCCCGTAATAAGGTGGCACTTCCTTGCATGCGAAGATGTTTTCTAGTTTTTTTATTTCTTCTTTTTCGAGTTAGAAAAAAATAAAACAATTTAGGATCTTCGGTACAATCTATATTTTCACGAAAAGGATCATAATAAAGCTGGTGGGCCCTAGCTATCACGGAGAGGAAACTTTTTATTTCTGCGTAATAAAGGAAGCACTTTCTTGCGTGCGAAGATGTAGCTGGTGGGTCAAACCTGTCAGGGGGAGAAATTATTTGTTTTCGCATAATATGGGGGCACTTGCTGCGTGCGGCCATGGGCCATGTGCGTCCCTACTGTCAGCCAATCCACCTACATGCCTCATCTGAGCCGCCCCCCTGATCCAACAGATGGCTGGCCGCCAGTTACGCCGTGCCTTGCTGTGGGCAAGGCACTGGATCTCTGTCCCCGATGGCTATCGTTTGTTGACAAAGTTGACCACACCGCGCCGAGAGAACCAACACAGTGAATGATGGCTAGTATTACAAAGGGAACGACACGGAGCCGGTGAAGACACAACAGTGGATGCCCATGCGGAGGGGAGTACGAGGGTTCACTGGTTCGGCTATGGTGTGAGGCTGTCGTCGCCGGTGAAGAACAGGAGCTGTTGGTGAGTAGAGGAATGGCCTGACGGTGCTTGGGACTAGAGTGGGCCGGTGAAGCCTGCGCGGCAGCACAGCCGGCCACGGGAGGCGGTACTGCCGACATTGGTTTGGGCGGCTGAGGCAAGAACAGCCGAGATTGAAGAAGCACTACAGCCGTTGGATGGATATCCAACGGCCACTGCTGCTGGAATCGTGTCTTCACTATAAGTTTACAAAGCCTTCCGTGCGCCTTAGTAGGCCCACAAGCCTTCCATACGCGTCACTAACTATAATTCTCAAAAAAAAATAGTAGGCCCACAAGTGAGCATCACATCTGTGGCAGAGAACAAATAGCCCATTTGCCATTTGTAATAGTGTACAAACCATTTTTGAATTCTAACGGAATTTACTACGACCCATTTACAGTCTGTTAAAATTATAGCCCATTTTCTACCCAAGACAACGATTAATAATTTAAACCAACCTCTCAAAACAGAATTCAACCAAAAACCCCACATTTTGATGGGATCCGAAAAATAATTACCCCGTTTCAAGTCAGATTAAATATAATTTCAAAATGAATTTGTATTAGGTAAAAATCTAAAAAAATACTGCACGCAATAAGTAATGAAATTATAATTTCAAATTCAAAAAATAATATTTTTTAAACTAATTACCTGCTTGGTGCGTTTTTGTATATTTATAGCCCAATTTTTATAATTACATCACATTTATTATTTCTTAAAGCCCATTTTCTTGTTAGGCCTAATAGGAAAGATTTAGAGCCCAGCGGGGTGAATAATAACAAGTTGACCTGGGTTGGGTATTCAGCAAAAAAAGTATAGCTGGGCTAGCCATTTTCACCTTGAAAAAATATTATCTGGGTTGGATATTTGGTCTACATAAAATAATAGCCTGGGCTAGACGGGCCACAGCCCGCCTAGTTGATACCCTGCTCCTCTGAACAACAACAAAAACATCGCTCAAGGAAAACTCCTCTTACACCTAAAAAATAGATACTGCTCGAGCTGCTAGGTCCCAACTGTCGGCCGCTCCTTGTGCAATTCTCTCATTTATTGACTATATAGGTTGACGATGGTGTGGGACCGTGATGTCAGGAAACCAAGAGGAAGCAAAAAAATTATATAGTTGATATAATAAGGAGGAACTTGCGTACGTACGGTTATGGCCCTAGTGGGTCCCTACTGTCATCCAGTCAAAATAAAGTCATCTCCTGAATCCTCATGTTCGTTGACCATGTTGACAATGCTCGGCGCCACGGCGAGCGCAACAACTCGAAGGACAATGGAGAGGGCCTTGCGGGCCCAACAGATGGTCTGATACAACGCTCGCTCCTCATTCAGGAAGCCAGGATCATCGGACACCTATGAGGTCATTTGAGAGAGCGAGATCGCATGAAACGGTAAGGCCGCGCTTGGGAGCTCTGGTTTATTTCACACCTATATTAAGATACAAGTGTAATTTACTCGTCATCGGAAATAACGCGTACAATACAGGCGCAATGAAACCGAGGGCCTGAGGTCTGTAACGAAAACCGGCGTGTTACGCGTGTAATTTGAGAGACCAGTGTATATTCTACTAGTCGAAATCGACCAACCAAGCGCTTCGCCCGAGACCATCTGCTTCTATTTACAAGCGTCAGTTTTAGAAGTGGTTTTGGTTGGAGAACAACGATCCAATCACGGCCTAAGATGATGAGTTGGTCGGAAGATCATATGATTTCACCTCTAACCTATCCGAGTTGTCGTATAGGCTATGAATGAACATATGAGAATGAACTTCTTAAGCACAGAAACAACAGAAGAGGATGATCTTCTTAACATGCAAATGACATGCATTAGCTCAACATGCAAAACAATATGAAGCATTATTCTCACGAGGCACGGTGAACAGCTCGTGATGCCGCATGCCACAACATTCCAAGCTCAACTTTGCAATCAAACTCACAAGGCCTGGCATTACATAGACAACATTCAGAACAAACTCTTAAAATACCTTACATAACTCAACATTCATGTGACTATGAATCTCAGCAGAGTAAATATTTACTTCTGCACTGAAGACAGCAATAGGAAAAACCGATCGACGTTGCTCACAGCAAAGGGCGTCCCACTTAAAAATATCAAATGCATGTCGTCTGGCTAACATCAATGAGTTAAATTTGACAAGGTTTTCCAATTCCAATATATTAAACTAATGTCTTCTTGCTGACATCAATGATTAAACTTTGACAAGCTTTTCCCATTCAAAATATGTAATGCATATGATTGTGGAACAGGCAGGGTTTGTCATCAGTTGGTCATCTGATAGTCCGGTGGCTCAAGGTGACAATGAATGATTAGAGAACCATTCGATGTATTTTGCATGATGAAGTATTATGGAGGACATGAACCATCTGAACATTTTGTGCAGTTCCACTAAAATCAAGCTGAGCATCCCTGTGGATTTCGTATTTATATGCTGCAAGAAAACAAAGACACATCAGCACACACATGAATATTGGCCCCAGTGTCAACCCACCAATCGGTGGACTAACAAGCTGAAAGTACGGTAAACAGACTACCATACCCAGATGCTCCATCATTGTTGCTTAGAATGACATTGACAGACTTGAAGTCATGTCCTGGCTTCTTGTACTTTTTTGGGCACTTTTTGCCCAGTGCACTCCACATGTTGTAGAGTTGCCTATGCTCTCTGCAGACTAGTCATGTCACCAGCGTCTAATAATACTCTGTAAAGCTTCTCGATCATTCCTTCTGTAATGTAGCGCAAACAATGACTGCTTCTTTATGCAAAGTGGTAAGATCAACTGGACCCACTAATGCAGCAGTTTGCCTTAGACACATTGGCTCCTTTTGTGCAGTTCAACTAAAATCAAAGTCGGAATAAAACCGAGCTTTAATTTTGATATCCCTATAAGCAACAATAGGTATACGGGAAACAATTACTGAGAAATAACGGTTGATGACTTGTACTCCCAGAAAAAAAACATCTACTAATCTACCTTGTCTTAATGGGAAACAAAGCAGGAGAGTAGCAATTCTCAATCAGTGTTATTCATTCATATTAACTGAGACATTATCTTAACAATGCCTTGTTTCAACATGTATAAAGAACGACAAAGAAGAAAAGTACCATTCCTAAAACAATGCGACTAATTCATTTTAACGAAGACATTATCTTAACAAAACCTTGGTTAAACATGTAGAAAGAACTACAAAGCAGGATAGTACCATTTGTAAAACACTGTAACTGATATATATAATAACAGAGATATTATCTGAACAATACATTTCTTAAACATGTACTCCAGCCGATCCGTAACAGAAATGGTACTCCCTCCGATCCCTAACAAGTGTTGGAGTTTTGAACCAAGATTCAGTAGTTAATTCTGAGGAAAGTCGGTACTGATAGTCGGTACTGACCTTTCAAGACCAAGATTTGAATCAACTCGTGAGGAAGACCTGAAAGAGATCTCAACACATATATGGAAATCCGGTCTCCTTTTGTGCAGTTCCACCAAAATTAAGCAAATAAAAATGTCTCAATAGCAACAAGTTGAATAGATATCCCTGTTTTAACGGAGGCAAAAAAGGAATCAATTGCTGGCCAATAAAGGAGGATGAAACATGCACCCACAAAAATGGTAATCCCGCCAATCCCTAACAAGTGTTGCAGTTTTGAACTAAGATTCAGTAGTTAATTCTGAGAGTGGCATTGCTTAATTTTACCTATGACATTAGATTAACAAAAGCATAAACAGTTACATAGGAGTGGGCGCAACAACAGCATGTGCTTCCATCTACTTATAAAGGGGGTGATGCGGAGTTTTGTTGTAACAAAGAAACAAACATCATGTCTAGGTTGGAACAATTTTTGCTCACTTAATGGTAAAAGACAGCAGTTCAATAGCTTCAATTCAACATTTGTCCAAAATAGTACCAATACAAGTAGCACAACACTACTAGGGAAAACCTTATACACAGAATCTTAGCAGCAGCGCGGCACAAAAAGAAGCGCTACTGCTAATTAGCAGTAGCGCGGGTTTTTAACCCTCGCTACTACTAAGTTGATAGTAGTAGCGCGGGTTTTTAACCCTCGCTACTACTAAGTGGTCTCTACCGTGCCCCCCGACACATGCCATAGTAGTAGCGAGGGTATAAACCCGCGCTACTACTAAGTTGATAGTAGTAGTGCGGTTTTATCCCCTCGCTACTACTAAGTACGAGGTAGGTGAAGTCGCCATATCCTCGGCCAAATCCCCATCTCCTCCCCCAAATCCCTCCTCTCTTCCACCACTCTCTCCTCTCACTTTCCATACGCTCTCACATGGACCTCTTGCCCATGCACCCATCCTCCTCCATGGCGCCGAAAGAGGCCGCCGCCTCGCGCCACCGGCGCCTAGGAGCTCGCCGGTCTTCCACCGACGTCTAGGAGGCCACCGCCCCGCGCCACCACACCGGAGCACCTCGCCACCGGTGACTAGCTCCACTGCTCCCTACATCATCTTCCTCTCTCCCTCGGTTTTCCTTTTCTCTCTCTCCCTCTGGTTTGACTCACCCTCCCATGTCCATGCCCGTGCAGGTCGTTGCCATGGATGACCCGGAGCTATCTGGCATGGTTGGGAAGAGGAGCCCCACGCCGCTGCTGCTCGCCATAGAAACGGGCCTCTCCAATAGCCACCGCTGGATCTGGTCTTCCGCTGTCCGTTCATGCCTCCAATGACGCCAATCATCGCTAGATCTTCCCATTGCTGCCATTGACGACAAAGACGCACGGGATCGAGATTTTTTGTTTTTGAAAGTAATAGCGATGGCCGGGGTATAAGACCCGCCATGACTAATTAGCGATAGCGCTATTTTAACGCACACTACAGCTAACCATGTATAGCGATGGCGTGTGTCAACAGCCATCTTGCTACAAGTTAGTAATGGCGCCATCGATGTGGCGGGCACTGCAAGGCTCTTGATACACCTAAAACCCGCGCTGCTGCTTGGCTTTTCCCTAGTAGTGCAATATCTCAAAGCACACTACAGCATCATGTGGATGAAAGTCGGCACTGACCTTTCTTAACCAAGATTTGAAAAAACTCATGAGGAGGACTTGAAAGAAATCCCAACACATATATGAAAATCCGATCTCCTTTTGTGTAGTTCCACCAAAATTAAGCAAAGTCGTCGGTGTGACATTCAAGTTGAACTGCACAAAACACTCCTAAAACAAAAGTGTTTCACGTAGCGAAGCAAAATGTCGCAATAGAAACAAATTGAATAGATATCCCTGTTTTAACATAGGCAAAAAAGGAATCAATTACTGGCCAATAAAGGAGGATGAAACATGCGGCCACAAAAATGGTAATCCCGCCAATCCCTAACAAGTGTTGCAATTTTGAACTAAGATTCAGTAGTTAATTTTGAGAGTGGCATTGCTTAATTTTACCAGCGGCATTAAATTAATAAAAAGCATAAACAGTTCTAGGGGAGAGTGGGCGCAACAACACCATGTGCTTCCATCTACTTATAAAGGGGCTGATGCAGAGTTTGTTGTAACAAAGCAACAAGCATCATGTCTCGTTGGTCCCATTTTTGTTCACTGCTTAATGCGAAAAGACAGCAATACAATAGCTTCAATTCAACATTTATTTAAAATAGTACCAATACAAGTAGCACAACATCTCAAAGCACACTACACAATCATGTGGATGAAGGCCTGTATTGACCTTTCATGAGACGAACAAGATCAAATACAAATCTACCAACACAAATAGGAAATCCAATCTCGTTTTGTGTAGTTGTACTGAAATTAAGCAAAGTTGCCGGTGTGACATTTAAGTTTGCTATAGCAACAAGTTGAATAGATATCCTTGTCTTATTAGAGGCAAAAAAAGCAAACAGTTACTAGCCAATTAAGGAGGATGAAACATGCGGCCACAAAAAGAAGCACCTACCTTATCTTGATGGAAAACAAAGTATAGGAAAGTAGCATTTCTTAAACGGTTGCATTGATTCATATTGACAGAGAAATTCTCTTAAAACAGTTCAGTAGTTAATTCTAAGAGTGGCATTGCTTAATTTTACCAGCGGCATTATTAAGAAAAAGCATAAACAGTTCTAGGGGAGAGTGGGCACAACAACACCATGTTCTTCCATCTACTTATAAAGGGGGTGATGTAGAGTTTGTTGTAACAAAGAAAAAAGCATCATGTGTGAGTTGGAACAATTTTTGCTCACTTAATGGTAAAAGACAACAGTTCAATAGCTCCAATTCAACATTTATCCAAAACAGTGCCAATAAAAGTAGCACAACATCTCAAAGCGCACTGCACCATCATGTGGATGAAATTCGACCAAGATTTGAAACAACTCGCGAGGAGGATTTGAACGAAATCTTTCAACACGTATATGGGAATCCGATCTCCTTTTGTGTAGTTCAACCAAAATTAAGCAAGGTCGCCGGTGTGACCTTCATGTTGAACTGCAGAAAACACTCTTAAAACCAAAGTGTTTCATGTAGCCAAGCAAAATGAAGCAATAGCAACAAGTTGAATAGATATCCCTGTTTTAACAGAGGCAAAAAAGGAATCAATTACTGGCCAATAAAGGAGGGTGAAATATGCAGCCACAAAAAGAAGCATCTACCTTATCTTGATGGAAAACAAAGTATAGGACAGTAGCATTTCTAAAACGGTTGCATTGATTCATATTAACAGAGAAATTCTCTTAAAATAAGATTCATTAAAAATGTAATTTACTTTTAACAATGGCATTGCTTCAATTTACCTGCGGAATTCTTAGATTAACAACAGAAAAATAGTTGTATGGGACATGGGACATGTGACATGCTGACACCATGTACATCCACATGTATAAATGGGTGATGCAGAGTATGTTGCCAGGCAGCATATCTGTGTTGGTCCCATATTTGTTCTCTTTGAACCTTTTTCCTATGTGAGGGCAACAAATCTAGTCCTTCACAAACTACCCGACCCTCCAGTTTCTTTCCTTTTTCAACAAAGAGTTAGGTTCCTTACAGATGTGTGAAGTGGGTTACCCCCTTTTTCCCTATTCGACCAACAAAGCGGCTGGATAGCCAGTCTATACTACTTTCTCTCCCTCCTTTCCTCATTGAACCACGTCCTAGATTCATGCTCCACCCCACCGCACCCTTCTTTCCTCTTTGAACGAAGACCTCGATTCCACTACAGAATTGAAAAAGATCCACATGCAGCTAGAGGAATGACGGTTTCAAAGAAACTTATACCTTAGGGTCGTCCGGATGTGGCAAGGCGTGCGGTGGGAGGCTGGATCTACTCACACTATGTACGACAGCGAGGAAGAAGGGGTTGGTGGCCCTCCCGCACAGGCGCTGGGTGAAAGAGAACAGCGCAGCCGGCAGTGGATTGCGTCCCTCGCCGAAGGCGGTAGAGTGAACACTGCACCTCCTCCCCTTCCCGGTGCGACGGGATCGGGACGCCTTCTTCACCAGCTGTGAGGGGGAGAGACAGACAGAGGCTAACGCAGTATTGTTTAGATCTTGTGAAGAGGGTGAGAGACTATGAATATAGCAAACCCTAGCAAAGGAAAGCTGAGCCTCCAGCGTGTGTATATATATAGAGTGCGGCGAGAGTGTGGAGAGTGCAAACCCTAGCGAACAAGCGCTGAGGCTCCAGCTTATATAGTACTACATATATACTATAGTACGGACTGAGCTCCGGTGCCTTAACTCCACATGCCTTTGACTGTACGACAGGTGGGCCAGCCACATTTTGGGCCCACCTGTCATACACCCAAAGGCAGGTGCACTAAGTCAATGAAGTTGCGTCCATATAGTACTCGTGTATACTACTAATATATAGTGGAGTGGTTTTCTTATTCTCTCCATAACAATCGTTTTAAATTGTGTAAGTATGAAACGAAACTCTTTAATTTACGTACCAGTGAAGAAAACTACTACTCCCGATGAACTAACGATCCACGCGTCCTGGTCGCACTTCTTGTCCTTCACATGCGGTACACTACCCTCCCTTAAGTGAACAATCACACATGCGCCAAATTATGGGAAACATGTGAGAGTGTGTACAAATAAATAATTTTAATTTCAATTATCGGAAAGGTTTGAGAGTATGTACAGTTTGACTCTCTCAATAATTATGGTTTGTTGTGTTCGGCCTAAACTCAGTCAAATTTTACAAAGTTTGACTTCAGTCAAATCTAATATGCGGTGTAAATAAAAATGGAGGGCTACTACGTCCATCCGGGTTTTTAGTCCAGACCATTTTTGTAATAAAAGTTAATAGATGGACAAATAAAATTACAGGGGAGCCGAAGACAAAGTTGTGAGAAGGCTTAGAAATCAATACAAAACTTATGCTCTTAGTACCAACGTTGATCCTTCTTTGAGGAAACATTTGGTTCATGGGCAATTGTGTGATAAAATTGCACCAACGTGATATACGACTGCGTCTCCAACGCAACCAAGGTGAACTGATGAATGATATCATCTTTGTGGGTAACAAGCAAAGAGCACTGATGGAAGACAACTTGTTTTTCCATTGAAAATCGACCAGCTTCACCAGCCGATGCAACCATGAGGCGCAACCATGAGCATCGATAGGTCGTCGTGGTGATGCATCATCCACTTGGCATCAAGTTTGGGTGAGGCACCTATGAAGTTCGACAAATACTCACCGTGGTCTGCTTCTTCCTAGTAATCATGCTTGAGGAAGGAAGAACCACATGGCAGAGGACAGTGAGGCGGAACAACAATGGCCATCCAATTTTGTGCAGTTCCACTAAAATTGAGGAAGACATGCCTGGGTTGGAGATACGCATCGTTGTTTAGAAAAATATAAAAAAGAGATACAGTGTTGTTACTTTCTTTTGGCAGTGCTACAAGATTAATAGCGACATCTCAATTGTCCATAAGAATTAAGGAAGAGTACACCAACAAATAGAAGCATCATGATTATATTGATGGGAACTAAACCAGGATACCCGAGAAAAAAAGCATTTCTTCATTTAACCAGTGATAGTATTAGATTAGCAGTAGCAATAGGAGCATATGGACAATGACCGCACAACCACCATGTACTTTTTTGTCGAAACAACATGTATACCTCCACCGAGGCATAAACTAGGACAACTTTTCGAGTGGCATTTCCTCTATAATAGTAGGTGATGTTGGACCAGCCGACAAACCCTAGCTAATGTACATGTGGAGCTGGGGAGTAATCGCATACAAGAAAACCCGCATGCAGCGACCTGGGGAGCTGGACCAGTACAAGAAGTTATACCTCAGGTGGGCGAGATGTTGCTTAGGCGGGCGGGCGGGATCTGCCCACACGATGGCAGAGAACAAGGGCGCGGAGGACCTTCGTCCGCGCCAGCGCAGGCTCCGAGAGGACGGTGTGCGTCGGCTTCCTCCATCGCCGACGGCAACAACGTCAACGCTGCACCTCCTCACCTCCCGCAGCGAACGGGATTCGACCGGATCTATGACCACCGGTGAGGAGAGAGATAGAGTGGACACTGTCATCTTGTTTTGATATGGAGAGAGTGAGAGAGGGAGACGCGAGAAACCCTATCAAACATGAGGTTATATATACAATGGAGTAAAAAATCTCTCCATAGCAGTGGTTTTAAATAGAATACGCGCGTTCCCAGAAAAAAGAAACGAAAACTGGCGGACAATTTTTTAACGTACCAAGAAAGAAAACTCGATCAAAAACACACACCCCTTCCAGGTCGCGAGAGTCGTCGCGCACACACGCATAGACATAGACATGCATATCCGTGTTTACTTAAAATTCCATCTCCATCTCCATCTCCATCTCCAATCATATTTGTCCAACTGGCACATTATTTACGTTGTTAATTGTATATGCAGCAATATTAACGTACAACATCTCTTGTTTGCGGGCGTCCGGAACGCTGCCACGCTCGCTCCCGACCAACCCAAGCCCTCTTCATCACCTGCGCATGCTTCCCGCCCGAAATGGTCAGTGCCGCATTCATGCCCAGCCAGAGTGGGACGCGACCTATCACTAGCGCCGGCATTGAAGTGGCGCGCCAGCCGAGAGAGCGTCGCCCGCGCCACTTCTCGGTGCACGCGACTGCTCCACGTTCAAAGGTCGCAATAGCCGGCCACAACATGCATGTAGAAAGTTCTTGGGCGTCCATGCTACAGCTAGCTGTCCTCCCCCAACTCGTCAATCTTTTCCAGTAGTGCTAGTACTCCATGGCACGATCCATCGACAAGCAGGAGGGAAAGTTATCGTATACTCGGTTTGCGGTGAGTGGCATGCCGAGCGACCGTGTGGGGTGGAGCCGTGGAGGAGGGTGAGACACGAACATGACAGACGTGATTTAAAGGTTGGTTTTGCTCGATGGCGCGATCCAACGAAACGAAACGTTGGTTTCTCTCCATTTCCATTTTTTCTCCGAAAAAATGGAAACTTCCCACTCCATTATCATTCCTACTCCAAGGTTGCCCCGTTACAACATTCCATCAAATACAAAGGAAAAATCACAAGCATGCTGATGCATCTCAATGATTCATACATCATAGCCAATATTTACTTCACAACTAAAGACAAAAGTTGTGAGAGCGTGTACAAAAGAAAAACTACTGATGGGGTCACTACGACTTAAACCCTAATCCCTAAACAAGATTTAATTTCCTGGCTAGGTAGAACCTGTCGAACTGAAGACGGCTGGCACCCTCGGATCATATGATGCTTTTGTGCTGTTCCACTAAAATCGAGCTGAGCATCCCTGATGGCAAAGATATTGAATAAGTGTGATTAAAATAATAGTACTGACACTAATTCATGAGACAGAACTCATCACAAATAGAAGCCGGTAGAAGTAGAGAAAGATCGACATGGAGATGGAGCTATGTGGGGAGCTGCGGCAGTGGAGCAAGACGGCTCCAAAAGGAAGATGTACCTGGGACGTCGGGCTATAGCTAGAAGGGCGGTTGGGACGCGACATCAGCCCATACCGTGGGGACCCCCGATTGGGACGCACTGACTGTGGGTTTTCTCCCTTGCCGATATCGACTGCGTGTATGCAGAACAACGTTCCCTTCCCCCAACGGCGGGATCAGGCCGGATATGTGATCAGCGGTGTGGCCACCATCGTTCTATGCTTGTGAACAGAGCAACCCAAGCAAGCAGGCTTGGAGCTTAGGCTCCTGCTAGTGTATATATAGTTGTTTTCTTTTTCTCTCCATATCAACCATTTTATATTGCGTACGTGTCATTGAAGAGTGAAATGATGGTTGCTTCTTCCGACTAACTTACTGTGTGATTTGACTACTCCTTAGTGGCCCCTACACGAACCCCCCCTCCCCTACGTGTATGACCGTTCTTGAGTCTCACTTGTACTTATCTCCATTTTTTTGCATGACACGTAGACAGGATGCGCATAGAGGAATTTTGTTACTGCACGTTGTTACATAGTAGTACTACTAGTACCTACTCCCTCCTTCCGGTTCACTACTAGTGCTCCCTCCGTCCTGGCTTATTGGTCCCTTTGTACTCAATTCATGGGCTCGTTTTCCTCAAGAAATTGTCTTTACCAACATAAATATCGGGAATGCATGCGTGAACAACGAATGATTAAACCTTGCATGCAACATTTTGACAAAGCATTCACTTATGAACATGTGAATGTGAGGGACTACAACCTCGTGCATGCATGCAACAGTCAAACATACAAATGGACGCAAAAACACGCGCGACGCCCTAATGCATGCATGTCCGAGCACACGACAGAACACAAACGGTCACGCTCAAGTGCTCAACCCACACATGCATGCACACACATACTCAGCCAGGGTGAGCTAGTGACCGTATAAACACCGGAAAATTTATATATTGAGCGCAATGAGCGTATTTTGAAGTCCAATGACCGTATTTTTACAAATATACAGTGACAGACAGTGTATTTATCTCGTTTGCAACTAAGCCATATTAACCGGAAAGGAGGTAGTATCTTTCTGAACGAGGAGAAGCTTGCAGGACAGGAGAAGCTTGCGCGCGGTGGCTCGCAGGACAAGGAGAGACTTTTGACTAATGCAAGCTCTCCCTCGCTCAGGCGGTGGACGTGCAACAGTTAATTCGGTGTCACATTGCCAGAAGCATACACTATACTAGTACTATTATTGCTCGACTTCCTGAAGAGGCGAACAGCCAAGCGCAAAGTTTACTAGTACTAGTACTACTACTATAGAGGTATGTACTACTACTAGGAACCGGATGGAAGAGCGTCTGCACTCTTATTTTATTTTAAAATGTGGTAAAGCAATCTTCAACACATTTGGTTCTCTTCGAGGGTTCTCGCATGTGATAATGGAAGTTGATTGCATGGAACACTCGCCACAATTCTCACTTAATTCTGGATCATATCCTGTTACAAATAGGAGCGCTCTGTAATATTTTCTATTTTTTTGTTATTCAGTATGTAAACAAATCAGCAAACCTTGCGGCGCATCTTTGTGCGAACCGTGCTTGCTGCACTTTGAATGTGGCCGAGAGCTGGCTTGATGAAACACCTCGCTTCCTTCTTCTTTTTTGCGGGGTACCTCGCTTCCTAGTGACCAGTATCTTGGATGATCGTCCTAAGAATGCTTATATATGAATAAAGCTCTCTCATTTACCCGCAAAAAAGATTAAGCCATATTAACCGGAAAGGAGGGAGTATGGACTAGCACTACTTTTTGGTGTGTCCCGTCAACTCGCAGAACGAGGAGAAGCTTGCAGGACAAGGTGAAGCTCGCTTACATCTTTTGACTAATGCAACCTACCCTCGCCCAGGTGGTGGACATGCAACAGTTCATTCGGTGTCAGATTGCCAGAGGCATACACTGTAGTACCCAACATGTGGAGTATCATCATTGTTCGACTTCACGAAGAGGCGAAGAGACAAGCGCAATGTTTAGTAGTATGAGTAGTACTACTACTAGAACCACATAGTGGAGCGTCTGTACTATTATTTTGTTTTAATCTCTGATAAAGTACACATTTATTTGGGAGAAGGGCAGAAAGCGGCAGCCCAATAGTGATACTCAAAAACATCAAACATGTAATGATGATATCGATCAACCATGCTCGAATATATCTTGGCCTCCATCTGAGCCCGTCTGTGTCTTTTTGCTCCTCGTCTCTCTCAAGGAACGGCGGGTTGGCCATTTTGCAGTCAATTGAGATCGGCTTGCTCACACTCCGGTCCCACATGTTAGTGATATGCCAAGAGGAAGTCCGTTGACCGACTGGCCATATGCGTACTTGGTTTTGCACCTTCATACTACTCCTCCCTCTGTCACAGTTTACAGGGCGTGCTTCATTCTGATGCATTTCTCTCCATGCATTTCCACCACCACAGAGACTATAGACGCGTTTGGTTTAATGCTCAATTAATTAGGGCGTGGTAACCGCAATCAAGTCCACAATTTTCTCTCGATGTACTACAGAGTGGAGTAAGTGCATGGATGTGTATACGCATTATTTCCTCTAGTAATAGGCGTCGTGCTATAACTACCAATGCTATTTGTCAAGTCGATCGCTAGTCGCCTTGGTCCTAGAGATTGTTTTTTTAGCGCGCTCTATAAACAGTGACTGATGAAGTAGTATGAGCGGATTCAAAGAAGAGCGTATTGATGGTTGCTTCTTCCGAGCAACTTACAGTGGGAAAGGTGAGGCGTATGATTTGACTGCTCATTACTCACTATTAGTGCGGCGCACTGACCGGGCTGAGTCTCCCATGCGGCTGTGCACTACTCCCTCCGTTCTTAAATATACTCCGAAGTATTTGTCTTTCTAGAGATTTCAACGAGTGTCTACATATGAAGCAAAATGAGTGAATCTACACTCTAAAATATGTCATTTGAAATTTGTAAAAAGGAAAATATTTAGGAACGGAGGAAGTATAATTTTGTGCATGGCACATGGACCCGGATGCTGAAGAGGCTTCTGGCAATGCTATCAAGCTTCCAGAATTTGTTTGCATAATTGACGTACTATACAAATAATTTTCCAGCTACATGAAATTGTACAATGCTCTGAGCTTTCAGCTTTTGTTTCGTGTGTCTTGCCATCCATGCTCTTACGGAAACTGTCGTGGTTTTGTCACGGCAGATGTCCTCATGAAAGGACTTAGTCGTGGAGCCATCGCTACGGGTTAGCTTAAAGGGGTTAAAGCGGACAAGGGACGCAAGAGAGTTTTTATACTAGTTCGGCCCCTTACGATGAAGGTAAAAGCCTACGTCTAGTTGTGATGGAATTGATGGGGTTTCGATGACCAGGGAGCGAATACGCTTTGCCAGAGTCTCGAGTTGTTGTCTGTTGTCCTGAACCTCCGCCGGGTCGTCACCTTATATACATGGGTGATGCCCGTCGGTTTACAGAGTCCCGAGACCAGCTCATAAACGTGTTCGTTTCAGTCTCCACTCTTTCTATCTTACAATACAAGTTACATACCAATGCCGGTTCACGGCTACAGGCCTCAAACCGGTTCTGGGTCCTGGGCCCTTACATAACATCCTCATCTGCCTTCTTGGGCTTCAACATACTCAACTACTGATGAAGTTAACCTTACCTTTCCTGGCCGGTTTACGCCCAGTAGTAATATGCCCAACATTAGGCCCCAGATTGATTTGAACAGGTTCATGTCAATCCTTAGTAAAAACTTCGTCTTCAACATCTTCTCATAATTTGGTAAACCGTCGTGACGTCATCTTCTTGGATTGTGGTAAACCGTCGTGACATCATTTGTTATAAAAAAACAGTGTATGACACATCTTCATTAATGGGTCTCCGACAATCGAGGCGACAGCTCCGCCTCACTTCCAAATTTCTGGCCCCTCGATTTTTGCGCCTCACACTTATCCCTTGCCTTTATAAATAGGACCGAGGGGTCATTTTAACCTTTTCCCCCTCGTGCCTCTTCACGTCGTCTAGCTTGCGCCGCTCAGCCTCTGGAGCTCCGCCGCCACCGTCGACCGTCACCTCTGCTTCGACCCTGGCCGCTGCATCACCCTGAACGCATCAGAATACTGCGGCGCCTTTCCGCTTCCTCATCAGCTCCGGTAAGTTCTCTGCTTTTTCTGCCACAGATCTGTTCTAGGGTTTCGACGTTCTTCAGCGTTTCGTTAGTGTTCTTTGTTCATACGATGATTCTTGACAAAACTCTGAATATCTACTCTGCATAATGATAGCTTTTAGCCTCTGTTTTGATTTATGCATCTCAAAACAGAAAATCTCATCTGAACCTTCACCCATTGGCTCAGTACTGCTTCTTAGGCTTTGAATATTTTTTCCTTTTCTGGTATGACTCAGATCTAAAGTTGCAACATCAACTTGTAAAACTTGCTTTCCTTCACTTACACATCTGCAGTCTTGACTCTTTGACGTTAGACTAGGCGGTTTAACTTTCCAGAAAACAATGACAACCCCGTATATACCATTAGTCCCCTTGTTGAACCGCCATAGCCTTTACTAGGGCAATGTTTCATTGTTAAGCTCCGGTTTATAGATAGCTGACCCTGGTTTAGCAATATATTGATGTCTTTGTATCATCGTATAACTGTCCAATTTAATTCTTGAACCGGCAATTATTATCTAGTAGATCTTTCTTGCCATGGCCAAACAAGTGTATGAATGCAACTGGGTCCCTTCTCGAGTGACTGAAGATCAGTTGAATAATCAGGTAAAAACGGGCGCTTTAAGTAAGGAAGACGCCATACAATGGAGGGTCCCTGGCCTGGAATGTCCTCCTACTTCTAAAGACGGATAAGTTATTGTTTTTGATGATCATTTAAGCCGGGGCTTCAACCCTCCCGGTTCAAAAAATTTCCGGGATGTCCTAGCCAACTTTCAACTGCGTCCACAAGATATCGGTCCTAACTCTGTGACCAATATCTGCCACTTCCAATTTTTCTGTGAGGTTTACCTTTAGGAGGAACCTACAGTAGAGCTCTTCAGGGATTGCTTTCACCTGAACCGTCGCACAAAATTCAAAGACGGACCCAATACAGAACTGGGTGGCATGGCGATTCAGAAAAGGAAAGAAGTCACCTTCCCTCATGCCACTCTTCACAGCCACCCCAAAGAATGGAACCAGACCTGGTTTTATTGCAAAGACACCTCTCCATCTGAGGAAAATCCCCTGTCGGGTTACCGTCCGGAACGTCTGAGCAACACACACCCTTTTCCTCAGAGGCTAACTGCTAAAGAGAGAGTCAAATATGCTCCTCAACTATCCAAGATTAGGGCCTTTATGGCCAACGGGTTGACAGGAGTTGATTTTGCACGCTGCTGGATATCCTGGAGCGTACTGCCCTTAAGCCAGCGCCCCGGTTTGATGTGTGAGTACACAGGAGATGTAAAAGATGATCAGCGGCACATTGATATCCAGCTTACAGACGACGAAGTTACTCAAGCTGTCAAAAAGATGTTGAATGAACCGGAAGATACCTGTGCTCAAACCGGCCTACTCCCTTTTTGAGCAATCAACAAACCGTCAGCTTTAAGAATCATACTATCTGCTTATCTGAAATTGCTTCTGACCACATATTCTCTGAAAATGTTATTATCTTTAACAGGGCGATGATCCATTCCGGAACAAGAAACCTCCTCAAGATAAACCGGTGAAGCCAACCCGCCAAAAGATCAAAGCTGTTGTAACATCCCAATTTTCCTAAATTAGGATGTTATTAAATCATTCATATGCATACCATATTTTTATTGCATTATTTGTCTTTCTAAAATATTCAAATCATTATGCAACAAAAGGCAATTTATTGGAGTGGAGATAACATGACTTCTCCCATGTTTTTAAAAATGTTCATAATGCGTGGAATATTATTTCCAGTTCATCTGATATGTTCTGGTAATTTTTGCAATCTTCAAAATATTTTATTTGAGTGTTTTGTTGCTGTTTTGTGTGGCCCTTTGCATAAAAATTAATTTCGAAAATTGCATTAGTGTTGGAACTAGTGTTCCTGTAGTTTATAGCTGTAGGGCTATTTTTACTGTATGTCTAGGTATTTTTATTTAGATTTTATATTGTGTATGTTATTTTATTTATTTTGTTTTATGCTGCTGTGTTTAAAAAAAAGAGAAAGGCAGCGAGCTGGCCAGCCCGCGACCCAGCCAGCCGCCCAAAGAAGCCGCCCACACCATCTGCAACCAACGCCGCGCTCCCGCCGCCGCAGCCCGCTTCCCGCGAAGCGGTACGCAGCAGCGTCACCCGCGCCCGATCCACCTCGCCTCCAGCCACTGACCGTGGGCCCCACGCCGCTTTCTTCTTTCCCGAGTCGAACACGCACGCACCGCACGCACACCCGGGGCGAACCCGAGTCGAGGTCGCACACCCGAGCCGCCCCGTGCACGCCCGAGACATCTCGCACGTGCCCAAGACCCCGACGAACCCCTGCAGCCCCTTTTCCCCGTCTCATGTTGCCGCACGCGTGAGCTAGGGCGAAACGGATCTCGCTGGAGGAGCTCGAAGTCCGCCGCCGTTCGCCGGAAGTTTGCGCCGCCATAAGATCACCCACAGCAGCTCCCCCTGCACCCTTCGCTTTCCCCTCGGCCGCTCTCGCCGACTCCTTCGTGGCCATAAACGCAGCAGAGGGAGAGGAACGAGCTCGACCGCCGCCCGAAGCCGCCACGTTCAGGTCTTCACCGCCCGCCCGGCCTGATCTACCTCGCCAGATTACACCACCACCGCCTCCTCCACTCACTCCACGCACCGTCCGTCACCTCACCTTCGCCGGAGACCCACCGGAGAGCGCCGCCAACGCCTTGAGACCGCCGCTGTTTCTCTGTTTTGGGTGAGCACACACGCCCGGCCAATCGGACGCCGCCACTTGGCACATCGCTACAGGACAAGCACAGGAGTTTCCATAGTAACGCGTGAACTGTGCAGGAGATTTCTGTTGTTTTTGTTTTTCTTTCCAGATTTCAACTCTAACTTCAAATAGCTATAGCTTTTATTCTGTATACCCAAATTAGGTAATTCTTTTTCCTATGCACTCACAAAAATCAGCCCTTCATGACAGTACCAAAATTTCTCATGTTTGCACTGTTTAAATTTGAATTCGTTCAAATTCAAATTAAACCTTCCGGAGGTCGTAACTTTCAAACCGTTTATCGGAATCGAGTGATTCTTTTTCCATTGTGACCATAGTGCAATTCAGGTGCTGTTAAGCTGCTGTTGTTGAGTTTTTAGAATGTTTTTCTTGCTGTTGGTTTTGTTTTGGTTCTTTTCGTGTTCCAGTGATTGATTTGTTGAATTGTGTGAAACGTGTAGATTGTTCGGAGTGCGACGCGAGCTATTGTCAGGAGTGTGACTTTTTGAACCAGAACCAAGGCAAGTTACATGTTGATCATCCTTTACCTATTGTTTTCTATGCATTGTAGTATATATCACACTATAACTTTATGCATTATAGGATTGTTATATTTTGAGCTATGCTGTTGAGCTATCTTTCCGTCTTTTGCAAACCGTGATAGTTGTAGTTGCTATGCTTTGTAGACGGGGGTGGTTCATGTATTCATTGAGCTTATGTGAGGATTATAAATATAACAAATTGAGTAGTAATTAAGGACTTAATTCACCTCTGGGCGGAATTGGTATTGAAGGGTGGTTTCAAGAACATCATGGTTTATGCCCTCTGAATGTAAGTGGACGGCCGCCCAGGCTCAAAAAGATCAGACAGACTTAGTGACTAGTAGCTTCCATGCGCAACCACTAGCTAAATGGGCTCTGGCTTAGTTGAGTAGGTTGTGGGATCCTCGCCCAGGTAAGCTAGCAGATGTAGATATGAGTAGGTGTACCGGCTGCCAGGGGTGATGGTGACTGCTTTTGAAAGACTTCGTCTCAATCTTCGGGATTGAGTCTAGTGGGTAAAGTGTGCAAAACTCTGCAGAGTATTAAAACTAATCATGATTAGCCGTGCCCCCGGTTATGGGTAAATTTGAGCGACTACGCCATTACATTTGTTGGATGATCTTGACAGATGTGACACTTAATAATATTTGTGGGCAACTTAATAAAAGGGTAGGTTGGAGTTGATTTTTTCCAACTCAACCTTGTGTATTTAATTGTAGTAATAAAAGAACTAAATAAAAATTTGTCTATTAGGTAGTTATTAGGATAAAATCAGCTTTCCGCAAAATAAACCCTCAAGCCTTCCTTTTGTTATACTATGCATATACATGTAGGTCTGCTATATTATTACTCCTGTGTAACTTGCCAATACATTCAAAGTATTGACCTATATGGCTGCAACGTCTCATGTTGCAGGATATTCGCATTTAAGAGTAAGGTACCGCTAGGGTCGCGAGTCTGCACTCAGCATCGCCAGTGGGCTATGATGGGACTCATCGTTATTTTCTGCTAGTTTCCGCTGTTTGATTGAATAAAGCTAGCCAAGTGCTATGCAGATTGTTTTTATTTTATATATTCTGGATCAACGTTGTAATAAATGATGCACTTGCTATTCTGGTATTCATCTATACTGTATGTGCTAGCGAGTTCGATCCAGGGACTAGCACGGTAAGCGCAGAGACTCAAATCCTTCGAGGTTTAGTCGTTACAGATGGTATCAGAGTAGTGTGTTGACTGTAGGGCGTGACCCTAGAAAATGGATTAGAAAAGCCATAGGGGTGAAAATTATTTTATAAAACTAGCTATACTTCTTACTGTTTATTAGTTAACCCCCTCAAGTATCTTGACCAGTTAAGTAGGAACTAGTGCTGAGACCACCATTCATGCTTGTTTTATATTGTCACGTTATCGTGTTAGCGTATCTGATTATGTCCACTTTTGTGGTATGAAGATACTAGATTGTTTGCTTGCTTGGTAGTTGTTTGTTAAATTGCTTAGTGTCGAAATTATTTGACTATATATATAATATTATCATATTGTTTGTTGTTTGTTTGTTTGTTGGTGTTATTCGTTGTTGTGTTTTGTTGGCTTGATCATATTATGCATATGGGTAGAATATATTCATATATACATAGCGTTTGGCCCTATTATATCTATAACTCATTTATGCTTGCCCACCAAATGCCGCCGAGGCGTGACAATAGACGCAATTGTTTAGGAGGAGACAACGATGGCAATGATGTACCACCATACATGCAACAGTTGCTTCAGGGACAGGCTCAGTTGATCCAGTTGCTTGTCCAGAACCAGAACAACAACAATAACAACAACAATCCACCGCCACCTCCACCAGTGGATATGCTTACTGTGTTCTTGAGGTTGAATCCTCGGAGGTTACTGTAGTTCCCTGAACCTATTGTGGTGATGGTAGCTCCGTGCAGTCAATAGGAACCTGGAGACGGTTGGATGCACAGATGCAGAGAGGGTGAGGTTTGCCTCACATTTGTTGGAGGGTCCTGCTGCAGCTTGGTGGGACAATTACTTGGTCACTTATCCCATTGCTACTATCACATGGCCTCAGTTTCAGGATGCTTTTCGTGCTGCACATGTGTCTGCTGGTGCTATGAGTCTGAAAAAGAAGGAGTCCGCAGCTTATGCTGTGGAGGTCGCATGCTTAACGCGTATGTGGAGGAATTTAATAATCTTGCACGTTATGCTCCTAATGATGTTAACACTGATGCAGCTAGGCAGGAGAAATTCTTGGAGGGCCTTAATGATGAGTTGAGCCTTCAGTTGACAGTGGCCACTTTTAGGAATTGTCAGGACCTGATTGATAAGGCTATTGTGCTGGAGGGAAGGCAACATGCCATAGAGAATCGCAAGAGGAAGTACAACAACAATAACAGGTATAATTCAGGACCACAGCAGAAGCCACGCACTTCATATCATGGTGATGGAGGTAATGGACATAATCATCATGGAGGTAATGGGCATCATAATCACCATGGAGGGAATAGCCACAACCATAATGGCCACCATCATCACAATGGGCACAAGAGTAACAATGGCAATGGTAGAGGTAATGGTAATGGCAATGGAGGGTAAATAACCAGAGCCACCAGAGTATGCCTGTGCAGAGGATATTAGTCAGGTTCAGTGCTATAAGTGTAGGCAGATGGGCCACTACTCCAATGCTTGTCCAGAGAGCAAGAACGGTAATGGGAATGCAGGAGTGAGCAAGCCAAACCCCATCCAAAGGGGTCATGTCAACCATGTTAATGTGGAGGAGGTCTACAATGAACCTGATGCAGTGATTGGTAAGTTTTTGATCAATTCAATACCTGCGCTTGTTCTTTTTGATTCTGGTGCATCACATTCATTCATATCACGGGTATTTGTGGATAAACATAAGCTGCCTACCGTAGTACTTAAGTCACCTATTCTAGTAAGTTCTCCGGGGGCTGAGATGGCAGCAAGTTTGGGTTGTTTTCAGATGCCTTTGTATATTGGGAAGCATGTTTTTCCTACAGATTTGATTATATTGAAGTCACAAGGTCTGGATATTATTTTGGGAATGGATTGGGTGATCAAATATCAAGGTATTATTGATTGTGCAAGTCGATCTATTACTCTCAGTGCACCAGGAGGGAAGAGGATCAAATATGTATGTAAGTATAAGCGTGATCAGGTACAGGTAAACTCTCTTAAGGGGGGTAGCCTAGAAGAGGTGCCAGTCGTGAGGGATTATCCAGATGTGTTTCCAGAGGAGTTGCCAGGTATGCCACCAGATAGAGATATTGAGTTTCTCATTGATTTAATACATGGCACTGGACCTATTGCAAAGAGACCGTATAGAATGCCTCCTCAAGAGTTGGAGGAATTGAAGAAGCAGATAAGAGAATTGCAGGCACAAGGATTTATTCATCCAAGTTCATCACCTTGGGGAGCTCCAGTTTTGTTTGTGGAGAAGAAGGATGGAACCTTGAGGATGTGTGTTGATTATCGTTCTCTGAATGAGGTAACCATTAAGAATAAGTATCCTTTGCCTATGATAAATGATCTGTTTGAGCAGTTGGAAGGAGCTACTGTGTTTTCTAAGATTGATCTTCGCTCAGTTATCATCAATTAAAGATTCGTGAGCAAGATATTCCAAAGACTGCTTTTACTACGAGGTATGGGTTGTATGAATATACTGTTATGTCATTTGGATTGACTAATGCTCCTGCATACTTCATGAATATGATGAACAAGGTGTTTATGGAGTTCTTGGATAAATTTGTGGTTGTTTTCATTGATGATATATTGGTATTCTCCAAGAATAAGCAAGAGCATGAGGTGCATCTGCGTTTGGTATTGGAGAAATTGAGGGAACATCAGTTGTATGCCAAGTTCAGCAAATGTGAGTTTTGGCTGGATGAGGTAGCTTTCCTTGGACATGTTGTGTCAGGTAATGGAGTTGCAGTTGATCCATCTAAGGTTGCTGCAGTTACAGAGTGGGAGACACCCACGACAGTTGGGGAGATTCACAGCTTTTTGGGCCTTGCAGGTTATTACAGGAGGTTTATTGAGAACTTTTCGAAAATTGCAAAGCCTATGACTAAATTGTTGAAGAAGGAGAAGAAGTTTGTTTGGACTGATGAATGTGAAGCCAACTTTCAGCAATTGAAGCAGCGTTTGGTTACAGCACCAGTTTTAACTCTGCCGGATATACATAAGGACTTCTAGGTATATTGTGATGCTTCTCGTCAAGGACTTGGCAGTGTTTTGATGTAGGAAGGTAAAGTAGTTTCATATGCTTCACGTCAGCTTAAGAATCATGAGCATAATTATCCCACACATGATTTGGAGTTAGCCTCAGTTGTGCATGCATTGAAAACTTGGAGGCCATACCTTATTGGTAATTGTTGTGATATATTTACTGATCATAAGAGCTTGAAGTATATTTTTACTCGAAGGATTTGAACCTCGAGCGAGAGGAGATGGTTGGAGCTTATTAAGGATTATGATTTAAATGTGCAAGATCCTCCTGGTAAGGCTAATGTTGTTGCGATGCATTGAGTCGTAGGAGCCATGCTAATGCAATTAATGTTGATAATATGCCACCCGAGTTATGTGAACAGTTCAGAATCTCAGGTTGGAGATGGTTCCTAAGGGATATTTGGCAACACTTGAGGTAAAGCCTACTTTGCTTGACAGGATCAGGGAAGCTCAAAAGGGTGATAAGGAGATTGGTGAGATAAAAGAGAATATGGCTAAAGGTAAGGCAGAAGGTTTCCATGAGGATGAACATGGAGCCATATGGTTTGAGAAGCGTGTTGTGTACCTCAAGATGCAGATATCAGGAAGTTGATTCTTCAAGAGGCGCATGATTGACCTTATTCTATTCACCCAGGTAATACTAAGATGTATTTGGATTTGAGGGAAAGATTTTGGTGGCCTAGCCTAAAGAGGGAAATTGCTGGGTATATTGCAACATGTGATGTGTGCCAGAGAGTTAAAGCAGAACATCAGAGACTAGCAGGTTTGTTACAGCCATTGCCTATCCCTGGTTGGAAGTGGGACGAGATTGGTATGGATTTCATTACAGGTCTACCCAGGACACGGTCAGGTTATGATTCTATTTGGGTAGTTGTTGATCGTTTGACTAAAGTTGCTCACTTCATCCCGGTAAAGACTACTTATACCAGTGCTCAGCTAGCAAAGATTTATATGTCTAAAATTGTTTGTCTGCATGGAGTTCCAAGGAAGGTAGTGTCTGATAGAGGTACTCAGTTCACATCTAAGTTTTGGCACCAGTTGCATGAATCCTTGGGCACCAGGCTGGAGTTCAGTACAGCTTTCCATCCACAGACAGATGGGCAGATAGAGAGGGTAAATAAGATTTTGGAGGATATGTTGAGAGCTTGTGCTTTGGACTATGGGTCCAGTTGGGATGATAATTTACCTTATGCAGAGTTTTCATATAATAATGGTTATCAGGCTAGTCTGAAGATGGCACCATTTGAGGTATTGTATGGCAGAAAGTAGCAGGACACCGTTGATGTGGGATGAGGTTGGAGAGCGTCAGTTCTTTGGACCAGACTTGATCAGAGATGCTGAGGAGAAGGTCAAATTGATTCGTGACAGGCAGAAGATAGCACAGTCTAGGCAGAAGAGTTATGCAGATGCAAAACGTAAGGAGGTGACATATGAGGTAGGAGACCGTGCATACCTTAGAGTTTCACCACTTCGTGGATTTAAGAGGTTTGGAATCAAGGGTAAGTTAGCACCACATTTTGTGGGACCTTACAAGATCTTGGAGCATAGAGGAGAGGTAGCTTATCAACTAGAGTTGCCAGAATCCTTGTCAGGAGTTCATGATGTGTTTCATGTATCTCAGTTGAAGAAGTGCCATGCAGAGATGATGGATGTTCCATTGAGGGACACGGTGCCACTTGAGGCAATTCAGTTGGAGAGTGATTTGACTTATGACGAGAAGCCTATTAAGATTATGGAGACAGCAGAGAGAGTTACTCGCACCAAGACAATCAAGTTATGCAAGGTTCAGTGGGATCATCATACAGAGGAGGAAGCTACACAGGAACGAGAGGAAGATCTCAGGCAGGATCACCCACACCTATTTGCTAGCCAGCCCGAATCTCGAGGGCGAGATTCATCTTAAGGGGGGTAGGTTTGTAACATCCCAATTTTCCTAAATTAGGATGTTATTAGATCATTCATATGCATACCATATTTTTATTGCATTATTTGTCTTTCTGAAATATTCAAATCATTATGCAACAAAAGGCAATTTATTGGAGTGGAGATAACATGACTTCTCCCCTGTTTTTAAAAATGTTCATAATGCGTGGAATATTATTTCCAGTTCATCTGATATGTTCTCGTAATTTTGCAATCTTCAAAATATTTTATTTGACTGTTTTGTTGTTGTTTTGTGAGGCCCATTGCATAAAAACTATTTTCGAAAATTGCATTATTGTTGGAACTAGTGTTCACGTAGTTTATAAATTTGTAGGGCTATTTTTACTGTGTGTCTAGGTATTTTTATTTAGATTTTATATTGTGTATGTTATTTTATTTATTTTGTTTTCTGCTGCTGTGTTTAAAAAAAGAGAAAGGCAGCGAGCTGGCCAGCCCGCGGCCCAGCCAGCCAGTCGGCCCAGCAGTGCCGCCCACACCACTGCAACCAACGCTGCGGCCCAGCTCCCGCCGGAGGAGCTCGAAGTCCGCCGCCGTTCGCCGGAAGTTTGCGCCGCCGTAAGATCACCCACAGCAGCTCCCCCTGCACCCTTCGCTTTCCCCCTCGAAGCCGCTCTCGCTGACTCCTTCTCGTGGCCATAAACGCAGCAGAGGGAGAGGAACGAGCTCGACCGCCGCCGCCGGAGCCGCCGCGTTCAGGTCTTCACCGCCGCCGGCACAGTCCACCTCGCCGCCGTACTACACCACCACCGCCTCCTCCACTCACCTCCGCACCCGTCCGTCACCTCGCCTTCGCCAGAGACCCACCGGAGGAGCACCGCCGCCAACGCTCGAGACCGCCGTCGTTTTCCTCTGTTTTGGGTGAGCACACACGCCCGGCCAATTGGACGCCGCCACTTGGCACATCGCTACAGGACAAGCACAGGAGTTTCCACGATGAACGCGTGAACTGCAGGAGATTTCTGTTGTTTTTGTTTTCTTTCCAGATTTCAACTCTAACTTCAAATAGCTATAGCTTTTATTCTGTATACCCAAATTAGGTAATTCTTTTTCCTATGCACTCACAAAAATCAGCCCTTCATGACAGTACCAAAATTTCTCATGTTTGCAGTGTTTAAATTTGAATTCGTTCAAATTCAAATTAAATCTTCCGGAGGTCGTTTATCGGAATCGAGCGATTCTTTTTCCCTTGTGACCATAGTGCAATTTAGGTGCTGTTAAGATGTTGTTGTTGAGTTTTTAGAATGTTTTTCTTGCTGTTGGTTTTGTTTTGGTTCTTTTTGTGTTCCGGTGATTGATTTGTTGAATTGTGTGAAACGTGTAGATTGTTCGGAGTGCGACGCGAGCTATTGTCAGGAGTGTGACTTTTTGAACCAGAACCAAGGCAGGTTACATGTTGATCATCCTTTACCTATTGTTTTCTATGCATTGTAGTATATATCACACTATAATTTATGCATTATAGGATTGTTATATTTTGAGCCATGCTGTTGAGCTATCTTCCCGTCTTTTGCAAACCGTGATAGTTGTAGTTGCTATGCTTTGTAGATGGGGGTGGTTCATGTATTCATTGAGCTTATGTGAGGATTATAAATATAAAAAATTGAGTAGTAATTAAGGACTTAATTCACCTCTGGGCGGAATTGGTATTGAAGGGTGGTTTCAAGAACATCATGGTTTGTACCCTTTGAATGTAAGTGGACGGCCGCCCAGGCTCAAAAAGATCAGATAGACTTAGTGACTAGTAGCTTCCATGCACAACCACTAGCTAAACGGGCTCTGGCTTAGTTGAGTAGGTTGTGGGATCCTCGCCCAGTTAAGCTAGCAGATGTAGATATGAGTAGGTGTACCGGCTGCAGGGAGTGGAGGTGACTGCTTCTGAAAGACTTCGTATCAATCTTCGGGATTGAGTCTAGTGGGTAAAGTGTGCAAAACTCTGCAGAGTATTAAAACTAATCATGATTAGCCGTGCCCCCGGTTATGGGTAAATTTGAGCGACTACGCCATTACAGTTGTTGGATGATCTTGACAGATGTGACACTTAATAATATTTGTGGGCAAGTTAATAAAAGGGTAGGTTGGAGTTGATTTTTGCCAACTCAACCTTGTGTATTTAATTGTAGTAATAAAATAACTAAATAAAAATTTGTCTATTAGGTAGTTATTAGGATAAAATCAGCTTTCCATAAAATAAACCCTCAAGCCTTCCTTTTGTTATACTATGCATATACATGTAGGTCTGCTATATTATTACTCTGTGTAACTTGCCAATACATTCAAAGTATTGACCTATATGGCTGCAACGTCTCATTTTGCGAGGATATTCACGAAGAGTAAGGTACCGCTAGGGTCGCGAAGTCTGCACTCGGCATCGCCGATGGGCTATGATGGGAGTCATCGTTATTTTCTGCTAGTTTTCATTGTTTGATTGAATAAAGCTAGCCAAGTGCTATGCAGATTGTTTTATTTTATATATTCTGGATCAACGTTGTAATAAATGATGCACTTGCTATTCTGGTATTCATCTATATTGTGTGTGCTAGCGAGTTCGATCCAGGGACTAGCACGGTAAGCACAGAGACTCAAATCCTTCAAGGTTTGGTCGTTACAGCTGTGAAGAAGCCTGTCAATAGGAAGAGAACCACTGCATCCTCCGATCCACCGGCTGACGATGATGTTGGTAATCCGGATTTTGATGTAGAACTTGACTCACTTGGTTCATTTTTCATACGCCTTATTGATGATGATTATTGCCAGGACGACGCTAAAATCAGTCATGCCGATGCTGTAGAGGTAATCACTCTTTCCTCCGATTCAAACCCTTTGCTTTCACTAAAAACCCGTCGGGCAAACCGGAAAGTTAAATTTTCTCATCTTCTTGCTTACTTGGATCCGAACTTTCTTGTGAAGACACAACAGCATGAGGCTCGCCGCACAACCCGCAAGACAAATGACGGTAGTTACCTCCACGGTTTACCGAAACAGTCGGTTCGGAAACACCGCTCGAAGGTCTCTAATTGTCTTGTCATGACGCCATACAAGCGGGTTGTTTTCATCAACCTCTTAACCCATCTGATTCCAATTATCAGGGCACTTCCCATTCATCCTCTGGCGAGTCATCAGCCACCAAACTTCCACCTCTTAAAACGGTGCTTAGGTGAGTCATATTCCTTCTTACATCTTTGAGACATTACCTAATATATGCTGAACTGATCCCTTTTTTATTTTTCTCAGAGCCAAACCCAGACCCAGCAAAAAGGCTCGTCTGAGTAAACCGACAGAGGAAGACACAGCTGCTGAACCGGAAAAAACAATAGACCCTGAAGAGGCCAACCTTGATGATATATTGAATGATCCACCACCTCAAGATCAGGACTTCGTTGCCAAGAAGGCAGAAATTGATGCCACTGGCCATGCTGATCAGCCAACAAGCCCCATCCGAACTGACAATCTGGTCAGTCCAGCAAAAAATGATGACAAACCGGCGACTCCAGTACGAGCTGCTGAGGAGAAGGATGATGACGTTTTGATTACTGGCGTTGGCCATACCGATCCAGGAAATCCTGTCGCTTTGTCAAGGCACACTGCCAAAGAAGAATTCTCTGTAATTGGCAAAGGCAAGTGGAATGCCGATTTATCAACTTACGCCGCTCTGAATGCTCAAGACCTTCATTCCGGCTATCTAAACCGTCTGTACACCAGCCGTGATTATGAAGCTGGCCTGGTCAATATGATGAAGGAAAAATATGAGGTAACTTCATATGTGCTTCTATTTTTTATTAATTTGTAGTTTATCAATTCCAGTAGCCCCCAAGTGACGGTTTAAGATACCAATCTAAACGGGACTTTAGTAGGCACTTAATGTGAGCCAAAATGCACCTTTAACTTCACTGAAGTAGCCCCCAAGGGCCGGTTTAACTATATAGAGATGAACCGGGACTTTGTAAAATTTTCTGACATAGAGCAAATATGCATTAGCCCCCAAGTGCCAAGTTGAATACTCGTATTATGCTTGGGACTTTGAAAATTTTCCTGACATAGAGCAAATATGCATTAGCCCCCAAGTACTAAGGGCATAACTTGTTATGTGCTTGGTACTTCAAATATGTACTGCCATTTCATCATATATATGTCTCTGTGCAGGCTGAGTTGAGCAAGAGAGAAAGCCAAACCGTTGATCTGCAAGAGAACCTTAAGTCGCAACAGGCTGAAACCTCCAAGGCAAAAGAAGAATTGACCAGTGCTTTGAGCGCTATGGAGAAGCTTAAAGAGGGCTTCAAGAAAGAGCAGGCGGATTGGGATACTAAGAAATCCGCTTTAACGCAAAGGGCTGAAAAAGCAGAAGCCGCTCTTAAACCGGTGGTTGATGAATTGACCAGCGTGAAGCGGCAGGTCCATGCCATGACTGCAGCTGTGTTTGGTAAGCATCCTTGTTTTCCAATTTGATCAGATCTTTTCATGTAGCTAACGGTTTACGAACCCTTGCAATGATACAGGAACTCATATTCGCCACTTGGGATCTGATGTTCGGAAGAAGTTAAAAGCTGCCTACACTCTGATAGAGCAACTATATACGGGTGCACAACGGATTATCTATACTGCTTCCCACAACAATCCGCCGCCCACTTTGATTAAGGATACCTTAGAAAGGTTAACCATGCTTCCTGCCCGGGTTGATGAACTAAAAAAGTCTGCTGCTAGGACGGGCGCTTTGGCTGCACTGACTCGGGCAAAGGCATGGGTTCCTGACTTTGATCCAATTCAAGCGGCCCAAGGCTATCCCAGCTTAAAGGAAGATGGAATCGAATTTGGCGAAGATGATCTCCAGATCATAAACCGGGAAGTGCGCCCATTGGCTTGTCGATTGGTCAAGAAGCGGACACTGTCATATTATCAAGCTGGCTATGATGACAAGAACAAGCGGGTTGCCGCACCAATTCCTGAAGCTGAGAATCTTATCCCGCCAATCCGTAAGCACACTTACGCCCCTGACATTGAACCGTCCCCGCTGATAAGTGATGAAGCTGTATTTCAAGCCTTAACTGGGATCGACTGTGCAACTGTTGATTTCCAGCCACTGGGTAGGTAGGAAGAATTTGAACCGGCGTGATATGATCCGCAACCGTCAGGTCAAGCTGGTGACCAAGCGTGAACCGGAGGCCGGTTTAAGCTACTACATGCTGTGACATGTATCTGATAAAAACAATGATCTTTTTTGGGCACTGGAATGCCTTGTAATAGGCTAGTTCATATACTTGGTCTGGTATGCCTTCATGCATATTTATCTGCAACTGATGCGTGCTTGATTTGTCATACTTCAGATATGATATCCATATTCACTTGTCCAAGCTGTTTCTGCAGTCAAAAAAGCTTAAAGCACCCTGGCGGTTTACCACCGGGCGGGTCATGATACTCATGTACATAGAACCAATGATGACAACTTAGGTTGTAACATATAACCAACTATGGAAATATATAATACCTGCCACCTTCAGGCATGATGTTGGCTGGCCAACCTTGTAGCGGGGCTTATAACCCAAACTTTGGAGGAGAAAACATCTCCTGTTGATATGAAGCCGGTTTATAATGTAAACCGTTCTGGGCTTTGATAAACACCGGTTTACTCCTTAAATAAATTTTAACAAAAGAACAGACTGGGCGGATAGTCTCCGATTTATGATTTGACCATGTTTCGTCAATTTGTAATTGACAATCGAACCGGATTTATTAACGCCGGTTTAAGAAAGCAACAAAAAATCTTTATCAAAAAAAGAGAACTGAACTCAAACAAAGGCAAAATAATACCATCGTAAGCGAGGCTTTGAGCCGATCAAGAGGTGTTACCACGATCGGACACGACCAAGCCCCCAAAAGGTGTAGCTATGGTTCGAGTCAGCCAGGTCCCCAAATGATGTTGTGGCATTACGCCGATCAAGAGGTGTAGCTATGGTTCAGGTTCGACCAAGCCCCCAAGTGATGCTGTGGCATTGCGCCGATCAAGAGGTGTAGCTATGGTTCGGATACGTCCAAGCCCCCAAGTGATGATGTGGCATTGCGCCTATCAAAAGGTGTTGCTATGGTTCGGACACGACCAAGCCCCCAAGTGATATAATATAAAGCTTTTGAGAAGCTAAATCAAGGGGTAAACCGGACGCCGCTTTAAGAATAGAAGCTCCATGTAACCACTCATGATGTAAAAAATAACAGATACCCCACTTTACCTGAGGTTCTAGTTTATTGTATTGATCATAATATATACATTGTCATAATATGTACATAAGCAGAGCCTATAGCTCAAGTATAGTAGGGCCAAAGATGAGCAATATTCCACGGCCGGTTGGTCTCCTCCTCCGATTCTGCGAGTCTTTGCGCTCTCGAACATCGATTAGGTAGTACGACCCGTTGTGTAGATTCTTGCTGACCACAAAGGGTCCTTCCCAAGGTGGGGATAACTTGTGCATATCCGTCTGATCGTGGATGAGCCAAAGCACCAAATCTCCTTCTTGAAAGGTTCTGGTTCTAACCCGGCGGCTGTGATAACAACACGGATCTTGTTGATAAATCGCCAAACGGGCAGCCGCTATGTCACGCTCCTCATCTAACAGGTCAAGAGCTTCTTGTTTGCCTTCTCGTTATCCGCTTCAACATATGCCGCTACACGAGGTGAGTCATGATGGATGTCACTAGGAAGAACCACCTCCGCTCCATAAACCATGAAGAACGGCGTGTATCATGTCGATCTGTTGGGTGTGGTGTTGATGCTCCATAACAAAGAACATAGCTCCTCAACCCAACAACCCGGCGTCCACTGCAAAGGAACCATAAGCCGGGGTTTGGTGCCTCGCAAGTTCTCTTGATTAGCCCTCTCCGCTTGACCATTGGACTGCGGGTGAGACACTGATGATACGTCAAGCCGGATGTGCTCACGTTGACAGAACTCCTTCATGGCACCCTTTGACAGATTGGTACCATTGTCTGTGATAATTCTATGTGGAAAGCCAAACCGGAAAATCACTTTTTTGATGAAGTGAACCATCGTGGCCGCATCACACTTGCTAACTGGCTCGGCCTCCACCCAGTTTGTGAACTTGTCAACCGCCACCAAAAGGTGGGTCTTCTTGTCTTTGGACCTTTTGAAAGGCCCAACCATATCCAGCCCCCAAGTCGCAAACGGCCAAGTAATTGGAATCATCCTCAATTCTTGAGCCGGTACATGAGCGCGCCTTGAGAATTTCTGACAGCCATCACATCGTCTGACCAGATCCTCAGCATCAGCATGAGCAGTTAACAATAGAAAACCATGACGAAATGCCTTGGCCACCAAAGATTTTGAACCGGCGTGACGACCACAATCTCCTTCGTGGATCTCGCGCAAAATTTCACAGCCTTCCTCAGGAGATACACATCGTTGAAACACCCCTGTCACACTGCAATGATGCAACTCTCCATTGATAATAGTCATGGACTTGGACCGCCGGATTATCTGCCTCGCCAGAGTCTCATCCTCTGGTAACTCACCCCGGTTCGTGTACGCGAGATAAGGAACCGTCCAATCTAGGATAACATGAAGAGCTACCACCAACTGAGCTTCCGGATCAGGAATAGCCAAATCCTCTTCACCAGGGAGTTTAACGGACGGATTATGCAAAACATCCAAAAAGACATTAGGCGGAACCAGTTTACGCTGAGAGCCCAGGTGGCTTAAAGCGTCTGCCGCTTCGTTCTTTCGCCGGTCCACATGATCCACCTGATAACCTTTAAAGTGACCTGCAACAATATCCACCTCAGGACGATATGCTGCCATGAGTGGATCCTTGGAGTCCCAAGTGCCAGACACTTGTCGAGCTACCAGGTCCGAGTCACCGAAGCACTTAACTCGGCTTAAGTTCATCTCCTTAGCCATCCGAAGACCATGGAGTAAGGCCTCGTACTCAGCTGCATTGTTAGTACAAGGGAACATTAAACGGAGAACATAACAAAACTTATCACCTCGTGGGGAAGTTAATACGACTCCAGCCCCCGAGCCCTCCAATTGCATGGACCCATCAAAGTGAATATTCCAATAAGTGTGATCCGGCTTCTCTTCAGGTGCTTGTAGTTCCGTCCAGTCGTTGATGAAATCTACAAGTGCTTGAGACTTGATCGCCGTTCGGGGTATGTATTTCAACCCATGAGGCCCAAGCTCAATAGCCCACTTGGCAATCCGGCCTGTTGCTTCCCTGTTCTGGATTATATCTCCCAAAGGAGTAGAGCTGACCACTGTGATGGGATGACCTTGGAAATACTGCTTAAGCTTCCGGCTTGCCATGAAAACTCCATACACCAACTTCTGCCAATGCGGGTACCTTTGCTTGGACTCAATAAGTACCTCACTGATATAGTAAACCGGACGTTGAACCGGATATTCCTTGCCTGCCTCTTTGCGCTCCACCACAATAGCCACACTGACTGCTCGAGCGTTAGCTGCCACCTATAACAACAATGGTTCCTTGTCAACCGGAGCAGCAAGAACCGGTGGATGAGCCAGCTGCCGCTTTAAGTCCTCAAACGCCTCATCTGCGGCAGAACTCCAAATGAAGTTATCCGTTTTCTTTAACATCTGATACAAAGGAATCGCCTTCTCACCGAGGCGGCTGATAAACCGGCTCAACGAGGCAATCCGACCCGCCAAGCGTTGAACGTCATTGATACACTTCGGTTTAGCGAAGGAGGTGATGGCCTTAATCTTTTCCGGATTAGCCTCAATCCCCCTGTTAGACACCAAAAATCCCAAGAGCTTGCCTGCCGGTACACCAAAAACGCACTTGGCCGGATTAAGCATCATCTTGTAAACCCGCAGGTTATCAAAGGTTTCCTTCAAATCATCAATCCGAGTTTCCTTCTTCCTTGACTTGACCACAATATCATCCACATATGCATGAACATTACGGACGATTTGCTTATGAAGGCAATTCTGCACACATCGCTGATAAGTCGCCTGGGCACTCTTGAGCCAGAAAGGCATAGACACATAGCAAAAGGCTCCAAAGGGAGTTATGAAGGCCGTCTTCTCCTGGTCCTTAACTGCCATCTTGATCTGATGATAACTAGAATATGCATCCAAGAAGCTCAAACGCTCACAACCCGTCGTAGCATCAATAATTTGATCAATACGGGGGAGAGCAAAAGGATCCGCTGGACAAGCCTTGTTGAGATATGTGTAGTCCACACACATACGCCAGGTGCCATTCTTCTTAAGGACCAGCACTGGATTAGCCAACCATTCAGGATGGAAAACTTCAACGATAAATCCAGCCGCTAAGAGCCTGGCCACTTCCTCTCCAATAGCCTTGCGTCTTTCTTCATTGAACCGGCGGAGAAACTGCTTCACCGGTTTATACTTAGGATCAACATTAAGCGTGTGCTCAGTGAGTTCTCTCGGTACACCTGGCATGTCAGAAGGCTTCCACGCAAAGATGTCCTAATTCTCACGGATGAACTCGATGAGCGTGCTTTCCTATTTCGAATCCAAGTTAGCGCTGATGCTGAACTGCTTGGACGAATCGCCAGGTACGAAGTCAACAAGCTTAGTCTCATTAGCCGATTTAAACTTCAGGGCTGAATCATGCTCCGTAGTTGGCTTTTTCAACGGAGTCATGTCTGCCGGATCAACATTATCCTTGTAAAATTTTAACTCTTCCGTGGCACAAACTGACTAAGCATAAGCCGCATCACCTTCTTCACATTCCAGAGCGATCTTGCGGCTACCATGGATGGTTACAGTTCCCTTGTGACCCGGCATTTTGAGCTGCAGATAGACATAGCAGGGTTGTGCCATAAATTTGGCATAAGCCGGCCGCCCAAACAGGGCGTGATACGGACTTTTGATTTTCACCACCTCAAAGGTCAATGTTTCTGATCTTGAGTCATGATCATCTCCAAAAGCCACCTCCAGAGCAATCTTGCCAACAGGATATGCTGATTTACCAGGAACCATGCCGTGGAACACCGTATTGGACGGTTTAAGATTTTTATCCGTTAACCCCATGCGACGGAAGGTTTCATAATAAAGGATGTTGATACTACTTCCTCCATCCATGAGTACCTTGGTAAACTTATAACCTCCCACCTGAGGCGCCACTACCAATGCCAGATGACCCGGATTGTCAACCCAGGGAGGATGATCCTCTCTACTCCATACGATTGGCTGCTCAGAACAACGTAAGTAACGGGGCACTACCGGTTCAACGGAATTCACTGCCCTCTTATGAAATTTTTGGTCACGCTTGTCTAAGCTAGTGGTGAAGACATGATACTGCCCACTGTTTAATTGCTTCGGGTTGCTCTGATAACCCGATTGCTGCTGCTGTTGATGATTGCCTTGTTGATTGTAGCCACCCTGATTTCCCTGGCTACTTTGACCGTTGTGTCATACGATTACCATGGAAGCCTGAACCGGAATTTCCTCCACCATAACCCGGCCCATGAGATCCAGGGCCTGAACCGCCACCTGGTCCATGATCATACCGGAAAGCATTAGAATTTTTGAACTCCTGCATGATGTAGCAGTCCTTCGAGAGGTGTGTGGTCGGCATCTCCTTCGTCCCATGTTTTGGGCAGGGCTGGTTCAATAGGTAAGATAAGCGGTCCGGGTTAGGATTAGGCGCTCCGTTGCGCTGGGGCGGTTTACCCCTACGTCGTTGGCCCTTATCCTGTGCGCTGGTGTTAGCCACAAAGTCCAAGCTGTGATCCGCTTTACGTTTGCCGCCGTTTCCATGACCCGCCGGGTTGCAGTTCTGCCCCTTGGCGTTACTGCTCTTCTTTGCCTTCCCTGTCTTGTCATCGTCAGACTCGGGATCCTTGGTACTATCACAGTCAGCATACTTCACTAAAGCGGCCATGAGGGTTCCCATGTCATTGCAATGGCGTTTCAGCCGTCCCAACTTCAATTTCAGAGGTTCAAACCGGCAATTGCCTTCCAATGTTAGAACCGCGGTGTCAGTGTTGATGCGATCCGACGAATGCAAAATTTTCGAGACCCGGCGCACCCACCGGGTTGTTAACTCTCCTTCCTCCTGGACACAGGCAGCTAAGTCCACGATCGACATGGGCTGCTTGCAGGTATCCTTGAAATTCTGGATAAACCGGGCTCTCAACTCGGCCCAAGATCTGATAGAGTTAGCCAGTAGACTCTTTAAGCAAGTACGAGCCGTTCCTTCTAACATCATGGCGAAGTACTTTGCACAGGCTGCATCATCCACATCTAGCATCTCCATGGCCATCTCATGGCTTTCAACCCATGTCTCCGGAGATAAATCGGTGTTGTAGTTTGGCACCTTGCGCGGGCCCTTGAATTCCTTGGGTAGACGCACGTTGCGCAATGCTGGAATGAGACACGGCACCCCCAAGGAACTAGAGGTAACTCTCGGCACTATTGACGTAGTTGGTCGAACCGGAGTAAGCTGACGGGCTTCATGATGTGCTGCTAACTCGGCCTCTCTGCGTGCACGAGCCCGGTCCACCACTTCCTGAGCGTCGCCAGCTCCCCCTACCGGGTTGTTGCAATGGGGCAGTTCACGGTTTCGCGCATTAATTGACACGGCCAATTCGTCCATGCGCCTGTTGTAACTCCGGCTTGGACGAGGGGTGGAATGAATTCGATCACGACTGTATAAATACGCTTCCTGTTGAACCAAGGTTGTCCGAAGAAGCTCCTTAACCCGTTGCGTCTCCACCGCTGCCGGAGAATCACCTTCAATTGGGATAGCCTCCACTCGTGAAGCGGCAGCAACGAGATTGTCCATTGGGGTAGAATAATGACCCGCCGGCGTTGGGACGGGCTGAGACACAATGTTGTTCTGCCGAGGCGGATCCATCAATCGTGACTGAACCGACGCCCCCGCTCCGGGTGCCTCCGCCCGGTTTGCTACCAGCGGGTTACTGGTCCCCGCTCCTGGGGTGTTAAAGAGGTTCCTAGCATCGTAAACCCGAGGTAGGCGAGACCGGTGCCTTCTCTTCAGGACTTCGTGTGATGCATTCTGATCCATCATAAGCCGATAAGCCTGCGCTCCAAAGCGGCCCGCTCCACGGTCATCCTGGCATCCCCAGCCGCCAAATCGGCCTTGGCCTAGGTGATCTGATCCTTTATTTTTGCAATTTCCACTTTGTGGGCATCCTGATCCGCCGGGTTAGCCTCCGCCATCAGCGTGGCCAACGCATCAAACAGATCAGATAAAACTTGAGCCGGCGTCCGCACAGGGCCTCCTGCCCCGGCTGCCGTTGCCGCTGCTGATCCGGAGATCATTGCTGCTGCGGTCGAAGAGTGGATCGCCGGCTGTGTACCGACCATGAATATTCCAACCCGGTTTGGCAAATCAGAGGGGTCTGGAATACTGTTGCCATCGGAACAGCCCCCAATCCGGCCATCTTGTAGTTGATATAACGACTCGGTCTCTCCGGTCGACGACTCGTCGTCCGAATAAACGACGGTCTCGCCACTAGATTCCGATCTGTCCTCGTATTCCCCTCCATGGATGACTCCCTCGAAGGCACGCTTCATGGCAGGCTTGACCCGGGCAGATCGCACACGCTGAGCCGTTTCGACGAGGTCGGTGCAGATGTCCGGCTCAGGGCCCGGTTCGCCGATCTTGCTGATGAAGACGTGTATGCCACCAAAGGGGACCTGGCACCCATACTCGATTGAACCGGCCTCGGGGCCCCAGCCTGCATCGTTGATGTAGAGCTTGCCGCGACGACTCTTGGTCATCCGGCCCACAGTGTAACCCTTGAGTCCTTCGAAGTTGCCCTCCATGAACTTGAAACCATCATGCGATAGCCCCACGGTGGGCGCCAACTGTCATGGTTTTGTCACGGCAGATGTCCTCATGAAAGGACTTAGTCGTGGAGCCATCGCTATGGGTTAGCTTAAAGGGGTTAAAGTGGACAAGGGACGCAAGAGAGTTTTTATACTAGTTCGGCCCCTTACGATGAAGGTAAAAGCCTACGTCTAGTTGTGATGGAATTGATGGGGTTTCGATGACCAGGGAGCGAATACGCTTTGCCTGAGTCTCGAGTTGTTCTCTGTTGTCCTGAACCGCCGCCGGGTCGTCCCCTTATATACATGGGTGACACCCGTCGGTTTACAGAGTCCCGTGACCGGCTCATAAACGTGTCCGGTTCGGTCTCCACTCTTTCTATCTTACAATACAAGTTACATACCAATGTCGGTTCACGGCTACAGGCCTTAAACCGGTTCTGGGCCCTGGGCCCTTACATAACATCCTCATCTGCCTTCATGGGCTTCAAGCATACTCAACTACTGATGAAGTTAACCCGGCCTTTCCTGGCCGGTTTACGCCCAGTAGTAATATCACCAACAGAAACAATAAAAAACTAACTTCCTTGCTAATGCATCTCAATGATTAGCAGATCAGAGCTAATATTTATATCGCACCTTAAGACAAAGTTGTGAAAAGGTGTTAAATTAAAATTGATCCATGCTTTCATTAGCAGCAACGTCCCCCCAGCTCTATCTAAATCAACAAGGCATGTTGGGAAAAAAGTAGCTGTCTGGAGCATGCAACATTCCGATCATTTTGTGCAGTTCCACTAAAGTAGAGTTGAGCGTCCCTGTTCCAAAGATATTAAGTTTGATTACAATAATAGAGAACTGCTGATGAAACAATAAACACACAAATAGAAGCTGGTCACCTTTGCAGTCTCTCTTAAGACTAACTAGTTGGAGAAGATTAAGCAAATAGTTGGAGAAGATTAGTCTCGGAGTTGGATGAGGAGGATAGAGCAAAACCAATCTCCCTTTGTGCATTCACACTGAAATGTAGAGACGTTCCCCGTGTGACATTGTAGTACAAATGCACAAAACACTCATAAGAAAAAAATGTGTAGTTCACCAAAAGGTTGTAATAGCAACGAGGTGAAATGGATAGCCCTATTTGCAAAACAGAGGTAGAAAGGAAACAATTACTGGCCAATAACAGTTGATGACACATACGACGACAAAAAAGAAGCATATTCCTTGTCCTAAGGGAGGATAACAACACGGTTGTGTTTGTCTAAAATGGTGTGAGGACAAGATCGCAATATGGAAAGTATGTCGGACGAGCTACGTTTTGGGCAAAGAACTATGGAAGATCCACATGCAAGATTTTCCACATGCAGCAACGTGGGAAGACGGGCAGTGGAGCAAGGCCGGAGGGGATACCTGAGGGTCATCGAGATGTAACTAGGTGAGCGGTGTCGGGCTGGATCTGCCCATACTGCGGCAGCAAGCAGGTGGTGTAGGCCCTACCACGCCGGAGCTTGGTCAGAGAGAACGGCGGGTACCACAGGTCGGGACGTGCCGCCTCGTCGCCGTCGAATGGAGAAACGATGCACATCCTCCCTTTCCGCCGGCGGACGGGATGCGGCCGGATCAGTGACCAACGGTGAGAGAGAGAGAGAGAGAGAGAGAGAGAGAGAGAGAGAGAGAGGCCACCGCCGCCTTGTGTGAGATACTCTGAAGAGAGACAAACCCAGGCAGGCAAGCTCCATTGTATATAGTGGAGCGGACTGCCTTTTTCTCCATAAAAATTGTTTTATATTCTGTGCACGTGCCATTGAGCGATATAACTTTATTTAAAAATAATGCGCCAATGCATCAAGTCGTAGTTTGTTTCGTGCACGCGTGGTACACGACCTCCGTAGGTAAAAACCACTACACACGTTCAAATTAGCACGTGGGCTGCCATTTCGTACAGAAATGAGCTCCACCGTGTACCCGCGCGGGTGTGTCTGGGCACGAAGCATGAGTACGTGCACCTATTCTCTTCGTGTACGTACACCACCTACGTGGGGTTGTGTGAGAGAGATACAAACGTGGAGAGATATAGTGTGTGGGTTCGTGAGTGTTTTTTTGGGGGGGGGGGGTTGAGAAATAGACAAGCAATATATGTGGATGATATTTCAATCAAAAAATGTAACATATGCAATGTGTGTGAAATAGAGTCCTGGATATATCATATATATAGAGGGGGCGATCCATGATAAGAGAGTGGAGGTATCATCGGCTTGAGGTATCCATAGAATCGAAGAGAGGGATGATGTGTGTGTGTGCGCGCGCGCGATCGATAAAGAGTGCCATCGAATTTGTGTGTGCCCACGTCAAAGATATAGGGTGGCTGACCTACTGGAACGTGAGAGGGGACAGGTGCAGTTTGTTTCTGTGGCATGGATACCTACCTACAGTGCTCAACTATCAGTGTGTGGTGGGAAGAGACCTAATTAACTATAGAGGTACAATTGCTGGTATATGCGTGGAGGAGGAGAGAGGCCTAACTTATGTATTGAGGGAGATCGGTCGGCATCTATGCATATGCGTAGGAGAGGAATAAGGTTGGGAGAGAGGCAGAGCTAGAGTGTTGGAGGGGTGGTGGTGGAGTTGCTTCTAACAAATGGTGGGAGGGGCTTGCTAGACAAACGGAGGGCGCACCTGCAATATCAAAAAGAGAGGGGATGGCTGCCTGTCTGTGCACGTGCGTGAGAGAGATGGGTCAGGAGGCATGCAGGAATGATGAGGGGGGACGATATGGATGTGGTAAGCAGACGTAACTACGTAGGAACATCAATTGTCCTTTGTCAGAGAAAGGAGAGACATAACTTGTGAGGTACGTCGGTCGATGGGTGGGGGGAAATAGTTAAAGTCGGCCTAGGTATATGTAGGGAGATCGATCGGTATACATGCATGTATGTGTTAGAAGCAAATAAGGCCCGGGGAGAAGGATAGAGAGAGGGATGCATCTAGGAGGTGGTGCGAGATGCATACTATATCGAGGGGGAAGGAGTGTGCGAGTATGAGATCGATGAAAAGAGGGGTGGGAGTGAGGCATGGACGGTGAGAAGAGAAGAGGGAAAGCTTGTGTTTGTGGTAGGCACACCTAGCTAGAGAGGCATGTCGATCGATGTGTGCCGTAAAGAAGGAGCTGGCGGGCCTACACACACCATGGGTGAACGACCTAAAGTGAAAATACGAATTTCCGCGATGGAGCTAGAGAATGCTAAGGGAGGGTGAGAGGGATGCTGGCGTGTGCATGCATGAGAGAAAGTTAGTGCTGGCTACAAAGATAAGAGGATTATGTGGGTGTAAAACACGAATAGAGATCATAATTCATTATGAAAAGTGAATTCGGATATTTGAAGAATTTATCATAGTGTTTTAAACCGACGCATGCGTGAATATATATAATGGTGATACACATGGTGTGGTTATGAACATGTTGTACTACATATAATATATTCTATCTCTACTCTTATAAGAAACAGAGTTGGTGATGATGGTGTGCCTGCCATCCTGCAATATAGGCCGTCTGATTTATATCTGATGGATAGGAAGGAAACTATGCCAATTTTGAAAAAAGATACCCACACCCCTCTCCATATTTGCAAATAAGGCCTCCCCTTGATCATCTTGATGTTCCGTGGAACGCATGGCATCTTGCTAGTACTACATATAATATATAGAACATTGATTATAATTTGTGCTAATGCGTGGCTTTTGCAGCTCAGGGCTAAAAACTTGTCATAATGTAGGAGGCGGGGCACTATCCTTTGTGTGATAAACACGGTATACGTATGGAACATGGTTAAGATTATGAATATGTAGTTAGTACATCAAATGTACTATTATTTGGAATCAACATCAAGTGTATTCAAAAAATCGAATTCGAGTTCATATAGTATACATAGTTCATATCTATCTATATAGTAATCATGTGGTGTGTTGTTAAGGTAATACACGAATGATGGTTGAAGTTGGCGACAATAATGATTCTAGATTCTTATTGAAATATAGAAACAAATTCAAATTTAGTTCGAATTGTAGCGGTAGTATAGACATTTGGAATGCACTAAAATGTTGGTATGAGTAGGTTACATGCATTATACAGCCAGCGAAAAAATCTAATTGGACATAACATGGATCCATACTCCCTCCTTCCATCTATATAGGGACTAATGCATTTTTAAGACCGCCTTTGACTATTGACAAGATTAATAGTACATGACTTGCACAATGTGAAAATTATATCACTGAAAGCTCCTTTCATGCACGAATTTGACGGTGTGCTTTGTGTAAGTTGCATGTCATGTATTATTGCTCTAATATTTGGTCAAAGTTAGCCTCGAAAAATGCATTAGGCCCTATATAGATGGAAGGAGGGAGTAGCCTTCAATAGAATTTGTATAGTAAAATGGGACAAGACTCTCTCTTTGTGAGGTGTGAATTGATTTGGTATGTACAAGTACAATATTACATGTTAGGCTTTTCCCTAAAATTCAACCCGCGCCTCGCTATATCCCGAAAATTCAGATATCATGCTCCCAAAACTGGCACCTTCACAACCCGCGACTTGCTATCCCGAAATTACAACGCGCGTGAAAACTCCCTCCAGCTGCCAAATCCCGACACGCAAAATCCCCCTTCTAAACCTGAGCCGAAAGGGCCGCTAGTTCAAATCGGTCGGGGTACTTTTGTAACACACCCTACGTTTTGGACGAGCACGTTCCTAAGTCATGGTTCCCCCCTCCCATCGCCTCCTTTTCGCCATTCGAAATCCCAGGTCGCCATAACCTCTCCGCTCCAGCCGCGAAACCCCACCCTCCTCCGTCCGCCACCTCACCGCTGCCCAGCTGGAGCCTCTTCCCCGATGACGTCGCCCACCGCAACAGCTCGACGTCCCTCATCCACCTCCCCGGATGAGGATCCGTTGTACATCTCGTCATCCCGCCGGTTCAGCCGCCCCGTCCTCCACCTCCAAGGAGCTGCTCCGACGATCGCCTCGTCTATCGCGGTTGCTCCATCCCCACAACGCCACCTTAACCTGCTCCACCGGAACCGCGACATCCTCACCGACTCGTCGGACAAAGCCGAGGCCTACTCGGCACCACCAAAGAGGTTGTACACTCATTGCATCGCACCTTCTCCTTAACTCGACCTCCCGGCGCCGACCATGCTCCATCCCGCACACCTATAGAGCGGCTACCTCAAAGCCGGCGCCGCGGGCGACATCTCCATGGAGGCTCTCCCCCAGTGCGAGGCCCCTTCGGCGGCGGCGTCCATCCCAGCCGGATCTGCTGCTGCTGCTCTGGATCTCGCTCGCTCGCTCACGCTGCTGCTTCTGCTCCAGCTCTCGCTCGTTCGTGCTACTGTTGCTGCTCCGGCTCTCGCTCGTGTTGCTGCTGCTGCTCTCCCTCTCGTGATGCTGCTCTGCTCCGATTTAGCTACAGTCCAGTCGACTAAATCAAATTTTGGGTCAGTCAATTTTTAGGGGGTGGGGGGGGGGGCTCGCCGGAGTTAAGGAAGAACCACCCATAGTGGGGAGGGGGACTCGCCGGAGAGGTACCCCACTATCTATCTTAGGGTTCATGGTGCGGGCGGTGGTCACCGGCGGTGGGGGCACAGTGGTGGGGCGGTGGCGTGGGGATCTCCGGTGAAAAAGCTTGGCGCGGTGGGGGTGGGGCTAGAGGGCTGGCTGGGGCGGCGGCGGACCGGAAGTGGGGAGTTGTTTCAGGGAAGCGAGGCGGTGGCGGACCGGCGGTGGGGAGTTGTTTCGGGCCGGCGAGGCGGCGCGGGGGCCGTCGGTTCGGCCGGTGGTGGCTGGCGGCTCAGGGGGGTGCAGGTTGAAGATTAATTGCAGGCCCTCCCTAAACTACATGTGAAGTGCCTCTCTACTACCATTGCGTAACATTCAGATTGCACAGTAAATTTCAGTTTCGACAGTTAAGTTCAGAGTCAACAGTTTTTACCTCATCTGTTGTAGTTAGGTGGTTTTTGGTGATGTAAATTTTACATCTATCACTTTTTGGTAATGTATTTTACATCATCTATTTGATATGTTATTAGAATCCCACTTGATATTAAGGATGTCTCTCTTGCGCTGCTTCAGCCTTGACGTCTTACGGCTCACCCAAGCTGCTCCAACGATGGAATGATCCATCACAACAGAGCAGTGCCCTGGACGCCGTCTACAGATTCCTTAGATCTTTCTCTTCATCTGACAGCCACCTCTACCTCAACTTCTTCAGCGACCAACCCAATGATGCTGAGGTAGACACGGCTACGTCAAAGAGGTTGTACACTTGTCGAATCACTTACTACTCTACATTCATGTCGATTCATTAGGACTATTTTGGTTCAACGAAAAAACATAGCAATAGGAAATTTTCCTATGGCACTCTACAATTCAATTATTCATGCATTTTGTTGAAAGGAATGGAGAAAAACATCCACTTGGACCTACTTTTCAAAATCCTATGCATGAAAACAAGACCAAGTGCATTAGTGGTAGAATAACATTCTAACTGTACACGGTTTCACATGGTTTCACTTTATTTTAGCCATGTTTCTTTGCATTCCTCTGCTCCTCCAATTCCTGTGAACCAAACACCCAAGTTGACCGAAATACTGTGTTGACAAATGCTCTATTTGCCATGTGCATTCCTAACCTATTCCGGTGTTTTTCCTCCTACCCTGCGTTTTTAGAATCATGCAAGCCAAATTAGCCGTTATAGAATTACTTCAGTTACAGGTAGGTGTCGAAGAAAACTTTGTGTGGTTTGTCCTGCTCCTGCCATGACGTCGTCCACCTCATCTGCGCTGCTCCATCGACAGAAGAATCCACCAAACCAGACATCACGACTCCTGACCGTCTTTCGCCGCCTCAGATCTCCTTCCCTACCGCCGGCACCCACCGCAACGGCATCATCATCATCTATTTAGCAGATGAACCTGAGGAGTACACGGGTCCACAACAGAGGTCACGCTCTTTTGTTTCTGCTTATGTTATGCATTGCTTAATATTACCTGCTACATTATTGTCATGTTCACCTCTTAGACTCCAAGTCAGGTCCAAATTGATGTTCAAACTTGAGTTCTAAATTAGTTGTGGGGCACATATCGAGGCAGCAATGAATAGTATCTCTGTCTAATATCTTGTTCACCTAGGGTATGCATATGTTGTTCATCTTGGGTGGGAAACAAATAGTAAAGCAATCATCATCTGTTTTTTCCCTTAAATTAAAGCAATCATCAGCCTGCTATCATCATTTTTGGATCCATCCACTGGTTGTTACCATTACTCTAGATTTTTGCATGCTCTCCTTACATAATATCACTATATTTTTTTGTATGCATGTCAGATATTGTACACAGTCATGCTGAACACGTAGAGAAAAAGAGAAGAGTTTTGCGCGACAATACAATGTCATGCAGACATCACTCCATGGTGGGTCCAATGGCAAACCCTCCCCTCCCCCCTCTCCAGATTGTTATCCAGAGGAAGATATATTTTCTGAGGCGCATTCAGACGCAGCAAACCACCCCTATTTACCCCCAAGGTGTTTTCTCTAACATGGCATGATGATGTTAGTCATATCACACATATGTTGCCTTCCAGTGCCTACTTTCAACATCATATATGTCATCTGCTTAGTTTAGACATGTTCTGTAATGCCACATGTTTACTTTCAATATCATATATGGGAATTATGCAGTCTCATGTCTTTTAGCCAGCCATAATATATGTGAAATGTGCAATGCCATCCTGTTTAACCAGGCATCATATGTTTGAATGATATCTTGCCCATCCTTTTCTTCATTACATTTCCATTTGTCGACAATGTTTGTACATTAAACTACTCTTCCTATGAATCAGCCATTTGAGTGGGTGATGGAAAAATCTGGAGTGAAAACAAGGCCTTTAGAGCAGACAGTGCTACCTGTCAAAGCAGATCTCTTACTGGGTCCCGATAGCTCCTCAGAGATGGATTCAGACACAGATGACCAGTCCTATTCCCCCACCGAGGTGTATGCTCTAACTTGCCACGGTTATACTGCTCATGTCATGCATATGGTGTCTTGCATTGCATAGTTTAGACATCATATACACAATATTCAACACCATGTTCTTAGTTCAGACATCATATATGTGAATGCCCTCTGCCTAGCATATAAATCACATATGTGAATTAAATCATGCGATCATGATTACTTAGATAACATGTATGTGAATTATGTCATGTGATCATGTTTAGTTAGTCATCATATCTTTGAATTATGTTATGCTATGCTATCCAGTTTAGATAGACATCATATATGTGAAATTATGTCATGCTATCCATTTTAGTTAAACAATATACATGTCAACTATTTCATGCCCTCTTTTTTCCACACTATCTATTGCATCTGTCTCTCATACAATGTGTGTACATTCAATTATGTTTCATGTTTATCAGCCATTTGAATTGGAGCGGGTAATGGCAGTATCTAGCGGAGTAAAACACGGTCTTCAAATAAAACAGTGCTACCTCTTGGTGGAGATAGCACCCCGGTTGTACATGCACGAGAACCAGCCCTACCACACATAACCCAGACTCTCGCAAATTTTACCCCTACTGTGATGGACAGAGAACCAGCTTCGCCCAATCTAGCCCCAACCCGAGCAGATAGTAACCCAGTTCTTGTTGACACAAACACCATCTCCACCACAGAGCTCCCAAACAAGAGCAGTTAGTAAGGCAGCTCCAGTGCCCAAAGCGCCAGTACTACCACGGTGAACACCAACTCCACCAGTTAGTACACCTATTACTGTGGAGGAAGCACAACCAGCCATTCATAGTTTAGCATCTATCGCATTTGATGTTGTTAAATCCTATGTGCGTATCTTCCCATCATGGAAATTGTTGGGGATATGACTATTGGATATGACCCGCCCAGGAGGGGCCGGGTTATCCCGATGACGGTTCATAAACCAAGCCCGTGAATATGTTGAAGATGGCGGTTCATGGTAGGCTTGTTAAAAGGCCCAAAGCCCAAAGGCGGCTTAAGGCCCGTGAGTATAAACCGCCATGTATATGTGATTGTATTGTAAGGCATGTAAGATAAGTTACGGAGCCGGACACGTTTGTATGAGTCGGCCGGGACTCTGTAAGCAGCGGGGTGTCAACCCATGTATATAAGGGGACGACCTGGCAGCGGCTTAGGGCAAGAAACAACAGATCGAGAGCCAGGCTAAGCGTATTCGCTCCCTAGTAATTGAAACCCTAGCAATACCACCTCAAACTGTATTAGGCTTTTACCTTCATCGCAAGCGGCCGAACCAGTATAAACTCCTCACGTCCTTTGTCCCGTTTAACCCCTTTATGCTAACTTTGTCGCAATGGCTCCACAACTATGTCCATCCACTAGGACATCTGCCGTGACAATTCCACGACAGTTGGCACCCACCGTGGGGCCTGTGCACGGTGGTTTTGAATTCTTGAAGGGCAACTTTGAAGGGATCAAGGGATATGCTGTGGGCGGATGACCAAGAGTCGTCCCAGCAAGCTCTACATCGACGATGCGGGCTGGGGCCCCGAGGCCGGCTCAATTGAGTACGGGTACCGGGTCCCCTTCAGCGGAATCCACGTCTTCATCAGCAAGATCAGCGAACCGGGCCCTGAGCCGGACATCTGCACCGACATCATCGAGACGGCTCAGCGTGCATGACCCGCCCGGATTCAACTCGCCATGAAGCATGCCTTTGTTGGATTTATCCAAGCGGCCGAATTGGAAGGCTTTGTGTCTGGCGGTGAGACGGCCATCTACTCTGACGGTAAATCATCCACGGGCGAGACTAACTCAATGTATCAACTACAAGACAGATGACTTGGGGGCTGTTCCGATGGTGACAGTATTCCGGACCCCCATGAGCCGCCAAACAGGGTAGCAATTTTCATGGCTGGCACCCAGCCGGTTCTCGGTTCGACAGCTGCCGCGGCTATGACTTCTAGCGCAGCAGCGGTAACAATAGCAGGTGCTGGCGAATCAGCACGCCCGCCGGCTCAAGTTTTAACAGATCTGTTGGAGACTCCCGCGACTCTGATGGAGGTGGAGGTAACCCAGAACAACCAGGAACAACATAAGGTGGATGTGGCTAAGCTGCGTGATGAGATAGCGCACGCCAAGGTAGAGCTGGTAGCGTAAAACGCTAGGATGACCACAGAGCGGGCCGTTTTAAACGCCCAAGCACAGCGGATTCAAGCGGATTCATATCGGCTCATGTTGAATCAAAACGCTTCAAACGAAGTCTTGAGGAGAAAACACCAGAGTCGTCTGCCCTTTGTTTATGAGTCGAGGAACCTCTTTAACACACCTGGAGCAGGGGCTAGTAACTCGCTGGTGATTAACCAGATGGCTGAAGCGCCAGGGGGTGGAGCGCCGGGTCATCCGCGCGTGATAGGCCCTCTGCATATGAATAACACCCCACCTCAGCATGTGGAAACACCGCCGGGTCATTATTCCAACCCTTTAGACAATATGATTGCTGCAGCTACGTGATTGGCGGCTCTGCCAGTCGAGGGTGAGACTCCGATGGCGGTTGAAACCCGAAGGGCCAGGGAACTTCTTCAAACAACGCTGGTACAACAGCAGGCTTATTCTTATAGTCGTGATCGGATTCATTCGACCCTTCGTCCAAGCCAGAGCAACAACAAGCACCTTGACTCGCCCGCGGGTTCAAGTACTGAGCAGCTTCATAACCAACCTCGTGGGCATGACCCAGCGTGCAATGGTACCAATGCCTAGAATTTGGTGGACCAGGGCACAGCGCGTCGGGAGGCCGAGCTGGCGGCTCATCAGCATGCACCGGTTTACACGACGACTTCGGTAGAGGTAGGTGTGACCTCTAGAGCTTGGGGAGTGCGGTGTTTAACGATGGCTCTGCGTAACGAGCGTTTGCACAAGGACTTTAAGGGCCCTCGTAAGGTGCCTAATTACACAACAGGTCAGCCCCCGGAGGCCTGGGTGGAGAGTTATGAGATGGCTATGGAGATGCTGGATGTTAGTGAGGCTGCATATGCTAAGTATTTTACCATGATGCTGGAAGGGACGGCTCGCACCTGGTTGAAAGGGCTGCCTGCCAACTCCACTGGGTCGTAGGCAGAGATGAAAGCCTATGTCGATCGTGGATTTGGTTTCTTGTGTTCAAGCTGAGGGCGAGTCGACGACCAGCTGGGTGCGCCGGGTCTCGACTATCATACATTCTTCAGACAATATCAACGTTGGCTCAGCGGTTTTAATGTTGCAGAAAAATTGCCGTTTCCTTTCACTCAAGCAGAAGCTTGGGCGGCTTAAACGTCATTGTAGTGACATGGGGGAGCTCATGGAGGCTCTTGTCAAGTATGCCGACTCTGATAGTACCAAGGACCCCGACTCTAAGGATGAATGATCGAGAAAGGGAAAGAAGATTAGCGGTATGAGGGGGCAACAACACAACCCTGCCAATCAGGGTGGTAACAGTAAGCGCAAAGCTGATGATTTTGTGGCTAACACCGGTGCATGGAATTATAACCAGTGTCGTAAAGGGAGGCTGGCTCAAGGGACAAAATTTGACCTTGACGCGATAATGAATCAGCCATGTCCGAAGCACGGAACATAGGAGAAGCCGTCTACCCATCTGTGGAAGGATTGTAGCATTATGAGACAATTCAGAAAGTCTTTCCAACACAACCATGGTCCGAATGGTAGTTCAGGGTCCAGCCCTCATGGTCTAGGTCATGGAGGTGGTGTTTTAAATTCTAGTTTTCACGGCCAAGGCAATCAAGGTGGTTACAACCAGCATAATAATCAGGGGAATCAGCAGCAACAACAGTTTGGTTATTAGAGCAACCCGAAGCAATTGAATAGTGGGCAGTACCATGTCTTCACTACTATCTTGTGTAAGCGGGATCAGAAGCTTCATAAGAGGGCAGTAAATGCTATTGAGCCGGCAATGTCGGTTACTTGCGGTGGTCGAAGCAACCTATTGTATGGAGTCGTGAGGATCACCCGCCCTGGGTTGACAATCCAGGTCACCTGGCTCTAGTGGTGGTGCCTCAGGTTGGGGGCTATAAATTTACTAAGGTGCTCATGGATGGAGGCAGCAGCATTAATATACTTTACTATGAAACCTTCCGTCGCATGGGACTGACCGACAAAAGTCTTAAGCCGTCAAACACCATTTTTCATGGTGTGGTGTCGGGTAAGTCGGCATATCCAGTGGGTAAGCTATCTTTGAAGGTTACTTTTGGAGATGAGTATGATTCCAGATTTGAGACCCTAACCTTCGAAGTGGTTAAAATCAAGAGCCCTTATCATGCTCTATTTGGGTGGCCGGCTTATGCTAAATTTATGGCGAGGCCTTGTTATGTTTACTTGCAGCTTAAGATGCCAGGTTACAATGGCACCATCACAGTGCATGGGAGTTGCAAGGTGGCCTTGGAGTGTGAAGAAGGCGATGCTGCTTATGCTGAGTCTGTTTGTGCAACGGAGGAGCTGAAATTTTAGAAGGATAATGTTGACCCGGCAGACATGACGTCCTTGAAAAAGCCAACCATAGAGCATGATCCTTTAGTAAATTTTAAGTCGGCAGATGACACTAAAATGGTTGATTTTGTTCCTGGCAACTCATCTAAGCAGTTCAGCATCAGTGCTAATCTGGATCAGAAATAGGAAAGCGCGCTCATCGAGTTCATCCGTGAGAACTGGGACATCTTTGCATGGAAGCCTTTAGACATGCCGGGTGTACCGAGGGAACTCGTTGGGCACACTCTTAATATTGATCCAAAATTTAAGCCGGTCAAGCAATTTCTTCGTCGTTTTAACGAGGAGAGGCAGAAGGCCATTGGTGAAGAAGTGGCCCGGCTCTTAGCGGTCGGTTTTATCGTTGAAGTTTTTCATCCTGAGTGGTTGGCTAACCCGATGTTGGTGCTTAAGAAGAACGACACTTGGTGAATGTGTGTGGACCACACAGAATTAAACAAGGCTTGTCCGGCTGATCCATTTGCTCTCCCTCGTATTGATCAAATCATAGATGCTACGGCGGGTTGTGAGCATTTGAGATTTTTGGATGCTTATTCTGGTTATCATCATATCAAGATGGCAGTTAAGGACCAGGAGAAGACAGCTTTCATTACTCCGTTTGGAGCCTTCTGCTATGTGTCTATGCCTTTCGGGCTCAAGAGTGCCCAGGTGACTTACCAGCGGTGTGTGCAGAATTGCCTTCACAATCAAATCGGGCGTAATGTTCATGCTTTAGTAGATGACATTGTGGTGAAATCCTGGAAGAAGGAGACCCTGATTGATGATTTGAAGGAGATGTTTGACAATCTCCGGGTTTATAAAATGATGCTTAACCCAGCCAAGTGTGTTTTTGGTGTACCGGTGGGTAAGCTTCTGGGTTTTCTGGTTTCTAACAGAGGCATTGAAGCTAACCCGGAGAAGATCAAGGCTATTATTTCCTTGGCTATGCCGGCATGCGTCAATGATGTTCAGCATTTGGCGGGTCGTATTGCGGCCTTAAGCCGGTTCATTAGCCGGTTAGGTGAGAAGGCTATCCCTCTTTACCAGATGATGAAGAAGACATATCATTTTCTTTGGAGTGATGCTGCTAATCAACCGTTTGAGGATCTGAAGAGATAGTTAGCTGAGCCGCCCGTTCTTGCTACTCCCATTGATAAAGAGCATTTGCTGTTATATGTGGCTGCCAATAGCCGAGCTGTTAGTGTTGCTATTGTGGTGGAGAGGAAGGAAACATGCAAGGAATATCTGGTTCAACGGCCGGTTTACTACATCAGCGAGGTAGGTATCCGCACTGGCAGAAGCTTGTGTATGGGGTTTTCATGGCAAGTCGAAAACTCAAGCAGTATTTTCTGGGTCATCCCATTACTGTGGTTAGTTCTGCTCCTTTGGGGGATATCATCCAGAATAGAGAAGCCACAGGTCGGGTAGCCAAGTGGGCCATTGAGCTTGGACCTCATGGTTTAAAGTATGTGCCTCGTATGGCCATCAAGTCGCAAGCACCCGTGGATGTCATCAATGATTGGACAGAGTTGCAGACGCCTAAGGAAAGGCCGGATAACACATATTAGACTATTCACTTTGATGGATCCAGACAGTTGGAAGGCTCGGGTGCTGGAGTTGTCTTAACTTCCCCATGAGGTGATAAATTTTCTTATGTTCTCCGGTTAATGTTCCCTTGTACTAACAATGCAACTGAGTATGAGGCCTTGATCCACGGTCTTCGGATGGCTAAGGAGATGAACTTAAGCCGGGTGAGGTGCTTCGGTGACTCAGATCTGGTAGCTCAGCAGGTTTCTGGCGCTTGGGATTCCAAGGATCCACTCATGGCGGCTTATTGTCGAGAGGTTGATGCTGTTGCAGGTCATTTCAAGGGTTACCAAGTTGAGCATATTGATCGCAGGAAGAATGAGTCGGCTGACACTTTAAGTCGATTAGGGTCTCAGCGTAAGACGGTGCCACCTAACACGTTCCTGGATATTCTGCTTAATCCTTCTGTCAAATTACCTATAGAGGAGAATCTTGCTATTCTACTTAACCCTTCTGACCCAGAAGTACAATTGGTGGCGGCTCTTCATGACATTCCTGATCGGACAGTTCCGTATCTGGCTTACATGACTCGGGGCGAGTTGCCTGAGGATGAGATCTTGGCTAGGCAAATAACCCGGCAGTCTAAGTCAATGACGATTGTCAATGGGGAGTTGCACCATCGCAGTGTCACAGGGGCGTTTCAGCGTTGCGTCTCTCCTGGAGAAGGTTGTGAGATTCTGCGAGAGATTCACGAAGGAGATTGTGGTCATCATGCCGGCTCTAAATCTCTCATAGCCAAGGATTTTCGTGATGGGTTTTATTGGTTGACAGCTCATGCGGATGCTGAGGATTTGGTCAGCAAATGTGACGGTTGTCAGAAGTTTCCACGACGAGCTCATGTGCCAGCTCAAGAGTTGAGGATGATTCCAATTACTTGGCCGTTTTGCGACCTGGGGGCTTGATATGATTGGGCCTTTCAAGAGGTCTAAGGATAAGAAGACCCACATTTTGGTGGCAGTTGACAATTTTACTAAGTGGGTTGAAGCAGAGCCGGTTAGCAAGTATGATGCAACAATGGCGTTTCAATTCATCAAGAAGGTGATTTTCCGTTTTGGCTTTCCCCACAGCATTATAACGGATAATGGCACTAATCTGTCTAAGGGTGCTATGAAAGAATTTTGTCAACGAGAGCATATTCGACTTGATGTCTCCTCTGTGGCTCACCCCCAGTCCAATGGTCAAGCGGAATGAGCTAATCAACAGATTATGCGAGGCATCAAGCCCCGGCTTATGGTTCCTTTGCAAAGAATGTCGGGTTGTTGGGTGGAGGAGTTACGCTTAGTGTTATGGAGTATCAATATAACCCCTAACAGATCCACGGGTTACACACCTTTCTTCATGGTTTATGGAGCAGAGGCGGTTCTCCCTAGTGACATCCGTCACGATTCGCCCCGTGTGGCGGCTTGTGTTGAAGTTGATAATGAAAGGGCACGTCAGGATGCACTTGACCTATTGGATGAGGAGCGTGACCTCGCGGCGGCTCGTTCAGTGATTTATCAGCAAGACCTACGTCGTTATCACAGCCGCCGGGTCAAAACCAGAACCTTTCAAGAAGGCGACTTGGTGCTCCGGCTATCCAAGATCAAACTGATATGCATAAACTGTCACCGCCTTGGGAAGGACCTTTTTTGGTCAGCAAGAATCTACATAATGGGTCATACTATCTTATCGACGTTCGAGACCACAAGGACTCACGCACATCGGAGGAGGAGACCCGTCGGCCATGGAATATTGCTCGTCTTCGGCCCTACTATAGTTGAGCCACTGGCTCTCATGATGTACATAAATTGATGATGTATATATTATAAACAGTATAATAAAGCCGGCATCCCTGATAATTCAGGGCCTCTGTCATTTCACTTCTTCGAAGCTGAGTCTTTATTATCGTCTTACATGTTCACTTAAGAGGCTTGACGCCCAAATTACAGGGACGATAGAGAGTTGGATGCACAGCGCAACTCAAACATTGGTACCCGACAAGCACAACTCATAAATATGTCACTTGGGGGCTTCCTATTCAAACATAGCTGTATTCACCAAAGAGAACATAGCATTACTACCCTCTTGACCAGGTTATCTTGTTCAAACATAGGTGTATTCACCAAATAGGACATAACATTTCCGGGTCATCCTACCTGTATACCAGCTGCTTCTTCATCAGGTAATCCTGATTCACCCACCGAACTCTTAACAATCAATCTTTTATGGTGTATTCACCAAAGATCCTGAGCTTGTTAAGGTTAAAACGCCGGTTTGTCATGTGAGAGAACGGCTTACAGATAGTCGGGATAGATCTAGGCTCATAAGCCGCCTTCCTTGAAACTTGGATAAATCGGCCTATAATGCACGATGCTACTCTGACCCCACGTACTCCTGATAAGTCTATCTTTAAATAAGACCTGAGCTTATCTGGGTTCACATGTCGATTGGGTCATGTGAGATCCGGCTCATGGAAAGCGCGTACCTTTCAGAGGCCATCAGGCTAGTTTCACTGAAGAAGAAACTTTGGCTTGGCGGCCTGCAAAAGCCTTGATTTTTTTTCAATTTATTATTTTTTCTTCTTCATATAATCTCATTTTTTCTTGCCATATTGTTTTTACAAATCGGGCCAAGCTGCCCTATTTATGTCTCATATTTGAAGCATCTTTGGGTCTTTGCAACCTGCTAGGATGGCAGACTCTACGTCACCAGAGGATAAAATTATTATGTTTCGAGTTATAGCTCTAAACACACTAACTGCATGGAGCTGATAAGCCGACAGTCTAAGCAAAGCACACACCATAGGTATGATTCTTTATTTAACAATTGTGTCAACATTGTGAATAGACCGGCCTTGGTTATGGACTATCCGTCCCCAATGGTTTCAATTGGGTATCATGGACCGCCTGGCGGTAAACCGCCAGGGCACTTGTGATCTGTTTGTGTGCAGGTTACTTATCAATCTGATCTGCATAAATCAATGCTATCATAAGCATAAAATGATATTTTTTTAAACTGGTGGATCAGCAGTATTGTGCAAAACAGAAACACGCACGATGGCACGACAGATTAAAGTTTCACTACCCTATTACATGACTCCGTGAGCCAAACAACATCAAGTGTTTTCAAAGGATAAAATATCTAAACCGCCTGGCGGTTCACTCTTCTTGGCCTTGCTGACTTGAGGCCTCTGGATCATCCTTTTCCGGTTCTTCGTCCTCCTCCACCGTCTGAAAGTTTGGTGATGACCAATCGATGCCACATAAAGCTTGAAATTCAGCTTCGTCATCTATAAGTTCAGACGACTCAACTTCAGGGGCAAAAGTATGCCTATGGATTGGGGGGATTAGATCCATCACTTTATAATCCGGTGTGGGCATCTTCTGATTCTCCCTGTTATAAGCCGGATGGTATTTTGAAAGGTCCGTGTCATTTGCAATCAGAGTTGCCATCGGACGTATTTCTTTTACGCAAGCAGCGAAGTCCTTTTGATCAAATGGAGTGCCATCTTCTTTCAAGCTTGGGTATCTAGTAGCTGCATCAACTGGGTCTAGTTCTGGTACCCATGCTTTGGCCCGGCTCAAAGCTGTCATGGCACCAGCTCTTGCAGATGATCGTTTCATCTCATCAATCCTAGCAGGCAGCACAGAAAGTTTTTTCAAGATATCTATCAAGAGAGTAGGTGCTTTATTAGTTGGAGAAATTGTGGCTAGTGCACGCTGAGCTCGAGTGTATAGTTCTTCAACAAGTGTGTAAACAGCTTTGAGCTTCACAAGAATATCTTGGTTAAGATTGCTGCTCCTGGGACCTGAGTAAGTCATAGATTGGTTAGAGACGGTTTATACTATCAAGGAAAAGATTCACTTTTGATGCTTAAGAAGGCGACTCACCAAAGATAGCAAAAACCATCTGGGATACACGGTGTTTTAAACTGGTGAGCTTAGTGCTCACCTCTTGAAGAGCCGCCTCCGCTTTTTCAGCTCACTGCGTCAAAGCAGTCTTTTCTTCAGCCCAAGTGTTTCTCTCTGCCTCGAAACTGCTCTTCAGTTTTTTCGTTTCAGCCACGCTAAAATGGAATTTTGACTCAGCTTTCCGGGTCTCAGATTCTTGATTCTCCAGCCGGGTCTTTGCATTGGCCAATTGTGATTGAAGTTCAGCAGTGGCATCCTGTACAAGCACAGAGTTGCAAATACATTATTATCCGCGTTACAGGAGTATTAGTCCCAAGCCTTTTGCAAGCAACAACACTTGGCACTTGGGGGCTAATGCCTGCCGAAATATTCTTCATATATCGGCTCATGACAGTAAGTCCCAAGCATTTTGCAAGCAAGAGTACTTGGCACTTGGGGGCTAATGCATATCGCTTGAGTCTTCTTACTGCTTTATGATGACCTGGTTGTGCCTTAAACTATCACAACCAATTCATGGGGGCTATGCAGGTAAGCTCTCTTTTATAAATAATGGTAAACAGGACCGACTCATTCATGTTGATTAAACCGGTCCTTGGGGACTATGGATGCAATGTTCATTGTTTAAAATCTGGTTTAAACTTCAATAGTGCAAGACGGCCTTGGAAGGGTTCTACTAAAGATGCTCATGGTTATTTTAAGTCTACAGCTTATTCAATTTTATCATACCCAGTAGACTTGGGGGCTGGCAGGATGTGCATAACTTATTTAAGTAGGAATTCATACCTCATATTTTTGATGTATCTGCTTCACCATATCAATTTCAAGATCGCGGATGGAGTGTACTTGGTTGAGGTAGCCAGAGAGTACTTCACTACAGCTCAACTGAGAATAGTGGGCGACGTCAAATCTCACTTTACGCTTTTCAATGAACTCTTGTTTAGCGGAATGTCTGGCCAAGACGGTTGGATTTCCCGGTTCTCTAAAGCTGGTGCCAGTAATCATAACGTCATCGGTATGAGTCTCCGAAGGCTTAAGAAGGTTTGTTGATTCAGTACTCAAAGGATTGAGTACTGTTTGTTCACCGGAGAGGTCAAGAATTTTTGGTGGGACATCATGAACAGGATCTTCTGGTTGATTTTCAGAAACGTCTGGCGCTGGAACTTGCAGCTCTGGTTCAATGACTTTAGGATCTTCAGCCGCCTTGGTCACCTTTGACTTCTTACTAGGCTTTGCTTGGCCACTGCACGGGTTATGACAAGTCAGTACAATTATAAAAGAATGTCGCGACCAGACCCGAATGGATCTAACACTCTGTGCTCAGTGTCATCCCTGGATCAGTAATGCTGACACCACACAGTACTTCGAAGGATTTATAGCAGAGTAGCAATCACACACTTATTACATCGTTGTCCACAAGGGAACTTAATACAATAATATGGCTTAAGGCCATCTAATAATAACAATGGAAGGCTTGGAAAAGCGAGTGAGTCCATCAACTCCAACGGCATCACCGAGTATAGAACCACGACCTAACACCTTACTCGTCGTCTGAAAAGTCTGCAACATGAAAAGTTGCAGCCCGAAAACGGGTCAACACATGGAATATGCTGGCAATGTAACACATAGAGAACAATGAAGCAACAAGCCTATACTACATGCATATTTGGCTGGTGGTAAGGCTCTACGGTTACATTTTTGCATAAAGCTGATTTTTCCCTACATCAAAGGAATAATTTTATTTAACTATCATGGTGGTTGTTAAACATTGAGAATGGTTGATGACATCCTCAATCCCAATTAAAAATACTCGTTAAAACCCAATAACTTTATTATTAGAAGTAACATGTTGAGATTCACATGATATTCAAGTACTAGATACTCAAAACGTCCATAACCGGGGACACGGCTAATCATGATTAGTTTATACACTCTGCAGAGGTTTGCGCACTTTTCCCCACAAGACTTCGATCGCCTCCGCTTGGTTCTCGCACTACATGGTGTTTGAGAAAGCGGATGACCGAGACATAGTCTTTCGTAAGCGCTTAGCACCTTACATGTGGGTAGACCGTACCAACCTACATCCCCTACATCAGCTAGCCTACCCGTAAGAGTTCGCACAACTTAGTCAACTACGCCAGAGCCCATAATTGGCTTGTGGCTGCACACGGAAGTTTCCAGTTTGAATAATCTTATGATCCCTTAGAGCACAGGTGGCGGTCCGAAGAAATACAGGCAAGTCCTGATAGAAACCAGGTGCCTCAATCCACCCAGATGTGTGTTTAGGTTGCCACCTTAGATAAACCATTAATTAACAATCTCACATCTGTCATGGATATTCACTCACCCAATCCACGTCTACTAGCATAGCATGGCGCAATAAGCAAACGTAGAAGTAACTCCCAAGGTTTCATAAGTAAAACAGGTAATAGGTACTACCTCAATCTACTTCCCAAACCCACAATTTAATTAGATCCTAAACATGCAAGTGTTTGAGGGCTTGATCTAATGCAATAAAACTGGGTAGTAGAAAAGGTATGATCAAAGTGTTACTTGCCTTTAGCGATGATCCATGAGTCCTAGAGATTCAAGTAACAAGCGGCGCACTCACGGGTGATCTAACGCAGACATACAACAAGCATACAATAAGTACTCATCTAATGCACAGGGAAATCTCGAATAAAAGATCTAACCAGATAGTTCAACTTAAGAACCCTGGTTGCAAAAGAATCGAATCGAATAAAGCATCAAAAGTCGGAACTCGAGAGAGAACGACTCGGTTTAGCAATCTGAAATTAGGTCAAAATTTTATAGTAGCAAAACTCTGTGTAAGTAGGGTAGTCGAACGGCGGTTTCGTCCACGAAACTCCAGCGCTTGAATCACCTGATTAGATAAACGAGCAAGAAATAAAACAAATTTGAAAATCGGATCAGAAATCGAATCTGAAAAATAACGGATTAAATCCGATTTAAAAGAAAACGACGAACGGATTAAATAACGGACTTTCGTTAACAGAACTAATCCAACGAACGCGTTCATTGAAACGAACGGGTCGGTGAACGTTCATTAAATAAGAAAACCGAAAAGAAAAAAACCAATCTAGGTTTTTTGAAAAAAAACCGAACATCTTTTTTTTTAAATAAAAACCGGGTCGGTTTATTAGGGAAAAACCGGATCGGGCGGCGCGGGGCGGCTACCTCCGGTGGCTCTCCTGCTGAGGCTCGCGGGTCGGGAGGGGCGGCGGGTCGGCGGTTGGCGGTGGTGCTCCGCGACGAGGGGCGGCGACGGCGGGATCGGCGGCGTCCTCGGCGCCAAGGCTCCGGCTGGGCGGCGCGGTGAGGGCGGGCGGCGGTGAGAGAGAGGGGGGGCCGGGTATTTAAGGAGGGGGGCGAGTCGGCTTGGGGAGGGGCAAGGCGCCGGGTCGGGGCGGACTCAGGCGTCTTGGCGGCGGGATTCCGCCGGGCGGCCGAGCGAGGGAGGAGAGGGAGGTGGGCCGGGGGCGCTGGTCAGCCTGGCTGGTGGGCCGGCCGGGCCTTGGCCTGTGGGGCGTTTTTTTAAATAAAACCAAACGAATTAAAAAATATCAAACGAACTCCGATTTAAATAAAACAAATTTTCCCGACTCCTAAAAATGAGTCGAACAAAATGAACTTTAAAAACAGCAAACAAGCATAATATTTTTAAAATGCTCATTTTTGCCTAATCAAAATAAATCTTTCAAAAAACAAATTTGATTTATTTATAATATCTTCATTTTTCCTAAATGTTGGGAAAGTCATATTATTCCCTCTCTTGAGATTGTTATAGGAAAACTTTATGAAGATAATTAAATAAATCCAATGATCCTATTTTCAAAATTTGAGAAATCCCAAATATGAAAATAATGAAACTTCCAACTCTCCGAGGGTCCTTGAGTTGCATGAAATTTTCTAGGATCGGAAAATGCGAGAAAAATATGATATGCATGATGACCTAATGTATAACATTCCAAATTGAAAATTTGGGATGTTACAAACCTACCCTTAAGATGAATCTAGCCCTCGAGATTCGGGTTGGCTAGAAAATAGGTGAGGGTGGTCCTTGAGCAAAACTTCCTCTCTTTCCCTGTGTGGCTTCATCCTCAGTGTGGTGGCTCCACTGAACTTTGCAAAACTTGATAACCTTGCTGCGGGTAACTCTGCTGGCATAATCGAGAATCTTAACCGGTTTTTCCTCATATGTCAAGTCATCCTTCAACTGAATTGCTTCCAATGGTACAGTATCTCTTAACGGTACCTCTACTATCTCGGGGTGACATTTCTTCAACTGAGAAACATGGAATACATCATGAACTCCTGAAAACTTGCCTCGCAATCCTCAGTCCATATGAATTTGTTTCCCTTCTTCAACAATTCTGTCATAGGCTTGGCAATCCTTGAGAAATTCTCAATGAACCTTCGGTAGTATCCTGCGAGTCCAAGGAAACTCCGAATCTCTCCAACTGTCGTTGGTGCTTCCCATTTGGTTCTGGTCTCAACTTTTGTGGGGTCAATCGCTATCCCTTCTCCGGATATAACATGTCCGAGAAATCCAACTTCCTTTAGCCAAAACTCACATTTGCTGAACTTGGCATACAACTGGTGTTCCTCGGTTTCTCCAAAACCAATCGCAAATGTTCCTTGTGTTCCTCTTCATTCTTCGAGAAAATCAAAATGTCATCAATGAACACCATGACGAACTTATCCAAAAACTCCATAAACACTTTGTTCATCGGGTTCATGAAATAGGTCGGTGCGTTAGTCAGTCCAAATGACATAACGGTATACTCGTACAATCCATATCTCGTGGTAAACGCTGTCTTGGGTATGTCCTGCTCCCGAATCTTCAACTGATGGTACCTTGATCGCAAGTCGATCTTGGAAAACACCTTGGCTCCTTGCAAGCGATCAAACAGATCATTTATCATAGGTAGTGGGTACTTGTTCTTGATTGTTACTTCATTCAATCCACGATAATCAACAACCATTCTTAATGATCCATCCTTCTTCTCCACTAGCAAAAGCGGGTGATCCCCAAGGTGAAGAACTTGGGCGTATAAAACCTTTATCCAAAAGCTCCTTAATCTGCTTCTTGATTTCCGCCAAACTCTGTCTTTGGCATCCTATATGGTCGCTTCGATATCGGGCCTGTTCACGGCAACAGCTCGATCAAAAACTCAATGTCTCTATCCGGTGGCATTCACGGCAACTCTTAGGAAATACATCAGGAAAATCCTTCACCTGCTGGTACTTCTTCCCGTACCACTCACGATAAGCAATTAACTTGTGCTCTCCTCGGCTCGTGCGCGATACATACTTAATCCTTCTTCCTTCGTGTGTGGTGAGCAAAATTGATCTAGTGGAGCAATCAATGTTTCCTCCATACCTTGATAACCAATCCATACCTAATATCACATCCAATCCTTGGGATTCCGTAACTATTAGGTCCGAGGGGAAAACATAGGGTCCACTCCTTAATGGCAGTCGATCACACCATTTACTAGCCATGTACTTTGCTCCGGGTGAGGTTACTAGCATGGGTGACCTAAGGGCTTGGGTTGGTAACTTGTACTTATCCACAAATCCCCTTGAGATGTATGAATGCGATGCACCGATTTAAAAGAACAACTACGCAGTAAATGACTTAACCAAAAACTTACCGATTCTTTGCATCGGTGATCTTCAACCTCCTCCACTTCAATGTGGTTCACCTGTCCTCTATTGAAAGGGTTGGGCTTCTTTCGAGCTTCCATTGCCATTTCCATTCGCCTTCGACGATCATTGGCATAATGCCCGATCTTGCGGCACTTAAAGCAAGTAATATGACTCAGTCTCATGTGGATGGTGTTGACGGGTTGGTGCGATTACGTCCGTTGCTTCCTCCATTCCCGTTCCCATTCTTAGTGCTGTTATGGTTATGCGATTACCTCCTCCATGGGTATGTCAAACTGAATTCCTGATTTAGGGGTATAACGAGGTTTCACGAGCTCCGGAGTTATACTTCCCTTGTCCATACTTCCGCTTGCGGTTCTCAATTTGTTGCTGCTTTCCTTCAATCATGAGGGCTCGGTCTACTAACTCCTGGTAGTTATTGAAACTGGCTACCATCAACGGCATGCTGAACTCATCATTCAGTCCTTCTAGAAACTTCTCCTGCTTAGTCAGATCTGTAGCAACGCTATCCGGGGCATAACGTGCTAGTTTACTAAAGTCATCCACGTCTTGTATGATCCTTCCTCCTTGGCGTAAGTTGCGAAACTCACGCTTCTTCATGGCCATAGCTCCTCTTTGAAACATGGGCGGTCTGAAAAGCTTGCTGAAATTGATCCCATGTGATGTTGTCTACAAGGTAAGTGGTCTGTGAAATTCTCCCACCATGTCATGCGGGTCCTTCAAGCTGATGTGCTGCAAACTTCACTCTTTCTCCATCCGTGCATCCTGCGATGGTCAGCTCCCTTCCTATCTTGCGGAGCCACCATCTGCTACAATTGGCTCGGTGCTCTTTGGAATACACCGGCGGGTTTAGTCTAAGGAAAGCGAGTCAGATGATCCGCAGTGGTGGTGGCGGTGGGTTGTTGTTGTTGTTGCCCGGTTACGCACCAATGTTTGAATCAGGTATTCTCTTTGGATCAGTTGGGTGATCTCTGGCGGAAAAACGAATCCGGGGTCGCGTCTCGGAGGCATCTAATGGGTTTAGAAAAGATGAGAATTTAGAATAGTATGAGGTCTAAGGGGAATCACTACCCAAATGCACATGAGCAAATACACACAAAATCACTTCATTCAATCAAACAAAGGCTTACAACGATCTAACTATCGCAAAAGTGCGTGTACTATAAGGATTTACATGGAGGGAATACTACTAGTATGTGGGGGACTTCTACTAATTTGAACCGTGGAAGACTCCATAATGTCTGCTCCAGCCTTCGTCTTCAAAGTCGGGTTCACTTGGATCCGAATCGGTGTCGTAGATGTTGATGTAGTCGCTTGGGCAATTGACATACTGGTCTTCATTCCTGGGCGCCAACTTCTTCTTGAGTTCTTCAATCTCGTACTTAAGATCGTTATTGTGTCTTGCTAGAGCTACGATCTCGTCCATATAGTCCTTGCGAGTTGTCTTTATTTCTTCTTCAAGTTCGATGATCCTTCCTTTTGCATTCTGCAACTCCAACATATCATTGCACATCTGGTTCTCCTGACGTCGAATGTGCTGGTTTAACTCCTGGATGAATGCTGCAATGGATCTATCCTTCTTGGTGCTTGTGACGTCCCATTTGTCATCTCGGCGTCCGCAAATCTGTAAATTGTGTCCTTGAGGTCTTCTTGATAAACTTCTCCAATGCGTCCCATGGTGATGTGAGCTGCCATGCTCTTTCCCGGACTCCAAGTTGGTGCAATCAAAACACTATCTATAGGCTTGGTGATTCGGGCGAATGTCCTTCCTGGAACGTGAGCGTGAATCTTCCAGCGCTCCTCTTCAGGCAGAGTGGCGTTGAAAGTCCCGGTGAAGCTTGGTAGTCCTATGTTCAGGTATTTGGTAACTTCCTTCAAGTGAAATCCAAAAGGTGTGCCTTCATCCGGTTGGGTGTACTTGATCTTCGCGTCCTTCATCCTAAAGAGAGTAGAAAAGATGAGGAGTTAGAAAATGAGAAGAGAATAGTGATCTATGGCTTTATCGTAGTGGTCGTGTCCTACAGTCAGCGTGTGCTCTGATACCATTCTCTGTCGCGACCAGACCCGAATGGATCTAACACTCTGTGCTCAGTGTCATCCCTGGATCGATGTCGACACCACACGATTACTTCAAGGATTTATAGCGAGTAGCAATCACACACTTATTACATCGTTGTCCACAAGGGAACTTAATACAATAATATGGCTTAAGGCCATCTAATAATAACAATGAAGGCTTGGAAAAGCGAGTGAGTCCATCAACTCCAACGGCATCATCGAGTATAGAACCACGACCTAACACCTTACTCGTAAATGCGAAAAGTCCGCAACATGAAAAGTTGCAGCCCAAAACGGGTCAAGACATGGAATATGCCGCAATGTAACACATAGAGAACAATGAAGCAACAAGCCTATACTACATGCATATTTGGCTGGTGGTAAGGCTCTCTGATTTACATTTTTGCATAAAGCTGATTTTTCCCTACATCAAAGGAATAATTTTATTTAACTATCATGGTGGTTGTTAAACATTGAGAATGGTTGACAGATCCTCAATCCCAATTAAAAATACTCATTAAAACCCAATAACTTTATTATTAGAAGTAACATGTTGAGATTCACATGATATTCAAGTACTAGATACTCAAAAGCGTCCATAACCGGGGACACGGCTAATCATGATTAGTTTATACACTCTGCAGAGGTTTATGCACTTTTCCCCACAAGACTCGATCGCCTCCTCTTGGTTCTCGCACTACATGGGGTTTGAGAAAGCGGATGACCGAGACATAGTCTTCGTAAGCGCTAGCACCTTACATGTGGGTAGACCGTACCAACCTACATCCCCTACATCAGCTAGCCTACCCTTAAGAGTTCGCACAACTTAGTCAACTACGCCAGAGCCCATAATTGGCTTGTGGCTGCACACGGAAGTTTCCAGTTTGAATAATCTTATGATCCCTTAGAGCACAGGTGGCGGTCCGAAGAAATACTGGCAAGTCCTCATAGAAACCAGGTGCCTCAATCCACCCGGATGTGTGTTTAGGTTGCCACCTTAGATAAACCATTAATTAACAATCTCACATACATCATGGATATTCACTCACCCAATCCACGTCTACTAGCATAGCATGGCGCAATAAGTAAACGTAGAAGTAACTCCCAAGGTTTCATAAGTAAAAGCAGTAATAGGTACTACCTCAATCTACTTCCCAAACCCACAATTTAATTAGATCCTAAACATGCAAGTGTTTGAGGGCTTGATCTAATGCAATAAAACTGGGTAGTAGAAAAGGTATGATCAAAGTGTTACTTGCCTTGCTGATGATCCGCGAGTCCTAGAGATTCGAAGTAACAAGCGGCGCACTCCGGGTGATCTAACGCAGACATACAACAAGCATACAATAAGTACTCATCTAATGCACAGGGATATCTCGAATAAAAGATCTAACCAGATAGTTCAACTTAAGAACCCTGGTTGCAAAAGAATCGAATCGAATAAAGCATCGAAAGTCGGAACTCGAGAGAGAACGACTCGGTTTAGCAATCTGAAATTAGGTCAAAATTTTATAGTAGCAAAACTCTGTGTAAGTAGGGTAGTCGGAACGGCGGTTTCGTCACGAAACTCCAGGCGCTTGAATCACCTGATTCCGATAAACGAGCAAGAAATAAAAGCAGATTTGAAAATCGGATCGTAAATCGAATCAAAAATAACGGATTAAATCCGATTTAAAAGAAAAGCAGCGAACGGATTAAATAATGGACGTTCGTTAACAGAACTAATCCAACGAACGCGTTCATTGAAACGAACGGGTCGGTGAACGTTCATTAAATAAGAAAACCGAAAAAAAAAACAATCTAGATTTTTTGAAAAAAAACCGAACATCTTTTTTTTTAAATAAAAATCGGGTCGGTTTATTAGGGGAAAACTGGATCGGGCGGCGCAGGGCGGCGGCTACCTCCGGTGGCTCTCCGGCGGGGCTCCGGCGGGGTCGGGAGGGGCGGCGGGGTCGGCGGCTGGGCGGTGGGTGCTCCGGCGACGAGAGGCGGCGACGCGGGATCGGCGGCGTCTCGGCGCGGCGGGCTCCGGGCGGGCGCCGGTGAGGGCGGAGGCGGCGGTGAGAGAGAGGGGGGGCGAGTCGGCTTGGGAGGGCAGGCGCTGGTCGGGGCGGACTCGGGAGGCGGCGGCGGCGGGGTTCCGCGGCATCGAGCGAGGAGGAGAGGAGGTGGGCAGGGGCGCTGGCCGGGCCTGGCTGGTCAATGGGCCTTGGCCTGTGGCGTTTTTTTTAAATAAAACCAAACGAATTAAAAAATATCAAACGAACTCCGATTTAAATAAAACAAATTTTCCCGACTCCTAAAAATGAGTCGAACAAAATGAACTTTAAAACAGCAAACATGCATAATATTTTTAAAATGCTCATTTTTGCCTAAGCAAAATAAATCTTTCAAAAACCAAATTTGATTTATTTATAATATCTTCATTTTTCCTAAATGTTGGGAAAGTCATATTATTCCCTCTCTTGAGATTGTTATAGGAAAACTTTATGAAGATAATTAAATAAATCCAATGATCCTATTTTCAAAATTTGAGAAATCCCAAATATGAAAATAATGAAACTTCCAACTCTCTCCGAGGGTCCTTGAGTTGCATGAAATTTTCTAGGATCGGAAAATGCGAGAAAAATATGATATGCATGATGACCTAATGTATAACATTCCAAATTGAAAATTTGGGATGTTACAAAGAATAAGGAGGTACAGAATAAAAGTAATTGTGTTTACCCAGGGGCAGTTTTAAAAGCCGGCAGCTGGGTCTATGATGAGTCGCCGGAGGAAGAGCGAGAAACCTCCTCGTAGTTTGAATCAGAAGAATTAAGTGGTTGACGAATGAGACCCGCCAGCGGGTAAAAAGAGTTTAAGTTTGAAAGGACCTCGTTTTGACGTTTCCGTCAAATTGGAGTATGTGGTAAGCCGAAGGATAATTCTTCACCTCCGCTAGTCTGAGTCTGTCGCCGGTTCTCGAGCTGCTGTTGCTTCAAAAGAAAGTGAGGATCCAAATGAGCTAGGGGTGTGAAAACCTTACTTTCCAGGTTACTCATTGAATTTTCTGTCTTGGCAAAGGTGCTGAGCCGGAGGAAATGATAGTTACCTCTTCTTCAACTGCTTGGCTAGCCCCCGTGTCATCTTGATAATAATCAGTGTCAATAAGATAATTGAAAAAGGAGCCAAGGGAGTCAAGGGCTACCTCCGACTCAGAGTTGTCATTCAATTCAAACATATCAAAAGCACTTGGTTTCTTCTTTGTCTTCTTGGCGGTTTTCTTGGCAGCTTTCTTGTCAGCCCTGGCCTTTTTGGCAGCTTCATGGTCATATTGCTTTTTCCGAAAATCAGAGTCAGCCTGTGGAAGTCATCAAAGTTGATTTAATAAAAATATATGAATGATGAGGTAAAAGTAAGTAATTTGGGGACTCATATCCCGTGGCGGGTTAAGTTTGCAGAAAGGGTTCAAACCCACTTTGTTGCAGTCTTCCGCATCTTCATTCAGAAGGGTCTTTATCATTTCATTGATTGCTTCGTTAGTTAAACGCGCGGAGCTGTGGCGTAGTGGATCTTTTGTACCGCCTGTGTAGGTACACATTAAGCCGGGTCGGCGGCTCAACGGTATGATTGACAAAGAAACCAGCACCGAACCGAGTCAATACCAGTTAACCCATTTCCCAGCAGAGCCTTGACCTTCCTAATAGTGGGGGCAAGCTTTTTATCTTCAGCAGCGGTAAGCTTTTTAGGAAGATTATGCTTTGGATCAAGACGTTGGACATGATAACGCGACAATGGATTTTCATCAACCGAAGAGGTATCCTTGCAGTAAAACCATGTCTGGTTCCAATCCATGGGGTGACTCGGGAGGCAAGCATAGGGGAATATGTCATCTCTTCTTCGTTGAATTGAGATTCCGCCAAGTTCCAAGGTGGGTCCATTCGTAAACTCGTTTTGGCGGTTTAAATAAAAAAATTCCCTAAAAAGTTTGACACTGGGCTCCTCTTGAAGGTATACTTCGCAGAAGACTTGAAAGTTGCAGATGTTTGACACGGAATTGGGTCCGATTTCTTGAGGATGGAGTTGAAAGAAGTGCAGAACATCTCGGAAAAATTTAGAACTGGGTGGTGAGAAGCCCCGATTCATGTGATCAGTAAAAACAATGACTTCGTCATCCTTTGGCTGAGGTCTTTCTTCGCCTGGATCAGGGGTGCGGTAATGCATGACATTCTTTGCTGGCAAGTACCCAATTTTGACAAAATCTCTGAGTGTGTTCTCAGTGACAATGGAAGGAACCCAGTTAAATGAAGTGACTGTCTTTGGCGGCATTGTGAAGAGAGAAGCCTAAAGGAAAGAAAAATTTTGCCAGTTCAAATTGATTCATTAAGCCAGAAGTAAAGAGCTATAGTATATATTCAGAATGGAGGCTTAAATGGGTCCTAATGATATATGTGTAATTATAAACCGGTGATGTAAGCCGCTATGACAAGCACTGGTACTTAAGATCTGACAAGAGTGAACTTTACTAAGTGTTGGGACAAATAGGTTTCACATATTAGAGCTATAAGATTGGATCTGCAGCAGTTCACAAAAATGAAATAAAATCTAAACCTAAGGTGGCGGAAGCAGAAAAGTGGGGATGCCTAGATAAGATCTGTTGCAATGAGGATATATTCTGATATAAAAAAACAAGTGCTAAAACTGCTACCGCACAAGATTTGTGTCATTTTCAGATCAAAACTATGCAATCTAGGAAAGAGAAGGAGGAACGTTGATGAACACCGATGAGCAGGGAAACCATAAGGCAGATCTATTAAGAGGAAAGGTGAATGCTTACCGACGCTGATGAACAGCTGATAGGCGCCGCGATGTTCTGGTTCGTTCAGGGTGATGCAGCGGCCGAAGTTGAAGCATTGGACGAAGGTCGACGGCGGTGGAGGTTGGGCGCACTGGAGCGTTGCGAGGAAGAAGATGAAGGCGAGAAGGCAAAGGGGGAGAGTGAAAACAGGACCCGTGGCCCTATTTATAAGGCTGGAAGGATAAGTGGCATGCGCGGGAATCAATGAGACAAGAATATGGATATGTGACGGCGTGAGCGCCTCGATTTTTGGGTGGTTATTAAAAAATAAGGATATGTTAAAGATAGGCTGGGTATTGTGCGCAATTAATGACAGATGACGTCATGGCGGTTTTCCATAATTCCAAGAGATGATGTCATGGCGGGTTACAATATCTCACAAGAAGATGAAGAAAGATTTTTTTCTAAGTGTTGAAGATTGACATGAACAAGTTCAAATCAACATGGGGCCTAATGTTGGGGATATGACTATTGGATATGACCTGCCCAGGAGGGTCCAGGTTATCCTGATGACAGTTCATAAACCAAGCCCGTGAATATGTTGAAGATGGCGGTTCATGGTAGGCTTGTTAAAAGTCCCAAAGCTAAGGCCGGTGAGTATAAACTGCCATGTATATGTGATTGTATTGTAAGGCATGTAAGATAATTTACCGAGCCGGACACGTTTGTATGAGCCGTCCGGGACTCTGTAAGCTGCGTGGCATCAACCCGTGTATATAAGGGGACGGCCCGACAGCAACTTAGGGCAAGAAACAACAGATCGAGAGCCAGGCTAAGCGTATTCGCTCCCTGGTAAGCGAAACCCTTGCAATACCACCTCAAACTGGATTAGGCCTTTACCTTCATCGCAAGGGACCGAACCAGTATAAACTCCTCGGGTCCTTTGTCCTGTTTAACCCCTTTAAGGTAACCTCGTCACAATGGCTCCACAACTAATTTCTTCCACTAGGACATATGCCGTGACAATTCCACGACAGAAATATTATACCGAAGATGAAGGAAAATGTCAGTTGCAGGTGTTTGCCCAGGAGTTATGTGTAAGCAATGTTACTCATGACAATTACTTTTCTTTATCCCATACATTCTACGTCCATGATGGTTATAATACAGCAAATTTTCCCATTTTTATAGAGAAGGACCAATTTGGAAACTTAGGATGAGGTAACCTGTGTTAATACCTCTGCTATCTTCAAGAATGCTTGGTGGTAGTATCAGAATTACCTGATGAAAACGTACTTCACTGGCAAAAAACTCATCAAATGCCCTTACGTTCTCCAGAGACACATTTACTGGACGATGACTGGGAACGCCCTGTTCTGTACTGGTCCCGAACCAAGAATGTGGTAAGGTCTATGAGCTCATTTTATGTACTATATGCTTGTGTCTTACTGTACTCTGTTCATCTAGAACAAGTGCTTAAACCTGAAGAACAACTGTTCTCATTTAAGATTCCATTGCTATCATGCATACTGCTTTGCTCTCGTATCACTGTATTTACTCATACAAACTTATTTTTAAATTGAACGATCCAATGGAAACTCCAATGGCACAACATGTATGTTTACGCATGTTTCTTTAAGAGGTTTGCTCTTGTAAATAGCTCCATTGATTTCAATTTCAATTGTGTATAAAGTTGACTTCTCATATCATGCACATTAATAGCATCACAACAGGGCCAATAGTGTTGTTGTACATGTAGACCCGTGGTACCCATCTGAAATCTTGTTGTGTCGTGTAGTTTCCCATGCTTTGTATTCTTTCAGTGCTGCTTTCTCTTGAACTGATATGATTTGAACCGTGTCTCTATTTTGATTTGAGAAGACAATGCAGTGACCATAGGACATAGATATATGTTTGTTTGATGCTTTTATAATGTACTACTTGGCAATAGAAGACTTGGTAGTTTAATCTTTTCCACCTTACTAATGAACTGGTGCACCGAAATGAGTTTCATATACTAGTACATGCTAAACCTGTTATATGTCTGCTTGTTTCTTCTTTTAGAATGCTGACAAAATATTGGGGAAGAGTGCCTTATTAAGCAATGTAAAGGAAGTAATGCAGATAAGGTTCATGATCGAGAGACATCCTTGTTGGTTTCCAACAAAGCTGATAAAACAGCTAAGGAAAACTGTCTTGAAAATAGTGAGACAACCCCAAAGTCCCATCTTGGTTTACTATTCGAGTTACTAGCCACTACCACTTGCAAAAGCTATTCAAACTCACTGTCTGAATCAGTTCGGTTTCTTGAGTCTCAAGTACAAGTTGAAGGACATCGATCAGCTATGCTGCGAAAAGAAGAGGAAGGACTGTGGAAGTCCCTCGAGCATTCAGATGCATACTTTCTGGTGCAACAGTAAGCGTTAGAGGATTTTAGCGCCAAACAGGACAAAGCTAATAAGCTTGCTAAGCTTATTGCCAGCATGGTGGATACCCAAGATAACGTTTCTTGAGCTCTTCTAAAGTTGTTTCAGATATGGACTAGTTTTGTTGCCGCATTTATTTGCACTGGTGGCCAATTTTGGCGGCTAGTGTATGTAATATGCTACTTTGTTCCCTATATTTGCACTGGTGGCGAACTTTGATGCCCAGTGGATGTAATATGTGTAATAGCTGTAATAGGCTAGTGTTAGTTGCTTGCTTATTTATTTCCTTATTGTCTTTTTTAGTTGTTTGCTTGTAGTCACTGCAGTTCTTTTTCCGCGTTTTTCTAGTGGCCACAATAAACTATTTTTTGTAACTAGGCCACAATAATCATCATGGAAACACACGGACTGTTGTAACCATGGGCCTCGTGCGGGCCGTAGGATCCATGGGCCTTCTACGGGCCATAGGATCCATGGACTTTCTACGGCTCGTATGATCCATGGCCTTCTACGGGCCGTATGATCCATGGGCCTTCTACGGGCCATAGGATCCATGGGCCTTCTATGGGCATAGGATCCATGGGCCTTCTACGGGGCATATAATCATTTTGCTAAACATGGGTCGTACTATTCGTGGACCATAACAGGCCGTTAATAGGACGTATTTGATAACGCTATGAAAACAGCCCAATGGGTTAACGGGCCACAAACGGGCCAAATGTAACCACGGGCTGAATTTGGCCCACAAACGGAATAGGACAGTAACAGACCGTAACTAACCGAATTCTAGAAATGAGCCCAAGAATAAATGGGCCCTTTGAAGGCTGAAAGGTAACACGGGCTGGAGATCGACGGAATAATAGGCCGTAAATGGGTATAAAGCGATACATTGTTCATTATGGGCCAGTTTCATCTCGGGCCTTTAATGGTCCCAGAGTTACAAAGGGCCTCATATGGGTCGAAAGACATCATGGGCCATACATGGTCTGGAAGTTACAACGGGCTGGAATCATATTGGACGGCCCAGATGAAGCTACTGGGCTTAATTCCGATAGGCCGTAATGGGCCGGGAGTTAGCTGGCCGTAAATGGGCTATATACGAACATGCCATTAACAGGCTTTCCGTGGGTGTCGGTGTACAAAAGTAGGGGCCTTTCTGTACCCCTTTACTTGTGCGCGGGCAGTCGTACCCACACCTGCGCGCATGCTTGGCGGGGCAGAGGAAGGAAAGATACAAGACTGCCAAGGCGGTACTTAAACCAGAAGCATGAAGAGCGAAGGGACAAGGTGGGATTCCCCCTGCAAGACCCTTGCCAGGGCGGCCTACATAGCCCCGGTAAGAGCCTTGCCGGGGCAACTTGCCCAACACCAGCAGGGTCGCCACCCTTGAGCCTGAGAGCTCTGACACCATTGACGACATCGAGAACAAGACTCGGGGCGCCTGCATGGTGGCATGCAGATCTTTGTAAAGAACAAAGGCCTGCGAGCCAAGATAGAAACCAGAAGATGAAGGCCCCCGACAAGATCCTAGCCGGGGACAGACGAAGACCCCCGGCAAGAACCTTGCCGGGGACGGCCACGAGGCCCCAGCAAGACCCTTGCCGGGGACATCTGCGGGGCCGCGACCAGGCCCGCACCCACCAATGTTTCGCTGCCCCGCACGGCCGTGCCGACGCGGCAACCAGCCCGCCAACTAGGCAGGTGCCTGCATGGCGGCATGCAGCTTCTAGGCCAACTAGTCAAGCACTTGCGTGGTGGCATGCAAATCTTCGTGAAGATCCTGTCACCGCACCAGCTCAACAACCAGCCAGCCAGCATGGCGCTGCATGCCTCGTTAGCTTGGACGCGTGTCGAAGCAAGGCGAGGCGGCGACGGATGAGACAAGCTTCATTGTCGTCCCCGATAAAGTAAGAGGGCACGTCGGCAGCGCATTAAATGCATTTGTCCTACGGTGCCAGGCAATAAACTTGTACACTGTGGATACTTTCCACCTCCTATGTGCCACTGTGGCGACCCCTTTGACATATAAAAGGAGGACCGAGGCGTACTGAGGAAGGAGTCGGACTTTTTGGACTGGGCATGCACCGCAGCTAGTTCAGGAGCTCAAGAACACCAAATATACACAAAAGCAGGACTAGGGTTTTACGCATCATTTGCGGCCCGAACCTTGGTAAAAATCCCCTCACGCTGATCTTTCAGACCCGCTCGTTGCACAGCCCCATGCCCCACCAACCGTAGAAGGGATTCCTCGGGATCCCATAGGTGTCGTTTCCCCCGACATCTTTGGCGCGCCAGGTAGCACTACAAAAAAAGACACATTCGTGACATTTTGGGCCGAACAATTTTTTTTCTGTCATGCTTATGACACTTCTATGACGATAATTGTGACAAAACCCGGTATCATCATAGATGTGGTGGGCTCCTACTTATATGACAAAAAATCATGATAGAAAATGGGCTTTTCATCCTGGGCGGGCCGGAGACGCAGCTGCATGACATTCTTTTTGCCGTCCATGATGGAGAAAACCGTGGTAGAAGCGAGGGTGAGGAAAATATCGGGGAGTTCTCGGTTACGGTGGGTGGTCCGGGGCCGAGCGATGCGCGTTTCTCTCGTACACGTAGGCGCATAGGTGTGAGGCGTTGGGCTCTAACTGAACCCGAGTGAGGCGTTCGCCTACTGAACCCGAGCGATTGGACTAGCTACGTTACTGAACCCGAGCGATCGATCCCTTGCTGTTAACTGAACCCAAGTGATTCCTTTGCTACCGCCGCTAATCGAAGTCGATCAATGCTGCCTCTCGATGAATAGTGAGCATTGTTGGGGGGGGGGGGGGGTTGGATAAACAGTTCCCGGTGGGGGGTTGGATGAACAGGAACCCGTGGTAGTAGAGGTCGTTGCCGCTAGATGAACAGTACCCCGATCGATCGAGCCGGCGGATGAACGGGACCCCGTGGAGGGCTAGATGAACATGACGACCCCGTGGAGGGCTGGTTGAACAATAGCCGGTGGAGGGCTGGATGAATAGTAGCCCGTGGAGGGGGTGGTTGAACAGGACCCCGTGGAGGGGCTGGTTGAACAGTAGCCGGTGGAGGACCGGTCGAGGCTGGATGAACTGGAGCCCGTGGATGAACAGTCGCAGGTGGAGGCTGGAGGAAGTCGACGGTGGATGAACAGGTGCCCGTGGAGGCAGTCGATAGTGGATGAACAGTAGCCCGTGGAGGCAGTCGACGGTGGAGATGAACAACATCCCGTGGAGTCCCGTTTTGTGGTACGCCACACCCCTCCCGATGAACAGGACCCCCGTTTCGACCATAGCGCTCGAACACAAGTCTGTTTCCTCTATTTTGCGGTACGCCACACCCCTCCAGATCAATAGGACCCCGTTTCGACCATAGGAGATTCGTTTCCTCCGTTTTGCGGTACGCCGGACCCCTCCCGATGAACAGGATCCCGTTTTGACTGTGGTCGGTCGAACACAAGGACGTTTTCTCCTTTCTGTGGTACGCCATGCCTCGTTTCCATCGGTTGTTCTGTCCAAGCCGGTTGGCTCTAGATGAACACGAAGACACATTCCGTTCCTACCCAACCGGTTGCCTCCCCATGATCACGACGGTTGGCTCTAGATGAACACGAGCCATGTTCGTATGTATGCGCGAGTAGGCGTTCGAGACCCCGCCCGTATGTATGTACGTGGCCGTATTTACTTTCTTGTACCCTGGCTATACGTACGTGTACATGCTACGTGTGCGCCTCTACTACGACACATGCGCGCCTCTACTATGACACGCGCACGCCTCTACATCGACCAGTATGTACGTACACGTTCGCGACCAGAATGACAACGCTATGCACGCTTCGACCAGGTGGGTCCTAACTGTCAGGCACTTCCTTCTGTACGAAGATGTAGCTGGTGGGTCCCAGCAGTCAGGGTGGGGAGACGTTTTTTTTTACAAAATACGATGGTCCATCCGGTGGGTCCCTACTGTCAGGTGGAGGAATAATTATTTTGCACGTAATAATTAAGGAGGCACTTCCTTGCTGCTGTCGTGGACCCAGCTGTCAGCCTCTCCACGTACAGTACTCTTCCGATGGAAGTCGTTCCTTGACCATGTTGACCATGCCGCGCCGAGAGCACCAGGGCGGTGGACGACGGCGAGGCCTAGGAAGGGGACGACGCGGAGCCGGGGAAGACGCAGCAGTGGATGCCCACGTGGAGGGGAGTATGTGGATTGACTTCTTCGGCTGTGGTGTGAGGCTCCGTCGCCGGAGAATAACAGGAGGTGTGGGTGAGTATAGAGGGATGGCATGGCTAGCGGCGGCAGCACAGTCGAAAACGGGAGGCAGGAGCAGGCGGCACGGCCGACGCTTGTTTGGGTGGCTGGAGCAAGAAGACCAGAGGTTGAAGAAGCACTACGGCCGTTGGAGGGACATTGTATGGTCACTGGAGCTAGAATCGTTCATATTGACTAAGTTGACAAAGCCCTCCGTCCCCGTCATCTTAGTAGGCCCACAAATCAGCCTCCCACTATGGTGGGTCCCAGCTAGCAGGGGGAGTATTCATTTTTTTGTGCGTAATAAGGAGGCACTTCCTTGCGTGCGAAGATATAGCTGGTGGGTGCGACCTGTCAGCGGAGGGAACGTTTTTTTCGTGAAATACAGAGGCCCTTCTGGTGGGTCCCAGCTGTCAGGTGGAGGAATCATTATTTTGAACGTAATAAGGAGGCATTTCCTTGTGTGGGCCCCTACTGTCAGCCTCTTCCGATGGTTGTTGTATGTTGACCATGTTGACCTCGTCGTGCCGAGAGCACAAACGCGGTGGACGAGGGCGAGGCCCAGGAAGGGAACGACCCGGAGCCGGCGAAGCCACCGCAGTCGATGCCCACGCTGAGGGGAGTACGAGCGCTGACTTATCGGCTGCGGGGTGAGGCTGACGTCGCCGGAAAATAACAGGATGTGCGGGTGGGTAGAGGGATGGCCTATTGGTAGCACAGCCAGCCACGGGAGGAGGGAGCTGGCAGTCCCATCGGCGCTGGTTTGGGCGGCTGGAGCAGGAAGATCAGAGAATCAAGAAGCACGGCGGCCGTTGGATGGACATCCAACAGTCTCTACTCTGTGTTGACTAAGTTGACAAAGCCTTGCATACGCGTCAAAAAAAATTAGGACAGTGTCATCGTCAACCTAGTAGGCCGAGAAGTCAGCCTCCAAATATGTGGAAAACAGCATACATCCCATTTGCCATTATTTTCAATAATTTACAGCCCATTTGCTAATTCTTAAGGATATTTGAAGCCCATATTCTTTTTATTAGCATTACAGACCATATATTCTGGGCACTGCTAAAAAATTCAACTAAATTTTGCATATTTCGGTGGGGTCCGAACTCTTTTAATCACAAAATTTCGAGTCACGTTAAAAATATATTTTTTTAAATTATATCAAAATAAAATTCAAAAAACAATTCTCCACAAAAAAATGAATGAAATTTAAAATCTTAACTAGCAAGATGCCCGTGCCTTGCACGGAACATGAAGATGCATTTGTATGAGTAGTTTATCTTGTGGGAGAAAAGATGATATTTTAATGTAATTGCGAGTTGGCTTTGGTTTTATAAGAGTAGAGAATAGAGAAATCCAGAAAAAAATTATATTTTAATGTAATTACCGGTTGGCTTTGGTTTAAAAATTTACAACCCATTTCTTACAACTTATAGCCCATTTTCTAGGGAAGACCATTTCTTACTACCTACACCCCTCCTTGTCTTGAAAGATTTGCAGCCCAGCAGGGCTGAGAAAAGCAAGTAGGCCTCGGTTTTGGTATTCTCCAAAAAAAGAACTGGGCTAGCAATTTTTAGAAAGAAAAAAGATATCAACTGGGCTCGTCATGTGCTTAAATAAAAGCGTAAGCATGGGCTAGACGAGCCATAGCCCCCGCACATCGCGCAGTTGAGCTCCATCTCTAAAACTAAAAAACAACTGGGCGAGCTGCTGGGTCCCTGGTGTTATCCACTCCTTGTGTAATTTTCTCTTTTATTGACTACATTGACAATGGTGTGGTACCTAGTTGTCAAACAATTAGGAGGAAGTATTTTTTGGCTTGTAATAATGAGGCACCTGCTTGCATAATGCAATGACCCTGGTGGGTCCCTACTGTCAGCCTCTCCACGTACAGTCATCTCCTAATTCCTATTGGTTGTTGACCATGTTGACAACACCAGAAGGCGGCGGGTCAGCGAGCGAACCAAGGCGGAGAACGACGTCGTGGCCTCGGACAGGAACGAACAGCAGCCGTGGATGATGCGGTAGTGTAGTGGCAGGTGGAGGGGAGTACGAGGGCAACAACATGCAACTCAAGCTTATAAACGGTACAAAAAGCCCAAGGATTAATTGTTCATCAAATTTTTGGACAAAACCCAGATTGAACATGGCAGTAACATCTAACCCAACCACTCTTTTTCGCAGTCACAAACAAATGGATCAGTCTGATCCATAAAATCAACATCCTGTGCAAAAAAAATTATTTTAGGATGACTACAACTTGTTGTAAATAGAAGCCGAGCACGTTTAGAAGCCCATTTGTCCACCTGGAACTTCTTTTTCTGCTGTTCAACGTGTCCTTCCGTGAGAAATCTCTTGCGGTAAAACTTAAGCCTCATGGACAATAGTAACCTCGCATTCAACAGGAAGAATGTGACAAAGCTTCTGTTTGCCTAGTTGGATGCATATCCTTCCATCGTTAGTGTCCTCAAACGAATGTCATGAGAACTGACAAAATCCTGGTGCTTATTATGCCACCGATTGGTTATACGTTTCTCTCCATGTGGTCATAGTACCTAAGTAACATGAAGATTGAAAACAGTTAAGGTCTGAAAAAAGAGTATGTCGAAAGAGCGACAGCTGAACGGTTAATTCTAGTACAATATATACGGGCTTTAAATGTGCATGTAATCATCACCTCTATATATAAATTATCCAGAGATCAAAAGCATCGCAGCAAGCCAATAATTATGTTCAGATCAAAACTAGACATTCTGATATATAAGATCTTGACAGAATCCAGCAGCATTGATAGGCTATCCGTGGACGAACACTTCATTGAGCATATAACATAATATTAGTACCCAAAGTGTACTCCAAGATGATATAAAACATATGATTACAAATGTGTAGATGATAATATACGGTACCTGAAAAGGTGAGGAGCCAAACACCAACTTCCTGTGATCATTAAACGGATCACGAATTACACCCAAGGTCTCCAATTTGGGTGCTGCTACCTCTTGAGCACTGCGTTGGATTTCCTTGAAGAGGAAAGGTGATGCAGCACAGTAGCGTAAGTATTTCCCTCAGTTTTTGAGAACCAAGGTATCAATCCCTTAGGAGGCTACGCGCGAGTCCCTCGTACCTACACAAAGCAAATAACTCCTCGCAACCAACGCGATAAGGGGTTGTCAATCCCTTCACGGTCACTTACGAGAGTGAGATCTGATAGATATGATAGGATAATATTTTTGGTATTTTTGTGATAAATATGCAAAGTAAAATAAAAGCAAAGTAAAAAAGCAAAGATAATAAACAAGTGTTGGGAGATTAATATGATGAAGATAGACCCGGGGGCCATAGGTTTCACTAGTGGCTTCTCTCAAGAGCATAGATATTTTACGATGGGTGAACGAATTACTGTTGAGCAATTGACAGAATTGAGCATAGTTATGAGAATATCTAGGTATGATCATGTGTATAGGCATCACGTCCGAGACAAGTAGACTGACTCCTGCCTGCATCTACTACTATTACTCCACTCATCGACCGCTATCCAAAGATGCATCTAGAGTATTAAGTTCAAGAAAACAGAGTAATGCCTTAAGCAAGATGACATGATGTAGAGGGATAAATTCAAGCAATATGATAAAAACCCCATCTTGTTATCCTCGATGGCAACAATACAATGTGTGTCTTGCTGCCCCTCATCACACCGGAAAGGACACCGCAAGATTGAACCCAAATCTAAGCACTTCTCCCATTGCAAGAAAGATCAATCAAGTAGGCAAAACCAAACTGATAATTCTAAGAGACTTGCAAAGATAACCAATCATACATAAAAGAATTCAGAGAAGATTCAAATATTGTTCATAGATAATCTTGATCATAAACCCACAATTCATCGGTCTCAACAAACACACCGCAAAAACAAGATTACATCGAATAGATCTCCACGAGAGGGGGAGAACATTGTATCTTTGAGATCCAAAAAGAGAGAAGAAGCCATCTAGCTACTAACTATGGACCCGAAGGTCCGAGGTAAACTACTCACACTTCATCGGAGAGGCTATGGTGTTGATGTAGAAGCCCTCCGTGATTGATTCCCTTCCGTGGAGCCCTGCACGTGCCCCAAGATGGGATCTCGTGGGTGCAGAAGGTTGCAGCGGTGGAATTAGGTTTTGGCTCCGTGATTCGATCGCTTATGGGTACGTAGGTATATATAGGAAGAAGGAGTACGTCGGTGGAGCAACAGGGGGCCCACGAGGGTGGAGGACGCGCCCTGGGTGGGTGGGCGCGCCCCCCTACCTCGTGCCCTCCTCCTTTCTTTCTGGATGTAGGGTCCATATCTCCTGAATCATGTTCGGTGAGAAAATCACGTTCCCAAAGGTTTCATTCCGTTTGGACTCCTTTTGATATTCCTTTTCTTCGAATCTCTGAAATAGGCAAAAAATAGCAATTCTGGGATGGGCCTCCGGTTAATAGGTTAGTCCCGAAAGTAATATAAAAGTGGAAAATAAAGCCCAACATTATCCAAAACAGTAGATAATATAGCATGGAGCAATCAAAAATTATAGATACGTTGGAGACGTATCAGGTGCATAGACGATAGTTATTTGGGAAGGTCTATAAAAATTATCAAAGAGCAACCTTTGAAGTGAAGGGGCATCTTCGATGATGAGCTGCTGTCCTTCAAATCAAATTCCAATGCTTTTAAGGTGAGGTGACTTTATTAGGAGATAACTGATAGGGATTTCTATTCCCAAAACAATCAGCAGTCGCTCCAGGGCAGGGCAACTGGAGTGGATGATGTTGTGCAGTGAGGCCTCCGACAGATAAACCACCACAAGCTAAAGTTTTTTTAGCAATGGGAGTCAAAGCATTTGTACCAGATCGTCTGGTAGATGGCACCGGGCGAAGGTGGCGGTGTGGAGAGAGGAGGAAAACCGTGAGATGGCCAACGGTGGTGTAGGCACGAATTCTTGGCGTGTTCGTGATATTAAACTTTCGTGGTAATGGTAGAACTCAAACTGTTGGAGTTTTCCAAATTCAGGGGATGTCAGCCAAGCGTCCATCGTGTCGGGTATGGACAGCAGGTAGCATGTCGGGATGCAGAGGCGTTGAACGGGGCCCTGCTGGCGAGAGGAGACGATGGCTTTGAGGAGATCAAATTTAGGAAGGACAGATATCTGACGACAATCGAGATTGAGGGGCGCGATGCGCCATAGAGGGTGCCACCGAGTTGAGAGGACTTGTGTGCAGCAGCAATCCTTGGTGAGGAGAAGCGAGATGATCTCCTCAAGGATGACATCCGGGAGATCGCTGATGCGGTCCACCGGAGATACTACCAGTTCCTCTGATCCAGGTGGGGGGGGGGGGGCTCACCGCTTCTCCCCGCGCTGCCGGGTGCGGGATCTACAACCGGTGTCACCGCTGCCGGGAGACTCATCTTCTTGGCGTTGGGGCCAGCTGACTCCATTTTCCTTGTGGGCGTCACGCCAAGCTCACGGGTTTGAGCAGAGTAGCCAGAGACGAGCCTAGTGGCAGTGCGAGTGGGGAAGAAGGTGGGCTGGGGTTTTCTGTAGGAATGGAAGAAGTGGAGTAGGCGTTTTCTGTGCGAGTGAGGAAGAAGGTGAGCGGGGGTTTTCTGGAGGAGTGAGGAAGATGGGGAGCGGGCGGAATTGGGGGGCGACGGAAGCGGGAGAGTCCAACGAGCTGTAGCATAAGTGGAAGCGAGGAGGAAGGAGGGTTTTTTGGGATCGCCCCCTCTTCAAGAAATATGGGCTTCTCCTCGCAAGAAACAAAAACAAATGGGCTTTAAGATGGATAGGCTTTTGTATCGGCCCAGTCGGCTGCCCGTGTTTCTTACTGGCGGGCCTTAACACTAGAGGCAGCTCGAGACACTCTCCAGCTTATTGCCCGTTCGAAAGAAAAAAGAGACACCTCCAGCTTATGGCTACTCATCGGTAACCTTTTTCAACTTGGCATCCACCAAATTAGAGGATGCGGTACTAGATGCAGACACTCACACTGGTCGCGTAGCGCGGCAAAGTGAGGTGTCAAATAACAGGCCTACAATATACTTACTAGATTGTAAAGGTTCACAGGCTAGTCAACATTTACATTAAACTAAGCTTCAGAAGATACGGTATGCATACTAACATTCAGAAGAACAAAAGTTCAGCATGTTTATGCATCTCAATGATTCACCATACTATAACCAATACAAAGCTGTGAGAAGGTGTGGAAATAAAGAAAATCGGTTGATGCTTCTCTAAGCAAAGGGCCTCTCTGTGCATGCATTAATTTCCTGTGCATGCTTGTTTCTTCTCAATGTTGCGAGCACTTTGAGCATGTTGGCAACTCCACAGCTAGCTAGCTGCCTCATCTTGCAATTGATGCTGACACATTTCCAGCAAACACATGAGGCAATAGAGATGACTCAACATGAGTCCATATTGTGCAGTTCCCCTGAAATCATCTTCATTGTCCTGAATCTGAAAAGATAGGAAAACAATAGCTATACTTAAACGGTGTTGCAAAACAGTAGCGCATATCAATAGCTCGGCATGACAAAACACGATCATCTAAACGAAGGGGATACTGAACTGCCTGAGGAAGATTATATATAATTTCGTAAGTCCTTGGTTGATTTCCACCTTCGGCTACACTGCTTGTTTGCTACTCCACACATGACAGGATCGTTCCGCACTGCAATCAGCAAGTCAACGTACGAATAAGCTTATTTCATCTTGCGGTGGTCATTATACCTAGTTACAAATGTAGGAATACCTGGAGCACCGTGAGGTTAGCTGATAGCAGGTAGATGCAGCCATATAAATTTTGTGCGGTGCTACCAAAATTGAGGTTTTTATCCCTTCCCGTTATGAGAATTCTTCTTGAAGTTGGTAGAATATGACGACTTGTTCTCTGCATCAAACTTGCCTTTCCCCTGAGATTTGTTCTTGTTGTTTTGGGGCTGGTTGGGCTGGAAGTTCTTCTCGTGTACTATGTGGGCACTAGAAGCTCCCTCAGCGACCCGAGCACGTGTGTCTTTTGCTCTCGCCTTCTCTTCAAATTCAAGACTGCTAATGAGATCCGAAATGGAAAACACATGTCTCTTGTTTTTCAGAGAAGTAGCAAAATCGTTCCAAGAAGGTGGAAGCTTGGCAATGATGGTCCCAGCAACCTCTGTTGGAAAAGGCAGTGCCTAGGAGGCGCTTAGGCATGCCTAGGCGCTAGGCAATGGCCAAACGCCTCGCCTAGGGCATAAGCAGAAGTCTAGGCAGAGTAAGTAATAATTTTTCTACCCAAGCGAGAAATCATGCCATATTGCATTGATATGCCAAAAGGGCCATATTCCAATGGTAGTAGCTGGTAGGTAACATACTTATATGCTCTAAATTAATAAAATATAGATATAATAATCACATATACACCCTGATAGTAAAAAGTATTTAACCGCCTAGGCTGCGCCTAGAGCGCTTAAGCACCGCCTAGGCACTAGGCGAAGGCCAACCGCCTCGCTTACGCCTACCGCTTTTTCCAACCTGGCAGCAACACACACTTAAAGTACTCAAGTTCCTTAGCGAGTGACTGTATCTCATGAGTCTGCTGAACCACAGAGCGCTCATCAGTCATCTTGTAGTCACAGAATTGCTCCATGACGTACAACTCGTTGCCAGCGCCCGAGGCCCCAAACGTGGCCTCGAGCGCAGCCCACATGTCTTTGCCGCTGTCAAATGACATATATGAATCCAAAAAGGAATCGTCAAGAACACTCAACAGGGCCACTTCGAAGAGGGTATCCATGTTCTCAAAAGCTTCCTCCTGTGTAGGATTAAAATCGACCTCAGGCTTAGAAACCAATGTACTGCTCTTGTGCGCCTCCTTTTATATTGCACCCCCTTAAAAGTAGGCGGCCTCAAAAGCGCAGCAAAACCACTCGGAGTAAATTGCCTATAATCAGGTTTTTGGATTGGATTGTCGAATATATGAGCAATTTACTATGAGATTTAATCCGAATCAACAGTAAATAGATCACGACGACAAATTGCAAAGATCAAAGTAATGATGCGGACTAAACCAGGAGGACAAAATTACATAGTGTACAGCGGGAGCAGAACCACTGTGGTTGATGTTGTCACTCATGTCGTTGATGAAGAGGTTACCGAGGTCGGGGAAGAAGGTTGTCGTCGAGGAAGTTGTCGCTGGCAGCAGTCACAGAAGTGTGCTCCCCAAAAACCTGATCGCCCCTCTCCCGTATAGGATCACGAAAAGCAGGGTTCGGAGGACTGTTGTCCCTTCTCGCGGTGCAAGCCAGAAGGAGGGCTTGAGAAAAATTGCATGGCGGTGCTAAGATCTAGAATGGTGCGAAACCATATGATACAACGGCCGCTAGGGTAGAGCCTGTCTGGTCGGTCGTGCGAGTAAGACCAAGTATAATAGTAGGCCTTTGGCCCAAACCCCACGTCAAAGTCAATAATAGCCCCACTATCCAAAAGAATCAGAAACGGCTGAGTAATTAAGGCGTCTGTTAATTATGAATTAATGAATTAATAAATTTTCTGACCAGAAAAAATATAGACCACGTGGATAGCATTTGTCTTTGGACAGGCTCATTCCCGAAGAGCGCGCGTGTAGGTTTCCTATTATCATTCTCATGCAAATGCTAGAATAGATCACATTATAAAGTGGTGCAACTCACACTCACCTAGCAGTATGGGACTAAACTTTAGTCCCACTCACACAACACTTAGGGCATGGTTAATAGTATAGTCAACATCCGGCTATATGAAGTTGACACATCATCTAGAACCAACCTAATAGCCTGCTAGTACAATAGTTAGTCCCTTTAGTATAATACTATATCATTAATAATGGCCCCACCTTTTGTCTCACAAAGTATGTTGGAGCTCCTGCTACAACCGGCTACAAGTTTACAACCCGCTTCTCTTCTCTCTCCTCTTCTCTCTCCTTCAACTAAGCACAAATACTATATTTAAATCCTTATGTCATCTAATTGTAGTACTTGCTCTAAAGTTACTCTCCACTGTGTAGCCTGAAATGCCCGATGTGTAGCGGGTGGTGCCCTAGGTCGGCGCGCCGCTTCAATGGCGGAAGCAATGAGAGGTTGCATCGCCCTGACTTGCCATCAATGTGGATCGGCGGGCTCAGCTGGCGCCGGGCGGGAAGCGCGCGTGGGAGGGGGGAGGGGTTTTTGTTCGGCCAAGAAGGTGATAAGCCAACTTGGGATCGGTCCGGACGGGGAAATATCATGTGCTCCCATACTCACTACTCCCTCTGTTCCTAAATATAAGTCTTTTTAGATATTGCAATAAGAGACTACATACAGAGCAAAATGAGTGAACCTACACTCTAAACTATGTCTATATACATCTGTATGTATTTCATAGTGAAATCTCTAGAAAGACTTATATTTAGGAATGGAGGGAGTAGTAGTTTCATGCATATGACACTAGTCTATGTTACTACTCCCTCCTTTCTGGTTTATAGGGCTTATCTGAAAATCTTAGTTTTTTCCATTTTATAAGGATCAATTTGGTTGTTCCCCATCACAAGTTTAGATTTCAAGGTGCATTAAATAATTGCATGCAAGTATTAGGAGAAAATTGACCAATGCATGTACTTTATGCATGCATGCATTGCAATTAATACAATGGTAAACATAAATTTTTGAGGAAAACAAGAGCATTAATTGGGTGTTGTTGCAAATTACAAAAAGTATTCCACCGCTCACCATCGACCTTGGTTGGTGAGATTTTTGAATTGAGCCCTATAACCAGAAAGGAGGGAGTAGTACAGTAATCTTATGATGGCTTCATTTATTACCTTGTAGACTCATCTTGCCTTGGGAAACGCTATGTTACAGTAACATATTATGTTACCACTTGTCATTAACTACTTGCCACATAAGAAAAATTTTCTTGGAGTGCGCTAAGTGACTCCCACTATAACTAGTCGTACAAAGTGTGGGCTATGTAGAGGGCGTAGTAAGCAAGCTTCCCATCGTTCTACGAGTTGACATGACACATCAAAGTAGCAGTTTTTTTAAATGTATGTTGTCTCTCCTCTACTGGTGTTATGTGAACGTTGACTATATGCCACTTCACATTGTTTGGGCCTAGAGGAAGGCATTGGGAAGTAATAAGTAGATGATGGGTTGCTAGAGTGACAGAAGCTTAAACCATAGTTTATGCGTTGCTTCATAAGGGGCTGATTTGGATCCATATGTTTCATGCTATGGTTAGGTTTACATTAATACTTATTTTGTAGTTGCGGATGCTTGCAGTAGGGGTTAATCATAAGTGGGATGCTTGACCAAGGAAGGGCAGCAACCCAAGCACCGGTCCACCCACATACCAAATTATCAAAGTAACAAACGCGGATCATATGAGTGATGAAAACTAGCTTGACGATAATTCCCATGTATCCTCGGGAGCGCTTTTCTCTATATAAGAGTTTGTCCAGGCTTGTCCTTTGCTACAAAAAGGATTGAGCCATCTTGCTGCACCTTATTTACTTTCATTACTTGTTACCCGTTACAAATTACCTTATCACAAAACTATCTGTTACCGATAATTTCAGTGCTTGCAGAGAATACCTTACTGAAAACCGCTTGTCATTTCCTTCTGCTCCTCGTTGGGCTGAACACTCTTACTTATCGGAAGGACTATGATAGATCCCCTATACTTGTGGATCATCAGCCCTGTACGGCCCATCTTCACTAGCAAACACTCAAGACCCTCGCGAGGGGCCAAGCCTCGCGAGGCGGACGACACAAGACCTCCTCGGGGGCGGCCTCACCAGGCTGGCTCGCGAGGGGCGGAGAGATCAAGGCAAGGGACACCTCGCGAGGTTCGTATGACGCAAGCCATGACGACCGTGGCCAGGCGGGCACCAGCGCGTGCAGTGTCCTCATTTCCTCTTTGGTGCTAAAGAGGCAAGCGCAAGCGAGGAGCCCCGAGGCATTAGGCAAAGGTTTCTATATCGGTGCTACAAGACCAAGACCACCAGGATGGCAGGACGGAGGCCACCGTGGAGCCCAAGACGGCGTCACCACCAGAGCCTTTGGCAGGCGAAGACCACCTTTAGTCAGGATAACTTGTACTAGTTGTCTCCCTTCGAATTTGGCCGTTGTTGGATCCCTTCCCGCTTGATATTTGGGCAGAGGACCAGGCCTTATATAAATAGGACTAGCCACCATCATAGCTAGGGAGATCATTGAGATCATCCTCAACCACACAAGCTCACCAAGCACAAGAACACCTCTCCTCAGGAGGTTGTTCTTCCCTTGTAACTGTCCATCCTCAGCCCAAGAGGCAATCCACCACACCACACTGGAGTAGGGTATTACACCACATCGGTGGCCCGAACCAGTATAAACTCTTGTGTCTCTCATTCTTTGGGTTCGTCGAGCTAGGCCATGCGATCGTTGCGAGAGCGATCAAGGGATAGAGAGATCTTCATGCGCACCCCAGTGACCGAACCTCAAGGGTTTTGCCGGAATCCGAAATCCGACATTTGGCGTGCTAGGTAGGGGTGCGCCGAAGCTTTCCTTCCGCCGATCTACGTCCCATCGCTTCGTCGCATCCATGGCGGACGCTCGTCGAGCCTGCGCTAAGCGCTTAGCCACCCTTGCCGCCCGCGTCGCTCAGACTGCTCCCGTCGACGGGCCTCCCCGTTGCCCGCTGCCAATGCCGCCACCGGCCCGGCAGGAAACGAGCAAAAAGCTTCATCGCGGCACCCCTCTGTGCGGCGGGATGGCCCCACCGCCACCCCGTCGCTAACCCCGGCCGGCTCGTCGTCTCATGCTCGTCGCGCTCCCACGGACGCGTAGGCTGCGCTGCTCATGGCACGTGAGCTCCTGCGCTACCGCCTAGTCGACAACATCTACGAGGAGTTGCTAGACCGCATCACCGAGCTCGTCAGCGCCGCAGGGGGCTCCCCGCCCCCTGCCGCCATCCCTCTCGCAGTCTCGCCCTTCGCCAGCTATGGGCGACGTAGCTCACGGAGCGCCTCCACCACCTCCGTACCAAGACGGCGCTCTGGCGCCAAGGCGCGCGGCCCCCAGGCGCGACCCATCGCGTCGCACGCCCACGCGAGAAGAAGGAAGCTGCCAAGAAGTTCCCCGGCGGCAAGAGAATGCTCCTTCGCTCCCAGCGCCACCGCGATAGGACCATGTGCCGCCTGTAGTGGCGGTGCGGGCATCAAGGGCAGGCTCCGCACCAGCAAAGGGCCCCGGTGGCCATGGCAGGCTGCTGCGCCTTCACTCCTGAGCTGCGTAGCATCGTCTCGCCGGGCAAGTTCAAGCAAGACCTGCCTCCTCGCTACGACGGCACCCCTGACCCTGCGGAGTTCTTGCAGCTCTACGAGCTAAGCATCAAGGCGGCCAACGGTGACGAAAAAGTCATGGCGAACTGGTTCCCGATGGCTCTCAAGGATGGTGCTCGCTCCTGGCTCCTGAACCTGCCCCCGGGCTCGATCTCCTCCTGGGAGGAGATGCGTGACCGCTTCGTTGCCAACTTCCAGGGCACTCACGACCGCCCTCCGGCCGCGGGTGACCTGCACCGCATCAAGCAGCAGCCAAGAGAGACCCTGCAGAAGTACATCCAGCGCTTCAACAACGTTCACCTCAAGATCCCCAAGGTGACGGATGAGGCCATCATTTCAGCGTTTTCTGATGGCGTCCGTGACGTCAAGATGAAGGAGGAGCTCTCCATCCACGAGGAGCTATGCATGGCTTTGGAGCTGTTCAACCTGGCGACCAAGTGCGCAAGAGCTAAGGAGGGGCGCCTTTCCCTCCTCGAGCTCACAGCTACCGACTCGGAGGAGAAGAAAGCCAAGGCCAAGGATGTGAAGCGCAAGGGGGTGGCCATGCTCGCGGCGGAGCCGGATACGAAGCGCGGTCGCGACCATCCCGAGTCGTCCAAAAGCAACCGACCGTTCTGCGCCTTCCACAACGTACACAACCACAACACCAACGACTATCAAGAGCTAAGGGCCATTCGAGATGAAAACTTCAGTCGACGCCCCGAGCGCGACGACCAGGGCTACGACCGAGGAGGAGGACGAGGTAGAGGACGCTGGGACGATCGCGGCCCCCACCAGGAGTAGCGCGACCGGCCTCGCGAGGACCGCTGGCAGGACCAGCCTCGTGAGGGTGCTTTGAGGGATCAGCCTTGCGAGGACCGCCCTCAGGGCAATGTTGGTCTTCCTCCGCTGCTGCCACCGCTAAGAAGGAACGACGACCACTGAGGGAGTTCCGGACTAGGGGGTGTCCGGATAGCCGAACTATCATCATCGGCCGGACTCCAAGACTATGAAGATAGAAGATTGAAGACTTCGTCCCGTGTCCGGATGGGACTTTCCTTGGCGTGGAAGGCAAGCTTGGCGGTACGGATATGTAGATCTCCTACCTTTGTAACCGACTTTGTGTAACCCTAGCCCTCTCCGGTGCCTATATAAACCGGACGACTGTAGTCCATAGGACGAACAACAATCATACCATAGGCTAGCTTCTAGGGTTTAGCCTCTTTGATCTCGTGGTAGATCCACTCTTGTAACACAAATCCTCAATATTAATCAAGCAGACGAGGGTTTTACCTCCATCAAGAGGGCCCGAACCTGGGTAAAACATCGTGTCCCTTGTCTCCTGTTACCATCCGCCTAGACGCACAGTTCGGGACCCCCTACCCGAGATCCGCCGGTTTTGACACCGACATTGGTGCTTTCATTGAGAGTTCCTATGTGTCGTCGTCGTCAGGTAGGATGCCTCATCTCATCTTGAAAGACGATACTATCGCCAAAGGAGCCTTGGCCTCTGGCCAGACTCTTCGGCTAGGTGGTTTTCTTATGACCGCCAGTCCGGCCACCGCGCCGACGATGACCTCTCGAGTCATCGAAACCAATCTCCGAGTTAGTTCGAACTTGCCGGTCAGTTAGATCCGATCGAGCTCTCCTCCTTAAACGAAGTTCTTGGATCGCATCGCCGCCTCGAGTCGCCATAGACTACGACCGGATCGGGCCTAAAACCGATCCGAGAGAGATCAACTCTCCTGTGCTACCCATCATGTTGCTGTGATAGAGCAGCAATGCGGTGATTCTTCTTGTATCTTAAGGACTAGTTACGTCTGGATTCCTGATCCCTCCATGCTGGATTCCCGCAGAGGGACGGATGTCGATCAAGCCCTAAACTTAAAGTCATGCGGTGGGTTGGACTCATTGGATAACACTGAAAAAATCCAAACTTCCAAGTTCGGAAACTTCTCGGCCCTTGAGTCCTAAATTGGACGGGGTTCCGGCTCTAGTACCACCCGCCCACCCAAACATTAGCGATCTCTCTCGAATTCGGCAAGAGCCCGCTGAAACAGTACACCATTACTGGGCCAGCTTCCTCCTGGTTATGAACAGGATAAAGGACTGCCGAGAGGAGGACACAATCCCAATTTTCTACAGTAATTGCACGGACAAGGGAATCCTAAACGCCATTAGTCATCGCGAAATTACATGCTTTACTGACTTGGTGACCATAGTACAAAAGTACTGTGCGATGGAGAGCGCCTGGAAAACCGAAAGTAAATTTTGGGATAATCCGGCCCCGAATACATCCCTAGTCCGAAACAAAAGGGTGCATCATTATCAAGCACCCGGGTTGAATACCAAAACCAAAACCCCTAAAGGGTACGGAACTGCATTTAGAGGGTTGGCTCAACGGACCTCGCAAAATCCACAAGACGGAGGGCGCCACTCCAACACACAACCTTCGAAAGCATGTTGGATACTACAGTGGCCAAAAGTGGCGAGGCTTTTTAACCCCGGCGACCAACCCAAAGAAGTACCAAGACGGTATTAATAGTCTTCAAGACTTTCGCATCAAATAACATGCGGAAACGAGCAATCCGCAGCCTCACCAAGTCTACCAAGTAGCAACAACAAATCCATGGAGCGACACGGCTATCACCTTCAACGCCAAATGACGAACCTAAATTCAAGAGCTAGAGCACCAGCCGCATTGGTCCTCATCCGATAGTGGACGGTTTCCATCTTACTAAGGTACTCATGGATGGCGGCAGCGGATTAAACCTCGCCTATGAGGAAACCCTTCAAAAATGGAAATTGACCGAGCCGCATTGAGCGCAAAGAAGACAACCTTCGTGAGGGATAATCCCTAGTCGAGAAGCACGTTGCACAGGAAAAATCACACTAGATGTAGTGTTCGGCTCACCTGTCAATTACAGGTCCGAAGAGGTCACGCTCCAAGTGGCCCCATTCGGCAGCGGATATCACGCTTTGTTAGGGCGAGAGGCATTCACAATCTTCCAAGCTATACCCCACTACGGGTACATGAAGCTCAAAATGCCCGGACCCAATGGGATAATCACTCGCCAAAGGATTCAGACATAAAGACTCCGCTGAAAATAAGACAGCCAGACCGGCCCTAAAGGCATTATCCAAGCCCTAGCGGCAGAGGAACTAACTACGCCAAGGCTCCACGGTGGATAGGGACGATGTGATACTCGACAAGAGGTCCAAGTCCACCTCTTTTAAACTAGCGTATTTAAATAGTCAAATTTCAGGTCCATCCAACGGACCCCACAAAGACGGCCTCCATTGGGGCACAATTAAGTCCCGATGTCGGGTCAAGACTACGAGAATTCCTTCGAAAATTGGGACATTTTTGCTGGCACCCTTCGTGACATGCCAGAATCCTCACGCAGTCAAGGCGAAGCACAGCCTAAATATCCTAAAAGGATTCAAGCCACCAAACAAGCTCTTCGGGCGATTTTCCGAACCCAAAAGACAGGCAATGGGAGAGGAGCTAGCCAAACTCTTAGAAGCCGGATTCATCGAGATATAAAACATCCGGACTGGCTAGCCAATCTAGTAATGGTACCAAAAAGGACAAATCTCGCCTCAAGGCCGATTTTAAAGACCTTAACAAGGCCTGTCCAAAGGACCCTTTCCCCTCCCTCGCATCGACTAAATCATCAATGCTACCAAGCAGGCACGATTCATTGTGCTTCCTCGACGCATACTCCGGATACCATCAAATCAAGATGGCGGAGAAAGATCAGCTGCAACGGCATTCATTACTCCATATGGGCCATTCTCGCTTCAACACAATGCCCTTCGGACTCAAAAACGCCGCCAAGAACTTATCAGCCGCATGATTCAAACATGTCTGGCTACCCACATAGGCAAAACAGTAGAGGCATACGTAGACGATGTGGTCGTCAAGACCAAACACGTCGGAACTCTAGTGGAAGACTTGAGGGTGACATTCGACAACCTCCGAGCATATGACATTAAGCTCAATCCGGAAAAATGCGTCTTGGCATCAGCCGAAGCCTCTTGGGCTTCATCAGATCTCAGTAGAGGAATTGAAGCAAACCCGGCCAAAATCCGAGCTCTGTCACAATTGGATATTCCAAAAGACCTCAAGTAGATACAAAAACTAACCGGATGCGTAGAGGCCTTAAGTCACTTCATCTCCCGTTTGGGAGAAAAGGCTCTGCCCCTCTACCGCCTCCTCCGGCGCACCAAACATTTCGAATGGACGGATGCTGCCACAGCCGGACTCGAAGAAATAAAGGCCATACTGGAACAAATCCGGTTCTGGCCGCCCAACCCTGGGCGAATCCTATGTTATTATATATCGCAGCAACACATCAAGTTGTCGGGCAGGTACTCGTCGTTGAACGAGAAATGTAAGGGCACAAATTCCTCTTCAAAACCAAAGTGTACTACGATCCACTGTTCTAACTCCATGCAAATCCCGGTACCCACATTATCAAAAGATAGCGTATGCGGTGTTCATGGCATCCCGGAAGCTGCGACACTACTTTCAAGAGTGTTCAATAATGGTGGCCTCCGAAGTACCTCTCAACGATATTATAAACAATCGCGACGCAACGGGCAGGATTGCAAAATGGGCTATCGAGCTCTTACCATTTGACATAACCTACAAACCACGGCGAGCTATAAAGTCGCCGGTTCTGGCTGACTTCGTCGCAGAATGGACCAAAGCCGAACTCCCTAAAGAGTATGGCGCGTACTCCAACTGGATCATGCATTTTGACGGATCCAAAATGTTGGCTGGCTTGGGGGCTGGCGTCGTCCGACGTCCCCAACCGAGACACAATCCAATACGTACTTCAAATAATGTACATGGACTCCAACAACGCAGTCAATACGAGGCCCTTCTACATGGCCTCCGGATGGCAATCTCCATGGGCATTCAACGCCTAGAGGTGCGCGATTCAAACCTTGCAATATCCCAAGTAAATGGAGACTTTGACGCCAAAGATCCAAAAATGGCAGCCAGCTTACCGCAACGTCATTCCTAAAAATGTCATTTCGGTTCAAGGACTAGAATTCCACCATGTAGCCCAGATAATAACCAGCAGCAGACGTGTTAGCACGCCGGGCTGCCAAACGAGACGCCGCCCCTCCAAACATCTTCCCGAATGGCTCTTTAAGCCATCCGTATTATGGGAAGAGGAGTCCGAAATAATAATCCGGAGCCAACCGCATCACCTAACTCGCACCATTCTCGACACAATCGCGGCTCAGCCAATGAAATTACACCTTCAAATTCACGAAATAATGGCAGTAATTGCCTGGGATGTAACCATTCCTAGCCTACTTAATGCAGCAGAACTTCCCGAAGACCAAAAATGAGGCCCGTTGCATAGTTCGCGATCTAAAGCCTACAAGGTCCATGAGGGAGAACTTTATAAGGAAAGCACAACCGAGTCCTTCAAAGGTGTATCTCCGAAGAGGAAGGGCGAAATCTCCCGGCTGAAATTCACGCCGACTCGGCGGGCACCACGTCAGAGTTCGGCCCTTGTAGGCAAGGCCTTCCAGACAGGATTTTATTGGCCGATAGCCCGGCAGATGCTCAGACTTAGTCCAACGATGCGCCGGTTGCCAACTCTTTGCTAATCAGAGCCACATGCCACCCACCGCCTCAAAACTATACCCATTACACGGCCGTCATGGGTCCGGGGCTTGACATGGTTGGACCCCTTAAAGGGGGAACCCACAAGCACAAATACTTATTGGTCATGGTGGACAAATTCACCAAATGGATTGAGGGCAAGCCGGTTAAAACGGCAGAATCCGGACCGGTGATAGACTTCATATCCGGGGTAGTACACCGCTTTTGGCGCCCCCACAAAGATCATCACCGACAACGACCACGAACTTCACGGCCGACGAGGTTAAACTCGTGCAAAAACATGGGCATCAAGCTCGATTACGCTCAGTCTATCACCCCCAAACTAACGGTCAAGTCGAGCGAGCAAATGGTCTAATCATGAGCGGCATCAAACCCGCATTAGTGCGGTCCCTTAAGGAATCTAACACGACCTTTGGGTAGAGGAGCTCGACTCCGTACTCTGGGGGCTGCGGACCACGCCAAACCGAACTACTGGATTCACACCATTTTTCATGGTATACGGCGCAGAGGCAGTTCTGCCCTGCGATATCATTCATGATTCACCTCGTGTGCGCATGTACGAAGAAAGAGAAGCCGAGCTGGATCGGCAGGACAGTTTGGACGCCTTAGAGGAGGAGCGGGACGTGGCACAGGCTCGTTCCGCATTTTATCAGCAGCAGGCTCGAAGATATCAAAGCAGAGAAGTACGGGCCAAAACTTACAATGTTGGCGAACTTGTTCTACGCTTTCACGGACAAGAAAAAGGACAAACTTAAGCCCAAGTGGGAAGGTCCCTTCATCATCGACCAAGTCCTGACCGGGCGGAGCATACCGTCTGCAGAACGATCTCGACAACCGACTCGAGCCGAACCCATGGAACGCAGCCCGCCTCTCAAGATTCTACGCCTAACGCCGGACTCGGGTTCGCCTCACTCCCCCGTCCACCCTTTTTATATTTTTACTCTCTCTTGTCCCTCCTTCTTCCCACTTCCCTTTTCAATACCTTTTATAGGCTGATTTGCGCTTTGTTCGCACACACTTGATGTGCTCTGGCACTCATTATACAGGGCTTCTTTAATGTGCTTATTCATACGGGCTTCATGCCCAATACATGTGTCATACTTCCGCATGTACCTTTTATTCACCATTGTATACATCGATATGACTTAAGTTTTGGCGAAGCTGGGTTGCCTGGCTCCTGTTCTTACCCCTACGTTCCCGATTGTTCGGCTAGGAGGTAAAGGGACCACCTCTGCGATTACTCTTGCCGGGTCACCGGATGTGTACCTCGACCGGGTGAAGCCGAAAGCTAGCGTTCTTAAGAGAATATTCGGTCGGTGACTTGAAAGATGATTTATTACTTACTTATTTATCTGCCCCCAGATGCTTTTTCTGCTATTTTCGCAGTCCGGCATTGCACTTTAGGGCATGCCTCCCTGGGAAAGGAACCCTTAACGGAACTATTCTCCCTGGAAGATGTTTCTTACTAACCATGTAATATAACATAACTAGTTGGGCACTTGTCTGATAAAGCAATTATGACCCCGACGCCTTGTCTCCATGCATGCCCCGGTTCTTTTATAACCGTAAGGGTATTCGGACACACCTGCACTGTTGGGTCCCAAGGTTGAAGCGAAGCGGTCCGCAAAGACAAACGATCTACAATCCGGCTAGAAGGCATTTTACATGTCATTTCAAATTACATCGTCAAACCGACCGATTGTACTCCTCCTCAATCCCATCTAACAGTCAGTCTAATTTATACCCCGTTAGGGAATATTTCATGCCGATTCTACTTGGCCGTACATCAAGCTCACAGGATCTCCTTCCCATCAGCCCCGCAGTCCGACCTCGCCATGTGGTTTGGGTCAGCCTTGGTAACGTGGTTCTTCACCATGGCCCAGCCTCCTGGCGCCACGGACGGCAGCCGATATCTTCCACAAACGGAGGCGTCGCCAGCTCCTGAAGCTTCTCAACAAGCTCACCAAGGCCCTTCCGTAGGGAGCCGGATGGCCATAAAGCATGAACGACGCCACTCATCGCCGAACACGCTCGAGCAATTGCACCAGCTCGGGAAGTTGGTCACCCGTTGACCAGGCATTTCTCCAAGTAGGCGAATTCGTGAGCACACCTAAAGACATATTTTTGTCAATCGACTTCCTCGCCAATTCTTCTTTTCAAAGGAATTTGTTCAAGCACTTATCAGTAAATGCCGCAGACAAGCCGCTGATTCTCCTTCACTTGAGCTGCATACCGGGCCCGAACACCTTTCAGCTCTTCTCCTTCTTTGGGTGTGGGCATCTTGGAGCTTGTTTCTCTCATGCTGCACCTTCATAAGCACCCTCTCGCTGACCTTTAGTCGACGCAGAGCTGTTGCTTGTCCGGATCTAGTCCGCGCCTCTGCAATATTATTGTCGATTCACACCGCACTTTGTTAAATAATTATCTTTTCAAAGTATCGCCTTACCGGTGGGGGTCTCTGTGGCTCCTCAAGGCGGCCAAGGCGGCCTCAAGTTGGGCCTTGCACTCTTGGAGCTCTGGGACAAATGGGTATTCTTCTCCGTAAGATCCTCAGATAATAATTGATCCTTAAATCAGTTATTCCAATAATTTTTAGTCTCGGGGCTACTGGCATATATAGCTATTAAAATTACTTACCCGTATGTCTTTCACATACTGTTCCGTGGCTCTGGTTAACCCATCTTGAGCGGCACGGAGGTGCGCGCGCGTTTCCCGCATCAAAGGCATTTAACGCCTCCGGGGAGAAACACGCGTCACGAAGAACTGTCCGGCGACGCCTTTGATTCATGTCGCTCTCCACCTCAGACCGGGTGGCGGACAACCTGTCGGCATCCTCCATCGGAGGAGCGTCCGGCTCACGCCTTGTATTCGCCTCCCCTCCCGGACCATGCGGTGGAGCATGGCTGGCGGAGGCTTGATTGGCAAACCTCTCCGGACACTGTCCGGCGAGCGCTCTTTCTGGAAAAGTTATGAGCATTAATATACCTCCTAGGGATCCTTCCATTAAAAATAGCGGTGCTCCGTACCGTTGCGGCGACGTTTCGGTTCGCGTTGCGCTCCTCTTGTTGGCCGGCCGCCGCGGGTTCGGCTTCCCACCTTAAAGGCACCTTCTGCGATGCACCATCAGTATGGGATGGTCAGAATTGAGCGCGGATCAAATGATGGTGTCAAGACCTCGGTCGTAGTCACCTGGGAGGCCAGAAACAAACCGGGGTAGTCAGCCGTAATGGCGACTAGGGCATTGTCTATGCTACGTTGGTGGAACACCCCATCAATCAGCTCCACCTTTATGTCCGGATCCTCTTCGGAGGTCGGATCAAGGGATCTTTCCGGATCCTCGTATGCCCTCCACGTCCCGGCGCAGCTCCTGCGTCGAAATCACAGAGTAAGATACTTGACTTTAAAAGTATGGATCGGGTAGACGAACATTCGCTTACCCAGCTCCGAGGGTTATTCATAGAAAATCCATTCAACGGATTCTTGCGGAGGAAGTCCTCCTCCTCTCCCTTGTACAAGCCGGACAGGATCTTTGCCAGATCGGCTACCGAGCCTGGCCCTTTGCGGCCATGACGGGTGGCGTCGTCTTCCCCGTTGAAATCCCACATAGGGTGGCCCCTATATTGGAGTGGCTGCACCCCTCGCATAATGCACGTGGCCATGACTCCAATCATGGTCAATCCGGAGTGGGCCAGTAACCTAATACGGCCCATCAGATAATGGACGCTCCTATCATCTTCCCGTTGAGTGCTCCATGGGCGCCAACTCAGGTGTTTCTTCAAGGGACCATTGTTGAACTCCGGGAGGCCGATCCGAACCGGATCCGGCAGAGGGGCGTCCTCCATGTAGAACCATTCCGAAGGCCAGTCTTCGGACGCCTTCTTCGGGGTGCCGGATAGATATCCGTCCCGACGATGCGCCATATTTCGCTCCAAGACACTTGATATATCGAATTTCATGAGAACGGGTACGAGACAAAACAATCTCTTCCACAGCGCAAAATGGGGCTCGATGCCCAAGAACAGCTCGCAAAAAGCTAGGAAGCCCGCGATGTGCAAAATGGAGGCGGGCGTGAGGTGGTGAAGTTGGAGTCCGTAGAACTCCAGGAGCCCCCGGAGAAACGGATGTATGGGAAATCCGAGTCCCCTTATTAGATAGGGGACGAAGCATACCCGCTCCCCTTTGGAAGGGTTGGGGACGCTCTTCGCCTGCTTTCCACCCTTGTAGGTGGCGAGTCCGACTCGAACCGGAACCATGAAAGCTGGGGGAAGATATCCCTCGGTTTGGAGTACCACTAGCTCGCTGTGTGGAACTGAGCATCTCCCCCAATCTCCTGGCTTAGGGATGGGAGCACGAGAGGAGGAGCCGCGTCGGCTATCCATGATGGAATGGATTTTTGTCAGAAGCGCTTCGATGAGAACTTGCAGATGGAGGATGGTGTGAGCTGGATCTAGATCCTCGCCTCTCTTATAGGCGGCTCGTTTGCACGAATAGGGGGTAAAATGTAAAAATACCCCAGCCTTTCGCATTCGTACGACACATGGAAGAAGGCCATTATTGGGCGTAGAAGCCAAGGAGCGCAACATTTATAAAGAAGTCAGACACTATTCGTCGGGAACATGAAGATTGAAGGAGAACCCGCCTTGCAACGCCGAAGACAATATACGCGCCGGACTCGTCATCGCTGAAGCCCGGTTTGGGGGCTACTGAGGGAGTTCCGGACTAGGGGGTATCCGGATAGCCGAACTATCATCATCGGCCGGACTCCAAGACTATGAAGATAGAAGATTGAAGACTTCGTCCCATGTCCGGATGGGACTTTCCTTGGCGTGGAAGGCAAGCTTGGCGCTACGGATATGTAGATCTCCTACCTTTGTAACCGACTTTGTGTAACCCTAGCCCTCTCCGGTGCCTATATAAACCGGACGGCTGTAGTCTATAGGACGAACAACAATCATACCATAGGCTAGCTTCTAGGGTTTAGCCTCTTTGATCTCGTGGTAGATCCACTCTTGTAACACACATCATCAATATTAATCAAGCAGGACGTAGGGTTTTACCTCCATCAAGAGGACCCGAACCTGGGTAAAACATCGTGTCCCTTGTCTCCTGTTACCATCCGCCTAGACGCACAGTTCGGGACCCCCAACCCGAGATCCGCCGGTTTTGACACCGACAACCACCATCAGGACGAGGTGGTTGGGGGCTTCCAGGAACCGCGTGCTATCGCCTTCATCTTGGGCGGAGCTTAGGCCCCAGCCTCTCAGCATATCTTCAAGAAGTTTGCTCGCGAGGTGAACGCGGCCCTTCCCAGGCTTGAGGCCACGCACCCGCTCAGGTGGTCCAAGTGCGCCATCACCTTCAGCTCTGCGGACCAGCTCAAGTGCGCGGCCACCGCTGGCGCCCTCCCGATGCTCTACTCACCCGTCATCGGCAATGTACAAGTCACCAAGACCCTCATCAATGGCGGCGCAGGGCTCAACGTCCTATCCGTCGAAATGTTTGACAGCCTCCAAGTGCCATAAGATCAGCTTCAGCCCACCAAGCCCTTCTCAGGAGTGACTGACGGCTCCACCACCCCGACAGGGCAGGTCCACCTCCCTGTCACCTTCGAACAGCGCAACAACCACCGCACCGAGCTCATCGACTTTGACATTACTCACATCCGTCTGATGTACAATGCCATCCTCGGGTATCCGGCCTTGGCCAAGTTCATGGCAGTGACCCACGACGGCTACAATGTCCTCAAGATGCCAGGAAGCGGCGGGATCCTCAAAGTCCCCTGCGAAGAAAAAGATGTGGTGTGCTCCCTCGAGCGCGCCTTCCAAGCCACAACAATCGAAGACCCCGACAACAATGGTGCGCATTACCCTCCTGAGGCCATCCCCAAGAAGAAGAAGCAGCTACTCCGCACAGGGCCTCAGGGGAGCGGCGTCACTAGCAGTGCTAGATCAGGATCGGCGCCCGTGCCTGGGGCGCCTCCCTCCCTCGCATAGGGAGGCACGCCTGGTGCCCTCCTCGGGAAGGGGTCGGGGGCTCTTCTGGCCTTCGCACGTGGGATGTTGCGAGGGCCCACCTCACGGCTATATTTGCATGCCGTTCAGCCTGCCGAGCATGGCAGTCGCCTTCCAGCGCAACCTGCGGAGCGTCCTGGCGGCTCAGGAGGCCAGGCATCACGCAGTCCTGGCGGAGATGGAGATAGTCCTCGAGGAAGCACCTGGACCCCCAGAGCCTCCCGAGGCTCAGGGTCACGGTGGCTCGTGAGGAGCAACCCCTTCGCCACACATCTTCAGCTACCCCAACATTCCTTCGACGGCGGAACCAGGTGACATTTTCCAAGTTTATTTAGCTGGGAGCGCCCCCTGGGCTGCATCATTCCCAGGCCGCGTGGGCCTTTCCCCGCGGCATGTATCCTTTTACGTCTTTAGCTTGCTCTGCTTGGGGTGCCCCTCGGGCTGCATCATCCCCAGGCCGCTCGGGTACGACCCAGTGGCATTTATCATTCTTCCATTTACCTAAGATAGTTCCCTTTCCATGCATAATCTATCTATGGTTATCACCTGCTTGATTGTCACCCACCACGGGAGCCGTGTTCCGATCGACTTTCTTCAGGATCCTTCGCATAAGAGGGCTAGGCACGGCGTCTGTGCTCGGGTCCGTCGCTGCAGCATCGATAAATACAACGGCTGAGCTCTGTCTGGCGGGCCGGTCCCGTTCATGTCACCTCCTAGGGTCGTTGGTGCTTGGCCTTCTCATGCGATAACCTCAGGAAATTCATTCAGCGCAGGATTGCCTAACCATCTCGCAGGACCGACGTAGCTAACAAGAACCAAGACCAGGCGCAACCCGGCTTGAGGTAGGGCCTCGTGAGTCCCGCGCTCGCTCACGAGTGCCCAGACACACCTCGTCTAGCCCTGCCGTGCAAGCCATGTGTTAGGGCGGGGATGTACATGCCCCGAGGGCTCCACTCAGAGGGAGCCCTCACCCACGCACCAGTGGAAGCACCATGCTCCGCGCTGGCAGTCGACCCTACCGATGAGCGGTTATGCCCATGCAAGTGCGGAAGCGCTATGCTCCGCGCTGGTGATAAACAACTGAGGGCAGCCCCATGGCCGTATCAACCTCAGGGAGCCCTTGAGCTCAGTGTCTGGCCTCATCGCAACACTTCCCCACGGGAGAGTCGCGCGAGGGGGCTGGGCACGGGGGCTGCGCTCGGGTCACGCCCAAGCATACGCCACCCTGCCAGGTCCCCCGGACCTGGTCGTCGCGCGCCCCTCCCGAGCCGAGCCTCGGCGAGGGAAAAGATATGAAGGTCGTTTGAGCGTCATGGGGGACTCCTAAGCATCGTGACTCAGGAGCCTAACTGGCCACATAGCCCCTCACTCCTTGGTCTCGTCCTGGTGATCCGGACGACCCAACGGTGGTCGAGGTATGCGCGGGATCGGGCCCTGCCGATATACAACACTAGACCTACTCCTGCATCTCCTTTCCGTAAGCTATTTGCGCGTCAAGGGGGACTCCTGAGCATCGCGACTCAGGAGCCTAACTGGCCACGTAGCCCCTCACCCCCTTGGTCTCATCCTGGTGATCTGGATGACCCAACGGCGGCTGAGGTATGCGCGGGGTCGGGCCCTGCCGACGTAGAACGTAAAAGCAAATGGAAGGAAATCGCAAAATCTCAAGCAAATATTACAAGACATATTGTTCCCCCATACCAAACGCAAGTTTAAACGCCTCCACGAGGCATGGTGCATTTTGCAGATACTAAGCAGGAAAGGAGCCGCCAGCAAGTCACCTCGTCATCCCCGAACGTTGCCGTCGTCGCTCGCAAGAGACGCTTCTTCTTCAACGACGTTGCCCTCACCTACACCACCCGCTGGAGTTGCAGGATCAGCAGCACCGCCAGTCGAGGGCGCGGGATCGAAGGCGCGGAACTTCTTCAGCAAGGCTTCCACCTGACCCTTCACGGCGCCAAAGAAGAACAAGGCAGGTTTCTCGGTGTCCACGGGCTCCAGCAGCTCGTCAAGGTGGGCGGTGGGATCGTGAAGATGGAGTTGGCTGAAGACGCGCGTAAGCGCGGCGAGGAAAGAACGCGGGCTTCCACCTCTGCCAAGGGGCCGATACCACTCACGACCTCCTCAAGCGCCTCGACCAGATAAGGAAACAGCTGGGTGGGGCCCTCGTTGGCGGTAGCCAGCGGCTCCTCCAAGCCCTTCTCATAGAGTGACCGCAGCGCCTTGCGAGACCTCTTCTCGAGAAGCTTGAAGGCCATGTGGTCCTCAGCCAGAACCTACGCCTTGGCTTCCAGCTCGGCCGTCTCCGCCTCCAGCTTCTGCTCCAGCTTCTCCAACCGGCTGCGCCCTGCGGCCTGCGCCTTCGCCAACTGCTCCAGCTCGGCGTTGCGACCTCTGTAGGCGTCCTCTCGGGCCTTCATCTTCTCCTCCTCCACCTTGCAGTCTCGAGCCTCGGCCGCATGCTCGCTCTGCATGGTCTCCAGCTCGGCCTCCAGCGACTGACAGCGATCCTCGGTGGCCCCAACGTCCTTCAAGCGCCCCGCGTGGCCGCGGCAAAGGCGATGCCTGTCCCCTCTCGGTTGCTTTGCCTGGCTCAGCGCTGCCAGAACGGACATGTCTGAGTGAAGCCCGCTAGAGACCAGCCCCAGGCGCTCGACTTCCAGGCGGGGGTCGGCGCCCTGGAGATCTTCTTGCAGCAGGGTCATCGCGGAAAGAGTGCGCCCCAGGATGTCAGGGGAAGTGGAAGGACCCGGAGATAGCATGAGGCAGAAGGGGGAGGAGGCGCATCGTCACCATAGCCTGGGAGGCAGGAAGCTCCTGGGCTCTGGGGACCTCGGCGACCAAGCCGGGCGTTGACACCTCCGGAGCCAGCAGGGCCACGGGGGCTGACTCCTCCCAAGGATGCTTCCCCAAGCCTCTCGAGGATGATCGGGTCGGAGAGGCACGAGCGCCTTTGCTGCCCTTACCCATGGAGAGGGGTGCAGCCGCCGTGGGAGATCTGGTCCCGAGCAGCACCACTTCTTCCTCCCAACAAGCGCTATCATTTAACGCCCTAAGCTAGGCATTGAGATTTCGATGATGCTCACATGAAAGACAAGAATTGAAGCGCAAAGAGATCATCATGAAACACGTGACAAACACATCTAAGTCTAACATACTTCCTATGCATAGGCATCTTATAGGCAAACAAATTATCATAGCAGCAAAAACTAGCATATGCAAGGAAGTGGAAAGAAACAATAGCAATCTCAACATAACGAGAGGTAATTTTGTAACATGAAAATTTCTACAAACATATTTTCCTCTCTCATAATAATTACATGTGGGATCATACGCAAATTTAACAAAATAGCTATCACATAAAATATTTTCAACACGATCTGCATGCATGCGAAGTTGACACTCTTCCAAAATAGTGGGATTAACATTAACTAAAGTCATGACCTCTCCAAAACCACTTTCAGTATTATTCCAAACATTATTATAAATCTCATATTCATCATGGGGCTTAAATAAATTTTCAAGATTGTAAGAATAACCACCCCAATCATGATCATTGCAACAAGTAGTGGACATAGCAAACTAGCATCCCCAAGCTTAGGGTTTTGCATATTATTAGCACAATTGACATTAACAGAATTTATAATAATATCATTGCAATCATGCTTTTCATTCAAGGAGCTATCGTGAATCACTTCATAAATTTCTTCTTTCAACACTTCATACAATTTTCAGATTCATGAATTTCAAGCAAAACCTCATAAAGATAATCTAGTGCACTCAACTCACTAGCAATTGGTTCTTCATAATTGGATCTTTTAAAAAGATTAGCAAGGGGTTGAGGATCCATAAAAATAGATTTTCAGCAAGCGAACTACCAGCTCTAAGCTCTATTGGTTCTTGATGAGGTTGGCCAGACTTCGCCCAATACTCAGGGTAGCTTCCAGCAGATAAGTCATTTGGTCATTCTTCATCTTGAGATTGGGAATGGGAACATTGGGAGAAGATGCCCCTTTGGATGCTTTGGCTGTAATAGCTGCTTGAATCTTCTCATGTGCCTAAGTAGAAGTAGGGTGAGAAGGATGCATCACCACTACATTGTCCTCTAACTCTGGCAACAAAGGGAGATGCTCGCGATCAAGAAGATAAGTGCTTGTTCCAACCTTGGAGTTGATGAGCAACTGAATGTGCGAAGCAAAACCACATGATCTCTTCTGGTCGGTTGCAGTTCTCTTGATAGTTTCAACTATTATGCACATCACCTTGAACTTCTGAGGTGTATCAAAGAGATGTAGAAGGTTGATGGAGTGGCCATGAATCATCTTGTCATCTCCAGATTCGGGCAAAAGAGTGTGCCTCAAAATAGTATTGATGGTGTCCAGACCAGCCAACATGTGCTTCATAGATCCAAACTTGTGAGTCTCAAGATCTTTCTTAGGAATAGGCTTGTACATGTTCTTCATGGAATTTTGGTCCATCTTGGGCTTTGCATATACATCAAATCATTCTCTTCTTCTTCTGGCACCAAGAAGAGCAACCCACTCAGAGATGGTTGACTAGTATCTACTTCCCTCAGTTATCCACACTATGCTCCCATCTGGATAAAAATGAGAGTGGAGTAGAATTGCATGATCATCTCATCATGCCACTTGGTAAGCTTCTTCCAAACAAAAGCATCAACACCAACAAGCTTGAAGCTCTTATTGAAGGAAATATTCCCTAGAGGCAATAATAAGGTTGTTATTTTATATTTCCTTATTTATGATAAAGGTTTATTATTCATGCTAGAATGGTATTGATCGGGAACAAAAATACATGTGTGAATACATAAATAAATACCGTGTCCCTAGTGAGCCTCAACTAGACTAGCTCATTAATCGAAGATGGTTAAGGTTTCGTAATCATAGACATGTGTTGACATTTGATAACGGATCACATCATTAGGAGAATGATGTGATGGACTAGACCCATCTGTTAGTTTAGCATATTGATCATTCAGTTTATTGCTATTGCTTTCTTCACGTCAAATACATATTCCTTCAACCATGAGATTATGCAACTCCCAGATACCAGAGGAATACCATGTGTCATGGATTTAACACGGAAGATGCCCTTGTGAAAGGACTTAGGTGTTGAGCCATCGCAACATAGGTTAGCTTGAAAGGGTTGAACGGGACAAAGGACACAAGGAGTTTACCCAGGTTCGGCCCCTCTCAACGAGGTAAAAGCCTACATCCTGCTTGTAGTTGTATTGCTTGGGTTTTGATTACAAGGAAGCGAATATGCTTGACCTAGCATCGGATCGATTGTTTTATTGGCCTAAGCCGCCGCCGGGTCTCGCCTTTATATACACAGGTCGAAGCCCGGCGGCTTACGAGAGTCCGAACCGGATCACACAACATGACCGGCCTGGTTTCTAAATTGGCCTATCTTAACAGACAAGCCACCGTATGGCGGTTCATACGTACGGGTCTTGGGCTTTCGCCAGGCCCACTCCTATGAGCCGCCATATTCACACTTCATCTTCTCAGGCCTGCTTGGGCCTTCTTCATGTTAAGCCGCCAACTGTGTAACCCGGCCCCCCCTGGGCGGGTCACGCCTCAGAGCTATATCCTCAACATTAGGCCCCAGGTTGATTTGAACTTGTTCCTGTCAATCTTCTGCTTTAATCAACAAATCATCCACCAATGATGAACATTTTATAATACTACGCAAGCCAAACCACCGTAGGCCGCCATGACATCATGTAAACATAACCACTATAACCCGCCATGACCTCATGCGCATTAAATGCACACAAAAACCCATGGTATCATAACGGATCTTTATCTTAATGGACCTTCCGAGAATTGAGGCATCCGCACCGCAAAGATAATTATTATGCCTCCTCGATCCCTGCGCATGCCAGTTTATCACCTCCTTCTAAATAGGGATAGGGGTCCATCTTTCACTTTTTACCCCTGCTTCTCTCCTCTTCCTCCTCGCGCAACCGAAGCCTCCAATGCTTTGCCACCGCTATTGATCTCCATAGCGACTCCGACCTTGCCGTTGCATCAACCTGACTTGGTCCAGAAAATACAGCGCCCCTGCGCTGTTCATCAGCATGATTAGGTATTCATCTCCCCTTGTCTTAGATCTGCATTAGCAGACCCTAGTTCATCGGAGTTCTTCAGTTGCTCGTCGAAGTTCATCATAGTTCTTCATTTATGCTTAGCTCAATCCCAAATTAGCACGGGAATTGCGCGGTACTGGTTTTTAACATCCGTCTTTACTCATAGGTGTATTCCCTCTGCTCTAGATTCAATTCCCAATACAGCAGTTCCTCCAACCTGTTTTAGGTTTAGCAATTTTCACTTGTTTTTTGAACCGCCGTAGATCCAAAATTATAAGCAGGACCCATAAAACTTGTTTGTCCAGTACTTCATGAAATTTTACTAAAATCCAGATCTGTAGTCATGGTAAACACTGTTGCATAGGCGACATATTTTGGAACCCGCAAAATGCCAGCTGGCTCACTTATAAATGTTTAAACCGCCGGTGTCCTCTTGATCATCAATCATGACTGTATAACCTGTCGATATTTTTCCGGCTTAACCATGCTCATTAAATCCATCGCTCATAATAATTTTATCTTGTGTGCATAACTAGTCTTTGAACAATAGCTTGCTTGTTTAACCATTGGACGGTCTATCATCATAATGTCAACCCTCCCATTATTCATTCTCAGGATGACATGGAGACCAGCCAAGCCGACACCGCAGAGGTAACTAATATTTCCTCCGATTCGGCGCCTTTGCCAAGACAGAAAACCCGGCAGGTGACCTAGAAAGTAAGATTTTCTCATCCTCTTGCTTACTTGGATCCCGACTTTACTTTGAAAAAACAACAACACGAAGCTAGGCACAAGACCCGGAGTGGTGGTGATGCAGAGTTGATTTTTGGCTTACCAAATACTCCCACCCCTCGCAAGCGTCAACATGAGGTGCTTCACGGTCCAAATTCACTGTATCCTCTTGCCGGCTTAATATGTCAGCCTCTCACGCCTTCTAACTCGAATTATCAGAAGACACCTCCATCATCTGGCAATTCTTCCAAGACCCAAATGTCTGTCTTCAAAGTCGCCCCTGGATAAGTATTCGCACTTGCTGCATTTATTGATCAATATATTATGATAATATACGCATGTTCCTATATTTTCATCACAGAGGGATAGCCAAAGCTGGTAAAAAGCATAAGCTTGGTGGTTCTTCAAAAGATCCTAAAGTAGTTGAGCCGGAGAAACAATCTGCTGATATCTCCGAGGCTCATACTCACTATCCAACAGAACTCATTAATGACCTGCCACCTTCGGTCAATACCACCATCTCTGAACAAATGGATGTTCAGATTAACCCGGCGGATAAACATGACCCGCCGAGCCCTACCAAACCTGCTCAAGAGAATCCTTCTCAACAAATTGCCGAGGACATCATCATCACTGGTACAAGCTTCAGAGAACTAGGGAATCCTACTATCTTAGCTAAACACAGTGCCAAGGAAGAGGTTTTAAATGCCGAAAAAGGCAAATGGAAACTAGACTTGGAGAGTTATGCAGGTTTTAGCGCAGGTGATATTCATGCAGGCTACTTGAGTCGCCTCCATACCAGCCGTGACATGGAGGCCGTCTTACTAAACCTTATGAAGGTAAACTACCAGACTCTTTCCATATGAATCCACGTTAGTCGCCAAGTCTAGAGGATTAGAAGGAAGTGAAGATACTATAGACTTGAATAATGGCCTTCATCTTGTGGCTTCCCAAACCAGTTTATCCCAGTTAGATCCAAATGAGTAGCCCCCAAGGGCCAGCTTAAGAAAAGTTGAGCCGGGACTTAGCATCGTGCTTCAAAAATCCAAATATGTAGCCCCCATGGGCCGGCTTAAACTGAAAAGTTGAATTGGGTCACTAAGTACTTTTTAAAATGACCTACATTAGCCTCCCAAGTGCCAAGTATATTACTTGTACTGTGCTTGGGACTTCAATAGAATAATCATCATAACTGCTAAGTGCTACTTGATTATTGTTTTTCAGCCTGAATTAAGCATGAAGGGATCACAAGTGGGTGACTTGCGGCAGAATATAAAATCGCAGCAAGTAGAAACTTCAAGGGCCAGGTCAGAACTGAAAGTCGCCTTGGAAGTAACAGAAAAATTGAAAACGGACTTTAACACTGAAAGAGCTGGCTGGTATATACTGAGAAGGCAGCACTATTGAAAAGAGCTGAAGCTGCTCTTAAGCCGGTGACTGAGGAGTTATCCAGCTTAAAGCGACACATTAATCATATGACAGCCTCCATCTTTGGTAATTGACACTTAATTTTAGTGTTTCACCAACTATTTATTCTGACCCGCTTGGCGGCTCATCGGTATGTTTCTTCAACAGGCCCCAGGAGCTCCAATCTTGGCCAAGATATGCTTGTGAAACTCAAAGCCGTGCATGGGTCACATTAATATTGTCATATTCCCTGCACACAAGTGGAACAACATATGCCCTGGAGGTTTAAGCCAGGGTGGGTAATAAACCCCAATATGATATTCTTTGAAAAAATTATACAAAAAGACTAGAGTGAAGGCTATCTGAGCTGGACCATTATGGAGACTTAAAGTGTAAAGCCAGGGCGGGTTAGAAAACCCTAAATATTCATATAATTATTGGAAGACATACCTGATAATTATAATCCAGAAACCCGTAGGCATGGAATATCATGATTTGATTGCTCAAGGAAAATTATCCTGGCGACTTAAAGTCTGCTATCAGGGCGGGTTACCAAACCCAATATGCTCAATTATGAGTCATATAATCAAGGCTACATGGCCTGAATTATACCAACCCCACTTGAGTAGAAACATTCTTCAATGGATGCGAATCCAAAATATCCAGAAGAAAAGAAATTCAGAAAAATTCAAGTGCTTTCATAGGCCGCACAACCTTAAAATTCAAGTGCTTTCATGGGCCGCACAGCCACTAAGATTCAAGTGCTTTCATAGGCCGCACAACCTTAGAGTTGTCCTCGCTCACTTTAAGCTGGTGCTCACATGACAAGCCGCCATTTTAACCTTGATGAGTTCAGGGTCTTAGTTAATAGATTGACTGTCAAGAGTACGGCGGGTCATTCAGGATTACCTGGTGGAGTAGCGTCATGTAGACAAGTAGGTCAAAACTCGGGATTCGGCATCTACCCTGGTCACGAGGGTAAGAAAGCTAAACACGGTGGGTTGGAAGCCCCCAAGTAACCTTATGAATAAATAATAAAGGCTCAGATGCTTAGAAATTAAACGATAGAGGCCTTGAATTATTAGGGATGTCGGCTTTATTATATTGATCATAATATATACATTGATAAAAGAATGTACAACACAAGAGCCGACGGCTCAAGTGTAATAAGGCCGAAGATGAGCAATATTCCAGGGCCGGCGGGTCTCCTCCTCCGACTTGCACGATTCCTTGTGTTCTCGTATGTCAATGAGGTAGTATGACCCGGTATTCAGGTTCTTACTAACCACGAAGGGTCCTTCCCAAGGTGGGGATAACTTGTGCATATCTTTTTGATCTTGGATTAACCGGAGCACCAAGTCGCCTTCTTAAAAGGTTCTGGTCGTGACTTTATGGCTATGGTAGTGACGCAAATCTTGCTGATATATCGCCGAACGAGCCGCCGCAAGGTCACGCTCCTCATCTAGCACATCAAGTGCATCTTGACGTGATATCTCATTAGCATACCCCACATAAGCCGCCACACGAGGAGATTCATGATGGATATCACTTGGAAGAATCGCCTCTACCCCATAGACCATGAAGAAAGGTGTATAGCCTGTTGACCTGTCGGGGTGGTGTTGATACTCCAAAGTAATGAAGGTAATTCCTCAACCCAACAACCCGGTGTTCTCTGTAAAGGAACCATAAGCCGGGGTTTTATGCCTTTAAAAATTTCTTTGTTGACCCTCTCAGCTTCACCATTAGACTGTGGATGAGCCGCTGAGCAAACGTCAAGACGGATATTCTCCTGTTGACAGAATTCTCTCATAGCACCCTTAGATAGATTAGTGCCATTTTCAGTTATGATACTATGAGGGTAACCAAAATGGAAGATTACTTTCTTCATGAATTGAACCGCCGTCCCAACATCACACTTGCTGACCGGCTCTACCTCATGTCGAGCATCCCTCGCTCATCCCCATGGACTCTACTACAACTCATCAAGCAACTCGTGGACCAATGACAGGAGCACGTGCACGCACCATCGAAATCGAGGTGAACTCTTTCCTCCTTGAGTTCCTTTCGGATTCACATGAGAGTCGGATTGTACCTCAAATGGAAACGTTATGCATTCTTAGGTACTTCAAAGATGATCGCGAGGAAGCATGGAGGGATCACAAAGTCCACCCGAAGATTCAAGCACGCATGAAGTCTCTCGGGAAGAAGGGGGAAGGAGAAGGAGGGAAGCATCGAGACGTGCGAGGAGACGGAGTTCTGGACACGAAGCCATGGGAAGGGACAAGTCCTCCTGGACACTCCGGGCGCCCGGACCCCCTGCCCCCGGGTGCCCGGGCAAGCTTGGACGCCGCTGGGCATCGCCCCTGGCCGCACCGGGTGCCCGACCCTTCGGCCCGGGTGCCCGGTCACCCCGCCTTTGCACCTCCAGGCCACCCGGGTATCCGGCCTCTAGACACCGGGTGCCCGCCCCCTGCCTGGGCCCCGGCCCAGCCACCCACCGGATGCCCGGCCGACCGCCTGGGCCTCTCCAGCCGGCCCGGGTGCCCGGCCAAATGGGCCCGGGTGCCCGACCTCGACCGCCCAGCCCCTGCGTCTCCGCCGGGTGCCCGGGCCAAGGACCCCCGGGTGCATGGACCACTCTGAGGGCCTGCGTGCCTTTTTGGGCTTTTGCCCATGTACCCATCTCCACCTCTTATTTCGCCCCTAGACTATAAGTACCCCCCACCTAGCTCATTTAGAGGGAGAGCAAAGTATATGAGAGACATTAGAGAGCTTTGCTCCTTGTACCGACTCCTCTAGAAGATCAAGACCTCCTAGGAGAAGATCCCTAGTGGATATCAAGCCCCCATCTTGGGAAGGATCCCCATCATAGGATCATCAAGACCTCTCTCCTCTTAGGATTGGGATGAACTAGTTACCTTGTATCTTTATTTTGTTGTCCTTGGATCATTGTGACCTCTTGTGTGTTCTTGGATCTAGCATATGTGTGATTGGATCTAGTCAATTTGAGTGTTTTCTCTCTCTTGTGTTCTTCGTGTTCTTCATGTTCTCGGGGATTTCCCCTCCAATTCGTGAAAGATCTACATCTAGGGTTCTACCCTACAACATCTTGGTATCATGAGCCACGTTTATCACGAATTTGGAGTCCCCCCCCCACCGTTTTCTAGCCTTGTTTTCTGTGATTTCGTCCTAAATTCGAAAATTCCCCACCAAAAGTAGCCCCAAATTTTTTTGTGATTTGTTGGTTTGATGAGGTTTTGTTGGTTTTGATCCGTGGATTTGCTTGGTTTCAAGTGGATCTAGCATTCCCCCATCCATCTCCACCTTTCCCTCCATGAAATCCACCAATTTCCCCCATTTTCCCATGAATTTCCGCCCAAATCCGTCACCCCCGGGCACCCGGACCTCAAACCCCGCACCAGACCCCCAGATAAAGGTTGACCACCCCGGTGCTCAGCACCCTGAGCCCCCGGCACCAAGACCGGCTGTTTGCCGGACCACCCCTGTGTGCTCATCATCTTGCCCGGGCACCTGCACCCGGGCCTCTTCTTCAGCCCAACCTCGCTGACCACCACGGTGCCCGCACTAACAAACACCGCACCCGCACTTCTCGATTCAAATTTTACTTACACACCGTTTCGGCCATAACTTTCGCTCCCGGAGTCCGATTTTTACGTTCTTTAGCTCGTTTAGTAGATATTGACATCCTCCATCCATATAGATAGGTTCCAACACCATTTGACTCCATCAAATTTTTGGCATTTTTGCATCTTTGCATAGGCCATCCACCATATCATCTGCCAAACCACCATAGCTTTCCACAACCTAACCCAATTTTGATCCTTATAGCATTTGTGGTTACTTGAGTGGTGACTTGAGTCTCCTAACACTACAAAAAAATACACATCCGTGACATTTTGGGCCGAACGATATTTTTTCTGTCATACTTATGACACTTCTATGACGATAATTGCGACAAAACCCGGTATCATCATAGAGGTGGTGGGGTCCTACTTCTATGACAAAAAATCATGACAGAAAATGGGCTTTTCATCCTGGGTGGGCTGGAGACGCAGGTGCATGACATTCTTTGGGCCGTCCATGATGGAAAAAAACCGTGGTAGAAGCGAGGGCGCAAAAAATATCGAGGAGTCCCCGGTTACGGTGGGTGCTCGGGGGCCGAGTGATGCGTGTTTCTCTTGTACGACGCTGCGGATCGAACCCGGCGATTAATCTGCAGTTACGCTACATCGAACTCGGCGATCGATCGATGGTCGTTTAATCGAACCCGATCGGCGATTCCTTTGCTACTGCTGCTAATCAAGCCGATCGATCGCCTCTGGATGAAAAGTGAGCATTGCGGAGGGGGGGGGGTTGGATTAACAGTTCCCGGTGGGGGTGGATGAACGGGACCCCGTGGTGTTGCCTCTAGATGAACAGTACCCCGATCGATCGAGCCGATTGGGGCTAGATGAACAGGACCCCGTGGAGGGCAGGATGAACAGGACCACCCCATGGAGGGCAGGATGAACAGTAGACGGTGGAGGGCTGGATGAACAGTAGCCAGTGGAGGGGTGGTTGAACAGGAGCCTGTGGAGAGGGCTGGTTGAACAGTAGCCGGTTGAGTAGCGCGCGGTGGAGGCTGGATGAACAGGAGCCCGTGGTTGAACGGTCGCAGGTGGAGGCTGGAGGAGGTCGACGGTGGATGAACAGTACCCCGTGGAGGTTGGAGGGGGTCGATGGTGGAGATGAACAGTATCCCGTGGAGTCCTGCTTATGCACGCCACACCTCCCGATGAACAGGACCCCGTTTGACCGTGGCGCTCCAACAGATGTCTGCTTCTTCGTTTTGCGATTCGCCCACACCCTCCCGATCAACAGACCCCGTTTACGACCATAGGAGGTCCGTTTCTCCGCTTTATGCGACGCTGCACCCTCCCGATGAATAGGATCCCGTTTCGAACATGGTCGGTCGAACACAAGGCCATTTCCTCCGTTCTGCAGTACGCCAGGCCTGGTTTCCATCGGCTGTTCCGTCCAAGCCCTCCCGATGAACACGATGACGCATTCCGTTCCGACCCAGCCGGTTGGCTCCCCATGAACATGATGACGACGCTGTTTTTCCGTTCCAACCCAGCCATGTACACGAGCCCTGGCCGTACGTACGCGCGAGTAGGCGTTCGAGACCCGCCAGATGTATGCGTGCGTGGCCGTGTTACTTTCTTGCACCCTGGCTGTTGTACGTACGTGTACATGCTACGTGCGCGCCTCTACTACAACACGTGCACGCCTCTACATCGACCAGTATGTACATACACGTTCACGACTGTCGGCATTCTGGGAACGGGGATCCCCAGACTTGTCTGCCTGCGGCCCACGGCGTGGCTATGCTAACAGGGCTGTACGGCGCATCTTCATCAACAAGGCATTCAAGACCCTCACGAGGGGCCAAGCCTCGCGAGGCGGGCGATGTAGGACCTCCTCAGGAGCAGCCTCTCCAGGCAGGCTCACGAGGAGCGGAGATATCAAGGCGGGGAAAACCTCGCGAGGCTCTCGTGACGTAAGCCATGACGATCGACACCAGGCGGGCGCCAGCGCGCGCTGCGTCCTTGTTTCCTCTTTGGTATCAAGGGGGCAAGCGCGGGCGTAGAGTACCGAGGCATCAGGCAAATGTTTCCATATCAGTGCAACAAGACCAAGACCACCAGGACGGAGGTCACCATGGAGCCCAAGACGGCGTCATTACTAAGCCCTTTCGCAGGCGAAGACCGCTTTTGTCAGGATAGCTTGTACTAGCTGTCCCCTTTCAAATTGGCCGCTGTTGTTGGCTCCCTTCCCGCTCAATATTTGGGGAGAGGACCAGGGCCTATATAAGTAGGACTAGCCACCACCAAAGGGGCAGCTTGATCTCATCTGATCGAGAGCCAACCCTTAGCCACACACCGAACGCAGGAACGCCTCAACCTCAGGAGGTCGTTCTTCCCCTTGTACTGTTCTTCATCAGCCCAAGAGGCAATCCACCACCACACACTGGAGTAGGGTACTACACCAGAACGGTGGCCCGAACCAGTATAAATCTTGTGTCCCGTGTGTTGTGAGTTCGTCGAGTTCGTCCACGAGATCTTAGCGAGCTAGGGCGTGGATTGGTAGGAGGGAAAGATCTTCGCATGCACCCCAGAGTTCGAACCTTAAGGGTTTTGCCGGAACCCGTGATTCGACATTTGGCGCGCCAGGTAGGGGTGCACCGTAGCTCCTCTCCACCAGCCTACGCTCCGCGCCACTGCACTTCACCCTCATGGCAGGTGCCCCGCCACCGGCTCCAATGGCCGGTGCTGACGACAGGGCCAGGGGGCTCCGATCCCTGGCCTCTGCCCTGCAGCAGGTGCAATGGCCACCCAAGTTCAAGCCGGAGATGCCACCGCGCTAGAACGGGGCGGCAGACCCGTCAGCTTTCCTGTTGGCATACGAGGAGGTCGTCCTCGAGGGGGGCGATGACAAGGTCATGGCCAACTGGCTCCCCATGGCCCTCGCCAGCGAGCCACGCGCCTGGCTGCTCAACCTCCCTGGATCCACGGTGGCATCCTAGGGGGAACTCCGCGACCTCTTCACTGCTCGCTACACGGTACCGGCGCACCACGCAGTCGCGGCCCTGCTGGGCGGCTCTCAAGCACCGCCTTCAGATCGCCACGTCAAGCCGTTCCTCCGCCAGATTGGTGCCGCTTCCAAGCGCCCGGGGGCTCCGCCGGGTTGGGCTGCGCCGGAGGCCGACCTCACCTTCGGCTCAGAGGACCACGCCGACTCCACCGCCTGCTCGAGCATGCTCCTAATGCTCTGCACGCCAACCATCTGCAACGTGGTTGTTACCAAGACCCTCATCAACGTCGGTGCCGGCCTCAACTTGCTCTCCGTGGAGGCCTTCATCCTTCTTCACGTGCCACTCGAGCGGCTCAGCCTCAGCAAGCCTTTCTCAGGAGTTGGCGGTGGCACTGCTCGCTCTCTATTGTTGGCGCCAGACCCGTCAGCTAAGAAGACCCAGTCTCGGAATAACTGTACCAAGATGAAAGGACAGAAGAGTTGCGGTAAAGGTTATGCCACTACCAAAAGAGCCCAGAGAAGTAATTATCCAGAGGATCTGAGGAGATCGACACTCCTAACAACAAGGATGGAGTATATGAGTTTTGATGGAACCGTAACCATGCTTCTAAGGGTGGTAGCACCCGAGACCCCCGGAGACGATCGATGGATTTTTTAGAAGACCCCAAACCTAACCTATTTCTTTCTAGCCTCTCCGAATCTCGAGGACGAGATTCATTTTAAGGGTGGTAGATTTGTAACATCCTAAAATTCTAAATTTTGGAATGTTATAATAAATATATAGATTTGATTGATTGTTGGATTGATTGACTGAAAGTAGTGAATTCGAAACTGTTTGAAAGTTAAATGAGAGAGAATAAAAGGACTTTCCCAAACTTTCATTTTGCATTTTGATCTCCATGAATTCAAATTCTTTTCATCGCAAAACCCAGGAGAGAAGATGACATGACTTCTGCCATTTATATAAATGAAAAGGGGTGTTGAAAATATTTGAATTTCATCTAAAATATTTCAAATTCACAAACTTCAAGCAACTCAATGATTTTCATGAGAGAAGATAAAATGACTTCTTCAAAACATATGAAATATGAGATGGGAGTTTAAAAGGATCAAATTTAAAGTCCTTTTGGAAATTATTTTCAATTTGGAGTTATTTGGGTTTTACTCAAATTATTTTTCTCCAAAAATAAAATATATGGAAATTAGGGTAAAATGATTCCCTACATCAGAAAATTGGAGAGAAATAAATTTGAATTAATTTTGGTATTTTTAAAAATTGTTTTTTTGGATTTTATTAGAGCAATAGCACTGTTTGAATTATTTGAATTTTTGTAGATTTTATTTGAAGCTAGAATAATGTTCATCTTGTAGGTAATTTTCTGAAAATTTTGATATATTATATGCCCACATAATATTCTTTTTTTCTTTTTTTTTGTTTGTCTGGTAAACTGTCTTTTTTAACAAAAAAAAACAATCTTTTCCTCCGCCCGACCGGGCTGCCCGATTGCCGGGCGCGGCCACTTGACCAGCTCCTCGCCCGCCTCGCCATTGACTCGACTGGGACTCCTCCCGAGTCCCGCAGTCGCACGTCAGCGCCGCCACGCCGTGACTGCCTCGGCCTCCGTGCCCCCTCCTCCACGCCTCGTCGCCCCGGCCGCCTATAAATAGCGGGTCCCGGACCCCACTTCTCCTCCCCTCGTGTCGCGGCCCCTCACCAGATCTGCCGGCGCCGTCGTTGCCAACTGCCGCCGCCGCCGCGCTGCACCACCGCCGCAGCCACCACCCACCTCACCGTCGTCCCACGTCGCGTCCCCCCATTCACTCCGCCGAGCCGGTGGGCCACCGGAGCCGCCGCCCCAACCGGACCCGAGCCGCTGCTGCCGTCCCGTCGTCGGAACATGCCACTGCCGCCAGAAAACCGCCGCCGCCGGTTTAATTTCCGAACCGGTACAAAACCGCAAAAGCCCGACCTGTTTTCTTTTAGATCGGTTTTCATTTTTTTAGTTAGTGCTATTAAATGAACGTTCGTTGTTTATACCTTCGCAGCGAACGAATTCGTTCGTTAGCGTTCAGTAACGGACGTTCATTACTTAGTCTTTTCGTCTTTGTTTTTTCATCAGGGACCTATCCGTGAGTATTATTTACAGATTAGCCCCTGGTTTTCAAACGACCACATCTTTTTACTCGTTTGTCCAAATCCAACGAAACCAACGCCCACTTCTTCGTTATGATCCCCTCTATCCAGTAATCCAACTTAAACATGTTTTTCAAATTTTAAAATTTTGAATTAGACCAGATTTGAATTCAACGTTTGATCGTAACTTGAGTTTCGTAACTCCGATTTAGTTGATTCTTTTTGCAAATCGAAACTCTTGACCTAAAATTTCTGATTAGGCCAAATACACATGGTTTTGGTACTGTTAGAAATTGTTTTATGCTGCTAGAGTTATTTTATTTGGTTTTGATGTTTTCCAAATTGTTTTCTTCGTTCTCTCCGATCTTTTGAGTGATTGCTTATGTTTGGTTACTATTGCCTGCTCACGATAGATTGACCGGAGTGTGACGAGTAGAACTATCAAGAGTTTTGAGTGCGAATCATCTTCATCAACATTGCAGGCAAGTTCACACTTTGATCATACCTTTTTACTATCCAATTTTATTGCATTAGATTAATCCTCAAACATTGCATGATTAGGATCTAATTAAATTGTGGGTTTTGGGAAGTAGATGAGGTAGTACCTATTACCTATTTTAATATGAAACCCTTGGGCGTTACTTCTACGTTTTCTTATTATGCCATGCTATGCTAGTAGACGTGGATTGGGTGAGTGTATCCATGACAGGTGTGAGATTGTTATTTAATGGTTTATTTAAGGTGGCAACTTAAACATACATCTGGGTGGATTGAGGTACCTGGGTATTCCAGGATTGCCTGTTTTTTTTGGACCGCCACCCAGGCTCAAAGGGATCATGAGATTATTCATGCTAGAAACTTCTGTGCGCAGCCACAAGCTACTATGGGCTCTAGCATAGTTGATTAAGTCGTGCGAACTCTTACAGTGGTAGACTAGCAGATGTAGGGGAAAGTAGGTGTAACGGTCTACCCATCGTAAGGTGCTAGCGCTTCTGAAAGACTGTGTCTCGGTCATCCGTTTCTCAAACACCATTGTAGTGCGAGAATCCCAACGAAGGAGATCGAGTCTTGTGGGGAATAGTGCACAAACCTCTGCTATGTGTACAAACTAATCATGGTTAGCCGTGTCCGCGGTTATGGACATCTTGAGTATCTAGTACTTGGATTATCATGTGAATCTCATCGTGTTACTTTAATTAATATTATTGGGTTTTAATGATGATGTTTAATTGGGATTGACGATGAAGTCAACCATTCTCAATGTTTAACAACCACCATGGTAGTTAAATAAAATTTATTACTTTGCAGTAGGAAAAAAATTGGCTTTACGCAAAACTGTAACCATAGAGCTTTTCCACCAGCCAAATATGCATGTAGTGATAGCCATATTTCAGCATTGCTCTACAGTGTGAATTTGCCAGTACATTCAATGTAATCGACCCTTTCTGGCTGCAACGTCTCTTGTTGCGTGATCTTCTGACGCAGTAAGTGCTATGTTAGGGTTACGATTTCTACACTCAACTTTGCCGTTGGTGTTGATGGGAATCCACAACCTTGTTACTTCCGCTATTTGGATTGAGGTAATAGTATTTACGTTATTTATACGTGTGATTTACCTCTATTATAAATCCTCGAGTATTGTGTGTGTCAGCATACCGATCCAGGGATGACACTTAAGCACAGAGACTTGATCCATTCAGGTTGGGTCGCTACAAGATGGTATCAGAGCACATGTTGACTGTAGGTCGTGACCCTAGAAACTGGCAAGCCCATAGGAAAGATTTTCTCTGCTACTATATTTTCAAAAAGATCTCTTACCTCTCTTCTCTGCTGAGCTTATTCAAATATTCCCTTTTAGTTAGACTATACTCTTTCCCCTTTTGACCACATGAAGATTCGGCTGATGAGACCACTCCAAGGAGTACAAGATATCGGACAACCAAGACCACTTCGGAATGAAGAGTATTTTACCGAGCATTTGTTATAATTGGAACTACAACGGTTGAAGACTCCGAAGACTTGGAGAATTTGAAGGCACTGTAGATTTTTTCTAGATTTGTATAACCTGGGAAGGCACCCCTTATGGAACTTGGCAGACTATGGAAGCTGTCAATACCCGAGATCAAGGTGTATTGGAGAAAGACCGGAACATGGAGCATAAGAACTCAAAGTTTTTGTCAAGAAAACCCGAAGACAGGAGATATCAATTATGGAATGAAAGCTCATGGCAGTAACATGGGCATAGACACGCCTAACCATGGTGTTATTACCCGTTTATGCTATTGTCACCGTGCTGAGTTAAGCATGCATTCTTCGGAAGGATTGATGGGAGAAGCTGATGGAGCACCTAACAGCAAAGGATGCAGTTTTAACCTTAGCTGGTATATGCCAGGATCTGGAGTATTACATCAGGAGGTTTAGAATGGACATGCAGGAAGCTATATTTGACAAGGAGCATTTTGTGAAGAACTCGGGACCCAGAAGTTGAAAGTAGCCAAGCTGGAGGAGCAAAACATTGAGATACCAGAGATTCGTCAGGAACTAGAAGACAGTAGAACCATGGCTCATGCCAAGGATGTTGGAACCCAGAAGTTTGGAACGCAATTGCTGAATAATAAAGGACGTCACGAGAGACTTCGCGTCAACAGAGATGATTTGGCAAAAGAACTTGAGAAGGACAAGCATGATCAGAGGGAGCCATCGGAGACATGACCAAGACTTGAAGAGTTTGATGACGTTGAGATCTATAGACCATTAGAAGACCCAACCCCTATTATATACTTATGTTAGATGCGACGATTTTGAGCTGTCATTTGTTTGTTGTTTTTCCGACAGCCACAATAAAATCTGCCTTTTTAAAACTTTTGTTTATATTGTGTGCATCCCTCTCTATCTCTCTTATCCCACCCCAATACCCTTGGACCCAATAGAGGATGAATGGAGATGAGCTCGTATTTTCTGGACCGATGAGTCAATTGGAGACGGGCCGATAGATTCAGAACATGGAGGATCACATGGAGAATAACACTATAGCCAGAAAGGATATGACCCAACATGCTCTTCAATGCTTTGAAAGAGGTGTTGCTACTTGGTGGAGGATGTACCAAAACATCAATCGATTGCAAGGAGTAACCGTTTGGGAAGAATTTAAGTTGACTCTGCTAAAGTCTCGGCTTGTGTCCCAGAAGTTGAAGCCTTATGGAAATGATATGGAGAAAGTGCATGCAAGCTTTGTGGAGAAATAGAACACAACCATAAATAAAACAAGGACGAATACCCTCATAAGCGGAGGATTACCAAAGGAGTTAGCCGAGGATCTCAGGGAACTTCGGTTGGAGATTGTTCCCAAAGGTTTTGTTGCGGCAATGGAAGTTCAGTCTACATTGTTGGGAAAGATCCGTGAAGCTCAGAAGGTTGACAAAGAGATTGCTGAGGTAAAAGAGAGGATGAGCAAAGGAAAGGCCAAAGGTTTTCGTAAGGATGAGCATGGCACCTTATGGTTCGAGGACCGTGTATATGTGCCCAATAATGCAAGGATGAGGAAGTTAATACTTCAGAAGGCTCATGACTCACCATACTCGATTCACCCTGGAAACACCAAGATGTATTTGGATTTGAAGGAGCGTTTCTGGTGGACTGGTATGAAGAAGGATATTGTGGAGTATGTAGTCGTAGGTGATGTATGCCAGAGAGAGTAAGAGCAGAGCATCAGAAGCCAGCAGGATTACTACAGCCTATGCCGATAGCCGAATGGAAGTAGGATAAGCTTGGCATGGATTTCTTTACCGGATTTCCCAGAACCCGATCGGGATATGATTCTATCTGGGTAGTAGTTGATTCGCTTGATCAAAGTGGCTCACTTTATCCCAGTGAAAACCACCTATACAAGTGCGAAGTTGGCCAAGATATATTTGACCAGGATCGTATGTCTGCATGGAGTTCCGAGGACCATCCTATCAGATAGAGGAACACAGTTTACCTCAAAGTTTTGGAATCAGCAGCACCAGACTTTGGGTACTAGGCTAGAGTTCAGTACAGCCTTTCATCTACAGACAGACGGATAGACTGAGAGAGTCAATCAAATTCTGGAGAACATGTTGAGAGTGTGTGCCCTAGATTATGGATCTAGTAGGGATGATAATCTACCTTACACAGAGTTCTCATACGAGAACAGTTACCAAGCCAGTTTGAAGATGACCCCTTTTGAAGCTTTGTATGGGAGAAGGAGCCATACACCGTTGATGTGGGATGAAGTTGGAGACCGTCAGTTGTTTGGACCAAATGTGATCAAGGAGTTAGAAGAGAATGTTAAGTGGATTCGAGATAGACTGAAGGTAGCTCATCCGAGTGTAAGAGTTATGCAGACTCAAAAACACAAGGAGGTAGTCTATGAAATTGGAGACAGAGCATGTCTTCATGTGTCCCCTCTGCGAGGAGTTAAACGATTTGGATTTAAGGGAAAGTTAGCCCCGAGATTTGCAGGACCATACCGAGTTTGGAGCGTATGGGAGAAGTGGCCAACAAGTTGGAGTCACCCGAAGGACTGTCAGGAGTTCATGATGTGTTTCACGTTTCCCAGTTGAAGAAGTGCCATGCAGAGATGGCCAATATTCCCCTGTAAGGACGCTTGACCCTGGAAAGGATAATGATGTTCCACGAAGTGGAGTATGGACCTCATAAGTATACGTTTTATCTCGATATGTGGGGTATCCCAAGAGTATGAAGGGATGAAGTACTATTGGATATAAAGGAGGTATGATGTTAGTAATATGGAGCAATTGTGACTCTATGATGGGTCTGAGTAATCACGTCTTAGCTTGGTACCAATAGAAGGAAGGAAGACAGTACCATTGGATGGATTTAAGAATGCTAGGAAGTTGGATGTTGGAATAATGATCAGTTGCCCCGATGATGAGTTCAAGGTTTACAAGTGATGAGATGGGCCATAACCCACAGGCCCCAGGACCTGCCAAGAAGCAAGCACATTCTTGCTGAAGGAAAAACCGTGGAAGAAGTTACGATTTTATCAACCGACGATTCTATATGAGTTTTACGCAAAACCTGAGAGTTGTTAAGGAACGATAGATGTTTGTTTGGCTTGCAGAATCAATGGATTTATTCTAACTTGGTTCATCGACAAGAGAAATTCTGCAATGCTTGTGAGGATGACCGAGTGTCAGAATGCGAGATCGCTAAACCATGTACAAGGTAATGATTTGGGTGCGGGATGGATTGATCACCATATAGAATTACTCTTATTATTTGCATTGCTATATGGGATGGTAAATATGAGTGACTTACCTATAGTAGAGAGACGACGATCAAAACCTTGTTCGAACCTTAGAATGGTATAAGTATTTTCCCTTGTACACGACAGCTGTTGCCAATCATAGGATATACGGCGAGGTTCAACCCAGAACCGTTTTCTGCAGGAGAAACCATAAATTGTTGACCACCATGAGATATCGATAGCTGATTAGTATTGGCGCTGCATCCGATCGCTAAGAAGACCCAGTCTCGGAATAACCGTACCAAGATGAAAGGACAGAAGAATTGCGGTAAAGGTTATGCCACTACCAGAAGAGCCCAGAGAAGTAATCATCCAGAGGATCTGAGGAGATCGACACTGCTAACAATAAGGATGGAGTATATGAGTTTTGATGGAACCGTAACCATGCTTCTAAGGGTGGTAGCACCCGAGACCCCCGGAGACGATCGATGGATTTTTGAGAAGACCCCAAACCTAACCTATTTCTTTCTAGCCTCTCCGAATCTCGAGGACGAGATTCATTTTAAGGGTGGTAGATTTGTAACATCCAAAAATTCTAAATTTTGGAATTTTATAATAAATAGATAGATTTACTGATTGTTTGATTGATTGACTGAAAGTGAGTGAATTCAAAACTGTTTGAAAGTTTAATGCGAGCGAATAAAAGGACTTTCCCAAACTTTCATTTTGCATTTTGATCTCCATGAATTCAAATTCTTTTCATCAAAAAACCCTGGAGAGAAGATGACATGACTTCTTCCATTTATATAAATGAAAAGGGGTGTTGAAAATATTTGAATTTCATCTAGAAATATTTCAAATTCACAAACTTCAAGCAACTCAATGATTTTCATGAGAGAAGATAAAATGACTTTCTCAAAACATATGAAATATGAGTTGGGAGTTTAAAAGGATCAAATTTAAAGTCCTTTTGGAAGTTATTTTCAATTTGGAGTTATTTGGGTTTTAATCAAATTATTTTTCTCCAAAAATAAAATATATGGAAATTAGGGTAAAATGATTCCCTACATTTGAAAATTGGAGAGAAATAAATTTGAATTAATTTTGGTCTTTTTAAATTGTTTTTTTTGGATTTTATTAGAGCAATAGCACTGTTTGAATTATTTGAATTTTTGTAGATTTTATTTGAAGCTAGAATAATGTTCATCTTGTAGGAAATAATTTTCTGAAAATTTTGATATATTATATGCCCATATAATATATTTTTTTCTTTGTGTGGTAAAATGTTTTTTTAACAAAAAAAACAATCTTTTCCTCCGCCGACTGGCCGGCCCGGTTGCAGCCGCTGCCCTTGCCAGCTCCTCGCCGCCTCACCACCTGTCGTCCTCGATCGACTCCTCCGAGTCCATGATCGCCGTCAGCCACGCCTGCGGATCGCTCGGCCTCCGTGCCCCTCCTCCACGCCTCGTCGCCCCGGCCGCCTATAAATAGCGGGTCCCGGACCCCACTTCTCCTCCCCTCGCGCCGCCGCCCCTTGCCAGATACGCTGCCGCCGCCATCGGTTGCCGTCGCCACCGCCGTTGCTAACTGCCGCCGCCGCCGCGCTGCACCACCGCCGAAGCCACCACCCACCTCACCACCGTCCCGCGTCGCATCCCCCCGGTCCCTCCGCCGAGCCGGAGGGCCACCGGAGCCGCCGCCCGGCGGACCGAAGCTACGCCGCCGTCTCCGTCGCTGAACACGCCACTGCCGCCAGAAAACCGTCGTCGCCGGTTTAATTTCTGAACCGGTACAAAACCGCAAAAGCCCGACCGGTTTTCTTTTAGATCGGTTTTCATTTTTTTAGTTAGTGCTATTAAGTGAACGTTCGTTGTTTATACCTTCGCATGTGAGCGAATTAGATTCGTTAGCGTTCAAAGAACGGACGCTCATTACTTTGTCTTTTCGTCTTTGTTTTTCATCGTGACCTATCCGTGAGTATTATTTACAGATTAGCCCCTGGTTTTCAAACGACCACATCTTTTTACACGTTTGTCCAAATCCAACGAAACCAATGCCCACTTCTTCGTTATGATCCCCTCTATCCAGTAATCCAACTCAAACATGTTTTTCAAATTATAAAATTTTGAATTAGACCAGATTTGAATTCAAACTTCGTTTGATCGTAACTTGAGTTCCGTAACTCCGATTTAGTTGATTCTTTCTGCAAATCGAAGCTCTAGACCTAAACTTTCTGATAAGGCCAAATACACATAGTATTGGTACTGTTAGAAACTGTTTTATGCTGCTAGAGTTATTTGATTTGGATTTGATGTTTTCCGAATTGTTTTCTTCGTTCTCTCCGATCTTTTGAGTGATTGCTTATGTTTGGTTACTATTGCTTGCTCACGATAGATTGACCGGAGTGTGACGAGTAGAACTATCAAGAGTTTTATTGCGAATCATCTTCATCAACATTGCAGGCAAGTTCACACTTTGATCATACCTTTTTAGTACCCAGTTTTATTGCATTAGATCAATCCTCAAACATTGCATGATTAGGATCTAATTAAATTGTGGGTTTTGGGAAGTAGATGAGGTAGTACCTATTACCTGTTTTAATATCAAACCCTTGGGTGTTACTTCTACGTTTGCTTATTATGCCATGCTATGCTAGTGGACGTGGATTGGGTGAGTGTATCCATTACAGATGTGAGTTTGTTATTTAATGGTTTACTTAAGGTGGCAATTTAACCTACATCTGGGTGGATTGAGGTACCTGGGTATTCCAGGATTGCCTATTTTTTGGACCGCCACCTAGGCTCAAAGGGATCATGATATTATTCATGCTAGAAACTTCCTTCTGCAGCCACAAGCTACTATGGGCTCTAGCATAGTTGATTAAGTCGTGCGAACTCTTACAGTGGTAGACTAGCAGATGTAGGGGAAAGTAGGTGTAACGGTCTACCCATCGTAAGGTGCTAGCGCTTTACGAAAGACCTGTGTCTCGGTCATCCGTTTCTCAAACACCATTGTAGTGCGATAATCCCAACGGAGGAGATCGAGTCTTGTGGGGAAAAGTGCACAAACCTCTACTGAGTGTACAAACTAAGCATGGTTAGCCGTGTCCCCGGTTATGGACATCTTAAGTATCTAGTACTTGGATTATCATGTGAATCTCATCATGTTACTCTAATTAATATTGTTGGGTTTTAATGATGATGCTTAATTGGGATTGAGGATGCTGTCAACCATTCTCAATGTTTAACAACCACCATGATAGTTAAATAAAAATTTATTCCTTTGCAGTAGGAAAAAAATTGGCTTTACGCAAAACTCTAACCATAGAGCTTTTCCACTAGCCAAATATGCATGTAGTGATAGCCATATTTCAGCATTGCTCTACAGTGTGAATTTGCCAGTACATTCAATGTCTTGACCATTTGTGGCTGCAACGTCTCATGTTGCGTGATCTTCTGACGAGTAAGTGATACGTTAGGGTTACGATTTCTACACTCAACTTTGCCGTTGGTGTTGATGGGAATCCACAACCTTGTTACTTCCGCTATTTGGATTGAGGTAATAGTATTTACGTTATTTATACATTTGATTTACCTCTGTTATAAATCCTTGAGTACTGTGTGTGTCAGCATACCGATCCAGGGATGACACTTAAGCACAGAGACTTGATCCATTCGGGTCGGGTCGCTAAAGCGGAAACATAGCAGGTGCCAGTCAGCGAGGACGGGCCCTCATGAGCCACCTTTACCATAGGTGCCAGCCTCGACCAAGGTCAAGAGGAAGCATTGGTGAAGTTCTTGCGCGCAAACAAGGATATATTCGCGTGGGAGCCCAATCAGCTAGTAGGAGTCCCGAGAGAGGTGATTCAGCATCATTCGAGGGTATGCCCGAATGTACGCCCCGTGAAGCAGCGGGCGAGACGGCAGTCCACTGAGAAGCAGGCCTTCATCATCCAAGAGACCCGCGAGCTGGAGGCGGCGCGTGCCATTCGTGAGGTTCGATATCCCGAATGGCTGGCGAACCCCGTCGTGGTGCCGAAGAAAGGCAGGAAGGAACGGATGTGCATCGACTTCACCAACCTTAACAAAGCCTACCCCCAAGAGCTGTTCCCACTCCCACGCATCAATCAGATCGTCGGCTCCACCGCCGAGTGTGACCTGTTGTGCTTCCTGGATGCGTTCTCAGAATATCACCAGATCAAGATGGTGGTGGAAGATGTGGACAAGATAGCCTTCCTGACCCCGTGTGGGGTGTACTGCTACACATGCACGCCCTTTGGATTGTGCAACACAGGCACAACCTTTCAGCGACTGATGCACATCGCCTTGCGGCGGCAGCTTGGGAGAAACACAAAGGCCTACGTGGACGACATTGTGGTGAAGTCTCGGGAGGCAAGGACCTTGATTCAAGACCTGGAGGAGACCTTCGCGAGCCTGCGCCAAGTGAACCCGCGGCTTAACCCGGAGAAGTGCGTGTTCGGCTTCCCTTTCGGCAAGCTGCCGGGCTTCCTCGTGTCCCATAAAGGGATCGAGGCGAATCCAGAGAAGATCAATGCCATCGAGGACATGAGCCCGCCACAGACCCTTAGGGAGATGCAGAAGCTGGCTGGCTGGGTAACTGCGTTGGGACGCTTCATCTCCAAGCTAGGGGAACGCGCCCTACCCTTCTTCAAGCTGATGACGAAGAAGGGCCCATTCGAGTGGACCCAGAAGGCCGATCGGGCTTTCCAAGACCTCAAGAGATACCTGACCAGCCCTCCGGTGATGGTAGCACCACGACCCCTCGAGCCCCTCGTACTCTACCTCGCTGCTACCCCGTACTCCGCCAGCGCAGCACTGGTGGCGATTCGGGAGGAGCACCAAGCCAAGGGCGCGCTGCGCCGGGCTACAACTGAAGCAATGCAAGATCAGGAAGGCACCGCTAGAGCCATGGCAACGCCGACAAAAGACCAAGCTCAACAGGACGACGCCGCCAAAATTCCCGCAAACAATCAGGCGTCAGGAGCCCCGTCACCTCACGAGGCATCTCAACTTTCGCAAGACGCGAGCCCAGACACCGCGCCAGCCCTCGTCAAACACCCGGTGTATTTCGTCAGCACCATCTTGCGAGATGCGAGGGCGCGATATCCCATGCCTCAGAAGCTTCTGCTCGCACTCTTGGTGGCCTTGCGCAAGCTGCAGCACTACTTCCAGGTGCACCCCATCAATGTTGTCTCAGCCTTCCCATTGGAGAGGGTGCTCAGGAGCCCCAATTCTGCTGGAAGGGTCACCGATTGGAACATCGAGCTGCAAGCATTCCAGTTAGAGTTCAGCACTACCAGGGTCATCAAGGGAGCCGCCTGATACGTCTCCATCGTATCTACTTTTCCAAACACTTTTGCCCTTGTTTTCGACTCTAACTTGCATGATTTGAATGGAACTAACCCGGATTGATGCTGTTTTCAGCAGACTTTCCATGGTATTATTTATGTGCAGAAACAAAAGTTCTCGGAATGACCTGAAACTCCACGGAACGTCTTTTCAAAAATAATAAAAAATCCTTGCCAAAGATGAAGACCAGGGGGCCCAGACCCTGTCCACGAGGGTGGGGGGCGCCCCCCACTAGGGCGCGCCCCCTACATCGTGGGCCCCCTGGAGCTCCTCCGACGCCAACTCCAACTTTATATATTTGCTTTCAAAGAGAAAAAAATCAAGGAGAAGAAATCATCGCGTTTTACGATACGGAGCAGCCGCCAAGCCCTAAAACCTCTCGAGATGGCTGATCTGGAGTCCGTTGGGGGCTCCGGAGAGGGGGATTCGTCGCCGTCGTCATCATCAACCATCCTCCATCACCAATTTCATGATGCTCACCGTCGTGCGTGAGTACTTCCATTGTAGGCTTGCTGGACGGTGATGGGTTGGATGAGATCTATCATGTAATTGAGTTAGTTTTGTTAGGGTTTGATCCCTAGTATCCACTATGTTCTGAGATTGATGTTGATATGACTTTGCTATGCTTAATGCTTGTCACTAGGGCCCGAGTGCCATGATTTCAGATCTGAACCTATTATGTTTTCATGAATATATGTGTGTTCTTGATCCTATCTTGCAAGTCTATAGTCACCCACTATGTGTTATGATCCGCAACCCCAAGTGACAATAATCGGGACCACTCCCGGTGATGACCATAGTTTGAGGAGTTCATGTATTCACTATGTGCTAATGCTTTGTTCCGGTTCTCTATTAAGAGGAGGCCTTAATATCCCTTAGTTTCCAGTAGGACCCCGCTGGCACGGGAGGGTAGGACAAAAGATGTCATGCAAGTTCTTTTCCATAAGCACGTATGACTATATTCGGAATACATGCCTACATTACATTGATGAATTGGAGCTAGTTCTGTGTCACCCTATGTTATGACTGTTACATGATGAACCACATCCGACACAATTATCCATCACCGATCCAATGCCTACGAGCTTTTCCTATACTGTTCTTCGCTTATTTACTTTCCCGTTGTTACTGTTACAATCACTAAAAAACACCAAAAATATTACTTTTGCTTCTGTTACTTTTATTACCGTTACCACTACTATCATATTACTTTGCTACTAAATACTTTGCTGCAGATATTAAGTTATCCAGGTGTGGTTGAATTGACAACTCAACTGCTAATACTTGAGAATATTCTTTGGCTCCCCTTGTGTCGAATCAACAAATTTGGGTTGAATACTCTACCCTCGAAAACTGTTGCGATCCCCTATACTTGTGGGTTATCAAGACTATTTTCTGGCGCCGTTGCTGAGGAGTATAGCTCTATTCTTTGAGTCACTTGGGATTTATATCTGCTGGTCACTATGAAGAACTTGAAAGACGCTAAGACAACAGTTTATCCCTCAACTACGAGGGGAGGTAAGGAACCGCCATCTAGCTCTGCACTTGATTCACCTTCTTTTTTGAGTAAGCTTGCGACACCTAAACCTGCTTCTGCTATTCGTTCTGATATGTCGCATGTTATTGATGATGCCACTTCTACTATGGATGATACTTATGATGAAACTACTTCTATGCTTGATACTACTGTGCCTGTCGTGGTTTTGTCACGGCAGATGTCCTCATGAAAGGACTTAGTCGTGGAGCCATCACTACGGGTTAGCTTGAAGGGGTTAAAGCGGACATAAGGACGCAAGAGAGTTTGTACTAGTTCGGCCCCTATGTCTAGTTGTGATGGAATTGATGGGGGTTTCGATGACTAGGGAGCAAACAAGCTTCGCCTAAGTCTCGAGTTGTTGTCTGTTGTCTGTCGCCGGGTCGTCCCCTTATATACATGGGTGACGCCCGTCGGTTTGCAGAGTCCCGAGACCGGCTCATAAACGTGTCCGGTTCGGTCTCTAGTATTTCTAACTTACAACACAAGTTACATACTAATGCCGGTTCACGGCTACAAGCCTTAAACCGGTTACGGGCCTTGGGCCCTTATAGAATATCCTCACGGGCTTCAAGCATACTTGACTCTTGATGAAGTTAACTTGACCTCTCTGGCCGGTTTACGCCCAGTAGTAATATCCCCAACATTAGGCCCCAGATTGATTTGAACAGGTTCATGTCAATCCTCAGTAAAAAACTTCGTCTTCAACATCTTCTTGGTTGAACCACCGTGACGTCATCTTCTCAGATTGTGGTGAACAGGCATGACATCATCTGTCATAAAGAACTATATATAACATCTTTTCATTAATGAGTATTCAACAATCGAGGCGACAGCTCCGCTTCCAAACTTGCGGCCCCTTGATTTTCGCGCCTGACACACATATCCCATGCCTTTATAAATAGACCGAAGGGTCATTTCTTTTTTCCCCTTCGTGCCCCTCTGCTTCGTCTTCCTCGCGCCGCCCAGCTTCGGAGCTCTGCCGCCGCCGTCAACTTCTGCACCAACCTTGGCCGCTGCATCACCCTGAACGTACCAGAGCATCACGGTGACCTTTCGCTTCTTCCTCAGCCCCGGTAAGTCTTATGTCCTTTCACCATAGATCTGTTCTAGGGTTTACCTGTTCTTCGGCGCTCATCGCTTGCTTCTTGCTCATATGCTAACATTTAGTTAAGTCTGCGAATCTTTCCGCATAGTGGTAGTTTTTTAGAATCCGCTGTCACTTGCGCATCTCAAGGTCATAGATCTCCCTGCATCCTTGCTCATTGATTCGGTACCGCTCTGTTTTGGATCTTGAATATTTATCTCTTTTTTGAATATGCTCCAGATCCAAAACTATGATAAGCTTTTGTGAAACCTGTTTTCGCACATCTACTTTTGATTCATCAATGTTTCAGACCAGGCGGTTTAACTTTGTAGAGGAATTGACAACTCGGCATATACCATTAATCCCGTTGTTGAACCACCAGGGTTTTCCGGTTTATTTATTGCCAGCTTGCAAAACTCCGGTTTATAAGCAACTTCTTCCGGTTTAACAATGAATGTATCAACATATAGCCTTCCAACATACTCTTGAACCGGTATTACTGCTTTGCAGATTACATCATGGCCAAGCAAGTGTACGAGTGTAACTGGGTCCCTTCTCGAGTGGCTGGAACTCAACTGGATAACTTAGTCCGCACCGGCGCCTTAGGCAAAAAAGACGTCATTCACTGGAGGGTCCTCGCCCGAGAGCTCTCCAACCCAAGGATGGAGAAGTTGTTGTGTTTGCTGATCATTTAGCCCGGGGCTTCAGTCCACCCGGTTCAAAGTTTTATCGAGATGTCTTGGCCAGCTTCCAACTGCGTCCACAAGACATTGGCCCCAACTCCATAACCAATATATGTCACTTTCAAGTGCTCTATGAGGTGTTCTTTCAAGAGGATCCCACAGTTGAATTGTTTAGAGATTGCTTCCATCTAAACCGCCGCACTGAATTTTCTGATGGTCCCAACACTGAGTTGGGTGATGTGGCGATTCAAAAGCGGAAAGAGGTCACTTACCCTCAGGCCAAACTGCACAGCCATCCCAAAGAGTGGAACTCAACATGGTTTTATCAAGAAAGATAACTCTCCGAGGGAGAAAATCCTTTACCGGGTTACCGTCCGGAGCGGCTAAGCAACACATCCCCTCCCTCACGCATCGATCGCTAAGGAAAGAAGCAAATATGCCCCTCAACTATCCAAGCTCCGGGCCTTCATGGCCAACGGGTTGACAGGAGTTGATCTTGCTCGCTGCTTGGATATCTTGGAGTATCGCCCCGAGCACATGCTCGGTTTGATGTGCAAATACACAGAAGACGTGAAAGACCCTCTACGGCATATTGAGATCCAGCTGACAGACGATGAAGTTACTGAGGCTGTTAAGAGGATGTTGAATGAAACGGAAGCTGCTTGCGCCCAAACCGGCTTGGCTCCCTTTTCTGCCATTAACAAAACGCCAGCCGTAAGACTCATATCTTATGCCTTTATAAAATCTGACTATGTTTAAGTACTCTTTGTTGATATTAACATCTTTCAAACAGGGTGATGATCCATTTTGGAGCAGGAAGACTCCACAAGAGAAACCGGTGGCAATAACCCGGCCCAAGACCAATGTTGTGAAGAAACTAGCAAATAGAAAGAAAACCACTGCCTCCTCCGATCCACCAGCTGACGATGATGTGTGTAATCCGAATCTTGTGGTAGAACTTGACTCACTTGGTCTATTTTTTACATGCCTTATTGATAATGATTATTGCCAGGATGATGCTGAAGCTAGTCATGCTGATGTTGTAGAGGTAATCGCTCTTTCTTCCGATTCAAACCCTTTACCTTGGTAAAATCAAATCCGAAAACTGGAAAGTTAAATTTTCTCATCCTCTTGCTTACTTGGATCGAAACTTTCTTATGAAGACACAACAGCATGAAGGTCGTCACGCAACCCGGCACAGCGGCCAGGTAGTCACCTCCACCGGTTTACCGAATAGTCCGGTTCGGAAACGCTATTCAGAGGTCTCTAACTGTTTCGTCAATGCTTATCCTAAAGCGGGTTGCATTCGTCAACCTCTTAATCCATCTGACTCCGATTATCAGGTGACTTCTCATTCTTCCTCTGGCGAGTCGACAGACACCCAACTCCCACCACTCAAGACAGTGCTTGGGTGAGCCATATTCCTGATAATGATGTTTGGTATACCACTTTCAATGTTCATTGGACTGATCCTTCTTTTTCCTTTCAGGGCCAAACCTAGGCCAAGCAAGAAAGCTCGCCTGGATAAAGCGGCAGAAGACGATGCTCCTGAACCGACCCAAATACCAAATCCCGAGGAACACATCCAGATGATATCTTGACCAACCCACCATTGCAAGATCATGATGTTCTTTGTTGAAGAGGCATATGTTGATACCACGGTCCTTCAAATGAACCCACAAGTCCTGCTCAAACCGACAAGACAATGAGTCCACCAGCAGACGGATAAACCGGCGACCCGGTCACGAACCGGCGAAGCCAAGGATGACGATGTTGTGATTACTGGTTTTGGCCATTCCGAGCTGTAATCCTGTCGCTTTGTCCAAGCACACTGCAAAGGATGAATTTACTGTGTTTGGTAAAGGCAAGTGGAATGCCGATTTGGCAACTTATGCCGCTTTGAATCCCCAAGATCTTCATTCCGGTTATCTGAACCGGTTATACACCAGCCGTGATTATGAAGCCGGTTTGGTAAATATGATGAAGGACAAATATGAGGTAAATTCCATATGACTCCCTGCTTGTATATTTCAATCTGTCAACTCTAATAGCCCCCAAGTAACGGTTTAAGATGTGAACTTAAACCGACTTCCCAATATAATCTGAGCAAAGCTTTACTTTTGGGAAAGTAGCCCCAAGGGCAGTTCAACTTAATATAGTTAAACCGACTTTTATAAGAAATCCAAGATCCCTCAAGGACGAAGCAAATAAGCATTAGCCCCCAAGTGCCAAACTGAATACTTGTATTGAGCTTGGGACTTGATATATAGAAATTGTAGGATGAACAGCAAATATGCATTAACCCCCAAGTACCAAAGGCATAACTTGTTATGCGGTTGGTACTTCAAGTCTGCATCTTAATCTTTATCAAATGATTTTCTGTATGTAGGCTGATCTGAACAAGAAAGAAAGCCAAATCGGCTGATCTCCAAGAAAACACGAAATCCCAAGAAGCTGAAACCTCCAAGGCAAAGAATGAATTAACCCGGTAACTTTAAGCGTCATGGAAAAACTTAAGGAGGGCTTCAACAAGGAGCGGGCGGATTGGGCCCTTTGAAAAGGCCGCTTTAACTCAACGGGCGAAAATGCTGAAGCGGCCCTTAAACCGGTGGTGGATGAACTGTCCAGTGTAAAGCGGCAAGTGCATGCCATGACCGCCGCTGTCTTTGGTAAGCCTTTTTTTTAATTTCTGACATAACGAAGCTTTCTCATGTAATTGCCGGTTTATTAACACTTTGAATGATATAGGGACACGCATTGGCCACTCGGGATCAGATGTGCGGAAGAAATTGAAAGCCTCTTATACATTGATAGAGCAACTCTATACTGGTGCGCAGCAGATCATTAGCACCGCTTCTCATAACAACCCGGCACCGACCTTGATCCAGGACACCCTTAAAACGTTGTCAATGCTTCCTGCCCGGTTTGAAGAATTGAAGAAATCTGCTGCTAGAACCGGTGCCATAAACGCCTTAATCCGGGCCAAAGCGTGGGTGCCGGATTTTGATCCTGTTGAAGCGGCCCAAGGCTTCCCAAGCTTGAAGGAAGACGGGAAGGAATTCAATGAAGAGGATCTTCGAGCTATAAACCGGGAAGTGCGCCCTTTGGCTTGTCAGCTGGTTGAAGTGGCAAATCTGTCTCACTATCAGGCCCAATATGATGGAGAAAATAAACGAGTGTATGCACCGATTCCTGAAGCGGAGAACCTTATACCGCCAATCCGTAAGCATACTTACGCTCCTGATATTGAACCGTCGTTGCTGATCAATGATGAAACTGTATTCCAAGCATTAATGGGAATTGACTGGACGACTGTTTATTTCGGCCCATTTGGGTAGGGAATCAGAAGTTGAAGCGGCATAGGATGACCCGCAACCATCAGGCCAAGCTGGCGATCAAGCATAAACCGGAGGCCGGTTTACATTACTGCTTCCTTATGTTATGCCAAAAACAATTATCTTATCTGGGCACTGTGTTGCCTTGTAATAGACTAGCTGCCACACTTTGTGTTGATATGCCTTCGTGCATATTTATTGCAACTTATGTTTTTGTTGAATCATCAACCTTAAACTGTTGTCTGCAGCAAAAAGCTTAAAACGCCATTGTGGTTGTACCACCAGGCGGGTCATCATATCCATGTATATGAAACTAAATATAAAACTTTAGATTAAACATATGATAAAATATGGGAATATATGATACCTGCCATCGTAGGGCATGAAGTTGGATGTGCCAATCTTGAAGCGGAGTTGTAAGAAACCCGCTCTGCTGAAGGAGAAAACAGCTCCTGTGTATATAGGGTCGGTTTACCAGGTAAACCGTTCCGGGTTAAGATGAACACCGGTGTTACTCCATAATAGGATGTTTATCAAAAAATCAAACCGGGCAAAGTGTCTCCGGATGAACAACAAACCTTGTCCCGTCAACTGACCGTTGAATCGGTTAAATACTTGTCGGTTTAAGAACACAACAAGAGAAATATGCAAAAAAGACAAACAAATTTCAAGCAAAGACAAAATCTTTTGTGAAAAGAGGCTGTTTGAGCCGATCAAGTGGCATTACCAAGGTCGGACACGAACAATCCCCCAATAGGCGTAGCTATGGTTCATGTCAGCCAGGTCCCCAAATGATGCAGTGGCATTACGCCGATCAAGAGGTGTAGCGATGGTTCGGGTTCGACCAAAGACCCCAAGTGATTCTGTGGCCTTAGGCCGACCAAGAGGCGTGACTGGTTCAGACGTGACCAAGTCCCCAAGTGATCTCGTGGCTTTCGCCTGTCAAATGGAGTTGCATTGGTTCGAACACGACCAAGCCCCCAAGTGACATAATATAAAGCTTTGTTTAGAAGCTAACTCAAGGGGTAAACCGGAGACCGCTTTAAGATAAAAACTCCGTGTAACCATTCATGATGTAAAAATGACAGAGACCCCGCTTTAGCTAAGGCTCCGGTTTATTGTATTGATCATAATATATACATTGTCATAATATGTATATAAGTAAAGCCTATGGCTCAAGTATAGTAGGGCCAAAGATGAGCTATGTTCCACGGCCTGTTGGTCTCCTCTGATGTACGTGAGTCTTTATGCTCTCGAATGTCAATCAGATAGTACGACCCGTTGTGCAGATTCTTGCTGACCACGAAAGGTCCCTCCCAAGGCGGGGATAGCTTGTGCATATCAGTCTGGTCTTGGATGAGCCGAGCACCAAATCTCCTTCTTGAAAGGTTTTGGTTCTAACTCGGCGATCGTGATAGCGACGAAGATCCCTCTTTGGTAAATCGCTGAGCGGCCGGTTGCAATGTCACGCTCCTCATCCAACAGGTCCAAAGCGTCTTGCCGAGCTACCTCGTTGTCCGCTTCAACATAAGCTGCTACACGAGGTGAATCATGACGGATATCGGGAGAACCCTCCGCTCGTAGACCATGAAGAACGGTGTGTATCCTGTTGATCTGTTGGCGTAGTATTGATGCTCCATAATACAGATGGTAACTCCTCAACCCAACAACCCGGCGTCATTGTAAAGGAACCATAAGCCAGGGTTTGATGCCTCGTAAGATCTCTTGGTTAGCTCTCTCTGCTTGGCCATTGGACTGTGGGTGAGCCACTGATGATACGTCAAGCCGGATGTGCTCACGTTCACAGAACTCCTTCGTAGCACCCTTAGACAGATTGGTACCATTATCAGTAATGATACCGTGTGGAAAGCCAAACCGGAAAATCACGTTTTTAATGAATTGAACTGCCGTGACTGCATCACACTTGCTGACAGGCTCCGCTTCTACCCACTTTGTAAATTTGTCAACCGCCACCAAAAGGTGGGTCTTCTTGTCCTTGGACCATTTGAAAGGCCCAACCATATCCAGCCCCCAAGTCGCAAACGGCCAAGTAATTGGAATCATCCTCAATTCTTGAGCCGGCACATGAGCGCGTCTTGAGAACTTCTGACAGCCGTCACATCGCCTAACCAGGTCCTCCGCATCAACATGAGTAGTCAACCAATAGAAACCGTGACGAAACGCCTTAGCCACCAGAGATTTTGAATTGGCGTGGTGACCACAATCTCCCTCGTGGATTTCGTGCAAGATCTCACAACCTTCCTCCGGCGATACGCAACGTTGAAACGCTCCTGATACGCTGCAATGATGCAACTCGCCATTGACAATAGTCATGGACTTGGATCGCCGGATTATCTGCCTGGCCAGCGTCTCATCCTCTGGTAACTCGCCCTGGTTCATGTATGCAAGATAAGGAATGGTCCAATCCGTAATGACATGCAGAGCCGCCACCAACTGAGCCTCCGGATCACGAATAGCCAAATCCTCTTCGCCAGGGAGCTTGACCGACGGGTTATGCAGGACATCCAAGAAGACATTAGGCGGAACCGGTTTACGCTGAGAGCCCAGCCGGCTTAAAGCGTCCGCCGCTTCATTCTTCCGTCTGTCCACGTGATCCACCTGATATCCCTTGAAGTGGCCTGCAATAATATCCACCTCATGACGGTATGCTGCCATGAGCGGGTCCTTAGAATCCCAAGTACCAGACACTTGTTGGGCCACCAGGTCCGAGTCACTGAAGTACTTAAGTCGGCTGAGATTCATCTCCTTAGCCATCCGGAGACCATGGAGTAAAGCTTCGTACTCAGCTGCATTGTTAGTACAAGGGAACATTAAGCGGAGAACGTAATGTAACTTATCACCTCGTGGGGAAGTTAATACGACTCCAGCCCCCGAGCCCTCCAATTGCCTGGACCCATCGAAATGAATAGTCCAATAGGTGTGATCCGGCTTTTCTTCAGGTGCTTGTAGTTCCGTCCAATCATTGATGAAATCCACAAGTGCTTGAGACTTGATCGCCGTCCGAGGCACGTATTTCAAATCGTGCAGCCCAAGCTCTATAGCCCACTTGGCAATCCGGACAGTTGCCTCCCTGTTTTGAATTATATCTCCCAAAGGAGCAGAGCTGACCACCGTGATGCGATGTCCCTGGAAGTATTGCTTAAGCTTCTGGCTTGCCATGAAAACTCCATACACCAGCTTCTGCCAATGCAGTTATCTTTGCTTGGACTCAATAACCACTTCACTGATATAGTAAACCGGACACTGAACCGGATATTCCTTGCCCGCCTCCTTGCGCTCTACCACAATAGCCAGGCTGACTGCATGAGCATTAGCCGCCACATATAGTAGCAAAGGTTCTTTGTCAATCGGAGCAGCAAGAACAGGCGGATTGGCTAGCTGCCGATTTAAGTCCTCCAATGCTTTATCAGCGGACGGACTCCAGACAAAGGGATCTGCTTTCTTCAGCATCTGATATAAAGGGATCGCCTTCTCACCAAGGCGGCTGATAAACCAGCTCAACGCAGCAATCCGGCCTGCCAAGCGCTTGACATCATTGATACATTTCGGTTTATCCAGGGAGGTGATAGCTGTGATCTTCTCCGGATTAGCCTCCATTCCCCTGTTGGACACTAGAAAACCCAATAATTTGCCTGCCGGTACACCAAAAACACACTTGGCTGGGTTGAGCATCATTTTGTATGTCTGTAGGTTATCAAAGGTTTCCTTCAAATCATCAACCAGAGTCTCCTTCTCCCTTGACTTAACCACAATATCATCCACATAGGCATGTACATTACGGCCGATCTGCTTATGAAGGCAATTTTGTACACACCGTTGATAAGTTGCCTGAGCACTCTTGAGCCCAAAGGGCATAGATACATAGCAGAAGGCTCCAAAGGGGGTTATGAACACCGTCTTCTCCTGGTCCCTAACTGCCATCTTGATCTGATGATAACCAGAATATGCATCAAGAAAACTCAAACGCTCACAACCCGCGGTAGCATCAATAATCTGATCGATGCGGGGGAGGGCAAAAGGATATGCTGGACAAGCCTTGTTAAGATCTGTGTAATCCACACACATGCGCCAGGTGCCATTTTTCTTAAGGACCAGCACCGGATTAGCCAGCCATTCAAGATGGAACACTTCAACAATAAAGCCAGCCGCTAAGAGCCTGGCCACTTCCTCTCCAATAGCCTTGCGCCTTTCTTCATTGAACCGGCGGAGAAACCGCTTCACCGGTTTGTACTTAGGATCAACATTAAGAGTGTGCTCAGCGAGTTCCCTCGGTACACCTGGCATGTCATAAGGCTTCCATGCAAAAATGTCCCGGTTCTCACGGATGAACTCGATGAGCGCGCTTTCCTATTTCGGATCCAAGTTGGTGCTGATACTAAAATGCTTGGACAAATCGCCAGGTACAAAGTCAACAAGCTTAGTCTCAGCTGCTGATTTGAACTTTAGGGCCGGATCATGCTCTGTGGTTGGCTTCTTCAATGGAGTCATGTCCGCCGGATCAACATTATCATTGTAGTACTTCAACTCTTCCGTGGCACAAACCGTCTCTGCATAGGCCGCATCACCTTCTTCACACTCCAAGGCAATCTTGCGACTTCCATGAACGGTTATGGTACCCTTGTGACCCGGCATCTTGAGCTGCAGATAAATATAACAGGGTCGTGCCATAAATTTGGCATAAGCCGGCCGCCCAAATAAAGCGTGGTATGGGCTTCGGATCTTCACCACCTCAAAAACCAATGTTTCTGATCTGGAATCATGATCATCTCCAAAGGCCACCTCCAGAGCTATCTTGCCAACGGGATATGCTGACTTACTAGGTACCACACCATGGAATATTGTATTGGATGGTTTAAGATTCTTGTCTGTTAGCCCCATGTGACGGAAGGTCTCATAGTACAAGATTTTAATGCTGCTTCCTCCATCCATGAGCACTTTAGTGAACTTATAACCTCCCACCTGAGGTGCCACCACCAACGCTAGCTGACCCCGATTGTCAACCCGGGGAGGGTGATCTTCTCTGCTCCATATGATTGGTTGTTCGGACCAGCGTAAATAACGAGGCACGGCCGGTTCAACAGAATTCACTGCTCGCTTGTGAAGCTTCTGGTCTCGCTTGTCTAAGCTAGTGGTGAACACATGATATTGTTCGCTATTCAACTACTTTGGATTGCTCTGATAGCCAGACTACTGCTGCTGGTTGTAACCACCCTGGCTATTCTGATTGTTTTGATTGTTATGTCCACCCTGGTCTCCATTGAAGCCTGAACCGACATTTCCTCCACTGTGACCCGGCCCATGGAATCCGGATCCTGAGCCACCACCTGATTCGTGATCATACCGGAAAGCATTAGAATTTTTGAACTCCTGCATAATATAGCAATCCTTCCAAAGGTGGGTGGCTGGCGACTCCTTCGTCCCGTGCTTTGGGCATGGCTGGTTTAATAGATAAGTCAGGCGGTCCGGGTTGGGGTTTGGAGCTCCACCATGATTTGGCGGTTTACCCTTCCATCGCTGGCCCCTATCCTGTGCGCTAGTATTAGCCACAAAGTCCATGCTGCCATCCGCTTTACACTTGCCACCATTACCATGACTTGCCGTGTTGTGTTGTTGCCCCTTGGAGTTGCTGTTCTTCTTTCCCTTCCCTGTCTTGTCATCATCAGACTCGGGATCCTTGGTACCATCAGAATCAGCATACTTCACTAACGCAGTCATGAGGGTCCCCATATCGTTACAATGGCGCTTCATCCGTCCCAATTTCAACTTCAGAAGTTTAAACCGGCAGTTGCTTTCCAAAGTTATAACTGCGGAGTCAGCGTTGATACGGTCTGATGAGTGCAAAATTTCCAAGACTCGGCGTACCCAGCGGGTTGTTGACTCTCCTTCCTCCTGAACACAGGCCGCTAAGTCCACTATCGACATGGTCTGCTTACATGTATCCTTGAAATTCTGGATAAACCGGGCTCGCAACTGTGCCCATGAACTGATAGAATTGGCTGGTAAGCTCTTTAACCAAATACGGGTTGTCCCTTCAAGCATCATGGTAAAATACTTTGCACATGCCGCTTCATCTACGTCAAGCATCTCCATGGCCATCTCATAGCTCTCTACCCATGCTTCCGGAGACAAATCAGTCGTGTAATTTGGCACCTTGCGCGGGCCCTTGAAATCCTTGGGCAGGCGCACATTGCGTAAAGAGGGGACAAGACAAGGTACTCCCAAAGAACTGGAAGTAACCCCTGGCTCGATCGAGGTGGTTGGACGAACCGGCGTAAGCTGACGAGCCTCATGTTGCGCTGCCAACTCAGCATCCCTTCGTGCTCGGGCCCGGTCCACCACTTCCTAAGCATCACCCGCCTGGTTATGGCCACGGGGCGCTTCACGATTCCGTGCATTACTGGATACGGCCGGTTCATCCATCCTCCTGCTGTAACTCCAGCTCGGATGGGGGGTGGAATGAATTCGGTCACGGCTATATGAATATGCTTCCTGCTGAACCAAGGCTGTTCGAAGAAGTTCCTTAACCCGGCGCGTCTCCACCGCTTGCGGCGAGTCACCTTCAATCGGGATGGCCTCCAGCCATGAAGCGGCGGCTATAAGATTGTCCATTGGATTGGAATAATGACCTGGAGGTGTCTGGACAGGCTGAGGTACGATGTTATTCTGTCGAGGCGGCTCCATCAAAGTAGGCTGAACTGGCGCACCGTCCTGTGTGCCTCCGCCCGGTTTAGCCACGGCGGGTTACTAGTCCCTGCTCACAGGGTATTAAAGAGGTTTCGGCATCGAAAACCGTCGGCGGCGAGACCGATGCTTCCTTTTCAAGACTTCATGCGACGCGTTCTGGTCCAGCATAAGATTATAGGCCTGCACATCCAAAGCGGCCAGCTATGCGGCCATCCTGCTGTTCTCGGCAGCCAGGTCGGCCTTGGCCTGAGTGATATGTTCCCTCACCTTTGCAATTTCCGCGTTGTGGATGTCCTGATCCGCCGGGTTAGCCTCCGCCATAAGCACAGCCAACGCATCAAACAGATCAGATAAGACTTGAGCCGGCGGGTGCACAGGGCCTCCTACTCCGGCCGCCGCTGCTGACCCGGAGAACATCGCTGTTGCGGTCGAAGAGTGGACCGACGCCTGTGTACCGGCCATGAATATCCTAACACGGTTGGGCAGATCAGAGGGGTCCGGAATACTGTCGCCATCGGAACAGCCCCCAATCCGGTCGTCCTGTATCTGATACAATGATTCGGTTTCTCCGGTCGAGGAGTCGTCGCCGGAATAAACGACGGTCTCGCTGCCAGATTCCGATCCACCATCATAGTCTCCTCTGTGGATGACTCCCACGAAGGCACGCTTCACGGCCGGTTTAACCAGGGCAGATGTCGCACGCTGAGCCGTTTCGACGAGGTCGGTACAGATGTCCGGCTCAGGGTCCAGTTCACCGATCTTGCCAATGAAGACGTGTATGCCACCAAAGGGGACCCGGTACCCGTACTCAATCGAGCCGGCCTCGGGGCCCCAGCCTGAATCGTCGATGTAGAGCTTGCCGCGATGACTCTTGATCATCCGGCCCATTGCAGTAACCCTTGAGTCCTTCAAGTTTCCTCCAAGAACTTGAAACCATCATGCGATGGCCCCACTTGTGGGCGCCAACCGCCGTGGTTTTGTCACGGCAGATGTCCTCATGAAAGGACTTAGTCGTGGAGCCATCACTACGGGTTAGCTTGAAGGGGTTAAAGCGGACACAAGGACGTAAGAGAGTTTATACTAGTTCGGCCCCTTCGATGAAGGTAAAAGCCTACGTCTAGTTGGGATGGAATTGATGGGGGTTTCGATGACTAGCGAGCAAACAAGCTTCGCCTAAGTCTCGAGTTGTTGTCTGTTGTCTGAATCGCCGCCGAGTCATCCCCTTATATACATGGGGACGCCCGTCGGTTTGCAGAGTCCCGAGACCGGCTCATAAACGTGTCCGATTCGGTCTCTAGTATTTCTAACTTACAACACAAGTTACATACTAATGCCGGTTCACGGCTACAAGCCTTAAACCGGTTCTGGGCCTTGGGCCCTTATAAAATATAGTCAAGGGCTTCAAGCATACTTGACTACTGATGAAGTTAACCCGGCCTCTCCTGGCCGGTTTACGCCCAGTAGTAATATCCCTAACAGTGCCCCTTAGTGAATTTCTTGATGAACAAATTGCTAGGGCTAGAGAGAAAGAAATTATTGAAACTGATTATATTGATGAAAGTGATGATGAAGATAGGCCTGTCATTCCTGAGGGTTATGTTTTTTATATGGAAGCTTCTGCAGCTATTTTAGCTTGCAAAGATAGATATGAACTCAAGAGGTTATTAGCTGAATGGAATAAGCAATCTCTTAAAGATAGAATGAGGCCTGACCCTGCTTTTGCTACTTCACCTATTTGTGTTGCCGATAAGGATTACGAATTGTCTGTTGTTCCTGGTATAATTAATTTGGTTGAATCCGATCCTTTTCATGGCTATGAATCTGAAACTGTTGTGGCACATCTCGCTACTTTTATATCCTTCAAATATTTCCGTTCTCATTAAAGGGTGATGCCAAGATATGGTTTAATTCTCTTGATCCTGGTTGTGTGCGTAGTCCCCAGGATATGATTTATTACTTCTCTGCTAAATATTTCCCTGCTCATAAGAAACAAGCTGCTTTGAGGGAAATATACAACTTTGTGCAAATTAAAGAAGAGTGTCGGTGTACTAGAGTAGGGGTACCCTAGTATCCCGAACTTGTGCACGGGCAGTTGCAGCCCTCCGCGGCAAGGCTTACCGGGTGACCGCCAAGGTCCTCCGTGGTTCCTTTGGAGCCATTCAAGAACAAAGTATTCAAGCCAAGGAGACAAGGCCCCGGCAAGAGGAGCTTGCCGGGAAGGCCACCCAAGGCACCTAGGAGACAAGGCCCGGCAAGAGGAGCTTGCCGGAAGGCCACCCAAGGCACCTAGGAGACAAGGCCCCGCAATAGGAGCTTGCGGAAGGCCCGGTGAGCGACAAGCTTCCGGACGCTGACAAGACAACAATCATGACAAAGGCGCTTGTCGCGCAGACCACCACTCAGACCTGCGCTCCAAAGCACATCCACTAACGTGTTGCCACAGGACCTTTCCAGCGCCAGCAGCGTGGCAAGAGGCCGTCTTGACGGAGCGCCGGGTGGCAAGCCGACAAGATTGCCATCGTGGCAAGCGGTGGCGCCCCACGGTCCCTTTCTCGCGTTAGGGCGACGTAGACGGGCATTTAATGCCTTTGTCCCCTGCCGTCAGGGTTAGGTATGATACACTGTACAAGTAGTTGTACCAACCACTCCTTTTCCATTTTTACCCTTGTCTATGTTGCCACCTGTCGGAGACCCCTTTAGCATATAAAAGGAGGCCCATGCGCAACGTAGGGAGGGGTTCGAAAGGCTCGAAGCCAGAGAACACTCACGCTCGGTCTCGTTAGCAGCTTGTGTGTACTGTAGCACTTAGCGCTCCTGAGCTAGAACTCAATACACTCAGACATGCAACAGTAGGAGTGTTATCTCTCCGGAGAGCTCCGAAGTTGGGTAAACCGCTCGTGTGCGTCGCCTCGATCTGCTTTTCGTGCGACCTCCGCCCCCCGCCGAACCGAAAGGGGCCCGGTCCGCCGGTCCCATAGGTGTTCGTGGGCCAGATCAGCCTGCCCCGACATCTTTGGCGCGCCAGGTAGGGGGAACCTACTCCTCCGCCTGGGTAAACCGATCGTGTGCATCGCCTCGATCTGCTCTTCGTGCGACCTCCGCCCCCCGCCGAACCGAAAGGGGCCCGGTCCGCCGGTCCCATAGGTGTTCGTGGGCCAGATCAGCCTGCCCCGACATCTTTGGAGCGCCGGTAGGGGCGTCGAGATTGTGTGAACCTGATCCGGCGTCCACACGAAGCTAGATCTTCATCATCTTCATCGACATGCCACCGAAGAAGAAGGCTTCGGCGCAGATGTTCCGTCTGCGTCGAACCCACCACCACCGAGCAAACGGGTGGTGGGGTAGACGCCGTGGAAGAATGGACGTCGGCGGGGAGCCACGGTGCTGCCAAGTCCAAGGACAAGGCTGCGCAGACCTCGGCGTCCGTACATGCACCGCGCGCCTCTCGGGGAGGCGCGGGACCGACAAAGGTCATGTTATTCACAACGCCATACGCTCGTTGGACCAAGATCGAGCTGGTGGATCTCGGGATGCTCAAGACCAGCATGCACGCCAACATGCCGGGCGCGAAGCGAAGGCACGATCGCTGGGCGGGATATCGCTCCTTCTAACATAGTTAGAAGTCCGAGCATATCCGCTCCTCGCGCCGCTCGCCATACGCCACCCACCACTCCAGCGAAGCTTTGGCGAGAGCTCAATTGCTCTGGATTACCCTCCAACAGCCGACAAGGTCGATGAATGGAGGGCCACCATTCGTAGTCTCATCGGCTTTGCCAGCGGCGATGCTCCGCGGCAGCCGAAAGTGCATCGCTGCCAGCGGCAGGACTGCCAAACACGAGCCGGTGGCGGCGAAACCGTGGGGGTGCAACCACCATGCACTCTCCACCCGAAGGCCAAGATCGCCGACTCGCGGATCCACCTCGGCGGCGACTCCACCACATCATCGGATCCACGAGCTCGTCGCGATCAGCGCCAAGTTCTTCACGAACGACAGCAAGAAGACGCTTGAACTCGCATCGAGCGCCGAAGAGAAGCGCGGCGTCAATCCGACCAGCGCGTTGGGCCCTCTGTCAACATGCATGCGCCAGGGGAACCAGGCGACTTGCCATACGCGGTAGGTTGCCCTGCGTTCACTCGTGAGCTGCGGCTAGTCCAAAGTGGCCCAAAGAAGAAGAATTTCAAACCAGACGCGTGCGGAGAAGTACGACGGCGAGACGCATCCGTCGGAGTTCCTCAGCATCTACACCATTGCGATTACGCAAGCTGCCGGGCGAGACGACAAGATCCTGGCCAACTACTTCCCGCTTGTGCTCAAGCCCAATGTCGAGATCTGGCTCATGCACTTGCCGGACAACTCCATATCCTCTTGGGCAGATCTATGCCATCGGTTTGTCGGCGCCTTTACAAGCGCCACAAGCCCCATGGCCAAGAAAGCGACCTTCATCTGCTTTCGCCCGGAAGGAAGGAGAGCCCTCGCCAAGTACATTCGGAAGATTCAGCCAGCGTCTGACACAACATCCTAGATGTCCACCCTGCCGTGGTAATCGGTAGCGTTCCATCGAGCGTCGCGAAACCGCAGGATCTGCGGAGGAGATGGCGATGTGCAAGATCAGAGACGTCCAAGTGAGCTATATGCCCTGGCCGACAAGTGTGCACATGCTTTGGGAAGGGAGGAGACTCCCGGAGAGAATCTTGAAGCGGGAGGATCTCGATGGTGAGGAGACCGCCCGGCAAAGAAAAACCGGTGGCGGCACAACAGAAGAAGAAAGGCAAAGATGTGCTAGTTGTTGAGCAGTCCGGCAACGGAGGTGGCGCCAAGAAAGCCAAAGCTGGTAGCTCGGCAAGGAGGTTGCAGCTGGCACCAACTGCCAGTATGGCGGTTCTTACAAGCGTGACGGCTCCAACAAACAGATCTTGCAAGATCCACCGCACCAAGGGCCATAACCTCCGAGCTGCAAAAGGTCGGCAGCTTGTCGAGCAGCGAAGGCTGAATACTGACGCAGCGACAAGGAGAAGGCCCAGGAAGGTGCTGGAGGAGCTAGCAAGAAAGCGTCCCGGCCAAGGAGGATGCAGCGGCAAGGCCAAGCAGCGGCAAGGAGACAGACCTCCCAGCGTCCGCGACAAGGATGAAGACGGCAGCGATGATGAAGACATGGATGATGGCGAGACCGATGAGCGGGGAGTTCGAGAGAAAGCCCACAGAGGTCTGTGCGTTGGCGGTGGTGCTTCTGCATTCTTCACACCGCCAGCTCAAGCGGTGGATCACGGGAAGTCAATGCGGCGTAACCATCCGTCGAGTCACGCATAAGCCTCGAAATGGTCCAAAGACGCCTATCATCTTTGATATTGAGGACCACCCTGATCGTGTAACTGCGGTCGGGTGCTTGCCGATGTTGGTTTCACCAACTATCCGCAACCTCAAGGTCACTAAGATGCTAGTTGAAGGCGGGGCCGGCTTGAACCTGATCTCCTCCGTGGTGCTCCAGAAACTCCAGATCCCTGATGGCGAGCTCGAAGAGACCGGCACATTCCAAGAATCATTCCGGAAGGAGCAAGCGAAGGAAAGATCACGCTGTTTGCGACATTTGGCAGCGAAGTTGAACTTCAGGACTGAGAGGGTCACTTTTGACGTTGCTAACTTTCCATTGCCTTACAATGGGATACTTGGCCGTCCAAAGACTCGCCAAATTCATGGCAGCCTCTCACTATCGTACAACATGTTGAAGATGCCGGGCCGATAAGTGTCATCTCTGTCCTGGCGACAAGAAGGATGCTCTTATCTGCGCCGACAAGATCTACCGGAAGCAGCTGCAGCGGATTGCAAGCCACTTGTCATCAAGCTCCCGGGCGAAGAAGAAGACCAAGTCTCTCGATGCCCACTCCGGCAAGCGCACCTCTTGAGTGCTGCGCTACCGTCGAGGACGCACCATCGAGCTCCACCGGCAAGTGTAAGAAGGCGATGGCAGCTCCACGAGAGACCAAGAAGGTGTCCGCCAAGGAGGCGGACCGGTGGTACCTTCACCATCGATTGCCACCTTTATCGACCCTAAATAGGAAGGCGCTCGTTGCTTTCCTGGCGAACGTCGGCGTGTTTGCGTGGCAACCGTCGACATCCCGGTGTTCCTGTGAAAGTAATTGAGCACCATCTTGCCGCTTTGTCCTCACGCAGCGGCCCGTCAGCGAAGAAAGTCGAAGCGGCGTTGGAGCGCCAAGAATTCATCGCAGAAGAAATCAAGAAATTGGAAGCAGCAGGCCTTGTCGAGGAGGTGCTCCATCCCTACGTGGTTGGCCAATCCTGTAGTTATGCGCAAAGGCAAGCGGAAATGGAGGCTTTGTATCGACTTTACCGATGTCAATAAAGCTTGTCCCAAAGACCCATTTCCCTTCCCCGCATCGACCAGATTGTTGACTCCACGGCGGATGTGATTTGCTTTCATTTACGGATGCATACTCAGGATATCATCAGATCTTCATGGCAGAAGAGGATGAGGAAAAGACCGCATTCATCACCCCATGTGGCACATATTGTTTCGTACGGATGCCTTTCGGATTAAAGAATGCTGGTTCAACATTTGCAAGAGTAGTCCATGATGCTTTTGAGCCGCAAATGCACAGAAATGTGGAAGCCTACATGGATGACATAGTGGTCAAAAGCAAGGACAAGGCGACTCTGATTCAAGATTTAGACGAAACCTTTGCAAATCTACGCAAGATCAACCTCAAGCTCAACCCCGAGAAGTGTGTGTTTGGAGTCCCTTCCGCAAGCTTCTCGGGTTCTTAAATCGTCTCGGCGGAATTGAAGCCAATCCAGACAAGATCAAGGCCATTGAGCAGATTGAAGCACCAAAGCGCGTCAAGGATGTCACGAAGACTTGCGGTTCGTGGCTGCTCTCGGCGAGTTTATCTCTAGGTTCTGCTGGCGCATACCGCCATTTTTTAAAATTTTGAAAAAGGCAGGTCCGATGAAATGGACTCCGGAAGCGGAGGCTGCGCTATAGGGCTTGAAGAGATACCTGTCCTCCACTCCAACACTTGTCGCACCTAAGCCACAAGAGAAGTTGCTGCTATATATAGCGGCAACCAATCAAGTGGTTAGTGCTGCGTTAGTAGCGGTGAGGGAGGCAGATGATGAGCTAGCAACCATGGCGAGATGCATCCAATGACGGCAGGGGGCTTCACCGCAAGCTCTGGTCCCGACAAGGATGGATCTCTGTGAGCGCATGAGAAGATGCAGAAAGAATGGTGCAGCGCCCAGTTTACTTTGTCAGTTCCCTTCTGCAGGGGGCTAGGTCAAGGTACTCTGGTGTGCAGAAATTGCTTTTCGGCCTCCTCATGGCCTCGAGAAAGCTGCGCCATTACTTCCAGGCACATGAGATCACAGTCGTCACTCGTTTTCCGCTAAAGAGGATACTGCAAAATCCAGAGGCAACAGGCAGGATTGTCGAGTGGGCCTTTGGGCTGTCAAGCTTTGGCCTCAAGTTTGAGAGCACTTCAACTATCCAAAGCGAGCATTGGCGGAGTTCATAGCCGAATGGACGCCAACACAAGATGAAGAAATTCGAAACGAGCATCCCGTCAAGGAAGCAAGCAAAGAGTGGCTGATGTACTTTGATGGTGCCTTCTCATTGCAAAGGCGCCCGGTCTTGGCGTGCTACTTGTTGCACCCACCGGAGAGCACCTCAAGTCGTAGTCTAGATGCACTTTCCCAAGGAGCAAGCAACAAACAATACCGCAGTATGAAGGTTTGCTTGTCGGTCTCGAGATCGCAGATGAACCTTGGGATCAAGAAGCTCATTGTCGGGGTGACTCACAGCTTGTCATCCGCCAAGTGAACAAGAGTTATCGAGTCCGTTGATGGAAGCTTATGTTGATGAAGTGAGAAAGCTAGAAGAGCACTTTGACGGCCTACAAATGGAACATGTTCCAAGAGCTCGAGCGACATTGCCGATGGCTCTGTCGAAGTCTGTTGCACTTAAGTTGCACTGTGGAACCAGGGATTTTTGTGCTCAAGCTGACTCAACCATCTGTAACGCCATCAACTGGATAGAGCAAGAAGAGGAAGTTGATTTACGGTGACTATTTTCGGCTGAGCTTCCCGAAGCCGCCGCCAAGAAGGTCCCCAAGATCAACACCAACAGTGCTTGAGGAGCGATGCTGCTCGACAAGCCCTAGGGTTTGTTTCGTTGAAGCGACGCTCCCGACAAGTTTTGCTCCGGCAAGCTTGCCGGGGAACGTCAAGCTCCGGCTGAGCCACAGGTTCTCGCCGTAGAAGCGGATGTTCCCGCAGCAGCAGATGTGCCTTTAGTCCTTGTTGTCGAGCCGCAAGCTCCAGCATGGGCACATCAGATTGTCCATTTCCTTCAGACAAGAGAACTTCCCGGAGAGCAAGAAAAAGCGGAAAGACTAACCCGGCAGTCAAGTATGTACCAGTTTGTCGACAACACACTTTACAGAAGAAGACTCAACGGTGTGAAATTGAAGTGTATTCACCGGGAAGACGGACAAAAGCTGTTGGCAGAGATACATGGAGGCATATGTGGTCACCACATTGGCGCCAGAGCACTTGCCGGCAAAGCGTTAGGCAAGGTTTCTTTTGGCCGACAGCCCTCCGTGATGCAACTGCACAAGTAACCAAGTGTGAAGCGTGCGGTTCCATTCCAAGCGAGATACACCAGCTCAAGCTCTCCGGGCGATCCCTTTATCCCGCCATATTCGGGTCTGGGCTCGACATCCTCGGCCCCTTTCCCGAAGCTGTCGGGGCTTTGAGTACTTATGCGTTGTAATCGACAAGTTCACAAAGTGGCGGAAGTGGAAGCGATGAGGAAGGTGACAACCGCGATCGGCGATCAAGTTCTTTAGGTCGATTGTTTGCCGTTTCGAATCCCTAACAGGATCATCACCGACAACGGCACGCAATTCCACGAGCCGCACCTTCATGCAAGACGTCCAAGATCTTGGCGCCAAGGTCTGCTTTTGCTTCGCTGCTCATCCGAGAAGTAACGGTCAAGCGGAGAGGGCGAATGCTGAAGTCTTGTGGCTCAAGACCGTAACTTTCGGACAGGCACAAGTGCGGAAAGAACTGGATTGAGGAGCTGCGGTGGTTCTTTGGTCGATCAGAACGACGCCAAATCGAGCCACCGCCGGACACCTTCGCTCTAGTCTATGGAGCGAGGCGGTTCTCCCCACAGAACTCACATACGGATCACCTCGAGTGCTCGCTTATGATGAGTTTGAGCAAGAGCAGTTGCGGCAAGACGATGCTACGCTCCTTGAGGAAGGTCGTCTTCAGTCAGCCGTCACGAGCTGCTCGTTACCGTAAAGCTTTGCGCCGCTACCATAGCCACAAAGTTAATGCCGAAGTCTCGAGGAAGGCGACCTTGTTCTTCGGCGTTCAGTCCGCCAAGAATTCCAACAAGTCGACGCCTTGAAGTGGGAAGGCCCTTACCGGGTGAAAAGAGTCACTAGGCACAAGGCGCTGTCGCTTTGAGACCGAAGATGGCATTCGGTGAGCAACTCACGGAACATTGAGCATCTTCGTAAGTTTTACCGTGATGCGCGGTTGCGGAACCTGCTCGGCAACCACCTTTGTACAAGTCTTGCCGATGTTGCATGTAATCCTTTGTACAAAGCCGCGCAGACCCGTGCATAAGTAAAGCTAATGTGCTTCCGCACATCTTGTCAATTTCATGCTTTCTACTTCTATTTTGCATGCGTTATCGACACTTTGTGCAGCACCTACCCCAGTAGCAATAACGAGCCATAAGGCTCCATATCTTTATTTTCTCTTCTTTCTCTTTCTCAAAGAAAGGAAGGTTCCCTCGCCCACAAGTTTGCCGGGGGGAAAGGAGAAGATAATGGTGTGGACCAAGCGTCGCTCAAGGAAGCCTAGCCTTACCGGGAAGCAAACGACAGAAAAGCTAAGTTGCTAAAGTTTGAGCAACCAGTTTTAAAAATTTTAAGTTATCTTCCTCGAACGACCGTACTTTGTATGGAAAACCTGTGCGTGGAGGAACCAACTCGTAGCTAGTTGCACCCTTACTTTGTTTCGAGTCCGCTCAACAACTTAAGTGAGATGCGACTAGTTGCGACAAGGTTACTTGTCGGTAGCAGCACCGCCAAGAAGTTCCGACGTCCGCACTCAGCGCTCACGGCCCAGGTGCGTGCGCTGACAAGTTCCCTAAAAGCGTAGGGCAAAAACATACAAAGGAAGGAACCAAGTAAAGGAAATAACATAGCAATTGCTGCCCGAAATAGAGTTACATTACAAGATAGCTTGTCGCAGCTCTAATAGGCTGTTCTCATAACATGACCAGCAGCAGCAAGAAAAAGAGAAAGTGGGCGGCCTAATCTACGCGATCGCCCTCAACCCTCTTGATCCCGCTCACCCTGTCCACGATGGGTGCGACAAGGGTCTTGAGCGCTTCCACATCGGCATCCGGCGGCAAAGACTTGAGGACGTTGGTGAGGTTGAGGCACGGGTTGCGGAAGGCCACCTTCATCGGCACCTTTGAAGAGCTCCAGCAGATCTGGCGCGACTCCTCGGCCAGCTGCTTTGGGATTTCTTCCTGGAGTCGCTGGAGGGTCGTCACCACGCCCTTGAAGAACAAGCTGAGCTTGGCGCTGGGTCGGAGGTGCTCACCGGAGGAATATCCAAGATCCTCCATCCCCAGCTGCGCCAGCTCCCTGTCGATGGCTCCAGCAACATCCACGAGACCCTCGGTCCAGTGCTCCACATTCTCCCTAAAGGTATTACAGGCGGCAGAAGACACCAGCCGGCGCCTCGTCGGCCTTGATCTTCTCCTTCAAGGCCACCTCCCGCTCCCCAGCTCCGTCCGGCCGCTTTGAGTCAAGGTGGTCGGCTTCAACTCAAGATCTGCGTTGGAGTCCTTGGCGTGGCCAGGCTCCTTGCTTCTCTCGGCGAGGCGGCCTGCAGCTCGCCAAGAGTGTAGGCGTCCTTCTCGCGCTCATGCTTGAGTGCAGCAAGCTCCTCGCCGCTCTCCTTGAGATTGGCCTCCAGCTGCATCACCTTCGTCTCCAGCTCCTTCTTGGCGGCCTCAGCAGCTGCGGCGGCATCCTTTTCTTCCTTAAGAGCCCCTCCAAATGTTTGCTCGCGCGCGGCTAGATCCTCCTCATGGCTGTCAAGATTAACCTTCCTCTGCGCCAACTCGCCTTCCTGCGCAGATAGCTTCTCGGCGGCATGCCACTGTTGCTCCTCAGCTTCAGCCTTCTCGAGGAGGAAGGCTTTACGCTCCTCGGCGAGTCGCTCCCGCTCCTCTGCCAGGGACCGGAGAGCTTCCTGGTTGAGGCCCCAGAGCTCCTCCGCGCGCTTCTCGATGTCTGCTCCCTCCTTCGTGACCAGCGCTTCCCGGGATTCCAGCTTGGCTTGTCGGGCGCGATAGAGCGACAACAGCTTCCGCAGCAGCTGCTCCTCCTCGAGACTTCGCGCTGCTTCTGCTTTGTTTGGTCGTCGACCAGTGTCGATCCAGCCGGAGGCGAGCAGCTCTTCATCAAAAGTTTCTCCTTCGGCCGGGCGCCACAGAGCTCGGCGCCCATGGGAGCTTGATGAAGACGCCATCGCCGGCCTTCAAATAAGCGCCGGGTTGGGGCTCTTCGAGTTCGACACGCTTAGCGGCCGGAGGATCGGCGGTCGGCGTGGCGCTGGCGCTCCTGCGGCCTCGGGGCCGTCGGTCGATCGTCGGACCCCTCGCCCGGCCTGCGGCGGCAGCTTTGGCGGCCTCTTCGCCGGCGGGCTCGTCAGCGCCAGCTTCTTCTCCAATGGCAGCGGCGTCGTCAGTATTGCCGCGCGCGTCCTCCTGGCCGGCGGCCTCGGTCTCCATTGGCTCTATGGCGGATGGATCTGACGACCGGAAAATGAAGAAAAGTCAAGCAAATATTCAAAAGAAAATCAAGAAAAGAACACAAGGAAAGTTTTCAAGCAAGATGATTACCTGTGCTAGGGTCTGCAGTCATGGTCTCCGCCACCAGGGGATCGTTGGTGCTGTCCCTTGCCGGAGAGCTGTCCCTTCCCGGAGAACTACCCCTTGCCGGAGAAGTCTCTCTTGCCGGAGAACGCTCCCTTGCCGGGGAATCCTCCCTTGGCGGTGTAGTCGAAGCAGAAGGCATGTCAGGAGCGGCTTCAGGGCACTCCTGGTAAGGCTGCTCTGCTCCTACACGAATCAGCAGTCAGATATCAGCAAAGAAAGGGCACCCATGCATGCCTAACAGTAGGAAGTAAACCATATACTTACGCTGGGGGCTGCTTTGAGGAAGAGTTGCCACGTCCGGCAAGGTGGTCTCGACGCGCCTCCTAATTGTCGCGGTGGGTTCGCCCTCGATGACAATCACCGGGGCCTTGGCTCTCTTCGACGCTCTGGGCCAGCGTCACGAAAAGGAATGGGTTCAGAGTGAAGCAAATCAGATACAAGACAAAGCAACAAGTCAAGAATTACAAATGTGCAAAGAATCTTACTCTTCTTCTTCCTCGTCGGAGCTGAGTGCGGAGAGATCAAGTCTGGCCCGCCTCCGACGACGAGGCGGAGGAGTATGTTCCCTTGGCGCTTGGCGGGAATGAAGCGGTGGTCTGCGAGGGCCCGCTCCAGGTTGCCTTGATGGCGTGAGGTGCTCCGCTGCAACAGTGCTTGCCGCGGTGGAGCGCCAGCTGGCGCGGGCCGGTTGTTGACCCGTCTGCCGCCCGCTTCGTCTCCGCCTTGCGGAGACGCCTTCTTGGTGGAGCTGGGGCTCCGCCATGCGGCAAGCTGTCACGAAGGAGGGGAGGAGGCGCCCTCAGCGGGCTCGCTCGATTCAGCTTCAGGCCCGACAAGCTCTTCCTCGCCGGCAAACTCCCCTCGCTCGACAAGGCTTGCCGCCTCTGCTGCCTCTGCCTCCTCCACGGTGAATCCGAACTCGCCATGGCGCCGCCGCCACCTCTTCCGGCTGGTGGCGTAATCGCATCTCATCATCGGTGGTGTCGCGGGTGAGGCTCTTCTGTTCATCGAGGCGGACCGGCACTTCTACCAGGCTGTCAAAGAACACTCCCACGATGTCATCTCTAGGCTCTTGCCAGGTTGGAACGATTCCATGCGAAGGTTACTGGCGGCATCATTGCACGGATGCGGTCGAGCGAGAAATTGTTGCACAGTGGGACGACATTCTTCGGCAACCTGAACGCTCCGGGATGCTCAGGATCGTGCTTGAACAGCTCCAAGAGCATCGCGTCCAGTTCAAGGACAGTGAAATTGAAGTTGAGGCCCGAGCGCAGCCTCATGATATCCGCCGTGTTCTGGAACTCCCAGGCGGGTCTCCTCCTCTCCCGAAGCGTCTGGCGGCGAAGGAAATCTGCGCCAACGGGCGCCATGATCAGTCCGGCAAGCCTCAGCGTAGGATCCGGATGACGGCAATCTTCAGCCTAAGCGTCTTCGGGCCGAACTCCTCCAATCGTTGCCGCGCACCATCGAGGTTTGGCGCTGGGCGGTAAACGGCCGCGGGTTCTCCTCGACAATCCAGCACCGATCTGCTCTCCACTCATCCCATTTGCTGCAGAGCTCTCCTCCAGATAAGCTTCCTTCTTGCCGGGTCCTCGAAATCCAGGCGATCCCACCGAAAGAGGCTCCCTCTCTCAACTCGGGGCATAAAGAAGTGGCGGAAAAGGGCTACGTTTGGATGGACTCAAGCGAAGTTTTCGCGAGATGTGCAAAAACTGCCATGGTCGAGAACAACATTGGGGGTGAAGTCAAGGAGGCGGAACCCGTAGGTGTTCATGATATCGCAGAAAATTCAGAGAAAGGCGGGCGAGCCCGCGATGAAGAACAGCGAAGAAAGGGTACCCATTCGGAGCTAGTTCCGAAGCAGCAGCTAGGAGTACCTTCGTGCGCGGATGCGCTCGCGTCTCCGTCGACCAGAAGAGGTAGTAGTACTCCCTCAGCTCCCTAGCGGCGAGCTGGGGGGAAAGATTGCCCGCTCCTTCCGCAGCGCCGCAAGCCGCTGCGCCTCGGCCGACTTCACGGCCTTCCCCTTGTCGGCTTTCGGAGCCATGGCGGAGGTGGTGAGGGAGATCGACGGTGTTGGTGATGCTGGTGGCGATGGGGGGCGGAGCGCTTCTCTCTCTTCAGCCTTGGGAAGAAGGGGGAGGCAGCGGAGGTTTTTCGAGATTGGACAGCAACTAGCGAGATGGGCAAACTGCCCCTGTTTCCCCTGCTTATAAAGAGGGAGGGGGCGGACGTTCCGTATTTCCGAATAAAGAAACCACCCACGATCTCTCACACGACGCCGCATTCGACGCGTGCCGTTCCTGGAGGGCGTGGTGGGTCCGGGGTGAGTTACGGCGTAACCCAGGCCGCGCGTGCCTGCAGCCTGTTTTGGGCCTGGCCCAACAACGCTTCGGCAAGTGTGTGGCCCAGTTCGGGGCTCTTGTCGGTGTACTAGAGTAGGGGTACCCTAGTATCCCGAACTTGTGCACGCAGGCGATTCTGACCCTCCGCGGCAAGGCTTACCGGGTGACCGCCAAGGTCCTCCGTGGTTCCTTTGGAGCCATTCAAGAACAAAGTATTCAAGCCAAGGAGACAAGGCCCGGCAAGAGGAGCTTGTCGGAAGGCCACCCAAGGCACCTAGGAGACAAGGCCCGGCAAGAGGAGCTTGCCGGGAAGGCCACCCAAGGCACCCTAGGAGACAAGGCCCGGCAATAGGAGCTTGCCGGAAGGCCCAGTGGCGACAAGCTTCCGGACGCGACAAGACAACAACCGACAAGGCGCTTGCCAGCGGACCACCACTCAGACTGCGCTCCAAAGACATCCACTAACGTGTCGCCTGGGACCTTTCAGCGCTGCGTGGCAAGAGGCCGTCTTGACGGAGCGTGTGGCAAGCGGCGCCGACAAGATTGCCATCGTGGCAAGCGGTGGCGCCCGACGGTCCCTTTTTGCACCGTTAGGGCGGCGAGACGGGCATTTAATGCCTTTGTCCCCTGCCGTCGGGGTTAGGTATGATACACCGTACAAGTAGCTGTACCAACCACTCCTTTTCTTTTTTACCCTTGTCTACGTTGCCACCGTCGGAGACCCTTTAGCATATAAAAGGAGGCCCATGCGCAACGTAGGGAGGGGTTCGAAAGGTTCGAAGCCAGAGAACACTCACGCTCGGTCTCGTTAGCAGCTTGTGTGTACTGTAGCACTCAGCGCTCCTGAGCAAGAACTCAATACACTTAGACATGCAGCAGTAGGAGTGTTATCTCTCCGGAGAGCTCCGAAGCTGGGTAAACCGCTCGTGTGCTTCGCCTCGATCTGCTCTTCGTGCGACCTCCGCCCCCCGCCGAACCGAAAGGGGCCCGGTCCGCCGGTCCCGTAGGTGTTCGTGGGCCAGATCAGCCTGCCCCGACAAAGAGAGTCCCCCACAAGCTTGGGGGAGGCTTCTCAAGTTACTTAATGCTTTGCCTGATCATCCTCTTAAGAAAAATGAAATACTTGATATCTTTTATAATGGACTAACCGATGCTTCTAGAGATTACCTGGATAGTTGTGCTGGTTCTGTTTTCAGGGAAAGAACACCGGATGAAGCTGAAATTCTATTGAATAGTATGTTGACAAATGAAAATAATTGGGCACTTCACAGGCCAGCTCCTGCTCCAATTCTTGAGCCTATTCCTAAACCAACTCCGAAGAAGAGAGGTGTTCTATTTCTCAGTCCTGAAGATATGCAAGAGGCAAAGAAATCTATGAAAGAAAAAGGTATTAAAGCTGAAGATGTCAAGAATTTACCTCCTATTGAAGAAATACATGGTCTTAATCTACCGCCTGTAGAAGAAACATACGATTCTAATCCATTACCTATTGAAGAACCTCATGACCTTGATAACCCGACACAGGTAGTAAAGGTAAATTCTCTTTATAGATATGATAGAGCTGAAATCCCTCCTACTAAAATTGCTAGCCAATGCTTGGATGAGTTTGATAACTTTATGGTTAAGCAAGAAGATTTCAATGCTTATTTTGGTAGACAATTAAAACAAAATGCTTATATGATTAAACACTTGGGTGATTATATGGCTAATATTAGAGGTGAACTTAAACTTGTTAGCAAACATGCTTCTATGGTTACCACTCAAGTAGAACAAGTACTTAAAGCTCAAAATGATTTTCTCAATGAAATGAATAGTAAGAAAAATGATTATGCTTTGTTAGAGTGGCTACTAGAACAGGTAGAATGACTCAGTAACATTTGTATCCTGAAGGCCACCCTAAGAGAATTGAGCAAGATTCTCAGAGAAATAATATTGATGTAATTAGTTCTTCTAAAAGGAAGAAAAAGAAAAATGATAGGACTTTGCAAACTTCTAGTGAACCTATTGCCGAACCATCTGAGAGTCCCAATGATATCTCTATGTCTGACGCTGAAACACAATCTGGTAATGAACATGAACCTAGTGAAAATGTTAATGATGATGTTCATGATGATGCTCAACCTAGTAATGATAATGATGTAGAAACTAAACCTGCTGTTGATCTTGATAACCCACAATCAAAGAATCAACATTATGGTAAGAAAAAGGATGCCTTTTCCTCCCATGGTAAAGAAACCCATGCCTTTTCCTCCCAAACCATCCAAGAAAAAGGATGATGAGTATTTTGAGCGCTTTGTTGAAATGATTAGACCTATCTTTTTGCATATGCGATTGACTGATAAGCTCAAAATGAATCCTTATGCTAAGTATATGAAAGATATTGTTACAAATAAGAGAAAGATATAGGAAGCTGAAATTTCCGCCATGCTTGCTAATTATACTTTTAAGGGTGGAATACCAAAGAAACTTGGAGGTCGAGGACTACCTACTATACCATGCTCCAATAAAAGAAATTATGTTAAAACTGCTTTATGTGATCTTGGAGCCGGTGTTAGTGTTATGCCTCTCTCTTTATATCGTAGACTTGACCTGAACACGTTGACACCCTCTTGAAATATCTTTGCAAATGGCTGATAAATCAACTGCTATACTGCCGGTATTTGTGAGGATGTGCCTGTTGTGGTTGCAAACATTACAATTTTAACGGACTTTGTTATTCTCGATATTCCAGGGGCGATAGTATGTCTATTATTCTTGGAAGACCTTTTTTGAATACTGCAGGGGCTGTTATTGATTGCAACAAAGGCAATGTCACTTTTCATGTTCATGGTAATGAGCATATGGTACACTTTCCGAGGAAAAAACCTCAAGTTCATAGTATCAACTCTATTGGAAAAATTCCATCGATTATATTTGGAGGTTTTGAATTTCCTCTTCCTACTATCAAGAAGAAATATTATATACTTATTATTGGGGATGTGCATATCCCCGTTGAGGTAACATAGTGTTACTCGAAATTTCTCCGGTTCCATCTTATTCGGAATGAGTTTGTTAACAAGACTTGATCAACCTTGTTAGTGGATTCCTTTTGATGAGCATGAGATGGATGAAACTAGAAGGCACAACCTTCCTGCCCTTTTCTACTTTACATTATTTAGTTGAAATGAAGTAAAAATAGTATTTTCTGCATTCTGCTTTCTCGATTTATCATGCAATATAAAATACCCCAAAAATAAAAGTTCTCCAAATGCCCTGAAAATGGAATATGATTTTTCTAGAATATTTGAGGATTTATGGAACTGAGAACACACTGTGGGTGAACCACACAGCCACGAGGTGGAGGGCGCGCCTCACCCCCTGTATGCGCCCCCTGCCTCGTGGGCCCATGATGGCCCTCCTCCACTTATTCCTGCACCCATACAGTTCTTATTCCTCCCACAAACACAAATATCTAGCTCAAGCATGAGTTCTAGCTCACTTTGCTGCAATTTTTGATCTCCTTGCTCAAAGCACCTCTCACAAAACTGCTTGGGGAGATTGTTCCTTGGTATGTGACTCCTCCATTGGTCCAATTAGTTTTTGTTCTAGTGCTTTATTCATTGCAAATTTGTGCTGCCTAGGTGACCATGTTCTTGAGCATGCATGTCAAATTTATATGGTCCCAAGTAGTTCTAATGCATGATGTATCCTCTAGGCGCTTGTAGGAGTAGTTGCTATCAATTTTGTTGAGCTTGGTTCACTTTTGTTTGAAGTTACTAAAAATTTCAGAAATTTTTCAGAGGAAGAAATATGCTTAGGAGAATGTTCCAAGGGAGTTCTTCAAGGCGGCAACGTCCCAGGCTTGCAATGCGTGATGCTGAAGACGAGCCACCAAGAGATGCTCCTATGCGGCCTTGTGAGTGGCCTTCAGAAAATTTTATGGATCGAGCGGGAATCAAAGAGGAATTTAACGCATATTTGCGTAACGCCGATCTCATGAGCTTTGAGGCAAACAAATGCCCACAGTACCATCATCTCACTAGTTCATTTGTGAGGACGTTTGAATTTTCATCTTCACGTAATTCTCCAACAGTCATGTTTGATCTTTATGAAAAATCTTATACCATGGACTTAGAGGATTTTACTTCTGCTTGCAAACTTCCACAATGGGGTAGTGCTAGTGATTCCGGTAAATCTAAATTTAGAGACTTTCTTGCTGGTATAACTGTAGGGGAATCTAGAGATATAGCACAAGCTACCATACGGAGCATTCACTTTCCTGCTATACATTATTTTGCTCTCTTCATAGGTAGGTGCATAAATGGTAAGGATGAAGCATGTCATATGTGTGTGCCTGACCTCAGTATTCTTAGGAGTGCTGTGTTAGGAGACCAATCTTATAATATGGGAGCCATTGTTGCACGTAGGTTGCATCATAATAGATATAATGGAGATTTCTATGGAGGAGTTTATGCAACCCGCTTAGCTGATTTTCTTGATGTGGACGTTCGTGAGGATGATATGGAGTTGCCTCCTACTTATTTAGACCATAATTCTATGGTTTATCATCAATTTGTCGAGAGGAATGAATCACCTCTCCAGTATCGACTAATCTTTGACAAACGGCGTGCTGTCTGTATTACTCTCCCTGCTCCTGCCTTCTTTGATTATCAGGCAAAACGAAGATATATTATTACCAGAGAGGAGGCAGATGAGTACGAGAGGAGAGCGGAGGCAGCCCAACGCCACACTGCAGCTCAGGAGGCGATAACCGCTGCATCTCAGTACGACCCCAGCTACACCTACGGGTATCCGCCAGGCCATCCTTGGCAATAAACCAACTTAGGCCAAAAGCCTCAAAGATGGGGAGTACGATTTCCCACCGACATTACATTTATGTTTACACACACTCATTGCTAGATGTCGGTGCTCATACTCTTTCACTGTAATATCCATGCTAGTTTATTTTCTTTTTCTTGCTTTCTTTTTGAGTGTTTGTTAAACCTTAAGAAAAACCAAAAAAAATCAGTAGTAACTTTTAGTTAGTTTACTTTTCTTGCTGTAGTAGTAATAATTAAAAGAAAACCCAAAAATATTTCCCTTTCTTCTTTTGCTTGTTGGGAGCTTTCCCGTGTAAATAGTTTTTATTTCTTTTCTTTTCTTTGGGGGTCGATAGGAGAACACCATGATTAAATTGTTGAAGTGGCTCTTATATGCATTATTGTTGATTTAACCAAGAGCCCACATTACCTTGTCTTCTCCTGTTTATTGAATGCTCGCAGATTCCAGCTTAGTCCAATGCACGTGCACTCCTATTATTATTCACAGCGTTCGGTCATGCAAGTGAAAGGCAATTATGATGATATATGGTGGACTGACTGAGATGAGAAAAACTGGTATGAACTCGACCTCTCTTGTTTTTGTAAATATGATGAGTTCATCGTTCTTGATTCAGCTTATTATGAATAAACATGTTTGCAATGACAATTAGAGATCATAGTTGCTTATGCCATGCTTGATTAGCTATGAGTTATAATGGTTTACCTTATGCGTTACAACATGCTATTAAAATTGTTGTGTTGTGGTATAGTGGGGTGGTATCCTCCTTTGAATGATTTAAGTGACTCGACTTGGCACATGTTCACACATGTAGTTGAAACAAATCAACATAGCCTTCACGATATTTATGTTCATGGTGGATTATATCCTACTCATGCTTGCACCCAATGTTTATTAATTTTAATGCATGTTTATGACTGTTGTCACTCTCTAGTTGGTCGCTTCCCAATCTTTTGCTAGCCTTCACTTGTACTAAGCGGGAATACTGCTTGTGCATCCAATTCCTTAAACCCCAAAGTTATTCCATATGAGTCCACTATACCTTCCTATATGCGGTATCTACCGCTGCTCCAAGTAAATTTGTATGTGCCAAACTATAAACCTTCAAATAAACATTCTGTTTTGTATGCTCGAATAGCTCATGTATCAACTAGGGCTGCCCTTATCTTCCATGTTAGGCGGGTTATTCTCAAGAGGAGTGGACTCCGCTCCTCACTCACGAGAAAATGGCTGGTCTCCGGGATGCCCAGTCACATGCTTTATGCAAACTAAATCAAAATAATTGCAAACAAAATCCCCCTGGGACTGTTGCTAGTTGGAGACACTCGTTGTTTCGAGCAAGTCATGGATTGATGCTTGTTGGTGGAGGGGGAGTATAAACTTTACCATTCTGTTTGGGAACCGCATGTAATGCGTGTAGCATGGAAGATATCGCCATCTCTTAGTTGTTATGTTGACAATGAAAGTATGCCGCTCAAAATAGTATTTATCTCTATTTCAAAACCGAGCTCTGGCACCTCTACCAATCTTCTTCCCTCTGCGAAGGGCCTATCTATTTACTTTTATGTTGAATCATCACCCTCTTATTAAAAAGCACTAGCTGGAGAGTGCAGCTGTCATTTGCATACATTACTATTAATTTATATTGGGTATGACTATGATTGGATCTCTTTTACCATGAATTACAATGTCTAGTCAGTCCTTGATCTTTAAAGGTGCTCTGCATTTATGTTTTGCGGTCTCGGAAAGGGCTAGCGAGATACCATCCTGTTATATCATATTATGATTGTTTTGAGAAAGTGTTGTCATCCGAGATTTATTATTATGACTCGCTAGTTGATTATGCCATTGATATGAGTAAACATGAGACCTAGGATTTATTGCAAATGTGGTTAGTTATAATCTTTGCTGAAAACTTGAATGCTGGCTTTACATATTTACACCAAAAAGAGCAAACAAAGTTTGTAAAAGTTTTTCTTTATCACTTTCAGTTTGTCAACTGAATTGCTTGAGGACAAGAAAAGGTTTAAGCTTGGGGGAGTTGATACGTCTCCGTCGTATCTACTTTTCCAAACACTTTTGCCCTTGTTTTGGACTCTAACTTGCATGATTTGAATGGAACTAACCCGGACTGACGCTATTTTTAGCAGACTTTCCATGGTGTTATTTATGTGCAGAAACAAAAGTTCTCGGAATGACCTGAAACTCCACGGAACGCCTTTTTCAAAAATAATAAAAAATCCTTGCCAAAGATGAAGACCGTGGGGCCCACACTGTCCACGAGGGTGGGGTCGCCCCCTAGGGCGCGCCCCTACCTCGTGGGCCCCGCAGCTCCTCGACGCCAACTCCAACTCTATATATTTGCTTTCGGAGAGAAAAATCAAGGAGAAGAAATCATCGCGTTTACGACACGGAGCCGCCGCCAAGCCCTAAAACCTCTCGGGAGGGCTGATCCGAGTCCGCTCGGGCTCCGGAGAGGGGGATTCGTCGTCGTCGTCATCATCAACCATCCTCCATCACCAATTTCATGATGCTCACCGCCATGCGTGAGTACTTCCATCGTAGGCTCGCTGGACGGTGATGGGTTGGATGAGATCTATCATGTAATTGAGTTAGTTTTGTTAGGGTTTGATCCCTAGTATCCACTATGTTCTAAGATTGATGTTGTTATGACTTTGCTATGCTTAATGCTTGTCACTAGGGCCCGAAAAGCCATGATTTCAGATCTGAACCTATTATGTTTTCATGAATATATGTGTGTTCTTGATCCTATCTTGCAAGTCTATAGTCACCCACTATGTGTTATGATCCGGCAACCCCGAAGTGACAATAATCGGGACCACTCCCGGTGATGACCATAGTTTGAGGAGTTCATGTATTCACTATGTGCTAATGCTTTGTTCCGGTTCTCTATTAAAAGGAGGCCTTAATATCCCTTAGTTTCCATTAGGACCCCGCTGCCACGGAAGGGTAGGACAAAAGATGTCATGCAAGTTCTTTTCCATAAGCACGTATGACTATATTCGGAATACATGCCTACATTACATTGATGAATTGGAGCTAGTTCTTTGTCACCCTATGTTATGACTGTTACATGATGAACCGCATCCGGCACAATTATCCATCACCAATCCAATGCCTACGAGCTTTTCCTATACTGTTCTTCGCTTATTTACTTTCCCGTTGTTACTGTTACAATCACTACAAAACACCAAAAATATTACTTTTGCTTCTGTTACTTTTATTACCGTTACCACTACTATCATATTACTTTGCTACTAAATACTTTGCTGCAGATATTAAGTTATCCAGGTGTGGTTGAATTGACAACTCAACTGCTAATACTTGAGAATATTCTTTGGCTCCCCTTGTATCGAATCAACAAATTTGGGTTGAATACTCTACCCTTGAAAACTGTTGCGATCCCCTATACTTGTGGGTTATCACTACGCTCGCTGATTTTGTGGCAGAATGGACGGACGTCCCGACACTTGAAGTAGGCGAAGACCGGTCCACCTTGCCAGGAAGTGAGGCACCAGACGGTTGGGTCATGTACTTCGAAGGTGCCTTCGCGCACTAGGGCGCAGGGGCTGGAGCAGTACTCATCTCACCCGCTTGGGATAAGCTCTACTACGCCGTGCAGCTCTGCTTTCAGCAGGGCGAGAAGGTCTCCAACAAAATCGTGGAATACGAAGGCCTCATAGCTGGCCTGAAGGCCGCGACAGCTCTGGGGGTGAAGCGCCTTACCGTTAGAGGCGACTCGCAGCTCCTTGTCAACTTCTCCAACAAATTATATGAACCGAAGGACGAGAATATGGAGGCATACCTCGCAGAGGTGCGCAAGATGGAGAAGCAGTTCTTGGGCCTGGCGCTGCAGCATGTGCCCTAGGGCACCAACAAGGAAGCTGACAACATCGCCCGGAAAGCGTCCAAGCGGTAGCCACAAGAGCCCGGTGTCTTTGAGGAACGGCTCTTCAAGCCATCGGCGACACCACCACTTTCAAGCACAGCTCAACCTCGGGAGGAGCTCCCACAGCCTCCTGCCACAGGAGCCCCAGCCTGTGCCCCGACCTCAGGAGCTCGCTTGCTCTTGGCGCTTGAACCTCAGGACGGATGCTGGACCAAGGAATTCAAGGAATATCTGATGCAAGGGGATCTACCAGAGAAGGAGGAGGATGCAGAGCGTCTGGTTCGGCAAGTCATGGCGTACTGCATCTAGGATGGTGAGTTGTACAGGAAGCGGCCAAACGACGTTTCCCTGCACTGCATTTCCAGGGACCAGGGGAAGGAGCTGCTAACTGACATACACGATGGGGACTGCGGGCACCACTCGTCATCACGGACCCTCGCAGTGAGCTAGTGAAGTCCTGCGAAGCCTGCCAGTTCCACGCCAAGCAAATTCATCAGCCGGCTCAGGGCCTCCAGACCATTCCGCTCACGTGGCCGTTCGCGGTCTGGGGGCTGGACATCTTGGGCCCGTTCCCTCGAGCGCCTGGGGGCTACCTCTACCTCTACGTCGCCATCGACAAGTTCACCAAGTGGGCAGAAGTGGAAGCCGTCCGTACCATCCCAGCTGGCTCTGCTGTCAAGTTCATCAAGGGCCTTGTGAGCAGCTTCGGGGTCCCCAACCGCATCATCATAGATAACGGCTCGCAGTTCACTAGTAACCTCTTCAAAACCTACTGTGCTAACCTTGGAACGCAGATCTGCTACGCTTCGGTGGCGCATCCCAGGAGCAATGGTCAGGCCGAACGCGCCAACGTGGAGGTCCTGAGGGGCCTCAAGACCAGGACCTTCAAGAAGAAGCTCGAGGCATGTGGCAGGGGCTGGCACGACAAGCTCCTGTCCATGATGTGGTCTATCCGCACCACCACCACCAAACCAACGGGAGAGACCCCATTCTTCCTTATGTACGGAGCTGAAGCAGTCCTTCTTCACGAGGTTAAGCATCGCTCTGCACGGGTCCTGGCGTTCGATGAAACGCAGCAGGACGCCACGCGGGGGATGGACCTCGTGCTGGGGGAGGAACGTCGTCGCGAAGCTGCACTGAGGGCGACAAGGTACCAGTAGGCGCTGCGGCGATACCACTACCGCAACATCCGCTCCAGGATGCTCGAGGTGGGCGACCTCGTCCTGAGGCGGGTCCTCTCCAGGGAAGGGCTGCACAAGCTTTCACCCATGTGGGAGGGCCCGTTCAGGGTTGTCCATGTCTCCAGGCCTGGTGCCGCGCGCCTGGAGATGCAGGACGGGATACCTATCCAGAACGCCTGGAACATCCAGCACCTCCGGAAGTTCTACCCATGAAGCAAGGCCCAGAGCCTGTGAAGAAAAGCCCAGAGCTTGTGAAGAAGGCCTGGTGCCTGTGAAGAATCGCCACTCGTGACACTCTCTTGTAATAATGAGTGGGGCTGTACACGCCCCGGAGTCTCAGGAGCGCTGGCCTCAGGCCCTGGGGCTCCCTCCCGCGCCTAGTGGCAGCACTAGCTCCACGCTGGTGAGAAGACTAGAAGACTAGATTAGGTGCCCGACGCGGCTTTTCATTTGCTTTCCATAGTTGACTCGTTTTTCCTTAATCGAAGTTTGCTTTTGGTGTTCTTTGCTGATTCGATTCCCTCGCCTCTTACCACATTTTTCGGCTCTGGTTTGCTCATGTTCTCTCTCTCTCGCATAGCTCGCGAGGGGGGCTAGGCAGGTGCCCTCGCGAGCGTTTCTTCTCTCTGCCTTCTCGCAAGCCACCCTCGTTTGAGCCTGAAAGCTGGCGCATCTCTCCTAATCCGTGCCCCACGGGTACCATGATACAAAGCGTCGGGTCAAGGCTTGGGTGAGCGACAAATCTCCTGGCAAACTCCCTAACGATTTTTTTGCAGTTCCTGAGCAATCGCAGACCACAAGGTCAAGATGGACACGAGGAAATAAACGCCTCGTAAGAGGGAGGGCGCCCCGAATGCACCAGGCCAAGTTATCTTTGCGCAAAATAGCCACACAGCACTGAAACAACAAGCGTAGCATAATGGTTAATAAGTTATGGTTCAATACACAACCCTCCGGGCCCATGTTGGCTTCATTTCGATGCAGGAAGGAAAAGGGAAACATAACAAAAGCGGCGCTCGCCCCTGCAGCAGCCGACGGGGGTAGGGCCTTGGCGACGTCCCGGGTCTAGTCGGACCCCTCCTCGTGCTTCACCGATGTGCGGCGACGAGACGACCCGCTACCACCTTCGAAGCGGGCGTGGCGGCGTGGCGGTTGATCAAGGCTGCTGCTACTGGAACTATCGCCAAGGAAGGAGCCACCATAGCCATACGAGGCGCGGCCGGCGGGTTCGTCCTCCTCCTCGCCCCGACCATCGCCAAGGTCGAGCACCTCCTCGCTGTCGTTCACCTCCAGTGACTATTCAATATTATAATTGTTGTTGACACCGGGTGATGTAATTGATCTTCCTGATTTGCTCAAAACTGATAATTTGAGATAATTTGAAAATGTTCCTCCTTATATATATGCATAATACCTATAGCCCCCAAGTCTTAAGAGGAGAACATAGTGATAGCTTAAGACTTGCTCCAATATAAGTGTTGCAACCTTGAAGAAATCCGGTTTGTTCATCTCAATCATTAATCATAAACTGAATATTCCACACATGTAGCCCCCAAGTGCCGGGTTGTCATGCTTGCAGCAACCTGGGACTTTGTAATTGCCTGATGCTCAAAAAACTTCAACCAGTGTAGCCCCCAAGGGCCGGGTCATTATGCAATAATGAGCAGGGACTTTATAAATATGATCATGTAGATTTGAACAACAACATGTAGCCCCCAAGGGCCGGCTCAGTAAGATAATATTGAGCTGGGACTTTAAATATACTTCATTGAAAATAACATCATATGATGTAACCCCCATCATGGGGCTTGAACCCATGTCCACAAGGTTAAGAACTTTGTCCTTTACCAACTGAGCAATAAACCTTCAATATAACGGATTAAGACTTGTGTACCTTGAATTGTTGATAGGAGCAATTGGTAGCCCCCAAGGGCCGCCTCATTACACTGTGATGAGTCGGGTCTTCAATAAGGTGAGCAAAAAAATGACTTTGCATTAGCCCCCAAGTGTCATGGTGCGTGCTTGCAACGATATGAGACTTGCATATTTGATACAATCTCAACTTTGAATAATGTAGCCCCCAAGTGTCGGGTCATAAGCCTGCAGCGACTCGGGACTATTTCTTTCAATTGTAAAATAAATCATATCCATTGATAATATAATAGTCATTGCGCTAAAGCGACTTTGAAAACCTTAATCATAATACTGGTTATTAATAACCATAATAAAAATCCAGCCATGTTGGCTATTCAAGATAATATAATCCGGTATGAAAACCTTATTCATTCAATATCATAATGAAAATTCAGCCAAGTTTGGCTATTTGAATAATATAACCCAATGATTTATAAGCACATGATTCCAATGGCGCAATCCAAATATATACTGGCGACTTTTAGTCAAAAGACAGGCCGGTTTAACAAACACCGGATAATTTCTCATCATATACTGGCGACTTATTGTCTTAAAGCCAGGCCAGTTTAACAAACACCGGATAATTTATCATCATACTGGCGACTTATTGTCTTAAAGCCAAGCCGGTTTAATTAACATCCGTGATTTATAATCATGCTTTATTCAACCTGTTTCTGCATACAACAAGTTTAAAGTGTCCTGGCGGTTTACCGCCGGATGGGTCATAATGCCCAACATATAACCCGGGTTTATAACCAAGGCTGCACTTAAGAATAATCAAATATGGAATATATCATACCGGGACATCGAATCACATCGTTGGTTTACCAACTTTTTGTAGTAAGAGTGATAACCCTAATCTTGAGTAATGATAACTCCTTTCATACTGTGCTGGTTTATGATAAAACCGTACCGGGTTGTGATAAACACCGGTTTAACCATATATAATATTGGTGACTCGTAGTCCAACCAGACCAGGCTGATAGTCTCCAGATTATGATTTGATCATGTATTGACAACTTGTAATTGAAAGTCAAGCCGGGTTAATGAACACCGGTTTACTCCATAATAAGATGGTAACATAAAATCAAACTGGGCAGATAGTCTCCGGATTAAGATTTGACCGTGTTCCGCCAATTTGTAATTGACAATGAACCGGATTAACAATGTCGGTTTAAAAATGCAATGTAAGTAAAAGGTCTTTAGCAAAAAAGAACAGAATTCAAGCAAAGGCAAAGATAAAATCATTTGCAAATGAGGCTTTAAGCCGATCAAGAGGCATTACCATGGTCGGACACGACCAAGCCCCTAACAGGCATAGCTATGGTTCGAGTCAGCCAGGTCCCCAAATGATGCGTTGGCATTACGCCGATCAAGAGGTGTAGCGATAGTTCGGGTTCGACCAAAGCCCCCAAGTGATGCTGTGGCACTAGGCCGATCAAGAGGTGTGACTATGGTTCAGACTTGACCAAGTCCCCAAGTGATGCTGTGGCATTGAGCCGATCAAGAGGTGTGACTATGGTTCGGATACGACTAAAGCCCCCAAGTGATGCTGTGGCATTGAGCCGATCAAGAGGTGTGACTATGGTTCGGATACGACCAAAGCCCCCAAGTGACGCTGTGGCATTGAGCCGATCAAGAGGTGTAGCTATGGTTCGGATACTACCAAGCCCCCAAGTGATCAATAATATGATAAGCCAATAAGGCATGATACCCATGTTTGAACCGCGCATCATGGCAGCAGGTCCTCTTTGGCACCCTTAAACTTTCTCGCAAGAGATAAATCCTTCTTGAACCGGATGTTAAACCGGATATTGAGAGCTTCAAAGCTTTGTGGGAGACATCTTTCCTTGAACCGGATTTTAAACCGGAATCTTCATTTTCACCGGAAATTTTCTCGACGGCCTTTAAACTCGAGCTTATAGAAGTTAATTCCTTTTGAACCGGACATTTTTAAACCGGATTTATGAAGTTTCGTAGCTTTGTGAGAGAACAGATTTCCCTTGAACTGGATTTTAAACCGGATATCTGAGAACTTCAGTGAGACTGACTTCCCTTTAGCCGGATTTTAAACTGGAATCCTTTATGATGACCCGAAACTTCTTCATTGAGCCGGGATTTTGTAACTGTTATATACTTTCTAAACCGGAAATTTTCTGACAGCCTTTAAATTTTCATCAATATAACAGTAGCCTCCGGATCTCGTATTTTTCCTCCATCGTCCCCGGGTTTTTAACTTTGAAACCGCAAGATTTGCTGAGTTATGTCATTGTAGCCCCCGAGTCTCAAAGGTGACTCGAGGAGTTGGCTTGAGATTCTTCATGTTTGACCGTGATATAAACCGGCATAACTTGTATATCATTGGTGTTGATAGCACAATGTGAATTCACAAAAGGTTGAGGTGATCATGCGGCGGTTATAAATGATCCCGTATGAGCCGTGGTCAAGAATCTCGCCAATGGTTCCTTCCAACTGGCGATTTGAAGTTAACCAAAACTGTAGTGGCGACGATTTGTGCGCTGCTCATTGAGCCATCCAAAGGTCAGACGGCGGTTGATGATAATTTGCCTCAATTTGAAAGAAAACCGGCTACCCAAGCCGTGACTTGCTCATATCCAATAAACAGCTCATGTAGATAGGTGCGCCCGGTATGTTGATGTAGACCAGGCCGAGAGACGGACAACAGAGACGCATCAAGAATATCGCTGGCGGCTCCGACAGATGAGTCGGCCGCGGTGTTGTAAACCGGCGTGGACGGGCGAGTTAACCATGTCGCTTTGATGTAGTGAACAATTGTCCTGCTTCAACAATGTTGCGTATCAAGACAAAGTTAAACCGCTTCTATAATATGTACCAATAAAATATATTTTAGATGGATATCACCCGATGTGCTAGGCTGGAAATAATTCGCCATGAAATTGATGATCGCTAGGTGAAGTTGAAATCGCTCACGGGTGAACCAGCCGCGGCGTGGTAAACCGGTGCGGACGGGTGAGTCGGCCGCGATATTTGTAAGCTGGCGCGGACAGGCGAGTGGCATTTGTAAGGTGGTGCGGACGGGCGAGTCGGCCGGTGCATTGATGTAAACCGGACCGCGATACGCGTGTCTGTGAAGCTGCATGGCACAGCCGAACGTGCCTCCGTGGTGAAATACCACCCCTTTTTATTTTAATAGTCGTCCTGCATAAAATTTATTAAAAGACAGAGTAATTGTTCTCAAAAGAATTGATACGTGCTAAAAATACTGAGAACAGATAGCACCCGACTTATTTTCCGGATGAACGCGGATACTGGTATTGGATAATGTTGGTCATAGTCCAAAACAGGTGTACATTGTGATCTGATGTAATATTGCTTTGTATATGTCTCAAAGATCTGCACCGGAATAGCAGATTTCAAGTCTGTGCTATCCTTAGTATTCAAGACTAGCACTCGATCATGTAGCCTTCTTATGTCCATCTTAAACCGCCGCATAAATAATAGCAACAAAGCTTCACCAAGATATTGAGTAATTGATTCATCACTTTGACTAGTCTCGTCCTTCACGTGATGGATGATGGTCCTTTGTGGGAATTGTGCCATTGTGCTTTTCAATGTCGCAGTAGTAGTAAGCCTTTGGAGAAAAAACATGGCATGCAAAATACAAACGCTGGTAATCTTGGTCCTTTTGCAGCCTTTTGTCATCTGGTGGATTTGAACAGACTGATAACATTAATTTACCAAACAGAGTCTCAGGCCTCGCCCGTAGACATAGCAGACCAGCCCGGATCAATCAAACCTTGTAGGTTGAATAAATAAGAGCTTTTGACTTCTTCCAACCGGCTCTACACTTCCTTTTTCTTGTGCACATTGACGAGGCTGATCACAAGCGCCGGAGCTACGCCAAGAAAGATGATGGCGACTCGGAGTGGCCACAGTTTAATATTCTCAGGCGCGTCCAATCAGCATAAAAAACTGGAACCAAGAAAAAAAAGAAAAGGCCCTGGCGACTTAGATTCTTGTACGGGCCGGTCCAGAGGATCTTCCGTGTGAACCCAGGATTTGCGGCCGCTGAGAGTTGTCCACGGTTTAGCAAAAAACAAGGTCAAGACAAGGTCCGTGTCATTGTCGGTTTTGACTTTCATGCTTCCTTATCTCAGGCGTGGCTTGCATCTGTTGATGTTTTTTTTCTGTCTGATCACATCTCCTTTGGTCTTGGTATTTGCTCCTGGCGCCTTGCAGCAGAACATCAAGATCGATTTGGCATAGATTTCTTAATTGTACAGGGAACAAACGCCTGTCGGTCTCGGCGGATTGTAGAACGGCGGCAGCGAACACACATAAGCCCGCGATCCGATGAACCTTACTGCTCGCCGGGTTACCCCATGCCGGGTTATCCTGCAAGCCTCTTCTTCTTCATCTAGTCAACCGCGAGCTTCTCGATCCATATGAAAGATCCCTTCAAGAACTCAACACCACCGCGCGCAGGCCCCACGGTGGGCGCCAACTATCGTGGTTTTGTCACGGCAGATGTCCTTAGTGTGAGGACTTAGTCGCGAGGCCAACGCATCTATGTGGTAGCTTGAGAGGGGTTGAGCGGAATCGAGAGACGCAACACAAGACAAGGGTTTAGACAGCTTCGGGCCCCGGGAAACATCATCCGGTAACAACCCTACATGCTGTTTGAGGCTAGATCTCATTATCATCACGAGGGAGTCGCCGTAAACCGGCTCTCCTAGTTGTGTCTAGCTCTAAGATTGTTTCTTCTTTCTTGTAGCTTGTCCCTCTTTAGGGAGCCCTGCCCCTCCTTATATAAGTTGAAGGGGCGGGTTACATGTGGAGTCCTCTTAGGATTAGGACAAATCTATCTCTAATACAAACCGGATACAAGTCCGGGTCTTGACTTCTTGTAAGGGAAATATCCTTCTTGCCTTTCCTCTTAAACCGGCCCACCATTAACATAAACCGACCTTCTGGGCCTTGGGCCTTGTCATCCGTCTGACCCGCCCGTCGGGTCACCAGTGAGTCAAAATAACCAGGCGGGTTGCTTGTAAACCGCCAGGTCAAGGCGGGTCGCCAGTAACTCGCCAAGTGTCAGAGGGGTCTTCAGATAAACCGCCAAGTCCGGCCGGGTTACACTTCCGGCCGGTTTACGCCGCGGGGTATATCCCCGACAGCGACCGTCTTCCCTGAACACTCTCACGAAGAGGGTCGGGTCACCGTCGAACTTGAAGTGGAGGGTGCACTGCCTACCCAGGCCGCGCGCGCGAGCGAACTCTGCCAACCGCGGGCCAGAGCAATGTTGCCCGCGATGGAGACCTCGACCACGACCCAAGAAGCCTGGCTGCAGCAACCGTCTGCCTGCAGCCAGAGCCCGCCTGGACCGGAGGCCGCAGCTTCGTCACAAAGAAGCGGGGAGCTGGAGTTACCGCCGGCGGATCCTCCGACCAGACAACGAACTCCGGGAGCACCTCTGACGCATGGAACCAAGGTCGGGGAGGTCGCGCAACCACGGCGTGTCTCCTCTCATCGACAGGACTGTCGCGACCAGAGCGACTCCTACCGCACACTGCGGCGCCACCCCGAGAGCCGGGGGCCACGGCGGGGGTCGCGGCATGCTTGCGGGGACGGCCACGTCCTCGCTTGGGCACCGGGGAGCCGGGTCGCTCCCGAGGGGCCTTTCCTTTCTCTTCAGCGGAGAACCTTCGGATGGGCGCCATTGGTGCTAGCAGTGGAGCAAGGAGGAAGAAGCGAGTGAACCGAGAAGAGATTGGCGACGGGGGCTCCGCCCCCGCTCCCCATTTATAGCGGAAGAAGGCCAACCGGCGCCACCCACGATCACAGGTAATGATGATTTTCCTTGCATGTCGCAGGGACTTGTCAAATCGAGCAGTTGCCGAGGCAGCGTGGGGAAGTGGAGACGCCCACGTCCAATCAACCGCCACGCGTCGACCAAGGCCGCAGGCTTTTGGGGCCCGCGGCGCTCCGCGCTTGACCTTTGGCTTCGCCTCGAAGCCAAGCCCGAGCACACCCTGGGCCTGGGGGCTACTGTCGGCGTTCTGGGAATGGGGGTCCCCAGACTTGCCTACCTACGGCCCACGGCGTGGCTACGCTAGCAGGCCTGTACGGCCCATCTTCATCAACAAGTCATTCAAGACCCTCCCGAGGGGCCAAGCCTCGCGAGGCGGGCGACGCAGGACCTCCTCAGGAGCGGCCTCTCCAGGCAGGCTCACGAGGAGCGGAAATATCAAGGCAGGGCAAACCTCGCGAGGCTCTCGTGACGTGAGCCATGACGATCGACACCAGGCAGGCGCCAGACGGGCGCCAGCGCGCGCAACATCCTTGGTTCCCCTTTGGTGCCAAGGGGGCAAGTGCAGGCGCAGAGTACCGAGGCATTAGGCAAAGGTTTCCATATCAGTGCAACGAGACCAAGACTAGTAGGACGCTAGGACGAAGGTCACTGTGGAGCCCAAGACGGCGTCATCACCAGAGCCCTTTTGCAGGCGAAGACCGCTTTTGTCAGGATAGCTTGTACTAGCTGTCCCCTTTTAAATTGGCCGCCGTTGTTGGCTCCCTTCCCGCTCAATATTTGGGGAGAGGACCAGGGCCTATATAAGTAGGACTAGCCACCACCAAAGGGGCAGCTTGATCTCATCTGATCGAGAACCAACCCTTAGCCACACACCGAACGCAGGAACGCCTCAACCTCAGGAGGTTGTTCTTCCCCTTGTACTGTTCTTCATCAGCCCAAGAGGCAATCCACCACCACACGCTGGAGTAGGGTATTACACCACAACGGTGGTCCGAACCAGTATAAATCTTGTGTCCCTTGTGCTGTGAGTTCGTCGAGTTCGTCCGCGAGATCTTAGCGAGCTAGGGCATGGATTGGTAGGAGGGAAAGAACTTCGCGCGCACCCTAGAGTTTGAACCTTAAGAGTTTTGCCGGAACCCGTGATCCGACAGCGACCAGAATGACAACGCTACGTACGCTTCGGCCAGGTGGGTCCCGACTGTCAGGCACTTCCTTGCATGCGAAGATGTAGCTGGTGGGTCCCAGCAGTCAGGGGGAAACGTTTTTTTCGTGAAATACGGTGGCCCGTCCGGTGGGTCCCCGCTGTCACGTGGAGGAATAATTATTTTGCACGTAATAACGAGGCACTTCCTTGCTGTGGCCGTGGACCCAGCTGTCATCCTCTCCACTTACAGTCCACGTCCGTTGGAAGCCGTTCCTTGACCATGTTGACCACGCCGCGCCGAGAGCACCAGGGTGGTGGATGACGGTGAGGCCTAGGAAGGGGACGACGTGGAGCCGGGGAAGACACGGCAGTGGATGCCCACGCGTAGAGGAGTATGAGGGTTCACTGGTTCGCTGCGATGTGAGGCTGCCGTCGCTGCAGAATAACAGGGGGTGTGGGTGAGTAGAGGGATGGCCTGGCCAGCGGTGGGAGTAGTAGGGGGGCGGTGAGGCCTCCGCCGTATCGCTGCCGGCCACGGGAGGCAGGAGCACGAGGCATGACCGGCGCTGGTTTGGGAGGCTGGAGCAAGAAGACCAGAGGTTGAAGAAGCACTACGGCCATTGGATGGACATCGTACGGTCAGTGGAGCTAGAATCGTACATATTGACTAAGTTGACAAAGCCCTCCGTCCCCGTCAACTTAGTAGGCCCACAAGTCAGCCTGCCACTATACTGGGTCCCAGCTAGCAGGGGGAGTATTCAGTTTTTTTGTGCGTAATAAGGAGGCACTTCCTTGCATGCGAAGATATAGCTCGTGGGTCCAAGCTGTCAGCGGCAGTAACGTATTTTCGCGAAATACAGAGGCCCTTTTGGTGGGTCCCAGATGTCAGGTGGAGGAATCATTATTTTGCACGTAATAAGGAGGCATTTCCTTGCATGCGGCCGTGGACCCAGCTGTCAGCCTTTCCACGTACAGTCCACTTCAGATGCATGTCGATCATTGACCATGTTGACCAGGCCACGCCGAGAGCACCAGGGCGGCGGACGACGGCGAGTCCTGGGAAGAGAACGACATGGAGGCAGGGAAGACTCGGCAGTTGTTTCCCACGCAGAGGGGAGTACGACTTTACAAGGGTTTACTGGTTCGTCTGCCGTCGCCGGAGAATAACAGCAGGTGTAGGTGAGTAGAGGGATTGCTAGGCCAGCGATGGGAGTATGGTGGGGCGGTGAGGCCTGCGCGGCAGCACAACCGGCTGCGGGAGGAGGGAGCGGGCAGTCCCCCGGCGCTTGTTTTGAGTGGCTGGAGCAGGAAGAGCAGAGATTGAAGAAGCACGACGGCCGTTGCATGGAAATCCAACAACATCGCTTGTCGCCAACCTTTTTAGGAAAGCCTCAAATCTGTGGAAAACAAAGATACAGCCCATCTGCCATTATTTCTAATAATTTACAGCCCATTTGCTAATTCTTAAGGTTTTTTTTGGATCCCATATTCTTTTTGTTACCATTACAGCCCATATTGTGGCCACAATTAAAAAATTATACAAAATTTCGCATATTTGGTGCGGTCCGAACTGTTTTTAATCCCGAAATTTCGAGTCACATTCAAACTGATTTTAAAAATAAATGTATATCAATATAAAATCCAACAAATTTTCCACGCATAAAAATAAATGCAATTTAAAATCTCGAAATGAAAAAAAAGAAATTTGAAACTAATTGCCGGTTTGATGTGTTTTAAAAATGTACTGGCCATTTCTCATTACTAATAGGCCATTTTCTCGGCTAGCCGAATGAAGCTCTCCTCGTCTTGAAAGATTTGCAGCCCAACAGGCCTGACAAAGCGACTTACTTGGCAAATCACAAAAAAACTGGGTTGTGGCCATGGACCCAGCTACTATTGCCGACCCAACCTGTCACTCTCCACGTCAGATTTCTTCCAATGAAAGTCGGTCATCGACCACATTGACCACGCCACAGCCGAGAGCACCAAGGCAGTGGACGACGGTGAGGCCTGTGAAGGGGACGCCGCAGAGCCGGGAAGACGCCAATGGACGCCCACGGAGAGAGGAGTACGAGGTTCACCGGTTCGGTCAAGGTGTGAGGCTGCCGCCAGAGAATAACAGGGGTGTGGGTGAGCGGAGGGATGGCCTGCCAGTGGGAGTAGTATGGGCGGTGAGGCCTCCATGGCAAAGATAGCCGCAACGGGAGGCAGGAGCAGGCGGCACGACCGGCGCTGATTTGGGCGGCTGGAGCAAGAAGACCAGAGGTAGAAGAAGCACTATGGCCATTGGATGGACATCATACGGTCACTGGAGCTAGAATCGTTCATATTGACTAAGTTGACAAAGCCCTCTATCCCCGTCAACTTAGTAGGCCCACAAGTCAGCCACCCACTATGGTGGGTCCCAGCTAGCAGGGGGTATTCATTTTTTTGTGCGTCATTTTTGTGCCTCATAAGGAGGCACTTCCTTGCGTGCGAAGATATAGCTGGTGGATCCGACCTGTCAGCGGGGGGAAAGTTTTTTCCGCGAAATACAGAAGCCCTTCCCGTGGGTCCTAGCTGTCAGGTGGAGGAATCATTTTTTGCACGTAATAAGGAGGCATTTCCTTGCATGCGGCCGTGGACCCAATTGTCAGCCTCTCCACGTACAGTCCACTTCCGATGGATGTTGTTCATTGACCATGTTGACCAGGCCGTGCCGAGAGCACCAGGGCGATGGACGACGGCGAGGCCTAGGAAGGGAACGACACGGAGGCAGGGAAGACTCGGCAGTTGTTTCCCACGCGGAGGGGAGTACGACTGTACGAGGGTTTACTAGTTCATATGTCGTCGCCGGAGAATAACAGCAGGTGTGGGTGAGTAGAGGGATGGCTAGGCCAGCGATGGGAATGTCTGGGCGGTGAGGCTGTGGCAGATAGCCCAAGCGAGAGAGGAGGGAGCAAGCAGTCTTGCCGGCGCTTGTTTGAGCGGCTGGAGCAGGAAAAGTAGAGATTGAAGAAGCACGAGAGTCGTTGGATGGACATCCAATAGTCACTGCTCTTGTGTGCATTATTTCTAATAATGTATAGCCCATTTGCTAATTCTTAAGAATTTGTTTGGAGCCCATCTTCTTTTTGTTAGCATTACACCCCATATTGTTGCCACGATTAAAAAGTATATGAATTTTTTTGCATATTTCGGTGCGGTCAACTGTTTTTAATCCCAAAATATCGATTCACATTCAAACTATTTTGAAAAGTAAATTATATAAATATAAAATCCAAATAATTGTCCACACATAAAAATCAATGGAATTTAAAATCTTGTAATGAAAAAAATTGAAACTAATTCCCGGTTTGATGTGTTTTAAAAATGTACAGCCTAATTCTGGGCAGACCGAATGAAACTCTCCTCGTCTTGAAAGATTTGCAGCCCAGCAGGCCTGATAAAGCAAGTAGGCCTCGTTTGGGTATTTCTTTAAAAAATATAGAACTGGGCTAGCCATTTTTAGCAAGAAAAAAACACAACTGGGCTCATGATGTGGTAAACATAAATAAAACCCTGACTAGACGGGCCACAGCCCTTGCAAAGCCCCGTTGTTACCCTGATCCGTCGCTAAAACTAGTATAAATAACAACTGCTAGTTCCTAAAAAAAACTGCGCGACCTGCTGGGTCCCTGGTGTCAGACGCTCGTAGTGTAATTCTCTCGTTTATTGACTACGTTGACAATGGCGTGATCCCCAGATGTCCAACCATTAGGAGGAACCATATTGTTGGGCTTGTAATATAGAGGCACTTGCTTGCGTACTGCCATGACGCTGGTGGGTCCCTACTGTGATCCTCTCCATGTACAGTCATCTCCTTGTTCCTCTCAGTTGTTGATGACGTTGACAATGCAAGAGGGCAGCGCACCGCGCACGGTGATCGAGCCAAGGCCGCAAGGCGGAGGACGACAGCGAGGCCTCGGACGGAACGAACAGGAGCCGTGGAAGATGCGCCGGTCCAGTCGCGGGCGGAGGGGAGTACGAGGGTTGATCGTTCGGGAAGTGCGTGTTGGGGCTGACATCGCCAGAGAATAACAGGACGTGTGGGGGAATAGAGGGAGGGACTGGCCAACGTTGGATGGTACGTACGGTAGGGCGGCGGAGGCGTAGCCAGCCATGGGAGGCGGGAGCAGGCGGAGCTGACGGGGTGGTTTGGTTTGGGTGGCTGGAGGAAGAAGAAGACAAGAGATAGAAGATACACAACAGATGTTGGATGTCAATCTAACGGCTGGTAGGCAGAATTGTTTGTTGACTGGCTAGTAAGTCGATACCACCTTGGATAGGCTATTTCCTGGCGGGTCCCAAATGTCAGAATCCAAATCTGTCACGGCCATGCAGCCCTTCCTATGAAAATTTACAGCCCATTTGATGTGCTAGTTGGAAATAAGTTTGTGGGTGCTGGTGGGGGCTAATCACTTGGCTTCTATAATGCACAGTGAGCTCAAGCAGCCGGCGAGAATGATGTTATTTCCCTTGGTTGGAATTTGTTAGTTGTTACAATATTTCACTCTAAATTAAACGACTGGCAAGCCATTTGCCTTGCTTCAAAGAAAATATGACAGTCACAGCCGAGTTGAAAATGGCAAGAACATCTAACTCCAGCTTACAAACTGTACAAAAGCACGAGGGTTAATTGTTCATCGTGTTTACAAAAAACCCAGGTTGAAAAGGAAACAACATCTAACTCCAAAGATCGGGCAAATCAAATCAAATGGATCGGTCAGGTCCATAGAATGAACATCCTGGGTCGTAAAATTTATTGGATTATGACCACAATATGTTGTACATAGAAGCCCAGCATGTTCAGAAGCTCTTTTGCCCACCTGAAACTCCTTTTTTTTTGCTCTTCCACATACCCATCCGTCAAAACCATGCTGCTGATAAACTTAAGCCTGATGAACAATAGTAACCTTGCATTCAGCAGGAAGAATATGACAAATCTAGTGTTTGCACGGTTGGCTACATATCGTTCTAGCGTTATTGTCTTCAATCGAATCTCATGAGAAGTGATAAAATCCCGATGCTTACGAATCCATTGATTGGTTATAACTTTCTTACCCCGTCCTATTGCCTAAATAGACATGAAGATTGAAAACAGTTAAGGTCTAAAAAAAGGAGTGACGAAAGAGCAAAAGTTGAACGGTTAATTCTAGTACACTATATGCGGGCTTCCAATGTGTGTAAAATTATCACCTTTATATACAACTTCTCCAAACATGGAAAGCATTGCAGCAAGTTAATAATCTTGTTCAGATCAAAACTATTCATTTGGATATATAAGATCTTGATGTAATCCAGACCATTGATGTGCCATCCATGGAGAAACTCTTCATTGAGCATAGAACATAATATTAGTACAAAATGTGTACTCCAAGATGAATATAACTTATGCGCAGAAATTTAAAATGCAGCTTATGGTTACAAGTGTAGATGATAATGTAAAGTACCTGAAGAACTGTGGAGACAAACACCATATTGAAATGAGCACAGAGATCGTGTATTACACCCCAAGGTCTCCATTTTAGGCACAGAGAGGACGGTTATTTGCAACGGGGAATAACTAGAATCAATGATCAATCTTTGAAGTGAAGGGGCATCTTGGATGATGAGCTGCCTTCCGTCAAAACAAATTCTAATTCTTACAAGGTTAGGCGACTTTATTTGGAGACAACTGATTCTAACTATGAAAACAAGCACCAAGCAATCCAGGGCAGGGCAACTGGAGTGGATGATGTTGTGCAATGAGGCCTCCGATATACGAACTCGCACAAGTGAAAGATTCTTCAGAAATGGGAGTCGAAGGTTTAGTACCAGATTGTCTGGTAGGTCGCACAGCGCAAAGGTGGCGGTGTGGAGAGAGGAGGAAAACCGCGAGATGGACATTGGTGCTGAGGGCATGTAGATGGCGTCGTATCCGGTAGGTGATTTCAGGGAATAGTAGAACTCAAGTAGCTGTAGCTCTGTGAATTGTGGGATTTCAGCCAGCAACCACCGCAGGTGGCATGGTATGCTTGCTCGGGTAGCATGACGGGATGCGAGGCTTTGAACGGAGCCCTGGTGGGAGGAGATGATGGCTCTGGGGATTTCAAAATCATTGAAGAGAGATAGCTGACGACAGTCGAGATTAAGGGGCACGGTGTGCCACAGAGGGCGCCACCGAATTGAGAGGACTTGGGTGCGGCAGCAATCCTTGGAGAGGAGAAGCAAGATGATCTCCCCAAGGACGGCATCCGGGAGATCGCTGATGCGGTCCACCCGAGATTCTACAGGTTCCCGGATCCGGTGAAGGGTCGCCGCTTCTCCCCAGCCGGTGCAGGATCTACAATGTGCATCATGATGGCGGGAGCCTCATCTTCTTGGTGCTGGGGTCAGCCAAACCCATTTTCCTCGACGGCGTCGCGTCGCGCTCATGGATTTGAGCAGAGTAACGAATGACGAGCCTACTTGTAGTGCGAGTGAAGAAGAAGAATAGCTGGGGTTTTTCTATAGTATAGTGAGGAAGAAGGGGAGCTGGGGTTTTCTGTAGGAGTGAGGTGAGGAATTTGGGGGTATGATGTCTACTGCGCAACCTTCTTCTTGTAGGCGTTGTTGGGCCTCCAAGTGCAGAGGTTTGTAGGACAGTAGCAAATTTCCCTGAAGTGGATGACCTAAGGTTTATCAATCCGTGGGAGGCGTAGGTTGAAGATGGTCTCTCTCAAGCAACCCTGCAACCAAATAACAAAGAGTCTCTTGTGTCCCCAACACACCCAATACAATGGTAAATTGTATAGGTGCACTAGTTCGGTGAAGAGATGGTGATACAAGTGCAATATGGATAGTAGATATAGCTTTTTGTAATCTGAAAATATAAAAATAGCAAGGTAACTAATGATAAAAGTGAGCACAAACGGTATTGCAATGCTAGGAAACAAGGCCTAGGGTTCATACTTTCACTAGTGCAAGTTCTCTCAACAATAATAACATAATGGAATCTGTAGCGACCCGACCTCAGATGGTCAAGTCTCTGTGCTTCTGTGTCATCCCTAGATCGGTAATGCTGACACACACAGTACTCGAAGGATTTATAACAGAGTAGCAATCACACACTTATTACATCGAATGTCTCAAAAGAGAACTTATTACAAAAATATGACTTAAGGCCATCTAATGCGATAACAGTGGAAGACTTGGAAGATAAAGTGAGTCCATCAACTCCAACGGCATAACTGAGCTGCACGGCAACGACCTACAATCCTTACTCCTCGTTCGAAAAGTCTGCAACATAAAATGTTGCAGCCCGAGAACGGGTCAAGACATGGAATATGCCGCAATGTAACACATAGAGAGTAATGAAACAATAATCTATACTACATGCACATATGGCTGGTGGAAAGCTCTATGGTTACAGTTTTTTCAAAAAGCAAATTTTTCCCTATGTCAAAGGAACAAATTTTATATTAACTATCATGGTGGTTGAAACATCATTGAGAAGGTATAACCCCAACTCAATCCCAATTAAAGTGATTAACAACCCAGCAGTATTAATTTAGAGTGATGAGATACATGTGAATACTCAAGTACTAGATACTCGGAATTGTCCATAACCGGGGACACGGCTAACCATGATTAGATTGTACACTCTGCAGAGGTTTATGACTTTTCCCCACAAGACTTGATTGCCTCCGTTGGTTTCTCGCACTACATGGTGTTTGAGAAACGGATGACCGAGACACGCCTTCCGTAAACATTAACTCTCTACTCCGGATAGATCATACCAAACCTATAAAACCCACTACCCGCTGATCTACCTCTTCGACACTTCATGTAACTTACTCAACTATGCTAGAGCCCATAATAGCTTGTGGCTGCACATGGAAGTTTCTAGCATGAATAATCTCAGTTCCCTTTGAGCACTGGTGGCGGTCCATAGGAAGATCACACGGGTACCCCGGATTTCCAAAAATAAAACAGACAACACCGGGTTCCCCTGTGTGCCTCAATCCACCCAGATGTGTATTTAAGTTGCCACCTTAAAGTAAACCATCAATTAATAATCTCACATCTGTCGTGAATATCTCTCAAACCCAAACCACGCTTCACGAGCATAGCATGGCAATATAAGCAACACGTAGAAGTAACTCCCAAGGGTTTGATAGCAACAGGCAATAGGTTCCTACCTCATCATCTACTTCCCAACCCACAAATTAATGACATCCTAATCATGCAATGTTGGAGGGTTGAGCTAATGCACAAAACTGGGTATGAAAAGGTATGATCAAGTGTTACTTGCCTTGCTGACGATCAGTGAATCCTAGAGACTCGTAGTAACACGCTTCGCACTCCGGGAATTCTATCGCAAGCAAACAATACATACATAAGTAACAAACAGAGATGCACATAAGAAACTTCAACTGAAAGAGGTTGACCGGAGAGTTCAACTTAAGGACTCCGGTTTGCAAAAAGAATCAAACCAAACGGAACAACGAAACTCAAACGACGAGAAAAACATGGTCCGTTTACTAATCTGAACTAGAGCCAAATTTTACCAAGATAAAAACTGGTTTAAGTTGACTATTCGGAAAGAGGGTTTCGAGATGAAACTCCAGGCGCTTGAATCGCCTTATTCCGATAAACGAGCGAAAAGTTATACTGATTTGAACATTGGTTCAGAAATCGAATTCGGAATAACCACGGAATAAATCCGATAAAAGAAAATGACGAACGGCTAAACGAACGAACGTTCGCTAGCAGAAACTAAATGACGAACATGTTCGTAAAAACGAATGAACGGCTGAACGTTCTCAAAATAAATAAACCGGGAAAATAAACCGATCTAATAATAATAATAAAAACGGCTAGGGTTTTCCAAAAAAACCGAAGCGTTATTTTAAAAAAAAAAACCGGCGACGGGGCTACCTCCGGCGATCGTCCGCGGGCGGGCGGGTCTCAAGGGCGGCGAGGGGCGGCTAGGGCGGCGGCTCGGCGAGGGGGGGGGCGACGGCGCTGTAGGCGGCGACGGGCGGGCAGCCAAGGGGCGGGCGGGCGGCTCCTGGCCTTCGTCCCAAGCGTGGTGGTGGTGATGGCTAAGGGGAGAGGGGCGGTATATAAAGAGGGAGGGAGGTGGCTTGGAGGAGGGGGCAAGGCGGGAGGAGTCCGGCTCGGACTCCAGTCCCACAAGATGTGGCGGCGGCAGTGGGGGGCGCGACTTGGGCCTACCTACTGGCCGTTAGCCCAAGTATGATTCCTTATTTTTTAAACATTCCACTAAAATGTAAAAATCCTAGAAAAATAAATAAAATAAAAAATGCCAAAACAAGTTTTCTTTGCCTAAATAAAATATTTAGAACAAGATGAACTTTTCTTGGCCCCTAAAATGCAATTTTAAATATTTGCAAATTTTTCCCTAGGCAATTAAAATTCCAAATAAGTAAAATAAAATCCCAAAAATGATTTTAACATTTTTCTTCCCGTATTTCAATTATTTTTGGAGAAGTCATATTATCTCCTCTCGTTTATTTTTAAACATGAAATATTTTCCGGAGACAAAAATTATAAAATCCAAAATCCTCGTCTTTCATTATTTGATAAAATTCAAATATGAAAAATCGGAAAATCCCCAACTCTCTCGAGGGTCCTTGAGTTGCTTAGGATTTCGAGGATAGCAAATGAAAATGCAATAAAATATGATATGCATGGATGACTGCAGATAACATGCCAAATTGAAAATTTGGGATGTTACAAACCTACCCCCTTTAAGATGAATCTCGCCCTCGAGACTCGGGTTGGCTAGAAAATAGGTGCGGATGGTCCTTGCGAATATCATCTTCTCGCTCCCAGGCGGCTTCCTCCTCGGTATGGTGACTCCACTGAACTTTGCAAAACTTGATAACTTTGTTGCGAGTGACTCAGCTATCGAAATCCAAAATCTTTACTGGCTTCTCCTCATAAGTCAAATTACTATCCAATTGTATCGCCTCCAGGGCACTTTGTATCCTTTAACGGCAGTCGTCGGCCATCTCAGCGTGGCACTTCTTCGGGCCAGATACGTGAAACACATCGTGAACTCCCGATAGTCCTTCGGTAACTCCAGCTTGTAGGCAACTTCTCCCATTCGCTCCAAAACACGATACGGTCCTACAAATCTTGGGGCTAACTTTCCTTTACTCCAAAATGTTTCACTCCTCGTGGGTGATACTCGCAGATAGGCTCGTCTCCGATTTCATAGGTTACTTCCTTGCGCTTTTGAATCTGCGTAACTCTTCCGCTCTAGACTGAGCAATCTTTAGTCTGTCTCTGATCAGTTTAACCTTCTCCTCTGAGTCTTTGATCAAATCTGGTCCAAACAACTGACGGTCTCCGACCTCATCCCACATCAAGGGTGTTCTACATCTGCGTCCGTATAGAGCTTCGAACGGTGCCATTTTCAAACTGGCCTGGTAGCTGTTGTTATAAGAGAATTCTGCGTACGGCAAATTGTCATCCCAACTAGATCCATAATCTAGCGACAGGCTCTTAACATATCCTCCGTAATCTGGTTAACTCTCTCTGTCATCCATCCGTCTGGGTGGAACGCGGTACTAAACTCCGATCCGTACCCAAAGTCCGTGTAGTTGATGCCAAAACTTTGAAGTAAACTGTGTTCCTCTATCTCGACACGATGCTCCTCGGAACTCCATGCAAACATACGATCCTGGTCATATATATCTTGGCCAACTTGGCACTTGTATAAGTTGTTTTCACTGGGATGAAGTGAGCTACTTTGGTCAAATGATCCACAACTACCCATATTGAATCATATCCTGCTTTGGTTCCGTAATCCGGTGATAAAATCCATGCCAAGTTTGTCCCACTTCCATTCGGTATTGGCATAGGCTGCAACAGTCCGCTGGCTTTTGATGCTCTGCCTTCACTCTCGACATACATCGCAAACGGCTACATACTTGGCAATATCCTTCTTCATACCACCACCGTAAACGCTCCTTCAAGTCCAAATACATCTTGGTGTTTCCGGGGTGAATCGAGTATGGTGAGTCATGGGCCTCTTGAAGTATTAACTTCCTGATCTCCGAATTGTTGGGCACATAAATCCGATCCTCAAACCACAAGGTATCGTGCTCATCCTCGCGAAAACCTTTGGCTTTTCCTTTGCCCATCTTTTCCTTTATCTCAGCAATCTCTTTATCCTCCTTTTGAGCGTCTCGAATCTTGTCTAACAAGGTCGACTGAACCTCCATTGTTGCAAGAAAACCTCTAGGAACAATCTCCAACTGAAGTTCCATAATATCCTCTGCTAACTCCTTCGGCAGTCCTCTACCTACAAGGATATTGGCATAACTCTTCCGACTCGAAGCGTCTGCTACAACGTTGGCATTTCCTGGATGATAGTGTAGCTTCATGTCGTAATCCTTTATAAGTTCCAGCCATCTCCTCCGTCGAGGTTTAACTCCTTCTCGTGAAAATGTACTTTAAACTCTTATGATCCGTGTACACATCACAACGGTTTCCCATGAGATAATGTCTCCGTGTCTTCAACGCATGTACTACAAATGCTAACTCCAAATCATGCGTGGCATAGTTCAACTCATGAGGCTTCAGCTTGTCGTGAGGCATATGAAACAACTTTTCTGTCTGCATAAGAACACATCCAAGTCCCAAGTGAGAGGCATCACAATATACTTGAAACTCCTTATGTATATCTCTGCAATGTCAAGACTGGGCTGTAGTCAACCGCTTTCTTCAACTCTTGGAAGCTTGTCTCACAATCCTCTGTCCATTTGAACTTGGTATCCTTCTTTAGCAATTCTGTCATTGGTTTAGCAATCTTGGAAAAAATTTCAATGAACCTCCGATAATATCCTGCCAGTCCAAGGAAACTGCGAATCTCGCTGACTGAAGTGAGTGCCAACCATTCAGTGACTGACTGAATTTTAGGGGATCTATTGCTATACCTTCTCCTGATATAACATGCCCAACAAATCCAACTTCCTTCAACCAAAACTCGCACTTGCTGAATTTGGCATATAACTGGTGTTCCCCGAAGTTTCTCAAGAACCAAACGTAAGTGTTCTGCGTGCTCCTCTTCGTTCTTCGAGTAAACCATAATATCATCGATGAACACCACAACAAACTTGTCCAAATACTCCATGAACACTTTGTTCATCATACTCATAAAATAGGCAGGGGTGTTAGTCAGTCCAAATGACATGACCGTATACTCATATAATCCATATCATGTGGTGAATGTTGTCTTTGGTATATCCTTCTCTCGGATCTTCAACTGATGGTATCCTGATTGTAGATCAATCTTAGAAAACACCTTAGCTCCTTGCAACTGATCAAACAGATCATTTATCATCGGTAAGGGGTACTTGTTCTTTATCGTTACTTCATTTAGAGCTCGGTAATCAACAACCATCCTTAGGGATTTATCCTTCTTCTCCACCAAAAGTAATCGGAGCTCCCCAAGGTGATGAACTTCTACGAATGTAACCTTTCTCCAATAGCTCCTTGATCTGCTTCTTAATTTCCTCCGCATCATTTGCGGGCATCCGATAGGGTCTCTTTGATATTGGCCCTGTACTGCATTAGTTCTATCGTAAACTCGATGTCTCGATCCGGTGGCATGCCCGGTAACTCTTCCGGAAAAATATCTGGATAATCCTTCACTACTGTGTACTTCCTCTTGTACAACTCCCGTGAGGGTATTCACTTGGCTCCTCCTCGGCACATGCCTAGATACATACTTAATCCTTTTTCCTCCTGGGTGGTAAGATAAATTGACTTGCTAGCACAGTCAATACTTCCTCCAAACTTCGACATCCAATCCATACCTAATATCACATCCAATCCTTGCGACTCCAAGATAATTAGGTCGACGGAAAAACATGTGTGCCAATGATTAGGGGTATCTGGGTGCACCACTTGCTAGCCATGTACTCGCCTCCAAAGTAGCTCACTAAAAGAGGGGTCCTAAGGGTCTGCAGGTTGGTAACTTAAACTTATCCACAAATCCCTTGATATGTATGAATGCGATGCACCAAGATTTAAAAAGAACAATAGCGGTAAATGACCGAACCAAAAACTTACCTATTACCGCGTCACTACCGTTTCTTCAACTTCCTCCACGTTGACGTGGTTCACTTGTCCTTTGTTGAATGGATTGGGCTTCTTCCCAAAGGTCCCATTTCCGCTTTCCATTCTTTCCTTCAGGCAGTCGTTGGCATAGTGCCCTGTCTTCCCGCACTTAAAGCAAATAACTTGGCTCAAGTCTCTCTTGGCGGGTGTGGCTGGGTTTGAGCGATTCTGATTATTGTTGGCTGCATTTCCATTCCCATTCTTCGCACCATTATGCGATCCTCCTCCAAAGATGGTTATGTCCTCCATGGTTATGAACTAGTCCTCCCGAGTTCGGGGTTAAGCGAGGTTTCCGTGAGCTCTGAGTTATACTTCCCTTGTCCATACTTCCTCTTACGACTCTCAATTTGCTGCTGCTTTCCTTCAATCATTAGGGCCTTATCTACCAATTCACGGTAGTTGTTGAAAGTTGCCACCATCAGCTGCATACTCATCTCATCATTCAGCCCTTCCATAAACTTCTCTTGCTTCATGCATCTGTGGCCACATCATCGTGGGCATAGCGTGATAACTTGCTAAACTCATCCACGCATCGAGCCACGACGGTTCTTCGGGCGTAAGTTGCGGAATTCATGCTTCTTTATCTGCATGGCTCCAATTGAAACATGGGCCGTGCGAAAGGCGTGTTGAACTGGTCCCAAGTGACATTGGCTATAGGAAAAGTAGCCGTAATTCTCCCACCATGCGGCTGCTGGTCCATCCAATTGATGTGCGGCAAAGCGCACTCTTTCAACATCCGTGCATCCTCTACGGTGGTTAACTCCTTCCAATACGGGCGTAACCAAATATCTGCAACTATTGGCTCGGTGCTACTGAAAACACCGGCGGTTGTAACCTCAGAAAACGGGCTAAATTGTCCACTGGCGGCGGGTTGTTGTTGTTGTTGGCATTGCCCTGGTTCTGAACTAGCAATTGCATCAAGGCATTCTCATTGGATCAACTGAGTGAGCTCGTGGGAAAACAAAACTGGGTCACGCCCTGAGGCATCTGAAGGTTTAGATGGGAGAGATTAGAATAGAAAGAGGTCTAGTGAGAAAACACTACCCATATGCACATGAGGCAAACACACACTCATTCAATCAAGCAAGCAAAGACATACAAAACGATTTAGGACTATCGCATAAGTGCTCAACTACTACTAGTTACATGGGGGTAATACTACTATTATATGGTGGTCATCTAGAAATTTTGATCGGTGGAAGACTCCATGATGTCTGCTCCAGCTGCCTTCATAGTCATCATCACTTGGATCTGAGTTGGTGTCGTCGATGATGATGTAGTTGTCTGGACAAGCGGGATCTTCTTCCTCTTCTTGCTCTTCTTCCTTGGCTGCTGATCCTCCCATGAAGACTCCAATCTTCTTGAGTAGGTCGTCGTTCTTTTCCAGTAGTATTTTGATTTCTTCCTCATATCCATCGCGTGTAGACTTGAGTTCTTCCTCCAGCTCGATGATCTTAGTTTTTTCCTTCTTCAAATCCATCATGTCTGTGCACATCTGGTTCTCATGACGTCGAATGTGCTGGTTTAGTTCTCGGATGTAGGCTGCAATGGATCTATCCTTCTTGGTGCTGATTACTTCCCATTGCTCGCCCCGGCGCCCACATATTTGGTATATGGTGTCTTTAAGCTCCTTATTGTAGACTTCTCAATGCGTCCCATGATAATGTGAGCTGCCATACTCTTTCCCAAACTCCATGTTGGTGCATTGAAAACACATACTATGGGCTCCGTGACTTGGCGCAAACGTCCTTCCCGAACTAGAGCTTGAATCTTCCACATTCTTCTTCCGGTAAGGTGGCGTTGTACGTCCGGTGAAGCTTGGTATTCCAAAATTCAGGTACCTAGTGACTTCCTTCAAGTGGCGTCCCAAGGGTGTGTCTTCATCCGTTGGGCAAACTTGTACTTCATCTCCGCTATCCTAAAGAGTGGAAAAATGGAGAGGGGTCAGAAATGAGTAGAGAGGAGTGACCTATGGTTTTATCTTAGTGGTCGTGGTCCTACACTCAGCGCAGGTGCTCTGGTACCATCTTGTAGCGACCGACCTCAGATGGTCAAGTCTCTGTGCTTCTGTGTCATCCCTGGATCGATAATGCTGACACACACAGTACTCGAAGGATTTATAACAGAGTAGCAATCACACACTTATTACATCGAATGTCTCAAAAGAGAACTTATTACAAAAATATGACTTAAGGTCATCTAATGCGATAACAGCGGAAGACTTGGAAGATAAAGTGAGTCCATCAACTCCAACGGCATAACTGAGCTGCACGGCAACGACCTACAATCCTTACTCCTCGTCTGAAAAGTCTGCAACATAAAATGTTGCAGCCCGAGAACGGTCAGCACATGGAATATGCCGCAATGTAACACATAGAGAGTAATGAAACAATAATCTATACTACATGCACATATGGCTGGTGGAAAGCTCTATGGTTACAGTTTTGCAAAAAGCCAATTTTCCCTATGTCAAAGGAACAAATTTTATATTAACTATCATGGTGGTTGAAACATCATTGAGAAGGTATAACCCCAACTCAATCCCAATGAAAGTTATTAACAACCCCGCAAGATTAATTTAGAGTGATGAGATACATGTGAATACTCAAGTACTAGATACTCAGAATTGTCCATAACCGGGGACACGGCTAACCATGATTAGATTGTACACTGCAGAGGTTTATGACTTTTCCCCACAAGACTCGATCGCCTCCGTTGGTTTCTCGTGACTACATGGTGTTTGAGAAACGGATGACCGAGACACGCCTTCCGTAAACATTAACTCTCTACTCCGGATAGATCATACCAAACCTATAAAACCCACTACCTGCTGATCTACCTCTTCGAAAGCTTCACGTAACTTACTCAACTATGCTAGAGCCCATAATAGCTTGTGGCTGCACACGGAAGTTTCTAGCATGAATAATCTCAGTTCCCTTTGAGCCCGGGTGGCGGTCCATAGGAAGATCACACGGGTACCCCGGGATTTCCAAAAATAAAATGCAGACAACACCGGGTTCCCTGTGTGCCTCAATCCAACCAGATGTGTATTTAAGTTGCCACCTTAAAGTAAACCATCAATTAATAATCTCACATCTGTCGTGAATATCTCTCAAACCCAAACCACGCTCACGAGCATAGCATGGCAATATAAGCAACACGTAGAAGTAACTCCCAAGGGTTTGATAGCAACAGGAAATAGGTTACTACCTCATCATCTACTTCCCAACCCACAAATTAATGAAATCCTAATCATGCAATGTTGGTGGGTTTATCTAATGAAAAAAACTGGGTATGAAAAGGTATGATCAATTGTTACTTGCCTTGCAGACGATCCGTGAATCCTAGAGACTCAGAGTAACACGCTCAGCACTCGGGAATTCTATCGCAAGCAAACAATACATACATAAGTAACAAACAAAGATGCACAAACGAAACTTCAACTGACAGAGGTTGACCGGAGAGTTCAACTTAAGGACTTCGGTTTGCAAAAAGAATCAAACCAAACGGAACAACGAAACTCAAACGGCGAGAAAAACATGGTCCGTTTACTAATCTGAACTAGAGCCAAATTTTACCAAGATAAAAACTGGTTTAAGTTGACTATTCAGAAAGAGGGTTTCGAGATGAAACTCCAGGCGCTTGAATCGCCTGATTCCGATAAACGAGCGAAAGTTATACTAATTTGAACATTGGTTCAGAAATCGAATTCGGAATAACCGCGGAATAAATCCGATAAAAGAAAACGACGAACGGCTAAACAAACGAACGTTCGCTAGCAGAAACTAAACGACGAACATGTTCGTAAAAACGAACGAATGGGTGAACGTTCTCAAAATAAATAAACCAGGAAAATAAACTGATCTAATAATTATAATAATAACGGCTAGGGTTTTCCAAAAAAACCGAAGGGTTATTTAAAACAGAAAAACCAGCGACGGGGCTACCTCCGCGATCGTCGGCGGGCGGGTTCATGAGGTCCCATGGGGCGGCGAGGGGCGGCTAGGGCGGCGGCTCGGCGAGGGGGGGGCGATCACATGGAGGCGGCGGCGGCAGCGGCCAAGGGCGGCGGGCGGGCGGCTCGGCCTCCTCCGGTCCCAAGGTGGTGGTGGTGGTGATGGCTAAGGGGAGAGGGGGGCGATATAAAGAGGGAGGGAGAGGTGGCTTGGAGGAGGGGGCAAGGCGGGAGGAGTCCCAGGCGGCGGGCGGCGCCTTGCAGTGGGGCGGCGCGGCTTGGGCCGGCTTGCTCACTGGGGCCCGATTCATGATTCCTTTTAAAAAGAACATTCCGAAAATGTAAAAATCCTAGAAAAAAAATTAAAAAACAAGTTTTCTTTGCCTAAATAAAATATTTAGAACAAGATGAAATTTTCTTGGCCCCTAAAATGCAATTTTAAATATATGCAAGTTTTTCCCTAGGCAATTAAAATTCCAAATAAGTAAAATAAAATCCCAAAAATGGTTTTAACATTTTTCCTCCGGTATTTCAATTATTTTTGGAGAAGTCATATTATCTCCTCTCGCTTATTTTTAAACATGAAATATTTTCCGGAGACAAAATTATAAAATCCAAAATCCTCGCCTTTCATTATTTGATAAAATTCAAATATGAAAAATCGGAAAATCCCCAACTCTCTCCAAGGGTCCTTGAGTTGCTTAGGATTTCGAGGATAGCAAATGAAAATGCAATAAAATATGATATGCATGGATGACCTGTGTATAACATGCCAAATTGAAAATTTGGGATGTTACAGAATCATATAACTATCCCTCAACATGCAACAAAGAGTCACTCCAAAGTCACTAATAGCGGATAACAAACGAAGAGATTATGGTAGGGTACGAAACCACCTCAAAGTTATTCTTTCTGATCGATCTATTCAGGAGTCCGTAGTAAAATAACACGAAGCTATTCTTTCCGTTCGATCTATCATAGAGTTCATACTAGAATAACACCTTAAGACACAAATCAACCAAAACCCTAATGTCACCTAGATACTCCAATGTCACCTCAAGTATCCGTGGGTATGATTATAAAATATGCATCACATAATCTCAGATTCATCTATTCAACCAACACAAAGAACTTCAAAGAGTGCCCCAAAGTTTCTACCGGAAAGTCAAGACGAAAACGTGTGCCAACCCCTATGCATAGGTTCATGGGCGGAACCCGCAAGTTGATCACCAAAACATACATCAAGTGGATCACGTGATATCCCATTGTCACCACATATAAGCACGGCAAGACATACATCAAGTGTTCTCAAATCCTTAAAGACTCAATCCGATAAGATAACTTCAAAGGGAAAACTCAATCCATTACAAGAGAGTAGAGGGGGAGAAACATCATATGATCCAACTATAATAGCAAAGCTCGCGATACAACAAGATCGTACCACCTCAAGAACACGAGAGAGAGAGAGAGAAGTCAAACACATAGGTACTGGTACATACCCTCAGGCCCCAGGGTTAACTACTCCCTCCTCGTCATGGAGAGTGTCGGGATGATGAAGATGGCCACCGGTGAGGGATTCCCCCTCCGGCAGGGTGCCGGAACAGGGTCCCGATTGGTTTTTGGTGGCTACAGAGGCTTGCGGCGGCGGAACTCCCGATCTATTCTGTTCCCCGATGTTTTTAGGGTATATGGATATATATAGGCGAAAGAAGTCGGTCAGGGGAGCCACGAGGGGCCCACGAGGGTGGGGGCGCGCCCAGGGGCAGGGGCACCTCCCTGCCTCGTGGACACCTCGTTGCTTCCCTGACGTACACTCCAAGTCTCCTGGATTGCTTCCGTTCCAAAAATAACTCTCCCGAAGGTTTCATTCTGTTTGGACTCCGTTTGCTATTCCTTTCCTGCGAAACACTGAAACAACGGAAAAAACAGAAACTGGCACTGGGCTCTGGGTTAATAGGTTAGTCCCAAAAATCATATAAAATCGCTTAGTAAAGCCCATTAAACATCCTAAAGAGATAATATAATAGCATGGAACAATCAAAAATTATAGATACGTTGGAGACGTATCAGCATCCCCAAGCTTAATTCCTGCTCGTCCCTGAGTAGGTAAATGAAAAAAATAGAATTTTTGATGTGGAATGTTACCTCACATATTTATCAATGTAATCTTATTTATTGTGGCAAGAATATTTAGATCCATAAGATTCAAAACAAAAGTTTAATATTGACATGAAAACAATAATACTTCAAGCATACTAATAAAGTAATCATGTCTTCTCAAAATAAAATGGCCAAAGAAAGCTATCCCTACAAAATCATATAGTCTGGCTATGCTCCATCTTCATCACACAAAATATTTAAATCATGCACAACCCCGATGACAAGCCAAGCAATTGTTTCATACTTTTGATGTTCTCAAACTTTTTCAATCTTCACGCGGTACATGAGCATGAGCCATGGACATAGCACTATAGGTGGAATAGAATGGTGGTTGTGGAGAAGACAAAAAGGAGAAGATAGTCTCACATCAACTAGGCGTATCAATGGGCTATGGAGATGCCCATCAATAGATATCAATGTGAGTGAGTAGGGATTTCCATGCAATGGATGCACTAGAGCTATAAGTGAATGAAAGCTCAAAGAGAAACTAAGTGGGTGTGCATCCAACTCGCTTGCTCACGAAGACCTAGGGCATTTTGAGGAAGCCCATCATTGGAATATACAAGCCAAGTTCTATAATGAAAGACTCCCACTAGTATACGAAAGTGACAACATATGAGACTCTCTATCATGAAGATCATGGTGCTACTTTGAAGCACAAGTGTGGTAAAAGGATAGTAGCATTGCCACTTCTCTCTTTTTCTCTCATCATTTTGTTGGGCCTTCTCTTTTTTTATGGCCTCTTTTTTCTCCTTTTTTTTATTTTTCGTCTGGAGTCTCATCCCGACTTGTGGGGGAATCATAGTCTCCATCATCCTTTCTTCACTGGGTCAATGCTCTAATAATGATGATCATCACACTTTTATTTACTTACAACTCAAGAATTACAACTCAATACTTAGAACAAGATATGACCCTATATGAATGCCTCCGGCGGTGTACCGAGATGTGCAATGACTCATGAGTGACATGTATGAAAGAATTCTAAAAGGTGGCTTTGCCACAAATACGATTCAACTACATGATCATGCAAAGCAATATGACAATGATGAAGCGTGTCATAATAAATGGAATGGTGGAAAGTTGCATGGCAATATATCTCGGAATGGCTATGGAAATACCATGATAGGTAGGTACGGTGGCTGCTTTGAGGAAGGTATATGGTGGGTGTATGATACCGGCGAAAGGGGCGCGGTATTAGAGAGGCTAGCAATGGTGGAAGGGTGAGAGTGCGTATAATCCATGAACTCAACATTAGTCATAAAGAACTCACATACTTATTGCAAAAATCTATTAGTTATCGAAACGAAGTACTACACGCATGCTCCTAGGGGGATATATTGGTAGGAAAAGACCATCGTCATTCCCCGACCGCCACTCATAAGGAAGACAATCAATAAATAAATCATGCTCCGACTTCATCACATAACGGTTCACCATACGTGCATGCTACGAGAATCACAAACTTTAACACAAGTATCTCTTAAATTCACAACTATTCAACTAGAATTACTCTAATATCACCATCTTCATATCTCAAAACGATCATAATGAATCAAACTTCTCATAGTATTCAATGCACTTTATATGAAAGTTTTTATTATACCCATCTTGGATGCCCATCATATTAGGACTAAATTCATAACCAAAGCAAATTACCATGCTATTTAGGACTCTCAAAATAATATAAGTGAAACAAAAGAGTTCATCTATTTCTTCAAAATAAAACCAACACCGTGCTCTAAAAAGATATAAGTGAAGCACTAGAGCAAATGACAAAATATTCCGAAAAATATAAGTGAAGATCAATGAGTAGTCGAATAATTATGCAACTATGTGAAGATTCTCTAACATTTAATAATTTCAGATCTTGGTATTTTATTCAAACAGCAAGCAAAGCTAAATAAAATAAAATGACGCTCCAAGCAAAACACATATCATGTGGTGAATAAAAATATAGCTCCAAGTAAAGTTACCGATGAACGAAGACAAAAGAGGGGATGCCTTCCGGGGCATCCCCAAGCTTAGGCTTTTGGTTGTCATTGAATATTACCTTGGGGTGCCTTGGGCATCCCCAATCTTAGGCTCTTGCCACTCCTTATTCCATAGTCCATCGAATCTTTACCCAAAATTGAAAAGTTCACAACACAAAACTTAACAGAAGATCTCGTGAGCTCAGTTAGCAAAAGAAAAGAAAACACCACTTCAAGGTACTGTAATGAACTCATTATTTATTTGTATTGGTGTTAAATATACTTTATTCCAACTTCTCTATGGTTCATACCCTCCGATAATACTCATAGATTCATCAAAATAAGCAAACAACACAAAGAAAACAGAATCTGTCAAAAACAGAACAGTCTGTAGTAATCTGTAACTAACGCAAACTTCTGGAACTCAGAAAAATCTACCAACATAGGAAGACCTTGATAATTTGATTATTGATCTGCTGCAATTGGAATCAGTATTTTATCACGTTCTGGTGATTTTAAACAATTGTTTTCGTGAATCGAAAGTTTCTGGAATTTTCAGCAAGATCAAATAACTGTCATCCAAGAAGATCCTATAGGTCTTACTTGGCACAAACACTAATTAAAACATAAAACCACATCTTAACAGAAGCTAGATGAATTATTTGTTACTAAACAGGAACAAAAATAAAATTGGGTTGCCTCCCAACAAGCGCTAACATTTAATGCCCCTAGCTAGGCATGATGATTTCAATGATGCTCACATAAAAGATAAGAATTGAAACATAAAGAGATCATCGTAAAGAATATGACTAGCACATTTAAGTCTAACCCACTTCCTATGCATTGGGACTTTGTGAGCAAACAACTTATGGGAACAATAATCAACTAGCATAGGAAGGCAAAACAAGCATAACTTCAAAACTTTAAGCACATAGAGAGGAAACTTGATATTATTGCAATTTCTACAAGCATATGTTCCTCCCTCATAATAATTTTCAGTAGCATCATGAATAAATTCATAAATTTAACCAGCACCTAAAGCATTCTTTTCATGATCTACAAGCATAGAAAATTTACTACTCTCCACATAGGCAAAATTCTTCTCATTCGGGATAGTGGGAGTATCATAAGAGACTTGAATACTATAAATTGTTTCCACATTAAAAGAGTAATGTTCAGAAAAAGGGGAATCATAATCATGACAAGTTTTATAAATATAGTCATCACTACTTTTTATAGCATAAGTTTCATCACAATAATCATCATAAGTAGCAACTTTTATTCTCGTCATAATCGATTGAAACCTCTTCCAAGATAGTGGAATCATCACTAAATAAAGTAATGACCTCTCCAAATCCACTTTCATATTCGTCACAATAAGATTCAACATCCTCCAAAATAGTGGGATCATTACTTCCTAAAGTTGACACTCTTCCAAACCCACTTTCATCAATATAATCATCATAAGTAGGAGGCATGCTATGCTCATAATAAATTTGCTCATCAAAACTTGGGAGGCTAAAAATATCATCTTCATTAAACGTAGCATCCCCGAGCTTGGGACAAACATTAATTTCAGCAAATATATTCTCAAACATGTCATTCTCATCAAACATAGCATCCCCAAGCTTGGGCCTTTTCATATCATAAGCATAATCACTCTCATCATTAATAGTATGGATAGCACCAATAATATAGTAAACATTATTATCATATTCTTACAAGCAAGTGCCAAAAATATTTTCAAGATCATAAGAAGTATCATTATCTTCCCAATCATAATAATCACAACAAGTAGTAGGCATAACGAGATCATCATCAAGTGCATCATCTTCCACAATTATTTTTGATTCATTTTCATGAGGCACAACAATAATAGGAGCAACATTATTTGGGAGACATATCTTTTTACCTCTCTTCCTTTTTTCTTTTCTTCTTCTTCACCACATCATGTGTGGGTTCAATCCTCTTTTTGGAGCTCTTTATTAACGAGATTGGTTGAATAGAAGGCTCCTCCTTGTTACCTGATTCATCATAAGAAATAATAGGAGGTTATTGGGAAGTCTCTTCCCTTTCATTAGTATTCTCTTCATCTTCTATTTGTTTTCTTGTCTTTATGTAATTGGCAATATAAGGATTTTCAATGCAATTCACCGCACAATACATATAAATTTTCTCTAGATCAAAATCAAGAAGTTTATAACGGGGAAATTCTAGAAGATGCTTAGTTATACGTTTCATTTCTTCAGAACCCATAAGCAAACTAAGTTCATTATAATGTGCAAGGGAAATCAAGTCATCACAATTTTTGGACACGATTAGATCATGAAACAATTTGCATCGGATAGTTAAATGACCCCGTTCATTGCAAAGTTCACAAGTACGGGTAAGAAAATTAAAATTTTCAGCACAGACATTTAGCCTTTCTTGCAACAATTTAGTTTCTAAATGCTTATGCCTCTTGTAATATCTATTTTCCCTATTTGGTGTGTACTTGCAAACCCAATGCACTCCACAAAAATTGACATGTTTATAGGAGACATTTTCACCATAATTAGTGCAGTCATCATTAGTACTATGGATATTCAAAGAGTTCATACTAACAACATTGCAATCATGCTCATCATTCAAAGATTTAGTGCCAAACATTTTATAGACTTCTTATTCTAGCACTTGAGCACAATTTTCCTTTCCATCATACTTACAAAAGATATTAAAAAGATGAAGCATATGAGACAAACTCAATTCCATTTTTTTGTAGTTTTCTTTCATAAATTAAACTAGTGATAAAACAAGAAACTAAAAGATTCGATTGCAAGATCTAAAGATATACCTTCAAGCACTCACCTCCCCGGCAACGGCGCCCGAAATGAGCTTGATGTCTACTACGCAACCTTCTTCTTGTAGGCGTTGTTGGGCCTCCAAGTGCAGAGGTTTGTAGGACAGTAGCAAATTTCCCTGAAGTGGATGACCTAAGGTTTATCAATCTGTGGGAGGCGTAGGTTGAAGATGGTCTCTCTCAAGCAACCCTGCAACCAAATAACAAAGAGTCTCTTGTGTCCCCAACACACCCAATACAATGGTAAATTGTATAGGTGCACTAGTTCGGCGAAGAGATGGTGATACAAGTGCAATATGGATATTAGATATAGGTTTTTGTAATCTGAAAATATAAAAACAGCAAGGTAACTAATGATAAAAGTGAGCACAAACGGTATTGCAATGCTAGAAAACAAGTCCTAGGGTTCATACTTTCACTAGTGCGAGTTCTCTCAACAATAATAACATAATTGGATCATATAACTATCCCTCAACATGCAACAAAAGTCACTCCAAAGTCACTAATAACGGAGAACAAACGAAGAGATTATGGTAGGGTACGAAACCACCTCAAAGTTATTCTTTCTGATCGATCTATTCAAGAGTCCGTATTAAAATAACACGAAGCTATTCTTTCTGTTTGATCTATCATAGAGTTCGTACTAGAATAACACCTTAAGACATAAATCAACCAAAACCCTAATGTCACCTCAAGTATCCGTGGGTATGATTATACAATATGCATCACATAATCTCAGATTTATCTATTCAACCAACACAAAGAACTTCAAAGAGTGCCCCAAAGTGGTCTCCTAGTATTCGTCAGTTTCATGATGGACCAAGGAGAACCAGGCAAAGATCTGCCAATATTGGAGCAAACGCGGGAGGCTGATCCCCACGAGATAGAGAGCTCCAAGAAGATGGAGGCAGCCACCGAGCCGACACCAGATACGCTCACGGCCACTACTAAGATGGTCAACGCCCCGTTTGAGGTTACAACCCCCGTGGCACCGCAGGAGCAGTTTTCCCCCTTCGAGGATGTGCCCCCCCCACTGAGCTGCCCAAGGTGATTTTCTTCTTTGCCGATCTTGATTGTGGTTTTTCATATAAGTATGTGGTGATGAATAATGCAAAATTTTATTAGCTTCGATGCCATGCTATACATAGTAGTTTAAATAACTTGTGTTTCTTATGCTGGAAAGTAATTCCGAATTTGTTTATGTTTTAATTAGAGCCCTGATGCAGACAAGGATTGTGTGGTTGTACATGTCACTCGCTATGAGGCGGATGACCTGAATATACGCACTGGGAAAACAGAGTTTTTAGGCTGTTGGATCCTGGAAGCCATTTGCGCTTATACCAATGAAGAGTTGTATTCCATCCTCACTGTTGTCGGCGTGTTGTCCAGGTGTCTTTGAAGCACAAGAAGTTCAAAGCTACTCCTTCGTTTGTGAGGCATACTGCTCTTGTCAAGCTTACACAGGAAGATGACGTGGCATGCCTCCACAAACAAGTTTATGAGTGGCAAGGCCACAAGGTTTTCCTCATGAAGGTTCACAGGATTGAGCTGCTGCCGGACGTCCTCAATGATGTTCATGGCAAGGTTCGTCTTGTGTCCAGCCCAAATTAGATCGAGGCATGAAATACTTGCCCCAGCTAGTGTTTAATAGTAGTTTGGATTCTGTCTAATTATCCGAACCTTGCCTGTTATCGAGCCCTCTGGGGCTAGTACTCTGTTTGGATCCGTCTATGGGAACTGCTGCTACTTTTGTGTGCCCGTGAATCATTGTAATTGTTGCCGAAACAGATGCGTCCTCACTAGTTTTATCATACGAGCAGTGTGTGTTTTGATGAAAGAGTACTCGTTCGAGAACTGTGCGCCGATGTATACATAAGTACTTGTAAACATTGTTGGTGCTACCCCACTTGTAAGCAGTTGTGCAAAACAAGGCACGTTGGCTCAGCTCGCTTCAACACCAGGCTATCGACCAGCTAACAATCAACAATCTGTTGTGTGACATATAAGCAACTATGTATCTTGTTATAGTGGTTCATGCAGTTAACTGAGCCCATAATGTAAATTCCAAACGTTCACACGCTAGTCCAGCGTTCATGTGGAACACTCACATTAAACTCAGCTTCATAAAAAACTTGAAAAGCATAAGTTAAGCAATTTTATACATCTCAATGACTCATAGAACATAACAAACATATACTAGTTAATAGCAAAAGAAAAAGTTATGAGAAGGTTTACAAATCAGGAAAAAACAAGCAAGGCTTCTCTGAGCAAAGGGCCTCTTAAGGTGCTTAAATTTCCGGAGTTCACTCTGGTTTTTCTTGTTGCCACCATCCAGGTTAGGTTCTCTCATTCCGTAAATAACCAATTATAATTGTGTTCTCACCGAATGCTGAATCGAACCATGCAGTGTACTGACCAGCTAAAAGTCTTGTGCATTCCACTAAATTTAAGCGCCGCTATTTGCAGAAATAAGCAGACCACAATGCCTCTTTTCCGTGCACCTGTCCCAAAAACCTCCGTGCAGCCGTGCCAACTTGTCCTCGATCCATGGATGAACTGGTGGAAAGTGCGTTCCGGACTAGGATGTAGATGTTTTCGCTCGTCCCTGCACTGCAATCAGGAAGTAAAACGTATGAATCGGCTTCTTTTAGATTGCGTTGGTCATTCTACCTAGTAACTACCAATGTAGGAATACCTGGAAAACAGGTGGTTAGACGACGGCAAAGAGGGATAGCCATCCCATTTTAGTTCTACAAAAACTAAGGTGTGTGCTTTTGATTGCGCGGATAGAAATGATACGGAGACAGACATACCAAAACGATATGGAGACAGACATCCCTGTTTGCACAAATACTAAATATGGTTATTTAAACAGTGAAAGATATTTGCAGTGGCGTATGATTAACAACAGCATCTATTGTGTTATAATTGGCACTAGATTGACAGTATGAAAGTGTCCTCAAGTAAGTAGCATCACATCACATCAACACTACCACTAGATTAACATGCAGAACAATAGCATTAGTATTACTGTCATGAGAGTAGCACATGGTTAGTAAATGTGCAATCAAATTTGTGTAGTTCCATTGGGATGAAGCAATGTTAGTAGTGTGAGATTTAAGTGTAACTGCAAAAACACAATTCATGGGAAATAAAGCAAGACGGAAGCACTTCATAAAATGGTGGTGGCATTGCTTAAATTTATCGACGACACTAGACCATTACTTATAGTGACATTCGGTGGCATTGCTTAATGCTTCATGTGATTTTACATTAACGGTAGCGATATGGGCGTAGGGACAGCAGAGGCATAAAGTTGTGAGGCAGATGTGGTTGCCGAGAGCGGCAAACACTCAGGCAGCATGTCTGCATTTTTCCCATTTTTATCTCCCCTATGTGAGCACAGGAAATCTTGACCTGCTCATTCTCATTTGCGTTGTCCCCCAACACCCGTCACTTTCTTTCCTTTTTCAACCAAGAGATAGGTCCACTTCCCCCCACCCTTCGCCATCCACCATGCTCCATGCTTTCTTCGTCTTTTCAACCAAGACACCGGTTGGTTAGCTAGTATCTACTACTTTCCCCCGTTTCCTCTTAGAACCAAGTCATAGATTCATGCTACAGCTTTCCCACTTTCTTCCCTGTTTGAACCAACTCTTAGAGTCGACTGTATGAACTACCTTTACCTCTAATGATAGTAAAAGTATAGGTGGCTTTGGAACAGCGGACGAAAGTAGAAAAAGATCCACACAAAGCCAAGTGGGGAGCTGGGGCAGTAGAGCAAGGCAGGGTTTGAAGGAATATATACCTGAGGGTCGTCGGCATGTGGCAAAGACGGCGTCGGGAGGCCGCATCTTGGCCACAATACCGCAGGAAGGAAGAAGGGGTCGGAGGCCCTCTAGAGCCGGCGCTCTCTCGGAGAGAATGGCACGGCCGCAGAACGGGACGCGCGGGCAGCCGTTGGTCTCCTCCCTCGCCGCCGACGACAGCGTCAACGATGCACCTACACCCCTTCCCCGGTCGAGGTTGTCCGGCCGGATTTGTGACCAGCCTGAGCTGAGAGAGAGTGTGGCCACCTATGTCTTGCTTAGATCTGGATAGCATGAGAGAGTGAACGAGAGGAACCCTAGTAAAGCAAGCGCTAAGGCTCCTACTTATATATGTAGTGGAGTGATTTTGTTGTACCAGCTTCAAAAAAATGTGCTCCTACGTGTACCCGCGAGTGGGTGTGAGAGAACTAGTGCGTGCGTGCACCGCTTCTCTTCGTGAGAGTACAATATACTATGCCCAATCTAACGTTAGCCACAAGAGTAATAGTATAAGTGTGTGACGTGTGAGCTAGAATAAAATGTGCGACGTCTTTTGTTTTTTAGAAGTTACGAGGGTAGGGTGTGAAGAGCACATATGTGTGTGACATCTACACCGCAGATAGGCGGTGGGTGCGAGAGGACTCGGGAGGTGCGTGTGCGTGAGAGAGAGGGGACACGTATCAATGCAATGCATGTGTCCATAAATCATTATCCGACAAATGTTCGCCACAAGCCTTTTTCCCGATTTAACGCCAGAAGAACCGTTAGATCGGCATCCGACAGTGTCAGTTTTGCCATGTCATTTAAGAGAATAGCCACACCTCCAACACACAAATCTTCGACGTGAGTGTTAGCAACTGCCATATGCTCCCTCCGTTCCAAAATGCAGTGCATATAGCGTTATTGAAAATTCGAACCTCGCAAACTTTTACCAAGTTTTCGTGTACCAAATTGCACATGTAGAATACCCTGTATATATCATTTCATTCATCTTTGAGAGGTAACTATAAAGATGGCGGAGGAGTCTACAAAGAAAGACCATCGTATCACCTGCAGCAATTTCAACCATCCTTTGTGTGGAGTCATAGGAACTCTATATGATATGATTTTTATAGGATTTTTTCCTTTAGAGCCAATTGGTTCATAGGAATAGATTCATATACTCCACATTTCAAAGGAAATAAAGATGATATCATTTCTATAGCTTTAGAGCCACTTGGTTCATATGAATGGATTCCTATACTCCCATAATTTCAAAGGAAAATAAACATTAGCATATATCCAATAGAAAAGTTCATATGATATGAACCAAATTACATCTCTTTTCTAATCCCTTCTCATAGGAATTGAGATACATGTCATCTCTAGATTCAATAGAAAAGTTCCTATGATGTCAACCAAATGACATCTCTTTTCCAATCCCTACTCATAGGAATTGAGATACTCCATGTCATCTCTTTCCCTACAACTTCCATGTATACATCTTATATTCCTAAATAGCTAGTACAACCCACTAGTAGCTTTTTTTCCAAGACATGCAACTATGGCATAAGAACTATATAGTGTGCGAATAACTTGAAAGATGGTCGCTGGATGAAGCTAATCCGACAAAGGCGTAGATGGCAAATCCGAGCACTCACGGCCATTGGATATCATCAACATTCCACCAGATCTGCCACATGTACAATTTAGAAGACTCCATGGTTGAACATAAGCATAATGCACAAACCTCAAAACACATGCACTTCTCCTTTGTTCTAGAATCTTCCATATCATAATTGATTTTTTAAATGAAATGCCATTATTTTTTTACTTTATGCTTTACAATGACCAACCCCACGAATCTTAACATTTTTATAAAACTAATTGATTTGAGATGAACTATAAGAACTAAACGAACATCTACATCATGCATATCTACGTCCACAACTTTTTGTACGTACTATATCTCCACTGGTCCCCGAACCCAAAATGCTGCATTGTTCCCCTAAAACCAAGCGGCCCACACATATTTAAGGCGTTGACTCGAACTCAATCCCTCTCCCGTTTACTATGACGTGGCCCCGCACGCCCTAGTAGTACTCCTACAAACCCTACCGCCGCACGCATCATCGGTTTTCTTCAAGAGGACGAGGGAGAAGCCGATTTGTAGTGGAGGCGCTTTCAAAAAAAATGATCTGTAGTGGAGACCCCTACCCTAGGGTGCCCTAGGTAGCTGCCGCATGCATCATTTGTTTTCTCTTTTCTTTATGCTCTTGCGCCCTAGAGTGAAATGATGGTTGCTTCGTTCGTCCCAAATTTTAATGTGGGAAAGGTGGGGCTTTGTGATTTGACCCCTCATCGCTCATTTTCTACTATCATGCGGCGCTTCTGACCAGCGTCCAATTCCAATTGCTGCTCCGAACTGTAATTTGGTGCATCGCACGTGGAACAAGACGGTGGATGAGCCACATGTCGGCCAAAGGGTCCTGTTAAGTGTGTCGCCATTTCATGTGCGGACTGACCCTGCTTGAGTCGCTATGCCAACACGACAGGTGCAGCCTACCACTTGGTTTTGCTCCTTGGTGAATCCCGACTATATTGATCTAAAAAGATACGTACTAAACTACCCTCTCCGTCTTGTTTTTTTAGATGTCTCGGTTTATAGGGCGTGCACGTGGTTCTAGGTCATCCATTTGACTAACTAAATCTGAGTTACTATGTCACAAAAATTATATCATTGGATTATTAAGCGGATGTAGTTTCTAAACATATACTGTTCATCACATATATATCCAGTTAAATTCTCAACCTAGAACAACGTGCATACCATGTTAACCGATACGAAGGAAGTATAGTAGTAAAAATGAGGTGATTTTACCAAGCAATCGGCGGGGGAGCATGGCCTGTCATGCGGTCCCACGTGTCATGATGTACCAAGGCGATGCGCGTGTCCCTCTTGAGGCAAAAGCAATACTACATGATTTGAGATGATGGCGAACCGAAGTGTGAAATAATGGTTGCTTCGTCCGTCTGGGAAGGTGCGGCATTGTGATTTGACGTATCATTGCTCATTACTACTACTCTTTGGGGTACGATGCAATGGGGTGCGTCCGCCCTGCTATTCTGCACTGTTATTTGGTGCTTGACACATCGACCCGGTTGCTATATGTCCCACATGTCGGCGATAGGAAGTACATAATTCATGGAAGCGAGCGTCGACGGAGGAGTACAAGACACGGCTTGGGTTTTTGCTGCTTCACGCGATCCATCGATACAAACCCGGACTAAAAAAGGCGAGGGCGGGTCTTTTCCCGCGCGGCAGGCAGGGGAGTTTGGCATAGTCTGTTCGAGGCAAGGAGGTAGTAAGGGAAACAAGCAAATAAAGGTTGAGCGACTTAGTTTTGGGAAAATCTGATTTTACGGAGTACGTACCCACTAGGGTTTATAGGCCTCATCTACAAAACATTCGTTTTTCCGTTTTATAAGTATCAATTCTACTACTAGTAGTAGTACCATCACATGTTGGATTTCGAGGTGCGTTATATCACCCAATGCAAGCAGTGTCAAGAGAAAATTCACCAATGCATGTAGAAGTTCATGAAAATTTAGTGGTTATTCATGCATTCGTTCTAATTAATGTCTCGGTAAACATTACTTCTTGAGAAAAACGAGCGTACTAATTACTTGTGCAAACTAGGAGTACGAAATTAATTCGACCACTCACCATCTACCTTGGTTGGAGAGATTTTGAAATTGAGCCATAAACTGGAAAGGAGGGAGTAGTAACTTTTGTCTCGATTACTATTTGTGGCCTTGTATAGATGCAAAATGTATTTTTTATAGTGGCCTTGTATAAGTAAATGGAGGGAGTACTAAAGGACATATATATTCCAAACAATATGATAATCTCTCTAACCAAGGTAGTAGGGACGAGGAGTAAACAGAGGGAGTACTAGTAAAATTTTCTCCTCGTCCTGCGAGCCACCGCGCGCGTGGGCGAGGGAGCGGGCGTAAGGCGTAGTAAGCAAGCTTCACCTCATCCTGCGAGCCACCGCGCCCGTGGGCGGGGGAGACGGTGTACTAAGCAAGCTTCTCCTTGTTCTGCGAGTTGATGGGACACATCAAAAGTAATCCAGTGTATACAGCCTTGCCTCTAAGGTAGGCCCCACATGGTTTGCCTCTTTTTTAACCTAATGTGTCAAGTCGCAATTTGTTTGTTCACCCGTGGTAGACGATCCTCCCTCCATCTAGTGGACAACCAGTATACGTGTCAAGTTACCACGTGGGATGCCTTTTCGTACAGAAATGAGCTCCACCGTGTACCCGCGCGGCTGTGGTTGGGAAAGAGACGGGAGTACAAGCGCCGTGCGTGCACCTCTTCTCTTCGTGCACGTCCCCCACCTACGTGAGACGCGTACGAGGCAGCGGCATGGATGGCAGCAACGATGCCCGTGCGCCGCTCCTCGTCGAGCTGGCCTGGAGCGGCGAGTTGCTGAACCGCACGCCGGTTTGGGGCGGCAACTGGCTCCATCGAGCGAGGGGAGGGAGGTGGATCAGCGAGCTGCATAGCTCGTATCCGGTAGGCTCGACAGGCCAACCAGCCGGCTTGGATGCGGAATAACTAACTCTTCGTAAGCCATTGTAAGAGTGGACAAAATGGTGAACGAGGAGATAGGGGAGCGGCGGAGGTGTGCGATTCTTGGCCGGCGTTTGGCCTTGTTTAAATAGGAGATTAAATAGTCGGCGGACGGGAGGAGCTCGGCCGGTGTTGCGTTTAATGCCGGACCGGTCATGAACGGACATGTGTCCAGAGTGGGTTTCTCGGCTTCCACACGGGTGGGTTTCATGGAGGCGTTTGAATGCAGCAAGGAGGTGTTTTCAGCCGGGCGTGCAGCGAGTGGCGCCCTCGACTCTGACATAGGATAGCACGTCGTTCTTCCACTGACGTGTGGGCTCTTTGGGTACATGGCCTGCATGTCAGTGACCCAACGCATGCAGCGCACAGCAGAGGAACCTTTGGTGGGCCAGGGCTGTCAGAAGCGGGCATTTTATAAACCGATGATTTTTCATTGAGTGTGACTTCATCCTTTTCATGTAGATAAACCTACTATGTTAATAGGCCGTTCGATACGTTGTGATTCATAAAGACCGCTACAAACATCAATGTTCTGCTTATCACAGATAAGACTGATTAATACCCGTAACAATCCATGTCCTTAACAAATGGTGCATGCACGTATAGGTTGAGCATGTGTCTTGCGTCGTGTGTTGTGTGCATGAAGGTGTGCGAGTGTTGCATGCGTGCAAGGGTACGTTTTAGTGTTGCATGCATGTGTGTGTACGTGCGTGTGTTCGTGAGTGCCTGTGTACGCGTCAGTGTTGCACGCCTGTATGCGTGCGTATGTTCGTTATGTGTACATGTCGGTGTTGCACGCCTGCATGCGTGCGTGTCTTGCGTGCATGTGTACGTGCGGGGTGAGGCTACACGTCAGTAGACTGACTTTTTCATCTCTGGCCATTAGATTTTCCAGCCGTTGGATACGAAATCAAGGGCCTGCAGTTTATCACCAAACTCCACCCCCCTGAGCCGCCAGCCACCACCGGCCGAACTGGCTGCCCCGCCGCCATGCCGCCCGCGCCACCACGCCACCCGCTTCGCCCAAACCACTCCTCACCGTCGGTATGTCACGACCGCCATCCCTCTAGGCCCTCAAGGCCGAGCTTTTTCTCCGCGATCCCCACCCCACCGCCTAATCAACGCGCTTCGATCAGGCTACCGCTAACCGTAGGTCTCACGACTTCGAAAGTACCCACCAACCACTAATTTATTACCATTTATGTCCTTCATATACGCTACCGACTGGTGGGCCCTATGGTAATGTGCGCTGCTGAATGTGGACCGTTTGACTGGTCAATTGATCGTGTCATCAACAAATTACGGAGCTGTATGGTGAGCTAGTGACCGTATGATCACCCTAAAATGTACTCCATATTTTATTAACACAGTACATACTCAAACTACAATTTGTTTCTTTCATATACGGGCTGACAGGTGGGCCCCACGGTTACGCGCCCCGATGGTGCAACACTAGTTGCGCCACGTGGAACGTTTGACTGGTCAATTGATTGTGTCATCAACAAAATACGGAGTTGTACGGGTGAGCTATTGACCGTATAATCATGACATGTATTTTTTAACACGGTACAGACGCAAGGGCTCATATATACACGCAAGCACTCACCGCTATAAGCGCACACACGCAGACCCTACCCCTATGAGCACCTTCGAGAGAGTGGGCCAGCACATGATCTTGAGATTTTACGAAGTCACCATAGGTGCCTCGTAGTCGAGTGGAACGTCTCCTCCCACTGAACGCACATCACCGGAAAATACTGAAATTAACCCAGGATAAATGCAAGCACCTGGACTTTAACCCTGGTGGGCTCGAGAAACCACTGTCCTCCTAACCATCCAACCACATGTTGGTTAGCACGACAAAATGTATGTGGTGACCGTGATGAGCTTATTCTGAAGTCCAGTGACCATATCATGCTTTTGCTTCAAATACAATGACCATAAGTGTCGTCAACAAAACACAGAGCACGCATCAAATGCAAAGTCCGTCAGTGTCATCAAGAAAATACGGAGACGTATCGTGAGGTAGATACCGTATGATCACCACGAGAATGTATATGGTGACCGTAATGAGCATATTCTGAACTCCAGTGACCGTATAGTGCTTTAGCTTGAAATACAGTGACCGTCATGCGTGAATGTGTTGTGGGCATGCATACTTTTAGAGGGCCGAGATATAGTTTGTGTGCGTACGTGAAAGTGGTGTAGAAAGAGGGGATGTCCGGTGGAGACAGGAGAGATTTGCCCTTCATTTCTCTTTCCCGTGAGTAATATTTTAGGAGAATATACAAACATTCACAATGCAGAACAAATATTTTTGGATGCACCATGCAATTAACTTTCATGTATAACATTGTACTATTGTATATGCTTATTTTCTTAGTGGCCGATTGCGTGTGTGGTGTGGTGGGCACATCATTTCTAGTTGTGGTGGGTCAGCATGAGGACTCATGGGTCGGTTCCATCCTGCGCCACATAGGTTGGATCGAGATGTGTTATACGAAGACCCATGTGGAGGACTCGGCGTACAACACGAAGCTAGCTACCAAAGTCGCGGAGAACTCTATCCCCACTGGTGATAAGCCGACTATATATGATTTGTAACCCTAGGCCCCCAGTATGTTACATAAGCTTGGGGGCTAGTTCATCAATAGTATACACACACGCACAATGTCTGGTAATCACCTGTACTTTGTACACACCCCTATCACTAATATACAGTACCAGGAGTAGGCTTTTTCCTCAACTGCAAGGGTCCGAGCTAGGATAAAACTTTGCTCGTATTACCATCCAGCCTAACAGTCAGGGATATCATACTGAATGATATGATGGAATCATATCTGCCAACTACTAAGAGAGAGGTGTGTATGCAGGGGGGGGCAATGTGTGCGAGAGGCCTAAAGATAATGTGCGTGCGGGAGACACATAGGCACATATATGTGCGTATAGAGGGCTAGTAGAGACCGTGCGTGTGTATATATGCATGTGAGAGAAATAGTGTTTTCCAACTAAGATTAGTGAAAAGAGTGGTACATAGTAGTCAGAAAGAGAGAGAGATACAGAGAGAGCATGTGCGTGAGACTCCCCGACACCCCAAGAGAGATTGTGAGCATGTGTGAAAGAGAAATGCCGATGCATATAAAGCGTGTGCACTTATGCGGTAGATAGAGAGCTATATAGCGCGTTTGTGAGAACGGGCCGAGGCATAGTGCATCTACGTGTAAAAGGCGGTTCTACACATTAAATTAAAATATAAATGGCATTATTATTTTTGGATGAGATCATGGATTTTGCAAATTGCATATGGACGAAAATCGGTCTATCAGACACCCATACTCTATTGAATTCTAGCATGTGCATATGTTTATTTCATATTATCAGTCCATAGAGTGAGAGCAGTTTGAAATACAGGCAATGGATGCTTTTGCAATTCATATATAAACATTAATTAGTGCACTCCATGTTGTTAGTGTGAAGCACTTTATACATTTGTCACTTGCATGGATACATTCCAAATTGCTAGCTACGAAATAGAATTCAACATAAAGGGGGTTTCGAAGATTCGAATTCATAGGAAGTGCATTCATCTATTTGAACCCGAGATAATGGCATTTGTAAATCATATGTAAAAGGGGTATCAATCTTTGTTGTGCGTTTGAACATGCTATATATATATTCATACGCATGTCTAACTTTTTTTTCCAACCAAGGAGATTATATCTGGAACCATGCATGAACTGAGGTAAGTTGCATATTTTTTAATATATACTCGTTTACAATGTATATTCAAATGTACCACCTCCATTCCAAAATAATCGTAGCTTTAGGATTTTCAAGAGTAAAGATTTGTGAAGTTTGACAAATCCTGAATGTTCAATTCAAGAGAACCAAAAACGTTAATGATTTTGCTCCCAAATATTGAATGAAGCGCCAAATAGGCCTCTGGTCACCAGAAACCGCGCGAGACTAATGTTTGGTGGTAGGAAATTATTGTCCTGACTCTGGCCCGTGTAGCCTATCGGCCCGATGTCCAAAGGTCTAAACCGGGGTAGGTTTGTAACTTCACCAAGATGCCAGTCTCAACCGCCTCCGAGAAGCATTCATACGCCATGGGCGCCTAAACACCCATGCGCTCGGCCGAAATCTATCCCGCCCACATTTGGGACACCTGAGATTACTGTCCTACCCCCAACCCGCAATATGTATGAAAGTTTAGATGGGGGCAAAGTTTGTAACTTTTCCCAAATTTCAAACAAGCGCATCCCAAACCGAAACATTGTTCCCCCTTAGTTCCCCGCCTCCCTCCGTTTCCCAATTCATACTCTGTGGGCGCCAAAATGCCCTATCCACCAGCTGCGAAACCCCAGCCTCCTCCGTCCTCCACCCCATAGTGCCAAATCCACCGCCGCCCTCCTCCATCACGCCGGAGCCGGTACCCCTACGTCATCGTCCAACGCAACCGCAATCGCAACGCCCTCAAGGACTTAGCAGCTGAAACCTGTGTAGAGCTGCCTCCACGACGCCGACGCCGACGTGCACGGTACCAGAACTACTCTGGCCACGCCGTCCTGCGCCTCACTGCTGCCGCTCCACTGTCGCAACCGTCCATCGCACCGGAGCTGTTCCCGCTACGCCGTCATTTGCTGCCTCGGATCTGCTTCCCCGCCGCCGATAGACGGCCACCGCACCACACTCAAAAACTTGGCCATGGGTTCGTCCAAGGCTGCACCGTCCTCCACAAATTCTCGTTTCCAGTGAACCACAAGAAGATCGTTGGAAAAACAGAAGGAGGACACAGCACTACCAGCAGAAAGAGGTACTCCTATTCCCTTATTCGTGCAAACCTTACGTCTCTGCTCACACCGTATTCATCCCACGAAAGAAACTAGTTGAGCGCTTCTTAATGCATCTTCTTCGTGATACTAAATGCACAAGGTTTCCTCCCTTTACTATTTCACCTTTGCTAGAGGTCAGTAGCCCACCTGGATTTCAATTCAGGGTCAGTCGGACCGCAATTAAAAGAAGTGGCACCCACATAGGCGCGCGGAGCACCTAGTCCGCCTGTTCGCCGGGGAAGCGGCGCATCGGTGTCTATCATAGGGGTGTGGGGCGCAGGAGCTGCTTGCGCCCGATCTGGAGGTCAGCGGGGCTTGAATGGATTGCCGGGCGGTGCCAAGCACGGCGGTGCGGTGAGGTCGAGGGAGGCGCGGGCAGGGATCGGGCCGGTGGTCGCTGCCGTTTGAGGAAGATCATCAACACCGACCGGCCGAGGTAGATGAAGGCGATCTGCCCGTTCTTTGTACATCGACGGTGCAGAAAAAATGGGCTGACCTATTTGTTTTCAGTCGAATGTTATTTTCATAGAATCCTGTAGTAATTTAGTGTGCCATGCATGTTGTAGAGCTATCATATGTCTCCCGTCATTTATTTCTCACCGACCTGCTATCTGCTACCTTTACACTGTACTAATTGTGCACACACTTCACCCATACTCACACTATTGTTTTTTACGCATGGGTATTTCAGACTCTGACGCAGTGTTGATGAATTCAGAAAAGAAAAGACAGAAGTCGCTCCAGTTGTAATTTGAAGATAAGCACTAAGCATTTCAGCTCTAAAGGATGCAAGGTCGCTAGCTGGATACTGATGGCGTAGCTCTGCGGTTGATGATCTCAATTGCCACACACAACCATCCAGTGCTTGCTTTAACTTTCTTGTTGTCAAATGTGGTTGCATGTTGCACATGGTGTCTAGCTTGTATTGCTTCCAATTTGGTTAAATTGCATCTGCTTACTTTACACATTATACCTTTGATAATGACATGCCTTCCTGTTTTTCATACATACTACATATGTCTATTAACCATGTTCGTACATCAAACTAATGCTCTTTTGTATCCCTCGTCAATCACTTATGATGAGATAATCACCCGGGTGGGTTACTGTGACACGCCATACTCGTTTAAAGAGTGCAGTGTCATCCTCCCCACATGATTCTCAGAAACAGCAAGGCTAAATGAAGATAGTCAACGTAGCTCTCTAGTTGATGACCGCAATTCCCCACACCACCATCACAGTGCTTGCTCTAACCCAGCGATGTGATATGTGGTTGCATGTTGCATCTGATTGTCTAGCTTGTAATGCTTCTAATTAGGGTAAATTACATCTGCTTAGTTTACACATTATACTGTGAATATGACATGCCTTCCTATTTTTGGTACACACTACATCTATGTGTTAACCTTGTTCTTACATGAAACTACCTCTCTTACGTATCCTGCATTAATCACTTATGATGAGTCACCTTTATTCGCTGCATATTGCATATTATTTCTAGCTTTGTTGCCATGTATTGCTTATAATTTGGTCAAATACATTTGTTAGGGCACCCTTTTAATTTGGCGAGTGATATTGGTTTCATCTTTCATATGGTTTCTAGCTTGCATTGATTCTAACAAGTTCAAGCACCTTGTGCTTAGTTTACACTTTATACATCATACATGTCAATATGTCACGCCGTCCTATTTTTCATACATATTCCATCCTCCTATCATGCAGCTGCCTTACATGAAAGTAGTGTTCGTCAGTATCATGCATCAATGAGTTCTGAAGAGCAAATTTTATTCCTTTTTCTTGTGGGTTTGACTTGACAAGGCAAAATCAAGAAAGAGGAAGGAAAAGAGTAAGGAAAGGCTGATGGTGGTCCTCTGCCGCAACATAAACGGAGACATCTGTGCAGATTCTCCTTGTCTTGATAGTGCATTACAAGGTCCAAGTCTCCGCTCCCTACTCCACCATCCAAGGTGCTTGCTCTAACTTGGCAAAGGTCACGATATCTGGTTGCATGTTGCATATGGTGTCTAGCTTGTATTGCTCCTAATTAGTGTAAATCATCTGCTTAGCTTACACATGATACGTGTGAATATGATACGCTTTTCTGTTTTTGGTACATACTATATCTGTCTATCACACCATGTTCTTACATGAAACTACTCTTCTTGTGTATCCTGCATCAGTCACTAATGATGGAACACCTTTAAGTTAGCGATCGATATTGGTTTGCGTCTTGAATATGATTTCTAGCATGTATTGCTTCTAGTTTGATGAACGCCACCTATGGCGAGACAGTTTTAACTTGGCGGTGATATTGATTGCACCTTTCATATGGTGTCTAGTTTGCGATGCTTATAATTTGTTGAAGTGCCTTCGCTTAGTTACCACATCATAGGTGTGAATATGTCAAGCCGTCCATTTTTTCATACATATTCCATCCTCGTATCATGACTTTGCCTTTCATCAGAGTAGTGTTCGTCAGTATCATGCATGAATGAGTTCTAAAAAGTGAATTATATTCCTTTTTCTTGTCGGTTTGACCTCACAATGCAAAATCAATAAAGCTGAAGGAAATTGTCAAGGCATTGGATGATGGTGGTCCTTCCGAGCAACTGAAACAGAGGTTCTCTACAGATTCTACTCCACCATCCTCCCAACAAGATTCGCAAGACAACGCAAGGCTAGACAGTCAACGTAGCTGTGTAGATGATGAGCACATCTCCCCTACTCCACCATCACAGTTGCTTCCTCTAACTTTGCACTATTATATGTGGTTTCATGTTGTGTATGATGTCTAGCTTGTATTGCTTCTAACTTTGTTGAATTGCATCTGCTTACTTTACACATAATGCACATGAATATGACACGTGTTCCTGTTTCTAGAACATACGTGTACATGATGAGCACATCTCCCTACTCCACCATCACGTGCTTGCTCTAACTTGGGCTGTTATATGTCGCTATGCGTTTTCCGTATGATGTCTAGTTTGTATTGCTCTTATTATTTTGAATTGCATCTTCGTAGCTTACAACTTATACCTGCAACGATCACTTACCCATAAGACACATTTAACTTGGGACTGTGATGTAGGTTGCATCTTGCATTGTCTTCTAGCTTGTAATCGCTTCTAATTTCTTGAAATGGCACTTACAACGAGACACTTTTTACTGATAGAGTGATATTGGTTGCATGTTCATATGGTGCCTAGCTTTCATTTCTTCTAATTTTGTTGAAATGCCTTCCGCTTCTTGTTTTTCATACATATTCCATCCTCCTATCGTGCGTGTGAATATGAAACGTTGTCTTTTTGTATATATTCCGTCCTCCTATCCTGCTACCGCCTTACATCAAAGTAGTGTTCATCTATATCATGCATCAACCAGTTATGCAGAGCTAATTTTATTCATCTTCTTGTGGTTTTGACTTCATAAGGCAATATCAGAAAATAGGAAGGAAAAGAGTAAGTTAGGGGATGTTGGTGGTCCTCTGCACCGACGCAAACAGAGACTCTCTAGATTTGCCACTACTACTGCTAATGAAGTTGTAGTCCCAAGTCTACATGATGAGTTCATCTCCCGTACTCCATCGCAGGTGCTTGCTCTAAGTTGACAGTGTGATAATTGGTTTCATGTTGCATAGCCTGTATTTCTTCTATTTTGATTAAATTGGACCAGCTGAGTTCATACGTTATACATGTGCATATGACATGGCGTTTTGTGTCTAGAATACACTACATCTATCTATCATACCATGTTCTTACATCAAAGTACTGTTGTTGTGTATCCCGCATCAGTCACTCATGATTGGACACTTTTAACATGGCAGTTAGATAGTGGTTGCATCTTGCATTGATTTCTATGTTGTACTGCTTCTAATTTTTTGAATTGCCACTTATGACAAGACACTTTTAACTTGGCAGAGTAATATTGGTTGCATCTTTCATATGGTGTCTAGCTTGCATCACTTCTATTTTCTTGAAAATCCTTCTGCTTAGTATACACATCGTAGCTGTGAATATGTCATGTCGTCCTATTTTCCTTACATATTCCATCCTCATACGGTTGTCTTACATCAAAGTATTGATTATGCAGATCATGCATCAATGAGTTCTGAAGAGCGATTTTATTCTTTTGTGTTGTGGGTACGACTTGACATGGCAAAGTCAAAAAAGAGCAAGGAAAATAATATAGTAGGGAGTGGTGTTACTCGTCGGGTGAAACGGAAAAGGATCGGCCGTCCAGATTCTGTTGGTACTTATAGTGCAGTAGAACGTCCAAGTCCACCGGCTAAATCTACAAACACAGTATCACCTGCTCCACCAGCTGCAGCATCCGCTTCAAATGTACCAGCATCTCAACGAGTTACTCGTTCGTTTGCTCCGGAATTGGCCAGTTCCCAAGCTGCCTTCACACCTAACACTACTTCCAAAGCACTGCTGACACAACAGGACTTGGCAAGATCAGATGAACCTCATGAGCATCAACACCAAGACGGTACCTGACCGAGTCAAGTTGCAGTTGCATGCTCCTTTATATGTACTCTCACAGTTTGATGTACACTAACACTTGCCCTATTCATTGTTGAACTAGCACCATGACGCAAGCGGAAACAGACATCAGGGATAATGCTTGACAGATTAACAAAATATAAAGGAGGAAGAATGGAGATCCATTTTGAGGCAGGTTTAAAAAGGCCACGTGATGCCACAGAGTCAGCCAAGTTAGGATCAGAGGCAGCCGTTGCCGTTAGGTGTCATGCACGTATCCTCCCAACGTGGATCCAGTACAGGAATGACAAAGACAATACCCAGTTTAACACCTTCCTTGACCATTTATCCGTAAGTAATGTTATTCATCGCAATTAGTAATATTGTATTGCTCTGTCCCAAACTTTCTAGCTTCCTCCTAATAAGACTCACATTCTTTTTTCAACAGATGAGGTTCAAGTTGGATCCGAAAGATGATGCAACTAAACAAGCATGCACTCATGTCTTTTATTTTGCTCTGCGACAATATCGGTACCACCTTAGAAAATCTCACTTTGAAGGCAAGGCTAACAATGAAATCGCCCAAACATCTCCAGTGGAATATATTACAGATGAAGACTGGACATCCCTCGTTAAACAACGTCCGATCCAAAGTATCAGGTAGGCTATATGTATTTGATCAAACCACATATTGAACTTGTATTTATGTATGTGCCTTACAAGTGTATCTTCTTCTAGGCTAACTGCTTGAAGAATAAGACCAACCCTTCTAAAGTGAAATTCCAACAGACAACAGGATCTCGTAGCTATATTGCACACTGTGAGGCTCTTGTAAATAGCTGCTACTTCCTTCTTTTTTCTGTGCCATATTATCGTATCTATATTGACTTGTTCCGAATACAGAGGAAAGCTTGTGCGGACCAAAAAGAACCTGAACCGGATGCAGTCCAAATCTTCAAGGATTGCCACACCAGCAAGATGAAGGGCATGAGCACACCAGTTCAAGCCGCTGTTGTAAGTCCTTACTCCTCCTGCCTTTGAACTGATTGGTACTGTGATGTGTTCATTTAACTACTTTGTTTGCAGCCAATGTCGATTACTCTGTTCACTTTTATACACAGTTGTCTTAACGTATCATTTCACCTTACATGGTTTAAAAGAGATGAAGGATATTCTTTTGGTCTTGATCTGTATTCTAGTTGTTATGTTCACGTGCGTACACAATGATAAAATAGCCTGTTTGTTTTATATCTGTTTGCCCATGATATGAATGATGTCATACTATGTTCATCCTACTTTAAACCATGTCTCTTTATCGTTAGATGTCAACGAATGTGAGGAAATAGACAATACAGTAGGCATGCTACATGGGCATACGTTCCGAAAGTGATTTTATTATGTAGTTGGCACTACAATACATGCTAATGTATAATAGTAGTTCACCAAAATAAGTTATGTATAAACGTGTAACCTACTTTGTTTGTTTTTGTCTCATTAGTAACTTGTCTGGTACACTAATCTACAAGTTCAAACTTTTAGGAAGCTACGAAAAAAATGATTGAACAGCCACAACCACCTGAAGGTGACGAGGCTACCACAGGCACAATGTCACCTCTTGCTGCAAAGGCCAAGATCTCTCCACTAACAGTGCAAAAAGCACCTTCCTGCATAATTCTAGGTTGATTGTCAAGGTAACCTCGTCCAAATCGCCTACTGAACAAAATCTTCCTTCTAGACAGAGTGATATATCTATGCTCCAGACACAAGTCCAATCCCTAATGGACGTCATTTTGGAAACAAGAATAGTGGTTGACAAATGTTATTAAGATATGAATGGTTTTGAAACCAGACTATCAGACATTCGCTTCGTTGTTCAAGAGCAATGGTGGAAAACGGTGAAGATCGTGCTGCTCCATCAGATTCTATAGCCTGAAACATTAGCACTCAGGTTAAATGATCTGTGCTTCTATACATCTGATGGTGCTTTTATCTGCAAGGACTGTAAACTTTATGCCAACAGGCCTTTTGTTGTGATACATCATTTATGCTGCTGCCAAAGGCTGCAAGAATTACGATGCTATTTTTGTATAGTGTAGGTTTATCTTAGTAATGTATTCAGCCAAAAGCTTCGTAGGAGCCCAACATGCCAACATTCATTGGGCCCATTCCAATTGGGCTAAAAACGATTCTGGGCCAAAATTTGCATGTAGCCCACTAAAAATATCTGGGCCTAAATCAGCATAAGCTTTCATATTTTTCAGGTAGGCATGTGCCCATAGTGGGCCTTTAACATGCCTAAATATGATTTGGGCCCTTAGTAATAGTAGGCCGTTTACATGTGTAAATATTTCGAGCCCATAAAAAACATGGGCCTTTAATAGGCCGAAAGGTATATTGGGCCCTGATTGTGCCAAATAACCCACTTCTCTCAGCAGGCCGAAATGGTGGCCCATTTACAATGCGGATCATCCACGGGCCGAAATTCAGACGGGCCGTAGGTGCACCGACCTACTACACGGGCCTTTAACAGGCCGAAAGTTTGATCGGGCTTGATTAGTGTCATTTTTATATGGGCCGTTAGTAGGCCTCATGTGGCATTGGGCCACATATGGCCCATGGATTTTGTCTGACATTATCAGGCCGAAAGTCACAATAGGTTGAAAGTGGCCCAAATCTGTAGCGGGCCTCTAACAGGCCGAATGTCAGACATGGCCGAATATGACCCATATCCTTCACGGTCGTCTATGGGCCGAAAGTTTCAATGGCCTATAAATGGGCCCAAATGAAGTAGGACCTTTAACAGGCCGGAGACACATCGGGCCGTAATTCGGCCCAAATTCTTAGCGGACTATTAACGGGCCAAAAGTGACCATGGGCCGCGATGATGACAAGTTTAGGATGGGCCGTTGATGGGCCGATTTGACACTAGCCGTATGGGCCTTAACTGAGAATGTTGGGCCTTTAGCTAGGCCGGCCCATTATGGTCTGCAAAATCTTGTGGGCCTTTAGCTGGGCTGGCCCATTATGGCTCGCTAAATCTTGTGGGCCATTTGTTGGCCCGGCCCATCATGGCCCCTAAATTTTGTGGGCCATTTGTTGGGCCGGCCCATTATGGCCCGCTAAATTTTCTGGGCCTTTAGTTGAGCCGGCCCATTTAATCTTTATGGGCCACTTTTGGGTCGGTCCACGTGCCAACATATTACAGGCGCATCTCGCCCATTGGATGAGTGACACCTGTCCCAACAGTGAGCAAACACGTGTTTCCTCCGGCCAATGAGTATTTTACACGTGGAAAATCCACATTGGTCCGGGCTGTAATGGGTTATCGGATCCAAAACCGGACCCGATAGCTTAACGGTGTTCCATTACGGTGGATGCCACGTGTCGGTCATCCTTGACGAAAGCACTTCCATGACGCGACATTTATCGTCATGGAAGTGAACACTTCCGTGATGATAATTTTGGTAATGTCATGGAACACTTCTACGACAGCACATGTATGACTATCTTGGTTCTGTCATAAAATCTTCATGGATGTACATGCATGACAGAAAACATGACCTACTGTGACAAACACGTATCATCACGAAAGTGTCATTTTTTTGTAGTGTACTTGACGAAAAATTATTGTGGTTTTGATGCGTCGGTAAGAACGGTTCTTGCTCAGCCGGTAGCAGCCACGTAAAACTTGCAACAACAAAGTAGGGGATGTCTAACTTGTTTTTGCAGGGCATGTTGTGATGTGATATGGTCAAGACATGATGCTAAATTTTATTGTATGAGATGATCATGTTTTGTAACAGAGTTATCGGCAACTGGCAGGAGCCATATGGTTGTCACCTTATTGTATGAAATGCAATCGCCATGTAATTGCTTTACTTTATCACTAAGCGGTAGCGATAGTCATAGAAGCAATAGTTGGCGAGACGACAACGATGCTTCGATGGAGATCAAGGTTTCAAGCCGGTGACGATGGTGATCATGACGGTGCTTTGGAGATGGAGATCAAAGGCACAAGATGATGATGGCCATATCATATCACTTATATTGATTGCATGTGATGTTTATCCTTTATGCATCTTATTTTGCTTAGTTCGGGCGGTAGCATTATAAGATGATCTCTCACTAAATTTGAAGGTACAAGTGTTCTCCCCGAGTATGAACTGCTATGCGAAAGTTAAATGCGTGCCGAGACACCACGTGATGATCGGGTGTGATAAGCTCTACGTTCACATACAACGGGTGCAAGCCAGTTTTGCACACGCAGAATACTCGGGTTAAACTTGACGAGCCTAGCATATGTAGATATGGCCTCGGAACACTGAGACCGAAAGGTAGAGCGTGAATCATATAGTAGATATGATCAACATAGTTATGTTCATCATTGAAAACTACTCCATCTCACGTGATGATCGGACATGGTTTAGTTGATTTGGATCACATGATCACTTAGATGATTAGAGGGATGTCTATCTAAGTGGGAGTTCTTAAGTAATTTGATTAATTGAACTTTAATTTATCATGAACTTAGTACCGATAGTATTTTGCATGTCTATGTTGTTGTAGATAGATGGCCCGTCTTTGTTGTTACATTGAGTTTTAATGTGTTCCTAGAGAAAGCTAAGTTGAAAGATGATGGTAGCAACTACACGGAATGGGTCTGTAACTTGAGGATTATCCTCATTGCTGCATAGAAGAATTACGTCCTAGAAGCACCGTTAGGTGCCAAACCTGCTGCAGGAGCAACACCAGATGTTATGAACATCTGGCAAAGCAAAGTTGATGACTACTTCATAGTTCAGTGTGCCATGCTTTACGGCTTAGAACCGGGACTTCAACGACGTTTTGAACGTCATGGAACATATGAGATGTTCCAGGAGTTGAAGTTAATATTTCAAGCAAATGCCCGGATTGAGATATATGAAGTCTCCAATAAGTTCTATAGCTGCAAGATGGAGGAGAATAGTTATGTCAGTGAACATATACTCAAAATGTCTGGGTATAATAATCTCTTGATTCAACTGGGGGTTAATCTTCACGATGATAGTGTCATTGATGTAATTCTTCAATCACTGCCACCAAGCTACAAGAGCTTCGTGATGAACTATAACATGCAAGGGATGGATAAGACAATTCCCGAGCTCTTCGCAATGCTAAAGGCTGCGGAGGTAGAAATCAAGAAAGAGCATCAAGTGTTGATGGTCAACAAGACCACCAGTTTCAAGAAAAAGGGTAAAGGGAAGAAGGGAACTTCAAGAAGAACGGCAAGCAAGTTCTTTGCTCAAGTGAAGAAGTCCAAGTCTGGACCTAAGCACGAGGCTGAGTGCTTCTCTTGAAAAGGACTGGTCACTGGAAGCGGAACTGCCCCAAGTATTTGGCGGATAAGAAGGATGGCAAGGTGAACAAAGGTATATGTGATATACATGTTATTGATGTGTACCTTACTAATGCTCGCAGTAGTGCCTGTATATTTGATACTTGTTCTGTTGCTAATATTTGCAACTCGAAACAGGGACTACGGATTAAGCGAAGATTGGCAAAGGATGAGGTGACGATGTGCGTGGGAAATGGTTCCAAAGTCGATGTGATCGCAGTCGGCACGCTACCTCTACATCTACCTTCGGGATTAGTTTTAGACCTGAATAATTATTATTTGGTGTCAGCGTTAAGCATGAACATTATATCTGGATCTTGTTTGTGACGAGGCGGTTATTCATTTAAATCAGAGAATAATGGTTGTTCTATTTATATGAGTAATATCTTTTATGGTCATGCACCCTTGAAGATTGGTCTATTTTTATTGAATCTCGATAGTAGTGACACACATATTCATAATATTGAAGCCAAAAGATGCAGAGTTGATAATGATAGTGCAACTTATTTGTGGCACTGTCGTTTAGGTCATATTGGTGTAAAGCACATGAAGAAACTCCATTCTGATGGACTTTTGGAATCACTTGATTATGAATCACTTGGTACTTGCGAACCATGCCTCGTGGGCAAGATGACTAAAACGCCGTTCTCCGGAACAATTGAGCGAGCAACAGATTTGTTGGAAATCATACATACTGATGTATGTGGTCCGATGAATATTGAGGCTCGTGGCGGGTATCGTTATTTTCTCACCACAGATGATTTGAGAAGATATGGGTATATCTACTTGATGAAGCATAAGTCTGAAACATTTGAAAGGTTCAAAGAATTTCAGATTGAAGTGGAAAATCATCGCAACAAGAAAATTAAGTTTCTACGATCTGATCGTGGAGGAGAATATTTGAGTTACGAGTTTGGTCTTCATTTGAAACAATGCGGAATAGTTTCGCAACTCACGCCACCCGAAACACCACAGCGTTAATGGTGTGTCTGAACGTCGTAACCGCACTTTATTAGATATGGTGCGATCTATGATGTCTATTACTGATTTACCACTATCACTTTGGGGTTATGCTTTAGAGACGGCTGCATTCACGTTAAATAGGGCACCATCTAAATCCGTTGAGATGACACCTTATGAACTGTGGTTTGGCAAGAAACCCAAGTTGTCGTTTCTTAAAGTTTGGGGCTGCGATTCTTATGTGAAAAAGGTTCAACCTGATAAGATCGAACCCAAATCGGAGAAATGTGTCTTCATAGGATACCCAAAGGAGAATGTTGGGTACACCTTCTATCACAGATCCGAAGGCAAGACATTCGTTGCTAAGAATGGATCCTTTCTACAGAAGGAGTTTCTCTCGAAAGAAGTGAGTGGGAGGAAAGTAGAACTTGATGAGGTATCAGACCTGCTCCCTTATTGGAAAGTAGTTCATCACAGAAATCTGTTCCTGTGACTCCTACACCAATTAGTGAGGAAGCTAATGATGATGATAATGTAACTTCAGATCAAGTTACTACCGAACCTCGTAGGTCAACCAGAGTAAGATCCGCACTAGAGTGGTACGGTAATCCAGTTCTGGAGGTCATGTTACTTGACCATGACGAACCTACGAACTATGAGGAAGTGATGATGAGTCCAGATTCCGCAAAATGGCTTGAGGCCATGAAATTTGAGATGGGATCCATGTATGAGAACAAAGTGTGGACTTTGGTTGACTTGCCCGATGATCGACAAGCCATTGAGAATAAATGGATCTTCAAGAAGAAGACTGGCGCTGATGGTAATGTTACTGTCTACAAAGCTCGACTTGTTTGCGAAAGGTTTTCGACAAGTTCAAGGAGTTGACTACGATGAGACTTTCTCACCCGTACCGATGCTTAAGTCCGCCCGAATCATATTAGCAATTGCTGCATTTTATGATTATGAAATTTGGCAAATGGATGTAAAGACTGCATTCCTGAATGGATTTTTGGAAGAAGAGTTATATATGATACAACCTGAAGGTTTTATCAATCCAAAGGATGCTAACAAAGTGTGCAAACTCCAGCGATCCATTTATGGACTGGTCCAAGCATCTCGGAGTTGGAATAAACGTTTTGATAGTGTGATCAAAGCATAGGGTTTTATACAGACTTTTGGAGAAGCCTGTATTTACAAGAAAGTGAGTGGGAGCTATGTAGCATTTCTAATATTATATGTGGATGACATGTTGTTGATTGGAAATGATATAGAATTTCTGGATAGCATAAAAGGATACTTGAATAAGAGTTTTTCAATGAAAGACCTCGGTGAAGCTGCTTATTTATTGGGCATTAAGATCTATAGAGATAGATCAAGACACTTAATTGGACTTTCACAGAGCACATACCATGACAAAGTTTTGAAGAAGTTCAAAATGGATCAAGCAAAGAAAGGGTTCTTGCCTATGTTACAAAGTGTGAAGTTGAGTCAGACTCAATGCCCGACCACTGCAGAAGATAGAGAGAAAATGAAAGTCATTCCTATGGTTCGGCCATAGGTTCTATCATGTATGCAATGCTGTGTACCAGACCTGATGTGTGCCTTGCTATTAGTTTAGCAGGGAGGTACCAAAGTAATCCAGGAGTGGATCACTGGACAGCGGTCAAGAACATCCTGAAATACCTGAAAAAGACTAAGGATATATTTCTCGTTTATGGAGGTGACAAAGAGCTCGTCGTAAATGGTTATGTCGATGCAAGCTTTGACACTGACCGGGATGACTCTAAGTCACAGACCGGATACGTATTTATATTGAACAGTTGAGCTGTAAGTTGGTGCAGTTCTAAACAAAGCGTCGTGGCGGGATCTATGTGTGAAGCGGAGTACATAGCTGCTTCATAAGCAGCAAATGAAGGAGTCTGGATAAAGGAGTTCATATCCGATCTAGGTGTCATACCTAGTGCACCGGGTCCAATGAAAATCTTTTGTGACAATACTGGTGCAATTGCCTTGGCAAAGGAATCCAGATTTCACAAGAGAACCAATCACATCAAGAGACGCTTCAATTCCATCCGCGATCAAGTCAAAGAGGGAGACATAAAGATTTGCAATATACATATGGATCTGAATGTTGCAGACCCGTTGACTAAGCCTCTCTCACGAGAAAAACATGATCAGCACCAAGACTCCATGGGTGTTAGAATCATTGCGGTGTAATCTAGATAATTGACTCTAGTACAAGTGGGAGACTAAAGGAAATATGCCCTAGAGGCAATAATAAAGTTGTTATTTATATTTCCTTATATCATTATAAATGTATATTATTCATGCTAGAATTGTATTAACCGGAAACTTAGTACATGTGTGAATACATAGACACACAGAGTGTCACTAGTATGCCTCTACTTGACTAGCTCGTTGAATCAAAGATGGTTAAGTTTCCTAGCCATAGACATGAGTTGTCATTTGATTAACGGGATCACAACATTAGACAATGATGTTATTGACTTGACCCATTCCGTTAGCTTAGCACTTGATCGTTTAGTATATTGCTATTGCTTTCTTCATGACTTATACATGTTCCTATGACTATGAGATTATGCAACTCCCGATTACCGGAGGAACACTTTGTGTGCTACCAAACGTCACAACATAACTGGGTGATTATAAAGGTGCTCTACAGGTGTCTCCGATGGTAAACATAGGACTGTAAACTTTATGCCAACAGGCCTTTTGTTGTATGGTCGGAATTTATTTTGTTGTGATACAACATTTATGATCTTTGCCTCAATTTGCGATAATTCTGATGCTATTTTTGTATAGTGTAGGTTTATCTTAGTAATGTATTCGGCCGAAAGCTTCGCAGGAGCCCAACATGCCAACATTCGTCGGGCCCATTCCAATTGGGCTAAAAATGATTACGGGCCGAAATTTGCATGTAGCCCACTAAAAATATCTAGGCCTAAATCAGCATAAGCTTTCATATTTTTCTGGTAGGCCTGTGCCCATAGTGGGCCTTTAACATGCCTAAACATAATTTGGGCCCTCAGTAAAAAGAGGCCGTTTACAGGTGTAACTATCTCGAGCCCATAAAAAACATGGGCCTTTAAAGGACCGAAAGTGAGATTGGGCCCATTTACGATGCGGATCTTTCACAGGCGAAATTGGATGAAATTTGTAAATGCTTGGACCTAATACACGGGCCTTTAACAGGCCAGAAGTTCGGTCGGGCTAGATTATCGTCATTTTTAAATGGGCCGTTAATGGGCCCGATGTGACGTTGGGCCACATATGGCCCATGGATTTCGACCGACGTTAACAAGCCAAAAATCACAACAGGCCGAAAGTGGCCCAAATCTATAGTGGGCCGCTAACAGGCCGAATGTCAGACATGGCCGAATATGACCCAAATCTTTCACGGTCATTTATGGGCCGAAAGTTTCAATGGCCTGTAAATGGGCCCAAATGAAGCAGGACCTTTAACAGGCCGGAAATACACCAAGCCATAATTTGGCCCATATACTTAGCGGACTGTTAACGGGCCAGAAGTGATCATGGGCCACGGTGATGACAAGTTTAGGACAGGCCGTTGACGGGCCGATTTGACACTAGCCGTATGGGCCTTAACTGAGAATGTTGGGCCTTTATCTGGGCCGGCCCATTATGGTCCGCAAAATCTCGCGGGCCTTTAGCTGGGCCAGCTCATTATGGCGCAAAATCGCATGGGCCTTTAGCTGGGCTGACCCATTATGATGTGAAAAATCTCGTGGGCCTTTTTCTTGGCTGGCCCATTATGGACTGCAAAATCTTGTGGGCCTTTAGTTGGGCCGGCCCATTTAAACTTTATGGGCCACTTTTGGGCCGGTCCACGTGTCAGCATATCATAGGCGCATCTCGCCCATTGGATGAGTGACACCTGTGCCAACGCGGAGCTGACACGTGTTTCCGTCAGCCAATCAGAATTTTACACGTGGAAAATCCCCATTGGTCCAGGCTGTTAACGGGTTATCGGATCCAAAACCGGACCCGATAGCTTAACGGCGTTCCGTTAAAGTGGATGCCACGTGTCGGTCACCCTTGACGAAAGCACTTCTGTGACGCGCGATTTATCGTCATGGAAGTGGACACTTCCGTGATGATAATTTTGGTAATGTCATGGAACACTTCTACGAGCACAGGTATGACTATCTTGATTATGTCATAAATTTGTCATGAATGTACATGCATGACGGAAAATGTGACCTACTGTGACAAACACGTATCATCACGGAAGTGTATTTTTTTTGTAGTGTAAGGTGTTTCGGCTACTTAGGGACGGTTGCTTCGTCATCAACCACCACCACCACTTCCGCATTGCTAACTCCGGAACCACCTACGCATTCCGCTACCACCATTTGACATTATCCTTTGAGATTTTGAGTTTGCGGTTTTTCCGTTTCCTAGGGTGTTTCGGCTAACTAGGAAAAGTTCGACATCAACAACACCGCCGCTCACCTTCGACAAGGACTCGACATCTTCACCATTTTAACACCCTAACTGTAAGCAAGAACGGTAACCTCTATATCATCTTGGTATCGTGCTATCCCTTCATTGTACATTCTTGCCATTACATTGTTAACCCCTTAGCCCATTTTGCGTCACTTGCCTATCGAGACTAGCCTTTGAGTATTGCCGGAAACGTTACTTGTGCACATTAGTGATCCGTGCCTTCCATTGCATACATACCATATCATATTTCTATCATCTTGGTATCATATCATCCCTTGTGTCACAAGATTGTTCCCGCATATACGCAATAGATATCTTGGTTTGTGCATTTTGCATAAGTGGCCATACAAAAAAAGAGAATAAGCTTTTAAGCAAAAAGAGAGCAAAGTGCTTGTAAGCAATAGCCATAGCATCATACCACATTGCACATAAGATTGTCATATCCGATCATCTTGGATCATCTTGAGAAGAACACAGGGAACATCATACACATAGCATACTTGGGATAGACAGCTCATACATTTTGCATCTTATAGGTTGTGCACAAGTTTCGTATCCGCCTATTGTGCAATCGTGCTAGCGTCTCTCTTGAGTTGTGCAACACGAGCGTTTTCTGTGGATTCCACATATTGTGCTCATTCCTTGGTTGCACGACCCCATTTATCTATCCGTGTGTGTGTTTCCGTGTGCCACATATTGCTATTGGTCTACTTGTTTCACTTGCGTATTTGTGAATCTTTTCCAACATTATTGACTCCTGCTAACATTTTGCATCAAATTTTTGTGCCACTATCCTCACCGAGATCCACCATAAGCCTTACTTGTGTAGGTGTGAGAATTGACAAGATCCGGTACCAATTGTGCTATTTCCTTGTTACATTATTGAGTGATCTTTGATCCATCTTCAACATTGGATAAGGTACTTGGTCTAGTTCTTTCCTTTCTTCCACTCACATTTGCTCAAGTCTTGTTTTGGATAGGCAAGGCATTTCATCTCCGGTCTTCGACAACAACGATGGCGCGAACAACTACATCACCAAAACGCCCATCTTCGGACTACAACGAGCAATGCAAAGCATTGAGCAACTCACCGTCGACATTCATCAACGCAAAGCACGGACAAGGGACTACATCGACACCAAGTTGGATGCATAATTGGATGACATCCGACAAGTGTGGGCCAACTACAAGTCTTCTTCCTCTTCATCATCTTCAAGGCGGAGACGCTCAAGTCGCAAGTCTTCAGGGCGACCACAAGATGCAAGTACCATGCGACACCGTCAAGAAAACCAACATGAGCACATGGGAAGACCTCAAGACAAGCACCAACAAGACGGAGCTACGACTACTACCACCACTTCGGCATCTTCGCCAAGTGTTATCAAGGCATCTTCTCCTTTGGACGTACGACATCTTCGCCTACCTCCGACGAGTACACCTACATCGACCTTCATCCACGACGACGGTGATGAGATGATCGAGCATGGGATTTTCCCTTCGGTCATGGAGGAGAGCGATGATGTGCCATCTTGGGCCTTCATCCACGGCGACGACGACGAGATGGTTGAGCATGGGATTTTCCCTTTGACCACGGTGACGTATGATGACCTGAGTGACTTGTGCCACCATATTGAGAGTGAGAGTGAGAGTGAGAGTGACATCACCACTAGCCCCATATATGATGAGTTTCCACAATTCCCATGTGAGGAGAGCCACAACCACCACCACTTGAGTGACTCCACCATATGTGACATTGAGTGTACCTATTTTGAGGGAGTGAGTGAACCACCACATAGAGAGAGTGAGGTAGTTGATAGGGCATGTGAGGCCATTTTGATTTCTAACAACTTAACCTCTACCTCTATTGTGTCTTCTCATTTGGTGCTAGGTCCCATTTATGATGACGCACCGATCCTCGACGACTTCGTCCTCCCTTTGGACAAGATGATGGCCATGGTGGAATATGATGCACCCCCCACATGGTTCCATCAAGTTGATGATGATGACCACCATTTGGTCTTTGCCACCTCACCTACACCACATGAGTGGAATGAACAAGGTAACATAGGTGAAGGTGATGCTCTAGTCCCACTAGTGGACATTCTTGACATTGATTGCTTGCATGATGTTGATCCACCTATTGTCATGCTTCATGCTAGTTCGACTTCCCCATGCGATGATTTACCCATTTATGATGAGTTTGATGATTGCCATGTGGAGTCTATTAGTTGTGATGCCATGTTACATAGGATTTCTTGTGATAATTCTCTTGGTCACCTCATGTTTGACAATCCGCTTGATTTGTCATATGCTATGCATGAGATCAAAAATATGTCATATTTGCAATCTCATTGTAGTGACTATGCCTATGCCATTAAAATTAATCCAATTTGCACTTATGGCATAGATGACAAGCCCATGGTTATTGGCATTTGTTTTTCTTGTGATGATATTGATATGCTCCCTTGAAATCATTTATCTCATATGTCATGCCATGACCACCTAGCTTTGGATATGCATTGTTTTGGATGTTGTTCATATTCTCCATATGATGTTTCCACTATTGCTCATGAGGATACCCCCATAGTTTCCTCATACATTTTAGGAGATTTTGATTCATCCTATCCATTGCATGATCCCAATACTTGTGTGCACCATATGCTCCCCATGAATAAACATGCTACTGATGTGCCATATACTTGTATGCTAAATTTGCATCCCCATCGTGTTATACATAACAACTATTCTTTCATGATGGATGACATGTTCTTATACCATGCATCAAATCTCTTTGAGCGATGCTTATCTTGTGCTAACACACACATGCACATACACATCATGGATGATGTGTATATTTACGCGCACACAATTTCTTTGGTTTGTGTCTCTTTTGTGTAGGTACACATGAATACTTGTCAACCTCGCAATCCCACGAGTTGACAAAACGAGCTCTAGAGAGCAATGATGACTTGGGATACCGTGGATTGTCTTTCCCACCGCTCTCTTCACACAAAGACTCCGCGCATTTCTTCTACATGGCTCTCACATGGTTATGGGTTATCGTCCATTACATATTATATGCCCATCTTGCCATGTTCACTTTGCATGATATTCTCATCCCTATGCCTTTGCCATGCATTTGTGACCCATGCTTTGCATTACACATGATGATTGATTCTACTACTTTTATGTGTATTTGCAAGCTTGGTGGAGATATTGCTTATTCTTGCCATGTTTCCTTTGTGGTCCATTCCTATGATGATATCTTGCTTTGTAATCGTGCTTGTGATATGCCATGTGCATTGCCTATGTCTATTATTTGCTCACATGACATGATTGCCATGATTTCCTCTAGTGTGTTGCATCTTCGCTCCACTAGTTTGCATGACGTGATTTCTATGCTTTCTCATGTTGCACCCAATTCGTGGATTACTTGCTCCTATCATATGTTTGGTTGCCACAATGTCATTACTTCACATATGCCATGTCCCATTACTTGTCACATGATTGACTTGATTGCCTCGCACATGTTGCAAAATTGCTATATCAATTGTGTTGAGTGCCACACTATCCTCACCACACCATATGCACATTATGCTTGGATTGTCTTGCACTTGCCCCACGTGTTTAGACATTTCATTTCTTTCGGTGTTGTGAATGGTTCATATGCATACATAGACCATTTGTTGAGCACTTGATGCATGCTTGCTATGACATCGAGGTAGATGCTTGTTTACTTATCCCACATATTAGCATCTTTACCTCACATTTACATGCTTGTTTCCATGATGTCCTTGATTGTGCTCAATTTATGTGCTTACATGCCATACCACACTCCCTTGTCATACCATATGCTATGCTTGATGATGACACTTGTTTAGTGAATCACCTCTTGAATGCTTGGTTTTGCTCTAACGCTAACCGCATTTGTTTTTACAAGTGTTTGTTCTACTTGTTCCTTTTGAGGGAATCACTAGATGGTGCGACATTGGAGAGTGCCCATTTCAAGCTTGACGATGAAGAGTACTTGGTGGTTGGCCACTTCTACATGGCGACGTCGTCTCTTTCCCATGGTGATGAAGATCATGGTCCATGGACGGATCTCTCCCAAGGGGGGGGGGGAGATGATGCGGAGCATCCCTCGCTCATCCCCATGGAATCTACTACAAATCGTCAATCACCTCGTGGACCAATGACAAGAGCACGTGCACGCACCATCGAAACCGAGGTGAACTCTTTTCTCCTTGAGTTCCTTTCGGATTCACACGAGAGTCGGATTCTACCTCAAATGGAAACGTTGTGCATTCTTAGGTACTTCGGAGATGATCGCGAGGAAGCATGGAGGGATCACCAAGTACACCCGAAGATTCAAGCACACACGAAGTCTCTCGAGAAGAAGGAGGAAGGAGAAGGAGGGAAGCGTCGATACGTGCGAGGAGACGGAGTTCCGGACACGAAGCCATGGGAAGGGCCAAGTCCTCCTGGACACTCCGGGGGCCCGGACCCCCTACCCCCGGGTGCCCGGGCATGCTTGGCCGCCGCTGGGCATCGCCATTGGCCGCACCGGGTGACCGGACCTTTGGCCCCGGGTGCCCGGCCACCCCGCCTGTGCACCTACAGGCCGCCGGGTGCCCGGCCTCTGGACACCTGGTGCCCGGCCCCTGCCTAGGCCTCGCCCCAGCCACCCACCGGACGCCCGACCTCTTGAGCCCGGGTGCCTGGCCGCCCGCCTGGGCCTCTCCAGTCGGCCCCGGGTGCCCGGCCTCGACCGCCCAACCCCTGCGTCTCCCCCGGGTGCCCGGGCCTAGGACCCCCGGGTGCCCGGACCACTCCAGGGCCTACGTGCCTTTTTGGGCTTTTGCCCATGTACCCATCTCCACCTCTTATTTCGCCCCTAGACTATAAGTACCCCCCACCTAGCTCATTTAGAGGGAGAGCAAAGTATATGAGAGACATTAGAGAGCTTTGCTCCTTGTACCCACTCCTCTAGGAGATCAAGACCTTCTAGGAGAAGATCCCTAGTGGATATCAAGCCCCCATCTTGGGAACGATCCCCATCATAGGATCATCAAGATATCTCTCCTCTTAGGATTGGGATGAACTAGTTACCTTGTATCTTTCTTTTGTTGTCCTTGGATCATTGTGACCTCTTGTGTGTTCTTGGATCTAGCATATGTGTGATTGGATCTAGTCAATTTGAGTGTTTTCACTCTCTTGTGTTCTTCGTGTTCTTCGTGCTCTCGGGGATATCCCCTCCAATTCATGAAAGATCTACATCTAATGTTCTACCCTACAACACTACCTCAACCCACTTGGTAAATTTGTCCACCGCCACCGAGAGGTGAGCTTTCTTGTCTTTAGACCTCTTGAAAGGTCCAACCATTTCAAGCCCCCAGACTGCAAACGGCCAAGTAATTGGAATCATCCTCAATTCTTGAGCTGGCAGGTGAGCCCGTTGAGAAAATTTCTGATAGCCATCACACTTACTAACAAGATCCTCTACATCAGCATGAGCCGTCAACCTATAAAATCCATGACGCAAAGCTTTAGCCGAGATTTAGAGCCGGCGTGATGACCACAGTCACCTTCATGGATTTCCCTTAGAATCTCACGGCCCTCTTCAGGAGAAACACAACGCTGGAACACGCCTGTAACACTACATCGGTGTAACTCGCCATTGACAATGGTCATCGACTTAGACCGCCGGGTTATCTCCATGGCCAAAGTTTCATTCTCAGGGAACTCGCCCAGGTCATATAAGCCAAGTACGGAACTGTCAAATAAGGAATAGCATGGAGAGCTGCCACCAACTGTGCCTCTGGGTTAGGAATAGCAAGATCCTCCTCTGTCGACAACTTGACTGAAGGATTATTCAATAGATCAAGAAAGACATTAGGGGCACCGTCTTATGTTGAGACCCAAGACGGCTTAAAGCATCAACCGCCTCATTCTTTCTGCGATCAACATGCACCACCTGATAACCTTTGAAATGACCAGCAATATTATCGACCGCCCGACGATAAGCCGCCATGAGCGGGTCTTTAAAATCCCAAGTGCCTGAAACTTGTTGAGCCACCAAATCTGAGTCGCTGAAGCACCTGGCCCGACTTGAACTCATCTCCTTCACCATCCGAAGTCCATGGAGTAGGGCCTCATACTTAGCTGCATTGTTAGTGCAAGGAAACACATAACAAAAGTTTTCACCTCGTGGGGAAGTCAAAATAACTCCAGCCCCCGAGCCCTCCAGCTGCCTAGACCCGTCAAAGTGAATTGTCCAGTATGTGTTATCCGGCTTCTCCTCAGGCGTCTGTAATTATGTCCACTCATTGGTGAAATCCATAAGAGCTTGAGACTTGATAGTTGTCCTTGGCATATATTTCAAACCATGGGGTCCAAGCTCAATGGCCCACTTGGCCACTCGGCCTGTTGCCTCTCTATTCTGAATAATATCCCCCAAAGGAGCAGAACTGGCCAAAGTAATGGGATGACCAAAAAAGTAATGCTTTAGTTTGCGACTGGCCATAAATACCCCATATACTAGCTTCTGCCAATGTGGGTATCTATGCTTAGACTCAATTAACACCTCGTTGACATAGTAAATCGGCCTTTGGACTAGATACTCCTTACCCATCTCTTTTCTTTCCGCTACAACTACCACGCTGACGGCTCTGCTGTTAGCCGCCACATATAAAAGCAAAGGTTCTTTCTCAATGGGAGCCGCTAGGATGGGCAACTCAGCAAGCTATTTCTTGAGCGCCTCAAATGCCTCATTAGCCGCATCACTCCAAACGAAGTGGTCTGTTTTCTTCATCATCTTGTATAAAAGGAATTGCCTTTTCTCCCAGGCGGCTTATGAACCGGCTCAAAGTGGCGATACGACCCGCCAAACGCTGAACATCATTGATACACGCCGGCTTAGCTAATTAAGTAATAACCTTGATCTTCTCTGGGTTAGCTTCGATACCTCTCTTGGAAACCAGAAAACCCAAAAGCTTGCCTGCAGGTACACCAAAAACACATTTGGCTGGGTTAAGCATCATCTTGTTGACCCAAAGATTGTCAAAGGTTTCTTTCAAATCATCCAACAGAGTCTCCTTTTTCCTGGATTTTACAACAATATCATCCACATAAGCATGAACATTGCATCCAATCTGATCGACACAACGTTGATAAATCGCCTGCGCACTCTTGAGCCCGAAAGGCATAGACACATAGCTGAAAACTACAGAAGGTGTGATAAAAGCCTTGTGTCACTCTTCATTGAAATGATGAAGGAACTACTTGACCGACTTAAACTTAGGATCAACATTTAGAGTGTGCTCAGTGAGTTCTCTCGGTGCACCCGGCTTATCTGGAGTTTCCATGCAAAGATATCCCAGTTCTCACGGATGAACTCGATGAGCGTGCTTTCCTATTTCGGATCCATATTAGCACCGATGAACTACTGAGATGAGTTGCCAGGGACAAAGTCAACCTATTTGGTATCATCCGCCGACTTAAACTTCAATAAAGGGTCTTGCTCTGTTGTTGGTTTCTTTAACGGGGTCATATCAGCCGGGTCAACATTATCTTTATAAAACTTAAGCTCCTCCTTGGCACAAGCAGATTCAGCATAGGCATCATCACCTTCTTCACACTCCAAAGCATTTTTTCTATTACCATGGACCGTAATGGTACCCTTACGTCCTGGCATCTTGAGCTGCAGATACACATAACAAGGCCATGTCATAAACTTGGCATAAGCCGGTCGACCAAACAAGGCGTGACAAGGGCTTCTGATCTTAACCACTTCAAACCACAAAGTCTCTTCCCTGTAATCATAATCATCACCAAAAGCCACTTCTAAGGCAATCTTACCAACTGGGTATGCCGACTTACCGGGTACCACGCCATGAAAGACAGCAGAGGACGGCTTAAGGTCTTTATCAATTAAGTTCATCCGGTGAAAGGTGTCATAATACAGGATATTGATACTACTGCCACCGTCCATGAGCACTTTAGTAAATTTATAACCCCAAACTTGAGGGGCAACCACCAATGCCAGCTGACCCGGATTGTCAACCCGGGGTGGGTGATCCTCACGACTCCGTACGATTGGTTGTTCTGACCATCATAAGTATTGAGGCGTCGCCAGCTCAACTGAATCGACTGCACGCTTATGCACCTTCTAATCTCTCTTACAAAGACTTGTGGTGAAAACATGATACTGACCACCGTTAAGCTGCTTCGTATTGCTCTGATATCCTGACTGTTGTTGCTGGTTACCCTAACTGGGCTGTTGATTATAACCATTTTGATTACCCTGTCCTTGATATCCAGAACTTGAGCCGTCGTCCCCAAAGCCGGGCCCGTGTGAGCCCGGCCCTGAACCGCCGGGTGGGCCATTATTGTTATTGTGATTCTGATGAAAGCCAGAATTCTTATATTCCTTCATAATAAAACAATCCTTCCACAAGTGAGTTGACGGCTTATCCGGGTAACTATGTTTTGGACAAGGATCATTCAACATCGCCTCTAGGTTAAATTTCAATCCTCCAAACATCGGTTTACCTTTACGAAGCTGATTATTACATTGCGCACTGGTGTTGGCCACAAAGTATGACCTGCCATCATGTTGCTTGCGCTTGCCACCATTGCCCTGGCTTGAACCTGTCATGTTTTGCTGCTGACCCTTGTTATTGTCATTCTTCTTCCCCTTGTTCAATTTCTCATCATCAGATCCAGGATCTCTAGTATTGTCTGAGTCGGCATATTTGATGAGAGCCGCCGTAAGCTCTCCCATGTCATTGAAGTGACATTTAAGTCGCCCTAACTTCTACTTGAGGGGGGTGAAAGGACAATTTTTCTCCAGAATCAGAACAGCAGAGCCAGTGTTGATGCTATCCGATGAGGGGATAATGGCGGAAACCTGGCGAACCCAGTGGTGGGCCAATTCATCCTCTCGCTGCACGCAAGCGTCCAGATCAATAATCGATAGGGTCTGTGTTGGTGTCAAAACCGGCGGATCTCGGGTAGGGGTCCCGAACTGTGTGTCTAGGCGGATGGTAACAGGAGACAAGGGACACGATGTTTTTACCCAGGTTCGGGCCCTCTCGATGGAGGTAATACCCTACTCCTGCTTGATTAATATTGATGATATGGGTAGTACAAGAGTAGATCTACCACGAGATCAAGGAGGCTAAACCCTAGAAGCTAGCCTATGGTATGATTGTTGTATATTGTATCTATGTCGACTAGCCTGGCCCTGGTTTATATAATGCACCAGAGGCCTAGGATAACAAGAGTCCTAGCTGAATACGCCGGTGGGGGAGGAGTCCTTGTCTTGATCACCAAGTCTTGTGGAATCTTCCTTGTATGCGGCACCTGTCCGGATCGCCCATGAGTATGCGGCCCTGGGGGTCCTCGGCCCAATCTAACCGATTGGGGGACGATGTGGTGAGTACCCCCTAGTCCAGGACACCGTCAGTAGCCCCCTGAACCGGTCTTCAAGTTAGGGACGCTCCTCGATTCTTCCGAACTGTTCTTCATCTTCGGTTGCCGGTCTTGAAAACTGGTTCAACAAATCTTCTCATCTTCAACAAATCGCCTAAGTGCATACGAAGAGTTTACACGTTGGGTATCCGAGGAGCCCCTTTAAGTTTACGGCCTTTATCAATGCCTTGTTATTTTTATGCCACACCTCGGGTTTGAAGTTATTCCCGGGAGGCAGTGTCCTCTTGCGTCCGAGCTCTAACGCCGGACTACATTCGAGGTACCTTTGCAGCCGAGCACCAACGCCGGACTGCTTCCCAGCTCTATCGCCGGACTATGTATCCGAGCTCCAACGCCGGACGGTATCCGAGCTCCAACGCCGGACTATGTATCCGAGCTCCAACGCCAGACTGTATCCGAGGTGTTGTAAATCAACTTGGTTCAAAGAATTTTGAAGGAGTTTAGCCGAGCTTAATGCCGGAAATGCCCTCTAAGGAGCCAGCCACTTGCATCCGAACTATATGCCGAATTGCTTCCGAGGTGGTGCACCACCCCGAATGTGGGCTGATTTTTGGTCAATATTTTTATTGGTGCAATTTATTCTTTGCCGAGATACATAGCCAATAGCCCTCAAGGTGGGTATCGGTTTAAAACCCGAGATGTACATGAAGGATGACATAAGACCGTTGATCCCCGTAGCCGCTGAGACTCAGGTTGATTTGCAAAATCGGTCTGAGGATCAAGTCCTAGCTCGAGTAATACTTGGGACACAAAAAGCAGCGTGCTCGATCCTCAAGACTCAGGTTGGGTGCGGCCGACCAACCCGAGGATCAAAATCTCCTCGAAACTCAGATTGCACTTTAAAATTTTCTCAGATAGAATGTGCAATGCAAGAGTCTCCCCGAGACACCGGGTCGGGTGGCAACACCAGATCGTGGGATTGATGTGCCCCTTTAATATTTGTAAATAATAAGCCCGAAGCCCAAGAGCCCTCGAGCCTTAATGCAGGCACGGGTGGCCGAATTAAGGATCGATATCCATAGTAAAATCACAAATTATGTGTAATGACTCAATGTATCCAAGTACTTTATGTCATTAATGCTCAGATCCGCATTGTACAAAACTTTGTTGACCGACCATCGGCTTCAACCTCCTCGGCCAGTAGCCGAGGAGTGTTTCTCCTACTTTATAAAGCCTTTATGAGGGCAAAGATTTACGACAAACAAGGCAATCTGGCCATACGGTTTTATAAACAAAGGTACGCAGAGAGATATGTTATATTACTGTTGAACAGAAGAAATGTCTTCCAAAGAAAATAGTCCCGCTATCGGTTCCTTTCTTTGGGTTGTCATGCTAAGCATGATCATGAATCCTCAGCTCCAATGTAAGAGCAAAAGATCGAGGATTTAGTTTGGGAGGCCGCTTAATAGCCCCGGTAGTGTTCGGGCGACAATGAGGTCAAGCCGGAAACACTTCGCCAATGTTATGAATGGCTCGTCTTTTAATATAGTCATCGGATCGCTGACCAGTTTACACCTATTGTGCCGCCGGCTGCTTCTTTCTCCACCGAGGTGCTTGACCATGCGAGCTGGAAGCACAATCGCAGTGGTTCTCCCTTGCACACCTAGCCGAACAAAGCGTAACGTAGGAGGCAAGCGCGGAGCCGCAACCCAACTATTGACCGAAGACACAATTCGAAACTGATGCATATATAGCAATATCCGAGAATGTTTTTGCCGAATCTCTAAAGGTGTCTGGCATTGCACTGCGAGACTTGTGCTGATAACACACAAATAGTTTAAAATTGCCAAAAGCTTGGAAAACCAAAAAAGTCAGTAAAAACATGACGTCTGAACAAGATCAAGTGTTCGATGCCAATCCGAAAATTGGACTTTAGAAAAAAAAAGTGCTTCTGTCGTGCTTTAACATGACACATCCTATCTCAAAACTTCAAGCGGGTCAGCCTACGGCTTCAGTCTCCCATCTCGAAGGTGGAGTACTTCTCATTAGGCTAGTTTAGAAAACTAAACTCTAGTGGTTTTGAGAGAGAAATTAGGCTCCCCAGCTAGTGACAGCACACTCGTGTCAAGAAAAGGAGTGCTAAATAATAATAAAAACTCTGCAACGACTAAGAAGAAAAACACTTATTATAAAACGGCTCAAATAAACATGAGATCCCCCAAGTGACTTGGGTAAAAGTTGACTATATAGTGTAAGGTGACATGTAGAATGCCTTCTAGCCGGATTGTAGATCGTTTGTCATAGCGGACCTTTTCGCTTCAACCTCTGGACCCAATAGTCCGGAGTGTGTCCGAATACCCTCGCGGTTATAAAAACCGGGCATGCGTGGAGACCAGCGTAGGGGTCATTAGCGCTTATCGCAAGTGCCCAACTAGTTATGTTATATTACATGGTTAGTAAGAAACATCTTCCGTGGAGAATAGTTCCGTTAGGGGTTCCTTTCTCGGGAGGCATGCCCTAAAGTGCATGTCCGGACTGCGAAAGAGCGTAAAACATCCGGGGCAGGTAAATAAATAGGTAAGAAATCATCTTTTAGTTCATCGACCGAGTATTCCCTTAAGAACGCTTAGCTTTCGGCTTCACCCAGTCCGAGGTACACATCCGGCCGACCCGGCAAGAATAATCGCAGAGGTGCTCCCTTTACCACCTAGCCGAACAATCGAGAACGAGGGGTAAGCACAGAGCCAGCAACCCATATTGGCCAAAACTTAAGTCATATCGATGCATATAATGGTGAATAAAAGGTACATGCGGAAGTGTGACACGTGTGTTGGGCATAAAGCCCAGACAATAAGCTTCGTTAAAGAAGCCCCAGGTATAATGAGCGCGGTAGCGCGTCAAGTATCTAACAAAGTTTGGACAAGGAAAATTTTACAAGCAACTTTTTTCCAAAAAGTATAATGCTTGGTCGAACCGAACACAAGTTAGAATTTTAAAACTTTGAGCATGAAGGCAACTTAGCTGGTTAATGTGTTCGGTATTGACGACGCTGTCCGAGCTTGATGCGGACAAGCTTCCATCCCCAAGCCGGTCCCGGTGGCGGAGCAAAGAGCTCGGCACTCGAAGTGGTGACATAGCACGGTCAATGCAGGACGGCAGAGTGATGCCAAGTCCCCGCATGGGGTAATGAAGTGTTGACGAAGCCCCCGTCCGCCGAGGTGACGCTAAAGGATATAGTCCGGCTGGATCATTTTCCTGTGCACAAAAAATAGTGCAAACCAGAGATAATAGTAATAAAAAATCGTTGCATAATAAATAATTTATGCAAAGTGAGTAATAAAAGAAATATGGCTGGCGCCAAAGTCAATGTCGGCGCAGGCAGCGGCGTGATGCGGTAAAGGCATGGCAAGGCCTGAATTCACGTGTCGGTTCGAAGTTCGGATGCGGCGTCACGGACTATGTACGGAAACCGACCGAACCACCATGCAACCGCTCGCACGCGGCCACCATTTGATAGACCTGCGTACATATGACGGACAAACCGTAGTAATAATTGCTGGGAAAAATGAACCCAAACAAGCAAAAATACTAGGATTAATAGCACCTGGTTTATTTGTTGTAGCAATCCGAAGGAAGGTGATTCCCAAAATTGGGACTCGATCCACGCACCCATTGCCCTGGTCGGCTAGTGACGCCAAGTGTCCGGAGTAGGTTGATGAAGAGATGGCGAAGCCCCCGGTCCAGCCGAGATGTCGAAGTAGGTCGGCGTGATGGACACCAGCTTGAAGAAGCAATAGTGCGGCCCTGCCGATGCAGGTCGTGACGTCGTCGATGCCGGCTTGATGAAGAGACCGTGCGGCGATGCCGGTATGCCCGCTCTGTGTAATCCGTGGAGCGGTGATGTTGGTGATGATTTATCATTCGCGGTGCCCGACTCTTGTTCGGCTTGCCGAGATGATGATCCGAAGAGGTTGAGCTCGGCTCAACAAAGTGACGACATGTCTGGCGCAGGTCGGCAGCCGTGAAGCAATATTGCCGGACTGGTTTGACACCAGCATGATGTTGAAGATCATGTTCAAAAGATCTTAAAGTTAGTGGGATGTGTTCGGGAACAAAACACAATACCCCGTACAAAACTTCCTTCAAAAAGGATGTCCAAAATCCCGTTCATAAAAAAGACGAACTCGGGTTGGATTCGTTGCAGTAAAACAGATCCGAAAAGTGATGCACTAATCGGAAGGTTCCCGGAGTTTGGACGGTCGGATCGAGCTGAAATTTGGGGGGGGGGGGTAGATATAGGAATTCCGCAGACGATCAACGGTTGGATCTTCCAAAGGGAGTCCGAGCTAGAAGCTGGACACCACGCCCTAAACTCGTCCAGATTCAATGCGGCTCCGGTATATCGGAGATTGCCAAAGATTCCTCCACCGGAACTCGACGAAATTTTCCAGGGTTGTTGTAGACTCAATTCCGCACAATTCCACCGAAGCAATCGTTAAAACGACGCTTGAGGAGGCAGTGGCGGCGGACACAACTCCGCTGTCCAGAAAAACAGTACGGTCGCCCGAGGGCAATGTTGACGTTGAGCCCCCGGGCTCCTTGGATGATTCCTCCATGATCTTGATAGAGATCGGAGTTAATGTTGATGAAGGCTGAGGGAGTCCCGGACTAGGGGGTGTCCGGATAGCCGAACTATCATCATCGGCCGGACTCCAAGACTATGAAGATACAAGATTGAAGACTTCGTCCCGTGTCCGGATGGGACTTTCCTTGGCGTGGAAGGCAAGCTTGGTGATACGGATATGTAGATCTCCTACCATTGTAACCGACTCTGTGTAACCCTAGCCCTCTCCGGTGTCTATATAAACCGGATGGCTTTAGTCCATAGGACGGAAAAAACAACAATCATACCGTAGGCTAGCTTCTAGGGTTTAGCCTCTTTGATCTCGTGGTAGATCCACTCTTGTAACACACATCATCAATATTAATCAAGCAGGACGTAGGGTTTTACCTCCATCAAGAGGGCCCAAACCTGGGTAAAACATCGTGTCCCTTGTCTCATGTTACCATCCGCCTAGACGCACAGTTCGGGACCCCCTACCCGAGATCCGCCGGTTTTGACACCGACAAAGGCCCTCATCCGAACATGACGATCGGAGGTAGGGCGCGGTCCTTGGTCGAACCAAGGTGACCAGTCGAGCTGGTGAAGAAGATGCGAAGTCGCAGTTGACCTGCAGGCGAGCCATCGACCTTTTGCCGAACACACAGTTCAACTCTCAATGAAAGCACCAATGTCGGTGTCAAAACCGGAGGATCTCGGGTAGGGGGTCCCGAACTGTGCGTCTAGGCGGATGGTAACAGGAGACAAGGGACACGATGTTTTTACCCAGGTTCGGGCCCTCTCGATGGAGGTAATACCCTACTCATGCTTGATTAATATTGATGATATGGGTAGTACAAGAGTAGATCTACCACGAGATCAAGGAGGCTAAACCCTAGAAGCTAGCCTATGGTATGATTGTTATATATTGTATCTATGTGGACTAGCCTGGCCCTGGTTTATATAATGCACCAGAGGCCTAGGATAACAAGAGTCCTAGCCGAATACGCCGGTGGGGGAGGAGTCCTTGTCTTGATCACCAAGTCTTGTGGAATCTTCCTTGTATGCGGCACCTGTCCGGACTGGCCCATGAGTATGCGGCCCTGGGGGTCCTCGGCCCAATCTAACCGATTGGGGGACGATGTGGTGAGTACCCCCTAGTCCAGGACACCGTCAGTCTGCTTGCACGTGTCTTTAAAATTCAGAATAAAGCGTGTCTTCATCTCAGCCCATGAATTGATAGAATTGGGGGGTAATCCCTTCAACCAGGTTTGAACCGGCCCATCTGAAGGAAATATGCCCTAGAGGCAATAATAAAGTTATTATTTATTTCCTTATATCATGATAAATGTTTATTATTCATGCTAGAATTGTATTAACCGGAAACATAATACATGTGTGAATATATAGACAAACAAAGATGTCACTAGTATGCCTCTACTTGACTAGCTTGTTAATCAAAGATGGTTATGTTTCCTAACCATGAACAAGGAGTTGTTATTTGATTAACAAGGTCACATCATTAGTAGAATGATCTGATTGACATGACCCATTCCGTTAGCTTAACACTTGATCGCTTAGTATGTTAATGCTTTCTTCATGACCCATACATGTTCCTATAACTATGAGATTATGCAACTCCGCCATCGGAGGAACACTTTGGGTACTACCAAACGTCACAACGTGAATCGGGTGATTATAAAGGAGTACTACAGGTGTCTCCAAAGGTACTTGTTGGGTTGGCGATTTCGAGATTAGCTTTAGTCACTCCGATTGTCGGAGAGGAGTCTCCAGGCCTTCTCGGAAATACACATCACTTAAGCCTTGCAAGCATCACAACTAATTATTAAGTTGTGAGATGATGTATTACAGAATCCAGTAAAGAGACTTACCGCAACGAGATTGAACTAGGTATTGGATACCGACGATCGAATCTCGGGTAAGTAACATACCGATGACAAAGGGAACAACGTATGTCGTTATGCGGTTTGACCGATAAAGATCTTCAGAGAATATGTAGGAACCAATATGGGCATCCAGGTTCCGCTATTGGTTATTGACCGAGAATGGTTCTAGGTCATGTCTACATAGTTCTCGAACCCGTAGGGTCCGCACGCTTAACGCTTCGATGACAGTTCATTATGAGTTTATAAGTATTGATGCACAAGTTTGTTCGAGTCCCGGATGTGATCACGGACATGACGAGGAGTCTCGAAATGGTCGAGACATAAAGATTGATATATTGGAAGCCTATGTTTGACTTGAATGGTTCCGAGTGAAAACAGGATGTTATTTAACACCGGGGTTACTGGAACCCCGGGGTATATGGGCCCTCATGGGCCTTGAGGGAGAAGGAGAAGGGCGGCCGGATGGGCTGCGCGCCCCCTCCCCTTCCAGTCCGAATAGGACAAGGAGAGGCGCGCCTTCCCCTTTCCCCCTCCCAATCCTACTCCAACTAGGAGAAGGGGGAGTCCTACTCCCTGGGAGTAGGACTCCTCCTGGTGCGCCTCCTCTAGGGCCGCCACCTCCCCTTGTCTCCTTTATATACGGGGCAGGGGGCACCCCAAGACACAAGTTGATCTACGGATCTTTCCTTAGCCGTGCGGTGCCCCTTCCACCATATTCCACTTCGTCATATCGTCAGAGAGCTTAGGCGAAGCCTCGCGCCGGAGAAGTCATATCGTCGCAGTGCTTAGGCGAAGCCCCGCGCCGGTGGAGCATCAACATCGCTATCACGCCATCATGCCGACGGAACTCATCCCCGACACTTTGCCGGGATCGGAGTCCGGGATCGCCATCGAGCTGAACGTGCGTAACTCGGAGGTGCCGTGTTCGGTGCTTGGATCGGTCGGATCGTGAAGACGACGACTACATCAACCGCGTTGTTATAACGCTTCGCTTTCGGTCTACGAGTGCGTGGGACGGACACTCTTCCCTCTCGTTGCTATGCCATCACCATGGTCTTGCGTGATCGTAGGAAAATTTTGAAATTACTGCGTTCCCCAACAAAGTGGCATCCGAGCCTGGTTTTATGCGTTGATGTCATATGCACGAGTAGAACACAAGTGAGTTGTGGACGATACAAGTCATACCGCCTACCAAAGATGTCATACTTTGGTTCAGCGGTATTGTTGGACGAGACGATCCGGACCAACCTTACGCCAGACGCTTACGCGAGACCGGTTCCTCGACGTGCTTTGCACATAGATGGCTTGCGGAAGACTGTCTCTCCAACTTTAGTTGAACTGAAAAGGCTACGCCCGGTCCTTGAGAAGGTTAAAACGGAGTCTATTTGACAAACTATCGCTGTGGTTTTGATGCGTAGGTAAGAACGGTTCTTGCTCAGCCCGTAGCAGCCACGTAAAACTTGCAACAACAAAGTAGAGGACGCCTAACTTGTTTTTGCAGGGCATGTTGTGATGTGATATGGTCAAGACGTGATGCTATATTTTATTGTATGAGATGATCATGTTTTGTAACCGAAGTTATCGGCAATCGGCAGAGCCATATGGTTGTCGCTTATTGTATGCAATGCAATCGCGATGTAATGCTTTACTTTATTACTAAGCGGTAGTGATAGTCGTGGAAGCATAAGATTGGCGAGACGACAACGATGCTACAATGGAGATCAAGGTGTCGCGCCGGTGACGATGGTGATCATGACGGTGCTTCGGCGATGGAGATCACAAGCACAAGATGATGATGACCATATCATATCACTTATATTGATTGCATGTGATGTTTATCCTTTATGCATCTTATCTTGCTTTGATTGACGGTAGCATTATAAGATGATCTCTCACTAAAAATTATCAAGAAGTGTTCTCTCGAGTATGCACCGTTGCCAAAGTTCAGAGTACCCGGACACCACGTGATGATCGGGTGTGATAAGTTCTACGTCCATCTACAACGGGTGCAAAAACAGTTGCACACGCGGAATACTCAAAGTTAAACTTGACGAGCCTAGCATATAACAGATATGGCCTCGGAACACGGAGACCGAAGGTCGAACGTGAATCATATAGTAGATATGATCAACATAGTGATGTTCACCGTTGAAACTACTCCGTCTCACGTGATGATCGGACACGGTTTAGTTGATATGGATCACGTGATCACTTAGATGACTAGAGAGATGTCCGCCTAAGTGGGAGTTTTTAATATGATTAATTGAACTTAAATTTATCATGAACTTAGTACCGATAGTATTTTGCTTGTCTATGTTTATCGTAGATAGATGGCTCGTCTTTGTTGTTCCGTTGAATTTTAATGCGTTCCTTGAGAAAGCAAAGTTGAAAGATGATGGTAGCAATTACACGGACTGGGTCCGTAATTTGAGGATTATCCTCATTGCCTGCACGTAAAAATTACGCCCTGGAAGCACCGCTGGGTGACAGGCCTGCTGCAGATCTTGAGCCGAAGTTATGAACGTCGCAAAGCAGAGCTGATGACTACTCTATAGTTCAAGGTGCCATGCTTTACGGCTTAGAACCGGGTCTTCAACGACGCTTTTGAACGTCATGGAGCATATGAGATGTTCCAGAGTTGAAGTTAATATTTCAAGCAAATGCCCGGATTGAGAGATATGAAGTCTCCAATAAGTTCTATAGCTGCAAGATGGAGGAGAATAGTTCACAAGTGAGCACATACTCAAAATGTCCGGGTATAACAATCACTTAATTCAGCTGGGAGTTAATCTTCCGGATGATAGTGTCATTGATGTAATTCTCCAATCATCGCCACCAAGCTACAAGAGCTTCGTGATGAACTATAATATGCAAGGGATGACTAAGACAATTCCTGAGCTCTTCGCAATGCTAAAAGCCGAGGAGGTAGAAATCAAGAAAGAGCATCAAGTGTTGATGGTCAACAAGACCACTAGTTTCAAGAAAAAGGGCAAAGGGAAGAAGAAGGAAACTTCAAAAGAACAGCAAGAAAGTTGTCGATCAAGAGAAGAAACCCAAGTCTAGACCTAAGCCCGAAATCGAGTGTTTTTACCGCAAGCACCGGAATCGGAAGCGGAACTGCCCCAAGTATTTGGCGGATAAAAAGGATGGCAAGGTGAACAAAGGTATATGTGATATACATGTTATTGATGTGTACCTTACTAGAGCTCGTAGTAGCACCTGGTATTTGATAATCGGTTACATTGCTAATATTTGCAACTCGAAACAGGGACTACGGAATAGACGAGCACCGCAAAGGACGAGGTGACGATGCGCTGCGGGAAATGGTTCCAAAGTCAATGTGATCGCGGTCGGCACGCTACCTCTACATCTACCTTCGGGATTAGTTTTAGACCTAAATAATTGTTATTTGGTGCCGCCGCTGAGCATGAACATTATATCTGGATCTTGTTTAATGCGAGACGGTTATTCATTTAAATCAGAGAATAATGGTTGTTCTATTTATATGAATAATATCTTTTATGGTCATGCACCCTTGAAGAATGGTCTATTCTTGTTGAATCTCGACAAGAGTGATACACATATTCATAATGTTGAAGCCAAAAGATGCAGAGTTGATAATGATAGTGCAACTTATTTGTGGCAATCGCCGCTTAGGTCATATCGGTGTAAAACGCATGAAGAAACTCCATACTGAAGGACTACTCGAATCACTTGATTATGAATCACTTGGTACTTGCGAACCATGCCACATGGGCAAAATGACCAAAACGCCGTTCTCCGGAACTATGGAGCGAGCAACAGATATATTGGAAATCATACATACCGATGTTTGTGGTCCAATGAATGTTGAGGCACGCCATGGTATCGTTATTTTCTCACCTTCACAGATGATTTGAGCAGATATGGGTATATCTACTTAATGAAACACAAATCTGAAACATTTGAAAAGTTCAAAGAATTTCAGAGTGAAGTGGAAAATCATCGTAATAAGAAAATAAAATTCCTACGATCTGATCGTGGAGGAGAATATTTGAGTTACGAGTTTGGTTTACATTTGAAACAATGTGGAATAGGTTCAAGAACTCACGCCACCCGAACACCACAGAGAAATGGTGTGTCCGAACGTCAGAATCGTATTTCTTTACTAGATATGGTGCGATCTATGATGTCTATTTCCGATTTACCGCTATCGCTTTTGGGGTTATGCTTTAGAGACGGCCGCATTCACGTTGAATAGGACACCGTCAAAATCCGTTGAGACGACGCCTTATGAACTGTGGTTTGGCAAGAAACCAAAGTTGTCGTTTCTTAAAGTTTGGGCTGCGATGCTTATGTAAAGAAACTTCAACCAGATAAGCTCGAACCCAAATCGGAAAAATGTGTCTTCATAGGATACCCAAAGGAGATCATGGGTACACCTTCTATCACAGATCTCAAGGCAAGATTTTCGTTGCTTAATTCGGATCCTTTCTAGAGAAAGAGTTTCTCTCGAAAGAAGTGAGTGGGAGGAAAGTAGAACTTGATGAGATAATCAGATTCTTCCCTTATTGGAAAGTAGTTCATCACAAGAAATGGTTCCCGTGACAACTACACCAATTAGTGAAGAAACTAATGATGATGATCATGAAGCTTCGTAACAAGTTGCTACCGAACCTCGTGAGGTCAACCAGAGTAAAATACGCACTGTGAGTGGTACGGTAATCCTATTCGAAGTCATGTTACTTGACCATGGCGAACCTACAAACTATGAAGAAGCGATGGTGAGCCCAGATTCCATAAAATGGTCGGAAGCCATGAAATCTGAGATGGGATCCATGTATGAGAACAAAGTATGGACTTTGGTTGACTTGCCCAATGATCGGCAAGCCATTGAAAATAAATGGATCTTTAAGAAGAAGACAAAGCCGATGGTAATGTAACCGTTCACAAAGCTCGACTTGTTGCGTAAAGGTTTTCGACAAGTTCAAGGGGTTGACTACGATGAGACTTTCTCACCAGAAGCGATGCTTAAGTCTGTCCGAATCATGTTAGCAAATTGCCGCATTTTATGATTATGAAATTTGGCAAATGGATGTAAAACTGCATTCTTGAATGGATTTCTAGAAGAAGAGTTGTATATGATGCAACCAGAAGGTTTTGTCGATCCAAAAGGTGCTAACAAAGTGTGCAAGCTCCAACGATCAATTTATGGTCCGTGCAAGCCTCTCGGAGTTGGAATAAACGCTTTGATAGTGTGATCAAAGCATATGGGTTTATACAGACTTTTGGAGAAGCCTCAGATTTACAAGAAAGTGAGTGGGAGCTCAGAGCATTTCAGATATTATATGTGGACGACATATTATTAATTGGAAATGATATAGAATTTCTGGATGGCATAAAAGGATACTTGAATAAAAGTTTTTCAATGAAAGACCTCGGTGAAGCTGCTTACATATTGGGCATCAAGATCTATAGAGATAGATCAAGACGCTTAATTGGACTTTCACAAAGCACATACCTTGATAAAATTTTGAAAAAGTTCAAAATGGATCGTGCAAAGAAAGGTTTTTTGCCTGTGTTGCAAGGTGTAAGATTGAGTAAGACTCAATGCCCCACCACGCCAGAAGATAGAGAGAAAATGAAAGATGTTCCTATGCTTCAGCCATAGGCTCTATCATGTATGCAATGTCAGTGTACCAGACCGACGATGCTTAGCTATAAGCTTGGCAGGAAGGTACCAAAGTAATCCAGGAATGGATCATCGGACAGCGGTCAAGAACATCCTGAAATACCGAAAAGGACTAAGGATATGTTTCTCGTATATGGAGGTGACAAAGAGCTAGTCGTAAATGGTTACGTCGACGAAGCTTTGACATCGATCCGGACGATTCTAAATCGCAAACCGGATAATGGTTTTTATTAAACGGTGGAGCTGTCGGTTGGTGCAGTTCTAAACAAAGCGTCGTGGCAGGATCTACATGTGAAGCGGAGTACATAGCTGCTTCGAGCGACAAATGAAGGAGTCTGGATGAAAGAGTTCATTTCCGATCTAGGTGTTATACCTAGTGCATCGGGACCGATGAAAATCTTCTGTGACAATACCGTGCAATTGCCTTGGCAAAGGAATCCAGATTTCACAAGAGGACCAAGCACATCAAGAGACGCTTCAATTCCATTCGGGACCAAGTCCAAGTGGGAGACATAGAGATTTGCAAAATACATACGGATCTGAATGTTGCGCACCGCTGACTAAGCCTCTTCCACGAGCAAAACATGATCAAGCACCAAGACTCCATGGGTGTAAGGATCATTACTTTGTAATCTAGATTATTGACTCTAGTGCAAGTGGGAGACTCAAGGAAATATGCCCTAGAGGCAATAATAAAGTTATTATTTATTTCCTTATATCATGATAAATGTTTATTATTCATGCTAGAATTGTATTAACCGGAAACATAATACATGTGTGAATATATAGACAAACAAGATGTCACTAGTATGCCTCTACTTGACTAGCTTGTTAATCAAAGATGGTTATGTTTCCTAACCATGAACAAGGAGTTGTTATTTGATTAACAAGGTCACATCATTAGTAGAATGATCTGATTGACATGACCCATTCCGTTAGCTTAACACTTGATCGCTTAGTATGTTAATGCTTTCTTCATGACCCATACATGTTCCTATAACTATGAGATTATGCAACTCCTGCCATCGGAGGAACACTTTGGTACTACCAAACGTCACAACGTGAATCGGGTGATTATAAAGGAGTACTACAGTGTCTCCAAAGGTACTTGTTGGGTTGGCGATTTCGAGATTAGGTTTTGTCACTCCGATTGCTCGGAGAGGTATCTCCAGCCTTCTCGGTAATACACATCACTTAAGCCTTGCAAGCATCACAACTAATGAGTTAGTTGTGAGATGATGTATTACGTAATCCAGTAAAGAGATTCTACCGTAATCTAGATTGAACTAGGTATTGGATACCGACGATCGAATCTCGGGTAAGTAACATACCGATGACAAAGGGAACAACGTATGTCGTTATGCGGTTTGACCGATAAAGATCTTCAGAGAATATGTAGGAACCAATATGGGCATCCAGGTTCCGCTATTGGTTATTGACCGAGAATGGTTCTAGGTCATGTCTACATAGTTCTCGAACCCGTAGGGTCCGCACGCTTAACGCTTCGATGACAGTTCATTATGAGTTTATAAGTATTGATGCACGAAGTTTGTTCGAGTCCCGGATGTGATCACGGACATGACGAGGAGTCTCAAATGGTCGAGACATAAAGATTGATATATTGGAAGCCTATGTTTGGACTTCGGAATGGTTCCGAGTGAAAACAGGATGTTACGGAACACCGGGGTTACCGGAACCCCGGGGTATATGGGCCCTCATGGGCCTTGAGGGAGAAGGAGAAGGGCCGGCCAGATGGGCTGCGCGCCCTCCCCTTCCAAATCGAATAGGACAAGGAGAGGGGCGCGCCTTCCCCTTTCCTCCCCAATCCTACTCCAACTAGGAGAAGGGAGTCCTACTCCCGGTGGGAGTAGGACTCCTCCTTGCGCGCCTCCTCTAGGGCCGCCACCTCCCCTTGTCTCCTTTATATACGGGGCAGGGGCACCCCAAGACACAAGTTGATCTACGGATCTTTCCTTAGCTGCAGCGGTGCCCCTTCCACCATATTCCACTTGGTCATATCGTCAGAGAGCTTAGGCGAAGCCCTGCCGGAGAAGTCATATCGTCAGCAGCGCTTAGGCGAAGCCCTGCGTCGGTGGAGCATCAACATCGTCATCACGCCGTCATGTCGACGGAACTCATCCCCGACACTTTGCTGGATCGGAGTCCGGGATCGCCATCGAGCTGAACGTGTGCGTAACTCGGAGGTGCCGTCGTTCGGTGCTTGGATCGGTCGGATCGTGAAGACGCACGACTACATCAACCGCGTTGTTATAACGCTTCGCTTTCGGGTTCACGAGGGTACGTGGACGGACACTCTTCCCTCTCGTTGCTATGCCATCACCATGGTCTTGCGTGATCGTAGGAAAATTTTGAAATTACTGCGTTCCCCAACACCATCCAGCAGCATGGTGAAGTACTTGGCGCACACTGCATCGTTCACATCTAACGTCTCCATCGCCAGCTCCTAGCTCTCAATCCAGGCCTCGGGTGGAAGATCAGCTGTGTAATTAGCCACCTTACGAGGGCCTTTAAAATCTTAAGGCAGACGCTCATTACGCAGAGCCGGCTCCAGACACGGTACACCAATAGTCCTGGAAGTCATCCCAGCCTCCATAGACACCGAAGGGTTTAATTGAAGCCGCTGATGAGCCACTAAATGAGCCACCAGTTCTGCCTCTTGACGTGCCCTTGCCTGATCCATAAGGGCCTGAACATTGTTATCATCACGCGATGGGTTATCATTGCGAGGCGGGTTACGATGCCACTCGCTGCTGGAAACCACCGGCGACTCAATGCGTCGGCTATAACTTTGACTATGGCGTGGAGTTGAATGAATTCACTCACGCTTGTATGTGTAAGCTTCCTGTTGAGCCACCGCCGTCTGAAGAAGTTCCACGGTGTTCCGGGTCTCGATTGCAGCGGGAGACTCGCCTTCTACCGGAAGAGCCGCCAGCCGAGAAGCCGCGGCAATCATATTATCCAGTGGGTTCGAATAATGACCCGGGGGTGTTGGCACTCGCTGAGGCGGGGTCAAATCCATACGAGGCGGGCCTGTTATACGAGGCTGAGCTGTTGCCCCGGTCATAGGTGCCTCTGTGGTCTGGGTCATACCGGGCGGGTTACTTGGTCCTGCCCCGGGTGTGTTAAAAAGATTCCGCCCCTCAAACTATGGAGGCAAACAACTATGGTATCTCCTCTGAAAGACAGCATTCGATGCGTTCTGATCCAGATTTAAACAAAAAGCCTCAGCCCCTATTCGCTGCACCTCGACCTCTAAGGCGGCTCGCTCTGTGGTCATCTTGACATTCTCTGCCTCGAGGTCTTCTCAGGCCTTGGACACCTCATCTCGCAGCTTTGCAACATCCGCTTTATGATGTTCCTGATTTGCTCGAGTCACCTCCACGGCTAACAGAGTTGCCAAAGCATCCAAGAGTTCAGATAGGACTTGAGCCGGCAGGTGAACAGAGCCGCTTGCTCCAGCCGTTGTAGCAGCAGTTGAGCCGAACGTCATGGCCGCAGCGATTGAAGATTGTAGCACCGGTTTTGTGCCAGCCATAAAAATTACAGCCCTGCTTGGCGGCTCATAGGGCTTCGGAATATTGTCGCCATTGGAATAGCCCCCAAGCCCGTCGTCCTGAAGGTGATAGATTGACTATGTTTCGCCGGTTCAGGACTCATTACCTCAATAGATGATCGTCTCTCCACCTGACATAGATCCTTCCTCAAGATCCGTCACATGAACAAAACCAACGAAAGCACGCTTTCAGCTGGGTTGAACCCTGGAGGATTGCACGCGCCAGGCCGTCTCAATGACGTCGGTGCAAGAATCAGGCTCAGGCTCTAACTCACCGATCTTGCTGATGAAGACGTCAATTTCACCTAAGGGGACCCGGTACTCGTACTTAATTGAGTCGGCCTCGGGGGCCCAGCCAGCATCATCAATGTAGATCATGCCCCGACGACTCTTGGCCATCCGGCCCATGGGGTATCCCTTGATCCCTGAGAAGCTGCCCATCAAGAATTCAAAACCACTGTGCTCTGGGGTGGGTGCCAACTGTCGTGGATTTAACACGGCAGATGCCCTTGTGAAAGGACTTAGGTGTGGAGCCATCGCAGCATAGGTTATCTTGAAAGGGTTGGACGGGACAAAGGACACAAGGAGTTTACCCAGGTTCGGCCCCTCTCAAAGAGGTAAAAGCCTATGTCCTGCTTGTAGTTGCATTGCTTGGGTTTCGATTACAAGGAAGCGAATATGCTTTACCTAGCCTCCGATCGATTGTTTTCTTGGCCTAAGCCGCCACCGGGTCTCGCCTTTATATACACAGGTCGAAGCCCCGCGGCTTACAAGAGTCCGAACCGGACCACACAACATGACCGGCCTGGTTTCTAAATTGTCCTATCTTAACAGACAAGCCACCGTATGGCGGTTCATAAGTCTGGGCCTTGGGCATTCGCCAGGCCCACTCCTATGAGCCTCCATCTTCACACTTCATCTTCTGAGGCCCACTTGGGCCTTCTTCATGTTAAGCCACCAACGGTGTAACCCGGCCCCTCCTGGGTGGGTCACGCCTCATAGCTATATCCTCAACACCATGTGTGATATCAAACGTCACAACATAACTAGGTGATCATAAATATGCTCTACAGGTATCTCCTAACTTGTTTGTTGAGTTGGCATAGATCGAGATTAGGATTTATCACTCCGAGTATTGGAGAGGTATCTCTGGGCCCTCTCGGTAATACACCTCATAAGAAGCCTTGCAAGGAAAGTGACTAATGATTTAGTTGCACAATGATGTATTATCGAACGAGTAAAGAGACTTGCCGGTAACGAGATTGAACTAGATATGAAGATACCGACGATAGAATCTCAGGCAAGTAACATACCGATGGACAAAGCGAATTACGTGTGTTGTCATAACGGTTCGACCGATAAAGATCTTCGTAGAATATGTAGGAGCCAATATGGGCATCCAGGTTCCGCTATTGGTTATTGACCGGAGAGGTGTCTCGGTGAAAGTGCAACCAAATCTTGGGTGGTTTTGGTAATTCTTAACAACATATAGCTCATTGAACTAATACTTTTTCAAGATGATCATTTCAGAAAGTTCAATAATTGGCATGGCATGGACTAGATATGTGGACACCTCAAAATGCTAAGGACACATATTGGCTCAAGCTCAAGACTCTACATTTTCATTTTAGTGATCCAAGATCACATTGAGTCCATAGGAAAAGCCAATACTATTAAAAGGGGATGAGGTGTTGCTTAATGGCTTGCTTTCTCAAAATGCTTAGTGATATGCTCCAAAAGCCCTCAACCACTTTCTCATATCCACATATGTCCCAAACCAAAAGTCAAACTCGGCCCCACCGATTTGATCTATCCGGCGCCACCGAGTTCATTTGGCATAGCCATAGCCAGAAACCTTAATCAATTCGGTCTCACCGATAGGGATCTCGGTCTCACCGAGATGGGATTGCAAACTCTCTGTTTCCCTTTGTAACATTTCGGTCTAACCCAAATGAACCGAGTTCGCAATACAAACTCTCTGTTTCCTTTTCGTAATGTTTCGGTCTCACCGAAATGAGCGATCGGTCCCATCGAGTTTGCCTGACCAACTCTATGTTTGCCTATTACAGAAATTGGTCTCACCGAGTTCATGAGATCGGTCTCACCGAGATTAGGTTATGCCCTAACCCTAATGAAATCGGTCCCAGCGAGTTGACATCTCGGTCCCACCGAAAATCCTAACGTTCACATTTTGAACTAAATCGGTCTGACCGAGTTGGAGTATTCGGTCTCACCGAGTTTGGTAAATTGTGTGTAACGGTTAGATATTGTGTGGAGGCTATATATACCCCTCCACTCTTCCTCCAATCAAGGAGAGAGCTATCAAAACGTGCCCACACTTCCACCATTCATTTTCTGAGAGAGAACCACCTAATCATGTGTTGAGACCAAGATATTCCAATCCAACCACAAGAATCTTTCCACTCAAATCATCTTTCCACCAAATCCAAATATGTGAGAGAGATTTGAGTGTTGGGGAGACTATCATTTGAAGCACAAGAGCAAGGAGTTCATCATCAACACACCGTCTATTACTGGAGTGGTGTCTCCTAGATTGGTTAGGTGTCACTTGGGAGCCTCCGTCAAGATTGTGGAGTTGAACCAAGGAGTTTGTAAGGGCAAGGAGATCGCCTACTTCGTGAAGTTCTACCCAAGTGAGGCAAGTCCTTCGTGGGCGATGGCCATGGTGGGATAGACAAGGTTGCTTCTTCGTGGACCCTTCGTGGGTGGAGCCCTCTGTGGACTCAGCAAGAATCGTTACCCTTCGTGGGTTGAAGTCTCCATCAACGTGGATGTACGATAGCACCACCTATTGGAACCACGCCAAAAATCTCCGTGTCTACATTGCGTTTGCTCCCTCCAAACTCCTCCCTTTACCTTCATATGCAATGATTTACATTTCGCTGTTGTACTCTTAGATTTTCATGTCTAGTTTGACTGCTTGACTTGTGATATGTTGCTAAAATCGGCCAAGACTTAAAATTGGGAAAAGGCTAGATTTTTATTTGGTCAAGTGGTCTAATCACCCCCCTCTAGACATACTTTCAATCCTACAAGTGGTATCAGAGCTTTGTTCTTCATTTGCCTTGATTTTCATAAGCTTTGGTGATCATAGCCCTTGGTTTCACAACCTAGGAAAGTATGGCGTCTAGCGAGGGAAATTACCAATGTAGAGGTCCTTACTTTGATGGTACTAATTTTGATAGTTGGAAGCATAAGATGAAAAATGCATATTCTTGGACATAACCCCACCGTTTAGGCTATTGTGTGTATTGGCTTGCAAGGTGAATTATTTGATGGGAGAGAACTGAATTGTGAATCAACCGTGGAAGAATTGAAGAAGCTGTAATACAATGCTCAAGCTAGCGTTATCCTCTTCAACGGATTGTGTCCAGGAGAATTCAACAAAATCAGCCGTCTTGAGAATGCAAAGGAAATTTGGGATACTTTGATTGATATGCACGAAGGTACTGACTCCGTCAAGGAATCCAAATTGGATGTGCTTCAAAGTCAGCTTGACAAGTTCAAAATGAAGGATGGTGAAGGTGTCACCGAAATGTACTCTAGGCTTGCTCTCATCACAAATGAGATTGCCGGCTTAGGAAGTGAAGAGATGACCAACAGATTCATCATCAAGAAGATCCTAGAGCCTTGGATGGAAAATATGATACCGTGTGCACATTGATCCAAATGATGCCCAATTACGTAGATCTCAAGCCAAATCGAAGACATTGGTAGAATTGTTGCTCATGAGATGTCACTCAAGGATAAAGAAGAGCTTCACAACAAGTCAAGTGGTGCTTACAAAGCCTCATGTGATGCTCCTACATCATCAAGTGAGAAACAAGCCTTCAGTGAGGAATTGAGCCTAATGGTGAAGAACTTCAACAAGTTCTACAAGAGTAGAAGCAAGGAAAGAAGTTGCAAGTCAAGGTCCTACAATGAAAAAACATCTTCTGGTCGTGAGCGTAATTGCTACAATTGTGGAAGACCCGGACACTACTCCAATGAGTGTACGGCTCCCTACAAAAGAAGAGAAGACTCACCTAAAAGGAGAAGTAGAAGAGAAGAATCACCTACAAGAGAGAGAAGGAGCAGAGATGATCGTTATGAACGAAGAACCTCTCGCAAAAGCAAGGATTCGGAAAGGAAGGACAAGTCATCAAGGAGCTACACAAAACGAAGACATCAAGCTCATGTTGGTGAATGGGTATCCGGCTCCGACTCCGACCATCACTCTGAGAGAAGTTATCACTCCGACTCAGAATATACTCAATATGAAGGTGTTACCGGTCTAGCACTTGTGTCAACCAACTCCTATGACATATTTGACTCACCAAATGAAGGGATTGGAAGATGCTTCATGGCTAAATGCCCAAAGGTATCACACCCCAAGTATGTTGATTTCAATAGTGATGAAGATGATTTGCTAGGTGATGATGATTCACTTGTTGACAACTTTAGTGATGAAAACTATGATGAACTTGCCATTAATCATGCTAATCAAGATAAAACGAATGACGATGATAAGAAGGAGATTGAGTGTCTAACTAAAGAACTAAACACTCTTAAGTTAGCTCATGAAACTACCTTAGAAGATCATCGAGAGCTTTTAAAGAATCATGAGAAGCAACGCTTTGAAAAGCTCAATCTAGAGCAAGAGCATGGGTTCTTAAAAGCAATCAATGATGATCTTTGTAAGAAAAGTTCTTCTTACATTGCCAAGCGTTTTCTCTTGTCTACTTACATGCCACAAGTAAAGTCTAGAAACAAGACTAAGAAAGATTCTTCTTCTAGTAGTAACAATGATCATGCTAAATCCAATATTGTTGCTTCTAGTATTTCTCTTGATTCCACTAATGATTCTCTTAGCCAAGTTACACTTGAGCAAGAAAATAGCTTATTGAAGGGAATTATATAGAAAGGTGTTTACAAGAGCCTTGCCGGAAGTAAGCAATTTGAGGAAATTGTACGCAAGCAAGGAAGGCACCGGAAGAATCAAGGTGTTGGTTTTGAACAAAAGTTCAATGCCAATGGAGTTGAGTGGGAAGAAGATCAATACCCCAAGACGAAGTTTGATCCTCAACAAGACAAGTATGATCCTACTTCTTTCAAGGGAACACAAGCTCAAGATGATCTTCCACCACAACACCACAAGCAAAAAGGCAAGGACAAGCTTCAAGAGGAGATTGATGCATTTGAAGAAGCTCCCAAGGCCTTGGTCAAGTGGGTTCCTCAGACTACATCAAGTTCTACTTCATCAAGTATGACTACAACTCCAAGGATTCCCATCAAGTTGACGTGGATCCCGAAGAAGAAGAACTAGAGAGTTCTTGAGGGTGACTCCGCCAACATACTTCACTCATATCATTTTGGCGAGAACAAGTGCAACCAACTTCCACATGAAAGTGCGTTATATCGACTAGAGGGGGGGTGAATAGGCGATTTTTATGAATTCTTCACTGAGGAATTTGCCGGTGAGGAAATTCCTTAGCGAAGAATTACTTGCAGTGGAATAAGTACTCGTAAGTAAGCATAACAGATTACAAGCATAGTCATCATGATGAAATGAAGACAATCACAGAGTGCGTAAAGCGTAATCACAGGATAACACAGATGAAGACAAACAGATCAAGAAATTGAACTGAGGAAATTGAGAAAGTCTTGATCAAAGTCTTCAAACACAGATATGAACAAATACTCAACACAAAGAATGAGGAAATGAAAGGGTTGAGGAAATAGAACCAGTTAGGTTGGTGAAGACAATGATTTGGTAGACCAGTTCCAACTGATGTCTCAGCTTGTACGTCTGGTTGGAGCGGCCGAGTATTTAAACTCGAGGACACAGTCCGGACACCCGATCCATCGAGCACGCAGCTCAGGACACCAAGTCCTCACCGTATTCTCCTTGAACTAAGGTCACATGACCTCGTCCAATCACTCGTGGTAAGTCTTCAGCGACTTCCAAACCTTCACATACTTGGTCACCCGGCAATCCACAATTCCTCTTGGATGTTTCTAGACCTTGACGCCTAACCGTCTGGAAGAAGCACAGTCTTCAAAGGTAACAAGCGTCGGATCCACACAGATCAATTTCTTGATGATGCTCAATCACTTTGGGTTTGTTGGGGTTTGGTTTTGGGTTTTTCCTCACTTGATGATTTTCGCTCAAAGTCCTCGTGAGGATGGGTTGCTCTCAAATGACAAGTGTCAAGTTCTCTCGGAGCAGCCAACCAGCTAGTGGTTGTAGGGGCGGCTATTTATAGCCTAGGGAGCAGCCCGACATGATAAGACATAAATGCCCTTCAATGATATGACCGTTAGGTGGATAAGATATTTTGGGACAGTTGGCCAAAGACAAAGAACGGTCGGAAATTTGACTCTCAAATTCCTCGGGGCTATCATGTTCCTCCTTTGTGTAGGCAATTCAGACCGGCGAATTCCTAACTCCTCGATCAACAAATTCCTCAACACTGTAAGAGCTTCATCTCATCCATCAAGAAATTGACTGAATCAGTATGAGATTTCCAAAAGCTTCACTCGAAGGAATTGGTAGGTGTAGGATTTTGAGTTGAGCATCAAATAGAAATTTTTCCTTAGTATTTCCTCGACCCCTTTAACAAGACGGTGTTTCCTATGACTCAAGAAAGAGAAAATGAAACTACGAAAACAAAAGTCTTCACGCTTCATGTTCCTCAAATGAATACCAAGTCTTCAAGGTCACACCAATTTCTTCACTTTCAAAGTCTTCGTAAAGTCTTCGTAATATCAAAGTCTTCAGATGAAGAACTTCATTTTTAGGGTCGACTTTCTCTATAAATATCAAACTCCTCATAGACTTATAGACCTGTGTACACTCACAACGCATTAGTTACTTAACCTATAAGTCTTCAATACACCAAAATCACTAAGGGCACTAGATGCACTTACAATCTCCCCTTTTGGTGATTGATGACAATATGGGTTAAGTTTTTAACGAGGATAAACATATGAATTGTAAATACCGATAATGAGGAATTTGATTGCAAGATATAGAAGAACTCCCCACGAAGATGTGCATAGTGAGGAATTTGCTTTTGAGGCAATGCACACTTGAAGAATTGAATCATGGAGATCTCCCCTATATCTTGTAATTCATACACGCATTTGACATATAATATGAAGAATTTGAAATGCATGATGAAATATGGTGCTTGATGAAATTCAGCATGAGGAATCATAGCACATAAAGTATCAGAGCACAAGTAGATTTGCTATGAAGCATAGTGCAAAATCATAATGCATCAAAAGTATCAAAGCACCATAGGGTTTAAGATTACAACTCGATTCAGTAAAAGTTTCAGAAGAACGAGAGTTGTAACTTAAAAAAATTACTGTATATAGGCAATAAACTAGACCCGCTTGAAGACTAACTCAAATTTCTCCCCCTTTGTCATCGAATGACCAAAAGGATCGAAACTGAGGACTAACGCTCTTGAAGAATATCAAGTTGAAGACGGAGCGCCAGCATTGTCGGGTTTGTTTGTTGAAGTAGGACCAGCCGCGGTGTCTTCCAAGTCTTCATTTTCATCAGTGTCGCGAGATGAAGAATAGGAGCTGGCCACCAAGGAAGGAACTTTGACCTTCTTGAATTTCTTCGGAGGAGGTTCAGACCAGACAAATTCATCCTTGATACCCATTTAAGTCAGTTCTTCTTCACAGTAGACATGTGAAAGAACAGCCAGTGCGCTTGAAGGTTTCATGAAGGTAGAAGTGGTTTTTCTTCACCGCATTGTGTGTTGAGGTCATGTTGTGAAGAATTGAACCAAACCGACGTTTGACCCATTTATGATTGCGATCAACCTTCCGTGAAGACCGAGGAGTAACTCACGATCGATCATCACCACAGGTGCCGTGTGGCTTGAGGATTTTGCTTGACCGAGGCATTTGCGGTTGAGTCATGTGTGGCGTAGTCATCATTGGTGGAGTAGGATGCTGCTTATAAACTGTCCATCCAATGGACGAATGCCTTCATCGATCACAGCAGTGGCCTTGCCCTTGTCATCACCGAGGTAATAGTCCGTTTGAGGACTTCAATCGGGGGCAAGTAGCTGCAGTGGTTCAAAGTATCAGCTTTGTAATTGAGTGAAGACCTTGTCCTGATGAATCTCATAATCCAAGGCGCAAGGCTTCAACTCAAATGGTGACATAGCAATGTTTGCCAGAGTCCTCATGAAGAAATCATGGAAGTTGACTGGAACGCCATGGATGATGTTGAAAAGCATATTCTTCATGATGCCAACGACTTCTTCATCATTCGAGTCGTGGCCTTTGATAGGACTCATTGTCTTCGCTGTAATACGATAGACTGTCCGAGGCACATATAATAATTCCTTGACGAGGAATTTGGTTCTTGGGGCCTGCCTTGGCTTCAAAGGCTTCATCAGTACTTGCATATAGTGATTTGTAAGTTCTGGTTCGTCATAGATACGACGTGCACCATCAAGTGGAGGACTGAGTGGTAGGGCACGAAGCAATTCAGTTGCTGGTGCCTTGTAGTGAGTATTTTCGGTCATCCAATCTAAGACCCATGAGTTCACATCTTGACATCTCCGGTGATGTGCGGTGTTGCATAAAATCAAGAATTAGCTCTTCATTCCAGTCACAAATATCGGTCAGAAATTTAGAAGTCTGCGTCGTGAAGAACACCGAGGATCGCTCAAAGATCGGCGGTGACTCCATATCCACATGAGGAATATGAGCATGATCGAAGATTTTATCCTTGTTGAAGAGCACTGAGGAATAGAAGTTGGCTTGACTGGCAGTCCAGAAGCGCCTCTTCCTAATGCGAGCAAAATCATAAGGATTATATTCAATGAAGAATACGTGCTCGGCAAAGAAATCTTCAGCCTTGAACTTTTGCTTGGATGAGAATGGATTCCTTTGCTTGGGCAGAGGGGTGTCAGTGAGTTGCATCACCACCTCGTGAATCGTAAGTTCAGGTTCTTCAGCCGAGGAATTTCTTGTTCCTCAACAGTGCGATCCGAGGATTAGCGGCAGCGCAGCTTCATCAAGACTAGTGGCTGGAATTTCTTCATGCATGTAACCGATTGGGTTGATTTTCTTGAGTCGATTCGGACTGTTTGTGCAGGGACCGAGGAATCTGTTGAGCGGGGTGAAGAGAGGAGTATTGGGATGCTGACTTTCCCAAAAGTCATCATTGATAACTGGTGTGGTGCATCCAATATCCACATCTTCATCTTCAATTTCCTCGTACCAGCCTGAGGAATTTCATAGTCCGATGAGGGAATAATCGGGTTGAAGGGATGGCATCCACTTCAATTTCTTCATCAAGTTGCTCTCGACGGCAAAGCAGACCGATGTTCTTCATCGGATCCGATTGGGATCTCATAGTCTTCTCCAAAAGGAACAACTTCCTTTGATGGTATGGAGGAAATTGGAACAAAGCATCAATTGGAGTTTCGAATGAGCTGGTCATTGGCTTCATTTTCTTCACAAATTAAGAATCGACGCGGTGATGCTTTCCTTTTCTTCACAAAGAGCTCGCTCGCAGCCTTGGTTTTCTTCACATCAAAAGCAGATGGAAGAATTGGAGTTGGAGTTGGCGCAGGAGGAGCCGAGGAATTTTGTTCGGTTTCTTCAGGAACAACCTGATGCAGCTCTGTCTTGAGTAATTTCTTCAGTGCAACTGGCGCAGTTGCCTGACTTGAGTAGCTTTCTTCAAAGCGCACCACTAGTGGGTGCCCTGCAATTTCTTCAGCCGCTGGAATGGGATCATCAGCCCTGGAATCAACGCTTTCTTCAAAGGTGAAGGACATCAGCAGATCTTTGGTATTTTCTTCAAGAGGGCTGAGCTGAGGCTACAAATGAGGAATTTCATGTTGCATTGGGACAAAGCAACATTTGTGAGATTCTTCGTCGAGGTTGACGAATCGACCTTGGCTCCTTGCCAATCAGCATTGTATGAATCAAGTTTTGCTGAGGTTTTGAATTTCAGTCCGACTGGAGAAGCTCCTCGTGTGTCATCTTGACAACGTTTTTCTTCGTGAACTTCTCCTTCCGTATTGAGCCTTTTGATTTCCCTCGCCTTTTCATACTTCCATTTTTCTTCAGCTATGAAGTGAGTCAACATATGACTTTGTCCAGTGTCAAATGAAGGTCGTGCAGAGAGGGTATTGGGATCATTGTGCCGAGATCAATAAAGTCGAGGACTTTCTTCGGGTCCAATAGCAGGGCACGGATGTACCTTTGGCTCTAGCAGCCCTTACTTGATGGTCTCTGATGATTTCCATGAAGTTCTTCATCGATGCCTCATCATCGAGATGGCACATGGAATGCAACCATTTTCTTCGTCGGGCTAGGCCGAGGACCTCGTCCAAATTGTTGCTTTGGTCTTCAAATGAGTCGGACCGATTGAAGAAATGGGAGTCTGGCGAGAACTTGCGTAGATGCACGAGGCAATTGAAAAGCCAGCAGTCCTTTGACATGTAGCTAGGTGCACAGAACCCAAGGTTTTGACGGAGCTGTTGAGGACTTTGATGGAACAGCAGAAGGTGAGGAATTTGCTTGGAAGGTGCTCTTTGAGGAACTTGGCCGTGAGGGTAGCGGATGATGAAGCACTTGGCTTATTAGCGTGCTTCTTTTGCATTGATTTCCTCGGTTTGACCGAGACCTCTGTGGCAAGAGCAGCAGAATCCTCATTGAATTTCTTCACCGCCTCCTTTGCTTGCTTTGCCAATTTTGCTTGGCGTTTAGCCCATTCCTCGTGAAAGTCCTCACCTCGTTTGATGCTTGTGGGATCAGCTATTTGGCCAGTGCCAAAGGAGCTCTTGGGCATGGAGGATTAAGAGCGAATTTCTTCATGTACTTAGGAGTTACATATCTATATTCCCTCCATTCCCGTGCCCATCTCCGCTCAATCTTCCGAATACGCACCTTGCGTAGATTTTTGCTTTCTTCATCCGGTGTGCAGTAGTCAAGATATATATCCTCGTGGATTTCGAACGCAGTCATAACCTCGTGTTTCTTTCCTCCCTTCGTGGCTTCTTACCATCTGCCATTTTCTTCATTGAGGAAATTGAACAATTGAGTTCTCTCAAGAAGTGTGCAGTTTTTCTTCGAGGAACGCTGCAAATGAGTTAAGTTGATGAGAACCTAGGGATTCAAAGAATGGACATTTGTACCGTGGAATGCAGTATAGGTGCGAGGAATTTGGAGAGGTCATATGCGTTCTCAGAAGGTTTAAAAAAACAAGTTTTGAGGATTTGACCAGATGAGCCTTGAAGAATTTTACTAAGCGTTCTTTGTCTTAGGTTCCAGAGTTGTATAGATCGAGGATCCACACAATTGAGGAATCTTGAAGAAAATCATAGCTTAGAGAAACGAGTCAAGAGATTTGAGGTGTTCATATGTGTGAAGATTTGAGGAATAAACACCTTTGAAGAATTTGAAGAAAATTTGAGAATTAAAGCGAGTAATAAAAGTAACTTTTAATTACCCGAAGTGAAGAACACGACGAACTGAGAAGAACAGTTGGGAAGTTCGTCTGTTCAGATCTTCCACGCCCTAACTTGGCGGAGGAAGACAGCTACGGCGACAGTGAGTGAAGATTTCATGATCGGCGCTGAAAGTACGCCTGACGAGGTCAAGGCAAAGGAAGCTTTTCCTCACCGGCGATGATGGAGTAAGCGGCGGCGCTTAGGGTTTGAGGAATTCGAAAGGAGAGAGAGGTCGAGCAGAGTAAAAGAGTGAGGAAGGGAGAGGGATATTTATAGACGCGGTGAAAACGGGTCGCTCAAGATTTAGGACGAACATGCCCCCGACCATTTCCCTTCTCACGACATGTGTCACCCACGTCTTGTGTAGTGGAGATCATGTACGATCGTGGGTGAATAAAGTAATGCATCGTGGGATGCGGAACGGTTTGAGCGGCAAAACGAGGGTTTGGATAAGATTCGCTTTTAAAGTTCCGTTCGCAATTTCTTCAAATTGTCAAGGACACTGTTAAGATTTTGAACGAGTTTAAAAGTAGAACGCACATGAAGAATTTGTGAATGGATTGGGTTGAGTATAGCATAGAGGGGGAAGGGTCCGATCACATTCACTTAGCATAAAAACGACTTGAGGAAATAGCCATAAGTGAATGCTGTAGAGGACATAAACCCATATATATATATAGCCAATGAAGAAAGCCGACGGAAATAGTGAAGATTTTGCAAAGTTGAAGAATTTGAAAACTCAAGAATTTCAAAACTGAGGAAAAACTCAAATTGAAGATTTCAACTTTGGTGGTGGCGTGACCCATCAGATAAGAATGATGATTTCAGACACCGCATACAATTGTCGAGGGTTCTGAGAATCAACTTCTTCATTAATTTCTTCACACTTAGAGTGTTATTCTTCATTGATTGAAGAAAAACATTTCTTCATGTGTTGCACATCTAAGTCATCAATTTTGCATAAGTGTTAGGATGTGTGTCCTTTTCAAAGAACATTCAAGATTCTAAGATATTTAGCTCACACCGCAACTTGCTAAATTTCTTCTCATCCAAGGGCTTAGTGAAGATATCAGCTAGCTGTTCTTCGCCTTCACGTGCTCGATGGAGATGTCGCCTTCAACACATGATCACGAAGAAAATGATGACGAATTTGAATGTGCTTTGTCTTCGAAAGTGCTGAACTGGGTTGTGAGCAATCTTGATGCCACTCTCATTGTCACAATAGAGAGGCACATTCTTCACGTTGATGCCGTAGTCCTTGAGAGTTTGCTTCATCCACAAAGCAATTGAGCACAACACGAGCCAGCAGCAATGTATTCAGCTTCCGCATGAGATGGATACGCAGCCTGCTTTCTTCGAGGACCAATGCACCAAAGATCGTCCGAGGAAATGACAAGTACCAGATGTTGACTTATGCGGTCCACACGATCACCAAAGATAGTCGAGTCGAATATCCAATGAGATCAAAAGTAGAGCCCTTGGGGTACCATAATCCTAGTGTTGGTGTGTGAGCTAGATATCGAAGAATATGCTTCACAGCCTTATGGTGTGATTCCTTCTGTAGCTTGAAATCGGGCACACATGCAAACACTAAGCATTATATCCGCCTAGATGCACATAAGTACAATAAAGAACCAATCATGGAGCGGTATACCTTGTGATCAAGTCAATACCATTTTCATCAAGGCATAGATGGCCATTTGTGGGCATAGGAATTTTGACACCTTTGCGCCTTGCATGCCGAATTTCTTCGTGACATCTTTGAGGTATTTCTCCGAGATATGAATATGCCATTGTGTTGTTGATTTAATTTGAAGACCTAAGAAGAATTTCAACTCTCCCATCATAGACATTTGATATTCTTCACTCATCATGTAGGCAAATTCATCACTATAGCGTTGGTCAGTACAGCCAAAGATAATATCATCAACATATATTTGGCACACAAACAGTTCACCATCATAAGATTTAGTAAAAAGAGTAGGATCGAGTGAACTGGTGTGAAGCCATTCTTCACGAAGAATTCCTTCAATGTATCATACCACGCCCGAGGGCTTGCTTGAGGCCATAGAGGGCCTTATTTAGTCTCAAGACTTTGTCGATTCTTTGGATCTTCAAAACACAGGGGTTGAGCAACATATACTTCTTCCTCAAGCTTACCATTGAGGAAGGCACTTTTCACATCCATTTGATATAAAGTGATATTGTGATGGTTAGCATAGGTGAGTAATATGCGTAATAGACTCAAGTCTAGCAACAGTGCAAAAGTTTTATCGAAATCAATTCCTTCAACTCGTGTAGCCTTGAGCTACTAGTCGTACTTATTCCTCACCACAAGACCATTTTCATCTTGCTTGTTGCGATAGATCCACTTTGTGCCAATGATATTATGCTTGCGAGGATCCGGACGTTTGACCAATTCCCGCACGTTGTTGAGCTCGAATCGATGTAATTCTTCTTGCATGGCCTGAATCCACTCCGGCTCGTAAATGCTTCATCTACCTTAGAGGCCTCTGTGATAGAGACAAAAGCATAGTGCCCACAAAAGTTAGATAAATGTGAAGCTTTTGAGCGTGTGAGAGGACCTGGCGCTTCAATGTCATCGATGATCTTGTCAACTTGCACTTCTTTTGCAACACGAGGATGAGCTGGTTGTCGTCGAGGAATTTGATCATTTTCCTCAGCACCATTTTCTTCAAAGATTATCTTCGTGCATCACTCGACGTTCTTCACGTGACAGAATGAATTCTTCAGCAGCTTTCTTCAAGAGGAATGACATCCTCGGTTGCCTTGAACCTGATAGAATCCTCGTGTGCTGGTTCGCTCTAACACGAAGGTAGGTGCTCTCTTTGCGAGCCATTAGTTTCATCGAACCGCACATCTACAAAGGTCAACAATCTTGTGTAGAGTGATGTTGAAGACTCAGAGGTGTCGAGTCCTTTCCGTAACCAAGCATAAAACCTTCATGTGCTCTTGGTGCAAATTTAGAGTTGTGGTGAGGATCTCTAATCCAGCATTTAGCAATCAAGACTTTGAAATAACTTACATTGGGTTTCTTGTCCGTGAGGAGTTCATAGGCAGTCTTTTGAAGAATTTGTGAAGATATACTCTGTTGATGATGTGGCATGCAAAGGTCAATTGCTTCAATCCGTAAACGACTAGGCGTTTTGTATTCAACAAGCATAGAGAGAGCCATATCAACAAGAGTTCTGTTCTTGCTCTCCACTACGCCATTTTGCAGAGTAGTATAGGGAGCAGATAACTCATGAGTAATACCAAGTTCATCAAGATAATCATCAAGACCGAATTCTTGAACTCAGTTCCATTGTCACTCCGATGTGCTTGATCTTCACACCAAAGTTGGTTGAAGTCCTCGAGGAAAATCGTTTGAAGATTTCCTGCACTTGATTTTTGTAAGTAACAATGTGTACCCATGTGTAACGAGAGTAATCATCAACAATAACAAAGCCATATAGTGATGCTTCATTAACGATAGCTGAATAATGATTGGGACCAAAGAGGTCCATGTGAAGCAATTCGAAGGGACGAGTAGTGGTCATTATAGTCTTCGCTGGATGCTTGGCCTTGGTCATTTTTCCAGCTTCACAGGCTCCGCATAGGTGATCCTTGAGGAATTTGCCCAATGACATGCTTCTTCTTCGCAAGCGTGTGCAAATTCCTCATGCCTGCGTGACCAAGTCGTCGATGCCATAGCCAGCCTTCTGAAGCTTTTGCAAGTAGGCACACGGCTGGTTGTGGTCATGTAGAGAAGTCAACAATATACAAGTCTCCTCTCCTAAAGCCTTCGAAGACTTTGGAATTGTCAGCTTCCATAATCACAACACAACGATACTTGCCAAAGATAACAACCATATCAAGATCACAAAGCATTGAGACTCGACATAAGGTTATATCCTAAAGACTCAACAAGCATGACTTTGTCCATGTGCATGTCCTTAGAGATAGCAACCTTACCAAGTCCCAATACCGACTTTTGCCTTTGTCACAAAGATGATATGCTTCGGATGTGACGGTGATAAGGTAGCATCCATCAATAGATTCTTGTCACCAGTCATGTGATTTGTACATCCACTATCGAGAACCCACTCAGTGGCTTTGGGTTGATCATCCTGCAGATGAATTAGTACAACTTACGATCTCATATACTTCATCAGTGAAGAATATGATATCAAGTTCATCGATGAATTTCATCGAACAAGATTCGTGATAAGCGAGGAGGGACGTGTGAAATGAAAGTTCATTTCATCATGATTAGCTTGCGTCCTTTCGTGCATTTTGTCGTGCCCCCAAGAAATTCTTCAGACGTTAAGGCACGTCCGAGACCTGACCTCGCAGAAGAGATTAGTTCTTTTCTTCACCACCCACATCTCAAGGGGTGGCAAAGAGTTCATCATTCTCATGAAAGCACCATACAAGAATGGTGGCATAGAGGCCAACCCATTTCGTTTCACATAAGAGTGGTTAGGGTAAGCATATGAATAAGCAGAGAAATTCTTCGAGGACTTATGAACATATTGGTTTGAAGAATAATGCACATATTCATAGCCCTTAGCTCTATCCTCGAAACAGAGTTGTTAGCACGATGATAATCATATGAGGACTTTGATCCTTTTGAGGAATTTGATCCACGTGAGGAATTTGGTCCGTATGAGGACTTGGATCCATATGAAGAATTTGGTCCATATGAAGAATTTGATCTGGGGTTCCTATTCTTCACTGGTGGTGTCATGAGGACATTCACCTGAAGACTTTCAAGGCACTTCTTGGGAACCCAGATTTTCTTCATAGGGGAACCGCTCCTCAGCTTAGTGCCAACATATCTAGCAAATACTTCACCATTCTGATTTTTGAACAGTTTATAGTTGGAGTCAAATGACTCATCGCCAGAATGAGGAAATTCACACGTAAAACCAGATAAGGTAGATGGATCAACTGGAGGTCCCTTTGCAAAGAACTCCATGAGGTTTTGGGATACTGCTCAGGCTTCCAATACGTTCCGTCAACATTGAGTTTCCTCTCAAAGGCAATGCCCTCTTTCCTAGGGTTCCTATTGAGGATCTGCTTTTTAAGCACATCACAAAGAGTCTAATGCCCTTTGAGGCTTTTGTACAAGCCTGTCATGTACAATTCCTTCACCCCTGCATCGTCAAGGATACTAGCAATGTCCTCGGATGAGGAATTAGTGATAGCGAGGCAGGTGAAGAATTTGTAACAGTTGAAGCATTTGAACATTCAGTGAAGAATTAGCAGATTCACGTTCAATGCACTTTAAGCATGGAGGAACAAATTCTTCCTGAGAAGCGCAGATTTGTTGAGCAAGTAATGAATCGCGCTCCTTCTGAAGATCTTCATAACTCACTCTTAGCTTCTCAAGATCTTGCTTTCTATGAAGAAATTCATAAGAAAGTTTCTCATGATCAGATAAGAGAGTGTTATGATGACCTTGAAGGTTGTCAAGCCTAGACTGAAGTCTCTGAAGATTTTCAATGTGGCTTGAGTGCGATCCATTTCTTCACCTAACATATCATCACTCTTATCTAGCATGTTTTGAACCTTCTCAAAAGCCCTTTGTTGTTTTGTAGCAATCTTAGCAAGTTTAGAGTAGCTGGGCTTGAGATCCTCATCAGATTCATTTTCACTAGATTCAGAGGAGGTGAAGTTTAGTACCTTAGCACCTTTTGCCATGAAGCAATAGGTGGGAGCGTAGTCATCATCATCCTCATCAGGCTTGTCGGCGGAGTTAGTTTCTTCAGTGTTGAAGATGGACTTGCTAACAAAAGCAGTAGCAAGAGCCAGACTAGCCACACCAGATTCGGATTCTTCAGACTCCTCCTCTTCCTCATTTTCCTCAGATTCAGCTTCAGAGTCCATTTCCTTGCCAATGAATGCCCGAGCCTTTTGGAGCTGCTCTTCTTGTGAGAAGAAGGTTTTGAGGATTTTGATGATGAAGATTTTGATGATTTCTTTTTCTTCTTCACGCCATCGTAACTGTAATCCTTGTGTTTCTTCTTTCTTAATTCCTTTTCCCACTGAGGACAATCTTGTATATAGTGACCAGGTTTCTTGCATTTGTGACAAAGTCTTCTCTTATAGTCACTAGATGATGAATCACTGCTTCTTGAGGATTTTCCAAAGCGACCATGTCTTGAGAATTTCTGGAATTTCTTCACGAAGCAAAGGTTAGCTCCTCGCCAAATTCTTCGTGATCTCCTAGGCTACTACCGAGTCTTCACTCTCGAGATTCGGACACGACCTTGGCCTTCGTGGCACGTGTTTTCCATAGCCGTAACCATAGATATCTCTCTTTTCAAAGCTGGAACTTCGTGAGTATTTAGCCTTTCGAGGATATCGCCAGGATCAAGAGACTTGTAGTCAGCTCGTTCTTGTATCATCGGTGCGGAGTATCAAATGAGGAATCAAGCGATCTTAGCAATTTCTTCACCACCTCATGGTCGGTGATGTCGGTGGCACCCAAAGGCTTGAAGCTCATTTGAGATGTCATGAGGCAATCGAAGGTTTGTTGAACATTTTCGTTGTCGAGTCTTTTGAAGCGGTTGAAGAGATTCCAAGAACATCAACTCGAGAGTCACGCTGAGTTGAAACACCTTCATTTACTTTGGACAGCCTGTCCCGGATGAGTTTGGCAGATTCCAAAGCACTCACTCTACCATATTGACCTTTGCTCGAGATGGCCACATATGATATTCTTCGCTTGAGAGTCGAGTTGCTTGAATCTCTTCACATCAAGATCATTCGTAGAAGGTGTGACCGAGGAAACACCTTTTGTCACAACATACCGTAGATCGTTGTCAATTGCTTCAAGATGCATTCGCATTTTGTTCTTCCAAAGAGGGGTAGTCCGTCCCATCGAAGGTAGGACACCGCCGAGACCTTGATCATACCTGCGGTCGACATAACTAAAACTCCGGTGGTTAAACCAAAATCACATAGAACAAGGGAGTACCTTGCTCGATACCAATTGAAAGTGCGTTATATCGATTAGAGGGGGTGAATAGGCGATTTTATGAATTCTTCACCGAGGAATTTGCCGGTGAGGAAATTCCTTAGTGAAGAATTACTTGCAGTGGAATAAGTACTCAGAAGTAAGCATAACAGATTACAAGCATAGTCATCATGATGAAATGAAGACAATCATAGAGTACAGAAAGCGTAATCATAGGATAACACAGGATGAAGACAAACAGACTGAAGAAATTGAACTGAGGAAATTGAGAAAGTCTTCAGTCAAAGTCTTCAAACACAGATATGAACAAATACTCAACACATTAATGAGGAAATGAAAGGGTTGAGGAAATAGAACCAGTTAGGTTGGTGAAGACAATGATTTGGTAGACCGGTTCAAGCTGCGTCTCGGTTATGCGTCTGGTTAGAGCGGCTAAGTGTTTAAACTCGAGGACACACAGTCCGGACACCCGATCACCGAGCACGCAGCTCGGGACACCAAGTCCTCACCGTATTCTCCTTGAACTAAGGTCACACAGACCTCGTCCAATCACTCGTGGTAAGTCTTGAGGCGACTTCCAAACCTTCACATACTTGGTCACCCGGCAATCCACAATTCCTCTTGGATGCTCTAGACCTTAACGCCTAACCGTCTGGAAGAAGCACAGTCTTCAAAGGTAACAAGCGTCGGATCCACACAGGATCAATTTCTTCAGTGATGCTCAATCACTTTGGGTTTTTTGGGGTTTGGTTCTTGGGTTTTTCCTCACTTGATGATTTTCGCTCAAAGTCCTCAGAGGATGGGTTGCTCTCAAATGACAAGTGTCAAGTTCTCTCGGGCAGCCAACCAACTAGTGGTTGTAGGGGCGGCTATTTATAGCCTAGGGAGCAGCCCGACATGATAAGACATAAATGCCCTTCAATGATATGACCGTTAGGTGGATAAGATATTTTGGGACAGTCAAGGCCAAGAAGACAAGAACGGTCGGAAATTTGACTCGCAAATTCCTCAGGGCTATCATGTTCCTCATTGTGTAGGCAATTCACACTGGAGAATTCCTAACTCCTCAGTAAGAACAAATTCCTCAGCGACCAGAAGAGCTTCGTCTCACATCAAGAAATTGACTTAACTTTATGAGATTTACAAAAGATTCACTCGAAGGAATTGGTAGGTGTATGATTTTGAGTTTAGCATCAAATGGAAATTTTTCCTTAGTATTTCCTCGACCCCCTTTAACAAAGACGGTGTTTCCTATGACTCAAGAAAGAGAAAATGAAACTACGAAAACAAAAGTCTTCACGCCTCATGTTCCCCAAATGAATACCAAGTCTTCAAGGTCACACCAATTTCTTCACTTTCAAAGTCTTCAGAAAGTCTTCAGAATATCAAAGTCTTCAGATGAAGAACTTCATTTTTAGAATTAGACTTTCTCTATAAATATCAAACTCCTCGTAGACTTATAGACCTGTGTACACTCACAAACGCATTAGTTACTTAACCTATAAGTCTTCAATACACCAAAATCACTAAGGGGCACTAGATGCACTTACACCACATCTTGCACTAGTTCAAGGAGTCAAAAACCCTCTTGTTTGTGAGACAAGGGACAAGGTAACCTAATGCTTTCATGAACATCATCTTGTGTGAACTTCACTCTATGTCTATGGATATCCTTGTTTGTTCCTTGTGGGACTAACCCGTGTAGGTATTGAAAGTGCAACTCACTCCAATGGATTGCTCCAAATGATCTACATCAACATTGAGCATCCACATCTTCAACATCTACATGAAGTCATCATCGACAAAACCCAAGGTTAGTTCATCCCTCTTGGGGGGATATCACATCTAGGGGGAGCTTTACTATAAAAATTGAGCTAAAGCAACTCTAATGGTGTGAACACAACAATGCTTTATGTAAAAGTGGTAACCCCACTTGTGCTTAAACGATGAGTATGGCCTATGATCAAATGTTCTCATTTGACTCCTAAGTCAATATACTCATATATAGATGACCCAGTCATCACCAATTGCTTGATAGATGCTAGAGTGTTTGTGTGCTGTCGCGACTAGACCCGAATGGATCTAGCGCTCTGTGCTCAGTGTCATCCCTGGATCAGTAATGCTGACACCACACAGTACTTCGAAGGATTTATAGCAGAGTAGCAATCACACACTTATTACATCGTTGTCCACAAGGGAACTTAATACAATAATATGGCTTAAGGCCATCTAATAATAACATGAAGGCTTGGAAAAGCAGTGAGTCCATCAACTCCAACGGCATCACCGAGTATAGAACCACAACCTAACACCTTACTGTAAATGCGAAAAGTCTGCAACATGAAAAGTTGCAGCCCGAAAACGGTCAAGACATGGAATATGCCGGCAATGTAACACATAGAGAGCAATGAAGCAATAAGCCTATACTACATGCATATTTGGCTGGTGGTAAGGCTCTCTGATTTACATTTTTGCATAAAGCTGATTTTTCCCTACATCAAAAGGAATAATTTTATTTAACTATCATGGTGGTTGTTAAACATTGAGAATGGTTGACAAAGATCCTCAATCCCAATTAAAAAGTACTCATTAAAACCCAATAACTTTATTATTAGAAGTAACATGTTGAGATTCACATGATATTCAAGTACTAGATACTCAAGATTCGTCCATAACCGGGGACACGGCTAATCATGATTAGTTTATACACTCTGCAGAGGTTTGCGCACTTTTCCCCACAAGACTCGATCGCCTCCGTTTGGTTTCTCGCACTACATGGTGTTTGAGAAAGCGGATGACCGAGACATAGTCTTTCGTAAGCGCTTAGCACCTTACATGTGGGTAGACCGTACCAACCTACATCCCCTACATCAGCTAGTCTGCCCGTAAGAGTTCGCACAACTTAGTCAACTACGCCAGAGCCCATAATTGGCTTGTGGCTGCACACGTAAGCTTCTAGTTTGAATAATCTCATGATCCCTTAGAGCACAGGTGGCGGTCCGAAGAAATACAGCAAGTCCTGATAGAAACCAGTGCCTCAATCCACCCGGATGTGTGTTTAGGTTGCCACCTTAGATAAACCATTAATTATCAATCTCACATCTGTCATGGATATTCACTCACCCAATCCACGTCTACTAGCATAGCATGGTATAATCAAGCAAACGTAGAAGTAACTCCCAAGGTTTCATAAGTAAAACAGGTAATAGGTACTACCTCAATCTACTTCCCATCCCACAATTTGATTAGATCCTAATCATGCAAGTGTTTGAGGGTTTGATCTAATGCAATAAAACTGGGTAGTAGAAAAGGTATGATCAAAGTGTTACTTGCCTTGCCGATGATCCATGAGTCCTAGAGATTCAAGTAACAAGCGGCGCACTCACCGGTGATCTAACGCAGACAAACAACAAGCATACAATAAGTACTCATCTAATGCACAGAAATCTCAAAAGATCTAACCGGATAGTTCAACTTAAGAACCACAGTTGTAAAAGAATCGAATCAAATAAAGCATCGAAAGTCGGAACTCGAGAGAACGACTCGGTTTAACAAATCTGAAAATAGGTCAAAATTTCACAGTAGCAAAACTCTGTGAAAGTAGGGTAGTCGAACGGCGGTTTCATTCTGAAACTCCGTGCGCTTGAATCACCTGATTCCGATAAACGAGCAAGAAATAAAACAGATTTGAAAATCGGATCAGAAATCGAATCTGAAAATTAACGGATTAAATCCGATTTAAAGGAAAACGATGAACGAATTAAATAACGGACGTTCGTTAATAGAACTAATCCAACGAACACGTTCATTGAAACGAACGGGTCGGTGAACGTTCACTAAATAAGAAAACCGAAAAAAAAATAAAACCAATCTAGTTTTTTTTATAAAAAAACCTAACTTTGCAAAAAAAAAAACGGACCGGGTTTTCTAGAGAAAACCGGATCGGATCGGGCGCAGGCGGTGGCTACCTCCGGCGGTCGCCGGCGGGGCTCCGGCGGGTCGGGCGAGGGCGGTGGGTGGCGGCGGGTCGGCGAGGGGCTCCGGCGGCGTGCTCCGGCTGACAGGCGGCGTTCAGGCGACAGGCCAGGCGGCTCCGGGCTCTGTGAGGGCGGCAAGGGCGATGTGAGGAGAGAGGGGGGGCGGTTATATAGGAGGGGGCTCCGGTTGCTTGGGGAGGGCAAGGGGAGCGCGGGTCGGCGGGACTCGGCGGCGGGCGGTCAGCCATGGCGGCGAGACGCCGCAAGTGCACGCCGAGGAGAGGAGGGAGGTGGGCCTGGGCGCTGGGCCGGGCTGGTTGGGGCTGGCTGGGCCTTGGCCTGTGGCGTTATTTTTTTTTTAAAATAAAATTAAACCAAAAAGAATTAAAAAAAATACCAAATGAATTCCAAATTAAATAAAACAAATTTTCTCCGACTCCTAAAAATGAGTCGAACAAAATGAACTTTTAAAAACTGCAACATGCATAAAATTTTTAAATGCTCATTTTTGCCTAAGCAAAATAAATCTTCCAAAACCAAATTTGATTTATTTATAATATCTTCATTTTTCCTAAATATTGGGAAAGTCATATTATTCCCTCTCTTGAGATTTTTATAGGAAAAACTTTATGAAGATAATTTTAAATAAATCAAATGATCCTATTTCCAAAATTTGAGAAATCCCAAATATGAAAATAATGAAACTTCCAACTCTCTCCGAGGGTCCTTGAGTTGCGTGAAATTTCCTAGGATCGGAAAAATGCGAGAAAATATGATATGCGTGATGACCTAATGTATAACATTCCAAATTGAAAATTTGGGATGTTACAAACCTACCCCCTTAAGATGAATCTCGCCCTCGAGATTCGGGTTGGCTAGAAAATAGGTGAGGGTGGTCCTTGAGCAAAACTTCCTCTCTTTCCCAGGTGGCTTCATCCTCAGTGTGGTGGCTCCACTGAACTTTGCAAAACTTGATAACCTTGCTGCGAGTAACTCTGCTGGCATAATCGAGAATCTTAATCGGTCTTTCCTCATATGTCAAATCATCCTTCAACTGAATTGCTTCCAATGGTACAAGATCTCTTAACGGTACCTCTGCTATCTCGGGTGACATTTCTTCAATTGAGAAACATGGAATACATCATGAACTCCTGGACAGTCCTTCCGCAATTCCAACTTATAAGCAACTTCTCCCATGCGTTGCAAAATCTTATACGGTCCAACAAAGCGGGTGCTAACTTTCCTTTAACTCCAAAAGCGCTTAACTCCTCGAAGCGGGGATACTCTGAGATATACTCTGTCTCCAACTTCATGCTCAATCGCTTTGCGCTTTGAATCGGCATAGCTCTTTTATCTGGACTGGGCTACCTTGGTCAAACGGTCGACTATAACCCAAATCGAGTCATATCCTGAACGAGTCTTTGGCAATCCTGTGATAAAATCCATGCCTAGTTTATCCCACTTCCATTCGGGTATCGGCAATGGTTGTAACAATCCTGCGGCTTCGATGTTACTGCCTTTACTTTCGACATACGTGCATAAACTGCTACATACTCCGCAATATCCTTCTTCATTCCGGTCCACCAGAAAGTATTCTTCAAATCCAAGTACATCTTGGTATTTCCTGGGTGAACCGAATAGGGTGAATCATGGGCTTCTTGTAAAATCAACTTCCTGATCTCTGGGTCATTGGGCACATAAACACGGTCTTCAAACCATAGGGTATCGTGCTCATCCTCACGAAATCCTTTAGCTTTTCCTTTGCTCATTTTCTCCTTTATAGAGGCAACTTCCTTATCAGCCTTTTGGGCTTCTCTGATTTTGTCCATCAGCGTTGACTGAATCTCCAATGCTGCTACATAGCCTCTCGGAACTATTTCCAAACATAGCTCTCGAAGGTCCTCGGCTAACTCATTGGGTATTCCTCCCATCAATCGGGTATTGACGTGGCTCTTACGGCTCAATGCGTCTGCTACGACATTAGCCTTCCCGGGGTGATAATGTAATCTCATGTCGTAATCCTTGATAAGCTCTAACCATCTCCTTTGTCTGAGATTCAATTCATACGTGTGAAAATGTACTTCAAACTCTTGTGATCCGTATATACTTCACAATGATTTCCAATGAGAAAATGTCTCCATGTCTTCAGTGCATGCACAACGGCTGCTAGCTCCAAATCATGAGTGGCATAATTTAACTCATGGGGCTTAAGTTTTCGTGAGGCATATGAAACGACTCTTCCTTCCTGCATAAGCACTGCTCCAAGTCCTCGACGTGAAGCGTCGCAATACACCTCATAATCCTTAGTCTGATCGGGCAATATCAAAACTGGTGAGGTAACCAATCTTTTCTTCAACTCCTGAAAACTTGCCTCACAGTCCTCAGTCCATATGAATTTATTTTCCTTCTTCAACAATTCTGTCATAGGCTTGGCAATCCTTGAGAAATTCTCAATGAACCTTCGGTAGTATCCTGCGAGTCCAAGGAAACTCCGAATCTCTCCAACTGTCGTTGGTGCTTCCCATTTGGTTACGGTCTCAACCTTTGTGGGGTCAACTGCTATCCCTTCTCCGGATATAACATGTCCGAGAAATCCAACTTCCTTTAACCAAAACTCACATTTGCTGAACTTGGCATACAACCGGTGTTCCCTCGGTTTCTCCAAAACCAATCGCAAATGTTCCTTGTGTTCCTCTTCATTCTTCGAGAAAATCAAAATGTCATCAATGAACACCACGACGAACTTATCCAAAAACTCCATAAACACTTTGTTCATCGTGTTCATGAAATAGGCTGGTGCGTTAGTCATCCAAATGACATAACGGTATACTCGTATAGCCCATATCTCGTGGTAAATGCTGTCTTGGGTATGTCCTGCTCCCGAATCTTCAATCGATGGTACCACGATCGCAAGTCGATCTTGGAAAACACCTTGGCTCCTTGCAAGCGATCAAACAGATCATTTATCATAGGTAGTGGGTACTTGTTCTTGATTGTTACTTCATTCAATCCACGATAATCAACAACCATTCTTAACGATCCATCCTTCTTCTCCACTAGCAAAAGCGGGTGATACCCAAGGTGAAGAACTTGGGCGTATAAAACCTTTATCCAATAGTTCCTTAATCTGCTTCTTGATTTCCGCCAAATCCTGTCTTTGGCATCCTATACGGTAAACCCGATATAGGGCCTGTTCACGGCAACAAATCGATCAAAAACTCAATGTCTCTATCCGGTGGCATTCCCGGCAACTCTTCCGAAACACATCAGAAAATCCTTCACCACCGGTACTTCTTCCCGTATCACTCACGATAAGCAATTGACTTGCGCTCTCCTCGGCTCGTCATGATACATACTTAATCCTTCTTCCTTCGTGTGTGGTGAGCAAAATTGATCTAGTGGAGCAATCAATGTTTCCTCCATACTTTGATAACCAATCCATTCCTAATATCACATCCAATCCTTGGGATTCCGAACTATTAGGTCTCGAGGGGAAAACATAGTGTCCAATCCTTAATGGCGGTCGATCACACCATTTACTAGCCATGTACTCTGCTCCGGTGAGGTTACTAGCATGGGTGACCTAAGGGCTTGGGTTGGTAACTTGTACTTATCCACAAATCCCCTTGATATGTATGAATGCGATGCACCAAGATGTCGAAAAGAACAAGCTGCAGTAAATGACTTAACCAAAACTTACCGATTCTTGCATCGGGCTGATCTTCAACCTCCTCCACTTCAAGGTGGTTCACCCGTCCTCTATTGAAAGGGTTGGGCTTCTTTCCGAGCTTCCATTGCCATTTCCATTACGTATACGGGCGATCATTGGCATAATGCCCGATCTTAAGGCACTTAAAGCAAGTAATATGACTCAGTCTACTTTGGATGGTGTTGTGACGGGTTGGTGCAATTCTGTCTGCTGCTTCCTCCATTCCCGTTCCCATTCTTGGTGCCATTATGGTTATGCGAATTACCTCCTCCATGGGTATGCTTTGGCTGAATTCTGACTTGGGGTATAACGGGTTTCACTGAGCTCCGAGTTATACTTCCCGTGTCCATACTTCCGCTTACGGTTCTCAATTTGTCGTTGCTTTCCTTCAATCATGAGGGCTCGGTCTACTAACTCCCGGTAGTTATTGAAACCGGCTACCATCAACGGCATCTTGAACTCATCATTCGGTCCTTCTAGAAACTTCTCCTGCTTAGCTGCATCCGTAGCAACGTCATCCGGGGCATAACGTGCTAGTTTACTAAAGTCATCCACGTCTTGTGCCAACAGTCCTTCCTCCTTGGCGTAAGTTGCGAAACTCACGCTTCTTCATGGCCATAGCTCCTGCTGAAACATGGGCGGTCTGCAGCTTGCTGAAATTGATCCCATGTGAAAGTGTCTACAGGTAAGTGGTTGTGAAATTCTCCCACCATGCTTCTGCGGGTCCTTCAAGCTGATGTCTTTGCAAACTTCACTCTTTCTCCATCCGTGCATCCTGCAGTGGTCAGCTCCTTCCTATCTTGCGGAGCGGTCATCTGCTACAATTGGCTCGGTGCTCTTTGGAATACACCGGCGGGTTCAGTCTAAGGAAAGCGAGTCGGATGATCCGCAGTGGTGGTGGCGGTGGGTTGTTGTTGTTGTTGCCCGGTTACGCACCAATGTTTGAATCGAGTATTCTGCTGCTGGATCAGTTGGGTGATCTCTGGCGGGAAAACAAATCCGGGGTCGCGTCTCGGAGGCATCTGATGGGTTTAGAAAGGATGATAAATTAGAATAGAATGAGGTCTAAGGGGAATCACTACCCAAATGCACATGAGCAAATACACACAAAATCACTTCATTCAAACAAACAAAGGCTTACAACGATCTAACTATCGCAAAAGTGCGTGTGCTATAAGGATTTACATGGAGGAATACTACTAATATGTGGGGTCTTCTACTAATTTGAACCGTGGAAGACTCCATAATGTCTGCTCAACTTCGTCTTCAAAGTCGGGTTCACTTGGATCCAAATCGGTGTCGTCGATGTTGATGTAGTCGCTTGGGCAATTGATATGCTGGTCTTCATTCCTGAGCGCCAACTTCTTCTTCAGTTCTTCAATCTCGTACTTAAGATCGTTACTGTGCCTTGCTAGAGCTACGATCTCGTCCATATAGTCCTTGTGAGTTGTCTTTAGTTCTTCTTCAAGTTCGATGATCCTTCCTTTCGCATTCTGCAACTCCAACATATCATTGCACATCTGGTTCTCCTGGCGTCGAATGTGCTGGTTTAACTCCTGGATAAATGCTGCAATGGATCTATCCTTCTTGGTGCTGACGACTTCCCATTTGTCATCTCGGCGTCCACAAATCTAGTAGATTGTGTCCTTGAGGTCTTCTTGATAAACTTCTCCAATGCGTCCCATGGTGATGTGAGCTGCCATGCTCTTTCCCAGACTCCAAGTTGGTGCAATCGAAAACACTATCTATTGGCTTGGTGATTGGGGCGAATGTCCTTCTGGAACGTGAGCGTGAATCTTCCAGTAGCTCCTCTTGAGCAGAGTGGCGTTGAAAGTCCGGTGAAGCTTGGTAGTCCAATATTTAGGTACTTGGTAACTTCCTTCAAGTGAAATCCAAAAGGTGTGCCTTCATCCGGTTGGGTGTACTTGATCTTCGCGTCCTTCATCCTAAAGAGAGTAGAAAAGATGAGGAGTTAGAAAATGAGAAGAGAATAGTGCTCTATGGCTTTATCTTAGTGGTCGTGTCCTATAGTCAGCGTGTGCTCTGATACCATTCTCTGTCGCGACCAGACCCGAATGGATCTAGCGCTCTGTGCTCAGTGTCATCCCTGGATCAAGAATGTCTGACACCACACAGTGCCGAAGGATTTATAGCGAGTAGCAATCACACACTTATTACATCGTTGTCCACGAGGGAACTTAATACAATAATATGGCTTAAGGCCATCTAATAATAACAATGAAGGCTTGGAAAAGCAGTGAGTCCATCAACTCCAACGGCATCACCGAGTATAGAACCACAACCTAACACCTTACTGTCAATGCGAAAAGTCGCAACATGAAAAGTTGCAGCCCGAAAACGGGTCAAGACATGGAATATCTTGGCAATGTAACACATAGAGAGCAATGAAGCAATAAGCCTATACTACATGCATATTTGGCTGGTGGTAAGGCTCTACTGATTTACATTTTTGCATAAAGCTGATTTTTCCCTACATCAAAAGGAATAATTTTATTTAACTATCATGGTGGTTGTTAAACATTGAGAATGGTTGACAGCATCCTCAATCCCAATTAAAAAGTACTCATTAAAACCCAATAACTTTATTATTAGAAGTAACATGTTGAGATTCACATGATATTCAAGTACTAGATACTCAAGATTCGTCCATAACCGGGGACACGGCTAATCATGATTAGTTTATACACTCTGCAGAGGTTTGCGCACTTTTCCCCACAAGACTCGATCGCCTCCGTTTGGTTTCTCGCACTACATGGTGTTTGAGAAACGGATGACCGAGACGTAGTCTATCATAAGCGCTAGAACCTTACATGTGGGTAGACCGTACCAACCTACATCCCCTACATCAGCTAGTCTGCACGAAAGAGATCGCACAACTTAGTCAACTACGCCAGAGCCCATAATTGACTTGTGGCTGCACACGTAAGCTTCTAGTTTGAATAATCTCATGATCCCTTAGAGCACGGGTGGCGGTCCGAAGAAATACAGCAAGTCCTGATAGAAACCAGTGCCTCAATCCACCCAGATGTGTGTTTAGGTTGCCACCTTAGATAAACCATTAATTATCAATCTCACATCTGTCATGGATATTCACTCACCCAATCCACGTCTACTAGCATAGCATGGTATAATCAAGCAAACGTAGAAGTAACTCCCAAGGTTTCATAAGTAAAACAGTAATAGGTACTACCTCAATCTACTTCCCATCCCACAATTTGATTAGATCCTAATCATGCAAGTGTTTGAGGGTTTGATCTAATGCAATAAAAGCTGGGTAGTAGAAAAGGTATGATCAAAGTGTTACTTGCCTTGTCGATGATCCATGAGTCCTAGAGATTCAAGTAACAAGCGGCGCACTCCGGGTGATCTAACGCAGACAAACAACAAGCATACAATAAGTACTCATCTAATGCACAGGAAATCTCGAAAAGATCTAACCGGATAGTTCAACTTAAGAACCACAGTTTGTAAAAGAATCGAATCAAATAAAGCATCGAAAGTCGGAACTCGAGAGAGAACGACTCGGTTTAACAAATCTGAAAATAGGTCAAAATTTCACAGTAGCAAAACTCTGTGAAAGTAGGGTAGTCGGAACGGCGGTTTCGTTACGAAACTCAGCGCTTGAATCACCCGATTCCGATAAGCGAGCAAGAAATAAAACAGATTTGAAAATCGGATCGTAAATCGAATCGAAAATTAACGGATTAAATCCGATTTAAAGGAAAAGCGACGAGCGGATTAAATAACGGAGGTTCGTTAACAGAACTAATCCAACGAACACGTTCATTGAAACGAACGGGTCGGTGAACGTTCACTAAATAAGAAAACCGAAAAAAAATAAAACCAATCTAGTTTTTTTTTTTAAAACCGAACTTTGCAAAAAAAAACCGGACCGGGTTTTCTAGAGAAAACCGGATCGGATCGGGCGCGGGCGGTGGCTACCTCCGGCGGTCGCCGGCGGGCTCGGCGGGCTCCGTGGCAGGTCGAGGCGGTGGGTGGCGGGGTCGGCGAGGGGCTCCGGCGGCGGCGTGCTCCGGCGACGAGGCGGCGGCGGCGTTCGGGCGGCAATGGCTCTCGGTCGGGCCTCGGGTGAGGGCGGCGGGCGATGTGAGGAGAGAGTCTGTGGCGGTTATATAGGAGGGGGCTCGGTTCCTTGGGGAGGGCAAGGGAGCGCCGGGTCAAGGGACTCAGGCGTGCGGCCGTGGCGGCTGCCGTCTGTGGCAGAGACGCCCTTCGAGGGAGAGGAGGGAGGAGGGCCGGGCGCTGGGCTGGGGCTGGGCATTTGGCCGGGCCTTAGCCCAGTATGTGCGTTTATTTTTTTTAAATAAAATTAAACCAAAAGCAATTAAAAAATACCAAATGAATTCCAAATTAAATAAAACAAATTTTCTCCGACTCCTAAAATGAGTCGAACAAAATGAACTTTTAAAAACTGCAACATGCATAAAATTTTTAAATGCTCATTTTGCCTAAGCAAAATAAATCTTCCAAAACCAAATTTGATTTATTTATAATATCTTCATTTTTCCTAAATATTGGGAAAGTCATATTATTCCCTCTCTTGAGATTTTTATAGGAAAAACTTTATGAAGATAATTTTAAATAAATCCAAATGATCCTATTTCCAAAATTTGAGAAATCCCAAATATGAAAATAATGAAACTTCCAACTCTCTCCGAGGGTCCTTGAGTTGCGTGAAATTTCCTAGGATCGGAAAAATGCGAGAAAATATGATATGCGTGATGACCTAATGTATAACATTCCAAATTGAAAATTTTGGATGTTACACATGCTTTGTCACATATTTCATTTTCCATTTTATTATGTGAGCATGTTGATTGCATATTTTTCTCATTCGAGGCCATCCATTTGTTGCTTTGATTGTTTGGCTCTTCTTCTTTTGCCAAATGGATGGAAAAGAATGCCTAAGAACTTCCTCTAGCTATCTATGCTTTTCTCGTCTCAAACTCTATTCATGCTACATCACAAAGTTTGATCAAGTCAGATTTGAACCCTCTAGGTGAGGAGCACTCGGAGTCACCGATTCGTCATAGACTTAAACTTCCAAAACCTCTCTGTGCATTTCGCTCTAACCGATTCATCCTTTTCGGTCATACCGAGATCACTGATTTGATCTAGGTTTTCAATCTCGGTGCAACCGATTAGAACCGTTCGGTCACACCGAGTTGCAGTAACCGCTTGCGATTCTGCATCTCGATGCCACCGAGTTGTTCCACTCGGTCACACCGACAGGGTCAGGATATATATACCGACGGGTCAAATTTTGGAAATTTCTCAGAAACCTCTTCGCCTGCGTGTGTCCTGCTTTGCCGATTTGGGTCTCCGGATCATCCTCTCGTCGCTAGCTACCTCCCGTCGTTGGTCTCCGTCGCCATCAACGGAAATCTTCACCGCCATTGCCGCCGTAGTGAGCTCATCGCCAAGTTAGGGTATGAGTTCAAACCTTTGTGCAATCCTTACCTCTGATTCTTAGCACAAAGTCAATGCCATGATTCTTACCATGTATGAGATCATCCTATCCAGCAAAAATTTCCTTTAAACTAGTTTAGATTCGAAAATTTAGGTTTAGGTTTCCGCCGAACTCATCTCGGACCGACCAAGTTGTAGAAATCGGTCTCACCGATTTGGCTTAGGCCATTGCACTTGTAACTTTCGGTCTGACCGAAACTTGCAAATTGGTGTGACCGAGTTCAACTCTAAGTGAAACCCTAGCAATCTCGGACTCACCGAGCGGTGTCTCGGTCTGACCGATCTCACTAGTCCAGATTCCAATATTGCTTCGGTGGCACCGAGTTTAACAAATCGGTAGCTCCGAAATGCTTTTTGTGGAAAAATAAAACTAAGTTTTTGACTCATTTGTTTTGCAAAAACTCTGCAGTTTGTGATGCTCATCCACTCTATCTCATCTATAACTATTCATAGGGTCAGCCTTCAGTTTGCAGTGTCAGACATGTGAGATCAAAGTGATAGCCAGAACAAGTCTGAGGAACAGGTAAATCTGAGTGAGGGCACTAGTCCCTCAGGTAGTTATGATGAAGGCAGCCTAGCAACCTGCCTAAGGCTGCTACTAGGCAGAGGAGAAAAAGAAATTCTGAGGATGAGGATGAAGACTATGTTGCTACTGAGGAGGAGGTCAGCTCCAAGAAGAAAGTTGTTAAGAAGGAATTTGGCACAGCTGCTTCAACAAAGCCTGGTTTGAACAAGAAGGCTCCTGCACAAAGAGTGCCCATGTCTAATTCCAGAGCCTCCACTCTTGAAACCTCCAGATCAACTATTGGAGAGGCTGCTGGTGAGGGCAAGAAAAACAAGGAAAGGAAGAGAGGGAGATGGTGCAAGAAAGTTGATCCCATGGCTGAATTTAAGAAGCACTCATCTGATGAGGAAGAAGAGGAAGAAGATGATGCTGCACCAGCACCTAAAGCTCAAAAGCTGATGGGGGTGCCATCAAGTCTAGGGCTGCTCCTTCAAAGCCCAAGACTGCCCCCAAAGCTACTGCTCCAGCCCCCAAGACTACACCAAAGAGGAGCACAAGAAACAAAGCAGCTGCTGAGAAGAACAAGGCCCCAGTGCCTGAAATTGAAGAAGAAGATGATGAGGAAGCCCAAGTGCTCAGGAAATTGAAGCCCAAGATCACTGAACATGATGACAATCATCCAGTGGCAAAAAATATGAAAGTCAGACACGATGCAGGTCTCAGATTGTGGAGAGAATCAGATCCATGACCATGATGACAATCATCCAGTGGCAGAAAATATGGAAGTCAGAAAGGATGCATGTCTCAGATTGTGGAGACAATCAGATCCATATGTTGTGAGAAGAAGGACTGTTGTGGACTATAGATCTCATACCAAGGAGCAGCAGGACTTCTATGAGACTATTCTGTTAGATAAGAAACCCATAGTGTGTGACATGAAGTGGGTTGACTGGAAATACATCGACAATAATGAAGACCACTTCCCAGGAGTGCATGAGAGCTTCAGACTCAATCGAGTAGACACTTTTGTGGGTCAGAAATTTGCCCAGTGGAATGATGAGCTCATTATGCAATTCTATTCTACAGCTCAATTCTATCCAGATGGAAGGATTGTATGGATGTCTAAAGTTACAAGGTACCAATCAACAGTTGCTGAGTCGTCCAAGCTGATCAATGCCCCTGCAGAGCTTGAGGATGGCATAGATGTCTATGCAAAGATAAAGAAAGATCACAACTCCATGGCCAACATGTACAAGGAGATACCTGACAAAGCCTTGGAGACTCACAAGCTAGGCTCTGTATACTATCTGTTGTCTGGACTAGCCACTATCAACACCATTTTGAGGCAGATCTTGTTGCACAAATCAGGAGATCACAGGATGATCAGAGGCCACTCCATCAATTTGCTTCAGTTGTTTGATGTGCCCCAGAAGTTTAAGGTTATGAGTCTGATTGTAGAGACAATCAAGAGGACAACTGCTGACCAAAAGAGATCATGTGGGTATGCTCCACACATCCAGATGCTCATCAACTCCAAAATGGGCACAGACACATACTTGTTGGATAAAGAACACCTTCCCTTGAGGCCTGACTTTGAGGACAATACAGTTGTCATGGATGATGAAGATCCCACATCTGTAGAGGCTCAAGAGAAGAGGGAGAAAGCAAAAGCTGAGAAGGCAGCAAAGATGCCAAGTGTTGAAGAGGCTTCACAAGTTTTCCTAAAGTCAAAGCAAGATCAAATTGGATATCTTATTCAAGCCACTTTGAGGATTGAGAAAGGATTGGCCACCCGGACTCAGAATCAAGAGAGTCTTGAGAGGATCATTGAGACAAAGTTCTATGATCTTGACTTGAAGGTGACATAAATGCAAACAGTTGTTGGGAAGCTCCGGGAAGAAGCTGAAGAGAGGAAAGGGAAAGCTACCACTAACACTTTTCAAAGAGTGCCTAGGGCACAGAGATCTGCAGCAGTGCCTGTGACAGACACAAGAGCTACTACGTCAGCACCTACAGCCACAACTTCAGTTGTTCCTCCGATTGCAACTCCGCGGCTCCAACAACTTCAACAGATGCATTCGTCCTTGGAGTCCTCTCCACGCCACCTACCGAAGATCAAGCTTAGAGAGCCGCATAGCACTATGAATTTTCGAGCTTTTTGGTAACTTGTTGCCAAAGGGGGGGAAGTGTATATATCATAGGCTTCGAGAGAGAGAGAGAGAGAGAGAGAGAGAGAGAGAGAGAGATTTGCTTATTTTTGCTATCTCTTTTGCTACTTGTTTGATACTTATTTGTTTGCTTGCCTGGATGATACTTTATGTGTGTGTGAGATACTTGTATGGTCATGTGTTTGATCATATCATACTTTAATGCTTGTGCTTGGATGATGATATTATTTATCTCTCATGTATGATCATTCACTTTGCCTTGGTGAAGAGTGAATATTTTCTTATTCTATCATTTTGAGCGCTCCACCAAGATGTATGTGACATGGAAGAGTAACCCATGATCCTAATCGATTGTGCATTTGCATTCAAAAGCAAATTTTAAATAATGCACAAATTTAGGGGGAGCTCTTGCTTATCACATACTTCTCAAGGCGACGATATATTTCAATCTTATTATCATTTGTCGAAGCTTTGATCTATATGTTGTCAACAATTAACAAAAAGGGGGAGATTGAAAGTGTAACTAATCCCTGGGTGGTTTTGGTAATTCATAACAACATATAGCTCATTGAACTAATACTCTTTCAAGATGATCATTTCAAAAATTTCAATGATTGGCATGGCATGGACTAGAGATGTGGACCCCTCAAAATGCTAAGGACACATATTGGCTCAAGCTCAAGACTCTACATTTTCATTTTGGTGATCCAAGATCACATTGAGTCCACAGGAAAAACCAATACTATTAAAAGGGAATGAGGTGTTGCTTAATGGCTTGCTTGCTCAAAATGCTTAGTGATATGCTCCAAAAGCCCTCAACCACTTTCTCATATCTACATATGTCCCAAACCAAAAGTCAAACTCGGCCCCACCGATTTGATCTATCCCACGCCACCGAGTTCATTTGACATAGCCATAGCCAGAAATCCTAATCAGTTCAGTATCACCGATAGGGATCTCGGTCTCACCAAGATGGGATTGCAAACTCTCTGTTTCCCTTCCTAACGTTTCGGTCTAATCGAGATGAGCGATTGGTCCCACCGAGTTCGCAATGCAAACTCTCTTTTTTCCTTTTCATAATGTTTCGTTCTCACCGAAATGAGCGATCGGTCCCACCGGATTTGCCTGACCATCTCTCCGTTTGCCTATTACACAAATCTGTCTCACCGAGTTCATGTGATCGGTCTCACCGAGATTACATTATGCCCTAACCTTAATGAAATCGGTCCCACCGAGTTGACGTGTCGGTCCCACCAAAAATCCTAACGTTCACATTTGGAACTAAATCGGTCTGACCGAGTTTGAGTATTCAGTCTCACCGAGTTTGGTAAATTGTGTGTAACGTTTAGATTTTGTGTGGAGGCTATATATACCCCTCCACCCTTCCTCCATTCGAGGAGAGAACTATCAGAACATGCCTACACTTCCACCATTCATTTTCTGAGAGAGAACCACCTACTCATGTGGTGAGACCAAGATATTCCAATCCAACCACAAGAACTCTTGATCTCTAGCCTTCCCCAAGTTGCTTTCCACTCAAATCATCTTTCCACCAAATCCAAATATGTGAGAGAGAGTTGAGTGTTGGGGAGACTATTATTTGAAGAACAAGAGCAAGGAGTTCATCATCAACACACCATCGATTACATTTTGGAGAGTGGTGTCTCCTAGATTGGTTAGTTGTCACTTGGGAGTCTCCGTCAAGATTGTGGAGTTGAACCAAGGAGTTTGTAAGGGCAAGGAGATCACCTACTTCATGAAGATCTACCCAAATGAGGCAAGTCCTTCGTGGGCGATGGCCATGGTGGGATAGACAAGGTTGTTTTTCGTGGACCCTTCATGGGTGGAGCCCTCCGTGGACTCGCGCAACTGTTACCCTTCGTGGGTTGAAGTCTCCATCAATGTGGATGTACGATAGCACCACCTATCGGAACCATGCCAAAAATCTATGTGTCTACATTGAGTTTGCTCCCTCCAAACTCCTCCCTTTACCTACATATGCAATGATTTACATTCCGCTGCTATACTCTTAGATTTGCATGTGTAGGTTGATTGCTTGAATTGTGATAAGTTGCTAAAATCTGCCAAGACTTAAAATTGGGAAACGGCTAGATTTTATTTGGTCAAGTAGTCTAATCAACCCCCCCCCCTCTGGACATACTCTCGATCCTACACTCGGTCATGTCTACATAGTTCTCGACCCATAGGGTCCACGCTTAACGTTCGTTGACGATATAGTGTTATATGAGTTATATGATTTGGTGACCGAATGTTGTTCGGAGTCCCGGATAAGATCACGGACATGACGAGGAGTCTATAAATGGTCGGTAAAGATTGATATATAGGACGATGGTATTCGAACACCAGAACGGGTTTCGGGGTCCACCAGGTAGCCATCGGGTCAGCGGAAGGGGTTCCGGACACCCCCGGTAGGTGTTATGGGCTTAATGGGCCAAGGGAGGGACAGACCAGCCCACAGGGGGCTGCGGCGCCCCTCTCCCTGGCTAGCCAGCCCTAGGGAAGGAAAGGGGGAGGGCTAGCCCCTCCTGCCTTTCCCTCTCATGGGAGAAAGGAAAGGGGGGTGCCACCCTCTCCTGCCTTTCCCCCGCACCTATACAAGGCAGGGGGCACGGCTTGGGAGAGACCCCAAGTAGGATTCCTCCTAATTGGGCGCCCCCTTTTTCTACTCCTCCCTCCCTCCCACCTATATATATGTGGAGGGGGCGCCTAGCACACAACAGAACATTGTCTTAGCCGTGTGCAGCGCACCCTCCACCGTTTACTCCCCCGGTCATATTTTCATAGTGCTTAGGCGAAGCCCTGCAGAGATCACTTCACCATCACCGTCACGACACCATCGTGCTGCCGGAACTCATCCACTGCCTCGCTGTCTTGCTGGATCAAGAAGGCGGAGGACATCATCGAGCTGAACGTGTGCTGAACGCGGAGGTGTCGTACGTTCGGTGCTCGATCAGTTGGGACACATAGAAGTTTGACTACATCAACTGCGCTGTCAGACGCTTCCACTTATGGTCTACGAGGGTACATAGACACACTCTCCCCCTCTTTTCTATGCACATGGATAGATCTTGCGTGTGAGCCAGGTCTATGCGTAGATGATATGCACGAGTAGAACACAAAGAGTTGTGGGTGGTGATAGTCATACTGCTTACCACCAATGTCTTATTTTGATTTGGCAGTATTGTGGGATGAAGCGGCCCGAACCAACCTTACATGTTCACGTACATGAGACCGGTTCCACCGACAGACATGCAACTAGTGTTGCATAAAGGTGGCTGGTGGATGTCTGTTTCTCCTACTCGAGTTGAATCGAATTTGACTACAGTCGGTCCTTGAAGAAGGATAAAACAGCAAACTTGATGAATCACCGTTGTGGTTTTTGCCGTAGGTAAGAACGGTTCTTGCTAGAAGCCCATAGCATCCACGTAAAACTTGCAACAACAAAGTAGAGGACGTCTAACTTGTTTTTGAAGGGCATGTTGTGATGTGATATGGTCAAGATATGATGTGATATATGTTGATGTATGAGATGATCATGTTTTCTAATATCGACAACCGGCAGGAGCCTTAGGGTTGTCTCTTTATTGTATGAAGTGCAAGCGCCATGTAATTGCTTTACTTTATCACTATGCGTTAGCGATAGTTGTAGAAGCAACAGTTGGCGTGACGACCTCGACGCAACAATGCTACGATGGAGATCAAAGTGTCAAGCTGGTGACGATGGATATCATGACGATTGAGCGAGTCCTGGACTAAGGGGTCCTCGGGCGTCCGGCCTGTTATCCATGGGCCGGACTGATGGGCTATGAGACATGAAGGCCGAAGACTACACCCAAGTCCAGATTGGACTCTACTTGGCGTGGAAGGCAAGCTTGGCGACCGAAGATTCCTTTTTATGTAACCGACCCCATGTAACCCTAGATCTCTCATGTGTCTATATAAAGCGGAGAGCGCAGTCCGGATAGAGAGACTCATTACCATATTCACATAGGCTAGACTTCTAGGGTTTAGCCATTATGATCTCGTGGTAGATCAACTCTTGTAACACTCATATTCATCAAGATCAATCAAGCAGGAAGTAGGGTATTACCTCCATAGAGAGGGCCCGAACACAGGTAAACATCGTGTCCCCTGTCTCCTGTTACCATTGATCCTAGACGCACAGTTCGGGACCCCCTACCCGAGATCCACCGGTTTTGACACCGACATTGGTGCTATCATTGGGAGTTCCACTGTGCCGTCGACAAGAGGTTTGATGGCCCCTTCAATCGTCGATAATGACGCTGTCCAAGGAAGAACCTTCCTCCCCGGGCAGATTTTTGTGTTCGGCGGCTTCGTACTGCGGGCCAACTCCCTTGGCCGTCTGGAGCAGATCGATAGCTACGCCGTTGGCCACCAGGTCAGATTGGGAAGCTTGAAATACGCCGCGGACACCCTTGGAGACTCGATCTTCAATGGGTTTGAAATCGCAGCGATGGCTCCCCCTCGTCCCGATGAACATGACTTATATCTGTTATCGGATTGCGTCCAGGAGATGGATCATGTTGCTGCAAAGGCTTCAGAACCGAAGCAGATCGTACCCTCTGAGGCCACAAAGTCCGCGGCGTTGGAGCCGCACACGGACTTGACATCCTGCAATGTTTGCGTCAGTGGAACTCTGGACTCGTCTCCGGCTATACGTTCCGGATCAGGCGCGTCTGCAGACACCGAGCTGGATCGGTTATCGATTTTTGAATTTAGCACCACAGACATCTTCCAGTGTTCACCTTTGGGTGACATACTAAACTCTTTAAAGAACTTGTCCTTGGAGGAAGACTCACATTCGAACTATGTTCAGTTCGAGCTAGAGGCGGATGACGAGGAATTTTGCTTCCCGCCCGCCACCCACTTCATAGCCACCGTCGATGACTTAACCGACGTGCTTGACTATGGCTCCAAAGACATCAACGATATGGACGATGATGCCGACAAGGAGCAAGGCCAAGACCCGCCATTTACTGGACGTTGGATGGCCACCTCTTCGTACGACGTATACATGGTTGATACACCTAAAGGATCTGGTGACGACAAAGAAGAGTCAGACACGAATAAACCCTCTGTGACGTAGTCCAAGCGCTGGCGCCCCAAACGCCGCTCTAAGCCTCGACGCTCAAAAGATGGTAACACTGGCACCGGAGAAAATAGTACTCCGGGCGACGCCAAAACAACGAAGACCCTGTTGGAGCTGCATCCGAACAGGAGGAACATGACAACAGGCAAGACAACCCTGATGAACAGGCCATAGAAGATGACTCGGAGGATGATAGTTACCGTCCACCCTCCAAGGAGGAGACAAGCCTCGGCAATGAAGACTTCATCGTGCCTGAGGATCCTTTGGAGCAGGAGCGCTTTAAGCTTCAGCTCATAGCCACTACAACGAGCCTAAAAAAGAAACAACAGCAGCTTCAAGCCGAACAAGATCTGCTCATCGACAGATGTCCTGATGTCCTGACAGCCGAAGAATATGGCCTCAAGCACCCAGCCAAGAGCTACCCAAAACGCAGACTGCTACCTCAGTTCGATGAGGAGACACCAGATCCCATACCTCCCTCGTGCAATGCATACCAACCACCACGTGGTCGGGATAGAGCGGCGGACCGGCCACCCCGCAGTCGGGATAAAACGGCAACTCAGGCCGAACAGCAGCCCGCCCCACCGCCTTGCAAAAACAGGGACAGACTAGCTCGGGACCATACATACGATCTCCGGCAGGAATTGGACAATAGAGCAGGACACACCAGATCTATATACGGACCGCGAGGACGTTTCCATACTCGGGACGACAGCTACCTATTCGGACGTGACAAACTTAATCACACCCGGGCCAATAACAACAGACGGACTTCATCGGAGGTGCGCCGTGACGCGGCCCGCTATAGAGGCGCCGCACACCCTCTCTGCTTCATAGATGAGGTGTTGGATCACGAATTCCCCGAGGGGTTCAAGCCTGTCAATATTGAATCATACGACGGAACAACCGACCCTGCCGAAGATTTTATTCTCCACATCCATATGGCCCAAGGATGCGACCTCCATGCTATCAAATACCTCCCGTTAAAGCTCAAAGGACCAGCTCGACACTGGCTAAACAGTCTGCCTGAGAACTCCATCGGCAGCAGGGAGGACTTGGAAGAAGCCTTCCTCGACAACTTCCAAGGTACATATGTCCGGCCACCCGATGCAGATGAGTTAAGCCACATAGTTCAACAATCTGGAGAATCAGTCAGAAAATTCTGGACTAGGTTCCTAACAAAAAAGAACCAGATCGTCGACTGTCCGGATGCCGAAGCCCTAGCGGCCTTTAAGCATAGCATCCGGGACGAATGGCTCGCCCGCCACCTCGGCCAGGAAAAGCCGAGGTCCATGGCAGCCCTCACGACACTTATGACCCGCTTCTGCGCGGGAGAGGATAGTTGGCTGGCTTGCAGTACAAACACAGCCAACGACACAGGCCCCTCTGAGGCCAAAAACAGCACCGGCAAGCTCCGGCGCAACAGACACAAACGCTGAAGCGATGGAGATAACACCGATGACACAACAGTTCACGCCGGATTCAGTGGCTCCAAGTCCGGCCAGCGAAAGAAGCCCTGCAAAAGGAGCAGCGGAAGACCATCCAGCTTGGACCGCATACTCGATCATCCTTGCCAGATACATGGCACCCCAGACAAACCGGCAAACCATACTAACAGAGATTGCCGGGTCTTTAAACAAGCCAGCAAGGTAAACAGCAAAAACAAGGATGGGGAATCACAGAGCGAGGACGATGACGAGGAGCCCTGGCAGCCGAGCACTGGGGGGCAAAAGAAATTTCCCCCTCAAGTCAAAACGGTGAACATGATATACGCTACACACATCCCCAAAAGGGAGCGTAAGCGAGCACTTAGGGATGTCTATGCGGTAGAGCCAGTCGCCCCAAAATTCAATCCATGGTCGTCGTTCCCGATCACCTTCGATCGTCGAGATCATCCACCCAGCATCCGCCATGGCGGTTCAGCTGCACTGGTCCTCGACCCAATCATCGACTGATTTCACCTGACACGAGTCCTAATGGACGGTGGTAGCAGCCTCAACTTGCTCTATCAGGACACAGTGCAGAAGATGAGCATTAACCCCTCACGAATCAAACCAACAAAGACTACCTTTAAAGGAGTCATACCAGGCGTAGAGGCCCATTGTATGGGCTCACTAACGCTGGAGGTAGTATTCGGTTCCCCGGATAACTTCCGAAGCGAAGAACTAATCTTCGATATTGTCCCATTTCGCAGCGGCTATCACGCCCTGCTCGGACGAACCGCATTCGCTAGATTCAACGTGGTACCACATTATGCTTATCTCAAGCTCAAGATGCTCGGTCCACGTGGCGTCATTACGGTAAATGGAAACACGGAACACTCCCTCCGTACAGAGGAGCACACCGTTGCCCTAGAAGCAGAAGTACAGAGCGGCCTTCTCAAGTAGCATTATAATCCGGCTGCCGAGCCCCTGGACATCATCAAGAGGGTCTGGACAACACTGCAGCAGGACAGCTCAGCCCGTCACGAGCCAAATTAACAATTCGGCCTCCGTCCCAGCCCCGATGAGGAAATGGCATTACTACCGCGCGTACATAAACTATGCATTCAAAACCTCATGGGTATCGACGGAGGCATAACTCGTTCGCGATCCACAGTACGGCTTGACCGGCCCTGGGATTCGTCCGCTCTTACTTTTTCTATTTTTATGGGTTTTCTTCTCTTTTCGAGGTCTATACGGACAACCCGCTTGCAGCACACACCAAGGAGGCAAGGAGCTTTGGCATACAAGGGAACCCCCAGGTGATCTCTAATAAAGAATTACCATACTTGTTTTACATACCCACATGCAGCTCGCCCTTGGTTACGGCATGATAAATAGCCTTACTCGCTTATCGCATTTCTTGTACAAAGTATGCCTCGACGTACTAGTTACATCACAATGGTGAATAAATGGTGGCGTCAGCTCATTACTTCATTTTTCCGTTTCCTAACCTTATTATCTATTACTCATTGCACACGTACACAATGGCACGTACTGCTACGCCAGGGGCTCCATTACACCCCGCATCATGGCAATAAAAGTCCGAACACTTTTACAGTATAGTTCGGCACCCCGAACTTATAACATTATATGCATCGGCTCCGAATCATGTCTTTGGTCAATAGTTGGGTTGCCCGGCTCCTGTGTTTGCTACCTTACGTTCCGCTATATCGGTTAGGGTAGTAAAGGGAGAACTACTACGATTGTGTCACGGTTCTTCCGGACGAGCACCTCAGTAGAGAAAGCCGAAAACTGACTGTCATGATGCGGCGAGAGCTAGTCAGCTGTTCAAGAGGTTCCAAATCGTTGGAGATTTTTTTCGCTTCTTGAGAAGAATCGGTTCTTCCGATTAGGCGTGTATAACGCCCCTAATTCGTCCTTCCGAACACTAGGGGCTTCGCCAACTTTCTTAATTGTCAAACTCCTATGGCTAAGTGAGGGTGGTAAAGGCCGCATAGTCTGATTGCCTTGTTCGTTGCGCTAAACACCTCCTTTAAGGACCATAACGTGGAGTTAAGAGTGTTTAGATTTATCCCGAACACCCCCGTACTATCTACGTGGGGGCAGAAGCCGACGACTAGTCAATCCTCAGATTTAATAAACGACCGCACAGGAGGTAAAATTTAAATCATAAACATTATACTACATGACATCATTGTTCCATATTACAGGGCAAGGTAATATACATGTTCTCATGGGAATAGAACATCCTTCGAACATTGCTCTGCCACAAGGCGGGACCCCTCCAGAACACCATCGAAATAGTGCTCGGGGCGACGATGCTCCTTGCCCTCCGGCGGTCCCTCGGTCATCAGCTTCTTGGCATCCAGCTTCGCCCAATGCGTCTTGACGCGGGCAAAGGCCATACGTGCACCTTCAATGCAGACCGACCACTTCACGGCTTTGAGCATGACGAGCACTCTGGCTTGTTGCACAAGTCCAAGTAGCTGCTAGGTATAGGATCGGCAGACCACGGCGGACTATCATGTCCTTCATGGCTAGCTCTGCCAACCTGTGCAGCTCGACCAACTGCTTTAGCTGGTCGCTGAAGGGCACCGGATGTTCGGATCCCAGATGTTGGGACCAGAATAGCTTCTCCGTAGACATCCCTTCTTCGGCTCTATAATGCTCGGCAGCATCTGATACACTGTGCGGCAGATCTGTAAACGCCCCTGGAAAATTGAAATTCAGGATAAGTACAAGGAATGTTTCTTATACATACTTGCTATGCATGGTGAAAGACTTACCCGTTGTAATCTTCTTGGCCGCCTGAATTTCCTGGAGGGCGCTCTGGGCTTCGGCTCGTGCATCCTGCGTGCTCTAGCGGACCTTTGCCAATTCGGACTCTTGCGCCTTACATTCGCGCTCCAGGGACTCAAATCTCTCTATCGCACCCTGGAGCTGTTGTTGTGCCTCGCCAACCGGGCCTCGTGCTTCTCGCGCGAGGCGCGTTCCTTGGCCGCTTTGTACTCGGCCTCGGCTAGCGCCTTCTTAAGGGTTGCCACCTCGGTCGTGGCCCCTAATAAAGTTTATGACACTTTAGTCCGGTCAGACTATTCATTTTTCAAAATATACCCACAGGTTACTGCATACCTTGGCTATCCTCCAGCTGCTTCTTCACGAGGCCAGGCTCCTCCTTGGCCCGCTCCAGTTTCTGCTTCAGTCCGGAGACCTCCGCGGCATGAGCAGTGGCAGCCTGCAGCGATACCTGCTTATTCACATAGACAACTCATGTTAGACTCCTGCGATATTTATTCTTGATCCTCTGTTCGTCTTTTCTTCCCGAACACCAAATAGAGCATCAGGGGCTACTGTCTATACTATGATATTTTTCCTACAATCACATAACTTACCTCAAAGCCCGTTAGAAGGCTAGTGCAGGCTTCGGTCAGTCCGCTTTTGATGAACTGAACCTTCTCTATCACCGTGTCCATAAGGACATGATGTTCATCCACAATAGAGGCGCCTCGTAGCGCCTCCAGCAGATTATCCGGTGCCTCTGGTTGGACAAAGGTCACCGGTGGAACAGGCACATTCCCTCCTTGTGGGGAATGCCGTTAGCTGGACCCTGGAGCCGTGTAGATCTCCGGAATTGTATCCGGCTGAGGTCTGAAGGGAACTCGGGCCCCGTCACAAGTCCCCATGGGGACTTTTCCCCCGTATGTCCGGCGGCCGAAGAGTCATCCTGGGGCGTCACCCCGATGATCTCCAGAATCTCCCCCCGGCCTGGGAAAGTCTTTTTGGACACCACCTCGTCATCACCCTTTGGTGAGACAGAATGAGCAGGTGGCGGAGAAATGCTAGCCATCTCCTTTGAGTCCAGCGAACCCTCTGTCGAGGATCGCGGGGAGCCATATCGTGCCGGACTGCAGTGACAAAGCTCACAATATGTCAATATTACGAACAAGGAAGGCCATACATTTGCGGATTCTGGTACTTACGAAGTGGCCCGAGGCTTGGTCCGGCAAGGTCGCTCCGGACTGCTGTCAACATCCCACGTGGAGTTATCCGCGAGGGAGCCTTTAACCCTCTTAGGCGCTTTCGCCTCCGGACTTGTGGGGGCCGCTCTCTTCTTCATCCCAACTTCAGGTGGGGAGTCGTTTTCTTCTTCCTCTTCATCATCGTCGTCAGCGGACGAAGAGGAAGTCTCGCTTCTCGACATCACGTCTGGAGTGCCCTTACGGCGAAGGCCCCTTTTGGCCCCTTTGGCTGCCTTCTTAGCCGTCTTCTCCGGCGCCTCATTAGGTGCAGGGAACAGCATCTTCTCCAGTAATGGAAATCCTTGGTCTTCGGGCAGCGGAGCCGGACAGTTAATCTCCTCAGCCACCTTGATCCAGGCCTGAAAACAGGGGAAGGAAAGCTTAAATTTCCTCTCAAAATATGCTAGTCAAGGGTGCTCCTTGAAAACATTAAAAGAACTAATCTGGTTGGGCATGCATTTTAAGCTAAGCCCGCGATCTTCGGTCGTAGGCGGTGCGTCTCGCCGGCCTTGAAGAGCACTTTCCAGATTTCTTCGTGCGTCATGCCGAAGAGCTCTAGTAGCGTCTGGTGCTTGGCCGGATCGAACTCCCACGGATAGCAAGTCCGGCGTTGGCACGGAAGGACCCGATGAATAAGCATGACCTGGACCACGTTGACGAGCTTGATTTTCCTGTATATCATGTTCGGGCCTTGCGTCTGGAGCCCAGTCAGCTCGTCCGAAGGACCCCAGGTTAGGCCCCTCTCTTGCCAGGAGGTGAGCCGCATCGGGATTCCGGATCGTAATTCGGGGGCCGCCGCCCAGTCAGCGTCACGCAGCTCGGTGATGTAGAACCACCCCAATTGCCACCCCTTCATCGTCTCCGCAAGTGAGCCTTTGGGCCAGGTGACGTTGGGCATCTTGCCCACCATAGCGCCTCCGCACTCTGCTTGTTGACCGCTCACTACTTTCGGCCTCACATTGAAGGTCTTCAGCCACAGGCCGAAGTGAGGTGGGATGCGGAGAAAAGCCTCACAAACGACGATAAATGCCGAAATGTTGAGGATAAAGTTGGGGGCTAGGTCATGAAAATCCAGCCCGTAGTAAAACATCAACCCACGGACGAATGGGTGAAGAGGGAACCCCAGCCCGCGGACGAAATGTGTAAGAAACACAACCCTCTCGTGGGGCTCGGGAGTAGGGACGATCTGTCCCTTCACCGGGAGTCGATGAGTGATCTCCTTGGCCAGATATCCGGCCTCCCGGAGCTCCTTGATATCCTTCTTCTTGACGGAAGAGGCCATCCACTTACCTCCAGCTCTGGATCCGGACATCTTTGGAGTGCTTTCTCGAACAAGGGAAAAGCTAAAGCTTGGTATTTGGAGCTCAGGGACGGAAGGGCTGAGGAGGAACCGAGGTGTGGGTAAAGAAAGGGAATCCTTACCCCCTTATAAAGGCCATGAATGTCAAGCGCCTCCCCACTCGCCTTAAACTCGCCTATTCCCAAGGGTTGTGCAAACGGCACGGTTGGGTTACCCATGCCCGCATTGATGAGAATCCCGCAATGAGGAGACACGATCTCTGCTTCGACAAGACGTGCCAATGGCAACCGCGTCTTGAAACTATGACCGGACAGACGTGATGGCGTGTTGTAAAAAGCTATCAGCGGATAGAACTCGTGTAAAATATATATATTCTCTCTGCGGTTGTGTATGGTGTGTATAACACGTCCGGATACAATCATCGTCATCCGAAGACTATCTTGGAGTTCGGAAAAAGGGGAACCCGCCTTGCAATGCCGAAGACAATCTGCGCGCCGGACTACTCGTCATTGAAGCCAGGTTCAGGGGCTACTGAGGCAGTCCTAGACTAAGGGGTCCTCGGGCGTCCGGCCTGTTATCCATGGGCCGAACTAATGGGCTGTGAAGACATGAAGGCCGAAGACTACACCCGTGTCCGGATTGGAATCTACTTGGCGTGGAAGGCAAGCTTGGCGGCCGAAGATTCCTTTTTATGTAACCGACCCCATGTAACCCTAGATCTCTCCAGTGTCTATATAAACTAGAGAGCGTAGTCCGGATAGAGAGACTCATTACCATATTCACATAGGCTACACTTCTAGGGTTTATCCATTACGATCTCGTGGTAGATCAACTCTTGTAACACTCATATTCATCAAGATCAATCAAGCAGGAAGTATGGTATTACCTCTATAGAGAGGGCCCGAACCTGGGTAAACATCATGTCCCCTGTCTCCTATTACCATCAATCCTAGACGCACAGTTCGGGACCCCCTACCCGAGATCCGCCGATTTTGACACCGACAACGATGCTTTGGATATGGAGTTCAAAAGCACAAGATAATGATGGACATATCATGTCTTTGATTGCATGTGATGTTTATCTTTTTATGCATCTTATTTTTTCTTAGAGTGGTGGTAGCATTATAAGATGATCCCTTCACTACATTTCAAGATAATAGTGTTCTCCCCGAGTATGCACCATTCCCAAAGTTCATCATTTCGAAGCACCACATGATGATCGGGTGTGATAGACTCTACGTTCACATACAACGGGTGTAAGACAGATTGCACATGCACAATACTTGGGTTAAACTTGACGAGCCTAGCATGTACACACATGGTCTCGGAACACTGGAGACCGAAAGGTCGAACGTGAATCATATAGTAGATATTATCAACATAGAGATGTTCAACATTGATGACTACCCTATGTCATGTGATGATCGGACATGGGTTAGTTGATTTGGATCACGTATCACTTAAATGACTTGAGGGATGTTTATTTAAGTGGGAGTTCATTAGTAATTTGATTAATTGAACTTAATTTATCATGAACGTAGTCTTATAGTTTTGCATATCTATGTTGTAGATTAATGGCCCGAGCTACCATTCCCCTGAATTTTTTAAATGCATTCCTAGAGAAAGCTAAGTTGAAAGATGATGGTAGCAACTACACGGACTGAGTCTGTAACTTGAGGATTATCCTCATTGCTACACAGAAGAATTATGTCCTTGATGCACCGCTAGGTGAAAGGACTGCTGCAGGAGCTGAAGCTGATGTTATGAACGTCTGGCTTGCTCGATCTGATGACTACTCAATAGTTCAATGTGCCATGCTTTACGACTTAGAACCGGGACTTCAAAGACGTTTTGAACGTCATGGAGCATATGAAATGTTCCAGGAGTTGAAGTTAATATTTCAAGCAAATGCCCGGGTTGAGAGATATGAAGTCTCCAATGAGTTCTATAGCTGCAAGATGGAGGAGAACAGTTCTGTCAGTGAACACATACTCAAAATGTCTGGGTATCATAACCACTTGACTCAGCTGGGAGTTGAACTTCCGGTTGATAGTGTTAGTGACAGAGTTCTTCAATCACTGCCACCAAGCTACAGAGGCTTCGTGATGAACTATAATATGCAAGGGATGGATAAAACGGTTCCTGAGCTCTTTGCAATGCTTAAGGCCACAGAGCTAGAAATCAAGAAGGAGCATCAAGTGTTGATGGTTAACAAGACCACTAATTTCAAGAAAAAGGGCAAGGGAAAGAAGGGGAACTTCAAGGAGAATGGCAAGCAAGTTGCCACTCCCGGGAAGAAGCCCAAAGTTGGACCCAAGCCTGAAACTGAGTGTTTCTACTGCAAAGGGACTGGTCACCAGAAGCGGAACTGCCCCAAATACTTGGCAGATAAGAAGGATGGCAAAGTGAACAAAGGTATATTTGATATACATGTTATTGATGTGTACCTTACTAATGCTTGTAGTAGCGACTGGGTATCTGATACTGGTTCGGTTGCTCATATTTGTAACTCGAAACAGGAGCTGCGGAATAAGTGAAGATTGGCTAAGGACGAGGTGACGATGCGCGTCGGAAATGGTTCCAAGGTTGATGTGTTCGTCGTCGGTGCGCTACCTCTACATATACCTTTGGGGTTAGTTTTAGACCTGAATAATTGTTATTTGGTGCCCGCGTTGAGCATGACCATTATATCTGGATCTTGTTATTGCGAGACGGTTATTCATTTAAGTCAGAGAATAATCATTGTTCTATTTATATGAATAATATCTTTTATGGTCATGCACCCTTAAAGAGTGGTCTATTCATGTTGAATCTCGATTGTAGTGATACACATATTCATAATATTGATGCCAAAAGCTGCAAAGTTGATAATGATAGTGCAACATATTTGTGGCACTGCCGTTTAGGTGATATTGGTGTTAAGCGCGTGAAGAAACTCCATGCAGATGGAATTTTGGAATCACTTGATTATGAATCATTCGATACTTGAGAACCATGCCTCATGGGCAAGATGACTAAAACTTTGTTCCGGAACAATGGAGCAAGCTAATGACTTATTGGAAATAATACATACCGATGTATGAGGTCCGATGAGTGTTGAGGCATGCGGCGGGTATCGTTATTTTTTGACCTTCACAAATGATTTGAGTAGGTATGGGCATATCTACTTGATGAAACACAAGTCTGAAACATTTGAAAAGTTCGAAGAATTTTAGAGTGAAGTAGAGAATCGTTGTAACAAGAAAATAAAGTTTCTACAATCTGATCATGGAGGTGAATATTTGAGTTGCGAGTTTGGCCTTCATTTAAAACAATGTGGAATTGTTTCACAACTCACGCCACCTGGAACACCACAGCGTAATGGTGTGTCCAAAGGTCATAACCGTACTTTATTAGATATGGTGCAATCTATGATGTCTCTTACCAATTTACCACTATCGTTTTGGGGTTATGCATTAGAGACAGCTGCATTCACATTAAATAGGGCACCGTCTAAATCCATTGAGATGACACCATATGAATTGTGGTTTAGCAAGAAACCTAAGCTTTCATTTCTTAAATTTTGGGGTTGCGACACTTATGTCAAAAGGCTTTAGCCTGATAAGCTCGAACCTAGACCAGAGAAGTGCGTCTTCATAGGATACACTAAGGAAACAATTGGGTACACCTTCTACCACAAATCTGAAGGCAAGATCTTTGTTGCCAAGAATGGAACCTTTCTAGAGAAGGAGTTTCTCTCGAAAGAAGTGAGTGGGAGGAAAGTAGAACTTGATGAGGTAATTGTACCTTCTCTCGAATTGGAAAGTAGCTCATCACGGAAAACCGTTCCCGTGATGCCTACACCAACTAGAGAGGAAGCTAATGATGATCATGAAACTTCAGATCAAGTTACTACTGAACCTCGTAGGCAACCAGAGCATGATACGTGCCAGAGTGGTACGGTAATCATGTTCTGGAAGTCATGTTACTAGACCAAGGCGAGCCTATGAACTATGAAGAAGCTATGATGAGCCTAGATTTCGATAAATGGCTTGAGGCCATGAAATCTGAGATAGGATCCATGTATGAGAACAAAGTGTGGACTTTGGTGGACTTGTCCGATGATCGGCAAGCCATTGAGAATAAATGGATCTTCAAGAAGAAGACAGACGCTGATGGTAATGTCACCATCTACAAAGCTCGACTTGTTGCTAAAGGTTTTCGACAAGTTCAAGGGGTTGACTACAATGAGACCATCTCACCCGTAGCGATGCTTAAGTCAGTCCGAATCATATTAGTAATTGCCACATTTTATAATTATGAAATCTGGCAAATGGGCGTCAAAACTGCATTCCTTAATGGGTTTCTAAAACAAGAGTTGTATATGATGCAACCAGAAGGTTTTGTCGATCCTAAAGGTGCTAAAAAAGTGTGCAAGCTCCAGTGATCCATCTATGGACTGGTGCAAGCATCTCAGAGTTGGAATATACAAGTTAATGAGGTGATCAAAGCATATGGTTTTATACAGACTTATGGTGAATCATGTATTTACAAGAAAGTGAGTGGGAGCCTTGTAGCATTTTTGATATTATATGTGGATGACATATTATTGATCGGAAATGATAAAGAATTTCTGGATAGCATAAAATGATACTTGAATAAGAATTTTAAATAAAAGACCTCGGTGAAGCTGCTTATATACTAGGCATCAAGATCTATAGGGATAGATCGAGACACTTAATAGGACTTTCACAAAGCACATACCTTGATAAAGTTTTGAAGAAGTTCAAAATGGATCAGTCAAAAGAAAGGGTTCTTGCCTGTGTTACAATGTGTGAAGTTGAGTCAGACTCAAAGCCCGACCACTACAAAATATAGAGAGAAAATGAAAGTCATTCCCTATGCCTCAGCCATAGGTTCTATCATGTATGCTATGTTGTGTACCAGACCTGATGATTGCCTTACCATAAGTTTGGCAGGGAGATACCAAAGTAATCCTAGAGTGGATCACTGGACAGCGGTCAAGAACATCCTGAAGTACCTAAAAAGGACAAAAGATATGTTTCTCATTTATGGAGGTGACGAAGAGCTCGTCGTAAATGGTTACGTCGATGCTAGCTTCGACATTGATCCGGATGACTCTAAGTCACAAACCGGATACGTTTTTATATTGAATGGTGGAGCTGTCAGTTGGTGCAGTTCCAAGCAGAGCGTAGTGGCGGGATCTACTTGTGAAGCGGAGTACATAGCTGCTTCGGAAGCAGCACATGAAGGAGTCTGGATGAAGGAGTTCATATCCGATCTAGGTGTAATACCTAGTGCATCGGGTCCAATGAAAATATTTTGTGACAACACTGGAGCAATTGCCTTGGCAAAGGAATCCAGATTTCACAAGAGAACCAAACACATCAAGAGACGCTTCAAATCCATTCATGAAAAGGTCAAGGATGGAGACATAGAAATTTGCAAAGTACATATGAATCTGAATGTGGCAGACCCATTGACTAAGCCTCTTCCGCGAGCAAAACATGATCAACACCAAGACTCCATGGGTGTTAGATTCATCATGATGTAATCTAGATTACTGACTCTGGTGCAAGTGGGAGGCCGGAGGAAATATTCCCTAGAGGTAATAACAAAGTTGTTATTTTATATTTCCTTATTCATGATAAAGGTTAATTATTCGTGCTAGAATTGTATTGATTGGGAACTTAAATACATGTGTGAATACATAAACAAATACCGTGTCCCTAGTGAGCCTCTACTAGACTAGCTCATTGATCAAAGATGGTTAAGGTTTCCTAACCATAGACATGTGTTGTCATTTGATAACGGGATCACATCATTAGGAGAATGATGTGATGGACAAGACCCATATGTTAGCTTACCATATTAATCATTCGGTTTATTTCTATTGCTTTCTTCATGTCAAATACATATTCCTTCGACTATGAGATTATGCAACTCCCGGATACCGGAGGAGTCCCTTGTGTGATATCAAACGTCACAATGTAACTGGGTGATCATAAAGATGCTCTGTAGGTATCTCCAAAGGTGTTTGTTGAGTTGGCATAGATCGAGATTAGGATTTGTCACTCCGAGTATCGGGGAGGTATATCTAGGCCCTCTCGGTAATACACATCATGAGAAGCCTTCCAGGCAAAGTGACTAATGAGTTAGTTGCACAATGATGTATTACGGAACGAGTAAAGAGACTTGCCGGTAACGAGATTGAACTAGGTATGAAGATACCGACGATCGAATCTCAGGCAAGTAACATACCGATGGACAAAGGGAATTATGTATGTTGTCATAACGGTTTGACCGATAAAGGTCTTCGTAGAATATGTAGGAGCCAATATGGGCATCCAGGTTCCGCTGTTGCTTAATGACCGGAGAGGTGTCTCGGTCATGTCTACATAGTTCTCGAACCCGTAGGGTCTGCAGGCTTAACGTTAGTTGATGATATAGTGTTATATGAGTTATATGATTTGGTGACCGAATGTTGTTCAAAGTCCCGGATGAGATCACGAACATGACAAGGAGTCTCTAAATGGTCGAGAGGTAGACATTGATATATAGGACGATGGTATTCTGACACCGAAAGGGTTTCGGGATGCACCGGGTAGCCATCGGGTCACAGGAAGGGGTTCCGGACACCCCCGGTAGGTGTTATGGGCTTAATGGGCCAAGGGAGGGACAGACCAGCCCACAGGGGGATGGTGCGGCCCTCTCCCTGGCCAGCCGGCCCTAGGGAAGGAAAGGGGGAGGGCTAGCCCCTCCTGCCTTTCCCTCTCATGGGAGAAAGGAAGGGGGGCGCCACCCTCCCCTGCCTTTCCCCTGCACCTATACAAGGCAGGTGGCGCGGCTTGGGAGAGACCCCAAGTAGGATTCCTCCTACTTGGGTGCCCCCTTTGGCTATTCCTCCCTCCCTCCTATATATATGTGGGAGGGGGCGCCTAGCACACAACAGAACATTGTCTTATCCATGTGCGGCGCCCCACTCCACCGTTTACTCCCCCGGTCATATTTCCGTAGTGCTTAGGCGAAGCCCTGGGGAGATCACTTCACCGTCACCGTCACCCATGTCATCGTGTTTCCGAAACTCATCCACTACCTCGTCATCTTACTGGATCAAGAAGGCGAAGGACGTCATCAAGCTGAATGTGGGTTGAACACGGAGGTGTCGTACATTCGGTGCTCGATCGGTTGGAACGCATTGTCAAACGCTTCCACTTACGGTCTACGAGGGTACGTAGACACACTCTCCCCCTCTTTGCTATGCATCTCCATGGATAGATCTTGCGTGTGCGTAGAATTTTTTTGTGTTTTCCATGCAACGTTTCCCAACACTCATGAACATGGCGGAAGTTGTCTTCATTTTCATTGACTCCCAATCCACCCATTTCATATAACTGACACTAGGCTTCTTATCTAGCAACACTATTTCATAGAAGTATTGTTGCTCTCTTGTGTGGAAATGGTAGTCACAAGCGGTCCTCCTTCTCACAGCATAGGGATCAGACAATCTCCATTGACGTAGTCCTTTGTCTTTCCTCAACATCATGTTCTCAGCAATTGGATGGGTGTTGTCTTGATTAGGAATCTTAGGTCTCAATCTCCTGAGCACTAGTGGCCCATCATCAGCATCAACTTCAGGCACTGGGGCCTTGTTCTTCTCACTAGTAGAAATTTTTCTCATGGACCTCTTGGGTGCTGGAACTTTGGGTTTAGACTTGGAGGTGGCAGCAGTCTTCATTGCATCTGCCATAAGATTCCGAGACTTGGTAGGAGGTGGATGATCTGCTGGTTCCTCCTCTTCCTCTTCACTTTCAGGCATATCATCTCTCCTCATTGAAGTGGGTTTGAAGACCACTTTCACAGACTATTTTCTCACTCTCTTTTTCTTTGGTGGATCATCCACAGAGATCTGGTCCTTCTTGGACAAGGGGACTTTCCTTACAACAGTCCTTTCCTTGGAGCTGGCAGAAGGTCTTGTGCTAGCAGTTGTGCCATACTCCTTTTCAAGCACAATCTTCTTCTTCTTTGATGCGGCTTCACTTGCAATAAAATACTCATCCTCATTATCTGAGGTTCTCTTCCTCCTTGCCCTTGTAGCAGCTTTTGGTAGTTCTGGAGAACTCCTTATTCCCTCATAATAGCTTCCCTTAGGACTAGAGCCTTCACTGAGATCAACATTAGCTTATGAGGCATTCTAACTGTCACTAGCTTCTGACATGTTGCAAGTTGACTCTGTGAATAGTTAGGTATGGGCAGAGTACATGAGTCATCACAAAAAGCAAATAATTTTGAAGAAAATTGAGTTTAAATCTTAGTTTCAAGTTTTCACAGAAGGCATTCGGATCCACCGAGTTGATCATCTTGGTGATACTAAAGCACTTAACAGAAACAAGTCACACAGTTTCGGTCAGACCGATATGTGGCTTGGTGTCTCCGATATGCTAGGGTTTCACTAAACTTTACTTTCGGTCTCACCGGTTAGCATAACTCAGTGGCACCGAGACGTACTAGTACAATGGCCTAGGCAAAATCGGTGACTCTAAAAATCTCAAATCGGTCGGTCCAAGATGCATTCGACGGAAACATAAGCCTAATTTTTTTACTCGAAACTAATCTAAGGAATTTGCGGTGCAAGGGAAGGTTTAAATCTGTGGCAAGAATAATGGCAATCCACCGGTGCATTGAATCAGAAATTAGAGCACGGAGGGGCTCGAATCTCACCCTAACTTAGTGGAGATCCTCTACGGTGGCAACGACGGGGCAGATTCCCATTGACGGCGACAGAATCCAGCATTGAGGGCGCACAGGAGACAAGGGCGATGATCCGAAGACTAGAGCGACGACGGCGACGGTGAAGCAGATTCCCGTTGTCGCCCGTGCATTGACTCAGAAATTAGAGCACGGAGGGGGTCGAATCTCACCCTAACTTGGTGGCAATCCTCTACAGCGGCAATGGCGGGGTAGATTCCCGTTGGCGGCGATGGAATCCGGCGGCGAGGGTGCATAAGAGACAAGGGCGACGATCCGAAGACTAGGACGACGACAACAACAGGGTTGGGAACCAGGCGTTTGAAGAAATTTTGAATCATATAGGTCGCGGAGTATATATACCCGTGTGTTGTCGGTGGCTCCGAGTGGAACAACTCGGTTGCACCGATATATGTACCTGCTAGCAGTGTAGTACATCGGTGGTTCCAAAATGGTTCAACTATGTGACACCAAGAAGGAAAGTAGATCAGTCTAAATGATTTCGGTTTGACCGAGTTTGAGTGAATTGGTCCAACTGAGGGAGTCCTGGATTAGGGGGTGTTCGGATGGCCGGACTATAACCTTCGGCCGGACTGCTGGACTATGAAGATACAAGATTGAAGACTTCGTCCCGTGTCCGGATGGGACTTTCCTTGGCGTGGAAGGCAAGCTTGGCGATACGGATATGTAGATCTCCTCCCATTGTAACCGACTACTGTAACCCTAGCCCTCTCCGGTGTCTATATAAACCGGAGGGTTTTAGTCCGTGGGGACGAAGAACAATCATACCATAGGCTAGCTTCTAGGGTTTAGCCTCTCTGATCTCGTGGTAGATCTACTCTTGTACTACCCATATCATCAATATTAATCAAGAAGGAGTCGGGTTTTACCTCCATCGAGAGGGCCCGAACCTGGGTAAAAACATCGTGTCCCTTGTCTCCTGTTACCATCCGCCTAGACGCACAGTTCGGGACCCCCTACCCGGGATCCGCCGGTTTTGACACCGACACCAACCGAAATGCATAAAGAAGGTTTTGGAGTTCGGTCCTTCTCAGATCGGTGACTCCGAGTGCACCTCACCCGGAGGGTCCGAAAATGACTTGTTCAATTTACGTGATCTAGCAAGAATAGAACTTGACAAGAAAGCATAGATAGCTAGAGGGGATGCTTAGGCATTCTTGTACATCCACTTGGCCAGAAAAACCAAGACAATCAAAACAACAAATGAATGTCCTCGAATGAACAAAACATGCATATCAACATGCTCACACAATAAGATGGCAAATAAAAGATGTGTCAAACATGCACAACCAATTCTAGCAGCTATCAAGCAGTGGGCGATGACTAGGTCATCTATATGTGAGTATATCACTAGTACAGCGAGGTGCTATACAAACGGTTTTTAACCCCTTTCCGCGACAGCATTTGGAACCATCGCCTAGCGAGTGTGGGCGATAGGGGGATCCTTCCCACATGACACAAAAATCATCGGGATATGCCCTCCTGGCACACACGCTTGACAAAATGAGGTCGTGTGCGACCGGCGAGCGACCAAATACGGTTATACGTACAGTAGTGCTAAAAAATACAATTATACAGGCGAAATCATTTCCGGTCGTAAGTACATCCCACACAGTCAGTCCCCGCTAAACGTTTTCGTTCGTATATACATCCCACACAGTCACTCCAAGGAAAACGTTTCTGTTCGCAAGTACATCACACACAATTTTCCCCATTAAGTCGTTTGTGATAGCGTTTCCATTGCACACGGTATTTAAAAAATTATCATTTGCGTTATTGAATGCATCACACACGGTGCGTAGAAGAAACTGTGTGGCAAAGGCTGTCCATCACACACCGTTTTATGTGGTAAACGTTTGCGCCAGGTGGCCTAACGCAAACGGTTTTCAAGAGGATGTCGTGTGTGATTGTTCATTAATCTAACACGGTTTATTCCTAGAAACTGTGTGCGTTATTGAATGCATCACACACGGTGTTTTCTCAATAACCGTTTGCAATAGAAAAACCCAATTAGAAGGCTAATTATCCTATTATTAATAATCCATTTATTAATCTAATTGACATTTCATATTAAGCACACGATATATTTCATTTTCATAATTGAAATATATCAGAGTACAACATCATATAGCTTCAGCACTCAGCTACCCCATTACACAACTACACCAGCACCAAGTTTCACATGCAACATCTATAACCTCTCGAAATTAGCATCACAGACGGTACATAGACAGATGAATCTCATCTGGAAAACTGCTGAAGCGAAAGGCGAATATTGAGCCTTCATTGATGTTGAAGGTCTTTGCAACTTTAGGCCAGTGCCTGTGGATGATTGACCGCCCATCCTTCGTCCTCTTCAGGAACACTTCAATATTGAACCATGGGTGTTGTATGAATACCCTCCTCGCCTCCTGACCATACAGGTGGTTTGAGAGGTAATCATTAGTGAACTGCTTTGGAAAGGCCTGAAAACAGGGATGTGCATAAATATCTTCTCTATATTGGAAATGGGTCAAAGGAATAAAAAGGCAAGGAATAATAGTAGTACCATCCTGTAGTGAACTGATGTCTTCTTCATTGTGCAGACAAAGATCTTGTTGTCTTTGTCGCTAATTTCTTTATCCTAACAATCTTTCTGAGTTTCTTAACTTGATTGATATTCATGGACAACTCATTTCCCCATATGCAAAAAGGGTCGAACAGTGGATCAAAACCTCTCACAGCAGGACCTACATGTGAAAGACCAAATTGTTAAAAAACTAAATATTAGAATGGTTCCTGCAATTGCACAATAATGTGTTGTTAGACAACGGACCATGCACGTGCTAACCTCAATTGTAAACCTCAGTGCTTCCCATTGTTTCCCTGCAACACATATAAGGTAGTTAGTCATCAGGTTAAGTAAGGGTTCGCATGCTATTAGTAAAATATGTTGATGAAAAATAAGCACATTGCACATTCATCAAATTAATTCAAGCCACATGGAAAACCCATTTATCCAAACCAAGCATGATTAAGAACTAGGAAATATAGCACTTGTATATGTTTCTCATGTATTAAGTGCAGCCAAATTCGATATATTCCTCACATGCACAACAATACAAAATTCTACCCACGACAATAGGACATCGCATTGCGAGAATTGAACCAAGCGATTAACTAAACACCACAAAAAATGAACCAAACATTAACTGAACACCACATTGCACAATATAACATACTCCTAATAGAAGATCGTGATTAACCAAACCAAGCATGCTTAACAACTTGGAAATATAGCAATTGTATTTGTTTCTCATGTATTTATTACAGCCAAATTCAATTTATTCCTCACATGGTATACTGATATGAGAATGCACCCACAACAATTGAACATTGCATTGCAGAATTGAACCAAATAGTTAACTAAACACCACAACAAATGAACCAAATGTTAACTGAGCACCACATTGCACAATATAACATACTCCTAATAGAAGATCAGACAGTTAAGAAACTAAGCATGCTTAACAACTTGGAAATATAGCAATTGTATTTGTTTCTCATGTATTTAGTACAGCCAAATTTGATTTATTTCTCACATGGTATACAATAACAGAACGCACCCACAACAATTGAACATTGCATTGCAGAATTGAACCAAATAGCCAACCGCATCGCGTCGTCGGCGCACGAGGCGTCGAAGGTGGCCTCGACAGCGAGGTGCTCCTCCAAGATCTGGGAGTCGACATGAATGGCAGCCATCGCGACCTCATCCACACGTGCGGCTGCGATTTGCTTCTCAGTTGCCAAATGCTCCTTGAGATCCTGGCTATACTGCGCACACCATGGCTTAGGGTGGCGCTTATTTGGTGGAGGGGTCAGTGATTTGGGTGGAAGGTGTCGCGCTGGCAGTCGGGGCATGTGGGATGTGGAAGGAGGAGGAGGATGGGGGTCGGGTGTGGATTACCTGCCTGGATAGGCGAGGCTGAGCAGCGTGAAGGAGGGTCGCCGGCGGGGAGGCGGCCCTGCAAGCAAGGAGTGAAGGTTTCAACTTGGAAAGGAAGGCGGAAACAGGGGAATGTTGCTTTTGGTAAGGGGGAGGGGTGGGGATAGATATTTCCGCGGAAGCCAAAAATTTGGAATCGCTTAATGAAAAAACTGGCCAAGTAAAGTGTCATCGGACATGGTCCCTTATTCAGCTGTATGCGATATGTGAACATCACAAAGCGATTCAGATAAGCTTAACCCGTGTGTGATGAGTTTGAGCGTCAAAAATTTTGGTTCAATTTCCACAATTACAGTGGTCATCCATGTCATTGCATAATTTGGGTACACAAAGGTGACTACAGCACACCCACACTTCTTAATCGAGCAAGTTTAGCAATAATACAGAGCTAGCTGACCTAAACATTACTCTAACAAATTAAAGACCGACGCTCTTAATTAAACAAAACAAAGAGTGCTAGTACGGCTGGTGCTCGTCGATCTCCGCTGCCTCCTCCATGTCCAGCTCGCGCCCGGCGATCTCCTGGGGAAGGGGCTCCATGGCATCAATTGCACCATACTCGGCAAGCATCTTGCCATCCGCGTCCGCCATATCTTTGGAATAGGCCGCCATGAGCTCGGCATGGGCATCCGCGATCTGGGCTTTGGCCAGCTCCTTCGTGGCAAGGTATGCCGCGCAGGAACGGACGGCTGCTCGAACGCTCTTGAGGTTTGCCAACTCGGAGAAGCTTCGTTCGATTTGTGCGGTGACCACCGCGAGCTGGGCGTGGACGGCATAGACATGGTCGTGGACGGCCTCCATCAGGGCTAAGGCCGCCGCTGCGGAACAAACAGTTGTTGTGCCGCTCTCGCCAATTGATATCCCCGAGGCAGATGCTGCCGCCGCCGCCTGAGAAGCAACAGCGGCCGTTTGGGCGGCCGTGGCCACCCGGACGCAGATTGTGGTCACCCTCACAAAGCTTGTTAGCACGCGCCTGGCGGTTGCGGCCGCACTCTCGCCAGAGTGGGCTGCCGAAGTTGCCCTCACGACGCGGGTCCACGTCCCCATCTTTCACCGGTGACGATTGAACAGTGAAATGATATTTGAGGATCGGGCTAGTGTGCTTGACACTCCAGCGGTGCTCCAAGATATTTTGTGATGCATCTCACACAGTTGGTGATAATAAACTGTGTGTGATCTACTTGATTTTTCGTCTTGATTTGAATTACATAATGGGGTCACAGCTGCAAAGGATGGTGTTTGAATTGCTAGAACTTTTATCTACATTGAACATGCAACTATAGGTGTGTCCTCAAAAAAATGGAATTATTCAGGGTTCGTTTGGACGTTTTATACATTAACTTGGTTTTGTAGGCATTTCAGGTGCATAACTCAAATTTGAACTACATGCACATGCTCCAATGCATATAAACGGGTTGAAAAATCAAATTTGTGTCCTTGGTTGCATGCTTAGGTCCCATGCAAGAAATGGGAATGAATGTCGCCACCGTCACTCGGCCGCAAACAATGAGATACCTGGTTTTTAAATTCTAGTAAATCCAAAACTCGTCTGAAATTCATGAAACTTGGCATGCTATCATGGAGCGGCATCAACATTTCATGGTAATTTTGTTGTCCCATTTGGGGCAGGTTTGGCTATAAGCTTCTCGCAAACTAGAGCTTCTCACAACAAGTGTGACAGTTTCGGTAGGGAACGTGCCACCTTTGGGGACGAAACGATATCCGTTGGCTCTTATTGCTTTCAAAAAATTTCTAGTGTCAACATAGAACAACAGGAGTGTTGTGTTTAATTTTGGAATTTTTCGGGGTTCGTTTTGATGTTTTTACACATTAACTTGGTTTTCTAGGCATTTTATGTGCATAATTCAAATTCGAACTACATGCACATGCTCAAGTGCATATAAATTGGTTGAAATATCAAATCTGTGTCCTTGGTTGCATGCTTAGGTCCCATGCAAGAAATGGGAATGAATTTCAAACACCCTGCCATCGTCACTCGGCCGCAAACATTGAGATACTTGGTTTTTGAATTCTAGTAAACTCAAAACTCATCTAAAATTCATTAAACTTGGCATGCTATCATGGAGAGGCATCAACATGCCATGGTAAACAAATTGTCCCATTTGGGACAGGTTTGGTATAAGTTTCTCACAAACCAGAGCTTCTCACAACAAGCCTGATGGTTTCGGTAGGGAACGTGCCACCTTTGGGGATGAAACGATATCCGTTGCCTCTTATTGCTTTCAAATTTTTTCTAGTGTCAACATAGAACAACAAGAGTGTTGTGTTTAATTTTGGGATTTTTCGGGGTTCGTTTGGACATTTTTATACATTAACTGAGTTTTCTAGGCATTTTATGTGCATAATTCAAATTTGAACTACATGCACATGCTCCAGTGCATATAAATTGGTTGAAAAATCAAAAAAAATCCTTGGTTGCATGCTTAGGTCCCATGCAAGAAATGGGAATTAATTTGAAACACCCTGCCACCATCACTCGGCCGCAAACATTGAGATACTTGGTTTTTCAATTCTAGTAAATCCAAAACTCGTCTGAAATTCATAAACTTGGCATGCTATCATGGAGCGGCATCAACATGCCGTGGTAAATTTTTTGTCCCATTTGGGGCAGGTTTGGGTATAAGCTTCTCACAAACCAGAGCTTCTCACAACAAGCGTGATGGCTTCTATAGGGAATGTGCCACCTTTGGGGTCGAAACGATATCCGTTGCCTCTTATTGCTTTCAAAAATTTTCTAGTGTCAACATAGAACAACAGGAATGTTGTGTTTAATTTTGGATTTTTTTTCGTGGTTCGTTTGGACATTTTTATACATTAACTGGGTTTTCTAGGCATTTTATGTGCATAATTCAAATTTGAACTACATGCACATGCTCCAGTCCATAGAAATTGGTTGAATAATCAAATCTGTGTCCTTGGTTGCATGAAAGGTCCCATGCAAGAAATGGGAATGAATTTCAAACACCAGGGAACTGTTGATTGCCGGCAAAACGTTGATATACTTTGTTTTTAAATTCTAGTAAATCCAAAACTCGTCTGAAATTTATGAAACTTGGCATGCTATAATGGAATGGCACACGACATGTCGTGGTATTTTTCGTGTCCATTTTGAGAGAAGGCGCACTCGAATAACAGCCAACAAAGGCATTTTGAAACAAACAGTTGCCACTGTAACATCTCAAACGTTTTGTATAATTTAAATTGTGTGCGTTCTGTTAACCATTCACGTGACGCCACGTCTCACTCTTTTAATGGCTAGGAGGTGCCGTGCGGACAGGTGCTCTAGTGCTTGACTAAACGGGAGGCGTCCGAGCTATACTCCAATGCGGAGGCTCACCGAGAAGCGTGCGAGTTGTACGCCGTGCAGGTTCACTGGGAAGCGAGACCTTTGACTTCCATAGCCGCCTGCCTTGCTCACATCCTCTCCATTAATGGCGCCCAAGCCGCAGTTTAATATGTTATTTAAATATAAAACACTCATCGCAAACGTTTTAGTTAGAACACCTGTATCCAAATCGACAACTTCCCCAGGAAGCCAAGAGAAAATGTGCCGAGCAGGATTTCTGTAGCTCTTGATCGCAAACCTTTTAGATAGAACACCTGTATGCAAAGTGAGAGCTATGGTCTTCCCCCTTAAGTCGAGGGAAAATTCGCAGCGCGGGATTTGTGCATCCCTTCGATGCAAACGGTTGTTTTGGATGACCCGTGTGCAACCACGTACAAACAATTTGGTAAGATTTGCATCTATCATATTGTGTATGTTGCCATTTGTCAAACTGGAAAGATTGACATTTGTTTATTTAGTAACATTGCCATTTGTCAATCCTTGTGACACTGCAATTTGTCAAAATATGCAGCTAAAAATCACTAGAACTGTCTAATTTTTGCAACTAAAATTCAGTAATTAAGCATAGATTTCATTCATAGATTAAGCAGTCGTTCTTAATTTATACAAACAGTTCAACTCGATAGCTGAACCGTCCAAACTTTTCCCCAATTGTTGCCAACCACGTACTGAAATAGCTAGTTCAACTATATATACTAGCTAATTTTAAGTACGTTGTACAATTCCACCACATCTATAGTCAGATGGACTGAACAAAATAGCCCCTAAATACTACTACTACGAAGGGGCTTTGTGCTACTTCTGGCAGCCTCTCCTCTACCGAGCACGCTTAGTAAGAGGCAGAGGAGGAGGAGGAGCCTACCGACGAGCTGGACAAATGCAATATGGTGCCTGCCGCTGCTACACGTTCAGCAACGCTCGCCAGCTCGAACGCCCACTGCCGCTCCAAACGATCCCTCTCGAAGCGGCCGGACCACTCGTGGATCTCCTGATTCCTTGCCTCTGCGTCGGTGTGTGTTGCGGCCACGGCTGCGGTAAGGCTCCTTGCATGCTCGACGAGGCGCTCCTCCTCCTTCCACAGGAACACGATGTAGCATGCAAGGTCGCTGACGCACGTGCGGGCCTCCACCTCCGCCTCCCTCCTTCGGGCGGCGGTGGTGGAGCGGGTGATAATCCAGGCGGTTGACGGTGGGCTGGCGGCCATGGCGGCCACGACGGCCACCTCCCGCCTTCGGGCCGCGATGGCGGAGCTGGTGATGGCCGACAGTGGGGTGGCGGCCACGACGGCCAACTCCCGCCTTCGGGCCGCGGTGGCGGAGCGGGTGATGGCCAACAGTGGGGTGGCGGACACGACAGCCACCTCCCGCCTTCGGGCCACGGCAGCGGAGCGGGCGATGTCCCTGGCTTTCGACGGTTGTGTGGCGGCAACAGCCGCCGGCAACAATTGCTGACGGGCACGGGCGGCGGAGCGTGTGGTGGGTGTTCCGCGCACACCCAACAGGGACGCCACGCGCACTAAACTACACAGGGGACTGAGCCGCCGCCGTGATGTAGCCTCCCAGCTCGAGCTGTCCTCTGATGACGGCGGAGTGGCTGAGCGACGATGACGGACCGGTGCCATTGGCGATTGTGGGAGAAGCATGCGAGATAAGCTACAGGGAGGGAGGGGACAATGCGACGCAGGACTCGCCGGTCGTGAGGGTTTATATAGCAGGCCGGTAAGCATTGGAATTTTGTGGGATTTCACCGAGTCGGGCGGGAAGCTTGTGTGGGAACCTGTGAGGTTGCGCGGGAATGGGCTCACCAACGATTCATTGGTGCCACTTCGAGCCACCGTTTGGCCAAAAGAACGCCCCCGCGCGCTGCGCAAGCTTGCGTTGTTAACCGTCTGCGGCAGCGGGGTGACAAGACGTGCGAGAGGAGGATGAAAGGACACGTACACGTACGGTTAATACAAAAAAATATGTTTGTGATTTAGTTACCTACAATACCCCCGTCCTGGTTTATAAGTAGGATTTAACTAATAAAATACGAATGCAGGTCGCCAAAGATTATGTCGTTGGATCCGTATTTGAACATAGTTTCCAGTTATACAATTTTTGTAACATGTATTAACACTTTTTTGGTTAAATTTAAGGTTATATACAGCAAGCTTTTCCCGCAACACACACGGCTTATTCCATCACAAACAGCTCGGATGGATCAACTGTATGCCACGTATCACACACGCAACTCTAATCTGATTCGTGCTTGATGTCTCTGACATCGCTCGCACAGCTCGTCTTATTAGTCACATATCACTGTGCCGTCCTCTACTCGCGTCCCTCAGCAAGCTCTGCTCGCCTTTAGGAGCCACTGCGCGTTGTGCTCACCGTTAGGCGCCGCGGCGCCCTCTGCTCGCGTCCGTCGGCTTGCTCGGCTTATGGACAGCTTTTCCTTGCGTGTTCAACTGCTATATGCATATATATATGGTTGCTCACCGTTGAGGGGACCGTGGAGCGCTCTGCTCGCGTCCCTCCGTGCATGCTCTGCCAGCAGTTGGGCGTGCGCACGATCATGTCGGGGGCCCCATATGCATGCAGTTGCGCCGTGCGTGTTGCCACGCGATGCAGTTATGTGCGCCACGATGGAGTTACGCTCTGCAAATTAGAACTACCATCAGGGCCTGCCGATATTCCTGGCCATCCGGCTTCCCCTTTAATTCCCGCAGCCATTATAACCTTAGTCTCTTTAACCTTTTGATTGCGCCCCACAACACAACAAGCACACCCACGACGACACATAGAGAGGGGATGTCTAGAGGCGCTCCAATGGTGTTCGGTGAGCATAGAGTGTAGACCCACGCGAGGGAGACGGGTCTCTCGGTGGTGTACACCATCGACCCGGCCGTGGTGGACGACTACATCAACAGCGTTGACCAGTTGCTTGCTCGAGACAAGTACAAGGTGGTCGGCATCGACCTCCAGTACACCGCCGGTCGTCCCGGCATAGATCAGAAGGTTGCCTCGCCCGGTTTTGAATGCACCATCATGTCCTCATCTACCACTACTACATGGCCACAGAGCCTTGCGACCATTTCAACAGGTTTGTCAATGGCACCGACTACAAGTTCGCCACGGTGGAAACTACCGACAAAGTAAAAGCGCTCACGGTTACAGGCTTGGCCTGCAAGAACCTTGTCGAAATCCGTGAGCACTACAGGGTCTGGGGCAGCATGAAGAAGGACTCCCTGGTTGAACTCGCGCGCCTCGGCCATCATCGACCCCTACCACGAAAATATGAAGCAGGATGCCCATAGAACAAGTCCCGTATCCTCGCACAGGGCCTGGATGCGGCAACTGGATGAACCTCACCTCAGGTTCGCGGCCAAGAGCGTATACACATGCTACGAGATGCACAGGCGGATCGTTGACATGAGGAAGTGCCTCGTTACCCAAATCAACGAGCCCGGATCGAGCCACAAGCAGAGCAAGCGTCACAAGAAGTAGATGATGATCAGATGATCGTTTATGCTAGTTAATCATGCATGTAATATATAGTTTACTTTATTGGTGTGTGGAAATGTCATGTGTGTAGTAGCCACCTATGTAATTATGCATGCAATAGTTTACTTTGGTGAGTACAAAGGTCATGGTTGTAGTAGCCACCTATGTAAGTGGATGTTTAATTTGGTTATGCAACCATGTCCTTATAAGTGTGTGTGTGTGTGTGTGTGTGTGTGTGTGTATGTTGTTCTGTATGCAATCCCATCGCACAACACACACGGATTATTAGCAACAATCGTTTGTGTTATCATTGGTCTTCGCACACATTTCTGATTACAGACCTGTTTGCCGCGTATCACACACATCTTGTTATATTGGACCGTTTCTGTTCTCTTGGCTCAAAGTAAACAGTTCATCCAAGTGAACCGCATGCCGTATATCGCACACACCTTGATCTGGCTGACCGTTTCTTTTGTGTTGCCTAATCACAAACAGTTCATCCGAGTGAACCGTATGATGTATATCACACACACCTTCATCTGGTTGCCCGTTTCTTTTGTTCCTCCTCATCGCAAATAGTTAATTGAACTGAACAGTATGCCCTGCATCGCACACGCAACTAAAATTGAACCGTGTTTGATGCATCCTCCATCACAAACGTTTTGCAACTTTTTTATGGTTTTTTACATCCTCGTTTGCGATTAATGCATCGCACACAGTTTCGTGAAAGGGTCTCTGATCGTAGTGTCGCGTTAGCAGCATCCTGAAGTAGTGCATTGACTTAGGAGTCAAATGAAAGCATTTGATCATAGGTCATACTCATCGTTTAAGCACAAGTGGGGTTACCACTTTTACATAAAGCATTAATGTGTTCACACCATTAGAGTTGCTTTAGCTCAATTTTTAGAGCAAAGCTCCCCCTAGATGTGATATCCCCCCAAAGAGGGATGAACTAACCTTGGTTTTTGTCGATGATGACTTCATGTAGATACTGAAGATGTGGATGCTCAATCTTGATGTAGTCCATCAAGAGTTTGGAGCAATCCTTTTGAATTTTGCACTTTCAATACCTACATGGGTTAGTCCCACAAAGACATACAAGGATATCTATAGACAAAGAGTGAATTGCACATATGATGATGTCCACAAATGCATTGAGTTGCCTTGTCCCTTGACTTACCAACAAGAGGGTTTGTGACTCCATGAACTAGTGCAATATGTTGAAGTTGGTTGCACAAGTTCTTGCAAAAATGAGTATGAGTGGAATATGTTGGCGGAGTCATCCTCAGCTAGCTTCGTTCGTCTTTTATTGTTGCAGGAGGCGCATGGAGGAGGATTAATGGGACACTTTGGCATGAAAAAGATGGAGGATGTACTTGCTACACATTTCTTTTGGCCAAAGATGAGACGGGATGTTGAACATTTTGTTGCTCGCTGCACTACATGTCAAAAAGCCAAGTCACGACTTAATCATCTTTGTTTATATATGCATTTGCTTGTACTTAGTGTTCCATGGGAGGTTATATCTATGGACTTTGTTTTAGGTTTACCTCGAACAAAGAAGGGGAGAGGTAACATATTTGTTGTCATGGATAGATTTTCGAAAATGGCACACTTTATACCATGTCATAAAAGTGATGATGTTGCTAATGCAACTGATTTGTTCTTTCGTGAAATTATTTGTTTGCATGGTGTGCCAAATAGTATTGTTTCAGATCATGATACTAAGTTTTTTAGCCACTTTTGGAGATGTTTATGGGCTAAGTTGGGGACTAAACTGCTATTTAGTACTACATGTCACCCCCAAGCTGATGAACAAACTGAAGTAGTCAATAGAACATTTTCTACTATGCTTAGGGCTGTTTTGAAGAATAGTCTTAAAATATGGGAAGAATGCTTGACTCATATTGAATTTTCTTATAATTGTTCACTGCATTCTACTACTAAGATGTGCCGTTTTGAGATTGTGTATGGTTTCCTACCTCGTGCACCCATTGATTTGTTGCCTCTTCCATCTTCAGAGAAGGTTAATTTTGATGCTAAACAATGTGTTGAATTGATCTAAAAAATGTATGAGTTAACTAAAGAAAATATTGAGCGCATAAATGCTAAATATAAACTTGCTGGAGATAAGGGAAGAAAATGTATTGTTTTTGCACCTAGAGATCTTGTTTGGTTTGCATAAGGATATGTTTCCTTATTTGCGCAAGTCAAAGCTAATGCCACGTGCTGATGATCCTTTTAAGTTGTTAGAGAAAATAAATGATAATGCATATAAAGTTGAGATGCATGTAGATTTTGGGGTTAGCCCCACTTTTAACATTCCAGATTTGAAGCCTTACTTGGGTGAGGAATGAGCTTCCGTCGAGGAAAAATTCAATTCATGAATGGGAGGATGGTGAGGACATCAATACTACAGTTACACCCACGACTTACACCCACGGCCCCTGCAGTTACTAGAGGTCACTGAAGGAAATATGCCCTAGAGGCAATAACAAAGTTATTATTTATTTCCTTATTTCATGATAAATGTTTATTATTCATGCTAGAATTGTATTAACCGGAAACATGATACATGTGTGAATACATAGACAAACAGAGTGTCACTAGTATGCCTCTACTTAACTAGCTCGTTGATTAAAGATGGTTATGTTTCCTAGCCATAGAAATGAGTTATCATTTGATTAACAGGATCACATCATTAGGAGAATGATGTGATTGACTTGAACCATTCCATTAGCTTAGCACTCGATCGTTTAGTATGTTGTTATTGCTTTCTTCATGACTTATACATGTTCCTATGACTATGAGATTATGCAACTCCCGTTTACCGGAGGAACACTTTGTGTGCTACCAAACGTCACAACGTAATCGGGTGATTATAAAGGTGCTCTACAGGTGTCTCCGAAGGTACTTGTTGGGTTGCCGTATTTTGAGATTAGGATTTGTCACTCCGATTGTCGGAGAGGTATCTCTGGGCCCACTCGGTAATGCACATCATTGTAAGCCTTGCGAGCATTGTAACTAATGAGTTAGTTGCGGGATGATGTATTACGGAACGAGTAAAGAGACTTGCCGGTAACGAGATTGAACTAGGTATTGAGGTACCGACGATCGAAACTCGGGCAATTAACATACCGATGACAAAGGGAATAACGTATGTTGTTATGCAGTTTGACCGATAAAGATCTTCGTAGAATATGTGGGAGCCAATATGAGCATCCAGGCTCCGCTATTGGTTATTGACCGGAGACGTGTCTCGGTCATGTCTACATAGTTCTCGAACCCGTAGGGTCTTCACGCTTAAAGTTTCGATGACAGTTATATTATGAGTTTATGTGTTTTGATGTACCGAAGCTAGTTCGGAGTCCCGGATGAGATCGGGACATCACGAGGAGTCTCGAAATGGTCGAGACGTAAAGATCGATATGTTGGACGACTATATTCGGACATCGGAAAGGTTCCAAGTGATTCGGGTATTTTCGGGAGTACCGGAGAGTTACGGGAATTCGTATTGGGCCTTAATGGGCATACGGGAAAGAAGAAAAAGGCCTCAAAGGGTGGCCGCACCCCTCCTCATGGACTGGTTGTTGGACTAGGGAGGGGGGCCTTCCTTCCTTCTCCTTTTTCCTTCCCTTCTCCTACTCCAACAAGGAAAGGAGGAATCCTTCTCCCGGTGAGAGTAGGACTCCCCCCTTGGCGCGCCCTCCTTGGTCGGCCGCCTCTCCCCCCTTGCTCCTTTATATACGGGGGCAGGGGGCACCTCTAGAGACACAAAAATTGATTTGTTGATCTTTTAGCCGTGTGCGGTGCCCCCTCCACCATAGTCCACCTCGATAATACTGTAGCGGTGCTTAGGCGAAGTCCTGCGTCAGTAGAACATCATCATCATCACCATGCCGTTGTCTTGTGAAACTCTCCCTCAACACTCGACTGGATCGGAGTTCGAGGGACGTCATCGGGCTGAACGTGTGCTGAACTCGGAGGTGTCGTGCGTTCGGTACTTGATCGGTCGGATCGTGAAGACGTACGACTACATCAACCGCGTTGTGCTAACGCTTCCACTTTCGGTCTACGAGGGTATGTGGATAACACTCTCCCCTCTCATTGCTATGCATCATCATGAGCTTGCGTGTGCGTAGGATTTTTTTTTGAAATTACTACGTTCTCCTACAGTGGCATCAGAGCCTGATTTTATCCGTAGATGTCATATGCACGAGTAGAACACAAGTGAGTTGTGGGTGATATAAGTCATACTGCTTACCAGCATGTCATACTTTGGTTCGGCGGTATTGTTGGATGAAGCGGCCCGGACCGACATTATGCGTACGCTTACGCGAGACTGGTTCTACCGACGTGCTTTGCACATAGGTGGCTGGCGGGTGTTAGTTTATCCAACTTTAGTTGAACTGAGTGTGGCTACGCCCGGTCCTTGCGAAGGTTAAAATAGCACCAACTTGACAAACTATCGTTGTGGTTTTGATGCGTAGGTAAGAAGGTTCTTGCTAAGCCCGTAGCAGCCATGTAAAATTTGCAACAACAAAGTAGAGGACGTCTAACTTGTTTTTGCAGGGCATGTTGTGATGTGATATGGTCAAGACATGATGCTAAATTTTATTATATGAGATGATCATGTTTTGTAACCGAAGTTATCAGCAACTGGCAGGAGCCATATGGTTGTCGCTTATTGTATGCAATGCAATCGCCTGTAATGCTTTACTTTATCACTAAGCGGTAGCGATAGTCGTAGAAGCATAAGATTGGCGAGACGACAATGATGCTACGATGGAGATCAATGTGTCGCTACGGTGACGATGGTGATCATGATGGTGCTTGAGATGGAGATCACAAGCACAAGATGATGATGGACATATCATATCACTTATATTGATTGCATGTGATGTTTATCTTTTATGCATCTTATCTTGCTTTGATTGACGGTAGCATTATAAGATGATCTCTCACTAAGTTTCAAGATAAAATGTGTTCTCCCTGGGTATGCACCGTTGCCAAAGTTCGTCGTGCCCAGACACCACGTGATGATCGGGTGTGATAAGCTCTACGTCCATCTACAACGGGTGCAAGCCAGTTTTGCACACGCGGAATACTCAGGTTAAACTTGACAAGCCTAGCATATGCAGATATGGCCTCGGAACACTAAGACCGAAAGGTCGAGCGTGAATCATATAGTAGATATGATCAACATAATGATGTTCACCATTGAAAGCTACTCCATTTCATGTGATGATTGGTTATGGTTTAGTTGATTTGGATCACGTGATCACTTAGAGGATTAGAGGGATGTCTATCTAAGTGGGAGTATGATTAATTGAACTTAAATTTATCATGAACTTAGTCCTGGTAGTATTAGCATATCTATGTTGTAGGTCAATAGCTCGCGTTGTTGCTTCCCTATGTTTATTTTGATATGTTCCTAGAGAAAAAATATGTTGAAAGATGTTAGTAGCAATGATACAGATTGGATCCGTGATCTGAGGATTATCCTCATTGCTGCACAGAAGAATTATGTCCTTGATGCACCGCTAGGTGACAGACCTATTGTAGGAGAAAATGCAGACGTTATGAACGTTTGGCTAGCTCAATATGATGACTACTTGATAGTTTAGTGCACCATGCTTAACGGCTTAGAATCGGGACTTCAAAGACGTTTTGAACGTCATGGACCATATGAGATGTTCCAGAGTTGAAGTTAATATTTCAAGCAAATACCCGAGTTGAGAGATATGAAGTCTCCAACAAGTTCTATAGCTAAAAGATGGAGCGAGAATAGCTCAAGCGGTGAGCATGTGTTCAGATTGTCTGGTACTACAATCGCTTGAATCAAGTGGGAGTTAATCTTTCAGATAAAATAGTGATTGGCAGAATTCTCTAGTCACCATCACCAAGTTAGTAGAACTTCGTGATGAACTATAGTATGCAAGGGATGACGAAAACAATTCCCAAGCTCTTCGCAATGCTAAAATCGGTGAAGGTAGAAATCAAGAAAAACATCAACTGTTGATGGTTGACAAGACCACTAGTTTCAAGAAAATGGGCAAAGGGAAGAAGGGGAACTTTAAGAAGAACGGCAAGCAAGTTGCTGCTCAAGTGAAGAAGCCCAAGTCTGGACCTAAGCCTGAAACTAAGTGCTTCTACTACAAAAGGACTAGTCACTGGAAGCGGAACTACCCCAAGTATTTGGTGGATAAGAAGGATGGCAAAGTGAACAAAGCTATATTTGATATACATGTTATTGATGTGTACTTTACTAGTGTTTATAGCAACCCCTCAATATTTGATACTAGTTCAGTTGCTAAGAGTAGTAACTCGAAACGGGAGTTGCAGAATAAACAAAGACTGGTTAAGGGTGAAGTGACGATGTGTGTTGGAAGTGGTTCCAAGATTGATATGATCATCATCGCAGACTCCCTATACTTTCGGGATTAGTGTTGAACCTAAATAAGTGTTATTTGGTGTTTGCGTTAAGCATGAATATGATTTGATCATGTTTATTGCAATATGGTTATTCATTTAAGTTAGAGAACAATTGTTGTACTGTTTACATGAATAAAACCTTCTATGGTCATACACACCAATGAAAATGGTTTGTTGGATCTCGGTCGTAGTGATACACATATTCATAATATTGAAGCCAAAAAGATGCAAAGTAAATAATGATAGTGCAACTTATTTGTGGCACTGCCGTTTGGGTCATATTGGTGTAAAGCGCATGAAGAAACTCCATGCTGATGGGCTTTTGGAATCACTTGATTATGAATCACTTGATGCTTGTGAACCATGCCTGTTGGGCAAGATGACTAAAACGCCATTCTCCGGAACAATGGAGCGAGCAACAGATTTGTTGGAAATCATACATACTGATGTATGTGGTCCGATGAATATTGAGGCTCATGGCAGTATCGTTATTTTCAGACCTTCACAGATGATTTGAGCAGATATGGGTATATCTACTTGATGAAACATAAAGTCCAAACATTTGAAAAGTTCATATAATTTCAGAGTGAAGTAGAAAATCATCGTAACAAGAAAATAAAGTTTCTATGATCTGATCATGGAGGAGAATATTTGAGTTACGAGTTTGGTCTTCATTTGAAACAATGCAGAATAGTTTCGCAACTCACGCCACCTGGAACACCACGGCATAATGGTGTGTCCGGACGTCATAACCGTACTTTATTAGATATGGTGCGATCTATGATGTTTCTTACCAATCTACCACTATCGTTTTGGGGTTATGCATTAGAGATAGCTGCATTCACGTTAAAAAGGGCACCATCTAAATCCATTGAGATGACACCTTATGAATTGTGGTTTGGCAAGAAACCAAATTTGTCGTTTCTTAAAGTTTGGGGTTGCGATGCTTATGTGAAAATTTCAACATGATAAGCTTGAACCCAAATCGGAGAAATGTGTCTTCATAGGATACCCAAAAGTTACTGTTGGGTACACCTTCTATCACAGATCCGAAGGCAAGATATTCGTTGCTAAGAATGGATCCTTTCTAGAGAAGGAGTTTCTCTCGAAAGAAGTGAGTGGGAGGAAAGTAGAATTTGATGAGGTAATCGCACTGCTCCCTTATTGGAAAGTAGTTCATCACAGAAATCTGTTCCTGTGACTCCTACACCAAATAGTGAGGAAGCTAATGATGATGATCATGTAACTTCAGATCAAGCTACTACTGAACCTCGTAGGTCAACCAGAGTGAGATCCGCACCAGAGTGGTACGGTAATCCTATTCTGGATGTCATGTTAATTGACCATGACGAACCTACGAACTATGAGGAAGCAATGATGAGCCCAGATTCCACGAAATGGTTTGAGGCCATGAAATCTGAGATGGGATCCATGTATGAGAACAAAGTATGGACTTTGATTGACTTGCCCAAATGATCGGCGAGCCATTGAGATTAAATGGATGTTCAAGAGGAAGACGGACGCTGATAGTAGTGTTACTATCTACAAAGCTAGAATTTTCGCAAAAGGTTTTTGACAAGTTCAAGGTGTTGACTACGATGAGAGTTTCTCACTCGTATCTATGCTTAAGTCTGTCCGAATCATGTTAACAATTGCCGCATTTTATGAAATCTAGCAAATGGATAAACAAAACTGCATTCCTTAACGGAGTTATTAAAGAAGAGTTGTATATGATGCAACCAGAAGGTTTTGTCGATCCTAAAGGTGTTAACAAAATGTGCAAGCTCCAGTGATCCATCTATGGACTGGTGCAAGCATCTCGGAGTTGGAATATACGCTTTGATGAGTTGATCAAAGCATATAGTTTTATACAGACTTGCGGTGAAGCCTGTATTTACAAGAAAGTGAGTGGGAGCACTACAACATTTCTGATAAGTATATGTGAATAACATATTGTTGATCGGAAATAATGTAGAATTATTCTGCAAAGCATAAAGGAGTGTTTGGAAGGAGTTTTTCAAAGAAATACCTCGGTAAAACTGCTTACATATTGAGCATCAAGATCTATAGAGATAGATCAAGACGCTTGATAAGTTTTGTAAATGAGTGCATACCTTGACAAGATTTTGAAGTAGTTCAAAATGGAACAGTCAAAGAAAGAGTTCTTGCATGTGTTACAAGGTGTGAAATTGAGTAAGACTCATAGCCCCGACCACAGCAGAAGATAGAAAGAGAATGAAAGTCATTCCCTATGCCTCAGCCATAGGTTCTACAAAGTATGACATGCTATGTACCAGATCTATTGTATACCCTACCACTAAGTTTGGCAAGGGAGTACAATAGTGATCTAGGAGTAGATCACTGGACAGCGGTCAAAATTATCCTTAGTGGAATAAGGATATGTTTCTCGGTTATGGAGGTGACAAAAGGTTCATCGTAAAGGGTTACGTCGATGCAAGTTTTTGACACTGATCCAGATGACTCTAAGTCTCAATCTGGATACATATTGAAAGTGAGAGCAATTAGCTAGAGTAGCTCCGTGCAGAGCATTTTTGACATAAAAATTTGCAAAATACATACGGATCTGAATGTGGCAGACCCGTTGACTAAATTTCTCTCACAAGCAAAACATGATCACACCTTAGTACTCTTTGGGTGTTAATCACATAGCGATGTGAACTAGATTATTTACTCTAGTAAACCCTTTGGGTGTTGGTCACAAGACGATGTGAACTATGGGTGTTCATCACATGGTGATGTGAACTATTGGTATTAAATCACATGGCGATGTGATCTAGATTATTGACTATAGTGCAAGTGGGAGACTGAATGAAATATGCCCTAGAGGCAATAACAAAGTTATTATTTATTTCCTTATTTCATGATAAATGTTTATTATTCATGCTAGAATTGTATTAACCGGAAAATGATACATGTGTGAATACATAGACAAAGCAGTGTCACTAGTATGCCTCTACTTGACTAGCTCGTTGATCAAAGATGGTTATGTTTCCTAGCCATAGACATGAGTTGTCATTTGATTAACAGGATCACATCATTAGGAGAATGATGTGATTGACTTGACCCATTTCGTTAGCTTAGCACTCGATCGTTTAGTATGTTGCTATTGCTTTATTCATGACTTATACATGTTCCTATGACTATGAGATTATGCAACTCCCGTTTACCGGAGGAACACTTTGTGTGCTACCAAACGTCACAACGTAACTGGGTGATTATAAAGGTGCTCTATAGGTGTCTCCGAAGGTACTTGTTGGGTTGGCGTATTTCGAGATTAGGATTTGTAACTCCGATTGTCGGAGAGGTATCTCTGGGCCCACTCGGTAATGCACATTATTATAAGCCTTGCAAGCATTGTAACTAATGAGTTAGTTGCGGGATGATGTATTATGGAACGAGTAAAGAGACTTGCCGGTAACGAGATTGAACTAGGTATTGAGATACTGACGATCGAATCTCCGGCAAGTAACATACCAATGACAAAGGGAACAACGTATGTTGTGCTGCGGTTTGACCGATAAAGATCTTCGTAGAATATGTAGGAGCCAATATGAGCATCCAGGCTCCGCTATTGGTTATTGACCGGAGACGTGTCTCGGTCATGTCTACATAGTTCTCGAACCTGTAGGGTCCGCACGCTTAAAGTTTCGATGAAAGTTATATTATGAGTTTATGTGTTTTGATGTACGGAAGGTAGTTCGGAGTCCCGGATGAGATCGGGGACATGACGAGGAGTCTCGAAATGGTCGAGACGTAAAGATCGATATATTGGACGACTATATTCGGACATCGGAAAGGTTCCGAGTGATTCGGATATTTTCGGGGGTACCGGAGAGTTACGGGAATTCGTATTGGGCCTTAATGGGCCATACAGGAAAGGAGAAAAAGGCCTCAAAGGGTGGCCGCACCTCTCCCCATGGACTGGTCCGAATAGGACTAGGGAGGGGGGTGCCCCCTTCCTTCCTTCTCCTTTTTCCTTCCCTTCTCCTACTCCAATAAGGAAAGGAGGAATCCTACTCCCGGTGGGAGTAGGACTCCCCCCTTGGCGCGTCCTCCTTGGCCGGCCGCCTCTCCCCCTTGCTCCTTTATATACGGGGGTAGGGGGCCACCTCTAGAGACACAACAATTGATCGGTTGATCTTCTAGCCGTGTGCGGTGCCCCCCTCCACCATAGTCCACCTCGATAATACTGTAGCGGTGCTTAGGCGAAGCCCTACATCGGTAGAACATCATCATCGTCACCACGCCGTCGTGCTGACGAAACTCTCCCTCAACACTCGGCTGGATCGGAGTTCGGGGGATGTCATCGGGCTGAACGTGTGCTGAACTCAGAGGTGTCGTGTGTTCGGTACTTGATCGGTCGGATCGTGAAGACGTACGACTATATCAACCGCGTTGTGCTAACACTTCCGCTTTCGATCTACGAGGGTAAGTGGACAACACTCTCCCCTCTCGTTGCTATGCGTCACCATGATCTTGCGTGTGTGTAGGAATTTTTTTTGAAATTACTACGTTCTCCTACAGTCACGCACGCCAATTAAATTATTAGGTACATTCGTTTCTTGGTAAAGATTCTAATGTTAATGAGAAAATGATGTTGCCTAAATTGGATACATTTGTTTTGCTTACAAATGAAGTACCTAGCTTGGACAAGAAGGATGAACATTGGAGCAAGATCAATCATGGAGATGATGGCATGCGCAAGGGGAACAAGAATGGAGTTTCAAGTGATGATTTCAGGACTTTCAAGCCACCATAATGAGTGCATGAAGGCTTGGATGAAATATACAAGATGCTACTTCATAAATTTCGTTTAGAAGCTATTATAGGTGTTGCGTCACCTTATTATTGGGCCAGTCCCATGTAATTTTGAAATACTTCAGTATAGGCTGTTTTTAGAGTCCATATGTTTGGGGAAACAAAGTTAGGGTTGGTTTCGGACCCCTCCTTCAAGGGGTCACGAAATTCCCCCTATTCCTCCATATATATAGCCCTTTGGGCGTTGTTTAGACTTTGGTTTTTGTTTAGATTAAAAGTTCTCCATAGCTGCAACTTCACATACTTCATTTGTGTTCAACGACCAGAACCCCACTTTCATTAATAAAGCTTTCCTATTATATTCACAATATCCAGAATTGCAATCTCAGTTTCTTGTTGGTTCTTCATTTGCTTGTAGGAAATATACCCTCGTGGTCTGTTTGATCATGCTACGGCGTGGTCAATAACCCCGGAAGTTGGTTTAGTGATTGCTAAGGCGCGACGTCTCGCACGTTCGTACTCGGATCGTCAAAGTCGACTCCCACAGAAAATGATCGTTATCTCATCGGAACATCGGGACACCTTTGCCTCTATCAATATGTGTCTTTGTATTGTTCTTGGGTGTTCGTAGGGCGAATATTATTTGTTGACTACTATGTTTCCCAATAGTGGCATCATGAGCGGTTCTATGGGTAGATGCAGGTTTTGATCTAGATCACATGTGGATGTGAGTGTGTGATGTTCTTGCTATGCTTCCCTCGAGAGTGTCACTTCGGTTTAGTTCATTGACGGTATGGTGTAAGCTTTGTACAAGGTTCTGACAATCTATCGGCTCTGGCTGTCGATGATCTGCTAATAGTTCATTGGGCTTCATCATAGTCAAGAATAGTGAATCGTCACTTACACAAGAGAGCGATGAAGATGAAAAATCTTCTAGGGGTCATGCATATTAGACGAAGTTTAGTGTGGGGCTAGAGATTTTAATTAATTCTCTTCCCTCACACACCCCGAAAGTGAATCTAGCAACAAGAATTATCGTCTTGATTGTGCATGTAGGTAGTTAGTGTTATCAAAAAACCCTAGCAACCAAGTAACTAAAATTTTCCAAACCGAGTAGAGGACTTCTAACTTGGTTTTGTAGGTTTGCATATGATGTTGTATAGCCTTTGTCATGACAATAAGTTTTTGTATGAGATGGTTATATGTCGTAATGTTAAGTGGCCTGCACATCACGACATGATGGCTGGATCCACGGGATTGCCAACTTAATGTTATGGATGTAGATATAGCCTACAGGTAACACGGAGGACACGAAGCTTGACCAGGCGCAGGAGAACAAAACCGGTGCCACGACGGTACCAATTTTGGAGTGAACTTCATGAAGACCTCGGAAGACCATGGAGACATCCCCGGTGCCCAGGGCTATACCATATCATGCTATTATGAATTGCGTGAGATGTTTATCCCTTTGTTGCTTGCACCCTTTGATTGCATCATAGTCGATTATTAGGGTGATCTCTCACAGCTAAAATCAAGATTAAAATGTGCTATTCCCAGTGTTGCAACCATCTACGACACTTAGTGTTTCGGAGTACGTCACGTCGACATGAGTACAAACGAGATGAGAAGTGTAAGACGGAGATGGTCAGACAATGTGTGCAGATAACACTCGGTTGTCTTGAAGTTCTGACAGAATCATTCTGAGCTCGGCGCACGAAGCATCAAAAGATGAACAAGAGCCATATGGGGATATGATCGGCAAAAGTTTTCCCACCGGTCAAAATTCTCATAAACGGTGATGTCCACATCAATGGATGATAATGAAATCAGGATCTTGAATCACTCACTATCAATTATGAGAGATACTGATCTGAGTGGGAGTGCACTTTATATATTAAAATTTGTTTAATCCCTTGTGCAAGTTTAATTATGAATTATGTCTAAAGTGAACCTTGTATTTATTGTTGTGGATCAATGGCTTGCAATAGTTTTAATTTAGCACCTCTGTTTGATAAAGGAAAGTTTCCTACAAATGGTGGAAACTGTGAGAATTGGGTCCACACTCTAAAATATGTTCTCATGAGTGATAAGAAAGAATATGTGCTGGATCAACCACTTGGTGAATACCCGATGCCTGGAGCGTCTCGGGATGTCGTCAATGTGTTTATCTCCCGCAAGGATGATTTCAGTGTTGTCAAAAGTGTAATGCTATCATGCATGGATCAAGTATTACAGAAATATTATCAACAAATCAGTACCGTCGAGATTGTCGAGGCACTAGAAGTTCTGTACCACAAAGATCCAGCTGAAGTTCATGAGATGGCTGAAGCAATGGATGAATGCAAGATCGCTGAAGTTGATGAGCAAGGTGTCAGGCTTGCAGACTATTATGATAGTATTAATGCAATGGAAATTGATTTCCCAAGACATCAAAGAATGATTTGATCCTTACTTTGCTTTATGAATCGATGCTCAAAAGCAACGAAATCGGGATGCAGAACCAGCAAAAGTTGCTCATGAACAAAACATGAAGTTTCAAAAGGAAGTGCAACACCAAGAGGAACAAGGGTGGAGCTTCTTGCAAGAATATATGTTTCTACTCCAAAGAAAAATGACACTGGAAAATAAAATGGCTTGAAGTATCATGCATATAAGAAGAACTCATCTTCTGGTAAAGGTATAAAAGTTATACAAAATTAATGTTATTGATATTCTACTCACCGAAAGTTCCAAGTCATGGGTATTTGATACCAGATATGTTGCTAACATTAGCAACAAGATACATGGATTGGGGAATGTTCGGAAGCCTGAAAGAAGTGAAGTTGTGATGTGTGTCGGGAATGATGATGGGATCGCTGCTTAAGCCATCGGTGTCATGTCTTTGAGTTTACCTTCAGGATTAATATTAGAACTAAATAATTGTTATTTTATTCCAAAGTTATGTAAAAATATTATCTCTGGATCATGTTTGATAAATGACTGTTATTCTTATAAATCAGAGAACAATGGTTGTTCAATATATTATAAGGATATGTTTTATGGATTTGCACCCATGATTGGTGGATTATTCATATTAGATCTTGAACGTGGAAAGGTTATCTATAACATTGATGCTAAACATCTTAAGAAGACTGGTAATACCACATACATGTGGCACTGCCGTCTCGGTCATATCGGAAACAAACATATGCAAAAGCTTCATAAAGATGGAGTGCTAAAATCATTTGATTTTGAATCATTTGATACATGCGAAGCTTTTTTGATGGGTAAAATGACTAAAACATCGTTCACTGGTCATCCAGAACGAGCACTTGAATTATTGGATATATATAATACGTAGTGATGTATGTGGTCCAATGAGTATTTCGGTGCGCGGTGGATACTTATACTTTGTAACCTTCACAGATGGTTTAATTAGATACGGTTACATCTACTTAATGAAACATAAGTCTGAAACATTTGAAAAGTTCAAAGAATTTCATAACGAAGTTGAGAACCATCATGGCAAGAAGATAAATTTTATACAATCAGATCATGGAGGATATCTGAGTCATGAGTTTAACAAACATATAAGTGTTTGTGGAAGTGTCTCACAACTTACTCCTCTTGGGACTCCATAGAGAAATTATAAGGCGTAACCGAACCTTGCTAGACATGACAAGGTCATTGATATCGTTTATCGATCAGTCGATATCATTCTGTGGATATGCACTTGAAACGGCAACATACACACTAAACAGAGTACCATCTAAATCTGTTGAGACGACACCATTGATAACCCACAAGTATAGGGGATCGGAACAGTTTTCGAGGGTAGAATATTCAACCCAAATTTATTGATTCGACACAAGGGGAGCCGAAGAATATCCTCAAGTATTAGCAGCTTAGTTGTCAATTCAACCACACCTGAAAGACTTAATATCTGTAGAAAGTATTTAGTAGCAAAGTAGTATGGAAGTAACAGTAATAGTGACAAAAGTAACAGTAGCAGCTTTGTAGTAATCGTAACAATGGCAACGGAAAAGTAATGAAGCAAAGATCAATATGAAAAGAGCTCGTAGGCAATGGATCAATGATGGATAATTATGTCGGATGGCGTTCATCATGCAACAGTTATAACATAGGGTGACACAGAACTAGCTCCAGTTCATCAATATAATGTAGGCATGTATTCCGAATATAGTCATACGTGCTTATGGAAAAGAACTTGCATGACATCTTTTGTCCTACCCTCTCGTGGCAGTGAGGTCCTATTGGAAACTAAGGGATATTAAGGCCTCCTTTGAATAGAGTACCATACCAAAGCATTAGCACTTAGTGAATACTTGAACTCCTCAAACTACGCTCATCACTGGGAAGTGTCTTGACTATTGTCACTCCAGGGTTGCCGGATCATAACATGTAGTAGGTGACTATAACTTGCAAGATAGGATCAAGAACACAAATATATTCATGAAGACATAATAGGTTCAGATCTGAAATAATGGCACTCGGGCCCTAGTGACAAGCATTAAGCATAGCAAAGTCATAGCAACATCAATCTTAGAACATAGTGGATACTAGGGATCAAACCCTAACAAAACTAACTCGATTACATGGTAAATCTCATCCAACCCATCACCGTCCAGCAAGCCTACGATGGGATTACTCGCACACGGCAGTGAGCATCATGAAATTGGTGATGGAGGATGGTTGATGATGACGATGGCGACGATTTCCCCTCTCCGGAGCCCAAAAGGGATTCCACATCTGCCCTCCCGAGGAAGAATAGGGCTTGGCGGCGGCTCCATATCGTAAAACGTGATGAATCCTTCTCTCTGGTTTTTTCTCCCCGAATGTGAATATATGGAGTTGGAGTTGAGGTCGGTGGAGGTCCAGGGGCACTGCTAGGGAAAAGCCTAGCAGTAGCGCAGGTATTTGGTGTATCAGTAGTTTGGGGTGCCACGCTACTGATACGGCGCTACAGCTAACATGTATCAGTAGCGCGTGTTGCTCCATGCTACTACTATACATGGCTAGCAGCAGCGTGCTTTTGTTCAATGCTCTACTGCTAATAGCTGCAACGCTTTTAAGTAGGGCGCGCTGCTGCTAACTTTATTCCCCTCGCTACTGTTAGTTTTATTAGTTTTTGTTTTTTTCTGCATATTTGTTTTGTATTTGAACAGGATTTATTCAATAATCTTTAGCATATCATACACATAAAAATGTAATCATAGCAACAAATCATGTCATCATCATAATCATCATCCAACACAAAGTGGTCTCTCTGTCATCATCTCGAAAATAGTGATACAAGTCTCGATTATTTGCAACTACATCGTCATCCATCTAAACAATTATATACGCGAGAAGAGCTATCACTATGAGTGAGAGCGGAACTATGCAGTACATGAGTTCGTATCCCTCTCTCGCATTAGCGTGAACCTAAACTAACACCTGGGCCTGACACTCCGGCCACTCGTCGTATACTCCTAGTGTTGCACTTCTTCGTCATCGATGATCTATGCACCTGCATCGTCACATGAGTCAACGATATGCAACATACATAGTTGAGCAACAGAAAGAGACATACTTGGCAAAAATAGAAGCAACATATCATAAGCATAAATAACAAAGTTCATCGTACCCAAAATGCCCTAACCAGAGTTTACAAATATGACTAAACATGCAGTCGAATTGATCAGAAACTAAAATTACCAGCAGTCTCATGAACTCCGTCGTGACCGGGTCCATCTCAAAAACCTTCTTGTCTGAGTCCCATTGGTTTCGTACCCTGAGGACGTCACGCTCCTGCGGGACGGTGAAGTCCGCCAAGGGGTCTGGGATGCCCAAACTTTCATGTTCTGCGTCCTCCTTGGCCCATATGGACCTCTTCCCGCCGCAACCACGGCTTCCGAGGTGGTGGCGTGATACGTCTCCGTCGTATCTACTTTTCCAAACACATTTGCCCTTGTTTTGGATTCTAACTTGTATGATTTGAATGGAACTAACCGGATCGATTTGTTTTGAGAATTGCCATGGTGTTGTTTTATGTGCAGAAAACAAAAGTTCTCGAAATGACCTGAAACTCCACGGAATACCTTAGAATAAATAATAAAAATCCTCGCCAAAGATGAAGACCAGGGGGCCCACACCCTGTCCACGCGGGTGGGGGCGCCCCCCCCCCCCCTCCTAGGCGTGCCCCCCTACCTCGTGGGTCCCTTGGACACCCTCCGACGCCAACTCCAACTCCATATATTGGCTTTCGGGGAGAAAAAAATCAGAGAGAAAGAATAATTGCGTTTTATGATAGGGAGCTGCCGCCAAGCCCTAATCTCTCTCGGGAGGGCTGATCTGGAGTCCGTTCGGGGCTCCGGAGAGGGGGATTCGTCGTTGTCGTCATCATCAACCATCCTCCATCACCAATTTCATGATGCTCACCGCCGCAGCGTGAGTAATTCCATCGTAGGCTTGCTGGGACGGTGATGGGTTGGATGAGATTTATCATGTAATCGAGTTAGCTTTGTTAGGGTTTGATCCCTAGTATCCACTATGTTCTCGAGATTGATGTTGCTATGACTTTGCTATGCTTAATGCTTGTCACTAGGGCCCGAGTGCCATGAATTCAGATCTGAACCTATTATGTTTTCATGAATATATGTGTGTTCTTGATCCTATCTTGCAAGTCTATAGTCACCTATTATGTGTTATGATCCGACAACCCCGAAGTGACAATAATCGGGATACTTCTCGGTGATGACCATAGTTTGAGGAGTTCATGTATTCACTATGTGCTAATGCTTTGTTCCGGTTCTCTATTAAAAGGAGGCCTTAATATCCCTTAGTTTCCAATAGGACCCCGCTACCACGGGAGGGTAGGACAAAAGATGTCATGCAAGTTCTTTTCCATAAGCACGTATGACTATATTCGGAATACATGCCTACATTACATTGATGAATTGGAGCTAGTTCTGTGTCACCCTATGTTATGATTGTTACATGACGAACTGCATCCGGCATAATTATCCACGCTGATCCGGTGCCTACGAGCTTTCCATATACTGGTCTTCGCTTATTTACTTTTCCGTTGCTACTGTTACAATCACTACAAAATACCAAAAACATTACTTTTACCGTCTTTACTTTTGTTACCGTTACCACCACTATAATATTACTGTGCTACTAAACACTTTGCTGCAGATATTAAGTTTGCAGGTGTGGTTGAATTGACAACTCAGCTGCTAATACTTGAGAATATTCTTTGGATCCCCTTGTGTCGAATCAACAAATTTGGGTTGAATACTCTACCCTCGAAACTGCTATGATCCCCTATACTTGTGGGTTAGCAAGACCTTTTTCCTGGCGCTGTTGGGGAGCATAGCTCTATTCTTTGAGTCACTTGGGATTTATATCTGCTGGACACTATGAAGAACTTGAAAGACTCTAAGACAAAAATTTATCCCTCGACTACGAGGGGAGGTAAGGAACTGCCATCTAGCTCTGCACTTGATTCACCTTCATTATGAGTAAGCTAGCGACACCTAAACACCATACGCTATTATTCCGATATGTCGCATGTTATTGATGATGCCACTTCTGCTATGCATGATACTTATGATGAAACTACTTCTATGCTTGATACTATTGTGCCCCTCGGTGAATTTCTTGATGAACAAATTTCTAGGTCTAGAGAAAGAGAAATTATTGAAACTGATAATATTGATGAAAGTGATGATGAGGATATGCCTGCTATTCCTGAAGGTTATCTTTTTGATGTGAATCTTCTGCAGCTATTTTTGACTGCCAGTATAGATATTAAATTAAGAGGATTCTAGTTAAATGGATTAAAGAATCCCTTAGAGACAGAATGAAACCTGATCCTGCCTTTGCTACTTCACCTATTTGTGTTCCCGATAAGGATTATTATGAATTTTCTGTTGATCCAGATATAATTACTTTGGTTGAATCTGATCCTTTTTATGGCTATGAATTTGAAACTGTTGTGGCACATCTTACTAAGTTAAAAGATATAGCCGCCATGTTTACTAATGATGAGAGATCGCGCTACCTTTATATACTCAAAATATTTCCGTTCTCATTAAAGGGTGATGCTAAGATATGGTTTAATTCTCTTGATCCTGGTTGTGTGCGTAGTCCCCAGGATATGATTTATTACTTTTCTGCTAAATATTTCCCTGCTCATAAACAAGCTGCTTTGAGGGAAATATACAACTTCTTGAAAATTAAAGAAGAGAGTCTCCCACAAGCTTGGGGGAGGCTTCTCAAGTTACTTAATGCTTTACCTGATCATCCTCTTAAGAAACCTGAAATACTTGATATCTTTTATAATGGACTAACTGATGCTTCCAGAGATTCTGGTTCTCTTTTTAGGGAAAGAACACCGGATGAAGCTGAAATTCTATTGAATAATATGTTGACAAATGAAAATAATTGGGCACCTCCTGAGCCAACTCCCGAGCCAGTTCTTGAGCCAATTACTGAGCCTATTCCTAAACCAACTCCGAAGAAGAGAGGTGTTCTATTTCTCAGTCCTGAAGATATGCAAGAGGCAAAGAAATCTATGAAAGAAAAAGGTATTAAAGCTGAAGATGTTAAGAATTTACCTTCTATTGAAGAAATACATGGTCTTAATTTACCGCCTGTTGAAGAAGTATATGATCTCAATCCTTTATTCACTGAAGAACCTCCTGATCTCGATATCCCTACACAGGTAGTAAAGGTAAATTCTCTCTCTATATATGATAAAGCTGAAGTCCCTCCTACTAAAATTGCTAGTCAGCGCTTGGATGAGTTTGATAACTTTATGTTTAAGCAAGATGACTTTAATGCTTATTTTGGTAGACAATTAAAACAAGATGCTTATATGATTAAACGCTTGGGTGAGTATATGGCTAATATTAGAGGTGAACTTAAACTCGTTAGAAAACATGCTTCTATGGTTACCACTCAAGTAGAACAAGTACTTAAAGCTCAGAAAGAAGTGCTTGATGAAATGAATAGTAAGAAAAATGATTATGCTGTTAGAGTGGCTACTAGAACTGGTAGAATGACTCAGGAACCTTTGTATCCTGAAGGGCACCCTAAGTGAATCGAGCAAGATTCTCAGAGAAATAATAGTGATGTACCTAGTTCTTCTAAAAGGAAGAAAAAGAAAAATGATAGGACTTTGCAAACTTCTAGTGAACCTATTGCTGAACCACCTGAGAATCCAAATGATATCTCTATGTCCGATCTTTGAAACACAATGGTAATGAACATGAACCTAGTGAAAATGTTAATGACAATGTTCATGATGATGCTCAACCTAGTAATGATAATGATGTAGAAGTTGAACCTGTTGTTGATCTTGATAACCCACAATCAAAGAATCAATGTTATGATAAAAGAGACTTCGTTGCTAGGAAACATGGTAAAGAAAGAGAACCATGGGTTCGTAAACCCATGCCTTTTCCTCCAAACCATCCAAGAAAAAGGATGATGAGGATTTTGAGCGCTTTCTTTGAAATGATTAGACCTATCTTTTTTGCGTATGCGATTGGTGATGTGCTCAAAAAATCCTTATGCTAAGTATATGAAAGATATTATTACAAATAAGAGAAAGATACCGAAGCTGAAATTTCCACCATGCTTGCTAATTATACTTTTAAGGGTGGAATACCAAAGAAACTTGGAGATCCAGGAGTACCTACTATACCATGCTCCATTAAGAGAAATTATGTTAAAACTGCTTTATGTGACCTTGGAGCCGGTGTTAGTGCTATGCCTCTCTCTTTATATCGTAGACTTGACTTGAATAAGTTGACACCTACTGAAATATCTTTGCAAATGGCTGATAAATCAACTGCTATACCTGTCGGTATTTGTGAGGATGTGCCTGTTGTGGTTGCAAACGTTACTATTTTAACGGACTTTGTTATTCTTGATATTCCGAGGACGATAGTATGTCTATTATTCTTGGAAGACCTTTTCTTAATACTGCAGGGGCTGTTATTGATTGCAACAAAGGTAATGTCACTTTTCATGTTAATGGTAATGAGCACACGGTACACTTTCCAAGGAAACAACCTCAAGTTTATAGTATCAATTCTATTGGAAAAATACCATCGATTATATTTGGAGGTTTTGAATTTCCTCTCCCTACTCTCAAGAAGAAATATGATATACTTATTATTGGGAATGTCCATATCCCCGTTGAGGTAACATAGTGTTATTCGAAATTTCTCCGGTTCCATGTTAATCGGAATGAGTTTGTTAACAAGACTTGATCAACCTTGTTAGTGGATTCTTTTTGATGAGCATGAGATGGATGAAACTAGAAGCACAACCTTCTGTACCCTTTTTATACTTTCTGTTATTTACTAGAAATAAAGTAAAATAGTATTTATCTGTCTGTTTCCTGACTTATCCGTGCAATATAAAAATATCCCGAAAATAAAAGTCCTCAGAATGCCATGCCAATTTAATATGATTTTTTCAGGAATATTTGAGGATTTCTTGTGCAAAAATTACTGCTGGGAGCTGCCACACAGCCACGAGGGTGGAGGCGCGCCCTACCCCTGGCGCGCCCCGCCTCGTGGGCCCACGGTGGCCCTCCTCCACTTATCCTCGCACCCATCTTCTTCCCTGCCTCACACAAACCCAAAAACCAACTCAAGCACGAGTTCCCCAAATTCTTTGTGATTTTCGATCTCCTTGCTCAAAGCACCTCTCGCAAAACTGCTTGGGGAGATTGTTCCTTGGTATGTGACTCCTCCATTGGTCCAGTTAGTTTTTGTTCTAGTGCTTTATTCATTGCAAATTTGTACTGCATAGGTGACCATGTTCTTGAGCTTGCATGTCTAATTTATATGGTTCCAAGTAGTTCTAATGCTTGATATAGGCTCTAGGCACTTGTAGGAGTAGTTGCTATCAGTTTTATTGAAGTTGGTTCACTTTTTGTTTGAAGTTACTAAAAATTTCAGAAATTTGTCGAGGAAACAATATGTTTAGGAAGATGTTCCAAGGTGGTTCTTCAAGGAAGCAAGGTCCTGTGCTCGCAATGCGTGATGCCGACGAGGAACCACCAAGAGACGCCTCTGTGAGGCCTCGTGAATGGCCTTCGAAAATTTTATGGATCAAGCGGGAATCAAAGAAGAACTCAACGCATATATACGCAATGCCGGTCTTGAGGACTTTGAAGTCGACAAATGCCCCCGATATCATGATCTCACAAGTTCATTTGTGAGGAGGTTTGAGTTTTCATCTTCGCGTAATTCTCCTTCAGTCATGTTTGACCTTTATGACAAATCTTATACCATGGACATAGAGGATTTCACTTTTGCTTGCAAACTTCCATAGTGTCAGGGATCCCCCTAAATCTGAATATAGAGACTTTCTTGCTAGAATAACTGTGGGGGAATCTAGAGATATAACACAAGCCACTATAGGGAGCATTCTCTTTCCTGCTATACATTATTTCGCTCTCTTCATAGGTAGATGCATAAATGCTAAGGACGAAGCATGTCACATGTGTGCCCCTGATCTCAGCATTCTCAGAAGTGCTGTGTTAGGAGACCAATCTTATCATATGGGAGCCATTGTAGCTCGTAGGTTGCATCATAATAGACATAACGGAGATTTCTTTGGAGGAATTTATGCAACCCGCTTAGCTAATTTTCTTGATATAGACATTCGTGAGGGTGATATGGAGTTACCCCCTACTTATTTAGATTTTGATTCTATGGTCTCCCATCAGTTTGTTGAGAGGACTGAACCACCTCTCCAGTATCGACTAATCTTTAATAAACGGCATGTTGTCCATGTTACTCTTCCTGCTCCTGCCTTCTTTGATTCTCAGACAAAAGGAAGATATATTATTACCAGAGAGGAGGCAGATGAGTACGAGAGGAGAGCGGAGGCGGCTCGACGCCACGCTGTAGCTTAGGAGGCGATAGTCGCTGCATCAGTACGACCCCAGCTACACCTACGGATATCCGCCAGGCTATCCCTGGCAATGAACCAACTTAGGCCAAAAGCCTAAGCTTGGGGAGTACGTATTTCCCACCGACATTACATTTATGTTCACACACACTCATTGCTAGATGTCGGTGCTCATACTCTTTCACTGTAATATCCATGCTAGTTTATTTTTCCTTTTTCCTACTTTCTTCTTGTGTGTTTAATAAACCTTAAGAAAAACAAAAAAAATTAGTAGTAGTTTATTCTTCCTGCTGTAGTAGTAATAATTAAAAAGAAAACCCAAAAATATTTCCCGTTCTTCTTTTGCTTGTTGGGAGCTTTCCCGTGTAAATAGTTTTTATTCCTTTTCTTTTCTTTGAAATTCGGAGGAGAAGACCACGATTAAATTGTTGAAGTGGCTCTTATATGCATTATTGTTGATTTAACCAAGAGCCCATATTACCTTGTCTTCTCCTGTTTATTGAATGCTCGCAGATTCCAGCTTAGTCCAATGCACGTGCACTCTTATTATTATTCATATTGTTCGGTCGTGCAAGTGAAAGGCAATTATGATGACATATATGATGGACTGACTGAGATAGGAAAAGCTGGTATGAACTCGACCTCTTTTGTTTTGTAAATATGATGAGTTCATCGTTCTTGATTTAGCTGATTATGAATAAACATGTTTGCAATGACAATTAGAGATCATAGTTGCTCGTGCCATGCTTGATTAGCTATGAGTTATAATGGTTTACCTTGCGTGCCAACATGCTATCAAAATGATTGTGATGTGGTATGATGGGGTGGTATCCTCCTTTGAATGATTTAAGTGACTTGACTTGGCACATGTTCACGTATGTATTTGAAACAAATCAACATAGCCTTCATGATATCTATGTTCATGGCGGATTATATCCTACTCATGCTTGTATTCAACGTTTATTAATTTTAATGCATGTTCATGGTGGTTGTCGCTCTCTAGTTGGTCGCTTCCCAGTCTTTTGCTAGCCTTCACTTGTACTAAGTGGGAATACTGCTTGTGCATCCAATCCCTTAAACCCCAAAGTTATTCCATATGAGTCCACCATACCTTCCTATATGCGGTATCTACCTGCCGTTCCAAGTAAATTTGTATGTGCCAAACTCTAAACCTTCAAATAAACATTCTGTTTTGCATGCTCGAATAGCTCATATATCAACTAGGGCTGCCCTTATCTTCCGTGTTAGGCGGGTTATTCTCAAGAGGAGTGGACTCCGCTCCTCACTCACGAGAAAATGGCTGGTCACCGGGATGCCCAGTCCCATGCTTTATGCAAACTAAATCAAAATAATTGCAAATAAAACTCCCCCTGGGACCCGTTGAATGTTGGAGGCACTCGTTGTTTCGAGCAAGCCATGGATTGATGCTTGTGGAGGAGGGGAGTATAAACTTTACCATTCTGTTTGGGAACCGCCTATAATTTGTTTAGCATGGAAGATATCGTCATCTCTTAGTTGTTATGTTGACAATGAAAGTATGCCGCTCAAAATATAATTTATCTCTATTTCAAAACCGAGCTCGCACCTCTACAAATCCACCTTCCCTCTGCGAAGGGCCTATCTATTTACTTTTATGCGAGTCATCACCCTCTTATTTAAAGCACTAATTTGGAGAGCACAGCTGTCATTTGCATTCATTCTGTTAATTTATATCGGGTATGACTATGATTGGATCTCTTTACCATGAATTACAATGTCTAGTCAGTCCTTGATCTTTGAAGGTGCTCTGCATTTATGTTTTGCGGTCTCAGAAAGGGCTAGCGAGATACCATCTTGTTATATCATATTATGATTATTTTGAGAAAGTGTTGTCATCCGAGATTTATTATTATGGCTTGCTAGCTGATTATGTTATTGATATGAGTAAACATGAGACCTAGGAGTTATTGCAAATGTGGTTAGTTATGATCTTTGCTTTGAATACGAATGCCGGGCTTGACATAGGTACAACAACAAGAGCAAACAGAGTTTGTAAAAGTTTTTCTTTTTCTCTTTCAATTTGTCAACTGAATTGCTTGAGGACAAGCAAGGGTTTAAGCTTGGGGGAGTTGATACGTCTCCGTCGTATCTACTTTTCCAAACACTTTTGCCCTTGTTTTGGACCCTAACTTGTATGATTTGAATGGAACTAACCCGGACTGACGCTGTTTTCAGCAGAATTGCCATGATGTTGTTTTATGCGTAGAAAATAAAAGTTCTCGGAATGACACAAACTCCACGGAATACCTTAGAATAAATAATAAAAATCCTCGCCAAAGATGAAGACCAGGGGCCCACACCTGTCCACGAGGGTGGGGCGCCCCCCTCTGGCGCGCCCCCTACCTCGTGGCCCCCCTGGAGACCCTCCGACGCCAACTCCAACTCCATATATTGGCTTTCGGGGAGAGAAAAAAACAGAGAGAAAAAATCATCGCGTTTTACGATACGGAGCCGCCGCCAAGCCCTAATCTCTCTCGGGAGGGCTGATCTGGAGTCCGTTCAGGGCTCCGGAGAGGGGGATTCGTTGTTGTCATCATCATCAACCATCCTCCATCACCAATTTCATGATGCTCACCGCCGTGCGTGAGTAATTCCATCGTAGGCTTGCTGGACGGTGATGGGTTGGATGAGATTTATCATGTAATTGAGTTAGCTTTGTTAGGGTGTGATCCCTAGTATCCACTATGTTCTGAGATTGATGTTGCTATGACTTTGCTATGCTTAATGCTTGTCACTAGGGCCCGAGTGCCATGATCTGAACCTATTATATTTTCATGAATATATGTGTGTTCTTGATCCTATCTTGCAAGTCTATAGTCACCTATTATGTGTTATGATCCGACAACCCCGAAGTGATAATAATTGGGATACTTCTCGATGATGAACATAGTTTGAGGAGTTCATGTATTCACTATGTGCTAATGCTTTGTTCCGGTTCTCTATTAAAAGGAGGCCTTAATATCCCTTAGTTTCCAATAGGACCCCGCTGCCAGGGGAGGGTAGGACAAAAGATGTCATGCAAGTTCTTTTCCATAAGCATGTATGACTATATTCGGAATACATGCCTACATCACATTGATGAATTGGAGCTAGTTCTGTGTCACCCTATGTTATGACTGTTACATGACGAACCACATCCGGCATAATTATCCATCATCGATCCGGTGCCTCTGAGCTTTCCATATCTTGGTCTTCGCTTATTTACTTTTTTCGTTGCTCTGTTACAATCACTACAAAATACCAAAAACATTACTTTTACCGTCTTTACTTTTGTTACCGTTACCACCACTATCATATTACTGTGCTACTAAACACTTTGCTGCAGATATTAAGTTTCCAGGTGTGGTTGAATTGATAACTCAGCTGCTAATACTTGAGAATATTCTTTGGCTCCCCTTGTGTCGAATCAACAAATTTGGGTTGAATACTCTACCCTCGAAAACTGTTGCGGTCCCCTATACTTGTGGGTTATCATGGCGCCCCATGTTCCTCTGTTGAATCCCCTTCATGTACTTTCACTTTTTTGGCAGCTTCGGCCTCGCAAGCCGCCTTGAATATTTCAAACTGCTCTTCCGTGATTGTCGGATTATCCTTTACAATCTCGGAGTAGGGTTCCTTTTTGTTGACGATCCGATGTTTCACCCTTGCTTTCCAGGTGGCCAACACGTCTCTAAACTTGGTCATGGCATGTTTGTTTATCTTCTTCATTGCCGGATCCTTATCTGGATTTTTATATTCCTTTTCATCCCAGCATGGGAACAAGAATATCTGGTGCAGCTTCTTTAGGAGGGAGGGCCTCATATTATCTATCTTTTGTAGTTTCTCGTCGTTGATGGTGGCGGTTGTCCGTATGATGCAGCCTATTTGATTGCCATAGCACGATCGCGCTTCCTCGGGCGTTGTCGGCTCAAAAATTTCGTCGTCCATCTCCGTGACCACCAGTCTAGTAGTCATGAGCTGGTTTGGGCGCCGTGGCCTCTTTGCTTTCGGTTCTATACCGGTGACGGTCTCAGTCTCAGCGCTGGTCTGCATGTCGGTCTCATTCCCCGATGCGACAGGTGGGCCTAGCAACAACATCCGTTGATCATCGGTAAGGCTCAAAAATTCATCTACCACCAGGTAGACGTCGTCGCAATCACCAGAACCCTGTCCTTCATTGTTGCTAGCCATGTTTCCTACGATAAAATCTAGTCAATTAATTATAGACCTAATAAAATGAATAATGACATAAAAAGGCCTATGTTTTGCAGGAATGTTGACTCCTCCCCGGTGCGGCAAATCCCAGGCACGAAATTCATGGAAAATTTCAGCATGACCTTTGCTAAAAAGCGGACAAATCGAGCACCTGAAATTTGCCGGAACGGAAATGAATCAACATTCCGGAAAACATAAGCCACTCAGCTTCATTCCCTGGAATCAACAAAAGGCCACTTGGGCACAATCGAACCACTTCTATGTTGCATATAACAAGACCACTTAAGAATATGTACATGAGAAACTACAATGGTAGATAAACATGAGCAAACACAATTGAGGAATTTGCATATATCATGACCACTTCAAATTTGCATCTCCTAGTGTTTGACAAGAAAAAGTACACAAATCCCATGCTCTCTCAAACTCAATTCAAAAACCAAATATAGATTATATGTAGTTAACTACTGGACTAAATTTTACTCTAAACTAAACCCTACTGCCCTAATTAACATCTAATTAAACAAACTCAATTCAAAAACTAAACCCTACTGAACTAATTAACATTTACATTATCTACTACTTAAATCTATTATTACACTAACTAAAAAACATCTACTATTAACCCTACTGCCCTAGTTAACTAGTACCACCACTACTACTAATTAGCATCTACTACTACTACTACTAAAAAACATTATCTATGAACCCTACTACTAATTAACATCTACTACTACTGCTAATTAACATGGCAGGAAGAAAATGCCGAGAGAGAGGAGGGGTGGGGCTTACAGAGAGGGGAGAGACGGTGGCGGGGAGGTGCTCGGCATTTTGAGGCAGGCGGGAGGGCGGGCTCGGGCAGCGGCGGTCCTGGGCGGGCTCGAGCGGCGGTGAGGTCGAGGGCAGCGGCGGTGAGGTCGAGGGAGGCGACAGTGAGGAGGAGGACGGCCTTGGGCGGCGGCGGTGAGGTGCAGGGCGGCCTCGGGCGGCGGCAGTGAGGTTGAGGGCGGCCTCTGGGGGAGACGATGAGGTTGCTGGCGTCGACGTCGGCAGGAGACGGCAGCGAAGTGGGGCGACGGCGAATTGGGGAGACCGCAGCGAAGTGGGGCGAGGGGTTTGGGGGAGAAGTGGTGGCCGGGGGAGGGAAACCGCTGGTTAATTCAAACATAGCGGTAGCGCGTTACGGAAAACACGCTATAGCTAAGTTAGCTATAGCGCGTTTCACCAAACGCGCTACTGCTATGCCTTTCTCTTTTTTCTCCTTTTTCATTTATTTTTCTTTACATTTTTTCCTTTCTCCTTTTTCTATTTTTTCATTTTCATTTACTTCTCTATTTGCTTTTCATTTTATTTTATTTTCGTTAGCAGTAGCGCCTTTCTACGTAAACGCGCTGCTACAACACTATTAGTGGTAGCGCTGTTTCTATAAGACCGCTACTACTATGTGTAGCCTATCGGCTTAATAGTGGGAATTTTAGTAGTAGCGCTTTTATAGATAGACGCGCTACTGCTACATATGTATCTGTAGCGTGGTTATCCTACACGCGCTACTGCTATCTAGCAGTAGCGCACTTTTTAACAAGTGCTACTGCTAAAGTTCTGTGTATAAGGTTTTCCCTAGTAGTGGGGGCCTACAAGGACAGAGGGCGCGCCCCCCACCCTTGTGGCCGGGGTGTGGGCCCCATTCAGTTGATTCTTTCGCTAATATTTTTTTATTCCAAAACTGATCTCCGTGAAACTTCAGGACATTCCGAGAACTTTTATTTCTGCACAAAAATAACACCATGGAAATTCTGCTGAAAACAGCGTCAGTCCGGGTTAGTTCCATTCAAATCATGAAGTTATACTCCAAAACAAGGGCAAAAGAGTTTGGAAAAGTAGATACGATGGAGACGTGTCAACCATAGGAGTTATGGAATGGGAAGTAGTCCAATTTGTCACATCTCAAAATTTGGGGCTGCAAGACTTATCTAAAACATTTACAGCCAAATAAGCTTGATCCCAGGGCAGACAAATGTTACTTTGTAGGTTATCCCAAAGAAAAAATTGGGTATTCCTTCTACAAAAGATCTGAAGATAAAGTGTTTGTCGTTAGGAATGACACTTTCTTGAGAAGGAGTTTCTCGCTAAAGAAGTAGGTGGGAGGACAGTATAGATTACTGAATCTCCATAAGTGATCAGGACTAACGAAACAGAATCTGTTCTAGAAGTTGTCCACACAACTGAACCAGAAGTTGCTACACCAACTTTCTCTGGTTAAAAATGTAACTGAACCACGTAGGTTAGGAAGAGTTATCGAACCTCCTAAATGGTTTCATAATGAAGTATTCAGCTTAGAAGAAGATGAATCTGCACAATATAGAGAAGCGATGGTGGCGCCCAGCTCAAAAGAATGGCTCAAAGCCATGCAATCCGAAATGGAATCCATGTACGATAATCAATTTTGGAACTTGGTTGATCTTCCAGAGGGTGTGAAACCCATATAGTGTAAATGAATCTTCAAAAGAAAGACAGATGCGGATGGTAATCCTACCATCTATAAAGCGAGGCTAATTGCGAAAGGGTTTTTTCCGGTTGAATGAGTTGATTATGACGAGACTTTCTCACCAGTAGCTATGCTAAAGTCTATGCAGATTATAATGGCGATTGTTGCATATTTCGATTATGAGATATGGCAGATGGATGTCAAAACTGCTATCCTAAATGGTTATTTGAAAGAGGATGTATATATGATACAACCAGAAGGTTTTGTCAATCCTAAGGATGCCTGAAAAGTATGCAAACTTCAAAGGTCTATCTATGGTTTGAAGAAAGCATCAAGGAGCTGGAATCAACTTTTCGATGAAGTTGTAAAAGAGTTTGTCTTCATTAAAAATGATGAAGAAGCTTGTGTATATAAGAAGTTTAGTGGGAGCTTTGTAGAATTTCCAATCTTATACGTGGATGACATATTATTGATTGGAAATGACACAAAGTTTCTTAGCACGGTAAAGGACTATTTAAAGAGTGTATTTTCAATGAAAGATGTAGGCGAAGCTACATATATTTTGGGTATAAATATCTGTAGAGACAGATCAATACGCCTAATTGCGCTAAGCCAGAGCACGTACATTCACAAGGTTTTAAAGAGGTTTAAAATGGAGAATGCAAAGAAGGATTCCACTCAATGTCACATGGCACAACAATTATCAAGAATCAATGTCCCAAGATAGTTGATGACTGAGTGCAGATGAATGGAGTCCAATATGCATCTGATATTGTATCCATCATGTATGCTATGATATGTACTAGACCAAATGTTTCTTATGCACTAAGTGCTAGTAGCAGGTACCAAAGTGATCCCAGAGTGGCTCATTGGGAAGTTGTTAAAAATATTCTAAGTACCTCAGAAGAACAAAGGACACACTCCTTGTTTATGGAGGAGATTAAGAGCTCGTTGTAAATGGTTAAACCGATGCCGGCTTCATGACTGATATAGATGACTATAAATCTCAAACGAGTTATGTTTTCACCTTTAATGGTGGTGCGATAGTTTGGAAAAGTTTCAAACATAACACTGTCGCGGATTCTATGAAAGAAGCAGAATATATTGCGGCTTCAGAAGCTTCAAAGGAGGCATTCTGGATCAAGAAGTTTCTTGAAGAAGTTGGTGTGGTTCCAAGTGTGATGAACCAAATGGCACTCTATTGTGGTAATAGTGGTGTTGTTGCTCAAGCAAAGGAACTAAGATCCCACATGAAGACCAGACACATCGAGCGCAAGTATCACATTATTTGACGTCATGTCAAGAAAGGTTTTGTGAAGGTCCTCAAGGTTCACACGGATTTGAATGTGTCAGACCCGATGACGAAGGCTCTACCACCAGCGAAGCATGAGCAACACCAGGTATACCAGGTATTACTGATAATTAACATATGGATGATAAATGTTTTTGATGATGTTAAATTATATATAATATGCTCTAGTGACTATTAGAGGGCTTTTATATTTAATTTCGGGTATACCAGGTATGACTGATAACGAACATATGGATGAAAAATGTTTTTGATGATGTTAAATTATATATAATATGCTCTAGTGACTGTTAGAGGGCTTTTATATTTAATTTAATACCAACATGCCTAAAAATGCTAGGTGGTGGAGGGAGAATTGGGCCACCAAGGCCCAATAGGGGAGGTGCCCCTCTTTCCTCCTAGGAGGTCAAATTGCGGAGGGGGAGGAGGAGTCCTTCTCCCTTGGCCGGCGCAAGGGGAAGTCCTCCCCCCCCCCCCCTTGTGGCGCCCCTCCAACCTATATATACTTGAGGTATTGAGCTCTTTTGAACACACAAGTTTTGCCTCCCCTAGTTTCTCTAGTTCTAGTTGATCCTAGTTGATCAATTAGAACTTGACCTAGATCCTCTAATCCTCATGATTAGAAGCCCAGTGTGGTTCTAATCTCCTCCCTCTAATTCTCCGGTGTCAATAAGCTCTGGACGGTGAAGCGCTACCGGATCATGAAGACCGTACGCTCGCAACCAAGTAGAGAGGTCGTGCTTTCTATATTTCGTTCGAGGGCGGTTCGCGGGATCATCATCAATAGTTCGAGGGACTCCAAGTACGATCTACACTGACTCGTCTACTTCCACTGCACTCCGGAGTCGGTAACGATCATTGACCAAACACTATATGCATCTTCATATTATTCTTGGGTGTTCGTAGGGCGATTTTGTTTTGTTTTCTACTATGTTTCCCAACAGTCCCGAGCTGGTGGTCTCGGCTAGATGTAACAGGAAGTAGAGAAAGGCATGATGTTTACCCAGGTTCGGGCCCTCTCGAAGAGGTAAAACCCTATGCCCCGCTTGTATTGTATTGATTGTGGATGGGGTACAAAGTACAGGATGATCTACCTCGAGATCGTATGGATGAGTTCTAACTTGACTAAAAAAGAGAATTGCGGCTTATATAGGCACGGGGGGTAGGGTTACACATACGTCGGCTACATGTGGGCATAAACATGCCGATAATTTGAATATGGCTTGAAGTAAAGCCAAGTCTTGGAACGATTCCATCTTGAGTTTTTTTTTTTTGAGACAACCATCTTGAGTACACCAAGGGCCATGGCTTGCATGACCCATTCTTTGTTTGTCAATGGGTCCTTGGCCCGGTCCATGAATGGTAGGCTGACGTGGCAAGCACCCCCTAATCAAGGATATCGTCAACCTCCTTGCCAGTCTTATCGTTTCCCTCCTTGTCGTTGCCTCCCACGACAAGCTTGTCAATCTGCATTGAACATATACATATGAACTAGGCCCGATCAAAAACGCACTACACGTATGAACAAGATCTTTCTAGAGGACTCTGACGAGGAGGAGCACCAGGCGTTGAAGATGATGGCGAGGGCTTCTCAACCTGGCTGCTCTACAATGCCCCTCAAGGTGGACGACTACCAGCGTGAACGTTAGAGACTTATCGTTGACCTACATGCTGCTCAGCGCGCCCCACGCGCCTCAAACCCCGTCGCTAGGTTATATTTGAAGTGCTGATGAATCGATTCGAGGGTTTGTTCAAACCCTCGAAATTCCTTCCCCACGTGTGTGAATACCCTTGAATCCCTAATTGGAATCGGTTCAGTTTGTCCTAGATAGAAGCCTAACCTTGAACCGAATGTGTGATCTACAATCAAGGATAAATCTAACACGGCCGTAGGAAAATCAATGGTACAGAGGGAACGTAGGGCATACCGCAATTGACTCGGAGTGGGGTGAAGCCAGTGCTCGACGTGCGGATCTTGTGGTCGGCACCGATGAGAAAGAAAGAGTGGACAGAGGGAAGAGTGAGCGGTGGGAGGAGGGTAGAGCGAACAGTGGGAGAATGGGCGGTGGGAGGAGGGGGTGACGGGAGTTACGGCACCATTGCAGGAACCAACACGACTTCTACCGCTTGTCGCCGTGTGTGCAGCTGTCATCACCCACATGCGCCCCCTCGCATCTCACGTATTTGGCTCGGTGAAAATGCTCGATTTTAGCGTTCCTCAAGAGCAAATCCAACAGGCGAAAACAAAAATGAAACATGTATCCAGCTGGCCTGGTTGAGGTTGATGCAGCTAACCAAACAGCCCTAGAGTGAACTAGATCGGGATCGCGCATTGGCGCGAGGGTGCCTGTCCGAACGTTGGTCAAACAAATAATGCTAAGTCAGTGGTAATCCAGGTTTGCCATATGGATTCATACAGTATAACAATACAATGAAAAAAAAACGTTCAATTGTGATAAGTATGACATGATGATGCTTAATACCGGCACAAGGCTATAAGGCGAATCAATTTCAATGCGTTTATAAGACCACAAAAAATAGCCACTCGACAGGAAGTTATAAACCAAAAGCGCAGCCACTCGATAGGAAGTTTGAAACCAAAATTGCAGACATAGATATGAAGTGTGCGCCGCATTGTCCGGTCCAGACGTAAAATTCAAATCCATGTAGTATGCAATCAATGCATGGTTCAACACTTCAAGCAATGCACCAAATATTTAACCTCATTAATTTTCCAATCGAAATAAATATCACGTATCACAATTGAGGCACATCAAGCTCGGCACAAAGGAATAGACCAAAAGAACCACTTAATAGATCAGGATTAGAGCAAGTCATGTACATAGAAAGTGATGCATTCCGCAGATGAAAGCCGTTCAACCCAAAATGTGGTAGCATTTGAAAACACAAACTTTTGGAAGAAGATGATGATGCTAAGCCCCATACCATGATAGGGAACGTGGTTCTGATGCTGATGCACATTATAGCAAAAGTAGCCACTGCAGAGGTAGTAGACAAAAAATAACTATTGCTTGGCCACTCGAAAACGTAACCAGCCAATGATGAGGACATGACTACCTTGGATAAGACCAAAAATATTGCATGCATGCATATTTGTCAGGTGATTTCTAGTGCAAACTATTCAATAATCTATTTATGTTATCCGTAACAAAAATACATCACATACTTTTGTGTTTTGTCTAATTGTAGGTGTATGGGACATTTGTACAATACACATATGAAGATAAGGGAAAAGGAGAAGTTTAGGTGCTGTTCAAAAGTCCTCTCACGTCACTTTTGGACCAAGAGAAGATAGAGTCCAAGTCTCTCACGTTACGGACTCAGATTCGGACTCACAGACATACCCGACTCAAAACGTCAATAACTTTTTCATCCCACTCCAAATTGGGTGATTCTTTTTTGTTGGAAAATAGATTTCGTGCACCTTCCAACCCAATTGGATTCACCTTCAAATTCGTCCGAGCGCGTTGAGTTATGGACGAAACAATCTGATCTTATGCAGCAGAATCCGAGTCAAACTACAAGTCCAAAGGTGTTACGTCACCTCCGCTTGGGCCCATTGGCCTTGTACCGACCTAGGGTTAGTTTTAGGCTGCCTTGGGACGTCCTACCACCTCCTTGGCCGCCACCCCTTGATCCTATATAAGTAGATCCATCTACTAGCTTTTTCCTTGGGATTTGTTTAGCTAAAAGTTAGCCATTGCAACTTCGTGCACTTTGTTTATGTCCAACGACTGCATTCAAGACCGCTTACGGATCCCCACCATTATCAATACTTCATATATATTCGCAATATTCAGATTGCTTTATCATATTCTTGCTTGTTCTTCGATTACTTGCGTGAATAGACCTTCGTGGTCGTTGATCGTGCTCCGGCGTGGTCAATAACCTCTCGGAGTTGGTTTAGCGATTGCTAAGGCGCAACGTCGTGCACGTTTGTAGTCGGATCGTCAAAGTCGTCTCCACCAAATCGATAGTTATCATCTCATCGAAAGATCGGGACACCCTCGCCTCTATCAGCCAACCAGGCTACTCCTGAAGAAAAACACCTAAACCATATGATACGTCAGTCGATATCACACATTGAGATAATTTTAAGAGTACTCTAATTTTAATAGAAAGTATAGTTCAGCAACTCAATACTCATATCTAAGTTCGGATTGTTCAATGAACACTCATATTGTACTTTTTATATCGGCCCAAATGAAACATCCGTACATAATTGCAATTAAATTATATCAACCTAAGACAAGAATTCAAACGGCATTGCAGAGATCCCTATTCCTCGAGAGTGCATCGATATAAACCATATAACCAAGACCATTTAGTTTTCGAAGAGTTATATAGAGAAGAAAATGGTTACCCTGTTACAATCCATCATCTCATCATGGAACAAAAAATAAAACAAATTAAATGCCTACACTGGATAGTATGCACATTGGCTATACCAAATCATTAAAGACTAATTCTTCTGCAACGATGAATAAGAAAAACAGTACACCGGTGTTAGAAAACAGAACAGAGTCGTAGATGGAGAAAATCAAGTGTTACATAATAATTGAGTACTCCCTTTGTAAGCTAATATAAAGTCTTTTAGATCACTAAGGTAATGATTTAAATGATCTTATATTAGTTTACAGAGGGAGTAATTGTTAAGAAGTTTCAGGTTTTTTAATCACACAAATACCTTCATAAATTGTGCTCCACCAAAATACTCTTCTTGCTTCAGGAGATTAAAAATAGGATTAATATTACACTAAACAAAACATGTGACAATAAGGGCCTGTGTTAACAAACGAACACTGATGCTATAAAGATGTGACAGTGAATATGTGTTTTAGCAACAAAAAAAGTGACATTATTTATGGAAACAGTTATCTGCATACCATTCCCTATTTTCAGACAGAGCACCTTTCTAAATGCACCCAGAAGACTACCTAGACCAAACTCTATGAACAACCTAGACACATGACTATCGGATATGTTGCCAAATGCAAAACAAATAATTCCACTACCGGCAACATTTATATTTCTCCTAATTCAGTAGAGCGCAACACGTATATTGCTCAACCATCTATGTCACTGCATCTGACCTCCACTTGAATAATTACTACTGGAAACAAAAATACACGAAATATGCACATAAATCGTAACCACCGGAAGTAGGCACAGAGGTTGTGCATGAACAAAAAGACAATCTACCTATCAACGCATAACCACCAGTAGCTGCTCACATGAAAACCAGCACCTGCAAAACAATAAGCAGATAAACAACACATTATCAATCAGGTGAAGGCGGAGCAAAGAAAAACAAAAGAAAGAAGAGTAAGAAAAATAACGTGGGGAAACAAAATCCAGAAAATGAACAAAACTCCACTTTGTCATGTGAGTTGTAGAAAAAAATAGAATATAACTCCACTTTGTTGTAGGTCCACAACCCAAAACAATCGGGTAACCACAATAGGGTCAACTAAGCATGCCAACCACTATATTTACATAATAAGATGAACTCGACGTGACACCAAGCGCTCCAACTGCGTCAACAACTATAATTTCCTAATAGCATGCATATATGTATTGTAGTTAGTTGCGCCCGGAAGCCTGTGAGTATACACAGCAACAACTTGTAGGGAATAGCAAGTACAGCCTCATGTGCCGCTAAAATAATCAGGGCCACCACTAGTTTAACAATAAAATCTTCTAGTGATGGAACCGGAATTTCACCAAAGCCTCACACTTTTAACCAAAATTAAACCAACCATGTGTATGTAACCATATGGTATATTCTGCAGCCGAAACAAAACAAAATAGTCTAAGCATCAAGTTATATCATGACGAAATCAGTATGTAAATTAGCATGACAAAATCAGTATGTAAATTAGCATTATAGCTGATGAGACAAACAACAAATTATGCATCCCATTGAGCAATACTATGCATAATTCATTTTAAAAGACTATCAGTTCTAATTTCTATAAGATCTCAAATCTTTGGAGGTAAGTCTCTTCAAATCCGAGCACAACATCTTACCATCCAAGAAAACTGAAACAGGAATGGAAGACTCTATATCTGATGCGCCAAAAGTGGAAGAAAACCTCAATCAATCTGCTCACTTCAGCTTAGCTGGAGCCACCTGGTAAGTGGCCAAAACCCGGCAAGCGAACAATTCCCGACGGCTCCCACGGCGGAAGAGATCGCCTTCCTTCCACAAAGCGTCTACTTGACGGACGGGGCAGGGGCTGTTAGGAATAAGCAACTTGTATTCCCATGAGGCCATAGGCCGATATATATACATGTACAAGTGTGGAACATATGCAGGAAACCCCTTATACAACGGGATAAATACAAAGGGGTACATGACTTATATTATAACTCTAACACCCCCCCTCAAACTCATGGTGGATGAACAACACTGAGTTTGGAGAGTTAAAAGCCATGTTGTGCTCTAGTCCGGGCCTTCGTCAGAAATCCGCCAATCAGAACTTCGGAAGGCACATCTTGAAGAGCAATAACTCGATCTCGCACACCAAGACGCACATAGAAAGCATCAACACCAATATGCTTGGTGAGCTCATGCTTCACGTGATCGCTGCAAGAATGCTGATAGCACCTATAATGCCGAGATAAGAGCAGAGTCGGTGTAGTGACGTAAACACCAAAATCCTGAAGTAACCGCCAGAATTCAAGTCACCTCTTGCCGTCAAAGAGCCATTGCTCGCAACTCAGCCTCGGCACTCGAACGGAAAGCGCAAGCTGTTTCTTCGCCTTCCGTGCAATGAGAGAACCACCAAGAAAAACACGATGGCGAGAAAGTGAACGGCGATCTGAAGGATCACTAGCCCACGAGCATCCGAATAGGCTCAAGCTGTAAAGAACCGGAGCGAGGAAAGAATAGACGGTGAGAGATCGTGCCTCGAAGATATCGAAGAACACGAAGGAGATGACTATAGTGAACCGAGGTGGGAGTAGAGACAAACCGACTCGTAATATGAACCGGATAAGAGATGTCCGGACGAGTGACAAATAGATAGACAAGACTGCCAACAAGATGACGATATCGCGTCGGTTCGTGGATTGGATCACCATCGAGTATCGAAGGTGAACATTGAGCTCCATAGGAGTCTCAACAACGCGCCACAAGAAGAGCAAAGACGAGCAAGAAGATCCTCGGATATACTTTTCCCGGGATATAAAAAGCCATCGAGGTAGAAGAGACTTCAATCCCAAGAAAGTAGCGAAGAGGTCCAAGATCAGACATAAGAAACTGCTCACTAAGACGGGCCTTTACAAAGGCAATATACTCGGGGTCATCCCCCGTGATGATCATGTCATCAACATAGAGAAGAAGAAGAGTCCGACCACGAGGAGAAAGGTGAATAAACAATGCCGATCATGAGCACTTGTCAAAAACCAGCAGCAGTGATCACAGAGGCAAAGCGCTCAAACCAGCGCGGGGGCTTGCTTAAGGCCATAGAGAGAGCGGCGAAGACGACATACCATGCCATCGAGGAATGTAATACCCGGTGGTGGCTGCATGTAGACCTCCTCACGCAGCTCACCATTAAGAAAGGCATTCTTAACATCAAGCTGAGATATAGACCCGATGGCGTGCGAGGCAACGGCAAGAAGTGTACGAACAAAGGGTCATATGGGCCACAGGAGCAAAAGTCTCGTCATAATCACGACCGTGCTCTGCCGAAAACCACGAGCCACAAGACGAGCTTTGTGGCGCTCAAGAGAACCATCGGGCGAGTCTTAACCTTGTAGACCCACTTACAAGTGATCGGACGGACTCCGGAGGAAGAGAAACAAGATCCCAGTGTACCGGTCATGCGTTCAAGAGCGGCAATCTCCTCTCGCCATCGCAAACTGCCATTCAGATGAACAACACCGATGATAAGAAGTCGGCTCAAGAACAAAGAAGACCAAATGGGAAATCCAAAGCGATCAACAAAGTGACGAGGATTTAGAACGCAAGCCATAAGTAGGTCGAGAGGAAGATGACGACTCATCCACAGAGGCATCCACAGTCGTGAACGCAGCAGTGTAATGCTGAGAAAAAGATGGAACAATAGAAGGAGGAATCGCCAAGGTAGAATCGGGGGGTGGCGACGAGGAAGTCACCGGAGATGAAGGTGTAGAATCCGGTGACATGCTAGGCGAGGAGACCGAGAAAGATGGTGGCTGCAAATCGACTAGAGGTGGAGAAGCAGAGGGAGTGGAACGACTAGGCACAGGCTCGACAGGGGTAATAGGTGAGTCGGGACAGGTGAGGAAGAGATATCCTCCAATCAAACAATGAGGAGGATGGGCGGGGTAGAAGGGACGAGACTCGTCAAAAGTCACGTCTCGAGAGATACGCATCCGACGCACCGATAGGATCCCAACAACGATAGCCCTTATGCTCATCATCAGTAGCCTAAGAAGACACACTCAACAGATCGAGCGGTCGATTTGGTGCGTTCATGAAGGGCAAGTAGAACATAGCAAACACAACCAAACAAGCGAAGCATCGAATAATCGGGAGAACGATCAAAAAGACGCTCGAAAGGAACACCACCACAGAGCGGCGGAAGGTCAGATGTTGATAAGATAGGTGGAGGTGGAGACGGCCTCGGCCCAAAAATGAGGCGGAGAGAGGCAAAGAATCATCAATGCACGAAGTCGTCTCAAGAAGATGTCGATGCTTTCGCGGCCACACCATTACGAAAGCATGAGCACCGTGACAAGAGAATTGAGAGAGAGTTCCTTGCTCGAAGAACACCACGCAACATCTTAGAGATATACTCGCCCGGAGTCGGCCGAAAAACACGAATGGGTGAAGAGAACTGAGTATGAACCATGGCAAAGCAAAACGCTTATAAATAGACAACACCTCACCACGAGAAGTCATGAAATAAAGCCATGTGTAACGAGAGAAATCATCTATGAAAATAATATAATATTTATGACCACCTTTGAAGCGAAAGGAGCCGGACCCCATACATCGTAATGGACTAAATCGAAAGGACGCTTAGACACCGACTCACTATGTGAATATGGTAATCGAATCGCTTGCCAAGACGACAACCCCGACACTCTAAAGAGACATCTCCGAGATGCACCCGGAAGACCTCGGCGAACTAAAGACGACAACCGAGAACCACACGGATGACCAAGCCGATGATGCCACTGCCGGAAGGAACCAAAGAATGAGGCGATCAAGCGGAGGAACTGGCGATGGTGGTGGCGTGGAAGGAACATGAAGCCACCCAACTCCCAAAGACCACGAGAATCACGGCCGAGGGCCAGCCCCAACCGTAGTGTGTGTGCAACGGTCCCGGATGTAACAAGAGTCAACGCTGAGGATGACGCGACAACCGTAATCGATAAGTTGACCAGAAAACAGATTCATGGTAAGTCGAGGAACATGAGCAACATCGAGAATGTAATAAGAAGGAGTGGAAAGATTGCCTCTACTAGCAAATGTAAAGTGGAGTACCATCGGCGGTGAAGACATGAACAGGAGAATCCAAAGAATCGAAGAGAGGACAAAGTGGAAGAATGAGAAGACATATGAAAAGAAGATCCAGAGTCCGTAACCCATGGGGATGTACCGATGTAGAAGGCGGTTGCTCGGTCACGGGAAGCATCGATCCACAGAACCAGCAGTACCCATCGAGGAAGAACTCAAGCCGCGAGCGACGCTTAAGTCTCGTAATATCCCGCTCGGTCAAAGCAATGGCTAAAGCTGCCGAGGTAGATGACGAAGTCCCCGAAGATGATGATCGCGCCTTGCGCAGTGTTTCCTCTTCGTAGCACCGACTCAATATGACCATCATTGTTGCAAGAGCCGCAATGTGGACGGGCGACTGAGCCTCCGTAGGAGCGGCAAAGCGGCGGAGCACTCGAGCGAGAAGGGTCGGTGCGGCAGTGGTGTGGAAGAAGCCCGAGTAGCGAAAGCACGTAGGAACCTCCAAAGAAACCAAAGACCACGTAAGCGAAGTCTCCTCGGCACGAATCTCGTAAAGCGCCTCCATGAGAGAAATACGCCACGAGCAAACAATCGAAAGCACGCCGGGCTCAAACTCCTTACGGAGCCGAGACAGAACTCGTAGACGCGATGAAACTCCAAATTGGCACAGACGGCTGCAACAGGCAAGTACGACAACCAAAGATCATGAGAGAATCAAGTCGGGCGCCAGATAGCGTAACTCAGGCATAGAAGTCATCAACGGTAGAGTCACCTCTTTGAAGAGCATGCTCTGACGGACCACGTAAAGGTATAAGGCATCACCAGAGGGCTCATAGCGCCGATTTAAGACGGGTCCACATCTCAAAGACAAGAGGAAGACCCGTAAACTTCGAAGCAAACCGAGGCGTAACACTAGCAAAGGAGAACAAATGCAAAGACGAAAGCATCATCATCAAGCCACCGGGTGTAAACAGACAGAGCAACATGATACGTCTGAAGAGCCTCCTCATAAGCCAAAACCCTCTCATCATAAGCACGAGCAATGACCTCATCAAGAAGCTTAGCCGCATCCTTGGCGGCTGATTAGCATCCGTAGGAAGAATCGGGTGGAGTCGGTGGAATAGGGGCCACCGGAGGAACGGACGTGGCGGACGGCAGACCTCGCCGGAAAGAAGAACACCCCATAGGCGGATGCCACGCATATGAATGCGCATGAAGCCAACGAACTCGGTGTAGTTAGAGCCATCAAAAATCACCGGCAACGAGGAACAAAGAACATATCTTGATCCAGTAGACATTTTTTTTTTGGCGCGCACGGCGGTAACAGATCAGGAGTTGGGCCCCTGCGTCCGGCAACCAGCAAGTCGATCGGCTAGAGAAGAGTGCCTGAGAATTCGTCCTGCAGCAGGAGGCGAACAAGCGGTCTGGAGAAGGGCGTCACGTGAAGCTGGCGATTTCCAATCGGGAGCAGGGGGAGCCGCCGATCCAATCGGGAGATAAAAAAGGCGATCGATCCGACTTCGAGCGCGATTCGGAGCGAAGGAAATCGATCGAAGGCCGTGGGACCTCGCGAGCGATCGATCGGGAGAGGCCCGATCAGGCGACGGCGACGGATCGGGAGAGGCCCAAGGCCCAATCATAAGGGCGAAGCGATCGATCGATCGCGCAGACCAATGGCGAATCGGAAGACGACGGGCGAGGCGGGCGATGAAACCCAATGACGAGTAGCGGATCAATGGCACGAGTTGCGGCGTGCAAAAAAATTGACCTAACTCTAATACCATGTTAGGAATAAGCAACTTGTATTCCCATGAGGCCATAGGCCGATATATATACATGTACAGGTGTGGAACATATGCAGGAAACCCCTTATACAACGGGATAAATACAAAGGGGTACATGACTTATATTATAACTCTAACAGGGGCGAGGTGATGCTCACGAACGAGGCAATGGCGCGGGCAGCGCCGTCGTGGCTCACATAGGCAGAACCCCTGTGCTACCTAGAGGAGAAGTGGCAGATGTGACGCGCTAGCTTGACGAACGCGGTGGCAGTGGGCAACAATTGTAGTACTAAAAAAATCAGCTTTGTTTAAGCTAGTAACTGCCATGGTCGAAAACATAAGGATTTGTTAATCATAACCCGACCATTTATACACAATCAAACAAAATCTAGAAGGACCATCTAGCCAAACCATAAAAAGTATATATTCATGTTATCACCTGAAATCAAATTTCCATTGAAGCATTCAGTTCAATGATAAACCATGTCATATTGATTCAGGCCTTGTAGGCATATGGAAGGACCAAACAAGGATATCTCACAATTTAGCCCTCCCTCAGTGTGAGCCTCTCATGCATATGCAGTTTTGAAATAACGAAACTTAGACAAATGTCAGCATGAGCTGACAGGACGGTAAATACGTAGCGAACTATCGGCATGAGCTGACAGGAACATAAATATGTAAACAGAGACATAAAATCAAATGGATTCAAGAATATAAGCACATCTATAGATACACAAAATCAAATGAACTTCAATATATTAAATGAATCACAACTATTAATTTCGCTGATCGTAAATGTAAAATATAAGAACTGTACATGTATTTTAGTAAGCAGAGGGGAAGCAACCAAGGGCAGGAGGCCATCTACCCCTATCTGATTGTGCAAATATAATTAACACTGGCATGCACCGCAGACATGTGATGGCGAGCGAATATAGGCACAGCAGGCAGTCATAAGCATAACTAAACCCAGAGAAAAATGAACTGGATCTGTAAGAGAGAAAGATACCTCTGGGAGCGGTGCAGTACGTGCAGGATGTCATGGTCAGCTTCATTGAAGAAGAAAACAGATTGAAGACCTAGGAAAGGATAGAATAGTCAGGCAAAAGAGAAAGGGTCTAAGGAGAGATCAACCGCGACCAAATAAGCGGCGCAGGGAGAAAGGCAAGAGAAGAAGAGCTCACCCAAGAAGGTATAGTGTTTGGTTCCTGCAGCAGGCTAGAAGAAAAGGACCGGGTAGAAATGCCTTCATTGGCGAGAAGGCTGCTGGCCCAAAGAAGAATGGGCCTCCACGTGTTATCTTGATTATTTAATGAACCACACAAATTGATAATTGACTGTAAATTGATCATTCGCCAATTCCTAAAAATATCAGGAAATGCACAAAAATCAAAATACTCATATAGCGCTTAGCGAGAGTATTTCCAGCCGCAAATGAAAGCCTTGCAAATCCTTAATTCTATAATTTCATTTTGCCAGTAACAATAGTTTCCTAAATTGATTTGTAGGGTTTATTTAATCTCCATAATATATATTATTTTATTTGATATCGTTTAAACCAAACTATATAAAGTTCATACATTAGCGTCACATGATATGGACATAAATGATTAAAAATATGAACTATACTTTGTTTTCTTTTGAAGCTCTATATTTGTTCATACATCAGCATTAGTGCTAGCAAACAACAAGCAAACAAAGAACGACCTTAAATTTATTAAAGCATTTTACTCATGAACCAGACTAAATGGTACGGCATATGATATATAGCTCAAGTGAGGGGATTTATAGTATGAAGGTAAAACTTTATTATAATACTCACGGACGGTATAACAGAAAAGTCAACCAATACATTACGTCCTCTACTGCATCAATGAACAAATTATACCTCCTATTTTCGAACAAACTATTTTCACAGACCACTAAACTAAAGAGGGGTATGTGTTTCATAGAAGTCAAACCTTTCTAATCAAAAGAAGCCAAAGGAGACCCTCAGGTAAGGGTTCTCCATCTTTAACTGCAGCCAGCAGTACTTTCTGGCACTCTGAAATAGAGAGACCTCTAAATCGAATACCCTGAATAGAAAGCACACAAATTACAGGCATCAACAGAGATATACCAATGATGCATAAATTTAAATATCTCAAGCCAAACTAAGTACCAATTCAATCAAAACCCTACAATGAGGCAGGCATGCTAAAATATAAACCATAAAGGATTATGCTCTTGTAGTCAAGCAAGTTGATGTATAATGAATTAATCCAATTTGAACGTGAACATATCTTTTAAATCACTGTGCTATAGTCAATTCTGGAAAGTGAATCATATTTCGACATAAAGTATACAATTAACACACTAATTACTACTGTACAGGGACAAATTAAGCTCAACTTCAGGACAAAAACTTGACTGGAGATCTCAAGATAATATAATAATCAATTTTCTAACCCAAGGAACATTCGTAGACATACAAGCTAATATGTAATTTGCTCTCATTACAACACCCATAGCACTACAAAGGAGAACAATAAAAGGATACCTCCTCCGGGTCAAGTAAAGATGGTTCCCAGAGCATTCCAGTAATCCCTCTCATCCCACCAAAGACCTGGAGAAAGTAGAAACATTGTTCAGAATTTGGTCGGCACAGAAACAGAGTTTTTAAAGACAAATGTTATTAAATACATACCATATCCACAGTTATGTTACCAAGCTGGACGTTTTCATGCTCTGACAAGTTTTTTCAAGCGGTCTTGTAAAAAAAATGCAATCGACATGAAATAACTTTGAACCGGCATAATTATTCTTTCATAGAAACAAGTGGTTAGAGCGGTGAAGACGAATCCAAGTAGCACTTCTCCAATATTAAGAGCGTAATTGACTAATCTACTAATTTATTTTCATATCAGGCACGTAACAGAATCTAGTGCAACGCAGGAATAATATATTTGAAACAAGGTAAATTTGTTCCTTAAAGGTGTTGAGTATTAAATGCTAGTTTGCAACAATTATCATTTGCTAGCATGTTACACCATGGCATTTGTGAATAAAAGGTGTTCTACACTATTTGGAAGCAGAAACTAAGCATCACACAGAATCACATGAACTGACAGGGTTAACACTTGTTGAGTAAATAACAGGGGTTGATAAAAAGAGAGGATAAGGAATCAGATGACACGAATACTTTCCAACTTAACTTCACAACAGAATGCACGAGTGAGCCACAAATCTGTTGCTCCGGAATCATTTCCTGCAGCTGGGACCTAAGATCCTGCATTTTCAGAAACAAAGTCAGCGTCATGTTTAGAACAAATAAAAGTCCCCCTCTCAAAAAATCCAGCTATCAAACAGCGACCAACAGTTTCCAATCACAGTATCCTATAGAAACTCAAGCGCATAACAGAACATGAAGATTGTTGTCTTACGAGATCAAAAGCGCTTTGCATCTGCGGCCATCCCACACCACCAAACGTGGTGTCATCCTGCCCTGGCAACACGAGTGACAAACAATCTCAGCATTAGCAAACTCTTAGAAGGTGCATCCCCACCCAATGCAACCCGGGGGTTCTGACAAATTCACTCACCTTTCAGGATCACAGCCTCGAGACCGCGGCGAGGCCCCGGTGATGGCCACATGATGGAGCAGGAGTGACGGGGGCCTCCTGCCGGTGGGTGGAGGTGGAGGCGGCCAGAGTTCCCGCTACGGTTGCTAATAATAAGTACAGCAAAGCACATGTTTAAAGGATGTATCATAATAAAAGCTACAAAATCACATACCAAACCCTACTTGCTTTCGCTACATGTATCTACAAGTCTACAGCAAACTAAAGAACGGCACAAAATCACCCAATTCTCATCAGATAGATCATCAGGGTCCCCAGTCTACCTTTGCCTAGATACTACATTGCATAACCAAGGTCGCAACTTTAATAGACACCAGAAGACATATACAGATCCCCCATATGTGGGCAATAAGTCAAATTGTTTGTTCTATTTGTGTGATGGAGAATTCTAGAGGTGCAGAATGAAACCCACATCTCATGAGTACTCTGTTTGCTGCTAATACACCATGGCTTACAAAACTAATGCATGAGATTAGTATTTCATATATAAGGTTCTATGTCAGATATATATATCTCCAGTTACAGCAATGAAGTAGATCAAGCAGTGGAGGCACCATCCAAGCTACTGCAAAGACATCGTCCTGCCCTGTGATAGTGGTGACCTGCAATCCAAGAAAATGAGGAGCAGTCGTCAGATAGAGAGAGAGAGGTGCACCTGAAGCAGCGGCTTGGGTGGAGTTGCAGCCCACGGAGGTTCAGATGCGTGCGAGGATTCAAACCATACCAGGAGCGCCATGGAGTCGTGGGCGAGCTTGTAGTCCTTGTAGAGGAAGTAGCCGCCGCCTGCCGCCGCCGCGAAGGAGGCCAGCCACACCCGCAGCATGAACCCCATCCTCCTCCACGCCGTTGAGGTCCCACACGAACCGTCAAGCGCCGCCGCGCTCCGCCTGGCAACCTACCGTGGACGACAGCGACGATGCTGCGGATGGCCGTCTCAGCAGCACACACACTCAGTCCTGGACTAAGGGTCCTCGGCGTCCGGCCTGTTACTCATTGGATCGGACTGATGGGCTATCAAGACATAAAGACCGAAGACTATATCCGTGTCCGGATTGGACTCTACTTGGCATGGAAGGCAAGCTAGGCGATTGATTATGAAGATTCCCTCTTATGTAACCGACCTCGTGTAACCCTGAGTATTTTGTCTGTGAACAGGAAGACCGGAAAAGCGGGCAGGATAGCCCTGATGAACAGGTCACATACGGAGACTCGGAGGATAGTAATTATCTTTCACTCTCCGAGAAAGAAGAGAGCCTCGGCAACGAGGAATTCATCGTGCCCGAGGAACCTCTAGAACAGGAGCGCTTCAAACGCCGGCTCATAGCCACAGCAAGGAGCCTAAGGAGGAAGCAGTTGCAGCTTCAAGTGAGCCAGATTTGCTCAATGATAGATGAACCGAGGTCCTGGCCACCGAAAAATACGGCCTTAGCGTCCCAGACAAAATCCACCACAACAGTAGGTGGCTCCCTCAATACGATGGCAAGGCTTTGAAGCCCACACCACCATCGAATAAGCCGTAGGCCGATCACGCTCGGTCCAGTAAGGCAAAGAATTTCAAAGAAAGCACCATACAAACCCATCCGGCTGTCCAAGCAAGAATAAAGAGGCTCGGGGGGACACTCGCGACATCCAACAAGAACCGGAGGGTAGAACCGGACACACAAAATCGACACACAGATCGCGGAGACATGCCCCGGCCAGCAGTTATCTATTCGGACACAACAGACCCGAGCACGCTCGGTCCGAAAACCTTAAGCGCCGGATGTGATTCACAGTGTGGCCCAACATAGAGGAGCCACACACCCTCTTTGCTTCACCAGCGAGGTAATGGAGCATGAATTCCCAGACAGGTTTAAACCCATCAACATCGAATCATACGATGGAACAACAGATCCCGCAGTATGGATTGAGGACTTCCTCCTCCATATCCACTTGGCTCGCGGAGACGACCTTCATGCCATTAAATACGCCCTCAATCTCAAGGGGCCGCAGATCTTGGCTAAACAGCTTGCCAAAAATTCTATTGGCGGTGGGAAGATCTGGAAGACGCCTTCGTGACAACTTCCAAGAAACATATGTCCGCCACGAGGCCGATGACTTAAGTCATATTTTCCAACAAATTTTGAGTCACCTGTGGAACTTCTCGGACTAGGTTCTTAGTCAAAAAGAACCAAATTGTCGATTGTCCGGACGCGGAAGCCCTAGCGGCCTTCAAACATAGCGTCCGGGATGAATGGCTAGCACGTCACCTCGGCCAGGAAGGACCCAAATCCATGACAGCCCTTACCGCTCTAATGACTCGCTTTTGTGCGGGAGAAGACAACTGGCTCGCTCTCAAAAGCAACAACACCAGCGACCCGGGCACTTCCGAAATCCGAGACGGCAACGGCAAGCCACGACTAAACGAGCATAGCAGTCACAGCAATAATGAAAGATGGCGTAACATAGCGGTCAACGCTGGATTTCACAATCCGCAACCCGGTCAACGGAAGAAGCCATTTAAGGCCAAACAAGACGGACCATCCGCCCTTGACAGGATATTGGACCGACCTTGTCAGATTCACGGCCACCCTGATAAGACAGCTAATCACACCAACAGAAACTGTTGGGTCTTCAAGTAGGCAGACAAGCTTAATGCCGAATAAAAGGGGAGCAGGCCATCAAGCGATAAAGACGACGGCAAGGCTCGCCAGCCGAACACCGGGAGCCAGAAGCAGTTTCCCTCCGACGTTCGACCACTACCGGAGCGGAAATAGCAGTTCGGCTTCCGCCACCCACCCCCTATGATGGCAGGATTTACACCACGCGTACATTACTATGCGGTCAAGATACCATGGGCATCGGCGGAAGCACAATACGGACAACCCTGCAAGCATTCCCGTAACATTTTTTATCCATTCTTCTTTACTTTTCTTTATTATAAACAGGTGACCGACATGACTGCATATACAACGGACTCTGTCGGAGTTCGGATCCGCACACTCACCTAAGGGGTTACTTCAGATAAGGACTCCCCTCCCAGAGGACAGGCGGCGCAGACGCATGGCTGTGAGGTCCAAAATAGTTTTTGTAGACCGCACTCTCTATTTCGAGCCTGTACTATGCCCTTTTTCCTCCGTCCCTGACCCCGAGCATGTCAAATGGCGGGGTTGTGGATTTTTCTCCTTTTCTATATATGAATTTATCATTGGCTTGTTTCTCAACTCCCAGTAAACTTCATCCGAACTATTCTTCTATACTCTTTTTACAATGAGTACGGCCGCAATGGCGGCGTTACAAGATGCACCTCGGCATAACCGGTCAGGGGCTCAGCTTGGGAACAAATGAGTCGCCAATAAAAGCCCGAACAACTCTATAACATACTTCGGCGTCGCAAGTTTGGCCTTATATGCATCAGCTCCGAATCACTGTCTTTGGTCAATAGTTGGGTTGCCTGACTCCTGTGTTTGCTACCCTACGTTCCGCTCCATCGGCTAGGGTAGTAAAGGGAGAACTACTGCGATTGTGCCCTGGCTTTGACCGGATGAGCACCTCAGTAGAGAAAGCCGAAAACTGACTGTCATGATGCGGCGAGAGCTGGTCAACCACTTGATGACTTATCCGAATCTTTAGCGATTCCCCGTGTCACACGAAGGGTCTTTTTTAGATCAAAACATGTAAGGCACAATATTATGACACGCCGCATACATACTAGGGGCTATATCGTAGCCCCACCATAAAACTCCTATGGCTAAGTGAAAGTTTTAACGCCCTATAGTCCGATTGCCTGGTTCGCCGCATTATCACCTCCTTTATGGACCAAGACGTTGGATAAAGAGTGATTCAATGCTTTTCCGAACACCCCCGTATTTCCTACGAGGGGGCTGAAGCCGATGACTGGAAAACTTTCAAACTACATTAAAAATGGCCGCACAGGAGGAATACAAGCTTTCGAGCAAAAAATAGATTAACTATAAAGTTGTCTATTACAACCCTTATACACATCACTCAAATATTATGTCTTTCGAGCACTGACCCTCTATCAAGCGGGCGGCCTCTAGGACGTCTCCAAAATAATGCTCTGGTTCCGGACGGTCTTTGCCTTCGAGTGGACTCTTCATCGCAATATTGATGGCCTTCATCTTCCCCCAGAACGTCTTGACTCGGGCGAAGGCCATCCGTGCACCTTCAATGCACGCCGACCGCTTCATAGCATCGATACGCTGCAATCACCAAGAAGTCACCGCACCAGTCAAGTAACTACTCGGAACAGGTTCAGTCGGCCACAAATGGACTACGACGTTCTTCATGGCAGCGTCGGATATCCTATGCAGCTCGGCCCACTGGGACATCTGTTCATTCAGCAACGGAGGGTGCTTCGACGCGCCGAATTGCGACCAAAAAAGCTTCTCCATTGCACCCCCTCTCGCTACCGATAAAATCGCTGCCAAGATCGGAAGAACTCTTCGGCAAGTCTAAAAATTGTCCGGAGAACTCCATACTTGGTTGTGAGCATAGTTCGGATCACGAACTTAGCTCAGAGCAAAAAGGGCTTGCCAGCCACAATATCCCCAGCTTGCCGGATTTCCTCATGGGCTGCTCTGGATTCAGACCGCTCCTCTCTCGCCTCTCATAAGGCCTTGTCAAGTTTAGCCGTTTTGGCTTCATTTTCCTTCTCAAGAAGTTTACAGCGGCCAGCTGCATTTTCTAACTCGCGTGCCATGGTGGACATGGCCTCCTTGTCCTGGCGCCGCGCGGCTTGTTCGGCCCTCAACTCGGCCGACGCCTTTTCGGCGTCCACATTACTAAACCGGGCCTGTTCCTTGGCCCGGACTAGCTCCGCCTGCAGGGCTTCCACGGCGGCAGCACCATCTGCATTCATGCATATTCCATATAAAACTCTTTTCAGAGTCAGGCTTAAATTACAAAGCACATTGGTGTAAGGAATGCCCACCAAACATACCTTGTGAGTCGTCAAGACGCCTGTTGATCAATGCAATGTCATCCCCGCAGTATCCATCTTTCGCTGCAGTTCGGCCACTTCCGTACCACGGGTAGCCGCGGGAAGCGAGACAGTCTGCATTCCAAGTTAAAACAAGGTTAGTACCTGAGTGTGTCTTTTCGATCCTCCGATCGCTTCTTGTGGAAGGCAATCCGAGTCTCTGGGGCTACTGCATATACAACAGGTGCATTCGGTCAATAATATTCCATTGACAAAATTACATCACAAACCTCAAAAACCCTTAGAAGGCTCATGAAGGCCTCATTCAACCCGCTCTACGGAGAGAACCATTAAGGTGTGGTGCTCCTCTGAAACGGATGCCTGTCGCGGCAAAGATGTCCGCTGCCGTCTTGGCACTCCACTGGTCTTCGGACACCGTTGTTTGAGCACGATATTCCTTTAAAGGAATATGCTTAACTGCTTCCAGAATCATCTCCGGTTGTGAGCCAGACAGTTCGGGGTCGCCATTCTTGACCCCGGAACCCAGAATGACAGAGGCACCACCTCCGGGTAACTCCTTCCTCGTTTCCTGTGCTACTTGCCGGTCGGGAGGGGCCCTCCGGGACGACACCTCAAGATTATCCGCCCTGTTGGGCGAGGAGGCTGGAGAAGGCATGTCACTCTCCATCATCTCTGGAAGAAGGTCCCCCGAGGAGGAGGACGATTGAGAAACACCAGGCGTTAACCTGCCAGGATGTGCACATATCGGAGAACTACTTCAGCAATAAGAAAAGAATGAGGTATGGTTAAAGTACCTCGCTTCACTTACGGTCTGGCCAGAGGTTCGTCCTCATCATCAGGCTCCACATTGACATCGCTCGCCTGGCTCAGGCCGACCGATGATGGCATTTTTCCTTTCTTGGAAAGTTTCCCCTCCTGGCCTCCAGAGGCAGTCCGCTTCTTCACGTGGCGTATATCCTTTGGGCTCAACGCTCTCGCCCCCTCTGCAGACACGATGCAGTGTCGGAATTAATCTACTGACAATGAGGTGGACGCAGGATCTTCGGGAAGGGGCGCTGGACTCCAGATTCATACCGCTTTCTTTATCTAGTCCTGCGTAGGGGCAGAGTGCTCAGTATCTTGTCAAAAGATGTTGAAATAAAAGGTGTTGAATACTTACTGAAGTGTCCGGATGATTGCAGTCGAAGCCAACATCTTCGGTGGTGTCCGGCCATTGCTCTCGCTCCCCGAAATATACGTGCGTCGTGCCGAAGAAGTGCTGAAGGGTTCGCCGCCCTTCTGGATTGAACTCCCACATATGGATAGGCCGCCGCTGACATGGCAGGATCCGTCGGACTAGCATTACTTGAACAATGTTCACAAGCTTGATGCCTCTCTCGGTAAGGCTTCGGATGCGACTTTGCAGAGTCTGCACCTCATTAACGGATCCCCAGTTCAATCCCTTGTTGATCCATGAAGCGAGTTGAATTGGAGGGCCGTGTCGAAAGCAGGAGTAGCCATCCACTTGGAGCCCCATGCTCATTGACATAAAACCATCCTGTTGCCATAGTTCTAAGACTCGCGAAGATCCTTCAAACTAAACCGCTACCGGGCAAGCTTGCTTATAGTAACGCCGCCAAGACTGCTCGCTTCCTCCTCTGTCACCCGCGGTCTCACATGAAAATTCTTGAGACACAAACCAAAGTGCGGAGGAGTCCAGAGGAAGGCTTCACACGTGACGATAAATGTCGAGATGAGAAGAATGCGTCCGGGGCCAGATCGTGAAAGTCTAGCCCATAGTAGAACATGAGCCCCCGGACAAAGGGGCTAAGTGTGAACCCTAGCCCATGAAGGAAGTGGGATACAAATACTACCCTCTCACCAGATTTGGGGGTGGGAATAATCTGCCCCTCGGCAGGAAGCCGATGGAGAATTTCTGGGGTCAGGTACCTCGCTACGCGGAGCTTCGCAATATCCTCCTCCGTGACGGAAGAGGCCACCCACCGAAACGGCCGGGTCCCACATGATTGGGGAAGCTGATGATTGGAACTCGAGGGCTAAAACTCGAGAAGGCTGGGGTTGAGGAAGAAGCAAGTGCAGAAGAGAAAGATAAGTCCGGGTCCCTATATAAAGGCCCAGAATATCGAGCGTCCCCTCCTGGGTCTCGAGACTTACCTATCCTTAAGGAGTTGTACCCGGGGGACGGTTGGGTTACCCATACCAACATTATTGAAAATCCCGTGAATAAGGGGACACGATCTCTGCTTTGACAAGACGTGCCAATAAAACCGCTTCCCGAGATGTGGGGCGATAAGATAGCCAACGGTTGGAAATAATAACCGGGCGGGCATGATGCAATATCTCAACGATTGTCGACCGATTGGACTCGTGGAGTATTGTATTTTCTGCAATTATGTGCACAGGTCCGGATACAATCATCACATCCGAAGACTATATCAGAGCTCGGAGGAAGGAGAACCCGCCTTGCAATGCCGAAGACAATCTGCGCGCCGGACTCCTCGTCATTGAAGCCGTGTTCGGGGCTCTTGAGGAGTCCTGGACTAAGGGGTCCTCGGGCGTCCGGCCTATTACTCATTGGGCCGGACTGATGGGCTATGAAGACACGAAGACCGAAGACTATACCCTTGTCCGGATTGGACTTTACATGGCGTGGAGGCAAGCTAGGCGATTGATTATGAAGATTCTCTCTTATGTAACCGACCTCGTGTAACCCTAGATCTATCCGTGTCTATATAAACTGGAGAGCATAGTCCAGATAGGACAGATTCATTACCATATACTCATAGGCTAGACTTCTAGGGTTTAGCCATTACGATCTCGTGGTAGATCAACTCTTGTAACACTCATATTCATCGAGATCAATCAAGCAGGAAGTAGGGTATTACCTCCATAGAGAGGGCCCGAACCTGAGTAAACATCGTGTCCCTCGTCTTCTGTTACCATCGATTCTAGACGCACAGTTCGGGACCCCCTACCCGAGATCCGCCGGTTTTGACACCGATACTCACCACGACATCCAGGACCTCTCCAATGTGGCCGGGCGCTCTCTCGGTGGTGCGGCGGCCGCCTGTGCTGCCTCTGCCGAGGACCATGGAAAGGAGAGGGGGACGTGAGACCGTGGAGAGGAGAGAGGGACGGGGGACCATGGAGAGGCGAGGGGGACGGGAGAGGCGGCGGCTAGGGTGGAAGGGAAGGGGGCGGCGACGGCTCTCCCTCGCGTGAGAGGAAGCCGGTTGGGGAGAGGAGAGGAAGCGGATTGGGGAGAAACCCTGGCGTTGGCCTTTTATACCATGTAGTGAAATTCCAAAAATGCCCTCGGTGAGGTGCTGTATTAACAGGCGGTGGCACGAGATCTTTACAGCGGGCGGTAACTATTCATTGCTATAGGCGCGCGGGGTCGATCCGACGGCCAGAATCCTTCGCCGCATCGATCTAACGGATAGAAACGCATCAAGCAAACAAATCGAACGGCGAGAATGCTCTCTTATTTCTCGATGTATGTGCGTGTTAAAAACGGAAAACCCCACTTACTTACGACCAGGTCCCACCTACGACTACGAGCGCCATTATATATTGAATAAGAAAAGATACCCTGAGGCGCCGGCGCATAATAAAAGGAGACGTTGAAGTCTTTCCCTTTGCCCCAGCCCGAATTAAACCCCTCCTTCCTCCTCCCCCTCGCTTCTTCGCGGAATCCAAACCCCAAACACCAGCCATGGCGATGGCGTCCTTCCGCCCCCTTCCCCTCGCGCTCCTGCTCGCCGCGTGCCTCTCCGCGTTCGTGCTGGCCGTGGCGCACGCGCGGACCCCACGGCTGGAGCCCACCATCCTGCTGCCGTCGCAGCGCGCCGCCGGGCAGGAGGACGATGACTCCGTTGGGACCAGGTGGGCCGTCCTCATCGCCGGTTCCAACGGCTACTACAACTACCGCCACCAGGTGCGCACGCGCTATACTGCTCTTTGCTCGTTCGCATCTCCGCGATCCTCGATTTTCCGTTCCTGTTTTGTCTTCCTGTCGGTTAATTCCTGGTGTGCATCGCCGGAAGAACAGGTTGAAGAAAAAAAAGTTCCGTTTGCTCTTGCTGCGTGTTCCGGTCCTATTTTGTGTGGTTGATGATTTGTTGAGTAATCCTACCGCAATTGAACTATGATTGGCAAACCCTGTTAATATGATGATATCGGCGCGGTGCCATATCGCCGTGAGGCAAATACTTGGTTTAAGAACGATTTCGTGTGCATCTCCTTTCGCATATGAACTGGGAAAACAAAAATAAATATCCTACATACGAGATTTCCTGATTTTGGGGGCCTGCGTGTTTGTTGTGGGCTCCATCCACTGATAAGTGTATTATTGTAGTACAACCCTTGTGGTTCCACCCACTAATAAGTACGGTTCCTCATGCTACTCCCTCCGTTCCTAAATATTAGCCTTTTTAGATATTTCAAATGGACTACCACATACGGATGTATATAGACATATTTTAAAGTGTATCACTCATTTTGCTCCGTATGTAGTCACTTGTTAAAATATCTAGAAAGACAAATATTTAGGAACGGAGGAAATAGTATTTTGTCTATATATATAAATAGTAAAACGTAATGATGTAATTAACTGCACTGGTCAGCCAAAATGATTTTGTTGTTGCCACGTACTGGCAGGCTCTATGAACACGATTTCAGTTATGTGTGTGACAGTGCTACCATAAGGATGAAATTGGGAGGGGTCAGTGACGACAATGAAGTACTGTGTTTGATTTGTGGACCGGAATTTTGCACTTTGCAGGCGGATATCTGCCACGCCTACCAGATCATGAAGAAGGGTGGTCTCAAGGATGAGAACATCATCGTATTCATGTACGACGACATTGCGCACAACCCGGAGAACCCGAGGCCGGGCGTCATCATCAACCACCCCCAGGGTGGAGATGTCTATGCTGGGGTCCCTAAGGTAATCATGCGTCTTCAAGGAAAATTTTCCAGTAATTGTTGATGTAGTAAAAATCTAAGGTTTGTAGATAGCCTTACTAGGTGCTACAAACTGTTTGATGGTTGCAGAAAAATGTGAATATGATATTCTAGAAATTACACGAAGGGAAATTTCAATAGCAGTTTGCACCTCATTGAAAATGATTGAATGTCTAAATTTTTATCAGTCTATGTTATTTTCCAATTGGTCGTGGATAAGAAGAATGCCAACTTTCTATGTGATAACGTCAACATCTTCATGGAATGAACCAATTCTAATGATCATGCATCCCTATCCACAATTTTATATCTGTTCGACTGAATATTTCTGTTACGACTGTAGGACTACACTGGAAAGGAGGTTAATGTCAAGAACTTCTTTGCTGTCCTGCTCGGTAATAAAACCGCTGTGAGTGGTGGGAGCGGCAAAGTCGTGGACAGTGGCCCTAATGATCACATTTTTGTGTTTTACAGTGACCATGGGGGTCCTGGGGTCCTTGGTCAGTATTCAGAACCTGCCATTCTTGCGCTTCCTGTCTTTTATTGCCTTCTTTCGAGAATTTTAAATATCTGAAACCAGTCAGAACAGATATTTCGTATACATGTATTCAAATCCAGATATGCACAATTAACTTATTAGTGTCATGGTTTTTTCATTCTGGTAAAAATTTCAGGGATGCCTACCTATCCATACCTTTACGGTGATGATCTTGTAGATGTCCTGAAGAAAAAACACGCTGCTGGAACCTACAAAAGCCTGGTACGCCATCGCTCTTTGGTTTATTTTTGCTCTGCATGGTGTGCTGCTTGAAGCAATGGCCTGAGGTGTATAGTCATCTTATTTTGTAGGTATTTTACCTTGAAGCCTGCGAATCTGGGAGCATCTTTGAGGGACTTCTGCCGAATGACATCGGTGTCTATGCGACCACCGCATCAAACGCAGAGGAAAGCAGTTGGGGAACGTATTGCCCCGGCGAGTACCCGAGCCCTCCACCGGAATATGACACTTGCTTGGGCGACCTGTACAGCATTTCTTGGATGGAAGACAGGTACTTTATTCCTCGTCCTTCTACCATGTTTTCCATTCAGACGCTAAAATCATGTACTGTTAAGGTCAGTTCGAACGCACATGTGGCGCTCATGTCAGTTAGTACTTTCTTCTACCGTACAGGGTGTGTTATTTCAAAATGATTAACCAACTAGTACGGCACTACCTGCTATCTTTCTCTATTTAAGTAAGACGCTGGTGATACGCATGTGTTCTCTGAATGAGGATGATATGCATGTGTTGCTTACTTTTAGGTGCACATGAATGACAAACACGTGTGCTGTGTGCATAGCATGTGCTGTGGTTTTTACTGAGCTCTAAGCATGTGCTGACTATGTTGTCTTGTTTGGTCCCTTAACTACACAGAATAACTCTGATGTCAGGTCTGCCTGCCCGACTCACCGTCAACTCTTTGAGCTTGATCACACAAAACCCTGCACACATGCAGGCGCACGCGCACACAGACGCACGAGCGCACACGCAAAAGCACACACATGCGCAGCCCATACACTATTGCTGCAGGGTGCAGTTCGGCTGAATACCATGCATTTAACTGGGCCGATTAGAGCTATTTTTCTGCTGGCTGTAAACTGCATCCTGTAGTAACAAACAACGATTGCAGGGCAAATCTGATGGCCATGGAGCTTTGGGGCTTCTTTCGCTGTTAATGCTCCATGTAGAAATAGCTGTAGCTGTTGCACACAACCATATTCTTATGAAATTGCAACAGAACATCACCTGTATGTACTCCTATCGGCTGTCATGGTAGTGATTGTTGCAGTCACCCTTTTATAGATGAACCCCGAGTCAAAATCCTTGGGTCATTTGTTTGAAAAGAACTTGTTTTTCGTTATGGTTCTTAGCCATTTTAGTTGTGCTCATCAAATAACATTGAACTTTCAATGTTGACAGTGATGTCCACAACCTGAGAACTGAATCTCTCAAGCAGCAGTATATCATGGTAAGTACTTAAAACTTCAATTTCTTTTAGCTTAAATCTTGGAGCAGTTCTTTACTAACATAACCTAATGGTTGAGCAGGTCAAGAAGAGAACGGCAGCTCAGGACTCATACAGCTATGGTTCCCATGTGATGCAATACGGTTCTTTGGACCTGAATGCTGAACATTTGTTCTCGTACATTGGGTCAAACCCTGCTAACGAGAACACTACATTTGTTGAAGATAACACACTGCCATCATTCTCAAGAGCTGTTAATCAGAGGGATGCTGATCTTGTTTATTTCTGGCAGAAGGTTTGTAATTATATCGTGAGAAATCTCGTATGTTGATTTTATTGTCATGTGATCTGTTGATCATCGCCATGCTTTACCCACAACAGTAGCATATGCATAAACTCGGTAAAAAAGACGGATAAACTAACGGATTAATTTCTTTTGTTCTGCATGTAGTACGGAAATTGGCCGAGAGCTCCCTGAGAAAAACGATGCTCGGAAGCAATTGCTTGAAATGATGGGTCATAGATCTCATATTGACAACAGCGTCGAGCTGATTGGAAACCTTCTGTTTGGTTCTGCGGGTGGTCCGATGGTTCTAAAGGCTGTTCGCCCAGCTGGTGAACCTCTTGTTGATGACTGGAGTTGTCTCAAGTCTACGGTAAGGCTCTATTTGACTTTGGTTGGTCATCTATCAGCATCTCTTATCTTATGCTTCTGTTGTGTTTTGCTGTTGCCTATTGATCATATGTTAATTGTTTGGAACTGGGACAAAATTCTTTAGATTTGCTTCCAGTACCATAATAGTAGTATATACTCTTGCAGGTAATTTCTTTGTTATTGGTTGGCTGACAAAGAGAATTGTGTTTATCATTTCCCAGCGCTTCACTACAGTTGTCCACAACTTTTAGTGTATGTTCCAGTTACATGTCCATTAAGAGAATAGGTAGTGTAGTTAATGCATTCTTTAGCATTCCACCCACACTTTATGCTTTTGAATAGGTCAGGTGGTTGTAGCATGTCATTTTGCCAGAGGAATGCAGGGTCATTTCTCATCAACTCTTCCTTAGATTTAGTGTTCTGTTGGTCTATGCACATGGTGGGTTGAGGACAATTATAGCAAAAGAAGTGGAGTGGTTGACTTGGCATATGTAATTAGGTCAGAGTATTACTTCTAGGATGAAAAAATAATTTATGAATTTCCAAATTTCTAAAACCAACCAGTTTGGTAATCAGCACTAAAAGGGGAGGAGTAAATGTGAAAAAGGGGATCAGCATGCCCCTGCCTATGTCGTGGTTCATATAGTTATCAAGGCATCTGTTACTTTGTACCTGGATGATCTCTCAACAGCCAAACTGTCTGAGCAATGGTCAGTTGAACTATTCAGGATCGATATTTTCCGTATTGAAACTTTGGATGCTCTAAGTAACTAGTTTCTTTACTTGAACATATTGCCAGCTCCCAACTTTATACATACAGGTGTCATACGGGATATAATGCAGTATTGCAGTTACAGTTTGTAATTTATGTTGCCCATGCATGACTAATATGTGTCTTCCCTTTCTTCAGGTGCGTACTTTTGAATCACAATGTGGCTCGCTGGCGCAATATGGAATGAAGCACATGCGGTCCTTTGCAAACATCTGCAATGCCGGCATTGTTCCTGAAGCGATGGCAAAGGTTGCTGCTCAGGCGTGCACGAGCATCCCAACCAATCCCTGGAGTGCCACACACAAGGGTTTTAGTGCTTAAACCAGAGGTGAAGCAACTTGGTCCCTATCTCAGCTATTGTAACATATACCAAAGTCCCTTCCTATTCACAAGTCCCTTCCTATTCACACAGGGTTAGTAGTGCTTGAACCAACGAACCTTAGATGAATAAGAATTATGCCATTACTTCAGCTATTCCACCACACCAAATTACCTTGGCTGTGTCCAACTTATAATGTACATATACCCGTAGTAGAAAGGTGATTTCCTGTGATTGCTGTACATACTCGTGATAGTTTGTGATCAGATGTGTAGCTCGCAATTCCATATAAGAAGAATGCAATCGCTGCTATTTATGCGTGACTGAGTAATCTCATACTCCTACTATGAGCTTCTATTTCCCCATCCATTTGAAACCCTGCAGGTACTGATTGACCTTTTTGTTCACATGGAACAACATGGTTCTGACATCTGATTCATGTCGGTTTCGAAAAAAAAAACATTCTGATTCATGTGTTTTTTGCTGTAACATGCATTCGTTGCTTTCTGGTTGTGAAGTAGGGAGTATGACACAACCAACTATAGCTATTCTTGGAAATAAATACAAATATTGTTAATGATTGCTGCCATCGCTGTCGGAAGTGGGCTATATTTCACACAGAGAAGAGTGTTGCACCACCGACTGTTACACATATGAACATGTTTTTAGGGAAATTTCTTTTTAATGTTTCATAAATGTGGACGCTCGTAAGTGACGAAGTGTTAACCATGGCATGGCACCTACTTTAAGAGAAGTTTTCACACATATCCTCACTCGAGGACAACCTACAACCAAATAATCATCTCCCGAAACTACAATCAGAACCTTACAAGTACCAACAGACATGCCCATTACCTTTGGCGGCGCAAGGAATGATCTCCAACGAGGAATTTCCAGCCTAAAGACACAGGGTTGTTGAACTACTCCCTGATTATACATTCAGGGTAGTTTACCCTGAATGTTTGTCTCACTCGTCAAACAAAGAAGGCCCAGGGGTCACCCAAAGAAAAGAAAAAACCCACACGCGCAGCACAGAGCACACCTTGGCAGGTTTACTATAAGCATGTATAATCACTCTAATCCATTAGTTAGTTCATCAGTTCTGGAAGAGTGATAGAGCTGCTGTTCTCTCAAAGTTTGTGTAGCTGGGCATACCACCATCACTGCTTTTCTTTTGGCAAGCACATGCAATGCAATATACGCAACGACAAAGGAATCGAGCCCACCCGACACAAATAAAAGAAAAAGGGACTCAAAAGTCACGTTAAGAAAATGCATTGTTGGGCTGTGATCGTGAATACTCAAAACGTTAACAGCACTACAGTATGTGCTAATCATGCACGGATTAGCTTTCTAAGGTGGCAATAACTAGTATAGTATGTAGTAGATTAGTTGAAGGATCAATTTCTTTGGCTCTTGAGTACACACGGAAGGATCCTGCAGAAGCTTCCAATTGCTTTGCGGTTGTGGCAGCTGACTAGTAAATATTAGGGTGTGTTTGGTAGGGTGTATGAAGGGTGCATGAGCCCAAGAGTTTCCTTCTTGACCCATTTTTAGGTGTTTGGTAGAGTGTATGAAGGGTGTATGAGTCCACACTAGTTTATCACAATCATAGAAGCGTCGTTTAAGAGAGAAGCGTCATTTAAAAGGGTGTTGAAATGAGACGTCATGAAGAGTGAATAACTATCTTTGAGAACGCAACCAAACACACCCTTAATATTTTGGCTAATGATGCGACAGAGATGCTGAAACGTTTGAATAAGTCAGATTTGTTGGCTTCACCCCGAGCCGCAATACTCCTACTTGGATGAATCATCAAGAAGTAGTACTAGTAATTAACAATGTAACTCATGTAGGTCCATGGCAGTTGAAGGACACATGATTCCTGAGAAAGATTAATAAATAAGTGAAGAATTATGTGTACATATCGCTTTCGCTTAGGGACGGATGCGCAACAGCTGTGCTTGGCTTGGCCACAAGCCGCCGTGGAGCAAGGTAGGTACTACTACATGCATGTGCAAGCGAAGCATCGAATAACATTTTTTTTAGTTTTGATGTGGTACGTGCGTGACAAGGTCCAATGGCGGCGTGCCATCTACCGATCACAAGGAAGGAACAAATCACCGGTGCATGAGCATGAGCTGGTGACCGACCGGTGATTATAAGGTAAAGAAAAGAACATCCAGCTGCTGCGGGCCGCCGGCGTCGACAACAAACTGAGCAGCGTGTTGTTGATTGTTTTTGAGATAGCTAACCGCTTATTTCAAACGGTAACTGAGTAGCGTGTTGTATTCCTGTGCAGCCAACCGGGACATGTGTCTGTTTGGCAAAAGAAGCAAGTGTCACGCGTGGGACGTGAGAGCCGGCGTTAAACGTGGTCCCTTTTGGCCTATGCGCGTCCAATGCCCTGCCTTCGCGTCGAAGCAAGGCAAGCGAACGGCGAAATGGGTCACCAGCTCTCTATGTTTAGCAATGGCCGCTACGCGTGCGTCTGTCTGTCTGTCTGTTTATACGTGCAGCTACAGCAGGCCGGTGATGGTCTACGTGAGGGATCCGGCTTGTCTGCTTCCTCTCCATGCTCCCATCCGTGCTCCCACTTCATCTTACGGCTATTTTTTTCTTTTTTCTTTTCTAATCTAATAATTCCCCCCCCCCCTGAATTTCAGGGGGTGGAGCCGGACCTTATTTTTTTTTCAATCAAATCAAGCCACATATGCGGGAGCACGGATGGAAGCATGGGAAGGGAGCAGGCAAGTCTCGTCCCTACGTGAGAGCTTTTGGTTGCACTGCATTGCATGTACCCAGTTCACACCGTTGAAATAGCACGCATGAACCAAAACCGTCGATCGATGGGTTCTACTTTTACGCGCGAGCTGTACAAACTTACACGCCAGATCGGGATCAGGATCCACAGGGTCGACTGTTTGATTGCCCACCTTGCCCAAAAACGACGGTGTGAGGTCCCCTTGGCAGCAAAGGCAAAATGTGGACGTCGTCACGCGTCTCAAAGCCAGCCGCATAAAACTTCAGCCGACCCATTTGCCGACCTTGCTTCCCACCAAACTAAGAGCATCCGCTAAACCGTGGTACCGTAAAATTCATTTATGCGATCAGTAAATTGATTTTCTTGATGCCGCCTGTGAACGGCAGAATGGATCCTATAACATGCATTATATAATTTAAACATAGTACTTCCCGTTACGATTTTTTGCCCGAATTAAAATAGAGTTCATCACAAACTTGACACATACGAGAACCTAAATCTAACTACTCATCATCGCCATCAAGGAATTGGAGAGGACGAAGGTGAGGTCGTACTCCTCCTTCGCCGCCTCCAGCCATGCCGCGGCACCTTCTTCTTCGGCGGTGGCCGCCTCCTTCAACTAGAAGAATGCGTGCTCCGGCTCCCGGAGGCGCTTGGTCGTTAGCCAGAAGATCTTGCGGAGGTGGTCGAAGTTCTGCCGCGCCCGCTGACCATCATTGCGGGAGAGCGCGACACGCTCCTGCGCCTGCTTTGTGCCACTCCTCCACCGGCGAGCGGAGGGAGGAGCTCCCGGCCTCATCGTCATGGCGGCGCTTGTGCGGCGGCAATGAGCCGCAGCTACCCTCTCGCAGGCACTTGACATCGGGCGGCTGCTAGTGCCTGTGCACATGGCAAAGTGCGGCTGAAGGCAGATGAATTTCTCATGCGGAGGGAATGATTTGCGATGGAGGAGGGAAAGGGGAAATGCTAGATGCGAGCCCTAAAACACGGCCACTCTGATATACATAAACACGGGCGGTTTATGGGTCGCCCGCAAAAAAAAAGCCGGGCCGTTTCTACGGTATCTGGTTGGGCCGGCCTTTTCGCGTGTATTGTAAATCTGCCAAAATTTAAGGGGTCGACGAGCTTTATACGGGATCTGATAGAGATGCTATGATTCACCGCAATGCACACCTCACTCTATTTATCACTTCTACCGCTTCATTTAAATTTGATTGAAACCTTAAAATCCTCTACTACTCCTACCGTTTGTTTAGGGCATCCCCATATCTCCCGCACTTCTTTAATAAAAACCCCTTTTCGAAACTTGTTTGTAAAAAATTTGTGGAAACGCGTTAAACGCCTCGTAGGGTCGCCACCGTGAGCTCGCCACCTTCGCACTCCGCTAACCCGCGACTCCTGGATTGGATTTTTTGCCACTCTTTACTTTGGACTTTGATAATTTGCCACTCCTTACTTTCTAATTGATCTGGTGACACTCCTTTGTTTGGATTTTGATATTTTGCCACTTTTCAACACAAAAACAAACTTTGTAAATAATAGACAACATAAGTGAAGAAAATAGAGGACTATTATACCCTTGTACCTCTCTGATCCAAACATAACACAGGGGGATGGATGAACTCGTACTCCACTCCTCTCCTGCACCTTCCTGCTGCTCCTCGTTGGCCCTTCCTGCCCTGCTGCTGCCGCCCCCTCTTGCTCCCCTAATGCACCTTCTACCCTGCCGCCGCTTCTCATCAAGTTTTGGTCCAAATTTTGGGCAGCATATTGGCTCAATTTGGATAGCATTTTGCCTATTATTTCACTTTTCAAGATATGTATGCACAGAATAGAAAATTCAGACATATATTTCCAAATGAACATATTCATACACCATGACACAACATCAAGAATATATAGCGAAATAAAGCAGTTAACATGATCATACACCATCTACCATAAGGCCATAATTTCTGCCATGTTTTACAACCAAAAGCAGAAGGCCATTGTAAACTGCCATGTTACAACCAAAAGCATAACACAATAGTTGCTGCCATGTTACATCCAAAGTAAAGGATGCTAAGTTTGTCATATTACAACCAAAAGCATAGAGAAGATAAGCACAACACTAGTACTTCCTTCTCTTGAGGTCAACTTTCTAGCTTTCGAGCTTGAGGCCATGTCATATGCTATCATGGTGTCCTCCACGGTTGGGGTAGGTTGCTGCGACGCCTCATCGCCCAATGCCATGGCCAACATCCTTCTTGTGACTGGATTGGGACTTCCTTGCACTGTGGCATAGTGAGCATGTGCACGGTTGGAGTGACAGCCACATCAAGTTGTGGTGCTGCATGTGTTGCCTCATCGATAACTTGAAGCCAACATGCTTTGCATGTATCGAGAAATGTAATGAGTGCAAGTTAAAATAGACATTGTTGTAGTATGTGGATGTGTTACCTTCTTGTCACTGGATTGGGACTGCCTTGAAGACTTTGTGGCATGGTGATCATGTGCCTATTGGGAGTGACAACAACTTCAGGTTGTTGGTGAAAGATCGTGGATGTCGCCTAGAGGGGGGGGGGTGAATAGGCGCTTTAAAATAATTACGGTTGAGGCTTGAACAAATGCGGAATAAACCTAGCGGTTAATTTGTCAAGCACAAAACCTACAACAACTAGGCTCACCTATGTGCACCAACAACTTATGCTAAGCAAGATAAGCAACTATGTGATAGCAAGATATATGACAAGAACAATATGGCTATCACAAAGTAACGTGCATAAGTAAAGGGCTCGGGTAAGAGATAACCGAGGCACGCCGGAGACGACGATGTATCAAGAAGTTCACACCCTTGCGGATGCTAGTCTCCGTTTGGAGCGGTGTGGAGGCACAATGCTCCCAAGAAGCCACTAGGGCCACCGTAATCTCCTCACGCCCTCGCACAATGCAAGATGCCGTGATTCCACTAAGGGACCCTTGAGGGCGGTCACCGAACCCGTACAAATGGCAACCCTTGGGGCGGTCACCGAACCCAGTACACTTTGGCAACCCTTGGGGCGGTCACGGTGCAGATCAAATTGCTCGGGCGATCTCCACAACCTAATTGGAGACCTCGACGCTTGCAGGAGCTTTACACCACAATGATTAAGCTCCGAACACCACCAACCGCCTAGGGCGCCAAGGCACCCAAGAGGAACAAACTCTAGGGTGCCCAAACACCCAAGAGTAATAAGCTTCTCAAACTTCACTTCCACGTATCACCGTGGAGAACTCAAACCGATGCACCAAATGCAATGGCAAGGGCACACGGAGTGCCCAAGTCCTTCTCTCCCAAATCCCACCAAAGCAACTAATGCTAGGAAGGGAAATGAGAGGAAGAACGAAAGAAGAACACGAAGAACTCCAAGATCTAGATCCAAGGGGTTCCCCTCACTTAGAGGAGAAAGTGATTGGTGGAAACGTGGATCTAGATCTCCTCTCTTTTCCCTCAAGAACTAGCAAGAATCATTGGAGGGATTGAGAGTTAGCAAGCTCGAAGAAGGTCAACAATGGGGGAAGAACACGAGCTAAAAGGATAAGGTTGAATGGGGAAGAAGACCCCTTTATAGGAGCTCCCGAATCCAACCGTTATGTTCACAGCCCGACAGAGCGGTACTACCGCTCAAGGAGCTGACTACCGCTAGGGCGGTAGAACCCCTTCAAACACAACAGCGAGGAGGCAAAAGGCCAAAGAACCTTGAGCGGTAGTACCGCTCGTCCTCACTGATACTACCGCTCGACCTCACGGTACTACCGCAAATTCTAGCGGTACTCGCTATGAGCGGTACTAAAAAAAAATACTTCATGCCTACTTCCGAAAGCAAAACCACGAGATTTTGGTCCGGGCGGTACTACCGCTTAGGAGCCGCGGTAATACTGCTGCAGGCGGTACTACCGCTCAGAGCCGCATGATAGTACTGCTCTGGAGCGGTAGTAAAAATTACATCCGCTCTAGTCGCGGTAGTACCGCTATTCCTTGACCAAAACAGCCATAACTTTTGCAAACGGACTCCGAATTCAACGAAACCAAGTTTGTTGGAAAGCTAGAAACAAGGGCTAACACAATCTTGAGAGAAATACCAATAAGAAGCAAATGAGAAAATGCCCAAAATAAAATGGTGAGAACCCTTCCTCGGAAAAGACCGGTAAAACCTCCAACACCGAAAACATCATAGAAGACGCATGCAAACTCCGTTTCGATGAACTCAAGCTTGTCATAAAGATGACCATAAGCTCTAAGACTCACAAAGAGAACCAAACAAGAACCAAGAAACATGATGCAAGGATGCAATGGTTTGAGCTCTCGACGAACAATACGATCAAGCTACTCACTTGAGAGCCCCCCTTGATAGTACGGCTATCGATCCTATAACCCGGTCTCCCAACTACCACCATGAGACCGGTAAAATAGAAAACCTATCAAGGGCAAACCTTTTCCTTGCACATGATCCACTTGAGCTAGATGATGACAATCTTGTCCTCCTCAAGATGGACCACCTTTCTTGATTGTGTTGGGTCGATGGAGACTAGATGATTGCTCCCCCATACTCCACTATGGGTGAGCCACTCTTCTAAGATATCTTCACAAGTCCATTGACACCACAATTGATGGCAAGCTTCAAGCACTTGATCTCTTCGTGATGCTCCACTTGAACTTGCACACGACAATCTTGATGACGATCACCACTTGATGTCATCCTTTCCATGGGTTGTATGATATCTTCCTCTTGACGCAAGCTCATGGACACGTACCTAACCCCACATAGACTCTCACATAGACCATGGGTTAGTACACAAAGTGCAATGGATAATGCTTACCATACCATGGGATCACTTGATCCCTCTCGGTACATCTTCTACGCTTTGTGAGTTGATCAACTTGATTCACTCTTGACTTAGTCTTGATCAACCTTGAATCTTTCCAACTCTCTTCGTTTGGATGATGTCTTGAAGGTAAACATGAATGATCACACAATCTTCTTATTCAAGACATGCTTGCAATAAGCTCAACACTCACATGACCAATCTTTGGATAATTCCTTAATAGCACCTTGGTCAACACATAAACTCCTTGAAACCAACACATGGACTTCAAGAAATGCCTATGGACAAATCCTTCAAATATAACTCAATGCAACCATTAGTCCGTAGAGAATGTCATCAATTACCAAAACCACACATGGGGGCACCGCATGTCCTTTCAATCTCCCCCATTTTGGTAATTGATGACAATCACTTTCAAGAGAGTTTATATAAGGAATTATGCATCACCATGCAACTCAACAACCAATAGTGCATGCGTATGAGATGCAAATGCTAAGGAACAAAACCAAAGAAAGAGGAGATAGCTCTCTAAACTTCTCCACAAAACTCTCTGAAACTTCTCCCCCATTGGCATCGATTGCCAAAATGGGCGAAAAGCTAAGAAGACCAATATAAATTGTGGTCCTCCATAAATTGTGTATTTCTCAACAAGAGAGTGGAATGCAATACACATATCCAACGGTTAATACTTGGAGGAACACAAACTATATGAGGCCCAAAGATTGCAAAAGAATGATATGCCACAAAGACATAACAAAGAGAGAAACAAGCAATCAAGCAATCAAAAGATACCAATTGAAGCAAGCAATCAAAGGATATCAATTGAACCAACTAGACCAAAGATCCTATGAGCCACATGAATGAAGGATATTATGATATGAGACGAGGAGTGTTCTAAAGAAACTAGAGAAGCTCCCCATGATTTGTGCACAAAAGAATGTTTTGTAATTGGATACAAAGTGCACAAAATAGGATCATAGCTCCCCAAAATCAATAGAAACTTACAACAAGTGCAAGTGAGCATATAGGAAACAAAGCCTAGTACTTGCAACAAACACATGGTTGAGAAACAAGTAAAAGAGGCAACTTAAGAATGGGCTCAACCAAAATGATGTGTGTGAGTCATGGCGAAGCACTTGAGAAGACTAAAATTAGGATGAGCATTAAGCATCAACATAGTCTTGAAAGAATGAGGCACACGGTGCAAGGCCTGTCATTCCCACACACAACTAGCAAATGGGTTCACAAGCTTACTAATAAGCATATAAAGAACTTATGCTTGTGACAACCCGTGGTGAAGATAGAAGATGAAAGCCTCATCAAGGCGAGGGATGCCAATTAAGATGGCAAAAGCCTCAGAACGATAAGCATGAGGAAAATAATCTTCACCACACAAGAGTGCATCAAGATGCAACGATAGAGGACACGCACTCAAGGCAAAAGCTTTCACGGAGCCACCAAAGAAATAACATAAGAAAGACAAGGTGGACGTGAAAGAAAGGATATCAACTAGAGATGTAATTTCTCTCAAGTGTATAAGGTTCTATGTAGATGAAATCATGATGATATATATATCTACGAAGAAGAATGTACACCCGAAATAGTTACAACACGAAGGAACAAGATATCCACAAGGAAGTCATAAATATACCAATAAGATATTTGCTTGAAAGCATAGAACTTGGCTAGATATGGTCTTATTGTATATAAATGAAGTCCAAACACACATCCATCAAGGGCATCACAACTAGCAACAAGAGATCATCGTTGGGATGCTTTGAGAAAGGAAACAAGTATCACAAGATATGAAATGAAAATCATGCCAAGATGCAACCTACACAAGGTTGAATGCAAGAGGAGAAAGCATGAATAGATACTTGTTACCGAGATATCATTGGAAGGTTGTAGTAGATACCAATTGAAGGTATATAGTAGTTCATTGATCATCCTAGCTTGACTCCAATATGCACATGGTGACAACACCTTCCTTGTGAGTGAGCCGAGCATCCAATGCATCTCCAAATGTTCCTAGAAGAACAACACAAACTAAGCAGTACCCAAACTCATCGGGACCAAATAGTTAGAAACACCAATACATAGGACAAACTCCACATAAATAGGTGCATATAGATATGAAAATGAATTTCATGCACCTCTCATCCAATTTGAGACTTGGTGGAGTTTCCCCTACATATTGGGTCAAAGAAAGAAAGCATGCCAAATAAAATACATGAAGTAAACATGCATGCTCAAAACTTTCAAGAACCGAAACCAAATGAAAACGAGATGCAAAGAAAAAGGATACCAAATAGATAAAATATCACTTGGAAGATATCATTAAAGATACATCAAGGAATGAGATATCCATTGATACACACGAAATGAAGGATGTCAAACTCCCAAGAGAGAGAATGGTTCCAAACAAACCAAGCCCTCTACAAAGTTTCATGATGGCACAAAGTACCAAAAAAAGCGGCTTGCCTTCCACAAACACACACTTGATAAGGATCACAAGATGAGCGTTTTAGAGAAAATAGGATAGCTCCCCGACGAGTTGTGCATTACATAGGATTTGCATTTGAATACAAAATGCACAAGGTGGGATCACCACTTTCACTATATCTAGAAAACACTAGACAAGAACAAGAAATAAACAAGATCCACAAGTGGTAGGTAAGACAAAGGGAGTTGACACAAACTTGGCAAGAGGAAAGGCAAATAAAAACAAAAGCCAATGTAAAGATGATCAATAAATCCTACCACACATAAGTGACTACCAATTGTCAAAAGACAAAAAGTATATGGAAATAATTCCGGTGGTAGATACCAAGGATATCCAACATCATCTTCACAACAAACACAAGCAAATTGCAACTTGTAGAGCTATCATGCCACCTAGGAACAAGATAATTTACAATATCAATTCTAGGTGACAATATCTCAAATGTACACATTTTCTAGGCTAGTAATACACACATAGCATATTACTCCCCATAATGTGATACCAAATAAAGATACACAAGAGGCAATTAAAAGGATCCAACAAGAGATAATTAATGGAAAATTTAGAATTTGAATTTCTCATGAGAGATATACTACCTAGAGACTAGATAATCTTGAAATATCAATACTAGATGGTATTACTCATGTACACACATTTATAGGATTGTGAGGTGCATAAAGCACATCACTCCCCCATAATGGGATATTCCATTAATCTCTCACAAGAGCCAACTAAGAAATAAACAAGATGCAAAAAGGCTCAACACACAACACACATGTACATGATGTGCAAACCAACATGCACATGCTTGATTTCTCAAGATAAGCAATTTTGAAGCACAACATATACAAGCACATGCAAGATACAAAACCACAACATGCTAAGGGAGAAGTAACTTTTAATGTAAGCAATTTAAGCACGAGTTACCGCAAGGAGGAACATTGGATATATGATAGAAAGATAATCCGAATGACTTGGCTTGACACAATATGAATGATGAGGACCCCTTAAATCTTCATAATGTAGCCAAGTCTCCAATGACCTCCAACAACACCTATTGATCAAGTTTGAGCTAGTTGGTCCCCAACCAAGTTGGGTCCTAAGAGGTTAGTCACAATAGGCTTGGCCACCCAAATGGTTCTTTTCTTGACACCACTTTGAGTACCAACAAACTTGGCAAACACATTGCCAACCTTATCCTTCCCAAGAGAATAGACATCATCAATAATAATTGGGTTGGATAAGTTACCACTAGTGCATGAAGAAGCGGCGTGGCATTTCTCACGACATAAGTAGCAACGTCTACTCTTCACTTTCTTCTCACTTGATTTCTCAATAAGAGAAGCATTAACTTGAGTCTTCTTGGGAAGTGGCCTCTCTTCAACTTGAGGTTGAGCATGAGATTGAACTTGTGCCCTCTTCCCTTGTTGCTTGACAATAATGGCCTTCTTCTTCAATGGGCAAGATCTAACATGATGCCCTTCTACTTTGCACTTGAAGCAAACAATCTTGGCCGATTTCTTGACTTGTTCTTGGCCCTTCTTTTTGTTCATCTTGGACTTCTTCTTCTTATTGGAGTTGAATCCAAGTCCACCTTTGTCACTGGGGATTTTTGCACACTCAAGATATTGTTGAGTGTGGATTTCCTTCATGACTCTTTTCCAAGTCTTTCTTCAAAGAAGTGACTTGGGCCTTGAGCTCTTTGATTTCCTCTACATGGTTAGTCTCAATACAAGTACTAGAGGAAGTATAAGCTTTATTGTTAGAGCAACAAGGCAAGGAAAGCAATTCATCACAAGATGTACCAACATTGTGAGTAGATGAATTACAAGGACTAGCACATATTAATATAGCATTTTGACTAGAAGTAGTGCTAGTATCCACATGAGGATCACTAGATGTTACCTTAGCAAGCATGGCCTCATGAGCTATCATTAGCACATTATGGGATACTATAAGATAGTCATGAGTGTTTGACAGCTTTTCATGGCTTTCTTCCAATTTCCCATAATTGCTAGATAGCAACTCAAGTTGAGCCCGTAGCTCAACATTCTCCTTCAAAATGGATGCTTCACAAGAGATAGAGTTAGTAGCACAAGCATCATCATCATCAACAAGAGGAGAAGACAACTTGGCAAGCTCTTTTGAATATGAAGCTTTAAGTTGAGCATGAGACTCGGTGATTTTGATGAGCTCACTCTTAATGACCCTTGAGCCATTTTCGAGGTGCTCAAAGTCCTCAAGGAGTTTAGCATGCACAACTTCAAGCTCCTCATTTTTAGTTTCAAAATCATTGGCCACCTCAAGAGATCTATCACGAGATTCCCTCACTCTAGATAATTCTAGAGCAAAAGTCTCCTCAAGAGATTCCTTGGTGGTTTGTTCAAGTTCAAGAGCTTGAGAGAGGTCCGCAATCTCATTAGCGTAATCACGCTCATGACCTTCCATTTTATCAATGGAGACCTCATGCTCCTCAAGACGAGATTCCAACTCATCAATATATTTCTTGCCCTCAATAGCAATAGACATGATTTCCATGAAGTTGGAACGAGCAATTTTATTCTTAAGAAGAGCTTTAAAATCATTTCCCCTTAATTTTTAAGGAGGCAACATCATCACTCTCTTCATCATAATCAACATCATCATCACTCTTGCCATCATCAATATCATCACAAGATATATTGGGATTCAAAGTGGGAGATACCTTTGAAGCCTTGGCCATAAGGCAAAATGCAGTAGATGATGATATAGGATCCCTTGAAGCACCATTCAAGACCACATCTTGTTCCATGGAGTGTTGGGTTTCATCTACATTGTTAGCACAACAACTCGAGGAAATACATGCATTTTTATCATGGCAACAAGATATAGCAAGCATATCATCATGAGATTTAGTCAAGCAATTTCTACATGATATGCAAGGACTATCAACACAAGCAAGTGAAACATTTGGAGTGCTCGAAGTGCTAAGGCCCAAAAGGCAGAGCATTGCAATAATATAGTGATGAAGAATCATCCACAAAAGCACACTATCATCATTGCAATGACCGACACTACTCACCATATCATTACCTTGTGGCAAACCACATGTAGGTGAAGTAGAAGAAGTTGAGAAGACTATACGGCCGGAGGTGGAGGGAGAACAATCATCCCTACAAATCTTGGACACACCATATTTATCTTGAAGCTTCATCCACAACTCATGAGCATCCTGGAACGGCATGAGTTGAAATATAACTACATTGCTCAAAGCATCGAAAAGCACATTAGAAGCTTGAGCATTGAGATAAGAGTTTTCTCTTCCTCTAAAGATAATCTTTGGGGATCCTTTGGAGGAGAAAAACCCATATCTACAATTCGCTCCAAATTTGGGTCCATGACCCTAAAGAAATTAAGCATGAATTACCCAAACATCAAAATTTGTGCCATCGAAACTAAGAGTGTCGAGAATCCTAATCCCCTAGTCGACATATTTACTCTCTAGGCGGTTAAGCCCAACAAAGAGAGACGAGGCTCGATACCAATTGAAAGATCGTGGATGTCGCCTAGAGGGGGTGAATAGGCGCTTTAAAATAATTACAGTTGAGGCTTGAACAAATGCGGAATAAACCTAGCGGTTAATTTGTCAAGCACAAAACCTACAACAACTAGGCTCACCTATGTGCACCAACAACTTATGCTAAGCAAGATAAGCAACTATGTGATAGCAAGATATATGACAAGAACAATATGGCTATCACAAAGTAACGTGCATAAGTAAAGGGCTCGGGTAAGAGATAACCGAGGCACGCGGAGACGACGATGTATCCCGAAGTTCACACCCTTGCGGATGCTAGTCTCCGTTTGGAGGCGGTGTGGAGGCACAATGCTCCCCAAGAAGCCACTAGGGCCACCGTAATCTCCTCACGCCCTCGCACAATGCAAGATGCCGTGATTCCACTAAGGGACCCTTGAGGGCGGTCACCGAACCCGTACAAATGGCAACCCTTGGGGCCGGTCACCGAACCCGTACACTTTGGCGACCCTTGGGGACGGTCACGGTACCGTCAAATTGCTCAGGCGATCTCCACAACCTAATTGGAGACCCGGACGCTTGCCGAGCTTTACACCACAATGATTAAGCTCAACACCACCAACCGTCTAGGCGCCAAGGCACCCAAGAGGAACAAACTCTAGGGTGCCCAAACACCCAAGAGTAATAAGCTTCTCAAACTTCACTTCCACGTATCACCGTGGAGAACTCAAACCGATGCACCAAATGCAATGGCAAGGGCACACCAGTGCCCAAGTCCTTCTCTCCCAAATCCCACCAAAGCAACTAATGCTAGGAAGGAAATGAGAGGAAGAACGAAAGAAGAACACGAAGAACTCCAAGATCTAGATCCAAGGGTTCCCCTCACTTAGAGGAGAAAGTGATTGGTGGAAGCGTGGATCTAGATCTCCTCTCTCTTTCCCTCAAGAACTAGCAAGAATCATTGGAGGGATTGAGAGTTAGCAAGCTCGAAGAAGGTCAACAATGGGGGAAGAACACGAGCTAAAAGGATAAGGTTGAATGGGGAAGAAGACCCCCTTTTATAGGAGCTCCCGAATCCAACCGTTATGTTCACAGCCCGCACAGAGCGGTACTACCGCTCCAAGGAGCGGTACTACCGCTAGGGCGGTAGAACCCCTTCGAAACACAACAGCGAGGAGGCAAAAAGGCCAAAAGAACCTTTGGAGCGGTAGTACCGCTCGTCCTCACGGTACTACCGCTCGACCTCACGGTACTCTGCCAAATGCTAAGCGGTACTACCGCTATGAAGCGGTACTAAAAAATATACATGCCTACTTCACTGAGCAAAACACGAGATTTTGGTCCGGGCGGTACTACCGCTTAGGAGCAGCGGTAGTACTGCTCTGGGCGGTACTACCGCTCGAGCTGTAGTAATCTTGCTCTGGGCGGTAGTAAAAATTACATCCGCTCTAGTCGCGGTAGTACCGCAGCCTTTACCAAAACAGCCATAACTTTTGCAAAGCGGACTCAATTCAACGAAACCAAGTTTGTTGGAAAGCTAGAAACAAGGGCTAACACAATCTTGAGAGAAATACCAATAAGAAGCAAATGAGAAAATGCCCAAAAGAAAATGGTGAGAACCCTTCCTCGGAAAAGACCGGTAAAACCTCCAACACCGAAAACATCATAGAAGACGCATGCAAACTCCGTTTTCGATGAACTCAAGCTTGTCATAAAGATGACCATAAGCTCTAAGACTCACAAAGAGAACCAAACAAGAACCAAGAAACATGATGCAAGGATGCAATGGTTTGAGCTCTCGACGAATGATACGATCAAGCTACTCACTTGAGAGCCCCCCTTGATAGTACGGCTATCGATCCTATAACCCGATCTCCCAACTACCACCATGAGACCGGTAAAATAGAAAACCTATCAAGGGCAAACCTTTGCCTTGCACATGATCCACTTGAGCTAGATGATGACGATCTTGTCCTCCTCAAGATGGACCACCTTTCTTGATTGCGTTGGGTCGATGGAGACTAGATGATTGCTCCCCATACTCCACTATGGGTGAGCCACTCTTGACACATCTTCACAAGTCCATTGACACCACAATGGATGGCAAGCTTCAAGCATTTGATCTCTTCGTGATGCTCCACTTGAACTTGCACACGGCAATCTTGATGACGATCACCACTTGATGTCATCCTTTCCATGGGTTGTATGATATCTTCCTCTTGGCGCAAGCCCATGGACACGTACCTAACCCCACATAGACTCTCACATAGACCATGGGTTAGTACACAAAGTGCAATGGATAATGCTTACCATACCATGGGATCACTTGATCCCTCTCGGTACATCTTCTACGCTTTGTGAGTTGATCAACTTGATTCACTCTTGACTTAGTCTTGATCAACCTTGAATCTTTCCAACTCTCTTCGTTTGGATGATGTCTTGAAGGTAAACATGAATGATCACACAATCTTCTTATTCAAGACATGCTTGCAATAAGCTCAACACTCACATGACCAATCTTTGGATAATTCCTTAATAGCACCTTGGTCAACACATAAACTCCTTGAAACCAACACATGGACTTCAAGAAATGCCTATGGACAAATCCTTCAAATATAACTCAATGCAACCATTAGTCCATAGAGAATGTCATCAATTACCAAAACCACACATGGGGGCACCGCATGTCCTTTCAGTTGGGCTGCCACTTCAGGTTCCGGTGCTGAGGCATCATCATCAACTGGATATCTTGGTGCTCTCTTCTTTCTTTTCCTGCACAAGGTAGTACACAGTAAAATAAGTGATGAAATAAACATTGATCATTACAAGTGATGAAATAAGCATAAATCATTACACGTACCTTGGCCTTGGTCCATTCAGCGGACAGGTGGACTGCCTGTGGCCTAAAATGTGGCATCTTTTGCATCTATTCTTGCTGCCTAGCTGTTTTGGTTCTTTCTTCTTTTTAGGACCACCATCTCCACCTTCGAGGAAGCTCTTGTACCTATTTTTTCTAGGCCTTCCAACACCTCTTTTCTTGTCTAATGGAGCCTCCATGTCAAATGGAAATTGTACATGTGGCCATTGAGACCTATCTGTCAATGGCTCAACCTCTCCAACATATGTTGCCCTAAACTTCTCTAGAGAGAAATAGTCATGCACGTAATCCTCCCATTTGGGGTTCCTTCTATCCAGCAAGAAAGCAAGTGCATGCTCACAAGGCTTCCCTGTCGCCACTCCAAGCACGTGCACTCGCTTTGGGCGATTTTCACAACATGTCGCAAGTTGTATTTACTTGTATCCCTCACCTCACAACTTGCAACTCCAGATTTCCCAACTTTCAAATGTTTAAGTCCCTTGTCCTATTATGAATCTGTTGGATGATGGCTGGAATAATTTTTCCTTTCGGTTTCATTCCAATCTTTCTCCTTTTCTCCACGAAGTTTCATGACTAGCTCTCTAAGAGTGTCGGCTAGCTCATCAGTGGCAACTCTTAGTAATCTTTAATCCAACCATTAAAAGACTCGGCAAGGTTATTATTGATGTAATCACATTTAATTGAGGGGTTAAACATGCATCTCATCCATTTTAAGCTATGGTACCTTGAGAGATACTCATGCACATCAGGTGCTTCTGCTAGGATTTTATTCATGTGGTAGTTAAAAACTTGTGGCCTATGTGCCCTAGCAGCTGGCCACATTCTGCCAAACACATCTCCTTGAAACTTTTTAGAGAAGTTAGCCATGAGATGCCTAAAACACTCTCTTTGATGCACTTGCGAGGAATATTTTTTGATCGCATTCTCTAAACCTTTACATGCATCTGCATATGGCTAGAGGAAACATGACATAATGCCCTGTTTAGTTGTGACATGAACCATGTCCAATTTTCATCGGTTTCACCATCAATGAATGCAAATGCTAGAGGATACATCCAATTATGCCCATCTAATGTTGTACAAGCTGCTAAGTGACCTCTCCATTTACCGGTGAGTGCAGTTGAATCTATACTGAGATATGGTCTACAACCAGCTTTAAAGCCATCAATGCAAGGTTTAAGAGCCATAAAGAATCGGTTAAAGCGAACAATACCATGAACCATCTTCATATCCACCTCTACAATGCTGCCTGGGGATCTCTTCTCAACTTCTGCTTTGAAGTTAAACAAGTATTGAAAACTCTGGCTCATGCTACCATATATCTCTTTCTGTGCTATATCTTTGCCTTTCCACACTGTATGTTACTCAATGGTTGTGCCATATGTATCTTCCAAATGCCCCAACAGCTCTTTGCATCCAATAGTAGGGTCACTCTGTATAATGGGTACAGTCCTCTGCGCTACCCATCCTTGAGATGTCATGCTGCTTTTTATTCTACCAGTAGAGGAGCACTTGTGCTTCACGAAAATCTTGGTAACCTGCAATACAAGATGAAACACATCACAACATAGGAAAAACTTATGAAAAACATAGAAAAAATAACAACAATAACAATGCTTAAATAAAACATTAGTACCCTTATGCTTTGTCCATCAGTCCTTATTCTAGCTGTAATCCTCCATGGACAACCCTTGGCTCTACATTTGCCAAGATACCTTTTCTTATCAGTCTTATATCCCCAAATGTCAATTTCCCTTTTAATTGCATATTGTCTGATAGCCATCCTAAAATCTTTCATTGAAGGAAACAAAGCACCAAGATACATCTGCGGGTTCTCTTTGTCATATGCAATCTCCTCCTCTGGTGGCACACTATCATCAACAGGAATGGCAGCCTCAATGAAAAGCTGACGATCCTCCTCATCGGTCATGTAAACTTCCTCACTAGGTGGAGAAGGTGGTGGCTCGGGGAACGCCTCATCGTTGATACCAAGAATATCACACATATTATCTTCGGTTATGGGAATGTCGACATCGTTGATACCAAGAGGATCGCACATATTGTCATCACATATGGGTGGAGCTATCTCAATCAAGCTCCAATCTATGGGTGGTTCTTCCTGAGTAAGCACAGAGGACTCACATCTCTCACTACTATCAACCACATCACAAACACTTTGAAATTGCATTGTAGCTGGGTGGTCAACATCATCCGTGAAAACTCCATATCATCTGGAAAAACTCTATCTTGACTCCCCATTATGCATGCCAACTCAAAAGTCGACAAGTTTGAATTACCAACAACCATAGATGAGCTAGCACTGCATTCTACAAAAGTGTTTGTTGCTGCCTTCTTACTAGCAGCACTTGGCTTTTTGGGAGCTGGTGGGTTTTGGGGTTTTTTAGAAGCACTTGGCTTTTTGGGGCATTTGGTTTTTTAGGAGCTGGTGGTTTTATGGGATTTTTTGGAGCTGTTGGCTTTTTGGGAGCCTTCTTCTTTCCTACTTTCTTTGCATTGGGTGCCTCCAATGTAACAACCTCAGCTAACAGAAATGATTTCTTGGCCTCAAAGTCCCAATGATTGCCAATAAAGTGCGAATTCAGTTGTTGACCATTAAGTACAAGATCAACAGTGCTCTCAACGGTGTCTAATGCAAACAACCGCACCTCTTGGCCAGTCCCCATTTTGATATGTTGTGCCACAGCTTCATTGAAGCTAACCCATGACATACCGGAAATGTTAAAATCAAACACAACGTCATGCTTGTCAACAACTTGCTCGCTTCCATCATCAAGCTTGTAGACATAAGGAGCTACTCTAATAGTTAATGTGAACACCGGTGACGGCCGATGCGGCCTACTCGACAATGACCAATAATGAACAACATACGACGGAATTAGCGTCTGTTCACTAACGTGCATTCAGATGAGCACCAAAAAGAAGCTACTTTGCTTTCTCACCTCGGCTCGGGAACAAACAAAGAAGGAAAGTCGAAGCCGTCTCCAACAACGTGCTCACCCCTCTCCGGTTCAGCCATCTCCAACACCTAGCTCATCTGAGTTATGTGGTCTGCAACAGCAAGAAATCAAGCAAACATGAGATATACAACGACAAATGGCGGCTAAATTATGCAGAACAACTTAGAACATTAACGAAATTGACTTGCTCGTGTACAACACATAACGGCGGCGTCAGAAGCACACAAGCAGCGGTGGCACATCACGGCCACAACCAAGACAGAAGCCGCCTCGCCACCGCGCCTTGCCGCTGCGTCGCCTGCCCTAACCCTAGGGCCGGCCGCCTCGCCGCCGCGCCGCCTGCCCTAACCCTAGGGGCTCCGCCGGGGAGATGAGCGTGAGAGAGGGAGGGAGCGGGAAAGAGGGAGGGAGCGGGAGAGAGGGACTCACCAGGGCCGCCGCCGTCGAGTATCCCAGGGCCGTCGCCGTCCGATGGCCGTCTGTCATCGCTGCGTTAAATGGCGAGAGTGGATGAGAACGAGCTCCTCTGTTGCAGTCAATCGAGATGTAAGGGCAAGTATGTCTTTTTTTGTGGGACCCATATGACAGAGGGCAAAATAACAAACACCCAGATAAAAAGTGTCATCAGATCAAATACAAAATAAAAAGTGGCAAATAGTCAATGTATCAAGTAAGGAGTGGCAAATAATCAAATTGGCCCCCAATAAATAGCCCTCCATCCCTACGCCTTTCCCCACCACCAACAAAGATCTTCTCCTCTCTTACTCTAGCCCTCACACCTCCTCGTACGTCGCTAGTCGCTGCCACCAACCGAAGCGATGGCCGCCTCCACCGTCGCATCCAAGGCCCTGGCCGTCGCCGCCATCCTGTCGGTCGCCGCCTTCTCCGTCGTCTCCGCCCAGGAGGCCCCGGCGCCCAGCCCCGTGTCCGCCGCCGGCGTCGCGACGCCGTCCCTCGCCGCTGCGCTCGTCGCCTCCGGTGCCACCTTCCTCTTCGCCGCCGTCCGCCACTGAAGAGACTGCCTCCGTCTTCCCCGTCGATGGCTCACCTACCTAGTACAACCACATATAGATCCATTTATTTGTCATTAGCGATTTGTTCGTTCGTGTCATTTTGCCCAGATCTGCTACTGTCTGTCACTCGGTGATGGTGATTAGTATCTCCTTATTAGTAGAGATTGTACCCGTGTGCTTGTAGATACTACTATTTATCCGGTTTGATCTAGTACTCATATGATCGCTCCATTTAGTTTTGATGATGCTTGCTGTCTCCCCCGTTTTTTCGTGCTTATTTCCAGTCTCGCGGTGTAACCCTTTTCGATGAAATAGTCAGTTGTGATTCCGAAATTTTGATGCTCGTGGGTGCCGTGAATCTATTTTTCCATGATCTGGTGCCACCGTATTTTGCTTGTTATTGTACTTTCTCTCCTCGATTTACTATAACGTGCAATAGGTGTGAACCTAGATTTAATATAACTAGCCATTTGAATTGGTGCGCCACTTATCATTCACATTGTGACACTTTCACTGGAAAAATAAGGCCAACTCGACCCGAACGGACTCGGTTTTTGTCCGACGAACAATGTCCGATTTCGTCCATGACCGTGCGCCCAACGCAGAGAGACGCATTTGACATCTAGGTGTGGATTGAGAGCAGGGTCGTCAGGTCCATTTAGTTTTGATGATGCTTGCACATCTATAAAGATCTTATACCTTTCCTACTTATTCACCTCTTTGACTGAAAAAACGTCTATCCATGTGGCGGACATTTTACTTGTTGCACCATCACGCACGATCCTGTCCTTCTGCCACTTGTTTAATCATCTCTTTGGCACGGTGGCTTGTATGTCCAGCATGGTGCAACTGGCCACCATGGTCAAGATCCCCACATTTGGCAAAATTTCGTGTTTTGACCCTTTTCACGTCTAAAATCGAGATCTGACCGTGGTTTGAAATTATTTCGACATTTGACCCTTTTGCTACCGCCAGGGTTCCGGACGGTAGATTTGTGCAGGCTATCGCCGCTCCTCGTGGCGGTAGGTTCCCTGACGCCGTCTGGCCGTTAACGGCCGTGTACACGTGGCAAAGGGACCCATCGCCGCCCTCTGCGACGGTAGGCTGTTGCAACCTACCGCCGAGCTGTCTGGCGGTAGGTTCCTGGATAAGGTTGTGAAGGAGGGGGCTGTGCTGCTCCCCACCCACTCATTCACCCCGCTCTTCTTTCGAGCTGAAGCTCTCTCCCCCTCTTCTCCCCACCAAATCACCCACTAGATCCCCTCCATTGCTTGAGATTTGGCGGTGGATCGAGCTCATTTGCACACCCAAGGTACCTTCCCATCCCCCTTCATTTGGTTGGTTCAAATCATGCATTTTGCTCATTTTGTTGGAATCACTAGTTCATGGTTTTGTTGTGGTGAAATCATTGTATATGATGCATTTAGGGTAATGTTTGTGCTTTGACAATGTATTGTGTCACTAGCATTGTTTGGGTAGTAAGAAATATCACTAGGGTTTTGTTAGGGTTAGGTATAATGACATGGTTAGGGTTAAGGTTATGGTTATGGTTATGCTTAAGTAAATGCCTATATGACGAACGTTATGGTTATTGTTTAATTAGGGTTTTGTTAGAGTAGGTACCTCTTGAATTATAGCTCGATCTACTCCTAGGGTTCAAGTTTTTGTCGAGACACGGTTAGGATTTTTACCTTGGATGACCGTTATAGTAATCCCTCGACTTGTAGGATATGATCGATCATCTTTGTTGAGACTTCCGCGGAGGCGGCGGCTAAGCGTGAACGTGCAATCATTGAGGAAAAGATGGACTTGTGGGTCAAAGCCGTTGATGCATTGAATGCGGCTTGTAAAGATTTTTCAAAGTATTATGTGTCGAAGTGCGACAATGCCAGAGTTAAGTTATACCAAGCTAAAGAGAAAAACATAAGCAAACTCAAGAATGAAGAGAAAAATCATAGACACGCTCTTGTAAGGCAAATTGCATTGTGTGGAACAAGGGATGAAGTGAATGAGATGGACTTTAACAACCCTGGCCAGATCATTGATTGGCTAGTTAGGCAAGCATCGTCGGCAATACTTAGTCGGGCAACTCGTTGGGCTTGGGTCCGTGAAAGAAATGATGTCATTTGTTGCAACCGGCAAGATCTGACAAAGATGTCTTGTTGATGGAGTAGTAGAGGGGGTTGAAACAAATGATGTTGTAGTGTCATTTGGACTGTAATGGCATGTACCCTTATCATTTATGTAACCTATGTGTTGGGGATATGACTATTTGTGTAAGCCGCCCAGGAGGGGCCGGGTTACGCAAAGAGAGACTCATGAGAAGAAGCCCAAGACCAAGCATGAAGATGGCGGTTCAATAAAGGGTCTAAGGCCCATAGGCGACTTAAGGCCCAATGATAAACCGCAATGATGGCATGACTTGTATTATAAGGTAGAATTAGCTAGTCACCGAGTCGGACACTGTCTATAAGCCGGCCGGGACTCTGAGAGGCATGAGGCGTCAACCCGTGTATATAAGGGGACGACCCGCTGGCGGCTTAGGGCAAGAAACAACTCATCGAGAGCAGGGCATAGCGTATCTCGCTCCCTGGTTATCGAAACACCCAGCAATACCAACCCAACTAGACGTAGGCTTTACCTTAACCGTAAGGGGCCGAACTAGTATAAAACCTCTCTCGTGTCCCTTGTCCCGATTAACCCCTTTAAACTTCCTAGTTGCGATGGCTCCACGACTAAGTCCTTGCAAGAGGACATCTGCCGTGACAATTCCACGACAGTTTGCGCCCACCATGGGGCCACCGCATGGTGGATTTGAGTTCTTGATGAAGGAAATATGCCCTAGAGGCAATAATAAAGTTATTATTTATTTCCTTATATCATGATGAATGTTTATTATTCATGCTAGAATTGTATTAACCGGAAACATAATACATGTGTGAATACATAGACAAAGCAGTGTCACTAGTATGCCTCTACTTGACTAGCTCGTTAATCAAAGATGGTTATGTTTCCTAACCATAGACATGAGTTGTCATTTGATTAACGGGATCACATCATTAGGAGAATGATCTGATTGACATGACCCATTCCGTTAGCCTAGCACTTGATCGTTTAGTATGTTGCTATTGCTTTCTTCATGACTTATACATGTTCCTGTAACTATGAGATTATGCAACTCCGTTCTGGGAGGAACACTCTGGGTGCTACCAAACGTCACAACGTGAATCGGGTGATTATAATGGAGTACTACAGGTGTCTCCAAAGGTACATGTTGGGTTGGCGTATTTCGAGATTAGGTTTTGTCACTCCGATTGTTGGAGAGGTATCTCTGGGCCCTCTCGGTAATGCACATCACTATAAGCCTTGCAAGCAATGTAGCTAATGAGTTAGTTACGAAATGATGCATTACGTAACGAGTAAAGAGACTTGACGGTAACGAGATTGAACTAGGTATTGGATACCGACGATCAAATCTCGGGCAAGTAACATACCGATGACAAAGGGAACAACGTATGTTGTTATGCGGTCTGACCGATAAAGATCTTCGTAGAATATGTAGGAGCCAATATGGGCATCCAGGTCCCGCTATTGGTTATTGACCGGAGACGTGTCTCGGTCATGTCTACATTATTCTCGAACCGTAGGGTCCGCACGCTTAAGGTTTCGATGACGGTTATATTATGAGTTTGTGTATTTTGATGTACCGAAGGAGTTCGGAGTCCCGGATGTGATCACGGACATGACGAGGAGTCTCAAAATGATCGAGACATAAAGATTGATATATTGGACGGCTATATTCGGACACGGAAAGGTTCGGAAGTTTCCGGAGAAAACCGGAGTGCCGAGGGGTTACCGGAACCCCGGGAAGTAATGGGCCTTATTGGGCCAAGAGGGAGAGAGAGGGCCGCACCAGGAGGTGGCGCGCGCCCCCATGGGGAGTCCGGGTGGACAAGGAGGGGCGGCCCCTTTCCCTCTTCCTCTCCCTCTCTTTCCTGCCCCTTCCTTCTTCCTAGTAGGACTAGGAAAGGGAGTCCTACTCCCACTAGGAGGAGGACTCCCCCTCCTGGCACGCCTCCTAGGGCGGCCGGCCCTCCCCTTGCTCCTTTATATCTGAGGCAGGGGGCACCCTAGAACACACAAGTTGATCCTTGAGATCGTTCCTTAGCCGTGTCTGGTGCCCCCTCCACCATATTCCACCTCGGTCATATCGTGGCGGTGCTTAGGCGAAGCCTGCGTCGGTAGAACATCAAGATCGTCCTGCCACGTCGTCTTGTGGAACTCTCTCTCACCGGAGCTTTGCTGGATCGGAGCCTGAGGAGCGTCACCGAGCTGAACGTGTGCCAAGAACTCGGAGGCGCCGGAGTAACGGCGCCGGGATCGGTTGGATCGCGAGGAGAACGTACGACTACTTCCTCTACGTTGTGATCGCTTCGGCTTTGGTCTACGAGGGTACGTGGACAACACTCTCCCCTCTCGTTGCTATGCATCACCATGATCTTGCGTGTGCGTAGGAATTTTTTTGAAATTACTACGTTCCCCAACAAAGGGTATCGAGCCTAGGTTTTTATGGTTTGATGTTTTGCACGAGTAGAACACAAGTGGGTTGTGGGCGATACAAGTCATCGCCTACCGACATGTCATACTTTGGTTCAGCGGTATTGTGAGATGAAGCGGCCCGGACCGACATTACGCGTATGCTTCTGCGAGACTGGTTTCACTGCTACGAGCACTCGTGCTTAAAGGTGGCTGGCGGGTGTCTGTCTCTCTCACTTTAGTTGAACCGAGTGTGGCTACGCCGGTCCTTGAGAAGGTTAAAAGCGGAGTCTAATTGGCGAAGTATCGTTGTGGTCTTGATGCGTAGGTGAGATTGGTTCTTACTTAAGCCCATAGCAGCCACGTAAAATTTGCAACAACAAAGTAGAGGACGTCTAACTTGTTTTTGCAGGGCATGTTGTGATGTGATATGGTCAAGACGTGATGCTATATTTTATTGTATGAGATGATCATGTTTTGTAACCGAAGTTATCGGCAATCGGCTGGAGCCATATGGTTGTCGCTTTATTGTATGAAATGCAACGCATACATAATTGCTTTACTTTATCACTAAGCGGTAGCGATAGTCGTAGAAGCAATAGATGGCGTAAACGACAACGATGCTACGATGGAGATCAAGGTGTCGCGCCGGTGGCGATGGTGATCACGACGGTGCCGGAGATGGAGATCACAAGCACAAGATGATGATGGCCATATCATATCACTTATATTGATTGCATGTGATGTTTATCCTTTATGCATCTTATTTTGCTTTGATTGACGGTAGCATTTTAAGATGATCTCTCACTAAAATTATCAAGTAGTGTTCTCCCGAGTATGCACCGTTGCCAAAGTTAAATCGTCCGAGACACCACGTGATGATCGGGTGTGATAAGCTCTACGTCCATCTACAACGGTGCAAGCCAGTTTTGCACACGCAGAATACTCGAGTTATACTTGACGAGCCTAGCATATGCGAGATATGGCCTCGGAACACGGAGACCGAAAGGTCGAGCGTGAATCATATAGTAGATATGATCAACATAAGATGTTCACCATTGAAAACTACTCCATCTCACGTGATGATCGGTTATGGTTTAGTTGATTTGGATCACGTGATCACTTAGATGACTAGAGAGATGTCTGCCTAAGTGGGAGTTCTTAAATAATATGATTAATTGAACTTAAATTTATTATGAACTTAGTACCGATAGTATCTTGCTTGTCTATGTTTGTTTATAGATAGATGGCTCGTCTTTGTTGTTCCGTTGAATTTTAATGCGTTCCTTGAGAAAGCAAAGTTGAAAGATGATGGTAGCAATTACACGGATCGGGTCCGTAATCTGAGGATTATCCTCATTGCCGCCTGAGAAGAGTTACGTCTGGATGCACCGCTAGGTGCCAGACTCTTCTTGATGCAACCGACGACGTTAAGAACGTCTGGCGAGCAAAGTCGATGACTACTCTATAGTTCGATGTGCCATGCTTTACGGCTTAGAACCGGGTCTTCAACGACGTTTTGAGCGTCATGGAGCATATGAGATGTTCCAGAGTTGAAGTTGATATTTCAACAGAATGCCCGGATTGAGAGATATGAAGTCTCCAATAAGTTCTATAGCTGCAAGATGGAAGAGAATGGGTCTGTCGGTGAGCACATACTCGTAATGTCCGGGTATTACAATCACTTGACTCAACCGGGAGTTGATCTTCCTGATGATTGTGTCATTGCGAGAATTCTTCAATCACAGCCACCAAGCTACAAAGGATTAGTTATGAACTATAATATGCAAGGTTTAGTAAAAACTATGCCTGAGCACTTCTCAATTATGAAGGATGCGGAGTTAGAAATCAAGAAGGAGCATCAATTGTTGATGGTCAATAAGACCACTAGTTTCAAGAAGAAAGGCAAAGGGAAGAAGAAGGGGAACTTCAAGAAGAACAGCAAACAAGTTGCCGCTCAGAGAAGAAACCCAAGTCTGGACCTAAACCTGAAATCGAAAGTGCTTCTCATGCAAGCGGTCAGTCCTTTGGAAGCGGAACTGCCCCAAGTATTTGGCGGATAAGAAGGATGGCAAGGTGAACAAAGGTATATGTGATATACATGTTATTGATGTGTACCTTACTAGAGCTCATGATAGCACACTGGTATTTGATCTTTGGTTACATTGCTAATATTTGCAACTCGAAGCAGGGACTACGGATTGCGAACAACCGCAAAGGACGAGGTGACGATGCGCGTGGGAAATGGTTCCAAAGTCGATGTAGTCGCGGTCGGCACGCTACCTCTACATCTACCTTCGGATTAGTTTTAGACCTAAATAATTGTTATTTGGTGCCGCCGTTGAGCATGAACATTATATCTGGATCTTGTTTGATGCGAGACGGTTATTCATTTAAATCAGAGAATAATGGTTGTTCTATTTATATGAATAATATCTTTTATGGTCATGCACCCTTGAAGAGTGGTCTATTTTAATGAATCTCGATAGTAGTGATACACATATTCATAATGTTGAAACCAAAAATGCAGAGTTGATAATGATAGTGCAACTTATTTGTGGCACCGCCGTTTAGGTCATATCGGTATAAAGCGCATGAAGAAACTCCATACCTTGATGGACTTTTGGAGTCACTTGATTATGAATCACTTGGCACTTATGAACCGTGCCTCATGGGCAAGATGACTAAAACCCCGTTCTCCGGTACTATGGAGAGAGCAACAGATTTGTTGAAAATCATACATACAGATGTATGTGGTCCAATGAATGTTGAGGCTCGTGGCGGATATCGTTATTTTCTCACCTTCACAGATGATTTAAGCAGATATGGGTATATCTACTTAATGAAACATAAGTGTAACATCCCAAAATTCTAAATTTTGGAATGTTATAAACAAATAGATAGATTTGATTGATTGTTTGATTGATTGACTGAAAATGAGTGAATTCGAAACTTTTTGAAAGTTAGATGAGAGGGAATAAAAGGACTTTCCCAAACTTTCATTTTGCTTTTATGATCTTGAGAATTCAAATTCTTTTCATCGAAAACCATGGAGAGAAGATGACATGACTTCTTCCATTTATTTAAATGACAAGGGTGTTGAAAATATTTGAATTTCATTTGAAAAATATTTCCAATTCTGAAACTTTATGCAACTCAATGATTTTCACGAGCGAAGATAAAATGACTTCTTCAAATTATACTGAAATATGAGTTGGGAGTTTTCAAAGAATTAAAATTCAAAGTTCTTTTGAATTTATTTTTCAATTTGGAGTTATTTGAGTTTTATTCAAATTATTTTTCTCCAAAAACAAAATATATGGAAAATAGGGTAACATGATTCCCTACCTTAGAAAATTGGAGAGAAATTAATTTGAAGTCATTTTGGTATTTTCAAAATGATTTTTATTGGATTTTATTAGAGCTGAAACACTCTTTGTTTTATTTAGATTTGTGTGTATTTTATTTGAAGCTAAAATAATGTTCATCTTGTAGGAAATATTTTTCTGCAAATTTTGATATATTATATGCCTATATAATATATTTATTTATTTGGTTTTATCATTTTTCTTTTGTCTGGAAATTTAAAAAAAAAAAGATCATGTATGGGCCAAAGGCCCAAGCCATGAAACCACCCGGCCGGAGAACCATCACGCACGCACCACGCACCTAGGGGAGCAAGGAGCCCCAAGTTTCCTATACTTTTACAATTCTTAGTAGAATTTGACCCCGTTTTGTTATTCCATTTTTTATTCCTAGGATTCCTAATCCTAATTTATTTCTTGTCCCCTACCCCAAGCAAAACCCCTCCCCTTCCCAATATAAATACCCAAGCACCCCCCCTCCAACACATCAAATCAACTCTCCTCTCCTCTCCTCCTCCTCCATGGCTTTCCATAGCCGCCGCCCGCCATAGCAGCCCGCCGCCGCCCTAGTCGCCGCCCGCCGCCTCACCAGCCGCCGCCCTACATAGCCGCCGCCGCCACTTGCCTTGCCGCCGCCGCCCTCGCCGCCGGATCCCTCGCCTCTTGAGGTACTAGCCCAGCGCCACGTCACGTTTTCTAGATCGGTTTCTAGATCGATTTCGTTCCGCTTTCTAGATCGGTTTTTCGTTTGGTTTTCTTTCCAAACCTAGATCGATTTTCGCCGGTTTTTCTTTCCGGTTTTGTTTAGCGAGCGTTAAACTCGATAGATTTTCTTTTTATTTTAATTTTCGTCATGGACCTATCCGTAGTCCCTAATCTTCAAACGTTCATAACTTTTTACTCGTAAGTCGAATCAAACGAAACCAACGCCCACTTCTTCGTTATGATCTCCTCTATCCAGAAATACAACTCAAACATGTTTTTGAAAGTTTTAAAATTTAAATTCAAACAGATTTGTATTTTAAATTCGTTTGATCATAACTTGAGTTTCAGAACTCCGATTTAGTTGATTCTTTTGCAAATCGAAGCTCTTGACCTAAACTTTCCGATAAGGCCAAATACACATAGTTTTGGTACTGTTAGAAATTGTTTTATGCTGCAAGAGTTATTAGATTTGGTTTTGACGCTTCTGAATTGTTTTCTTCGATCCTTCCGATCTTTTGAGTGATTGCTTATGTGTGGTTACTATTGCTTGATTACGATAGATTGACCGGAGTGTGACGAGTAGATCTATCAAGAGTTTTGAGTGCGAATCATCTTCATCAACTTTGCAGGCAAGTAACACTTTGACCATACTCTTCTCATACCCAGTTTTATTGCATTAGATCAAGCCCTCAAACACTTGCATGTTTAGGATCTAATTAAATTGTGGGATGGGAAGTAGTTTGAGGTAGTACCTATTACCTGTTTTATTATCAAACCCTTGGGAGTTACTTCTACGTTTGCTTATTACGCCATGCTATGCTCAGAGACGTGGATTGGGTTTGAGTGAATATCCATGATGTATGTGAGATTGTTAATTAATGGTTTATCTAAGGTGGCAACCTAAACACACATCTGGGTGGATTGAGGCACCTGGTTTCTATCGAGGACTTGCCTGTATTTCTTGGACCGCCACCCAGGCTCTAAGGGATCATAAGATTATTCAAACTGGAAACTTCCGTGTGCAGCCACAAGCCAATTATGGGCTCTGGCGTAGTTGACTAAGTTGTGCGAACTCTTACGGGTAGGCTAGCTGATGTAGGGGATGTAGGTTGGTACGGTCTACCCACATGTAAGGTGCTAAGCGCTTACGAAAGACTATGTCTCGGTCATCCGTTTCTCAAACACCATGTAGTGCGAGAACCAAGCGGAGGCGATCGAGTCTTGTGGGGAAAAGTGCGCAAACCTCTGCAGAGTGTATAAACTAATCATGATTAGCCGTGTCCCCGGTTATGGACATTTTGAGTATCTAGTCCTTGGATATCCTGTTGATCTCATCATGTTACTTCTAATTAATATTGTTGGGTTTTAATGAGTACTTTTAATTGGGATTGAGAATGTGTCAACCATTCTCAATGTTCAACAACCACCATGATAGTTAAATAAATTTATTCCTTTGCAGTAGGGAAAAATTGGCTTTTCGCAAAACCTTATAACCATAGAGCTTTTCCACCAGCCATATATGCATGTAGTATAGCCTATTCTTTCATTACTCTCTATGTGTTACATTGCCAGCATATTCCATGTGCTGACCCGTTTCGGGCTGCAACGTTTCATGTTGCGAGACTTTTCAGACGACGAGTAAGTGATACGTTAGGGTTACGATTTCCTATACTCAACTTTGCCGTTGGTGTTGATGGGAATCCACAACCTTGTTGCTTCCGCTATATTTTTGGATTGAGGTAATAGTATTTACGATGTTTATACATGTGATTTACCTCTGTTATAAATCCTTCGAGTACTGTGTGTGTCGAGATACCGATCCGAGGATGACACGAAAGCACGAAGACTTGATCCATTCGGTCGGTCGCTACAAGATGGTATCGAGCACATGTTGACTGTAGGGCGTGACCCTAGAAAGCTGATAAGCCCATAGGAAAGATTTTTCTCTACAACTTCATTTTCAAAAAGATCTTTTACCTCTCTTCTCTTCAGCTTATTCAAATATTCCTTTTAGTGAGACCATACCCCTTTTCCCTTTTGACCACTCAAAGATTTGACTGATGAGACCACTCCAAGGAGACAAGTTATCGGACAACTAAGACCATTTGGAATGAAGAGGATTTTACCGTGTAACTGGAAACTACAACGGTGAAGACTCCGAAGACTAGGAGATTTGAAGGCTCCAAATAAATTCCGGATTTGTATGACCTAGGAAGGCTACGCTTATGGAATTTGACGGACCATGGAAGTTATCAATACCCGAGATCAAGGTGTATCGTAGAAAGATCGAACATGGAGCATTAGAATTCAAAGTTTTATCAAGAAAACCCGAAGGCAGGAGATATCAACTATGGAATGATAGCTCATGAAAATGACAAGAGCAGAAACACACTATCCATGATGTTATTGCCCGCCTATGCTATTGTCACCGTGCGGAGTTAAGCATGCAGATGCATGGAAGGATTGGATGGTAGAAAGCTGATGGAGCATCTATCTGACGTTGGAGTTTTAACCTTAGCTGGTGTATCACCAGGATCTGGAGTATTACATGAAGAAGTTTAAGGTGGATCTGCAGGAAGCAGTATTTGATAAGGAAGCAGTTCGTGAAGAACTCAGGACCCAGAAGCTGAAAGTAGACAAGATGAAGGAGCAAAACATCGAGATACCGGAGATTTGACAAGGCGAAGGACAGTAGGATCATGGATCGTGTCAAGGATGTTGAAACCGGCGGTTGGGCGTAACTCCGTAAATATTGAAGGGCGTCGCGAGAGACTTGGCGTCCAGCGAAGATGATCCGCAAAAGAACTTGAGAAGGACAAGCATGATCGAAGGAGCCATCGGAGACATGATCAAGATTGGAAGAGTTTGATGACTTTGAAGATTTATTGACCGTTAGAAGACCAAACCCCTGTTACATACCCTCGTTAGATCTGACGATTGTGAGCTGTCATTTGTTTGATGTTTTCCGACAGCCACAATAAAATCTGTCTTTTCAAAACCATTGTTTGTACTGTGTGCATCCCTCTCGATCTCTCTTATCCCACCCCAAACCCATGGACCCATTAGAGGATGGATGGAGATGAGCTTGTAATTTCCGGACCAATGAGTCAATTGGAGATGACCGATGGATTCGTAACATGGAGGACCATATGAAGAATAACCCTACAGCCGGAAAGGATATGACCCAAAGATGCTCTTCAATTGCTTTGAAAGAGGTGCTGCTATTTGGTGGAGGATGTACCAAACCATCAATGGATTGCAAAGAGTAACCACTTGGGAAGAATTTAAGTTGACTTTGCTAAAGTCTCGGTTTGTGACCCGTGGTTGAAGCCTTATGGAAAGGATATGAAGAAACCTTGTGCGTGCAAGCCTTGTGGAGAAATAGGATACAACCATAAATAAAACAAGGATGAATACCCTCATAAGCAGAGGATTACCAAAGGAGTTAGCCGAGAATTTTTCAGGGAACTTCGATTGGAGATTGTTCCCAAAGGTTTCGTTGCAGTAATGGAAGTTCAGTTTACATTGTTGGAAAAGATCCGTGAAGCTCAGAAGGATGACAAAGAGATTGCTGAGGTAAAAGAGAGGATGAGCAAAGGAAAGGCCAAAGGTTTTCGTAAGGATGAGCACGACACCTTATGGTTTGAGGACAGTGTACATATACCCAATAATGCAAAGATCGTGAAGTTAATACTTCAGAGGCTCATGACTCACCATACTTGATTCGCCCTGGAAACACCAAGATGTATTTGGATTTGAAGGAGTGTTTTTGGTGGACTGGTATGAAGAAGGATATTATGGAGTATGTAGTCGTAAGTGATGCATGCCAGAGAAAGTAAAAGCAGAGCATCAGAAGCCAGCAGGATTACTACAGCCTATGCCGATACCCGAATGGAAGTGGGATAAGCTTGGCATGATTTCATTTCCGGATTTCCCATAACCTGATCGGGATATGATTCTATCTGGGTAGTAGTTGATTAGCTTGACCAAAGTGGCTCGCTTTATTCCAGTGAAAAACCACCTATACAAGTGTGAAGTTGGCCAAAATATATTTGACAAGGATCGTATGTCTGCATGGAGTTCTGAGGACCATCGTAGAGGAACACAGTTTACCTCAAAGTTTTGGAATCAGCTGCACCAGACTTTGGGTACTAGGCTAGAGTTCAAGATGCAGCCTTTCATCCGCAGACGGATGGACAAATCAAGAGAGTCAATCAGATTTTGGAGGACATGTTGAGAGCGTGTGCTTAGATTATGGATCTAGTAGTGATGATAATCTACCCTACGGGGAGTTCTCGTACAACAACAGCTACCAAGTCAGTTTGAAGATGGCCCTCTTTGAAGCTTTGTATGGGAGAAGGAGCCAGACACCGATGATGTGGGATGAAGTTGGAGACCGTCCGTTGTTTGGACCAAATATGATCAAGGAGTCAAGAGAATGTTAAGTTGATTCGAGATAGATCAAGATAGCTCACCAGCGGAAGAGTTATGCAGACTCAAAAATGCAAGGAGGTAGTCTATGAAATCGGAGATGAGCATATCTTTGTGTGCCACCTCTGCGAGGAGTTAAACGATTTGGAGTTAAGGGAAAGTTAGCCCGAGATTTGTAGGACCATACCGAGTTTTGGAGCGTATGGGAGAATAGGCTAACAAGTTGAAGTCACCCGAAGGACTGTCAGGAGTTCATGATGTGTTTCACTTTTTCCAGTTGAATAAGTGCCATGCAGAGATGTCCAATATTTCCTTGTAAGGACGCTTGACCCTGGAAAGGATAATAGGTTCCACGAAGTGGAGTAGGGATTTCATAAGTATAAGTTTTATCACGGTATGTGGGACATCCCACGAGGATGAAGAGATGAATTACTATTCGATATAAAGGAGGTATGATGTTGGAAGTATGGATCAATGGAAATTCCATGAAGAGTCTGAGTAATCATGTCCCCGTTTGGTGCAAATATAAGGAAAAGAGGACAAGACATTTGGATGGATTTTAAGTATGCCAGGAAGTTGGATGTTGGGATAATGATCAGTTGCCCAGATGATGAGTTCAAGATTTGCAAGTGATGAGATGGGCCATAACCCACAGGCCCCAGGACCTGCCAAGAAGCAAGCACACTCTTGCTGAAGGAAAAACCCTGGAAGAAGTTACGATTGTATCGACCAACGATTCTATAGGAGTTTACGCAAAACCTGAGAGTTGTTAAGGAACGATAGATGTTTGTTTGGCTTGCAGAAACAATGGATTTTCCGAACTTGGTTCGTCGACAAGAGAAATTCTGCAATGCTTGTGAGGATGACCGAGTGTTAGAATGCGAGATTCGCTAAACCATGTACAAGGTAATGATTTGGGTGCGGGATGGATTGATCACCATACCGACTTACTCTTATTATTCGCTTTGCTATATGGGATAGTAAATCTGAGTGACTTACCTATAGTTGAGAGACGATGATCAAAACCCTGTTCAAAACCTTAGAAAGGTATAGGTATTGTTTTTCCCTTGTACAAGGCAGTTGTTGCCAACCGTAGGTTATACGGTGAGGTTCAACCCAGACCCGTATCATGCAGGACAAACCATAAATCGTTGACCACCATGAGATACCGATATTTGTTTAGAATTGGCGCTGCATCGGACCCGCCTAAGAAGACCCAATTTCGGGATAACCTTACCAAGAGGAAAGGACAAAGGAATTGAGGAAAAGGTTATGCCACTACCGGAAGAGCCCAGAGAAGGAATTATCCTTAATATCTGAGAAGACCGACACTGTCAGTAATAAGGATGGAGTATATGAGTTTTGATGGAACCGTAACCATGCTTCTAAGGGTGGTAGCACCCGAGACCCCGGAGACGAGCGATGGATTTTGAGAAGACCCCCAAACCCTAACCTATTTCTTGCTAGCCTCTCCGAATCTCGAGGACGAGATTCATTTTAAGGGTGGTAGTTTGTAACATCCCAAAATTCTAAATTTTGGAATGTTATAAACAAATAGATAGATTTGATTGATTGTTTGATTGATTGACTGAAAATGAGTGAATTCGAAACTTTTTGAAAGTTAGATGAGAGGGAATAAAAGGACTTTCCCAAACTTTCATTTTTGCTTTTATGATCTTCGGGAATTCAAATTCTTTTCATCACAAAACCCTGGAGAGAAGATGACATGACTTCTTCCATTTATTTAAATGACAAGGGGTGTTGAAAATATTTGAATTTCATTTGAAAAATATTTCCAATTCTGAAACTTTATGCAACTCAATGATTTTCACGAGCGAAGATAAAATGACTTCTTCAAATTATACGAAATATGAGTTGGGAGTTTTCAAAGAATTAAAATTCAAAGTTCTTTTGAATTTATTTTTCAATTTGGAGTTATTTGAGTTTTATTCAAATTATTTTTCTCCAAAAACAAAATATATGGAAAATAGGGTAACATGATTCCCTACCTTAGAAAATTGGAGAGAAATTAATTTGAAGTCATTTTGGTATTTTCAAAATGATTTTTATTGGATTTTATTAGAGCTGAAACACTCTTTGTTTTATTTATATTTGTGTGTATTTTATTTGAAGCTAAAATAATGTTCATCTTGTAGGAAATATTTTTCTGCAAATTTTGATATATTATATGCCTATATAATATATTTATTTATTTGATTTTATCATTTTTCTTTTGTCTGGAAATTTAAAAAAAAAAAGATGCAGCGCCTTGGGCCAAAGGCCCAAGCCGCCTAGGAGCCACCGGCCGGCCGAGGCCATCACGCACGCACCACGCACCTAGGGGAGCAAGGAGCCCCAAGTTTCCTATACTTTTACAATTCTTAGTAGAATTTGACCCCGTTTTGTTATTCCATTTTTTATTCCTAGGATTCCTAATCCTAATCTATTTCTTGTCCCCTACCCCAAGCAAAACCCCTCCCCTCCTCAATATAAATACCCAAGCACCCCCCCCTCCAACACATCAAATCAACTCTCCTCTCCTCTCCTCCTCCTCCGCAGCAGCACCATAGCCGCCGCCGCCGCCATAGCCGCGCCGCCGCCGCCCTAGTCGCCGCCACCGCCCTCACCAGCGCCGCCGCCCTACATAGCCGCCGCCGCCACTTGCCGCCGCCGCCCTCTGTGTCGCCACGGATCTCGCCTCTTCGAGGTACTAGCCTCAGCTGCCACGTTTTCTAGATCGGTTTTCTAGATCGATTTCCGCCCGCTTTTCTAGATCGGTTTTTCGTTTGGTTTTCTTTCCAAACCTAGATCGGTTTTCTCGCCGGTTTTTCTTTCCGGTTTTGTTTAGCGGCGTTAAACTCGATAGATTTTTCTTTTATTTTTAATTTTCGTCATGGACCTATCCGTAGTCCCTAATCTTCAAACGTTCATAACTTTTTACTCGTAAGTCGGAATCCAACGAAACCAACGCCCACTTCTTCGTTATGATCTCCTCTATCCAGAAATACAACTCAAACATGTTTTTGAAAGTTTTAAAATTTAAATTCAAACAGATTTGTATTTGAACTTCGCTTGATCATAACTTGAGTTTCAGAATCTCGATTTAGTTGATTCTTTTTGCAAATCGAAGCTCTTGACCTAAACTTTCCGATAAGGCCAAATACACATAGTTTTGGTACTGTTAGAAATTGTTTTATGCTGCAAGAGTTATTAGATTTGGTTTTGACGTTTTCCGAATTGTTTTCTTCGATCCTTCCGATCTTTTGAGTGATTGCTTATGTGTGGTTACTATTGCTTGATTACGATAGATTGACCGGAGTGTGACGAGTAGATCTATCAAGAGTTTTGAGTGCGAATCATCTTCATCAACTTTGCAGGCAAGTAACACTTTGACCATACTCTTCTCATACCCAGTTTTATTGCATTAGATCAAGTCCTCAAACACTTGCATGTTTAGGATCTAATTAAATTGTGGGATGGGAAGTAGTTTGAGGTAGTACCTATTACCTGTTTTATTATCAAACCCTTGGGAGTTACTTCTACGTTTGCTTATTACGCCATGCTATGCTCGTAGACGTGGATTGGGTTTGAGTGAATATCCATGACAGATGTGAGATTGTTAATTAATGGTTTATCTAAGGTGGCAACCTAAACACACATCTGGGTGGATTGAGGCACCTGGTTTCTATCAGACTTGCTCAGATTTCTTCTGACCGCCACCCGTGCTCTAAGGGATCATAAGATTATTCAAACTGGAAACTTCCGTGTGCAGCCACAAGCCAATTATGGGCTCTGGCGTAGTTGACTAAGTTGTGCGAACTCTTACGGGTAGGCTAGCTGATGTAGGGGATGTAGGTTGGTACGGTCTACCCACATGTAAGGTGCTAGCGCTTCTGAAAGACTATGTCTCGGTCATCCGCTTTCTCAAACACCATGTAGTGCGAGAACCAAGCGGAGGCGATCGAGTCTTGTGGGGAAAAGTGCAAACCTCTGCAGAGTGTATAAACTAATCATGATTAGCCGTGTCCCTTGCTATGGACATTTTGAGTATCTAGTCCTTGGATATCCTGTTGATCTCATCATGTTACTTCTAATTAATATTGTTGGGTTTTAATGAGTACTTTTAATTGGGATTGAGAATGCTGTCAACCATTCTCAATGTTCAACAACCACCATGATAGTTAAATAAATTTATTCCTTTGCAAGAGGGAAAAATTGGCTTTTCATAAAACCTTATAACCATAGAGCTTTTCCACCAGCCATATATGCATGTAGTATAGCCTATTCTTTCATTACTCTCTATGTGTTACATTGCCAAGATATTCCATGTGTCAATTGACCGTTTCGGGCTGCAACTTTTCATGTTGCGCACTTTTAGAACGACAGTAAGTGATACGTTAGGGTTACGATTTCCTATACTCAACTTTGCCGTTGGTGTTGATGGGAATCCACAACCTTGTTAAGCTTCCGCTTATATTTTTGGATTGAGGTAATAGTATTTACGCTGTTTATACATGTGATTTACCTCTGTTATAAATCCTTCGAGTACTGTGTGTGTCAGCATACCGATCCAGGGATGACACGAAAGCACAGAGACTTGATCCATTCGGGTCGGGTCGCTACAATAAGTCTGAAACATTTGAAAAGTTCAAAGAATTTCAGAGTGAAGTTGAAAATCATCGTAATAAGAAAATAAAGTTTCTACGATCTGATCGTGGAGGCGAATATTTGAGTTACGAGTTTGGTCTACATTTGAAACAATGCGGAATAGTTTCGCAACTCACGCCACCCGGAACACCACAGCAATGGTGTGTCGAACGTCGTAATCACACTTTACTAGATATGGTGCGATCTATGATGTCTCTTACAGATTTACCGCTATCGCTTTTGGGGTTATGCTCTTGAGACGGCCGCATTCACGCTGAATAGAACACCGTCAAAATCCGTTGAGACGACACCTTATGAACTATGGTTTAGCAAGAAACCAAAGTTGTCGTTTCTTAAAGTTTGGGGATGCGATGCTTATGTGAAAAAACTTCAACCTGATAAGCTCGAACCTAAATCAGAGAAATGTGTCTTGATAGGATACCCAAAGGAGACAGTTGGGTACACCTTCCATCACAGATCCGAAGGCAAGACATTTGTTGCTAAGAATGGATCCTTTCTAGAGAAGGAGTTTCTCTCGAAAGAAGCGAGTGGGAGGAAAGTAGAACTTGATGAGGTAATTGTACCTTCTCCCTTATTTGAAAGTAGTTTATCATAGAAACCGGTTTCTGCGACATCTACACCAAATAGTGAGGAAGTTGATGATGTTGATCATGAAACTTCAGATCAAGTTACTACAAAACCTCGTAGATCAACCAGAGTAAGATCCGCACTGCAGTGGTACGGTAATCCTGTTCGGAAGTCATGCTACTAGATCATGATGAACCTACGAACTATGAAGAAGCGATGGTGAGCCCAGATTCATAAAATGGCTTGAGGCCATGAAATCTGAGATGGGATCCATGTATGAAAACAAAGTGTGGACTTTGGTTGACTTGCCCGAGGGTCGGCAAGCAATAGAAAACAAGTGGATCTTCAAGAAGAAGACCGACGCCGACGGTAATATTATCGTTTACAAAGCTCGACTTGTCGCAAAGGGTTTTCGACAAGTTCAAGGGATTGACTACGATGAGACCTTCTCACCAGAAGCGATGCTTAAGTCTGTCCGAATCATGTTAGCAATTGCCGCATTTATGATTATGAAATTTGGCAAATGGATGTAAAGACTGCATTCCTGAATGGATTTACGGAAGAAGAGTTGTATATGATGCAACCGTAAGGTTTTATCGATCCAAAGGGAGCTAACAAAGTGTGCAAGCTCCAATGATCCATTTATGGACTGGTGCAAGCATCTCGAGTTGGAATAAACGCTTTGATAGTGTGATCAAAGCATTTGGGTTTATATGCACTTTTGGAAAAGCCTGTATTTACAAGAAAGTGAGTGGGAGCTCAGAGCATTTACGATATTATATGTAGATGACATATTACTAATCGGAAATGATATATAATTTCTGGATAGCATAAAGGGATACTTGAATAAGAGTTTTTCGATGAAGGACCTCGTGAAGCTGCTTACATATTGGGCATCAAAATCTATAGAGATAGATCAAGACGCTTAATTGGACTTTCACAAAGCACATACCTTGACAAAATTTTGAAGAAGTTCAAAATGGATCAAGCAAAGAAAAGGTTCTTGCCTGTGTTACAAGGTGTGAAGTTGAGTAAGACTCAATGCCCGACCACCGCAGAAGATAGAGAGAAAATGAAAGATGTTCCCTATGCCTCAGCCATAGGCTCTATCATGTATGCAATGTCGTGTACCAGACCGATGTGTGCCTTGCTATAAGCTTAGCAGGAGGTACCAAAGTAATCCAGAGTGGATCATCGGACAGCGGTCAAGAACATCCTGAAATACACGAAAAGGACTAAGGATATGTTTCTAGATATGGAGGTGACAAAGAGCTCATCGTGGCAGTTACGTTGATGCAAGCTTTGACACCGATCCGACGATTCTAAATCGCAAACCGGATATGTATTTACACTAAACGGAGGAGCTGTCGGTTGGTGCAGCTTCTAAACAAAGCGTCAGAAGCGGGATCTACATGTGAAGCGGAATACATAGCAGCTTCGGAAGCAGCTAATGAAGGAGTCTGGATGAAGGAGTTCATATCCGATCTAGGTGTCATACCTAGTGCATCGGGTCCAATGAAAATCTTTTGTGACAATATCGAGCAATTGCTTTTGCAAAGGAATCCAGATTTCACAAGAGAACCAAACACATCAAGAGACGCTTCAATTCCATCCGGACTTAGTCCGGTGGGAGACATAGAGATTTGCAAGATACATACGGATCTGAATGTAGCGCACCGTTGACTAAGCCTCTTCCACGAGCAAAACATGATCAGCACCAAGACTCCATGGGTGTTAGAATCATTACTATGTAATCTAGATTATTGACTCTAGTGCAAGTGGGAGATCAAGGAAATATGCCCTAGAGGCAATAATAAAGTTATTATTTATTTCCTTATTTCATGATAAATGTTTATTGTTCATGCTAGAATTGTATTAACCGAAACATAATACATGTGTGAATACATAGACAAACAGAGTGTCACTAGTATGCCTCTACTAGACTAGCTTGTTAATCAAAGATGGTTATGTTTCCTAACCATAGACAAAGGAGTTGTCATTTGATTAACAAGGTCACATCATTGGTTGAATGATCTGATTGACATGACCCATTCCATTAGCTTAGCACCCGATCGCTTAGTATGTTGCTATTGCTTTTATCCATGACTTATGCATGTTCCTATAACTATGAGAATATGCAACTCCTGCTTACGGAGGAACACTTTGGTACTACCAAACGTCACAACGAATCGGGTGATTATAAAGGAGTACTACAGTGTCTCCAAAGGCGGATGTTGGGTTGGCGTATTTCGAGATTAGGATTTGTCACTCCGATTGCTCGGAGAGGTATCTCTGGCCCTCTCGGTAATACACATCACTAAAGCCTTGCAAGCATTACAACTAATGAGTTAGCTGTGAGATGATGTATTACGGACCGCGTAAAGAGACTTGCCAGGAACGAGATTGAACGAGGTATTGGATACCGACGAGCGAATCTCGGGCAAGTAACATACCGATGACAAAGGGAACAACGTATGTTGTTATGCGGTCTGACCGATAAAGATCTTCGTAGAATATGTAGGAGCCAATATGGGCATCCGTGTCCCGCTTATTGGTTATTGACCGGAGACGTGTCTCGGTCATGTCTACATTATTCTCGAACCGTAGGGTCCGCACGCTTAAGGTTTCGATGACGGTTATATTATGAGTTTGTGTATTTTGATGTACCGAAGGAGTTCGGAGTCCCGGATGTGATCACGGACATGACGAGGAGTCTCGAAATGATCGAGACATAAAGATTGATATATTGGACGGCTATATTCGGACACGGAAAGGTTCCTAAGTTTCCGGAGAAATGAGTGCCGGAGGGGTTACCAGAACCCCCGGGGAAGTAATGGGCCTTATTGGGCCAAGAGGGAGAGAGAGGGCCGCACTGTGAGGTGGCGCGCCCCCCATGGGGAGTCCGAATTGGACAAGGAGGGGGGGGGCCCCTTTCCCTCTCCCTCTCCCTCTCTTTCCTTCCCCCTTCCTCCTTCCTAGTTGGACTAGGAAAGGGGAGTCCTACTCCCACTAGGAGGAGGACTCCCCCCTCCCTTGGCACGCCTCCTAGGGCCGGCCGGCCCTCCCCCTTGCTCCTTTATATACGGGGGCAGGGGGGCACCCTAGGACACACAAGTTGATCCTTGAGATCGTTCCTTAGCCGTGTCTGGTGCCCCCTCCACCATATTCCACCTCGGTCATATCGTGGCGGTGCTTAGGCGAAGCCTGCGTCGGTAGAACATCAAGATCGTCACCACGCCGCCGTCGTCGACGGAACTCTCTCTCCCGGAGCTTTGCTGGATCGAGCTCGAGGAGCGTCACCGAGCTGAACGTGTGCCAAGAACTCGAGGCGCCGAGTAACGGCGCCGATCGGTTGGATCGCGAGGAGAACGTCTGACTACTTCCTCTACGTTGTGATCGCTTCCGCTTTGGTCTACGAGGGTACGTGGACAACACTCTCCCCTCTCGTTGCTATGCATCACCATGATCTTGCGTGTGCGTAGGAAATTTTTTGAAATTACTACGTTCCCCAACACTTTCTTCATGGTGTACGGAGTAGAGGCAGTTCTGCCAAGTGACATCCGGCACGACTCACCCTGCGTGGCGGCTTACGTTGAGGCTGATAACGAAAAAGCTCGTCAGGATGCACTTGACTTGTCGGATGAGGAGCGAGACTTGGCAATAGCCCGCTCGGCGAATTACCAGCAAGACCTGCGCCGCTATTGCAGCCGCCGGGTTAGAAGCAGAGCCTTTCAGGAAGGCGACTTAGTGCTCCGGCTCATCCAGGATCAGTTTGATATGCACAAGCTATCCCCTCCTTGGGAAGGACCCTTTGTGGTCAGTAAAAATCTGAACAACGGGTTATACTACCTTATCGATGTTCGAGAGCACAAAGACTCACGTAAGTCGGAGGAAGAGACCCGTGCCATGGAACATAGCTCATCTTGACCTTACTATACTTGAGCCACCGGCTCTCAAGATATATATATTTTTCTTTTTGGCAATGTATATATTATATAAAGCAATAAAGCAGGACCTCTTTTCTTTTCACCCTCAAAGGTTTATATGTCTTCTTTACCGGTGGTGGAAACAACCAACAGGGGCGGATCATATCTGAATCCGGCTTTCCCTTTGGTCCGCTTATGATCATATCTGAATCTAGCCATGGTCACTTGGGGGCTTCTGTTCAAACATAGGTCGTATTCGAACCAAAGAGAACATAGCTGTCGATACCCAATTGATCGGCATATTGCCAAACCCACTTGGGGGCTTCTTGATCATATTTGAATCATAGCTTAACCCCTTTGGGTCTGACGTGGTTAAACAACTCTCATGGTCACTTGGGGGCTTCCTGTTCAAACATATGTCGTATTCGAACCAAGAGAACATAGCTGTCGATACCCACTTGATCGGCATCGCCAAAGTCACTGGGGGCTATATGATCGTATCTGAATCTTAGCTTAACCCCTTTGGAATGGTTTACTGATCGTATTCGAATCAGAGGCTTTTTAAAATTCAGTTTATTATTCATTATACTTTGTAAGGAGTAAATGTTATTAAGGGCCAGGTGAACGTCATATGTGCCAATTTTCAGGAGTTAAACTCACTATCATGATTTGGGTCACATAAGCCGACGAGAGTACCAAAAAGATCGGAGGTATGCTATTATGATTATAATCATAAGCCGGCCTTTATATGATGTTTTGATTCGTACTCCGGGTTATCAATATTTTATGTGACCCCGGATGCGATAAGTCGCCAAGGGAGTTCTGTTTTGTTTTATATGCAGGATAAAGCAAGAAAGTTTTTAACATCAAGGAAAGATCAACATAAGCCGGAAGTATATAGCGATGGCGGCTTACGAAAGTATTAAGCGCCACAAACATGCGCGAAGGCATGACAAAGTTGAGAGGTTTTTCTACCCTATTACAAGACTCCCAGTCCGAATAATGAAGCATTGTTTTTGCAAAGTCATAACGCCTGGCGGTTCACTCCTTTGGTGGGCTTGAAGGTTACGGGTTATCCTTCTCCGCCTCCCCGTCTGCTCATCTGTCTGGAAGGTTGACGAGGTCCGATCAATGCCGCTTAAGGCTTCAAACTCAGCTTCATCATCTATTAAATCGGCTGGGTCAACTTCAGGCAAAGGTGTGCTTACGAGTTGGAGGGATCGGTGACGTCATCATAGTGAGGTGTTGGAATTCTCCGGTTCTCGCTATCATAGCTCGGTGATACTTGGTAAGATCGATATCATTCCCAATGATGGTAGCCACAGGACGTATGACTCTCACACAGGCGGTAAAGTCTGTTTCATCGAATACAGAGCCGTCTTCCTTCAAGCTGGGATATCCAAGAGCAACGTCTGCCAGGTCTAACTCTGGAAGCAATGCCTTGGCCCGGCTTAAAGTAGCTATGGCCCCGGTCCTGGTAGATGCCCGCCTTAGCTCTTGAATCCGCTGGGGTAGCACGGCAAGCCGCTTTATCACATCTTGCAGGAGATGGGGAACGTCATTTGATAAAGCCATTAACGGCCAAAGCATCGCTAGACCTAACGACAAACTGCTTCCACCAGAGTGTAAACCTCCTTTAGCTTGATCAGCATGTTCTGCTTGAGGTTTGTGCTCCTGGGGCCTGCGTTTATACACATAAGGTGAGCCGGAGATGACAAATAAAATAGTCATCAAAGGAAGGATTGCGATATTCAAGGTTATATATAGTAACTTACCGAAGATTGTTGAGACCATTTGAGATATCTGGCGCTTTAAGCCGGACAGCTCATTGTTATACGCAAGTGACATTTCTGTTGTCTCGGCCCGGGTCCCAGTGAGGCCTTTTCATCAGCCCGGATTTTCTTCTCCGCATCAAAATTCTTCTTCAACTTCTCTTGTTCAGAGACGCTGAATGCAAATTTGGAGTTGGCCTTTTGAATTTCGAGCTCTTGAGCTGCCAGGCGGTTCTTCAGGTCAGCAATCTCCGACTCAAATTGACTTGTGGTGGCCTGCGTTGATGCCGGGTTATAATTAAAATTATGGTAAGATATCATTAAGTCCCAAGCACTTTGCAAGCAAAGGTACTTGACACTTGGGGGCTAATGTATCTTTGAAGAAGTTTAATGTACAATGCCGGTTCATGAGAAATTAAGTCCCAAGTACTTTGCAAGCAAAGATACTTGACACTTGGGGGCTAATGTGTATTACAAATTCAAGGTATCATTTTACAACCGGATTAAATATTTTCATATAAACCGAACAAGGCAGTGCTAAGAAGGTTTCTAAGTCTACATCATATTCATTCATAAGCAATAGACTTGGGGGCTGATACAGTAAGTATGATTAAGGAAAGTAGCATAAGTTGTACCTCAGATTTTTGCTATATTTGTTTCACCATATTAATTTCCAGGTCACGGCTGCTATGTACTTGATTGACATAGCCAGAGACTATATCTCCAATGCTCAAATTAGTATAATCTGCAATGTCTAATTTGGCCTTTCGGCGCTCCAAAAGCTCTTCTTTGGCAGAACACTTGGCAAGGACAGTGGACTAACTTGGCTCGACAAACTGAGTCTTGGTAATTTCAACCTCCGGATCAATTGTCTTGACCGGGCTAGGAGTTTCCGGTTTATCAGAGCCGCCAAAAGTTTCTTCAAAGAAAGCGGATCGAGGGTGGTGCCGGGAATTTCATAAGTCGGTTCACCAAGGCGGTTGATGAGTGGAAGTGTCGGTAATTTGTTTGAGTTCAGTTCGATTACTACCGGGTCTTGGGATGGCTTATTCTTTTTTGCCCTCTTACTGGGCTTCACCTGCACGCTGTGGACAAAGCAAAAGGGTGAGCACAAAATATCGATGGGTAAAGCATAAGGAAAACAAAATTATATTACCCAGGGCAGTCTTGAAAGCCGGCATGTTAGATTGCATAGACTACATGGGATGAAGGAGAGGTATCCTGATAATTGGAGTCAGATGAATTGAGAGGTTGAAGAATTAAACCCGCCAAAGGGTAAACAGAACGTAAATCAGAGATAACCTCGGTCCGACGCTTCCTGGTTACATGAGGTAAGCCGGAGGAGAGCTCTATATCCTTGCTGGTCCGGGTCTGCCTCCGGCTTTCAAATTGCTGTTGCTTCAAAAGAAATTGAGGATCTTGGTAAGCCAAAGGATGTGAAAATCTTACTTTCCGGGTTACTCTTCGAATTTTCTGACGCGGCAGGGGCTTGGAGTCGGAGGAGATTATTGTTACCTCTTCCTCGACGGCTCGGCTGTTCCCCATATCTTCCTGAAAAGATTAAGGGTCAGCAAGGTGATGATAAAGAGTCAAGGGAGTTAAAAGTTACCTCTTCTTCGTCGTCAGAAGTGTCATCTAATTTAAGTAAATCGGAAGCGCTTGGCTTCCTTTTTCTTGAAGTTCCAGTCTTGGCGGTTTTCCTTTCGGCTCTTTTGGCCGCTCTGGCTTGTTTTGCCGCCTCATGATTATACTTGACCTTCCAGAAGTTATCATCGGCCTGTGAAGAATGATAAGGGGTTATGAATAAAAGTAAGGTATAACACAGTAAGGAGTAATTATTGAGGTTGAGGACTTACTGCGGGGCGGGTTCTTCTTGCGTAAAGGAAGTAAGCGAAGGCGTTCTTGGTCACCGTGCCCTCTTTCAGCAACGTCTGGGTCGTAGCATCCACCACATCATCTGGTAAGTCGTCGGGACTATGACGCAGCGGGTCATTCTTCTCGCCTGAGTAAGTGCACATTAAGCCGGGGCAGCGGCTTAACGGAATCACTCGCCAAGCGACCCAGACTCGGACCAGGTCAACACCATCTAAGCCATTTCCCAAAAGAGCTTTGATTTTGCTAATGGTGGGAGCAAGTGGCAGACGCTCAACGGCGATCAATTTATCCGGCGTGGTGGTTGGATTCAAGGCGCCAAAGCGCGAAGCCGGGAAGAGGATTTTCGTCACCGGAGAAGTATCTTCGCGATAAAACCACGTCGATTCCAATCCTTTGGATGACTCGGCAGGTCAGCGTAAGGAAAAAAGATCTCTCCGCTGAATCGAGATGCCACCAAGTTCGGTGGGCCCGTTGGCACGTTCGTTCTGCCGGTTTAAGTAAAACAGTTCTCTGAATAAAAGTATGTTGGGTTCCTCTCCAAGATACACCTCGCAGAAAATTGGAAGTTGCAAATATTTGACACGGAATTGGGTCCGATGTCTTGAGGTCTGAGATCGAAGAAATGCAAAACATCCCTGAAGAATTTTGAACCGGCTGGAGCGAAGCCCCGGTTCATGTGATCAGTAAACACGATCACCTCCCCCTCCTTGGGTTGAGGTTTCTCCTCTGACGGGTCAGGAGCACGATAAGACATGATCTCTCTCTTGGGTAGATGGCCGGATTTCACAAAGTCAGACAAAGTGCTTTCGTGATGATGGATTTGACCCGATTGCAGTCCACAGGAGCTTTGGGGGCCTTGGGTGCCATTGTATAAATTGAAGCCTATGACAAAATAAGAAGTTTCGGTTCAAATTTAACCCGGAGGAAAGCATTTCAAAGTTTATTCAAATGGCGGCTTAAGAAGGGGCCTAATGACATATGGGTAACTATGCAGTAATATTTAAACTGTTACATGTATCAAAGGCACTTAAATTTTCTTAAGTAGCCGGAACAAGCGAGGTTGACAACCGGTGTTTTCTTAAATCGGCCGTATGGGCTACCATGGCTGAACAGACTCAACAGATGCAGTTTTTGGCTAAGTGTGGAACAAACATGTTTCATAATTTTCCGAAATTATTTTGGATCAAACGGTTGCTCTGAAAGGAAAAATTTCTAGACCTAAAACAGTGCAGAGAAGCTCATACACTCGAAGAAGGCTTCCGAACAAGGGAAATGAGATCTGTCTCTATGCAAGTTAAGCACAAACAATCACCGCAACAGTTCTATGTTATTTTTACGATCTAACAGGGCATTGGAGGTAAAAACTATCGAAGGTTTGCAGCAGGCGGCGATGAACACCGACGAACTCAAAAAAGTTCCAGTGCAGATCTAAGAAAGGGAAGGAGAGGAACTCACGGGCATGGACGAGCTGCGGAGATTCGCCGTCGATTTCTGGTCAGAGTCAGGTTGATGTAGAGGCCTGAGTCGAAGAAGACGGGGAGTTCGACGGCGGCGGCGGCGGAGCTGGAGAGACAGAGAGGCAGCGAGAGGAAGAAGACGACTGGAAGAGGGGAGAATGGAAGACCTAGGTTGCGCCTATTTATAAGGAAAGGCCGACTGAGACGACGCGAGAAACGAGGAGACCAAACATCATTATCCAGCGGCCCCGATGCCTTGGTTTTCGGAGGGGTTAGTAAAGGCAAAGATCCGTTGGAGGATTCGATGGAATAAAATATGAATTTAATTTAAGATGACGTCACGGCGGGTTAATACGGATCCAGAAGATGACGTCACGACGGGTTATGACCTTTTCGCAGGGCTGAAGATAGAAGGACTGGTTGTCAAGGTATTTTAAGATTGACATGAACCGGTTCAAATCAATCTGGGGCCTAATGTTGGGGATATGACTATTTGTGTAAGCCGCCCGGGAGGGGTCAAAGTTACGCAAAGAGAGACTCATCAGAAGAAGCCCAAGACCAAGCATGAAGATGGTGGTTCAATAAAGGGTCTAAGGCCCATAGGCGACTTAAGGCCCATAGTGATAAACCGCCATGATGGCATGACTTGTATTATAAGGTAGAATTAACTAGTCACCGAGCTGGACACTGTCTATAAGCCGGCCGGGACTCTGTATCTCGCTCCCTGGTTATCAAAACACCCAGCAATACCAACCCAACTAGACGTAGGCTTTACCTTCACCGTAAGGGGCCGAACTAGTACAAAACCTCTCTTGTGTCCCTTGTCCCGATTAACCCCTTTAAGCTTCCTAGTTGCGATGGCTCCACGACTAAGTCCTTGCAAGAGGACATCTGCCGTGACAATTCCACGACACTATGTCATTTTGAACCAGTGAGAACATTATGTAACCTAGGTCATTATAAATAAGTTATGCTTTGTGTTTGTATCATATCATTTGATTTGAGTTATGGTTTGTTCCATTTCATGTAGCATGGAAAACATGACCCCGGAGCAGTTGAAGAAAGTATATGAGAAGTGTTGTGGCATTGCATCTAAGATTTTGGCTGCAGCGTCTATGAAGATTGTACCGGAGCGACAACTTGCTATCAAGAGGGAGCTTGAAACATGGTTCAAGAGCAATGATGAGGAGTTTGCTGCCATGATGGATTTCAACAAGTATCCATTCATGGAGGAACCTTCTGATCTTAAGGAGAGAAAAGTTTTCCGTAGGGTTGTGAAAGAAAAACAGAACATACTTGATCTGCTTGCATGAGAGGGCATATGCTTGCGGGCATTACGTGGCAATGGAGATCTTTTCTCTATGAACATAGAAGAATTCCATGAGCTGGACTTGAGAAAACCGGACAGGTCATTGGATGGGCAATCACACAAGGCAAGTCGGAGATTCCTAACGCCGTGCTCGATGGGCCTGGTTCATAAACGAAAGGTGTGTTGGAGAATTAGCGGGATCGTCGGATTATCAATCAAGCCTAATCCTGATCGTGACGCACAAATTGAACGTCTTATGCGTTTTAGATTTTCTTTCCGAAGTAGAAAGTGTATGCTCGAGCTTGAGCTTTGTACTTTGAACTCATGTCATTCGAGTCTCTAGATGTTTTAAGTCAGTTGAACTAGTGTCATTTGTGGATGTAATGAACTATGCTCAGTTATGTATGTCTTCACTACTCCATCATTTTTGCATGTCATCTTATATGCTTAGTTCACAGAAATTTGTAAGAAATGCAAAGGCAAAGGGCTAAAAAAGATAGGAAGAGGGAAAAGGAACAAAACCCTACCGCCATGGGCCCCGGCGGTAGGGTGCCCAATCCTACCGCCCCCAAAAATGCCCGATTTGGCCACAAAAGAGGCAGCACAGCAGACATTTGGGTGGCCAACCCTACCGCCATGGCCCCCGCGGTAGGGTGACCAACCCTACTGCCCCCAAAATGCCCGATTTGGCCACAGAAGAGGCAGCACAGCAGGTGTTTGGGTGGCCACCCCTACCGCCATAAGCGCCGGCGGTAGGGTGACCAACCCTACCGCCCCCAAAATGCCCGATTTGGCCACAGAAGAGGCAGCACAGCAGGCGTTTGGGTGACCACCCCTACCGCCATAAGCGCCGGCGGTAGGGTGACCAACCCTACCGCCCACAAAATGCCCGATTTGGCCACAGAAGAGGTAGCACAACAAGCGTTTGGGTGGCCATCCCTACCGCCATAAGCGCCGGCGGCAGGGTGCCCAACCCTACCGCCCCCAAAATGCCCGATTTGGCCATAGAAGAGGCAGCAGAGCAGGTGTTTGGGTGGCCAAACCTACCGCCATCGGCTCCGGCGGTAGGGTGCCCAACCCTACCGAGGAACAGGGGACAGTTTCGGTCACAGAACATTTCGCCAACCTACCGCCATATCCTCCAGCGGTAAGGTTTCATTTCTGACCGCCATGTGGTGCAGCGGTGAGGTGCAAAGCAGAGCAGAGTTTGCTCTGTTTTTCTTCTTCATCACTTGACCACAAATCAAGTCACAACAACAGCAAAACAAACATAGTTCATGACATAGTTTCATCAAATCGAAGACGTAGTTCATCACAAGTTTCATAAATCGAAGACGTAGTTCATGACAGGTTTCACAAATAAAGTACATAGTTCATGATAGGTATCACAAATCAAAGACATAGTTCATCACATGTTTCTCGAATCGAAGGCATAGTTCATGACTAGTTTCTTGAAACGAAGGCCTTATTGGGTCACACGAGGCCATTTTCCTTTTTTGTCGCGTGCCTCATCCTCCTCTTGGGCTTCACGAGCCCTTGCAAGCTTTCTTGCTCTCTCCTCTTGACGAGCAATCTTCTCCTTGCATGCCCTCTCCTCTTCACGCTTCTTGCGCTCCATCCTCTCCTTTTCACGACGCTCTTCATCCAAGCCTCTCTGAAATGCTTCTTCAAACAACCGCTGCTTCCGTAGACAATCTCGAAGTTGATCTTTCTTAACATCTTCTGGCACATCTTGATCTATCCATGTGAAGTACTTAAAAAGTGGAGGCGGCGACTAGGTACGAATAAAGAACAAATGTGGTCATTACTAAGATAGATTCAATGGTTGACGACATGTTTGAACTTGAACAACTTACCGGCGGTACATCATAGGCGTGAGCTGGACGAGGACGATCATAGGCATAGTTGGGACAAACAAAATATCTTCTTCCTTCCGCCCATGATTTCTTGCGGTCGGTGGATACCTTAACTTTGCAAACATCTCCACACCAACATGATGGAGTTCTCATATCTTTGTCCTTCACCTTATCCAACTCGGCGTCATCCACTTGTCCCAAGCATATCCTCGTGGTTAACACACGGTGGCCTCGTCACGGAACCGGAAGAAGCCATGCCTATAAAGACAAACTTGGTAGTTAGTAAAGTAAGAAAACATGTATGTATGGAAAAAAACAAAAAACAAGACCAAATAACAAGTACCATTCACCTTATTTCAACCATGTGGGTTAAGCAAGATGTCAATAGGCCTTCCTCTATCAACCCTTCTCGTCCTACGACCACGGCCACCGGTACCCGACCACCCCTCACGCCCTCTAATACTGTCTCCTCGTGCACTACCGCCAAGATTCGTCCGTCCTCCACGCGCACCACTCATGCCTCCTCGTCCACTACCACTCCTACCTCCTCGTGTGCCACTGGTACCTCCTCTTCGGGCACCACTTTGACTAGGATCCGGAGTGTTGGCATCGGTCCGTGGCTTTTTGGTGCATTTCCTAACATTGTGCCCGGCTCGTCACATTTACCACAACTGTTGATGTCCGGTGCCTCCATGAAATGGCCGCTACCAAATTGTTTCATTCCGGTGTATCCAGCTAGGTCATCCATGTCACCCCTAAACCTCTTCTTTCTTCTTCTTCCCTTTGTAGGCACCATGAGTTCGGGGTCGGGGACGATGTGTGGCCCATGATACTCGAGCCACTATGACTGATCTAGGAAGGATGAAACCTAGGAGCCCATGTCAACCTCGTTCGCTCCAATGTGAACTCATGCAACCGCAAGGTGGTACCATCCGATACTTTCAAGTTTCTGAACCTTGCGGCGGCCATCACATGCGAGCAAGGCCAATGATACTTGTGAGGTCTCTCGCACGGACACCACCGGGTCTTGAGGCGCACCTCATATGCTACTCCACCATATGTCATGCTGTCCCTTGTTGTGCCACCCGGCTCATCGACTTGGTAGATTTGTTCTTTTTCATTGAAACTAATGATTTGTTGACGCCAAGACTTGCGCGCTTGATGCTTCAACCAATCCTCAACTTTGAAGGGAAATTCCATTTTCTCACCTATCCATTTGGCCGTCTCTTCGGAATGCCTCAGAAAATACTCGTTGAGCTTGAAGAAGGTATATTTCACTATTGCAATGACCGGCAAAGAACGGACACCCTTGAGCACATTGTTGAAGCATTCCACCATGTTACTTGTCATGTCTCCGTATCGGAAACCTCCTTCGTCGTAAGCACGTGACCACATATACTTCTCTGGAAAATTCCTTGTCAAGAATTCTCTCCCTCCTCTGTTCTTTTTCAAAGCCTCGAATAGCTTATCATAGCGGCTTTGGAATGTGGCGGTGTTGAATGCCACACAAACATGGGTAAGATCTTTGCAAAACTCCTTACTCTTGCATGCACGGTAAAAGTTTGCCACGAAATGCCTCAGGCACCCACGGGGTTGGAGCTTTGGATAGCCCGAATATCAACTTCTATTGCTTTGAGAATCCCATGATGGCGATCCGATATGATGCACACCTCTCTTTTGGGGCCAATCACTTTCGTCCTCACATGATCCATAAACCATCGCCAATTATCATCGTGTTTCGGAAGGCACCAACGCAAATGCCACCGGCAACACATTGTCATTGGATGAGTGGGCCATTGCTACCATCAAAGTGCCCTTGTACTTTCCGGTCAAGAACGTGCCATCAATTGACAACACGGGGCGGCAATGCCTAAATGCATCGATGCATTGACCAAAGCTCCAAAAAGCTCGATGAAACACTCCCTCAATTGACTCCACCCGATGGCGCATTCCCGGGTTCCGATGAGCAATGGCTGCCAACATCTTGGGAAGAATGTTATATGCCGCCTCATAATCAGCATGCAACATCCTTATAGCGTTTGCCTTCGCCATCCACGCCTTTCCATACTTGACCGGGTACCAGAATCTTTCGAAGACCGAACTCATGAGGAATTTCACCTTCACGGTTGGATCATGGGATATCTCATTCAACAATTTATAGCCTAGATACTCGGACGTGAGTTGGCGGTGTCCCTTGCTTGATCCACTTTCTCCGGTGGTATGCACTTGTGGGTGGCCACACAACTCTTCAACTCCCATTGCCCGGTTTCCTTGATCTTTCTTCCACGGACCTTCCATGGGCAACCTTCTTTGTCACATTTGATGGTGTAGCGCAATTTTTTGTTGGAATGACCAACAACGAACGGCCTATGGTTCCGAATGGCATAGTCACTCAACCATATCTTAAACTCTTGCAAACAACCAAACTTGATCCCTTTCTTCAAATGAGCATTCTCGTCCTCACCCGTTGGCCTTGGATCACCCATCCTCGGGCAAGGCGATGGTTCGATCAAGCCTAACCTCATGCCACCATCAACAATGGCCTTGTCGGCAAGGCTAAGATCACGGAATAAAGAGGGTCCTCTTTCCTTGCCATTGACCTTCTTGTAAATTTGATTTTTCTTGCGGCGTGAATCCATCCTCATCTAATTCTTCCAGTGGACCCTCATCATCCGACTCATACCTACACATACGGCTATAAGGTAGGTCCCGGTCCATGTCTTGTTGATGCACAATGACATCCAAGTCACCAATGGGATTGTAATGAATCTCTTCTTCTTCCGCATACACATCATCTTGAGCAATAGCATCTCCATCAACATGAGCAATGGCATCTCCATCAACATGAACATTTGCATGTTCATCAACATGAGCAACGACCTCATCTTCAACATGATCATCACCTACAAGAACTATTGCTCTAGCATTGATGATGTCCTCTTCATTTGGTTGGCTACTTTTTGGTTGGCTAGCCGCATTGTGGTCAAACACCACGACAGCATCATGTATTGGGGAGGACACATTCCGGTTCAAGTCAAGTAGTGGCCGAGGAACTTCAACCTTGAATTGTCTTGTGGCAAATAACTCAAGTGACTTGTCTTGTGATCCCTCAACTTTCTCCTTATACACATCCCAATGCAATTGAGAGGTGATGGGCATACTCTTTAATCGGGATCTTACTCCCACTCCCACATCATAACGTCCAATAAGCTTCACACCATCACTTGGGTTAATCCAATTGAGGACGTTTCTCACTTTCACGACAATATCATCATAGCTCGGGCTTGTGTCAAAAACCATGGCCTCCTCTCCTTCGTCGGCATTTCCATGCATGAAAGCCGCATTGTCCAAATAATGCACATTCACTAGTTTATCCATCTAAAAACAATGGATCAATTTGAGTCATCCATGGACCGGTCATTTCATATGGATGAACTAGCTAAAATATAAGGTTTGAATCTAACAACTAGTTTACCTTAATCATAGCACTAACCCTAACCCTAACCTAACTAAACCCCTAACCCTAACTCTTAAGCTAGCTTGCTACAACAAAGAGTGACACATATTACTTAGATCAACCATGAATACACAATAAATGCCCCATAAATGTGCCATAAATGCACAATAAATGCTAAACTAGAGGAAGAAATAGGGGGGGGTCCAAAACTAGTTCATTCCAACAAAACTAGATGATTTGAACCAACCAAATGAAGGGGAGATGGGGGAGGTACCTTGGGTGATGCAAATGGCCTCGATCCACGGGACAAATCTCAAGAATGGAGGTGGATCTAGTGGGTGATTTGGTGGGGAAGAAAAGGGGGAGAGAGTGTGAGCTCGGGGAGGAAGAAGATGAGTGGAGTGGGTGGGTGATGAGTGGACCCCACTGAACATTATCTCCAGGACCCTACCGCCGGGGACCTGGGCGGTAGGGTGTTGGAGCCTACCACCGAGACCTGCGGCGGTAGGTCCCTTTGCCACGTCAGCCCCGGTTAACGGCCAGACGGCCGTCAAAGTACCCTACCGCCAGGTAGAATGGCGGTAGCCTGTACACATCTACCGCCACGGCGAACGGCGGTAGCAAAAAGTGTCAAATGTCGAAATAATTTCAAACCGGGGTCAGATCTCAATTTTAGACGTGAAAAGGGTCAAAACACGAAATTTTGCAGACATGGTAGTACATTTATGACGGCGAGTGAGGATGTCGGCGGGCAGCGGGAGGAGTGCGGTCAATTTGGTGGATTAGTCAATTTGGAGGTTGATTTTAGATGGATTCGGTATGTCAGATCCGACCTGAGGGACATGTCTGGCATACCCATATCCCCAGATATGGACGTTAGCCGGAACGTTTGGGCTGAGTTTGTTAGGTCCGGTTGGGTGAGAAATTTCGGTCCGAGCAGGCCGTCCAGACGTTTGGGACGGATATAGAAGCTCATGTTGTAGATGCTCTTATGCAGTTTATTTTTTTATAACAATTAATGGGGTATAAATGAAAGAGCTACATTTGGGATGGATATAGGAGCTCCTGTTGTAGATGCTCTTATATGCAGTTTACTCTTTTATAACAACTAATGGGGTATCAATCAAAAGAGAATAAATCAAATTGGTTGTGACAAGGTCGCATATATACACCCGGCATCAACGGGGCGAGGATTTGCAGCACGCAGGTGAGGGGCACTCATGCCCCTGGTGTCGGCTTTTCTTTTTGGTTTTTTTATTTCAAAGTCCTAAATCTTTTAAACAAAATTTCAAATTGAGTTGTGTTTTCATATTTGTGTTTCTTATGACTAGCTCTTTGAAATAAGATTCATTTTAAATATATTTTGACGACTTTAAAAAATATGTCGTTTCAATATTGAAACTTAGTACGAGCAACTAATAAAAATCAATTATTTTGTGTCTACGACCAATAGGAAAAATTGCTTAAAAAATATATCTCCAAAACTTGTTGAAACTTTGCATTTTTAGATGCAAAAACCATAAGTGTCGTCATCAAAACTTAAATGTTTTTGTGGGATTTTCTTTTTACCGTGTCCTCATGCGGGATTCAACTAGATCACGAGGCAAATCGAACGAGTGGCAGGGCTTGGCAGGTGAGTGCCCCTGCGAATTTCCGAGCATCAACGTCCATGGTTCATGGGTAGAGAAAGAAAGGAAGATGCTATGTTCCAAACGAAAGTTCCCGTTCCAAACGGCATTGGATGTTGGTATTTTGTAGTGCTTGATAGCGAATCCTAATACAAATGTGATGTGACAGTCAAGATACACGCTTTCCCTAATAATGGAGAAGAAAAGAACTACATATGATTTCAGTTGAATCTTTGAAGGTCTAGAATTCCTGTAGCTTAACTTGGCAAGAATTTATATCTCGAGGATGCGGCAGCCATGTTGCAAAGTGTAGAGAGAAGCAGTGAAGCATGCCAATTGAGACAATTGACACATCGTTGTCCAGCACCAACTACCTGCCGCCTCTCCACTTCTCCAGCTGTTGAATCGATCTTTAAAGCAAGTATAATAAGGTGACGTAGGCAGACGGTAAGACTTTAAATATTATATCTTTACTGAATTGGATGAGGGAGAAGAGGATAGAGAAGAGAAGCGAGTTGTAGATTTACAGCCGGCTGTAGCACCGTTCAAGAAGCTATGTGAGAGTGTATGGTGGGCCATATGATATAAAAGTAGTACTTTTTTGTAGCCTCCCCACTACTATACATGTTGGCTATTACAATGGCTATAGATGACATGGCAACAGTGGCGGACCCAGGAATTGTTGACGCCCCAGGTGAACAACTAATGGCTAAAAACTACCCAGAAAAAACTTCAATTTCAAGGCATACAAGAATCAATTTATGTTTTGCATAACTAATAAGAAACCAAACATGATATTCAATGGCAACATTTGTTCCATAATGGGTCAACTAATAAAGCAAGACAAATCAAATGACAATATGTGGCATAGATAAATGATACAGAAGATTGATACCAAATCAAATGATTGGTTGATCCGAGCCTCCCATGACTACATCTTCAATAGCAGACATCGCTAAACCTTCAATCATCAATTTTGAAATGCGAATCAGTGCATAATATAGCAGATAAAACTAATTAACAATAGATGCAAAATGTGAAAACTTACGTGTAGGATGAGGCAAAACACCTTTACGTGTGCGATAACCTTGAAATCGCTCAATGATCTTGGATTCTTCGATACTAACAAATACATCTCTCTCAATGCAACATACCATTCTATGATTCATCCAATCATCACCCATTTTGTTCCTCAATCCGGTATTGATAATGCTCATTGCTGAGAATGCCCTTTCCACGGTTGCGGTTACCTTGAGTAAAATCAATGCTAACTCAACCAGACGGTAAACTAAGGGAAAAGTTGTGTGCATATCACTTTTAACCATATTCATGGCAAGATGACCAAGATCATTGCAATTCATCAAATGTGGATCATCTCTTGCTTCCCGAATGAATGAGTCTAGTTGGTTTCTAAGGACAAAAGTAACTTCATATGTAGAGAAATCAGCAGCATACATATTAGCAAGATCTACTAGCTTGTCTTCATTATAATTGGCAAATGAATTCTTGGGGTCAAGACAAGCAATGCATCTCAACAATGTACTGACCTCAAACACATAGCCATTTGCTCCTTCATAGATGCATCTCTAGACTCATCAACAAGTAATGCAAATTTACTATCTCCAATCTCCTCAAGAATGGCACTGGTGGTCTCTTTTGCACAAGCCTTGCATAAATCCTTTTGTATCTTATGTGATGTCAGCTTATGGTTATCTCCCGCATCCCCAAATAATTTTGCCACCTTTGGGTCTTTCTTTATGAACAAGTCCAACAACTCTTTAAAGTTACCCTTATTCATTGAGCTAGTAGACTCATCATGGCCACGAAAAGCAAGAGCTTGTAGTATCAAAAATTTGACAATACCCAATATAATCAAGAGACGGGCTTTGTATTCTTCTTCTTGCTTCTGAGAACCCCTATCAAAGACATGTGGCAGATTTTGTCTTTGATTTTGAAATCCTCATAATGTTGCCTAGATTTATTATGAGCACTATCATGCTTGCCAACATGTTGATTAAAAACTTTAGGTCCATCCTTCCAAGATTTGAATCCATTTCTCGTGAATGCTTCAATACCATAGTTTTCAGCTCTTGGTTGCTTAAACAGAAAACAATAAAAGCAAAAGGCTGATCTTTTTTCAATGCTATATTCCAACCAGCCGCGATGATCATTGAACCAATAGTTATGAAAACTCCTACCATTTATCTTTTCATATGTATGATTAGTTGGTTGGCAAGGACCCATACTAATGTACTCCCTTCTAGCAATATCTCTAATGTATGGATCTAACTCCTCAATTGGTATTCTCTTACCGGGGTCAGATTCAACATCGCCGGGTTTGAGTTCAGCTCTAACATTAGGTGGTGTATTATCAGCTGTTTGAGTTGAAGGACCTGTTTCTGCAGTTTCGGTGGTTCGAACTTGAAAAAATGAATTCAATGTCTTGTTTCTTTTATTCATTTGCCTTCCTGTAAAATTTTAGAGAAACAAAAAAAAAAATTCAATGTTAAAACTGGTTTCTACATCTAACAAACACACAAAGAGTGGCATCTAGCAACTAAAATCATCATCATCCTGACAATATGGCATCTATAAACAAAAACAGGGCATCAAGCCATCAAAACTGTGCTAAGAAACAGAGAAAGCAGTCATGAGAGAAAGTGACTACCTCGCTGGACGCCGAGCTGCCTGCAGGCTGCAGCCTCGCACCACTCGCGCCCTAGCCGGGTTCGCCGCCTTGCGCCCTCGCCGCGTCGCGGACACGCATTTAACAGACAGATGAGCCGAGCCCCAGCGGCGCAGCCGAGGGGCGGCGCTGGAAGGGGAGATCCGGGTCTTTGGAAAGGAGATCCGGGGTGCACGGAGCTGGACCTCGACGATGGGTGGCGACCGGCGATGGCTTAGGGTTCGTCAGGTACTCAGGTCGGGGGCAGAGGGCTGGATGTGGCTGGTTGCGATGCGAGAGCTGCGGCCTGCGTGTGAGTTGGCCTGGGCGGCTGGGCCAGTTGGCCTGGGCTGCCTGGGCTTGGTACTGGGCTGCGCCCCAGGCCAAACTTTTTTTAAAAAAATATAGGCCGACAATTTTTCTCACTCCCCAGGCAATGGCCTGGGCTGCCTGGGGCCCAAATCCGCCCATGCATGGCAACATGTTATAGCCATCAATCAGCTATATTATTAACCATGCTCTTAAAATTCTGCTTAAGGAAACCGAGAATTCCACCCAAAAGACGAAATTCGAAACGCGGTTCAGCTTGATCAAGCCAGTTGTGTCTGGAATATAATGCCTGGCCCTTCCTCTTCCCTCCCCTAATTCCGTATATAACGGCCCCCTCTCTTTGCTGCATCTCCCTCCATCTCCATTGCTCGACGCCTCAAAAACCCTAACTAGACCTTCATCCCACTTTACCTCCGGGAATCAACCTAGATTGATGGCCAGGGTTCCCTCCGACGTGGTCGCCTTGGCGATCTTCGTGGCCTTGGCCGTGTTCATCGGCGTTGCCTCCGCCGCCGAGGTGCCCACCCCCGGCCCAGCCCCGGTCTCCGACGCGTTGGCGACTGCAGTCTCAGCACCTCTCTCCGCCTGCTGTGCCGCCGTGCTCCTCCTCGCCTTCCCCCGCCACTGAGGGCATCTCCAGCCATTGGCCCCCCAGGGGGCGTCTAAAAGCGCCGCCTGGGGGTGAGCCGGCGCTAAAAATGGCCTTGGGGGCGAGTCGGTCCCCAGCCGTCGGCCCCAGGCCGCCCAGCGTATTAAAAAAAAAAGGCCGTTCGTGAAGTTATGATAAAAAGTAGTTAAATTTCGGCTAAACATGGCAAATTTCGCGAAATTCGCGCATTTCGTTACATTAACCTAATCTAAAAAAAAGAAAAAAAGGGCTGAAGTCGCCGCCATCGTCGTCGCCGGTCTTCTCCTCCTTAACCTTGGCGCCCTTCTTTGGACCGGCGTCGCCATGGCGGATCGGCGGCGGCGTCGTCGTCGTCGTCGTATCGCATAGGGGACGACCCGTCTTCATCGCGGCGTCGGCGCTCCTCGGCGGCGCGAAGCGCGCGGCGCTCGCCGCCTTCTCCCGCGCCTTCTCCATCGCAATGGAGTCTGGCGCGCCCATTCTAGGGCCGCGTCGTTGCCGAATCCGCCTTCACCGGCGCCGGCCAGCTCCATCTTCACGGCGCCCGGCCCGGCTCCGTCTTTGGCTTGACGGCGCGGAGGAGCCTACGAGGAGGAGGCGCGCGGCCGCCCTCGTTGATGGCGATGCGGCGCTGCGAAGTCGCCCGGCCGAGCGGCCACTCCGCCGCGGGCTCGGCCTTGACGCCGGCGGGGCGAATGCGGAGGAGTGCGACGAGGATCGGGAGGAGGAAGAGGAGGAGGAGGACCGAACCTCCTTGGCGCCCATGGCCCGGCGCGCCGGTCTTCTGCGCCGGGGAACGCCAACGAAGTCGTTGCCGCCCTCGAGGTACGTGAGCACGCCCTCGAGTGTGCGGCGGGACACCCACCGCAGGTGGCGCCCTCGGCTGTTACGCCGCCGCCACACCACCGGGCGCGCCGTTAGTGGACGCCAATCGCTGCTTGGCGGCGCTGAAATCGCCGCCCAGCCGCGTGGTTGTCGGCAGCGTCTTTGGGGAGGAGAGTTGGGCGTCGGTGAGGGACGCCAGCGCGATCTCGACCTCCTCGGCGAAATGCCGGCTTCGCCCGTGGCGTCGAACGGGAAATGGGCACTCCCGATCGAAGTCTCCACCCGTTGGCCCGGCGCGCATGTCCGGCAGCGCCGGATGTTCGCCTGGAACAAGAGCCGGGACTCCTGTTAGCGGGCGGCAACGGCCAGCCGTTGGCCGCCGCCTGCCTCCGAGGAAGCGTTACGCCATGGCGGCCGGGCTGGGCCGGGCTCGGGAAAGGTAGAGGGAGGGGCTGGGCGGCGGCGCTCGGGAGAGGCAGGAAGAGGGAGGGGCTGGACGGCGGCGAGGGGAGGGGCTGGTGTGGGCACAGGTGAAAGATCGAGGATGTCGCCTAGAGGGGGGGGGGGTGAATAGGCGCTTTAAAATAATTACGGTTTAGGCTTGAACAAATGCGGAATAAACCTAACGGTTAATTTGTCAAGCACAAAACCTACAACAACTAGGCTCACCTATGTGCACCAACAACTTATGCTAAGCAAGGTAAGCAACTATGTGATAGCAAGATATATGACAAAGAACAATATGGCTATCACAAAGTAAAGTGCATAAGTAAAGGGGGTCGGGTAAGAGATAACCGAGGCACGCGGAGACGACGATGTATCCCGAAGTTCACACCCTTGCGAATGCTAATCTCCGTTTGGAGCGGTGTGGAGGCACAATGCTCCCCAAGAAGCCACTAGGGCCACCGTAATCTCCTCACGCCCTCGCACAATGCAAGATGCCGTGATTCCACTAAGGGACCCTTGAGGGCGGTCACCGAACCAGTACAAATGGCAACCCTTGGGGGCGGTCACCGAACCCGTACACTTCGGCAACCCTTGGGGCGGTCACCGGTACCCGTCAAATTGCTCGGGGCGATCTCCACAACCTAATTGGAGACCCCGACGCTTGCCGGAGCTTTACACCACAATGATTGAGCTCCGAACACTACCAACTGCCTAGGGCGCCCAAGCACCCAAGAGGAACAAGCTCAAGGGCACCAAGCACCCAAGAGTAATAAGCTTCTCAACTTGTAACTTCCACGTATCACCGTGGAGAACTCAAACCGATGCACCAAATGCAATGGCAAGGGCACACGGAGTGCCCAAGTCCTTCTCTCTCAAATCCCACCAAAGCAACTAATTCTAGGGAGGAAAATGAGAGGAAGAACAAGAAGGAGAACACCAAGAACTCCAAGAACTAGATCCAAGGGGTTCCCCTCACATAGAGGAGAAAGTGATTGGTGGAAATGTGGATCTAGATCTCCTCTCTCTTTTCCTCCAAAAACTAGCAAGAAACCATGGAGGGATTGAGAGATAGCAAGCTCGAAGAAGGTCAACAATGGGGGAAGAACACGAGCTCAAAGGATAAGGTTCAATGGGAAGAAGACCCCCTTTTATAGGAGGGGAAAATCCAACCGTTACCCCACTGAAAATCCCTTGCAGGCGGTACTACCGCTAGGTAAGGGCGGTACTACTGAGGGCGGTACTACCGCTCCTATCCAGCAGTACTACCACAACAAGAGAAGGTCAAGGCCACAGCCCCAGAGCGGTACTACCGCTAGGGAAGAGCGGTACTACCGCTCAGAGCGGTACTACCGCTTCTCTGCCGCTACTAGTGCCGCAAAACCCGACCACGAAAAACTTCGCTCGAGAATCGAGGCGGAAGTAGTCCAGACGCCAGCAGTACTACGGCCGAAACTCCCAAGCGGTACTACTGTTCGGAGAGCGGTACTACCGCTTGAGCGGTACTACCGCTCGAGAGCGGTACTACCGATCAGAGCTTCAAGCGGTACTACTACCGAGGGTCACGGTACTACCGGCACCAGCCTTAAGCCACAACCACGAAAGCAAAGAATACTCCAAGAAAACCAGAATCGCCATAACTTCTTCATATGAGCTCAGATTGAGCAAACTCAAGCTTGTTTGAAACAAGACAACGAGTAGCATCAAAACAGCGGTGGTTATAGTAAGAAGAGGCGGGGAGGTATGCTTAGCAAACAAAGGAGTGAAACCTCCAACCGAGAAGAACCGGCATACCCTCCAACATCGAAAACATCATAGAAGATGCATGAGAACTCCGTTTTCGATGAACTCGAGCTTGTCATAAAAATGACCATAAGCTCCAAATCTCACAAGGATAAGAACCAAACAAGAACCAAAAAGATGATGCAAGGATGCAATGGTTTGAGCTCTCTCTGAGCGATACGATCAAGCAACTCATCGAGAGCCCCCTTGGTAGTAATGCAAGAACGATCCTATAACCCGGTCTTCCACAACTACCAAGAGACCGGTAAAATAGAAAACCTATCAAGGGCAAACCTTCGCCTTGCACATGGTCCACTTGAGCTAGATGATGACGATCTTGACTCCCTCAAGTTGGACCACCTTTCTTGATTGCGTTGGCTCAAGAAGACTAGTTGATTGCTCCCCCATACTCCACTATGGGTGAGCCACTCTTCCGGACATCTTCACAAGTCCATTGTCACCAAATGGACGGCAAGCTTCAAGCACTTGATCTCTTCGTGATGCATCACTTGAACTTGCACACCGCAACCTAACCCCACAAAGAACTCTCCACGAAGACCATGGGTTAGCACACAAAGCGTAATGGACAATGCTTACCATACCATGGGATCACTTGATCCCTCTCGGTACATCTTCTACGCTTTGTGAGTTGATCAACTTGATTCACTCTTGACTTAGTCTTGATCAACCTTGAATCTTTCCAACTCTCTTCGTTTGGATGATGTCTTGAAGGTAAACATGAATGATCACACAATCTTCTTTTTCAAGACATGCTTGCAATAAGCTCAACACTCACATGACCAATCTTTGGATAATTCCTTGAATAGCACCTTGGTCGACACAAAACTCTCCTTGAAACCAACACATATACTCCAAGAAAAGCCTATGGACAAAACCTTCAAATAAACTCAAGGCAACCATTAGTCCATAGAGAATGTCATCAATTACCAAAACCACACATGGGGCACCGCATGTCCTTTCAACAGCGAGTGGAGGCCGCGGCTTTTATAGCGGGCAGCGCCCGTGTGTCTGGCAGCGTCTTGAGGAGGGCGTCGAGCGCCGTCCGATGAATGCCGCTGTGATGAGGAATCAATGGCAAGGCTGACCGGCGGCACCTTGCCATTGATTCCCGCGAACCGAGGCCGTTAGGGGAAGACGAGGCGCCGAGTCGCTAACGCTGGCCGCGTCTTTTTCGCGCTTAAAACAGCTCGCCCGGCCCTAAGCGCCGGGTTTGGGCTGGGTCCGCCGGCGCTGTTTTCGGCCCAAGCCGGCGAAAATCGGGCTCCTAGGGATGCGACTGGGCCGTTTTTTCGACGCCGGTGTGAAAAAATCTCCTGAGAAGGCCTTCCTGGGGGCGCGGCTGGAGATGCCCTGAGACGCACGTGTCATTGTCAGATCTACCGGTATGCTAGTTGTAGTGGAGCTAGCTTGATGGTTCGGAGGCGTGTTTCGACTTTGTGCGAGGATTTGGTTTCGTGTTAGCTGAGGATTTGAGAGGTTTCTGCCATATAATTTTATATTGGCCATGTACGTACTTTACTTATTAGCCTGATCATTACGGACTTATGATATTATTACGGTTGTCACGATTATGCTCGCTCAGCTATCATCTGTGTGTTAAAGATTACTCTGGTTGTGTTATTACAAAACAGTATAACAAAGCCACCTACGAGCCATCATAGTGATTTGACGTTGTCAGCCGCCGGATTCAGCATAAAAACGGTCCAGATTGTTCCGTTACTCCCCCCACCTAGCGCCTAGCGTTTTCACTGCGTCGCGACCTACTGGACCCATTACAAAACAGTATAATAAAGCCACCTACGAGCCACCACAGTGATTTGACGTTGTCAGCCGCCGGATTCAGCATAAAAACGGTCCAGATTGTTCCGTTACTCCCCCCCACCTAGCGCCTAGTGTTTTCACTGCGTCGCGACCTACTGGACCCATGTAATCGGGCCGCTGCTCCGCAGGTCGAGCTAAACGTGCCCTGCTTGATCGGGCCCTTCAGAGGCCGAATGGGCACAAAGGCCCGGTAAGGGAAAACTCCCATCCACCCCGAGGAACCGCTTGTTACCTGCAGCGGCGGCGCGCCTTGCCGCCCCATCGCCACTCCGCCCGCTTCCGCGCTTCTCCACGTGCACTCGGGCCTGGGCGCCTTCTCTTCTTCCTCCTTAGGTTCTGACCAAGGACGATTACGGGAGGAGGATCATGGATAATCATTCCATCAATCAATCGGCGCCCGCCTAGAATTTCCGGTAGCAAAGAGGTTGGGTCGGCAACGCGTGCATGATCCAGCTTATATTATGTTTCATTACTTTCATTTGCGCCTTATTTCTTGTGTCTGACCTCCCGCTGTTCATCAGCCAAATTCCTTGCTTACATACTTCTACTTGTTTCAGGAATGAGGAGTGTTAGAATTTTCTCATGTCAGTAATTACTGGGTGTCAGATCAGAGCTTTATTTGCAGGAAAGGCTTCCAGACCGGTGGCTTCTTCTTTCTCCTATTTGTTAATCCTTTGCACCTTTTTAACTTGCTATGTATTGTGGGCTATCTTTTCACTTTTATTCCAGTCGACGTATCCTTTTCTGTCGTCCGTTGTGCTTTATTTTTTAATGTCCATAGTTCATGTGTGCTACACGGCATACCTCACTAGCATAAAACGCCTAAAGATTCTCGAGAACACGATTAAGGAGTCGATGATTGTTTGTGTCGAATAAAATTTATTTCCTTTCTAGCAGATTTCAGCATGGCTTGATCTATCAGCTGCATCGCAGCAGCAGAATAACACTCACACAGTTAAGGGTATACATTCACACTAGCGCCATATACATTTAGTAAGTTATTGTGCCTGATTTTTTGTATGCTTCAACTAGAAGCAACAAAGTCAAAATGTATGTTTTTGTTGTTGTGAACTGTTTTTTTGTACCGGAAAGAAAAAAAACCCTTGTTGCTCCCAAGGCCAAGGATCATTAAAAAAACAGATGGATGCATACATACAATTGTTTTCTTCTTCCTAGATATAGCACTTCATGAAGCATTTGTTTCAGGGTAGCTTCATCTTGCATTTCGTAAGCATCTTGTTCACCAAAGATATCATCTTCGCATTGTCCTCCTTCAAGCGCTATCACTCTAGCAAATGTATTAGCAAATGTCTATGGATCATGCCACCTCCCAAAAGATCAGCCACTGGCTGAATACACATGCTGAACATAGGCGAAAGTAACTCAAATTTGTTTGATGTTTCGAGCCCATGGATATCCCAAATTGACATTCCTAATAGGATGCCCTGTAACCCTAATACCTCCTGCAAGATCTCCTTGTGCTGCAGGAGAACACCGATGGTACAAGTAATTGGTACAAGTAATTGTTGCACGCCAGCAACGACCACGTCGATCCGTTCCATAATTTGAATTATTCAAAATTATGATCCCAAATCCACACCCAACCTTGTAATTTTGAACCTTTCAATTTTCTTGAATTTTTTCAATGACTAAATTTTCTCAAACATTTTGTTCTTTTGTTAATATTGGCGGGCGCGGCAACGCGCGCCTCCATGCTCCAGTACAACATGTTTGCTGATCCGTTATAATTGTGACGATATCAATCAATCAAATTTATTAGATACATTATAACTGGACACCTTTCCTGCCCTCTCAGGTCATTAGTATTTGTATCCGTTGGATCGTCACTTAAGGGTGTTTTCAGCCATCCGATTGTCTCTTAATCCCACCCCGAGTTGCTTCGTTCGATCCTAACGAGCGCCAACCCTGCTTGGGCCGCTACTCTGGTGGCATTTTCCAGCTTCTCGGATTAAATTGGGCCTACTGGGCCTGTAACAGCCTTCTGACGTGCAATCCAAAAGAAAACAACGCTCTTTTCGTCCCTCGAGTGAGGCTCACGCGCGACCTAACCTCGCCGCCGCCGCCGCCCTGTTCTCCGATCTCGCAGCTCCTATCGTCGTCGACTGATCAGACACCACTGCAGATCTCACTCTCCCGCGACCTCAGTTGTGTCTTCTTCGACCTCGACTCCCTGCACCCCTCCCCGCGACGTTGTCTCGCCGCCCTCGGCCTCACATCATCTGATGCAGGTGAGTGACACCCACGTCCATCTCCCCTTCCCCTTCCTCTAAACGCCACCGAGCAGAAACTCCTCTCTTCCCCTGTCCCGTGGCATATTCTGTTACCCTTCCTGCACAACATCTAATCATGAATTTCCTCTTTCAGGTCATTTGGAGCTGTAGATAAATTTAGGTTTGCAAACCACTTCGGGGCTGAGGTAATTCATCGGCAGATCATTTTTTTCATACTTGTGTAGTTGTGTTGTATTTTATATTGTTGTCCCTGCTCGCAGTGTCCTTCTCTGTCTGTATTTCTCTTTTCAAAGATCACTAGAAGCACTATTGGGATGATATAGTTGTAGACTTTCTCGCTTAAGAAATAAGTAAAGTCCCATTGCTGGTCCCTTTCTCCCATTGAGGCTACTATCCCTAGGAGCCAATCGGTTTCAGACGCGAATGGCAATTGGGAAGCTCCACCGGCGGGAGTGGTGAAAGTGAATACATATGTAGCTTTCTTGTCCGGAAATGGACAAAGCTGGGCAGGTGCAATGGCAAGAAATAACATGGGGGTGGTTCTCTATTCGGCGAGTAAGGTGATGATCCCCAGCAGGTCAAGCAGAGGAGGCAGAGGCTCAGGCCATCCTACTGGGTCTGACGGAGCTGGCGGGACTGCACAGGGCGGCGGTGATGTTGGAGACTGATACAAAGGGTTCAGCCGCTCGATGTGTTTCGGGATTGTGAGCGACATTAAAAATGCTATGCAAGCATAAAGCTCAGTCCAAATCAAGTGATCGGTCTGGGTGTTGTTGTGTAGTTATCCTCAAAAAAAAAGTAAAGTCTGTTTTCTAAGCTCACAAGAAACACTATTGGGATGATATAGATGTAGAATTTCTTTCTTAAGAAATATAAGTAAAGGACCATATGCTTGACAGTCAGATCACAATTTGATGATAGAACTTATCATTTCTTATGTCAAAGATGCTGCGTCTAATTTAAAGGCAGTCCCACTCCCACCCGAACTTTGGTTATTTTTTTTATTCTTGTTTGAACTACGATCTACATCTCATGATAAATCTTCTCAATTCTTATGCTATATTTAGGTTATTGCAGCACAGAGGAAGAGATTGTCGGTTTAAGAGAGAAATTCTCAAATACCTTGGCACTTCTTGTTAACAACGGGACAATTATTTGTGATGAACTAAGGTTGATCAGCCAATGTTTTATACCAAAATTATTGGATTAAAAATAAGATACGTAATGTAGCTTGTATGTTAGTCTATTAACCTTGATGTTTAATCTTTTCTTCGTTTCTCATGTCTCCCCATGCTTACCATGCATTTTTTTAATTACATAGCAGGCGGTGAATTGGAAGAAACTCTTGAGGAATTATGATATGTGTGATTACTGAGACAACAATCAAACAAAATAATTGCTGAAGTGGATGCAGATCATGTGGGTGACTTCAACAAATGTTTAATAGCCCCACTTGCTTATGCTTAACATAAACACTATAATGCATTATTGTTCTATGGAAGATTTAGAATATTGACATGATGTTGCAAAGTATCAACAGCCATTTTCTTATTTCTCCATCATCCCTTTCTTACTCGCTAAACCAATTCATATTGGGTTCTAATTTCATTAAAAAATAATCTGATTTTGCATACTAGAAACGTCCACCGGTGTAGTTGTATGCAAGTTATATATGAAATTCGCTACAAGTCCACATTTGGGACACAAACATGATATAACCTCGCAAGGAGGATCAAACTTGTTTATACCATTTCATCTGCAGGTACATAAAAGGTCTTCCAGTAATTAGTTATGGGTGCCTCATATATATAGCAAACATGAAGTATCTATAATGACAGGGAATGGATGGAGACCAAAGTTCAGTACAATTAGTTGACAGAGGACAGAGACAAGGGCTCCACTCCACCGATGATCGTTGTGTTATGGTTACAATATTTCCCTTTTGTGTTTTGTCTTGGTTACTTAAAAACCTTCAATTTGATGTCATGCTCTTTTTAGTCAAGTATAATAAGAGAGCTTTATAGAATACGGGACGTGTTCTTAAAATTAATGGTGTTTCAGAGTTAGAGCGATACAGCTTAAAGGATGGGGAAAAACAAACATCGTTTTTCGAATATAATTTTCTCTTACTTTCCTGAAGCAAAGTTATGCAGTGAATTGTTGCCAAAATATTGAAAAAATTCATGCATCTGGGTTTATTAGGGAAGTTCACTTGAACTGTTTGCGGGTAGTTCAACGAAAATGGTCACTTTTGTTGTGAAGGTGAGTGGACCCATTCTAAATTTAAATGTTGATACACCACCTATATTGAGCGAGTGTATGTAAAATTATAGATGCTTTTGCTGTTCATATTTTCTAAACATTTGAACGTTCTGTTTTCAGTATGGATGCACATGCCAACATCTTTCATTGTGCGAGACCATGAAAATTTAACTTATCATTTTTTTTACTCTACTTGATGAGAATTTCTACCATTCTATTGTCCAAATAAACGGGCGCAGCAACGCGGGCCATCAATGATCTAGTGAATCAATCAAACAGATATAAAAGGAAGCAGGCTTGTTCAGAACGGTAATCTCCAGCCCATTGTGCTGTCGAGTTTCCATGGTTCCGGATCGCTCGCGGTCGGTTTCTTGTTTGTGGCATGTTTGGTGTCCCACCCACACCGACACGAAAGGGAAAGCGTGAGGATCTCCATCTCCATGCCGGCTTTTTTCTGCCAAGGCAACAAAAAGACAGGACCAACTTCACGAGCAGGCACACGCTGTACGTGTGACTTTGAGTGGCGGCCCCTGTTTCTTTCACATGGGCAGCAGTTGGGGTTCGGCCTTGGCTCGCAACTCAATAATGAATGTCGTGAAACAGAAAAGCTTGGCGTGCAACAACGTTTACCTACTGTCTTTGGTTCTTACCATAAACAATCCGAGTCAATATGCAGCCACACTATGCACGCAGAGGAAACAGAAATGAAAAACTGGATTCACGACGCTTGTTAAGCGATCGGGGCTCGGGGCTCACGCACAGCCTGCCTCTGATCCTTCTCCAACGACCACAGCGGGCCGATGCTTTGAAGCCACAGCCACAGGTCTCCAACTGTCAAGCCAGAACGCCAGTAATAACCTGACTTATATGCTCCTCAAACCCTTGTTTCAACCGTTTCTTTTTTCTTTTTGCTGGAATATATTTTCAACCATTTCTTGCTACTAAAGGATGGAATCATGCTATAAAATTCCTGTCTGTCCCAACTCTTAACAACCCAATACATTCATCATCCACGGGGTGTTTTATTTTGTCTCACCACTGCACTCAAAGATTACACATAGACCCGGCTAAGTGCAGATGCGAAAACGAACGAGACCTACCACAGAAACACATGTTCGCAGTGCTTCAATGCCGTCACAAGGTCATCTGCTCGCTTGGAATGCGCTGAAATCAGGAAATTATGTACAAACAGTTGCATAATCACCTGGTGATACAGAGGTCCTCGTCCAACAAGTCAGCTTCCACCGTTTCATTCAACATGGACACCATCTACAGCTCGTCGCGAGGTTCCACCTTAGCAGCGGTAGCGGGCTGGTGCTCAAGCAGATAGTGAGCAGCCAACGATGCTTGCATGGCTGCACCGTAGGGCAGTGCATCCTCGTTGATGGTGAAGTAGGGGGAGTGGTGAGGCGCCTGCGGTCCACGAGTCTCGTTGAGCATCCCCACAAAGTAGTAGTATGTCTTGGGAACGGCCTCGGTGTAGAAGGAGAAGTCCTCAGCACCCATCAGTGGCTGCTTCTCTCTCACGTTGTTGGGGCCAACCATCTCATTGCCCACCTTCGCAAAGAAATCGTGAAGCTCAGGATTGTTGATTGTTGGAGGGAAGAAAGGCTTATCTTTGTCAAGGAAGTCCACAACTGCGCTGCAGCGCTGGACAGATGCCTGTGTGACTATGACCTGAGACCAAAAAAAAAAAACTTTTGAAGTTAAACAAACGAAATTTAAACTACAGATCCTTGAGTCTGTATATCCTTTTTTAGCGGGGAAAACTTTGTTTTTGCCACTCAAGTTTTTGCCCACTTTGCTTATGCCACTCTAGAATTTGACATTTCACTTTTGCCACTCTTAGCTTTTGACAATATATCACTTTTGCTTCCGTGGCAAAAACAAAATTTTCCAAGTGGCAATTGTGATACATGTCAAATGCTAAGAGTGGCAAAAGTGAAATGAAAAATTATCGTTTTTGCCACGGAATGGCATTTGTGATGTATTATCAAAAGCTAACAGTGGGAAAAGTGAGATGTCAAATTCTAGAGTGGCATAAGCAAAGTTGGCAAAAACTAGAGTGGCAAAAACAAAGTTTTCCCTTTTTAGCGATACCAGCTTTGACCGTTCATGATAAAATAAGCAGCAAGAAGCACTACCTTTCTACAAAACCCAAATGGTGCAACACTGCAACTTTCATAATTTAAAGTAGTACTACAGAATAATAATCAGGCAACAGAATGACCACCAGGCTCGTTTGGTTATGATTATCCTTGTTCGTAGTGCGAAATTGACATAGGCGGCTACAGGCCGAGCTGCTGTAACACTTTGTATTAATAGTACTGTTAAATCATTTTACTTCTATAAATAGTACAATCGACAGCGGCAGTCTGTTCACCTCGAACTACACCAACCATCAGATATGCATTAAACAATATTCCTTGATTCTACATTCTTTTTCTTTATCTCGACTCTTCTAGAGATGTCAATTTTCAGCACTGTAGTAAGTCAATTTGCAAAAGTTAATGCTAACACTTCCCTTCATTTATCAGGACTTCCTATTATTTGGAGGCGTTGATGTATTGTAACATGTTTCAAGTAATCTTTCAACAAAATTTATTGAGGTCTCCTACCAACACATGGGCTTATGCCTTGGTTAGCTTCGATTCAGGTAGTGTGACTTCTCGACTTGCCATTTTGATAGTAAGCATAACTATAATTATTTTACAAAGGAATTCAAGCACCAACCATACTCCTTTAAGTCAGTTTTGTTTCTTCATCTTTCCAAGAGCAAATCATACGGAACTTAATGACACATAAACAACACACAATTCCCAAGTTATAATGTTGTTACCTCTTCAATTCGCTGCTTCAATTGATTAAAACTCTCCTTCAAAAAGGCTCGGAAGGTACCACCTATTGTCACTGAATCAGGGATAACATTGAAGGCTCCACCACCTTGAAACTTTCCAACCGTTACTACCTGCAGAATAAAGCCAATAAAAAGGAGGGTAATGAGATGTTGTGGTACACAGGAATGACTACGGGCGAATGGGACCCCAAAAACGATACGGCAATGCTAAAGGAATGACTAGGACTATCACCATTTATCATATTATCTATAGCCTAAAGGCAGCGGACTGGAAGAACATACGAAACTGCTGTGTGGACGACAATAGCCGGACGAACTGCGCACGATGGAGTATTTAACGGTGTAGGTTCACTTTGAATCGACGCATGGACGGGTTGATGTGCTTCATCGTGCGGAGATCGTCCACAACCGTCGTGTGTGTAGCAGCACTCAAGAACATATGAAACATGTGTCATGACCCAAGCACAAGGATGGGATGAACAACTGGATTAGTACCAATAATCAGATATATTTTGGGAATACAAAGAGATTTTGAGGTGAGAAATCAGCAAAGCAAAGGGAAAGGTACAAGGAGCAGGAGATGAGGAGCAGAGCAAGGACGAGAAGACGAAGACGATTCACAATCCTCTCGATGGCCCCTCCTGTGCTTCCCCTGCTGTATATGTAGCCTTGCCTCCATGTGACTTCCAGGTGGGACCAGCCTCCAAGAGATGGCCCACCACCCCGGCGTGCTGACTAGTGGATAGGTCGGGCATGACACTCGCCCTCTTAAAATCCGGCTTGCCCCCAAGCCGGGCAATGTTAAAAGCCGCCAGGGTCCCATATCCGAAGCACATAGTCTGGGGTCAGTCGATGTTGTATTCCGGTAATGAGAAGCATCACCGGACAATGGTCTTCTTGTGTTGCCGTTGACAAATGGTTCACCATAAAAGAATCGCAAACCATGTTTTGCTTCCTCAAGAATATGTCATTCAGATCCCAGAAGTTGTCAACATAAAAGCCACTGGACATCTGACATGTCAAGCATAAACAATATATTTTGGTTGAGCTCCACAAACTTCTATTGACTTCACGTATTGCTATTACTGCTGAAACACCAAGATCCCATAGCCTATGCCCACACCTAGCACTGATAGCTTGTGCCAAAATGTCCTTCACTGAACTAAGAATGACCTGCCCGTTGAAGTGTTCGTGGCTAGGAAAAGTTTCTGAAAACCCATCAAACAATTGGAGCAAGATCCCTTTAGCTGTATCAGAACTCCATGTCATAACAACAAAAGGATGCTGATATGTACGGATGCCTCCCAAGGTGACTTGTTGTCCACTATGCAATCCTTGTCCCCAATATTCTTGATGTATAAAGTAGCCTCCATACGTATGAGTATGAAAAACAGCACGGTTCAACTGCACTAGCTTTTCAGATCGCTATTAACATTCAGCTGCCCAACACTTATACTACAGTCGCCCAACCAAACACTAAAGTGACCGTTTGTGCACAAAAAACTGAACCTGCTCATACAAACTCTTGCAGGGTCTATACAAATAAGCAACAACTGCTCATGATTATAGCAAGCAAGCTCATCCTGGTCGAACTTGCTCTTCCAAAACATTACTTCCAAAAACCATAAGACGTTGCCAGAGAAATATCCGGAAGAATTGACTGGCAAACAATCTGTTGATTCCACCATGACACTTACAAAGGAGATAGAGCATTGTACCTTGAGTATGAATCCCTGTATAGCTGCAGAAAATTGGAGTAATGACCCAACTAAACTTCTGCTGCACTGAGGTGGTGCCCAAGGTTTTAGCTCAACAAAGGACAGTGAGAACAACACCAGGTATATGAAACTGGATCTCTCCATGGTCAACCATACAACATACACACTTGAACTCTTAGAGCCCCACCAATCATATGCAAGCCATTTCACTTTCCACCGGTAATCAAACCCTTTGTATTGTGTTGCCATGAGAAACTTGTTATCTGCACATAGTCTCGGTGTTCTGTTCTCATTGACATTTATCATTTCATAGAGCTTCAAGAATTCCAATTCCCATTTTGTGGCATGTGAGCAACACCCAACTGCTACCCTTTGAAAGTCCAGGACAACCGCCCTCAATTGCTTCTTAATGTAATTGTTCCCAAGGTTTCTTGCCCCAGCCTTCCTCCAAATGAACACATGGACCCGATTTGACATCCAAAATCCATAATGCTGCAGTTTGTTCACCACACTTGCACTACCTTGACTCTGTCGAGGATCCGGCCATGGCTTAAACTCAACCAGTGGCATAATAAAATCATTCCCTGACAACAACAATATAGTGCATGTTTCTGGTGGTGGCCATGACGGCTGGCCAACTCCCTGGGCACATGGCTCCACTTGCGGAGGTGGCAGCCATGGTTGGGGTGCGACCACCTTCATCGACAGTGAACACGGTAACACTGCACACCAACTCTTGCACCACCCAACCTGGGCGACATTGGCGAAGGTGGCGACCTCATCGCCATCCCCCCTGATCTGTTCTTGCACCAGGAAAGACCATGGTGGTTTTGGTGGGGCGTTGGCTTGGTGGTCGCCGAACAGCAGCAGTGAAAGCATGGCGCCCACCATGGTCTCACCATTCCAGCTCCAGGTAGAGGCGTCACGACACCCACGGTCTGGCCCGAGATCATCCTCCATGGCAAAGGGAACCTTTGTTACATAATGGCTGACGGTGTCGAGGCTGACACTGTGGTTCACATCTGCAGCCAGAGATGTGGACAAGTTTGTAGTAGGTGTTGCAGAATTCCGAATGAGCACTGGTTCAACCGCTGGATGCAGTGAAGACCTCGGGGTAGTGGTGGTTGGGGACCCTGAGAGTGGCATGTCGACAACCTGGCCCGGGCCATCTGTCAAATGGGTGGTAGGCGTCGAAGCAGCCAGGTACTTCCCGTCGATGACGTCGGTGTTGTGGTTTGTGTCGAGCACCATGGTCGGTGCCGGAGCAGCAAAACTGTTGGTGTCGACGCCGCATTCTGCACTGCACATCACTAGGGTAGTTAGCTCAGCGGAGACGATGTTGAGGGCCTCAGTAGGCATGCGACCGTGCACCCCGTGGTCGTAGCTACCGCCACGCTCCTCCGCGCCCATCGCCTCATCCTTCATGATCTCTTCCTCCCTTATTCGAGCAAGGCAAGATGCTCTGGTGATACTAGACGGAGATTGCAACTTCACAGCTGCTTGAATATTCTTGTGCAAGCCGTCAATATACTGGTGGATGAAGCACTTGCTTGTTAGGCCAGGTCTGAGATGCAGCACATGGTGTAGACGCTCCCAAAACATCGCCGTGTACTCAGCCACGGTTCCCATCTGCGTCAGCTCGAGCAGTGAGCACATGCGCAGGTGAAACTCACTCTCGGGCATTTCGTCGAACAGGTGGTAGACAGGAACTGGGGTGGTGATTGCAGGACTAGTCGAAAGGAGCGGGGGCAAGTCAGTCGCCAGCCGCGCGTATGAGTTGGACCCCTGGTGAGGGTGGAGCGGTGGCGCTGCCGCAGGTGAACGTGCCAGATCCGACGCGGGCGAGCCTGCCGGAGACGTCGTGGAGGCCATCGAGGTGTCGCGCGCCTCGGAGACATCGTCCACATCCGACTGGATGGGATCGATTTGCTTCTGCAGATGGCGGATTTGCTCGTTGAAGGCGAGTTGCACTTCCAGGTGCTTGTCGTTGGTGGCTTTACTCTCATCGAACCTGGTGAGGAGGGACTCGAGCAGCGCCTTCAGTTCGCCGGTGTTCGCGGCCATGTCGGAGGGAACGTGGCGGGTCTGGGAAGATGGCTGGAACGGCTCCGTCGCGATCGCTGCCGAGGATCGAACCTCGCGACGGATTTCAAGCGGCCTCCCGGAAGAAGCCGCACCGGACGCGATGGATGTTACCGATCGGCCGGACGAACAAATCACGGGCAGCAAATTTTTTTTTTGGTGGATCAAGCGGCTCACGATTACCAAATTGTCATGACCCAAGCACAAGGATGGGATGAACAACTGGATTAGTACCAATAATCAGATATATTTTGGGAATACAAAGAGATTTTGAGGTGAGAAATCAGCAAAGCAAAGGGAAAGGTACAAGGAGCAGGAGATGAGGAGCAGAGCAAGGACGAGAAGACGAAGACGATTCACAATCCTCTCGATGGCCCCTGTTAACCTACATGTATATGTGTGTGTGAGTATTGTACGTAGTCTAGACAGCAGACTAGTATAGCGCGCGTGGGTGCAGTTTTCCCTCTTGCATCCACGCCCCTCCACCTCTCGAACATGGCCGCCCACGATCTCGCTGCGGCCCAAGTGCCCTCTGTTCCTTCTGTATATGTATCCCCCAGATGCATTGAATCAAGTGTGTTCAATCTTCTTCCTGTATCATGGTATCAGACGCTGACGCTACCAATCCGTTCGCTCCTGGCGCCTTTCCGTCCACGGTGCTCCAGACCCTGGACATCCGGCACCACGTTCCCATCACCTTGGATCTTCATGCCGGCAACTACGCCCAATGGAGTCGCTTCTTCCTCACCATCGTCGGCATGTTCGGCGTCGCGATCACCTCTCGTTGCTCGGCGCTCGCCGCCCGCGATCCGGAGTGGGTCATGGTCGACCACTGCGTCGTCCACTGGCTTTACGCCACGATCTCGCCGGAGTTGCTGGACGCCGTGATGCAGCCCGACGACACCGCTGACGTGCTCTGGGCCGCGATCGAGGGGATCTTCCGCGACAACAACCTCTCGCGGGCCGTGTACCTGGACGCCGAGTACCACGCCACGGTGCAAGGCGACCTCACCGTGATGCAAGATCAGACTCGCTGAAGAACTTCACGATCAACCGCGACCTCGGCCAGCCGGTCTCGAGCAGCGGCGGTTGTTCAACATGCTGCGTGGCCTCGGCGTCAGTTCCATCACGCCATCCCCATCTCACATCGCGTCCCGCTGCCCCGCGTTCTCGAGGCTCGCTTCGTTCCTTCTCGCTCGAAGAACACTGCCGAGCGGCGGTAGCGCGCCAGCCGGTCTGCACACGCCTCATCGCCGCTCGTCCGCCCGGCCAGCCTGCGCCCCAACCGTCTCTCGACGGCGGTGGTGCGGCGAAGCGCTGGCGCAACAGCGCCGTGGCGAACGGGGGGGGGCTCGTCCTCATCTTCTTCATCCTCCACCACGCCCGCTCCACGCCCTGCGGCTCTGCCCGCTCGCTCGAGGCCAACTCACAGGCGAGCATGGTGCGAGCTGGCAATGCCTCGGCGTCGCGGCGCCGCGGCGTTCTCGGACCACGCCCGGCGTCCGCGGCAAGAAGCCTTCTTCGCGAAGTGCACCGCCCGCTTCTCCTCAGTACGGCTACGGCTACGGCTACGGCGGCTACCCAAGCATCCTTCCCGGCTTCACTTACGGCTCGCCCGGCGCCAGTTCAAGCAACGCGCCTCCGCCCCCGCAGCAGCCGTGGGACATGGGCGGGCTCCAGAGCGCGCTCCAAGCCGTGCACGCGTCGTCGCCACCTCCTACCAGCACTTCCGACCGGGTACATGGACTCCGGCGCTTCCTCGCACATGACCTCGAACCACGGTACTCTACACTCTTCACCCTTCTGTCCCTTCCCGTGATATAATCGTTGGCAACGGTGGCCGCATGCCCGTCACCCACACTGGGCGCGGCTCGCTCGTTGCCAACAATTCCTGTCTCGAGCTCCATAACGTGCTTCTTTCTCCTTCCATCATCACGAACCTACTTTCAAGATCGTCGCCTCACCAGACAATCCCGTGTCTGTTGAATTTGGCGCTTTTGGGTTTTCATCAAGGATATCCGCACCGCTGGTGATCCTTGATTGTGACTCGATGGCGACTTGTACCCGGTGTGCCGCAACCCTGCCGTTCCGCGCCGGCTACTTCTCGGCGTCGCGTCAACAGAGTTGTGGCACAACCGCCTTGGGCACCCCGGCGAGGAGGTGCTCCGTCGTGCTCTCCGTCAGTTCGAGTTCACCTGCGCACCGTCCGCCCCGCACTCATGCTCGGTATGTCGCCTCGGCAAGAACACTCGGCTCCCGTTCACTGCCTCCCTCTCCACTAGTTATTTCCCATTTCAGCTATTGCATTTAGATGTCTGGACGCCACCGTTGTTAGCATTTACGGTTTCGAGTACTATCTCGTTATTGTTGATAGTTGTACCCACTATGTCCGGACATTTCCCTTCGCAACAAATCGGATGTGATCTCGTACTCACGGCGTTTTATGCCTATGTTCATACTCATTCGAGCGTCCCATTCTAGCTTTGTAAATCGACAATGGCCGCGAGTTTGACAACCTCATTTATGCGCTCTCTTTGTCTCGCCATGGCACGGTGCCGCCTATCACCTGCCCATACACAAGCCAACAAAGCAGCAAAGCCGAGCGCACCTCACTTTTCAGACGAGCGAGGCGTCGTGCACTCCTCTTCCACGCTTCGCTCCGCCTCGCTTCGGGCTGAAGCACTCGCCACCGCGACACTTCGCTCAACTACAAAGCCATGCACGTCGAGCTCGCCGCGCTCCCCACATGAACTCCTCCTCGGCGTAGCCCCTGACTACTCCGCCCTACGGGTGTTCGGCTGCCTGTGTTACCCCAACACCACTTCCACCTCTCGTCACAAGCTCGCCGCCCGCTCCGTCGCTTGCGTATTCCTTGGCTACCCCCCTGATCATCGCGGCTATCGTTGCTATGATCCCCTCACCCGCCAGCGTGCTCACTTCAAGCGCCACGTTCGCTTTGGACGAGTGACCTTTCCTTCGCCCGCCCCGCGTCTCCCCGGCGCTGATGTCGTCACGCGCCTCATCTGCGGCGCCAACGCGTGCGTCGCCACCAGCCCCTGCCGCCCCTCGCACGGCGTGCACGCCCCCACCGCCATGCCCACCTTCCTCCAGCGCCACCGCCTCACTGTCCAGTGGCCCCAGTCTAGCCTCCCAAACCACGCCTCCACCACCTTCGCCCACTGGCCCATGCACGTCGACTGCATGCACGACCCATGCATCCACCGGCTCACATCCGACGACTGGTAGCCCGGCCGCTTCACCGCCGCCGCCCGCCTCGGAATCATCACGCAGCAGCCGGGCGTCTTCAAACCCAATCGCCCGCTACGCCGCCGACTACGTCTGCGTTGCTTCCACCGCCGCCTCTCGGCCGATCTCTCATCCCACGCTCTGTCTGTGGTGCCCTTAGAGACCAAAGCGGGTGGCTGCCATGACAGACGAGTTCGCTGCTCTCTCCGCGAACCGTACGTGGGAGCTCGTGCCCCAGCCTCCCCGCGCCAATGTCATCACCGGCAAATGGATTTTTCGCCACAAAACACGAGCTGATGGCTCTCTTGAGCGATACAAAGCCCGGTGGGTCGTGCGTGGATTCAATCAACGCGCCGGTGTAGACTACGGGGAAACTTTCTCTCCGTGGTGAAACTCCGCAACGATCCGTCTTGTCCTCACCTCGCCGCCGCTCGTCGGTGGCTTTGTCAATCAATTGGACGTCAAAAAGCGCATTCTTGCACGGTACACTACGTGAAGAGGTCTATCGTCACGCAACCAGCCGGCTTCGTCGACGTCGACAAACCCAACCATGTATGCCGCCTTTCCAAGTCATTTGTATGGCTTGAAGCGGCGCCGCCAGCGTGGTTTCTCCGCTTCGGCTTCGCCGCCCGCCCACAGGGGTTAAATGGCGGCAGCGCTCAAACTCGTTGTTCGCCCCTCAGCGGCAGCAATGGCGCCGCGTATCTTCTGCTCTACGTGGATGACATCGTCTCACGGCCTCCTCCGACGCCTTCTCCGCCGCGCATCGCCGCCCGCGACCACGGAGTTCGCCATGAAGGATCTTGGCGCTCTGCACTACTTCACAGGGATCCAGCGTCCGCAGCGCTCTCTGCGGGTTCTTCTCTCTCGGGAAGCGACGCAGAGGGCGTGCTCGAGCAGCGCCGCGATGGACAATCGCAAACCTGCTCCAACTCCGGTGGACACCAAGGCCAAGCTTCCTGCGGCTCTTTGGACCGCGTGTCGCAGACCCTCATCATATCGCAGTCTCGCGGTCTTTGCGATACCTCACCGTCACTCGCCGGAGCTCGCCCTCGCCGTCGGCCAGATCTGCCTTCACATGCATGATCCTCGCGAGTGTCATCGCGCCGATCAAGCGTGCCCTCCGGTACATTCGCGGCACTGCATCCCTCGGGCTCCATCTCCGTGCGTCCTCGACACTCGACTTGCGGGCCTACACGGACGCCGACTGGGCCGGCTGCCCCGACACACGGCGATCTACCTCGGGGTACTGCGTCTACCTCGGCGACACCCTGATCTCCTGGTCGTCCAAACGGCAGCCCACCGTCTCTGGGATCGAAAGCGCCGAGGCCGAGTATCGCTGGCGCTTAACGCCGTGGCCGAGTGCATCCGCTCCAAAGAACTCCTCGGCGAACTCCGGTGCTCCGTCGAAGATCGCTACACCGGTCTCATCGCAACAACATCTCGGCCGTGTACCTCTCCAAAGAACCCGTCCATCATCGGCGCACCAAGCATGTCGAACTCGACATACACTTCGTCCGCTGACAGCGTGGCCATTGGCGACTTTCGAGTTCTTCATGTTCCCACACGACAAGCTTCGCCGACGTCTTGACCAAGGGGTTGCCGAGCGGCGTCTTCCACGACTTCCGTGCGATCTCTGCGTCGCTCCTCGCGACATCACGGCTAGGGGGTGTTAACCTACATGTATATGTGTGTGTGAGTATTGTACGTAGTCTAGACAGCAGACTAGTATAAGCGCGCGTGGGTGCAGTTTTCCCTCTTGCATCCACGCCCCTCCACCTCTCAAACATGGCCGCCCACGATCTCTGTCGTGGCCCAAGTGCCCTCTGTTCCTTCTGTATATGTACCCCCCAGATGCATTGAATCAAGTGTGTTCAATCTTCTTCCTGTATCAGCCCCTCCTGTGCTTCCCCTGCTGTATATGTAGCCTTGCCTCCATGTGACTTCCAGGTGGGACCAGCCTCCAAGAGATGGCCCACCACCCAGGCGTGCTGACTAGTGGATAGGTCGGGCATGACAACATGACAAGGGGAACATTTTATAAAGACGATCCATATAATAGGTCTGTAATGTGCAGAAACTCATTTCATCTATGAAATCATAATGCTAGACAGACAGTTCAGGAGTGTAAGTCAAAAAACTTGTGAATTCAGATACTAGATAACAAAGAAATCTTTGTAGTTACGATCATAATTCTGGGAATATTAGGAGTAGACAGCTTCCATGTTAGGTTGTGATTAGTTAGCCTGCAGTAAATCAGAACAAATAACAATTTTAATAGGTACGGGCATGTTAATCCTCAGGATCCTGACAAGTTTTGAGTATCAAAAAATGGGTCAAAATGATCTATGCAAACTCCACCAAATGAGCTATCTAAATCACATGGCCATGATAAAGAAAACTATGTAAGTCATATATAAAAAAGGAGCAGTCATTAAATAAATCAAGTAGCTCAAGAATTGAATAGCACCTGTGAGTCCAAGGGGTCAGCTTCTCGGAAACAAGTTGCTGAAGGCTTACAATAACATTGGATGCAGCCAGTATTGGATCAATAGTGTGATGAGGAAGTGCAGCATGCCCTCCCTTTCCACTTATTACTGCCTCAAAGAATCCACTCCCTGCCATTATAGGCCCAGGTCTGGATGCCAGCACACCAATCGGCACACTGTCAGCTACATGAAGTCCAAACATGACCTCTATGTTTTCCACAGCTCCGGCTTCTACCATTTTCTTGGCTCCACCACCACCTTCCTCAGCTGGTTGGAAAAGAAGGGCTACAGTACCCTACGGTAAAAAAAACATGGCATTTGTAACATCAGATTTTGCAGGTAAATAAAGTTTGATGCCTGCAAAATAGGATTTTTTTTGGCCAAGGATTGTGAGATCTTGACATAATTGATATATAGGCAGCCACATGGTTCAGTTTGTACATAACTGATCTGAGGGAAGTGGGGACCAAACTATCCTTTGACTAGCTGTATGATGTCTGAACAAAGCTGCATGATCAATTATTGGAGAACCGAATGCACATGTGCATTACATATGTATTCATATTACTGCTAATGTGAAGGTTGATTTGAAATATGAAACAGTGAATCACTAACATTGTGCATCTCTTGAGAATTAGTGTTGAGGAAAAAGAAACAAAAATCATCGCACTTGCCCTTTGGCAAAATCTCCAAGTAGTTCACGAAACATCGGTGTTGGAGTGGACATAGGGAATACCAAAATCGCCTATATTTTAATCAAACAAAAACCTCATTTACCATGACCAGCATTAAGAATCAGGTAGTTTCTGAACCATAAAAGTTGATATATACCACCAAAAGTAATCCATCACCACTCTACGACATGAACATCGATTTTTATAATTTAGTTCCGTCATTTTAATCCAGTAAACAGATGATTTGGACAAGAAATGAAAGAAGGAGAAGTATGAAAATAAAGCACATGGAGTGTTGAGATATACTGATCTTATGATTACAGTTTCATTTATTTATTTATTTGCAAGGTTACTACCTTTTGAACTCAAAGCAACAATAAAATGATGAACCTATAGTTAACTGTCAACCTTCAAGCACCTTTTCAGCGTTAAAAGAGAAAATCAAATCGTCTTGCTGCTTTTCATTGTAAACTGAGAAAATTACAACGCTTTACAATTCAGAAAGAGCTTCTTTACTAACCTTCAACTCGTCACGGTGCTCCTGAAGAATCTTAGCAGAACCCAATAGCATAGCAACATGTGCATCATGGCCACATCCATGCATCTTCCCAGGCACTTTGCTCTTATGTTCCCATTCCACGCTTTCCTGAAGAAGACACATAAGGGTATCATAAGTAACATGATCCTTGAAATAGACAAAGTGATAGCCAGATACAGCCTAATCATATTTCAGTGTGGGCAGAGCACACTTACAATGCTTAGATTAGCACCAACAAGTAATTCAAATAAACACAACAAATGCCCAGTAACTGGGAATAGCAATTATGCTATCCACTTCAAGAAAATGCATATACTAAATGCTCCCAAAATTTATTATCTATTTGTATACCAATATGGCATAATTGTCTCATCGCCACACAAGACAAGCTTGAAGCTTAGCTTTACTGTTATATACGTGCATATAGGCTAATCACATGTTTCATTCCCACAATAAGCATAAACCTACTATCGTATGATCCTGGTCAAAAGTCTAGGGAACTAGCTATGACTAGGACTGCTAGTGTATGTCCCTCTTTTTAATAAGGAAAGGAGTGTTTGCCTCAAGCCATCTGTCCAGACTCAGAAGTTTAAGTGTACCGAGACCTGATAAGCATTAGCTTGCATTTCCCCACGGTCAATTTCAAAGATATGGGGCCTCCTGACTTGAAGATTTGGGATACAATTCTCTATCCTCCGACTTTGAAATATGACCTCTCAGACCTCTCGCACAGCAGTGCTGAGAGGTCAACTGAAGCCATCGGCCCATCAGGGCTCGTTTAAGAGATTCTGATTTCATTTTATTTTTGCAATCTTAGTTTCGCTAATATATAGAAAGAGTTACCGAGCGTCAACAAGAACAATTCCTCTCCAAAGGTAACAAGTGGCGCTGAACAAATTCTGAAATTCTGTGGTCGCAATATAGGAATGGATCGGTAGCCAAACCAGAAAAAATTCATTTACCGTAGGCAGCAAAGCTAAAACGCGAGGGCCCAATATATATACAAACATAAAAGTTGAGTACAATCCGAAGAGTAAAGCAGAAGAAGAACCTGCATAGGGAGCGCGTCCATGTCGGCCCGAAGCGCGACGAAGGGCGGGCCGCCTGTGCCGACGGTGGCGACGACGCCGGTGACCGCGAAGGGATGCCTGTAGGGGATCCCCATGGCATCGAGCTCGCGCCGCACGAGCTCACTGGTGTCAAACTCCTCGTAGCCGAGCTCAGGGTTCTCGTGGATCCGCCGGCGCACCCCCACCATCCAGTCCATGAACTCCGCCTCCTTGGCCCGTCGCAGAAGCCCCGCCGGGTCGTCTAGCGCCGCCGCCCAGGTCGCGGCGGCGGCGATGAGGACGAGGGCGACGCGCAACAGCCCAGCATAGGCGGCCATGGCCAACAATAGCAGTAAATGAATTCCGCCGTGACGTTCTCGCTTTCGGTTTGGACACTTGTACTGTACCACAGTATCAATCAGGCGAAACGCGCACGAGTGGCGTGGGTTAGGCTGAAGTGAACAAGCGTCTCTGTGACCTTGAGCTCGGTTTGGGAGGATTCCGCTTTTTTACTTGCTCCTTGTTTCTCTGCCCTCTTTGAGTAGTCTTTTGTTTCGAGACGCTTTTGGTTCAGTTGGCACGTTGGTTCGGCTGCAGAGGTGGGTGGGCATCTAGCTGGTTACCACAAAAACGTGCCCGTGGAAAAGCCTTGTTAAAGTTTGGGAAAATCATTTGTTTGCTTGATGCTCATGTAAGATTTGTATTGAAATAATGCAGCCTCATGTTTGCTTCCATATCTCTTTTTTATAGTACTCCCTCTGTTTTAGTGATTTAAACGCTTTTATATTAATTTACGGAGGGAGTATCATATAGTCAGGGTGAGGATTCAATTTTGCATCATGGGCTTTTATATGCCCACTCTTGGGGTTCATTGTATGTTGGATATTAGCATAATGTTTGTGCGTTCTCACGGAACCACAAAAACCATTTAGTTGCATTGAAGTAGTATATAACAACTAATACGCCTGTAATATTATGGAGAACAAACTCAAGCATGCAACTAACATTATACTTATGTAACTACGCCAATGTTGGGAGCATCATGGTAAGATATGTTTTCTCCTCTCTTCAAATCGGATGAGTCTGGTGAGTTCTAGATGGATGAGAAATGATGAGGACACCCCTACTACAGTTACAACCACACCCCTACGTGACACAGATATAAGGGACAATGGCTAGAGCTCGCACACCACAACTTACTTATGAGGTACTTTCATTTTCTAGGAACTTTCATTATTGTTCATGAGAATATGATGTTGTCTAAATTAGATATATTTGTATTATTCAGGACTGAAGAGCCGAGTACGGACAGCATGACACGTACTAGAATATGATCAAGCATGGAGATAGCATCAGCCGTAAAAGAAGCGAAGACGGGGCTTCAAGTGATATTTTCAAACTTTGAAGTCATTGACATATACAAACCTAATATACAAGACGACACTTTATATTTTTTTTGTCTTTAGTCATCTATAGGCATGCGCCATCTTAGTTTTGGGCTAAAGTATTTTAGATCACCTTTTTTAGAAAGGAGACTGACTTAAGTTTGGATTCGACGCCGGCCCCCCCCCCCCCCCCCACACACACACACAAGCCAGGCCAATCGCCCCTTATCTCTCTTTAAATACCCCCTTATGGCATTATTTTAGGTTTTAGTTTTTATGTGATTGAATTTTGATGCTTGCTACTCTTTATCATAGAAACGAGAGTCATCGAGACCTTGTACTACGAGGCATCGGAACCCCACCATGTTAATAAAGTACTTCGTATTATATCTGCAATTCACATTGCAAACCTCAAATTCTTGATAGTTCTTTAATTGCATGTCGAGATTGATCTTCGTGATCAGTTTGACCGTGTTTCCGGCACCTTCCATAACTATACCAAAGTTAGTTTAGCAATTTGCTAAGGCACAACGTCGATTGTTCGATGTAGTTATGTCGTCAAAGTCTCCTCCAACACGATCGATGCTAGCTCATCAAAAATCGCCCCACCTTGTGCCTGTCAAGTAGTATTTCCAAGTTGTTCAGTGAGATTTTCCAATTCTATAGTTTTATACTGCATCTATTTTGATACCTATGGTCCACACAAAAAAGCCAAAAAAAAGTTAGGGTTAGATCATTTTGTCCAAGCCAGTCTGACCCATCAAAATTTTCTTTTTAGTGCATTGCATCGTTAGATTTACGTCTGCACCGTTTGTTGAGTTGCTGGTCATAGGTCTAGTCATTTAGAGTTTTGAGTTTTGTTCACATTAGTCACGATGTCGCTACACCATCACCCCTAAGATGTCAACCACAACCGTCCATCATTTTATGATCACATCCTAGATGAGCTTTTGGTGGTGCGGGTAGCGCTTCTTCGACTCAGTAACGATCTCACTCGCATAGTAGATGGACCGATGTATCATTGGACATCCTGTAGATTATTGGGCTTGTCCATCTTCAACATGATGTCGATCTTGCCTAGGTTTGCCTTGAGTACCCGCTTGGAAATGATGAAACTGAGTATCTTTCCAATGGGACCCCGAGCACACATTTCTCCAAGGTGAGCTTTGATAACCCACAAGTATAGGGGATCATAACAGTTTTCGAGGGTAGAGTATTCAACCCAAATTTATAGATTCGATACAAGGGGAGCCAAAGAATATTTGTAAGTATTAGTAGTTGAGTTGTCAATTCAACCACACCTGAAGATTAATTATCGGCAGCAAAGTGATTAGTAGCAAAGTAGTATGATAGTTTGATAGCAATAGCAATAGCGATAGTAATGGTAATAGTGACAGCAGTAATTTTGTAGCAAGTTCATCAGTAACGATAGCAGTAGTAACTTAGCAGAAACAATACAAGATAAATCCGTAGCCATTGGATTGTTGATTTGTTGGATGATATTCATCATGTGACAGTTATAACCTAGGGCGATATGGCACTACCTCCAGTTCATGAATATAATGTAGGCATGTATTCCGTAAATAGTCATACGTGCTTATGGAAAGAACTTGCATGACATCTTTTGTCCTACCCTCCCGTAGCAGCGGGGTCCTATTAGAAATTAAGGGATATTAAGGCCTCCTTTTAATAGAGAACCGGAACAAAGCATAACACACGGTGAATACATGAACTTCTCAAACTACGGTCATCACCGGGAGTGGTCCCGACTATTGTCACTTCGGGGTTGCCGGATCATAACACGTAGTAGGTGACTGTAACTTGCAAGATCGGATCTAGAACATGGATATAATGGTGATAACATAAACGGTTCAGATCTGAAATCATGGCACCCGGGCCCAAAGTGACAAGCATTAAGCATGGCAAAGTCATATCAACATCAATCTCAAAACATAGTGGATACTAGGGATCAATCCCTAACAAAAATAACTAGATTACATGATGAATCTCATCCAACTCCTCACCGATCAGCGAGCCTACGAAGGAATTATTCACTCCTGGTGGGGAGCATCATGTAATTGGCGATGGAGAAGGGTTGGTGATGACGAAGATCGAAGATCCCCCTCTCCGTAGCTCCAAATGGACTCTAGATCTGGCCTCCCAATGAAGAACAGGAGGTGACGGCGGCTCCGTCTCGTGGAATGTGATAATTCTTTTCTCCCTGATTTTTTCTGAAAATATGTGATTTTATAGCGTCGGTTTCAGGGTCTGCGGGGCCACCAGGTGAGGACAACCCACCAGGCGCGCTGAGGCGCGCCACAGTGGAGTTCTTGGCGTAAAGGTGGGCGCCTGGTGGAGTTCTTGCGCACTGGGCAGCGCGCCACAGTGGGTTGTGCCCACCCAGGTGCCCCCCTCCGGTGGTTCTTGGTTCCAGAAATTCTCTTTTATCGTATAAAAAATCCTCGCAAAGTTTCATTCCATTCCGAGAACTTTTATTTCTGCACAAAAACAACACCATGTTAGTTCTGTTGAAAACATCGTCAGTCCGGGGCTAGTTTCATTCAAATCATGCAAATTAGAGTCCAAAACAAGAGGGAAAACGTTAGGAAAAGTAGATACGTTGGATACGTATCAACTCCCCCAAGCTTAAACCTTGGCTTGTCCTCAAGCAATTCAGTTGATAAACTGAAAGTGAAAAAAAAAACTTTTACGCACTCTTTTGCTCTTGTTTGCATAAATAATCTTAAACAGCACCCAGGTTTTCAGCCAATATTATAATTAACCATGTCGATAATAACTCTTAAAAATTATATTAACTCATATCAATGACATAATCAGCTAGCGAGCAATAATAAGATATCTCAAACGACAACACGTTATCAAAACAACCATGATATAATATGACAACAATGGTATCTCGCTAGCCTATTCTGAGACCGCAAAACATAAATGCAGAGCACCTCCAAAGTTCAAGCAGTGACTAAACATTGTAATTCATGGTAGAAAAGATCCAGTCATGATGCACCCAACATTAGCTACACACAATGCATCAGCATGACATCAGTGCTCTCAGGTTCTGGCGCTTATTTTAGAAGGTGATGACACAACATAAAAGTAAATAGATAGTCCCTTCGCAGAGGGAAGCAGTGATTTGCGGAGGTGCTAGAGCTCAAGTTTTTAAAACAGAGGTAAATTATATTTTGAGAGATGCACCCTTCTCATTTACTTCACGACCATTAGGTATCAGTATCTTCCATGCTAAACACGCTAGTGCACTACAAAAAAAGACACATCCGTCACATTTTGGACCGAACGAATTTTTTTTCCTCTCATACTTATGACACTTCTATGACGATAATTGTGACAAAACCCGGTATCATCATATATGTGGTGGGCTCCTACTTCTATGACAAAAAATCATGACAGAAAATGGGATTTTCTTCCTGGGCGGGCCGGAGACGCAGCTGCATGACATTCTTTAGGCCGTCCATGACGGAAAAAACCGTGGTAGAAGCGAGGGCGAGAAAAATATCGGGGTGTCCCCGGTTACGGTGGGTGGTCAGGGCCGAGCGATGGCATTTCTGTCCTACACGCACGTGCGTGGGTGCGAGGCGTTGGGCTCTAACTGAACCCGAACGAGGCGTTGGGCTCTAACTGAACCCGAGCGACAGACCGTAGGCTACGCTACATCGAACCCGGAGCGATCGATCGATGGCTATTAATCGAACTCGATCGAGCGATTCGCTTCGCTAGTGCTGCTAATCAAGCCGATCGATGTCGCCTCTCGATGAACAATGGCGTTGCTAGGGGTTTGGATGAACAGTTCCCGGTGGGGGTGGATGAACACGACCCCGTGGTGTTGCCTCTGGATGAACAGGACCCCGATCGATCGAGCCGGTTGGGGCTGGATGAACAGGACCCTCGTGGAGGGCTGGATGAACAGTAGACGGTGGAGGGCTGGATGAACAGTAGCCCTTGGAGGGGTGGTTGAACAGGAGCCCGTGGAGAGGGCTGGTTGAACAGTAGCTGGTGGAGTAGCACGCGGTGGAGGCTGGATGAACAGGAGCTCGTGGATGAACAGTCGCAGGTGGAGGCTGGAGGAGGTCGACGGTGGATGAACAATAGCCCGTGGAGGCTGGAGGGGGTCGACGGCGGAGATGAACAGTATCCCGTGGAGTCCCGTTTTGCGGTACGCCACACCCCTCCCGATGAACATGACCCCCGTTTTGACAGTAGTGCTCCAACACAAGTCCGTTTTCCTCGGTTTTGCTGTACGCCACACCCCTCCCGATCAATAGGACCCCCGTTTCGACCGTAGGAGGTCTATTTCCTCTATTTTGCGGTACGCCAGACCCCTCTCGATGAACAGGATCCCGTTTCGAACGTGGTCGGTCGAACACAAGGCCGTTTCCTTCGTTCTGCAATACGCCAGGCCTCGTTTCCATCGGCTATTCCGTCCAAGCCCTCCCGATGAACACGAGACGCATTCCGTTCCGACCCAGCCGGTTGGCTCCCCATGAACATGATGACGATGCTGTTTCTCCGTTCCGACCCAGCCATGTACACGAGCCCTGGCCGTACGTATGCGCGAGTAGGCGTTCGAGACCCTTCCCGTATGTACGTACGTGGCCATATTTTCTTTCTTGCACATTGGCCGATGTATGTACGTTTACATGCTACGTGCGCGCCTCTACTATGACACGTGCGCGCATCTACATCGACCAGTATGTACGTACACCGACCAGAATGACAACGCTACGTACGCTTCGACCAGGTGGGTCCCGACCGAGCACTTCCTCTTCAGGCGAAGATGTAGCTGGTGGGTCCCAGCAGTCAGGGGGCGAATCATTTTTTTGCCCGAACGCACTTCCTTGCGTGCGAAGATGTAGTTGGTGGGTCCTAGCAGTCAGGGGGAAACTTTTTTTCTTGAAATACGGTGGCCCGTCCGGTGGGTCCCCGCTGTCAGGTGGAGGAATAACTATTTTGCGCGTAATAAGGAGGCACTTCCTTGCTGCGGCCGTGGACCCAGCTGTCAGCCTCTCCACGTACAGTCCACATCCGATGGAAGCCGTTCCTTCACTATTTTTGACCACGCCGCGCCGAGAGCACCAGGGCGGTGGACGACGACGAGGCCTAGGAAGGGGACGACGTGGAGCCGGGTGTGACGCCCCGGATCTGATGCGCCAGGTGTCTTCCAGTTATTCGTCGTCATTGCCATGTCATTTGCTTGCGTGTCGCACTTTGCCATGTCATCATGTGCATCTCTTTTTGCATACGTGTTCGTCTCATGCATCCGAGCATTTTCCCCGTTGTTCGTTTTGCAATCCGACACTCCTATGTCATCCGGCGTCCCCATCTTGTCTCTTTTCATGAGCGGGTGTAAAACTTGCTCGGAATGGACCGAGATTTGCCAAGCGGCCTTGGTACACCAGCGGTAGACCGCCTGTCAAGTTTCGTGCCATTTGGAGTCCGTTTGATACTCCAACGACTAACCGGGTAGCCGCAAAGGCCTCTTTATGTTGCAGCCCAACACCCATCCAAACCCCCTTCATTCTCTCGGTCGTTCGATCACGATCGTGTGGGCGAAAACCGCTCCTCATTTGGACTCTCCTAGCTCCCTCCAGCTATAAATATGTGCCTTCCCCCGAAATTTCACGGATGAACCTAGCTGAGGGAGTCCCGGATTAGGGGGTGTCCGGATAGCCGAACTATCATCACGGCCGGACTCCAAGACTATGAAGATACAAGATTGAAGACTTCGTCCCGTGTCCGGATGTGACTTTCCTTGGCGTGGAAGGCAAGCTTGGCGATACGGATATGTAGATCTCCTACCATTGTAACCGACTGTGTAACCCTAACTCCGTCTGTGTCTATATAAACCGGAGGGTTTTAGTCCGTGAGGACGAACAACAATCATACCATAGGCTAGCTTCTAGGGTTTAGCCTCCTTGATCTCGTGGTAGATCTACTCTTGTACTACCCATATCATCAATATTAATCAAGCGGAGTAGGGTATTACCTCCATCGAGAGGGCCTGAACTCGGGTAAAAACATCGTGTCCCTTGTCTCCTGTTACCATCCGCCTAGACGCACAGTTCGGGACCCCCTACCGAGATCCGCCGGTTTTGACACCGACATTGGTGCTTTCATTGAGAGTTCCTCTGTCTTGCCGTCGCCGTCGGTAGGATGCCTCATCCCGCCTTTTAAAGACGATACTATCGCCAAAGGAGCCTTGGCCGCTGGTCGACTCTTCGCTAGGTGGTTTTCTTGTGACCGCCATTTCGGCCATCGCAAGCGATGACCTCTCGAGTCATCGAAACCAATCTCCATGTTAATTCGAACTTGCCGAGCAGTTAGATCCGATCGAGCTCTCCTCCGTAAACGAGATCTTGGATCGCATCGCCGCCTCGAGTCGCCACGCATCACGACCGGATCGGGCCTAAAACTGATCTCGAGAGAGATCAACTCTCCTGTGCTACCCATCATGTTGCTGTGATAGAGGAGCAATGCGGCGATTCTTCTTCTATCTTAAGGACTAGCTACGTCGGATTCCCGATCCCTCCATGCCGGATTCCCGCAGAGGGACGGATGTCGATCAAGCCACGAACTTAAAGTCGCGGCGGGTTGGACTCATTGGATAACAATCAAAATCCAAACTTCCGAAGTTCGAAGCTTTTCGCCCCGAGTCCTAAATTGGACGGGGTTCCGGATCTAGTTCCACCCGCCCACCCAAACATTAGCGATCTCCCTCGAATTCGGCAAGAGCCCGCTGAAGCGGTACATCATTATCGGGCGATTCCTCCCGGTTATGAACAGGATAAAGGATCGCCGAGAGGAGGACGCGATCCCAATTTTCTGCAATAATTGCATGGACAAGGGAATCCTAAACGCCATAAGTCGTCATAAATTACACGCTTTGCTGACTTGGTGACCATAGTACAAAAGTACTGTGCGATGGAGAGCGCCTGGAAAACCGAAAGTAAATTTTGGGATAATCTGGCCCCGAATACATCCCTAGTACGAAATAAAAGGGTGCATCATTACCAAGCACCTAGGTTAAACACCAAAAAACCAAAAACCCCTAAAGGGTACGGAACCGTACTGGAGGGTTGGCTAAACGGACCCTGCAAAATTCACAGTACAGAGGGCGCCACTCCAACTCATAGCCTTCGAGCATGTTGGATACTACGGCGGTGGCCAAAAGTGGCGAAGAGCTTCTAGCTTCGTAATCCCAGCCCAAAGAACACCAAGACGGTGTTAATAGTCTTCGAGACTTTCGCATTAAATAACATGCAACGAACACTCCGCAACCTTGCCAAGTCTACCAAGTAGCAACAATAAATCCATGGAGGACACGGCTATTACCTTTAATGCCGGTGAAGAACCTAAATTCGAACAGCCCGAGCACCAGCCGCATTGGTCCTCATCCGATAGTAGACTTCTTTCGCCTTACTATTGTACTCATGGATGGCGTCAGATGACTAATCCTCATCTATGAGGAAACCCTCCGAAAAATGGAAATAGACTGGAACCGCATTGAGCGAAGCAGCACAACCTTTAGAGGAATAATCCCTAGCCGGAAGCATGCTGCAGGAAAAATCACATCGATTTAGTGTTCGGCTCGCCGAACAATTACAGGTCCGAGGAGGTCACATTTCAAGTGGCCCCGTTCAACAGCGGATATCATGCTTTATTAGGAAGAGAGGCATTCACAATTTTTCAAGCTATACCCCATTATGGGTACATGAAGCTTAAAATGCCCGGACCTAACGGAATCATCACTCTCGCTAGTGATCCGAACATAGCACTCCGCACCGAAAACAAGACAGCCGCACTAGCCCTCGAGGCACTATCCGAAGCCCTAGCGGCCGAGGAACTCACCGTGATGCGCTCCACGGTAAACAGGGACGATGTGATACTTGATAAAAGATCCAAGTCCACCTCTTTTAAACCAGCGGATGAAATAGTGAAATTCCAAGTCCACCCAACGGACCCTGCAAAGACGGCCTCCATTGGGGCACAATTAAACCCCGATGTAGACGCCGCACTACGAGAATTTCTACGAGAAAATTGGGACATCTTTGCCTGGCACCCTTCAGACATGCCAGGAATCCCACGTCGGCTGGCCGAGCACAACCTAAATATCCTAAAAGGATTCAAGCCACCAAACAGGCTCTTCGACGCTTTTTGAACCCAAGAGATAAAGCCATGGGAGAGGAGCTAGCCAAACTTTTGGAAGCCGGATTCATCAGAGATATAAAACATCCGGACTGGCTAGCAAACCTGGTGATGGTACCAAAGAAGGATAAATCCTGGCGCTTATGTGTTGATTTTAAAGACATTAATAAGGCTTGCCCAAAGGATCCCTTCCCTCCCTCGAATTGATCAAATTATTGACGCCACAAAGAGGACACGACTCATTGTGCTTCCTCGACGCGTACTCCGGCTACCACCAAATCAAGATGGCGGAGCCGGACCAAGCTGCAACAACATTCATCACTCCATACGGCCCGTTCTGCTTCAACACAATGCCCTTTGGGCTCAAAAACGCCGGTGCAACATATCAGCGCATGATTCGTATATGTCCGCAAACCAGATCGGCAAAACAGTTGGAAGCATATGTGGATGACGTGGTCACAAAACCAAGCACGCCGAAACTCTAGTATACGACTTGAGGCTCACATTCGATAATCTTGAAAATATGACATCAAGCTCAATCCGGAAAAATGCGTCTTCGTGTTCCAGCCGGAAAGCTCCCCGGCTTCATTGTGTCCTAGAGAGGAATTGAAGCAAACCCAAGAAAGATCCAAGCTCTCACAATTGGATATTCCAAAAGACCTCAAACAAATACAAAATTGACGGATGCGAGCGGCTCTAAGCCGCTTTATTTCCGCTTGGGAGAAAAGGCGTTACCCCTTTACCGCCTCCTCCGCCGCACCGAACACTTCGAGTGGACGGATGCCGCCACGGCCGGACTCGAAGAGATAAAATCCATATTGGCAACAAACTCGGTCCTGGCCGCGCCCAATGTGGGCGAACCAATGCTATTATATATCGCCGCAACACATCAAGTTGTCAGCGCGGTGCTCGTTGTCGAACGAGAAACAGACGAACACCGGTTCCCTCTTCAAAAACCGGTTTACTATGTGTCCACTGTCCTAACTCCATGCAAGTCCCGGTACCCACACTATCAAAAAAATAGCATACACGGTGTTCATTGCATCCCGGAAGCTGCGACACTACTTTCAAGAGTGTTCGATAACGGTAGCCTCCGAAGTACCTCTTAACGACATTATAAACAACCGCGACGCGACGGGCTGGATTGCTAAATGGGCCATAGAGCTCCTTCCATTCGACATAACTTATAAGCCACGACGAGCTATTAAGTCGCAGGTTTTGGCCGACTTCGTGGTCGAATGGATCAAGCCGAACTCCCTAAAGAGTACGGGCGCATAATCCAATTGGATCATGCACTTTGACGGCTCCAAAATGTTGGCGGCACGGGGTCAAGGCCGTCTGGCGTCCCCAACCAGGACACAGTCCAATACGTCCTTCAGATAATGTATACGGACTCCAACAACGCAGCCGAATACGAGGCCCTTCTGCACGGCCTCCGGATGGCTGTCTCCATGGGCATTAAACGCCTAGAGGTGCGCGGGGATTCGAACCTCGCGATATCTCAAATAAGTGGAGACTTTGATGCCAAAGATCTGAAAATGGCAGCATACCGCAATGCGGTCCTAAAAATGTCAGCACGGTTCGAAGGGCTCGAATTTCATCATATAGCCCCGGGTAACAACCAGGCGGCGGACATATTGGCACGCATCGGTACAAAACACGATGTCGTCCCGCCCAACATCTTTCTGGAACGGCTGTTCAAGCCATCCGTACTATGGGAAGGGGAGTCCGGCAATAACAATCCGGACCCAACCGCACTGCCTGACGCCGAACACTGACACAATCGGAGGCTCTGCCACCGAGATAACACCCTCCGCCCACGAAATAATGGCGGTTATTGCCCCGTGGACGGAACCATTCTTAGCCTACCTAACTAGGCAGGAACTCCCCGAAGATCAAAATGAGGCTCGCTGCATAGTACGGCGATCTAAAGCCTACAAAGTCCATGAGGGAGAGCTTTATAAGAAAAGCACTACATGAGTCCTTCAAAGGTGTATCTCCGAAGAGGAAGGGCGAAACCTCCCGCTGAAATTCATGCCGGACCGGGTGGGCACCACGCCGCAGCCCGGGCCCTTGTAGGCAAGGCCTTCCGTCAGGATTTTATTGGCCGACGGCACAGGCGGAATCTTGGCAGGATTTAGTCCAACGATGCGTCGGTTGCCAGCTTTTTGCTAACCAAAGCCACATGCCATCCACCGCCCTCAAAACTATACCCATCACCTGGCCGTTCATGATCCTGGGGCTTGACATGGTTGGACCCCTTAAGGGAGGAACCCACAAGCAAAAATACCTATTGGTCATGGTGGATAAATTCACCAAATGGATAGAGGCCAAGCTCGTTAAAACGGCCGAATCCGGACCGGTAATAGACTTCATATCGGGGTAGTGCACCGTTACGGTGTCCCCACAAGATCATCACTGATAACGGCACCAACTTCACGGCCGATGAGGTCAAATTATGGTGCAAAAACATGGGCATCAAGCTCGACTACGCCTCAGTCTAGCACCCTCAAACCAACGGCCAAGTCGAATGAGCAAATGGTCTAATTATGAGCGGCATTAAACCCAGACTAGTGCGGTCCCTCAAGGAATCTAACACGCACTGGGTTGAGGAGCTCGACTCCGTACTCTGGGGGCTGCGGACCACGCCGAATCGTACTACCGGATTCACACCATTTTTTATGGTGTACGGCGCAGAGGCAGTCTTGCCCTGCGACATAATACATGACTCACCTCGTGTGCGCATGTATGAAGAAGAGAAGCCGAGCTCGATCGGCAGGACAGTTTGGAGGAGGAGCGCGACGTGGCAAAAACTCGTTCCGCATTCTATCAACAACAGGCTCGAAGATATCAAAGCAGGGAAGTACGGGCCAAAGCTTATAACGTTGGCGAATTAGTTCTACGCCTGTCGGACAAGAAAAAGGACAAACTCAAGCCCAAATGGGAAGGTCCCTTCATCATCGACCAGGTCCTGACCGGCGGAGCATACCGTCTGCGAAACGCATCGAATAACCGACTCGAGACGAACCCATGGAACACAGCCCGTCTACGAAGATTCTACTGTTGGGGAACGTAGTAATTTCAAAAATTTTCCTACGATCACGCAAGACCATGGTGATGGCATAGCAACGAGAGGGAAGAGTGTCCGTCCACGTACCCTCGTAGACCGAAAGCGGAAGCGTTATAACAACGCTGTTGATGTAGTCGACGTCTTCACGATCCGACCGATCCAAGCACCGAACGTCACGGCACCTCCGAGTTCTGCACACGTTCAGCTTCGATGACGATCCCGGACTCGATCCAGCAAAGTGTCGATGAGTTCCACAAGACGACAAGCGTGATGACGATGTTGATGCTCCACCGACGCAGGCTTCGCCTAAGCACTGCGACGATATGACTTCTCCGCGCAGAAGCTTCGCCTAAGCTCTACGACGATATGACGAAGTGGAATATGGTGGAAGGGGCACCGCACACGGCTAAGGAAAGATCCGTAGATCAACTTGTGTGTCTTGGGGTGCCCCACCTCAGATATAAAGGAGACAAGGGGGAGGTGGCCGGCCCTAGAGGAGGCGCACCAAGGAGGAGTCCTACTCCCACCGGGAGTAGGACTCCCCCCCCTTCTCCTAGTTGGAGTAGGATTGGGGAGGGGGAAAGGGGGAAGGGGCGCCGCCCCCCCTCTCCTTCTCCCTCAAGGCCCATGAGGGCCCATATACCCCCCGGGGGGTTCCGGTAACCCCCCGGTGTTCCGGTAACATCCTGTTTTCACTCGGAACCATTCCGAAGTCCAAACATAGGCTTCCAATATATCAATCTTTATGTCTCGACCATTTCGAGACTCCTCGTCATGTCCGTGATCACATCCGGGACTCGAACAAACTTCGCATCAATACTTATAAACTCATAATGAACTGTCATCGAAGCGTTAGCGTATGGACCCTACGGGTTCGAGAACTATGTAGACATGACCTAGAACCATTCTCGGTCAATAACCAATAGCGGAACCTGGATGCCCATATTGGTTCCTACATATTCTACGAAGATCTTTATCGGTCAAACCGCATAACGACATACGTTGTTCCCTTTGTCATCGGTATGTTACTTACCCGAGATTCGATCGTCGGTATCCAATACCTAGTTCAATCTCGTTGCAGTAAGTCTCTTTACTCGCTCAGAATACATCATCTCACAACTAACTCATTAGTTGTGATGCTTGCAAGGCTTAAGTGATGTGTATTACCGAGAAGGCTGGAGATACCTCTCCATAATCGGAGTGACAAAACCTAATCTCGAAATACGCCAACCCAACAAGTACCTTTGGAGACACCTGTAGTACTCCTTTATAATCACCCGATTGTTGTGACGTTTGGTAGTACCAAAGTGTTCCTCCGGTAAACGGAGTTGCATAATCTCATAGTTATAGGAACATGTATGGGTCATGAAGAAAGCATTAACATACTAAAGCGATCAAGTGTTAAGCTAACGGAATGGGTCATGTCAATCGGATCATTCTACTAATGATGTGACCTTGTTAATCAAATAACAACTCCTTGTTCATGGTTAGGAAACATAACCATCTTTGATTAACAAGCTAGTCAAGTAGAGGCATACTAGTGACATACTTGTTTGTCTATATATTCACACATGTATTATGTTTCCGGTTAATACAATTCTAGCATGAATAATAAACATTTATCATGATATAAGGAAATAAATAATAACTTTATTATTGCCTCTAGGGCATATTTCCTTCAGCCTCCCACTTGCACTAGAGTCAATAATCTAGATTACAAAGTAATGATCCTTACACCCATGGAGTCTTGGTGCTGATCATGTTTTGCTCGTGGAAGAGGCTTAGTCAATCTGTCCGCAACATTCAGATCCGTATGTATTTTGCAAATCTCTATGTCTCCCACTTGGACTTGGTCCCGAATGGAATTGAAGGCGTCTCTTGATGTGCTTGGTCCTCTTGTGAAATCTGGATTCCTTTGCCAAGGCAATTGCACCAAAGATTGTCACGAAGATTTTCATCGGTCCCGATGCACTAGGTATAACACCTAGATCGGAAATGAACTCTTTCATCCGCATTCCTTCATTTGTCGCTTCCGAAGCAGCTATGTACTCCGCTTCACATGTAGATCCCGCCACGACGCTTTGTTTAGAATCGCACCAACCGACAGCTCCACCGTTTAATAAAAACACGATCCGGTTTGCGATTTAGAATCGTCCGGATCGCTGTCAAAGCTTAATGCCGACGTAACCATTTACGACTAGCTCTTTGTCACCTCCATATACGAGAAACATATCCTTAGTCCTTTTTAGGTATTTCAGATGTTCTTGACCGCTGTCCAAAGGATCCATTCCTGGATTACTTTGGTACCTTCCTGCCAAGCTTATAGCTAAGCATACGCCGTGTCCTGTACACAGCATTGCATACATGATAGAGCCTATGGCTGAAGCATAGGGAACATCTTTCATTTTCTCTCTATCTTCTCATTGGTCGGGCATTGAGTCTTACTCAATCTTACACCTTGCAACACAGTGCAAAAACCTTTCTTTGCTCGATCCATTTTGAACTTTTTCAAAATTTTATCAAGGTATGTGCTTTGTGAAAGTCCAATTAAGCGTCTTGATCTATCTCTATAGATCTTGATGCCCAATATGTAAGCAGCTTCACCGAGGTCTTTCATTGAAAAACTTTTATTCAAGTATCCTTTTATGCCATCCAGAAATTCTATATCATTTCCAATTAATAATATGTCGTCCACATATAATATCGTAAATGCTACAGAGCTCCCACTCACTTTCTTGTAAATACAAAGCTTCTCCAAAAGTCTCAGATAAACCCATATGCTTTGATCACACTATCAAAGCGTTTATTCCAACTCCGAGAGGCTTGCACTGCACCATAAATTGATCGTTGGAGCTTGCACACTTTGTTAGCACCTTTTGGATCGACAAAACCTTCTGGTTGCATCATATACAACTCTTCTTCTAGAAATCCATTCAAGAATGCAGTTTTTACATCCATTTGCCAAATTTCATAATCATAAAATGCGGCAATTGCTAACATGATTCGGACAGACTTAAGCATCGCCACGGTGAGAAAGTCTCATCGTAGTCAACCCCTTGAACTTGTCGAAAACCTTTCGCAACAAGTCGAGCTTTGTAGACGGTTACATTACCATCGGCTACCGCCTTCTTCTTCTTAAAGATCCATTTATTTTCAATGGCTTGCCGATCATTGGGCAAGTCAACCAAAGTCCATACTTTGTTCTCATACATGGATCCCATCTCAGATTTCATGGCTTCCACCATTTTGCGAATCTGGGCTCACCATCGCTTCTTCATAGTTTGTAGGTTCGCCATGGTCAAGTAACATGACTTCCGAATAGGATTACCGTACCACTGCAGTGCGTATTTTACTCTGGTTGACCTACGAGGTTCAAGAGCAACTTGTTCTCAAGCTTCATGATCATCATCATTAGTTTCTTCACTAATTGGTGTAGTTGTCACAGAACCATTTCTTGTGATGAACTACTTTCCAATAAGGGAGCAGATCTGATTATCTCATCAAGTTCTACTTTCCTCCCACTCACTTCTTTCGAGAGAAACTCTTTCTCTAGAAAGGATCCGAATTTAGCAACGAAAATCTTGCCTTCAGATCTGTGATAGAAGGTGTACCCAGCAGTCTCCTTTGGGTATCCTATGAAGACACATTTTTCCGATTTGGGTTCGAGCTTATCTGGTTGAAGTTTCTTTACATAAGCATCGCAGCCCCAAACTTTAAGAAACGACAACTTTGGTTTCTTGCCAAACCACAGTTCATAAGGCGTCGTCTCAACGGATTTTGACGGTGTCCTATTCAACGTGAATGCGCCCGTCTCTAAAGCATAACCCCAAAACGATAGCGGTAAATCGGAAAGAGACATCATAGATCGCACCATATCTAGTAAAGTACGACACGACGCGCGGACACACCATTTCTCTGTGGTGTTCCGGTGGCGTGAGTTGCGTAAACTATTCCACATTGTTTCAAATGTAAACCAAACTCGTAACTCAAATATTCTCCTCCACGATCAGATCGTAGGAATTTTATTTTCTTGTTACGATGATTTTCCACTTCACTCTGAAATTCTTTGAACTTTTCAAATGTTTCAGATTTGTGTTTCATTAAGTAGATATACCCATATCTGCTCAAATCATCTGTGAAGGTGAGAAAATAACGATACTTGGCCAAGTGCCTCAACATTCATTGGACCACAAACATCAGTATGTATGATTTCCAATAAATCTGTTGCTCGCTCCATAGTTCCGGAGAACGGCGTTTTGGTCATCTTGCCCATGAGGCATGGTTCGCAAGTACCAAGTGATTCCAAAAGTCCATCAGTATGGAGTTTCTTCATGCGTTTTACACCGATATGACCTAAACGGCAGTGCCACAAATAAGTTGCACTATCATTATCAACTCTGCATCTTTTGGCTTCAACATTATGAATATGTGTATCACTACTGTCGAGATTCAACAAGAATAGACCATTCTTCAAGGGTGCATGACCATAAAAGATATTATTCATATAAATAGAACAACCATTATTCTCTCGATTTAAATGAATAACCGTCTCGCATTAAACAAGATCCAGATATAATGTTCATGCTCAACGCCGCACCAAATAACAATTATTTAGGTCTAAAACTAATCCCGAAGGTAGATGTAGAGGTAGCGTGCCGACCGCGATCACATTGACTTTGGAACCATTTCCCACGCCGCATCGTCACCTCGCCCTTTGCCGGTGCTCGTCTATTCCGTAGTCCTCTGCTTCGAGTTGCAAATATTAGCAAATGTAATCCAAGTATCAAATACCAGTGCTACTACGAGCTCCAAGAAGGTACACATCAATAACATGTATATCACATATACCTTTGTTCACCTTGCCATCCTTTTTATCCGCCAAATACTTGGGGCAGTTCCGCTTCCAAAGTGTCCGGCTTGCAAAGAAAACACTCGCCTGTGCTTAGGTCCGGACTTGGTTTTATTCTCTTGATCAGCAACTTTCTTGCTGTTCTTTTTGAAGTTTCCCTTCTTCTTCCCTTTGCCCTTTTTCTTGAAACTAGTGGTCTTGTTTACCATCAACACTTGATGCTCTTTCTTGATTTCTACCTCCGCAGCTATCAGCATCGCTAAGAGCTCAGGACTTGTCTTAGTCATCCCTTTCATATTATAGTTCATCACAAAGCTCTTGTAGCTTGGTGGCGTTGATTGGAGAATTTCATCAATGACACTATCATCCGGAAGATTAACTCCCATGAATTAAGTGATTGTTATACCCGGACATTTTGAGTATGTGCTCCTTGTAACTATTCTCCTCCATCTTGCAGCTATAGAACTTATTGGAGACTTCATATCTCTCAATCCGGCATTTGCTTGAAATATTAACTTCAACTCCTGGAACATCTCATATGCTCCATGACGTTCAAAACGTCGTTGAAGACCCGGTTCTAAGCCGTAAAGCATGGCACACCGAACTATAGAGTAGTCATCAGCTCGCTTTGCCGTACGCTCATAACCACGCTCAAAGATCTGCAGCAGTTCGCTACCCAAATGTGCTTCCAGGACGTAATTTTTTCCGTGCAGCAATGAGGATAATCCTCAAATTACGGACCCAGTCCGTGTAATTGCTACCATCATCTTTCAACTTTGCTTTCTCAAGGAACGCATTAAAATTCAACGGAACAACAAAGACGAGCCATCTATCTACAAAGAAACATAGACAAGCAAAATACTATCAGTACTAAGTTCATGATAAATTTAAGTTCAATTAATCATATTAAAAACTCCCACTTAGACAGACATCTCTCTAGTCATCTAAGTGATCACGTGATCCATATCAACTAAACCGTGTCCGATCATCACGTGAGACGGAGTAGTTTCAACGGTGAACATCACTATGTTGATCATATCTCCTATATGATTCACGGTCGACCTTTCGGTCTCCGTGTTCCGAGGCCATATCTGTTATATGCTAGGCTCGTCAAGTTTAACCTGAGTATTCCGTGTGCAGAACTGTTTTGCACCCGTTGTAGATGGACGTAGAACTTATCACACCCGATCATCACGTGGTGTCCGGGTACTACGAACTTTGGCAACGGTGCATACTCGTGGAGAACACTTCTTGATAATTTTAGTGAGAGATCATCTTATAATGCTACCGTCAATCAAAGCAAGATAAGATGCATAAAGGATAAACATCACATGCAATCAATATAAGTGATATGATATGGTCATCATCATCTTGTGCTTGTGATCTCCATCGCCAAGCACCGTCATGATCACCATCGCCACCGGGCGCGACACCTTGATCTCCATCGTAGCATCGTTGTCGCCTCGCCAATCTTATGCTTCCACGACTATCACTACCGCTTAGTAATAAAGTAAAGCATTACATCGCGATTGCATTGCATACAATAAAGCGACAACCATATGGCTCTCGCCAGCTTGCCGATAACTCGGTTACAAAACATGATCATCTCATACAATAAAATATAGCATCACGTCTTGACCATATCACATCACAACATGCCCCGCAAAAACAAGTTAGACGTCCTCTACTTTGTTGTTGCAAGTTTTACGTGGCTACTACGGGCTGAGCAAGAACCGTTCTTACCTACGCATCAAAACCACAACGATAGTTTGTCAAATAGACTCCGTTTAACCTTCTCAAGGACCGGGCGTAGCTACACTCGGTTCAACTAAAGTTGGAGAGACAGTCTTCCGCAAGCCATCTATGTGCAAAGCACGCCGAGGGAACCGGTCTCGCGTAAGCTGCACGCGTAAGGTTGGTCCGGATCGTCTCGCCCAACAATACCGCTGAACCAAAGTATGACATGTCGGTAGGCGATGACTTGTATCGCCCACAACTCACTTGTGTTCTACTCGTGCATTTGACATCAACGCATAAAACCAGGCTCGGATGCCTTTGTTGGGGAACGTAGTAATTTCAAAAATTTCCTACGATCACGCAAGACCATGGTGATGGCATAGCAACGAGAGGGAAGAGTGTCCGCCCACGCACTCGTGAGACCGAAAGCGGAAGCGTTATAACAACGCTGTTGATGTAGTCGCACGTCTTCACGATCCGACCGATCCAAGCACCGAACGCACGGCACTTCCGAGTTCTGCACACGCTCAGCTCGATGACGATCCCGGACTCGATCCAGAAAGTGTCGGATGAGTTCCACAAGACGACAGCGTGATGACGATGTTGATGCTCCACCGGACGCAGGCTTCGCCTAAGCACTGCGACGATATGACTTCTCCGCGCAGAAGCTTCGCCTAAGCTCTACGACGATATGACCAAGTGGAATATGGTGGAAGGGGCACCGCACGGCTAAGGAAAGATCCGTAGATCAACTTGTGTGTCTTGGGGTGCCCCTGCCCTCAGATATAAAGGAGACAAGGGGAGGTGGCGGCCCTAGAGGAGGCGCACCAAGGAGGAGTCCTACTCCCACCGAGTAGGACTCCCCCCTTCTCCTAGTTGGAGTAGGATTGGGAGGGGAAGGGGAAGGCGCCGCCTCTCTCCTTCTCCCTCAAGGCCCATGAGGGCCCATATACCCCGGGGTTCCAGTAACCCCGGTGTTCCAGAACATCCTGCTTTCACTCGGAACCATTCAAGTCCAAACATAGGCTTCCAATATATCAATCTTTATGTCTCGACCATTTCGAGACTCCTCGTCATGTCCGTGATCACATCCGGGACTCGAACAAACTTCGCATCAATACTTATAAACTCATAATGAATCGTCATCGAAACGTTGTTGCAAGGGACCCTACGGGTTCGAGAACTATGTAGACATGACCTAGAACCATTCTCGGTCAATAACCAATAGCGGAACACGGATGCCCATATTGGTTCCTACATATTCTACGAAGATCTTTATCGGTCAAACCGCATAACGACATCGTTGTTCCCTTTGTCATCGGTATGTTACTTACCCGAGATTCGATCGTCGGTATCCAATACCTAGTTCAATCTCAAGCATCGGTAAGTCTCTTTACTCGCTCAGAATACATCATCTCACAACTAACTCATTAGTTGTGATGCTTGCAAGGCTTAAGTGATGTGTATTACCGAGAAGGCCTGGAGATACCTCTCCGAGCAATCGGAGTGACAAAACCTAATCTCGAAATACGCCAACCCAACAAGTACCTTTGGAGACACCTGTAGTACTCCTTTATAATCACCCGATTCGTTGTGACGTTTGGTAGTACCCAAAGTGTTCCTCCCAGAACGGGAGTTGCATAATCTCATAGTTATAGGAACATGTATGGGTCATGAAGAAAGCATTAACATACTAAACGATCAAGTGTTAAGCTAACGGAATGGGTCATGTCAATCAGATCATTCTACTAATGATGTGACCTTGTTAATCAAATAACAACTCCTTGTTCATGGTTAGGAAACATAACCATCTTTGATTAACAAGCTAGTCAAGTAGAGGCATACTAGTGACATACTGTTTGTCTATATATTCACACATGTATTATGTTTCCGGTTAATACAATTCTAGCATGAATAATAAACATTTATCATGATATAAGGAAATAAATAATAACTTTATTATTGCCTCTAGGGCATATTTCCTTCATCTACGCCTAAGCGCCAGACTCCAAGTTCATCTCCTTCCTCCGTCCACATTTTCTATTTTTGTTGTCTTTTCTTTCTCTCCTTCCTCCTCCTTCTTCTTGAAGCCTCTAGAGGCTCGTTTGCGCTTTTTTCGCACATACTTGACGCGTTGTCCGCGCTCATTATACCTGGGGGCTTCTTTACCAGAAGCTTATTTTATATGGGCTTCATGCCCAACACATGCGTCAAACTTCCGCATGTACCTTTTATTCACCATTATATGCATCGATATGACTTAAGTTTTGGCCAAGCTGGGTTGCCTCGCTCTGTGCTTACCCTCTCGCTCCTGATTGTTCGGCTAGGTGGTAAAGGGAGCACCTCTGCGATTGTTACCGCCGGGTCACCGGATGTGTACCTCGACCGGGTGAAGCCGAAAGCTAAGCGTTCTTATGGGAATATTCGGTCGTTGAACTGAAAGATGATTTTTAACTATTTACCCATCTGCCCCGTGATGCTTTTTCTCGCTTTCATAGCAACTTTGACATGCACTTTAGGGCATGCATCCCAAATAAAGGAACCCTTAACGGAACTATTCTCCCCGGAAGATGTTTCTTACTACCCATGTAATATAACATAACTAGTTGGGCACTTGTCCGATACAGCAATAATGATCCCTACGCCTTTGTCTCCATGCATACCCGGTTCTTATATAACCACGAAGGTATTCGGACACACTCCGGACTATTGGGTCCCGAGGTCGAGCGAAAAGGTCCGCTATGACAAACGATCTACAATCCGCTAGAAGACATTCTTTCATGTCATATTTTTACATAGTCAACTCGAATCATTGTATTCCTCCTCAATGCCATCTAATAGGCTATCTAATTTACAATCTTGATGGGAATACTTATGCCAATTCTACTTGGCCGTACACTAAGCTTACAGGATCTCCATCCCATCAGCCCCACAGTCCGACCTCGCCATGTGGTTTGGGTCAGCCTTCATGTACCGCGTCTTTACCATGGCCTGTGCCTCCTCGGCGCCTTTGACGGCAGGCCGATATCTTCCATAGTCGGAAGCGCCGCCGTGCTCCTTGAAGCCGCTCTGCCCAGCTCCCCAATGCCTTCCAGGGGAGATAGATGGCCACAAGGCTCGGCCGACGCCTTTCATCACCGGGCCGGACTCGTTCGTGTGGAGCCGACGCAATTCGGGAAGAAGATCACCAAGAATCGGGCATCTCCCCCTCAGGACGACCTGTGAGCAAACCTACATACATGTTTATTTTAGTCGCCTTCCTTGCCGAACTCTTTCAAAGTTCGCTCAAGCACTTACTGAAAATGCCGCGACGAAGCCGCCGATTCTCCTTTACGGAGTCAAACAACTGGGCACGAACATCCTTTAGTTCCTCTCCCAGCTTGGTGTTGGCATCTTGGAGGTTATTTTCTCCTGCCGCACCCTCGTAAGCACACTCTCGCCGGCCTTTAGCTGGCGCAAGAGCTGTTGCTTGTCCGGATCTAGTCCGACGCCATCTGCAATATTTTTGTCAGATTTACACACCCACCGCACTTCATAAACTATTTCTCTTTTGAAGCGTATATTACCAGAGGGGTCTCTGTGGCTCCCCTCAGAAGCGGCTAGTGCAGCCTCAAGTTGGGCCTTGCACTCTTCAAGCTCCACAGAGACGGTCGGGTACTCTTTTTTGTAAGATCCTCAAGATAACAAATGATCCTTAAATCAGTTATTCTAACTATTTTAAGTCTCGGGGCTACTTGGCATATATAATCACAAATTTCCTTACCAGATGTCCTCTACATACCGCCTCCGTGGCTCTGGCTAGACCATCTTGAGCGGCACGGAGGTGCGCATCTCCCGAATTGAAGGCATTCAAGGCCTCTTGGGAGAAACATGCGTCACGAAGAACTGTCCGGCGGCGCCTGTGATTCAAGGCGCTCTCCACCTCGGAGTTGGTGGCGGACAATCTGTCGGCATCCTCTGTTGGAGGAGCATCCGACGTACGCCTCGTGTTCGCCTCCGCTTCTGGACCCGGCTTTGGAGCCTGGCCGGCGGAGGTTCGATTATAACCTCTCCGGACTTCCCGGCGAGCGCTTTTTTCCTAAAAGAGCGTCGGCCAAGTTAGTACGCCTTCCAGAATCAATCCGAGGAACATGGTGACACGCCATACCGTTCTGCGGCGGAGTTTCGATCCGGACCGCACTCCTTTTTTAACTGAGGCCGTCGCCCCTTGTTGGCCAACACGGGCTCGGCTTCCTGCCTCGAAGGTACCCCCTGCAAAACACCACTGGTATACGGTGATCAAGAAATGAGCACGGATGGGTCATTATCAGAATATTGGGACCTCGGTCTCAGTTATCTGTGAGGCTGGAAGTACACCGGGGTAATCGGCCGTAATGGCAACCAAAGCATTGTCGATGCTAAGTTGGTGGAATACCCCGTCGATCAACTCCACCTTTATATCCGATCCTCTTCGGAGGTCGGATCGAGGGACCGTTCTGGATCCTCGGGTTGTGGGGGCGGGCTGTGTATCTTCTCCATAGTCCGGCGCATTCTCGCAGTAAACCATGAAATGAGATATTTAACCTCGGAACATGGATCGGACAGGCCACAAAGATGTTTGCTTACCCAAGCTGCGAGGATTATTCAAGAAAACTCCTTGATGGATTGACTCGAGGAAATCCTCCTCCTCCCCTTTATACATGGCGCATAAGATCTTCACCAGTTCGGTGACCGATCCCGCCTTTTGCGGCCATGGCGGGTGGCATCGCCCTCCCCGTTGAAGTCCCACATGGGTGGCCCCTGTATTGGAGCGGCTACACTCCCCTCATAATGCAGATTGCCATGACTCCAATCATGGTCAATCCGGCATGAGCCAGTAACCTTATTCGGCTCATCAAGTAAAGGACATCCCGGTCATTTTCCCTCTGGGGGCTTCGCGGGCGCCAACTTAGGCGCTTCTTCAGAGGAGCGTTGCTAAACTCCGGAAGGCCGATCCGAACAGGATCCGGCAGCGGGACGTCCTCCATGTAAAACCATTCCGAAGGCGGTCTTGACGCCTTCTTGAGGTTCCGGATAGATATCCGTCCCGCGATGCGCCATAGTTCGCTCCGCCCACTTGATATATTGACCCCTCATGAGAACGGGGTACTAGGCAGAATAATCTCTTCCACGGGCGAAATGAGCCTCGACGCCAAGAACAGTTCGCAAAGGGCCACGAAGCCCGCGATGTGCAAAATGGAGGCAAAGCGTAAGGTGGTGCAACCGAGGCCGTAGAACTCCAAGAGCCCCGGAGAAACGGATGGATTGGAAATCCGAGTCCTCACACTAGATCCGAGATGCAGCATCCCCGCTCGCCTTTAAAGGGATCGGTGACACTCTCCGCTTGCTTTCCGCCCGTGTAGGTGGCGAGTCCGGCTCGAACCGGAACCATGAAGGCCGGGGGAAGAAATCCCTTGGTTTGGAGTATAACTAGCTCGCTATGCGGGACTGAGCATCTCTCCTAATTACCAGGCTGAGGGCTGGGAGCACGAGAGGAGGAGCCGCGTCGACTATCCATGATGGAATGGGCTTTGGTCAGAGGCGCTCCGATGAAAGCTCGCGAAGGGGGGATGGTGTGACTCAGATCTAGATCCTCGCCCCTTTTATAGGCAGCTCATTTGCGCAGCTAGGGGGGTAAGTGTAAAAATACCCTGGCTTTTCGCATTTATTCAAACACGTGGAAGATGGCCATTATTGGGCGTAGAAGCCAAGGAGCGCAGCATTTATCAGAAGCCGGACACTATTCGACGAGTATATGGGATTTGGAGAAGAACCCGCCTCGCAATGCCGAAGACAATCAACGCGCCGGACTCATCGTCATTGAAGCCTGGTTCGGGGGCTACTGAGGGAGTCCCGGATTAGGGGGTGTCCGGATAGCCGAACTATCATCACGGCCGGACTCCAAGACTATGAAGATACAAGATTGAAGACTTCGTCCCGTGTCCGGATGGGACTTTCCTTGGCGTGGAAGGCAAGCTTGGCGATACGGATATGTAGATCTCCTACCATTGTAACCGACTCTGTGTAACCCTAACCTATCCGGTGTCTACATAAACCGGAGGGTTTTAGTCCGTGGGGACGAACAACAATCATACCATAGGCTAGCTTCTAGGGTTTAGCCTCCTTGATCTCGTGGTAGATCTACTCTTGTACTACCCATATCATCAATATTAATCAAGCAGGACTAGGGTATTACCTCCATTGAGAGGGCCCGAACCTGGGTAAAAACATCGTGTCCCTTGTCTCCTGTTACCATCCGCCTAGACGCACAGTTCGGGACCCCCTACCCGAGATCCGCCGGTTTTGACACCGATACTAGCCCTCTCCCTCCTCGCGCCGCCGGACACGTCCGCCCGGCGGCCGGACACGTCCACCGCCGCCTCCACGTTGCTCTGGCCAATAGGAGCGCGCCACCTCAGCAACGCCGCCGCTCTCCTCCAATCCCACCTCGCTACGTCACCGCCGTCGGGCCCTCTCTCTCCTTCAGCGCCCGCCAGCCTTGCCGCCCTTGCCCCCCATCCGCCCGCCCAAGGCTGAGGCGCCCGAGCAGGCCTCGCCTCCGTCGCCCGCCTCTCCTTCGCCCGGGTGCAGCGCCGCCGCCACCGGCCGTCTCCGCCAGCTCGGCCCGTCGCCCGCCAGCGCCGTCCTCGTCGCCGGGCCGCGCCCTCGCCCGCTCGGGTCCCGCGTCCGGCCGCGCCTCCCCGGCCTCTCCGCGCCCCGAGCCCCGCCGGCCGCAATCTTCTTCCCCGCCTCCGGCGACGCCCCGATCCAGATCCGGATCTCAGCAGGTTGACCCCCCCCCCCCGAAATATTTCTAAGTCTTGAGATATTCACATTCTGGTGCCACCTTTGCCATGCCATAACTTGTTTCATACTGCTCCGTTTTGTGCGTGCAATATATCAAAATGTTCATCATGAGATGCTCTTCATTGTGTTCCATTGTGTCATGCTTGTTTGAGTCCAGATTGATGCCCTTAGCATCGTTGCAAGACTGGTATGTGATGTTAGGTGCTGTCTGTTAACAGAACTTGCTCATTTGTCATTTTTTATATCTTTTGTGTGATTTTCTTTTGAGCATGAATTCTATATGTGTTATGAGCTACAACATGACATATTTGCTGTGTGGTGCAATCTAATATTCATGATATGCCATGTGTTGATTGTTACAAGCTTGCAAAGTAGCCTCCGTGATGTTGCTGATTTCTGTGACTTTGTCATTTCTGCAAAGTCTGAAACTGATGTATTGTAATGCTATGTAAACCTGTTGATACCATGAGTTCTATGCATAATCTGGAGATGTTCACTAAGGGTGTTTTGTTATACATGGGATGGTCTATCAATCCATGCTTTGTTTTGCATTTATAGCCTGCTTTGGCTTGTTGTAATCTTGCTTTCAAATTGCTAAATAATGTTGCTGTCAGTCTGTTAACATTAAGTTCAGTTTTTGCCATGTGTTTGCTAGTGATACATGCATGCTATGAACTTGGTCTTACCATTATTAACTTCATGAACATGTCTTATTGCTGATGCTATGCTTATCTTGTCACGCAATGCCTTGTGATGAGTGAATCGAGCTCGCAAAGATGCCTTCATAATTCTGTTTATGCCATGCTCTGTTTTTCTGCCAAGTCTGAACCTGGTAATAAAACTTGCTATGTTTATATGGGTGCCATCATATCTTCTGTGCCTTTTTGGCTCGTGATCAGTAAGGGACTTCTGTTATATGTAATTAGTAGATTCATGCCATGCCTTGGTTTCCATGATAAGTTCCTGTAGCATGTTGTTTGATAACTCTAAACATTGCAACCTGATGTTATTTCTGCCATGTCCAGTGATTTCCACTAAGTCTGTGAACTGTTATTATTTGCAATCTTGCCATGTCCTTTTGAGCATGTTCTAGTGATTTATGGAGATAGCTCAGTGTTCATGTTTTGTCATGCTTTACCTGTACATCATGTCCATGCCATTTTATTTCTTGTTGATGTGCGGTGGCATGTTGTTTTGGTGCTTGCAATATGCCTAGTTGCTGTTTTGGACAGCATGCCCTTTAAACTTGTTTCATGTGCATGTGTTGAACCGTTGCTCCGTTTTGAGTGTGCTCTATATTAGACTTGCTTAGTTTGCTTGTAGTTTCATGTTACCTTGTTGCATCTATGTTTTGAGGTGTGTGCTTGATGTTTGAATGCATTTTGCATCAATGTCATGCTTAACTTGTTTTGCTCATATCTTTTAGGCCGTAGCTCCAAATTAAATAAACTTTATATGTAACTTGACTAGAATTTTTTGTAGATCATCGTGGTGCATCTTAACTTGTTGTTTAACAACTTGAACATAAGGTTTATTCAGATCTGGACCAATTTCGAAATTTGCATATGAGGACTTACCGGAATTGTTAGATGTTGTTTCCAGCCTCATTTAAACTTGCTTTGATGTGTTGTTCTTGTATGCATCATATCTTTCCATGAGTAGCTTCATGTAGCCTTGTCATGCATCATACTTGGTTGTGCATCATGTCATGTTACGCTTGTTTGTTTACCTATGTTGTTTGCTTCTTTCAGGTATTGCTTCTTCTTGATAGTTCCGGTAACGTTGCGATTGTGAGGATCCGTTCGACTACGTTGGTTCATCTTCTTCATGGACCCGTTCTTCTTCCTAGCGGGATTTCAGGCAAGATGACCGTCACCTTGGATCTCATTACTATCATTGCTATGCTAGTTGCTTCGTTCTATCGCTATGTCGCGTTACCTACCACTTGCTTTTCAAGCCTCCCAAATTGCCATGAACCTCTAACCTTTGTCACCCTTCCTAGCAAACCGTAGTTTGGCTATGTTACCGCTTTTGCTCAGCCCCTCTTATAGCGTTGTTAGTTGCAGGTGAAGATGAAGATTGCTCCATGTTGGATTATGTTTATGTTGGGATATCACAATATCTCTTATATTATTAATGCATCTATATACTTGGTAAAGGGTGGAAGGCTCGGCCTTATGCGTGGTGTTTTGTTCCACTCTTGCCGCCCTAGTTTCTGTCATATCGGTATTATGTTTCCGGATTTTGCGTCCCTAACGCGGTTGGGTGATTTATGGGACCCCCTTGATAGTTCGCCTTGAATAAAACTCCTCCAGCAAGGCCCAACATTGGTTTTACCATTTGCACACCACCTATACCTTTCCCTTGGGAGTAATTAACCCAAGGGTCATCTTTATTTTAGCCCCCTCGGGCCAATTCTTGTCTAAGTGTTGGTCCAAACTAGAGCACCGTGCGGGACCGTACCTTGGCAACTTGGGTTATGTTGGTACATGTACGCTTCGCTTATCCGGTGTGTCCTGAGAACGAGATGCGTGCGACTCCTATTGGCATTGTCGACACATCGGGCGGCTTTGCTGGTCTTGTTTTACCATTGTCGAAATGTCTTGTAACCAGAATTCCGAGACTGATCGGGTCTTTCCGGGAGAAGGAATATCCTTCGTTGATCGTGAGAGCTTATCATGGGCTAAGTTGGGACACCCCTGCAGGGTTTGAACTTTTGAAAGTCGTGCCTGGTTATGTGGCAGATGGGAATTTGTTAATATCCGGTTGTAGTAAACTTGAAGTAAACTCTTCTAAAATACACCAATCAAGGCGTAACCGTGATTGTCTCTTTTCGGGGTTGTTCGAGAGGAGAACACGGTTTTTGGGTTATGTTTGACGTAAGTAGGAGTTCAGGATCACTTCTTTATCATTACTAGTTGATGACCGCTTGCTAAGCTTCTCTTCTCGCTCTTGTTTCATAAGGTAGCCACCATACATTGCTTAGCCGCTGCTGCAACCTCACCACTTTACCCCTTCCTTACCCTTTAAGCTTTGCTAGTCTTGATACCCATGGTAATGGGATTGCTGAGTCCTCGTGGCTCACAGTTTACTACAACACCGGCCAGTGTACAAAGTTATGCGATGATCATGACGCGAGAGCGATGTTTACTTGTTTTGGAGTTCTTCTTCTTCGTCGATCTTGGGTTAGGTTCCTGGTCGGCAGCCTGGGATAGCAGGGTGGATATTGTTTGAGTTTCTATTTATGTTTCATCTGTAGTTGGATGTTGATATTATGTATGGTGTATTGTTGTATTCATGTGACATTGTATGTCTTGGATGTATCCCCTCTATTATGTAATGTTGATGTAATGATATCCACCTTGCAAAAGCGTCTTCAAGATGCGCTTCTATCCTTGATGGGACCTTCGAGTTCCTTTAGGATAGGGTCGCATCTTGGGCGTGACACCGGGGAAGACGCGGCAGTGGAAGCCCGTGTGGAGAGGAGTACATGGGTTCACTGGTTCGGCTGCGGTGTGAGGCTCCCATCGCCGCAGAATAACAGGGGGTGTGGGTGAGTGGAGGGATGGCCTGGCCAGCGGTGAGAGTAGTAGGGGGGTGAGGCCTTCGCGGCAGCACAGCCGGCCACGGGAGGCAGGAGCACGAGGCACGACCGGCGCTGGTTTGGGCGGCTGGAGCAAGAAGACCAGAGGTTGAAGAAGTACACGTCCGTTGGATGGACATCGTACGGTCACTGGAGCTAGAATTGTGCATATTGACTAAGTTGACAAAGCCTTCCGTCCCCGTCAACTTAGTAGGCCCACAAGTCAGCGTGCCACTATACTAGGTCCCAACTAGCAGGGGGAGTATTCAATTTTTTTGTGCGTAATAAGGAGGCACTTCCTTGCGTGCGAAGATATAGCTGGTGGGTCCGAGCTGTCAGCGGCGGTAACATTTTTTTCGCGAAATAGAGAGGCCCTTTCGGTGGATCCCAGATGTCAGGTGGAGGAATCATTATTTTGCACGTAATAAGGAGGCATTTCCTTACGTGCGACAGTGGACCTAGCTGGCAGCCTCTCCATGTACAGTCCACTTCAGATGCATGTTGGTCGTTGACCATGTTGACCAGGCCGCGCCGAGAGCACCAAGGCGGTGGATGACGGCTAGGCCTAGGAAGGGAACGACAAAGAGCCAGGGAAGACTCGGCAGTTGTTTCCCACGCGGATGGGAGTACGACTGTACGAGGGTTTACTGGTTCGTCTGCCGTCGCCGGAGAATAACAGCAGGTGTGGGTGAGTAGAGGGATGGCTAGGCCAGCAATGGGAGTACGGTGTGGCGGTGAGGCCTACGCGGCAGCACAGCCAACCGTGGGGAGGAGGGAGCAGGCAGTCCCGTCGGCGCTTGTTTGAGCGGCTGGAGCAGGAAGAGCAGAGGTTGAATAAGCATGACGGGCGTTGGATGGACATCCAACAGTCACTGCTTGTGCGTCAACCTTTTTTTTAGGAAAGCCTCAAATATGTGGAAAAAGAAAACATCATACATCCCATCTGCCATTATTTCTAATAATTTACAACCCATTTGCTAATTCTTAAGGTTTTCTTTTGGAGCCCATATTCTTTTTTGTTAGCATTACAACCCATATTGTGGCCACAGTTAAAAAATTGTACGAAATTTTGCATATTTCGGTGCGGTCTGAACTGTTTTTAATCCTGAATAATCCAACAAATTGTCCACGCATAAGAATCAATGCAATTTAAAATCTCGAAATGAAAAAAAGAAATTTGAAACTAATTGTCGGTTTGATGTGTTTTAAAAATGTACAACCCATTTCTCATTACTGATAGGCCATTCTCTCGGCCAGCCGAAAGAAGCTCTCCTCGTCTTGAAAGATTTGCAGCCCAACAGGCCTGACAAAGCGACTTACTTGGCAAATTACAAAAAAATTGGGCTGTGGCCGTGAACCCGGTATCGGCCTCTCCACGCATCTGATTTCTTCCGATGGAAGTCGGTCGTTGACCACATTGACCACGCCATACCGAGAGCACCAAGGCGGCGGACGACGGCGAGGCCTAGGAATGGGACGACGCGGAGCCGGGGAAGACTTGGCAGTGGATGCTCACGCGGAGAGGAGTACGAGGGTTCACTGGTTCGGCTGCTTGTGAGGCTGCCGCCGCCACAGAATAACAGGGCGTGTGGGTGAGTAGAGGGATGGCCTGGCCAGCGGTGGGAGTAGTAGGGGCGGTGAGGCCTCCGCGGCATCACAGCCGGCCACGGGAGGCAGGAGCACGCGACACAACCGGCACTTCCGATGGATGTCGTTCGTTGACCACGTTGACCACACCGCGCCGAGAGCACCAGGGCGATGGACGACGACAAGGCCTACGAAGGGAACGACACGGAACTGGGGAAGACACGGCAGTGGCTGCCCACGCGGTGGAGAGTACGAGGGTTGACTGGTTCGGCTGCCGTCACCGGAAAATAATAGGAGGTGTGGGTGAGTAGAGGGATAGACAGTCCAGGGATGCGAGTATATGATGGGGCCATGAGGCTGCTGGCAAAGACAACCTGGCCCACGAGAGGCAGGAGCAAAGGGTTCCGACAACGGTTGGTTTGGGCGGTCAAGGTGAAGATCGTAGATCAAGAAGCACGATTGCCGTTAGATGTCTAACGGTCTGACGCTGGTAGAGTCGATTGTTGACTAAGTTTCTTTTTTGAGAAACCTTGTGTACGCATGAACTTAGTAGGCCCATAAGTCAGCCTCCAAATTTGTGGCAGACAACATAGAGCCCATTTGCTATTTTTTAATAATTTGCAGCCCATTTGCTAATTCTTAAGTAATTTATTACAGCCCATTTTCTGCCCAGGACCACGGTCAAAAAGTTCAACCTTATTTTGCATATTTTGCTGGAGTCCGAACTTTTGTAATCCCGAAATGATAAACATATTTTTAAGAACTTATTGATTTGCCAAAAAATCGTTTTGTTTTTGTAAGAAAATAAGACGTGGGACAATTGAGTTGGTTTAAGGGAAAACCAGTGCTAAAAAAATCAGCGCTGGGAGGGAAAACAACAACAAAAATAAGGATGTAAATATGAAAAAAGAATTTTATGTATTTTCAATATAATGATACGTGTATATGAACTAGTAAAACTATAGGTAGAGATTAGAAAACGGATGTAGGACATGCGTTTCAAGAGGAAAATAGAACTGGGTTGTGTGTTTGATTCAAGAAAAACTGCTGCGGATGTTGTAAGACAAAATATAACTAACGCTATGGCCAGAGGCCAGTAGATACCTTCTGGATCTTTGTGCCCCGTTGTCGTCATGGGCTGGGCCTGTTAAAAACAAAACCAAGCCTGAGCAGTCTACAGCCCATTTGAAACTTGCTCGACCTAAAAAAACAATATACATGCTCAATAAACGAGAGAATTCTGCAAGTACAAAATGATAACTGGGATGCAACAGGGATATTGTTTTTTCATCGTGATAATAAGTGCATGCACTTGTTTCGAAAAATTTGGAGAACTGGGAATTCGAACGGCAGGTGCTTATGCTACCCATCAAATAAAAATCAGGTGCCTGAAAATTCGTTTCGAAACAAATGATTCAGCTTTATATCCACGTCGACCCTCGGCATGATGGTTGGAAGCAAATGCCAAGTTCATACCAAAAGATCGTTAACAACAATACCAACTTGTGGACGACAAGGTAGTACAAGTACCAATACCAAACTAACTTATAATCTTTTTACTCCTGGCCCTAGTGTTAAATGCGGTAGAAAATCTTGCAGAGGACCAGCTCCGCTCCTTCTCTTGCTCCAGAGCCCCAAGGTGGTACGGTGCATCACCCGATTGGTCCTTTGTTGGTCGAAGTTCTTGTTGGTGTGCAGCACTGTAACCTTTTGCTGCCCGTCTGCGGTTGTTGACCATCACCGGCAAGGTATTGCCGGTGTTGTGCCACATCGCGTGCATGCCGTGACTCGATCAGTATCTTGCGACACATCCACGCGTGCCCTTTTGAACGCCCTAGAATTGCGGCTGGAAGAAATGCTTGCTTAGGCCACTCGGTGTGATACTGCGGTATTATCGAATACGTGTTTTAGTGTAATGAGTTGGCATTTTCATAACATCTTTGGCATGTTGCAGTCACTTGTTTCACTTTTTATTAAATGTCAAATTGTAATTGCTTCACCAGGTCTGCGTCTAAAAAGAAAAATAGAGCTATAAACAAAGGAATACGTTTGTGCAAGTAGAAGTCCGATCGGTGTCTTACCTGGAAGTTTCTCAGGATGGGTGTAGCGTATGCCATGCTCGCTGTCGATGGTTGGTATGAACAAATCGATGAGAGGGTGAGATCTTGCGCTGTCAGCACTCACTTTGGCCTCAAGGTGCTCGATCAGCTCTTGATCCGTGGGATCGAACTTGACGCCAACCGGCAGCACCGGCCAATCCTTCTTCGACTTGCATCAGTTAATTCCAGTTATATGTTACTCAATGTATGATCAATCGACTGTTTTAAGTGAATGATGTAAGATTTCGACAGATAAGTGGTACTCCAAATCTGAAGTCCAGAATACCCGAACACGCCGCCAGATTCTTGTGTCACCTCACGCACGGCGTGTTGTCACGTCAACTCAATGTGTGGACATGATGAATAATTTGACCGACGTATACTAGTACTGCTACTGTACTACTTACTAGTCGTATTTAGTGTCACATTTAACCATAGGTTTAACTAACAAGTACGCACTTGAAGCCTAAGTGATATATATATATATATATATATATATATTGCACAACATCTCCACCATCATTATCAGTACATCCTACGCAGGTGAGTTAGGATGCACTTGATCCCAGAAAGATATCTATCCTTCAAACCAGAGGAGTGCTTCAAACTAACAACACTACACAATATCCAACAAAAAAGGGTCATGCTACAGCAGCAGAATACATTGCTCAGTCTAGATATCAGTACGAATCAAGTTGTGCATATTTGCTGTTGGCATGAACCACATCGCCGCATGTCGGGTTTGCAAAAGCCATCCATCCCATGGAAGCTTGATGCCTTTCACACACTGAAGATTATCTGGTGACAAGTTGTGTCGACGAATCTCTGGATATGGTGATTCATGAAACCCATGGTATGATGTGTAAACACAGTCCCCCCTTGCGAATGGAAGTTGCATAGCACGGTAATCATCGCCGGTGATATGATTGATGATTGGTTGGATGATCGGATAATTGAGCTCGAGGAACATGGAGTGGTTGCCGAGGCTGTAAACCCGCCTCTAGTTGAATACGCCTGGACCAACAGAGCTGGGATCTTTCTCGAACACGAAGCAGCCATAGCCATCAATGTCACAAACGCCCCAGGCATTGTACTGCATGTGGTTTGATGAAATGGTTTGGTCAATTTGGTACGTGCAAATGAGCATCAAATGACCACCGTCAGCTGAACGAGCGATAAACCACCACCCATCGGCTGGTATGATTCCAGGTCCTAGAATCATGAAGGCCAGCATATTTGGCGTCAAGGGCAACAATTCAAATTGGAGACCAAAAGACAAAAATAAACAATCATGCTCGAGTATGTGTGGAATTAAGATTATTATAAAGTGACACATATCATAGACAGAGAATTGCAATGCCGTGGTCATAATCATACCCCAAGTTAAAAAAAATAAGCCAATGGCTTTCATATTCTAGCAATATATCATGGTTCAAACATCATGTAACAATGAGAGGAAAATAGATATGACAAGGCCTACTCATATTCTACAATAGCACTTACTACAGTTATCATATCAACTCTAAGCAATAACATGTGTTGTTATAAAAATCCTGGAAATGAGAGTAACATATAGCAATCATGAGGTTATACTCATAATATCTATTCTAACAATCATTAGATACCAATTGTTCTCATATCAACTCTAACAATAACATGTGTGGTCATAAAAATCTAGGAAATGAGAGGAACATATAGCAATGATGTGGTTATAGACATACTATATATTCTAAATTTGTAACAATGAACAGGCGATGTATTCTTAAGGTAAAGATGAGATGAGATAGAACAATTACACGATGATAGATTCCACCAAGATAGGCAGCCAATTTGTGCCGACCGTGATAAACGATGCCATCATGCACTATAGCATCAGACAGAAGTGTTGGGTGAAGAGGATCGACGATGATCCATAACCATGTATGGCGAGTGGATTCCAGATAGACTAATCCCATGTTGAACACGACAATGAGCTTGTAATCCATGTAGTCTTCTGATGGTGTGGGCACTTCACAGATTACAACCTTCAAGAAATGTGAGGTCGAGCCAAAAGCTCGACGAGTCTCGTATGTAGTAGGCGTGAGTGTCTGGCGGGCCGCGAGGCTCGATGGCGGCGGTATCCAAAGATGGAAGGGTGATCTCTCGCTGGGTGTAGATATCCACGAGACGCCACGGACTATCGGATTGGTGGATGAGGACGATCCAGTTGGCATTCATGCCCGCCCAATAGTGGCCATGCATGAAGGACATGTGGACGGGTAGTGGTAGCATGTCGAGGGGCACCACGACAACCTCTGTAGGATCGTCAAGTCGGTGTCTGGGCCACGTGCAAGGATCGGGCATCAGCAAGCAGGGTGTCTTGAAAAGAGTCGGCCGGTTGCAGAAGAGTAGACGGTACAAAGACACCGAGCATGCGGCCAGACGGACGGTGTTGAGTAGGTCCATACGATTACAGATCTGCTCCAAGAGAACATCGGGGAGGGAATTCCAATCACGGCTCTGCGTGTCGATCGATTCTGCCATTGGGGTTTTCGGTGCTGCGAGCCCGGGGAAGTGGATTCGGGCGGGCGAGCGAAAAAGCTTCTCCTCGTCTGGCTGAACAGTGAGCGGGGAGATATGGTACGCGCGAGCTACCAAGGAAGATAGCGCGGGAGGGCGAGCAGTGAGCGGGGGGAAATGGTGTGCAACCGATGATGGGGAAGAGTGGAGGAAGAACAAGAGAGGAGGAAGAAGAGTGAAAGACGGGGAAGAAAGTGCATTAAATCTCAATTCTACTACTACTACCAGGATATACCGTCCTTCGGAGTGTAAATAGTTACAACAATGACATGTGGGTCTACCACAAGAGGGCCCATATGTCAGTTAATGGAGGACAGAAGCGTGCTCTACTGGCAAACATGATGGCAGTACCGGGTAAGGATGATTTAGTAACACCAACACGCTGGTTCAGCTTATTAATTAAGTGTCCCATCTGCTGCAGCGTGTATTGTCACTTCACTGCGAAGACTAGTTGAATAGTTCTCTCTGACCGAGATGGGGAATAATGGATCGCGAAGACTTCCTTTCTACATTATCCCTATGCCTCTCTTCTCACTTCACTCATTTTGCTCCGTACGTAGTCACTTGTTGAAATCTCTAGAAAGACAAATACTCCGTATTTGGGAACAGAGGGAGGATTTTACTTCGTATTTGGGAACAGAGGGAGGATTTTACTCCGTATTTGGGAACAGAGGGAGTATCACCATATGGAGGGAACAGAGGAAGCTTGAAATATGAACATGTCAATGGGAGGTAGTAAGCCCCATGCATGCATGCAACATGCAACACTCACACGTACACATGGATGCACGCAACACTCACGCACCCATGCGGCACACAACGCACGACGCAACACACACGCTCACACTCAAGTGCTCAACCTACTCCCTACGTCCGTGAAAGACTGTACATTTTAGAGATTTACACATTGACCAGGGCATAATTAATGCCCAAAAGTAGCAGACTTATGTGTGCATGCGACCATTAAGAGAAGAAGATTAAATGAAGGTCGTTGCATGCTGAAATTAAGGATAGACATGTAGCCTATACCTAGAGCACAAGTTGGTGCATTAGTCAATCAATATCGATTTAGATTAAAGGCTAAATGTATTGGAAGTGTAGATGTACTACACTCTTTGCTTTTTAGCTGATTTATTTGCTCTGCCAACTAACAGGTGGGACCCAGAAACCAGGTGACAATTTAACCAGTCAACAAAGTGCCACGTCGACTATATGGCCGGTCAGTAGGGTGCAATACAGTGCTCTACAATGAGCTAGTGATCGTATAATCACCGCAAAACTATATATAGTGACCGTAAAGAGCGTATTGTTACATACGTTGACTGCCAGTGTATTTTTCTCGTTTCAAATTAAGCCAAACCGGAAAGGACGCAGTATGGACTAGTACTAGTACTGCTTTGATGTGTCCCGTCAACTCGCTGACCGAGGAGAAGCTTGCTTACTACGGCTCTCCCTCGCCCACGCGCACGGTGGTTCGCAGGATGAGGAGAGGGTTTTGACTACATCGCCCTCTCCCTCTCCCTCGCCCTCGCCCTCGTGGTGGACGTGCAGCAGTTCAATCGGTGTCAGATTGCCAGAAGCATAATATACTGTAGTATCATCATTGTTGGCCCTTCCGAAGAGGTGAAGAGCCAAGTGCAAGGTTCACACGAGTACGAACTGTTGAACCTCCCGAAGAGGCAAAGAGCCAAGTGCAAGGTTTTGTAGGAGATGTTGTCCTAGTAGGAGCGTACTACAACTATAGCGAACAATGCTACTGTATGATGCCGCCACGTCACGTATATCCAAAGTTGTGCCACCTTTTTTTTCACAAAGAGTGTGTTGGAGCCCGCGCAACAACCAGACAAGTTGCGCGTACACATAACACATTTTACTAGTAATAAATTCTAAAGGACAAATGCCAGTATGCCACACAAGTTCATCTCCAATTCATGTGATAAATTTGTGCACGACTAGTCTACATATATTCACAGCCACCGTTCACAATTTACCGTACTCCACTTACACGTTATAGATGGGCTACATGTCCTCCTCAGGTTCCAGTCCCAGGTGTTCTTCATGGATGGCACGATCCATAGCGGTGGGCAACGGGAATCATTGTCGCATCTTTCTAGTTCGGTTCCACACGATGGAGACTCATCCAAGCTGAAGCGGCATAAATCAAGGATAGCGTGTCCCAGCATGTCGTTCATCCGGCAGTGCGCACTGAAGACACAACCATGCTTCATGAACGGCAGGCCTTCCGTGTCGTGCATGGAAGGTGGAATCCGCTTCACAATGGGGTAGTTGTCCCCAATGAAAAGCGAGTACTCTCCAAGAGTGTTCCTCGGCACCCACGTAGCATCACGGGGGTCGAACTCGGCGCCGTTCATCTGGTACACGCGGCATCTCAGATGTGGACACATGGTGATGTACATAGTCAAGGTCCATGCATAATAATATTGTGCTCAAATATGGCGGTCAGTAATACTGTGCAGCAAATAGTACTACTCCGGTATAGAGGAAGTAAAATAACCGGCTTATTATATATAGCCACTCTTGGCTACATGGATGAGATAGTAAGACATGGAAAACAAAAATGGTGGCAGCTAGTGGGTTCAAGTCTTCAAGGGCCTAGCTAGCTATCTGGCGTCCTCCAAGGTAAAAGTACTCGAGACTAGTACGTAAGTAGAGTACTAGTACAACAATGAAAGAGAAGGCGAGAGGGTTAAAAAATGGAATACCTGGGTAGATGGTGATGGTCCGATCGTGGTAGATTGTGTGACCATGTTGCACATCAGTGGTACCATGGGTAACGCCTGCTAAGATAATTGATCCCAATATGCCAAAGTCAGCTACAAGGTTCCAGGTTAGACCGAATCGCGGATGCAAATGCACATCCAGGATCGGCGATCTTATTTTGATCGCGGGATGACTGGTCCCTGCAAAATAATGGAGTATCGTTAGGGATGCAAATGATGGTTTGTGCATTCCGTTTGTAATCTCCCGTACAGGCAACCAGATGAAACAAGTCCCCTAGCTTGTCACCGCGAAGATGCGGCCTAGATGGCGCACGGCGTCTTTGAACATGCAGGGGTACAAATCTATCGCCACCAACATGCACCAGCCTCTGCTGTTACTGCCTCTTGCATTGATGGCAATCCTTATGTCGAACACCGCGATGAGATAGTAATCGTTGTAGCCGCGTCGCTTTGTCAGCGAGTCTGCAATTGCTATCTTCTTCAATCTCATGTAGGCATCATCATTCGTATTCAAGCCCAGCCAGTCCGGAAGGCCGATCCCAATGGTGGAGAAGGGGTCTACCGGAACGGCCGCACTGTTGTGGATGTTGTGCAAAATGATGGTGGTATCCGGCCGGATGTATGCAAGCCAATCTTTGTTGGCACCGACCTGCACTGTATATAAGGCAAGGCAGCGGAGAAATTACGAGATGGAAATGGAATAACTAAGTACTACATGATCAAACTCCATTACTGACCTGCTCATCGGACAAAATCCGACTACCTCTCAAAGTCGGCAAATCTAGCGGAGTCAACGTGCAACCATGGCCAGGGAGCGGTGGACTGTTCGAAGGATTTTCCCATAGAAGAACCTTCTCGAGGACGCATGGAAGACCAACAAGCATGGCCTTTTCCCAAGCCTTTTTAAGCACCGTCTTGAAAAAGTTGGTGCAGGAAGCACCGAGTCTTGCGGCTGTGAGGACGTCGGAGCGGCGTGCGATTTCTCCCAGAGGATCATCGTCCAAGGTCTCCCAGCCCCGACGAGGAGGAGAACCGCCTGGCGAATCCATGGGAGCAGCGACGAACTGCCTTCTCTTCGGGGGGAGAGGAACTGGCGAGGAGGAGATAAGAGCATAGTAACCGCAGGGCCTCGTCCCTTCCAACTGTATTGTTCCTTAGTGAAGGGGTGAGGCTATTATTTACTACTAGTACTAGCATTATGGGACGTTATGGGATTGCATTATACTGTAAATAATAGCACTAGTAAGAAATTTTTGGCACTAGCTAGTAGTTTTTGACGTGTATTAAGAAAGTTTGGGTATGTTTTTGCTATTTTTTGTACACGCCAACTAGTGTCAAAAAACGTCTTACATTATGTGACGGAGGAGTACGTACTCGTACTGTAGCAGTACTAGTACTACTTTCTCAACTAGTAGTACGATGTACTGTACTTCTAGTATAGTGCACCAGTTTTGAACTCTTGAATCTCAGGGCCAAGGAGCTACAGTTGGAAGTGGAGGGTACTACTGTTCTCTAGAACCATCGTTGTACTATCAATGCAGGGAAAGTACACCTGCGTAGTGGCCTAGTGGGTACTCTCGGTGCTCTATCCAGCCGCTCCTCTCACGTAGCTGGCTTACTCAGCCGCTCCTCTCACGCACACACTAGCAGCCTGTTTATCACGATCATTATCAAGGGGCGAACATTTGAGTTATTTGATACGTGAGACTAGGCTTTTCGCTTCCATTTGTGGAGGTGTAATGGATCTCGTCGAACTTTGTTAGTAGTTCCTTCTTTATGAATGAGATGAAGCGAAGCTTTTGCCTCTGTTTAAAAAAAACACGTCAAGAGGAATTTCTTTTATAGTAGAGCTGATAATGGAGTGAAGTCCATGCGTGCAACGCCACAAGCTACAGAGTAGTAGTAGAGCACTTTACGTACAAAGCCATATTGCATAGTTCCCAATGCCCCGCTAGGCTTTTCCGGCTCCTCGGGCTTAATTGGGAGGCGCTAGTTTAAATATGCTACTAGCTGATGAGGAAGCTGCAAGCGAGGTGCGGCTAGGGCGAGGACGCGAGCCACAAGATGCTGGGAAGGAAAACCCGTTCACATGGCTAGGCTATCCAGTGCACCCAGATTGTGGTGCCGCACGTCCGTTTGACTTCGAAACTCAAACTACCCGTGTAAAATATTGGCTCGCAGCAAAGTTACTATTTAAAAAAAGGCCGTCGTGCGTTCGGCCGGGATCGAACCCACAAAACGAGGTATACACTCCTGCGACCACTAGTAGTACTCGTTGGAGTACAACGCAACCTAGAATCGCCTTTTGTCGCTAGTAGTACATTGTTCCTTACAAGAAACCCCTAATAATGCAAGAAACCACTAATAATGCCAAGAAACTACTACCACTTGCATACGTGGCAGACTTAAGATAAGACTACCTTATCAACCATTATACATGCTCTTACCAACCAGCCCTACCAAGAAACGACTACTCTACAAAGTGCCGTTATAGTCACGTTTCAACCCATGGCCCTGTTTGGATACATTTGTTGTCAATCTAACCCTGCCATCCAAACACCACTTTGGTTAGAGTTAGTTAAGGTGTAGAATCTAACCTCTGACTTAGAGTATCCAAACAGGGCCCATGTCGCCCATTAAGTCAACGCCTTCTATTCGACCGGGCATTATGACTTGTGGGACCTACATGACAGTCTGCACAAAAATCCCCAAGTGACCTCCTACCTTCGGCCCGTCCACCTAGTCATCATCGGCCATGGGACGTAGCTACCGCCGCCGGCGAAGGTCAAAACCGCCCGGCATCAGAGCCCATCTTATGCGGCAGCCCGGATGCCAGCTCCGTCCGATGCTACATGACGCTAGCTAGCTAAGATAGCTCCATCCACCGCTTGTCTGCAAGGTTTGCTAGCTAGATTGGCACGGCGGCGTTAGCTTTGCTCAGCGCTGTTTAGGCCAGCCATCCGGCTTGAGCGAAGGCCAGCGGCGACTTGCTCGCTCGTGAGTCATGCTCGGGCCAGCTCGCCAACCCGCGGAGGCCAAGACGACGTCCGCCCGTCCGACGGAGCGGCGTGCCAACTCGCTCATCACCGGCGCCACCGACGAACACGCATCAGTACTGTTTGAAGTAATGTTCAGGAAAAATAATGATTTGAGGGGGAATAACAGGATAGAAGGTCAGATGTGGGTCCCTCATGTCAACGATCAAATAAAATGTGTTGGTTTAAGTTGCCTCATCAGCACGGACGTGTGGGCCAACCCTGTCATAAATGGGTTTAAACTAACCTAATCGGTAGGTGGTAGTTTTTGGCGTGGATTAAGAAATTTTGGGTATGTTTTTGCTATTTTTTGTACAATAGATTCTTCCTAGGCTGGTTGAAAGTGGTAGTTTTTGTTAAATACTCTACATATTGTAAGTAGGAGTGGAAGTTAAGCTTTGGAACCCAATAAGCAAGGCTAGTTACATAGTGCATATGTGTACATGATTGAAAGTAAATATCAACCATGAGTGACTAATATCTTGATGGAAAACTCGAAACTATGAAATACTAGGGAAAAAATGCATGGTTGGAAATACTAGCAATGTTCATGTGCATTGCAACGAATCATAATTAGAATAATATTCACAAACTTGATACAAAACACTCTAATTTTGATATACATATATCACTAGAGATATATTATGTTTCAATTAGAATATATTCCTTGGGCTGTTTTGGTGAGGTCAGGGAGGGATGTGGTTGGTTTTAAGATACTAATTATGGGTTTTTCTGCAAATTGGTAGAAAAGTGGGATGTTGGTGAGAAAAGGCAACAACTTACCTCACAGTCGTTAGATGTAGATCTAATGGTCACAAACGACGGATGGCAGACACACCATCATCACCAACTTAGTCTTCTGTAGGAGTACTAGCAAGATTCCTGCATTGCACGGAACATCAAGATGCATTTTTTTTTATAAAAACACCCGTTGTGATTGACCCATACGGGAGTAATCCCATGTGTAAAAACTAATGATATCTCGAGAAATAGGAGATAAGGTGAAGAGGAGTGGGGCGTGGTGGTGATTGGTGGTCGGACTAAGCGGAGGCATGGGGATTGACAACGCCGGCAGCGGCCACCAGGCCAGTTTGTTCCAGAGGCTTCCTTTCTTAATTGCTCAACAATGAGGTTGTTGGAGATAAGTATGAACGAGGGAAGGCCTTGTCTGCAAATGTGGAGAGGGTGCGGGTATCTTTTAGTTTAATTTCCATCGATCGAGATATAGATCGGACGGTCTATATTGCAAGATGGCACGCGTACCATCATCACCAACTCGGTTTTATAAGAGAAGAAATATAAGTATGGAGATACAAACGTATTATCAATACTTATTTCCGTAAACTAGCATCTACATTCTATTCAACGCCTCGGCATGTGAGGCCTTAGCACAATGACTTCTCGATCTGTAAAACAAAGGTTTTCCGTCAAATGCGATAAGGAGGGGGTGACGGCAAGACTTTTTGGCTTGCTCTAGTCCTAGTAGTCATACTAGCTGGTCTAAGCACGTGTAGATTTATTCTTTTTCACGTCTCGTGTTCGCCGTACTGCCACGAATGTTGATGAATAGATGGTAAGTTATTCTCGGGGAAACCCTTGTTGAGCGTGTTTGCGAGAGAGAGAGAGACAGTGTGCGTGTGTGATATGTCTAGAGACTAAGGCAATGATAACATATTCTTGTGGCTATGTGTGTGGAGGATAGAGAGAGAGACATGTACATGGGGCTTTGTGTTGTGTAATGTGGAGACACATATACATAATTAGAGAGTGAGTGTGTGAGATACACATGCGAACATGGGGAGAGATGAGGATCCAGATTAATGGGTGTTTGTGCATGTTTGTGTGTGTTTGTGCGCGCGTTTGTGTGTGAGAGGGAGTGTGTGTATGTGGAGTAGAGAGACCACTAATGATGTAAACCTAGTATAAGGGAAGGGGCAATGGTGTGGCATGTGTAGTAGCGGGATGGCATGGGTGCGGGCGGGGGGAGCAGACTATTTGGAAGAGACATCGAGTGTGTGTGGGAGAGGGGTATGAGAGCAAGAGAGAGAGAGATAGAGAGAGAGCTAGCGACGGAGAGAGAGAGAGAGAGAGAGAGAGAGAGAGAGAGAGAGAGAGAGAGAGAGAGAGAGAGAGAGAGAGAGGGGGCGATAGAGGGGGCGTGTGTGTCCATAAATGGCGTATAGATAGGGAGAAAATGTTGATGTTGTTTGAAATTGGCCTATGTACGGAGATGCAAGGGAAGCGAGTCATCGTGTGTGTGATAGGGACTTCATGAGAGATCTAGAATAGATGGTGTAGAGAACAATGTGCAAGATCGAGAACGATGATACATTAGGGAGCTATGGAAAGAGTCACGACATATATGTATACAGGGAGGAGCTGGGGCAGGTCCGCATGTGGGAGAGATAGAAAAAGGAGAGTGGTGCACAAGGAGACAAAGTGTGCTTGTTTTGCAGTGGGGGTGGTGTTTGAGGTGAGTGTCCGAGAACAACATAACTAGGGAGATAGATGTTTGGGGGCGACGTTTTGTGTGTATGGGAAAGATACACTCTACATAGTGCGTGTGCTTGGGAAAGAGAGATGCCGGGAGACCTAGCTAGAGAGTGGGGGAAGAGATGTGTGCATGCCCAAGAGACAAAGTGATAGAGACCTATATTGGGGTTCGGACTTTAGAAGAGAGAGGGGTGTTAATGTGCTCGTGTGTTGGTGTTTGGGGGAGAGAACGACTCTGTGTGGGGGGGGGGGGGGGTGGGCGACGGGGGGGGGGGGGGTGAGGGAGTCCTGGATTAGGGGGTATCCGTATAGCCGGACTATATCCTTTGGCCCGACTGTTGGACCATGAAGAGACAAGATTGAAGACTTCGTCCCGTGTCCAGATGGGACTCTCCTTGGCGTGGAAGGCAAGCTTGGCAATACGGATATGTAGATCTCCTCCCTTGTAACCGACTCTGTGTAACCCTAGCCCCCTCCGGTGTCCATATAAACCGGAGGGTTTAGTCCGTAGGACAAGGACAACAATCATACCATAGGCTAGCTTCTAGGGTTTAGCCTCTATGATCTCGTGGTAGATCAACTCTTGTAATATTCATATCATCAAGATCAATCAAGCAGGAAGTAGGGTATTACCTCCATCGAGAGGGCCCGAACCTGGGTAAACATCGTGTCCCCCGCCTCCTGTTAGCATCCGCCTTAGACGCACAGTTCGGGACCCCCTACCCGAGATCCGCCGGTTTTGACACCGACATTGGTGCTTTGATTGAGAGTTCCACTGTGCCGTCACCGCAAGGCTTGATGGCCCCTTCGATCATCAGTAACGATGCGGTCCAGGGTGAGGTCTTCCTCCCCAGACAGATCTTTGTATTCGGCGGCTTCGCACTGCGGGCCAACTCGCTTGGCCATCTGGAGCAGATCGAGAGCTACGCCCCTGGCCACCGGGTCAGGTTCGGAAACTTGAACTACACCGCCGATATCCGCGGAGACTTGATCTTCGACGGATTCGACCCCTTGCCAGGTGCGCCGCACGATCATGACGAACATGACATAGCTCTGCCGCCGGACGGTGTTCGAGAGATCGCACCAGCAACTACTCTGGCCTTCAATCCGGAGCAAATTGCGCCATCCAAGGACGGGTGGATAGACCCCGCCTTGGAGGCCGCACTCTCAGTGGCGATAGAGCCGAATACTAACTTTACCCCTTGCGAGAGCCGTGCTGCCGAACCATTGGACTCGTCCCCGGCCACAGGCTCCGAGCCGCCTGCGCCCATGCCTATCGAATCCGATTGGGCGCCGATCATGGAGTTCACCTCCGCGGATATCTTTCAGCACTCGCCCTTCGGCGGTGTCCTAAACTCGTTAAGGTCTCTCTCCTTGTCAGGAGAACCTTGAACCTTGGCCGAACTATGTCCAGCTAGAATGGGATGCGGATGACGAAGAAATTCGTTCCCCACCCACCACCCACTTAGTAGCCACTGTCGACGATATAACCGACATGCTCGACTTCGACTCCGAAGACATCGACAACTTGTACGACGATGTAGGAGACGAATTGGAACCACCGCCCACAGGGCGTTGGACCGCCACTTCATCACACGACATATATATGGTGGATACACCCAAAGAAAACGATGACGAGGAACGGGAGGACGCAGCGAAGGATAGCTCCCTCGAGAAGCAACCAAAGCATCGACGTAGGTCATACGTCTCCAACGTATCTATAATTTTTGATTGCTCCATGCTATATTATCTATTGTTTGGACTATATTGGGCTTTATTTTCCAATTTTATATTACTTTTGGGACTAACCTATTAACCGGAGGCCCAGCCCAGAATTGCTGTTTTTTGCCTATTTTAGTGTTTCGAAGAAACGGAATATCAAACGGAGTCCAAATGGAATGAAATCTTCGGGAACGTGATTTTCTCATCGGATAAGACCCAGGAGATTTGGACCCTCCGTCAAGAAAGCTCTGAGGCGGCCACGAGGGTGGAGGGCGCCCCCCCCTAGGGCGCGCCCCCTACCTCGTGGGCCCCTCGAGGCTCCACCGATGTACTTCTTCCTCCTATATATACCTCGTACTTCACAGATCGAGATCACGGAGCCAAAACCTAATTCCACCGCCACAACTTTCAAGATCCACGAGATCCCATCTTGGGGCCTGTTTGAGCTCCATGGGAAGGGATTCCACCACAGGGCTTCTACATCAACATCATAGGCTCTCCGATGAAGTGTGAGTAGTTTACCTTAGACCTTGGTCCATAGTTAGTAGCTAGATGGCTTCTTCTCTCTTTTTGGATCTCAATACAATGTTCTCCCCCTCTCTTGTGGAGATCTATTCGATGTACTCTTCTTTTTGTGGTGTGTTTGTTGAGACCAATGAATTGTGGGTTTATGATCAAGATTATCTATGAGCAATATTTGAATCTTTCCTGAATTCTTTTATGTATGATTGAGTTATCTTTGCAAGTCTCTTCGAATTATCCGTTTGGTTTAGCCAACTAGATTGGTAGTTCTTGCAATGGGAGAAGTGTTTAGCTTTGGGTTCAATCTTGCGGTGTCCTTTCCCAAAGGATGAGGGGCAGCAAGGCACGTATTGTATTGTTTCCATCGAGGATAACAAGATGGGGTATTTATCATATTTCATGAATTTATTCCTCTACATCATGTCATCTTGCTTAAGGCGTTACTTTGTTTTCATTAACTTAATACTCTAGATGCATGCTGGATAGCGGTCGATGAATGGAGTAATAGTAGTAGATGCAGGCAGGAGTCGGTCTACTTGTCTCGGACGTGATGCCTATGATCATACCTAGATACTCTCATAACTATGCTCAATTCTGTCAATTGCTCAACAGTAATTCGTTCACCCACCGTAAAATACCTATGCTATTGAGAGAAGCCACTAGTGAAATCTATGGCTCCCGGGTCTATTTTCATCATATTAATCTTCCTGCGCTTTATTATTGCTTTGCTCTTTACTTTGCCTTTTTATTTTACTTTGCATCTTTATACCAAAAATACCAAAAATATTATCTATCATCTCTATCAGATCTCACTCTCGTAAGTGACCGTGAAGGGATTGACAACCCCTATTCGCGTTGGTTGCGAGGAGCTATTTGTTTTGTGTAGGTACGAGGGACTTGCGCGTGGCATCCTACTAGATTGATACCTTGGTTCTCAAAAACTGAGGGAAATACTTACGCTACTCTGCTGCATCATCCTCTCCTCTTCGGGGAAAACCAACGCAAGGTAAAGACGTAGCAATAAGGATTTCTGGCGCCGTTGTCGGGGAGTCTACGCAAAAGTCAACATACCAAGTACCCATCACAATCCCTTATCTCTCGCATTACATTATTTGCCATTTGCCTCTCGTTTTCCTCTCCCCCACTTCACCCTTGCCGTTTTATTCGCCCCTCTTTTTCGTTCGCCTTTATGTCTTTCTTGGCTCGTTTTCTCGCTTGGTTGAAATAGTTGAGTATTTATTCCTAAACAGAGAAGCTATTATCTATGGATCCTCATCCGCTTGCCAATCTTTTTAAGAGATCCAATTATGATGAACCAATTCCTAGTGATTTGGATGCATGAGATTATCTTTATAAGCTTTTGTCTGAGATCCGTAAATCTGAAAATTGTGATGAAGTGCTTCACGATAGATCTTTGAATAAAAAGCATGATTGCAATGATTTTACTATAAATTCTATTGATGTAAATTATGCTAATAATATGCAAAACCCTAAGCTTGGGGATGCTAGTTTTGCTATGTCCAATAGTCATGATTGGGGAGATTCTTCTTATGATCTTGAAAATTTATTTAAGCCCCATGATGAATATAAGATTGATAATAGTGTTTGCAAAAATATTGAAAGTGGGCTTGGAGAAATCATGACTTTAGTTAATGATAATCCCGCTATTTTGGAAGAGTGTCAACTTCGCATGCATGTGGATCGTGTTGAGAATATGTTATGTGATGGATATATTGTTGAATTTTCTTATGATCCTATGTTTAATTTTTTTGAGACAGGAAAATATGGTTATAGAAATTTTCATGTTACTAAATTACCTCTCGTTATGTTGAGATTGCTATTGTTCCTTTCTGTTATGTTTTGATAATTTGTTTGCCTATAATATGCCTATGCATAGGAAGTATGTTAGACTTAATTGTGTTTGTCACATGTTTTATGATACTCTCTTTGTGCCTCAATTCTTGTCTTTCTTGTGAGCATCATTGAAATCTCAATGCCTAGCTAAAAAGGCTTTAAAGAAAAGCGCTGGTTGGGAGACAACCCAATATTTTTCCTTGCTGCTTAGTTATAAATAATCCATCTACCTTCTGTTTGGATGTGGTTTTATGTTTTAATTAGTGTTTGTGCCAAGTTAAACCTATAGGATCTTCTGGGATAATAGTTATTTGATCTTGCTGTAATTTCCAGAAACTTTTGGTTCACGAAAACAATTGTTAAAAAGCACCAGAACATGATAAAATAGTGATTCCAATTTATGCTGACCAATAAACAAATTGCCTCGGTCTTACTATTTTTGCTGAATTTTTGGAGTTCCAAAAGTTTGCGTTAGTTACAGATTACTACAGACTGTTCTGTTTTTGACAGATTCTGTTTTTCGTGTGTTGTTTGCTTATTTTGATGAATCTATGGCTAGTAAAATAGTTTATGATCCATAGAGAAGTTGGAATACAGTAGGTTTAACACCAATATAAATAAAGAATGAGTTCATTACAGTACCTTGAAGTGGTCTTTTGTTTTCTTTCGCTAACGGAGCTTACGAGATTTCATTGAGTTTTGGGTTGTGAAGTTTTCAAGTTTTGGGTGAATTTTTTGATGGATTATGGAACAAGGAGTGGAAAGAGCCTAAGCTTGGGGATGCCCATGGCACCCCAAGATAATCCAAGGACACCAAAAGTCGAAGCTTGGGGATGCCCGGAAGGCATCACCTCTTTCTTCCACTTCCATCGGTAACTTTACTTGGAGCTATATTTTTATTCACCACATGATATGTGTTTTGCTTGGAGCGTCTTGTATTATTTGCGTCTTTGCTTGTTAGTTTACCACAATCATCCTTGCTGTACACACCTTTTAAGAGAACCATACATGAATTGGAATTTGTTAGAATACTCTATGTGCTTCACTTATATCTTTTGAGCTTGATAGTTTTGCTCTATGTGCTTCACTTATATCATTTGAGCTTGATAGTTTTGCTCTAGTACTTCACTTATATCTTTTAGAGCATGGTGGTGGTTTGCTTTAAAGAAACTATTGATCTCTCATGCTTCACTTAGATTATTTTGAGAGTCTTAAATAGCATGGTAATTTGCTTAATAATAATATGCTTGGTATTCAAGATTTGTAAAACTTTTTTTGAGTGCGTTGAATGCTAAGAAAAGTTTGATGCTTGATAATTGTTTTGAGATATGGAGGTGATAATATTAGAGTCATGGTAGTTGAGTAGTTGTGAATTTGAGGAATACTTGTGTTAAAGTTTGTGATTCCCGTAGCATGCACGTATGGTGAACCGTTATGTGATGAAGTCGGAGCATGATTTATTTATATTGTCTTCCTTATGAGTGGCGGTCGGGGAATGACGATGGTCTTTTCCTACCAATCTATCCCCCTAGGAGGCGTCTGGCGTAATACTTTGCTTTGATAACTTGTAGATTTTGCAATAAGTATATGAGTTCTTTATGACTAATGTTGAGTCCATGGATTATACGCACTTTTCTCACCCTTCCACCATTGCTAGCCTTTCTAATACCACACACTCTTCGCCGGTATCATACAACCACCTTAAACCTTCCTCAAAACAGCCACCATACCTACCTATCATGGCATTTCCATAGCCATTCCGAGATATATTGCCATGCAACTTTCCACCGTTCTGTTTATTATGACACGCTCCATCATTGTCATATTGCTTAGCATGATCATTTAGTTGACATTGTATTTGTGGCAAAGCCACCGTTCATAATTCTTTCATACATGTCACTTATGAATCATTGCATATCCCGGTACACCGCCGGAGGCACACATATAGAGTCATTTTTTGTTCTAAGTATCGAGTTGTGATTGTTGAGTTGTAAGTAAATAAAAGTGTGATGATCATCATTTTTAGAGCATTGTCCCAAGTGAGGAAAGGATGATGGAGACTATGATTCCTCCATAAGTCGGGATGAGACTCCGGACGAAAAAAAGAGGCCATAAAAAAAAGAGAAAGGGCCCAATAAAAAATGAGAGAAAAAGAGAGAAGGGACAATGTTACTATCCTTTTACCACACTTGTGCTTCAAAGTAGCACCATGATCTTCATGATAGAGAGTCTCTCGTTTTGTCACTTTCATATACTAGTGTGAATTTTTTATTATAAAACTTGGCTTGTATATTCCAATGATGGGCTTCCTCAAATTTCCCTAGGCCTTCATGAGCAAGCGAGTTGGATGCACACCCACTTAGTTTCCTTTGTTGAGCTTTCATATACTTATAGCTCTAGTGCATCCATTGCATGGCAATCCCTACTCACTCACATTGATATCTATTGATGGGCATCTCCATAGCCCGTCGATACGCCTAGTTGATGTGAGACTATCTTCCCTCTTTTTGTCTTCTCCACAACCACCATTCTATTCCACATATAGTGCTATATCCATGGCTCACGCTCATGTATTGCGTGAAGATTGAAAAAGTTTTGAAAATGTCAAAAGTATGAAACAATTGCTTGGCTTGTCATCGGGTTGTGCATGATTTAAATACTTTGTGTGGTGAAGATAGAGCATAGCTAGACTATATGATTTTGTAGGGATAACTTTCTTTGGCCATGTTATTTTGAGAAGACATGATTGCTTTGTTAGTATGCTTGAAGTATTATTATTTTTATGTCAATATGAAATTTTGTCTTGAATCTTTCGGATCTGAATATTCATACCACAATTAAGAAGAATTACATTGAAATTATGCCAAGTAGCACTCCACATCAAAAATTCTCTTTTTATCATTTACCTACTCGAGGACGAGCAGGAATTAAGCTTGGGGATGCCTGTTACGTCTCCAACGTATCAATAATTTTTGATTGCTCCATGCTATATTATTTATTGTTTTGGACTATATTGGGCTTTATTTTCCACTTTTATATTACTTTTGGAACTAACCTATTAACCGGAGGCCCAGCCGAGAATTGCTGTTTTTTTGCCTATTTCAGTGTTGCGAAGAAACGGAATATCAAACGGAGTCCAAACGGAATGAAACCTTCGGGAACGTGATTTTCTCATCGGATAAGACCCAGGAGACTTGGACCCTCCGTCAAGAAAGCTCCGAGGCGGTGAGGGTGGAGGGCGTGCCCCCTAGGGCGCCCCCTACCTCGTGGGCCTCGAGGCTCCACCGACGTACTTCTTCCTCCTATATATACCTCATTACCCCAACAGATCGAATCACGGAGCCAAAACCTAATTCCACCGCCGCAACTTTACGTATCCACGAGATCCCATCTTGGGGCCAGTTCGAGCTCCGCGGAAGGATTCCACCATGGAGGGCTTCTACATCAACATCATAGCCTCTCCGATGAAGTGTGAGTAGTTTACCTCGGACCTTGGGTCCATAGCTAGTAGCTAGATGGCTTCTTCTCTCTTTTGGATCTCAATACAATGTTCTCCCCCTCTCTCGTGGAGATCTATTCGATGTAATCTTCTTTTTGCGGTGTGTTTGTTGAGATCGATGAATTGTGGGTTTATGATCAAGATTATATATGAGCAATATTTGAATCTTTCCTGAATTCTTTTATGTATGATTGAGTTATCTTTGCAAGTCTCTTCGAATTATCCGTTTGGTTTGGCCAACTAGATTGGTAGTTCTTGCAATGGAAGAAGTGTTTAGCTTTGGGTTCAATCTTGCGGTGTCCTTTCCCAATGACAGTAGGGGCAGCAAGGCACGTATTGTTTTGTTGCCATCGAGGATAACAAGATGGGGTATTTATCATATTGCATGAATTTATTCCTCTACATCATGTCATCTTGCTTAAGGAGTTACTCTGTTTTCATTAACTTAATACTCTAGATGCATGCTGGATAGCGGTCGATGAGTGGAGTAATAGTAGTAGATGCAGCAGAGTCGGTCTACTTGTCTCGGACGTGATGCCTATATACATGATCATACCTAGATACTCCCATAACTATCCTCAATTCTGTCAATTGCTCAACAGTAATTCGTTCACCCACCGTAAAATACCTATGCTATTGAGAGAAGCCACTAGTGAAATCTATGGCCCTGGGGTCTATTTTCATCATATTAATCTTCTTACGCTTTATTATTGCTTTGCTCTTTACTTTGCCTTTTTATTTTACTTTGCATCTTTATACCAAAAATACCAAAAATATTATCTATCATCTCTATCAGATCTCACTCTCGTAATTAACCATGAAGGGATTGACAACCCCTATTCGTGTTGGTTGTGAGGAGCTATTTGTTTTGTGTAGGTACGAGGGACTTGCGCGTGGCCTCCTGCTGGATTGATACCTTGGTTCTCAAAAACTGAGGGAAATACTTACGCTACTCTGATGCATCATCCTCTCCTCTTCGGGGAAAACCAACGCAAGCTCAAGACGTAGCAGTAGGCGCCGCTCCAAACCCCGCCTCAGCAAAAAAGGCGATAACATTAGTGAACCAGCAAATGGTGAACATAGTACGGATCCGCTGTCCGAACACAGCGACACCGAGGATATAGCTCATAAACCTCCCTCCGAAGAGGAAAACAGTCCGGACGAAGAGGAACACATCATCCCGGAAAAGGCACTTGGAACAAGAGAACCTCTGCAGAAGGCTTATTGCCACCGCGAGGAGTCTAAAGAAGAAAAAGCAAAGGCTTAAAGCCGCGCAGAATACGCTCAACAGTAGATGGAACAAGGTGCTCGACAACGAAGAAAAGTATGGTGGTAGTTACAACACGAAGAGCTATCCAAAGCGCAAGCTATTGCCTGAATTTGATGACGAGGCCTTAGAGCCCTCACAGCCGAAGAACAAAACGGCCGAGCGGTCGGACCAACCACCTTGTGGCGGCGATAGAGCGGCTAACAATTCCGCACATAAATCTGCACATGGCGCACATGAAGACTCGCATCAAAGGAACGGCGCAACCAGATCCATCTACGGATCAAGGAAACGCGCTCCAGCACACAACCAAAACCGAACACTACAACCGTCAGAACGCCTCGGCACAACGAAATATAGGGGCGCCGCACACCCCCTGTGCTTCACCGATGAGGTGCTCGACCACGAATTTCGGAAGGATTGAGCGATAAACATAGAGGCGTACGACGGAACCACAGACCCTGGAGTCTGGATTGAGGACTTTATCCTCCATATTCATATGGCTCGCGGAGACGATCTCCACGCCATCAAGTACTTACCCCTCAAGCTGAAAGGACCAGCTCGGCATTGGCTGAAAAGCCTCCCCGAAAACTCAATTGGAAGTTGGGAGGAGTTTGAGGATGCTTTTCGGGCTAATTTTCAAGGGACTTATGTCCGACCTCCGGATGCAGACGATTTAAGTCACATAGTTCAACAGCTCGGAGAGTAAGCCCGAAAGCTTTGGAACAGAGTTCTCACTAAGAAGAACCAAATCATCGACTGCCCGAACGCCGAAGCCTTAGCAGCTTTCAAACATAGCGTCCGAGATGAATGGCTCACCAGACACCTCGAACAATAAAAACTGAGAACAATGGCAGCCCTGACAAGCCTCATGACCCGCTTTTGCGCGGGCGAAGATAGCTGGCTAGCTTGTAATAGCACCAGCGACCCAGGCACATCCGAAGTCAGGGATGGCAACGGAAAACCACGACGCAGTAAAAACAAGCGCCAGAATAAAGAAGACAGCCCAGATAACACGGTGGTAAACGCCGACTTCAGGGGCTCTCGACCAGGTCAGCGGAAAAAGCCTTTCAAAGGCAGCATAGATGGACCGTTCAGCCTAAACAAGATTCTAGACAAACTATGTCAGATTCATGGCACCCCCGATAAACCTGCAAATCATATCCACAGAGAATGTTGGGTCTTCAAGCAGGCCGGTAAGCTAAACGCCGAACACAAGGGGAGGGAGACACCAAGTGCAGACGAGGATGAGCCTCGCCAGCAAAGCACTGAGGGACAGAAAAAATTCCCACCAGAGGTCAAAACAGTGAACATGATCCATGTGACGAAGAGGAGAAGCAAACATGCACTCCTAAACACACGAGCCGTAGTGCCCGTCACCCGTAAGCCCAACCCTTGGTTGGCCCGCCCGATCACTTTTGATCACAGGGATCACCAGACAAACATCCGGCACGAAGGATTGGCTGCCTTAATGTTAGACCCAATAATAAACAGATACCATCTCACACGAGTCCTTATGGACGGCGGCAGTAGTCTAAATCTGATATATCAGGACACAGTCCGCAAAATGGGGATAGACCCGATAAAGATCAGCCACAGTAATACTACCTTCAAAGGAGTAATACCAGGCACAGAGACCCGCTCCACCGGTTCTCTAATACTAGAAGTCGTATTCGGTTCACCCGACAACTAACGAAGTGAAAAGCTACACTTCGACATCGCTCCATTCCGAAGCGGCTATCAAGCAATACTCGGACGAATAGCTTTCGCTCGTTTCAACGCTATACCGCATTACGCTTCCCTTAAGCTTAAGATGCCTGGCCCGCGTGGCACCATCACAGTTAATGGAAATATTGAGCGTTCTTTATGTGTGGAAGAACGTGCGGCTGCTTTAACAGCCGAACACTAGACGACCTCACCAACCAGAACAAATGACCGGTTGTTACGACCACGGACATGGTTAGATGAGTCTGGTGCATCATTAGATATACTTGAGATAGGTTTGGTGGTTATACCCTTATAGAAGGTACCAGGGGCTCCCCGCGTGTAAACAGGGCTAGTTTGGCTCAACTTTACTTATCTTGAATTTTAAATGGTTTATTTAGAATAACCAATTTTTTGCACGTCAACTTTCAACTAAGTTCCTCTCTTTTACAGATGACAATCGTCCTACACCCGTCTAGAACACGGCACAACGGAGACACAGGCGTAGACGTGCAGCAGGGACCCGCTCAAAGGTTTCTTTTTATATTAAGACCCTGCGTAAACCTTTTTTACTATCTCTTGTTGTTCACATCCTCCGGATTCTCAGTACAACCGGGAAGGATGCTGACGTTATTGGCATGTGGCCACGTCAGAATATTGCACGTACCTGGACACTCGGGGTTCATTCTCAAGGGCATTGTTCAGCCCGGCATATATTATAAAGACCGAATACCTTAGGGAGTGTTCGCGTCATGAAGTTTGGCCTTATATGCATCAGCTCCAAATCATGTCTTTGGTCAAATGTTGGGTTTGCGGCTCCTGTGTTTTGCTGCCTTATGTTCTGCTCTATCGGCTAAGGTGGCACCGGGGAGAACTCTGCGATTGTGCCGGGTTCATCCGGACGAGCACCTCGAGAGAAAGCCGAAACCGATCACATGATAAAGCGCGAGACTTGTCAACCACTCGATGACTTAGCGGAATCTTCGGGATTCCTCCGCATTAACGAAGGGCTGTTTCCTGGCCAGGCATGTACGCGCCCCGTATTCGGATGAGCGTGGAGCCACCAGGGGCCATATAGTAGCCCCACCGTCAAACTCCTATGGGTAAGTGAAAGTGTTAAAGCAATATAGTCCGTTTGCCTAGTTCGCTGCGCTATCACCTCCTTAATGGACCAAGATGTTGGATCAAGTGTGAACACACGTCTTCTGCGAACACCCACGCATTATATGCGTGGGGGCTAAAGCCGACGACTGCAAACTTTCAGGTTATATACATATATACATAAACGGCCGCACAGGAGGCATCATAATACTTTCAGGCAAAAGTGTAAACACAACCTCTATAATTCAGTAAAACATTGTTTTTACAATGGGAATACATGTCACTAGAACATGATATTCTTCGAACACTGAGCTTCTATTGAACGAGCGCCTTCAAGGACTTCTTCAAAGTAGTGCTCGGCAGCTACTCGCCGGCCGAACCACAGGTTGCAATAGCGGTGGCCTCCATGTCTGCCCAGTATGTCTTCACACGGGCAAGTGCCATCCGCGCACCCTCTATGCACGCCGACCTCTTCATAGCGCCGATATGCGGCACAGCACCAAGGAACCGTTGCACCAAACCAAAATAACTATTCGGCCGTGGCCCTCTCAGCCACAGATGCTACACAATAGACCCCATGGCAAGCCCGGATAACCTATGGAGCTCGGCCCACTTGGTCATGCGCTCATTTAACAGCAGCGGACGCGCTGGACCGTTGAACTGCGACAAGAATAGCTTTTCCACTTCACGATCTTTTTGATCCTTGAAGTACTCGGCCGCATCAGCCGCACTAGCTGCCAGATCCGCATATGCATCCGCAGAACTCCATAGTTGATCAAGAGGGGCATACTTCGGATCTCCGAACTTCGTCCGCAGCAAGAAGGGCTTCCCAGCCGCGATATCTCTAGCTTGAGGCAGCTCCTCCTTCGACGCTCTGATCTTAGAGCGGGCTTCCTTGGCTGCTACCATGGCCTTCTCCAGCTCCGTCGCCTTCGCTCGGTTTTCCTTTTCAAGAAGCTGGTACCGGTCGGCGGCATCTTTCAACTCAACGGCCATCTTGGCCATTTTTTCCTTGCTTTGGCAATGGGCAGCCTGTTCGGCCCTCAGCTCTTCGGCCGCCTTTAGAGCGGCCACATCACTATTCCTGGCTTGTTCTTTGGCTCGGGCAAGTTACGCCGAAGAGGGTCTCCTGACGCAGCTCCATCTGCAGTCACAAGATATTAAAGATACTGGCATTACGCTCCTCTTACTACGTGTTGATCACCGGAGAAATCACATACCCTGTGCCTCGTCAAACCGCTTGTTGACAAGCACGATGTCGGCATCTGCCGCATCAAGTTGTCGCTTCAGCTCGGCAAACTCACCAGTCCGGCTAGCCACCGGACCTTCCGCCACCTGCATATGAAGGCGGACTGATTATTACCTGGGACTATGATCTTCTGTTTGCCGCCGCTCTTGACGACATCCAAAGTCTCAGGGGCTACTATCTACATAGGGCACACCTACGTGTGCGGTACTGCCAAAAATACAAACTATTTCACGTACCTCAAAGCCTTTCAGCAAACTCATAAAAGCTTCATGCAACCCGCTTTCGGCGGATGAAATCCTCTCAATACCGTACCCATTAGCGTACGATGCGCTTCTGAGATAGCCGCTTGCTCTAGCAGATCCTTCAGTGCGTCCGATCGCACACCGGACGGTGCTGGACTCTTTCGGTTGCTCTCTTCAGGAGCCGGATACTGAGGACTTCGGGTGGCCAAAAGATTACCCTCTGGCCTTGCTAGATCAGGAGAAACCCTCCGCGACGACACTTCAGGGTCGCCCGCCTCATGAGGCGGGGTGGCATGGAGAGGTGTTTCGCTCTCCATCATCTCCCGAATAAGATCCCCCGAAGACGAACTCTGTCGAGAAGGGCTACGATCCGAACTACAAGATAAAAGGCTTCGGTTATTGTCCTCAGAAGTAAGGCAAGATATTTTTACCATTAAGTACCTTTTTACTTACAGCTTGGTGGAGGGCTGATCCCCTTGCGGGCGCTGTGCGGCAAGGGTACCCCCCGGGGCAGGACCCTCTGGCGAAGATTTCTTCCCCCGTTTGGAAACCATTGTTTCCGGGTCTTCAGAGGCGGTCCTCTTCCTTCCTTGGGGAGAAGGAATTTCATATTCTTCTCCCCGGCTATCCTCCTTCGCGGAGGCGCTAACTCCCCCGGTTTGGATGAACAGTGAGCGAGATCCGCTTTCAGCCTCTTTATAGGATCCTGGCTAGTATAGGATCCGGTGAGACCTCAGGGAGGGGGGCCGGACACCTGATCATCTTCGCCTTTGTTACCCAGTCCTGGTCAAAGAGTGACTTTTCAGAATGATGTTATGATAAATAAAAAGACAATGTATTCGGCTATGGGACTACTTACTTGGGTATCTAGACGATTGCAGCTCAGACCCGCATCCTCGGTGGTGTCCGGACACATTATTTGTAGTCAAAAGAACGATTGATACATCTCTTCGAGCGTCATGCCGAGGAAGTGCTGAATAGCTCGCGGTCCCTCCGGGTTGAACTCCCACATACGGAGGGGACGACGTTTGCAGGGCAGGACCTGACGAATTAAGATGACTTGCATTACCGTGGCCGGACTGATATCTCTCTCGAGGAGATCTCGGATGCGGCTCTGCAATGTCGGCACATCCTTTACTGGCCCCCAGTCTAGCCCCTTGTTGATCCATGACATCAGTCGTGGAGGGGGGCCCGAGCAAAAAGCAGGGGCGGCCACCCACTTGGTACCCCTGGGAGCTGTGATATAAAACCACTCGTGTTGCCATAAGCTGGACACCTCCTGGAAGGTACCCTCTGGCCATGGGGCATCGGCACTTTTGCTTATTACGGCACCTCCGCACTCTGCATGTCGCCCCTCGATCATCTTCGGCTCCACATTGAAATTTTTGAGCCACAGGCCGAAGTGAGGGGTAATGCGGAGGAAGGCCTCACATACGACGATAAACGACGAAATATGAAGGACTGAATCCGGGGACAGGTCATGGAAATCCAGCCCGTAATAGTACATGAGCCCCCTGACAAAAGGATCTAAAGCGAGGCCTGGCCCTCGGAGGAAGTGAGAGATGAATACAACGCTCTCGCCAGGTTCAGGAGTGGGAATGACCTGCCCTCGAGCGGGCAGCCTGTGCGAGATCTCGCCGGTCAGAAACCTGGCCTCTCTTAGCTTCTTGAGGCATCCACCGACCTTGAAGGTTGGATCCGGACATGGTTGAAGGTCCGAAGCGCCTGACCTAAGCCTCGGGTGTTGAAACTCGAGGCGGGGGGGGGGGGGAGGATTCGATTAAGTTCGAGGAGAAAAAAGGATAGGCCTTGGTCTCTTTATAAAGAGGGTGAATACCAAGCGTCCTCCTCGTGACCGTTTGGGACTTACCTACAATCGAGGAGTCCTACCAACGGGCACGATTGGGTTACCCACGTCCGTGTTGATGAGAATCCCAGAATAAGGGGGACACAATCTCTGCTACGACAAGATGTGCCAATAAAATTGCCTCGCAAAGCGTGCGGTGGCAGGCTGATTGGGAAAAACGGTTCATGTAAGGAACAGGCCACGACGTTATGTCACGTTATGAAGGGTCGTCAGCAGATTAATTTGTGGAAATATTATTCTCTCCACGGTGGTATGTGGAACTTGTTTTGCAGAGTCGGACACTATCCTTGTGTTCAAAATCTTCTATGGAATATTCGGAGGAGGAACCCGCCTTGCAATGCCGAAGACAATCTGTGCGCCGGACTCATCTTCATTGAAGCCTGGTTTAGAGGCTACTGAGGGAGTCCTGGATTAGGGGGTATCTGGATAGCCGGACTATATCCTTTGGCCGGACTGTTGGACCATGAAGATACAAGATTGAAGACTTCGTCCCGTGTCCGGATGGGACTCTCCTTGGCGTGGAAGGCAAGCTTGGCAATACAGATATGTAGATCTCCTCCCTTGTAACCGACTCTGTGTAACCCTAGCCCCCTCCGGTGTCCATATAAACCGGAGGGTTTAGTCCGTAGGACAAGGACAACAATCATACCATAGGCTAGCTTCTAGGGTTTAGCCTCTATGATCTCGTGGTAGATCAACCCTTGTAATATTCATATCATCAAGATCAATCAAGCATGAAGTAGGGTATTACCTCCACCGAGAGGGTCCAAACCTGGGTAAACATCGTGTCCCCCCGCCTCCTATTACCATCCGCCTTAGATGCACAGTTCAGGACCCCCTACCCGAGATCCGCCGGTTTTGACACCGACAGGTTGGCTTCAGATAAAGAGTGAGGTGTCTATATTTGAGGGACTTTAGCGTAATTGAGATATACATGGTCAATAGTGTGTGTAATCATGGTTGATCAATTTGTTTCATAGTTTGGACTATGAGATAACGATACTTTTGAACATGCGTGATATACCTTGGTGTACCAGAATTACAAACCTAAGATTGGAATTTTGGAATTCGACTCCATCATTAGCTTTTGTAATTCATTTAAATGAAGGTACATTTTTTAAGCCGCGATTTCGTGATTTCAAATTCATATATCAAACCTAGATATATACACATACGGGCATGTTCAAACTTTATAATCATCCACTTTATTCATACACATACACATTTTTGCTTTTGTCATCATATTTAGGATGAACACATTTGGAATTTCATTTGAATTGGACCGTATGATGGTATTTGCTTGTAGTAGCTCAATGATCCATATCTGAATTGAATGGACAATCTAAGTTTCGAGTTGGAGACACTGATTTTCAAAACTTGCACTTTTTTTGAGTGCAAAACAAACAAATTCTCGGCCATGATATCATAGTCGGTCGTACAAGAGCACAATATAATTTCAGGCGCCAAAAACCTTTCAAATTTCCCGCTCACATCTAAATATCTCGCGCCCGAAAGTTTAGCCCTGCGGTATTCCTGTTTTACCCCTGCCACATGAACGGAAAAGGGCTGCTTTGGTAACTCCATTGTTTTCCCCTCTTTGCCCCCAACATTCTTCCCCGTGAGCCCTCCCCTTCCCTCCCCGATCCCCCAACCCCGGCAAGCCGCCGAATCTAGTCCTCCGCTGCAGCGGTGGACCTCACACCCCGACAGATCTACCTTCCGCATCTTGGAACCCCCAACTGCCAACTCACCACTTCACCAGAGCGCTTCAGCGACTGGCTTGTCCATCGCTCCAGATCTTCTTGACCGCCGTCATGGTCCACCACACCGGATCTGCTTAACCGGCGCCCTCGTCCACCACAGTGTAGGCCCTTCACTGACTCCCTCGTCCGTCCCTTCGCTGGCCCTTCATACAAGCCCTCGTCCGCTGCAACAGATCCGCCTCACCGAAAACACTGTACAACGCGCCCGCCGAAGCCTTCGTCCACTGCACCGGACCCGCTGCACGGACGCCATATTCAACTCCACCGTCCCTGCTTTACCGACGCCGCAGCCTCATCAGGTTATTTCGATTGTTCTCCTTCAGTTTTTCTCTTTATCGTGCAACTGTCCACTTACCACAGATGAGCTTTCTTGTATGTCGACAGGCACCACAACCGTAGCACCGGAGCCTCTTCAGCGACGGCGACAGCCGGCCGAAACTCAACCGCAACACGAGCACCATCGACGAACCTTAGTTATCAAGTATGCCAACGATACCCATACGCCGCCGAGAATCAGGTACTATTATCCAACGGCCGGCGCCTACGTTCACTTTCTTAGCATAAGCACCGCACTTTTGAATTTCTTCAGGGCATCATTTAGTTTTTCATGACAAGTGCCATTCTGCTTGCACCTGTAGGGCCATACTTCTGGCAGTGAATGATACGTCTCCAACGTATCTATAATTTTTGATTGCTCCATGCTACTTTATCTACTGTTTTGGACTATATTGGGCTTTATTTTCCACTTTTATATTATTTTTGGGACTAACCTATTAACCGGAGGCCCAGTCCAGTGCTGTTGTTTTTGCCTATTTCAGCGTTTCAAGAAACAGAATATCAAACGGAGTCCAAACGGAATGAAACCTTCGGAAACGTGATTTTCTCACCGAACGTGATCCAGGGGACTTGGACCCTACTCCAAGGAACGAAAGAGGCGGTCACGAGGGTGGGGGCGCGCCCCCTGCCTCGTGGGCCCCCTGTTGCTCCACCGACGTACTCCTTCCTCCTATATATACCTACGTACCCCAAACGAAGAGAACAGGAGCCAAAAACCCACCGCCGCAACTTCCTGTATCCACGAGATCCCATCTTAGGGCCTGTTCCGGAGCTCCGCCGGAGGGGGCATCCACCACGGAGGGCTTCTACATCATCACCATAGCCCCTCCGATGAAGTGTGAGTAGTTTACTTCAGACCTTCGGGTCCATAGCTAGTAGCTAGATGGTTTCTTCTCTCTTTTTGGATCTCAATACAATGTTCTCCCCTCTCTCATGGAGATCTATTCGATGTAATCTTCTTTTTTTGCGGTGTGTTTGTTGAGACCGATGAATTGTGGGTTTATGATCTAGCTTATCTATGAATAATATTTGAATCTTCTCTGAATTCTTTTATGTATGATTGGTTATCTTTGCAAGTCTCTTGAATTATCTGTTTGGTTTGGCCAACTAGATTGGTAGTTCTTGCAATGGGAGAAGTGCTTAGCTTTGGGTTCAATCTTGCGGTGTCCTTTCCCAAAGGATGTATAAGGCAGCAAGGCACGTATTGTATTGTTGCCATCGAGGATAAGAAGATGGTTTTTTTTATCATATTGCATGAATTTATCCCTCTACATCATGTTATCTTGCTTAAGGCGTTACTCTGTTTTTAACATAATACTCTAGATGCATGCTGGATAGCGGTCGATGAGTGGAGTAATAGTAGTAGATGCAGAATCGTTTCGGTCTACTTGTCTTGGACGTGATGCCTATATACATGATCATACCTAGATATACTCATAACTATGCTCAATTTTGTCAATTGCTCAACAGTAATTTGTTTACCCACCGTAGAATACTTATGCTCTTGAGAGAAGCCACTAGTGAAACCTATCGCCCCTGGGTCTATTCTCATCATATCAATCTCGATTACTTTAATACTTGCTTTGTTTTTACTTTGCCTTTTACTTTTCACTTTGCATCTCTATACCAAAAATATTATTTATCACCTCTATCAGATCTCACTCTCGTAAGTGACCGTGAAGGGATTGACAACCCCTAGTCGCGTTGGTTGCGAGGAGCTATTGCTTTGTGCAGGTACGAGGGACTTGTGCGTGGCCTCCTCTTTGGATTGATACCTTGGTTCTCAAAAACTAAGGGAAATACTTACGCTACTTTGCTGCATCATCCTCTCCTCTTCGGGGAAATCCAACGCAGTGCTCAAGAGGTAGCAAGAAGAATTTCTGGCGCCGTTGCCGGGGAGGCTCACTCAAGAGCAAGTCAAGCACCATACCATACCCATCACAATCCCTATCTCCCGCATTAAACTATTTGCCATTTGCCTCTCGTTTTCCTCTCCCCCACTTCACCCTTGCCGTTTTATTCGCCCCCTCTTTCCCAATCTCCTCCTCTTTTTCCCGTTGCCTTTTCCTCGTCCGCTTGTTTGCTCGTGTGTTAGTTTGCTTGGTTGTAGTTATGTCTGAAAATGGGGAAATTATTGCCGATATGGGCGATAATAATATCATGGAAAATTCTGAAGCTCCTGCTGAAGAATCCCCTACCTATCATACAAAAAGATTTCGAATCGGTAGTGGTAATATTATTACAAACGGAGTTACTCAAGATTTCTTTACTTGTGCTGGTGCTTTACCCTCTATGGGTGGTTCTATTCTCCATAGAACTAGTAGCCTTGCAGACGCTATTGCCATGCTTATCGTTGAACTTGAAAGGCAATTTATGCATATGCACCCTTCTATACAAAGAATTTTCCTAGAATTTTCTAATATTGAACACTCCTCTGTTAAGCATGCCGCTACTATCTTTTTGGATCATGAATTTAGATTTATAATAAAAGAAGCCAAAGAAATTTTTGCGCTTTATAGGGTGGACGCTGGCCGTCCTCCCATAGAATCTATCCTTTTTGATCAAGAAGAAATAATGCGTTTTCAATCTATCGACTATGTTGCTTTCAATGAAAATCTTAGAAAAAGGGTGCCTACCAATATTTTAATTGATAGAATCTCTGAGCTTAATGGTGATTTGGCTATTCGAAATAATGAGCTAGGATGCTCTCTTGAGTATAGGCTCACCAAGTTCTGTCAAAAGAACGCTTATAATGATGAATTGGTTGTGCAATACAAAGTGCCGAAAGAGGAACTTATACCTCCTAAAATTGATCTTGGGGACTTTTGTCCTATTAAATTTAGCCCTTTTGATTACTTTTGCTTGCCTCAAAGAAAACTTGCTGCCGAACGTAGAGAATATGAAATGAGTTTCACCGATCTATCTTATTACTACGGCACTACCTAGATCTATCCTTGCTTTTATGCCTAGCTAGGGGCGTTAAACGATAGCGCTTGTTGGGAGGCAACCCAATTTTATTTTTAGTTTTTGCTTCTTGCTTCTGTTTAGGAATAAATAATCCATCTAGCCTCTGTTTAGATGTGGTTTTGTGTTTTAATTAGTGTTTGTGCCAAGCTAGACCTATTGGATCTTCTTGGATGATAGTTATTTGATCTTGCTGTAATTTCCAGAAACTTTGCGCTCAGTGCCCGAATTATTAAAAATCACCAGAACGTGACAAAATACTGATTACAATTGCTGCTGATCAATAAACAAATTGTCTAGGTCATATAATTTTGGTAGATTTTTTGTAGTTCCAGAAGTTTGCGTTAGTTACAGATTACTACAGACTGTTCTGTTTTTAACAGATTCTGTTTTTCGTGTGTTGTTTGCTTATTTTGATGAATCTATGACTAGTAAAATTGTTTATATTCCATAGAGAAGTTGGAATACAGTAGGTTTAACACCAATATAAATAAATAATGAGTTCATTACAGTACCTTAAAGTAGTCTTTTGTTTTCTTTCTCTAACGGAGCTCACGAGATTTCTATTGAGTTTTGTGTTGTGAAGTTTTCAAGTTTTGGGTAAATTCTTTTGATGGATTATGGAACAAGGAGTGGCAAGAGCCTAAGCTTGGGGATGCCCATGGCACCCCAATATAATCCAAGGACACCAAAAGTCAAAGCTTGGGGATGCCGGAAGGCATCCCCTCTTTAAATCTACTTTCATCGGTAATTTACTTGGAGCTATATTTTTATTCACCACATGATAAGTGTTTTGCTTGGAGCGTCTTGTATTATTTATGCCTTTGCTTGTTAGTTTACCACAATCATCCTTGCTGTACACACCTTTTGAGAGAGCCATACATAAATTGGAATTTGATAGAATACTCTATGTGCTTCACTTATATCTTTTGAGCTTGATATTTTGCTCATAGTGCTTCACTTATATCTTTTGAGCATGATAATTTTTGCTCTAGTGCTTCACTTAGATCTTTTAGAGCACGGTGGTGGATTTGTTTTAAGAAACTATTGATCTCTCATGCTTCACTTAGATTATTTTGAGAGTCGTTAATAGCATGGTAATTTGCTTAATATTAATATACTTGGTATTCAAGATATGCGAAACTTTCTTTTGAGTGCGTTCAATACTAAGAAAAGTTTGATGATTGATAATTGTTTTGAGATATGGAGGTGATAATATCAAAGTCGTGCTAGTTGATTAGTTGTGAATTTGATAAATGCTTGTGTTGAAGTTTGCAAGTCCCGTAGCATGCACGTATGGTTAAATGTCAGGACCCCGATTCCAAGTCACATAGATCTAGCCGATAACACCTCATATCACTTTGCGGCCTCACGCACGGTATTCCCACGGGTGTCGCTTTACCATGGCCCGATGTACTGAGCGCCCGTTTGGTGTCTCGGGAACCCTGCACACATCGTTTGGGGCCGTGAGCGACACCCCGGCCGGATCTCCTCGCGGATGGAACCTGAATAGGCGATAAACCTGGACTATGTCGTGTGCAGACGCTAAGTGGTGGAAACATGTATGAAGAAGTACACCCCTGCAGGGTTAACATCATCTATTCGAATAGCCGTGTCCGTGGTAAAGGACTTCTGGGTTGCCTATAACAGTTCATAGACAAGTGAAAGTGGATACTCTAAAATGCGCAAAATAAACGTGAGTGCTATGGATGGCGTTCTCGTAGGGAGAAGGGAGCGGATCCATAGTGGTGTATTGATATGGTGAACATGTGGACTCGTGTGCGCCACCTCAAAAGAGTTACTTGCAGTCGTAGTTCAGGTTAGCCACCGAGTCAAAGCTGGCTTGCTACTGTTAAACTCCACCACCCCCTTTGTTGGTAATGATGCATATGTAGTTAGTTCTGATGTAAGTCTTGCTGAGTACATTTGTACTCACGTTTGCTTATTTTATGTTTTGCAGAGAGACGTCAGTCTCGCTAGTAGTTCCACGTGGACTTCGACGTTTAGCTTGTTACCTCAGCTACGATCTTGTGCCCTCGGCAGGATCTGGTAGATAGTCAGGCTTCTCAGCCTTTTCATTTGTAGATGTCTGTACTCAGACATGTTAAGCTTCCGTTTACTGCTTTGACTTGTATGCTCACGAGTGTTGGGTCATGAGACCCATGTTTGTAATATCTCACTCCTCGGAGCCTAATGAATAAATATTTGAGTCATAGAGTTATGTTGTGATGCCATGTTGTATTTACACATATTGAGCATATTGTGTGTATGTTTGAAATGCTTGGTATGTGTGGGATCCGACAATCTAGTTGTTTATCCTTGGCAGCCTCTCATATGGGAAATGTAGTCTAGTGCTTCCTGAGCGATAGTAGTCCTCTACAGCCGGTTCACCGAGTCCTGCTAGCCCAAAGACTACTGCTTTGGACACTTGGTGGCCGGCATGTGTTTCACTTCGTTCCTATGTACATCCTTCGGGGAAATGTCACGCGGTGATATCCGGAGTCCTGCCTAGCCCGCTACAGCCCGGGTTACCGGAGTCCTGTTAGCCCAGTGCTACAGCCCGGATTCATATGTTGATGACCGACATGCTCGATGTGATTCATGTATGCCTGTCCCCATGGGTTAGCGCCGCTTTGGGTTCACGACTAGCCATGTCGGCCCGGGTTCTCTGTCATGTGGATGCTAGCGACACTATCATATACGTGAGACAAAAGGCGCAAACGGTCCCGGGCCATGGTAAGGCGACACCCGTGGGAATACCGTGCGTGAGGCCGCAAAGTAATATGAGGTGTTACCGGCTAGATCGATGTGACTTGGAATCGGGGTCCTGACAGCGTAGAGCCTAATGAATAAATACTTGAGTCATAGAGTTATGTTGTGATGCCATGTTTTATTTACACATATCGAGCATATTGTGTGTATGTTTGAAATGCTTGGTATGTGTGGGATCCGACAATCTAGTTGTTTATCCTTGGCAGCCTCTCATATGGGGAAATGTAGTCTAGTGCTTCCTGAGCGATAGTTGTCAGATACAGCCCGGTTCACCGGAGTCCTGCTAGCCCAGCACTACTGCTCTGGACACTTGACTGGCCGGCATGTGTTTCACTTTGTTCCTCTGTCTGTCCCTTCGGGGAAATGTCACGCGGTGACATCCGGACCCATGGGGACAGGCATACATGAATCACATCGAGCATGTCGGTCAGCAGCGTGTGAATCCGGGTTGTAGCACTGGGCTAACAGGACTCCGGTATTCCGGGCTGTAGCAGGCTAGGCAGGACTCCGAGCGCCCGTTTGGTGTCTCGGGAACCCTGCACACATCGTTTGGGGCCGTGAGCGACACCCCGGCCGGATCTCCTTGCGGATGGAACCCGAATAGGCGATAAACCTGGACTAGGGACTTGTGTGGTTAGTCAGGTCGTGGCCGACTTCCTCGCCAGGCTTCCGCTTGAAGGTTGCCGAGATACACGACGTGTACATGGTGGTAAGTGGCGAGAGCGTGTGTGAAGAAGTGCACCCCTGCAGGGTTAATATGATCTATTCGAATAGCCGTGTCCGCGGAAAAGGACTTCTGGGTTGCCTATAACAGTTCATAGACAAGTGAAAGTGGATACTCTAAAATGCGCAAGATAAGCGTGAGTGCTATGGATGGCGTTCTCGTAGGGAGACGGAGCGGATCCATAGTGGTGTATTGATATGGTGAATATGTGGACTCGTGTGTGCCACCTCAAAAGAGTTACTTGCGATCGTGGTTCGGGATAGCCACCGAAGTCAAAGCTGGTTCTTTGCAGTTAAACTCCACCACCCCTTTGTTGATAATGATGCATATGTAGTTAGTTACGATGTAAGTCTTCTTTGAGTACATTTGTACTCACGTTTGCTTATTTTTATGTTTTGCGAGAGAGGCGTCGGTCTAGCTAGTAGTTCCGCTTGGACTTGACGTTTAGCTTGATACCTCAGCTACGATCTTGTGCCCTCGGCGGATCGTAGATAGTCGCTTCTCGGCCTTTTTCATTTGTAGATGTCTGTACTCAGACATGTTAAGCTTCCGCTTGTGCTTTGACTTGTATGCTCTGAATGTTGGGTCATGAGACCCATGTTTGTAATATCTCGCTCCTCGGAGCCTAATGAATAAATATTTGAGTCGTAGAGTTATGTTATGATGCCATGTTGTATTTACACATATTGAGCATATTGTGTGTATGTTTGAAATGCTTGGTATGTGTGCGATCCGACAATCTAGTTGTTTATCCTTGGCAGCCTCTCATATGGGGAAATGTAGTCTAGTGCTTCCTGAGCGATAGTAGTCCGCTATGACCCGGTTCACTGAGTCCTGCTAGCCCAAAGACTACCGCTGGACACTTGACTGGCCGGCATGTGTTTCACTTTGTTCCTGTGTCTGTCCCTTCGGGGAAATGTCACGCGGTGACATCCGGAGTCTTGTTAGCCCAGTGCTACAACCCGGATTCACACGCTGCTGATTGACATGCTCGATGTGATTAGTGTATGCCTGTCCCCATGGGTTAGTGCCGCTTTGGGTTCACGACTAGCCATGTCGGCCCGGGTTCTCTGTCATATGGATGCTAGCGACACTATCATATACGTGAGCCAAAAGGCGCAAACGATCCCGGGCCATGGTAAAGCGACACCTGTGGGAATACCGTGCGTGAGGCCGCAAAGTGATATGAGGTGTTATCGGCTAGATCGATGTGACTTGGAATCGGGGTCCTGACAGCGTGGGTTAGCAGGGTGGGTTAGCAGGGTGGTTAGGCCTTAATGACCGGGCACGCCGGCGGTTAACCGCCGGTGGCCACTGGGCACGGCGGAGACGCGCTAAAAGGCCACGGGAGCGGCGCGGAAGGGCACCATGGTGTAGCCCATGGTCAGGCGAATCCAGAGGAGGCCACGGGAGGGCGCGGGGAGGCTTGAGCTTGCTGGAGGCGAGCTCGCGGCGGCGGCCGGAGCGCGGCCTCGAGTGGCGCGGTATGGGGGCAGGGAGGAGGCCGGTTGTGGTGTGCTACGGCCTCCTGGGTTCACCTAGAGCTCGTCTACGAGCTCGGACGTGATGGCGCTAAGCAGAACGATGGCGGCGAAGAGGTGCGGCGGCGGCGAGCCTCGGCCATGGCGGGGGATGGGGCTAGAGCATGCGAACGCGAGGGGGAGAAGAGGGGTTCGGGGCAGGGGCTCACAGCGAGTCCAATGAGCGCGAGAGCGAGGTTGGGGACGCGTTCTCGACGACGAATCGACCGCGGCGATCACCGGACAGATGCGGCGATGAAGGCGGCAGGGACGATGCTGCGGTGCACCCGGCGTCACGTGGGTTGGTGGAGACGAAGAGGAAGGCGCGACGGTTCTTCTGGAAGCATCGGCGAGGGATGGACGATGGCCGCGGTGGTGCTCGTCGGCGCTCTCGGGTGCTCGTGGTCGATCGCGGGAGAGAGAGAGAGAGCAGAGGAGGAGGGGGGCCAGAGCGAGAGGGGGTCAGGGGGGGTGTCGTGGCGCTCGAAGCCGTCCCCAGCAACAGCGGCAACCAGGAGCTAGCCGAGCGCGTGCGCGCGCGCCGCGGCCACACGCCCTCCTGCCTACTGGCAGGAGGTTAGGGGTGACTGGCGCCTGGGCCTCGTGGGCTGGTTGTCCACTGGGCCACCCAGGTAAGTCCAGGTAAGCCTTTCCTCTTTTCTGTTTTTCTATTTTTGCTATTCTGTTTAGATTTAGTTCAGAGACCAAACCATTTTTTTGGATTCTGAAAATTATCATGTGGCTAGATATAATATATTCTGAGCCACTCACCATTTTCCAGAATTATTGGATCATATTAAATGTATAGAAAATATAAATCCAATGCAAATAATTATTGGATTAACTCAAATGGCCAAAAATAAATATTTTTGTCTCCTAAAAATATTGGTTTGAATTTTACCTCTGTCCAATATTTTCATAGGAAAATAGGAACATTTTCTTGGACCTATTTGAAGCAATTTTTATCTTGATCATTTTTTTAGAATGATTTCTGAGGCTTTCACATATCCCCAATTCAAAATTATTTGAAAAATTAAACATGATGCTCACATGAAAGCTAGCCTTGGTCATACCAGAACTAGGGATGTGACAACTCACCCCCACTAAACAAGAATCTCGTCCCAAGATTCAAGACGTGAGGTAAGAAGACAGAGGGGGCACAAGCTAACACGGTCTTCACGATCTAGGTTGCACTTCATAAGAACGTTGACATGATCACCATCTTTGACTCAACGTCTTGACTTGAGAACTACATCCAACATGACAACGAGAAGTAAGGGGGGATTTAGAAGAATCGATCTTCTTGAGGTTCGAACAATTTAGGATCATCTTAATGATCACAAGATCAACTCACGGAATGAGACATAGAAACATCTCTGGAGCTGAGAGGTAAGGCATGCATCAGGAGCGACAGAAGAAACAATTTGACGAGGGTTTCAAAGTAGCGAGGGAAATTGCCATGATTCCAAAACGGGGCACCTCAGGGACGGTGACTCGTAGAATTATTCCCTTAAGTGGCAAAAGAATTACTTTTGATATAGAGATCATTGAGACTCTTAATACCAGCCTAAGGCAATCACAATCGATCGTTTGGCGGAGTTCGAAGGAATGGCATATCCGAATTCGAATGGATGATGTGGACTACCTTGTTGAAGACAACGCGATGGATGACTTTTGCTTATCACCGGAAATGGATGGGACCCAAGGTAGGACCACTTTTGAAGATGATCACAGACTGACAAGCTGGCGAGAAGGGCAGCCCATGGGAAATTGGCACGATGGGATGCAAGCTGGGAACAAAATGCAAATCTTTGGGAATGACCCAACCATCATATCTGCACGAGATTCAGATCTGGTTAGAAGCAGGATACTTGCACTCACATGTCCGAAAGAAAAGTTGCAACACAAATCGGCCGAAATAATGTTGCGAGACTCTCGTGAGATGAACTACGATAGCAAGCTCCAAAACATGAGCTAGTTCTCGCTAAACACATGTGAACACGTTGTCCCGCATAAGCATGACCACATGGTAGTCTTACAACAAAACATTACCGAGTTCGGGAGGAACCATCATCAAGGATAACGAAGTCCTTGCATAAGGCATGCTCTTAAGAAGGAACTTCTTCTCCTTGAACAAATCAGTTAGTGGCTTGGTGTGCTAGGAAATTCATATGGAATGAAGATGATCAGTCTATCAGACCATATAATACTTCGCACATGCATGACTGACTTGGGACGATTCCAGAGGAAACAAAAACAACCCTTCTCAAACTCACGGCGGCAACTTGCACCAAATGCACATGAATTAGAGAAAGTCACTTCTTTCACCAAAGAAAAAGCTTCATGACGGAACACGAAGGCATTGCTTATAAAATTGTCAACACTAGGTTGATGTTCAGCATGAATCATGGGGGAGACAAAATGCTGCTGATGGGCTCAACAACAACTCATCGGAATTTCCATATCACTAGACTTCCGCCATCATGTGAACACGGTGATAGCATTGGTCAGACCAAAAGATGTAATGGTGTATGCTCGAGGGATCAACCACGAGTAAGACAACATTACGAACATCGTTGGTTCTGATTTGATTTGACGATAGCCCATACTCAAATCAAGGGTTGGATAAGACAATAGCACCGACAACTGATCACAGGGACCAATCGATGAAGATAACATCTTTCTTCGACACACACACACACACACACACACCAGGATATCCCCTTGGAGATGAACTAAGTCGGGTAAGTTTTTATCTTCCAACTCTCCAGGTTGTTGTTTAGCTTAACCAACTAGCTCAGGGTATCCAACACTGATTCTTGGAGAAAGGGTGGTTTACAAGAAAACCAACTTGATCACGAACTCAACATAGCGGTCAGGTGACAACCTGGTAATACTTCCGAGAAGATATTCGGAGAATCACAAACCACCAATATGCTACTAAGCTCGAGAAAAATCTTGCTTGCGAGGTAAGATGATATGATCCAAAGAGCGAGGGATTGACACAATCCTAACTCATTGATAGAAGAGTGCACCAAGAAAAATGGACTAGGTAGCACGATCAGTCTTAGAATGATAATTCAATAACCAGCACGCTAAGAATGAGAGTATTGTCCATTAACTACCAAGCAACTAGTTGCTAGGAGTATTGATTTCACACATCACGGTTCACTTGTCGGTATTCCGGTTGCAACAACACGAAACCGAGGAGCGAATGATGATGGCGAGAAGTATTACTGCGTCAAGAATTCATAAGAGGTGGTGCAATTCTCATGACACTCTTGACATAAGATGGTAACACTCCAAGGTACAGCAGAGCAAAAGCTGGTTTGGCATTTTGATCCGCGGAATACAATTGCTTTGACCCAATCCTAGATATGGATAAAGGTCTTTGGAGTTTGTTTCTCCTAGTCATTCCGGAATAGAATGGCTTGACGGACCACAAGAGTAGTAGGCATCGATAAACGAATGCACGCATACTCTTGACTATCAATTGATAGACGATGGTCGGAATACAAATGAAGAGGGACAACTCAAGGGAACATATATCTTTCTGAGTTGTGGATGCATAGATTAATATGTCAAACCAAGTTCAACAGGTTTCTTCCGGATAACCCATGCAGAAAGGTAAAAGTGGCAGAATAACAACATAGAATCGAGAACTCGTCAAGAGCACTTTTGTTGTGACCTTTTGGTTCAAAGGAACTCCTGCCAAGGATGGTTCATGGTATTTGGAAGAATGAGATACCACGGACCTCGAGGACTGTCGCAAGGTTACTAATATCCTAAAGGAACTAGTAAATACTAACAACATGAAGTAGGGTGAATCTCGGGTTCAAGAACCCAGGAATAGAATGCCTACTAACTAATAACATCACGGGATGCTTTCAAGAATAATGGCCAGAATCATCACACTGGGGATACAAAAGCATTGCTAAATTACTAGGTGACTCCCTAAGACAACTAGGGTCATAATACTAGTTCCAACATATATGTCAAGGCAAGGAGTACGTCAACAGATGATTAGTGTGCTTATTCTGACCAAAAGGACACCGGGAACAGGAAGGAAGAATTTGCAAATGCATCAGATAGTTTAGAAACCTGGGATGACTCGGACAACATAACGGCTGTAATTGCTCAAAATGATTTGAGACATCCTGCAAAAATGGTGGCATGACCACTCAACATCACAATAACAAGGTTCTGAGATCAACTAACAACACACGGAAGTAGTAAAAACTGAACTGAGATTTGAAACTATCAATTCCATAAGTCTATGGATTAGTAACACGTCATCCTAATAGATAGATGAGAAGCCTAGTTCTTAAACCCCGTAGAAGAGAAGAGGATGACTCAGATCAAGGCCATGAGGTATAAGGAGTAAAAAAGAGCCTTACGTTCCCTTCCACAATCAATTCCCTTACATAACTAAAGCATTTCTAGACACAACTTCGACCGGTTTGGCTTGGCAATCCTCTGAGCGATGCGGCTCTGATACCAACGCTGTCAGGACCCCGATTCCAAGTCACATCGATCTAGCCGATAACACCTCATATCACTTTGCGGCCTCACGCACGGTATTCCCACGGGTGTCGCTTTACCGTGGCCCGGTGTACCGAGCGCCCGTTTGGTGTCTCGGGAACCCTGCACACATCGTTTGGGGCCGTGAGCGACACCCCGGCCGGATCTCCTTGCGGATGGAACCCGAATAGGCGATAAACCGGACTAGAGACTTGTGTGGTTAGTCGGTCGTGGCCACTTCCTCGCAAGGCTTCCGCTTGAAGGTTGCCGAGATACGACGTGTACATGGTGGTAAGTGGCGAGAGCGTGTGTGAAGAAGTGCACCCTGCAGGTTAATATGATCTATTCAATAGCCGTGTCCGCGGAAAAGGACTTCGTTGCCTATAACAGTTCATAGACAAGTGAAAGTGGATACTCTAAAATGCGCAGGATAAGCGTGAGTGCTATGGATGGCGTTCGTAGGGAGGCGGAGCGGATCCATAGTGGTGTATTGATATGGTGAATATGTGGACTCGTGCGCCACCTTAAAAGAGTTACTTGCGATGTAGTTCGGGATAGCCACCGAGTCAAAGCTGGCTTGCTGCGGTTGAACTCCACCACCCCTTTGTTGATAATGATGCATATGTAGTTAGTTACGATGTAAGTCTTGCTTTGAGTACATTTGTACTCACGTTTGCTTATTTTTATGTTTTGCGAGAGACGCCGGTCTCGCTAGTAGTTCAGCGTGGACTTGACGTTTAGCTTGATACCTCAACTACGATCTTGTGCCCTCGGCGAGAATCGGTAGATAGTCGGGCTTCTCGGCCTTTTTCATTTGTAGATGTCTGTACTCGGACATGTTAAGCTTCCGCTTGTGCTTTGACTTGTATGCTCAATGTTGGGTCATGAGACCCATGTTTGTAATATCTCGCTCCTCGGAGCCTAATGAATAAATATTTGAGACGTAGAGTTATGTTATGATGCCATGTTGTATTTACACATATTGAGCATATTGTGTGTATGTTTGAAATGCTTGGTATGTGTGCGATCCGACAATCTAGTTGTTTATCCTTGGCAGCCTCTCATATGGGGAAATGTAGTCTCGTGCTTTTGAGCGATAGTAGTCCGCTACAGCCAGTTCACCGGAGTCTTGCTAGACCAGCACTACTTTGCTCTGGACATTTGATTTGTCGGCATGTGTTTCACTTCGTTCACTGTATACATCCCCTTCGAAGTGTCACGCGGTGACATCCGAGTCCTGTTAGCCCATTGCTACGGCCGGATTCACACGCAGCTGGACCGACATGCTCGATGTGATTCATGTATGCCTGTCCCCATGGGTTAGTGCCGCTTTGGGTTCACGACTAGCCATGTCGGCCGGGTTCTCTATCATATGGATGCTAGCGACACTATCATATACGTGAGCCAAAAGGCGCAAACGGTCCCGGGCCATGGTAAAGCGACACCCGTGGGAATACCGTGCGTGAGGCCGCAAAGTGATATGAGGTGTTATCGGCTAGATCGATGTGACTTGGAATCGGGGTCCTGACAACAAAGTTGTGTAACAAATTTGAAACATGAAGTGTACCTGGCTTGTGCATCCTTATGAGTGGCGGTCGGGGACGAGCAATGGTCTTTTCCTACCAATCTATCCCCCTAGGAGCATGCGCGTAGTACTATATTTTTGATGAATCCTAAATTTTTGCAATAGGTATATGAGTTCTTTTGACTAATGTTGACTCCATGGATTATACGCACTTTTACCTTTCCGCCTTTGCTAGCCTCTTCGGCACCGTGCATTGCCCTTTCTCACCTTGAGAGTTGGTGCAAACTTAGCGGTGCATCCAAACCCGTGATATGATACGCTCTATCACACATAAACCTCCTTATATCTTCCTCAAAACAGCCACCATACCTACCTATTATGGCATTTCCATAGCCATTCCGAGATATATTGCCATGCAACTTTCCACCGTTCCGTTCATCATCATCATGACATACTTTACTTTTTTCATACTACCATTGCATGATCATGTAGTTGACATCGTATTTGTGGCAAAGCCACCATGCATTATTTTTCATACATGTCACTCTTGATTCATTGCACCATCCCGGTACACCGCCGGAGGCATTCATATAGAGTCATATCTTTTTCTAAGTTTTGAGTTGTAATCCTTATGTTGTAATCAATAGAAGTGTGATGATCATCATTATTAGAGCATTGCCCAATAAAAAAAAGGCCAAAAAGAAAAAAAAGGAAAGGCCCAAAAAAAGGGCAATGTTACTATCTCTTTTTACACACTTGTGCTTCAAAGTAGCACCTTGTTCTTCATGTAGCGAGTCTCATATATTGTGCTTCAAAGTAGCACCATGTTTTTCATATAGTGAGTCTCATAAGTTGTCCTTTTATACTAGTGGGAACTTTTCATTATAGAACTTGGTTTGTATATTCCTACGATGGGCTTCCTCAAATGCCCTAGGTCTTCATGAGCAAGCAAGTTGGATGCACACCCACTAGTTTTCTTTTGTTGAGCATTCATAGCTCTAGTGCATCCGTTGCATGGCAATCCCTACTCCTCATGTTGACATCAATTGATGGGCATCTCCATAGCCCGTTGATTATCCTCGTCAATGTGAGACTTTCTCCTTTTTGTCTTCTCCACACAATCCCCATCATCATATTCTATTCCACCCATAGTGCTATATCCATGGCTCACGCTCACGTATTGCGTGAAGGTTGAAAAAGTTTGAGATTATTTAAGTATGAAACAATTGCTTGGCTTTTCATCGAGGGTATAGAAGTTGGGAACATCTTTGTGTGACGAAAATGAAGCATAACCTAACTATATGATTTTGTAGGGATGAACTTTCTTTTGCCATGCTATTTTGAGAAGACATGATTACTTTGATTAGTATGCTTGAAGTATTATTATTTATATGTCAATATGAACTTTTGTCATGAATCTTTCAGATCTGAATATTCATACCACAATTAAGAAGATTTACATTGAAATTATGCCAAAGTATCACTCCGCATCAAAAATTCTCTTTTTATCATTTACCTACTCGAGGACGAGCAGGAATTAAGCTTGGGGATGCCTGATACGTCTCCAACGTATCTATAATTTTTGATTGCTCCATGCTACTTTATCTACTGTTTTGGAGTATATTGGGCTTTATTTTCCACTTTCATATTATTTTTGGGACTAACCTATTAACCGGAGGCCCAGCCCAGAATTGCTGTTTTTTTGCCTATTTCAATGTTTCGAAGAAAAGAATATCAAGCGAGTCCAAAGCGGAATGAAACCTTGAAGCGTGATTTTCTCACGAGCGTGATCCGAGGACTTGGACCCTACTCCAAGGAATGAAAGAGGCGGTCACGAGGGTGGGGGGCGCCCCCTCGTGGGCCCCCTGATGATCCACCGACGTACTCCTTCCTCCTATATATACCTCATTCCCCAAGCGATCGGAAAAGGAGCCAAAACCTAATTCCACCGCCGCAACTTCCTGTATCCACGAGATCCCATCTTGGGGCCTGTTCGAGCTCACGGAGGGGCATCCACCATGGATGGCTTAGACATCATCACCATACCCCCTCCGATGAAGTGTTAGTAGTTTACTTCAGACCTTCGGGTCCATAGCGAGTAGCTAGATGGCTTCTTCTCTCTTTTGGATCTCAATACAATGTTCTCCCCTCTCTCGTGGAGATCTATTCGATGTAATCTTCTTTTTGCGGTGTGTTTGTTGAGACCGATGAATTGTGGGTTTATGATCCAGCTTATCTATGAATAATATTTGAATCTTCTCTGAATTCTTTTATGTATGATTGGTTATCTTTGCAAGTCTCTTCGAATTATCCGTTTGGTTTGGCCAACTAGATTGGTAGTTCTTGCAACGGGAGAACTGCTTAGCTTTGGGTTCAATCTTGCGGTGTCCTTTCCCAGTGACAGAAGGGGCAGCAAGGCACGTGTGCGTGGCCTCCTACTGGATTGATACCTTGGTTCTCAAAAACTGAGGGAAATACTTACACTACTTTGCTGCATCATCCTCTCCTGTTCGGGGAAATCCAACGCAGTGCTCAAGAGGTAGCAGTGAACATGTTACATGTGCTAAATTACGTACCAGTGCACATATAGTTAATATGCTTTAGTTTTGTCCTAAGTATTACTGTACTTCCTAGATATCACTGCCTACTATTTTACTTCTTGCATGCTATATTTATGATAATGGTGTTGTTCTAATGCCACCTGTTGGTTCCATCAGACTGCTTCATGTTCTCTATGCTTAATTACACATCAGCAAACTAGCATGTGGTTCCGCTGGTTTTTGTTCGTTTTACCCTACATTTTCTGATGCCAGCTATTACATCACTGCTCCGAGCCTTTGTTCGTTACTTTTTTGTGTGTTGATCTTCCCAAGTTGCATGACTAATTTGATGCTTCTATTAATTATGGATCTGCCAACCCCATCAAGCAAAATATTTTTTCTTTTGGGGCTGGCACCTCGAACAAGCATAAAAATAGAGGGAAGCAGATATATTGTCGTGTATGCACACACCCTTCTTTCATTAGTTTAGATGAACCATTGATGATCAATTCGAACCAGTGCATGCGATTAAAATTAATTTTACCTAAATAGAGGGTGCAGAATAAACTACAACAAGTAGATTTGCAACCACGGGATCTTGTGATATCTTCAAAGAACATTGCAACAGCGAGGCTTCTGACAACATATGGTAAGCCGGTGTGTTTTAGTACATGTGAAATGTAATGTGTGTGGGCTGCTTTCTTGGCTTGTGCCCTCAACCTGTAATCCTCTGAGAATAACAAATAGTTCAGTTATGCGCTTTTCTGTATTGCTTGATTCGAATGCTTGTTTGTTACTTGTTACACTATACAGAGTTGGCCAATATGTCGTGATTACTGTTGTACTATCGTAAAAGAAATGCATGCCTAGTTCATTTGAGTCCTTAACTTTTCCTCTGAACTTCATGACAAGACTGTCTTCGTAGTTTATATGAGGGCACACTGTTAAGTGCTTTCTCAGATTATTTCAACTGCTTAGATGCCTTGGCAACTTAAATATAGTGGTGGTACACTCCCTTTCAACTAGAGATGTCAACTGGGTCCCGTTTAATCCCGATTAAAGTCCACTAGTGGTATGATAGTTCAAAAGAGTTTTTGTTTTTTGAGGAAAATGAACCAGGAGCTAGCAAAAACTAACTAGATGGGATGGCGGATGTCGTTTATTTGCCACTTACATCCCTAGTTTCATATTACCATTTTAATTTCTTTTTTTGATGCCGCTTGAACCATTTAAATATAGCTTGCCATGCTCGGCAATAATTTGTATGTCGCTTACCATGTAAGCTATCGCCTGGATCATGCGATAACTATCTCTTACTTATGTCCGGTGAAGCCTTTCAGATGCCGTTCACACTAGGACACAATGTACAACCCCGTAATCTATTTGTGGAAGCAAAGGTCGCCATCCATGTTACCGGATGGTAGCGATTCGGAGGCAACACCGTTGGAGAGCGATCTGAGCACGTATATTATAGTTCTTGAGGCTCTACTAGAGGCAGAAAGAGATGGTGTGGCTGCCATGAATGAGGTAATCCCGATCTTGAAGCTGGAAATTATGCAATTAGCTGCATGCACTATGCAAGCAACCCAAGAATTGGAGGAAGTAAGAATGTTGCATTTGAAGACGGAGGAGGTCCTGCTGCTTCTACTATCTAAAGCCCAGGGTAATCCCAGTCCCTCTTTAGATAGCAGTTGAAATTGTCATTAGATTATTGTACTTGCATGTTGTGTCATGTTTCTGAATGGATTATGTTGTAAGACCCCCTGTGTTGTCCATGTGTTGTTGATCTGAATTTTTTAGGCGAGGTAATCCTCAGTACTTGTATGATTGACATAAGGTGAACTGTTTTTCGTGTGAGAAAATTGTATTGGATGAAATAACTGTTTGACTCAAAGTGTATCCAACCTACTGAATTCGAAGATCACGGCATTTCTAAATCATAATCATATATAAAGGTGGAATAAATCTTTGTTGTGGTTTTGAAGAAATAAATAACAAAACGTAGAATTATCTGTGGATATTCGTAATCGAATAAAAATTGGATTTGGATTTAGTTGCCAGGGCCTAGGGCAAACATGAATGCTAATTCTCCCAAGTTTTGAACGAAGCGGTTAAACACGCACTATCATTTGTGGGCTGCCCGAAGCAAGTGTTTGCAAGATGGAAATTACTGTCTACCCCTGACACTTGACATCCTTATCGACCGGATTTACACTGCTGTCGATAGGGGTAGACTAGTAACTTCAATCAGACGTGACACGACGGCCTCTCAGCCCATTCAGACACGATGGGCGCCAAACGTGGGTGGCAAAACACATTTGATTCAAGCTCGTTCGAAAGACATGTGTCTCTCCCTCCATTTTCCCATTCATCCACGATGGGCGGCAAAACAAACTCTCCTCGTCCGAAATCGATGTAGGCTAATATTTTGAATAGGGGCAGATGTGTAACTTCCCTCAGACGTGACACAACTGCCCTGCCTGTCAGCCCCGTTCATACACCGTGGGCGGCAAAACACCCTCTCCTCGCCCAAAATCGTTACCGCCAAATATTTGGGAGATGCGATATTACCGTCCTATCCCCAACCGACATGATGTCCGAAATTTTAAACGGGGGATAAGTTCGTAACTTTCCCACATTTCAGACAAGCGCGTCCCAAAGTTTGAGATCCCCCCTCCCCCTCCATTTCCCCATTCATACACCGTCGGTGCCACGACAACCTCCCGATTGCGTCTAGGCTCCTCCGTTCGCCACCCCATCCTCCACCTTGCCGGAGCCGCTACCCCTACCCCATCGTCCACTTCAAGAGATGGACGTCTCTCATCCACGACGCCGGACCAGGATCCTTTCATCGCGTCGTCTTGCTTCATCAGCGTCATTGTCCACCTTGCTGTTGCCGCTCCTACGACCGCCTCGTCCACGGCAACAGGATTTATCCCCTGACCCGGCCGTCTGCCATCTAAAGTCTTCTTCCCCGCCGCCGACAGCCATCGCACCCTCAACACCCTCAACGTATCAGCAGGGGCCTACACGGCGTCGCAAGAGAGGTGGTACTCTTCCGTATGTGCTTAAGTTATTGATCTCACCTGAAAAATAGATCTTAAATTGTTTACTGTACTTTTCTTGTCCGTACCAAATCATAGTGGCTAGTTGAATGCAAACATTGGTTGCGAAGTAGCTTTGTCCGGTTTGCACCTTCAGAGCCACCATGTCACGGTCACTATACTCGTAAAGCTTATGGTTTCCCCCTTTATATTCACTACCATCATCGTAGGTGCTTCATCGCTTCGGTCGTGCTAGCACCGCTCCTCAAGACCTCAACCCATCAAGCGAAACAACATGCCACTCATAATTCCAAAGCTTACGTGTTGAAATACGAATCTCATATGATGCTCATATTACTAAAACAGAGAATGTTTAATTGGTCACCTAATGTTCCTATATTCGTTTCGAAAAGCATGTGCGCCACCCACTGGTCTAGCTAGTTCCACTTTCCTTATTTTACTATTGATGCTTAGGGTTTTCCCCTTTTATCTACTCTACTATGATCTGCGTAGGTGCTTTCTGTCGTACTAGCATTACTCCACCCTTCAAGCTAAACAACACAACACTCAAAATTCCAAAGCTTACTTGTTCAAATATGATTGTGATATGATACTGATATTAGTTAACACATTTAATTGGTTAGCTAAAGGTCCCACTTGAGTTTCCAAATGCATGTCGCGACATATAGAGAGACAGCATAATTGCATTTCTTTGTCACTTGTTGACTGTACTTTCTTGTCCATACCAAATCTTAGTTGTTATTTCAAAGAAAACATCGGTTGCTAACTACCCTTTACGCGGTTTGCAGCTTCAGATCTGCCATCCCACTGCCACGGTCAACACTATACTCATCATCATGCGACGGTTTCCCCATTTTATGATGACCACGATCAGCCTCACGTGGTTCGTGGTCGTAATAGCACCGCTCCACCCATCGAGCTAAACAAGCTTAGTTGTACAAATTCAAATTTGATATTATGCTGATATTAGTAAAAGCGAGAGATGTTTAATTGGTCACTAAATGTTCCTACTTTAGTTTTGAAATGCATGTGAGCCACATATGGAGAGACCGGAAGGAATAGTATTTCTCTGTGCGCTCTGGTTCATCATGGGTGGCCAACCTACATTATATAGAAAGACTTGTAATATCTTCAATCTTCTTGTTCTTCTGCTCTTCTTTAAGATGATCCTCTTCTCTTGCGGTCAACTGGCCAGGTCGAGTTATTCTCCCTTAGTATATTTTGAATCTGTCAGGCCAGGTCGACTTGTTCTTCTTTACTATATGTTTAAGTTGTCATCTGTGAAGTATCATCACTTCTGGAGCTCTCATATTTTGAGTAGGACACATTATATTAATGCACACACCAAATTACAGCATGCATGGCACCTCTTAGAAGAATTGCAGAGATAGCACAAAGGGGTTTACAGGGAGGAAGTATTGGATTAGAATCACTTCTGTATTACAAAGATAATCTCACTTGTTTTTATGTTTTCATGCATGTCGTATTGAACATTATCAAAATGAATATGAGAATGGGCATACGAGAGGAATATTGGAACAATCCACTGGCTAACAAACTTGGCATGGTGGAGGATGAACTATCTTATTCACCCATCAAGGTGCATGCTCTAACTTGGCAAGGTTGTATTGGTCGCACATATTTTGCATCTGACCTCTTGCATTACTTCTACTTTGTTACACCATCTTCTTAGTTTAAGCATCATATATGAGTATATGCCATATGTATCTATTTTCTGTACCTATTCCATGTGTCGTCATACTATGTTTTTCCGTCAAATGTTGTTCTTTCGTAATAGATGTCCAAAAGGAAGAGGGTGAGTTCAGATCCTCAAGGAGTACAAACTAGGTATTTGGAAAAGGTAGTGATACTTTTAAATCAGATAGATCAGCAGCCACAGAAAACACAGGCCCAACTATAACAGACTTTACCCCTACTCCAGTGGCCAAACCCCTATTAGAACTGTTGAGATCCCACCGTCAGGTACTGTCTATGATATCAATTCAAAATTTGAACTCCTAAATTTCTGCATGTGCCTTACCTTCTCTCTTGTATGAAAACTAATTTCAGATGAGTCTCCTTGCTCAAAGGATCATAGGATCTCACGACAAAACTGGGCTCTGCATTGCTCTTGTCAGTACCTCTTGCCCTTTGTCAGGATACTTACACTCATTACTGTTTGATTATGTAGCATCACTGTAAATGTTCGCTTCTTTATCCCCCCTTTGCTTGAAATTATAAGATCTATATTTACTCTTAGATAAATGTAGAATTAACACAATGGTTATGAAGTTTTGGATTGCTCATGTAAGTACTGTTGTCATGTACTCCCTCATGTCGAATTAATTGTTGATCAATTGGATGTATTTAGAACTTCATAGTGCTATATACATCCATTTAAGCGACAAGTAATAACGGACGGTGGTGGTATTACTGTACATGCATCGCGAGATAGTTGATTGTCTAGCATTACTCTGCATCTTATCTGCCTTGCCCTCCACTTTCTCCAAATTATCATATCTACATTTAGTCTTACCAAAATGTTGAATAAAGCCAATGCCATCTGCACACGTTGATGTATGCATTCCTCTTGTCAGTACCTTTTGCCTTGTAACGTTGTACTTAATTAATTGCTATTTGATTATGTATCACCAGTCTGCACCTGAGCTTCATTATCCTCTATTTCTTCCAATATTATTTGATCTATATTTACTCTTTGCAAAATGTAGAATAATGGCAACGCTTATAAAGAATTTATTTTGGGGAATTTATTGAATTATCCTTCCATCAACATGGAGAAGGGCTTTGTCCATCCCGTGTTAACATGCAATGTAAGTTCATCCTTCTCAAGCCTTCAAACTTTGTTCTAGTATAGATTTGGATAGGCATCATTTCCTCCTTCTTTGTTTACATCTGATTGGATGTTTGCAACAACTACCAGTTTTAAATTGTAGTTGTAAAAACATGTTCCTTATCTTGAACAGATCCATTTATTTGCTTATATAATTGTGAAACCCTGTTACGTGTCTCCTTGTTTCTCTTTTAGTCGTATCTCTTATGCGTGCAGAACTTTAGGAAAGATGGTGAGCCAAACCATCTTGAGGATAGCGAGATGACCCCAAGGTCCTGTCTTGATGAAGACAGGAGTTGAAGCTACTCACCGGCAGTGTGAGACAACCTCTGCGATCGCTGCCTCAATCAGTTCGACTTCTTCGGCCTCAACTTAAAGCGAAAAGGCTTGCTTCACTCAGCTCGACTTGAAGTCAAAGATGTAATGAAGATGTCGAGGATCGCCTTATGCGCACTATGGTGCCATACAGCTAGGGATGAAGCATCTATCGTTGACACAACTGAGGTCTCATCATCTTGTTCGGCTGCTTGCGGGGCCTGACCTTGCCAGGTCTACTGCCTTCTGAAGTGCTCTCAGTTTTGTATATGCTTTTGTCGGCACGTTTATATGCACTGGTGGCGACCTTTGATGCCCAGTGTATGTAATCCGTGGTCATGTTGCGCTTTATTATCACCGGTAGAGAACTTTGATTCTCAGTGGATGTAATATGCCGTAATTTCTTTATTGTATAGTCTAGGTTTATTCTTTGGTCGGTATCTTTGTAATTTAGGCGGAAGGTTCGGTGGATCTCGGTGTTGTCGGTCTTGAGGCGGCCGTTACTCATATGGGCCAAAATGTGGGCCTATAATCATCTTGGGCCATTAGCAGGTCTAAACCTATAGTAGTTTCCCGCCTTTAACAGGCCATGGGCTACATATTTACTATAGTGACACTAGGCCTCCTATGGGCCGTAGAAACAATGGGCCTTCTACGGGTCGTAGAAACAATGGGCCTTCTATGGGCTGTATCATCAATGGGCCTTATACGGGCCGTATGATCGATTGGCCAAACATGGGCAAAAAACAAACCGCATTATGGTTGTAAACGGGCTAGAGTTGGAGTCGTCCGTTCATGGGCCGACCATAACGGGCCGTCGTTAATAGGTCGTATTTGATGACGCTATGAAAACGGCCAAACATATTAATGGGCCACAAACGGGCCGACCGTAACCACGGGCTGAATTTGGCCCACAAGCAGAAAATGGCAGTAACGGGCCATAAGTAACCGAATGCTAGAAATGAGCCCAAGAATAAATGGGCCCTGAGAAGGCCGAAAGATAACATGGGTTGCAAACGGCCCAATGGATTAATGGGCCGTTAATGGGTATAAAGTGATACACTGTTCATTACGGGCCAGTTTCACCACGGGCCATTAATGGGCCAAGAGTTACAAAGGGCCTCATATGGGCCGAAATACGTCAAGGGTCATACATGGGCCGGAACTTAAAATGGGCTGGAATCATATTGGACGGCCCAGATGACGCTACTGGGCCTAATTCGGATAGGTCGTAATGGGCCCTGGGTTAGCGGGCTGTAAATGGGCTATATGCGAACATGCCGTTAACAGGCTTTCCATGGGCCGGCCCGCCACCTTTTGACCAAGTCAAACGGGCCGGCCTTTTCACAGGAATGGGCCTCTGTTCGGCCATGCCACGTGTCGACGTATCATAGGCGCCTTCGGTCCAATGAATGGATGACACCTAAACCCTAAACGCCAATGATGATTTTACAGGTGGAAAATCCCCATTGGTCGGGGCTGTTAGCGGGTTATCGGATCCAAAACCAGACCCGATAGCTTAACGGTGTTCCGTTACGGTGGATGCCATGTGTCGATCACCCTTGATGAAAGCACTTCTGTGACGCGCGATTTATCGTCATGGAAGTGGACACTTCCGTGATGATAATTTTGGTAATGTCATGGAACACTTCTACGACAACACAGGTATGAAAATCTTGATTCTTTCATAAAATTTTCGTGGATGTACATGCATGACAAAAAGCGCGACCTACTGTGACAAACACGTATCATCACGGAAGTGTATTTTTTTGTAGTGGTGGCGGTTCCCAAGCGATAAAGTAAAGGTTATGACTCCGTAGGAGTTTTGATTATTTGAAAGGTTAATTATTTGTGCAGTTTGGGACTGGGTACCCCTATTACCGCCCTTTTCTCGTGCGATGGTGAGTGAATAAACACTCATCCTGAGAATAACTCGCTTAGCACGGAAGATACCAACTACCTCATGTCGTTCCATGAACGATCCAGTCACACAAAAGGGATATTTATTTGAAGTTTTTAGAGATGGCACATGCAAATTTACTTAGAACGGCAGGGTAATACCGCATATAGGTAGGTATGGTGGACTCATCTGGAATAACTTGGGTTTCAGGTTTTTGATGTACAAGCAGAATTCCCACTTAGTACATGCAAAGGCTAGCAAATAGGTTGAGAAGCGGCCAGCTAGAGAGCAACAATAGTCATGAACATGCATTATGCATAAGTAATATTGGACACTAGCATGAGTAGGATATGAACACCATGAACATAAATATCATAGAGGCTATGTTGGTTTTGATTCAACTACATGCATGAACATGTGCCAAGTCAAGCCACTCGAACATTCAAAGGAGGATACCATATCATCATACTACATCACAATCATTTTAATGCAATGTTGACACCCAAGATAAATTATTATCCACTCCTAGCTACTTATGCATGGCATGAGAAACTATAATCTCTAATTGTCATTGCAAACATGTTTAATCATAAACTGGCTAAATCATGGATACTAGGTTAAACATATTTACAAAACCAGAACAAGTCGAGTTCATACCCGTTTCTCTCTGCCACGGCCATTTCATCGAATGTCGTCATTATTGCCTTTCACTTGCACGACCGAACGATAAGAAAATAATAATAGTGCAAGAGTGTCGTGGACTAAGCTAGAATCTGCAAACATTTAATTCAATAGGAGAAGACAAGGTAAAATTGGCTCTTTGTTAGATTAACAATAATGCATATGAGAGCCACTCAACATTTTAATCGCTGTCTTCTCCTCGGTATGACTTAACAAAAAGAAAAGAAATTCGGAGAAACACACTGAAATATTTTCGGAGTTTTTGGTTTTAACTGAAAGAAGCAAATAAAAAGGGAAAAGAAAAAACGAGAAAAACTATTTACACGGGAAAGCTCCCAACAAGCAAAAGAAGAACAAGGAAATATTTTTGAGTTTTCTTTTTAGTGCTACAACTAACTACCACTGGTGCGCGTCGGTCCTAAACAAACGGTTTTTAACCCCTTTCCGCGACGTCATTTGGAACCGTCGCCAAGTGAGTGTGTGCGATAGGGTGTGATTCCCACACGACCCGTAAATCGTCGGATAGGCCCTCCACAGGACCCAGGCTGGGGCCGTGTGTGATCGGGCGAGGCATCGAAACCGAATCATTTCTGTAGGTATGTACATCCCACACGGTAATCTGAGAAAATCATTTCCGTAGGTACGTACATCCCACACGGTAATCCGAGAAAATCATTTCCATAGGTATGTACATCCCACACGGTGAATCCCAAAAAAAACATTTCCGTTCATATGTATATCACACACAGTCAATCCAAGGAATACGTTTCCGTTCTTATGTACATCCCACACAGTCAATCCAGGGAAAACCTTTCCGTTCGTACGTACATCCCACACAGTTTTATGTGTAGGCTCGTGTGTGAAAGGTGTAAGTATCACACACATACGCCTTGGTTAACTGTTTGCTTTTATCAACTATATCACACACGATTTGATGAAGAAAAGCGTGTGGCATTGGGCTATCCATCATGGCGCTTTTCTTTGCTAGAACCGTTTGCAAAGGTCCATGACACATTTAGCAGGTTTATTAGTTTACAATTAATAATTCCAGTATTACGCAAATTCACATATCATATCGAGCAGTTGTTTGCGAATTTCATATCAGGCACATCAATATATTATAACATCACAGTACGGTAGCTACATGAAAACAACACAGTACAACATATAGCTAGTTCAACTTCATAAGAACAATACATTCATTTCCCTAATCGAGATCATCCAGGTTCGTCTTATCCACCTCTGCTTTCAGTTCAATAAGAACCCGTTTTGCACGGGCCAACTGGGAAGTGCCTCCTCCTTCGCCAACACCATCTTAGCATAGTCTGATTTAAAAAATCTGAGCTCATTCTCCACCTTCAACTTTTTATCACGCATCTTGAAATATGCTTCAGCATTGACAAGACTTTCTCTAAGCCTATGTGTTTCTCTTCCTCATACATGCTCTAGAGCTTCGCTAGGCACATCTTCAAAGACTATGGCCAATCTTAATCTACCACTCCAAGTAAGGACACTTCCGTTCATCCTATAATATTTAAAAATAGATCAATAACAATAGTAGGGGAAATGGGTTTATAGCAGCATAGAAAATCACCAATGCTTATTTTGAAAAACTGAAGAAACATGATAATTATGACATATCTTCTCAAAAAGATCAATGTGCAAATGAAATAATTGGTACTGAGACAACAACCAAATTCTGGAACATCAGAAGCTATAATTAACTACAACGACGCTACATGTTCTTACTCATGTACAATAAATAACAAATTGAACAGTTTATGAGGAAGGTAAATATAACATAATAGCATAGAGACAAGTGTTTGGACGACGCCAAATTGATACTAACAGGTGTGTACATGCACAAATTTAGTAACATAGAACTAATAGCACTAAGGCCGTCCACTATGTATGCCAAAACTGGGGTAAAGACAACTGTTGCTACATCTCGCAACGGTGCCCTGCACTGGCGAGCCGATGCAACGGAAAAAATCGTGACACGGACTCCGAGCACGTAGTTGCTCCGATGCCCGATTCCTTCGTGACATAAAGATATAGAATTTTACTGCTTTGCTGCTCTGAAGTGATGACCAAAGTTGGCTGCACAAACTGATAAAGTGGTGACAAATAATTTTCTAATGTCACCTCTGATGAGATGTCAAAAATTTAAAATAATAGATACAAAGCTGTGACCTTTGTCTTAGGATGCGTTTTGTTGAAGGTGTGGTATGAATGGGTTGGGACCGTGATGTTGTCTCAATCACATCTAACAAATGATTTGTAACAACGAAGAGGGTCTAACCTTCTCTCAGACATGCCGTAAAACTTCCTCCCACTGTCCATAGAATCAAACGCAACTAGCTTCACGCATGGAGATTGATGGTGACAATGAGCAGATAGATCTTCATCCACCCCGCTCCATTCGTTGCCACTGATGGTCCTAGGGAGCTACAAGAGGAAGAAATGACTCAAATCGACCGCCGGGTAAAAATCCTTCATTCCAAGTCATAGACCGAGCGAGAGAGAGAGAGAGAGAGAGAGAGAGAGAGAGAGAGAGAGAGAGAGAGAGAGAGAGAGAGAGAGAGAGAAGAGAGGCATACCCGGGTGGTGAAGGAGTCACCGGAGGAGGAACCACTGGAGAGGTCTTTGAAGAAGACCATGGCGACCCCGGTGGTAGGATGCCAGACGACGGAGAGCGAGGAAGCGGTTATAGCTTAGCAAGGAAGGAAGGAAGGAGGAAAAAGGGGAAATGTGACTTGTGGTCGGGGATAAAAGGGGGTGGGGAAGGGGGGAAGGGGGGCGGGTGTAGATATTTTGGCGGTAGGCCAAAATTTTGGAAATGTGGAGGGAAACTTTGCGCGCGGTGCCGCCGGACCATTCACTTTGAACGACTGTGCATCGCATAAGCGATTCTTCCGCTTTACGCGCATGGGATGAGTTTGATAATTCAAATTTTGGTCTCAAGGCATGGGCACATTCACTTTGAACGCGCAGTGCCGCCGGACCATTCACTTTGAACGATTGTGTGCATCACAAACAATTCTTCTGCTTTACGCGCATGGGATGAGTTTGATAATTCAAATTTTGGTGGAAATTTCCCGCACGCGTCATTGCATAATTTAACATCGCTTGCTAATTTGGGCACACAAAAGAGCGTACTGTGCATATACCACACTTACTGAGTCAAGAAATTTTAGTAATTAAACAGAGCCAGTTGACCTAAACATTGCTCTAACAAAAGACCAGCATTAAAAACAAAACCTAAGTACACATAATTTTTAACAAATCCGCCGCCTCGCAGGCCTATGCATCGCCGGTGTGAGATGAGACGTCGATGACTTGTCCTGGCAACATGCCGCCGTTGGTGGACTCCGCATCCCCCCTGCTTAAGTCGACCGCGTCCTCGTCCTCGTCCTCGGCGCCGCCCTCAAGGTCGTATTACTCGTAGTAGTGTTTGCGCCAGAGCTCGCGTTGGTACTCCACCGCCAATTCCTCGACGGACAGACTCTTCTCTACGTCGGCCTCGGCCACGCGCAACTTCTCCTCCCGGCGCTCCTCGATCTCCGCCACCTTCTGCATCTCCAGCTCCCGCTTGGCGACCTCATGAGGAAGCAGGTGCTCCATGGCCACCACCGCCTTTTCAGACGTGGGTTGCATGTTGGAGTCCGAGGTGGCCTGGAATATCTTGGCGTGTGCATCCTCGATCTTGGCGTGGATGGCCTCGACTCGAACCACGCAGCGACATCGGCGCAGACGGCGGCTCGGCGCTCTCGGCCTTTGCGGCCGCCGTCGCGATAGCGGTGCGGCCGTCTCGGCTCTGCAGCTGCCACATCGGCTGCCGCAGACGCCCTCTCGGCGGAAGCGGCCCTGCTTAATGCGGATGCAGTGGCACTCTCGGCGTAGGCGGCCGCGCTCTCGGCGCAGGCGGCAGCGCTTGCGGGGGGACGGCCATCGTCTGGGCCTTCACAAAGCGTTTCCACGGTGTCATCTTCGGAAGAAGGGGTGCGGGAATGGGGATCGGGATTCGTGGGTTGCCGGCACTAGAGCAGACGAGCCGGCGAAGCTTAAGGAGGGAGACTTAAATAGACCCAGATATTTTCATCGCAAACGGTTCCTAGAAACAACTGTGTGTGATGTTGTAGATATTTTTTATTAGCTGTGAAAGACGAATTTGGAGTAAAGTGCCAACAGATGGTGTTTTAAATAATGAGAAATTTTGTAGCACTAATACAACTGCCATGTCAAATTTTGGAAAATTTCAGGTGCCATTTGAACTTTTAAGACATTTAAGTGATTTTCTAACAATTTAATGACCATAATTCAAATTTGAACTACATCTACATGCAACTCTAACCAAAACGGTTTGAAAAATCATATATGTGTACTTGTGTGCGGGTTAATCCCATGTGTAGTAAATTGGAACGAATTTTCAAACATATTGGTCTCACGACATGGACACATGCATACGTATGCATGGAGTGACATGGCATTTTAATTCCAAAAAATAAAAAATGATCAGAAAAACATGGAACCTTGCTTGATTTAATGTCATGCCACCAAGATGATGTGGTAAAGAAATTAGCATGTTTGACGAACGTTTGGACACACACCCCTCACAAAGCGGAGCAACTCGCTAGAAGGTTCGTGGTTCCCAGAGGGAACAATGCATGTTTGATGACGAACGGGAGATAGCTTCCTCTTATCGTCTTCAAATTTTTTTCCTACGTTTAACATGCACTAATACAACTGTCATGTGAAAATTTGAAAATTTTAGGGGTCATTTGACCTTTTAAAGACATTTAAGTGATTTTCTAACCATTTAATGACCATAATTCAAATTTAAACTACATCTACATGCAACGCCTAACCATAACGGTTTGAAAAATTATATTTTTGTGTAGTTGTGTGCGAGTTAATTCCATGTGCAGTAAATTAGAAGGAATTTTCAAACATATTGGTCTCAAGGCATGGGAACATGCATATGAATGCATGGAGTGACATGGCATTTTAATTCCAAAAAATAAAAAAATGATCAGAAAAATATGAAACCTTGCTCGATTTAATGTCATGCCACCAAGATGATGTGGTAAAGAAATTGTCATGTTTGACGAACGTTTGGACACACACCCCTCACAAACCGGAGCAACTCGCTAGAAGGTTCGTGGTTCCGAGAGGGAACAATGCATGTTTGATGACGAACGGGAGATAGCTTCCTCTTACGGCCTTCAAATTTTTTTTCCTACGTTTAACATGCACTAATACAATTGTTATGTGAAAATTTGGAAAAATTTCAGGGGTTATTTGACCTTTTAAAGACACTAGCACATATGCCTGTGCGTTGCAACGGGAGGAAAAATAGTGTGCACTTAATGTAGTGAGAATTATATATGCAAGAAAATCCCCGTGTGCACGTCAAAAAGGAACTTTTGGCTATGTGTTTCACCGCATGTGAAGTAATCAATCCGCTATTTTTTCATTCATTGATCGAGTGGATTTAAGAGTTTTATTAGGTCAACGCATGCCAGAGAAGGTCCGTGATTTATTCAATCTAGTTTTCATTCATTCGAGGGGATTTTAAGGCATGAAGTTCAATAATATGGAAATGAGGCGGGTCTTCTCTTTTCCATGTACAAGCCACCGATATGTACAACCGGAGTTAATTGTACTCCACTATTTTGCGTTCCATGGTCAAGGGGATTTAAGATTGAAGTTCCATAATGTGGGAGGCCGCCAGGTCTTTTCTTTTTCATGCATCTAGCTCACATAGTCGGGTCTTCTCTTCTCTTTGCTTCGAGTAGGAATGCTTGAGAAATTTAGGGCCCTTTTGTAGATAGTTCACCTAGCAATCTATCCATCTAGCTCACGTACTGGATTTAATTCCCTTTTTTAGAAAGCTCACGTACGAATCCATCCATCCTTCATTCGGTTTAATTCATCCATCCTTCATTCAGTTCACTACATATAGTTTCGCACACGTATATAAATTGTTATGACTGTATGTAAACGAGTAATATGCGACTATTGAGCATATTTTATTTTCCTTATTTCCTAGGTAGCTGGGCTGGCTAAACTGCGCGGGGTGTGAAATTCTCAGACACCGAATCGACTTGTGTTTGTAAGGCGTGAGTAAAAATCCAGAAAGAAAGATGAGTTGAAGGATCGTACTCACGATCTCAAACACCCGACACAGTGCTATCATTCACTCGAATAAACATGTCCTGCTAACCAGTGACCAATGTAAATATTTAAGAACATACCGCAATGTCAGATTCGAAACATTCAATGATTTCTTTACTTTTCAAAAAATAATTATAATTATGAATTGCCGAATATTCTTCGAAACATGAATAAATTTTGAAATCCCAAACAATTTTCAAAACTTAAATTTTTATTTTTTGGAAGTTTCATACATTTTTAGAAATACAGAAACAAAATTTCAAATGGGAACATTTTCTATAATTCACAGACATTTTTCGAAAACATGAATCTTTTATAAGAACACAAACATTTTTTGAATTTGTGAACAATTTTCAAAAAACGGGAACATGTTTACCATTCAGAACAATTTTGGAAATGTGTAATTTTTAAACGCGAACATTATTTGAATTTGTGAACATTCCTCTAAAACAAGAATATTTTTCAAATTTGGAGCCTTTTTTAAAATGCACTTTTCTTTAAGAATCTTGATTTTTTTGGAAAATACAGTTTTTTTGAAAAAAGGGGAACATTACTTTTCATTTAAAAATTTCAGTGTCCTTTTCCAGCAAGCTCACGTGCCAATTCATCCATCGATCGTCTGGCATAATAGATCCATACTTCATATATCTTATTATTAGTACATGTAGGTTCTCACACGTTTATAAATTGGTACGACCGTATGTAAAGAGCAATATGGGTCTATTTAAAATATATTTATGTTGAACTCTTGAACATTTCACTACAATAAGATTTTTTTCGAATTTGGAACATTTTTAAAAATTCTCGAACAATTTTGTAAAACAGAAACATTTTTCCGTTTTCAACAAATTTAAGAATGACACTTTTTTTAATATCTGAACATTTTTAGAAAGGCAATAAAATTTTGGAAGTCTGACCATTCTTCAAAATTTTGAACAAAATTTAAATTCTAAACATTTCATAAAATAATTATTTGATCAAAAAAGTAAAAAGAAAAAAAGAAAAAATAAAGAGGAAATAAAAAGAGAAAGGAACATAAATGTTAAATATACAATGAAAATAAAAAACTTAAAAGGGCCGGCCCAATCCAGGGCTATCTGTGAGAACCTCTGACTATCTGTCGCCACGTGCGGTAAATAGGATTTTCCCACCTGCGTGGTCAGGGAAATAAGCAGGCTGTCTTTAATGGGCTATAGCGTGCGGCCCATGTACGAAATTCTAGACAAACCATTATTTTCTCTTCTAACAGACGGACGCACAAAAAATCAGTACCACCTCGGATAGTAAAAAAATCTATTCGACGGTGAACGGATGAAAAAAATCGGAGAAACACACCTTACTTTATTAGTAGGTATAGATTTAAGTGGTTTTCTAAACATTTACTGACCATAATTCAAATTTGAACTACATCTACATGCAACGCCTAACCATAACGCTTTGAAAAATCATATGTTTGTGTACTTCTGTTCGAGATAATTCCATGTGCAGTAAATTAGAAGGAATTTTCAAACATATTGGTCTCAAGGCATGGGCACATGCATATGTATGCATGGAGTGACATGGCATTTTAATTCCAAAAAATAAAAAATGATCACAAAAACATGAAACCTTGCTTGATTCAATGTCATGCCACCAAGATGATGTGGTAAAGAAATTGGCATGTTTGACGAACGTTTGGACACACCCCCCTCACAAACCGGAGCAACTCGCTAGAAGGTTCGTGGTTATGAGAGGGAACAATGCATGTTTGATGACGAACGGGAGATAGCTTCCTCTTACGTCCTTCAAATTTTTTCCTACGTTTAACGTGCACTAATACAACTGTCATGTGAAAATTTAGAAAATTTCAAGGGTCATTTGACCTTTTAAAGACATTTAAGTGATTTTCTAACCATTTAATGACCCTAATTCAAATTTGAACTACATGTACATGCAACGCTAACCATAACGGTTTGAAAAATCAAATGTTTGTGTACTTGTGTGCGAGTTCATTCCATGTGCAGTAAATTAGAAGGAATTTTCAAACATATTGGTCTCAAGACATGGCACATGCATACGTATGCATGGAGTGACAAGCCATTTTAATTCCAAAAAATAAAAAAATAATCGGAAAAACATGAAACCTTGCTTGATTTAATGTCATGCCACCAAGATGATGTGGTAAAGAAATTGGCATGTTTGACGAACGTTTGGACACACACCCCTCACAAACCGGAGCAACTCGCTAGAAGGTTCGTGGTTCCGGGAGGGAACAATGCATGTTTAATACAAACGGGAGATAGCTTCCTCTTACGTCCTTCAGAATTTTTCCTACGATTAACATGCACTAATACAATTATCATGTGAAAATTTGGAAAATTTCAGGGGTCATTTGACCTTTTAAAGACATTTAAGTGATTTTCTAACCATTTAATGACCGTAATTCAAATTTGAACTACATGTACATGCAATGTCTAACCATAACGGTTTGAAAATCATATGTTTGTGTATTTGTGTGCGAGTTAATTCCATGTGCAGTAAATTAGAAGGAATTTTCAAACATATTGGTCTCAAGGCATGCGCAATGCATACGTATGCATGGAGTGACAAGGCATTTTAATTCCAAAAAATAAAAAATGATCAAAAAAACATGAAACCTTGCTTGATTTAATGTCATGCCACCAAGATGATGTGGTAAATAAATTGGCATGTTTGACGAACGTTTGGACACACACCCCTCACAAACTGAAGCAACTCGCTAGAAGGTTCGTGGTTCTGAGAGGGAACACTGCATGTTTGATGACGAACGGGAGATAGCTTCCTCTTACGGCCTTCAAATTTTTTCCTACGTTTAACGTGCACTAATACAACTGTCATGTGAAAATTTGGAAAATTTCAGGGGTCATTTGACCTTTTAAAGACATTTAAGTGATTTTCTAACCATTTAATGACTGTAATTCAAATTTAAACTACATCTACATGCAACACCTAACCATAACGCTTTGAAAAATCATATTTTTGTGTACTTATGTGCGAGTTAATTCCATGTGTAGTAAATTAGAAGGAATTTTCAAACATATTGGTCTCAAGGCATGGGCACATGCATGGAGTGCCATGACATTTTAATTCCAAAAAATAGAAAAATGATCAGAAGAACATGAAACCTTGCTTGATTTAATGTCATGCCACCAAGTTGACGTGGTAAAGAAATTGGCATGTTTGACGAACGTTTGGACACACACCCCTCACAAACTGGAGCAACTCACTAGAAGGTTCGTGGTTCCGAGAGGGAACAATGCATTATTGATGACGGACGGGAGATAGCTTCCTCTTACGACCTTCTAACTTTTTCTACATTTAACGTGCACTAATACAACTGTCATGTGAAAATTTGGAAAATTTCAGGGGTCATTTGACCTTTTAAAGACATTTAAGTGATTTTCTAACCATTTAATGACCGTAATTCAAATTTGAACTACATCTACATGCAACGCCTAACCATAACGGTTTAAAAAATCATATTTTTGTGTACTTGTGTGCGATTTTAAAAATCGTCAGACGATGTAAATATCTGGTGTTCAAAAAAAATGTAAAGATCTGGCAAGACAACCGGCCCCCACACGATTGGCACTCTATCTCGTGGCTCGAGGTTTGGTAGGTGATTGGCGGGGATCATTAATCAGACATGATTCTGTATTGGAAACCGTCAGCTATTATGTTCACACACGGATTTTGCTGCGGCAATCGTATGTAATTCAAACTACAAGATCAGTAAATTCCGGCCGTGTGGTATCCCCGTCGATCTAGATTCCGTCGCCAATAAATACTACCTTGCTCACGTCGTCCGCCTGCATTCTCATCTACATCCTCCTCGCCGCCTCTCTCTCTCTCTCTCTCTCTCTCTCTCAAATCTACGCCATGGCGTCGCCGGTCTGCCTGGCCCGGCGAGTCGTCGCCCCCAGAGGACGCTCACTCGATTAGCAGCGACGAGGACCCCTACGCGCCGCCTGATGAGGTTGCGCCGGACCCCCTGAGGGAGTCCTGGATTAGGGGGTCCTCGGACGGTCAGACTATATACTTTAGCCGGACTGTTGGACTATGAAGGTACAAGATTGAAGACTTCGTCCCGTGTCCGGATGGGACTCTCCTTGGCATGGAAGGCAAGCTTGGCAATACGGATATGTAGATCTCCTCCCTTGTAACCAACTCTATGTAACCCTAGCCCCCTCCGGTGTCTATATAAACCGGAGGGCTTAGTCCATAGGACAACAACAATCATACCATATGCTAGCTTATAGGGTTTAACCTCTACGATCTCGTGGTAGATCAACTCTTGTAATACTCATATCATCAAATCAATCAAGCAAGAAGTAGGGTATTACCTCCATCGAGAGGGCCCGAACCTGGGTAAACATCGTGTCCCCTGCCTCCTGTTACCTTCCGCCTTAGGCCGCAGTTCGGGACCCCCTACCCGAGATCCGCCGGTTTTGACACCGACATTGGTGCTTTCATTGAGAGTTCCACTGTGCCATCACCGTAAGGCTTGATGGCTCCTTCGATCATTGGCAACGATGCGATCCAGGGTGAGGTCTTCCTTCCCAGACAAATCTTCGTATTCGGCGGCTTCGTACTGCGGGCCAACTCGCTTGGCCATCTGGAGCAGATCGAAAGCTACGCCCCTGGCCATCAGGTCAGGTTCGGAAACTTGAACTATACTGCCGACATCCGCGGAGACTTGATCTTCGACGGATTCGAGCCCATGTCAGGTGCGCCGCACAATCACGACGAGCATGACTTAACTCTGTCGTCGGACAATGTTCGGGAGATCACACCTGCAACTACTCCGGCCCTCAATCCAGAACAAATTGCGCCATCTAAGGACGGGTGGATAGACCCCACCACGGAGGCCACACTCTCAATGGCGATAGAGCCGAATACTGGCTTCACCTCCTACGAGAGCCGTGTTGCCGAACCATTGGATTCGTCCCCGGCCACGGGCTCCGAGCCGCCCGCTTCCGTGCCTATCAAACCCGATTGGGCACCGATCATGGATTTTACCTCCGCGGATACCTTTTGGCGATGTGCTAAATTCATTAAGGTCTCTCTCCTTGTCAGGAGAACCTTGGCCGAACTATGTCCGGCTAGAATGGGATGTGGACGACAAAGAAATTCGCTCCCCACCCACCACCCACCTAATAGCCACTGTCGATGATTTAACCAACATGCTCGACTTCGATTCTGAAGACATCGACGGTATGGACGACGATGCAGGAGACGAATAGGAACCACCGCCCACAGGGCGCTGGACCGCCACCTCATCATATGATATATACATGGTGGATACCCCCAAAGAAGGCGATGGCGATAAGATAGCGGAGGATGACCCCTCCAAGAAGCAACCCAAGCACCGACGTCAGCGGTGCCGCTCTAAGTCCCGCCATAGCAAAAGTAGCGATACCGGGGCAAGAGACAATAACACTCCGGATAGTGCCCAAGACGACGACAATCCCCTCCAGCCAGATTTAGAGCGGGAGGATGAACAAGCTAGCCCTCCAGAACAGGCAGCGGACGGAGAAACGAAGGATGACAATTACATGCCTCTCTGCGAAGACGAGGTGAGCCTCGACGATGAAGAATTTATCGTGCCTGAGGATCCCGTCGAGCAGGAGCGCTTCAAGCGTCGGCTTATAGCCACAGCAAATAGCCTGAAGAAAAAGCAACAACAACTTCGAGCTGATCAAGATCTGCTAGCGGATAGATGGACCGAAGTCCTTGCGGCCGAGGAATACGAACTCGAACACCCAGCCAAGAGTTACCCAAAACGCAGGTTGCTACCCCAACTCGAGGAGGAAGCATTAAAACCTACATCACCAGCGTATGATGCGGCGGATCGGCCACCTCGTGGCCGAGACAGAGGGGCATATCAGCCTGAAGTCCAGCCCGCACCCCGTCACCAGACAACCAAAAACACCAAGGCTCGGGGCAACACGCGGGACCTGCGAGACGTATTGGAAAACAAAGCAGCGCATACAAGATCAATCTACGGATCACGAGGTCGCGCCCCAACGCGTGACGATGATCGTCACGCCAGATACACTAACAGCAAATCCGGCCGGGCCGAATACAGCAGAGAAGACTTGTATGAACTGCGTCGTGATATAGGCCGGCACAGAGGCGCCGCACACCCCCTATGCTTCACTGATGAAGTAATGGATCACGAATTCCTAGAGGGTTTTTAACCCGTAAATATTGCATCATATGATGGTACAACAGACCCCGCGGTATGGATCGAGGATTTCCTCCTCCACATCCACATGGCTCGCGGAGATGATCTACATGCCATCAAGTACCTCCCACTAAAACTCAATGGACCGGCTCGGCATTGGCTGAATAGCTTGCCAGCAGACTCCATTGGCAGTTGGGAGGACTTGGAAGATGCATTCCTTGACAACTTCCACGGCACTTATGTGCAGCCACCAGATGCTGATGGCTTGAGCAATATAATTCAGCAGCCAGGGGAATCGACCAGGAAATTCTGGACTAGGTTCCTAACTAAGAAAAACCAAATTTTCAACTATCCGAATGTAGAGGCCTTAGCGGCATTCAAGCATAACATCCATGACGAGTGGCTCGCCCGGCACCTCGGCCAGGAGAAGCCGAAGTCTATGGCAGCCCTCACGACACTCATGACCTGCTTTTGTGCGGGCGAGGATAGCTGGCTGGCTCGCAGCAACAACACATCAAGGAATCCTGGCACTTCAGATACCAAAGATACTAACGACAGACCACGTCGTAACAGACACAAGCGCCGCAAAAACGGCGATAACACCGAAGATACGACAGTCAATGCCGGATTCAGTGGCTCTAAATCCGGTCAGCGAAAAAAGCCATTTAAAAGAGGTACTCCGGGCCCGTCCAGTTTGGACCGCATACTCGATGGCTTGTCTCAAATTCACGGCACCCCGATAAGCCAGCCAATCACACCAACAGAGAATGCTGGGTGTTCAAGCAGGCCGGCAAGTTGAATGCCAAAAACAAGGACAAGGGGCTGCATAGCGACGACGAGGAGGAGCCCCGGCCGCCGAACACGGGACTACAGAAGAGTTTCCCCCCACAAGTGAAAACGGTGAACATGATATACGCAACCCACATTCCCAAGAGGGAACGAAAGCGTGCACTAAGGGACGTCTATGCGATGGAGCCAGTCACCCCAAAGTTCAACCCATGGTCCTCTTGTCCGATCACCTTCGATCGCAGGGACCACCCCACTAGTATCCGTCATGGCGGATCTTCCGCATTGATCCTCGACCCCATCATTGACGGATTTCACCTCACTCGAGTCATTATGGACGGCGGCAACCTGAACCTGCTCTATCGGGATACAGTCGCAAAATGGGTATAGACCCTCGAGGATCAAACCCACCAAAACCACCTTTAAAGGCGTCATCCCAGGTGTAGAGGCCCATTGCATGGGCTCAATCACACTGGAAGTGGTCTTCGGATCTCCGGACAACTTTCAAAGCGAGGAGTTAATCTTCGATATCGTCCCGTTCCGCAGTGGCTATCACGCCTGCCCGGGCGAACCGCATTTGCAAGATTCAATGCGGTACCGCATTATGCATACCTCAAGCTCAAAATGCCAGGACCTCGTGGGGTAATAACATTCAATGGCGCTTGCTCCGCACGGAGGAGCACACTGCGGCCCTCGCAGCAGAGGCGCAAAGCTGCCTTATTAGGCAAACCGCCAATTTGGCGAAAAAGACCCCGGACACCTTCAAGCGAGTCCGGAGTACCCCGCAGGCGGATCGACAGGCACGTTTTGAGCTCGACTAGCAATTCGGCCTCCGTCCTAGTCCCAGTCAAGTGGCGAAATTCGTGCCACGTGTACATAACTACGCACTCAAGATACCATGGGCATAGGCGGAGGCACCACTACGACACGTCCCACAATGCGGCTCAACCGCCCCAGGAGCCGTATACCTTCATCATTTCTCTTTCAGGACCTTACTCTCTAGAAGCCCTTTTCGGCAGTCTGATTGCTGGACGCACTATGAGAAGAAAATACCAAGGAAGCAAGAAGCTCTGACGTTCAAGGGAATCCCCAGGTGGTCTCTGATAACGATCAAAATACCTGTTTTAAATACCCATACGCAGCTTGCCCTTGGATAGGACATGTCAAATAGTCCTATTTTTTGCTTATTGCACTACTTGTATCCGTACGCTTTGACGTACTATTTAATAACAATGCGTAGCGTTAGCCTATTATTGCATTACCCTGTCTTTTCTTTCTTTCTCTTGTCTGCTTAATTACGACAGATTGCACCCGTACATTCTAGTACGACTAGTACGCCAGGGGCTTCAGCATACCCCATAATACGACGTGAGAACTCCGAACACTTTCGACAGTGCGGCACCCCGAACTTATAGCATTATATGCATCAGCTCCAAATCATGTCTTGGGTCGATAGTTGGGTTTGCCCGGCTCCCATATTTTGGTAGCTTACGTTCCGCAAAATCGGGTAAGGTAGCGCTGGGAGAACTACTGTGATTGTGTCCCGGTTCTTCCGGACGAGCACCTCAGTAGAGAAAGCCGAAAACTTACTGTCATGATGAGGCGAGAGCTGGTCGCTGTTCGAGAGGTCTCAAGTCCTTAAAGACTTTTTCCGCTTCGGGTGAGGAGTCGGCCTTGCCCGACTTAGGCGTATATAGCGCCCCAAATTGACCTTCGAATACTAGGGGCTTCGCCAAAATTTAAAATTGTAGACTTCTATGGCTAAGTGAGGGTGATAAAGCTTTATAGTCCGATTGCACAGTTCGTTGTCTTTGAACACCTCCTTCAAAGGACCCAAAATTGGGATAAAGAGTGTTCAGGTTTATCCCGAACACCCCAAAGATTTAGTTACATGGCGCGAAGCCGACGGTAGCCAACCCTGAGATTTCATAAACGGCCGCACAGAAGGTAATATTTTAAATTAACAAGCGTTGCATAGCGCAAATGAACTCGTTTCACATTACTGGATCACATGAGTACATTCATTCGAATATTACATCCTTAGCACATTCCTCTGCCACAAGGCGGGAACCCTTCAGGACACTGTCATAATACATTTCAGGGTGGCGATGCTCCTTGCCTTCCGCTGGCCCATCCTTCACCAAATTTTACGCCGTCGGCCCGCCCAATGCACCTTCGCAGGCAAAGCCTGCGCGCACCCTCGTCTTGACGGACCGCTTTATGACTTCAAGCCGTGGGCAGGCGTTCACAAGCCGCCTCACGAGACCAAAGTAGCTATCAGGCAGGGCTCGCCAGGCCACATCCGGACTATAAGACCCTTCATGGCCTGTTCGGCCGCCTTGTGGAGCTCGAGCAGTTGCTTCAGCTGGTCGCTCAAGGGCATTGGGTGTTCGGTCCCAGTGTACTGAGACCTGAACAACTTTTCCGTCGAGCTCCCCTCCTCAGCCCGGTAGAACTCCGCAGCATCCTACACACTGCGGGGAAGATCTGCGAACGCTCCTGGAGAGCTCCGAACTCGGGTAAGTAAAAGGAAAGTTTCCTTCACATGCTTGTTTTGCATAATGAATGCCTTACTCGCTGCTATCTTCTTAACCGCCTCAATTTCCTGGAGGGCCTTCTGGACTTCGGCCTTGGCGTTTTGTGCGCTTTCGAGGGCCTTCGCAAGCTCGGACTCTCGCGTCTTAGAGTCAAGCTCCAAGGTCTCGTGTTTTTTGGAGAGAGCCTGGAGCTCTTGCTGCATCTCGCCCACCCAGGCTTCTTGCTTTTCTCGATCGATGCGCTCCTTGGCCGCTTTGTCTTCGGCCTGGGATAGCGCCTTCTGCAGGGTCGCCACTTCGGTCATGGCCCCTAGCAAAATTCATGGCGATCCTATTATTCTAAAACCAAATCTTAATAATGTACAGACGGGGTATGACTTACCTTTGTTCTCTTCGAGCTACCTCTTGGTAAGGTCGAGCTCTTCCTTGGACCGCTCAAGGTCCTGCTTCAGCGCAGCAACCTCTGCAGTACGTGCGGCAGCGGCTAGCAGTGAAGCCTGCACACGCACATAGACATATTCCGATTAGACTCCTGCGGTCATTATTTGATCCTCTATTCGGCCTTTCTTCGCGAACCAAAGCGAGCATCAGGCTACCGCTGTCATGCGGTAATATTTTCTTATAATTTGATTACTTACCCGAAAGCCTGTTAGGAGGCTGGCACGAGCTTCAGATTAGTCCGCTTTTGGCGGATCGAACCTTCTCGATCACCGCACTCTTTATCGTGCGGTGCTCTTCGTCGATGGAAGCGCCCCGAAGCGCTTCCAGCAAGTTGTCTGGTGCCTCTGGATGGACAGAGGCCACCGGCACAGGCGGCTTGCCCCTCTTAACGGGGGGTCGCCTGACAGAGTCCGGAACCACTGGAGGTTCTGGCGCAGTGTTCGGCTGGAGGCCGAATTCAGAGCCCATAGGAGTCTTGCTTCCCTTGCGCCCAGGGTCCGGAATGTCGCCTTGAGGCGCCTCCAGGACTACCTCCCCTCGGCTCGGTGCCCTTTGAGACAACACCTCGACGTTGTCCGTAGGGCGAGGGGAGGAGGCGGTCGAAAGTGAATCGCTATTCATATCCGATGGGTCCAAAGAACCATTCGACAAAGATACGTCGATATGGGCTCGGGACGGACTGCATAATCATGTTCGGCGTGATGAGAAGTAGTGCAATAAAACATACCATGAATTACTATGGTATCCGGATACTTACGACTTCGCCAGGCTTGTCCTGGCAACCACTAAATCGTCGCTATAGGCGGTCGTCGTGGAAGCGATCCGGAGGAGGGTCCTTCCCTTCTTGGACCCTTTGGCCTCCCGGATGATGGGGCGGCCTTCCTTTTCTTATCTCCCCCGGCTGGGGGGGAGAACTTTCCTCTTCCTCCTCCTCGTTTTCGTGGGAGGAGTGCGCCTCGGTGTTTTCGGACAATGAGTCTGATATAACCTTGCGCAGGAGACTCTTCCGGGTCCCCGTGGCCTTCTTCTTGGCCTTCTTCACCGGCACCTCGTAAGGCACCGGAACCAGCATCTCCGTTAGGAGAGCATCTGCTGGATCTTTAGGCAGGGGGGCTGGGCAATCGATGTGCTCTGCTGTCTCTACCCAGTCCTGTTAAATGGCGTGGAGGCTTAGATCCCGCACATGATTAAACTGGGGAAAATAAACATCTTATGAGATATAAAAGACTTACCGGATTGGTAGGGCGCTTTGTGCTGAATCTGCGGTCCTCGGTAAGGGGAGGAGGTACCTCGGGGCCCTTGAACAGCACCTTCCAAACGTCCTTGTGCATCGTGTCGAAGAGCTCTCGCAGCGTCTGGTGCTCGGCCGGGTCGAACTCCCACAAATTGAACGCCTGTCGTTGACACGGGAGGATCCGGCGGAAGAGCGTGACCTGGACCACGTTGACAAGCTTGATTTTCTTGCTCATCATGTTTCTGATGCATTTCTGGAGTCCGGTCAGCTCCACCGATGAACCCCAGAACAGGCCCTTCTCTTTCCAGGAGGTGAGCCGCGTGGGGATTCCGGATCGGAATTTGGGGGCCGCCACCCAGTTGGTGTCGCGCGGCTCGGTGATGTAGAACCACCCCGATTGCCACCCCTTTATGGTCTTCACATAGGAGCCTTCGAGCCAGGTGACGTTAGGAATTTTGCCCACCATGGCGCCTCCACACTCCGCTTGCTGGCCGACCACCACCTTCGGTTTAACATTGAAGGTCTTCAGCCACAAGCCGAAGTGGGGCCTGATGCAGAGGAAGGCCTCGCACACGACGATAAACGCCGACATGTTGAGGATGAAATTGGGGGCCAGATCATGAAAGTCCAGCCCGTAGTAGAACATGAGCCCACGGACAAATGGGTGGAGGGGAAATCCCAGTCCGTGGACGAAGTGGGTAAGGAAAACCACCCTCTCATGGGGTTCTGGCGTAGGGATGATCTGCCCCGCATCTGGCAGCCGGTGTGCGATATCCGCGGCTAGATATCCGGCTCCCCGTAGCTTTGTGATGTTCTCCTCCGTCCATCCACTTGCCTCCTGCTCCGGACATGCTTGGAGTGGTTTGAGGAGAAAAACGCGAACTTGGGTGCTGGAGCACAAGTGCGCAAGAATGGATGAGCAAGGAGGAAGAAGGCGTGGGTGAAAAGGGTGAATCCTTGTCCCTTTATAAGGGCGGAAGAAGCTATGCACCTCTCCACCTACCTGGTAAGCTCGCTTATTCCCCAAGTGCCGTAATTGATGGTGCGGTTGGGTTACCCACACCCGTATTGAGGAGAATCCCATGATAAGGGGACACGATCTCTGCTTCGACAAGACGTGCCAAGAAAACCGCCTCACAATATGTGCAGTAGCTGGTTGAGAAAAATGGTTCGAACAATGACCGGGCCGTGGTATGATGTCATCTTTGCCCGAGCGTGTCGTGATTAGATTTGTGGAAATATTATTCTCTCTACGATGGTATGTGGAATTTGTTTTGCAGAGCCGGACAGTATCCTTGTGTTCAAGATCTTCTATGGAGTATTCGGAGGAAGAACCCGCCTTAAAATGCCAAAGACAAATCTGCGCGCCAGACTCATCATCATTGAAGCCTGGTTCAGGGGCTACTGAGGGAGTCCTGGATTAGGGGGTCCTCGGACGGCCGGACTATATACTTTAGCCGGACTGTTGGACTCTGAAGGTACAAGATTGAAGACCTCGTCCCGTGTCCGGATGGGACTCTCCTTGGCGTGGAAGGCAAGCTTGGCAATACGGATATGTAGATCTCCACCCTTGTAACCGACTCTGTGTAACCCTAGCCCCCTCCGGTGTCTATAAAAACCGGAGGGCTTAGTCCGTAGGACAACAACAATCATACCATAGGCTAGTGCTACCTCTTGAGCACTGCATTGGATTTCCTTGAAGAGGAAAGGGTGATGCAACAAAGTAGCGTAAGTATTTCCCTCAGTTTTTGAGAACCAAGGTATCAATCCAGTAGGAGGCTATGCGCGAGTCCCTCGTACCTACACAAAGCAAATAACTCCTCGCAACCAACGCGATAAGGGGTTGTCAATCCCTTCATGGTCACTTATGAAAGTGAGATCTGATAGAGATGATAGATAATATTTTTGGTATTTTTGTGATAAAGATGCAAAGTAAAATAAAAGCAAAGGCAATAATAAAGTGATGGAAGATTAATATGATGAAGAAAGACCCCGGGGGCCATAGATTTCAGTAGTGGCTTCTCCCAAGAGCATAAGTATTTTACGGTGGGTGAACGAACTACTGTTGAGCAATTGACAGAATTGAGCATAGTTATGAGAGTATCTAGGTATGATCATGTATATAGGCATCACGTCCGAGCCAAGTAGACCGACTCCTGCCTACATCTACTACTATTACTCCACTCGTCGACCGCTATCCAGCATGCATCTAGAGTATTAAGTTCAAGAAAACAGAGTAACGCCTTAAGCAAGATGACATGATGTAGAGGGATAAATTCATGCAATATGATAAAACCCCCATCTTGTTATCCTCGATGGCAACAATACAATATGTGCCTTGATGCCCCTATTGTCACTGGGAAAGGACACCGCAAGATTGAACCCAAAGCTAAGCACTTCTCCTACTGCAAGAAAGATCAATCTAATAGGCCAAACCAAACTGATAATTCGAAGAGACTTGCAAAGATAACCAATCATACATAAAAGAATTCAGAGAAGATTCAAATATTCTTCATAGATAATCTTGATCATAAACCCACAATTCATCGATCTCAACAAACACACCGCAAAAAGAAGATTACTCGAATAGATCTCCACGAGAGAGGGGGAGAACATTGTATTGAGATCAAAAAAGAGAGAAGAAGCCATCTAGCTACTAACTGTGGACCCGAAGGTCCGAGGTAAACTACTCACACTTCAGCGGAGAGGCTATGGTGTTGATGTTGAAGCCCTCCGTGATGGATGCCCCCTCCGGCGGAGCTCCGGAACAGGCCCCAAGATGGGATCTCGTGGGTACAAAAGGTTGCGGCGGTAGAATTAGGTTTTTGGCTCTGTATCTGATCGTTTGGAGGTACGTAGGTATATATAGGAGGAAGAAGTACGTCGGTGGAGCAAGGTGGGGCCCACGAGGGCGGAGGGCGCGCCCTGGGGGGGTGGGCGCCCCCCTACCTCGTGCCCACCTCCTTTCTTTCTTGATGTAGGGTCCATGTCTACTGGATCATATTCGGTGAGAAAATCACGTTCCCGAAGGTTTCATTCCGTTTGGACTCCGTTTGATATTCCGTTTCTTCGAAACTCTGAAATAGGAAAAAACCAGCAATTCCGGGCTGGGCCTTCGGTTGATAGGTTTGTCTCAAAAATAATATAAAAGTGGAAAATAAAGCCCAATAATGTCCAAAACAGTAGATAATATAGCATGGAGCAATAAAAAATTATAGATACGTTGGAGACGTATCAGGCATCCCCAAGCTTAATTCCTACTCGTCCTCGAGTAGGTAAGTGATAAAAATAGAATTTTTGATGCGGAGTGCTACTTGGCATAATTTCAATGTAATTCTTCTTAATTGTGGTATGAATATTCAGATCCGAAAGATTCAAGACAAAAGTTCATATTGACATAAAAATAATAATACTTCAAGCATACTAACAAAGCAATCATGTCTTCTCAAAATAACATGGCCAAAGAAAGTTATCCCTACAAAATTATATAGTCTGGCTATGCTCTATCTTCACCACACAAAGTATTTAAATCATGCACAACCCCGATGACAAGCCAAGCAATTGTTTCATACTTTTGACATTCTCAAAACCTTTTCAATCTTCACGCAATACATGAGCGTGAGCCATGGATATAGCACTATATGTGGAATAGATTGGTGGTTGTGGAGAAGACAAAAAGGGAGAAGATAGTCTCACATTAACTAGGCGTATCAACGGGCTATGGAGATGCCCATCAATAGATATCAATGTGAGTGAGTAGGGATTGCCATGCAACGGATGCACTAGAGCTATAAGTATATGAAAGCTCAACAAAAGAAACTACGTGGGTGTGCATCCAACTCGCTTGCTCCACGAAGACCTAGGGCATTTTGAGGAAGCCCATCATTGGAATATACAAGCCAAGTTCTATAATGAAAAATTCCCACTAGTATATGAAAGTGACAAAATGAGAGACTCTCTATCATGAAGATCATGGTGCTACTTTGAAGCACAAGTGTGGTAAAAGGATAGTAACATTGTCCCTTCTCTCTTTTTCTCTCATTTTTTTGTTTGGGCCTTTTCTCTTTTTTTTCGTCCAGAGTCTCATCCCGACTCGTGGGGGAATCATAGTATCCATCATCCTTTTCCTCACTTGGGACAATGCTCTAAAATTGACGATCATCACACTTTTATTTTCTTACAACTCGAAACTTAGAACAAATTATGACTCTATATCAATGCCTCCGGCGGTATACCAGGATATGCAATGAATCAAGAGTGACATGTATGAAAGAATTATGAACGGTGGCATTGCCGCAAATACGATGTCAATTACATGATCATGCTAAGCAATATGACATTGATGGAGCATGTCATAATAAACGGAACGGTGGAAAGTTGCATGGCAATATATCTTGGAATGGCTATGGAAATGCCATGATAGGTAAGTATGGTGGCTGTTTTGAGGAAGGTATATGGTGGGTGTATGATACCGTGAAAAGTGCAGTGATATTAGAGAGGCTAGCAATGGTGGAAGGAAGAAAAGTGCGTATAATCCACGGACTCAACATTAGTCATGAAGAACTCATATACTTATTGCAAAAATCTACAAGTTATCAAAGCAAAGTATTACGCGCATTCTCCTAGGGGGATAGATTGGTAGGAAAAGACCATCGCTCGTCCCCGACTGCCACTCATAAGGAAGACAACCAATAAATAAATCATGCTCCGACTTCATCACATAACGGTTCACCATACGTGCATGCTATGGGAATCACAAACTTTAACACAAGTATTTCTCAAATTCACAACTACCCAACTAGCATGACTCTAATATCACCATCTTCATATCTCAAAACAATTATCAAGCATCAAACTTTTCTTAGTATTCAACGCGCTCAAAAGAAAGTTTTACAAATCTTTAATACCAAGCATATTAGATTTTTAAGCAAATTACCATGCTATTAAAGACTCTCAAAATAATATAAGTGAAGCATGAGAGATCAATAGTTCCTATAAAACAAATCCACCACCGTGCTCTAAAAGATATAAGTGAAGCACTAGAGCAAAACTATATAGCTCAAAAGATATAAGTGAAGCACATAGAGTATTCTAACAAATTCCAATTCATGTATGGATCTCTAAAAGGGTTTGTACAGCAAGGATGATTGTGGTAAACTAAAAAGAAAAGACTCAAATCCTACAAGACTCTCCAAGCAAAACACATATCATGTGGTGAATAAAAATATAGCTCCAAGTAAAGTTACCGATGGAAGTAGACGAAAGAGGGGATGCCTTCCGGGGCATCCCCAAGCTTTGACTTTTTGGTGTCCTTAGATTATCTTGGGGGTGCCACAGGCATCCCCAAGCTTAGGCTCTTGCCACTCCTTGTTCCATAATCCATCAAAAGATTTCACGGAAAACTTGAAAACTTCACAACACAAAACTCAACAGAAATCTCGTGAGCTCCGTTAGCGACAGAAAACAAAAGACCTCTTCAAGGTACTGTAATGAACTCATTATCTATTTATATTGGTGTTAAACCTACTGTATTCCAACTTCTCTATGGTTTATAAACTATTTTACTAGCCATAGATTCATCAAAATAAGCAAACAACACACGAAAAACAGAATCTGTCAAAAACAGAACAGTCTGTAGTAATCTGTAACTAACACAAACTTCTGGAACTACAAAAATTCAGCCAAAATAGGAAGACCTAGGAAATTTGTTTATTGATCAGCAGAAATTGGAATCACTATTTTATCTCGTTCTGGTGATTTTTAACAATTGTTTTTGTGAATAGAAAGTTTCTGGAAATTACAGCAAGATCAAATAACTATCATCCAAGAAGATCCTATAGGTTTAACTTGGCACAAACACTAATTAAAACATAAAAACACATCTAACCATAGGCTAGATCAAAGATTTATTCCTAAACATAAGCAAAAGCAAAAAAACTAAAAATAAAATTGGGTTGCCTCCCAACAAGCGATATCGTTTAACGCCCCTAGCTAGGCATAAAAGCAAGGATAGATCTAGGTATTGCCATCTTTGGTAGGAAATCCATAAGTGGCTCTCATGATAGATTAATATGGTAATTTTATTTTATTCCTAGGGAAGTGTTCCATGCCTTTATTTAATGGAAATTGGAATCTAATATTCCCTTCCTTCATATCAATAATTGCACCAATCGTTCTAAGGAAAGGTCTACCAAGAATAATAGGACAAGAAGGATTGCAATCTATATCAAGAACGATAAAATCTACGGGCACATAATTCCTATTTGCAACAATAAGAACATCATTAATTCTTCCTATAGGTTTCTTAATATTGGAATCTGCAAGGTGCAAGTTTAGAGAGCAATCATCAAAATCGCGGAAATCTTGCAAATCACACAAAGTTTTGGGAATAGTGGAAACACTAGCACCCAAATCACATAAAGCATAAAATTCATGATCCTTAATCTTAATTTTAATAGTTGGTTCCCACTCATCACAAAGTTTTCTAGGAACAGAAACTTCCAACTCAAGTTTTACTTCATAAGATTGCATCAAGGCATCAACGATATGTTTAGTAAAGGCTTTATTTTGACTATAAGCACGAGGAGAATTTAGCACGGATTGCAACAAGGAAATACAATCAGTTAAAGAGCAATTTTCATAATTAAATTACTTGAAATCTAAAATAGTAGGTTTAGCAACATCTAGGGTTTTAATCTCTTCAATCCCACTTCTATCAATTTCATCATCAAGATCTAAAAACTCCGAATTTTTTGAACGCCTTCTAGGTAAAGGTGGATCATATTCAGTCCCATCATTATCAAGATTCATGTTGCAAAACAAAGATTTAATAGGGGACACATCAGTAACTTTTAGATCTTCATCTTTATTTTCATAGGAATTGAAAGAACACGCTTTAATAAAGGCATCTTTCGTAGCACGCATCCTAGCGGTTCTTCCTTGCACTCATCGATGGAAATTCTCATGGCTTTGAGAGACTCATTGATATCATGCTTAGGAGGAATAGATATAAGCTTTAAAGAATCAACATCAAGATAAATTCTATCAACGTTCCTAGCCAATTCATCAACTTTAAGTAATTTCTCTTCAAGCAAAGCATTAAAATTGTTTTGCAAATTCATAAACTCTTTAACACTAGTCTCAAATTCAGAGGGCATCTTATTAAAATTTCCATATGAGTTGTTGTAGGAATTTCCATAATTATTAGAGGAATTACTAGGATAAGGCTAGGATTAAAGTTTCCTCTATACGCGTTGTTACCAAAATTATTCCTACCAACAAAATTCACATCCATAGATTCATTATTATTATCAATCAAAGTAGACAAAGGCATATCATTAGGATCAGAAGAAACACTCTGAGTAGCAAATTATTTCGTAAGTTCATCCATCTTTCCACTCAAAACATTAATTTCTTCTATCGCATGCACTTTTTTATTAGTAGATCTTTTAGTGTGCCATTGAGAATAATTAATCATAATATTATCTAGAAGTTTAGTAGCTTCTCCTAAAGTGATTTCCATAAAAGTGCCTCCCGCGGCCGAATCCAAAATATTTCTAGAAGCAAAATTTAATCCGGCATAAATTTTTTGTATAATCGTCCACAAGTTCAACCCATGAGTAGGGCAATTACGTATCATTAATTCATCCTCTCTCAAGCTTGTGCAACATGTTCATGATCAAGTTGCTTAAAATTCATAATATCGTTTCTAAGAGAGATGATCTTAGCGGGAGGAAAATCGAGGGAGTCCTGGATTAGGGGGTGTCCGGATAGCCGGACTATGACCTTTGGCCGGACTCCTGGACTATGAAGATACAAGATTGAAGACTTCGTCCCATGTCCGGATGGGACTTTCCTTGGCGTGGAAGGCAAGCTTGGCGATATGGATATGTAGATATCCTCCCATTGTAACCGACTCTGTGTAACCCTAGCCCTCTCGATGTTTATATAAACCGGAGGGTTTTAGTCCGTAGGACGAACAACAATCATACCATAGGCTAGCTTCTAGGGTTTAGCCTCTCTGATCTCGTGGTAGATCTACTCTTGTACTACCCAAATCATCAATATTAATCAAGAAGGAGTAGGGTTTTACCTCCATCGAGAGGGCCCGGACCTGGGTAAAAACATCGTGTCCCTTGTCTCTTGTTACCATCCGCCTAGACGCACAGTTCGGGACCCCCTACCCGAGATCCACCAGTTTTGACACTGACATTGGTGCTTTCATTGAGAGTTCCTCTATGTCATCATCTTTAGGCCCGATGGCTCCTCCGATCATCAACAATGATGCGGTCCAGGGTGAGACTTTTCTCCCCGAACAGATCGTCGTATTCGGCGGCTTTGCACTACGGGCCAATTAAGCAGCCATCTGGAGCAGATCAAAGCTACGCCCACAGCCATCAGGTCAGATTTGGAAGTTTGAACAACACGGTGGCGTCTGTGGAGACTTGATCTTCGACGGGTTCGAGCCACACGGTAGCGCCCGCCTTTATCACGATGGGCATGATCTAGCTCTGCCACGAGCAGTGCCTCGAGGTCGCACCGATGTCCGCTCCGACCCTTAGCTCGAGCCGATTGCACTGTCGAGGACGGGTGGCTGGACACCGCCTCGGGGCCTGCAATCTCTACGGTGATCGAGCGAACACCAGCCTTGTCCTTATGGCTTCGTGACTCCAAGGTGCCGGACTCCTCTCCGGACTACGAACCTTCCGCGCCCCTGCAAATCGAATCCGATTGGGCGCCGATCATGGAGTTCGTCGCCGCGGACATCTTTCAGCACTCGCCCTTCGGCGACATTCTGAATTCACTAAAGTCTCTCTCTTTATCAGGAGAGCCCTGGCCGGACTATGGTCAGCTAGGTTGGGATGCGGACGACGAATAAATTCAAAGCCCACCCACCACCCACTTCATAGCCACTATCGATGATTTAACCGACATGCTCGACTTCGACTCCGAAGACATCGACGGTATGGACGCCGATGCAGGAGACGACCAAGAACCAGCGCCTATAGGGCACTAGAAGGCCACCTCATCATACGACATATACATGGTGGACACCCCAAAAGAAGGGAATGGCGATGGAACAACGGAGGATGACCCCTCCAAGAAGCAGCCTAAGCGTCAGCGTCAGCGGCGCCGCTCTAAATCCCGCCAAAGCAAAAACGGCGATTCCGGCACGGGAGATAATAACACCCCGGACAGTGCCGAAGACAACACCCTCCAGCAGGATTCAACATAGGAGGATGGAGAAGCAAGCCCTCATGAGAGAGCGGCAGACAGAGAGGTAGAGGACGATAATTACATGCCTCCCTCCGAAGACGAGGCAAGCCTCGACGACGACGAATTTGTCGTGCCTGAGGATCCCATCGAACAAGAGCGTTTCAAACGCAGGCTTATGGCCACGACGAGCAGCCTCAAGAAAAAACAGCAACATCTTAGAGCTGACCAAGACTTGCTAGCCGACAGATGGACTGAAGTCCTTGTGGCCGAAGAGTACGAACTCGAATGCCCCTCCAAGAGCTACCCAAAGCGCAGGATGCTACCCCGATTAGAGGAGGAAGCACCTAAACCTACATCACCAGTGCACGACACGGCCGACCGGCCACCTCGTGGACGCGACAGAGAGGCCTCTCGGCCCTCCACTCAAGCCGCACCCCGGCGTCGCTCAAAAAATACCAAGGCACGGGGAAATGTGCCAGACCTGTGAGATATATTGGAGGACAAGGCAAGGCAAACAAGATTGATCTATGGATCGCGTGGGCGCCCCACGACACGTGACGATAACCGTCATGCCGGATATGATAAATCCGGCCGGGCCGAACACAGTAGACAAAGCTCATTCGAGCTGTGATATAGCCCAGTACAGAGGCGCCACACACCCATTATGCTTCACAGATGAAGTAATGGATCATCAAATCCCCGAGGGTTTCAAACCCGTAAACATCGAATCATACGATGGCATAACAGATCCTGCGGTATGGATCGTGGATTGTCTCCTTCATATCCACATGGCCCACGGTGATGATCTACACGCCATCAAATACCTCCCACTCAAGCTTAAAGGACCAGCTCGGCATTGGCTTAACAGCTTGCCAGCAGAATCAATTGGTTGTTGGGAGGACCTGGAAGCCACATTCCTCAACAATTTCCAGGGCACCTATGTGCGACCACCAGACGCCGATGACCTAAGCCACATAATTCAGCAGCAAGAGGAATCGGCCAGACAATTCTTGACACGGTTCCTAACCAAGAAAAATCAAATAGTCGACTGTCCGGACGCAGAGGCCCTCGCAGCCTTCAAACATAACATCCGTGACGAGTGGCTTGCCCGACACCTAGGACAGGAAAAGCCGAAATCCATGGCAGCCCTCACAACACTCATGACCCGCTTTTGCGCGGGAGAAGACAACTGGCTAGCTCGCAGTAATAACATGACCAAGAGCCCTGGTAATTCGGATACCAAGGACAGCAATGGCAGGTCGTGTCGCAACAAGCACAAGCGCCGCATTAACGGCGACAATGCTAAGGATATGGCAGTTAATGCCGGATTCAGAGGCTCTAAACCCGGTCAGCGGGAAAAGCCATTTAAAAGAAATACTCCGGGCCCGTCCAGTTTGGACCAAATACTCGATCGCTCGTGCGGATACGGCACCCCGAAAAACCAGCCAATCACACCAACAGGATTGTTGGGTGTTCAAGCGAGCAAGTTAAATGCCGAAAATGACAAGGGCTGCATAGCAATGACGAGGAGGGCCCGGCCGCCGAACAATAGGGGATGAAGGGCTTCCCCCACAAGTGCGGACGGTGAACATGATATACATAACCCACATCCCCAAAAGGGAGCGGAAGCATGCACTCAGGGACGTATATGCGTTGGAGCCAGTCGCCCCAAAGTTCAACCCGTGGTCCTCCTGCCCGATCACTTTTGATCGAAGGGACCACCCCACTAGCATCCGGCACGGCGGAGTCGCCGCATTGGTTCTAGACCCAATCATTGATGGATTTCACCTCACTAGAGTCCTTATGGATGGCGGCAGCAGCCTGAACCTGCTTTATCAGGATACAGTGCGAAAAATGGGCATAGTTCCCTCAAGGATTAAACCCACAAAGACGACCTTTAAAGGCGTCATACTAGGTGTAGAGGCCAACTGTACAGGCTTAGTTACACTTGAAGTGGTCTTCGGATCCCTGGATAATTTCCAAAGCGAGGAGTTAATCTTCGACATAGTCCCGTTCCGCAGTGGCTATCACGCACTGCTCGAACGAACGACATTTGCAAAGTTCAATGCGGTGCCGCACTACGCATACCTCAAGCTCAAGATGCCAGGCCCTCGAGGAGTCATTACGGTCAATGGAAACAGCTCTCTCTGAACGGAGGAGCATACGGCGGCCCTCGCGGCGGAAGTACAAAGTAGCCTCTCAAAGCAATTCTCCAGTCCGGCTATTAAACGTCCGGACACCGTCAAGCGCGCCCGGAGTAACCTACAACAAGACCGCTTGGCACGTTCCGAGCAAGCGAAAGTGATGCGGCTAACCCCAGCCCTCGCGAATTGCGAAACCAAGATTACGCGTACATAATTATGCTCTGGAAATACCATGGGCATAAGGGGAGGGGCACAACCACGACACGCCCAAAATGCGGCTTAACCGCACTAGGGGCTCCCAATTTTGTCATTCTTTTTTTCTTACTTTCAGGACTCCACTCTCCGGAAGGCCTGTCCGTGATCTGTCGCCGAACACACGATGCAACAGCGGGGAGGCAGCAAGCTACGTCGAATGTCCAGGTGGTCTCTATAACGAGCTAAATACCTGTCTTACATAAAGTCTCGCAGCTTGCCCCTGGAGGGGGACATGTCAAATAATCCCATCTCTTGCTTATCGCACTATCAGCCTTTTAATAAACAATACATAGCTCTTTTCTATTATTGCATTCATTTTTTATGTAAATATGTTCAGTTATGACATTATGCAACCGTACACTTTGGTACGGCCAATACACCAGGGGCTTAAGTACCCCAGAATATGGTGTGAGAAGTCCGAACACTCTCACGAAAAGTGGCACCCGAACTTATATCTTTATATGCATCGGCTCCGAATCATGTCTTGGGTCAATAGTTGGGTTTGACCAGCTCCCATGTTTTGGTACCTTACGTTCCGTTATATCGGCTAAGGTAGCGCTGGGAGAACTACTGCGATTGTGCCCTGGTTGAGCTGGGTTAAGCACCTCAGTAGAGAAAGCTAAAACTGACCGTCATGATAGGGCGAGAGCTGGTCGCTGTTCGAGAGGTTTCGAGTCCCTAAAGACTTATGCCGCTTAGAGCGAGGAGCTGGCTTTGTCCGGCCTAGGCGTGGATAGCACCCCGAACTCGGTCTTCCGAATACTAGGGGCTTCGCCGAAATTTAAAATTATAAAATTCTATGGCTAAGTGAGAGTGATAAAGCATTATAGTCCGATTGCCTTGTTCGTTGTCTTTGGCGCCTCCCTCGAAGGACCCAAGAATGGGAACAAGAGCACTCAGGTTTATCCCGAACACCCCAGCACTCGTGGCATGTGGGTAGAAGCCGACGACTCGCCATCTCTCAGATTTAATAAACGACCGCACAGAAGGTAATATTTTAAATTCAAAAAGCGTTGCTTAGCGCATATGAACAAGTTTTCAGCGCACATGATAACACGAGAGAGTTTACTAAAAAATTACATCCTTGGAACATTCATCCGCCACAAGGCGGGCACCCTTCAGGATGCCCTCATAATACATCTCGGGCTTGCGATGCTCCTTGCCCTCCGGTGGCCCATCTGGCTACCAAATTCTCAAAGATCCATCTTGCCCCAGTGTACTTTAACACGGCCAAGGGCCCTACGGGCGCCTTCGATGCATACAGAGCGCTTGATGACTTCAAGCCGTGGACAAGCATCCGCCAGCCGCCTCACCAGCCCAAAGTAGCTCCCAGGCATGACCTCCCCAGGCCATAACCGGACTATAAGGCCCTTCATGGCCTGTTCGGCTACCTTATGGAGCTCGACCAGCTGCTTCAGCTGGTCGCTCAAGGGCACCGGGTGTCCGGCCTCAACATACTGGGACCAAAACACCTTCTCCGTCAAGCTCCCTTCCTCGGCTCGGTAGAATGCGGCAGCGTCGGACACACTGCGGGGCAGATCTGCAAATGCTCCTGGAGAGCTTCGGACTAGGGTAAGTAACAAGTAATTCACTTTCACGTGCTTGCTTTGCATAAATAATGCCTTACCCGCCGCTATCTTCTTCATCGCCTCAATTTCCTGGAGGGCTTTTTGGGCTTCGGCCTTGGCAGATTTGGCGCTCTCAAGGGCCGAGGCGAGTTCGGACTCTCGAAGTCTTTGAGTCAAGCTCAAACTCTCGTGTTTTTCACGAGGCGTGGAGCTCTTGCACCTCCGCCACCGCACCTCCTGCTTTTCTCGCTCGGTGCGCTCCACGGCCGCATTGTCTTCGGCCTTGGACAACGCTTCCTTCAGGGTAGCCACCTCGGTTGTGGCCCCTGTAATACTCACGTTGGTCCTGTCATTATTTACAACCAGATCTTTTTATATACTTACATAAGGTATTACTTACCTTTCTTGTCCTCGAGGTGCTTCTTGGCAAGGCCGAGCTCGTTCTCGGACCGCTCGAGGCTCTGCTTCAATGCATCGACCTCCGAAGTCAGTGCGACAGAGGTCAGCAGCGCAGCCTGCGTTCCCATATTGACATACTTATGTTAGACTCCTGCGTATATCTTTTAGATCCTCAGTTCGGCTTTTCTTTCCGAACACCAAACTGAGCATCGAGGCTACTATCTATGCGGTAATATTTTTACATATCTTAAATACATACCTCAAAGCCTGTTAGAAGGCTGGCACAGGCTTCCGTCAACCCGCTCTTGGCGGACTGAACCTTCTGGATCACTGCACTCATAATAGTGCGGTGCTCCTCGTCGATGGAGGCGCCGTTAAGCACCTCCAGCAAATTATCCGGTGCCTCCGGTTGGACGGAGGTCACCGGCGTTGTAGGCTTGCCCTTCTTACTAGGGGCCACTTTGGACTCGGAACCACCGAATGTTCGGTGCGGTATCGGCCCAGGCGGACTTAGAGCCCTTTGGGGTTTTATCCCCTTCTTTGAGTCCGGGAGGTTGCCTTGCGGCGCCTCGGGACCACCTCCTCCTGGCTTGGCCCTTTGGGACTCCACCTCGGCATCGTCCGTAGGGCGAGGGGAGGTAGCAGTCGGGAGTGAAAGACTATTCACATCCGACGAATCCAGGAAGCCGCTCGACGAAGCGTCGAGCCGGGCCTTGGGCGGACTGCATGATTATATTCGGCGTCAAAAGATACTGTGCAATAAAGGAACGCCATGAGTTATTCTGGTATCCGGATACTTACGCTTTTGCCAGGGGCTTGGCCCTGGATGGCCACTCCTCTTCGCCGTCGTCAGCGTTGGTGGAGTAGTCCGGAGGAAGGGTCCTTCCCTTCTTGGACCCTCCGCCCCCCAGTTGGGGAAGCCTTCCTTTTCTTTCCTCCCCCCGCTGGAGGGGGAGAGGCCTCTTCTTCCTCCTCCTCGTCTTCGTGGGAGGAGTGCGCCTCGGGGTCATTGGACGATGAATTCGACACCACCGGGCGCCGGGAACTCTTTCGAGTTCCCGTGGCCTTCTTCTTGGCCTTCTTCTCCGGCACCACGTAAGGTGCCGGAACCAGCAGCCCCGTCAAGAGGGCGTCCGCTGGGTCTTCGGGCAAGGGAGTCGGACAGTTGATCTTCCCGGACGTCTCCTGCCAATCCTGTCAAAGGTAAGGGACTTTAGATTCCGCATAGAGTCAAACTATGAAAAACAAGTATCCCGTAAAGGGTAAAACAGCTTACCGCGTTGGCTTGATGCTGCGCGCTGAATCCGCGATCCTAGGTAGCGGATGCGGGAGCCTCGGCGCCCTTGAACAGCACCTTCCGGGCATCTTCGTGCGTAGTGTCGAAGAGCACCTTTCGAGTTCGGTGTTGTGCCGGATTAAACTCCCACAAGCTGAAAGCCTGTTGTTGGTACGGGAGGATCCGGCGGATGAGCATGACCTGGACTACGTTGACGAGTTTGAGCTTCTTGCTCACCAGACTTTGGATGCATGTTTGGAGTCCGGTCAGCTCTCCTTTTTGGCTCCACTGCAGGCCCTTCTCTTTCCAGGAGGTGAGCCGTGTGGGGATGCAAGATCGGAATTCAGGGGCCGCTGCTCATTCAGGGTCACGCGGCTCGGTGATGTAGAACCACCCCAATTGCCACCCCTTTATGGTCTCTACGAAGGAGCCCTCGAGCCATAGGACGTTGGGCATCTTGCCCACCATGGCACCTCCGCACTCCGCTTGGTGGCCGCCCACTACCTTCGGCTTGACATTGAAGGTCTTCAACCATAAGCTGAAGTGGGGCTGGATGCAGAGGAAGGCCTCGCACACGACGATGAACGCCGAGATGTTGAGGATGAAGTTCGGGGCCAGATCCTGGAAATCCAAGCCGTAGTAGAACATGAGCCCCCGGAAAAATGGGTGAAGTGGGAAACCTAGTCCGCGGAGGAAATGGGTGAGGAACACCACCCTCTCATGGGGCCTGGGGTGGGGATGAGTTGCCCCTCGTCTGGGAGCCGGTGCGCGATGTCATTGGACAAGTATCCGGCTTTCCTCGGCTTCTTGATGTGTCCCTCCATGACGGAGGAGACCATCCACTTGCCTCCCGCCTCCGGACATGGCTGGAGAAGGTTGAGGTGGGGTGTGCGGACTTGGGCGCCTGGAGCTCGAGTCTTGTGAAAATGGATATGCAAAGGAGGAAGAAGGCGTAGATGAAATAGGAGTATCCTTATCCCCTTATTTGGGCGGACGAAACTATGTGCCCCCACCAGCCTGGTAAAACTCGCTTATCTCCCAAGCGCCGTAATTAATGGCACGGTTGGGTTACCCACGCCCGTATTGATGAGAATTCCGGAATAAGGGGACGCGATCTCTGCTTCGACAAGACGTGCCAAGGAAACCGCCTCGCTAAGTTCGCTGAGGTGGGACAGTAAAAACGATTCGAATAAAGGCTTGGCCGTGGTGTGATATCACGCTGCGGAATACGTCAGCAGGTTGGATTTGTGTAAATATTATTCTCTCTACGGTGGTATGTGGAACTTATTTTGCAGAGCTGGACACTATCCTTGTGTTCAAAATCTTCTATGAAGTATTCGGAGGAGGAACCCGCCTTGCAATGCCGAAGACAATCTGCTACCGGACTCGTCATCATTGAAGCCTGGTTCTGTGGCTACCGAGGAGTCCTGGATTAGGGGTGTCCGGATAGCGGACTATTACCTTTGGCGGACTCTGGACTATGAAGATACAAGATTGAAGACTTCGTCCCGTGTCCGGATGGGACTTTCCTTGGCATGGAAGGCAAGCTTGGCGTCTGAGATATGTAGATCTCCTCCCATTGTAACCGACTCTGTGTAACCCTAGCCCTCTCCGGTGTTTATATAAACCAGAGGGTTTTAGTCCGTAGGACGAGCAACAATCATACCATAGGCTAGCTTCTAGGGTTTAGCCTCTCTGATCTCGTGGTAGATCTACTCTTGTACTACCCATATCATCAATATTAATCAAGCAGGAGTAGGGTTTTACCTCCATCGAGAGGGCCCAGACCTGGGTAAAAACATCGTGTCCCTTGTCTCCTGTTACCATCCGCCTAGACGCACAGTTCGGGACCCCCTACCCGAGATCCGCCGGTTTTGACACCAACAAAAATACTTAGAGATAAAAGCATCGTTACACTTGTTCCAAGAATCAATACTATTTTTAGGCAAAGACGAAAACCAAGCTTTAGCACGATCTCTAAGCGAAAAAGGAAATAGCTTCAATTTAACAATATCATTATCAACATCTTTCTTCTTTTGCATATCACGCAAATCAACGAAGCTATTTAGATGAGTAGCGGCATCTTCACTAGGAAGGCCTGCGAATTGATCTTTCATGACAAGATTCAACAAAGCAGTATTGATTTCACAAGATTTAGTGTTGGTAAGAGGAGCAATCGGAGTGCTAAGGAAATCATTATTGTTGGTATTGGTAAAGTCACACAATTTGGTATTATCTTGAGCCATCGTGACAAACAAGAAATCCAACACACGAGCAAACAAAAAGCAAGCGAGAAAAAGGCAAACAGGAAAGAGAGGGAGAATAAAACGGCAAGGGTGAAGTGGGGGATAGGAAAACGAGAGGCAAATGGCAAATAATGTAATGCGAGAGATAAGGGATTGTGATGGGTACTTGGTATGTTGACTTTTGCGTAGACTCCCCGGCAACGGCGCCGGGAATCCTTCTTGCTACCTCTTGAGCACTGCGTTGGATTTCCCCGAAGAGGAAAGGGTGATGCAACAAAGTAGCGTAAGTATTTCCCTCAGTTTTTAGAACCAAGGTATCAATCCAAAGAGGAGGCTACGCCACGAGTCCCTCGTACCTACACAAAGCAAATAACTCCTCGCAACCAACGCGATAAGGGGTTGTCAATCCCTTCACGGTCACTTACGAAAGTGAGATCTGATAGAGATGATAGATAATATTTTTGGTATTTTTGTGATAAAGATGCAAAGTAAAATAAAAGCAAAGTAAAAAAGCAAAGGCAATAATAAAGTGATGGAAGATTAATATGATGAAGATAGACCCGGGGGCCATAGATTTCACTAGTGGCTTCTCTCAAGAGCATAAGTATTTTACGGTGGGTGAACGAATTACTATTGAGCAATTGATGTAATTGAGCATAGTTATGAGAGTATCTAGGTATGATCATGATTATAGGCATCACGTCCGAGACAAGTAGATCGACTCCACTGCATCTACTACTATTACTCCACTCATCGACCGCTATCCAAAGATGCATCTAGAGTATTAAGTTCAAGAAAAAGAGTAACGCCTAAGCAAGATTACATGATGTAGAGGGATAAATTGGTGCAATATGATAAAAACCCCATCTTGTTATCCTCGATGGCAACAATACAATACGTGCGTTGCTGCCCCTCACATCCTGGAAAGGACACCGCAAGATTGAACCCAAAGCTAAGCACTTCTCCTATTGCAAGAAAGATCAATCTAGTAGGCCAAACCAAACTGATAATTCAAGAGACTTGCAAAGATAACCAATCATACATAAAAGAATTCAGAGAAGATTCAAATATTGTTCATAGATAATCTTGATCATAAACCCACAATTCATCGGTCTCAACAAACACACCGCAAAAAGAAGATTACATCTAATAGATCTCCACGAGAGAGGGGGAGAACATTTTACTGAGATCCAAAAAGAGAGAAGAAGCCATCTAGCTACTAACTATGGACCCGAAGGTCCGAGGTAAACTACTCACACTTCATCGGAGAGGCTATGGTGTTGATGTAGAAGCCCTCCATGATGGATGCCCCCTCCGGCGGAGCTCCGGAACAGGCCCCAAGATGGGATCTCGTGGGTACAGAAGGTTGCGGCGGTGGAATTAGGTTTTTGGCTCAGTATCTGGTCATTTTGAGGTACGTAGGTATACATAGGAGGAAGAAGTACGTCGATGGAGCAAGGTGGGGCCCACGAGGGTGGAGGGCGCGCCCTGGGGGGGTGGGCGCGCCTCTACCTCGTGCCCACCTCCTTTCTTTTCTTGACGAGGGTCCAAGTCTCCGGATCATATTCGTGAGAAAATCACGTTCGAAAGGTTTCATTCCGCTTGGACTCCGTTTGATATTCCGCTTTCTTCAAATTCTGAAATAGGCAAAAACATCAATTACGGGCTGGGCCTCCGGTTAATAGGTTAGTCCCAAAAATAATATAAAAGTGGAAAATAAAGCCCAATAATGTCCAAAACAGTAGATAATATAGCATGGAGCAATCAAAATTATAGATACGTTGGAGACGACGTGCATCCCCAAGCTTAATTCTTGCTCGTCCTCGAGTAGGTAAATGATAAAAACATAATTTTTGACGCGGAGTGCTACTTGGCATAATTTCAATGTAATTCTTCTTAATTTTGGTATGAATAATCAGATCCGAAAGATTCAAGACAAAAGTTCATATTGACATAAAAATAATAATACTTCAAGCATACTAACAAAGCAATCATGTCTTCTCAAAATAAAATGGCCAAAGAAAGTTATCCCTACAAAATCATATAGTCTGGCTATGCTCTATCTTCACCATACAAAGTATTTAAATCATGCACAACCCCGATGACAAGCCAAGCAATTGTTTCATACTTTTGACATTCTCAAAACTTTTTCAATCTTCACGCAATACATGAGCGTGAGCCATGGATATAGCACTATATGTGGAATAGAATGGTGGTTGTGGAGAAGACAAAAAGGAGAAGATAGTCTCACATTAACTAGGCGTATCAACGGGCTATGGAGATGCCCATCAATAGATATCAATGTGAGTGAGTAGGGATTGCCATGCAATGGATGCACTAGAGCTATAAGTATATGAAAGCTCAACAAAAGAAACTAAGTGGGTGTGCATCCAACTCGCTTGCTCACAAAGACCTAGGGCATTTTGAGGAAGCCCATCATTGGAATATACAAGCCAAGTTCTATAATGAAAAATTCCCACTAGTATATGAAAGTGACAAAATGAGAGACTCTCTATCATGAAGATCATGGTGCTACTTTGAAGCACAAGTGTGGTAAAAGGATAGTAACATTGTCCCTTCTCTCTTTTTCTCTCATTTTTTTGTTTGAGCCTTTTCTCTTTTTTTCGTCCGGAGTCTCATCCCGACTCGTGGGGGAATCATAGTCTCCATCATCCTTTTCCTCACTTGGGACAATGCTGTAAAATTGATGATCATCACACTTTTATTTTCTTACAACTCAACAATTACAACTCAAAACTTAGGAAAAAATATGACTCTATATGAATGCCTCCGGCGGTATACCAGGATATGCAATGAATCAAGAGTGACATGTAAAGAATTATGAACGGTGGCTTTGCCACAAATACGATGTCAACTACATGATCATGCTAAGCAATACGACAATGATGGAGCGTATCATAATAAACGGAACGGTGGAAAGTTGCATGGCAATATATCTCGGAATGGCTATGGAAATGCCATGATAGGAGGTATGGTGGCTGTTTTGAGGAAGGTATATGGTGGGTGTATGATACCGCGTAAAAGTGCGCGGTATTAGAGAGGCTAGCAATGGTGGAAGGAAGAAAAGTGCGTATAATCCACGGACTCAACATTAGTCATGAAGAACTCATATACTTATTGCAAAAATCTACAAGTTATCAAAGCAAAGTATTACGCGCATTCTCATAGGGGGATAGATTGGTAGGAAAAGACCATTGCTCGTCCCCGACCGCCACTCATAAGGAAGACAATCAATAAATAAATCATGCTCTGACTTCATCACATAACAGTTCACCATATGTGCATGCTATGGGAATCACAAACTTTAACACAAGTATTTCTCAAATTCACAACTACTCAACTAGCATGACTCTAATATCACCATCTTCATATCTCAAAACAATTATCAAGCATCAAACTTTTCTTAGTATTCAATGCGCTCAAAAGAAAGTTTTACAAATCTTTAATACCAAGCATATTAAGATTTTTAAGCAAATTACCATGCTATTGAAGACTCTCAAAATAATCTAAGTGAAGCATGAGAGATCAATAGTTTCTATAAAACAAATCCACCACCGTGCTCTAAAAGATATAAGTGAAGCACTAGAGCAAAACTATATAGCTCAAAAGATATAAGTGAAGCACATAGAGTATCCTAACAAATTCCAATTCATCTATGGATCTCTCAAAAGGTTTGTACAGCAAGGATGATTGCAGTAAACAAAAAAGCAAAGACTCAAATCATACAAGACTCTCCAAGCAAAACACATATCATGTGGGGAATAAAAATATAGCTCCAAGTAAAGTTACCGATGGAAGTAGACGAAAGAGGGGATGCCTTCCGGGGCATCCCCAAGCTTTGACTTTTTGGTGTCCTTAGATTATCTTGGGGGTGCCATGGTCATCCCCAAGCTTAGGCTCTTTCCACTCCTTGTTCCATAATCCATCAAAAGATTTCACGGAAAACTTGAAAACTTCACAACACAAAACTCAACAGAAATCTCGTGAGCTCCGTTAGCGAAAGAAAACAAAAGACCTCTTCAAGGTACTGTAATGAACTCAATATTTATTTATATTGGTGTTAAACCTACTGTATTCCAACTTATCTATGGTTTATAAACTATTTTACTAGCCATAGATTCAACAAAATAAGCAAACAACACACGAAAAACAGAATCTGTCAAATACAGAACAGTCTGTAGTAATATGTAACTAACGAAAACTTCTGGAACTCCAAAAATTCATAAAAAATAGGAAGACCTAGTAAATTTGTTTATTGATCATCAGCAATTGGAATCACTATTTGATCGAGTTCTGGTGATTTGTAACAATTGTTTTGGTGAATAGAAAGTTTCTGGAAATTACAGCAAGATCAAATAACTATCATCCAAGAAGATCCTATAGGTTTAACTTGGCACAAACACTAATTAAAACATAAATACACATATAACCAGAGGCTAGATCAAATATTTGTTCCTAAACAGAAGCAAAAAGCAAAAAACTAAAAATAAAATTGGGTTGCCTCCCAACAAGCGCTATCGTTTAACGCCCCTAGCTAGGCATAAAAGCAAGGATAGATCTAGGTATTGCCATCTTTGGTAGGCAATCCAGAAGTGGCTCTAATGATAGATTCATATGGTAATTTTATTTTATTCCTAGGGAAGTTTTCCATGCCTTTATTTAATGGAAATTGGAATCTAATATTCCCTTCCTTCATATCAATAATTGCACCAATCGTTCTAAGGAAAGGTCTACCAAGAATTATAGGGCAAGAAGGATTGCAATCTTTATCAAGAACGATAAAATCTACGGGCACATAATTCCTATTTGCAACAATAAGAACATCATTAATTCTTCGCATAGGTTTCTTAATAGTGGAATCCGCAAGGTGCAAGTTTAGAGAGCAATCATCAAAATCGCGGAAATCTTGCAAATCACACAAAGTTTTGGGAATAGTGGAAACACTAGCACCCAAATCACATAAAAGCATAAAATTCATGATCCTTAATCTTAATTTTAATAGTTGGTTCCCACTCATCACAAAGTTTTCTAGGAACATAAACTTCCAACTCAAGTTTTTCTTCATAAGATTGCATCAAGGCATCAACGATATGTTTAGTAAAGGCTTTATTTTGACTATAAGCATGAGGAGAATTTAGCACAGATTGCAACAAGGAAATACAATCAATCAAAGAGCAATTTTCATAATTAAATTACTTGAAATCTAAAATAGTAGGTTTAGCAACATCTAGGGTTTTAATCTCTTCAATCCCACTTTTATCAATTTCATCATCAAGATCTAAAAACTCCGAATTTTTGGAACGCCTTCTAGGTAAAGGTGGATCATATTCAGTCCCATCATTATCAAGATTCATGTTGCAAAACAAAGATTTAATAGGGGACACATCAGTAACTTTTAGATCTTCATCTTTATTTTCATAGGAATTGAAAGAACACGCTTTAATAAAGGCATCTTTCAGTATACGCATCCTAGCGGTTCTTCCTTGCACTCATCGATGGAAATTCTCATGGCTTTGAGAGACTCATTGATATCATGCTTAGGAGGAATAGATCTAAGCTTTAAAGAATCAACATCAAGAGAAATTCTATCAACGTTCCTAGCCAATTCATCAACTTTAAGTAATTTCGCTTCAAGCAAATTATTAAAATTGTTTTGCGAATTCATAAACTCTTTAACACTAGTATCAAATTCAGAGGGAATCTATTAAAATTTCCATAAGAGTTGTTACCAAAATTATTCCTACCAGCAAAATTCACATCCATAGATTCATTACTATTATCAATCAAAGTAGACAAAGGCATATCATTAGGATCAGAAGAAACGCTCTCAGTAGCAAATAATTTCATAAGTTCATCCATCTTTCCACTCAAAACATTAATTTCTTCTATCGCATGCACTTTTTTATTAGTAGATCTTTCAATGTGCCATTGAGAATAATTAACCATAATATTATCTAGAAGTTTAGTAGCTTCTCCTAAAGTGATTTCCATAAAAGTGCCTCCCGCGGCCGAATCCAAAAGATTTCTAGAAGCAAAATTCAATCCGGCATAATTTTTTTGTATAATCGTCCACAAGTTCAACCCATGAGTAGGGCAATTACGTATCATTAATTTCATCCTCTCCCAAGCATGTGCAACATGTTCATGATCAAGTTGATTAAAATTCATAATATCGTTTCTAAGAGAGATGATCTTAGCGGGAGGAAAATACTTAGAGATAAAAGCATCGTTGCACTTGTTCCAAGAATCAATACTATTTTTAGGCAAAGACGAAAACCAAGCTTTAGCACGATCTCTAAGCGAAAAAGGAAATAGCTTCAATTTAACAATATCGTTATCAACATCTTTCTTCTTTTGCATATCACACAAATCAACAAAGCTATTTAGATGAGTAGCGACATCTTGACTAGGAAGGTCGGCGAATTGATCTTTCATGACAAGATTCAACAAAGCAGTATTGATTTCAAAAGATTCAGTGTTGGTAAGAGGAGCAATCAGAGTGCTAAGGAAATCATTATTGTTGGTATTGGTAAAGTCACACAATTTGGTATTATCTTGAGCCATCGTGACAAACAAGCAATCCAACACACGAGCAAACAAAAAGCAAGCGCGAAAAAGGCAAAAGGAAAAGAGAGGGTGAATAAAACGGCAAGGGTGAAGTGGGGGAGAGGAAAACGAGAGGCAAATGGAAAATAATGTAATGCGAGAGATAAGGGATAGTGATGGGTACTTGGTATGTTGACTTTTGCGTAGACTCCGACAACGGGCGCCAGAGATTCTTCTTGCTACCTCTTGAGCATCATGCGTTGGATTTCCTTGAAGAGGAAAGGGTGATGCAGCAAAGTAAGCGTAAGTATTTCCCTGAGTTTTTGAGAACCAAGGTATCAATCCAAGAGGAGGCTACGCGAGTCCCTCGTACCTACACAAAGCAAATAACTCCTCGCAACCAACGCGATAAGGGGTTGTCAATCCCTTCACGGTCACTTACGAAAGTGAGATCTGATAGAGATGATAGATAATATTTTTGGTATTTTTGTGATAAAGATGCAAAGTAAAATAAAAGCAAAGTAAAAAAATCAAAGGCAATAATAAAGTGATGGAAGATTAATATGATGAAGATAGACCCGGGGGCCATAGATTTCACTAGTGGCTTCTCTCAAGAGCATAAGTATTTTACGGTGGGTGAACGAATTACTGTTGAGCAATTGACAGAATTGAGCATAGTTATGAGAGTATCTAGGTATGATCATGTATATAGGCATCACGTACGAGACAAGTAGATCGAATCCTGCCTCCATCTCCTACTATTACTCCACTCATCGACCGCTATCCAGCATGCATCTAGAGTATTAAGTTCAAGAAAATAGAGTAACGCCTTAAGCAAGATGGCATGATGTAGAGGGATAAATCCATGCAATATGATAAAAACCCCATCTTGTTATCCTCGATGGCAACAATACAATACGTGCCTTGCTGCCCCTAATATCACTGGGAAAGGACACCGCAAGATTGAACCCAAAGCTAAGCACTTCTCCTATTGCAAGAAAGATCAATCTAGTAGGCCAAACCAAACTGAGAATTCAGAGAAGATTCAAATATTGTTCATAGATAATCTTGATCATAAACCCACAATTCATCGGTCTCAACAAACACACCGCAAAAAGAAGATTACATCGAATAGATCTCCACGAGAGAGGGGAGAACATTGTATTGAGATCCAAAAAGAGAGAAGAAGCCATCTAGCTACTAACTATGGACTCGAAGGTCTGAGGTAAACTACTCACACTTCATCAGAGAGGCTATGGTGTTGATGTAGAAGCCCTCCGTGATGGATGCCCCTCCGTGAGCTCCTAACAGGCCCCAAGATGGGATCTCGTGGGTATAGAAGGTTGCGGCGGTGGAATTAGGTTTTTGGCTCCGTATCTCATCGTTTGGAGGTACGTAGGTATATATAGGAGGAAGAAGTACGTCAGTGGAACAAGGTGGGACCCACGAGGGTGGAGGGCGCGCCCCCCTACCTCGAGCCCACCTCCTTTCTTTCTTGACATAGGGTCCAAGTCTCCTGGATCATATTCAGTGAGAAAATCACGTTCCCGAAGGTTTCATTCTGTTTGGACTCCGTTTGATATTCCATTTCTTCAAAACTCTGAAATAGGCAAAAAACAACAATTCTGGGCTGGGCCTCCGGTTAATAGTTTAGTTCCAAAAATAATATAAAAGTGGAAAATAAAGCCCAATAATGTCCAAAACAGTAGATAATATAGCATGGAGCAATCAAAAATTATAGATATATTGGAGACGTATCAGCTAGCTTCTAGGGTTTAGCCTCTACGATCTCGTGGTAGATCAACTCTTGTAATACTCATATCATCAAGATCAATCAAGCAGGAAGTAGGGTATTACCTCCATCAAGAGGGCCCGAACCTGGGTAAACATCGTGTCCCCTGCTTCCTGTTACCATCCGCCTTAGACGCACAGTTCGGGACCCCCTACGCGAGATCCGACGGTTTTGACACCGACACCCCCCAACTTTGGATTGGTTTTGGGGCCAGTACAATCTTTGTCTATGGAAGTCGGTATCACAGTCTTTGAGAAAGCCGTGCAAATCATGCTCAAGAAGGAGATAGCGCAGGAGGAAGCCAGGTACCAGGCGGCCTGTGAAGCCCGTGATGGCGCCTGGAAAAAGGAGGCGGTGGAGCTTTGGGGGCGGGTGCGTTGTCGTGCCGAGGAGGTGTACGAAGATGGGTACTTCGCGAGGAATGTCACAGGCACCTCGTCGCTGCGTGAAGGTGGGCCGATAAGCTCTAGCGTGCCACCGACAAGGAGCTCCGGTGGGCGCCCAACGAAATGGCAAGATCGGTCACGCTGGGCCCGCCAAAGAAGAGGCGGAATAGATACGTCCAAGCGCTGCAAAGGCGGAGGAGTCGAATCTTGCCTCCGATCGGGAAGACGCCACAGCACTAGGGAGGCTGGCGAGGGCTCTTTGGAATAATGGCCCCAAGTGGGGTTATTAGTTTTAGTATTGTTCATTTTCAATTTTGTGCATTGTACCTAGTAGTTAAGTCTCATCTCGTCTATGTGATGATATTATATATATATATATATATATATATATATATATTCTATGATGATCTAATGAACAATTAATATATATATATATATATATATATATTATGAATTCCATTTTCTATCTGTTTTTGTATACTAATTTGAATCTAGTTGTTATCATCCACATATACAGAATGGAAAGCGTATATACACACATTGAAACATAACATATAAGAATGGAAAACATAGTACACACATTGAAATAGAGCAATACTATGATTGCTAGGAATACATAGCTATCCACGTCGAAACGACTTTTCAAAATAAAACGCGTCCATGAGACCATGACCAGCAGCCCTTGCCTAGGGTAGCTCTTTGCTCTGCCTGAACTCGTGCAGGCGTCATTCAAGTCTGCGGTCGACACGCCATGGTACATATCCGAGCACGATCTCGAGCTCAAAGTTGGTTATTTCATCGGAGATCACCAGCTCGAGGATGCGACGGCCATGTTCCTCTACTGCGCCCAGGTGGACACCTGGGCCAAGGAAGCGGTCGAGCCTACAGAGCAGCGCGTTGGCATCCAGCGGGCTGCGGACAAGGCGAACGGCGGCACCCATGCGAATGGCACGGCAGGCGTCCAGTGCAAGTACGTGGCGGCCGGCCTCTGGTGCAAGTACAGCGCTGAGGGCCTCTGCCCACTCCTGGCGAGGAATGGGGTACTTACAGAACGTGTACCCAGCTGCGACACCGTGTCGATAGCAGGCAAGCCTGGATGGATCCGCTCTAGCTGTGCGGCGCGCCATGCCTCTTGCTCTGCGGCACTCTAACGGTCTCGCCGTGCGGCGTGCCGTAGCCTATCGGCACGGGCGCGCCTAGCTTGCTCTGCGGCGCGCCATCGATCATGTTGTGCGGCGAGCTGCAGCCTGTCAGCGCTGACATGCCTATCTTGATCCGCGGCGCTCAAGCGCCATGCGCCAAAGGTCTGCTCAACCCTGGCGATGACGCGCATCACGGCGTCGTCCATCATGTTTCCGGGGAGAGCCTCGGCCTCGACGGGCCGCGGCGCCTACTCGTTTTCCTCGTCGACGAGGTTGATGGCAGAGGCGGCACTTTGGTGGTTGGCATGCCTGGAAAAGGTGGATGTGCTACAGGCTGCGCTTGTCGCCTCCGTGCGTCGCGCGCCCCCTATGCGCAATATAGCAGGGTGGCGGGAAACAGGTGAGGAAATGGTGGGAAACGGTGGCGTGTACATAAAACACCATCAATTAATGGAAACTTAGCATAGAATAAGGAACATCGAGCTAGCACAAGAAGTAGATGATGATCAGATGAACACGGACAACACTAGGGAACCCATCGGTGATGAATTCATCAATCCCAAATGGTTGAATACTAGCAAGCATTTGCCCACAACACACACGGCCTATTCCATCACAAACAGGTCGGATGGATCAACTGTATGCCACGTATCGCACATTGTCAAAAAGTAATGCGGTAGACCTTCTTTAACACGTGTTAAAAAAACAAGGACCTCGATGTTAAATTAGCTGAGGGAATGGGTCATTTCGGTCATTTGACCAAAATGACCCATCCTATCAGTTAATTTAACATCAACACAACTTCCCATCCAGTCACCCATCTGATGGCTGTTCCAGCCTGAGCACACTTAACTTGATAGTTTTCTTACATGAGCTACTGGTGGAACAGCTAGTCCTTGCTGATAGGAATGCCTCTTCGCATTCTTATGGCGTATCCGGATGATCGCCCGTCCCACAATGGCCAATAGATGTTGTGTAGACAGAGCATATCACATACGTCTTATTAGAAGCAATCGCCTGTGTTATTATCGGTCTTCGCACACATTTTTGATTACAAACATGTTTGCCGCGTATCACACACATCTTGTTATATTGAACTGTTTATGTTCTCTTGCCTAATCACAAACATTTCATCCGAGTGAACCGCATGCTGTACATTGCACACACCTTGATCTGGCTGACCGTTTATTTTGTGTTGCCTAATCACAAACAGTTCATCCGAGTGAACCTTATGTTGTACATTGCACACACCTTCATCTGGCTGCCCGTTTCTTTTGTTCCTCCTCATCGCAAATAGGTAATTGAGCTGAACCATATGCCCTGCATCGCACACGCAACTAATATCTGAACCGTTTTGATGCATCCTCCATCGCAAACGTTTTGCACCTTTTTTGACGGTTATTTTACACCACTGTTTGCGATTATGGCATCACACACAGTTTTGTCGAAGGGTCTTTGATCGTAGTGTCGCGTTAGCAGCATCCTGCAGTAGTGTACTGTCACACCATGCATTTTGTAACATGTCATTTGCACTAATAAAGCATGAAAATTTGGACCAACAAAAACTTTTGCATTATTTGTCTTTTATTTTGGAGTTGGTTTTCTCTGTATGTTTTTTTCAAGTGCTCTTTAAAGTCAACTACTCCACCTTCTGTACTTCATCTCCTTGCCCCAAACTTCTGCCCAATGATCATGCCATGTGTATAGTGCAATATAGTATTTTCTTACAAACATAATTTGGCCAAATAGTATTTTGAAAAATTAGTTTTCCAAAAACCCCTGATTGAGGTTTGCACTACAAGTACTTGATTTGGGGTATGAAAAATATTTCGAAGAGTATATTTGAAACCTATTAGATATAGGATTCCCATAAACCACAAAAATATAATTTTAAAAGTTATTTTCCTATTTTATTTAAAAGCTTTTTCTTAAGGCCAGAAGTGGTCTTTAAAAGGGAAAATTTATTTTATTGTTTCAAAAATATTTGGCAAAAATCAGGGAAACTCAGTGGACATATATTTTCCATATATAAGAGTATCAATGGTCATGTTCAAAATATTGGACAAAACCTCCCAAAACCATTTCTGCCCATTTCAAGGATTTGAAACATTTCTGCAGGAAATATTTTCATAAAAATCCAAGGAAAATCCAGCAAGTCACAAATGCATATTGTGATCACCTTGCAGAGCCTCATCTCAATTAAGGTCAGTTTGGTTCACCAAAATGCACCAAAACCCTCTCTGACCATAATCAAATTTGAATAGCTTTGTACTACCAACTTTCTCTCCTTTACCCCAACTTTTGTGATCATGTTCATATGACCAAATGAGGCCACTACACCAAGTGGTGCATCAAGGAGAAATGATTTGCTCAACTAGATCTGCACAAGTTCATTTCTGCTAGTTTCTAGGGTTTACAAAAGTTGCATTGGCAACTTTGCCCAAATGAGCTCAAAATTGGTGGAAGGCCCTAATTATATGTGAAATTTCACCCTGTGGAGTCTCATGGCAAATGGAAATCATCTACTTGCCCAAACTAGCATCAAACACCTTCTGCCACTTTACTGAAATCCCATTTTTGGCCTCTTCCACTAATCTCCGTAGGCTCAACTTTCTACCACGACCCCTCCTAGTCCCCCTCTAGAACCTGTGTGCTTTGCTGCCCGAGGAAGAAATGATGAAGGGGGGGAGAACCCCATTTTTCATCTCTGGACAGTGGATTCCTCCCTCTCTCTCAGCCTCCCTCTCTCCTCTCAGCCTTCCAGAGCATCCAAGGCTCTCCCCAGCTTTTGCCCATGCCCCCTTCAGCTGCCAGACGCAAGTGGACACGCGCGAACGCGGGAAAGCCGCGGATGCCGGCCAAAGTCGTGCTCTGGAGCGCCTGGCAGGGCACCCGACCGTTGACGCCGCATCTCCCGGCCACCTCAAGCCTCCCCGCGCGCTAGTCGATGCCCCTCGACGTCCGCTCCACGCCAGCAGGCCGCCCACTTGCTCCCGCGCCCTCCTCTCTCTCCTGCAACTCGTGCCAGAATGCCGCCCCGCTCGGCCAATGCTCGCGCCGCCCCTGTGGCCCGCCCGCAGCTCGCCCTGCTCCTCCTCTCTCTCCCTGGCACCCTAGACCACTCCCAAGAACACCCCCGAGCCCTCCATTCCCTCTCTAACGGCCACCCGAGCCGATCCCATGGGCACCCGTAGGCCGCGCCTACGGTGGACCTCGACCAACCTATATAAGGCGACCCCGAGCCTCTCTCTCACTCTCTGTCGCTCCCCCACACTCCTCATTCACCTCCCGCACCACCCATTTGTCTCCAGAGCCGCTCGAGCTCGACATCGAGCGCGAGCTCCGCCGCCTCGGCTCGTCGGCGTTCACGCGGTACAGGCCTCCTCCGCCCCCGTTCTCTCTTGATCTGGAACCGCGCGGCACCACTTACCCCTTCCCCTCTCTTCCCCCACTCTTTTGCAGCCGGGAACGGCCGGAACCACCGACGCCCGAAGCACCTCCGCCTCGTGACCTCGTCGCCGGCGAACCAGGCTGCTCCGGTGACCAACTCCACCTCCACTCGAACGGCGACACGACGCTGAGCCCAGCCGTGCCCTCGCCCGACCTCACCGTGCCCTGCATCGTCGTCAATGAACTTGCCTCCCTCTCTGACCTGAGGTTGAAGATGAAGGCCGTGGGGCCCGTCGGTCAGCCTCACATGCTGACGGGTGGGCCCCACCCGTCAGGTTTGAAACGCACGCGCGCGCGTACCGGTTCGCCCGCCGGCTGAAGGCGTATTTTGCATTTACGCCTTCGACGTGGCAGCCTCGCGCGGGTTGGATCCTCTCTGGGCCTGCTGCGCTGCGGCTGTTCTGGCCCTGTTACATATATCATGCATTGTCGTATCTTGAACCAAAAACATGGGTTGCTTGCGAGTACATTCAAAGTACTCATTGGCTTGCCACTGGTTATTTAATTGGCCAGGCATGGAAGAACATGAGTTCGAAGAAGAATTCTTTGGAGACGAACATGCGAACTAGGACGTTTCCCAGTCACAATGCCTGTAGGGTTAAGGCAAATGGCATGGGTTCTACTTATCGACAAAGATTTCCGCTGCTTAAGTTTACTTGGTATTCAGCCCGTGTGGCTTTATCTATGTAAGACATGACCATAATGGTCATAATTTGTGTAAGACGGTATGTAAGGATGTAAGACTCTTGTTATTCAGCTTACAGTGTTCAAGGAGCAATGATCTCGGGATCATCATACACGCAGATTCGTGATCACGACTTATGAGTCGGGGTCCCCACAGAGCTGGTATCAGAGCCATCCTGACTGTAGGAAGCCTTAGTTAGCATGGACGTTAGTTAGAGTGAGACTATCTACAAAATTACCTATATACCTACGTTTTCTAAAAATATTCCAAACATGGGTCATATCTCCTCTATTGACCCTCCCCTTTCCACTTTTGTAGATGGCCGTCGTACCCGAGGACTTCCTGACCACTGGATTTCCTGTGCTTCTTGAGGACAACCTCAAGAAGTGCCAGTTCACTCGAGCCCCCACCTTCTCCTATCACGAACAGTGGATCGACAACACCAAGAAGGAGTACCATGTGGAGGTAGTTGTGAGGGCGAATGACCCTCCGACAAGCTGGTTCTTTGAAGGACCACAGATGGAGACCCTGCTCCTCGCCGTTGAGACTGCTGCACTCAAGGTGCTGACTCGCCTTCGAGATCTTCTGCTAGAGATGGAAAGTGAGCCAACCACTCGTTACCTGCCTTACCGTAAGGAGGGTGATGAGGAGAGCAGCGCACCAGCTCCACCCATGGACGAGGGGCTTCCCCTCTGTTTTCAGACCTACTTCAGCTTGTGTGCTGACAGCCTTGCATAGCACTTGGCCTCAGAGTCGATGGAGCTTCGGAGGGAACTCCATGAGACCAAGGAACTCCTCCGCCTAGCTCAGACAAAGGCGGACAGGATCAAGAAGGATGGTGCACCCCTGGACAACCCATTGTTGCCTATCAAAGCGGGCGACCCCCACGGGTTACGCATGCCAAGGGATCATCTCGGCCACGCCGTATGACGGCGAAGGAATATCACAACCTCTTCATGGTGCCACCAGTGAAGCAGCGCCGTGTTCAGCTCCTCCACTCCCCCACTCCCTCAAGTGACGAAGAAACTGAGACAAATGAACATGAGGAGGAAGACCCAGAGGAGCCGGAATATGCGACCGAGCATTCCACCACTTAGACACCGTTCAGGACTAGGATAGGCCAGTCCGTAACCCTTAAGGTTGGATAGGTCGTGTACCCCTTATGCGAAGTCGAGTCCATGTAATGGTTCAAATGAAACCATGTTGTGTTGTGTTTGCTTTCAACTTGTTTTGATGGGAGTCATACCTTCCCTTCGGGAAATTGTAAACGACTACATCACCCATCTGGTTTTAATGCATGAGTTTGGCCCTTCTGGCCCTTGCTTAACTTAAAATTGTGTCACGCCCACCCCCTTACTAGGCAACCCATATATATTTATTTCCCTCATCTTTCCCAATCATGAGACCTTGACCGCTCCAACAGGATGCCTGTTGTAACACGTACTAGCGCCTCTACTCAGCAGCAAGAAGCCGGAGCAGGAGCTAGTCAGGACCAAACCCAAGGACAAGCTCCACCACCGCCACCACCTCCCAACATGAACATGGCTCAGCTTCTCCAAGCCTTACGAGAGGAACGCCAAGCCAACACTGTAGCTCTCCAGATGATTGCCCAGGCTGTCAACCGCCAGCCGGCGGGGAATGGCAATGGACGTTCCACATTGGCAGAGTTCAAGAAGCATGCACCACCCACCTTCGTCGAGACTGCTGAACCCCACGGATGCGCATTTAATCGGGTCCGCACCAATGAGGACCTGTTGGAACTAGTCGGCTGCACTGAAGACCACAAGAGGGTGGCATATGCTGCCCACTGTCTCGGGGGAACTGCCAGAGCTTGGTGGAATGGGTTCAAGGTCATGCATGCTGGGCAAAACATCACCGAATGACTTCAAGACAGAATTCATAAGACCCATATTCCTTCCTAATCATGGCCATCAAGAAGCGTGAGTTCCGCCCTTAAGCAAGGAAGTAGCACTGTCAAGGAGTACATGCGAAGTTCGAGTTCACAAGGTATGCTCCCGAGGATGTCGACCGATCTTTGCCAAAAGAGAGCGCTCCATGGAAGGCCTTAACCAGACTGTGCAGCACTCGCTTGTTGTGTGTGACTGCCCAACCTTTCCTGATCTGGCGAACAAGGTACTCATGCTTGAGGACAAGTGACGTGCTTTGGATGATACTCGTAAGCGCAAGATGATCAGCAAGGGTAGCTCCAGCAACCAGAAGCCTCGCCCGTGGCAGCCAGCCTCGGTCAAGCCAACCTATCAGCAACCAAGAGCCCCTGCACCCTGCACCAACTATCAGCCTCAGCAGTACGCCAACCCCATGCCAGCTTACAACAACCCCAATAACAATGCCATCAAAAGCAGCAACCCCAATCAAGTCACTTGCTTTGGGTGTGGTCAGCCAGGACACTACTCCAAGAATTGCCCCAACAAGAAGCCCGACGCCCCGCGCCCCAATGCGCAGAACCCAGTACCAGGCCGCGGGATGCCACCAAGGAACCAAGCTTCCCGCAACCCGCCCAACAATGGCAAGGGTCGTGTGAATCATGTCATCGGAAGAAGCCAGAAGACCCGGACATCGTGCTGGGTACGTTCCTTGTTAACTCAGCACCTGCAACTATCTTGTTTGATTCTGGAGCAAAGCATTCATTTGTCACCCAAGAGTTTGCATTAAAAAGTGGCGTGACCCCTACACCCCTGAATAACCCTATGGTGGTACAAACCCCTGGAGCTGAGATGAGAGCCAAGGTAGGCTGTAAGGGAGTCGGGATCGTCATTAACGGGGTAGATTTTCTAGCAGACCTTATCACCTTAAGATCGCAAGGCTTGGATGTGATCTTAGGAATGGATTGGCTCATCAAGCACCAAGGCTTGTTAGATTGTGCCAACCGAATCACATCGTGACCAATGACCAAGGAGTCGAAGTTAAATTTGCCTCCAACCCCTCCTCTGCTCAAGCCGCCCAAGTCAACTGTCTGACTGAAGTTGGATTGGAGCAAGTGCCGGTGGTATGCGAATACCCCGAGTTCTTTCCTGATGAGTTACCGGGAATGCCTCCTGACCGAGACATTGAGTTCATCATCGAGCTCATGCCCGGAGCAGGACCCATCTACGAGAAGCCATATAGAATGGGATCGGAAGAGTTAGCAGAGTTGAAGAAGCAACTGGAAGAGCAGTTGAGGAAGGGATTTATCCGCCCTAGTGCCTCCCCTTGGGGATCACCTGTTTTGTTTGTGGCAAAGAAGGACGGTACTATCCGCTTATGCATTGACTATTGTTCCCTCAATGAAGTTACAATCAAGAACAAGTATCCACTTCCCAAGATTGAAGATCTGTTTGATCAACTCAATGGGCCAAGGTGTTCTCCAAGATCGACCTTAGATCCGGGTACTACCAGCTGAAAATCAGACCCCAAGATATTCTGAAGACGGCATTTGTAACCAGATATGGCCTGTATGAGTGCACGGTCATGTCCTTTGGATTGACCAATGCCCCAGCTTACTTCATGTATCTCATGAATAAGGTCTTCATGGAATATTTGGACAAGTTTGTCGTCGTCTTCATTGATGACATTCTTGTCTTCTCGAAGACGGAAGAAGAGCATGAGCAACACTTGAGGATGGTCCTAGACAAGCTTCGAGAGCACCAACTATATGCCAAGTTTAGCAAGTGTGAATTTTGGCTGCATGAGGTTGGATTCTTGGGTCATAAATTGACTGTCGAAGGATTGTCAGTGGATCGCACCAAGATCCAAGTCGTGACTGAATGGCAAACCTCGAGTAATGTGAAGGAAGTCAGAAGCTTCCTCGGACTCGCGGGATATTACTGCAAGTTCGTTGAAGGATTCTCAAGCATTGCCCGACCCATGACCCAGCTCTTGAAGAAGGACAAGAAGTTTGAATGGACGCCGAAGTGCGAAGAAAGTTTCCAGGAGCTGAAGAAGAGATTGACCACCGCCCCGGTTTTGGCCACACCTGATATCCACAAAGAATTTGTGATATATTGTGATGCATCGAGAGCCGGGCTTGGAGGTGTTCTTATGCAAGAAGGCAGAGTCGTAGCATATCTGTCCAGACAGCTATGTCCTCATGAAGAAAACTATGCTCCTCATGACCTCGAGTTGGCAGCTGTAGTTCATGCCCTGAAAACATGGCGGCATTACCTCCTAGGGAAGCGGTGTGAGATATACACGGATCACAAAAGTCTGAAGTATATTTTCACTCAGAAGGAATTGAACATGAGGCAGAGAAGATGGCTAGAATTGATCAAGGATTATGATCTCAGTGTTCAATACCACCCTGGAAAGGCTAATGTGGTAGCAGATGCCTTAAGCAGAAAGGCTTGTTCCTTGAACGCTATGATTAGGAAAAGGCTACCCGCCTTGTATGAAGAACTAGAAAGCTTTGGGTTGGAACTGGTTGTACCAGGGTTCTTGGCCAACCTCGAAGTCAGGCCTACCTTGATGGATGATATTAAGGAAACACAGAAAGGACACGTAAGCATCGAAGGCATCAAGAAGAAGATGAAGCAAGGCAAGGCCCCAGGATTTTCAGAAGATGAGCAAGGAATTGTGTGGTTTGGGAATCGCATTTGCGTAGCCAACAAGGTTGAGCTCAAGAATTCGATCTTGCAAGAAGCTCATGAAACCCCATATTCCATCCACCCCGGAGGAACCAAGATGTATCAAGACCTGAAGGAGAGATTCTGGTGGCATGGCATGAAGAGAGAGATAGCCACTTTCGTCGCTAAGTGTTATGCCAGAAAGTCAAAGTTGAACATCAGCGGCCCGCTGGATTGTTACAACCTCTCAAGGTGCCTGAATGGAAGTGGGACAAAGTCGGGATGGACTTCATCACCGCATTACCCAGGTCAAGCAAGGGACATGACTCCATATGGGTCATTGTTGACCATTTGACCAAGGTGGCCCACTTCATTCCTGTCAAGACGACCTACAAGGGGAACCAGTTAGCCAGTCTCTACATCAACCGAATCATAAGCCTTCATGGTGTTCCCAAGGAGATTGTGTCAGATAGGGGAACCCAATTTACCTCAAGGTTCTGGAAGAAGTTCCAAGAGGCCATGGGGACCAAGTTGTCCTTCAAAGATCGCTTTCCATCCACACCAGGAGGTCGATTTGAACGAGTGAATCAGATACTCGAAGGCATGCTCCGAGCCTGTGTCTTAGCATATGGAGCTAAGTGGGAAGATTTCCTACCCTTCGCCGAGTTTTCCTACAACAACAACTACCAGTCCAGTCTTCAGATGGCACCGTTTGAGGTGCTATATGGACGGAAGTGCCGCACTCCCCTCAATTGATCCGAGACTGGAGAAGGACTAGTCTTTGGACCCGATATCCTTCGTGAAGCAGAAGAGCAAGTCCAACTTGTCAGAGAGCGTTTGAAGACTGCCAAGTCAAGACAGAAGAGCTACGCTGACTCATATCGTCGAGACATGACCTTCCGAGTTGGAGACCATGTCTATCTCCGGGTCACACCTCTCAAGGGAACCCTTCGCTTCCATGTCAAAGGAAAGCTCGCACCAAGATACATCGGCCCCTTCAAGATCACTAAACGGCGAGGGGAAGTGGCTTACCAGATGGAACTGCCACCTGAACTATTCGATGTGCACAACGTATTCCATGTGTCACAACTCCGGAAGTGTCTCCAAGTTCCAGACAAGCCTGATATTTATAAGGACGTCGATCCCCAAGCCATTAACCTTCAGCCTGATTTGACTTACCGTGAGAGGCCCATCTACATTTTGGATGAGGCTGAGCGACACACTCGAAGCCGCACCATCAAGTACTTCAAGGTCCAGTGGATCAACCACATCGAAGGTATAACCTGGGAACGTGAAGACTACCTTAGATCCGAGTTTCCGTATCTCTTTAAAGCCTAGTTTAGGAATCTCGGGGACGAGATTCTTGTAAGGGGGGGTAGGTCTGTCACTCCCTGCATTTTGTAACATGTCATTTGCACTAATAAAGCATGAAAATTTGGACCAACAAAAACTTTTGCATTATTTGGCTTTTATTTTGGAGTTGGTTTTCTCTGTATGTTTTTTTTTCAAGTGCTCTTTAAAGTCAACTACTCCACCTTCTGTACTTCATCTCCTTGCCCCAAAATTCTGCCCAATGATCATGCCATGTGTATAGTGCAATATAGTATTTTCTTACAAACATAATTTGGCCAAATAGTATTTTCAAAAATAAGTTTTCCAAAAACCCTTGAATTGAGGTTTGCACTACAAGTACTTGATTTAGGGTATGAAAAATATTCCAAAGAGTATATTTGAAACCTATTAGATATAGGATTCCCATAAACCACAAAATTATAATTTTAAAAGTTATTTTCCTATTTTATTTAAAAGATTTTTCTTAAGGCCAGAAATGGTCTTTAATAGGGAAAAATTATTTTATTGTTTCAAAAATATTTGACAAAAATCAGGGAAGCTTAGTGGACATATATTTTCCATATATAAGAGTTTCAACACATGGTCATGTTCAAAATATTGGACAAAACCTCCCAAAACTATTTCTGCCCATTTCAAGGATTTGAAACATTTCTATAGGAAATATTTTCATAAAAATCCAAGGAAAATCCAGGAAGTCAAAAATGCATATTGTGATCACCTTATAGAGCCTCATCTCAATTAAGGTCAGTTTGGTTCACCACAATGCACCAAAACCCTCTCTAACCAGAATCAAATTTGAACAGCTTTGTACTACCAACTTTCTCTCCTTGACCCCAACTTTCGTGATCATGTTCATATGACCAAATGAGGCCACTACACCAAGTGGTGCATCAAGGAGAAATGATTTGCTCAACTAGATCTGCACAAGTTCATTTCTACTAATATCTAGGGTTTACAAAAGTTGCATTGGCAACTTTGCCCAAATTAGCTCAAAATTAGTGGAAGGCCCTAATTATATGTGACATTTCACCCTGTGGAGTCTCATGGCAAATGGAAATCATCTACTTGCCCAAACTAGCATCAAACACCTTCTGCCACTTTACCAAAATCCCATTTTTGGCCTCTTCCACTAATCTCCGTAGGCTCAACTTTCTACCACGACCCCTCCTAGTCACCCTCTAGCAACTGTGTGCTTTGCTGCCCGAGGAAGCAATGATGGAGGGGGGTAGAAACCCATTTTTCTTCTCTGGACAGTGGATTCCTCCCTCTCTCTCAGCCTCCCTCTCTCCTCTCAGCCTTCCAGAGCATCCAAGGCTCTCCCCGGCTTTTGCCCATGCCCCCTTCAGCTGCCAGACGCAAGTGGATGCGCGCGGACGCGGGAAAGCCGCGGATGTCGGCCAAAGTCGCGCTCTAGAGCGCCTGGCAGGGCACCCGACCGTTGACGCCGCGTCTCCCGGCCACCTCGAGCCTCCCCTCAAGCGCGATGCCCTCGACGTCCGCTCCACTCCAGCAGGCCGCCCACTTGCTCCCGCGCCCTCCTCTCTCTCCTGCAGCTCGCGCCAGAACGCCGCCCCGCTCGGCCAATGCTCTCGCCGCCCCTGTGGCCCGCCCGCAGCTTGCTCCGCTCCTCCTCTCTCTCCCTAGCACCCTAGACCACTCCCACAAACGCCCCCGAGCCCTCCATTCCCGCTCGAACGGCCACCCGAGCCGATCCCACGGGCAACCGTAGGCCGCGCCTACGGTGGACCTCGACCAGCCTATATAAGGACACCCCGAGCCTCTCTCTCACTCCATGTCGCTCCCCCACACTCCTAAAACCACCTCTCGCACCACCCATTTGTCTCCAGAGCCGCTCGAGCTCGAGATAGAGATCGAGCTCCACCGCCTCGGCTCGTCGGCATTCGCGCGGTACAGGCCTCCTCCGCCCCCGTTTTCTCTCGATCTGGAACCGCGCGGCACCATTGACCCCTTCCCCTCTCTTCCCCCACTCTTTTGCATCCGGGAACGGCCGGAACCACCGACGCGCGAAGCACCTCCACCGCATGACCTCGTCGCCGGCGAACCAAGCTGCTTCGGTGACCAACTCCACCTTCACCCGAACGGCGACACGACGCTGAGCCCAGCCGTGCCCTCGCCCGACCTCACCATGCCCTGCATCGTCGCCGGTGAACTCGCCTCCCTCTCTGACCTGAGGTTGAAGACGACAGCTGTGGGGCCCGTCGGTCAGCCTCACATGCTGACGGGTGGGCCCCACACGTCAGGTTTGAAACGACGCTGCTGCATCGTTCGCCTGGCCAAGGCGTATTTTGCATTTACGCCTTCGACGTGGCAGCCTCGCGCGGGTTGGATCCTCTCTGGGCCTGCTGCGCTGCGGCTGTTCTGGCCCAGTTGCACAGTGCTCCTTTTCCTTTTTCTTTTCTGTTAAGCTTGCAAAAATTCCACAGGATTAAATAAATATCCAAATGCAATAATTCCAGCTCCTAAATTCTTGTAAAAATCTCACCTATTTAATGGTGTAACTTTCATACATGCCCAACCAACTTTTCTGTGTTGTTCAAATTTAAATTCAAATTAGAACAATTAAATCCTTGTCTAAAAATCCATTGCTGTCTTTGTAGCTCCAAATCCAAAAATAATAATTTTCCCCTTCTTAGTCTTAACCCTAGTATTTAACAAAAATGAGTTGACCTTTTTCTGAGCACTTTGGTTTTTCTGTTTTTATTATTGCCTTATTTTGTTGTTATTATATTGCGACGATAGATTGCGTTGCTGACGAAGGAGTTGGACCAAAAGAGTTTGAAGACCCAGAAGACGTTGCTGAGCCAGGCAAGCAGCCCTTTGACCATGTCTATGAAACCCTTTTTATGCATGTCATATAGCACATATTGTTGTTGCAACGGAATCATGATGAGGTTGTAACCACCTTGATGGGTTGCCTCTGTTACTTCCTGGTTGATACTTGCATTATGCATGACCGTACCTTCTTATGAGGGTTATGCTGGTGGGAGTAGATAGGATGCTAAAGCAGTGCTACGCAAAAAGGGACGGGAATATGCATGGTGATGGAGACAAAGTATTTTCAAAAGACTTTTCGAAAACCCCCATCGGCTGCCACTTATGCCCGGGGGAGATGATGAGTTTGGTAGCCACTTGATGACGAAGTGGTGTACTGGGGCAAGTGTGTGTGTTGTTTTCAAAACGGATTGGTTTAAGTTGCGACCGTTATTCCAACCTTACATGCGCAAGCACTCTACCCTTGCATGGGAAAGGGCATTATTGATTACCTAGGCCGATACTAGCTTGGAGCCCGCATTACTAGTGACGGGGGAGAGTTGGTGCTCTCTCTCGAGACGGGGTCGTGCCAGGTAGGGCGGCCATGACTGTTTTCACAGGGCACCGGATACATCGTTGTGTCCCCTCCCGGATGTTACGATCTTGAGTGAGTCTTGTATGATGTACATCGTGAGGATATGGAACAACGAGTGGACTCTTTGTTAGTGTCGTCTAGGGAAAGTTTGTGATCGGGTGCTTACCCCGGGTACTTGAGGTACCGCGGGTCGTGGATGACACGGAAGTTCCCCGGATCTTGTGGGCAAAGTGTGCAACCTCTGCAGAGTGTAAAACTATTCGAATAGCCGTGTCCACGGTCAAGGACAGTTGGGTAACCGCTCTTGGGCTACGTCCACTTGTTTACAAAACCAAGTGTGTGTTGGGATAAGTGGGAAGAACTACTTGGGTCAAGTCAAAGGACTTGACATGATTGAGTTGGGTTGTTGCCCACTCCATTTATGTTGATATCTGTAACCAGACCCTATGGTTACTTGAAATTATATGATGCATGATTTACCAATTGTTGAACATGTAATAGCACAACAAAAACTAGCTTTCTGCAAAATTTACATATATCATGCATTGTCGTATCTTGAACCAAAAACATGGGTTGCTTGCGAGTACATTCAAAGTACTCATTGGCTTGCCACTGGTTATTTAATTAGCCAGGCATGGAAGAACATGAGTTCGAAGAAGAGTTCTTTGGATACGTACATGCGAACTAGGACGCTTTCCCAAATGTAATGCCCTGTAGGGTTAAGGCAGATGGCATGGGTTCTACTTATCGACAAAGATTTCCGCTGCTTAAGTTTATTTGGTATTCAGCCCGTGTGGCTTTATCTATGTAAGACATGACCATAATGGTCATAATTTGTGTAAGACGGTATGTAAGGATGTAAGACTCTTGTTATTCAGCTTATGTGTGTTCAGTGAGCAATGATCTCTGGGATCACTATACACGTGCATTCGGTGATCCCGACTTATGAGTCAGGGTCCCCACATGTACCCTAGAAAGAAAAAGCAAAAAGTAGCTGGAAATATTTTTGGATTTTCTCAAAGTTTTTCAAACACACAAGAAGAAAGCAAGAAAACAAATTAAGCATGGATAATACAATGAAAAGGTGTGAACACCGACAACTGGAATGAAATGTGTGAACATGAATGTAATGTCGATGGAAATACATACTCCCCCAAGCTTAGGATTTTGGCCTAGCTTGGTATCAATCAGTAGCCTGCGTAATGGTCGGAGTGGTAGCTCACGGACGCTCTCAGTGCAGATGCCTCGGCCTGCCGTGCAGCCACAACCGCTGCATTATGGGTTGGGCCTCGCTCTCAAGAACAAAATATCTTCACCCGTTGTGAACATTAAAGAGAGCAGGTGCAGGCAAATATGTGTCCACCACAGAGTCCTTATTAAACATCAATTTATATGTGAAATTATCGGGTTCACCTCTAAGGATCTTATGACGTTTCATGGCATCAAAGTCTAAAATATTGCGTGGGTAAAATAGGGTCATATGGCAAAGGTGCAACACCTAGCTCTCTTGCTAAGCGGGTGGCATAAATCCCACCATAAAAATGACCACTATTAGCGTTGTGTTGCAACCTACATGCAACAATCACTCCAAGATTATAAATTTTTTTGTCACTGGTGAGAGCGATGTGTATGAGGCTCAAGTCTGGAGCACAAAGTGTAATACAATCTTGTTTGCCTACAATGCATTTTCCATTAAATAATGCGAAGTACCGGATTGCGGGAAAATGAATACTCTTTATTCTACCTTGCGTCACTCCCCTAGTCTCACCATAGCAAAGACTAGTCAAGAATATCTCAAACTCAGACCTTGGCGGTTCATCACGAACCCCAGAATAGGATTTTCAGTGGTGAGGAAATCTCTCTAAAGATAGGGAAAATTAATATTCATTCAATTTAAATGACACCCTAGACTCACGGGGATGGAATTAAAATCCTTTGACAAATGATTCAGTGAAAGTGAGGTGTTGGTTGCACTTATATGAAATGTAGGGACCAAGATCGGCATTGTGAACATATTGCTCAATTTCCTCCTTAATGACCACACTCACCATATAATCGTTGCATGGCCATAAGCATGTTTTGGTGGTGGCATCTCGTATGGAACTTTCACTCAGTTCAACATAAGACCGATGAGCGGAGCTGCTACTAGAAGATGCCTCCAAGGACCTCCTCCTCGAAGAACTCCTTCCAAAGAAGTTCATAATATTCACATACAATTTTCTGAAAATTATTTGGGTCACAAAAATTTGTCAACAAAAGTTTACAAGATTGATATCAACTACTCATAGGGATCCATAGAGGCCATAGCAAGCATTCAAACTACTTAAAACTCTAAGAATTCAACATGCAAGCTCAACTACAACAGCACCAAGAGCAACTAATTATTCAAAATAGAAACCACTAAAGCAAAAACTAATTGGACAAACGGAGGGGGTCACATACCAAGCAACAATCCCCCGAAACAGTTTCGGAAATGGAGCTTCGAGCAAAGAGATCGAAATCCACGGGTTTGAGAGCAAGAACACGAGAGAGAGAGAGAGAGCAATGGTGATTTTTTTTTGGAGGTAGGTGATGATGTGTGATGAAGAGATAAGTGAGGGGCCCCACTTGGGGACCACAACCCACTGTATGCGCTGGGGGTCCCAAGGCCTAGGTGGGTTGTGCCCACCTGGTGCACCTCACTCTGATATTATTTGCACCAAAAATTCTTGAATATTCATAAAAAAATCATGTTAAATTTTTAGAGCATTCTGAGAACTTTTATTTTTTAATCATTTTTTATTGCACGGGAAATTCAGAAAACCGACAAAACATGCCATTTTATTTTATGTAACTAATAAAAACAGAAAACAAAAGGTTGGGATAGAAGGTAGTGCTCACTAAATTTATCAACCTCATAGATCTAAAAAATGATGCATTAATGAGGTTGATCAAGTCTTATTAACAACCACTTTCGATTAGCATGAAACCGAAGAACTTTCATAAATCACAAAGTTACCTCAACAGTTATATGAATATCCCCAACAATAAACATTTCACATTTCTTTTTGACAGTAGGTAGAGGTAGTTAAAAATTCCAATAGTGATTGTCGGAGATTTTTCAATAACATTAATACCATTCACTTGGAATTGTTTCTTCGAAAAGTGCACCGTATGCTCATTACCATTGATATGAAAAGTGACCTTGCTTTTATTGCAATCAATAATAGCCCCTGCAGTATTCAAGAAGGGTCTACCAAGGATAATCGACATGTTGTTGCTACCTCTTGAGCATGCGTTGGTTTTCCCTTGAAGATGAAAGGGTGATGCAGCAAAGTAGCGTAAGTATTTCCCTCAGTTTTTGAGATCCAAGGTATCAATCCAGTAGGAGACTACACGCAAGTCCCTCGTACCTGCATAAACAAATAAGAACCTTGCAACCAACACGATAAAGGGGTTGTCAATCCCTTCACGGCCACTTGCAAAAGTGAGATCTGATAGAGATAATAAGATAAATATTTTTGGTATTTTTATGATATACTCCCTCCATTCCAGAATATAAGGTGTATTCGTTTCCGTGCAAGTCAACCATTTGAAAGTTTGACCAAGATTATAGAACAAAATAGAAACATCTGCAATACCTAATAGATAAAATATGGAACTACCTTTCATGATCGATCAAATGATATAAATTTCATATTGTCAATATCGATGTATTTTTCTAAAAACTTGATCAAACTTGCACCCGTTTGACTTTTGAAAAAACAAATACACCTTATATAAAGGAACAGAGGGAGTAGATTGGAAAGTAAAGATTGCAAAATAAATGGCGATAGAAATAGCTAATTAAAGGGAGATTAATATGATGGAAGATAGACCCGGGGGCCATAGGTTTCACTAGTGGCTTCTCTCAAGGTAGCAAATTCTACGGTGGGTGAACAAATTACTGTTGAGCAATTGACAGAATTGATCATAGTTATGAGAGTATCTAGGCATGATCATGTGTATAGGCATCACGTCCGAGACAAGTAGACCGAAACGATTCTGCATCTACTACTATTACTCCACACATCGATCGCTATCCAGCATGCATCTAGAGTATTAAGTTCATAAGAACAGAGTAACGATTAGGCAAGATGACATGATGTAGAGGGATAAACTAAAGCAATATGATATAAAACCCATCTTTTATCCTCGATGGCAACAATACAATACGTGCCTTGCTGCCCCCCTCATCACTTTGGGAAAGGACACCGCAAGATTGAACCCAAAGATAAGCACTTCTCCCATTGCAAGAAAGATTAATCTAGTAGGCCAAACCAAACTGATAATTCGAAGAGACTTGCAAAGATATAAAATCATACATATAAGAATTCAGAGAAGAACCAAATATTGTTCGTAGATATCTTGATCATAAACCCACAATTCACCGGATCTCGACAAACACACCGCAAAAAGAATTACATCGAATAGATCTTCAAGAGAATCGAGGAGAACTTTGTATTGAGATCCAAAGAGAGAGAAGAAGCCATCTAGCTAATAACTATGGACTCGAAGGTCCGTGGTAAACTACTCACACATCATCGAAGAGGCTATGGTGTTGATGTAGAAGCACTCCTTGATCGATTCCCCCTCCAGCGGAGCGCCGGAAAAGGCCCCAAGATGGGATCTCACGGGTAAAGAAGGTTGCGGCGGTGGAAATAGGGTTTTGTGGTGCTCCTGGATGTTTTTGGGGTATATGAGTATATATAGGCGAAAGAAGTAGGTCGGTGGAGCCACGAGGGGCCCACGAGGGTGGGGGGCACGCCTACCCCCCTGGGCGCGCCTCCCTACCTCGTGGCTGCCTCGTTTATTCCTTGACGTCCACTCCAAGTCTCCTGGATTGTGTTTGTTCCAAAAATAACTCTCCCGAAGGTTTCATTCCATTTGGATTCTGTTTGATGTTCCTTTTCTGCGAAACACTAAAATAAGCAAAAAAAAAACAACAATTTGCACTGGGCCTTCGGTTAATAGGTTAGTCCCAAAAATAATATAAAAGTGCATAATAAAGCCCATTAAACATCCAAAACAGATAATATAATAGGATGGAACAATAAAAAATTATAGATACGTTGGAGACATATCAAGCATCCCCAAGCTTAATTCATGCTCGTCCTCGAGTAGGTAAATGATAAAAACAGTATTTTTGATGTGGAATGCTACCTAGCATAATTCTCAATGTAATTTTCTTTATTGTGGCATGAATGTTCAGATCCAAAAGATTCAAGATAAAAGTTTAATATTGACATAAAAATAACAATACTTCAAGCATACTAACAAAGCAATCATGTCTTCTCAAAATAACATGGCCAAAGAAATTTATCCCTACAAAATCATATAGTCTGGCTATGCTCTATCTTCATCACACAAAATATTTAAATCATGCACAACCCCGATGACAAGCCAAGCAATTGTTTCATACTTTTGATGTTCTCAAACTTTTTCAATCTGCACTCAATACATGAGCGTGAGCCATGGACATAGCACTATATGTGAAATAGAATGGTGGTTGTGGAGAAGACAAAAAGGAGAAGATAGTCTCACATCAACTAGGCGTATCAACGGGCTATGGAGATGCCCATCAATGTATAACAATAATAGTGAGTAGGGATTGCCATGCAACGGATGCACTAGAGCTATAAGTGTATGAAAGCTCAACAAAAGAAACTAAGTGGGTGTGCAGCCAACTCGCTTGCTCACGAAGACCTAGGGCATTTTGAGGAAGCCCATCATTGGAATATACAAGCTGATACGTCTCCAACGTATCTATAATTTATGAAGCATTCATGCTATTTTATTATCTGTTTTGAATGATTACGGGATTTATTATAAACTTTCATATTACTTTTGGTACTAACCTATGAACCGGAGGCCCAGCCCATATTGTCGCTTTTATTGCCTGTTTCAAGATTTCAAGAAAAGGAATATCAACCGGAGTCCAAACGGAATGAAACCTTCGGCAGCGTTATTTTTGGGAAGAATATGATCCTAGAGACTTGGAGTTCAAGTCAGAAGATCCTCGAGGACTCCACGAGATAGGAGGGCGCACCCCCCCTACTGGGCGCGCCCCCTGCCTCGTGGGCCCCTCGAGCACATCCCGACCGACTTCTTTCGCCTATATAAGCCTACGTACCCTAAAAATATCGAATATCAAGATAGATCGGGAGTTCCGCCACCGCAAGCCTCTGTAGCCACCAAAAACATCTCAGAGCCTGCTCCGCACCCTCGGGAGGGGGGAACCCATCACCGTGGCCATCTTCATCATCCCGGTGCTATCCATGACAAGGATGGAGTAGTTCACCCTCGAGGCTGAGGGTATGTACCAGTAGCTATGTGTTTGATCTCTCTCTCTCTCTCTCTCTCTCTCTCTCTTGTTCTCTCTATGGCACGATCTTGATGTATCACGAGCTTTGCTATTATAGTTGGATCTTATGATGTTTCTCCCCCTCTACTCTCTTGTGATGAATTGAGTTTCCCTGTTGAAGTTATCTTATCGGATCGAGTCTTTATTTGAGAACACTTGATGTATGTCTTGCCGTGTTTATCTATGGTGACAATGGGATATCACGTGCCACTTGATGTATGTTTTGGTGACCAACTTGTGGGTTCCGCCCATGTACCTATGCATAGGGGTTGGCACACGTTTTCTTGACTCTCCGGTAGAAACTTTGGGGCACTCTTTGAAGTACTTTTATGTTGGTTGGATGAATCTGAGATTGTGTGATGCATATCGTATGATCAAGCCCACAGATACTTGAGGTGACAATGGAGTATCTAGTTTACATTAGGGTTTTGTTTGATTTGTGTTTTAAGGTGTTATTCTAGTATGAACTATTGAATAGATTGATCCGAAAGAATAACTTTGAGGTGGTTTCGTACCCTACCATAATCTCTACGTTTGTTCTCCGCTATTAGTGGCTTTGGAGTGACTCTTTGTTGCATGTTGAGGGATTGTTATATGATCTATCTATGTTATTATTGTTGAGAGAACTTGCACTAGTGAAAGTATGAACCCTAGGCCTTGTTTCCTATCATTGCAATACCGTTTACGCTCACTTTTATCATTAGTTACCTTGCTGTTTTTATATTTTCAGATTACAAAAATCTATATCTACCATCCATATTGCACTTGTATCACCAGCACTTCGCCGAACTAGTGCACCTATACAATTTACCATTTTATTGGGTGTGTTGGGGACACAAGAGACTCTTTGTTATTTGGTTGCAGGGTTGTTTGATAGAGACCATCTTCATCCTACGCCTCCTACGGATTGGTAAACCTTAGGTCATCCACTTGAGGGAAATTTGCTACTGTCCTACAAACCTGTGCAGATTTGTGCCCAACAACGCCTACAAGAAGAAGGTTGCGTAGTAGACATCAAGCTCTTTTCTGGCACCGTTAGGTAAGCGGCACTCACACCCCATCAACTAAGCTCTTTTCTGGCGTCGTTGCCAGGGAGGTGAGTGCTTGAAGGTATATCTTTAGATCTTGCAATCGAATCTTTTCGTTGCTTGTTTTATCACTAGTTTAGTTTATAAAGAAAACCACAAAAAAATGGAGTTAAGTTTGTCTCATACGCTTCATATTTTTAATATCTTTCGTGAGAATGATGGAAAGGAAAATTGTGCTCAAGTGCTAGAAGAAGAATGCATTAAAATGCTTGGTACTAGATCTTTGTATGATGAACATGATTGCAATGTTGTTAGTATGAATTCCTTGAATATCCATGATGCTAATGATATGCAAAGCCACAAGCTTGGGGAAGCTATGTTTAATGAAGATGCTATTTTTAGCATCCCAAGTTTTGGTATGCAAAGTTGTTATGATGGTAGCATGCCTCCTACCTATGACGATTATATTGATGAAAGTGGGTTTGGAAGAGTGTCAACTTTAGGAATTAGTGATCCCACTATTTTGGAGGATGTTGAATCTTATTGTGATGAATATGAAAGTGGATTTGGAAGAGTGTCAACTTTATTTAGTGATTCCACTATCTTGGGAGAGGTTTCAATCGATTATGATGAGAACGGTTGCTACTTATGATGATTATTGTGATGAAACTTATGCTATAAAAAGTAGTGATGATTATATTTACAAATCTTGTCATGATTATGATTACCCTTTTTCTGAACATTACTCTTTTAATGTGGAATCACTTTTTAGTATTCAAGTCTCTTATGATACTCCCACTATTCCGAATGAGAAGAATTTTGCTTATGTGGAGAGTAGTAAATTTTCTATGCTTGTAGATCATGAAAAGAATGCTTTAGGTGCTGGTTATATTGTTGAATTCATTCATGATGCTACTGAAAATTATTATGAGGGAGGAATATATGCTTGTAGGAATTGCAATAATGTCAAGTTTCCTCTCTATGTGTTGAAAATCTTGAAGCTATGCTTGTTTTACCTTCCTATGCTTGTTGACTATTGTTCCCATAAGTTGTTTGCTCATAAAATCCCCATGCATAGGAAGTGGGTTAGACTTAAATGTGCTAGTCATATTCTTCATGATGCTCTCTTTATGTTTCAATTCTTATCTTTTATGTGAGCATCATTGAAATCATCATGCCTAGCTAGGGGCGTTAAACGATAGCGCTTGTTGGGAGTCAACCCAAATTAATTTTAGTTTCTTGCTTTTTGGTTCTGTTTAGGAATAAATAATCCATCTAGCTTCTGTTTAGATGTGGTTTTATGTTTTAAGAAGTCTCAAGCATCTAAGCTTGGGGATGCCCCGGTAGGCATCCCACCTTTCTTCTTCAACAACTATCGGTTAGTATCGGTTGAGCCTAAGTTTTTGCTTCTTCACATGAGTTGTGCTATCCTTGCAATGTCATTTTATATTAATTTGCTTGCTGTTTGAATAAAGTACCAAGATATGAAATTCTTTAATGAGAGAGAGAGTCTTCACATAGTTGCATAATTATTTAGCTACTCATTGTTCTTCACTTACATCTTTTTGGAGTAGTTTATCATTTACTCGTGTGCTTCACTTTTATCCTATGAGTAAATGGTTGAATGAGTTGATTGTCATAAATATGAAATTATATATGCCTCATTTGCTTATCCCATGGGGAGTAATGACTTCACGTCTAAGAAGTAGAGGTTGTAAATTTATTGAAGGTTAGCAAGCGTTGTATTGGTCATTTGAACAATTCATGAAAGAATATTGAAGGAAGAGAGATTTCACATATAAATATACTAACCTAGACATCTTTTATAATTGGGAGCACTCATTTAGTATGACATGCTAAAGAGTTAATGTTGGACAAGGAAGACAACGTAATGGGTTATGTTTTCCGACAACTCAGTTAAAGTATATTGTCATGGATCATTCAAACATGTTGAGCTTGCCTTTCCCCCTCATGCTAGCCAAAATTACTTGCACCAAGTAGAGATACTACTTGTGCTTCCAAATATCCTTAAACCCAGTTTTGCCATGAGAATCCACCATACCTACCTATGGATTGAGTAAGATCCTTCAAGTAAGTTGTCAGCGGTGCAAGCAATAAAATTGCTCTCTAAATATGCATGACTTATTAGTGCGGAGAAAATAAGCTTTGTACGATCTTGTTATGGAAGCAATAAAAGCGGTGCATCGCATAATAAAGGTCCATATACAAGGGGCAATATAAAGTGACGTTCTTTCGCATTAAGATTTTGTGTATTCAACCCTAAAAGCGCATGACAACCTCTGCTTCCCTCTGGGAAGGGCCTTTTTACTTTATGTCTTTTACTTTTATGCAAGAGTCAAGGTGATCTTCACCTTTCCCTTTTTCATTTTATCCTTTGGCAAGCTCCTCGTGTTGGGAAGATCCTGATATATATATCCAATTGGATGTAAGTTAGCATGAACTATTATTGTTGACATCACCCAAAGGTGAATACGTTCGGAGGCAACACTATAAGCCCCTATCTTTCTCAGTGTCCGATTGAAACTCCATAACCATTAGTATTGCGTGAGTGTTAGCAATTGTAGAAGACTATGATAGTTGAGTATGTGGAGTTTGATATTCCTGAAAATAAGATGAATTGCAATTTTTTGAATAACTGAGAATGAAGTTTGTTAGTTTTCAAGAAAGTTTATGGTCTATGCTTTGACATGTGAATTGCTTGTTACTTTATCGTGAGAAGTTTTATGAGATGAACTACTGTTATGACATATTATCATGCTAGAAAAGGTGATTGAAATTATCATTGATCAAACTTGTGCACCTTCTAGCATTCACACTTCATAAATTCTTTCTTTTATCATTTACCTACTCGAGGACGAGTAGGAATTAAGCTTAGATGCTGATACGTCTCCAACGTATCTATAATTTATGAAGCATTCATGCTATTTTATTATCTGTTTTGAATGATTATGGTCTTTATTATACACTTTTATATTACTTTTGGGACTAACCTATTAACCGGAGGCCCAACCCATATTGCTGTTTTATTGCCTGTTTCAGTATTTCGAAGAAAAGGAATATCAAACGGGGACCAAACGGAATGAAACCTTAGGCAGCATTATTTTTGGGAAGAATATGATCCTAGAGACTTGGAGTTCAAGTCAGAAGATCCTCGAGGACTCCACGAGATTGGACGGCGCCCCCCCTACTGGGCGCGCCCCCTATCTCGTGGGCCCCTCGAGCACCTCCCGACTGACTTCTTTCGCCTATATAAGCCTACGCACCCTAAAAACATCGAATATCAAGATAGATCGGGAGTTCCGCCGCAAGCCTCTCATAGCCACCAAAAACCTCTCGAGCCCGCTCCGCACCATGCCGGAGGGGAACCCATCACTAGTGGCCATCTTCATCATCCCGCGCTATCCATGATGAGGAGGGAGTAGTTCACCCTCGAGGCTGAGGGTATGTACCAAAGAGCTATGTGTTTGATCTCTCTCTCTCTCTCTCTCTCTCTCTCTCGTGTTCTCTCTATGGCACGATCTTGATGTATCGCGAGCTTTGCTATTATAGTTGGATCTTATGATGTTTCTCCCCCTCTACTCTCTTGTGATGAATTGAGTTTCCCTCTTGAAGTTATCTTATCAGATTGAGTCTTTATTTGAGAACACTTGATGTATGTCTTGTCGTGTTTATCTGTGGTGACAATGGGATATCACATGCCACTTGATGTATGTTTTGGTGACCAACTTGCGGGTTCCGCCCATGAACCTATGCATAGGGGTTGGCACACGTTTTCTTGACTCTCCGGTAGAAACTTTGGGACACTCTTTGAAGTACTTTTATGTTGGTTGGATGAATCTAAGATTGTGTGATGCATATCGTATAATCATGCCCACGGATACTTGAGGTGACAATGGAGTATCTAGGTGACATTAGGGTTTTGGTTGATTTGTGTCTTAAGATGTTATTCTAGTACGAACTCTTGAATAGATTGATCCGAAAGAATAACTTTGAGGTGGTTTCGTACCCTACCATAATCTCTACAATTGTTCTCCGCTATTAGTGGCTTTGGAGTGACTCTTTGTTGCATGTTGAGGGATTGTTGTATGATCTATCTATGTTATTATTGTTGAGAGAACTTGCACTAGTGAAAGTATGAACCCTAGGCCTTGTTTCCTATAATTGCAATACCGTTTATGCTCACTTTTATCATTAGTTACCTTGCTGTTTTTATATTTTCAGATTACAAAAACCTATATCTACCATCCATATTGCACTTGTATCACCATCTCTTCACGAACTAGTGCACCTATGCAATTTACCATTGTATTGGGTGTGTTGGGGACACAAGAGACTCTTTGTTATTTGGTTGCAGGGTTGTTTGAGAGAGACCATCTTCATCCTACGCCTCCTACGGATTGATAAACCTTAGGTCATCCACTTGAGGGAAATTTGCTACTGTCCTACAAACCTGTGCACTTGCAGGCCCAACAACGTCTACAAGAAGAAGGTTGTGTAGTAGACATCACAAGCCAAGTTCTATAATGTAAAAGTCCCACTAGTATATGAAAGTGACAACATAGGAGACTCTCTATCATGATGATCATGGTGCTACTTTGAAGCACAAGTGTGGTAAAAGGATAGTAACATTGTCCCTTCTCTCTTTTTCTCTCATCTTTTTTTTATTTGGGCCTTTTTCTCCTTTTTATTTTTTATTTTTATGGCCTCTTTTTTTTCTTTTTTTCGTCCGGAGTCTCATCCCGACTTGTGGGGGAATCATAGTCTCCATCATCCTTTCCTCACTTGGTACAATGCTCTAATAATGATGATCATCACACTTTTATTTACTTACAACTCAAAAATTACAACTCAATACTTAGAACAAAATATGACTATGTGAATGCCTTCGGCGGTGTACCGGGATATGCAATGAATCAAGAGTGACATGTATGAAAGAATTATAAAGGTGGCTTTGCCACAAATACGATGTTAACTACATGATCATGCAAAGCAATATGACAATGATGAAGCGTGTCCTAACAAACGGAACGGTGGTAAGTTGCATGGCAATATATCTCGGAATGGCTATGGAAATGCCATAATAGGTAGGTATGGTGGCTGTTTTTAGGAAGGTATATGGTGGGTGTATGATACCGGCGAAAGGTGCGCGGTATTAGAGAGGCTAGAAATAGTGGAAGGGTGAGAGTGCTTATAATCCATGGACTCAACATTAGTCATAAAGAACTCACATACTTATTGCAAAAATCTATTAGTTATCGAAACTAAGTACTACACACATGCTCCTAGGGGGATAGATTGGTAGGAAAAGACCATCGCTCGTCCCCGACCGCCACTCATATGGAAGACAATCAATAAATAAATCATGCTCCGACTTCATCACATAACGGTTCACCATACGTGCATGCTACGGGAATCACAAACTTTAGAACAAGTATTTCTAAAATTCACAACTACTCAGCTAGCATGACTCTAATATCACCATCTTCATATCTTAAAACAATCATAAAGAATCAAACTTCTCATAGTATTCGATGCACTTTATATGATAGTTTTTATTATACCCATCTTGGATGTTCATCATATCAGGACTAATTTTATAGCCAAAGCAAATTACCATGCTGTTCTATAAGACTCTCAAAATAATATAGGTGAAGCATGAGGGATCAGTAATTTCTATAAAATAAAACCACCACCGTGCTCTAAAAAGATATAAGCGAAGCACTAGAGCAAAATTATCTAGCTCAACAGATATAAGTGAAGCACAGAGAGTATTCTAATAAATTCCGATTCATGTGTGTCTCTCCAAAAGGTGTGTACAGCAAGGATGATTGTGTTAAACTAAAAAGCAAAGACTCAAATCATACAAGACGCTCCAAGCAAAACACATATCATGTGGTGAATAAAAATATAGCTTCAAGTAAAGTTACCGATGGATTTAAGATTTAAAGAGGGATGCCTTCCGGGGCATCCCCAAGCTTAGGCTTTTGGTTGTCCTTGAATTTTACCTTGGGGTGCTTTAGGCATCCCCAAGCTTAGGCTCTTTCCACTCCTTATTCCATAATCCATCAAATCTTTACCCAGAAACTTGAAAACTTCACAACACAAAACTCAACAGAAAATGCCATGAGCTCCGTTAGCGAAATAAAACAAACCACCACAATAAGGTACTGTAATGAACTCATTATTTATTTATATTGGTGTTAAACCTACTTTATTCCAACTTCTCTATGGTTCATACCCCTCGATACTAGCCATAGATTCATTAAAATAAGCAAACAACACACAAAAAACAGAATCTGTTAAAAACAGAACAGTCTGTAGCAATCTGATTTGTTCGAATACTTCTGGAACTCCAAACATCCTAAAAAACTTGGAAAACCTGGACAATTTGTATATTGATCTATTTAAAAAATAATTGGCAATTTATCACGTTCTGGTGAATTTTAACAATTATTTTCGTGAGCGCAAAGTTTCTGTCTTTTTCAGCAAGATCAAATAATTATCACCCAAGAAGATCCTATTGGTTCTACTTGGCACAAACACTAATTAAAACATAAAACCACATCTAACCAGAGTCTATATGAATTATTTATTACTAAACAGGAACAAAAAGCAAGGAACAAAAATAAAATTGGGTTGCCTCCCAACAAGCACTATCGTTTAACGCCCCTAGCTAGGCATAAAAACAAGAGTAGATCAAGGTATTATAATAATAATGGTAGTTCAAATTGCGAAAACACATCTCATATTCCCTATGTTCAGCAGCAAGTTTTCTTTGTGGCAAGCAAAAGTAATCAAAAGGGCTAAATTTAATGGGACAAAAGTCCCCAAGATCAAGCTCGGGAGGTATGGGTTCCTCCTTTGGCCCCTTATATTGCACAATCAATTCATCATTATAAGCATTCTTTTGGCAATAAGTCATGAGCCTTTGTTCAAGAGAAAAACCTAACCCATTGTTTTGAATAGCAAAGTCATCATTGAGTTCAGAAATTCTATCAACTAGAATATCAGTAGGAACCTTCTTTCTAAGGTTTTCATTGTAAGCAACATGATCTAAAGATCATAAACGCATTAAGTCTTCTTGATTAAAAAGGATAGCTTCTATGGGAGGACGACCAGCGTCCACCCTATAATGCGCAAAAATTTCATTGGCCTCTTTCATTATAAACCTGAACTCATGTGCCAAAAATATAGTAGCTGCTCGCTTAACAGAAGAATGCTTGATATTGGAAAACTCTAGAAAAATCCTTTGTATGCAAGGATGCATATGAATAAATTGTCTTTCAAGTTCAACTACGGGCAAGGATATAGCATCCGCAAGAATACTAGTTCTATGAAGAATAGACCCACCCATAGAGGGAAGGGCACCGACACAAGTAAAGAAATCTTGAATAACTCCTTTTACAATAATATCACCGCTACCAATCTGAAACCTTTTTGTAACATCCCAAATTTTCAATTTGGAATGTTATACATAGATCATCATTTGCATAGCATATTTTATTGCATTTTGGCTCGATCCTTGAAATTTCACGCAACTCAAGGACCCACGGAGGGAGTTGGAGATTTAGTTATTTTCATATTTGAGTTTTCTCAAATTTTGAAAATAGGATCATTTGATTTTATTTATTTTATCTTCAATTATTTCTATTGTCAAAATATGAGAGAGGGAATAAAATGACTTCCCCAAAATAAAGGAATATTGAAGATTTAATAAAAAATCAAATAAGATTTTTTTGGAGTTTTTCGCTATTCTATTTGGATTAAGGAAAAATTGCATGTTTTCGAAAAAGCTGCATTTTAGAGCCAAGAAAATGTTCACCTCGTCCTAAATATTTCATTTAGGCGGCGAAAATTTGTTTTGGCATTTTTAGATTTTTATTTATTTTTCTAGAATTTTTCTAAGTCTCGGCGGAATTGTTTAAAAAACGCCAAGACTCGATCGGGTCAAGGCCCAGCCAGTGCCGCCGCCTCCCTTCAGACTGCTCGGGACCGAGTCCCGAGCGAGCCGCCGCCGCCCGAGTCCGGAGGGACTCCGCCTCGCCTCGCCAAGCCAACCGGCCGACTTCTATATAAATCGCCGCTTCTTAGAGCCCGAGCCGCCACAACCCCGCCAGAAGTCACTTTCACACACACACCATTGCCGCTGGAGTCACCGAAGTCGCCACCGAAGTCGCCGCCCTTTAGCCGCTTCAAGACGACGAGCCTTCACCGGAGCACCTCACCGAGGTATCGCTGAGTTGCCAGACCGGCTTTTTTAAAGAAAAACCACTTCAGTTTTTTAGAAAAAAACCTAGTTTCGTTTTTCTAGATCGGTTTTTTTCCGGTTTAGTTTAAGTAGCGAGCGTTCGCTCGTTCGTTCGTTTTAACGAACGCGTTCACCGTTTAGTTACACTTGACGAACGTCTGTTCGTTAAGCTGTTCGTCGTTTTTCTTGTTCTCGGATTTATTCCGCGATTTCTGATCGCGATTTCTCGTTTATCGGAATCAGGCGATTCAAGCGCCTAGAGTTTCTTCTCGAAACCCTCTTTCCGAATAATCAACTCAAACAAGTTTTTGTTACTGTAAAATGTGACTTAGGTCCATATTAGTAAAACGAAGCCTGTTTCTTTCGCTGTTTGATTTCCGTTGCTTCGCTTGAGTTGTTTCTTTTGCAAACCTGAGTTCTTAAGTTGAACTTTCTGGTTAGATCTTTTATTTGAGTTTTGCCTGTGCATTAGTTGAGTACTTATTGTGTGTTTGTTTGTTTGTGATAGAGTACCCGGAGTGCGCCGCTTGCTACTTTGAGTCTCTAGGTTTCACGGATCATCAGCAAGGCAAGTAACACTTTGATCATACCCATTTTCATACCCAGTTTTTATGCATTAGATCAATCCTCAAACATTGCATTATTAGGATCTAATTAAACTATGGGTTTGGGAAAGTAGTTGAGGTAGTGCCTATTACCTGTTTTATTATCAAACCCTTGGGAGTTACTTCTACGTTCGCTTATTATGCCATGCTATGCTAGTAGACGTGGATTGCGTGAGTGTATCCATGACATATGTGAGATTGTTAAAATGGTTTATTTATGGCAACTTAAACACACATCTGGGTGGATTGAGGTACCTGGGTATTCCAGGATTGCCTGTTTCTTTTGGACCGCCACCCAGGCTCAAAGGGATCATGAGATTATTCATGCTAGAAACTTTCGTGTGCAGCCACAAGCTACTATGGGCTCTAGCATAGTTGATTAATTCGTGCGAACTTTTACAGTGGTAGAATAGCAGATGTAGAGGGATGTAGGTGTAACTGTCTACCCATTCGTAAGGTGCTAGCGCTTCTGAAAGACTATGTCTCGGTCATCCGTTTCTCAAACACCATGTAGTGCGAGAATCCCAACGTAGGAGATCGAGTCTTGTGGGGAAAAGTGCACAAACCTCTGCAGAGTGTAACAAACTAATCATGGTTAGCCGTGTCCCTGGTTATAGACATCTTGAGTATCTAGTACTTGGATATCATGTGAATCTCATCATGTTACTCTAATTAATATTGTTGGGTTTTTATGATGATACTTAATTGGGATTGAGAATGTTGTCAATCATTCTCAATGTTTAACAACCACCATGATAGTTAAACAAAATTTATTCCTTTGCAGTAGGGAAAAATTGTCTTTATGCAAAACTATAACCATAGAGCTTTCCACCAGCCATATATGCATGTAGTATAGCATTACTCTGTCATTTTGTTTCTCTATGTGTTACCTTGCCAGCATATTCCATGTGCTGACCCGTTTTCGGGCTGCAATGTTCATGTTGCAGACTTTTCAGACGACGAGTAAGGTGCCTTAGGTCGTGGTTCTATACTCAGTGATGCCGTTGGAGTTGATGGACTCACTTATCTTCCAAGCCTTCTGCTGTTATCGTTATTAGATGGCCTTAAGCCATATTTAATGTAATAAGTTCTCTTTTGAGACATTTCGATGTAATAAGTGTGTGATTGCTACTCTGTTATAAATCCTTCAAGTACTGTGCGTGTCAGCATTACTGATCCAGGGATGACACTGATGCACAGAGATCAGACTGTTTGAGGTCTGGTTGCTACAAGATGGTATCAGAGCACACGCTGACTGTAGGACACGACCACTAAGCTAAAGCCCTAGATCACTACTCTTTCTTCTCATTTCTGACTCCTCATCTTTTCTACTCTTTTAGGATGGCGGATGCAAGGAACATGTTCACACAACCGGATGAAGATACACCCTTTGGATGCCACTTGAAGGAAGTCAGTAGATACCTGAACATCGGAGTACCAAGCTTCACCAGGACCTACAACGCCATTTTACCCGAAGAGGAGCGCTGGATGATTCAAGTTCAAGTTCCAGGAAGGACATTTGCACCAGTCACGGAGCCCATAGAGTTTTTCCTTTGATGCACCAACCTGGAGTCTAGGAAAGAGCATGGCAGCCCACATCGCCATGGGACGTATCGGAGAAGTTTACCGCAATGATCTCAAGAATACTATCTACCAAATTTGTGGGCGCCGAGATGAGCAATGGGAGATGATCAACACTAGGAGGGATAGATCAATCGCAACATATATCCAGGAGTTAAACCAGCACATCCGACGTCAGGAGAACCACATGTGCGCAGGCATGGAGGATCTGCAGAAGGCCTTGACCAAGATCAAGGAGCTAGAGGAAGAACTCAAGGCTACACGTGAAGATTACATGGAAGAAATTTAAGTGCTAGTGGAGAAGAATGACCACTTAACCAGAAGCTTCGGAGTTTTCATGGGAGACCCCGCGCCAGAGGAAATGACGATTTATTCCACTTGCCCGAATAACTATATCATCATCGACGACACCGACTCGGACCCCGACGATAGTGATGATGACTATGTTGATGAAGCTAGAGCAGATATCATGGAGTCTTCATCGGAGCAGTTTTTCTAGTTGACCACCATAACAGTAGTAGAAATTCCCCCATTGTATTTAGTTTAGTCCAAGCACTTTTGTAATGATAGTTAGACCGTTGTATGCCTTTGTTTGAATTGATTGGAGTGATATTGATTGATTTTGTCTCATGTGCATATGGGTAGTGTTTTCTCACTAGACCTCATTCTATTCTATTTTCTCATCTTTTCTAACACCCTCAGATGCCTCCGAGACGCGACACCGAATTTGTTTTCCCACCGGAGATCACTCAGTTGATTCAACAGCAGAATGCCTTGATTCAAACACTGGTACAGAACCAAGGCAACAACAACAACAACAACAACAACAACAACAACAACCCACCACCACCACCTGTTGACCATTTGACTCGTTTCTTGAGGCTAAATCTGCCGGTGTTTTCCAGTAGCACCGAGCCGATTGTTGCAGATGATTGGCTCCGCAAGATTGGAAGGGAGCTGACCACTGCAGGATGCACTGATGCGGAAAGAGTGAATTTTGCCGCACATCAGCTTGATGGACCCGCAGCATCATGGTGGGAGAATTACACAGCCACACACCCTATTGACACGATCCGTGGGATCGATTTGACAAGCTTTCAGACGCCCATGTTTCAAAGGAGCTATGGCCATGAAGAAGCGTGAGTTTCGCAACTTACGCCAAGGAGGACGATCAGAAGCCAAGATGTGGAGGACTTTAGTAAGTTAGCACGTTATGCCCCAAATGACGTTACTCTGATGCAGCTAAGGTGAGAAGTTTCGGAAGGACCGAATGATGAGCTGAGCATGCAGTTGATGGTAGCCACTTTCAATAACTACCAGAGTTGGTAGATCGCGCTCTTATGATTGAAGGAAGAAGCAACAGATTGACAACCGCAAGAGGAAGTATGGACAGGGAAGTACAATGTCGGAGCTCACAGAAGCTACGCTTACCCCAAAACCGGAGGACAATTTCAGCATACCCATGGAGGAGGTACCTCGCACAATCATAATGGTTCCAAGAATGGAAACGGGAATGGAGGAAGCAACGGACAAAACCGCGCCAACCCGTCAACCCCAGCCAAGAGAGACCTGAGCCAAGTCACTTGCTTTAAGTGTCAGAAGACTGGACATTATCCCAATGAATGTCCCGAAGCCCAGAATGGAAATGGCAATGGAAGCTCAGGGAAGAAGTTGAACCCTTTCAACAGGGGACAGGTGAACCACGTTAACGTGGAGGAGGTTGAAGCTCAGCCAGATGCAATACTAGGTAAGTTTTTGGTTAAGACATTTACTGTAGTTGTTCTTTTTGATACCGGTGCATCGCGTTCATACATATCACGGGGATTTGTGGATAAGTACAAACTGCCCACCAAGGTTCTTAGAACACCTATGCTAGTAAGCTCACCAGGAGCGGAGTATATGGCCAGTCATGGATGTTTTCAAGTACCTTTGAGCATAGGTAGGCATGTTTTCCTCACGGATTTAATCATTCTGGAATCGCAAGGTTTGGACGTTGGCTATCGATGTATGGAGGGAACATCGATTGTGCCAGTAAGTCGATTTTGCTTACAACGCCAGAAGGAAGAAGGATGAAGTATGTATCACGGCATGAGCCGAGGAGGACACAAGTAAATTCCTTATCAGGAGTTGTGCAGGAGGAAGTACCAGTGGTGAAGGATTACTCGGACGTGTTTCCAGAAGAGTTGGCAGGCATGCCACCGGATAGAGACATTGAGTTTTTTATTGAGCTTTTGCCAGGCACAGGGCCAATATCCAAGAGACCATACCGGATGCCCGCACAAGATTTGGAAGAAATTAAGAAGCAGATTAAGGAGTTACTGGATAAAGGTTTTATTCGCCCAAGTTCTTCGCCTTTGGGGATCGCCAAGATTTCTAGTGGAGAAGAAGGATGGATCATTGAGAATGGTTGTTGATTATCGTGGATTGAATGAAGTGACAATTAAGAATAAGTACCCGTTGCCAATGATCAACGACTTGTTTGACCAATTGCAAGGAGCTAAGGTATTTTCCAAGATCGATTTGCGATCAGGATACCATCAGTTGAAGATTTGAGAGCAGGATATACCTAAGACGGCTTTTACCACTAGGTATGGGTTGTATGAGTATACCGTTATGTCATTTGGTCTGATTAATGCACCTGCCTATTTCATGAACATGATGAACAAGGTGTTTATGGAATTTTTGGATAAGTTCGTCGTGGTGTTCATTGATGATATTTTGGTTTATTCGAAGAATGAAGAAGAGCATAAGGAGAATTTGCGTTTGGTACTTGAGCAGCTTAGGGAACATCAGTTATATGCCAAGTTCAGCAAATGTGAGTTTTGGTTGAAGGAAGTTGGATTTCTCGGACACATTATATCCGGAGAAGGTATAGCAGTGGATCCCACCAAAGTTGCCACTGTGACAAATTAGGAAGCACCAACGACAGTTGGAGAGATCCGGAGTTTTCTTGGACTGGCAGGATACTACCGGAGATTCATTGAGAATTTCTCGAAGATTGCGAAGCCTATGACGGAGTTATTAAAGAAGGATACCAAGTTCAATTGGACTGAAGACTGTGAGGCTAGTTTCCAAGAGTTGAAGAAACGTTTGGTTACCTCACCAGTGTTGATTCTGCCAGATCAAAGCAAGGATTACGAGTGTATTGCGACGCTTCACGTCGAGGACTTGGAGCAGTGCTTATGCAGGAGGGAAGAGTTGTTTCGTATGCTTCATGATAGCTTAAGCCTCATGAGTTGAATTATGCTACTCATGATTTGGAGTTAGCAGCCGTAGTACACGCATTGAAGACTTGGAGACATTTTCTCATTGGAAACCATTTTGAGGTGTACACGGATCACAAGAGTTTGAAGTACATCTTCACGCAGAAGGAGTTGAATCTCAGGCAAAGGAGATGGTTGGAGCTCATCAAGGATTATGATATGAGATTGCATTATCATCCCGGAAAGGCTAACGTAGTAGCAGATGCGTTGAGCCGCAAGTGTCATGTCAACATGCTAATAACCGGAGGTTTACCAAAGGAGTTAGCCGAGGAATTTCGAGAGCTATGCTTGGAGATAGTTCCGAGAGGCTATGTAGCAGCATTGGAGATACAGTCTACTTTGATGGATAAGATCAGAGAAGCTCAGAAGACCAACAAGGAGATTGCCTCTATTAAGGAGAAAATGAGCAAGGGAAAATCTAAGGGATTTCGTGAGGATGAGCACGATACCCTATGGTTTGAGGACCGCGTTTATGTGCCTCGTGATCCGGAGATCAAAAAGTTGATTTTGCAAGAGGACCATGATTCGCCGTATTCGATTCACCCAGGAAATACCAAGATGTATTTGGATTTGAAGGATACTTTCTGGTGGATCGGTATGAAGAAAGATATTGCGGAGTATGTAGCAGTTTGTGATGTATGTCAGAGAGTGAAGGCAGAACATCAGAAGCCAGTAGGATTGTTACAGCCACTGCCGATACCCGAATGGAAGTGGGAAAATTAGGCATGGACTTTATCACGGGATTGCCCAGGACTTGTTCAGGCTATGACTCGATTTGGGTTGTAGTTGATCGTTTGACGAAGGTAGCTCATTTCATCCCAGTGAAGACCACTTACAAAAGTGCCAAGTTGGCTAAGATATACATGACCAGGATCGTATGTCTGCATGGAGTTCCAAGGAGTATCGTATCAGATAGAGGAACCCAGTTCACCTCAAAGTTTTGGAATCAGTTGCATGAAACTTTGGGAACCAGACTAGAGTTTAGTACATCTTTTCATCCACAGACAGATGGACAGACCAAGAGAATCAATCAGATTTTGGAGGATATGCTGAGAGCATGTGCATTGGATTATGGATCAAGTTGGGATGACAACTTGCTGTATGCGGAGTTTTCTTATAACAACAGCTATCAAACCAGTTTGAAGATGGCCCCTTTCGAAGCCTTGTACGGAAGGAGGTGTAGAACCCCGCTATTGTGGGATGAAGTTGGAGACCGTCAGTTGTTTGGACCAGATTTGATTAAAGAGTCTGAACAGAAGGAGAAGTTGATTCGCGATAGGCACAAGGTAGCCCAGTCTAGGCAGAAGAGTTGTGCAGATTCAAAACACAAGGAGACATTTTTCGGAGTTGGAGATAGAGTTTATCTTCGAGTATCTCCACTTCGAGGAGTTAAGCGCTTTGGAGTTAAGGGAAAGTTAGCGCCACGTTTTGTGGGACCATACAGAGTTTTGGAGCGTATGGGAGAAGTTGCTTACAAGTTTGAATTGCCCGAAGGATTGTCAGGAGTTCACGACGTGTTCCACGTTTCTTAGTTGAAGAAGTGCCACGCAGAGATGGCCGATATATCTTTGAGAGATACTGTGCCGTTGGAAGCTATTCAGTTGGATAATGATTTGACTTACGAGGAGAAACCCGTCAAAATTCTCGAGTATGCCAGCCGAGTCACCCGCAGCAAGGTTATCAAGTTTTGCAAAGTTCAGTGGAGCCACCACACCGAGGATGAGGCCACCTGGGAGAGAGAGGAAGATCTGCTTAAGGACCACCCTCACCTATTTTCTAGCCAACCCGAATCTAGAGGGCGAGATTCATCTTAAGGGGGGTAGGTTTGTAACATCCCAAATTTTCAATTTGGAATGTTATACATAGATCATCATTTGCATAGCATATTTTATTGCATTTTGGCTCGATCCTAGAAATTTCACGCAACTCAAGGACCCACAGAGAGAGTTGGAGATTTCGTTATTTTCATATTTGAGTTTCTCAAATTTTGAAAATAGGATCATTAGATTTTATTTATTTTTCTTCAATTATTTCTATTGTCAAAATATGAGAGAGGGAATAAAATGACTTTCCCAAAATAAAGGAATATTGAAGATTTAATAAAAAATCAAATAAGATTTTTGGAGTTTTTTGCTATTTTATTTGGATTTAGGAAAAAATGCATGATTTCAAAAAACTGCATTTTAGAGCCAAGAAAATGTTCACCTCGTCCTAAATATTTCATTTAGGCAGTGAAAATTTGTTTTGGCATTTTTAGATTTTTATTTATTTTTCTAGAATTTTTCTAAGTCTCATGAATTGTTTAAAAAACGCTGGCTCAAGACCCGATCGGGTCAAGGCCCACCAGCTGCCCAGCCGCCGCCGCCTCAAGACTGCTTGGGACTGAGTCCCGAGCGTAGCCGCCGCCACCCGAGTCCGGGAGGGACTCCGCCTCCCTGCCACCTCGCCCAAGCCACCGACCCCCCTATATAAATCGCGTCACTGCCCCTCTGAGCCCGAGCCACCGCCCATTAACCCCGCCCGCCATGACCATTTCACCAGAGCGACCCGACCTCGAGATGGTCAAGTCTACGTGCTTAAGTGTCATCCTGGATCAAGAATGTCTTGACACACACAATACTCGAAGGATTTATAACAGAGTAGCGATGCACACTTATTACATCGAATGTCTCAGAAGAGAACTTATTACAATAATATGGCTTAAGGCCATCTAATGCGATAACAGTGGAAGGCTTGGAAGATAAAGTGAGTCCATCAACTCCAACGACATAGCTGAGCTGCATGGCAACGACCTAACGAACCTTACTCCTCATCTGAAAAGTCTGCAACATAACACGTTGCAACCCGAGAACGGGTCAGCACATGGAATATGCTGGCAATATAACACAGTAGAGCAAGAACAAAATAATGCTATCACTACATGCATATTTGGCTGGTGGAAAGCTCTATGGTTATAGTTTTCTTGAAAAGCCAATTTTTCCCTACAACAAAGGAATAGTTTTTAATTTAACTATCACGGTGGTTGAAACATTGAGAAGGTATAACCCCAACTCAATCCCAATTAAAGTAGTTAACAACCCAAAATATTAATTAAAGAGTGATGAGATACATGTGATAACCCAAGTACTAGATACTCAACATTGTCCATAACCGGGGACACGACTAACCATGATTAGATTGTACACTCTGCAGAGGTTTGCGCACTTTTCCCCACAAGACTCGATCGCCTCCGTTGATTTCTCGCACTGCATGGTGTTTGAGAAACATATGACCGAGACACAGTCTTTCAGAAACATTAACTCTCTACTCCGGGTAGACCATACCAAACCTACAAAACCCACTACATGCTGATCTACCTCTTCAAGAGCTTCACTTAACCTACTCAACTATGCTAGAGGCCCTAGTAGCTTGTGGCTGCACACGGAAGTTTCTAGCATGAATCATCTCAGTTCCCTTTAAGCCTGGGTGGCGGTCCATAGGAAGATCACACGGGTACCCCGGGATTTCCAAAAGAAATAAAAGCAGAGACAACCTTTGGGTTCCCTGTGTGCCTCAATCCACCCAGATGTTAATTTTAAGTTGCCACCTTAAGTTGAACCATTAATTAACAATCTCACATCTGTCATGGATTCACTCAAACCCAACCACGTCTACGAGCATATCATAGCAATATAAGCAACACGTAGAACTAACTCCCAAGGGTTTGATAGTAACAGGGCAATAGGTTCTACCTCAACAACTACTTCCCAACCCACAAGTTAAAGACATCCTAACCATGCAATGTTAGAGGATAGGAACTAATGCATAAAAACTGGGTATGAAAAGAGTATGATCAATGTGTTACTTCCCTTGGTGACGATCCGTGAATCCTAGAGACTCGTAGTAACACGCTTCGCACTCCGGGAATTCTATCGCAAGCAAACAATAACATACATAAGCAACAAGCAAAGATGCACAAGAAAAACTCAAATAAACGAGGCTGACCAGAAAGTTCAACTTAAGAACTCCGGTTCGCAAAAAGAATCAAACCAAACGGAACAACGAAACTCAAACGGCGAAAGAAACAAGATCCGTTTACTAATCTGAACTAAGGTCAAATTTTACAGTATCAAAATCTTGTTTAAGTTGTTTAGACAGAAAGAGGGTCTCGAGACGAAGATCTAGGCACTTGAATCGCCTGATTCCGATTAACAAGCGAAAAGATAAACAGAAACTAAGATCGGATCAGAAATCGCGATCGAGAATAATCGCGGAAAAATCCGATTAAAAGAAAACTGATGAACAGACCAACGAACGAGCGTTCGTTAGTTGTAACTAACGGACGAACTACCGTTCGCTAAAATGAACGTACGGATGAACGTCCGCAAATTAAAAGAACCGCGGAAAACCGACAAACCGAAAAAAACCGAACAAGGGTTTTTCTATGAAAACCGACGGTTTTCTTTAGAAAAACTGGGGCGGCGGGGCGGCTACCTTGGCTCGGCTCCGACGGGGCTCCGGCGGGGTTCAAGCTGGCCAAGGGCGGCGTGGCTGCGGCGGTGGCGGCGGGAGGCGGCGCGGCGCTGGCGGCGACTTGGGCCTGTGGGGGCGGTATTTAAGGGGAGGGGGGCGATTACCGCTTGGGGAGGGGGCAAGGCAGCCGGCAACAAGGGGAGTCCGGTCGGCGGCGCTACATGGAGGCGGCGACGGCTGGGCCGGCCTTGCTCGGCTGGGCCTTAGGCCCAGTCGGGCGCGAGGAATTTTTTTTAAATAATTCCGCCGATTGAAAATAAATCCTATAAAATAAAATATAAATCTAAAAATGCCAAAACAAATTTTCACCGTCTAAATGAAATATTTAGAACGAGATGATCATTTTCTTGGCCCTAAAATGCAATTTTGAAAACGTGCAATTTTTCTAATGCAAATAAAATCCAAATAAACTCAAAGAAAAACCAACAAATGATTTTAACATTTTTCCTCCAATATTTCAATTGTTTTGGAGAAGTCATATTATCTCCTCTCATTTTTTTTATTATGAAATATTTTTCAGAGAGAAAATAATTGAAATCAAAGATCCTCGTTTCAATATTCGATAACGATCAAATATGAAAACGTGAAAATCCCCAACTCTCTCCGAGTGCCCTTGAGTTGCTTAGGATTTCGAGGACTGCGGAACGAAGATGCAATAAAATATGCTATGCATGGATGACCTATGTATAACATTCCAAATTGAAAATTTGGGATGTTACAAACCTACCCCCCTTGAGATGAATCTCGTCCTCGAGATTCGGGTTGGCTAGAAAATAGGTGCGGGTGGTCCTTGCGAATATCATCCTCTCGCTCCCGGTGGCTTCCTCCTCGGTATGGTGGCTCCAATCGAACTTTGCAAAACTTAATAACCTTGCTGCGGGTGACTCGGTGGCAAAGTCAAGAATCTTCACCGCTTCTCCTCATAAGTCAAATTCTTGTCCAACCGAATTGCCTCCTGTGGGTATCAGATTCTTAAGGGTATATCGGCCATCTCAGCATGACACTTCTTCAACTGTGAGACGTGGAACACATCGTGAACTCCTGACAATCCTTCTGGTAATTCTAACTTGTAGGCAATTTCTCCCATCCATTCCAAAACATGATACGGTCCTACAAATCTCGGAGCTAATTTTCCCTTAACTCCAAAACGTTTCACTCCTCGCAAATGTGATACTCGCAGATATGCTCTATCTCCAATTTCATAAGTTACCTCCTTGCGTTTCGAGTCTGCATAACTCTTCTGTCTGGACTGAGCAATCTTCAGTCTATCTCGAATCAGTTTAACCGTCTCTTCAGACTCCTTGATCAAGTCTGGTCCAAACAGCTGTCGGTCTCCTACCTCATCCCACATCAGTGGTGTTCTGCATCTGCGTCCATACAGAGCTTCGAACGGTGCCATCTTCAAACTGGCCTGGTAGCTATTGTTGTACGAGAACTCTGCGTAAGGCAAATTGTCATCCCAACTAGATCCATAATCTAGCGCACAGGCTCTCAACATGTCCTCCAGAATCTGGTTGACTCTCTCGGTCCATCCATCCTGCTCAAGGGTGAAATGTCAGTCTTGAACTCCAATCTTGTTCCCAAAGTCTGGTGTAGCTGATGCCAAAACTTTGAGGTAAACTGTGTTCCTCTATCTGATACGATGGTCCTCGGAACTCCATGCAAACATACGATCCTGGACATATATATTGGCCAACTTCGCACTTATATAAGTTGTTTTCACTGGAATGAAGTGAGCCACTTTGGTCAAGCGATCAACTACTACCCATATTGAATCATATCCTGCTTTGGTTCTGGGCAATCCGGTGATAAAATCCATGCCAAGTTTATCCCACTTCCATTCGGGTATCGGCATAGGATGTAGTAGTCATGCTGGCTTCTGATGCTCAGCCTTCACTCTCTGACATACATCACATACGGCTACATACTCGACAATATCCTTCTTCATACCAGTCCACCAGAAATGTTCCTTCAAATCCAAATACATCTTGGTGTTTCTGGGGTTTATCGAGTATGGTGAGTCATGAGCCTCCTGTAGTATTAACTTCCTGATCTCTCGGTCATTGGGCACATAAACTCGGTCCTCAAACCATAAGGTATCGTGCTCATCCTCACGAAAACCTTTGGACTTTCCTTTACTCATCTTCTCCTTTATCTCGGCAATCTCTTTGTCATTCTTCTGAGCTTCTCGAATCTTGTCCAACAAGGTCGACTGAACCTCCATTGTTGCAACGAAACCTCTTGGAACAATCTCCAACCGAAGTTCCATGATATCCTCAGCTAACTCCTTCGGCAATCCCTTACTTTCAAGGATATTAGCATAACTTTTCTGGCTCAAAGCGTCTGCTACGACATTGGCCTTTCCCGGATGATAGTGTAGCTTCATATCGTAATCCTTTATATGCTCCAACCATCTCCTCTGCCTAAGGTTCAACTCCTTTTTGTGTGAAAATGTACTTCAAACTCTTATGATCCGTGTACACATCACAACGATTTCCAATAAGATAATGCCTCCAGGTTTTCAATGCATGCACTACGGCTGCTAACTCCAAATCATGTGTGGCATAGTTCAACTCATGGGGTTTTAGTTGTCGTGAGGCATACGAAACAACTCTTCCGTCCTGCATAAGCACACATCCAAGTCCCAAGCGAGAGGCATCGCAATAAACTTGGAACTTGTCGTGGAATTGTCACGGCAGATGTCCTCTTGCAAGGACTTAGTCGTGGAGCCATCGCAACTAGGAAGCTTAAAGGGGTTAATCGGGACAAAGGACACGAGAGGTTTTATACTAGTTCGGCCCCTTACGATGAAGGTAAAGCCTACGTCTAGTTGGGTTGGTATTGCATGAGGTTTCGATGACCAGGGAGCGAGATATGCTATGCCCGGTTCTCGATTGGTTGTTTCTTGCCCTAAGCCGCCAATGTGTCGTCCCCTTATATACACGGGTTGACGCCCTCGGTTTACAGAGTCCCGGCCGGCTTATAAACAATGTCCGGCTCGGTGACTAGTCAAGTCTACCTTATGATACAAGTCTTGCCATTATGGCGGTTTACTACAATGGGCCTTAAGTCGCCTGTGGGCCTTAGGCCCTTTGAGACGCCATCTTCATGCTTGGACTTGGGCTTCTGTCTGGTAACCTCTTTACGTAACCCGGCCCCTCCTGGGCGGCTTACACAAATAGTTATATACCCAACATTAGGCCCCGGATTGATTTGAACCTGTTCATGTCAATCTTAAAATAACTTAAAACATAAATCTTCGCCTCTCGATCACGCAAAAGACTTTCTTTAACCTGTCGTGACGTCATTCTTTGGATCCGTGTTAACCCGTCATGACGTCATGTTTCCTTTTATTCCGCCGTATCGGCCCAACGGATCTATGTCTTTATTGCCCATTCCGGAAATCGAGGCGTCGGGGCCGCTGGATAGTAATTCTTATCTCCTCGTTTCCCGCGCCGTCTCAGTTATGCTCTCCTTATAAATAGGTGCGACCTAGGTTTCATTTTCTCCCTTCCAGTCGTCTTCCTCCTCTTGAATCCTCTCGAGCTCCGCCGCCGCCGCCGTCAAGCTTCTCGTCTTCACCGACCCAGGCCGCCGCATCAACCTGAATCGGACCAAAAAGACACCGGTGAACCTCCGCAGCTCCTCCAGATCCGTAAGTTTCCTTTCCTTCCCTACTTAGATCTGCATTAGAGCTTCTTCGAGTTCGTTGTAGTTCATCACCATTAGAGCCACCTCCTTGTTAGTTTTTTGCTCCTAGATACCCTTCCGATCCGAGAATGATATAAAACAGCTGCGGTAGTTGTTTTTGCCCTTATCTTGGATACAAACAAATCTCTTTCTCTGTATGAAGGCCTTCTTCGAGCCTATGAACGCATCTGCGTTGGCTTTTAGGTCTAGAAAAACTTTCTTATCAGAACAGACTCTTGATCTCAAATCATAGCAGAAAATTATGAAACCTGTTTTTATCACCTGGAAAAATTCTTGCGTTAAATGCCTTTAACATAACTGTCCAGGTATCCGGTTTAAATGCATTCCACTTGATCTATGAACCTTGGCACCTTCTCAGGTCTTTAAAACTTTTGAACTGTTGCTAACACTTGTAGCGGCTTAAAATAATGTTGCTCAATTATCCTTATGTCATTAGGCCCCTTCAAGCCGCTACCTTCAGTAATTTGGATAATTTCTTCCGGTTTAAAATTTAAACCGGAACTTCTTATTTTGTAATAGGCCAATCTGTTGTCATGGAGCCTAAGTCGACCAAAGCTCCTGTAACCTGCAACTGGGTCCCATCCACAGTCACTAAGAGCAAACTGGCTGAATTTGTGAAGTCTGGCCATTTGCCAAAAAAGGAGGTCATGTCTTATCGCGTCCCTGACCCGTCTGAAGAGAAGCCTCAACCCAAAGAAGGGGAGGTAATAGTTTTCACGGATCACATGAGCCGGGGATTTGCCCCTCCCGACTCAAAGTTCTTCGTAGAAGTTTTGAATTTCTTTGACCGAGACCTCAAGACATTGGACCCAATTCCGTGTCCAATCTTTGCAATTTCCAAGTCTTCGTGAGGTGTACCGAGAGGAGCCAAGCCTGCTCTTGTTCAGAGAACTTTTTACTTGAACCGCAGAATGAGCGTGCTAACGGGTCGAGTCTTGAACTTGGCGGTATCTCGATCCAAATGACGGAGAGATCAGATGTTTCCTTATGCTGAGCTGCCGAGTCACCCCAAATATTGGAACCAGTCATGGTTCTACTGTCAGGATACTTCTCCGGCTGATGAGCCGCCTCTGCCCCGCTTTCGCTCCCTGCGCCTTGAGTCCAACCATCCGCTAGCGGATAAACTGACCGCTGTTGAACATCTGCCGTTCAACCCCACCATCAAGAAGATTAAAGCTCTTCTGGGAAATGGTTTGAATGGCATCGACTTGGTCCGGGTCTGGGTCACTTGGCGTATACTCCCATTAAGCCGCCGCTCCGGCTTAATGTGTACCTATACAGGCGAACAGAACGACGCAATGCGCCATAGTTGTGACGACTTACCAGATGATGTGGCAGATGCTACAACCCAGTCACTACTGAAGGAGGGTACTGTTATCAATAATACCTTCGGGTTACTTCCCTTCTGCAAAACTCGCACTGCTATACCCTCTCCTGATATAACATGCCCAAGAAATCCAACTTCCTTCAACCAAAACTCTCACTTGCTGAATTTGGCGTATAACTGGTGTTCCCTGAGTTTCTCGAGAACTAAACGCAAATGCTCCTTGTGCTCCTCTTTGTTCTTCGAGTATACCATAATATCATCAATAAACACCACAACAAACTTGTCCACATATTCCATGAACACCTTGTTCATCATGCTCATGAAATAGGCAGGGGCGTTAGTCTGTCCAAACGACATGACCGTATACTCGTATAATCCATACCACGTGGTGAACGGTCTTTGGTATATCCTTCTCTCGAATCTTCAACTGATGGTATCCCGATCGTAGATCGATCTTCGAAAACACCTTAGCTCCTTGCAACTGATCAAACAGATCATTGATCATCGGCAGTGGGTACTTGTTCTTAATCGTTACTTCATTCAAGGCTCGGTAATCAACAACCATCCTTAGGGATTTATCCTTCTTCTCAACCAAAAGCACCGGGCTCCCCAACGTGATGAACTCCTTCAATGTAACCTTTCTCCAATAACTCCTTGATCTATTTCTTAATTTCCTCCGGATCATTTGCGGGCATCCGATAGGGTCTCTTGGATATTGGCCCTGCACGGCAATAGCTCTATCAAAAACTCGATGTCTCGATCCGTGGCATGCCCGGTAACTCCTCCGGGAAAACATCTGGGTAATCCTTTACTACAGGCACTTCCTCCTGAACAACTCCCGTGAGGGCATTCACTTGGCTCCTCCTAGGCACATGCCTAGATACATACTTAATCCTTTTTCCTTCCGGGGTGGTGAGATGAATCGACTTACTAGCACATTCAATGCTTCCTCCATAATTTGACATCCAGTCCATACCTAATATCACATCCAATCCTTGCGACTCCAAGATAATTAGGTCAGACGAAAAAACATGTGTGCCAATGGTTAGGGGTATCTGGTTGCACCATCGGCTAGCCATGTACTATGCTCCAGGCGAGCTTACTAAAAGAGGGGTCATAAGGGTTTGGGTTGGTAGCTTAAACTTATCCACAAATCCCCTTGATATGTATGAATGCGATGCACGAGTATCGAAAAGAACAAGAGCGGTAAATGACTTAACCAAAAACTTACCTATTACTGCGTCCAGCTGCTCTTCAACCTCCTCCACATTAATGTGGTTCACTTGTCCTTTGTTGAATGGATTAGGCTTCTTCCCAGCGCTCCCATTTCCGTTCCCATTCCTTCCTTCAGGGGAATCATTGGCATAGTGCCCTGTCTTCCCGCACTTAAAGCAAGTAACTTGACTTAGGTCTCTTTTGGCGGGTGTAGCTGGGTTGGAGCGGTTCTGATTGTTATTAACTCCGTTCCCATTTCCGTTCTTGGCACCATTGTGGTTATGCGATCCTCCTCCAGTGTGGTTGTGACCTCCATGGTTATGTATTAGTCCTCCCGAGTTCGGGGTTAAGCGAGGCTTCTGCTGAGCTCTTGAGTTATACTTCCCTTGTCCATACTTCCTCTTTCGGCTCTCAATCTGCTCTTTGCTTCCCTTCAATCATAAGGGCCTTATCTACCAACTCCCGGTAGTTGTTGAAAGTTGCCACCATCAACTGCATGCTCATCTCATCATTCAGCCCTTCCATAAACTTCTCCCGCTTCATGCATCCGTGGCCACATCATCGTGGGCATAGCGTGATAACTTGCTAAACTCATCCACGTACTGAGCCACAGTACGGTTCCCCTGGCATAAGGTGCTAAACTCACGCTTCTTCATCTGCATGGCTCCAGTTGAGACATGGGCTGTGCGAAAAGCTTGATGAAACTGGTCCCAAGTAACATTGGCTATAAGAAAAGTAGTCGTGTAATTCTCCCACCATGAGGCTGCTGGTCCATCCAATTGATGTACGGCAAAGCGCACCTTCTTAGCGTCTGTGCATCCTGCGGTGGTTAACTCCCTTCCGATACGGCGTAGCCAATCATCCGCAACTATTGGCTTGGTGCTACTGGAATACACCGGCGGCTGTAACCTCAGAAAACGGGCTAGGTTTTCCACTGGCGGCGGGTTATTGTTGTTGTTGTTGCCCTGGTTCTGAACTAGCAGTTTCTTCAAGGCATTCTGCTGCTGGATCAACTGGGTGAGCTCCGGTGGGAAAGCAAAACCGTGTCACGCCCTCGGAGGCATCTGATGGGTTTAGATGGAAGAGATTAGAATAGAAAAAGGTCTAACGGGAAAACACTACCCATATGCACATGAGGCAAACACAATCATTTCACTCAATCAATCAAGCAAGGGCATACAAACGGTCTAGAACTATCGCATAAGTGCTCAACTGCTACTAAATACATGGGGGAAATACTACTAATATATGGTGGTCATCTAGAAATTTTGATCGGTGGAAGACTCCATGATGTCTACTCCAGCTTCGTCTTCGTAGTCGTCATCACTTGAATCAGAATCGGTGTCGTCGATGATGATGTAGTTGTCCGGGCAAGTGGGGTCATCGTCTTCTTCTTCCGGTGCTGGTCCTCCCATGAATACTCCGATCTTCTTAACCAGGTCGTCGTTCTTCTCCAAAGAGTGTCTTGATTTCTTCCTCATATCCATCGCGTGTAAACTTGAGTTCTTCCTCCAGCTCGATGATCCGAGTCTTCGCCTTCTTCAACTCCATCATGTCTGCTAAGACATCTGGTTCTCCTGACGTCGAATGTGCTGGTTTAGCTCCTGGATGAAAGCTGCAATGGATCTATCCTTCTTGGTGCTGATTACTTCCCATTGCTTGTCTCGGCGTCCACATATTTGATAGATGGTGTCCTTAAGCTCCCTGTTGTAGACTTATCCAATACGTCCCATGGTATTGTGAGCTGCCATGCTCTTGCCTAGACTCCAGGTGGGTGCTTCGAAAGAAAATTCTATGGGTTTAGAAGTTGGCGAGAACGTCCTTCCCGAACATGTACTTGAATCATCCAGCGTTCCTCTTCTGGTAAGGTGGCGTTGTACGTCCCGGTGAAGCTTGGTATTCCAATGTTCAAGTATCTAGTGACTTCCTTCAAGTGGCGTCCAAGAGGTGTGTCTTCATCCGGTTGCGCAAACTTGTTCTTCATCTCCGTCATCCTAAAGAGTGGAAAAATGGAGACGAGTCAGAAATGAGTAGAGAAGAGTGACCTATGGTTTATCTTAGTGGTCGTGTCCTCGCCGGTGTGCTCGATACCATCTTGTAGCGACCGTCCTCAGATGGTCAAGTCTCTGCTTCAAAGGTCATCCCTAGATCAAGAATGTCGACACACACAGTACTCGAAGGATTTATAACAGAGTAGCAATCACACACTTATTACATCGAATGTCTCAGAAGAGAACTTATTACAATAATATGGCTTAAGGCCATCTAAAGCGATAACATCGGAAGGCTTGGAAGATAAAGTGAGTCCATCAACTCCAACGGCATAGCTGAGCTGCACGGCAACGACCTAACGAACCTTACTCCTCGTCTGAAAAGTCTGCAACATAATACGCTGCAGCCCGAGAACGGGCCAACACATGGAATATGCCGCAATATAATACAAGAGAGCAAGAACAAAATAATGCTATCACTACATGCATATTTGGCTGGTGGAAAGCTCTATGGTTATAGTTTCATGAAAAGCCAATTTTTCCCTACAACAAAGGAATAGTTTTTAATTTAACTATCATGGTGGTTGAAACATTGAGAAGGTATAACCCCAACTCAATCCCAATTAAAGTAGTTAACAACCCAACAATACTAATTAAAGAGTGATGAGATACATGTGATAACCCAAGTACTAGATACTCAACATTGTCCATAACCGGGGACACGGCTAACCATGATTAGATTGTACACTTTGCAGAGGTTTGCGCACTTTTCCCCACAAGACTCGATCGCCTCCGTTGATTTCTCGTGACCGCATGGTGTTTGAGAAACGGATGACCGAGACACAGTCTTTCAGAAACATTAACTCTCTACTCCGGGTAGACCATACCAAACCTACAAAACCCACTACATGCTGATCTACCTCTTCAAGAGCTTCACGTAACCTACTCAACTATGCTAGAGGCCATAGTAGCTTGTGGCTGCAGACGGAAGTTTCTAGCATGAATCATCTCAGTTCCCTTTAAGCCTGGGTGGCGGTCCATAGGAAGATCACACGGGTACCCCGGGATTTCCAAAAGAAATAAAACAGACAACACTGGGTTCCCCAGGTGCCTCAGTCCACCCAGATGTTAATTTTAAGTTGCCACCTTAAGTTGAACCATTAATTAACAATCTCACATCTGTCATGGATTTGCTCAAACCCAACCACGTCTACGAGCATATCATAGCAATATAAGCAACACGTAGAAGTAACTCCCAAGGGTTTGATAGTAACAGGGCAATAGGTTCTACCTCAACAACTACTTCCCAACCCACAAGTTAAAGACATCCTAACCATGCAATGTTAGAGGATAGGAACTAATGCATAAAAACTGGGTATGAAAAGAGTATGATCAATGTGTTATTTCCCTTGCTGACGATCCGCGAATCCTAGAGACTCGTAGTAACACGCTTCACACTCCGGGAATTCTATCGCAAGCAAACAATAACATACATAAGCAACAAGCAAAGATGCACAAGCAAAACTCAAATAAACGAGGCTAACCAGAAAGTTTGTCACATCCCAGATAGACCATGCATTAGGGTGTGCATCATGTTTAAATTTCATTTGAATTTGAAATGGGGAAGGCAGGAAACCCCAGAACACCCCCCCTTAAAACAACTAGGGTTTACTAAAAATTATTTCAATGAACCTGAAATGCCCTTCAAAATGTTCATCCTCTTTGCTTTGGTTCAGAGCCTATGTCAAAGGTGTTGCATCATTTTCTAGGTCATCCAAAGGTTCTAGAATTAATCCACAAGTTTTTGAAATGAGCATTTTAAATTATATAAAATATTTTAAATGTTCAAAAATTACCAAACCAAAATGTTTCATGTTGGGATTATTCTAACAAGTGACCGGGAGCATTTTGGTGATTTTTAAAATAGTTTTGGTATTTTAAAACCCCACAAAGTTGCAGGAAAATTAGAAAAGAGTAAAAAAATTAAAAACACTTACTCGACGCTCGCCTGCCCACTGCCGCTGCCCAGCCAGCAATGTGCCAATGAAGCTGCTTGGCTCGGCCAGCAGCAGTGCCCGACGGCGAGCTCAGATGCGCCACGCAGCCGCCGCCTGCTTCACCTCGCCGCCTCGCCACCTGGATAGCTTCCACGCCGTCGCTCGAACCCCCGACACGCCATTCGCCCCCGCCTCTCTCTCGCTCCCCTCGCCATGGCCGACGCCATTGCCGCCACTCCACCGTCAGAGCCATAGCCACCGTCGTCCCAGCGCCACGAGACCGTGTCCGGTCCGCCGTCGTCGACTCACGAATAAGCCAAGCCCGAGCACTTGCTCGCCCAAGCCACCGCACCGACTCGCCCGACTCGCCACCGCCGGAGATCCCTTCACCGTCCGCCGCCAGATCAGATCATCCCCGACCACGTTGTTCGGCTCTACAAGATCGCCGTGAGCCTGGCTACCTCCCATCCTCTCCACTCTCTTCCTCGTGCACCACAACGAGCACACGTAGCTCACCCGAACGCACCGCATGAGCTCGTCGCCGACGAGGCTCCGGCCACCCAACGGCCACGCCACCGTGTCCATCGCACTCACCGAGTCGCGTTGGGTCTAACTCTGCACTCCACGCCTCACTTCGCCCCTAGCGACGAGTCCGAGATCACCCGAGCCCCGGCCGCCAAACTCGTCCGGGCGCCAACTCCGCCACCCCGACCCCAACTAACCTCACCAATAGACGCGGTTCATCTCCAGCTCCACGTAGATGCCTTCCGCGCCCCATTTGGTGGCCGGAACGTAAAAGCACTTTGCTCCGCTGGCCACTGCTCGGCCAAGGCTAGACGCCGCGAGTTGACCATCGACCATTGATCGGTGGGCCTGTTGATCGCTTCCGAGTCAGCGATGTGGACCCCTCGGTTAACTAATCCGGTTAGTTTTAATTAAAGTTAATTAGTTAAACTAATTCTTACGACATGCGGGTCCCATCGGTCAGTTTGACCTGGACGACCCGTTGACCTCGACGTCACGCTGACCTCATGCCGACGCAATAAATGAATTTCTGGATTTATTCTAACATAGTAATTCCGTAATATAATTCAAATTTCAAATGCTTATAACTTTTAATCTATAACTCCAAATGCAAAGATTTATATATGAAAAATTATCAGAAAAATACACTCTATCCATTGGTACAGGTTTCATGCATGTTAAAACAAGTTAACTATGCTGTATAACCAGAATAAGATATTGCACCTTTAGGACTAACTCAAATGAGCTATCATTTGAATCCTTGATTCAAATGAGTTCATCCCCTGTTCTTTCAAATTTTGCATTAGACCAACACACATCCATATTGCCATGTCATAGCATGCATCATATTGTTGCATATCGTCATGTGTGTTTACTTTCAGTGCTTTCATGATAGGTTCTCGCTTCAAGATAACCTCGACTACCCATCTCAAGGGCGCTTCTCTACCCCAGCCCATCAGCAAGCAACTCATTGATCATTCCGATACAAACCCATGTTCTCGCTTCGCTCTCGTTTATCGCATTAAGACAACGCGATTCAAACTGTTGTGTGTCATGGTAGTTGAACCCACTTCCTTTGCATGACCTGTCATTGCCACAAGAATTAGATGAAACCCACTAGTATGTGTAGGAGTTGATTGAGCCATGTTTGTGATTCCTACCATGCTATGCTTGCTATGCTTAGAGTTGTGTCAGTCCGGCTCATCGGGATGATGAACCGGAGTGAAAGGTTGTGTTGGTTCGAGAGTGAAAGTGTTGAACACGTTTTGGTAAAGGTATCGATGAGAGGCCATGTAGGAGTACATGGTGGGTTGTTTCATTGAAGCCGAACCTAAGAACTGAGATCTGTGTTTGTGATCCATGAGACAGCTTACTACCACACATTGGGATCCTTAATTGACCCTCTCGGCTTCTTAACCACCCTTGTTCTTAGTCCGGGAGTTGCAAGTAGTTTCGTGTTTGTAGCATGTCAGGGGCCGCACTAACGCTGACCTTAGGGGTGGGTTGTGTTGCGGTAGGCACGCGGGTCTTGTACCGAAAGTGCCCGCTTGGTATCTCGGGAACCCTGCACACATCGTTCGGGCTGTATGGGAAACCTCGGCCGGACTCTCATGGATGGAACCCGAATAGGCGATAAACCCGACTAGGGACTTGAGTGTTTAGGTAGGTCGGCCGACACCCACGTTGGGCTTCCGCTTGAAGGTTGCCGAGTACATGTCGTGTAAACGCATTTATAAGTGGTGAGAGCGTGTGTGAAGAAGTACACCCCTGCAGGTTTAATATGATCTATTCGAATAGCCGTGTCCACGGAGAAGGACTTCGTTACCTATATCAACATAGACAAGTAAATGGATACTACTAAAAGCCTCAAGATAAGTGTGAGTATCGTGGATGGCCCTCTCGGGGATGACGAGAGAGGATCCACGGTGGAGTATTGTGATGGTGATTAGTGGACTCGTAAAGCGACAAATGCTTTTCAAGTGGTGTCACGAGGATAGCTTAGCCAAGAGTCAAAGCTGGCTTGTCAGAATAACTCCACCACCTTCTTGAGAATGTGCATGTATGATAGGATTCTGTGGTAAGACTTCTTTGAGTACCTCCGCACTCATGTTTGCTTAATTAATGTTTTTCAGACGACAACACCGCCTTCCGATGGGTTATATGTAGATCTTGACATCGACGAGTGAATTAGCCACCGTGTGGCGATCTAAGACTTGTGAAGGGCCATTGTAGATAGGAAGGCTCCAACAAGCTTTCTTTCTTTCTAGAGTCCTGTACTCGAGACTAGTTTGCTTCCGCATGTGCTTGTATGATTGTATGACTTGAGTGTTGGGTCATGTGACCCCTACCTGTATGACTATGTTATGTATGGCTCCTGAGCCTTTTAAATAAAGTACTTGAGTTGTAGAGTTTTGTTGTGACGCCTTGTTGTATTTACTCATATCAGGCATATTGCGTGTATGATTGAAATGCTTGGTATGAGTGGGATCCGACAAACTAGTTGTTTATCCTTGGCAGCCTCTCATATGGGGAAATGTAAGTCTCGTGCTTCCGAGCGATAGTAGTCCGCTACAGCCCGGTTCACCGGAGTCCTGCTAGCCCAAAGACTACCGCTTGGACACTTGATCGGGCGGCATGTGATTCACTTTCTCCTATATGTCCGTTCTTCGGGAAATGTCACGCGGTGGTATTCGAGTCCGCCTAGCTCTGCTACATGCCGGGATACCGAGTCCTCATAGCCCAAAGGTTACAGCCCGAATATATACGTTGATGACCGACATGCTCGATGTGATTCATGTATGCATTTCCCCATAGGTTAGCGCCGCTTTAGGTTAACGACAAGCCAATTCGGCCCGGGCTAGCGACAAAGTCATATACTTCAGCCAAAAGACGCAAACGGTCCCGGGCCATGGTAAGGCGACACCCGTGGGAATACCGTGCGTGAGGCCACAAAGTGATATGAGGTGTTACCGGCTAGGTCGATGTGACTTGGAATCGGGGTCCTGACAAAGTTCAACTTAAGAACTCCGGTTCGCAAAAAGAATCAAACCAAACGGAACAACGAAACTCAAACGGCGAAAGAAACAAGATCCGTTTACTAATCTGAACTAAGGTAAAATTTTACAGTATCAAAATCTTGTTTAAGTTGTTTAGACATAAAGAGGGTCTCGAGACGAAGATCTAGGCGCTTGAATCGCCTGATTCCGATTAACGAGCGAAAAGATAAACAGAAACTAAGATTGGATCAGAAATCACTATCGAGAATAATCACGGAAAAATCCGATTAAAAGAAAACTGACGAACAGACTAACGAACGAGCGTTCGTTAGCTGTAACTAACGGGCGAACTACCGTTCGTTAAAACAAACGTACGGACAAACGTCCGCAAATTAAAAGAACCGTGGAAAACCGGCGAACCAAAAAAAAGAACCGAACTAGGGTTTTTCTAAAAAACCCGACGGTTTTCTTTAGAAAAACCGGGGCAGCGGGGCGGCTACCTCGGCTCGGCTCGACGGGCTCGGCGGGGTTCACATGGCCGGGAGGCGGGCTGGCGGCGGCAGCGGCGACTTGGGCCGACGGGCGGCGTGGCGCTGGAGGCGGCGGGTTGGCCTGCCTGGTGAGCCCTAGGCCCATCGAGCCGGGAAGTTTTTTTTAATAATTCCGCCGACAGAAAATAAATCCTATAAAATAAAATAAAAATCTAAAAGTGCCAAAACAAATTTTCACCGTCTAAATGAAATATTTAGAACGAGGTGAACATTTTCTTGGCCCTAAAATGCGATTTTGAAAATGTGCAATTTTTCTAATGCAAATAAAATCCAAATAAACTGAAATAAAATCCAACAAATGATTTTAACATTTTTCCTCCAATATTGCAATTGTTTTGGAGAAGTCATATTGTCTCCTCTCATTTTTTTTATTATGAAATATTTTTCGGAGAGAAAATAATTAAAATCAAAGATCGTCGTTTCAATATTCGATAAAAATGAAATATGAAAACCAGAAAATCCCCAACTCTCTCCGAGGGCCCTTGAGTTGCTTAGGATTTCGAGGACTGCGGAACAAAGATGCAATAAAATATGCTATGCATGGATGACCTATGTATAACATTCCAAATTGAAAATTTGGGATGTTACACCGCCATACCGCCACCGCCGCCCGAGCCGCCTCGCCTGGCCACCGAGTCGCGCCCTCGCCGCCCCGCCCGAGCCGACCCACCCAGCCGGAGCACCTCGCCGAGGTACTGCCCGAGTCGCCGCCGCCGGACCATTTTTTTTAAGAAAAACCACTTCAGTATTTTTAGAAAAAAACCTAGTTTCGTTTTTTAGATCGGTTTTTTTCCGGTTTAGTTTAATTAGCGAGTGTTCGCTCGTTCGTTCGTTTTAACGAACGCGTTCACCGTTTAGTTACAGTTAACGAACGTCTGTTCGTTAAGCTGTTCGTCGTTTTTCTTTTTCTCGAATTTATTCCGCGATTTTTCTGATCGCGATTTCTGATCCGGTTTTTGATCTAGTATAAATTTTCGGTCGTTTATTGGAATCAGGCGATTCAAGCGCCTAGAGTTTCTTCTCAAAACCCTCTTTCCGAATAATCAACTCAAACAAGTTTTTGTTACTGTAAAATTTGACTTAGGTCCAGATTAGTAAAACGAAGCCTGTTTCTTTCGCCGTTTGATTTTCGTTGCTTCGTTCGAGTTGTTTCTTTTACAAAACGGAGTTCTTAAGTTGAACTTTCTGGTTAGATCTTTTATTTGAGTTTTACCTGTGCATTAGTTGAGTACTTATTGTGTGTTTGTTTGTTTGCGATAGAGTACCCGGAGTGCGCCGCTTGCTACTTTGAGTCTCTAGGCTTCACAGATCATCAGCAAGGCAAGTAACACTTTGATCATACCCTTTTTCATACCCAGTTTTTATGCATTAGATCAATCCTCAAACATTGCATGATTGTGATCTAATTAAACGGTGGGTTTGGGAAAGTAGTTGAGGTAGTGCCTATTACCTGTTTTATTATCAAACCCTTGGGAGTTACTTCTACGTTTGCTTATTATGCCATGCTATGCTAGTAGACGTGGATTGGGTGAGTGTATCCATGATGTATGTGAGATTGTTAATTAATGGTTTATTTAAGGTGGTAACTTAAACACACATCCGGGTGGATTGAGGTACCGGGTATTCCAGATTGCCTGTTTTTCGGACCGCCACCTGTGCTCAAAGGGATCATGAGATTATTCATGCTAGAAACTTCCGTGTGCAGCCACAAGCTACTATGGGCTCTAGCATAGTTGATTAAGTCATGCGAACTCTTACAGTGGTAGACTAGCAGATGTAGAGGGATGTAGGTGTAACTGTCTACCGTTCGTAAGGTGCTAGCGCTTCTGAAAGACTATGTCTCGGTCATCCGTTTTCTCAAACACCATGTAGTGCGAGAATCCCAACGAAGGAGATCGAGTCTTGTGGGGAAAAGTGCACAAACCTCTGCAGAGTGTAACAAACTAATCATGGTTAGCCGTGTCCCCGGTTATGGACATCTTGAGTATCTAGACTTGGATATCATGTGAATCTCATCATGTTACTCTAATTAATATTGTTGGGTTTCTATGATGATACTTAATTGGGATTGAGAATGTTGTCAACCATTCTCAATGTTTAACAACCACCATGATAGTTAAACAAAATTTATTCCTTTGAAGTAGGAAAAAATTGGCTTTATGCAAAACTGTAACCATAGAGCTTTCCACCAGCCATATATGCATGTAGTATAGCATTACTCTGTCATTTTGTTTCTCTATGTGTTACCTTGCCAGCAAATTCCATGTGTCGACCTGCTTTCAAAGCAACGCTCATGTTATGCGGACTTTTCGCATTTACGACAGTAAGGTGCCTTAGGTCGTGGTTCTATACTCAGTGATGCCGTTGGAGTTGATGGACTCGCTTATCTTCCAAGCCTTCCGCTATTATCGTTATTAGATGGCCTTAAGCCATATTTAATGTAATAAGTTCTCTTTTGAGACATTTCGATGTAATAAGTGTGTGATTGCTACTCTGTTATAAATCCTTCAAGTATTGTGCGTGTCAGCATTCCTGATCTAGGGATGACACTGATGCACAGAGATCAGACTGTTTGAGGTCTGGTCGCTACACTTTTAGTATGTAAAATAGTAGGTTCTTCATGAGGATCATCAAAAGCATCAAAGTTTTCCCTATTATTACCACTATCCTTATCAACGATAACCTCCCCACTTTCAGACATGATGGCAGCAAATTGCACAAAGAACGAGCACACAAGAAGCAAGTGAAAAGAGGCGAACGAAAAAGAGGGCAAATAAAATGGCAAAGGTGAAGTGGGGGAAAGGAAAACGAGAGGCAAATGGCAAATAATGTAATTCGAGGGATAAGAGTTTGTGATGGGTACTTGGTATGTCTTGACTTGTGCGTAGATCTCCCCGGCAACGGCGCCAGAAATTGGCAAGTTGATGGGAGATCAAATATTGACTTGACTTGGCGTAAATCTCCCCGGCAACGGCGCCAGAAATCCTTCTTGCTACCTCTTGAGCATGCGTTGGTTTTCCCTTGAAGAGGAAAGGGTGATGCAGCAAAGTAGCGTAAGTATTTCCCTCAGTTTTTGAGAACCAAGGTATCAATCCAAAGAGGAGACTACACGCAAGTCCCTCGTACCTGCACAAACAAATAAGAACCTTGCAACCAACGCAATAAAGGGGTTGTCAATCCCTTCACAGCCACTTGCAAAAGTGAGATATGATAGAGATAATAAGATAAATATTTTTGGTATTTTTATGATATAGATTGGAAAGTAAAGATTGCAAAATAAATGGCGACATAGGTTTCACTAGTGGAGATTAATATGATGGAAGATAGACCCTGGGGCCATAGGTTTCACTAGTGGCTTCTCTCAAGATAGCAAATTGTACGGTGGGTGAACAAATTAATGTCGAGCAATTGATAGAAAAGCGCATAGTTATGAGAATATCTAGGCATGATCATGTATATAGGCATCACGTCCGTGACAAGTAGACCGAAACGATTCTGCATCTACTACTATTACTCCACACATCGACCGCTATCCAGCATGCATCTAGAGTATTAAGTTCATAAGAATAGAGTAACACATTAGGCAATATGACATGATGTAGAGGGATGAACTCAAGCAATATGATATAAACCCCATCTTTTTATCCTCGATGGCAACAATACAATACGTGCCTTGCTGCCCCTGCTGTCACTGGGAAAGGACACCGCAAGATTGAACCCAAACCTAAGCACTTCCCCATTGCAAGAAGGATCAATCTAGTAGGCCAAACCAAACTGATAATTTGAAGAGACTTACAAAGATATAAAATCATACATATAAGAATTCAGAGAATAACCAATTATTGTTCATAGATAATCTTGATCATAAACCCACAATTCACCGGATCTCGACAAACACACCGCAAAAAGAATTACATCGAATAGATCTCCAAGAAAATCGAGGAGAACTTTGTATTGAGATCCAAAGAGAGAGAAGAAGCCATCTAGCTAATAACTATGGACCCGAAGGTCCGTGGTAAACTACTCACACATCATCGGAGTGGATATGGTGTTGATGTAGAAGCCCTCCGTGATCGATTCCCCCTCCGGCGAAGCGCCGGAAAATGTCCCAAGATGGGATCTCACGGGTACATAAGGTTGCGGCGGTGGAAATAGGGTTTCGTGGTGCTCCTGGATGTTTTCGGGGTATATGAGTATATATAGGCGAAAGAAGTAGGTCGGTGGAGCCACGAGGGGCCCATGAGGGTGGGGGGCGCGCCCTCCAACCTCGTGGCCGCCTCGTTGCTTCCTTGACGTCCACTCCAAGTCTCATGGATTGCGTTTGTTCCAAAAATAACTCTCCCGAAGGTTTCATTCCTTTTGGATCCCGTTTGATATTCCTTTTGTGCGAAACACTGAAATAGGCAAAAAAAACAGCAATTTGCACTGGGCCTTTGGTTGTCTCAAAAATAATATAAAAGTGCATAATAAAGCCCATTAAACATCCAAACCAGATAATATAATTGCATGGAACAATAAAAAATTATAGATACGTTGGAGACGTATCAGTTGTCGTCCTCGGGCATCTCAAGTATAACAAAGTCAGTCAAAATAGTAACATTAACAACAACAACAACGGGCACATCCTCACAAATACCGATAGGTATGGCAGTTGGTTTGTCAGCCCTTTGCAAAGATATTTCAGTAGGTGTGAGTTTATTCAAGTCAAGTGTTTTATATAAAGTGAAAGGCATAACACTAACACCAGCTCTGAAATCACATAAAGCAGTTTTCACATAGTTTCTTTTGATGGAGCAAGGTATAGTTGGTATTCCCGGATCTCCAAGTTTTGTAGGTACTCCATCTTTAAAAAGTGTAATTAGCAAGCATGATGGAGATTTCAGCTTCCTGTATTTTTCTCTTATTGTTGATGATGTCTTTCATGTACTTTGCATAAGGAGGCATTTTTAAGATATCAGTCAAGCGAGTACGCAAAAACACCGGCCTCGGCATTTCAGCAAAGCTTTCAAATTCTTCATCATCTTTCTTTTTAGTTGACTTAGGTGGAAAGGGCATAGGTTTTTGAACCCATGGTTCTCTTTCTTTACCGTGTTTTCTAGCAACAAAGTCTCTTTTATCATATCTTTTATTCTTAGGATGTGGGTTATCAAGATCAACTGCTGGTTCTATCTCAACATCATTATCTGGTTCTTTATTATTTGTTTGAGTGTCTTCATGAACCTCATCATTATCAGAAGGTGAGTGTTCATTACCAGATTGAGTTTCAGCATTAGAGATAGAGACTTCATTATCATTATCAGGAGGTTTTTCTACTTCAGGTTCACTAGAGGCATGCAAAGTCCTATCATTTTTCTTATTCTTTTTCTTTTTAGAAGGACTACATGCATCAGTGTTAATTCTTTGAGAGTCTTGTTCAATTTTTTGGTTTCCCTCAGGATAAAGTGGTTCCTGAGTCATCCTACCTCCTCTAGTCATTACTCTAATAGCATGATCATTGATAATATTATTCATTTCATCAAGCAATTCTCTTTGAGATTTAGCAACTTGTTCTAACTGAGTTTGAAACATAGAAGCATGCTTCCCTACACCTCTAACATCATTTGAGATTCTAAATAACAAGTCACTCAAGCGAGCAATCATATCAGAATTGTATTTCGATTGTTTCATAACATTTGCATTGAAGTGATCTTGCTTTCTAATATAATTCTCAAACTCATAAAGACATTGGCTAGGGTGCATATTGTGAGGATTATCATTATCATTAAATTTCATTAGAGAATTTACCTCCACCACTTTAGGCAGTGGCGGTGTATCAAGCCCATGTATTTCTTCAATAGGAGGTAAATTTTTGACATCCTCAACTTTAATACCTTTTTCCTTCATAGATTTCTTTGCCTCTTGCATATCTTCAGGACTGAGGTATAAAATACCCATGTTCTTCGGAGTGGGTTTAGGCGGTGGTTCAGGAAGAGTACAATCATCATAATTTTTCAATATGTTATTCAATAATTCTTCAGCTTGCCCAATAGTTCGTTCCCTGAAAACACAACCAGCACAACTATCTAGGAAGTCCCTAGAAGCATCGGATAGTCCATTGTATAATCAAGTATTTCATTTTTCTTAAGAGGATGATCAGGCAAAGCATTAAGCAATGGAGAAGCCTCCCCCAAGCTTGTGGGAGACTCTCTTCTTCAATTTGCACAAAGTTAAATATTTCCTTTAAGGCAGCTTGTTTCTTATGAGCAGGAAAATATTTTCCAGAGAAGTAATAAATCATATCCTGGGGACCACGCACACAACCAGGAGCAACAATATTGTACCAAGCTTTAGCATCACCCTTTAATGAGAACGGAAATAATTTGAGAATATAGTAATAGCGAATTTTCTCATCATGAGCAAAAAGTGTGGTTGTGTCATTCAACTTAGTAAGATGTGCCACAACAGTTTCAGTTTCATAACCATGGAAAGTATCATATTCAACCAAAGTAATTAACTCTAGATTGACAGAGAATTCATAATCCTTATCATCAATAAAGATAGGTGAAGTAGCAAACTTTGGATCATATTTCATTTTAGCATTCAGAGATTTTTCTTTATACTTGCATAATAATTTCTCTAGATCATCTCTATCCTTACAAACAAGAATATCTCTAGTTACCTCCTCACCCATAACATAACCTTCCAGTACCTTTGGCAATTCATATCTAGGAGGGCTAGTTCTAGTAGGTGTTTCGAGATTTTCAGTTCCAAGCTCATCATCAGTTTCAACAATATCATGCTGTGTTACTCTAGCAATTTGTTCATCAAGAAATTCACCTAGTGGCACATTATCATCAAGCAAGGTACTAGCATCTTCATAAGCATCATTCATAGCAGAAGTAGCATCATCAATAACTTGCGACATATCAGGATTAATAGCATGTGGTGGTGTTGCAAGCTTACTTATAAAAGAAGGTGAATCTAAAGCGGAGCTGGATGGCAGTTCCTTACCTCCCCTCGTCTTAGAGGAAAAAAATCTTAGTCTTAGCATCCTTCAGATTCTTCATAGTGATAAATTTATAATAATCCCAAGTGACTGAAAAAATATAGCTATGCTCCCCGGCAACGACGCCAGAAAAAGGTCTTGATAACACACAAGTATAGGGTCGCAAGAGTTTTCGAGGGTAGAGTACTCAACCCAAATTTATAGATTCGATACAAGGGGAGCCAAAGAATATTTGTAAGTATTAGTAGTTGAGTTGTCAATTCAACCTCACCTGGAGATTAATTATCTGCAGCAAAGTGATCAGTAGCAAAGTAGTATGATAGTTTGATAGCAATAGCAACAGTAACAGTAGTAGTGACAACAGTAATTTTGTAGCAAGTTCAATAGTAATGATAGCAGTAGTAACTTAGCAGAAACAATATAAGATAAATTCGTAGGCATTGGATCGGTGATTTGTTGGATGATATTCATCATGTGATAGTTATAACTAGGAAGATACGACACTAGCTCCAGTTCATAAATATAATGTAGGCATCTATTCCGTAAATAGTCATACGTGCTTATGGAAAGAACTTGCACGACATCTTTTGTCCTACCCTCCCGTGGCAGCAGGGTCCTATTGGAAACTAAGGGATATTAAGGCCTCCTTTTAATAGAGAACCAGAAAAAAGCATTAACACACGGTGAATACATGAACTCCTCAAACTACGGTCATCACCGGGAGTGGTCCCGACTATTGTCACTCCGGGGTTGCCGGATCATAACACATAGTAGGTGACTATAACTTGCAAGACCGGATCTAGAACATGGATATAATGGTGACAACATAAATGGTTCATATCTGAAATCATGGCACCCGGGCCCAAAGTGACAAGCATTAAGCATGGCAAAGTCATAGCAACATCAATCTGAGAACATAGTGGATACTAGGGATCAAGCCCTAACAAAAATAACTAGATTACATGATGAATCTCATCGAACTCCTCACCGACCAGCGAGCCTACGAAGGAATTACTCACTCCTGGTGGGGATCATCATGGAATTGGTGATGGAAAAGGGTTGGTGATGACGAAGATCGAAGGTCCCCCTCTCCGGAGCCCCAACCGGACTCCAGATCTGGCCTTCCGATGAAGAACAGGAGGTGACGGCGGCTTTGTCTCGTGGAATGTGATAATTCTTTTCTCCCTGATCTTTTTTTTTGGAAATATGTGATTTTATAGCGTCGGTTTCAGGGTCTGCGGGGCCACCAGGTGGGGACAACCCACCTGGGCGCGCCTGGGGGGCAGGCGCGCCCTGGTGGGTTGTGCCCACCCAGGTACCCCCCCCCTCCGGTGGTTCTTAGCTCTAGAAATTATCTTTTATTGTATAAAAAAATCCTCGCAAAGTTTCATTCCATTCTGAGAAATTTTATTTCTGCACAAAAACAACACCATGGTAGTTCTGCTGAAAACTGCGTCAGTCCAGGGTTAGTTTCATTCAAATCATGCAAATTAGAGTCCAAAACAAGAGGAAAAACATTAGGAAAAGTAGATACATTGGAGACGTATCAAGCTTCATGTTGATCCGCCTAAGATTGGCGAATGTCTCGGCAAAATTGGCCAGGAGATCCTCCCTTTTCTTTATCTTCTTATGAACCATGAGTGGGTTTACGAACCAATTTGGTTGAACAACTTCTTTGATGAATCTGGATTTGAGGGGTCATGCGATCTCTTCTTTGATGGTCTTGCGCGTATCTTCAAAAGAGTCTTCTTCACCGGCTTTGTGCCTTTGATGTCATTGTGGGAGTGCTCGGTGACATCCATTGGAACCTAGCATGTTAGATGGCTTCCATGCAAAGACATCCTAATTCTCACGGAGAAAATGGACGAGTGCACTTTTCTATTGTGTAGCGACCCGACCTTGGACGGTCAAGCCTCTGTGTATCCGTGCCATCCCTGGATCAGTATGCTGGCACACACAGTACATCAATGTATATATCAAAGTGCAATCACATGTATAAATAACGTAAAACTGATATATACCTCATAAGTCACAATGATACAAATAGTCGGGTGTGGAGTCCCATCAACGCCATCGGCAAGGTTGATTGTAGACCGTAACCTGTCTGCACTGCACTCTTACTCGTCGGAAGAAAGTATTCGCAACATGATACGTTGCAGCCGTGTAGGTCAAGATTACCTTTGAATGTACCCGGCAAGATCACAACATGAGAAAACAGATGATAAAACTATACTATATGCAATATGGCTTTGTGGCTCGTGGTTCGAGTTTTGTTTTGCATAAAAGCTGGTTTTATTTTCCCTACATCAAAGGAATAAATGGAGTCTCTAATATGGAGTTTTTTATCATGACATGGTTCCGCCAACCGATGTCTCATAGCCCAAATCATCATAAGTTGCCCACAATTAAGTTATCAGTCTAGTGTTGAGAGTTCCGAGATAGATCCAAGTCCAAATGCTCAAATTGTCCGTAACTAGGGACACGACTAATCGATTAGGTTTTAACCCTCTGCAGAGGTTTGTACACTTTACCCGCAAGATTCGATCCCTCTCTTTACGTTCTCGCACTTCAGGGTGTTTGAGAACAAGACGACCGAAACATGGTCTTCCTCAAGAGTTCCCCGACCACCGTCCGTGCTCATCCAATCCTACCGTAGTTCTACATCCGCTAGCACCGCCCCAGCGAGTCACAACTAAGGTCAACCAAGCCAGAGCCCATAGTGACTTGCGGTTGCACATGTAAGCTTCCGGCATGAAGTATTCTTCCGTCTCTTTGAGTCTGGGTGAAGCTTTCCGCAAGATGTCTTGGCGCTTTCTCCATGCATCCCGCCATCCACTGGTTGCTCCAGGTGCCCACAACCGCCCTTCACCCATTAGTGTGTATTGAATTCTTGTCTCGAGTCTTGAAGTCTTGAGGCCTTGAAGATGCAGTCCTTGCAGATGCCATCATGGAGTTGTCGCCATTGACGTAGAGTCCTCCTTCTTCACACCACTCGTGCACTCATACCCAACCCCGTCTACTATAGCGTAGCATTAAAATAAATAACGCCCGGGCTTGGTAACAGGGTGATGGGTTCCTACCTCATGCATACTACTCAACTACAAGAATTCAATATCACTACTGGAGGGTGGTTGCAAAGATGCCACTAAATGCAATAAAACATAGGTACGAAAGCATGGTCAAAGTGAACTTGCCTGGTAAGTTGATGAAGATAACAACGCTCTCGAAAATAACTTGATATTATTTGTCACTCCGATGAAAATCTATATTAACATTCATAGCATTCATATAAGCCAACAATTCTAGCACTCGAAAATAACAACTAAGTCAACAAATAAAACGCAATAACAAACTCAAATGAACTCCAAAGAAACTTCAAGTAAACCACAAAGAAAACTTTACGACTTTATTACAAACACCTAACCTAGATTTGCCATAAGTAAAAACTTAATAGAAATAAAACACTAAACTAATAAGTTAACATAAAATAAAATGTAAAACAATTAAGTTAACAGAAAGTATTTTTCATAAAATTTTATTTGCAAAAAGAAACAAATAAAAAGCTTTTATAAAACCCTAACTATGACCTAAACAAGTTTTCTATACAAAACTAAATAAAATAATTTTTTTTAAATAAAATTTTCTTTTGTTGACTAACAGAAACAAAACTAAATTTGTCAAAAGTGACAAAAGGAAATAAATAAAAAAATTAAAACTATAAAGAAAAGGTTAAAACAAAAGTAAAACTAAAACAGTACTGTTTTGACTAAAATTCTAATTTAAAATAACTAAAAATAAATTACTTCCTGCTACCGGATAGACAAAACAAAAACAAAACCGTAGCAAAAAGAATCAATCAAAAATATTTTATAAAACTCAAAATACGGCCAAAAATGGGATTTGAATAAATTTCATCAAAAAGATTTTAAACTACTCAAATTTGAAATACAATGGCACTACCAGAAACTTCAAGAAATTTTGAACCTAATGCAAAAAGAATCACTCAATTTGGATCTAAAACATAAAAGTTATAAGTGATCTAAAATTGAAACTATTTCTGTTTCTATAACAGAAACGAAAATAAACTAAAAAAAACAAACTGGCAGGTACTACTTGTCGGGCTGCTATTGGGCCTAAGCAGTGGGCGATCTGAACTAAATAACGCTCGGCCGTAACTTAACAAAACCGTGATCAGGCGGTTAAAGCAGAAAACCGAGGAGGCCCGGTTCGATCTGAACCATTCTAAACTGTAAATAAAACTGCATCAAAACCGATCTAATACATAAAACCTACCTATTCGATCAAATCTAATCTAATGCGTTGACTACAGATCCGACGGCTAAGGGTGTTCCTAGTGCTTACAGTGAGGGCAGGGGAGCTCCGGCGTGGTCGGCAGCTTCCGACGTCGACGGTGTGGCGGCTCCGGTGATCCTCCGGAGACGGCGATAGCACCAGGTGACGTAGAGGACGACGGCGATCACGGGGGTGGTAGGCAGCGAGCTTGGGGACGACGTAGTCGAGCAGGGCGAGATCGACGGCGGCGGTGATGCTCGGTGATGAAGGGGGCGATGATCCTGGCGGTTGTAGGCGGCGGCGGTGGTGGTGTTCAGGCGATGCGGGGAGCAAGGGGTCGGGGTGGTCTCCGGGCGGTGTGTGGGGGTCTGGGCGATGCGGTAGAGCGATAATGGTGCGGTGGCGGCGCTCGGCTCCAGCGAGAAATAGACGGCGAGGGAGAGGGGTTCGGGGGTCAGGAAGGGGCGGAACGGGGTGAGGGGAGGGGTATATATATAGGGGGGCGATTCTTGGAGGAGGGGGTGAGTCGGGGAGAGGATCCCGCGATCTCCGGATACTGGCGACAGCGATCCTCTTCTGCGGCGCTTATGCGTCTTGGAGGAGGAAGAAGATGGTGGGGTCCCATTGTCGGTAGTGCGGGAGCGAGGGGAGGCGATCGACCAAGGGGTTTCAGGCGTGGGCGCCTTCTTCTGGGCCAGCTGGGCCGTGGGCCGGTGGGAGAGAGATGGGCCTCGAGGCGCGCTGGGTCAAGCTCGGCTCGGCTCATTGGGCAGCGTCAGCGTCGGCTGGGCCGCGTCGGCCTGGCCAGCTCGGGGGTTTCATTTATTTATTTATTTTTGAAAATCACAAAGAGAGAAAACTAAATATAGATAAAACTATATTATTTTTATATACGACATATATCTACCAATAAAATCAGAAAAAGTAAATCCTACACCGTGTACATTTTTCCAGAGGAAAAATCCAAACTTAAGGAAAACATTTTTTTATATACATTCCAAATAAACTCCAATTTGAATTCAAAAACTTTTTGGCATTAATTTCTCCTGATTTTTTTGGAATGCCATGTTAGCTCCTCTCATACTTTTAAACAAGTATTTGTTAGGGGTATATGAAATAAATTTCGAATGCCAAGTTGAATACAAATTCAAGTAAAATTCAAATGTCTCTGAAATTTCCAAATGCCACTCAATTTCACACAATCAGTCACACAACAATCAAACAAACAATCGTAAATATTTATTTAATATAGCATTCCAAAATTTAGAATTTTGGGATGTTACAAACCTACCACACTTAAAATGAATCTCGTCCTCAAGATTCGAAGAGGCTAGGAAGAAAGGTTAGGGTTTGGGGGTCTTCTAGCAAATCCATCAATCGGAATAGTCTAGTGTGCTACCACACTTAAAAACAGGGTTATGGTTCCAACAGATCTTATGTACTCTATCCTTAGTGTGAACACTATCGGTCTTCTCACATCTTTGGAGTAACTCCTACACGGGCTCTTCTAGTAGGGCATAACCTTTTCCTCAAACTCGTGTCCTTTCATCCTGGTGAGGTTCTTTTGAGACTGGGTCTTCTTAGCAGACAGGTCTGTCGCCAATACTAAACAACTATCGACATCTCATGGTGGTCAATAATCTATGGTTTGTCCTACAGGAAAACGGGTTTGGGCTGAATCTCACCGTATAACCTACGATTGGCAATGGTTGCCTGTACATGGATCAATCATCCTACCATTCTAAGGTTTAAACAAAGTTTTGACATCGTCGTCTCTCTACTATGGTTAAGTCACTCAGATTTACCAATCCAAATAGTAAGAGCGAATGATACGAGTAAGTCGATATGGTGATCAATCCATTCCGCACTCCGCATCATTACCTCAATAAGGTTTAGCGAATCTCGTATTTCTAACACTCGGGCATCCTCACAAGCTTTGCAGAATTTCTCTCGTCCTTGAACTGGGTTCGAGTAAATCCATTGATTCTGCAAGCTGAACAAAACAACTATCGTTTCTTCACAACTCTCGGGTTTTTGCGTAACCTCCTACGAAACGTCTGCTGATCAAATCGCAGTCTTCCCAAAATTTCTTCTTCCAAAGGTACTTGACCCTTATTAATTCCTGGGCTTGTGGGTTATGAGCCCACTTCAACACTTGTACAAATTTCACTCATCCTTGGAGTTACAATTGCTCCATTTTCCAACATTACACCACTTTAAATCCAATAACATTTCATTTCTTCATACCATCATATCAAAGATAAAACTCCAACTCATTTTTTCCAAACTCCAACCTGTGGGACACATTTCCATTTCCATTGGTCTAGTGTTCTTCATAGGGTACTATCACCCTTAAAATGAAATTCACAAATCCATCCATAGACCATATTTCTCATATCCTCGAAAATGGTCAAAATCCGTGTTCATAGAGTAACAACTCATACAATTAAACATATGAAAACATGTCACCTTAACTTTATTGATTTCATGAATCCATTACAAACTCGAGCACCCATTACATAACTCAACTTATTGTACTCATGAAAAAAATTGGTTTCTACCACTCTTATTATCCATATCAAAGTTCCAACTACTCAACTCCAGCTTCCTTCTTGTAGGGACATTCATCAAGATAATGTCCGGCTTCCTTGCAAATGAAAACAAATGAATTTCGACATGTCTCGAGGCTTCTTTGTGATTATGTAGGATCCTTGGGTTCTAGGCTTCTTTTCTGGACATTTACTAGCGTAATGACCTAAATCCTTGCACCTGTAACAAGTGATATTACTCAGGTCCTTATCTGTAGAAATTGGGTTGTTCTGGGGATGCCTTCTTTTTCTCTTTCTTGATTTCTCCGTAATGACCAGAGCTTCTATTTCCTAAGGGTCAAACTTCACTTCTGCTGTCGGGAAGTCTCTGAGATCCTCTTGGCTTTCCTTCGTTCAATACTGAAAAAATGTCCTTCTTCCCCACATGAATAGCATACTTGGGCGAAAAAATTTGTTTAGGCCTTCACCATCGTGGTCTTTAATAACTTCCTTCATCGCAGGTTCTTCTAAATTTTTTCCTCCGGCTTCTTTCTCGCTGCTTCATAACTTCTTGTACCTTTGGGGTAACTGACATTGAGCAGGGTAGTGCGTAGTTCCTTCACACAGGAAACAAGTAACCTGCCCAATCGGGCATTCTTCGGCTGAGTGATTTTCCTCACAACGAGGCATCCATCCTTGGGTTCTTCATTGGTGTGTCCTATTTCTCCACAAATCTTGCAGGCACAAGGTTTCTTCTTCGGGTTATCATAGTGCTTCCAGATGAGACGTGATCTCAACAGGGTCTTCTTGAATTCCTCCCAAGTTCTTGATCCATTAAATCCTTGTATGGCTTGATGCATTTTCCACCAGGTTGCAGCACTTTCTCGTAAAGCAATCAAGAGCGTATTGAACCTCTTACTTCCTTGGAATCAATTTTTTCTAAATTGATCCTCCATGTTTTGAATCCATAGCTCGCCTCCAATCGAAGTCATCGGTCCGAGAATAGCAGACCGCCTTCCTTTATCATCTATTGGGTCCAAGGGTTTTGGGATGAGATAGGAGAGAAGAAAAGGGAGAGATACACACAATACAAACAATAGTTTTGAAGAAACGAAGTTTTATTTTGGGGTCATTTGAAAGCATCAAACAAATGACAGCTCACAAATCATCGCATCTAACGTAGGTGTATAACAGGGTTTGGTCTTCTAAAGGTCAAATAATTCTTCAGAACTTCAAATTCTTCAAGTCTTCGTAGTCTTCAATTGTTGCAGCTTCAACTCTTCTAATGCATGGTGAAATCCTGGTTACTTTGAAGGGGTCATCAGCTGTCCGATATCTTTCTTGGAGTGGCTTTAGTTGATCCTTCATGTGGTCAAAAGGGAAAAGGGGTATATTCTAACTATTTGAGGTGAGAGTGTCTATTTTATAAAATCAGAAAAGATGAGAAGTAAGAGTCTTTTTGAAAATAAAGTTTTAGCAATTTCCTGTCCAAGGGCTTTCCGGTTTCTAGGGTCACATCCTATAGTCAACATGTGCTCTGATACCATATCTGTAGCGACCCGACCTCAGACGGTCAAGCCTCTGTGTATCCGTGCCATCCCTGGATCAAGATATCGGCACACACACAAGACATCAATGTATATATCAAAGTGCAATCACATGTATAAATAACGTAAAACTGATATATACCTCATAAGTCACAATGATACAAATAGTCGGGTGTGGAGTCCCATCAACGCCATCGGCAAAGTTGAGTGTAGACCGTAACCTGCACTGCATTTACTCTTACTCGTTGGAAGAAAGTATCTGCAACATGATACGTTGCAGCCGTGTAGGTCAAGACATTGAATGTACCGGCAAGATCACAACATGAGAAAACAAATGATAAAACTATACTATATGCAATATGGCTTTGTGGCTCGTGGTTCGAAGTTTTGTTTTGCATAAAAGCTGGTTTTATTTTCCCTACATCAAAGGAATAACTGGAGTCTCTACTATGGAGTTTTTTATCATGACATGGTTCCGCCAACCGATGTCTCATAGCCCAAATCATCATAAGTTGCCCACAATTAAGTTATCAGTCTAGTGTTGAGAGTTCCGAGATAGATCCAAGTCCAAATGCTCAAATTGTCCGTAACTATGGACACGACTAATCGATTAGGTTTTAACCCTCTGCAGAGGTTTGTACACTTTACCCGCAAGATTCGATCCCTCTCTTTACGTTCTCGCACTTCAGGGTGTTTGAGAACAAGACGATCAAACATGGTCTTCCGAAGAGTTCCCCGACCACCGTCCGGTGCTCATCCAATCCTACCGTAGTTCTACATCCTGCTAGCACCGCCCCAGCCAGAGTCACAACTAAGGTCAACCAAGCCAGAGCCCATAGTGACTTGCGGTTGCACATGTAAGCTTCCGCATGAAGTATTCTTCCGCCTCTTTGAGTCTGGGTGAAGCTTTCCAAGATGTCTTGGCGCTTCTCCATGCATCCCGCCATCCACCGGTTGCTCCAGGTGCCCACAACCGCCCTTCACCCATTAGTGTGTATTGAATTCTTGTCTCGAGTCTTGAAGTCTTGAGGCCTTGAAGATGCAGTCCTTGCAGATGCCATCATGGAGTTGTCGTCATTGACGTAGAGTCCTCCTTCTTCACACCACTCGTGCACTCATACCCAACCCCGCCTACTATCGCAGAGCATTAAAATAAATAACGCCCCGGCTTGGTAACAGGGTGATGGGTTCCTACCTCATGCATACTACTCAACTACAAGAATTCAATATCACTACTGGAGGGTGGTTGCAAAGATGCCACTAAATGCAATAAAACATAGGTATGAAAGCATGGTCAAAGTGAACTTGCCTGGTAAGTTGATGAAGATAACAACGCTCTCGAAAATAACTTGATATTATTCGTCACTCCGATGAAAATCTATATTAACATTCATAGCATTCATATAAGCCAACAATTCTAGCACTCGAAAATAACAACTAAGTCAACAAATAAAACGCAATAACAAACTCAAATGAACTCCAAAGAAACTTCAAGTAAACCACAAAGAAAACTTTACGACTTTATTACAAACACCTAACCTAGATTTTCCATAAGTAAAAACTTAATAGAAATAAAACACTAAACTAATAAGTTAACAGAAAATAAAATGTAAAACAATTAAGTTAACAGAAAGTATTTTTCATAAAATTTTATGTGCAAAAAGAAAAAGCTTTTATAAAACCCTAACTATGACCTAAACAAGTTTTCTATACAAAACTAAATAAAATAATTTTTTAAAATAAAATTTTCTTTTTGTTGACTAACAGAAACAAAACTAAATTTGTCAAAAGTGACAAAAGGAAATAAATAAAAAAATTAAAAATATAAAGAAAAGGTTAAAACAAAAGTAAAACTAAAATAGTACTGTTTTGACTAAAACTCTAATTTAAAATAACTAAAAATAAATTACTTCCTGCTACTGGATAGACAAAACAATAAAAAAACCGTAGCAAAAAGAATCAATCAAAAATATTTTATAAAACTCAAAATACGGCCAAAATAGGGATTTGAATAAATTTCATCAAAAAGATTTTAAACTACTCAAATTTGAAATACAATGGCACTACCAGAAACTTCAAGAAAATTTTGAACCTAATGCAAAAAGAATCACTCAATTTGGATCTAAAACATAAAAGTTATAAGTGATCTAAAATTGAAACTATTTCGCTTTCTATAATGTAAACGAAAATAAACTAAAAAACAAACCGCGTGTACTACTTGTCGGGCTGCTATTGGGCCTAAGCAAGGCTTATCTGAACTAAATAACGCCGTCAGAATCTTAACAAAACCGTGACTGTGCGGCTAAAGCAGAAAACCGGAGGAGGCTCGGTTCGATCTGAACCATTCTAAACCGTAAATAAAACTGCATTAAAACCGATCTAATACATAAAACCTACCTATTCGATCAAATCTAATCTAATGCATTGACTACAGATCCGACGGCTAAGGGTGTTCCTAGTGCTTACAGTGAGGGCAGGGGAGCTCCGGCGTGGTCGGCAGCTTCCGACGTCGACGGTGTGGCGGCTCCGGTGATCCTCCGGAGACGGCGTCAGCACCAGGTGACGTAGAGGACTACGGCGATCACGGGGGTGGTAGGCGGCGAGCTTGGGGACGACGTAGTCGAGCAGGGCGAGATCGACGGCGGCGGTGATGCTCGGTGATGAAGGGGGCGATGATCCTGGCGGTTGTAGGCGGCGGCGGCGGTGGTGTTCATGCGATGCGGGGGAGCAAGGGGGGGTCGGGGGTGGTCTCAGGGAGGAGTGAGGTGGTCTGGGCGATGCGGTAGAGCGATAATGGTGCGGTGGCGGCGCTCGGCTCCAGCGAGAAATAGACGGCGAGGGAGAGGGGTTCGGGGGTCAGGAAGGGGCGGAACAGGGTGAGGGGAGGGGTATATATATAGGGGGGCGATTCTTGGAGGAGGGGGTGAGTCGGGGAGAGGATCCCGCGATCTCCGGGATACGGCGGCGGCGGCGCGATCCTGTTGCGGCGCTTATGCATGAGGAGGAAGAAGATGGTGGGGTCCATTGCTGGTGCGGAGCGAGGGGAGGCGGCGATCGATTCAAGGGGTTTCAAGGCGTATGCCTTCTTCATTGGCCACCGGGCCGTGGGCCGGTGGGAGAGAGAGATGGGCCATGGCGGCGCGCTGGCTGGGCCGGGCTCATGCTCGGCCTGGCCGGGTCAAGCTGGGTGGTCGGCTGGGCCGCGTCGGCCTGGCCAGCTCGGGGGTTTCATTTATTTATTTATTTTTGAAAATCACAGAGAGAGAGAGAAAACTAAATATAGAGAAAACTATATTATTTTTATATACGACATATATCTATCAATAAAATCAGAAAAAGTAAATCCTACACCGTGTACATTTTTCCAGAGGAAAAATCCAAACTTAAGGAAAACATTTTTTTATATAAATTCCAAATAAACTCCAATTTGAATTCAAAAACTTTTTGGCATTAATTTCTCCTGATTTTTTTGGAATGTCATGTTAGCTCCTCTCATACTTTTAAACAAGTATTTGTTAGGGGTATATGAAATAAATTTCGAATGCCAAGTTGAATACAAATTCAAGTAAAATTCAAATGTCTCTGAAATTTCCAAATGCCACTCAATTTCACACAATCAGTCACACAACAATCAAACAAACAATCGTAAATATTTATTTAATATTACATTCCAAAATTTAGATGGGATGTTACATATTGGGACTCAAGTTCAGTCCTGATCTAAGACATCTTGGACAGGTCCTCGGGGTGGAAATGAACCTTCTTGGTTTCCTTGGCCGATCGAAAAGAAGACTTGGTAGCTACCCTCTTGCTCGATGGAGGCTGCTGAGTGTCAACTAACTTCTAGATGGTGACTAGCTCCTTAGGTACGACAAGTGACTCTACAATATTCACATTGGTGACATTGTACTCGTTGGAGCGCTCAAAATCATCTAATATGGTGATGACCCCATTGGACCTGACATCTCTGACTTGAGGTACACATAGCATGACCTAGCCATTATCTTTCCGTCGATGTCACATCCCAAATTTTACAATTTGGATGTGAACCCATCATGCTTGTGCATATCATATTTTCATTGCATTTTGGATTTTTAGGAATTAATCTGGCAATTTATAAACCCTAATTCATTTTAGGGATTTATGAAATAGCCCATATTAAACCCATTTGCATAAAATGAATTTTCAAATTATTGGGGCTAGAATTTTTTTTCCTATGATCTATAATAGCCCTGGTATTTTTATGCAAGTTTCTGGATTTTTAGGGTTTGAACTAATAATATTTAAATTCAATTCAAATCAATAGTTTAGATCTACAATTTTTTTTAGAAAAAAGCTACTGTTCTTTGGCCCCCTGCACTTTAGGAGCACGACCGAGACGCTTAGCTGAATTGGTACACACAGTCATGTTAAGTCGCAACCGTCCAATCTTATGAAGATCCAACGGCTGAGGGCGCTCCCGAGCCTACCAGGTCGCCTTCAACCTCAAGCTAAGAACCCGAGGAACACTTGCGAGCAAGTCGTAGTGCATGTTCCCACATCCAGCAAGCCTCAGAGCCCCAAGGACCATGTTGCCCCCCCTATAAAATCTCCTCGATGCCATCAGAAGCCCCCACACCACAACGCTCATCGCCACCAGGTTGTGAGGAATCGACCTGCCGCCGCTGCCACCACGATAAACAAGCGACTCCGGTGAGAACAAGTAGCGCTCAAGTCCTCCCTTTCACCTACTTGCACTATGCACTCTAGCGCACCTTTCTAACATGTTGTGCATGCCCAAATCAACCCCATGATGCGAGTGCAACACCACTTAGGATATGTTTGGTTTGAGGGCTATCCTCCCAGGGACCCTTTTTTTGGTGGCTGCCACCCGTTTGGATCTGAGGCAAGGAAGGATAGGGTCAACCAGATGCTCCGAATATTCCCCAGAAAAAGGGATGCGATGACCCGTGAAAAATGAGCGGGTGGCGGCAACCACCCCGCGCGAACCGTTTTTTCGGCTAGATTTGCTCCTGCTTACCCCGCGAAACCCTCACTTTCCCCACATTGCTCGCCTCTCTCTTCCTTGCGTGGCGGCAGCGCATCTAGCAAATACTAGCAAAGAGGCAGGCCGGAGGTGAGTTCCTTCTCTGCTCGTTCCCTATCTCCTATGCTTGGTCTCGTGTGTGTCGGTCGGCCCATTGCGGAGGGTGTTCCCGGGCGATGCGGGCAAGGATTTGAGGCGGTGGCATGGCTGGATCTCAAGGTCGCCGGCGGTTGGGGGCCTCAGGAGGCGCGCACGTGGCTGGATCTCAAGCCTGGCGGCGGCGCAGATGGATCTGAAGGCCGGGGACTAGGGGCTTCAAATGGCGCGGGCGGCCGGTGATTGATGCATGCGCACGGCTGCGTGTGCTAGATGTGTGCTAGTGTTCCATGCGTGCAGGGGCTGGTGGAAGCGTGGTCTCTACTCATGTGCAGTTTGCTGATTGATTTAATTTTCTGGTGCAGGAAAGTTGAAGGCCACCGTCAGTGCATCTAGCAGCAGTAGCACAACTACAAAATGAGGTTATTTCTCGCCTAAATCCTATTCTGTAGTGAAATGTTTAACAGTGGAAAAAGAATGTTGGTTTGGTTCTAAGTAGTTGTCCATTTGTACACATACAATGTGTTATTAAATTCTTGTTCGCACGTAGATGGACAGTGAGACAAAAGATAACAATGTTTTAGCTGTAAATCCTGTACTGCATATTATAGTTGAATCCTATTTTGCATTGTAGATGGACAGAAAGACAAAGATGTTAATTTATGCGGCTGCGGCACAATGGTTTATCAACATGATAACATTCGTTGTTCAATCAAGAAAAAAAAGGAGAGAAGCAATTATGCATGACCCAATTGATGAGAGAGATAGGATGAGAAGAGAGTATTTTGACAACAAAATATGGAAGAATGACACAACTTGTGTGAACATGCTTAGGCTTTGGAGAGGAAGCTGTTCAACCTTAGGCATTCTTCTCTTCGTGTGACTGTAGAACGTGCATTTGGGTCATTGAAGAGAAGATTCAAGATACTTGATGATGCCACCCCATTCTTTCTCTTTCCAACACAAGTTGACATTGTTGTGGCTTGTTGCATTATTCACAATTGGGTTATAAATGATGGGATAGATGAATATATCATACCCGAGGATGAATGGGTGCCAAATATTACTCATGCTTCATCATCAAGTTGTCAAGCACATGAACATGCATACATGGTTAATTTTAGGCAAGGACTTGCTGATCAAATGTGGGAAGATCGACAAAACCATTTGCAAGGTCAAAATATGTAGTGACTACTATGTCATTTAGCTCGTTGTGATTGTACTTTGTGTTGAACTATTCTGTAAGCTGAAACTTATTTGTAAGGACATATTATTTTCTGAGATTGTATTTGTAATGACTATTTAAGTTGCCGAAATTATTTTGTTATGTTCAAATACTTGTTGAAATTACTTTCTCAATGTACAAACACTTGCTAAAAATTGTTGGAAATGGCTAAGCAAGTTTCATGTACAAACAAAAATCATAATAGGACATGGAAGAGGAAGCTACATAAATAGTGAAACTGAAGGACTTGAGTGGTGCACTATGGGATGAGGACAAGTCTATGATTGTTCTTGATTATGAGCATTACACAAATCATGTTAAGGTAACTATTTTTCTGCTCATGAGTACTTGTAATTCTTTATTTATGCTCATGAGTACTTGCTGTAATGGGTTTCCTACAATCAAATACATGTTGTACTTGATTCTTTATGCTCAAATACTTGCTGAAGTTAGTATCTACAAGTCCAAACAATTGTTCCAATTGGTTCTTTATGTGAAAGTACTTGCTGTAATTGATTTTGTGAAGTCAAATACTTGCTGTACTTCTTTCTTAATGCTCAAATAATTGCTGAAATTAGGATCTACAAGTCAAAATACTTGCTAAAATTATTCTTTACATGAAAGTACTTGCTGAAATGGTTTCGTAATGTCCCAAACTTGTCAGACGCCTTTCTATATGCTCAAATACTTGCTGGAATTCTTCCTATATACTCTAATACTTGCTGAAATTGTTCCTTTATGTCCAAATACTTACTGAAATAATTATTTTTGCTAGAGGGAGCATGGCTACAGGGCAATATGCAAAAGACTCAAGCGACCCTCTTGCTACATAAGTGATTAATCTTGAAGAAGAGACTGTCGACGACCTGGGAACGGGAGTCCCCAGACTTGCTCGCTCATGCTCCACGGTGTGGATCCACCAAATGCCCCTGCACGACTCCATCTTCACCAAAGAACACTCAAGACCCTCGCGAGGGGCCAAGCTCATGAGGCGGATTTACAAGGCCTCCTCGAGACGGCCCCACCAGGCTGTCTCGCGAGGGGCGGAGAGATCAAGGCAAGGGACACCTCGCGAGGTTCCTATGACGCAAGCCATGACGACTGGAGCTGGGAGCGCCAGGCTGCCAAAGGTCCCTCGCTTTCCTCTTTGGTGCTAAAGAGACAAGCGCAGGCGAGGAGTCCCGAGGCACCAGACAAAGGTTTCCATATCGATGCAACGGGACAAGGACCAGCAGAACGACAGGATGGAGGTCACCGTGGAGCCCAAGACGGCGTCACCACCAGAGCCTTTGGCAGGAGAAGACCACCTTTAGTTAGGATAACTTGTACTAGTTGTCTTCCTTCGAATTTGGCCGTTGTTGGATCCCTTCCCGCTCAATATTTGGGGAGAGGACCAGGGCCTCTATAAATAGGACTAGCCACCATCGTAGCAAAGGAGGATCATTTAGATCATCCTGAACCACACAAGTTCACCAAGCACAAGAGCACCTCTTCTCAGGAGGCTGTTCTTCTTGTAATCTGCTCATCCTCAAATTTCAAGAGGCAATCCACACACCACACTGGAGTAGGGTATTATACCACATCGGTGGCCCGAACCAGTATAAATTCTTGTGTCTCTTGTTCTTTGGGTTCGTCGAGCTAGGCCTTGCGCTTGTTGCGAGAGCGATCTAGGAAGAGAGAGATCTTCATGTGCACCCCAGTGTTCGAACCTCAAGGGTTTTGTCGGAACCCGAAATCCGAAATTTGGCACGCGAGGTAAGGGTGCACCGAAGCTTTCCTTCTGCTGATCTGCGTCCCGTAGTTTTGTCGCATCCATGGCAGACGCTCGCCGAGCCCGCGCTGAGCGCCGCCACCTCGCCGCTTCTGCCGCCAGACCGCCTGCCGGGCGGGCCTCCCCTGCTGCTCTCGCCGCCCGCCGCCAATGCCGCCATCGGCCCGGCAGGAAATGAGCAGCAAGCGTCCTTGCTGCACCCCTCAGTGCGGCGGGATGGCCGCACCGCCACTCTGTCGGTAACCCCGACCGGCTCGTCGTCTCACGCTTGTCGCGCTCCCACGGACGCGTAGGCCGCGCTGCTCATGGCATGCGAGCTCCTGCGCTACCGCCCAATCGACGACCTCTACGAGGACTGGCTGGACCACATTGCCGAGCTCGTCAGCGCCACAGGGGCTCCCCGCACCATCCCTCTCGCTGCCTCGCCCTCCGCCAGCTGCGGGTGACGTGGCTCATGGAGTGCCTCCACCACCTCTGCACCAAGACAGCGCTCTGGCGCCAAGGTGCACGGCCCCCCGGCGCGACCCACCGCGTCGGGCGCCTGCGCAAGAAGAAGGAAGCTGCCAAGAAGTTTTCGGCCGCAAGAGAAAGCACCCACGCTCCCAGCGCCACCGCGACAAGACCGCGTGCCGCCTGCGGCGGCGGTGCGCGGGCATCAAGGGCAGGCTCCGCATCAGCAAAGGGCCCCGGTGGCCACCGCAGGCTGCCGCGCCTTCACTCCTGAGCTGCGTAGCGCCGCCTGTCCGGGCAAGTTCAAGCCAGACCTGCCTCCTCGCTACGACGGCACCCCCGACCTGGCGGAGTTCTTGCAGCTCTAAGAGCTGAGCATCGAGGCGGCCAACGGTGACGAAAATTCATGGTGAACTGGTTCCCCATGGCTCTCAAAGATGGTGCTCGCTCGTGGCTCCTGAACCTGCCCCCGGGTTCGATCTCCTCCTGGGACGAGATGCGCGACCGCTTCATCGCCAACTTCCAGGGCACTCCGACCACCCTCCGGCCGCGGGTGACCTGCGCCGCATCAAGCAGCAGCCAGGAGAGACCCTGCAGAAGTACATCCAACGCTTCAACAACGTTCGCCTCAAGATCCCCAAGGTGACGGACGAGGCCATCATTTCAGCGTTTTCTGATGGCGTCCGCTACGTCAAGATGAAGGAGGATCTCGCCATCCACGATGAGCTATGCACAGCTTTGGAGCTGTTCAACCTGGCGACCAAGTGTGCAAGAGCTGAGGAGGGGCGCCTATCCCTCCTCGAGCTCCCGGCTACCGACCTGGAGGAGAAGAAAGCCAAGGCCAAGGACGTGAAGCGCAAGGGAGTAGCCATGCTCGCGGCGGAGCCAGATACGAAGCGCGGCCGGGACAATCCCGAGTTATCCAAGAGCAGCCGACTGTTCTGCGCCTTCCACAACGTACACAACCACAACACCAACGACTATCAAGAGCTCATGACCATTCGACATGGACGCCTTGGTTGACGCCCCGAGCGCAACGACCGGGGCTACGACCGAGGAGGTGGACGAGGCAGAGGACGCTGGGACGATCGCGGCCCCCGCCAGGAGTGGCGCGACCGGCCTAGCGAGGACCGCTGGCAGGACCAGCCTCGTGAGGGCGCCTGGAGGGACCAGCCTCGCGAGGACCGCCCTCAAGGCAATGCTGGTCTCCCTCCGCTGCAGCCACCACCGAGAAGGAACGACGACCACCATCAGGACGAGCGGGCTGGGGGCTTCCAGGAACCGCGTGCCATCGCCTGCATCTTGGGCGGAGCTCAGGCCCCAGCCTCTCAGCGTATCTTCAAGCAGGTTGCTCGCAAGGTGAACGCAGCCCTTCCCAGGATTGAGGCCACGCGCACGCTCATGTGGTCCAAGTGCGCCATCACTTTCAAATTTCGCGGACCAGCTCAAGTGCGCGGCCACCGCAGGCGCCCTCCCGATGCTCTGCTCACCCGTCATCAGCAACGTGCAAGTCACCAAGACCCTCATCAATGGTGGCGCAGGGCTTAACGTCTTGTTCGTCGAGACGTTCGACAACCTCCAAGTGCCATATGATCAGCTTCAGCCTACCAAGCCCTTCTCAAGAGTGACCGACGACTCCACCACCCCGATGGGGCAGGTTCGCCTCCCTGTCACCTTCGGACAACGCGACAACTACCGCACTGAGCTCATTGACTTTGACGGTGCTCACATCCGTCTGCCGTACAATGCCATCCTCGGGTATCCGGCCCTAGCCAAGTTCATGGTGGTGACTCACCACGGCTACAACATCCTCAAGATGCCAGGAAGCGGCGGGATCATCACCGTCCCCTGCGAAGAAAGAGATGCAGTGTGCTCCCTCGAGCGCACCTTCCAAGCCGCAGTGATCGAAGACCCCAACAACAATGGTGCGCAGTACCCTCTTGAGGCTGTCCCCAAGAAGAAGAAGCAGCTACTCCGCACAAGGCCTCAGTGGAGCGGCGTCTCTGGTGGTGCAACATCCGGATCGGCGCCACACTGGGCGCCTTCCTCCTCGCAGGAAGGCGCGCCTGGCGCCTCCTCAAGGTGGCTCGAGGGCTCTCTTTTGGAGGGCCTTAGACCTTGCCAACATCACGAGGGAGGCGCTCGGGCACCACATGGAGGCGTGCTTTGCGGCATGTTTCCCTCAGGAGGACACCGGGAGAGGAGCGCCCGACGCTAAGGAGTTCATCACCAAGGTCACTCAGGAGCTGCAGGATGCAAGAGCCATGCGCGGCAACTGCTGCCCACCTGGCGTAGCTCCCCATCCAGGCGAGGATGGCGGGCTGCGCGTCTGAGTCGACATCCCAGGCTCAACCGAGCCGCATCTCAGGAGCTCTTCTGGCCTTCGCGCGTGGGACATTGCGGGGGCCCACCTCACAGCTATGTTCGCATGCCATTCGGCTTGCAGAGCGTGGCGGCCGCCTTCCAGCGCAACCTGCGGAGTATCCTGGCGGTTTAGGAGGCCAGGCATCACGCAGTCCTGGCGGAGATGGAGACGGTCCTCGAGGAGCCGCCCGGACCCCTAGAGCCTCCCAAGCCTCAGGGCCCCGGTGGATCATGAGGAGCAACCCCTTTGCTAAGCGTCTTTAGCTACCCCAACATCCCTTCGACAACGGAATGAGGTGACATTTTCCAAGTTTATTTAGCTGGGAGCGCCCCCCGGGCTGCATCATTCCCAGGCCGCGTGGGCCTGCCCCTATGGCACGTATCCTTTTACGTCTTTAGCTTACTTTCTTTGGGCGCCTCGGGCCGCATCATCCCGTGCCGCCGGGTCCGACCCAGCGGCGTGTATCGTTCTTGCATTTACCTAAGCTAGTTTGCTTTCCATGCATGATCTATCTATGGTTATCACCTGCTTGACTGTCACCCGCCACGGGAGATATACACGCTGGCACGACACTTGTGCTCGGGCCCGTCCCTGCAACGTCGACAAATCTAAGCGGTCGAGCTCTGGCTCACGGCACGCCCCGTGCACGTCACCTCACCAGGCCCTCGGTGCCTTCATCTTCTTGTAGAGTGACCTGTGGCAGACCAGCAATCGTCGTGGCAATCTGTGTCCCTCCTCGCACTAACCTACAGGAACCTCCTGAGGACGACAGCAGGTGGTACCACAGGATCCTTCTTCTCCCATGCGATTCGCTTGCGCGTTGAAAGGGGGGCTCCTGAGCACCGCGACTCAGGAGCACTTACCGATTCTCCAACCCTCACCCCCTGGCCTTGACCACGGCATCATGACCTGGCATACCAGCGGCGACTGAGCTTGCTCAAGGGCCGGGACCTGAGGACACATAGCACACAGAAGAGCGTGGAGAAGAGGGGGAGGCTCGCACGGGCCTTACCTAGCTACCATACGGTAGTCGACGCACAAGTCTGGCTCAACACACAGAACTAGCTCTGGACTGCCAAGATAAGTTTTCGCGCCCGGGTCGACCAAGCACTATGGCATAGGATCCTCACCTGTGGCAGCCTTGTTACGACAATGTCGCCACCCTTTCCTACCTCTCGGTGGTTGCTTGAGCGCTAAAGGGGACCTCTTGAGCATCGCGCCTCAGGAGCTCTTACTGGACCTCGGGCCACTCACCTCCTGGCCTTGACCATGGCATTGCTTCCTAGCATACCAGCGACGGCTGCAGCCTGCATGGGGATGGGACCTGACGGTGTAGAGCACCAAGCTACGACGGGGTTGGAAAGGGGAGACTGTGCCGAACGAGACATGCGTTCGCAAGTTTTCATAATAAAGATGATATGAACAGAAGACATTACAGACCCTTTACATGCCCCCATGGGGTCCGTTTCGATTCCTCGCAGGGAACAAAAGAATGGAGTTCCTACGAGCTCTATCTATACGCGCCAGCACAGCTGACACCATCATCAACAGTGGGCCACAGGAGGCCGACGCCAACCCCATCCAGATCAGCTACGACGGCGGCCGAACGCTGCGGCCTTGCTCCAGGCCCAGCGAGAGCTCGAGGGCACGTAGCTGTCATCGCTCGTCTCCGGGGTCTCGTAGGGCTCGGGAGAGTCGCTGGATTCCCAAGTGCCACTGCTGCTACTGGAAGAGCCGCTGGCGAAGCTAGCGGCAAGCTCGGCGCTGGCCGCTGCGCCGCCCCGACGACCCTCTCCAGGGCAGCACTCCAAGCGGCGGCCTTCCGCGTCGAAGACCTTGAAGAACATCGTGGAGGCGCCATCGTACTTGAAGTGGATGGCGAGGGCGCCTTCCGCGCGGCAAACCCGAGCAACCTCGCCCAAGCCGCGGGTCATGAAGATCTTGCCCGGGGAGATGGTTTCAACCTCCGCTCCAGTCGTCGGGGCGTCGCAGTTGGCGTGCTGCAGCCAAAGCTCAAGGGGGGGCCCTCGGCGGCATCTCGGCGGAGAAGAACTGCGGGAAGCAGATCCAAGTGCGTGGAGGCATCACCGCCCACCTCACGAGTTCACGCGAGGAGCCCGCAACATGGACTCCTAGGGCGACGGTGTGTGTCACCACGGCGCGGCGACCATATCCGCGACGTGGGTGGCGGTGGTTGTCGCCTCTCCCTCCGGAGCCCCCAGCTTGGGCTTATAGAGGAAGCGGGTACCCAGGAGGAGGCCGCTCGCACCAAGGCCTCGACACCTCCGGCCTCACGAGTACGTCGCGGCGGTGGTCCGGCCTCTTCTTCGGCGAAAGTGGCCCGGGCTCGTCGCGGGGGGTTTTCCCTTCTCTGCGGCCGAAAACCTCCGAATAGGCGCCATGGGAGTCACTACTAGCAATGAAGCGAGGAAGAAGAAGCAAGCGGAACAGGAAGAAATGAGCGACGGGGGCTCCGCCCCCTCCTCATTTATACCAGGAGAAGGCCAACCAGGGATCCCCACGATCACAGGTAATGATGATTTTTCTCTGCATGCAGCAGGGACTCGTCAAGTCGGGCAGTTGCCGAGGCAGCATGGGGAAGCGGAGACGCCCACATCCAATCAATCGCCACGCGTCAAGTGAGGCCGCATGTTGTTGGGGCCCACGGTGCTCCGCACTTGCCCTTTGGCTTCACTGGCCAAGTCCGAGCGCCTTTGGGCTCCTGGGGGGCTACTATTGGTAATTGGCTGAACTGGGTCCCTCAGACCAGCTGTTTGCCAATGTCGACGGTTATTCAATGGCTCACAAATGCTCATTCGTCATCACGGTGGCTCCACGAAGCTCAGAGGCCCGCTGGCGGATTCTGGTTAGCATTCTGGGCCAGCTGGCCTCACTGTGCCGAGGCGCGACTACAGCAAGGGACACCGCCGTTACGAGTTCTCGGTGATGCAAGTCATGACGACCCGACCAGCCAAGCCAGGTTCTTCGCTTCTTTGCGCCAGCCGCCAGCGAGCCTGGAGCACAGCAGTCAGCAACAGAAGATCAGCAGACGACGCAGTGATCAGCGACGAGGTTGGGTCAGGAGCCCAAGACTGAAACAAAACTCACTGCCTTGGCAGAAGACCATTCTTAAAGATAACTGAAACAAGCCACCTGTCGATATCCCCTCGACGATGCTGTTAGCTGATCCCTTGCGCCTCAGAGATCATTCGACTAGTCATACACGCAACACGGCAGCGACGATCTGCATTATCTCGGCTCACTGTTCATCAGCCACTGCAGTGAGAGCACCGTCCCCAACAGTGTTGCTGCCCTCATCCTCCGCCCACAGCACTGCAACCGTCAACACCGAGTACCCCGTTAAAATCGGTGGCCCGAACGAAAGCAAAATCAGGTTCTTCCAGTTCTTGGGTTCGCCTGAGCTGGGCCTTTTGGCGCTTTGGTTAAGAGCCTATCTGCAGAGAGAGAGATCTGCATGCACGGTAGCTCGTAAACCACTGCAGGGTTTTGCTACGAACCCTAAATCCGACATCGCGCCAAATGTTGGATTTCGGTTCCGGCAAAACCCTTGAGGTTCGAACACAGGGGTGCGCATGAAGATCTCTCTTCCTAGATCTCTCTCGCAACAAGCGCAAGGCCTAGATCGACGAACCCAAAGAACGGGAGACACAAGAGTTTATACAGGTTCGGACCACCGATGTGGTGTAATACCCTACTCCAGTGTGGTGTGGTGGATTGCCTCTTGGGCTGAGGATGAACAGTTACAAGAGAAGAACAACCTCCTAAGGAGAGATGCTCTTGTGCTTGATGAACTTGTGTGGTTCAGGATGATCTGAATGATCCTCCTTTGGTACGATGGTGGCTAGTCGTATTTATAGAGGCCCTGGTCCTCTCCCCAAATATTGAGTGGGAAGGGATCCAACAACGGCCAAATTCGAAGGGAGACAACTAGTACAAGTTATCCTGACTAAAGGTGGTCTCCGCCTGCCAAAGGCTCTGGTGGTGATGCCGTCTTGGGCTCCACAAAGGACCTCCGTCTCCGTCAGTCTGCTGGTCTTAGTCTCAATGCACCGATATGGAAATCCTTGCCTCGATGCCTCGGGACTCGTCAAGGCTTGCCTCTTTAGCACCAAAGAGGAACGAGGACATCACATCGCCGGGCGCCTCACCGGGCGCAAGTCATCATGGCTTGAGTCACAGGAACGTCACGAGGTGTCCCTTGCCTTGATCTCTCCGCCCCTCGCGAGCCAGCCTGGTGGGGCTGTCCCGAGGAGGTCTTGTGTCATCCGCCTCACGAGGCTTGGCCCCTCGCGAGGGTCTTGAGTGTTTGCTGGTGAAGATGGGCCGTACAGGGCTGCTGGTGGAGCCACATCGTGGGCCATAGGCAGGCAAGTCTGGGGACCCCCGTTCCCGGACGCCGACAGAGACAACCAAGAAACCCACTACCCCATATGAAGAGGTTTCACAATCAACCAATGCAGGTTCATCCGGTCCCAAACCAAAAAAGGCAAACCAAATCCTTGTGCGGAAGACAGGTTGCATGCTACCATACTTGCATCTAGTGAAAGAATTGCTATTGCCATAGGGAATAGTTCTAGCATCGAGAACAATGCCATAGATGGTCTTTGGCAGAGCATGAAAGTACTCCCTGGGTTTAGTTTGGATTACCTCATTACTATGCATATTTGGTTGACAATCCTCTTGTTGCTATGGCATTCAAGGTGTTGGAAGAGGATCAAAAGAAGGTATGGGTTTCTAGGTATGTCAAGAATACCTTTCCTGAAGCGTAAGGATGGTGAGTGCATATGTGGTGAACTGGTGATTGACTTGTACTTTTGATGCAACCAAAACAGTAACTATGGGTTGTATGGATTAGCTCTTTTGACGACCAATACAATGACTATGGGTTGTATAACTATTAAGTTCTAGTAGTGCTCTGCAGAATGTTGAACTATGAGTTCTATGCACTTGACTTATGTATGGAATGTTGAATTATTATATGTGATGAAGTTCAAAATTTCTACTGTTGTTTTGTTTTGGTTTGCCGTGTAAAACTTAAGATTTTCGAAATTATGACTGCACATACTGTACTTTCCTTCCTTTCATTGAAAAAGTGCAATCTCACCACCTCAAATAAAAAAGGTTACCACAACCCTTACCCTTCATTCATCCCTCAAACCAAACAATCCAATGGCTATCCTCAACCATGTTTCATCCTTTGAACCAAACAAAACATGGGATAACCCTACCCTTCCAACTAAACAGAAAAAGGGCTATCCCTAGCCACCTGGTTGGGGATACCCACAATCACCCTAGCATGTCCCTCAAACCAAACACATCCTTAGAGCATCGTCGCCATAGAACACCATTTCCACGAGGTAAGGACGAACCCGAGCCCCCGACCTTGTCCATTATCATCACCATGCTGATGCACAACGAATTGACCAATCATCATGACCCGGGGACCACGGATGCATCGACGTTATCCAAAACCTGAAGCCCATAATTGCTTGTACAACTTTGACGAGAAATTCTGACCATTTTCGCCGAGCTCCGCCATTAGTGTCATCACCATCGTCATCGTCGTGTCGTCCCGCACCAGTATGTATACGCAACTCAGGGCCCTATGTATCGTCTGATAACCCACAAGTATAAGGGATTGTTTGTAGTGTTTTTCGATAAGTAAGAGTGTCGAACCCAATGAGAAGTTAAAGGTAGAATTTATATACTCTTCAACTTCTATCGACCACTGATACAACTCTATGCACACCGGTGTTCGCTTTATCTGGAGCAAGTAATAAAACTACTTTGCAAGAATAAAACGAGCGAATAAAATTAAGAGGCAAGATAATAAAAGTTAGTTGTTTAGTAGAAAACTTTTTGTAGAACAATGAGAAAGATTGTCCATAGGCAATTGAATATAACACGATAGATACTTATCATATGCAATGAGGGAGAGGCATACGCTAACATAGTTTCCATAGTTGGATCGTATGCACTTATGATCGGAACTTGTTACTTGTGAGCTGTGTTTGGATTTCCCCGAAGAGGAGGGGATGATGCAGTACAGTAGAGATAAGTATTTCCCTCAGTTAAGAACCAAGATTATCAATACAGTAGGAGAACCATGCAACACCTCGTTAGCAGTACCTGCACACAAAATAAGAAATCCTTGCACCCAACGTGAACAAGGGGTTGTCAATCCCTCGACGGTTATTTGCAAGTGATACGTCTCCAACATATCTATATTTTTTTATTGTTCCATGCTATTATATTATCCATCTTGGATGTTTTATATGCATTATTATGCTATTTTATATCATTTTTTGGGACTAACCTATTAACCTAGTGCCAAGTGCCAGTTGCTGTTTTTTCCTTGTTTTTTTCTTTTACAGAAAATCGATACCAAACGGAGTCCAAATGGAACGAACATTTTGACATTTTTTCTTGGACCAGAAGACACCTATGAAGCTTCGGGAGGAGGCCAGAAGAGCCACGAGGCCACGACAAGCTTGGAGGCCGCGCCCTAGGGGGGCGCCTCCCGAGATTGTGGGCCCCATGTGGCTCCTCTAACCCTAATCTTTGCTCCATAAATACCCAAATATTCCCCGTATACCAAAGGGCTCCGTAGTCCTTTCTTTCCTGGGCACAGGCTTACCTGGTTGACCACCCACATTCATTCATTGTTCGTTCTGTTATGGAATCGAACCACAGAGCTAGCGCAATTGGGATTTAGAGTCCCATGCGTGAAATTAAAGAGGATTTTCAGTCCTCTGCTCTACCAACCAGAACCTAGAAGGTACACACAAAAAATACTTTTCCACCGCCACAAGTTTCTGTACTCGTGAGATCCCATCCGGAGACCTGTTCCGGTACTCTGCCGGAGGGGGATTCGATAATGGAGGGCCTCTACATCAACCTTGCTGCCCTTCCGATAATGTGTGAGTAATTTACCACAAACCTATGGGTCCATAGCTAGTAGCTAGATGGCTTCTTCTCTCTCTTTGATCTTCAATACAATGTTCTCCTCGATGTTCTTGGAGATCTGTTCGATCTAATCTTCTTTTGCGGTGCATTTATTGAGATTCGATGAATTGTGAGTTTATGATACAATTACCCATGAATATTCTTTGAGTCTTCTCTGAACTCTTTTATGCATGATTAAGGTAGCTTTGTATTTCTCCAATCTATTGATTTGGTTTGGCCAACTAGATTAGTTTTCTTGCAATGGGAGAGGTGCTTTGTAATGGGTTCAATCTTGTGGTGCTCAATCCCAGTGACAGAAAGGGACATGACACATATTTGTATTGTTGCCATTAAGGATACAAAGGTGGGGTTTATTCATATTGATTGGATCTATCCCTCTACTTCATGTCATCTTGCTTAAGGCATTACTCCATTCTTGTCAACTTAATACACTAGATGCATGCTGGATAGTGGTAGATGTGTGGAGTAATAGTAGATGCATGCAGGAGTCGGTCTACTTGTCACGGACATGATGCCTATATTCATGATCATTGCCTTAGATATCTTCATGATTATTGGCTTTTCTATCAATTGCTCAACAGTAATTTGTTTACCCGCCGTATGCGTTCTTTCAAGAGAGAAGCCTCTAGTGAAAACTATGGCCCCTGGGTCTATTCTTATCATATTAATTTCAGATCTATAAAACCAGAAACCCAAAAATACCTTGCTGCAATACTTTATTTTGCAATTTTATTTATCTTTTATACCTATCTCTATCAAATCTCATCCTTGCAAGTAACCGTGAACGGATTGACAACCCTTTATTGCGTTGGGTGTTAGTATTTGTTTGTTTGTGTAGGTGCTATCACTGGAGACTTGTGTGTTCCTCCTACTGGATTGATACCTTGGTTCTTAACTGAGGGAAATACTTATCTCTACTTTCCTGCATCACCCTTTCCTCTTCAAGGGAAAAACCAACGCAAGCTCAAGAAGTAGTAGGAAGAATTTCTGGCGCCGTTGCCGGGGAGGTTCTACATTAAGCCTACCAAGTACCCATCACAAACTCTCATCTCTTGCATTTACATTATTTTCCATTTGCCTCTCGTTTTCCTCTCCCCCACTTTTTGAACGTTTTCAGAGAAACACAAAAATATTTGCCTTTTTATTCGCCTTCTTTCTATTCGTCTTTTCGTTTGCTTGTTTGCTAGATTGCTTGCTTTGCCATCATGCCTGAATCTAGGAAGGTTATGATTGTAAAAACTAGTAATAATTTTGAGGAAAATTTGATGATTTTGCTAATGATGATCCCCGTGAGGAAGAACCTACTATTATGCACACTAAAAAACTCCGTGTAGGAAGTGGTAATGTCATAGGAGAAGGTGTTATCCAAGATTTCTTTACTTGTGCCGGTATGTTACCTATGCTAGGGGGGGGGTCAATTGTTAACAAAACTTCTAGTCTTGCGGATGCAATCTTTTGCTTATAGTTGAACTTGAAAGACAATTTGTTCACATGCATCCTTGCATACAAAGGATCTTCCTATAATTTTATAATATTCATGATCCTTCCGTTAAGCGTGTTGCCACTATATTTCTAGCTTACGAATTTGGGCATATCATGAAAGAAGCCAGTGAAATTTTCGCTCATTAAAATATTAATGGTGGTTGCCCTCCTATAGAGGAGATCCTTTTTAATCAAGAAGAGATAAGGAGATTACAGTCTCTAGATTATGCTGCTTACAATGAAAATCTAAGGAAAAAAGGTTCCTACAACTGTTTTGATTGATAAGATTTTTGAACTTAATGATTATTTTGCTATAGAAAATAATGAGCTAGGTCATGTTCCCAAAGAAAGGCTTAGGAACCACAATGAAAGGAATGTCTATAATGAAGAAATAGTGATCACATATAAAGGGCCAAAGGAGGAACCTCCTCCTAAACTTGATCTTATAGATCTATATCCTATTAAATTTAGCCCCTTTGATTATTTTTGCTTGCCACAAATAAAGCTTACCACCGAAAGGAGGAAATATGAGATGAGCATGGATGGTTTCCCTCACTTTTACTACAATACCTAGATTTATGCAATATGCCTAGCTAGGGGCGTAAAACAATAACGCTTGTTAGCAGGCAACCCAATTTTATTTTTATGTTTTTGCTTATGTTTTTCAATAAATATGCTATTGTACTTCTATTTTGATTGCGTTTTAGTGTTTTAATTAGTGTTTGTGCCAAGTCAGACATTTGGGATAGTTTGGAAGATTGTTGATTTGATTCTGTGATAAAACAGAAACTTTTATGTCTAGTAGCAGAATTGTTAAAAATCACTCGAGCGACGAAAAATTATGAATGTTTTCCACTTTAGTGATATACAAATTTCCCATGTTTTCCTATTTTTTCAGAATTTTTGGAGTTACATAAGTTTGTCTAAAGTCCAGATTACTACAGCCTGTTCTATTTTTGACATATTCTGTTTTCATTGTGTTATTTGCTTATTTTGACAAATCTATGGCTAGTATCGAGGGGTATAAGCCATGGAGAAGTTAGAATACAGTAGATATAACACCAATATAAAATTGGAATGAGTTTATAACAGTACCTAAAAGTGGTGATTAGTTTTATTATACTAACGGATCTCACGAGTTTTCAATTGAGTTTTGTGTTGTGAAGTTTTCAAGTTTTGGGTGAAGTTTCGATGGACTATGTAATAAGGAGTGACAAGATCCTAAGATTGGGGATGCCCAAGGCACCCGAAGGTAATATTCAAGGAAAACCAAGCATCTAAGCTTCGGGATGCCCCGGATGGCATCCCCTCTTTTGTCTACGATCCATTGGTAAATTACTTTAGGCTATATTTTTATTCACCACATGATATGTGTTTTCCCTGGAGCGTCTTGTATTATATGAGTCTTTGCTTTTTGGTTTGACACAATCATCCTTGTTGTACACACCCTTTTAGAGGGACACACATTAATCGTGAATTTATTAGAATACTCTATGTGCTTCAATTATATCTTTCGAGCTAGGTAGTTGCTCTAGTGCTTCACTTATATCTTTTTAGAGCACGACGGTGGTTTTATTTTGAAGAAATTGATGAACTCTCATGCTTCAATTATATTATTTTGAGAGTCTTATAAATAGTATGGCAATTTTCTTGGGTTAAGAATTTAGTCCTAATATGATAAGGTATTCAATAAGGGTATTAAAAAACTTTCGTGAAGATCATGAATATATGAGAAGTTTGATTCCTTGCATTTGTTTTGAGACATAAAGATGGTGATATTATAGTCATGCTACCGAGTAATTATGGTTTAGTAAGAATATTTGTGTTAAGGTTTGTGATTCCCGAAGCATGCATGTGTGGTTTCTCGTTATGCGATGAAGTTGGAGCATGATTTATTTTTGATTGTGTTCCTTTGCATGAAAGTCGGGGGCCTGCGATAGTTAACTCCTATCAACCTCCCTCCTAGGGCCATGCGTAGTAATACTTTGTTTCGAGGGCTAATACACTTTTCCAATAATTATGTGAGTTCTTTATGCCTAATGTTGACTCCATGGATTATACGCAATCTCACCCTTACACCATTGCTAGCCTCTTCGGTACCGTGCATTGCCCTTTCTCACGTTGAGAGTTGGTGCAGACTTCGCCAATGCATCCAAATCCCATTACATGATACGCTCTTTCACACATAAGCCACCTTATATCTTCCTCAAAACAGCCACCATACATACCTATTATGGCATTTCCATAGCTATTTCGAGATATATTGCCATGCAACTTCCACCGTTCCATTTTATTATGACACAAACCATCATTGTCATATTGCTTTGCATGATCATATTTTTGGCATAGTATTTGTGGCTTGGCTACCGTTCATATTTTTATACATGTCACACTAGATCATTGCACACCCCTATACACCGCAGGAGGCATTCATATAGAGTCATATCTTTATTCTAGTAATGAGTTGTAATTCTTGAGTTGTAAGTAAATAAAAGTGCGATGATCATCATTATTAGAGCATTGTCCCATGTGATGAAAGGATGAAGGAGACTATGATTCCCCCACAAGTCGGGATGATACTCTGGACTTAAATAAATAAAAAGAGTCCAAAGAGCCCAAAATAAATAAATAAAGAGGCCAAAGAACCCAAAAGAGAGAGAGAGAGAGAGAGAGAGAGAGAGAGAGAGAGAGAGAGAGAAGGGACAATGTTACTATCCCTATCCACACTTGTGCTTCAAAATAGCACCATGTTCATCATGATAGAGAGTCTCCTATTTTGTCACTTTCGTATATTACTAGTGGGAATTTTTCATTATAGAACTTGTCTTGTATATTCCAATGACGGGCTTCCTCAAATGCCCTAGGTCTTCGTGAGCAAGCAAGTTGGATTCACACCCACTTAGTTTTCTTTTGAGCTTTCATACACTTATAGCTCTAGTGCATCCGTTGCATGGCAATCACTACTCCTTGCATTGACATCAATTGATGGGCATCTCCATAGCCCATTGATTAGCCTCGTCCATGTGAGACTTTCTCCATTTTTTTCTTCTCCACACAACCTCCACCATCATATTCTATTTCACCTATAGTGCTATATCCATGGCTCACACTAATGTATTGCATGAGAGTTGAAAAATCTTAAGAACGTTAAAAGTTTGAACCAATTGCTTGGCTTGTCATTGGGGTTGTGCATGATAAATACTTTGTGTTATGAAGATATAGCATGACAAGATTATATGATTTGTAGGGATAACTTTCTTTAGGATATTGTGAGAAGACATGATTGCTTTTTAGTATGCTTGAAGTATTATTGTTTTTATGTCAATATTAAACTTTTGTTTTGAATCTTATGGATACGCATATTCATACCACATAACGAAAGATTACATGATAAACATGTTAGGTAGCATTCCACATCAAAAATTTCGTTTTTATCATTTACCTACTCGAGGACGAGCAGGAATTAAGCTTGGGGATGCTTGATACGTCTCCAATGTATCTATAATTTTTGATTGTTCCATGCTATTATATTATCCACCTTGGATGTTTTATATGCATTATTCTGCTATTTTATATCATTTTTTGGGAGTAACCTATTAGCCTAGTTGGATCACACTACTGCAGGATGCTGCTAACGCGACACTACGATCAGAGACCCTTCGACGAAACTGCTGATGTACAATGGAATAATCGCAAATGGTGGTGTAAAAAACCCATCAAAAAGGTACAAAACGTTTGCGATGGAGGATGCATCAAACACGGTTCAGATTTTAGTTGTCTATGCGATGCAGGGCATACAGTTTAGTTCAATTAACTGTTTGCGATGAGGAGGAACAAAAGAAACGGGCAGCCAGATGAAGGTGTGTGCGTGATACGTCTCCAAAGTATCTATAATTTTTTATTGTTCCATGCCGTTTTATTATCTTGGATGTTTTATAATCATTTATATCATTTTTTGGTACTAACCTATTAACATAGTGCCAAGTGCCAGTTGCTGTTTTTTCCATGTTTTTTACATTGCATGAAATCAATATTAGACGAAGTACAAATGCCACGAAACACCACGATGATTTTTTATGGGCGAGAAGGAAGGCAACGGGCCCTGGTTGCACCGGGGGGTGCCCCGAGGGGGGCACAACCCAACAGGGTGCGCCAGGAGGCCCAGGCGCGCCCTGGTGGGTTGTGCCCACCTTGGGTGCCCCTCAGGCCGCCTCTTTGCTCTAAAAATACCCCAATATTCCAGAAACCCTAGAGGCATCGACGAAATATTCATCCAGCAGAGTTCAGAACCACCAGATTCAATCTAGACACCATCACGGAGGGATTCACCACTTCCATAGGTGCCTCTCCGATGATGCGTGAGTAGTTCTTTGTAGACCTTCGGGTCCGTAGTTAGTAGCTAGATGGCTCTCTCTCTCTCTCTCACTGAATTCTCAATACAATTGTCTCTTGGAGATCCATATGATGTAACTCTTTTTGCGGTGTGTTTTGTTGGGATCTGATGAACTTCGAGTTTATGATCAGTCATATGTTTTTATATCTATGAAAGTTATTTGAGTTTCATTGATATCTTATATGCATGATCTCTTATAGCCTCGTATTTCTTCTCCGATATTTGGGCCAGCGCACGATGGATTTGAGTTCTTGAAGGGCAGCTTCGAAGGGCTCAAGGGATACGTGGTTGGCTGGATGACCAAGAGTCGCCGCGGCAAGATCTACATCGACGACGAAGGTCAGGCCCTGACGCCGCTCAATTGAGTACGGTACCGGGTCCCTTCCGGAATCCACGTCTTCATCGGCGGATTGGTGACCGGGCCCCGAGCCGGACAACCGCACCGACCTCGCCGAGACGGCTCAACGTGCGAGACCCGCCCGAGCTCAACTCGTCATGAAGCATGCCTTCGTGGGCTGCGCCCACGGAGAAGAACTTTTCAAGGATCTAAAGATGGTGGTGAGACGGCCGTCCCTCGGATGATGATTCGTCCGCGGTTCAACAGATTCGTTATATCAAGTACAAGATGGCGTGCTTGGGGCTGTTCCGATGGCTCCAGTATTCCGGACCCCTATGAGCCGCCAAGCTGGGCAGGAGTCTTCATGGCTGGGACTCAACCCGCCCAAAACTCTACGGCTGCCGCGGCAATAACATCCGGGTCAGGAGCGGCCGGGGCAGGAGGCCCTGTGTGCCCGCCGGCCAGATACTAATGGATCTCATGGATAAGCTTACGACCTTGTTAACCGCCACGGTTATTCCTGCAAATCAAGATGATCATAACGCGGAGGTGGCACAGGTGCGTGAAGCGATAGCTCGAGCCAAGGAGGCCTTGGAAGCTGAGGACACCAGGTTAGCTACAGAACAAGCGGCTTTAGATGCACGGGCGCAGCGGCTCCAGTCAGAGGCTTTCCAGCTTAATATGAGCCTGAACGCATCTAATGAGGTAATGAGAAGGTGGCACCAGAAAACTCAATCCCGTTTGCCTCCGGTTTACGACCTCGGAACCTTTTCGCTACACCCGGTGCCGGCCCTAGCAACCCGCCGGGAGCAAATCAGTTCACAACAGCCAGAGCAGGGGGGGGGGGCTCAGCTTCAAGAGATGGCACCTCCGCATGGGAGTATGGCCCCGCCCCGTTATGTACCAATACCACTGGGTCACTTTTCCAACCACATGGAGAACTTAATCGCAGCATCGGCGCGTTTGGCGGCTCTCCCAGTGGACGGTGAGGATCCGACAGCGGTGAAGACCCGGAGGATCAGAGAACTTATTTAGACGGCCCTGGCGCAGCAAGAGACCTATTCTTACAGCCGGGACAGGATTCATTCAACTCCTCCTCCTTGGCTAGTACCGCCTCGTCAAAACCGGAGTCCGAAGTTACAAAGAGGCACATGGAGTCAGAAGCTTTGTCAAGCAATGCCCAGCGTCGTAACCAGCCCGGTGGCTATAACCCGGTGCAAGACCGAATACGTCAGGAGGATGAGTGGGCAGCTCAGCTAGCGGCTCAGCAGGCGGCTCATCAAGATCTCCCAGAGTATCCAATGACTTTTGTTGGAGCAGGAGTGGCTACTAGAATCGGCGGTGTTCCTTGTTTGGTGTCGGCTCTGCGGGATGTACGTTTACCCAAGGACTTATAGGGACCTCGAAAGGTGCTGAATTACACGACCGACTTACAGCCCGGAGCATGGGTCAAAAGTTACGAGATGGCCATGGAGCTACTAGAGGTCAGCGACGCAACAATGGCTAAGTACTTCACCATTATGTTAGACGGAATTGCCCGGTCTTGGTTAAAGGGTTTGCCGCCCAATTCCATTAGCTCATGGGCAGAGCTAAAGGCCCGGTTTATCCAGAACTTCAAGGACACTTGCAAGCAATCTATGTCAATTGTGGACTTGACCTATTGTAAGCAGGAGGAGGGTTAATCCACAACTCATTGGGTGCACCGGGTCAAGGAAATAATACATTCGTCTGATAAGATGGATGCCGGCTCTGCAGTCATCATGATGGAGAAGAATTGCCGCTTTGAGCCGCTGAGTTAGAAACTGGGGTGCCTTAAGCGTGATTGCAATGATATGGGTACGCTGATGGCGGCTTTAGTCAAATACGCCGATTCTGATAGTACCAAGGATCCCGCGTCTGATGAGGAAAAGACAGGGAAGGGAAAGAAGAACGACAATGGAAAGGGTCAGCAGATAACCCGCAAATCAAGGAGGCAACAAGCGTAAGGTGGAGGGTAACCCGGAGTTTGTGGCCAATGCCAATGCACAGGGTAACAATCAGAGACGTAAGGGAAAACCGCCCCCTCGATCTGGCGGGTCAGGCCCATCTCTTGAGCAGCTTCTCAATGAGCCTTGCCCGAGACACGACACTCGGGAATGACCCGCCACCCACCTATGGAAAGATTGCGCGATCATGAAGGCTTTCAAGAATTCCAACATGTTTGATGGCAATCATGGATCGGGCAGCGGTTCAGGGGACGGCTGCTTTCATGGCCCAGGCGGCGGTTCAAGTTCTGGCTTTCAGGGAAGTCAAGGCGGCTATAATCAACAACCGCCTGTTCAAGGGGGACAACAACAGCAGCAGTCGGGTTATCAAAGCCAACCGAAGCAGCTGAATAGTGGGCAGTATCATGTGTTCACCACTAGTTTATGCAAGCGAGACCAAAAGGTTCGGAAAAGGGCCGTGAACTCTGTTGAGCCGGCAGTTCCCTGTTACTTGAGGTGGTTAGAGCAGCCTATTGTATGGAGCAGGGAAGATCACCCGCCCCGGGTTGATAATCCGGCCGATTAGCCTTGGTGGTGGCGCCTCAGGTCGGTGGATATAAGTTTACCAAGGTACTCATGGACGGAGGTAGCTGTATCAACATCCTCTATTATGAGACCTTTCGACGCATGGGTTTGACTGACAAGGATTTAAGGACGTCCAACACGGTTTTCCATGGCGTGGTGCCTGGTAAGTGGGCATACCCGGTCGGTAAGATTGAATTGGAGGTAGCCTTTGGAGATGAATATGATTCCAGGGCTGAGAAATTGACGTTTGAGGTAGTCAAAATCAAGAGCCCGTATCATGCTCTGTTTTGGACGGCCGGCTTATGCCAAGTTCATGGCACGACCGTGTTATGTTTATCTGCAGCTCAAGATGCCGGGTCGCAAGGGCACCATCACTGTGCATGGGATTCGAAAGGTAGCCTTGGAGTGTGAAGAAGGCGACGCAGCTTATGCTGAGTCTATTTGTGCAGTGGAAGAGCTAAAGTTATATCAAAATAATGTTGACCCGACGGATATGACCTCTTTAAAGAAGCCAACTACAGAGCATGACCCGGCGCTGAAGTTTAAATCGGCCGCTAAAACAAAGCTTGTTGACTTTACTCCAGGCGACTCTTCCAAGCGATTCAAGATCGCTGCCAACTTGGATCCTAAATAGGAAAGCGCGCTCATCGAGTTCATCCGTGAGAACCGGGACATCTTTGCATGGAAACCTTCTGACATGCCGGGTGTCCCGAGAGAACTTGCTAAGCACACTCTTAATATTGATCCAAAGTATAAGCCGGCCAGGCAATTTCTTCGACGGTTCAATGAGGAAATACGGAAAGCTATTGGGGAAGAGGTCGCCCGGCTCTTAGCGGCTGGGTTCATCGTGGAAGTTTTTCACCCGGAGTGGTTGGCTAACCCGGTCTTTGGTACTCAAGAAGAACGACACTTGGCAGATGTGTGTGGATTACACAGACTTAAATAAGGCTTGTCCGGCTGATCCCTTTGCCCTCCCCCGTATTGATCAAATCATCGATGCTACGGCGGGTTGCGAGCGATTGAGCTTTTTGGATGCTTACTCTGGCTATCATCAGATCAAAATGGCAGTTAAGGACCAGGAGAAGACGGCTTTCATCACTCCGTTTGGAGCCTTCTGCTATGTATCTATGCCATTTGGGCTCAAGAGTGCCCAGGCGACTTATCAGAGATGTGTACAAAACTGTCTCCACAGCCAAATTGGGCGCAATGTTCACGCTTATGTGGATGACATCATGGTGAAATCCAGGGAGAAGTAAACCTTGATATCTGATTTAAAGGAGACCTTTGATAATCTCTGGGTTTATAAGATGATGCTTAACCCGGACAAGTGTGTGTTTGGTGTACCTGCAGGCAAGCTTCTGGGTTTCCTGGTCTCAAACAGAGGCATTGAAGCTAACCCAGAGAAGATCAAGGCGATCACCTCCTTGGCCAAACCGGCGTGCATCAATGATGTTCAATGACTGGCGGGTCGTGTTGCCGCTTTAAGCCGGTTCATAAGCCGGTTAGGTGAGAAGGCCCTGTCGCTATATCAGATGATGAAGAAAACTGATGCTTTTGTCTGGAGTGATGCTGCTGACGCTGCCTTTGAGGATTCAAAGAGGTAGTTGCCTGAGCCGCCGGTCCTTGCTGCTCCCATTGATAGAGAGCCATTGCTGTTATATGTGGCTGCTAACGCCTGAGCCGCCAGTGTGGCCATCGTGCTAGAGCGCAAGGAGGCTGGCAAGGAGCATCCGGTTCAACGGCCGGTTTACTACATCAGTGAGGTGCTCATTGAGTCCAAGCAAAGGTATCCACATTGGCAGAAACTTGTTTACAGAGTGTTTATGGCAAGCCGGAAGCTAAAGCAGTACTTCCAAGGTCATCCTATCACTGTGGTAAGCTCTGCCCCCTTAGGAGATATCATACGAAATAGAGAGGCCACAGGACGAGTCGCCAAGTGGGCCATTGAGCTTGGACCCCATGGTTTGAAATACATGCCTCGGACTGCTATCAAGTCTCAAGCCCTGGTGGACTTTATCAATGATTGGACAGAGTTGCGTGCACCGAGGCGGCTTTATAACACATATTGGACTATTCACTTTGATGGGTCCAGCAGTTGGAAGGCTCGGGGCGGAGTTGTTTTAACTTCCCCTCGAGGTGACAAATTTTGTTATGCGCTCCGGCTTATGTTTCCCTGTACTAACAACGCAGCTGAGTACGAGGCCTTACTTCATGGTCTCCGGATGGCCAAAGAGATGAATTTGAGCCGGGTAAGGTGCTTGGGTGATTCCGACCTCGTAGCTCAACAGGTGTCAGGCACGCGGGACTCCAAGGATCCCCTTATGGCGGCTTATCGTCGTGAAGTTGATGCGGTGGCTGGACACTTCAAAGGTTATCAAGTGGAGCACATTGATCGGAGGAAAAATGAGGCGGTTGATGCTTTAAGCCGGCTGGGGTCTCAGCGTAAGCTGGTGCCGCCTAACACCTTTCTTGATGTTTTGCATAACCCTTCTGTCAAAGTGCCTACAGAGGAAGAACTAGCAGTGCCAGACCCGGAGGCACAGCTGGTGGCAGCTCTCCACGCTATCCCAGATTGGACAGTCCCATATTTGGCCTATATGACCCGGGGAGAGTTGCCTGAGGATGAGACCTTGGCAAGACAAATCATCAGGCGGTCCAAATCTATGACAATTGTTCATGGCGAATTGCATCACCGCAGTTGTTATCAGGCGTTTCAACAGGTGTGTCGCTGCGGAGGGTCGTGGAGATACTTCTTGAGATCCATGAGGTAGATTGTTGTCATCATGCCGGCTCAAAATCTCTGTTGGCCAAGGATTTCCGTCATGGTTTCTATTGGTGACGGCTCATGCCGATGCGGAGGATCCGTCAAGAAATGTGACGGATGTCAAAATTCTCACGACGAGCTCATGTGCCGGCTCAAGAGTTGAGGAGGATTCCAATTACTTGGCCGTTTGCAGTCTGGGGGCTTGACATGGTTGGACCTTTCAAGAGGTCTAAAGATAAAAAGACACACCTCTTGGTGGTGGTGGATAAATTCACAAAGTGGGTGGAGGCAGAGCCGGTCAGTAAGTTTGATGCAGCCACGGCGGTTCAGTTCATGAAAAAGGTGATCTTTCGTTTTGGTTTTCCACACAACATCATAACTGATAATGGTACTAATCTCTCCAAGGGTGCCATGGAAGAGTTCACAACGAAAACATATCCGGCTTGATGTTTCGCTGTTGCTCACCCTCAATCTAATGGTCAAGCAGAGAGCTAATCAAGAGATCTTGACGGGCATCAAACCCCGGCTCTTGGTCCCCTTACAGCGAACTCCGGGTTGTTGGGTGGAGGATCTACCCTCTGTACTATGGAGCATCAACACAACACCTAACAGATCTACATGTTATACACCTTTCTTCATGGTGTACGGAGCAGAGGCAGTTCTGCCAAGTGACATCCGGCACAACTCACCCCGTGTGGCGGCTTACGTTGAGGCTGATAACGAAAAAGCTCGTCAGGATGCACTTGACTTGTTGGATGAGGAGTGAGACTTAGCAATAGCCCGCTCGGCGATTTACCGGCCAAGACCTGCGCCGCTATCACAGCCGGCCGGGTTAGAAGCAAAGCCTTTCAGAAGGCGACTTAGTGCTCCGGCTCATCCAGATCGATCGATATGCACAAGCTATCCCTCCTTGGGAAGGACCCTTTCTGGTCAGTAAAAATCTGAACAACGGGTCATACTACCTCAACGATGTTCGAGAGCACAAAGACTCAGGGAAGTCGGAGGAAGAGACCCGCCGGCCGTGGAACATAGCTCATCTTCGGCCTTATTATACTTGAACCACCAGCTCTCAAGATATATATATATATTTTTTTCTTTTTGGAAATGTATATATTATATAAAGCAATAAAGCAGGACCTCTTTTCTTTTCACCCTCAAAGGTTTATATATCTTCTTTACCAGGTGGTGGAAACAACCAACAGGGAGCGGATCATATCTGAATTCGGCTTTCCCTTTGGTCCGCTTATGATCATATCTCAGATTCTAGCCATGGTCACTTGGGGGCTTCTGTTCAAACATAGGTCGTATTCGAACCAAAGAGAACATAGTGTCGATACCCAATTGATCGGCATACCGCCAAACCCACTTGGGGGCTTCTTGATCATATTTGAATCATAGCTTAACCCCTTTGGGTCCGGCGTGGATCGTATTCGAATCAGCGTCATTAAACAACTCTCATGGTCACTTGGGGGCTTCCTGTTCAAACATAGGTCGTATTCGAACCAAAGAGAACATAGCTATCGATACCCACTTGATCGGCATCGCCAAAGTCACTGGGGGCTATATGATCGTATCAGAATCTTAGCTTAACCCCTTTGGAACGGTTCAATGATCGTATTCGAATCAGAGGCCTTTTTAAATTCAGTTTATTATTCATTATACTTTTTAAGGCGTAAATGTTATTAAGGGCTAGGTGAACATCATATGTGCCAATTTTCAGGAGTTAAACTCACTATCATGATTTGGGTCACATAAGCCGGCGAGAATACCAAAAAGATCGGAGGTATGCTATTGTGATTATAATCATGAGCCGACCTTCATACGATGTTTTGATTTTTACTCGGGGTTATCAATACTTTATGTGATCCCGGATGCGATAAGTCGCCAAGGGAATTCTGTTTTGTTTTATACGCAGGACAAAGCAAGAAAGTTTTTAACATCAAGGAAAGATCAACATAAGCTGGAAGTATATAGCGATGGCGGCTTACGTAAGTATTAAGCGCCACAAACATGCGCGAAGGCATGACAAAGTTGAGAGGTTTTTCTACCCTATTACAAGACTCCCCGGGTCTGAATAATGAAGCATTGTTTTTGCAAAGTCACAATGCCTGGCGGTTCACTCCTTTGGTGGGCTTGAAGATTCCGGGTTATCCTTCTCCGCCTCTCCGTCTGCTGCCCTGTCCTGGAAGGTTGACGAGGTCCAGTCAATGCCGCTTAAGGCTTCAAACTCAGCTTCATCATCTATTAAACCGGCTGGGTCAACTTCAGGGGCAAAGGTGTGCTTACGAGTTGGAGGGATCAGGCTGACGTCATCATAGTGAGGTGCTGGAATTCTCCGGTTCTCGCTATCATAGCCCGGCTGATACTTGGTAAGATCAATATCATTACCAATGATGGTAGCCACAGGACGTACGACTCTCACACAGGCGGTAAAGTCTGTTTCGTCGAATACAGAGTCGTCTTCCTTCAAGCTGGGATATCCAAGAGCAACGTCTGCCAGGTCTAACTCTGGAAGCAACGCCTTGGCCCGACTTAAGGCAGCTATGGCCCCTTGCTCGCGTATGCCCGCCTTTAGCTGTTGAATCATTGGGTAGCACGGCAAGCCGATTTAGCACATCTTGCGTGAGATGGGGAACTTCATTTGATAAAGCCACAACGGCCAAAGCATCGCCAGACCAGACAAATGCTCCACCAGAGTGTAAACCGCCTTTAGCTTGATCAGCATGTTATGCTTGAGGTTTGTGCTCCTGGGGCCTGCGATTATACACATAAGGTGAGCCGGAGATGACAATTAAAATAGTCATCAAAGGAAGGATTGTGATATTCAAGGTTATATATAGTAACTTACCGAAGATTGCTGAGACAATTTGAGATATCTGGCGCTTTAAGGCGGACAGCTCGGATGTTGCTTCTGCAAGTGACGTTTCTGCTGTCTCGGCCCGGGTCACCAGTGAGGCCTTTTCATCAGCCCAGATTTTTTTCTCCGCATCAAAATTCTTCTTCAAGTTCTCTTTTTCAGAGACGCTGAATGAAAATTTGGAGTTGGCCTTTTGAATTTCAAGTTCTTGAGCTGCCAGGCGGTTCTGCAGGTCAGCAATCTCCGACTCAAATTGGCTTGTGGTGGCCTGCGTTGATGCCGGGTTATAATCAAAATTATTGTAAGATATCATTAAGTCCCAAGCACTTTGCAAGCAAAGGTACTTGACACTTGGGGGCTAATGTATGCTGAAGAAATTTAATGTACAATGCCAGTTCATGAGAAATTAAGTCCCAAGCACTTTGCAAGCAAAGATACTTGAGACTTGGGGGCTAATGTGTATTGCAAATTCAAGATATCATGTTACAACCGGGTTAAATATTTTCGTATAAACCGGACAAGGCAAAGGTTAAGGTTTCTAAGTCTACAACATATTCATTCATAAGCAATAGACTTGGGGGCTGATACAGTAAGTATGATTAAGGAAAGTAGCATAAGTTGTACCTCAGATTTTTTCTGTATTTGTTTCACCATATTAATTTCCAGGTCACGGCTGCTATGTACTTGATTGATATAGCCAGAGACTATATCTCCAATGCTCAAATTAGTATAATCTGCAATGTCTAATTTGGCCTTTCGGCGCTCCAAAAGCCCTTCTTTGGCAGAACACTTGCCAAGGACGGTGGGCTAACTTGGCTCAACAAACTGAGTCTTGGTAATTTCATCCTCCGGGTCAATTGTCTTGACCGGGCTAGGAGTTTCCGGTTTATCAGAGCCGCCAAAAGTTTCTTCAGCGGGCGGATCAGAGGATGGTGCTGGAATTTCATAAGCCGGTTCAGGCGGCGGTTGATGAGTGGAAGTGTCGAGGCGGTTGTTCCGAGTTCCGTTCAGTTACTACCGGGTCTTGGGATGGCTTATTCTTTTCTGCCCTCTTACTGGGCTTCACTTGCACACTGTGGACAAGGTAGAAAGGATGAGTACAAAAGCATGAGTAAGGTACAACATAAGGTAAACAAAGTTACATTACCCAGGGGCGGTTTTGAAAGCCGGCATGTTAGATTGCATAGACTCGCCGGAGGAAGGAGAGGTATCCTGATAATTGGAGTCAGATGAATTGAGAGGTTGACGAATTAAACCCGCCAAAGGGTAAATAGAACGTAAATCGGAGATAACCTCAGCCCGACGCTTCTTGGTTACGTCAGGTAAGCCGGAGGAGAGCTCTATATCCTTGCTGGTCTGGGTCTGCCTCCGACTTTCAAATTGTTGTTGCTTCAAAAGAAATTGAGGATCTTGGTAAGCCAAAGGATGTGAAAATCTTACTTTCCGGGTCACTCTTCGAATTTTCTGATGCGGCAGGGGCTCGGAGTCGGAGGAGATTATAGTTACCTCTTCTTCGACGGCTTGGCTGTTCCCCGTGTCCTCCTGGAAAGATTAAGGGTCAACAAGGTGATGATAACGAGTGAAGGGAGTTAAAAGTTACCTCTTCTTCGTCGTCAGAAGAATCATCCAATTTAAGTAAATCGGAAGCGCTTGGCTTCCTTTTCCTTGAAGTTCCCGTCTTGGCGGCTTTCCTCTCAGTTCTTTTTGCCGCTCTGGCTTGTTTTGCCACCTCATAGTCGTATTTGACCTTCCAGAAGTCGTCATCGGCCTGTGAAAAATGATAAAGGATTATGAGTAAAATCAAGGTGTCAAATAATAAAGAGTATTCATTGAAGTTGATGACTCCGTACGGGGGCTGGGTTCTTCTTGCAGAAGGGAAGTAAGCCAAAGGCGTTACTAGTTACTGTGCCCTCTTTCAACAATGTCTGGGTTGTAGCCTCCACCACATCATCTAGTAAGTCGTCGGGACTATGACACAGTGGGTCATTCTTCTCGCCTGAGTAGGTGCACATTAAGCCGGGGCGGCGGCTTAATGGAATCACCCGCCAAGCGACCCAAACCCGAACCAGTTCGACACCATCTAAGCCGTTTCCCAAAAGAGCTTTGATTTGGCTAATGGTGGGAGCAAGTGGCAGACGCTCAACAACAGTCAGTTTATCCGGCAGCGGGTGGTTGGATTCAAGGCGCAAGGCACGAAAGCCGGGCAGAGGATTTTCGTTAGCCAGAGAAGTATCCTTGCAGTAGAACCATGTCTGATTCCAATCCTTTGGATGACTCGGCAGTTCAGCATAAGGAAAATGGCAATCTCTCCACCGCTGAATCAAGATGCCACCAAGTTCCAGACTCGGCCCGTTGGCGCGTTTGTTCTGCCGGTTTAAGTAAAACTATTCCCTGAATAAAAGTATGCTAGGTTCTTCTCCAAGGTACACCTCGCAGAAAACTTGGAAGTTGCAATATTTGACATGGAATTGGGCCCGATGTCCTGAGGTCTGAGATCGAAGAAATGCAAAACATCCTCAAGAATTTTGAACCGGTGGAGCGAAGCCCCGGTTCATGTGATCAGTAAAAACGATCACCTCTCCCTCTTTGGGTTGAGGCCTCTCCTCTGACGGGTTAGGAGCACGATAAGACATGACTTCTCTCTTGGGCAGGTGGCCGGATTTCACAAAGTCAGACAAGGTGCTTTCTGTGACAGTGGATTTGACCCAGTTGCAGGTCACAGGAGCTTTGGGGGCCTTGGGTGCCATTGTATAAATTGAAGCCTATGACAAAATAAGAAGTTCCGGTTCAAATTTAACCCAGAGGAAAGCATTTTAAAATTTATTCAAATGGCGGCTTAAGAAGGGGCCTAATGACATATGGGTAACTATGCAGTAATATCTAAACTGTTACAAGTATCAAAGGCACTTAAATTTTCTTAAGTCGCCGGAACAAGCGAGGTTGACAACCGGTGTTGTCTTAAACCGGCCGTATGGGCTACCATGGCTAAATAGATTCAACAGATGCAGTTTTTGGCTAAGTGTGGAACAGACAGGTTTCACAATTTTCCGACATTATTTTGGATCAAACGGTTGCTCTGAAAAGAAAATTTTCTAGACCTAAAACAGGGCAGAGAAGCTCATACACTCGAAGAGGGCTTCCGAACAAGGGAAATGAGATCTGTTTCAATGCGAGTTAAGCACAAACAATCACCACAGTAGTTCTACGTTATTTTTACGATCTAACAGGGCATTGGAGGTAAAAACTATCGAGGGTTTGCAGCAGGCGGCGATGAACACCGATGAACTCAAAAAAGTTCCAATGCAGATCTAAGAGAGGGAAGGAGAGGAACTCACGGATGTGGACGAGCTGTGGAGATTCGCCGTCATTTTCTGGTCAGAGTCAGGTTGATGTGGTGGCCTAAGTTGGTGAAGACGGGGAGTTCGAAGGCGGCAGCGGTAGAGCTCGAGAGACAGAGAGGCAGCAAGAGGAAGAAGACGACTGAAAGAGGGGAGAATGGAAGACCTAGGTCGTGCCTATTTATAAGGGAAGGCCGACTGAGATGGCGCGAGAAACGAGGAGACCAAACATCATTATCCAGCGGCCCCGACGCCTCGGTTTTCGGAAGGGTCAGTAAAGGCAAAGATCTGTTGGAGGATACGACGGAGTAAAATATGAATTTAATTGAAGATGACGTCACGACGGGTTAACACGGATCCAGAAGATGACGTCACAACGGGTTATGACCTTTTCGCAGGATCAAGACAAGGACTGGTTGTCAAGGTATTTTAAGATTGACATGAACTGGTTCAAATCAATCTGGGGCCTAATGTTGGGGATATGACTATTTGTGTAAGCCGCCCAGGAGGGGCCGGGTTACACAAAGAGAGACTCATCAGCAGAAGCCCAAGACCAAGCATGAAGATGGCGGTTCAATAAAGGGTCTAAGGCCCATAGGCGACTTAAGGCCCATAGTGATAAACCGCCATCATGGCATGACTTGTATTATAAGGTAGAATTAACTAGTCACCGAGCCGGACACTGTCTATAAGCCGGCCGGGACTCTATAGGCCCTAGGGCGTCAACCCGTGTATATAAGGGGACGAACCGTTGGCGGCTTAGGGCAAGAAACAACTCATCGAGAGCCGGGCATGCGTATCTCGCTCCTTGGTTATCGAAACACCAAGCAATATCAACCCAACTAGACGTAGGCCTTGCCTTCACCGTAAGGGGCCGAACTAGTATAACCCTCTCGTGTCCTTTGTCCCGATTAACCCCTTTAAGCTTCCTAGTTGCGATGGCTCCACGACTAAGTCCTTGCAAGAGGACATCTGCCGTGACAATTCTACGACAGTTTTGTTTGGCCAACTTGATCTATTTATCTTGTAATGGGAAGAGGTGCCCGGTAGTGGGTTTGATCTTACGGTGCTTGATCCCAGTGACAGAAAGGAAACCGACATGTATGTATCGTTTCTACTAAGGATAAAAAGATGAGATCTATATCTACCGCTATATAGATAAACGGATCTTGTCTACATCATGTCATCGTTCTTATTGCATTACTCCGCTTTTCCATGAACTTAATACAATAGATGCATGCTGGATAGCGGTCAATGTGTGGAGGAATAGTAGTAAATGCAAGCAGGAGTCGGTCTACTAATCTTCGACGTGATGCCTATGTAATGATCATTGCCTAGATATCATCATAATTATTTGAAGTTCTATCAATTGCCCAACAGTAATTTGTTTACCCACCGTTTGCTATCTTTCTCGAGAGAAGCCACTAGTGAAACGTACGGCCCCTGGGTCTTCTTTCTCATATATTTGCTTTGCGATCTATTTTATTTGCTCCTTTTACTCAAATCTATTAAACCAAAAATACAAAAAAAATACTTTGTTGCACTTTATTTTATTAGCGATCTATTATTTCAATCTATTACAACTTTCTCCCGTCATCACGCAATTTCTGGCGCCGTACCCCGAAAGGGATTGAAAACCCCTTTAACACGTCGTGTTGCGAGGTGTTGTTATTTGTGTGCAGGGGCTGTTTACGTTGTGTTGCTTGGTTCTCCTACTGGTTCGATAACCTTGGTTTCATTTCTGAGGGAAATACCTACCGCCACTGTGCTGTATCATCCCTTCCTCTTTGGGGAAATAACGACATAGCTTCAAGCGACATCAATGCGATACATCATATGGTTCACTTGGATGAACTGTTTGTGATTAGGCAACACCAAAGAAATGGTCAGCCAGATCAAGGTGTGCGCGATATACGACATGCGGTTCACTCGGATGAACTGTTTGTGTTGAGACAAGAGAACATAAACGGTTCAACTTAACAAGATGTGTGTGATACGCGGCAAACAGGTCTGTAATCGGAAACGTGTGTGAAGACCGATAACAACACAGATGGTTGCTGCTAACAAGTCGTGTGTGTTGTGAGCAAATGATTGCTGGTATACAATTGTGAGTGATTGATGAAAACATCACCGACAAGTTCCATTGTTTAGTCCGTGTGTGATGTGATTTTCTTTGCCCACACAACATCTACGCTCTGTCTACAGATCATCAACATATATACTTAAAAAGACAGCATTGCGTAACCAAATTAAGCATACAGTTACACAAGTGACTACACACATAACATTTCCACACACCAAAGTAAGCAATTACATGCATACTAAACTAGGAGAAACGAGGATCTAATCATCTAATTATTGTTGCGACAACGCTTGCCATTGCTACGCTGGCCGGATCCCTGGCCGTTTTGGGGAAGGAGGCACTTCCTCATGTCAACGATCCGCCTGTACATGTCATAGCTCGTGTACGCCTCCTTGGCCGCGTACACAACGTGAGCTTTGTCGAGTTTCTCCATCCAGACCGAGTGCCAGGCAGGCTGGTCCTTGTTGCACGAATCCGTCATGTCTCTGTAGTAGGGGTCGATGATGGCCTCGGTGAGGTGAACCAGTGAGTCCTTCTCATGCTCCTTGCTGCACCAGATCCTGTATTAGCCATGTATGTCGACAAGATTCTGGCAGGCGATGCCCGAATTCTCGAGCGCCTTTACATCGTTGGTGATGTCCACCATAGTAAACATGTAGTGGGGGCTGTTGACAAACCTGGCGAAACGCTCGCAAGGCCTTGTGGCCAGGCAGTAGTGGTGGACGAGGATGTGGTGGCGCATGCACACTTGGGCGACGTCGACCTTGGGATGGGACCTGGCACGAGCGCGGGTGTAGCCTCCTCCTGCCTTGAAGAAGCAATGCATGTCCAAGGTGGCTGATACGTCTCCAATGTATCGATAATTTTTTATTGTTCCATGTTGTTATATTATCAATCTTGGATGTTTTACATTCATTTACTAGCAACTTTATAGCATTTTTTGGGACTAACCTATTGACATAGTGCCCAATGTCAATTGCTGTGTTTTGCTTGTCTTTTTTACTTCGCATAATATCCATATCAAACAAAGTCCAAATATAGCGGAACTTTTTGGAGATTTTTTTCTGCACAGAAGACACCTAGGAGGCCCCCTGTGGAGCCCACTAGGCACCAGGGTGCGTAGGGCCCCCAAGCGCGCCCTGGTGGGTAGTGGGGCCCACAGGCACGCCCTCCACCGCCTCTCATCTCTATAATAAATACTCTAATATTCCAGAAACCCTAGGAGAGTCGACGAAACACAATTCCAGCCGCCGCAAGATCCACAACCACGAGATCCAATCCAGGGGCCTTTTGTGGCACTTTGCCGGAGGGGTTCTTCATCATCACCCTTGCCCCTCCGATGATGCGTGAGTAGTTTACCACAGACCTACGGGTCCGTAGGCAGTAGCTAGATGGCTTTTTCACTCTTTTTCATCCTCAATACAATGTTCTTGGAGATCTATTTGATGTAATGACTTTTTGCGGTGTGTTTGTTGGGATCCGATGAATCGTGAGTTTATGATCTGTTCTATCTATGAATATTATTTGAGTCTGCTCTGAACTCTTTTATGCATGATCTTTATAGCCTCGTATTTATTCTCCGGAACTTGGGTTTGGTTTGGCCAACTAGATTCATTTTTCTTGCAATGGGAAGAGGTGCTTTGTGATGGGTTCGATCTTGCGGTGCTCATTCTCAGTAACAGAAGGAGACATGACACGCACGTATCGTTGCCATTAAGGATAAAAACATGGAGTCTATTCCTACATGAATAGATCTTGTCTACATCATGTCATCGCTCTTATTGCATTACTCCGTTTTTCCATGAACTTAATACACTAGATGCATGTTGGATAGTAGTGGATGTGTCGAGTAATATTAGTAGACGCAGGCAGGAGTCGGTCTACTAATCTTGGACGTGATGCCTATATGCATGATCATTGCCTTGGATATAGTCATAATTATTTTCTCTTCTATCAATTGTCACACCGTAATTTGTTTACCCACTGTATGCTATTTTCTTGAGAGAAGCCACTAGTGAAATCTACGACCCCCGAGTCTATTTCCTATCATATTATTTGCAGATCTATTTATCAAGAAAAAAATCTTACTGCACTCTTTATTTATTTATTTATTTTGTTATGTGTTTTTGCCAGATCTATTTATCAAATCTCATACAATTTAATCTATCTCAATACCGAGGAGGGATTGACAACCCCTCTTACGCGTTGAGTTGCAAGTATTTGTTCTTTGTGTGCAGGTGTTGTTTATGTAGTGTTTTTTGGTTCTCCTACTGGGTTGATAACCTTGGTTTCATAACTGAGGGAAATACTTAGCGTTGTTGTGCTACATCATCCTCTCCTATTTGGGGGAATAACAATGCAGATACAAGCAATCAGTGGCCTTGTCCGATGACAGCTCGGACTCCGCCAAGGAGTTTGAGGCTTCCGAAGAGGTTCCCTGAAGGAACCCCAGGGTCGAGCTCCCAGCCCAAAGGTATGAAACAAAGACTCCCCTATGCATCCATATTAAGGTTTGTTACTAACCACATGCATGGTTTTCATATCATAGCCCGCCGCATGACATCCCTACCGATCGAATCTCGGAGGGGGAAATCCTCGCTAGCTGAGCTAGCGGAGAGCGGGGCCGCGTTGCGCGCTACACCTCCTCCAGTCGTCGAGGAGACCGGGCATGTGTTGTCCCGAAAGACCCCTCCCATGCCGGACATAAGGGGCAGAGTGACGACATCATGGCCGAGGACAATACCTCAGTCGTCGAAGAACAGGAGGGGGATCCCTTCTGGCGAACAAAGAGGGGGAGCTCGGTCAGTCCGAGCTTTCTCTGAAGACGGTCCCAGAGCCCCGAAGGCCCCCGGAGTCGTCCATTCCAGCCTCCACCGAAGGAGGAGCCGAAGTGCCACCACCAGTGCCTCCCGTAGCTGAGCGGGCAGAAAATGGGTCGCTCGCCGTGATGGAGGAGGCTTTGAATAGCTCTTCCACCATCAAAGAACACCGCACCCTAATGGGCATGGTTTTAAAAAGCATTCGGTCTGTTGACAGCAGACTGAAGGAGGCTTTCGGTAGCCTCTTGACAGATTTCAAGGTAAATCATGTAATACCTTTTTACAAAGAGAAATTAATTTATAGGGTTGTGCCATCCTCATATATAGTAGCCCCCGAGCCCTGTGTGAGTTTGAAAAACTCAAGCGGGAGTCAAATAATTCAAAAACACTGATGATAGCAAAAGTGAACCGTAGTCCCCGAGACTCTGGCAGGATTGAAGAAAACCTGGGAGAGGATCTAAAAATCGATGAATCGGGATTCTGACGTCCATAAGTTGTTGTGCATGCCTCTTCTTCGGCGGCAGCCACCAACATTGTGGAGCTGGCAAGGTGAGTTGGAAGCTCAAGAGCTCCGATGAGGAGCTCGACCTTCTCAACAAGCAGTTCGACAAAGCGCAAGGTAAGTCCGGACTGGACTATTAATACCATGGTTTTCCTCATCAAGCAAGGTATTTGGGTTTATTCCTAAGCGAGGGGTGCTTATTATGATCGCAGCTGTCACTGCGGAGGTTGAGAACCTCAAGGCCAAGCTGGAGAAGGCGAAGCAAGAGGTCATAGAATAGAAGGAGGCGGCCGAACAAGCGGCCACCGAACTGACAATGATGAAGACCGTCAGTGACAAGCATGAGGCTAGAGTGGCCGAGGTGCAGCAGGAGCTCAAGGATGCTTTCACAAAATATGAGGACCATGAGCAAAAAGGCAAGGATTATGCTGCCGATCTATCCTCGGGGAAGTTGGCGATCTAGGAGGCGAGGACAGAGGAGTGAGGTGCCCGAGAAGAACTCCGCCAAGTCAGGCTTATAGCAGCTAGTATGCCGTACTTACTGCAAAGTGTCTTTGCTGGTAACAGGTTCGCTTTGCTCACGCGAGTATGCCATAGCCCAGGAGCTTTTGTGGATCTTTTGAGGAGTGTGGCAGATGCAACAAGGCACTTTGCATCCCAGGAGGGCGATGCCGAGCATAGGTTGATTTGGGCGCAGTCCAGGCGCCCGAGCACCCTGCCCTCCTTAACAACCAGATGAAGTAGTTGATGGAGTTGCATCGAATGGCGGATCCAACCATGAAGGACCTCTATGTCCGGCTATGGCCTTCGGAACCGCTGCCGAGTAGCTACTTTGGCTTAGCACAGTAGATATGCAATGTCGCACCTTAGATTGACGTCTTGAAGCGCTCCATATGCATCGAGGGAGCTCGGATGGACTTCACGGAGACCATGGTGCACTGGCCGAAGATCAAGCCAGTCGAGATGGTCACCGGACCCCCACCCCCTAGGAAGGAGCATAGGCACCCCGAGCAGTATTTTCCCACCGTAATGGATGGTGCTCGGGTGATATAGGCCCAGTGCCCAAAAGATGTAATTTATGAATGAGCGTACTATCATGTATCCTATGACAGTTAAGCTTTCGTGCTTTAAGATGCAAGTGCTTTGCATGGTATACCATGTTTTATTTGATTAATATGACTCGTATGCGGTCATCTTATTCTGAGAGTTACCGGTCGTCGGCTTCAGCCCCCTTATAGATACTACGAGGGGTGTTTTCTTCCTTAACACTGTAACCCTTACCCGATGTCTCGGTGCCCGGAGGCGGTAGTGTGTGAGGGAAACAAGGCAATCAGACTATGCGGCTTTAGTGCTTTCACTTAACCATAAGTGCTTGACTGTGGGGGCCAGTGACTAGCCCCAAGTTTTTTGTTATATTCGGATGAGCCGAGGTAGAGACCATTATCACTTGGTTTGTGGGAAGACAAACCCTTCGTATAACATGGCGTAACCTCCATAGTTTTTGAGTTTAACATTTTTTATCAGATCGCCGACCAGTTCCCGCTTATTATGACAGTCAGTTTTTGGCTTTCTCCACTGAGTTACTTAACCAGGCGAGCTGGAAGTACAATCACAGTGTTTCTCCCTTTACCCTCCTAGCCGAACATGCAGAACATAAGAGGGTAAACACAGGAGCCGGGCAACCGACCTATTGACCCAAGACATAATTCGGAACCAATTCATATAATGCAATATCCGATATGCCGAGCACATAAGATCAAAATAGTGCCAGAATGATGCTTGGGGTGAGTTTATATTTGAGACCCAGTCTTTTAGCCGACCACATCTAAAGAAAACATGTACCGAACTAGTTTGTTTTAGCATCGAAGAGCGGAGCTATGCAACATAAATGACTGCAATGGGATCGTAAAGAATGGTCTTTATTTCCGATAAACTTATGACGTCTAACCATACAATCCAAACTGCCGAAGCAATTATTATAGATACTTTGCTAAAAAATAAACTTTACAGAGGAAAGGTTTACACAGGGCCTTCATGAGTGGTTTGACATCCCTACTGTGCCCTGCTGCACGTCTGTGCATTTGCTCTTGAGGAGGGGGGTGCTCCTTAGAGGAGGTAGTGATAGGCGGGCGGGCCCTTGCACTGGTGCGCGTCGGTCCTAAACAAACAGTTTTTAACCCCTTTTTGTGACGGCATTTGGAACCGTCGCCAAGTGAGTGTGGGCGATAGGGGGGGGGTCCTTCCCACACGACCTAGAAACCGTCAGAGATAGGGAGCCTTGATGCATACAGTTGTCCCTATATAACCGTTTCCGATATCTTGAATATCCCAAACGCTTCATCCTTGCTACTCGTTTGTGCGCGCATTGCCATTGCAGTCGGAATTTTGTGGTTCTGCCTAAAACCAGGCAGATTCCTGCCAGGGGAGTTTTCAAGGCAGATTCTAGGCACGAGTTTTACGATTCCTGGCACATCACAAACAGTTCATGATTATAAACCTTGTACGATGGGTAGAAAATCACACACATTTAGTTTTCCCGCACCGTATGTGATAGTGTCTGACATCACACACGCTTTGCAAAAGGCAACTGTGTGCATGCTTGCACATGTTTCCTCTCTATGAACCGTCTCGGATTATGGTGTATATCGCAAACGTTTGTGTTTTACCAACGGTGTGTGCCGTAATGACCTGCACAACGTAATTTCACCCTAATTTACTTGCTGCTATTTAAAATTGTACCTAATTTAAAGTTGAAAGTAGGCTATAGCTTTATTCATATCCATGAGGTTCAAACAACCAATGCATTATTCGATTCACAGGTACATATGTTTAAGAATTACGTAAGCACCAAATAAAGAATGATGTACAAGGATTCTATACTTGTACTATTACAGATGGTAAAGAAAGAGGCGACAGACATTCCAGTTGTTGAACAAGGTGAAGCGGAATGGCCCTATTGTGCTCTCCTGGATGCGGAAGGCATGCACGACTCTAGTCCAACCCCTTGTGATGGCCGGCCGCTAATCATGTAGTTTGAGAGGTAATCTTGAGTAAACTACTTAAGGATCTACTGCAAAAGAAAAAAGATTCAGATATTGTCATCTAACACAACTCATTATGGGCAGTAAAAAGAAGGCTACATGGTTCTTACTTACCATCCTGTAGTTCACTGTTGTCTTGCATAAAGTGTAAACAAATAGTTCGATTAACATCTCTTGACCCATTTTAATAACAACCTTTATCAGTTTCCTCACTTGATGCTGGTTCTTGAATATCTCATTGCCCCATATGCAGAAAGGGGCAAAGTGTGGATCTTTGGCAATGACACATATGTACCTAAAAGCACCAAGTTAATATTAGAAGCTAACAACAATTGCAAAATAATGTAGTACAACACTCCCTCCATCCCATTATATAAGATCTTATTAATGCATATCTAGACATCATCAGAACATTAAGGTAACACTCTTCCTTGTTGCTATGTAGCCTGGGATTGCATATTTAGTCATTCAATAGAATGCATGTTGCTAAACAACAATCGAAAAATGAAAAGGCATGTTAACTGCAATATCCTTAACAACAACCAAATATAGTAATTCATAGTGGCATTGTTGAAACTGTTATTGATGAAATTGAACTGCACGGCAAATAGTTGCACATATAGAGCATCACATTGTGTAGAACTAAAATAAACAAGTCATAAGGACATCTCTAGGCGATCCTTAAAAAGTTAAAGGACTAAAATCCTTAGTGGATATATATATACTCCAGGAATTTTTGGCCTTTTCTTGCTGATCCCCTGAACTTAAGGTTGTAAACTTCAATTCGATCAAGTTCAAAGCAGGTTCAACCGAACGTAGCATGCATTCAAACATAAACATAGATAGTCTTGCTTAACCGAAAATCAAACATAAATTTAAACTAAGCTAAACTACTTTTGGTCGAAGTAGAGGTCGAGCCAATCCTTCCTCGTCATGTACAGTGTGCCGCGAGCCAGGTCCAGGCCAGTACCTTCGTCGGGGTCGTTGGGGAAGGCACTCCTCCACTCGTCGATGTCGATCTCCTCGTCCTCGGGGCCCACCTCGACGCCCTCCGTGCCGCCGCCTTCGACCTCGTCATCAGATGAGAGCGCGATAACCTCGCCGCCCTCCGCGCCGCCGTCCTTGCCGCCCTCGACCTCGTCATCGGAGGAGAGCGCGATAACCTCGCCGCCCTCCGCGCCGGCAAAGATCGCCCGCTCCGCCTCCACGAGCTCCGGGTGCTGCCGGCGGAGCTCTTGCATGTAGGCCTCGTCAGCGGCCTCGGCCTCGAGGCGCTCCCATGCCTCGTGGTCCTCTCGTGCCATAGCCGAGCTCACCACCCCTGGCTCCGGCGGAACGAGGAGGACTGGACGTGTGTCGAAGGGGAAATTGAGCCTAGCCGTCGCGCCGTGGTAGCGCACCTGCCACCGGTCGTACTCCATGGCCGCGAGCTCGGCCGTGTGGAAGCTACCGAGCCACCGGCGGGTGTGGGTCTCTCGATCTGTAATCTTGGCGACCCACGTCCCCCACCACCGCTGCCAGACCCCAAGGTGGGACTTCGTCGGCTGCCGGGTCCGAGGGAGGACGGGTAAGTCCTCGAACTGGCGTTAGGGTGCGGCGGCGGGCGGATCAGGGGACCGGCGACAGCGGATCGGGCCCGCGGAGGACGGCGGGGACTCGTCGGTGGCCACCTCGCTGGCGTGGGGTGAAAAGGCCGCGATAAACCTCTTTTTGGCCATTAGCTCCTCGAGCTCCCGGGCACATGGGCAGAGGTTGAGGATGGAGGCGCCGGCAATGGCGTCAACCTACCAATGGTTTCGAGGGTTGTGTGTGTTTGTGTGAGCGGAGGTTTTGGGGTGTGTGTGGAGGGGAGGGGCAAGGTTGTGTTTGAGGAAATACTACGGCAACTGAAACTTTTACTAGGCAGGAGTAACAAGGTGGGGCTACTGAAAATTTGGATCAAGGGCGAGCAGATATTTTTGAGATTGCGAGGTATGCAGAGGCGGGAGTAAAATGCCGGGGATACTGAAAATTTGAATCAAGGGACTAAAGCAGAGCGGGAGTAACAGACATCGCACACGGTCCACACATACTAATCATGTGCTATCAAACATTAAAACCTTCCAGGCGGTAGATATTTTTGAAATTGCGAGGGATGCAGATGTGGGAATTTTTGGGGAGTGAGCTAGTGTGCTTGACACGCCGGCTGGGGACTGTAGCCGACGCACCTTCTCGCGTAAGCCATTGGCATACTATACACTGACGGTGCTCCAAGATATTTTGTACTACATCTCACACGGTTGGTGATAATAAACTGTGTGAGGTCTATTTGATTTGAATTACAAAATGGGGTCACAGCGGCAATGGATGTTGTTTGAATTGCTAGACCTTTTATCTGCTGTGAACATGCAACTATATCTTTGTCGTAAAAGAATTGGAATTATTCAGGGTTCGTTTGGACATTTTATACAATAAACTGGTCTTCTAGCCATTTCACGTGCACAATTAAAAATTAAACTACATGCACATGCTCCGGTGCATACAAATTGGTTGAAAAATCAAATTTGTGTCCTTCAGTGCATGCTTAGGTCCCATGCAAGAAATGGGAATGAATATTCGGGGTTCCTTTGGCCTTTTTTATACATTAACTGGGTTTTCTAGGCATTTTATGTGCATAATTCAAATTTGAACTACAAGCGCATGCTCCAATGCACCAAAGTTGGTTGAAAAATCACATGTGTGTCCTTGGGTGAATTTCTAGGTCCCATGCAAGAGATGGGAATGAATTTCAAACACCAGGGCACTGTTGATTGCCAGCAAAACATTGAGATACCGGGTTTTTGAATTCTAGTAAATCCAAAACTCGTTTGAAATCCATGAAACTTGGCATGCTATCATGGAGTGGCATCAACATGCCGTGGTGAAAATTTTGGCCCATTTGAGGAAGGTTTGGGTACAAGACTCTCACAAACCAGAGAGCTTCTCACAAAAAACATGATGGTTTCTATAGGGAACGTACCACCTTTGGGGACGGGACGGTATCCATTGCCTCTCACTGCTTTCAAAAAAATTCTAGTGTCAACATAGAACAACAGGAGTGTTGTGTTTAATCTTGGAATTTTGGGGCTTCGTTTGGCCTTTCTTATGCACTAACTGGGTTTTCTAGGCATTTTATGTGCATAATTCAAATTTGAACTACAAGCACATGCTCCAATGCACCAAAGTTAGTTGAAAAATCACATGTGTGTCCTAGTGTGAATTTCTAGGTCCCATGCAAGAGATTGGAATGAAATTCAAACACCAGGGCACTGTTGATTGCCGGCAAAACTTTGAGATGCCTGGTTTTGAAATTCTAGTAAATCAAAAACTCGTCTGAAATTCATGAAACTTGGCATGCTATCACGGAGCGACATCAACATGCCATGGTCAAAAGTTTGTCCCATTTGGGGCAGGTTCGGGTATAAGCTTCTCACAAACCAGAGCTTCTCACAACAAGCATGATGGTTTCGATAGGGAACGTCCCACCTTTAGGGACGAAACGATATCCATTGCCTCCTATTGCTTTCAAAAAAATTCTAGTGTCAACATAGAACAACACGAGTGTTGTGTCAATTTTTGTGACTTTTTGGGGTTCGTTTGGACATTTTTATGCATTAACTGGATTTTCTAGGCATTTTATGTGCATAATTCAAATTTGAACTACAAGCACATGCTCTAGTGCATATAAATTGGTTGAAAAATCAAATATGTGTCCTTGGGTGCATGCTTAGGTCCCTTGCAAGAAATGTGAATTAAATTCAAACACCAGGGCACCGTTGATTGCCGGCAAAACATTGAGATACCTGGTTTTTAAATTCTAGTAAATCCAAAACTCGTTTGAAATTCATGAAACTTGGCATGCTATCATGAGGCGGCATAAACATGTCGTGGTAAAAAAATTGTCCCATTTGGGGCAGGTTTGGGCATATGCTTGTCACAAACCAAAGCTTCTCACAACAAGCCTGATGGTTTCGGTAGGGAACGTACGTCCCACCTTTGGGGACGAAACGATATCCATTGCCTCTTATTGCTTTCAAAAAAATTATCATGTCAACATAGAACAACAGGAGTGTTGTGTCAATTTTTGGGATTTTTCGGGGTTCGTTTGGACATTTTTATGCATTAACTGAGTTTTCTAGGCGTTTTATGTGCTTAATTCAAATTTGAACTACATGCACATGCTCCAGTGCATATAAATTGGTTGAAAAATCAAATATGTGTCCTTGGGTGCATGCTTAGGTCCCACTCAAGAAACGGGAATGAACTTCAAACACCAGGGAACTGTTGATTGCCGGCAAAACGTTGAGATACCTAGTTTTTAAATGCTGGTAAATCCAAAACTCGTCTGAAATTCATGAAACTTGGCATGCTATCAAGGAGCGGCATCAACATGCCATGGTCAAAGTCCCATTTGGGACAGGTTTGGGTATAAGCTTCTCACAACAAGCATGATGGTTTCGATAGGGAATGTACCACCTTTGGGGACGGGACGATATCCGTTGCCTCTTATTGCTTTCAAAAAAATTATAGTGTCAACATAGAACAACAGGAGTGTTGTGTTTAAACTTGGAAATTTGGGGGTTCGTTTTCCCTTTCTTATACATTAACTGGGTTTTGTAGGCATTTTATGTGCATAATTCAAATTTGAACTACAAGCACATGCTCCAATGCACCAAAGTTGGTTGAAAAATCACATGTGTGTCCTAGGGTGAATTTCTAGGTCCCATGCAAGAGATTGGAATGAAATTCAAACACCAGGGCACTGTTGATTGCCGACAAAACGTTGAGATGCCTGGTTTTTAAATTCTAGTAAATCAAGAACTCGTCTGAAATTCATGAAACTTGGCATGCTATCATGGAGCGGCATCAACATGCCATGGTAAAAAGTTTGTCCCATTTGGGGCAGGTTAAGTATAAGCTTCTCACAAACCAGAGCTTCTCACAACAAGCATGATGGTTTCGATAGGGAACGTCCCACCTTTAGGGACGAAACGATATCCATTGCCTCCTATTGCTTTCAAAATTTTTCTAGTGTCAACATAGAACAACAGGAGTGTTGTGTCAATTTTTGTGACTTTTCGGGGTTCGTTTGGACATTTTTATGCATTAACTGGATTTTCTAGGCATTTTATGTGCATAATTCAAATTTGAACTACAAGCACATGCTCTAGTGCATATAAATTGGTTGAAAAATCAAATATGTGTCCTCGGGTGCATGCTTAGGTCCCTTGCAAGAAATGGGAATTAAATTCAAACACCAGGGCACCGTTGATTGCTGGCAAAACATTGAGATACCTGGTTTTTAAATTCTAGTAAATCCAAAACTCGTCTGAAATTCATGAAACTTGGCATGGTATCATGAGGCGGCATAAACATGTCGTGGTAAAAAAATGGTCCCATTTGGGGCAGGTTATGGGCATATGCTTCTCACAAACCAAAGCTTCTCACAACAAGCCTGATGGTTTCGGTAGGGAACGTACGTCCCACCTTTGGGGATGAATCGACATCCATTGCCTATTATTGCTTTCAAAAAAATTCTCATGTCAACATAGAACAACAGGAGTGTTGGGTCAATTTTTGGGATTTTTCGGGGTTCGTTTGGACATTTTTATGCATTAGCTGAGTATTCAATGCATTTATGTGCATAATTAAAATTTGAACTACATTCACATGCTCCAGTGCATATAAATTGGTTGAGAAATCAAATATGTGTCCTTGGGGGCATGCTTAGGTTCCACGCAAGAGACAGGAATGAACTTCAAACACCAGGGCACTGTTGATTGCCGGCAAAACATTGAGATACCTAGTTTTTAAATACTGGTAAATCCAAAACTCGTCTGAAATTCATGAAACTTGGCATGCTATCATGGAGCGGCATCAACATGCCATGGTCAAAATTTTGTCCCATTTGGGACAGGTTTGGGTATAAGCTTCTCACAAACCAGAGCTTCTCACAACAAGCACGATGGTTTCGATAGGGAACGTACCACCTTTGGGGACGGGACGATATCCGTTGCCTCTTATTGCTTTCAAAAAATTTCTAGTGTCAAATTAGAACAACAGGAGTGTTGTGTTTAATCTTGGAATTTTTCGGGGTTTGTTTGGTATTTTTTATACATTAACTGGGTTTTGTAGGCGTTTTATGTGCATATTTCAAATTTGAACTACAACCACATGCTCCAATGCACCAAAGTTGGTTGAAAAATCACAGGTGTGTCCTAGGGTGAATTTCTAGGTCCCATGCAAGAGATTGGAATGAAATTCAAGCACCAGGGCACTGTTGATTGCCGGCAAAAAGTTGAGATGCCTGGTTTTTAAATTCTAGTAAATCAAAAACTCATTTGAAATTCATGAAACTTGGCATGCTATCATGGAGCGGCATCAACATGCCATGGTAAAAAGTTTGTCCCATTTGGGGCAGGTTCGGGTATAAGCTTCTCACAAACCAGAGCTTCTCACAACAAGCGTGATGGTTTCGATAGGGAACGTCCCACCTTTGGGGACAAAACGATATCCATTGCCTCTTATTGCTTTCAAATTTTTTCTAGTGTCAACATAGAACAACAAGAGTGTTGTGTCAATTTTTGTGATTTTTCGGGGTTCGTTTAGACATTTTTATGCACTAACTGGATTTTCTAGGCATTTTATGTGCATAATTCAAATTTGAACTACAAGCACATGCTCCAATGCACTAAAGTTGGTTGAAAAATCAAATCTGTGTCTTTGGGTGAATTTCTAGGTCCCATGTAAGAGATGAGAATGAAATTCAAACTCCACGGCACCATTGATTGCCGGCAAAATGTTGAGATGCCTGGTTTTTAAACTCTAGTAAATCCAAAACTCATATGAAATTCATGAAACTTGGCATGCTATCATGGAACGACATCAACATGCCGTGGTAAAATTTTTGTCCCATTTGGGGCAGGTTTGGGTCTATGCTTCTCACAAACCGGAGCTTCTCACAACAAGCATGATGGTTTTCGGTAGGGAATGTCCCACCTTTTGGGGCGACACGATATCCATTGCCTCTTATTGCTTTCAAATTTTTTCTCGTGTCAACATAGAACAACAGGAGTGTTGTGTGAATTTTTGTGATTTTTCGGGGTTCGTTTGGACATTTTTATGCATTAGCTGAGTATTCAATGCATTTATGTGCATAATTAAAATTTGAACTACATGCACATGCTGCAGTGCCTATAAATTGGTTGAAAAATCAACTCTGTGTCCTTGGGTGCATGCTTAGGTCCCATGCAAGAAATGGGAATGAATTTCAAACACCAGGGCACCGTTGATTGCCGGCAAAACATTGAGATGCCTAGTTTTTAAATTCTAGTAAATCCAAAACTCGTCTGAAATTCATGAAACTTGGCATGCTATCATGGAATGGCACCCGACATGCTGTGGTATTTTCCATGTCCATTTTGAGAGAAGGCGCACTCGAATAATGACAGCCAACAAAGGCATTTTGAAAAAATAGCTGCCACTTTAATATCTCAAACGTTTGTAGAATTCAAACCGTGTGCGTTTTGTTAATCATTCACGTGACGCCACGTGTCTTCGTTTTAATGGTTGTAGGAGGTGCCGTGAGGACAGCTGCTTGACCTTGACTGAATGGGAGGCGTGCGAGCGCAGTCCGGTGCGCAGGCTGACCGAGAGGCGTGCAAGCTGTCCTCCAATGCACAGGCTCACCGGGAAGCGTGCGAGCTGTACGCTGCGCAGGCTCACTGGGAAGCGAGCCCTTTGACTTCCATGGCCGCCCGCCTTCCTCTCCATTAATGGCACCCGAGCCGCTGTTTAATACGGGCGGCCTTACTATTCGCCTCCCATTCCCCTCCCTCCCGCAGATCTCCACCAACGCCATGGCGCAGAACGATCATCTGCCACTAGTCTTCAAGTTTGGTGAAGTCGACTCCGAGCCGTAGGAGATAGAAAATAAGGAGGAATGGGGCCTCATGGGCATGGCACAGAACAAGCTGGCCGCGGCGGTTGTTGCCCTCGCTCCCGTTGCAGCTCCCAACCCCGCGTCCGCGCTAGCGACCATCCCCGTAGCATTGACGGGCTGGTCGACAAGCACTATCGCAGAGGTGGAAGCCGCGGGCGTCAGTGATGTCTCCACGGACTCGCGCGAGCTCGTGTACATGCCAGCGCCAGTGCCCGTGCCCGTGTGCGCCTCTCCGCCCATCGTGGCCCGTGCGTTTGGCTGCACCCGCTGTGCCCGTTCCCGTGCCCGTGTGCGCGCCCCCCTTAGCGGCATGGGATGCTGCCGTCAACCGCTACCTCTCAGCGGCGCCAGTTGTCGTCCTCCCTGCCCCGCTTGTCGATCGCGCGACGACATGATGTTTGATTTACAAGTGAAGAACATTTTGTGCTGCCTTGAAGACTTCAACAACGGGTGTCCCAGAGGATGACAACGACGGTGCGGCACGCCGCCTCCGCCGCCGCCGGAAATAGTTTTTTTGGAGTTTAATACTGTATCTCAAATTCTCAATCATATGAATATAAATTCGCAGTGTGACTGAATGAAAGATATGGTTTGAACGAACTTGCATTTTTATCTCTTAATGTACAGACTTATCAAATGATTTTCTTTTGAAAAAATGTCAATGGTTTTTAAAATATAAAACACTCATCGCAAATGTTTTAGTTAGAACACCCGAATGCAAACCGACAGCTTCCCCAGGAAGCCAAGGGAAAATGTGCCGAGCAGGATTTCTGCATCCTTTCAATGCAAACGGTTGTTTTGCATGACCCGTAGCAACCAATGCATAAAGAAGTAGGTAAGATTTGCATATCTGTCATTTTGGGTATGTTGCCATTTGTCAAACTGGAAAGATTCACATTTGTTTATCTAGTAACATTGCCATTTGTCAACCTTGTAACACTACGATTTGTCAAAATATGCAGCTAAAAATCACTAGCAGTATCTAATTTTTGCAACTAAAATCACTAGCACTGTTCATATGGGCACCACTAGCAGGCGTGAGTTGATGGACGCATATGCGAATGTACCATTGATTACACACAACAAGTCATCAACCCACGACGACAACGAGGATACACGTTGGATTATAGATCATTTCCAACAAAACATTCTAGTAAAGTTTTTCTCACACAACACATAACAAAGCGATGAAATGAACTTCAACTCAACCACTCGTGGGCGTTGGAAACGCTTGCTTTGAACCAGAAGTGATTCTCTGGGAAGGGCCAGCTACTCTCAATCTCGGCGGGACTGATCGTCCAGGCTGAAGCGGCCTATGTCAGGACCCATATTGGGATGGTAGGGAAGCATAGCAATGTCCGAGGTATAGATACATTTGCTTCTCATAAATGGTAGTAATGTTGTGTCAATAGCAGCTGGATCGCCTTCCACCATCATTGGATAGTTTTGTCCAAGGAAGAGCGAGTTTCCTCTTCAATACTGAACCAGGGAGAAGGTGTTGGCGCTACTACACTAGTATCCATCCCAAATACCCTATAACGGATGTTGGAATAGGTCCGAAGAGTGCGACCATGCGAGACAACACCTGCTTCCTTAGTAACATCAGCGGTGCTGCATACGCACAAGAAGAGGTGATCCATCGGAATAAGTTGCCGAGGAGCCACCGAGTATGTGGGTCCAAATCCTCATGCTCGTGATCATCAGCATCGTCATCTCCCCCTTGGTTATAAATTTTTTCAAGTATAGGTGGTGGAATGTTCACAGGACCTTGGAAACACAAGAAGGTTAATTAATTACTAAAGGGAAACTAGCTAACCCGCATGCATGTGGATGAAACAATTATAATCACGTTGGATGACAAACGTACCGAAAGCATGATGATTCCATGCAAAACAGTGCCACGATTGGTGGCAGCAAACACAAGACCCTCGTATTGAATTGCATCACAGTACTCATCCGTGTACAGAAATTAATTTTTGAGAAATATCCATCGAGGCGTGGAAGTAAGGAAGGCAACAAGCTTGTCGAAGATAGCAACAACTTCATAGTTCGAGTAATCCCAAGAGCGGTTGGGAACTCGACAAATTGCTATCTTCCGTAGACAACAGTCACCATGATCGTATTTGAACTCACATAGAATACCGGTGTACTCAACCTCTAGGCGTTAAATGCGAGATTTTTGGAAGTGGAACCCGGTGACGAGTGTACACATTCACAAGTTCCCACTCGCAGTTGTACCCAATATAAACAACCCAATCTCCATTTGCGCCTGCTCAAGCCTTGCCCTCAAGCGATGGCATCTTAACATCATATGTATCATTATCAAGCGGCATCGACTTGCACAAGGCGATGCTTCCCTCGTCCCCGCGCCAGTCAGCAGGGTCACGACGAAGAAGATAAGGGAGACCAAACCGCTCCTGGACCCTTGGGTTCCTTGTAATGATATTATTAGTTGAGTCAAGAATGGTCTTGAATGAACCTGCCATGCTAGCCGAGGTGATGACATCGCACCGATCAATGAGTTCCCCCACCATGTCATCTTTCAGATCGGGGCAAGAATAACGGGGTCGTTTCCGGCCTGTTCCCTCCATGGAGAAGATGATCGAACAATGGCAGATGGAAGGGTGAAGGCAAATGGAGGGAGGAAGAGCGTGCGACAGCAGTTCCAAATCGAGACGGAAAGGCGAAGAGGTAGTGAACGTGTGACGCCCTCGATTCAATCGTACACTAATCATACACGCAAATGTGTACGGTTAAGATCAAGGACTCACGGGAAGATATCACAACACAACTCTAGACACAAATTAAAATAATACAAGCTTTATGTTACAAGCCGTGGGCCTCGAGGGCTCGAATACATAAGCTGGAATACACAAGAGTCGTGGAAGCAACAATATCTGAGTACAGACATAAGTTAGACAAGTTTGCCTTAAGAAGGCTGGCACAAAAACAGCAACGATCGAAAAGGTAAGGCCTCCTGCCTGGGAGCCTCCTAACTACTCCTGGTCATCGGCGGTCTCCAATGTAGTAGTAGGCATCGGCGGTGGCATCTGGCTCCTGGGCTCCGACATCTGGTTGCATCAACCGGAAAGAAGAAGATAGGGGGAAAAGGGGGAGTAAAGCAACCGTGAGTACTCATCCAAAGTACTTGCAAGCAAGGATCTACACTACATATGCAACATTATCAAAGGAAGGCTGTATATGTGGACTGGGCTGCAGAAATGCCAGAATAGAGAGAAGGCCTAGTCCTATCGAAGACTAGCATCTTCGAAACCACCATCTTGCAACAAGCGGAGGGAGTAGAATAGCATAAAGTAAAGTAGTAGTGTTATCAACCTCGTGGAGATCCTTTCTCGACTCCTGCGAGAAAGATATCCCCGAAGCCATACTATCCGATTACCATCACCATCCGATTCTCATCACCATCAAATTCTCACCACAAGTATCCGGTTCTAGTTGTATCGATCGGGATACAACTCCAAGTGTCTATTACCGTAGGACAGGCTATCGATAGATGTTTTCTTCCCTGCAGGGTGCACCAACTTACCCACCACGCCGCTTAACTCCGCCGGACACACTTTCCGTGGTCATGCCCGGCCTCGGCCAAACAATACGCCGCAATCCGACCTAGGCTTAATAGAGAGGCCAAGACGCGGACTAAACCTATGCCCTCAGGGTCATGGGCCATCTCCCAGGAACTCCTGCATGTTGCGAGGCGGCCGGTGAGCGAACCTAGCTACCTCCCAAAAAGGCAGGAGCTTACCGGTCCAACCAGCGCCACGCCCGCTCGATTCGACGTCTATTAAGCTCCGGTGATGCATACGGCAGAAGCCCATACTATGCCCACGTGATGGTTAGTGCTATCAGGCGAGGCCCTCGGATCAAATATCCAAATCGTAGTGGATTAGGAACGCAGCGGTAACAAACAGAGACTCACGAAAGATGTGACCCGTTGCCCGTCTCGAGGACTTGCGGCAAGGGCTAGGAATGCCGCCACGCCTCGTAATTATCTCGCAGCACCCTCCGTGTCAACCCGACTCCACATCACTTTCGCCAAATAAGCTCGCGGGCACCCCTCAGGGTCGACCCGTCTTTAGTAACATGGCTCAGTGTAAAGTCATAGTAATCATAGTAACTGTGTCTCCAAACATCAAGGGGAAAACCCGAGGAATCACCCCCGGTGAATTCCTCTCAATGTAGTCATCAAGGTGAACGTAAGAGGATTCACCCTCGAGGTCCACACTTGAGGGGTTGCACGACAGAGTCGTATCAGAAGTGGTTAAAGAGGAAATCACCCTCGATGACCACGATCGAATTGCTACAATACAGGGTTAACATCAGAACTGCTGATGAGGTCTCACCCTCGGTATTCGATAGTAACCTAGTAGTGTCGAGCAACTAAGGGGAAGTGATGTGCGGTGGTCGGGGCCTGGTCTTCGATCCCGTTGATCGGGTCTTCTGATTATCCAAATAGGCGATCGGGACAAAGTGGGGGTCACCGATGGATCATTATGCAACCTATACTAAGCGATTTAGGATAAGCGGTAAGGTACAACAGCGAGATACAAAAGCGGGCTATGCATCGTAATAGGTGCAAACAATAACAGTAGCAAAATCTAATGCAAGCATGAGAGAATGGAATGGGCGATATCGGGATGATCAAAGGGGGCGCTTGCCTGGTTGCTCAGACAAGGAGGGTCGTCGTCGCCGTAGTCGATCACGAAGCGACATCGGTCTTGGGGTCTCTAGGAGAGAAGAGGGGGAAGAAACAGTAAATATAAAGCAAACATAGCATCACAAAGCAGAACGTGGCAATATGTTGTGCCGGGAGTGACCTAACGTATGGCTACACGATAAAGGTGAAGGGGGGAATTCAACCGGGAATGTTTTCCCGGTTCCGGACCTGTGTCAGACATATGACCGGAGGGGGAATGTCCCATGTTCAGCATGCTAGGGGCATGTGACAGGTGAACGGACCACGTATTTGGATTCATTGGATTTTCCTGAGCAAATTTCATATAGAAAACATTTTCATCCGAGTTACAGATTATTTTATATGAATTTTCTAAGTTTTAAACATATTCTGGAATTATTTATACTAAAATAAAAGTAATATGATGTCAGCATGACGTAGGAGTGACGTCGGCGATCAACAGTCCGGTTGGTGGTCAAAACCGACAGGGGACCCACCTATCAGCCTCTGTTACTTAACAGAGCTTATTTTAAACTAAACTGAGGTTAATTAGCTGATGGGCCCCACATGTTAGTGGCTAATTAGCTAAACTAATTACTTTTAATTATTAAAATGTTTTAATTAAATGATTAAGCGGTGGGACCCGCACGTCAGTGGCTGGGGCCTGCCCAGTCAACACGGTTGACCAGGTCAACTGGTCAACAGGGGGCCAGGGGCCCCACCGGTGACCTGTGGGTGGCCCAGTGTGCTGCTGGCCGGCAATGAACGCCCGGCGAGCACGAAAACGCTGGCGAGGGCACCCGGCCTCGTCGGGATTCGCTCTGAGGGTCTCCGGGGCTGGGGTTAGGCGCTTCGAATGGGAGTGCCCAGCGTCGTGTGGTGAAAGTCGGTTGGGCTCATGCTGGCGGAACTGCGCCGGCGACGAGTGAAGGCGGCGGTGGGATTCGGGACCTCGTCGGGATTGCGCTACGGGGGTCCTCGAGGTGGGCAAACGGCACGGGCGGCCTCGGTGGGCTGCACTGAGCACGTCCCCGTGCTTAGGCGAGGAAGGCAACGACGGCGGCCAGCTGCTCGGCGGAGCCGAGCTCGGCCATGGCGGCGCGGTGGCTACGGCGGTTGCGGCGAGCGAGCTAGAGAGGGAGGCGGCCTATGTGAGAGAAGGGAGAGGGGGAGGAGCTCACCGGGTGGGCGCACGAAGGCCCGGGGAGTAACAGGAGCGCAGTGGCGGTGGCCGGAGTCGAAAGCGGCGGCGACGGCGGTCCAGGAGGAAGATGGATCCGGCGCTGGGGTGGCTCCCGCCTTGAGGTTGTTGGCACAGACGAAGCAGCAGACGGCTGCGGGGCTCGTGGACACATCAGGGCGGCGAGGAGGGCCCGGTGGCCGCGGTGGCGCAGCAACGCGGCGGCGACAGTGCGTCTGGGCGAGGTGGATCTGGAGAAGGGGGCGAGGCCAGTGGGAGAGAGGGGAGAGGAGGCGTCTAGGGGGAGTGAGTGGGTGCGGGGAGCCCGAGGGGTCGAGGGGACGTCGCCCTTATCCCTTCCCCGACGGGGACGGCGACAGGGTTCGGTGGCGACCAGCGAGCGCGGTCGCTGGGTCGGGTGAACAGAGAGGAGGGAGGCGACCGGGGGAGGTGGGCTGCTGGGTTGGGCCGCCCAGATGACAAAGGCCTGAGGGGTCGGGGGTTCTTTTCTTTTACCTCTGCTCTTTTCTTTTTCTGGAAAAAGCATGGTAATATTTGGGCTGCCAAAAGGATTTTGTAAAATGTGGGACTTGGCCACATAATTACATTGCAATAGTTAGCCTTTATACAAAAAGGCTGTGAGGCTTTTGAAATAGTTTGAAATTTTTATAAAGTAAAAAGGCATTTAAACTATTGTTTTAGCCACTGCTTTAATTGCTTTAGGCCATTTAAACACCTTCCAAAAATGTTGGTTCACCACCAATATTAACAAATGACTATTTGCCACAAGATGAACATTTTAGATCTCCTGTCTGACAAATAAGAGTTTTCGACTTTAGATTGGATTTGAATTTGAATCTGTGATTTGGATCAAGTGAAGATTAGCAACAGTAACAATGATGACAAGGCATCATTGGAAGGGGATTATTGTAGCATGATTCTCGGGGTGTTACAAATCTCCTCCACTACAAGAAATCTCGTCCGAGATTTAAGGGTGGAAGTAAGGGGAAAGACTCGGAAAAGACAAAGCTTAACACAAGATAGTTATCTGGGACTATCTCGATGAAATTGGCAAAGAGGCATCTCTCGAGTTGAAATTCAAGAAAGTCATCGAGAGCAAGGTAAGAAGGTGCAATAAAAGCTTCAATCGGGTAGGCAATCGTTCGTTGCACGAAGCGGAGTGTGGAAGAGTTTTAGAGCGGACGGAATAAGTATTTTGTCCGATACCAGAATTGGTGATCTCTCGGAAGGTGACTCATGAATTACATACGAAACCAAGCGTGAGGAAAAACTTTTAGAAACAGGGGGCATACAAGAGAGTCAGTTTCGATCACGTGGAACTGTGTGTTATGGGCCCACCATGTGGGTTAAAAGTAGAAAGGGGACCGATAGCAAGGCATGTCAGATGATAGACTGTCAGTTATGTTGCCAACAACATCAGTACCAAGGGCGAGGGACGAAGAGAACCATTTTCCTCCTCGTTGAATGTGGCGGACTAATAGGCAAAGTTCTCGTCCATCGGTGGTTACCGGAATGTCAACAGCAATAATAACAAGGTCTTACTGACAAATTGTACACCGAGGTGTTTTCATAAGCAGGGAACTAATACTGCTTAGATCATATAGATCACAAGTAGGTTTAAACAAACCAATGGAAAGGAAAAGGCGATCATTAGATTAATCAGAACACTGGAAAGGAAAATGTGTTTACACACAAGAATTGGGAGTATATCCTTCCCAAGGGGAAGCGGAGCAGGATATACATTATATGACAGCAAGTTCAAAAGCATTTAGATAAAGAGGGCGAAGGAAGAATCAGGATATTACCCATACAACGGTGTTTGGATAATAGATCAAGAAACATTCGACAATGTGCTTCCAATGTTTCTGTTGATATTCGGAATACCTCAGTCATGCTTCGAGGTAGTATTAACATGGTGTTACAAGTAGGGGTTGGAGTTGAAGATCACAAGAAATACACAAGGAACAATTGCAGGAATAGCAAGGAGTCCAAGGTTTAACCAAGGCGTGATCAAACATGTGTTGGAAAGAAGACAAGGGGGGTTGTCAATGATAACTCAAATCATCGAAGGTCACAGATGGTATTTCTCACCATGAATTCAATTGTCATCTCTGAAGAAGACAAAGTGTTGAAGGTGATCACAACAAATTTTGTCGAGAGACTCTATGAAGATGCCATCGAGCAGAAAAGGAAGAATGAAGTGAAAGGCTACTAGAACCAAGGATTCGACACCAACTCGAATCATCCTTGAGGCGAAACGATATGATGAGGAGAATCGATGTAGGCTTAGCTCATCGTCAAAAATTGTGCTCCAGGAAGAAGGACCAGGTAGCACAGTTAAAATTTAGCATGACAATGATATTGCCGGTTAGGCTAGGAATAACTTGAAGGATTATTAAACTCGTAAGCAATGAAAATTTCTTAGAGTTATTGAATCGGAGTGCAGAAGCGATTCACTTATCGGTGTTCTCGAGTGACTAACAACTCGTAACCGTGAGGGAAATTTGAAATCGATGAGTAGCAATACTAGAAGAAGACTCATAGGAAGGAACATAGTTCTTTGTTATTCTCGAGATAACAGGAGGCAATACTTGAAGGTAGATCAAATTAGAGGTTGGACAGGTGAAATGACTTGCAGGAGACAAGTATTTTAACTTGTCCGGGAAATGGAATTAAGAAGAAACTATGGTCGGAACCACGGTTATTAATGATCAAACCACCGATACAAGATGAACCCATAACAAGGGGTAATTATTTTTACGAGCAGCTTCCATGATAAGTTCTACATCGGGCCCATGGGTATGAACACAAAGGTTCAAGGTCGATTCCCACTTCTTCAATGCATAACCTTTCATCCACTCCTCGTTTTTCAAAGAAAATGAAGTGCAGAGGATTTATCTGGCGAAGTACTAGAAGAGTAAGACTCGTGAGAAGTCTCGGTTCACTCGGATTACGGAAGGCATAAGTTCAACCCATCGGGGCATTTTTTTACGAATCTATACAACCATCAACCAAGCCAAGGATACGAGTTCGAAAGCAGAGTATCGAAGTCAAAGCAGATGATACAATATATCGAAGGTATTATGTATCAGGGAAATACTGATAAGATTTTGGATGTGAAGGACACTATCGAAGAACAACCCAGCAATGGATTTGGCGATTCACGACAGAGTTGATGTGAGTATCGGTAATCAATCAGATGAAGAAGGGATGCAAAGGCATCGCCTTATATAAACGTCTGAATGATTCGATGCTTGGGTACACAGGAATTATGATTTCAAGACGAAGGATCGGGCGAGGCTCGATCAAAAGATGAGTAAGTTGAATAGACTTAGAGGTGCACCCGATCAAATCTTGATTGGGCAAGAACCAGCTCATATTCGAAACAATGCCTGAGCCGGAAAGAAAATTTCCAAGGATTAATTGATGATCGTGTGCATCCTCACACATGCTGAATCAACAGGATCAGAATGTTAATCCAAAGGATTTGAACGGATATCGCTAGACAAATGGAATTAACCAGAAAGCAAGTATGCAAGAATTCCAAGAGCAACAGGTTGTAGAGGATTTTCGGAAGATCAAATAGTATTTCGAAGAGTTTTGTGAATCACACGAACAATCGACGATGAACCGATCCTCGGTGAGTGCGAGGAATTATTCAAGGGGGGGTTATTCATGGGGCAAAGAACTGCAAGGCAAGAAGCTCAAAGGATTCTCGAAACAATAGAGAATTTCGGGCATCTTGTAATATCAGAAGCAACTAGGGATGAAGGTACAAGCGGCAAGGATGTTATTCAAGGGGATTATCGGTGGTCAGGAACTGCAAGGCAGTTGGTACAGGGTCTCGAGAAACATCGAGGAGTATCCGCAGAATCTTCTGGCGAAGCAAGCGATCATCGATAATGTCGAGGCTCTCCGGGAGGAAGTGGGTATGAGAACCTAATGTCAGAGTTTAGTAAAATGGTTAACCCGAATAGAAGAGATATCAGATTCCCAGAGTATAGACGAGGAATAAAAGATCCTCATACCACCCAATGGAGACATGGGCCCGTAAGACACACAACCATGTTAGTAAAAGTTTTGTAGTGACTAGACTCGACTTCGGCCAAGGAGTTGGAAGGGGGCTACCTACAGGCAGTCGGCTCTGATACCAACTTGTGACGCCTCGATCCAATCATACACTAATCATACACGCAAATGTGTACGATCAAGATCAAGGACTCACGGGAAGATATCACAACACAACTCTAGACACAAATTAAAATAATACAAGCTTTATGTTACAAGCCAGGGGCCTCGAGGGCTCGAATACACAAGAGTCAGCGGAAGCAACAATATCTGAGTACAGACATAAGTTAGACAAGTTTGCCTTAAGAAGGCTGGCACAAAAACAGCAACGATCGAAAAGGTAAGGCCTCCTGCCTAGGAGCCTCCTAACTACTCCTGGTCGTCGGCGGCCTCCAATGTAGTAGTAGGCATCGGCGGTTGCATCTGCCCCTGGGTTCGACATCTGGTTGCATCAACCGGAAAGAAGAAGAAAGGGGAAAAGGGGAGTAAAGCAATCGTGAGTACTCATCCAAAGTACTGCAAGCAAGGATCTACACTACATATGCAACATTATCAAAGGAAGGCTGTATATGTGGACTGGGCTGCAGAAATGCCAGAATAGAGAGAAGGCCTAGTCCTATCGAAGACTAGCATCTTCTGGAAACCACCATCTTGCAGCAAACGGAGGGAGTAGAATAGCATAAAGTAAAGTAGTAGTGTTATCAACCTCGCCGGAGATCCTTTCTCGACTCCTGCGAGAAAGATATCCCAGAGCCATACTATCCGATTACCATCACCATCCAGTTCTCATCACCATCAAATTCTCACCACAAGTATCCAGTTCTAGTTGTATCGACCGATACAACTCCAAGTGTCTCATATCAGTAGGACAGGCTATCGATAGATGTTTTCTTCCCCGCAGTGTGCACCAACTTACCCACCACGCCGCTTAACTCCGGCCGACACACTTTCCAGTGGTCATGCCCGCCTCGGCCAAACAATACGCCGCAACCCGACCTAGGCTTAATAGAGAGGCCAAGACGCCGGACTAAACCTATGCCCCTGTGGGTCATGGGCCATCTCCCCGAGAACTCCTGCACGCTATGAGGGCGGCCGGTGAGCGTACCTAGCTACCTCCCCAAAAAGGCAGGAGCTTACCGGTCCAACCCGTGCCAAGGCCGCTCGCCGGCCGACGTCTATTAAGCTTCGGTGATGCATACGACGCAGAACGCCCATACTATGCCCACGTGATGGTTAGTGCTATCGGGCCGAGGCCCCTCGGATCAAATATCCAAATCATAGTGGATTAGGAACGCGGTAACAAACAGAGACTCACGAAGATGTGACCCCGTTGCCCCGTCTCGAGGACTTGCGGCAAGGGCTAGGAATGCCCGGCCACGCCTCGTAATTATCTCGCGGGCACCCTCCAGGTCAACCCGACTCCACATCACTCGCAAATAAGCTCGCGCGGGCACCCCTCAGGGTCGACCCGTCTTTAGTAACATGGCTCAGTGTAAATTCATAGTAATCATAGTAACTGTGTGTCGAAACATCAAGGGGAAAACCCGAGGAATCACCCCCGGTGAATTCCTCTCGATGTAGTCATTAAGGTGAACGTAAGAGGATTCACCCTCGAGGTCCACACTTGAGGGGTTGCACGGCTGACAGTCGTGACGGAAGTGGTTAAAGAGGAAATCACCCTCGATGACCACGACCGAATAGCTACACTATAGGGTTAACATCAGAAGTGCTGATGAGGTCTCACCCTCGGTACTCGATAGTAACCCAGTAGTGTCGAGAAACTAAGGGGAAGTGATGTGCGGTGGTCGGGGCCTGGTCTTCGATCCCGTTGATCGGGTCTTCTGATTATCCAAATAGGCGGCCGGGACAAAGTGGGGGTCACCGATGGATCTCTAAGCAACCTATACTAAGCAGTTTAGGATAAGGTAAGGTACAACAAATAGATAAAAGCAAAAGGCTATGCATCGTAATAGGTGCAAACAATAATAAAGAGTAAAATCTAATGCAAGCATGAGAGAATGGAATGGGCAATATCAGGATGATCAAAGGGGGGGCTTGCCTGGTTGCTCTGGCAAGGAGGGGTCGTCGTCGACGTAGTCGATCACAAGGGCAGCATCGGTCTTGGGGTCTACCGGAGAGAAGAGGGGGAAGAAACAGTAAATATAAAGCAAACATAGCATCACAAAGCAGAACTTGGCAATATGTTGTGCCGGGAGTGACCTAACGTATGGCTGCACGATAAGGTGAAGGGGGAATTCAGCCGGGAATGTTTTCCGGTTAGGACTAATGTCAGACAGATGACCGGAGGGGTAATGTCCCATGTTCAGCATGCTAGGGGCATGTGACAGGTGAACGGACCGCGTGTTTGGATTCGTTGGATTTTCCTGAGCAACTTTCATATAGAAAACATTTTCATCCGAGTTACAGATTATTTTATATGAATTTTCTAAGTTTTAAACATATTCTGGAATTATTTATACTAACAGAAAAGGAATATGATGTCAGCATGACGTAGGAGTGACGTCAGCAGTCAACAGTCCGGTTGACTGGTCAAAACTGACACGGGGGACCCACCTATCAGCCTCTGTTACTTAACAGAGCTTATTTTAAACTAAACTGAGGTTAATTAGCTGATGGGCCCCACATGTTAGTGGCTAATTAGCTAAACTAATTACTTTTAATTATTAAAATGTTTTAATTAAATGATTAAGCGGTGGGACCCGCACGTCTGCTGGTCGGGCCTGCCAGTCAACCTGATTGACCAGGTCAATCGGTCAACAGGGGCGAGGCCCCATCGGCAAAGGACCTGTGGGTGGCCCAGTGTGCTAAATGCGGGCCGGCTGAGGCGAGCACGAAAACGCGGCGGAGGGCACCCGGCCTCGTCGGGATTCGCTTCTGAGGTCTCCGGCTGGGGTTAGCCGCGCCGAATGGGGAGTCTTGCCGCTGCCGTGGTGAAGTCGGTTGGGCTCATGGCTGGCAGAATCAAGGCCGCGACGAGTGGAGGCGGCGGTGGGATTCGGGACTTCGTCGGGATCGCGCTACGGGGGTCCTCGAGGTGGGCAAACGGCACGGGCGGCCTCGGTGGGCTGCACTGAGCACGTCCCCGTGCTCAGGCGAGGAAGGCAACATCGGCGGCCAGCTGCTCGGCGGAGCCGAGCTCGGCCATGGCGGCGCGGTGGCTACGGCGGTTGCGGCGAGCGAGCTAGAGAGGGAGGCGGCCTACGTGAGAGAAGGGAGAGGGGGAGGAGCTCACCGGGTGGGCGCACGAAGGCCCGGCGAGTAACAGGAGCGCAGTGGCGGTGGCCGGAGTCGAAAGCGGCGGCGACGGCGGTCCAGGAGGAAGACGGATCCGGCGCTGGGGTGGCTCCCGCCTTGAGGTTGTTGGCGCAGACGAAGCAGCAGACCGCTGCGGGGCTCGTGGACACATCGGGGCGGCGAGGAGGGCCCGGTGGCCGCGGTGGCGCAGCAACGCGGTGGCGAAAGTGCGTCTGGGCGAGGTGGATCTAGAGGAGGGGGCGAGGCCAGAGGGAGAGAGGGGAGAGGGGGCGTCCAGGGGGAGTGAGTGGGTGCGGGGAGCCCGAGGGGTCGAGGGGACGTCGCCCTTATCCCTTCCCCCGACGGGACGGCGACAGGTTCGGTGGCGACCAGCGAGCCTTGATCATTGGGTCGGGTGAACAGAGAGGAGGGAGGCGACTGGGAGGTGGGCTGCTGGGTTGGGCCGCCCAGATGACAAAGGCCCAGGGTGGGTCAGGGGGGTTCTTTTTCTTTTACCTCTGCTCTTTTCTTTTTACTGAAAAAGCATGGTAATATTTGGGCTGCCAAAAGGATTTTGTAAAATGTGGGACTTGGCCACATAATTACATTGCAATAGTTAGCACTGCCACAAAAAGGCTGTGAGGCTTTTGAAATAGTTTGAAATTTTTATAAAGTAAAAGGCATTTAAACTATTGTTTTAGCCACTGCTTTAATTGCTTTAGGCCATTTAAACACCTTGCAAAATGTTGGTTCACCACCAATATTAACAAATGACTATTTGCCACAAGATGAACATTTTAGATCTCCTGTCTGACAAATAAGAGTTTTTGACTTTATATTGGATTTGAATTTGAATCGGTGATTTGGATCAAGTGAAGATTAGCAACAGTAACAATGATGACAAGGCATCATTGGAAGGGGATTACTGTAGCATGATTCTCGGGGTGTTACAGAACGGTATCGACGGTACACGAAGAGGCGCCTGGGGAGCGAACGGTTGCCACAGGGGTCACACACTGACGACAAGGGCCGAGTGAACCGCATGTGTATATCGCACACACCTTGATCTGGCTGACCGTTTCTTTTGTGTTGCCTAATCACAAATAGTTCATCCGAGTGAACTGTATGCTGTATATCGCACACACCTTCATCTGGTTACCCGTTTCTTTTGTGTTGCCTAATCACAAACAGTTCATCCGAGTGAAACGTATGTTGTGTATCACACCCGCCTTCATCTGGCTGCCCGTTTCTTTTGTTCCTCCTCATCGCAAACAGTTAATTGAATTGAACCGTATGCCCTTCATCGCACACGCAACTAAAACCTGAACCGTGTTTGATGCATCCGTCATCGCAAACGTTTTATACATTTCTGACGGTTTTCACACAGCACCGTTTGCGATTATTGCATCGCACACAGTTTCTCGAAGGGTCCCTGATTGTAGTGTCGCGTTAGCAGCATCCTGCAGTAGTGTTGAGAGAGGGTCTTGAGAGGTCGCTGTGATATATTAGTTTGATGCTGGGTAGGTCCTAGATGGTACCTAATTTTGATCGAATATGTGTTTGACCATAGCTCGGTCAAGCCAAACACTTGGCCCATGGATAGGAGGTCCCCACAACTTCCCATGGTATTTTGAGCATGAAATTGTGCATCCTAGGCACGTACTTTGCGGCTAACGGGGCCATGCTATGGGGAGTTGATGACCCACAAGTATAGGGGATCAGTTGTACCTCTTTTCGATAAGTAAGAGCGCTGAACCCAACGAGGAGCAGAAGCAAATGACAAGTAGTTTTCAGTAAGCTAATGTCTGCAAGTGCTGAAATTGTAAGTAACGTGTAGTTTGATAGCTTGATAATTTGTAATGAGAAAGTAACGATAATAGTAACAAGTATGCAGCAAGGTAGCCCAATCCTTTTGAGGCAAAGGATAGGCCAAAACGGTCTCTTATGATAAGCAAAGCATTCTTGAGGGTACACGGGAATTTCATCTAGTCACTTTCGTCATGTTGGTTTGATTTGTGTTCCCTACTTTGATAATTTGATATGTGGGTGGATCGGTGCTTAGGTGATGTTCTTACTTGAACAAACCTCCTACTTATGATTAACCCTCCCGCAAGAATCCGCAACTACGAGAAAAGTATTGAGAATAAATTCTAACCATAACATTAAACTTTTGGGTCCAATCGGTCCCATACGGAATAGCGCATAAACTGGGGTTTAAGCTTCACATTACTCGCAACCCACCATCTATTTACTACTCCACAATGCATTCCCTTAGGCCCAAATATGGTGAAGTGTCATGTAGTCGACATTCACATGGCACCACTAAGGGGATAACAACATACATACTATCGAAATATCGAACACATATCAAGTTCACATGATTACTTGCGACATGATTTCTCTCGTGACCTCGTGAACAAAAGTAACTACTTGCAAATGATAAACATGCTCATGATCAGAGGAGTATTAAATAGCATAATGTATTTGAACATATAATCTTCCACCAAATAAACCATATAGTAATCAACTACAAGATGTAATCAACACTACTAGTCACCCCCTAGCACCAATCTATAGTTCCGGTAACAAGATTGAATACAAGAGATGAACTAGGGTTAGAGATGAGATGGTGCTGTTGAAGATGTTGATGGATATTTCCCTTCGCAAGATGGGAGAGTTGTTGGTGATGATGATGACGATGATTTCCCCCTCCGGAAGGGAAGTTCCCCCGGCAGAATCGCTCCGCCGGAGGGCAAAAGTGCTCCTGCCCAAGTTCTGCCTTGAGACGGTGGCGCACCGTCCCGAAAGCCCTCTCCTTATTTATTCTAGATCAAAATGACCTATATACCAGAAGATGGGCACCAAAGGTGGGCCGGGGAGGCCACAACCCACTAGGGCGCGCCTGGGGGGCCTGGCGCGCCCAGGTGGTTATGCCCACCTGGTGGCCCCCCTCGGGTGATTATTGGCACCAATATTTCTTAAGTAATCCATAAAAAATCTCCGTGAAGTTTCAGCTCATTTGGAGTTGTGCAGAATAGGTGGCTTGACGTAGCTTTTTTAGGTCCAGATTTCCAGCTGCCGGAATTCTCCCTCTTTGTGTGTAGCTTGTAAATTATGAGAGAAAAGGCATTAGAATTACTCCAAAAATCATTATTATGGATAAAAACATTATAAATAATAGTAAGAAAACATGATGCGAAATGGACGTATCAACTCCCCCAAGCTTAGACCTCGCTTGTCCTCAAGCGAAAACCGAAATCGAAAAGCATGTCCACGTGCTTTGAGAGAGAGGTGTCGATAAAAATAAAATACGGACAGAGAAGTATCATGTTGATTATTATAACAGCAACAAAATTAAACATAGGACTTTTATCATAGAACTTGCAGCATATACTTCCCATGAATAAGTAACAGTTCATCACATAATCGAAGTATAAAGCAAAAACTCTATTAGAAACCAACAAACTATGTTCTCAGTCAACTTTGCAACTGCAATTCATCACCTTTTCAGGAAGAGTCACGTGTTAGAGCCTTTTAAGCAAGTCCAGATACTCAACCATCATATAGTCTTCTATGATTGCTAACACTCACCTCGTACCCATGAGCAAAACGATTCAACGGGACACATAGAAAGATAGGGGCTTATAGTTTTGCCTCCCAACATACTCACCTCAAGGGTGATGTCAACAATAATAACTCATGCTATCTATATTCAACTGGACATATGTGCCTAGATATTTCCTCACCACATTATGTGTCGGTGTACTAGAGTAGGGGTACCCTAGTATCCCGAACTTGTGCACGGGCAGTTGCAGCCCTCCGCGGCAGGGCTTACCGGGTGACCGCCAAGGTCCTCCGTGGTTCCTTTGGAGCCATTCAAGAACAAAGTATTCAAGCCAAGGAGACAAGGCCCGACAAGAGGAGCTTGCCGGGAAGGCCACGCAAGGCACCTAGGAGACAAGGCCACAGCAAGAGGAGCTTGCAGGAAGGCCCGTGAGCGACAAGCTTCCGGACGCCGACAAGACAAAGAACCGCGGCAAGGCACTTGTCATGCGGCAGACCACCACTGCACTGCGCTCCAAAGACATCCACTAACGTGTCGCCCTGGGACCTTTCCAGGCGCGCGTGGCGAGAGGCTGTGCAGCCAGCGGTGCGAGGTGGCAAGCGGTGCTGACAAGATTGCCATCGTGGAAAGCGGTGGCGCCCCTGACGGTCCCTGTTTGCACTGTTAGGGCGACGTAGACGGGCATTTAATGCCCTTGTCCCCTGCCGTGAGGGTTAGGTATGATACATCATACCACTGTACAAGTAGCTGTACCAACCACTCCTTTTCCATTTTTACCCTTGTCTACATTGCCACCTGTCGGAGACCCCTTTAGCATATAAAAGGAGGCCCATGCACAACGTAGAGGGGGGGTTCGAGAGGTTCGAAGCCAGACACGCTCGGTCTCGTTAGCAGCTCGTGTGTACTATAGCACTCAGCGCTCCCGAGCAAGAACTCAATACATTCAGACATGCAGCAGTAGGAGTGTTATCTCTCCGGAGAGCTCCGAAGCTGGGTAAACCTCTCGTGTGCTTCGCCTCGATCTGCTCTTCGTGCGACCTCCGCTCCCCGCCGAACCAAAAGGGGCTCGGTCCGCCGGTCCCATAGGTGTTCGTGGGTCAGATCAGCCTGCCCCGACATCTTTGGCGCGCCAGGTAGGGGAACGTCGAGATTGTGTGAACCTGATCCGACGTCCACACGAGCTAGATCTTCATCATCTTCATCGACATGCCATCGAAGAAGAAGGCTTCGGCGGCAGATGCTCAGTCCGCGTCGAACCCACCACCACCGGAGCAAACGGGTGGTGGGGTAGACGCTGGCGGAAGAATGGACGTCGACGAGGGAGCCCACGGTGCTGCCAAGTCCAAGGACAAGGCTACACAGACCTCGGCGTCCGTACATGCACCGCGCCCGTCTCAGGAGGCGCGGGACCGACAGTGTCATGGTATTCACAACGCCATACGCTCGTTGGACCAAGATCGAGCTGGTGGATCTCGGGATGCTCAAGACCAGCATGCACGCCAACATGCTGGCGCGAGCGAGGCACGTTCGCCTGGATGAGATACTGCTCCTTCTAACATAGCTAGAAGTCCGAGCATATCCCGCTCCTCGCGCCGTTTGCCACTGCCACCCACCACTCCAGCAGAAGCTCTGGCGAGAGCTCAACTGCTCCTGGATTACCCTCCAACAGCCGACAAGGTCGATGAATGGAGGGCCACCATTCAGACATGCAGCAGTAGGAGTGTTATCTCTCCGGAGAGCTCCGAAGCTGGGTAAACCGCTCGTGTGCTTCGCCTCGATCTGCTCTTTGTGTGACCTCCGCTCCCCGCCGAACCGAAAGGGGCTCGGTCCGCCGGTCCCATAGGTGTTCGTGGGTCAGATCAGCCTGCCCCGACATTATGCTTGCCAAAAGATAAAATAAAAAGGAATAGCAGGGAAACTTTGACTCTTTGCATAAAAGTAAATACATAATAGTAAAAGATAGGCCCTTCGTAGAGGGAAGCAGAGGTTGCCATGCGCTTATTTGTTTGCATGCTCAATCCCTTAGTGCAAGAGAACGTCACGTTGTATTGCCCCTTAAGATGACAACCTTTATTATGCAGTCTGTCGCTTTTATTCTTTGTCATCCATGTTCGTACAACGCTCAATTTTCTCTTACACTAAATTATCTCACATATTTAGAAGCAATTTTTGTTGCATGTTTGCGCCGATGACAACTTACTTTAGGGATGTTGGTCAACCCCTAGGTAGGTATGGTGGACACTTGAAAAGATTTGGGTTTAAGGGTTTTTGGATGCACAAGTAGTATCTCTACTTAGTGTGGAATTTTTGGCTAGCAAAGATAGGGGGCAAGCACCACATGTTAAAGGATCTATCACAATATGACTTCTATGTGAATATAAACAAACATAAACCATTAAGTTGTCTTCCTTGTCCAACGTCAACAATTTTGGCATATAATATTTTGATGAGGGCTCACAATCACAAATAATTTCTAGGATAGTATATTTATATGTGAATCTTCTCTTCCCATATTAATTCTTTCATGAGTTTCATCATTGACTAATTCTATGTTTGTCAATCTCTAATAAAAATTTCTTACTCATACTTTTCCTTATGTGGTGCCATCACCTACCATAGGATTAGTATATAATCTTATTGATTTATTTCCTTTCTTTTTCTTTTTCTTTTTCTTTTTCTTTCTTTCTTATTTATTTTCAACATGAAAATAAAGAAAGCAAAAACTAAAACTAAACTTTATTATATAACTTGCACACGATTATAATGATAGATCACTAAGCAAACTATCAAAGAGGAAAGTATCAAACTAAACTTTATTTCATCTAAAGCAAAAAGATCGAACTAAAATAAGTAAAAGCAAAAGATAGTGGGATGATACGATCTGGGCACCTCCCCAAGCTTGGCGGAAGCCAAGGGGAGTGCCCATACCCGATACTCAGTTCTCCTTTGGTGGTGAAGAAGATGGTGGTCGTGATGATAATTGTGCCTTCAACTTTTTCATATTATAGTTGAGGAGAGCAATCTCCTCCTTTAAATCATCGACCTCCAACTCCAGCTTCAAGATCTTGTCACATAAATCCCCTTTGCTTTTCTGCCTAAAACGAAGAGGAATAGATAGGTTAGCCCTTTTAGGGAGACTGGACTTCTTGAACTTCACGTGCATATCCCTTGGTTGAGGTAGAGGGACATCCTCCTCCTCCGATATTGAATCATCGATCCTCATCAAGTGAGCATCCTCCTCGTCATCAGTAGTTCGACCGCAAGGAGATAGGTTCCCATAGGTCTTTGGATCAACAATGAGATGTGAAACATAGCTCTTTCCGTCGGAGTCTTGAGATGACATATTTTCAGATCCATGCAGAAAACAGCAAGAAAAGAGAACAAAGGATTTTCTCCGTGATACGGTGGTTAACAGGTTCGGGAATTATATATAGATTTTTTTATCTTGGAGGACAAGTACATGGAAGAAAAATGGAGTACAGAAGGTGTCCCAGGTGGGTACAAGCCACCTGGGGACGCTTCCTGTAAGTTTCTTTATTTCCAAAATTCTAAAATATTCCAAAACTGATAAAAATATTTTTGCGAATTTTTCGGAGTCCGTTTACTTAGCGTATCATGTACCACCTTATTTTGACGATTCTGGAGTGTTCTGCAAGGACTCTTTTATGTGCTCTTCTGGTGTCAAAGTTTGGATAATATTGCTTTCAACATTAATAGGCGTACCCGAGATATAACGCTTTATTCATTGCCCAGTGACAACCTTCGCGTTAGTACCTTCGGAATTATTTATTTTAATGGCACTAGACTGGTAAACCTCCTCGATGACATATGGGCCTTCCCATTTCAAGAGGAGCTTCCCTGCAAAAAAATCTAAAACGAGAGTTGTACAAAAGAACATATTCTCCGACTTTAAACTCACATTTTTGGATTCTTTTGTCATGCCATCTTTTAACTTTTTCTTTGAATAACTTTGCATTTTTCATAAGCTTGGGTTCTCCATTCATCTAATGAGCTTATATCAAATAACCTCTTTTCACCGGCAAGTTTGAAATCATAATTGAGTTCTTTAACTACCCAGTAAGCTTTATGTTCTAACTCAAGAGGCAGATGACAAGCTTTTCCATAAACCATTTTATAAGGAGACATACCCATAGGTTTTTTATATGATGTTCTATAAGCCCAAAGTGCATCATCTAATTTCTTAGACCAATTCTTCCTGGACCTATTGATGCCTTTTTGCAAAATTAATTTTATTTCTCTATTACTCGGTCCAACTTGACCACTAGACTGAGGATGATAGGGTGATGCAATTGTATGGTTAACATCATACTTAGCAAGCATTTTACGGAAAGCACCATGAATAAAGTCTGAACCACCATCAGTCGTTAAATATCTAGGGACTCCAAACCTTGGGACAATAACTTCCTTAAGCATTTTAATAGAGGTGTCGTGATCAACACTACTGGTTGGAATAGCTTCTACCCATTTAGTAACATAATCAACAACAACTAAAATATGTGTATACCCATTGGAGGAAGGAAAAGGTCCCATGTAATCAAATCCCCAAACATCAAATGGTTCAATAGCAAGTGAATAATTCGTAGGCATTTCTTGACGCTTACCGATATTACCTATTCTTTGACATTCATCACAAGATGAGACAAACTTACAGGCATCCTTGAAGAGAGTAGGCCAATAAAATCCAGATTGCAATACCTTGTGAGCAGTTCTATCTACAGCATGATGCCCTCCATAAGCCTCAGAGTGGCATTTTCGTAGGATTTGTCCCCGTTCATGCTCAGGTACACAACGTCTAATAATACCATCTACTCCTTCTTTATAAAGATGTGGGTCATCCCAAAAGTAATGTCTTAAATCATAGAAGAATTTTTTTCTTTTGTTGGTATGTAAAGCCAGGTGGAAAATATTTAGCAACAATGTAATTAGCATAGTCAGCATACCAAGGAGTACTATGAGAAACATTTATTGCAGCTAACTGCTCATCAGGAAAACTATCATCAATAGGTTGTGGGTCATCAAGCACATTTTCAAGCCTAGACAAGTTATCAGCTACGGGGTTCTCATCTCCTTTTCTATCAATGATATGTAAATCAAATTCTTGTAACAAGAGAACCCAACGAATAAATCTAGGTTTAGCATCTTTCTTTTCCATAATATATTTAATAGCAGCATGGTTTGTGTGAACAGTTACTTTGGAATCAACAATATAAGGTCTAAATTTATCACAAGCAAACACCACTGCTAAGAATTCTTTAAGTAGTAGCATAATTTCTTCGAGCACTGTCTAGAGTTTTACTAGCATAATGAATAACATTCAATTTCTTATCAACTCTTTGTCCTAGAACAACACCAACAGCATAATCACTAGCATCACACATAATTTCAAAAGGCAAGTTCCAATCAGGTGGTTGAACAATAGGTGCAGTAATTTAGGCTTTCTTGAGTGTTTCAAAGGCTTCAAGACAATCATCATAAAAAACAAAAGGAATATCCTTTTGCAAAAGATTAGTAAGCGGCCTAGAAATTTAAGATAAGTCTTTGATAAATCTCCTATAGAAACCAGCATGACCTAGGAAACTACGAATACCTTTGATGTCCTTAGGACATGGCATTTTCTCAATTGCATCAACCTTAGCTTGGTCCACTTCCATACCTCTTTCAAAAAATTTATGACCCAAGACAATAACTTCATTAACCATAAAGTGGCACTTCTCCCAATTCAAGACAAGATATGTTTGTTCACATCTCTACAAAACTCGGTCAAGATTGCTTAAACAATCATTCCCATAAACAGAAAAGTCATCCATGAAAACCTCAACAATCTTTTCACAAAAGTCAGAGAATATAGCCATCATGCATCTTTGAAAGGTAGCAGGTGCATTACATAAACCAAAAGGCATACATCTATGAGCATAGGTTCCGAAAGGACAAGTAAAAGTGGTCTTTTATTGATCAGGTTGAGAAACAGGTATTTGTGAAAAGCCAGAATATCCATCGAGGAAGCAAAAGTGTGTGTGCTTAGATAATCTTTCAAGCATTTGATCAATAAAAGGCAAAGGGAAATGATCTTTTCTAGTAGCTTTATTTAATTTTCTAAAATCAATTACCATTCTATAGCCTGTAACAATTCTTTGTGGAATAAGCTCATTCCTATCATTAGGAACAACAGTTATACCTCCTTTCTTAGGGACACAATAAACAGGACTTACCCATCTACTATCAGCTATAGGATAGATTATACACCTTCCGTAAGTTTTAATATTTCCGTTCTTACCACTTATTTCATCTTTGGATTTAACCGACGTTGGTGATCAACAACTGGTTTAGCATCAGGTTCCATATTAATTTTGTGCTGACATAGAGTGGGACTAATTCCCTTTAAATCATCAAGAGTATATCCAATATCAGCCCGGTGCTTCCTTAGAACTTTCAATAATCTTTCTTCTTCATGTTCTGAAAGGTTAGCACTGATAATAACAGGATATGTCTTCTTTTCATCAAGATAAGCATATTTCAAAGTGTCTGGCAATTGTTTTAATTCAAACACAGGGTCACCTTTAGGTGGAGGAGGACCTCCAAGAGTTTCAATAGGAAAATTTTGTTTAAGCAGAGGACGTTATTCAAAGAGATTCTTATGTATTTCATTTCTTTCATGCATATCTAAGTCATTTTCATGGTCTAGCAAGTATTGTTCTAAAGGATCAGTAGGTGGCACATCAACAGAAGCAAGACCAATTAATTCATCCTTACTAGGCAATTCTTTTTCATGATGATTTCTACTAAACTTGGAAAAATTAAACTCATGAGACTCATCACCAAAGCTAACACCAATAGTTTGTTTCTTGCAATCTATCTTAGCATTAACTATATTCAAGAAAGGTCTACCAAAGATAATGGGACAGAAGTCATCTTGTGGGGAACCAAAAACAAGAAAATCAGCAGGGTATTTTATTTTCCCACACAAGACTTCAACATCTCTAACAATCCCAACTGGTGATATGGTGTCTCTATTAGGAAGTTTAATAGTAACATCTATTTCTTCTATCTCGGAAAAGCTATGTCTTTCATAATTTCCTGATATAAAGTGTAAGGAATAGCACTCACACTAGCACCCATGTCACATAAACCATGATAACAGTGATCTCTATTTTAACTGAAATGACAGGCATGCCAACAACTGGTCTATGTTTATCCCTTTTATCGGGTTTAGCAATTCTAGAAGCTTCTGCACATAAGTAAATAACATGCCCATCTATATCTTCTTCCAAGAGATCTTTAACCATAGCAACATTAGGTTCTACTCGAACTTGTTCATCTGGTTTAGCTGTTCTAACATAGCTTTTGTTAACCACAGTTGAAACTTTAGCATGTTCCTTCATCCTAACAGGAAAAGGGGGTTTCTCAATATAAGCAGAAGGAACAACTGGATCAACATTATAAAGTATAGTTTCTTCTTTAACTTGTACCGATTCTTTAATTTCTTCTTTAATAGGTGGGTGATATTTAAACCACTTCTCTTTAGGGAGTTCAACATGAGCAGCAAACGATTCACAAAAGGAGGCTACTCTCTCAGAGTCAAGTCCATATTTAGTGGTAAACTTTTGAAAAGCATCGGTATCCATAAAAGATTTAACACAATCATACTTAAGCTTTATACCTGACTCTTTACCTTCGTCGAGTTCCCAATATTCAGAGTTGCATTTAATTCTCTCCAAAAGATCCCACCAGAATTCAATAGTTTTTTTCATAAAATAACCAGCACAAGAAGTATCCAGCATGGTTTGATTATTATGAGAAAGCCGAGCATAAAAGTTCTGAATAATAATTTCTCTTGAGAGCTCATGATTGGGGCATGAATATAACATTGACTTAATCCTCCGCCAAGCTAGAGCGATACTTTCTCCTTCACGAGGCCAAAAATTATATATATAATTCCGATCACGATGAACTAGATGCATAGGATAATTTTTTTGGTGGAACTCCAATTTCAAACGATTCCAATTCCATGATCCAATATCATCGCATAGCCTATACCATGCCAATGCTTTTCCCTTCAAAGATAAACGGAAAATCTTTTTCATAACTTCATCTCCGGGTAAACCTGCAAGCTTAAACAATCCACAAATTTGTTCTACATATATCAAGTGCATATCAGGATGTTTTGTTCCATCTCCTGCATAAGGATTAGCTAGCAGTTGTTCTATCATACCTAAAGGAATTTCATATTCAATATTTTCAGTAGGTGCAGTAGGTTGAGGGGTAACTAATTATGGTTCTGTACGAGGGGAAGATACCCCGAACAAACCCGTCAAAGGATTGTTTTCCATAGTAACAAGTGACAATAAATTTTAGCACACTATATAAATGTTTCCTTACCGAATTCCGCTTACCAAAGGCACTTCACTCCCCGGCAACAGCGCCAGAAAATAGCCTTGATGACCCACAAGTATAGGGGATCAATTGTAGCTCTTTTTGTAAGTAAGAGTGTCGAACCCAATGAGGAGCAGCAGGAAATGACAAGTAGTTTTCAGTAAGGTAATGGCTGCAAGTGCTGAAATTGTAAGTAGCGGGTAGTTTGATAGCAAGATAATTTGTAACGAGAAAGTAACGATAATAGTAACAAGTATGCATCAAGGTAGCCAAATACTTTTGAGGCAAAGGACAGGCTAAAACGATCTCTTATGATAAGCAAAGCGTTCTTGAGGGTACACGGGAATTTCTTCTAGTCACTTTCGTCATGTTGGTTTGATTTGTGTTCGCTACTTTGATAATTTGATATGTGGGTGGACCAGTGCTTAGGTGTTGTTCTTCCTTGAACAAACCTCCAACTTATGATTAACACTCCTGCAAGCATCCGCAACTACGAGAAAAGTATTAAGAATAAATTCTAACCATAGCATTAAACTTTTGGGTCCAATCAGTCCCTTACGGAATAGCGCATAAACTGGGGTTTAAGCTTCTGTCACTCTCGCATCCCACCATCTATTTACTACTCCACAATGCATTCCCTTAGGCCCAAATATGGTGAAGTGTCATGTAGTCGACGTTCAAATGACACCACTAAGGGGATAACAACATACATATTATGAAAATATCAAACACATATCAAGTTCACATGATTACTTGCAACATGATTTCTCCCGTGACCTCAAGAACAAAAGTAACTACTCACAAATGATAAACATTCTCATAATCAGAGGAGTATTTAATAGCATAATGGATTTGAACATATAATCTTCCACCAAATAAAACATACAGTAATCAACTACAAAATGTAATCAACACTACTAGTCACTCCCTAGCACCAATCTATAGTTCCGGTAACAAGATTGAATACAAGAGATGAACTAGGGTTTGAGATGAGATGGTGTTGTTGAAGATGTTGATGGAGATTAACCTCCCCAAGATGGGAGAGTTGTTGGTGATGATGATGACGATGATTTCCCCCTCCGGGAGGGAAGTTCCCCCGGCAGAATCGCTCTGCCGGAGGGCAAAAGTGCTCCTGCCCAAGTTCCGCCTCAAGACGGTGGCGCTCCATCCCGAAAGCCCTCTCCTTATTTATTCTAGGTCAAAATGAACTATATGCCAGAAGATGGGCACCGGAGGTGGGTCGAGGAGGCCACAACCCACCAGGGCGCGCCTGGGGGGCCTAGCGCGCCCAGGTGGGTTGTGCCCACCTGGTGGCCCCCGTCTGGTGATTACTGGCTCCAATATTTCTTAAATAATCCATAAAAAATCTCCGTGAAGTTTCAGCTCATTTGGAGTTGTGCAGAATAGGTGGCCTGACATAGCTTTTTCAGGTCTAGATTTCCAGCTGCCGAAATTCTCCCTCTTTGTGTGTACCTTGTAAATTATGAGAAAAGGCATTAGAATTACTCCAAAAAGCATTATTATGGATAAAAACATTACAAATAACAGTAAGAAAACATGATGCAAAATGGACGTATCAGGAGCGTGTTCCTATTTGCGTTGAGCATGGGATGACTCCGGGAGCTGAGATCGGGCTCGAGCTCATTTGCTCGCCTCTCGTGCCTTGACGGTGGATTGGGACTTCGGCACCTCATTGCCGACCTAGACTTCGGCTTCCAGAGCCGCTTATGTGCTCCTCAGTTAGGACTATGCGCTCTGTGTTTCCATTAACAGCGATGTCACCCTTGGGTCCGGGCATCTTAAGCTTCAGATATGCATAATGGGGGACGGTGTTGAAGCGAGCGAATGTTGTACGGCTGAGAAGTGCGTGATACCGCCGCGGAAAGGGATGATGTTGAAGATCAAGTCTTTGACGTGGAAGTTGTTAGGCGAGCCGAACACTACTTCCAAAGTCACGGTGCCCGAGCAGCGGGCTTCGATGCTTGGGATTACTCCTTTAAAGATGTTGTTGCTTGGTTTGATCCTTGACAGATCAATGCCTATTTTTCTTACTGTGTCTAGGTAAATCAGATTGAGGCTACTGCCTCCATCCACAAGGACTCTAGTTCGGTGGTACCCATCGATAATGAGATCAATTACTAGAGTCGCTGATCCTCGATGACGGATAATGGTCGGATGGTCCCTTCAATCGAAAGTGTTTGGACAAGCCGACCTTGGATTGTATTTCGAGGCCACCGGTTCTACAGTGTAAACGTCTCAAAGCACATGCTTTCTCTCCTTCTTTGGTATGTGTGTGACGTAGATCATGTTCATAGTTTTTACCTCATGAGGTAATTGCTTCTGGCCTCCATTGTTCGGCCTACAAGGCTCGTCATCGTACTCGCTGCGGCGACCCTTGCCCTGTTCCTCGGCTGTAAGTTTGTCGGCCTGTTTGATCACCCAACAATTATGGTTGTTGTGGTTGGTGAAAAACAAAGCAATGACTCATATCAAATAGGTGTCTCCAACAAAGATGATTCTGACAAAAAACAAAGCAAAGACTCACATAATACACGACGCTCCAAGTAAAACTTATATCATGTGATGAATAAAAATATAGCTCCAAGTAACATCACCGACGGTTGGTAGAAGAAAGAGGGGATGCCTTCCAGGGCATCCCTAAGCTTAGTTGCTTGGGAGTCCTTGAATATTACCTTGGTGTGCCTCGGTCATCCGCAAGCTTATGCTCTTGCTAGTCCTTATTCCTTCATCCACCGTGATCTCACCGAAACCTTGAAAACTTCAGCACACAAAACTCAACAAAATATTCGTGAGATCCGTTATTATAATAAAGCAAATCACTACTTTAAGTATTGTTTCAAACCCGTAAATATTTTATTATTGCATTATACCTACTGTATTCTAACTTCACCATAGCTTATACCCCTAATACAATCTATAAATTCATCAAAACAAACGAACAATGTAACGAAAACAGAATCTGTAAAAAAACAGAGCAATCTGCAGTAATTCGAACAATGACCATACTTCTATAACTCCAAATTTTTGAAAATTTAGGACAATGTGGTAAATTTGTATATCAATCATGTGTAAAACATTCAGAATTTTATCGCGCTCCAGCAAATTTATATAATTGTGCTACTGGATGCAAAAGTTTCTTTTTTTGCATAAAATCAAAGCAACTATCATCCAAATCATCACAAAGGCTTTACTTGGCACAAACATTAATTAAAACACAAAAACACAACCATAACAGTAGCATAATTATTTACACGCAAAAAACTAGAAAATAAACAAATAAATTAAGATAACTATTGGGTTGCCTCCCAACTAGCGCTATCGTTTTACGCCCATAGCCAGGCGTAATGCATAGGTTCAAGTGTTGTCATCCTTAAAATTATTTTCTAAGGACGTGTTCTCATCAGTAGGCTTTTCAAACAAAATATGAAACACATAATCCATGGGAATTTTAGCATTACTAGGTTGACCATCCTCGAATCCCTCCTGATTCCTTTAACAATCTAGGAATACTGTTTATTAATACCATTGAAAACCTATTGGATCATGTTTAAGGGAAGGACCTCCTTTTTGGTATTCTCATCAAAAGTGTGATCATCGCGAAATAAATATCTCAAAAGATAATCACTATAGTATAAAATCTTATCATTCACCGGTTTTCACTATTCATACCGTAAAAATGAAATATCTCTCTAGCTTCCAGCTTCCAGCACTATGCTATCAAATTTATTCATGAGGATAAATATCTCTCTAGCTTCCAGCACTATGTAATCAAATTTATTCATGAGGATAAGGGTAGCTATCTTCTTAGCTCTAGGATTTTTTATAACCGGCAACTCATAAAATAATCTCTACAAAGTAGGATGGGTATGGATAAATCTTCTCTCAAGTTTAAGAACGAGTGCAGAAATAGCTTCAGCACAATTTTTGGTTCTTTCAAGTATATGAGCATCATCACAAGCCAAAGTTCCACTACAATTAAAGAATTCTTGGATAACACTTTTTCCTATAATATTACCATGTCCCATCATTTTAGCATCTAAATTGGTAGGAATTTCAATTTTAGGAGTTTTACCATCGTCACTTTTTTTGATACAAAATCAGCCATGATATCAGTTTCAAGCAAAAAGGCGAACGCGAAAAAGGCAAACGGAAAATATTTTTCTAGAAACTTTTTTAGAAGTGGGGGAGATGAAATCGAGAGGCAAATAAGAAATAATATAAATGCAAGGAGATGAAAGTTTATGCATAGGTACTTGATAGATGTTGATGATGTCTCCCCGACAACGGCGTTAGAAATTCTTCTTGCTACTTGTAAGCTGCGTTGGGATTTCCCCGAAGAAGAGAGGATGATGCAATATAGTAGAGATAAGTATTTCCCTCAGTTAAGAACCAACGTTATCAATCCAGTAGGATAACCACGCAACACCTCGTTAGCAGTACCTGCACACGAAATAACAAATCCTTGCACCCAACGCTGTCGGGGAAACGACACCTATGAGATCACAGGGGTCCTTTCCACGGTTTGGCAGGGGACAGGGCCTAAGCAAAGAGCAGATCTAGTGATCAACACCACAGGTCTTTACCCAGGTTCGGGCCGCAGAGATGTGTAAAAGCCTAGTCCTTCTTGATTGTGTATTGAGTGTTCTTGAGCTTCGGCTCATTGCTACGCATGCAGGTTGGGCCGAGAGGTCCAAAAAGGTGGATACTCCTCCAGTACGCCATGGGCCTCCTTTTATATGACCAAGGGGCTGCCACAGTGGCATACAGGAGGCGTAAAGTAACTACAGTGCATGCAGGAGCTATAAACCGCTACAGTACACATGCTTTTCTTGGTCATCTAAGGTCAAACGCATTAAATGTGCCGCTTACGTGTCCTCTAGCTTTATCGGCGACGGGAAGAGAGCCCGTCCCGTCCGTTGCGGCCCCGCCCCGTCTCGACACGCGTCCATGCCGATGAGGCATGCGGTGCCAAGTTGGCTGGCCAGCTGCTGCGCTAGAGAGGTGGCAGGGTCTTCATGAAGATCTGCATGCCACCACACAGGTGCCTGCTGGGCTGATAGGTCAGCCCCTGCACTGGAGTGGTGGCTGGCAGCCGAGTCTAGCCACGGTCTTGTCAATGTCCCCAGCAAGGATCTTGTCGGGGCCTCGTGGGCGTCCTCGACAAGGATCTTGCTGGGGCCTCATGAGCGTCCTCGACAGGGATCTTGCCGGGGCCTCGCCTTCTGGCCTTCACAAAGATCTACACGCCACTACTCGCGCGCCCTTGGATCATGTCCTTAACATTGTCGATGGTGTTAGAGCTCTCAACCACAAGGGTGGTGCTCTGGTGGGTGCTCTGTAAGCCCTTGCCGGGGATCCAGCTCATCCTCTGTTCTCTGACTTGGCTGTTTTTCTAAGTCTTGTCTCTGTCCTCGCTCGCCCTCTTCACACCGTGCCGCCGAGGTGGCTACAACTGCCCGTGCGCAAGTATGGGGTGCTAAAGAACCCAAATTTTAGTACACCGACAGTAGCCCTCGGGCCTGGGCCATACACGGATGCGGGGCATCGTTGGGCCAGGCCTTTATTCACGTCGTTTGTGCTTGCGGTTGCCCATGAACAGCCTTTATTCACGGGACGATAATTGCTATTCCACGCTTCCCAGTACGCCCGCCTTTTTCGCCACGTACGCCGCATGCATGGCACGGGGTAGGTGGCAGACGCGCGGGATACGGGAGGGCATGCCATGGCAGATACCCATGCGCCTTTGATTGGCGCGGGGAGGGCGGCTGTCGGCCTCGCTCGTTGCCAATGGCTTTAATGAGTCGGACTTGAAAATTGATTCTTCCGAGGAGGTGTAGAGCCAGCCCCCAGCCCCCCCTACTTGATTATGAAAAAGGGGATTGGGAGGAGAAGGGGGCATCTTCTCGCTCGCTTATTCTTCTTCCTTGTTCTTCATCCACCACCATGTCGAGGGGAACGGTCGCGGACGTTCTTCTGTGGAGGCGACTAGATCTTCCTCCCACCAAAGAGCCGCGGCGGTGAAGGAAGAGCCAGACGCCCAAGGCGAAGGTGCTGGATGGGGCTGTGGTCGGCGAGGTGGTCGAGGCAAAGGTGGGTGTGGAAGGAGGGCACCTGCGGAGCCACCGTCTCCACCACCATCTCCTCCCGCTTGTTGAGCGGCCATGTCGGAGACACGACGCTGGAGTTTATCCTGCAGCTGCGCGAACCGCCACGTAGCCGCCTCCGTCTTCCCAGGGGTTCGCAAGGGTGCTGGAGGCCGACCAGCCACCGAGGTTGAGGCTTTGCATGAAGGGATGTTGCAATGGCGACATGTGGGCGAACGTAAAGTTCCCCATTCCTCATGTAAGGCTTCTTCTTCGTGGCTAGGAAACCTTCGCACGCGCCCACTGCTTGATGAAGGGGCACGTCCTCCACTTCAAATTAGTGGAGGCTGACCTGCTCTCCATCAAGCCTTTCGGGCGCTCGGGAATCCGGCTAGGGTGCTGCGCGGAGAACTCGACTGATGATGAAAGCTCCTCCTCGGGCGATAGCGGCAAGGAGGAGACCGGTGGGGAGGACGACGGGGACGGGTCCAACTAGACGTCGGGTGCCCCGTCCCTAGGCGATGCCAGTAGCACCACCATCTGCACCTGGTCTTCTCCCCGGCAAAGCGATTTGCCGGGGGGTGGTTCTTGGCGGCAGCCTCTCAAGCCAGCTCATTTAACTTCTTGGGGCCGCCGATTCTAGCGGCCGGTGCTGGAAGGCCAGAGAAGACGAAGAAGGCGGGTGGTGGGCTGTCAATTCAGAGTACGATGGCACTGACACCTTCATCGCGTATTGCCGGCCCGCTGCGTCATCTTTCGGCTTCTCTCCCGGCACCGTCACCACCAGCCTTTTTTTGGACGGCTGCCGGGGCGTTCTCTTGGTGTCTTCTGCTGCGTGTACCTCGCCTAGGCACTCCTTTTGCCCTCCCACTATCTTGGTCTGCTTCCTAAGGAGAGGGACAAGAAAGGGATTACGGGCATATTATCTCTTTTTTTTTGCTTTTTAAACTTCGATCTTGGTTTCATCTTTTTCTCCTCCTTGGTTCTCAGACCTCACCTCGGCGGGCCAGATGGACATCGATGGCACCACCGAGGAGATCGCCAAGGACGCCACTATTGAGGCTGACAAGGTCGCTGCTGATGAGGCTGCCAAAGAAGCACATGAAGAGGCCACCAGGGGATCTGCCGGGGAGGCCAGCGAGGGGACTGGTGACCGTACTGATGGCATCCCTGCCTCAGGAGCGCCTGGCGCTACATCGGTCCCGGAGCCCTCAGCTACCAGGGCGACAGTGGCCAGCGACCAACCATCCACCTCCGAAGCCCCCCACTCGAGCAGATACCTGAAGATCGACGAGGATCTGTTTGTCACCATCCCGGGGATGGCAAGTTGCCGAGGGGGAGGTTTTTGACGAAGAGGTCATCGTCGCCGCCGGGCTCCAAGTTGTTGACGTGCCAAGAACCAGCAGCGGCAGTTCCAAGGAGGAGCAGCTCCTCCAAGCTATTAGCAGCAGCTTCCACAAGCTTCAGGTGCTTTACCGTGCCCGCAAGGAGAAGCTGGACTCCAGGATGGCGGTCGTCGACGCAATGGGGGCGGGCCTCCAGGAGCGCGTTGAGCAGACACAGGTCTGGTTTACGGAGGCCCATCAGGATTTGAAGGCCAGCCAGGAGCAGCTAGGTCAGCAGCGGAACGAGCTTCTTCTGAAGCAATAAGATATCGAGAAGGCCCAGGAGGAGGACAGTGAGCTGAAGGAGCACCGCATCTCACTCGAGGCCCAAGAAGAAGACCTTGCTGCTCGTGAGGAGGTGCTTGCCGCCAAGCTCCGCAGCAAGGACGAAGAGATCAAGAAGCTCGTCGCACAGCAGACCCAAGAACTGGGGCAGAAACACAAAGATGATCTTTGCCGCTCTGGTCCTGGATCATGCTGGCAAGCTAAAGGAGGCCGTCGATGCTGCTGAAGTGGCAGAGGCCGCCAAGAGCGAGCTGGTCGGCAAGGTGGAGGAGCTGGGGGCGGAGCTGGAGAAGCACAACAAGGAGGTTGCGGCGCTCAAGAGTGACAGGGACAAGACCATCAACACCTTGGCGGGCTTGCAAGTCTCCTTATCCGAAAAGAACCAGCTACTCTCCTGGGCCAACGACTCCATTGCCGATCTGAGGCTGAAGATGTCCACCCTAGAGGAGACCCTTGCGGGCAGCAGGGCTCGTGAGAAGGCCCTGGCCAAGATCCTCGAGGATGAAAGGCTACTACTCCAGAGTGCTGCTGCCGAGCACAACGACTTCGTGAAGGGCGTGAAGCTCTCGACCGAGTGCCTCGTCGATGTCTTGGAGAAGCTCACCATGCAGCTATCCACCATGGGTCTGCCGAATATCAGGTTCTCCCACGACCGCGGGATATCTGAGAGTGCCAGGGTGAGCATGTTCTTCAAGGCCGTCCTTGACGCCTTGCAGCTGCTTCACGACCGCCGAGCGACCCACCTGGCCAACGAGTCCCGGAGGCTTTGCCGAGGCACCCTTCTCAAGGTGCTCACCAAAGTGGCGTACAGGAACCCCGGCGTTGACCTCAACCAAGACAGCTTGTCGGCGGATGTGGACCGCAGGGTGCTTGAGGAGCTTGTCGCGCCCGTCGTCAACCTGATTGACGGCGTGAAGAGGGTGGAGGGCCAGCGTCGGGACTAGGTGCTCCGCTTCCCCTTGCCGCCATGGATCCATACCAAAAATAATTTCGCTTAAGTTAGAACTATGGCAACTATTTATGTAATATAACTTGCTATGTTTAACTGAATGCATGCTATCTCCGTTGTTTAATCCCCCTTTTTATGGTACACACCCTACGCATTACTGGGAAAGGCCTGCCAGTGCGCGCACCCTAGCCGCGAGCGCTTTGAGGACGGATCCTTAGCAACCTGCTGGGGGTGCCGCTGCCGGCAAGGCACCTTGCCGTTTCTAGTGCAGCCACTTGAGCCGTTGAGCGGACTCGAAACGGAGCAAGGGCGCAACCAAATCCGACAAGGTTCCTTTGCGTGCAGGTTTTCCTTATACAAGAACTGAGACCATTCGAGGAAAATAAACCTGATATTAAAAGAAATTTGCTCAAACTCTCGTGACTTAGCTTTTTGCTGCCGTATTCTTCTTCGCAAGCTGTTGGCGTCCACACTCTCTATTCCCCCCGGCAAACTTGCGCGCAAGGGAAACTTTTGTCCTTTGTGGAAAGGAAAGAAGAGAATAGGAATACGGAGCCTTGGCTGCTCATTAGTGCTTGCTCTCCTTGTGCATCTCAGGAACGATGTTGTGGCCCTTCCCGTGGCGGCGTCCGGGGTCACCAACGTTGCGGCGCTGCTTGTCGCACATGACCTGGGAGGACCGTAGCACGGATGCCGGCAGGGACGCCTTGGAGGTCGCCTCGCCGCCCATAGGCAGCACGGCTCCAGACGGGCTGATCGCCGTGATCCCCTTCTCCTTGGGAGCCACGGTGATCGTCGAAACGACGTGCTAATCGCTAGATCGGGTTTTAAAAACTCCGCTGTCCCCTACCTGACGCGCCAAAGATGTCGGCGAAATGACACCTATGAGACCACAGGGGTCCCTCCTATGGTTTGGCAGGGGACAGGAGTTAAGCAAAGAGCAGATCTAGTGATCAACACCACAGGTCTTTAACCAGGTTCGGGCTGCAGAGATGCATAAAACCCTAGTCCTGCTTGATTGTGTATTGAATGTTCTTGAGCTTCGGCTCGTTGCTACGCATGCAGGTTGGGCCGAGAGGTCCAAATAGCCGAATACTCCTCCAGTACGCCATGGGCGTCCGTTTATATGACCAAGGGGCTGCCACAATGGCATACAGGAGGTGTAAAGTAACTACAATGCATGCAGGAGTTGTAAACCGCTACAGTACACATGCATATCTTGGTCATGTAAGGACAAACGCATTAAATGCGCCACTCACGTGTCCTCTAGCTTTATCAGGGACGGAAAGAGAGCCCGTCCTGTCTGTTGTCGCGCTGCCCCATCTTGACATGCGTCCTTGCCGATGAGGCATGCAGTGCCAAGTTGGCTGGCCAGCTGCTACACTGGAGAGGTGGCAGGGTCTTCACGAAGATCTGCATGCCACCACGCAGGCGCCTGCCGGGCTGACAGGTCAGCCCCCGCACTGGAGTGGTGGCTGGCAGCCGAGTCTGGCCACGATCTTGCCGATGTCCCGGGGCTTCATGGGTGTCCTCGACAAGGATCTTGCCGGGGCCTCATGGGCGTCCTCGACAGGGATCTTGCCGGGGCCTCGTCTTCTGGCCTTCACAAAGATCTGCATGCCACTACACACGCACCCTTGGATCCTGACCTTAACGTTGTCGATGGTGTCAGAGGTCTCAATCACAAGGGTGGTGCTCTGGTGGGTGCTCTGTAAGCCGCCCCGGCAAGGACCTTGCCGGGGTCTCGCAAGCCGCCCCGGCAAGGGCCTTGCTGGGGATCCAGCTCGTCCTCTGTTCTCTGACTTGGTTGTTTTTCTAAGTCTTTTATCTATCCTCGCTCGCCCTCTTCACGCCTTGTCGCGGAGGTGGCTACAACTGCCCATGCACAAATATGGGATGCTAAAGAACCCAAACTTTAGTACACCGACAAATGCGAACAAGGGGTTGTCAATCCCTCGGCGGTTATTTGCAAGATTAAATTTTGTACTGATACATAGATAAATAAAACAAATAAATAAATAAATAAAGAAATGTGCAGAAATGTATTTTGCATTTTAATATATGATAAAAACAGAACCGGGGGCCATAATTTTCACTAGAGGCTTCTCTCTTGAAAATAGCATACGGTGGGTAAACAAATTATTGTTGGGCAATTGATAGAAAACAAATAATCATGACGATATCCAAGGAGATGATCATTGATACATCTCCAACATATCTATAATTTTTTATTGCTCCATGCTATTAAAGTATCATTATTGGATGTTTTATTCTCATTTACTAGCAACTTTATATCATTTTTTGGGACTAACTTATTGACATAGTGTCGAGTGCGAGTTGCTGTTTTTTTCTAGTCTTTTACTTTGTAGAAAATCAATACCAAAGGGAGTCCAAATGCCACGAAATCTTTTGGAGATCTTTTTCTTCCCAGAAGACACCCAGGAGGCCAAGGACGTGCACCAGAGGAGGACCATGGAGCCCACTAGGCACCAGGGCGCGCCAGAGGCCCCTGGCGCGCCCTAGTGTGTAGTGGGGCCCACGGGAGGGTTCTCTACCAACTATCAGCTCTATAAATACTCTAACATCCCTAAAACTCTAGGGTAGTCGACGAAACACAATTCCAGCCGCCGCAAGTTCCAGAACCAAGAGATCCAACCTAGAGGCCTTTCCGGGCACTCTGCCGGAGGGATCAATAATCACGGAGGGGTTCTTCATCATCACCCTTGCCCCTCCGATGATGCGTGAGTAGTTTACCACAGACCTACGGGTCCGTAGGCAGTAGCTACATGGCTTCTTGACTCTTTTTAATCCTCAATACAATGTTCTCCTTGATGTTCTTGGAGATCTATTTGACTATAAGCATGATGAGAATTCAACATGGATTGCAACAAGGAAATACAATCTATTAAAGAACAATTATCATAATTAAATTCCTTGAAACCCAAAATAGTGGGTTCATTGCTACTTAAAGTTTTGACCTCACCAATCCCACTTTTACAATTTTTGCATCAAGATCTAAAAACTTCGAATCATTGGGGCGCCTTTTAACTAAAGTTGACTCATCTCCAGTACCATCTTTATCAAGATTTATATTGGAAAACAAAGATTCAACTGGAGTCACATCAATCACTTTAAGATCTTCGTCATTATTTTCACGGAAACTAGAGGAACATGTTTTTACAAACCAACACTGGTGCGCGTCGGTCCTAAACAAACGGGTTTTTACCACTTTCCGCGATGGCATTTGGAACCGTCACCAAGTGAGTGTGGGCGATAGGGGGGTCCTTCCCACACGACCCAGAAACCGTCAGGGATAGGGAGCCTTGATGCATACTGTTGTCCCTATATAACCGCTTCCGATATCTCGAATATCCCAAACACTTCATCCTTGCTGCTCGTTTGTGCTCGCATTACCATCGCAGTCGGAGTTTTGTGGTTCTGCCTAAAACCAGGCAGATTCCAGGCACGGGAGTTTTCCAGGAAGATTCTAGGAACAGGAGTTTTACGATGCCTGGCACATCACAAACAGTTCATGATTATAAACCATGTATGATGGGTAGACAATCACACACACTTAGTTTTCTCGCACCGTATGTGATTGTGTTTGACATCACACACGATTTGCAAATGGCAATTGTGTGCATGCTTGCACACGTTTCCTCTCTGTGAACCATCTCGGATTATCGTGTATATCGCAAACGTTTGTGTTTTACCAACCGTGTGTGCCGTAATGACCTGCACGACGTAATTTCGCCCTAATTTAATTGCTGCTATTTAAAATTGTACCTAATTTAAACTTGAAAGTAGGCTATAGCTTTATTCATATCCATCAGGTTTGAACAACCAATGCATTATTCGATTCACAGGTACATATGTTTAAGAATTACATAAGCACCAAATAAAGAATGATGTACCAGGGTTCTATACTTGTACTATTACAGATGGTAAAGAAAGAGGTGACTGACATTCCAGTTGCTAAACAAGGTGAAGTGGATGGCCTTATTGTGCTCTCCTGGATGCAGAAGGCATGCAGGATTCTAGCCCAACCCCTTGTGATGGCCGACCGCCAATCATGTAGTTTGAGAGGTAATCTTGAGGAAACTTCTTCAGGATCCACTCCAAAATAAAAAAGATTCAGATATTATCATCTAACACAACTCATCACTGGCAGTAAAAACAAGGCTACAGGGTTCTTACTTACCATCCTGCAGTTCACTGTTGTCTTGCATAAAGTGTAAAAAAATAGTTCGATTGACATCTTTTGACCCATTTTAATAACAATATTTATCAGTATCCTCACTTGATGTTGGTTCATTAATATCTCATTGCCCCATACGCAGAAAGGGTCGAAGTGTGGAACTTCGGCAATGATATATGTACCTAAAAGCACCAAGTTAATATTAGAAGCTAAACAACGATTGAAAAATGATGTAGTAAAACACTCCATCCATCCCATTATATAAGATTTTGTTACATGTATATCTAGACATCATAAGAACATTAAGGTAACACTCTTCCTTGTTGCTATGTAGCCTGGGATTGCATATTTAGTCATTCAGTACAATGCATGTTGCTAAAGAACAATTGAAAAATGAAAAGGCATGTTAAGCGCAATATCCTTAATGACAACCAAATATCATAATTCATAGTGGTATTGTTGAAACTGTTATTGATGAAATTGAACTGCACGGAAAATAGTTGCACATATAGAGCATCACAAAGGTGAAGAACTGAAATAAACAAGTCATCGTGACATCTCTAGGTGATCCTTAAAAAGTTAAAGGACTAAAACCCTTAGTGGATATATATATACTCCAGCAATTTTTGGCCTTTTCTAGTCGATCCCCTAAACTTAAGGTTGTGAACTTCAATTTGATCAAGTTCAAAGCAGGTTCAACCGAAAGTAGCATGCATTCAAACATAAACATAGATAGTTTTGCATAATCAAACATAAAACATAAATTTAAACTAAGCTAAACTACTTTCGGTCGAAGTAGAGGTCGAGCCAATCCTTCCTCGTCATGTACGGTGTGCCGCGAGCCGAGTCCAGGCCAGTACCGGCGTCGGGGTCATTTGGGAAGGCACTCCTCCACTCGTAGACGTCAATCTCCTCGTCCTTGGGGCCCACCTCGACACCCTCCGCGCCACCGTCGCCGCCGCCTTTGACCTCGTCATCAGAGGAGAGCGCGATAACCTCGCCGCCCTCGGCGCCGCCGTCCTTGCCGCCTTCGACCTGGTCATCGGAGGAGAGCGCGATAACCTCACCGCCCTCCGCGCAGGCAAAGATCGCCCGCTCCTCCTCCACGAGCTCCGGGTGCTACCGGTGGAGCTCTTGCATGTAGGCCTCGTCGGCGGCCTCGGCCTCGAGGCGCTCCCATGCCTCACGGTCCTCCCGCGCCATAGCCGAGCTCACCACCCATGGCTCCGGCAGAACGAGGTGGACCAGACGTGTGCCGACGGGGAAATTGAGCCTAGCCGCCCACCGTGGTAGCAGGCCTACCAGCGGTCGTACTCCATGGCCGCGAGCTCGGCCATATGGAAGCTATCGAGCCACCGGCGGGTGTGGGTCTCTCGATCTGTAATCTCGGCGACCCACGTCCCCCATCGCAACTTCCGGACCCCGAGGTAGAATTTCGTCGGCTGCCGGGACTGTGACGCCCCCGATTCAATCGTACACTAATCATACACGCAAACGTGTACGATCAAGATCAGGGGCTCACGGGAAGATATCACAACACAACTCTAAAAATAAAATAAGTCATACAAGCATCATAATACAAGCCGGGGCCTCGAGGGCTCGAATACAAGTGCTCGATCATAGGCAGGTCGTGAAGCAACAATATCTGAGTATGACTTAAGTTAAACAAGTTTGCCTTAAGAAGGCTAGCACAAAGCTGGGATACAGATCGAAGAGGCGCAGGCCTCCTGCAGGATCCTCCTAACTAATCACAGTGGTCGTCGGCCGGGCTGCTGCGTAGTAATAGGCACCTCCGGTGTAGTAGTAAATCATCGACGGTGGCGTCGCTCACAGGCTCCATCGTGCAGTCGCGACAACCGGGTAAAGAAAGGGGAAAAGGGGAACAAGGCAACCGTGAGTACTCATCCAAAGTACTACGCAAGCAAGGAGCTACACTACATATGCATGGATATATGTGTAAAAGGGCCATATCGGTGGACTGAGCTGCGAGAATGCGAGAATAAGAGGGGATAGCTAATCACAGCCGAAGACTACGCTTACAGCAGCCTCCGTCTTCTGACATGTAGAAGAGAGTAGACTGAAGTCCTCCAAGTAGCATCGTATAGCATAATCCTACCCGGCGATCCTCCTCGTCATACCTGTTAGAGAGCGATCATCGGGTTGTATCCGCACTTGGAAGGGTGTGTTTTATTAAGTATCCGGTTCTAGTTGTCATAAGGTCAAGGTACAACTCCAAATCGTCACATTACCGAAGATCACGGCTATTCGAATAGATTAACTTCACTGCAGGGTGCACCACATAACCCAACATGCTTGATCCCATTTGGCGGACACACTTTCTGGGTCATGCCCGGCGCGGAAGATCAACACGTCGCAGCCCCACCTAGGCACAACAGAGAGGCCATACCGCCGGTCTAAACCTAAGCGCCAGGGTGCAGGCCCATTGCCTGAGCACACACACTGCGTTCTGCGTCTGTGGCCGAGCAGACCTAGCCTAGTGGCGTTCGGTCCAATCCGGCAGCGCCGCTCGGCCGTGACGTCACGAAATGCTTGGGCTAATACCACGACGCCGAGTGCCCATATCTTTCCCACGTAGTTGGTTAGTGCGTATAGGCCCGTAGTTGACTAGTGGGTCCCATTGGTCAGCGACACATTTCAATTAACAGATTAATTAAACTAATCATAATTAATTAGGGGGGGTGGACCCCACTATCATTGTTTGATTAATTAACTAACAGTTAATTAGTTAATCTAATTGTGATTAATTAACTTAATTAATTCGTTAATTAATTAATTTGTTTAATTATTGTTATCTATTTATTTAATTTTTTATTTAATTTTTTTTCTTTTTTTTATATTAAACGTTCTGTGGGCGGGGCCCAGATGTCATAGGCCCATAGGCCTTAACGGGCGCGCAAGTTATGGGCGAGGGGCGTGGCGCCCATGGTCATGGAGAAAACGGGCAAGGCCTGGGCGACGCCACATGACGAAAGCAGCAGCCACAACGGCGCAGGGTCAGTCACACGGCTGCTGGCGCAGCAGGCTGTCATGGACGGGAGCCGACGAGCGCCAGCTTGGGGGGAGGGTGAGGCGACGAGGCTGGGCATGACGTCGCCGGCGGCGGGCACGGGCCTGACGCTACTGGTCGCGACGATGGCCGGGACCAGTAGGGAGGCGAAGGGCGAGGCCACGCGCTGGCCGGCGCGAGCGAGGGGAGGAAGCAGGGAGAAGTGCGACGGAGTCGGGTGAGGGAGGTCCGGCACGGACGACGCGAGATCGCCAGTGGCAGGCGAGTCCATGTGATGGCGCGTGGAAGCAGGGAGGGAAGGAGAGGGGGCCTCACGGGGGGTTGCGAGGGGCAGGCGGTGGGCGTGATGGCGGTCGGGGAGGTCCGGCGAGGAAGAGGGCGAGGTGGCGGCGATCCGGCGACGATGGGGAGGCAGCTCCGTGAGGTGGCGTCTTGGCGTGGGGCGGGCGTCGGCGGCGTCGTGAGGTCGTCCACGGGCGCTGGGACGGCGGGTCCGGCGCGCGTGCGGTTGAGGCGGCCGGCGCGATAAAGCGGCGTGGGCGCGAGGGGCGAGTTCGTTCCCCGATCGTCTGGATCGGGGAGGAGGGGGGAGCGAGTGGGGGGGCGAGTGGGGAGAGTGGTGTGCGTGGGGGGAAAGTGTCGGTGGCTAGGGTTGGACCGGGGGGAGTGGGGGGTTATGGGGAGGCCGGTTGGGCCAAGGGGGATTTGGGCCGGCCTGGCAGGTCGTGGCAGTTGGGCGGTGGCTTTCTTGGGCGAACCGAGGGGTTTCTTCCTTTTGTTTTGTTTTAGTTTTGTTTTCTTTTCTTTTATTTATTTACTTTTTCCTGTTTTAAATTAGTTTAAATTATTTAGACATTTTCTAAAATGTGTTCACTTCACCACAATTACCTTTGTAATATTTGACAACCACCGAACATTTTAGTCTTAATTTTTGGAAACTTTTATTGTTATCATTAATTTGAATTTGAATTTCGAACGGTTCCGAATTATTGCGAGGATAGCAACAAGAATCGATGTGTCATGGCACGATTAGCGTGGGATTACTGTAGCATGATTATCCGAGGCGTTACAAATCTCCTCCACTACAAGAAATCTCGTCCGAGATTTAGGAGGTAGAAGGAAAGCAGTCTTGAGGGTATTCATCACGCAGGCGATCCTCGCGTTCCCGGTGGCTTCATCTTGAGAATGGTGCGACCACCGAACTTTGAGGAACTTGATCGCCTTCGGGCGTGTGCTGGCGTTCAATTGGTCGAGAATGCGGACCGGATGCTCTTTATAGGAGAGGTCCTGTTGCAATTCGAGCACTTCATGGTCCACTGCTCGGATTGGGTCCTTGGAGCAGCGTCGGAGTTGTGACACGTGGAACACATCGTGAACCTGAGCAAGGTTTGGCGGAAGTTCCAGTTGATATGCCACTTTTCCACGCCTTTCCAGAATAGTGAATGGGCCAATATAGCGAGGAGCCAGCTTGCCCTTGATCCCGAAGCGGTGAGCACCCTTCATTGGTGTAACGCGAAGATAGGCCTTTTCGCCACGTTGATAGACCATGTCTTTGTGATGACGGTCATAATTACTCTTTTAGGCGTGATCAGGCAGTCTTGAGGTTCTCGCGAATAATGCGGACTTGATCCTCGGCATGTTGGATAATATCCGGACCAAAGAGTGGGCGTTCCCCGTTTGACCCGATTCGGAGGGTTCGACACTTTCGTCCATATAACACTTGAAGGGGCCATCTTGAGACTAGCACGATAGCTATTATTATAAGAGAACTTCGGCATACGGAGAGATTCCTCCCACTTCTTGCGAAGGAAATAACACAAGCTCGAAGCATGTCTTGAGAACTTGGTTGACACGGTCAACTTGCCCGTGTGACTGCGTATGAAACGCAGTACTGAAAGACAGGGGAGTCCCCATAGCTTCGTGGAAACTTTCCCAGAATCGTGAAGTGAACAAGCTGCCACGGTCCGAACTGCTAACCAGTGGAATACCGTGAAGTGAAACAATTACGGACATGTAGAGAGTTGCAAGCTGACTAGCGGTGATCGTTTCTTTGACCGCCGGAAAATGTGCAACTTTAGAAAGCGGTCAATGACGACAAGAATAGCATCATTACCTTTACGCGACTTGGGAAATCCGGATTTAAGTCCATTTCAACATGGTCCCATTTCCATTCAGAATAGAGATAGGTTGCGAGTTCCAGCAGGCCTTTGATGTTCTGCTTTGATACGACGGCAAGCGTCACATTCAAAGCAACATAACGGCGATGTCTTGCTTCATGTTAGACCACGAGAATCTTTGTGAATGTCCTGGTACATCTTTGTACTTCCAGGATGGATACATAGAGGCGTATCATGAGCTTCTTTCATAACTTTCTGCGTCATATCCAGGTTTTCCCTCTTACTCGGAACTACTAGGCGACCTTTGAAGAATAAGGTGCCATCATCGCTAACGATGAAGAATGAGGGCTTTCCTTCTGCGAGGAAGCGTTTAATCCTCTCCACTTCATCGTCACATTTCTGTATCCATTTGATGGTGTGCACAAGATCTGGTATCGCAACCAGGGTATTGAGAGAACCCCTGGGAACAACATGGAGGTTCATCATGCAAAACTCCTTAGGAGGGGGAGCGAGTGCACCCGGAGGAACAATATGGAGGTTCAACTTTCTGAATTCTTCAGCAGTGAGGGCTGAACTTTGTGAACACGGAGGTGGTTGCAGAAGACTTGCGGCTCAAGGCATCAGCCATTACATTAGCCTTGCCTGGTGTATAGGATATACCCAAGTCAAAGTCTGCAACAGTCTCCATCCATCTCTGCTGACGGAGGTTCAGGTCTGGCTGAGTAAACAGATACTTCAGACTTTGGTGGTCAGTGAAGATCTCGCAACAATTACCGAGAAGGTAATGTTGCCACTGCTTTAGTGCATGAATGACAGCGGCAAGCTCGAGGTCGTGAACTGGGTAGTTCTCTTCGTGAGGGCACAATTGTCGAGAGGCATAGGCAATCACTTTGCGCTCCTGCATTAGGACACAGCCTAATCCCTGACGGGAAGCGTCGCGATAAATATGACGAAGTCCTTCTTAGTATCGTGGAGGAGCTAATCTTTGGGGCAGAAGTCAACTTGTCTTTTGAGTGCCTGGAAACTTTCCTGACATTTATCTGTCCATTGGAACTTGACGCCCTTATGCAACAGGTTAGTCATAGGCCTGGCAATCTTGGAGAACTTCTCGACAAATCGACGGCAATAGCTGGCGAGACCGAGAAAACTTCTGACTTGCTTGACATTCTTCGGAGGAGTCCAATCAAGAATAGCCTGAACTCGTTCAGGGTTGACGGCAGTACCATCCTTAGAGATGACATGCCCGAGATAGGTCACTTCGGGAAGCCAAAATTCACATTTGGAGAACTTGGCATAAAGTTGATGCTCTCGTAGCATTTCCAGCACAAGACGAAGGTGTTCATCATGTTCTTCTTCATTCTTAGAAAATACCAGGATATCATCCAGATAAACCACGACGAACTTGTCGAGGTAATCCATGAATATATAGTTCATCAGTTGAGAGAAGGTGGCTGGAGCATTGGTTAAGCCGAAAGACATGACGATGTACTCGTATGAACCATAACGAGTCACGAATGCGGTCTTTGGGATATCCTCTTCACGAACACGGATCTGGTGGTAACCCAACCTCAAGTCGAGTTTAGAGAACACTTACGAACCAGCCAGTTGATCATACAGATCATTGATCCGAGGAAGAGGATACTTATTCTGAATGGTAGCTTGGTTTATAGGGGCGGTAGTCTTGGACCAATCGGTTTGTCCCATCCTTCTTCTTGACAAAGAGAGAAGGTGCTCCCCAAGGAGAGCAACTTGGGCGAATGAAACCACTTCGAAGAGATTTATCGATTTCCTCCTTAAGCTCAAGGAGTTCATGCGGCGGCATCTTGTAGGGTCGCTTGGCTATAGGAGTGGTGCACGGTTTCAAGTCGATGACGAATTAAACAGCTCTAGCGGGGAATCCTGGAAGTTCTTCAGAAAGACGTCCTAGAAGTCATGAGCAGCGGGGAATGTTTTCAATGCCCTCGAGGGGTGCGGCGTTCAATGCATTCAATGCATAGAGCCTTGCCTCGGCATTCTGAACGAACGAGCATTGTAGCTTATTATTTCATCGAAGGGTGTAGCGGATGGACGGTCTTGGTGGCGCAAACAATAGAAGCGATGTCGCCTTCAACCAACCCATTCCCAAGATGAGGTCAATATTGGAAGACTTCGAATAATGGGAGAGGCGAAATTCCAACCCTTCGATTTCCACGAGGACGTCGATGCCAACCATGGAGGTCGACATTGTCCCGCAGGGGTTTTACCACTACCGAGGTGTTCATCTGCTCACATTTAACGTCGTGCATGTATGCAAAATCTTCCGAGCATGAATGAATGCGATGCACTGTATCAAGTAAAATGGATGCTTTGGTACTGAATTTACGAGTGTACCCATCACAAAGATGTGCTGGTCTTGAGCTTCGTTCGGATCAACGTGGTTGGCATGAACTTCGACCATAAGGCTTGGCATTGTTGTTGCGGGACTGGTTGCTTCCACGGCGATCATTTGGAAGGGCCGATTGATTACGGTTCTGGTTGCATTCCCTAACACGGTGCTCTGGTTGACCACACCAAGCACAATCCATTGTTGGGAGTAGGAACAGAGCTTGGGGTGGTGGAGCTGGAAGCCTTGGCTGCCTAGTTGGAGGAGTAGGCGGGCGAGGTGCAAGCATAGCTCTGCCTTGGGGCAGGTGCATTTGGCTGGTACATCTTTGTTGGGGATCCATATCTTACGCTGCGAGGGCGGGCCCGAAGATGAGCCTATGTCACGCAGTTGCGCTGTTAGAGCTCTGGTATTCCTGCGCACCAGTTTCGACATTGATAGCTTTGTTCACCAAGGTGGCGAAATCAGCAAAGTCGTGCACTAGAAGTGCGAGCTTGATGTCGACTTGAAGGCGTCACGGAACTTCTCACATGTCTGCGTGCATCAGTTGCAATGTCTCTTCAGCATAGCGAGACAAGTCCAAGAACTCCCGCCGATAAGCTTCAACAGTCTTGTTGCCTTGGGTGAGGTTGCGGAACTCACGCTTCTTCCGGTCCATGACTCCTTGAGGGATGAAGCAGGCACGAAAGGCAGCTTGGAAGTCTGGCCAGGTGATGATTGTTCGGTGGTGAAATGCGCTGTGGCTGTCCCACCATTAAGCTGCGGGTCCCTTCAGGAAGAAGGAAGCAAAGGTGACATAGCTGGCGAGGCTAAATCAGCAGACTCCATCTCATAGGTGATGTCACGGAGCCGATCCTTGACATCCAGGGGCTGGGTTGAGCTGCGGTACACACTTGGGTTGAGGCGCATGAAATCCTGCAGAGTTGCTGTGTTTGGCTGCTGGTCATATTGGGGCGAGGAAACTGAGCCATCATGTTTTCCATGAACTGGTGATTCATCTCCAGCTGTTGGATCATACCAGCCATGTACTCAGGCGGTGGTGGGAAGTTGCCACCACGACCACGACCAGCTGGTCTAACCATCCTGCTAATACATAACATGGGTAGTTCAGCATTTGAGAAATTTGCAAAGGACAAGAATCATTCATGATAAAACATGCATAACGAAAGCAGCACGATAGAAACTACATAGTAGTCGGCATATCTTACAAAAGGGATCATGCATAGAGTTCGGTACACGAGTTCGATTACATAGACTAAGACATCATAGGCGGCACGCAGGCTCATGACGAATGCATCTAACACTTAACAAGCAAGCCTACATCGGTCCCACGCATGATCTGCGGAGGTAGTGTAGCCTGAAAGCTGGTAGTGTGGCAGCGGATAGTCCTCCACGTCGGTGACACAGGGCAGCGGATACTGCAGTGCGAACCCGGCCTTTCGAGATGGTAGAAGAGGGCCAAGTGCGGAGAGTAGCCTCCCACCTCGGCCAACCGACACCACCTGGGCATCACGGTCCTGGCTGGGTAGATCACAGATCGCGGCAGCTCCCTGGATCGTACAAAGGGGTGCAGCAGCGTCAGAGCACGGTAAAGGTGCTGACGGGTGGTGTACAACTCGTGGCGAAGAGCCCGGTTAGCTCGATCCAACCCATCAGCATGCAGAACAAAGTTCTGATGGTAGAAGGGCTCTCGGGTGACAGTGGAGTAGGCAGCAGTGTAGTAACCCTCCGCACCAACATCGGATGCGATAGCAATGTGCACGAAGGGGAGGTGTCCAACTCCGATACTCTCCACGAAGGCGTGTCGAGCAGCATAAGCAGCATCGTGGACTGCCATATCGATAGTCACCCCAACACCATGTGCGGTGTGCAGCCGCGATGGTGGAGTCATACTCCGAGAGTAGAGGTGGACGATGGCTCGGTGCACTCTGGTTAAAGTCCTGGTACTCCTCAAAGGCGGTGTACTCGGTGCCAGCGATAACCCAGATAGGTCATCATCTCTGCTAGCACCGCAGGTGATCCCGAGGCACCAATGGCCGTCGTGTGGCGCACAACCTGCCTCGTGGGTTCCATCTGAAAACAAAGATGTTTCAAAGGAGTCAAATGACAGTGTGGAAATTGATCAAAATACAATTCCAAGGAATAACTATGGCTTTATCCAACTTTGGGGTGAATGTGGTCATGGGATCCTAGTGTTAGTTAGTAAATTCGTTTAACCGAGTAGAAGAGAGTTCAAAGTCCCGAGTAAAGGTCGAGGAGTAAAAGATCCTAGTACCACCCGATGGCGGCGTGGGCCGTAAGGCACACAGCCAAGCTAGTAAAAGTTTTTGCAATGTCTAGACTCGACTTGACCAAGGAGTGTGGAAGAGGATTCCTACAGGCGATCGGCTCGATACCAACATGTGACGCCCAGATTCAATCAGACACTAATCATACACGCATAAGCGTGTATGATCGGGATCGAGGACTCACGGGAAGATATCACAACACAACTCTAAAAATAAAATAAGTCATACAAGCATCATAATACAAGCCGGAGGGCTCGAATACAAGTGCTTTCGATCATAGACGAGTCGTGGAAGCAACAATATCTGAGTACAGACTTAAGTTAAACAAGTTTGCCTTAAGAAGGCTAGCACAAAGCTGGGATACAGATCGAAGAGGCGCAGGCCTCCTACAGGATCCTCCTAACTACTCACAGTCGTCGTTAGCGGGCTGCACGTAGTAGTAGGCACCTCCAGTGTAGTAGTCGCCATCGACGGTGGCGTCGCTCTGGGCTCCATCGTCTGCAGTCGCGACAACGGAGTAAAGAAAGGGGAAAAGGGGAACAAGGCAACCGTGAGTACTCATCCAAAGTACTACTTAAGCAAGGAGCTACACTACATATGCATGGATATATGTGTAAAGGGCCATATCGGTGGGTGAGCTGCGAGAATGCCCGAGAATAAGAGGGGGATAGCTAATCACATCAAGACTACGCTCGCAGCCTCCGTCTTCTTGACATGTAGAAGAGAGTAGACCAAGTCCTCCAAGTAGCATCGTATAGCATAATCCTACCCGGCGATCCCTCCTCGTCGCCTGTTAGAGAGCGATCACCGGGTTGTATCACGGCACTTGGAAGGGTGTGTTTTATTAAGTATCCGGTTCTAGTTGTCATAAGGTCAAGGTACAACTCCAAATCGTCTGTTATCAAGATCACGGCTATTCGAATAGATTAACTTCCCTGCGAGGTGCACCACATAACCCAACATGCTTGATCCCATTTGGCGGACACACTTTCACAGGTCATGCCGGCCGCGGAAGATCAACACGTCGCAGCCCACCTAGGCTGTGAGAGAGGCCGGCCGCGGTCTAAACCTAAGCGCCGCGAAGTGCAGGCCCATTGCCCTGAGCACACATGCATGTTGCGTACCACGGCGAGCAGACCTAGCCTAGTGGCGTTCAGTCCAATCCGTGGCAGCGCCACGATCGTGACGTCACGAAATGCTTCGGTGATACCACGGCGCCGAGTGCCCATATCTTTCCACGTAGTTGGTTAGTGCGTATAGGCTCGTGGCAGGACTCGGATCAAATACCAAGATCTCGTTAAGCGTGTTAAGTATCCATGAGCGCCCGAGCAGGGCCAGCCCACCTCTCTCCTAGGCGGTCTCAACTTGGCCTGTCGCTCCGCCACAAAGATCCACTCGCGGGTGCTCCACCAGCCGACCCGACTTTAGTCTCCACATGTATCATGTATAAGTATATAGTATATACCCGTGATCACCTCCCGAGTGATCACGGCCCGATAGTATAGCACGGTAGACGGACAAGAATGTAGGGCCACAGATGAAAATACTAGCATCCTATACTAAGCAAGTAGGATTGCGGTAAAAAGGTAACAACAGTAGTAGCAAGGACAGGCTATGCATCGGGATAGGTATAACGGAAAGCGGTAACATGCTACACTACTCTAATGCAAGCGATATAGAGTAGAATAGGCGATATCTGGTTATCAAGGGGGCGTGCCTAGGTGCTCGGGCAAAGCGGGGTCGTCAACTCCGTAGTCGAACTAAGCGTGCAGCGTCGGTCTCGTAGTCTACCGAGGAGAAGGGGAAGAAACAATGAATACCATGCAAACAGATGCATATCGATGCATGACATGACAAGTAACTATGCTAGGGGTGCCCTAACGCGGTATGAGGTGATACCGGTGAAAGGGGGAAGCATCCGGGAAAGTATACCCGGTGTTTCGCGTTTTCGGACAGAGGAGCCGGAGGGGGAAAGTTGCGAGTTCGATAGGTTAGGGGGGTGTGGTGGATGAAAGGGTTGCGTATCCGAAATCGTCTCGTCGTTCTAAGCAACTTTCATGTTGAAAATATTTTAATCCGAGTTACGGATTAAAAGATATGATTTTCTAAAGATTTTATTACTTTCTGGAGTTTAATTAATTATTTAAATTAATCCGAAAAACAGATTAATGACATCAGCATGATGTCATGCTGACATCAGCAGTCAACAGAGTTGACTCGGTCAACCTGACTAGTGGGTCCCATTGGTCAGTGACACATTTTAATTAACAGATTAATTAAACTAATCATAATTAATTAGGGGGGGTGGACCCCACTGTCATTGTTTGATTAATTAACTAACAGTTAATTAGGTTAATCTAATTGTGATTAATTAACTTAATTAATTCGTTAATTAATTAATTTATTTAATTATTATTATCTATTTATTTATTTATTTATTTATTTTTTATATAAAACGTTCTGTGGGCGGGGCCCAGATGTCATAGGCCCATAGGCCTTAACGGGCAAGGCTGCTAGCGGCGCTAAGGCGTCGCCCATGGTCAATGGGGAGAAAAGCGCTGGCGCCGACGGCCACAACGACGAGCAGCCACAGCGTTAGGGGCCGGGGTCTTGCCGTTATGCAGCAGGCTGCCGCGGACGGGAGCCGACGAGTGGCGATGGGGAGGTGAGGCGGGCGAGGCTGGCAGGGACGGCTGCCGGGCGGGCACGGCCGGACGCTACTGGTCGCGACGATGGTGGGACCAGCAGGAGGCGAAGGGCGAGGCCACGCTGAGCAGGCGTCGAGCGAGGAGGAAGCGAGGAGAAGTGCAAACGGAGTCGGGTGAGGGAGGTCGGGGCAAGGGCGTAGAGCAGCAGGTCTTGACGAGCTTCATGTGATGGCGCGTGGAAGCGAGGAGGAAGGAGAGGGGGCCTCACGGGGTTTGCGGGGGCCAGGCGATGGGCGTGGCGGTCGGGGAGGTCCGACGAGGAAGAGGACGAGGTGGCGGCAGTCCGGCGACGATGGGGAGGCAGCTCCGGCGGGGTGGCGTCTTGGCGTGGGGCGGGCGTCGAGCGGCGTCGGCGGGGTCGTCCACGGGCGCTGGGGACGGCGGGTCCGAGGCGCGGCGTGCGGTTGAGGCGGCCGGCGCGGTCCAGGCGGCGTGGGGCGCAGGGGGGCGACGGGGTTCGTTCCCCCGATCCGATCTGGATCGGGGAGGAGGGGGAGAGCGAGTGGGGGGGCGAGTGGGGAGAGTGGTGTGCGTGGGGAAGTGTCGGTGGCTAGGGTTGGACCGGGGGTGGGGGGTTATGGGGAGGCCGGCTGGGCCAAGGGGATTTGGGCGGCTGGTCAGTGTCGTGATTGGGCCGGTGGCTCTTTGGGCGAGCCCCGAGGGTTTCTTCCTTTTGTTTTGTTTTAGTTTTGTTTTCTTTTCTTTTATTTATTTACTTTTCCTGTTTTAAATCAGTTTAAATTCTTTAGACATTTTCTAAAAATGTGTTTACTTCACCACAATCACCTTTGTAATATTTGACAACCACCGAACATTTTAGTCTTAATTTTTGGAAACTTTTATTGTTATCATTAATTTGAATTTAAATTTCGAACGGTTCCGAATTATTGCGAGGATAGCAACAGTAACCGAGGTGTCATGGCACGATTAGCGTGGGATTACTGTAGCATGATTATCCGGGCGTTACAGGGTCCGAGGGAGGACGGGGAAGTCCTTGAACCAGCGTAGGGGCGCGGCAGTGGGCAGATTAGGGGACAGGAGACAGAAAATTGTGCCCGCGGAGGATGACGGGGACACCTTGGCGGCCACCTCGCTGGCGTCGGGCGAAAAGGCCGTGATAAACCTCTTTTTGGCCGTTGGCTGCTCGAGCTCCCCGGCACACGGGAAGAGGTTGAGGATGGAGGCGCCGACGATGGCGGTGACCTACCAATGGTTTCGAGGGTTGTGTGTGTCTGTGTGAGCGGACGTTTTGGGGGTGTGTGTGTGGAGGGGGGAGCAAGGTTGTGTTTGAGGAAATACTGCGGCAACTGAAAATTTTACTAGGCGGAAGTAACAAGGCGGGGCTACTGAAAATTTGGATCAAGGGCGAGCAGATATTTTTTAGATTGCGAGGGATGCAGAGGCGGGAGTAAAATGTCGGGGCTACTGAAAATTGGAATCAAGGGACTAAAGCAGAGCGGGAGTACCGGACATCGAACACAGTCCGCACATACTAATCATGTGCTATCAAACATTAAAACCTTCCAGGCGGTAGATATTTTCAAGATTGCGAGGGATGTAGAGGTGGGAGTTTTTGGGGAGTGAGCTAGTGTGCTTGACACGCCGGCTGTGGGCTGTAGCCGACGCACCTTCTCGCGTAAGCCATAGGCGTACTATGCACCGACGGTGCTCCAAGATATTTTGTACTACATCTCACAAGGTCGGTGATAATAAACTGTGTGGGGTCTATATGTGTACATCCGCAGTGAACACGCAACTATATGTGTGTCGTAAAAGAATTGGAATTATTCAGGGTTCGTTTGGACATTTTATACAATAAACTGGTTTTCTAGCCATTTCACGTGCACAATTCAAAATTAAACTACATGCACATGCTCCGGTGCATACAAATTGGTGGAAAAATCAAATCTGTGTCCTTCAGTGCATGCTTAGGTCCCATAGAAGAAATGGGAATGATTTTTTCGGGGTTTGTTTGGCCTTTTTTGTACATTAACTGGGTTTTCTAGGAATTTTATGTGCATGATTCAAATTTGAACTACAAGCACATGCTCCAATGCACCAAAGTTGGTTGAAAAATCACATGTGTGTCTTTGGGGTGAATTTCTAGGTCCCATGCAAGAGATGGGAATGAATTTCAAACACCAGGGAACTCTTGATTGCCGGCGAAACGTTGAGATACCTGGTTTTTAAATTCTAGTAAATCCAAAACTCGTCTGAAATTCATGAAACTTGGCATGCTATGATGGGCGGCATCAACATGCCGTGGTGAAATTTTTTGTCCCATTTGGGGCAGGTTTGGGTATAAGCTTCTCACAACAAGCATGATGGTTTCGATAGGGAATGTAACACCTTTGGGGACGGGACGATATCCGTTGCCTCTTATTGATTTCAAAAAATTTCTAGTGTCAACATAGGACAACAGGAATGTTGTGTCTAATCTTGGAATTTTTCAGGGTTTGTTTGGACTTTTTATACATTAACTGGGTTTTGTAGGCATTTTATGTGCATAATTAAAATTTGAATTACAAGCACATGCTCCAATGCACTAAAGTTGGTTGAAAAATCACATGTGTGTCCTTGGGTGAATTTCTAGGTCCCATGCAAGAGATTGGAATGAGATTCAAACACCAGGGCACTGTTGATTGCCGGCAAAACATTGAGATGCCTGGTTTTTAAATTCTAGTAAATCCAAAACTCATCTGAAATTAATGAAACATAGCATGCTATCATGGAGCGACATCAACATGCCGTGGTAAAAAAATTGTCCCGTTTGGGGTAGGTTCGGGTATATGCTTCTCACAAACCAGAGCTTCTCACAACAAGCACGATGGTTTCGATAGGGAAAGTCCCACCTTTGGGGACGAAACGATATCCATTGCCTCTTATTGCTTTCAAATTTTTCTCGTGTCAACATAGAACAACAGGAGTGTTGTGTCAATTTTTGGGATTTTTTGGGGTTCGTTTGGACATTTTTATGCATTAACTGAGTTTTCAATGCATTTATGTGCATAATTCAAATTTGAACTACATGCACATGCTCCAGCGCATATAAAATTGGTTGAAACATCAAATATGTGTCCTTGGGTGCATGCTTAGCTCCCATGTAAGAAATGGGAATGAATTTCAAACACCAGGGCACCGTTGATTGCCGGCAAAACATTGAGATGCCTGGTTTTTAAATTCTAGTAAATCCAAAACTCGTCTGAAATTCATGAAACTTAGCATGCTATCATGGAGCGGCATAAACATGTTGTGGTAAAAATATTGTCCCATTTGGGGCAGGTTTGGGTATATGCTTCTCACAAACCAGAGCTTCTCATAAAAAGCCTGATGGTTTCAGTAAGGAACGTACGTCCCACCTTCGGGGATGAAATGATATCCATTGCCTCTTATTGCTTTCAAAAAATTTCTCGTGTCAACATAGAACAACAGGAGTGTTGTGTCAATTTTTGGGATTTTTCGGGGTTCGTTTGGACATTTTTATGCATTAACTGAGTTTTCTAGGCATTTTATGTGCATAATTCAAAATTGAACTACGTGCACATGCTCCAGCGCATATAAATTGGTTGAAAAATCACATGTGTGTCCTTGGGTGCATGCTTAGGTCCCATGCAAGAGACGGGAATGAATTTCAAACACCAGGGCACTATTGATTGCCGGCAAAATGTTAAGATACCTGGTTTTTAAATTCTGATAAATCCAAAACTCGCCTGGAATTCATGAAAATTGGCATGCTATCATGGAGCGGCATCAACATGCCGTGCTGAAAATTGTGTCCCATTTGGGACAGGTTTGGGTATAAGCTTCTCACAAACCAGAGCTTTTTTTTACTATAAACAGTAGGGTAAGACCCCACTGCAATTTTTATAAATTAAGATAGCAAAGTAGCAAGTAGTCTGAAAAGGCTTGAGGTAAGCCTTAAGAAGAAAAGAAACTATAATCTAGGAGAAAGAAAAGAAAAGAAAGAAAAAACAAAAAGCCTACTAGCCTACAAATAGAGAAATTACAAAAGGCATTCAAGCCAAATTGAAAATTGCCTCTCATGCTTCCTCCTCATCCTAAACTTGAAGAGCTTTAGTTCCTCCAGAAATATGAACTTCCAGCCTTGAAATGAAGGGGAATGTTTTCGAAAATCTTATTATTTCTGGTTATCTAGATGGCCCATGCTCCAAGAATGACGATCTCCTTGTAAAATGGGTACCTTAGCTTGTCTTTAAGGTCTTGAAACACTTCTAACACAGACATGTTTGGTGTTCATGTTGGACATATGAAGTCCCAGCATTGTTGAACAAATTGGCAACCCAAAAAAAGATGATGCAGTGTTTCTTCTTGTTGACATCCTCCAACAGCATAGTTATAAGCCTCCAACACAAAATTCTTTCTTCTTAGTAAATTTCTTGTGCTGACTCAATCATGGAGCAGTTGCCAGAAGAAGACTTTATGCTTTGGCTGACAGGAACTCTGCCAGATCCAGTTGAAGTGTGGAGTGGTCTGTTTGTGTCCAATTAAAACTTTATATGCTTTGATGGATGAATAGTGTTCAGTCCCCCAAATGTAACTCCATATGTCCAATGTGTCTAAGTATTCAGATTGTCTCATGGAAATGCAAATGTCTTCCATTTGTAAGAATTCCTCATATGCTTCTGTTGTCAAAGGGAGATAGAAGAGATCCTGCAAGTATTCAGTCTGCAGCACTTGTTGAATATTCAGTTGAGGATTTATGACAAGAGAGAATAAGTGGGGGAACTGGTGTTGAAGTATTGTTTGGTTCCATAGATCATCCCAAAACAATGCACTGACACCATCTCGCACATTACATCTAGCAATAGCTTTGTACTGATCAATGAGAGCTAAGTTGGACTTCCACCAGAACAATCCTACCATATTGCCCCCTGGTAATTTCCCATCACTATAGTAAGTTTCCCAAATCAGGTTGACCCAAGGAATGTCATGTCTGTTGAAGAATTTGTGGAGGTTCTTCATGAGCAGAGTTTTGTTGTGTGTAAAGATATCTAGTACTCCTAATCCTCCCTGGTCTTTAGGTCTACACAGTGTGCCAAGCCACCAAAGCAGGTCTTCTGTCCTCCATATCAGGGCCTCTCCAAAGACAGTGTCTCAAATACTTGATGATCTGTTTCTTTATTGTAATAGGTATGTCCGGACAACACATGAAGAAAAGCTGATAATGATGTCATTCTTGACTTGACCAGTAGTAATTTTCCAGCTTGGGTCATGAAGATAGAAATACCAGCCAATCTTTTGGCAATCCTGTTAACTAGGGGGAGGCATTGCTCAACAGTTGGTTTGTATATTCCCAAGGGGAGACCAAGGTAAGTAAAGGGGAAGTGTCCTCTAGCACACTGCAAGGTGTTTGTAAATATTTCTACCCTGTCTTCAGCAATGTTCAAAGGTACCATGATTGACTTCCATAATTCACTTTAAGCCCAGTTGTTGTAGCAAAAGTATTGAGAAGTGCCTTTAAACAGAACAACTGCCTAGAATCATCTTGCATAACCACCAGAGTGTCATCTGCATATTGCACAATTGGGAAGTGAGGGCAAGAGTTGACTTAAAGTGGAGCAGTGATCAGGTTTAACCTCATGGCTTTGTTAAGAATAGATTACAACAGATCAGCAGCCAGCACAAATATTAAAGGAGAGTAAGGGTCCCCTTGTCTTACTCTTCTTCTTATGTAATTTTTTTTCCCAGGTACACCATTCAGTAATACAGAAGATGATGCAGTTGTGAACAGAGCTTTCATCCATGAAATCCATTTCTCTCACAAACCTTTAGCTCTAAAAATATCAATGATTGCTGCATGCTCAATTGTAACAAAGGCCTTCTCAAAATCCAATTTAATTACTAAGATTTCCTCCCTAGACTTATGGCACTGGTGAATGTACTCATATGCCCATCCTAGGCAATCCTGAACCACTCTATCTTTGAGGAAACCATATTGATTAATATGCACCATTTGCAGAATAACTCTTTGTAATCTATTGGCCAGCAATTTTGTAATGATTTTCAGAACTCCATTTAGCAAGGAAATTGGCCTGAAGTCATTTGGTGAAAGTGGCACTTCTTTTTTTTGGCACTAGGTGATGAAAGAGGAGTTGATGCTCTCTAGATTTACATTCCCAGCATGGAATGCCATTATAAGCTCAAAGACATCAGTCTTAATAATTTCCCAACAACTTTTGATAAACTCATTATTGAATCCATCTTGCCCTGGTGATTTATCTGCAGGCAGGTTTTTTACCACATCTTCAAATTCTTCTTGAGAAAAAGGTTTTTCCAGATCAATGAAGATTTGGGGGGTCCACAGTGTTTTCATACAGGTCATTTAGGTCAAAGTGCATGGAGTGTCCATTGGATTGCCCCAATCTATTTTTAAAAGCCTCCCATAGGATTGCAGCCTTTCCATCATGATCTGTTACTTCAACTTGATCCTTGTTCAACAGCATAGCAATTTTATTGTGTCTGTGATTAATAGAAGCTCTAGTATCGAAGAATTTAGTGTTCTCATCTCCAAACTTTACTCCTTTAATTTTTCCTCTCTGTTTCCAGTAAATCTTCTGATTATTGAGCACAGTTAATAATAAATCCTTTAGCATGGTCCTGCAATTATTCAGTCTGCAGCACTTGTTGAATACTCAGTTGAGGATTTATGACAAAAGAGAATAAGTGGGGGAACTGGTGTTTAAGTATTGTTTGGTTCCATAGATCATCCCAAAATAATGCACTGACACCATCTCCCACATTACATCTAGCAATAGCTTTGTACTGATCAATGAGAGCTAAGTTGGACTTCCACCAGAACAATCCTACCATATTGCCCCCTGGTAATTTCCCATCACTATAGTAAGTTCCCCAAATTAGGTTGACCCAAGGAATGTCATGTCTGTTGAAGAATTTGTGGAGGTTCTTCATGAGCAGAGTTTTGTTGTGTGTAAAGATATCTAGTACTCCTAATCCTCCTTGGTCTTTAGGTCTACACATAGTGTGCCAAGCCACCAAAGCAGGTCTTCTGTCCTCCATATCAGGGCCTCTCCAAAGACAGTGTCTCAAATACTTGATGATATGTTTCTTTATTGTAATAGGTATGTCCAGACAACACATGAAGAAAACTGATAATGATGTCATTACTGACTTGACTAGGAGTAATTTTCCATCTTGGGTCATGAAGATAGAAATACCAGCCAATCTTTTGGCAATCCTGTTAACTAGGGGGAGGCATTGCTCAACAGTTGGTTTGTATATTCCCAAGGGGAGACCAAGGTAAGTAAAGGGGAAGTGTCCTCTAGCACACTGCAAGGTATTTGTAAATATTTCTACCCTGTCTTCAGCAATGTTCAAAGGTACCATGATTGACTTCCCATAATTCACTTTAAGCCCAGTTGTTGTAGCAAAAGTATTGAGAAGTGCCTTTAAACAGAACAACTACCTAGAATCATCTTGCATAACCACCAGAGTGTCATCTGCATATTGCACAATTGGGAAGTGAGGGCAAGAGTTGACTTGAAGTGGAGCAGTGATCAGGTTTAACCTCATGGCTTTGTTGAATAGATTGCAACAGATCAGCAGCCAGCACAAATATTAAAGGAGAGTAAGGGTCCCCTTGTCTTACTCCTCTTCTTATGTAATTTTTTTTCCCAGGTACACCATTCAGTAATACAGAAGATGGTGCAGTTGTGAACAGAGCTTTCATCCATGAAATCCGTTTCTCTCCAAAACCTTTAGCTCTAAAAATATCAATGATTGCTGCATGCTCAATTGTATCAAAGGCCTTCTCAAAATCCAATTTAATTACTAAGATTTCCTCCCTAGACTTATGGCACTAGTGAATGTACTCATATGCCCATCCTAGGCAATCCTGAACCAATCTATCTTTGAGGAAACCATATTGATTAATATGCACCATTTGTAGAATAACTCTTTGTAATCTATTGGCCAGCAATTTTGTAATGATTTTCAGAACTCCATTTAGCAAGGAAATTGGCCTGAAGTCATTTGGTGAAAGTGGCACTTCTTTTTTTTGGCACTAGAGTGATGAAAGAGGAGTTGATGCTCTCTAGATTTACATTCCCAACATGGAATGCCATTATAAGCTCAAAGACATCAGTCTTAATAATTTCCCAAAAACTTTTGATAAACTCATTATTGAATCCATCTGGCCCTAGTGATTTATCTGCAGGCAGGTTTTTTACCACATCTTCAAATTCTTCTTGAGAAAAAGGTTTTTCCAGATCAATGAAGATTTGGGGGTCCACAGTGTTTTCATACAGGTCATTTAGGTCAAAGTGCATGGAGTGTCCATTGGATTGCCCCAATCTATTTTTAAAAGCCTCCCATAGGATTGCAGCCTTTCCATCATGATCTGTTACTTCAACTTGATCCTTGTTCAACAGCATAGCAATTTTATTGTGTCTGTGATTAATAGAAGCTTTAGTATGGAAGAATTAAGTGTTCTCATCTCCAAACTTTACTCCTTTGATTTTTCCTCTCTGTTTCCAGTAAATCTTCTGATTATTGAGCACAATTAATAATAAATCCTTTAGCATGGTCCTGCAATTATTCTCAAACACTGAAAGTTCCCTGTATTCCTCAATCATATCCCATAGAAAGATACAATCATTTAGATCTGTAGTTTGCTTCTTATGACAGGCATGGTTTTTAGCCCACAACTTAAGTGCTCTTCTGACATTTTTGAATTTTGCATTGATCTTCTTTGCACAATCTGTACAACCTACTGGAATATTCCAAGCAGCCTCAACCACCTGCTTAAAGGAGCTGTGATTGAACCAATAATTTTCAAATCTGAACACTTTAGATTTTGGGATATTGGTGCCAATTTTTATCATGCAAGGAAGATGATCAGAAATTGGCTTAGCCATGGGAAGAGCCACAGTATCTGGGTAGCTGGTCATGCAAGCAGTAGAGGTGAAAAACCAGCCTAACTTCTCCAAGAGGGGGCTGTCTTGCATGTTACTATAGCTAAATTGCCTTCCTTTTAGAGGGAGTTCAATCAAACCAAGTTCACTTACAGCCTCATTAAACATAAGCATTTCATTAACATCCCCTCCAGGTTTATTTCTGTCCTCTGGTGTTCTAATAAAGTTAAAGTCCCCCATGATAATCCAATCCACATCATTAGGCATTTGTATATTACCAAACCATTCAATGTACTCAATTTTATCCTCATGATTGCAAGGACCATAGATGTTTGTGAGGATCCAAAATTTGGAAGATGTTCTACAAGTGAATTGGATGGATAAGGAAAACTTGTTTTGAAACATTAATTCTCCAGTGAATAAAGCTCCATTCCAAGCAGTGAGTATATCACCAGATGCCCCAATGGAAGGTAAGTATTCAAATTTATTAAATCTCTAAGGACACACTTTATGAATATAGGCTAAATCAAAGTTCTCTCTCTTAGTTTCCTGCAAGCACACAATCCTAGCAACACTTTCGTCCACTTTTTGCCTAATAGCCAACCACTTATCTGAAGAATTAATACCCCTCACATTCCTGTTTAGGATATTCCATGTTATGTTATTAGTCATTAAAAACTAGAGCTTCTCACAACAAGCATGATGGTTTCGATAGGGAACGTACCACCTTTGGGGACGGGACGATATCTGTTGCCTCTTATTGCTTTCAAAACATTTCTAGTGTCAACATAGAACAACAGGTATGCTGTGTTTAATCTTGGAATTTTTCGGGGTTTGTTTGGCCTTTTTTATACATTAACTGGGTTTTGTAGGCATTTTATGTGCATATTTCAAATTTGAACTACAAGCACATGCTCTAATGCACCAAAGTTGGTTGAAAAATCACATGTGTGTCCTTGGGTGAATTTCGAGGTCCCATGCAAGAGATGGGAATGAATTTCAAACACCAAGGCACAGTTGATTGCCGGCAAAACATTGAGATGGCTGGTTTTTAAATTCTAGTAAATCCAAAACTCATCTAAAATTCATGAAACTTGGCATGCTATCATGGAGCGGCATCAACATGCCGTGGTGAAAATTTTGTCCCATTTGGGGCAGGTTCGGGTATAAGCTTCTCACAAACCAGAGCTTATCACAACAAGCATGATGGTTTCGATAGGGAAAGTACCACCTTTGGTGACAGGACGATATCTGTTGCATCTTATTGCTTTCAAAAAAATTCTCGTGTCAACATAGAACAATAGGAGTGTTGTGTCAATTTTTGGGATTTTTTGGGGTTCGTTTGGACATTTTTATGCATTAACTGAGTTTTCAATGCATTTATGTGCATAATTCAAATTTGAACTACATGCACATGCTCCAGCGCATATAAATTGGTTGAAAAATCAAATATGTGTCCTTGGGTGCATGCTTAGCTCCCATGCAAGAAATGGGAATGAATTTCAAACACCAGGGCACTGTTGATTGCTGGAAAAACGTTGAGATGCCTGGTTTTTAAATTCTAGTAAATCTATAACTCGTCAAAATTCATGAAACTTGACATGCTATCATGGAGCGGCATCAACATGCCGTTGTAAAAAAATTGTCCAATTCGGGGCAGGTTCAGGTATACGGTTCTTACAAACCAGAGCTTCTCACAACTAACATGATGGTTTCCGTAGGGAACGCCCCACCTTTGTGAACGAAACGATATCTGTTGCCTCTTATTGCTTTCATAAATTTTCTCGTGTCAAGATACAACAACAGGGGTGTTGTGTCAATTTTTGGGATTTTTCGTGGTTCGTTTGGATATTTTTATGCATTAACTGAGTTTTCAATGCATTTATGTGCATAATTCAAATTTGAACTACGTGCACATGCTCCAGTGCATATAAATTGGTTGAAAAATAAAATATGTGTCCTTGGGTGCATGCTTAGGTCCCATGCAAGAAACGGGAATGAATTTCATACACCAGGGCACCGTTGATTGCCCGCAAAACATTGAGATGCCTGATTTTTAAATTCTAGTAAATCCAAAAGTCGTCTCAAATTCATGAAACTTGGCATGCTATCATGGAATGGCACCCGACATGCTGTGGCATTTTTCGTGTCCATTTTGAGAGAAGGCGCACTCGAATAATGAAAGTCAACAAAGGCATTTAAAAAAAATAGCTGCCACTTTAATATCTCAAACGTTTGTAGAATTCAAACCATGTGCATTCTTTTAACCATTCACGTTCCGCCACGTGTCTTGGTTTTAATGGCTGTAGGAGGTGCCATGCGGACATCTGCTTGACCTTGACTGAATGGGAGGCGTGCAAGCATAATCCGGTGCGCAGGCTGACCGAGAGGCGTGCAAACTATCCTCCAATGCGCAGGCTCACCGGGAAGCGTGCGAGCTGTACGCTGTGCATGCTCACTCGGAAGCGAGCCCTTTGACTTCCATGGCCTCCCGCCTTCCTCTCCATTAATGGCGCCCTAGTCGCTGTTTAATACGGGCAGTGTTACTGTTCTCCTCCCATTCCCCTCCCTCCTGCAGCCGCAGACCTCCACCAACGCCATGCCGCAGAATGATCATCTGCCACTAGTCTTCAAGTTTGGTGAAGTTGACTCCGAGTCAGAGGAGATAGAAATAAGGAGGAATAGGGCCTCATGGATATGGCCTAGAACGAGCTGGCCACGGTGGTTGCTGCCCCCACTCCCGTCCCCGCTGCCGTCCCCGCGCCCACGCCAGCGACAATCCCCATAGCATTCACGGGCTGGTCGCCGAGCACTATCACATTTGGAAGCCGGGCGTCGGCCGAGGTCTCCGGAACCCAGCGAGCTCGTGTACATGCAGCGCCAGCCCGTGCCGTGCACGCCCTCCACCCACCGTCGCTGCCCGGCCCCACGATCGTCTGTCAGATCTATAATTTTTGATTGTTCCATGCCAATATTCTACAACTTACATATACTTTTGGCAACTTTTTATACTATTTTTGGGACTAACATATTGATCCATTGCCCAATGCCAGTTCATGTTTGTTGCATGTTTTTTGTTTCACAGAAAATCCATATCAAACGGAGTCCAAACGAAATAAAAACTGACGGAGATTTTTTTTGGAATATATGTGATTTTTGGGAAGAAGAATCAACGCGATACGATGCCCGAGGGGGCCATGAGGCAGGGGCGCGCCCTTGACCCTCGTGGCCACCCCGTAAGGCGGTTGGAGCCCTTCTTTCGCCGCAAGAAAGCTAATTTCCAGATAGAGATCGTATCCAAACTTCAGCCCAATTGGAGTTATGGGTCTCCGGTTATAAAAGAAACGGTGAAAAGCCAGTTCTGGGAACGCAAAAACAGAGAGAGACAGATCCAATCTCGGAGGGGATCTCGCCCTCCCACGCTATGGAGACCATGGACCAGAGGGGAAACCCTTCTCCCATCTAGGGAGAAGGTCAAGGAAGAAGAAGAAGGAGGGGGGCTCTCTCCCCCTCGCTTCCGGCGGCACCGGAGTGCCGCCGGGGCCATCATCATCACTGCAATCTACACCAACACCTCCATCATCTTCACCAACATCTTCATCACCTTCCCCCATCTATCTACAAGGGTCCACTCTCCCGCAACCCGCTGTACCCTCTACTTGAACATGGTGCTTTATGCTTCATATTGTTATCCAATGATGTGTTGCCATCCTATGATGTCTGAGTAGATTTTCGTTGTCCTATCGGTAATTGGTGAATTGCTATGATTGGTTTAATTTGCTTGTGGTTATGTTGTATCATATGAGCGCGCACGTGGATCACACCATCGGGTTAGTTGTATGTTGATAGGACTATGTATTGGAGGGCAAGAGTGACAGAAGCTTCAACCTAGCATAGAAATTGAGGCATACGGGATTGAAGGGGGACCAATATATCTTAATGCTATGGTTGGGTTTTACCTTAATGAACGTTAGTAGTTGCGGATGCTTGCTAATAGTTCCAATCATAAGTGCATAGAATTCCAAGTCGGGGATGACATGCTAGCAGTGGCCTCTCCCACATAAAACTTGCTATCGGTCTAGTAACGTAGTCAATTGCTTAGGGACAATTTCGCAACTCCTACCACCACTTTTCCACACTCGCTATACTAACTTTATTGCTTATTTACCTAAACAGCCCCTACTTTTTATTTACGCGCTCTTTATCTTCTTGCAAACCTATCCAAAAACATCTACAAATTACTTCTAGTTTCATACTTGTTTTAGGTAAAGCGAACATTAAGCGTGCGTAGAGTTGTATCGGTGGTCGATAGAACTTGAGGGAATATTTGTTCTACCTTTAGCTCATCGTTGGGTTCGACACTCTTACTTATCGAAAGAAGCTACAATTGATCCCCTATACTTGTGGGTTATCAAGACCTTTTTCTGGCGCCGTTGTCGGGGAGTCATAGCGTGGGGTGAATATTCTCGTGTGTGCTTGTTTGCTTTATCACTAAGTAGTTTTTATTTGTTGTTCTAAGTTGTTTTCTATCTTTAGTTATGGGTAGGAAACGCAAAATACCAAAAAAATTAGTTGTAGCTACTACACCAATGGTTGAAGAACCACTCAAAATCTATCACACGCCTGAAGCTTTTTACTTGGATCATCTTCGATCCCTATGTGCTCGTGCTAAAACCCCAACTAGCTTAGTTGAGGGCAAATCTTTAGATGAGCATGCTTGTTATGTTCGACACCGCTTATCTCAAAAAGGGAAACTTTTATTGGATCAAATTCATTGTTTGGAATGCTATGCTTGGAATTTATGTGAAATTTATGATTTTACTTGTTGTTCTGAAGACCCTAAGAAACACCTTCCCTACCAATGTTTGTTTAGTGATAATGGAATCGTATCTTCATATGCTAAGGGTGTTTATAATTACTATGATGTTCAACAAATTGAAGAATTTGTTGATTTTAAGGGTGCTTATGAAATTGCTTGTTCGATTGAAAAGTATGATGCTACTCTTTTACAAATCTGAAAATTTTGCCATACTTAAATATTGTTATGATAATTATGCTTCTAATGCCTATGTTAAACAATATATTGAGGACTCCTCCGCTGTCCAAGAAGAGCCTAATATTTTGCAGCAGTCTATGGAAGAAGGAATTGATGAAACTGTGAGCTCATTGGATGAAAAAGATGATGAGGAGAGCAAAGAACAAAAGGAGGAAGAGCGGATTGATCACCCGTTCCCACCTTCTAATGAGAGTAACTCTTCAACTCATACATTGTTTAATTTCCCTTCGTGCTTACCGAAGGATGATTGCTATGATAACTATTATGATCTCGTTGATTCTTTTGAAATATTCCTTTTTGATGATGCTTGCTATACTTGTGGCCAAGCTGCCAATATGAATTATGCTTATGGAGATGAACTTGCTATAGTTCCTTATGTTAAACATGAAATTGTTGCTATTGCACCCACGCATGATAGTCCTATTATCTTTCTGAATTCTCCCGACTACACTATATCGAAGAAGTTTGCCCTTATTAAGGATTATATTGATGGTTGCCTTTTACCGTTGCACACGATGATCTTGATGAATATAATATGCATGTGCTTGCTGATCCTACTTGCAATTATTATGAGAGAGGAACTACATCTTCGCCTCTCTATGTTTGCAATATGATAAAATTGCAAGAAACCGTTTATACTATGCATTGGCCTTTACTATGTGTGCATGAATTGTTCTTTTATGACATGCCGATGCATAGGAAGAGAGTTATACTTCATTGTTGCATGATATATGTTACTTTGTGCTCACTACTAAATGCTAAATTATTGTTAATTAAAATTGGCTTTGATATACCTTGGGATCCGGGTGGATCCATTACTTGAGCACTATATGCCTAGCTTAATGGCTTTAAAGAAAGCGCTGCCAGGGAGACAACCCGGAAGTTTTAGAGAGTCATTTATTTCTGTTGAGTGCTTTTATATAGTTTAAAAACAAAAAAATAAAGAGGGGAACCTAAAGCTTTTTCAAAAAGAAAATCGAAAGTGAGAGAGACAAGCATTGTTGAAGTGGGGGAGCTCCTTGAACTTCGTTCATGCTCACGAAAACTTTGTGAATCTTGATTACAGAAACTTTTCAACAAAAATAATTATCCCCTCGTACAATTCCATTTTATCAAAAGAATAATGTTCCAAGGTTTGCCTTTAGGATGTTTACAATGCTTGTTGGTTTGTACGGTGCAGGACAGAAACTTTGGCTGTAGTGCGTGATTTTACATTTCTTACTGAAAATTCAAATGGTTCTGAAACTTTTTGCACTGTCTTTATATAAAGATTTTTTATTTGTCCTAATTTTTGCAGAATTTTTGGAGTACCATAGGTATGGTGAATGTTCAGATTATTACAGACTGTTCTGTTTTAGACAGATTCTGTTTTTGATGCATAGTTTGCTTGTTTTGATGAAACTATCAATTTCTATCAGTGGATTAAGCCATGGAAAAGTTATATTAAAGTAGCTACAATGAAAAAATAAAATATGAATTGGTTATCAGCAGTACTTAGAGTATTGATTTGATTTATTATACTAACGGATCTTACCGAGTTTTCTCTTGAAGTTTTGTGTGGATGAAGTGTTCGAAGATCGAGGATGTCTCGATGTGAGGAGAAGAAGGAGAGGCGAGAGCTCAAGCTTGGGGATGCCCAAGGCACCCCAAGTAAATATTCAAGGAGACTCAAGCGTCTAAGCATGGGGATTCCCCGGAAGGCATCCCATCTTTCTTCAACAAATATCGGTATGTTTTCGGATTCGTTTCGTTCATGTGATATGTGCAAATCTTGGAGTGTCTTTTGCTTTTAGTTTTCACTTTTATTTTATGCACCATGATGGTATGAGTTAGTCCATGGTTGATTTATAGAATGCTATTTGCACTTCACTTATATCTTTTGAGTATGGCTTTATAGAATGCTTCATGTGCGTCACTTATATCATTTGAAGTTTGGATTGCCTGTTTCTCTTCACATAGAAAACTGCCATTTGTAAAATGCTATTTTGCTTCATTTATATTTGTTAGAGAGTGGGCATATCTTTTGTATAAAGAATTAAACTCTCTTGCTTCACTTATATCTATTTAGAGAGATGACAGGAATTGGTCATTCACATGGTTAGTCATAAAATCCTACATATAATTTGTAGATCACTGAATATGATATGTTTGATTCCTTGCAATAGTTTTGCGATATAAAGGTGGTGATATTAGAGTCGTTCTAGTTGAGTAATTGTGAAATTGAGAAATACTTGTTTGAGGTTTGCAAGTCCCGTAGCATGCACGTATGGTAAACGTTGTGTGACAAATTTGAAGCATGGGGTGTTCTTTGATTGCTTTCCTTATGAGTGGCGGTCGGGGACGAGCGATGGTCTTTTCCTACCAATCTATCCCCCTAGGGGCATGCGTAGTAGTACTTTGCTTTGAGGGCTAATAAACTTTTGCAATAAGTATATGAGTTCTTTATGACTAATGTGAGTCCATGGATTGTACGCACTCTCACCCTTCCATCATTGCTAGCCTCTTTGTGACCGTGCATTGCCCTTTCTCACCTCGAGAGTTGGTGCAAACTTCGCCGGTGCATCCAAACCCCATGAGACGATACGCTCTATCACACACAAGCCTCCTTATATCCTCCTCAAAACAGCCACCATACCTACCTATCATGGCATTTCCATAGCCATTCCGAGATATATTGCCATGCAACTTCCATCATCATCATATACATGACTTGAGCATTTATTGTCATATTGCTTTGCATGATCGTAAGATAGCTAGCATGATGTTTTCATGGCTTGTCCGCTTTTTATGTCATTGCTACGCTAGATCATTGCACATCCGGTACACCACGAGGCATTCATATAGAGTCATATCTTTGTTCTAGTATCGAGTTGTAATATTGAGTTGTAAGTAAATAAAAGTGTGATGATCATCATTATTAGAGCATTGCCCCAGTGAGTAAAGGATGATGGAGACTATGATTCCCCCACAAGTCGAGATGAGACTCCGGACTTTAAAAATAAATAAAAGAGGCCAAAGAAGCCCAAATAAAAAAGAGGCCAAAGAAGCCCACCAAAAGAAAAAAAGAAAAAAAAGAAAAAAAAATTAGAGAAAAAGAGAGAAGGGGCAATGTTAATATCCTTTTACCACACTTGTGCTTCAGAGTAGCACCATGTTCTTCATAGAGAGAGTCTCTTGAGTTATCACTTTCATATACTAGTGGGAATTTTCATTATAGAACTTGGCTTGTATATTCCGATGATGGGCTTCCTCAAATTCCCGAGGTCTTCATGAGCAAGCAAGTTGGATGCACACCCACTTAGTTTCAAGTTTGAGCTTTCATACACTTATAGCTCTTAGTGCATCTGTTGCATGGCAATCCCTACTCCTCACATAGGCATCAATTGATGGGCATCTGTAGCGACCCGACCTCAGATGGTCAAGTCTCTGTGTTTCAATGTCATCCCTGGATCAGTAATGCTGACACACACAGTACTCGAAGGATTTATAACAGAGTAGAAATCACACACTTATTACAACGAATGTCTCAAAAGAGAACTTATTACAATAATATGGCTTAAGGCCATCTAATGCGATAAAAGTGGAAGGCTTGGAAGATAAAGTGAGTCCATCAACTCCAACGGCATAGCTGAGCTGCACGGCAACGACCTATCGAACCTTACTCCTCGTCTGAAAGTCTGCAACATAATACGTTGCAGCCCGAGAATGGGTCAAGACATGGAATATCTTTGGCAATATAACACAGTAGAGCAGGAATAGAATAATGCTATCACTACATGCAATATTTGGCTGGTGGAAAGCTCTATGGTTATGGTTTTGCGAAAAGCCAATATTTCCCTACAACAAAGGAATAAGTTTTAATTTAACTATCATGGTGGTTGAAACATCATTGAGAAGGTATAACCCCAACTCAATCCCAATTACAGTGATTAACAACCCAGCAATATTAATTAAGAGTGATGAGATACATGTGAATACTCAAATTCTAGATACTCAGAATTGTCCATAACCGGGGACATGGCTAACCATGATTAGATTGTACACTCTGCAGAGGTTTGCGCACTTTTCCCCACAAGACTCGATCGCCTCCGTTGATTTCTCGCACTGCATGGTGTTTGAGAAACGGATGACCAAGACACAGTCTTTCAGAAACATTAACTCTCTACTCCGGGTAGACCATACCGAACCTACAAAACCCACTACCTGCTGAACTACCTCTTCAAGAGCTTCACGTAACTTACTCAACTATGCTAGAGCCCATATTAGCTTGTGGCTGCACACGGAAGTTTCTAGCATGAATAATCTCAGTTCCCTTTGAGCCTGTGTGGCGGTCCGTAGGAAGATCACACGGGTACCCCTGGATTTCCAAAAAAATACAGGCAACACTGGGTTCCTCAGGTGCCTCAATCCACCCAGATGTGTATTTAAGTTGCCACCTTAAGTTGAACCATTAATCAACAATCTCACATTAGTCATGGATTCACTCAAACCCAAACCACATCTACGAGCATAGCATGGCAATATAAGCAACACGTAGAAGTAACTCCCAAGGGTTTGATAGTAACAGGGCAATAGGTTCTACCTCAACAACTACTTCCCAACCCAAAAGTTAATGACATCCTAATCATGCAATGTTTGAGGATTGGAACTAATGCATAAAACTGGGTATGAAAAGAGTATGATCAATGTGTTACTTGCCTTGCCGACGATCCGCGAATCCTAGAGACTCGTAGTAACACGCTTCGCACTCCGAGAATTCTATCGCAAGCAAACAACAACATACATAAGCAACAAGAAAGATGCAAAAGTAAAACTCAACTAAAAGAGGATGACAAGAAAGTTCAACTTAAGAACTCCGGTTCGCAAAAAGAATCAAATCAAACGGAGCAACGAAACTCAAACGGCGAAAGAAATAAGATCCGTTTACTAATCTGAACTAGGGTCAAATTTTACTGAAGCAAAAACTTGTTTGGGTTGATTATTCGGAAAGAGGGTTTCGAGATGAAACTCCAGGCACTTGAATCGCCTGATTTCGATAAACGAGCGAAAAGTTATACTAGATCGAACATCGGATCAGGAATCGCGATCAGAAAAATCACGGAATAAATCCGATAAAAAGAAAACAACGAACAGTTTAACGAACGAACGTTCGTTAACTGAACCTAAACGAAGAACACGTTCGTTAAAACGAATGAACGAGCGAACGCTCGCTAAATAAATAAACTGGAGAATAAAACCAATCTATAATAAAAAAATGAAACTAGGGTTTTTCGAAAAAACCCGAAGTGATTTTCTAAAAAAAACCGGCGACTCAGGCGGCTCATTCCTCCGTGGGCGGGCGGCTCGGCTAGCGAGGGGCGGCGGGGCTCGGCGACGGGCGAGGTGGTGCAGCGGTGGCGGCGGCGGCGATGGCGGAGGCGAGGCGCTGGGCGGCGACGGGTGCCTCAGTCAAGGCTGTGGCCAGAAGGCTGGCCAGCGGCTGATGGACTAGAGGGGCATTTATAGGAGGCGGCGGTGCCTTGGGCGAGGCGCCCGGGAGGAGTCCGGCTCGGGCTCCCTCGGCGTCCGTCTTGGCAAGCGACGTCTTGTGAGGAGGCGGGCGGCCTGGCGGCTTTCAGTGGGCCTTGGGCCCTAGGCGTGTTTTTTTAAAATTTGTTCCGCTGACAGAAAATTCCTATAAAATAAAATAAAATCTAAAAAAATACCAAAAATAAATTTTCACCGTCTAAATGAAATATTTAGAACGAGATGAACATTTTCTTGGCCCCTAAAATGCAATTTTTAAAACGTGCAAATTTTTCAAGGGCAAATAAAATCAAATAAAAACAAAATAATGATTTTAACATTTTTCCTCTGATATTTAAAATAAAAAATCCTCATTTTCCAATATTTGATAAAATCAAATATGAAAGCCGAAAAATCCCCAACTCTCTCCGAGGGTCCTTGAGTTGCTTAGGATTTCGAGGATTGCGGAACGAAGATGCAGTACAATATGATATGCATAGATGACCTATGTATAACATTCCAAATTGTAAATTTGGGATGTTACAGCATCTCCATAGCCCGTTGATTAGCCGCGTCGATATGAGAATTTCTCCTTTTTTGTGTTCTCACACAACCGCCATCATCATATTCTATTCCACCCATAGTGCTATGTCCATGGCTTGCACTCATGTATTGCGTGAAGGTTGAAAAGGCTGAAGCGCATTAAAAAGTATGAACCAATTGCTCGGCTTGTCATCGGGGTTGTGCATGATGGGAGCATTTTGTGTGATGAAAATGAAGCATGGCCAAACTATATGATTTTGTAGGGATAAGCTTTCTTTGGCTATGTTATTTTGGTAAGACATAATTGCTTGGTTGGTATGCTTGAAATATTATTGTCTTAATGTCAAATGATAGACTATTTCTTTGAATCACTCGTGTCATAATATTCATGCCATGATTTGATTACATGCTCAAGATTATGCTAGGTAGCATTCCACATTAAAAATTATCTTTTTTATCATTTACCCACTCGAGGATGAGAACGAATTAAGCTTGGGGATGCTGATACGTCTCCATCGTATCTATAATTTTTTATTGTTCGATGTCAATATTATACAACTTTCATATACTTTTGGCAACTTTTTATAGTTCCTGTTTGTTGCATGTTTTTTGTTTCGCAGAAAATCCATATCAAACGGAGTCCAAATGGAATAAAAACTGACGGAGATTTTTTTGGAATATATGTGATTTTTGGGAAGAAGAATCAACGCGATACAATGCCCGAGGGGGCCACGAGGCAGGGGGCGCGCCACTGACCCTCGTGGCCTCCCCGTAAGGCAGTTGGAGCCCTTATTTCGCTGCAAGAAAGCTGATTTCCAGATAGAGATAGTGTCCAAAATTTAGCCCAATCGGAGTTATGGATCTCCGGTTATAAAAGAAACGGTGAAAGGCCATATATGGAAACACAGAAACAAAGAGAGACAGATCCAATATTGGAGGGGCTCTCGCCCCTCCCACGCCATGGAGACCATGGACCAGAGGGGAAACCCTTCTCCCATCTAGGGAGAAGGTCAAGGAAGAAGAAGAAGGAGGGCTCTCTCCCTCGCTTCCGATCACCGGAGTGCCGCCGGGGCCATCATCATCACCGCAATCTACACCAACACCTCCGTCATCTTCACCAACATCTTCATCACCTTCCCCCATCTATCTACAGCGGTCCACTCTCCCGGAACCCGTTGTACCCTCTACTTGAACATGGTGCTTTATGCTTCATATTATTATCCAATGATGTGTTGCCATCCTATGATGTCTGAGTAGATTTTTGTTGTCCTATCGATAATTGGTGAATTACTATGATTGGTTTAATTTGCTTGTGGTTATGTTGCTGTCCTTTGGTGCCCATCATATGAGCGCGCGCGTGGATCACACCATAGGGTTAGTTGTATGTTGATAGGACTATGTATTGGAGGGCAAGAGTGACATAAGCTTCAACCTAGCATAGAAATTGATGCATATGGGATTGAAGGGGGACCAATATATCTTAATGCTATGGTTGGGTTTTATCTTAATGAACGTTAGTAGTTGCAGATGCTTGCTAATAGTGCCAATCATAAGTGCATAGAATTCCAAGTCAGGGATGACATGCTAGCAGTGGCCTCTCCCACATAAAACTTGCTATCGGTCTAGTAACGTAGTCAATTGCTTAGGGACAATTTCGCAACTCCTACCACCACTTTTCCACACTCGCTATACTAACTTTATTGCTTCTTTACCTAAACAGACCCTACTTTTTATTTACACGCCTTTTATCTTCTTGCCAACCTATCCAAAATCACCTACAAAGTACTTCTAGTTTCATACTTGTTTTAGGTAAAGCGAACGTTAAGTGTGCATAGAGTTGTATCGGTGGTCGATAGAACTTGAGGGAATATTTTTTCTACCTTTAGCTCCTTGTTGGGTTCGACACTCTTACTTATCGAAAGAGGCTAAAATTGATCCCCTATACTTGTGGGTTATCACCCCCGTTCGTTTGGCTGCACCCGCCGCGCTCGTGCCAGTGCCCATGCACGCTCCCCCCTCAGCGGCATGGGACGCTGCCGTCGACCGCTACCTCTCAGCGGCGCCAGTTGCTGTCCTACCGCGCCCCGCCCGTCGACCGCGCGATGACATGATGTTTGATTTACGAGTGAATACCATTTTGTGCTGCCTTGAAGACTTCAACAACGGCGTCCCGGAGGACGACAACGACAACTACAGCGCAGCACGCCGCCTCCGCCGCCGCCGGAAATAGTTTTTTTGGGGTTTAATACTGTATCTCGAATTCTCGATCATATGAACATAAATTCGTAGTGTGACTAGAATGAAAGATATGGTTCGAACGAAATTGCATTTTTCTCTCTTAATGTACAGACTTATCAAACGATTTTCTTTTGAAAAAAACGTCAATGGTTTTTAAATATAAAACACTCATCGCAAATGTTTTAGTTAGAACACCCGGATGCAAACCGACAGATTCCCCAGGAAGCCAAGGGAAAATGTGCCGAGCAGGATTTCTGCATCCCTTCAACGCAAACGGTTGTTTTGCATGACCCATGTGCAACCACGTAGAAATAATTGGGTAAGATTCGCATATCTGTCATTTTGGGTATGTTGCCATATGTCAAACTGGAAAGATTGTCATTTGTTTATCTAGTAACATTGTGATACGTGTCCATCGTATCTACTTTTCCAAAAACTTTTGCCCTTGTTTTGGACTCTAACTTGCATGGTTTGAATGGAACTAACCCGGACTTACGCTGTTTTCAGCAGAATTGCCATGATGTTATTTATGTGCAGAAACAAAAGTTCTCGGAATGACCTGAAACTTCATGGAGATTATTTTTGGAAATAATGAAAAATACTGGCGAAAGTATCAAGGCCAGGGGGCCCACACCCTTTCCACGAGGGTGGGGGCGTGCCTGCCGCCCTAGGCGTACCCCCTGCCTCGTGGGCCCCCTGGAGCTCCACCGACCTCAACTCCAACTCCATATATTCATGTTCGGGGAGAAAAAATTCAGAGAGAAAGATTCATCACATTTTACGATATGGAGCCGCCGCCAAGCCCTAAACTCTCTCGGGAGGGCTGATCTGGAGTCCGTTCGGGGCTCCGGAGAGGGGAATCCGTCGCCATCGTCATCATCAACCATCCTCCATCACCAATTTCATGATGATCACCGCCGTACGTGAGTAATTCCATCGTAGGCTTGCTGGACGGTGATGGGTTGGATGAGATTTATCATGTAATCGAGTTAGTTTTGTTAGGATTTGATCCCTAGTATCCACTACGTTCTGAGATTGATGTTGCTGCTATGCTTAATGCTTGTCACTAGGGACCGAGTGCCATGATTTCAGATCTGAACCTATTATGTTTTCATGAATATATGTGAGTTCTTGATCCTATCTTGCAAGTCTATAGTTGCCTACTATGTGTTATGATCCGGCAACCCCGAAGTGACAATAATCGGGACCACTCCCGGTGATGACCGTAGTTTCAGGAGTTCATGTATTCACTATGTGTTAATGCTTTGGTCCGGTACTCTATTAAAAGGAGGCCTTAATATCCCTTAGTTTCCATTAGGACCCCGCTGCCACGGGAGGGTAGGACAAAAGATGTCATGCAAGTTCTTTTCCAAAATAAAATTGGGTTTCCTCCCAACAAGCGCTATCGTTTAACGCCCCTAGCTAGGCATAAAAGCAAGGATAGATCTAGGTATTGCCATCTTTGGTAGGCAATTCTTCAATGAGGCATCTACCTTCTTTAGAATTTTCGTTATTTTTAGTAATTATCAAATTTTCAGGCAAAAGATCAAAAAATTCATTCATAGCAAACGGTTCCTCAATGATGGCAAAAAGATTGGGATGAACACTTATAGATTTAAGATCCGCAGTTTCCTTACTAGACGATTCACCCTTATTCTTAGGAACATAAATAATCCTAGTATTTTTAGTAGACGAACTTGGAGTGTTTTGTACGGAAGAAAAAGCGGTTCCCAAGTTGGTAATGATACCCTCAAATTTATTGATTCTTGTGGAATCTAGATTTATTTTCTCATTAACTATGGGTTCTTTTTCTTTAATATTTTTCAAAGTCATTCCTACCTTAGATCCATATTGGGTAATTTGATTGTGGATCTTTTTATCAAGATTTTCAATTGATTGAATGGTAGAAACTTTATTCTCAATAATTTCAAGTCTTTGCATAACATGCTCCAAAGTTAACATAGTTCCATTAACCAAAAGAGGTGACGAGCCAAATAAATCTGTTAAAGCATTATAAGAATCAAAAGTATGGCTACCCAAGAAATTCCCTCCGGTAATGGTATCAAGGATATATCTATACCAAGGATTAGCACCTACGTAAAAATTACGAAGAAGAACTGAAGTAGATTGCTTCCTGGTAGATCTATTTTGAGCATTGCAAATTCTATACCAAGCATCTTTTAGATTTTCTCCCTCCCTTTGCTTAAAATTTAGAACTTCATTCTCGGGAGATAACGGAGAAGATATGAGACTAGACATAACGACAAGCAAGCAAACTAACACACGAGCAAACAAAAAGCAAGCGAGAAAAAGAGGAGGAGATTGGGAAAGAGAGGGCGAATAAAACGGCAAGGGTGAAGTGGGGGAGAGGAAAACGAGAGGCAAATGGCAAATAATGTAATGCAAGAGATAGGGATTGTGATGGATACTTGGTATGTTGACTTTTGCGTAGACTCCCTGGCAACGGCGCCAGAAATTCTTCTTGCTACCTCTGGAGCACTGCGTTGGATTTCCCCGAAGAGGAGAGGATGACCCAGCAAAGTAGCGTAAGTATTTCCCTCAGTTTTTGAGAACCAAGGTATCAATCCAGTAGGAGGCCATGCACAAGTCCCTCGTACCAGCACAAAACGATAGCTCCTCGCAACCAACGCGATTAGGGGTTGTCAATCCCTTCACAGTCACTTACGAGAGTGAGATCTGATAGAGATGATAGATAATATTTTTGGTATTTTTTTGGTATAGAGATGCAAAGTGAAAAGTAAAAGGCAAAGTAAAAACAAAGCAAGTATTAAAGTGATGGAGATTGATATGATGAGAATAGACCCGGGGGCCATAGGTTTCACTAGTGGCTTCTCTCAAGAGCACAAGTATTCTACGGTGGGTGAACAAATTACTGTTGCGCAATTGACAGAATTGAGCATAGTTATGAGTATATCTAGGTATGATCATGTATATAGGTATCACGTCCGAGACAAGTAGACCGAAACGATTCTTCATCTACTACTATTACTCCACTCATCAACCGCTATCCAAAGATGCATCTAGAGTATTAAGTTAAAAAGCAGTAACGCCTTAAGCAAGATGACATGATGTAGAGGAATAAATTCATGCAATATGATAAATACCCCATCTTGTTATCCTCGATGGCAACAATACAATATGTGCCTTGCAACCCTTTACATCCTTTGGGTAAGGACACCGCAAGATTGAACCCAAAGCTAAACACTTCTCCCATTGCAAGAACTACCAATCTAGTTGGCCAAACCAAACGGATAATTCGAAGAGACTTGCAAAGATAACACTTCATACATAAAAGAATTCAGAGAAGATTCAAATATTATTCATAGATAATCTGGATCATAAACCCACAATTCATCAGTCTCAACAAACACACCGCAAAAAGAAGATTACATCGAATTGATCTCCACGAGAGAGTGGGAGAACATTGTATTGAGATCCAAAAAGAGAGAGGAAGCCATCTAGCTACTAGCTATGGACCCGAAGGTCTGAAGTAAACTACTCACACTTCATCGGAGGGGCTATGGTGTTGATGTAGAAGCCCTCCGTGGTGGATGCCCCCTCGGTAGAGCTCGGAATAGGCCCCAAGATGGGATCTCGTGGATCTGAGGAAGTTCTTGGCGGTGGAATTAGGTTTTTGGCTCCTGTTACGATCGTTTGAAGTGCGTAGGTATATATAGGCGGAACGAGTGCGTCGGCGGAGCAGGGGGCCACGAGGCGGGCGCCATACAGGCGCCCCACCCTCGTGACCGCCTCTGTTACTTCTGAGTAGGGTCCAAGTCTCTGGATCACGTTCGGTGAGAAAATCACGTTTCAAGGTTTCATTCCGTTTGGACTCCGTTTGATATTATGTTTCTTGAAACACTGAAATAGGCAAAAAACAGCAATTACAGGTTGGGCCTCCGGTTAATAGGTTAGTCCCAAAAATAATATAAAAGTGGAAAATAAAGCCCAATATAGTCCAAAACAGTAGATAAAGTAGCATGGAGCAATAAAAATTTATAGATACGTTGGAGACGTATCAGGCATCCCCAAGCTTAATTCCTGCTCGTCCTCGAGTAGGTAAATGATAAAAGGAGAATTTTTTATGCGGAGTGATACTTTGGCATAATTTCAATGTGAATCTTCTTAATTGTGGTATGAATATTCAGATCCAAAAGATTCAAGACAAAAGTTTATATTGACATAAAAATAATAATACTTCAAGCATACTAACTAAGCAATTATGTCTTCTCAAAATAACATGGCCAAAGAAAGTTATCCCTACAAAATCATATAGTCTGGCTATGCTCCATCTTCCCCACACAAAATATTTAAATCATGCACAACCCCGATGACAAGCCAAGCAATTGTTTCATACTTTAACATTTTCAAAACTTTTTCAATTTTCACGCAATACATGAGCGTGAGCCATGGATATAGCACTATATGTGGAATAGAATGGTGGTTGTGGAGAAGACAAAAAGAGGGAAGATAGTCTCACATCAACTAGGCGTATCAACGGGCTATGGAGATGCCCATCAATAGATATCAATGTGAGTGAGTAGGGATTGCCATGCAACGGATGCACTAGAGCTATAAGTATATGAAAGCTCAACAAAAGAAACTAAGTGGGTGTGCATCCAACTCGCTTGCTCACGAAGACCTAGGGCATTTTAGGAAGCCCATCATTGGAATATACAAGCCAAGATCTATAATGAAAAATTCCCACTAGTATATGAAAGTGACAAAATGAGAGACTCTCTATCATGAAGATCTTGGTGCTACTTTGTAGCACAAGTGTGGTAAAAGGATAGTAGCATTGTCCCTTCTCTCTTTTTCTCTCATTTTTTGGGCCTTCTCTTTTTTTTTATGGCCTCTTATTTTTCATTTTTCATTTTTTATATTTTTCGTCTGGAGTCTCATCCCGACTTGTGGGGGAATCATAGTCTCCATCATCCTTTCCTCACTGGGACAATGCTCTAATAATGATGATCATCACACTTTTATTTTTCTTACAACTCAACAATTACAACTCGATTCTTAGAACAAAGTATTACTCTATATGAATGCCTCCGGCGGTGTACCGGGATATGCAATGATTCATGAGTGACATGTATGAAAGAATTATGAACAGTGGCTTTTCCACAAATACGATGTCAACTACATGATCATGCTAGCAATATGACAATGATGGAGCGTGTCATAATAAACGGAACGGTGGCAAGTTGCATGGCAATATATCTCGGAATGGCTATGGAAATGCCATAATAGGTAGGTATGGTGGCTGTTTTGAGGAAGATATATGGTGGGTGTATGATACCCGTGAAAAGTCTTGCGCGGTATTAGAGAGGCTAGCAATGGTGGAAGGATGGGAAAAAGTGCGTATAATCCATGGACTCAACATTAGTCATAAAGAACTCATATACTTATTGCAAAAATCTAGAAGTTATCAAAGCAAAGAATTACGCGCATGCTCCTAGGGGTATAGATTGGTAGGAAAAGACCATCGCTCATCCCCGACTGCCACTCATAAGGAAGACAATCAATAAATAAATCATGCTCCGAGTTCATCACATAACGGTTCACCATACGTGCATGCTACGGGAATCACAAACTTCAACACAAGTATTCTTTAAATTCACAACTACTCAACTAGCATTACTCTAATATCATCATCTTCATATCTCAAAACAATTATCAAGCATCAAACTTTTCTTAGTATTCAACGCACTCAAAAGGAAGTTTCACATATCTTGAATACCAAGTATATTAACATTAAGCAAATTACCATGCTATTAACGACTCTCAAAATAATCTTAGTGAAGCATGAGAGATCAATAGTTTCTTTAAAACAAATCCACCACCGTGCTCTAAAAGATAAAGTGAAGCACTAGAGCAAAAATTATCACGCTCAAAAGATATAAGTGAAGCACTATGAGCAAGACTATCAAGCTCAAAAGATATAAGTGAAGCACATAGAGTATTCTATCAAATTCCAATTTATGTATGGCTCTCTCAAAAGGGGTGTACAACAAGTATGATTGTGGTAAAATAACAAGCAAAGACACAAATAATACAAGACGCTCCAACCAAAACACATATCATGTGGTGAATAAAAATATAGCTCCAAGTAAATTACCGATGGAAGTAGACGAAAGAGGGGATGCCTTCTGGGGCATCCCCAAGCTTTGAATTTTGTTGTCCTTGGATTATCTTGGGGTGCCATGGGCATCCCCAAGCTTAGGCTCTTGCCACTCCTTGTTCCATAATCCATCAAAATCTTTCACCCAAAACTTGAAAACTTCACAACACAAAACTCAATAGAAATCTCGTGAGCTCCGTTAGAGAAAGGAAACAAAAGACTACTTTAAGGTACTGTAATAAACTCATTCTTTATCTATATTGGTGTTAAACCTACTTTATTCCAACTTCTCTATGGATTATAAACTATTTTACTAGCCATAGATTCATCAAAATAAGCAAACAACACACGCAAAACAGAATCTGTCAAAAACAGAACAGTCTGTAGTAATCTGTAACTAACTCAAACTTCTGGAACTCCAGAAAATCTACCAAAATTATAAGACCTAGAAAATTTGTTTATTGATCAGCAGAAATTGGAATCAGTATTTTATCACGTTCTGGTGAGTTTTAATAATTCGGGCACTGAGCGCAAAGTTTCTGGAAATTACAGCAAGATCAAATAACTATCATCCAAGAAGATCCAATAGGTCTAGCTTGACACAAACACTAATTAAAACATAAAACCACATCTAAACAGAGGCTAGATGGATTATTTATTCCTAAATAGAAGCAAAAACAAAAAACTAAAAATAAAATTGGGTTGCCTCCCAACAAGCGCTATCGTTTAACGCCCCTAGCTAGGCATAAAAGCAAGGATAGATCTAGGTATTGCCATCTTTGGTAGGCAATTCTTCAATGAGGCATCTATCTTCTTTAGAATTTTCTTTCTTTTCAGTAATTATCAAATTTTCAGGCAAAATATCAAAAAATTCATTCATAGCAAACGGTTCCTTAATGATGGCAAAAAAAATATTGGGATGAACACTTATAGATTTAAGATCCGTAGTTTCCTTACTAGACGATTCACCCTTATTCTTAGGAACATAAATAAGCTTAGTATTTTTAGTATACGAACTTGGAGTGTTTTGTACGGAAGAAAAAGCGGTTCCCAAGTTGGTAATGATACCCTCAAGTTTATCGATTCTTGTGGAATCTAGATTTATTTTCTCATTAACTATGGGTTCTTTTTCTTAATATTTTTCAAAGTCATTCCTACCTTAGATCCATATTGGGTAATTTGATTGTGGATCTTTTTAACAAGATTTTCAATTGATTGAATGGTAGCAACTTTATTCTCAATAATTTCAAGTCTTTGCATAACATGCTCCAAAGTTAACATAGTTCCATTAACCAAAAGAGATGGCGAGCCAAATAAATCTATTAAAGCATTATAAGAATCAAAAGTATGGCTACCCAAGAAATTCCCTCCGGTAATGGTATCAAGGATATATCTATACCAACGATTAGCACCTACGTAAAAATTATGAAGAAGAACTAAAGTAGATTGCTTCCTGGTAGATCTATTTTGAGCATTGCAAATTCTATACCAAGCATCTTTTAGATTTTCTCCCTCCCTTTGCTTAAAATTTAGAACTTCATTATCGGGAGATAACGGAGAAGATATGAGACTAGACATAATGACAAGCAAGCAAACTAACACACGAGCAAACAAAAAGCAAGCGAGAAAAAGAGGAGGAGATTGGGAAAGAGAGGGTGAATAAAACGGCAAGGGTGAAGTGGGGGAGAGGAAAACGAGAGGCAAATGGCAAATAATGTAATGCGAGAGATAGGGATTGTGATGGGTACTTGGTATGTTGACTTTTGCGTGAGACTCCCGATAGCAGGCGCCAGAAATTCTTCTTGCTACCTCTTGAGCACTGCGTAGGATTTCCCGAAGAGGAGAGGATGATGCAGCAAAGTAAGCGTAAGTATTTCCCTCAGCTTTTGAGAACCAAGGTATCAATCCAAGAGGAGGCCACGCACAAGTCCCTCGTACCTGCACAAAACGATAGCTCCTCGCAACCAACGCGATTAGGGGTTGTCAATCCCTTCACGGTCACTTACGAGAGTGAGATCAGATAGAGATGATATATAATATTTTTGGTATTTTTTTGGTATAGAGATGCAAAGTGAAAAGTAAAAGGCAAAGTAAAAACAAAGCAAGTATTAAAGTGATGGAGATTGATATGATGAGAATAGAACCGGGGGCCATAGGTTTCACTAGTGGATTCTCTCAAGAGCATAAGTATTCTACGGTGGGTGAACAAATCATTGTTGAGCAATTGACAGAATTGAGCATAGTTATGAGTATATCTAGGTATGATCATGTATATAGGCATCACGTCCGAGACAAGTAGACCGAAACAATTCTGCATCTACTACTATTAGTCCACTCATCGACCGCTATCCAAAGATGCATCTAGAGTATTAAGTTAAAAATGAGTAACGCCTTAAGCAAGATGACATGATGTAGAGGAATAAATTCATGCAATATGATAAATACCCCATCTTGTCATCCTCTATGGCAACAATACAATACGTGCCTTGCAACCCTTTTACATCCGGGTAAGGACACCGCAAGATTGAACCCAAAGCTAAACACTTCTCCCATTGCAAGAACTACCAATCTAGTTGGCCAAACCAAACGGATAATTCGAAGAGACTTGCAAAGATAACCAATCATACATAACAGAATTCAGAGAAGATTCAAATATTATTCATAGATAATCTGGGTCATAAACCCACAATTCATCGGTCTCAACAAACACACCACAAAAAGAAGATTACATCGAATAGATCTCCACGAGAGAGGGGGGGGAACATTGTATTGAGAGCCAAAAAGAGAGAGGAAGCCATCTAGCTACTAGCTATGGACCCGAAGGTATGAAGTAAACTACTCACACTTCATCGGAGGGGCTATGGTGTTGATGTAGAAGCCCTCTGTGGTGGATGCCCCCTCCGTGAACTCTAACTGGCCCCAAGATGGGACCTCGTGGATCTGAGGAAGTTGCGGCGGTGGAATTAGGTTTTTGGCTCCTGTTACGATCGTTTGGGGGCAATGCGTAGGTATATATAGGAGGAAGGAATGCGTCGGTGCAGACAGGGGGGCCACGAGGCGCGCCCCCACCCTCGTGACCGCCTCTGTTACTTCTTGGAGTAGGGTCCAAGTCTCCTGGATCACGTTCGGTGAGAAAATCACGTTTCCGAAGGTTTCATTCCGTTTGGACTCCGTTTGATATTTTGTTTCTTCAAAACACTGAAATAGGCAAAAAACAGCAATTATGGGCTGGGCATCCGGTTAATAGGTTAGTCCCAAAAATAATATAAAAGTGGAAAATAAAGCCCAATATAGTCCAAAACAGTAGATAAAGTAGCATGGAGCAATCAAAAAATATAGATACGTTTGAGACGTATCAGCTTGCGACACCTAAACCTGCTTCTGCTATTAATTCTGATATGTCGCATGTTATTGATGATGCCACTTCTGCTATGCATGATACTTATGATGAAACTACTTCTATGCTTGATACTACTGTGCCACTTGGTGAATTTCTTGATGAACAACTTGCTAGGGCTAGAGAGAATGAAATTATGGAAACTGATAATATTGATGAAAGTGATGATGAAGATTCTGCCCCTAAATATGAATTGTCTGGTGTGCCTGAGGGCTATGTTATGGATGAAGAAACTACTAGAGACTTTCTTGCTTGCAATGATAGAAGTGATCTTAAGAAATTATTAGCTAAGATGAAACAAAAAACTTTGAATGCTAAAATGAAATATGATCCTGCTTATGCTACTTCACCTATCTTTGTTACTGATAAGGATTGTGAATTCTCCATTGATCCTGATATAATTACTTTGGTTGAATCTGATCCTTTCTATGGCTATGAATCTGAAACTGTTGTGGCACATCTTACTAAATTAAATTATATAGCGACCCTGTTCACTAATGATGAGATAACTCGCTACTATTATATCCTTAAGATATTTCCGTTCTCATTAAAGGGTGAAGCTAAGATATGGTTTAATTCTCTTGATCCTGGTTGTGTGCGTAGTCCCCAGGATATGATGTATTACTTCTCTACTAAATATTTCCCTGCTCATAAGAAACAAGCTGCTTTAAGGGAAATATATAATTTTGTGCAAATTGAAGAAGAGAGTCTCCCACAAGCTTGGGGGGGGGGGGGGGCTTCTCCAATTAATTAATGCTTTGCCTGTTCATCCACTCAAGAAAAATGTAATACTTGTTATGTTTTTTAATGGACAAACCGATGCTTCCAGAGACCACACGGATAGTTGTGATGGTTACATTTTCAGGAAAGAACACTAGATGAAGCTGTAATTCTATTGAATAATTTGTTGAAAAATGAAAATAATTGGACTCTTCCTGAACCAACTCCTAAGCCAACTCCGAAGAAAAGGGGTCTTCTATTTCTCAGTCCTGAAGATATGCAAGAGGCAAAGAAATCTATGAAAGAAAAAGGTATAAAAGCTGAAGATGTTAAGAATTTACCTCCTGTTGAAGAAATACATGGTCTTAATTTACCGCCTATTGAAGAAATACATGGTCTTGATCCATCACCTATTAAAGAAACACATGGTCTTGATAACCCGAAATAGGTAGTAAAGGTAAATTCTTTCTATAGATTTGATGAAGGTGATATTCCTCGTTATAAGTCTGCTAGCCAATGCTTAGATGAGTTTGATAATTTTATTGTCAAACAAGAAAACTTCAATGCTTATGTTGGTAGACAATTGAAACACAATTCTTATATGCTTGAACACTTGAGTGATTATATGTCTAGAGTTAAAGGTGAATGTCGGAGTCCCGGATTAGGGGGTGTCCGGATAGCCGAACTATCACCGTTGGCCGGACTCCCGGACTATGAAGATACAAGATTGAAGACATCGTCCCGTGTCCGGATGGGACTTTCCTTGGCGTGGAAGGCAAGCTTGGCGATGCGGATATGTAGATCTCCTACCATTGTAACCGACTACTGTAACCCTAACCTATCCGGTGTCTATATAAACCGGAGGGTTTTAGTCCGTGGGACGAACAACAATCATACCATAGGCTAGCTTCTAGGGTTTAGCCTCCTTGATCTCGTGGTAGATCTACTCTTGTACTACCCATATCATCAATATTAATCAAGCAGGAGTAGGGTATTACCTCCATCGAGAGGGCCCGAACCTGGTAAAAACATCGTGTCCCTCGTCTCCTGTTACCATCCGCCTAGGCGCACAGTTCGGGACCCCCTACCCGAGATCCGCCGGTTTGACACCAACATTGGTGCTTTCATTGAGAGTTCCTGCGTATTTGTCGCCGTCGGGAAGGATGCCTCATCCCGTCTTTAAAGGCGATACTATCGCCAAAGGAGCCTTGGCGATCGGGTCGAACTCTTCGGCTAGGTGGTTTTCTTATGACCGCCCGGTTCGGCCGCTTGTACGATGACTTCTCGAGTCATCGAAACCAATCTTCACGTTAATTCGAACTTGCCGAGCAGTTAGATCCGATCGAGCTCTCCTCCGTAAACGAGCTCTTGGATCGCATCGCATACTCGAGTCGCCACAGACTACGACCGGATCGGGCCTAAAACCGATCTGAGAGAGATTAACTCTCCCTAGGCTACCCATCATGTTGCTGTGATAGAGGAGCAGTACGGCGATTCTTCTTCTATCTTAAGGACTAGCTATGTCCGGATTCCCGATCCCTCCATGCCGGATTCCCGCAGAGGGACGGATGTCGATCAAGCCCTGAACTTAAAGTCAGGCGGCGGGTTGGATTCATTGGATAGTATTCTAAGATCCAAACTTCCGAGTTCGGAAACTTCTCGGCCCCTGAGTCCTAAATTGGACGGGATTCCGAATCTAGTTCCACCCGCCCACCCAAACATTAGCCATCTATCCCGAATTCGGCAAGAGCCCGCTGAAACAGTACATCATTACTGGGCCAGATTCCTCCTGGTTATGGACAGGATTAAGGACTGCCGAGAGGAGGACGCAATCTCACTTTTTTGCAATAATTGCAAGGACAAGGGAATCCTAAAGGCCATAAGTCGTCGCGAAATTACACGCTTTGATGACTTGGTGACCATAGTACAAAAATCTTGTCATGATGGAGAGTGCTTGGAAAACTGAAAGTCAATTTTGGGATAATCCGGCCCCGAATACATCCCTAGTCCGGAATAAAAGGGTGCATCATCACCAAGCACCTGGATTAAACATCAAAAAACAAAAACCCCGTAAAGGGGACGGAACCGTACTGGAGGGCTGGCTAAACGGACCCTGCAAAATTCATAGCACAGAGGGCGCCACTCCAACTCATAGCCTTCGAGCATGTTGGATACTACGGTAGGTGGCCAAAAGTGCCGAAGAGCTTCTAGCCTCGTAATCCCAGCCCAAAGAACACCAAGACGGTGTTAATAGTCTTGAGACTTTCGCATCAAATAACATGCGAAACGAACACTCCATAACCTTGCGAAGTCTACCAAGTAGCAACAATACATCCATGGAGTGACACGGCTATTACCTTTAATGCCGTGATTTAACCCAAATTCGAACAGCCCAAGCACCAGCCGCATTGGTCCTCAGTCCAATAGTGTACGGCTTTCGCCTTACTAAGGTACTCATGGATGGCGGTAGCGGACTAAACCTCATCTACGAGGAAACCCTCCGAAAAATGCAAATAGACTGGAACCGCATTGAGCGAAGCAGCACAACCTTTAGAGGAATAATCCCTAGCCGGGAAGCATGCTGCAAAGGAAAAATCACACTGGACGTAGTATTCGGCTCGCCGGACAATTACAGGTCCAAGGAGGTCACATTTCAAGTGGCCCCGTTCAGCAGCGGATATCATGCCTTATTAGGGCGCGAGGCATTCACAATTTTTCAAGCTATACCCCATTATGGGTACATGAAGCTTAAAATGCCCGGACCTAACGGAATCATCACTCTCGCTAGTGATCCGAACATAGCACTCCGCGCCGAAAACAAGACAGCCGCACTAGCCCTCGAGGCACTATCCGAAGCCCTAGCGGCCGAGGAACTCACCGTGATGCGCTCCACGGTGAACAGGGATGATGTGATACTTGATAAAAGATCCAAGTCCACCTCTTTTAAACCAACGGATGAAATAGTCAAATTCCAAGTCCACCCAACGGACCCTACAAAGACGGCCTCCATTGGGGCACAATTAAACCCTGATGTAGACACCGCACTACGAGAATTTCTACGAGAAAACTGGGACATTTTTGCCTGGCACCCTTCAGACATGCCAGGAATCCCACGTCGGCTGGCCAAGCACAACCTAAATGTCCTAAAAGGATTCAAGCCAGTCAAACAGGCTCTTCGGCGCTTTTCCAAACCCAAGAGACATGCCATGGGAGAGGAGCTAGCCAAACTTTTTGTTGGGGCGGCTGATCGTACCCACGGACACCTATGGGGCCCCGCGGAGCGGGTCCCTTTGTGGTTCGGAGGGGGGCGGAGGTCGCACGAAGAGCGGATCGAGGCGATGCACACAGGCGGTTTACCCAGCTTCGGAGCTCTCCGGAGAGATAAAACTCCTACTGCTGCTTGTTTGATCTATTCTGTTCTTGCTAGGGAGCAATGCGAGCTACAAAACCTAGCGTGAGTGTGGCTAGTCTGCGGTGGGTCGAATGAATCGAGACTCGGCCAACCGCGGAACCCTCTCTACGTTGCACTCGGGCCTCCTTTTATATGCTAAAGGGGTCTCCGACAGGTGGCAACATAGGCGGGGGTACAAACGTAAAAACAGGGGTTGGTACACCTACCTGAACAGTGTACAGTGCAAAAATACCTAACTCGGCGGCAAGGGACAAAAGCAATAAATGCACATCGTTGTCGCCTAACCAGTGTAACAGAGCCCGTCAGGTGCGCCTCCGCGCGCCACGATGGCGAGCCTGCCTGTGCCGCGTGTCGCTGCTCTCCGCTGGCTGCACCGCCCGCTGCGATGCCCATGGAACGGTCCCATGGCGACACGTCATTTGGGTGAGCTGGAGCGGAGGCGGAGAGGAGTTGCATGCAGCGGCCGAATCCTTGTCGCGCCCGGAGGCTTGTCACGCTCCGGGCCTTCCGGCAAGCTCCTCTTGCCGGGCCTTGTCTTCTGCGTGCTCGAGCGGCCTTCCCGACAAGCTCCTCTTGTCGGGCCTTATCTTCCCAATCTAATACTTTGTTCTTGAATGGCTCAAAGGGAGCCACGGAGGAAGTTGGCGGTGGCGAGGCGAACCTTGCCGCGGGGTGCTGCAACTGTCCGTGCACGAGTACGGGATACTAGGGTACCCCTACTCTAGTACACCGACAGGAGCCCCCGGGCCTGGGCCGTACACGGTGCCAAGCGCTTGTCGGGCCAGGCCTGTAATCTTGGCGGACACGCGCGCCTCGACCACGCCGCCTTCGCCCCGGACCCACCACGATCCCCACTAACGGCACGCACCGGACGTGGCGTCGTCTGCGGGAAGATCGTGGGCGCTGTCGTGGGGGTTCCTTATTAATATAAGCGGGCGTCCGCTCCCTCCTCCCTTTATAAGCGGAGGAAGCAGAGGCGGGCCGACCACTCCTGCCATTGCCGTCTTGTCAAGAAACCACCGCCGCTCCCTCGCCTTCTCCGGTGCGAAGAGCAACGCCCGCCCCTTCGCCACAAGCACACTCACCGCCGTCGACCTCCTCCGCCCCCTACGCCATGGCCCCGAAGGCCGATAAGGAGAAGGGCGTCAAAGTCGGCCGAGGCGCAGCGGCTGGCGCGCTGCGCAAGGAGCGAGCCGTCTTCCCCTCGCAGCTCGGCGCACGGAGCTGCGGGATGTCTACTATCTTTCTGGTCGATGGAGACTCGGCGCATCCGCGCCGCGAGGTGCTCCCGCCTCCGCCCGCTGATCTGGCCCCAACAGGTACCCTTTCTTCGCCCTTTTCTTCTTTTGCGGTCTTTGCCGCGTATTCGAAGTTCTTTTGCGACATAATGAACACCTTGGCCTCCACCTCCTTGATTTCACCCCCAACGCCATCTTGACCATGGCTATTTTCGCACTTAATGCGAAAACTTTGTCGGGTCCACCCGAACGTGGCACTCTTCCGCCATTTCTTTGTCCCCGTGTCGAGAGAGGAGAGCCCCTTCTTTGGAGGGATAGCTGGGTCTCTAGGATCGGCAAGAAGGAGGCCTACCTAGAGGGGAGTTCGGAACAAGTGGGAGGTGGAGAGCCAACTGGTGCTGGAGTCGTAGAGGAGGACCCATAGCCCTTCACCGCCAGTGCACCAAACCCCAATTCTTGGCGGCAAGGATTGGAGTAACTTGGCGCGGAGGATGCGAGGCTGAAGATAGCTGTGACCCAATTCTGCACCTCGGGCTTGCCGGTTTAACCATCGGCGCTTGGCGCGAGACTTCATTCGCCGCCGCGCCATCCCTTGCGGGAAAGGAGGAGGCCTGCTTGGGAGTTCCGAATGCGGCGGACATCATGAGGCTGCGCCCGGGCCTGAATTGGAAATTCACCGTCATGGAGCTGGATTGATGCTGCTCGAGTTGTTCAAGAACGACCCCGAACATCCCGAGTGGTTCAGGTTGCCGCGGGGGGTCGTCCCGTTGTGCAACAACTCGGCGCTCGACCGCATCCGCGCCATGATGCCACTGTGCGACTCCCATGGGATCGTCCCGACCTGGCAGGAGCCCCCCGACGAGGTCGTGCACCAATTCTTCGACAACTTGCAAGAGGTGCCGATCCGCTCCGACGAGTAGAAGGGGCTCACCCGAGACACCACCGAGCAGGAGATGGCGTGGATCGCCACCAGAGCGGAGGAGGCGGCAGCAGCCGCTGCCACTGGAGTCTTCGGGTTCACCGTGGAGGAGGCGGACGCGGCGAAGGCGGCAAGCGCTGCTGAGCGAGGGGAGGTCGTCGGCGAGGACGAGCTTGTCGAGCTCGAGGCCGGGACGAGTGGACCCGCCGAGGGCGCTTCTTCCCTGCCGCCAAGTAACTCGCCACCAGTGGAGCCCCCGGCTCCGCCGAGGAGGCGTCTCCGCAGGGCTGGGGACGAGCCGGGGCGACAGGTCGGCCCACAGCCGCAGCTGGCCGCCGACGCTTCCACCGCGACAAGCGAGGTTGCTGAGGCGCCCCAAACTGCAGCGACAATCGGGCGGAATCTTCTCGGGCCGCCCGGACGCCTCCGCTAAGCGGCCAGAAAGTTCCCCGCCTCATCGCACCGGAGGCGGGCCGGAGTTTGACTTCTCCGCGCTCAGCTCCGAGGAGGAAGGCGAAGAGTAAGCTCCTCGAGATTGCGCTTGCACGTCTTTAATTTTTACTGCTTCATCTTGAATCTGATTTGCTTCGTTCTGGACTCTTTCCTTTCCAGGACGCTGGCCGAGAGAGCGGTGAAGAGGGCCAAGATCCCGACGGTCGTTGTTGAGGACGATTCTCCCGTGGCGACGGGGGACGCGTCCGAGACCGCCTTGCCGGACCCGGCAACCCTTCCCCGGAGCAGCCCCCAACACGGCTCCCAGAGTAAGTGTGCAGTTTTCTTCTTCTTTATTAGGCGTCTTGGGGTGCCCTTCTTTGTTGATATCTGACCGTGTGCTTGTGCAGGGCAGGCAGTCTCATCGGGAGGGCTCGAAGCCGCCTCGAGATCCTGCCTGCTGCCACTACGCCCGGAGGAGGACTCCCGGCATGGGAGCTCCCTCCGACAAGGGAGGCCACCCCGGCAAGGGAGGCCACTCCGGCAAGGGAGGCTACCCCGGCAAGGGACGGCGCCAGCGACCCTCCAGTGGTCGGGGCCATGGCTGCGGATCCCGTTGCAGGTGACTCCCTTACACGAAAATCCCCCCTTCGGCTTGCTTTCTTTTGTTTCTCTCTTTTTTGGATATCTGCTTGACTGCTCCTTCTTCGTCAGCGCAGACCCGATGGAGGTCGAGGCCGCCGGCGAGGAGGAGACGCGGCAACACCGACGAGGCCGCCGTCGAGGAAGAAGAGGTCATCGTCGTGGAAGAAGAGGCCGCCCGATGAGCCTGTCTGCGAGGAGGCCACCGAGGCTGCCGACGCAGGGGCCGGCGAGGGGTCGGATGGTCGTACTGACGGCCCTGGGGCCGCAGGAGCGGCAAACGCTACACCGACGGCCGACTCCCCCGCTGCCGCCGCGGCGCCAGGCTCCGAGGAGCCCCAGCCCGGTGCCTACCTGAAGGCCGGCGAAGGCGTCTTCATCAAGCTCCCACAGGAGCCGAGCTCAGGCGCCCGGTCGGCGAGACCTTCGACGGCGAAGCTACTCACGTCCGCTGGGTTGACGCTGGTGGATCGCCAAACAAAGCAGCAGCCGGAAGTCCGAGGAGGAGCAATTCGAAGAAGCTGTTGTCCCTCTACCGCACCGTCGGGCCAAGTTGGAGACCGGAAGCCCTTGTCGCGAGGGCGGAGCGGACATAGAGAAACGCGCCGAGGAGCTCCGAGTGCCAACAAAGCGCTCATGACGTGGCGAGCCAGCGCAGCTTCGCGAAGAGCGCCGGCCTTCATCCTTGAGAAGGCCGCGGTGATGAGGAGCGGCTGGCTGCCAAGAAGCTTCGCCAGCGTGGAAAGCGAGTTGGCGCAGCGAAAGGTCAACGGACAGCCACGAGGAGGACCTTGCCAGCTGCGTGAGGAGTCGCTGGCGGTGGCGCCGAAGCGAAGGGCCGCTGCCGCAGCCGCCGAGGCCGCCAAGGAAGAGCTGAAGGCGAAGGTGGCACAGCTGGAGGCCACCCTCACGAAGAGCGGCGAAGAGCTTGCCATGCTCAAGCGTGAGCGTGAGAAGGGCGCCCTCACGCTGGGCGAGCTGCAGGCCCGTCTCGCTGATAGGGCCAAGGAGCTCAACGCTGCCAAGGACTCCAAGGCAGATCTGGAGCTGAAACTGACCACTCTGACGCAGGCGTTGGATGGTGCCAGAGAGCGGGAGGCGGGCTTGTTAGAGGCGATCACGGCCAAGGAGGAGCTGCTGGCGGACGCTGTCTCCGTCCAGAACACTCTGAGGGAGAGCGTGGAGCACTGGACCGAAGGTCTTGTGGACACCGCCGCCGACATCCACAACGAGCTGATGAAGCTGGAGATGGGGGACCTCGCGTACTCCTCCGACGAGCATCTCCAACCCAGCGTCAAGCTCAGCCTGTTCTTCAAAGGCGTGGTGACGGGTCTCCGGCGACTCCGGGAAGAGGTCCCGGCGATTGGCGAGAATCACGCCAGATCTGCGAGGGCCCTCGAGAAGGTGTTGATGAAGGTGGCCTTCCGCAACCGGGCCTCAACCTTAATGGCGTCCTCAGATCCTTGCCGGCCGAAGCCAATGTGGAGGAGCTGAAAGCCCTTGTCGCACCCATCGTGGACAAGGTGAACAAGATCAAGAGGATTGAGGGCGACCGCGTGGACTAGGCCGCCAACCTTATCTTTCCCTTGTCGCTGCTGATCATGTTCAGAAAACTTTGTTAGATCAGCGACAAGTTATTCTGTAATATACTCTATCTTAGGTGAATCAATTGATGCAATGTTATTTCCTCTACTTGATTTCTTCCTTTGTACGTTTCTGCCCTGCGCATTTAGGGAAACTTGTCGGTGCAGGCACCCTTGCCCATGGCGCCGAGTGCGGAACTTCAGCAACTTCTTTGGCGGAGTCGCTACCGACAAGCAACCTTGTCGCGGACTAGCCGCAACTCACTTAAGTTGTTGAGCGGACTCGAAACAAAGTAAGGGCGCGACCGATCCACGATTCGGTTCCTCTGCGCAGAGGTTTTCCATACAAAAGTACTATCGTTCGAGGAAGATAACGAAAATTCAAAGTTGATTGCTCAAACTTTGGCAACTTAGCTTTTCTGTTTCTTGCTTCCCGATGAGGCGAAACTTCCTCGAGCGGTGCCTGGTCCATAGTATTATCTCCTCCTCCCCCCTGGTTAACTTGTGCGCGAGGGAGCCTCCCTTTCTTTGCGATAAGACAAAGAAGAGGAAATAACGTTATAGAGCCCAGTGGCTCGATTCTGCTTACCGAGTGTGGTTGCTGCACAAATTGTTAGCCAAAACATGCAATAACTTGATGAAAGCATGAACTTGACGGGTTGTGCGCAACACATGGGCTTTACTGATGCAGAGTCTGCGCCCGGCTTTGTAATGAAGGATTACATGCAACAGCGGCAAGACTAGTACAAAAAAGGTGGTTGCCGAGCAGGTTCCGACAACCGCGCCTTATGGGTAAAACTTACGAAGATGCTCAATGTTCCAGAGTTGCTCACCGGAATGCCATCTTCGGTCTCAAAGCGATGACGGCGCGAGCCTAGTGACTCGTTTCACCCGATAAGGGCCTTCCCACCGAGGCGTCAACTTGTTTGAATTCTTGGCGGATTGAACGCGGCGAAGAACAAGGTCGCCTTCCTCGAGACTTCGGCATTAACCCTGCGGCCATGGTAGCGACGCAGGCCTGCTGGTAGCGAAGCGGCTCGCGACAAAGAAAAAGGCGATCCTCCTCAAGGAGCGCGTCATCTTGTCGCAGCTGCTCTTGCTCAAACTCATCATAAGCGAGCACTCGAGGCGACCCGTATACGAGTTCCGTGAGGAGAACTGCCTCTGCTCCATAGACTAGAGCAAAGGGTGCCTGGCCAGTGGCTCGATTTGGCGTCGTTCTGATCGACCAAAGAACCACCGACAGCTCCTTGATCCAGTTTCTTCCGCACTTGTGCAGCCTGTCGAAAGTTCTGGTCTTGAGTCCACGCAGCACTTCAGCGTTCGCCCTTTCTGCTTGACCGTTGCTTCTCGGGTGAGCAACGGAAGCGGAACCTTGGCGCCAAGGTCTTGGACGCGTCTTGCATGAAGGTGCGACTGCGTGAATTGTGTGTCTTGTTGTCGGTGATGATCCTGTTAGGGATTCCAAACGGCAAACAATCGACCAAGAACTTGATCGCCGACTGTCTTGTCACCTTCCTCATCGCTTCCACTTCCGGCCACTTTGTGAACTTGTCGATGGCGACGCATAAGTACTCAAAGCCCCGACAGCTTCGGGGAAGGGACCGAGGATGTCGAGCCCTGCACGAAAATGGCCAGGATAAAGGGATCGTCTGGAGAGCTTGAGTCGGGCAGTGTATCTGTTGGAATGGAACCGACACGCTTCACACTTGGTTACTTGTGCGGTTGCATCCCGGAGGGTCTGTCGGCGGAAGAAACCTTGCTTAGGAAAGCTTTGCTTTAGTGCTCTTTTGCGCCTATGTGGTGACCACATATGCCTCCATGTATCTCTCGCCAACAGCTTCATCCATCTTCCCCAGGAATACACTTCAATTTCACACCGTTGAGTCTTCTTCTATACAAGATGCAGTCGACAAACTGGTACATACTTGACCGCCGGGCTACTCTTTCCGCTTGTTCCTGCTCTTCGGAAGTTCTCCGTCTCAAGGAATTGGACAATCCATTGCGCCCATCTTTGGAGCTTGTGGCTCGACAACAAGGACTAAAGGCTCATCTGCTGCGGAGGAACATCAGCTTCTCTGGCAAGAGCCGGTGGCTCTGCCGAGCTAGATGCTCCCGACAAGCTTGCTTGGAGCAAGACTTGTCGGGAGCGTTGCTTCAACGAAAACAAACCTGGGGTCTGCCGAGCAGATCGCTCCTCAAGACCGTTGGTGTTGATCTTGGGGACCTTTGCAACGACGGCTTGGGAAGCTCAGCCGGAAAGTAGTCACCAGAGGCCAACTTCCTCTTCTTGCTTTGTCCGGCTGATGGTGTTACGGTTGGCTGAGTCAGCTTGAGCATGAAAGTCCCTGGTTCCACAGGTAGCTTAAGTGCAGCGCACTTTGACAGTATGCCAAGAATATCATTCTCGAGCTCTTGGAACATGTTCCATTTGCGAGCCGTCAAAGTGCTCTTCTAGCTTCCTCACTTCATCAACATAGGCTTCCATCAACGGACTGGTAATCTTTGTTGACTTGGCGGACGACGAGTTGCGAGTCACCCCTGACAATAAGCTTCTTGATCCCAAGGTCCACGGCGATCCTGAGACCGGCAAGCAAACCTTCGTACTCTGCAGTATTGTTTGTCGCTTGCTCCTTGGGAAAGTGCATCTAGACGACGATTTGAGGTGCTCTCCGGTGGGTGCGATAAGCAGACGCCGGCACCGGCGCCTTGCAGCGAGAAGGCACCATCAAAGTACATCAGCCACTCTTTGCTCGCTTCTTTGACGGGAATGCTCGTCTCCGGAATCTCTTCATCTGGCGTTGGAGTCCATTCTGCTATGAACTCTGCCAGTGCCCACTCGACAATCCTGCCTGTCGCTTCTGGATTCTGCAGTATCCTCTTCAGGGGAAAGCGAGTGACAACTGTGATCTCATGTGCTTGGAAGTAATGGCGCAGCTTTCTCGAGGCCATGAGGAGGCCGAAAAGCAGTTTTTGCACACCAGAGTACCTTGACCTAGCCCCCTGCAGGAGGGAACTGACGAAGTAAACTGGGCGCTGCACCATCCTTTTCTGTATCTGTTCTTGTGTCTTCGCGGACTCGTCCTTGTCGGGACCAGAGCTTGTCGGCGAAGCCCCCTGCTTGTCGCTGGATGTGCTTGCCGCGGTTGCTGGCTCGTCATCCGCCTCCCTCTCTGCCACTAACGCAGCGCTAACCACTTGATTGGTTGCCGCTATATATAGCAGCAACTTCTCTTGTGGCCTAGGTGCGACAAGTGTCGGAGTAGAGGACAGGTATCTCTTTAAGTCCTGCAGCGCAGCCTCCGCTTCGGGAGTCCATTTTACTGGACCCGCCTTTTCAAAATCTTGAAAAATGGCAGGCGCGCTCAGCAGACCTAGAAATAAACCTCCGAGAGCAGCCACGCAACCGCAAGTCTTCGTGACATCCTTGACGCGCTTCGGTGCTTCAATCTGCTCAATGGCCTTGATCTTGTCGGGATTTGCCTCAATCCTCGCTGAGACACGAAGAACCCGAGAAGCTTGCGGAAGGGACTCCAAACACGCACTTCTCGGGGTTGAGCTTGAGGTTTATCTTGCGCAGATTTGCAAAGGTCTCGCCCGGATCTTGAACCAGAGTTGCTTTGTCCTGCTCTTGACCACTATGTCATCCATGTAGGCTTCTACATTTACATGCATTTGCGGCTCAAAAGCGTCATGGACTACCCTTGCAAATGTCGAACCAGCATTCTTCAAACCGAAAGGCATCCATATGAAACAGTATGTGCCACATGGTGTGATGAATGCGGTCTTCTCTTCATCTTCTTCAGCCATGAAGATCTGATGGTATCCTGAGTAGGCATCAAGAAACGAAAGCAAATCACATCCGGCCGTGGAGTCAACAATCTGGTCAATGCGCGGCAAGGGAAATGGATCTTTGGGACAAGCTTTATTAACATCAGTGAAGTCAATACAAAGCCTCCATTTCCCGTTTGCCTTGCGCACGACTACAGGATTGGCCAACCACGTAGGATGGAGTACTCCTCTGACAAGGCCTGCTGCTTCCAGTTTCTTGATCTCTTCAACTATGAATTCTTGGCGCCCACCGCTTGCTTCCCGACTCTTTGCTTGACGGGCCGCGCGATGAGGACAAATGGCTAGGCGGTGCTCAATCACTTTCACGGGAACACCGGGGATATCGACGGTTGCCATGCAAACACGCCGACATTCGCCGCAGGAAAGCAACGAAGCGCCTTCCTATTTGGGGTCGAGAGGCACCGATGGTGAAGGTACCACCAGCGCCGTCCTCCTTGGCGGGCACCTTCTTGGTCTTCGGCGGAGCCACCATCTTCTTGCACTTGTCGGTGGAGCTCGATGGTGTGTCCTCGACGGTAGCGCAGCACTCCGAAGAGGTGCGCTTGCCGAGTGAGCATCAGAGCCCTTGCCGGAGTGAGCATCAGAGCCCTTGCCGGACTTGGACTTGGTCTTCTCCCCCCCGGGAGCTTCAGCGGCAAGTGTCTGGAAATCTGTTGCGGCTGCTGCGTCCCGGAAGATCTTGTCGGCACAGATAAGGGCATCCTTCTTGTCGCCATGGACAGAGATGACGCTTATCGGGCCTGGCATCTTGAGAAGGTTGTAGGCGTGGTGAGAGGCCGCCATGAACTTGGCGAGTGCCGGACGACCAAGTATCCCGTTAAAGGCAATGGGAAATCGGCAACGCCAAATGTAACCCTCTCAGTCCTGAAGTTCAGCTCATTGCCAAATGTGACCGGCAACGTAATCTTCCCTTGACTTGCTCCTTCCGGATTGATTCCTTGGAAGGTTCCGGTCTCTTCGAGCTCATTGTCGAGGATTTGAAGCTTCGGAGCACCGCGGAGGAGATCAGATTCAAGCCGCCCGCCGTCAACTAACATTTTTGTGACCTTGAGGTTGCGGATGGTTGGAGAGACCAACATCGGCAAGCACCCGACCGCAGATTATGCGATCGGGGTGGTCCTCAATATCAAAAATGATAGGCGTCTTCGGACCACTTCGTGAGGCGCGTCGTGACTCTATGGATGGTTCTGCTGTATTGACCTCCCGCATCCATTGCTTGAGTTGGCGGTGGGAGGTATGCAGGGAAGCACCTCCGTCAACGCAGAGAACCTCTGTGGATTTCTGAAACTCCTGCTCGTCGGCGTCGTTGTCTTCCATATCTTCATCGTCGTCATCATCTTCATCCTTGTCGCGGCCGCGGGGAGGTCGATCTCCTTGTCGCTGCTTGACTTTGCCGCGGCGTCCTCCCCGGCCGGGATGCTTCTTGCTTGCTCCCCCAGCACCTTCCTGGGCCTTCTCCTTGTCGCGTCGCTCGTACTCAGCTCTCTGCTGCTCGACGAGCTGCTCGACCTTCTTGCAGCTCTGGAGATCGTGGCCCTTGGTGCGGTGGATCTTGCAGTACTGCTTGCCGGAGCTGTCCTGCTTGTCGGCGGCCGCCACTGACTGGTGGTTGGCGTCAGCGGCAACCTCCTTGCCGGAGACAACAGCCTTGGCGTTCTTGTCACCGCCTCCATTGCCGGACTGCTCAACAGCTAGCACTTCTCTGCTTTTCTTCTTCCTGTTGCCTCGCCGCCGGCCCTTCTTCGCCGGGGCGGTGTCATCCTTGTCGAGATCCTGCTTCGCATCCTCTCACAGGAGTCTCCTCCTTCCTCGGTAGCGTGCACACTTGTCGGCCAAGGCGCGTACAGCTCGACGTCCTTGACTTTGCTCATCGCCATCTCCTCCCTCATCCTGCGGTTCCGCACATTACGATGAAATGCGCCGATCACCGCGCAGGGTGGACGTCACAGGATGTTTTAGTGCACACGGCTGAATCTCTGAATGAACTTGCGCAGGACTCTCCTTCCTTCAGGGCGAGCAAGTGAAGGTCACTCTCTTGGCCATGGGGTTTGTGGCCACCTGAGTAGGCGCCTACAAACTGATGGCACAGGTCTGCCCAAGAGGAGATGGAGCGGTCCGGCAAGTGCAGGAGCCAAGATCGGCGTTGGGCTTGAGCACGAGCGGAAGTAGTTGGCGAGGATCTTGTCGTCCCGTCCCCGCAGCCTGCACCGCGATGGTGTAGATGTTGAGGAACTCCGACGGATGCGCCCCGCCATCGTACTTCTCCGCACGTCTGGTTTGAATTTCTTCTGGCTGGGCCACTGGACTTGCCGCAGCTCACGAGTGAACGCAGGGCAACCTACCGCGTACGGCAAATCGCCTGGCCCCTCCGGCGCGTGCATGTCAACAGAAGACCTAGCGCGCTTGTCGGATTGATGTCGCGCTTCTCTTCGACGCTCGATGCGAGTTCGAGCGTCCTCTTGTTGTCGCTCATGAAGAACTTGGCGCTGATCGCGGCGAGTCCGCGGATCCGACGACGCGGTGGAGTCGCTGTCGAGGTGGATCCGGCGAGTCGGAGATCTTGGCCTTCTTGGCGGAGAGTGCACGGTGGTTGCACCTCCGGCGATGTCGTCGCCACCGGCTCGTGCCTTGTCGCCTCGCCGCGGCAACGATGGCGTTGGTTGCCGCGAGCGCCGCCGTTAGCAAAGCCGATGAGGCTCGATAGTGGCCTTCCACTCTTCGACCTTGTCGGCCGTTGGAGGGTAGTCGAGAGCGATTGAGCTCTCGCCAGAATCCTGCTTTGGAGTAGTAGGCGGCATCGGAGAAGCGGTGCGAGGAGCGGACACGCCGGACTTCTAACTGCGTTAGAAGGAGCAGCGCCCGTCCGAGCGACCGTATCTCACTAGTGCCGGCATGTTGGCGCGCATGCTGGTCTTGAGGGTCTCGATCCAACGAGCGTATGGCGCCAGAACGCCATGACGTTGTTGGTCCCGCGTCTCCTGAGATGGGCGCGGGGGATGCGCGGACGCTGAGGTTTGCGGTGCCTTGTCCTTAGCCTTGGCAACGTCGCGAGCACCTTCGTCGACGCCCGTTCCTCCGCCAGCGTCTGCACCGCCACCCGTTTGCTGCGGTGAGGGTGGGTACGACGCGGACGGCTCTACTGCCGCCGAAGCCTTCTTCTTCGGTGGCATGTTGAGGAAGATGTTGATGACGCTGCCCGCGTGAACGCCGGAATCGGATTCACACGCCTCGACGCTTCTACCTGGCGCGCCAGAGATGTCGGGGCGGCTGATCGTACCCACGGACACCTATGGGGCCCGGCGGAGCGGGTCCCTTTGTGGTTCGGAGGGGGGCGGAGGTCGCACGAAGAGCGGATCGAGGCGATGCACACGGGCGGTTTACCCAGCTTCGGAGCTCTCCGGAGAGATAAAACTCCTACTGCTGCTTGTTTGATCTATTCTGTTCTTGCTAGGGAGCAATGCGAGCTACAAAACCTAGCGTGAGTGTGGCTAGCCTGCGGTTGTTCGAATGAATCGAGACTCGGCCAATCATGAACCCTCTCACGTTGCACTCGGGCCTCCTTTTATATGCTAAAGGGTCTCCGGCAGTGGCAACATAGGCGGGGTACAAACGTAAAAACAGGGGTTGGTACACCTACTTGAACAGTGTATGCAGTGCAAAAATACCTAACTCGACAAGGGACAAAAGCAATAAATGCCTGTCGTTGTCGCCTAAACAAAGGTAACAGAGACCGTCAGTGCGCCCGCTCACCACGATGGCGAGCCCTGTCTGCGCCGCGTGTCGCTGCTCTTCGCTGGCTGCACAGCCGCCGACGCGATGCCCATGGAACGGTCCCATGGCGACACGTCATTTGGGTGAGCTGGAGCGGAGGCGGAGAGGAGTTGCACGCCAGCAAGCGCCTTGCAGCGGCCGAATCCTTGTCGCGCCCGGAGGCTTGTCGCGCTCGGGCCTTCCGGCAAGCTCCTCTTGCCGGGCCTTGTCTTCTGCGTGCACAGGTGGCCTTCCCGACAAGCTCCTCTTGTCGGGCCTTATCTTCCCAATCTAATACTTTGTTCTTGAATGGCTCAAAGGGAGCCACGGAGGAAGTTGGCGGTGGCGAGGCGAACCTTGCCTTGGTGTCAACTGTCGTCTGCTGCAATACAGTGATACTAGGGTACCCCTACTCTAGTACACCGACACTTTTGGAGGCCGGATTCATCAGAGATATAAAACATCCGGATTGGCTAGCAAACCTGGTGATGGTACCAAAGAAGGACAAATCCTGGCGCCTATGTGTTGATTTCAAAGACCTTAATAAGGCTTGCCCAAAGGATCCCTTCCCCCTCCCTCGCATTGATCAAATTATCGACACTACAGCAGGACACGACTCATTGTGCTTCCTCGACGCATACTCCGGCTACCACCAAATCAATATGGCGGAGCCATACCAAGCTGCAACAGCATTCATCACTCCATACGGCCCATTCTGCTTCAACACAATGCTCTTCGGGCTCAAAAACGCCGGCGCAACATATCAAGATGATTCGTATATGTCCGCAAACCAGATCGGCAAAACAGTGGAAGCATACGTAGATGACGTGGTCGTCAAATCCAAACATGTCGAAACTCTAGTAGACGACTTGAGGCTCACATTCGACAATCTTCGAAAATATGACATCAAGCTCAATCCGAAAAAATGCGTCTTGATTGTTCCAAATTAAAAGCTCTTGGGCTTCATTGTGTCCGGTAGAGGAATTGAAGCAAACCCAGCCAAGATCCGAGCTCTGTCACAATTGGATATTCCAAAAGACCTCAAACAAATACAAAAATTGATCGATGTGTAGCGGCTCTAAGCCGCTTTATTTCCGCTTGGGAGAAAAGGCGTTACCCTTTACCGCCTCCTCCAAGACCGAACACTTCGAGTGGATGTATGCCGCCACGGCCGGACTCGAAGAAATAAAAAGCCATATTGGCAACAAATCCGGTCCTGGCCGCGTAGCGTAGGCGAACCAATGCTATTATATATCGCCGCAACACATCAAGTTGTCGGTAGCGGTGCTCGTCGTCGAACGAGAAACGGACGGACACCGGCTCCCTCTTCAAAGACCGGTTTATTATGTGTCCACTGTCCTCACTCCATGCAAGTCCCGGTACCCACATTATCAAATAATAGCATACGCGGTGTTCATGGCATCCCGGAAGCTGCGACACTACTTTCAAGAGTGTTCGATAACGGTAGCCTCCGAAGTACCTCTTAACGACATTATAAACAACCGCGACGCGACGGGCCGAATTGCTAAATGGGCCATAGAGCTCCTTCCATTCGACATAAACTATAAGCCACGACGAGCTATTAAGTCGCAGGTTTTGGCCGACTTCGTGGCGAATGGACCGAACTCCCTAAAGAGTACGGCGCGATACTCCAATTGGATCATGCACTTTGACGGCTCCAAAATGTTGGCGGCACAGGGGCTGGCGTCGTCCTGACGTCCCCAACCGGGGACACAGTCCAATACGTCCTTCGGATAATGTATACGGACTCCAACAACACAGCCGAATACGAGGCCCTTCTGCACGGCCTCCGGATGGCAGTCTCCACGGGCATTAAACGCCTAGAGGTGCGCAGGGACTCGAACCTCGCGATATCTCAAATAAACGGAGACTTTGATGCCAAAGATCCAAAAATGGCAGCGTACCGCAATGCGGTCCTAAAATTTTCAGCACGGTTCGAAGGGCTCGAATTTCATCATATAGCCCGGGATAACAACCAGGCGACGGATATATTGGCACGCATCGGCACAAAACGCGATGTCGTCCCGCCCAACATCTTCCTGGAACGGCTGTTCAAGCCATCCGTACTATGGGAAGGGGAGTCCGGAAATAACAATCCGGACCCAACCGCCGCTCGATGCGAACACTTCGACACAATCGGAGGCATCGCCACCGAGATAACACCCTCCGCCCACGAAATAATGGCGGTTATCGCCCGTGGGCGGAACCAGTCCGATCCTACCTAACTAGGCAGGAACTCCCCGAAGACCAAAATGAGGCTCGCTGAATAGTACGGCGATCTAAAGCCTATAAAGTCCATGAGGGAGAGCTTTATAAGAAAAGCACAACAGGAGTCCTTCAAAGGTGTATCTCCGAAGAGGAAGGGCGAAACTTCCTGGCAGAAATTCATGCCGGACTGGGTGGGCACCACGCTGCAGCCCGGGCCCTTGTAGGCAAGGCCTTCCGTACAGGATTTTATTGGCCGACGGCCCGGCAGAATCTTGAGGAGTTAGTCCAACGATGCGTCGGTTGCCGCCTTTTGCTAACCAAAGCCACATGCCACCCACCGCCCTCAAAACTATACCCATCACCGACCGTTCATGATGCAGGGGCTTGACATGGTTGGACCCCTTAAGGGAGGAACCCACAAGCAAAATACCTATTGGTCATGGTGGATAAATTCACCAAATGGATAGAGGCCAAGCCTGTTAAAACGGCCGAATCCGGACCTGTGATAGACTTCATATCAGGGGTAGTGCACCGTTACGGCGTCCCCCACAGTATCATCACTGATAACGGCACCAACTTCACGGCCGATGAGGTCAAATTATGGTACAAAAACATGGGCATCAAGCTTGATTACGCCTCAGTCTATCACCCTCAAACCAACGGTTAAGTCGAACGAGCAAAGGGTCTAATCATGAGTGGCTTTAAACCCAGACTAGTGCGGTCCCTCAAGGAATCTAACACGCACTGGGTTGAGGAGCTCGACTCCGTACTACTGGGGCTGCGGACCACGCCGAATCGTACTACCGGATTCACACCATTTTTATGGTGTACTACAGAGGCGATCTTGCCTGCGACATAATTCATGACTCACCTCGCGTGCGCATGTATGAAGAAAGAGAAGCCGAGCTCGATCGGCGGGACAGTTGGATGCCTTTGGAGGAGGAGCGACGTGGCAAAAAGCTCATTCCGCATTTTACCAACAAAGCAGGCTTGAAGATATCAAAGCGAGGAAGCACGGGCCAAAGCTTACAATGTTGGCGAACTAGTTCTACGCTCACGGACAAGAAAAAGGACAAACTCAAGCCCAAATGGGAAGGTCCCTTCATCATCGACCAGGTCCTGACCGGCGGAGCATACCGTCTGCGAACCGCATCGGATAACCGACTCGAGCCAAACCCATGGAACGCAGCCCGTCTACGAAGATTCTACGCCTAAGCGCCGGACTCCAAGTTCGTCTCCTTCCTCTGTCCACATTTTCTATTTTTGCTGTCTTTTATTCCTATCCTCCCTCCTTCTTCTTCTTGAAGCCTTTCGAGGCTCGTTTGCGCTTTGTTCGCACATACTTGACACGCTGTCCGCGCTCATTATACCCGGGGGCTTCTTTAACAGAAGCTTATTTATACGGGCTTCATGCCCAACACATGCGTCAAACTTCCGCATGTACCTTTTATTCACCATTATATGCATCGATATGACTTAAGTTTTGGCCAAGCTGGGTTGTTCGGCTCCTGTGCTTACCCCTACGTTCCGATTGTTCGGCTAGGTGGTAAAGGAGCACCTCTGCGATTATTATCGCCGGGTCAGCGGATGTGTACCTCAGACTGGGTGAAGCCGAAAGCTAGCGTTCTTAAGGGAATATTCAGTCGGTGAACTGAAAGATGATTTTTAACTATTTATCCATCTGCCCCCAGATGATTTTCTACTTTCTTAGCAGTTTTGACATGCACTTTAGGGCATGCATCTCAGCGAAAGGAACCCTTAACGGAACTATTCTCCCTGGAAGATGTTTCTTACTATCCATGTAATATAACATAACTAGTTGGGCACTTGTCTGATACAGCAATAATGACCCTACGCCTTGTCTCCATGCGTGCCCCGGTTCTTATATAACCGCGAGGGTATTCGGACACACTCCGGACTGTTGGGTCCCGAGGTCGAAGCGAAAAGGTCCGCTGTGACAAACGATCTACAATCCGGCTAGAAGACATTTTTCATGTCATATTTAATTACATAGTCAACTTGACTCATTGTATTCCTCCTCAATGCCATCTAATAGGCTATCTAATTTACAATCTTGCTGGGAATACTTGGCGGCCAATTCTACTTGGCCGTACACTAAGCTTACAGGGATCTCCTTCCCATCAGGCCCCACAGGTCCTACCTCGGCCATGTGGTTTGGATCAGCCTTCATGTACCGCGTCTTTACCATGGCCTAGGCCTCCCTGGCGCCTTGACGGCATGCCGATATTTTCCACAGTCGGACGCGCCGCCGTGCTCCTTGAAGCCGCTCTGCCAGCTCCCCAATGCCTTCGGGCAGGGAGATAGATGGACACAAGGCCTGACCGACGCCTTTCATCACCTGCCGAACTCGTTCGATGCGGTAGCAGTTCGGGAAGAAGATCACCCGAAGAATTGGGCATCTCCTCCTCAGGACGACAAGTGAGCAGACCTACATACATGTTTATGTAAGTCGCCTTCCGCGCCGAAATCTTTAAAAGTTCGCTCAAGCACTTACTGAAAATGCCGCGATGAAGCCGTCGATTCTCCTTTACGGAGTCAGACAACTGGGCACGAACATCCGTTAGTTCCTCACCCAGTTGGGTGTTGGCATCTTGGAGGTTATTTTTCTCCTGCCGCACCCTTGTAAGCTCATTCTCGCCGGCCTTCAACCGGCGCAAGAGCTGTTGCTTGTCCGGATCTAGTCCGGCGCCATCTGCAATATTATTGTCAGATTTACACACACACCGCACTTCATAAGCTATTTATCTTTTGAAGCATATATTACCAGAGGGGGTCTCTGTGGCTCCCACTATAGCGGCTAGTGCGGCCTCAAGTTGGGCCTTGCACTCTTCAAGCTCCTGGGACAGTCGGGTATTCCTTTTTGTAAGATCCTCAGATAACAAATGATCCTTAAATCAGTTATTCTAACTATTTTAAGTCTCGGGGCCACTCTTGGCATACATAACTATCAAATTTCCTCACCAGATGTCCTTTACATACCGCTCCGTGGCTCGCTAGACCATCTTGAGCGGCACGGAGGTGCGCATCTCCGAATTGAAGGCATTCAAGGCCTCTTGGGAGAAACATGCGTCACGAAGAACTGTCCGGCGGCGCCTGTGATTCATGGCGCTCTCCACCTCGGAGTTGGTGGCGGACAATCTGTCGGCATCCTCTGTCGGAGGAGCATCCAACGCACGCCTCATGCTCGCCTCCGCTTCCGGACCCAGCTTTGGAGCCTGGCCGGCGGAGGTTCGATTGGCAACCTCTCCGGACTCAGTCCGACGAGCGCTCTTTTTCCTGAAAAGAGCACCGGCGTTAGTACGCCTTCCAAGAGTCAATCCTGGGAATATGGTGACACGCCATACCGTTGCGGCGGAGTTTCGATCCGGACCGCACTTCTTTTTAGACCAGGGCCGCATCGCCCTTGTTGGCTAGTCGCCCATGAGCTCGGCTTCCCTTCCCGCCTCGAAGGCACCCCCTGCGAAACACCATTGGTATACGGTGATTAAAAAATAAGCACGGATGGGTCATTATCAGAGTATTGGGACCTCGGTCTCAGTTACCTGTGAGGCTGGAAGTATTCCGCGGTAATCGGCCGTAATGGCAACCAAAGCATTGTCGATGCTAAGTTGGTGGAACACCCCGTCGATCAGCTCCATCTTTATATCTAGGTCCTCTTCGGAGGCCGGATCGAGGGACCGTTCCGGATCCTCGGGTTGTGGGGGCGGGCTGTGTATCTTCTCCACGGCCCGGCGCAGTTCCTACGTCGAAAACATCAAATGAGATATTTAACCACGGGAACATGGATCGGACAGGCCACAAGGATATTTGCTTACCCAACTTCGAGGATTATTCGAAGAAAACCCGTTCAGTGGGTTGACGCGGAGAAAATCCTCCTCTTCTCCTTTGTACATGGAAGACAAAGTCTTCACCGATTGATGACCGATCCCAGCCCTTTGCGGCCATGGCGGGTGGCATCGTCCTCCCCGTTGAAATCCCACATGGGGTGGCCCCTAGATTGGAGCGGCTGCACTCCCCTCATAATGCAGACTGCCATGACTCCAGTCATTGTCAGTCCGGCATGAGCTAGTAATCTTATTCGGCTCATCAAGTAAAGGACGTCCCGATCATTTTCCCTCTGGGGGCTCCACGGGCGCCAGCTTAAGCGCTTCTTCAGAGGAGCATTGCTAAACACCGGAAGGCCGATCTGAACAGGATCCGGCAGCGGGACGTCCTCCATGTAAAACCATTCCGAAGGCCAGTCTTCGGACGCCTTCTTCGGGGTTCCGGATAGATATCCGGTCCCGGCGATGCGCCATAGTTCGGCTCCGCCCACTTGATATATTGACCCCTCATGAGAGCGGGGTACTAGGCAGAATAATCTCTTCCACAACGCAAAATGAGCCTCGATGCCCAAGAACAGTTCGCACAGGGCCACGAAGCCTGCGATGTGCAAAATGGAGGCAGGCGTAAGGTGGTGCAGCTGGAGGCCATAGAACTCCAAGAGCCCCCGGAGAAACGGATGGATTGGAAATCCAAGTCCTCTTACTAGATAAGATATGAAGCACACCCGCTCTCCTTTAGAGGGACCGGGGACACTCTCCGCTTGCTTTCCGCCCTTGTAGGTGGCGAGTCCGGCTCGAACCGGAACCATGAAGGCCGGGAAGAAATCCTTGGTTTGGAGTATAACTAGCTCACTATGCGGGACTGAGCATTTCCCCCAATTTCAGTGCCGAGGGCTGGGAGCGTGAGAGGAGGAGCCAGCGTCGGCCCATGATGAAATGGGTTTTTGTCAGAGGCGCTCTGATGAAAGCTCGCAGAGGGGGGATGGTGTGACTCAGATCTAGATCCTCGTCCCTTTTATAGGCGGCTCATTTGCGCAGCTAGGGGGGTAAGTGTAAAAATACCTGACTTTTCGCATTCATTCAAACACGTGGAAGATGGCCATTATTGGGCGTAGAAGCCAAGGAGCGCAGCATTTATCAGAAGCCGGACACTATTCAACAAGTATACGGAATTTGGAGAAGAACCCGCCTTGCAATGCCGAAGACAATCTACGCGCCGGACTCATCGTCATTTGAAGCCTGGTTCGGGGGCTACTGAGGGAGTCCCGGATTAGGGGGTGTCCGGATAGCCGAACTATCACCGTTGGCCGGACTCCTGGACTACAAGATTGAAGACTTCGTCCCGTGTCCGGATGGGACTTTCCTTGGCGTGGAAGGCAAGCTTGGCGATGCGGATATGTAGATCTCCTACCATTGTAACCGACTCTGTGTAACCCTAACCTATCTAGTGTCTATATAAACCGGAGGGTTTTAGTCCGTGGGACTAACAACAATCATACCATAGGCTAGCTTCTAGGGTTTAGCCTCCTTGATCTCGTGGTAGATCTACTCTTGTACTACCCATATCATCAATATTAATCAAGCAGGAGTAGGGTATTACCTCCATCGAGAGGGCCCGAACCTGGGTAAAAACAATGTGTCCCTCGTCTCCTGTTACCATCCGCCTAGACGCATAGTTCGGGACCCCCTACCCGAGATCCGCCAGTTTTGACACCGACAGTGAACTTAAACTCATTAGTAAACATGCTTCTATTGTTACCACTCGAGTAGAACAAGTACTTAAAGCTCAGAATGATTTTCTCAATGAATTGAATAGTAAGAAGAATGATAATGCTGTTAGAGTTGTGACTAGAGGGGGTAAAATGACTCAGGAACCTTTGTATCCTGAGGGCCATCCTAAGAGAATTGAGCAGGATTCTCAAAGAACTAGTGTAGATGCACCTAGTCCTTATAAGAAGAAGAAAAAGAAAAATGATAGGACTTTGCATGCTTCTAGTGAACCTGTTGTAGACACACCTGAGAATCCCAATGATATTTCTACTTTTGATGCTGAAACACAATCTGGTAATGAGCATGAACCTAGTGAAAATGCTAATGATGATGTTCATTTTGATGCTCAACCTAGCAATGATAATGATGTAGAAATTGAACCTGTTGTTGATCTTGATAACCCACAATCAAAGAATCAACGTTATGATAAGAGAGACTTTGTTGCTAGGAAACACGGTAAAGAAAGGGAGCCATGGGTTTAGAAACCCATGCCTTTTCCTCCCAAACCATCCAAGAAAAAGGATGATGAGGATTTTAAGCGCTTTGGTGAAGTGATTAGACCTATCTTTTTGCGTATGCGTTTGACTGATATGCTTAAAATGAATCCTTATGCCAAGTATATGAAAGAAACTGTTACTAATAAAAGAAAGATACCGGAAGCTGAAATTTCCACCATGCTTGCTAATTATACTTTTAAGGGTGGAACACCAAAGAAGTGAGGAGATCCTGGAGTACCCACTATACCATGCTCCATTAAAATAAATTATGATAGAACTGCTTTATGTGACCTTGGAGCCGGTGTTAGTGTTATGCCTCTCTCTTTATATCGTAGACTTGATTTGAATAGGTTGACACCTACTGAAATATCTTTGCAAATGGCCGATAAATCAACTGCTATACCTGTCGGTATTTGCGAGGATGTGCATGTTGTGGTTGCAAACGTTACTATTTTAACGGACTTTGTTATTCTTGATATTCCTGAGGACGATAGTATGTCTATTATTCTTGGAAGACCCTTTTTGAATACTGCAGGGGCTGTTATTGATTGCAACAAAGGCAATGTCACTTTTCATGTTAATGGTAATGAGCATACGGTACACTTTCCGAGGAAACAACCTCAAGTCCACACTATCAATTCTATTGGAAAAATTCCATCTATTATTTTTGGAGGTTTTGAATTTCCTCTTCCTACTGCCAAGAAGAAATATGATATTCTTATTATTGGGGATGTGCATATCCCCGTTGAGGTAACACAGTGTTATTCAAAATTTCTCTAGTTCCATGTGATTCGGAATGAGTTTGTTAACAAGACTTGATCAACCTTGTTAGTGGATTCCTTTTGAAGAACATGAGATGGATGAAGTTAGAAGGCACAACCTTCTGTACCCTCTTTTTACCTTCTGTTATTTAGTTGAAATAAAGTAAAAATAGTATTTTTGTGTCTGTTTTCTGATTTATCCGTGAAATAAAATAATACCCCGAAAATAAAAGTTCTCCAAATGCCCTGCCAATTTAATATGTTTTTTTTCTGGAATATTGGAGAATATTTGGCACTGAGAACACATCAGGGGGAGCTGGCACCTGGCCACGAGGGTCTAGGGTGCGCCCACCCCCTGAGCGCGCTCCCTGCCTCGTGGGCCCATAGTGGCTCTCCTCCACTTATTCCTGCACCCACACACTTCTTCTTCCTCCCAAAAAAATCACCAACCAGCTCAAGCACGAGTTCTAGCTCATTTTGCTGCATTTTTCGATCTCCTTGCTCAAAGCACCTCTCACAAAACTGCTTTGGGGGATTGTTCCTTGGTATGTGACTCCTCCAATGGTCCAATTAGACCATGTCCTTGAGCTTCCATGTCAAATTTATATGGTTCCAAGTAGTTCTAATGCATGATATAGGCTCTAGGCACTTGTAGAACTAGTTGCTATCAGTTTTGTTGAGCTTGGTTCACTTTTATTTGAAGTTACTAAAATTTTCAGAAATTTTTCAGAGGAAGAAATATGTTTAGGAAAATGTACCAAGGTGGTCCTTCAAGGAAGCAAGGACCTAGGCTTGCAATGTGCGATGCTGACGATGAACCACCAAGGGACGCTCAAGTGCGGGCTTGTGAATGGCCTTCAGAGGACTTCATGGATTGAGCAGCAATCAAGGAAGAATTTAACGCAGATGTGTGTAACGCTAATCTTGTGAGCTTCGAGGAAGATAAGTGCAGTCAGTACCACTATCTCACTAATTCCTTTGTGAGGAGGTTTGAATTTTCATCGTCACGCAATTGTCAAACTGTCCTGCTTGATCTTTATGAAAATTCTTATACAACGGACTTAGAGGATTTTAATACTGCTTGCAAACTTCCACAATGGGGTAGCACTAGTGAGCCTCGCAAATCTGAATTTAGAGATTTCCTTGCTAGTATAACTGTGGGGGAATCTAGAGACATAGCACAAGCTACCATAGGGAGCATTCATTTTCCTGCTATACATTATTTTGCTCTCTTCATAGGTAGGTGCATAAATGGTAAGGATGAAGCATGTCACTGTTGGGGAACGTAGTAATTTCAAAAAAAAATCCTACGCACACGCAAGATCATGGTGATGCATAGCAACAAGAAGGGAGAGTGTTGTCCACGTACCCTCGTAGACCGAAAGCGGAAGCGTTAGAACAACGCGGTTGATGTAGTCGTACGTCTTCACGGCCCGACCGATCAAGCACCGAAACTACGTCACCTCCGATTTCTAGCACACGTTCAGCTCGATGACGATCCCCGGACTCTGATCCAGCAGAATGTCGGGGAAGAGTTTCGTCAGCACGACGGCGTGGTGACGATCTTGATGTTCTACCGCCGCAGGGATTCGCCTAAGCACCGCTACAATATTATCGAGGACTATGGTAGAGGGGGGCACCGCACACGGCTAAGAGATCAAGAGATCAATTGTTGTGTCTTTAGTGCCCCTTGCCCCGTATATAATGGAGCAAGGGGAGGCCGGCCGGCCCTCTATGGCGCGCCCCAAGAGGGGAATCCTATTAGGACTCCAAGTCCTAGTAGGTTTCCACCTAAAGGGAGAGAGGGGGAAGGAAGGAGAGGGAGAGGGAGAAGGAAAGGGGGGCGCCGCCCCCCCTCTCCTAGTCCATTCGGACCAGAGGGGGAGGGGGCGTGCGGCCTGCCCTGGCCGCCCCTCTCTCTCTCCACTAAGGCTCATCGAGGCCCATTAGTTCCCCCGGGGTTTCCGATAACCCTCCGGCACTCCGGTTTTATCCGAAACTTCTCCGGAACACTTCCGGTGTCCGAATATAGTCGTCCAATATATCAATCTTTATGTCTCGACCATTTCGAGACTCCTCGTCATGTCCGTGATCATATCCGGGACTCGGAACAAACTTAGGTACATCAAAACTCATAAACTCATAATATAACTGTCATCGAAATATTAAGCGTGTGGACCCTACGGGTTCGAGAACTATGTAGACATGACCAAGAACCATTCCGGGTCAATAACCAATAGCGGAACCTGGATGCTCATATTGGCTCCTACATATTCTACGAAGATCTTTATCGGTCAAACCGCATAACAACATACGCTGTTCCCTTTGTCATCGGTATGTTACTTGCCCGAGATTCGATCGTCGGTATCTCAATACCTAGTTCAATCTCGTTACCAAGAAGTCTCTTTACTGCTACGTAATGCATCATTCCGTAACTAACTCATTACCTACATTGCTTGCAAGGCTTATAGTGATGTGCATTACCGAGAGGGCCCGGAGATACCTCTCCGACAATCGGAGTGACAAAACCTAATCTCGAAATCGCCAACTCAACATGTACCTTTGGAGACACCTGTAGAGCTCCTTTATAATCACCCGATTCACGTTGTGACGTTTGGTAGCACATAAAGTGTTCCTCCGGTAAATGGGAGTTGCATAATCTCATAGTTATAGGAACTTGTATAAGTCATGAAGAAAGCAATAGCAACATACTAAACGATCAAGTGCTAAGCTAACGGAATGGGTCAAGTCAATCACATCATTCTCCTAATGAAGTGATCTCGTTAATCAAATGACAACACATGTCTATGGTTAGGAAACATAACCATCTTTGATCAATGAGCTAGTCAAGTAGAGGCATACTAGTGACATTAAGTTTGTCTATGTATTCACACATGTACCATGTTTCCGGTTAATACAGTTCTAGCATGAATAATAAACATTTATCATGATATGAGTAAATAAATAATAACTTTATTATTGCCTCTAGGTCATATTTCCTTCAGTCACCCACTTGCACTAGAATCAATAATCTAGATTACGCAGTAATGATTCTAACACCCATGGAGTCTTGGTGCTGATCATGTTTTGCTCGTGGAAGAGGCTTAGTCAACGGGTCTGCAACATTCAGATCCGTATGTATATTGCAAATCTCTATGTCTCCCACCTGGACTTGGTCCCGGATGGAATTGAAGCATCTCTTGATGTGCTTGGTCCTCTTGTGAAATCTGGATTCCTTTGCCAAGGCAATTGCACCAGTATTGTCACAGAAGATCTTCATTGGTCCCGATGCACTAGGTATGACACCTAGATCGGAAATGAACTCTTTCATCCAGACTCCTTCATTTGATGCTTCTGAAGCAGCTATGTACTCCGCTTCACATGTAGATCCTGCCACGATGCTTTGTTTAGAACTGCACCAACTGACAGCTCCACCGCTTAATATAAACACGTATCCGGTTTGTGATTTAGAATCGTCCGGATCAGTGTCAAAGCTTGCATCGATGTAACCATTTACAACTAGCTCTTTGTCACCTCCATAAATGAGGGCAAGGCTTGCATCCGTATGATTGTTTCGAGAAAGTGTTGTCATCCGAGATTTATTACTATTGCTCGCTAGTTGATTATGCCATTGACATGAGTAAACATGAGACCTAAGCGTTATTGTGAATATGGTTAGTTCATAATCTTTGCTGAAAACTTGAATGCTAGCTTTACATATTTACAACAACAAGAGCAAACAGAGTTTGTAAAAGTTTTTCTTTATCACTTTCAGTTTATCAACTGAATTGCTTGAGGACAAGCAAAGGTTTAAGCTTGGGGGAGTTGATACGTCTCCGTCGTATCTACTTTTCCAAACACGTTTGCCCTTGTTTTGGACTCTAACTTGCATGATTTGAATGTAATAACCCGGACTGACGCTGTTTTCAGCAGAATTGCCATGATGTTATTTATGTGCAGAAACAAAAGTTCTCGGAATGACCTGAAACTTCACGGATATTATTTTTGGAAATAATAAAAAATACTGGCGAAATAATCAAGGCCAGGGGCCCACACGCTTTCCACGAGGGTGGGGGTGCGCCCCCTGCCTCGTGGGTCCCCTAGAGCTCCACCGACCTCAACTCCAACTCCATATATTCGTGTTTGGGGAGAAAAAAATCAGAGAGCAAGATCCATCTGTAGCGACCTGACCCAACATCGGTCAAGTCTCTCGTATGCATGCCATCCCAAGATCATCTTTGGTACTCACAAGACATCGATAAAGTAATCAAAGTTCAATCACACCTGAATTTTATTACACGATTCTCATATAGAGTCTTTATTACAAGGGAATAAATTCGGCTCAAGGCCAACTCATGAGAAATAAACTACTAATGCTGCGGAAGGCCGAGGTAAAGCGAGTCCATCCGACTCCAAAGGGCAATCGCCAAGCGCGGAGCGTAGCCTCACTCGATCGGAATATATCTACGCAACATAATACGTTGCAGCCATGTAGGTCAGCTTTTGGAATAAGTCGGCAAGTCATGAAGAATAACAATAATAAAGTTACTACACTATATGCATTTTGGCTGTGGAGCTCTAAGTTTCATCATTTTGCGAAAAGCCAATTTTATCCTACTACAGTGGACTTATTTGCAAATTACTACAAATTGTTGGTAGTTATTGAGATGGTTCCGCCAACCAAAATCTCGTTCCCAAATATTAAGTCATAAACCCTCAAATTAATTCATTAGTTTTAGTGTTGAGATATCCGAATACTTCCAAGTTCCAGAGGCTCAAATGTCCGTAACCGGGGACACGGCTAATCGATTAGGTTATAACCCTCTGCAGAGGTTTGGCACTTTCCCGCAAGAATCATTCCCTCCTTTAGAGTCTTCGCACTTCATGGTGTTTGAAGACGGACGAATGAAACAGGGTCTTCCAAAGAGTTCTTCCGCCACCGCCGGTACCCATCCAATCCTACCGTTCGTCTACTTCTCGTAGTACCGTCCAGCCAGCGTCACTACTAGGGTCAACCCAGCCAGAGCCCATAATGGCTTGCGGCCGCATGTAAGCTTCGGTCATGGGGCATCCATCCTTCTCTTCGTGGCTGGGTGAAGCTTTCCATGAGGATGTCATGGCGCTTCTCCATGCATCCCGCCACCACTGGGTGCTCCAGGTGCCCGTCAACCGTCCTCCACCCAGAGTGATTTTCCGAAGTCCATCTTGATCATTGTAGTTCATGGGGTTATCATCATCATTGACTCTCACATCTTGCTTATGAATATCACTCATACCAAATCCCGTCTCACGAGCATAGCAAAATAACTACTACGTCCGGGGTCATGGTAACAAGGGATTGGTTCATCCTACCACATGATACTACTCAAGTTTAATGACTTCAAGATTTCACTACTGCATGCATGGTGGGGTGGTGACAACTACTAATGCACAAAAACATAGGTATAGAAATAACATGATCAAAACTTGCCTTGCTGATGATCCTCGTAAGCTAAAGAGTCGTAGTAGCAAGCTTCGCACTCCGGAAACTCTACCGAGACAAACAATAGCACAATAAGCACAAAGCAATAGGATCACATAACACAACATAACAAAAGTAACATAACACAACAAAACAATCAAAACCAAATCCAAAAGAAAAACTCAAAGAAAACAACTCAAAGTTTTTCCTACTCCAAACAATAGCTAAAATAGTTTTTATATAACAATAATTCCTTAATATAACCTAATCATGGTTTTAGGTTAACTTAACGAAAAAGGATTCACTAAGCAACTAGGAGCAAAAAGAATTAATTAAAAGCTATTATAAAACTCATTCTAGGCCTAATCCAATTTCTATTAAGAAAAATAATTTAAAACTTTTATTAATTATAAATAAAAGTTCATCTACTAGAATGACAGAAACTAACCTAGAATAACTAATCACAAGTTAAAAATAAATTCATTTACTAATTGAAATATTAGGAAAACAGCATCTAGCTAATTAAATAGGATTAATAGGATTCTGTCTAAAACTAATTATTTATAAATCCTAAAATACCAAAGTTAATTTCTAGAGTTTGGCAATGTCAAAATAAAGTGGTGACAAAAAGAATCGTGCAAAAATAATTTTTCTAACTAAAGTTATAGCAGATTTACTATTCTGGCTAAAACAATATTAAAGCGTTTTTAATTATTTTTAACATAGCTAAATATATATTTTTCTGAAACTACATAAAATTTGCAATCCAACAAAAAAAGAATCACTCAAAAATATTAAGCAGAATAAAAGATATACATTTTTGAAAACTGAAACTATTCGGCTAAAACAGAAAATCAAAATAAAAAGAAAAAGGCCTAATGGGCCTATACTGTGCCCTGTGCGTAACTTAGTCTACACGGGCCCTAGGTTTAAACTAAACGAACCGGGCCTAAAAAAAAATAAACCTACACTAAAAATAAACCGCGTGGACCGGCCGGTTTTATTAATAAAACCTACCCCTTCGGGGGCTTCTAATCTAGGCCGCTCGATTGAGATCGGACGGGGATTGCGGTGACTTACCGGACTCACGGCGGCGGCGGCGGGCGAAAGTGCGTCCGAGGCGTCTGGGCGTCGGGGAGCTCCGGCGACTCGTCGGGAAGACGCGCACGGGGTCGGGGAAGGGTTCGGTGGTGTTGGGTGGGGTCGGGGTGCACCAGGGCGTCGACGGCGGCAACAATGGCGGCGGGGAGGGCTTCGGTGCTCCGGTGAGCTCGGGAGGGAGAGAGAGAGGGGGGTCCGGCGAGGCTAGGGGGGGAATGGGGTGCGGCGACTCTGGCTTTTATAGCCAGGGGGTCGGGCCTTGCCGGTCGATCAGGCGATCGGGGATCCGGATCCTTCGGGATCCAGTCGATCTCCCATGAGGTCAAGGCGTGGGGGGGAAGAAGAGGGCGGGCCCACGGGTCAGCGAGAGGGAGAGAGGGGCGGTCGAGCGGGTGGCCGAGGCGGAGGGTTTTCGAGGGGCGAGGCCGGTTTGGGGTCGGGCTGGCTGAGTGGGCCTACTGGCTTGGGCCAAAGGCGGGTCATGGAGGGTGCGGCTGCCGGGCCTGGGTGGTTTAGCTGGCGCTTAGGGGTTTTTTTTAAATAAAACTAAAACAAAAATAAAACCAAATCTAGAAATAATTTATATAGGGTATATATATACCAAAATGATCAGGAATATTCCCTTTCATTTGAACATTTTTCCAAAGGCAAAATCCAAACTTCATAAAAATCTATTTTTTCAAATTCAAATAAATCTCAGATTTGAATCCAAATCTTTTGGCAATGTTTCCTCCGATATTTTTGGAGTGTCATGTTTGCTCCTCTCATACTTTTGATCAAGTATTTATCGTGCTTAGTTTTTGAATTGTTTCCCACATGCCAAAGTTTCAAATTCAAACTCAATTTGCTCTGAAACTTCAAATGACAATCAAATTCAAACAGAATGCATAGGATGCTTATCTATAATTGTAAAACATTCCAAATAGGAAATTTGGGATGTTACAAACCTACCCACCTTAAGATGAATCTCGCCCTCGAGATTCGGGTTGGCTAGCAAATAGGTGTGGGTGATCTCGACGAAGATCTTCTTCGCGTTCCCAGGTGGCTTCTTCCTCGGTGTGGTGACTCCACAACACCTTGCAAAATTTGATGACCTTGCTGCGGGTGACTCTGCTTGCAGTCTCGAGAATACGGACGGGTTTCTCCTTGTAAGTCAGATCCTTTGTCAAGTTGTATGGCCTCTAGGGGCACTGTGTCTCTCAACGGAACATCGGCCATGTCGGCATGGCACTTCTTCAGCTGAGAAACATGGAAGACATCATGAACTCCGGACAATCCTTCCGGCAAATTCCAATTTGTAAGCGACTTCTCCACGACGTTCGAGGATTTTGTATGGGCCAATGAATCGGGGTGATCAGTGCATCCAACGGTGACTAGCTCCCTTCCGATTTTGCGGAGCCAATCATCAGCCACAATTGGCTCAGTGCTACTAGAGAGCACTGGCGGATTCAACCTCAGAAATCGAGTCAAGTTGTCCACAGTGGGTGGTGGTGGTGGCGGTGGATTGTTGGCGGTGTTGTTACGATTACGAATCAGAGTTGCATCGGTGCATTCTGCTTTGGAGCAGGTGGGTGAGCTCGGCGGGAAACCGATTATCACGTCTCGGAGGCATCTGGTGTTTTGGAGTGGGTGAGAAAATTAGAATAGAACAATGGTCTATAAGGAATAACACTACCCACATGAATGCACAATCATAACACACCAATCATTTATTCATTCCACTCAAACATGGTTCAAACTCGATTACAAAAGCTCATGACTAATCGAAGGAAAAACATCGGCCCTAACTGATCGACGAAAAAGTAAAAGATAACATGGTGGTCGACTAAAAGTCTTCATCGATGGCGCCTCCTCTTGGGGTTTCCTTCAGTGGTACTCCTTCAAAATCCTGATCATTGCTCACGAGGGTGCTTCGTCTCCATTCGGGTAAAGGTCCTCTCCCAAGTCCATCTTCTCCTCAATCGCTGCAAGCTTCATCTTGGTCGTCGACTATCTCCATGAAGTCCGTGATTTCTTCCTCATGGCCAAGGAAGTCTGCGCGTGCCTTCTCCTCCGTTCGATTCGCGGAACAAAAGCTTCAGTGTGTCTTCGAGTTACGGCGAGTCTGAATCTCCCGTTTCCTGAGAAGACACTCCAAGTCCTGGATGTAAGAGAGAGTGGAATCGTCCTCGATGGTACGGATGATATCTCCATTCCTTGCCCTGCGAGAAACCATGGCGAGGTCTGAGTGATCGAGCTCGGCCCTGTACTCCTCTCGGAGATGTCCAAGTGCTCGGTAGATCGCCACGTCCCTTCCGATGATCCAGCTTGAACTCGGTGAACTCAAAGTTGATAGGCTCCGTGTGTCCTCCAAAGGTTCTCCACAGGATATGCACCTCAATCACATGGCGGTGTCCGTCGGAAGTGCATTAGTGGGTTTCCCGGTGATCGAGGGCGAGCAATCTTCAGCAGCCTTCACCATCTGGACCAGCTTCCTTCCAAGGGCATCGTCTCATCGGGCCGCGTAACTCAGTAGCAAATCTGGTGTGAACTCGACGGCCATCTAGAATGTTGCAAAGGGGAGAAGAGTCAGAATAGAACAGGGAAGAATTATAGAATGGAAAGGGGTTCAAATTAAATGGTCTCTCCTTATGGCTTTCCGATCCTAGGGGTTACGATCCTACGGTCAGCGTGTGCTCTGATACCATCTCTGTAGCGACCTGACCCAACATCGGTCAAGTCTCTGTGTCTGTACCATCCCAAGATCATGCTGGTACTCACAGTACATCGATAAAGTAATCAAAGTTCAATCACACCTGAATTTTATTACACGATTCTCATATAGAGTCTTTATTACAAGGGAATAAATTCGCTCAAGGCCAACTCATGAGAAATAAACTACTAATGCTGCGAAGGCGTCGAGGTAAAGCGAGTCCATCCGACTCCAAAGGGCAATCGCCAAGCGCGGGCGTAGCCTCACTCCCGATCGGAATATATCTACGCAACATAATACGTTGCAGCCATGTAGGTCGACTTTTGGAATAAGCTGGCAAGTCATGAAGAATAACAATAATAAAGTTACTACACTATATGCATTTTGGCTGTGGAGCTCTAAGTTTCATCATTTTGCGAAAAGCCAATTTTATCCTACTACAAAGGACTTATTTGCAAATTACTACAAATTGTTGGTAGTTATTGAGATGGTTCCGCCAACCAAAATCTCGTTCCCAAATATTAAGTCATAAACCCTCAAATTAATTCATTAGTTTTAGTGTTGAGATATCCGAATACTTCCAAGTTCCAGAGGCTCAAATGTCCGTGAATCGGGACACGGCTAATCGATTAGGTTATAACCCTCTGCAGAGGTTTGCGCACTTTCCGCATAGAATCATTCCCTCCTTTAGAGTCTTCGCACTTCATGGTGTTTGAAGGCGGGACGAATGAAACAGGGTCTTCCAAAGAGTTCTTCCGCCACCGCCGGTACCCATCCAATCCTACCGTTCGTCTACTTCTCGTAGTACCGTCCAGCCAGCGTCACTACTAGGGTCAACCCAGCGAGCCCATAATGGCTTGCGGCTGCACAGTAAGCTTCCGGTCATGGGGCATCCATCCTTCTCTTCGTGGCTGGGTGAAGCTTTCCGCAGGATGTCATGGCGCTTCTCCATGCATCCCGGCCACCACTGGGTGCTCCAGGTGCCCACAACCGCCCTCCACCCAGAGTGATTTTCCGAAGTCCATCTTGATCATTGTAGTTCATGGGGTTATCATCATCATTGACTCTCACATCTTACTTATGAATATCACTCATACCAAATCCCGTCTACGAGCATAGCAAAATAACTACTACGTCCCGGGGTCATGGTAACAAGGGGATTGGTTCATCCTACCACATGATACTACTCAAGTTTAATGACTTCAAGATTTCACTACTGCATGCATGGTGGGGTGGTGACAACTACTAATGCACAAAAACATAGGTATAGAAATAACATGATCAAAACTTGCCTTGCTGATGATCCTCGTAAGCTAAAGAGTCGTAGTAGCAAGCTTCGCACTCCGGAAACTCTACCGAGACAAACAATAGCACAATAAGCACAAAGCAATAGGATCACATAACACAACATAACAAAAGTAACATAACACAACAAAACAATCAAAACCAAATCCAAAAGAAAAACTCAAAGAAAACAACTCAAAGTTTTTCCTACTCCAAACAATAGCTAAAATAGTTTTTATATAACAAAAATTCCATAATATAACCTAATCATGGTTTTAGGTTAACTTAACGAAAAGGATTCACTAAGCAACTAGGAGCAAAAAGAATTAATTAAAAAGCTATTATAAAACTCATTCTAGGCCTAATCCAATTTCTATTAAGAAAATAATTTAAAACTTTTATTAATTATAAATAAAAGTTCATCTACTAGAATGACAGAAACTAACCTAGAATAACTAATCACAAGTTAAAAATAAATTCATTTACTAATTGAAATATTAGGAAAACAGCATCTAGCTAATTAATTAGGATTAATAGGATTCTGTCTAAAACTAATTATTTATAAATCCTAAAATACCAAAGTTAATTTCTAGAGTTTGGCAATGTCAAAATAAAGTGGTGACAAAAAGAATCATGCAAAAATAATTTTCTAACTAAAGTTATAGCAGATTTACTATTCTGGCTAAAACAATATTAAAGCATTTTTAATTATTTTTAACATAGCTAAATATATATTTTTCTGAAACTACATAAAATTTGCAATCCAACAAAAAAGAATCACTCAAAAATATTAAGCAGAATAAAAGATATACATTTTTGAAAACTGAAACTATTCGCTAAAACAGAAAATCAAAATAAAAAGAAAAAGGCCTAATGGGCCTATCGTATACATGTCGTAACTTAGTCTACACGGGCCCTAGGTTTAAACTAAACGAACCGGGCCTAAAAAAAATAAACCTACACTAAAATAAAATCACAGGACCGGCCGGTTTTATTAATAAAACCTATTTCTTGGGGCTTCTAATCTAGGCCGCTCGATTGAGATCGGACGGGGGATTGCGGTGACTTACCGGACTCGGCGACGGCCGTGGCGGCGAAAAGTCGGCGTCGGGGCGTCGGGGAGCTCCGGCGACTCGTCGGGAAGCCGCGCCCGGGGTCGGGGACGGGTTCGGTGGTGTTGGGTGGGGTCGGGGTGCACCAGGGCGTCGACGGCGGCAACAATGGCGGCGGGGAGGGCTTTGGTGCTCCGGTGAGCTTCGGGAGGGAGAGAGAGGGGGTCCCATGAGGCTAGGGGAATGGGGTGCGCGACTGGCTTTTATAGCCGTGGGTCGGCCTTGCTTGAGGTCGATCAGGCGATCGGGATCCGGATCCTTGGGATCCGGTCGATCTCCCATGAGGTCGGCGTGGGCGAGGGAAGAAGAGGCGGGGCCCACGGGTCAGTGAGAGGGAGAGAGGGGCGGTCGAGCGGGTGGCCGAGGCGGAGGGTTTTCGAGGCGGCGAGGCCGGTCGGGCTGAGGCTGGCTGTTGGCCTAGTGGGCCGGGCTTGGGCCAGTGCTGGGTCATGAGGAGTCTTGTGTTGGCTGGGCACAGGGTGGCCTGGCTGGCGCCCCGGGGGGTTTTTTTCTTTTATTTTTTTAATAAAACTAAAACAAAAATAAAACCAAATCTAGAAATAATTTATATAGGGTATATATATACCAAAATGATCAGGGGAATATTCCCTTTCATTTGAACATTTTTCCAAAGGCAAAATCCAAACTTCATAAAAATCTATTTTTTTCAAATTCAAATAAATCTCAGATTTGAATCCAAATCTTTTGGCAATGTTTCCTCTGATATTTTTGGAGTGTCATGTTTGCTCCTCTCATACTTTTGATCAAGTATTTATCAGGCTTAGTTTTTGAATTGTTTCCCACATGCCAAAGTTTCAAATTCAAACTCAATTTGCTCTGAAACTTCAAATGACAATCAAATTCAAACAGAATGCATAGGATGCTTATCTATAATTGTAAAACATTCCAAATAGGAAATTTGGGATGTTACACCATCGCATTTTACAATATGGAGCGGCCACCAAGCCCTAAACTCTCTCGGGAGGGCTGATCTAGAGTCCGTTCCGGGCTCCGGAGATGGGAATCCGTCGCCATCGTCATCATCAACCATTCTCCATCACCAATTTCATGATGCTCACCGCCGTTCGTGAGTAATTCCATCGTAGGCTTGCTGGACGGTGATGGGTTGGAGGAGATTTATCATGTAATCGAGTTAGTTTTGTTAGGGTTTGATCCCTAGTATCCACTATGTTGTGAGATTGATGTTGTTATGACTTTGCTATGCTTAATGCTTGTCACTAGGGCCCGAGTGCCATGATCTGAGATCTGAACCTATTATGTTTTCATGAATATATGTGAGTTCCTGATCCTATCTTGCAAGTCTATAGTCACCTACTATGTGTTATGATCCGGCAACCCCGAAGTGACAATAATCGGGACCACTCTCGGTGATGACCGTAGTTTGAGGAGTTCATGTATTCACTATGTGTTAATGCTTTGGTCCGGTACTCTATTAAAAGGAGGCCTTAATATCCCTTAGTTTCCATTAGGACCCGGCTGCCACGGGAGGGTAGGACAAAAGATGTCATGCAAGTTCTTTTTCATAAGCACGTATGACTATATTCTAATACATGCCTACATTACATTGATGAATTGGAGCTAGTTCTGTGTCACCCTATGTTATGATTGTTACATGACGAACCGCATCCGGCATAATTCTCCATCACCGATCCAATGCCTACGAGCTTTTTACATATTGTTCTTCGCTTATTTACTTTTACGTTGCTACTGTTACAATTACTACAAAACCCAAAAATATTACTTTTGCTACCGTTATCGTTACTTCCATACTACTTTGCTACTAAATACTTTGCTGCAGATACTAAGTTATCCAGGTGTGGTTGAATTGACAACCCAACTGCTAATACTTGAAAATATTCTTTGGCTCCCCTTGTGTCGAATCAATAAATTTGGGTTGAATAATCTACCCTCGAAAACTGTTGCGATCCCCTACACTTGTGGGTTATCACATTGCCATTTGTCAACCTTGAAACACTGTGATTTGTCAAAATATGCAGCTAAAAATCACTAGCACTATCTAATTTTTGCAACTAAAATGACTAGCACTATTCATATGGACACCACTAGCAGGCGTGAGTTGATGGACGCATGTGCAAATGTACCATTGATTACATATAACAAGTCATCAACCCACAACGACAACGAGGATACACGTTGGATTATAGATCATTTCCAACAAAACATTCTAGTAAAGTTTTTCTCACACAACAAATAACAAAGAGATGAAATGAACTTCATCTCAACCGCTCGTCGGCATTGGAAACGCTTGCTTTGAACCAGAAGTGATTCTCTGGGAAGGGCCAGCATCATCAATCTCGAGACCAACGCATGATCGATCATCCAGTGAAGCGGCCTATGTCAGGACCCATATTGGGACGGTAGGGAAGCATAGCAATGTCCGAGGTATAGATACAGTTTCTTCTCATAAATGGTAGTAACGTTGTGTCAACAGCAACTGGATCGCCTTCCACCATCATTGGATAGTTTTATCCAAGGAAGAGCAAGTTTCCACCAAGACTTTCAATACTGAACCAGGGAGAAGGTATTGGCGCTAGTACACCAGTATCCATCCTGAATACCCTGCAACGGATGTTGGAATAGGTCCGCAGAGTGTGACCATGCGAGACAACACCTGCTTCCTTAGTAACATCAGCAGTGCCCTATATACAGATAAGAAGAAGAGGTGATCCATCGAAATAAGTTGCCAGCGCCATCGAAAGTATATGGGTCCAGCTCGTCCTCATGCTCGTGATCATCAAAGATCGTCATCTCCCCTTGGTTATAAAAATTTAAAAGTATAGGTGGTGGAATGTTCACGGGACCTTGGAAACACAAGAAGGTTAATTAATTAGTAAAGGAAACTAGCTAACCCGCATGCATGTGGATGAAACAATTATAATTACGGTGGAAGACAAACATACCGAAAGCATGATGATTCCATGCAAAAAGCGATTACCACGAGTGGTGGCAGCAAACACAAGACCCTCGTATTGAATTGCATCACAGTACTCATCCGTGTACAAAAATTTATTTTTGAGCAATATCCATCGAGGCGCGGAAGTAAGGAAGGCAACAAGCTTGTCAAAGATAGCAATAACTTCATAGTTCGAATAATCCCAATAGCGGCTGGGAACTCGACAAATTGCTATCTTCCATAGACGACAGTCACCATGATCGTATTTGAACTCACGTAGTATACCGGTGCACTCAACCTCTGGGCAGTCGTCTGAGCTTTTTGGAAATGGAATCCGGTGATGAGTGTACACATTCATAAGTTCCCACTCGAAGTTGTACTCAATGTAAACAACCCAATCTCCATTTGTGCCTGCCCAAGCCTTGCCCTCAAGCGATGGCATCTTAACATCATACGTATCATTATCAAGCGGCATCAACTTGCACAAGGCGAGGCTTCCCTCGTCCCCGCACCAGCCAGCAGGGTCACGGCAAAGAAGATAGGGGAGATCAAACCACTCCTGGACCCTTGGGTTCCCTGTAATGATGTTATTAGTTGAGTCGAGAATGGTCTTGAACGAACCTGCCATGCTAGCCGAGGTGATGATGTCGCACCGATCAATGAGTTCCTCCACTGCATCATCATTCAGATCGGGGCAAGAATAATGGTGTCGTTTCTGGCCAGTTCCCTCCATGGAGAAGATGATCGAACAATGGCAGAACAAAGGGTGAAGGCGAATGGAGGAGGGAGGAAGAGCGTGCGACAACAGTTCCAAATCGAGAGGGAAAGGTCAAGAGGCGGTGAACGGTTGCCACGGTACACGAAGAGGCTCCTGGGGAGCGAACCGTTGCCAGAGAGGTCACACACTGACGACAAGGGCCGAGTGAACCGCATGCGTATATCGCACACACCTTGATCTGGTTGACTGTTTCTTTTGTGTTGCCTAATCACAAACAGTTCATCCGAGTGAACCGTATGCTGTATCTCGCACACACCTTCATATGGCTGACCGTTTCTTTAGTGTTGCCTGATCACAAACAGTTCATCCGAGTGAACCATATGCTGTGTATCGCACACGCCTTCATCTGGCTGCCAGTTTCTTTTGTTCCTCCTCATCGCAAATAGTTAATTGAACTAAACTGTATGCCCTTTATCGCACACGCAACTAAAACTTGAACCATGTTTGATGCATCTTTCATCACAAACGTTTTATACATTTCTGACGGTTCTCATACAGCACCGTTTGCGATTATTGCATCGCACACAGTTTCTTGAAGGGTCTCTGATTGTAGTGTCGCGTTAGCAGCATCCTGCAGTAGTGCAATGTGACGCCCCCGATTCAATCGTACACTAATCATACACGCAAACGTGTACGATCAAGATCAGGGACTCACGGGAAGATATCACAACACAACTCTAAAACATAAATAAGTCATACAAGCATCATAATACAAGCCAGGGGCCTCGAGGGCTCAAATACAAGTGCTCGATCATAGACGAGTCAGCGGAAGCAACAATATCTGAGTACAAACATAAGTTAAACAAGTCTGCCTTAAGAAGGCTAGCACAAATTGAGATACAGATCGAAAGAGGCGCAGGCCTCCTGCCTGGGATCCTCCTAACTACTCTTGGTCGCGTCGCCGGGCTGCTGCGTAGTAGTAGGCACCTCCAGTAGTAGGAGTCATAAATCGGTGGTGTTCGGCTCCACAGGCTCCACCGCCTTTGGTCGCAGCAATTGGGTAAAGAAAGGGGAAAAGGGGAACAAGGCAACCGTGAGTACTCATCCAAAGTACTGTAAGCAAGGAGCTACACTACATATGCATGGATATATGTGTAAAGGGCAATATCGATGGTCCGAACTGCAGAATGCCAAAATAAGAGGGGATAGCTAATCACAGTCGAAGACTACGCTCGCAGCCTCCGTCTTGGCAAAGATGTAGAAGAGAGTAGACTGAAGTCCTCCAAGTAGCATCGCATAGCATAATCCTACCGGCAATCCCTCCTCATTGCCACTGTTAGAGAGCGGTCACCGGGTTATATCGGCACTTGGAAGGGTGTGTTTTATTAAGTATCCAGTTCTAGTTGTCATAAGGTCAAGGTACAACTCCAAGTCGTCACATTATCAAGATCACGGCTATTCGAATAGATTAACTTCCTGAGGGTGCACCACATAACCCAACACGCTTGATCCCATTTGGCGGACACACTTTTACGGGTCATGCCCGCCGCGGAAGATCAACACGTCGCAGCCTCACCTAGGCCAACAGAGAGGTCAAGACACCGGTCTAAACGTGGCGCCGCAGTGCGGGCCCATCGCCTTAGCACACACCTGCGTTCGCTATGGGCGGAAGCGAACTAGCCCCTTAATACCGCAGGTGCTTACGTTCCAAACCGGTAGCGCGCCGCTTCGGGCCACGACGTCCACGAAGGCTTTGGCTGATACCACGACGCCGAGTGCCCATATCTTTCCCACGTAGTTGGTTAGTGCGTATAGACCAAATGGCCAGACTCAGATTAAATACCAAGATCTCGTTAAACGTGTTAAGTATCCGCGAACACCGACAAGGGCCAGGTCCACCTCTCTCCTAGGTGGTCTCAACCTGCCTGTCACTCCGCCTAAGTAACGATCGGGGCCGTCGGGAACCCGTGCCCACCTCTCTGGGATGGAGCCACATCCTTTCAACCCCCATCTCCGAATAGTATCACATGTAATGTAATAGTGTAAACTATATAGTATATGCCCATGATCACCTCGAAGTGATCACAACCCGATAGTATAGCATGGCGGGGCGGACAAGAGTGTAGGGCCATCGATGGAACACTAGCATCCTATACTAAGCGGTAGGATAGCAAGTAAAGGTAACAATGATAGTAGCAAGGACAGGCTATGCAGCGATATAGGATTAATCGAAAGCGGTAACATGCTACACTACTCTAATGCAAGCGGTATAGAGAAGAATAGGCGATATCGGTGATCGAGGGGTGGCTTGCACAGTTGCTCTGGCAAGAGAGAGGGTCGTCAACACCGTAGTTGTACTTTGGGTAGCGATGGCGTCGGTCTCGGTGTCTAAGCGGAAGAAGAGGGGAAGAAACAATGAATACAATGCAAGCAGATGCGTAGCGGTGCATGACAAAGCAATGTGTGATGCTAGGCGTGCCCTAACGCGGTATGAGGTGATACCGGTGAAGGGGGGAAACATCCGGGAAAGTATTCCCGGTGTTTCGTGTTTTCGGACAGATAAACCGGAGGTGAAATATTGCAGGTTCACTATGCTAGGGACGCGTGGCGGACGAACAAGCTGCGTATTCGGTTTCGTCTCGTTGTTCTGAGCAACTTTCATGTAGAAAGTATTTTCAACCGAGCTATGGTTTATTTTCTATGGTTTTCTAAAGGCTTAATCATTTTCTGGAATTTATTTAATTAATTTAAATCAACATTATCCAGAATAGTATGGGATGATGTCAGCATGACGTATGTGTGATGTCAAGATCAACAAAGTCTTGATTGACCTGGTCAACTCCGACATGTGGGTCCCACTGTTAGGGACTATTTAGCTAATTAACAGTAGTTAATTAGGGTAACTAGTTATTAGGTTAATTAATCTTAATTAGTTAAACTAATCAGGATTAATTAAGTTAATTATTTAGTTAATTAATTGATTAATTATTTATTTATTATATTTTAAATTCTTTTTTTTAATAAAAAACGTTCTGGGCGTGGGGCCCATTTGTCATAGGCCCCACGAGCCTTAGTGGGTTCGGGCGCTAGTGGGCGATGTGCGCCAAAGTGGCGTGGCGAGCAATGGCGCCGTGCCGAGGCCACCGCGAGGCGCGAGGTCCAACTGCTCGGCCTCGCTTCGGGCCGAGGCGGGAGTGAGGCCCGGACGGCGACGGCAAGCATGCGCGCCAAAGCCGCGGATGGAGGCGGTGGCTGGCGGCGGTAGGGGCTGCACGGGAGTGCGTTCGGGAGCAGAGATGACGCAGCGGACGGGGGGGGTGGCGAGCGCACGGACGCAGCCGAGCGCTAACCGGGCGAGATCGGGCGGGACCACGGGCGACGGCCTTGAGGGAGAGGGAGGGAGCGAGGCGGGGCTCACTGGGGCTGTAGGGGGAATGGCAGTGGGCTCGACGGAGGTTAGGGAGGTCCGATGAGGAGGGGGTCGAGGTGGCAATCCGGCGACGGCGGGGAGGTCCTCCAAGCGGTGGCGATGCGGCGCCGGCGTCGAGCACGTCGGGCAGCACCGGGTGGCGCGACCGTCGGGGCAGCGGCCTCGGGCGCTGAGGTTCGATCCGCCCAGATCGGATCGGGAGAGGGGGAGAGGAGTGGGGATTGAGAGGAGTGGGGGGTTAGGGGGGTGGGTTATCGGGAGTGAGGGGCCGGTTGGGCCGGCCGGCTGGGCCTTTGCCTAGTTGGCCCCGGGGCCATCTGGGCCGTGGCCCAGCGGGGGGGGGGGGGTCTCTCTTTTATTCTTTTGTTTTTCTTTTAATTTTCAAATTTTTTCTATTTATTTAATCTTTCAAATTGTTTTAGTTTTGTATAACATATAGTTAGCACCTAAATTAGTAATACTAATTAGGCCACTGCCATAATTATTTTGGCACACTACTACTTTAGTTATATTATTATGACTTTATCAAAGGCATTAAATTAATTGTTTGCCCTAAGCTTTGGTTACTTTAGTGAATTTAAATATTATAAGAAATGTTGGTTTCTCCTCCATTATTACTCATGAATTATTCGTCCCATTTAGGACACTTTAGTTATAATGTTTGAAAACTCCTGTTGTTTGTCATATTTGGAATTTGAATTTTTAATCGGTTTTTGAACTAACTCGAGTTTATCAACAAGAACCGAGGTGACGTGGCATCCTTAGTAGAGGGTTACCGTAGCTTAATTACCCAAGGCGTCACAATTCTCCTCCACTACAAGAAATCTCGTCCGAGATTTAAGAGGTAGTGAAAGGGGGAAGGTTTGATTCTGAATCTAGCGGGTCTTCTCATTCTGGCTTGCTCTTCTCGAAGAGAACTGGTCCAATACATCGATGTCTTCATTTCTCTGCTTCAGGTCCTTATGATGAAGTCGGCATCCTTTCTTCGGGATCTTCATTGTATTTACGAATAGGTAATGGGGTAGATCGGAACGACAGAATGCTATAAAGGTAATAACCTGGGATTAACCCATGAATGAGCATATGAGTACCTCTCGAGTTGAAAAAATAGAACACATCGAGAGTAACGTTGGAAGGTCCAACAAGAAGCTTCAGGGAGCCAGGCAATCGTTCAATGCCAAGTCACAAGGTGAAAGGGGTTTCAAGCAACGGAATAATTATTGTTTCCGATGCCAGAATTGATGATCTCATCGGAAGGTGGCTCATGAATTACATACGAGTCCACGCGGGAGGAATAACTTTGGGAACAGGGGTGTACAGGAGAGTCGGGTTTCGATCACGGGACACATGGGTTATGGGGCCACCATGTGGGGTAAAAGTAGGAAGGGCATTGACATCTTGCACGATCATGATAGTAAGGCATGTCGAGAGAATAACCCGATCGATTATGTTGGCTGCATCATTGGTACCAAGGGCGAGGGACGCAGTAACCATTTTCCACGCTTGTTGAAACGAGGCGGACCAAGAGGGCAAAGTTCTCGCCCATCGGTGGCTACCGGAATGTCATCAACAAAAAGTAACAGGTCTTCTTGTGAGAATTGTACACGGAGGGGTTTTGATAAGCAGGGAAGTATTACTGCTTAGATCATAATTATCACATCGTCTGGTTAAACAAAACAATGGAAAGGAAAAGGTGATTATCAGATTAACAGAACAAAGGAAAGGAAAATGTGTTTAAACACATATTTCAAGGGTATATCCTTCCCAAGGACAAGCAGAGCATGATGTCCATGACAGGATATAGTGAAGGAAACTCTTTAGGTACGGGAGAGAATTTTCATGACATTACCCATACAACGGTGTTCGGATAATTGAGCAAGAAACATTTAGCATTGGGCTTCAAATGTTCTTGTTGAAAATCGGAGTACCACAGACATGCTTTAGGATAGCATTGACATGGTCTTCAAGCAAAAGGTCAGACTGTGGATACATGAAGGATTCATCAGGAACAACTTATAGAATAAGTCTTACCATTTCCTCATGGAAGAATAGATAACCTTGCTAAAAGGAAACTATAACAATAGGTCCTCCGGCCAAGTGTACTAGGCATGACACCACCTTACCGGTTCGTATAAAGACCAATGTTATAACTCTTGGAAATATGTCCCAACCATCACATCTGACTGAGAATTAGATCTAATTGGTGTCAAACTACCTCAGACTTAGGGTGCCTGAGAGGAAAAGGTGCAATACAAAATTGACGAGATGACATTGTAAAATTCTCGGGAAATGTACTATGGAGGCGAGTTCCGAAACAAGAGTGCATCATTAAACCAAGAAGAGGATGAGGAGGTAGCTGATAAACTCAGCGACAATTCACCGAGACTTCCAAAAGATGGGTTTCCACAATTATGTGAACAAGGAGATAACAATAGTCAGATCAAATGATATAATGACGTACGCTCGAGGAAAACATACTCGGTTAAACATTGGTTGAAAGGTGCAACCAAAATATGGGCTTAAGTAGCATGATCAATTTTAGAATGGTGGTTCGATAACCAATGGTCTAAGAATGAAATATCGACCATTTACTTCAGAGCAATAGGGTTGCTAGAAAGGCAGAATTCAAACAGCACCGTTCAATTGTTGGTACCCCTGTTGGAATCATCACGAGCACCAAGCAAGAATGGTGATGGGGAGAAGCATCACTATACCAAGAATTCTTAAGAGGTGGAGCAATCTCAAGACATTCCTGGCATAAAAGATGGTAATACTCCAAGGTAAAGAAGAATTCAGGCTGGATAGCAAGGAACTCAAGGAATAACACAGAGCATGAACAAGTTTGTGTTGGAGGGAAGGAAATAAAGTGGTCGATGACAACAAAAATCATCGAGGCAAGGATGGTATTTCTCATCATGAATTCAATTAATATTCTGGAAGAGCTCATAAGGTTGATGATGATCACGACACATTTGTCGAGAGATTTCACGAAGATGTAATCAATCAGCGACGACATCAAGTCAAAGGAATGAGGTAGCGGAAGGTTATTGGAACCATGGGTAGGACACAAACTTGAAATCAAGCTTGTTGTTCAAGGCGAACTGATATGACGAGGAAGATCAACGTAAGCTTAGCTCATCATCAAATAATTGTGCTACTGGAAGAAGGACCGGGTAGCACAGTTAAAATTTAACATGGTAATGATATAGCCGATCAGGCTAGGAATGACTTGAAGGATTATTAAACTCATAAGCAACGGATATTACTTTACTGAATCGGAGTGCGGAATTGATTCACTTATCAATGTCCTTGAGTGTCTAACAACTCAGAACCCGGGAAAATTGGAATCGGTGAGAAATAATACTTGAAGAACTCATAATAAGTTATGCGGTTCCATGATATTCTTGAGATACCGAGTTTAATACTCAACGGTAGAGCAAAGTAAAGGTTGGACAGGTGCAATGATATGCGTAAGACAAGTACTTCAACTTGTCCAAGAAATGGTATTTAAAAGGCAAACATGGCCGGAACCACGATTGCAAAAGGCCGAATCCCAGATATAAGAACTTATACCAAAGAGGGTTTAAGAGGAGCATCCATGATAAGATTAGCATCGTATCCATGGGCATGAACACAAAGTTCAATGTTGACTCCCACTTCTCCAATGCATGACCATTCATTCACTTCTCTATTAAAATGAGTTGAGTGTGAAACCTACCTAGTGAATTACCAGAGGAGTATGACCCTTGAAAAATTTCGGGTTCACACAAATTAAGGAAGGCATATGTTCAACCCCTCGGGGCATCGTGGAAATGATGCGGAGCATCCCACGATCATCCCCATGGACTTACAACCGTCTCATCAAGAGCCAAGAGGACCCATGACACGAGCTAGAGCTAGAGCTCTCGAGAACGAGGTGACCTCTTTCCTTATTGATATCACATATGATCCACTCGAGACATGGCTACTACCTAAGTCCGATATGCTATGCATGATTAGGTGTCAAGGGAACCTCCCGAGGATGCACGTGAAGATGGACAAGCCACCAAGTCCGCGGATGAAGAGAACCAACGGAGAAGGCCAAGAACACCTTCCGTGCCCCGGACACCCGGCCCTGGAGCTTCTACCTCAACAGATCCAATCGCCAAGTCTCCAGGGCAGGACATCCGGCGTCAAGCCGGACATCCGGCCCCACCGGATATCCGGGCCCCCGATATCCGGGCCCCACCAATCCGGCGCCCTTTCCGATTCGGCTGAAATGGTCGCCCCCGGACATCCGGGCAGAGAGCCCGGACACCCGGCGCCTCGCGACGGCCCGGACATCCGGCCCGACGCCCGGACATCCGGCCTCTCCTGCCTGCGCGCAGTGCCTCTGGGCCTTGTCCCTTGTACCCCTTCGCCCGAGACTATATATACTTGTTCCCTTCCCTCTTTCTAGGGTTAGCATTGGATTAGCTCATATTCTTGTGTGAGAGCCTTTGCTCATCCACTTGGCTACTTCTCCTCAGAGATCCGGACCTCTACGGAGAAGATCCCCCAAGCGGATTCAAGACCCCCTTCTAGGGTGGACCCCCTCAAGGCCTCCTCACGGAGAAGAACGGCTACCGTTTGTATCGTCCTTTGTTGATCTTGAATCTTGTACCACTCTATGTGATCGGTGATCTAGCATTTGTGTGATTGATCCCTTGTCGGTTTAGTGATTTCTCTCTCGTTTCCTCCGTGTTTTCCTCTTGTTCTTCCCCGTGTTCTTCGTGATTCCCCGTAGGATCCGCTCCAACGTGAAAGATCGTCCACGAGGTTTCCGCCTACATCATCTATGGTATCGTGAGCCACGTTGATCACGTTATTGGAGCCCCTACCCCTCTTTTTCTAGCTTCATTTTGTTGTTTTTGTCCTAATTCCGAAAATTCCCCACAAAAATAGCCCCAAATTTTTTTTGTGATTTGTTCGTGTGATGAAGTTTTGTTGGATCTGATCCGTGGATTTCGTGTGTTGCAGGTAGATCTAGCTTTCTCCCACCATTTCCACAATTTCCATCCACAAAATCCCCCGAATTTTGCCCCGGTTCCCACCTTCCCCCGCGGTGTTCATCGAGCCCGGACATCCGGCCCGAGCAGCCCGGACATCCGGCAGCCCGGACATCCGCCCGATCAGCCGGACATCCGGCGCCCCGGACATCCGGCTTCCATCCCGGATTTCCGGCCCCTGGTAACAACAATCCCTTCCACCACCCCGATCACCGCCTAACTTTCGCCAAATTTTGCCCGTGCCCACATACACTTCCACTTACCTCCACCACTTCCGCATAACACAACATTAGCCTTTCCCACTTCCAATTCCGACAATGTTGCCAAATTTTTCCTTGAGAATTTGAGTTGGGGTTTTCCGTATCCTTTTGTGTTTCGGCTATCTAGGTACGGTTCAACATCAACATCACCACCGCTCATCTTCGTCAAGGACGGTAACATCGTCGACACCTTTGACATTACTTGCAATTGCATTGATAACCATCATAGCCCATCTTTCGCGTTGCTTACCCATCGAGACTAGACATTGAGTATTGCCGCAACGTGACTTGTGCACATTAGTGATCATACTCCATAGCATACATACCATACCAAAATGGTGCATATCTTACCATCAACTTGTGTGTCACAAAGTTGTCATCGCATACACATTTGCTATCTTGGTTCGTGAAGTTTTGCATGAGAAAAGAGCTCAAAAGTGAAAGAGCCATTCAAGCTTTTAAGCAAAGAGAGAAAGATAAGCAAAGAGCTTATGAGCAAGAACCATAGCCTCATACAACATTAAGATTGTCATACTTGATCATCTTGGATCAACACATCGAAACACCATACATATAGCATACTTGGGTAGAAGTCGTTGCATTTTGCTTAGTAGGTTGTGCACAAGTTCGTATCCGCCTATTATTGTGCAATCGTGCTAGCGTCTCTCTAGTGTTGTGCAACAAGAGCATCTTGGTGAATTCCACATTTTGTCACATCCTAGGTAGCATAACAACATATTATATTTTGTGTGTGTGTTTCCGTGTACCTTATCTTGCTAGTGGTCTACTTGTTGCATTTGCAAATTTGTGAATCATTTCCAACTTTATTGAGTCCCACTTACAATTGCATCAAATTTTGTGCCACCATCCTAACCGAGCTCCACCATAAAGCTTTTACTTGTGTAGGTGTGAGAACCGACAAGAATCGGTACCAAGAGTGCTATTTCATTGTCCGCATTTGAGTGAACTTGATTCATCTTCAACATCGGTCAAAGGTACATTGGTATAAGTTCTTTTCCGTTCTACCACTCACATTTTGCTTGGAATGATGGATAGGCCAAGTTCTTCTACCAACCCACTCTTCAACGAGCAAGACGACGACATGTCTTCATATGTCACCAAGAACCACCTATTTGGTGCACAACGGCGTTGCACCAAGAACAACAAGCAATGAGCGACCGCATCGACAACCTCGCCACCGACTTGCGACTCTCCGAGCAACGCATAAGAGACTACTTCGACAACAAGTTCGAGGCTCACAAGCAAGAGAATGATGCAAGAATGGACGAGATCCGCGTTGATGAGAAACCGCATCATTCAACTTCTTCATCATCAAGACGGAGCCGCTCGAGTCGACATTCCAACGACACCTTCTACGACTCAAGTACACCGTCATCGAACACTCTTCGACGAGCAGCGCCAAGACCGTCATGCATCTCGCAACCCGCTACATGTCAAGCATTCACAAGAGCAAGTTGATGATCAAGTTCCTCGTCCTCAATCTAATCAAGAGGCTTTTGCTCAAGCTCAAGAACGACAACGTCTTCGGCGCCAACAAGAGGAAGAACGAGCACGTCTTCACCAAGACGAACAAGACGCCAAGGCTCAACGTCTTCAACAACAACAACGTGAGGCGCAAGCTCTTGAGGCGCAACGTGCCCTTCAAGAATCAAGTAGAGCCTTCGCCAACCGCAATCGCGAACGGCGCAATCAAGAGGAAGCCCTTCGAGAAGAAATCCAAGAGAGGAACTACCAACCTCATGTACAACGTCAAGTTCCTCAAGCTCCTCCACAAGCTCGTCAAGCTCCACCTCAACCTCAAGTACAACAAGAGCAAGTTGACCATGGTCTTCCTCCACGCCAAGAGCAACATGAAGATGAATACAATCCACGTCAAGGACGTCATCATCAACATCGTCAACAACACAATGAAGAGCAACGCTTCTGGCAAGCTAAAATTCACCATGCCCAAGTTCAATGGAAGCAATGACCCCGAAGACTACCTCTCATGGGCATTGAAGGTTGACAAAATCTTCCGGTTGCACAACTACAATGAAGCAAAGAAAATTGCTATGGCATCACTTGAGTTCCAAGACTATGTGCTCATATGGTGGGAACAAATCATTGAACGACGTCAAGCAAGAGGTGAACCTCCAATCACCACTTGGGCTCAAATGAAGGATGTCATGCGAGCACGTTTTGTGCCAACCTACTACAACCGCGACCTCTTCAAGAAACTCCAACTACTCAAGCAAGGAACAAAGAGTGTTGAAGAATACTACAAAGAAATGGAGATAGCCATGATTCGAGCCAATGTCAAGGAAGATGATGAGCAAACTATGGCACGTTTCTTGAATGGACTCAATCATCCCATCAAGAAGATCGCCGACTTCCAACCATACTCATCCCTCATTGAGCTCGTGCATCAAGCTACAAAGGCGAAACGCCAAGTGCAAGATGACTTCAAGTACGCCAAGTACTCATCCAAGACCTACGACTTCTCCAACAACCAAGCGTCAACGACTCCTTCAACATGTACATCAACCAAGCTTTCTTCAAGAAATGACGACAAGTCAAGTTACAAGAAGGCTCCGACGAGTTCAAGTCGTCCTCCTCCTACTACAAGCAACATCAAGCCGCGTGCTTCATCCTCTACTCCGACCGATGAGACCATCAAGACAAGCTCCTTCAAGTGTTTCACTTGCGGCGGCCGAGGCCACAAGTCATACGAATGCACCAACAAGCGCACCATGATCCTCAACGACGATGGCACATATGACTCCATGAGTGAAGAGGAGATGGAAGCCCTTGAGCAAGTGGCCATGCAACGGCAAGTGAATGAAGATGAAGATGCTCAAGTCTTTTGTGATGAGGATTCGAGCCCCGCTCTCGTTGTCTCCAAGGTCTTGACTCTTCAACATCAACAATAAGAAGACCAATGATGCCACATCTTCCACACAAAAGCCGGCATCAATGGACGGTCCATCAAGGTCATCATCGATGGAGGTAGTTGCCACAACTTGGCAAGTGAAGAACTATGCTCCAAGCTCCAATTGGCAAAAAGGAAGCACCCGCATCCTTACAAGGTGCAATGGCTAAGTGATTCCGGCACTATACGAGTTGAGCATACGGTCCTAGTCTCTTTCAAAATTGGTGCATACGAAGACACTTTGGAGTGTGATGTGGTCCCAATGACCGTTTGTCACCTACTTCTTGGTCGACCATGGCAATTCGACCGTGGTGTCATACACAATGGGCGTACCAATCACTATAGCTTCAAGATGAAAGGGAAAGAATATGTGCTACGACCTATGTCTCCTAGTCAAGTGATAGCCGACAAACAAGCCCCTCCTCATAGAGACAAGAGTGAGAAAGTGATCCACCCAAAAGTGAGTGAGAGCCACAAGCCAAATTTGAGCGACTCTTCGCCTAGAGAGAAAAACCTCATTCTATTTGCAACCAAAAGTGAAATGAGAGAAGTGTGTGAGAACCCATCGAGTGTGATGCACTTTGTCCTTGTGTGCAAGGATGAAGAACCAAAAACTAACACCATTCACGAGCTACCTTTGGTGTTTCAATCTCTTTTGCAGGAATTTCAAGATGTTTTCCCCGATGAGCTACCTCCGGGTCTACCTCCTCTTCGAGGCATAGAGCATCGAATTGACCTCATCCCCGGAGCGCCTCTACCAAACAAAGCTCCATACCGAGTCAATCCGGAAGAAACCAAGGAGATTCAACGGCAAGTACAACAACTCATCGACAACGGTCATGTACGTGAAAGCTTAAGCCCTTGTGTCGTTCCGGTTATTCTGGTACCTAAGCCCGATGGAAGTTTCCGCTTGTGCTCCGATTGTCGACCTATCAATGCTATTACCGTTCGATATAGGCATCCCATTCCTCGCTTAGATGATATGCTTGATGAACTTAGCGGAGCCAACTTTTTCTCAAAAATTGATCTTAAAAGTGGCTATTATCAAATCCGCATACAAGAGGGTGATGAATGGAAAACTGCTTTCAAAAACAAATTTGGTTTATATGAATGGTTAGTGATGCTTATGGGTCTTTCGGAAGCTCCCGGTACTTTTGTACGTCTTATGCATCATGTGCTTCGTCCTTATATTGGAGTCTTTGTTGTGGTTTACTTTGATGATATTCTTGTGTTTAGCAAAACCATCAAAGAGCACATCAATCATGTAAAATCTATGTTGCAAACTCTTCGCAAGGAAAGCCTTTATGCAAACTCGAAAAAATGCACTTTTGGAGTTGACAAAGTGGTTTTCTTGGGTTTTGTAGTTTCCTCAAAGGGTGTCCATGTTGATGAATCTAAAATTGAAGCAATTAAAACTTGGCCCCAACCCACAAATTTGCAACAAGTGCGAAGTTTTCTTGGTCTTGCGGGTTTCTATCGTCGCTTTGTGAAAGATTTTAGCACAATTGCCGCTCCTTTGCATGCTTTGAGCAAGAAGAATACCCCCTTTGTTTGGGGAACTTTGCAATCAACCGCTTTTGATGAGCTCAAGTCTTTACTTACTCATGCTCCGATTCTTGCTTTGCCCAACTTTGACAAAACTTTTGAGGTTCATTGTGATGCAAGTGGTACCGAATTGGCGGAGTTTTGATGCAAGAAAAACGAGCCATTGCTTATTTTAGTGAAAAACTCTCCGGTGCTCAACTTAATTATCCCATCTATGACAAAGAATTGTATGCTTTAGTGCGTGTGCTACATGTTTGGGAACATTACCTTAGACCTCATGAGTTTGTCATCCATACCGATCATGAAGCGCTTAAGTACCTCAAAGGTCAAACTAAATTAAACAAGCGTCATGCAAAATGGAGTGAATTCATTGAATCTTTTCCTTATGTGATCAAGTACATTAAGGGTAAAGAAAATGTAGTTGCCGACGCGCTTTCACGCATATGCATGCTTATCACTCAACTTGAGTTGAATGTTATTGGTTTTGAGCATATAAAAGACTTGTATGAGCATGATCCATCTTTTGCTTCTCCTTATGCTAAGTGTTTGACGACACGTCTTGGGAACAATATTACATCAAGGATGGTTACCTTATGAGAGCTAACAAACTTTGCATTCCCGAGTCCTCTCTTCGTTTGCTCCTTTTGCAAGAGGCCCATGGAGGCGGACTCATGGGACACTTTGGACGCGACAAGACATTCGCCACGCTCTCCACCAACTACTTTTGGCCCAAGATGTTCCGCGACGTCTCACGCTTCACCAGCCGATGCTATACATGTCGCAAAGCTAAGTCTAAAGCTCAATCTCATGGTTTTTACATGCCTCTTCCTATTCCATATCAACCATGGGAAGACATTAGTATGGATTTTGTACTTGGTTTGCCTAGGACTCAAAATGGCAAGGATTCCGTCTTTGTTGTTGTGGATAGATTTTCTAAGATGGCACATTTCATACCTTGCAACAAGATAGACGATGCTCCACATGTTGCCAATCTCTTTTGTAGGGAAATCTTGCGACTCCATGGCGTACCAAAGACAATCGTCTCCGATCGTGACGTCAAGTTCTTGAGTTACTTTTGGAAGACCCTATCGCCAAGCTCGGCATCAAGCTCTTGTTCTCCTCGGCATACCATCCTCAAACCGATGGCCAAACGGAGGTGACGAACCGCACACTATCCACTCTACTTCGTGTCTTGATAAAGAAGAACATCAAGGAATGGGAAGCATGTCTACCCATCGCCGAGCACGCCTACAATCGTGCAAGACATTCAACTACCGGCAAGTCCCCTTCGAGGTCGCTTCACGGTTTCAACCCCTTGTCCCCATTGGACATTCTACCACTTCCTCTCCTCGAGCGCACCAACATGGATGCAAGTGAGCAGGCAAGCTACATCAAGAAGATGCACGAAGACACAAGGCACACCATTGAGCGCCAAGTACAACGTCAAGCAAACAAGCTCAACGCAAACAAGCAACCCATCGTCTTCAACATTGGTGATCTCGTGTGGCTACACCTTCGCAAGGACCGCTTCCCCAAAGAACGCAAGTCCAAGCTTCTCCCTCGAGCCGATGGACCTTTCAAGGTGCTAGCACGCTACAACGACAACGCCTACAAGATCGACCTACCTCGAGACAAATACAACGTCAGCGACATCTTCAACGTCAAGGACCTCACACCATTCCATGGAGATGAAGCTTTTGATCCGAGGTCGGATCTCTCCCAAGGGGGGGAAGATGATGCGGAGCATCCCACGATCATCCCCATGGACTTACAACCGTCTCATCAAGAGCCAAGAGGACCCATGACACGAGCTAGAGCTAGAGCTCTCGAGAACGAGGTGACCTCTTTCCTTATTGATATCACATATGATCCACTCGAGACATGGCTACTACCTAAGTCCGATATGCTATGCATGATTAGGTGTCAAGGGAACCTCCCGAGGATGCACGTGAAGATGGACAAGCCACCAAGTCCGCGGATGAAGAGAACCAACGGAGAAGGCCAAGAACACCTTCCAGGCCCCGGACATCCGGCCCCTGGAGCTTCTACCTCAAGAGGATCCAATCTGGCCAAGTCTCCAGGGCCCGGACATCCGGCGTCCAAGCCCGGACATCCGGCCCCCAGCCCGGATATCCGGGCCCCAGCCCGGAAATCCGGCGCCCCTTTCCCGATTCGGCTGAAACGGTCGCCCCAGCCCGGACATCCGGGCTGAGAGCCCGGACATCCGGCGCCTCGCGAAGGCCCGGACATCCGGCCCGACGCCCGGACGTCCGGCCTCTCCTGCCTGCGCGCAGTGCCTCTGGGCCTTGTCCCTTGTACCCCTTCGCCCGAGACTATATATACTTGTTCCCTTCCCTCTTTCTAGGGTTAGCATTGGATTAGCTCATATTCTTGTGTGAGAGCCTTTGCTCATCCACTTGGCTACTTCTCCTCGTAGATCCGGACCTCTACGGGAAGATCCCCCAAGTGGATTCAAGACCCCTTCTAGGGTGGACCCCTCAAGGCCTCCTCACGGAGAAGAACGGCTACCGCTTGTATCGTCCTTTGTTGATCTTGAATCTTGTACCACTCTATGTGATCGGTGATCTAGGATTTGTGTGATTGATCCCTTGTCGGTTTAGTGATTTCTCTCTCGGTTCCTCCGTGTTTTCCTCTTGTTCTTCCCCTGGTTCTTCGTGATTCCCCGTAGTATCCGCTGCAACGTGAAAGATCGTCCACGTAGGGTTCCGCCCTACATCGTGAAACATATACCACAAGCTTCAATAGTAAATATCACCAGCTCGAAGCGAGCATGGTTGGCCAAATCAGAGAATAGGATTTACCAACGACATTATGTATCAGGGAAAGAACTTCCAACGTGATTGAATATGAAGGATATTGTCGGATAAAATCCAACAAAGGACTTGATGGTCCACAAAGGATCTGATGTGAGTATCAGTACTCAACCAGAAGAAGAAAGAATGAAAATGCAACATGTTATGGAATCATCTGAATAATTCGAAGCTTAAATGCAAAGGAATTATTATTCCAAATCGAAGGATTAGAAGCAGATGCTCTGATCAAGGATGAACAAGTTGAATAGATTTAGGGGTAAAATCGATGGCAATTTGATTGGTCGAGAACCAGCTCATGTTTAAAATGACATCTGAGCCGAAAGAATGTCTATGATCTGATTAAGGATTGCGAGCATTCGCAAAATAATGAATCAAGGGGATCGAAATGATAGCAACAAAGGATGTCAATGGAGATCGCTAGAAATATGGAATTAACCATAGTATCAGAAGGCAAGGAATTCAGGAGCAATAGGCTCCTAAGGATTTTTAGAAAACCGAATAGTATCCTAAAGAATTTTGTGAAACACAAAAACAACTAGGAATGAAGAAATTCTCGATTAGTGTGAGAATTTATGCGTTAGTGTAATCCTGTAGAAAAGAGCTGCAAGGCAGCAAGCACGAAGGATTCTCGGAATAGAGGGAAGTAGTTCTGGGTATCTTGTAGTAACAAGAGTAATCGAAAATGAAGGTAAGGGTCGCAAGTATAAGTAGCTATCCATAGGGATGTCTCGGTGGTAGGGTTGCAAACCCGATGAGCACAAGCTCTCGGAAGAACATCGGAGAGTATCTTCGGAACCCTATGGTGCGCCAAGCAATCATCTGGAGTGACGGGCTCTCCGGGAGAAAGTACTTACGAGATCCTAGAGTTAGAGTTAGCAAAATCATTTAAACCCGAATAGAAGAGAGATCAGAGTCCCAGAGTAAAGATCGAGGAGTAAAAGATCCTAATACCACCCAATGGCGACGTGGGCCCGTAAGACGCACAGCCAAGTTAGTAAAAACTTTTTCAATGACTAGACTCAACTTCGGCCAAGGAGTTGGAAGGGGGATTCCTACAGTAGTCGGCTCGATACCAACTTGTGGCGCCCCGATTCAATCAGACACTAATCATACACGCATAACGTGTACGATCAAGATCGAGGACTCACGGAAGATATCACAACACAACTCTAAAACATAAATAAGTCATACAAGAATCATAATACAAGCCAGGGGCCTCGAGGGCTCGAATACAAGTGCTCGATCATAGACGAGTCAGCGGAAGCAACAATATCTGAGTAAAGACATAAGTTAAACAAGTCTGCCTTAAGAAGGCTAGCACAAACTGGGATACATATCGAAAGAGGCGCATGCCTCTTGCCTGGGATCCTCCTAACTACTCTTGGTCGTCGTCAGCGGGCTGCACGTAGTAGTAGGCACCTCCAGCGTAGTAGGAGTCGTCATCGACGGTGGCGTCTGGCTCATGGGCTCCATCGCCTGGTCGCAGCAATCGGGTAAAGAAAGGGGGAAAAGGGGGAACAAGGCAACCGTGAGTACTCATCCAAAGTACTCGCAAGCAAGGAGCTACACTACATATGCATGGATATATGTGTAAAGGGCCATATCGGTGGTCCGAACTGCAGAATGCCGAGAATAAGAGGGGATAGCTAATCCCGTCAAGACTACGCTCGCAGCCTCCGCCTTGCAAGATGTAGAAGAGAGTAGATCAAGTCCTCCAAGTAGCATCGCATAGCATAATCCTACCGGCGATCCCTCCTCATTGCCTGTTAGAGAGCGATCACCGGGTTATATCCGCACTTGGAAGGGTGTTTTTATTAAGTATCCAGTTCTAGTTGTCATAAGGTCAAGGTACAACTCCAAGTCGTCCTGTTATCAAGATCACGGCTATTCGAATAGATTAACTTCCCTGCAGGGTGCACCACATAACCCAACACGCTTGATCCCATTTGGCGGGACACACTTTTACGGGTCATGCCCGCCGCTGAAGATCAACACGTCGCAGCCCCACCTAGGCCAACAGAGAGGTCAAGACGCCGGTCTAAACCTAAGCGCCAAGGTTACGGGGCCCATCGCCCTTAGCACACCTACACGTTGCATGGGCGGCGGAAGCGAACTAGCCCCTTAATACAAGAGCGACTTACGTTCCAAACCGGTAGCGCCGCTCGATCGGCCCGACGTCCACGAAGGCTTTGGCTGATACCACGACGCCGAAAGTGCCCATATCTTTCCCACGTAGTTGGTTAGTGCATATAGACCAAATGGCGGACTCGGATCAAATACCAAGATCTCGTTAAGCGTGTTAAGTATCCATGACGCCGACCAGGGGCCAGGTCCACCTCTCTCCTAGGTGGTCTCAACCTGCCCTCTGTTGCTCATTGTAACAAATGGGGCCGTCGGAACCTGTGCCCACCTCTACCGGATGGAGCCACTGTCCTTTCAGCCCCCATCTCCGAATAGTATCATAGGTAATGTAATAGTGTAAAGTATATAGTATATGCCCGTGATCACCTCCGAAGTGATCACAGCCCAAAGAGTATAGCATGGCGAGACGGACAAGAGTGTAGGGCCAGCGACGGAACACCAAAGATCCTATACTAAGCGAGAGGATAGCAAGTAAAGGTAACAACAATAGTAGCAAGGACAGGCTATGCAAAGATAGGATTAACTGAAAGCGATAACATGCTACACTACTCTAATGCAAGCGATATAGAGAAGAATAGGCGATATCTGGTGATCAAGGGGGGCTTGCCTGGTTGCTCTGGCAAGAGAGAGAATTAAATCAACACCGTAGTTGTACTGGGTAGCAGCGGCGTCGGTCTCGGTGTCTAGCGGAAGAAGAGGGGGAAGAAACAATGAATACAATGCAAACAGATGCATAATGGTGCATGACAAAGCAATGTGTGATGCTAGGCATGCCCTAACGCGGTATGAGGTGATACCGGTGAAGGGGGGAAACATCCGGGAAAGTATTCCCGGTGTTTCGCGTTTTCGGACAGATGAACCGGAGGTGAAATGTTGCAGGTTCACTATGCTAGGGACGCGTGGCGGATGAACAGGATGCGTATTCGGTTTCGTCTCGTCGTTCTAAGCAACTTTCATGTAGAAAGTATTTTCAACCGAGCTACGGTTTATTTTCTATGGTTTTCTAAAGTCTTAATCATTTTCTGGAATTTATTTAATTAATTTAAATCAACATTATCCAGAATAGTATGGGATGACGTCAGCATGACGTATGTGTGATGTCAGCAGTCAACAGTGCGGTTGACCTGGTCAACCTGACATGTGGGTCTCACCTGTTAGGGACTGTTTAGCTAATTAGCAGTAGTTAATTAGGGTAACTAGTTATTAGGTTAATTAATCTTAATTAGTTAAACGAATCAGGATTAATTAAGTTAATTATTTAGTTAATTAATTGATTATTTCTTTATTTATTATATTTTTAAATTCTTTTTTTAATAAAAAACGTTCTGGGCGTGGGGCCCATCTGTCATAGGCCCCAGGGGCCTTAGTGGGTTCGGGCGCTAGTGGGCGCTGGGCGCCGGGTGCGGGCGTGGCGGTTTCGGGCAATGGGCGCCCGTGCCCGAGGCCACCGCAGCGAGGGCGCGAGGTCCAGCTGCGTCGGCGGCCTCGCTCGACAGCGGCAGGAGGCGGGGAGCAGGGGAGGCCCCGGACGGCGACGGCCCTGGCGGGCGCGGCCAGGCGCCGCGGGATGGAGGCGGTGGTGGCCGGGTGGCGGTAGGGGATGCAGAGGCGGACGCAGCGCGTGCGGGGCGGCGTGGGGGGGCGCGGTGAGCGCGCATCGGACGCAGCCGGAGCGCGTCAACCGCGGGCGAGATTGGCAGGGACCGCAGCGACGAGCGCGAGCGCGTGAGGGAGAGGGAGGGAGCGAGGCAGGGCTCACTGGGGCTGTAGGGGGAATGGCAGTGGGCTCGACGGAGGTTAGGGAGGTCCGATGAGGAGGGGGTCGAGGTGGCAATCCGGCGACGGCGGGGAGGTCCTCAAGCGGTGGCGATCTGGCCAGCGGCGTCGAGCACGTCAGGCGGCACCGGTGGCCTTGGCCGTCGGCGGCGTCGAGGCAGCGGCCTCGGGCCTGGGGGTTCGATCCCACCCCCAGATCGGATCGGGAGAGGGGGAGAGGAGTGGGGATCGAGAGGAGTGGGGGTTAGGGTTTCCCATCGGTGGGGTGGGTTATCGGGAGTGAGGCGGTTGGCCCGGCCGGGCCTTTGCCTAGTTGGCCTCGGGCCATCTGGGCCGTGGCCCAAATGGGGTCTCTCTTTTATTCTTTTGTTTTTCTTTTAATTTTCAATTTCTTTCTATTTATTTAATCTTTCAAATTGTTTTACTTTTGTAAAACATATAGTTAGCACCTAAATTAGTAATACTAATTAGGCCACTGCCATAATTATTTTGGCACACTACTAATTTAGTTATATTATTATGACTTTATCAAAGGCATTAAATTAATTGTTTTGCCCTAAGCTTTGGTTACTTTAGTGAATTTAAATATTATAAGAAATGTTGGTTTCTCCACCATGATTACTCATGAATTATTCGTCCCATTTAGGGCACTTTAGTTATAATGTTCGAAAACTCCTGTTGTTTGTCATATTTGGAATTTGAATTTTTAATCGGTTTTTGAACTAACTCGAGTTTATCAAGAGTAACCGAGGTGATGTGGCATCCTTAGTAGAGGGTTACTGTAGCTTAATTACCCGGGCGTCACATGCAATCTCACTTAGCACGTATCTTAGAGGTTCTTTCTTTGCACTCATCAATGGAAAATCTCATAGCTTTGAGAGACTCATTTATATCATGCTTGGGTGGAATAGATCTAAGTTTCAAATAATCAACATCAAGAGAAATTGTATCCACGTTCCTAGCCAAATCATCGATCTTAAGCAATTTTTCTTCAATCAAAGCATTGAAATTCTTTTGCGAACTCATAAATTCTTTAACACTATTATCAAAATCAGAGGGCATCTTATTATAATTTCCATTAGAATTATTGTAGGAATTACCATAATTATTAGAGGAATTACTAGGGAACGGCCTATGATTAAAATTACCTTTATACGTGCTATTACCAAAATTGTTCCTACCAAAAAAATTCACATCCATAGATTCATTATTATTCTCAATCAAAGTAGACAAAGGCATATCATTAGGACCAATAGGAGCACTTGTGATAGCATGGCTTATTAGGGATGATAGACTACCCATATCAATAAGGAATTCCTTCTTTTCCGGAAGCCCATTCGCACCGAACTCCAAAGTTAAGCGTGCTCAGCTTGGAGTAATTTCAGGATGGGTGACCGACCGGGAAGTTGCTCCCGGGTGCGCATGAGTGAGGACAAAGTGCGCAGAAAAGACTAGTATTGATCTGTGGGGCCAGTCTAGATCCCGCCAGGTGTAACGGCCACCGGCGGGTGTGTCCGGGGCGTTACAAGTTGGTATCAGAGCCGACCCTCGCGGTTACACGGATGTTTGCGAACAGGTGCGCGGTCATGTTATTCATGACGTTTGTGACCCGTCGTGGCACACGACATGGCACATGTACCGGAGTGGATGAACAGACGTATGTGCCAAGTGGGAACGTTCCTGTGGCTCGACGAGGACGTCGGTTCCTCTGAGTGGGGGTGTATGTGATAGCCCGGCTTATTAGGGATGATAGACTACTCATATCAATAAGGAACTTGTAACACCCCGGACACACCCGTCGGTGGCCGTTACTCCTGGCGGGATCTAGACTGGCCCGAGATATCGATACTAGTCTTTTCTGCGTACTTTGTCCTCACTCATGCGCACCCGGGAGCAACTTCCCAGTCGGTCACCCATCCTGAAATTACTCCATGCTGAGCACACTTAACTTTGGAGTTCTGTCCGAATTGGCTTCTCACCGCCGCTGGACTCCACCAGCGCCGCCCCGGTCACCTCTTCTCCTCCTCCCCTTCTCTCTCTCTTCCTCTAATCGCCGGCGCCGTCGGCATGTGCAGCTCGTCGCCGGAGCTCCGCCACCGGCCTCTGTAGCTCGCCTCCGGCCGGATCCACCTTCCTCCGCACCTCAGGCGTTGTTCCCACCTCGCCTCGGCCTCCTCCGCGTCATTCCTGCCACCTCCTCCACGTCGGCGACCGCTGCTCCGCTGTCCGGCTCGCCCCGTGCCCAGACAGGCAGAAAACCGGTGGACCGTCCGGTTCGCTGGGTACCCGGCCCGGACCACCCGGTTTTCCAGCCTCCGTCACCGAGCCGGCCCACGGGCCCTCTGGTGAGCGAGTCTCGCCTATCCTTCACCCGTGCACATTTTAGTATATGTCGCTCGATCTATTTTTTTCTTCATTAAAAATGGTCGTCCCTGAAAAGTCATATCATGTTGCATTCTTGTGAGTGGTGAAACTTTGAGCATAATTGTCCTATGATGATGTTCTTTATATGCAAATGGTGTTCTCTTTGTGCTCTATGAGATGGTGGTATTTGCATTCATATTAGAGTTGATCTTGCCATGCTAATCTTCGTTGCAAAAGTGCAAGTTGCTGTTAACTGCGAAAAACTGATAAAACTTGCTCTTTGTTATTTTTTTGTGATTAAATGCAAGCATCATATGAGCATCTTGTCAACATGTGTTTGGTGCATTTTTGTGTCCTCATGCTTTTAGTATTTATCTCATGCCATGATATGCCATGTGGTGACTAGCACAAGTTTGTAAAGTGGGGTACTTGTTGTCACTGTTCTGCTAAGCCTAAATCTGTTATATTATGATGTCATGTTTACTTGATGCTACCATCAAATCTATGCATATTTTGGAGATGTCCAGTAATCATTTCTGAAGATATTCTAACGCTATATCCATGCATGCCCTTGTTTGAATTTATAACCTGATGTAGCTTGTACTTTTGGTGCCCTCAAATTGCTTAAAAATATAACTGTCAACATGCCTAGTTTTTCGCCAAGTGTGTGATATCTTCTTGCCATGTTCACTTGAAGTTAGCATCATGTATGTTGCTCCAATGATCATGCTCAGTAATGATATTTTGTTAAGTGTGTTTAGTACATGCTTTCCATGCTCTTTGATGCCATGATAAGTTCCTGTAGCATATACTTATGTTGTCTCAAAGTATGCATCATGAATCTGTTTTCAGCCTTGCTCTGTTTTTCACTAAGTCTGAGAATCTGTTATAACTTGCAATCTTGTCTTGATGAATGCCGTTGATCTAGTGGTTATATGGAGATGCTTATTAATCATGTTTTGCCATGTTTAACTTTTGATTTAATTTCATGCTTTTTTGTCTATGTTCATGCACTACAGCATGCTTGTTCCATGCCTCCAACATGTCAACATGTTATTTCTGCTCACATGTATGCCCTATTTTTCACCAAGTCATAATCTATGTTATAAAGTTGTTTTTTGCATTGATCATGTTGGATTAATCCTGATGCCTATGAACCTGAAACTTTATGCTAATTGAAATATTTAATTTGTACTTGAAGTGCATATCAAGTTTGTGTCCATATGTTTCTTGTAGCATGTTCTTTCCTTGATTGCAAGTGCTTACTTGCTGTTTTGGGCAGATTGTGTTTTAAACATGTATGTGTTGAACCGTGGCTCCGTTTGGAGCATGCTCTACATGAACATTGCTTGGTTTTGCATGTAGTTTCATCTTGCCTTGTTGCATCCTTGGATTGAGCATGTATGCTTGATGTTTGGATGCATTTTGCATCAATGCCATGTTTAACTTGGTTTGCTCATATCTTCTAGGCAGTAGCTCCGAATTAAACGAACCTTATATTTAACTCGACTAGAAAAACGTGTAGATCATCATGGTGCACATTAACTTGTTGTTTAACAACTTCAACATAATGTGTTATTCAGTTCTGGACCAATTTCGAAATTTGCATATGAGGAGTTTCCAAAATTGTTGTATGTTGATTCCGGCCTCATTTAAACTTGCTTTGATGTGTGGTCTAGTATGCTTCATCCCTTGCCATGAGTAGCATCATGTAGCCTTCTCATGCATCATACTTGGTTGTACATCATGCCATGTTATGTGTTTTGTGTTTACCGCGTTGTTTGCTTCTTTCCGGTTGTGCTTTTTCTCGATAGTTCCTGTTTCATTGCGATCATGAAGATTCGTTCAACTACGCTTGGTTCGTCTATGCCCGGTCATATTCTTCATGGACTCGGTCTTCTTCCTAGCGGGATTTCAAGCAAGATGACCGTCACCTTGGATCTCACTACTAACATTGCTATGCTAGTTGTCTCGATGCTATCGCTATGTCGCGCTACCTACCACTTGTTTATGAAGCCTCCCAAATTGCCATGATAGCCTCAAACCTTTTCCAACATCCTAGCAAACTGTTGTTTGGCTATGTTACTGCTTTGCTCAGCCCCTCTTATAGTGTTGCTAGTTGCAGGTGCGGTTGCAGGTTGTTCCATGTTGGGACATGGATATCATGGGATATCACAATATCTCTTATTTAATTAATGCATCTATATACTTGGTAAAGGGTGGAAGGCTCGGCCTTTTGCCTGGTGTTTTGTGCCACTCTTGCCTCCATAGTTTCCATCATACCGGTGTTATGTTCCTTGATTTTGCATGCCTAACACGGTGAGGGTTTATGAGCCCCTCTTGACAGTTCGCTTTGAATAAAACTCTTCCAGCAAGTCCCAACTTTGGTTTTACCATTTGCCTAATAACAACTAAAACTTGCATAGGGACCAGCTAGCACCCGAGGTTTCTTAATCAACAACCCAGGCCAGTGCTCCTCATGAGTGTTGGTCCAAAACAGAGCACCTTGCGGCGCCCCCTTGGCAACTTGGGTGTCAGCCAACCATAAGCTTCGCTCATCCGTCGTGGCCTGAGACGAGATACGTGCGGCTACTATCAGGGTGTCGGCACGTCGGGAGGTCTTGCTGGTTTTGTTTTACCATTGTCGAAATGTCTTGTACACCGAGATCCCGAGTTTGATCGGGTTGTCCCGCGATGGAGGATTGTCTCCGCGGATCATAAGCTTGTCATGGGCTAAGTTGGGACACCCCTGCAGGGTTTAAACTTTCGAGAGCCGTGCCCGCGGTTATGTGGCAGATGGGAACTTTTAATATCCGGTTGTAGAGAACTCGACACCAGATCTGAATTAAAATACACCAACCGTGTGCGAAACCATGACGGTCTCTTTTCGAGTGAGTCGAGAAGAGAACACGGTGGGGTTATGTTTGAACGTAAGTAGTTCAGGATCACTTCTTGATCATTACTAGCTAGTTTGCGGCCGTTTGCGTAGTGTCTCATCTTATTCTTGTATTCGTAAGTTAGCCACCATACAATGCTTAGTCGCTTGCCGCAACCTCACCACTTATCCTTTCCATACCCATTAAGCTCTGCTAGTCTTGATACCCATGGTAATGGGATTGCTGAGTCCTTGTGGCTCACAGATTACTACAACAACAATTGCAGGTGCAGGTAATGCGATGATCTGGCATGATAATGATGCTTGATTGCTTTTGGAGTTCTTGTTCTTCGATCAAGGGATAGGTTCCGGGTCAAAGAGCCTGGGCTAGCACGGTGGCTGTCGTTCTCCTTTTTCGTTTGATTTCATCTGTAGTCGGATCCTGCTCTTCTGTATGATGATTGCTATGTATGGATGAACTGTTGTATTCATGTTGTAGTTTGTGGCGAGTGCAAGCCTTTATCTTGTATTCTTATCTATTCAGTACATGGTTTGTTGTAATGATATCCACCTTATGCGCTCAGAATGTGGTTGTGCCCCAATCATGAATTCATCATGTGATTGGGATAGAACCACATCTTGGGCGCTACAAGTTGGTATCAGAGCCTTACCGACCTAAGGAGCCCCCTTGATTGATCGAGCCGCCGCCGTTGTTGAGTCTACAAAAAACTATTTTGAGTTTAGTTATATCAGAGACTAGGAATTCTTTTTATTCCTTATCCCGTCATCGCTCTGGTGAGGACTCCTGACGTAGGTGTTTGTCCCACTCTTCTATCCTTTTTCACTCAAATTTTTTTTAGGATCACGCAGGTATTGTGGAATTGGTCCGATATCATTGTGACGGGGATTCTGTCTTGGTGCCTCCTGACATTTAGGGGTTGTGGCAGTGTCCCGAGGAGTTGAGCTCCAAGGTGTTTTTGTCAGAGTGCTTATCATTCCAACTCCGAAATACCAGAGGACGCCGATATCGAAAACGCTTCTATACTCTTTGTGCTGAGAGTAGTTTGACGACCCAGTACTGGGGAGAGCGATCAGATGTATTGCTACAGCTAGTAATCGGATGTTTTCGAAGGTCTGAGGTACACGATTTCTGAGGTTTCCTTGGTTATGTGTTGACGGATGGATACAATTGGAGTGTAGGATTTGTTAGTTGTGTGATATATTTGTGCCTCCCTGTATCCCCAACACCAGATTGCATAACGAGAAAGTTTCGGGAGTTCATAGGTGGGAATTCAAGTAGTTATCCAGGATTTCTTTTCGACAGATGTATGATTTGAGATTGGGGTCCAACGTCTAGTGGTTCCTTTTTCATGGTCTATTTATAGTGGTCGCGAGGCAACTTAAAGAATCCTTGGCTATGCCGATTCGGGGACGTCTCATTTTTCATTCATGACGTCTGTTGTGCGTCATGCTCGTGGGGCCTAATCACGAACACTTCGGGCGAAATCTCTATCATATGTTTGTTTCCGGCTTATTCTGCAAGCCAATCCTTTGTTTTGTTTTGAGTTGTGGTATTCGAGTTGCTTCAATGTCAGGTGTTGATTCCATACCTGCCCTAAGTGGTGTTCTCATACCTCTATGTGAATACTAATCATTCTTGATCATCGAGATTGTCTTGACAATTCTTTCCAACCGGTGCGCTTCTCTTCAAGATGATCCTATCATTTTTCACATATGCAAGATCAAATCTAAGTTTTCTCAACGACATTCGTTTCAATCGTCCCAAGTTGTTTTTGGTTGTCTCACCTGCCCACCCTTTTTTTCCAAGTGCTCAGATTTCTTAATCAAGTATCCATTTTATTGATGCGAAGTCTCATCATTCCTTTCCTTCAGTGTTCTTACCCGGTGATTTCTCTTGAGATGCTCAGAAGCTTCAAGTTCATCATTCTTTCCTTCTTCGTCCTCTTTTCTTCTTCGATGGACTAAATTCAAGCTTTCGGTATTCATCATTTCCACCTTCCTCAATTCACATGATTTCCATGTTCGAAGTTTTTATCCAAGGCTCTCTTATTTATTCACCTCTCTATATTCATATCCGGAGTGTGGAAGATATCTCAGAAGATTCGTGTTTCCATTCTTAATCCGTTCAAGTTATTTCGAGGTTGATATCACATCCAAGCCATTTAAATCAACCGGTGCAATCTCTATTTCAAGCAACCATTTCCAACGGTGTTTATTTTGAGTGGTCCCTAACCCACAGGTCTTTTCCCAGGATCTTACCTGACTCTTTTAATTTTTTCTTTCGGAGTTATTTTCAAATTATTTTCAGAGTTTGACGTAAGAATGAATTCTCATAAGTCAATTGCCTTCTCCAAGATCGCTTTTAGATTCTTTTCATCTTTGGCTCAACATTAATACTCATCATTGTTCTGGAGGGTCTCAACAATTTTGGTGGTGTTCCTCATTGTCATTCTCAGCGTTGAAGACCGAAAAAGAGCTTCTCTTTAATCCTTGTCCGTTCTCTTGAAGATTCGTGGTTCAAGCTTGGTGCTATCCCCGCAAATTGTTCCTATCGTGAGAAATTCTTTTCATACCCATTCGAAACATTTGATGAGTTGTTTCCATTTTAATTCTCCGAAGGCCATCATTCCAGAAGAATTCTTCATTCACAACTTTCAGCTCTTGTTCTCCATATTCTACCGGTGCTTCGTTCAAGTATTCTATTGTTAGCTCATGATCTCTTCGTTCACTTGAATCTAAATTCCCTCAAGTATATTCGTTCATTTTCTATTTCTTCCTGGTGATTCATTCACTTTTCTTCAATCGCTTTCAATGCTGCCGGTGGTCCATTGAGTTGCGCTATATCTCTCTTCAATATTTTTTCAAGAGGAATAAGTACTATGCAAAATCCATGGATTGTCATAAATTTAAGTTGATGAAGGTTAAGCATAACATAATTCTTATTCTTATCTCCTCAAGGTGAATTAGTTCCTCCTTCCAGTATTTGTTCATGAGGAATGAATTCTTGGTTCCAAATTGTTCAGCTTTCTTTTCCGGAGCTTCTTCTCTTTTCCTTATCTCTGTTCAAAGGAAATCATGGCAAGGCTTGTTCTTTCCACTTCTATTTCTTTCCATCATCGTTTTTTACCAGAGTTCTTCATGAAGGCTCAACATGGTGGTTCACCAGAGATTTCTTTCATTCTCGAAGTGTTCATCAAGATTCTTGTTGGAGGAGCTCAAGCATTCTTCATCTTGCATTCTGAAGTGCAATTATTTCTAGCTTATCTTTTGAGGTGGTGTTATGTCACCCTTGACAATTTCCCTTCATGTTTCATGATTCCCAAGTTGTCAGGAATGAGATATTTTAAACCCATCATTTTCATTTTGTTCACGAGATCTTTTTAACCCAATAATTTCTTCGTTGGTGTTATCTTGGTGTAGATTTCACTTAAAGCCTTCCCTAAGGAATGTTGCTAATTGTGGTGTCTATCGATAATCCAAGTTTCCTCCTATCCTCTCGGTGAAAGAAGTTTCTTCGTTGATCTCAAGCAAACAATTGTTTTCCTTTAGTGGCCGATTGTCACCTCATAATTTTGAGATGTTTTCCATAAGCCCACGGGAAGCATATATTTTGCTTGCTGATTCTTCCAACAAATCTGTTAACCCTTCTTCGTATGGATGCTTTTCGAATTCATTTGCAGTAGAACTTGTTGTTCTCTTCTACGTTCCTTTCATTCCATTCTTCATTTGTTTCGGAGGCATTGTGATGTTTCTCTCTTCACTCGTCATCTCGTTTTGTAAAGATCATGTTCTTTTCCTTGCTTATCCTTTTAACCAGAGTGTGGTGTTCTCTTTTCAAGTTATTTTCATCTTATCAAGTTTTCCTTCTCTTTTCTACCGGAGTGCTGTCCAAATTATGTCATTCTTGTTCCTTGGCTATTCGTCATACCGGTGTTATTATGTGATAGCCTCGCTTATTAGGGATGATAGATTACTCATATCTATAAGGAATCCCTTCTTTTCCGGAAGCCCATACGAACAGAACTCAAAAGTTAAGCATGCTCAAGTTGGAGTAATTTCAGGATGGGTGACCGACCGGGAAGTTGCTCCCGGGTGTGCATGAGTGAGGACAAAGTGCGCGGAAAAGACTAGTATTGATCTGTGGGGCCAGTCTAGATCCCGCCAGAATGCGACCACCGTGAGTGTGTCCGGGGCCAAATTGGTATCGAGCCGACCCTCGCGGTCGGTCTTGTGATTATGTTGTTCATGGCGTTTGTGACCCGTCGTGGCTGCAGGATGGCACATGTACCGGACTGGATGCACAGACGTATGTGCCAAGAGGGAACTTCCTGTGGCCCGACGAGGACGTCGGTTCCTCTAAGTGGGGTGTATGTGATATCCTGGCTTATTAGGAATGATAGACTACTCATATCAATAAGGAATTCATTCTTTTCTAGAAGCCCATTCAGACAGAACTCCAAAGTTAAGTGTGCTCACCTTGGAGTAATTTCAAGATGGGTGACCGACCGGGAAGTTGCTCCTGGGTGCGCACGAGTAAGGACAAAGTGTGCAGAAAAGACTAGTATTGATCTGTGGGGCCAGTCTAGATCCTGCCAGGAGTAACGGCCACCGACGGGTGTGTCCGGGGCGTTACAGCACTCTTGCTAGCAAATAATTTCATAAGCTCATCAATCTTTCCACTCAAAACGTTAATCTATTCAATTCCTTGCACTTTTTTACTAGTGCAAGATCTTTCGGTATGCCATTGAGAATAATTAACCATACTATTATCTAGGAGTTTAGTAGCTTCTCCTAAGGTAATTTCCATAAAAGTACCTCCCGCGGCCGAATCTAAAAGATTTCTAGAAGCAAAATTCAATCCGGCATAAATAATTTGTGTAATAATCCACAAATTCAAACCATGAGTAGGGAAATTTCTTATCATCAATTTCATCCTCTCCCAAGATTGTGCAATATGTTCGATCAAGTTGCTTAAAATTCATAATATCGTTCCTAAGGGAGATTATCTTAGCGGGAGGAAAGTACTTGGAAATAAAAGCATCTTCACACTTATTCCATGAAACAATACTATTTTTAGGCAAAGATGAAAACCAAGTTTTAGCACGATCTTGAACCGAGAATGGGAATAGTTTCAATTTAACAATATCATTATCGACATCTTTTTTCTTTTGCATATCACACAAATAAACGAAATTGTTTAGATGCGATGCGGCATATTCACTAGGAAGGCCAGAAAATTGATCTTTCATAACAAGATTCAGCAAAGCGGCATTAATTTCACAAGATTCCGCATTAGTAGCGGGAGCAATCGGAGTACTAACAAAATCATTATTTGGTGTTGGAAAAGTCACAAAAGTCGGTGTTGGAAACGCTTGCTTTGAACCAGAAGTGATTCTCTGGGAAGGGCCAGCTACTGTCAATCTCGAGACCAACGCAGGGCTGATCATCCAGGCTGAAGCGGCCTATGTCAGGACCCATATTGGGATGGTAGGGAAGCATAGCAATGTCCGAGGTGTAGATACAGTTGCTTCTCATAAATGGTAGTAACGTTGTGTCAACAGCAGCTGGATCACCTTCCACCATCATTGGATAGTTTTGTCCAAGGAAGAGCAAATTTCCACCAAGACTTTCAATACTGAACCAGGGAGAAGGTGTTGGCGCTAGTACACTAGTATCCATCCCGAATACCCTGCAATGGATGTTGGAATAGGTCCGGAGAGTGTGACCATGCGAGACAACACCTGCTTCCTTAGTAACATCAGTGGTGCCCTGTATACAGACAAGAAGAAGAGGTGATCCATCGGAATAAGTTGCCAGGCACCACTGAGTATATGGGTCTAGCTCGTCCTCATGCTCGTGATCATCAGCATCGTCATCTCCCCCTTGGTTATAAAATTTTAAAAGTATAGGTGGTGGAATGTTCACATGACCTTGGAAACACAAGAAGGTTACTTAATTAGTAAAGGGAAACTATCTAACCCGCATGTATGTGGATGAAACAATTATAATTACTGTGGAAGACAAACATACCGAAAGCATGATGATTCCATGCAAAAATAGTGCCATGAGTGGTGGCAGCAAACACAAGACCCTCGTATTGAATTGCATCACAGTACTCATCCGTGTACAGAAATTGATTTTTGAGCAATATCCATCGAGGCGTGGAAGTAAGGAAGGCAACAAGCTTGTCGAAGATAGCAATAACTTCATAGTTTGAATGATCCCAATAGCGGCTGGGAACTCGACAAATTGCTATTTCCATAGACAACAGTCACCATGATCGTATTTGAACTCACGTAGAATACCGGTGTACTCAACCTCTAGGCAGTCGTCTGAGATTTTTGGAAGTGCAATCCGGTGACGAGTGTACACATTCACAAGTTCCCACTCGAAGTTGTACTCAATGTAAACAACCCAATTTCCATTTGCGCCTGCAAAAGCCTTGCCCTCAAGCGATGGCATCTTAACATCACACGTATAATTATCAAGCGGCATCAACTTGCACAAGGCGAGGCTTCCCTCGTCCCCGCGCCAGTCAGTTGGGTCATGACGAAGAGGATAGGGGAGATCAAACCACTCCTGGACCCTTGGGTTCCCTGTAATGATGTTATTAGTCGAGTCGAGAATGGTCTTGAACGAACCTGCCATGCTAGCCGAGGTGATGACGTCGCACCGATCAATGAGTTCCTCCAGTGTGTCATCTTTCAGATCGGGGCAAGAATAATGGGGTCGTTTCTGGCCAGTTCCCTCCATGGAGAAGATGACCGAACAATGGCAGAAGAAAGGGTGAAGGCGAATGGAGGAGGGAGGAAGAGCGTGCGACAGTAGTTCCAAATCGAGAGGGAAAGGTGAAGAGGCGGTGGACGGTTGCCACGATACACGAAGAGGTGCCTGGGGAGCGAACCATTGCCATAGAGGTCACACACTGACGACAAGGGCCGAGTGAACCGCATGCATATATCGCATACACCTTGATCTGGTTGACTGTTTATTTTGTGTTGCGTAATCACAAACGGTTCATCAGAGTGAACCGTATGCTATATATCGCACACACCTTCATATGGCTGACTATTTCTTTTGTGTTGCTTAATCACAAATAGTTCATCCGAGTGAACCATATGATGTGTCTCGCACACACCTTCATCTTGCTGCCCGTTTCTTTTGTTCCTCCTCATCGCAAACAGTTAATTGAACTGAACCGTATGCCCTTCATCGCACACACAACTAAAACTTGAACCTTGTTTGATGCATCCGTCGTCGCAAATGTTTTATACATTTCTGACGGTTTTCATACAACATTGCATCGCACACAGTTTCTCGAAGGGGCTCTGATTGTAGTGTCGCGTTAGCAGAATCCTGCAGTAGTGCAATCTCGCTTAGCATGTATCTTATAGGTTCTTTCTTTGCACTCATCAATGGAAATTCTCATAGCTTTGAGAGACTCATTGTCATGCTTGGGTGGAATAGATCTAAGTTTCAAAGAATCAACATAAAGAGAAATTCTATCCACGTTCCTAGCCAAGTCATCGATCATAAGAAATTTTCCTTCAATCAAACCATTGAAATTCTTTTGCGAACTCATAAATTCTTTAACACTATTATCAAAATCAGAGGGCACCTTATTACAATTTCCATAAGAATTGTTGTAGGAATTACCATAATTATTAAAGGAATTACTAGGGAACGACCTATGATTAAAATTACCTCTATACGCGTTATTACCAAAATTGTTCCTACCAACAAAATTCACATCCATAGATTCATTATTATTCTCAATCAAAGTAGACAAAGGCATATCATTAGGATCAATAGGAGCATTTGTGATAACCTTGCTTATTAGGGATGATAGACTACTCATATCAATAAGGAATTCCTTCTTTTCCGGAAGCCCATTCGGACAAAACTCCAAAGTTAAGCATGCTCAGCTTGGAGTAATTTCAGGATGGGTGACCGATCGAGAAGTTCTCCCGGGTGCGCATGAGTGAGGACAAGGTGCGCAGAAAAGACTAGTATTGATCTGTGGGGCCAGTCTAGAAACCGCCGGGTGTAACGGCCACCGGCAGGTGTGTCCGGGGCATTACAAGTTGGTATCAGAGCCGACCCTCGCGGTTACAGGGATGTTTGCGGATAGGTGCGCGGTCATGTTATTCATGTGTCCGGGGCATTACAAGTTGCTATCAGAGCCGACCCTCGCGGTTACAGGGATATTTGCGGATAGGTGCGCGGTCATGTTATTCATGACGTTTGTGACCCGTCGTGGCACACGACATGGCACATGTACCGGACTGGATGAATAGACATATGTGCCAAGAGGGAACGTTCATGTGGCCTGACGAGGACGTCGGTTCCTCTGAGTGGGGGTGTATGTGATAGCCTGGCTTATTAGGGATGATAGACTACTCATATCAATAAGGAACTTGTAACACCCCGGACACACCCGTCGGTGGCCGTTACTACTGGCGGGATCTAGACTGGCCCCAGATATCAATACTAGTCTTTTCTGCGTACCTTGTCCTCACTCATGCGCACCCGGGAGCAACTTCCCGGTCGGTCACCCATCCTGAACTTACTCCATGCTGAGCACACTTAACTTTGGAGTTCTGTCCGTATGGGCTTCTCCTCGCTGCCGGACTCCACCTGCGCCGCCCCGATTACCTCTTTTCCTCCTCCCCTTGTCTCTCTCTTCCTTCTCTAACCGTCAGCGCTGTCGACATGTGCCGCTCGTCGCCGGAGCTCCGCCGCCGGCCTCCGCAGCTCGCCTCCGGCCGGATCCGCCTTCCTCCGCACCTCCGGCGTTGTCCCCGCCTCGCTTCGGCCTCCTCTGCGTCATCCCCGCCGCCTCCTCCACGCCGGCAACCTTTGCTCAACCGTCCGGCTCGCCCCATGCCCAGACCGGGAAACCAGTGGACCGTCCGGTTCGCTGGGAACCCAACCCGGTCCACCCGGTCCGCGTCGAACCGCTCGAACCGCCGCCCTGGACCACCCGGTTTTCCAGCCTCCGTCACCGAGCCGGCCCACGGGCCCTCTGGTGAGCGAGCCTTGCCTATCCTTTGCCCGTGCATGTTTTAGTATATGTCGCTCGATCTATTTTTTTCTTCTGTTAAAAAATGGTCGTCCCTGAAAAGTCATATCATGTTGCATTCTTGTGAGTGGTGTAATTTTGAGCATAATTGTCCTATGATGATATTCTTTATATGCAAATGGTGTTCTCTTTGTGTTCTACAAGATGGTGGTGTTTGCATTCATATTAGAGTTTATCTTGCCATCCTAATCTTCGTTGCAAAAGTGCAAGTTGTTGTTAACTGCTAAAAACTGATAAAACTTGCTCTTTGTTATTTTTTTGTGATTTAATGCAAGCATCATATGAGCATCTTATCAACATGTGTTTGGTGCATTTTTGTGTCCTCTTGATTTTAGTATTTATCTCATGCCATGATATGCCCTGTGGTGACTAGCACAAGCTTGCAAAATGGGGTACTTGTTGTCACTGTTCTACTAAGCCTGAATCTGTTATATTATGATGTCACGTTTACTTGATGCTACCATCAAATCTATGCATATTTTGGAGATGTCCAGTAATCATTTTTGAAGATATTCTAACGCTATATCCATGCATGCCCTTGTTTGAATTTATAACCTGATATAGCTTGTACTTTTGGTGCCCTCAAATTGCTTAAAAATATAACTGTCAGCATGCCTAGTTTTTCGCCAAGTGTGTGATATCTTCTTGCCATGTTCACTTGATGTTAGCATCAAATATGTTGCTCCAATGATCATGCTTTACGATAATGATATTTTGTTAAGTGTGTTTAGTACATGCTTTCCATGCTCTTTGATGCCATGATAAGTTCCTGTAGCATATACTTATGTTGTCTCAAAGTATGCATCATGAATCTGTTTTCAGCCTTACTCTGTTTTTCACCAAGTCTGAGAATCTGTTATAACTTGCAATCTTGTCTTGATGAATGCCGTTGATCTAGTGGTTATATGGAGATGCTTATTAATCATGGTTTTCCATGTTTAACATTTGATTTAATTTCATGCTTTTTTGTCTATGTTCATGCACTATAGCATGCTTGTTCCATGCCTCCAACATGTCAACATGTTATTTCTGCTCACATGTATGCCCTGTTTTTCACCAAGTCATAATCTATGCTATAAAGTTGTTTTTTGCATTGATCATGTTGGATTAATCCTGATGCCTGTGAACCTGAAACTTTATGCTAATTGAAGTATTTAATCTGTACCTGAAGTGCATATCAAGTTTGTGTCCATATATTTCTTGTAGCATGTTGTTTCCTTGATTGCAAGTGCTTACTTGGTGTTTTGGGCAGATTGTGTTCTAAACTTGTATGTGTTGAACCGTGGCTCTGTTTGGAGCATGCTCTACATGAACATTGCTTGGTTTTGCATGTAGTTTCATCTTGCCTTGTTGCATCCTTGGATTGAGCATGTATGCTTGATGTTTGAATGCATTTTGCATCAATGCCATGTTTAACTTGTTTCGCTCATATCTTCTAGGCCGTAGCTCCGAATTAAACGAACCTTATATGTAACTTGACTAGAAAAACGTTTAGATAATCATGGTGCACTTTAACTTGTTGTTTAACAACTTCAACATAATGTGTTATTCAGATCTGGACCAATTTTGAAATTTGCATATGAGGAGTTCCCGAAATTGTTGTATGTTAATTCCGGCCTCATTTAAACTTGCTTTGATGTGTGGTCTTGTATGCTTCGTCCCTTGCCATGAGTAGCATCATGTAGCCTTCTCATGCATCATACTTGGCTGTGCATCATGCCATGTTATGTGTTTTGTGTTTACCGCGTTGTTTGCTTCTTTCCGGTTGTGCTTCTTCTCGATAGTTCTTGTTTCGTTGCGATTGTGAAGATTCGTTCGACTACGCTTGGTTCGTCTATGCCCGGTCATCTTCTTCATGGACTCGGTCTTCTTCCTAGTGGGATTTCAAGCAAGATGACCGTCACCTTGGATCTCACTACTATCATTGCTATGCTAGTTGTCTCGATGCTATCGCTATGTCACGCTACCTACCACTTGTTTATGAAGCCTCCCAAATTGCCATGATAGCCTCTAACCTTTTCCACCATCCTAGTAAACTGTTGTTTGGCTATGTTAGCGTTTTCCTCAGCCCCTCTTATAGTGTTGCTAGTTGCAGGTTGTTCCATGTTGGGACATGGATATCATGGGATATCACAATATCTCTTATTTAATTAATGCATCTATATACTTGGTAAAGGGTGGAAGGCTCGGCCTTTGCCTGGTGTTTTGTTCCACTCTTGCCGCCATAGTTTTCGTAATACCGGTGTTATGTTCCTTGATTTTGCGTCCCTAACACGGTGAGGGTTTATGGGCCCCTCTTGACAGTTCACTTTGAATAAAACTCTTCCAGCAAGGCCCAACTTTGGTTTTACCATTTGCCTAATAACAACTAAAACTTGCATAGGGACCGGCTAGCACCCGAGGTTTCTTAATCAACAACCCAGCCAGTGCTCCTCATGAGTGCTGGTCCAAAACAGAGCACCTAGCGGCTCCCCCTTGGCAACTTGGGTCTCAGCCAACCGTAAGCTTCGCTCATCCATCGTGGCCTGGGACGAGATACGTGCGGCTACTATCAGGGTGTCGGTACGTTGGGAGGTCTTGCTGGTTTTGTTTTACCATTGTCGAAATGTCTTGTACACCAGGATCCTGAGTTTGATCGGGTTGTCCCGCGATGGAGGATTGTCTCCGCGGATCATGAGCTTGTCTTGAGCTAAGTTGGGACACCCCTGCAGGGTTTAAACTTTCGAGAGTCGTGCCCGCGGTTATGTGGCAGATGGGAATTTTTAATATCCGGTTGTAGAGAACTCAACACCAGATCTGAATTAAAATACACCAACCGTGTGCGAAACCATGACGGTCTCTTTTCGAGTGAGTCGAGAAGAGAACACGGTGGGGTTATGTTTGAACGTAAGTAGTTCAGGATCACTTCTTGATCATTACTAGTCTGCGGTCGTTTGTGTAGTTTCTCATCTTATTCTTGTATTCGTAAGTTAGCCACCATACAATGCTTAGTCGCTTGCCGCAACCTCACTGCTTATCCTTTCCATACCCATTAAGCTTTGCTAGTCTTGATACCCATGGTAATGGGATTGATGAGTCCTTGTGGCTCATAGATTACTACAACAACAGTTGCAGGTGCAGGTAATGCGATGATCTGACGTGAGAGCGATGCTTGATTGCTTTTGGAGTTCTTCTTCTTCGATCAAGGGATAGGTTTCGGGTCGGGGAGCCTGGGCTAGCACGGTGGATGTCGTTCTCCTTTTTCGTTTGATTTCATCCGTAGTCGTATCCTGCTCTTCTGTATGATGATTGCTATGTATGGATGAACTATTGTATTCATGTTGTAGTTTGTGGCGAGTGCAAGCCTTTATCTTGTATTCTTATCTATTCAGTACATGGTTTGTTGTAATGATATCCACCTTGCTATGCGCTCAAAATGCGGTTGTGCCCCAATCATGTATTCATCACGTGATTGGGATAGAGTCGCATCTTGGGTGCTACAACTTGGTATCAGAGCCTTACTAACCTTAGGTGCCCCCTTGATTGATAGAACCGCCGCCGTTGTTGAGTCTAGAAAAAACTATTTTGAGTCTGGTTATATCAGAGAGTAGGAATTCTTTTTATTCCTTATCTCGTCGTCGCTCTGGTGAGGACTCCTGACGTAGGTGTTTGTCCCACTCTGCTATCCTTTTTCACTCAAATTTTTTTTAGGATCACGCAGGTATTTTTACCATGCTTATTTTGCAAGTCTATATGTTGCTGTTTGAAAACAGAAAGCTTGTTGTTATGTTTTGATTATTTGTGAATAGTCAGAACATGATAAAATCTTGAAATTTTTACACAATAATATACAACAAATTTTCTACTGTGTGGTATTTTTTCAGAATATTTAGAGTTAGAGAAGTATGAATCTTCTTGCATTCTTTATAGGTTGTCCTGTTTAGACAGATTGCTGTTATGTTTGCATATGTTTGCTTGTTTAATGATTATATTTGAGGATATGAGTATTAAATATGTAGAGGCATTTAGTATGCAATGTTAAATAATAATTTTAGTGATTTGCTACAGTAGAGAATGATAAGGTTATTGCATTGATTTTTACTAACTTATCTCATGAGTTCTTGTTAAGTTTTGTGTGGTTGAAGTTTTCAAGATTTAGGGATCCGTGATATAAAAGGAATTAAGGAGACACAAAATCTCAAGCTTGGGGATGCCCAAGGCATCCCAAGTTAATATTTCAAGAAGCCACCTTTCTTCATCAACAATTATCGGGTAGCCTTAGTTGAGCCTATGTTTTTTGCTTCTTCACATGATGTGTGTTATTCTTGGAATGTCATTTTATTATGTTTTGCTTGTTCTTTTAATAAAATACATAGATCTGAAAGTTTTTAAATGAGAGAGGGAGAGAGAGAGAGTCATTTACTTAACTACTTGCTTGATCTTCACTTATATCTTTTTGGAGTAGTTTGTCATTTTACTCTTGTGCTTCACTTATATCCTATGAGTAAAATGTTGAATGAATTGAATATCATGAAGTTGAAATTATATGTTCATATCATGCCTAGTAGTAGCTTCACATTGGGTTTAGAAAGTGAAATCTATTGAAGCTTGACAATCACAATATTGGTCATACAAGCAATTCATGAATGATTAGTATAAGGAAGAGAACTTTCACATACGAATATATTATCTTGGACAGCTTTTATGATTATGAATACCCATTAATTATTTTCAAACTTGAGAAAATTAGTTGAAGTTGGACAAGGAAGACAACATGATGAGTTATGGTTCTGTATATTTGCATATAATTTATATTGTTATGGGTCCTCCAACATGTGGTGTTTTCTTAGGATCTTTTGCTAGCCAAAAAATCATACTAAGTAGAGATACTACTTGTGCATCCAAAAACCCTCAGAACCAAATGTCTTACCATGAGTGTCCACCATATCTACCTATGGATTGAATAAGATCCTTTAAGTAAGTTGTCATCAGTGCAAAAAGCAATAAAAATTGCTCCTAAAATATAAGTGATCTTTTATTGCAAGGGAAAATAAGCGTTGTACGAACTTGTGATGGTAAAGAAACAAAAGCGAGAGACGATGTAATAAAGGTTGTTATTATTTGGGGAAATATAATGTGACGTTCCTTTGCATTAAGAGCTTGCGCATCCAAAAATAAAAAGTGCATGACAACCTCTGCTTCCCTCTGCGAAGGGCCTATCTTTTACTTTTCAGTATTTACTTTATGCAAGAGTCAATAGTATGCATTCTCATTTCAACCTCAATTATTCTCTAGTTGGCAAGCATCATGTAGTGGGGAAAGATCCAGGCATATATGGCCAGTCAAATATATTTGATCAAGTATTATTATTGTTGACAATTATCTCTATGATAAATGAGTTGGGAGGCGAAACATTAAGCCCTTATCTTTCTCTGTGTTTGATGGATGCCATTTGTTCTACAAATATGCTTTGAGTACTAGCAATCATAGAAGACTATATGATGATTGAGTATGTCGAGCTCTTACTTAGACTTCTTTGAGAATAAGTTGAGTTGCAATTGTTTGGTGACTAAGAATATATATAGGTTGTTAAGTTTCAAGAGAATGCATTGTTTGAACCTTAACATGTGAATCAATTGGTAACTTATCTTGATGAATTTTATGAGAAAGGGTTGCTGTTATGATGCTAGGAAAAGTGATTGAAATTATCATTGATCAAACTTATGCACTATGCTAGCATTCACACTTCATAAATTATTTCTTTTATCATTAACCTACTTGCTGATGTCTACTACTCAACCTTCTTCTTGTAGACGTTGTTGGGCCTTCAAGTGCAGAGGTTTGTAGGACAGTAGCAAATTTCCCTGAAGTGGATGACCTAAGGTTTATTAATCTATGGGAGGCGTAGGATGAAGATGGTCTCTCTCAAGCAACCCTGTAACCAAATAACAAAGAGTCTCTTGTGTCCCCAACACACCCAATACAATGGTAAATTGTATAGGTGCACTAGTTCGGCGAAGAGATGGTGATACAAGTGCAATATGGATGATAGATATGAGTATTTGTAATCTGAAAAATATAAAAACCGCAAGGTAACTAATGATAAAAGTGAGCGTAAACGGTATTGCAATGCTAGGAAACAAGGCCTAGGGTTCATACTTTCACTAGTGCAAGTTCTCTCAACAATAATAACATAATTGGATCATATAACTATCTCTCAACATGCAACAAAGAGTCACTCAAAAGTCACTAATAGCGGAGAGCAAACGAAGAGATTATGGTAGGGTACAAAACCACCTCAAAGTTATCCTTTCTGATCGATCTATTCAAGAGTCCGTAGTAAAATAACATGAAGTTATTCTTTCCGTTCGATCTATCATAGAGCTCATACTAGAATAACATCTTAAGACACAAATCAACCAAAACCCTCATGTCACCTAGATACTCCAATGTCACCTCAAGTATCCGTGGGTATGATTATACGATATGCATCACACAATCTCATATTCATCTATTCAACCAACACAAAGAACTTCAAAGAGTGCCCCAAAGTTTCTACCGGAGAGTCAAGACGAAAACGTGTGCCAACCCCTATGCATAAGTTCACGAGGTCATGGAACTCGCAAGTTGATCACAAAAACATACATCAAGTGGATCACCAAAACATACATCAAGTGGATCACGTGAATATCCCATTGTCACCACAGATAAGCACATGCAAGACATACATCAAGTGTTCTCAAATCCTTAAAGACTCAGTCCGATAATATAACTTCAAAGGGAAAACTCAATCCATCACAAAAGAGTAGAGGGGGAGAAACATCATAAGATCCAACTATAATAGCAAAGCTCGCGATACATCAAGATCGTGTTGAATCAAGAACACAAGAGAGAGAGAGAGATCAAACACATAGCTACTGGTACATACCCTCAGCCCCGAGGGTGAACTACTCCCTCCTCGTCATGGAGAGGGTCGGGATGATGAAGATGGGCACCGGTGATGGATCCCCCCTCCGACAGGGTGCCGGAACAGGGTCCCGATTGGTTTTTGTGGCTACAGAGGCTTGCGGCAGCGGAACTCCCGATCTAGGTTATGTTCTGGAAGTTTAGGTATATATAAGAGGTTTTGGCATCGGAACAAGTCAGGGGGTCTCCGAGGCGGCCACGAGGTAGGGGGCGTGCCCAGGGGGTAGGGCGCCCCCCCCACCCTCGTGGTGGCCTCGGAACTCCTCTGGTCCATCTCCGATGCTCCATGGGCTTCTTCTGGTCCAAAAATAATCTCCGTCAATTTTCACGTCAGTTGGACTCCGTTTGGTTTTCCATTTCTGTGATATTCAAAAACAAGGAAAAATCAGAAACTGGCACTGGGCTATAGGTTAGTCCCAAAATTCATATAAAATAGCATATAAATTCATATAAAACGTCCTAGATGGATAATATAATAGCATGGAACAATCAACAATTATAGATACGTTGGAGATGTATCAAGCATCCCCAAGCTTAATTCCTGCTCGTCCTCGAGTAGGTAAATGATAAAAACAGAATTTTTGATGTGGAATGCTACCTAACATAATTATCAATATAATTTTCTTTATTGTGGCAAGAATTTTCAGATCCATAGGATTCTAGACAAAAGTTTAATATTGACATAAAAATATTAATACTTCAAGCATACTAACCAAGCAATTATGTCTTACCGAAATAACATGCCAAAGAAAGCTCATCCCTACAAAATCATATAGTTTGTCCATGCTTCATTTTCGTCACACAAAAATGCTCTCATCTTGCACAATCCTGATGACAAGCCAAGCAATTGTTTCATACTTTAGTATTCTCAAACTTTTTCAACTTTCACGCAATACATGAGCGTGAGCCATGGACATAGCACTATGGGTGGAATAGAATATAATGATGGGGGTTGTGTGGAGAAGACAAAAAGGAGAAAGTCTCACATCGACGGCTAATCAACGGGCTATGGAGATGACCATCAATTGATGTCAATGCGAGGAGTAGGGATTGCCATGCAACGGATGCACTAGAGCTATAAATGTATGAAAGCTCAACAAAAGAAACTAAGTGGGTGTGCATCCAACTTGCTTGCTCACGAAGACCTAGGGCATTTGAGGAAGCCCATTGTTGGAATATACAAGCCAAGTTCTATAATGAAAATTCCCACTAGTATATGAAAGTGACAACATAGGAGACTCTCTATCATGAACATCATGGTGCTACTTCGAAGCACAAGTGTGGAAAAAAGGATAGTAGTATTGTCCCTTCTTTTTTTGGGGGGCCTTCCTTTTTTATTTGGCCTTTCTTTTATTTCCTTTTTTATTTGGCCTTTTTTTGCCTTTCCTTTTTTTTCATGGAACAATGCTCTAGTAATGATGATCAGCACACTTCTATTTATTTACAGCTCAATGATTACAACTCGATACTAGAACAAAGTAAGACTCTATATGAATGCCTCCGGCGGTGTACCGGGATGGGAAATTAATCAAGAGTGACATGTATGAAATTATGCATGGTGGCTTTGCCACAAATACGATCTCAACTACATGATCATGCAAGGCAATATGACAATGATGAAGCGTGTCATAATAAACAGAACGGTGGAAAGTTGCATGGCAATATATCTTGGAATGGCTATGGAAATGCCATAATAGGTAGGTATGGTGGCTGTTTTGAGGAAGATATAAGGAGGTTTATGTGTGATAGAGCGTATCATATCACGGGGTTTGGATGCACCGTGAAGTTTGCACCAACTCTCGAGGTGAGAAAGGGCAATGCAGCAGTCAAGAGGCTAGCAATGATGGAAGGGTGAGAGTGCGTGTAATCCATGGACTCAACATTAGTCATAAAGAACTCACATACTTATTGCAAAAATCTACAAGTCATCAAAACCAAGCACTACATGCATGCTCCTAGGGTGATAGATTGGTAGGAAAAGACCATCGCTCGTTCCCGACCGCCACTCATAAGGAAAGCAATCAAAGAACACCTCATGCTTCAAATTTGTCACACAACGGTTACCATACGTGCATGCTACGGGACTTGCCAACCTCAACACAAGTATTTCTCAAATTCACAATTACTCAACTAGCATGACTCTAATATCACCATCTTTATATCTCAAAACAATTATCAAGTATCAAACTTCTCATAGTATTCAATGCACTCTATATGAAAGTATTTATTATACCCATCTTGGATGCCCATCATATTAGGACTAATTTCATAACCAAAGCAAATTACCATGCTGTTTAGGGCTCTCGAAATAATATAAGTGAAGCATGAGAGTTCAATAATTTCTATAAAATAAAACCACCACCGTGCTCTAAAAAGATATAAGTGAAGCACTAGGGCAAACGACAAACTACTCTGAAAAATATAAGTGAAGATCAATGAGTAGTCAAAGAACTATCCAACTATGTGAAGACTCTGTAACATTTAAGAATTTCAGATCTTGGTATTTTATTCAAATAGCAAGCAAAACAAAATAAAATAAGATGACGCTCGAAGCAAAACACATATCATGTGGTGAATAAAATTATAGCTCCAAGTAAAGTTACCGATGAACAAAGACGAAAGAGGGGATGCCTTCCGGGGCATCCCTAAGCTTAGGGGCTTGGTTGTCCTTGAATATTACCTTGGGGGGCCTTGGGCATCTCCAAGCTTAGGCTCTTGCCACTCCTTATTCCATAGTCCATCGAATCTTTACCCAAAACTTGAAAACTTCACAACACAAAACTCAACAGAAAACTCATAAGCTCCGTTAGTATAAGAAAATAAAACCACCACTTACGTACTATTGTGAACTACTTCTAAATTCATATTGGTGCAATATCTACTGTATTCCAACTTCTTTATGGTTTATACCCTCCTATACTACTCATAGATTCATCAAAATAATCAAACAACTGTAACATCCCAAATTTTCAATTTGGAATGTTATACATAGAGCATCATTGCATATCATATTTTTTTTGTTGCCTTTTTGCTTGATCCTCGAAATTTTACACAACTCAAGGACCCACGGAGAGAGTTGGGGATTTCGTTATTTTCATATTTGAGTTTTCTCAAATTTTGAAAATAGGATCATTTGATTTTAATTATTTTATCTTCAATTATTTCTACTATCAAAATATGAGAGAGGGAATAAAATGACTTTCCCAAAATAAAGAAATAATGAAGATTTAATAATAAAATCAAATAAGATTTTATTTTGGACTTTTTCGCCTTTTTATTTGAATTTAGGAAAAATGCGTTTTCAAAATTGCATTTAGGCCCCAAATAAATGTTCGTCTTGTCAAACTTTGATTTTAGAAAGCAGGAAAATTTATTTCGGGATTTTTGGAGTCCGTTTAGTATTTCTTTTTATTTTTTTTCTTCTGCGCGGAATTATTTTAAAAAAAACGCGCCACCGACCTACGGGCCGTGTCCGTCTAGGACTCCAGGCCCGTGGGGCTTTATAAGCCGGGGGGGCCGGCACGAGGCCCAGCCGCCGCCCCCAGCGCCCCAAACCCTAGCGCTTGAGCCAGCGCCTTGCCCGCTAGCATGCCTTGACCTCATGGGACCACGCCGCCATGTGACCCTCATGGGACCCGCGCCGACCTCGCCGAGGTTCGCCGCTGCCTCAAAAACCATGCTGCCGTTTTTTTTCTAAAAACCGGGTGGTTTTCTTTCGGTTTATTTTCGCTTTTTTTAGTTTCGTTTTTTATTAGTTTCGGTTTTTTTCGGTTTAGGTTAAATAGAGAACGTTCGTTCGTTCGTTCATTTTTAACGAACGCGTTCGTCATATTAGTTTAGTTAACGAACGTTCGTTCGTTAACCTGTTCGTCGTTTTTCTTTTTCTCGGATTTAATTCGTGATTTTTCTGATCGCGATTCTTGGTCCGATTTTCGTTTTAGTATAACTTTTCGCTCGTTTATCAGAATCAGGCGATTCAAGCGCCTGGAGTTTCGTCTCGAAACCCTCTTTCCGAATAACCTACTTAAACAAGTTTTTGCTTCTGTAAAATTTGACTTAGATCCAGATTAGTAAAACGAAGTTGTTTTCTTCCGCCGTTTGACTTTCGTTGATTCGTTTGATTTGATTCTTTTTGCAAACCGGAGTTCTTAAGTTGAACTATCTGGTTAGATCTATTTGAGTTTTACCTGTGCATTAGATGAGTACTTATTGTATGCTTGTTTGTTTGTCTGCGATAGAATACCCGGAGTGCGCCGCCTGTTACTTCGAGTATCTAGGTTTCGCGGATCATCAGCAAGGCAAGTAACACTTTGATCATACCTTTTCTACTACCCAGTTTTTATGCATTAGATATATCCTCAAACATTGCATGATTAGGATCTAATTAAATTGTGGGATGGGAAGTAGATTGAGGTAGTACCTATTACCTGATTTATATTCAAACCCTTGGGAGTTACTTCTATGTTTGCTTATTATGCTATGCTATGCTAGTAGACGTGGATTGGGTGAGTGTATTCCATGACAGATGTGAGATTGTTAAATTAATGGTTTATTTAAGTTGGCAACTTTAACACACATCTGGGGTGGATTGAGGCACCTGGTTTCTATCAGGACTTGCCTGTATTTCTTCGGACCGCCACCCAGGCTCAAAGGGATCATGAGATTATTTTCATGCTAGAAACTTCCGTGTGCAGCCACATGCTACTATGGGCTCTAGCATAGTTGACTAAGTTGTGCGAACTCTTACGGGTGGACTAGCTGATGTAGGGGATGTAGGTTGGTACGGTCTACCCACATGTAAGGTGCTAAGCGCTTAGAAAGGCTATGTCTCGGTCATCCGTTTCTCAAACATCATGTAGTCGAGAAATCCAACGGAGGCGATCGAGTCTTGTGGGGATAAGTGAACTAACCTATGCAGAGTGTATAAACTAATCATGGTTAGCCGTGTCCCCGGTTATGGACATCTTGAGTATCTAGTACTTGGATATCATGTGAATCTCATCATGTTACTTCTAATTAATATTGTTGGGTTTTTAATGAGTACTTTTAGTTGGGATTGAGATGCTGTCAACCATTCTCAATGTTTAACAACCACCATGATAGTTAAATAAATTTATTCCTTTGCAGCAGGGAAAAATTGGCTTTACGCAAAACTGTAACCATAGAGCTTTCCACCAGCCAAATATGCATGTAGTATAGGCTTATTATTCCATTATTCTCGATGTGTTATTTTGCCAGCATATTCCATGTGCTGGCCCGTTTTTGGGCTGCAACGTTTCATGTTGCAGACTTTTCAGACGATGAGTAAGGTGCTTAGGTCGTGGTTCTATACTCAGTGATGCCGTTGGAGTTGATGGACTCGCTTATTCTTCCAAGTCTTCCGCTATTATCGTTATTAGATGGCCTTAAGCCATATTTATTTTATTAAGTTCTCTCTTGAGACATTCGATTGTAATAAGTGTGTGATTGCCACTCTGTTATAAATCCTCCGAGTACTGTGTGGTGTTAGCATTACTGATCCAGGGATGACACTGAGCACAGAGATCAGACTTTTTGAGGTCTGGTCGCTACAAAGATGGTATCAGAGCACACGCTGACTGTAGGACACGACCATTAAGCTAAAGCCCTAGATCACTACTCTCTTTTCTACTCTTTTAGGATGACGGAAGCGAGGATCAAGTTCACCCAGCCGGATGAAGATACACCCTTTGGACGACACCTGAAGGAAGTCACTAAGTACCTGAACATCGGTATACCAAGCTTCATCGGGACCTACAATTCCACTTTACCCAAAGAAGAGCGCTGGAAGATTCAAGCTCAAGTTCCCGGAAGGACGTTTGCGCCAATCACGGAGCCCATTGAGATTGTTTTCAATGCACCAACTTGGAGTCTGGGAAAGAGCATGGCAGCTCATATAACCATGGGACGCATTGGAGAAGTTTACAAAGAAGACCTCAAGGATACTATCTACCAGATTTGTGGGCGCCGAGATGAACAATGGGAGATAGTTGGCACTAAGAAGGATCGGTCCATTGCAGCTTTCATCCAGGAGTTAAATCAGCACATTCGGCGCCAGGAGAACCAGATGTGCGCAGACATGATGGAGTTGAAGACAGAAAAAAGCCAAGATTATCGAACTAGAAGGAGGCGAAGGCCACTCGCAAGGACTACATGGAGGAGATTGTAGCTCTAGTGGGACAAAACGACGATCTTAAGGAGAAGATTGAAGAACTCATGGGAAATTCAGCACCGGAGGAGAAGATGAAGATTGCACTGTCCAGAGAACTACATCATCATCGATGACACCGATTCCGATCCTAGTGATGATGATTTCGAAGATGAAGCTGGAGCAGATATCATGGAGACTTCATCGGAGCAGTTTTTCTAGTTGACCACCATAACAGTAGTAGATTTTCCCCATTTTAAATTAGTTTTAGTTCAGCACTTTGTAACGATAGATAGACCGTTGTATGCCCTTGTTTGAATTGATTGGAGTGATATTGTGTGATTTGTCTCATGTGCATATGGATAGTGTTTTCTCCCTAGACCTCATTCTATTCTTAACTCTCGTCTTTTCTTTAAACCCTCGGATGCCTCCGAGACGCGACCGGATTTGTTTTCCCGCCAGAGATCACTCGGTTGATTCAGCGAGAATGCCTTGATTCAAACATTGGTACAGAACCAAGGCAACAACAACAACAACAACAACAACAACAACAACAACAACAACAACAACAACAACAACAACAACAACAACAACAACAACAACAACAACACCAACAACAACAACAACAACAACAACAACAACACCACCACCAACAACAACCCACCGCCACCACCACCTGTTGACCATTTGACCCGTTTCTTAAGGCTGAATCCGCCGGTGTTTTCCAGTAGCACCGAGCCGATTGTTGCAGATGATTGGCTCAAGTAAGATAGGGAGGAGTTGACCACTGCGGTATGTACAGATGGAGAAAGGGTTAAATTTGCCGCACACCAGCTTGAAGGACCCAAGAAGCATGGTGGGAGAATTTTACAACCACTTACCCGGTGACACCGCCACATGGGATCGATTTGACAAGCTTTCCGTCTTGCCCATGTTTCAAAGAGGAGCTATGGCCATGAAGAAGCGTGAGTTTCGCAACTTGCGCCAAGGAGGGCCAGACGGTTGGCGATATGTGGATGATTTTAGTAAGCTAGCACGTTATGCCCCAGATGACGTTGCTACGGACGCAACTAAGCAGGAGAAGTTTCTAGAAGGACTGAATGATGAGCTGAGCATGCAGTTGATGGTAGCCACTTTCAACAACTACCAGGAGTTGGTAGATCGTGCGCTTATGATTGAAGGGAAGCAGAAGCAGATTGACAATCGCAAGAGAAAGTATGGATAGGGGAAAAATAACTCTGGAGCTCAGCAGAAACTTTGCTTTACCCCGAAGCCAGGAGGAAAATTTCAGCATACCCATGGAGGAGGTAGCTCACACAACCATAATGGCACCAAGAATGGGAACGGGAATGGAGGAAGCAATGGACAAAACCGCACCAACCCGTCAACACCATCCCAGGTAGACCTGAGCCACATCACTTGCTTTAAGTGCCGCAAGACCGGGCATTATGCAAATGATTGTCCGTAAGGCCAAAATGGTAATGGTAATGGAAGCTCGGGAAGAAGCCGAACCCTTTCAACAGGGGACAAGTGAACCACGTTCTTGTGGAGGAGGTTGAAGCTTCGGCCAGACGCAATAATAAGTAAGTTTTTGGTTAAGACTTTTCTGCGGTTGTTCTTTTTGATCTTGATGCATCGCATTCATACATATCAAGGGATTTGTGGATAAGTATAAACTACCAACCCAAGCCCTTAGGTCACCCATGCTAGTAACCTCACCCGGAGCAGAATACATGGCTAGTATATGGTGTGATCGACTGCCTTTAAGGATTGGACACTATGTATTTCCCTCGGACCTAATAGTTCTGGAATCGCAAGGATTGGATGTGATATTAGGCATGGATTGGTTATCGAAGTATGGAGGGAACATAGATTGCGCCAGTAAGTCGATTTTGCTTACCACCCCAGAAGGGAGGAGAATCAAGTTTGTATCACAACATGAGACGAGGAGAGCACATGTAAATTCCTTAACGGGAGTTGTGCAGGAGGAAGTACCAGTGGTAAGGGATTACCCGGACGTGTTTCCAGAAGAGTTGCCAGGCATGCCACCGGATAGGGACATTGAGTTTCGATTGAACTATCTGCCGAACCTTTGGGCCGATATCTAAGAGACCGTATAGGATGCCAGCCCAAGATTTGGAGGAAATTAAGAAGCGATTAAGGAGTTCTTTGGATAAAGGTTTTATTCGCCCAAGTTCTTCGCCTTTGGGGATCACCTGTACTTCTAGTGGAGAAGAAGGATGGATCATTAAGAATGTTTGTTGATTATCGAGGATTGAATGAAGTGACCATCAAGAACAAGTACCCACTGCCGATGATCAATGACTTGTTTGACCAATTGCAAGGAGCTAAGGTGTTTTCTAAGATCGATTCTGATCGTGGTACCATCGATTGAAGATTCGAGAGCAGGATATACCTAAGACAGCTTTTACCACCTGTGCACGGGCTGTATGAGTATACCGTTATGTCATTTGGTCGACTAACGCATTTTGCCTATTTTATGAACATGATGAACAAAGTGTTTATGGAGTTTTTGGATAAGTTCGTCATGGTTCATTGATGATATTTTGGTTTACTCGAAGAATGAAGAAGAACATAAGGAGCATTTGTGTTTGGTACTCGAGAAGCTCAGAGAACACCAGTTATATGCCAAGTTCAGCAAGTGTGAGTTTTGGTTGAAGGAAGTTGGATTTCTCGGACATGTTATATTCGGAGAAGGTATAGCAAGAGACCCACTAAAGTTGTCACTGTGACAAATCAAAGCGCCAACAACAGTTGGGGAGATCCGAGTTTCCTTGGACTTGCAGGATACTACCGGAGATTCATTGAGAATTTCTCAAGAATTGCGAAGCCTATATGATGTAATTGTTGAAGAAGGATACCAAGTTCATATGGGTGAGGAGTGTGAAGCTAGTTTCCAAGAGTTGAAGAAAGCGTTTGGTTACCTCACCGGTGTTAATCCCGCCGGATCGGACCAAGGATTATGAGGTGTATTACGACGCTTCACGTAGAGGACTTGGAGCAAGGCTTATGCAGGAGGGAAGAGTTGTTTCAGATGCTTCACGACAGCTTAAGCCTCATGAGCTAAACTATGCCACACATGATTTGGAGTTAGCAGCCGTAGTGCATGCGTTGAAGACTTGGAGACATTTCCTCATTGGAAATCACTGTGAGGTGTATACGGATCACAAGAGTTTGAGGTACTTCTTCACGCAGAAGGAGTTAAATCTCAGGCAGAGGAGATGGTTGGAGCTCATTAAGGATTATGACATGAGATTGCATTACCACCCCGGAAAGGCTAATGTGGTAGCAGACGCGTTGGTAGTAAGAGTCATGTTAACATCCTAATGACCGGAGGTTTACCAAAAGAATTAGCCGAGGAATTTCAGGAGCTATGTTTGGAAATAGTTCCGCGAGGCTATGTATCAGCGTTGGAGATTCAATCTACTTTGATGGATAAAATCAGGGAAGCTCAGAAGACTGACAAAGAGATTGCCTCTATAAAGGAGAAAATGAGCGAAGGAAAGGCTAAGGGATTTCGTGAGGATGACCACGATACCCTATGGTTTGAAGACCGTGTTTATGTGCCCAATGACCCGGAGATTCGGAAGTTGATTTTGCAAGAGGCACATGATTCGCCGTATTAGATTCACCCAGGAAATAACAAGATGTATTTGGATTTGAAGGATACTTTCTGGTGGACCGGAATGAAGAAGGACATTGCAGAGTACGTAGCAGTTTGTGATGTATGTCAGAGGGTGAAAGCAGAACATCAGAAGCCAGCAGGATTGTTACAGCCATTGCCTATACCCGAATGGAAGTGGGATAAACTAGGTATGGATTTCATCACGGGATTGCCCAGGACTCGTTCAGGCTATGACTCGATTTGGCTTGTAGTCAATCGTTTGATGAAGGTAGCTCATTTCATTCCAGTAAAGACTACCTACAGCAGTACCAAATTGGCTAAGATATACATGACAAGGATTGTATGCTTGCATGGAGTTACGAGGAGTATCGTATCAGATAGAGGAACCCAATTCACCTCAAAGTTCTGGAAGCGATTTACGAAACTTTGGGAACTAGGCGGAGTTTAGCATGACTTTTCATCCACGCATGATGGACAAACCAAGAGAGTCAACCAGATTTTGGAGGATATGCTTAGAGCTTGTGCCTTGGATTATGGATCCAAATTGGGACGAAAATTTGCCATATGCGGAGTTTTCTTACAACAATAGTTATCAATCCAGTTTGAAGATGGCACCTTCGAAGCCTTATGTACCAGACGGAGGTGCAGGACCCCGTTGTTGTGGGATGAAGTTGGAGACCGCCAGTTGTTTGGACCAGATTTGATTAAGGAGTCTGAATGGAAAGTAAAGTTGATTCGCGATAGGCTCAAGGTAGCCCAGTCAAGATAGAAAAGTTATGCGGATTCAAAACGCAAGGAGAAAGAATACAAAGTCGGAGACAGAGTTTATCTTCGTGTATCGCCACTTCGAGGAGTTAATCGTTTTGGTGTTAAAGGAAGATTAGCGCCACGTTTTGTGGGACCATACAAAATTTTGGAACGTATGGGAGAAGTTGCGTACAAGTTGGAATTACCCGAAGGGTTGTCAGGTGTTCATGATGTGTTTCATGTTTCTCAGATGAAGAAGTGTCACGCAGAGATGGCTGATATACCACTGAGAGATACAGTGCCACTGGAAGAGATTCAGTTGAATGATGATTTGACCTAAGAGGAGAAACCAGTTAAGATTCTCGAGTTTTCTAGTCGAGTTACTCGCAACAAGGTCATTAAGTTTTGCAAAGTTCAGTGGAGCCACCACACTGAGGATGAAGCCACCTGGGAGCTAGAGGAAGATTTTCTTAAGGACCACCCTCGCCTATTTTCTAGCCAACCAGAATCTCGAGGGCGAGATTCATCTTAAGGGGGTAGGTTTGTAACATCCCAAATTTTCAATTTGGAATGTTATACATAGATCATCATTGCATATCATATTTTTTTGTTGCATTTTTGCTTGATCCTAGAAATTTTACACAACTCAAGGACCCACGGAGAGAGTTGGGGATTTCGTTATTTTCATATTTGAGTTTTCTTAAATTTTGAAAATAGGATCATTTGGTTTTAATTATTTTACCTTCAATTATTTCTACTATCAAAATATGAGAGAGGGAATAAAATGACTTTCCCAAAATAAAGAAATAATGAAGATTTAATAATAAAATCAAATAAGATTTTATTTTGGAGTTTTTCGCCTTTTTATTTGAATTTAGGAAAAATGCGCGTTTTTCAAAATTGCATTTAGGCCCCAAATAAATGTTCATCTTGTCCGGCTTGATTTTAGAAACCGGAGAAAATTTATTTCGGGATTTTTGGAGTCGGTTTAGTATTTCTTTTTATATTTTCTCTTCTGCGCGGAATTATTTTAAAAAAACGCGCCACCGACCTATGGGCCGTGTCCGCCTAGGACTCCCGGCCCGCGGGGCTTTATAAGCCGGGGGGAGCCAGCCCGAGGCCCATTGCCACGCCTCAAACCCTAGTGTAAACCCTAGTGTCCGACCTCACTACGCCAACCGCCACATGCCGTCACCGACCGCCGACCGCCCACGACCACGCCGAGGTTCACCGCCTAAAACCGTGCGCCGGTTTTTTCTAAAACTCAGCGGTTTTCTTTCGGTTTATTTTCGGTTTTTTTTAGTTTCGTTTTTTTATTAGTTTCGGTTTTTTTTCCGGTTTAGGTTAAATAGCGAACGTTCGTTCGTTCGTTCATTTTTAACGAACGCGTTCGTCAGATTAGTTTAGTTAACGAACATTCGTTCGTTAACCTGTTCGTCGTTTTCCTTTTTCTCGGATTTAATTCGTGATTTTTCTGATCGCGATTCTTGATCCGATTTTCGTTTTAGTATAACTTTTCGCTCGTTTATCGGAATCAGGCGATTCAAGCGCCTGGAGTTTCGTCTCGAAACCCTCTTTTCGAATAAACTACTTAAACAAGTTTTTGCTTCTATAAAATTAGACTTAGATCCATATTAGTAAAACGAAGCTGTTTTCTTCCGCCTTTTGACTTTCGTTGCTTCGTTTGATTTGATTCTTTTTGCAAACCGGAGTTCTTAAGTTGAACTATCTGGTTAGATCTATTTGAGTTTTACCTGTGCATTAGATGAGTACTTATTGTATGCTTGTTTTTTTGTCTGTGATAGAATACCCGGAGTGCGCCACTTTGTTACTTGAGTCTCTAGGTTTCGCGGATCATCAGCAAGGCAAGTAACACTTTGATCATACCTTTTCTACTACCCAGTTTTTATGCATTAGATATATCCTCAAACATTGCATGATTAGGATCTAATTAAATTGTGGGATGGGAAGTAGATTGAGGTAGTACCTATTACCTGATTTATATTCAAACCCTTGGGAGTTACTTCTCGTTTGCTTATTATGCTATGCTATGCTAGTAGACGTGGATTGGGTGAGTGTATTCCATGACAGATGTGAGATTGTTAAATTAATGGTTTATTTAAGGTGGCAACTTTAACACACATCTGGGTGGATTGAGGCACCTGGTTTCTATCAGGACTTGCCTGTATTTCTTCGAACCGCCACCCAGGCTCAAAGGGATCATGAGATTATTTTCATGCTAGAAACTTCCGTGTGCAGCCACATGCTACTATGGGCTCTAGCATAGTTGACTAAGTTGTGCGAACTCTTACGGGTGGACTAGCTGATGTAAGGGATGTAGGTTGGTACGGTCTACCCACATGTAAGGTGCTAGCGCTTCCAAAAGACTATGCTCGGTCATCCGTTTCTCAAACATCATGTAGTGCGAGAAATCCAACGGAGGCGATCGAGTCTTGTGGGGAAAAGTGCGCAAACCTCTGCAGAGTGTATAAACTAATCATGGTTAGTCGTGTCCCCGGTTATGGACATCTTGAGTATCTAGTACTTGGATATCGTGTGAATCTCATCATGTTACTTCTAATTAATATTGTTGGGTTTTTAATGAGTACTTTTAATTGGGATTGAGAATGCTGTCAACTAGGGCAGGAAAAAAAGCTCGAAGCTCGCGAGCTAAACAAGTAGCTCGTGACTCGGCTCGAATTGACTCGAACTCGAAGAATAACGAGTCGAGCCGAGCTTTAGTTTAAGATCGTTTATATACCAAGTTAAACGAGCCAATCTCACGAGTACTCGTGTAACTCATTAGGCTCGATACAATAGATCAGCCACTCCCAAATACAAAGAAAGATCAACCACTAAACAGCCTACGTGCCAAAGCACAACCCAAGGCCGAAGCAGCTTGAAAGCCTAGCCTCCTAGGAGACTCACGCGTTACAAGAAAATTACAATTGTTTAGTGATATATATGTTTAATATATACATAATCATTTTTATCATATTTGAGGGCTTTATGTTTATATCTTAAACGAGCTTAACAAGCTAAACAAGCCAGCTCGCGAGTTATACGAGTCGAGCCAATCTTGGTTTTGAGCTCGTTATAGTAACGAGTCGAGTCGAGCTAACTCGTTAACGAAACGAGCTCTAGTGAGTCGAGCCGAGCTGGCTCGACTCGGCTCGAATTCCAGCCCTACTGTCAACCATTCTCAATGTTTAACAACCACCATGATAGTTAAATAAATTTATTCCTTTAAAGTAGGGGAAAATTGGCTTTACGCAAAACTGTAACCATAGAGCTTTCCACTAGCCAAATATGCATGTAGTATAGGCTTATTATTCCATTATTCTCTATGTGTTATTTTGCCAGCATATTCCATGTGCTGACCCATTTTCGGGCTGCAACGTTTCATGTTGCAGACTTTTCTTACGCCGTTTATTGTGCATATGTCGTTGTTATATACTCAGTGATGCCGTTGGAGTTGATGGACTCGCTTATTCTTCCAAGTCTTCCGCTGTTATCTTTATTAGATGGCCTTAAGCCATATTTATTTTATTAAGTTCTCTCTTGAGACATTCGATTGTAATAAGTGTGTGATTGTCACTCTGTTATAAATCCTCCGAGTACTGTGTGATGTCAGCATTACTGATCCAGGGATGCCACTGAGCACAGAGATCAGACTGTTCGAGGTCTGGTCGCTACAACAACACAATGAAAATAGAATCTGTCAAAAATAGGACAGACTGTAGTAATCTGTATCAATGTATAATTATGGAACTCCAAAAATTCTGAAATAAATTGGTGGACCTGAGTAATTTGTCTATTAATCATCTGCAAAACGAATCAACCTAAAATCACTCTCCAGAAAAAAATGGCAGCTAATCTCGTGAGTGCAAAAGTTTCTGTTTTTTACAGCATGATCGCAAAGACTTAACCCAAGTCTTCCCAAAGGTTCTAATTGGCAAAAATACTAATTAAAACAATAAAACAACACCTAAACAGAGGCTATATGAATTGTTTATTACTAAAGAGGAACAAAAAGCAAAGAACAAAAATAAAACCGGGTTGCCTCCCAACAAGCGCTATCGTTTAACGCCCCTAGCTAGGCATGATGATTTCAATGATGCTCACATAAAAGATAAGAATTGAAACATAAAGAGAGCATCATGAATAATATGACTAGAACATTTAAGCCTAAACCACTTCCTATGCATAGGGATTTTGTTAGCAAACAACTTATGGGAACAATAATCAACTAGCATAGGAAGGCAAAACAAGCATAACTTCAAAACTTTTAACACATAGAGAGGAAACTTGATATTATTGCAATATGTAGAAGCATATGATCCTCTCTCATAATAATTTTCAGTAGCATCATGAATGAATTCAACCATATAACCAGCACATAAAGCATTCTTTTCATGATCTACTTGCATAGAATTTTTATTAGTTTCCACATAAGCAAATTTGTTCTCATGAATAGTAGTGGGAGCAAACTCAACAAAATAACTATCATGTGAAGCATAATCCAATTGAAAATTAAAATCATGATGACAAGTTTCATGGTTATCTTTATTCTTTATAGCATACGTGTCATCACAATAATCATCATGAATAGGAGGCATGCTTTCATCATAATAAATTTCCTCATCAAAACTTGGGGGACTAAACATATCATCTTCATCAAACATAGCATCCCCAAGCTTGTGGCTTTGCATATCATTAGCATCATGGAAATTCAGGGAATTCATACTAACAACATTGCAATCATGCTCATCATACAAAGGTTTAGTGCCAAACATTCTAATGCATTCTTCTTCTAGCACTTGAGCACAGTTTTCCTTCCCATCATTTTCATGAAAGACATTAAAAAGATGAAGCATATGAGGCACCCTCAATTCCATTTTTGTAGTTTTCTTTTATAGAATAAACTAGTGATAAAACAAGAAAATAAAAGATTCAATTACAAGATCTAAAGATATACCTTCAAGCACTCACCTCCCCGGCAACGGCGCCAGAAACTGCTTGATGTCTACTACTCAACCTTCTTCTTGTAGACGTTGTTGGGCCTCCAAGTGCAGAGGTTTGTAGGAAAGTAGCAAATTTCCCTCAAGTGAATGACATAAGGTTTATCAATCCGTGGGAGGCGTAGGATGAAGATGGTCTCTCTCAAGCAACCCTGCAACCAAATAACAAAGAGTCTCTTGTGTCCCCAACACACCCAATACAATGGTAAATTGTATATGTGCACTAGTTCGGCGAAGAGATGGTGATACAAGTGCAATATGGATGATAGATATGAGTATTTGTAATCTGAAAATATAAAAACAGCAATGTAACTAATGATAAAAGTGAGCGTAAATGGTATTGCAATGCTAGGAAACAAGGCCTAGGGTTCATACTTTCACTAGTGCAAGTTCTCTCAACAATAATAACATAATTGGATCATATAACTATCCCTCAACATGCAACAAAGAGTCACTCCAAAGTCACTAACAGCGGAGAGCAAACGAAGAGATTACGGTAGGGTATGAAACCACCTGAAAGTTATCCTTTCTGATCAATCTATTCAAGAGTCCGTAGTAAAATAACACGAAGTTATTCTTTCCATTCGATCTATCATAGAGTTCGTACTAGAATAACACCTTAAGACACAAATCAACCAAAACCCTAATGTCACCTAGATACTCCAATGTGACCTCAAGTATCCTTGGGTATGATTATACGATATGCATCACACAATCTCAGATTCATCTATTCAACCAACACAAAGAACTTCAAAGAGTGCCCCAAAGTTTCTACCGGAGAGTCAAGATGAAAACGTGTGCCAACCCCTATGCATAAGTTCACGAGGTCACGGAACTCGCAAGTTGATCACCAAAACATACATCAAGTGGATCACGTGAATATCCCATTGTCACCATAGATAAGCACATGCAAGACATACATCAAGTGTTCTCAAATCCTTAAAGACTCAATCCGATAAGATAACTGCAAAGGGAAAACTCAATCCATCACAAGAGAGTAGAGGGGGAGAAACACCATAAGATCCAACTATAATAGCAAAGCTCGTGATACATCAAGATCATGCCAATATATATCGGAATGGCTATGGAAATGCCATAATAGGTAGGTATGGTGGCTGTTTTGAGGAAGATATAAGGAGGTTTATTTGTGATAGAGCATATCATATCACGGGGTTTGGATGCACTTGCGAAGTTTGCACCAACTCTTGAGGTGAGAAAGGGCAATGCACTGCATCAAGAGGCTAGCAATGATGGAAGGGTGAGAGTGTGTATAATCCATGGACTCAACATTAGCCATAAAGAACTCACATACTTATTGCAAAAATCCACAAGTCATCAAAACCAAGCACTACGTGCATGCTCATAGGGGGATAGATTGGTAGGAAAATACCATCGCTCGTCCCCGACCACCACTCATAAGGAAAGCAATCAAAGAACACCTCATGCTTCAAATTTGTCACACAACGCTTACCATATGTGCATGCTACGGGACTTGCAAACCTCAACACAAGTATTTCTCAAATTCACAATTACTTAACTAGCATGACTCTAATATCACCATCTTTATATCTCAAAACAATTATCAAGTATCAAACTTCTCATAGTATTCAATGCACTCTATATGAAAGTTTTTATTATACCCATCTTGGATGCCCATCATATTAGAACTAATCTCATAACCAAAGCAAATTACCATGCTGTTTAGGACTCTCAAAATAATATAAGTGAAGCATGAGAGTTCAATAATTTCTATAAAATAAAACCACCACCGAGCTCTAAAAAGATATTAAGTGAAGCACTAGAGCAAATGACAAACTACTCCGAAAAATATAAGTGAAGATCAATGAGTAGTCGAATAATTATGCAACTATGTGAAGACTCTCTAACATTTAAGAATTTCAGATCTTGGTATTTTATTCAAACAGCAAGCAAAACAAAATAATATAAGATGACGCTCCAAGCAAAACACATATCATGTGGTGAATAAAATTATAGCTCCAAGTAAAGTTACCGATGAACAAAGACGAAAGAGGGGATGCCTTCCGGGGCATCCCTAAGCTTAGGGGCTTGGTTGTCCTTGAATATTACCTTGGGGGGCCTTGGGCATCTCCAAGCTTAGGCTCTTGCCACTCCTTATTCCATAGTCCATCGAATCTTTACCCAAAACTTGAAAACTTCACAACACAAAACTCAACAGAAAACTCGTAAGCTCCGTTAGTATAAGAAAATAAAATCACCACTTAGGTACTGTTGTGAACTACTTATAAATTCATATTGGTGCAATATCTATTGTATTCCAACTTCTCTATGGTTTATACCCTCCTATACTACTCATAGATTCATCAAAATAATCAAACAACACAATGAAAACAGAATCTGTCAAAAACAGGACAGTCTGTAGTACTCTGTATCAATGTATACTTATGGAACTCCAAAAATTCTGAAATAAATTGGTGGACCTGAGTAATTTTTCTATTAATCATCTGCAAAACGAATCAACCTAAAAGCACTCTCGAGTAAAAAAATGGCAGCTAATCTCGTGAGTGCAAAATTTTCTGTTTTTTACAGCATGATCGCAAAGACTTCACCCAAGTCCTACCAAAGGTTCTACTTGGCACAAATATTAATCAAAGCAATAAAACCACACCTAAACAGAGGCTATATGAATTATTTATTACTAAACAGGAACAAAAAGCAAAGAACAAAAATAAAACTGGGTTGCCTCCCAACAAGCGCTATCGTTTAACGCCCCTAGCTAGGCATGATGATTTCAATGATGCTCACATAATAGATAAGAATTGAAACATAAAGAGAGCATCATGAAGAATATGACTAGAACATTTAAGCCTAACCCACTTCCTATGCATAGGGATTTTTTGAGCAAACAACTTATGGGAACAATAATCAACTAGCATAGGAAGTCAAAACAAGCATAACTTCAAAACTTTTAACACATAGAAAGGAAACTTAATATTATTGCAATATGTAGAAGCATATGATCCTCTCTCATAATAATTTTCAGTAGCATCATGAATGAATTCAACCATATAACCAACACATAAAGCATTCTTTTCATGATCTACTGGCATAGAATTTTTATTACTCTCCACATAAGCAAATTTTTCTCATGAATAGTAGTGGGAGAAAACTCAACAAAATAACTATCATGTGAAGCATAATCCAATTGAAAATTAAAATCATGATGACAAGTTTCATGGTTATCTTTATTCTTTATAGCATACGTGTCATCACAATATTCATCATAAATAAGAGGCATGCTTTCATCATAATAAATTTGCTCATCAAAACTTGGGGGACTAAACATATCATCTTCATCAAACATAACATCCCCAAGCTTGTGGCTTTGCATATCATTAGCATCATGGAAATTCATGGAATTCATACTAACAACATTGCAATCATGCTCATCATACAAAGGTTTAGTGCCAAACATTCTAATGCATTCTTCTTCTAGCACTTGAGCACAATTTTCCTTCCCATCATTTTCATGAAAGATATTAAAAAGATGAAGCATATGAGTGTCGGTGTACTAGAGTAGGGGTACCCTAGTATCCCGAACTTGTGCACGGGCAGTTGCAGCCCTTCGCGGCAAGGCTTACCAGGTGTCCGCCAAGGACCTCCGTGGTTCCTTTGGAGCCATTCAAGAACAAAGTATTCAAGCCAAGGAGACAAGGCCCCGGCAAGAGAAGCTTGCCGGGAAGGCCACCCAAGGCACCTACAAGACAAGGCCCAAGAAGAGGAGCTTGCCGGAAGGCCCAATGAGCGACAAGCTTCCGGCGCGACAAGACAACAACCATGACAAGGCGCTTGTCATGCATACCACCTCTCTCAGACTCTACGCCCAACAAGATCCACTAACGTGTCGCCTGACCTTTCCAGCGTAGCGTGGCGAGAGGTCAGGCAAACCAGCGGTGCGAGGTGGCAAGCGGCGCTGACAAGATTGCCATCGTGGCAAGCGGTGGCGCCCCTGACGGTCCCTGTTTGCACTGTTAGGGCGACGTTGTAGCGACCCGACCCAAAATCGGTCAAGTCTCTATGTAGCTGTACCATCCCAAGATCATGCTGGCACACACAGTACATTGATGAAAATATTCAAAGTTCAATCACACCTGAATTTATTACACGATTCTCATATCGAGTCTTTATTACAATAGAATATATTCGGCCGAAAGCCAACTCATGAGAAATAAACTAAATAAAGCTGTGGAAACGTAGACGAATAGCGAGTCCATCCGACTCCATAGGGCAATCGCCAAGCGTGGATCGTAGCCTCACTCCTGATCGGAAAACTCCTCTGCAACATAAGACGTTGTAGCCGTGTAGGTCAGCATTTTGAATATGCCGGCAAGTCAAAGAGAGAACAACAATAAAAACTTCTAACACTATATGCAATTTGGCTGTGGGGCTCTAAATTTCATTGTTTTGCGAAAAAGCCAGTTTTTCCCTACAACAAGGACTTGTTTGCAAATACTACAAAATGTTGGTAGTTATTGAGATGGTTCCGCCAACCAATGTCTCATTCCCAATTATTAAATAATCCCCTCAATTAATTTATTAAGTTCGGTGTTGAGATATCTGAAATACTCCAAGTTCCAGAAGCTCAAACTGTCCAGAATCGGGACACGGCTAACCGATTAGATCTTCACTCTGGCAGAGGTTTATGACTTTATCCGCAAGAATCGCTCCCTCCTTTAAGTCTTCGTGACTTCCTGGTGTTTGAAGACGGGACAAACGAAACAGGTCTTCCGAAGAGTTCCTCTGGGCCATCAAGGGTGCCCATCCAATCCTACCGTTCTTCTACATCTCAGAGCACCGTCCGGCCAGAGTCATACCTAGGGTCGACCAAGCCAGAGCCCATAATGGCTTGCGGCTGCACAGGTAAGCTTCCGATCAATGGGGTATCCATCCGTCTCTTCGTGGCTGGGTGAAGCTTTCCGCAAGATGTCATGGAGCTTCTCCATGCATCCCGGTCAGCCGCTGGTTTCTCCAGGGTGCCCGTCAACCGTCCTCCACCCAGTAGTGAATTTTGAAGTCCATCTTGAGCTTGAAGTCATGGGGTTGTCATCATCTTGACTCTCACATCTCCCTTATGAATCACTCAACCAACCCCGTCTACGAGCATAGCAAAATTAAACTACTTCGTCCCGGGCCATGGTAACAAGGGGAAATTGGTTTCATCCTACCTCATGATACTACTCAAGAACATAACTTAAAATTCTCCTACTGCATGCATGGTGGGGAGGTATAATTCTAATGCAATAAAATCATAGGTATTGTAAAAGAAAACATCATCAAATGACTTGCCCTGGTCAGACGGTCTTCGAAAGCTAGGGACTCGTGATAGCAGGCTTCAGACTCGAAATTCTACCAAGCAAACAATAATCATATAAGCATACAAACATACAATCACTTAACATAACAGCATGCTAACATAAAACACACAAAACAATCAAACCAACACCAAAGAAAACTCGAAGAAATCCAAGCCAACAACTAACAAGAAAAGAAAATAAACTTTTTATTTTCTGTAAATAAAAGTTCAAGTTCTAAAACTACAGAAACTAATCTAAAATAAACTATAACATAGGTAAAAAAAATATTTACTAAATAAAACAATAGGAAAACAGTAGCTAGTTAAATAAACAAGAAACACATGATTTCGACTAAAACTATTTTTTATCAAAATACTCAAATAAATTCCTACTGCTAGGCAAAGTCAAAACAAAGCGGTGACAAAAAGAATCACTAAAATAAAATAATCCTAACTCATTTTATAGCAGAAATACTAATCTGTCTAAAACTAAAATAAAACAATTTCTAATAATTTAAACATGGCCAAACATATTTTCTACAGAAACTACAACAAATTTTCAAACTAAAAAAAAAGAATCAACTAAAAATATTAAGTAACCTAAAAGATATGGATTTTACAAACTGGAACTATTCTGTTAAAACAGAAACGAAAAAATATAACTAAAAAGAAAAACTAGCGCTAACGGGCCTATCTAACACTCAGGCGTCATATAACTAAAGCGTGCCCGAGAGAATAAACCGATCGGGTCGGTCTAACTAAACCGCTAACTAAACCAGAAAAAAACCGTAACTAAACCGGTCTAATTAAAATAAAAACGTACCCCTTCGTAGATCTAATCTAGGCTGTTCATGCGCGATCCAACGGTGGTGGGGGGTTCCGGCGGCTTACCGCGGTGGCGACGACGGCGACGGACGACGGCGGCTCGGGCGGCGACGACGCGGTGGCTCCGGTGGTCGGGGACGACGGCGGAGACGTCCGACGGGTGCGGCGGCTCGAGGGGAGGTCGGGGGTGGAGTCGTTGGAGCTTGGGGGGGTCGAAGACGAGCGGGGCAAGAGCAATGGCGCGGCGGTGGCGTCGGGTTCCGGCGAGCAATGGCGGCGAGCGGAGAGGGTTTCTGCCAAGCGAGGGGCGGAACGGGGTGAGGGGAGAGGTATATATAGGGGCAGGGTCGACTTGGAGGAGGGGGCGAATCGGGGGAGGATCCCGCGATCTCCGGGATTCCGGCGGCGGCGGCGGTGGTTCTGGCGTGGGGAGGCGTGGGCGAGGGGAAAGGGAAGGGGTGGGGCCGGCGCGTGAGCGAGAGAGGGAGGAGGGGGTTCCGGTCGGGCGACCGAGGGGAGGGGTTCAGGCGCGGGCGGCTCGGTGCAGCTGCCTCGGCTCTGGCCGGTGGGCTGCCTCACTGGCCGGGCTGGTTCGGCCGGGCGCCTGGGGTTTTTTTCTTTTTCCATTTTTTTTGAATTAGGGAGGGGAGGGAATATATAAAATATATATTTTTTTATAGGACATATATATATATCAAAATTATCAGGGGAATTTACCCTACAATTTGGACATTTTTCCAGGGGCAAAACTCAAACTAAAAAAACATTTTCTAGAAATCCCAAATAAAATCAAATTTGAATTCAAACTTTTTGGCAAAAATTTTCATCTGACATTTTTGGAGTGTCATGTTTACTCCTCTCATACTTTTTCTCAAGTATTTGTCGTGCATTGTTTTGAAGTAAATTCAACCGCCAATTTGAATTCAAGTTCCAACAAACTCAAAAGCCTCTCAAATAATTCAAATGTCACTCAATTCAAACAATAATGCATAGATGCTTAGCTATAATTGTAAAACATTCCAAATGGGAAATTTGGGATGTTACAAACCTACCCACCTTAAGATGAATCTCGCCTCGAGATTCGGGTTGGCTAGCAAATAGGTGCGGATGGTCTCGGCGGAGGTCTTCTTCTCGCCTCCTGTGTGGCTTCCTCCTAATGATGACTCCACAAAGACCTTGCAAAACTTGATGATCTTCTTTGCGGGTGACTCTGTTCACAGCCTCGAGAATTCGGACGGGTTTCTCCTCATAAGTCAGATCACCGTCGAGCTGTATGGCCTCTAGGGGCACCGTGGTCTCTCAACGGAATATCGCCATCTCGGCATGGCATTTCTTCACCGAGAAACATGGAAGACATCATGAACTCCGGACAATCCTTCCGCAATTCCAACTTGTAAGCAACTTCTCCACGACGCTCGAGGATTTTGTAGGGCCAATGAACCGGGTGCTAACTTTCCTTTAACACCGAACCTCTTGATTCCACGGCGGGGACACACGAAGATATGCCCGGTCTCCCGCTCAGATGTTACTTCCTTGCGTTCTTGTCGGCATAACTCTTCTGTCTCGATCGAGCTACCTTGAGCCTATCTCGAATCAGCTTGACTTTCTCTTCGAATCTCTCGATAAGATCGGGACCGAAAAGTTTTCGATCTCCAACACCATCCCACAAAGAATGGTGTTCTCGCACCTCCTTCCGTGATAGAGCTTCAAAGGGGCCATCTTCAGATCGGGTCTCGATAACTGTTATTGTACGAGAACTCCGCGTATGGCAAATTATCATCCCAGCTAGATCCATAGTCTAGCGCACAAGCTCTCAACATGTCTTCCAGATCTGGTTGACTCTCTCGGTCTGTCCATCTGCTCTGCGGATGAAAAGTCAGACTTGAACTCCAGCCTCGCACTCCAAAGTTTCATGCAACCGATTCCAAAACTTTGAGGTAAATTGTGTTCCTCTATCCGACACGATACTCCTCGAACTCCATGCATATACGATCCTGGTCATGTATATCTTGGCTAACTTAGCGCTGTTATAGGTAGTCTTCTCGGGAATGATATGAGCTACCTTGGTCAATCGATCATCCACTACACAGATGTATTCATACCCTGAACGGGTCCTGGGTAATCCTGTGATAAAATCCTTTCCAAGTTTTTCCCATTTCCACTGAATCGGCAAGGGTTGAAGTAACCATGCTGGCTTCGATGTTCCGCCTTTACTCGTTGGCAAACATCGCATATTGCTACGCATCAAGAATATCCTTCTTCATACCCGGCCCACCGTAAACTTTCCTTCAAATCCAAATACATCTTGGTGTTACCGGGGTGAATCGAGTACGGTGAATCATGAGCCTCCTGAAGAATTAGCTTCCTGAGTTCGGGATCATTGGGCACATAAATACGGTCCTCGTACCATATAGCTCCGTATTCATCATTACGAAACCCTTTAGCTTTTCCTTCATTCATCCTTTTCTTTATCTCATCAATTTCCTTGTCCGACTTCTGGGCTTCACGAATTATTTCGGCCAAAGTGGACTGAACTTCCAGAGCTGCAACATATCCTCTCGGAACTATCTCCGATGGAGATCTCTCGAGGCCATTGACTAACTCCTGGGGTAATCCTCCCGCTTATAAGAGTATTCACATAACTCTTACGGCTCAAGGCATCTGCTACAACATTATCCTTTCCCGGGTGGTAATGCAATCTCATGTCATAGTCCTTGATTAACTCTAGCCATCTCCTCTCGCTCGAGGTTCAACTCTTTCAAGCGTGAAAATATACTTCAAGCTCTTATGATCTGTGTAAACATCACAACTATTTCCGATAAGGAAATGTCTCTGTGTCTTGAGTGCATGCACTACTACCGCTAACTCCAAATCATGTGTGGCGAATTCATCTCGTGAGGTCGTAGCTGTCCGGGGGTATAAGCTACAACTTTTCCTTCCTCGCATGAGTACTCCTCCGAGTCCCCGCGATAAGCGCCACAATATACCCGTAATCCTTGTGTATGTCCGCAAAATCAATATCAACAGGGCTGTAACCAAACGCTTTCTTCAATTCTCGAAACCGGCTTCACAATCCTCGGTCCAAATGTACTTGGCTTCCTTCTTCAACAGCTCGACCATGGGCTTGGCAATCTTTGAGAAATTCTCAATAAACCTCCGATAATATCCTCGCGAGTCCGAGAAAATCATGCGGATCTCCTTGATCGAGGTGGGTGACTGCCAATCGGTGACTGATACAACCTTGGTGGGGTCAACTGCTATTCCTTCTCCTGAAATAACATGTCCGAGGAATCCGACTTCCTTCAGCCGCAATTCACATTTACTGAACTTGGCATACAACTGATGTTCTCGGAGTTTCTCCAGAACTAGACGCAAATGTTCCTTATGCTCTTCCTCGCTCTTGGAGAAAATCAGTATATCATCAATGAACACCACGACAAACTTGTCCAAATATTCCATAAATACCTTGTTCATCAAATTCATGAAGTATGCAGGGGCATTAGTCAATCTGAATGACACGATGGTATACTCATATAAACCATACCTGGTGGTAAATGCTGTTTTGGGTATATCCTTTTCACGGATCTTCAACTGATGATACCCTGATCGAAGATCGATCTTGGAGAATACCTTGGCTCCAACTAGCTGGTCAAATAGATCATTAATCATTGGCAGAGGGTACTTATTCTTGATGGTCACGTCATTCAACGAACGATAATCCACAACCATCCTCAGGGTCCCATCCTTCTTCTCTACCAAAAGAACTGGGGCTCCCCAAGGTGACGAGCTTGGCCGAATATATCCCTTCTCCAATAGCTCATTAATTTGCTTTTTGATCTCTTCCAATTCGTTCGGGGCATCCGATAGGGTCTCTTGGATATTTGGGCTGTGCCCGCAATAACTCAATCAGAAATTCAATGTCTCCGTCCGTGGCATTCTCGGTAATTCCTCCTAAACACATCGGAAAATCTTGCACCATCGGCACTTCCTCCCGAACAACTCCCGTGAGGGAATTCACCGATTCTTCTTCTGGATACGCTTGGATACATACTTGATCCTCTTCGCCCGGAGTGGTGAGCGTAATCGCCTTGCGGGCACAGTCTATGTTTCCTTCAAACTTCGCTAACCAATCCATGCCTAGGATTACATCCAAGGTCCGGGTTTCCAATGCTATGAGGTCTGCGGAAAATTTATGATTTCCGATGTTAAGGGTTGCATGACAGCCTAAGCTCGCCATCATTTCTCCTCTGGAATCGACGTGAAGAGGGCTTCTAAGGGTTCTAGTGGGCAACCCGTACTTTTCCACAACTACCCTTGATATAAATGAATGTGTTGCACCAGAATCAAAGAGTACCAATACTAGATGTGAATTTAATAAAAACTTACCAACCACGGTGTCTGGCTGATCATAGACGTCCTCCACGTCAATGTGGTTCACCTGAGCATGAGGAAAAGGGTTGGGCTTCTTTGCTGAGCTTCCATTGCTGTTTCCATTCCTCTGCTTGGCCTCCGGGCAGTCGGTGGCATAGTGCCCTGCTTTTCCGCACTTGAACAGTGATGTGACTCAGATCCTTCCGAGCCAAGGTGATTTACGATGCTCGTTGCCATTGCCGCTTTCCATTTCCGACTTGTTGTCGTGGTTGCGGTTGTTCCCATTCCCTCCATGGTTATGTCCTCCATGGGTGTGATGGGTATGCCCTCCCGAGTATGGGGCATAACGGGCTTCGCTAAGCTCGTAGTTGTACTTCCCCGCCATACTTCCGCTATGCGGCTATCAATCACGCTGCTTGCCTTCAAGTACAAGGGCCTTGTCTACCAGCTCCGGTAGTTGTTGAAGGTAGCCACCATTAGCTGCATTCCCAAACGTCATTGAGTCCTCGAGAAACTTTTTCCTGCTTATGCGGCATCTGTGGCCACATCATTCGGGCAGAGCGAGCTAACTTGTCGAACTCATCCACGATCGCCCCACAAGACGGTTCCCCTGTGCGTAAGTTGCGGAACTCACGCTTCTTTAGACTCATGGCTCCAGCTGAGACATGAGCGGTGCGGAAAGCCTGCTGGAACTGATCCCATGTGATGGTGGCAATGGGATAAGTGGCGGTGTAGTTCTCCCACCAAGAGGCTGCAGGTCCATCAAGCCGATAAAGCGGCAAAGCGCACCTTCTCTCCGTGATCTGTGCATCCAAAGCAGGGCTAACTCTCTTCCGACCTTGTGGAGCCAATCATCGGCCACAATCGGCTTAGTGCTGCTAGAGAACACCGCGGATTCAGCCTTAGGAAGCGGGTCAAGTTGTCAGGGGTGGTGGCGGTGGATTGTTGTTGTTGTTGTTGTTGTTGTTGTTGTTGTTGTTGTTGTTCGTTCGATGAGCATCTGCATGAGGGCATTCTCGCTGGATCACCGGGTGAGCTCCGCGGAAAGTTGAAACCGGGTCACGCCTCGGAGGCATCTCGTGTTTTGGAGTGGATGAGAAAATTAGAATAGAACAAGGGTCTAATGAGAAAATATCACTACCCATATGAATGCACAATCATAATCACACCAATCATTTATTCAATCATCTCAAACATGGTTCAATCTCGGATTACAAATTTCTCACGACTAATCGAAAATAACGGCCTAACTGATCGACGGAAAAATAAAATAACATGGCGGTCGACTAAATGTCTTCATCAATTATCCTTGCGTCCTCTGGTGCGGCGTCCTCCCAAGTGCGGCGTCCTCCGTGTGGCGCCTCTTATGCGGCTTTCTTCGTGGAGCTCTCTTCATAATCCTGGTCATTGCTCACGAGGGGTCTGTCATCTCCACTCGGAAAAGGTCTTCTCCCAGGTCCATCTTCTCCTCTAATGCGGCAACATCCATCTTCAACTTGTCGACTCTTTCCATGAAATCCTTGATTTCTTCTTCATGGTCAAGAAAGTCCGCGTGTGCTTTCTCCTCCAATTCCAGTTCACGGAACAACAGCCTCCTGTGTACCTTCGAGTTACGGCGGGTCTGGATTTCCCGTTTCCTAAGGAGACTCTCCAAGTCTTGGACATAAGAGAGAATGGAGTTGTCCTCTACGGTACGGATGATATCTCCATTCCTAGCTCTGCGAGAAATCATGGCGAGGTCTGATGGGTCGAAGTTCGCCTCGTACTCTTCTCGGAGATGTCCAAGTGCACGATATATCGCCATGTCTCTTCCGAGAATCCAACCGAAATCGGTAAACTCAAAGTCAATGGGCTCAATGTCCTCCAAGGTCCTCCCCGGAATGTGCACCTTAATCTCAGAAGCGAGTATCCGCGGAAGTGCATTGGTAGGCTTCCGGTGATTGAGGGCAGAGCAATCTTCAGCTTCTTCACGATCTGAACCAGCTTCTTGCCGAGAGGCATCGCCTCATCCGGCCGGCAAAACTCCGTAGCGTAACTGGGGTGAACTCAAGGCCATCTAGAATGTTGAAAATCCAAGAGAAGTCGAAAATGAACAGGGAGAATTACGGAATGATAAGGACATAAAATAAATAGTCTCTTCCTATGGCTTTCCGATCCTAGGGGTTACATCCTACGGCCAACAGGTGCTCGATACCATCTCCAGAAGCGACCGACCCAAAATCGGTCAAGTCTCGCAGTAGCTGCACCATCCCAAGATCATGCCGCACACACAAAGACATTGATGAAAATATTCAAAGTTCAATCACACCTGAATTTATTACACGATTCTCATATCGAGTCTTTATTACAATAGAATAAATTCGGCCGAAAGCCAACTCATGAGAAATAAACTAAATAAAGCTGTGGAAACGTAGACGAATAGCGAGTCCATCCGACTCCATAGGGCAATCGCCAAGCATGGATCGTAGCCTCACTCCCGATCGAAAACTCCTCTCGCAACATAAGACGTTGCAGCCGTAGTAGGTCAAGCATTTTGAATATGCCGCAAGTCAAAGAGAGAACAACAATAAAAACTTCTAACACTATATGCAATTTGGCTGTGGGGCTCTAAATTTCATTGTTTTGCTAAAAGCCGCTTTTTCCTACAATAAGGACTTGTTTGCAAATACTACAAAATGTTGGTAGTTATTGAGATGGTTCCGCCAACCAATGTCTCATTCCCAATTATTAAATAATCCCCTCAATTAATTTATTAAGTTCGTGTTGAGATATCCAAATACTCCAAGTTCCAGAGGCTCAAATTGTCCAGAATCGGGACACGGCTAACCGATTAGATCTTCACTGCAGAGGTTTATGACTTTACCCACAAGAATCGCTCCTCCTTTAAGTCTTCGTGACTTCCTGGTGTTTGAAGACGGACGAACGTAAACAGGGTCTTCCGAAGAGTTCCTTCCGGGCCACCGCCGTGCCCATCCAATCCTATCGCTCTTCTACATCTCGTAGCACCATTCGCCAAAGTCACACCTAGGGTCGACTCAAGCCGAGCCCATAATGGCTTGCGGCTGCACGTAAGCTTCCGATCAATGGGGTATCCATCCGCCTCTTCGTGGCTGGGTGAAGCTTTCCGCAAGATGTCATGGAGCTTCTCCATGCATCCCGGCCACCGCTGGTTTCTCCAGGTGCCCACAACCGCCCTCCACCCAAGAGTGAATTTTGAAGTCCATCTTGAGCTTGAAGTCATGGGGTTGTCATCATCTTGACTCTCACATCTCCCTTATGAATCACTCAACCAACCCCGTCTACGAGCATAGCAAAATTAAACTACTTTGTCCCGGGCCATGGTAACAAGGGAAATTGGTTTCATCCTACCTCATGATACTACTCAAGAACATAACTTAAAATTCTCCTACTGCATGCATGGTGGGGAGGTATAATTCTAATGCAATAAAATCATAGGTATTGTAAAAGAAAACATCATCAAATGACTTGCCTGGCTGACGGTCTTCGAAAGCTAGGGACTCGTGATAGCAGGCTTCAGACCGGAAATTCTACCCAAGCAAACAATAATCATATAAGCATACAAACATACAATCACTTAACATAACAAAGATGCTAACATAAAACACACAAAACAATCAAACCAACACCAAAGAAAACTCAAGAAGAAATCCAAGCCAACAACTAACAAGAAAATAAAATAAACTTTTTATTTTCTGTAAATAAAAGTTCAAGTTCTAAAACTACGTAAACTAATCTAAAATAAACTATAACATAGGTAAAAAAAATTATTTACTAAATAAAACAATAGGAAAACAGTAGCTAGTTAAATAAACAAGAAACACATGATTTCGACTAAAACTATTTTTTTTATCAAAATACTCAAATAAATTCCTACTGCTAGGCAAAGTCAAAACAAAGCAGTGACAAAAGAATCACTAAAATAAAATAATCCTAACTCATTTTATAGCAGAAATACTAATCTGTCTAAAACTAAAATAAAACAATTTCTAATAATTTAAACATGGCCAAACATATTTTCTACAGAAACTACAACAAATTTTCAAACTAAAAAAAAAGAATCAACTAAAAATATTAAGTAACCTAAAAGATATGGATTTTACAAATCGAACTATTCTGTTAAAACAAACGAAAAATATAACTAAAAAGAAAAACTAGCGCTTAACGGGCCTATCTAACACTCAAAGGCCATATAACTAAAGCGTGCCCGAGAGAATAAACCGATCGGGTCGGTCTAACTAAACCGCTAACTAAACCAGAAAAAACCCGTAACTAAACCGGTCTAATTAAAATAAAAACGTACCCCTTCGTAGATCTAATCTAGGCCATTCATGCGCGATCCAACGGTGGTGGGGGTTCGGCGGCTTATCAGCTGTGGCGACGACGGCGACGGACGACGGCGGTTTCGGGCGGCGACGGGCGCTGGTGGTTCGGGTGGTCGGGGACGACGGCGGAGACGTCCGGTGGTCTGGCGGCTCGAGGGGAGGTCGGGGTGGAGTCGTTGAGCCTGGGGGCCTGAGACGAGCGGGCAAGAGCAATGGCGATGGCGATGATGCTCGCCCAAGCGAGCAATGGCTGCGAGCGGAGAGGGTTTCAAGGCGTGGGGGCGGAACGGGGTGTGGGGAGAGGTATATATAGGGGCAGGGTCGACTTGGAGGAGGGGGTGAATCGGGGGAGGATCCCGCGATCTCCGGGATTCCGGGGGCGGCGGCGGTGGTTCTGGCGTGGGAGGCGGGCGAGGGAAAGGGAAGGGGTGGGGCCGGCGCGTCGGTGAGAGAGGGAGAGGGGGTTCGGTCGGGCGACCGAGGGGGAGGGGGTTCGGGCGCGGCGGCTCGGTGCAGGCGGCCTCGGTCAAGGCTGCCCGCCTGGCCGGGTGGGCTGCCTCACTGGCTGGCCGGGTCAGTTGGCTGGGCGCCTGGGGTTTTTTTCTTTTTCCTTTTTTTTGAATTAGGGAGGGGAGGGAATATATAATTTTTTTATAGGACATATATATATATATATCAAAATTATCAGGGGAATTTACCCTACAATTTGGACATTTTTCCAGGGGCAAAACTCAAACTTAAAAAAAACATTTTCTAGAAATCCCAAATAAAATCAAATTTGAATTCAAACTTTTTGGCAAAGTTTTTCATCTGACATTTTTGGAGTGTCATGTTTACTCCTCTCATACTTTTTCTCAAGTATTTGTCAGGCATTGTTTTGAAGTAAATTCAACTGCCAATTTGAATTCAAGTTCCAACAAACTCAAAAGCCTCTGAAATAATTCAAATGTCACTCAATTCAAACAATAATGCATAGATGCTTAGCTATAATTGTAAAACATTCCAAATGGGAAATTTGGGATGTTACAGACGTAGACGGGCATTTAATGCCTTTGTCCCCAGCCGTCAGGGTTAGGTATGGTACACTGTACACTGTACAAGTAGGTGTACCAACCACTACTTTTCCATTTGTACCCTTGTCTACGTTGCCACCTGTCGGAGACCCTTCAAAGATATAAAAGGAGGCCCATGCGCAACGTGAGAGGGGTCGGATCCCCCATGCTCGGCCTCGTTAGCAGCTCGTGTGTATCAGAGCACTTTCGGGCTCTGAGCAAGAACGCAATACACCCATACATGCAGCAAGAGGGAGTGTTATCTCCGGGAGCTCCAAGCTGGGTAAACCTCTCGCGATGCTTCGCCTCGATCTGCTCTTCGTGCGACCTCCGCTCCCGGCCCGAACCGAAAGGGGCTCGTCCGCCGGTCCCATAGGTGTTCGTGGGCCAGATCAGCCTTCCCGACATCTTTGGCACGCCCGGTAGGGCGCGTCGAGGTTGTGCGAACCTGATCCGGCGCCCACGCTGAAGCTAGATCTTCATCATCTTCATCAACATGCCACCGAAGAAGAAGGCTTCGGCGGCAGAAGTTCTGGTCGCGTCGAACCCACCACCACCGGAGCAAACAGGTGGTGGGGTAGACGCCGGCGAAGAATGGACGGCCACGGGAGCTCACGGTGCTGCCAAGTCCAAGGACAAGGCTGCGCAGACCTCGGCGTCAGACATGCACCGCGCTCGCCTCAGAGGCGCTGAGATCGACAGCCATGGCATTCACAATGCCATACGCTCGTTGGACCAAGATCGAATCGAGGATCTCGGGATGCTCAAGACCAGCATGCATCGCCAACATGCCGGGCGCGAAGCGAGGCATCGGTCGCTCGACGGGATATCGCTCCTTCTAACATAGTTAGAAGTCCGAGCATATCCCGCCTCGCGCTGATTCGCCATCGCCACCCACCACTCAAAGAGAAGCTTTGGCGAGAGCACAACTGCTCCTAGATTACCCTCCAACGGCCGACAAGGTCGATGAATGGAGGGCCACCATTCAGAGTCTCATCGGCTTCGCCAACGGCGACGATCCGTGGCAGCCGAGTGCATCGTTGCCGCGGCAGGACTGCCAAACACGAGCCGGTGGCGACGAGACCGGCGGGGGTGCAACCACCATGCACTCTCCGCCCCGAAGGCCAAGATCGCCGACTCGCCGGATCCACCTCGACAGCGACTCCACCGCATCATCGGATCCACGAGCTCGTCGTGATCAGCGCCAAGTTCTTCACGAACGACAAGAAGAAGACGCTGAACTCGCATCGAGCGCCGAAAGAGAAGCGCTGGCGTCAATCCGACAGCGCCGGGCCCTCTTCCGTCGACATGCATGCGCCAGAGGAACCAGCGACTTGCAGACGCTGTAGGTTGCCCTGCGTTCACTCACTGTGAGCTGCGGCAAGTCCAAAGGCCCAAAGAAGAAGAATTTCTGCCGACGCATTGCAGAAGTACGACGGCAAGACGCATCCGTCGGAGTTCCTCAAAGATCTACACCATCGCGGTGCAAGCTGCCGGGGCGAGACGACAAGATCCTTGCCAACTACTTCACCGGTGCTCAAGCCCAACGCCGATCTCGCCCATGCACTTGCCGGACAACTCCATATCCTCTTGGCAGATCTATGCCATCAGTTTGTCGGCGCTTTACAGCGGCCACAAGCCCCATGGCCAAGAAAGCGACCTTCATCTCGCCGCCCGGAAGGAAGGAGAGCCCTGCGCCAAGTACATTCAGAGATTCAGCCGCTGCGGCAAAGACAACATCCCAGATGTCCACCCCGCCATGTAATCAGCTGCTCCATCGAACGCGGCGAAACCGCAGGATGCGGGAGGAGATGGCGATGCGCAAGATTAGAGACGCTGCTGAGCTATATGCCATGGCCGACAAGTGTGCACGCATGAGGAAGGGAGGAGACTCCCGGGAGAATATCAAGCAGAGGATCTCGACAATGAGGAGACCGCCTCCCAAGAAGGAAGAGCCGTGGCGGGCAACAGGAAAAAGAAAGGCAGAGATGTACTAGTTGTTGAGCAGTCCGCAACGGAGGTGGCGCCAAGAAAGCTAAGGCTGATAGCTCGCAAGGAGGTTGCCGCTGGCACCAACTGCCAGCTGTGGCGGTCGCCGACAAGCGTGATTTGCTCCAACAAACAAGATCAGCAAGATCCACCGCACCAAGGGGCATGACCTCCAGAGCTGCAAGAAGGTCGAGCAGCTTGTCGAGAAGCGTAAGGCTGAATACTTAACGACGCGACAAGGAGAAGGCCTGGGAAGGTGCCGAGGAGCTAGCAAGAAACGCCCCGCCGAGGAGGACGCCAGCAAGGCCAAGCAGCGGCAAGGAGACAGAGCCCTCGCAGCCACGACAAGGATGACGACGATTTACGATGATGAAGACATGGATGATGACGAGACCGATGAGCAGGAGTTCCGGTAAAGCCACAGAGGTCCGTATGCGTTGACGGCGGTGCTTCTCTGCATACCTCCCACCGCCAGCTCAAGCAAAGGATGCGAGGTCAATGCGGCGTAACCATCCATCGAGTCACGCAAGCCTCGAAATGGTCCAAAGACGCCTATCATCTTTGATATTGAGGACCACCCCGATCACAGAATCGCGGTCGGTGCTTGCCGATGTTGGTTTCACCAACTATCCGCAACCTCAAGGTCACCAAGATGTTAGTTGACGGCGGGCCGGCTTGAACTCGATCTCCTCCGCAGGCTCCAGAACTCCAGATCCTCGACGGCGAAGCTCGAAGAGACCGGCACATTCCAAGGAATCAACCCGGGAAGGAGCAAGCCGAAGGGAAAGATCACATTGCCGGTGACATTTGGCAGCGAGTTGAACTTCAGGACTGAGAGGATCACTTTTGACGTTGCTGACTTTCCATTGCCTTACAATGGGATACTTGGCCGTCCAGCACTCGCCAAGTTCATGGCCGCCTCTCACTATGCCTACAACATGCTGAAAATGCCGGGCCCGATAAGTGTCATCTCTGTCCCTGGCGACAAGAAGGATGCTCTTATCTGCGCCGACAAGATCTACCGGGAAGCAAAGAATGCAATGTACAGATTACAAGCCACTTGTCACCGAAGCTCCCGGGAAGAAGAAGACCAAGTCCCGCAAGAGCTCGATGCCCACTCCGGCAAGTGCACCTCTTCGGAGTGTTGCGCGACCGTCGAGGACGCACCGTCGAGCTCCACCGGCAAGTGTAAGAAGACGATGGCAGCTCCACCAGAGACCAAGAAGGTGTCCGCCAAGGAGGACGGCACTGGTGGTACCTTCACCATCAGTGCCTCTCTCGACCCTAAATAGGAAGGTGTGCTCGTTGCTTTCCTGCGGGCGAATGTCGACGTGTTTGCGTGGCAACCGTATGACATCCCCGGTGTTCCTAGGAAAGTAATTGAGCACCATCTTTCCGTTTGTCCTCATCGCGCGCGCCCGTCAGCGTAAAGTCGTGAAGCGTGCAAGTGGAGCGCCAAGAATTCATCGCAGAAGAAATCAAGAAATTGGAAGCAGCAGGCCTTGTCGTAGGAGTGCTCCATCCCACGTGGTTGGCCAATCCTGTAGTTGTACGCAAGGCTAACTTGAAATTGAGGCTTTGTATCGACTTTACCGATGTCAATAAAGCTTGTCCCAAAGACCCATTTCCCTTGCCGCGCATCGACCAGATTGATGACTCCACGGCCGGATGTGATTTGATTTCATTTCTGGAAGCATACTCAGATATCATCGGATCTTCATGGCGTAAGAGGATGAGGAGAAGACCGCATTCATCACCCCATGTGGCACATAATGTTTTGTACGGATGCCCTTCGGGTTAAAGAATGCTGGTTCAACATTTGCAAGAGTAGTTCATGATGCTTTTGAGCCGCAAATGCACAGAAATGTGGAAGCCTACATGGATGACATAGTGGTCAAAAGCAAGGACAAGGCGACCACGATTCAAGATTTAGACGAAACCTTTGCAAATCTGGCGCAAGATCAACCTCAAGCTCAACCCCGAGAAGTGTGTGTTTGGAGTCCCTTCCGCAAGCTTCTCGGTTCTTCGTGGTCTCGGCTGGGAATTGAAGCCAATCCCGACAAGATCAAGGCCATTGAGCAGATTGAAGCACCAAAGCGCGTCAAGGATGTACGAAGACTTGCCGGTTATGTAGCTGCTCAAAGAGTTTATCTCTAGGTTCTGCTGAAGGCCTCGCCATTTTTCAAAATTTTGTAAAAGGCAGGTCCGATGCAATGGACTCCGAAAGCAGAGGCCGCGCTGCAGGACTTGAAGAGATACCTGTCCTCCACTCCAATACTTGTCGCACCTAAGCCACAAGAGAAGTTGTTGCTATATATAGCGGCAACCAATCAAGTGGTTAGTGCTGCGTTAGTAGCGGAGAGGGAGGCGGATGATGAGCTAGTAACCATGCCAGATGCATCCAAAGGACAAGGTGGGGCTTCACCGCAAGCTCATCCCGACAAGGATGGATCTGCGCAGACACATGAGAAGATGCGTAAAAGAATGGTGCAGCACCCAGTTTACTTTGTCGGGCCTTCCGCAAGGGGCTAGGTCAAGGTACTCGTGTGCAGAAATTGCTGGCCTCCTCATGGCCTCGAGAAAGCTGCACCATTACTTCCAGCACATGAGATCACAAATGCCACTGCTTTTCAATCAAGAGGATATTGCAAAATCCAGAGGCAACAGGCAGGATTGTCGAGTGGGCACTGGAACTGTCAAGCTTTGGCCTCAAAGTTTGAGAGCACATCAACTATCCAAAGCAGAGCATTGGCGGAGTTCATAGCAGAATGGACGCCAACACAAGACGAAGAAATTCCAGAAACGAGCATCCCCGTCAAGGAGGCAAGCAAAGAGTGGCTGATGTACTTTGATGGCGCCTTCTCGCTGCAAGGCGCCCGGTCAAGGCGTGCTACTTGTTGCACCCACCGGAGAGCACCTCAAGTACGTAGTCCAGATGCACTTTCCCAAGGAGCAAGCAACAAACAATACCGCAGAGTATGAAGGTTTGCTTGCCGGTCTCGTGGATCACAAAGAGACCTTGGGATCAAGAAGCTCATTGTCGTGGGTGACTCACAGCTTGTCATCCGCCAAGTGAACAAGAATTATCGAGTCCGTTGATGGAAGTCAAGAGCACTTTGACGGCCTACGATGGAATATATTCCAAGAGCTCGTAACGACATTGCCGATGGCTCGTCAAGTGCGCCGCACTTAAGTTACCTGTGGAACCAGGGATCTTTGTGCTCAAGCCGACTCAACCGTCTGTAACACAATCAACCGGACAGAGCAAGAAGAGGAAGTTGATCTCGGTGACTACTTTCCCGGCAGAGCTTCCGAAGCCGCCGCCAAGAAGGTCCCCAAGATCAACACCAACAAAGGTTGAGGAGCAGCCTGCTCCGACAAGCCCCGCGGTTTGTTTCTGAAGCGGACGCTCCCGACAAGTTTTGTTCCCGCAAGCTTGCCGGGAACGCTAAGCTCGGCTGAGCTGCAGTGTTCTCGCCAGAGGAGCGAATGTTCCCGCAGCAAAGCAGATGTGCCTTTAGTCCTTGTTGTCGAGCCGCAAGTTCCAAAGATGGGCACAAAGAGATTGTCCATTTCCTTCTGACAGAGAACTTCCCAAGAGCAAGAAGAAGCGGAGAGAGTAGCCCGGCAGTCAAGTATGTACCAGCTTTGTCGAAGCACACTGCATATAAGAAGACTCAACGGTGTGAAATTGAAGTGTATTCACCGGAAGACGGACAAAAGCTGTTGGCGAAGATACATGGAGGCATATGTGGTCACCACATTGGCGCCAGGCACTTGCCGCAAAGCGTTCCTAAGAAGGTTTCTTTTGGCCGACAGCCCTCCGTGATGCAACCGCACAAGTAACCAAGTGTGAAGCGTGCGTTCCATTCCAAGCAAATACACCAGCCAGCTCAAGCTCTCCAGACGCATCCCTTTATCCCGCCATTTTCGGTCCGGGGCTCGACATCCTCGGCCCCTTTCCCCGAAGTTGTCGGGGCTTTGAGTACTTGTACGTTGCAATCGACAAGTTCACAAAGTGGCCGGAAGTGGAAGCAGTGAGGAAGGTGACATCACAGTCAGCAGTCAAGTTCTTCAGGTCGATTGTTTGCCGTTTCGGAGTCCCTAACAGGATAATCACCGACAACGGCACGCAATTCACGAGCCGCACCTTCATGTAGTACGTCCAAGATCTTGGCGCCAAGGTTCCGCTTCGCTTCGCTGCTCATCCGAGAAGCAATGGTCAAGCGGAGAGGGCAATGCTGAAGTGCTCGCGCGGGCTCAAGACCGTAACTTTCCACGTGCTGCACAAGTGCGGAAGAAACTGGATTGAGGAGCTGCTGGTGGTTCTTTGGTCGATCAGACGACGCCAAATCGAGCCATCGCCGCACACCTTTCGCTCTAGTCTATGGAGCAGAGGCAGTTCTCCCCACGGAACTCAGATACGGATCGCCTCGAGTGCTCGCTTATGATGAGCTTGAGCAAGAGCAGCTGCGACAAGATGACGCTGCTCCTTGAGGAGGATCGCCTTCGTGCTGTCAGACGAGCTGCTCGGTACCAGCAAGCTTTGCGCCGCTACCATAGCCGCAGTTAATGCCGAAGTCTCGAGGAAGGCGACCTTGTTCTTCGGGCGTGTTCAGTCCGCCAAGAATTCCAACAAGTTGACGCCAAGTGGGAAGGCCCTTACCGGGTGAAACGAAGTTACTAGGCTCGGCGCTGTCCGCTTTGAGACCGTAGTTGGCATTCCGGTGAGCAACTCCTGGAACATTGTGCATCTTCGTTAGTTTTACCCGTAGGGCACGGTTGCCGGAACCTGTTCCGGCAACCACCTTTTGTACAAGTCTTACCGCTGTTGCATGTAATCCTTTGTACAAAGCCGGGCGCAGACCCCGTGCATAAATAAAGCTAGCGTGCTTCGCACATCTTGACACTTTGTGCAGCACCTACCCCTGGTAAGCAATAACGAGCCATAAGGCTCCATATCTTTATTTTCTCTTCTTTCTCTTTCTCAAAGAAAGGAAGGTTCCCTCGCCCACAAGTTTGCCGGGGGGGGAAGGAGAAGATAATGGTGTGGACCAAGCGTCGCTCAAGGAAGTTTAGCCTTACCGGGAAGCAAACGACAGAAAAGCTAAGTTGCCAAAGTTTGAGCAATCAGTTTTAAAAAATTTAAGTTATCTTCCTCGAACGATCGTACTTTGTATGGAAAACCCGTGCGCAGAGGAACCAACTCGTAGCTAGTTGCGCCCTTACTTTGTTCCGAGTCCGCTCAACAACTTAAGTGAGCTGCGACTAGTTGCGACAAGATTGCTTGTCGGAAGCGGCACCGCCAAAGAAGTCGACGTCTCAAGACTCAAAGGCCATGCCTGTGTGCTCACGACAAGTTCCCTAAAAGCGTGGGGCAAAAACATACAAAGGAAGGAATCAAGTAAAGGAAATAACATAGCAATTGATACCCAAAATAGAGTTATATTACAAGATAGCTTGCCGCAACTCTAATGGATTGTTCCTATGACATGACCAGCAGCGGCAAGAGAAAGAGAAAACGGGCGGCCTAATCTATGCGATCGCCCTCAACCCTCTTGATTCCGCTCACCCTGTCCACGATGGGTGCGACAAGGGTCTTGAGCGCCTCCACATCGAGATCCCGGCAAGGACTTGAGGGACGTTGGTGAGGTTGAGGCCTGGATTGCGGAAGGCCACCTTCATCAAGACCTTTGAGGGCTCCCAGCAGATCTGGCGCGACTCCTCGGCCAGCTGCTTTGGGACCTCTTCCCGAGTCGCTGGAGGGCCGTCACCACGCCTTGAAGAACAAGCTGAGCTTGGCGCTGGGTTGGAGGTGCTGCACGGAGGAATATCCAAGATCCACCATCCCCACCGCGCCAGCTCCTCGTCGATGGCTGCAAAGAATATTCACGAGACCCACGGTCCAGGCTCCACATTCTCCCTCAAGGCACTCGGGCGGCAAGAAGACTCGCCAAAGAGCCCCTCGTCGGCCTTGATCTTCTCCTTCAAGGCCACCTCCGCCTCCCTGGCGCCGCCCAAATACCGAAGTCAAAGTAGTTAGCTTCAACTCAAGATCAACATTGAGTCCTTGGCACCGAGATCCTTGCTCCTCTCGGCGAGACGGCCCTACAGCTCGCCAAGAGTATAGGCGTCCTTCTCGCGCTCGTGCTTGAGTGCCGCAAGCTCCTCGCCGCTCTCCTTGAGATTGGCCTCCAACCGCGCCACCTTCATCTCCAGCTCCTTCTTGGCGGCCTCGGCAGCTGCGGCAACATCCTTTGCTTCCTTGAGAGCCCCGCCAAATGTTTGCTCGCGCATGGCAATTTCCTCCTCGTGGCTGTCGAGGTTAACCTTCCGCTGCGCCAACTCGCCTTCCTGCGCAGATAGCTTCTCGGCGGCAAGCCGCTGTTGCTCCTCAGCTTCAGCCTTCTCGAGGAGGAAGGCTTTGCGCTCCTCGGCAAGCCACTCCCGCTCCTCAGCCAAGGACCGGAGAGCTTCCTGGTTGCGGCCCCCGAGCTCCTCCGCTTCTTGATGTCTCCGTCACGCCTTCGCGACAAGCGCCTCCCGGGATTCCAGCTTGGCTTGTCGGGCGCGGTAGAGCGACAACAGCTTCCGCAGCAGCTGCTCCTCCTCAGGCTCGCCGCTGCTGCTGCTTGGCGCGTCGACTAGCATCAGTCCAACGGAGGCGAGCAGCTCTTCATCAAAGGTTTCTCCTTCGGCCGGCGCCCTGGAACTCGACTCCCATGGGAGCTTGATGAAGACGCCATCGCCGGCCTTCAAATAGGCGCCGGGCTGGGGCTCTTCGGAGCCCGACGCTGCGGCAAAGCAGAGGATCGGCGGTCGGCGTGGCGCTGGCGCTCCACGGCCTCGTGGTCGTCGGTCACGATCTCCGGACCCTCGCCCGGCTTCTGCGGCGGCGACAGCTTTGGCGGCCTCTTCGCCGACGGCTCGTCGGCCACGGCTTCTTCTTCGGTGGCGGCGGCGTCGTCAATGTTGCCGCGCGCGTCCTCCTCGCCGGCGACCTCGGTCTCCATTGGCTCTGTGGCGGATGGATGAAGAAAAGTCAAGCAAATATTCAAAAATCAGAAGAAGAAGAACACAAGGGAAGTTTTCAAGCAAGAAGATTACCTGTGCCGGGGTCTGCGGTCATGGTCTTCGCCGCCAAGGGATCGCTGGTGCCGTCCCTTGCCGGAGAGCTGCCCCTTGCCGGAGAAGTCTCTCTTGCCGGAGAACGCTCCCTTGCCGGGGAATCCTCCTTGGCGGGCGTAGCGAAGCGTATGAGGCTGCTCTGCTCCTACACAAATCAATAGTAAAATATCAGCAAAGAAAGAGCACCCATGCACGCCGAATGTTAAGAAGTAGACCATATACTTATGCTTTGGGGGCTGCGCCGGGGCTGCTTTGAAGAAGAGTTGCCGCATCCGGCAAGGTGGTCTCGACGCGCCTCCTGCTGTCGCAGAGGTTCGCCTCGACGACAATCACCGGGGTCTTGGCTCTCTTCGACATTCTCTGGGCCAGCGTCCTGAAAAGGAATGGGTTCAGAACGAAGCAAATCAGATACAAGACAAAGCAACAAATCGAAGAATTACAAGTACAACAAAGAATATTACTCTTCTTCTTCCTCGCCGGAGCCGAGCGGAGAGGTCAATTTGGCCCGCCCGCCCAAAGACGACGAGGCGGAGGAGTGGGTTCCTTGACGCTTGGCGGGAGCGGAACCGGTGGTCTGCGCTGGCTCCGCTCCAGTTGCCGCAGGCGTGAGGTGCTCCTCAGCAACAGCAGTGCTTGCCGCGGTGGAGCGCGGCCGCGCGCGCTGCGGCTGTTGGCCCGTCTCGCCGCTTCGCTCACGCCTCCGGCCTTGCGAAGACGCCGTCTTGGTGGAGCTGGGGGCTCCGCTCGCGGCAAGCTGCTTGAAGGTGGGGAGGATGCGCCCTCAGCGGGCTCACTCGACTCTGCTTCAGGCTCGGCAAGCTCCTCCTCGCCGGCAAACTCCTTTCGCTCGACAAGGCTTGCCGCCTCTGTTACCTCTGCCTCCTCCACGGTGAAGCCAAACTACGCCCATGGCGGCCTTGCTGCCGCCTCTTCCAGCCTGGTGGCGATGCACTGCATCTCGTCATCAGTGGTGTCGTGGGTGAGGCCCCTCTGCTCGTCGGGGCGGACCGGCATTTCTACCAGATTGTCAAAGAACTTTCGCACGACGTCATCTGCCGGCTCTTGCCAAGTTGGGACAATTCCATGTGAGTTGCACGACGGCATCATTGCACGGATGCGGTGAAGCGCGGAATTGTTGCACAGCGGAACGACGCCCCTCGGCAACCTAAACATCTCTGGATGATCAGGATCGGGCTTGAACAGCTCTAAGAGCATCGCGTCAAGCTCCAAGACGGTGAAGTTGAAGCCTGGGCGCAGCCTCATGATATCTGCCGCGTTCTGAAACTCCCAGGGAGGTCTCCTCCTCTCCTGCAAGGGCGTCTGGCGGCGAAGAAAGTCTGCACCAATGGTGCCTCTGATGGCAAAGCAAGCCCGAGGCGCGAGATTCGGTGACTGCAATCTTCGCCTAAGCGTCTTCCGGGCCAGATTGCTCCAATCGTTGCCGCGCACTACGGGGTTTGGCGTCGCGGTAAATGGCTGCGGTTCTCCTCGACAATCCAGCACCAATCCGCCTCCACTCCTCCCATTTGCTACGGAGCTCTCCCTCCAGATAGGCTTCCTTCTTGCCGACCCTGGAGATCCAAGCAATCCCCCCAGCAAGTGGCTCCCCTCTCTCAACTCGGGTAAAAAGAAGTGGCGGAAAAGGGCTACATTTGGGTGGACTCTGACAAAGTTTTCGCAGAGATGTGCGAAAACCGCCATGGTCAGATCGGCATTGGGGGTGAAATCAAGGAGGCGGAACCCGTAGGTGTTCATGATGTCACAAAAGAATTCAGAGAAAGGCGGGCAGAGCCCGCAGTAGAAGAAGAGCCAAGAAGGGATACCCAGTCGGGGCCAATTCCGAAGGAAGCGGCGGGGAATACTGCTCGTCTTGTGGATCTTTCGCGTCTCCGTCGACCGAGAAGAGGTAGTAGTTCTCCTCGGCTCCCTCGCGGTGGGGAAGATGGCCCGCTCCTTCCGGCGCCGCAAGCCGCTGTGCCTCGGCCGATTTCACGCCCTTCCCTTGTCGGCTTTGAGCCATGGCGGAGGCGGTGGAGGAGATCGACGGCGTTGGTGATCTTTGAGTGGCGATGAAGGGGCCTGCTCTCTTCAGCCTTGGGAAGAAGGGGGGAGCAGCGGAGGTTTTATCGAGATGGGACAACAACTGGCAAGGTGGGCGACCTGCCCCTGTTTCCCCTGCTTATAAAGGGGGAGGGGGCGGACGTTCCGTTTTTCCGAATAAAGAAACCCCCCACGATCTCTCACACGACGCCGCATTCGACGCGTGCCGTTCGTGGAGGGCGTGGTGGGTCCGGGGTGAGTTACGGCGTGACCCAGGCCGCGCGTGCCCGTGCCCTATTTTGGGCCTGGCCCAACAGCGCTCGGCACCGTGTGTGGCCCAGGCCCGGGGGCTCCTGTCGGTGTACTAGAGTAGGGGTACCCTAGTATCCCGAACTTGTGCACGGGCAGGCGATTGCAGCCCTCAAGGCAAGGCTTACCGGGTGTCCGCCAAGGTCCTCCGTGGTTCCTTTGGAGCCATTCAAGAACAAAGTATTCAAGCCAAGGAGACAAGGCCCCGGCAAGAGAAGCTTGCCGGGAAGGCCACCCAAGGCACCTACAAGACAAGGCCCCGGCAAGAGGAGCTTGCCGGGAAGGCCCGGTGAGCGACAAGCTTCCGGCGCCGACAAGACAACAACCGCGGCAAAGGCGCTTGTCATGCGTAATTCACCCTCTCAGACGCCCACGCTCCGCATCCACTAACGTGTCGCCTCGACCTTTCCAGCGCCAAGCGTGGCGAGAGGTCAGGCAACCAACGGTGCGAGGTGGCAAGCGGCGCCGACAAGATTGCCATCGTGGCAAGCGGTGGCGCCCCGACGGTCCTCGTTTGCACTTTATTAGGGCGGCGTGACGGGCATTTAATGCCTTTGTCCCCGCCGTCGAGTTAGGTATGGTACATCGTACCTTTGTACAAGTAGGTGTACCAACCACTACTTTTCCATTTGTACCCTTGTCTACGTTGCCACCGTCGGAGACCCTTGACATATAAAAGGAGGCCCATGCGCAACGTAGAGGGGGTCGGATCCCCCCACGCTCAGTCTCGTTAGCAGCTTGTGTGTACTGTAGCACTCAGTGCTCCTGAGCAAGAACGCAATACACCCATACATGCAGCAGTAGGAGTGTTATCTCTCCGGGGAGCTCCGAAGCTGGGTAAACCTCTCGCGTGCTTCGCCTCGATCTGCTCTTTGTGCGACCTCCGCTCCCCGCCGAATCGAAAGGGGCTCGGTCCGCCGGTCCCATAGGTGTTCGTGGGCCAGATCAGCCTGCCCCGACAATGAGGCACTCTCAATTCCATTTTTTGTAGTTTTCTTTTATAGAATAAACTAGTGATAAAACAAGAAACTAAAAGATTCAATTGCAAGATCTAAAGATATACCTTCAAGCACTCACCTCCCCGGCAACGGCGCTAGAAACTGCTTGATTTCTACTACTCAACCTTCTTCTTGTAGACGTTGTTGGGCCTCCAAGTGCAGAGGTTTGTAGGACAGTAGCAAATTTCCCTCAAGTGGATGACCTAAGGTTTATCAATCCGTGGAAGGTGTAGGGTGAAGATGGTCTCTCTCAAGCAACCCTGCAACCAAATAACAAAGAGTCTCTTGTGTCCCCAACACACCCAATACAATGGTAAATTGTATAGGTGCACTAGTTTGGCGAAGAGATGGTGATACAAGTGCAATATGGATGATAGATATGAGTATTTGTAATCTGAAAATATAAAAACAGCAATGTAACTAATGATAAAAGTGAGTGTAAACGGTATTGTAATGCTAGGAAACAAGGCCTAGGGTTCATACTTTCACTAGTGCAAGTTCTCTCAACAATAATAACATAATTGGATCAAATAACTATCCCTTAACATGCAACAAAGAGTCACTCCAAACTCACTAACAGCGGAGAGAAAACGAAGAGATTATGGTAGGGTACGAAACCACCACAAAGTTATCCTTTCTGATCAATCTATTCAAGAGTCCGTAGTAAAATAACACGAAGTTATTCTTTCCATTCGATCTATCATAGAGTTCATACTAGAATAACACCTCAAGACACAAATCAACCAAAACCCCTATGTTTGATGAGTGTGCCAACCCCTATACAACCAAATCACATAATCTCAGATTCATCTATTCAACCAACACAAAGAACTTCAAAGAGTGCCCCAAAGTTTCTACTGGAGAGTCAAGACGAAAACGTGTGCCAACCCCTATGCATAGGTTCACGAGGTCACGGAACTCGCAAGTTGATCACCAAAACATACATCAAGTGGATCACGTGAATCCCATTGTCACCATAGATAAGCACATGCAAGACATACATCAAGTGTTCTCAAATCCTTAAAGACTCAATCCGATAAGATAACTTCAAAGGGAAAACTCAATCCATCACAAGAGAGTAGAGGGGGAGAAACACCATAAGATCCAACTATAATAGCAAAGCTCGTGATACATCAAGATCGTGCCGAATCAAGAACACAAGAGAGAGAGAGAGAGAGAGATAGAGAGAGAGAGATCACACACATAGCTACTGGTACATACCCTCAGCCCCGGGGGTGAACTACTCCCTCCTCGTCATGGAGAGCGTCGGGATGATGAAGATGGGCACCGGTGAGGGATCCCCCCTCTGGCAGGGTGCCGGAACAGGGTCCCGATTGGTTTTTCATGGCTACAGAGGCTTGCGGCGGCGGAACTCCCGATCTAGGTTATGTTCTAGAAGTTTGGGTATATATAAGAGGTCTTGGCGTCCGGAACAAGTCAGGGGGGTCTCCGAGGTGGCCACGAGGTAGGGGGCGCACCCAGGGGATAGGGCGCGCCCCTACCCTTGTGGTGGCCTCGGGACTCCTCTGGTCCATCTTCGATGCTCCATGGGCTTCTTCTAGTCCAAAAATAATCTCTGTCAATTTTCAGGTCAATTGGACTCCATTTGGTTTTCTTTTTCTGTGATACTCAAAAATAAGGAAAAAACAGAAACTGGCACTGGGCTCTAGGTAAATAGGTTAGTCCAAAAAATCATATAAAATAGCATATAAATGCATATAAAACATCCTAGATGGATAATATAATAGCATGGAACAATCAAAAATTATAGATACATTCACCTAGATACTCCAATGTCACCTCAAGTATCCGTGGGTATGATTATGCGATATGCATCACACAATCTCAGATTCATCTATTCAACCAACACAAAGAACTTCAAAGAGTGCCCAAAGTTTCTACTGTAGAGTCAAGATGAAAACGTGTGCCAACCCCTATGCATAAGTTCACGAGGTCCCGGAACTCGCAAGTTGATCACCAAAACATACATCAAGTGGATCACATGAATATCCCATTGTCACCATAGATAAGCACATGCAAGACATACATCAAGTGTTCTCAAATCCTTAAAAACTAAATTTGATAAGATAACTTCAAAGGGAAAACTCCATCAAAAGAGAGCAGAGGGGGAGAAACATCATAAGATCCAACTATAATAGAAAATCTCGCGATACATCAAGATCGTGTCGAATCAAGAACATGAGAGAGAGAGAGAGAGAGATCAAAAACATAGCTATTGGTACATACCCTCAGCCCCGAGGGTGAACTACTCCCTCCTCGTCATGGAGAGCGCCGGGATGATGAAGATGGCCACCGGTGAGGGATCCCCCCTCCGGCAGGGTGCCGGAACAGGGTCCCCATTGGTTTTTGGTGGATACAAAGGCTTGCGGCGGCGGAACTCTCGGTCTAGGTTATGTTCTGGAAGTTTGGGTATATATAAGAGGTTTTGGTACAGTCATCTTCCAATGGAAGTCGTTCCTCGACCACGTTGACCACACCGCGCCGAAAGCACCAAGGCGGTGGATGATGGCGAGGCCTAGGAAGGGGACGACGCGGAGCCAGGGAAGATGCGGCAGCGTGGATGCCCACGCAGAGAGGAGTACGACGGTTGACTAGTTCGGCTGCAGTGTGAGGCTGCCGTCGCCGCAGAATAACAAGGGTTGTGGGTGAGTAGAGGGATGGCCTAGCCAGAGGTTGGAGTAGGAGGGGGTGGTGAGGCCTGCACGGCAGCACAACCGACCACAGGAGGCAGGAGCAGGCGGCACGGCCCGCGATGGTTTGGGCGGCTGCAGCAAGAAGACCATAGGTTGAAGAAGCATGACAACCGTTGGATGGACACCATACGGTCACCGCAGCTAGAATCATTTATATTGACTAAGTTGACAAAGCCTTGCGTCCGCATCAACTTAGTAGGCCCACAAGTCAGCCTTCAAATATGGTGGGTCCTACCTAGCAGCTGGGGTATTCATTTTTTTGTGCGTAATAAGGAGGCACTTCCTTGTGTTTGAAGATATAGCTGGTAGGTCCGAGCTGTCAGCGGGGGGAATGATTTTTTTTCCACAAAATACAGAGGCCCTTTCGGTGGGTCCCCACTGTCAGGTGGAGGAATCATTATTTTGCACGTAATAAGGAGGCATTTCCTTTCTGCGACCGTGGACCCAGCTGTCAGCCTTTCCACGTATAGTCCTCTCCTGATGGAAGTCGTTCCTTGACCATGTTCACCACGCCGCATCGAGAGCACCAAGGCGGGGACGATGGCGAGGCCTTGGAAGGGATTGACCAGGAGCCGGGGAAGACTCGACAGTTGTTTCCCACGCGGAGGGGAGTATGAGGGTTCACTACTTCGGCTGTAGTGTGAGGCTGCCGTCGCCGGAGAATAACAGGAGGTCTACGTGAGTAGAGGGATGGCTAGGCCAGCGATGGGTGTACGATGGGGGGTGATGCCTGCGTGGCAGCACAACCGTCCGTGGGAGGAGGGAGCAGGCAGTCCCGTCGGCGCTTGTTTGAGCGGCTGGAGCAAGAAGAGCAGAGATTGAAGAAGCACGACGGCCGTTATGGACATCCAACAGTCAATGCTATCGTGTGTTGACTAAGTTGACACGGCGTTGCGTGTGCGTCAACCTTTTTTTAGGAAAGCGTACGCACCAACCTATAGTAGGCGCACAAGTCAGCCTGAAATCTGTGGAAAATAGCATACAACCCATCTGCCATTATTTCTAGTAATTTACAACCCATTTGCTAATTCTTAAGGATTTTTTTGGAGCCCATATTCTTTTTGTTAGCATTACAGCCCATATTGTGGCCACGATTGGAATATTATATGAAATTTTGCATATTTCGGTGCGGTCCCAACTGTTTTTTATCCCAAAATTTCGAGTCACATTCAAACTAATTTGAAAAATAAATTTATATCAATATAAAATCCAAATAATTGTCCATGCATAAAAATCAATGGAATTTAAAATCTTGAAAAGAAAAGAAAAGAAATTTGAAACTAATTTCCGGTTTGATGTGTTTAAAGAATGTATAGCCCATTTCTCATTACTGATAGCCCATTTTCTGGGCAAGCCGAATGAAACTCTCCTCGTCTTAAAAGATTTGCAGCCCAGCAGGGCTGACAAAGCAAGTAGGCCTTGGTTGGGTATTCTGCAAAATAACAAAAAAAACTGGGCTAGCCATTTTTAGAAAGAAAAAAAACTACTGGGCTGGTATTGTGGTAAACATAAAATAAAAGGCTGACTAGACAAGCCAGAGTGACCCGCACAGACCAGTTGACACCCTGCTTCCGCCTCAAAAAGAAAAAGAACTGGGCGAGCTACTGGGTCCATGGTGTCAGCCGCTCGTTGTGCAATTCTCTCGTTATTGACTACGCTGACAATGGCATGGGACCCAGATGACAGAAATCCATTAGAAGGAACCATTTTTTGGCTTGAAATAGGCACTTGCTTGCGTACTGCCATGACCCTGGTGGGTCTCTGCTGTCATCCTCTCCATGTACAATCATCTCCTAATTGTGTACGCGTCAACTTAGTAGGCCCACAAGTCAGCCTCTAAACCTATGGCGGACAAATACAACCCATTTCATATGTTCAAACATAAAGTTCAACATTCAGAGCAAAGTAACATGTCTCATCCAGATATAGAGTACTGAACTTCCACGTTGATAACCATCATAGCCAGGTTAACTATCTACTCCCACTATTACTCTAGTAGTGTACAAGTACTAACTTACTCTTAGCTAACTAGACGATGCCGGCAGCCATCTGTGGTACATGCTAAACATCGGCACCGACGTCCTCCTCCTCACCTCAGACTTGCCAGAGGTGCGATAGGGTGCGTCGCTCGCGTGCGTTGGCCCTTTCCATGCCGGCACGGTCCACCAAAGCTTCGACTTCTAAGCGGGAAACCCACCTGACGAGCTGGTAGTAAAATTCGGCGTCGCGAACGCGTGCGTGCCCGACAACTTCCAAGGCTATTTGCCGGGCGCCGACCTCCACGTAGTTGGCCTAGTTGCGGGTGCTCTACTCGCCACTCAGAGTGTCGGTGCGTTGCTACTCCATGCGCCGTTGGCGGCGCAAATCGTCGATACGCTGCTCCTCCGCTAGGCAGTCGCGCTCCAACAAGTCCCATACTCCGCATTGCCATCTAAAGACCGATAGAATGCCTCCTCCCTCCGCCTGCCTTCCGATGAAAGACCAAACACTAGTTCCGGTGGTAACCGCCTCCGGCGTCGCCTATTGCGGACGAGCGGGGTCATGAAGGATGTGGCGAGAGCGAGGGCAAGTGGAGAGCGATTTCGGGCCGGTGGGGGCTTATGAGGATAGGGCAAGTTGGGTGGTGCTGCCACCGGAGAACACCGGGAACCAGTAATTATAGACGGAAGGTAGGTGAACCAGCGTGTCGCGGGAAATGCGACGGTCATCGTGGTCATTGGAATTCAATGCATAAGAAGCCATGGCTTAGCGCTCCAGCTTGCCGTGGAAAACTAGAAAACTGAAATTATGATTGTGTCGTCCCGTCCCGTCCCGTCAGTGGTGCATCCCGTCCATGTTGGGTCGCACGTCGGCATGACGGTCAAACGAGTGCGCTCGATTAATCCAGATGAGGTACGTGTGTGATTCGCTGGTTAATCGTGTAGGATCGAGTCAGTGCGATAGTGTACATGTAGGATCGTAATAGTTGATGAACATTCGCTGGGAGATAAGGCATTTGCAAACGTTTTTGCTGGTAGTTTCTTCAGATTCGCATGGCATTTTCTTCAGAAGAGCATGTAAGTTTCTTCAGAGGTAGGCATTTTTATTCAAAAAACTGCCACCTTCGGATCTTGCATCGCAACTAAAACTACCAGGAGCGTTTTAGTAGGCTAGCTAGTGATCGATCAGTAACTTGTAAACACTGAGCGAACAGAAATAAGGAACTGCTAGTAACTTGTAAACGCTGAGCACACAAAAATAAGGATCATGTTGTGCAAAGTAGTAAGAGCCGATCCGTTCGAAATGTTCACACGAGACTCACATGCCTGGCATTGTAACATGTTCACATTAGTAGCCCAAATTCACAACCAACTAGTACGATTCCCATACATAAGATCAACATGTTAATGCATCTCAATGATTCACAGATCATATACAAATATGTAGCTGCAAAAGCAAAGATCTAGAAAAAACATCTGTTGTCACTACTAACATGGTTGCTTCTCTGGGCCAACATTCAGTACAAAGTGAAAGATAAATTTGTTTGTGAAGTCTACAATTCCTCTTGCAAACGTAAGTCATTTCACCAACAGCTGGAACCATTAGAATGAACCACACATGATGGAGGAACATCCACTGCAATATGATTTGGTCTTCTCTCGATCACACGGCGAGACTATTTTCGGAATACAAACTTTAGGCTACATGATGCCCATTGTATAATCAGACCAAAGCAATGAAGCACCTAGTGTTGGCCAATAAATAGTACGGTACTACTTTTGTGCAGTCCATGAAGTGACTATCCAATCTTTCTGTGTCTATTTTCAAATGGCACTGCATGTAGTGACTATACTATTCTCTTGTGCAGTTCCACCAAAATTGAGGTCACTTTGTTTGTTTACCAAATAGCAACGGGCAGACATCTGTCTGCACAAATATCAAGCAGCTAGTAAACATATACCGCACCTTGTATTTTTGGTTTAAACACGTCTCTTCTAGTCATTTCCCCTTACCATCTGTCATGTTTTGCACTGGACAAATTGATAATGTCATGTTTTGCCCTGGAAAATTTCATACTGAATTGATTTGCTGGTACAGAGCAAAAATATAGCGCCTATTCTTCATCAGACCAAGGATATCCATGTTCGCCGTGATGGAAGAGGTGAAATTGATACAACCAAAATTGAGCATCCTATCATTGAATCATGTCCTGCACCTCCAATGTTGGTCCACCCTGCCAATAAATTCACATGCAAACCACTAATATTACTATCTAATGACAATACAAAAAAGTAGCAAGATAGTAGCAAACCATGTACCTTCGTAATGAACAGCTCATAGTGCCACCAATTGGATATACCGGTTTGGAAGAAAACATGCTCGTAATGTTGAACCATTTGGACTTTTTGTGCAGTTCCACTAAAATCGAGCATCCCTATTTGCACAGATATTGAAAGTGTGATTACTATAAAAGTGGCAATAGTTGAAGCATAGACTCACAAATATAAGCATTCAAATTTATTAATGGGAAAAGGTAGCAAGACTGTTTCTAACCACCTTTTGAAGGAATAAATAAGGCAACAATGGTGATGTCAGGAAGGCAAACATAGTATTTTCTAAAATATTGAGCCATTCCCGAACTTTCCTCTTCTTTAAGCATATTTTGTGCAGTTCAACTAAAATAAAACTCCATCATCACCTTGACAGTTTAGTGACACTGTGCAAAAAGCAATGACTTACCATTACATCATGATGTCAGGTATGTGATCGACAGACATTAGAGACAAACATGCAAACCTCCTCCGATAACATAATGAACATTAATTTTAACAAAGGTGTGACTAGCTTTACCGGCATAATTTGAGTGAACTCTACACCCTCCGTTCCTTAATATAAGACATTTTCGCAGTTCAATTTGAAGTACCCAAACGTCCGGTATTTAGAAAAACAGGTAGTAGTTTTCTTGAGCACATATCTGGTTAAGCCTGCCACACCTTATATATGTCCATACGCTAATGCAAAACCATTCGAATAGTACAAATATACACTAATCCAGTGGCTAGTGCAACAAAGAGAGTAGTTTTTTAATTACGGGTGCAGACAATGGTTTCTTGAATGTATTTCCATAAGCTAGCAATCGAAGATTTCTATAAGCATTAATTATACAAAATTTAAAGGTAACAAGTTTCAAAGCATTGGTATACTAGTTGTGCAACAAAGATTAAACCAAATACGTAAGTCTGAAGGTAACTAGCATTATTAACTAATGACAGTATAAAAAAATTGCAAACCATGTACCTTCAAGGTAAATATCATTCCAAACTCGAGGGGACTTGAAAATTGCTATCCCAGTCTTGGCAATCGATCAAACATAAAAACTTGATCAATCGAATCAAGAAAACAGCCTAAGGAGGAGGTGGCCACTCTTGACCTTTCCTCTTCTATTCATAATTTTTTGTGCAGTTTAACCAAAATAAAATGACATCAGTGCCTTGGCATTTTGGTGATACTGTACAAAAAAGTTGACTTATCTCATGAAAGTGAGGTATGTAATCTATAAGCGTTAACAGTGCAAAATTCGTAAGGTAGTAACAAGTTTCATCATTGTATACTAGCTGTGCAACAACATTAGAATACCTTAGCTAAAAAATCTTTAATACATCCACAATCAACAGCTAACCCTGAAATAATCCAGTGACATTAAATGGCATAGCTTAATTTATCGGTGGCAATAGACTGAGTGCAGTATTAGTTAAATGTGGCATCACTTTAGCAGTAGCATTGCTTGACTTTACCTCTGGCGTTGTACTAACAGCAAAAAAGTGCAATAAGAGCATGGGAGGCTCATTCGGATAGTGGGCGCACCAGTACGATGTACCTGCACGGACGCATAGAGTGGTGAGGGAGAGATGGTTGCCCAGAGCAACAAATATCCAGGCAGTATATGTTGATTACGTCCCATTTTTGTTATCTTTAGCCACCTTTTTCCTACGTGAGGACAACAAACCGATCGACCTAGTCCTTGTCTATTGTGATTTCATGCCTTTCTACCCTTTTTCAACCAAGAGACACGAGACTCGTTCCTTAGCTGCCGATTTCCCCCTTTTCAACCTAGATGGGGGTTTGATGCCTAGTTCCTTCGACAATACTTTCTCCCTTCCTTTCTTTATTCAACCCAGACATGGATTAGTCTGCATGAAGTAGAGTTTCCTTTAATAGTGTAAATTAAGGTTTTCGTCTGTGTGACCAGCATAGCAGAGGATAGCAAATTGGGGAGATGGTGGAGTGGAAAAAGATCCACATGTAGCGACATGGCTGATGGGGCAATAGAACAAGGGTATGTTTTGAAAAGAGGTAGCATACCCGAGGGTCAGCGGGAAGTGGCTTTTCTCGTGGTCGTCATCCTCCGCGCACACTACTGCAACGAGCTTGGGGACGGAGACCATCCCACGCGGGTGCTAAGTCTGAGAGGATGACCTTGTCGTTAGTACATGACCTCGCTCGCTGACGACGAGCGCGTCAACACTACATGGCCTTTTCTTCCCCGGAGGATCTGTGACCATCGGTGAGGAGGGGGAGAGAGGGGCACCGCCATCTTTTTTAGATCTGGAGAGAGAGTGATAGCGTGAGAAGGAAGTGGGCAGCCCTTAGCAAGCAAGCGCTGAAGCTCCAGCCTATATATCTTTTTTGATACTAGTACTAGAGGTGGAGTAGTGGTAGAGTAATTTCTATTTTCTCTGCATACAGTACCAGTTAGTCATGCTTCAAAACTGAACGGCATGCCATTAAAAAATAAAGTCAAGAAATAATGCGGCACCTCGGGCCAACGCGGCCAAATTGCATTTTGCACGAGAAATGACACACCATGTTTCGTTGACATGTGGTCCCATTCCAACATGTCAGTGAGACGACGGCGACCGTCCACCGCCTCTTCGCCTTTCCCTCTCGATTTGGAACTGCTGTCGCACGCTCTTCCTCCCTCCATTTGCCTTCACCCTTCCTTCTGCCATTGTTCAATCATCTTCTCCATGGAGGGAACAGGCCGAAAACGACCCGTTCAAGCATTTTGCCTCGATCTGAAAGATGACGTGGTGGAGGAACTCATTTATCAGTGCGACATCATCTCCTCGGCTAGCATGGCAGGTTCGTTCAAGACCATTCTTGACTCAACAAATAACATCATTACAAAGAACCCAAGGGTTCATAAGCTGTTTGATCTCCTCTATCTTCTTCGCCATGACCCTGCTCGCTGGCGCGGGGACGATAGAAGCCTCGCCTTATGCAAGTTGATGTCGCTTGATAATGATATGTGTGATGTTAAGATGCCGTCGCTTAAGGGTAAGGCCTGGGCAGGAGGAAATGGAGATTGGGTTGTTTATATTGGGTACAACTGCGAGTGGGAACTTGTGAATGTGTACACTCGTCACCGGGTTCCACTTCCAAAAATCTCAGAGTGCCCTGAGGTTGAACACACAGATGATCTACGTAGGTTCAAATACGATCATGGTGATTGTCGTCTACAGAAGATAGCAATTTGTCGAGTTCCCGACCGCTCTTGGGATTACACGAACTACCATGTTGTTGCTATCTTCGACAAGCTTGTTGCCGTCCTTACTTCCACGCCTCGATGCATATTGCTCAAAAATCAATTTTTGTACACGGATGAGTACTGTGATGCAATTCAATATGAGAGTCTTGTGTTTGCTGTTGCCACCACTCGTGGCATTGTTTTTGCATAGAATCCTTATTGTTTCGGCATGTTTGTCTTCCACCATAATTAGAATTGTTTCATCCACGTGCATGCGAGTTAGTATCCCCGTACTAATTAACCTTCTTGTGTTTCCAAGGTCCTGTGAACATTCCACCACCTATACTTAAAAAAATTTAACCAAGGGGGAGATGATGATGGTGATGATCACGAGCATGAGGACGAGCAGGACCTACATACTCAGTGGAGCCTGGCAACTTATTCCGATGGATCACCTCTTCTTGTATGTATACAAGGCACTGCTCATATTACTAAGGAAGTAGGTGTTGTCTTCCATGGTCGCACTCCCGGGACCTATTCCAACATCCATTGCACGGTACTCGGGATGGATACTAGTGTGCTAGCGCCATCACCTTCTGCCTGGTTTCGTATTGATAGTCTTGGAGAAAACTTGCTCTTCCTTGGACAAAACTATCCAATGATCGTGAAAGGCGATCCAGCTACTGTTGGCACAATGTTACTAGCATTTATGAGAAGCAACTATATCTATACCTCGGACATTGCTATGGTTCCCTACCCTGGCTATCACAATATGTGTCCTGATATAGGCCGCTTCAGCCTGGATGATGAGTCATGCGTTGGATCGATATTGACAATAGCTTGCCCTTCCCAGAGGCTTACTTATGGTTCAAAGCAAGCGTTTTTCCAACACCGAGGATTGGTTGAGCTGAAGTTCATTTCATTGCTTGTTATTTTTTGTGTGATAAAAATTTAGTATTTACTAGAATGTTTTGTTGGAAATAATCTATAATCCAACATGTATCCTCATTGTCGTTGTGTGTTGATGACTTGTTGTATGTAATGAATGGTACATTTGCATATGTATGTCATAAACTCAATTTATGAATGGTTTTCAAGTCACTTCTTGGAGTGTGAGTACCGTGGTAGTATAGCCAACATTCGGTTATATAAAGTTGCCACATCACATAGCGCCAACCTAATAGTGGAGTATGCTAGTACAATAGTTAGTCCTAGTACTAGTATACCATCAACTAGAGCTAGATGTCGCATGGAGGCCGAGAAACAGTGTGATAGCATGATTGTGTGAGGTGGGCTTGTACGTAGTATGATGTAGGTATAGGGCTTGCCGTGTTTCCTACTCCTCCGGTCTAAATGTGGAGAAGATTTGGTCGAGTTCTTCCTCCTTTTGCCGACACATGGGACATCCAGCATCCAGGTCGTGTCATGCAAGAAAACGGACTGCTAGCTGAAGCCATGTGATGTTCATCTTTGGTTAAACTATAAATAGAATCTTACTCTTGAGTAACTCCAAGAGAGGCCACCAAAGATCTTTATTGGATTTGTTTTTCATCATCAGCATGTCGAGGTGAAAGATGTGCAGGTTCAGTGGGTCATCTTGAGTTTTCACTGACATGTGGGACCGCATGTGAGCAAACAGACGATGGCCACACTCCACGCATCTGCTGGCTGGCTGAGAAGAGAGAGAGAGAGAGAGAGAGAGAGAGAGAGAGAGAGAGAGAGAGAGAGAGAGAGGAGGGTTGAGCACGGACTCCAGAAAATTTCGCGACAATGTGAGTAGTACTAGTAGTGTACCGTACTCCTGGAAAGATAATGTGTTCGCTCTACATAACCAGCACCTCGATAGGCTTAAAGAGGACTCTAGGATAAAGTTGATGGCTTGGATTAACTCCTTAGTTTAACTTCAGGTAGGTAGTTGTAGTTTTTCTTTCTTAGCTCTTGTACATTCTTTTATTTATCTGTTTGTACAGTTACCGATCTTTAATAAAGGGTTGTGGGGCTCTGCCTCACAGTAAATATTCAAAAAAAAACCAGCACCTTGATATAGTGGGGTGGCATGGGCCATAACTAGCATTCACGTCAAGCTGTACGGCACACGCCACCCACACGAGTCCCATCTGACGCCAATTTTCTTGGAGTCCATGCTACAGCTATCTCTTCTCCCTCATGTTTTCTCTAACTCAGCCATCGCGCGATGGGTGGGGTTGGGGTTTGCCGATAGCCGGTTTGCTCAACTGCGGTCCCACTTGTAAGTGAAAATGCAACACATCACGCATTCCCCTTGAGCGGCGTGCCGAACCAACCGTGTGGGGGTGCGACGCGAACACGGCAGGCTTTTCCTTTTGAACTTGTAACTTGTAAGATTTGGTTCTGCTCCATGGCACGACCGATAGATAGAAATGACGATTTTCCCTAGTGTAATGAGAAGTTTGGTTCTGGCGCGGTTCATGCATGGAGTACGTACGAAAATTATGAAGTTGATGCGAAAGGTAAGATAATTACTAGTACAATATACTACTACATGGAATTGACAGAAAGATAAAGATACATACGGATCCATCAACGATATCCTCACGCCCTAGTGCGCCGGGTCACCAACCGACATGTGAGGAGCTGCGGCGTTGGCGGCGAGCTCAACATGCTTCTGAACAATGTTGTCCAAGGTTGCCCTGCTGTCCAAGAAGGCTAGTGTCCTATCGTCCTCCTCTTGCATGTAGTAGTCCTTGTGGATGATTTGCACGTAGACGTGGGTGATTATGTCGATGGTGTCTTGTTGCGCCAGGCGCTGCATGGCGAGCGCGACCTAGAGGTGGACATTCTCCGACACGACGGCGGGCAGTCGCAGGGCCACTAGTGCATCGAAGAGGTTGTCACCATAGAGGTCGTTAAGGGTGGCGGGCATCGCAGAGCCTGGGCGCATGGGCTGGAGGCGTACGTCAAGGTCGTTCCCGAGCTTCTTGACGACGGTGAACTTGTCTAGGAAGCCAACGACGACCTCGTCTAACAAGGAGATGAATCTGTCGTCCAAGAGGACTCTCACCCTGGCGGCCTCAAGAACGACCTGGAGAAGTTCCTTGGCGCCGGGCCGCAGGCCCGCGTTGTGGACCATCTGGCACAGCCAGGTGATGTTCGCGCTCATCACCTCCATGGGTCTAGCTTCTAGTCAACTGAACTTGCGATTGGAGTGATGGCTCTTGCCCTTGGTTAGGGTGCGTAGGTGTGTATGATTTCATAGATTGGACCGGCGGGGAGCCTTTAGTGCGGACTGCATTGCATTCACGTGTGTGTTGGCCATCTACTCCTCGGCCCTCCCTCTGTGCTGGTTCAGTATACACATCTTACCGAGACCAAGTTGGGGCAAAAAGAGAGAACTTTGATGTTTACTGGTTTATTGGTTGATGACCCACAAGTATAGGGAATCTATCGTAGTCCTTTCGATAAGTAAGAGTGTCGAACCCAACAAGGAGCAGAAGGAAATGATAAGCGGTTTTCAGCAAGGTATTCTCTGCAAGTACTGAAATAAGTGGTAACAGATAGTTTTGTGATAAGATAATTTGTAACGAGCAACAAGTAACAAAAGTAAATAAAGTGCAGCAAGGTGGCCCAATCCTTTTTAGCAAAGGACAAGCCTGGACAAACTCTTATATGAGGAAAAGCGCTCCGAGGACACATGGGAATATCGTCAAGCTAGTTTTCATCACGTTCATATGATTCGCGTTCGGTACTTTGATAATTTGATATGTGGGTGGACCGGTGCTTGGGTGCTGTTCTTACTTGAACAAACATCCCACTTATGATTAACCTCTATTGCAAGAATCTGCAACTACAACAAAAGTATTAAGGTAAACCTAAACATAGCATGAAACATATGGATCCAAATCAGCCCCTTACGAAGCAACGCATAAACTAGGGTTTAAGCTTCTGTCACTCTGGCAACCCATCATCTACTTATTACTTCCCAATGCCTTCCTCTAGGACCAAATAATGGTGAAGTGTTATGTAGTCGACGTTCACATAACACTAGTAGAGGCTAGACAACATACATCTCATCAAAATATCGAACGAATACCAAATTCACATGACTACTAATAGCAAGACTTCTCCCATGTCCTCGGGAACAAACGTAACTACTCACAAAGCATATTCATGTTCATAATCAAAGGGGTAATAATATGCATAAAGGATCTGAACATATGATCTTCCACCAAATAAACGAACTAGCATCAACTACAAGGAGTAATCAACACTACTAGCAACCTACTAGTACCAATCCCGGACTTGGAGACAAGAATTGGATACAAGAGATGAACTAGGGTTTTGAGATGAGATGGTGCTGGTGAAGATGTTGATGGAGATTGCCCTCTCCCGATGAGAGGAGCGTTGGTGATGACGATGGCGATGATTTCCCCCTCCCGGAGGGAAGTGTCCCCGGCAGAACAGCTCTGCCAGAGCCCTAGATTTGTTCCGCCAAGGTTCCGCCTCGTGGCGGCGGAGTTTCGATCCCGAAAGGTTGCTTCGATTTTTCCTCGTGAAAAGAGCTCATATAGCGAAGATGGCCATCGGAGAGCCAACAGGGCCCACGAGGTGGGGCGTGCCAGGGGTAGGGCACGCCCCCACCCTCGTGGCAGTGGGCCCCTCCGTGAACTTCTTCCGCTCAATATTTTTTATTATTTCCAAAAATGACTTTCATGGAGTTTCAGGACTTTTGGAGTTGTGCAGAATAGGTCTCTAATATTTGCTCCTTTTCCAGCCCAGAATTCCAGCTGTCGGCATTCTCCCACCTTATGTAAACCTTGTAAAATAAGAGAGAATAGGCATAAGTATTGTGACATAATGTGTAATAATAGCCCATAATGCAATAAATATCGATATAAAAGCATGATGCAAAATGGACGTATCAACTCCCCCAAGCTTAGACCTCGCTGGTCCTCAAACGAAAGCCAATAATGATAAATATGTCCCCATGTTTAGAGGTAGAGGTGTCGATAAAAATAAAATACGGACATGAAGGCATCATGATTCTTCTCAGAACAGCAACGTATATAGATATTGCCATATGATTTCTTATGCTCAAGTAATAATCTATTCACAATGCAAAAGTACGAATCATAAACTTTATTGAGAATTAACAAACTATAATCTCAGTCATTGAAGCAATTGCAATTTATCATAACATCGGAAAGAGTCTATGTCAGGGCTTAATAGCAAGTCCACATACTCAACTATCATTTAATCTTTCATAATTGCTAACACTCACGCGATACTTGTGGTTATGGAGTCTTAATCGGACACAGAGAAAGATAGGGGCTTATAGTTTCGCCTCCCAACCTTTTACCTCAAGGGTAATGTCAACAATAATAACTCATGCTCCCCTACATCCAATTAGATATATCTATCAGGATCTTTCCAACATACTGTGCTTGCCAAAGGATAAAATGAAAAAGGAAAGGTGAAGATCACCATGACTCTTGCATAAGGTAGAAGATAATAGTAAAAGATAGGCCCTTCGCAGAGGGAAGCATAGGTTTCCATGCGCTTTTATGGTTGGATGCACAAAATCTTAATGCGAAAGAACGTCACTTTATATTGCCCTTGTGATATGAACCTTTATTATGCAGTCTGTCGCTTTTATTTCTTCCACATCACAAGATCGTATAAAGCTTATTTTCTCCCACACTAATAAATCATACATATTTAGAGAGCAATTTGTATTGCTTTGCACCGATGACAACTTACTTGAAGGATCTTACTCAATCCATCGGTAGGTATGGTGGACTCTCATGGCAAAACTGGTTTAAGGGTTTTTGGAAGCACAAGTAGTATCTCTACTTGGTGCTGAGAATTTGGCTAGCATGAGGGGGAAAGGCAAGCTCAACATGTTGGATGATCCATCACAACATACTTTATCTCAGATATAAGGAAACATAACCCATTATGTTGTCTTCCTTGTCCAACGTCAACTCTTTAGCATGTCATATTTTAATGAGTGCCCCCAATCATAAAAGATGTCAATAATAGTATACTTATTTGTGAAACCTCTCTTTCCTTATTATTTCCTATTAATTGCAACGTTGACCAAAGCTATGTCTGCCAACTCCCAACAACTTTTAATCATCATACTCTTTCTATGTGAAGTCATTACTCTCAATAAGATCAATATGAACTCTTTGTTTCTTTTATTCTTTTTCTTCCTTTCTTTTATTCACTCAAGATCATGGCAAAATAATCAAGCCCTTAACTCAACACTAATCTTTATTATATAGCTCACGGACTCGATTACATAGAGAGATCATAAAGCAAAACTCAAAACTAGATCATGCCATAAACTTTATTCTACTAGATCAAGATACTACTAATAGGATCGAACTAAGAAAAACGGTAAAGATAGGAGATGTGATGGTGATACGATACCGGGGCACCTCTCCCAAGCTTGGCAGTTGCCAAGGGGAGTGCCCATACCCATGTGAATATATCTCCTTCTTTGTTGTTGGTGAAATATTCTTGGCAATGATGCCCTTCAGGATACGATTCTCCTCCTCAAGCTTATTGACTTGCTGCTTGAGGTCCATTATTTCCTTACGAAGCTTTCTCAGAATCGCTAAGGCTCCTTGCACCCAAGGGTGTTGCATAGCTGCGGGAGAACAAGTGGCACTCCTCTTCATATTTTCATAAGAAAGAAATCTAACATTGGAAGGGATAACTGAGTTTGGAATAGCTGAGCTCTGTAGTTCCCCCATTGTGAACCCAACTCGGAAGCGAGACGTGACTTCTTGATCCTCCATGGCATCTACCCTCATTAAGCCAGCCTCCATCTCTTCCTCCGTTGATGGCACAAAGTGGTCAGTGCATTGAATGTACCGACAAGATCACAACATAAGAAAACAGATGATAAAACTATACTATATGCAATATGGCTTTGTGGCTCTGGGTCTGAGTTTTGTTTGTGTAAAAGCTGGTTTTATTTTCCCTACATCAAAGGATATAACCGGAGTCTGTACTAAAGAGTTTTCTATCATGACAAGGTTCCGCTAACCGATGTCTCATAGCCCAAATCATCATAAGTTGCCCACAATTAAGTTATCAGTCCAGTGTTGAGAGTTCCGAGATAGATCCAAGTCCAGAGGCTCAAATTGACCGTAACCGGGGAAACGGCTAATCGATTAGGTTTTAACCCTCTGCAGAGGTTTGTACACTTTACCCGCAAGATTCGATCCCTCTCTTTACGTTCTCGCACTTCAGGGTGTTTGAGAACAAGATGACCGAAACATGGTCTTCCGAAGAGTTCCCCTGACCACTGTCCGGTGTTCATCAATCCTACCATAGTTCTACATCTGCTAGCACCGTCCCAGGCAGAGTCACAACTAAGGTCAACCAAGCCAGATCCCATAATGACTTGCAGTTGCACAGGTAAGCTTCCGGGCATGAAGTATTCTTCCGTCTCTTTGAGCACAGGTGAAGCTTTCCGCAATATGTCATGGCGCTTCTCCATGCATCCCGGCCATCCACTGGTTGCTCCAGGGTGCCCGTCAACCGTCCTTCACCCAGTAGTGTGTATTGAGTTCTTGTCTCGAGTCTTGAAGTCTTGAGGCCTTGAAGATGCAGTCCTTGAAGATTCCATCATGAAGTTGTCGTCATTGACGTAGAGTCCTCCTTCACACCACTCTCGTGCACTCATACCAAACCCCGTCTACTGTAGCGTAGCATTAAAACTATATAACGTCCCGGGCTTGGTAACAGGGAGTTAGGTTCCTACCTCATGCATTCTACTCAACTACAAGATTCAATAACATTACTGGAGGGATTGTTGCAAAGATGACCCTAAATGCAATAAAAACATAGGTATAAAAAAGCATGGTCAAAGTGAACTTGCCTGGTATGCTTGATGAAGATTATAACGCTCTTAGAATAATGACTTGGTAGAACTATTCGTCACTCCGTTGAAAATCTATATAGCCAAACATAGCATTCATCTACATCTACACTACTATTAAAAGAGCAAACTTTAGTTATCCTAAACCCACCCGGATTAGTGTACACAGGACAATCAGTACCCTAGGATCTATTCCACTTAACGATATCTAAGGGTCAATTTCGCCTCCATGGTCTGCCAACCAATTCGATGGCCCAGATTCGATGTTCTGCCACCGCACGTCCTTCCCCGCGCACGTCTGTCTTCAACCCAACCGCCCCTCGCATCCCTTCATTCTCGCAGGCGCACGCGGGAGTTGTTGCCGCCGCCGAGCACGTGATCTCCGCCGCCCTACCGCCAGACGTGGACGCACACGGCCGTCGCCGTCGCCGCCGCCGGGCACGTGGCCTCCGTCGCCCCGCCATCTGGCGTGGAAGCACGCAGCCGTGGTTGTCGCCCCGCCGTCTGATGTGGACTCGGCCGTCGCCGCCACCGGGCACGCGTGGCCTCCGCCGCCCAACCTGGACACACGTGGTCGTGGCCGTTGCCGCCAGCGGCGGGCCTGGCCTCCCTGCTGCCCGGCGTGGACGCACGCGGCCGTGGCCTCCGTCGCCCAGCCGCCGGGGACGCGTACGCACACGGGCGTGGCCGCTGTCAGGGACATTGGCGCACACGGTAGAGAAAAGCTCCACCGCAACCTCTGTCGTAAGAATAAGATTATTTCTCCTATCTCTAATCTACTTCCAATCGGACATCCATTGCCAATTTGGCTTTCTGAAAATTCGGTGGCACATGAATTTCTAATTCTAATTTGAACATGGAGCACTATTTTTTTTCTTGTGATAACCACCAAGCACGAACATGCAGTGCATGTATAGCTCTTGCCGTGTGAAATTTTTATAACATATTCCGTTGTCAATTTACCCTTTGTTTGAGGACAATAGGCTGTTCTCACATTAGCATACATCTAAACTTCTAGATTCATTTTTAATACATGGTCGTTTGAAGCACCCATCTTTGTACTGTTTTGTGTGTGTATGTATGTTTTTTTTTCTTCTTCTGAAAGAATCATATATGCTTCGAGTTGACTGACGGGCAATGCTAGAAATCACTTGGAAGTTACAGGTGTGTTGGTGCAGATTGCTTAAAAAAACTTTCATGTATCACTTTATTGTAAGTCTGACATTTAATTTGTGTTCAGTTATTTGTAGTACAACCTAACTATTTGATCTTCGGGATGCTAATTTTGCACACACAGAATAAAACCGGTAGCGATGACAATGTTTCCTGTCAAGATCAATACCTGCTACATATGCATTGTTTCCTGTGATGATCAATTCCTGCTACACCTACACTAGATCCTGTGGAGACCATCGTTATCCGGCCATAATCCCGACGTCCTCCTTGCATCACCCTGATGTGTGCCCTGGCCGATTGCCTCGTCTCGATACGCCATCCAAGCGCGCGTGGCCACAAAAGCTCTTCATCATGGTAAGGCGCAGGTAGACGACGACAAGCTGCAGAACAACGAGCAGCTCGACAGTGGAGTACCGACGCGATACTTGTCATGGGGAATGGGGAAGGTACAGTGTTGGGTACATAATTTTGCTTGGTCGTCACTTTTCTTTCAAAGTATGTTCGCTGCAGAATGATTTTCGATAGCTCTTCCTCTCATGTATGTTTTCTTTTCAGCATAATCATAGCCCACCGTGTTGTATATTCTTTTCTCCAATGAGGGTCAGCTGCATGACCAATTGATTTCTCCTTCTATGCCAGTCTGGTGAAGACTTTCCGATAATTTGTATGTCTTTTTGGACTGGTCATTACTTTCTGAATTGAGGTACGATGATTTGGAGGAATTGATGTGTATGCACTGTTGTTACATTGCAGGATAGTGAATTGTGATAATTTTACTATTGTGTATACTCTGTTCTACATCAAATTTTCCTTTAGCATCTTAAAGATATTTCTCCACTTCATTCTTGTTACTTTATTTGCAGCTTGGTTATATGTTGTTTGTTCTCTCTCATTACTATCTCAGGCCTAGAACAAGTCAATCTTAGTTTGGGCTATGTTGCAGCAATAGGCCTGTGCTTTTTAATCGTGTTTTAGCTGTTCATTTTCAAGTGCACTAAAAATCGACATGTTTCATATTCCTCCAACGGTTTTGAGGTTCCGTACTTAACTCTTGCATTTTGGTTACTGTAGAGGAGTATTCTCATATGGTCAAGGCTGGTATCATCGACCCTGTAAAAGTGATCCAAAATGCACTTCAAGGTGCAGCAAGGTACAACTTTAGTTCTCTAACCATGTACTTTATGTATGGCCTTGACAGAAGTAATCAGACTTGTTTGACAATTTGTGTTTCTGTACAATGTTTATCCGTTGATCACAACCATAGAGGTTGCAGATGAACGACGGGTTTTGAGGACAGTGCGGCATGATGCTTGCGTGAATTGTATTAGGGTGCGCATTCTGTCCAACGGGATTTGACTGTAAATCTCTGTTCATTACTTCAGGTGTGCATTGAGCATACATGATTTGCCTGATGATAACAATTGATTGGCAGGTTTGGATTATAAAAAAAATTGCGGGTCAGGTTTGGATTATATCTAACTAGAAGGATATGGACACTGCTCCATTGGCAAGCTTTGATATTTTTATTTTCTAGCTAGAAAAAGATAACAACACGAGTGCTCAAGGTGATAAATATGTTCACCTACATTGCAAAGGGGCCATAAATATTTTATGCACTCCACTAATATTTTGTTGTTGATTCTGTTTAAGTATATTCTTGCTAATTAGGATAAAAATGATGACGTTAATTTAGAGCAGTTGTTCCCCTACTCCATAGATCTACGGCATTCAACAGAGTTTGTTGAAGCAATGGCGTCAAAACATAAAGAATGTTATGGGTAGTAGGACTTGTAAGAAAATAATCATATTACAAGAATGGATAAATAGTGTCAATGAGAAAATGTTAAATCGCCTCTCTCCATGTCCTTACCATGAATGATGAATCTAACGCTTTATTGATCTGTTTTTAGCTTCTAGATGTTCTGCAACTATATACACAATAGATATGTCTGAACTATAGCTCCACTCCATGAGAAGCTGAGATAAACTAAGAACGGGGCAAAGAAATTCCGACTCTTCCTGCTCGCAGGCGGGCTTGCTATGACTCCCATGGGTGGGATTACCGCAACTATCGAGCCTTCAAATTTTGAAGATAACAAGTAGCCTGAATCCAAGAAGAAAACTAATTCAGTTCTGCCAAGACTACTATATTTTGGATATCTATGTTCCAACTTTGCATTGACACCACTTGGACAATGTTTATGTGTTGCTTTCATTTTCACCAAGAAAACAAACATTCTGAAATCTTTATAGGATATTTGATTCCATTTTTACTATACAATAGACTAAATAGGCAACGCCCTTACATTCTCCGTGGAGAAGTTGTCCACCCAGTTGATTGCCATTTATTTGTGACATTTTTTGTACAGTTAAAAGATGATTGATGGGTTTGTACTCTTCCTTTTGTTTATAGAGAATGGGCCATCATAGCGTATGAATTCATAATTCTATACCTGCATGAATTTGACATGGTTTGATTGAGGCGTGCGTTGCACGTACACGCTTACTAGTATAAGCAAACATACTAACAAGCAATTCTAACACTCATAATAAAACCAACAATAAAAATGCAAGGCACCAAATAAAAACAAAGGAAAACTACATCACGAAACTACTAAAGAAAACTCTTAAGACATAACACAAAATAGTTGTCCTAAGTAAAACTTAACAACAAATAAAACACTAAACTAATAAGTTAACAGAAAATAAAAAGTAAAACAACTAAGTTAACAGAAAGTATTTTTCATAAAAATTTATTTGTAAAAAGAAACAAATAAAAGCTTTTATGAAACACTAACTATGACCTAAACGAGTTTTCATACAAAACTAAATAAAATAAATTTGTAAAATAAAAAATAAAATTTTCTTTTGTTGACTTAACAGAAACAAAACTAAATTTGTCAAAAGTGACAAAAATAAATATTTTAAAAACAATTAAAACTATAAAGAAAAAGGCTAAAACAAAACTAGAACTAAGACATTACTGTTTTGCCTTAAACTCTAATTTTAAATAAACTAAAATAAATAACAATATTCTATTGGATAAACAAAACAATAGCAAAACAGTAGCAAAAAAAACCAATCAAAAATATTTTATAAAACTCAAGATACGGCCAAAATAGTGATTTGAACAAATTTCATCAAACTCAAATTTAATCTACTCAAATTTGAAAACTAAGTACACAAAAAGAAACTTCAACAAATTTGTGACGTAATGCAAAAAGAATCACTCAATTTGGATATAAAACATAAGAGTTATAGAATATCTAAGATTGAAACTTTTCTGTTTTTTTATAGAAACGAAAATAAAACATAACGGGCAAGTCTACTGGGGTAGGATCTGAGCGATCTGTAACTAACCGTTGCTCGGCCGAAAATTTATAGAAATGTGCACGTATGTTTAATAAAAAGAAACCGATGAACCGGTTTGATCTAAACCGAAGTAAACCGACTAATAGAACCGATCTACTAAAACCGATCTAATCTTATTTGCACTTAACGCTTCGAAAGAAAACGGAGGGAGCCTCTCGTTGCTTACAGAGAGGAACGTAGCGTTGGGGGGGGGAGCTCGGGCGCGGTTGGGGCGGCGGCTCCCGCATTCGTCGGCGGCAATGGTGGAGTCGGGGGGATGCGGTGAAGTGTCTCAGTCCAAGGGGTGGCGGCTGAGTAACTTGGGGACGTCGGACGGCTGCGGGGCGAGGTTGTTTCTCCGGCGAACTACGCGAACTCCGAGTCGGCGTTCGAGTTCGAGTGGCTCACTGTGGTGGACGAGACGAGAGGAAAAGATGTCAGACAAATGCTCCGCAATGAAAGATCTCAATAGGCAGAAGGAGGAGGCTTGCGGTGACCTACCGGACATGCAAACGGACGGTGAACTTCGCAGTTTCCGACGAGATCCAACTCGTTCTCGCGGTTGATACGGGAGGGTTTGGGCGAAGGTGTATGGGGGAATCGGTCGAGGGGAAACTCGGCTATTTATAGGACATCTTCGTGCGGAAGGGGGCAGCCTCGAGGATCGGATTCCGGAGATCACGGACACGGGCGACATGGCAATCTTCCGGTTCTGTTTCATTACGTGAGGAGGAAGAAGACTAGGTTCGTTCCAGCACGAAAGAAAAAAACAAAGAAGACAGAGACGCAAGAGAGAGAGAGAGAGAGAGATCGCCAGCGGAAGGGGTGGCGGCGGCTTGTGGGAGTTCCTGCCCGTGCATGCGTGCCCTAGCGCTGGCCTGGGCCCTGGCCTGGCCGGTCGGATAAAAAAAAGTTTTCTATTTTTTTAACAGCGAGGAAAACCAATAAACTGAAGAAAAACAAAATATTTTATATAGGCATATTATATACCAAAATTTTCAGAATAAAATTCCTAAAACATGAACATATTTTCATGACGAAATAAAATACTTTAAAAAAATATTTTTGCAATAACTTCAAAACGATAGGGAATTTGAGTTTCAAATAAATTGTCAAAGATTGTCTCTGATTTTTGGAGTGTCATATTCCTCCTCTCATATTTTTTTATCAGAGAATTTTTGACAAGATGCAAACTTAAAATTCGATAGGGATGAAAAAAATTGGGAAAGTCCTATTATTCCCTCTCATTTGATTTTTTTTCAAATTCCACTCACTTTTAAACAAACAATCAAACAATCAAACATATATTTAGTTAATTAATATAACATTCCAAAATTTAGAATTTTGGGATGTTACAAACCTACCACACATAAAATGAATCTCGTCCTCGAGATTCGAAGAGGCTAGCAAGAAAAGGTTAGGGTTTGGGGGTCTTCTATATGGTCTAGTGTGATACCACACTTAGAAGCATGGTTATTGTTCCGACAAAACTCATGTACTCCATCCCTTTTGGTTGACGGTGCGGTCTTCTCATGTTATCTCGAATAACTCCTTCACTGATCCTCTCCTGGTAGGCATAACCTTTTCCTCAAACACGTGTCCTTTCATCCTGGTGAGGTTCTTCCGAGACTAGGTCAGCTGACAGATCTGTCGCCAATACTAACCAACTCTCTAGATCTCATGGTGGTCTACCAATATAGGTTTCTCCTGCGGGAAAATGGTCTGGGCTGAATCTCACTGTATAACCTACGATTGGCAACGGTTGCCTATACAGGGTTCCATCGTCCTACCATTCTAAGGTTTTTTTGGCTTGTCGTATTGACACTCATCTAAGGTTTTCAGGGCTCTCTAGTTTTCCATCAACATATGATAGTTCATGATAGAAGTCTCCGGTATGGGGCCAATCCATCCCTTACTTCAACCATTACTTCATACACTGAAGGTGAATCGCGTATTCTATCACTTGGGCATCCTCACAAGCATTGTAGAATTTCTCTTGTCCTCGAACAGGGTTCGGTTAAATCCATTGGTTCTGCAAGCTGGGCAAGACATCTATCATTTCTTCACCACTCTCGGGTTTTTGCGTAACCTCCTATGAAACGTCCGCTGATGGAATCATAGTTTCTTCCAAATTTCTTCCTTTATCAAGGTTATGTCTGTTCCTGTTCAAATCCTGGGCCTGTGGGTTATGGCCCACTTCAACACTAGTACAACTTTAACTCATCTTTGGAGTAACTCTCTTGTTCCATATTACACCTCCTTTAAATCCAATAGTACTCCGTTTCTTCAAAACTATCGTATCAAAAGCAAAACTCCAAAAAATAATTTTGTCCGAACTCCAGTCTGGGGAATATATATTCCTATCCATTGGTCTAGCATTCTTCACAGGGTACTACCACCCTTAAATGAAATTCACAAATCCATCCATAGACCATATTTCTCATATCCTCGAAACTGGTCCAAAATCTTTGTTCATAGAGTAAAAACTCACATAATATGAAATCCTAACACATTAACTTTATTGATTTCATGAATTCATTACAAACTCTGAGGCTTCGATTACATAATTCAACTCATCAAACTTATGAAAATAAAATTGCTTTCTACTACTCTTATTATCCATATTAAAATCTCAACTACTCAGCTCCAACTTTCATCTGATCTGAACATTCCCTAGCAAAATGCCCTGCTTACTTGCAGCAAAAACAAATGACTTCCGACATGTCCCGGGGCTTCTTTGTGATTATGTAGGCTCCTTGGATTTTTTGCTTCTTTTCTGGACATTTACCAGCGTAATGACCTAAATCCTTGCACCTGTAACAAGTGGTATGACTCAGGTCCTTTTCTGCAAAAATTGGGTTATTCTGGGGATGCCTTCGTTTTCTCTTCTTGGATTTCTTCGTAATGACCAGAGCTTCTATTTCCCGAGGGTCAAACTTCACTTCTGCTATCGGGAAGTCTCTGAGATATTCTTCTCTTTCCTTGGTGCAATACTGGGAATAATGTCCTTCTTCTCCACATGAATAGCAAGCGTTGGAGTAGAATCTGATCAGGCCTTCTCCATCGGGGTCTTCATCATCTTCCTTCATCACATGTTCTTCTAAACCTTCCCTGAGGGCTTGTTTCTGTTGCTTGGTAATTTCTTGCACATTGCGGTAAATGTGACATTGACCAGGGTAGTGTGTAGTTCCTTCACACAAGAAACAAGTAACTTGCCCAGTCGGGCATTCTTCAGCTGGGTGATTCTCCTCACAATATGGGCATCCATCCTTGTGCTCCTCCTGGGTGTGTCCTATTTCTTCACATATCTTGCATGCACAAGTTTGCTTCGTTTTACTATCACCGGGTTGTTGGATAAAACGAGACCTCAGTAGAATCGTCTTGAAATCTTCCCAAGCATTTGCTCCATTCCATCCTTGTATAGCTTGATGTATCTCTCGCCATTTTGCAGCACCTTGTGTGATCCATCGTAGGGTGTATGGAACCATATACTCTCCTTCAATACTGTGCTCCTTCATGCGATCTTCCATGTTCCGTATCCATTGTGCTACCTTCGGCTGTGTCATCAATCTCGGAAATACACGTCCATCTTCATTCATCATCTATTGGGTCCAAGGGTTTTTGGATGAGATACGAGAGATAGGGAGAAGGATGGAGGGATATACACACAATACAAATAATAGTTTTGAAGAAACGAGTTTTATTTTGTGGCTGTCGAAAAAAACATCAAACAAATGACATCTCACAAATCATCACATCTAACGTAAGTATATAACAGGGGTTTTGGTCTTCTAAGGGTCAAATAAATCTTCGGAGTCTTCTGTTGTTGCAGTTGCAATTCTTCCAACGCATGGGGATATCCTCTTTACTCTAAAGATGCCATCAGTTATCCGATATCTTGTCCTTCTTGGATCGTCTTCAGCTGATTCTTCGTGTGGTCAAAAAGGGAAAAGGGGTATATTATAACTATTTATGGTAAGAGGGACTATTTGATAGAATCAGAAAAGATGAGAAGTAAGGGTCTTTTTGAAAAGGAAGTTTTAGAGATATCCTGTCCTAGGGCTTTCAGATTTCTAGGGTCACGTCCTACAGTCAACATGTGCTCTGATACCATATCTGTAGCTACCCGACCTCAGGCGGTCAAGCCTCTGTGTATCCGTGCCATCCCTGGATGAGTATGCTGGCACATACAGTAGATCAACGTATATATCAAAGTGCAATCACATGTATAAATAACGTAAAACAGATATATACCTCATAAGTCTTAGTGGAAACAAGTAATCGGGTGTGGAGTCCCATCAACGCCATCGGCAGGTTAAGTGTAGACCGTAACCTGCATCTGCATTTTACTCGTCGGAAGAAAAATATCTGCAACATGATACGTTGCAGCCGTGTAGGTCAGTACATTGAATGTACCGGCAAGATCACAACATGAGAAAACAGATGATAAAACTATACTATATGCAATATGGCTTTGTGGCTCTGGGTCTGAGTTTTGTTTGCGTAAGAGCTGGTTTTATTTTCCCTACATTAAAGGATATAACCGGAGTCTGTACTAAAGAGTTTTCTATCATGACATGGTTCCGCTAAACGATGTCTCATAGCCCAAATCATCATAAGTTGCCCACAATTAAGTTATCAGTCCAGTGTTGAGAGTTCCGAGATAGATCGAGTCCAGAGGCTCAAATTGTCCGTAACCGGGGACACGGCTAATCGATTAGGTTTTAACCCTCTGCAGAGGTTTGTACACTTTACCCGCAAGATTCGATCCCTCTCTTTACGTTCTCGCACTTCAGGGTGTTTGAGAACAATATGACCAAAACATGGTCTTCCGAACAGTTCCCCTGACCACTATCCGGTGCTCATCAATCCTACCGTAGTTCTACATCTGCTAGCACCGTCCCAGCCAGAGTCACAACTAAGGTCGACCAAGCCAGAGCCCATAGTGACTTGCGGTTGCACAGGTAAGCGGGCATGAAGTATTCTTCCGTCTCTTTGAGCCTGGGTGAAGCTTTCCGCAAGATGTCATGGCGCTTCTCCATGCATCCCGGCCATCCACTGGTTGCTCTAGGGTGCCCGTCAACCGTCCTTCACCCAGTAGTGTGTATTGAATTCTTGTCTCGAGTCTTGAAGTCTTGAGGCCTTGAAGATGCAGTCCTTGCAGATTCCATCATGAAGTTGTCGTCATTGACGTAGAGTCCTCCTTCACACCACTCTCGTGCACTCATACCAAACCCCGTCTACTGCAGCGTAGCATTAAAACTATATAACGTCCCGGGCTTGTTAATAGGGAGTTAGGTTCCTACCTCATGCATTCTACTCAACTACAAGATTCAATAACACTACTGGAGGGATTGTTGCAAAGATGACCCTAAATGCAAAAAAACATAGGTATAAAAAAGCATGGTCAAAGTGAACTTGCCTAGTATGCTTGATGAAGATTATAACGCTCTCAGAATAATGACTTGGTAGAACTATTCGTCACTCCGTTGAAAATCTATATAGTCAAACATAGCATTTATATAAGCAAACATACTAACAAGCAATTCTAACACTCATAATAAAACCAACAATAAAAATGCAAGGCACCAAATAAAAACAAAGGAAAACTACACCACGAAACAACTAAAGAAAACTCTAAGACATAACACAAAATAGTTGTCCTAAGTAAAACTTAACAACAAATAAAACACTAAACTAATAAGTTAACCGAAAATAAAAAGTAAAACAACTAAGTTAACAGAAAGTATTTTTCATAAAAATTTATTTGTAAAAAGAAACAAATAAAAGCTTTTATGAAACACTAACTATGACCTAAACGAGTTTTCATACAAAACTAAATAAAATAAATTTGTAAAATAAAAAATAAAATTTTCTTTTGTTGACTTAACAGAAAAAAAACTAAATTTGTCGTGACCAAAATAAATAATTTAAAAACAATTAAAACTATAAAGAAAAAGGCTAAAACAAAACTAGAACTAAGACATTACTGTTTTGCCTTAAACTTTAATTTGAAATAATCTAAAATAAATAACAATATTATACTGGATAAACAAAACAATAACAAAATAGTAGCAAAAAGAACCAATCAAAAATATTTTATAAAACTCAAGATACGGCCAAAATAGTGATTTGAACAAATTTCATCAAACTCAAATTTGAAAATTAAGTACACAAACAGAAACTTCAACAAATTTGTGACGTAATGCAAAAAGAATCACTCAATTTGGATCTAAAACATAAGAGTTATAGAATATCTAAGATTGAAACTTTTCTGTTTTTTTATAGAAACGAAAATAAAACATAACGGGCAAGTCTACTGGGCTAGGATCTGAGCGATCTGTAACTAACCGTCGCTCGGCTGAACTTTATAGAAACATGCACGTACGTTTAATAAAAAGAAACCGATGAACCGGTTTGATCTAAAACGAAGTAAACCGACTAATAGAACCGATCTACTAAAACCGATCTAATCTTATTTGCACTTAACGCTTCGAAAGAAAACGGAGGGAGCCTCTCGTTGCTTACAGAGAGGAACGGAGCGTTGGGGGGAGCTTCGAGGCGCGGTTAGCGGCGGCTCCGCATTCGTCGGCGGCGATGGTGGAGTCGGGGGGATGCGGCGAAGTGTCTCAGTCCCAGGGGTGGCGGCGGAGTAACTTGGGGACGTCGGACAGCTGCGGGGCGAGGTTGTTTCTCCGGCGAACTACGCGAAATCCGGGTCGGTGTTCGAGCTCGAGTGGCTCGCTATGGTGGAAGAGACTAGAGGAAAAGATGTCAGACAAATGCTCCGCGATGAAATATCTCAATAGGCAGAAGGAGGAGGCCTGCGGTGACCTACCGGACATGCAAACGGACGGTGAACTTCGCAGTTTCCGACGAGATCCAACTCGTTCTCGCGGTTGATACGGGAGGGTTTGGGCAAAGGTGTATGGGGGAATCGGTCGAGGGGAAACTCGGCTATTTATAGGACATCTTCGTGCGGAAGGGGGCAGCCTCGAGGAATGGATTCCGGAGATCACGGACACGGGCGACATGACAATCTTCCGGTTCTTGAAATTACGTTATATCGACTAGAGGGGGGGTGAATAGGCGATTTTTATGAATTCTTCATAGAGGAATTTGCCGGTGAGGAAATTCCTTAGCGAAGAACTACTTGCAGCGGAATGAGTACTCAGAAGTAAGCATAACAGAATATAGGCATGGTCATCATGATGAAATGAAGACAATCACAGAGTACAGAAAGCGTAATCACAGGATAACACAAGATGAAGACAAACAGCCTGAAGAAATTGAACTGACGAAATTGAGAAAGTCTTCAACAAAGTCTTCAAACACAGATATGAACAAACACTCAACACAAGAATGAGGAAATGAATGAGTTGAGGAAATAGAACCAAGATCTTGTTGGTGAAGACAATGATTTGGTAGACCAGTTCCAACTGCTGTCTCGGTTGTACGTCTGGTTGGAGCGGTGAGTATTTAAACTCGAGGACACCCAGCCGCTGAAAGCACGCAGCTCAGACACCAAGTCCTCACCGTATTCTCCTTGAACTAAGGTCACAGACCTCGTCCAATCACTCGTGGTAAGTCTTGAGCGACTTCCAAACCTTCATGCACTCGGTCACTCGGCGATCCACAATTCCTCTTGGATGCTCTAGACCATGACGCCTAACCGTCTGGAAGAAGCACAGTCTTCAAAGGTAACATGCGTCGGATCCACGCAGGATCAATCTCTTCAGTGATGCTCAATCACTTTGGGTTTGTAGGGGTTTGGTTTTGGGTTCTCCTCACTCGATGATTTTCACTCAAAGTCCTCGGAGGATGGGATGCTCTCAAATGACAAGTGTCAGTTTCTCTCGGAGCAGCCAACCAACTAGTGGTTGTAGGGGCGGCTATTTATAGCCTAGGGAGCAGCTCGACATGATAAGACATAAATGCCCTTCAATGATATGACCGTTAGGTGGATAAGATATTTTGGGACAGTGGCGACAAAGACAACAACGGTCGGAAATTTGACTCTCAAATTCCTCGTGGCTATCATGTTCCTCACCGTAGGCAATCCAGATGGCGAATTTTAACTCCTCGGTCCGTAACAAATTCCTCAACACCAGAAGAACTTCGTCTCTGTCACTAAAGAAATTGACTGACTGTATGAGATTTCCAAAGGCTTCACTCGAAGGGATTGGTAGGTGTAGGATTTTGAGTTGAGCATCACATGGAAATTTTTCCTTAGTATTTCCTCGACCCCCTTTAACGAAGACGGTGTTTCCTATGACTCAAGAAAGAGAAAACGAAACTACGAAAACAAAAGTCTTCACGCTTCATGTTCCTCAAATGAATACCAAGTCTTCAAGGTCACACCAATTTCACTTTCAAAGTCTTCAGAAAGTCTTCAGAATACCAAAGTCTTCAGACGAAGAACTTCATTTTTAGGGGTCGAATTTCTCTGTAAATATCAAACTCCTCATAGACTTATAGACCTGTGTACACTCATAAACACATTAGTCCCTTAACCTATAAGTCTTCAATACATCAAAATCACTAAGGGGAACTAGATGCACTTACAGTTCTGTTTCATTACCTGAGGAGGAAGAAGACCAGGTGGGTCCCAACGCGAAAGAAAAAAAACAAAGAAGAGAGAGACGCAAGAGAGAGAGAGATCGCCAGCAGAAGAGGTGGCGGCGGCTCGTGGGAGTTCCTTCCCGTGCATGCGTGCCCTAAGCTGCCTGGCACAGGCCTGGCCCGCACGGTCGGATTAAAATAAAGTTTCTGTTTTTTTAACAGCGAGGAAAACGAATAAACTGAAGAAAAACAAAATATTTTATATAGGCATATTATATACCAAAATTTTCAGAATAAAAATTCCTAAAACATGAACATATTTCATGACGAAATAAAATACTTTAAAAAATATTTTTGCAATAACTTCAAAACGAAAGGGAATTTGAGTTTCAAATAAATTGTCAAAGATTGTCTCTCATTTTTGGAGTGTCATATTCCTCCTCTCATATTTTTTTATCAGAGAATTTTTGACAAGATGCAAACTTAAAAGTCGATAGGGATGAAAAAAATTGGGAAATTCCTTTTATTCCCTCTCATTTGATTTTTTTTTTCAAATTCCACTCACTTTCAAACAAACAATCAAACAATCAAACATATATTTAGTTAATTAATATAACATTCCAAAATTTAGAATTTTGGGATGTTACAGAAACGTTCTGGAAAGTGTCCCTTATGTACTCCTCTGGGGTTACAATTTCAATAACATTGGTTTCAACATTTATAGGATTACCTGAGATATAATGTTTAATTCTTTGACCGTTCACCACCTTCGGATTTGTTCCTTCGAAGTTGTTGATTATGGCACCGGAACGATAAACCTCCTCGATAACGTAAGGGCCTTCCCATTTAGAGAGAAGTTTTCCTGCAAAAAAACTTAAACGAGAGTTGTATAGTAATACATAATCACCTACGTTGAACTCACGCTTTTGTACCCTTTTATCATGCCATCTTTTAACCTTTTCTTTAAACAACTTGGCATTTTCATAAGCTTGGGTTCTCCATTCATCAAGTGAGCTAATATCAAATAACCTCTTCTCACCGGCAAGTTTGAAATCATAATTGAGCTCTTTAATAGCCCAATATGCCTTATGTTCTAGTTCGAGAGGTAAATGACATGCTTTTCCATAAACCATTTTATATGGAGACATACCCATAGGATTTTTATATGCAGTTTTATAGGCCCATAATGCATCATCAAGTTTCTTGGACCAATTCTTTCTAGACCTATTGATAGTCTTTTGCAAAATTAATTTGAGCTCTCTATTACTCAATTCTACTTGACCACTAGACTGTGGATGATAAGGAGATGCAATTCTATGATTAACATCATACTTAGCAAGGATTTTACAGAAAGCACCATGAATAAAATGTGAACCACCATTAGTCATTAAATATCAAGGGACTCCAAACCTTGGAAAAATAACTTCTTTAAGCATTTTAATAGAAGTGTTATGATCAGCACTACTAGTTGGAATAGCTTCTACCCACTTAGTGGCAGGAAAAGGTCCCATATAATATGTGTATATCCATTAGAGGCAGGAAAAGGTCCCATATAATCAAAGCCCCAAACATCAAATGGTTCAATAACAAGTGAATAATTCATAGGCATTTCTTGACATCTACTAATATTACCAATTCTTTGACATTCATCACAAGATAAGACAAACTTACGGGCATCCTTGAAGAGAGTAGGCCAATAAAAACCGGATTGCAATACCTTATGTGCGCTTCTATCCCCAAAGATGGTGTCCTCCATAAGCTTTGGAGTGGCACTTATGCATGATTTGTTCCTGTTCATGCTCAGTACACAACGCCTAATAACACCATCTACTCCTTCTTTATAAAGATGTGGGTCATCCCAAAAGTAATGTCTCAAATCATAGAAAAACTTTTTCTTTTGCTAATATGTGAAACTAGGTGGTATAAATTTAGCAACAATATAATTAGCATAATCAGCATACCATGGAGTACTACGAGAAGTATTTATGACATTTAATTGCTCGTCAGGAAAGCTATCATCATTAGGTAGTGGGTCATCAAGAACATTTTCTAACCTAGACAAGTTGTCTGCAACGGGGTTCTCAGCTCCCTTTCTATCAAATATGCAAATCAAATTCTTGTAGCAAGAGAACCCATCTAATAAGTCTAGGTTTAGCATATTTCTTATCCATAAGGTATTTAATAGCAGCATGATCAGTGTGAATAGTTACTTTAGAATCAACAATATAAGGTCTGAACTTATCACAAGCAAATACAACTGCTAACAGTTCTTTTTCGATAGTAGCATAATTTCTTTGAGCATTGTCTAGAGTCTTACTAGCATAATGAATAACATTTGATTTATTATCAACTCTTTGCCCTAGAACAGAACCTGCAGCATAATCACTAGCATCACACATAATTTCAAAGAGTAAATTCCAATCAGGTGGCTGAACAATAGGTGCAGAGACCAATGCTTTCTTAAGTATATCAAATGCTTCTACACAATCATCATCAAAGACAAATGGTATATTTTTTTAATAAATTAGTAAGAGGCCGAGAAATTTTTGAGAAGTCCTTAATGAACCTCCTATAAAATCCAGCGTGACCAAGGAAACTTCTTATACCTTTGATGTCCTTGGGACATGGCATCTTTTCAATAGCATCAACCTTGGCTTTATCAACTTCAATAACTCTTTCAAAAACTTTATGCCCCAAGACAATACCTTCATTAACCATAAAGTGGCACTTTTCCCAATTCAAGACAAGATTAGTTTCTTCACATCTCTACAAAACTCGATCAAGATTGCTCAAGCAATCGTCAAAAGGGGATCCATAGACGGAAAAGTCGTCCATGAAAACCTCACAAATCTTTTCACAAAAGTCAGAGAATATAGCCATCATGCATCTTTGAAAGGTAGTAGGTGCATTACATAAACCAAAAGGCATACGTCTATAAGCAAAAGTACCAAAAGGGCAAGTAAAAGTGGTCTTTGATTGATCTTTAGCTGACATAGGTATTTGAGAGAAACCAGAATAACCATCTAGAAAGCAATAATGTGTATGTTTGCATAATCTTTCTACCATTTGATCAATAAAAGGTAAGGGTAATGATCCTTTTTAGTAGCCTTATTTAATTTACGAAAATCAATTACCATCCTATAACCTGTAATAATTCTTTACGGAATCAATTCATCCTTATCATTAGGAACAACAGTACCTCCCTTCTTAGGGACACAATGGACAGGACTTACCCACTGACTATCAAAGAACGGATAAATTATACCTGCCTCCAGAAGCTTTAGTATTTCTTTTCTTACCACTTCTTTCATCTTAGGATTAAACCTTCGTTGATGATCACGGACTGGTTTGGCATCTTCTTCCAAATTTATTTTATGTTGATATAGAGTGGGACTAATGCCCTTAAGATCATCAAGAGTATATCCAATAGCAAAGACGGTGCTTCTTCAGAGTTTTCAATAATCTTTCTTCTTCATGCTCTGAAAGGTTAGCACTAATAATAACAGGATATATCCTGTTTTCATCAAGATAAGCATATTTAAGATTATCAGGCAACGGTTTAAGCTCAAACACGGGATCACCCTTGGGTGGCGGAGGATCCCCTAGGATTTCTACAGGCAAATTGTGTTTCGTAATGGGTTCTCGCTTAAAGAATACTTCATCTATTTCCCTTCTTTCGTTCATAAACATATCATTTTCATGGTCTAGCAAATATTGTTCTAAAGGATCACTAGGAGGTACGACAATAGAAGTAAGACCAATAATTTCATCCTTACTAGGAAATTCTTCTTCACGGTGTTGTCTACTAAATTTAGAGAAATTAAACTCATGAGACATATCACCCAAACCAATAATAACAACATTCTTTTTGCAATCTATCTTAGCATTAACTGTGTTCAAGAAGGGTCTACCAAATATAATGGGACAAAAGCTACCTTTTGGGGAACCAAGAACAAGAAAATCAGCAGGATATTTAGATTTCCCACACAAGACTTCAACATCTCTAACAATTCCCATTGGTGAAATAGTATCTCTATTGGAAAGTTTAATTGTGACATCAATATCTTCTATCTTAGCGGGTGCAATATCATGCATAATTTCTTTATATAAGTCATAAGGTATTGCACTAACACTAGCACCCATATCACATAAGCCATAATAACAATGATCTCCTATTTTAACAGAAATAACAGGCACGCCTACCACAGGTCTATGTTTATCTTTAGCACAAGGTTTGGCAATTCTAGCGGTTTCACCGCAGAATTGAATAACATGTCCATCAATATTATCAGACAAGAGATCTTTAATAACAGCAATATTAGGTTCAACTTTAACTTGCTCAGGAGGTGTATAAGTTCTAATATTGCTTTTACGAACCATAGTTGAAGCTTTAGCATGATCCTTTATTCTAACAGGGAAAGGTGGTTTCTCAACATAAGAAGTAGGAACAATAGGATCATTATAAGTGACAGTCTTTTCTTCAACTTTAATAGGTGCAGCTACTTTTACTTCTATGGGAGGATGATATTTAAACCACTTCTCCTTGGGGAGATCAACATAAGCAACAAAAGATTCACAGAAAGAAGCTACTATCTCAGAGTCAAGTCCATATTTAGTGCTAAATTTACGGAAAACATCAGTATCCATAAAAGACTTAACACAATCAAACTTAGGTGTCATACCTGACTCCTTACCTTCGTCGAGATCCCAATCCTCAGAGTTGCGTTTAATTCTATCCAATAAATTCCATTTAAATTCAATAGTCTTCATCATAAAAGAGCCATCACAAGAAGTATCGAGCATGATGCGATTATTTTCAGAAAGCCGAGCATAAATTTCTTGAAGAATTATTTCTCTTGAGAGCTCATGATTGGGGCATGAATATAACATTGATTTAAGCCTCCCCCAAGCTTGAGCGATGCTTTCTCCTTCGCGAGGCCAAAAATTATATATATAATTGCGATCACGATGAACAAGATGCATAGGATAATACTTCTGATGAAATTCCAACTTCAGTTTATAGTTCCATGATCCCGTATCATCACATAGCCTATACCATGTCGATGCATCTCCCTTGAAAGATAAAGGGAAGACCTTAACAACATCATCGGGTATACCTGCAAGCTTAAATAATCCACAAACTTCATCCACATATAGTAGATGTTCATCAGGATGCTTTGTTCTATTGGGGAACGTAGTAATTTCAAAATTTTCCTACGATCACGCAAGACCATGGTGATGGCATAGCAACGAGAGGGAAGAGTGTCCGTCCACGTACCCTCGTAGACCGAAAGCGGAAGCGTTATAACAACGCGGTTGATGTATTCGTACGTCTTCACGATCCGACCGATCCAAGCACCGAACGTACTGCACCTCCGGAAGTTACGCACACGTTCAGCTCGATGACGATCCCGGACTCGATCCAAAGCAAAGTGTCGGATGAGTTCCACAAGACGACGGCGTGATGACGATATTGATGCTCCACCGACGCAGGGCTTCGCCTAAGCACCGCGACGATATGACTTCTCCGGCGCAGGCTTCGCCTAAGCTCTACGACGATATGACCAAGTGGAATATGGTGGAAGGGGCACCGCACACGGCTAAGGAAAGATCCGTAGATCAACTTGTGTGTCTTGGGGTGCCCCGCCTCAGAGATATAAAGGAGACAAGGGGAGGTGGCCGGCCCTATAGGAGGCGCACCAAGGAGGAGTCCTACTCCCACCGAGTAGGACTTCTCCTAGTTGGACTAGGATTGGAGGAGGGGAAGAGGGAAGAGGCGCCCCCCTCTCCTTGTCCTATTCGGACTAGAGGGGAGGGGGCGCAGCCCACCCTGGCCGGCCCTTCTCCTTCTCCCTCAAGGCCCATGAGGGCCCATATACCCCGGGGTTCCGTAAACCCCGTGTTCCTAACTTCCTGCTTTCACTCGGAACCCTTCCAAGTCCAAACATAGGCTTCCAATATATCAATCTTTATGTCTCGACCATTTCGAGACTCCTCGTCATGTCCGTGATCACATCCGGACTCGAACAAACTTCGTGCATCAATACTTATAAACTCATAATGAACTGTCATCGAAACGTTAAGCGTGCGGACCCTACGGGTTCGAGAACTATGTAGACATGACCTAGAACCATTCTCGGTCAATAACCAATAGCGGAACCTGGATGCCCATATTGGTTCCTACATATTCTACGAAGATCTTTATCGGTCAAACCGCATAACGACATACGTTGTTCCCTTTGTCTTCGGTATGTTACTTACCCGAGATTCGATCGTCGGTATCCAATACCTAGTTCAATCTGCACGGTAAGTCTCTTTACTCGTTCGTAATACATCATCTCACAACTAACTCATTAGTTGTAATGCTTGCAAGGCTTAAGTGATGTGTATCACCGAGAAGGCCTAGAGATACCTCTCCGACAATCGGAGTGACAAAACCTAATCTCGAAATACGCCAACCCAACAAGTACCTTTGGAGACACCTGTAGTACTCCTTTATAATCACCCGCTTATGTTGTGACGCTTTGGTAGTACCCAAAGTGTTCCTCCGTAAACGGAGTTGCATAATCTCATAGTTATAGGAACATGTATGGGTCATGAAGAAAGCATTAACATACTAAACGATCAAGTGTTAAGCTAACGGAATGGGTCATGTCAATCAGATCATTCAACTAATGATGTGACCTTGTTAATCAAATAACAACTCTTTGTTCATGGTTAGGAAACATAACCATCTTTGATTAACAAGCTAGTCAAGTAGAGGCATACTAGTGACATACTGTTTGTCTATATATTCACACATGTATTATGTTTCCGGTTAATACAATTCTAGCATGAATAATAAACATTTATCATGATATAAGGAAATAAATAATAACTTTATTATTGCCTCTAGGGCATATTTCCTTGATCTCCCACTTGCACTAGAGTCAATAATCTAGATTACAAAGTAATGATCCTAACACCCATGGAGTCTTGGTGCTGATCATGTTTTGCTCGTGGAAGAGGCTTAGTCAACGGTCCGCAACATTCAGATCCGTATGTATTTTGCAAATCTCTATGTCTCCCACTTGGACTTGGTCCCGAATGGAATTGAAGGCGTCTCTTGATATGCTTGGTCCTCTTGTGAAATCTGGATTCCTTTGCCAAGGCAATTGCACCAGTATTGTCACGTAAGATCTTCATCGGTCCCGATGCACTAGGTATGACACCTAGATCGGAAATGAACTCTTTCATCCAGACTCCTTCATTCGCTGCTCAAGCAGCTATGTACTCCGCTTCACATGTAGATCCCGCCACGACGCTTTGTTTAGAACTGCACCAACCGACAGCTCCACCGTTTAATAAAAACACGTATCCGGTTTGCGATTTAGAATCGTCCGGATCGGTGTCAAAGCTTGCATCGACGTAACCATTTACGACTAGCTCTTTGTCACCTCCATATACGAGAAACATATCCTTAGTCCTTTTCGTATTTCAGATGTTCTTGACCGCTGTCCTGATCCATTCCTGGATTACTTTGGTACCTTCCTGCCAAGCTTATAGCTAAGCATACGTCAGTCCGGTACACAAGATTGCATACATGATAGAGCCTATGGCTGAAGCATAGGGAACATCTTTCATTTTCTCTCTATCTTCTGCTGTGGTCGGGCATTGAGTCTTACTCAATCTTACACCTTGCAACACAGGCAAAAAACCTTTCTTTGCCTGATCCATTTTGAACTTTTTCAAAATTTTATCAAGGTATGTGCTTTTGTGAAAGTCCAATTAAGCGTCTTGATCTATCTCTATAGATCTTGATGCCCAATATGTAAGCAGCTTCACCGAGGTCTTTCATTGAAAAACTTTTATTCAAGTATCCTTTTATGCCATCCAGAAATTCTATATCATTTCCAATTAATAATATGTCGTCCACATATAATATCGTAAATGCTACAGAGCTCCCACTCACTTTCTTGTAAATACAAAGGCTTCTCCAAAAGTCAGATAAACCCATATGCTTTGATCACACTATCAAAGCGTTTATTCCAACTCCGAGAGGCTTGCACCACACCATAAATTGATCGTTGGAGCTTGCACACTTTGTTAGCACCTTTTGGATCGACAAAACCTTCTGGTTGCATCATATACAACTCTTCTTCTAGAAATCCATTCAAGAATGCAGTTTTTACATCCATTTGCCAAATTTCATAATCATAAAATGCGGCAATTGCTAACATGATTCGGACAGACTTAAGCATCGCCACGGTGAGAAAGTCTCATCGTAGTCAACCCTTGAACTTGTCGAAAACCTTTCGCAACAAGTCGAGCTTTGTAGACGGTTACATTACCATCGGCGTCAGTCTTCTTCTTAAAGATCCATTTATTTTCAATGGCTTGCCGATCATCGGGCAAGTCAACCAAAGTCCATACTTTGTTCTCATACATGGATCCCATCTCAGATTTCATGGCTTCCAGCCATTTTATGGAATCTGGGCTCACCATCGCTTCTTCATAGTTTGTAGGTTCGCCATGGTCAAGTAACATGACTTCCGAATAGGATTACCGTACCACTCACGGTGCGTATTTTACTCTGGTTGACCTACGAGGTTCGAGAGCAACTTGTTCAAGCTTCATGATCATCATCATTAGTTTCTTCACTAATTGGTGTAGTTGTCACAGAACCATTTCTTGTGATGAACTACTTTCCAATAAGGGAGCAGAATCTGATTATCTCATCAAGTTCTACTTTCCTCCCACTCACTTCTTTCGAGAGAAACTCTTTCTCTAGAAAGGATCCGAATTTAGCAACGAAAATCTTGCCTTCAGATCTGTGATAGAAGGTGTACCCAATGATCTCCTTTGGGTATCCTATGAAGACACATTTTTCCGATTTGGGTTCGAGCTTATCTGGTTGAAGTTTCTTTACATAAGCATCGCAGCCCCAAACTTTAAGAAACGACAACTTTGGTTTCTTGCCAAACCACAGTTCATAAGGCGTCGTCTCAACGGATTTTGACGGTGTCCTATTCAACGTGAATGCGGCCGTCTCTAAAGCATAACCCCAAAACGATAGCGGTAAATCGGAAATAGACATCATAGATCGCACCATATCTAGTAAAGTACGACACGACGTTCGGACACACCATTTCTCTGTGGTGTTCCGTATGGAGTTGCGTAAACTATTCCACATTGTTTCAAATGTAAGCCAAACTCAGTAACTCAAATATTCTCCTCCACGATCAGATCGTAGGAATTTTATTTTCTTGTTACGATGATTTTCCACTTCACTCTGAAATTCTTTGAACTTTTCAAATGTTTCAGATTTGTGTTTCATTAAGTAGACATACCCATATCTGCTCAAATCATCTGTGAAGGTGAGAAAATAACGATACCAGCCAGCGTGCCTCAACATTCATTGGACCACAAACATCGGTATGTATGATTTCCAATAAATCTGCTGCTCGCTCCATAGTTCCGAGAACGGCGTTTTGGTCATCTTGCCCATGAGGCATGGTTCGCAAGTACCAAGTGATTCATAATCAAGTGATTCCGTAAGTCCATCAAGATGGAGTTTCTTCATGCGTTTTACACCGATATGACCTAAACGGCGATTGCCACAAATAAGTTGCACTATCATTATCAACTCTGCATCTTTTGGCTTCAACATTATGAATATGTGTATCACTCTTGTCGAGATTCAACAAGAATAGACCATTCTTCAAGGGTGCATGACCATAAAAGATATTATTCATATAAATAGAACAACCATTATTTTCTGATTTAAATGAATAACCGTCTCGCATTAAACAAGATCCAGATATAATGTTCATGCTCAACGCTGGCACCAAATAATAATTATTTAGGTCTAAAACTAATCCCGAAGGTAGATGTAGAGGTAGCGTGCCGACCGCGATCACATTGACTTTGGAACCATTTCCCACGCCAAGATCGTCACCTCGCCCTTTGCCTGCTCGTTTATTCCGTAGTCCCCTGCTTCGAGTTGCAAATATTAGCAATGTAACCGGATTAAATACCTGTGTGCTACTACGAGCTCTAGTAAGGTACACATCAATAACATGTATATCACATATAGCTTTGTTCACCTTGCCATCCTTTTTATCCGCCAAATACTTGGGGCAGTTCCGCTTCCGAGGTCCGGTGCGCTTGCGGTAAAAACACTCGATTTCGGGCTTAGGTCCGCACTTGGGTTTCTTCTCTTGATCGGCAACTTTCTTGCTGTTTCTTTTGAAGTTTCCTTCTTCTTCCCTTTGCCCTTTTTCTTGAAACTAGTGGTCTTGTTGACCATCAACACTTGATGCTCTTTCTTGATTTCTACCTCCGCTGACTTTTAGCATTGCGAAGAGCTCAGAATTGTCTTAGTCATCCCTTGCATATTATAGTTCATCACAAAGCTCTTGTAGCTTGGTGGCGATGATTGGAGAATTACATCAATGACACTATCATCCGGAAGATTAACTCCAGCTGAATTAAGTGATTGTTATACCCGGACATTTTGAGTATGTGCTCACCGACGTAACTATTCTCCTCCATCTTGCAGCTATAGAACTTATTGGAGACTTCATATCTCTCAATCCGCATTTGCTTGAAATATTAACTTCAACTCTGGAACATCTCATATGCTCCATGACGCTCAAAACGTCGTTGAAGACCCGGTTCTAAGCCGTAAAGCATGGCACACCTGAACTATAGAGTAGTCATCACCGCTGCTTTGCAGACGTTCATAACTTCTCGCTCAGATTCTGCAGCAGTTCGCTCATCCGGTGCTTCCAGACGTAATTTTTCCGTGCAGCAATGAGGATAATCCTCAAGTTACGGACCCAGTCCGTGTAATTGCTACCATCATCTTTCAACTTTGCTTTCTCAAGGAACGCATTAAAATTCAACGGAACAACAAAGACGAGCCATCTATCTACAAGAAACATAGACAAGCAAAATACTATCGGTACTAAGTTCATGATAAATTTAAGTTCAATTAATCATATTAAAAACTCCCACTTAGACAGACATCTCTCTAGTCATCTAAGTGATCACGTGATCCATATCAACTAAACCGTGTCCGATCATCACGTGAGACGGAGTAGTTTCAACGGTGAACATCACTATGTTGATCATATCTACTATATGATTCACGTTCGACCTTTTGGTCTCCGTGTTCCGAGGCCATATCTGTTATATGCTAGGCTCGTCAAGTTTTAACCTGAGTATTCCGCGTGTGCAACTGTTTTGCACCCGTTGTAGATGGACGAGAACTTATCACACCCGATCATCACGTGGTGTCCGGGTACTACGAACTTTGGCAACGGTGCATACTCGTGGAGAACACTTCTTGATAATTTTTAGTGAGAGATCATCTTATAATGCTACCGTCAATCAAAGCAAGATAAGATGCATAAAGGATAAACATCACATGCAATCAATATAAGTGATATGATATGGTCATCATCATCTTGTGCTTGTGATCTCCATCGCCAAGCACCGCCATGATCACCATCGTCACCGGCGCCGACACCTTGATCTCCATCGTAGCATCGTTGTCGCCTCGCCAATCTTATGCTTCCACGACTATCACTACCGCTTAGTAATAAAGTAAAGCATTACATCGCGATTGCATTGCATACAATAAAGCGACAACCATATGGCTCCTGCCGATTGCCGATAACTTCGGTTACAAAACATGATCATCTCATACAATAAAATATAGCATCACGTCTTGACCATATCACATCACAACATGCCCTGCAAAAACAAGTTAGACGTCCTCTACTTTGTTGTTGCAAGTTTTACGTGGCTGCTACGGGCTGAGCAAGAACCGTTCTTACCTACGCATCAAAACCACAACGATAGTTTGTCAAATAGACTCCGTTTAACCTTCTCAAGGACCGGGCGTAGCCACACTCAGTTCAACTAAAGTTGGAGAGACAGGTCTTCCGCAAGCCATCTATGTGCAAAGCACGCCGAGGGAACCGGTCTCGCAGAAGCGTGAGCGTAAGGTTGGTCCGGATCGTCTCGTCCAACAATACCGCTGAACCAAAGTATGACATGCTGGTAGGCAGTATGACTTGTATCGTCCACAACTCACTTGTGTTCTACTCGTGCATATGACATCAACGCATAAAACCAGGCTCGGATGCCACTATTGGGGAACGTAGTAATTTCAAAATTTTCCTACGATCACGCAAGACCATGGTGATGGCATAGCAACGAGAGGGAAGAGTGTCCGTCCACGTACCCTCGTAGACCGAAAGCGGAAGCGTTATAACAACGCGTTGATGTATTCGTCGTCTTCACGATCCGACCGATCCAAGCACCGAACGTACGGCACCTCCGAAGTTCGCACACGTTCAGCTCGATGACGATCCCGGACTCGATCCAAAGCAAAGTGTCGGGATGAGTTCCACAAGACGACGGCGTGATGACGATATTGATGCTCCACCGACGCAGGCTTCGCCTAAGCACTGCGACGATATGACTTCTCCGCGCAGGCTTCGCCTAAGCTCTACTGACGATATGACCAAGTGGAATATGGTGGAAGGGGCACCGCACACGGCTAAGGAAAGATCCGTAGATCAACTTGTGTGTCTTGGGGTGCCCCTGCCCCTGTGATATAAAGGAGACAAGGGGAGGTGGCCGGCCCTATAGGAGGCGCACCAAGGAGGAGTCCTACTCCCACCAGGAGTAGGACTCCCCCCCCCTTCTCCTAGTTGGACTAGGATTGGAGGAGGGGGAAGAGGGAAGGGGCGCCGCCCCCCCTCTCCTTGTCCTATTCGGACTAGAGGGGGGAGGGGGGCGCGCAGCCCACCTGGCCGGCCCTTCTCCTTCTCCCTCAAGGCCCATGAGGGCCCATATACCCCCCGGGGGGTTCCGGTAAACCCCCGGTGTTCCGGTAACTTCCTGTTTTCACTGAACCCTTCCAAGTCCAAACATAGGCTTCCAATATATCAATCTTTATGTCTCGACCATTTCGAGACTCCTCGTCATGTCCGTGATCACATCCGGGACTCGAACAAACTTCGTGCATCAATACTTATAAACTCATAATGAATCACATCGAAACGTTAAGCGTGCGGACCCTACGGGTTCGAGAACTATGTAGACATGACCTAGAACCATTCTCGGTCAATAACCAATAGCGGAACCTGGATGCCCATATTGGTTCCTACATATTCTACGAAGATCTTTATCGGTCAAACCGCATAACGACATACGTTGTTCCCTTTGTCATCGGTATGTTACTTACCCGAGATTCGATCGTCGGTATCCAATACCTAGTTCAATCTCGCTACCGGTAAGTCTCTTTACTGCTCCGTAATACATCATCTCACAACTAACTCATTAGTTGTAATGCTTGCAAGGCTTAAGTGATGTGTATCACCGAGAAGGCCTAGAGATACCTCTCCGACAATCGGAGTGACAAAACCTAATCTCAAATACGCCAACCCAACAAGTACCTTTGGAGACACCTGTAGTACTCCTTTATAATCACCCGATTACGTTGTGACGTTTGGTAGTACCCAAAGTGTTCCTCCGTAAACGGAGTTGCATAATCTCATAGTTATAGGAACATGTATGGGTCATGAAGAAAGCATTAACATACTAAGCGATCAAGTGTTAAGCTAACGGAATGGGTCATGTCAATCAGATCATTCAACTAATGATGTGACCTTGTTAATCAAATAACAACTCTTTGTTCATGGTTAGGAAACATAACCATCTTTGATTAACAAGCTAGTCAAGTAGAGGCATACTAGTGACATACTGTTTGTCTATATATTCACACATGTATTATGTTTCCGGTTAATACAATTCTAGCATGAATAATAAACATTTATCATGATATAAGGAAATAAATAATAACTTTATTATTGCCTCTAGGGCATATTTCCTTCATGTTCCATCTCCTGTAAAAGGGTTATCAAGCAGTTTTTCTAACATACCCGAAGGAACTTCAAAAGGAATAATTTCATTTTCAGTAGGTTCAATAGGTTGAGGAGTAATTCTTTGCTCTACTGGTCGGGGTGAAGATACCCCGAACAAGCCCCTTAGAGGATTACTTTCCATAATAACAAGTGACAGTAAATTTCAGCACACTATATAAATTTTTCCTTACCAAATTCCACCTACCAAAGGTGCTGCACTCCCCGGCAACGGCGCTTAAAAGAGTCTTGATGACCCACAAGTATAGGGGATCTATCGTAGTCCTTTCGATATGTAAGACCGCTCAAACCCAACGAGGAGCGTAGGAAATGATAAGCGGTTTTCAGCAAGGTATTCTCTGCAGTAATCAAATAAGTGTTAACAGATAGTTTTGTGATAAGATAATTTGTAATGAGCAACAAGTAACAAAATTAAATAAAGTGCAGCAAGGTGGCCCAATCCTTTTTTAGCAAAGGACAAGCCTGGACAAACTCTTATATAAGGAAAAGCGCTCCCGAGGACACATGGGAATATCGTCAAGCTAGTTTTCATCACGTTCATATGATTCGCATTCGGTACTTTGATAATTTGTTATGTGGGTGGACCGGTGCTTGGGTGCTGTTCTTACTTGAACAAACATCCCACTTATGGTTAACCTCTATTGCAAGCATCCGCAACTACAACAAAAGTATTAAGGTAAACCTAACCATAGCATGAAACATATGGATCCAAATCAGCCCCTTACGAAGCAATGCATAAACTAGGGTTTAAGCTTCATCACTCTAGCAACCCATCATCTACTTATTACTTCACAATGCCTTCCTCTAGGCCCAAATAATGGTGAAGTGTTATGTAGTCGACGTTCACATAACACCACTAGAGGCTAGACAACATACATCTCATCAAAATATCGAACGAATACCAAATTCACATGACTACTAATAGCAAGACTTCTCCCATGTCCTCAGGAACAAACGTAACTCTCACAAAGCATATTCATGTTCATAATCAGAGGGGTAATAATATGCATAAAGGATCTGAACATATGATCTTCCACCAAATAAACCAACTAGCATCAACTACAAGGAGTAATCAACACTACTAGCAACCTACTACCAATCCCAGACTTGGAGACAAGAATTGGATACAAGAGATGAACTAGGGTTTTGAGATGAGATGGTGCTGGTGAAGACGTTGATGGAGATTGCCCTCTCCCGATGAGAGGAGCATTGGTGATGACGATGGCGATGATTCCCCGGAGGGAAGTGTCCCCTAAGAACAGCTCTGCCGGAGCCCTAGATTGGTTCCGCCAAGGTTCCGCCTCGTGGCGGCGGAGTTTCGTCCCGAAAGGTTGCTTCTGATTTTTTCCTCGACGAAAGACCTCATATAGAAGAAGATGGCCATCAGAGAGCCAACAGGGGGCCCACGAGGCAGGGGGCGCGCCCAGGGGGTAGGGCACGCCCCCCACCCTCGTGGCTAGGTGGGCCTCCCTCTGGTGAACTTCTTCCGCTCAATATTTTTTATTATTTCCAAAACTGACTTTCGTGGAGTTTCAGGACTTTTGGAATTGTGCAGAATAGGTCTCTACTATTTGCTCCTTTTCCATCCTGCATTCCAGTGCCGCATTCTCCCTCCTTATGTAAACCTTGTAAAATAAGAGAGAATAGTCATAAGTATTGTGACATAATGTGTAATAACAGCCCATAATGCAATAAATATCGATATAAAAGCATGATGCAAAATGGACGTATCATTGGTCCCCTTTGCATTTTGCGCCAAGTTTTGACCTTTGATTTAACTAATAAAATGTTAATGCATGTAACCAAAAATAATATCATCGGAAACTATGTTCAAATACGAATCCAATGATATAATTTTTGGTTACATGTATTAATATTTTAGTTAAATCTATGGTCAAAATTTGGCACAAAATACTAAGGGGACCAATAAACTGGACGGAGGTATGAGTAGTATTTTGTAATTTATGTCATTGCATAAAGAGAATTGAGCACTGCATGTTGTGCTAAGTAGTCTCAAGTCATTGAATGCATACACACCCCACGTCTCCTATTGGGTGATTTCTTTTTTCGTGGCAAAAAAATAGGGAACGATGTGGGTAGTTAATGCGCCGCGCCAAAAAGTTTTGGGATTATTTGGTTTTTAAATAGCGTGACTAATGCACCAAAGACGGAGGGAGTACAATAGTAGTCTTTGATTGCAATTTTTTGTTGGTAGCTTACCAAGCTGACCGCTCGGTGAGTATAATAGTAGTCTGATTGATGAGACTTCAGATTTGAGCCATCTACCGGAAGGGAGAGTGTATAATATCATCGCGAACTACGTTCAAAACTGAATAAAACAATACTCCATGTATTTATTTATAGAGGGAGTAGTACATTATTGAGATATTTAAAGCATAAGTTCCTCTCCCATAATAATTTTCAGTAGCATCATGAATGAATTCAACAAAATAACTATCACATAAAGCATTCTTTTCATGATCCACAAGCATAGAAATTTTATTACTCTCCATGTAAAAAAATTATTCTCATCAATAATGGTGGGAGCAAACTCAACAAAATAACTATCATGTGATTTAAAATTAAAATCATGATGACAAGTTTCATGTTTATCATTATTCAATATAGCATACATGTCATCACCATAATCATCATAGATAGCAACCTTGTTCTCATAGTCAATTGAAGTCTCATAAAAATGGTGGATTCATCACTAAATAAAGTCATGACCTCTCTGAATCCAGTTTCATCATTATAATCATCATAAATAGGAGGCATGCAATCATTATAACAAATTTGCACATCAAATCTTGGGGGACTAAAATTATAATCTTCATCAAACATAGCTTCCCCAAGCTTATGGTTTTGCATATCATTAGCATCATGAATATTCAAAGAATTCATACTAACAACATTGCAATCATGCTCATCATTTATACCAAACATTCTATTGAATTCTTGTTCTATCAATTGAGCACAATTTTCCTTTCCATCATTTTCACAAAAGAAATTATAAAGATGATCAATAATATGATGCAACCTCAATTCCATTTTTATGTAGTTTTCTTTTATTAACCAAACTAGTGATAAAACACGAAACTAAAAGATTCAATTGCAAGATCTAAAGATACACCTTCATGCACTCACCTCCCCGGAAACGGCGCCAGGAAAGAGCTTCGTTGACGGGATATGAGTGCCGCTTACCTAACCTACCTGGCAACGGTGCCAAAAAGAGCTTGATGTCTACTATGCAACTTTATTCTTGTAGACTCGTGTTGGGCCTCCAAGCGCAAAGTTTTGTAGGATAGTAGCAATTTTCCCTCAAGTGGATGACCTAAGGTTTATCAATCTGTGGGAGGTGTAGGATGAAGATGGTCTCTCTCAAACAACCCTGCAACCAAATAATAAAAAGTCTCTTGTGTCCCCAACACACCCAATACAATGACAAATTGTATAGGTGCACTAGTTCGGCGAAGAGATGGTGATACAAGTGTAATATGGATAGTAGATATTGATTTATTGTAATAGGAACATTAAAAACCGCAAGGTAGCAAGTAACAAAAGTGAGCACAAACGGTATTGCAATGCTTGAAAATGAGGCATAGGGTCCATTGCTACGTCTTGAGCTTGCGTTGGTTTTCCCCGAAGAGGAGAGGATGATGCAGCACAGTAGCGTAAGTATTTCCCTCAGTTTTGAGAACCAAGGTATCAATCCAGTAGGAAGCCATGCACAAGTCCCTCGTACCTGCACAAAACGATAGCTACTCGCAACCAACGCGATTAGGGGTTGTCAATCCCTTCACGGTCACTTACGAGAGTGAGATCTGATAGAGATAATATTTTTGGTATTTTTGATATAAAGATGCAAAGTAAAAAGTAAAAACAAAGCAAGTATAAAAGTGATGGAGATTGATATGATGAGAATATACCCGGGGGCCATAGGTTTCACTAGTGGCTTCTCTCAAGAGCATAAGTATTCTACGGTGGGTGAACAAATTACTGTTGAGCAATTGACATAATTGAGCATAGTTATGAGGTTATCTAGGTATGATCATGTATGTAGGCATCACGTCCGTGACAAGTAGATCGAAACGATTACGCATCTACTACTATTACTCCACTCATCGACCGCTATCCAAAGATGCATCTAGAGTATTAAGTTAAAAACAGAGTAACGCCTTAAGCAAGATGACATGATGTAGAGGGATAAATTCATGCAATATGATAAATACCCTATCTTGTCATCCTCGATGGCAACAATACAATACGTGCCTTGCAACCCTTTTACATCCGGTAAGGACACCGCAAGATTGAACCCAAAGCCATGCACTTCTCCCATTGCAAGAACTACCAATCTAGTTGGCCAAACCAAACGGATAATTCAAGAGACTTGCAAAGATAACTCAATCATACATAAAAGAATACATGTAAGATTCAAATATTATTCATAGATAAGCTGGATCATAAACCCACAATTCATCGGTCTCAACAAACACACCGCAAAAAGAAGATTACATCGAATAGATCTCCACGAGAGAGGGGAGAACATTGTATTGAGATCCAAAAGAGAGAAGAAGCCATCTAGCTACTAGCTATGGACCCGAAGGTCTGAAGTAAACTACTTACACTTCATCGGAGAGGCTATGGTGTTGATGTAGAAGCCCTCCATGGTGGATGCCCCCCTCCGTGAGCTCCTAACAGGCCCCAAGATGGGATCTCGTGGATACAGGAAGATGCAAGGTGGAATTAAGTTTTTCGCTCCGTTACGATCGTTTGGGGGTACATAGGTATATATAGGAGGAAGGAGTACGTCGGTGGAGCTGAGGGGCCCACGAGGCGGCGCCCTAGGGGCGCCCCACCTCGTGACCGCCTCTTCGTGCCTTGGCGTAGGGTCCAAGTCTCTGGATCACGTTCGGTGAGAAAATCACGTTTCAAGGTTTCATTCCGTTTGGACTCCGTTTGATATCTTGTTTCTTGAAACACCTAAAAGGCAAAAAAAACAGCAATTAAGGCTGAGCCTCCGGTTAATAGGTTAGTCCCAAAGTAATATAAAAGTGGAAAATGAAGCCCATTATAGTCCAAAACAATAGATAAAGTAGCATGGAGCAATCAAAAATTATAGATATGTTGGAGACGTATCAGGCATCCCCAAGCTTAATTCCTGCTCGTCCTCGAGTAGGTAAATGATATAAAGATAATTTTTGATGCGGAGGATACTTTGGCATAATTTCAATGTAAATCTGCTTAATCATGGTATGAATATTCAGATCCGAAAGATTCAAGACAAAAGTTCATATTGACATAAAAATAATAATACTTCAAGCATACTAATCAAAGTAATCATGTCTTCTCAAAATAGCATGGCAAAAGAAAGTTCATCCCTACAAAATCATATAGTTAGGCTATGCTTCATTTTCGTCACACAAAGATGTTCCCAAGTTCTATTCCCCCTATGACAAGCCAAGCAATTGTTTCATACTTAAATAATCTCAAACTTTTTCAACCTTCACGTAATATATGACCGTGAGCCATGGATATATCACTATGGGTGGAATAGAATATGATGATGGGGATTGTGTGGAGAAGACAAAAAAGGAGAAAGTCTCACATTGACGAGGATAATCAACGGTCTATGGAGATGCCCATCAATTGATGTCAACATGAGGAGTAGGGATTGCCATGCAGCGGATGCACTAGAGCTATGAATGCTCAACAAAAGAAAACTAGTGGGTGTGCATCCAACTTGCTTGCTCATGAAGACCTAGGGCATTTTGAGGAAGCCCATCGTAGGAATATACAAGCCAAGTTCTATAACAAAAAATTCCCACTAGTATAGAAAGACAACTTATGAGACTCACTATATGAAAAACATGGTGCTACTTTGAAGCACAATAATGAGACTCACTACACGAAGAACAAGGTGCTACTTTGAAGCACAATATATGAGACTCACTACATGAAGAACAAGGTGCTACTTTGAAGCACAAGTGTGGAAAAAGAGATAGTAGCATTGCCCTTTTTATTTATTTTCTTTTTTTGGGCCTTTATTTTTTTGGCCTTTATCTTCTTTTTTTTATTTGGGCAATGCTCTAATAATGATGATCATCACACTTCTATTGATTACAACATAAGGATTACAACTCGAAACTAGAACAAGGTATGACTCTATATGAATGCCTCCGGTGGTGTACCGGGATGGTGCAATCAATCAAGAGTGACATGTATGAAAAATAATGCATGGTGGGTTTGCCACAAATACGATGTCAACTACATGATCATGCAATGGCAATATGACAAAAGTAATGTATATCATGATAATGATGAACGGAACGGTGGAAAGGTGCATGGCAATATATCTCGGAATGGCTATGGAAATGCCATAATAGGTAGGTATGGTGGCTGTTTTGAGGAAGATATAAGGAGGTTTATGTGTGATAGAGCGTATCGTATCACGGGGTTTGGATGCACCAGCGAAGTTTGCACCAACTCTCAAGGTGAGAAAGGGCAATGCACGGCATCAAGAGGCTAGCAAAGGCGAAAAGGTAAAAGTGCGTATAATCCATGGACTCAACATTAGTCAAAAGAACTCATATACTTATTGCAAAAATTTAGAAGTCATCAAAAATCAAGTACTACGTGCATGCTCCTAGGGGGATATATTAGTAGGAAAAGACCATCGCTCGTCCCCGACCGCCACTCATAAGGATGCACAAGCCAGGTACACTTCATGTTTCAAATTTGATACACAACTTTAACCATACGTGCATGCTACGGGGTTTGCTAACTTCAACACAAGCATTTCTCAAATTCACAACTACTCAACTAGCACGACTTTGATATTATCACCTCCATATCTCAAAACAATTATCAAGCATCAAACTTATCTTAGTATTCAACGACTCAAAAGAAAGTTTCACATATCTTGAATACCAAGTATATTAATATTAAGCAAATTACCATGCTATTAACGACTCTCAAAATAATCTAAGTGAAGCATGAGAGATCAAGTTTCTTTAAAACAAATCCACCACCGTGCTCTAAAAGATCTAAGTGAAGCACTAAAGCAAAAATTATCACGCTCAAAAAATATAAGTGAAGCACTATGAGCAAAACTATCAAGCTCAAAAGATATAAGTGAAGCACATAGAGTATTCTATCAAATTTCAATTCATGTATGGCTCTCTCAAAAGGTGTGTACAGCAAGGATGATTGTGGTAAACTAACAAGCAAAGACGCAAATAATACAAGACGCTCCAGGCAAAACACATATCATGTGGTGAACAAAAATATAGCTCCAAGTAAATTACCGATGGAAGTGGATTTAAAGAGGGGATGCCTTCCGGGCATCCCCAAGCTTTGACTTTTGGTGTCCTTGGATTATCTTGGGGGTGCCATGGGCATCCCCAATCTTAGTCTCTTGCCACTCCTTGTTCCATAATCCATCAAAAGAATTCACCCAAAACTTGAAAACTTCACAACACAAAACTCAATAGAAATCTCTTAAGCTCCGTTAGAGAAAGAAAACAAAAGACTACTTTAAGGTACTGTAATGAACTCATTCTTTATTTATATTAGTGTTAAACCTACTGTATTCAAACTTCTCTATGTATCATAAACTATTTTACTAGCCATAGATTCATCAAAATAAGCAAACAACACACGCAAAACAGAATCTGTCAAAAACAGAACAGTATGTAGTAATCTGTAACTAACGCAAACTTATGGAACTCAAAAAATTCTACCAAACTTAGACGACCTGGAAAATTTGTTTATTGATCATCAGCAATTGGAATCAGTATTTTATCACGTTCTGGTTATTTTTAACAATTCGGGCACTGAGCGCAAAGTTTCTGGAAATTACAGCAAGATCAAATAACTATCACCCAAGAAGATCCAATAGGTTTAACTTGGCACAAACACTAATTAAAAGATAAAACCACATCTAAACAGAGGCTAGATGGATTATTTATTCCTGAAAAGAAGCAAAAACAAAAAAAACTAAAAATAAAATTGGGTTGTCTCCCAACAAGCGCTATCGTTTAACGCCACTAGCTAGGCATAAAAGCAAGGATAGATCTAGGTATTCCCATCTTTGGTAGGCAATCCATAAGTGGCTCTCATGATAGATTCATATGGTAATTTAATTTTCTTTCTAGGGAAGTGTTCCATGCCTTTCTTTAATGGAAATTGGAATCTAATATTCCCTTCCTTCATATCAATAATTGCATCAATCGTTCTAAGGAAAGGTCTACCAAGAATAATAGGACATGAAGGATTGCAATCTATATCAAGAACGATAAAATCTACGGGCACAAAATTCCTATTTGCAACAATAAGAACATCATTAATTCTTCCCATAGGCCTTTTAATAGTGGAATCCGCAAGATGCAAGTTTAGAGAGCAATCATTAAAGTCACGGAAATCTAGCAAATCACACAAAGTTTTGGGGATAGTGGAGACACTAGCACCCAGATCACACAAAGCATGAAACTCATAATCTTTGATTTTAATTTTGATAGTAGGTTCCCACTCATCATTGAGTTTCCTAGGGATAGAAACTTTCAACTCAAGTTTTTCTTCATAAGATTGCATCAAGGCATCAACAATGTGTTCGGTAAAGGCCTTATTTTGACTATAGGCATGAGGAGAATTTAGCACGGTTTGCAACAAGGAAATACAATCAATTAAAGAGCAATTTTCATAATAAAATTCCTTGAGATACAATATAGTGGGTTTAGCAACATCTAGATTTTTATTTCTTTCAATCCCACTTTTATCAATTTCATCATCAAGATCTAAAAACTCTGAATTCTTAGAACGCCTTCTAGGTAAAGGAAGATCATATTCAGTTTCATCAAGATTCATATTGCAGAACAAAGATTTAATAGGGGACACATCAATAACTTTTAGATCTTCATCTTGATTTTCATAGGAATTAGAAGAACACGCTTTAATAAAGGCATCTTTTGTAGCACGCATCCTAGCAGTTCTTTCTTTGCACTCATCAATGGAAATTCTCATAACTTTGAGAGACTCATTGATATCATGCTTAGGAGGAATAGATCTAAGCTTTAAAGAATCAACCTAAAGAGAAATTCTATCAACGTTCCTAGCCAAATCATCAACTTCAAGCAATTTCTCCTCAAGCAAAGCATTAAAATTCTTTTGTGAATTCATAAACTCTTTAACACTACTCTCAAATTCAGAGGGAATTTTATTAAAATTTCCATAAGAGTTGTTGTAGGAATTTCCATAATTATTAGAAGGATTACTAGGATAAGGCCTAGGATTAAAATTCCCTCTATACGCGTTGTTACCAAAACTATTCCTACCAACAAAATTCACATCCATAGATTCATTATTATTCTCAATCAAGGTAGACAAAGGCATATCATTAGGATCAGAAGAAACACTCTTAGTAGCAAATAATTTCATAAGTTCATCCATCTTTCCACTCAAAATATTGATTTCTTCTATAGCATGCACCTTTTTATTAGTAGATCTTTCAGTATGCCATTGATAATAATTAACCATAATATTATCTAGGAGTTTAGTAGCATCTCCTAAAGTGATTTCCATAAAAGTGCCTCTCGTGGCCAAATCTAAAAGATTTCTAGAAGCAAAATTCAATCCAGCATAATTTTTTTGTATAATCATCCATAAGTTCAAACCATGAGTAGGACAATTACGTATCATTAATTTCATTCTCTCCCATGCTTGTGCAACATGTTCATGATTAAGTTGCTTAAAATTCATAATATCGTTTCTAAGAGAGATAATCTTAGCGGGAGGAAAATACTTAGAGATAAAAGCATCTTTGCACTTGTTCCAAGAATCAATACTATTTTTAGGCAAAGATGAAAACCACGCCTTAGCACGATCTCTAAGCTTAAAAAGGAAATAGCTTCAATTTAACGACATCATTATCGACATCTTTTTTCTTTTGCATATCACATAAATCAACGAAGCTATTCAGATGAGTAGCGGCATCTTCACTAGGAAGGCCGGCGAATTGATCTTTCATAACAAGATTCAGTGTTGGCAAGAGGAGAAATCGGAGTGCTAAGGAAATCATTATTATTGGTATGGGTGAAGTCACACAATTTGGTAGCATCTTGAGCCATCGCGACAAACAAGCAATCCAACACACGAGCAAACAAACGGACGAGGAAAAGGCAACGGGAAAAGAGGAGGAGATTGGGAAAGAGAGGGCGAATAAAACGGCAAGGGTGAAGTGGGGGAGAGGAAAACGAGAGGCAAATGGCAAATAATGTAATACGAGAGATAGGGATTGTGATGGGTACTTGGTATGTTGACTTTTGTGTAGACTCCCGGGCAACGGCGCCAGAAATCCTTCTTGCTACGTCTTGAGCTTGCGTTGGTTTTCCCCGAAGAGGAGAGGATGATGCAGCATAGTAGCGTAAGTATTTCCCTCAGTTTTGAGAACAAAGGTATCAATCCAGTAGGAGGCCACGCACAAGTCCCTCGTACCTGCACAAAACGATAGCTACTCGCAACCAATGCGATTAGGGGTTGTCAATCCCTTCACAGTCACTTACGAGAGTGAGATCTGATAGAGATAATATTTTTGGTATTTTTGATATAAATATGCAAAGTAAAAAGTAAAAGCAAAGTAAAAAACAAAGCAAGTATAAAAGTGATGGAGATTGATATGATGAGAATAGACCCGGGGGCCATAGGTTTCACTAGTGGCTTCTCTCAAGAGCATAAGCATTCTATGGTGGGTGAACAAATTACTGTTGAGCAATTGATGTAATTGAGCATAGTTATGAGGTTATCTAGGTATGATCATGTATATAGGCATCACGTTCGTGACAAGTAGATCGAAACGATTCTGCATCTACTACTATTACTCCACTCATCGACCGCTATCCATAATGCATCTAGAGTATTAAGTTAAAAACAGAGTAACGCCTTAAGCAAGATGACATGATGTAGAGGGATAAATTCATGCAATATGATAAATACCCCATCTTGTTATCCTCGATGGCAACAATACAATACGTGCCTTGCAACCCTTTACATCCTTTGGGTAAGGACACCGCAAGATTGAACCCAAATCCATGCACTTCTCCCATTGCAAGAACTACCAATCTAGTTGGCCAAACCAAACGGATAATTCGAAGAGACTTGCAAAGATAACCAATCATACATAAAAGAATTTAGAGAAGATTCAAATATTATTCATAGATAAGCTGGATCATAAACCCACAATTCATCGGTCTCAACAAACACACCGAAAAAAGAAGATTACATCAATAGATCTCCACGAGAGGGGGAGAACATTGTATTGAGATCCAAAAAGAGAGAAGAAGCCATCTAGCTACTAGCTATGGACCCAAGGTCTGAAGTAAACTACTCACACTTCATCGGGAGGCTATGGTGTTGATGTAGAAGCCCTCCATGGTGGATGCCCCCTCGTGAGCTCCGGAACAGGCCCCAAGATGGGATCTCGTGGATACAGGAAGGTACGGCGGTGGAATTAGGTTTTTGGCTCCCGTTCTGATCGTTTGGGGGTACATAGGTATATATAGGAGGAAGGAGTACGTCGGTGGAGCTTCGAAGGGCCCACGAGGCAGGGGGGCGCGCCCCCCACCCTCGTGACCGCCTCTTTCGTGCCTTGGCGTAGGGTCCAAGTCTCCTGGATCACGTTCAGTGAGAAAATCACGTTTCCGAAGGTTTCATTCCGTTTGGACTCCATTTGATATTATGTTTCTTTGAAACACTGAAAAAGGCAAAAAAACAGCAATTCTGGGCTGGGCCTCCTGTTAATAGGTTAGTCCCAAAAGTAATATAAAAGTGTAAAATAAAGCCCATTATAGTCCAAAACAATAGATAAAGTAGCATGGAGCAATCAAAAGTTATAGATACGTTGGAGACGTATCATCCATACTTTCGCTAGTGCTCAACAATGGTAATATAATTGGATCATATAACCATCCCTCAAAGTGCGATGAAGAATCACTCCAAAGTTCCTATCTAGCGGAGAACATAAGACGGAATTGTTTGTAGGGTACGAAACCACCTCAAAGCTATTCTTTCCGATTGATCTAACCAAGAGTTTGTACTAAAATAACACCAAAGCAAATTCAGATTCATAATATTCAATCCAACACAAAGGACTTCAAAGAGTGCCCCAAGATTTCTACCGGAGAAACAAAGACAAGAATGTGCATTAACCCCTATGCATAGATTACCCCAATGTCACCGCGGGAATGCGCGAGTTGAGTGCCAAAACATATATCAAGTGAATCAATACGATACCCCAATGTCACCACGAGTATTCATATGCAATACATATATCAAGTGCTCTCAAATCCATGAAAGTATTCAATCCAATAACAACGAAATCTCAAAGTGAAAACTCAATTCATCAACAAGATAGAGAGGGGAAAACACCATATGATCTGACTATATTAACAAAGATCGCGATACATCAAAACACAAGAGAGAGATTAAACACATAGCTACTGGTACAAACGCTTAGTCCCGAGGGTGGACTACTTCCTCCTCATCATGGCGGCCGCCGGGATGATGAAGATGGCCATCGGTGATGATTCCCCCCTCCGGCGGAGTGCCGAAAAGGGGTCTAGATTGGTTTCTCATGGGTACAGAGCATTGCAGCGGCGGAACTTCTGATCTAGGGTTAACCCCGATGGTTTTTGGAATATTTGGGAATTTATAGGGCAAAGAGGGGTGCAGGAGGCCACTGAGGTGGGCACAACCCACCTAGGCGCACCACGGTGGGTTGTGCCCCCTCAGCACCCACCAGGTGCTTCTCTGGCCCACTCGATGTCTTCTGGTCCATAAAAATCCATAAAAAGTTTCGCGGTGTTTGAACTCCGTTTGATATTGATTTCCTATGATGTAAAAAACAAGCTAAAAACAGCAACTGGCATTGGGCACTGGGTCAATAGGTTAGTCCCAAAAAATGATATAAAGTTGCTATAAAATGATTGTAAAACATGCAAGAATGATAATATAACAGCATGAATACTTCATAAATTATAGATACGTTGGAGACGTATCAGGAACAAGTGTGGGCATCTTTTTTGCAAAACTGCAGCAGTTTGCTTTGTATGCGTCAGATCTAGATCCGACGGCTATTTGTGAAATATGGTAGGCACACCATCATCACCAACTCAAGACCTCTTTGATTAGCAGGATTTTGAAAACACGGGAATAGGAAAAGTATAGGATTGGAGTGTCATGCCCACTTGAATCCCATAGGATTAGCAAGGAGCGTTTGATTTCACGGGAAAAGCAAAGGAACTGTAAAAAGAGGTTAGAGTGGATGTTAGATTTCCTATGAAATGTAGTACAAACATTCCATTGGAAAAATTCCTATGGGATTCAATCCTATGAAGCAAAGGACAAACGTAGGAAAATTTTCAAAGGATTTTAATCCTCCAAAAATCCTATAGAATTCCCTTGAATCAAAGGAGCCCTCGGGTTTCTATAGGAGTAGTATAGATAAATAGAGAAACTCTTATAAAACTGAGTTGGTGGTAATGGTGTGCCTGCCATCCTACAATATAGACTGTCCGATCTATATCTGACGGATAGAAAGTAAACTATGGCAATTTTGCAAAAAGATACATGCATCCCTCTCCACATTTGCAGATAAGGCGTTCCCTCGTTCATCTTCGTCTCCCACAAGATAAACAGCTCATATAAATGAATCTTGATGTTCCGTGCAACGCATGGGACTCTTGCTGGTAATAATAAATATTGTACTCGAGTAATGGGTATATCGTTGCCGCACCTATGCACTTGAACATTTATCGTAACATAGTACCTCATGCTGGATAGTCGTAGTATTCAAGTTTCAAACTGATATTACAAATGCTAGGAGTAATGTTGTGTTGGGGAACGCAGTAATTTCAAAAAAAATCCTACGCAGACACAAGATCCATCTAAGTGATGCATAGCAACGAGAGGGGAGAGTGTTGTCCACGTACCCTCGTAGACCGAAAGCGGAGCGTTAAGTAACGCGGTTGATGTAGTCGAACGTCTTCGCGATCCAACTGATCAAGTACCGAACGCACGACACCTCCGCAATCTGCACACGTTCAGCTCGATCACGTCCCTCGAACTCTAGATTCAGCTCGGTGATGGCGCGGTGACGGTGATGATGAAGTTACCGGCGCAGGGCTTCGCCTAAGCACTACGACGATATGACCGAGGTGTGTAACTGTGGAGGGGGGCACCGCACACGGCTAAGAGATTGTCTGTTGTGCCATTGGGGTGCCCCCTGGCCACGTATATAAAGGAGGGAGGAAGAGGAGGCCAGCCTAGGAGGGGCGCGCCTATAGGGGGGTCCAACTAGGATTCCCAACCCTAGTTGGAGTCCCCTTCCTTTTCCAGGAGGTCGGAGAGGGAAGGAGTAGGAGAGGGAGAAGGAAAGAGAGGGGGGCGCCGCCCCCTCCCTAGTACAATTCGGACTTGCCATGGGGGGCGCGCGGCCACCCCTTGAGGCCCTTCTCCCGTTTCCCGTATGGCCCATTAAGGCCCACTACTTCCCCAATGAATTCCGTAACTCTCCTAGATTCGAAAAATACCCGAATCACTCGGAACCTTTCTGATGTCCGAATATAGCCTTCCAATATATCGATCTTTACATCTCGACAATTTCAAGACTCCTAGTCATATCCATGATCTCATCTCGGACTCCAAACAACCTTCGGTACATCAAATCACATAACTCATAATACAAATCGTCATCGAACGTTAAGAGTGCAGACCCTACGGGTTCGAGAACTATGTAGACATGACCGAGACACATCCCCTGTCAATAACCAATAGTGGAACATGGATGCTCATATTGGCTCCTACATATTCTACGAAGGTCTTTATCGATTAGACCGCATAACAACATACGTTGTTTTCTTTGTCATCGGTATGTTACTTGCCCGAGATTCGATCGTCGGTATCACCATACCTAGTTCAATCTTGTTACCGGCAAGTATCTTTACTCCTTCCGTAATGCTTCATCCCGCAACTAACTCATTAGTCACATTGCTTGCAAGGCTTATAGTGATGTGCATTACCGAGAGGGCCCAGAGATACCTCTCCGACAATCGGAGTAACAAATCCTAATCTCGATCTATGCCAACTCAACAAACACCATCGTAGACACCTGTAGAGCATCTTTATAATCACCAAGTTACGTTGTGACGTATGATAGCACACTAAGTGTTCCTCCGATATTCGGGAGTTGCCTAATCTCATAGTCATAGGAACATGTATAAGTCATGAAGAAAGCAATTAGCAATAAACTAAACGATCATAGTGCTAAGCTAACGGATGGGTCTTGTCCATCACATCATTCTCTAATGATGTGATCCCATTCATCAAATGACAACACATGTCTATGGCTAGGAAACTTAACCATCTTTGATTAACGAGCTAGTCTAGTAGAGGCATACGAGGGACACTCTGTTTGTCTATGTATTCACACATGTACTAAGTTTCCTTCATGTTGCACCTAGGGCATATGTATTCACACTCTGTTTGCCTATGTATTCACACATCTCTGTTTATCATGAAATAAGGAAATAAATAATAACTTTATTATTGCCTCTAGGGCATATTTCCTTCATGTTGCACCTACGAAGAGGGAATTATTAGGAAGTTTACATAAGAACTTTCGTTACTTTAGGTGGATGCAGCATTATCGTACAAACTAAAATCCACCGCCCTGACAAGTCACTAATGGGTAAATAAAAAATTTAGTCTCTGGCGACTTGATGTTTCAAAAACAAATTCAGCTTCTGTGAAGACTTTGTCATTTAGGCTTAGACACTTGTGGTGGTCAGCACGCCATTCATTGTTGCGCCAGAGAACGCCAAACCTCATTACCTTGAGCACACTTGCCTCCAGAACAAAGAACCTAGCCAATTTAATCTCAGATGTGCTGCCTCGGTAGTCTATCAAATCAATTTTTGTAAGATGGAGATCAAGGCATTCCATGAGATTCTTATAGTGCAGCACATTTTTCACTTTTGGGTCTTTTTTTATCTGCAAAAGAAGAGAACATATTAGAGCAGCTGGCTGTATAAGATTATCGTGTCATCAAGAGGTACCAATATCATTCGCTCATACGATAGGGTTGGTTATAGGGTTGGCTCTAAGGCTAGTGATATTTTCCACTCTCTATCTCTCTCTTTCTATTTCCTCTCATTTACCTAGGAGCACATGAAGAGCTTGGGCATTTGTTGCCTTCCACTATGTGGCCGATGCCATATTTCTCAAAAGTATGCCACATAATACGCATTGGTGTCAAATCAAAAGATTTTGGCACCGCTCTAGCGATGTGAAAGAGTTGGCACCGCTGTGCACACAGACCCACATGTATAAACACATCAATCAAACCAACTACACCAGCCTCTCCCTCTCCCAAACAAGTGTTTTTATTGCCTCGGTCCTCTCCCACGCAAGTATTTTTTCATTGCGTGGGTTAATTTGGCACCGGAGCAAAGTAGGTGATCCAGATTGGGGCACTAGGTGAGAAATGGAGGGGCATCGATGCCAAATGCATCAGAAGTGAATTTGGCACGTGTTTTGGCCGGCATAGTGGAGGGCCGTGATACGTCTCCAACGTATCTACTTTTTCTCATGCTTTTACTCTTGTTTTGGACTCCAATTTGCATGATTTGAATGAAACTAACCCCGGATTGACGCTGTTTTTAGCAGAACTACCATGGTGTTGCTTTGTGCAGAAATAAAAGTTCTCGGAATGGAACGAAACTTTGCGAGGATTTTTTATATCAATAATAAGAATTTCTGGAGCCAAGACCTGCAGGAGAGGGGCACCTGGGTGGGCACAACCCACCAGGGTGCGCCCCCCTCTCCTGGCACACCCAGGTGGGTTGTACCCACCTGGTGGCACCGCAGACCTCAACCCTGATACTATAAATTCCTATTTTTAGAGAAAAAATCAGGGAGAAAGAATTATCACGTTCCACGAGATGGAGCCGCCGCCAAGCCCTGTTCTTCCTCGGGAGGGCAGATCTAGAGTCCGTTTGGGGCTCCGGAGAGGGGGATCTTCGTTCTTCGTCATCACCAACCCTTCTCCATCGCCAACTCCATGATGCTCCCCACCGGGAGTGAGTAATTCCTTCATAGGCTTGCTGGTCGGTGAGGAGTTGGATGAGATTCATCATGTAATCAAGTTAGTTTTGTTAGGGCTTGATCCCTAGTATCCACTATGTTCTTAGATTGATGTTGCTATGACTTTGCTATGCTTAATCCTTGTCACTTTGGGCCCGGGTGCCATGAACTCAGATCTGAACCATTTATGAATTCATCATTATATCCATGTTTTTGTAACATCCCAAAATTATAAATTTTGGAATGTTATAAACAAATAGATAGATTTGATTGATTGCTTGATTGTTTGACTGAAAGTGAGTGAATTCGAAACTTTTTGAAAGTTAGATGAGAGGGAATAAAAGGACTTTCCCAAACTTTCATTTTGCTTTTTATGATCTTGAGAATTCAAATTCTTTTCATCACAAAACCACGGAGAGAAGATGACATGACTCCTTCCATTTATTTAAATGACAAGGGTGTTGAAAATATTTGAATTTCATTTGAGAATATTTCCAATTACGAAACTTTATGCAACTCAATGATTTTCACGGCGAAGATAAAATCACCTCTTCAAAACATATGAAATATGAGTTGGGAGTTTCAAAGAATTAAATTCAAAGTTCCTTTGAATTATTTTCAATTTGGAGTTATTTGAGTTTTATTCAAATTATTTTTCTCCAAAAATAAAATATATGAAAAATAGGGTAACATGATTCCCTACCTCAGAAAAATGGAGAGAAATAAGTTTGAATTCATTTTGATATTTTTAAAATGATTTTTGTTGGATTTTATTGGACCAGAAGCACTCTTTGCCTTATTTGAATTTGTGTGAATTTTATTTGACATTAGAATAATGTTCATCATGTAGGAAATCTTTTTCTGAAAATTTTGATATATTATATGCCTATATAATATTTTCATTTTATTTTATTTTATCATTTTGTTTTCCTCTCTGTTTGTTTAAAAAAAATCGCAGCGCCTTGGGCCAAAGGCCCAAGCCGTAAGCCAATGACGGGCCGAGGCCAAGGCCATCGCTAGCACGCCAGCACTGTGGAGCAAGGAGCCGCTCAGTTTCCTATTCTTTTACAAATCCTAGTAGGATTTAATCCCGTTTCGTTATTCCCTTTTTTTACTCCTAGGATTCCTAACCTAGTCTATTTCTTGCCCCCTACCCTAAGAAAAACCCCCCCCACCCCAATATAAAACCCCAACCACCCCCCCCCCCCCTCCAACACCTCAAACTAACACCTCTCCTCTCCGCAGCAGCAGCAGTGCAGCACCACCGCAGCCGCTTGCGACCGCCGCCGCCAAGTGCCGCCAAGGCGTCCTCGACCTCTCCCGAGGTTTATATGATCTCCTCTCCACCGTCCGTGATCTCCTTTCCTCTAGGATCAACGGCAACATCGGATCCGATCTTCTTCCCCAACTCCGACGACTACTCCGTGAGATCCACGAAATCCCGTAATTCATTTTTTCAGAAAATAGCAATCTTAGAAAATTCATATCTTTTAGAGTTTTTAGTATTTTGAGTGATTCCAATTGCTATGTGTCACAAATTTGCTGAAGTTTCTGTTAATCTCTCTGGATTTCAAATTTGAGTAGTTTAAATTTGAATTTGATAAATTTTGTTCAGATTAGTATTTTGGCCATAACTTGAGTTTAAAAATAGGTTTTTAATTAATTCTTTTTGCTCCTGGTCACTTGTGATATTTTTTAGCTGTAGGATTTAGTTTGGTAATTTTGGAGTACTTTAAATTAGATTTTTAGTAAAAACAGTACTGTTTTGCTTATATAGTTGTTTTAGTTATGTAATTATTGTTTTTAATTATTTTTAGTTCATTCCTTTTGTAGATTTTCACTTGTTGTTATATGTTTATGTTTAGCTACAGTAGATAAATTTTTGTAGTTATTTATTAGTGTTCAGCTACTGTTTTTGTAATTGCTTGTTTAGTTCATAGTGATAGTGGATAAAAATAGTTTTATTAGTTTTAAAAGTAATTCTTTTTCCACTTCAAGTTATATTGTTTTGTTTCTGTTATTTGTGAACACATTAGTTGTTATATTTATTTAGTATAGTTTATTAATGTTTTAATAAATGATTTGCTGTTATAGTTGTCTTAGTGTTTTGCTAGTCGCTATATTTGTTCTAGTATTAACTAGATGGTTATAGTAGTTTTATATTAGTTCTTTTTGTTAGTTATTAAATTAGTAATTTATTTTCTGTTATTTTATTAGATTTATATTTTTTTTGCTGTAGAATAAAATATTAGAGTAATTTAGTGATGTTATGTTAAGATTTGTGTAAGTTGGTCACCACTAGTTTTTCCTTGAATTTTTCTTTCGAAGTTTTTCCTTTGGTTTTTGACTTGGTTTTCTTTGTTGCTTTTATTTTGATTGAGTATTGTTATGATTGATAGAATTGATTGCTAGGATGATTGCTTATATGATTGTCTGTTTAGTATAGATTTTCAAAGGAGTGACGAATAGTTCTACCAAGTCTTTATTCTGAGAGCGTTATTATCTTCATCAAGTAATACCAGGCAAGTTCACTTTGACCATGTTTTTCATACCTATGTTTTTATTGCATTTAGTGGCATCTTTGCAACCACCCTCCGTAGTGATATTGAATTCTTGTAGTTGATTAGTATGCATGAGGTAGGAACCCATCACCCTGTTACCAAGCCCGGACGTTATTTATTTTAATGCTACGCTATAGTAGACGGGTTTGGTATGAGTGCACGAGAGTGGTGTGAAGAAGGAGGACTCTCGTCGATGATGACAACTCCATGATGACATCTGCAAGGACTGCATCTTCAAGGCCTCAATACTTCAAGACTCGAGCCAAGAATTCAATACACACTCTTGGGTGAAGGATTGTTGACGGGCACCTGGAGAATCCAAAGGTTGGCGGGATGCATGGAGAAGCGCCATGACATCTTGCGGAAAGCTTCACCCAGACTCAAAGAGACGGAAGAATACTTCATGCCGGAAGCTTACCTGTGCACTCGCAAGTCACTATGGGCTCTAGCTTGGTTGACCTTAGTTGTGACTTTGGCTGGGACGGTGCTAGCAGATGTAGAACTACGGTAGGATTGGATGAGCACCGGACAGTGGTCAGAGGAACTCTTTGGAAGACCATGTTTCGATCGTCTTGTTCTCAAACACCCTGAAGTGCGAGAACGAAAAAAGAGGGATCGAATCTTGCGGGTAAAGTGTACAAACCTCTGCAGAGGGTTTAAACCTAATCGATTAGCCGTGTCCCCGGTTACGGACAATTTGAGCCTCTGGACTTGGATCTATCTCGGAACTCTCAACACCGGATTGATAACTTAATTGTGGGCAACTTATGATGATTTTGGGCTATGAGACATCGGTTGGCGGAACCATGTCATGATAGAAAACTCCATAGTACAGACTCCAGTTATTCCTTTGATGTAGGGAAAATAAATCAGCTTTTACGCAAACAAAACTCGCACCACGAGCCACAAAGCCATATTGCATATAGTATAGTTTTATCATCTATTTTCTCATGTTGTGATCTTGCGGTACATTCAATGTAATCGACCTACACGGCTGCAACGTATCATGTTGCGTATACTTTCTTCCAACGAGTAAGAGTACGCAGTGCAGGGTTACGGTCTACACTCAACTCGCCGATGGCGTTGATGGGACTCCACACCCGACTATTTGTTTCATTGTGACTTATGAGGTATATATCAGTTTTACGTTAATTATACATGTGATTGCACTTTGATATATACATTGATGTACTGTGTGTGCTAGCATACCGATCCGAGGATGGCACAAAGAACACGGGCTTGACACCGAGGTCGGGTCGCCATGAATATGGTATCAGAGCACATGTTGACTGTAGGACGTGACCCTAGAAATTGGAAAGCCATTAGGATAGGAAATCTCTAAAATTTTACTTTTAAAAAAGACCCCTACTTCTCATCTTTTCCGATTTTATCTAATAGTCCCTCTTACCACAAATAGTTAGAACATACCATATCCCTTTTGACCACTCGGAGGATCAATCAAGCCACTCCATGAAGGACTAGATATCGGACAACCGATAACCACTTCAGAGTAAAGAGAATTGCATCATTTGAAGACTCAAGACTTGAAGAATTTGAAGAATCAAGAATTATTTGACCTTTAGAAGACCAAACCCAGTTATACACCCACGTTAGATGCGATGATTTGTGAGCTGTCATTTGTTTGATGTTTTCCGACAGCCACAAAGTAAAACCCGCTTTCTTCAAAAATATTGTTTGTATTGTGTGTATCCCTCCCCACCTCTCTCATATCTCATCCCAAAACTTTTGGACCCATTAGATGATGAATGAAGTTGGACCGGTATTCTCTGGACCGAAAACCCAGCCGGAGGCAGAGCTATGGATTCAGAACATGGAGAATCACTTCGGGAGCAATTTGGTTTCAAGGAAGAATGAAGTATCATACGCTCTTCAGTACTTTGAAGGAAGTGCTGCAACCTGGTGGAAAATGCATCAAGCCATACAAGGATTTAATGGAGCAATTGTAACTGCAAGGATGAGTGAAATTGGTACAAGTGTTGAAGTGGGCTCATAACCCACAAGCCCAGGAATTAATAAGGATCAAGTACTCCCTAGAGGAAGAAATTCTGGAAGAAGTTGTGATTTCGTCAGCAAACGTTTCGTAGGAGGTTACGCAAAAACCTGAGAGTGGTGAAGTAACGATAGATGTTTTCTTCAGCTTGCAGAATCAATGGAATTATCCGAACTAAGTTCGTTGAGAAGAGAAATTCTGCAATGCTTGTGAGAATACCCGAGTGTTAGAAAAACGAGATTCGCTAAACCATGTGCAAGGTAATGATTTGGGTGCGGGATGGATTGATCACCATACCGACTTACTCTTATTATCCGCTTTGCTATGTGGGATGGTAAAATCTGAGTGACTTACCTATAGTAGAGAGACGACGATCAAAACCTTGTTTAAACCTTAGAAAGGTATTTTTTCCCTTGTACACGACAGTTGTTGCCAACCGTAGGTTATACGGTGAAGTTCAACCTGCACCCGCTTTTCTGCAGGAGAAACCATAAATCGTTGACCACCATGAGATACCGATATTTGTTTAGAATTGGCGCCGGACCTATCAGCTATGAAGACCCGGTTCGGGATAACCTTATCAAGATGAAAGGACACAGGAATTAAGGAAAAGGTTATGCCACTACCGGAAGAGCCCAGAGAGGAATTGTCCTTACGATCTGAGAAGACCGACACTGTCAACAATAAGGATGGAGTATATGAGTTTTGATGGAACTGTAACCATGCTTCTAAGGGTGGTAGCACCCGAGACCCCGGAGATAATCGATGGATTTTTGAGAAGACCCCAAACCCTAACCTATTTCTTGCTAGCCTCTCCGAATCTCGAGGACGAGATTCATTTTAAGGGTGGTAGTTTGTAACATCCCAAAATTATAAATTTTGGAATGTTATAAACAAATAGATAGATTTGATTGATTGCTTGATTGATTGACTGAAAGTGAGTGAATTCGAAACTTTTGAAAGTTAGATGAGAGGAATAAAAGGACTTTCCCAAACTTTCGTTTTGCTTTTATGATCTTCGGAATTCAAATTCTTTTCATCACAAAACCCTGGAGAGAAGATGACATGACTTCTTCCATTTATTTAAATGAACAGGGGTTGAAAATATTTGAATTTCATTTGAGAATATTTCCAATTCTGAAACTTTATGCAACTCAATGATTTTCACGAGCGAAGATAAAATGACCTCTTCAAAACATATGAAATATGAGTTGGGAGTTTCAAAGAATTAAATTCAAAGTTCCTTTGAATTATTTTCAATTTGGAGTTATTTGAGTTTTATTCAAATTATTTTTCTCCAAAAATAAAATATATGGAAAATAGGGTAACATGATTCCCTACCTCAAAAAAATGGAGAGAAATAAATTTGAATTCATTTTGATATTTTTGTTTAGGATTTTTGTTGGATTTTATTGGACCAGAAGCACTCTTTGCCTTATTTGAATTTGTGTGAATTTTATTTGACATTAGAATAATGTTCATCATGTAGGAAATCTTTTTCTGAAAATGTTGATATATTATATGCCTATATAATATTTTCATTTTATTTTGTTTTATCATTTTGTTTTCCTCTCTGTTTGTTTAAAAAATCATGGCGCCTTGGGCCAAAGGCCCAAGCCCGTAAGCCATGACGGCCGCGGCCAAGGCCATCGCTAGCACGCGCGCGCACCAGGGAGCAAGGGAGCCGCTCAGTTTCCTATTCTTTTACAAATCCTAGTAGGATTTGATCCCGTTTCGTTATTCCCTTTTTTTACTCCTAGGATTCCTAATCCTAGTCTATTTCTTGCCCCCTACCCTAAGCAAAACCCTCCCCTCCCCAATAAAAATACCCAAGCACCCCCCCCCCTCCAACACATCAAACCAACACCTCTCCTCTCCTCTCCTCTCCGCAGCAGCAACAGTGCAGCACCACCGCCGCCGCGTCCTCGACCTCTCCTGAGGTTTATATGATCTCCTCTCCACCGTTCCGTGATCTCCTTTCCTCTAGGATCAACCGCAACATCGGATCCGATCTTCTTCCCCAACTACGACGACTACTCCGGTGAGATCCACGAAATCCCGTAATTCATTTTTTTTCAGAAAATAGCAATCTTAGAAAATTCATATCTTTTAGAGTTTTTAGTATTTTTGAGTGATTCCAATTGCTATGTGTCACAAATTTGCTGAAGTTTCTGTTAGTCTCTCTGGATTTCAAATTTGAGTAGTTTAAATTTGAATTTGATAAATTTTGTTCAGATTAGTATTTTGGCCATAACTTGAGTTTAAAAATAGGTTTTTAATTAATTCTTTTTGCTCCTGGTCACTTGTGATATTTTTTAGCTGTAGGATTTAGTTTGGTAATTTTGGAGTACTTTAAATTAGATTTTTAGTAAAAACAGTACTGTTTTGCTTATATAGTTGTTTTAGTTATGTAATTATTGTTTTTAATTATTTTTAGTTCATTCCTTTTGTAGATTTTCACTTGTTGTTATATGTTTATGTTTAGATACAGTAGATAAATTTTTGTAGTTATTTATTAGTGTTTAGCTACTGTTTTTGTAATTGCTTGTTTAGTTCATAGTGATAGTGGATAAAAATAGTTTTATTAGTTTTAAAAGTAATTCTTTTTCCACTTCAAGTTATATTGTTTTTGTTTCTGTTATTTGTGAACACATTAGTTGTTATATTTATTTAGTATAGTTTATTAATGTTTTAATAAATGATTTGCTGTTATAGTTGTCTTAGTGTTTTGCTAGTCGCTATATTTGTTCTAGTATTAACTAGATGGTTATAGTAGTTTTATATTAGTTCTTTTTGTTAGTTATTAAATTATTAATTTATTTTCTGTTATTTTATTAGATTTATATTTTCTTTGCTGTAGAAAAAAATATTAGAGTAATTTAGTGATGTTATGTTAAGATTTGTGTAAGTTGGTCACCACTAGTTTTTCCTTGAATTTTTCTTTCAAGTTTTTCCTTTGGTTTTCGACTTGGTTTTCTTTGTTGCTTTTATTTTGATTGAGTATTGTTATGATTGATAGAATTGATTGCTAGGATGATTGCTTATATGATTGTCTGTTTAGTATAGATTTTCAAAGGAGTGATGAATAGTTCTACCAAGTCTTTATTCTGAGAGCGTTATTATCTTCATCAAGTAATACCAGGCAAGTTCACTTTGACCATGTTTTTCATACCTATGTTTTTATTGCATTTAGTGGCATCTTTGCAACCACCCTCCAGTAGTGATATTGAATTCTTGTAGTTGATTAGTATGCATGAGGTAGGAACCCATCACCCTGTTACCAAGCCCGGGACGTTATTTATTTTAATGCTACGCTATAGTAGACGGGTTTGGTATGAGTGCACGAGAGTGGTGTGAAGAAGGAGGACTATACTTCGATGATGAAAACTCCATGATGACATCTGCAATGACTGCATCTTCAAGGACTCAAGACTTCAAGACTCGAGCCAAGAATTCAATACACACTACTGGGTGAAGGACGGTTGACGGGCACCCTGAAGAATCCAAAGGTTGGCCGGGATGCATGGAGAAGCGCCATGACATCTTGCGGAAAGCTTCACCCAGACTCAAAGAGACGGAAGAATACTTCATGCCCGGAAGCTTACGTGCAACCGCAAGTCACTATGGGCTCTGGCTTGGTTGACCTTAGTTGTGACTTTCTTTGGGGCGGTGCTAGCGGATGTAGAACTACGGTAGGATTGGATGAGCACCGGACGGTGGTCGAGGAACTCTTCGAAGACCATGTTTCGATCGTCTTGTTCTCAAACACCTGAAGTGCGAGAACGAAAAAGAGGATCGAATCTTGCGGGTAAAGTGTACAAACCTCTGCAGAGGGTTTAAACCTAATCGATTAGCCGTGTCCCTCGTTACGGACAATTTGAGCCTCTGGACTTGGATCTATCTCTAACTCTCAACACCGGATTGATAACTTAATTGTGGGCAACTTATGATGATTTTGGGCTAAGAGACATCGGTTGGCGGAACTATGTCATCATAGAAAACTCCATAGTACAGACTCCAGTTATTCCTTTGATGTAGGGAAAATAAATGAGCTTTTACGCAAACAAAACTCGAACCACGAGCCACAAAGCCATATTGCATATAGTATAGTTTTATCATCTGTTTTCTCATGTTGTGATCTTGCGGTACATTCAATGTCTTGACCTACAGCTGCAACATATCATGTTGCGTATACTTTCTTCCAACGAGTAAGAGTATGGTACAGGTTACGGTCTACACTTAACTCGCCGATGGCGTTGATGGGACTCCACACCGACTATTTGTTTCATTGTGACTTATGAGGTATATATCAGTTTTACGTTAATTATACATGTGATTGCACTTTGATATATACATTGATGTACTGTGTGTGCCAGCATACTGATCCAGGGATGGCACAGCAACACAGGGGCTTGACCGTCTGAGGTCGGGTCGCTACAGTTTTAGATCCGATCTTGCAAGTTATAGTCACCTACTACGTGTTATGATCCGGTAACCCCAGAGTGACAATAACCGGGACTTCTTTCGGTGATTACCGTAGTTTGAGGAGTTCATGTATTCACTATGTGTTAATGCTTTGTTCCGGTTCTCTATTAAAAGGAGGCCTTAATATCCCTTAGTTTCCAATATGGACCCCACTGCCACGGGAGGGTAGGTGATGTCATGCAAGTTCTTTTAATAAAGCACGTATGACTATTTGCAGTATACGTGCCTACATTATATCGATGAACTGGAGCTGGTGTCGTATCGCCCTAGGTTATAACTGTCACATGATGAATATCATCCAACAAGTCACCGATCCAATGCCTACGAATTTATCCTATATTGTTTCTGCTAAGTTACTACTGCTATCATCACTGTTACACTTGCTACAAAATTACTACTATCATCACATCACTTTATCAAGTATCGCCGCTACTACTATTAAAACAATCAAACTACTTTGCTACTGATCACTTTGCTACAGATAATTAATCTCCAGGTATGGTTGAATTGACAACTCAGCTGCTAATACCTTCAAATATTCTTTGGCTCACCTTGTGTCGAATCTATAAATTTGGGTTGAATACTCTACCCTCGAAAACTATTGCGATCCCCTATACTTGTGGGTTAACGAGACCTTTTTCTGGCGCCGTTGCCGGGGAGCATAGCTATATTTGTTTAGTCACTTGGGATCATTATCATATTATCACTATGAAGAATCTGAAGGATCCAAAGACAAAGATATTTCCCTCAAAGACGATGGGAGGTAAGGAACTGCCATCCAGTTCTGCGTTCGATCACCTTCTGTTTTGAGTAAACTTGCAACAGCACCACATGCTATCAATTCTAATATGTCGCAAGTTATTGATGATGCTACTTCTACTATGAATGATGCTTATGATGATGCTAGTACCTTGCTTGATAATGATGATGTGCCACTTAGTGAATTTCTTGATGCACAAATTGCTAGAGTAATACAACATGATGTTGTTGAGTCTGATGATGAGCTTGAAACTAAATCTCCTGAAACACCTGCTAGAACTAGCCTTCCTAGATATGAATTGCCTAAGGTACCGGAAGGTTATGTTATGAATGAGGATACAACTAGAGATATCCTTGCTTGTAAGGATAGAGATGATCTAGAGAAATTACTATGCAAGTATAAAGAAAAATCTCTGAATGCTAGAATGAAATGTGATTCTAAGTTTGCTACTTCACCTATCTTTATTGATGATAAGGATTATGAATCCTCTGTCGACCCAATTACTTTGGTTGAATCTGATCCTTTCCATGGTTATGAAACTGAAACTGTTGTGGCACATCTTACTAAGTTGAATGATATAGCCACCCTTTTTACTCATGATGAGAAGACTCGCTATTACTTTATTCTCAAATTATTTCCTTTCTCATTAAAGGGTGATCCTAACGCTTGGTACAATACTCTTGCTCCTGGTTGTGTGCGTAGTCCCCGGGATATGATCTATTACTTCTTTGAAAAATATTTTCCTGCTCATAAGAAACAAGGTGCCTTACAGGAAATATTTAACTTTGTGCAAACTAAAGAAGAGAGTCTCCCACAAGCTTGGGGGAGGCTTTGCCAGTTACTTAATGCTTTGCTTGATCATCCTCTTAAGAAAAATGAAATACTTGATCTTCTATAATGGACTAACCGATGCTTCTAGGGACTTCCTAGATAGTTGTGTTGGTTGTGTTTTCAGGGAACGAACTGTTGGACAAGCTGAAGAATTATTGAATAACATATTGAAAAATTATGATGATTGGACTCTTCCTGAACAACCGGCTAAACCCACTCCGAAGAAGAGGGTATATTGTATCTCAGTCATGAAGATATGCAAGAGGCAAAGAAATCTATGAAGGAAAAAGGTATCAAAGCTGAGGATGTTAAAAATTTACCTCCTATTGAAGAAATACATGGGTTAATACACCACCACTGCCTAAGGTGGTAGAGGTAAATTCTCTTATGAAGTTCAATGAAAATGATAATCCTCACAATATGCATCCTAGCCAATGCCTTTATGATTTTGAGAACTATATTAGAAAACAAGATCACTTCAATGCAAATGTTATGAAACAGTTGAAATATAATTCTGATATGATTGCTCGCTTGAGTGACTTGTTATTTAGAATATCAAATGATGTTAGAGGTGTTGGAAAACATGCTTCTATGGTTCAAACTCAGTTAGAACAAGTTACTAAATCACAAAGAGAATTGCTTGATGAAATGAATCATAATATGCATGACTTTGATGTTAGAGTTGCAACTAGAGGAGGTAAAATGACCCAGGAACCACTTTATCCCGAGGGACACCCAAAAAGAATTGAACAAGATTCACAAAGAGCTAACACTATTGCACCTAGTACTTCTAAAAAGAAAAAGTAGAAGAAGAATGATAGGACTTTGCACACTTCTAGTGAACCTGAAATAGAAAAACTTCCTGATAATGAAAATGAAACTTCTATCTCTGATGATGAAACTCAATATGGTAATGAACACTCACCTAGTGATAATGAAAAATATAATGATGTGGTTCATGAAGACACTCAACCAAATGAAAAAGAACCAGACAATGATGCTGAGATAGAACCACCTGTTGATCTTGATAACCCACAACCTAAGAATAAAAGATATGATAAAAGAGACTTTGTGGCTAGAAAACACATTAAAGAAAGAGAACTGTGGGTTCAAAAATCTATGCCTTTTCCACCCAAGTCAACCAAAAAGAAAGATGATGAAGAATTTGAACGCTTTGCTGAAATGCTGAGGCCAGTATTTTTGTGTACTCGCTTGACTGATATCTTGAAAATGCCTCCTTATGCAAAGTATATAAAAGACATCATCACATATAAGAGAAAAATACCAGAAGCTGAAATCTCCACTATGCTTGCTAATTACACTTTCAAAGATGCAGTACCTAAAAAACTTGGAGATCCAGGAATACCAACTATACCTTGCTCTATCAAAAAGAATTATGTGAAAACTGCTTTGTGTGATTTAGGAGCTGGTGTTAGTGTTATGCCTTTATCTTTATATAAAAGACTTGACTTGAATAAACTCACACCTACTGAAATATATGTGCAAATAGCTGACAAATCAACTGCCATACCTATCGGTATCTGTGAGGATGTGCCTGTTGTTGTTCCTAATGTTACTATTTTGACTGGCTTTGTTATACTTGAGATGCCCGAGGACGACAACATGTCGATTATTCTTGGTAGACCCTTTTTGAATACTGCAGGGGCTGTTATTGATTGCAATAAAATCAATGTCACTTATCATATTAACGGTAATGAGCATACGGTGCACTTTCTGGAGAAACAATTCCAAGTGAATGGTATTAATGTTATTGAAAAATCTCCGACAATCACTATTGGAACTTTTCAAATACCTCTACCTACTGTCAAAAAGAAATATGAAATGCTTATTGTTGGGGACATTCATATCCCCATTGAGATAACTTAGTGATTTCCGAAAGTTCTTCGGTTTCATGCTAATCGGAAGTGGTTGCTAATAAGACCTAATCAACCTTATTAATGAATCATTTTTGAGCGGTATGAAGTTGATGAATTTAGTAAGCACTACCTTCTGTCCCTACTTTTTATTCTCTGTTTTTACTAGTTAAATAAAATAAAATGCCATGTTTTGTCTGTTTTCTAAATTCCCCGTGCAATAAAAATGACCCAAAAATAAAAGTTCTCAGAATGCCTTGAAAATTGAACATGATTTTTTCCGAATATTTCTGAATTTTTGGTGCAAATAATACTAGAGGGAGGTGCACCAGGTGGACACAAACCACACTGGCGCCAGACCCCTGTGCACGCATACAGTGGGTTGTGGTGCCCACGTGGGCCCCTCACTTATCTCTTTATCCCACATCATCACTTAACTCCAGAAAAAAAATCTCCATTGCTTTCTGTCCCGTGTTCTTGAGCTCAAACCCGTGGATTTCGATCTCTTTGCTCGAAGCTCCATTTCCGAAACTGTTTCGGGGGACTGTTGCTTGGTATGTGACTCCACCATTTGTCCAATTAGTTTTTGTTTTAGTGGTTTATACTTTGAAAAATTAGCTACTCTTGGTGCTGCTGTAGATGTGCTTGTTGAATTCTTAGTGTTCCAAGTAGTTTGAATGCTTGCTATGGCCTCTATTATCCCTGGGAGTAGTTGCTATCAATTTCATAAAGTTTTGTTGACAAATTTTTGTCACCCCAAAAAATTTATTTTCAGAAAATTGTACACGGACATGATGAACCTATTTGGAAGGATTTCTTTGAGGAGACGATCCTCGGGGGCATCTTCTAGTGACAGTTCTGCTCGCCGGTCTTATGTTGAACCAAGTGAAAATTCCACATGAGATGCCACCACCAAAACATGCTTATGGCCTTGCGATGATTATATGGTGCATGTGGGCATCAAGGAGGAATTTGAGCAATATGTTCACAATGCCAGTCTCGGTCCCTACCTTTCAGATAAGTGTGAACAATGCCAACTTCTCACTGAATCATTTGTTAAAGGATTTAAATATTTTCCACATGAGTCTAGGGTGTCGTTTATGCTTTATGCTTTATGATAATCCATTTACTATTCCACTGGAGAATGTTGCTTACCATTGCAAACTTCCATTTTGGGGTTCGCTTGATGAGCCACCAACGGCTGAGTTCGAGTCTTTCTTGACTAGCCTTTGTTACGGTGAAAATAGGGGAGTGAGACAAGGAAGAATAAAGAGCATTCACCTTCCTGCAATTCATTATTTTGCATTATTTAACGGGAAATGCAAAGTAGGCAAGCAAGACTGTAGCATACTTTGTGCGTCAGACTTGAGCCTCATTCACACGACTCTCACTGGTGAAAGGAATTATAACCTTGGAGCGATTGTTGCACGTAGACTTCAGCATAACGCTAACAGTGGCTGGTTCTACGGTGAAATTTATGCCACGCGTTTAGCATGAGGGCTAGGTGTTTCACCTTTTCCCTTTGATCCTATCCTACCCACGCAGTATTTGGATTTTGACACTTTAAAAGAGCATAAGATTCTCAAGGGGAAGGTTGATAACTTCACTTATAATTTAATGTTTAACCAAAAATCTGTTGTGCACACATATTTGCATGCGCCTGCTCTTTTTGACTATCACGCAAGGGGAGATATTTTGTTCTTGAGAACGAGGCCCGAGCTCATAACGCAGCAGCGGTGGCAGCACGGTAAGCCGAGGCATCCGCACTGAGAGCCTCCGTGAGTTACCACGCCGACTACTACCCTCCAGGCTACTGATTGATTACCAACTTAGGCCAAAGCCTAAGCTTGGGGGAGTACGTGTTTCTCACCGACATTATATTCATGCTCATGCATATCATTCTATTTGTCGGTGTTCACACTTTTTCATTGTATCATCCATGTTGAGATTTATTTTCTTGCTTTCTTCTTGTGTGTTTGAAAAACTTTAGAAAAACCAATAAAATTAGATGTAGTAATTTGCTTTCTATGCATGCTTAGTACTAGTATTAAAAAGAAAACCCAAAAAGATTTCCTTGTTCTTCTTTTGCTTGTTGGGAGCTTTCCCGTGTAAATAGTTTTCTCGTTTTTACTTTTTATTTGCTTGTTGAAGAAAACCAAAAACTCCAAAAATATTTCAGTGTGTTCCTCTGAATTTCTTTTCTTTTTATTCGAGTTGTACCAAGGAGAAGACCACGATGAAAATGTTGAGTGGCTCTCACATGAATAACTGTTGAACTAATAAGAGCACATTTTACCTTGTCTTCTCCTGTTGAATAAATGTTTGCAGATTCCAGCTTAGTCCACGCCATTCTTGCACTATTATTATTTCCATATCATTCGTTCGTGCAAGTGAAAGCCAATAATGACGACATTCGATGAACTGGCCGTGGCAGAGAGAAATTGGTATGAACTCGACTTGTTCTGTTTGTGTAAATATGTTTAACCTAGTATCCATGATTCAGCCCATTATCATTAAACATGTTTGCAATGACAATTAGATATTATAGTTTCTCATGCCATGCATAAGTAGCTGGGAGTTGATAATGATTTATCTTGGATATCAACATGGTGTTAAAATGATTGTGATGTAGTATGATGATATGGTATCCTCCTCCGAATGTTCGAGTGGCTTGACTTGGCACATGTTCATGCATGTAGTTGAATCAAAACCAACATAGCCTCTATGATATTTATATTCATGGTGTCCATATCCTACTCATGCTAGTGTCCAATGTTACTTATGCATAATGCATGGTTATGATCATTGTTTCTCTCTACCTGGCCGCTTCTCAATCTAAATTGCTAGCCTTTGCCTGTACTAAGTGGGAATTCTGCCTGTACACCAAAAACCTTGAACCCAAAGTTATTCCAGATGAGTCCACCATACCTACCTATATGCGGTATTACCCTGCCGTCCTAAGTAAATTTGCATGTGTCACCTCTAAAAACTTATAAAATTATCCTTTTGTGTGCCTGGATCGTTCACGGAACGACAGGAGGTGTTCGGTATCTTCCATGCTAAGCAGGTTATTCTTAGGTCGAGTGTTTATTCTTTGCACTCATAAAGCAATCTAGCGGTTCTTTCTTTGCACGCTTTCATAAAGCAATCTTTAGAACTTTTCATAACCAAAATTTGAAGAACACGCTTTCATAAAGCAATCTTTCTTAGCACGCATCCTAGCGGTTCTTTCTTTGCACTCATCAATGGAAATTCTCATGGCTTTGAGAGACTCATTTATATCATGCTTAGGAGGAATAGATCTAAGTTTTAAAGAATCAACATCAAGAGAAATTCTATCAACGTTCCTAGCCAATTCATCAACTTTAAGCAATTCCTCTTCAAGCAAAGCATTGAAATTCTTTTGTGAATTCATAAAATCTTTAACACTAGTCTCAAATTCAGAGGGCATTTATTAAAATTTCCATAAGAATTTTTGTAGGAATTACCATAATTATTAGAGGAATTGCTAGGATAAGGCATAGGATTAAAGTTTTCTTTATACGCGTTGTTACCAAAATTATTCCTACCAAAAAAATTCACATCCATAGATTCATTATTATTCTCAATCAAAGTAGACAAAGGCATATCATTAGGATCAGAAGAAACACTCTTAGTAGCAAATAATTTCATAAGTTCATCCATCTTTCCACTCAAAACATTAATTTCTTCTATCGCATGCACTTTTTTATTAGTAGATCTTTCAGTGTGCCATTGAGAATAATTAACCATAATATTATCTACGAATTTAGTAGCTTCTCCTAAAGTGATTTCCATAAAAGTGCCTCCCACGACTGAATCTAAAAGATTTCTAGAAGCAAAATTCAATCCGGCATAAATTTTTTGTATAATCATCCACAAATTCAAACCATTAGTAGGGCAATTACGTATCATTAATTTCATCCTCTCCCAAGCTTGTGCAAAATGTTCATGATCAAGTTGCTTAAAATTCATGACATCGTTTCTAAGAGAGATGATCTTAGCGGGAGGAAAATACTTAGAGATAAAAGCATCTTTGCACTTATTCCAAGAATCAATACTATTTTTAGGCAAAGACGAAAACCAAGCTTTAGCACGATCTCTAAGCGAAAAAGGAAATAGCTTAAATTTAACAATATCATTGTCCACATCTTTCTTCTTTTGCATATCACACAAATCAACGAAGCTATTTAGATGAGTAGCGGCATCTTCACTAGGAAGGCCGGTGAATTGATCTTTCATGACAAGATTCAACAAAGCAGCATTGATTTCACAAGATTCAGTGTTGGTAAGAGGAGCAATCGGAGTGCTAAGGAAATAATTATTGTTGGTATTGGTGTCACATAATTTGGTATTATCTTGAGCCATCGTTACAAACAGGCAATCCAACACACGAGCAAACAAGAAGCAAGCGAAAAAGAGGCGAACAAGAAAGAGAGGGCGAATAAAATGGCAAGGGTGAAGTGGGGGAGAGGAAAACTAGAGGCAAATGGCAAATAATGTAATGTGAGAGATAGGGGATTGTGATGGGTACTTGGTATGTTGACTTTTGCGTAGACCTCCCCGGCAACGGCGCCAGAAATCCTTCTTGCTACCTCTTGAGCACTGCGTTGGTTTTCCCTTGAAGAGGAAAGGGTGGTGCAGCAAAGTAGCGTAAGTATTTCCTCAGTTTTTGAGAACCAAGGTATCAATCCAGTAGGAGGCTATGCGCGAGTCCCTCGCATCTACACAAAACAAATAAATCCTCGCAACCAACGCGATAAGGGGTTGTCAATCTCTTCACGTTCACTTACGAGAGTGAGATCTGATAGATATGATAGGATAATATTTTTGGTATTTTTATGATAAAGATGCAAAGTTAAATAAAAGTAAAATAAAAGCCAAGGAAATAAATAAGTGTTGGAAGATTTATATGATGAAGATAGACCCGGGGGCCATAGGTTTCACTAGTGGCTTCTCTCAAGAGCATAAGTATTTTACGGTGGGTGAACAATTTACTGTTGAGCAATTGACAGAATTGAGCATAGTTATGAGAATATCTAGGTATGATCATCTATATAGGCATCACGTCCGAGACAAGTAGACCGACTCACCTGCATCTACTACTATTACTCCACTCATCGACCGCTATCCAAAGATGCATCTAGAGTATTAAGTTCATGAAAATGTAGTAATGCCTTAAGCAAGATGACATGATGTAGAGGGATAAATTCATGCAATATGATAAAAACAAAATCTTGTTATCCTCGATGGCAACAATAAAATACTTGCATTGCTGCCCCTACAGTCACTGGGAAAGGACACCACAAGATTGAAACCAAAGCTAAGAACTTCTCCCATTGCAAGAAAGATCAATCTAATAGGCCAAACCAAACTGATAATTCGAAGATACTTGCAAAGATAACCAATCATACATAAAAGAATTCAGAGAAGATTCAAATATTGTTCATAGATAAACTTGATCATAAACCCACAATTCATCGGTCTCAACAAACACACCGCAAAAAGAAGATTAAATCGAATAGATCTCCATGAGAGAGGGGGAGAACATTGTATTGAGATCCAAAAAGAGAGAAGAAGCCATCTAGCTAATAACTATGGACCCGAAGGTCTGAGGTAAACTACTCACACTTCATGGGAGGGGCTATGGTGTTGATGTAGAAGCCCTCCATGATCGTTGCCCCCTCCGGCGGAGCTCTAGAACGGGCCCCAAGATGGGATCTCGTGGGTACAGAAGGTTGCGGCAGTGGAATTAGGTTTTTGGCTCCATATCTGATCGTTTGGGGGTATGTAGGTATATATAGGAGGAAGAAGTACGTCGGTGGAGCAACAAGGGGCCCACGAGGGTGGAGGGCGCGCCCCCTACCTCGTGGCCTCATCTTTTGTTTCTTGACGTAGGGTCCAAGTCTCCTTGATCTTGTTCGTTCCAAAAATCACGTTCCCGAAGGTTTCATTCCGTTTGGACTCCGTTTGATATTCTTTTTCTGCGAAACTCTAAAATAGGAAAAAAAACAGCAATTCTGGGCTGGGCCTCCGATTTATAGGTTAGTCCCAAAAATAATATAAAAGTGAATAATAAAGCCCAATAATGTCCAAAACAGAAGATAATATAGCATGGAGCAATCAAAAATTATAGATACATTGGAGACGTATCAAGCATCCCCTAGCTTAATTCCTGCTCGTCCTCGAGTAGGTAAATGATAAAAACAGAATTTTTGATGTGGAGTGCTACTAGGCATAATTTCAATGTAATTCTTCTTAATTGTGGTGTGAATATTCAGATCTGAAAGATTCAAGATAAAAGTTCATATTGACATAAAAATAATAATACTTCAAGCATACTAACTAAGCAATTATGTCCTCTCAAAATAACATGGCCAAAGAAAGTTCATCCCAACAAAATCATATAGTTTAGTCATGCTCCATTTTCGTCACACAAGAATGCTCTCATCATGCACAACACCGATGACAATCCAAGAAATTGTTTCATACTTTAGTAATCTCAAACCTATAAACTTTCATGCAATATATGAGCGCGAGCCATGGACATAGCACTATGGGTGGAATAGAATATGATGATGGGGGTTATGTGGAGAAGACAAAAAAGGAGAAAGGCTCACATCAACGAGGCTAATCAGTGAGCTATGGAGATTCCCATCGATTGATGTTAATGTAAGGAGTAGGGATTGCCATGCAACGGTTGCACTAGAGCTATAAATGTATGAAAGCTCAACAATAGAAACTAAGTGGGTGTGCATCCAACTTGCTTGCTCACGAAGACCTAGGGCACTTGAGGAGGCCCATTGTTGGAATATACAAGCCAAGTTCTATAATGAAAAATTCCCACTAGTATATGAAAGTGACAAAACAAGAGACTCTCTATCATGAAGATTATGGTGCTACTTTGAAGCACAAGTGTGGTAAAGGATAGTAACATTGTCCCTTCTCTCTTTTTCTCTCATTTCTTTGGGCCTTCTCTTTTTTTATGGCCTTTCTATTTTTTTATTCCTCACTTGGGACAATGCTCTAGAAAATGATGATCATCACACTTCTATTTATTTACAACTCAATGATTACAACTCGATACTAGAACAAAGTATGACTCTATATGAATGCCTCCGTGATGTGCGGGATATGCAATGAACCAAGAGTGACATGTACGAAAGAATTATGAATGGTGGCTTTGCCACAAATACGATGTCAACTACATGATCATGCTAAGCAATATGACAATGATGAACGTGTCATGATAAAATGTAATGGTGGAAAGTTGCATGGCAATATATCTCGGAATGGCTATGGAAATGCCATAATAGGTAGGTATGGTGGCTGTTTTGAGGAAGATATAAGGAGGTTTATGTGTGAAAGAGCGTATCACACTACTGGAATCAGCTACTTTGCCATCTACCAGCTCTTTGTCGTCTGCTAGCAGATGGCAAAGAAGGTCATTGCCATCAGCTACCAAAAAGCAGACGGCAAACAACTGGCAGACGGCAAAATTGGCCTTTGCCATCTGTCACTTCTTTGTCGTCAGCTGGCTGACGGCAAAGAGAGAGGTGGCCCCCACTAACGAGCCGGTTAGAAAAACTTAACGCCCCCCCCCTCTTTGCCGTCTGCTAGCAGACGGCAAAGAGAAACTAAAAGCGGACGGCAAAGCCTCGACGGACGGCAAAGGCTAAGTAACCTAGCCTAACTAACGGCCCCCACCCCCCGCCCGTTACTCTCTCTTCTCTCCCTCTCTCCTCCTCGACGCCCCGGCCGCCACCAGATCCAGCCACCGCCCCGCCTTCACCCGCCGCTTCGCCGCCGCCACCCGCTTGCCCGTTGTCCCACCACCCCGCCGCCCCACCCCACCTCGACGCCTCGTCGCCCACCATCCCACCGCCGCGCCGCCGCCACCGCCCCGCCCCGCTTGCCCGTCGCCCCACCACCGCGCCGCCCCACCCACCCGACGCCGTCATTCCACCATCTCAGCCCGACGCCCGGCGTGCCACCACGCCACTGCCCACCTGCCTCAAGCCACGCCTGACCGCCCCATCGCCCAGCGCACCGCCACGCCGCCGCCCACCTGGCCCCATCGCCTTGACCGTCCCATTGCTCCGGTGAGGGACAAAATCTTTTTTTTCTTCTGTTTTTTCATTTTTTTTTGCTGTTTAATTGTTAGTGCTAGATATGTGTTAGTGTTAGTGTTAGATTTCGTGCTACGTATGTGTTAGTGTTAGTGTTAGAAAAGAAGTAGAATAAGTAGAAGTAGAAGAAGTAGAAGAAGAAGAAAAGAAAAGAAGTAGAAAAAAGATGAAAAAAGAAGAAGAAGAAGAAGAAAGGAAGAAAAGAAAAGAAGTAGAAAAAAGATGAAAAAAGAAGAAGAAGAAGAAAAGAAGTAGAAGAAGTAGAAGAAGAAGAAAAGAAGAAACGAAAAGAAGTAAAAGAAGTAGAAAAAAGATGAAAGAAGAAGACGAAGAAGAAGAAGTTTAAGAAAGAAGAAGAAGGATAGAAGGAAACACCCCGACCCCCTGACCCCGACACCACACCCCGACACCCCGACCCCCTGACCCCGACACCCCGACCCCGACACCACACCACCCTCGACCCTGACCCCGACTCACACCCCACACCCCACCACACCCCGACACCCGACATGACACCTCGATCTCGACCCCGACACCCCGACTCGACACCACACCCACCCCGACACGACACCACGACACCTCACCTCACCTCGACCTCGACCCACACCCCGACCGACACCACACCCACACCCCGACCCCCGACACCACACCCCACACCCGACCACCGACCCCTGACCCCGACACCCACCCGACACCACACCCCGACCCCCGACCAAAACAGCACCCCGACACGGCACCCCGACACCGACCACGACACCCGACCCCGACACCTCCGAAAGGTGTTCTTTGGCCTTCCAGAGGCCAACGGGGGTCATATATTTGTGAATTATTAGTTAGGTCATATATTTTTCGATTTTGTTATGAAAAACAACATATACAATTGTGTTGATTGGGTAGACTTAAATGTGCAGTTGTTTCATCGCTGCGAGGTTTGGTGTTTGATGACCTCGCCGTGCGTTTGACGAGCTCTGCCCCTTCGTTCGTGGGTGAGCACAAATAACATGTCCTCCTCCCCCATTAATTATTTGCTCTGTTCCGGTGTTCGACCGATGAAACTTGATAGCTAGCTATATATGTGTCTTGAATCATCAGTATGCGTAACCAATATGTGTCTCCCGTTCGAAAGCGTTATAGTTATAAATATGCATGCATTTGCATATTTATAACCTTGATTCTTCGAATTGTCCAACGCTATCCATGGACAGCCCAGTATATGTAGATTGGGTTCGTTTTTCATATGCTTTGCTCGATCCGACGCATAAATTTAAATCGATTACCTCCCCTATTGTTCTCTGGGTACACATCCTCTCTGCTTATTGCGAGGACGTGTATCGGAGAACAGCGGGAGGTGCTGCCAAATTTTAACGTTGAATCCGGAGCATAGCATGGGAAAATGAACCCAATCTACACATTCTCTGGGATTAGGACCTATCATTACCTATTAGAGTGTAGGTTGCATGGACGTAATAAAATTGACAAAGTAGATCAACTGATGAATATATACATGGTGAATTATATATATATATATGTTGTGTGTCCGAGCTCGAAAATCAAGATGAGTGATCGTATGCGTGGATGTATACCGTCACACCGGTCGTAACAAATGGAGCGCTGAATGGTTCACAAAAACCAAGGGGTTTGTGCAAGCCGCATTTGCAAATGGCCAGAGGAAATCCTGGTGCCCCTGTTTCCGGTGAGGCAATTGGGAAAAGAGGACAGAGGCTGAAATGGGCAAACACCTGCAGAAGAGTGGTTTTACGCCCGATTATACGGTGTGGAAATATCATGGTGAGTCTGCCCAACGTGACCGAGCTGAGGTGGATCGTCGTCACACCGACGAGCATGGTACTGGGATGGAAAACATGGTGCAAGACTATGATGACGCTCGGGATTCGGACGAGGAGATGGAGGAATCTGCAAAGGCCTTCAATGAAATGTTGGAGTCTTCAAAACGTCTGCTCCACGAGCACACTGAGCTTTGTTAGTTAGATGCCATCTCACAAGTAATGGCTCTGAAGGCTCAGTTCAACTTGGGCAGAGAATGCTACGACGCAATAATGACAGTATTTGGATGCTTTCTACCCATGGCCATGTAATGCCTGCAAACCTGTACCAGTCGGACAAAATCCTCCGTGCACTGAAGATGCCCTATGAGAAGATACATGCCTGTGAGAAAGGATGTGCCTTATTTAGGCTTGACTATGCGGACTTGAACCATCATTCCCATTTGCAAGTCTTCCAGGTATGTTGTGGTAGACAACGGTATGGGTGAGAAGACATAGACCAAAATCCCCGTTAGTGTTCTTTGGTATATGCCAATCGTACCAAGACTTCAACGTATTTTCATGGTCGAAGAGACGGCCAGACAGATGACATGGCACAAAACAGGCAAAAGAACCGAACTAGATGCAGATGGGAATCTGATGATGGTACACACATCGGATGGTGTTGCGTCGAAAAAGTTTGATGAATTACATCTTGACAAAGCGGCAGATCCGAGGCATCCTCGAGTCGGCATCAAGACCGATGGGTTCGATGTGTTTGGTATGGCGGCAGCCCAATACGATTGTTGGCCCGTATTTGTCTTTCCACTCAATCTCCCCCCCGGACAGATTATGCAAAGAAAGAACATTTTCCCGACGTTGATAATTCTAGGGCCCAACTATCCGGGGGAAAATATGAATGTGTACATGCAGCCGCTTAAGGACGAATTGCAAGAAGCCCGATAATGGGTGCAAGACATACGACGCCTATAGCAAATGGAACTTCATAATGCGTATACGGTACATGTACTCGACGCATGACTTGCCGGGCGTATCGCTTATTCGTTGGCTGGTGTGTGCATGGAAGGTTCCCATGGCCCACATGCAAGGGAGCTCTTGAGTTTCGTTGGCTTGTGCCGGTCGCAAGTTTTCTTGCTTCGACATGCATAGACAGTTCTGGATCCTCGCCATAAGTTTAGGAAAGACAAGAAGAACTTCATCGAGGTAGAGTTGTCAAAACTCTGCACCACCTGCGTTGACAGCCAATGCACTCGGATCAGTTAAACGCTCTCGAGCCAGATCCAAAGCATCCTGGGTACTTCAAGGGGTATAATTCTAAGCACGCCTGGACTCACAAGACATGCTTATGGGATCTGCCTTACTTCAAAGACCTCCTTTGCCCACACAACATCGACTTGATGCACACTGAGAAGAATATCGCCGAGGCACTTTTTGGTACATTGTTCGGCATAGATGGGAAGTCAAAGGATAATACTAAGGCTAGAGTCGATCTGGAGGCGCTATGTGATAGACCGTTACAAAACATGAAAGAACCGAAAGGAAAGCAGAACTGGACGAAGCCAAAGGCATGGTTCAATCTTGGAAGGCCAGCTATGAGGGAAATTATCTTGTGGGTGAAAATGCAATTCATGTTCCCCGATGGGTATGCAGCGAATCTAAAGAGGGGAGCGAGTATTGAAAAATTGAAGATATTTGGTCTCAAGAGTCATGATTGGCACATATGGATTGAGCGGGTAATGCCGGTAATGTTGTGTGGCTTCATCCCTGAGGATGAATGGCTAGTACTGGCAGAACTCAGCTATTTCTTCCGTGTTCTTTGTGCAAAAGAACTATCGCCTGGCGTTCTAGAAGAAATGGAAGAGTTGGCGCCGGAGTTGATCTGCAAGTTAGAGAAGATCTTTCCACGGGGCTTCTTTAATCCAATGCAGCATTTGACTTTGCATCTCCCGACCGAGGCAAGATTGGGGGGGGGGGCCCGTGCAAAATCGTTGGTGCTACCCAACTGAGAGGATGCGTAAGATGCTTGAGAAAATGTAAAAATAAACATAGAATTGAGGCATCGATGGCTGAGGCATTCATCACCGAGGAGGCGGCAAACTTCATGACAGACACTCTGAAGCCAAAAATCATCATTTGCATAATCCGAAGCCTCGGTACAATGCTGACGACCCTAAAAAGGGTGGATCCAACCTCAGCCTATTCAAAGGGAATCTCGCACCAGCCAGTGTTTCAAATCCAGTATCTTTGGATAACGAAGAATGGCAGACCATTTCGTTGTATATCTTCAACAACCTGATAGAAGTGCGGCCGTACATCGAGTAAGTTCTCGGTACATTGTTTCGCAACTTCTATTTCCTTTGAACTGCTCTTATTCCTGGATATTTATACAGTCGATACGTCACCAAATTCTCATATGGAGCGGTGATCCAAAAGGATTCCGTCGAAGAGTATGAGCTTCTCGCAAAGCAAGGAGGCGGCTATCCCGGTTTCATCTCTTGGTTCAAACAAACGGTAATTTCTATTAGACAATTTCATTTCATTCGCTAATTTGTGCATAATGCAACAATCCTTTCGTATTAAACTTGTAGGCTAATTAAGAGTCTATGGACACCGAATTGAGACAAGTCGGTAATTGTTTTGACTATAAGGTCCGTTCATTTGACAAATACAACATCAACGGGTATTGCTTTCGTACCTATGGCAAAGAGCTATCTATGGCCGACTGAAAGTCTAAAAATTGTTGTGTATCTGCTATTGGCGAAGGAGGTACCGTGTATTATGGGAGAGTTGAAGCAATTTATGAACTTATATTCTATGGTGAAAACCCACCGAATGTCGTAGTGTTCAAATGTTATTGGTTTCAACCGAAGGAGATTAGAAGGACTCATGAACATATAGAGCTAATTGAAATCAACCAAAGCACCCATTTAGATGTTCCTGATGTCTATATTACGGCTCAACAGGCGACCCAAGTATTCTATCTACCATGGGTGGGCCTGCCAAACTAATCCAAATCTGAAAGGTTGGGATGTCATTTATGAAGTGCCGCCACGTGCTAGACTATCTCCCCCAAAGGAAGAGGATTATGAACCTCACTTTAACCCAGACACATATGGAGGAGAATTCTTCCAAGAGACTAGTCTTTCCAAAAAGCGTTTCAAGAACCGCTATACTTCACCCCAAAACATTGAAGTAGACAATGACGGTGAATCCGACATCACCCGGAGGAGGAACAAGAAGAGCCGGAACAGAAGAGGTTATCGCTGCGGATGACCTGTCAATGCTTGACCGATTACGTCAAGGTGGCCTTCCACATGTTGATGCCACTGAACCCTATGAGCCCGTCATTGGTTATAGTGATGATGATGATGATTATGCATTTATTGATGATACTGATCGAGATTATTAGTAGTGTCAGGTATTCAATTTTTTTATGTTGTCCTTGATGATGATACACTTAAGTGATATACATATTATTATCCATGTCGATATTTTTTTATGTTGTACTAATTTCGTTTACTCTTTGTCATGGCAGGTGTTGAAAGATGGTGGGCGCTAGTCGGGAGCGCTCTGAGGCCCCTTCTTCGTCGGTGCGTGGTGTGAGGTCTTCCATTCCACACGCACCTCTCGGCCGAGCATTGCTGGACAGTATGGCGACACCGCCGGGCCCTTCTTCGTTGACCGCCGTGCCCAGCAGGGGACGATGTAAGAAGAAGAGAGCAGCTCCAACTTATATTAGTTCGGGCGGAACTGGGTATGTGGTTTGCTTCATGATTCATGCAATTCATTTATCATGCTAGCTTTAGCCCTTTAATTACTAATTTACTTTGTTTCTCTCTTTCAGGCACGCTATAATAAGGCGGATAAGGTGCCAGAGGTGTACGACACAGTATGCCATGGCCCTACCGCCTCTTACAAGAAAGCCAAGGCATTCTCTCCGTTTGACCTCGATGATCCAAAGAACTTCACCAACATCTCCTCCCACGACAAGCTCGTGAAATATAGAGATCAGGGGAAGACGAGGAAAGGGGAGGACTTTAACCCGAGCCAGGGTCCCATTGATATAGAGCTGCTGATGATATCTGGTGGCGGGAGGTCCGATGGCTCCATAGCCATGGGAGATGGACTTATCCGTTGTCCTAGCACTCTCATGGAGATCAAAGCGCCAATCGAGCTCCGCTCACGAGATAAGGCCTCGTGAACGGCCAGTCCAACTCACCTTCAAGGTTAGTTATACGTACTCAGCTATCTTTCTCCATTACATTGTGTGCGCTTCCATCAATGATTACAAATGGTCATGTGAGTGGTGTTGCAGGTTGCTATACATAGTGAGAGAGATAGAACGGAGAAACTTCAAGTGAGGCGGAGGAGAGGCAGCGGGAGTTGGAGGAGAGGACGACAAAGATGTTGGAGGAGGAGAGGGCACGGAATGACATGCAGGCAAGGGCCATGTACGAGCTCCTTGTGGTATGTTTCTTCTGCAGATTAGCCAAAACATTCATGTAGTGTTTCTCTCATTACTAACTAGTATGAATGAGTTGTCAAAACCAAATGTACAGTCTGTGTGCGAGAAGTCCGGTCAGACCGCTCACGATGCCGATGATTGCTCCACAGGACCACGGTGAGTTTAATTTGAATGGACATTACTTGCTAGTCTTAACATTTGAGTGTCATCATGCTAACGAGACATTGGAAATGATCTTCGGTGCAGCGTAACTCCAGACAAGCATCGCACTATCCTTCTCCAGCTACCGGCATGAGCCAGCCCGCTCCTACACCTCCATGATCACGGTAAGTTTCTCTAATGTTTTGCTTAACAGATGCATAAAGACCTAGACTTAGATTTATTTCCTCCAATATGCTTACCATAATGACCTAGAGTTAGCTTCTTTTCCTCCAAAATGATTTAATAAGCTTACTGACCTCCAAAAACATCCATTTTACCTAAGTTAGCTCTAAAATGATCTGTACTTAGCTTACTTATGTAAAAAATTGCATAATTAGCTTAGTTAGCTCATAAACGATCCATTTTACCTAAGTTAGCTCTAAAATGACCCATTTTACCTTAGTTAGCTTATAAATGATCCATTTTATCCAAGTTATCTCTAAAATGACCCAAAATGACCCATTTTACCTAGATTAGCTCCTAAATGATCCATTTTACCTACGTTAGCTTTAAAATGACCAATTTCACCTAGGTTAGCTCCAAAATGACCCATCACACCTAGGTTAGCTCTAAAATGATGCTTTTTACTAAGTTAGCTCATAAACGATCCGTTTCAACTAAGTTAGCTCATAAACGATCCATTTCAACTAAGTTAGCTCATAAACGATACATTTCAACTAAGTTATCTCATAAACGATCCATTTCAACTAAGTTAGCTCATAAACGGTCCATTTCACCTAAGTTAGCTAAAAAACGATCCATTTCACCTAAATTAGCTCTTAAATGATCCATTTCACCTAAGTTAGCTCATAAACAATCCATTTCAACTAAGTTAGCTCATAAATGATCCATTTCACCTAATTAGCTCATAAATGATCCATTTCACCTTAGTTAGCTCATAAACGACCCATTTCAACTTAGTTAGCTCATATATGATCCGTTTCACCTAAGTTAGCTCATAAATGACATATACTTCTTGTTCTAGTCTTCTTCTTGTTCTAGTCTTGTTCTTCTAGTCACCTTTTTCTAACTTTCTTATTTGCCATTTTGCAGATTTCATTCACTTCACGGAAGCTAACTTGCTATGATGGAGTGCTTGTTTTTTCTTTCATTCTCTTCAAGTATTCTTCTAGCTTGCTATGATGGAACTTGCTATCTTGATGAAACTTTGCATTGTAATATGTATGGATGGAACAATGTGTATATGCAACTTGCTATGTATGAATGGATGGAACTATATATGTATGTAAAATGAAACTTATGTGCTGGATATGTAATATGTTTGCTGTTAAATAGCCCTGTGAAATATATATATATATATATATATATGTCTGTGTGTGTGTGTGTCATATATATTTGCTGTCAAAATTGTTGCATTAAAAAAACAGAAAAATGAGGCAAAGCAGGATCTTTGCCGTCAGCCACTGATGGCAAAGCCACCTTTGCCGACAACCACGGACGCCAAAGGCAACTTTGCCAACAGTCGCGGACGGCAAAGCAGCCACGCGGCGGCCACCTGTGCCTCCTGGGAAGTGACCCATTTGGCCAGTTTGCCTACAACGGCGGACGGCAAAGGCTTTGCCTACAGCGGCGGACGACAAAAACTTTTCCTACAGCCGCGGACGGCAAAGGCTTGCCGTGTAGTGACGTCCAGCTGACATCATTTGGCGGACGGCAAAGGCAGGACAAATTTTGCCGTCAGCGGCGGACGGCAAAGGCTGCCGTTAGCCACCTAACGGACTAACAACGTAATTACTGCCATTTGCTTTCTTTGCCGTCAGCTGCTGATGGCAAAGGCCCCTTTGCCTTCAGCCACCGAAAGCAGACGGCAAAGTAGCTCTTTACCGATCCTTACTTTGCCGGAGCCGTTTGCCGTCCGCGGCAGACGGCAAAGACCTTTGCCGTCCGCCGTTCCTGCCTTTGCCGTCTGCCGTGGCAGATGGCAAAGTAGCTGATTCCTGTAGTGTCATATCACGGGGTTTGGATGTACCGGCGAAGTTTGCACCAACTCTCAATGTGAGAAAGGGCAATGCACGGTACCGAAGAGGCTAGCATTGATGGAAGGGTGAGAGTGCGTATAATCCATGGACTCAACATTAGTCATAAAGAACTCACATACTTATTGCAAAAATCTACAAGTCATCAAAAACCAAGCACTACGCACATGTTCCTGGGGGGTAGATTGGTAGGAAAAGACCATCGCTCGTCCCCGACCGCCACTCATAAGGAGGACAATCAAAGAACACCTCATGTTTCAAATTTGTTACATAACGTTTACCATACGTGCATGCTACGGACTTGCAAACTTCAACACAAGCATTTCTCAAATTCACAACTACTCAACTAGCATGACTTTGATATTATTACCTCCATGTCTCAAAACAATCATCAAGTATCAAACTTCTCTTAGTATTCAACACACTCATAAGAAAGATTTTACTATTCTTGAATACCTAGCATATTAAGATTATTTAAGCAAATTACCATGCTATTTAAGACTCTCAAAATAATCTAAGTGAAGCATGAGATATCAATAGTTTCTATAAAACAAATCCACCACCGTGCTCTAAAAGATATAAGTGAAGTACTAGAGCAAAACTATATAAGTCAAAAGGTATAAGTGAAGCACATAGATTATTCTAATAATTTCCGAATCATGTGTGTTTCTCTCTCAAAAGATGTGTACAGCAAGGATGATTGTGGTAAACTAAAAACAAAGACTCAAATCATACAAGACGCTCCAAGCAAAACACAAATCATGTGGTGAATAAAAATATAGCTCCAAGTAAAGTTATCGATGGAAGTAGACGAAAGAGGGGATGCCTTCCGGGGCATCCCAAGCTTTGGCTTTTGTGTGTCCTTAGATTATCTTGGGGGTGCCATGGGAATCCCCAAGCTTAGGCTCTTGCCACTCCTTGTTCCATAATCCATCAAATCTTTCACCCAAAACTTGAAAACTTCATAACACAAAACTCAACAGAAAATCTCGTGAGCTCCGTTAGCGAAAGAAAACAAAAGACCACTTCAATATACTGTAATGAACTCATTATTTATTTATATTGGTGTTAAACCTACTGTATTACAACTTCTCTATGGTTTATAAACTATTTTACTAGCCATAGATTCATCAAAATAAGCAAACAACACACGAAAAACAGAATCTGTCAAAAACAGAACAGTCTGTAGTAATCTGTAAGTAACGCAAACTTCTGGAACTCCAAAAAATCAGCCAAAATAGGAAGACCTAGAAAATTTGTTTATTGATCATAAGCAATTAGAATAAATATTTTATCACGTTCTGGTGATTTGTAACAATTATTTTCGCGAACAGAAAGTTTCTGGAAATTTCTGCAAGATCAAATAACTATCATCCAAGAAGATCCTATAGGTTTAACTTGGCACAAACACTAATTAAAACATAAAAACACATCTAACCAGAGGATAGAACAAAATTTATTCCTAAACAGAAGCAAAAAGCAAAAAAACTAAAAATAAAATTGGGTTGCCTCCCAACAAGCGCTATCGTTTAACGCCCCTAGCTAGGCATAAAAGCAAGGATAGATCTAGGTATTGCCATCTTTGGTAGGAAATCCATAAGTGGCTCTCATGATAGATTCATATGGTAGTTTTATTTTATTCCTAGGGAAGTGTTCCATTCCTTTCTTTAATGGAAATTGGAATCTAATATTCCCTTCCTTCATATCAATAATTGCACCAATCGTTCTAAGGAAAGGTCTGCCAAGAATAGTAGGACATGAAGGATTGCAATCCATATCAAGAACGATAAAATCTACGGGCATATAATTCCTATTTGAAACAATAAGAACATCATTAATTCTTCCCATAGGTTTCTTAATAGTGGAATCCGCAAGGTGCAAGTTTAGAGAGCAATCACCAAAATGACGGAAACCTAGCAAATCGCACAAAGTTTTGGGAATAGTGGAAACACTAGCACCCAAATCACATAAAGCATAGAACTCATGATCCTTAATCTTAATTTTAATAGTAGGCTCCCACTCATCATAAAGTTTTCTAGGGATATAAACTTCCAACTCAAGTTTTTCTTCATAATATTGCATCAAAGCATCAACAATATGTTTGGTAAAAGCTTTATTTTGACTATAAGCATGAGGAGAATTTACCACAGATTGAAACAAGGAAATATAATCTATCAAAGAGCAATTTTCATAATTAAATTCCTTGAAATCCAAAATAGTGGGTTTATTAACATCTAGGGTTTTGTTCTCTTCAATCCCACTTTTATCAATTTTAGCATCAAGATCTAAAAACTCCGAATTTTCTAACGCCTTCTAGGTAAAGGTGGATCATATTCAGTCCCATCATTATCAAGATTCATATTGTAAAACAAAGATTTAATAGGGGACACATCAATAACTTTTAGATCTTCATCTTTATTTTCATAGAAATTTGAAGAACACGCTTTCATAAAGCAATCTTTCTTAGCACGCATCCTAGCGGTTATTTCTTTGCACTCATCAATGGAAATTCTCATGCCTTTGAGAGATTCATTGATATCATGCTTAGGAGGAATATATATAAGTATTAAAGAATCAACATCAAGAGAAATTCTATCAACGTTCCTAGCCAATTCATCAACTTTAAGCAATTTCTCTTCAAGCAAAGCATTGAAATTCTTTTGTGAATTCATAACATCTTTAACACTAGTCTCAAATTCAGAGGGCATTTATTAAAATTTCCATAAGAATTTTTGTAGGAATTACCATAATTATTAGAGGAATTGCTAGGATAAGGCATAGGATTAAAGTTTTCTTTATCTGGCGTTGTTACCAAAATTATTCCTACAAAAAAATTCACATCCATAGATTCATTATTATTCTCAATCAAAGTAGACAAAGGCATATCATTAGGATCAGAAGAAACACTCTTAGTAGCAAATAATTTCATAAGTTCATCCATCTTTCCACTCAAAACATTAATTTCTTCTATCGCATGCACTTTTTTATTAGTAGATCTTTCAGTGTGCCATTGAGAATAATTAACCATAATATTATCTAGGAGTTTAGTAGCTTCTCCTAAAGTGATTTCCATAAAAGTGCCTCCCGCGTCCGAATCTAAAAGATTTCTAGAAGCAAAATTCAATCCAGCATAATTTTTTGTATAATCATCCACAAATTCAAACCATGAGTAGGGCAATTACGTATCATTAATTTCATCCTCTCCCAAGCTTGTGCAGCATGTTCATGATCAAGTTGCTTAAAATTCATGATATCGTTTCTAAGAGAGATGATCTTAGCGGGAGGAAAATACTTAAGAGATAAAAGCATCTTTGCACTTATTCCAAGAATCAATACTATTTTTAGGCAAAGACGAAAACCAAGCTTTAGCACGATCTCTAAGCGAAAAGGGAAATAGCTTCAATTTAACAATATCATTGTCCACATCTTTCTTCTTTTGCATATCACACAAATCAACGAAGCTATTTAGATGAGTAGCGGCACCTTCACTAGGAAGGTCGGCGAATTGATGTTTCATGACAAGATTCAACAAAGCAGCATTGATTTCACAAGATTCAGTATTGGTAAGAGGAGCAATCGGAGTGCTAAGGAAATCATTATTGTTGGTATTGGTAAAGTCAGATAATTTGGTATTATCTTGAGCCATCGTGACAAACAAGCAATCCAACACACAAGCAAACAAAAAGCAAGCGAAAAAGAGGCGAACAAAAAAGAGAGGGCGAATAAAACGGCAAGGGTGAAGTGGGGGAGAGGAAAACGAGAGGCAAATGGCAAATAATGTAATGCGGGAGATAAGGGATTGTGATGGCTACTTGGTATGTTGACTTTTGCGTAGACCTCCCCGGCAACGGCGCTAGAAATCCTTCTTGCTACCTCTTGAGCACAAGTTGGTTTTCCCTTGAAGAGGAAAGGGTGATGTAGCAAAGTAGCGTAAGTATTTCCCTCAGTTTTTGAGAACCATGGTATCAATCCAATACGAGGCTACACGCGAGTCCCTCGCACCTAAACAAAACAAATAAATCCTCGCAACCAACGCGATAAGGAGTTGTCAATCCCTTCACGGTCACTTACGAGAGTGAGATCTGATAGATATGATAGGATAATATTTTTGGTATTTTTATAATAAAGATGCTAAGTAAAATAAAAGCCAAGGAAATAACTAAGTGTTGGAAGATTTATATGATGAAGATAGACCCGGGGGCCATAGGTTTCACTAGTGGCTTCTCTCAAGAGCATAAGTATTTTACTGATTGGGTGAACAATTTATCGTTGAGCAATTGATGTAATTGAGCATAGTTATGAGAATATCTAGGTATGATCATGTATATAGGCATCACGTCCGAGACAAGTAGACCGACTCCTTCCTGCATCTACTACTATTACTCCACTCATCGACCGCTATCCAGCATGCATCTAGAGTATTAAGTTCATGAAAACAAAGTAACGTCTTAAGCAAGATGACATAATGTAGAGGGATAAATTCATGCAATATGATAAAAAAAACATCTTGTTATCCTCGATGGCAACAATACAATACATGCCTTGCTGACCCTACTGTCACTGGGAAAGGACACCGCAAGATTGAACCCAAAGCTAAGCACTTCTCCCATTGCAAGAAAGATCAATCTAGTAGGCCAAACCAAACTGATAATTCAAAGAGACTTGCAAAGATAACCAATCATACATAAAAGAATTCAGAGAAGATTCAAATATCATTCATAGATAAACTTGATCATAAACCCACAATTCATCGGTTTCAACAAACACACCGCAAAAGAAGATTACATCGAATAGATCTCCACGAGAGAGGGGGAGAACATTGTATTGAGATCCAAAAAGAGAGAAGAAGCCATCTAGCTAATAACTATGGACCCAAAGGTCTGAGGTAAACTACTCACACTTCGTCGGAGGGGCTATGGTGTTGATGTAGAAGCCCTCTGTGATCGATGCCCTCCCGTGAGCTCTAACAGGCCCCAAGATGGGATCTCGTGGGTACAGAAGGTTGCGGCGGTGGAATTAGGTTTTTGGCTCCGTATCTGATCGTTTGGGGGTACGTAGGTATATATAGGAGGAAGAAGTACGTCGGTGGATCAACAGGGGGCCCACGAGGGTGGAGGGCGCGCCCCCCTACCTCGTGGCCTCATCTTTTGTTTCTTGACGTAGGATCCAAGTCTCCTGGATCTTGTTTGTTCCAAAAATCACATTCCCGAAGGTTTCATTCCGTTTGGACTCCGTTTGATATTCTTTTTCTAGAAACTCTGAAATAGGCAAAAAAACAGCAATTCTGGGTTGGGGCTCCGGTTAATAGGTTAGTCCCAAAAATAATATAAAAGTGAATAATAAGGCCCAATAATGTCCAAAACAGAAGATAATATAGCATGAAGCAATAAAAAATTAAGGATACGTTCGAGACGTATCAGCGCCCCCCTCTCCTGGCGTGCCCAGGTGGGTTGTACCCACCTGGTGGCCCCGCAGACCTCAACCCTGATACTATAAATTCCTATTTTCGGAGAAAAAATTAGGGAGAAAGAATTATCACGTTCCACGAGAGGGAGCTGCCGCCAAGCCATTTTCTTCCTCGGGAGGGCAGATCTGGAGTCCGTTTGGGGCTCCTGAGAGGGGGATATTCGTTCTTCATCATCACCAACCCTTATCCATCGCCAATTCCATGATGATCCCCACCGGGAGTGAGTAATTCATTCGTAGGCTCGCTGGTTGGTGAGAGTTGGATGAGATTCATCATGTAATCGAGTTAGTTTTGTTAGGGCTTGATCCCTAGTATCCACTATGTTCTTAGATTGATGTTGCTATGACTTTGCTATGCTTAATGCTTGTCACTTTGGGCCCAGGTGCCATGAACTCAGATCTGAACCGTTTATGAATTCATCATTATATCCATGTTTTAGATCCGATCTTGCAATTTATAGTCACCTACTACGTGTTATGATCCGGTAACCCCGGAGTGACAATAACCAGGGACTTCTTTCGGTGATTACCGTAGTTTCAGGAGTTCATGTATTCACTATGTGTTAATGCTTTGTTCCGGTTCTCTATTAAAAGGAGGCCTTAATATCCCTTAGTTTCCAATGTGGACCCCGCTGCCACGGGAGGGTAGGACAAAAGATGACATGCAAGTTCTTTTAATAAAGCACATATGACTATTTACGGAATACATGCCTACATTATATCGATGAACTGGAGCTAGTGCCATATCGCCCTAGGTTATAACTGTCACATGATGATGAATATCATCCAACAAGTCACCGATCCAATTCCTTCGAATTTATCCTATATTGTTACTGCTAAGTTACTACTGCTATCATCACTATTACACTTGCTACAAAATTACTGCTATCACTGTTACTCTTACCGTTACTGCTGCTACTACTATCGAAACAATCAAACTACTTTGCTACTGATCACTTTGCTGCAGATAACTAATCTCCAGGTGTGTTGAAGTGACAACTCAGCTGCTAATACCTTCAAATATTCTTTTGCTCCCCTTGTGTCGAATCTATAAATTTGGGTTGAATACTCTACTCTCGAAAACTGTTGTGATCCCCTATACTTGTGGGTTATTGATGTCTACTATGCAACCTTCTTCTTGTAGACGTTGTTGGGCCTACAAGTGCACAGGTTTGTAGGACAGTAGCAAATTTCCCTCAAGTGGATGACCTAAGGTTTATCAATCTGTGGGAGGAGTAGGATGAAGATGGTCTCTCTCAAGCAACCCTGCAACCAAATAGCAAAGAGTCTCTTGTGTACCCAACACACCCAATACAATGGTAAATTGTATAGGTGCACAAGAGATGGTGATACAAGTGCAATATGGATGGTAGATATAGGTATTTGTAATCTGAATTTATAAAAACAGCAAGGTAACAAGCGATAAAAGTGAGCGTAAACGGTATTGCAATGCTAGGAAACAAGGCCTAGGGTTCATACTTTCACTAGTGCAAGCTCTCTCAACAATAATAACATAATTGGATCATATAACTATCCCTCAACATGCAACAAAGAGTCATTCCAAAGTCACTAATAGCGGAGAACAAACGAAGAGATTATTGTAGGGTACGAAACCACCTCAAAATTATTCTTTTGGATCGATCTATCATAGAGTCAGTACCAGAATAACACCTTAAGACACAAATCAACCAAAACCCTAATGTCACCTAGATACTCCAATGTCACCTCAAGTATCCATGGGTATGATTATATGATATGCATCAAACAATCTCAGATTCATCTATTCAACCAACACATAGAACTTCAAAGAGTGCCCCAAAGTTTCTACCGGAGAGTCAATACGAAAATGTGTGCCAACCCCTATGCATAATTTCACGAGCGGAACCCGCAAGTTGATCACCAAAACATACATCAAGCGGATCATGTGAATATCCCATTGTCACCACAGATAAGCACATGCAAGACATACATCAAGTGTTCTCAAATCCTTAAAGACTCAATCCGAGAAGATAACTTCAAAGGGAAAACTCAATCCATTACAAGAGAGTAGAGGGGGAGAAACATCATAAGATCCAACTATAATAGCAAAGCTCGCGGTACATCAAGATCATACCATCTCAAGAACACGAGAGAGGGAGAGAGATCAAACACATAGCTCCTGGTACATACCCTCAGCCCCGAGGGTGAACTACTCCCTCCTCGTCATGGAGAGCGTCGGGATGATGAAGATGGCCACCGGTGAGGGATCCCCCCTCCGGCAGGGTGCCGGAACAGGGTCCCGATTAGTTTTTGGTGGCTACAGAGGCTTGCGGCGGCGGAACTCCTGATCTATTCTGTTCTCCGATGTTTTTAGGGTATATGGACATATATAGGCGAAAGAAGTCTGTCAGGGGAGCCACGAGGGGCCCATGAGGGTGGGGGCGCGCCCAGGGGCTAGGGCGCGCCTCCCTGCCTCGTGGCTTCCTTGAAGCTTCCCTGACGTCTACTCCAAGTCTCCTGGATTGCTTCCGTTCAAAAAATAACTCTCCCGAAGGTTTCATTCCGTTTGGACTCCGTTTGATATTCCTTTTCTCCGAAACACTGAAATAGGCAAGAAAACAGCAATTTGGGTTGGGCCTCCGGTTAATAGGTTAGTCCCAAAAATAATATAAAAGTGTTTAGTAAAGCCCATAAACATCCAAAATAGATAATATAATAGCATGAATACTTCATAAATTATAGATACCTTGGAGACGTGTCAGCATCCCCAAGCTTAATTCCTGCTCGTCCTCGAGTAGGTAAATGATAAAAGAAAGAATTTATGAAGTGTGAATGCTAGCAGGTGCACAAGTTTGATCAATGATAATTTCAATCACCTTTTCTAGCATCATTATATATCATAACAGTAGCTCAACTCATAGGCTCATGATCAAGTGACAAGCTATTCACATTGTAAAGTATAGATCATAAACCTTCTTGAAAACTAACAAACCGTGTTATTAGTCATCAAACAATTACAAATCATCTTATTTTCAGGAAGGGTCTATGTCAGAGCTTTGATTCAACAAAATTCACATACTCAACTATCATTTAGTCTTTCACAATTTCTAACACTCACGTGATATTTATGGGTTCAAAGTTTTAATCAGACACAGAGAAAGATAGGGGCTTATAGATTCGCCTCCCAACCTTTTACCTCAAGGGTAATGTCAACAATAATAGTTCATGATGCCTTGCATCCAATTGGATATATATATATATATATATATATATATATATCAGGATCTTTCCGACACAATGTGCTTGCCAAAGGATAAAATGTAAAAAGGAAAGGTGAAGATCACCATGACTCTTGCATAAGGTAAAAGACAAGAATAAAAGATAGGCCCTTCGTAGAGGGAAGCAGAGGTTGTCATGCGCTTTTATAGTTGGATGCACAAAATCTTAATGCGAAAGAACGTCACTTTATATTGCCACTTGTGATAGGGACCTTTATTATGCAGTCCGCCGCTTTTATTACTTCCACATCACAAGATCGTATAAAGCTTATTTTCTCCACACTAATAGATCATACATATTTAGAGAGCAATTTTTACTGCATGCACCAATGACAACTTACTTGAAGGATCTTACTCAATCGATAGGTAGGTATGGTGGACTCTCATGGCAATACTGGTTTAAGGGATATTTGGAAGCACAAGTAGTATCTCTACTTGGTGCAAAGAATTTGGCTAGCAAGAGGGGCAAAGGCAAGCTCAGCATGTTGAATGATCCATGACAATATACTTTCAACGTCAACCTTTACGTTGTCTTCCTTGTCCAACATCAACCTTTTAGCATGTCATATTTTAATGAGTGCTCACAATTACAAAAGATGTCCAAGATATTATATTTATATGTGAAATCTCTCTTCCCTCAGTATTCTTTCATGAATTGTTCAAGTGACTAATACAATGTTTGCTAACCTTCAATAAATTTACCACCTCTACTTCTTATATGTGAAGTCATTAATCCCCATGGGATAAGTATATGAAACATATATAAATTTCAGATTTATGATATTCAAATCATTCAACTATTTACTCATAGTATATAAGTGAAGCACACGAGTAAATGACAAACTACTTCCAAAAAGATATAAGTGAAGATCAATGAGTAGTTAAATAATTATGTAACTATGTGAAGACTCTCTCTCATTTAAGAATTTCAGATCTTGATATTTTATTCAAACAGCAAGCAAAACAAAATAAAATGACATTCTAAGAATAGCAAACATCATGTGAAGAAGCAAAAACTTAGGATCAACCGAAACTAACCGATAGTTGTTGAAGAAGAAAGGTGGGATGCCAACTGGGCATCCCCAAGCTTAGACGCTTGAGACTTCTTGAAATATTATCTTGGGATGCCTTGGGAATCCCCAAGCTTGAGCTTTTGTGTCTCCTTAATTCCTCTCATATCACGGTCTCCCTAAATCTCAAATGCTTCATCCACACAAACTCAACAAAGACTCGTGAGATAAGTTAGTATAAACCAATGCAAAAACCTTATCATACTCTACTCTAGCAAATCACTAAAATTATTATTCAACATTTCATACTAAATTCCTCTGCATATTTAATAGTCCTATCCTCAAATAGAATCATTAAAGAAGCAAACATATGCAAACAATGCAAACATAACAGCAATCTGCCTAAACAGGACAGTCTGTAAAGAATGCAGCAAGATCCATATTTCCCTAGCTCCAAAAATTATGAAAGAAAATTCCCACTGTAGTAAATTTCTCAGAGCTTATTATGGAAAAGGTTTCAACATTTTATCACATATTGAATTTTCTAGGGAATTTTTGCAACGACGGTAAACTTTCTATTTTCAAACAGCAACATGAGGACTTGTAAAATAGGCATAGTAAAGGCTATCAATGCCACTTTTATTGAAATAAAGATGAAAAACATTGTTCTAAATAACTGCAAGAAAATCCTAACAAAATAAATTGATGCTCCAAGCAAAACACATATCGTGTGGTGAATAAAAATATAGCTCCAAGTAAAGTTACCGATGAATGAAGACGAAAGAGGGGATGCCTTCCGGGGCATCCCCAAGCTTAGGCACTTGGTTGTCCTTGAATATTACCTTGGGGTGCCTCGGGCATCCCCAAGCTTAGGATATTTACACTCCTTATTCCATAGTCCATTGAATCTTTACCCAGAACATGAAAACATCACAACACAAAACCCAACAGAAAACTCGTAAGCTCCGTTAGTATAAGAAAATAAATCACCACTTAGGTACTACTGTGAAATCATTCTAAATTCATATTGGTGTAATATATAATGTATTCCAGCATCTCTATGGTTCATACCCTCCGATACTACTCATAGATTCATCAAAATAAGCAAACAACACAACGAAAACAGAATCTGTCAAAAATAGAGCAGTCTGTAGTAATCTGTATCAAACGTATACTTCTGGAACTCCAAAAATTCTAAAATAAATTGGTGGACTTGAGGATTTTATCTATTAATCACATGCAAAAATAATCAACCTAAAAGCACTCTCCAGTAAAAAATGGCAGCTAATCTCGTGAGCGCTAAGGTTTCTGTTTTTTACAGCATGATCATAAAGACTTCACCCAAGTCTTCACAAAGGTTCTACTTGGCACAAACACTAACTAAAACATAAAACAAAATCTAACCATAGGCTAGATGATTTATTTATTACTAAACAGGAGCAAAAATCAAAGAACAAAAATAATATTGGGTTGTCTCCCAACAAGCGCTAACGTTTAACGCCCCTAGCTAGGCATGATGATTTCAATGATGCTCACATAAAAGATAAGAATTGAAACATAAAGAGATCATCATGAAGAATATGACTAGCACATTTAAGTCTAACCCACTTCCTATGCATAGGGATTTTGTGAGCAAACAACTTATGGGAACAATAATCGACTAGCATAGGAAGGCAAAACAAGCATAACTTCAAAACTTTAAGCACATAGAGAGGAAACTTGATATTATTGCAATTCGTACAAGCATATAGTCCTCCCTCATAATAATTTTCAGTAGCATCAAGAATGAATTCAACAATATAACCATCACATAAAGCATTCTTTTCATGATCTACAAGCATAGAATTTTTATTACTCTCCACATAAGCAAATTTATTCTCATTCGGAATAGTGGGAGTATCATAAGAAACTCGAATACTATAAATTGTTTCCACATTGAAAGAATAATGTTTAGAAAAAGGGTAATCATAATCATGACAAGTTTTATAAATATAACCATCACTACTTTTTATAGCATAGGTGTCATCACAATAATCATCATAGGTAGCAACTTCGTTCTCATCATAATCGATTGAAACCTCTTCCAAGATAGTGGAATTATCACTAAATAAAGTCATGACCTATACAAATCCAATTTCATATTTATCACAATAAGATTCAACATCCTCCAAAATAGAGGGATAATTACTTCCTAAAGTTGACACTCTTCCAAACCCACTTTCATCAATATAATCATCATAAGTAGGAGGCATGCTATCATCATAATAAATTTGCTCATTAAAAACTTGGGAGGCTAAAAATATCATCTTCATTAAACATAGCATCCCCAAGCTTGGGACAAACACTAATTGCAGCAAATATATTCTCAAACATGTCATTCTCATCAAACATAGCATCCCCAAGCTTGGTCCTTTTCATGTCATAAGCATAATCACTCTCATCATTAATAGTATGGATAGCACCAATAGTATAGCAATTATCATCATCAAAATAAGTAATAGGAGCAACATCATTTGGGAGAGATACCTTTTTACCTTTGTTTCTCTGTCTTTTCTTTTTCTTCTTCACATTATGTGTGGGTTCAATCCTCTTTTTGGAGCTCCTTATTATTGAGATTGGTTGAATAGAAGGCTCCTCCTCGTTACCTGATTCATCATAAGAAATAATAGGAGGATATTGGGAAGCCTCTTCCCTTTCATTAGTATTATCTTCATCCTCTATTTGTTTTTGTTTTCTTTATGTAATTGGCAATATAAGGATTTTCAACGCAATTCACCGCACAATACATAAAAATTTCTTCTAGATCAATATCGAGGAATTTCTCAAGGTTATATTCTGGAATATGCTTAGTTATACGTTTCATTTCTTCATAACCAAAAGAAAACTAAGTTCATTATGATGTGCAAGGGAAATCAAGTCATCACAATTTTTGGACACGATTCGATCATGAAACAATTTGCATTTGAGATTTAAATGACCATGGTCATTGCAAAGTTCGCAAGTATGGCGAAGAAATTTTAAATTTTTAGCACAAACATCTAGCCTTTCTTGCAACCATTTACTTTCCAAATACTTATGCCTCTTGCAAAATCTATTTTCCCTAATTGGTGTGTACTTGCAAGCTCTATGTATTCCACAAAAGTTGACATGCTTATAAGAGACATTTTCATCATGACTAGTGCAATCATCATTAGTACTATGGATATTCAAAGATTTCATACTAACAACATTGCAATCATGCTCATCATCCAAATATTTAGTGTCAAACATTCTAATGCATTCTTCCTCTAGCAATTGAGCACAATTATCGGAATCCTTATTCTCATGAAAGATATTAAAAAGATGAAGCATATGAGGCACCCTCAATTCCATTTTTTGTTGTAGTTTTCTATTATAAACTAAACTAGTGATAAAACAAGAAACTAAAAGATTCGATTGCAAGATCTAAAGATATACCTTCAAGCACTCACCTTCCCGGCAATGGTGCCAGAAACTATTTGATGTCTACTACGCAACCTTCTTCTTGTAAACGTTGTTGGGCCTCCAAGTGCAGAGGTTTGTAGGATAGTAGCAAATTTCCCTCAAGTGGATGACGTAAGGTTTATCAATCCGTGGGAGGCGTAGGATGAAGATGGTCTCTCTCAAGCAACCCTGCAACCAAATAGCAAAGAGTCTCTTGTGTCCCCAACACACGAAATACAATGGTAAATTGTATAGGTGCACTAGTTCGGCGAAGAGATGGTGATATAAGTGCAATATGGATGGTAGATATAGGTATTTGTAATCTGAATTTATAAAAACAGCAAGGTAACAAGCGATAAAAGTGAGCTTAAACGGTATTGCAATGCTAGGAAACAAGACCTAGGGTTCATACTTTCACTAGTGCAAGCTCTCTCAACAATAATAACATAATTGGATCATATAACTATCCCTCAACATGCAACAAAGAGTCACTCCAAAGTCACTAATAGCGGAGAACAAACGAAGAGATTATTGTAGGGTACGAAACCACCTCAAAGTTATTCTTTCGGATCGATCTATCATAGAGTTCGTACTAGAATAACACCTTAAGACACAAATCAACCAAAACCCTAATGTCACCTAGATACTCCAATGTCACCTCAAGTATCTGTGGGTATGATTATACGATATGCATCAAACAATCTCAGATTCATCTATTCAACCAACACATAGAACTTCAAAGAGTGCCCCAATGTTTCTACCGGAGAGTCAAGACGAAAACGTGTGCCAACCCCTATGCATAATTTCACGAGCGGAACCTGAAAGTTGATCACCAAAACATACATCAAGTGGATCACGTGAATATCCCATTGTCACCACAGATAAGCACATGCAATACATACATCAAGTGTTCTCAAATCCTTAAAGACTCAATCTGATAAGATAACTTCAAAGGGAAAACTCAATCCATTACAAGAGAGTAGAGGGGGAGAAACATCATAAGATCCAACTATAATAGCAAAGGTCGCGGTACATCAAGATCATACCATCTCAAGAACACGAGAGAGAGAGATCAAACACATAGCTACTGGTACATACCCTTATCCCCGAGGGTGAACTACTCCCTCCTTGTCATGGAGAGTGCCGGGATGATGAAGATGGCCACCGGTGAAGGATCCCCCTCGTGGTGCCTAACAGGGTCCCAATTGGTTTTTGGTGGCTACAGAGGCTTGCGGCGGCGGAACTCTTGATCTATTCTGTTCTCCAATGTTTTTAGGGTATATGGACATATATAGGCGAAAGAAGTCGGTCAGGGGAGCCACGAGGGGCCCATGAGGGTGGGGGACGCGCCCAGGGGGTAGGGCGCGCCACCCTGCCTCGGGGCTTCCTCGAAGCTTCCCTGACGTCTACTCCAAGTCTCCTGGACTGCTTCCGTTCCAAAAATAACTCTCCCAAAGGTTTCATTCCGTTTGGACTCCGTGTGATATTCATTTTCTTCGAAACACTAAAATAGGCAAGAAAATAGCAATTTGGGTTGGGCCTCCGGTTAATAGGTTAGTCCAAAAATAATATAGAAGTGTTTAGTAAAGCCCATAAACATCAAAAACAGATAATATAATAGCATGAATACTTCATAAATTATAGATACGTTGGAGACATATCCGTTATCAGGCCGTTATAGCCCACTTTTGTACTACCTCGTATTTAGTGTAAAATTTTGACTTAGATTTACCTAAGAAAATGCCAATGCATGTCACCAAAAATTATACAATTTGAAATTATATTCAAATACGAATCTAACGATATAATTTTTAGTGACATGCATTAACATTTTGTCAGTTAAATCTATGGTCAATTTTTGATGCTACAAAATATGAAGAGTAAACTAGGACAGAGGTAGTACCTGCTCTTAGGCTAACCATAGAGTTACTAGTCTAAGTTACTTGCCACTATGACTAGCCTAGGCTACTAGTAGTACAACAAAAAATGATGCAGGTCATCACATGAGAAAAAATACTAAAAACATTTCTTTCGGTGCAGTGCGTAGATGCAGTTTTGAACCCTACACTTGTCATCGTAATTTGGGAAAATTACGAAAAAAATTGAGCTACGTCGTGATTCTCGTTTACTAATAGGAAACAAGTTTCGCCTCGATGAGTAGCTTCTCCGTGCATGGAAAGCATGTAAGGAATCCAACAACTTGATCCAGATTGGGGCCGATAGATTTTATTGCCAAGATCTTCACGGTGTACAGATCGTAATCAAGCTTGTAGGAATCATTTTCTGGATGACAGTCGTAAATACATCAAGAAGACATTTAAAAATATGAATTTCAAGAAGACGGAGAAGAAGATGAGTGCTGTACCTGAACGATTGCGGATCCAATAAAGAGTTTGGAGAATTTGGCAGACGAGTACACCAACGCTGTCAATTTTGGCGCGTCAATGACCCTGGTTTTTGTTGGACCTTCTATATCAGATACAAGCAATCTCTCGAGGAAAGGCGCATTCTCAGTGACCATAATGTGGAACAGATGGAGTGATCTCTTCCCAATTGATATCTTGTTGCGGGGCTAGCAAGACACATAAATCCATCGGAGATTCGTCGAGGCGATGTGGAGGCTAATGAACCCGTGGATCTGCGGAAGACGAAGGTACTCGAGCGCGCATCTGCGGAGTAGGTGCTCCATGGCCTTCTTTGTGATGCCAATGTCGAAGAGGTCGAGCTGCTTGAGTTGATGGAGAATAAGGGCGGGCGCGACATTACTCTATGGAAAATAGCAGGAGCTGAAGCCGGCGCGACGCGCGTTGGCGTGAGGTGGAGCGCGGACGGAGGCAGAGAGCGACATCGTCCAGCTTCAAACCTGAGCTCCTCGAGCTAATCTAGGGAGGGGGATAAGAACCAATTGTCGAACTTGGCTTGGAACTTGCAGTTGGTACTAAACATGCGGATGTCAAGGTGTCTGGCTGGCCCAGGGTGCGATGAAAGGATCTTGGAGACTGCGGCCATGCATTCGTAATCTCCGCCGCAGAGGCAGCTATCAACGGTGATGTTGAGGGGGACGCGACGCCAGAGGGGGCGCCACCGCCAGGAGAGCAGGGTAGTCCGCATGGTAGATTTGGTGGGGAGGAGGCCGATGATGACGAGCAGCATGTCGTCGGGGAGGCTGCTGATGAAGTCTAGGCTCGCCGTATGTAGTTTTGGCTCGAGCCGCCTCCGCTTGTTGGCTGCCTCGCCGTCCATCTCAACCGGCGGTGACGCCGGTTTACACGTGTGCTTGGTGTGTATTGTGTCTTGGGTGTGCACGAGTGTGTCCTTGTGTGCATGCCGCCGCACAGTGGTGAAGTGTGCGCGAGTGCGTCCTTCACGCGGAAGAAGTGTGCCCTCAATTTACTAGCGTGCAGGGTGCTACCATGAGTGGTTTCAACTTTGTTTACTTCACAGCATGTCAGATGGGCCTCTAGTTTACTTATTTTCACCCACTGCCACATGGGCCAGCACATGAAGATAGAGAACACGAGCTAACAAGGCAGCATGTGGACAGGTTGACCGGTCAACTAAACAATATACGGAGCTATACGCTGACACAGTGACCGTATAATCCCTTGGTATAGAGAGATTGAGTGAGAGGGGAGGCCCGTGAGAGATAGTAGAGAGACAAAGAGCTCCTCCCTCCGGTCGATAATGTAGTGCATGTATTTTTTTAATGTCAAACTTTTGAAACTTTGACCAAGTTTATAAAGAAATTACTTATATCTACAATACCAAAGATAAATGATAGTATGAAGTAAGTACATGTTGTGATGAATTTAATGATCGTTCCAGATGTAAATGTTCTTCTCCACATATACCTGGTCAAACTTTTCTGAGGTTTGACTTTTCAAAACATCCATATGTTTATGGACGTGAGAGAGTACCTAACTAGAGAGAGTGTGTGAAATAGAAAGAGTGAGTGAAAATGTGTGTGCGTGTGTGAAAGAGACATGGACAACAAACGATAAAGTAGAAAAAAAAGTGTGTGTGTCTTCGACAGCGGAAGCGAGGTGAGGAGATAGTGTGTGGTTGTTTGCAACCGAGAGATAAAGACCCCTAGCACGTGGCCAAGAGAGGTCTGACAAACATGGGAGAGAGGTCGAGAGAGACGTATGGAGAAAATGCAGACATGGGGAGGAGAGAGTGTATGTTTGTGATAGAGAGATCCCCTGGAGATCGTGATGGGACTATGATGTCTACTACACAACTTTATTCTTGTACACACGTGTTGGGCCTCCAAGCACAGAGTTTTGTAGGACAGTAGAAATTTTCCCTCAAGTGGATGACCTATGGTTTATCAATCCGTGGGAGGCGTAGGGTTAAGATGGTATCTCTCAAACAACCCTGCAACCAAATAATAAAAAGTCTCTTGTGTCCCCAACACACCAAATACAATGTTAATTTGTCTAGGTGCACTAGTTCGGCAAAGAAATGGTGATACAAGTGTAATATGGATAGTAGATATTGATTTGTGTAGTAGAAACAATAAAAAACATCAAGGTAGCAATTGATAAAACGGAGCACAAACGGTATTGCAATGCTTGAAAATGAGACCTAGGGTCCGTACTTTCATGTGACGCCCGGATACTTAAGCTACAGTGAACCTCTGCTAATCATGCCATGACACCTCGGTTACTGTTGCTATCCTCGCAATAATTCGAAACCGTTCGAAATTCAAATTCAAATTAATGATAACAATAAAAGTCTTCCAAAATTAAAACAGAATTGTTCGGTGGTTGCCGAATATTACAAAGGTATTTATGGTGCAACAAACACATTTTTATAAAATGACTAAATGGTTTAAAATGAATTTAAACAGAAAATAAATAATAAAGAAAATACAAAAGAAAAAAAACAAAACAGAAAAAAAGGGGAGAGAGCCCCCCTGGCCATCTAGGCCTCGCCCAAAGAGCCGCCCACCCCGTCCCCCTTATTCCCCACCAGACCAAACCCTAAACCGCTCACCCCCACTCCCCTCGGTCCCCCACTCTCTCTCGCACCCGCCCCGAGTGGATCTGGATCGGGGGCAACTGACGCCTCGATCCCGTCGCCCCCGACCCCGGCGCTTGAGCCCGCTGCCCGTCTCAAGGCTCTGCCTCCGCCTGTCGCCCGCCACTACGCCGGAGCCCGCCTGGACCTCACCGGCGCCTCTTCCCTGCCGGCCTGCTTCTCCTCTCCGCCGGTCGTCCCCGTCATCCTCCCCAAGCCCACCGCCTGCTCCTCGCTTTCCCCGTGAGCTCTCCTCTCCCTCCTCTCTGTCTTCTCGCACCACCACGGCCTCGGCCAAGGCTCCGCCACGGCCGCCAGGCGCCCACGCCTGCGTTCGCTGCTCGCCACGCCTTTGGCCGCGACGCCCAAGCCGACACCCATGTTGCTCGGCCACCAGGCCTGCTCACACACCTTGGTGCTGCTCCCCCATCCTCGCTGCCTCATTGTCACACAGTGATGGCGCGCCCGCCTCTTCCTGCCTCCTCAGCGACGGCCCTGCCCTCCTCCCACAAGCCACCACTCCTGGCCCCTCAAGGCCACCGATGCCAAGATCGCTGGCCACCATGCCGCCTGCCTCGGCTCGCCACCGCTTCCTCATGGGCGAAGGCCGCCAGACAGCGCCGATAGCGCCCAGGTTCGATCCAAAGGGCATATGGGCCATCGACAGAGGGCCCCGCCTGCATAGTTTAAAAAAATGAGACAATAAAAATAATAAATAATAATTCAATTAATTAATTAATTAAGTTAAATTAATCATATTTAATTAATCTAATTAACTAGTTAGTTTAATTAAACACTAATTAGATTAGTTTAACCCTAGTTAGACTAATCAGTCAATGACGACTGGGACCCACGTGTCTGGTTGACTGGTCAATGGTCAACTTTGACCACTGACATCACGATGACATCATGGTGGCGTAATAAATTAATTTTTGAATTAAATTAAATCGCTAAGACTAAAATGTTTTAAAACTTAAAAATCAATATAAAATAATCCGTAACTCGGATGAAAATACTTTGTACATGAAAGTTGCTCAGAACGACGAGACGAATCCGGATACGCAGCCCGTTCGTCCGCCACACACCCCTAGCATACCGAACCCGCAACTTCCCCCTCCGGCTCCTCTGCCCGAAAATGCGAAACACCGGGGATACTTTCCCTGATGTTTTCCCCCTTCACCGATATCACCTATCCATACGTTGGATCACCTCTAGCACCGCATTTGTCATGTTATGCTTTGATTGCTCTGTTATTTATTATGTTCCCCCTCCGTTACTTTTTCCGGTAGACCCCGAGACCGCTGCCGGTACCCCTGTGATCGACTACGGTGTTGAGGACCCCTCTCTCTTGCCAGAGCAACCAGGCAAGCCCCCCCTTTGATCACCAGATATCGCCTACTCTTCTCTATACTGCTTGCATTAGAGTAGTGTAGCATGTTACTGCTTTCAGTTAATCCTATCTTCTTTGCATAGCCTGTCCTTGCTACTACTGTTGTTACCTTTACACCTTTATCCTACTACTTAGTATAGGATGCTAGTGTTCCATCAAGGCCCTACATTCTTGTCCGTCTGCCATGCTATACTCTTTGGGCTGTGATCACTTCAGAGGTGATCACGGGCATATACTATATACTTTACACTATTACATTACATGTGGTACTGCTCAAGATGGGGGCTGAAAGGGACAGGTGGCTCCATCCCGGTAGAGGTGGGACTGGGTTCCCGACGGCCCCGATCGTTACTTTGTGGCGGAGCGACAGGCAAGTTGAGACCACCTAGGAGAGAGGTGGGCTGGCCCTGGTCGGCGTTCATGATACTTAACACGCTTAACGAGATCTTGGTATTTGATCTGAGTCTGGCCATTTGGTCTATACGCACTAACCATCTACGCGGGAGTAGTTATGGGTATCCCGGCGTTGTGGTATCAGCCGAAGCACTTCGTGACGTCAGCGACTGAGTGGCGCGCGCCGGATTGGACTAGAACGCCTGTAGGCTAGGTCTGCCTCGGCGTCACAGACGCAACGTGCAGTGTGCTAAGGCGATGGGCCCAGACCCACAGGCGCTTAGGTTTAGACCGGCGTCTTGACCTCTCTGTTGAGCCTAGGTGGGGCTGCAACGTGTTGATCTTCCGCGGCGGGCATGACCCGAAAAAGTGTGTCCGCCAAATGGGATCAAGCGTGTTGGGTTATGTGGTGCACCCCTGCAGGGAAGTTTAATCTTTTCGAATAGCCATGATCTTCGGTAACAGGACGACTTGGAGTTGTACCTTGACCTTATGACAACTAGAACCGGATACTTAATAAAACACACCCTTTCAAGTGCCAGATACAACCCGGTGGTCGCTCTCTCTGAGGGTTACGAGGAGGGGATCGTCGGGTAGGATTATGTTATGCGATGCTACTTGGAGGACTTCAGTCTACTCTCTTCTACATGCTGCAAGACGGAGGCTGCCAGAAGCGTAGTCTTGACATGATTAGATATCCCCTCTTATTCGGCATTCTGCAGCTCAGTCTACTAATATGGCCCTTTACACATATATCCATGCATATCTAGTGTAGCTCCTTGCTTGCGAGTACTTTGGATGAGTACTCACGGTTGCCTTGTTCCCCCTTTTCCCCCTATCTCTACTCGATAGTTGTGACCAGACGATGGAGCCCAGGAGCCAGACGCCACCGTCGATGACCACTACTACACTGGAGGCGCCTACTACTACATGCAGCCCGCTGACGACGACCAGGAGTAGTTTAGGAGGATCCTGTGCAGGAGGCCTGCGCCTCTTCGATCTCAGATCCCGGTTGTGCTAGCCATCTTATGGCAAACTTGTTTAACTTATGTCTGTACTCAGATATTGTTGCTTCAATGACTTCGCCTATGATCGAGCACTTGTATTCGAGCTCTCGAGGCCCCGGCTTGTATTATGATGCTTGTATGACTTATTTATGTTTTAGAGTTGTGTTGTGATATCTTCCGTGAGTCCTCGATCTTGATCGTACACGTTTATGCGTGCATGATTAGTGTACGATTGAATCGGGGCGTCTGAAGTTGGTATCGAGCCGATCACTGTAGGAATCCCCTTTCCAACTCCTTGGTCAAGTCGAGTCTAGACGTTGCAAAAACTTTTACTAACATGGCTTTGTGTCTTACGGGCTGCGCCGCCATTGGGTGGTATTAGGATCTTTACTCCTCGTCTATACTCTAGGACTCTGATCTCTCTTCTATTTGGGTTAAATGATTTTGCTAAAAATCTAACATTAGGATCTCGTTGTCACTTTCACCCCGGAGAGCCCCTTATTATTGATGATCGTCTGCTGCACCAGAAGACCCCGAAGATACTCTCCGCTGTTAACCCGAGAACTTGTGTTCATCGCGTTTGCAATTCCCCTTCCACCGTCAACCCTTATGGATAACTACTTGAAGTTGTTATTCTTACATTCATCCCCAGTTGATCTTATTATTACAAGATACCCCGAAACACTCGTCGTTGTTTCGATAATCCTTTGAGCTTACTGCCTCGTTGTTCATTGACACCTGAATACCCCTACGGTTAATTCTCGCACTTGTCGAGTATCCGCTCATCCCCAGTTGTTCATGCTTTACACAAAAGTCTTCGAAATACCATTCGATCTTTCGAAAATCCTCCGCAACCTATTGCTCTGGAATTTCTTGTTTGCTTTCATTATGATTAATCCCATAAGTATAGTAATCTTATTGGCATCCTTTGTCACCATCATTTTTGAGTCCATTGATTTCAATATGTTGTGAATGTTCACAATCATCAGTCGAATCCTAGGATTATCTTTCCGTCCCAGACGTCATTTTGAACATGAGCTGGTTCTCGACCTAACTATCTGTCATCGATTGTGCCTCTGGTATATTCAATTGATCCATCCTTGATCAAAGCGCCTGCTTCTGATCCTTTGTTTTGGAAATCATAATTCCTTTGCATTTAAGCTTTGAATTACTCAGATGATTCCATAACCTGTTGCATTTGCATTCCCTCCTCTTCTGGTTGAGTATCGATACTCACATCAGATCCTGTGTGTACCATCAAGTCCTTTGTTGGACTATTATCCGACGGTGTCCTTCACATTTGATCACTTTGTGAGTTCTTCCCCTGATACCTAATGCCTTTGTTAAGTTGTATCCTCCGCTTGGCCAACCATACTCGCTTCGGGCTCGTGTTATTTACTCTTGAATCTTGTGGTATATGTTTCTAAGAAGCCACTATGGGTTGAACATATGCTTTCTCTAGACCGTGTGAACCCGAAAGTCTTCACGAGTCATACTCTTCTGGTGCTTCGCCAGATAAAATTTCAACACTGCAACTTAATCGAACGCGAGAAGTGGATGAAAGGTTATGCATTGGAGAAGTGGGAGTCGACCTTGAACTTTGTGTTCATGCCCATGGACCCGATGTACATCTTCTCATCGAAGCTTCTTTTAAAACTAATTATTCCCTTGATATAAGATCATCTTATATCTGGGATCTGGCCTTTTTGCAATCGTGGTTCCGACCATGTTCTCCTTTAAATACCATTTCTCGTGCAAGTTTAAGCATTTGTCTTCTGCAGAGCAATGCCCCAGTCCAACCTCTACTTTGGTCTGTCATCGAGTATTACCCCATGGTATCTCGAGATTATCATGGAACTGCATAACTTTTTATGAGTTCATCAAGTACTACTTCTCACTGATTCAAATTTTTCACGGGCTCTGAGTTATTAGAAACTCAAAGACACCGATAACTGAATCGAGTTCGCATTGCGATTCAACAAGTATTTGAACCCATCACTGCTTACAAATTTATTTATCCTTCAAGTCATTCCTAGCCTGATCGGCTATATCATTATCGAGCTAATTTTAACTGTGATACCCGGTCCTTCTTCACGGAGCACAATTTTCGACGATGAACTAACCTTACGCCGATCATCATCGCTATATCATTTCGCCTTGAACAACAAGCTTGGTTTCGAAGTTTGTGTCGCACCTTGGTTCCAATAACCTTTCACTTTATCATTACTTTGACTTGATGTCGCCGCCGATCGATTACATCTTCATGAACTCTCGCGACAAATGTGTCGTGAATATCATCAACATTCGAGCCCTTCCAAGAGATCTATTGAAATCATGATGAGAAATACCATCCTTGCCCTCGATGATTGGTGTTATCATCGACCACTTTATTGCCTTCCGCTCAACACAAACTTGTTCGTGTTTTGTGTTATACCTTGAGTTCCTTGCTATCCAGCCTTTGTTCTTCTTTATCTTGGAGTATTACCATCTTTTATGTCAAGAATGTTCTGAGATTTGTTCCACCTCTTGAGAGTTCTTGGTGTAGTGATACTTCTCGCCATCTCCATTCATTCCTAGGTTCTCGTGCTGATTCTAACCGGGATACCAACAGGTGAACTGTGTTGTTCGGATTCTAAAACCTCTAGCAACCCTATTGCTTTGAAGTTAATGGTCGATATTTCATTCTTAGACCATTGGTTATAAAATCACCATTCTAACATTGATCCTGCTACATAAGCCCATAATTCGGGTGCACCTTTCAACCAATGATTGATGGTGTATGTTTTTCTCGAGCATACAACATTATATCATTTCAATCAACAAGTGTCATCTTCTTGTTCATATTATTGTGGAAATCCATCCGTTTGGAATTCTCGATGAATTGTCGCTGAGCCCATCAGCCACCTCCTCATCCTCACCTTGGTTTAATGATGAACTATTGCTTCAGGAACCCGCTCCCATAGTTCATTTCCAGAGAATCTTGCAATGTCATTTCGTCGATTTGTGTTGCACCTTTTCCGCTCGGACCCCCTGAGTCTGAGGTATTATGACACCAATTGGATATGAATGTCGGTCAGATATGATGGTTGGGAAAACTTTCCAAGGATTATGATGTTGATCCTTTGATGACCCGGTAACATGATGTCATGCCTAGCACCCCCCCCCCCCCGGCTGGAGGACCGAACATTATAATTTATTTTTCAAGATAACCAATATTCCCGGAGGAAATTGTAAGACTTATCCTACAAGTTGTTCCTAATGGATCCTTCCTATATCCAAAGTCTGGCCCTTGATTGAAACACCATATCATTGCTACCTGAAGCATGCCTGTGGTACCCCGATTTTCAACAAGATCATTGAAGACCAATGCTAAATGTTCCCTGCTCAATTATCCAAACACCATTGTATGGGTAATGTCATGAAAAATCCTCTCCCCTACCTAAAGAGTTTTCTGAATTATATCCTGACATGGATATCATGCTCTGCTTGTCCTTGGGAAGGATATACCCTTGAAATATGTGTTTAAACATATTTTCCTTTCCATTGTTCTGTTTAATCTGATGATCATATTTTCCTTCCATTGTTGGTTTAACCTTTCTTGTGATCTATATGATCCGAGCAGTAATATTCTTCGCTTATGTAAACACCTCGTGTACAACTCTGCCAAAGGAGACCCTATTAATTTTGTTGATGACATTTCGGTAACCACCGATGGACGAGAACTTTGCCTCATCGGGTCCGCCTTCGCTCAACGAAAGGTGAAAATGGTTCTCTTCGTCCCTCGCCCTTGGTAATCGATGTTGTTGCCGACATAACTGATAGGCTATCCTCTGACATACCTTGCTTGCATGATCACGCAAGACGCCTCCGCCCTTAATACTTTTAACCCACATGGTGGGCCCATAACCCACAGTTCCACAGGATCGAAACCTGACTCTCCTGTACACCCCTGTTCCTAAAGCTATTCCTCACGCCTGGCTTCGTAATGAATTATCACGAGCCACCTTCCTAGTGATCTATGCTGGTATCAGACACAATACTTATTCCCGTTGCTTTGAACCCCTTTCACGCCTTGTAACAGGCATCAAACGATTGCCCGCCTCGAAACTTCCCATGATACCTCCTTACTTTGCTCTCGATACTTTCTTAAGTTTCAATTCGAGAGTTACTTCCCACCACCTTCCCCGATGTTATTGACCAGATAGTTAACCTTGCAGAGGTTCGCACCCGGAATACCCACCCTTTATTCTTTCTAAGTACGATGGAATTCCCGAAGAAAGGACGCCGACTTCATCTTGATGACCTAAAGCAGCGAAATGAAGACATCAATGTATTGGACCGGCCTCTTCGAGAAGAGCAAGCCAGATGAGAAGTCCCGCTAGATTCGTTACCAAACCTCCCCCCTTACTCTACCTCTTAAATCTCGGGACGAGATTTCTTGTAGTGGAGGAGAATTGTGACGCCCAGATACTTAAGCTACAGTGAACCTCTGCTAATCATGCCATGACACCTCGGTTACTGTTGCTATCCTCGCAATAATTCGAAACCGTTCGAAATTCAAATTCAAATTAATGATAACAATAAAAGTTTTCAAAAATTAAAACAGAATTGTTCTATGGTTGCGAATATTACAAAGGTAATTATGGTGCAACAAACACATTTTTATAAAATGACTAAATGGTTTAAAATGAATTTAAACAGAAAATAAATAATAAAGAAAATACAAAAGAAAAAAAACAAAACAGAAACCAAAAAAAAAGGGGAGAGAGCCCCCTAGCCATCTAGGCCTCGGCCCAGCAGGCCGACAGGCCGTCAGGCCGGCCCACCCCGGTCCCCCCCTTATTCCCCACTAGACCAAACCCTAAACCGCTCACCCCCACTCCCCTCGTTCCCCCACTCTCTCTCGCACCCGCCCCGAGTGGATCTAGATTGGGGGCAACCGACGCCTCGATCCCGTCGCCCCCGACCCCGGCGTGCTTGAGCCCGCCGCCTCATCCCTGCGCCCCGTCTCCGCCGTCGCCCGCCACTACGCCGGAGCCCACCTGAACCTCACCGGTGCCTCTTCCCCGCCGGCCTGCTTCTCCTCTCCGCCGGCCGTCCCCGTCGTCCTCCCCAAGCCCACTGCCCCGTTCCCTGCTTTCCCCCGTGAGCTCTCCCTCTCCCTCCTCTCTGTCTTCTCGTGCACCACCACGGCCTCGCCACAAGCCCGGCCACGGCCGCCAGGCGCCCACGCCCATGCCTCATGCCCGCTGCTCGCCACGCCCTTGGCCGCGACGCCCCCCGCCGACACCCATGTCGCTTCGCCGCTCCTCAAGGGCGAAGGCCAGACAGCGCCGATAGCGCCAAGGTTCGATCCAAAGGGCATATGGGCCATCGAGAGGGCCCCGCCTGCAATGCTTTAAAAAATGAGACAATAAAAATAATAAATAATAATTAAATTAATTAATTAATTAAGTTAAATTAATCCTATTTAATTAATCTAATTAACTAGTTAGTTTAATTAAACACTAATTGGATTAGTTAAACCCTAGTTAGACTAATCAGTCAATGACGACTGGGACCCACGTGTTCGGGTTGATCGTCAATGGTCAACTTTGACCACCGACATCACGATGACATCATGGTGGCGTAATAAATTAATTTTTGAATTAAATTAAATCTGCTAAGACTAAAATGTTTTAAAAACTTTAAAATCAATATAAAATAATCCGTGAACTTCGGATGAAAATAGTTTGTACATGAAAGTTGCTCGTAACGACGAGACGAATCCGGATACGCAGCCCGCTCGTCGTCCGCCACACACCCCTAGCATACCGAACTCAAGAATCTCCTCCGCCTTCCGCCTCAAAATGCTAAACACCGGGATACTTTCCAATGTTTTCCCCTTCACCGGTATCACCTATCCTCGTGTTAGATCACCTCTAGCACCACATTTGTCATGTTATGCTTTGATTGCTCTGTTATTTATTATGTTCCTCCGTTACTTTTTTTCCCAGAGACCCGAGACCGGCCGCGGTACCCCTGTGATCGACTACGGTGTTGAGGACCCTCTCTCTTGCCGAGCAACCAGGCAAGCCCCCCTTTGATCACCGGATATCGCCTACTCTTCTCTATACTGCTTGCATTAGAGTAGTGTAGCATGTTACCGCTTTCGCTAATCCTATACTGTTGCATAGCCTATCCTTGCTACTCTTGTTGTTACCTTTTCCTGCTATCCTACTGCTTAGTATAGGATGCTAGTGTTCCATCTGTGGCCATACATTCTTGTCCGTCTGCCATGCTATACTACTGGGCTGTGATCACTTCGGGAGGTGATCACGGGCATATACTATATACTTTACACTATTACATTACCTGTGGTACTGTTCGGAGATGGGGGCTGAAAGGACAGGTGGCTCCATCCCGGTAGAGGTGGGCCTGGGTTCCCGACGGCCCCCCGATCACATTACTTTTGTGGCGGAGCGGCAGGCAGGTTGAGACCACCCAGAGAGAGGTGGGCCTCGACCTGGTCGGCGTCATGGATACTTAACACGCTTAACGAGATCTTGGTATTTGATCCGAGTCCGCCATTTGGTCTATACGCACTAACCATCTACGGGAGTAGTTATGGGTATCACGGCGTCGTGGTATCGGTACCGGCACTTCGTGACGTCCCGATCGAGTGGCGCGCTACCGGATTGGACCGGAACGCCTGTAGGCTAGGTTCCGCTTCCGGCCACAGACGCGACGCAGGTGTGCTAAGGCGATGGGCCTGCACTTCGCACTTGGGTTTAGAGGCGTTCGACCTCTCTGTTGAGCCTAGGTGGGCTGCGACGTGTTGATCTTCCGCGGCGGGCATGACCCGTAAAAGTGTGTCCGCCAAATGGGATCAAGCGTGTTGGGTTATGTGGTGCACCCTGCAGGTGAAGTTTTATCTATTCGAATAGCCGTGATCTTCGGTAATGTGACGACTTGGAGTTGTACCTTGACCTTATGACAACTAGAACCGGATACTTAATAAAACACACCCTTTCAAGTGCCAGATACAACCCGGTGGTCGCTCTCTCTCAGGGTTACGAGGAGGGGATCGTCGGGTAGGATTATGCTATGCGATGCTACTTGGAGGACTTCAGTCTACTCTCTTCTACATGCTGCAAGACGGAGGCTGCCAGAAGCGTAGTCTTCGACAAGATTAGATATCCCCCTCTTATTCTCGGCATTCTCGCAGCTTCACCAATCGATATGGCCCTTTACACATATATCCATGCATATGTAGTGTAGCTCCTTGCTTGCGAGTACTTTGGATGAGTACTCACGGTTGCCTTGTTCCCCTTTTCCCCTATCTCTACTCGATTGCTGCGACTGCACGATGGAGCCCAGGAGCCGACGCCACCGCCGATGACGACTACTACACTGGAGGCGCCTACTACTACGTGCAGCCACCGACAGGAGTAGTTTAGGAGGATCCTGTGCAGGAGGCCTGCGCCTCTTTCGATCTGTATCCCGATTTGTGCTAGCCATCTTATGGAAAACTTGTTTAACTTATGTCTCAGACTCAGATATTGTTGCTTCCACTGACTCGTCTATGATCGAGCACTTGTATTCGAGCCCTCGAGGCCCCGGCTTGTATTATGATGCTTGTATGACTTATTTATGTTTTAGAGTTGTGTTGTGATATCTTCCCGTGAGTCCCTGATCTTGATCGTACACGTTTGCGTGCATGATTAGTGTACGATTGAATCGGGGGCGTCACATTTCACTAGTGCAACCTATCAACAATGATAATATAATTGGATCATATAACCATCCCTCAAGGTGCGATGAAGAATCACTCCAAAGTTCCTATCTGGCGGAGAACATAAGAAGAATTTGTTTGCAGGGTACGAAACCACCTCGAAGCTATTATTTCCGATCGATCTATCCAAGAGTTCCTACTAAAATAACACCAAATAATTTTAGATTCATAATACTCAATCCAAAGACAAAGAACCTCAAAGAGTGCCCCAAGATTTCTACCGGAGAAACAAAGACAAGAACGTGCATCAACCCCTATGCATAGATTACCCCAATGTCACCTCGGGAATCCGTGAGTTGAGTGCCAAAACATCTATCAAGTGAATCAATACGATACCCCATTGTCACCACGAGTATTCATATGCAAGACATATATCAAGTGCTCTCAAATCCATAAAAGTATTCAATCCGATAAAACAAAATCTCAAAGGGAAAACTCAATTCATCACAACAAGATAGAGAGGGGAAAACACCATATGATCCAACTATATTAACAAAGCCCGCGATACATCAAGATCGTGACATCTAAAGAACACGAGAGAGGGAGAGAGATTAAACACATAGCTACAGGTACAAACCCTCAGCCCCGAGGGGTGAACTACTCCCTCCTCATCGTGGTGGCCGCCGGGATGATGGAGATGGCCACCGGTGATTATTCCCTCCTCCGGCAGGGTGACGGAACGGGTTCTAGATTGGTTTTAGTGGCTACAGAGGCTTGCGGTGGTGGAACTTCTGATCTAGGGTTACCCTGAGGGTTTTTGGAATATTTGGGAATTTATAGGGCGAAGAGGGGGTGCGGGAGGCCACCGAGGTGGGCACAACCCACCTGGGCGCGCCTGGGCCCCTAGGCGCGCCCTGGTGGGTTGTGCCCCCCTCGAGGCACCCCTGATGTAGGGTGGAACCCTATACGGCTGATCTTTCACGAAAGGAGCGGATCCCAACTAAGAACACGAAGAACACGAGGGGAAAACGAGGGAAAACACAAGGGGAACTCTCAAACCAACGAGATATGGTGAGACATATGCTAGATCCTCGGAACACGAGAGGAGATACAAGATCGAAATTCAACAAAGGAAGATGTAAAGGGTAACCGATTCTTCTCCGTAAGGAGGTCTTAATGGAGCCACCCAAGAGGGGGTCTTGAATCCAACGTGGATCTTCTCCGAAGAGGGGTCGCAGTCTCTCTCGTGGAGTAGATCCGTATGGATGAGCAAAGCTCTATCTCACATATGAGCTAAACCAATGCTAACCCTAACTAGGAGGATGGAGAGGTCTATTTATAGTCTTAGTGCAAACGAGGGGTGAAGTGAAGGGGTACATGGGCTTCGGCCCGAAACTGGACACCGCCAGGGCTCGGACGTCAGTAATGCGCCGGTCGTCCGGAGGCTCGCGGGGGTCCGGACGTCCGTAGATCGACGGATGTCCACAGATTAGGTTCTGTTGCCATGGCATCGGACGTCCGTAGGTGTCCGGTCGTCGGTCGTCCGATCTTCCTCGGACTTCCGCTAATATCGTTCTGTTGGTGTAGCGTCGGTCGTCCGAGGGGTTCGGTTGTCCGGAGCCTGGCAGGTGTCGGACGTCCGGTCCTGGATGGTCGTCCGGACGCTGTAGCGTCTGCTGGCCTGAGTCCCTCGGGCTGTTGTGATCTCCAGGGGTCGGACGTCCGTGCTGGGCCGGTCGTCCGGAGCCTGTAGCTTCCGTCACAGCTCTTCTTCTTGTCCTTCGCACTTGGTGTCCTCGCCGTCTTGTCTATTGGATGTAGATGTTCCATGGCTTTCCTCCAAGTACTTGAGCACACATAGTGTTTCCGCTTGAGGTAGTAGCCATGTCTCAAGTGTCGAAAGTGGTAGTTCGGAAAGGAGCGAGTTCACCTTATCTTCGATAGCCTTTGCTCTAGCTCTTGTCATTGGTCCAAGTGGTGTCGTTGGAGGTGTAGATGTGTCCATGGGGATGATCGTGGGATGCTCCGCATTATCTCCCCTACCTTGGGAAAGATCCGACCTCGGATCGAAAAATCTTCATCACCATGGTAGGGCGAAAGATCCTTGATGTTGAAGACGTCGCTCACGTTGTACTTGTCGCGCGGGAGGTCGATCTTGTAAGCGTTGTTGTTGTAGCGTGCTAGCACCTTGAAGGGTCCATCGGCTCGTGGTAGAAGTTTGGACTTGCGTTCGTTAGGGAAATGTTCCTTGCGAAGGTGTAGCCACACAAGATCTCCAATGTTGAATATCATGGGTTGCTTGTTGACGTTGAGCTTGGTCGCGAGTCGTTGTACTTGGCGCTTGATGGTGTGCCTTGTATCTTCATGCATCTTCTTGACGTAGCTCACTCGGGTGTTCGCGTCCATGTTGATGCTCTCTTGTAGTGGTAGAGGAAGAATGTCCAATGGGGACAACGGGTTGAAACCATAGACGACCTCGAAAGGGGACTTGCCGGTAGTCGAATGTCTTGCACGGTTGTAGGCGTACTCGGCGATGGGTAGGCACTCCTCCCATTCCTTGATGTTCTTCTTGATTAGCACGTGGAGAAGAGTGCAGAGCGTGCGGTTCGTCACCTCCGTTTGGCCGTCGGTTTGTGGATGGTATGCCGTGGAGAACAGTAGTTTGATTCCGAGCTTGGCGCATAAGGTCTTCCAAAAGTAACTCAAGAACTTGACGTCGCGGTCCGAGACAATCGTCTTTGGCACTCCATGAAGTCGCAAGATTTCCCTACAAAAGAGATTGGCAACATGTGAAGCATCGTCTATCTTGTTGCAAGGAATGAAATGAGCCATTTTGGAGAATCGGTCCACAACAACAAAAACGGAATCCTTGCCATTTCTAGTTCTAGGCAAACCAAGTACAAAATCCATGCTAATATCTTCCCATGGTTGATACGGAATTGGAATAGGCATATATAGACCATGAGATTGAGCTTTAGACTTAGCTTTACGACATGTAGAGCATCGGTTGGTGAAGCGGTTGACGTCGCGGAACATCTTGGGCCAAAAATAGTTCTTGGAGAGCGTAGAAAGTGTCTTGTCGCGTCCAAAATGTCCCATTAGTCCTCCTCCATGAGATTCTTGCAAAAGCAACAAACGAAGAGAAGACTCAGGGATGCAAAGTTTGTTAGCTCTCATAAGATAACCATCCTTGATGTAATATCGTTCCCAAGATGGATTTGTCAAACACTTTGCATAAGGAATAGCAAAAATGGGGTCATGCACATATAAGTCTTTTATGTGCTCAAAGCCAATGACATTCAATTCAAGTTGAGTAACAAGCATGCATATACGGGAAAGCGCATCCGCCACAACATTTTCCTTACCTTTAATATACTTGATGACATAAGGAAAAGACTCAATAAATTCACTCCACTTAGCATGACGCTTGTTCAACTTAGTTTGACCCTTAAGGTATTTAAGTGTTTCATGATCGGTATGGATGATGAATTCATGAGGGCGGAGATAATGTTCCCATTCACGCAAAACACCCACTAAAGCATATAGCTCTTTGTCATAGATGGGATAATTGAGTTGCGCGCCGGAAAGTTTCTCACTAAAATATGCTATGGGGCGCTTCTCTTGTGTTAACACACCTCCTATGCCATTACCACTAGCATCGCAATGAATCTCAAAGGGTTTGTCAAAGTTGGATAATGCAAGCACGGGAGCATGAGTAAGCAAATTCTTAAGCTCATTTAAAGCGATGTCTTGGGATGTTCCCCAAACAAACGGTGCATTTTTCTTACTCAAAGCATGTAAAGGTGAAGCAATGGTGCTAAAATCCTTCACAAATCTACGGTAGAAACCGGCTAAACCAAGGAAACTACACACTTGTTGCAAATTGGTTGGTTGGGGCCAATTTTTAATAGCATTGATCTTAGATTCATCAACATGAACACCCTTAGAAGATACTACAAAACCCAAGAAAACAAGCTTATCAACACCAAAAAGGCATTTTTCCATATTAGCATAAAGTTTCTATTTTCGAAGAGTTTGTAGCATGGTGCGAAGGTGGGTGACATGCTCTTTGAGTGATTTGCTAAAAACAAGGATATGATCGAAATAGACAACAACAAATTCACCAATATAAGGGCGAAACACATAATGCATAAAACGCATGAAAGTACCGGGTGCTTCTGATAAACCCATAGGCATGACTAACCACTCATACAAACCAAACTTTGTTTTGAAAGCGGTTTTCCATTCATCACCCTCTTTTATGCGTATTTGATAGTAACCACTTTTAAGATCAATTTTAGAGAAAAAAATAGTGGCACCGCTAAGTTCACTTGGCTTGTGGCGCTCACTCTCTTTTTGGTGGTTCGCTCTCTCACTATTCTCTCCATGATGGGTGGCTTTCTTGTCCGTGATCACTTGGCTTGGAGATATAGGTCGTAGCACATACTCCTTTCCTTTCATCTTCAAGCTATAGTGGTTTGTATGCCCGTTGTGGATGACACCTCAGTGAAATTGCCATGTTCATCCAAGAAGAAGGTGGAAAACGGTCATCAGAAGGACATCACACTCCAAAGTGTCTTCGTAAGCTCCGATCTTGAAAGAAACTTGTACTCTGTGCTCGACTTGGATGGTGCCGGTGTCGCTTAGCCATTGAACCTTGTAGGGGTGCGGGTGCTTCATCTTGACCAATTGGAGCTTGGAGCATAGTTCTTCACTTGCGAGGTTATGGCAAATCCCTCCATCGATGATGACCTTGACGGACCTTCCATTGATGTCGGCCTTGGTGTGGAAGATATGCCATCTTTGGTCTTCGTCTTGTTGATGTTGAAGAGTCAAGACCTTGGAGACAACAAGAGCGGGGCTTGAATCTTTGTTGCAAAAGATTTGATCATCTTCATCTTCGTTGTTCACTTGTCGGTGCATGGCCACTTGGTCAAGGGCTTCCATTTCTCCTTCACTCATGGAGTCGTAGGTTCCATCGTCGTTGAGGATCATGGTGCGCTTGTTTGTGCACTCAAAGGACTTGTGGCCTCGGCCGCCGCATGTGAAGCATTTGAAGGAACTTGTCTTGATGGTCTCATCGGTTGGGGTAGATGATGATGAAGCTTTTGGCTTGAAGTTGCTTGTAGTAGGAGGACGACTTGAGCTTGTCGAAGTTTTCTTGTAACTTGACTTGTCGCCGTTGCTTGTAGGTGGCTTGGTTGAGGTAGAAGGTGTTGGAGTCGTTGAAGCTTGGGTGTTGGAGAAGCCATAGGACTTGGATGAGAACTTGGCGTACTTAAAGTCATCTTGCACTTGGCGTTCCGCTTTGGTGGCTTGATGCACTAGCTCGATGAGGTTCGAGTATGGTTGGAAGTCGACAATCTTCTTTATAGGGTGATTGAGTCCATTCAATAAACGTGCCATAGTTTGCTCATCATCTTCCGTGACATTGGCTTTTATCATGGCAATCTCCATTTCCTTGTAGTACTCTTCAACACTCTTGGTTCCTTGCTTGAGGAGTTGGAGTTTCTTGAAGAGGTCACGGTTGTAGTAGTTTGGCACGAATCATGCTCGCATGACATCCTTCATTTGCGCCCAAGTAGTGATGGGTGGTTCACCTCTTGCCTCTCGGCGCTCAATGACTTGTTCCCACCAAATGTGGACGTAGTCTTGGAATTCAAGGGATGACATTGCTATCTTCTTCTCTTCTGTGTAGTTGTGCAAGTGGAAGATTTTGTCAACCTTCAATGCCCCTGATATGTACTCTTCGGGGTCATTGCTTCCGGTAAACTTAGGCATTGTGAAATTTAGCTTGTTGTATCGTTGCTCTTCATTGTGTTGGGGTCAAGGATGATGACGCCCATGTCGTTGAGGATTGACAAACTCATGTTGCCCTTGTCGAGGAGGGTTGTCGACCTCATGTTGCTCTTGTCGAGGAAGATTTCCATTGTCGGGGTGCTCTTGTTGAACTTTATCTTCTTGCCGAGCTTGTGGAGGCGCTTGTCGATCTTGACGAGGAACTTGACGATGCACACATGATTGATAAATCCTTTCTTGAACTTCATCATGAAGCGCTTCTTGTTGCTCACGTGCTTGTCGGCCTCGGTTGGCTACGACACGACTTGAATCACGAAGGGCACGTTGCGCCTCAAGTGCTTGAGCTTCACGTAGTGTCGGTGTACTAGAGTAGGGGTACCCTAGTATCCCGAACTTGTGCACGGGCAGTTGCAGCCCTCCGCGGCAAGGCTTACCGGGTGACCGCCAAGGTCCTCCGTGGTTCCTTTGGAGCCATTCAAGAACAAAGTATTCAAGCCAAGGAGACAAGGCCCCGACAAGAGGAGCTTGCCGGGAAGGCCACCCAAGGCACCTAGGAGACAAGGCCCCGGCAAGAGGAGCTTGGCGGCAAGGCCACCCACGGCACCTAGGAGACAAGGCCCCGGCAAGAGGAGCTTGCCGGGAAGGCCCGATAAGCGACAAGCTTCCGGACGCGACAAGACAACAACCGCGGCAAGGCGCTGTCATGCGCATCACCACTCAGACTGCGCTCAAAGACATCCACTAACGTGTCGCCTCGACCTTTCCAGCGCCACAGGCAAGAGGTCAGGCGGCCAGCGGAGCACGGTGGCAAGCGGCGCCGACAAGATTGCCATCGTGGCAAGCGGTGGCGCCCGACGGTCCCTTTCTTTGACCGTTAGGGCGGCGTGAGACGGGCATTTAATGCCTTTGTCCCCTGCCATAAGGGTTAGGTATGATACACTGTACAAGTAGCTGTACCAACCACTCCTTTTCCATTTTTACCCTTGTCTACGTTGCCACCTGTCGGAGACCCCTTTAGCATATAAAAGGAGGCCCATGCGCAACGTAGGGGGGAGGTCGAAAGGTTCGAAGCCAGAGAACACTCACGCTCGGTCTCGTTAGCAGCTTGTGTGTACTGTAGCACTCAGCGCTCCTGAGCAAGAACTCAATACACTCAGACATGCAGCAGTAGGAGTGTTATCTCTCCGGAGAGCTCCGGCTAGGTAAACCGCTTCGTGTGCTTCGCCTCGATCTGCTTTTCAGGCGACCTCCGCCCGCCCGAACCGAAAAGGGGCTCGGTCCGCCGGTCCCATAGGTGTTCGTGGGTCGATCAGCCTCCCGACATCTTTGGCGCGCCAGTAGGGGTAACCCGCTCGTGTGCTTCGCCTCGATCTGCTTTTCGTGCGACCTCCGCCCCCCGCCGAACCGAAAGGGGCTCGGTCCGCCGGTCCCATAGGTGTTCGTGGGTCAGATCAGCCTCCCCGACATCTTTGGCGCGCCAGGTAGGGGGTAAACTGCTCGTGTGCTTCGCCTCGATCTGCTCTTCGTGCGACCTCCGCCCCCCGCCGAACCGAAAGGGGCTCGTTCCGCCGGTCCCATAGGTGTTCGTGGGTCAGATCAGCCTCCCCGACATCTTTGGCGCGCTGTAGGGGCGTCGAGATTGTGTGAACCTGATCCGCGTCCACACGAGCTAGATCTTCATCATCTTCATCGACATGCCACCAAGAAGAAGGCTTGGCGGCAGATGTTCCGTCTGCGTCGAACCCACCACCACCGGAGCAAACGGGTGGTGGGGTAGACGCCGCGGAAGAATGGACGCCGACGGGGAGCCCACGGTGCTGCCAAGTACAAGGACAAGGCTGCGCAGACTCGGCGTCAGACATGCACCGCGCCCGTCTCAGAGGCGCGGGACCGACAAGCGTCATGGTATTCACAACGCCATACGCTCGTTGGACCAAGATCAAGCTGGTGGATCTCGGGATGCTCAAGACCAGCATGCACGCCAACATGCCGGGCGCGAAGCGAGGCATCGGTCGCTCGACGGGATATCGCTCCTTCTAACATAGTTAGAAGTCCGAGCATATCCCGCTCCTCGCGTCGTTCGCCACTGCCACCCACCACTCCAGCAGAAGCTTTGCCGAGAGCTCAACTGCTCCTGGATTACCCTCCAACAGCCGACAAGGCCGATGAATGGAGGGCCACCATTCAGAGTCTCATCGGCTTTGCCAACGACGACGCTCCGCGGCAGCCGAGTGCATCGCTGCCGCGGCAGGACTGCCAAACACGAGCCGGTGGCATTTAAACCGTGGGGTGCAACCACCATGCACTCTTCGCCCCGAAGGCCAAGATCGCCGACTCGGCGGATCCACCTCGACAGCGACTCCACCGCATCATCGGATCCACGAGCTCGTCGCGATCAGCGCCAAGTTCTTCACGAACGACAGCAAGAAGAGGAAGTTGATTTCTGGTGACTATTTTCCGGCAGAGCTTCCCGAAGTCGCCGTCAAGAAGGTCCTCAAGATCAACACCAAGGGTGATGAGGAGCAGTCTGCTCCGGCAAGCCCTAGGGTTTGTTTCGTTGAAGCATACGCTCCCGACAAGTTTTGCTACGGCAAGCTTGCCGGGGAACGTCAAGCTCCGGCTGAGCCGCAGGTTCTCGCCGTAGAAGCGGATGTTCCCGCAGCAGCAGATGTGCCTTTAGTCCTTGTTGTCGAGCCGCAAGCTCCAAAGCATGGGCACAGCAGATTGTCCGCTTCCTTCGTGACAGAAAACTTCCCAAGAGCAAGAAGAAGCGAAAAGAGTAACCCGGCAAATAAGTATGTACCAGTTTGTCGACAACACACCGCATGTAAGAAGACTCAACGGTGTGAAATTGAAGTGTATTCACCGAAGACGGACAAAAGCTGTTGGCGAAGATACATGGAGGCATATGTGGTCACCACATTGGCGCCAGAAAGCACTTGCCGCAAAGCGTTCCAAGAAGGTTTCTTTTGGCCGACAGCCCTCCGTGATGCAATCGCACAAGTAACCAAGTGTGAAGCGTGCGGCCCATTCCAAGCAGATACACCAGCCAGCTCAAGCTCTCCAGACGATCCCTTTATCCCGCCATTTTCGTCCGGGGCTCGACATCCTCGGCCCCTTTCCCCGAAGTTGTTTGGGGCTTTGAGTACTTGTACGCTGTAATCGACAAGTTCACAAAGTGGCCGGAAGTGGAAGCGATGAGGAAGGTGACAAGACAACGGCAATCAAGTTCTTTAGGTCGATTGTTTGCCGCTTCGAATCCCTAACAGGATCATCACCGACAACGGCACACAATTCACGAGCCGCACCTTCATGCGACGTCCAAGACCTTGGCGCCAAGGTTCCGCTTCGCTTCGCTGCTCATCCGAGAAGTAACGGTCAAGCGGAGAGGGCGAATCTTGAAGTCTTGCGCGAGCTCAAGACCGTAACTTTCTACAGCTGCACAAGTGCGGAAAGAACTGGATTGAGGAGCTGCCGGTGGTTCTTTGGTCGATCAGACGACGCCAAATCGAGCCATCGCCGGACACCTTTCGCTCTAGTCTATGGAGCAGAGGCAGTTCTCCCCACGGAACTTCAGATACGGATCACCTCGAGTGCTCGCTTATGATGAGCTTGAGCAAGAGCAGCTATGCGACAACATGACGCTGCTTCCTTGAGGAGGATCGTCTTCAAAGCTGTCAGACGAGCTGCTCGATACCCAGCAAGCTTTGCGCCGCTACCATAGCCGCAGAGTTAATGCCGAAGTCTCGAGGAAGGCGACCTTGTTCTTCGGGCGCTGCTCAAGACGCCAAGAATTCCAACAAGTTGACGCCAAGTGGGAAGGCCCTTACCGGGTGAAACGAGTCACTAGGGCTGGCGCTGTCCGCTTTGAGACCGAAGATGGCATTCCGGTGAGCAACTCCCGAACATTGAGCATCTTCGTAAGTTTTACTCAGATGCTGTTGCCGAACCTGTTCCGCAACCACCTTTTGTACAAGTCTTGCCGATGTTGCATGTAATCCTTTGTACAAAGCCGGGTGCAGACCCCGTGCATAGGTAAAGGTAATGTGCTTCACACATCTTGTCAATTTCATGCTTTCTACTTCTATTTTGCATGCGTTATCTGACACTTTGTGCAGCACCTACCCCCGGTAAGCAATAACGAGCCATAAGGCTCCATATCTTTATTTTCTCTTCTTTCTCTTTCTCAAAGAAAGGAAGGTTCCTCGCCCACAAGTTTGCCGGGGAAAGGAGAAGATAATGGTGTGGACCAAGCGTCGCTCAAGGAAGTCTAGCCTTGCCGGGAAGCAAACGACGGAAAAGCTAAGTTGCTAAAGTTTGAGCAATCAGTTTTAAAAATTTTAAGTTATCTTCCTCGAATGACCGTACTTTGTATGGAAAACCTGTGCGCGGAGGAACCAACTCGTAGCTAGTTGCGCCCTTACTTTGTTTCGAGTCCGCTCAACAACTTAAGTGAGCTGCGACTAGTAGCTAGTTGCGCCCTTACTTTGTTTCGTGTACGCTCAACAACTTAAGTTAGCTGCGACTAGTAGCTAGTTGCGCCCTTACTTTGTTTCGAGTCCGCTCAACAACTTAAGTGAGCTGCGACTAGTTGCGACAAGGTTACTTGTCGGAAGCGGCACCGCCAAAGAAGTCAGCCGACGTCTCAAGACTTTCATGACCCAGTGCTGCTACCGACAAGTTCCCTAAAAGCGTAGGGCAAAAATATACAAAGGAAGGAACCAAGTAAAGGAAATCATAGCAATTGCTACCCGAAATAGAGTTATATTACAAGATAGCTTGTCGCAGCTCTAATAGATTGTTCTCATAACATGACCAGCAGCGGCAAGAAAAAGAGAAAGCGGACTTGACGGCGCCACAGGCTTCGGCGACCATGGGAGCTTGATGAAGACGCCATCGCCGCCTTCAAATAGGCGCGGGCTGGGGCTCTTCGAGCCCGACAGCTGCACTGTGGCGGAGGGATCGGTGGTCGGCGTGGCGCTGGCGCTCCTGCGGCCTCGGGGCCGTCCCGGTCGATTGCGGACCTCGCCAACCTGCGGCGGCAGCTTTGGCGGCCTCTTCACGGCCGGGCTCGTCGGCGCCACCTCTTCTCCGATGGCGGCGTCGTCGATGTGTCAGTCGCGTCCTCCTCGCCCGTGACCTCGGTCTCCATTGGCTCTGTGGCGGATGGATCGACGACCGGAAAATGAAGAAAAGTCAAGCAAATATTCAAAAGAAAATCAGAAGAAGAAGAACACAAGGAAAGTTTTCAAGCAAGAGGATTACCTGTGCTAGGGTCTGCAGTCATGGTCTCCGCCACTGTGGGATCGCTGGTGCTGTCCCTTGTCAAGAGTTGTCCCTTGCCGGAGAGCTGCCCTTGCCGGAGAAGTCTCCCTTGCCGGAGAACGCTCCTTGCCGGGAATCCTCCCTTGGCGGTGTAGTCGGCGAAGGCATGTCGGGAGCGGCTTGTGGCACTCTGGTAAGGCTGCTCTGCTCCTACACAAATCGGGCAATCGAGATATCAAGAAAGAAACCACCCACGATCTCTCACACGACGCCGCATTCGGACGCTGCGTGCCTCGTGGAGGGCGTGGTGGGTCCGGGTGAGTTACGGGCGTAACCCAGCCGCAGCGTGTGCGTGCCTGTTTTGGGCCTCGCCCAACAGCGCTTCGGCACCGTGTGGCCCAGCCCGGGGCTCACTGCCGGTGTACTAGAGTAGGGGTACCCTAGTATCCTGAACTTGTCCACGGGCAGTTGCAGCCCTCCATGGTAAGGCTTACTGGTGACCGCCAAGGTCCTCCGTGGTTCCTTTGGAGCCATTCAAGAACAAAGTATTCAAGCCAAGGAGACAAGGCCCCGGCAAGAGGAGCTTGCCGGAAGGCCACCCAAGGCACCTAGGAGACAAGGCCCCGCAAGAGGAGCTTGCCGGAAGGCCACCCAAGGCACCCTAGGAGAAAAGGCCCCGGCAAGAGGAGCTTGCCGGGAAGGCCCGGTGAGCGACAAGCTTCCGGAAGCGACAAGACAACAACCGCTGCAAGGCGCTTGCCACGGCAGAACTCAACTCTGCACCTGTGCTCCAGCACATCCACTAACGTGTCGCCTCGACCTTTCCAGCGCCAGTGGCAAGAGGCCGTCAGGCGGCCGGAGCACGGTGGCAAGCGGCTGACAAGATTGCCATCGTGGCAAGCGGTGGCGCCTCGACGGTCCCTTTCTGCCTTTGTTAGGGCGACGTGAAGCGGGCATTTAATGCCTTTGTCCCCGCCGTCAGGGTTAGGTATGATACACTGTACAAGTAGCTGTACCAACCACTCCTTTTCCATTTTTACCCTTGTCTACGTTGCCACCTGTCGGAGACCCCTTTAGCATATAAAAGGAGGACCATGCGCAACGTAGGGAGGGAGGTCGAAAGGTTCGAGGCCAGAGAACACTCACGCCCGGTCTCGTTAGCAGCTTGTGTGTACTGTAGCACTCAGCGCTCTTGAGCAAGAACTCAATACACTCAGACATGCAGCAGTAGGAGTGTTATCTCTCCGGAGAGCTCCGAAGCTGGGTTAACCGCTCGTGTGCTTCGCCTCGATCTGCTCTTCGTGCGACCTCCGCCCCCCACTGAACCGAAAGGGGCTCGGTCCGCCGGCCCCATAGGTGTTCGTGGGTCAGATCAGCCTCCCCGACACGTAGTTGTTGTTCTTGACGTTGTGCCTTGGCGTCTTGTGCATCTTGATGTTGGCGCGCTCGCTCCTCTTGTTCTTGTTGGCGTTGACGTTGCCGTTCTTGTGCTTGCGCGAATGTAGCTTCGTTTTGACGATGTCGATGCTCTTGAGAGTTGGTGTCGTGTAGAGGATTGCGGTTTGCTTGACGATCTTGACGCACGGCACGACGAAGAGTGTTCGATGTCGGGGTACTTGAGCCGGAGATGGTGTCATCGGAGTGTCGACTCGAGCGTCTCCCTCTTGAGTAGGACGAAGTGGTAGAAGAGCGGTTGACCAACAAGGCATGAATCTCATCCATTCTTGCATCATTCTTGTGCTTGTGTCCGTCGAGCTTATGGTCGAAGTAGTCTCTGTTGCTCGGGGCGTCACAAGTCGGTGGCGAGGTTGTCGATGCGGTCGCTCATTGCTAGTTGCTCTTCATGTAAGGCTCGTTGCGTTCCAAATAGGTGTAGCTTGGTGGCGTAGTTGTTCGGATCGTCATCTTGCTCAAGGAAGAGTGGGTTTGTAGAGGTACTTGGCCTATCCATCATTCCAAACAAAGATATGTGAGTGGGAGAAAGAGAAGAACCAATACCAAATGTACCTTGACCGATGTTGAAGATGGATCAAAGATCACTCCAATGTGGAACAAGGAAATAACACAATTGGTACCAATTCTCGTCGGTTTCTCACACCTACACAAGTAAAAGCTTATGGTGCAGCTTGGTTAGGATGGTGGCACAAAATTTGATGCAATTGTAAGTGAGACTCAATAATGTTGGAAAAGATTCACAAATTTGCAAATGCAACAAGTAGACCAATAGCAAGATAGGGTACACGGAAACACACACGCAAATAGATAAGTGGGGTCGTGCAACCAAGGGTGAGCCAAAATGTGGAATCCACAAAGATGCTCTTGTTTCACAACACTAGATAGACGCTAGCACGATTGCACAATAGGAGGATACGAACTTGTGCACAACCTACTAAGCAAAAAATGCAACGAATTCTATCCCCAAGTATGCTATATGTATGGCATTTCTATGCTATGATCCAAGATGATCGAGTATGACAATATTAATGTTGGGTGATGCTATGGTTCTTGCTTATAAGCTCTTTGCTTGTCTTTCCTCTTTTGCTTAAAAGCTTATTTGGCTCTTTGTTGTGTGAGCTCCTTTCTCAGGTAATGCTTCACGAACCAAGATAGCAATTGTGTATGCGATGACAACTTTGTGACACAAGAGATGATACCAAGATATGCACCACGATGATATGGTATGTATGTTATGGGAAGTATGATCACTAATGTGCACAATTCATATTGCCGACAATACTCAAAGGCTAGTCTTGATGGGTAAGCTATGCAAAAAGTAAGGCTATGGGGTTATCAATGCAATTGCAAGAATGTATGATGATATCACGATACCGAGATAAGGTTACCGAGATAAGGTTACCGATGATGACGAGTCCGTGGCGAAGATGAGTGGCGGTGATGTTGATGTCGAACCGTACCTAGATAGCCGAAACGCAAAAGGACACAGTTACCACAACTCAAATTCTCCAAGACCCAAAACATGTCAAAATCGTCAGAGTTGGGTAGCGGGAAAGCTAACGTGGTGGTATTGGAAGGTGTATGCAGAAGTGGTGGATGTGGCTGAATTTTTTTGGGAAAATTCAGTTTCGTCAGGGTATTGCAGACGTCCGGGGTTTTACGGTCGTCTGGTTGTCGGACGTCCGGTGCCTGGGCGATTTCGGGCACGGGATGAACCACTAGGGTTCGTGATGAAAGTGGCGAAATTGGTCAAATCCAGGCGATTTTGTGGATGGAAATGGTGGAGATGATGGGGGAAGGCTAGATCCACTCAAGGCAAAGCAAATCCATGGATCAAATCCAACAAAACTTCATCACACCAACAAATCACAAAAAAAAATTAGGGCTATTTTTGTGGGGAATTTTTGAATTAGGACGAAAAAGTAACCAAATCAAGCTAGAAAACGAAGAGGGGAGGCTCCGAAATCTTGATCAACGTGGCTCATGATACCAAGATGATGTAGGGTGGAACCCTATACGGCCGATCTTTCACGAAAGGAGCGGATCCCAACTAAGAACACGAAGAACACGAGGGGGAAACACAAGGGGAACTCTCAAACCAATGAGATACGGTCACACATATGTTAGATCCTCGAAACACGAGAGGAGATACAAGATCCAAATTCAACAAAGTACGATACAAAGGGTAACCGGTTCTTCTCCGTAAGGAGGTCTTGATGGGGCCACCCAAGAGGGGGTCTTGAATCCAACATGGATCTTCTCTGAAGAGGGGCCACGGTCTCTCTCGTGGAGTAGATCCGTATGGATGAGCAAAGCTCTATCTCACATATGAGCTAAACAAATGCTAACCCTAACTAGGAGGAGGGTGAGGTCTATTTATAGTCTTAGTGAAAAAGAGGGGCAACGTGAAGGGGAACATGGGCTTCGGCCCGAAACTGGACACAGCCAGGGCTCAAACGTCCATAAGGTGCCGGTCGTCCGAAGGCTCACGGGGGTCCGCACATCCGTAGATCTTCGGATGTCCGCAGATTAGGTTCTGTTGCCACGGCGCCGGACGTCCGTAGGTGTCCGGTCATACGGTCGCCGGTCGTCCGGTCTTCCTCGGACTTCCGCTAATATCGTTCTGTTGGCATAGCGTCGGTCGTCCGGGGGGGGGGGGTCGGTTGTCCGGAGCCTGGCAGGTGTCGGACGTCCGGGCTGGGCCGGTCGTCCGGAGCCTGTAGCTTCCGTGGGAGCTCTTCTTCTCGTCCTTCGCACTTGGTGGCCTCGCCGTCTTGACCATTGGATGTAGATGTTCCATGGCTTTCCTCCAAGTATCTGAGCACACATAGTGTTTCCGCTTGAGGTAGTAGCCATGTCTCAAGTGTCGAAAGTGGTAGTTCGGAAAGGAGCGAGTTCACCTTATCTTTGATAGCCTTCGCTCTAGCTCTTGTCATTGGTCCAAGTGGTGTCGTTGGAGGTGTAGATGCGTCCATGGGGATGATCGTGGGATGCTCCGCATCAACCCCCCAGGTGCTTCTCTCGCCCACTAGATGTCTTCTGGTCCATACAAAATCCACAAAAAGTTTCACAGTGTTTGGACTCCGTTTGATATTGATTTCTTGCAATGTAAAAAACAAGCAAAAAAAACAGCTGGCACTGGGCACTAGGTCAATAGGTTAGTCCAAAAAAATGATATGAAGTTGCTATAAAATGATTGTAAAACATCCAAGAATGATAATAAAGCAGCATGAATACTTCATAAATTACAGATACGTTGGAGACGTATCAGCATCCCCAAGCTTAATTCCTACTCGTCCTCGAGTAGGTAAATGATAAAAGAAATAATTTATGAAGTGTGAATGCTAGCAAAGTGCATAAGTTTGATCAATGATAATTTCAATCACTTTTCCTAGCATCATAATAGCAATTCTTTCGCATAAAACTCATCATGGTAAAGTAGCAACCAATTCACATGTTAAGGTTCAAACAATGAATTCTCTTGAAACTCAACAACCTATATTCTTAGTCACCAAACAATTGCAATTCAACTTATTCAACAAAGTCTAAGAGCTCCACATACTCAACCATCATATAGTCTTCTATGATTGCTAACACTCACCGCATACACATGAGCAAAACGTTTCAAGCAGACACATAGAAAGACAGGGGCTTATAATTTCGCCTCCCAACGTATTCACCTCAAGGGTGATGTCAACAATAATAATTCATGCTACCCATATCCAACTGGATATATGTGCCTAGATCTTTCCTCACCACATGATGCTTGCCAAAAGAGAAAAATAAAATAGAGAGAAAAACTTTGACTCTTGCATGAAAGTAAATACATAAAAGTAAAAGATAGGCCCTTCGCAGAGGGAAGAAGAGGTTGCCATGCACTTGTTTGTTTGTATGCTCAACCCCTTAGTGCAAAAGAACATCATGTTATATTTCCCCTTGTGATGGCAACCTTTATTATGCAGTCGGTCGCTTTTATTCTTTACCATCACAAGTTCGTACAACGCTCAATTTTCTCTTACACTAAATGATCTCACACTTTTAGAAGCAATTTTTATTTCATTATTGCACCGATGACAACTTATTTGAAGGATCTTACTCAATTCATAGGTAGGTATGGTGGACTCTTTGAAAATAAGATTTGGGTTTAAGGGTTTTTGGATGCACAAGTAGTATCTCTACTCAGTGCAGAATTTTTGGCTAGCAAAGATGGGGGGGGGGGGGGGCAAGCACCACATGTTGAAGGATCTATGACAATATAACTTCTATGTGAATATTAACAAACATAAATCATTATGTTGTATTCCTTGTCCAACATCAACAATTTTGGCATATAATATTTTGATGGGGGCTCACAATCACAAAAGATTTCCAAGATAGTGTATTTGCATGTGAAAGTTCTCTTCCTTATAGTAATCATTCATGAATTGCTTGTATGACCAAAATTGTGATTGTCAAGCTTCAAAAGATTTCACTTTCTAAACCCATTGTGAATCTACCACTTGGCATGATATGAAAATATAATTTCGACTTCATGATATTCAATTCATTCAACAATTTACTCATAGGATATAAGTGAAGCACAAGAGTAAATGACAAGCTACTCCAAAAAGATATAAGTGAAGATCAATCGAGTACTTAAGTAAATAGACAGCTATGTGAGGACTCTCTCTTATTTAAAAATCTTAGATCAAAGTATTTTATTAAAACAGCAAGAAAAATGAAAATAAAATGACATTTCAAGGATAGCACAACTCATGTGAAGAAGCAAAAACTTAGGCTCAACCGATACTAACCGATAATTGCTGTTGAAGAAAGGTGGGATGCCTACCGGGGCATCCCCAAGCTTAGATGCTTGAGACTTCTTGAAATATTATCTTGGGATGCCTTGGGCATCCCCAAGCTTGAGCTTTTGTGTCTCCTTAATTCCTTTTATATCACGGTTCCCCTAGATCTTAAAAACTTCATCCACACAAAACTCAACAAGAACTCGTGATATAAGTTAGTATAAACCAATGCAAAAACCTTATCATTCTCTACTGTAGAAACTCACTAAAATTATTACTTAACATTGCATACTAAATGCCTCTGCATATTTAATACTCCTATCCGCAAATAGAATCATTAAACAAGCAAACATATGCAAAAAAAATGCAAACATAACAGCAATCTGCCAAAACAGTACAGTCTATAAAGAATGCAAAAAAAATTCATACTTCTGTAACTCCAAAAATTCTGAAAAATTACCACACTGTATACAATTTATCATAGCATATTGTGTAAAATTTTCAAGATTTTATCACGTTCTGACTTTCCAGACGGATCCAGACAATGACAGCAAACTTTCTGTTTTTAGATAGCAACATGTAGACTTGCAAAATAAGCATGGTAAAGGCTATCCTTGTTATTTTTATTGAAGTAAAAGATGCAAAATATTATTATAGATAGCAGCAAGAAAATCCTAACAAAGTAAAATGATGCTCCAAGTAAAACTCATATCATGTGATGAATGAAAAGATAGCTCCAAGTGAGGTTACTGATAATATTGAAGACGAAAGAGGGGATGCCTTCTGGGGCATTCCCAAGCTTAGTTGCTTTGATATTCCTTGGATATTAACTAGGGGTGCCTTGGGCATCCCCAAGCTTAGGGTCTTTTCACTCCTTATTCTCCTCATATCGACATCTCACCCAAAACTTGAAAACTTCAATCACACCAAACTTAACGGAACTTCGTGAGATAGGTTAGTATGATAAAGAGCAAAACCATTTCACTTTGGTACTGTCAAAGACAAGATTCATAATTGTTCCCACACAATGCCTACTGTAGCATATCATTTCCACAATTTATATTGAGCAATATAAGCCATAGAAACTAGGAAACAAGCAAACTATGTATTGAAAACAAACTCTGGCAAAAACAGAACAGTCTGTAGTAATCTGTACTAAAACCATACTTCTTCTACTCCAGAAATTCTGAAAACTTAGGACAACGTAGGACATTTGTATATCAATCATCTTTAAAGAAATCAAAATTTTATCACATTCCAGTGAATTTAAACAATTCAGTTTCTGGAAGCAAAAGTTTCTGTTTTCTCACAGAATCAAGTCCTATCATCCACACTATCCCAAAGGCTTTACTTGGCACTTTATTAAAACAAAGGCTATAAAACATGATCACTATAGTATCTTAATCATGTGAATACACAAAAAATTTAGGGGTAAATGTTGGGTTGTCTCCCAACAAGCGCTTTTCTTTAATGTCTTTTTAGCTAGGCATGATGATTTCAATGATGCTCGCATAGAAGATAAGAATTAAAACACAAAGAGAGCATCATGAAGCATATGACTAGCATATTCAAGTCTAACCCACTTCCTATGCATAGGGATTTTGTGAGAAAACAACTTATGGGAACAAGAATCAACTAGCATAGGAAGGAAAAACAAGCATAACTTCAAAACTTTCAACACATAAAGAGGAAACTTGATATTATTGCAATTCTTACAAGCATAAGTTCCTCCCTCAAAATAATTTCCAGTAGCATCATGAAGAAATTCAACAATATAACCATCACATAAAGCATTCTTTTCATGACACAAAAGCATAGAAAACTTATTACTCTCCACATAAGAAAAGTTCTTCTCATCAATAGTAGTGGGAGCAAACTCAACAAAATAACTATCATGAGACACTTGATTGGCATGATCAATTTGAGCAATAAAATCATGATGACCAGTTTCATGGTTATCATTATTCTCTATGGCATACATGTCATCATCATAATCGTCATAAGTAGGAGGCATACTACCATTATAACAAATTTGCACATCAAATCTTGGGGGACTAAAAATATCATCTTCATCAAACATAGCATCCCCAAGCTTATGGCTTTGCATATCATTAGCATCATGGATATTCATAGAATTCATACTAACAACATTGCAATCATGCTCATCATTTATGCTAAATGTTTTATTGAATTCTTTTCTATCAATTGAGCACAATTTCCCGTTCCATCATTTTCAAGAAAGACATTATAAAGACGAATAATATGAGGCAACCTCAATTCCATTTTTTTTACTTTTCTTCTTATAAATCAAACTAGTGAATAAACAAGAAACTAAAAAATTCAAGTGCAACATCTAAAGATACACCTTCATGCACTCACCTCCCCGGCAACGGTGCCAGAAAAGAGCTTCGTTGACGGGATGTGAGTGTCGCTTACTTAGCCTCCACGGCAACGGCACCAGAAAAGAGCTTAATGTCTACAATGCAACTTTATTCTTGTAGACACGTGTTGGGCCTCCAAGTGCAGAGTGTTGTAAGACAGTAGCACTTTTCCATCAAGTGGATGACCTAAGGTTTATCAATCCGTGGGAGGCGTAGGATTAAGATGGTCTCTCTCAAACAACCCTGCAACCAAATAATAAAAAGTCTCTTGTGTCCCCAACACACCAAATACAATGGTAATTTGTATAGGTGCACTAGTTCGGCGAAGAGATGGTGATACAAGTGTAATATGGATAGTAGATATTGATTTTTGTAGTAGGAACAATAAAAAAACAGAAAGGGAGCAATTGATAAAACGGAGCACAAACGGTATTGCAATGCTTGAAAATGAGGCCTAGGGTCCATACTTTCACTAGTGCAACCTCTCAACAATGCTAATATAATTGGATCATATAACCATCCCTCAAAGTGCGACGAAGAATCACTCCAAAGTTCCTATCTAGCGGAGAACATAAGAATAAATTGTTTGTAGGGTACGAAACCACCTCGAAGCTATTCTTTCCAATCGATCTATCCAAGAGTTCGTACTTAAATAACACCAAATAATTTCAGATTCATAATACTCAATCCAACACAAAGAACCTCAAAGAGTGCCCCAAGATTTCTACCGGAGAAATAAAGACAAGAACGTGCATCAACACCTATGCATAGATTACCCCAATGTCACCTCGGGAATCCGCGAGTTGAGTGCCAAAACATATATCAAATGAATCAATACGATACCCCATTGTCACCACGAGTATTCATATGCAAGACATATATCAAGTGCTCTCAAATCCATAAAAGTATTCAATCCGATAAAATGAAATCTCAAAGGGAAAACTCAATTCATCACAACAAGATAGAGAGGGGAAAACACCATATGATCCAACTATATTAACAAAGCCCACGATACATCAAGATCGTGACATCTCAAGAACATGAGAGAGAGATAGAGATTAAACACATAACTACTGGTACAAACCCTCAGCCCCGAGGGTGGACTACTCCCTCCTCATCGTGGTGGCCACCGAGATGATGAAGATGGCCACCGATGTTGATTCCCCCCTCCGGCAGGGTGCCAGAATGGGGTCTAGATTGGTTTCTCATGGCTACAGAGGCTTGCGGCGGCGGAACTTCTGATCTAGGGTTACCCTGAGGGATTTTGGAATATTTGGGAATTTATAGGGCGAAGAGGGGGTGCGGGAGGCCACCGAGGTGGGCACCCCCCAGGTGCTTCTCTGGCCCACTGGATGTGTTCTGGTCCATAAAAATCCACAAAAAGTTTCGCGGTGTTTGGACTCCGTTTGATATTGATTTCCTACGATGTAAAAAACAAGCAAAAAACAGCAACTGGCACTGGGCACTGGTCACTAGGTAAATAGGTTAGTCCCAAAAAATGATATAAAGTTGCTATAAAATGATTCTAAAACATCCAAGAATGATAATAAAGCAGCATGAATGCTTCATAAATTATAGATACGTTGGAGACGTATCAGACTACATGGGTGGGAGATCGAGTGACAAGGTGTGTGCGCGATAGAAGATACCCTGAGAGATATCGAGATAGACATATGGATGGAAGGAGACAATACATGTGTTCCCAGTGGCTTGTGAGAGATAGTCATACTTCGGGGGGGACTACGTGTGCCTATTATGGAGTGAGGGATTATGGTACTTAGGGGGGTATGCGTGTCACATAGAGAGAGAAAAAGGGCGGAGAGTGTTAGATGGGTCTATGTAGCGCGAGCGAGATATGTGTATGTGTGAACCAGGGAGATATAAAGTTTGAGAGAGATAGAGGAGCCCCGATACGGCTGAGTGGTGCGTCAGATAGCTGAGGGGGGAAAGAGATACTCCATCCGTTCGATAATGCAGTGCATATACATTTTTTAGAAAGTCAAACTTTGGAAACTTTGACCAGGTTTACGCAAATATTATTTATTCTACAATACCAAATATACATCATGCGAAACTACATCTCATGATGAATCTAATGATATATGTTTGCCATCTAGATGCAAATGTTTTTCTCCACGTACATGGTCAAACTTTGTGATGCTTGACTTTTCAATAAATCTATATGCTATGGACCAAAGAGAGTGCCTAAGTCGAGAGAGATCAAGTGCGTATGAAGGAGAATGAGTGAGTGTGCAAAAAGAGTGTGTGTGTGAAAGAGAAAGGGACAACAAACGATAAAATAGAGAGAGGATGTGTGTTCATTTCTTATGCAAACATATCACGCATGCATCTCCGAGATAGAAAAGCAAGGTGAGGATATACACGAAGATAGCTAGTTCGTGATTGTTTCCAACGGAGAGAGACACCCCTATAGGACATGTCCAATAGAGGTCTGGCCAACAAGGGACAAAGGTCGAGAGGGACACATGGAGAAGATGGACGCATGGGGAGGAAGAGAGTGTGTGTTTGTGATAGAGAGATCCCCTCGAGATCGCGAGGGGACTATATGGGTGGGAGATCGAGGGACGAGGTGTGTGTGCAATAGAAAGACGCCCCAAGAGAAATCGAGATATACCAAGTGAGGGAAAGAGATAATGCACATGTTTGTGATGGAGACTAAGAACTTGTCATATACATAGGGGGACTGTGTGTGCCTACAATTGAGTGAGAGACAATCATACTTAGCTAAGTGTGAGATTGTGTGTGTGTGTGTGCGTGTGAGATGGAGAGAGAACGAGGATGAGAGAGAGAGTTTTAGATGGGTCTATAGAGTGCGAGTGATATATGCATGTGAATGTATGACCCAGGGAGATGGAGAGTTTGAGAGAGAGGGAAGAGCTCCGAGACGGCAAAGTGGTGTGTGAGAGAGTTACTGGCAACGAGCTAGGGAATTTGTGTGCGTACGATGAGTGCACCCAAGATATTTATCTTGGACTAGAGAATCATACATAGTGTGCCAGAGAGACCTATACATGAAGTGTGCATGTGAACTAGAAAGACCCCCCGCCCCCCCCCCCACAGAGAGAGAGAGAGATAGAGAGAGAGAGAGAGAGAGAGAGAGAGAGAGAGAGAAAGGGACCAACAAGGTTTGTGTTTGGATGCGTGAGATAGAATTGAAGATTGTCGATGAGAGAGAGAGAGAGAGAACAGGAGTCCGAGAGAGGGGGAGGTCGTGTTTATGCATCAAAGACTGATATAAACCATGTTTCGATATAAATTTGCATTCAGATATTTGAATTGGAGAACATGTTGTCTGCAATCCACACATGAACGGAGATATGCGTATCAAACAAGTTCATTAATTTGACTTTCAACATGTTCATGGAGTACTATAATACAGTACAACATGCTACTCAATTGAGGTGTTATTTTGGATTTAGTTCACTATTTTGACCCGGTGAATGAGCTATTTCATTGAATCGAGATATGTCATTTTGGATTTGATTCCTGTTTTTGAGTGGGTAAACTATTTTTTCATATAGTATGTCGGTGGGAAACGACACCTATGGGATCACAAGAATCCCTACTGCGGTTGCGGGGCGCGGGGTTGAGAGAAGAGCGGGTCTAGCAGAGAGCACGCGGTTCGTTTATCTAGGTTCGGGCCGTGAGGATGCGTAAAACCTTACTCCTGCTTTGGTGGATCTATTCTGAGTTCTTGAACTAGCTACGGGGTGTAACGAGCTCCAAAAAGCCGAATCCTTCTCCCCGTCGCCTTGGGCCTCCTTTTATAGAAAAATGGGATGCCACAGTGGCGCACAGGAGGTGGAAAGGCAACAGTGTTGCGAGGTTATCGCTGGTATTACAGGACAAAGCGCATTTAATGCGAGGCTTAGGTGTCCCTTCACTTTATCGGGGACGGGGGCGAGGCTCGTCCCGTCCGTCGCCGCTCCTCCAACCTTCGACACACGCCCTGGCTAGCGGTGCATGCGGTGCCATGTAGGCAGGCAGGTAGCTGAGGTGGCGCGGTGGTGGAGCCTCCACGAAGGGCTGCATGTTGCCACGCAGGTGCCTACCCAGCTGGTTGGGCTGGCACCTGCATGCGAACGGCGGCGGAGACTTGGCTGGTGCGGGCCTGATGGTGGCCCCGCTGGCGTCCTTGGCGAGGGCCTTGCTGGGTGACCCGGCAAGGGTCTTGCCGTCTTGACCAACAAGGGTCTTGCCGTTACAGACGTCGTCCCCCCAAGCAAGGATCTTCTTTGGGGTCTTGTGGGTTTCTTCAGTGAGGATGGCTGCCTTCCTATCCTCATTTGATTTTGACTACTCTTTGTCTTCACAAAGAATGTCACCACAGAGATGCCTCCCGAGCCCTGTCCCAATGCATTTGTCGAGTGTTGGTGGGCTCGAGGGTGGCTCGCTCGGCTGGCGTGGGCGAGCTGCCCCGGCAAGGGTCTTGCCGAGGCCGCTGAGGCTGCCCCCGGCAAGGGCCTCCTGCCGGGGGAACCTGTTTCGTCCCTTTGCTCTTTGTGGCCTTGGCCTTGTCGCTGCTTTGGCCATCTTGGGCTTCGGTCTTACCTGGGCTCACCTCCCTCGCTCTGCTTGGTGGGGTTGCGGGCGCGGCTCTAATTGCCCGTGCACAGGTAAAGGGGTACAAAAATGTGCCCCTAGTTTTGTACACCGACAGGAGCCCCCGGGCCTGGGCCACACATAAGCGCGACACGTTGTTGGGTCAGGCCCAAAATGGTGCGCGGGCAGGCAGGGCGGTTTTTACCGCGGTAAGATTTTTCGCGCGCTGTGCTTCCCACGACCCGCACGCGTGGCGTGGCATGGAGGGGCATGTGTGACGTGGGCGGCATGCGTGGGGTGATTTTCACACGCATGCGTCACATCGCAGTAAAGAGGCGGCTCGCGCTTCCCCTCAGAAGGAGGGAGGCGGAGGCGCGGCTCATTCTTGAATGGGGCCGGGCGGTCTTCAAGCGCCCTCTCCCCACGATCACGGGGTGGGGAGAGGTCGCCACCTGTCCTCGGTTCTGCACGTCTGCCACGCGTCTTTCATGCGCTTGGGGTGGCAAACGGTGGAGGCGGGAAACCGGGCCGTCACTGGTTGGGGCAGCGGGTCAGTCCTGGTTCCCTGCGCCTCCCGTGTCTTGATTGGCTGAGCGGGGTGGCCGAGCCCCAACCCCGTTCCTTTATAAGGAGGGGGAAAGGGGGATGGCGTCCCGCACTCTTCTTTCGCCTATCTCCTCTTGCTTCTTCTTCTTCCTCTCACCCGCCATGGAGAAGGGGAATCCTGGTCCCTCGACGGTGGCGGCGAGGGTCGCCGCTCGACAACGCGTCCCTCCTCCTCCTAAGCCCGTGGTGGTAGAACCGACCACGAGGGGAAGGGGGAGGGGGCGAGACCGTGGGCGAGGCCGGGGCAGAGGCCGCGGCGCTCGGGGAAGAGGAGGACGGGGTGGCACGCCGGCCTCGCCCCCACCAACGATGCCCTTCCCGATAGTGTGCCATGTTGAAGACCAGCCTTGCGAGTTCTTCATCAGGCTCCGCCGGCCCCCGCGTCGTCGTCTTCGTCTCCCCACCCCGTTCCCTCGGGTGATGGAGCGTGCCCCGCCCCAGACCCTCAGGTTGCACATGAGGGGCTGTGGGAACGGGGGCACGTGGGTCGACGTCGACTTCTCGGCTCCTCGAGTCATGTACCTCCGTCGTGGGTGGAAGACGTTCGCTCGCATCCACAGCCTGATGGCAGGGCTCGTCCTCTACTTCAAATTAATGGAGGACGGCCTGCTCTTCGTCATGGTCTTCGGAGAGTTTGGAACTCACCTGAAGTGCTGCATGGAGAGCTCCTCTGATGGAGATTCTGACGATGGAAGCTCATCCTCGAGCGAGAGTGACGGGGAGGACAGCGACAGCAACGACGGGAGTAACAGGCGGGCGGATGACGGGTCGGACTAGGTGTCGGACCTGCTGTCTCGGGGCAGTGTCGGCAGCAGCAACATCTACACCGGGCCCCTTGAGCCTCTTGGGCTCGCCTCCTTGGGCGGCTGGCATAGGAGGCCCGGGTGTCGGTGTCAAAACTGGCGGATCTCGTGTAGGGGGTCCCGAAATGTGCGTCTAGGCGGATGGTAACAGGAGACAAGGGACACGATGTTTTTACCCAGGTTCGGGCCCTCTCGATGGAGGTAAAACCCTACTCCCGCTTGATTAATATTGATGATATGGGTAGTACAAGAGTAGATCTACCACGAGATCAGAGAGGCTAAACCCTAGAAGCTAGCCTATGGTATGATTGTTGTTCGCCCCACGGACTAAAATCCTCCGGTTTATATAGACACCGAATAGGGTTAGGGTTACACAAGTCGGTTACAAAGGTAGGAGATCTACATATCCGTATCGCCAAGCTTGCCTTCCACGCCAAGGAAAGTCCCATCCGGACACGGGACGAAGTCTTCAATCTTGTATCTTCATAGTCCAGGAGTCTGGCCAAAGGCTATAGTCCGGCTATCCGGACAACCCTAATCCAGGACTCCCTCAGTAGCCCCTGAACCAGGCTTCAATGACGACGAGTCCGGCGCGCATATTATCTTCGGCATTGCAAGGCGGGTTACTCCTCCGAATACTTCATAGAATATTTTGAACACAAGGATAGTGTCCGACTCTGCAAAATAAGTTCCACATACCACCGTAGAGAGAATAATATTTACACAAGTTCAATCTGCTGACGTGTTCCGCAGCGTGACATCACACAACAGCCAAGCCTTCATTCGAATCATTTTTACTGTCCAACCTCAGCGCGTTTAGCGAGGCGGTTTCCTTGGCACGTCTTGTCAAAGCAGAGATCGTGTCCCCTTATTCCGGGATTCTCATCAATACGGGCGTGTAACCCAATCGTTCCGTTGGCATGCCTCCTCTATCGAAGGCGAGTCCCGAACGGTCACGGGAGGGCTCACAGTATTCAACCTCTTTATAAAGAGACCAAGGCCCCGCTCCTTTTTCTCAATCTCCACCGAATCCGCCTCGCTTGAGTTCCAACACCCAAAGCTCTAGATTCAGCGCCGGACCTTCGATGATGTCCGCTCCGACCTCCAAGGTCGGTGGATGCCTTCCTCCGTCACGGAAGAAGACGCCCTAAAGCTAAGAGATGCCGGTATCTAACCGCGAAATCTTGCATAGGCTGCCTGCTCAAGGGCAGGTTATTCCCACTCCCAAGCCCGTGGAAGCGTGGTGTTCAAGGCCTCACTTCCTTCGGGGCTAAGTTTCCACGGACCCCTTCGTGAGGGGGGCTCATGTTTTATTACGGGCTGGAATTTCACGACTTGGATCCGAGTCCATCCTCCACATCTCATCGTTCATCGTCGTGTGTGAAGCCTTCCTCCGCATTACCCTCACTGGATTATGGCTCAAGACCTTCAAGGTGGAGCCGAAGATGATCAAGGGGCAACAGGCAGAGTGCGGAGGGGCTGTTATAAGCAAGAATATTGACGCTCCATGGCCCGAGGGCTCTTTTCAAGAGGAGCTCAGCCTATGGCCTAAGAGTGGTTTTATATCACAGCTCCCAGGGGCACCAAATGGGTGGCGCCACCTGCCTTTCTCTCGGGTCCTCCACCGCGGCTGGCGTCATGGGTCAATAAAGGGCTTGACTGGGGGCCGTCCAAGGACGTGCCCTTGTTGCAGTGCCGTTTTCTAGACCTCCTAGAGAGAGAGATCAATCTGGTCGTAGTAAGCGCAAGTCATGCTGATTAAATCGCATCCTGCCCTGCAAACGTCGCCCCCTCCGCCTGTGGGAGTTCAATCTGGAGGGACCACGAGCTCTCCAACATTTTATGGGTGCAACGCCCGTGGAGATGTACAAACTGTTCTTCGGATCACAAGCAATGTGTCCGGACTTGACCGAGGACGCAGGTCTGAGCTGCAATCGCCTGGATGCTCAAGTAAGTAGTCCCGTAACCCGGACACGCTATCCATATATTTATCATAAACTTGCCCTTAAAAGAGTTGTCCCCTAAACATGAGTGGATAGCGAAAGCAAAACTGATCAGGTGTCCGGCCCCCCTCCCTGAGACCACGCCGGATCCCGTGTTAACCAAGATGCTGGAGGTTGCGCCTTTAGAAGAAGGCGAAGGGGGGAACAAGGAAGCTACTGTCTCCGCAAAGGAGGTTATCAAGCAAGGAGGATCGAATCCCTCCATCCAAGGGCGTAAGAGGACCGCCTCAAGATCCGGAGACCAAGGCCTCAAAGCGCGGGAAGAAATCCTCGCCAGAGGGTCCTGCGCCGGAAGATGCCCCGACCACATTATTTCCCCAAGGAGATCAGCCCTCCAGCGAGCCGTAAGTAGAGAGGGGAGTTTTTCCTAAAATAAGAGACATCGCTATTTTATCTCTGAAGATGACCGAATTTTTACAGTTTGGATCTCAGCCCTTCTCAGCAGAGCTCGTCTTCAGGGGATCTTCATCCAGAGATGATGGAGAGCGGAACGCCTCCCCCTGCCGTACCGCCTAGTGAGGCGGACGATACTGAGGCGTCGTCACGGAGGGTTTCCCCAAATCCGGCAGGGGTGGAGGGCGGTCGTAGGGCCCCCTAGAGCCCTTCGTGTCCGACCTTCGAAAAAGGCCATCAGACGAGTCCGGCATCTCCTGGTGCACGGTCGGAGGAGTTGAAGGGTCTGCTCGGGCGAGTGTCTATCTCAGAGGATCACCGTGCATTGATGGGTACGGTGATTGAAAAGATTTCGTCATGGAAAGCGGGTTATGCGAGGCCGCCAGAGTTTGCTGACGGGTTTTGAGGTACGTGCAATGATGTACCTTTTGACGGTTCCGCATATATAAGATGCACCCTGTGTAGATAGTAGCCCCTGAGACTCGGTGCGTTGTCAAAAATGACGGCGTGCCGATGATCATAATCCCAGATATAATATGTCGCGTAGGTGGCGGATCGTCCGGTGGCTAGCCGGACTGATGAATTTGCCAAACTAAAGCGGCAACTTGACGTGGCGGATGCCGACATCGCGCTTGTCAATAAGCGGCTGTACGAGTCACAAGGTATGCAGTTTCTCCGCGGACACCTAGTAAGGGAGCTTGATGCCCGTGCCTTACAACATGTATGCTTGATGCAGATTGTGCCGCTGCCATGGAGAATCTGCGGGCGGAGCTTGCCCGAGCCAAGGAGCAGGCCAGAAAAAGTGATGCGGCTGCCTTAAAGGCAGCCGAAGAGCTAAAAGCCGAACAGGCTGCTCACTGCCGAAGCAAAAAGGAAATGGCCGAAATGGCCGTGAAGTTGAAGAATGCTACCGACCGCTGTGAGCTTCTTGAAAAAGAAGGTCGAGCGGAGCAAGAGGACCTGAAGAAGGCCACCACCGAGGCCAAGGATGCTCGCTTCTGCGATGAGAGCTATGAAGGAGGAGCTACGTCGGCCGAGATATCACGGCCGGAAAGCCTTTTTCGCTGCGGAGGAAGTTCACGGATCCTAAATATGCTCAGTTGGACCGGGCTGTGGAGTAGTGAGGATGCTTATCTGGACTTGGCGGCGAAAAGTGCAGACGCGTCAACACTTCGGAGATCAAAAAGATCATGAGATGGAAGAGCTTTTTTGGTCGCATTTCCGTAGTCCGGAGCGTCCACTTCCATTAACCGATCGCTTGGCCGAATGGGCGGAGCTGAATAGGTTGTCCGGTCTTGCCATGAAAAATGTCGTGACTCATTTGTGGCCAAAATGGCCCGAGCCGAAGAGTTATTTTGGCTGGGTGCAGCAGTTCCTTGGTGCGGTGCCGCATATCAAGGCAATGAGGCGGTCAGCATGCATAGAGGGTGCGCGGATGGCTCTTGCCCGTGTCAAGACATACTGGGCAGAGATGAAGGCCACCGATGTTGCATCCCAAGATTCGGACGGAAGCCGAGTACCTGTCGAGCACTATTTTCAGGAAGTTCTGCAGGGCGCTCGTTTAATAGAGATGCATTGCTCGAAAGATATTATTTTCAAATAACATGTATTATTGTGAAACAATGTTTCGATGGAATAGAAAAGCTTTTTATACTTGTGCCTTCAAGAATTAAAAATACCTCCTATGCGGCCGTTAATGTATATGTGTATATAACCTGAAAGATGGCAGTCTTTGGCTTCAAATTTCACGCATATAATGCGGTGGTGTTTGCAGAAAACGCATTTTCACACTTGATCCAACGTCTTGGTCCTACAAAGGAGGTGATAGCACAGCAAACTAGGCAACCAGACTATAATGCTTTATCACTTTCACTTAGCCATAGGAGTTCGACAGTGGGGCTACTATATAGCCCCTAGGGGCACGCGCTCACCCGAATTCGGGGCGCGTATGTGCCTGGCCGGGAAACGGCCCTTCATCAATGCGGAGGAATTCTAAAGATTCCAGCGAGTCATCGAGTGGTTGACCAGTCTCACGCTATATCATGACAGTCAGTTTTCGGCTTTCTCTACTGAGGTGCTCGCCTGGCCGAACCGGGGCACAATCGCAGTAGTTCTCCGGTGCCGCGTTAGGCGATAGAGCGAAACGTAAGGCAGCAAAACACAGGAGCCAGGCAAACCCAACACTTGACCAAAGACATGATTCAGAGCTGATGTATATAAGGCCTAACTCGAGACGCCGAACACTCCCTAAGGTATTCGGTTTTTATGAAAACGGGTCGAACAATCGCCCTTGGTAAAAAGCCCACAGTGTCCAGTGCACGCGAAATTCTGACGTGGCCTATGCCAAAACGCCAGCCTCCTCCTCGTTTATAGCAAGAAACCGGGGGATGTGTATCAACAAGAGACAGTAAAATAGGTTTATGCATGGTCTTAATCTGAATAGAATCCTTGCAACGGGTCCCTCATCGCATGTCTGCTTTGTGTCTCCGTTGTGCCGTATCCTGGACGGGTGTAGCACGGTGTTCATCTGTAAAAGAGAGGAACTTAGTTGAAAAAGGTCGTGCGAAAATGTACGTTATATTAAATAAACAAAGTACAATTCAAAGAATGAACAAAATTGAGCTTTATTGTCTCTTGTTGTGGATGCGCGGAGCCCCTTGTACGGGGGTATGCGTCTAATGAGCCCTTGTATGTTTATGCCGGACTCGTCCAGCCGTGTCCGGGGTCTGGACGACCTATCTAAGTGCTTGAATTGGTGAAGCCAGTTTATTGTGGAGCTGTCAAGGCATCTGCACAATTTTCCGGACTCGAGGAACCCTCGATGTTTCCCTTTAATGAGATGATGCCGCGTGGACCGGACATTTTAAGTGTAAGAGATGCATAATGCGGTATTGCATTAAAGCGGGCGAAAGCTTCGCGTCCCAATAGTGCTTAGCTACTTGTAAATGGGGCGAGGTGGAAGGTTAACTTTTCGCGGCGAAAGTTGTCGGGTGAGCCGAACACAACTTCTAGCAGTAGAGAGCCCGTACAATGGGCATATGGGCCTGGCATTACCCCTTGAAAGGAAGTGTTGCTATGGCGAAATTTGGTTGGGTCTATCCCCATATTGCGGATTGTGTCCTGATATAGCAGGTTTAGATCACTGCCGCCGTCCACTAGGACTTGTGAAAATTGGAGCCCGCCAATTATCGGATTTAATATCAAGGCAGTCCAACCTGCGTTCCGTATACTTCTAGAGTAATCCCGATGGTCGAAGGTGATTGGTTTTAACAACCAGTGGCAAGACTCCTCCGGGATAGGCCGTCTGGCGCTGCACTCTATGGGCGCCGCTCTATTTTTCCTTTTGTCACGTGAAGTGACTTCACCGCTTTTGATTTCTTGTGGGAAATTCTTTTGTTTTCCGGTGCTTTCTGCTTGTGGGGTTCGTCATCGTCCTCGCTTGGTGTGTCGAGCCCCTTGTGTTCGGCGTTGAGTTTGCCGGACTGCTTGAAGACCCAACAATCTCTGTGGGTGTGGTTTGCAGGCTTCCCGGGAGTACTGTGGATTTGGCATATTTTGTCCAAGATTTTATTAAAGTTAGATAGCTCGTCCCTGTTATCCTTAAGGGGCAGCTTTTTATGATTCTGCCGAGAGCTTTTGAATCCGGCATAGACTGCCGTGCTCTTCGGGCTGTTTCCCTTGGTCCGACGCTGGTCCTTGCTGCGTCGTGGTTTCCCGTTTCCATCCCTGACTTTGGATGTACTTGGGTCGCTGGTGCTGCATCTTGCTAGCCAGCTATCCTCTCCCGCGCAAAAGCGGGTCATGAGGCTTGTTAATGCGGCCATTGTTCTTGGCTTTTCTTGGCCGAGGTGTCTGGCGAGCCATTCGTCGCGGACGTTGTGTTTGAAAGCCACTAAGGCTTCGGCATCCGGACAGTCGACTATTTGGTTCTTTTTAGTCAGGAATCTGTTCCAAAATTTCCGGGCTGACTCTCCGGGTTGTTGAGCTATGTGACTTAGATCGTCGGCATCCGGAGGTCGGACATAGGTCCCTTGAAAATTTGCCCGAAAAGCATCCTCGAGCTCCTCCCAACTTCCAATGGTGTTTTCGGGAAGGCTTTTAAGCCAATGCCGGGCTGGCCCTTTTAGCTTGAGGGGTAAGTATTTTATGGCGTGGAGATCATCTCCTCTAGCCATGTGTATATGGAGGATGTAATCCTCAATCTAGACTCCAGGTTCTGTTGTTCCGTCGTATGCCTCCATGTTTACGGTCTTGAGTCCCACTGGAAATTCATGATCCAGCACCTCATCGGTGAAACATAGGGGGTGTGCGGCACCCCTATATTTAGGTGTACCATGATGTTCGGATACTTGATGTGTTGCCTTGCTTACTATAGCTTGCTTTCTTGGCCCGTAGATAGATCTAATCGGCCATCTTTTGATGCGAATCCTCAGCGGATCGCGTGCGGCTTGTGTGCGGGCGCCGCTTGCTGCTCTGTTTGCCATGGGGTCATCCATCCGACCGGGTGGCCTCCTTGTTTTTGATTGTGGGGCTCTTGGCCTCCTCATCAAATTCGGGCGATAACTTTCGCTTTGGGTAGCTCTTTGTTCGGCGATCGTCGCCAGATTTGTCTCAAGGTGTTGAGTACTTTGCTCCATCGATTCTCGAGTGCATCTTCCGCTGTTTTGAGCTTCCGCTTCGCTTTTTCAGGCTACGTCTTTGTGGCGACGAGCCTTTTGTGGAGGTTCTTCTGCTCCGAACTTGTCCGGCGTGAGATCGTCCGGACTGTTATCTTCCTTGAGGGGCAGGTTGTTTATCCAGATTGTCCAGTTCGGACGGTTGCTCTATAGCATGTGCGTCGTCCACCGGTTCACCCTGCTCTATAGCTGGGTCTGTATGGCTATTGTCTTTGTGGAGGTGGGACTTTGAGCGGCGCTTACGTCGCCGTTTTGACTGCTTTTCCATGGAGCGATCCTTCGTAGCGTCCCGTTGTTCCTCGTCGTCGCTTCCTTTAGGTGTGTCCACCATGCATACATCGTGAGATGAGGTGGTTCTCCAGTGCCCTATAGGCGCTGGTTCATGCTCCTCCCCTACATCGTCGTCCATACCGTCGATGTCTTCGGAGTCAAAGTCGAGCATGTCGGTTAAATCATCGACAGTGGCTACGAAGTGGGTGGTGGGTGGGCTTTGAATTTCTTCGTCGTCCGCATCCCAACCTTCCTGACCATAATCCGGCCAGGGCTCTCCTGATAAGGAGAGAGACTTTATTGAATTCAGGATGTCGCCAAAGGGCGAAAATAAAGATGTCCGACGATGGAATTCCATGATCGGCGCCCAATCGGATTCGATTAGCGGGGGCGCGGAAGGCTCGGAGTCCGGAGAGGAGTCCGGCACCTTGGAGTCACGAGCTTCGCAAAGGACGGGGTAGGTGTACGGCTCAATCGCCGTAGAGATCGCAGCCCCCGAGGCGGTGTCCAGCCACCCGTCCTTGATCGGCGCAGTCGGCTCCGAGCTAAAGGTCGGAGCGGACACTGGTGCGGCCTCCAGGACACTGTTCGGCGCCAGAGCTAGATCATGCCCTTCGTGACAGTGCGGCGCGCTTGGCTGTGGCTCGAACCCGTCGAAGATCAAGTCTTCACGAACGTCAGCCGTGTAGTTCAAACTTCCAAATCTGACCTGATGGCTAGGGGCGTAGCTTTCAATCTGCTCCAGATGGCTGCTTAATTGCCCGCAGTGCAAAGCCGCCGAATCTGAAGATCTGTCCGGGAGAAAAGTCTCACCACTGGGCGCATCGTTATTGATGATCGGGGAGCCATCGGGCCTAAAGATGACGACATACGTAGGAACTCTCAATGAAAGCACCAATGTCGGTGTCAAAACCGCGGATCTCGGGTAGGGGGTCCCGAACTGTGCATCTAGGCGGATGGTAACAGGAGACAAGGGACACGATGTTTTTACCCAGGTTCGGGCCCTCTCGATGGAGGTAAAACCCTACTCCTGCTTGATTGATGATATGGGTAGTACAAGAGTAGATCTACCACGAGATCAGAGAGGCTAAACCCTAGAAGCTAGCCTATGGTATGATTGTTGTTTGTCCTACGGACTAAAACCCTCTGGTTCATATAGACACCAAATAGGGTTAGGGTTACACAGAGTCGGTTACAATGGTAGGAGATCTACATATCCGTATTGCCAAGCTTGCCTTCCACGCCAAGGAAAGTCCCATCCGGACACGGGACGAAGTATTCAATCTTGTATCTTCATAGTCCAGGAGTCCGGACAAAGGCTATAGTCCGGCTGTCCGGACACCCCCTAATCCAGGACTCCCTCACCGGGGAAGGCGAAGAAGGCGGATGGCGGGCCGTCAACTCGGAGTACGCGGGCACCGACGCCTTCGTCGCGTACTGCCGGTCCTGCCGCCTCGTCTTCTAGCTCTTCCCCTGTCATCATCATCACCAGCCTCTCGTCGGGGTGGCCACTGGGATGTTCTCCTGGTGCCTCCTGCCGTTCGCGCCTCGCCTAGGCGCCCCTTTTGCCTTTTTCGCCTCCTTGACCTGCCTCCTGGGGAGAGGGACCAAAAAGGGATTACGGGCATCTTATCTCTTTTTTAGTTTGTAAGCCTGCGAGCCTTCGTTAACTTTAGAACTTGTAATCCCCTTGTTCATGTTTTTCATTTCGTTTGAACTGTACCTGTACGAGATGTTTTTTAATGAAAAAGGGATGTTTGCTGGGTTTTTCGTTCGCAGGTAAAACCCACGACTAGGAGTAAATCCTTTTTACCTTTAAGATAAACGTTTTCTTGCCCGGCAACAGGCCTTTCCGTCCCCCCACTTCGCTCGACCTTTCTCACGCCCTTGGCGGAGGCAGGGATGAGGTGGGCTTAGGCTCCTCGTTTCATTTCCTTGCTGCCGCGACTATTTACCAAACTCGGTCCTGTGAAACGAGTCCTAGGGTCCGGAATGAGGGGAGCACGGTAGCCTAAGGATAAAAAGAGGTTTCGCATACCTCAGTCCATAACGAAACACATGATAAGGGATAGAGAACTTATCTGAATATGCAGCCCCCCGGCAACTTTGGCCTGTCGCGGGTGGATCTTTGCTCTTGTAGCCCCCGGCAATACTGGCTTGCCGGGGCCCAGACGCCAGTCCGTCCCCTTTCTTCCAAAGCAGCTCGGCAAGGATATTCATGTGCCCTGCGAACCAAAGAAGACAGAGAAGAACAGAGAGACATGCACTTGACCTCTAAGCTAGGGGTTAGCCGCCGCTAAGCACTATCAACCCTAACCAAGGACGAGACTCGACCTAGCATGCATGCTATAACTTAGGGCGCCAGCGCTTCATTTATTTATGCTCGTGGTCTGCGCTCTGCATAAAGGGTCACATGCCTTGCCTAAAGCTCAGATAGAAGGTGGTTTGCCGGGAGGCCCGGCAAGCCGCACCTTATGGGTAAAACTTGCGAAGATGCTCGATGTTCCAGGAGTTGCTCACTGGTACGGCATCTTCGCTCTCCAGGCGGACTGCGCCAGGCCTAGTGACTCATATTACCCGATAAGGGCCTTCCCACTTTGGCGTCAACTTGTTGGAATTCTTGGCTGACTGAACGCGCCGAAGAACAAGGTCACCTTCCTCAAAGCTTCGGGCATGAACCTTGCGGCTATGGTAGCGGCGCAAGGCTTGCCGGTAGCGTGCCGCTCTCACAGCCGCCCGAAGATGATCTTCCTCAAGGAGCGTCGTGTCATCTTGACGCAACGGCTCTTGCTCAAGCTCGTCATAAGCGAGCACTTGAGGTGACCCGTGTATCAGTTCCGTGGGGAGAACTGCTTTTGCCCCGTATACCAGGGCAAAAGGTGTCTGGCCGGTGGCTCGATTTGGCGTCGTCCTGATCGACCAAAGAACCGCCAGCAACTCATCAATCCAGCGCCTTCCACTCTTGTGCAGCCTATCAAAGGTCTTCATTCTCAAGCCTCGCAACACTTCAGCATTTGCCCTCTTCGCTTGGCCGTTGCTCCGTGGATGTGCCACGGAAGCAAAACAGACCTTGCTGTCGAGGTCTCAGATGTACTGCATGAAGGTGTGGCTTGTGAACTGCGTGCCGTTGTCGGTGATGACTCTGTTTAGCACACCAAACGCGGCATCAGTCCTTTGAAGAATTTGACGGCCGACCGAGCAATCACCTTCCTCATCGCTTCCACCTTCCGCCACTTTGTGAACTTGTCGATTGCAACGTACAAGTACTCAAAGCCCCCGACAGCACGGGGGAAAGGGCCCAGTATATCGAGCCCCCAGACCGAGAATGGCTAGGAGAGAGGGATTGTTTGAAGGGCTTGAGCTGGTTGATGAAGCTTCTTTGAATGGAACTGGCACGCTTCACACTTGGTGACTAGTGTCGTCGCATCCTGGAGGGCGGTGGGCCAGAAGAAGCCTTGCCGGAATGCCTTCCTGGCAAGGGCCCTTGACCCTATGTGGGAGCCACATATGCCTCCATGTATCTTTGCCAACAGCTCCAGTCCTGCCTCCCGGGGGATGCACTTGAGTTTCACACCGTTCGGCCTTCTCCGGTACAAGACGTCATCGACGAACTGGTACAGGGCAGACCGATGAGCTACTTTCTCCGCTTCTTCCTGATCCTCAGGAAGCTCCCCTGTTTGGAGGAATTGGACGGTATGCTGCGCCCATGCCAGAGCCTGAGGCTTGACGACAAGGACCAAAGGCATCTCTTACGCCATGGGAGCGGTTGTCTCTACGGCTAGGGCCTGACGCCCCGCCGGAGCCAGTTGATCTTGGGCAGGCTCAGCGTACGCGGCAGTACCCTTGCCGGCAGCCCCGGGGGGCTCGATAGGAAAGTACTTGTCGGGACCTGGTTTTCTCCGCTTCCTCTGCCCTGCTGATGGATCGACAGATGGTTGAGTTAACCGGAGCAAAAAGGTACCTGGTTCCACAGGTAGCTTGAATGCGGCATGCTTTGACAGGTAATCAGCGATGTCGTTCTCCGCTCGGGGGACGTGCTCCGCCTGGATACCGTCAAAGCATTCCTCCAGCTTCCTCACCTCATCTACGTATGCTTCCATCAGTGGGCTCTGATAATCTTTGTTGACTTGCCTGACAACGAGCTGCGAGTCACCCCTGACGATGAGCTTCTTATTCCCAAGGTCTGCCGTGATCCTGAGACCGGCAAGCAATCCCTCGTACTCGGCGGTGTTATTGGTGGACATCTCTCTGGGGAAGTGCATCTGGATTACGTACTTGAGGTGGTCTCCGGTGGGTGCGATGAGCAGCACAGCGGCACCGGCGCCTTGCAGCGAGAAGGCTCCATCAAAGTACATGATCTAGTTGTTGTCTGCTTCCTTGCCGGGGAGAGTAGTCTCCTGGACTTCTTTGCCAGGCGTCGAGGTCCATTCCACGATGAATTCCGCCAAGACTCTGCTTTGAATTGTCGAGGTACTCTCAAACTTTAAGCCGAAGCTTGACAACTCCAAGGCCCATTCCACAATCCTTCCGGTTGCGTCCGGGTTGTGCAAGATCCGCGTTAACGGAGGCGGGTGACGACGGTGATCTCGTGGGCCCGAAGTAGTGACGCAGCTTCCTCGAGGCCATAAGGAAGCCGAAGAGCAATTTTTGCACACCGGAATACCTTGACCTAGCCCCCTGCAAGAGGGAGCTGACGAAGTAAACCGGGTGCTGCATCATCTTTTTCTTGGGCACCACTTCACTTTCGACCGCGGGCATCGCCTTGGTGGCACCAGACTCTGCCGGGGGCCGCGCCTTGTCGGCACCAGGCCCTGCCGGGGGAGTCTTCGGCTTGTCATCCGCTGGTCCTGCCGCCATTGCTGCCTCCTCGTCGACCTCTCTCTGTGCCACTAGTGCGGCGCGGACCACTTGATTCGTCGCCGCCAGATACAGCAGCAACGACTCTTGTGGTTTAGGCGCAACTAGTATTGGCGTGGAGGAAAGGTACTTCTTCAGGTCCTGCAGCGTGGCCTTGGCTTCTAGGGTCCACTCCATTGGGCCTGCCTTTTTCAAGATCTTGAAAAAGGCAAGGGCGCGCTCAGCGGACTTGGAGATGAACCGGCTCATGGCGGCAACGCAGCCCGTGAGCCGACGCACATCCTTGATCCGCTTGGGCGCCTCGATCTGCTCAATAGCCTTGATCTTGTCCGGGTTTGCCTCGATCCCGCGCTGTGACACGAAGAACCAGAGAAGCTTGCCGGACGGGACGCCGAAGACACACTTCTCAGGGTTCAACTTGAGGTTGATCTTACGCAGGTTGGCAAATGTCTCTTCTAAATCTTGCACAAGAGTCGGCCCGTCCTTGGTTTTGACCATTATGTCATCCATGTAGGCTTCCATATTTCTATGGAGCTGAGGTTCAAAACCAATTTGGACCGCTCTTGCAAACGTTGAGCCAGCACTCTTCAACCCGAAAGGCATCCGTAAAAAGAATACGTACCACATGGGGTGATGAATGTTGTCTTCTCTTCATCTTCTCTTGTCATGAAGATTTGGTGGTAGCCTGAGTAGGCATCGAGGAATGATAACAGATCACACTTGGTCGTGGAGTCAACAATCACAGTCGATCTTGGCGACAATGGGAAGGGGTCCTTAGGACAAGCCTTATTGATATCTGTGTAATCAATACACAGCCTCCACTTCCCATTCGCCTTGCGCACCACTACCGGATTGGCCAACCACGTCGGATGGAGCACCCCTCTCACCAAACATGCCACTTATAACTTCCTGATCTCCTCTATGATGAACTCCTGCCTCTCCAGAGCCTGCTTTCTGACCTTCTGCTTGACGGGCCGCATGTGGGGGCAGACAACTAGGTGGTGCTCAATCACCTCCCTGGTAGGGATGGCAACGGGGCCCCATACCCGCCAAACCCATGGGGATTTCATCTATTAGGGGGTGGGGATGGGCGAAAAACATCCCCATGGGGATATTTACCAAACTAATTTATTCCCCATAGGGTACAACGGGGATGGGAACGATATCCTATTCCCCAAACCCAATACCCATCGGGGACCCGGTTAGTAACTGTGACACTGCGGTCAACCTTAAAATATTCACAAACAAACTTGCGAAAACAAAAAAAGCTCTGAAAAAACCTTAAACCTATCTCACGTCCTCATCTCAGCCGCCACCATGACCAAGAAGTCAGTACGACCTAGATATGCATTAGCAGGACAAGGACAACACCATTTATGTATGTTGATTATAGGGTGTCATATTATGTATATGAGTATTTGTTTATGGGGATGGGGACCCTAATGGGGCCCCATTCCCTAGTGGGGCATGGGCGTGGGGAATTTTCATCCCCAGTCATGTAAACGGGGATGGGGATGGGATGATAGGGAATAGATGGGGATGGGGATGTTGTAGGTATCCCCATTGCTATCCCTACTCCCTGGGAACACCGGGGATGTCTGACGCTTGCCATGCAAACACGTCGACATTTGCCCGCAGGAAGGTGACGAGCTCGCCTTCCTATTTGCTGTTGAGGGCGGAGCCTATGGTGAAGGCCCCTCCCGTGCCGTCCTTCGCGACAGGCACCTTCTTGGTCTGCGGCGGCTCGGCTCTGGATCTCTTGCTCTTGTCGGCAGAGCTCTCTAGCACATCCTCGATGGTAGCACAACACCCCGAGGAGGTGCGCTTGCCGGAGTGGGTGCGAGAGGTCTTGCCGGGCCCCTTCTTTCCCCCGGGCCTTCGGCGGCAGGAGCAGGTGCCTTGACGGCAGCTGCTGCAACTGCTTCCCGATAGAGTTGGTCGGCGCAGATCAGCACGTCCTTCTTGTCGGAGGGGACAGAGATGATGGTCAACGGCCCGGGCATCTTTAGCATGTTGTAGGCGTAGTGTGATGCCGCCATGAACTTGGCTAGCACCGGGCGGCCGAGGATCCATTGTAGGGCAAGGGGATCTCGTCCACGTCGAAGACGATCCTCTCCATCTGGTAGTTCAACTCTCCTCCAAATGTCACGGGCAGTGTGACCTTTCCCTTTGGCTGACTTCTCCCCGGATTGACCCCCTGAAATGTGCCCGTTTCCTCGAGGTCTCCGTCAGGGATTTGCAACCTTTTGACCACGACAGGTGAGATCAGGTTCAGGCCGGCCCCGCCGTCAACCAACATCTTGTTCACCCTGAGGTTGCGTATTGTTGGCGAAACCAACAACGGCAAACACCCGACCGCGGTAGTGCGATCGGTGGTCCTCGACATCAAAGATGAGGCGTCTTGGACCACTTTAGTGGCTTCAGGCGTCGACCGACGGCTCTGTTCTCAGAATCCTCGCTCGCTACCATCGCTTGAGCCGGCGGTGAGAGGCATTCAGCGAGGCTCCGCCATCGACGCACATGGCCTCCGTAGCCTTCTGGAACCCTTGCTCACCGGACTCGTCGTCCTCGTCGTGATCGTCATCTTCTTGTTTCTTGTCGCGGCCTTGGGCGGGCCTCTCTTGCTGGTTGTCCTTGCCGGGGCGGCCTCCTTGGCCGCCACGCTTCTTGACGGATCCCTCGGCACCATCCTGGTCCTTCTCCTTGTCCCGCCTTTCGTACTCAGCCTTTTGCTTCTCAGCAAGCAGCTTGACTTGTCGGCAGTTCTGGAGATCGTGGCCCTTGGTGCGGTGGATCTTGCAGTATTGCTTGCCGGAGCTTCCTGGCTTGTCGGCAGCCGCCAAGGCCCGGCAGGAGCGCACCCAGCAATCTCCTTGCCGGGGGTGTCTGCCTTGACCTTCTTGCCGGCACCGGTGTCGTCAGATCCCTCAACGGCAAGCACGGCCTTGCCTTTGCGTTCCTGTTGTGACGCCGACCCTTCTTCGTCGGGGCGGCGGCATCCTCATCAGTAGAGTCGGTTTCCACGCCGGCGTCTTCGCCGGGGTACTTCCTTCCTTCTTCAGCCCGGGCGCACCTGTCGGCCAGAACATAGAGCTCAGCCACATCCTTAACCTTGGTCATCGCCAGCTCCTCGCGCATCTTGCGATTGCGCATGTTCTGATAGAACGCGCTAATCACAGCGGCGGGATGAACGTCGAGGATGTTGTACTGCACCCAGCTAAATCTCTAGATGTACTTGCGCAGGGTCTCCCCTTCCTTCTGGGGAATGATATGCAGATCACTGGCCTGGCCATGAGCTTGGTGGCCTCCTGGGAAGGCGCCAATGAACTCATGGCACATATCTGACTAGGAAGAGATGGAGTCCGCCGGCAAGTGCATCAACCAAGACATTAGATTGGGCTTGAGCGCCAGCGGGAAGTAGTTGGCAAGCACCTTGTCGTCGCGAGCCCCAGCGGCCTGCATCGCGATGGTGTAGATGCTGAGGAACTCGGACGGATGGGTCTTGCCGGTGTACTTCTCGCCGACGTCGGGCTTGAACGTGCGGTGGGATGGCCACTGGAACTGCCTCAGCTCACGGGTAAAATCCGGGCAGCCCACCTCGTAAGGTAGGCCGCCGGGGCCCCCCGGTGCCGGGTGGTCCATAGCGGGTCCCGCCCGCTTGTCCGACTGGCGGCGCGTTTCGCGCCGGCGCTCGACGGTGGTTCGAGCGTCTTCGTGAGCTCGCTCCCGAAGGACCTGGCGCTGGTCGCGGAGGGTCCGTGGATCGGACGACGCTATAGAGATGTCATCACCAGCGTCGTCGCGACGGGCCGACGCCCACGGCGGCTGGCGAGGAGGAGGAGAGTGCACCGTGGCCGTAGCTCCCCCGGTCCTCCCAGCACCAGCATGTGGTGGTTCGGTGGAGCGCCGACCCGAGGGCCCCGCCGGTCGCGGATCGTCTTTGTTCGCGACGGCGACGAGGCTCCAGATGGTGGCCCTCCACTCATCGAGCTTCTCCGCAGCAGGAGGGAAGTCGAGGAGCAGTTGTGCGCGTGCCAAGGCTTCCGCTGGCGTGGGTGGCGGTGAAAGCTGGGTGGATCGCGGCGCGCTTCGACTTCTAACTATGTTAGAAGGAGCTCTGTCACGACCCAGCGGCTGCGTGCCATTCTCACCAGGTCCGGCGGCGTGTTGAACTCCTTCGTCTTTGCCGACGACGCAGGGTTTCTTCCCACGGCGGTGCCTGGGGTCACCAACGTGGTGACGCTGTTCGGCGCGCACACCATGGGAAGAGCGCGCGGTGGTCGCCGGTGTATGCGTCCTGGAGGTCGCCGCGCCGCCCGGAGTCGGCGCAACAACACCCCCGGAGGGCCCCGCGCCACTAGCAGGGGGCCCAGCTCTGTCTTTCGGTCCGCGGCGTAAATGATCGTCTGCACGAATGATGACGCTTCGCCAGCTCACTACACAGGTGGTGCGGGTGTTCGCGGGTCATGACGAGTCTGTCGCGACCGGTCCGCTGCTCGTCTGCACCGGCAAGACGTTCGCCCCAATGAGTCGATCGTCGTGGCCGTCTTCTTCTTAGGGGCCATGGCAACGAAGAACCGCTAGGCTAACTACCAGACCAGATTCTCACAATTGCGCGCCCCCTACCTAGCGCACCAAAGAAGTCGGTGGGAAACGACACCTATGGGATCACAAGAATCCCTACTGCGGTTGCGGGGCGCGGGGTTGAGAGAAGAGCGGGTCTAGCAGAGAGCACGCGGTTCGTTTATCCAGGTTCGGGCCGCGAGGATGCGTAAAACCCTACTCCTGCTTTGGTGGATGTATTCTGAGTTCTTGAACTAGCTACGGAGTGTAACAAGCTCCAAAAAGCCGAATCCTTCTCCCTGTCGCCTTGGGCCTCCTTTTATAGAAAAAGGGGTTGCCACAGTGGCGCGCAGGAGGTGGAAAGGCAACAGTGTTGCGAGGTTATCGCTGGTATTACAGGACAAAGCGCATTTAATGCGAGGCTTAGGTGTCCCTTCACTTTATCGGGGACGGGGGCGAGGCCCGTCCCGTCCGTCGCCGCTCCTCCAAGCTTCGACACGCGCCCTGGCCAGCGATGCATGCGGTGCCATGTAGGCAGGCAGGCAGCTGAGGTGGCGCGGTGGTGGAGCCTCCACGAAGGGCTGCATGTTGCCACGCAGGTGCCTGCCCAGATGGTTGGGCTGGCAGCTGCATGCGAACGGCGGCGGAGACTTGGCTGGTGCGGGCCTGATGGTGGCCCCGCTGGCGCCGTTGGCGAGGGCCTTGCCAGGTGACCCTGCAAGGGTCTTGCCGTGCGGCCCGGCAAGGGTCTTGCTGTGGCGCGCTGTCGTCCCCAGCAAGGATCTTGCCGAGGGTCTTGTGGGTTTCTTTGGTGAGGATGGCTGCCTTCCTATCCTTATTTGATTTTAACTATTCTTTGTCTTCACAAAGATCGGCATGCCACCACAGAGGTGCCTCCCGAGCCCTGTCCCAATGCATTTGTTGAGCGTTGGTGGGCTCGAGGGTGGCTCGCTCGGCTGGTGTGGGCGAGCTACCCCGGCAAGGGTCTTGACGGGGCCGGCAAGGGCCTCCTGCCGGGGGAACCTGCTTCGTCCCTTTGCTCTTTGTGGCCTTGGCCTTGTCGCTGCTTTGGCCATCTTGGGCTTCGGTCTTACCTTGGCTCACCTCCCTCGCTCTGCTTGGTGTGGTGTGGTAGCGGCTCTGTTGCCCGTGCAGGTAAAGGGGTACAAAAATGTGCCCCTAGTTTTGTACACCGACATAGTAAATCATTAGCAACGAGCATGTAAAAACACATTAGTCCCGAGCATCATGTCACCATCTAAGAAAGAAGTGGCGAGCTAATATTTCGAATTTGATTCAAATCGATTTGGTAAGGTAGACGTGGATGCTCGTTCTCGCAAAATTTGAATGAACCGCTAAACACCCTCTGCTCGGTGGAATTCGCCCGAGCAAATAAATGGGAGATGCGAAATTACCGGCCTATGTGGGACACGCATCAATTGGCCAGTTGTACATCGAGGGTAGGTTTGTAACTTCATCCAAGCGCGCCTTCTCCTCGGCTGAAATGACATGTGCAACCATGGGCGGCAAAACACCCTCTCCTCGACCGAAATCACTCGCGCCGACTATTTCAAAACACGCCCTCCTCACCCGAAATTGCTCGCGCCGACTAGTTCAAAACATGCCCTCCTCGCCCAAAATCGCTCGGGTCCACTATTTCAAAACACGCCCTCCTTGCCCGAAATCGCTCATGCCCACTATTTCAAAACACACCCTCCTCGCCCGAAATCGCTCGCGCCCACTATTTGGGAGAAGCAAAGTTACTCTACTATCCCCGACCCTCAGTACACAGACCCAAGCCCAGAAGCCTAAAGGCAGGGGTAGAACTGTAACCCCCCCCCCCCCACACACACACATTTCAGACAAATGCGTCCGTAAGACATGATTCCCCTCCCAATTCCCAATTCATACATCATGGGCGCCAAATCACCTTCTCCCCGGAAGCTCCCTTCTCCCTAGCCGCGAAACCTCAACCCCTCCTCCATGGCGCCCCCACCACACCAAATTCACCGCCGCCCTCCTCCCAATGCCGGAGACACTGTCCGATTCCCGTCATGCACTGGGCCGTGTGCCTCTTACTCCGTGCTGCCGAAGCTGCCTCGATGATGGCCGCGTGAACTGTACCAGAGCCAATTCACCCGCGCCGTTGTGCACGGCGCTGGAGCAGCTCCAACTTCGGATGCGTCCAGGGGCCCGGCCCTGCTTCCCCGTAGCCGTCGACCGTCATGACACCTCTGCTTTCCTGCCGCCGGTAGCCACCGTGATCGCGCCGGCCTCACCGACTCGGCAGCTAGAGCTGCCTACTTCACCGGGCCATAAGATAGATCGTACACTCATCTTAAATCACTTTATTTAGGCATCAGTTGTCTGAATTTTTATTCTGGGCCAATCGATTCCCAATGGGAAGCAGCACCCCTCGAGGCGGCGGAGCTCCTAGGCTGCCGGTTGGCTGGTGTCTAACGTAAGGGTGCGGGGGCGCAAGTTCGCCACGGAAGCAACGCTTAGGTGGCTATCTTAGAGTTGTGTGGGTTGAAGGTATTGCCGCTGCCGGATCTGGATGACAGCGAGTCTTTGTGGATTAGCCGGGGGCGGTGCAACCATGGCAATGCGGTGGGGCGGGGAGCGGGGTTTTGGTTGGAGCTCTCGCGGCCAGGGACGGCGGAGGCAGGCTACTCTGCCGTTGTTCGCTGGCTCTTCTGGGAAGATTCTGAACAGTGTCAGCCGGGAGGCACACGACGACCATCAAGCCATCCGGCGTAGATCGGGCAGTACCAAAACAAAATAAAATCGTGTGACCCCAATTTAGTTTTCAGTCAACAGACTTATGACCACTCTCGTACCTTACTGTTGATCTCCTAGGGTATTTCTTCATATCAGAGATATGTGTCGTTCTTAACATTTTGCGTTTTCTTCATCTTCAGGCACACCGTCTTCCTTTTCATCGCAGCTGCTCCAACAAGGGAAGCATACACCAGAAGAGAGCTATAGTCCCCACTCAACAGTTCCTTGCATCGACTGTGCGTGCCCGACATGGTCAGCCACAACAACTGCAGGACCATCGACAAGTCAGCACATGATGCTCACTCCTATGGATGGCGGCTAGATAGGTTGTACCCTCATCTTACTTGTGTGCAACATTTATGGCTTTGTTATTCATCTAAGCATGGAAAATAGATTATCACATTTCACTATATATTCATGCTGATCTCTTAAGAGTCTTGTTCAGGACTTAACGTTGTTCCATAGTTCAGATAAGAGACTTGTTATTTAGGTAACGATGTTCCATAGTTATCATCCATCAGCCAATGTTATCCCACAGGCTGGTGATTATACCACTTCTAGTATTGCCTATGTTGTTCTTTAATACTTTCGTGTGCCATCTAGTTAATCTCGAGTAATATACATATTCTGTAGCTTTCATCTGTGTTCTCCCTTTAGTTTTTTGAGACCTGTTGCTGCTAGTTAAGCCCAGTCCTACTATTTATGTCGTCTCCTATAGGCACTCATTACATAAATCTAACTACTAGTTGTATTCCATGCATGTCAGATATAATTGCACACACTGATATATCCACAAGAACCTCACGGAGCAATGTAACGGCCAAAAAACTTGACGTCAATGATACCCACTATGATGGAACATGTAAAGGCAGTTCTTCAGAAGACTTGCAGAAATATGTTGAATCCTATTCACCCCACAAGGTCCTTGCTCTAACTTGGCCCGTGATATGGGTACATCATTCATATAATGTCCTAGAGTGCATCTACTCTATTGCAATGCCATGCGCTTAGCATGCTGATCATGCATGTAAATATGTCATGCCTTCCTGTTTTTCACTACCTATTCCATTCATGATAACATATTTTCAAATTCAAGTACTATCATTCTACTCTGTCGCAATTCCATCTGCTTAGTTTGGACGTCATGCTTCTTAATATCTTATGCATTGACATTCATCAGTATGTACTTCATCTGTCTACCATACCATATTTTTTACATTGAAGTGTTGTTCTAGTGGTCTGTTGCAATGCCATCTTAGTTTCCCAATAAAACACCAAATGTTGCCTTAATGTTTTTCTGTATGTGTTCCGCTATCATACAGTTTTACATTCAACTAATGTTTTTTTACTCTCTTGTCCTGTCGTATCCCTAGCTCGTAAATCATACTCCCTCCGTCCGGATTACATGTTGCGGAAATGGATAAAAATGGATGTATCTAGAACTAAAATACGTGATAGAGGCAAAGGTGTCTCGTCTTTCGATGAGATGGTGGCTATAGTTTTGGAGGAAGTCGACTTTGATGATCTGACTACGAACGTGCGAGGACGTCGCGCCTTAGAATCGCTAAACCAACTCCGATAGGTTATTAACCATGCCGGAGCACGATCAACCTGACCACGAAGGTCTATTTCCTGCAGGCAAGCGAAGAACAAGCAAGAAACAAAGATTGCAATCTGGATATTGCGAATATAAGAGGAAAGCTTTATTGATCAAGGTGGGGTTCTGTGACGCCTTTGTCTGGTCGTTGAACACAAATCAAGTACGCGAAGTTGCAGCTATGGCAAACTTTAATCTAAACAACACCCAAAGTCTAAACGGTGCCCTAAGGGCTGTATATATGGAGGAAGAGGGGGGAATTTCTTGGCCCTTGGGTAAGGGGTCCGAAACCAACCCTAACTCTTGTTTCCCCATACATACGGACTCTAAAAACAGCCTATACTTATGTATTTCGAAATTACATGGGCCTGGCCCAATAATAAGGTGATGCAACACCTAGAATAGCCTTTGGACGAAATTTATGAAGTGGCATCTTGTATATTTTGTCCAAGGCTTCATGCACTCATTATGATGGCTTCAAAGTCCTAAAATCATCACTTGTAACTCCGTTCTTGTTCCCCTTGCGCATGCCATCATCTCCATGCTTGGTCTTGCTCCAGTGTTCATCCCTCTTATCCATGTCAGGCCCTTCATTTGTAAGCAAAACAAATATATCCAATTTAGGCAGCATCATATTCTCATGAACATTAGAATCATTACCAAGAAACGAAAGTACCTAATAATTTAATTGGCGTGCGCGAGCTCTAGTAATTGATCTAGTATATGTAGCGGTAGGGGTTGTGGGTGTAACAATGGTATTGATGTCCTCATCAATACGCCTAGACACATCCATTTATTTTCGGATGGAGGGAATACATGTCAATATGTCATGCCTTTCTATTCTTCAGTACCCATTCCATCTCTCTATCGTAGCTTGTTTTATAACTGAAGCACCATTCTTCTATATAAGGCATGCAAGGGGAAGACGGCTATGTTAGAATCTGAAGGGTTACAAACAAGGTTTTTGCAAAAGATCGAAACGCCAAGAGATAGTAAACCTACTCCAGTGTTCATATATACTTCTCCAGCACAGAGAAACCCAACTCCTACTGATAATAAGCAGATTCAAGTGGCCAAAGAACAAGTCCGCTCTAGTCCAGCAAATCAACTCCATTCTAAAAAGCGTGTGCGTATTCTCACATCATGAAATTTTATAGCATTCAGATCATATTTTCTACACGTTTCTTACCCATCTCTCTTTTAGAAAATAAGCTTAAAGCATAGAAGACTTTCTACACTGGGATCGTGTTCGAGGAAATTGTTGGGGAACGTAGTAATAATTCAAAATTTTCCTACGTGTCACCAAGATCAATCTAGGAGATGCTAGCAACGAGAGAGAGAGAGAGAGTGCTTCTTCATACCATTGAAGATCGCTAAGCGGGAGCGTTACAAGAACGCGGTTGATGGAGTCGTACTCGCAGCGATTCAAATCACGGAAGATCTGATCTAGCGCCGAACGGACGGCGCCTCCGCGTTCAACACATGTACAGCCCGAGGACGTCTCCTCCTTCTTGATCCAGCAAGGGGAGAGGATAAGTTGATGGAAAGCTTCGGCAGCACGACGGCGTGGTGGTGGTGGAGCTCGTGGTTCTCCAGCAGGGCTTCGCCAAGCACTATGGAGGAGGAGGAGATGTTGGAGGAGGAGAGGGCTGCACCAGGGAAGGGGTGTGGCTTCCCTCTATCTCCCTCACTATATATAGGGGGAAGGGGGTGGAGGAGGCGCCCTAGGGTTCCCTAGGGAAGGGGCGGCGGCCACAGGGGAAACCCTAGATGGGTTTGGGCGCCCCCACCCCTAGGAAACTTGCCCCCCAAGCCAGGAGGGGTGGCTACCCTAGGGGAGGCGCCCCCACCTCTCCAGGTTACGTGAGAGGGGTTGGGAGGGGCGCACAGCCCCTTAGTGGGCTGGTGTGCCCCCTCTCCTTGGCCCATAAGGCCCCCCAACGCTTGCCGGGGCCTCCGAAACACCTTTCGGTCACGCTGGTCGTCACCAGGTACTCCCAGAACAATTCCAGACTCCAATACCCTTCGTCCAATATATCAATCTTCACCTCCGGACCATTCCAGAGTTCCTCGTCACGTCCGACATATCATCCGGGACTCCGAACAACCTTCCGTAACCACATACTATTTCCCATAACAACTCTAGCGTCACCGAACCTTAAGTGTGTAGACCCTACGGGTTCGGGAACTATGCAGACATGACCGAGACACCTCTCCTGCCAATAACCAATAGCGGGATCTGGATACCCATATTGGCTCCCACATGTTCCACGATGATCTCAGCGGATGAACCACAATGTCGGGGATTCAATCAATCTCGTATACAATTCCCTTTGTCTATCGGTATGTTACTTGCCCGAGATTTGATCGTCAATATCCCAATACCTCGTTCAGTCTCGTTACCGGCAACTCTCTTTACTCGTTCCGTAATGCATGATCCCGTGGCTAACTCATTAGTCACATTGAGCTCATTATGATGATGCATTACCGAGTGGGCCTAGAGATACCTATTCGTCATACGGAGTGACAAATCCCAGTCTCGATTCGTGCCAACCCAACAGACACTTTCGGAGATACCTGTAGTGCACCTTTATAGCCACCCAGTTACGTTGTGACGTTTGGTACACCCAAAGAATTCCTATGGTATCCGGGAGTTGCACAATCTCATGGTCTAAGGAAATGATACTTGACATTAGAAAAGCTCTTAGCAAACGAACTACACGATCTTGTGCTATGCTTAGGATTGGGTCTTGTCCATCACATCATTCTCCTAATGATGTGATCCCGTTATCAATGACATCCAATGTCCATGGTCATGAAACCATAACCATCTATTGATCAACGAGCTAGTCAACTAGAGGCTCACTAGGGACATGTTGTGGTCTATGTATTCACACATGTATTACGGTTTCCAGTTAATACAATTATAGCATGAACAATAGACAATTATCATGAACAAGGAAATACAATAATAACCATTTTATTATTGACTCTAGGGCATATTTCCAACAGACTCCCACTTGCACTAGAGTCAATAATCTAGTTCACATCACTATGTGATTGTAATGAATCCAACACCCATGGGGTTTGTTCATATCTCGCTTGTGAGAGAGGTTATTAGTCAACGGGCCTGAACCTTTCAGATCCGTGTGTGCTATACAAATCTCTATGTCATCTTGTAGATGCAGCTACCACGCGCAACTTGGAGCTATTCCAAATAACTGATCTACTATACGAATCCGGTTTACTACTCAGAGTCATCTGGATTAGTGTCAAAGTTTGCATCGATGTAACCCTTTATGACGAACTCTTTTACCACCTCCATAACCGAGAAAATTCCTAGTCCACTAGTTACTAAGGATTAGTTCGACTGCTGTCATGTGATCCATTCCTGGATCACTCTTGTACCCCTTGACTGACTCATGGCAAGGCACACTTCATGTGTGGTACACAGCATATCATACTTTAGAGCCTACGTCTAAAGCATAGGGGACGACCTTCGTCCTTTCTCTCTCTTCTGCCGTGGTCAGGTCTTGAGTCTTACTCAATACTCACACTTTGTAACACAGCTAAGAACTCCTTTTTTGCTGATCTATTTTGAACTCCTTCAAAATCTTTTCACGGTATGTATTCATTTGAAAGTACTATTAAGCATTTTTTATCTATCCTTATAGATCTTGATGCTCAATGTTCAAGTAGCTTAATCCAGGTTTTCCATTGAAAAACACTTTTCAAATAACCCTGTATGCTTTTGAGAAATTCTACATCATTTCTGATCAACAATATGTTAACAACATATACTCATCAAAAATTCTATAGTGCTCCCACTCACTTCTTTGGAATTACAAGTTTCTCATAAACTTTGTATAAACCCAAAATCTTTGATCATCTCATCAAAGCGTACATTCCAACTCCGAGATGCTTACTCCAGTCCTTAGAAGGATTGTTGGATCTTTTGATACTTGTTAGCATCTTTCAGGATTGACAAAACCTTCTGGTTGTATAACATACAACCTTTCCTCAAGAAAATCATCGAGGAAACAATGTTTTGACATCCTATCTTCAAGATTTCATAAATAATGCAGTAATTGCAAATATAATTCCAATAGAATCTTAGCATCGCTACGAGTGAGAAAGTCTCATCGTAGTCAACTCCTTGAACTTGTCGGAAAACATCTTAACGACAAGTCAAGCTTTCTTAATGGTGACATTTACCATCATTGTATGTCCTCCTTTTAAAATCCATCTGCACCCAACAGCCTTACGACCATCAAGTAGTTCTTACAAAGTCTATACTTTGGTTTTATACATGGATCCTCTCTCGGATTTTATGGTCTCGAGCCATTCGTCGGAATCCGGGCCCAGCATCATTTCTCCATAACTCGTAGGTTCATTGTTGTCTAGCAACATGACTTCCAAGACAGGATTACGTACCTCTCTGAAGTAGTACGCATCCTTGTCGACCTGCGAGGTTTGGTAGTGACTTGATCCGAAGTTTCATGATCACTATCATAAGCTTCCACTTAAATTGGTGTAGGTGCCACAGGAACAACTTCACGTGCCCTGCCACACACTAGTTGAAGTGACGGTTCAATAACCTCATCAAGTCTCCACCATCCTCCCACTCAATTCTTTCGAGAGAAACTTTTCCTCGAGAAAGGACCCGTTTCTAGAAACAATCACTTTTGCTTCCGGATCTGAAATAGGAGGTATACCCAACTATTTTGGGTATTCTATGAAGATTCATTTATCCGCTTTGGGTTCGAGCTTATCAGCCTGAAACTTTTTCACATAAGCGTCGCAGCCCCAAACTTTTAAGAAACGACAGCTTAGGTTTCTCTAAACCAAAGTTCATATGGTGTCGTCTCAACGGAATTGTGTGGTGCCCTATTTAAAGTGAATGTGGTTGTCTCTAATGCCTAACCCATAAACGATAGTGGTAATTCGATAAGAGACATCATGGTATGCACCATATCCAATAGGGTGCAGTTATGATGTTCGGACACACCATCACACTATGGTGTTCCAGGCGGTATTAGTTGTGAAACAATTTCCACAATGTCTTAATTGTGTGCCAAACTCATAACTCGGATATTCATCTCTATGATCATATCATAGACATTTTATCCTCTTGTCACGACGATCTTCAACTTCACTCTGAAATTACTTAAACCTTTCAATAATTCAGACTTGTGTTTCATCAAGTAAATATAATTATCATCTACTCAAATCATCTCATGAAGTAAGAACATAGCGATATCCATCACAAGTGCCTCAAAGACTCATTGGACTGCACACATCAAAATGTATTACTTCCAACAAGTTGCTTTCTTGTTCCATCTTATCGAAAACGAGGCCTTTCAGTCATCTTGCCAATGTGGTATGGTTTGCATGTCTCAAGTGATTCAAAATCAAGTGAGTCCAAACGATCCATCTGTATGGAGTTTCTTCATGCATATCTACCAATAGACATGGTTCACATGTCTCAATATTTTCAAAAACGTGTGAGTCCAAAGATCCATCAACATGGAGCTACTTCATGCGTTTTATACCAATATGACTCAAATGGAAGTGCCACAAGTATGTGGTACTATCATTACTATCTTATATCTTTTGGCATGAACATGTGTATCACTACGATCGAGATTCAGTAAACCATTCATTTTAGGTGCAAGACCATTGAAGGTATTATTCAAATAAACAGAGTAACCATTATTCTCCTTAAATGAATAACCGTATTGCGATAAAGATAATCCAATCATGTCTATGCTCAACGCAAACACCAAAGCAAACAACATTTATCTGGGTTCAATACTAATCCCGAAGGTAGAGGGAGCGTACGGTGGTGATCATATCATCCTTGGAAACATTTCCAACACACATCGTCACCTCACCCTTAGCTAGACTCCGTTTATTCCATAGCTTTTGTTTCGAGTTACCAATGTTAGCAACTGAACCGGTATCTACAACCCATGTGCTACTAGGAGTACTAGTAAGGTACACATCAATAACACATATATCAAATATACTTTTGTTGACCTTGCTAGCCTTCTCATCTACCAAGTATCTAGGGTAGTTCTGCTTCAGTGACCGTTCCCCTCATTACAGAAGCACTTAGTCTCGGGTTTGGGTTCAACCTTGGGTTTCTTCACTAGAGCAGCAACTGGTTTGCCGTTTCATGAAGTATCCCTTCTTTCCCTTGCCCTTCTTGAAACTAGTGGTTTTACTAACCATCAACAATTGATGCTCCTACATGATTTCTACTTTCGCGGTGTCAAACATCGCGAGTTGCTCAAGGATCATCATGTCTATCCACGATATGTTATAGTTCATCACGAAGCTCTAATAGCTTGGTGGCAGTGACTATGGAGAACCATCACTATCTCATCTGGAAGATTAACTCCCACTCAATTCAAGCGATTGTAGTACTCAGACAATCTGAGCACATGCTCAATGATTGAGCTTTTCTTCCTTAGTTTGCAGGCTTAAGAAACTTGTCAGAGGTCTCATACCTCTTGACGTGGGCACTAGTCTGAAATCCCAATTTCAGTCTTTGGAACATCTCATATGTTCTGCGACGTGTCAAAACCGTCTTTGGTGCCACAATTCTAAACCATTGCATTACGCAGTGAACTATCACGTAGTCATCAAAACGTGTATGTCAGATGTTTCACAACATCTATAGACGACGCTCGAGGTTCAGCACACCGAGCGGTGCATTAAGGACATAAGCCTTATGCGCAGCAATGAGGATAATCCTTAGTTGACGGACCCAGTCCGCATAATTTCTACTATCAACTTTCAACTAAATTTTCTCTAGGAACATATCTTAAACAGTAGAACTAAAGCGTAAGCTACGACATAATTTGCAAAGACCTTTTGACTATGTTCATGATAATTAAGTTCATCTGGTTATTTAATGAACTCTCACTTAGATAGACATCCCTCTAGTCATCTAAGTGATACATGATCCGAGTCAACTAGGCCGTGTCCGATCATCACGTGAGACAGACTAGTCATCATCGGTGAACATCTTCATGTTGATCGTATCTACTATACGACTCCTTCGACCTTTCGGTCTCTTGTGTTCCGAGGCCATGTCTGTACATGCTAGGTTCGTCAAGTCAACCTAAGTGTTTCGCATGTGTAGGATCTTGAGAAGAGCTGTCTAGAGGGGGGGGTGATTAGACACTAAGTACCAAAGTTGCAGTTTTTAACTTCTTTTGGTTTAAGTGGAGTTTAGGCACAAGTTTAACTTTTTCAATACATAACAAGCAAGCAAGCATGCAAAGAGTATGTGAGCAGCGGAAAATAAAGCATGCAACTTGCAAGAAAGTAAAGGGAAGGGTTTGGAGAATTCAAACACAATTGGAGACACGGATGTTTTTGTCTTGGTTCCGATAGGTGGTGCTATCGTACATCCACGTTGATGGAGACTTCAACCCACGTAGGGTAACGGTTGCGCGAGTCCACGTAGGGCTCCACCCACGAAGGGTCCACGAAGAAGCAACCTTGTCTATCCCACCATGGCCGTCGCCCACGAAGGACTTGCCTCACTAGCGGTAGATCTTCACGAAGTAGGCGATCTCCTTGCCCTTACAAACTCCTTGGTTCAACTCCACAATCTTGTCTGAGGCTCCCAAGTGACACCTAGCCAATCTAGGAGACATCACTCTCCAAGAAGTAACAAATGGTGTGTTGATGATGAACTCCTTGCTATTGTGCTTCAAATGATAGTCTCCCCAACACTCAACTCTCTCTCATGGTATTTGGATCTGGTGGAAAGAAGATTTGAGTGGAAAGCAACTTGGGGAAGGCTAGAGATCAAGATTCATATGGTTCGAATGGAATATCTTGGCCTCAACACATGAGTAGGTAGTTCTCTCTTAGAAATAGGATGTCGAAGTGTAGGCTTGTTCTCGATGGCTCTCTCCACGAATGAAGAGGAGGTGGAGGGGTATATATAGCCTCCACACAAAATCTAACTGTTACACACAATTTACCAAACTCGGTGGGACCGAATCATCAAACTCGGTCGGACCGATTTAGTAAACCTAGTGACCGTTAGGGTTTTCGGTGGGACTGATATGCAACTCGGTAGGACCGATATGGTTAGGGTTAGGGCATAACGTAATCTCGGTGAGACCGATTACACAAACTCGGTGAGACCGATTTTGGTAATTAGCTAACCAGAGAGTTGGTCAGGCAAACTCGGTGAGACCGATCACACAAACTCGGTGAGACCGATCACACAAACTCGGTGGGACCGATTTTGGTAATAAGCTAACCAGAAAGTTTGCATTGTAATCTCGGTAGTACGGATTGCTCAAACTCGGTGAGACCGATTTTGGTAATGGACATACACAGAGAGATTACAATCCCATCTCGGTGAGACCGAGACCCCTATCGGTGAAACCGATTTGCCTAGGGTTTGTGGCAGTGGCTATGACATCTGAACTCGGTGGCGCCGGATAGAAAGAATCGGTAGGGCCGAGTTTGACTTTAGGTTAAGGTCATAAGTGTGGAAGTGGGAAAGTAGTTGAGGGTTTTGGAGCATATCACTAAGCACATGAAGCAAGAGGCTCATTAAGCAACACCTCATCCCTCCTTGATAGTATTGGATTTTCCTATAGACTCAATGTGATCTTGGATCACTAAAATGTAAAATGAAGAGTCTTGAGCTTGAAGCTTGGGCCAATCCTTTGTCCTTAGCATCTTGAAGGAGTTCCCACAACCTCTAGTCCATGCCACTCCATTGTTGAACTTATCTGAAACATACTCGATAAAAGTGTTAGTCCAACAAGAGATATGTTGACATTAATTACCAAAACCACCTAGGGAGCACTTGTGCTTTCAATCTCCCCCTTTTTGGTAATTGATGGCAACATACATCAAAGCTTTATATAAAGATATAAAGAGTAGCAAGTAAAGCTTCGGAAAGACATGTAACAAGCATAGGCTCCCCCTATGTGTATGCAATCATGTGAGTGTGGAATATAGAAGCACGTGAGAGCATAACCATGATAGAGTAGGCAATGTGTTACATGTATCTTGGGCATATGCATCAGAGCAAAGAATTACATGGCGTTTTTCATTGACACGCATGTCATACAATAAATCAAGACAACTCCTATGGCTCCTGCCGGTTTTCATACTCATCGACATGCAAGTCGTGATTCCTATTACAAGAACATGATCAATCTCATACATCACATATATATAATTCATCACATCCTTTTGGCCATATCACATCACATAGCATACCTTGCAAAAACAAGTTAGACGTCCTCTAATTGTTGTTGCATGTTTTACGTGGCTGCTATGGGTTTCTAGAAAGAACGTTTCTTACCTACGCAAAAGCCACAACAGTGATATGCCTATTGCTATTTACCCTTCATAAGGACTGATGCGGAGCATCCTACGGTCATCACCATGTCAAGAGTCCGTTTGGCAAGTGACACATGCGACCTCTACTTCTCATACATAAAGGTGAATCTTCTCCTTTACACGTGTTCACTTGACCCTTCGAGGATGGTATACTACTTGACACTTCTCCCGTGTGCATGCATAGGTATTGTTGGAGCTTCACGGATGTCGAGGAGGAGTGCAAGAGCCAAGGAACCACTACACCAACCGCGAGGGAAGCCTGGAAGCGAAGACGGAAGCAGAAGGACCTGCCCAGTCCAGAAAGGGCGGTACTACCGCCCAAAGCAAGTGGTACTACCGCTCAGACCCTCCAAGCGGTACTACCGCTCATGTGTCGTACTACCGCCGCCTGTCTTGCAGCCACGGGCCTTTGGCCTTGTATCCCTCTCCCACTTACCCCTTCGTGGCTTAGACTATAAATAGACCAACTCCACCTCCTTTCTAGGGTTAGCAAATATGATAGCTCATTTGTATGTGAGCTTTTCTCCTACCTATCTCTACTCTTGAGAGAGAGAGAGAGACCACTACTCCATTGGAGGCCAAGACCTCCATCTAGGAGAAGATCCTGCGGGATATCATCAAGACCCCCTCTTGGGAAGATCCGTCTAGGATATCGTCAAGACCTCATCTCCTCCTGGATTTGGGATGAACGCTACCTTGTATATTTCCCTTTGTTGTTCATGTACCTTGTGGATCTTGTGTGTTTGATTGTCTAGAGGATGTGTGATTGGACTTGTTCTTGAGTGTTTCCCCTTGTGGTTACTCCCCGTTCTTCCCCGTGTTCTTCGTGCTCTTCGAGGGATCCCACTCCAAACGTGAAAGATTGGCCTACACCGGGTTAGCCCCGTATCATATGGTATCATGAGCCACGTTGATCACGTTTTTGGAGCCCCTACCCTTTGTTTTCTAGCTTGATTTTGTTGATTTCGTCCTAAATCCGAAAATCCCCACCAAAAATGGCCCCAATTTTTTTTGTGATTTGTTGGTTTAATGATGTTTTGTTGATTTTGATCCATGGATTTGCTTGGTTTCGAGTGGATCTAGCATCTCCCCAAGTTTCCCCACCTTCCATCCACGAAATCTCTCCAATTTTGACCCCGAAATCATCCATTTCCGCCCCAAAATCGCGCCCCGATCCATATTTTGCGAAAAATCCCGACACGAGCAGTACTACCGCTCATCCCTAGCGGGACAACCGCTTAGCACCTCCAAGCGGTACTACCGCCCTTCCAAGCGGCACTACCGCCCCTCCCAGAGCCAGATTTTGCGAAAAATCCCGACACGATCGGTACTACCGCCCATTCCAAGCAGTACTACCGCTTACAAGCGGTACTACCGCCCTCCCGAGCGGTACTTCCGCCCCTCCCAGTTTCAGCGTTCCGAGTTTCACCATTTCGGCCATAACTTTCGCTCCTGGAGTCCGATTTTCGCGTTCTTTAGCTCGTTGAGTAGCTATTGACATCCCCCATCCATCTAGATAGGTTCCAACACCATTTGACTCCATCAAATTTTTCAAAATTTGGAAAGTTTTCCTAGGCCCTCCACCATAACTTCCAAGAAACCACCATAGCCTTCCGCAACCTAACCCAATTTGTTCCCCATAGCATTAGTGGTTGTTTGAGTTGCGATTCGAGTCTCCTAAGGTGTTTAGGCTACTTAGGGACGATTGCTTCTTCATTAACCACCACCTTACCTTCCTCATAGGCTTGACCACCATACACTTCCGCCATCGCAACCTAACCCATTTTGACCGGGTTTCCACCAATACTTCCGCAACCACCACCGCATTACCGCTACCACCATTTGACTTTTGTCCTTGAGATTTTGAGTTGTGGTTTTTCCGTTTCCTAAGGTGTTTCGGCTACTTAGGGACGATTCTCCATCATCTTGGTATCTACATCAAGAACACCGCCACTCATCATCGCCACGAGGTCGTCTTCAACATCGACCACTTCACCAATTTGACACCCTAACCGTAAGCAAGAACGGTAACCTCTATATCATCTTGTTATTGTGGTATCCCATCATTGTACATTCTTGCCTTTACATTGTTAACCCCTTAGCCCATTTTGCGTCACTTGCCTATCGAGACTAGCCTTTGAGTATTGCCGGCAACGTGACTTGTGCACATTAGTGATCATACTTCCCATAGCATACATACCATATCATCGTGGTGCATATATTGGTATCATATCTTGTGTCACAAGTTTGTTCCTGCATATACACAATTGCTATCTCGGTTTGTGCATTGTGCAAAAGTGTCCATACAAAAAAAAAGAGAATAAAGCTTTTAAGCAAAAGGGAAATAGCAACGAGCTTGTAAGCAATAGCCATAGCATCAAAATATATCATATGATATCATACATGATCATTTTGGATCATTGTGTGAGAAACACCGGGAACCATACATATATAGCATACTTGGGATAGGAAATTTATCTATTTTGCATCTTATAGGTTGTGCACAGGTGTCGTATCCGCCTATTGAGCAATCGTGCTAGCGTCTCTCTTGAGTTGTGCAACACGAGCGTTTTCGGTGGATTCCACATTTTGTGCTCATTCCTTGGTTGCACGACCCCATTTATCTATCCGTGTGTGCGTTTCTGTGGGCCACATATTGCTATTGGTCTACTTGTTTCACTTGCGAATTTGTGAATCTTTTTCAACATTATTGACTCTTGCTCACATTTTGCATTAAATTTTTGTGCCACTATCCTCACCGAGCTCTACCATAAGCTTTACTTGATAGGTGTTGTTGAAATATATTGCCCGCCTCCCTCCATCAGTTCGGACTTTTGGATGAGTTGGTCGGTGCATAATTCAATATGGTATCAGAGCCAAGAGGTCTTGAGTTCAAGACCCTGCCAATGCAGTATTTAAAATAAAAAGATCCTGCGGCCTACATCGATCCCACGTCTAAGGACTAAATAAGCCTAGACGTGAGGGGGAGTGTTGAAATATATTGCCCGCCTCCCTCTATCAGTTCGGACTTTTGGATGAATTGGTCGGTGCATAATTCAATAGGTGTGAGTGAACAAGTCCGGTACCAATTCCACTATTCTTTCATCTCACATTGAGTGAAACGGGATACATCCTCAACTTTGGGAAAAGGTAACTTGGTATTGTTTATATCATTTCCTACTCACCTCTACTCGAGTCTTGTGATGGATAGGCAAGGCATTTCACCTTCGGTCTACAACAACAACGCAGAAGTTCGATGCCACGAACAACAACTCCGACGCCAAGATGCAAGCTCAAATGGAGGAGATCAAAGCCCTCATCAAGTCCTACAAGCGATCTTCCTCATCTTGAGAAGACGCTCAAGAGCACATGCTTCCGAGCTACCATCTCCGGCAAGATCACATCGGCATCGACACCATCAACAACAAGAACGTGAAGGTCAAGAGCTCTACACCAACAACCGCTCAAAGACTTCACCATCTCCCTTGGCATCTTTGCCAAGTGACTTCAAGGCATCTTCGCCTACGAACATATGGCATCTTCGCCAATAAGAACCCCAAGACTACGCTCAAGAGAAGCTCCCCAAGCTCAAGTCCGCGACTTCCACGAGCTGCTACGACCTCGACACCGACCACGGAATTCCTTTCTATGGAACTCAAGAACCCGAGGAGTACCTCGAGTGGGAGCGTTTGTGGACGACTACCTCAAGCTACATCAAGTTCGTCCCGAAGATCAAGTGAAGTGCGCCACAAGAAACTTCCACGACTACGCCTCGACATGGTGGCTTCACACACCTTCGGAGTACTACGACATGAGTTGGCCCAAGACGAAGAGAGCTTTGCGGCGAGAGTTCGTGCCTCCAACCTACATGGAACAACTTCGACGCCAATTGGAGAACACCATCCAAGGATCCAAGTCCATCGACGAGTACTTCAAGGAGATGAAGATTGCCTTGCGACGAGCCGGCATGGACGACCCCATTTCGGGGATTGAACAACAACATCTCCAAGACTATCTTCCTCGAGAACTACAAGTCCATCGACGACTACTACATTGGTGCTCTCAAGGCGGAACAAGAACTCATGAAGGCCAAGGCTTCTCCACCCCAAGCACACTTCGCGGCGACCAAGCTCTACGACAAGCATGAGGCTATTACCACCACGATGTCCAAGCCCGACGAGCTCCAAGATGATGCTCCAAAGTGCGACTTCACCGCCATCCCTCTTTGTGGCATTGATGATGCCGAGTCTACCTTGACTCTTTTTCAAGATGGTGCGGCGACAAGTACGACTACGGAGACCTTCAAGGACCAAGCTTTTGAGGCAAGCGACAAGGTGGCGAGCAAGGATGATGCTTCCATCTTAGGAGGCGAGAGTGATGATGTGCCATCTTCGGCATTCATCCAGGGCGACGGTGACGAGATGATCGAGCATGGGATTTTCCCTTCGATCATGGAGGAGAGAGATGATGTGCCATCTTCGGCCTTCATCCACGGCGACGACGACGAGATGGTTGAGCATGGGATTCTCCCTTCGACCACGGCGACGTATGATGACTTGAGTGACTTGTGCCACCATATTGAGAGTGAGAGTGACTTCACCACTAGGCCCATATATGATGTGTTGCCACAAATCCCATGTGAGGAGAGCCACAACCCCCACCACTTAAGTGAGATGAGTGACTCCACCATATGTGACTTTGGGTGCACCTACTTTGAGGGAGTGAGTGAACCACCACATAGAGAGAGTGAGATAGTTGATAGGTCTCGTGCGGCCATTTGCATTTCTAACAACTTGACCTCTACCTCTATTGTGTCTTCTCATTTGGTGATAGGTCCCATTTATGATGACGCGCCGATCCTCGACGACTTCGTCCTCCCTTTGGACAAGACGATGGCCATGGTGGAATATGATGCACCCCCACATGGTTCCATCAAGATGAAGATGACCACCATTTGGTCTTTCCCACCTCACCTACACCACTTGAGTGGAATGACAAAGGTAACATAGGTGACGGTGATGCCCTAGTCCCACTAGTGGAAATTCTTGACATTGATTGCTTGCATGATGTCGATCCACCTAGTACCATGCTTCATGCTAGTATGATTTCACCATGCGATGATTTGCCCATTTATGATGAATATGATGATTCTCATGTGGAGTCTATTAGTTGTGATGACATGTTACATAGGATTTCTTGTGACAATTCTTTAGGTCACATCATGTTGGATAATCCGCTTGACTTGTCATATGCTATGCATGAGATACACCATATGTCTTATTTGCAATCTCTTCATAGTGACTATGCATATGCCATTAAAATAAACCCAATTTGCACTTATGGCATAGATGACAAGCCCATGGTTATTGGCATTTGTTTTTCTTGTGATGATATTGATATGCTCCCTTTGCATCATTTATCTCATATGCCATGCCATGACCACCTAGCTTCGGATATGCATTGTTTTGGATGTTGTCCATTTTCTCCATATGATATTTCCTATACTGATCATGAGGAGACCCCCATAGTTTCCTCATACATGTTAGGAGATTTTGATCCATCCCATCAATTGCATGATCCCAATGATTGTGTGCACCATATGCTCCCGTGAATAAACATGCTATTGATGTGCCATATACTTGCATTCTCAATTTGTGTCCCCATCGTGTCATACATAACAACTATTCTTTCATGATGGATGACATGTTCTTATACCATGCATCAAATTTCTTTGAGCGATGCTTATTTTGTGCTAACTCACACGCGCACATACACATCATGATGGATGATGTGTACATTTACCACGCACACAATTCTTTGGTTTGTGTCTCTTTTATGTAGGTACACATGAATACTTGTCAACCTCGCAATCCCACGAGTTGACAAAACGAGCTCTAGAGAGCAATGAGGACTTGGGATCCCATGGATTGTCTTTCCCACCGCTCTCTTCGCGCAAAGAATTAGCGCATTTCTTCTACATGGCCCTCACTTGGCTATGGGTTGTTCTCCATTATATATCCTTTGCCCATATTATCATGTTCACTATGCATGATATGCCCATTCCTATGCCTTTGCCATGCATATATGACCCATGCTTTGCATTACACATGATGATTGATTCTAGTACTTGTATGTGTATTTGCAAGCTTGGTGGAGATATCACTTGTTATTGCCATGTTCTATTCATGACCCATTCCTATGATGATACTTTCACCTTGCTTTGTGTCCGTGCTTGCGATATGTCTTGTGCATTGCCCATGCCTATTATTTGCTCACATGACATGATTGACATGATTTCCTCTAGTGTGTTGCATCTTCGCTCCACTAGTTTGCACGACTTGATTTCTATGCTTGCTTATGTTGCATCACCCATGATTAATACTTGCCAATTTCGTGCGGTTGATGACAACCATCTACATGCTTTGCACATGATTGTTATTGCTTCTTGTCATATATCTCCATGTGTTTCCTCCCTCATGCTAGATGATTTCCCATGTATTGAATGCAACTATGCCTTTAGTCTTGATAATGAGTTTGCCCCCATAGCATTCTCACATATATTTGGAGATTTTGACATATTCCTTGTGAAGCATGATTGCCTTACTTCTTTGCACCATATACCTAGTTCCATGATGCCATTGTTGCATCATATTATTCATGCACTTGTGCTTCTAATGGTTATGTGCAAAAGATGAGAACCATCATGATGGATGATGTGTTTGTCTACCATGCGCATACTTTCTTTGTTTTGTTTTGTGTATGTGTAGGATACTTGGACTTCGTGTCGACTTCCACTTCACGTGAGTTGACCATTCGAGATCTTGAGAGCGAGCCTCTTACATTCTACCACGACTCGCTTCTACACCACATTTCCTACCACTTCGGCATTGTGAAGAATGCACAAGGACACGCTTTCAAGGTGACATCCTTCTTGACCTTGGATATTGTGGATCATACTTCATGTGTTGCTTGCACCATTTGCACTCATGGTCGAGATATTGCTTTCACCCATGATTGCCACATTTCCATTCTTCATGACATGTGTACCTTGTGTGTTGCATCCAATTCTTGGACTACTTGCTACTATCATATGGTTGGTTGCACCAATGTCATTTCTTCACATATGCCATGTCCCTTTGCTCGTCACATGATTCACTTGATTGCCTCGCACATGATGAACAATTGCTCTTTCTATTGTGTTGAGTGCCACACTATATTCACAACACCCTATGCACATTATGCTCGGATTGTCTTGCACTTGACCCATGTGTTTAGACATCTCATCTTATTTGGTGTTGTGAATGATTCCTATGCCTACCATCGACCATTTGTCGAGCGCTTTATGCATGCTTGCTATGACCTTGGGGTAGATGCTTATGCTCTTGTCACACATATTTGCATCTCTACCTCACATTTACATGCTTGTCCCCATGATATCTTTGCTTGTGCTCAATTTATGTGCTTACATGCCATGTCACGATCCTTTGTCAAACCATATGCTATGCTTGATGACAACACTTGTTTGGTGAATCACCTCTTGAATGCTTGGTTTTGCACTAACGCTAACCACATTTGTTTTTCCAAGTGTTTGTTCTAATTGCTCCTTTTGAAGGAATCACAAGATGGTGCGACATTGGAGAGTGCCCATTTCGAGCTACTAGACGATGAGTGCTTGCTGATCGACCACTTCGACACGGCACCGCCATCTCTTTCCCATGGTGATTTGGTTTTCGATCCGAGGTCGGATCTTTTCCAAGGGGAGGGATGATGCGGAGCATCCTCTGATCATCACCATGTCAAGAGTCCGTTTGGCAAGTGACACGTCGACCTCTACTTCTCATACATAAAGGTGAATCTTCTCCTTTACACGTGTTCACTTGACCCCTTCGAGGATGGTATACTACTTGACACTTCTCCGTGTGCATGCATAGGTATTGTTGGAGCTTCACGGATGTCGAGGAGGAGTGCAAGCGCCAAGGAACCACTACACCAACCACGAGGAAGCACAAGCGAAGACGGAAGAAGAAGGACCTGCCCAGTCCCGAAAGGGCGGTACTACCGCCCATAGCAAGCGGTACTACCGCTCAGACCCTCAAGCGGTACTACCGCTCATGTGTCCACACTACCGCCTGCTGTCAAGCAGCCACGGGCCTTGGCCTTGTATCCCTCTCCCACTTACCCCTTCGTGGCTTAGACTATAAATAGACCACCTCCACCTCCTTTCTAGGGTTAGCAAATATGATAGCTCATTTTTATGTGAGCTTTGCTCCTACCTATCTCTACTCTTGAGAGAGAGAGACCACTACTCCATTGGAGGCCAAGACCTCCATCTAGGAGAAGATCCTGCGGGATATCATCAAGACCCCCTCTTGGGAAGATCTGTCTAGGATATCGTCAAGACCTCATCTCCTCTTGGATTTGGGATGAACGCTACCTTGTATCTTTCCCTTTGTTGTTCATGTACCTTGTGGATCTTGTGTGTTTGATTGTCTAGAGGATGTGTGATTGGACTTGTTCTTTAGTGTTTCCCCTTGTGATTTCTCCCCGTTCTTCCCCGTGTTCTTCGTGCTCTTCGAGGGATCCCACTCCAAACATGAAAGATCGGCCTACACCGAGTTAGCCCCGTATCAAGGACCCTCTTCATCGAATCCGATCCGACTAAAGTGGGAGAGACAGACACCCGCTAGCCACCTTATGCATCAAGTGCATGTCAGTCCGTGGAACCTGTCTCACGTAAGAGTATGTGTAAGGTCGGTCCGGTCCGCTTCATCCCACAATGCCGCCAATCAAGATAAGACTAGTAACGGTAAGCAAATTGAACAAATCATCGCCCACAACTACTTTGTGTTCTACTCGTGCATAGAATCTACGCATAGACCTAGCTCATGATGCCCTTTGTTGGGGATCTTAGTTATAATTCAAAATTTTCCTACGTGTCACCAAGATCAATCTAGGAGATGCTAGCAACGAGAGAGAGAGAGAGAGAGAGAGAGAGAGAGAGAGAGAGTGTGTGTGCTTCTTCATACCCTTGAAGATCGCTAAGCGGAAGCGTTACAAGAACGCGGTTGATGGAGTCATACTCGCGGCGATTCAAATCGCGGAAGATCCGATCTAGCGCCGAGCGGACGGCGCCTCCGCGTTCAACGCACGTACAGCCCGGGGACGTCTCCTCCTTCTTGATCCAGCAAGGGGAGAGGAGAAGTTGAGGGAAAGCTCCGGCAGCACGACGGCGTGGTGGTGGTGGAGCTCGTGGTTCTCCGGCAAGGCTTCGCCAAGCACTATGGAGGAGGAGGAGATGTTGGAGGAGGAGAGGGCTGCACCAGGGAAGGGGTGCGGCTGCCCTCTATCTCCCTCACTATATATAGGGGGAAGGGGTGGAGGAGGCGCCTAGGGTTCCCCTAGGGGAGGCGGAGGCCACAGGGGAAACCCTAGATGGGTTTGGGCGCCCCCACCCCTAGGAAACTTGCCCCCCAAGCCGGGAGGGGTGGCTGCCCTAGGGGAGGCGCCCCCACCTCTCCAGGTTACATGAGAGGGGTTGGGAGGGGCGCACAACCCCTTAGTGGGCTGGTGTGCCCCCTCCCCTTGGCCCATAAGGCCCCCCAACACTTGTCGGGGCCTCCGAAACACCTTTCGGTCACGCTGGTCGTTACCCGGTACTCCCAGAACAATTCCAGACTCCAATACCCTTCGTCCAATATATCGATCTTCACCTCCGGACCATTCCGGAGTTCCTCGTCAGGTCCGGGAGCTCAGCCGGACTCGAACAACCTTCAAGAACCACATACTATTTCCCATAACAACTCTAGCGTCACCGAACCTTAAGTGTGTAGACCCTACGGGTTCGGGAACCATGCAGACATGACCGAGACACCTCTCCGGCCAATAACCAATAGCGGGATTTGGATACCCATATTGGCTCCGACATGTTCCACGATGATCTCATCGGATGAACCACAATGTCAGGGATTCAATCAATCCCGTATACAATTCCTCTATCGGTATGTTACTTGCCCGAGATTCGATCGTCGGTATCCCAATACCTCGTTCAATCTCGTTACCGGCAAGTCTCTTTACTCGTTGCGTAACGGATGATCCCATGGTTAACTCAATAGTCACATTGAGCTCATTATGATGATGCATTACCGAGTGGGCCCAGAGATACCTCTCCTTCATACAGAGTGACAAATCCCAGTCTCGATTCGTGCCAACCCAACAGACACTTTCGGAGATACCTGTAGTGCACCTTTATAGCCACCCGATTCGTTGTGACGTTTGGTACACCCAAAGCATTCCTACGATATCCGTGAGTTGCACAATCCCATGGTCTAAGGAAATGATACTTGACATTAGAAAAGCTCTTAGCAAACGAACTACACGATCCTGTGCTATGCTTAGGATTGGGTCTTGTCCATCACATCATTCTCCTAGTGATGTGATCCCATTATCAATGACATCCAATGTCCATGGTCAGGACACCATAACCATCTATTGATCAACGAGCTAGTCAACTAGAGGCTCATTAGGGACATGTTGTGGTCTATGTATTCACACATGTATTATGGTTTCCAGTTAATACAATTATAGCATGAACAATAGACAATTATCATGAACAAGGAAATACAATAATAACCATTTTATTATTGCCTCTAGGGCATATTTCCAACAGAAATTATCTTGCGGGAATTCTCTGTGCTCCAATGCTGATGTAAGTACCTGCTGTATATCACTAAATTTTTACATCAGCATGTATTTTGTTAATCAGCGTGAATCCAACCTTTATCTGATCTAAATTTACTTGTAGCAAAATGTATAATTAAAGGCGACAACGTTGAATTTTGTAAGGAAAACTGCCTTGTAGTTTTGCATACTGAGTTGCATGAGTGTACTATCTCATATCATGCACATTACTAAATTGTGTGCTATTCTGGTTGCCCAATCATTCATTGTGACAATGTTGCTTTCCTATTACCTTACCTGGCTGATGATAGCTTGCCATATTGTGTTAATTTGGTGTAGGCTAGTGTGGTCTGGTTTTTTAAATGTTTGTTGTGTCAATGTTGCTTTCCTATTTTCTGATCTGGCCAATGATAGCAATGCTAGTTTGTTAATTTCGTGCAGGCTGTTGAAGATAAGAAGACAAACTTTGAAAACAGCAAGGCAACCCCATTTTTTATTTTCAATAAATCTAGGCCAGGTAATATGGCAATAACTCTTGATTAATCTATTCGATTCCCCTCCTAATTTATGTTATGATGAAGTGGTCGAGACACTCTCCACTATCAATAATACAAGTCTGCCAAAATCGCCATATGAATCTGTTGAATTTCCTCTATCTCGAATCCAACGGAAAAAATGTATGTTTGTGAACGAATTACTGGCTGAAGCAATCATGGAAATCGTGGAGGAATCAGAGGTGCACATTCGTGCGCAACAACAACTGATCAATGTTTTCAGATACAATGTAGCAAAGAAGGAAGAACTTGCTCACATGCTTATGGGCGTCATCCGCGCTGAGGTTGCAGATTGTGAGGTTGTAGATCGTTAAGTACTGCTGATTTATTTGCAATGGCATCAATCTTTGATTGCCTAGTGGATGTAACTTCCTGTAATATATGCTGGATGTGCAACGTTTTTCCTTGTATGCCGTATGTTTTCTTAGCGCGCATCGCATTCCGGCTAACTGGTCGCTAGGAAGGCAAAAAAGCAGTGAAATTATTAGTTAGCACGAGCAGTCGTGGACCCTTATGAAAGAAGCGGCCCACTACCCTTAATGGGCTTCCCTAATGGGATCGCATGGGCCAAAATTCTCATATGCCTTTGATTGACCGGTTTGTGTCCTATCCATAATTGCTCGTCATAATAGGCTCAAATTACAGCTGGGCCGGAATCGACCTCATCTAATTGGGCCTACTGACATGTTCGAACTTTAGCGGGCCCATTAAGTTAATGGGCCATAACTAGGCCAAAAGCACTATTGGGCCGCTATAATTGAAACGAGCCAACAGTTAGTGCTCGGACCTGTTACCTCCCGGGTCGTTAACAGGCCGACATCGAAGCGGGCAATTAGTGGGCCCATTCGACTTCACGGGCCGCTAACAGGCCGATACTAAGGTTAGGCTATATATGGCCCAACTGTATGTTGGGCCTTTAGCAGGCCGAAAGAAACAGCGGGCTCGTACTGGACCATGAAGAGCATGGACCGCTAAGACGCCGAAAGTCAGGTCGGACATTATATGGCTCAACTGTGTTGTGGGCCCTTTAGCAGGCCGAAAGAGAAACCGAGCTGGTATTGGTCATGAAGATCATGGGCCATTAAGAGGCCAAAACTCAGGTTCGACTGCAAATGGACCAACTCATTTATGGGCCGTTAACGGGCTGAAAGACACACCGGGCTTAAAATTGGCCCGACACTTAAATGGGTCGCTAAAAGGCCGAAAGATGTACATCCTGAAAATTGGCCCATCCCTTGAATGGGTCGTTAACAGGCTGAAACCACATGGGGCCGATATTGAGCCCAAATATATAGCGGGCTGTTAACGGGCTCGAACTGACGCTGGGCTGCAATGGTGTCAAATAGTTAACGGGTTGTTGACGGGCTGAATTGGCACATCTCGTATAGGCCGTGGGCTTAAATGGACCAGACACAAGTAGGCCCTATATGGGTTGGCCTGCTAATTTTGACCGGGCCGGCCTCTTTCACCTAAATGGGCCACTGTTGGGCCTTGCCATGTGCCAACGTATCATAGGCGCCTCCCGTACAATGAGTGGATGACATCTGTCCCAATGTTGAGTCGAGACGTGGATCCTCCGGCGAATGAGAATTTTACACGTGGAAAATCCCCATTGGTCGGGGCTGTTAACGTGTTATCGGATCCAAACTGGAACCCGATAGCTTAACGGCGATCCGTTACGATGGATGCCACGTGTCGGTTACCCTTGACGAAAACACTTCCATGACGCGCCATTTATCGTCATGGAAGTGGACACTTTCGTGATGATAATTTTTGTATTGTCATGGAACACTTCTACGACAACACAAATATGACTATCTTGATTCTTTCATGAAATCATCATGGATGCACATGCATGACAGAAAACGTGATCTACTGTGACAAACACGTATCATCACAGAGTGTTTTTTTTGTAGTGTTAGTCCAAGAAAATCATATAAATTATTGTCAAAAGTATGTGGAAGTAGTAAAATATTGGCATAAAACAATCAAAAATTATAGATACGACGAAGACGTACCATCGTCGTAGTCATGCATCGTCGCAATCATTCTCGTCTCGGCGATGAATTCCGGCCGGCCAAAACCCTAGAGTGATGTAGCCTCACCAGAGCCGTCCATCAGCTCTGATCTGACTATCACGTTCTATCTAGAACAAATCGGTGTGTTTCATTCCTGGTCATCTATAGTCACTTGATCCAACGACCCATATTGAGGCCTTATCTGAAACATTCTCTAAATTAAATTAAATATCTGTTAAATAGGCAGTTTTGCATAAAGCCCCTAAACCTTAGAACCATCATAAATTTTTACCTATAAATCCAAGTGAGGTGATTCTTTTTTGCAGATTGACCCTCATGGGATGCTCTAGCGAAAAATACCAATTATTTTCACTTTTGCACTATTCAAATTTGATTCTTTAAACATTGTGTATGAACCTTTGTAAGGGGCTAAAATGCAACCATAACTCCAACTTGAGTTGATCTTTTTACAAATTGATCCTTTGGGTGTAAAGTTTTTTTCTCTAGAATACACACAAATGTGTGTATCACATATTGATAGGAGAAAGGGTGAGGAACCCACCACCATAGCGTTACATTACACGTGGTTTACATGAATGGTATGCAAGACCACCGACTACGTAAATCACTACATGGATTGCTCGCCATTGGTATATAGCTGCAAAGAAGAAGGTAAGATCCCCTTTAAACATGCCCGCGGAGCTCCAACTTCTCGCTTCTTGGGCTATGTTGTTTATTGCTTGTTGAACCGCCAGTGATGCCCCCGTGGAAACGACTGCGTTGCGATGTTTCCATAACTCCCGTAGGGCTAGCATGACGATCGTCCTTACATCGCGCAAAGAGCAATTATTCGAGGATCGCGAGCTACACCACTCCACCGGACTATCATCACTGCTCAACACCTGGTCCGAACTCCCCAACGCGCTCCAGATCGTGAGTCAGAATTGTATTGCAAATAAACAATTGATAAGAAGATGATTGATCGTTTCTTGGTGCTGGTTGCACATAGGGCATGATGCCTGGTGGGGAGAGGCCTCTCGGCGCAAGACAGTCCGATGTTCAACGGCTATTTTTCAGCGCGAGCCACGCAAAGAAACGACATTGCTGGGGCGCCTTTTGCTTCCACACATAATCAGCATAAGTGGCCACCTCCCTCCCCCCAAACTTTGAATCATATGTGAAGGAGACTAAGAAGTTTCCTTTTGGTTCCGGGCCTAGTGAATGGTGTCTGGTGTTTCATTCCTTAGTTGAAAGCCCGTGATTATCGTCAAAGCCTAAGTAGTCTTCGATATTGGGCAAGTCTATGTTTGCTCCAATGTTTGTTTCCCAAGCATTCTCTGGTCGCATGTTTAACCATTATGGATGATCTCATTCGAGGTGACACCCTCTCGTACATACTGGGCGCAAGTTCCTGGATCCTCAAGCCATCGATCCATCTATCTTCCCAAAAGAGGGTGCTCTCCCCATTGCCTACATCCGCTCAGACTGCCTTGTAAATTGCACGGGCCTCATCAGGAACATTTACTGTGAATTCTTTCCATGGCCTCAGTTAAATTTGAACTTGGTTAAACTTTAGTGCCACAACTGAAACTACTGCCATGGCAGCCGTTTTGGCTTAGTTTTCACTTTATTACGTAGTTTCGTAAGTGCTCCATAGCAAAGCTTTTGAAATGTGAATTGAATTGATCATGACTGTTGATACAGTAATTCTTTTTCCTTGTGTCCCAAAAAGTTTGCAAGTGACCATTATAATCTTTTTACCCAGGTTTGAACTTTCCTTTATTTGAATTTGAATTTAAACCATATTTGAACCTAGAATCAAACCACAACACCAAATCAAGTGAAGCTTTTCGTAAATTGATTTAAATGATGATCACTACCTAACTGAATCACTTTGGGTTGAAATCCAACATATCAAGTTTGAATTATTTCAAATTTGAACTCAAACCTAGTTCTAATTATGACTTCCAAAACCTTTTGAATACAAAACATGAATGTTCTTCTACATTGAGTCAAATGTTGAACTGAAATCAGACAAACATTTGAAGTCAAATAATGTCTTTCAAATTTATGGAGTGTTGAACCCAACGAAGCAATAACTGTTCACAAGTACATATGAAAAACAAAGAGTTGAGGAAGGAGGTAAAGAAAGAGGAGTGTGAGAAAATCAGTTAATCGCATTTTTAGGAAAACAAACTAATAGTCATTTCCCTACAACTACGAAATCCTGGGTTTCCAAGAACCACGTTTTCTTAGAATTCTTCTCCGGGTTGAGAGATGGGATAGATGCTTTGTGATTTATGAATGCCACGTGTCATCCATCAGGATGGGCCTCATCTGCTAACCCGTGAGACCTGGTCTCACAGAATTCTTCTTCGTGTTGGTCAAAGTAGCCAAACAAAAATTTATTCAATTAGATTGTTTACTAAATTGTACAGATTGCATTTTGTATACTGTATCTATCCAAACAACCCGCAAGGTTAGATTATTAAGTGTAAAGAACAAATGACAAGACAAACACCTTGCAAAAGATTCGACAATATCATCTCAGTATTATAAGGTAAATCTTTTCAGGACCCGACAGTCATTTCCTATGCAAAGTCTACGACTTCGCTATTCATAGACACATAAACTCAGGTTGTATATATGGAACCTAATTAGGGGTGCGGTACAGCTTGCCGAAAACATGGAGTACGGCAACGACGGCAATAAACCCTATGCTCATGATCAGAACAGCATTTGGGGACATCTTGCGCCCAGCAGCCTCATCAGTGTAGAACTGAAGCATTGTACTGGCGCCGCCACCACCTCCAGCAGCGGCAGCACCACTGGTGGTTCTACGTCTGCGCAAGCTTGCAGCTGCAGCTGCACTCCCTCTTGCAGGTGCATCGCCATTAGCCACCATCTTCTTTTATCTACCTACATGGAAGTAGGTAGTTCGATTAGAAGGATTGTAGCACTAACAGACCAAAACATACATGGTGTTCCAAATGATCAAATGGCATGCATCATCAGTAAGTTTGTTGGAGAAGTACAAAGGTATATAGAAAATGAGCAAGCACAGTCATATGCCATCAAATGGTGTCTCGCTACATCTTCTGTTGACTAAGAGACGAATTCGGTGTTGACTAAGAGAAGGGTAATACAGTGTTGCATCCAAATGCTAAGGTAACCTACAATATGGAACCAAAACGAAAATGTTGATCAGAGCCATACTGAATTTTGTCAAATCCGATAATTTTGTCAGAATAAAATACTGAATTTTATCGACAAATTGTGTGATGTGTTGTCAGAACAAACAACTGAATTTGTTCGACAGTTAACTGACACTTGTTCGGTGTGGGGTGACAAAAAATCCAATTATTAATCATCAATACACCAGGAGAAGTAAACTTTAGTCTCCTGACAGTAAAGGGAAGAACAAATTCGATAAGTACTCCCTCTGTAAATAAATATAAGAGCGTTTAGATCAGTAACGCTCTTATATTTCTTTACAGAGGGAGAACTATATATCTGATCAAAGCGCTGTACTCTTTTTTCAATCTATAAGTAGGCTGTCTTCCAAGATGCATCTTCGGTAACAACCATATTTTTCTGTATAGGATTTTGTTTCAAAACAAAGATGCAGGATAGAACAATGATAATCAGCATATGCGTGAACAAGAGATGTTCAGTCGGTTTAAAATGGATCAATCTAAGGATGCTAGTTTCAGTCACACAAAAGTGTGTTCAGATCCTGTCAATAATTGCAGCCCTTTTTGAGTCTCCTCGTACGATATGATCTTAGAATAAATGATATGAAGGTAAAGAAAGCTGAGCACACACAGGCCTACGAGCCAATTGATCAGGTAAAGGAATAACACAGGCAGTGAAATTTGGATGCTAGCATGGTTCTTCGTATCAGGAATTCAAATATAGAAGGCGAAAATTATCTAACCATATATAAACGGGTCACAATGATCGTACGCAACATAATAAATCTCCTACGCCCAATCTGAATCTACGAAACAACACTTTAGAATCTGCGGATGAACACACGATCCAACATGGCGTGTCTGAGAAACACAGACGGATCGGCACACATATTCCGACTCCCAACGAACCATCCATCGAACAGATCAAAGGAACCGAAATCGCATCAAGATTCCACCAAATCTGAACTCCCTAGGACGCAAGCCGAGGCGATCTAAACCACAAAGACAACAAGGTAACGCATCTTCTCTGGACACACGACGCGCAGGCGGGGGATCAATCAATCCGGCATGGTGGTGATGAGATAGAGGATTACGCGCGCGTACCTGATGAACTCGGCCACGCTGATCCTCTTCTCCTCTTGTCCGTCTGGCTACCAAATCCAAAGCTGGTGCGTGAAATTCGAGCGCGGAATGATCTCCGTGATGTGCGTGCCCCTTATATCTATGCACGGGCTAGCCGCTTTCCGGGTCGGGTCGAGCCCAAAGTCCGCTCGCTGTGCGTGACGTGGCCCGCGCGATCTGATTGGACGATGCGCCTCCCCACTCGTTTATCTAGGCCGTTCGTTTGGCTACAGGGTCTGAAGTCTTCCGCTCGCCCACCCGCCCGGCAAAGTTGACCGTAGTAATCTCGTCGAAAGGTCCGGTCTGGCGTCACTTTCTTTTAGATCACCGCTTCGCGGATTCTATTCGCCGTCTAGGTCGGGAATAGCGAACAAACGCACACCCCATAAGATTGGGCGGCCCAATTATCAAGGCTTCTCTTCGGTTTTCTTTTGTTTCTGCGTTTTCCTTTTGGTTTTGTCTTCATTTTCTTTCTTATTTTGGGAGCTCCTAAGTCGCGCCTTAAGTGCCACTTGGAGGAATGGGCGACACAAAGCCTCCATGCCGGGCCGGCTATGTAAAGGCCGCTCCCCTCCTCTCCTCGCTCAAGCTTGATTTGGTCGCAAGTCAACTGTTGACTTTCAAAAACATAAAGTAAAAAATCATGAATTTCAAAAAAGTTCATGAACTTGAAAGAAGACTTCACTAGTTCTGAGAACATTTTATCAAATGTGAAAAAAAAACACCAACTTCGACAAAAGTTCATCGAATTAGAAAAAAGTTTATTGAATTTGAAAAAAGTCAATGAAAGTGAGAAAAAGTTCATCAATTTTTAACATATTTCACAAACTTAAAAAAATTCATGAATTTTAAAAATAAACCATAGAATTCGAAAAAAAAGTTCACCAAATTTGAAAAAAGATCCCTGATTTTTTAAAAATTTCATCAAATTTTAGAAATCATTCTTCTTGAAAAAATCATCGATTTTGAGGAAAGTTCACCGAATTTGAAAAATATTCATAAAATTCGGTGCTTTTTTTCACCGAATAAGAAAAAGGAAAAAGGGAAAATAAAAAGAAAAAGAAAGAACAGATGAACGAATAGGTTGTAGCTAATCATATCGGTGTGAATGGTCTAGTTAGCTATCCTGCTAGCTTGCACGTGGAGGCCGTGGGTTTGAAACCTGCCGCTCGCTCTGTTTCGCACAAGTTGAAAACTGAAAAGTGAAAGCCAATATGAGCCGGCCTAGTGTTGCGTGAGTGTGAAAAAATCGATATGGTTGACTAGAGGGGGTGAATAGGCAACTACCAATTTTTATTTTTTTAACAGATTAGGGTTAGCAACAAATAGGTTGTCTAGATGTGCAACTAGGTGAGCAACCTATATGATGCTAACCACAAGTGGATACGGTGAAGACGAGGATGTATTATCGAAGTTCCTTCCTTTTGAGAGGAAGTACGTCTCCCTTGAAGCGGTGTGGAGGCACAATGCTCCCCAAGAAGCCACTAGGGCCACCTTATTCTCCTCACGCCCTCACACAATGCGAGATGTCGTGATTCCACTAGTGGTGCCCTTGAAGGCGGTGACCGGACCTTTACAAACAAGGTTGGGGCTCTCTCCACAACCGAATTGAAGGCTCCCAACAATACCACGAAGCTTCACCACAATGGAATGTGGCTCCAAGGTGACCTCAACTGCCTGGAGTGCTCAAACACCCAAGAGTAACAAAATCCACACAAGAAATTATGGGGGAATCAAATTTCCTTTGGTGAAAGTGTAGATCTAGGTCTCCTCCTTCAATCCCTAGCAAATCAACAAGTTTGAGTGGCTAAGGAGAGAGATCGGGCAAGAAAGCTTGAAGGGCATTAATGGAGGAGAGAGAGAGAGGTAAGAGGTAAGGAGGTAGGTGGAAGAACCCCACTTTATATAGGGACCCCCATTTTCCAACCGTTACAGGAGTTTTTACACTACAGCGGTACAACCGCCCATGACCCCGGTACAACCGGGATTCACAGGTATGGTGCAGAAACCCTATCAAGCGGTACAACCGAAGGTACGAAGTAATACCGATTCTGATGATGTAACCGACCAACCGCTCACCTACCGCCCAACAACCGCCTCAAAATAGAAGGGAGTCATCCCTATGGCGGTGGTCGAGCGGTAGTTGCACTGGAACTACCGCTTGGTCCAAGACACGGAGGCGGCTAAGTCTAGAGCGGTAGAATCGCTCCGGTCACCGGTTGTACTAGTTACCAGAGTATAACCAGGACAACCGGCCCACCACCGCCCAAGGACCGCCCCATCATAGAACCGAGTCCGATGGTTGCGCGGTACCTGGCCAGTACAACTACACGTGAAGCACCCCAATGTTTTCCTAGAGTAGAGGCGGTTGCATGTACCTGGGAGCAGCAACCCAAGGGTATCACCCCTGGGCGATGGTTGTGTCGATTGAGCTGGGTAGGTGGTACGACCGCCCAAACGAGCGGTACAACCGCTTGGAAAGTAAACCACTGGTTTGGAAGGAAACGGGGACCTATCTCTCCTCGAACGGAAGGGAACAATGGGTGAAGAGAGATGTGTACGTGCAATGATTCACCCAATACCTTCCAATGTGGATTCCTGGTAACCCACAAGTATAGGGGATCATTTGTAGCCTCTTTCGATAAGTAAGAGTGTCGAACCCAACGAGGAGCTAAAGGTAGAACAAATATTCCCTCAAGTTCTACCGACCACCGATACAACTCTATGCACGCTTAACATTCACTTTACCTAGAACAAGTATGAAACTAGAAGTACTTTGTAGGTGTTGTAGGATAGGTTTGCAAGACAATAAAGAGCACGTAAATAAAAATTAGGGGTTGTTTAGATAAAGAAACAATTAAGTTAGTATAACGAGTGTGGAAAAGTGGTAGTAGGAGTTGCGGAATTATCCCTAAGCAATTGACTACGTTACTAGACCGATAGCAAGTTTTATGTGGGGGAGAGGCCACTACTAGCATGTCATCCCTTACTTGGAGTTCTATGCGCTTATGATTGGAACTATTAACAAGCATCCGCAACCACTAACGTTCATTAAGGTAAAACCCAACCATAGCATTAAGATATATTGGTCCCCCTTCAATCCCGTATGCATCAATTTCTATGCTAGGCTGAAGCTGTCGTCACCCTTGCCCTCCAATACATAGTCCTATCAACATACAACTAACCTTATGGTGTGATCCACACGTGCGCTCATATGATGGGCACCAAAGTACAACAACATAACCACAAGGAAATTAAACCAACCATAGCAATTCACCAATCACTGATAGGACAACAAAAATCTACTCAAGTATCATAGGATGACAACACATCATAGGATAATAATATGAAGCATAAAGCACCATGTTCAAGTAGAGGGTACAGCGGGTTGTGGGAGAGTGGACCGCTGAATATAGATGGGGAAATGTGATGAAGATGTTGGGGAATATGATGGAGGTGTTGGTGTAGATCGCCGTCATACGATGATTTCCCCGGCGGTGTTCCGGCGCCACCGGGAGAGAGGGGGAGAGAGGGCCCCCTCCTTATTCTTCTTCCTTGACCTTCCCCCTAGACGGGAGAAGGGTTTCCACTCTGGTCCATGGCCTCCATGGTGGCGGAGGGGCAGGAGCCCCTCCGATATTGGATCTCTCTCTCTCTCTCTCTCTCTCTCTCTCTCTCTCTCTCTCTCTCTCTCTCTCTGTTTCCCTTACATTTACTGCGCTTTCCGATTCTGGCCTTTCACCGTTTCTTAAATTCCCGGAGATCCGTAACTCCGATTGGGCTAAAATTTTAACATGATTTTTATCCGGATATTAGCTTTTTGCGGTCGAAGAAGGGCACTAACCGCCTTACGGGGTGGCCACAAGGGCCCAGGTCACGCCCTACCCCCTGGGGTGCGCCCCCTGCCTTGCCGCCGCCTGGGACATTGTCTCGAGTTGATTCCACTTCCCAAAATTCACATATATTCCAAAATAAATCTCTATAAGTTTTTATCATATTTGGACTCCGTTTGATATGGATTTTCTTCGAAACAAAAAACATGCAACAAATAGGAACTGGCACTGGATCAATATGTTAGTCCAAGAAAATAATATAAATTGTTGCCAAAAATATGCAAAAGTTGTATAATATTGGCATGGAACAATAAAAAATTATAGATACGATGGATACGTATCAATTCCCTCTTAATAGTAATGGGTTTCCCTCGACTAAAGAAATAAACACGTAGAGAACACCATCTTCGATCTTTTCTATCCGGAGGGAATGCCTAATTGATGTAGGGTGGAACCCTATAGCGTCGATCTTTCACGTTTGGAGTGGATCCTACAGGGAGACACGAAGAACGAGCGGAAGAACACGAGGAAATCACGGGGAGGAACGAGGGAAAACACTCAACCAACAAGGAATCAATCACACAAGTGCTAGATCAAAAGAACACAAAGAGATACACGAGATCCAAAGTCGACAAAGGTAAGGATACAAAGGTAACCGATCTTCTCCGTGAGGAGGGCTTGAATCCACAAGGGGATCTTCCCACGAGGGGGTCTTGAATCCGGTAGGATCTTCTCCGAGGAGGCCGCGGTCTCTCACGAGGAGGAGATCCGATGGATGAGCGAAGCTCTATCTCTAACTTGAGCTAAATCAACGCTACCCTAGAAAGAGGAAGGGGATGAAGTATATATAGTCTCGGGGGCGAAGGGGTACATGGGACACGTCCCGGATACCTTTGCCTTGAGGGAGGCCGGACGTCCGAGGCGTCGGGCGGATGTCAAGACCTTGAGGCGCCGGATGTCCGGGCTATCCGGCCGGATGTCCGGGCCGGTGCGGCCACATCTGCCGATTCGGGTGCGGGGCGCCGGATTTCCGGGCCAGGTGCCGGATATCCGGGCTGGGGGGGCCGGATGTCCGGGGCCTGGGGGTGACCTTGTTCGCTTCCGTGGTCCTCTTCATCTGTGGACTTGGCGGCTCGTCCGTCTTCACGTGTATCTTCGGAAGGCTCCTCTTGACACCTAATGATGCATAGCATATCGGACTTAGGTAGTAGCCATGTCTCGAGTGGGTCATATGTGATATCACTAAGGAAGGAAGTCACCTCGTTCTCGAGAGCTCTAGCTCTAGCTCGTGTCAAGGGTCCTCTTGGCTCTTGATGAGACGGTTGTAGGTCCATGGGGATGATCGTGGGATGCTCCGCATCATCTCCCTCCCTTGGGAAAGATCCGACCTCGGATCGAAATCCTCGTCACCATGGAAGCGGTTGTCGTGGACGGACTTGCAATTGGACGGAGTGGAAGTCATGGCGCAATCCAAGTACTTGAAGATGTCGTCGGGATGGTAGACATGCAAAGAAAGCAAACACAAAGCGGCACTCGGAAATACAATGGTTAAGCGCACACAAAGTGTCCATCATGTAAGAATGAGTCCGTGAGGCAAGATTGTTCATGACAAAGCACATGTAGCTTAGCAAGATAATATGGAATGAGATGTAAAGCATTCATTGTGCACACAAATGTGTTGTAAATATGATCAATGCAACCACGGTGCAAAATGATGTCATAGTGAGACGGTTTATCAAGAGCATGAATATGGCGATGGATGCACAATATGATTATGTTATCATGCAATTGATGGTAGGCAATGTGATCATTATGTATGAATATGCCATCAAGAAAGATCACAACAAATTTTCTAAGGAAGTGCACACGCTCATATATCATGGATGTCATGGAAATAGATGCAACAAGGCAAGCATAATGTGAGTCAATCCATGCATAGGGTGCAAACTTGTGGTGAGTATGATATGTCCATCGAGCATGAGTATGAGCACGGTCAACAAATATGGAGGTGTTGGTATACCAATGCTCGATGTTATGGCAAGAGTGGAAAACCGAAGGTGCATCCAATAAGTCCGAGCGCTCCTCAATGTAAAGGTCCATAGAGCCAATCTCCAATGTCGATCCTCCATCCAATAGATGTATCATGTGGACAATAAGAAGGAAACAACAATGAAAGAATGACCCATCCAATATGCAAACTTGAGGATGGCTCAAAGGGAAGGAGTTCACCTTATGAATGTTCCCGAAGATGTTGGAGTTGCACATCATGTATGCCATCACATAACCAATATGTCTCATGATGGTAATGCCTTGTGAATCCTTCGAAATGAAAGAACATGACAAACACTCGGAAAAACAAATGAGGTTAGCGGAAGTGCAAAACCTATCATTCGTGTGGTAAGATACCGAACAAGTGCATGCATCATGCTCATCATAAGAAAGTACAAGGGAGCATTTCAAAGTATGGATGCATATGATGTAAGAACATCCAAATACAAGAGGCTCTATCACACAAGCATGCATCACAAGTAAAGTGTCAAAGTCTCCAAGATCAATAAGCATAGTGTGGTTGCACTCAATACAAGTGGATATGAGAGAGGCAACTAATGGACACAAGAGACAATGATCAAGATATATCATGTGAGAGGCATGAGCATATATGTCATCAACCCAAGAAAGCAAGTAATAGTGGAACATGGGTGATGCAACATAGCAAGCAATCCAAGTGATCAAGTCAAGCAAGCTAGTGGTGCAAAGATGCAACATACTAGGAGGAATCATGGCAAGCATGTCATTGGTGCAAATAGTGGGCATGACTAATTCGCATGTCATAGCACAAGCATAAAGGCAAGATATGAGAAAAATAGCATGAATGTATTGGCGAGAGGCCATGTGTAAATAGCAATGGGGCATCATGACTCTCCCAACACAATAAGCATCAATAGCATGGGGCACATGATAAACATGGCAATAGTAACAAGGATCTCCACCAAGCATGCAAATACGCATAGAAGTGGCATAATGATGAAACATGGGTAGATGCAAGCAAGGGTCACAATTGCATGGCAAAGGCATAGGAGCAAGCATAGCATGCAACGTGAACACGGTAAAATGAGCATAAGGTGACAAGTGGTAAATAGCCCATAGCCGTGTGAGAGCCAAGTAGAAGAGATGCGCGTAGTCCTTGCGCGAAGGGAGCGGTGGTAAGGATAATCCACGGGATCACAAAGCATCGTTGCTCTCAAGAGCTCGTTTCGTCAACTCATGGGATTGAGATGTTGACGAGTATGCATGAGTACCTACACAAAACAAAGACAAAGGAAAAATTGTGTGTGCATGGTATATGTACACATCATCCATCATGATGCGCACGTGCATGTGTCGGTGAGCACAAAATAGCCAATGCTCAAATAAATGAGATGCGTGATATAGAAACATGTCATCCATCATGATAGGTTTGTTGTTATGCATGGCATAATGGAGACTCAAATTGTGTAATGCATCTTGGGAAATATCGAGAGCATTGTTATTCATGGAATGCATATGGTTCACGCAATTATGGGAATCATGCAAAGTATGAGATGCATCAAAATCTCCTAATATGTATGAGGAAACTATGGGGTCTCCTCATGAGCAAGAGTAGAAACATCACGTGGAGAATATTGACAACATCCAAAACAATGCATATTCGAACAATGTGATCATGGCATGACATAGTAGACGAATTGCGCAAATCATGTAAAGGAAGCATGACAATATCATCACAAGAGAAGCAAAAGCCAATGACCATCATCTCGTCATCTATGCCATAAGTGCAAATGGGATTTATTTTAATGGGGCATGCATAGTTACTATGTTGAGATTGAAATGATGCAATATGGGAGATCTCACTCATAGCATATGACAAGTTCAAAGGATTATCAAACATAATGTGACCAAAAGAATTTTCACATGATATCCTATGGAGCATAACATCACAACTAGGCAACTCAACATGCTCATCATCATATTCATCATAAATAGGTAAGTCAAGGCATGAAGAAGTTTCACTAGCATGAAGCATGGTAATAGGTGGGTCGACATCATGGGAGCAATCAATGTCAAGAGAGTCCACTAGTGGGACAAAAGAAGCACCATCACCTATGTTACCTTTGGAGCGTCGCTCATGTGTTGTAGGTGAGGTGTTGAAGATCGTCTCGTTGTCATCTTCATGTTGATGGAACCATGTGGGGGGTGCATCATCGTCCACCATGGCCATCGTCGTCTCCAATGGAGGAATAGACTCGTCAAGGATAGGCGTGTCGTCATGTAGGAGACCTGGCACCAAAGAAGAAAACACACTAGGAGTAGAGGTTAAGTCGTTAGGAATCATAATGGCCTCATGTGCCGTGTCAACTACCTCACTCACTAAGTGTTGTGGCTCACTCACTCCCTCAAGGATGCTCTCACTCGTATGGTGGGTGGAGTCACTCAAATGGCGCTCAACCTCACATAGGATGTGTGGCATGCTCTCATGTGTGGGGCTAGTGGTGGTCACACTCATCCTCTCATAGGAAATGCTCTCAATGTCACGTATGGTGGAGTCACTCATGTCACTCATGGGGTGGTGGCTCTCCTCACATGGCAATTGGGGCATCTCGACATATGTGTGTGCCGGAGAGATGTAGGTGCAAATGTCTCCATGCGCGGTCGTGTAGCTTGACTCGGAGTATGAGTCCAATGTGGGCGTCGTCTTCATGTTGTTGAAGAGGTTCACGCTTGTCGCCGTGGTCGAAGGGGATGGCCCTTGCTCGACCGTCTTGTCACCGTCTTGGTGTTGGAGGCCCATATGATGTGGCACCTCGTAGCTCGTCTCCATGACCGAAGGGAATGTCCCATGCTCGGCCATCTTCCTTGAGGGGCTTCTGAAGATGGAAGTGTTGCCCTTGCTCGTAGGTAGTCGCCTTGGACTTGATGAAGTCGATGTAGGCGTACACGTGGGAAGTAGGCGAAGATGCCGTACGTCCAAAGGCGAAGATGCCTTGAGAACACTTGGCGAAGATGCCGAAGTGGTTGATGTAGCCGTAGCGCCGTCTTGGTGGTGGTCGCCTCGCGGTCTTCTCTTGTGCTTATGAAGCTTGACTTGGCGTGAAGGAGGGCTTGTTGGGACTTGTGCATTTGCGCTTGTGGAGCATCTTCATGATGATGATGTCATTGTCGTGCTTGAGCTCCTTGGCGTTCGTCGTCGTCGTGCACATGATGCTTGGAGGTGATTTGCCCTTCATGATGATGTTGATCACGAATGTGATGGTGGTCGCCATGTAGATGTGGACGAGGACGATTTGTACTTGCGTCATTTCCGCGCTCCGAAGACTTGTGGCTTGAATGTCGCCGCCTTGCAGATGACAAAGGGGAAGTAGACTTGATCAAGGCTCTAATCTCCTCCATCCTTGCATCTTGCTCCTCTTTATGTGCGGCAAGCTTCTTGTCAATGTAGTCCCTTCTCCTTGCTTCGGAGTGATGAATGTCGATGGAGATGTTCTCGATGCGCTCTCGCAATCTTGATTGTGTGCCTTGCACTTGTCGTTGTAGTCGAAGATAAACGCTTTGGTGATGTAGTTGTTCACGCCGTCGTTGTTGTCGAGGACCGAACAGGAAATGCCTTGCCTATCCATCACAAGACTCGAGCAAATATGAGTGGGAGAAAGAGAAGAACTTATACCAATGTACCTTGACCGATGTTGACAATGAATCAAGTTCACTCAAATGCGGACAATGAACTAGCACTATTGGTACCAATCCTTGTCGGTTCTCACACCTACACAAGTAAAGCTTATGGAGGAGCTCGGTGAGGATAGTGGAACAAAAATTTAATGCAAAATGTTAGCAAGAGTCAATAATGTTGAAAGAGATTCACAAATTTGCAAGTGAAACAAATGGACCAATAGCAAAGAATGGCACACGGAAACACACACACGGATAGATAAATGGGGTCGTGCAACCAAGGAATGAGCACCAAATGTGGAATCCACGGAAAACGCTCGTGTTGCACAACTCAAGAGAGACGCTAGCACGATTGCTCAATAGGCGGATACGACACTTCTGCACAACATATAAGATGCAAAATGGATAAACTTCTATCCCAAGTATGCTATGTATGTATGGTTCCCGGTGTTTCTCTCAAGATGATCCAAGATGATCGGATATGACAATCTTATATGCAATACGGTATGATGCTATGGCACTTGCTTACAAGCTCTTTGCTCTCTTTCTTTTGCTTAAAAGCTTTATTTCTTCTTCTTTTTTTGTATGGCCACTTTGCACAATGCACAAACCAAGATAGCAATTGTGTATATCACGGGAACAAACTTGTGACACAAGATATGATACCAATATATGCACCACAATGATATGGTATATATGCTATGGGAAGTATGATCACTAATGTGCACAAGTAATGTTGCCGGCAATACTCAAATGGCTAGTCTCGATAGGCAAGTAATGCAAAAGTAAGTCTAGGGGTTAACAATGCAATGGCAAGGGGAATATACAATGGAGGGATACCACGATACCAAGATGATATGGAGGTTACCGTCCGGCGATGATGAGTAGCGGTGTTCTTGATGTAGAAACCAAGATGATGGAGACTCGTCCCTAAGTAGCCGAAACACCTTAGGAAACGGAAAAACCGCGAACTCAAAATCTCAAACGTCAAATGTCAAAATGGTGGTAGCGGGAATGCAGTGGTGGTTTGCACTTGGCAATGCGGAAGTGGAATGATGGGCTATACACGTGTCGGAGTTGAAGTTGCCATCCCTAAGTAGCCGAAACACCTGAGGAGACACAAGCCACAACTCAAACAAGCTCAAACAACTATTGGGTTAAGTTGAGGTGGTTGAAGCGTATGTTGGGCAAGCCTATGCGGAAGTTATGGTGGTGGTGGTGGTTGATGAATATGCAACCGTCCCTAAGTAGCCTAAACACCTTAGGAGACTCGAATCACAACTCAAACAACCTCAAATGCAAAGGGAAACAAAATTGGTTAGGTTGTGGAAGTCGGTGGTGGTTATGCGGAGGATGTGGTGGAAGCCCTAGGCAAAGATGCCAAAGTTCCGAAAATTTGATGGAGTCAAATGGTGGTGGTAGTATTTTAATGGGATGGGGATGTCAATAGCTTCAAACGAGCTAAAGAACGTCAAAAACGGACTCCGGATGAATTAGTTATGGAAAAAACGGTGAAACGGGGAGGCTGAAATCTACAGGGGCCGGATATCCGGGGGTGTATGTCCAGAACCGAGCGGATTTGGTGCTCCAGGGGCCGGATGTCCGGCTTGGGGCCCGGATGTCGAAACAAAAAACATGCAACAAATAGGAACTGGCACTGGATAAATATGTTAGTCCAAGAAAATAATATAAATTGTTGCCAAAAATATGCAAAAGTTGTATAATATTGGCATGGAACAATAAAAATTATAGATACGATGGATACGTATCAATTCCCTCTTAATAGTACGGGTTTCCTACGACTAAAGAAATAAACACGTAGAGAACACCATCTTCGATCTTTTCTATCCGGAGGGAATGCCTAATTGATGTAGGGTGGAACCCTATAGCGTTGATCTTTCACGTTTGGAGTGGATCCTACGGGGAGACACGAAGAACGAGCGGAAGAACACGAGGAAATCACGGCGAGGAACGAGGGAAAACACTCAACCAACAAGGAATCAATCACACAAGTGCTAGATCAAAGAACACAAAGAGATACACGAGATCCAAAGTCGACAAAGGTAAGGATACAAAGGTAACCGATCTTCTCCGTGAGGAGGGCTTGAATCCACAAGGGGATCTTCCCACGAGGGGGTCTTGAATCCGGTAGGATCTTCTCCGAGGAGGCCGCGGTCTCTCACGAGGAGGAGATCCGATGGATAATGACTCTATCTCTAACTTGAGCTAAATCAACGCTACCCTAGAAAGAGGAAGGGATGAAGTATATATAGTCTCGGGGCGAAGGGGTACATGGGACACGTCCGGATACCTTGACGCAGCGGGGAGGCCGGACGTCCGGGCGTCGGGCCGGATGTCCGGGCCTTCGTGAGGCGCCGGATGTCCGGGCTATCCGGCCGGATGTCCGGGCTGGTGCGGCCACATCTGCCAATTGGTCTTGGTGCGCCGGATTTCGGGCAGTGCGGATATCCGGGCTGGGGGCGGATGTCCGGCATGGAGGCCGGATGTCCGGCACTGGGGTGACCTTGTTCGCTTCGTGGTCCTCTTCATCCGTGGACTTGGCGGCTCGTCCGTCTTCACGTTTATCTTCTAAGGCTCCTCTTGACACCTAATGATGCATAGCATATCGGACTTAGGTAGTAGCCATGTCCGAGTGGGTCTTATGTGATATCACTAAGGAAGGAAGTCACCTCGTTCTCGAGAGCTCTAGCTCTAGCTCGTGTCAAGGGTCCTCTTGGCTCTTGATGAGACGGTTGTAGGTCCATGGGGATGATCGTGGGATGCTCCGCATCATCTCCCCTCCCTTGGGAAAGATCCGACCTCGGATCAAAATCCTCGTCACCATGGAAACGGTTGTCGTGGACGGACTTGCAATTGGACGGAGTGGAAGTCATGGCGCAATCCAAGTACTTGAAGATGTCGTCGGGATGGTAGACATGCAAAGAAAGCAAACACAAACGGCACTCGGAAATACAATGGTTAGCGCACACAAAGTGTCCATCATGTAAGAATGAGTCCGTGAGGCAAGATTGTTCATGACAAAGCACATGTAGCTTAGCAAGATAATATGGAATGAGATGTAAAGCATTCATTGTGCACACAAATGTGTTGTAAATATGATCAATGCAACCACGGTGCAAAATGATGTCATAGTGAGACGGTTTATCAAGAGCATGAATATGGCAATGGATGCACAATATGATTATGTTATCATGCAATTGATGGTAGGCAATGTGATCATTATGTATGAATATGCCATCAAGAAAGATCACAACAAATTTTCTAAGGAAGTGCACACGCTCATATATCATGGATGTCATGGAAATAGATGCAACAAGGCAAGCATAATGTGAGTCAATCCATGCATAGGGTGCAAACTTGTGGTGAGTATGATATGTCCATCGAGCATGAGTATGAGCACGGTCAACAAATATGGAGGTGTTGGTATACCAATGCTCGATGTTATGGCAAGAGTGGAAACCGAAGGTGCATCCAATAAGTCCGAAGCTCCTCAATGTAAAGGTCCATAGAGCCAATCTCCAATGTCGATCCTCCATCCAATAGATGTATCATGTGGACAATAAGAAGGAAACAACAATGAAAGAATGACCCATCCAATATGCAAACTTGAAGATGGCTCAAAGGGAAGGAGTTCACCTTATGAATGTTCCGGAAGATGTTGGAGTTGCACATCATGTATGCCGTCACATAACCAATATGTCTCATGACGGTAATGCCTTGTGAATCCTTCGAAATGAAAGAACATGACAAACACTCGGAAAAACAAATGAGGTTAGCGGAAGTGCAAAACCTATCATTCGTGTGGTAAGATACCGAACAAGTGCATGCATCATGCTCATCATAAGAAAGTACAAGGGAGCATTTCAAAGTATGGATGCATATGATGTAAGAACATCCAAATACAAGAGGCTCTATCACACAAGCATGCATCACAAGTAAAGTGTCAAAGTCTCCAAGATCAATAAGCATAGTGTGGTTGCACTCAATACAAGTGGATATGAGAGAGGCAACTAATGGACACAAGAGACAATGATCAAGATATATCATGTGAGAGGCATGAGCATATATGTCATCAACCCAAGAAAGCAAGTAATAGTGGAACATGGGTGATGCAACATAGCAAGCAATCCAAGTGATCAAGTCAAGCAAGCTAGTGGTGCAAAGATGCAACATACTAGGAGGAATCATGGCAAGCATGTCATTGGTGCAAATAGTGGGCATGACTAATTCGCATGTCATAGCACAAGCATAAAGGCAAGATATGAGAAAAATAGCATGAATGTATTGGCGAGAGGCCATGTGTAAATAGCAATGGGGCATCATGACTCTCCCAACACAATAAGCATCAATAGCATGGGGCACATGATAAACATGGCAATAGTAACAAGGATCTCCACCAAGCATGCAAATACGCATAGAAGTGGCATAATGATGAAACATGGGTAGATGCAAGCAAGGGTCACAATTGCATGGCAAAGGCATAGGAGCAAGCATAGCATGCAACGTGAACACGGTAAAATGAGCATAAGGTGACAAGTGGTAAATAGCCCATAGCCGTGTGAGAGCCAAGTAGAAGAGATGCGCGTAGTCCTTGCGCCAAGGGAGCGGTGGTAAGGATAATCCACGGGATCACAAAGCATCGTTGCTCTCAAGAGCTCGTTTACATCAACTCATGGGATTGAGATGTTGGCGAGTATGCATGAGTACCTACACAAAACAAAGACAAAGGAAAAATTGTGTGTGCATGGTATATGTACACATCATCCATCATGATGCGACGCGTGCATGTGTCGGTGAGCACAAAATAGCCAATGCTCAAATAAATGAGATGCGTGATATAGAAACATGTCATCCATCATGATAGGTTTGTTGTTATGCATGGCATAATGGAGACTCAAATTGTGTAATGCATCTTGGGAAATATCGAGAGCATTGTTATTCATGGAATGCATATGGTTCACGCAATTATGGGAATCATGCAAAGTATGAGATGCATCAAAATCTCCTAATATGTATGAGGAAACTATGGGGTCTCCTCATGAGCAAGAGTAGAAACATCACGTGGAGAATATTGACAACATCCAAAACAATGCATATACGGAACAATGTGATCATGGCATGACATAGTATACGAATTGCGCAACTAATGTAAAGGAAGCATGACAATATCATCACAAGAGAAGCAAAAGCCAATGACCATCATCTCGTCATCTATGCCATAAGTGCAAATGGGATTTATTTTAATGGGGCATGCATAGTTACTATGTTGAGATTGAAATGATGCAATATGGGAGATCTCACTCATAGAATATGACAAGTTCAAAGGATTATCAAACATAATGTGACCAAAAGAATTTTCACATGATATCCTATGGAGCATAACATCACAACTAGGCAACTCAACATGCTCATCATCATATTCATCATAAATAGGTAAGTCAAGGCATGAAGAAGTTTCACTAGCATGAAGCATGGTAATAGGTGGGTCGACATCATGGGAGCAATCAATGTCAAGAGAGTCCACTAGTGGGACAAAAGAAGCACCATCACCTATGTTACCTTTGGAGCGTCGCTCATGTGTTGTAGGTGAGGTGTTGAAGATCGTCTCGTTGTCATCTTCATGTTGATGGAACCATGTGGGGGGTGCATCATCGTCCACCATGGCCATCGTCGTCTCCAATGGAGGAATAGACTCGTTAAGGATAGGCGTGTCGTCACGTAGGAGACCTGGCACCAAAGAAGAAAACACACTAGGAGTAGAGGTTAAGTCGTTAGGAATCATAATGGCCTCATGTGCCGTGTCAACTACCTCACTCACTAAGTGTTGTGGCTCACTCACTCCCTCAAGGATGCTCTCACTCGTATGGTGGGTGGAGTCACTCAAATGGCGCTCAACCTCACATAGGATGTGTGGCATGCTCTCATGTGTGGGGCTAGTGGTGGTCACACTCATCCTCTCATAGGAAATGCTCTCAATGTCACGTATGGTGGAGTCACTCATGTCACTCATGGGGTGGTGGCTCTCCTCACATGGCAATTGGGGCATCTCGACATATGTGTGTGCCGGAGATGTAGGTGCAAATGTCTCCATGCGGCAGTCGCGTAGCTTGACTCGGAGTATGAGTCCAATGTGGGCATCGTCTTCATGTTGTTGAAGAGGTTCACGCTTGTCGCCGTGGTCGAAGGGGATGGCCCTTGCTCGACCGTCTTGTCACCGTCTTGGTGTTGGAGGCCCATATGATGTGGCACCTCGTAGCTCGTCTCCATGACCGAAGGGAATGTCCCATGCTCGCCATCTTCCTTGAGGGGCTTCAAGATGGAAGTGTTGCCCTTGCTCGTAGGTAGTCGCCTTGGACTTGATGAAGTCGATGTAGGCGTACGTGGGAAGTAGGCGAAGATGCCGTCGTCAAAGGCGAAGATGCCTTGAGAACACTTGGCGAAGATGCCGAAGTGGTTGATGTAGCCGTAGCGCCGTCTTGGTGGTGGTCGTCTCGCGGTCTTCTCTTGTGCTTATGAAGCTTCGGCTTGGCGTGAAGTAGGGCTTGTTGGGACTTGTGCATTTGCGCTTGTGGAGCATCTTCATGATGATGATGTCGTTGTCGTGCTTGAGCTCCTCGGCGTTCGTCGTCGTCGTGCACATGATGCTTGGAGGTGATTTGCCCTTCATGACGATGTTGATCACGAATGTGATGGTGGTCGCCATGTAGATGTGGACGAGGACGATTTGTACTTGCGTCATTTCCGCGCTCCGAAGACTTGTGGCTTGAATGTCGCCGCCTTGAAGATGACGAAGGGGAAGTAGACTTGATCAAGGCTCTAATCTCCTCCATCCTTGCATCTTGCTCCTCTTTATGTGTGGCAAGCTTCTTGTCAATGTAGTCCCTTCTCCTTGCTTCGGAGTGATGAATGTCGATGGAGATGTTCTCGATGCGCTCTCGCAATCTTGATTGTGTGACTTGCACTTGTCGTTGTAGATCGAAGATAGACGCTTTGGTGATGTAGTTGTTCACGCCGTCGTTGTTGTCGAGGACCGAAGAGGAAATGCCTTGCCTATCCATCACAAGACTCGAGCAAATATGAGTGGGAGAAAGAGAAGAACTTATACCAATGTACCTTGACCGATGTTGACAATGAATCAAGTTCACTCAAATGCGGACAATGAACTAGCACTATTGGTACCAATCCTTGTCGGTTCTCACACCTACACAAGTAAAGCTTATGGAGGAGCTCGGTGAGGATAGTGGAACAAAAATTTAATGCAAAATGTTAGCAAGAGTCAATAATGTTGAAAGAGATTCACAAATTTGCAAGTGAAACAAATGGACCAATAGCAAAGAATGGCACACGGAAACACACACACGGATAGATAAATGGGGTCGTGCAACCAAGGAATGAGCACCAAATGTGGAATCCACGGAAAACGCTCGTGTTGCACAACTCAAGAGAGACGCTAGCACAATTGCTCAATAGGCGGATACGACACTTGTGCACAACATATAAGATGCAAAATGGATAAACTTCTATCCCAAGTATGCTATGTATGTATGGTTCCCGGTGTTTCTCTCAAGATGATCCAAGATGATCGGATATGACAATCTTATATGCAATACGGTATGATGCTATGGCACTTGCTTACAATCTCTTTGCTCTCTTTCTTTTGCTTAAAAGCTTTATTTCTTCTTCTTTTTTGTATGGCCACTTTGCACAATGCACAAACCAAGATAGCAATTGTGTATATGCGGGAACAAACTTGTGACACAAGATATGATACCAATATATGCACCACAATGATATGGTATATATGCTATGGGAAGTATGATCACTAATGTGCACAAGTAATGTTGCCGGCAATACTCAAATGGCTAGTCTCGATAGGCAAGTAATGCAAAAGTAAGGCTAGGGGTTAACAATGCAATGGCAAGGGGAATATACAATGGAGGGATACCACGATACCAAGATGATATGGAGGTTACCGTCCGGCGATGATGAGTAGCGGTGTTCTTGATGTAGAAACCAAGATGATGGAGACTCGTCCCTAAGTAGCCGAAACACCTTAGGAAACGGAAAAACCGCGAACTCAAAATCTCAAACGTCAAATGTCAAAATGGTGGTAGCGGGAATGCGGTGGTGGTTTGCACTTGGCAATGCGGAAGTGGAATGATGGGCTATACACGTGTCGGAGTTGAAGTTGCCATCCCTAAGTAGCCGAAACACCTTAGGAGACACAAGCCACAACTCAAACAAGCTCAAACAACTATTGGGTTAAGTTGAGGTGGTTGAAGCGTATGTTGGGCAAGCCTATGCGGAAGTTATGGTGGTGGTGGTGGTTGATGAAAATATGCAACCGTCCCTAAGTAGCCTAAACACCTTAGGAGACTCGAATCACAACTCAAACAACCTCAAATGCAAAGGGAAACAAAATTGGTTAGGTTGCGGAAGTCGGTGGTGGTTATGCGGAGGATGTGGTGGAAGCCCTAGGCAAAGATGCCAAAGTTCCGAAAATTTGATGGAGTCAAATGGTGGTGGTAGTATTTTAATGGGATGGGGGATGTCAATAGCTTCAAAACGAGCTAAAGAACGTCAAAAACGGACTCCGGATGAATTAGTTATGGAAAAAACGGTGAAACGGGGAGGCTGAAATCTACAGGGGCCGGATATCCGGGGGTGTATGTCCAGAACCGAGCGGATTTGGTGCTCCAGGGGCCGGATGTCCGGCTTGGGGCCCGGATGTCGAAACAAAAAACATGCAACAAATAGGAACTGGCACTGGATCAATATGTTAGTCCAAGAAAATAATATAAATTGTTGCCAAAAATATGCAAAAGTTGTATAATATTGGCATGGAACAATAAAAAATTATAGATACGATGGATACGTATCAATTCCCTCTTAATAGTACGGGTTTCCTACGACTAAAGAAATAAACACGTAGAGAACACCATCTTCGATCTTTTCTATCCGGAGGGAATGCCTAATTGATGTAGGGTGGAACCCTATAGCGTCGATCTTTCACGTTTGGAGTGGATCCTACGGGGAGACACGAAGAACGAGCGGAAGAACACGAGGAAATCACGGGGAGGAATGAGGGAAAACACTCAACCAACAAGGAATCAATCACACAAGTGCTAGATCAAAGAACACAAAGAGATACACGAGATCCAAAGTCGACAAAGGTAAGGATACCAAGGTAACCAATCTTCTCCGTGAGGAGGGCTTGAATCCACAAGGGGATCTTCCCACGAGGGGGTCTTGAATCCGGTAGGATCTTCTCCGAGGAGGCCGCGGTCTCTCACGAGGAGGAGATCCGATGGATGAATGACTCTATCTCTAACTTGAGCTAAATCAACGCTACCCTAGAAAGAGGAAGGGGATGAAGTATATATAGTCTCGGGGCGAAGGGGTACATGGGACACATCCGGATACCTGCCTTGCAGGCGAGGGAGGCAGACGTCCGGGCGTCGGGCGGATGTCCGGCCTTCGTGAGGCGCCGGATGTCCGGGCTATCCGGCGGATGTCCGGGCTGGTGCGCCACATCTGCCAATTGGTCTTGGGCGCCGGATTTCGGGCAGTGCCGGATATCCGGGTTGGGGGGGCCGGATGTCCGGGGCATGGAGGCCGGATGTCCGGGGCCTGGGGTGACCTTGTTCGCTTCCGTGGTCCTCTTCATCCGTGGACTTGGCGGCTCGTCCGTCTTCACGTGTATCTTCGGGAGGCTCCTCTTGACACCTAATGATGCATAGCATATCGGACTTAGGTAGTAGCCATGTCTCGAGTGGGTCATATGTGATATCACTAAGGAAGGAAGTCACCCCGTTCTCGAGAGCTCTAGCTCTAGCTCGTGTCAAGGGTCCTCTTGGCTCTTGATGAGACGGTTGTAGGTCCATGGGGATGATCGTGGGATGCTCCGCATCACTAATCGTCTTGTATCCAACATAGAGTACCTGAAGAACTTGGCACACGATTAGACCAAAGGTGAGTTCTTATCATCACCAAAACACAAAGGCGGGTGTCGGTGTTAAAACCGGCGGATCTCTGGTAGGGGGTCCCGAACTGTGCGTCTAGGCGGATAGTAACATGAGACAAGGGACACGATGTTTTTACCCAGGTTCGGGCCCTCTCGATGGAGGTAATACCCTACTCCTGCTTGATTAATATTGATGATATGGGTAGTACAAGAGTAGATCTACCACGAGATCAAGGAGGCTAAACCCTAGAAGCTATCCTATGGTATGATTGTTGTTCGTCCTACGGACTAAAACCCTCCGGTTTATATAGACACCGGATAGGGTTAGGGTTACACGGAGTCGGTTACAATGGTAGGAGATCTACATATCTGTATCGCCAAGCTTGCCTTCCACGCCAAGGAAAGTCCCATCCGGACACGGGACGAAGTCTTCAATCTTGTATCTTCATAGTCTAGGAGTCCGGCCAAAGATGATAGTTCGGCTATCCGGACACCCCCTAGTCCAGGACTCCCTCAGTAGCCCCTGAACCAGGCTTCAATGACGACGAGTCCGGCGCGCATATTGTCTTCGACATTGCAAGGCGGGTTCCTCCTCCGAATACTCCATAGAAGGTTTTGAACACAAGGATAGTGTCCGGCTCTGCAAAACAAGTTCCACATACCACCGTAGAGAGAATAACTTTTGCACAGATCTGCTGACGTATTCCGCGGCGTGACATCACACCACGGCCAGGCCTTTATATGAATTGTTTTTTACTGTTCCACCTTAGCGCATTTAGCGAGGCGGTTTCCTTGGCACGTCTTATCAAAGCATAGATCGTGCCCCCTTATTCCGGGATTCTCATCAATACGGACGTGGGTAACCCATCTGCGCCATTGATTACGGCGCTTGGGAGATAAGCGAGTTTTACCAAGCGGGCGGGGGACGCATAGCTTCGTCCGTCCATATAAGGGGATAAGGATCAACCTTTTTCACCTACGCCTTCTTCCTCCTTTGCTCATCCATTTTCGCGCACTCGAGCTCCAGCGCCCAAGTCCGCACACCCCACCTCAACCTTCTCCAACTATGTCCGGAGCGGGAGGCAGGTGGATGGCCTCCTCCATCACGGAGGGGCACATCACAAAGCTGCGGGAGGCCGGATACTTGTCCGGCGACATCGCGTGTCGGCTATCCGACGAGGCAGCTCATTCCAACCCCGAGTGCCCCATGAGAGGGTGGTGTTTCTCCCCACTTCCTCCATGGACTAGGCTTTCCACTTCACCCATTTGTCCGGGGCTCATGTTCTACTATGGCACAGACTTCCATGATCTGGCCCGAATTTCATCCTCAACATCTCGGCGTTCATCGTCAGGCGAGGCCTTCCTCTGCATCCAGCCCCACTTCGGCTTATGGCTGAAGATCTTCAATGTCAGGCCGAAGGTAGTGGGCGGCCGTCAAGCGGAGTGCAGAGGCGCCATGGTTGGCAAGATGGCAAAGTCCTATGGCTCGAGGGCTCCTTCGTGGAGACAATAAAGGGGTGGCAATCGGGGTAGTTCTACATCACCGAGCCGCGCGACCCCAAATGGGCGGCGGCTTTCGAATTCAGATCTGGCTTCCCCACACGGCTCTCATCATGGAAAGAGACGAGCCTGACGTGGGGGAATTTGGACGAGCTATCCGGACTCTAAACATGCGTCCGAAACCTGGTGGACAAGAATCTCAGGCTTGTCAACGTAATCCAGGTGATGCTCATCCGCCGGATTCTCCCATGCCAACAACGGGCCTTCAAATTGTGGGAGTTCGATCCAGCACAACACCCAACTCTGAAAGGGCTCTTCGACACTACGTACGAAGATGCCTGGAAGGTGCTGTTCAAGGGCGCAGAGGCTCCCACATCCGCTACCGAAGATCGCGGATTCAGCTCGCAGCGTCAAGCCAGTGAGGTAAGTTATTTTACCCTTTATGGGACTCTTGTTTTTCATAGATTGACTCTATGTGGGATTTAAAACTCCCTAACCTTTGACAGATCGGTGGTGAAGACGTCCGGACAGATTAACCGTCCGGCTCCCTTGCCGAAGACCCAGCCGGACGCCCGATTGAGGCTGCTGGCTCCGGTACCTCACGTGGTGCCGTAGAAGAAGGCCAAGAAGGAGGCCACGGGAACTCGAAGGAGCTCCGGCGCCAAGTGTTGTCGATTCAAGCGTAATCTTCTCCTGAGAACGAGGAGGAGGAAAAAGAAGCCTCTCCCCCAGCGGGGGAAGAGAGGAAAAGGAAGGCCGCCCCGACTGGGGAGGCCGGAGGGTCCAAGAAGGGAAGGACCCTTCCTCCAGACTTCTCCACCAACACCGACGACGACAAGGAGGAGTGGCCAACAAGGGCCAAGCCCCTGGCGAGATTGTAAGTGTCCGGATCCCCATGGCTTTTTTTCATTGCATAGTGTTCTCTAATGCCGAACAATCATGCAGCCCGCCCAAGGGCGAGCTTCGCCGCCGTCAGGGTCCCCGAGTTAAATCGGAAATGGAGAGTACTTCACTTCCGGCCGCCTCCTCACCTCACGCTGCAGACGACGCCGAGGTGGGGCCCCAAGGGGGGCCTGGTCAAGAGGAGGTGGCGCAGAGGCGCCGCAAGGCGACCTCCCGGACTCGAGCGTGGGGGCGAGACCCCGAGGCTCTAAGCCCGACCCTCGTCCGGACTCCATGCCGGAACCTTCAATGATTCGAGTCCGGCAAGCGGTCCCTTCGTAGGAAGGGTAAGGCGCGGTGTCCTCTGTCCAACCGGAGGCACGGATAGCTTCTTGGGCGCTTAACAGCGCCTCCATCGAGGAGGAGCACCGCCTTTGTTATGAGTGTGGTGATCCAGAAAGTTCAGTCCGCCAAGAGCGGGTTGGTGAAGCCTGTACCAGCCTTCTAACAAGGCTTTGAGGTAAGTTTAGAATATGTAAAAATATTACCGCATAGACAGTAGTTCTCGATGCTTAGTACGGTGTTCGGAAGAAAAGCCGGACTAAGGATCTAAAAGATATACGCAGGAGTCTAACATAAGTATGTCAATATGGGAATGCAGGCTGCTTGCCTGACCTCTGCCACCGACCGTGAAGGTCAATGCATTGAAGCGGAGCCTCGAGCGGTCCGAGAACGAGCTCGACCTTGCCAAGAAGCAGCTCGAGGACAAGGAAGGTAAGTAATACCTTATTAAAGAAATACCTTATAGAAAGGATTCAGTTGCAAAAAATGACAGGAATAACGTGGGTATTGTAGGGGCCACGAACGAGGTGGCGACCCTGAAGGAGGCGGTGTCCATGACGAAAACAAAGCGGCGTGAGCGCACCGAGCGAGAGAAGGGGGAGGCGCAGCTGGCGGAGGTACGGCAAGAGCTCCAGGCTCTCGTGAAAAAACACGAGGGTTTGGAGCGTGACTCAAAGACCCGAGAGTTCGAGCTTGCCTCGGCTCTTGAGAGTGCCAAAGCTACTAAGGCCGAGGCCCAAAAATTCCTCCAAGAAATTGAATCATTAAAGAAAATAGCGGCGGGTAAGGCATTCTTTATGCAAAGCAAGCATGTGAAAGTGAATTACCTATTACTTACCCGGATTCGGAGCTCTCCAGGAGCATTCGCAGATCTGCCCCGTAGTGTGTCTGATGCTGCCGCATTCTACCGCGCCAAGGAGGGAGATCGACGGAGAAGGTGTTACTGGTCTCAAGATGTCTGAGGCCGAACGTCCGGCAGTTCCCTGAGCGACCAAATTGAAGCAGCTGGTCGAGCTCCACAAGGTTGCCGAACAGGCCATGAAGGGCCTCATAGTTCGGCTATGGCCATTGGAAGCCATGCACAGGAGCTACTTCGGGTTAGTGCAGCGGCCGGTGGGCCTTTGTCCATGGATTGAAGTCATCAAGTGCTCCGTCTGCATTGAAGGTGCCCGTCGGGTCCTTGCCCGTGCTAAAGTGCACCGGGCAAGCTGAATGCGGAGAAGCTTGTGACGGACGGGCCACCGAAGGGCAAGGAGCATCGCACGCCGTAAATGTACTATGAGGGCGTCTGAAGGGTGCCCGCCGAATAGCGGATGAGTGCTCCAAAGATGTAATTTTTGAATAGACTCGCATTTGTTATCCTGTACGCTGAAAACTTGTTCATATGCGCTAAGCAACGCTTGTTAATTTAAAATATTACCTTCTGTGTGGCCATTTATCAAATTTGAGAGATGGCAAGTCGTTGGCTTCAGCCCCCATGCCACGAGTGCTGGGGTGTTCGGGATAAACTTGAGCGCTCTTGTTCCCATTCTTGGGTCCATCGAGGGAGGCGCTCAATGCAACGAACAAGGCAACCGGACTTATAATGCTTGAACACTCTCACTTAGCCATAGAATTCTATAATTTTAAATTCGTGAAGCCCCTAGTATTCGGAAGACCGAGTTCGGGCGCTATCCACGCCTTGGCCGGACAATGCAGTTCCTCACTCTAAGCGGCATAAGTCTTTAGGGACCTGAAAAAACCTCTCGAACAGCGACCGGCTCTCGCCCTATCATGACGGTCAGTTTTAGCTTTCTCCACTGAGGTGCTCAACCCATCTCAACCGGGGCACAATCGCAGTGGTTCTCCCGGTGCTACCTTAGCCGATATAACGGAACGTAAGGTACCAAAACACGGGAGACGGGCAAACCCAACTATTGACCCAAGACATGATTCGGAGCCGATGCATATAATGCTATAAGTTCGGGGTGCCGCACTTGTGAAAGGGTTCGGACTTATCACACCATAATTTTGGGGTACTTAAGCCCTCGGTGTATTGGCCGTACCAAAGTGTACGGTGCAACATGTCGAAATGAACATATATATAGATAAAGAAAGGAGTGCAATAATAGGCAAAAGCTACGTATTGGTTATTAAAAGAAACTGCAAATAAAAGCGAGCGATACAAATTGTGCGATAAGCAAGGGATGGGACTATTTAACATGTCCCCTCCGAGGTAAGCTGCGGGATGGTATGTAAAACAGGTATACTGCTTGTAATAGAGACCACCTGGACAATCGACGCAGTTTTCTGCTTCCCTGGCTGTTGCATCGTGTATTCGGCGCGAATGCCGGACAAGGCTTCTGGAGAACAGAGTCCTGAAAGTAAAAAAAAAGAAAAAAAAGAAAAAGAATGACACAATCAGGAGCCCCTGGTGCGGTTGAGCCGCATTCTGGGCGTGCCATGGTCGTGCCCCTCCCCTTATGCCCATGGTATCTCCAGAGCGTAGTTATGTACGCGTAGTGCTGGCTTCGCAATTTCGCGAGGGCTGGAGTTGGGGCCGGATTGCTACGCGTGCTTGGATCGTGCCAGGCGGTCTTGTTGTAGGTTACTCCGGGTGCGCTTGACAGTGTCCGGACGTTTAGTGGCTGGACTCGAGAATTGCTGTGAGAGGCTGCTTTGCACCTCCGCCGCGAGGGCCGCCGTGTGCTCCTCCGTTCGGAGAGAGCGTTCGGTGTTTCCATTGACCGTGATTACTCCTCTAGGGCCTGGCATCTTGAGCTTGAGGTATGCGTAGTGCGGCACCGCATTGAACTTTGCAAATGCGGTTCGTCCGAAAGCAATCGCGTGATAGCCGCTGCAGAACGGGACTATGTCGAAGATTAACTCTTCGCTTCGGAAGTTATCCGGGGATCCGAAGACCACTTTGAGTGTAACTGAGCCTGTACAATTGTCCTCTACACCTGGTATTATGCCTTTAAAGGTCGTCTTTGTGGGTTTAATCCTTGAGGGGTCTATGCCCATTTTGTGCACTGTATCCTGATAAAGCAGGTTCAGGCTACTGCCGTCGTCCATCAGGACTCTAGTGAGGTGAAATCCGTTAAAATTGGGTCAAGAACCAATGCGGCGAATCCGCCGTGACGGATGCTAGTGGGGTGGTCCCTTCGATCAAAGGTGATCGGGCAGGAAGACCATGGGTTGAACTTCGGGGCGACCGGATCCATCGCATATACGTCCCTTAGTGCACGCTTCCGCTCCCTTTTGGGTATGTGGGTTGCGTATATCATGTTCACCGTCCGCACTTGTGGGGGGAAACCCTTCTGTCCTCTATTGTTCGGCGGCCGGGGCTCTTCCTCGTCATCGCTATGCAGCCCCTTGTCATTGAGTTCGGCACTTAGCTTGCCTGCTTGCTTGAACACCCAACAATCCCTGTTGGTGTGATTGGCTGGTTTTTCGGGGGTGCCATGTATCTGGCACAAGCGATCGAGTATTCGGTCCAAGTTGGACGGGCCCTGGGTATTTCTTTTAAATGGCTTCTTCCGCTGACCGGGTTTAGAGCCTCTGAATCCGGCATTGACTACCGTATCTTCAGCATTATCGCCGTTAATGAGGCGCTTGTTCTTGTTGCGATGCGACCTGCCATTGTTGTCCTTGGTATCCGAACTACCAGGGTTTTTGGCCAAGTTGTTGCTTCGAGCTAGCCAGCTGTCCTCTCCCGTGCAAAAGGGGGTCATGAGTGTGGTGAGGGCTGCCATGGATTTCGGCTTTTCCTGTCCTAGGTGCCGGGCTAGCCACTCGTCGCGGATGTTATGTTTGAAGGCTGCAAGGGCCTCTGCATCCGGACAGTCGACGATTTGATTTTTCTTGGTTAGGAACCGTGTCCGTAATTGCTGGCCGATTCTTCCGCTGCTGAATTATATGGCTAAGGTCATCGGCGTCTGGTGGTCGCACATATGTGCCCTGGAAGTTATCAAGGAATGCGGCTTGAGGTCCTCCCAACAACCAATTGATTCTGGCGGCAAGCTGTTAAGCCAATGCCGAGCTGGTCCTTTAAGCTTGAGGGGGAGGTATTTGATGGCGTGTAGATCATCACCGCGGGCCATGTGGATATGGAGGAGGTAGTCCTCGATCCAAACCGCAGGATCTGTTGTGTCATCGTATGATTCGATGTTTACGGGTTTGAAGCCCTCAGGGATTTGATGATCCATTACTTCATCTGTGAAGCATAGTGGGTGTGCGGCGCCTCTGTATTGAGCTATATCACGACGTAGCTCAAATGAGCTTTGTCTACTGTGTTCGGCCCGGTCGGAGTTGCTGTATCCGGCGTGACGGTTATCATCACGTGTCGTGGGGCGCCCACGCGATCCGTAGATCGATCTTGTATCATTTGCCTTATCCTCCAATATATCTCGCAGGTCTGGCGCGTTTCCCCGTGCCTTGGTAGAACGGCGCCGGGGTGCGGCTTGAATGGAGGGTCTAGAGGCCTCTCTGTCGCGACCACGGGGTGGCCGGTCGGCCACTTCATGCGCTGGTGATGTAGGTTTGGGTGCTGCTTCCTCTAATTGGGGTAGCAGCCTGCGTTTGGGGTATCTCTTGGAGGGGCGTTCGAGTTCATACTCTTCGGCTGCAAGGACTTCAGTCCATCTGTCAGCTAGCAGGTCTTGGTCAGCTCTAAGCTGTTGCTGCTTTTTCTTGATGCTGCTTGTCGTGGCCATAAGCCTGCGTTTGAAACGCTCCTGTTGGCGGGATCCTCGAGCCACGACAAATTAAATGTCGTCGAGGCTTGCCTCGTCTTCGGAGGGAGGCGCATAATTATCGTCCTCTACCTCTCTTTCTGCCGCACTGTCGTGCGGTCTTGCTTCTTCCTCCTCCTGCGCTGAATCCTGCTGGAGGGGGTTGTCTTCGGCACTGTTCGGGGTGTTATTATCTCCCGTGCGGGAATCACCGTTTTTGCTATGGCGGGATTTAGAGCGGCGCCGCTGACATCGGCGCTTGGGTTGTTTCTTGGAGGGGTCATCCTCCGTTGTTCCATCGCCATTCCCATCTTTTGGGATGTCCACCATGTATATGTCATATGATGAGGTGGCCTTCCAGTGCCCTGTAGGCGCTGGGTCTTGGTCGTCTCCGGCATCGTCGTCCATACCGTCGATGTCTTGAGTCGAAGTCGAGCATGTCGGTTAAATCATCGGCGGTGGCTACCAAGTGGGTGGTGGGTGGGCGTTGAATTTCTTCGTCATACGCATCCCAACCTTCCGTCCGTAGTCCGCCAGGGCTCTCCGGATAAAGAGAGAGACTTTAGTGAATTCAGGATGTCGCCAAAGGGGGAGTGCTGAAAGATGTCCGCGGCAGTGAACTCCATAACCGGCGCCCAATCGGATTTGATTGGCACAGGCGCAGAGGGTTCGGAGTCCGGAGAGGAGTCCGGCACCCTGGAGTCACGGTCTTCGCAAAGGACAGGGATGGAGTTCGGCTCAATCGCCGTTGAGATCATAGCCCCCGAGGCAGTGTCCAACCACTCGTCCTCGATTGGGGAATCCGGCTCCTGACTAAGGGTCGGAGCGGGCACTGGTGCGGCCTCCAGGGCACTATTCGGCGGCAGAGCTAGATCGTACCCATCGAGACAGTGTGGCGCGCTTGGCTGTGGCTCGAATCCGTCGAAGATAAAGTCTCCGCGGGTATCGGCCGTATAGTTCAAGCTTCCAAATCTGACCTGATGGCCAGGGGCGTAGCTTTCGATCTGCTCCAGATGGCCAAGTGAATTGGCCCGCAATGCAAAGCCGCCGAGTACGAAGATCTGTCCGGGGAGAAAAGTCTCACCCTGGACTGCGTCGTTGCTGATGATTGAAGGAGCCATCGGGCCTATAGGTGACGACACAAAGGAACTCTTAATGAAAGCACCAATGTCGTTGTCAAAACCGGCGGATCTTGGGTAGGGGGTCCCGAACTGTGCGTCTAGGCGGATGGTAACAGGAGACCAGGGACACGATGTTTTTACCTGTGTTCGTGACCTCTCGATGGAGGTAATACCCTACTCTGCTTGATTAATATTGATGATATGGGTAGTACAAGAGTAGCTCTACCACGAGATCAAGGAGGCTAAACCATAGAAGCTAGCCTATGGTATGATTGTTGTTCGTCCTACGGACTAAAACCCTCCGGTTTATATAGACAACGGATAGGGTTAGGGTTACACAGAGTCGGTTACAATGGTAGGAGATCTACATATCCGTATCGCCAAGCTTGCCTTCCATGCCAAGGAAAGTCCCATCCGGACATGGGACGAAGTCTTCAATCTTGTATCTTCATAGTCTAGGAGTCTGGCCAAAGATGATAGTTCGGCTATCCGGACACCCCCTAGTCCAGGACTCCCTCAGCGGGAAATGCCCTAACAATCTCCCCCTTTTTGGTGGATGATGACAACTACAAGGTTTGCACTGGAAGTCTAGAAAATGTAGACGGGCTCACCCTAGATGTGTGCACTATTTTGATTTTGCTTTTGGAATGCAAAGTCACAAATTAGGATCAATTCTCCCCCTAGATTTTGTAGACCAACCAATATGAATACCTGAGAAGATAGACAATAAGCATACATGTAGAGTGTAAATACTGGTAAGAAAGAGAGACAAAACTTAATGAAAATACTATAGGATAGATAGGTAACACATGTCCCACACCATGCAAGTCTCACACCACAAGGTTCACAAACTGGAGGAAAGCAAATAGAAGTTCAAGTTCAACTCTCAATGCGAAGCAAATGAAACACACAACTCCCATGTAAATCCTGAGACCTAATAGAACTCTCCATCCCCCCCCCCTTCGGCATCAAGACACGAAAAAGGAAAAGAGTGATGCTAACGCCTAGAGCTCAGTAGTCCTCCTCTGACTCCTCGGTCTCATCTGGATCACCATCTCCAGACTCCTCATTATCCTCCATGATATCATCAGCAACAGCAGAAGTGGAAGTAGCAGGATGGTCAGAGGCCTCATCATCAGTACATGTGCTCTGCTCACATATCCACTTGTCCTCTGGAGTGATGCTCTTCTCGGATCCACTCTTCACTGGCATGTTGAGGTGCTTCATCATGGAAATTTGTCGGTGCCAAGCAAGCTTCTCATTCACATGTGCCTCATACAACTTCTTCTAAATGTGAGACTGGAGGCAAAACGTCTTCTTCACCTTAGTGGTGAGCTTAGTAACCCAAGAGGGCTTGGCACCCACCTCCATCTCGAAATCCTCATCATCTGAAGTGGCATAGACATCCTCGGGATCATCAGCAGGAAAAGCGGGGCTCGGCATGCTTCTTATTCTTAAGTTGCTTAACCTCATGCACGGTTGAAAGGATCGATATAGTTGACTAGAGGGGGTGAATAGGCAACTAACAATTTTTAGCTTTTCTTTACCAATTTAAACTTTGCATCAAAGTAGGTTGTCTAGATATGCAACTAGGTGAGCAACCTATATGATGCAACAACCACAAGCACACAAGCAAGCAAGAGATATAACACAAATAAGCTTGCACAAGTAAAGGAACGAGATAACCAAGAGTGCAGCCGGTGGAGACGAGGATGTGTTACCGAAGTTCCTTCCTTTTGAGGGGAGGTACGTCTCCGTTGGAGCGGTGTGGAGGCACAATGCTCCCTAAGAAGCCACTAGGGCCACCGTATTCTCCTCACGCCCTCACACAATGCGAGATGTCGCGATTCCACTATTGGTGCCCTTGGAGGCGGCGACCGAACCTTTACAAACAAGGTTGGGGCAATCTCCACAACTTAATTGGAGGCTCCCAACGACACCACGAAGCTTCACCACAATGGACTATGGCTCCACGGTGACCTCAACCGTCTAGGGTGCTCAAACACCCAAGAGTAACAAGATCCTCAAGGGATTAGTGGGGGGAATCAAATTTATCTTGGTGGAAGTGTAGATCAGGGCCTTCTCAACCAATCCCTAGAAATTCAACAAGTTTGATTGGCCAGGGAGAGAGATCGGGCGAAAATGGAGCTTGGAGCAACAATGGAGCTTAGGGTTGGAAGAGGTGATCAACTAGAGGAAGAAGACACCCCTTATATAGTGGAGAGACAAATCCAACTGTTATCCACTTAACTAGCCCGCGACCTGCGGTACTACCGCTCCAGACAAGCGGTACTACCGCAATGCCTCACGGTACTACCACGCCGGACCGCGGTACTACCACTGCTACGGCAGGAGCTAGCCCAGGCCTGAAGTGCAAAGGCTGAGGGCGGTACTACCGCTGGTGCGGTACTACCGCTCCCCCTTGCGGTACTACCACAAAGCAGGATAGGACTAGCCTGGGAAGGGCGCAGATGAATAAAAATACATCTGTGCCAACTTCCGCTGAAAAACAACCGATGCAAAAATCCGACACGGTACTACCGCACGCGTGGGGCAGTACTACCGCGTAGGGCGCAGATGTAAAAGATTACGTCCGCCCCTACTTCCGCTCCTGTTGTTGTGCCAGACCAGGACTCACGGTACTACCGCGCGCGTGGGGCGGTACTACCGCGTAGGGCGCGGATGTAAAAAATTACATCCGCCCCTACAGCCGCACGAGCGGCTGAGTCTGGACTGAGGCCACGGTACTACAGCTCCTTGGGAGCGGTACTACCGTGGGCGCCTACGGTACTACCGCAAGGGCTTGCGGTACTACCGCTCCAAAGAGCAGTACTACCGCATGCCCCAGAACAGCAACACTAGGAATCCTTCTCTTTGCATATAAATGAGGGAAAACGGACGATGCTCCAAAGCACAAGGGGAAAGGCGGTGCAGAGGAGGAAAACGTGTACGTGATGATTCCACCCAAACCTTTCCAAAGCGGACCCCCTCTTAATAGTACGGCTTTCCTATGACTCAAATCCACCAAAAAGAAACATAGAAAAACACCGTCTTCACTAGTCTTCGAGGGGCACCGAACCGTCTTGTGCCTAGTTGCGAAACGTCTGAAATACTCAAGGCACATGATTAGTCCGCAAAAGCATTGTCATCAATCACCAAAACACCTTAGGGATAAATATGCCCTTACAACGGTGAGGTTATCTGACGAAGTGAGAGGCTTTCTAGGACAATGAATAGACCAAACTGAGTACAGAAAGCACATGACAAAGGGAGCATAGATGGGAACCTTACAGTAGATGACCATGCTGTACATCTCCTCCCATAGCCACTTGGACACATCAAAAGTAGAACCAGAGACCACTTGAGTCTTCATAGCAACAAGCAAATCAATGATGCACCCATAAATCCCATCCTGATTTCCAACCTTGGGTAGAAGCACATTCCAAAACACACGGTGCATGATATCATATACTTTCTCAAGATCCTTGGACTCACCAATGATGCCTCGCCCACGAATATATAGAGGAGCGAGCTTCTCCCTAGGCATGGAATGGGCACGGTCGTGAGGATGAATGACGCCATTCCTGTCGAGACCGGTATCATCATAGCCAAGAGCATTGCTGAAAGCTCTCCAAGGCACTTGAAAGAACTCATCACGGCACATGAAAGAGAGAGAGAGAGAGTGTGATCATCCTCTTCACCAAAATAATTGGTTGCATAGAACTGATGAATAAGTTGAACATCAAAGTCACAGTTGATAGACATGAGCTTGATCAAATCAAACTCCTCATAGAGAGCCAACGCCTCTCCAAAGTACTCCATGTTGTTCCTCCAATGGTCAAGGTCAATGGTCCACTGCTTGGTATACCGATTCTTGTGATGCTCGAACAACTCATGGACAATCCTCACTTGCATCTCATTCCGGAACTGAACAGTGGTCCAACGTGGCTCAATCGGAACCACATACGAATTCCTCTTCCGGAAGGTTTCCCAGTACTTTTCCTTCCACTTGTGCATAGGAAGGGCAACACGTTGCTTGGCAGCGATAGACTTTTCACGGTGAGTTTTCTTGGCGGGAACCACAACCTCATCTTCCTCTTTAGACTCAACAGGGCGCTTGCATCTATGGGCTCGCCTCTTGGTCTTGGCAGGAGGAGCAGAGCGAGAACCAAAGCCACCTGCACACACATGCACACACATGGGAAGCACACAAGAGACCCAGAAGAGATGAGAGGATTGCACACAAGAATGAAGGAATATATTGCTTGTGAATCGGAGAAGATAAAATAGTGCAACATGGTTCAGGAATCCCGGTTGTTCCGGTTCTCCAACCGGTGGAACCGCCCAAGCGGTTGGTCCGCCCAAGAAGGGCGGTTGTACCGTTGGAAGTGAGAAGTTCCACCCATGGGAGAGCAAGTACCTACGGTATTTGAATCAAATTGCAATATTCTAATTTCTAACGATGCACAAAACAATAGCAGGAGCATATAGATCTCTTCCACCCAATAGTTTGGACAACCAAACGCGGGATATCAAGCAATGCCTTAAGATGATGGATTCAAAGATTGAAACCCTAGAAAAGAGGAACGAGGCATTACCGGTGTCCATGGGAAGAGATCGGGTGGGAGGGGCCCTCCACGGAGTAGATCCAAGGAAGGCCCACGGATCCGGAGCGACGGAGAGCACTCCAGGGCGAGGGTGACGGCGACTGGCGGCTAGGGCAGGTGAGGGGAACGGGCACGAAGGGAAGAAGAAGATACCCTTTCGGCCCGACCCCTTTATATACCCATCATACTGTGAAGCAGTTGTACCGCCTTGAAGGGTGGTTGTACCGCTCCCTGGGACAAACCAGTGGTTGCGGGTGGTACTTCCGGCGCCAGGGAGGCGGTGGTAGTACCGCCTGGAACCGAGCGGTAGTACCGGCCAGGAGCACAACCTGAGGAGCCAGCGGTAGAACCGCAGAGACCGCCCTGGTGGTACTCCTGGGACGATACAACCAAGTGTCCGAGCGGTTGAACTGCCATGGGAACCTGTTGTACCGCCCAGTCAACATCACCCACACCATGACCAACTTGTGTGCGATTGGAAAAGATGGTTTAAGGGAAAGAGAAGGCATGGGATGGAGACAAGACACTGGAATAGGGTGAGGTAAACTCCAAGGGTGCAAGAACCAAGCAAGAAAAGACCACTACTTGGAGGTTGCAAACACCTAGCACCTAAACAATATAGCAAGAGCGAATAAGATCCAATGAAGCCAACCCTTTTCATGGAGAAAATGGGTGGTGGTCAAAGCCACCTATGTTTGAGTCAATTGGTATGGCACTGCGAAGATTTTAACCTTGGGCCCATGACCAAAACTCATCTTTGAAGCACAAGTACCATAAAAAATGGCGAATGTGAAAGACATGATCAATTTATACATAATGGGGGGAGGAAGTGTTCATTGAGAGGACAACACTCCCCATATGTCCATGCCTACATCTAGAACATGATAAAATGATGAATGCGGTGGGGTGCGCCTAGGTTCAAGCCACATTGCTCGAATCAATGATATTTAGCTCATGCCTTAACTCACGAAATCTTTCTTCATCTAGAGGCTTGGTGAAAATATCTGCTAGTTTCTCTTGAGTGTTGATGTAGATGATCTCAATATCTCCATGCTTGATGTGATCTTGAATGAAATGATGATGAATCTCAATGTGCTTCTTCTTGCTATGTTGCACCAGATTGTATGAGATCTTGATAGCACTTTCATTGTCACATAGAAGATGCACTTTGTCACAAGTGACACCATAATCCTTTAAAGTTTTACTCACCCATAGCAATCGTGCACAACAACTTGCGACGGCTACATACTCAGCCTCGGTGGAGGAGAGATACACATAATTTTGCTTCTTCGAAGATCAACTTACCACAGAGCGACCAAGGAATTGGCACCCTTCGGAAGTTGACTTCCTCTCCACACAATCTCCCGCCCAATCCGAGTCCAAATAACCCATGGGATCAAAGCTTACTCCTTTGGGATACCATAAGCCAAAGTTTGGGCTATGAGCCAAATATCGAAAGATTCACTTGACCGCCACATAGTGGCTTTCCTTAGGTGCATCTTGAAACCATGCACAGATTCCCACACTCAACATGATATCCAGTCTAGATGCACAAAGGTAAAGCAAGGATCCAATCATGGAGCAATATACCTTTTGATCCACCGCTTTACCATTGGTATCACTGTCAAGCTTGCATTTGGTGGGCATGGGAAACTTGACGGGCTTGACATCATCTAGCTTGAATCTCTTGAGCATGTCTTGGGTATACTTGGCTTGGTTTATGAACGTTCCTTCTCTCCTTTGCTTGACTTCGAACCCAAGAAAGAACTTCAACTCTCCCATCATAGACATCTCAAACTTCTCAATCATTAGTGTGTGAAACTCATCATTGAAAGATTTGTTAGGAGAACCAAATATAATATGATAAACATATAGTTGGCATATGAACAAATCCCCTTTGACCCTCTTAGTAAAAAGAGTGGGATCAATTTTCCCAATTTCAATTCCACGATCTTGCAACAACTCGGTAAGGTGCTCATACCACACACGTGGGGCTTGTTTAAGGCCATAGAGCGCCTTCTTGAGTTTATATACATGATTGGGGAGCTTGGGATCCTCGAATCCCGGGGGTTGTTTGACATATACCAACTCATTCAAAGGACCATTAAGAAATGCACTCTTCACATCCATTTGTTGCAACTTAAAATCATGATGAGATGCATATGCAAGCAACATGCGAATAGATTCAAGACAAGAAACGGGGGCAAAGGTTTCACCGTAGTCGATACCCTTGACTTGGGAGTAGCCTGGTGCCGCCAATATTGCCTTGTTTCGAACCACCACACCGTTCGCATCCTGCTTGTTCTTGAAGATCTATTTGGTCCCAATGACATTGTGTTCCTCCGTTGGACTTGGCACTAATTCCCAAACTTGGTTGCACACAAAGTTGTTGAGTTCATCATGCATGGCTTCAAGCCAATCCACATCATCGAGTGCCTCATGTACCTTCTGGGGTTCAACACACGAAACAAACGCATGATGCTCCCAAAATTTGACAATTGTCTACGAGTAGTTACCCCTTTTCTCAAGCTTCCAAGTACATTCTCCATGACATGTTATTGATGCTTGAGCCTGGAAGCCACCTTGGCGGCACGACGCTCCAAAAGTTCCTCAATGGGCATTTAAGGATAATTATCTTGATCATTTTGAGCACCATCTTGAGCTTGTTCTTGATCATGAGCTTGCACTTGATCTTGAACTTGCTCGGAGTCATGAACTTGATCTTGGGCATCATTTGGTGCATCACCATATCCATGAGGTTGATCTTGCCCTTGATCTTGTTCATTTGGTTGAGGGCCTTCACTTTTTTCTTCGGAAGTGTGTGGGGTCTAGTGTTGGTGATGGATCCACTTGAGTAGAGCTTTGTCCTTCTCCTTCAGCCACAAGGGGTTCCTCAATGGGGAGTATTTGACCAATCCCCATTCTTATTATGGCTTGGGGAGGAATTTCATCACCTACACCACCAAGACCACTTTCTCCACTTGGGAGCCATTATTTTCGTCAAACTCTACATTACACGTCTCCTCAATGAGTCCATTGGACTTGTTGAGGACACGGTAAGCATGAGAGTTTGTAGCATAACCAATAGATATGCCCTCTTGAGCTCTAGGTTAAAATTTAGAAAAATGAACACCTTTATTGAGAATGAAACACTTACAAACGAACACCCGGAAGTACTTGAGGTTGGGCTTGTTACCGGTAAGTATCTCATATGGAGTCTTGTTCAAGCCTTTGCGGAGGTAGAGCTGATTGGATGCATGACATGTGGTGTTGACGGCTTCGGCCCAAAAGTTATACGGAGATTTGAATTCCGCCATCATTGTCCTTGCCGCGTCCATCAACTTCTGGTTCTTCCTTTCCGCCACACCATTTTGTTGAGGGGTATAGGTTGCGGCATATTGGTGCTTGATCCCCTCATCACTAAGAAACTCATCCAAGGTGTTGAACTCAGTGTCGTTGTCACTTATAATCATCAATATCTTTGCTCATGTTGATGTTGAGCTTCATTAGCATAGTTAATGACGGTTTGCTAGGTATCACTCTTCCTCTTGAAGAAGTATACCCATGTGTATCTTTAGTAATCATCCACAATCACCAAGCAATACTTTCTTCCCCAAGACTATCAAAGGATGGAGGACCAAAGAGATCCATGTGAAGGAGCTCCAAGGGCCTCTTCGAGTAGATGATAGTCGTGGGTCGATAGTTGTCTCATGTAACTTTCCTTCGATACAAGCATTGCAAGCACGATCTTTGGCAAAACTCTCATTTGTTAGTCCACGGACATGATCCCCTTTGAGGAGACTTTGCAAAGATCTCATATTGACATGGGCTAGTCGGTGATGCCAAAGCCATCCCGCATTAACTTTAGCCACTAGGCACGTCGCGGTCTTAGTGGATCCCTCCGAAAAGTTAACCACATAGAGACCGTTCTCGACATGCCCAACAAAGGCTACTTTAAGAGTCTTGCTCCACAAAAGGGCCACGGTATCAAGATCAAAGAATGTTGCAAAGCCCATGAGGGCAAGTGTTAATGAATGGGAAGTAAATTGTATGCAAGGGACTCAACAAGCATGACCTTCTCAATAGATAAATCTTGAGAGATGACCACCTTGCCAAGACCCAATACCTTAGATGTTGAAGCATCACCGAATTGGACATGAGTGGGCATGGATGGAAGAGGATGAAAGTCCACCACCAAGTCCTTGCTCCCGTTCATATGATTTGTTGCTCCACTATCAAGCAACCATGACACCCCACCGAAAGCAACTCCTAAAAGAAATCAATGCTTGGATTAGGTACCCATTTCTTAATGGGTCCTTTTAGGTTAGCAACAAGGGTCTTAGGAACCCAAATAGACTATTCTATGTACGCATAAGAAGAATCAACAAATTTGGCATAAACATGCACATCACTAGCACGACACAGCACATATGAGGGTTTAAAGTCGCCAACTTTGTTGGAAGGGGCGGTTTTGCCCTTCTTGGCATTACCACCCACTTCCTTGTTATTCTTCTTCTCATGAGTACCCTCACCCGCCTTGACAAAGGCTTCCTTAAGCGGGATAGGTTGCTTGGTCTTGTTCTTCTTCTTCTTCTTAGACTTGGGTACAAACCCAAATCCTTCCTTTCCCACAATTTCCTTTTGATTACTCAAAAGGTCATTTAGGTTCTTCTCTCGCCTTTGTATGCATGTCACAAGGCCCTTCTCAAGTTACTCTTTCAACTTGGCATTTTCCTCCACAGGATGCACATGCTCACAACAAGGGCTAGTAGCATGGGCATTATCAATTAGAATGAAAGGAGGACATGTGGAAATCTCCTTGGTTAGCTTCACTTGGAGTTGATCATGAGACACCTTGAGAGAGGCATGAACACCCTTCAAGACCTTGTGAGACTTGTCAAGTATGTCAAACTCTTCCTTGAGTCTATCATGGCCAACCCCAAGTACAAATTTCTCGGATTTAAGCACACGAGTAAGAACAATAGCATGATCAAGATCTTTTTGCAATTTAGCATGATCAATGTTGTGTGACTCCTCAAGAGTCAAACGAAGACCTCGCTCTTCCTCTAGAGCAATGGAAAGATCCACAATCTCATCGGCATAGTCACGACTATGCCCCTCCAACTTGGAGATCATATCCTCATGATACTCAATGATATCATTGTCCTCACCAAGTTATTCCAAGAGAGAAACTAAGTGCTTCTTGGATTCACCCTTGAGCTTACTCAAGAATTTGTAAAACCCATTCTCATCAACTTTCACCACCTCACTATCATCTACACAATCTAACAATGAAGGATTAGTAGTGATGGTGGTTTTGATTTTGGGGATTACCTTATTGATACCTTTGGCCATGAGGCACTTGGCAATGAGGTTCTCATTGGGGGCACCAAAGAGAGACACCTTGGAGGGGGAAGAGGTGACAATGGCCACAATTGACATTGTCATTCATTTACCTCTTGTATCATCATCATCATCATCATTGGAGGGGTATTATTTATGTGCCACCGAACCCTTTGGAGGTATCTTCTTGGTGAAGTTGTTCTTGTTTGGGAATGAATTGGCTTTGTCTTTGCGAATGGGTTGCCACTGTTGTCTTCCCTCTTCTCATAAGGACAATCCACCACAAAGTGACTCACATTGCCGCAATTGTAGCACATCCTCGCTCTTTGCTTGTTCTTTGACCCACTTGAATTGTTCTTGGAGAAGTTGGGCCTTGAATTTCTCTTGTTGCCCCAAAATTGCCTTGACGCAAGAGCCATGTGTTCCTGGTAAGAATATTTGGTGTCTTCAGGGCAACCCTCTTATTCTCCCTCCTCTTCTTCTTCCGGAATGGCCTTGGCCTTCAAGGCAAGGTTGGTAGAGGCTTTGTTTAACCGGACACGGGCAAGAGCATTGTTGGCGGTCTTGTTCATGATGTTCATGGCAATAAACTCATCCAACACTTCACTTGAAGACAAGGTGTAGAAATCCGGCCTTTGACGAATCACAGAGGACATGGCCTTGTTGAATGGCATGATGGCCTTGAGAAACTTGCGCTTGATCCAATTGTCATCTGTATCCTTGCTCGCATGATCTTGGAGAGCAACCACAAGTGTTGTCACCCTCCGGTAGAGATCACACAGATCCTCATCTTCTAGCATCACAAATTCATCGGCCTCATCAAGGACCACTTCAAAGTTGGACCGTTGGATGCTTGAGCTCCCCTTGTACAAACATATGATGTGTTCCCAACAATCCTTTGCACGAGTGAAGGGGCGTAAGTGAGATAGATCTTCGAGGGGGGGGCCACGACTTGAACGATGAACAAAGCGGAGTGATTGTATTGATTGTATGCCTCTTCTCTTGGAGTGAGATTGTTTGGATCATGTAGGTAGAAGCCTTTCTTGATGATTCTCCAAAGATTTGTTGATCTGTGATTCAAATGAGACTTGAACGAAAAACCCAATTAGCAAAATCACCCTTTACAAGCTTAGGAGGAGGACCAAGGTTGTTAATATGCGGTGTAGGGACCGGTCCTCCATAGACCAGGGGAGGGGGAACCGAGGCAAAGGTTCCCGTCCCATTCTTGTTTTGAGGGGATGAGGTATGAGTACCTTTAGCCGCTTCCTTGGCGGAATGGGCCTCAAACTCCGATGCGGTGGGATTAACCACAAATAACGGACCGGGACAAGTTTTCAACCCCTCAAGTAATTCTTTAAACACGGATTTGACCTCGGTCATCATAAACGTCTTAAGTGAAGCCATGGCTTCATTTAAGTCGTCCCGAGTGATCGAGTTCAACTTCACGGTCTCGGCCACTTCCTGCCCTGTGTTAACCATACTCTTCGGGTGGTCAAACCCTTAAAAATAAACATGGCTCTGACACCAATTGAAAGGATCGATATGCTTGACTAGAGGGTGCTGAATAGGCAACTACCAATTTTTAACTTTTCTTAACAAATTAGGGTTAGCAACAAATAGTTGTCTAGATGTGCAACTAGGTGAGCAACAACAACAACAACAACAACAACAACAACAACAACAACAACAACAACAACAACAACAACAACAACCACAACAACAACAACAACAACAACAACAACAACAACAACAACAACAACAACAACAACAACAACAACAACAACAACAACAACAACAACAACAACAACAACAACAACAACAACAACAACAACAACAACAACAACAACAACAACAACAACAACAACAACAACAACAACAACAACAACAACAACAACAACAACAACAACAACAACAACAACAACAACAACAACAACAACAACAACAACAACAACAACAACAACAACAACAACAACAACAACAACAACAACAACAACAACAACAACAACAACAACAACAACAACAACAACAACAACAACAACAACAACAACAACAACAACAACAACAACAACAACAACAACAACAACAACAACAACAACAACAACAACAACAACAACAACAACAACAACAACAACAACAACAACAACAACAACAACAACAACAACAACAACAACAACAACAACAACAACAACAACAACAACAACAACAACAACAACAACAACAACAACAACAACAACAACAACAACAACAACAACAACAACAACAACAACAACAACAACAACAACAACAACAACAACAACAACAACAACAACAACAACAACAACAACAACAACAACAACAACAACAACAACAACAACAACAACAACAACAACAACAACAACAACAACAACAACAACAACAACAACAACAACAACAACAACAACAACAACAACAACAACAACAACAACAACAACAACAACAACAACAACAACAACAACAACAACAACAACAACAACAACAACAACAACAACAACAACAACAACAACAACAACAACAACAACAACAACAACAACAACAACAACAACAACAACAACAACAACAACAACAACAACAACAACAACAACAACAACAACAACAACAACAACAACAACAACAACAACAACAACAACAACAACAACAACAACAACAACAACAACAACAACAACAACAACAACAACAACAACAACAACAACAACAACAACAACAACAACAACAACAACAACAACAACAACAACAACAACAACAACAACAACAACAACAACAACAACAACAACAACAACAACAACAACAACAACAACAACAACAACAACAACAACAACAACAACAACAACAACAACAACAACAACAACAACAACAACAACAACAACAACAACAACAACAACAACAACAACAACAACAACAACAACAACAACAACAACAACAACAACAACAACAACAACAACAACAACAACAACAACAACAACAACAACAACAACAACAACAACAACAACAACAACAACAACAACAACAACAACAACAACAACAACAACAACAACAACAACAACAACAACAACAACAACAACAACAACAACAACAACAACAACAACAACAACAACAACAACAACAACAACAACAACAACAACAACAACAACAACAACAACAACAACAACAACAACAACAACAACAACAACAACAACAACAACAACAACAACAACAACAACAACAACAACAACAACAACAACAACAACAACAACAACAACAACAACAACAACAACAACAACAACAACAACAACAACAACAACAACAACAACAACAACAACAACAACAACAACAACAACAACAACAACAACAACAACAACAACAACAACAACAACAACAACAACAACAACAACAACAACAACAACAACAACAACAACAACAACAACAACAACAACAACAACAACAACAACAACAACAACAACAACAACAACAACAACAACAACAACAACAACAACAACAACAACAACAACAACAACAACAACAACAACAACAACAACAACAACAACAACAACAACAACAACAACACCAACAACAACAACAACAACAACAACAACACCAACAACAACAACACCAACAACAACAACAACAACAACAACAACAACAACAACAACAACAACAACAACAACAACAACAACAACAACAACAACAACAACAACAACAACAACAACAACAACAACAACAACAACAACAACAACAAGAGCAAGCAAAGTATACAACACAGTAGAAGCTTGCAAAAAGTAAAGGTAAGAGATAACCACAAGTGGAGACGGTGAAGACGAGGATGTGTTACCAACGTTCCTTCCCTTTGAGAGGAACTACGTCTCCGTTGGAGCGGTGTGGAGGCACAATGCTCCCCAAGAAGCCACTAGGGCCACCGTATTCTCCTCACGCCCTCACATAATGCGAGAAGCCATGATTCCACTAGTGGTGCCCTTGAAGGCGGCGACCGGACCTTTACAATCAAGGTTGGGGCTCTCTCCATAGCCGAATTGGAGGCTCCCAACAATACCACGGAGCTTCACCACAATGGAATGTGGATCCAAGGTGACCTCAACCATCTAGAGTGCTCAAACACCCAAGAGTAACAAAATCCACACAAGAAAGTATGGGAAATAAATTTCCTTTGGTGGAAGTGTAGATCTAGGTCTCCTCCTTCAATCCCTAGCAAATCAACAAGTTTGAGTGGCTAGGGAGAGAGATCGAGAAAGAAATCTTGAAGGGCATTAATGGAGGAGAGAGAGAGAGAGGCAAGAGGTAAGGAGGTAGGTGGAAACCCCCCCCCCCTTATATAGGGACCCCTACTTTCCAACCGTTACAACAGTTTTTACACTGCAGCGGTACAACCGCTCATGACCCTGGTACTAGGATTAGCGAGTATGCTACAGAAACCCTATAAAGTGGTACAACTAGAGGTATGAGTGGTAGTACCAGTTACAACGAGTAACTGGACCAACCGCTTGCCTACCGCGCACCAACCGCCTCGAAACAGAAGGGAGTCACCCCTATGGCGGTGGTCGAAAGAAGTTGCACCGGAACTACCCCTGATCCAACACACAGAGACGGCTAAGTCTAGAGCAGTAGAACCGCTCCGGTCATTGGTAGTACCGTATATCAGAGTATAATTGGGACAACCGGGCCACCACCGCCCAAGGACCGCCCCATCACAGAACCGAGTCCGGTGGTTGGGCGGTACCTAGTGCTACTTCTTGAGCTTGCGTTGGTTTTTCCCTTGAAGAGGAAAGGGTGTTGTAGCAAAGTAGAGATAAGTATTTCCCTCAATTAAGAACCAAGGTATCAATCCAGTAGGAGACACAAGCAAGTCCCCAATATATGCACCTACACAAACAATCAAACACTTGCACCCAACGCGATAAAGGGGTTGTCAATCCCTTCACGGTCACTTGCAAAAGGTGAGATCTGATAGAGATAGATATAAAAGATTACTAAAACATAAAATAAAATAAAATAGAATAAATTTCAGCAAGGTATTTTTGGTATATAGATATGAAAATATATGATGAAAAATAGACCGGGGGCCATAGGTTTCACTAGAGGCTTCTCTCTTGAAGGAAAATAATACGGTGGGTGAACAAATTACTGTCAAGCAATTGATAGAAAAGCGCAAATTATGACGATATTCAAGGCAATGATTATGAATATAGGCATCACGTCCGTGTCAAGTAGACCGACTCCTGCCTGCATCTACTACTATTACTCCACACATTGACCGCTATCCAGCATGCATCTAGAGTATTAAGTTCATAAGAACGGAGTAACGCCTTAAGCAAGACGACATGATGTAGAGGGATAAACTCAAGCAATATGATGAAAACCCCATCTTTTTACCCTTGATGGCAACGATAAAAATACATGCCTCGCTACCCCTACTTTGTCACTGGGTGAGGACACCGCAGGATTGAACCCAAAACTAAGCACCTCTCCCATTGCAAGAAAAACCAATCTAGTTGGCCAAACCAAACCGATAATTCGAAGATAAATACAAAGATATCAAATCATGCATATAAGAATTCAGAGAAGATTCAAATAATATTCATAGATAAGCTGATCATAAATTCACAATTCATCGATCTCGACAAACACACCGCAAAAGAAGATAACATCGGATAGATCTCCAAGAACATTGTATTGAGAATCAAAGAGAGAGAAGAAGCCATCTAGCTACTAGTTATGGACCCGTAGGTCTATGGTAAACTACTCACGCTTCATCGGGGCAATAGAGTTGATGTAGATGCCCTCTGTGATCGAATCCCATCCGACAGGATGCCGGAAAAGGCCCCAAGATGGCATCTCATGGGAACAGAAGGTTACGGCGGCGGAAAAGTATTTTGGTGGACGCTTCTGGTCGTTTGGGAGTATTTGGGAATTTATAGGCCAAGAATTAGGCTTAGAAGAGCCTCCTCGGGACTCTTCTGACTTCATCTCCAAGTCTTACGTGTGTCTTCTGGTCCAAGAAAATCATCGCGTAAGTTTTATTCCGTTTGGACTCCGTTTGATATTTCTTTTTTGTAAAACTCAAAAACAAGGAAAAAACAGAAACTGGCACTAGGCTTTAGGTTAATAAGTTAGTCCCAAAATAATATAAATTAGCATATAAATGCATATAAAACATCCAAAACATATAATTAAATAGCATGGAACAATCCAACATTATAGATACGTTGGAGACGTATCTCCTGGTCGGTACAACCGCCCATGAAGCACCCTCAAGGTTTTCCCGGAGCAGAGGCGGTACAACCACCCGGGGGCAGCAGTACAACCGTTGGGCATGTACCTGGGAGCAGAAACCCCAGGGTATCACCCCTGGAGCGGTGGTTGTGTCGGTTGAACTAGCCAGGCGGTACAACCGCCCAAACGAGCGGTACAACCACTTGGAAAGTAAACCACTAGTTTGGAAGGAAAGGGGACCTCTCTCTCCTCTAACAGAAGGGAATAGTGGGATAAGAGAGATGTGTACGTGCAATGATTCACACAATACCTTCCGATGTGGATTCCCTCTTAATAGTACGGGTTTCCTATGACCAAAGAAATAAGAGCATCTCCACTCGCGCACCCAATAGGCACCCCAGGGCGAGTTTTTTAGCGCCGATGACAAAAAAACCAGTCGCGCCCCCTGGACGCCGAACTCCGCCGGCTCAGCCCATATTTTGGCCCAGTGATCCCAGACCGAACCCAGCACACTGCGGGAGCTTGGGGGCTCCGGCGAAGGAAAAACCGCGCTTGGGTCACCACTGTCAGGCGAAAAATCATCTTGCACGTCCATATTCCCCCTCCCCCCGCGCACGCCCTACCGCCAGCGTGCCGATCTCGGTGCTGCCTACCTACCCACCGCCGCTAGAAAGGCTATTCCCCGCCGAAAAAGAGAGGGTTCACCGCGGCAGCCTTCGACCCGCTCCTGGGCGAGCTTTCCGGTGCTCCGGCCACGTAGGAGGGGATACCAACGGTTGTGCGCCTACCACTCCTGCCATGTGTTCGATGATTTGTCTGCTCGGTGATGGACTCGGACGACGAGGAGGTGTTCGCGGCGCTGCTGGAGGAGGAAGTTGATGCCGACGCCCAGGATGAAGAGCACCTCATGGTCCTTGCCGCTCTGGCCGGCCTGTTCGCGAGCAATGCGAAGCCGCGGCGAGGTGGCTCGGCACCGGGCCGGCTGAAGGCAAAGCAGAGGCATCGATTGGAAGGCTATTGCTTGCTCTACGCCGACTACTTCACTGACGCTCGACTCCATGGTGAGAAAGTATTTCGGCGCTGTTGTCGGATGAGCCGGAAGCTCTTCCTCGGGATTGTGAATTCCATCCATGAGTTCGATAGCTACTTCAAGTGCAAGAAGGATTGCATCGGCACTCTTGGATTCACCTCACTCCAGAAGTGCACGAAAGCTATGAGGATGCTAGCATACGGAGCTCCCGATGACTCATCGGAAGACTATAGACGCATGGCCTAGTCCATGACCATTGACTGTTTGTACAAGTTTTGCAGGGCAGTGGTGGTAGTGTTGGAACCACAATACTTGTGATCACCCAATGTTGAAGACACTGCTCGGATCCTAGCACAGAATGCAGGAAGAGGATTTCCTGGGATGCTTGGAAGCATCGACTGCATGCATTGGGCATGAAAAAACGGTCCATTTGCTTGGCAGGGGATGTACAAAGGCATGAAAGGAGCTTGCAGCGTGGTACTTGAGGCAGAGGCCACACAGAAGCTCTGGATTTGGCACTCCTTTGGTATGCCAGGAACTCACAATGACATCAACGTACTATAGTGCTCGAATGTCTTCGCCAAGCTTGTTGAAGTTCATACTCCTTCGGTGAACTTCGAGGTCAATGGGCGCCACTACAACAAGGGATACTACCTAGCAGATGGCATCTATTTGAGATGGTCCACATTTGTGAAGACTATCTCAAACCATGTGCCAAGAGGCAAGAACTCCTACTTTACCAAGTGCCAGGAGGCTTGCAGGAAGGATGTCGAGCGGGCATTTGGTGTGCTCCAATCTCGATTTGCTGTTGTCCGGTACCCCGCTCAGACCTGGTCGAAAAATTAAATGTGGGAGGTGATACGTCTCCAACGTATCTATAATTTTTTATTGTTCCATGCTATTATATTAGGTGTTTTGGATGTTTATGGGCTTTATTAAACACTTTTATATCATTTTTGGGACTAACCTATTAACCCAGAGCCCAAAGGCAGTTCCTCGCTTTTTTTCCTTGTTTCAAGAGCCAAGAAAAGGAATATCAAACGGAGTCGAAACGGAATGAAACCTTCTGGAGAAGTTATTTTTGGAAGGAAAGCTACCCGATGGACTTGGAGTGCACGTCAGGAAAGAAACGAGGGAGCCACGAGGTAGGGGGCGCGCCCACCCCCCTAGGGCGCGCCCTCCACCCTGGTGGGCCCCTCGTGGCTCCCCTGACGTACTTCTTCCTCCTATATATACCCATGTACCCTAAAAACTCCGAAACAGAATAGATCTAGAGTTCCGCCGCCGCAAGCCTCTGTAGCCACCAAAAACCTCTCGGGACCCTGTTCAAGACTGCCGGAGGGGGGAACCTCACCGTGGCCACCTTCATCATCCCGGCGCTCTCCATGACAAGGAGGGAGTAGTTCACCCTCGGGGCTGAGGGTATGTACCAAGAGCTATGTGTTTGATCTCTCTCTCGTGTTCTTGATTTGGCACGATCTTGATGTATCGCGAGCTTTGCTATTATAGTTGGATCTTATGTTGCTTCTCCCCTCTACTCTCTTGTAATGGATTGAGTTTTCCTTTGGAGTAATCTTATCGGATTGAGTCTTTAATGATTTGAGAACACTTGATGTATGTCTTGCGTGCGTATCTGTGGTGACAATGGGATATCACGTGATTCACTTGATGTATGTTTTGGTGATCAACTTATGGTTCCGCCCATGAACCTATGCATAGGGGTTGGCGCATCGCTTTCGCCTTGATTCTCCCAGAGAAACTTTGGGGCACTCTTTGAGGTTCTATGTGTTGGTTGAATAGATGAATCGACATTGTGTGATGCATATCGTATAATCATACCCACGGGTACTTGAGGTGACATTGGAGTATCTAGGTGACATTAGGGTTTTGGTTGATTTGTGTCTTAAGGTGTTATTCTAGTATGAACTCTAGGGCTGTTTGTGACACTTATAGGAATAGCCCAACGGATTGATTGGAAAGAATAGCTTTGAGGTGGTTTCGCATCTACCATAATCTCTTCGTTTGTTCTCCGCTATTAGTGAATTTGGAGTGACTCTTTGTTGCATGTTGAGGGATAGTTATATGATCCAACTATGTTATTATTGTTGAGAGAACTTGCACTAGCGAAAGTATGAACCCTAGGCCTTGTTTCCTAGCATTGCAATACCGTTTACGCTCACTTTTACCACTTGTTACCTTGCTGTTTTTATATTTTCATATTACAAAAACCTATATCTACCATCCATATTGCACTTGTATCACCATCTCTTCGTCAACTAGTGCACCTATACAATTTACCATTGTATTGGGTGTGTTGGGGACACAAGAGACTCTTTGTTATTTGGTTGCAGGTTGCTTGAGAGAGACCATCTTCATCCTACGCCTCCCACGGATTGATAAACCTTAGGTCATCCACTTGAGGGAATTTTGCTACTGTCCTACAAACCTCTGCACTTGGAGGCCCAACAACGTCTACAAGAAGAAGGTTGCGTAGTAGACATCAAGCTCTTTTCTGGCGCCGTTGCCGGGGAGGCTAGGTAAGCGGCACTCACACCCCGTCAACTAAGCTCTTTTCTGGCACCATTGCCGGGGAGGTGAGTGCTAGAAGGTATATCTTTAGATCTTGCAATCGAATCTTTTTGTTTCTTGTTTTAGCACTAGTTTTGTTTATAAAAGAAAACTACCAAAAAATGGAATTGAGTTTGTCTCATACGCTTCACCTTTTTAATATCTTTCGTGCGTATGATGGAAAGGAAAATTGTGCCAAAGTGTTAGAAGAAGAATGCATTAAAATGTTTGGCACTAAATCTTTGAATGATGAGCATGGTTGCAATGTTGTTAGTATGAACTCCTTGAATATCCATAGTACTAATGATGATTGCACTAGTTATGATGAAAATGTCTCCTATAAACATGTCAATTTTTGTGGAGTACATTGGGTTTGCGAGTACACACCAAATAGGGAAGATAGATATTGCAAGAGGCATAAGTATTTAGAAACTAAATGGTTGCAAGAAAGGCTAGATGCGTGTGCTGAAAATTTAAACTTTATTAGCCATACTTGTGAACTTTGCAATGAACGTGATCATTTCAGTACCCAATGCAAATTGTTTCATGATCGTATCGTGTCCAAAAATTGTGATGACTTGTTTTACCTTGCACATCATAATGAACTTAGTTTGCTCTTGGGTTATGAAGAAATGAAACGTATAACTAAGGATATTCCAAAATTTGCCCTTGATAGAGTTCTTCATTTTGATCTAGAGGAAATTTATATGTATTGCGCCGTGAATTGCATTGAAAATCCTTATATTGCCAATTACATAAAGAAAATAAAGCAAATAGAAGATTAAGAGAATACTAATGAAAGGGAAGAAACTTCCCAATATCCCCCTATTATTTCTTATGATGAATCAGGTAACGAGGAGGAGCCTTCTATTCAACCAATCTCATCAATAAGGAGCTCCAAAAGGAGGATTGAACCCACACATGATGTGGTGAATAAGAACAAAAGAAAAAGGAAGAGAGGTAAAAAGATATCTCTCCCAAATAATGTTGCTCCTATTATTGTTGTGCCTCATGAAAATGAATCAAAAATAATTGTGGAAGATGATGCACTTGATGATGATCTCGTTATGCCTATTAATTGTTGTGATGATTATGATTGGGAAGATAATGATACTTCTTATTATCTTGAAAATATTTTTGGCACTTTCTTGGAAGAATGTGATAATAATGTTTGCTATACTATTGGTGTTATACATACTATTAATGATGAGAGTGATTATGCTTATGATATGAAAAGGCCCAAGCTTGGGGATGCTATGTTTGATGAAGATGATGTTTTTGAGAATATATTTGCTGAAATTAATGTTTGTCCCAAGCTTGGGGATGCTATGTTTAATAATGATGATATTTTTAGCCTCTCAAGTTTTGATATGCAAATGTATAATGATGATAGCATGCCTCCTACTTATGATGATTATATTGATGAAAGTGGGTTTGGAAGAGTATCAACTTTAGGAAGTAATGATCCCACTATTTTGAAGGATGTTGAATCTTATAATATTTATGTAAGTGGATTTGGAGAGGTCATGACTTTATTTAGTGATGTATCCACTATTTCGGAAGAGGTTTCAATTGATTATGATGAGAACAAAGTTGCTACTTATCATGATTATTGTGATGAAACTTATGCTATAAAAAGTAGTGATGATTATATTTATAAAACTTGTCATGATTATGATTACCCTTTTTCTGAACGTTACTCTTTTAATGTGGAAACAATTTATAGTGTTCAAGTCTCTTATGATACTCCCACTATTCTGAATGAGAAGAATTTTGCTTATGTGGAGAGTAATAAATTTTCTATGCTAGTAGATCATGAAAAGAATGCTTTAGGTGCTGATTATATTGTTGAATTCATTCATGATGCTACTAAAAATTATTATGAGGGAGGAATATATGCTTGTAGGAATTGCAATAATATCAAGTTTCCTCTCTATGTGCTTAAAGTTTTGAAGTTATGCTTGTTTTGCCTTCCTATGCTAGTTGATTATTGTTCCCATAAGTTGTTTGTTCACAAAATCCCTATGCATAGGAAGTGGGTTAGACTTAAATGTGCTAGTCATATTCTTCATGATGCTCTCTTTATGTTTCAATTCTTATCTTTTGTGAGCATCACCGAACCATCATGCCTAGCTAGGGGCGTTAAACGATAGCGCTTGTTGGGAGGCAACCCAACTTTATTCTAGTTTCTTGCTTTTTGGTTCTGTTTAGTAATAAATAATACATCTAGCTTATGTTTAGATGTGGTTTTGTGTTTTAATTAGTGTTTGTGCCAAGTAGAACCTTTGGGAAGACTTGGGTGAAGTCTTTATGATCATGCTGTAAAAAACAGAAACTTTAGCGCTCACGAGATTAGCTTCAACTTTTTACTGGAGAATGATATTTAGTTGATTCCTTTTGCAGATGATTAATAGACAAATTCCTCAGGTCCAACAGTTTATTTTAGAATTTTTGGAGTTCCAGAAATATACGTTTGATACAGATTACTACAGACTGTTCTGTTTTTGACAGATTCTGTTTTCGTGTGTTGTTTGCTTATTTTGATGACTCTATGGCTAGTAAAATAGTTTATAAACCATAGAGAAGTTGTAATAGAGTAGATTTAACACCAATATAAATAAATAATAAGTTCATTACAGTACCGTGAAGTGGTGTTTTGTTTTCTTTCTCTAACGGAGCTCACGAGATTTTCTGTTAAGTTTTGTGTTGTGAAGTTTTCAAGTTTTGGGTAAAGATTCGATGGACTACGGAATAAGGAGTGGAAAGAACCTAAGCTTGGGCATGCCCAAGGCACCCCAAGGTAATATTCAAGGATAACCAAGAGCCTAAGCTTGGGGATGCCCCGGAAGGCATCCCCTCTTTCGTCTTCGTTCATCGGTAACTTTACTTGGATCTATATTTTTATTCACCACATGATATGTGTTTTGCTTGGAGCGTCATGTCACTTTATTTTGTTTTGCTTGCTGTTTGGATAAAGTATCAATATCTGAAATTCTTAAATGTTAGAGAGCCTTCACATAGTTGCATAATTATTCGGCTACTCATTGATCTTCACTTATATCTTTTGGAGTAGTTTGTCATTTGCTCGAGTGCTTCACTTATATATTTTTTGAGCACGGCGATCGTTATATTTTGAAGAAATAGATGAACTCTCATGCTTCACTTATATTATTTTGAGAGTCTTAAACAGCATGGTAGTTTGCTTTGGTTATAAATTTAGTCCTAATATGATGGGCATCCAAGATGGGTATAATAAAAACTTTCATATAAGTGCATTGAATACTATGAGAAGTTTGATTCCTTATAATTGTTTTGAGATATGAAGATGGTGATATTAGAGTCATGCTAGTTGAGTAGTTGTGAATTTGAGAGATACTTGTTCTAAAGTTTGTGATTCCCGTAGCATGCACGTATGGTGAACCGTTATGTGATAAAATCGGAGCATGATTTATTTATTGATTGTCCTTGTGAGTGGCGGTCGGGGACGAGCGATGGTCTTTTCCTACCAATGTATCCCCCTAGGAGCATGCGCGTAGTACTTCGTTTCGATAACTAATAGATTTTTGCAATAAGTATGTGAGTTCTTTATGACTAATGTTGAGTCCATGGATTATACGCACTCTCATCCTTCCACCATTGCTAGCCTCTCTAGTACCGCGCACCTTTCGCCGGTATCATACACCCACCATATACCTTCCTCAAAACAGCCACCATACCCACCTATCGTGGCATTTCCATAACCATTCCGAGATATATTGCCATGCAACTTACCACCGTTCCATTTATTATGACACGCTTCATCATTGTCATATTGCTTTTGCATGATCATGTAGTTGACATTGTATTTGTGGCAGACCCACCATTCATAATTCTTTCATACATGTCACTCATGAGTCATTGCACATCCCGGTACACCGCCGGAGGCATTCATATAGAGTCATATTTTGTTCTAAGTATCGAGTTGTAATTGTTGAGTTGGAAGAAAATAAAAGTGTGATGATCATCATTATTAGAGCATTGTCCCAAGTGAGGAAAGGATAATGGAGACTATGATTCCCCCACAAGTCGGGATGAGACTCCGGACGAAAAATAAAAGAAAGAAAGAAAAAAAGAGGTCATAAAAAATAGAAAAGGCCCAAATAAAAAAAATAAAAAAATGAGAGAAAAAGAGAGAAGGGACAATGCTACTATCCTTTTACCACACTTGTGCTTCAAAGTAGCACCATGATCTTCATGATAGAGAGTCTCCTATGTTGTCACTTTCATATACTAGTGGGAATCTTTCATTATAGAACTTGGCTTGTATATTCCAATGATGGGCTTCCTCAACATGCCCTAGGTCTTCGTGAGCAAGCAAGTTGGATGCACACCCACTTAGTTTCTTTTTGAGCTTTCATACACTTATAGCTCTAGTGCATCTGTTGCATGGCAATCCCTACTCACTCACATTGATATCTATTGATGGGCATCTCCATAGCCTGTTGATACGCCTAGTTGATGTGAGACTATCTTCTCCTTTTTGTCTTCTCCACAACCACCATTCTATTCCACCTATAGTGTTATATCCATGGCTCACGCTCATATATTGCATGAAGATTGAAAAAGTTTGATAACATCAAAAGTATGAAACAATTGCTTGGCTTGTCATCGGGGTTGTGCATGATTTAAATACTTTGTGTGGTGAATATAGAGAATAGCCAGACTATTTGATTTTGTAGGGATAGCTTGCTTTGGCCATGTTATTTTGAGAAGACATGATTGCTTTGTTAGTATGCTTGAAGTATTATTGTTTTCATGTCAATATTAAACTTTTGTCTTGAATCTTATGGATCTGAACCCGAGCCCCCCCCCCCCCCAACGCTGATTTTTTCACCAGCGCGCCCCCAGACGGCGCTATTTCAAGCCCCTGGGGGCCGAACGGCTGGAGATGCGCTAAACACGTAGAGAACACCGTCTTCGATCTTTTCCGTCTGGAGGGAATTCCTAATTGTCTTGTACCCAACATAGAGTACTTGAAGAACTTGGCGCATGATTAGACCACAAGGTGAGTTGCCATCATCACCAAAACACAAAAGCGGGAAATGCCCTAACAGGGTGTTTGCGTCCATTTGCATACACTAAAAGAATGGGCGCCTTAAGCGCCATTTAGGAATTGCCCTTATGATAGAGGCAAAGGTGTCCCGTCTTTCGATGAGATGGTGGCTATCGTTCTGGAGGAAGTCGACTTTGACGATCCGACTACAAACGTGCGAGGACGTTGCGCCTTAGCAATCGCTAAACCAACTCCGAGAGGTTATTGACCACGCCGGAGCACGATCAACCTGACCACGAAGGTCTGTTTCCTTCAGGCAAACAAAGAACAAGCAAGAAACTAAGATTGCAATCTGGATATTGTGAATATAAGAGGAAAGCTTTATTGATCAAAGGTGGGGTTATGTGACGCCTTTGTCTGGTCGTTGAACACAAATGAAGTACGCGAAGTTGCAGCTATGGCGAACTTTAACCTAAACAAAACCCAAAGTCTAAATGACGCCCTAAGGGCTGTATATATGGAGGAAGAGGGGGGAATTTCGTGGCCCTTGGAGGAGGGGTCCGAAACCAACCCTAACTCTTGTTTCCCCACACATACGGACTCTAAAAACAGCCTATACTTAAGTATTTCGAAAATACATGGGCCTGGCCCAATAATAAGGTGACGCAACACCTAGAATAGCCTGTGGACGAAATTTATGAAGTGGCATCTTGTATATTTCGTCCAAGGCTTCATGCGCTCCTTATGGTGGCTTCAAAGTCCTGAAATCATCACTTGTAACTCCGTTCTTGATCCCCTTAGCATGCCATCAACTCCATGCTTGTTCTTGCTCTAATGTTCATCCTTCTCCGTGTTAGGCCCTTCATTTGTAAGCAAAACAAATGTATCCAATTTAGGTAGCATCATATTCTCATGAACATTAGAATCATTACCAAGAAACGAAAGTACCGGTAATTTAATTGGCGTCTTGTGAGCTCTAGTAATTGGTCCAAGATATGTAACAAGAGGGGCTGTCGGTGTAACAATGGTTTTGTTGTCCTCTTCTTCCTCCACTTGTTGTTATGTAGTCATCCTCGTTGGAAGCTCATCTTCCTCACCCTATTAAGGCTTCAAATCTGCAATGTTAAAAGTGGGACTAACCCGAAAATCTGCAGGTAGCTCAAGTTTATATGCATTATCATTTATTTTCTCTAACACCTTAAAAGGACCATCAAGACGTGGCATTAGCTTTGATTTGCAAATTAGGAAATCTATCCTTACGCAAATGTAACCAAACAAGATCTCCAGTGCAAACACAACATGTTTTCTACCCTTATCTCCAGCAAGTTTATATTTAGCATTCATACGCTCAATGTTTTCCTTAGTTAACTCATGCATTTTTAAAATCAATTCAGCACGTTCTTTAGCATCAAAATTAACCTTCTCCGAAGATGGAAGAGGCAACAAATCAATAGGTGCACGAGGTAGGAAACCATACACAATTTCAAAAGGGCACATCTTAGTAGTATAATGCAATGAACGATTATAAGCAAATTCAATATGAGGCAAGCATTCTTCCCACATTTTCTTATTATTCTTCAAAACAGCCCTAAGCATAGTAGACAATGTTCTATTGACTACTTCAGTTTGTCCATCAGTTTGGGGGTGACAAGTAGTACTAAAAAGTAGTTTAGTCCCCAACTTAGCCCATAAACATCTCCAAAAGTGGCTAAGGAATTTAGTATCATGATCTGAAACAATAGTATTTGGCACACCATGCAAGCGAATAATTTCCCGAAAGAACAAATCAGCAACATTAACAAAGATCATCGCTTTTTGACATGGTATAAAGTGTGCCATTTTCGAGAACCTATCCACGACAACAAATATGCTATCCCTCCCCTTCTTTGTTCGAGGTAAACCTAAAACAAAGTCCATAGATATATCCTCCCAAGGAACACTAGGTATAGGCAAAGGCATATATAAACCATGAGGATTGAGTCGTGACTTAGCTTTTTGACATGTAGTGCAGCGAGCAACAAAACGCTCAACATCCCGTCTCATCTTTGGCCAAAAGAAATGTGTAGCAAGTACGTCCTCCATCTTCTTCACGCCAAAGTGACCCATCAATCCTCCTCCATGCGCCTCCTGCAACAACAAAAGACGAACAAAGCTAGCTGGAATGCATAGCTTGTTAGCACGGAACACAAAGCCATCAATAATAACTAACTTGTTCCATGTTCTTCCTTCTTTACAATTCTGCATTACATCTTTAAAATCAGCATCATGCACATATTGATCTTTGATGGTCTCCAAACCAAATATTTTGAAGTCAAATTGTGAAAGCATAGTATAGCGACGAGACAATGCATCAGCAATAACATTTTCTTTACCCTTCTTGTGTTTAATGACATAAGGGAAAGTCTCAATGAATTCAACCCATTTAGCATGTCTACGATTCAGTTCAGCTTGACTTTTAATATGTTTCAAAGATTCATGATCAGAATGTATAACAAATTCTTTGGGCCATAAATAATGTTGCCATGTCTCTATTGTCCGAACAAGAGCATATAATTCTTTATCATAAGTAGAATAATTTAGACTAGGCCCACTCAATTTTTCAGAAAAATATGCAACAGGTTTGCCATCTTGTAATAACACACCTCCTAATCCAATTCCACTAGCATCACATCCAAGCTCAAAAGTCTTATTAAAATCAGGAGCATGTGTCAACTTATCTTTCAATACCGTGAAGGCTTCTTCCTGTGCGGTACCCCAAACAAGAGGCACGTCCTTCTTTAAGCTCATTGAGAGGTGCAGCAATGGTGCTAAAATCTCTCACAAAACGCCCATAGAAACCAGCGAGTCCAAGAAAACTCCTCACTTGTGTGACCGTTTTGGGCTGCGACCAACTCTCAATAGCTTCAATCTTGGCTTTATCAACTTCAATTCCCTGTGGAGTAACAACATATCCAAGAAAAGATACTCAAATTGATTGCAAAAGGTGCACTTCCCAAGGTTACCAAACAAACGTGCATCACGTAGAGCAATAAAAATAGCACGTAGATGTTCCAAATGTTCTTCCAAAGATTAGCTATAAATCAGTATATCATCAAAATAGACTACCACAAATCGTCCAATGAAAGCACGTAAAACTTCGTTCATTAATCTCATGAAAGTACTAGGTGCATTAGTTAACCCAAAAGGCATGACTAACCACTCATATAAACCAAACTTTGTTTTAAATTCTGGTTTCCATTCATCTCCCAATTTCATACGAATTTGATGGTATCCACTACACAAATCAACTTTGGAGGAAATTGTAGAGCCACTCAATTCATCAAGCATATCATCTAGCCTAGGAATAGGATGACGATAACGAATAGTAATATTATTAATGCCTCTACAATCAACACATATACGCAACGTACCATCCTTTTTAGGCACTAGTATAATAGGAACAGCACAAGGACTAAGAGATTCGCGTATATAACCTTTGTCGAGCAGCTCCTGTACTTGACGTATAATCTCCTTTGTCTCCTCTGGATTGGTACGATATGGTGCACGGTTTGGTAGCGATGCACCGGGAATTAAGTCAATTTGATGCTCAATCCCTCAAATAGGTGGTAATCCCAGTGGTACGTCTTGTGGGAAGACGTCGTGAACTCCCCTGCAAAATGTTAGTGATGTTAGGGGCAAAGAGGAAGGCATGTCCTCGAATGAAAATAATGCCTCTTTGCACACAAAAGCATAGCAAACAGATTTGCTAAAATCTAGCTCATCAATATCAGATTTGGTGGTAAGTAAACATGCACTTTTCAATTTAATTTCAGAAGCAACACTAGATGGTTTATTATTAGACTTCATTTGTTGCTCAAATTCTTTTGCCACAACATGATTTTCACTCTTATTTTTCTCATGTTTTGCTTTATTAGCTCTATTAATATCATCTTTCAAAATGGAATCAGGAGTCATAGGAAGCAAAGTAATATTTTTATCCTTATGAATAAGAGTATACTGATTGTTTCTACCATGGTGTATAGAATTTTTATCAAATTGCCATGGTTTACCAAGTAATAAGGAACATGCTTGCATAGGTACGACACCACAATTAACATAATCAGCATATGTAGAGATACTAAAATGTACACGAACATTACGTGTTACCTTAACCTTGCCGCTGTTGTTGAACCATTGGATGTAATAAGGATGTGGATGTGGTCTTGTGGTGAGAGATAGCTTCTCCACCATCTCCATGCTAGCCAAGTTGTTGCAGCTCCCTCCATCTATTATGACGCGAATAGAATGTTCCTTCACAACTCCCTTTGTATGGAACAAATTATGCCTCTGATTTTGCTCAGCTTGTGTAACCTGCACACTCAAAACACGTTGAGCAACTAAACATTCATACCTGCCAAAGATCTTCGTGGAGCCATGTATTGCGTCTCATGATCAGAATCATCTCCACCGTGTTCTTCACGTGTAATAAGAGCCAAAGTCTCCTCATCATAGTCACTAGCGGACTCATACCCACCATCCTCGGTAGCAATCATCACATGCTGAGATTTGCATTCTCTCGCATAATGACCTCTTCCCTTACAACGATGACAAATAATATCATTTGTGTGGCCTGTTGATGCCATGGAAGAAGAAAAGCTCTGTGCAGGCCCGGCAGGTGTGCTCTTGGCAGATAGTGGTGGTTGTGCCTGCTTTCTTGTATCATGGTTGGAGGTGGCACCTGATGGAGGTGATGGTGCAGTGGAAGTAGAGGATGCACGTGGTGTCCATGATGAAGGTCGACATGCAGAAAAGTTAGTTCGCGCCAATGCCTGCCGATCTTGCACTTCACGTTCAGCTTTACAAGCAAGATGGAATAAACGTGTGATATTATTATACTCTTTATACTCTAGAATGTACTGAATCTCTCTATTTAATCCACCCATAAAACGTGCAAGCATAGCTTCATTCTCCTCAACAATACCACATCTAATCATGCCAGTTTGTAATTCCTGATAATATTCTTCTACAGAATTTTTCCTTGTCTTAAACGCTGCAATTTTTGAATTAATTCACGTAGATAATATGGTGGAACCCAACGAAAGCACGCATAGCAGTTTTCAAAGCAGCCCAAGTAGCTGGAATAGGATATAATCTACAATGTTCAGACCACCAAACACATGCAAAGCTAGTGAAAGCACAAAGCAATGAGGAACACGTCTCTCCTCGGGATATTGTAACATGTAAATCGTTGTTTAGTTTCTAACTCCCAAGTAAGATATATATCGTGAACATATCTACCCTCAAATGGTGGAATATTCAATTTCAGTTTAGGAAGATGGTCATGATCTCGCACTGAGGGAGAGCCCTACCATTGTGATCATTTGCATGTGGACGACACGGTGGTTGTGGTCTTTGGTGGTTGCACGTAGTTCTGATTTTGATCAACCTCATCCTCGTAATCTCCCGCATAATCATCCTCCTCCCCATCAGCAGCAGGAGCCATAGAATTATCAACAGAAACACCAAAAGTTTGGCCAGGCTGAAGAGGGACACGGCTCGCTTGGCGGAGGGCTGTTTCGCGACGTGGAGGTAGTCGTTGTTGTTGTTGTTGCAGAGGTGCGGCAGGTGCAGCCGATGGTGGAAGACGCGCAAGCAGTTCATTAAATCTGTTATCGAGCTTTGTTTCGAACGTCTTCTCAAGGCCAGTGACATTCTCCATGGCCTCTTCAAAATTGTTCAGCACATCGAGCACCTGTTCAGTCATCATTTGCTGAAACTTATCATGAAGCTCCTTGTTCGTTAAGTTCTCCCAGTCAATCTCGTCGGCTTGTGATCCTGGCATGGTTAGCAGCAATAGAAACACACAAGAATATGATCCTACAGACTACTAACAAGTGGTGGTGGTGGGTGTCACAAATCCGTCAAACAAATCTCAAATTCTTACCAGTTCTTACCCAGCAGCAGGTGGTGATCGGCAACCAATGTAGTCAAAACTCTCAAAGCTTGGATAGAGCGATTACCAGGGAGAGTCAAATGCACGATGTAGATGTATGTGGAGCTGGGAAGGATTATGGTAGCAAAAAGGGTCAGCAATAATCAATTCAGAGATGCAAAGTTGAATAAACGCTCAACGACGGTACTGTGCTGGTCCTAGGCTAGACCGTGCTAGAGACGCGAGCCAAGAACACTAACAAAATCACGGCGCTGCACATAAACAAGGGAAAAGCACACTCTGGAATTTTTTTCCGCTCTGTTTTTTTTTTTGTTTTTTTTTGCGCTCCTCTTTTTTTTGCGAAAAATCAGTATAATGGCGAGTGTCTCAAAACTCTTCCCAGGTCAAACTGACAGGATGGGCACGGAAAAAAAAAATTTGACTTTTTTTCGGAAATCAGGGCAGCGACGACGAAAAAGTGCAACAAAAAATCACTATGATGGCGAGTGTCTCAAAAGACTCAGAAAAGCCTAAATATAGGATAGGAAAAAAATATTTTTGGTCACCGAAATTTTGGCCTAAAAACTGCCCGGGGGTCTCTAGAATTTTTTTTCCCGAGACCTACTCAGGCAAGGAAACACGAAACGGAAAATAGATGGATCTCGAAAACAAACCTAGTATGAAAAGAACTCGGATTAGTGGTGGATATATGGTGGTAGGATATGGCATCGGTGGTGGTATATGGTAGCGGTGGTGGTATATTGATATGGATTGGTGGTGATATATGGATAGGATTGGTGGTGGTATATGGATACGGATTCAGAGCGGTGGTGGTAGATGGCAAGGCGATGATGATGGTGCGGCAGCGGTGTGACAACTTATGACCAGAACTCGAAACTCTAAAAGACTAGACTCTAAGACCAGCAACTTGACACGACGATGCAGCCGCAAATTCAACAAAGCAAAAACCCTAAAAGATTATGCAAAGGCTCAGATTGGTTCGGATATGATGAACTAACCCTAATAATTTTTTTGTGTGGCTTTTTCGTGGACTGTAGGTATGAAGAATAGACTCGATCTAAACTACGAAAAACTGTAAAATCTCAACGAGCAACCTGTAAATCTGATACCACTTGATAGAGGCAAAGGTGTCCCGTCTTTCGATGAGATGGTGACTATCATTTTGAAGGAAGTCGACTTTGACGATCCAACTACGAACATGCGAGGACGTCGCGCCTTAGCAATCGCTAAACCAACTCCGAGAGGTTATTGACCACGCCGGAGCACGATCAACCTGACCACGAAGGTCTGTTTCCTTCAGGCAAACGAAGAACAAGCAAGAAACTAAGATTGCAATCTGGATATTGCGAATATAAGAGGAAAGCTTTATTGATCAAAGGTGGGGTTCTGTGACGCCTTTGTCTGGTCGTTGAACACAAACGAAGTACGCGAAGTTGCAGCTATGGCGAAATTTAACCTAAACAAAACCCAAAGTCTAAACAACGCCCTAAGGGCTGTATATATGGAGGAAGAGGGGGGAACTTCGTGTCCCTTGGAGGAGGGGTCCGAAACCAACCCTAACTCTTGTTTCCCCACACATACGGACCCTAAAAATAGCCTATACTTAAGTATTTCGAAAATACATGGGCCTGGCCCAATAATAAGGTGACGCAGCACCTAGAATAGCCTGTGGACGAAATTTATGAAGTGGCATCTTGTATATTTCATACAAGGCTTCATGCACTCCTTATGGTGGCTTCAAAGTCCTGAAATCATCACTTGTAACTCCGTTCTTGATCCCTTTGCGCATGCCATCAACTCCATGCTTGTTCTTGCTCCAATGTTCATCCTTCTCCAGGCTAGGCCCTTCATAAGCAAAACAAATGTATCCAATTTAGGCAGCATCATATTCTCATGAACATTAAAATCATTACCAAGAAACGAAAGTACCTGGTAATTTAATTGGCGTGTGCGAGCTCTAGTAATTGGTCCAGTATATGTAATAGTAGGGGCTGTGGGTGTAACAATGGTATTGATGTCCTCATCACCTTATTTCTTTTCCTTTTTATTTTCAGCTTGCAAATAGTTTTTGTATTTGTGAATATTTGTTTAAACGAGAAAGCTATTTTCCGGACGGCAGGAAATTTGCAACAGGTCCGAACGACCTCTGCGCCGTTCGATCCATATCGTACGCTTGCATGGAGCTCGATTTGATCCGCAATTTCAGGATTGTTTCCCACGTTCCGCTATCTTCTCTGGCTCCATCGATCCATATCGTATGCTTGCATGGAGCTCGATTTGATCCGCAATTTCAGGGTTGTTTCCCATGTTCCGCTATCTTCTCTGGCTCCGTCAGATCCGCTTTTGCCAAGCTGTTTCCCAGGTTACTACTCCTGTGCAGCGTTCTTTTTTTCTTCTCCAGTTCCTGCTAGCACTCCCGCAAAAATAAAAGCGATGGGCAATGGGATCGAACTCAATATTCGTAGCGTCAACGATGTTGTAACAACCATCGCACTAGGTTGTGCTTGTTGTGAAATAAATGGTATGATAACTACATGACCTTTTGTAAACTGTAGTAGCAAAGTTTTTTTTGTGATTTTCTCCATAAGCTTCTTAAATAGCGCGGTAACTCATGTGCAGGCACCATGGTGATATACCTTCCATGTTTTTGGCCCTGGAATAAAAGTTGTTGAAATCATACCCGGTAACTTTTGTTGAAATACGCACATCGAAGTCAATAAACCACGTACATGCACCATGGTACCTTTTTTTACCCCCAAAAAATATAAATTAATGTAGCCCGTAACTTGTGTGTAAAAAGCATGATAATATAGACACAACAAAGGTGATAAGTCACGTACAAATACTATAGTAACATTTTGACCCGGAGAAATTTTATTAAAAAACAAACCCTGATAACTTCTATGATAGGTTGGTAATATACACACAACAGAGCTGATAACTCACGTAAAAACACCGTGATAACTCTTTTTTTGACCCTGGTATATAATTTGTTGAAAACCATACCCCTGTTAACTTCTATGCAAATAGCGCGGTAATATACGCACAATAGAGTTGATAACTTTGACTAGGGAGATTTTCCCTTTGAAAAACACAACTCTGATAACTTTTGTTTAAATGACATGATGATTTGTACACCGCGACCTTGATAATTTCAGATAGAAACATGGTGGTAACATTTTCGACACGAGGAGTGCTTGAAACGTACCCTTGCTAATTTCTATGTAAATAGCATGATATTTTATGCACTGCTGACACGATAATTTAGATACAAACACCATGATAATTTTTATCTGGGAAAAAAGTTTGAAGACACATCCGCGATAATTTCTGTATATATAGCTTGGTAATATTAGAACAATGACCTGATAACTTTAGATACAAACACACTCATAACTTTAATCTGAGAAAAAACGGTTGTTCAAAACGTAATCCAGACCTGATAGCATGGTAATATAAGCACAACAGTGTCTATGAGTGAGTTATCAGGTTCGTGGTATATATACTACCATGTTTTTATAGAGAATTTATTGGGATGTGTTACAACAACTCTTCTTTCATGTGGTAAAAAAAATTACCATCGTGTTTGTGCGTGAGTTATCAGATTCGTGGCATATAAATTATCATGCTATTTTTTAAAGATAAATTATCAAGATGTGTTACAACAATGTTTTTTCTTCGGGGCGTAAGTTACCATGATGTTCGTGAGTGAGTTATCAAGTTTGTGGCGTATAATTAGCAAGCTTTTTTACATTTAAGTTATCAGAGTGTATTACAACAACTTTTTTACCTAGGGTCAAAAAATTATCGTTTGTGCGTGAGTTATCAGATCTGTGATGCACGAATTACAATGTACAAAAGGAAAAAACTGTAAAAAGAAATAAAGACGAAATGGCTTGTTTTTCTGGTCGCGTCTGTAGCAGTACAAATTTTTATCGACCTTCTTTGTAATCACAACTTGAAGCTAGACCAGGTGGATATGACAACCTATAATGGATCAAGAGGTAGTGAGTTTGACTCCTACGTCTTACATTTTTTTACCGTATTTATTTACCATGCCAGAAAATAAAAAGGAAGTGGGAGTATTTATTTACCACACCATAAAATAAAAAGAAAGTGGGAAAAGTGATGGGATCGAGCAGAGAGGTCCGATCGCGGCGGGACGGGAGAAGCGGATCGCGATCGTGCGTGCTTGTCGCTAAAATCCTGCTGTATGGAGGTCAGTCGTGTCCTTGTTTAAATCACAAACTTATTTAAAGTTCGTGAAAATCTTTTGAAATTATTAATATTTTTAAAAATTTGGAACATTTCCTTAAATCATGAATTTTTCTGAATTCATGATTTTTTTCCAAATTCGTGATTGTTTTCTTAAAGTTGTGGAACAAATTTTGAACTTTGCTAACATTTTTTAAACCAATCACCTTTTGTTGAAATTTGGGAATAATTGAAATTCATGAACTTATTTTTTGGATTTCATGAATATTTATTTGAATTTGTGAACATTTTTAAAAATTTGGAACGTTTTTTCAAATCCGTGAGTGTTTTCTGAAAATCTGGGGTGCCTACCGCACATGGGCTGGCCTGTCCACGTCAAATCGAAGCCAGCAAGCGTGGGTCCAACAAGGAGGAGGCTCCCCCTCCCTCGCACTAAAATTGACGAGTGACGACGGTACCAAAGGTGGAAGACGACGGAGAAATCGATTTCCCGACATTTCCGATCAGCGAAAGGGGAATTTCTGGCCAACAGGACCAGTGATTTGATCCTTGACCATGGATCAGATAATGGGGAAGGCAGGCGGGTACTTGTTCAACCAGCAGGCCTGCAAGGAGATGAACAACGTCGGCGATGACCTCAATGTCAGTCCCCTCCTCCCCTTTCTCTAGATTTCTTTAAACTTCTTCAATTCGATTTCGCGCCTGGTCCGAATCATTCGTTCTAAACATGCATGCATGCATCATGTACTGACTGACTGAAATCTGGCTCCGGGCTTCTCAACGATTGTCCCCTGTTGTATCCTTCTTCTTTTTTGCTAGTTCCCCTGCTGGAGTATTTGACAAAAAACTATCACATTAGGGGTTTCCGTCTCATTGAACTACCACACTTAAAAAGTGACTGATAATTATCAAAAAATTCTAATTTTATGACTAAAAACTACCACTTTTAAAAAATGGCCTGTTTAGACGATTCAGACGTGATTATGACAAACGGGGCTCACCCATCAGGGCTGACGTGGCGGCCTAGTCAACTCCGTTTGTTTTGACCGTCAAGTTGACCGTTATGATAGGTGGGGCCCACATGTCATCATCAACCTTCCTCCTCCTCTTTCGGGCATTTCAACAAGCACCTTCTGTGCATCTAAGGGAAGGAGGCGACGACAAGGGGAAGAGCGACCTCCAGCACGACGCTCACCACGACCAACTGCACGGCTGCCTCCTTCCAGCTCGTCGTTGCGGTCATGACCGCCACGCGCGCTGGAGATGAGTGGCCACGTCGCCACCGCCGTCGTCGGCTTCCTCTGCCGCCACCGTCGCCGCCGCGGCAATGACGACCAGGAAGACCAAGCGGAAGAGGAGCGTGGCGACGAAGACGAACAGCACGACGCCCTGCATGAACGACTCCATGCCGCCGGTGTTAGAGTGACTCCAGCTGTACCGATATCAGGAGTTGAGGTAATACGCCGGGACGGCCGTGGACGCGGGCTCTGCAGCGGCGACCAGCGCGGCGCCGGCGAAGAGGGCACGGGGTCGGGGCGTGCCGCGGACTAAAAATGGCATCTTCACTGTCCGATCGGCATACCATCTCCGCATGAGCCAAAAACCGGTGAGATCCGGACGGCCGGAGTCCTCATCCTCTGTGGCGGATCATAAGTCCTAGTTAAGCCTTTGGGACACAGTTGCGCCGGGCAAAGTAAAAATTCATATGTGGCGACTGATACGAAACGGCCTGGCCATGGGTGCGGAACTCTTGAGTAGGAAGATCAAGGCAGGTGTTTTCTGTACTGCGTGCAGCCGAGAGGAGACGAACCTCCATAGATTCTGGGGCTGCTATCATTCGGTGAAGTTTTGCAAGATAATGCATTCGGAATTGGGAGTACCGGTGGCAAACCCACCGGAGTCAGTTTGTTCCCAGAGTGTGTTGTCAAGATGGTTTCTCTTGTGGTTTGCGGAGGCCTCGGATGATGAGCAGGCTGTTATGGTACAGGGCACGTACACGTTGTGGCTTGCGAGGAACAATGCACGATGGCGGATGAGGATTAAAGAAGCAGAGTCTATTACGCAAAGGGTCTTCAACTTGATGACCGAGTGGCAGGCTATCCACGGGTGGAAGACCAAGCAGGTAAAGCCGACGGTGAAAGAAAAGTGGAGACCCCCGGCGGAGGGGTGGATCAAGGTCTGTGACGCCCGGATATTCAAGCTACAGTATCCTCACCCTAATGATGCCATGTCACCACCAAATTACTAAGCCAATTGTCATTTGATTAAAATCAAAGTCAAATTCAAATTTATTCAAATGGTAAATAAAAAATGTTTATTAGGTTGCAAATATTCACCACATAATTGTCTTGCATTAACAAACAATTTTGGAGATGCTTAAAATGCCTCTGGGAATTATAACAATGGACCAACAACCAATTAGTTAACCTTTTCAATTTCTAAAAATAGTTAAACAATCTGAAACGGTTTGGAACCTTTTATTCAGCCCCAGGGTGTTTCCCCGTATTTGTGTGACAAGTTTCATATTAAACAAAAATCAATTGTTATCCAAACTAAATTAGGAAACAGTAGTAGTTTTTGTTACAGAAATGTAAAATAGGAAAATGGCACTATGCACTTAGGCCTAGCAATGCACAGACCGTGGCCCAGCCCAATAACCCCCCTCTATATCTCCTTTCTACTGCTCACAGGATCACGTTGGATGCGTGTCAAATGCGTCCATAAGCAGCGCTAAGCGCCGCAGCGTCCAAATCATCCGGCGACCCTCCTCGCGGGTTAAGAGCATCCCCGAACCCCCGGACGAACCCTAGATGCTCTCCCCCTCTTCCTCTCGCGCCGCTTCTCCCTCACAGCACGAACCCGAGCGAAGCCGTCGCCGTGTCATCGTGGTCTTCGTGGCCATGGTCATCCCCGAGCGACAACAAGATGTCTAGAGGAACCGGCGTCCTCTTCTCCGTCGACTTCAACCACCGGACCAAGCTGGGAGGCCCTCGCGCGTCGCCATCGAGCTCATCTCCGCTTCAGATCTCGGACGGCCGTCGTCAATTCGGCCGATCCGGTGCAACCCCGAGCCGCCGACCCTCGTTGCCGCACCAATGTGAGCTCCTCCCTGTTTCCCCTCGCCCCAGCCTCGATCCATCGTCGGAGCGTCTCTCGCCCATAGCCGTAGACGTCGTCTGTCAAGGCCAGCGCCCGCGCGACTCGCGTTCGCCCCATCCGCGCGCCGTGACCACCCCGTGCCTGCGCCTCGCCTCGGCTCCCTGCCGCACTAGGCCGCGTCCGGGCCTCGTTCGCCCCTGCGCCTGGCCAAGCCCGCAACCGTCCCGCGCTTATCCTCGCCGTGCCCCTGCACCTGACACCGTGGCCGCCGGCGCCGCCCACTGCTGGCCGTGTCCGACGCTGCGGCCCTGCCCTCAGCGCATACGCACCACCCCGTCGCTCGCCGCCCGGCGCCCCGCTGCTCATCCCGCATGCCGCTCTTCCTCTGCTGCCGCTGCCTTGGCTTCTGTCGCTGCTGCTGCTCTTAGTTCCTGCTGCCGCTGCCCTTGCTTGCTTGCACTACTACCTCTCGCTGCTTTGTCAGCCGTTGAGAATGACCATAGCCGCTGCCTCTACGCCCATGTGTGTTGACCATGGTCACACAACCGTGGCACAACCACTGAACGTGAGGCACGGCTGTACCAATTGCCGGCCTAGTTAATTAGGAGTAGGCTAGATTAGGGGCTAATTAGTACTAGTTAAAATTAGTTGCTACCCTATGACATGTGTGTCCCATTTAATTAGGCTAGTTTATTTGTTTAATTAGTCAAATGTGTAGATGACATGTGGCCCTTTCTAGATTATTTTAGTCTAGCTACTTTTATTAGCTCTTGGGACACTTACATGTGGGTTCCCTTGACTGGTTGACCAGTCAACATGCACTGGTCAACTGCTATTGACCCTACTGACTGGACCACCCCTGACCCCACTGTCATATACAATGGCTAGCTGCCCCTGTGTATAAAAGTTATTACACCGTTTTCATTCGAATTTATTAATTAAATTAAATTCAAAAATTGTTTAAAACTTTGAAAATTAATATAAAATAAACAGTAGCTCGGATGGAAATACTTTATACATGAAAGTTGCTCAGAACGACGAGACGAATCCGGATACGCAGCCCGTTTGTCCATCACACACTCCTAACATATCAAACACGCAACTTTCCCCCTTCGGATCATCTGTCCGAAAACACGGAACACCGGGGATACTTTCCCGGATGTGTCCCCCCCTTAACCGGTATCACCTCATACCATGTTAGGGCACGCCTAGCATCGTTACTTGACTTGTCATGCATCGATATGCATCTGTTTACATGGTATTCATTGTTTCTTCCCCCTCTTCTCTCCGATAGACTACGAGACCGACGCTGCTGCTGCCCAGTTCGACTACTGAGTTGTGACCCTCTCTCTTGCCAGAGCAACCAGGCAAGCCCCCCCCTTGATCACCGATATCGCCTATTCTACTCTATACCGCTTGCATTAGAGTAGTGTAGCATGTTCTTGCTTTCCGTTATTCCTATCCTGATGCATAGCCTGTTTTTGTTACTTCTGTTGATACCTTTACCTGCAATCCTATATGCTTAGTATAGGATGCTAGTATTTTCATCTGTGGCCCTACATTCTTGTCCGTCTGCTGTGCTATACTATCGGGCCGTGATCACTCGGGAGGTGATCACGGGTATATACTATATACTTTATACATGATACATGTGGAGAATAAAGTCGGGTCGGCTGGTGGAGCACCCGCGAGTGGATCTTTGTGGCGGAGCGACAGGCAGGTTGAGACCGCCTAGGAGAGAGGTGGGCCTCGCCCCTGTTCGGGCGCTCATGGATACTTAACACGCATAACGAGATCTTGGTATTTGATCTGAGTTGGCTACGAGCCTATACGCACTAACCAACTACGTGGGAAAGATATGGGCACTCGGCGTCGTGGTATCAGCCGAAGCACTTCGTGACGCCAGCGACTGAGTGGCGCGCTGCGGATTGGAACGTTATCCCGCTCTTGTATTAAGGGTTCTAGTTCTGCTTCCGTCCGGTATGCATAGCGTGCGTGTGTGCTCGAGCGATGGGCCCGGACTGCCGCTTAGGTTTAGACCGGCGTCTTGGCCTCTCTGTTGAGCCTAGGTGGGGCTGCGACGTGTTGATCTTCCGCGGCGGGCATGACCCAGAAAGTGTGTCCGCCAAATGGGATCAAGCGTGTTGGGTAAGTTGGTGCACCCTGCAGGTGAAGTTAATCTATTCGAATAGCCGTGATCTTGATATGAGGACAACTTGGAGTTGTACCTTGACCTTATGACAACTAGAACCGGATACTTAATAAAACACCCCTTCCAAGTGCGAGATACAACCGTGGTCGCTCTCTCTCGTGGATACGAGGAGGAGGGATCGCGGGTAGGATTATGCTATGTGATGCTACTTGGAGGACTTCAACCTACCCTCTTCTACCTTTGCAAGATGAAGGTGACCGAAGCATAGTCTTGATAAGACTAGCTATCCCCTCTTATTCTGGCATTCTGCAGTTCAGTCCACTGATATGGCCTTTTACACATATATCCATGCATATGTAGTGTAGATCCTTGATTGCGAGTACTTTGGATGAGTACTCACGGTTGCATTGTTTCTCCCTTTCCCCCCTATCTCTACTCGATTGCTGCAACCATACGATGGAGCCCAGGAGCCAGACGCCACCGACGATGCCGACTACTACACTGGAGGCGCCTACTACTACGTGCAGCCCGCTGACGACGACCAAGAGTAGTTAGGAGGATCCCGTGTGAGGCCTGCGCCTCTTCGATCTGATCCCGCTTTGTGCTAGCCATCTTATGGCACCTTGTTTAACTTATGTCCGTACTCAGATATTGTTGCTTCCACGACTCGCCTATGATCGAAAGCACTTGTATTCGAGCCCTCGAGGCCCCTGGCTTGTATTATGATGCTTGTATGACTTATTTTATTTTTAGAGTTGTGTTGTGATATCTTCCGTGAGTCCTCGATCTTGAGCGTACACATTTATGCGTGCATGATTAGTGTACGGTTGAATCGGGGCGCCACAAGTTGGTATCGAGCCGATCGCCTGTAGGAATCCCCCTTTCCAACTCCCTGGCCGAAGTCGAGTCTAGACATTGCAAAACTTTTACTAACATGGCTGTGTGTCTTATGGGCACACGTCGCCATTGGGTGGTAGTAGGATCTTTTATTCCTCGTCTATACTTTGGGACTCTGATCTCTCTTCTATTCAGGTTAAATGAATTTTACTAAATCTAACATTAGGATCTCGTTATCACTTTCACCCGGAGAGCCCCTTATTACTGTTGATCGTCTGCTGCACGTGAAGACCCTGAAGATACTCTCCACGATAACCCGAGAACTTGTGTTCATTATGCTTGCAAATTCCCTTCCACCGTCAACCCTTATGGATAACTACTTGCGCTTGTTATTCTTACATTCATCCCCGCTGGTCTTGTTAATACAAGATACCCTGAAATACTCATCGTTGTTTCGATAATCCTTTTGAGCTTACTACCTTGATGTTCTTTATCACCGAACACTCCTATGGATAATGCCTCGCACATACCGAGTGTCCGCCCATCCCCAGTTGTTTATGTGTTTCACTAAAGTCTTCGAAATGCCATTCGATCTTCCAAAAATCCCGAGCAGCCTATTCCTCTTGAAATTCTTGCTTGCTTGCATTATGGTTAATCCCAAAGTCTCGTAGTCTTATTGACATTCCTTGTCATTATCATTTTGAGTCTGTTGACTCAATATGTTTGCGAATACACGCAATCATCATTGATCCTTATAAATTACCTTCCGCTGAGCTGCCATTCTTTTAACTGGAATTGGTTCTCGACCAATCCAATTGTCGCTGATCATACCCTAAGGCTATTCAACTTATCCATCCCTAATCGTAGCATTGCTTCTGATCCCTTGAGTTGGAAATCATAATTCCTTTGCATTTGACAATTGAGTTAGTCAGTTGTTTCTATAATCTGATCTCCTTGCATTCTTTCCTCCTCTGGTTGAGTACCGATGCTCACATCAGATACCTTGAGGACCACCGGATCCTTTGTTGAATTATCATCCCATGTTGTCCTTCATATTCAATAACCTTGTGAGCCTTTCCATGGGTATATAATGCCTTTGGTAAATTGTATCATCTGCTTTTGAACAATGCCCTACTTTCGAGCTTGTATTATTTACCCGAAGTTTGTGGTATATGTTCGTAAGATGCCCCGATGGGTTGAACCTATGCCTTCCTTACTATGTGTGAACTCGGAAGTTTCCACGGGTCATACTCATCTGGTATTTCACCAGGTAAAACTTTCAACACTAATGCCATTATCGAAACGAGAAGTGAACGTAAGGTTATGCTTTGGAGAAGTGGGAGTCGACCTTGAACTTTGTGTTCATGCCCATGGACCCGAGGTGAAACTTATCATGGAAGCTTCTCGTAGTAATAATAATCCCTTGTTATAGCTTCTTCTCTTATCTATGCTTGGTCTTTTGCGACCGTGGATTCAACCATATTGTTCTTCTTTGATCCCATTTCTTGGACAGGTTTAAGTGCTTGCCTTCTGCAAATGATTTCACTTGTCCAACCTCTGTCCCGCTCTACCCTTGAGTATACCCTCTGGTACCGCGAGAATATCATGGAACTACATGCCCTCTTATGAGTTCTTCATCAAGTACTACATCCTGATTGATTCCAAATTTTTTTACAGGCTCCGAGTATTAAACACTCAAAGACACCGATAACTGAACCGAGTCCGCACTATGGTTCAACAACTCTTCAGTAAGCTTCTATAAGTATGAGTTTGTACCCGATCACGCCATTCCTAGCCTGTTTGGCTATATCATTATCGTGATGATTCTAACTGTGCTACCTGGTCCTTATTCTCGGAGCACCAATTTGCGACGATAGCTAAGCTTACGTCGATTTTCCTCGTCATACCCTTTCATCTTGAACAACAAACTTGATCTCGAGTTTGTGTCCTACTCGTGGTTCCAATAACCTCCCGCTTCATCATTCGTTTGACTTGATGTCATCGTCGATCGATTACATCTTCGTGAAATCTCTCGACAAATGTGTCGTGATCATCATCATCATTCCGAGATCTTCCAGGATATGAATTGAATTCATGATGGGAAATACCATCCTTGTCCCTCGATGATTTGTGTTATCATCGGCAACATTCTTGCCTTCCCCCAACACAAACTTGTTCACATTTTGTGTTGTACCTTGATTTCCTTGCTATCCAGAATTTGTTCTTTACCTTGGAGTATTACCATCTTTGATGACAAGGATGTGGTGAGAATTTCACCACCTCTTAAGAATTCTAGATGCAGGTGATACCTTTTGCCATATCCGTTCATTCCTTGGCCCCCGTATTGTTTTCAACCGGAATACCGACAATTGAGCTATGACGTGTGAATTCAAAACTTCTAGCAACCCAATTGCTTTGAAATGAATGGGCGATAGTTCATTCTAAGTCTTTCGATAATTGAATCACCATTCTAACATTGGCCGTGCAACCCAACCCATATTTCGGATGCACTGCTCAACCAATGTTTAATTATGTATGTTTTCCTCGAGCATACAACATTATATCATTTCAATCAACAAGTGTCATCTTCTTGTTCACATTATTGTGGAAATCCATCCGCTTGGAATTCTCGATGAATTGTCACGAGCCCATCAGCCACCTTCTCATCCCTCCTTGGTTTAATGATGAACTATTGCTTCAGAAACCCGCTCCCATAGTTCATTTCTCGAGAATCTTGCAATGTCATTTCGTCGATTGTGTTGCACCTTTTCCTCTCGGACCCCTGAGTTTGAGGTATCATGACACCAATTGGATATGAATCTCGGTCGATATGATGGTTGGGACAACTTTCCAAGAGTTATGATGTTGATCCTTTGATGACCCTAACATGATGTCATGCCTAGCCCCCCTACCGGAGGACCTATCATATTAGATTCCTTTTCAGCAAGGTTATCCATTCATCCATGAGGAAATTGTAAGACTTATTCTTCAAGTTATTCCTGATGGATCCTTCGTGTTTCCAGAGTCTGATCTTCACATGAAGACCATGTCAATGCTATATCGAAGCATGTCAATGGTACTCCCATTTTCAACAGAACATTTGAAGCACGAGGCTAAATTTTATTTATCATTTATCCTAACACCGTTGTATGGGTAATATCATGAGATTCCTCCCCCCTTACCTAAAGGGTTTTCTACATTATATCCTGTCATGGATATCATGCTCTTCTTGTCCTTGGGAAGGATATACCCCTGAAATATGTGTATAAACACATTTTCCATTCCATTGTTCTATTTAATCTGATGATCACCTTTTCCTTTACTTGTTGTGTTTGACATTCTTGTGATCTATATGATCTAAGCAGTAAAGATTCACTGCTTATGTAAACACCTCGATGTATAATTGGTCAGTAAGACCTCGTTATTTATTGTTGATGATATTCCGGTAACCACCGATGGACGAGAACCTTGCCTATTGGCCCGCCTCGTTCAACGAGCAGGAAAATGGTTCTCTTCGTCCCTCGCCCTTGGTATCGACGTTGTTGCCGACATAATCGACAGGCTACTCTCTGACACGCCTTACTATCATGACCGTGCAAATTGTCGGCCCCCTTCCTACTTTCAACCACATGGTGGGCCCATAACCCACAGCTCCACAGGATCGAAACTTGACTCTCCTGCACCCCCTCTCCCCAAGGTTGTTCCTCGCGTGTGGCCTCGTATGTAATTCACGGGCCACCGTCCCAAGTGATCTATTTTGGTAGCAGACGCAATACTCAATCTCATTGCTCGACCCCTTTCGCATGTTGTTTCGTGACATCGCACAATGGCCTATCCGCTTGAAACTTCTCATGGTACCTTCTTACTTTACTCTCGATATTTTCTTAAGTTCAATTCGAGAGTTACTTCCTACCCCATTCCCTGAGTTATGTACAAGATAGTCAACCTGGTAAGGCCCGCCCTTCCCGAGTCTTCCCCCATATCCTTTTCGTAAGTACGATGAAGATCCCGAAGAAAGGATGACGACTTCATCATTTTGACCTGAAGCAGAGAAATGAAGATATCAACGTAATGGATCAAGTTCTTCAAGAAGAGCAACCAAGATCGAGAACACTCGCTAGAATTTCGTAACCAGAACCTCCTCCCTTACGCCTCTTAAATCTCGGGACGAGATTTCTTGTAGTGGAGGAGAATTGTGACGCCCGGATATTCAAGCTACAGTATCCTCACCCTAATGATGCCATGTCACCACCAAATTACTAAGCCAATTGTCATTTGATTAAAATCAAAGTCAAATTCAAATTTATTCAAATGGTAAATAAAAAATGTTTATTAGGTTGCAAATATTCACCACATAATTGTCTTGCATTAACAAACAATTTTGGAGATGCTTAAAATGACTCTGGGAATTATAACAATAGACCAACAACCAATTAGTTAACCTTTTCAATTTCTAAAAATAGTTAAACAATCTGAAACGGTTTGGAACCTTTTATTCAGCCCTGTGGTGTTTCCCGTATTTGTGTGACAAGTTTCATATTAAACAAAAATCAATTGTTATCCAAACTAAATTAGGAAACAGTAGTAGTTTTTGTTACGTAAATGTAAAATAGGAAAATGGCACTATGCACTTAGGCCTAGCAATGCACGCATCGTGGCCCAGCCCAATAACCCCCTCTCAGATTCTCCTTTCTACTGCTCACAGATCACGTTGGATGCGTGTCCGTCGTCCATGGCGCTAAGCGCGCGCAGCGCCGTCATCCGGCGACCCTCCTCGCGGGTTAAGAGCATCCCGAACCCCTGGACGAACCCTAGATGCTCTCCCCTCTTCCTCTCGTGCCGCTTCTCCCTCACAAAGACGAACCCGAAGCCGTCGCCCGTGTCATCGTGGTCTTCGTGGGCCATGGTCATCCCCGAGCGACAACAAGATGTCTAGAGGAACCGGCGCCCTCTTCTCCGTCGACTTCAACCACCGGACCAAGCTGGAGGCCCTCGCCGTCGCCATCGAGCTCATCTCCGCTTCTGCATCTCGACGGCCGCCGTCGTCAATTCGGCCGATCCGGTGCAACCCCGAGCCCGCTGACCCTCGTTGCCGCACCAATGTGAGCTCCTCCCCTGTTTCCCCCTCGCCCCTGTCTCGATCCATCGTAGGAGCGCTCTCCGCCCATAGTCGTAGCTGCCGTCTGTCAAGGCTGCGCCATGACTCGCGTTCGCCCCATCCGCTGTCGTGACCACCCTGCGGCTGCGCTTTGCCTCGGCTCCTCGCCGCACTAGGCAAGGCCCGAGCCTCGTTAAGCCCTGCGCTGGCCAAGAACCGTCCGCGCTTATCCTCGCCGTGCCTCGCACGACACCGTGGCCGCCGCCCATCGCTGGGTGTCCGACGCCGCGCCCTGCCTCGGAGATACGCACCATTCACCGTCGCTGTCAGCCTGGCGCCTACCTGCTCATCCCGCATGCCGCTCTTCCTCTTCGCTGCCACGCTTGGCTTTTTGTCGCTGTCGCTCTTAGTTCCCGCCGCCTTGCTTGCACTACTACCTCCCGCTGCTTTGTCATTGTTGAGAATGACCATAGCCGCTGCCTCTACGCCCATGTGTGTTGACCATGGTCACACAACCATGGCACAGCCACTGAACGTGAGGCACGGCTGTACCAATGGCCGGCCTAGTTAATTAGGAGTAGGCTAGATTAGGGGCTAATTAGTACTAGTTAAAATTAGTTGCTACCCTATGACATGTGTGTCCCATTTAATTAGGCTAGTTTATTTGTTTAATTAGTCAAATGTGTAGATGACATGTGGCCCTTTCTAGATTATTTTAGTCTAGCTACTTTTATTAGCTCTTGGGACACTTACATGTGGGTCCCTTGACCTGGTTGACGATCAACATGCAATCGTCAACTGCTATTGACCTTGACCGACCACCCCTGACCCCACTGTCATATACAATGGCTAGCTGCCCCTGTGTATAAAAGTTATTACACCGTTTTCATTCGAATTTATTAATTAAATTAAATTCAAAAATTGTTTAAAACTTTGAAAATTAATATAAAATAAACCATAGCTCGGATGGAAATACTTTATACATGAAAGTTGCTCAGAACGACGAGACGAATTCGGATACGCAGCCCGTCCGTCCACCACACACTCCTAACATATCAAACACGCAACTTTCCCCCTTCGGATCATTTGTCCGAAAACACGGAACACCGGGGATACTTTCCCGGATGTGTCCCCCCCTTAACCGGTATCACATCATACCACGTTAGGGCACGCCTAGCATCGTTACTTGACTTGTCATGCATCGATATGCATCTGTTTACATGGTATTCATTGTTTCTTCCCCCTCTTCTCTCCGGTAGACTACGAGACCGACGCTGCTGCCGCCAGCTCGACTACGGAGTTGACGACCCTCTCTCTTGCCAGAGCAACCAGGCAAGCCCCCTTGATCACCAGATATCGCCTATTCTACTCTATACCGCTTGCATTAGAGTAGTGTAGCATGTTACCGCTTTCCTGTTATTCCTATCCCGATGCATAGCCTGCTTTTTGTTACTTCGTTGATACCTTTACCGCAATCCTATATGCTTAGTATAGGATGCTAGTATTTTCATCTGTGGCCCTACATTCTTGTCCGTCTGGTGTTATACTATCGGGCCGTGATCACTCGGGAGGTGATCACGGGTATATACTATATACTTTATACATGATACATGTGGAGACTAAAGTCGGGTCGGCTGGTGGAGCACCCGCGAGTGGATCTTTGTGGCGGAGCGTCAGGGCAGGTTGAGACCGCCTAGGAGAGAGGTGGGCCTGGCCCTGTTCGACGTTCGCGGATACTTAACACGCATAACGAGATCTTGGTATTTGATCTGAGTTGGCTACGAGCCTATATGCACTAACCAACTACGTGGGAAAGATATGGTCACTCGGCGTCGTGGTATCAGCCGAAGCACTTCGTGACGCCAGCCGATCGAGTGGCGCGCCGGATTGGAACGTAAGCCTGCTCTTGTATTAAGGGGCTAGTTCGCTTCCGTCTGTGCATAGCGAACGCAGTGTGTGCTCGTAGGCGATGGGCCCGGACCCTGCGGCTTAGGTTTAGACCGCGTCGCCTCTCTGTTGAGCCTAGGTGGGGCTGCGACGTGTTGATCTTCCTGGCGGGCATGACCCAGAAAGTGTGTCCGCCAAATGGGATCAAGCGTGTTGGGTAAGTTGGTGCACCCTGCAGGAAGTTAATCTATTCGAATAGCCGTGATCTTCGGTAACAGGGCGACTTGGAGTTGTACCTTGACCTTATGACAACTAGAACCGGATACTTAATAAAACACCCCTTCCAAGTGCCGGATACAACCGGTGGTCGCTCTCTCTCGTGGATACGAGGAGGGATCGCGGGTAGGATTATGCTATGTGATGCTACTTGGAGGACTTCAACCTACCCTCTTCTACCTGTTGCAAGACGAAGGTGACCAGAAGCGTAGTCTTCGATAAGACTAGCTATCCCCCTCTTATTCTGGCATTCTGCAGTTCAGTCCACTGATATGGCCTTTTACACATATATCAATGCATATGTAGTGTAGATCCTTGATTGCGAGTACTTTGGATGAGTACTCACGGTTGCATTGTTTCTCCCTTTCCCCCCTATCTCTACTCGATTGCTGCAACCATATGATGGAGCCCAGGAGCCAGACGCCACCGACGATGCCGACTACTACACTGGAGGCGCCTACTACTACGCAGCAGCCCGGCGACGACCAGAGTAGTTAGGAGGATCCTGTGCAGGAGGCCTGCGCCTCTTTCGATCTGTATCCCGGTTTGTGCTAGCCATCTTATGGCACCTTGTTTAACTTATGTCCAGACTCAGATATTGTTGCTTCCACGACTTCGTCTATGATCGAGCACTTGTATTCGAGCCCTCGAGGCCCCTGGCTTGTATTATGATGCTTGTATGACTTATTTTATTTTTAGAGTTGTGTTGTGATATCTTCCCGTGAGTCCCTGATCTTGATCGTACACATTTGCGTGCATGATTAGTGTACAGTTGAATCGGGGGCGTCACAAGGTCAATGTGAATGGTGCAACAACTAAGGGGGGAGAGATAGGGGGAGCCGGAATGATCTTCAGGAACCATGTCGGAGCATATGTGGGTGGCGCATGCCATGTCCTCCCACTGGGGAGTGACCCGGAGAGGATTGAGCTCCTGGCATGCAGGAGAGCTGCCCAGTTGGCGAATGATCTAAACATCACAAACCTACACATCGAGATGGATTGCAAGACGATTGTGTGCAAGCTCCAGAACGTGCAGAAAGATTTCTCACCTCTGGGGCCTATTGTGGAGGAAGTCAGGCAGTTGTTGGCATCAAGGGAAAGCTGGAAGATTTCTTGGGTGAGAAGAGAAGCTAATGGTGCTGCCCACTCGTTAGCGAAGGAAGCTGCAACGAATAAAATTTGCAAGGTGTGGCTGCATGTGCCCCCATACTTTATTTTGCCTGTTGTCGCAGACGAGATCCCCATGTGGGAAGTTTAAATAAATTTTTGAGTGAGTTTAAAAAAAAGAAGGCATAGTTTTTTTTGAACCGTTGAAGGCATAATTGATACGGAAGAGTTGTGCACACGACGAACAGTTGTACTACTATTCGAAAATTCCTAGGGGCACGCTGGTGTGTGGGCACCCTTTCTGTTACATGCTTTCTTTCTTTTTAACCCTGTTTCACCGGTTTAATCCCTATGTGGGCACCCGTTCTGTTACCTAGGGGCACGCTGGTGTGTGGGCACCCGTTTTGTGCATAGGAGAAGATTTTATCTATGGGAGGGAAAGAAAATTTATTGAAAGCAGTGATTCAATCCATTCCCGTTTTTGCCATGGGGGGTTTTTAAAATCCCGAAGGAAATTTGCAAAGAGATAACTGATGCCATGGCTGCGTTTTGGTGGGGGGGATGATGATAATGGTAAACGGATGCATTGGTTTGCATGGTGGCGTATGCATATCCCGAAGAAGAATGGGGGTATGGGGTTCCGTGATCTCCATGCTTTCAATTTGGCAATGTTAGCAAAACAAGCGTGGAGGTTAATCACAAACCCCAATAATTTGTGTGCGAGAGTTCTGAAAGCTAAGTACTTTCTCAATGGAGATTTATTGTCAGCAGGTCCAAAAAAGGGTTCATCCTTTACTTGGCAGAGTATTGTTGCAGGGATACAGACTTTTAAAAGAGGTAATATTTGGAGAGTCGGCACTGGGAAAAACATTAAAATATGGGAGGATCATTGGATCCCCTCAAGTCCATCGAGGAAAGTCATAACACCAAGGAATAATATTGTTCTAAGTACTGTTGATCAACTTATCAACCCTATCACTGGCAGATGGGATGAGGAGTTGATTTTGGATATTTTCAGTCCGGTCGACTCAGTAAGAATCTTGCAAATCCCTATTATACCTGGTACAGTTGATGATTTTGTAGCTTGGCAGATGACAAGAAATGGAGCTTTCTCAGTTCAGTCTGCGTATTATACTGAATGGAACCATCAATTTGGGGATAAGATACGCAGGCTGGATGATCAGAGTGGATCAAGTCTGAACCCTGTTTGGGAGGTGGTGTGGAAATTGCAAATTCCTAGCAAAGTAAAAAAATTCTTGTGGCGCGCACTTCATGGGACGATTCTAGGGCTGTCCGTTCTTGCAAATCACCACATAGAAACCACAAGTCAATGTCCTATCTGTCAGTGGGGTGCGGAAGATATTCAACATCTAATGTTCACTTGCAAACGTGCAAAGGAAGTGTAGAAATCACTCGGTTTATTTGAAATGATAACTTCAACGGTGCAGCTTGATAAGTCAAGCTCTGAAAATCTTGCACAAATTTTGACTGATTCAAGTAATCGGTATCTGGCGTTTGGTCAAATTGGTTTGATGGAAATTATTACTGTAGGTGCGTGGTACATTTGGTGGCAGAGGAGAGAGGTTGTAAAAGGAGTAAAAGTTGCCTCGACCATGAATACAGCATTTGCAATACAGGCGCTGACCTCAAACTATGCAAAAGCATCACAACGTCCAGTAGTTGTTGATGCAAAGTGGACTAGAGCTTCATTGTCTTTTTACAAGTTAAGCGTTGATGCTTCCTATTACCCTGATGGGTCAGGTGCAGCCTTGGCAATACCGCGCGATCATCAGGGGCGAGCTGTGGCTGGTTCCTCCTGCATGTTAAACAACTTGTTTGAGCGCGGCAACAACGGAGGCAACAACAGTTCAAAAGGGACTTGATCTTGTTGAATGCCTTGGTTGCAGCAAAGTAATTGTTGAATCTAATTCACTTGAATCCAAGCATGCACTGGGGTTGTTGAAATATGGACACCGTATACTGCTATTTTAGTGGATATTTTTCAGAAAGCTTTCAGAATTGGTCTGGTCTCTTTTAGTCATTGTCCTCGGAATGCAAACAAAGCGGCACACAATTTAGCCAAGTTAATGTATGAATCAAAAGTAACAATGTACTGGGATGACGATCCCCCTACTATTTTACTTCCAGACTTTGTTAACGATGTGACTGTCATGTGATGAAATAAAGTGCGCCAAATGGCATTCCCTAAAAAAAACCTGTTTCACCGGTCCTTCATCGTCTTCTTCTTTTCATCCCTGTTCATCTTCGTCTTCCTTGGGACCAGTTCTGTCAAGGTTCATACATATCCGGAACATGGATCTGGATCCATATGTTGTGGGTGTCAAGGTACACCATTATTGGCCTGGTTACTCCATTATAGGTTGTGAGAATGACATCGTTTTCTCTGGAATTCTAAGGCCCATCCTGCATCACACACTCTTAATCTCCAAGAAAAAAAACTGCAAAAGTGTAGAAGTTGTCTTTCACTGGGTGAAACTTACATCGTGCATGATCCCATGTTGCCCGCATGTTTTTGTGACACCAAAACTGATTGTAGGGCCTGTTTATGTGCACCCGCGCCACTGCCATTCATCTAGTGGCCTCCGACGGTGCCTCCTTTTCATCAGACACAAGTCGTCAAGGCCCTCTTCGCGGATCCCTAACTCGGCCATCATCTCTCCACTTCCGACGCGAGTCAGATGCCTCAGCTGTCGTCAACCCCATAGTTGCAAAGCTTGAACGCTAGCCCGAGAAAAACTAGATCAGGCCTTTGAGACGAACTCTAACCTCTTCTCACCCCCAGAGAATTGATCAAGGCAGGGTAGTGATGCGAGGATCACCCCTAAGTCAGCCCGGATCAATTGCAGAGAAGGGAAGGTGAAACACTCAATGGCGGTGAAAAAATCACCTTCGGGAGAAGGAAACCCTAGTAAGAGGGAAAATCAAAAATCACCTCTCAAAAAGGAAACCCTAGTTAGAGGTAAATCAAAGCATGTGTGCGCGATACAATTACCCGTGGAGTTAGGCCTCGGTCTGTCTATGACGATACAGGAAGCCACGGGTTTAGTCAAGAGAAGCCTACAAGGTTCAGTGTGTGCGTGTTCGGCAAAGAGTAGCCCATATCTTAGCAAAGGAAGATTGCAGTACCGAGCTATGCATGACGAGGCTTCGTGTGCCTCAACTTGTATTTTTTGATGTTTTGAACTCGGATGTAACCAAGTATGATTAAATAAAGCGGCTTCCAATTTAAAAATAAATAAATCCAGATGTGAGTGCATAAGTGATCAGATTTGAGCAGTGCACATGTCTGGTATTTAGATCTATGATAACAAGAGCATCAAATATCAAATTTTAGTTATAAGGAAAAAGAAGAGAACTTCAGCCACATAATTTTATGATTGATATGGTAGAGCCATAGATCTAAGTTTGAAACCACTGATAGGCAGAATATTCAATTTTTCCAAACAGGAGGCCACATCACTGCAAGCTTAACCAAATTCATGGCAAATCCACCGACCACCGAATCATGGGCACGAACTTAGTTCAAATACAAAATCAACATCGAGGATTCGACTTTGTAGATGCGCTTTATACATCTCTGACTCCAATGTTTGAAGAGCCCAAGAGAAACTGGATCTTAGACATATCTGGTCTTCCCATGAAAACCCTGCTTCTTCACCTATGAATTCATCATATAGAAATATGTCAAGAATTGATTGATGCACTTTCCAGCTAAATTAACCTCTGCTAGTTTAGCAAATGAGTGTTTCTATACCACTTTGAATGTTGACTGCAGCTTGGATAGAGCGACAGGGCACTCTCCCTTCTCATCATACTCATCAAACTCTCCTTCAGAAAGATCAATGTCAAATGGTGTCCCATGTACCTTAAAGAAGAGGGAGATTATTAGAACACCAATAAAACCATAACAAGCATGCTGCGGGAGTGAGGAACACATAGATTGTCAAATATAGCTATCAAGCAATGCTTACTTGCTTCATATGATAAACTAAAATCCACATATCTGCAGTACATAAGGGTAGTGGTACTGGGTAACTGCAACTCAAGCTCTTAGTTTGATTATAAGTTGTGCCTTTCGATCTGGGTGGAGCATAGAAGAACGTAATTACTTTCTCTTATATATACTATGTGGGATGAAGAAACACACATTTTGAAAGAGCCCAGGAAGAACACATACAGAAATCACAGATTTGCTTGTCAAAAAACAAGGCGTATTGTTTTCTGTTCGTGGAAAAGAAGACAGGCAATGAATAAACTAGAAGGAATATCTGTGTTCTCAGATGCAATAAAACAGAGGTATCATTGTAATGTAAACACATTATATTAGTTCTTTTTTGTTCAATGACACACATGATATTAATTCATAAGCAAAATGATGCAAAAACCAATAATACATAGAAGCAACCATGAATTCATCAGCAGGTACATAACAGTGAAACCAATGAGTCAAGCTCGCATTGAACAAATGCAACATTAGAGCTCAGTTCTAGGCTTCTAGCACATAAATTGTCTGGGCAAGATTAATTACTAGTTACAAATCAATATAGTAAGCTGACTGCAAACAAAAATCCAGCACATTCTTTTATAATGTGACCATACAGACTGTTAATACTCGTGGATGTGGTGAAAGATCAATAAATACTTACAGATTCAGCCTTCCAGCCATTACCAAAAGCGAACTCAATAGGTTCATAGCCTCTGCATTCAAAGACCATCAAACAAGTCATCTCTCCTTTCTGGCTCTGCTCAGCAGTCAGTGGTGTTCCCTGCCCAGGAATCATCACAACTGATCCCTCCTCGAACATAACTTGCACTGAAAGAAAACCAAAACACCGTACTGATAAGACATATAACGATATCACAAAAGTATGTACTGGAGGAAGTTTTTTGCTCCTGTACACATTCCCTAGAAAGACCTAGGGAAAACACAGGCAGGGGCCTTTCAAAAGTCACTAAGCAATATAATCTACCATCAGCTAATAAAACATTTAGATTTAAATTATATAAATCATAAAATGGTTTGCAATAGAAGTGCCTATTTGACAAAGTAGTATTATGGAACCTATGAAGTCCCTTAAAAGTCAAAAATAAGAGATGCTTAAGCTTCCAACAAAACAAATGTGCAACAGAGTAATGAGATCTTGCAACACTGAAGCGCAATGTAAGTACTTCTCTAGCAAGGTGCACATGTAATGAAACCAAGAGAAGGGTGTTCTACCAGCAGTTTGAAATCCTTTATATTTGGTGAAGCTCATTGCCCTAGGGTCTTTGAGATGCATAGCGTGTCCTTTTAAAACAGTTAGCACATGATCTGTAATCAAACACTCCCTACTAAAGTTGTACTAAAGCTGCATAAACTAATATGGATCGGAGGGAGTACTCCCTTTGTATCTCAAAGACTGAAGGACAGTGAGCTAGCTGTCTGCTTTTAAAACGTCCTGATGGTTCCTACTGTCAATTCTAGCCAACCGGGAGAGATCTATGTTTATCCACTAAATAACTGGTTCAATGAAGGTCCATAATAAATAAACAAAAGAAAACCATATATTAATAATACCCATTACCACAGAAATCAAGTAAATCTGTCTATCCCAGACACGTTTAGTGATAGCAATGGAGAATTGTAAGCAGATTGGTACTGTAAGCAAATATATTATGTCCCTGTTGTTTAAATAAAGATATCAGCTTGCAAACTAAACTTCCATTAAGAAAATAAAAAACAAAAAATGATCGCCCTGTGTTAAATTGTTCAGTGCTCATTATTCAAAAAAAAAGGAGGGAGTGGCAGAAACAGTGCCAGCAATAACAAAGCCCCAGACAACACATGCAGTGTTGCAGGCTAGAAACGAGAGTTACAAGATAGTCAAAGTTCTCTAGCATAAGCAAAGTAAACAGTCCTCCCAAAATAAGTCAAAATGACAGCTTGATGCCATCAGTCCACCTTGGATTTGTTTCATCCAAAAGATGGGCAACCTTTTGTTAAAATCCAAATCACAATATGAACATGCTATATGCGTCGTTGAAGACCTCATAAGATAATTTAAACTATTACCACATAAACAAGCAGACAGAACACATATTATATACATAATTTGTTTGGACTTCACTTGCAAAATCACATGAAACCAAAATTATCACCACACAATAGCATAGACTTAGAAGAGCTTAACCACCGTCACACAGTAACAAGTTTCCTGGACATGTATGCCAATCGTAGAAGATGACACACCTATGTTCTTAACTTTGAACACAAATTGATCCTCCACCACACTATTCGATCCCCATTTTGGTTCAAAAAAGTTCAATCCCCATCTTAATGACACCTGGCATCAAACGGTGTAAAAAGAGAACAGACTACCAAATCCCACACGGAAATTTCAACCCTATTAATTCTGCGAACAGTACACACAAGACAGGAACAAGCCGATCGATCCTATCAATGCAGAAATCCGCGTTTCCAGTCTCATCGACGACACAAAAAGTATTTTCCACAGACAGAAAGCTAAGGGCACATATGAATGAGTCTAGAGGAGGCATGCGGTGAGAGAAGGTGGCACCTTCTGGAGGAGATTGGCGGTGCCTTTGCCGGTGGGCAGTTGGACGACCTCGTCGAGGGAGACGCAGGTGGTCTTGGCGCTCGTCTCCCCGCAGCTCTCGCACCGCAGCTGCAATCGATCCGACGCAGATACGCAATCGCCGTCAGAATCATCCGAATCGGAGAGAGATGTGGCGTGAGGAAAGCGACCAGAGAGTAGGCGGAGTCAGGAAGCGAACCTTGAAGTAGTAAGGGTAGCTGGGGTCGTCGCAGCCGCCGCGGGGCTGCAGGTTGGTGAGGCCGTCGAGCTCTGCCCCTACGAGCAGCGCGAAGAACACCATCTCCCCTCCGGTCGACGGGGCTGCCGCCGCCTCCTCCTCTTTCAGTCCTCGCTAGGGTTGGGAGCTTGGGGTTTTTGGGTCGCGTCGGTGGCAGACGAAGGCTTGAGAGGACAAGTGGGTGGGTTTGGGTTTGTGTGTTCGCTTTGCCTTCGCTCTTTTTTTTTTCTTTTAGCATCAGTACAGAAACAAACGCTCATATACACGCGCATACACTCACCCCTATGAACGCACACACGCACACCCTACCCCTATGAGCACCTCCGAAAGACTGAGCCGGCATATCATCTTGAGATTTACGAAGTCACCGTAGGCGCCTCGTCGTCGACGGAACGCCTCCTCCCACCAAAGCGCGCCGGAAATCTTGAAATAAATCCAGGAATAATGCGAGCACCAGGATTTGAACCCTGATGGGTTGGGGATACCACTGTCCACATAACCAACTCGACCACAGGTTGATTCGTCTTTGCCTTCGCTCTTGGGGAGAAGGGGACGGGGGAGGAATATGTGTCTCTTTTTTTCTTTTCTTTTTTTGCGAATGGGAAGAATACGTTCGATGCTTCTGCGCCTCGCCGTATCGGTCGTGTGGATTGCGGGGGATGCACGCCGTTTCGGAACAAGTTGGACAGGAATGCCACTGGATTTTGTATCCTACATACCCCTATCTCCTTTTATCCATTTTAATTACAAGTATTTCCGGACGGAGGGAGTACCTCCGTTCTGGTTTATTTGTTAGTTAACTAAAAAAATAAAGGGCAGTGATCTGCGCCGGTGCACCGGCCCAACTGTTGGGCCGGTCTAACCTCAACCGTCCGATCCAGCGCGCTCCAACTGTCTGATCTGTCTATTGACTTCCCATCTCCTTCGTCCTCTTCGTGCGCTACGCGGGCGCCGCCCCTGCTCACGTGGATGTCATCCCGGCCGCCGACCGCCACCCCCTCGCCTGGAACTCCTCCCTACGCCGCCCCGCGCTGCTAGATGTCGCAGTTGCCGCCGGTCGCCACCCTAGTCCGGCGTCACCTGCTACGTTTCTCGCCTCTATGGATGCAGCAGTTGTGCCTGCCCCGTGGTTGCAGCTCCGGTGGGAACGCTCGCAGCTCCAATGCATGACGGCGCGCTCCGGTGGCAATGGTTAGCCGGAGACAGAACATTGGCGACGAGCTCACTAAAAAATGCATCTATTCTCATGGTGCCGGTAGCAGCAAAAATGTCACACGGTCGTAGCAAAAGAAAATGTTGGTTCCAGCAAAAAAAAACAATGTAGCATATCCAACATGCCCACACCCGGCACCTCTCGTGGCTTCCCCCCTCGTCGGTCGCCGGTTGAAGCTTTTCACACATACAATTGAAGCATTTCTGTTAGCGGTTGCAACTTTTCTGATTTGCATAGCGACTAGTTGTAGCTTTCTCTCTCGATGATTGGAGCTTTTTCCAACTACGGTTGAAGCTTTTCTATCAATGGTTGTAGCTATTTTTTAGCAGCGCATGGTCAAAGATTTTTGTGTCGCTTCGGTTGAAGCTTTTTTCATCAAAGGTTGTAGCATTTTATGTCAACGGTTGTAGCTTCCCCGCGATGGCGCTGACCTTGTAGCTTTCTCTACATACGGTTGAAGCTTTTCATCTAGGGGGATGAAGCTTTTTTGTAAACGGTTGCAGCATGAGGGGGTGCGACGGTTCTGCAGAAGCCTCTGGTGTCGTCCATCACTGTCCTGCTCGTCTGCGGCGATGTAGAAGCACAAGGCGCGTGGGGAGTTACAAACCGATGGGAATGGGATTGGTCAACGGCCTTGCTGCATCCAATGGCGAGCGGGGCTGCAAGCGTGGCGGGGTGAGATCTACATCCATGGCCGGCGGGGATTTCGATCTTCCATGGCCGGCGGCGAGCTACTCATGAGCTGGAGCGATGGAGGCAGGAGATGAGGGCGTCGGTGTTGCGCGCTGCAACGATGGAGGCAGGAGAGAGGATGGGGCGAGATCCGCGGGAGCTCGGAGACGGGGATGGGGCGAGATCCCCGGGAGCTCGGAGACGGGGATGGGGCGAGATCTGCAGGAGGTTGAAGAAAAGCAGCAATGGATGGCCCACATCCTACGTGTCGCTTAGTGGATGGCTAGGGCGGAGCGCGCGTGGACGCGACCGACGCAAAGTTCCGCCGGCGCGCCGTATGGAAACGATTCCCAAAAATAAATTATCTCAAATGATAAGTGCCATACGTGTGGCATGAAGCATTTTCGCGACATTTTTACAACTAAAATTGCCATCAGGAAAAAATGTCATACTTTTCACTCGTCGTTTGCTTTTCTCAAAGTCTTTCGGTTTTTAGTCTGGTCATTGAACTTTATATCACCGCATGTGGTACTAACAAACGTGTCATCATGTATTGTGACGCCCGGATATTTAAGCTACAGTGAACCTCCACTAAGGATGCCACGTCACCTCGATTACTGTTGCTAATCTCACGTTAGTTCGAAACGATTGAAATTCAAATTCAAAATCAAGCAAACAATAAATGTTTTCAAATGTTAAAACTAAAATGTTCGGAATGAGTCAAATAATGCATAGGTAATTGTGGTGGAGAAACCACACTTTTATAAAATCTTTAAATGCTCAAATGGGAATGAAACAACAGCATAACCAACTTAATAAAATGCCTTTTGTTAATTATAAAATGTTAAAATATTTTATTTAGGGGTTTAAACTTTGGTACCAGAGATATAATTAGTAATACTGATTTTGGTACAACTTTTATGTTTTTATAAAACTCAGATAAGATGGGATTAAAAATAAAATAGTAAAGAGAAAAATATATAAAATGAAAAGACTAAACATGATGAAAACAAAAACAAAACAAGGTAAAAGGACCCCCCAGCTGGGCCTTGGCCCCAAGAGTTGAGTGGCCAAGCCCGGCTCAACCGCGCCCGATACTACTCCCGCCGGGCGCCAGAAACCCTAGCCCCTCTCCCCCACTACCCCCGGACCCCCACTCTCTCTCGCTCGCTCTCCCACTCTCCCTTGATTTCTAGATCGGGGCAAACCACCCCGACCCCATCGTCCCTGACGCCGCCGCCGCACACCGTCGCCGCTCGTCCCTCCACTGCTTCGTCGGAGCCACCCCGTCGCCAGAGCACCTCCTCGTCCTCTTCCCCGCCGGATCGCCCGAGCCCGGAGCCGCTCGACCCCGACGTCGGCACCTCCCCCGAACAGCGCCGCTTCTATCGCCCGGCAGATCGCCGCCACCTCCCCGAGCCATCTGCCTTCCCCTGCTGGCTCCCATGTGAGGAACCCCTCCTATCCTCCTTTCCCTCCTCCCAGAGTGGCCACCGCCCATCACTTTCATGGCGTGCACCGACAAGCCACGACGACGTCGCGCACCTCCCCACTCGACACCGAGGCCCACGCTCACCATGGCCTCGCCCCGCACCGTCGCCTCTCACTCCCTGCGCTCGGTTCGCGCACCGACATCCCCCTGCACGTCCCGGGCCACGCCCCGACGCCTCCCGTGCCCTCCTGCCATGGCCGCGCCTTGGCCGCCCTCCATGGCTCTCCTCCACTGCCGCCTGCTGCTGCTTCTTATTCAGGCGCCTTCATGCCACATCCGCGTTGCCACCGCGTCGTCGTCAGGCACCTGACCGACCCGCGCCACCTCCCTCCTGCACCACCTGCCCGATCTGCCGATGTGGCCGGGCGCCCCAGGTGGTCACGAGACGCACGGGCGCCCACCGCCCGCTAGTACCAAGATTTCGTTAAGGCCCCTCAGGCCAGAACACATGGGGCCCACGCCCCAGAACAGATTTAAAAAATGAAAATAAAATCTAATTAATTAATTAATTAGTTAACTAAATTAATTAACTTAATTAATTGTGACTAATTAACTGTTAGTTAGTTAATCAGTCAACGACATGCAGACCCCACATGTCAGTTTGACCTAGTCAACACCTCTGTTGACTGCTGACGTCATGCTGATGCAATAATGCTATTTTCAAACTAATTTCATAATAATAATTTAGAAATTGATTAAATCTTTATAAATTATTATAAAATAATTCGTAGCTCGGATGAAAATACTTTCTACATGAAAGTTGCTCAGAACGACGAGACGAATCTGGATGCGCAGCCCGTTCGTCCGCCACACATTCCTAGCATAGCAAACACGCAACTTTCCCCCTCCGGTTCATCTGTCCGAAAACGCGAAACACCGGGAATACTTTCCTGGATGTTTCCCCCTTCGTCGGTATCGCCTACTAACGCGTTAGGGCACACCTAACACCGCTCATTGTCATGTCATGCATCATCATGCATATGTTTGCATTATATTTATTGTTTCTTCCCCCTCTTCTCTCGCTAGACCTCGAGACCGACGCCGCTGCTACCCAGTACAACTACGGTGTTGATGACCCTTCCTTCTTGCCAGAGCAACCAGGCAAGCCCCCCCCCCTTGATCACCCGATATCGCTTATTCCTTCTCTCTACTGCTTGCATTAGAGTAGTGTAGCATGTTACTGCTTTCGGTTAATCCTATTCTGCTGCATAGCATGTCATTGTTGCTACAGTTGTTACCCTTACCTGCAATCCTAAATGCTTAGTATAGGATGCTAGTATTCCATCAGTGGCCCTACATTCTTGTCCGTCTGCCGTGCTATACTACTGGGCCGTGATCACTCGGGAGGTGATCACGGGTATATACTTACATATATATTATATGATACATGTGGTGACTAAAGTCGGGTCGGCTTGTAGAGTACCCGCAAGTGATTCCGATGTGGGGGCTGAAAGGACAGGTGGCTCCATCCCGGTAGTGGTGGGCACAGGTTCCCGATCGCCTCGATCGTTACTTTGTGGCGGAGCGACAGGGCAGGTTGAGACCACCTAGGTGAGAGGTGGGCCTGGCCCTGGTCCGCGTCCGTGGTTACTTCATAATAACACGCTTAACGAGATCTTGGTATTTGATCTGAGTTGGGTCGTTGACCTTATACGCACTAACCGCCACGTGGGACAAGATATGGGCAACCGGCGTCGTGGTATCAGCCGAAGCTCTTTTTGACGTCAGCGACTGAGCGGCGTGCGTCGCATTGGACCGTAAGTCCGCGCTTGTATTAAGGGGGCTAGGTCTGCTTCCGGCTGCATTCGCAATGTGCAGGTGTGCAATGGGCGATGAGCCCAGACCCCTGCGCGCATAGGATATAGACCGGCGTGCTGACCTCTCTGTTGAGCCTAGGTAGGGCTGGACGTGTTGATCTTCTGAGGTCGGGCAGGACCTAGGAAAGTGTGTCCGACCAAAGGGGATCGAGCGTGTCGGGTAATGTGGTGCACCCCTGCAGGGAAGTTGATCTATTCGAATAGCCGTGTCCACGGTAACAGACCACCCGGAGTTGTACCTTGACCTTATGAAAACTAGAACCAGATACTTAATAAAACACACCCTTCCAAGTGCCAGATATAACCTGGTGATCGCTCTCACACAGGGCAACGAGGGGAGGATCGCCGGGGGTAGTATTATGCTATGATATGCTACTTGGTGAACTTACCATCTATTCTCTTCTACATGCTGCAAGATGGAGGCTCCCAGAAGTGTAGTCTTCGACAAGACTAGCTATCCCCCTCTTATTCTGGCATTCTGCAGTTCAGTCCACCGATATTGCCCCTTTACACAGATACCCATGCATATGTAGTGTAGATCCTTGCTTGCGGCTTATGGGCCCACGTCGCCATTGGGTGGTATTAGGATCTTTTATTCCTCGACCTATTCTCTGGGGCTCTGATCTCTCTTCTATTCGGGTTAAATGATTTTACTAACACCGACTCTAGGTTCTCGTAACTACTTCCACCCGGAGAGCCCCTTACTCCAGATGATTACTTGGTGCACCGAAGGATTTTGAAGATACTCTCTGATGATCTCTCGAGTCTTTGTGCCCGTTGCTTTTTCAATTCCCTACCATAAAAATATCCCTATGGATAAATACATGCACAGTCGTTCCTACTTTTATTCCCAGTTGATCTTGTTATTACAAGGTACCCTAGAATTCTCTCTATTGATCCGAGAATATCTTGTGCCTACTTGCAGTTCTTTGCCACATGAATACCCCTACGGATAATACCTCACACTTACTGAGTATCCGCTCATCCCCAGTGGTCCGTGTGTTTCACAAAGTCTTCGTAATACCATTTGATCTTCCGAAAATCCTCAATAACCTATTGCTCTGGAATTTCTTGCTTGCTTTCATTATGATTAATCCCATAAGTCTGTTAATCTTGTTGGCATCCTTTGTGATTATCATTTGAGTTCGTTGATTCAATATGTTGCGAATGCTCGCAATCCTCAATCAGACCCTAGAATTTGTTCTTCCGGCCTCAGACATCACTCCGGACATGAGTTGGCTCTCGCAAATCAAACCTTGATTGATTGTCGATCTATGACTATTCAACTTATTTATCTTTTGATCAGAGCCTCTGCTTATGATTCCCCGATTTGGAAATAATATTTCCTTTGTATCTAAGCATTGAAGTTATCCATATATTTCTACAATCTGATGCCCTTGCATTACTTCTTCTGGTTGAACATTGATACTCACGTCGGATCCCTTGTGGACCACGGATCCTTGGTTGGATTATTATCCAAGCGGTGCCCTCATATTTAACCACCTTGTGAGTTCTTCCCTGATACATAATGCCTTTGGTAAATTGTATCCTCTCCTTTTGCCAACCATGCTCTACCTTCGAGCTTGTGTTATTTACTCTTTAAGTTTGTGGTATATGTTCCTAAGATGCCCCGATGGGTTGAACCAACGCCTTCCCTAATCTGTTCGAACTAGGGATGGCAACGGGGGCCCATACCCGCCAAACCCATGGGGATTTCATCTATTAGGGGGTGGGGATGGGCGAAAAACATCCCCATGGGGATATTTACCAAACTAATTTATTCCCCATAGGGTACAACAGGGATGGGAACGATATCCTATTCCCCAGACCCAATACCCATCGGGGACCCGATTAGTAACTGTGACACTGCGGTTAACCTTAATATATTTACAAACAAACTTGCAAAAACAAAAAAAGCTCTGAAAAAACCTTAAACCTATCTCACGTCCTCATCTCAGCCGCCACCATGACCAAGAAGTCAGTACAACCTAGATATGCATTAGCAGGACAAGGACAACACCATTTATGTATGTTGATTATAGGGTGTCATATTATGTATATGAGTATTTGTTTATGGGGATGGGGACCCTAATGGGGCCCCGTTCCCCAATGGGGCATGGGTGTGGGGAAATTTCATCCCGAGTCATGTAAATGGGGATGGGGAAGGGATGATAGGGAATAGATGGGGATGGGGATGTTGTAGGTATCCCCATAGGGGATTGTCCCCATTGCCATCCCTAGTTTGAACCCATAAGATTTCACGGGTCATACTTATCTGGTATTGCACCAGGTAAAACTTTGAACAACTAATGTCATTTTTGAAACACGAGAAGTGAATGAAAGGTTATGCATTGGGGAAGTGGGAGTCGACCTTGAACTTTGTGTTCATGCCCATGGACACGACGTAGATCTTATCATGGAAGCTTCTTGCAATAATAACTATTTCCTTGAAAATATCATCTGGATTTGTGAATTGATCCTTTGTAATCACGGTTCCGACCGTATTTCTCTTTGATTCCATTTCTCGGGCAAGTTAAAGTACTTGTCTTCTGCAGATCAATACATCTCTGCAACATCTATTTTGATCTTCCTTCGAGTATTACCCTCCGGTATATCGAGAATATCAAAGAACTGTGTCGCTTCCTATGAGTCTACATCTAGTATTGCTTCGCACCGATTTCAGATCCTCCCTAGGTTTTGAGTTACTAGTCACTCGAGAACACCGATAAGTGAATCGATTCCGCACGCCGATTCAATAACTCCAAGTAATTATCGTTGCTTACGAGTTTAATAATCCTTCAAGTAATTCCCTAGCCTGATCGGCTATATCATTATTGTGCTAAATTTTAACTGTGCTACCTAGTCCTTATTCTCGGAGCACAACTTTCTATGAGGAGCTAAACTTACGTCGATCTTCCTCGTCATACCATTTCACCTTGAACAGCAAGCTTGATTTCGAGTTTGTGGCGTACCCTTGGTTCCAATAACTTTTCGCTTCACCATTCCTTTGACTTGATGCCATTGCCGATCGATTACATCTTCAAGAAACCTCTCGACAAGTGTGTCGTGATCATCGTCAACATTTTAACTTCTTCCGAGATATCAATTGAATTCATGATGAGAAATTCCATGCTTGCCCCTTGATGATCTGTGTTATCATCGACCACATCCATGCCTTCTTTTCAAACACAGACTTGGTCTTGTTTTGAATGAACTTTAAGTTCCTGGCTATCCAGCATTTGTTCTTCTTTACCTTGGAGTATTAGCATCTTTTATGTCAAGAATGTCGTGAGAATTTCACCACCTCTTAAGAATTCTTGTTATAGTAATACTTCTCGCCATCTCCGTTCATATCTTGGTCCCCGTGTTGTTTCTAACCGGGATACCAGCCATTTAACTATGCTGTGTGACTTCAAAACTTCTAACAACCCAATTGCTTTGAAGTTAATGGTCAATATTTCATTCTTAGACCATTGGTTATCGAATCACCATTCTAACATTGATCATGCTACCTAAGCCCATATTTCGGGTGCACCTTTCAACCAATGTTTAACCGTGTATGTTTTCCTCGAGCATACCTCATTATATCATTTGATCTGACAAATGTTATCTCTTTTTCACATAAGTGTGGAAATCCATCTTTTGAAAATCTCAATGAATTGTCGATGAGTCCATCAGCCACCTCCTCACCTCTCCTTGATTTAATGATGAACTCTTGTTTCGGAACTCGCTTCCATAGTTCAATTCCCGAGAATCTTACAATGTCATCTCGACAATTTGTGTTGCACCTTTCTTCTTAGGCATCCTGAGTCTGAGTTATCCTGACACCAATCATCTCTGAATCTCGGTCAAATATGATGGTTGAAACATATTTATAAGAGTTATAACATTGGTCTTTATATGACGCGGTAAGATGATGTCATGCCTAGCACACCTGGCCGGAGGACCTATTGTTATAGTTTCCTTTTTGGCAAAGTTAGCCATTCTTCCATGAGGAAATTGTAAGACTTATTCTATAAGTTGTTCCTGATGGATCCTTGGTGTATCCAAAGTCTGACCTTTGCTTGAAGACCATGTCAATGCTATCTCGAAGCATGTATGTGGTGCTCTGATTTTCAATAAAAACATTTGAAGCACGATGCTAAATTTTCTTTATCAATTATTCAATCACCGTTGTTTGGGTTATGTCATGAAATCCTCTCCCCTTACCTAAATGGTTTTCTACTTTCTATCCTGTCATAGATATCATGCTCTGCTTATCCTTGGAAAGGATATACCCACGAAATATGTGTTTAAACACATTTTCCTTTCCATTGTTTTCTTTAACCTTTCTTGCGATCAATATGATCTAAGCAGTAATAATTCCCTGCTTATGTAACCACCTCGGTGTACAATTCTGTCAGAAAGACCCTATTACTTTTGTTGATGACATTCCGGTAACCATCGATGGACGAGAACTTTGCCTACTGGTCTGCCTCGTTCAACGAGCAGGAAAATGGTTCTCTTCGTCCCTCGCCCTTGGTACCGATGTTGTTGCCGACATAACCGGCAGACTATCCTCCGACATGCCTTGCTTACATGATCGTGCAAGATGTCACCGCCCTTCCTACTTTTAACCCACATGGTGGGCCCATAACCCACAGTTCCACAGGATCGAAACCTGACTCTCCTGTACAACCCTGTTTCTAATGGATATTCCTCACACTTGTCTTCGTATTTAATTCACGGGCCACCTTCCTAGTGCTCTATTCTGGTATCAGACGCAATACTTACTCTCGCTGCTTGAACCCCTTTCACATTTTGTTTCAGGCATCGAACGATTCACCCGCTCGAAACTTCTCATGGTACCTACCTACCTTCCTCTCGATATTGTCTTAAGTTTCCATTCGAGAGTTACTTTCCGCCACCATCCCCAATGTTATCAACCAGATAGTCAACCTTTCAGAGGTCCGTTCTTCCAAAGTCACCCCTTGTCCTTCATACATACAATGAAGACTCCGAAGAAAGGATGACGACTTCATCATGATGACCTGAAGCCGAGCTATGAAGACATCAACGTTATGGATCGACCTCTTTGAGAAGAGCAACCAAGACCGAGAAGACTCGTTAGAATTTCGTAACCAAATCCGTTCCCCCTTACTCCTCCTCTTAAATCTCGGGACGAGATTTCTTGTAGTGGAGGAGAATTGTGATGCCCGGATATTTAAGCTATAGTGAACCGCCGCTAACGATGCCACGTCACCTCGATTACTGTTGCTAATACCAAGTTAGTTCGAAACGATTGAAATTCAAATTCAAAATCAAGCAAACAATAAATGTTTTCAAATGTTAAAACTAAATGTTCGGAGTGAGCCAAATAATGCATAGGTAATTGTGGTGGAGAAACCACACTTTTGTAAAATCTTTAAATTCTCAAATGGGGATGAAACAACAGCATAACCAATTTAATAAATGCCTTTTGTTAATTATAAAATGTTAAAATATTTTATTTAGGGGTTTAAACTTTGGTAACAGAGGTATAATTATTAATACTGATTTTGGTACAACTTTTATGTTTTTATAAAACTCAGATAAGATGGGACTAAAAATAAAACAGTAAAGAGAAAAATAATTAAAAAGAAAAGACTAAACATGATTAAAACAAAAACAAAACAAAGTAAAAGGACCCCCCCTCCCAGCTGGGCCTTGGCCCAGCAGGCTATAGGGCCGCCAGGCTGGCCCAACCGCGCCCGATACTACTCCCCCCGGGCGCCAGAAACCCTAGCCCCTCTCCCCCACTACCCCGTGATACGTCTCCGTCGTATCTATAATTTTTGATTGTTCCATGCCAATATTATTCAACTTTCATATACTTTTTGGCAACTTTTTATACTATTTTTGGGACTAACATATTGTTCCGATTGCCCGATGCCGATTCGATGCATTGCATGTTTTTGGTTTCATGAATATCCATATCAAACGGAGTCCAAACGGGATAAAAACAGACGGAGCTTATTTTTGGAATATTTGGAAAATCCGGGAGAAAGATCAACGTGAAACGGTGTCCGAGGTGGCCACGAGGCAGGGGCCCATGCCCTCCCCAGGAGGGCGCGCCCCGCACCCTGGTGGGCCACCCATAAGGCGGTTGATGCCCTTCTTTGACCGCAAGAAAGCTATTTTTTGGTAAAAAAATCACGGCGAAGGTTTCAGTCCAATCGGAGTTACGGATCTCCATATATACCCGAAGCGGTGAAAGGGCAGCAGAACAGAACGCAGAAACAGAGAGAAACAGAGAGACAGATCCAATCTCGGAGGGGCTCTCGCCCCTCCCATGCCATGGAGGCCAAGGACCAGAGGGGAAACCCTTCTCCCGTCTAGGGAGGAGGTCAAGGAAGAAGAAGACGAAGGGGCCCCCTCTCCCCTTCTCTTCCGGTAGCGCCGGAACACTGCCGTGGCCATCATCATCATCACCGCGATCTACACCAACACCTCCGCCATCTTCACCAACATCTCCATCACCTTCCCCCTCTATCTACAGCGGTCCACTCTTCGCAACCCGCTGTACCCTCTACTTGAACATGGTGCTTTATGCTTCATATTATTATCCAATGATGTGTTGCCATCCTATGATGTGTGAGTAGATTTTCGTTGTCCTATCAGTGGTTGATGAATTGCTATGATTGATTTAATTTACTTGTGGTTATGTTGCTGTCCTTTGGTGCCCATCATATGAGCGCGCGCGTGGATCACACCATAGGGTTAGTTGTATGTTGATAGGACTATGTATTGGAGGGCAAGAGTGACAGAAGCTTCAACCTAGCATAGAAATTGATGCATACGGGATTGAAGGGGGGCCAATATATCTTAATGCTATGGTTGGGTTTTACCTTAATGAACATTAGTAGTTGCAAACGCTTGCTAATAGTTCCAATCATAAGTGCATAGAATTCCAAGTCAGGGATGACATGCTAGCAGTGGCCTCTCCCACATAATACTTGCTATCGGTCTAGTAAAGTAGTCAATTGCTTAATGGACAATTTCGCAACTCCTACCACCACTTTTCCACACTCGCTATGTTTACTTTATTGCTTCTTTACTTACAACAGCCCCTAGCTTTTATTTTCTTGTTCTTTACTTTCTTGCTAGCCTATCCAAAAACACCTACAAAGTACTTCTAGTTTCATACTTGTTCTAGGTAAAGCGAACGTCAAGCGTGCGTAGAGTTGTATCGGTGGTCGATAGAACTTGAGGGAATATTTGTTCTACCTTTAGCTCCTCGTTGATTTCGACACTCTTACTTATCGCAAACTATTGCGATCCCCTATACTTGTGGGTTATCAAGACCTTTTTCTGGCGCCGTTGCCGGGGAGTCTGTGATGCCCGGGTAATTAAGCTACAGTGATCCTCTGCTAGTGATGCCACGTCATCCTGATTACTTTTGCTAAATGTCCGTTAGTTCAACCGCGTCAAATTCAAATTTAAAATTAATGTCGATAATAAAAGTTTTCACAAGTTGAAACAAAAATGTTCGGTGGTTGCCAAATATTACAAGGGTAATTATGGTGCAGCAAACACATTTTTATAAAATGTCTAAATAATTTAAAGTGATTTAAAACAGAAAATAAAATAAATAAAAACAAAAGAGAAAAACTAAACTAACAAAAAAAAAGAACCCCCCCCCACTGGGCCACAGCCCAGCTGACCTCTGGGCCAACCAGGCCGGCCCAGCCGGCGCCTATAGCCCCCTGGGGCGATCGAACCCTAGCGACCCCCGCCCCACTACCTCAGGATCCCCACCTCCCTCCTCGTCTCCTCCCCGAACGGCTTCTCCGATCCTCGCCGCCTGGAGCTCGACGCGCCTTCGCCTCGGCGTCCTCTCCGTCGTCGCTGTCTTCACCGGCTCCTCCCCAAGCTCGCTGCCCAGTCCCCTGACTCCTCGTGAGCTACCCCTCTCCTTCCCTCTCTCTCGTGCGTCACCGCAGCCGTCGCATCGTTGCCCCGTCTTGCCCTGCTCCATCCCACGTCGCCCGCAGCCGCCTGTTGCGGCAGCTGCCTCCCTCCACCGCAGCCTCCCCTACTACCATCGTCGTCGGCCTCCATCCACTCGGGCTGCCTCAGGCCACCGGCCTCCCCCTATTACGGCGCCATGCCGCCATGGCCGTCGGGTGCTCACAGCCGGTCACACCAAGAAGCCCATTTGCCCGATGCCTGTACCAGACCGCTAAGTCAGAACCCTTGACTTGGGGGCCCGCCCAGAACTGTTTTTTTAATAATTAAAATATATATAAATGAATAAATAAATAATAATAATACATAATAAATACATAATTACTATTATAATTAATTAATTAACTAAATAATTAACTTAATTAATCTTGTTTAGTTGAACTAATTAAACTTGTTTAACCTAATCACTTAGGTTAGTTAATTAATCTGTTAGGTTAATTAGCACTCAATGGCAGCTGGGACCCACATGTCAGGTTGACCAGTCAACCCCCTGTTGACTGCTGATGCCATAAATCCAATTTCAAATTAAGTTAAATAATTAATTAAATTCCAGAAATTAATAAAATCTTTAGAAAATCATATCTTTTAATCCGTAACTCGGATTAAATTATTTTCAACATGAAAGTTGCTTAGAACGACGAGACGAATCCGGATACGCAGCCCGTTCGTCCGCCACACATCCGTAACCTATCGAACTCGCAACTTTCCCCCTCTGGTTCCTCTGTCCGAAAACGCGAAACACCGGGGATACTTTCCCGGTTGTTTCCCCCCTTCACCGGTATCACCTCATACCGCGTTAGAACACGTCTAGCTCTGCCTGTTATCCTGTTATGCACTTGCTTGCTATGTATTTACTGTTTCTCCCCCCTCTTTTCTTCGGTAGACCCCGTGACAGTGCTGATGCCCCTGTGGTCGACTACATCACCGGACGACCCCTCCTTCTTGTCTTAGCAATCAGGCAAGCCCCCCCCCCCTTGATCACCGGATATCGCCTACTCTCCTCTATACGCTTGCATTAGAGTAGTGTAGCATGTTCTTTGCTTTCGTTATTCCTATCCCGATGCATAACCTGTCCTTGCTACTCTTGTTGTTACCTTTACCGCAATCCTACATGCTTAGTATAGGATGCTAGTATTCCATCGGTGGACCTACATTCTTGTCCGTCTCATTGCTATACTATCGGGTTGTGATCACTCGGGAGGTGATCACGGGTATATACTATATACTTTATACATGATTCATGTGGTGATTAAAGTCGAATTGGCTCGAGGAGTACCCATGAGTGATTCACGGATTGGGGGCTGAAAGGACCTTTGTCCCGACGGCCCTCTGGATGGATCTTTGTGGCGGAAGCGATAGGGCAGGTTGAGACTACCCGTGAGAGGTGGGCACAGCCTGTCGGCATTCGCGGATACTTAACACGCTTAACGAGATCCGGGTATTTGATCCGAGTCGGCTCTTGGCCTATACGCACTAACCAACTACGTGGGAAAGATATGGGCACTCGGCGTCGTGGTATCAGCCGAAGCCTTCGTGACGTCAGCGACTGAGCGGCGCGCGCCAGATTGGACCGCGAACGTGACTTCCTTTGTAATGGAGGTTGCTAGGTCTGCTTCTGCCGCGTTACTTAGCGTGCGGTGTGCTAAAGGCGATGGGCCCGGACCCTGGCGCTTAGGTTTAGACCGGCGTCTTGACCGCTCTGTTGGCCTAGGTCGGGCTGCGGCGTGTTGATCTTCCGCCGGGCATGACCCGAAAAGTGTGTCCGCCAAATGGGATCAAGCGTGTTGGGTTATGTGGTGCGCCCTGCGGAAGTTAATCTATTCGAATAGCCGTGATCTTGATAACAGGACGACTTGGAGTTGTACCTTGACCTTATGACAACTAGAACCGGATACTTAATAAAACACACCCTTCCAAGTGCGGATACAACCCGGTGATCGCTCTCTAACAGGAGACGAGGAGGGATCGCTGGTAGGATTATGCGATGCGATGCTACTTGGAGGACTTGATCTACTCTCTTCTACATCTTTGCAAGGCCGGAGGCTGCCCGAGCGTAGTCTTCAACAGGATTAGCTATCCCCTCTTATTACGGCATTCTGCAGTTCACCCACCGATATGGCCCTTTACACATATATCCATGCATATGTAGTGTAGCTCCTTGCTTGCGAGTACTTTGGATGAGTACTCACGGTTGCCTTGTTCCCCTTTTCCCCTTTCTTTACCCGATTGCTGCAACTGCACGATGGAGCCCAGAGCGAGACGCCATCGTCGATGATTTACTACTACACCGGAGGTGCCTACTACTACGTGCAGCCCGGCGGCGGCGACCGGGAGTAGTTAGGAGGATCCCAGCGGGAGGCCTGCGCCTCTTCGATCTGTATCCCGGTTTGTGCTAGCCTTCTTAAGGCAAACTTGTTTAACTTATGTCTGTACTCAGATATTGTTGCTTCCATTGACTCGTCTGTGATCGAGCACTTGTATTCGAGCCCTCGAGGCCCCGGCTTGTATTATGATGCTTGTATGACTTATTTATGTTTTAGAGTTGTGTTGTGATATCTTCCCGTGAGTCCCTGATCTTGATCATACACGTTTGCGTGCATGATTAGTGTACGATTGAATCGGGGGCGTCACAAGTTGGTATCAGAGCCGACTGCCTGTAGGAATACCCTTCCACACTCCTTGGCCGAAGTCGAGTCTAGACGTTACAAAAACTTTTACTAACATGGCTGTGTGTCTTACGGGCACACGCCGCCATTGGGTGGTAGTAGGATCTTTTATTCCTCGACCTATACTCTGGGACTCTGACATCTCTTCTATTCGGGTTAAATAATTTTGTTAAAAACAAAACTAACTTTAGGTTCTCGATAATACTTTCTCCCGTAGAGCCCCTCACTTCAGATGATCGCCTGATGCACTAGAAGATTCCGAATTACTCTACGATGTTCTCTCGAGTCTTTGTGACATTGCATTTGCGATTTCCTTCCACTGTCAACCCCTATGAAAAATGCATGCACTTGCCATTCATACAATCATTCCCCATTGATCTTGATTATAACAAGATGTCCCGAAATACTCTCTGTTGTTCCGAGAATCCTTTGAGCTTAGTGCCTTGCTGTACTTTGTCACCTAAATACCCCTACGGATAATTCTCGCACTTACCGGTATCCGCTCATCCCGATTGATTCATTATTTCACACAAGTCTTCGTAATACCGTTCGTTCTTCTGAAAATCCTCAACAGCCTAATGCTCTTGAAATTCTTGCTTGCTAGCATTATGATTAATCCAACAAGTCTGGTAATCTTATTGGCATCCTTTGTCATTATCATTTAGAGTCTATTGATTCGATATGTTGCGGATGCTTGCAGTCCTCAGAATTCATCCTTCCTGCTCAGACGTCATTTTAAACATGAGCTGGTTATCGACCAATCAAATTGCCGTCGATTGTACCCCTAAGTCTATTCAGCTTATCCATCCTTGATCTGAGCATTTGCTCCTGATCCCTTGATTTGAAAATCATAATTACTTTGCTATTTAAACGTTGAATTATTCAGATGTTCTATAAACCGATGCATTTGCAATCTTTCTTCCTCTGATTGGGTATCGATACTCATATCAGCCCCATTGTGGATCGCCATATCCACTGTTGGATTATTATCCGACAGTGTCCTTCATAATTAATCACTTTGTGAGTTCTTTCTCCGATACATAATGCCTTTGGTAAATTGTATCCTCTGCTTGCTCAAGCATGCTCTACTATCGATCTTGTGTTATTTACTCCTGAAGTTCATGGTATATGTTCTAAGAAGCCCCGTTGGGTTGAACATATGCCTTCCTTACTCTGGGTGAACTCGAAAGTTTTCACGGGTCATACTCCTCTGGTAATTCACCAGGTAGGTTTTGACACTGAAATCATTTTGATCTAGAGCAGTGAATGAAAGGTTATACATTGAAGAAGTGGGAGTCGACCTTGAACTTTGTGTTCATGCCCATGGACACGATGTAGATCCTATCATGGAAGCTTCTTGAAATAATAACTATTCCCTTGGTATAAGTTCATCTTATATCTGGGATTTGATCATTTATGATCGTGGTTTCCGACCATGTTCTCCTTTAAATACCATTTCTCGTGCAAGTTTAAGCACTTGTCTTCTACAGAGTAATACCCCAGTACAACCTCTACTTGAATTGTCGTCGAGTATTACCCCCCTGGTATCTCAAGATTATCACGGAACTGCATAACTTCTGTGATCGAGCACTTGTATTCGAGCCCTCGAGGCCCCTGGCTTGTATTATGATGCTTGTATGACTTATTTATGTTTTAGAGTTGTGTTGTGATATCTTCCCGTGAGTCCCTGATCTTGATCATACACGTTTGCGTGCATGATTAGTGTACGATTGAATCGGGGGCGTCACAGAGTCATAGCGTGGGGTGAATATTCTCGTGTGTGCTTGTTTGCTTTATCACTAAGTAATTTTTATTTGCTGTTCTTAGTTGTTCTCTATCTTTAGTTATGGATATGGAACACGAAATACCAAAAAATTAGGTGTACTTGCTACTCATGGAGATGAGGAACCTCCTAAAACCCTCGATGCTCAATATGTTAAAAATATTATGTACCACTTTGATAATCCTGAGAAAACCTCATTCAATTTGGTAATGGGAGTATCGTTGGATCAACGTGAATACTTTAGGGATTATCGCTTGGCACAAAAAGGGAAACTATTATGGGATCAAATTTATATATTGAAGTGGTATGCTCGGCAAGTATGCTTGAGTTATGATTATACTTGTTGCTCTAGGATGAAGGCTCCACACCTCCCCTTTCTATGCAAATTTAATGATAATAAAACCTTAGCTTCTTATGCTAATGGTATATATGATTACTATGGTGTGGAACAAATAGAAGAATTTGTTGCTTTTATGGGTGCTTATGAAATTGAATCTATGTTTAAAGAGTTTGAAGATTTTGATGATGCTGTTTATAGACCTGAAAATTCAGCTATCCTGAAATATTGTTATGAGAATTATGAATACAATTACGAAATTAATGCACTTATTGAGAAAGTCTCCGCTGTTCAAGAAGAGACTAATATTTTGCAGGAATCTATGGAAGAAGAAGTTGATGAAACTGTGAGCTCATTGGATGAAAAAGATGAGGATGAGAGCGAAGAACAAAAGGAGGAAGAGCGGATTGATCACCCGTGCCCACCTTCTAATGAGAGTAACTCTTCAACTCACACATTGTTTAATTTCCCTTCATGCTTACCTAAGGATGAATGCTATGATAATTGCTATGATCCCGTTGATTCTTTTGAAATATCCCTTTTTGATGATGCTTGATATGCTTGTGGCCAAGATGCCAATATGAATTATGCTTATGGAGATGAACTTGCTATAGTTCCTTATGTTAAACATGAAATTGTTGCTATTGCACCCACGCATTATAGTCCTATTATCTTTTTGAATTCTCCCGACTACACTATATCGGAGAAGTTTGTGCTTATTAAGGATTATATTGATGGGTTGAGTTTTACTACTACACATGATGATTTTGATAGATATAATATGCATGTGCTTGCTGCTCCTACTGGCAATTATTATGAGAGAGGAACTATATCTCCACCCCTCTATGTTTCCAACACGATAAAATTGCAAGAAACTGCTTATACTATGCATTGGCCTTTACTTTGTGTGCATGAACTGTTCTTTTATGACATGCCGATGCATAGGAAGAGAGTTAGACTTTGTTGTTGCATGATATATGTTGCTCTGTGCTCATTACTAAATTACAAATCATTGCTAATTAAAATTGGCTTTGACATACCTTGGGATCCGGGTGGATTCACTACTTGAGCACTATATGCCTAGCTTAATGGCTTTAAAGAAAGCGCTGCCAGGGAGACAACCGGAAGTTTTAGAGAGTCATTTATTTCTGTTGAGTGCTTTCATATAGTTTAAAAACAACAAAAATAAAGAGGGGAACCCAAAACTTTTCAAAAAGGAAAGTGAAAGTGAGAAAGGCAAGCATTGTTGAAGTGGGAGAGCTCCTTGAACTTTGTTCATGCTCACGGCAACTTTGTGAATCTTGACTACATAAACTTTTCAACAAAAATAATTATCCCCTTGTACAATTCCATTGTATTATAAAAATAATGTGCCAAGGTTTGCCTTTAGGATGTTTACAATGCTTGTTGGTTTGTACGGTGCAGGACAGATACTTTGGCTGCAGTGCACGATTTTTCATTTTTTACTGGAACGTCAAATGGTTCTGATTCGTTTTGAACTATCTTTATATACAATTTTTTTATTTTTCCTAATTTTGGCAGAATTTTTCAAGTATCAGAAGTATGGTGAATGTTTAGATTATTACAGACTGTTCTGTTTTAGACAGATTCTGTTTTTGATGCATAGTTTGCTTGTTTTGATGGAACTATCAACTTATATCAGTGGATTAAGCCATGGAAAATCTATATTACAGTAGACACAATGCAAAAACAAAATATGAATTGGTTTGCAACAGTACTTGCTTTATTATACTAACGGATTTTACCGAGTTTTTTGTTGAAGTTTTGTGTGGATGAAGTGTTCGATGATCGAGAAGGTCTCGATGTGAGAAGAAGGAAGAGAGGAAAGGGCTCAAGCTTGGGGATGCCCGAGGCATCCCAAGTAAATATTCAAGGAGACTCAAGCGTCTAAGCTTGGGGATGCCCCGGAAGGCATCCTATCTTTCTTCAACAAGTATCGGTATGTTTTCGGATTCGTTTCGTTCATGCGATATGTGCAAATCTTGGAGCGTCTTTTGCATTTAGTTTTCACTTTTCTTTTATGCACCATGCTGGTATGAGATGGTCCTTTGTTGATTTATAGAATTCTCTTTGCACTTCACTTATATCTTTCGAGTGTGGCTTTATATAATGCTTCATGTGCTTCACTTATATCATTTGAAGCTTGGATTGCATGTTTCTCTTTACATAGACAACCGCTATTTGTAGAATGCTCTTTTGCTTCACTTATAATTGTTAGAGCGTGGGCATATCTTTTGTAGAAAGAATTAAACTCTCTTGCTTCACTTATATCTATTTAGAGAGATGACAGGAACTGGTCATTCACATGGTTAGTCATAAAATCCTACATAAAACTTGTAGATCACTGAATATGATATGTTTGATTCCTTGCAATAGTTTTGCGATATAAAGATGGTGATATTAGAGTCATGCTAGTGGGTAGTTGTGGATCGTAGAAATACTTGTGTTGAGGTTTGTGATATTGTCTTCCTTATGAGTGGCAGTCGAGGACGAGCGATGGTCTTTTCCTACCAATCTATCCCCCTAGGGGCATGCGTAGTAGTACTTTGCTTCAAGGGCTAATAAACTTTTGCAATAAGTATATGAGTTCTTTATGACTAATGTGAGTCCATGGATTATACGCACTCTCACCCTTCCATCATTGCTAGCCTCTTCGGTACCATGCATTGCCCTTTCTCACCTCGAGAGTTGGTGCAAACTTCGCCGCTGCATCCAAACCCCGTGATACGATACGCTCTATCACATATAAACCTCCTTATATCTTCCTCAAAATAGCCACCATACCTACCTATCATGGCATTTCCATAGCCATTCCGAGATATATTGCCATGCAACTTACATCATCATCATATACATGACTTGAGCATTTATTTTCATATTGCTTTGCATGATCGTAAGATAGCTAGCATGATGTTTTCATGGCTTGTCCGTTTTTCTGATGTCATTGCTACGCTAGATCATTGTACATCCCGTTACACCGCCGGAGGCATTCCTATCGAGTCATATCTTTGTTCTAGTATCGAGTTGTAATATCGAGTTGTAAGTAAATAAAAGTGTGATGATCATCATTATTAGAGCATTGCCCCATCAAAAAAAAGATAGGCCAAAGAAGCCTAAATAAAAAAAAGGGGGCCAAAGAAGCCCGAAAAAAAGGAAAAAGGGGCAATGTTACTATCCTTTTACCACACTTGTGCTTCAGAGTAGCACCATGTTCTTCATATATAGAGAGTCTCTTGAGTTATCACTTTCATATACTAGTGGGAATTTTCATTATAGAACTTGGCTTGTATATTCCAACGATGGGCTTCCTCAAATGCCCTAGGTCTTCATGAGCAAGCAAGTTGGATGCACACCCACTTAGTTTCAGTTAGAGCTTTCATATACTTATAGCTCTAGTGCATCCATTGCATGGCAATCCCTACGCCTCACATTGACATCAATTGATGGGCATCTCCATAGCCCGTTGATTAGCCACGTCGATGTGAGACTTTCTCCTTTTTTGTCTTCTCCACATAACCCCCATCATCATATTCTATTACACACATAGTTCTATATCCATGGCTTGCGCTCATGTATTGCGTGAGGGTTGAAAATGCTGAAGCGCGTTAAAAGGTATGAACCAATTGCTCGGCTTGTCATCGGGGTTGTGCATGATGTGAATATTTTGTGTGGTGAAGATGGAGCATAGCCAGACTATATGATTTTGTATGGATGAGATTTCTTTGGCTATATTATTTCAATAAGACATAATTGCTTGGTTGGTATGCTTGAAGTATTATTGTTTTTATCCCAAAGGATAGACTATTGCCTTGAATCACTCGTGTCTTATATTCATGCCATGATTAGACATATGATCAAGATTATGCTAGGTAGCATTCCACATCAAAAATTATCTTTTTTATCATTTACCTACTCAAGGACGAGCAGGAATTAAGCTTGGGGATGATGATACGTCTCCGTCGTATCTACAATTTTTGATTGTTCCATGCCAATATTATTCAACTTCCATATACTTTTGGGCAACTTTTTATACTATTTTTGGGACTAACATATTGATCCGATTGCCCGATTGCCAGTTCTGTCATTGCATGTTTTTGGTTGCGCAGAATATCCATATCAAACGGAGTCCAAACGGGATAAAAACGGACGGAGCTTATTTTTGGAATATTTGGAAAATCTGGGAGAAAGATAAACGCGAAACGGTGTCCGAGGTGGCCACGAGGTAGGGGCCCACACCCTCCCCAGGAGGGCGCGCCCCCCACCCTCGCTGTAAGGCGGTTGATGCCCTTCTTTGGCCGCAAGAAAGCTAATTCTTGGTAAAAAAATCACGGTGAAGGTTTCAGTCCAATCGGAGTTACGGATCTCCATATATACCCAAAAAGGTGAAAGGGCAGCATAACAGAACGCAGAAACAGAGATAAACAGAGAGACAGATCCAATCTCGGAGGGGCTCTCGCCCCTCCCATGCCATGGAGGCCAAGGACCAAAGGGGAAACCCTTCTCCCATCTAGAGAGGAGGTCAAGGAAGAAGAAGACGAAGGCCCCCCCCTCTCCCCTTCTCTTCCGGTAGCGCCGGAACGCTGCCGTGGCCATCATCATCATCACCGCGATCTACACCAACACCTCCGCCATCTTCACCAAGATCTCCATCACCTTCCCCCCTCTATCTACAGAGGTCCACTCTCCCGCAACCCGCTGTACCCTCTACTTGAACATGGTGCTTTATGCTTCATATTATTATCCAATGATGTGTTGCCATCCTATGATGTGTGAGTAGATTTTCGTTGTCCTATCGGTGGTTGATGAATTTCTATGATTGATTTAATTTGCATGTGGTTATGTTGTTGTCCTTTGGTGCCCATCTTATGAGCGCGCGCATGGATCACACCATAGGGTTAGTTCTATGTTGATAGGACTATGTATTGGAGGGCAAGAGTGACAGAAGCTTCAACCTAGCATAGAAATTATTGCATACGGGATTCAAGGGGGACCAATATATCTTAATGCTATGGTTGGGTTTTACCTTAATGAACATTAGTAGTTGCGGACGCTTGCTAATAGTTCCAATCATAAGTGCATAGAATTCCAAGTCAGGGATGACATGCTAGCAGTGGCCTCTCCCACATAATACTTGCTATCGGTCTAGTAAAGTAGCCAATTGCTTAATGGACAATTTCGCAACTCCTACCACCACTTTTCCACACTCGCTATATTTACTTTATTGCTTCTTTACTTACAACAGCCCCTAGCTTTTATTTTCTTGTTCTTTACTTTCTTGCTAGCCTATCCAAAAACACCTACAAAGTACTTCTAGTTTCATACTTGTTCTAGGTAAAGCGAACGTCAACCGTGCGTAGAGTTGTATCGGTGGTCGATAGAATTTGAGGGAATATTTGTTCTACCTTTAGCTCCTGTTGGGTTCGACACTCCTACTTATCGAAAACTGTTGCGATCCCCTATACTTGTGGGTTATCACCCCCGACCCCCGCTCTCTCTCTCGCCGCTTCCCCACTTCGATTTCTAGATCGGGCAAACCACTGACCCCATCGTCCTCGACGCCGCCGCACACCGTCGCCGCCTTGTCCCGCCACTGCTTCGCCGGAGCCACCCCGTCGCCGGAGCACCTCCTCGTCCTCTTCCCCGCCGGATCGCCCGAGCCCGGAGCCGCTCGACCCCGACGTCGGCACCTCCCCCGAACGGCGCCGCCCCCCTATCGCCGGTGAGACTGCCGCCACCTCCCCGAGCCCACTGCCTTCCCCCTGCAGCTCCCATGTGAGGAACCCCCACCTATCCTCCTTTCCCTCCTCCCGTATGGCCACGCCCACCACTCGCGCGCGTGCATCGACGCGCACCACGACGCACCACGCGCCTCCCCCCTGCTCTGGACATCGAGGCCCACGCTCATCGTGGCCTCGCCCCGCACCGTCACCTCTCACTCCCTGCGCCCGGTTCACGCACCGATCTCCCCCTGCATGTCCTAGGCCACGCCCCGACGCCTCCCGTGTGCTCTTGCCATGGCCGCGCCTTGGCCGCGCCTTGGCCGCCCCTTGCCGCCGCTCTCCCTCCACCGTGCAGCCCTGCTGCTGCTGCTCCACTGCGGGCGCCGCTCGCCATGCGTCTGCGCCGTTCCGCCACTTCATCGTCGTGCGGCCCCGCACCGACCCGGCAGAGCCACCCCCTCCAGCCTGCGCCGCCCCGCTCCGATCCGCCGCTGTTGCCGGCGCCCCACTGGGTGGTCACAGGCGCATGCCCGGGCGCCCACAACCCGCTAGTACCCGCATCCGTTAAGGCCCCTCTGGGCCACATACACATGGGGCCCACGCCCCAGAACGGATTAAAAAAATGAAATAAAATCTAATTAATTAGTTAACTAAATTAATTAACTTAACTAATTGTGATTAATTAACCGAATTAACTGTTAGTTAGTTAATCAGTCAATGACATGCAGACCCCACATGTTAGTTTGACCCAGTCAACACCTGTGTTGACTGCTGATGTCATGCTGACGTCATGCTGATGCAATAATGCTATTTTCAAATTAATTTCATAATAATAATTTAGAAATTGATTAAATCTTTATAAATTATTATAAAATAATCCGTAGCTTGGATGAAAATACTTTCTACATGAAAGTTGCTCAGAACGACGAGACGAATCCGGATACGCAGCCCGTTTGTCTGCCACACATCCCTAGCATAGCAAACACGCAACTTTCCCCCTCCGATTCATCTGTCCGAAAACGCGAAACACCGGGAATACTTTCTCGGATGTTTCCCCCTTCGCCGGTATCGCCTACTGATGCATTAGGGCACACCTAACACCGCTCGTTGTCATGTCATGCATTGTCATGCATATGTTTGCATTATATTTATTGTTTCTTCCCCCTCTTCTCTCGCTAGACCTCGAGACCGACGCCGCTGCTACCCAGTACAACTACGGTGTTGACGACCCTTCCTTCTTGCCAGAGCAACCAGGCAAGCCCCCCCCCCCTTGATCACCCGATATCGCCTATTCCTTCTCTCTACTGCTTGCATTAGAGTAGTGTAGCATGTTACTGCTTTCGGTTAATCCTATTCTGCTGCATAGCCTGTCATTGTTATACTGATTTGTTACCCTTACCTGCAATCCTAAATGCTTAGTATAGGGTGCTAGTATTCCATCAGTGGCCCTACATTCTTGTCCGTCTGCCGTGCTATACTACTGGGCCGTGATCACTTGGGAGGTGATCATGGGTATATACTTACATATATATTATATGATACATGTGGTGACTAAAGTCAGGTCGGCTCGTAGAGTACCCGCAAGTGATTCCGATGTGGGGGCTGAAAGGACAGGTGGCTCAATCCTGGTAGTGGTGGGCCTGGGTTCCTGACGGTCCCCGACTGTTACTTTGTGGCGGGGCGACAGGGCAGGTTGAGACCACCTAGGTGAGAGGTGGGCCTGGCCCTGGTCGGCATCCGTGGTTACTTCATAATAACACGCTTAACGAGATCTTGGTATTTGATCTGAATTGGGTCGTTGACCTTATACGCAATAACCGCCACGTGAAACAAGATATGGGCAACCGGCGTCGTGGTATCAGCCGAAGCTCTTTTTGACGTCAGCGATGAGCACCGCGGGCCGCATTGGACCGTAAGCCCGCGCTTGTATTAAGGGGGCTAGGTCTGCTTCCGGCCGCGTTCGCAACATGCAGGTGTGCAATGGGCGATGGGCCCAGACCCCAGCGTGCATAGGATATAGACAGGCGTGCTGACCTATCTTTTGAGCCTAGGTAGGGCTGCGACGTGTTGATCTTTCGAGGCCGGGCAGGAACCAAGAAAGTGTGTTCGGCCAAAGGGGATCGAGCGTGTCGGGTAATGTGGTGCACCCCTGCAGGGAAGTTGATCTATTCGAATAGCCGTGTCCACGGTAACAGGCGACTCGGGGTTGTACCTTGACCTTATGACAACTAGAACCAGATACTTAATAAAACACACCCTTCCAAGTGCCAGATATAACCCAGTGATCTCTCTCACACGTATGCGGCGAGGGAGGATCGCGGGTAGGATTATGCTATGCGATGCTACTTGGTGAACTTACCATCTACTCTCTTCTACATGCTTGAAGATGGAGGCTGCGAAGCGTAGTCTTCGGCGTAACTAGCTATCCCCTCTTATTACGGCATTCTGCGATTCGGTCCACCGATATTGCCCTTTACGAGATCCCCATGCATATGTAGTGTAGATCCTTGCTTGCAAGTACTTTGAATGAGTACTCACGGTTGCTTTGCTCCCCCTTTTCCCTTTTCCTTTCTTCCTGGTTGTCGCAACCAGATGCTGGAGTCCAGGAGCCAGAGGATCCAGAGGATGATTCTACATGGAGTTCGGCTTCGAGGAGTAGTTAGGAGGTCCCAGGCAGGAGGCCTCGCCTTTTCGATCGTTGCTACTTTTGTGCTAGCCATCTTATGGCAACTTGTTTAACTTATGTCTGTACTCAGATATTGTTGCTTCCGCTGACTCGTCTATGATCAAGCACTTGTATTCAAGCCCTCAAGGCCCCTGGCTTGTATTATGATCCTTGTATGACTTATTTATGTTTTTAGAATTGTGTTGTGATATCTTCCCGTGAGTCCCTGATCTTGATCGTACACGTTTGCGTGCATGATTTGTGTACGATTGAATCGGGGTTGTCGCATGTATCGTTAATACACCCCCCCTCCCCCAATGCTTCCAGGTGATGCCACATCTTATTACTTTTCTGAAGAAAAGCACAACAACACACTCTGAAATAATTTGTGTTTCGAGTAGAGAACGAGATACAAAACGCATAGGTGTAAAAGTGAACCGTTGTCTTTATTGAGGATTGATTACAGGTATATATAGCCCCGAGGGGATGCATTGAACAGATGCAATGATTCAGAGAGACACGAGCGAACAATCACGTCCCTTGTGCATGGCGGTTAGGGATAGTGGAGATTGTCCTTAATTAACACCGGAGTTAATTAAATCTCAACACTTCCCCTAATCTATGCTATCCTTGTACACGTTATCTTGACAAATTCTCTCGCCGTTTCGGAACAAGTTGGACAGGAATGCCCCTGGATTTTGTATCCTATGTACTACCTCGTTTATTTCTTAGTTAACTAAAAAGATAAATTATCTCAAATGATAAGTGTCACACGTGAGGCACGAAGCACCCCGCCCCTGACATCTTTTACAACTAAAATTTCCATCAGGGAAAAAAGTTGCCATACTTTTCATTCGCCGTGTGCTTTTCTCAAAGTCTTTCGGTTTTCAGTCTGGTGGTTGAACTTTATAGTACCGCATGTGGTACTAACGAGCGTGTCATCATGTATCGTTAATAACCCCCCACCCCCTCCCCAATGCTATCGCCAGCCTGTCTATTTTGCAGGTGATACCACATCGTATTGCTTTTCTGAAGAAAAGCACAACAACACACTCTGAAATACTTTGGATTCACGCTCTGAAATGTCTCGTTTTTCTCTTGCTTTGATTTGATTCGTCAATTCTGAAATGCACGAGAAAACCCTTAAAAAATGAATCTAAGTCGCCCGAATTATTTCGCTCTCTGGCTACCATATTGTTCTTCAACAATCTATCTTGTAGGAGAGAATGATTTAGAAGCACTGCTGAAAACTATGATCTGAGAAATAGCTCACGCCTTATTTCCGCGACAAATCATTTCAAAGTCTTTGTACTCTAAAACAAATCTTTTTGAAAGACTCTATTTTGCAGGAAATATCTCAGATTTCACCAAGTGCTTTGATCGATCCTCTTGACTCAAATCGTATCTCAAGGCGACTCTTTTGAGGATTTATTTTGCCCCATTGTTCTCTAACAATTCGGGACTTCAGTTTATGAAAACCTTCGGTAATATGCATACATTCAGGGAGCGTACTTTATCTTTGGATAATCTTCTCTTATTTACTTGTTCGCACAATCATTGGTTACCCTGACCTCTACCTTTCGATGTGTTTCATTTCGACAACAATTGTCCAAAAAGGAGGGGGGGATTGTTGGCGCAATATGTTGACCCCTTGTGTTTTGAAAGTCTGAGAAGAATGTTGTTGTAATGCCCCAAGACCGATGCTCTAGTTACCTTCCATTTATTTCGTCGACGTTGTGTGTCTCAATTGGTCGTTTCCATGTTCATGATGAGTGCCATTGTCATATTTTGCTTCTTGCGTCACGTCCATCATTGGTTATATTGCTTGTGTCGTCTTTGTTGTTTTCCTTGGTCACCTCACTTTGCTATGCTACATGATTTGATATGCCTTGCGTCATTTTATTGCATTCTATCATGATCATCATGTGGGTTACATTCTTCATGGGTTGTATTGTTGGTGTTCTATCCATCTTGATCTTTTCCATCAACATTTCCCCCCAAGTGCACAACCTATCCACTTCTTCATCTATTTCAAATTTTGGCTTTCAAGTCAAGTGACATTATTCATGTCTCCATTAATGTTCATTTATTTCATGATAACCTTAATCCATGCCTTTTACCTCCGTGTCAAGTTCCATCCTTTTTGGAGTTGTTTTGGTTAGGTTAAAAAATGCCTCAAGTTTGAATTATATTCAAACTTGTTTTATTTTTCTACCTCTAGAAAATGCCCAAATCAATTTTATCAAATAGAGCATAATCCTAGGAGCTCGGGAATATTTTCATCTCTCCCAAATTCCTCTTCTAGCCCCTTGCACTTTTCTCTTTGTTTTTCTGTTTGAGGAATGAAAGAAAAAGAAAAGGGGCAGCCAGCCCAGCGGCAGCAGCAACAACCTGGGCCTCGGCCACCAGGCGGCCCATCCAGTCCCGCACCGCCCACTCAGTGCCGCACCCACTCCCTCTCCTCTCTTTTCTCACCCAAAACCCAGCGAACCCTCTCTTCCACTTGTCCCACATGGCAACGCGGGACCCATCCGTCAGCGGGTGAGACTGTATCTTTCACCCACCTTTCTCCTTCTACCTCCCTCTGCTTTTCGCCGCGCCATGGCCACCGTGGCCGAGCACATGCGCATCGTGCCTCCCCCACGCCCCAACAAAACCCCTCTCCGCCCCCCCAGCCCGTCTAGGGTTCCCCTCGTCCTCCGTCGCCGCCGCCACGTGAGCTCGCCCACAGATCCATTTGTGGGCATATTTCATCTGATAACATATGCATATTATATATGTTTTTGGGCTAGAAAAATCCAATGAATCCATCTGTGCCATCCATTTCATCATCTGAGCAAGTTTGTGAAAATGTTAGTTTACAACATATGCCATTTTGCCATTTTATATGAATTTGTGTAATTTGCATATGAGCTACTTCATGACATGAATATGAGTACAAACATGCCATCTTATTGCTAATTTTTTTTCATGCCATGATATGCTTTGTAGTGAGTTAAACAAGCTTGCAAACATGCCTACATGAATCTGTTTTTGGCCATGACATGTTTATTTTGCCGTCTGAATCTGTCAACATAACTTGCCATGTTTACTTTGAAGCTATCATCAAATATATAGGTTTATGGATCATGTTCAGTGAGGGGGTTTTGTTAAGTGCATTTAGAACTAGCATGCCATGCTCTTGTTTTCTATAACGTGTTCCTGTAGCATATAGTTTACTAGCCCTAAACTTTGCTAACTGAATCTGTTTTATGCCATGTCCAAGATTTACGCCGAGTCTGTAAAACTGTTATCATTTGCATTTTTGCCATGCTGTTTTAAGCATGTTCTAGCGAGTTTTAGCAGTAGCTCAGTAATCATGTTTTGTAGTGCTTGACATTTACTTCAATGCCATGCCATTCTTTTTCATGTTGTTGTGTTTTAGCATATTTTAACCTTGCATCCAAGTTATCACGTTGCTGTTTTCAACAGATTACATTGCATAGGGTCTTGCTTGTCATTTTCAAACCGTGCATCCGTTTCCGGTGGTCTTTATGTCAATTTCAGCCGAATTCTTCCAACCTTTCTAGTGGCATGCTTGGGTTACCAAGATTCTGCTCATATCCATCTTGTCTCCACCGTTTCTTTCCCGTTGACGTATGCATTCATGTTCCTCGTGCATGTAGCATGTGTTCTTTTCCATGTCATGTTTATGTGTTGTGTGTTACCATGTTGTTTGCTACTTTCCGGTTGTGCTTCTTCTCTATAGTTCATGTTTTGTTGCAATTGTGAGGATTCGTTCGTCTATGCCCGTTCATCTTCTTCATGGACTCGGTCTTCTTCCTAGCGGGATTTCAGGCAAGATGACCGTCACCTTGGATCTCACTATTATCTTAGCTATGGTAGTTGTCTCGATGCTATTGCTATGTCGTGCTACCTACCAGTTGTTTATGAAGCCCCCCAATATGCCATGAAACAGCCTCTAACCTTTTTTTTACCATCCTAGCAAACCGTTGTTTGGCTATGTTACCGTTTTGCTCAGCCCCTCTTATAACGTTGCTAGTTGCAGGTGCAGTTGCAGGTTGTTCCATGTTGGGACATGGATTTCATGGGATATGAAAATATCTCTTGACAGTTTGCTTTGAATAAAACTCTTCCAGCAAGGCCCAACATTGGTTTTACCATTTGCCTAATAACAACTAAAACTTGCATAGGGACATGCCGGCACCCGAGGTCTTTTAATCAACCCCCGGGCCAGTGCTCCTCATGAGTGTTGGTCCACCTACCTAGCAGTTGGTGGTGCCTCCTAGGGGAAAATCTAGGACTTTGGCTATCTTCCACTTAGCATAGACGGTGTTGTCCTGAGAACGAGATACGCGCGGCTCCTATCGGGGTATAGAAGCACCGGGTGGTCTTGCTGGTTTTGTTTTACCATTGTCGAAATGTCTTGTGCACCGGGATTCCGAGTCTGATTGGAGGGTCCCGAGATGAAGGATTGTCTCCACGGATCGTGAGCTTGTCATGGGCTAAGTTGGGACACCATTGCAGGGTTTAAGTTTTCGAGAGCCGTGCCCGCGGTTATGTGGCAGATGGGAATTTGTTAATATCCGGTTGTAGTGGACTTGAACTAAACTCAACTAAAATACACCAACCGCGTGTGTAACCGTGACTATCTCTTTTCGGGTGCGTTCGAGAAGAGAACATGGTTGGGTTATGTTTGAACGTAAGTAGTTCAGGATCACTTATTGATCATTACTTGTTTGTGACCGTTTGCGTAGTTTCTCATCTTACTCTTGTATTCATAAGTTAGACACCATACAATGCTTAGCCGCTTGCTGCAACCCCACCACTTATCCTTTCCATACCCATTAAGCTTTGCTAGTCTGGATACCCATGGTAATGGGATTGCTGAGTCCTCGTAACTCATAGATTACTACAACAACAGTTGCAGGTACAGGTTATGCGATGATCATGATGAGAGAGCGATGTTTACTTGTTTTGGAGTTCTTCTTCTTCGTCGGTCTTGGGATAGGTTCCAGGTCGGCAGCCTGGGCTAGCAGGGTGGATGTCGTTTGAGTTTCTATTTGTGTTTCATTTGTAGTCGGTTGTTGTTCTCATGTATGATGTTTAATGTATTCTTGTGTCATTAGTATGCCTTTGTATGTATCCCCAGCTAGTATGTAATGGTGCGATGTAATGATATCCACCTTGCAAAGGTTTCAATATGCGGCTCTATCGTTTGTGGGACCTTCGAGTTCCTATCGGATAGGATCGCATATTGGGCGTGACAAGTTGGTATCAGAGCCTCGACAGACCATAGGAGCCCCCCTTGATTGATAGTAGCTGGCGTTGTCGAGTCTAGTTATATTAGAGAGTAGGAATTCTTTTTACTCCTCAGCCCCTTCGTCGCTCTGGTAAGGAATCTTGACGTAGGTGTTTTGAATTACTCCTCTTCCCCTTAATTTTTTTAGGATCACACAGTTAGTTTTCGTTCGTGTCTGCTACCTCTTAAGCACTACATTGGTTTTCCCTTGAAGAGGAAAGGGTGATGCAGTAAAGTAGTGTAAGTATTTCCCTTAGTTTTTGAGAACCAAGATATCAATCCAGTAGGAGACCACGCTCGAGTCCTACGCACCTACACAAACAAATAAGAACCTCGCAACCAACGCGATAAAGGGGTTGTCAATCCCTTCACGGTCACTTACGAGAGTGAGATCTGATAGATACGATAAGATAATATTTTTGGTATTTTTCTAATAAAGAGTAAATAAAGATGCAAATTAAAATAAATGACAATAGAAATAGCTAAGTGTTGGAAGATTAATATGATGGAAAATAGACCCGGGGGCCATAGGTTTCACTAGTGGCTTCTCTCAAGAGCATAAGTATTACAGTGGGTGAACAAATTACTGTTGAGCAATTGATAGAATTGAGCATAGTTATGAGAATATCTAGGTATGATCATGTATATAGGCATCACGTCCGTGACAAGTAGACCGACTCACCTTTTGCATCTACTACTATTACTCCACACATCGGCCGCTATCCAGCATGCATCTAGAGTATTAGGTTCATAAGAACAGAGTAATGCTCTAAGTAAGATGACATGATGTAGAGGGATAAACTCATGCAATATGATATAAACCCCATCTTGTTATCCTCGATGGCAACAATACAATACGTGCCTTGCTGCCCTAACATCCTTTGGGAAAGGACACCGCAAGATTGAACCCAAAGCTAAGCACTTCTCCCATTGCAAGAAAGATCAATCTAGTAGGCCAAACCAAACTGATAATTCGAAGAGACTTGCAAACATAACCAATCATACATAAAAGAATTTAGAGAAGATTCAAATATTGTTCATAGATAAACTTGATCATAAACCCCTATTCATCGGTCTCAACAAACACACCGCAAAAGAAGATTACATTGAATAGATCTCCACGAGAATCATGGAGAACTTTGTATTGAGATCCAAAGAGAGAGAAGAAGCCATCTAGCTAATAACTATGGACCCGAAGGTCTGAGGTAAACTACTCACACATCATCGAAGAGGTTATGGTGTTGATGTAGAAGCCCTCCGTGATCAATGCCCCCTCCGGCTGGACGCCGGAAAAGGCCCCAAGATGGGATCTCACGGGTACAGAAGGTTGCGGCGGTGTAATTAGGTTTTCGTGGATGCCTCTGATGGTTTGGGGGTACGTAGGTATATATAGGAGGAAGAAGTACGTCGGTGGAGCAACGTGGGCCCTACGAGGGTGGAGGGCGCGCCCCCTGCCTCGTGCTCTCCTCGTTGCTTTCTTAACGTGGACTCCAAGTCCTCTGGATCACGTTTGTTTCAAGAATCACGTTCCCTAAGGTTTCATTCCGTTTGGACTCCGTTTGATATTCTTTTTCTGTGAAACTCTGAAATAGGCAAAAAAACAGCAATTTGGGCTGGGCCTCCGGTTAATAGGTTAGTCCCAAAAATAATATAAAAGTGTATAATAAAGCCCATTAAACATCCAAAACAGAATATAATATAGCATGGAACAATAAAAAATTATAGATACGTTGGATACGTATCAAGCATCCCCAAGCTTAATTCCCGCTCGTCCTCGAGTAGGTAAATGATAAAAACCGAATTTTTGATGTGGAATGATACTTAGCATAATTTCAATGCAATTCTTCTTATTGTGGCACGAATGTTCATATTTAATATGATTCAAGATAAAAGTTTAATGTTGACATAAAAACAATAATACTTCAAGCATGCTAACCAAGCAATTATGTCTTATCATAATAACATAGCCAAAGCATGTTATCCCTACAAAATCATATAGTCTGGCTATGCTCCATATTCCCCACACAAAATATTCATATCATGTACAACCCCGGTTTTAGCCAAGCAATTGGTTCATACTTTTTAACGCTGAGGGAGTCCTGGATTAGGGGGTATCCGGACAGCCGGACTATATCCTTTAGTCGGACTGTTGGACTATGAAGATACAAGATTGAAGACTTCGTCTCGTGTCCGGATGGGACTCTCCTTGGCGTGGAAGGCAAGCTTGGCGATACGGATATGTAGATCTGCTCCTATTTGTAACCGACTCTGTGTAACCCTAGCCCCCTCTGGTGTCTATATAAACCGGAGGGTTTAGTCCGTAGGACATCAACAATCATACCATAGGCTAGCTTCTAGGGTTTAGCCTCCACGATCTCGTGGTAGATCAACTCTTGTACTACTCATATCATCAAGATCAATCAAGCAGGAAGTAGGGTATTACGTCCATAGAGAGGGCCCAAACCTGGGTAAACATTGTGTCCCCCGCCTCCTGTTACCATCCGTCTTAGACGCACAGTTCGGGACCCCCTACCTGAGATCCGCCGGTTTTGACACCGATATTGGTGCTTTCATTGAGAGTTCCACTGTGTCATCACCATAAGGCCTGATGGATCCTTCGATCATCGGTAGCGATGCGGTCCAGGGTGAGGTTTTCCTCCCCGGACAGATCTTCGTATTCGGTGGCTTCGCACTGCGGGCCAACTCGCTTGGACATCTGAAGCAGATCGAGAGCTACCCCCTGGCCACCAGGCCAGGTTCGGAAACTTGAACTACACGGACGACATCCGCGGAGACTTGATCTTCGACGGATTCGAGCCCATGCCGGGTGCGCCGCACGATCACGACGAGAACGATTTAGCTTTGCCGTCGGACGGCGTTCAGGAGATCGCACCAGCGATAACTCCGGCCTTCAATCCGGAGCAGATTGCGCCATCCGAGGATGGGCGGATAGACCCCGCCACGGAGGCCGCACTCTCAGCGGTGATAGAGCTGGATACTGACCCTACCCCTCACGAGAGCCGTGATGCCGAACATATAGACTCGTCTCCGGCCATAGACTTTGAACCGCCCGCGCCCGTGCTTGTCGAATCCGACTGGGCGCCGGTCATGGAGTTCACCTCCGCGGATATCTTTCAGCACTCACCCTTCAGCGATGTACTAAACTCGTTAAGGTCTCTCTCTTTGTCAGGAGAATCTTGGCCGAACTATGTCCGGCTAGAATGGGATGCGGACGACGAAGAAATTCACGCCCACCCAAAGACCCACTTAGTAGCCACTATCGATGATTTAACCGACATGCTCGACTTCGACTCCGAAGACATCGATGGTATGGACAACGATGAAGGAGACGAACAGGAACCACTGCCCACAGGGCACTGGACCGCCACCTCGTCATATGATATATATATATATATATATGGTGGACACACCCAAAGAAGGCAATGGCGACAAGACAGCGGAGGATGACCCCTCCAAGAAGCAACCCAAGCGCCGACGTCAGCGGCGCCGCTCTAAGTCTCGCCACAGCAAAAGCGGTGATACCGGTACAGAGATAAGATTACTCGGACGGTCAAGATGATCCCCTCCAAAGAGGATCTAGAGCCGGAGGATGAACAAGCCAGCCCTCGGAGCGGCGGCAGAGGGAGAGGAAGACAATTACATGCCCCCTCTCAAGACGAAGTGAGCCTCGACGATGAAGAATTTGTCGTACCTGAGGATCCCGTCGAACAGGAGCGCTTTAAGCGCCGGCTTATAGCCACAGCGAATAGCCTGAAGAAAAAACAGCAACAACTTCAAGCTGATCAGGACTTGCTAGTAGATAGATGGACTGAAGTCCTTGCGGCCGAGGAATACGAACTCGAACGCCCTTCCAAGGGTCACCCAAAGCGCAAGTTGCTACCCCGACTTGAGGAGGAAGCATTAAAACCTACATCACCAGCGTACGACGCGGCTGATCGGCCACCTCGTGGCCGAGATAGAGAGGCATTTCAGCCAGAAGTTCAGCCCGCACCGCGCCGCCACTCAAACAAAAATACCAAGGCACCGGGAAACATGCGAGACCTGCGAGACGTATTGGAAGATAGGGCAAAACATGCAAGATCAATCTATTGATCACGAGGGCGCGCCCTTACACAGGACGGTGACCGTCACGCCGGATACGTTAAAAGTAAATCCGGTCGGGCCGAATACAGCAGGCAAGACTCATATGAGCTGCGTCACGATATAGCCCAGCACAGAGGCGCCGCACACCCCCTATGCTTCACTGACGAAGTAATGGATCACGAATTCCCAGAGGGTTTTAAACCCGTAAATATCGAATCATATGATGGTACAACAGATCCCGCGGTATGGATCGAGGACTTCCTCCTCCACATCCACATGGCTCGCGGCGATGATCTACATGCCATCAAGTACCTCCCGCTAAAACTTAAAGGACCAGCTCGGCATTGGCTGAATAGCTTGCCAGCTGACTCCGTCGGCTGTTGGGAGGATCTGGAAGACGCATTCCTCGACAACTTCCAGGGCACTTATGTGCGACCACCAGATGCCGATGACTTGAGCCACATAATTCAGCAGCCAGGGGAATCGGCCAGGCAATTCTGGACATGATTCTTAACCAAGAAGAATCAAATTGTCGACTATCCGGATGGAGAGGCCTTAGCGGCATTTAAGGACAACATCCGTGACGAGTGGCTCGCCCGGCACCTCAGCCAGGAAAAGACGAAATCCATGGCAGCCCTCACGACACTCATGACCCGCTTTTGCGCGGGAGAGGATAGCTGGCTGGCTCGCAGCAACAACATATCAAGGAACCTTGGCACTTCGGATACCAAGGATAGTAACGGCAGGCCACGTCACAGCAAACATAAGCGCCGCAATAACGGCGATAACACCGAGGATACGACAGTCAATGCCGGATTCAGAGGCTCTAAACCCGGTCAACGGAAAAAGCCATTCAAAAGAGGCACTCCGGGCCCGTCCAGTCTGGACCGCATACTCGATCGCTCGTGCCAAATACATGGCACCCCCGACAAACCAGCCAATCACACCAATAGAGAATGCTGGGTGTTCAAGCAGGCCGGCAAGTTAAACGCCGAATACAAGGAAAAAGGGCTGCATAGCGATGACGAGGAGGAACCCCGGCCGCCGAACACGGGAGGACAGAAGAGGTTCCCCCCACAAGTAAGGACGGTGAACATGATATACGCAACCCACATCCCCAAGAGGGAACGGAAGCGTGCACTAAGGGACGTATATGCGATGGAGCCCGTCGCCCCAAAGTTCAACCCATGGTCCTCTTGTCCGATCACCTTTGATCGCAGGGACCACCCCACTAGTATCCGTCATGGCGGATCTGTCGCATTGGTCTTAGACCCAATCATTGACGGATTTCACCTCACTCAGTCCTTATGGACGGCGGCAGCAGCCTGAACCTGCTTTATCAGGATACAATGCGCAAAATGGGTATAGACCCCTCTAGGATCAAACCCACCAAAACGACCTTTAAAGGCATCATCCCAGGTGTAGAGGCCCATTGTACGGGCTCAATCACACTGGAAGTGGTCTTCGGATCTCCGGACAACTTCCGAAGCGAGGAGCTAATCTTCGATATCGTCCCGTTCCGCAGCGGCTATCACGCACTGCTCGGGCGCACCGCATTTGCAAGATTCAATGCGGTACCGCATTATGCATACCTCAAGCTCAAGATGCTAGGACCTAGGGGGGTCATCATAGTCAATGGAAACACAAAGCGCTTGCTCCGTACGGAGGAGCACACTGCGGCCCTCGCAGCAGAAGCACAAAGCAACCCTTTAAGGCAATCCACCAGTTCGGTGATCAAGCCCCCGGACACCGTCAAGCGCGTCCGGAGTAACCTGCAACAGGATCGCCTGGCACGTTCAGAGCTCGCCTAGCAATTCGGCCCCCGCCCTAGTCTCGATTACAGCGGCAAAATCCGTCCAGCGTACATAATTACGCATTGAAAATACCATGGGTGTCGGCGGGGCCCGATCACAACACGTCCCACAATGCGGTTCAACCGCACCAGGGGCTTACTACCTTTGTCATCCTCTCTCTTTCAGGACTTTATTCTCTGGAAGCCCTATCCGGTAGTACGATAGCCGGACACATGATACAACACCCAAGGAGGCAGGAAGCTACGTCATACAATGGAATCCCCAGGTGGTCTCTGATAACGAGTGAAATACCCGTTTTAAATACCAGCTCATGACTTGCCCTTGGGCCAGGACATGTCAAATATTCCCTTTTTTTGCTTATCGCACTGCTTGTATCAATATGCATCAACGCATTTCTTAAATAAACAATGCATATCACTAGTCTCTTATTGCATTCTATATTCTTTTATGTATATGTTCATCTATGACAATCAGCACCAGACACTGAGTACGGCCAATACGCCAGGCTTCAGATACCCCATAATTCGGCGTGAGAAGTCCGAACACTTTTGACAAGTCGGCACCCGAACTTATAGCATTATATGCATCAGCTCCGAATCATGTCTTGGGTCAATAGTTGGGTTTGCCCGGCTCCCATGTTTTGGTACCTTACATTCCGCTATATCGTCTAAGGTAGCACTGGGAGAACTACTGCGATTGTGCCCCGGTTCTTCCGGTCGAGCACCTCAGTAGAGAAAGCTAAAACTGACTGTCATGATGAGGCGAGAGCTGGTCGCTGTTCGAGAGGTCTCAAGTCCCTAAAGACTTTTTCCGCTTTGGGCGAGGAGTCGACCTTGTTCGGCTTAGGCGTGTATAGCGCCCCAACTTCGGCTTTCCGAATACTAGGGTCTTCGCCAAAATTTAAAATTGTAGACTTCTATGGCTAAGTGAGAGCGATAAAGCATTATAGTCCGATTGCCTGGTTCGCTGCGCTGAGCACCTCCCTCGAAGGACCCACAAATGGGTAAAGAGTGCCCAGATTTATCCCGAACACCCCAGCACTAGTTGCATGGGGGCTGAAGCCGACGACTAGCAACTCTCAGATTTTATAAATGGCCGCACGGAAGGTAATATTTTAAATTCGAAAGCGTTACATAGCGCAAATGAACTAGTTTTCATAATACAGGATCACACGAGCAAGTTCATTCAAAAATTACATCCTTCGCACACTCGTCCGCCACAAGACGGGCACCCTTCAGGACACCCTCATAATACATTTCAGTGTGGCGATGCTCCTTGCCCTGCGACTGCCCCTCCTTCACCAGCTTCTCGGCGTCCATCTTTGCCCAGTGCAACTTCGCACGGGCAAAAGCCCTGCGGGCACCCTTGATGCAGACGGACCGCTTTATGACTTCCAGCCGTGGGTAGGCATCCACAAGCCGCCTCACCAGGCCGAAGTAGCTGTCGGGAAGGGAATTGCCAGTCCACATCCGGACTATAAGGCCCCTCATGGCCCGTTCGGCTGCCTTATGGAGCTCGACTAGTTGCTTCAGATGGTCGCTCACGGGCATCGGGTGTTCGGTCCCAGTATACTGGGACCAGAACAACTTCTCCGTCGAGCTTCCCTCCTCAGCCCAGTAGAACTCCGCGGCATCAGACACACTGCGGGGCAGATCTGCGAACGCTCCTGGAGAGCTCCGAACTCGGGTAAGTAAAAGGAAATTTTCTTTCGCATGCTTACTTTGCATAATGAATGCCTTACCCGCCGCTATCTTCTTCACCACCTCAATTTCCTGAAGGGCCTTTTGGGCTTCGGCCTTGGCATTTTTTGCGCTTTCGAGGGCCTTGGCAAGCTCGGACTCTCGTGTCTTCGAGTCAAGCTCCAAGGGCTCATGCTTCTTCACGAGCGCCTGGAGCTCTTGCTGCACCTTGCCTACCCAGGCTTCGTGTCTTTTTCGCTCGGTGCGCTCCTTGGCCGCTTTGTTTTCGGCCTCGGTGAGCTACTACTTCAGGGTCGCCACTTCGGTTGTGGACCCTGGTACATCCATGATGATCCTATTATATTGCAACCAAAACCTTTTTTTATAGACAAGGTATTGCTTACCTTTGTTCTCCTCAAGCTGCTTTTTGGCAAGGCCGAGTTCTTCCTTGGACTGCTCGAGGTTTCGCTTCAGTGCGGCGATCTCCGCAGTATGTGCGGCAGCGGCCAACAGTGAAGCCTGCATACGCATATAGACATATTTGGGTTAGACTCCTGCAGTTATTATTCGATCCACTATTCGGCTTTTCTTCGCGAACGCCTAACAGAGCATCAGGGGCTACTGTCTATGCGGTAATATTTTTATATATTTCAACTACTTACCTCAAAGCCTGTTAGGAGGCTAGCACAAGCTTCGGTTAGTCCGCTGTTGGCGGACCTAACCTTCTCGATCACCGCACTCATAATAGTGTGGTGCTCCTCGTCGATGGAAGCGATGCGAAGCATTTCCAGCAAGTTGTCCAGTGCCTCCGGATGGACGGAGGTCACCGGCACGGGCGGCTTGCCCCTCTTGGCAGGAGGTCGCCTGCCGGAGTCCGGGACCACTAGTGGTACCAGTGCGGTGTTCGACTTAGGGCCGAACTTGGAGCCCGTGGGGGTCTTGCCCCCTTTGCGCCCAGGGTCCGAAATGTCGCCTTTAGGCGCCTCCAGGACTACCTCCCCTCGACTTGGTGCCCTTTGAGACAACACCTCGACGTTGTCCGTAGGGCGAGGGGTGGAGTCGGTCGGAAGCGAACCGCTACTCATAGCCGACGGGTCCAAAGAACCGTCCGACGAGGATACGTCGATGCGGACTTGAGGCGGACTGCATAATAATATTCGGCATAAGGAGAAGCAGTGCAGTAAAAAGCATACCATGAATTACTCTGGTATCCAAGTACTTACGACTTCGCCAGGGGCTTCTCCCTGGTCAACCACTCATCGTCGCTGTGAGCGGCGGTCATGGAGCAGTCCGAAAGGAGAGTCCTTCCCTTCTTGGACCCTCCGGCCTCCCCGGTTGGGGTGGCCTTCCTTTTCTTGTCTCCCCCAACTGGAGGGGGAGAATCTTCATCTTCCTCCTCCTCGTCTTCACGAGAGGAGTGAGTCTCGGAGTTATCGGACGATGAGTCCGATATCACCTGATGGCGGGAGCTCTTTCGAGTCCCCGCGGCCTTCTTCTTGGCCTTCTTCTCCGACACCTCATAAGGCGCCGGAGTCAGCATCTTCGTGAGAAGAGCGTCGGCTGGATCTTGAGGCGGGCGCCCGGGCAGTCGATTTGCTTCACTCTCTCCTCCCAGTCCTGTCAAAGGCATGGGAGCTCAGATCCCGCACATGATCAAGCCGGGGAAAGTAAAAACCTTATAAGATGTAAAAAACTTACCGGATTCGCAGGGCGCTTCGCGCTAAGTCCGCGGTCCTCGGTAAGGGAGGAGGGGACCTCGACACCCTTGAATAGCACCGTCCAGACGTCCTTGTGCGTCGTGTCAAAGCTTCAGCGCAGTGCAGTCTTTGGGCGGGTCAAACTCCCATAAATTGAGCGCTTGTTGTTGACACGGGAGGATCCGGCGGAAGAGCATGACTGGACCACGTTGACAAGCTTAAGTTTCTTGCTTATCATGTTAGGATACATTTAAGAGTCCGGCCAGCTCTATCGGTGAGCCCCAGGACAGGCCCTTCTCTTTCGAGGAGGTGAGCCGCATGGGGATTCCGGATCGAAACTCGGGGGCCGCCACCCAGTTGGTGTCGCGCGGATCGATGATGTAGAACCACCCCGACTGCCACCCCTTTATGTTCTCCACATAGGAGCCCTCGAGCCATGTAACGTTGGGCATTTTTCCCACCATGGCACCTCCGCATTCCGCTTGCTGGCCGCCTACAACCTTCGGCTTAACATTGAAGGTCTTCAGCCACATGCCGAAGTGGGGCTGGACGCAGAGAAAGGCCTCACACACGACGATAAACGTCGAGATGTTGAGGATGAAGTTCGGGGCCAGATCGTGGAAGTCCAGCCCGTAGTAGAACATGAGGCCGTGGACGAACGGGTGGAGGGGGAACCCCAGTCCGCGGACGAAGTGGGTGAGAAAAACTACCCTCTCATAAGGTTCCAGGGTAGGGACGATCTGCCCCTCGTCGGGCAGCCGGTGCGCGATATTTGCGGCCAAGTATCCGCCCCCCCCGCAGCTTTTCGATGTCCTCCTCCATGACGGAGGATTTCATCCACTTTCCTCCCGCTCCGGACATGGTTGGGCGGTATGAGGAGAAAGGTGCGAACTTGAGTGTTGGAGCTCGAGTGCGCGAGAATGTATGAGCGAGGAGGAAGAAGGCGTGGGTGAAAAAAGGTGAACCCTTATCCCTTTATAAAGGCGAAGGAAACTATACGCCCCCACTAGCCTGGCTAACTCGCTTATTCCCCAAGCGCCGCGATTGATGGCGCGGTTGGGTTGCCCACGTCCGTATTGATTAGAATCCCGTGATAAGGGGACACAATCTCTGCTTCGACAAGACGTGCCAAGGAAACCGCCTCGCGATATGCGCCAAGGCTGGTTGAGAAAAACGACTTGATAATAACCGGGTCATGGTATGATGCCATGATATCAAATACGTCAGTAGGTCGGATTTGTGGAAATATTATTCTCTCTACGGTGGTATGTGGAACTTGTTTTGCAGAGCCGGACAATATCTTTGTGTTCAAGGTCTTCTATGGAGTATTCGAAGGAGGAACCCGCCTTGCAATGACGAAGACAATCTGCGCGCCGGACTCATCGTCATTGAAGCCTGGTTCGAGAGGCTCTTGAGGAGTCCTGGATTAGGGGTATCTGGACAGCCGGACTATATCCTTTGGCCGGACTGTTGGACTATGAAGATACAAGATTGAAGACTTCGTCTCGTGTCAGGATGGGACTCTCCTTGGCATGGAAGGCAAGCTTGGCGATACAGATATGTAGATCTCCTCCTATTTGTAACCGACTCTGTGTAACCCTAGCCCCCTCCGGTGTCTATATAAACCGGAGGGTTTAGTCCGTAGGACATCAACAATCATACCATAGGCTAGCTTCTAGGGTTTAGCCTCCACGATCTCGTGGTAGATCAACTCTTGTACTACTCATATCATCAAGATCAATCAAGCAGGAAGTAGGGTATTACCTCCATAAAGAGGGCCCGAACCTGGGTAAACATCGTGTCCCCCGCCTCCTGTTACCATCCGTCTTAGACGCACAGTTCGGGACCCCCTACCCGAGATCCGCCGGTTTTGACACCGACAAACGCGCTTCAGCCTTTTCAACTTTTACGCAATACATGAGCGCAAGCCATGGATATAGCACTACGGTGGAATAAGGTAAAATGATAGGGGTTATGTGGTAAGAAAAAAAAGAGAAAGTCTCACATCAACAAGGCTAATCAACGGGCTATGGAGATGCCCATCAATTGATGTCAATGCAAGGAGTAGGGATTGCCATGCAACGGATGCACTTAGAGCTATAAGCGTATGAAATCTCAAACAAAAGAAACTAAGTGGGTGTGCATCCAACTTGCTTGCTCAAGAAGACCTCGGGCATTTTGAGGAAGCCCATCATTGGAATATACAAGCCAAGTTCTATAATGAAATTTCCCACTAGTATATGAAAGTGACAAAATGAGAGACTCTCTATCATGAAGATCACGGTGCTACTTTGAAGCACAAGTGTGGTAAAAGGATAGTAACATTGTCCCTTCTCTCTTTTTCTGTCATTTTTTTGTTCAGCCTTTTTCTCTTTTTTTTGGCCTTTTTTTATTTAGTCCGGAGTCTCATCCCACTTGTGGGGGAATCATAGTCTCCATCATCCTTTCCTCACTTGGTACAATGCTCTAATAATGATGATCATCACACTTTTATTTACTTACAACTTATGAATTACAACTTGATACTTAGAACAAGATATGACTCTATGTGAATGCCTCCGTTGGTGTCTTAGGGATATGCAATGAATCAAGAGTGACATGTATGAAAGAATTATGAACGGTGGCTTTGCCACAAATACAATGTCAACTACATGATCATGCAAAGCAATATGACAATGATGGAGCGTGTCGTGATAAACGAAATGGTGGAAAGTTGCATGGCAATATATCTCAGAATGGCTATGGAAATGCCATAATAGGTAGGTATGGTGGCTGTTTTGAGGAAGGTATAAGGAGGTTTATGTGTGATAGAGCGTATCATATCACTGGGTTTGGATGCACCGGCGAAGTTTGCACCAACTCTCAAGGTGAGAAAGGGCAATGCACGGTACCGAAGAGGGTAGAAAATTGCGGAATGGTAAGTGTGCGTATAATCCATGGACTCACATTAGTCATAAAGAACTCATATACTTATTGCAAAAATTTATTAGCCCTCGAAGCAAAGTACTACTACACATGCTCCTAGGGGAAGGGTTGGTAGGAGTTAACCATCGCGCGCCCGACCGCCACACAAAGGATGACAATCAATAAATACCTCATGCTCCGACTTTGTTACATAACGGTTCACCATATGTGCATGCTACGGGAATCACAAACTCCAACACAAGTATTTCTCAATTTCACAATTATTCAAATAGCACAACTATGATATTACCACCTTTATATCTCAAAACAATTATCAAGCATCAAATTTCTCATGATATTATAATTAAAGCAAATTGCCATGTTGTTTTAAGACTCTCAGAGAAAATATAAGTGAAGCATGATAGAACAATAGTTTCTATAAAACAAATCCACCACCGTGCTCTAAAAGATATAAGTGAAGCACTAGAGCAAAACTATATAGCTCAAAAAAATATAAGTGAAGCACATAGAGTATTCTAATAAATTCCAATTTATGTGTTTCTCTCTCAAAAAGGTGTGTACAACAAGCATGATTTTGGTAAACTAAAAAGCAAATACTCAAATCATACAAGACGCTCCAAGCAAAACACATATCATGTGGTGAATAAAAATATAGCTCCAAGTAAAGTTACCGATGGAAGTAGACGAAAGAGGGGATGCCTTCCGGGGCATCCCCAAGCTTTGGCTTTTTGGTTTCCTCAGATTATCTTGGGGTGCCATGGGCATCCCCAAGCTTTGGCTTTTTGGTGTCCTTAGATTATCTTGGGGTGCCATGGGCATCCCCAAGCTTAGGCTCTTGCCACTCCTTGTTCCATAATCCATCAAATCTTTTACCCAAAACTTGAAGACTTCACAACACAAAACTTAGCAGAAAATCTCGTGAGCTCCGTTGGTGAAAGAAAACAAAACACCACTTCAAGGTACTGTAATGAACTCATTTATATTGGTGTTAAACCTACTTTTTCCAACTTCTCTATGGATTATAAACTATTTTACTAGCCATAGATTCATCAAAATAAGCAAACAACACACGAAAAACAGAATCTGTCAAAAACAGAACAATCTGTAGTAATCTGTAACTAACGCAAACTTCTGGAACTCCAAAAAATCTACCAAAATAGGAAGACCTAGAGAATTTGTTTATTGATCTGCTTCAATTGGAATCAATATTTTATCACGTTCTGGTGATTTTTAACAATTGTTTTTGTGAACAGAAAGTTTCTGGAATTTTCAGCAAGATCAAATAACTATCATCCAAGAAGATCCTATAGGTTAAACTTGCACAAATACTAATTAAAACATAAAAAAAAATATAACCATAGGCTATATCAAATATTTATTCCTAAACAGAAGCAAAAAGCAAAAAACTAAAATAAAATTGGGTTGCCTCCCAACAAGCGCTATCGTTTAACGCCCCTAGCTAGGCATAAAAGCAAGGATAGATCTAGGTATTGCCATCTTTGGTAGGCAATCCATAAGTGGCTCTCATAATAGATTCATAAGGTAATTTTATTTTCTTTCTAGGGAAGTGTTCCATGCCTTTCCTTAATGGAAATTGGAATCTAATTTTCCCTTCCTTCATATCAATGATCGCACCAATCGTTCTAAGGAAAGGTCTACCAAGAATAATAGGACATGAAGGATTGCAATCTATATCAAGAACAATAAAATCTACTGGCACATAATTCCTATTTGCAACAATAAGACCATCATTAATTCTTCCCATAGGTTTCTTAATGGTGTAATCCGCAAGGTGCAAGTTAAAAGAGCAATCATCAAATTCACGGAATCCTAGCAAATCACACAAAGTTTTTGGAATCGTGGAAACACTAGCGCCCAAGTCACACAAAGCAAAGCATTCATGATTTTTAATTTTAATTTTAATAGTATGTTCCCACTCATCATAAAGTTTTCTAGGGATAGAAACTTCCAATTCAAGTTTTTCTTCATAAGATATCATTAAAGCATCAACGATATGTTTGGTAAAAGCTTTATGTTGACTATAAGCATGAGGAGAATTTAGCATGGATTGCAACAAGGAAATACAATCTATCAAAGAGCAATTATCATAATTAAATTCCTTTAAATCCAAAATAGTGGGTTCATTAATATCTAAAGTTTTAACTTCTTCAATCTTACTTTTATCAATTTTAGTATCAAGATCTAAAAACTCCGAATTTTTGGAACGCCTTCTAGGTAAAGGTGGATCATATTCAGTCCCATCATTATCAAGATTCATATTGCAAAACAAAGATTTAATATGGGACACATCAATAACTTTTAGATCTTCATCTTTATTTTCATATAAACTAGAAGAACACGCTTTCACAAAGCAATCTTTCTTAGCACGCATCCTAGCGGTTCTTTCTTTGCACTCATCAATGGAAATTCTCATGGCTTTGAGAGACTCATTGATATCATGCTTAGGTGGGATAGATCTAAGTTTCAAAGAATCAACATCAAGAGAAATTCTATCCATGTTCCTAGCCAATTCATCAATCTTAGGCAACTTTTCTTCAAGCAAGGCATTGAAATTCTTTTGCGAATTCATAAATTCTTTAACACTAGTCTCAAATTCAGAGGGCATCTTATTAAAATTTCCATAAGAATTGTTGTAGGAATTACCATAATTATTAGAGGAATTACTAGTATACGGCCTAGGATTAAAGTTTCCTCTATATGCGTTGTTACCAAAATTATTCCTACCAACAAAATTCACACCCATAGATTCATTATTATTCTCAATCAAAGTAGACAAAGGCATATCATTAGGATCAGAAGAAACACTTTTAGTAGCAAATAATTTCATATGTTCATCCATCTTTCCACTCAAAACATTGATTTCTTCTATCGCATGCACCTTTTTATTGGTAGATCTTTCGGTGTGCCATTGAGAATAATTAACCATAATATTATGTAGGAGTTTAGTAGCTTCTCCTGAAGTGATTTCCATAAAAGTGCCTCCCGCGGCCGAATCTAAAAGATTTTTAGAAGCAAAATTTAATCCGGCATAATTTTTTTGTATAATCATCCAAAGATTTAAACAATGTGTAGGGAAATTACGTATCATTAATTTCTTCCTCTTCCAAGCTTGTGCAACATATTCATGTTCATGTTGCTTAAAATTCATAATATTGTTTCTAAGAGAGATGATCTTAGCGGGAGGAAAATACTTAGAGATAAAAGCACCTTTGCACTTATTCCATGAATCAATACTATTTTTAGGCGAAGATGAAAACCAAGCTTTAGCACGATCTCTAAGCGAAAAAGGAAATAACTTCAATTTAACAATATCATTGTCCACATCTTTTTTCTTTTGCATATCACACAAATCAATGAAGCTATTTAGATGGGTAGCGGCATCTTCACTAGGAAGGCCGGCGAATTGTTCTTTCATGACAAGATTCAATAAAGCAGTATTAATTTCACAAGATTCAGTATCTGTAAGAGGAGCAATCGGAGTGCTAAGAAAATCATTGTTGTTGGTATTGGTAAAGTCACACAATTTAGTATTATCTTGAGCCATCGTGACAAACAAGCAATCCAACACACGGGCAAACAAGAAGCAAGAGAAAAAGAGGCGAACGGAAAAGAGAGGGCGAATAAAACGGCAAGGGTGAAGTGGGGGAGAGGAAAATGAGAGGCAAATGGCAAATAATGTAATGCGAGGAATAAGAGTTTATGATGGGTACTTGGTATGTCTTGACTTGTGCATAGACTCCCCGGCAACGGCGCCAGAAATCCTTCTTGCTACCTCTTGAGCACCGAGTTGGTTTTCCCTTGAAGAGGAAAGGGTGATGCAGTAACGTAGCGTAAGTATTTCCCTCAGTTTTTGAGAACCAAGGTATCAATCCAGTAGGAGACCATGCTCGAGTCCCACGCACCTACACAAACAAATAAGAACCTCGCAACCAACACGATAAAGGGGTTGTCAATCCCTTCACGGTCACTTACGAGAGTGAGATCTGATAGATATGATAAGATAATATTTTTGGTATTTTTATAATAAAGAGTTAATAAAGATGCAAAGTAAAGTAAACGACAATAGAAATAGCTAAGTGTTGGAAGATTAATATGATGGAAAATAGACCCGGGGGCCATAGGTTTCACTAGTGGCTTCTCTCAAGTGAATAAGTATTACGGTGGGTGAACAAATTACTGTTGAGCAATTGATAGAATTGAGCATAGTTATGAGAATATATAGGTATGATCATGTATATAGGCATCACGTCCGTGACAAGTAGACCAACTCCTACCTGCATCTACTACTATTACTCCACACATCGACCGCTATCCATCATGCATCTAGAGTATTAAGTTCATAAGAACAGAGTAATGATTTAAGTAAGATGACATGATGTAGAGGGATAAACTCATGCAATATGATATAAACCCCATCTTGTTATCCTTGATGGCAACAATACAATACGTGCCTTGTTGCCCTAACATCCTTTGGGAAAGGACACCGCAAGATTGAACCCAAAGCTAAGCACTTCTCCCATTGCAAGAAAGATCAATCTAGTAGGCCAAACCAAACTGATAATTCGAAGAGACTTGCAAAGATAACCAATCATACAGAAAAGAATTCAGAGAAGATTCAAATATTGTTCATAGATAAACTTGATCATAAACCCCTATTCATCGGTCTCAACAAACACACCGCAAAAGAAGATTACATCGAATAGATCTCCACGAGAATCGTGGAGACCTTTGTATTGAGATCCAAAGAGAGAGAAGAAGCCATCTAGCTAATAACTATGGACCCGAAGGTCTGAGGTAAACTACTCACACATCATCGGAGAGGCTATGGTGTTGATGTAGAAGCCCTCCGTGATCAATGCCCCTCCGGACGACGCTAAAAAAGGCCCCAAGATGGGATCTCACGCAGTGCGAGAAGGTTGCGGCGGTGGAATTAGGTTTTCATGGATGCCTCGATGGTTTGGGGTGCGTGGGGTATATATAGGAGGAAGAAGTACGTCGGTGGAGCAACGTGGGCCCCACGAGGGTGGAGGGCGCGCCCCCTGCCTCGTGCTCTCCTCGTTGCTTTCTTGACGTGGACTCCAAGTCCTCTAGATCACGTTTGTTCCAAAAATCACGTTCCCGAAGGTTTAATTCCGTTTGGACTCCGTTTGATATTCTTTTTCCGCGAAACTCTAAAATAGGCAAAAAACAACAATTTGGGCTGGGCCTCCGGTTAATAGGTTAGTCCCAAAAATAATATAAAAGTGTATAATAAAGCCCATTAAACATCCAAAATAGAATATAATATAGCATGGAACAATAAAAAATTATAGTTATGTTGGAGACGTATCAGTGTCGATGTCAGCTCTTTTCATCCGGCACACTTCTCTTTGAGGTGATTCGACCCTCTTTGTTTTTGGCGAGATCAATCCTCAGTTCTTTCTCAACGACATTGTTTCCCCGTTCGAAGATAGACAATGGCGTCCGAAGTTGTCCTTCTTTTTCCCACCCGCCCACCCTTTTTTATTCTCGGAGCCGGAATCTGTAATCGAGTATCCACCCTACTCGTGTGAAGCCTTTGCATTCTTTCCTCAATTATTTCAACCGGTGCTTTTCTCTTCAAGTTATTCATCGGTTCCTCGTTCCAAGTTGCCTTTGTTTTACCCGCCCTACCATCTCTTTTTCTTCCCGGAGTCTGAGCCTCTATTCGAGCATCAATTTTATTCGTGCGGAGCCTTTTCAGTCTTCCCTCAGTTGTCACAACCGGTAAATTCTTATCTAGTTATCATTGTTCATCTCGTTTTTTTTCGGTGGATCCAATTCAAGTATTTCGTTGTTGATCATATTACTTTACTTGACTCAAGTGTTTCCCCTTGCTCGTTCGCCTCTCGCCAGTTTATCCTTCCGGAGTGCTCAAGACATCTCAGAAGATCCGTGTCCGCCTTCAAATTAATTCGAGGTTGTCACCTCACTCAACTCTTCAATTATTTCGGAGCATCATCTCTCTCTCCAGCAATCCTTTCCAATGGTGTTTTCTTTTTAGTGGGCCCTAACCCATAGGTCTTTTCCCAGGATCTTACCTAGCTCTTTTAATTTTTCTGGAGTTATTTTCAAAATATTTCAAAGTTTGACATAAGAATGAATTTCATCAGTTAGATGCCGTCTTCGAAATCGTTTTCAAATACTTTTCCTCATTTTTCCCTCTTTTCATTCTTCCGGAGTGTCTCAACAGGTCTTGGTGGCTACCGTCGTCATTCTCAGCTTTGATGACTGAAGAATAGTTTTTCTAAAATCTTGCTCCATTCCCTTGAAGATTCGTGGTTCTAACTTCATGCCATCCTCATAATAGTTTTTGATTATGAGAATTTCTTTCAAACCCATACAACGCATTTTAGGAGTTTCTTTCCTTTATCGTTCATCTGAAGGCCAGCATTTCAAAGATTTCTTCATTCTCATCTTTCAACTTAATTTTTGAATTTCTTCTCAATTCTTGCCTCTTCGTTCGTCGCCATATTCTTACCGGTGCACCGTTCAAGTAATCTTTAGTCAGCTGGTGACCTCTTCGTTCTCTTGCATCTAAATTCCTTCAAGTATCTTCGTGTTTTTTTCATGATTTCCGGAGAGCCATTCTCTTTTCATCATCCGTTTCAATTCTTACGGTGGTTCATTTAACATTCCTATTCCTTATCATCGTATCAATTTATTTGTTCTTTCCAATCCTACCGGTGGTTCATGAAGGCTTTCTCAACTTTTGCGCTATATCTCCCCTTAATCTCCTTAAACAAGAATAAGTAGTATGCAAATCCATTGCTTCTCATCAATTTAGTTGATGAAGGATAAGCATAAATAATTCTTATTCTTCTTTCATCAAGTTGAGTAATCCCTTCCTTCGGAATTTGTTCGCGATGAATAAACTCTAATCCCAAGTGTTTTCATCTTTTCTTTTCCAAAGTTCAAAATTTCCTTGGGCATCTTGTCGGAACCCCCATCTAAATCATCGCAAGGCTTTAATCTTATTCTTTTCATCCTTCATTTCTATCTCATCATCCTTTTTGTTACCGGTGTTCTTCATGGTGGTTTATCATGATTTAATTCATTCCTCAAGTGTTCATCAAGATTCTTGTAGGCGAAGCTCAAGTATTCTGTTCTTGCTTCTCGAGGTGCAATTAATTCTCCATATTATTTTGAAGTGGAGTTTTGCATTTCTTCGTTCTTCTCAGCTATTCTAGCTTTTGTTTGTGGGAAAAATTTCACCCCAAATTTTGGGAGATGTTTTCAGTAAATCCACAACGAGCTTATTCTTTTCGTTGTTGAATTTCCAACAACTCCATGCAATGCTTGCAATCCTTCGTAAGGATGCTTTTCAAACTCAATTTTGGTAGAAGATGTCATTTTTCTTCTTCATTCTTTTCATTCAACTATTTCAATTCTTCAAGAGGCATTGTGTTGTTCCTCTCGTCAAGTATCATTCCATATTGTCAAGTTCATGTTCTATTCCATTCAATGTTCAACTGGGATGCTAACCCAATTACTTTGCTTTTTTTTTTCTATCTTGTTCTAACCGGAGTGGTTTCAGAGTCTATCTTACTCAATAAGTCTTTAATTCTCATTATAATCGTCGTTCCTCTTTTCTACCCGAGTGCCCTCGACTTTGTTCATCTTTTCTCTTGCGCTCTTGTTTTACCTCATCCTCTATTTTCTTCCATCTCGTTCCTAAGATCTCGGGACGAGATCTTCTATTAGTGGAGGAGAGTTCTAACGTCCCGAGACCGATGCTCTAGTTACCTTCCATTTATTTCGTCGATGTTGTGTGTCTCAATTGTTTGTTGCCATGTTCATGATGAGTGCCATTGTCATATTTTGCTTCTTGCATCATGTCCATCATTGGTTATATTGCTTGCGCCATCCTTGTTGTTTTCCTTCATCATCTCACTTTGCTATGCTACATGATTTGATATTCCTTGTGTCATTTTATTGCATTCTATCATGATCATCATGTGGGTTGCATTCTTCCTGTGTTGTATTGTTAGTGTGCTATCCATCTTGATCTTTTCCATCAACATTTTCCCCAAAGTGCACAACCTATCCACTTCTTCATCTATTTCCAATTTTGGCGATCCATTAATGTTCATTTATTTCCTGATAACCTTAATCCATGCCTTTTACCTCTCTGTCCAGTTTCATCCTTTTTGGAGTTGTTTTGGTTAGGTTAAAAAATGCCTCAAGTTTGAATTATATTCAAACTTGTTTTATTTTTCTACCTCTAAAAAATGCCCAAATCAATTTTATCAAAAAGAGCAAAATCCCAGGAGCTCGGGAATATTTTCTTCTCTCCCAAATTCCTCTTCTAGCCCCTTGCAATTTTCTCTTTGTTTTTCTGTTTGAGGAATGAAAGAAAAAGAAAAGGGGCAGCCAGCCCAGCTGCAGCAGCAACAACCTGGGCCTCGGCTACCAGGCGGCCCATCCAGCCCCCTGCAACCCGCTCAGTGCCGCGCCCACTCCCTCTCCCATCTTTTCTCACCCAAAACCCAGCCAACCCTCTCTTCCACTCGTCCCACGTGGCAACGCGGGACCCATCTGTCAGCGGGTGAGACTGTAGCTTTCACCCACCTTTCTCCTTCCACCTCCCTGTGCTTTTCACCGTGCCATGGCCACCGTGGCCGAGCACATGCACACCGTGCCTCCCCCGTTCCCCTACATAACCCCTCTCCATGTCCCCTGCCCTTCTAGGGTTCCCCTCTTCCTCCTTCGCCGCCGCCAGGTGAGCTTTGCCCACTAGATCCACCTCGCAACTGTGTCCCGAGTGCACCTGAGAGCATGGCCTCGTCGTCGGTGTGCTGCCTGCCCGTCTCCGCCTCGCCAACCATGCCGATCTTCTTACCCATCATCGTCTACTTCCGCAACGTCGACTACACGCACCCGAGGGCCCCTGCCGCATAAAGTCCATCTTCCTCTTCGTCTCCGGCCACGGAGGTGTTCAGTCATCTTCACCAGCATCCTCGTCCACCTCTCGGCCATCCAAGCACACTGTCGTGCTTGTGGTACGTGCGCAAACCTTCCCGTCTCCTTCTCCCCCTCTTTTGCATGCTCTAGTCACGCTAGCCGCGCGCGCCCAAGCCTATCGCCGTCGGACCTCGTCTCCGGCGAGTGCTCCGACCACCATAGACCTGCCGCGTGTGCCCATCACGCTCCCCGCTCCGCTTAGGGTAGATCCATGCCCTCAGCAGCTCGCCTAGGCCTTCGCTGTGTCGCGTTCATCTCCATCATCTCCGCCTCTGTAGCACGTCGCCGGCGATGCTTCCGTCGTCGTTCGGTGCCGTGGCTTGCACACGCGGGTGCGGGATCTCCTTGCGATCCCGATGCGCCCGTCCGCCGCTCGTATGGGCCACCGTAGGCAACTCCAGCGAGCCCGCCGCCGCACTGTTTCGCTGCCGGGCCTTTTGTCGAACACCCCGCGTGCGCCACCCGATTCCCCTACCGCGTGGACCCATGGTCCCACCAGTTAGCCAAAGGCTCGGTATACCCCTGGTAACCCTAGCCTTTCTTTATTTATTTTAAGCCCTACGATATTCCATTTCTGGTAGGTGTGGAATTTCCAAATCGGGCAGGTCCAAATCTGGAATAGTGCCAATTCTGTTAATTTCCTTTTCTGGCAGTATTTTGCAAATGCATTTGTGGGCATATTTCATACAGTAACTGTCGTGGAATTGTCACGGCAGATGTCCTAGTGAAATGACTTAATCGTGGAGCCATCGCAACTAGGAAGCTTAAAGGGGTTAAAACGGGACAAAAGACACGAGGGTTTATACTGGTTCAGCCCCTTGCGGTGAAGGTAAAGGCCTAATCCAGTCTGAGGTGATATTGCTTATGTTTTGATTACTAGGGAGCGAATCCGCTTGACCTAGCTTTCGATCCGATGTTACTTGTCCTGAACCACCGCCGGGTCATCCCTTTATATACAGAGGTCGACGCCCAGCGGCTCATAAAGTCCCGTCCTGCTCATAAACAGTGTCCGGCTCGGTCTCTAGCTATGTCTACCTTACAATACAAGTTATGTACTTATGGCGGTTTATCTCTACGGGCCTTGAATCGCCTTTGGGCCTTGGGCCCTTGACTGAACCGCCATCTTCCAAAGTTGTCTTGGGCTTCATGAACCGCCATAGGTATAACCCGGCCCTCCTGGGCGGGTCATACCTAATAGATATATCCCCAATATTAGGCCCCAGATTGATTTGAACTGGTTCGTGTCAACCTTCAACACTTATAAAAAATCTTTTGCTCTTCATTGTGCAAGAATTTGTAACTCGCCATGACGTCATCTTCGGGATTTGCGATAACCCGGCATGACCATATTTGTAACCCATCATTACTTCACACTTTATCCAACATATCTCAACGGATCCTTATCTTAATGACCATCCTGAAAATCGAGGCGTCCTGGTAGCTAGATAACCATATTTCCGGCCTCCTCGTTTTTTGCGCCCACTTAAGAGCCTTCCCTTATAAATAGGCACGACCGGTCTTCCCTCATTCTCCCCCTTTCCAGCGTCTTCTTCCTCTTGCAACCCTTCTACCGCTCGAGCTCCGCCGCCGCTGCAGAGCACCTCGTCTTCCTCAACCTCGGCCGCTGCATCAACATCAACCTGAGTCGATCCAGAGAACGGCGGCGACCCTCCGCAGTAGATCTGCAACTATAAGTTTCTGCCTTCCCATACCTCAGATCCGCATTAGGGTTTGCGAGTTTCTCTGTGTTCCTCATAGTTGACCGTAGTTCATCTTCTATGCTCGTACCGCGAGCTTTTTTGATCTGAAAACGGTGTACAACCAATGTGGTAGCTGTTGATATCAGTAGATCCCCTTTCCTGGAAGAAAAGATCTTGTGAAAGCTCATGAACTCATCTGTACTGGTTTTTAGGTCTAGATTTATTTTTCTTTTCCTGAACTGCCGTTGATCCAAAATAATAGCTGCAGCCTGTGAAACTTGTTTATGTAACACTTAGGCAAAAACTGCATTTGTTAGATCCATCTAGCCATGGTGGCTCAAATTGCCGACTTAAATTGCAATGCTCAACAGATATCATCCAACTTATCATGGCGGCTTAAATACTTGCACTGCTCATGGCGGTTTACATAACCTGACATAATTAGTCATATACCATTAGGCCCCTTTATAAGCCGCCATTTTGAATATGCACTATAATATTTTTTCCTCTCCGACTTAAGTTTGAACCAGCAATTTTACTCTTTGTTAGGCTTCTGTCTTCATAATGCTGCCCAAAACACCCACTTCATGCAATTGGGTCAAATCCATCGTCACAGATAGTACACTTGACGACTTTGTGAAGACTGGCTATCTGCTAAAGAAGGAAATCATGTCCTACCGTGCACCTGATCCAACCGAGGAAAACCCTCAGCCCAAAGAGGGGGAAGTCTTCGTCTTCACTGATCACATGAACTGGGCATTTTCCCCACCCGGCTCAAAGTTTTTTAGAGACGTCCTACACTTTTTTGACCTCCGCCCTCAAGACATCGGACCCAACTCCGTGTCTAATATTTGCAACTTTCAAGTGTTCTGTGAGGTGTATCTTGGAGAAGAGCCCAGCTTGCTACTCTTCAGAGAGTTATTTTATTTGAACCGCCAGAATGAATGGCCAACGGGCCTAGCTTGGAGCTTGGTGGGGTCTCAATCCAACGACTGAGAGACGCCATTTTCCCTTATGCAAATCCACCAAGTCACCCCAAAACTGGAACCAGACATGGTTCTATTGCCAAGACACTTCTCCGGCTGATGAGAACCCTCTGCTCGGCTTTCGTGCCTTGCGCCTCGAGTCTAATCATCCTTTACCGCACAAGTTGCCCGCTGCTGATCGCTGGAAACTCGCCCCACCATGGCTAAAATCAAGGCTATTTTGGGGAATGGTTTAAGTGGTATCGACTTGGTCCGGTTTTGGCTTGCCTGGCGGATCATTCCATTGAGCCGCCGTTCTGGTTTGATGTGCACCTACACAGGCGAGAAGAATGATCCTCTGCGGCACAACCCTGACAATTTACCTGACGATGTCATTGATGATATGACAAAGTCGCTCTTGAACGAAAGCCTAGTAGACTGTGGCAAGGTGGGCTTAAGCCCTTTCTGCAAAGCTAACCCGGCTCCAGCGGTAAGCCCCCAAATTGAGCATTTTTACCTTCATCCTTGATGCTTTGTCTTTACTCAGACTTTTGCTGATTTTCACAGGTTAATGACAAATTTGGAAGACAAAGTACGATCATGATGCTGCAAAGAGAGCCAGGAAGGCCAAGAGAGCCGCCACCGCCACCAAGAAGAAAGGAAACAAGACCAGCGCCTCAGACTTGCTTCGACTAGAAGATACCTCTGAGTCAGAGGTAGCTCTTGACTCTCTAGGCTCCTTTTTTAGCCACCTTATTGACACTGATTATCATCAGGAGGACACGAGAACGAGTCACTGAGTGGATGAAGAGGTAACTATTATTTCCTCCGACTCCGAGCCTTTGCCAAGACAGAAAATCCGAAGGGTAACCCGGAAAGTAAGATTTTCACATCCTTTTGCTTATCAAGATCCTCAATTTCTTTTGAAGCGACAGATTCATGAGAGCCGGAGGCAGACCCGGACTAGTAAGGACGCATAACTCTCCTCCGACTTACCAAATACACCAAGGAAACGCCGGAACAAGGTCACCTCCGATTTAACTCCTTTTTATCCTTTGGCGGGTCTCACTTGTCCACCACTCAACTCTTCTGACTCGAATTATCAGGAAACTTCACCTTCCTCCGGCGACTCACTCCAGTCCAACATGCCGGCTTTTAAGACCGCTCCAGGGTAATGATAATTTACTTATCCTGTATTCATTTCAATTATTTATATTTGTACTGATATTTTGATCTTTATGCAGCGGAAAAGCAAAGCCCAACAATAAGGTGAAGAAGAGCAAGCCGGCCGAAGAGCCCTCCATCAATGAGCTAGAACTCCAGACGGCCGCACTGGAAGCCTCTGTTCCTGAGCTGCCGCTTGAACCGGCTCATGACATGCCAACGCCAACCGCTGACCCGCCTGCTGATCAAGCCGCCGACGGCTCTGTAACCCTTGAAGCTTCCAGCCCGGCCAAGACAGACGACCCACGAGATGTTGATGTTGAAAGTACCAGGACCGACTACACTGAGCTGGGGAGACCTACTGTGCTAGCCAAGTGTTCTGCCAAGGAAGAGCACCTGGAACACCGTAAGGTTAGATTTGACATTGCTGATTATACTCACATGAGCATTGGGGAAGTTTTTTCTGGATATCTTAGCCAAGTGCACAACAGCCGTGACCTCGAAGTTAATATGGTGAAGCAAATGCACCAAAAATTTGAGGTATGAACTCTTTCCCTTAACTGAATTATCCTTACTATGCCAGCCCCCAAGTCTATTGCTTATGATGAATATGCTGTAGACTTAGAAACGAACGATATAAGCATTAGTAATATCCTTTGGTCAAACTTGTAAAAAATCCGGCTTACTCCATAGTCCCCAAGGGCCGGTTTAATCAACATGAATGGGCCGGTCCTTCACATGCTTGTGCAGAATATAGTCCTTGTGTAGATCTAACAGCGATATGCATTAGCCCCCAAGTGCCAAGTACTCTTGCTTGCAAAGTGCTTGGGACTTACTCTCATGAACCGCCACTTAAATAAAACCTTCGTTAGGCATTAGCCCCCAAGTGCCTAGTGTTGTGCTTGCAAAAGGCTTGCGACTTAATATTGTATGCTAGTATTCATGATTTTTGACCCGGTATTTGTACAGGCCACCACTAGTCAATTTCAATCAGAACTATGTGAATTGAAGAACTGCCTGGAGGCTCATGAGACTGAAACTCAAAAGGCCAATTCCAAATTTGAATTCAGTGTAGCTGAACAAGAGAAATTGAAATCCGAGTTTGGGGTTGAGAAGAAGGCCTGGGCTGAAGAAAAAATTGCCTTAACCCAACGAGATGAAACAACAGAAACAACTCTTGAAGAGGTGACTACTGAATTGTCCGGCTTAAAACGCCATGTATCTCAGATGGTCTTAGCAATCTTTGTTAAGTCACCCTGCAAGCATCAAATATTGAATCTTTCTAGTGATCATATGAATTGTCATTTAACTCACATGATATTGCTATGCAGGCCCCAGGAGCTCCAACCTCAACCAGGACATGCTGGTGAAGCTGAAGGCAGTTTACACGCTCATGGAACAACTTTATACTGGATCTCAGCGTGCCTTGGCCACAGTTGCCCTGTCAAAAAAAGTCCCCACACTCCTGGTGGATGTTCTAAAGAGGCTTTACATGCTACCCCAATGTTCAATGAATTAAGGCGGTCATCTGTAAGAGCCGGAGCCATGGCTGCTTTAAGCCGGGCCAAGGCGTGGCTACCGGAGTTAGACCCGGCCGACATCGCCATTGGATATCCAAGCTTTAAGGAGGATGGCACATCATTTGAACAGGAGGACTTCGCCGCTTGTGTGGAGGAAATACGCCCTGTGGCCACCCTGATTGCTGATGAGGCGGATCTCACCAGGTACCAGCCGGGTTATGACACGGAGAATCGGAGGATTCCAACGTCGCATTATAAAGTGACCGATACGTCTCCATCGTATCTATAATTTTTTATTGTTCCATGGCAATATTATACAACTTTCATATACTTTTTGGCAACTTTTTATACTATTTTTGGGACTAACATATTGATCCAGTGCCCAGTGCCAGTTCCTGTTTGTTGCATGTTTTATGTTTCACAGAAACCCCATATCAAAGGGAATCCAAACGGGACAAAAACGGACGGAGAATATTTTTGGAATATTTGGAAAATATGGGTGAAAGAATCAACGTGAGACGGTGCTCGAGGGGGGCACGAGGCAGGGGGCGCGCCCACCCTGTTGGGTGCGCCCCTGACCCTTGTGGGCCCCTCGTAAGGTGGTTGTTGCTCTTCTTCGGCCGCAAGGAAGCTAATTTTCAGAAAAAAAATCTCGGCGAAGGTTTCAATCCAATCGGAGTTACGGATCTCCATATATAGACGAAACGGAGAAAGGGCATAATACCAGAACGCCGAAACAGAGAGAGTCAGAGCCACAGATCCAATCTCGGAGGGGCTCTCGCCCCTCCCATGCCATGGAGGCCAAGGACCAGAGGGGAAACCCTTTTCCTATCTAGGGAGGAGGTCAAGGAAGAAGAAGAAGGGGCCCCTTCTCCCCTTCTCTTCCGGTGGCGCCGGAACGCTACCGTGGCCACCATCATCATCACCGCGATCTTCATCATCATCTCCGCCATCCTCACCAACATCTCCATCACCTTTCCCCCTCTACCTACAGCGGTCCACTCTCCCGCAACCCGCTGTACCCTATACTTGAACATGGTGCTTTATGCTTCATATTATTATCCAATGATGTGTTGCCATCCTATGATGTCTGAGTAGATTTTCGTTGTCCTATCAATGGTTGATGAATTGCTATGATTGATTTAATTTGCCTGTGGTTATGTTGTTGTCCTTTGGTGCCCATCTTATGAGCGCGCGCGTGGATCACACCATAGGGTTAGTTCTATGTTGATAGGACTATGTATTGGAGGGCAAGAGTGACAGAAGCTTCAACCTAGCATAGAAATTGATGCATACGAGATTGAAGGGGGACCAATATATCTTAATGCTATGGTTGGGTTTTACCTTAATGAACATTAGTAGTTCTTGGATGACTTGCTAATAGTTCCAATCATAAGTGCATAGAATTCCATGTAAGGGATGACATGCTAGCAGTGGCCTCTCCCACATAAAACTTGCTATCGGTCTAGTAACGTAGTCAATTGCTTAGGGACAATTTGGCAACTCCTACCACCACTTTTCCACACTCGCTATATTTACTTTATTGTGTCTTTATCTAAACAGCCCCTACTTTTTATTTGCGCTCTCTTTATATTCTTGCAAACCTATCCAAAAACACCTACAAAGTACTTCTATTTTTATACTTGTTCTAGGTAAAGCGAACGTTAAGCGTGCGTAGAGTTGTATCGGTGGTCGATAGAACTTGAGGGAATATTTGTTATACCTTTAGCTCCTCGTTGGGTTCGACACTCTTACTTATCGAAAGAGGCTACAATTGATCCCCTATACTTGTGGGTTATCAGTGACCAGCCTGATCCCTCCAATCCGTAAGCATACCTTCGCCCCTGAAGTTGACCCGGCCGGACTAATTGATGATGAAGCTAAATTTGAACTTTGAATGGCATTGACTGGTCATCATCAACCTTCCAGGACAGGGAACAGGACGGAGGAGCAGAAAGGGTTGATCCGGAAGCTTCAGGCCAACAAGAGAATTAACCCGTCAGGCGGCTCATATTTGTACCTTGCTGAAAAACAATTTATTCATTTGGACTCGACGAGTCATGTAATAGGGTAGAAATGACTTTGCTTTGTCGTGCCATCGTGCATGTTTTGGTGCTCAACACTATTAAGCCGCCGCCTTATACTCTCCCCTTTTTAAACTTATCATCTGTTTTCTTTATGCATAAGGAAGTCTTTGAACTGCCCTGCACACATAAATAGATCACAAGAACCCTTGGCGGCTTACCGCAGGGCGGGTCATAACATCTTACATACAACCATTAATATTTAAAGAAGAGACACAGATAAGCCTGTTATGAATTATAGCTTTGAAACACAACTATAATATCATACCTGTGATTTTGAATTTGCACTGCCGGTTCATGTGACCTGAACAGTAAGGGTGATAACCCAATCCTTTAGAAGACAACACTTCCACATGTATGATGATTGTCATACGGTGGCGACTGATCGTCCAGAACCAAGCCGAGTTAAATTTAAACCATACTTATACCTAGATCTGGACAAAAAGCCTCAAGACAAAAACAAAGATTGTTTTCAAAAAACTTAAACCAAATAGAAAGAAAAATTTGAGGCTTCTGATTTGAATACGATTAGTAAACCGGACCAAAGGGGTTAAGCTAGGATTTGAATACGATCATGTAGCCCCGGTGGCTTTGGCGTTGCACCGATCAAGAGGGTACCGACAGCTATGTTCTCTTTGGTTCGAATACGACCTATGTTTGAACAGGAAGCCCCCAAATGACCTTGAGAAATTTTTTTAACGACTCCAATTCGAATACGATCAAAGTCGGGCCCAAAAGGGGTTAAGCTATGATTCGAATACGATCAAGAAGCCCCATAGTAAGTTTGGCATTGTGCCGTTCAAGAGGGTACCGACAACTATGTTCTCTTTGGTTCGAATACAACCTATGTTTGAACAGGAAGCCCCCAAATGACCTTGAGAGTTTTTTTAATGACTCTGATTCGAATACGATCAAAGTCAGACCCAAAAGGGGTTAAGCTATGATTCGAATACGATCAAGAAGCCCCCTAGTGAGTTTGGCATTGTGCCGATCAAGAGGGTACCGACAGCTATGTTCTCTTAATTGTGGAGCCATCGCAACTAGGAAGCTTAAAGGGGTTAAAACGGGACAAAGGACACGAGGGTTTATACTGGTTCGGCCCCTTGCGGTGAAGGTAAAGGCCTAATCCAGTTTGAGGTGATATTGCTTATGTTTCGATTACTAGGAGCGAATCCGCTTGACCTAGCTTTCGATCTGATGTTACTTGTCTGAATCATGCCGGTCGTCGCTTTATATACAAAGGTCGGCCTTGGTGACTCATAGAGTCCCGGCCGGCTCATAAACAGCGTCCGGCTCGGTCTCTAACTATCTCTGCCTTACAATACAAGTTATGAACTTATGGTGGTTTATCTCTACGGGCCTTGAATTGCCTTTGGGCCTTGGGCCCTTGACTGAACTGCCATCTTCCAAAGCTGTCTTGGGCTTCATGAATCACCATAGGTATAACCCGGCCCCTCCTGGGCGTATCATACCTAATAGTTATATCCCCAACAGTAACATATGCATATTATATATGTTTTTGGTCTAGAAAAATCCAATGAATCCATCTGTGCCATCCATTTCATTAGCGGAGCGAGGTTGTGAACATGTTATTTTACAACGTATGCCATTTTGCCATTTTTATATGAATTTGTGTAATTTTCATATGAGCAACTTCATGACATGAATAGGAGCACAAACATGCCATCTTACTGCTAGTTTTGTTTTCATGCCATGATATGCTTTGTAGTGAGTTAAACAAGCTTGCAAACATGCCTACATGAATCTGTTTCTGCCATGACATGTTTATTTTGCTAAGTCTGAATCTGTCAACATAACTTGCCATGTTTGCTTTGAAGCTATCATCAAATATATAGGTTTTTGGATCATGTTCACTGAGGGGGTTTTGTTAAGTGCATTTATAACTAGCATGCCATGCTCTTGTTTGCTATAATATATTCAGGTAGCATATAGTTTACTAGCCCTAAACTTTGCTAACTGAATCTGTTTTATGCCATGTCTAGTATTTCTGCAAAGTCTGTAAAACTGTTATCATTTGCATTATTGCCATGTTGTTTTAAACATGTTCTAGTGAGTTTTAGCAGTAGCTCAGTAATCATGTTTGGTAGTGCTTGACATGTTCTTCAATCCATGCCATTCTTTTTCATGTTGCTGTGCTGTAGCATACGTTAACCTTGCATCCAAGTTATCATGTTGCTGTTTTCAACAGATTGCATTGCATAGGGTTTTGCTTGTCATTTTCAATCCATGCATCCGTTTCCGGTGATCTTTATGTCGATTTCAACCGAATTCTTCCAACCTTTCCAATGGCATGCTTGGGTTACCAATATTCTTCCCATATCCATCTTGTCTCCACCGTTTCTTTCCCGTTGAGGTATGCATTCGTGTTCCTCGTGCATGTAGCAGGTGTTCTTTTCCATGTCATGTTTATGTGTTGTGTGTTTACCATGTTGTTTTCTTCTTTCTGGTTGTGCTTCTTCTCTATAGTTCATGTTTCGTTGCGATCGTGAGGATTCGTTCGTCTACGCCCGTTCGTGTTGCTAGTTGCAGGTGCAGTTGCAGGTTGTTCCATGTTGGGACATGGATTTCATGGGATATCACAATATCTCTTATTTAGTTAATGCATCTATGTACTTGGTAAAGGGTGGAAGGCTCGACCTTTTGCCTGGTGTTTCATTCCACTCTTGCCGCCCTAGTTTCTGTCATACCAGTGTTATGTTCCTTGATTTTGCGTCCCTAACACGATGAGGGTTTATGGGCCCCTCTTGACAGTTCGCTTTGAATAAAACTCTTCCACCAAGGCCCTACACTGGTTATACCATTTGCCTAATAACAACTAAAACTTGCATAGGGACCCGCTGGCACCCGAGGTCTCTTAATCAACCCCCCGGGTCAGGGCTCCTCATGAGTGTTGGTCCACCTACCTAGCAGTCGGTGGTGCCACCTTGGGGAAACTCGAGGTATTTGGCTATCATCCACTTAGCATAGATAGTGTTGTCCTGAGAACAAGATACACGCGGCTCCTATCGGGGTTTCGACGCACCGGGTGGTCTTGCTTGTTTTGTTTTACCATTGTCGAAATGTCTTGTGCACCGGGATTCAGAGTTTGATAGGAGGGTCCCGAGATGGAGGATTGTCTCCGCGGATTGTGAGCTTGTCATGGGCTAAGTTGGGACACCCCTGCAGGGTTTAAACTTTCGAGAGCCGTGCCTGCGTTTATGTGGCAGATGGGAATTTGTTAATATCCGGTTGTAGTGGACTTGAACTAAACTCAATAAAAATACACCAACCGCGTGTGTAACCATGACTGTCTCTTTTCAGGTGCTTTCGAGAAGAGAACACAGTTGGGTTATGTTTGAACGTAAGTAGTTCAGGATCACTTATGGGCATTACTAGTTTGCGACCGTTTGCGTAGTTTCTCATCTTACTCTTGTATTCGTCAGCTAGCCACCGTACAATGCTTAGCCGCTTGCTGTAACCCCACCACTTATCCTTTCCGTACCCATTAAGCTTTGCCAGTTTTGATACCCATGGTAATGGGATTGCTGAGTCCTCGTGGCTCACAGGTTACTACAGCAACAGTTGCAGGTACAAGTTATGCGATGATCATGACGTGAGAGCGATGTTTACTTGTTTTGGAGTTCTTCTTCTTCGTCGGTCTTGGAATAGGTTCCTGGTCGGCAGCCTAGGCTAGCAGGATGGATGTTGGTTGATTTTCTGTTTGTGTTTCATCCGTATTTCGGATGTTGTTCTCTTGTATGATGTTTAATGTATTCTTGTGGCATTTGTATACCTTTGTATGTATCCCCAGCTAGTATGTAATGGTACGATGTAATGATATCCACCTTGTAAAGCGTTTCAATATGCGTCTCTATCCTTGGTGGGACCTTTGAGTTCATCTCGGATAGGATCGCATATTGGGCATGACAAGTTGGTATCAGAGCCTGATACGTCTCCATCGTATCTACTTGTCCAAACACTTTTCCCCTTTTTTTGGACTCTAACTTGCATGATTTGAATGGAACCCGGACTGACGCTGTTTTCAGCAGAATTGCCATGGTGTTATTTATGTGTAGAAACAAAAGTTCTCGGAATGACCTGAAACTCCACGTAACTTATTTTTGGAAAATATTAAAAATATTGGCGAAAGAATCAAGGCCAGGGGGCCCACCACCTGTCCACCGACCTCAACTAACTCCATATATTCGTGTTCGGGGAGAAAAAATCAAGAGAGAAAGATTCATCACGTTTTACGGTACGGAGCCACCGCCGAGCCCTAAACTCTCTCAAGAGGGCTGATCTGGAGTCCGTTCGGGGCTCCGGAGAGGGGAATCCGTCGCCATCGTCATCACCAACCATCCTCCATCACCAATTTCATGATGCTCACCGCTGTGTGTGAGTAATTCCATCGTAGGCTTGCTAGACGGTGATGGGTTGGATGAGATTTATCATGTAATTGAGTTAGTTTTGTTAGGGTTTGATCCCTAGTATCCACTATGTTCTGAGATTGATGTTGCTATGACTTTGCTATGCTTAATGCTTGTCACTAGGGCCCGAGTGCCATGATTTTAGATCTGAACCTATTATGTTTTCATGAATATATTTGAGTTCTTGATCCTATCTTGCAAGTCTATAGTCACCTACTACGTGTTATGATCCGGCAGCCCCGAAGAGACAATAATCGGGACCACTCCCGGTGATGACCGTAGTTTGAGGAGTTCATGTATTCACTATGTGTTAATGCTTTGGTCCGGTACTCTATTAGAAGGAGGCCTTAATATCCCTTAGTTTCTGCTAGGACCCCGCTGCCACGGGAGGGTAGGACAAAAGATGTCATGCACGTTCTTTTCCATAAGCACGTATGACTATATTCGGAATACATGCCTACATTAGATTGTTGAATTGGAGCTAGTTCTGTGTCACCCTATGTTATGATTGTTACATGATGAACCGCATCTGGCATAATTCTCCATCACCGATCCAATGCCTACGAGCTTTTCATATATTGTTCTCCGCTTATTTACTTTACCGTTGCTACTGTTACAATCACTGCAAAACCCAAAAATATTACTTTTGTTATCGTTACCGTTACTTCCATACTACTTTGCTACTAAATACTTTGCTGCAGATACTAAGTTATCCAGGTGTGGTTGAATTGGCAACTCAACTACTAATACTTGAGAATATTCTTTGGTCCCCTTGTGTCGAATCAATAAATTTGGGTTGAATACTCTACCCTCGAAAACTGCTACGATCCCCTATACTTGTGGGTTATCAAGGTTATTTTCTGGCGCCGTTGCTGGGGAGCATAGCTCTATTCTTTGAGTCACTTGTGATTTATATCTGTTGGTCACTATGAGGAACTTGAAAGATGAGAAAACAAAAAGTTGTCCCTCTACTACGAGGGGAGGTAAGGAACTGCCATCTAGCTCTGCACTTGATTCACCTTCTGTTTTGAGTAAGCTTGCGAGACCTAAACATGCTTCTGCTATTCATTCTGATTTGTCGCATGTTATTGATGATGCCACTTCTGCTATGCATTATACTTATGATGAAACTACTTATGTTCTTGATACTACTATGCCACTTGGTGAATTTCTTGATGAACAACTTGCTAGGACTAGAGAGAATGAAATTATTGAAATTGATAATATTGATGATAGTGATGATGAAGACTCTCCCCCTAATAAATATGAATTGCCTGTTGTGCCTGAGGGCTATGTTATGGATGAAGAAACTAAAAGAGACTTCCTTGCCTGCAAAGATAGAAGTGATCTTAAGAAATTATTAGCTAAGCTTAAACAAAAAACTCTGAATGCTAGAATGAAATATGATCCTGCTTATGCTACCTCACCTATCTTTGTTAATGATAAGGATTATGAATTCGACCTGCCGTTCCAAGTAAATTTGTATGTGCCAAACTCTAAACCTTCAAATGAAATTCTGTTTTGTATGCTCGAATAGCTCATGTATCAACTAGGGCTGTCCGTATCTTCCATGCTAGGCGGGTTATTCTCAAGAGGAGTGGACTCCGCTCCTCACTCACGAGAAAATGGCTGGTCACCAGGATGCCCAGTCCCATGCTTTATGCAAACCAAATCAAAATAATTGCAAACAAAACTCCCCACAGGACTGTTGCTAGTTGGAGGCACTCGTTGTTTCGAGCAAGCCATGGATTGATGCTTGTTGGTGGAGGGGAGTATAAACTTTACCATTCTATTTGGGAACCGCCTATAATGTGTGAAGCATGGAAGATATCGCCATCTCTTGGTTGTTATGTTGACAATGAAAGTATGCCGCTCAAAATATTATTTATCTCTGCTTTAAAATCGAGCTCTGGCACCTCTACAAATCCCTGCTTCCCTCTGCGAAGGGCCTATCTATTTACTTTTATGCTGAGTCATCACCCTCTTATTATAAAGCACCAGCTGGAGAGCACTGCTGTCATTTGCATCCATTACTATTAGTTTATATTGGGTATGACTATGACTGGATCTCTTTTACCATGAATTACAATGTTTAGTCAGTCCTTGATCTTTAAAGGTGCTCTGCATTTATGTTTTGCGGTCTCAGAAAGGGCTAGTGAGATACCTTCTTGTTATATCATATCATGATTGTTTTGAGAAAGTGTTGTCATCCGAGATTTATTATTATTGCTCTCTAGTTGATTATGCCATTGATATGAGTAAACATGAGACCTAAGTGTTATTGTGAATATGGTTGTTCATAACCTTTGCTGAAAACTTGAATTCTGGCTTTTCATATTTACAACAACAAGAGCAAACAGAGTTTGTAGAAGTTTTTCTTTATCACTTTCAGTTTATCAACTGAATTGCTTGAGGACAAGCAAAGGTTTAAGCTTGGGGGAGTTGATACGTCTCCGTCGTATCTACTTTTCCAAACACTTTTGCCCTTGTTTTGGACTCTAACTTGCATGATTTGAATGGAACTAACCCGGACTAACGCTGTTTTCAGGAGAATTGCCATGGTGTTATTTATGTGCAGAAACAAAAGTTCTCGGAATGACTTGAAACTCCACGGAACTTATTTTTGGAAAATATTAAAAATATTGGTGAAAGAATCAAGGCTAGGGGCCCACCACCTGTCCACGAGGGTGGGGGCGCGCCCCCTGCCTCATGGGCCCCCTGGAGCTCCACTGACCTCAACTCCAACTCCATATATTCGTGTTCGGGGAGAAAAAAATTAAGAGAGAAAGATTCATCGTGTTTTACGATAGGGAGCCACCGCTGAGACCTAAACTCTCTCGGGAGGGCTGATCTGGAGTCTGTTCGGGGCTCCGGAGAGGGGAATCCGTCGCCATCGTCATCATCAACCATCCTCCATCACCAATTTCATGATGCTCACCGCCGTGCGTGAGTAATTCCATTGTAGGCTTGCTGGACGGTGATGGGTTGGATGAGATTTATCATGTAATCGAGTTAGTTTTGTTAGGGTTTGATCCCTAGTATCCACTATGTTCTGAGATTGATGTTGCTATGACTTTGCTATGCTTAATGCTTGTCACTAGGGCCCGAGTGCCATGATTTCAGATCTGAACCTATTATGTTTTCATGAATATATGTGAGTTCTTGATCCTATTTTGCAAGTCTATAGTCACCTACTATGTGTTATGATCCGGCAACCTCAAGTGACAATAATCGGGACCACTCCCGGTGATGACCATAGTTTGAGGAGTTCAAGTATTCACTATGTGTTAATGCTTTGGTCCGGTACTCTATTAAAAGGAGGCCTTAATATCCCTTAGTTTCCGCTAGGACACTGCTGCCACGGGAGGGTAGGACAAAAGATGTCATGCAAGTTCTTTTCCATAAGCACGTATGACTATATTCAGAATACATGCCTACATTGGATTGATGAATTGGAGCTAGTTCTGTGTCACCCTATGTTATGATTGTTACATGATGAACCGCATCCGACATAATTCTCCATCACCGATCCAATGCCTACGAGCTTTTCATATATTGTTCTCCGCTTATTTACTTTACCATTGCTACTATTACAATCACTGCAAAACCCAAAAATATTACTTTTGCTATCGTTACCGTTACTTCCATACTACTTTGCTACTAAATACTTTGCTGCAGATACTAAGTTGTCCAGGTGTGGTTGAATTGACAACTCAACTGCTAATACTTGAGAATATTCTTTGGCTCCCCTTGTGTCGAATCAATAAATTTGGGTTGAATACTCTACCCTCGAAAACTGTTGCGATCCCCTATACTTGTGGGTTATCAGAGCCTCAACCGACCATAGGAGCCCCCCTTGATTGATAGTAGTTGGCCATTGTCGAGTCTAGAAGAAAACTTTTTCAGAGTCTTGTTATATCGGAGAGTAGGAATTCTTTTTATTCCTCGGCCTCTTCGTCGCTATGGTAAGGAATCTTGATGTAGGTGTTTTGAATTACTCCTCTTCCCCTTCAATTTTTTTAGGATCAAGCAGTTAGTTTTCGTTCGTTGCGATGTGAGCTCTTTTCATCCGGCGCACTTCTCTTCGAGTTGATTCGACCCTCTTTGTTTTTGGCGAGATCAATCCTCAGTTCTTTCTCAACGACGTTGTTTCCCCGTTCGAAGATAGACAATGGCATCCGAAGTTGTCCTTCTTTTTCCCTCCCGCCCACCCTTTTTTTCTTCTCGGAGCCGGAATCTGTAATCGAGTATCCACCCTACTCGTGCGAAGCCTTTGCATTCTTTCCTCAATTATTTCAACTGGTGCTTTTCTCTTCAAGTTATTGATACATCTCCAACGTATCTACTTTTTCTCACACTTTCCTCTTGTTTTGGACTCTAATTTGCGTGATTTGGATGAAACTAACCCCGGACTCGCGCTGTTTTTAGCGTAACTACCATGGTGTTGTTTTTTCAAGAAATGAAAGTTCTCGGAATGGAACGAAACTTTGTGAGGATTTTTTATACCAATAATAAGAATTTCTGGAGCCAAGACCCACCAGAGAGGGGCCCCTGTGTGGGCACAACCCACCAGGGCGCGCCCCCCTTTCCTGGCACGCCCAGGTGGGTTGTACCCACCTGGTGGCCCCGCTGACGACCCCCCTAATACTATAAAATCACATATTTTCAGAAAAAATCAGGGAGAAAGAATTATCGCGATCCACGAGATGGAGCCTCCGCCAAGCCCTGTTCTTCCTCAGGAGGGCAGATCTGGAGTACGTTTGGGGCTCCGGAGAGGGGGGTCTTCGTTCTCCATCATCACCAACCAATCTCCATCGCCAATTCCATGATGCTCCCCAACGGGAGTGAGTAATTCCTTCATAGGCTCGCTGGTCGGTGAGGATTTGGATGAGATTCATCATGTAATCGAGTTAGTTTTGTTAGGGCCTGATCCCTAGTATCCACTATGTTCTTAGATTGATGTTGCTATGACTTTGATATGCTTAATGCTTGTTACTTTGGGCCCGGGTGCCATGAACTCAGATCTGAACCGTTTATGAATTCATCATTATATCCATGTTTTAGATCCGATCTTGCAAGTTATAGTCACCTACTACGGTTATGATCCGACAACCCCGGAGTGACAACAACCGGGCCCACTCTCGGTGATGACTGTAGTTTGTGGAGTTCATGTATTCACTATGTGTTAATGCTTTGTTCCAGTTCTCTATTTAAAGGAGGCCTTAATATCCCTTAGTTTCCAATATGGAACCCGCTGCCACGGGAGGGTAGGACAAAAGATGTCATGCAAGTTCTTTTAATAAAGCACGTATGACTATTTACGGAATACATGCCTACATTATATCGATGAACTGGAGCTAGTGCTGTATCGCCCTAGGTTACAACTGTCACATGATGAATATCATCCAGCAAGTCAACGATCCAATGTCAACGAATTTATCCTATATAGTTTCTGCTAAGTTACTACCGCTATCATCACTGTTACACTTGCTACAAAATCACTGCTATCATTGTTACTGTTACTATTGCTGCTGTCACTACTATCAAAACTATCAAACTACTTTGCTACTGATCACTTTGCTGCAGATAATTAATCTCCAGGTGTGGTTGAATTGACAACTCAGCTGCTAATACCTTCAAATATTCTTTGGCTCCCCTTGTGTCGAATCTATAAATTTGGGATGAATACTCTACCCTCGAAAACTGTTGCGATCCCCTACACTTGTGGGTTATTAGTTATTCGTCGGTTCCCCATTCCAAGTTGCCTTTGTTTTACCCGCCCTACCATCCCTTCTTCTTCCCGGAGTCTGCGCCTCTATTCGAGCATCAATTTTATTTGTGTGGAGCCTTTTTAGTCTTTCCTCGGTTGTCTCAATTGGTGAATTCTTTTCTAGTTATCATTGTTCATCTCGTTTTCTTTCCGGCGGGTCACATTCAAGTATTTCGTTGTTGATCATATTACTTACCTCGACTCAATTGTTTCCCCTTGCTCGTTCGCCTCTCGATAGTTTATCCTTCCAGAGTGCTCAAGACATCTCAGAAGATCCATGTCCACCTTCAAATTAATTCGAGGTTGTCACCTCAGTCAACTCTTAAATTGTTCTGGTGCATCATCTCTCTCTCCAACAATCCTTTACAATGGTGTTTTCTTTTCAATGGGCCCTAACCCAGAGGTCTTTTCCCCAGATCTTCCTTAGCTCTTCTAATTTTTCTGGAGTTATTTTCAAAATATTTCAAAGTTTGACGTAAGAATGAATTTCATCAGTCAGATGTCGTCTTCGATAACGCTTTCAGATCTTTTTCATCTTTTTCCCCTCTTTTCATTCTTCCGGAGCGTCTCAACGGGTCTTGGTGGCTGCCGTCGTCATTCTCAGCTTCGATGACTAAAGAAGAGTTTTTCTTAAATCTTGCTCCACTGTCTTGAAGATTCATGGTTCTAGCTTCATGCCATCCTCATAATAGTTTTTGATTATGAGAATTCCTTTCAAACCCATACGACACATTTTAGGAGTTGCTTTCCTTTATCGATCATCCGAAGGCCAGCATTTCAAAGATTTCTTCATTCTTATCTTTCAACTTCATTTTTGAAGTTCTTCTCAATTCTTGCCTCTTCGTTCATCGCCATATTCTTACTGGTGCACCGTTCAAGTAATCTTTAGTCAGCTGGCGACCTCTTCGTTCTCTTGCATCTAAATTCCTTCAAGTATCTTCGCGTTTTTTAATGCTTCCCGGAGAGCCATTGTCTTTTCATCATCCGTTTCAATTCTTATGGTGGTTCATTTAACATTCCTATTCCTTATCATCGTATCAATTCATTCCTTCTTTCTAATCCTATCGGTGGTTCTTGAAGACTTTCTCAACTTTTGCGCTATATCTCCCCATAATCTCCTTCAACAAGAATAAGTAATATGCAAATCCATTGCTTCTCGTCAATGTAGTTGATGAAGGATAAGCATAACATAATTCATTTTCTTCTTTCATCAAGTTGAGTAATCCCTTCCTTCGGAATTTGTTCGTGATGAATAAACTCTAATCCCAAGTGTTTTCATCTTTTCTTTTCCGGAGTTCAAAGTTTCCTTGGGCATCTCGTCAGAACCCCCATCTAAATCATCGCAAGGCTTTAATTTTATTCTTTTCATCCTTCATTTCTATCTCATCATCCTTTTCTTTATCGGAGTTCTTCATGGTGGTTCATCATGATTTAATTCATTCCTCAAGTGTTCATCAAGATTCTTGTAGGCGAAGCTCAAGTATTCTCTTCTTGCTTCTTGGGGTGCAATTAATTTTCCATATTCTTTTGAAGTGGAGTTTTGCTTTTCTTCGTTCTTCTCAGCTATTCAAGCTTTTGTTTGCGGCAAAAATTTCACCCCAAATTTTGGGAGATGTTTTCAGTAAGTCCACAACAAGCTTATTCTTTCGTTGTTGAATTTCCAACAACTCCGTTCAATCCTTCGTAAGGATGCTTTTCAAACTCAGTTGTGGTAGAAGATGTCATTTTTATTCTTCGTTCTTTTCATTCAACTCTTTCAATTATTCCGGAGGCATTGTGTTGTTCCTCTCGTCAAGTATCGTTCCATCTTGTCAAGTTCATGTTCTATTCCATTCCATGTTCAACCGGTATGCTAACCTAATTCCTTCGTTATTATTTATGTTCTATCTTGTTCTAACCGGAGTGGTTTCAGAGTCTATCTTACTCATTAAGTCTTTGATTCTCGTCATAATCGTCGTTCCTCTCTGCTACCTGAGTGCTCTCGATCTTGTTCATCTTCTCCCTTGCGCTCCTGTTTAACCTCTTCCTCTTATTTTCTTCCGTCTTGTTCCTAAGATCTCGGGACGAGATCTTCTGTTAGTGGAGGAGAGTTGTAACGTCCCGAGACCGATGCTCTAGTTACCTTCCATTTATTTCGTTGATGTTGTGTGTCTCAATTGTTTGTTGCCATGTTCATGATGAGTGCCATTGTCATATTTTGCTTCTTGCATCATGTCCATCATTGGTTATATTGCTTGCGCCATCCTTGTTGTTTTCCTTGGTCATCTCACTTTGCTATGCTACATGATTTGATATGCCTTGTGTCATTTTATTGCATTCTATCATGATCATCATGTGGGTTGCATTCTTCATGTGTTGTATTGTTGGTGTGCTATCCTTCTTAATCTTTTCCATCAACATTTCCCCCCAAGTGCACAACCTATCCACTTCTTCATCTATTTCAAATTTTGGCTTTCAAGTCAAGTGACATTATTCCTATCTCCATTAATGTTCATTTATTTCCTGATAACCTTAATCCATGCCTTTTACCTCTCTGTCAAGTTTCATCCTTTTTGGAGTTGTTTTGGTTAGGTTAAAAAATGCCTCAAGTTTGAATTATATTCAAACTTGTTTTATTTTTCTGCCTCTAAAAAGTGCCCAAATCAATTTTATCCAATAGAGCATAATCCCAGGAGCTCGGAAATATTTTCATCTCTCCCAAATTCCTCTTCTAGCCCCTTGCACTTTTCTCTTTGTTTTTTTGTTTGAGGAATGAATGAAAAAGAAAAGGGGCAGCCAGCCCAGCGGTAGCAGCAAGAACCTGGGCCTCGGCCACCTGGCGGCCCATCCAGCCCCGCGCAGCCCGCTCATCACCGCGCCCACTCCCTCTCCTCTCTTTTCTCACCCAAAACCCAGCCAACCCTCTCTTCCACTCGTCCCACGTGGCAACACGGGACCCATCTGTCAGCCGGTGAGACTGCTGCTTTCACCCACCTTTCTCCTTCCACCTCCCTCTACTTTTCGGTCTCACGATGGCCACCGTGGTCGAGCACATGCGCACCATGCCTCCCCCGCGCCCCTACATAACCCCTCTCCGCGTCCCCTGCCTTTCTAGGGTTCCCCTCTTCCTCCTTAACCGCCGCCAGGTGAGCTCTGCCCACCAAATCCGCCCTGCAGTCGTGTCCCCAGCGCACCCGAGATCACGGCCTCGTCGCTGGCGTGCTCCCTGCCCGTCTCCGCCTCGCCAACCGTGCCTATCTTCGTCCTCGGCGTCGTCTACTTCCCCGACGTCGACTACACGGACCCGAGGGCCCCTGCCGCGTTAAGTCCATCTTCGTCTTCGTCCCTGGCTGTGCAGGTGTTCGATCGTCTTCACCGATGTCCTCGTCCACCTCTCGGCCATACAAATACACTGCTGTGCTTGTGGTACGTGCGCGCACCTGCCCGCCTCCTTCTCCCCCTCTTTTGCATGCTCTAGTCACGCTAGCCGCGCGCGCTCGAGCCTATCGCCGTCGGACCTCGTCTCCGGCGAGTGCTCTGACCATCATAGACCTGCCGCGCGCGCCCATCGCGCTCCTCACTCCGCTTAGGGTAGATCCGTGCCCTCGGCAGCTCGCCTAGGCCTTCGCCGTGTCGCGTTCGTCTCCGCCGTCTCCGCCTCTGTAGCACGTTGCCGGCGACGCCTCCATCATTGTTCGGTGCCGTGGCTTGCACACGCGGGTGTGGGATCTCGTAGCGATCCCGATGCGCCCGTCCGCCGCTCGTATGGGCCACCAGAGGCAATTCAAGCGAGCCCGCCGCCGCTCTGTTTCGCCGTCGGGCGTTCTGTCGAACACCTCGCGTGCGCCACCCGATTCCCCTGCCGCGTGGACCCAGGGTCCCACCAGTCAGCCAAAGGCTGGGTATACCCCCTGGTACCCTAGCCTTTCTTTATTTATTTTTAAGCCCTAAGAAATTCCATTTCTGGTAGGTGTGGAATTTCCAAATTGGGCAGGTCCAAATCTGGAATATTGCCAATTCTGTTAATTTCCATTTCTGGTAGTATTTCGCAAATGCATTTGTGGGCATATTCCAAAGACCCACTCATGGCAGCATATCGTCGTGAGGTGGATATTGTTGCAGGTCACTTTAAAGGTTATCAGGTGGATCATGTGGACCGGCGGAAGAATGAAGCGGCGGATGCTTTAAGCTGCCTGGGATCCCAACGTAAACCGGTTCCGCCTAATGTCTTCCTGGATGTTCTGCATAATCCGTCCGTCAAGCTCCCTGGTGAAGAGGATTTGGCTGTTCCTGATCCGGAAGCTCAGATGGTGGCGGCTCTTCATGTCATCCCGGATTGGACGGTTCTATATCTGGCGTATATGAACCGGGGCGAGTTACCAGAGGATGAAACTTTGGCCAGGCAGATAATCCGGGGATCCAAGTCCGTGACTATTAACAATGGAGAATTACATCATTGCAGTGTGACAAGGGCGTTTCAACGCTATGTGTCTCCTGAGGAGGGCTGTGAAATTTTGCGCGAGATCCATGAAGGAGATTGTGGTCACCATGCCGGTTCAAAGTCTTTGGTGGCCAAGGCGTTTCATCACGGTTTCTATTGGTTGACAGCTCATGCTGATGCCGAGGACTTAGTCAAAAGATGTGATGGCTGCAAGAAATTCTCAAGGCGCGCTCATGTACCGGCTCAAGAATTGAGGATGATTCCAATCACCTGGCCGTTTGCAACTTGGGGGCTGGATATGGTCGGGCCTTTCAAGAGGTCCAAGGACAAGAAGACCCACCTTTTGGTGGTGGTTGATAAATTCATGAAGTGGGTGGAGGCAGAGCCAGTTAGTAAGTGCGACGCAGCCACGGCGGTTCAATTCATCAAAAAGGTGATCTTCCGGTTTGGATTTCCACACAACATTATAATAGACAATGGTACCAATCTGTCAAAGGGTGCCATGAAGGAGTTCTGTCAACGTGAGCACATCTGACTTGACGTATCATCAGTGGCTCACCCCCAGTCCAATGGTCAAGCGGAGAGGGCCAATCAAGAGATCTTGAGAGGCATCAAACCCCGGCTTATGGTTCCTTTGCAACGGACGCCGGGTTGTTGGGTTGAGGAGTTACCTTCTGTGTTATGGAGCATCAATACCACACCCAACAGATCGACAGGATTACACCATTCTTCATGGTTTACGGAGCGGAGGCGATTCTTCCTAGTGACATCCGTCATGACTCACCTCGTGTAGCGGCATATGTTGAAGCTGACAACGAGAAGGCACTATAGGAAGCTCTTGACCTGTTAGATGAGGAACGTGACATGGCGGCAGCCCGTTCGGTGATTTATCAGCAAGATCTGCATCGTTATCATAGCCGTCAGGTTAGAACCAGAAGTGCTTCGGCTCATCCAGGATCAGATGGATATGCACAAGCTATCCCCGCCTTGGGAAGGACCCTTTGTGGTCAGCAAGAATCTGCACACTGGGTCATACTACCTAATCGATGTTCGAGAGCGCAAAGACTCGCGTAAGTCGGAGGAGGAGACCAACCGGCCGTGGAATATTGCTCATCTTCGGCCCTACTATACTTGAGCCATAGACTCTGCTTATGTACATATTATGACGGTGTATATATATTATGATCAATATAATAAACCGTAACCTCAGCTAAAGCAGGGTATCTGTTGTTTTCTTACATCATGTATGGTTACATGGAGCTTCTGTTTATAAAGCGGTGTCCAGTTTACCCCTTGATTTACCTTTTTCAAGCTTTATATCACATCACTTGGGGGCTTGGTCGTATCCGAACCATAGCTACACCTCTTGATCGGCGCAATGCCACAGCATCACTTGGGGGCTTGGTCATATCCGAACCATAGCTACACCTCTTGATCGGCGCAATGCCACAGCATCACTTGGGGGCTTGGTCGTATCCGAACCACAGTCACACCTCTTGATCGGCTCAAAGCCAAATCAATCCGGCGCCAAAGAGAGTGTTGTAAAACAACAACTCAAACATAGGCACCCATTGAGCACAGCTCAAAACGTTACTTGGGGATTCTTTGCTATCGCAATGAACTTAGAATCTACACTTGTAATGGGCTATCAAGCCATGGCTTGGAAGCCCGTGTATACACCTAAAACCCCGGGTTAACCTGCCTCTCTAAGTAAGTCACTCCGCCCAGGTAAACCTGGTATGACCCTTCGAACTTTGACAAGTTACTCTAAAATACAGACCCTGAACTTGTCAAGTTAAAACGATGATTGGTTAAGGATTGAGGACCATCTTAAAAGGCTTTGCAAAAATGGTTTAACTCAGTGGCTTGGCAGCCCATGAAAAGCCTCGAATTTGGGGCCTGGCAGCCCGTGAAAAGCCTCGACTACAATGGTTTTATTTGCCTTTTGTTAAGTTTTGCTCTCTTTTGATAAAATTTATGGTGTTTTTTAAATCGGTGTTTATCAACCTGGTTAGACTGTCAACTACAAGTTGTCAGTACATGATCAAATCATAATCCGGAGACTATCAGCCCGGTCTGGTTTTGACTCAAAGTCACCAGTATGGAATAAATCGGTGTTTATCATAACCCGGAACGGTTTTTATTACAAACCGGCATCATTTAACAGGAGTTACTTCTCCTCCAGAGTTGGGTTATGACCCTCACTACAACGTTGGTTAGCCAACATTATGCCTAAAAGTCACAGGTATTATATATTTTCATGTTTGGTTATCTTTTACAACCTTTTTTTTGACCTGAAACTGTAGGGTATGGACCCCACAGCAATTTTATTGCTTCCATAAAAAGGTTACAAATGTACACAACTTACAAGGTCTAAAAGACCCAAAAAAGGAAAAAAAGAAGGAAAACAACAAACTCACCTCAAGGTGGCAAAAGGAAATCCATCTAAGCAGATCCTCTTTGAACTTAGGCTTAATTCTATGAACCAAGAGGAAATATCTAGAGTAAAAGAAGACCTCCATCTACTTAAAAGAGGGTGAAATATTCCTAAAAACCCTATCATTTCTAACATTCCAGATGTTCCAGCATGCCAGGAAAACCACTTCAGAGAAAAAAGGCTTAGCAAAATCCCTTCTAGCATGATAGGCAATGGCAATCATATCATCTCCAACCATCCAGTTGATTTGAAGATTATTCCAGACCCTGCAACTGAAATTACATTGATATATTAGGTGACCTCTATCCTCCTTGGTTTGTGTTGGACATAGCACACAAAGGTTTGTATAAGATACATTCCAGTGCCTTCTCTCCAAAGATATCCCGAGTGTTCAAATGATCCATAATCAACATCCAAGCAAAGAACTTGATTCTCATAGTGCATCAGCTAGCCCACACCCAGGACAAGAGTGGGTTGGGCACAATGTGTTTATGCAAAAAGGAATAGTATTTCTTGGTAGAATATCCCTTGCCATCCTCTTTCCACACCCATGTATCATTAAGCTGAGGATTATGGTTTGAAAGCAAAAGCAGGTTTTGCAAAGACTGCAACTATCCAAAAGCTCTCTCAGAGAGGGGTAAATGGAATAAGGAAGTGAGCTCAGTCGACTCGAAAACCTCAGCAGTAGATATAAGGGGATCAATGGCAAAGGAAAAAAGCCTAGCAAACCTCTGCTCAAGGGGAATATTAGTGTCCCCCAAAGTCCAAGAATCAGACCAAAACAGATGTTGTCACCCCTATTAACATGCACAAGATTGACCATCCTGAACTTATCCATTAACTTGCAGATATCTCTCCACCGTAAAGAGCCACAAATGATCGTAGCATGAGGAACCCTACCATGGTAGTAAGTATTCCGGATGAGTTGAACCTGTGGCACATCGACTTTATTGTAGAATTTGCTAGCATGTTTAAGGAGCAGAGCCTCATTCTGCAGCCTTCAGATTCAAAATACCCAAGCCACCTTTGTTCTTTGGCCTACAAACCAAACCCCAAGCAGCCAAAGGATCGACCAGAATCATGTCCATACTTCCTCCAAAGACACCGCCTCTGAATTCTCTCAAGCTGCTTTAAAATACCAGGAGGCAAGTCCAGACTACACAGGAAAAAAATTGGCACAGAAGAAAGGGCAGAGATCAGGTACTGCAGTCGTCCTCCATGAGCAAGGAAGGAAGAACTAACAGAAAGCTTCCTTTCCATACTATCAACCAGAGGCATTAAGTCCAAGATCTTAGGTTTTGTAATTCCCACAGGAAGCCCAAGATAAGTAAAAGGAAGGGTGCCAACCACACAACCAAAAAAGCAATGACAAGTCTAGCAATTTCCATTGAATCCACATTAATAGGAAGTATGGAGGACTTATGATAGTTAACATGCAATCCAAAGGACTTAGAGAAAAGTAGTAGCATTTTCTTCAAGGAGAGCAATTGAGATTCCTCGGCAGCATAATAATGAGGGTGTCATCGATATCGATAATTGGGTATTCCTTATCATGGCATGGAATAGGAAGCCGTAAAAGACCTTTATGATGCATATCATTGACTACTGATTGCAACAGATCGGCAGCAATGGCAAACAAAAGAGGAGAAATAGGGTCACCCTGCCTAACCCCTTTTTTGCAAGCAAATTGTTTCCCAGGAACTCCATTAAGCAGAACAGAAGAGGTTCCAGAAGCCAAAAACTGTTTAACCCAGGAAATCCACTTAACATTAAAACCTTTATTCCTCAAAATTTGGAAAATGGCCTCATGTTCAATAGAATCAAAAGCTTTCTCAAAATCCAGCTTGAGAATGACAATAGGCCTCTTTGACTGATGGCATTGGTGCAAATATTCCAAGGTCCAAGCAACACAGTCCTGAATGGTTCTGGATTTGATAAAACCATATTGGTTTTTTATGCAAACATCTTATGATATCTAGCTGCAGCCTGTTAGCAGCCATCTTAGAAAGGAATTTCACCCCCATACCAGAAAGAGAGATAGGCCTAAAATCATTAACAGACTCAGGAGATCTCTTCTTAGGAACCAGGGTGATATAAGAATAATTGATGTTCTCCAGATTCATAGACCCCTCATGAAAAGCAGAAGCCAACTCATAGAAATCCTTACTGATTATTGGCCAACACTTATTAAAAAAGAGTCCATTAAAGCCATCAGGCCCAGGAGACTTATCAATGGGCATGCTCTTAACAGTATTATCCATCTCCTCCTTGGAAAACATCTTAGTGAGGGAGTCCAGGCCCTCAACTCTGTGCAGGATTGAGGAAAGATCAAAAGACATTTCAATACCATGACTAGTACACATCCTGTTTTTGAAATTTTGCCGAGAGCAGCAGCCATTTGCTCATGATCGAAACAATCGAACCATCATCCACCAAGCAGAGAAGCAATGTAGTTATGCCTATATCTTTCAGAAGCCATAGCATGAAAGAATTTAGTGTTCTCCTCACCCACTTTAATAGATCTTATAGAACACCTCTTCTTCCAATACAGAAATTGAAGATGCAGAAGATGCTCCAAGTGCAACTTGACTGCCTATAAAGTGGCCTCAATTCCTCCAAGCAATCCAAAATGAGAACCACCCTATTACATTTAGCAATTAAAATTTTCATTTTGGAAACATTCATGTGCCAACTCTTAAGATTCCTCCTCAAGGATTTAAATTTGTCAGCAATCTTGGCCGAGATGTTGGTTTTGCTAGAAGCAGAAGACCATGAGGCAGACACACAATCCATAAAACCCTGCAGCTCCACCCAGTAATTTTCAAAACGAAAAATATTACATTTAGGGATAGAAGTGTTGATGGTCACCACACAAGGTACATGATCTTTTACAACCTTGGTTACAAACCTTGGTCATATATATATATATATATTGGGTATCATGACCCGCCCGGGGGTAAACCGCCAGGGCGCTTTGAGCATTTTATCTGCAGGAACAACTTGAATCAATGGCTATGGATTATGAATATCATGTCTTAAGCATGTCGGATTAAGCAAGCATCATTCGCAGATAAATATGCACGAAGGCATACCAAACCAAGTATTTTAACTAGCCTATTACAAGGTGTTTCAGTGCCCAAAAGGATAATTGTTTTCTCAAATACATGTTGCAGCATGTAGAAGACTAAACTGGCCTCCGGTTCATGATTGGTCACCAGCTTGGCCTGACGGTTGCGGATCATCTCGCACCGGTTCAACTCCCTCTTCTCTACCCAGTGGCTGGAAATCAACAGTTGCCCAGTCGATCCCAGTTAGGGCTTGGAATACAGCTTCATCGCTTATCAGCGTGGACGGTTCAATGTCAGGGGCATAACTGTGCTTACGGATTTGTGGGATAATATTTTGCGCTTCTAGAATTGGTGCTGCAACCTGTCTGTTCTTATCGTCATAACTCGCCTGATAGTACGAAAGATCTGCCTCTTCAACCAGTTGACAAGCCAATGGGCGTACTTCCCGTTTTATGATTCGGAGATCATCATTGCCAAATTTTGTTCCGTCTTCCTTCAAACTGGTATAACCTTGGGCTGCTTCCACTGGATCAAAGTCAGGTACCCACGCTTTTGCCCGGGTCAGTGCGGCCAAAGCGCCCGTTCTAGCGACAGACTTTTTTAGCTCGACTACCCGGGCAGGAAGCATAGATAACCTTTCTAAGGTATCCTTGATCAAGGTGGGAGGAGGATTATTGTGTGAAGCAGTATAGATGATCCGCTGTGCACCGGTATATAGTTGTTCTATCAGAGTATAGGCCGCTTTTAACTTCTTCTGTACATCATAGCCAAGATGGCTAATACGAGTTCCTGCATCATTACAAGCATTAGTAAACCGGCAATGCATGAAAGGATATGTTGAAAATGTAAGTTAAGGATGTTTACTGAACACAACAGCAGTCATGGCATGAATCTGCCGCTTTACGCCGGTCAGTTCATCTACCACCGGTTTAGGAGCGGCTTCTGCTTTTTCAGCCCTGTTTATCAAAGCGGATTTTTCAGTCTCCCAATCCGCCCGCTCTTTGTTGAAGCCTTCTTTCAGTTTCTCCATAGCGCCTAGAGCGCTGGTCAATTCTTCCTTCTCTTTGGAGGTTTCAGCTTGTTGGGACTTGAGGTTCTCTTGCAGATCAGCGGTTTGGCTTTCTTTCTTGCTCGATTCAGCCTATCTGAGAGAGATATATAATGAGTTGACAGTACATCTTCGAAGTACCAAGCACATAACAAGTTATGTCCTTAGTACTTGGGGGCTAATGCATATTTGCTCTTTATCAGAAATTTTTACAAGTCCCAAGCACAATACAAGTATTAAGCTTGGCACTTGGGGGCTAATGTGTATTTCCTCATAAATTGCTGAGATAGGAATTCTTCTGCAAAGTCCCGATTCATCTTTCTAAAGTTAAACCGGCCCTTGGGGGATACATCAGTGAAGTTAAGATGCATTGTTGCAAACATGAAATTGTTATTAAAGTCCCGGTTTAAATTGGTATCTTAAACCATCACTTGGGGGCTACTAGAGTTGATAATCTGCAATTAAATATAAGAGAGAAACACTTATGAAGTTACCTCATATCGTTCCTTCATCATATTTACCAAACCGGCCTCATAGTCACGACTGGTGTACAGACGGTTCAGGTAGCCAGAATGAAGGTCTTGAGCATTCAGATGGGCATAATTTGACAAATCGGCATTCCATTTGCCTTTGCCAATTGCAGAGAGTTCATCTTTGGCAGTATGCTTTGACAAAGCGACAGGATTGCCAGGAGCGGTATGGCCAGTGCCAGTAATCATAATGTCTTCATCTTTATCGTCAGCAGCCGTTACTGGGGTTGCCGGTTTGTCAGTATTTTTAACCGGACTTGCAGGTTTGTCGTCAGTTTAGACAGTGCTGGTTGGCTGGTCAGCATGGCTTGTGGTGTCAACTTCTACCTGCTCAGCAACGAAGTCATGATCTTGACGCGGTGGGTCATTCAGCATCTCATCAATGTTGGTTTCTTCAGGATCTGGAGTTTTATCCGGTTCAACAGGCACGTCCTCCTCAGTCGGTTTATTCAACCGAGCCTTCTTGCTGGTTCTGGGCTTGGCACTGAGAAAAATAAACATGAGTATCAGTACATTATATATTAAAATAACATATCAAGGATATAAATAAGGGTATGACTCACCCAAGCACTGTTTTGAGGGGTGGAAGCTTTGTGGCAGACGATTCGCCAGATGATGAGTGAGAAGTACCCTGATAATTTGAGTCAGATGGGTTAAGAGGCTGGCGGAAACAACCCGCTTTGGGGCATGAAGTGTCAAAGGGATAAGAGACCTCTGATCGGCGCTTCCGAACTGGGCTGTTCGGTAAACCAGCGGAGGTAACTACCTGGCCGCTGTGCCGGGTTGTGCAGCGAGCCTCGTGCTGATGTGTCTTCAAAAGAAAGTTTGGGTCCAAGTAAGCAAGGGGGTGAGAAAATTTTACTTGGTTTGCTCGACGGATTTTTGATGTTGGCAGAGGACCTGAATCGGAGGAAAGAATGATTACCTCTACATCATCAGCATGACTGCCTTCAGCGTCGTCCTGGTAATAATCATTGTCAATGTGGTGTATGAAAAATGAACCAAGAGAATCAAGTTCTACCTCTGATTCCGGATTACCCACATCATCATCAGCTGGTGGATCGGAGGATGCAGTGGTCCTTCTCTTGGCAGGTTTTTTGACAACCTTGGTCTTTGGACGAACTGGCTTGACCGGTTTATCTTGCGGTTTCGCCGGTTTGTCTTGTGGGGGTTTCTTGTTCCAGAACAGATCATCACCCTGTCAGAAAATAATCACACTTTCAGAGAATATTTGGACAGAAGCAACTTCAGATAAAAAGATTATATGATTCTTACAATTGGCGGTTTGTTGAAGGTGCAGAAAGGGAGTAGTCCGGTTTGGGCACAGACAGCCTTCGGTTCGTTCAACATCTTTTTTACAGCCTCAGTGACTTCTTCATCTGTAAGCTGAGTGTCAATGTGCCGCTGAGCATCTTTCAAACTCCCAGTATACTCACACATCAAACCGGAGCGCCGGCTTAAGGGCAGAATGCTCCAGCTTATCCAACAACGAGCAAGATCAACTCCTGTCAAATCATTCGCCATGAAGGCTCTAAGCTTTAATAATTGAGGAGCATAGTTGGCCCTTTCTTTTGCAGTCAACCTCTGGGGAAAGGGATGTGTATTGCTAAGGCGTTCAGGGCGATAACCGGCAAGGGGTTTTCCTCAGGTGGAGATGTATCCTTGCAATAAAACCAGGTCTGGTTCCACTCCTTGGGTGACCGTGAAGCTTGGGATGAGGAAAAGTAACTTCCTTCCTTTTTTGAACCGCCATTCCACCCAATTCAGTGTTGGGTCCATCTGTGAATTCTGTGCGACTGTTTAAGTGAAAGAAATCCCTGAACAGTTCTACTGTAGGTTCCTCTTGTAGGTAAACCTCACAAAAAACTTGGAATTGGCAGATGCTGGTCACAGAATTAGGACCGATGTCTTGAGGGCGCAGTTGAAAGCTGGCCAATACATCCCGGAATTTTTTTGAACCAGGAGGGCTGAAACCCGGCCTAAGTGATCAACAAACACAACTACCTCTCCATCCTTGGGTGTAGGAGGATTTTCCGGGCCAGGGACCCTCCAGTGGATGACATCTTTCTTGGCTAAAGCGCCTGTTTTAACAAGATTGTTTAACTGTTCTTCGGTCACTCGAGAAGGAACCCAATTGCATTCATAGACTTGCTTGGCCATGGCAATGAAAATCTGAAACATTATTGTTGCCAGTTTAAGATTTATAGTGGACAAATATACAGCAATATAAGGGTGCCAGTATATTATTAAACCGGAGTTGGCTGCTCGTAAACCAGAGTTTACTAATGGAGACAGTATAATGGTGAAGTACATTGGCGGTTCAACAAGGGGACTAATGGTATCTACCGGGTCGTCCTTTTTCTAAGGAGTTAAACCGCCTAATCCGATATTGAAGATACAAGTCCAAAGATGCATAGGTGAAGGAAAAACAGGTTTCACAAGTTGGCATTGTAAATTTTGGATCTACCGCATGTCAGAAAAAAATGGAAATAAGACCTAAATATTGGTACCGAAGCAGTTGATGAAGGTTTAGATGGGATCTTCTACTTAAACGGGATGCGCTGGTTGGAAAGAAAGGCTACGGCTATCATTATGCAGAATAATATCAAAGTTTGAATCAAAGAGTTATTATACAAACGACGAACATTGACGGACATAGAAGAACACTGAAACCCTAGAAACAGATCTATGGCGGAAGAACAGAGAGCTTACCGATGCTGATGGAAGAGCAGAGAAAGCGCCACGATTCTCTGGTATGTTCAGGGTGATGCAGCAGCCGGCATTGAGGCAGAAGTGACGGTCAATGGTGGCGGCGGAGCTCCAAAGGTCGGGCAGCGCAAGGAAGAAGATGAGATGAAGAGGTACGAGGGGGGGGGGGGAATGGAAAGGCCCCCTGGCCCTATTTATAAAGGCAAAAGATAAGTGTCAGGCGCGAAAATCGAGGAGTACGAAATTTGGATATGAGGCGGAGCTGTCGCCTCGATTGTCGGAGGCTCATTAATGAGGATGGGTTATATGCAATTTTAAATAACAGATGACGTCATGGCGGTTTACCGTGTTTCTGGAAAGTGACGTCACGGGGGTTTGCAAATTATGTGAAGATATTGAAGAAGAAATTTTCTTAAGTATTCAGGACTGACATGAACCAGTTCAAATCAGTCTGGGGCCTAATGTTGGGGATATTACCACTGGGTGTAAACCGGCCAGGAGAGGCCGGGTTAACCCCATCAGTGGTTCGTCATATCTGAAGCCCGTGAAGACAAGACGGTGACGCTTATGAAGGCCCAGGGCCCGGAACCGGTTTATGGCCTGTAGATATAAACCGGCATTGATATGTAGACTTGTGTTGTAAGGTAGAAAGAGCAGAAATCGGGCCGGACACGTTTATGAGCCGTCCTCGGGATTCTGTAAACTGACGGGCGTCAACCCGTGTATATAAGGGGACGACCCGGCGGCGGTTCAAGGACACAGACAACAACTCGAGACTCAGGCAAAGCGTATTCGCTCCCTGGTCATCGAAACCCTAGCAATTCCATCACAACTAGACGTAGGCTTTTACCTTCATCGCAAGGGGCCGAACTAGTATAAAAATCTCTTGCGTCCCTTGTCCGCTTTAACCCTTTAAGCTAACCCGTAGCGATGGCTCCACGACTAAGTCCTTTCACGAGGACATCTGCCGTGACAAAACCACGACACTAACATATGCATATTATATATGTTTTTGGGCTAGAAAAATCCAATGAATCCATCTGTGCCATCCATTTCATCATCTGAGTAAGTTTGTGAACATGTTATTTTACAACATATGCCATTTTTCCATTTTTATGTGAATTTGTGTAATTTTCATATGAGCAAATTCATGACATGAATAGGAGCACAAACATGCCATCTTACTGCTAGTTTTGTTTTCATGCCATGATATGCTTTATAGTGAGTTAAATAAGCTTGCAAACATGCCTACATGAATCTGTTTCTGCCATGACATGTTTATTTTGCTACGTCTGAATCTGTCAACATAACTTGCCATGTTTGCTTTGAAGCTCTCATCAGATATATAGGTTTCTGGATCATGTTCACTGAGGGGTTTTTGTTAATTGCATTTAGAACTAACATGATATGCTCTTGTTTGCTATAATGTGTTCCTGTAGCATATAGTTTACTATTCCTAAACTTTGCTACCTGAATATGTTTTATGCCATGTCCAGTATTTCTGCCAAGTCTGTAAAATTGTTATCATTTGCATTTTTGCCATGCTGTTTTAAACATGTTTTAGTGAGTTTTAGCAGTAGGGCAGTACTCATGTTTTGTAGCGCTTGACATTTACTTCAATGCCATGCCATTCTTTTTCATGTTGTTGTGTTGTAGCATATTTTAACCTTGCATCCAAGTTATCATGTTGCTGTTTTCAACAGATTGCATTGCATAGGGTTTTGCTTGTCAATTTCAAACCGTGCATCCGTTTCCAGTGACCTTTATATCGATTTCAACTAAATTCTTCCAACCTTTCCATTGGCATGCTTGTGTTACCAAGATTCTGCCCATATCCATCTTGTCTCCACCGTTTCTTTCTCGTTGACGTATGCATTCGTGTTCGTCGTGCATGTAGCATGTGTTCTTTTCCATGTCATGTTTATGTGTTGTGTGTTTACCATGTTGTTTGCTTCTTTCCAGTTGTGGTTCTTCTCTATAGTTCGTGTTTCATTGCGATCGTGAGGATTCGTTCATCTACGCCCATACGTCTTCTTCATGGACTCGGTCTTCTTCCTAGCGGGATTTCAGGCAAGATGACCGTCACCTTGGATCTCACTACTATCTTTGCTATGCTAGTTGTCTCGATGCTATCGCTATGTCGCGCTACCTGCCACTTGTTTATCAAGCCTCCCAATATGCCATGAAACAACCTCTAACCTTTTTTCACCATCCTACCAAACCGTTGGTTGACTATGTTACCGGTTTGCTCAGCCCCTCTTATAGTGTTGCTAGTTGCAGGTTGTTCCATGTTGGGATATGGATTTCATGGGATATCACAATATCTCTTATTTAATTAATGCATCTATTTACTTGGTAAAGGGTGGAAGGCTCGGCCTTTTTCCTAGTTTCGTTCCACTCTTGCCGCCCTAGTTTCCGTCATACCGGTGTTATGTTCCTTGATTTTGCGTCCCTAACACAATGAGGGTTTATGGGCCCCTCTTGACAGTTCGCTTTGAATAAAACTCTTCCAGCAAGGCCCAACATTGGTTTTACCATTTGCCTAATAACAACAAAAACTTGCATAGGGACCCGCCGGCACCCGAGGTCTCTTAATCAACCCCCCGGGCTAGTGCTCCTCATGAGTGTTGGTCCACCTACCTAGAAGTCGGCGGTGCCACCTCGGGGCAAATCGAGGTCTTTGGCTATCGTCCACTTAGCATAGACGGTGTTGTCCTGAGAATGAGATACACGCGGCTCCTATCGGGGTATCGACGCACCGGGTGGTCTTGCGGTTTTGTTTTACTATTGTTGAAATGTCTTGTGCACCAGGATTCCGAGTCTGATCGGAGGGTCCCGAGATGGAGGATTGTCTCCGCGAATCATGAGCTTTCCATGGGCTAAGTTGGGACACCCCTGCAGGGCTTGAACTTTCGAGAGCCGTGCCCGCGGTTATGTGGCAGATTGGAATTTGTTAATATCAGGTTGTAGTGGACTTGAACTAAACTCAATTAAAATACACCAACCGCGTGCGTAACTGTGACTGTCTCTTTTTGGGCGTGTTCGAGAAGACAACATGGTTGGGTTATCTTTGAACATAAGTAGTTCAGGATCACTTATTGATCATTACTAGTTTGCGACCATTTGCATAGTTTCTCATCTTACTCTTGTATTCGTAAGTTAGCCACCATACAATGCTTAGCCGCTTGCTGCAACCCCACCACTTATCCTTTCCATACCCATTAAGCTTTGCTAGTCTTGATACCCATGGTAATGAGATTGCTGAGTTCCCATGGCTCCCAGATTACTACAACAACAGTTGTAGGTACAGGTTATGCGATGATCATGACATGAGAGTGATGTTTACTTGTTTTGGAGTTCTTCTTCTTTGTCGGTGTTGGGATAGGTTCCTGGTCGGCAGCCTGGGCTAGCAGGGTGGATGTCGTTTGAGTTTCTGTTTGTGTTTCATCTGTAGTCGGATGTTGTTCTCATGTATGATGTTTAATGTATTCTTGTGGAATTTGTACTCCTTTGTATGTATCCCCAGCTAGTATGTAATGGTACGATGTAATGATATCCACCTTGCAATGCGTTTCAATATGGGGCTCTATCCTTGGTTGGACCTTCGAGTTCCTCTCGGATAGGATCGCATATTGGGCGTGATAAGTTGGTATCAGAGCCTCGACCGACCATAGGAGCCCCCCTTGATTGATAGTAGTTGGCCATTGTCGAGTCTAGAAGAAAACTTTTTCGGAGTCTAGTTATATCGGAGAGTAGGAATTCTTTTTACTCCCCAGCCCCTTCGCCGCCCTGGTAAGGAATCTTGACATAGGTGTTTTGAATTACTCCTCTTCCCCTTCAATTTTTTTTAGGATCATGCATTTAGTTTTCGTGTCGATGTTAGCTCTTTTCATCCGACGCACTTTTGTTCGAGTTGATTCGACCCTGTTTGTTTTTGGTGAGATCAATCCTCAGTTCTTCCTCAACGACATTGCTTCCCCATTCAAAGATAGACAATGGCATCCGAAGTTGTCCTTCTTTTTCCCACCCGCCCACCCTTTTTTTTCTTCTCGGAGCCGAAATCTGTAATCAAGTATCCACCCTACTCGTGCGAAGCCTTTGCATTCTTTCCTCAATAATTTCAACCAGTGCTTTTCTCTTCAAGTTATTCGTCGGTTCCCCGTTCCAAGTTGCCTTAATTTTACCCGCCCTACCATCCCTTTTTCTTCCCGGAGTCTGAGCCTCTATTCGAGCATCAATTTTATTTTAAGTGGAGCCTTTTTAGTCTTTCATCAGTTGTCTCAACCGGTGAATTATTGTCTAGTTATCATTGTTCGTCTCGTTTTCTTTCCGGTGGATCCAGTTCATCTATTTCGTTGTTGATCATATTACTTTCCTCGACTCAAGTGTTTCCCCTTGCTCATTCGCCTCTCGCCAGTTTATACTTCCGAAGTGCTCAAGACATCTCAGAAGACCCGTGTCCGCCTTCAAATTAATTCGAGGTTGTTGTCGGTGTCCTGGGAACGGGGGTACCCAGACTTGCCTGCCTGCAGCCCACGGCGTGGTTCCACCAACGGCCCGGTACGGCCTAGCTTCAGCAGCAACCACTGAAGACCCTCGCGAGGGGCCAAGCCTCGCGAGGCGGGCGACACCAAGGTCTCCCTGGGGGCGGCATCCATAGGCTGGCCCCTGAGGAGCGGAGATACCTATGCAAGGGGCACCTCACGAGGCTTAAGTGACGTGAGCCATGACGACCAAGGCCAGGCGGGCGCCAGCAGGCGCAGTGTACCAGTTTCCTCTCTGGTACTAAAGAGGCAGGCGCATGCGAGGAGTCCCGAGGCATGATGCAAAGGTTTCCATATCGGTGCAACAAGACCAAGACCAGCAGGACGGAGGTCATCGCGGAGCCCACAGCTGCATCACCACCAGAACCTTTGGTAGGCGAAGACCACCTTTTGTCAGGATAGCTTGTACTAGTTGTCTCCCTTCAAAATTGGCCGTTGTGGGATCCCTTCCCGCCTACATTTGGGAAGAGGACCTGGGCCTCTATAAATAAGACTAGCCACCACTATAGGAGGGGATCGACTCATCCTGGACGGATCATTCGTATCACCCACACACGCACCAGCTCACCAAGCACAAGAACACCTCTCCTGCTGAGGCTGGTCATCCATTGTACTTGTTCATCCTCAGCTCGCAAGGCAATCCACCACCACCACACTAGAGTAGGGTATTACACCACAATGGTGGTCCGAACCAGTATAAACCTATGTGTCTCGTGTTCTTTGTGTTCGATGAGCTAGGTCGTGAGATCATTGAGCGAGCAAACCAGGGAGAGAGAGAGTTCTCCGTGCGCTCACCAGAGTTCGAACCTCACAAGGGTTTGCCGGAACCCTGAGTCTGGCATTTGGCGCGCCAGGTAGGGGTGCGCCGAAACTTTTCCTCAGTCGATCCACGCTCCACCAGTTTCATGGCTGATGCTCGCCGAGCCCACATTGAGCGTCTGGCCGCTTTCAGCGCCTGCGTCGCCCAGACGGCGCCCGTCAGTGGGCCTCCCCGTTGCTCTCTGTCACCTGCTGCCAACGCCGCCACCGGCCCAGCGGGAAACAAGCAGCAAGCTTCGTTGCTGCACCCCTTTGTGTGGCCGGAGGGACACACCCCCACCCCATCGCTGACTCCAGCCGACTCATCATCCCACGCTCGTAGCGCACCCACGGACGCACAGGCCGCGCTGCTCATGGCGCGCGAGCTCCTGCATTACCGCCCCGTCGACGACCTCTATGAGGACTGGCTGGACCGCATCGCCGAGCTCGTCAGCGCCGTCGGGGGCTCTCCCGCACCGTCTCTCTCGCTGCCTCGCCCACCTCCTAATTCAAGCGACATAATCCATGGAGCACCTCCAGCGCCTCCGCATCAAGACGGCGCCCTTGCACCAAGACGCGCGGCCCCCCGATGCGACCCACCTCGCAGGGCGCCCGCGCACGAAGAAGGAAGCTGCCAAGAGATCCCTCGGTCGTAAGAAAACGCTCCTGCGCTGCCAACACCACCACGTCAGGACCGTGCGCCGCCTGTGGCAGCGGCACGTGGGTACTAGGCCCAGGCTCCGCCTCCACGACGGGCTCCGGTGACTACAACGGGTTGTCGTGCCTTCACTCCTGAGCTGCGCAGCGTCGTCTGGCCCGGCAAGTTCAAGCCGGACCTGCCTCCACGCTACAACAGCACCCCCGACCCCGCCGAGTTCCTGCAGCTTTACGAGCTGAGCATCCAGGCTGCCAACGGCGACGAGAAGGTCATGGCGAACTGGTTCCCCATGGCCCTCAAGGATGGCACGCGCTCATGGCTTCTGAACCTGCCTGCGGGATCAATATCCTCCTGGGGCGAGACGCACGAGCGTTTCGTCGCCAACTTCCAGGGCACTCGTGACCGCCCGCCGGCTGCGGGTGACTTGCGGCGCATCAAGCAATAGCCAGGGGAAACCCTGCAGAAGTACATCCAGCGCTTCAACAGCGTTCGCCTCAAGATACCCAAGGTGACAGACGAGGCCATCATCTCAACATTCTCCGATGGTGTCCGTGATGTCAAGATGAAGGAGGAGCTCGCAATCCACGAGGACATGTGCACGGCTCTGGAGATGTTGAACATGGCGACCAAGTGCGCGAGAGCTAAGGAAGGGCGCCTCTCCCTCCTCGACCTTCCGGCTGCCGACCCAGAATACAAGAAGGCCAAGACCAAGGATGTGAAGCGCAAGGGAGCAGCCGTGCTTGCGGCTGAGCCTGAGATGAAGCGCGGCTGCGACCACCCGGGGTCGTCCAAGGGCAGCCGTCCATTCCACGCCTTCCACAACGTACACAACCACAACATCAACGACTGTCAGGAGCTTAGGGCCATCCGTGATGGGCGCTTTGGTCGACGCCTCGAGCGCAACAACCGGGGCTGCGGCCGAGGAGGAGGACGCAGTGGAGGACGCTGGGACGACCGCGGCCCCCGCCAGGAGTGGCGCGACCGGCCTCGTGAGGACCGCTGGGAGGACCGGCCTCGCGAGGGCGCCTGGAGGGATCAACCTTGCGAGGACCGTCCTCAGGGCAAGGCTGGCCTCCCTCCGCTACCACCACCGCCAAGGAGGAACGAAGACCATCATCAAGACAAGGGGGCTGGGGGCTTCCAGGAGCCACGCGTCATTGCCTCTTGGGTGGCGCTCAGGCCCTAGCCTCCTAGCGCATCTTCAAGCAGTTTGCCCGCGAGGTGAACGCGGCTCTCCCCAGGCTCGAGGCCAGACGCCCGCTCAGTTGGTCCAAGTGTGCCATTAACTTCAGCTCGTCAGACCAGCTCAAGTGCGTGGCGATTGCTGGCGCCCTCCTGATGCTCTATTCGCCCATCATCAGCAATGTCCAAGTCACCAAGACACTCATCAACGATGGTGTAGGGCTCACTGTCCTATCTATCGAGACGTTGACTGCCTCCAGGTGCCATATGATCAGCTACAGCATACCAAGCCCTTCTCAGGAGTGACCGACGGCTCCACCACCCCAATAGGGCTGGTCCGCCTCCCTGTCACCTTCGGCAAGCGTGACAACTACCGCACCGAGCTCATCGACTTCGACGTAGCCCACATTCACCTGCCGTACAATGCCATCCTTGGGTATCCAGCCCTGGCCAAGTTTATGGCAGTGACTCATCATGGCTACAATGTCCTCAAGATGCCAGGGAGCGGCGGCATCATCACGGTCTCCTGTAAGGAGAAGGACGCGGTGTGCTCTCTCGAGTGTGCCTACCAAGCGGCAGCGGCCGAAGACCCAGACAACGAAGGCACCTTGTACCCTCCTGAGGCTGTCCCCAAGAAGAAGAATCAACAGCTCCACCAAGGGCCTCGGGAGAGCGGCATTTCCAGTGGCACCACCTCAGGACCTGCATCCGCATATGGGGCGCCTCCCTCCCTCGCATAGGAAGGCGCGCCCGGCGCCCTCCTCAGGCTGGGCTTGGGGGCTCTCTTCTGGAGGGCCTCGAACCTAGCCCATGTCACGAGGGAGGCGCTCGGGCGCCACGTGGAGGCGTGCTTCGCCGCATGTTTCCCTCAAGAGGCCACAAGGCGTGGAGTGCTTGGTGCTCAGGAGTTCATCACTAAGGCGACCGAGGAGCTTCAAGGGGTGAGAGCCATGCGCGGCTACCGCCACCCACCACCTGGCGTAGCCCCTCGTCCCGGTGAGGACGACAAGATGCGCGTCTACGTCGACATCCCAGGACTCAACAGGGTGGAATCTCAGGAGCATTTCTGGCCTTCACGCGTTGGTTGGTGCGAGGGTCCACCTCACAGCTATGTTCGCATGCCATTCGGCTTGCCAAACATGGCGGTCACCTTCCTGGGCCACTTGCGGAGCATTCTGGTGGCTCAGGAGGCCAGGCATCACGCTGTCCTGGCGGAGATGGCGACGGTTCATCACGAGCCACTCGAGCCCCCGGAGCCTCTCGAAGCTCAGGACCCAGGCGACTCATGAGGAGCAACCCCTTTAGCATGCGTCTTCGGCTACGTCAACACCTCTCCAGCAATGGTACCAGTGACTCTTTCTGGTTCATTCAGTTGGAGGCGCCCCTCGGGCAGCATTATCCCCAAGTCGCACGGGCCTGTCCCTGCAATGTGTATCCTTTTGCATCTTTAGCTTACTCTGTTGGGGGCGCCCCTCGGGCTTCATCATCCCCAGGCCACATGGGTCCGTCCCTGTGGCATGTATCGTTCTTGTGTCTATTTGAACTAGCTTGCCTCCTTGCATGAGTTACCTTATGATTATCACCTGCCTGTCCAGTACTTCGATACCATGAACATCGTGCGCCCTTGAAAGCCCACCCACGACCGCCTCATGGCCCTTGGTGTCTTATTCTCGCATGAGCTAATCACGGGCAGCCGAGCTAGGGCGCGCGACACGGTACCTCGTCACCACGGGAGCCGCGTGCCAGTGGTCTTTCTTCAGGATCTTTCGCATGAGAAGACTAGGCACGGCGTCTGTGCTCGGGTCCGTCCCTGCAGCGACGATAAACCCAATGACTGAGCTTTGTCTGGCGGTCCGGCCCCGTTCACATCACCTCCTGGGGTTGTTGGTGTCTGGCCTTCTCATATTATCACCTTAGGAGATTCATCTGGTGCAGGTTGCCTAACCATCTCGGAGGGCCACCATAGCTATCAGGAATCAAGACCAGGCGCAACCCGCCTTGAGGTAGGGCCTCGTGAGTCCCGCGCTAGCTCACAAGTGCCCATACACACCTTGTCTAGCCCTGTCGTGCAAGCCACGTGTCAGGGCGGGCTTGTACACGCCCCGGGGGCTCCACTCAGAGGGAGCCCTCACCCACGCATCAGTGGAAGCACCATGCTCCGTGCTGGCAGTCGACACGGTCGAGGAGCGGCTATGTCAGTGTGTGCGGAAGCGCTATGCTCCGCACCGGTGATAAACAACTAAGGGCGGCCCCATGGCCGCATCAACCTCAGGGAACCACCCGGCTCAGTGTCCAGCCTCGTCGCAACGCTTTCCCCTCGGGAGAGTCGCGCGAGGGGGCTGGGCACATGGGCTACGCTCAGGTCACGCCTAGCGTACGCCGCCCTGCCAGGTCCCTCGGACCTGGTCGTCGCACGCCCCTCCAGAGCGGGACCTCGGCGAGGACAGGTATGGAGGTTTGTTTGAGCATCAAAGGGGACTCCCGAGCATCGCGACTCAGGAGCCTAACTGTCCACGTAGCCCCTCACCCCTTGGGCTCGTCCTGGCGATCCGGACGACCCAACGGCGGCTGAAGTATGCGCGGGGTCGGGCCCTGCCAACATAGAACACTAAGGCCTACTTTCGCAACTCCTTCCCATAGGACGTTTGCGCATCAAGGGGGACTCCTAAGCATCGCGACTCAGGAGCCTAACTGTCCACGTAGCCCCTCACCCCTTGGTCTCATCCTGGTGATCCAGACAGCCCAACGGCAGCTAAGGTATGCACGGGGTTGGGCCCCGCCGACGTAGAATATCAAGCAAACGGGAAGGAAATCACGGAATCTTAACAAAATATATTGTTCCACAAACACCAAACAGAAGTTTTGATGCCTCCACGAGGCACATTGCATATCGCAGGAAAGTTCGCAGGAAAGTAAAAATGGGAAGGAGCACCACCGTCCACTAGCAAGCCTCCTCTTCAGCCTTGGGCGCTGTCGTCTGGGAGCACCTCCCCATCGGCAGCATCGCCATCGCCCGTGTCGTCGCCCGTGGTCGCGAGATCGGCGGCACCATCAGCCGGAGGCGCAGGGTCGATGGCAAGTAACTTCTTCAACAGGGCCTCCACCTGGCCTTTCACGGCTTCGGCAGCAGCTGTGCAGCGCTCTTCATCCACAGGCTCGAGCAGGACACCAAGGTCGGCATCAGGGTCGCGAAGATGAAGGTGGCTGAGGACGCACGTCAGGGCTGATGAGGAGAGCGCGCATGCATCCCCCTCCTCCATAGGGCCGATCCCGTTGATGACATCCTTGAGCGCCGTGACAAGCTGAGGGAGTAGCTGGGTGGGGCCCTCATGATCAGTCAGCAATGGCTTCTCCAGGCCCTTCTCGAGAGCTCCTGCAGTGCCTCGAGGGATCTCAGCTCAAGAGATTTAAAGGCCACACGATCCTCCGCAAGAACCTTTGCCTTGACTTCCAGCTGGGCCTTCTCCGCTTCCAGCTTCTTCGCCAGCTCCTCCAGGCGGCTGCGCTCTGTGGCCTGCGCCCGCGCCAGCTGCTCCAGCTCGGCGTCGCGACTGGCGACTGTGTCTTCCCGAGCCTTCAACTTCTCCTCCCATACCCCATGCTGGCAAATCTCAACAGCACGTTCCTTCCGCAGGATCTCCAGCTCGGCCTCCGCCGCCCGGTAATGCTCCTTGGCTACCTCAGCTTCCTTAAGGGCCGCATCACGGGCGGCAGCGGCCAGGCCAGCGGTCTGCTCGCCTTCCTTGGAAGCTGCTATGGCCTAGCCCCACGCCGCCCTGATGGACGCGTCAGATCGCAGCCACCCCGAGATCAACTCCAGGCACCCTGACACTAGGCGACGTTTGGCGCCTTGAAGGTCATCCCGAAGCTGGGTCAGCGCGAAAAGAGCCTCCTCCAGAGTGTCGGGCGAGGCAGAAGGATCATGGCCTAGCGGCATGATGGGAGGAGGAGGACACAACGTCATCGCCAAGGCCTGCGAGTTGGTAGGAGCAGAAGAAGAAACTGGGGGCTCCTGGACCTTTGGGACCTCGGCGGGCGAGCTGGGAGCGGGTGCCTCCAGAGCCGACTTGGCTGTGGAGGTCGTTTTCTCCTGGGGTTGGTCCTCTGGGCCTCGGGAGGATGACCGGGCCGGAGAGGCACGAGGGCCGTCGCCGCCCTTCCGCGCCAGAGGAGGTGCGGCCGTGGCAGGCTGTTGGATCCCAGAGGGTGCAGCCGCTCCTTCTCTCTTCTTCTTTGCCGCCAGCGTTGGCCTGACGGTGCAAGGGAAAAGTGTCAAGAAGCAGCGGTAGAAGCATGAACGATGTCGGATCGTGGGTTCCGGCAAAACCCTTAAGGTTCGAACTCTGGGGTGCGCATGAAGATCTCTCCCTCCCCCTAGCTCGCTCACTCACCACGATCTCAAAGCTCAGCACGACGAACTCGAAGAACAAGGGACACAAAAGTTTATACTGGTTCGGGCCACCGATGTGGTGCAATACCCTACTCTATTGTGGTGTGGTGGATTGCCTTGTAGGCTGAGGATGAACAAGTACAAGGGAAGCACAGCCTCCTGAGGAGAGGTGTTCTTGAGCTCGGTGAGCTTGTGTGGTTGAGGATGATCTGGATGATCCGTCCCCTGCTAAGGTGGTGGCTAGTCCTATTTATAGAGGCCTGGGTCCTCTCCCCAAATGTTAGGCAGAAGGGATATCACAACGGCCAATTTGAAGGGGGACAGCTAGTACAAGCTATCCTGACAAAAGGTGGTCTTCACCTGCCAAAGGCTCTGGTGGTGATGTCGTCATGGGCTCCGTGATGACCTCCGTCCTGCCATCCTGCTGGTCTTGGTCTCATTGCACCGATATGGAAACCTTTGCTTGATGCCACGGGACTCCTCACCTGCGCTTGCCCCTTTAGCACCAAAGAGGCAATGGATACTCTGCGCCCGCTGGTGCCCACCTGGCGCCCACATGGCCTTGGTCGTCACGGCTCACATCACGGGAACCTCACGAGGTGCCCCTCGCCTTGATCTCTCCGCTCCTTGTGAGCCAGCCTAGTGAGGCCGCCCCTGAGGAGGTCTTGTGTCGTCTGCCTCATGAGGCTTGGCCCCTCGCGAGGGTCTTGAGTGTTTGCTGGTGAAGAAGGGCCGTACCAGGCCGCTGGAGGAGCCACGCCATGGGCCGCAGGCAGGCAAGTCTGGGGACCCCCGTTCCCAGAACGCCGACAGTAGCCCCCGGGCCCAAGGCGCGCTCGAACTTGGCTTCGAGGCAAAGCAAAAGGGCAAGTGCAGAGCGCCGTGGGCCCCAACCGCCTGCGGCCTTGATTGACGCGTGGCGACTGATGGGACGTGGGCGTTTCCGCTTCCCCATGCTGCCTCGACAACTGCCCGACTTGACGAATCCCTGGTGCATGCAGAGAAAACCATCATTACCTGTGATCGTGGGGGTCGCCAGTCGGCCTTCTCCTGCTATAAATGAGGAGGGGGCGGAGCCCCCGTCGCCCAACTCTCCCCATTCTGCTCGCTTCTTCTTCCTTGCTTCATTACTAGCAGCAACACCCATGGCGCCGATACGGAGATTCTCGGCCGCTGAGAAGGGAAAAGCCCCCCGCGACGAGCTGGGGTCGCTTCCGCCAAAGAAGAGGCTGGCCCACCGCCGCGACATAGTCATGAGGCCGGAGATGTCGAGGCCTTGGTATGAGCGGCCTCCCCCCGGATACCCGCTGCCTTCGTACGCCCAGGTCGAGGGCTCCGGAGGAGGAGGCGGCGACCAACGCCATCCGCGTTGCGGCCGTGGCCGCCGCGCCGCGGTGGCGCGCGCCGTCGCCCCAGGAACCCACACTGAGGGCTCCTCACGCGAACTGGTGGTGTGGGCGGTGATGCCTCCGCGCTCTTGGATTCACTTCCCGCAGTTCTTCTCCGCCGAGGTAACGCCGAGGGGTCCCCTCGAGCTATGGCTGCAGCATGCCGAGTGCGATGCCCCGGCGACGGGGGCGGAGGTTGAGGTCGTCTCCCCTGGCAAAATTTTCATGACTCGCGGATGGGGCGAGGTCACCCGAGTTTTCCATGCGGAGGGCACCCTTGCCATCCACTTCGAATATGACGGCGCCTCCACGATGTTCTTCAAGGTCTTCGACGGTGAAGGCCGCCGCCTGGAGTGCTGCCCTGGAGGGGGTCGTCGGGACGACACAACGGCAGGAGTCGGGCCTGCCGATGGCCTCGCCAGCGGTTCCTCCAGCAGCAGCGACGGTGCTTGGGAGTCCAACGACTCTCCCGAGCCCTACGAGACTCCGGAGACGATCGACGACAGCTACGTGCCCCTGAGCTTTCCCCGTGCCTGAAGCGCAGCAGCGACATCCGTCCGCCGCCGCCGTTGATCTGGATGGGGTTGGCGTTGGCCTCCCGTGGCCCACTGTTGATGATGGCGTCGGTGGCGTTGGCGCTTGTAGTTAGGGCTCCTAAAAACCTTCTTCTTTTGTTCCCTGCGAGGAATCAGGATGAACCCCGTGGGGGCGTGTAAAGGATCTGTAGTGCCTTTTGTTTAATATTGCCCTTATTAAGGAGATTTACGACTGCAAGTCTTGCTTCGGATCCGTCCCCCCTTTTCGACCTCGCGGTAGCTTGGTGCTCTATGCCGACAGGTCCCGGTCCCCAGGCAGGCTGCAGCCGTCGCTGGTATGCCAGCTCACGTTGCCGTGGTCAAGGCCAGGAGGTGAGCGGCCCGAGGTCCAGTGAGAGCTCCCGAGGCGCGATGCTCAAGAGGTCCCCTTTAGCATGCAAGCAGCTGCCTGAAGGTAGGAAAGGAAAGCGGCGTGGCTGACCCGCGTGTGAAACTTATCTTAGCGGTCCAGAGTTGACTCCTCGTGCTGCACCAGGCTCGTGCATCAATGGCCATAGTGTAGCCAGGTTAGGCCCGTGCGAGCTTTCCCCCTTTTACCATGCTCTTCCATGTGCTCTACGTCCTCTAAGAATGGCAATTTTACACATGGGTACGGGTACCCGCGGATACCGTACCCGCATGGGCAGGGTATGGGCACAATTTTATACCCATGGGTAGTACGCATACCCTACCCATTAAGTCATGGGTAGGGCAAGTGTATAGCCTTTTACCCATGGATATACCCATACCCTACCCGTTTATATTGACATGTGGACCTTACCCGTGATTCACAAATGTACCTATGTTAAAGTTGTGTCGTGAGCCTGTGAACCTATGTTAAAGTTGTCACCAATTGTTAGTTTGAATTGAGATAATTGGCATGTACTCATCTATTTGTTATTGATTTGAGATCAATGTTTTTTTGTCAAATGTGTTATATGAATGTAAAATTACGAATAACTTGTGTACTGTTTGATCTACCCGTTGGGTACCCAATGGGTATGGATACCCATCGGGTATGGGCACGGGTAAAGTTTCATACCCATGGGTACGGGTATGGGTAGAATTGTGTACCCATTGACGACATGGGTATGGGTATGGTATTGCTCTACCCGCCCCATACCCTACCCATTGCCATCCTTAACGTCCTCGGGTCCCGGCCCTTGAGTGGGCTCAGCTGCCGCTGGTATGCCAGGTCGCGATGCCGTGATCAAGGCTAGGGGGTGAGGGCTGGAGAGCCAGTAAGAGCTCCTGAGGCGCCATGCTCAGGTGCCCCCCTTTTAACGCGCAAGCAAAGTGCATGGGAAAAGAAGGTGCCCGCAGTACCGCTTGTTGTCATCTTCGGGAGGTTCCTGCAGGTTAGTTGGAGAGCGAGCATAGCCCGCGATCGCGCTGGTTACCCGGTTGCTGATTGTTCCACAAGAAGACAAAGGCACTGAGGATCTGATGAGGTGACATGTATAGAGCGGGCCGCGAGCCAGAGCTCGATCGCTCAGGTTTATCAACATTGCAGGGACGGACCCGAGCACAAGCGCCGTGCCGGTATGTGGAGTTTTCACCAAGGGGTAAACATGAGATTGGTTAGCAACTCGGGATGCCGCGGGGTGTAATCAAACAAGCGACAATAGTCTTTGATTCTTGTCATAATCGTCATTCCTCTTTTCTACCCGAGTGCTCTCGATCTTGTTCATCTTCTCTCTTGCGCTCCTGTTCGACCTCTTCCTCTTTTTTTCTTCCGTCTCACTCCTAAGTGTCGGATTTCGGGTTCCGGCAAAGCCCTCAAGGTTCAAACACTGGGGTGCGCGCGAAGATCTCCCCCAACCTAATCACGCCCTCAGCCTCACCGCGATCTCAAAGCCTAGCTCGACGAACCCACAACACAAGCGACACGGGATTTATACTGGTTCAGGCCATCGTTGTGGTGAAATACCCTACTCCAGTGTGGTGTGGTGGATTGCCTCTGGGGCTGATGGTGAACAGTACAAGGGGAAGACCAGCCTCCTGAGGAGAGGTGTTCTTGTGCTTGGTGAACTTGTGTGGGTGAGGATGGATCTAGTACAAGGTGAGATGAGTCTCCTCCTACTCTAGTGGCTAGCCCTATTTATAGAGTCCATGGTCCTCTCCCCAAATATTGAGCGGGAAGGAGGCCAACAACGGCCAAATTCGAAGGGAGACAACTAGTACAAGCTATCATGACTAAAGGTGGTCTTCGCCTGCCAAAGGCTCTGGTGGTGACACCGTCTTGGGCTCCACGGTGACCTTCGTCCTGCTGCTCTTGGTCTCGTTGCACCGATATGGAAACCTTTGCCTGATGCCTCGGGGCTCCTCACTTGCGCTTGCCCCTTTAGTACCAAAGAGGAAAGGAGGACACTGTGTGCGCTGGCGCCCGCCTGGCTCCAGTCGTCATGGCTTGCGTCACAGGAACCTCGCGAGGTGCCCCTTGCCTTGATCTCTCCGCCCCTCGCGAGCCAGCCTGGTGAGGCCACTCTCGATGAGGTCTTGTGTCATCCGTCTCGCGAGGCTTGGCCCCTCGCGAGGGTCTTGAATGTTTGCTGGTGAAGGTGGGCCGTATAGGGCATTGGCGGAAACCATGCCATGGGCATGAGCAGGCAAGTCTGGGGACCCCCGTTCCCAGGACGCCGACAGTAGCCCCCGGGCCCAAGGCGCGCTCGGAATTGACTTCGAGGCGAAGCCAAAGGGCAAGTGCGGAGCACCGCGGGCCCCAACAACCTGCGGCCTTGGTCGACGCGTGGCGATTGATTGGATGTGGGCGTCTCTGCTTCCCCACGCTGCCTCGGCAACTGCCCGACTTGACGAGTCCCTGCTGCATGTAGAGAAATATCATCATTACCTGTGATCGTGGGGATCGCCGGTTGGCCTTCTCCTGCTATAAATGAGGAGGGGGCAGAGCCCCCATTGCTCATCTCTTCTTGCTCCGCTCGCTTCTTCTTCCTCGCTCCATAGTTAGTGGCAACTCCCATGGCGCCTACTCGGAGGTTTTCGGCGCAGAGAAGGGGAAAGCCCCCCGCGATGAGCCTGGGCCACTTCCGCCAAAGAAGAGGCCGAGCCACCGCCGCGACATGGTCGTGAGGCCAGAGGTGTCGAGGCCTTGGTACGAGCGGCCTCCTCCCGGGTACCCGCTGCCTCTGTACGCCCAAGCTGAGGGCTCCGGAGGAGGAGGCGACGAGCGCCGCCGCCCGCGCCGAGGCCGTGGTCACCGCGCCGTGGTGGCGCACGCCGTCGCCCCAGGAGCCCACGCCGCGGACTCCTCGCGCGAGCTCGTGATGTGGGCGACGATACCCCTGTGCTCCTGGATCCACTTCCCATAGTTCTTCTCCGCCGAGATGCCGCCGAGGGGCCCCCTGGAGCTCTGGCTGTAGCACGCCGACTGCGACGCCCCGGCGAATGGAGCGGAGGTGGAAGCCGTCTCCCCGGGCAAGATCTTCATGACCCACGGTTGGGGCGAGGTGGCTCGGGTCTGCCGCGCAGAATGTGCCCTCGCCATCCACTTCAGGTACGACGGCGCCTCCACGATGTTCTTCAAGGTCTTCGACGTGGAAGGCCGCCGCTTGGAGTGCTGCCCTGGAGGGGGTTGTCTGGACGGCACGGCGGCCTGCACCGAGCACGCCGCTGGCTTCTCCAGCGGCTCCCCCAGCAGCAGCGGTGGCGCTCGGGAGTCCAACGACTCTCCCGAGCTCTACGAGACCCCGGAGACGAGCGACAATAGCTACCTGCCTCCGAGCTCTCGCCGGGCCCGGAGCAAGGCCGCGGCGTCCGGCCGTCGCCGTCGCTGATCTGGATGGGGTTGGCGCCGACCTCCCGTGGCCCACTATTGATGATGGTGTCGGCCGCGCTGGCGTGTGTAGATAGGGCTCCTAGGAAGTCCCCTTTTTCGTTCCCTGCGAGGAATCGAAGCGAACCCCGTGGGGGCGTGTAAGGGATCTGTAATGTCTTTTGTTCGTATTATCCTTATTTTGAAAATTGGCGAGCGCATGTCTTGCTTCGGCTCCGTCCCCCTTTCCAACCCCACAGTAGCTTGGTGCTCTACGCCGACAGGCCTCGGTCCCCAGGCAGACTGTAGCCATCGCTGGTATGCCAGGTCGCGATGTCGTGGTCAAGGCCAGTAGGTGAGCGGACCGAGGTCCAGTAAGAGCTCCTGAGGCGCGATGCTCAAGAGGTCCCCTTTAGCATCGAAGAAACTACCGAGAAGCAGGAAAGGGTGGCAGCGTTGCCGTAACAAGGCTACTGCAGGTGAGGGTCCGATGTTGTAGTCCTGGGTCGATCTAGTCGTGAGACTTATCTTGGCATTCTTGAGTTGTCTGCTTGTGTCACGCCAGACCTGTGCGTCGACCGCTGTAGGGTAGCTAGGCTAGGCCCGTGCGAGCCTCCCCTCTTCTCTACGCTCTCCTGTGTGCTCTGCATCCTCAGGTCCCGGCCCTCGAGCGAGCTCAGGCGCCACTGATATGCCAGGTCGCGGTGCCGTGGTCATGGCCAGGGGGTGAGGGCTGGAGAGCCAGTAAGAGCTCCTGAGTCGCGATGCTCAGGAGCCCCCCTTTTAACGCGCAAGTGAATCGCATGGGAGAAGAAGGAGGAGCCCGTGGTACCGCCCACTATCGCTCTCGGGAGGTTCCTGCAGGTCAGCACGAGAGAAAGCACAGATTGCCACGATGATTCCCCGTCTGCCGCAGGTCGCCCTGCAAGAAGATGAAGGCACTGAGGGCTTGGTGAGGTGACGTGCGCGAGGCGTGCCGCGAGCCAGAGCTCGACCACTCAGATTTGTCGGCGCTGCAGGGACGGACCCGAGCACAGGCGCCGTGCCAGAGTGTGTAGCTCCTGTGGTGGGTGACAATAAAGCAGGTGGTAACCATAGATATATTGTGCATGGAAAGCAAACGGGATTAGGTAAACGCAAGAATGATACATGCCACTGGGCCGGACCCGAACGACTTAGGGATGGTGCAGCCTGAGGGGTGCCCCCAGCAGAGTAAGCTAAAGACATAAAAGGATAAATGCCGCAGGGACAGACCCACGCGGCCTGGGAATGATGCAGCCCGAGGGGAGCTCCCAGCTAAATAAACTTGGAAAATGTCACCTGGTTCTGTTGTTGAAGGAATGTTGGGGCAACTGAAGACGCGTGGTGAAGGGGTTGCTCCTCATGAGCCTCCGGGACCCTGAGCCCCGGGGGGCTCTAGGGGTCCAGGCGGTTCCTTGAGGACCGTCTCCATCTCCGTCAGGACTGCGTGATGCCTAGCCTCCTGAGCCGCCAGGATGCTCTGCAGGTTGCGCTGGAAGGCGGCCACCACGCTCGGCAGGCCAAATGGCATGCGAACATAGCTGTGAGGTGGGACCTCGCAGCGTCCCACGCGCGAAGGCCAGAAGAGCTCCTGAGATGCAGCCATGTTGAGCCCTGGGACATCGATGCAGACGCGCAGCCCGCCATCCTCGCCTGGATGGGGAGCCGCGCCAGGTGAGCGGCGGTCGCCGCGCATGGCTCTCGCATCCTGCAGTTCCTGAGTGGTCTTGGCAATGAACTCCTGAGCGTCGGGCGCTCCTCGTCCGGTGTCCACCTGAGGGAACCATGCTGCAAAGCGCGCCTCCACGTGGTGCCCGAGCGCCTCCCTCATGATGTTGGCAAGGTCGGAGGCCCTCCAGGAGAGAGCCCCCGAGCCCTGCCCGAGGAGGGAGCTGGGTGCAGCTTCCTATGCGAGGGAGGGAGGCGCCCCAGGCGCGGGCGCCGATCCTGACATGGCTCAACTTGAGGCGCCGCTCTCCTGAGGCCCTACGCGGAGTAGCCGCTTCTTCTTCTTGGGGGCGACCTCAGGAGGGTGCTGCGCTGTATTGCTCTCGGGGTCTTCGATTGACGCTGCTTGGAAGGCGCGCTCGAGGTAGCACACCACATCTCTTTCTTCGCAGGGGACTGTGATAATTCCGCCGCTCCCTGGCATCTTGAGGACGTTGTAGCCGTGGTGTGTCACTGCCATGAACTTGGCCAGGGCCGAATACCCGAGGATGGCATTGTACGGCAGACGAATGTGGGCGACGTCGAAGTCGATGAGCTTGGTGCGGTAGTTGTCGTGCTGCCTAAAGGTGACAGGGAGGCGGACCTGCCCTACCGGGGTGGTGGAGCCGTCAGATACTCCTGAGAAAGGCTTGCTAGGCTGAAGCTGATGTATGGCACTTGGAGGGTGTCGAACGTCTCAACGGACAGGACGTTAAGCCCTGCGCCGCCGTCGATGAGGGTCTTGGTGACTTGCACGTTGCTGATGACGGGTGAGCAAAGCATCGGGAGGGCGCCAGCGGCGGCCACGCACTTGAGTTGATCTGCCGAACTGAAGGTGATGGCACACTTGGACCACCTAAGCGGGCGTGTGGCCTCGAGCCTGGGGAGTACTGTGTTCACCTCGCGAGCAAACAGTTTGAAGATACGCTGAGAGGCTGGGGCCTGAGCTCCACCCAAGATGCAGGCGATAGCGCGCAGCTCTTGGAAGCCCCCAGCCCCCTCGTCCGGATGATGGTCGTCATTCCTTCTTGGCGGTGGTGGCAACAGAGGAAGGCTAGCGTTGCCCTGGGGGCGGTCCTCGCGAGGGTGATCCCTCCATGCGCCCTCACGAGGCTGGTCCTACCAGCGTTCTTCGCGAGGCCGGTCACGCCACTCCTGGCGTGGGCCACGATCGTCCCAGCGTCCTCCGCCACATCCTCCTCCTCGGCCGTAGCCCCGGTCATTGCGCTCGGGGCGTCGACCGAGGCGTCCGTCTCGAATGGCCCTGAGCTCTTGACAGTCATTAGTGTTGTGGTTGTGGACGTTGTGGAAGGCGCAGAACGGACGTCTGCTCTTGGATGACTCGGGAATGTCCCGGTAGCACTTCATCTCCGGCTCCGCTGCAAGCACGGCCACTCCTTTGCGCTTCACGTCCTTGGCCTTGGCCTTCTTCTCCTTAGGGTCGGCAGCTGGGAGCTCGAGTAGGGAAAGGCGCCCTTCCTCAGCTCTTACGCACTTGGTCGCCAGGTTGAACAGCTCCAAGGTCGTGCATAGCTCCTCGTGGATGGCGAGATCCTCCTTCATCTTGATGTCATGGACGCCATCAGAGAACACGGAGATGATGGCCTCGTCCGTCACCTTGGGGATCTTGAGGTGAACGTTGTTGAAGCGCTGGATGTACTTTTGCATGGTCTCTCCTGGCTGTTGATTGATCCGGCGTAGGTCACCCACGGCCGGTGGGCAGTCGCGAGTGCCCTGGAAGTTGGCGACTAAGCGGTCGCGCATCTCGTTCCACGAGGATATGGAGCCCGGGGCAGGTTCAGGAGCCACGAGCGAGCGCCATCCTTGAGAGCCATGCGGAACCAGTTCGCCATGACTTTTTCGTCGCCGTTGGCCGTCTCGATGCTCAGCTTGTAGTGCTGCAGGAACTCCGCGGGGTCGGGGGTGTCGTCGTAGTGAGGAGGCAGGTCTGGCTTGAACTTGCCCGGCCACGCGACGCTACGCAGCTCAGGAGTGAAGGCGCGGCAGCCTGTGGTGCCACCGGGACCCTTTGCTGATGTGGAGCCTGCCCTTGATGTTCGCGCACCACCACCGCAGGTGGCGCACGGTCTTGTCGTAGTGGCGCTGGGAGCGCGGGCACGTTCTGTTGCGGACGAGGAACCTCTTGGCAGCTTCCGTTTTCTCACGCAGGCGCTCGGCGCACTGGGTCACGCCGGGGGGCCGCACGCCTTGGCGCCAAGACACCGTCTTGGTGTAGAGGCGGTGGAGGCGCTCCGTGCGCCATGTCGCCCGCAGTTGGCGGAGGGCGAGGCAGCAAGAGAGATGGCACAGGGGAGCCCCCTGCGGCGCTGATGAGCTCAGCGATGCGGTCCAGCCAGTCCTCATAGTGGTCGTCGACGGGGCGATAGCGCAGGACTCGCGTGCCATGAGCAGCGCGGCATGCGCATCCATGGGAACGCGAGAAGCGTGAGACGACGAGCTGGTCGGGGTCAGCGACGGAGTGGAGGTGCGGCTGTCCCGCCGCACCGAGGGGTGCAACGATGATGCTTGCTGCTCGTTTCCCACTGGGCCGGTGGCGGCGTTGGTGGCAGGCGACGGGGAACGACGGGGAGGCCCATCGACAGGAGCGGTCTAAGCGATGCGGGCGGCGAGGGCGGCCCGACGCTCAGCGCGGGCTCGACGATCGTCTGCCATGGATGCGACGAAGCGATGGGACGTTGATCGACGGAAGGAAAGCTTCGACGCACCCCTACCTGGCGCACCAAATGTCGTATTTCGGGTTCCGGCAAAACCCTCGAGGTTCGAACACTAGGGTGCGTGCGAATATCTCCCCCTACCTAATCACGCCCTCAACCTCACCACGATCTCAAAGCCTAGCTCAACAAACCCACAACACAAGCAACACGGGATTTATACTGGTTCGGGCCACCGTTGTGGTGTAATACCCTACTCCAGTGTGGTGTGGTGGATTGCCTCTAGGGCTGATGGTGAATAGTACAAGGGGAAGAACAGCCTCCTGAGGAGAGGTGTTCTTGTGCTTGGTGAACTTGTTTGGGTGAGGATGGATCTAGTCCAAGGTGAGATGAGCCTCCTCCTGCTCTGGTGGCTAGCCCTATTTATAGAGGCCCTGGTCCTCTCCCCAAATATTGAACAGGAAGGGAGACAACAACGACCAAATTCGAAGGGAGAAAACTAGTACAAGCTATCCATACTAAAGGTGGTCTTCGCCTGCCAATGGCTCTGATGGTGACGCCGTCTTGGGCTCCACGGTGACCTCCTTCCTGCCGTCCTGCTGGTCTTGGTCTCATTGCACCGATATGGAAACCTTTGCCTGATGCCTTGGGACTCCTCAGCTGTGCTTGCCCCTTTAGCACCAAAGAGGAAACAAGGACACTATGTGCGTTGGCGCCCGCCTGGCTCAAGTCATCATGGCTTGCGTCACAGGAACCTCGCGAGGTGTCCCTTGCCTTGATATCCGCCCCTCGCGAGCCAGCCTGGTGAGGCCGCTCCCGAGGAGGTCTTGTGTCGTCCGCCTCGTGAGGCTTGGTCCCTCGCGAGGGTCTTGAATGTTTGCTGGTGAAGATGGGTCATACAGGGCCGCTGGCGGAGCCACGCCGTGGGCCGCAGGCAGACAAGTCTGGGGACCCCCGTTCCTAGGATGCCGACACTAAGATCTCGGGACGAGATCTTCTGTTAGTGGAGAAGAGGTTTAACGCCCCAAGACCGATGCTCTGGTTACCTTCCATTTATTTCGTCGACGTTGTGTGTCTCAATTGTTTGTTACCATGTTCATGATGAGTGCCATTGTCATATTTTGCTTCTTGCATCATGTCCATCATTGGTTATATTGCTTGTGCCATCCTTGTTGTTTTCCTTGGTCATCTCACTTTGCTATGCTACATGATTTGATATGCCTTGTGTCATTTTAATGCATTCTATCATGATCATCATGTCGGTTGCATTCTTCATGTGTTGTATTGTTGGTGTGCTATCCATCTTGATCTTTTCCATCAACATTTTCCCCCAAGTGCACAACCTATCCACTTATTCATCTATTTCAAAATTTGGCTTTCAAGTCAAGTGACATTATTCTTGTCTCCATTAATGCTCATTTATTTCCTGATAACCTTAATCCATGCCTTTTACCTCTCTATCAAGTTTCATCCTTTTTGGAGCTGTTTTGGTTAGGTTAAAAAATGCCTCAAGTTTGAATTATATTCAAACTTGTTTTATTTTTCTACCTCTAAAAAATGCCCAAATCAATTTTATCAAATAGAGCACAATCCCAGGATCTCGGGAATATTTTCATCTCTCCCAAATTCCTCTTCTAGCCACTTGCACTTTTCTCTTTGTTTTTCTGTTTGAGGAATGAAAGAAAAAGAAAAGGGGTAACCAGCCCAGCGGCAACAACAACAACCTAGGCCTCGACTACCAGGCGGCCATCCAGCCCCGCGCAGCCCGTCGGCGCCGCGCCCACTCCCACTCCTCTCTTTTCTCACCCAAAACCCAGCCAACCCTCTCTTCCACTCGTCCCACGTGGCACCGCGAGACCCATCCGTCAGTGCCTCGGTGGGTGAGACTGTAGCTTTCACCCACCCTTCTCCTTCCACCTCCCTCTGCTTTTCGCCGCGCCATGGCCACCGTGGCCGAGCACATGCGCACCGTGCCTCCCCTGCGCCCCTACATAACCCCTCTCCATGTCCCCTGCCCTTCTAGGGTTCCCCTCTTCCTCCTGCGCCACCGCCAGGTGAGATCTGCCCACCAGATCCGCCCCACATCCATGTCCAGAGCGCACCTGAGAGCACGACCTCGTCGTCGGCGTGCTCCCTGCCCATCTCCGCCTCACCAACCGTGCCTATCTTCTTCCCCGTCGTCTACTTCCCCAACGTCGACTACACGGACCCGAGGGCCCCTGCCGTGTCGAGTCCATCTTCGTCTTCGTCTTCGGCCGCGCAGGTGTTCGGTCGTCTTCACTGGCGTCCTCGTCCACCTCTTGGCCATCCAAGCACACTGTCGTGCTTGCGGTACGTGCATGCACCTCCCTGTCTCCTTCTCCCCCTCTTTTGCATGCTCTAGTCACGCTAGCGGCGTGCGCCCGAGCCTATCACCGTCGGACCTCATCTCTGGCGAGTGCTCCGACTACCGTAGACCTGCCTCGCGTGTCCATCGCGTTGCCGGCTCCACTTAGGGTAGATCCATGCCCTCAGCAGCTCGCCTAGGCCTCGCCGTGTCGCGTTCGTCTCTGCCGTCTCCGCCTCTGTAGCACATCACCGGCGATGCCTCCGTCGTCGTTCGGTGCCGTGGCTTGCACACGCGGGTTTTGGATCTCCTTGCGATCACGATGCGCCCGTCCGCTGCTCGTATGGGCCACCGGAGGCAACTCCAGCGAGCCCGCCGCCACTCCATTTCGCCGTCGGGTGTTTTGTCAAACACCCCGCGTGCGCCACCCGATTCCCTTGCCGCGTGGAGCCAGGGTCCCACCAATCAGCCAAAGGCTGGGTATACCCCTATACGTCTCCAACGTATCTATAATTTTTTTATTGTTCCATGCTGCTATATTATCAACCTTGAATGTTTTATAATCATTTTATAGTCATTTTATATCATTTTTTTGTATTAACCTATTGACATAGTGCCAAGTGCCAGTTGTTGTTTTTTTCCATGTTTTTTACATCACAGGAAATCAATATTAGACGGAGTCCAAATGTCACGAAACTCCACGATGATTTTTTATGGACCATATGGAAGATGTTGGGCCGTGGTTGCACTTGGGGGGAGTCTCGAGGAGGGGAATATCGGCGTCCTGGGAACGGGGGTACTCAGACCTGTCTGCCTGCGGCCCATGGCGTGGCTCCACCAGCAGCCTGGTACGGCCCATCTTCAGAAACAACCACTCAAGACCCTTGCGAGGGGCCAAGCCTCGCGAGGCGGACGACACCAAGACCTCCACAGGGGCAGCCCCACTAGGCTGGCTCCCGAGGAGCGGACATATCTATGCAAGGGGCACCTCGCGAGGTTCACGTCACGTGAGCCATGACGACCAAGGCCAGGCAGGCGCCAGTGATGTGATGTGCAGATTTCCTCTTTGGTGCTAAAGAGGCAGGCGCAGGCGAGGAGTCCCGAGGCGTCAGGCAAAGGTTTCCATATCGGTGCAATGAGACCAAGACCAGCAGTACGGTCGACGAAATATTCATCCAGCCGCCGCAGAGTCCAGAACCACCAGATCCAATCTAGACACCATCTCAGTGGGGTTCACCACCTCCATTGGTGCCTCTCCGATGATGCGTCAGTAGTTCTTTGTAGTCCTTCGGGTCCGTAGTTAGTAGCTAGATGGCTTTCTCTCTCTCTCTCGCTGAATTCTCAATACAATGGTCTCTTGGAGATCCATATGATGTAACTCTTTTGCGGTGTGTTTGTTGGGATCGATGAACTTTGAGTTTATGATAAGATCTATCTTTTTAAATCCATGAAAGTTATTTGAGTTTCTTTCATCTCTTATATGCATGACCTCTTGTAGCCTTGTATTTCTTCTCTGACATTTGGGTATTGTTTGGCCAATTTGATCTATTTATCTTGCAATGGGAAGAGGTGCCCGGTAGTGGGTTCGATCTTACGGTGCTTGATTCCAGTGACAGAAAGGGAACCGACACATATGTATCGTTGTTAGTAAGGATAAAACGATGGGGTCTATCTCTACATAGATAGATCTTGTCTACATCATGTCATCGTTCTTATTGCATTACTCCGTTTTTTCATGAACTTAATACACTAGATGCATGCTGGATAGCGGTCAATGTGTTGAGTAATAGTAGTAGATGCAGGCAGGAGTCGGTCTACTAATCTTGGACGTGATGCCTATATAATGATCATTGCCTGGATATCGTCATAATTATTTGAAGTTCTATCAATTGCCCAACAGTAATTTGTTCACCCACCGTTTGCTATTTTTCTCGAGAGAAGCCATTAGTGAAACCTACGGCCCCCGGGTCTTATTTCTCATATATTTGCTTTGCGATCTATTTTATTTGCACTTTTTATTCAGATCTATTAAACCAAAAATACAAAAATAATTTGCTGCACTTTATTTTATTTGCGATCTGTTTATTCAATCTATTACAACTTTCTCCCGTCAACACGCAATTTCCGGCGCCGTACCCCGAAAGGGATTGACAACCCCTTTAATACGTTGGGTTGCGAGGTATTGTTATTTGTGTGCAGGGGATGTTTACATTGTGTTGCTTGGTTCTCCTACTGGTTCGATAACCTTGGTTTCATTTAGAAATACCTACCGCCCGTTGTGCCGCATCATCCCTTCCTCTTTGGGGAAATACCGGCGTAGCTTCAAGCGACATCAAAAGGAATTTCTGGTATTGTTGCGGGGAGGATCTTCAACATATACCAGGTTCCTAATCACAAATCTCATCTCCTTGCAATTTAAATTATTTGCCATTTGCCTGTCGTTTTCCTCTCCCCCACTTCACAAAAATTTGCCGTTTTATTCCCCTCTCTTTTCCATTCGCCGTTTTCTTGCTTTCTAGTCTCGATGGCTAGCGTCCCTACTCCTCGTTTGTCACCAGATTTTGAAGTCTTGTACTTCAAGCAAAGACAAGGAGAAAATTTGAAAGATGCCTGGTATAGGCTTATGTAATTGTATCATATTTCCAACTTAAAGGGAGACGCCAAGGTTTTGCTTCGTAATTTTTGCATAGGATTGGCTTTGCATCATAGACAACTTCTCGATTTTGCCGCTAAAGGAAATTTTAGTGAACTTGATGCCAATGCTCCCAATGAAATCTTAGAGGGAATTTTGGGAATTCCACCTCAAAAGAAGGGGTTTCCTTTTACCCCCGAGGGAGCTCAAATGTTGGACAAACTTGGTGATTTGCATAAACATATGGTTGAAATACAGAAATATAATGAACCCCTCAAACACCTCAATGGTAGTATCAATTGCATGATACTCTGACTACTCTTTGTAACAAGCGTTTGGATATTTTGGATCTTAAGATGGTTTCTTTTCCGGAGAATTTAGGGAAGCTTAAAGAGCCTCCCGGGTTTGAAAAAACCCTTACAAAAGTTGCCAAAACTTTGGAAGACAAAACTTAGATCCTTGCTTTATGCCTAGCTAAGGGCGTGAAACTATAGCGCTTGTTGGGAGGCAACCCAATGAATAAATTTTATTTTTGCTTTTTGCTTTCTGTTCTTCAGTGTTAGCACAATTAGGCTACTGTTATGATTGTGTTTTTTGTTTTTTAATTAGTATTTGTGCCAAATAGAACCAATAGGATCTTCTTGGGTGATAGTTGTTTGATCTTGCTGAAAAAGACAGAAACTTTGTGCTGACAAAAATAATTGTTAAAATTCACTTGTTCGTGATAAAATGCCAATTATTTTTGCAGAAGATCAATATAAAAATTACCCAGGTTGTCCTAGTTTTTCAGAAGTTTTTGGAGTTCCAGAAGTATTCGAACAAATCATATTGATATAGACTGTTCTGTTTTGACAGATTCTGTTTTCTTTGTGTTGTGTGCTTATTTTGATGGCTCTATGGTTTTCTTTGATGAGTTTTTGCCATAGAAAAGTTGGAATACAGTAGATATAATACAAAAACAAAATAAGAATTGGTTTGATATAGCACTTATAGTAGTGGTTTATTTTTTTTACACTAACGGATCTCATGAAGGTTTTGTTGAGTTCTGTGTGATTGAAGTTTTCAAGTTTTGGGTTATCTTACGATGGACGAAGGAAGGATAGAAGAGCATAAGCTTGGGTATGCCCCAGCATCACAAGCTATTATCCAAAAATGAGCAACCAACTAAGCTTGGGGATGCCCCCGAGTGGCATCCCCACTTTCTTCCAACAACTATCGTATTTTACTTGAAACTATATTTTTATTCGTCACATGATATGTGTTTTGCTTGGAGCGTCTTGTATGATATGAGTCTTTGCTTGTTTTATTTTGTGCTTTAAGTCATCAATCCTTGCTGGAGACACCTATTTGTGAGAGCCAAAATTATGTCATGACTTGTTAGAATTGCTCTCTATGATTCACTTCAATTTTTATGAGCAATGGACTTGCTCTAGTGCTTCACTTATATCTTTTTTAGCACGGTGTGCTTTAGTATTTTTGAAGAAATGCTCTCTTGCTTCACTTAGATTTATTTGAGAGTTAGTAAAAATTTCAAGAAATTCTCTCTTGCTTCACTTAAATTATTTTGAGAGAAAGAAAAAGAATTATGTTCATGATCTTCACTTATATTTGTTTGAGCCTATGAAAAGCAACACATGAAAATTAGTCCCGAAGTGATAGATATCCAAGAAGGATATAATAAAAACTTTCATGAAGATCATTGGATGAAATAAACTTGATTATTAGTAATAGTTTTGAGATGTGATGATGTGATATGTGAGTTATGTTGATGACTAATTATGCTTTAGTAAGAATATTGGTGTTAAGGTTTGTGATTCCCTATGCAAGTACGAAAGTCAATAGTCATGCAATGAAATCATATCCTACTTGTGGTGCATTATTCGGTGTTATTTATGCTTAATGCTTGCTTATGAGATTATCCGTTTCTTGGTTGGTCGCTTCCCAATCTTTTGCTAGACTTCACTTTGCACCAAGTATGGTCTCTACTTGTGCATCCAAAATCCTTTCAACCAGTTTTGCCACATGAGTCCACTATATCTACCTATATGCGGTATTATTTTGCCGTTCTAAGAAAATTTGTATGTGCCATCTCTAATTTTCAAAATAGACTTGTCTTTTGTGTGTTTGTTTCGCTCGCGGAACGGTAACGGGTGGCTAATATTTTCCATGTTGGATGTATTATTCTCAAGATGAGTGTTTATTCACTTGTCATTGCACGAGAGTAAGGCAAATGTCTTAGGGATGCCCAGTTCCGAAATGCAAAAATGAATTTACTTTATGTTGTCAAATAATAAATTCCTTGTAAAGTGTTGGTATGGAGGGCAACCGTGGATACGGCTAGCCATGGAAAGTGAAAGTATGGTGGAAAAGGAATAAACTTTATTTTCTGTTTGGGAACCGCCTATGGCATATCTAGCATGGAAAGTGTTGGGAACTCTAAGTCGCTTTCTTTAGTGGGATGGATACACCTCCCAAAATGTTTTTATCTCTAAGTTTTTCGCTTTGAACTCTAGCACCTCTATAAATCCCTACTTCCCTCTGCAAAGGGCCTTTCTTTTACTTTATTCAATTTTTATTTTGAACTTGAGTCTCCATCTTCTCTCATAAAAAGCACCAACTAGGAGGCAATATGATCGTATTTAAGTATTGGGTGTAGCTAATATTCGAGTGTGTTTCATGAATGGATCAATGTTTGAGCATGATGGGCTAGGGATAACTTATTTTAAGCGTTGATATTTTGAAAGACATGGTTGCTTGTTGATATGCTTGAGTATCTAAATTATTATGTCAAAACTAGACTATTGCTTTGAATCACATAAAAGTCCAATTGTCCATGCTATAAAGAAAAGAATATGATATGACATGATAGGCAGCATTCCACATCAAAAATTCTGTTTTTATCACCTACCTACTCGAGGACGAGTAGGAGTTAAGCTTGGGGATGCTGATACGTCTCAAACGTATCTATAATTTTTGATTGTTCCATGCTTTTATATTATCAATCTTGGATGTTTTATAATCATTTTTGGTACTAACCGATTGACATAGTGCCAAGTGCTAGTTGCTATTTTTCCATGTTTTTACATCACATGAAATCAATATCAAACGGAGTCCAAATGCCACGAAACTCCACGATGATTTTTTATGGACCAGATGGAAGATGTTGGGCCCTGGTTGCACCCGGGGGGAGTCTTGAGGAGGGGACAACCCACCAGGGCGCGCCAGGAGGCCCGGGCGCGCCCTGGTGGGTTGTGCCCACCTCGGGTTGCCCCGGACCGCCTCTTTGCCCTATAAATACCACAATATTCTAGAAACCCTAGCACGGTCGACAAAATATTCTCCAGCCGCCGCAGAGTCCAGAACCACCAGATCCAATCTAGACACCATCTCGGATGAGGTTCACCACCTCCATTGGTGCCTCTCCGATGATGCGCCAGTAGTTCTTTGTAGACCTTCGGGTCCGTAGTTAGTAGCTAGATGGCTTTCTCTCTCTCACTGAATTCTCAATGCAATGGTCTCTTGGAGATCCATATGATGTAACTCTTTTGCGGTGTGTTTGTTGGGATCGATGAACTTTGAGTTTATGATCAGATCTATCTTTTTATATCCATGAAAGTTATTTGAGTTTCTTTGATCTCTTATATGCATGATATCTTGTAGCCTTGTATTTCTTCTCCGATATTTGGGTTTTGTTTGGCCAACTTGATCTATTTATCTTGCAATGCGAAGAGATGCCCGGTAGTGGGTTCGATCTTACGGTGCTTGATCCCAGTGATAGAAAGGGAACCGACACGTATGTATCGTTGCTACTAAGGATAAAACGATGGGGTCTATCTCTACATAGATAGATCTTGTCTACATCATGTCATCGTTCTTATTGCATTACTCCGTTTTCCATAAACTTAATACACTAGATGCATGCTGGATAGCGTTCGATGTGTGGAGTAATAGTAGTAGATGCAGGCAGGAGTCGGTCTACTAATCTTGGACGTGATGCCTATATAATGATCATTGCCTGGATATCATCATAATTATTTGAAGTTCTATCAATTGCCTAATAGTAATTTGTTCACCCACCGTTTGCTATTTTTCTCAAGAGAAGCCACTAGTGAAGCCTACGGGCCCCGGGTCTTATTTCTCATACATTTGCTTTGCGATCTATTTTATTTGCACTTTTTATTCAGATCTATTAAACCAAAAATACAAAAATACTTTATTGCATTTTATTTTATTTGCGATCTATTTATTCAATCTATTACAACTTTCTCCCGTCAACACGCAATTTCTGGCGCCGTACCACGAAAGGGATTGACAACCCCTTTAACACGCGGGGTTGCGAGGTGTTGTTATTTGTGTGCAGGGGTTGTTTATGTTGTATTGCTTGGTTCTCCTACTGGTTTGATAACCTTGGTTTCATTTCTCAGGGAAATACCTACCGCCGCTGGCTGCATCATCCCTTCCTCTTTGGGGAAATACCGACATAGCTTCAAGCGACATCAACCCCCTGGTAACCCTAGCCTTTCTTTATTAATTTTAAGCCCTAAAAAATTCCATTGGTAGGTGTGGAATTCCCAAATCGGGCAAGTCCAAATCTGGAATAGTGCCAATTTTGTTAATTTCCATTTCTGGCAGTATTTTGCAAATGCATTTGTGGGCATATTTCATACAGTAACTTATGCATATTATATATGTTTTTGGGCTAGAAAAATCCAATGAATCCATATGTGCCATCCATTTCATCATCTGATTAAGTTTTTGAACACGTTATTTTACAGCATTGCCATTTTGCCATTTTTATATGAATTTGTGTAATTTTCATATGAGCAACTTCATGACATGAATAGGAGCACAAACATGCCATCTTACTGCTAGTTTTGTTTTCATGCCATGATATGCTTTGTAGTGAGTTAAACAACCTTGCAAACATGCCTACATGAATCTGTTTCTGCCATGACATGTTTATTTTGCTAAGTCTGAATCTGTCAACATAACTTGCATGTTTGCTATGAAGTTATCATCAAATATATAGGTTTCCGGCTAGTATGTAATGATACGATGTAATGATATCTACCTTGCAAAGCGTTTCAATATGCGACTTTATCCTTGATGGGACCTTCGAGTTCCTCTCGGATAGGATCACATATTGGGCGTGACAGTTGTGTTCTAAAAATAAGGCTGCTATTGGAGATGCTACAAGGGAAGCACTCCAAAACGTGATGTCCACCACGTGTGAGAGGTTGAGTGAAGTGTGGAGCACCATACAAAGTTACAAATAGCTCATAGTCCATCGCGTAAAATGTTCTATTCACAAAAAGGGATTGTGGAAATTTTGAACCAATCGAACCAAACTACACTTGACAAACAAAATTTTCTTTGTGGGAGACAAATAGAAAATTTCAACTCCGTTATCAACTTTCTTTTCACCCTCTGAGTTCTGACAATGTAATTACTTTAAATTCAAAATCCAAACTGCTCATGAATTGTGTATATCCGTCATAAACATCTGCTTTATCTACAAAGATGTCAAATCATCTAACATTTTTTTATAAGAAAAACAACAAACACGGCCACATTAAATGGTTCTGCAAAACCAAACCAAAAAAATGACATGGAAAGTGTGAAACACACCAAAAATGTAAAGGTAGTTCGCATAGAAAACTGCAGTCATATGGTAATGGCAAGGAATCACTCAGTGCACAAACTTGAAATACAGGACTACTAGGATCGCTAAAACAAGAAGGGCTATCAGCAAGCCGATAATCCACTTGTTCCTATCCATCCTTCTCACCATGGCCCCCATGATCTTTCTGCTCTTGCCAATGTTGTCGTCCACGTCATGCAACTGAATAGCCAATAAAGATTGCAAATAAGTAGGTTAGAAAACACAAGACACTAGCAGCTGATTAAAATGTCATACACTAGTAGAATGTGATATAATCCAGTTGGCGAAATTATTCAAGTGCTGGATAACGATAATAGACTATGGACTATGACACAATAGTATTTGTTTGAACATCAAATTTTGTAACATGACAGTTGATATGTACTAACAAGTTATCCTATGGTTTAAGGTTGAAAAAATATATAATACAACTTACATTTTGTATCATGACAGTTGGGTGATCTTAGAAACATGTGTACTGTAGGTGTTTGATAGCAGAGTATTACTTAAACTAAAGTATTGAAAACTACAGTATTTTAACCTGCACGTACTAGATACTTCAGTTTTGACATATCAAAGTATTTTGAAGTATTGTCAATACTGAGACCTGTTTGGCTAGTGTTGTATGGAGCAACGTAAATTAGCTAGCGCACCTTTTGATAGCAGTTGAAAATATGCATGTTCCTAGCTAGCTAGCCGTTGCACACTGAAGGATCATGCACAAAGACCACACCCATGCACAAACTGGACGATCATGCACAAGCTCGGCCTTTAGTGTACCAAAGAGCACGCCGGTAACACAAGGTAGCGGTGGTGGAGCTGAGTGGACAGAAACGGCCTAGCCGTCTTCCGCGTGAGCATGAAGTCGGACCGGGAGCTGCAAGAGGTACGATCTGACCAACACGGCAGTGCCGGCAGCCTATGCAGTGAAGCAGCGCAGCAGAGGCTATGGCCGGCACCACACTCGGCTAGCAGGTTCGTTCTTTCGCCAGCTCTGTTTTAAAAAAGAGGCCTGGGGCTCTTTTTTAAATGCAGAGGAAATACCATGGTTTTGCCTATACCACAGTATTAAAAACACAGTTTTTATGGATAGCCAAACGGCTCACGGTAATTAAAACTATGGTAATCTTAAAAACTGTAGTATTCTATAAATACTTAGAAAAAACTGAGTTATCAAACAAGGCCTAAGGCACAAATAAAACATAGGGCTCTTAGGAACAGGGGACAAAGGAACCTAGGTAAAGCATCAGGATGCAACTTATGTTTTTCCGACATACAAGGATTTGCCAAAAGGATAACTCTACATCTAGCAGACTAGCATCAAACAAAAATATCAGGACAGATTGCAAAAACACTGCCACAATCCAAAGTGACCTTGATAACCCACAAATAGAAAATGTTTGGGTTTGCTACTTGTACAAAACATTCAGCTGATACATGTCCATCCAAACAATCCCTTGTGGGTATATCAGAATTGAGGAAAGTTATGGGTAGGCAAATGCGACAATACAAGTATTTTATGAATAGAAGTTATAGAGTGGCTCATCAAGCTCAATTTGACTTAAGGTATTTTCTGGACATTTCTCAAAAAATATTTTTGAATTCAGTGGTTCACAAATTTCCAAAATGTGCATATATAAAAAGGCTTAAAGCATATATACTCCTTGTAATATACTCCCTCTGTCTCAAAATGTAAGACGTTTTTTCAACTGGCGCCGCGTTTGCCGCCCCATATCGCACGGACGCCTTGGAGTCCAGGATCTGGAGCGCGCTGGCGTTCTCGCGCACTGACCATGAGCACGCCTGGAATGGCCTGGACCTACAATTCTCTGCCAAGGAGCGAGCGCTCTTCTTCGCGCCCACCACGATGACCCTCGGAAACGGAACAACGACATATTTCTGGGAAGACCGCTGAATAAATGGACAGTCCATTTGTGAGATCGCCCCGGCACTTTACAAGTGCATACCCAAACACCGGCGCAAAATCCGGACCGTCGCTGAAGGGCTGCAAGGCCATAGCTGGGCCAGGGACATTCACGGGACCCTGGGCATACACGAGATTGGCCAGTACCTTCAAGTCTGGCTGGCGATCGAGCACATCATGCTCTCGGACACCCCTGATCAGCTAGTTTGGAGATGGACGGCCTCCGGTATATACTCTGCTAGCTCCTGCTATCTTGCCACCTTCCAGGGATCCATGACTTGATCCTCGTGGAAGCTCATATGGAAGAATTGGGCGCCGCCAAGAGTGAAGTTTTTCCACTTGTTGGCCAACCAAGACCGGTGTTGGACGGCCGACCGCTTGGCTAGACGCGGTCTCCAGCACCAGCCACGATGCCCACTCTGTGACCAGGCTCCCGAGACGACGCGCCACCTCCTCTTGGAGTGCCCCTTCACCAGGCAGACTTGGCATGAAATCCTATCCTGGCTATGGATGACCACTGCAGGGCCAAGCCACGAAGATTCACTCATGGACTGGTGGCTGCAGGCAAGGCAAAACACGCCAACACTGATGTGTAAGGGCCTAGCCTCCATTGCTCTGTTGACACCATGGATGATCTGGAAACAGCGCAACGAATGCATCTTCGAGGGCGCCCAGCCCCTGGTTCAGGTTCTGGTCTCGAAAATCAAAGAGGAAGCCGAGCAGTGGGCAAGAGCGGCCGCCCACGGCCTACGCTTCATTCTGCCGCCCACCTGGGACGTGCAGTAGTTTCACTGATCCTCATTTGTAATTGACCTCCTAGGAGAATGTATCAAAACTCTACCTTTTCGATGCAATGAAATGCAAAAGCCCTTTGCATTTTCTCTAAAAAAAACGTCTTACATTTTAAGACAGCGGGAGTACAATACAATTAAGGCACAGAGGCAACACATGGTAAGTTACTTAACATGATTTGCATTAAGCAACCTGCATAAACTATGCATTATTTTGGGGTCCACAAATACTTTGTGATGGAAAAATGAATAATGCGCAGAAACAAAGCAATTGACAAACAGGGAGAATTAACAGAAATGTTACTTGCCGTATCATTAGCATGCAAAAGAGACTGGCGCTGCTGATGCAAGTCATGCATGATGGAGACTCCAAGCTCTTCTGTTTCCAGCATAGTTCTATGGCTATCTCTGATCCTATCAGTGGTCTGGATTTGCCTTTCCGTTGTCCTGAGCAATCTTGACCTTTGATCAGCAGATACCTGCAAGATGCAATATCAATACATCATTGGACTTTAATGGGACAGAAAATTACTGATAGACAATGTCGAAGGATAAGCTGTTAATACTAAAATGTGAAATAATGCAAGGTTAGTGGCTAAAGATGCAGATGCAGGAGGAAGCACAGTAACCTCGTACTTCAACAAAAACATGAATGAAGCAAATTTGATATGTTAGTTGACTGCATTCAATATTCTCAGACTTTTCTGAGAGTATCACACAGAATCATCTGGGCAGCATATATACTATAGCATGTGCATATATTAGAAATTCTAACTACTTCAGAAAGAAAAGAGAAAAATCACTTAACTAGACATTCATAACAGATGGACTGAGAAAATATGCTTTCAGACAACATTTGTGAATTACAATTCTTTGAGATGGAGAGACTGACAGAATGACAAATATCAATCTATAATATGCTAAGTGCTTGTGTGAGGAGTGGCAGGATTTTTCGGTGAGTGTATGACTCTTGAATGTTGAGGTCCAAATTATCGAATGCAAGTATGTATAATATATGCATTTAAAAGAATATCTGGGCCATGCAAAATTATCTGATAGGGGATTAAAGAAAAAGAAACCTCCATATTTTTTTGTCACCAGCCAACCTGATTTAGCTGTAGATTGAGTTATCTAGTGATTGGTAGTCTGGGGCTATACTTTGGTCGAGAATTACATGAAACTAGCACCAGCCAAACATATATCAGAGTTTCCCATTTCTGACACCAACAATCAGTACAATGTGGGTAATAAAAGACACTCAATGCATCACAGTACTTGACTCACCTCCAAATAAGAAACCACTCATGAATTAAGAATAAGGAACATACCACCAACGTATCTGCCATTCCTGACTCCAGCAACTCCTCTCTCGCCCCTTGTTGGCCATTACCAGCAGTGATTCTCTTCAACGCCCCCTTCAGATTGTTAAGATCCGACTTGTACTCTCTCAGTTTCGCCAGTTGCCCGGCCCTCACGCTCGGCTGGAGGTTCCTTGCTTCAAGATCCATCTTCCTTATCTAGAAAAGGAAACCCACATCCAGACATTTCTCAACATGTACAATTACGCAATCACTAACCTATTACCATAAGGTATTTTATCTTGTAGATTTCCTGATCATTGCAAAAAACAAACCCCTCCCTTGTGATATCATAAATCAATCGAATTCCTCGGAAAACTTGTTTGGACTGAGATATGTTTGGTTACAGAGAAGAAGGGTACCAGTGCCTCGGCGCCATCGATGCCGAATTTGATCTCGGAGGCCTTCTGCTTCAGTTTCTCTACGCGCGGTACAAAAGACAACCAGAAAAAGTTAGAAAATTCGAGGCGAGAAATATTTGGGAAAATAAGAACGGAGGACGATTCCAGGACACAACATACCTCCCTCCTGCGAGGCGGCGGCGGTGCATTTCCGGGAGAGGGAGGCCGAGATCTCGCAGTACTGGCGCTCGTATCCCTGGAATACATCGGTCATGGTCGATGAGCCTGATCGCCGGCCGGCCAAAACCCCTCAAAGTCTTCCTCGTTCCGATCAGGCTAGAGGAAGAAGAGTCGGGACGAAGGAACAAGAAGGGGAAATGGGGACGGAGACTGGTGAGGACGAGAGGAGAAACGGATTACGTAAACCAAAATCGAAAGCGCATTTGTGTCGAACCCATAGATCGCACCGTCAAAAAAAAACCACATCATGCGCACATCCATGACTGGAATCCACCAAAGAATCCCTCAAAATATTCCAGTCATGCGCACATCCATGAACAGTACCCAAATCTCAACTAGTCGACTAAGTCTGAAGCCCTAACCAGAGTACAGTTCGGCCAAAACGCTTGGATCTTCTAGTTCGGAGAAAGGAAACGATAGATCCGCAATCGGAGCACGAGAAGAAGAGGAGGGAGGAAGAGGGAGGTGGCGCACCGTGGTTCTTGTCGAAGATGCCGATCCAGGAAGGTTCGCGTCGAGGAAAGAAAGGGGACCATTTGTTTGGGGCGGAGCTTGGAGAGGTCCGGCTTTGGATCTTCTTGGCGGAGGAGGAGAGGCGTTCCTACTCCGACGGCGAGGGAGGTCGTGGCGGCGACGGAGAGCTCATGGTGGGGGCGAGGTCGGGACGAGCGGAGGAAGGAAAGTGGATCTGATTACGGAGACGAAGCGTTTCGCTTTCACTCGGTGCCTGCTGCTTTCGGCTTTCCGGCGACGTATCCGATTACACGGCAATGGAAACCGGCCCAGCCGAACCAAACGCCCGTAACGTTTTCGGGAAGCGATGTAATCGGGAGGCGGTGCAAAATTGGCGAACCAAACGCGTCGATAGATCGCACGTGCCACGCGCAAAACCCTATTCGGCGCCCGCTGCACCAGTTACTGGTGTTTGCACAAACCAGCGCGCACCTCCCTCCAATGGGCTCGGCCCAATTTAATCTTCTTTTTTCTTGTTCTCCACGTTTCCTGTTTGCCTAAAAAAAAAGAAATACTCCTTTCAAAGATCACTCCCACGATCAGGATGCGACAAGTGGTGCACTGCATGCGCGTTACTTGTTGCAACCTGAAAGTTTTTCCTTTATTGTAGATTCTTTTTTAAAACATTTTATCTTTTATACTGTGTGTCCAAATCTCGAACCGTTTTCATCATTGCATTTTTTACATCAAGATCTTTAAAATTAGATCTCATGTTGATAGATTTTGACAAACTTTAAAAAACAAACAAAAAAACTGAATTTGGTGCACGTTTTTTCCCTTTCCGTGGCCTCTCGTGAAAGCAAAATCGTGCCTCCCACTGAAGCAAAAAATACACGTTTTTTTCGTTTTCGAGAGGCATGACCGTGTCTCTTGCGAAAGCAAAAACATACCTCTCGCAAAACGAAAAAAAAAGAAAGTGTATTTTTTCCGCTTCGTAGAGGCACGTGTCTCGCGAAAGCTAAACCATGTCTCTCGCGGAAGCAAAATAATACTTTTTTCTCGCATTTTTTTTTATTTTTTTAGTCCAAAAGCTAAGAAAGATCGGTGAAAACCCAAGAAGTAAAAAAAACTGAAAAACGTCTAAAAAGCTGAAAACACGTGCGGAAAAATAAAAAAATAAAATCCGGAGGAAACATCCAAGTGACGCGCTCTGAGCCCAACTCTAAGTGCTTGTTGGGAGGCTTGCGAAGGAGCGATAGTTGCTCTCTTGTCCAACACATAGACGCATAGAGGACCCGCGACTGAGCCGGCCCACAAACAGGCACCGAAGCACAACACGACGTAAAAGTCATAAAAAGGAGGGAGGAGCCGACAGGAAAAAAACACTCACCCCTCTAATCCTGAATGTGTGCCGCTAGCCCACAGGAGTTGTTAGCTCTTGGTGATATATGATATATGGGCAGTTGTTGGGCCTCCAAATACAGAGGTTTGTAGGACAGTAGCAAATTTCCCTCAAGTGGATGAACTAAGGTTTATCAATCTGTGGGAGGCGTAGGATGGAGATGGTCTCTCTCAAACTACCCTGCAACCAAATAACAAAGAGTCTCTTGTGTCCCCAACATACCCAATACAATGGTAAATTGTATAGGTGCACTAGTTCGACGAAGAGATGGTGATACAAGTGCAATATGGATGGTAGATATATGTTTTTGTAATCTAAAAATATAAAAACAGCAAGGTAACTAATGATAAAAGTGAGCAAAAACGGTATTGCAATGCATTGAAACAAGGCCTATGGTTCATACTTTGACTAGTGCAAGTTCTCTCAACAAGGATAACATAATTAGATCATATAACAATCCCTCAACATGCAACAAAGAGTCACTCCAAAGTCACTAATAGCGGAGAACAAATGAAGAGATTATTGTAGGGTACGAAACCACCTCAAAGTCATTCTTTCCGATCAATCCATTGGGCTATTCCTATAAGTGTCACAAACAGACCTAGAGTTCGTAGTAAAATAACACCTTAAGACACAAATCAACCAAAACCCTAATGTCACCTAGATACTCCAATGTCACCTCAAGTATCTGTGGGTTTGATTATACACATGCATCACACAATCTCGGATTCATCTATTCAAACCAACACAAAGAACTTCAAAGAGTGCCCCAAAGTTTCTACCGGAGAGTCAAGACGAAAATGTGTGCCAACCCCTATGCATAAGTTCACAAGGTCACATAACTCGCAAGTTGATCACCAAAACATACATCAAGTGGATCACGTGAATATCCCATTGTCACCACAGATAAGCACATGCAAGACATACATCAAGTGTTCTGAAATCCTTAAAGACTTAGTCCGATAAGATAACTTCAAAGGGAAAACTCAGTCCATTACAAGAGATAGAGGGGGAGAAACATCATAAGATCCAACTATAATAGCAAAGCTCGCGACACATCAAGATCGTGCCATATCAAGAACATGAGAGAGAGAGAGAGAGATCAAACACATAGCTACTGGTACATACCCTCAACCCCGAGGGTGAACTACTCCCTCCTCGTCATGGAGAGCACCGGGATGATGAAGATGGCCACCGATGATGATTCCCCCCTCCGGCAGGGTGCCGTAACAAGGTCCCGATTGGTTTTTTGGTGGCTATAGAGGCTTGCGGCAGCGGAACTCCCGATCTAGGTTTCTTTTTGGGGGTTTCTGTATTTATAGGAATTTTTGGCGTCGGTCTCACGTCAGGGGGTCTTCGAGTCATCCACACGAGGCGGTAGCGCCCTCCACCCTCGTGGATGGCTCGGGACTCTTCGCCCAACTATTTTACTCGGGGCTTCTTTTGGTCCATAAAATCATCAAAATTTGGCACGCCAATTGGACTCCATTTGGTATTCCTTTTACAGAAAACCCAAAAACAAGAAAAAAAAACAGAAACTGGCACTGGGCTCTAGGTTAATAGGTTAGTCCCAAAAATCATATAAAATAGCATATAAATGCATGTAAAACATCCAAGATTGATAATATAATAGCATGGAACAATAAAAAATTATAGATATGTTGGAGACGTATCAAGCATCACCAAGCTTAATTCCTGCTCGTCCTCGAGTAGGTAAATGATAAAAACCGAATTTTTGATGTGGAATGTTACCTAACATATTTATCAATGTAATCTTCTTTATTGTGGCAAGAATATTCAGATCCATAAGATTCAAAACAAAAGTTTAATATTGACATAAAAACAATAATACTTTAAGCATACTAATAAAGCAATCATGTCTTCTCAAAATAACATGGGTAAAGAAAGTTGTCCCTACAAATCATATAGTCTGGCTATGCTCTATCTTCATCACACAAAATATTTAAATCATGCACAACCCCGATGACAAGCCAAGCAATTGTTTTATACTTTTGATGTTCTCAAACTTTTTCAATCTTCATGCAATACATGAGCGTCAGCCATGGACATAGCACTATAGGTGGAATAGAATGGTGGTTGTGGAGAAGACAAAAAGAGAAGATAGTCTCACATCAACTAAGCGTATCAACGGGCTATGGAGATTCCCGTCAATAGATATCAATGTGAGTGAGTAGGGATTGCCATGCAACGGATGCACTAGAGCTATAAGTATATGAAAGCTCAAAAAGAAACTAAGTGGGTGTGCATCCAACTTGCTTGCTCATGAAGACCTAGGGCATTTGAGGAAGCCCGTCATTGGAATATACAAGCCAAATTAATGAAAATTCCCACTAGTATATGAAAGTGACAACATAGGAGACTCTCTATCATGAAGATAATGGTGCTACTTTGAAGCAAAAGTGTGGTAAAAGGATAGTAGCATTGCCCCTTCTCTCTTTTTCTCTCATTTTTTTGGGCCCTCTCCTTTTTTTGGCCTCTTTTTTTTCGTTCGGAGTCTCATCCCGACTTGTGGGGGAATCATAGTCTGCATCATCCTTTCCTCACTGGGACAATGCTCTAATAATGATGATCATCACACTTTTATTTACTTACAACTCAATACTTAGAACAAAATATGACTCTATATGAATGCCTCCAGCGGTGTACCGGGATGTGCAATGACTCAAGAGTGACATGTATGAAAGAATTATGAAAGGTGGCTTTGCCACAAATATGATGTCAACTACATGATCATGCAAAGCAATATGACAATGATGAAGTGTGTCATAATAAACATAACGGTGGAAAGTTGCATGGCAATATATCTCGGAATGGCTATGGAAATGCCAAAATAGGTAGGTATGGTGGCTGTCTTGAGGAAGGTATATGGTGGATGTATGGTACCAGCGAAAGTTGCGCGGCACAAGAGAGGCTAGCAATGGTGGAAGGGTGAGAGTGCGTATAATCCATGGACTCAACATTAGTCATAAAGAACTCACATACTTATTGCAAAAATCTACAAGCCATAAAAAAAGTACTACATGCATGCTCCTAGGGGAAGGGTTGGTAGGAGTTAACCATCGCGCGATCCCGACCTCCACTCATAAGGAAGACAATCAATAAATACTTCATGCTCCAACTTCATCACATAACGGTTCACCATACGTGCATGCTACGGAATCACAAACTTTAACACAAGTATCTCTCAAATTCACAACTACTCCACTAGCATGACTCTAATATCACCATCTTCATATCTCAAAACAATCATAAAGAATCAAACTTCTCATAGTATTCAACGCACTTCATATGAAAGTTTTTATTATATCCCTCTTGGATGTCTATCATACTAGGACTAAATTTATAACCAAAGCAAATTACCATGCTGTTTAAGACTCTAATAATAATATAAGTGAAGCATGTGAGTTCATCTATTTCTTCAAAATAAAACCACCGCGGTGCTCTAAAAAGATATAAGTGAAGCACTAGAGCAAACGACAAACTACTCCGAAAGATATAAGTGAAGATCAATGAGTAGTTGAATAATTATGCAACTATGTGAAGACTCTCTAACATTTAAGAATTTCATATCTTGGTATTTTATTCAAACAACAAGCAAAACAAAACAAAATAAAATGACGCTCCAAGCAAAACACGTATCATGTGGTGAATAAAAATATAGCTCCAAGTAAGGTTACCAATGAACGAAGAGGAAAGAGGGGATGCCTTCCGGGGCATCCCCAAGCTTAGGCTCTTGGTTGTCCTTGAATATTACCTTGGGTGACTTGGGAATCCCCAAGCTTAGCCTCTTGCCACTCCTTATTGAAAGCACAAGTGCTCCCTAGGTGGTTTTGGTAATTAATGTCAACATATCTCTTGTTGGACTAACACTTTTACCTAGTATGTTTCAGATAAGTTCAACAATGAAGTGGCATGGACTAGAGGATGTGGAACCCCTTTAAATGCTAAGGACAAAGGATTGGCTCAAGCTCCAAGCTCAAGACTCTACATTTTCTATTTTAGTGATCCAAGATCACATTGAGTCTATAGGAAAATCCAATACTATCAAGGAGGGATGAGGTGTTGCTTAATGAGGCTCTTGCTCAAAGTGCTTAGTGATATGCTCCAAAGCCCTCAACTACTTCTCACATCCACATATGACCTAAACCAAAAGTCAAACTCGGCCCCACCGATTGTTTCTATCCGGCGCCACCGAGTTCAGATGTCATAGCCACTGCCACAAACCCTAGGCAAATCGGTCTCACCGATAGGGATCTCGGTCTCATTGAGATGGGATTGCAATATCTCTGTATGAATCTATTACCAAAATCAGTCTTACCGAGTTTTTGTAATCAGTCCTACCGAGATTGCAATGTAAACTCTCTGTTTCCTTTTCATAACATTTCGGTCTCACCGAGATGGGCAAATCGGTCCCATCGAGTTTACCTGACCAACTCTCTGGTTAGCCTATTACCAAAATCGGTCTCACCGAGTTTGTGTAATCGGTCTCACCGAGATTACCTTATGCCCTAACCCTAACCATATCGGTCCTACCGAGTTGCATGTCGGTCCCACCGAAAATCCTAACGGTCACTAGATTTGCTGAATCGGTCCGACCGAGTTTATCAATTCGGTCCCACCGAGTTTGGCAAGTTGTGTAATGTGTTAGATTTTGTGTGGAGGCTATATATACCCCTCCACCTCCTCTTCATTCGTGGAGAGAGCCATCGAATCTAACCTACACTTCCAACTTGCATTTTCTGAGAGAGAACCACCTACACTTGTGTTGAGCCCAAGATATTCCATTCCTACCATATGAATCTTGATCTCTAGACTTCCCCAAGTTGATTTCCACTCAAATCTTCTTTCCAGCAAACCCATATCCTGTGAGAGAGAGTTGAGTGTTGGGGTTACTATCATTTGAAGCACAAGAGCAAGGAGTTCATCATCAACACACCATTTGTTACTTCTTGGGGAGTGGTGTCTCCTAGATTGGCTAGGTGTCACTTGGGAGCCTCCAACAAGATTGTGGAGTTTAACCAAGGAGTTTGTAAGGGAAAGGAGATCGCCTACTTCGTGAAGATCTACCACTAGTGAGGCAAGTCCTTCGTGGGCGACGGCCATGGTGGGATAGACAAGGTTGCTTCTTCGTGGACCCTTCGTGGGTGGAGCTCTCCGTGGACTAGCGCAACCGTTACCCTTCGTGGGTTGAAGTCTCCATCGACGTGGATGTACGATAGCACCACCTATGGGAACCACGACAAAAACATCTGTGTCTCCTATTGCGTTTGAATCCTCCAAACCATTCCCTTTACATTCTTGCAAGTTGCATGCTTTACTTTCCGCTGCTCATATACTCTTTGCATGCTTGCTTGATATGTATTGTGTTTGTTAAACTTGTGCCAAAACTCCACTTCAACTTAAAGAAATTAAAAATTGCTACTTTTGGTACTTAGTGTTTAATCACCCCCCTCTAGACACCTCTTCTCGATCCTTTCACTTATTCCATAGTCCATCGAATCTTTACCCAAAACTTGAAAACTTCACAACACAAAACTCAACAAAAAACTCGTAATCTCCGTTAGTATAAGGAAATAATTTTGCTTCTAGAAATCTTTTAGATTCGGCCGCGGGAGGCACTTTTATGGAAATCACTTTAGGAGAAGCTACTAAACTCCCAGATAATATTATGGTTAATTATTCTCAATGGCACACTGAAAGATCTACTAGTAAAAAGGTGCATGCAATTGAAGAGATTAATGTTTTGAGTGGAAAGATGGATGAACTTATGAAATTGTTTGGTAATAAGAGTGTTTCTTTTGATCCCAATTATATTCCTCTGTCTACTTTGATTGATAATAATAATGAATCTATGGATGTGAATTTTGTTGGTAGGAACAATTTTGGTAACAACGCTTATAGAGGAAACTTTAATCCTAGGCCACATCCTAGTAATTCCTCTAATAATTATGGTAATTCTTACAACAACTGTTATGGAAATTTTAATAATATGCCCTCTGATTTTGAGACTAGTTTAAAAGAATTTATGATTTCTCAAAATAATTTCAATGCTTTGCTTGAAGAAAAATTGCCTAAGATTGATGAGTTGGCTAGGAACGTGGATAAAATTTCTCTTGATGTCGATTCTTTGAAACTTAGATCTATTCCACCTAAGCATGATATAAATGAGTCTCTCAAATCTATGAGAATTTCCATTGATGAGTGCAACGAAAGAACCGCTAGGATGCGTGCTAAAAAAGGTTGCTTTGTGAAAGCGTGTTCTTCTAGTTTTCATGATAACAAGGATGAAGATCTAAAAGTGATTGATGTGTCCCCTATTAAATATTTGTTTTGCAATATGAATCTTGATAATGATGGGACTGGAGATGAGTCAACTTTAGTTAAAAGGCGTCCCAATGATTTGGAGTTTTTAGATCTTGATGCAAAAATTGGTAAAAGTGGGATTGATGAGGTCAAAATTTTACATAGCAATGAACCCACTATTTCGGATTTCAAGGAATTTAATTATGATAATTGTTCTTTAATAGATTGTATTTCCTTGTTGCAATCCGTGCTAAATTCTTCGCATGCTTATAGCCAAAATAAGGCTTTTACTAAACATATCGTTGATGCTTTAATGCAATCTTATGAAGAAAAGCTTGAATTGGAAGTTTTCTATCCCTATAAAACTTTCTGATGAGTGGGAACCTACTATTAAAATTAAAATAAAAGATTATGAATGCTATGCTTTGTGTGATTTGGGTGCTAGTGTTTCCACGATTCCAAAAACTTTGTGTGATATGTTAGGTTTCCGTGAATTTGATGATTGTTCTTTAAAGTTGCACCTTGCGGATTCCACCATTAAGAAACCTATGGGAAGAATTAATGATGTTCTTATTGTTGCAAATAGGAATTATCACTAAAAAAAATACACTTCCGTGATGATACGTGTTTGTCATAGTAGGTCGCGTTTTTTGTCATGCATGTACATCCATGACAAATTTATGACAGAATCAAGATAGTCATACCGTGTCTTTGTCAGAGAAGTGTTCCATGACATTGCCAAAATTATCATCACGGAAGTGTCCACTTCCATGACGATAAATCGCGCATGACGTAAGTGCTTTCGCCGAGGGTGACCGACACGTGGCATCCACCGTAATCTTAACGCCGTTAAGCTATCGGGTCGGGTTTTGGATCCGATAACCCGTTAACAGCCCCGACCAATGGGAAATTTCCACGTGTAAAATTCTTATTGGCCGGACGAGACACGTGGCACGGCCCAATAGAGGCCCATTCCTATGAAAAGGCCGGCCCGTTTGACTTGGTCAAAAGGTGGCGGGCCGGCCCATGGAAAGCCTGTTAACGGCTTGTTCGCATATAGCCCATTTACAGATCGCTAACCCAAGGCCTGTTACGCTCTATTCGAATTAGGCCCAGTAGCATCATCTCGGCCATCCAATATGATTCCAGCCCGTTTTCACTTCTGGCCCATGTATGGCCCGTGAAGTCTTTCGGCCCATATGAGGCCCTATGTAACTCTTGGCCTATTAACGGCTCGTGGTGAAACTGGCCCGTAATGAACAGTGTATCACTTTACACCCATTAACGGCCCGTGGTGAAACTGGCCTGTAAGAACAGTGTATCACTTTATACCCATTAACGGCCCGTTATTCCGCTAATGGGCCGTTTCCATTATGTTATCTTTCGGCCTTCTCGAGCCCATTTATTCTTGGGCTATTTTCCAAAGATTCGTTTACTTACGGCCCGTTCGCTATTTTACGCTGGGCCAAATTCAGCCCGTGGTTACAGTCGGCCCGTTTGTTGTCTGTTAATACGTTGGGCCGTTTTCATAGTGTCATCAAATACGGACTATTAATGATGGCCCGTTATGGTCGGCCCATGAACGGACGATTCCAACTCTAGCCCGTTTACGGCCAGAATGCGGTCTGTTTGGCCCATGTTTGGCCAATCAATCATACGGCCCGTATAAGGCCCATTGATGATACGACCCGTAGAAGGCCCATTGTTTCTACGGCCCGTAGAAGGCCCATTGTTTTTACGGCCCGTAGACGGCCCACTGTTTCTACGGCTCGTAGAAGGCCCACTATTTATACGGCCCGTAGAAGGCCCACTGTTTCTACGGCCCATAGGAGGCCCAGTGTCACTACAGTAAATATTAGCCCATGGTTATTGTGGCCTAGTTTTAAAAAATAGGTTATTGCAGCCACTAGCAAACCGCAGAAAAAGAACTGCACTGACTACAAGCAAACAAATAAATAAGACAACAAGGAAATAAATAAGCAAGCAACTTACACTAGGCTATCACGACTATTACACATATTACATCCACTGGGCATCAAAGTTCGCCACCAGTGCAAATATAGGGAACACAACAGGATATAACGCCGCAAAAAAACAAGTCCAAAACTGAAACCACTTCAGAAGAGCTCAAGAAACAATATCCTGGGTACACATAATGCTGGCAAGATGCTTAGCAAGCTTATTAACTTTCTATTGTTTGGCGCTCAAGTCCTCCAGAGCTTCTTTGTTGCACCGGAAAGTATGCATCTGAATTCTGCAGGACTTCCTCGGTCCTTCTACTGTCAGATAACATCTCGATCAATGTCTTTCAACTTGAAGTTGAGACTCAAGAAGTTTAACTGATTCAGTAACGAGTTCGAAGAGCTGGTGCCAGAAGTGGTAGCCAGTAACTCGAACACTACATCAAGACAGGACTTTGGGGTTGTCTCAGTGTCTTCAATATAGTTTTTATCAGCTTTCTTGGAGACCAACAGGGATGTCTCACTATCTTGAACCTTATCTGAATTACTTCCTTTACCATTGCATAACAGGCTACTCTTCTCCAATATTTTATGCGTGTTCTAAAAGAGAAGCAAACAAACACATCTCAGGTTTACAATGTAGTATATGAAACTCATTTTGGTAAACCAGTTTAGTAGTAAGGTGGACAGGATAACAGTATGAAACAAACATATATCTATGTAGTATGGTCACTGTATGGTCTATATCATTCTAGTTTATGTTGCCAAATCAAGATAGATACAGTTCGAATCATATCTATTTAAGACAAAAGTGTGGGAAACTACACAAAGAATAACAACACTTGTAATGTGCATGGCATGAGAACATAACTGTTTATTCAATTGAAACTGAAATCAACATAGAGCAAGTTACAACAGCAAACAACCAAACACGTTGAAGAAACATGTTTAAAACATACCTGTTGCGCCATTGGAATTTCAATTGCATCCTTCAAATTTGAAATTAGTTGGTATCAAGAATACAAATGATGCAAGAGCAAAGTAGTATGAACCATAGCTACGGAACCTGACACGAGAACAATTCTTCTTACGCTTTAAGTGTTGACTTCAGTTCGTGAGTGGCGGTCCTCGTGATTTGGGCACCGCAGTTGCCTTACTAACTGCCGTGTTTGGGTGCTCTGTGGTGGAGACGGTCTTTGTGTCAACGGAACTGGGTGTCTATCTGCAGGGGTTGGGGTTAGAAGGGGTGTAGCTGGTTCTCTGTCCAACCGGTAGGGGTACAATCTGCATGAGTGTGGGTTATGTGTGGTGGGGCTGGTTCTTGGGCAAGTACAACCGTGGTTCTATCTGCATCGACGATGTAGCACGATCTTTTCAAGACCGTGTTTTTACTCCCACGTATACTACCATCACTCCCTCCAATTGAAATGGCTGATAAACAAGAAAAGTAATTGAATGTACAGACATTGTAAGATAGACAGGTGCAATGGATAGTAGGGAAGAAAACAGGGCATGAAATAATTCACATTTATGTTGTCTAAGCAAACAGAATAACATGACATAATTTCACATATATGATGGCTAATTAAACAGGATAGCATGACACAATTTCACATGTATGATGGCTAACTAAACATGATAGAATGACATACTTCAAAATATGATGACTATGTAAACAAGATGACATGATATAACTATACGATGTGTCTATTAAAGTGGTTGGCATGCCATAAATCACAAATATGCCGTCGATGGAAACATGATGGCACGATATAATTCACGGATAGAATGACATAATTTAAAATATGATGACTATGTAAACAGGATGAGATGATATAACTATATTATGTCTTTAGAAAATGGGTTGGCATGCCATAATTCGGATACATGCTGTCTATGTAAACATCATGGCATGACATAATTCAAATATATGATTTATATACTAAGGAAGTGAGCAGAGGGCAATCGCATATATGATGTGTCAACTAAGGAGATGGCATTCAATATTGTGTATATGATGTAAAAACTAAGCATTGCAATACAACATATGCATTATATGAGTAATATAACCTCGCCAAGTTTGAGCATACACCTCGGGGATAATAGGACTGGTCATACGCCTCTGAATCCTCCTCTCAAGAGCTATCTCAGAATCAAGCAAGATATCTGCTTCAAGCAGTAGCATTGTCTGCTCAAGACCTTGTTTTCACTCCAGATTTCTCCATCACCAATTCAAATGGCTGATGCACAGGAAGAGCAGTTGAATATACAAACATTGTCGACAAAAGCAATGAGAAATACAAAAAAGGACGACATGATACAATTCACATATATGACGCTTGCCTAAACAAAGCATGGCATTGCATAATTCACATACATAATGCCTTGCAACAAGATAACATTGCATAATTCACATATATAATGTCTTACAACAAGATGGCATTGCATAATTCACACATATGGTAATTAGACACTAAACATGTGGAAATAACACAAAGCATGTCTAAACTAAGCAAATGACATAGCAATGCAAGATACCATACGCACGATATGAGCAACATAACCCTGCCAAGTTAGGGCATGCACCTCGGGGAGGGGAATATGACTGGTCATCTGCTCTGAATCCTCCTCTCGAGGAGCTATCGGTAACCAAGAAGACATGCGCTTCACGATAGCATTATGCTGCTCAAGACCTTGTTTCCACTCCAGATTTTTCCATGACCGTGCGAATGGTCGATGCACAGAAGAGTAAATGAATGTACTAAAATTGTTGCAAATTTAACACATAATAAAAAATGATGGCATGATATAATTCACATATAAGATGATCACTAACTGTGGTGGCATTGTAAAATTAACATATATGATGCCTGGCTAGACAAGATGGAATTGCATGATTCACATTTACGATAAAGAAACTAAGCAGATGGCATTTAAACTATGCATGTATAAACTAAGCAGATGACATCTTTAATGTATACAGTAAGCAATGCAAGGCACCATATGCATGATATTACCAACATCAGCATGCCAAGTTAGAGAGAAGACCTCATGGGGTAAATAGGAGTGGTCTTCTCCTTCTGAATCCCCCTCATAATAGTTATCTTCCTCTTGATTACGATCCAAAATGGGTGGAGGGGGTGCTGCCTTTGCGCCCACCATGGAACGAAGTCTGCATGAAATTTTATTGCCACGCAAGGCTCGTCTCTTTTGCTCTACATGATCAGTTCCATTGTGTACAACAACTGGCATGCATAGGAATAAAACATAGTGAGATTATGTAAGGAGTGCATGCACAAATCCAGAGTGATGGTAGCAAACTGTGGATAGACCCAAAACCAATGATAGTAGGCAGATAATAGCTTTAGTTAAAACATACAAATAATGGCTCCTTTAATGTTTGTTTGCACCCAACATGAAACTCATAGTAGACACCGGAGATTAACCAGATAGTAGATGATAGTACCGATTGCTGCCCCAATATGTACCCCACAACCATTTAAAAACTCAAGTTTCAGATTAGTTTGGACTCGACTCAGAGTCTAATAGGTGAACACGACGATAATGTAGCATGTCATCATATTAAGCGACGCATAACGTAAGAAGACACGGAAGAGTGTGACCTCTCTTGCGGACCCGTGTAGTCCTCAAGGTCATCTGCTCAGTTGATGATGGTAATGCGATTGCCAGAGCTGCCGTGGCGAGGAAGAAGATCTCGAGGCGGCAAAAGACACCGAGAGCGGATCCTGCATGGTGAACCCTTCCGTCGTTGGAGCGGTGAGCTGGGTGGAACACAGCCACAGAGCATGACAAACCACACAAGGTTTTCTTGGACACATATCTCAGTAATGTAAGTAATTGAGTAAGGGCTTGTTTGAATTTGAGGATTCTAACAATGCAGGGATAGGAAATAGACAGGAATAGGATAAGAATGCACGTGCAAAACAGAGAATTTAAAAACACAGGATTTCTGCCAATTTGGGTGTTTGATTCACAACAACTGGAAGATCACGGGATGCAAAAAAGCATGGTGAGATTAAGTCAAACCACAAGAAAATGTACGGTTATAATGCTATTATACTACTATCTCTTAGTCTTGTGCTTGATGAATAGAAATATGAAAAGGAGGAGAAGTGGAAATTAGAATTCCTACGGTTTTTCTTTCAAGGAGACACTAAAGGAACAAATCCTACAGTTTTCCTTTGCTCCATTCCTTTGCACCAAATTCATGAAAAGTAGTACCATAGGAAACTTTCCAATTCAGATGTTTTTCATTCACTTTTCCTTTCAAGCACTGGCGATTCTAGTAGGCAGGCTTGAGCAAGGAAAATCCTACACTAAATAAATGTTTTTGTGCTACTTCTATTACTTTGGACCCAGGCCACTGCCATACTAGCTCAACTCCTGTGCCCATCGACAAATGCACAGCTCAAACGCTACAGAGATAAATAATGATGGCGTTCAAGAGAGTCCATCACGGATAGCTAAGTTGCACGGTACCTCACCGCTTGTCATATAGTAGGATAAAATAATCGTATTTCCCGTTACTACGAAAGTGCTCGATTGGACAATATATATAACATGTAGAGTAAAAAGAGATCCAACAAGTGTACAACCTCTTTGGCGAAGCCATGTCGATCTCAAGCATGATTGGGTTGGCGGTGAGGATGCTCCGCTGACTTGGCTGTCTCGAGGAGGGAAGAAGATCTTAGGCGTCTGGAGATGGAGCCCGAGGTACTGCTCATTGTGATGGAGGGTTTCGCTGTTGGAGCAGCTCCGGTGAGTTGTACGACGCCGAGGTCAAGCAGGAAAGAGAGACAACGAACAACGTTAACTGAGTGGAATTCTAATAGCATCTCCAATACATGACGTAAAATACATAACCACAAAGTGCTAGATGTAAAATACATCGACGCTCATCTCTGAACTTAACTATCAAAACTGAATTTAATCGTCGAACCGAACTTAACCGTCGAAACTAAACTTAATCGTCAAACTGAATTTTCTTTGTCGAAACTGAATTTTTTGCCGTCCCAACCGAACGCACTAGCAAGGTGAGGCTACACGTCGGTCGGCTGAATTTTTCATCTCTGGTCAGTCGATTTTGTAGCCGTTGGATACGAAATCAAGGGCATGCGGTTCATCTTCAACCTCCACCCCCTGAGCCGCCAGCCACCATCGGCCAAACAACAGCCCCCCGCCGCCCCGCCCGCCCCGAAAACACTCCCCACTGCCCCGGCCATCCCTCTAGGCCCCCCGTGCCGAGCTTTTTCTCCGGCGATCCCCACGCCACCGCCCCACCAACGCCCCACCACCGCCGGCGACCACCGCCCCCATCCTAAACCCTAAGATAGATAGTGGGGTACCTCTCCATGAGCCCCCCCTCCTGCTGCGGCTGGTTCTTCCTTCACCCCGTGAGCCCCCACCCCCTGAAAATCGATCACCCAAAAGTCGATTCACGATCAAGTGTAGGTAAATCGGAGCAGCATCGCAAGCAAGAGCAAGAGCGAGAGCAGCATCGCGAGCAAGAGCAATAGCAAGAGCAGACCAGGCAGGGGACCGAGAGCAAGAGCAGAGCAGCAGCGCGAGTGAGAGCTAAAGCAGCAGCAGCTCCTACTGATGTGGACGTCCCCGCCGTGGAGGAGGTGGCCGGCGACGCCGCCGTGGATGGAGCCGCGCCGTGTCGGCTCGGGACCGAGCACCGGCAGCACCATGAGATCGAATCAAGAAGAAAATGCGGTGATTAGTGTACAACCTCTTTGGTGGCGCCGATTAGGCCGCAGCTTCATCCGAGGAAACGGTGATGATGATGCTCTTCCGGTGGTGCAGGTGAAGACGGCGATGTGGGAATGGAGGTGGCGCGAAAGACGAGGGGAACGTCGGGGCAGCTCCTTGGAGGTGGAGGACGGGGTGGCTGAACCGGCTGGACGATGAGATCGATGACGGATCCTCATCCGGTACGGTGGATGAGGGACATCGAGGTGTTGCTGTGGACAACGTCGTCGGGGAAGAGGCTCCGGCTGGGTGGCGGATGGAGCAGGGTGTGGGGTTTCATCGCGGGTTTTCATGGCCTCGATGTACGAATGGGTGGGCGGATGGGATGGCAGTGGGGAACCATGGCTTAGAGACGTGCTTGTCCGAAATGTGGGGTAAGTTGTGAAAGTACCCCCACCGATTTGAGGCGGTTCTTTCGGTTCAGGGGTACCACGGGCATTTCGCGTGTCGGGATTTCACAGGAGGTGGGAGTTTTCGCGCGCGTTGTAATTTTGGAATAGCAAGGCACGGGTTGAGATGGAGGGAGTTGTCGGAGCACAACGAGACAAAGATATATCTTAAATATTTCGGGCTAACAAAGGCGCGGGTTGAAGAGGCGGGAGTTTCAAGAAGACGATAGACAAAGACGCTAGCTTGAATTTTCGGAATAACAAGGCGCGGCTTGAAATTTCGGAAGAACAAGCTTAACGTGTACCAAAAAAAAAGACAATTTGCACCTCAACACGCACAACACACACATAAACACCATTTAGACTAGAGTAAGGTACACGTGCATTGCACGCATGGGATTTGGCAACCAAATTATGAATAAATACCACATTATAGCATGCAAGCTTTGAGTCATATATGCATGATGTAGATGTTCATTTAATTCTTATAGTTCATTTCATTCAAAATCATCTGGTTTTATAAGAAAGCTAATCTATTTTAAGATTCATGGAATTGTGCGTTGTAAGACATAAAGTAAAAACAAATAATGGCAAATCATGTAGAAAAACATTTGGGCAATTTGATACGGAAGATTCTAGAACAAATAAGAAGTGCTTGTGTTTTGATGTTTGTGCATTATGCTTAAGTTCAACCATGGAGTCTTCTAGATTATACATGTGGCGAAATCTGGTGGAATCTAGATGATATCCAACGACGAGTAGTGCTCAGATTTGCCGTCTTTGGACCGTCGGATTCGCCTCATCCAACGACCATCTTTCAAAGTTAAAGTTACCCGTACACAATATAAAAAATATAAAATATAATATATATAGGGGTATAGATAGAGATATGTGATGCGAAAGCCGCCCATCATCTCCAATTAGAATAGTGTGTCCATGCACGGATGCGACATGGCCAAATGATGTCTGCCATCGGTATCTCAAATTCAAATCAGTCTGACCTTGTTCAATGTGTATACGTTACAACATGCTCGTTTCCAAACCACACCGCACAGATCTCCATTATATTCATGCACGCATGGGTTTCAAACATCGGGATCTCTTATTCAAATATTTGAGTTCGACTTTACATTGATTATGACCTCACCTATTCAGCTATTCTTTTACACCCACATGTAGTCTTCTCTTTATAATTGTACCACTAACTTTCTCTCGTGCATGCATGCACACACACTACCGATCTGCATTATCCATCGCAGCATGCAATCTTTTCTTCGTGTCGATCTCCCATGAAGGCACACACCCACACACATCCCCTCTCCATCATATCGGCATTCTTTATCTCTCACGCGTGCATGCGCAACGATCGATGTTCCTCTATGTATGTGTGTATATAGCTAGGTCTTTCATAGTTTTCCACACAAACCGATCAATCGATATATCCAAAGTGAGGTCTCACCCTCTTTCCCATGTCCACATCGATCAATCTATACCTCTCTATATAGGATTAACATATATAGCTAATACACCCACATTAATTATATATCCAACGTCCCCTCTCATCATCCATGCCTTCCGCTTCATCTCTCGAACGCGTGCACAATGGCGAAAGACAGGCGATGAGGCCCTACCCTCCCCCTAACATCACTATATATCGAGGCTAATATGAATGTGATCATTAGACAATTGCTGCTAAAATTGTTTAAGTTCATGAATTGACCCTCCTCATAAAGGATTAGCAATGCTTGGCCCCTAGCTCATTTATTTTCATGGCTCCGCCATCACTGGCAACAACAAGACGTGTTCGCCCTCTCTCTAAATATCGATCTCGCACTTGTGCATTCCTTCATAGTCTCCCTCCACTCGCCCCGCACCATCTTCTAGCCCCCACGGATTTTGCCACATGTACAATCTAGCAGACTCCATGGTTGAACTTAAGCATAATGCACAAACCTCAAAACAACAGTGGTTCTCTTTTGTTCTAGAATCTTCCGTATCATAACTGCCCATACTTTTTTTATAGTTGAATTGCCCTTATTTGTTTTTACTTTATGCTTTACAACACACAATTCCATGAATCATAAAATAGATTCTTTGATTCAAAGGATTCTCAAAGGAATTTTGGAGGATTCTAATCATTAGGAATTTTTCCTATCTTGGTTGTTTGATTCGTAGGGTTGTAAACCATAGGAATTACAAAACAGTATAACAGAGCCACCTACGGCTCTCCACAGTGATTTGAGTTCGTCCACCGTTGGATTCACAGCACTAACGCACCAGATCACTCATGCATGCCACGGTGCACCCCGTAGGCTTTTTTATCCCTCCACCCCGCACGTCATGGCTGGCCCACGGCTCTGGGCCGCAGCTCCGGGAACCTACCTGGGCGCCCTCTCATCGAATTCAATTTATGTGTATTATCACAACGATGGGAATAGAATCTAATTCAGAGACTTGGATTAAATAAATATTTATATTAGTAAGTTTTTTCTCTTTCAAATGATATTTTTGTTATATTCTCACGATGGTCGGGCGCGGCAACGCGCGTCATCATGGTCTAGTTTTTCCATATGATTCATTTGCACTAGATTTCATAGGAAACATCCCATCCACTCAAACCTCTTTGAAAGAATTCCGCGTTTTTTCTATGCACAATAAAACACTCGTACAATCCTATAGGATTCAAGACGACATTCCACTATAATCCCATGTTTTTCCTATTCCCGCGTTCTTAGCTTTTTTATAAAAACTAATTGATTTTGAATGAGATGAACTATAAGAATTAAACGAAGGGCTACATCAGGCATATATGACTCAGAGCTTACATGCTATAGTGTGGTATTTATTCATAATTTGGTTGCAAAATCTTATGCGTGCAATGCATGTGTACCTTACTAGTACTTCGAGTATGTGTAGAACACGTAAATTAGAATAACAATGGCACGCTACACAGTGTCTCTCTTACAGCTCATGAAGCCATGTGGCACATGTGGAGGCGTTGTCGCGACCTCCTTGCGTGGATTGATCACGATGACGTCTTTCTGGTTCCGTAAGAATGTACTCGTCCTCCCCGAGCCATCTTGGCGGTACATGCACGGCGAAGATGTGCACGCACGCCACGCACGCACTCATTCCCTCGCACGCACACGCTGGTACACGGGCGGCCGTAATTTTGTACCAAGATCCACCCCATGTGATAATTTGACGTGTGTAAAGTCGTTCACTTCATTGATGGTCAATTAATACAAGCATGCAAATTGAGTGGACGTGAGGGCGGAAGAAAGACATTATTACTCCACTTTGCGGCGCATGCGAGTAGTTAAATCGTGGGTTGCTAGTAGTACTTCCATTGGTCTCCTTCGTATTTTGTGCCAATTTTTGACAAGAACATAATATTTACGCTTTGAGCAGTGTAGTACTTGAAATTTATGTTTCGCTAAACTCATCGGGAGCCGTTTGAGCCTCGAAACCAAAACCATCAATTAATCTTTACCTTGTTCCCATCACATTCGAAAGCCTGCTCACACCTACTAGTACGTACCAAACCTGAATGTGTTCCCACTATGCAGGTATTATTACTAGTGCTAGTACTTAGGTTATAAAAAGGGGAACTACCTAACCGAAAATTACTCTACCTTTCCTCCTCATAAGTGCTTCTTCTTCGTCCGTCGTTGCCATGGCCAAAGGAGCAGAGCTCTAGGTCGAGAACTACTCGTAATAAGGAGCAACAACCAAGGCTGCAAAAAGAGGGCTCGCCGCCACGCAGAGACCTCGAAGATCTCTCACCCGGCGATGGCTCCCGGGAGCGCCCTAGCCGATGAGGCTAACATGCCGAGCCGGGCGGAGCTAGAGTCGTTATCCCTCGACGGCATGCCCGATCAGCTCAATAAGCATAAGGAGTTCATCCAAGGCTTGATGGAGTTCTTTGAAGGAGAGCCTCGACGACATGCCCGCCGAGCTCAATCGAGGGGGAGTTGACCGTCGGCTTGGTGATCTTCTTTGAAGAAGAGCATTGCCTCAGAGAAGAAGGCGACCGGCGAAATCCTGCGACTTCAGGAGGACAAGGCGAAGCTCTGCCATGAGATCGACCAGTTGAAGGAGAAGAACGCCGGCTGGAAGAAGCTGCATGAGAATAGTAGTTCCTCGATGAATATGCTGCAGGCCCTTGTCATGGAACAGAAGGAGGAGTTGGCGAAGCTCCGCATCGAGCACCCGGCTGCTGTCAAGGTATGTAATGCGACTGTGGAACAGATGATGAAGGCTCGCGTCGAGAAATCCCGCGTCATGGACACAATGATGAAGATGGCAGAGGAGACGCGCAAGGAAATGGAGGTCGTGGCGGCGATGAAGAAGCAGTTACGACTCTGCAGCAAATTAGATCATTTGGGGTGATAATCTTCCTTCTTCTTTTGCTCCCGTGTTTCATCTTTTGCTTCAGGTGTTTCGCCGCACGTGTCACGTTCTCTGCGAGGCATGAATAGAACAATGGTTTTTTTTTAGGGAATGAATAGAACAATGCTAACAATGAGATGACTAGCAAATTAGATCATTTTTATGGCACTGGGCTGCCGTGTTTCATGCTCCTCCGTTGCAGTACTACTCCAGTGGAAAACTTGAGTATACCGCACGGTTCTTTGCTCCTCCTCGATCAGGTCGTCGGCGCATTTATCTGACAGTCAAATCGAAGGCCCCGCCTTCCAAAGCAGTAATGAGCCATCAAATCACAAAGGCCCTCGCCTCTCGTGAAACCGACCAAGTTAGACTGCCCGCCCTCTAGCCTTTTAAAAAATGTATACTTTTGTACAACAAGAGTATCGATGGATTGCGCCATGGAGCAAAACTTGAAATTAAAAAAGGTGGTACATATAGAGAGCGCTAAATGGCCAAATTATGCATATAGTACTATTAAAAATGATGTGTCCCGTCAACTCGCAGAACGAGGAGAAGCTTGTTTAGTACGTCGTCTCCCCCGCCCACGGGCGCGGTGGCTCGCAGGATGAGGTGAAGCTTGCTTAGGCTGGTGCCAATGCATGGGTGCTTATATGAGGTGCTAAGCATATTAAATAGCTTAGTAACTATACTCCCCAATGCATAGGTAGATGATGAGTGGTGGAATACTTTTTGTAGTTTGCAAAAGCACCCAATTAATGCTCTTGTTTTCCTCAAAAAAAGTATGTTTTGCCAATGCATTAATTGCAATGCATGCATGCATAAATTACATGCATTGGTCAAATTTCTCTTAATACTTGCATGCAATGATTTAATGCACCTTGGAATCTGAACATGTGATGGGAAACAACCAAATTGAGCCTTATAAAATGGAAAAACTAAAATTTTGAGATAAGCCCTATAAACCGGAAAGGAGGGAGTAGTACTATTAAAAAGGCTAGTCCCAATAATGGTGTCGACAACCCACCCCTCAAATAAAACTAAGAGGGTGCTTGGATACGTTTAGTCCCATGACTAAAAGTAGTGGGACTAAAACATGCTAGCCTCACCCATGCTTGGATCCAAATACTAAAAAGGCTAAAATCAAGTTAATGAGCATTTATTATCCTCCAAACCCTCCAATCCGTAACTACTTTGTGTTAAAGGAGAGGAGTTAGATGAGTAGAGAGGACTAATCCACATTTAGTAGGGGTACCCCCGACTAAATTTTTTTAGTCTCAAGACTAGTTTTAGCCCCTCTTTAGTCAGGGGTGCTTGGAACTTTAGCCTCTTAAAGAGACTATTTTTAGTCAGACTAAAATAAGTCCCTTGGATCCAAACACCCTCTAAGTATCCTGGAATTCTTTGACAAAACTAAGCACCCTAAAATTCTTTGACAACTAAACTGCTGGCTATATGATGTTGGCCATATATATTGTACATATATAATGTGAAGAAACGTGTGGTAGTACTATACCAACTAAAAGATGAAATGTAAGAAATACTAGTATGTACGTACTGAAGAGTTAAAGTAACGAGAAGAAACATAGCATAGTTCTGCTGGGGGCTCAGCACAACACACCCCTCAAATTAAATTAAGCACACCTGAAATTAAACTTTGCAACTATTTCGGTAGACACTGCATTAGAACCACCATGAGCAACGACACCGACACCTTACTCGGAGTCCTCGTCCACGTCCTCGACTTCGTCCTTGTCCCTCTTCCTCTTGGCCGATACTTCTTTGCTTGAACCACACACTTGGCTGTTTCTCTTCATCCAACCCTTGTAGATATTGAAGCAAAGGTAGCCATCCATTGCAACAGTAGTGCATATGGTCTATATCTAGTACATTCCGCTGCCATGCATGACGATGAAACGTGTAATGAGGTTTCTCCGGTTCTGCGTCACGAAGGATGAACCATGGCTCTGCCAGGTCGCGATTGAAGGCTGATGAGTGGACACTAGCCGATTCTTCTGGAGGTCGAAGGTGTTACCTACAACGAGGCCTATCCGACGCAGGACTTCTTTGTCGTTACCAAAGTCTACAGTAACAAATTTGACTAGGTTGCTCTCGAGGAAGTCCTTAAAATCCTGACACTCAACGTCGGCATGGCATATGTGGTAGACCAAGCATAAGTCATGCACGCAAACCTGGATCACGACGAGCTTCTTCCTCTCTTCGTCCTTTAGATCCTTCTCTCGTCCCACGACTGTGGTGTACTCAACATGTAGCCCGGCGACCCACTCATCATCTGAGTTTCGAACATGCGTCTGAAGCGAGAAAGGCATCCTTTCACCGCCGCGGAAGAACGGGTGTAGATGACGTCGAACTCATCGCCGGTGATGGTTCTAACCTTGTACTCACCGCCGATCGTGGAGATTTGGGACGCCATGGATTTGGGAGGAGGGTTAGGATTAGTGGAACTGCCGTAATGTGAATGGACGGGACGACTAGGAGCGAACCGCCGTAGTATTGAAGGACGTGTGGGGACGAGTAGTTGCGAACTGCCAGCATGCGAACGGCAGGGTAGTGGCTTTCCAGTCTCCCATGATACGGGCTTCCGAGAGCCCTCAGATCTGAGATCAAACGGTTGCATGTCGTGATTCTAGACCTATGGGTGAATATCCTATCCTGGAGGGTTATTCTGCAAATTTTGAGCAACTTAGCATGCGACCGTTTGATCTCAGATCCAAGGGCTGCCAACAGCCCGTATCATGGTCGCGCCTACCACGACCGTCGCGTCGCCGCGCTGATCGCGCCCTTGGAGATTTAACACGGTGCGTTAGGCTATCTGATGTTGGCATGTCATACATAGTCATCACTTAGTCACTCATACTACAACAAGGTTGGCTATAAGGTTGGCTATAAGTGTATTTTTTTGATTAACTTGCCACATCAGACTTTATGCCTATGTGGCAAGCTTAAGCACCAGAGGAGCAAGTAAAAGTAAGTACAATAGTGCACTTTACATGGCATTTTTGCATATGTGGAGGAAAGAGAGGCAAGGAAAAAGTGGAGAAGTGGGCTCTCATGCAAGAGCCAACCTCTACTACATGGTGGAGCATTGGGAGAGGCACCTGTATGGAGGTGGTCAGGAATTGGGAGACTCATGCCGGTCGTAGCGCCGCAGTTAAAATGATAATGGCAAGTCAAATCACGGGGCCACACCTGTCCAGCAGTAACTCGGTGCCAAATCACACAGCCCTACATTTGCAGCAGCCTACTCCCTCGTCTTCTCGCGTCTCTGTCGAACCGACTAGGCGGAACTGCCCCACCGCCTACCGCGCAGGAAAAGCCCCGCCCTCGACTTTTAAATAGTATACGGTATACTAATTTTGTATCCATGGATTGCACCCGCGCCATGGAGCAAAGCGTCTAGAAAACGGAGGAGAGACGGTGGTCTTGCAATAGAGAAGAGGGAGAGGCGAGACGGTAGTTTTGGAATGGAGATGATGGAGAGGAGAGGAGGTGGTTTTGCAATGGAGAAGATCAGAAGAGGGAGAGGCAAGACGGTGGTTTTGGAATGGAGATGATGGAGAGGAGAGGAGGTGGTTTTGCAATGGAGAAGAGGGAGAGGAGCGTGCGGCAGCTATTTAGGATTGGACGAGAGGGCCGTCAAGTCATGGATCGATCAAAATAAAAATCTATTTACCCTTCAATTAATAAAGCGACCCCACATTAACTAGTCTCCCTTTTATTCTGGGTCATAATTGATCATGATTTTCGCACATAAAATATATATATATGTTGCAAAAATAATATAATTTGGAAGTACATTCAAATACGAACCAAACGATACAATTTTTGGTGACATGCATTCGCATTTTGCTTGTCAAATACAGTACGTGGTCAAACTTTGACCCAAAATACGCAAAACAACAAAAAAAAACTTCCAAGACCAGCGCCGCTCTTCCGCTCTTCTCCTCTTAAACCACCGCCGCTCCTCTCCATTCCAATCTAAATGCAGCGCCGCTCCTCTCCTCTTCCATTTCAAAACCACCGCCCCTCCTCTCCTGTTCTAGTCCAAAACCAGCGTCGCTCCTCTCCCGTTCTAATCCAAAACAAGCGCTGCTCCTCTCCTCTTCCATTCAAAAACCACCGCCTGCGAGTTAAGGTGATGTGGAGAAGTAGATCAATGGAGGATTACAACTGATACGTGAGGATCGCAGACAGCGACCCTGTGAAGCTAGCTAGGATGTTGGAGATACAGTCTTGGTTTGATAACAAGGACCAACTAGCGGCGACGGCGACATCCATGGCCAAATATCTGCAACAGAGCGAAAAGGCGGTGATACTCCTGGAGGGAATCGCGCTGGAGTATATAGAGCTGCTCCTCTGGGCCATGGAGCAAACAGATTCACCGAATCCGATCGTGAGGGAGCGGTGGTGGGAGTATCGATCCCAGATGGAGCATCCACCAGAGATCGAGCATCTACAGGGTGCCGTTTGTGAGGGTGTCCTGCCAGAGCGAGCTGGTGGAGTCTTCGTCGACCGAACCCAACTGCAAGAGGAGAAAAGCAGTTGGCCCGATGACGCTTCCCAACCATCGTCTCTCTCGCCGTTCACATCGTCTCACGGGCGGTATGTCATCGCCGAGGAATAGGAGGGGGCTGCCCCCCCCAGCACAATAGTCGGGCAGGTTGTGAATTGTCAGGAGGAGCTTAGGGTTGTCAGTATTTGCAGGTTGTGAATTGTGTTTTGTGTTGTGTATTTTGAGAGTACTTTCAGATATTAATGTCTTTTGAATTTCAGATTTGCAGTATTGAGCATATGAAGTATTTTATGAATTCTAGAGATCTATTTTTAGCACTTAAAAAACTGTAGTTTCATAGGAGTATAAAAGTGCAGAGAATGTGATTCTTAGAGAAGAAAGTGCAAGTTTCAGTTTCAAATAAGAAACTGCAAGTTTAGTTTCAGATAAAAAACTGCAACTTTCAGAGGCAGAGCATTTATATTAACACGGCCTTTTCAAACAGGGTTAACATCATGTTGGAAGTTTTATTCATGGTTGAAAATGGAACTACCAGCCGCTTAACATCATGCTGATCAACATTCATGCATAGCACATCTTCATATGATGCACAGTCAAAATGCCCACACAATGTCGAGTGTGCGAAACACACAGAAAACGAGGGACGATGTTTTGGCAAGTGTAGGACGTGGTTTTGGGCTGCCCCGTCTAGGGTTTCATTTTTAACATGCGCAGCCCACGACCTCGGATGGGAGGTCCATAGGCCTGTTTGTATTTTCTTAGGGCCGTCATGTATCGACCGGCCTATGGACCTCCCATCCGAGGTTTTATTTTTGGCAGCCCAATTTATGTATTTTTTGAAGAAAACGCAGAGGTCTGTTCTGCTTTTTCTATATAAGAATAGGAACGCCAGGTCCAACTTATGTTTCCTTCTAACTATATTATATATATTTAAATTATTTTATATGTTGACTGTTTAGTTCACATAATTGGCAGATAGATGACCGCTCTCGCGATCCCCTTCGCCCCCGCCACCACCTCCACCCTCGCCGCCGCCCCCGCCACTACCTCCACCCTCACCGCCGCCATAGATCTTGCCGCCACCCCCCGCCTCCCGACTCAGGCGCGCCTGCCCTCAAGAAGTCCGCTCATGGCGCCCCATGGAGTCGCCGTATCTATCCACGGGGGAATGGCTAGAACACGTGCAGATGTACAAGATGCATCTCCCGCATGTCTACAAAGCCTTCTCGCGGATGCTCCAGCCACTCAACTCCGTCGCGCCGGCGGTGCTGCGGGAGACTCGAGGGAGGAGATGGAGGGAGCGGGCGATGCGGATCCGCGACGACGCTCTCTCCTGGACCCAGTGCACGTGCGAATGGAGGGAAGCAGAGGAGGAAGCTGCGAGGGAGGAAGCCGAGGAGGGACCGAATCCGTTCTCTCACTCGCGCAGGTATGCTCGGATGTGCAATGATCATGTGGATTGGGAGCTGCTGAATCTAGCCTTGCGGATCTACTTCAAAGGAGATTTCTCGGAGAAGCACAGGATGCCCCACCCCAGTGGGCCGCCGATTGCATTCGTTCGATGGGCGAAAGGAGAAGTGAATTCAGGAGATCCACACCGTGCTACGAGATGGGAATGCTTGACTGGACTCATGCCCACCAGCACGCCACCGGAGCCGGAGCAGGTGGATCCCCTACCTTACCTCTCCCCCAAACTTGCAGAAGATTGAAATTAGGCTTGCAGTCTGCTTCAATTGAGCTGTCTGGTGGTTATTTCGCTTCTGAGAGACAACATCCGGCTAGAGGATGAGAGGGAACCAGAACTCCGATGAATTTCCCTATCACAATGGGGGAGCGCCGGTTGGGCGTTGGTGCAGCCCACCTCCGCCCCAAATGGGGGCACAATCTGGGCAGGCTCTGTAATTGCCCAAGATCAATCTGCTGGTGGTTCGACTTTCAGATCGTTGGGAAATCTCAAGGCAAGAATCGGCAAAAGAAGAGATAGGACATCCAGAAACTGCTCCCGCCTCGCTTGGCCTTATGGCATACTCTGAGGTGATCTGCTACAACTGTGGGGAACCAGGGTATCAGTTGGATAAATGTGTCAAGCCCAAGAGTTGTTTTATCTGCAAAATGGTTACCCATAAAGTTGAGAATTGCCCTATCAGAAGGAAAACCCACAGTTCTGCTAGATATGTTGGAAGTGCTGCTCTAGGATTATGTCCACCATTGACAGAATTTTCTGTGACACAGAATTAGATAGTTTCTTTCCCCTTTCTAGTTGTAGAGCTCTGCCAAGGTGTGGTAGTGATCACACTCCTTTGCTCTGGGACTCTGGTCTTAACCAAACTCCAAAGAGCAATAGTTTTAAATTTGAAAAGTGGTGGTTGCTTAGAGAAGATTTTACTGAGCTAGTCGGGAAAATCTGAATGAGCCTCTTGGGGCAGCTGCCCCTAGAAAATTGGCGTATCAAAATCAGGAGATTTAGAAGAACTACCAAAGGGTGGAACTCCAATGAGGAAGCTAATCTTAGAAGATACAAAAGGCTTCTCCTCCTTGAGTTTGATTCTCTAGATATTAAGGCAGAAACCACTGACCTCTCTGAGGCTGACACTAATAGATTAAACTTTGTCCATGGAGAGCTTAAGAAAATTTGGATTCAAGAATAAATCAAAGCCAAACAAAGGTCTAGAGATAGGAACATTAAGGAGGGTGATAGAAATACTGCTTACTTCCATGCAGTAGCTAACCAGAGGAGGAGGAAACCCTCATTCACTCCCTTGATGGCCCTAATGGCCCTGTTATTGAGGTAGATGAGATGCCGAAAGTGTCTAGTGACTTCTACAAAGACACATTTAAGAAAGAAAACCCATACGGGTTCTCTCTACAAAATAATTTTTCTCTGCTTCAAAAAGTCTCTCCTGCTGAAAATGAGCTGCTAGAAGCCCCTTTTTCAGAGACAGAGGTGAAGGAAGCCATTTTTAGCTCTTATCCTGATGGGGCTCCTGGTCCTGATGGGATTCCCTTCTTGTTTTACCAACATTTTTGGGACTTGGAGAAAAATGATCTCTTAGATCTTTTCCAAGCCTTTCATAGAGGAGAGTTGGATCCAGCAACTTACTCATGGGGGGTCTGTTGGGGTCAAGTTAAATAACTGTGAAAGTGATTTTTTTCCTTGTTGGTAAAGGCCTTAGGCAAGGTGACCCCATCTCCCCACTTTTGTTTAATTTAGTAGTGGACGTTTTTACTAAAATGCGGAGCAAAGCTGCTGATCATAGTCTGATTGCGTGGCTGCATTACGAGGTTCGCATTCAGTGGCATCATCTGCCTTCAATATGCGAGATGATACCATCCTTTTCTTAGACAATTGCTCCACACATGCTAGCAATCAAAACTGTTCTAACCTGTTTTGAACAAGTCTCGTGCATGAGAATCAACTACTCTAAAAGTGAACTCATCCCTATCAACATGGATGATCGGAGTTAGTGACTTCCTCACTATTCTAGTCTGTAATAAAGGTAACTTCCCCATTAAGTACCTAGGTATCCCTCTCCACTATGATAAACTGAGGAGAGAGGATATCCAACCCCTTTTGGATAAAATCATTAAAAGGATTGCTGGGTGGAGGGGCAAACTTCTCTCTTACAGAGGTAGATTGATCCTCATACAAGCTTGTTCGGCTAGCATTCCAGTGTATCTCCTCTCCTTCTTCAAGTTCCCTAAATGGGCAGTGAACCTCATCAATTCTTAGATGTCTCATTGCTTGTGGAATGATTTTGAGGGAAATAGGAAGCTACACCTTGCTAATTGGGCCCTAGTCTCTATGAAAAGATTTTGGAGGCCTAGGCATACCTAACCTCCAAGAAATTAACATCTGTCTTCTAGGGTCTTGGATTAAAAGATTCTATGAGGAAGACACGAAACCACAGAGCTTCTTATTGCCCATAAATACCTAGGAAATAAACCTAATATTTTGTCCCTTCCTCCAACCCTAAGACCTCTAGATTGGAAAGGATTAAAATCTATTATGCATCTTTGTGAAATTTGGCTACATATGGAACATAGGGGATGGGAGCAGAATCAGGTTCGGGAAGATACTTGGTTTGGCACATCCCCTAGCAGTCCAATTTTGGCCTATTTACTCTGTCTGAAATGAGCTTAACAAAAGTGTCAATGAAGTTTTGGACGGTCAATGCCTAAAACTCTCTTTTAGAAGGAACTTTAGTGATAGTGTCGGAGTAATGTGCCACGGGTAGGCTAACCGAGACCCAGGACCTTTCAAGGCATTGGGGCTGACAGCGCCCCTCAAGACGACGAGGCGAGGAGCCACCTTATGGAAGCCGACTGAAGGAGTTGCCGACTACCCATGGGCGGCCGAGCCCTGAACGCAAGGCTGAGTCAAGCCGACTCCCGCCTGGCGACTTCCAGAGAAGCCGGCTCCAGGCAGTCGGCCCGCGACACCTGCCGAGCCCGTGCCCTCGTCAGGAGGACGGGACAGGGAGTGGATACAGTACAGCTCATCTCCTCCTCCAAATCAGGCAAGCATGGCCACAGTGCCCCATACCGGCGGAGATCTCCGCCCGGCGTGGCACTGTTGCCACTGCTTCCCTGATATCACCCCGTATGGGCTGAGTCCTGTTCCCATGACGGTCTGTCTATACAGCCCAAGGACGACGGCCCCCGCACGTCAGCGAGAGTCCAGAAGACGGCGAAGAGCCCTACCAGCCAGACCCGAGGGAGCTCGGCCTCTAGGAGTCGGCCGACCCCTTCCTCGGGGTCCACGCGCCATCAACCCGACAAGATAGGGAGTGGCTACAGAGATCGTCCGCCAGGCGACAGGGCTGTAGCCATGACCCTCCGACCAAGCCTGCGTCATTAGAGATGCACTGATGTCAGCCGACAAGCAGGGAAGCGGCAGTGCGGCTGTCGGCCCGAACCTCGCCAGTCGGGGGACCCACCAGTCGGAGGGCCCCAGCAGCCGACGGAGAAGCCGGCACATGAGAGACTGACAGCCGGGCCTAGCCCGGCCGGATTACCAATGTACCCCTGGGGGGTAGGCCTATATAAACCCCCAGGGCACCCATGCAAAGGGTTCAGAACCAGTGCTAGTTAGACAAGATCCTAGAGGAAAGGAGAGAGCTAGCCTTGCCTTCTCCTACCTCTAGCATACAGCTCGAGGAGCACTCGTGTATTCACTTGAGCCTTAGTGATCATGGGGAGACCCCGCAGAGCAGGAGTAGGGGTGCTATCTCCTAGGAGAGCCCTGAACCTGGGTAAAGTACGCCGGCGTTCGTGTCTACGCCTGATCCCGCTTCCGGGCACCGGCGACGTTCTACTTGCTCCCACCATGATAAGCCATCCTTTGGCATATGTCGCACCCAACCCCCGACATTTGGCGCCCACCATGGGGCGAGGTGCACCGTTGTCCGGAGACCTGTTATAGTGTGGTATTTATTCATAATTTGGTTGCAAAATCTGATGCGTGCAATGCACGTGTACCTTAGTAGTACTTCGAGTATGTGCAAAACACGTAAATTAGAATACCAATGGCATGCTATACAGTGTCTCTCTTACAGTTCATGAAGCCATGTGGCACATGTGGAGGCGTTGTCGCGACCTCCTTGCGTGGATTGATCATAGTGACGTGCTGCTGGTTCCAGAAGAATATACTCGTCCTCCCTGAGCCACATTTGCGGTACATGCACGAAGCGAAGATGTGCACGCACGCCACGCACGCACTCATTCCCTCGCACACACACGCGGGTACATGGGCGGACGCAATTTTGTACCAAGATCCACCCCATTTGATAATTTGACACATGTAAAGTCGTTCACTTCATTGATGGTCAATTAATACAGCGCATGCAAATTGAGTGGACGTGAGGGCGGAAGAAAGACATTATTACTCCACTGCACGCATGCGAGTAGTTAAATCGTGGGTTGCTAGTAGTACTTCCATTGGTCTCCTTCGTATTTTGTGCAAATTTTTGACAGTAACATAATATTTACGCATTTGAGCAGTGTAGTACTTGAAATTTATGTTCCGCTAAACTCATCGGGAGCCGTTTCGGGCCTCGAAACCAAAACCATCAATTAATCTTACCTTGTTCCCATCACATTCGAAAGCCTGCTCACACCTATTGGTACGTACCAAACCTAAACGTGTTCCCACTATGCAGGTATTAGTACTAGTGCTAGTACTTAGGTTATAAAAAGGGGAACTACCTAACCGAAAATTACTCTACCTTTCCTCCTCATAAGTGCTTCTTCTTCGTAAAATCGTTGCCATGGCCGGTGAGCAGAGCTCTGGGTCGAGAACTACTCGTAACAAGGAGCAGCAACCAAGGCTGCGGAAAAAAGAGGGCTCGCCGCCACGCAGAGACCTCGAAAGATCTCTCACGGGCAAAGCGATGGCTCCCTGTGAGCGCCCTAGCCATGAGGCGAACATGCCGAGCCGGCGGAGCTAGAGTCATTATCCCTCGACGGCATGCCCGATCAGCTCAATAAGCGTAAGGAGTTCATCCAAGGCTTGATGGAGTTCTTGAAGGAGAGCCTCGACGACATGCCGCCGAGCTCAATCGGTAGGGGAGTTGACCGTCGATTTGGTGATCTTCTTTGAAGAAGAGCATTGCCTCGGAGAAGAAGGCGACCGGCGAAATCCTGCGACTTCAGGAGGACAAGGCGAAGCTACGCCACGAGATCGACCTGTTGAAGGAGAAGAACGCCTACCGGAAGAAGCTGCATGAGAATAGTAGTTCCTCGATGAATATGCTGCAGGCCCTTGTCATGGAACAGAAGGAGGAGTTGGCGAAGCTCCGCATCGAGCACCCGGCTGCTGTCAAGGTACGTTATGCGGCCGTGGAACAGATGATGAAGGCTCGCGTCGAGAAATCTCGCGTCATGGACACAATGATGAAGATGGCAGAGGAGACGTGCAAGGAAATGGTGGTCGTGGAGGCGATGAAGAAGCAGTTACGACTCTGCAGTGAATTAGATCATTTGGGGTGACAATCTTCCTTCTTCTTTTGCTCCCGTGTTTCATCTTTTGCTTCGGGTGTTTCGCCGCACGTGTCACGTTCTCTGCGAGGCATGAATAGAATAATGGTTTTTTTGAGGGAATGAATAGAATAATGCTAACAATGAGATGACTAGCAAATTAGATCATTTTTATGGCACTGGGCTGCCGTGTTTCGTGCTCCTCTGTCGCAGTACTACTCCAGTGGAAAACTTGAGTATACCGCACGGTTCTTTTCTCCTCCTTGATCAGGTCGTCAGCGCATTTATACGAGCAGTCAAATCGGAAGGCCCCGCCTTCCAGCAGTAATGAACCATCAAATCACAAAGGCCCTCGCCTCTCGTGAAACCGACCAAGCTAGACTGCCCCGCCCTCTAGCCTTTTAAAAAATGTATACTTTTGTACAGCAGTAGTATCGATGGATTGCGCCATGGAGCAAAACTTGAAATTAAAAAAAGGTGGTACATATAGAGAGCGCTCGTCGCCAAATTATGCATATAGTACTATTAAAAATGATGTGTCCCGTCAACTCGCAGAACGAGGAGAAGCTTGTTTAGTATGTCGTCTCCCATGCAGGCGGCTCGCAGGATGAGGTGAAGCTTGCTTAGGCTGGTGCCAATGCATGGGTGCTTATATGAGGTGCTAAGCATATTAAATAGCTTAGTAACTATACTCCCCAATGCATAGGTAGATGGTGAGTGGTGGAATACTTTTTGTAGTTTGCAAAAGCATCCAATTAATGCTCTTGTTTTCCTCAAAAAAAGTATGTTTTGCCAATGCATTAATTGCAATGCATGCATGCATAAATTACATGCATTGGTCAATTTTCTCTTAATACTTGCATGCAATGATTTAATGCACCTTGGAATCTAAACATGTGATGGGAAACAACCAAATTGAGCCTTATAAAATGGAAAAACTAAAATTTTGAGATAAGCCCTATAAACCGGAAAGGAGGGAGTAGTACTATTAAAAAGGCTAGTCCCAATAATGGTGTCCAGCACAACCCACCCCTCAAATAAAACTAAGAGGGTGCTTGGATACGTTTTAGTCCCATGACTAAAAGTAGTGGGACTAAAACATGCTAGCCTCACCCATGCTTGGATCCAAATACTAAAAAGGCTAAAATCAAGTTAATGAGCATTTATTATCCTCCAAACCCTCCAATCCAGAACTCGCCTGTGTTAAAGGAGAGGAGTTAAATGAGTAGAGAGGACTAATCCACATTTAGTAGGGGTACCCTCGACTAAATTATTTTAGTCTCAAGACTAGTTTTAGCCCCTCTTTAGTCATGGGTGCTTGGAACTTTAGCCTCTTAAAGAGACTATTTTTAGTCAGACTAAAATAAGTCCCTTGGATCCAAACACCCTCTAAGCATCCTGGAATTCTTTGACAAAACTAAGCACCCTAAAATTCTTTGACAACTAAACTGCTGGCTATATGATGTTGGCCGTATATATTGTACGTATATAATGTGAAGAAACGTGTGGTAGTACTATACCAACTAAGAGATGAAATGTAAGAAATACTAGTATGTACGTACTGAAGAGTTAAAGTAACGAGAAGAAACATAACATAGTTCTGCTGGGGGCTCAAAGACAACACACCCTCAAATTAAATTAAGCACACACGAAATTAAACTTTGCAACTATTTCGATAGACACTGCATTAGAACCACCATGAGCAACGACACTGCCACCTTACTCGGAGTCCTCGTCCACGTCCTCGACTTCGTCCTTGTCCCTCTTCCTCTTGGCCGATACTTCTTTTCTTGAACCACACACTTGGCTGTTTCTCTTCATCCAACCCTTGTAGATATTGAAGCAAAGGTAGCCATCCATTGCAGCGTAGTGCATATGGTCTATATCTAGTACATTCCGCTGCCATGCATGACGATGAAACGTGTAATGAGGTTTCTCCAGTTTACCGTACGAAGGATGAACCATGGCTCCTGCCAGGGTCAGCATTGAAGGCTGACGAGAGGACACTAGCCGATTCTTCTGGAGGTCGAAGGTGTTGCCTACAACGAGGCCTATCCGACGCAGGACTTCTTTGTCGTTACCAAAGTCTACAGTAACAAATTTGACTAGGTTGCTCTCGAGGAAGTCCTTAAAATCCTGGCACTCAACGTCGGCATGGCATATGTGGTAGACCAAGCATAAGTCATGCACGCAAATCTGGATCACGTCGAGCTTCTTCCTCTCTTCGTCCTTTAGATCCTTCTCTCGTCCCAGGACTGTGGTGTACTCAACATCTAGCCCAGCGACCCACTCATCATCTGAGTCTTCGAACATGCGTCTGAAGCGAGAAAGGCATCCTTTCACCGTCGTGGAAGAACGGGTGTAGATGACGTCGAACTCATCGCCGGTGATGGTTCTAACCTTGTACTCACCGCCTATCGTGGAGATTTGGGACGCCATGGATTTGGGAGGAGGGTTAGGATTAGTGGAACTGCCGTATTGTGAATGGACGGGACGACTAGGAAGCGAACCGCCCGTAGTAGTATTGAAGGACGTGCGAGGGGCGAGTAGTTGCGAATCGCCGGCGTCTGGCAGCGGGGTAGTGGCTTTCCACTCTCCCATGATACGGGCTTCGAGAGCCCTCGGATCTGAGATCGAGCGGTTGCATGGCGTGATTCTAGAACTATGGGTGAATATCCTATCACGGAGGGTTATTCTGCAAATTTTCAGCAACTTAGCATGCGACCGCTTGATCTCGGATCCAAGGGCTGCCAAAGAGTCTGTATCATGGTCGCGCCTTACCACCACGACCGTCAGCGCCGCTGGTCGCCCTTGGAGATTTAACACGGTGCGTTAGGCTATCTGATGTCGGCATGTCATACATAGTCATCACTTAGTCACTCATACTACAACAAGGTTGGCTATAAGGTTGGCTATAAGTGTATTTTTTTGATTAACTTGCCACATCAGACTTTATGCCTATGTGGCAAGCTTAAGCACTGTAGGGAGCAAGTAAAAGTAAGTACAATAGTGCGCTTTACATGCCATTTTGCATATGTGGAGGAAAGAGAGGAAAGGAAAAAGTGGAGAAGTGGGCTCTCATGCAAGAGCCACCTCTACTACATGGTGGAGCATTGGGAGAGGCACCAGCATGGAGGTGGTCAGAATTGGGAGACTCCACGCCGGTCGAAGCGCCAGCTTAAAATGATAATGGCAAGTCAAATCACGGGCCACACCACATCAAGCAAGAACTTCATTGTCAAATCCACAAAGCCCTACGTTTGCAGCAGCCTACTCCCTCGTCTTCTCGCGTCTCTGTCGAACCGACTAGGCGGAACTGCCCCGCCGCCTACCGCGCAGGAAAAGCCCCGCCCTCGACTTTTAAATAGTATACGGTATACTAATTTTGTATCCATGGATTGCACCCACGCCATGGAGCAAAGCGTCTAGAAAACGGAGGAGAGACGGTGGTCTTGCAATAGAGAAGAGGGAGAGGCGAGACAGTAGTTTTGGAATGGAGATGATGGAGAGGAGAGGAGGTGGTTTTGCAATGGAGAAGATCAGAAGAGGGAGAGGCGAGACAGTGGTTTTGGAATGGAGATGATGGAGAGGAGAGGAGGTGGTTTTGCAATGGAGAAGAGGGAGAGGAGCGTGCGACAGCTATTTAGGATTGGACGAGAGGGCCGGCACGCTGTTCCTGGATCAAAATCAAAATCAATTTACCCTTCAATTAATAAAGCGACCCCACATTAACTAGTCTCCCTTTTATTCTGGGTCATAATTGACCATGATTTTCGCTCATAAAATATATGTTATATGTTGCAACTATAATATAATTTGAAAGTACATTCAAATACGAACCAAACGATACAATTTTTGGTGACATGCATTCGCATTTTGCTTGTCAAATACAGTACATGGTCTAACTTTGACCCAAAATACGCAAAACAACAAAAAAAATACTTCCAAGACCAGCGCCGCTCTTCCGCTCTTCTCCTCTTAAACCACCGCTGCTCCTCTCCTGTTCTAATCTAAATGCAGCGCCGCTCCTCTCCTCTTCCATTTCAAAACTACCGCCCCTCCTCTCCTGTTCTAGTCCAAAACCAGCGTCGCTCCTCTCCCGTTCTAATCCAAAACTAGCGCTGCTCCTCTCCTCTTCCATTCAAAAACCACCGCCAAGTAGTGAAGGTGCTGTGGAGAAGTAGATCGATGGAGGATTACAACCGATACATGAGGATCGCAGACAAATAACCCTGTGAAGCTAGCTAGGATGTTGGAGATACAATCTTGGTTTGACAACAAGGACCAACTAGCGGCGACGGCGACATCCATGGCCAAATATCTGCAACAGAGCGAAAAGGCGGCGATACTCCGGAGGAGTCAGCTGAGTACATAGAGCTGCTCCTCTGGGCCATGGAGCAAATAGATTCACCGAATCCGATCGTGAGGGCGGTGGTGGGAGTATCGATCCCGGATGGAGCATCCACCGGAGAACGAGCATCTACTGAGTGCCGTTTGTGAGGGTGTCCTGCCAGAGCGAGCGGTGGAGTCTTCGTCGACCGAACCCAACTGCAAGAGGAGAAAGCAGTTGGCCTGACGACGCTTCCGGCCATCGTCTCTCTCGCTGTTCACATCGTCTCACGGGCGGTATGTCAGCCGAGGAATAGGAGGGCTGCCCCCCAAAGACAATAGTCAGGCAGGTTGTGAATTGTCGGAGGAGCTTAGGGTTGTCGGTATTTGCAGGTTGTGAATTGTGTTTTGTGTTGTGTATCTTGAGAGTACTTTCAGATATTAATGTCTTTTGAATTTCAGATTTGCAGTATTGAGCATATGAAGTATTTTATGAATTCTAGAGATCTATTTTTAGCACTTAAAAAATGTAGTTTCATAGGAGTATAAAAGTGCAGAGAATGTGATTCTTAGAGAAGAAAGTGCAAGTTTCAGTTTCAAATAAGAAACTGCAAGTTTAGTTTCAGATAAAAAACTGCAACTTTCAGAGGCAGAGTATTTATATTAACACGACCTTTTCAAATAGGGTTAACATCATGTTGGAAGTTTTATTCATGGTTGAAAATGGAACTACCAGCCAGTTAACATCATGCTGATCAACATTCATGCATAGCACATCTTCATATGATGCACAGTCAAAATGCCCACACAATGTCGAGTGTGCGAAACACAGAGAAAAGGAGGGACGAAGTTTTGGCAAGTGTTGGGACGTGGTTTTGGGCTGCCCCGTCTAGGCTTTCATTTTTAACATGCGCAGCCCACGACCTCGGATGGGAGGTCCATAGGCATGTTTGTATTTTCTTAGGGCCGTCATGTATCGACCTGCCTATGGACCTCCCATCTGATGTTTTATTTTTGGCAGCCCAATTTTTGTATTTTTTTGAAGAAAACACAGAGGTCTGTTCTATTTTTCCATTTTAGAATAGGAACGCCAGGTCCAACTTATGTTTCCCTTCTAACTATATTATATATATTTAAATTATTTTATATGTTGACTGTTTAGTTCACATAATAGGCAGATAGATGACTGCTCTCGCGATCCCCTTCGCCCCCGCCACCACCTTCGCCCTCGCCGCCGCCCCCGCCACTACCTCCACCCTCACCGCCGCCATAGATCTCGCCGCCACCCCCCGCCTCCTGACTCCGGGCGCGCCTGCCCCCCTCAGCAAGTCCGCTCGTGCGCCCCATGGAGTCACCGGCCATATCCACGGGGGAATGGCTGGAAGACATGCAGATGTACAAGATGCATATCCCACATGTCTACAAAGCCTTCCCGCGGATGCACCAGCCGCTCAACTCCGTCGCGTCGGCGGTGCTGTGGGAGACTCGAGGGAGGAGATGGAGGGAGCGGGCGATGCGGATCCGCGACGAAGACTCTCCTGGACCCAGTGCACACGCGAATGGAGGGAAGCAGGGGAGTAAGCTGCGAGGGAGGAAGCCGAGGAGGGACCGAATCCGTTCTCTCACTTGCGCAGGTATGCTCGGATGTGCAAGGATCATGTGGATTGGGAGCTGCTGAATCTAGCCTTGCGGATCTACTTCAAAGGAGATTTCTCGGAGAAGCACAGGATGCCCCACCCCAGTGAGCCGCCGATTGCATTAGATTCGATGGGCGAAAGGAGAAGTGAATTCAGGAGATCCACGCCCGTCATGCGAGATGGGAATGCTTGATCGACTCATGCCCACCAAAGACGCCACCGAGCCGAGCAGGTGGATCCCCTACTTACCTCTTCCCCAAACCTGTAGAAGATTGAAATTAGGCTTGCGATACCGCTTCAATTGAACTGTCTCGTGGTTATTTCGCTTCTCGAGAGACAACATCCGCCGAGGATGAGAAGGAACCAGGAACTCCGGCGAATTTCCCTATCACAATGGGGGAGCGCCCGGTTGGGCAGTGGTGCGGCCCACCTCCGCCCCAAATGGGGGCACAATCTGGCAGGCTCTGTAATTGCCCAAGATCAATCTGCTGGTGGTTCGACTTTCGGATCGGTGGGAAATCTCAAGGCAAGAATCAGCAAAAGAAGAGATAGGACATCCAGAAACTGCTCCTGCCCACCTTGGGCCTTATGGCATACTCGAGGTGATCTGCTACAACTGTGGGGAACCAGGGCATCATTTGAATAAATGTGTCAAGCCCAAGAGTTGTTTTATCTGCAAAATGGTTAACCATAAAGTTCTGCTAGATATGTTGGAAGTGCTGCTCCAGGATTATGTCCACCATTGACAGAATTTTCTGTGACACAGAATTAGATAGTTTCTTTCCCCTTTCTAGTTGTAGAGCTCTGCCCAGATGTGGTAGTGACCACACTCCTTTGCTCTGGGACTCTGGTCTTAACCAAACTCCAAAGAGCAATAGTTTTAAATTTGAAAAGTGGTGGTTGCTTAGAGAAGATTTTACCGAGCTAGTCAGAAAATCGAATGAGCCTCTTGGGAGCAAGCTGCCCCTAGAAAATTGGCGAGATCAAAATCAGGAGATTTAGAAGAACTACCAAAGGGTGGAACTCCAATGAGGAAGCTAATCTTAGAAGATACAAAAGGCTTCTCCTCCTTGAGTTTGATTCTCTAGATATTAAGGCGAAACCACCGACCTCTCACGAGGTCGACACTAATAGATTAAACTTTGTCCATGGAGAGCTTAAGAAAATTTGGATTCAAGAATAAATCAAAGCCAAACAAAGGTCTAGAGATAGGAACATTAAGGAGGGTGATAGAAATACTGCTTACTTCCATGCAGTAGCTAACCAGAGGAGGAGGGAAACCCTCATTCACTCCCTTGATGGCCCTAATGGCCCTGTTATTGAGGTAGATGAGATGCTGAAAGTGTCTAGTGACTTCTACAAAGACCTGTTTAAGAAAGAAAACCCTTCTGGGTTCTCTCTACAAAACAATTTTTTCTCTGCTTCTGAAAAAGTCTCTCCTGCTGAAAATGAGCTGCTAGAAGCCCCTTTTTCAGAGACAGAGGTGAAGGAAGCCATTTTTAGCTCTTATCCTGATGGGGCTCCTGGTCCTGATGGGATTCCCTTCTTGTTTTACCAGCATTTTTGGGACTTGGTGAAAAATGATCTCTTAGATCTTTTCCAAGCCTTTCATAGAGGAGAGTTGGATCCAAAAACTTACTCATGGGGGGGGTCTGTTGGGGTCAAGTTAAATAACTGTGAAGTGATTTTTTCCTTGCTGGTAAAGGCCTTAGGCAAGGTGACCCCATCTCCCCGCTTTTGTTTAATTTAGTAGTGGACGTTCTTACTAAAATTCTGAGCAAAGCTGCTGATCATAGTCTGATTGCAGGCTCGTCACGAGGTTCGCTTCGGTGGCATCATCTGCCTTCAATATGCAGATGATACCATCCTTTTCTTAGACAATTGCTCCACACATGCTAGCAATCTGAAAACTGTTCTAACCTGTTTTGAACAAGTCTCAGGCATGAGAATCAACTACTCTAAAAGTGAACTCATCCCTATCAACATGGATGATCAGGAGTTAGCTGACTTCCTCTCTATTCTAGTCTGTAATAAAAGTAACTTCCCCATTAAGTACCTAGGTATCCCTCTCCACTATGATAAACTGAGGAGAGAGGATTTCCAACCCCTTTTGGATAAAATCGTTAAAAGGATTGCTGGGTGGAGGGGCAAACTTCTCTCTTACAGAGGTAGATTGATCCTCATACAAGCTTGTTTGGCTAGCATTCCAGTGTATCTCCTCTCCTTCTTCAAGTTCCCTAAATGGGTAGTGAACCTCATCAATTCTCAGATGTCTCATTGCTTGTGGAATGATTTTGAGGGAAATAGGAAGCTACACCTTGCTAATTGGGCCCTAGTCTCTATGAAAAAAAGATTTTGGAGGCCTAGGCATACCTAACCTCCAAGAAATTAACATCTGTCTTCTAGGGTCTTGGATTAAAAGATTCCAAGAGGAAGAACAGAAAACAAAAAAGCTTCTTATTGCCCATAAATACCTAGGAAATAAACCTAATATTTTTGTCCCTTCCTCCAACCCTAAGACCTCTAGATTCTGGAAAGGATTAAAATCTATTATGCATGCTGTGAAATTTGGCTACATATGGAACATAGGGGATGGGAGCAGAATCAGGTTCTGGGAAGATACTTGGTTTGGCACATCCCCCCTAGCAGTCCAATTTTGGCTTATTTACTCTGTCTGAAATGAGCTTAACAAAAGTGTCAATGAAGTTTTGGACGGTCAATGCCTAAAACTCTCTTTTAGAAGGAACTTTAGTGATAGTGTCGGAGTAATGTGCCATGGGTAGGCTAACCCGAGACCCAGGACCTTTCAAGGCATTGGGGCTGACAGCGCCCCTCAAGACGACGAGGCGAGGAGCCGCCTTCGGAAGCCGCCTGAAGGAGTTGCCGACTTCCATGGGCGTAGAGCCCACAACGCAGGCTGAGTCAAGCCCGTCCCTTTGGCGACTTCCAGAGAAGCCGGCTCCAGGGAGTCGGCCCGCGACACCTGCCGAGCCCGTGCCCTCGTCAGGAGGACGGGACAGGGAGTGGATATAGTACAGCCCATCCCCTCCTCCAAATCAGGCAAGCATGGCCACAGTGCCCCGTACCGGCGGAGATCTCCGCCCGGCGCGGCACTGTTGCCACTTCTTCCCTGATATCACCCCGTATGGGCGGAGTCCTGTTCCCACGACGGCCTGTCTATACAGCCCAAGGACGGCGGCCCCCGCATGTCAGCGAGAGTCCAGAAGACAGCGAAGAGCCCTACCAGCCGGACCCGAGGGAGGTCGGCCTCTAGGAGTCGGCCGACCCCTTCCTCGGGGTCCACGCGCCATCAACCCGACAAGATAGGGAGTGGCTACGGAGATCGTCCGCCAGGCGACAGGGCTGTAGCCATGACCCTCCGACCAAGCCTGCGTCATTAGAGATGCGGCTAAAATAATCAGCCGCCGACAAGCCCGGGAGCAGCGGGTACGGCCTGTCGGCCCGAACCTCGCCAGTCGGGGGACCCACCAGTCGGAGGGCCCCACCAGCCGACGGAGAAGCGGGCACACGAGAGACAGCTGCCCAGCCGGATTACTAATGTACCCCACAGAAGTAGGCCTATATAAACCCCCCAGGGCACCCATCCAAAGGGTTCGGAACCAGTGCTAGTTAGACAAAATCCTAGAGGAAAGGAGAGAGCTAGCCTTGCCTTCTCCTACCTCTAGAATACAGCTCGAGGAGCACTCGTGTATTCACTTGAGCCTTAGTGATCATGGGGAGACCCCCGCAGAGCGTGAGTAGGGTGTTATCTCCTAGGAGAGCCACGAACACAGGTAAAATCACGCCGGCGTTCGTGCCACGCCGATCCCGCTTCCGCACCGGCAACGTTCTACTCGCTCCCACCATGATAAGCCATCCTTTGGCATATGTCGTACCCAACCCAGACATTTGGCGCCCACCATGGGCGAGGTGCACCGTCGTCCGGAGACCTGTTGGACGGGACCCTTTTCCTCCCTGGCGGCGCGCAGTACCCGCACGCCGGACAGCTGTCAGGTCGTCGCTGCATGGCGCTGGAGTTGGCTCTTGCGCGAAGCTGCCGCGCTGATCTCGTTGGCGGAGTCTGTCTCTCCGACGAGCCCGCATCCGATGCGGGCACCGATGGCCCCGAGAGCCTCCTCGCGGGCCTTCTCGAACAGCTCCACGTCTCCAGCGAGCCTGACGTAGACCTGGAGTCGGTAGGCTCCACCGACCCGATGTTGGTTGACTCTGACACCGCGTCGCTCGACGCGTTCCCCACCAACGTGGTGGTCTACTACGAGCCGCTCCCTCACGCGGAGAGCGGCGGAAGCACCATCACAGAGGTGCTGGTCATTGGGCACGGCGAGCACTCCGGTGGAGGTGCTCGCGACCCTCTTGATGCGGTGCTGCAAGACCTGTCAGCGCCTATGCCCAAAGACGCCGACGCCGAGACGCTGGAGGCACGTCGCCTCCAGCTCATCGAAGGCGCCAAGAGGCTAGCTGGCATGAGGCGCCTATCAGAGGCCTATCAGCGCGAGATGGACCGCGCTGTGGGCAGCACGCCGGCTCCCACTGGGCCCAACCGCCTTGGCACGGTCCAGCAGCGCGGTGTGGCCATCGCCAACCTGTTCGGGGCTGATCGCCCCGTCTACGCTATGCCTGCGGAGAACATCCGAGCCGCCCAGGTGGCGGCAGAAGAGCTGGACAAGTTCGAGAGCGAGGAGCGTCGCCAGATGGCGGAACGCGTCCAACGACTCCTCGACGCGGCCGCCGAGCAGCACGAAGCCGGTTGCCGCATCGAGGTGCTGCGCCGGCAAAATGATGATCTGCCTCACCGCCGAGATCAAGGTGCGACCTCCCGGACGCCGCCGACCGTGGCGCCCATGCTAAAAGACAAGGCGGCTGCCAGCCGCAGTCGGACTCGGATCTCCATAGAACGCGACCAAGACGGCCGCCCAAGAGCAGTGGAACGGCGGGGCGACTGTCCGCCCCCCTCCCCCTCGCAGGGAAAGGCGCGTTTCCCCACCGCCTGTTGATCACCCATCACTAGGCGACCGCCTTGGCCGCCGAGAAGGAATCGGAGAGAACGACGCCCGCCACCGGATCGACCGCCTGAACCGATCCCTGGCGCTAGAAGAAGAATATGAGTTGGGTCCGCCTTGCTTCGGCCCCCGCATACGAGATGAACCCTTCCCCAAAGGGTTCATGCTTCCAAGAGACACACCCAAATACACCGGCTCCGTGAAGCCGGAGGACTGGCTAGTTGACTACTCCACAGCTGTCAGCATAGCAAACGGCAACAAGCGAGTCGCCGTGAAATACGTTCTGCTCATGCTCCAGGGCACAGCCTGGATGTGGCTGAACAACTTGAAGCCCCGAAGCATCAACAGTTGGGTCGACTTCACCGACGCCTTCGTCCGCAACTTCACCAAAGACGCATAAGCGGCCGCCCAAGCCCCGCCAAATTTCTCCCAGCGTACAAGGCCCCGACGAATCGACTCGCGACTACCTCACGCGCTGGGCCGAGCTCCGCAACTCTTGCGAGGGCGTGCATGACGTGCAGGCCATCGAGTACTTCACCGCCGGATGCCGAGAGGGCACCCTCCTCAAACACAAGCTCCTCTGCGACGAGCCGGAAACCGTCGACGAGCTGCTGATCATAGCAGACAAATACGCCACGGCCGACTCCTCCATGAAGGCGGAGATCCAAGTAAACGCGTCTGGCAAGATGGCCCCTCAGGCTCCCAGGACTCCGGCTGGAGACACCAGACGGCGTCAACAACAGAACAACCACAAGCGTAAGGCCCCAGAGTGGCTTCCACCACCGGTGGCAACAATCGAAGACCAATGGCCGAAGGGCAGGCTCCACCTAAGCGGCGTATAGGCGGCAAGCCCAATTGGTTGCCGGCTTTCAGACGAAAGCAGACTCTCGATGCACCATGCAAGTTCCATAGAGGCGCCGGGCCGCCAAACCACACCACTCGAAAGTGTCATTGGCTCACCAGTGGTCGCCAAGGGAGACGGCCTCTGCCTCCCCTCTTTGGCAACAGCCTCCTCCCCCGCCCAAGAGTCAGGCGGCCGTGCCAATGGGCCGTACAGGACGAGTTTCCAGAAGAGCATGGAGCCTACGTCATATTTACCAGCATGGCCGATGACCGGCGCAGCAGGCGGCAGCAGCATCAAGAAGTGAACGCAGTAGCAACCAAGGTCCCAGAGTTCATGCATTGGTCGGAGAAACCCATCAGCTGGAGCAGAGCCGATCACCCAGAGGTGATGCCCAAACCCGGCTCCTATGCTCTGGTTTTGGGCGCCACCCTTGCCACAGACAGGCGATCTGCTCGTTTCTCTCGGGTTCTGATAGACGGCGGCAGCAACAACAACATCCTGTACAAGGACACAATGGAGAAGTTAGGAATCAAGCAAAGACAACTTCAGCCCAGCCGGACCGTCTTCCATGGCATAGTTCCTGGCCTTTCCTGCTCACCAATCGGCAAGATCCTGATAGACGTCCTCTTCGGGGGCAAAGATCACTTTCGCCGAGAGCAGGTCTGGTTTAAGGTGGTGGACCTTGAAAGCCCATACCATGCGCTGCTTGGCCGGCCTGCTCTGGCCAAATTCATGGTGGTCCCCCACTACGCCTACCTCAAGATGAAGATGCCGAAGTTCCAAGGATTCGACCATAGTCGCGACTACCGTAAGTCGTCCGCTCAGGCAACAGAGAGCAGTCGGCTGGCCGAGTCCCTCGTGATCGTGGCTGAGAAGCGGCTCCTTGACCGAGTTGTGGCGATGGCTGGAAAGCGGCCAGAGATGTCGCCTGACCCCAAGGAGTCGAAAGCTGAGGGCTCATTCAAGCCGGCCAAAGAGACAAAGAAGATACCCTTGGACCCGGAGCACCCGGAGAGGCACGCTGTCGTAGGTACAGGCCTCGATAGCAAATAGGAAGGCGAGCTCGTCGATTTCCTCCGTGAGAATCGGGACATCTTTGCATGGTCCCCCAAAGACATGCCAGGTGTTCCGATGGATTTCGCCGAGCACAAGCTACATGTCCGACCCGATGCCAAGCCCGTCAGGCAGCCCTTGCGCCGCCTGTCGGAAGAGAAGAGAAGAGTCGTTGGAGAAGAGATAGCCTGGCTGTTGGCAGCCGGCTTCATCATGGAAGTGTTCTTTCCAGAGTGGCTGGCCAACCCAGTCCTCGTACTGAAGAAAAACAAGCAGTGGCGCATGTGTATCGATTACACTAGCCTCAACAAAGCGTGCCCAAAAGACCCGTTTGCTTTGCCAAGAATTGACCAAGTGATAGACTCCACAGCCGGATGCGAGCTGTTGAGCTTCTTGGATGCATACTCAGGGTACCACCAAATCAAGCCGAATCCGGCTGACAGACTGAAGACCACCTTCATCACACCATTCGGAGCCTTCTGCTACCTGACCATGACGTTTGGCTTGAGGAATGTCGGCGCCACCTTTCAACGCTGCATGCAGAAGTGCCTCCTCAAGCAACTCGGCAGGAACGCCCACGTTTACGTGGACGATGTGGTGGTGAAGACGGAGAAGCGTGGAACGCTGCTTGAGGACCTCAAAGAGACCTTTGAGAATCTGCGCCGATTTCAAATCAAGCTCAACCCAGAGAAGTGCGTCTTCGGAGTACCAGCCGGCCAGCTTCTTGGATTCCTAGTCTCTGGATGATAGCCGGCTGCACCGCCACCAGCTCATTGTCAGCCTCCTGCCTCCAAGTGCTCAGCTGGCGCAAGCTCAGCCCCAGGCCCGAACGAACTCCAGCGCCCGCCCGGCGCCGGACCGAGCAGCGGAAGCCTTCCAGGCCTCAAAGTGGCCAACCGCAACCTCCGGCCGATTAGGCGGTCCGACTGTACGGGAATCACCTCGCCCGGGCAGAGCGATCAGCACTTGCGCTCCGGCATCTTGAAGGCAATGAGCATGCGGTGAGCGGCTGCAGCCGGGCCTGGATCGCCAAAAGTTGCTCCTCAAGCGTCCGGCTGGCGTCTGGCGCGATCTCAACCCCTGCTTGCCGGGGTGTCTCGTGGCGGGCCTCGATGGCTTGGTTGGCGGCGACGGAGTAACCCGGGAAGTAATTTGCGTGAAGAGCAAAGAAACAACACAAAAATCAGAAGATGAACAAGAGGGCAAGGAGCAAGCAAAGGGGTGAAAAGGAAGGCGGCTTACCGTCGATCAGATCCTCAACCCGTCCATAGCCCTCGCTCAGAGCTTGCCTCGCTTCAGCCCAGCCCAGCCTCAGCCTCGAACTTCGGCCTTAAGGGCGGCCTCATTGTCTGCGCTTTCTTCAGGCCGCCTTATGGCTCTCCTCCTGATCGCCGCCATCTCTTGGCCAGCGGTCGCATTCTGGGCCAAGGCACCTTGCACTCAGCCTCCTTGGCCAAGGGCGGTCTGGTCCGCCGAGCTGCCCACTAAAGTCAGCATTAGCCTCTGCAAGCGTGGAGAAAAGGAAAAAGCAATAAGGAAGAAGTCGTTGGGAAGATCCGACCGATCGCCAGCCAGCCGCCCGAATCTTGGGGACTACACCCAGCAGGTACTGACGCCGCCCCACATGAGATAAAAGAAACAAAGTACTCACTCCGGCTATTAGTCGTCGTCGGCCTTCGGCTCAGCTCACGGGCACAGGAGTTGAAGGCAGCCGCGGAGATTGTAATACTCCGAAAATCGACGGAGTGCGAATAAGAATAAGATTGCCGCCAAGGCCTGCTAAAAGTTCAAAGTCACGCTTTGCTCGGCAGCGACTCGAAACTCGGGGACTACACCCGGTGGAGTGCGACGCCCACGGAAGAAATCAAGAAAGAAATCGACCAAGGCCGTAAGACTCACCCGGATGACCGCTGCGTAGCAAGAAACTCCCTGGTGTACCGTTGCAACGAGGCGGCCTGGAGTGCGAAGCAGCGTCGGACCTCCCCGCGCCGCCACGTTCAGCTTCAGACGTTCCATCGCTGGGCATCCACTTTCGGACGTCTTGGCGCTGCCCCTCCAGTCTGGTAGCTGCCGGTGGCGCCAGCTCTTTCGACTCCGGCGCCGAGGACGCCTCTCCCCGCGCTAGCAAGGTGGCGACTGCACCACAAGATCCGCCCCCGCTGCCGACTCGCCCCCGGCCGGCTGCTCAGGTGCCGCAGCAGGTCGGCCGCCTTGGCCCGCTCCAGTCGGCGCCGGCTGTGGCGCCTCCCCCAGGATGGTCACGTCATCCTCCCTCCTCTCCATCACCGGCTGGTCGCAGTCGGTTTCCTCCGACGGAGGCACGGGAATGTTGGGAGCCATGGCGCGAAGAGGAATGACGAGCTGCGGAGGCTGATTGCGCAGAGCCTCCGCTTCCCTCTCCGCGGCCGCGGCTTCTGCTTGGGCCTTGGCCATCGCGTCGGCTTGCGCCTCGGCCGACTTCTCCGCCGCCTCCTGGATGGCCCTCCGCTCCGCCGCATCCCGTTCCTCCCGCGCGTTCCGCTCCGTTGCCTCCATGAGGTCAGCGCGGGGATCCACGCGGCGGGAGCTCGAAGACCCTCCTGTCGGTCCGACTATGGAGGCGGCGTCAACCCGTTCAAGGGAAAGCGGCCTGCTCAAAGAATCAAGAAGACGGCTTAGATGAGCCTCAACCAAAGAAGACAACAAAAAGTACGAGACATCCAACACTTACGCCGAGACTGCCTGTGGCTACTTCACCACCTTGCGGAAGCGGGCCGCTTTCGCGGCCGCCTTGTCCTGCTTGGTCGCCGCCGCGGAGCCCTTGGGTTTTTTTGGCCGGCTGCCGAAGAGACCCGGCTCGGCCCGACGCTTTTGCGCGCCACCCCGAGCAGCTGGCGTGGCAGAAGGTCCTGCGCCTTGGCGATCTGCCGCTGGCTGGCGTCGTGGGATGGCCTCGGCTTCATCATCATCCGGCCAGTCCCCGAAGCCGGCCATGAGCTCGGGGCCGCCTTCCTCTCCGCCGGCTTCGTCTATTGCGTCGCCCATGGCGGCCGCCCCCAGATCTGGGTCGTAAATTGGTCCACCGTGCGATCGACCATAAACGGCGCTCGACCCTGCTGACCCCAGGCGCCCGGTCGAAGAAGGGGGTTACGCTCAAGACAAGCCGACTAGTCAAGAGTCGGCCGTCATAACCCGCAACAAAAAGAAGAAGAAAGTAAAGAAAACTCACCACAGGCAGGGGATCAGCCCGAGAATACAGCGCCTTGCCATACTTCCACTCCTCAGTAAGCTTGCAGTTGGAGATGTAATTCACCATGTAAGATACCTCGCCACGAGGCATCTCTCCGGTGCTCAGCCGGCATGGGTCGAAGCGGCCGCTCATCTGGCAGATCATGTGCGTCCGGCTTTGGAGCGGGAGCACCCGGCGCTCCACGAAGGCCCCCACCAAGCCCTCCGATTGGATCATCACCCGGAGCCGGGTGACGGCGGCATTCCCGGCCAAGGAGAGCGACCGGGCTCGGAAGGACCAAGACGGCTGCCTCCCAGGCGGCGGGCCAGCTACGTAAGCCGACAGATTCAACTAGTCGCCTTGCAAGGCGACGTTCTTCACGTAGAAGTATGATTGCTGCCAGAGCTTCACCGACTGGATCAGCGGGATAGGCGGAAAGGGGTTGTTGTCGGTTGTCCTCCGCCATGGCGAAGGCGCCACAGGGGCGGCACACCCGCTGAGACGGTGTCGTGCTTGCACCGGAAGAACTCCCAAAGAGCTCAAGGGTGGGAGGACTCCAAGAAAACCCTCGCACAGTGGTGACGAAGGCCGGCAAAGCATCACCGTTGGGGTGAGGTGATGCGGCTGGAGATGATAGAACTCGAGGAAGGAGCGGAAGAACCCGCTCGCCGGCAGGACGAGGCCGCACATGCAATGCGAGCGGAAGATAACCCGCTCGCCCTCCTCCGGCGCCGGCGAAACCTCCGCCTCCGGCGCGAGGCGGGTCTTCACGAGGTCCTCGCCCAGCAACCGCCGCGTCTTGCGAAGCCAATCGATGTGGTCTTCATGGACGTTGGAGCCATCCCACGAGCTAGACAGCGCCATGGGAGCAAGAGGAAATGAGAGAGGCGCGGTGGCGGAGAGCACAACCACGCCGCGGAGGAACCACGGCAAGCCAAGAGGGTTGGCGGCGGAGCCGCGCGGTGGTGAGAGCACCGCGGTGGCGGAAGAAAGAAGAAGGAGGTAGAAAGAAGGGTGGAGCGAGGGCGAGTGTGCGAGCGTCTGCCGCTCCCCCTCCTCCCCCTACTTATAGGCTCGTGCGGCGGAGCCGAGGAGGCGAGGCGTGGGGGAACGTGGGATTAACTGTGCCCACTCCCCCCACGTCCCGCGATTATTGCGCCCTAAAGGCGTGCTGAAACCGCCGCGGGAAGGCGAGCAGTCTGTTCGGGCCGCAGAGGATCCGCACTTGGGCCGAGGCGTAGGTATGGTGGGACCCAGCCTACGGTGACGTCTCGTCGCGCGCGTGGGCTGGCAGGCCTTTCTGGCAATGTGGCGCGCAGGGTGGCGCGCGGTCAACGAGCGAGTCGGCTCGCGTTCTCACCTTCTGGCTGCGGAACTTCCTGAAGACGGCGCACCCGCTCAAGGCCGGCTCCTAGCTGCCGGCTCCTCAGGATAGGAAGCTGATCGAGCTTCTCGTCCTCCTTTCAGCCTCGAAGGTCAGTCTGCTTCGTGGACTACTGTCGGAGTAATTGACCACGGGTAGCCTAGCCAGCTTCCCCTGGGACTCCTGAAAAAATTACAAGCCAGTCAAGCCATCCAACATCCAAGACGCAGGCCGCTTTCCCCGGCCGGCTGCCCCTTAGGCCGGGCTGTCGAGGCGGCCCGGCCCCAAATCCCATGTGAAGAAGGCCACAGAGGGGCGGCTCCCACGGAGCCGGCTACCAAGGGTCGACTCCGTAGCCGCCACGAGAAGGCCGACTCCAAGAAGTCGGGCCACCAAAGAAGCGCCAAGGCCGCATCCTCAGAATCTGCACCCACATAACGGTGATGAGACGAGGCGTGGCTACAGTGAAGCCTGCCACCCCCGCATCCCGGAGCGCGCGTGGCTATAGTATGCCGTACGGGGCAGCCATCACCCGTCCGGCGCGGCACTATTGCCATGTTGACCATGACATAACCCACGACAGGCTGTCAGTATGACCCGCAGGAGGCGGGCCCCTCCGGTCAGAGAGATGCCCGAAGGCGGCTCGGCCTCCCCCAGTCGGCCTGAGATATGGACGGCCTCCTGTAGCCAGCTTGTTCCCTCCCTCGATGGAAGCGCCTCATTAAGGTGACAAGACGAGGTGAGGCTACATTGATCGCTGCCAAGGCGGCGGCACTGTAGCCATGCTTACCCCGACAAAGCCCTCATCATCAGGATTGAGGCAATGGTAACCAGCCCCCGACAAGGCCCTCAACGGTGGGGCCAGCCCATCGACCAAGAAGCCGGCAGCTGGCGAGACCCACCAGTCGGCGGGCCCCAGCGGCCGACAGAGAAGCCGGCGAGCGTAGACTCTGACGGCTAGGGCCCGCGACCAGCCGGATTACCATTGTACCCCTGGGGGGTAGGCCTATATAAACCCTCCAGGGCACCCATGCAAAAGGTTGATCTCTTAGAGTTTTAGACACCACATAGAGGGAAGAGGAGAGCTAGCCGTGCCCTTCTTCTTCCTCTCACCGTACAGCTCAAGGAGCCACTTGTAGCCACTTGTTCATCTAGTGATCATGCGGAGACCCTGCAGAGCAGCAGTAGGGGTGTTATCTCCACGGAGAGCCCCGAAGCCGGGTAAGATTCGGCCAAGTGCATGTCTTCGCCTCATCCCGTTTCCAGGCACCGACGACGTCTTATTGGCTCCCACTATGATAAGCCACCCGTTGGCATATGTCGCACCTACCACCCGACACCCTCCGCCCTTCGCGGTCAGCTTCGATGGCCCGGTTGGCGATATCCGAGTGGCCAGGGAAGAAGTCTGCCAAAATAGAAGCAAAGAGCAAAATTAAAGACTAGAACCCGGTGTTAACCAACAGCCGGCGGCGCAAAGATGAAAATGAGGAAGACTCACCATCGACTATGTCTTCGATCTCGTGGAAGCCAGAGGTCAGCATCGCCTCCCTGTCGGACCAGGAAGAGCGCTCCCTCGTGAACTCAGCAAGGAGACCGGACTCCTTGTCCTTCGCCTCCTTCTAAGCCTTCTTGAAGAGCTCCTTCTGTTCCACCAGTTGCGCGGCCAGCCGGTCGTGCTCTCCAGTCAGTTGGCTACACTCTTCCTCCTTGACACGGAGCGTGGCGTTGGCCACATCCAACTGGTCCTGTAAGGCGGCGTTGGCTTCTGCGAAAGAAAGAAGACAGCAAGGCGTTAGTCGCCAACAAAGAAACGTAGTTTCCGGGGAGATCTGGCCCGATAGCTCAGCAGTCGGCCCGAATCTCGGGGACTACAGCCCGCGGGTGCGCTGGCACGCCCCCGCGGAAAGAAGAAGAAGGCATACTCTGGCTGTCCGACAGATCGGCGGTCCGTGAGCCAGCTCTTGGGCGTTGGAGTGGAAGGTGATCTCGCGGATATTATGGTAATCCCGCGACATGAAATTCAGACAAGTGTCAGTACTTGGAACTCGCTGATTAGAGTTCCGGGCCGCTTCGCCAGCCGGCCCAAAATCGGGACTACACCTGTAAAGGTCTGTTGGCGCTTGCTGAAAAGCACAAGAAACAAAAAACAAAGAAGAGAACATACCCGAACGGCTTCTCGCGGCCAGTGCGCCTTTGTTGCAGTTCTTGAGGCCTCGCTCGGCTCGGATCTTGGCTCGACGTCCAAGAGCACCCGATTCACCGGGCCAGTCCGCTTCCGCACTCCACCGGTGGGCGGCACTCGTCGCCTCGGTGTCCGGGACCGAGGAACTCGTGGCGCCGGTCTCCAACGGGCGTGACGCAGAAGCCGCCTTTGCGAGTCGGCGACGCGTTGGTGCGCCGACCTCGAGATCCAGTCCCGCCGCCACCTCTCCAGACGGAGGCACCGGCGGGTCCGCCGGCTTCCCGCCCGGAGCGCTCCCAGACGGCGCCGGTGGCAGCACGAGCACGTCCGGCATGGAGGCGTCGCCGCCGTCCTGTTCCCTGATCGGGTGCTCACCGCCGGCCTCCCCGGCCTGTGCCAAGAACTCCGGGGCCGGTGAGGCGGAGTTCAGAGGATTAACGAAGATCGCCGAGTGGCTATGCGCGGCTTCTTCGGCCCGTTTCTTCGCCGCGTCGGCGGCTGCGGCCTCCGGCAATTTCTCCTTGGCGGCGGCCTCCGACTTCTCGGCCTCTGCCTTCTTCAGGCGGGCGGCCTCCTGCTCTTCGTGTGCCTCCCGTGCGTTCCGCTCCCTCGCCACCCGAAGGTCGGCGGCCGGGTCAATCCGCCGGGCTGTGGCGGAAGTCTCCGCTCACCCCATGATGGAGGCGGCGACTGCCTTCTCAAGAGAGAGGGGAGCCCTGGGCTCAAGGAAAACAAAGAAGAAAACTCAGAAGAAATCGATGAAGAGAAGATAAGGATGCAAGGGAGGAAAGCACTTACGCGGAGACCAGTTGCGGCGTTTTCACCTCCCTACGGAAGCGGTTGACCTTCGTGGCCGCCTCTTCCCGCTTGGTCGCCGCGGCCGAGCCCTTGGGCTTCTTCGGCCGGCTGCCGAACAAGCTCGGCGCAGCCCTTCACTTCTTCGCGCCGCCTTGGGCGTCCGGTGCGGCTGAGGAGCTCGCACTTGGCCAGCCGGCTCCTGGTTGGTGGTGCGGGGCGACCTCCCCCGCGTCATCGTCGGGCCAGTCTTCGTGGCTGGCCACGAGCCTCGCGCCGTCTGCTCTGTCGCCTCCTCCCTCGGCGTCGTCTTCCAAGGCCGCCGCCCCCAAGTCGGGGTCGTCGACATCGCTTTCCGACCTGTCAGCGAGGAACTCACGGGCCGGCCCCATGGTGCCGGCTGCTGGCTGGAGGAGTGGGCTCTGACCAAGGACCGATCGGTCAGACCTAGCAAGGCGGACTCGGCAAGAAGGATCAGAGGAGCCGGAAAAAGTAACAACTCACCATGGGCGGAGGATGGGCGCGCAAGTACGGCTCCTTGCCAAACTGCCACTCTTCCGAGAGCTCGCAGTTCGCAAGGTAGTTCACCATGTAGGCCACCTCCTCGTGAGGCATCTCCTTGGTGCACATCCGGCTTGGATCCCGATGGCCGCTCATCTGATAGATCATGTGAGGACGGCCTTGAAGCGGGAGCACTCAGCGCGCCATGAAGGCGGCCAGCAAGTCGGGCCCGGTCAGGCCCTCCGACTACGTCATCACTTGGAGTCGGGCAACGGCGGCGGCTCCAGCGGGCGTCAGCGTCCTGGCCTGGTACGACCAGTTGGGCTGTCTCCCAGCCGGCGCACCGGCTGCATAAGCCGGCAGGTTGACCCAGTCGCCCTTCGCGAAGACGCTCTTCACGTAGAAGTACGACTGCTGCCACATCTTCACCAACTTTATTAGCGCGATGGGGGGAAACGGGTTGTCGTCCCCCGTCCTCCGAACCGCGATAAACGCTGCCAAGACTGAAGCGCACGCCGGGCGACGGTGCCAAGCTTGGTGTAGAAGAACTCCCCCCATAGCTCGAGGGTGGGGAGGACACCGAGGAAGCCTTCGCACAGAGTGACGAAGGCGGACAACAACACCACCGTGTTCGGAGGCTGGAGTCCGTAGAACTCGAGGAAGGAGCGGAAGAATTCGCTCGCCGGCAACCCGAGGCCGTGCAGGCAGTGCGAGCGGAAGACGACCCGCTCGCCCTCCTCTGGTGCCGGCGAGATTTCTTTCTCCGGCGCAAGGCGGACCTTCACGAATTCCTCGCGAGGCAACCGACGCGTCTTGCGGAGGAAGTCGATGTGGTCTTCGTGAACTCGGAGCCGTTCCACTCCTCGGAGCGCACCGCGGGGGGCGTGGCGGTGGAAGAGGAGCTCATCGGGAACGGGTCGCCGTGACGCTCGACGAAGCTTGGGGGTGCGGCGGCGAGAGGAAGAAGGAGGAGGAGGCAATGAGGAGGGGGGACGCGCGTGCCCTGCCGCTCCTCCCCCCCGCCTACTTATAGACCCTCAGGCTGCAAAGCCGAGGGGGCGAGCATGGGATTAACTGTGCTGTTACCTCACGCCCCCCACGATCCATCCCACACGAGTTACTGCGTGCAGTAACTCCACAGGAATCTCAACCGCCTGCCTCGGCCGCAGCGGATCCGCTCGAGAGCCAAGGAGGGTAGTGGCGGGCCCGGTCCGAAGACGTGTCCCATCGCATGCGTGAGCGGACAGACTGGCCCGGCCGCACGCCACCACGTGACATGTCCGGGACGGGCGGTGGCACGGAGGCTTCATTGGTACGCCACTTGGCTCCCGCTGAGGTGTTCAAAAGATTGGTCAAGACGGGTTGGGGCGAGGCCGACTCCAACCAGTCGGCTTGGCAGGAGACGGACGAAGCTCCACCTTGGACGATGGGAGAAGGAAACTGCTGAGGCTCCTCGACCAATCATTTGCGGCGCCTCACCAGCTTCGGGGACTACTGTCGGAGTAATGGGCCACGGGTAGGTTAACCCGAGACCTAGGACCTTTCAAGGCATCGGGGCTGACAGCGCCCCTCAAGACGACGAGGCGAGGAGCCGCCTTCTGGAAGCCGACTGAAGGAGTGGTCGGCTTCCCATGGGCGGCCGAGCCCTGAACGCAAGGCTGAGTCAAGCCGACTCCCGCCTGGCGACTTCCAGAGAAGCCGACTCCAGGGAGTCGGCCCACGACACCTGCCGAGCCCGTGCCCTCGTCAGGAGGACGAGACAGGGAGTGGCTACAGTACAGCACATCCCCTCCTCCAAATCAGGCAAGCATGGCCAGAGTGCCCCATACCGGCGGAGATCTCCGCCCGACGCGGCACTGTTGCCACTGCTTCCTTGACATCACCCCGTATGGGCGGAGTCCTATTCCCATGAAGGCCTGTCTGTACGGCCCAAGGACAACAGCCCCCGCACGTTAGCGAGAGTCCAGAAGACGGCGAAGAGCCCTACCAGCCGGACCCGAGGGAGGTCGGCCTCTAGGAGTCGGCCGGTCGCTTCCTCGGGGTCCACGCACCATCAACCATACAAGATAGGGAGTGGCTATAGAGATCGCCCGCCAGGTGACAGGGTTGTAGCCATGACCCTCCGACCAAGCATGTGTCATTAGAGATGCGGCTACAGTAATCAGCCGCCGACAAGCTCGGGAGCGGCGGGTACGTCCTGTCGGCCCGAACCTCGCCAGTCGGCGGGCCCCAGTAGCCGGTGGAGAAGCCGGCACATGAGAGACTGACAGCCGGGCCCAGCCCGGCCGGATTACCAATGTACTCCTGGGGGGCAGGCCTATATAAACCCCCCAGGGCACCCATGCAAAGGGTTCGGAACTAGTGCTAGTTAGACAAGATCCTAGAGGAAAGGAGAGAGCTAGCCTTGCCTTCTCCTACCTCTAGCATACAGCTCGAGGAGCACTCGTGTATTCACTTGAGCCTTAGTGATCATGCAGAGACCCCGCATAGCAGGAGTAGGGGTGTTATCTCCTAGGAGAGCCCTGAACCTGGGTAAAGTATGTCGACGTTCGTGTCTATGCCTCATCCCACTTCCGGGCACCGGCAATGTTCTACTCGCTCCCACCATGATAAGCCATCCCCCGACAGATAGTCTCATGGAACAATGGTTCCAGTTGGAGGAAATTGCCAAAAGCATTACCTTTACTGCCGAGCCGGATGCCCTGATTTGGCAGCTGGACAATAAGGGGAAGTATTTCTCCAGCTCCCTCTATCATGTTATGAACTTTAGAGGGGTTCAACCTGTTTATCCCTCGTTGTCTAGAAATTGAGAGTTCCCCTAAAATTCATGTATTTCCGGCTTCTCTCCAAAAACAAATTGATGACTAGGGATAACCTTAGGAAGAGACACATCATCAAACCCCTTGATTGTGTTTATTGCTTGGAACAAGAGTCTTGTTCTCACCTATTTTTTGAATGTATAGTTGCTAAACATCTCTGGGCCCACATTGAGGAATATTTCTCTAGTCAGATTGGCTCATCCTTCGAATCTGTCGCCAGATTCTGGATTGCTACCAAAAAGTGCTCAGTTTTAAACACTGTTAGCTCAGCTGTCCTTTGGTGCCTCTGGAAATATAGAAATGCTATGATTTTCAGTAACACCTCATGGATTTCCATTCCGCAGGTCTTGAGGTTGATCAGAACGTGGTGAGGAATCGGGCGATTCTCTCCTACGGATCGGACAAGGACAAGTTGATGAGCTTCAGAGAAACCCTAACAAGATCCTCTAGAAACCGTTGGCGATCACTTGTGGCTGAACAAGGCTCGACCTGCCTTTCTGAGGGCTGGACCCTGGCTCGTCTCAAGATCTCTGATGAAGATGATGGGCACCTGGCGCCGAAAAAGAGGGACATCCACCATGCTACTCCTTCCAGCCCGGAGTCGCCGCTTGCTTACTGGTCGCCGCAGGCTGACGCGGCCCCTCGCCTGAAGACCATGAAGGCTTCGCTGGACCCTCCTTGTGTCATTTGAGTGCTCTATCCGCTCTGCCTTTGGGACCGCTCGAGTGATTTGTGTTATTCAGAGAACTTGTTCATCCACCCCCCTAGTTTGTAGCTTTTCTACCTTTGCTTTCGAACTGCTCTTTGAGCTCTTTGTATCGAGAATATGTTGTGGTTTCGTTCTCATCAATGTAACCGGGGAGATGCTCCCTGTTTTTCTAAAAAAAAATATTTTATATGTTATTATATATTATTTTTATTATCATCATATATTTAACAAATACTTCATATGTAAGAAAACAATATCCCACATCTTATTAACTTATAAAAATAATTTCTTAACAAATAAAATCCCGGATTGTTTTGGCATGAAAATCCTAGTGACTGTGTACCAAAGCTTGGTAAGATTTAAGGACGAATGTAATAATATCGCTTATTATTTAAATATATTTATAACAAAATGCTCAGCCCCTTTTTATTTTTCGATAACATTGCTAGCCCAACCCAACATTATAATTAGAATCAGCCCAGCAAAATCGTGTATTTCGAGAAAGTGCAAATGGCCTGTAATTTTTTAGGAAATAAAATAAACGGGCCGCATGGACGCTACATTATTTGTTCACCCAGCCCAACTAATGGCTGTAATTCAAAAAAGATCAAATTGATAATTCTACCGTGCAAAAAAAAGATCAGAATTCTGAAAAAATGGGTTGAATACGTGCCACATTTTTGGAGGTCGGAATGTGGGCCAATAGGTCGAAGCCAACGCTAGTCGTTGTCATTTTAGTCAACACATGATTCTGACATGTTATCCATTGTATTTACATCTATCGACCGGCATCCATCTTCAATCTCGTCTTCTTCCTCCGGCGCCGGGACCACCTCCCGCCTCCCGCCGCTAGCAGCTCGCTTAGCATGCTTCGCTATGACGCGCTTACTCCACCGCTGGCAGGACATCCCTCCACCCCTCGACACCTCCTATTCTTCTCCACCGATCACGAACCACACAAAGACTAGAATCGCTAACCCTCAGACACCTCTCCGTCTGCGACTCTACTCCCGCATCTTCCCATCTCACCGCCGTTCTTTGTCCGAGACCTCGCCGTCGTCCACCATCTTGGATCTTTCGGCCTTGGCGGCGTGGTCAACGTGGTCAACGAATGACACCATCGGAAGTAGATCAGGCGTGGAGAGGCTGACAATGGGTCCACGGCCGACACAAGGAAATGCCTCCTTATTACGCCGCAAAATAATGATTCCTCCACCTGACATCTGGGACCCACCGGAAGGGCCTCTGTATTTCACGAAAATAACGTGCCCCCCGCTGACATGTCGGACCCACCAGCTATCTTCGCACGCAAGGAAGTGCCTCCTTATTACGCACAAAAAATGAATACCCCCCTGCCAGCTGGAACCCAGCATAGTGGGAGGCTGACTTGTGGGCCTACCAAGTTGACGGGGATGGAGGGCTTTGTCAACTTAGTCAATATGAACGATTCTAGCTCTTGTTACCGTACGATGTTCATCCAATGACCGCAGTGCTTCTTCAACCTCTGGTCTTCTTGCTCCAGCCGCCCAAACCAGCGCCGGTCGTGTCGCGTGCTCCTGCCTCCCGTGGCCGGCTGTGATGCCGCGGAGGCCTCACCGCCCCGTACTACTCCCATCGCTAGCCAGGCCATCCCTCTACTCACCCACACCCCCTGTTATTCTGCGGCGACAACAGCCTCACACCGCAGCCGAACCAGTGAACTCTCGTACTCCTCTTCGCATGGGCATCCACTGTTGCGCCTTCCCCGGCTCCGAGTCGTCCCCTTCCTAGTCCTCGCCGTCGTCCACCGCCGTGGTGCTCTCGGCGCGGCGTGGTCAACGTGGTCAAGGAACGACTTCCGTCGGACGTGGATCTGTCGTGGAGAGGCCGACAGCCGGGTCCATGGTCGCAAGGAAGTGCCTCCTTATCACGCTGCAAAATAATGATTCCTCCACCGACGAGGACCAACCGGACGGGCCACCGTATTTTGGCGAAAAAACGCTTCCCCGATCGCTGGGACCCACCGGTGCATCTTCGCACGCAAGGAAGCGCGTCCGAAAAAATGATTCGCCGACCGCCTGGGACCCACCAGCTACATCTTCGCACGCAAGGAAGTGCGTCCAAAAAACGATTCGCCTCGATCACTGGGACCCACCAGCTACATCTTCGCACGCAAGGAAGTGTGTCCGGGCAAAAAAAATGATTCCCCCTGACTGCTGGGACCCACCAGCTACATCTTCGCATGCAAGGAAGTGTGTCTAGGCAAAAAAAAAACGATTCGCCCCCCTGACAGCTGGGACCCACCAGCTACATCTTCGCAGGCAAGGAAGTGCCTGACAGTCGGGACCCACCTGGTCGAAGCGTACGTAGCGTTGTCATTCTGGTCGCGAACGTGTACGTACTTATATACTGGTCAATGTAGAGGCGCGTACGTGTCATAGTAGAGGCGCGCACGTAGCATGTACACGTACGTACAACGGCCAGGGTGCAAGAAAGAAAATATGGCCACGTACGTACATACGGGCAGGGTCTCGAACGCCTACTCGCGCATATGTATGGCCAGGGCTCGTGTACATGGCTGGGCCGGAACGGAGAAACGGCATCGTCGTCGTGTTCATGGGGAGGCAACGGAATGCGGCGTGTTCATGGGGAGGCAACGGAATGCGTCGTATTCATGGGGAGGCAACGGAATGCGTCGTGTTCATCGGGAGGCAACGGAACGCGTGGGAGCCAACCGCCGGGTCGAACGGAATGCGTGGTCGTGTTCGTTGGGAGGGCTTGGACGGAACATGCGATGGAACGAGGCCTAGCGTCCGCTAACGGAGGAAACGGACCTCCTACATTCGGAACGGGTCCCGTTGATCGGGAGGGTCCATGCATCGCAAAAGCGGAGGAAACGGACCTCCTACGGTCGAAACAGGGTCCCGTTGATCGGGTGGGTGCGGCGTGCGCAAAAGCGGATTTAAACGGACCTCCTACGGTCAAAACAGGGTCCTGTTGATCGGGAGGGTGTGGCGTATCGCAAAACGGGATTTAAACGGACCTCCTCCGGTCAAAACGGGGGTCCTGTTCATCGGGAGGGGTGTGGCGTACCGCAAAATGTGACTCCACGGGATACTGTTCATCTCCACCGTCGACCTCCTCCAGCCTCCACGGGCTACTGTCGACCTCCTCCAGCCTCCACAGGCTCCTGTTCATCCAGCCTCCACCGCGGGCTACTCCATCGGCCATCGCTCAACCACCCCTCCACCGTCTACTGTTCATCCAGCCCTCCACACCACGGGGTCCTGTTCAACCACCCCTCCACGGGCACCCCTCCACAGTCTACTGTTCATCCAGCCCTCCACACCACGGGGTCCTGTTCAACCACCCCTCCACGGGCACCCCTCCACCGTCTCATCGCTCATCCAGCCCTCCACCACACCACGGGTCCTGTTCATCCAGAGGCAACGCCACCGCTCCTTCGCTCATCCAAATCCCCGCAACGCCAATCGCTCATCATCCCAGGCAGCATCGATCGGCTTCGCTTAGCAGATGGCGAAGGAATCGCTCGATCGGGTTCAGTTAACAGCCATCGATCGATCGCTCGGGTTCAGTAACGTGTAGCCTGCAGTGCAATCGCTCGGGTTCAGTTAGAGCCCAACGCCTCACTCGGGTAAAGTTAGAGCCAACTCCTCGCACACACGCGCGTACGTGTACGAGAGAAACGCGCATCGCTCGGCCCCCGACCTCCCACCGTAACCGGGAATTCCCCGAAATTTTCCTCCCCCTTGCTTCTACCACGGTTTATTCCGTCATGGACGGCCCAAAGAATGTCATGCAACTGCGTCTCCGGCCCGCCCAGGACGAAAAGCCCATTTTCTGTCATGATTTTTTGTCATAGAAGTAGGAGCCCACCACATCTATGATGATACCGGGTTTTGTCACAATTATCGTCATAGAAGTGTCATATGTATGACAATTTTTTTTCCGTTCGGCCCAAAATGTCATGGATGTGTCTTTTCTTTGTAGTGTATGTGCCCGTAGATTTCATTGTCCTTGATATAGATTGATTTTTTTTCCGTTCGGCCCAAAATGTCATGGATGTGTCTTTTCTTTGTAGTGTATGTGCCCGTAGATTTCATTGTCCTTGATATAGATTGCAATCCTTCATGTCCTATTATTCTTGGTAGACCTTTCCTTAGAACGATTGATGCAACTATTGATATGAAAGAAGGGAATATTAGATTCCAATTTCCGTTAAGGAAAGGCATGGAACACTTTCCTAGAAAGAAAATAAAATTACCTTATGAATCTATTATGAGAGCTACTTATGAATTGCATGACGAAGATGATAATACCTAGATCTATCCTTGCCTTTATGCCTAGTTAGGGGCGTTAAACGATAGCGCTTGTTGGGAGGCAACCCAATTTTATTTTAGTTTCTTGCTTTTTGGTTATTTTTAGTAATAAATAATCCATCTAGATTCTGTTTATATGTGGTTTTATGTTTTAATTAGTGTTTGTGCCAAGTAGAACCTTTGGGAAGACTTGGGTGAAGTCTTTTTGATCTTGCTGTAAAAAACAGAAACTTTAGCGCTCACAAGATTAGCTACAACTTTTTACTGGAGATTGCTATTTAGTTGATTCTTTTTGAAGATGATTAATAGATAAATTCCTCACGTCCAGAATTTAATTTTAGAATTTTTGGAGTTCCAGAAGTGTGCGCTTGATACATATTACTACAGACTGTTCTGTTTTTGACAGATACTGTTTTTTTGTGTGTTGTTTGCTTATTTTGATGAATCTATGGCTAGTATCGGAGGTTATGAACCATAGATAAGTTGGAATACAGTAGGTTTAACACCAATATAAATAAATAATGAGTTCACTACAGTACCTTGAAGTGGTGTTTTGTTTTCTTTTAAGCTAGCAGACTCACGAGATTTTTTACATTAAGTTTTGTGTTGTGAAGTTTTCAAGTTTTGGGTAAAGATTTGATGGATTATGGAACAAGGAGTGGCAAGAGCCTAATCTTGGGGATGCCCAAGGAACCCCAAGGTAAAATACAAGGTCAACCAAAAAGCCTAAGCTTGGGGATGCCCCGGAAGGCATCCCCTCTTTTGTCTTTGTCCATCGGTAACTTTACTTGGAGCTATATTTTTATTCACCACATGATATGTGTTTTGCTTGGAGCGTCTTGTATGATTTGAGTCTTTGCTTTTTAGTTCACCACAATCATACTTTCTGTACACACCTTGTGGGAGAGACACACATTAATCAGAATTTATTAGAATACTCTATGTGCTTCACTTATATCTTTTGAGCTAAATAATTTTGCTCTAGTGCTTCACTTATATGTTTTAGAGCACGGTGGTGGTTTTTTATAGAAATTATTGATCTCTCATGCTTCACTTATATTATTATGAGAGTCCTTTAGAACAGCATGGTAATTTTTTTTGGCTATAAAATTAGTCCTAATATGATAGGCATCCAAGATGGATATAATAAAAACTTCCATATAAGTGCATTGAATACTAGGAGAAGTTTGATACTTGATGATTGTTTTGAGATATGGAGATAGTGATATTAAAGTTGTGCTAGTTGAGTAGTTGTGAATTTGAGAAATACTTTTGTTAAAGTTTGCAAGTCTCGTAGCATGCACGTATGGTAAACGTTGTGTAACAAATTTCAAACATGAGGTGTTCTTTGATTGTCATCCTTATGAGTGGCGGTCGGGGACGAGCGATGGTATTTTCCTACCAATCTACCCCCTAGGAGCATGCGCGTAGTGCTTGGTTTTTGATGACTTGTAGATTTTTGCAATAAGTATGTGAGTTCTTTATGACTAATGTTGAGTCCATGGATTATACGCACTCTCAACCTTCCATCGTTTCTAGCCTCTTGATGCACTGCATTGCCCTTTCTCACCTTGAGAGTTGGAGCAAACTTCACCGGTGCATCCAAACCCTGTGATACGATACACTCTATCACACATAAACCTCCTTATATCTTCCTCAAAACAGCGACCATACCTACCTATTATGGCATTTCCATAGCCATTCGAAGATATATTGCCATGCAACTTTCCACCGTTCCGTTTATTAGGACACGCTTCATCAATGTAATATTGCCTTGCATGATCATGTAGTTGACATCGTATTTGTGGCAAACCCACCATGCATATTATTTCATACATGTCACTCTTGATTCATTGCCCATCCCGGTACACCGCCGGAGGCATTCATATAGAGTCATATTTTGTTCTAGTATCGAGTTGTAATCATTGAGTTGTAAATAAATAGAAGTGTGATAATCATCATTAATAGAGCATTGTCCCAAAAAAAAGAGAAAGACCAAAAAGGCCAAAAAAGGGAAAAAAGGAAAAAAAGAGAGAAAAAAGGGACAATGCTACTATCCTTTTTCCACACGTCTGCTTCAATGTAGCACCATGATCTTTATGATAGAGAGTCTCTTGTTTTGTCACTTTCATATACTAGTGGGAATTTTTCATTATAGAACTTGGCTTGTATATTCCAACAATGGGCTTCCTCAAATGCCCTAGGTCTTCGTGAGCAAGCAAGTTGGATGCACGCCCACTTAGTTTCTTTTGTTGAGCTTTCATACATTTATAGCTCTAGTGCATCTGTCGCATGGCAATCCCTACTCCTTGCATTGACATCAATTGATGGGCATCTCCCTAGCCCGTTGATTAGCCGCGTCAATGTGAGACTTTCTACTTTTTTGTCTTCTCCACACAACCCCCATCATCATATTCTATTCCACCCATAGTGCTATATCCATGGCTCATGCTCATGTATTGCGTGAAAGTTGAAAAAAGTTTGAGATTACTAAAGTATGAAAAAATTGCTTGGCTTGTCATCGGGTTGTGCAAGATGAGAGCATCTTGTGTGACTTAAAATGAAGCATGGCCAAACTATATGATTTTGTAGGGATGAGCTTTCTTTGGCTATGTTATTTTGAGAAGACATAATTGCTTGATTAGTATGCTTGAAGTACTATTATTTTTATGTCAATATTAAACTTTTATCTTGAATCTTTCAGATATGAACATTCATGCCACAATAAAGAAAATTACGTTGAGAAATATGCTAGGTAGCATTCCACATCAAAAATTCTGTTTTTATCATTTACCTACTCGAGGACGAGCAGGAATTAAGTTTGGGGATACTTGATACGTCTCCAACGTATCCATAATTTTTGATTGCTCCATGCTATTATGTATTCTGTTTTGGATGTTTAATGGGCTTTATTATACAGTTTTGTATTATTTTTGGGACTAACCTATTAACCCAAGGCCCAGTGCAAATTGCTATTTTTTGCCTATTTCAGTGTTTCGCAGAAAAGGAATATCAAACGGAGTCCAAACGGAATGAAACCTTCGGGAGCGTGATTTTTGGAACAAACGTGACCCAAAGGACTTGGAGTGGACTTCAAGAAATCAACGAGGAGGCCATGAGGCAGGGAGGCGCGCCTGCCCCCCTGGGCGCGCCCCCACCCTCGTGGGCCCCTCGTAGCTCCACCTACCTACTTCTTCCTCCTATATATACCCATGTACCCCGAAAACATCCAGGAGCACCACGAAACCCTATTTCCACCGCCGCAACCTTCTATACCCGTGAGATCCCATCTTGGGGCCTTTTCCGGTGCTCCGCCAGAGGGGAATTGATCACAGAGGGCTTCTACATCAGCACCATAGCCTCTCCGATGATGTGTGAGTAGTTTATCACAGACCTTCGGGTCCATAGTTATTAGCTAGATGGCTTGTTATCTCTCTTTGGATCTCAATACAAAGTTCTCCTTGATCTTCTTGGAGATCTATTCGATGTAACTCTTTTTGCGGTGTGTTTGTCGAGATCCGATGAATTGTGTGTTTATGATCAAAATTATCTAGAACAATATTAGAATCTTCTCTGAATTCTTTTATGTATGATTGGTTATCTTTGCAAGTCTCTTCGAATTATCAGTTTGGTTTGGCCTACTAGATTGATCTTTCTTGCAATGGGAGAAGTGCTTAGCTTTGGGTTCAATCTTATGCTGCTCGATCCCAAAGGATGTAAAGGGAAACGACACGTATCGTATTGTTGCCATCGAGGATAAAAAGATGGGGTTTATATCATATTGCTTGAGTTTATCCCTCTACATCATGTCATCTTGCCTAATGCGTTACTCTGTTCTTATGAACTTAATACTCTAGATGCATGCTGGATAGATGTGTGGAGTAATAGTAGTAGATGCAGGCAGGAGTCGGTCTACTTGTCACGGACGTGATGCCCATATACATGATCATGCCTAGATATTCTCATAATTATGCACTTTTCTATCAATTGCTCGACAATAATTTGTTCACCCACCGTAATACTTATGCTATCTTGAGAGAAGCCACTAGTGAAACCTATGCTCCCCAGGTCTATTCTTCATCATATAAGTTTCCAGTTTATTTTTACTTTGCAACCTTTACTTTCAATCTTTATCATAAAAATATCAAAAATATTATCATGTCTATCAGATCTCATTTTTGCAAGTGGCCGTGAAGGGATTGACAACCCCTTTATCGCGTTGGTTGCAAGGTTCTTATTTGTTTGTATAGGTACGAGGGACTTGCGTGTGGCCTCCTACTGGATTGATACCTTGGTTCTCAAAAACTGAGGGAAATACTTACGCTACTTTGCTGCATCACCCTTTCCTCTTCAAGGGAAAAATCAACGCATGCTCAAGAGGTAGCACGTAGACGTTGCCTTTGTTGTGCTTGAGATGTAGCTTGATTTTGATGATGTCGATATTCTTACTCTTCAAGTTGCACTTGTGGACTATTGTCGTGTAGAGGATTGCGGCTTGCGTGATGGTCTTGTCGCGCGGCTCGTGGAAGAGTGTTCGATGTCGGTGTACTTGAGCCGGAGATGGTGTCGTTGGAGTGTCGACTTGAATGGCTTCGTCTTGAATATGATGAAGTGGTAGAAGAGTGGTTGACCAACAAGGCACGAATCTCGTCCATTCTTGCATTGTTCTCTTGTTTTTGTTCGTCGAGCTTGTTGTCGAAGTAGTCTCTTGTACATTGCTCGGAGAGTCGCAAGTCGGTGGCGAGGTTGTTGATGCGGTCGCTCATAGCTTGTTGTTCTTGATGCAATGCTCTTTGTGCACCGAAGAGGTGGCTCTTTGTGATGTAGGAGGTCGAGTCATCATCTTGCTCGATGAAGAGTGGGTTGGTTGAAGAACTTGGCCTATCCATCATTCCCAGCAAATGTGTGAGTTGGAGAAAGGAAGAACAATACCAAGTGTACCTTGACCGATGTTGAGGGTGGATCAAAGATCACTCAATGATGTAACAAGGAAATAGCACAATTGGTACCATATCTCGTCAATCTCTCACACCTATGAAAAGAAAGCTTATGGTGGGGCTCGGTTAGGATGGTGGCACAAAGTTTATGCAATTTTTAGTGAGACTCAATGATGTTGAAAAAGATCAAAAATTTGCAAATGCAACAAGTAGACCGATAGCAATTAGTGGTACATGGAAACACACACACACACAAATAGAAAAATGGGGTTGTGCAAACCAAAAATGAGCTCAAAATGTGGAATCCACGGAAAATGCTCTTGTTGCATAGCTCTAGAGAGACGCTAGCACGATTGCACAATAGGCGGATACGAGACTTGTGCAGAACCTACTAAGCAGAAATGCAACGACTTCTATCCCAAGTATGCTATATGTATGGTGTTCCTATGATATGATCCAAGATGATCAAGTATGACAATCTTAATGTAGTATGATGCTATGGTTCTTGCTTAAAAGCTCTTTGCTTATCTTTCCTTTTGCTTAAAATCTTGTTTGGCTCTTTCTCTTTTGAGCTCTTTCTTTGGCCTCTTATGCAAAACTTCATGAACCAAGATAGAAATTTTGTATATGCGATGACAACCTTGTGACACAAGAGATGATATCAAGATGTGGATTTCCAGATGATATGAGATATGCAATGAGATGATGATCACTATTGTGCACAAGTATCGTTGCTGGCAATACTCAATGGCTAGTCTCGATGGGTAAGTGACGCAAAAGGAAGGGTATGGGGTTATCAATGCAATGGCAAGGAGTAGACAAAGATGTCGTCGAAGTTACTGTCAAGGGTTACTCGTTTGTAAGCAAGGATGGATGACAGTGAAGTGGTCGTTGGCGATGTCATAGTGCATGGTCTTCAGTACGTTGGCGAAGATGCCGCTGCACCTTAGTCGAAGTTGGTGAAGTAGTGGAAGTCGTTGAAGATGTGTAGCCTTTTTGTCGAGGCCGGACGTTCCGGGGAAGACGGAAGGTCCGGGGGCCGGAAGTTTCGGGATGGCCGGAAGGTCCGGGCGAGGAAGAAAATTCTGGGGGTCGCGATTGTTGGTGCAACAGATCCTGGGTCCATTGCCCAGACTATGCATAGGCAAAAGAAAAAGATCGAAGCGCCATCTTAAGTTAGAGATTGTAGGACAAGAGATTTGAAGAACTAACTTACAGTTCAGAGAGACCAAGATCAGGCCAAAGGAGCAATATATCGGCAAGAGAAGGGCCTCCCTTGCTGGGCAGGCGAGCCCGGCAAGGGGCGAGGCCACCACCAGAAGCATGCAACCAAAGCACCCCGGCAGGGTCTGCTGGGGCTCGCGGGGGCAGAACCACCCCACCAACCACTCAAGCACGACCCACGTCGTCGACCAATGCGGTGTCAAACCGCAAGATGATTAAGTGGTAGCCATTCGCCACATGGCAGCCATTTCCTACAGAAGAAACCCACAGATGACACCCGTCCTACGACGTGTCAAGAGAACAGGCGCGGAGTTGGCGAGATAGCCCGCCAGGCCTTGCCGGGCAACCAGTGATGTGACACTAAGCGGTGCATTTAATGCACCGTCATCGACTAGAGTTAGGTATGATAGCACTGTTTGCTATCATATCAGTGGATAATGACTACTTTGCCATTGTGGTGACCCCTTGATCTATAAAAGGAGGCTAATGGCACTTGTAGGAAGGGTTAGAAAGTTGACGAACCCACACCCCCATACGCGCGTAGTCGCAGCTGCCCTACGCGACCCCTGTCGGGCAATTGTACTGCGTTACGCCATCCCCATTCCACTATCAATCCACCAAAGCAGGAGTAGGGTTTTACGCCTCGCGGTGGCCCGAACATGGGTAAATTGCTTGTGTGCTCTCTGCCGTGCTGCCATGCGCTGGTCTGCTCTTTGTGCAATGCGACATCCCCTTGCCGAACCAGCAAGGGGCCTCCTGGTCCCATAGGTGGCCATGGATATACCTCGACATCTTTGGCGCGCCAGGTAGGGGGAATGCTTGCGAACCTGAAAGCGTGCGCAGCGCGTCATCTTCATCTTCAACGATGCCATCGACAATGGCGCCTAAGAAGAAGAAGTCCGGACCTTCGGCCCATCCGTCCACCTCGAAGGCTCTGCCGCCCGCGACCTCTGGTGCTTCGGGGAATGCGGGGGTGAGCGAGGACGTGAACGCTGCTGGGGGCGTGGTTGGAGCAGGTGGCGCCATTGCCACTCCCCCTGCGGCCGACACGGGGGCTGGAGATGTCAGAGGAGAACAACATCAGTAACGCCTCGGCGGTCAAGCTCCACAAGGTGCGGGCGAGGGGGTCACTTCGTTTGCACCCTCTCCTCCCACTGACGGGCACTGATGTCTACTACACAACCTTCTTCTTGTAGACATTGTTGGGCCTCCAAGTGGGTGACCTAAGGTTTATCAATCCGTGGGAGGTGTAGGATGAAGATGGTCTCTCCCAAACAACACTGCAACCAAATAACAAAGAGTATCTTGTGTCCCCAACACACCCAATACAATGGTAAATTGTATAGGTGCACTAGTTCGGCGAAGAGATGGTGATAGAAGTGCAATATGGATGGTAGATATAGGTTTTTGTAATCTGAAAATATAAAAACAGCAAGGTAACAAGTGGTTAAAGTGAGTGTAAACGGTATTGCAATGCTAGGAAACAAGGCCTAGGGTTCATACTTTCACTAGTGCAAGTTCTCTCAACAATAATAACATAATTGGATCATATAAATATCCCTCAACATGCAACAAAGAGTCACTCCAAAGTCACTAATAGCGGAGAACAAACTGAAGAGATTATGGTAGGGTACGAAACCACCTCAAAGTTATTCTTTCCAATCAATCCGTTGGGCTATTCCTATAAGTGTCACAAACAGCCCTAGAGTTCGTACTAGAATAACACCTTAAGACACATATCAACCAAAACCCTAATGTCACCTAGATACTCAAATGTCACCTCAAGTATCCGTGGGTATGATTATACGATATGCATCACACAATCTCAGATTCATATATTCAACCAACACATAGAACCTCAAAGAGTGCCCAAAGTTTCTACCGGAGAGTCAAGACGAAAACGTGTGCCAACCCCTATGCATAGGTTCATGGGCGGAACCCGCAAGTTGATCACCAAAACATACATCAAGTGAATCACGTGATATCCCATTGTCACCACAGATACAAACGGCAAGACATACATCAAGTGTTCTCAAGTCATTAAAAGACTCAATCCGATAAGATTACTTCAAAGGGAAAACTCAATCCATTACAAGTGAGTAGAGGGGGAGAAGAAACATAAGATCCAACTATAATAGCAAAGCTCGCGATACATCAAGATCATGCCAAATCAAGAACACGAGAGAGAGAGAGAGATCAAACACATAGCTATCGTACATACCCTCAGCCCCGAGGGTGAACTACTCCTCCTCGTCATGGAGAGCGCCGGATGATGAAGATGGCCACCGTGAGGGTTCCTCCCCTCGGCAGGTGCCAACAGGGTCCCGATTGGGTTTTGGTGGCTACAGAGGCTTGCGGTGGCGGAACTCCCAATCTATTCTCTGTTCTGGAAGTTTTAGGGTACGTAGGTATATATGGGTGAAAGAAGTATGTCGGTGGACCGAAGGGGGGGCCATGAGGCAGGGGCACGCCCTGGGGGGGGGGGGGGCGCCCTCCACCTCGTGAGCACCTCCTTCTTTCCTGACGTGCACTCCAAGCTTTTCCGGTAGCTTTCCTTCCAAAAATAACTTCTCCAGTTGATTTCGTTCTGTTTCGACTCCGTTTGATATTCCTTTTCTTCAAAACACTGAAATAGGAAAAAACAGCAATTCTGGGCTGGGCCCCCGGTTAATAGGTTAGTCCCAAAAATAATATAAAAGTGGATAATAAAGCCCAATATTGTCTAAAACAGTAGATAATATAGCATGGAGCAATCAAAAATTATAGATACGTTGGAGACGTATCAGGCACAACCGCAGCAACGACGCTCGGTCCGGGGTGAGCCATCACCCTCCGGCCGCCCCCACTACGGGAGCGACCGCGGACCATGTGCCTCCTCCCGGACAAGTCAACCAGACCACTGCGCTCGACGGAGCCGCTGCCCTCGAGCACCACCACCGCGCGACCTCGCTGTCCAGGTGGTCGTTCCACAGCTGCGTGGACGCGGCACCACCGCCGTCACCGCCGCTGGCACCATCAGGAGCTAGGCGATGGTGCGATCGACGTCGTCGACATCTATGCCAAGTACAGCCACAGAGGCTATGGTGTGAGCTCAGTTGCTACTGAGGTTTCCACCTGCGGCCGAGCAGATGGATGAATGGAGTGCCACCATCCAGAGCCTGCTTGGTTTTGCCGAAGCTAGGGGCTCACAATGAGCTGGCCCACCACGACCTCCCCAAGCGACAGCAACCGCCCGTACTACTTGCTGAACGGAGGGGGGGCCGTCCCCATGGTGCAGTCCCCACCACGGCAGCTGACGCGATCGTAGCTGCATCAAGACCCGACGACGTCTTGATGGCCTCTTCTGACCCTCGAGCACGTCCATGCCAACGTCGAGCCCCGGAGGATAGGCGACGGGGAGATGTGCGCGTCGTCATAGACCGGTGCCGCGACGACCTCCACCAGACCGACGGGTGCGACGGCCTCAACGCCGACGAGCCTGCGCTCGGTGTTGGCGGGTGCTTACCTTTCGAGGTCGGCTGCCCTGCCTTTACACGAGAGCCGCAGCAAGTTCGTTGGCTGCCCATTCGCACGTTCAAGCCAGAGTTACCTGAGAAGTACGACGGGAGGCTGAACCCGGCAGAGTTCCTGAGCATCTACACCATCGTTGTTCAAGCTGCCGGGGGAAGAGATGAGAAGGTGTTCACCAACTACTTCCCGTTGGCCCTCAAGTCCAATGTGAGGTCTTGGCTGATGCACCTGCCGGAGAACTCCATTTCGCCTTTATGGACTCGCGCCACGAGTTCATCGTTGCCTTCACCGGTGGCCACCAAGAGCCCGGCAGGCCCAGCGACCTGCAGCTTCTCCAGCAGAAGGAAGGAGAAACCCTCCGTAAGTACATACAAAGATTCAGTAAAGTTCATAGGAATATTCCAAATATCCATCCGGCAGCCGTTATAGCAGCCTTCCAGTCTAATGTGCGCAACCATCACATTCATTCTAAGATGAATGTGCGGTTGCCCAAGACTGTGAAGGAGCTATAACACTGGTGGATAAGTGTGCTCGGATGGAGGAAGGAAGGAAGTTGCCCGAAGAGGAGGATTGCATCAATGTCGATTCAAAGGATGAAGATGAATCAACCAGTCAGAGAAAGGGCAAGAAGCACAATAAGAAGCCAAGAGATAAAGCAGTGATGACTGTAGAAGGTTCGAGCACACCTAGTACCGGCAAGAAGGCCAAGGCTAAGGCCCCCGGCAAGGAAGTTGCCGCTTGCATGGCCTGCCGGGAATCCGCTGCCGCCGAGAAAGCTGGGAAAGGCGATGGCCCGTACTGCAAGATCCACCAGACCAAGGCCATGATCTTTAGGAATGTTACCAACTTGAGCAGCTTGTCAAGAAACAGAGAGCGGGATATGATAAGCGTGACAAGGAAAAAGGTCAGAATGCCGCTGGCGGAAAGGGCTGAGGCGGTGAAACAAATCGCCCCGGCAAGCCTTTTCAGAACCAAGGAAAACCCGCCAGGGGTCAAGAGAAGGAAGTGTGTGATGATGGGAGTGATGAAGGGAATCAAGAGGAAACCAGTGAGAAGGAATTTCAGAAGGCCACTGACGCCCTATGCGTTGATGGGGGTGCATCTTTGCATGCCTCCCACCGCCAAGGGATGGGCACGAGAGATCAATGTTGTGGAGCCAGCACCAGAGGCCCGGAAACCGCTCAAATGGTCCCGCACACCAATCATCTTTGATGAGGAGGATCACCCTGGCCGCACCACCGTGGTAGGGTGCTTGCCATTGTTGGTCTCCCCGACAATCCGCAACCTCAAGGTCATAAAGATGTTGGTGGACGGTGGGGCCGGGTTGAATCTGATTTCCCTGGCAGTTATCAGCAAGCTTCAGATAGGAGAAGAAGAGCTAGAGGTTACCGGCACGTTTCAAGGAGTTAACCCCGGCAGGAGCCATCCTAAAGGGAAGATTACGTTGCCGGTGACGTTTTAGGGAGAACTGAACTACCGGACAGAGAAGGTTGTGTTTGATGTGGTTGATCTCCCCCTTCCGTACAATGGGATTCTTGGACGCCTGGCCCTGGCCAAGATCATGGAAGCATCCCACTATGCTTATAACACTCTGAAGATGCCTTGGCCACTAGGAGTCTGCTACCTCTTGAGCTTGCGTTGGTTTTTCCTGAAGAGGACAGGGTGATGCAGCAAAGTAGCGTAAGTATTTCCCTCAGTTTTTGAGAACCAAGGTATCAATCCAGTAGGAGACTACACACAAGTCGCCTCATACCTACACAAACAAATAAGAACCTCGCAACCAACGCGATAAAGGGGTTGTTAATCCCTTCACGACCACTTGCGAAGTGAGATATGATAGAGATAATAAGATAAATATTTTTGGTATTTTTATGATATAGATTGAAAGTAAAGGTTGCAAAGTAAAAATAGATTGGAAACTTATATGATGGAAAATAGACCCGGGTGCCATATGTTTCACTAGTGGCTTCTCTCAAGATAGCATACGTATTACGGTGGGTGAACAAATTACTGTCGAGCAATTGATAGAAAAGTGCATAGTTATGAAAATATCTAGGCATGATCATGTATATAGGCATCACGTCCGCGACAAGTAGACCAAAACGATTCTGCATCTACTATTATTACTCCACACATCGACCGCTATCCAGCATGCATCTAGAGTATTAATTTCATAAGAACAGAGTAACGCATTAGGGAAGATGACTTGATGTAGAGGGATAAACTCAAGCAATATGATATAAACCCCATCTTTTTATCCTTGATGACAACAATACAATACGTGCCTTGCTGCCCTGTCATCCTTTGGGAAAGGACACCGCAAGATTGAACCCAAAGCTAAGCACATCTCCCATTGCAAGAAAGATCAATCTAGTAGGCCAAGCCAAACTGATAATTCGAAGAGACTTCCAAAGATAACCAATCATACATAAAAGAATTCAAAGAAGAACCAAATATTGTTCATAGATAATCTTGATAATAAACCCACAATTCATCGGATCTTGATAAACACACTGCAAAAAGAATTACATCAAATAGATCTCCAAGAATATCGAGGAGAACTTTGTATTGAGATCCAAAGAGAGAGAAGAAGCCATCTAGCTAATAACTATGGACCCGAATGTCTGTGGTAAACTACTCACACATCATCGGAGAGGCTATGGTGTTGATGTAGAAGCCCTCCGTGATCGATTCCCCCTCCGGCAGAGCACCGGAAAAGGCGCCAAGATGCGATCTCACGGGTCCAGAAGGTTGCGGCAGTGGAAATAGGGCTTCCTGGTGCTCCTGGATGTTTTTGGGGTATATGGGTATATATAGGAGGAAGAAGTAGATCGGTGGAGCTGCGAGGGGCCCACGAGGGTGGGGGCGCGCCTCCCTACCTCGTGGCCTCCTCGCTTCTTTCTTGACGTCCACTCCAAGTCTCCTGGATCACGTTTGTTCCAAAAATCTCTCTCCCGAAGGTTTCATTCCGTTTGGATTCCGTTTGATATTCCTTTTCTCATAAACACCTAAATAGGCAAAAAACAACAATTTGCACCGGGCCTTCTTGCTAATAGGTTAGTCCCAAAAAAAATATAAAAGTGTATAATAAAGCCCATTAAACATCCAAAACAGATAATATAATAGCATGGAACAATAAAAAATTATAGATACGTTGGAGATGTATGAAGCATCCCCAAGCTTAGTTCCTGCTCGTCCTCGAGTAGGTAAATGATAAAAACAGAATTTTTGATGTGGAACGCTACCTAACATAATTTTCTAAGTAATTCTCTTTATTGTGGCATGAACGTTCAGACCCGAGAGATTCAAGATAAAAGTTTAATATTGACATAAAAATAATAATACTTCAAGCATACTAACTAAGCAATTATGTCTTCTCAAAATAACATGGCCAAAGAAAGTTTATCCCTACAAAATCATATAGTTTGGTCATGCTCCATTTTCGTCACACAAGAAGGCTCTCATCATGCACAACCACGATGACAAGCCAAGCAATTCTTTCATACTTTAGTAATCTCAAACTTTTTTCAACTTTCACGCAATACATGAGTGTGAGCCATGAATATAGCACTATAGGTGGAATAGAGTATGATGATGGGGGTTACATGGAGAAGACAAAAAAGGAGAAAGTCTCACATTGACGCGCCTAATCAACGGGATAGGGAGATGCCCATCAATTGATGTCAATGCAAGGAGTAGGGATTGCCATGCAACGAATGTACTAGAGCTATAAATTTATGAAAGCTCAACAAAAGAAACTAAGTGGGTGTGCACCCAACTTGCTTGCTCTGAAGACCTAGGGCATTTGAGGAAGCCCATTGTTGGAATATAGAAGCCAAGTTCTATAATGAAAAATTCCCACTAGTATATGAAAGTGACAAAACAAGAGACTCTCTATCATAAAGGTCATGGTGCTACTTTGAAGCACAAGTGTGAAAAAAGGATAGTAGCATTGTCCCTATTTATTTCTTTTCTTTCCCCCCCTTTTCTTGTGGCTTTTCTCTCTTTTTTTGCGGCCTTTCTCTTTTTTTATTTGGGACAATGCTCTATTAATGATGAGCGTCACACTTCTATTTACTTACAACTCAATGATTACAACTCGATACTAGAACAAAATATGACTCTATCTAAATGCCTCTGGCGGTGTACCGGGATGGGCAATGAATCAACAATGACATGTTGATAAATTGTGCATGGTGTCTTTGCCACAAATACGATGTCAACTACATGATCAAGCAAGGCAATATGATAATGATGAAGCATGTCATAATAAATGAAATGGTGGAAAGTTGCATGGCAATATATCTCGGAATGGCTATGGAAATGCCATAATAGGTAGATATGGTGGCTGTTTTGAGGAAGATATAAGGAAGTTTATGTGTGATATAGCGTATCATATCACGGGGTTTGGATGCACCGGCGAAGTTTGCACCAACTCTCAAGGTGAGAAAGGGCAATGCACGGTACCGACGAGGCTAGCAATGATGGAAAGGTGAGAGTGCGTATTATCCATGGACTCAACATTAGTCATAAAGAACTCACATACTTATTGCAAAAATCTACGAGTCATCAAAAACCAAGCATTACACGCATGCTCCTAGGGGGATAGATTGGTAGGAAAAGACCATCGCTCATCCCCGACCGCCACTCATAAGTATGACAATCAAAGAACACCTCATGCTTCAAATTTGTTACACAATGTCTACCATACGTGCATTCTACGGGACTTGCAAACTTCAACACAAGTATTTCTCAAATTCACAACTACTCAACTAGCATGACTCTAATATTACAATCTTCATATTTCAAAACAATTATCAAGTATCAAACTTCTCATAGTATTCAATGAACTTTTTATGAAAGTTTTTATTATACCCATCTTGGACGCCTATCATATTAGGACTAATTTTATAGCCAAAGCAAATTACCATGCCATTCTAAAGGACTCTCAAAATAATATAAGTGAAGCATGAGAGATCAATAATTTCTATAAAATAAAGCCACCACCATGCTCTAAAAGATATAAGTGAAGCACTAGAGCAAAATTGTCTAGCTCAAAAGATATAAGTGAAGCACATAGAGTATTCTAATAAATTCTGATTCATGTGTGTCTCTCCCAAAAGGTGTGTACAACAAGGATGATTGTGTTAAATGAAAATCAAAGACTCAACTCACACAAGACGCTCCAAGCAAAACACATATCATGTGGTGAATAAAAATATAGTCTCAAGTAAAGTTACCGATAGACGAAGACAAAAGAGGGGATGCCTTCCGGGGCATCCCCAAGCTTAGGCTTTTGGTTGTCCTTTTGAATTTTACCTTGGGGTGCCTTGGGCATCCCCAAGCTTAGGCTCTTGCCTCTCCTTATTCCATAATCCATCAAATCTTTACCCAAAACTTGAAAACTTCACAACACAAAACTCAACAGAAAAATCTCATGAGCTCTGTTAGCAAAAGAAAACAAACCACCACTTCAAGTACTGTAATTAACTCATTCTTGATTTATTTTGGTGTTAAACCTACTGTATTCTAACTTCTCTATGGTTTATACCCTCCGATGCTAGCCATAGATTCATCAAAATAAGCAAACAACACACGAAAAACAGAATCTGTCAAAAACAGAACAGTCTGTAGTAATCTGGATCAAACGTATACTTCTGGAACTCCAAAAATTCTGAAATAAGTTGCTGGACGTGAGGAATGTGTCTATTAATCATCTTCAAAAAGAATCAACCTAAAAGTACTCTCCAGTGAAAAATGTCAGCTAATATCGTGAGTGCTAAAGTTTATATTTTTTACAGCAAGATCATAAAGACTTCACCCAAGTCTTCCCGAAGGTTCTACTTGGCACAAACACTAATTTAAAACACAAAACCACATATAAACATAAGCTAGATGAATTATTTATTTCTAATCAGAACCAAAAAGCAAGAAACAAAAATAAAACCGGGTTGCCTCCCAACAAGCGCTATCGTTTAACGCCCCTAGCTAGGCATAAAGGCAAGGATAGATCTAGGTATTATCATCTTTGGTTTTTCATTTTTAGTGGATTCATGCTCGAATGCAGGAGGTTCTTTACGTTTCCCTTCATATTCGGAGATTTTAAGATCTAAAGAATCCAACCGCTTATTGCAAAGGGTAATCAACATATTCATGCGGTGAAGATTTCTGCTAACACTCTTAAGAGGTTCAAGAGACTTTTGCAAAATTTTCGTTACTTCGCAAATCTTCTCGAAAACTTGTGTCTCTTCCTGGGTATGATGTGGCCCCTTTTGTCGAGGTAGTGTTCCCACTATTCCCTCCATGATTTCATGCGCAATACTGGGATCAATTTCGATAAAATTTCCATTGGCAACGCAACCCAAGAGTTGTCTATGGGACATATTTAGTCCAACATAAAAATTGCAAAGTAAAATTCTAGAACTCACCTCTAAGGTGCAATTACGATAAAATTCCATCATCCTATACCAAGCATCTTTTAAGTTTTCTCCTTGTCTTTGTTTGAAGTGAAGAACTTCAAACTCAGGAGACAAAGGAGCAGATAAAGGACTGGCCATGCCAACACGCGGCAACACAAGAAGCAAGCAAAAAGAGGGCGAACGGAAAAAGAGGGCGAATAAAACGGCAAGGGTGAAGTGGGGGAGAGGAAAACGAGAGGCAAATGGCAAATAATGTAATGCGAGGGATAAGAGTTCTGATGGGTACTTGATATGTCTTGACTTGACTTGACTTGGCGTAGATCTCCCCGGCAACGGCGCCAGAAATCCTTCTTGCTACCTCTTGAGCTTATGCTGGTTTTTCCCTTGAAGAGGAAAGGGTGATGCAGCAAAGTAGCGTAAGTATTTCCCTTAGTTTTTGAGAACCAAGGTATCAATCCGGTAGGAGACTACACACAAGTCGCCTCGTACCTACACAAACAAATAAGAACCTCGCAACCAACGCGATAAAGGGGTTGTCAATCCCTTCACGACCACTTGCGAAAGTGAGATCTGATAGAGATAATAAGATAAATATTTTTGGTATTTTTATGATATATATTGAAAGTAAAGATTGCAAAGTAAAACTAGATTGGAAACTTATATGGTGGAAAATAGACCCGGGGGCCATAGGTTTCACTAGTGGCTTCTCTCAAGATAGCATAAGTATTACAGTGGGTGAACAAATTACTGTCGAGAAATTGATAGAAAAGTGCATAGTTATTAGAATATCTAGGCATGATCATGTATATAGGCATCACGTCCGCGACAAGTAGACCGAAACGATTCTGCATCTACTATTATTACTCCACACATCAACCGCTATCCAACATGCATCTAGAGTATTAAGTTCATAAGAACAGAGTAACACATTAGGTAAGATGACATGTTGTAGAGGGATAAACTCAAGGAATATGATATAAACCCCATCTTTTTATCCTCGATGACAACAACACAATACGTGCCTTGCTGCCCCTGCTGTCACTAGGAAAGGACACCGCAAGATTGAACCCAAAGCTAAGCACATCTCCCATTGCAAGAAAGATCAATCTAGTAGGCCAAACCAAACTGATAATTCGAAGAGACTTGCAAAGATAACCAATCATACATAAAAGAATTCAGAGAAGAGCCAAATATTGTTCATAGATAATCTTGATCATAAACCCACAATTCATCGGATCTTGACAAACACACCGGCAAAATAATTACATCAAATAGATCTCCAAGAAGATCGAGGAGAACTTTGTATTGAGATCCAAAGAGAGAGAAGAAGCCATCTAGCTAATAACTATGGACCCGAAGGTCTGTGGTAAACTACTCACACATCATCGGAGAGGCTATGGTGTTGATGTAGAAGCCCTCCATGATCGATTCCCCCTCCGGCGGAGCGTCGGAAAAGGCCGCAAGATGGAATCTCACGGGTACAGAAGGTTGCGGCGGTGGAAATAGGGTTTTGTGGTGCTCCTGGATGTTTTTGGGTTATATGGGTATATATAGGAGGAATAAGTAGGTCGGTAGAGTTGCGAGGGGGCCATGAGGGTGGGAACACGCCTAGGGGGCAGGCGCGCCTCCCTGCCTCGTGGCCTCCTCACTTCTTTCTTGACGTCCACTCCAAGTCTCCTGGATCACGTTTGTTCCAAAAATCACTCTCCCAAAGGTTTCATTCCGTTTGGATTCCGTTTGATATTCCTTTTCTGCGAAACAATAAAATAGGCTAAAAAACAGCAATTTGCATTGGGCCTTCGGTTAATAGGTTAGTCCCAAAAATAATATAAAAGTGTATAATAAAGCCCATTAAACATCCAAAACAGATAATATAATAATATGGAACAATCAAAAATTATAGATACGTTGGATACGTATCAGAGTCATCACTATCCCAATGGATGAGAAGGATGCAATTATCTACATGGACAAGATGTACTAGGATGTAGTCACAGCAGAGGCTGCGGCGGCAACAACTCCCGCCAAGGAAAGTAAAGGAAAGAAAAGGGATTGTAGGACCTCCGATAAGGAATCCGGGAAGCGTGCCCCCTCCGAGTGCACGACACCCGTTGATGACGCGCTGGAGTGTTCCAACATCAAGAGATCCAAGGTTGCTGCACCCCAAGTGAAGAAGGTCCCGACAGGACTGGCTGGCGTTGACGGTACTTTCACCATCAGCGCCACCCTTGATGACAAATAGGAAAGCGCGCTCAACCTTCCTGCGGGTGAATATCGATGTGTTTGCCTGGCAACCATCTGATATCCCCAGTGTTCCCAGGGAGGTAATCGAGCACAACCTTGTTGTCTGCCCACACGCCCGACCTGTCAAGCAGAAGGTCCGGAAGCAAGCCTTAGAGAGGCAGGAGTTCATTACCGAGGAAATGAAGAAACTGGAGGTAGCCGGTTTTGTCAGAGGTGTAATGCATCCAACATGGTTAGCAAATCCAGTGGTAGTCCGAAAGGCTAATGGGAAATGGAGGCTTTGCATTGATTTCACAGATCTCAACAAGGCTTGCCCGAAGGACCCATTTCCCTTGCTGCGTATCGACTAGATTGTGGATTCCACCTTAGGGTGTGATTTACTCTCCTTACTGGACATGTATTTCGGATATCACGAGAACTTCATGTCCAAAGAAGATGAACAGAAGACATCGTTCATCACTGGTACGTACTGCTTTGTCCGCATGCCATTTGGACTAAAGAGTGTCGGGTCCACTTTTGAAAGGGCAGTTCATATTGGTTTTGATCCACAGTTACATAGAAACATAGAAGTTTATCTGGATGATATCATGGTCAAAACCAAGGATAAGACCACTATTATCCATGATTTGGAGAAGACATTTGCTAATCTGCACAAGATCAACTTGAAGCTTAATCCGGAGAAGTGTGTGTTTGGAGTCCCCTCTGGCAAGCTGCTTGGTTTCTTCGTGTCCCATCGGGGGATTGAAGCTAACCCCGACAAGATCAAAGCCATCGAGCAAATCCAAGCACCAAGGATAGTTAAGGATGTGAGGCGCTTGATGGGATGCGTTGCTGCACTAAGTAGATTCATTTCCAAGTCTGCCGAGCGTGCGCTGCCGTTCTTCAAAATTTTGAAGAAGGCAGGGCCTATGAAGTGGACACTAGAAGCAGATGCAGCTCTGCAGGAGTTGAAGTCCTACCTGTCGTCTGTGCCTACCTTGGTTGCACCCAAACCCCAAGAGCCGTTGTTGCAATACTTGGCAGCAACCATCCAAGTGGTCAGTGCGGCCTTGGTAGGACAGCGAGAAGTGGATGAGGCAAAAAGTGGACAGATAACGTCAGAGTCAGAAAAGGATCAGAACAGTAGTGAGCACGGCAACGAGAGCAACCCCAAGGACGCGGCAAGGAAGAAAGTGGTGCAGCGCCCAGTGTACTTCATCAGCTCCTTGTTATAGGGGGCTAGATCGAGGTACTCTGCCGTGCAAAAATTGATCTTTGGTCTCATTATGGCCTCAAGGAAACTGCGCCACTACTTCCAAGCCCATGAGATCACGGTTGTTACTCATTTCCCGTTGCAAAGGATACTCCGAAACCCTGAGGCTACCGGCAGAATAGTGAGGGGGCTTTGGAGTTATCCAGCTTTGGTTTGAAGTTTGAGAGCACATCAACTATTCAGAGCAGGGCGCTGGCAGAGTTTATTGTTGAATGGACGCCAGCCCCTGATGAGGAAGTAACAGAGACAACTATCCCCAACAAGGAATCGCCCCAAGAATGGATTATGTATTTTGATGGTGCTTTTTCCCTACAAGGTGCAGGGGCTGGCGTGCTTCTTGTTGCCCCCTCTGGGGATCACTTGAAGTACGTCGTCCAAATGCACTTTTCCCCGGAAGAAGCCACCAACAATATAGCTGAGTATGAAGGGCTCCTTGCCGGGCTTAGAATTACAGCAGAATTAGGAATCAAGAAGTTGATCATACAAGGAGATTCGCAGCTTGTGGTGAGACAAGTCCACAAGAATTATCAAAGCCCATTGATGGAAGCATACGTCGAGGAAGTAAGGAGATTGGAGGAGCACTTTGACGGGTTGCAAATAGAGCACGTACCCCGTGCGGAAAACAGCATAGCTGATCATCTGTCAAAGTGTGTTGCGCAGAAGCTTCCTGTGGAACCAGGAACTTTTGTTCTCCGTCTCTATCAACCCTCACTGGTGCGCGTCTGTCGGGGAGGCTGATCGTACCCACGGACACCTATGGGGCCGGCGGAGCAGGCCCCTTGTGGTTCGGAGGGGGGGCAGAGATCGCACGAAGAGCGGATCAAGGCGAGGCACACGAGCAGTTTACCCAGCTTCGGAGCTCTCCGGAGAGATAAAACTCCTACTGCTGCTTGTTTGATGTATTGTGTTCTTGCTAGGGAGCAACGAGAGCTACAAAACCTAGCGTGAGTCTATCTGGTCTCAAGTGGGTCGAAGGAACCGAACGAGCCGAACCCCCTCTACGTTGCGCATGGGCCTCCTTTTATATGCTCAAGGGGTCTCGGACAGGCGGCAACATAGGCGGGGGTACAAATGTAAAAACAGGAGTTGGTACACCTACTTGAACAGTGTACAGTGCAAAACACCTAACTCTGACGGCAAGGGACAAAAGCAATAAATGCCCGCCGTTGTCGCCGAACAAAGGCAACAGAGGCCGTCAGTGCGCCTCCGCCGCCACGATGGCAAGCTTGTCGCCGCTGTTACCGCTGTTTCTCCGGCTGGCTGCACATCCGCCGACACGCCGCCGCATGGAATCGGCTCCCATGGCGACACGTCGCTGGATGAGCCGGAGCGAGACGGAGAGAAGTTGCATGCCGCGGCAAGCGCCTTTGCCGCGTCGGAATCTCTTGTCGCGCCCGGAGGCTTGTCGCGCTCGAGCCTTCCCGGCAAGCTCCTCTTGCCGGGCCTTGTCTTCCGTATCAAATACTTTGTTCTTGAATGGCTCCAAAGGAGCCACGGAGGAATATTGGCGGTGACGAGGCAAACCTTGCCGCGGGGTGCTGCAACTGTCCATGCACGAGTACGGGATACTAGGGTACCCCTACTCTAGTACACCGACAGGATCCCCCGGGCCTGGGCCGTACACGGTGCCGAGCGCTTGTCGGGCCAGGCCCAAAACTCTGCACGGACACACGCGGCCTCGACCACGTCGCAACTCGCCCCGGACCCACCACGATCCCCACTAACGGCACGCACCGGACGTGGCGTCGTGCGAAGATCGTGGGCGGTCGTGGGGGTTCTTTATTAGTATAAGCGAACGTCCGCCCTCCTCCCTTTATAAGCGGAGGAAACAGAGGCAGGCTGACCACCCCGCCATTGCTGTCTTGTCAAGAAACCACCGCCGCCCCTTCTTCTTCTCCGGCGAAGAGAGCAGCGCCGCCTTTCGCCACAAGCACACTCACGCCGTCGGCCTCCTCCGCCCTCGCCATGGCTCCAAAGCCGATAAGGAGAAGGGCATCAAGTCGGCCGAGGCACAGCTGCTCGCGGTGTTGCAAGGAGCGAGCCATCTTCCCCGCAGCTCGGGCGCAAGGGAGCTGCGGATGTCTTCTACCTCTTCCTGGTCGACGGAGACTCGTGGCGCATCCGCTGCACGCAGGGTGCTCCCGCCTCCGCCCGATTTGGCCCCAACAGGTACCCTTTCTTCGCTTTTTTCTATTGCGGGCTTTGCCCGCCTTTTCCGAAGTTCTTTTGCGACATAATGAACACCTTTAGCCTCCGCCTCCTTGATTTCACCCCAACGCCATCTTGACCATGGAAGTTTTCACAAGACTTGTGCGAAAACTTTGTCGGAGTCCACCGGAACGTGGCACTCTTCCACCATTTCTTTGTTCCCAGCCGAGAGAGGAGAGCCACTTGCCGGAGGGATAGCCTGGGTCTCTAGGATCGGCAAGAAAGAGGCCTACCTAGAGGGAGAGTTCCGCAACAAGTGGGAGGAGTGGAGAGCCAACTGGTGCTGGGTTGTAGAGGAGAATCCGCAGCCCTTCACCGCCGTGCGCCAAACCCCAATAGTGCGCGGCAGGGACTGGAGTAACTTGGCGCCGGAGGATGCGGTTGAAGATAGCCGTGACCAATCTCGTGCCTCGTGCTTGCCGGGTTGATCAGAGGCGCAGCTGGCGCGACTTCCTTCGCCGCCAGACGCTTCCCTTGCAGGAAAGGAGGAGGCCCGCTGGGAGTTCCAAAATGCGGCGGACATCATGAGGCTGCGCCGGCCTGAATTGGAACTTTACCGTCTTGAGCTGGACTCGATATCGCCGAGCTGTTCAAGAACGACCCCGACCACCCCGAGTGGTTTAGGTTGCCGCGGGGGGTCGTCCCATTGTGCAACAACTCGACGCTCGACCGCATCCACGCCATGATGCCTCTGTGCGACTCCCACGGAATCGTCCCGACCTGGCAGGAGCCCCCTGACGAGGTCGTGCAGCAATTCTTCGATGATTTGCAAGAAGTGCCGATCCGCCCGACGAAAGCGAAAAGGCTCACCCGCGACACCACCGACCGTGAGATGGCGCGGATTGCCACCACTGGAGGAGGCGGCAGAGCTGCCGCCACCGGAGCCTTCGGGTTCACCGTGGAGGAAGCGGACGCGGCGACGGCGGCAAGCCTTGCCGAGCGTGGGGCGGACGCCGGCGCGGACGATCTTGGCGCCCCCGCGGCCGGGTCGTGTGGACCCGCCGCGGGCGCTTCTTCCCCACCGCCAAGCGACTTGCAGCCAGCGGAGCCCCCGGCTCCGCCGAGGAGGCGTCTCCGCAAGGCCGGAGACGAACCGGGCGACAGACCGCCCACAAGAAGAAGGCCATGACGCAGCCCACCGCGGCAAGCGAGGTTGCTGGAGCGCCCCACGCTGCAGCGACAACCGGGCGGAATCTTCTCGTGCCACCGCCGACGCCTCCGCCAAGCGCCAAGAGAGCCCATGCCTCCGCTCGCCGCACCGGAGGCGAGCCGGAGTTTGACTTCTCCGCCAGCTCCAAGGAGGAAGGCGAAGAGTAAGCTTCTCGAGATTGTGCTTGTATTTCTTCAATTTTATTGCTTCATCTTGAATCTGATTTGCTTCGCTCGACTCTTTCCTTTTCAGGACGCTGGCCCGTAGAGCGGCGAAGAGGGCTAAGATCCCGACGGTCGCCGCCGAGGACGATTCTCCTGCGGATGGCTGTGGGACGCTGGGTCTGAGACCGCCTTTGCCGGACCCGCAACCTCTTCCTCTGAGTAGCCCCCAGCACAGCCCCCAGAGTAAGTGTGCAGTTTTCTTCTTACTATTAGGTGTGCAGGGGTGCTCCTTCTCTGTTGATATCTGACCGTGTGCTTGTGTAGGAGCGGAGCAGCCTCATCAGAGGGCTCAAGCCGCCTCGAGATCCTGCCCGCTGCCACTACGCCCGCCAAGGAGAACTCCCGGCAAGGGAGCGCCCGACAAGGGAGGCCACCCCTGCAAGGGAGGCCACTCCGCAAGGGAGGCTACTCCGCAAGGGACGGCGCCAGGACCTCCAAGCGTCAAGGCCATGGCTGCGGACCCTGCTGCGTGTAATTCCTTACGCCAAAAATCTCCCTTGGGTTTGCTTTCTTTTGTTTCTCTTTTGAACATCTCGCTTGACTACCTTTTCTTCGCCTCGACGCAGAGCCGATGGAGGTCGAGGCCGCCCGGCGAGGAGGAAGCGCCACACAACACCGACGAGGCCGCCGGCCGAGGAAGAAGTGGTCGCTGCGTGGAAGAAGAGGTTGCCGCCGACGAGCCTGTTGGCGAGGAGGCCGAGGCTGCCGACGCCGAGGCCGGGCGAGGGGTCGGGCGATCGATCGACGGCCTCGAGGTCGCAGGAGCGGCAAGCGCTACACCGACAGCCGATTTCTGGCCGCCAAGGGCGTTAGGCTCCGAGGAGCCCCAGCCCGGTGCCTACCAAGGCCGCGAAGGCGTTTTCATCAAGCTCCCCTCGAACCGAAGTTTGTGGCGCCGGCCGAGGGCGAGACCTTCGACGGCGAAGCTACTCGCCTCCGCTGGCTGGCGCTGTGGATGCGCCAAGCAGCAGAAGGCGAAGTTCGAGGAGGAGCAACAAGAAGCTGCTGCCGCCTACCGCGCCCGGCATGCCAAGTTAGAGACCCGGGAAGCCCTTGTCGCGAGGGCGGGAGCGGACATGGAGAAGCGCGCCGAGGAGCTCCGGAGCGCCAACAAATAAGCCCTCCGCGACGTGGCGGAAGCGCGGGGGCAACTTGCAGAGGAGCGCACGGCCTTCATTCTTGAGAAGGCCGCGGCTGGCTGCCGAGAAGCTCGCCGCGCAGGAAAGCGAGCTGGCGCAGCGGAAGGTCAACCTGGACAGCCATGAAAAAGACCTTGCCGCGCGCGAGGAGTCACTTGGCGGGGCGCTTCAAGAAGCGGGCGACGCCGCCGCAGCCGCCGAGGCCGCCAAGGAAGAGTCAAGGCGAAGGTGGCACAGCCGAGGCCACCCTCAAGAAGAGCAAAGTGAAGAGCTTGCCGTGCTCAAGCGTGAGCGAGAAGGACGCCTACACTCGGGTGAGCTGCAGAGTCGCCTCGCTGATAGAGGCAAGGAGCTCGACGCCGCCAAGGATTCCAAGGCGGATCTGGAGTCAAGCCGACCACCCCGATGCAGACGTTGGACAGCGCCAGAGAGCGGGAGGTGGGCTTGTTGGAGGCGATCAAGGCCAAGGAGTAGCTGGCGAATGCTGTCTCCGCCTGTAACACCTTGAGGGAGAGCGTGGAGCACTGGACCGAAGGTCTTGTGGACACCGCCGCCGACATCCACAACGAGCTGATGGAGCTGGGATGGCGGACTCTTGCATTCTCCGACGAGCATCTCCAACCCAGCGCCAAGCTCAGCTTATTCTTCAAAGGCGTGGCGGCGGGCCTCCAGCCGACTCGGGAAGAGGTCCCAAAGCAGCTGGCCGAGGAATCATGCCAGTCTGTGCCGGAGCCCTCGAGAAGGTGTTGATCAAGGTGGCCTTCCGCAATCCGGGCCTCAACCTTAACGGCGCCCTCGCATCCCCGCCACCGATGCCAACGTGGAGGAGCTGAAAGCCCTTGTCGCACCCATTGTGGACAAGGTGAACAAGATCAAGCGGGTTGAGGGCGACCGCGTAGACTAGGCCGCCAACTTTATCTTTCCCTTGTCGCTGCTGATCATGTTTAGAACGCTTTGTTAGATCAACGACAAGTTATTCTGTAATATACTCTATCTTAGGTGAACGGTCAATGCAACGTTATTTCCTCTACTTGATTCCTTCCTTTGTACGTTTCTGCCTTACGAATTTAGGGGACTTGTCGGTGCGGGCACTTTTGTCATGGCCGAAAAGTGCGGAACGTCACAGCCTGCCGGCGATTAGCCTCCGACAAGCAACCTTGTCGCGACTAGCCGCAGCTCACTTAAGTTGTTGAGCGGACTCGAAACAAAGTAAGGGCGCGACTAGCCGGCGAGTTGGTTCCTTCCGCGCATGTGTTTTCCATACAAAGTACTATCGTTCGAGGAAGATAACTTAAAAATTTAAAAATTGATTGCTCAAACTTTGGCAACTTAGCTTTTCTGTCTCTTGCTTCCCGATGAGGTGAAACTTCCTCGAGCGGTGCCTGGTCTATAGTATTATCTCCTCCTCCCCCTAGTTAACTTGTGCGCGAGGGAGCCTTCCTTTCTTTGAGAAAAGAAAAAGAAGAGTAAATAATCGTTATGGAGCCCAGCGGCTCGATTCTGCTTACCGGGTGTGGTTGCTGCACAGAGTGTTAGCCAAAACATGCAATAAAATGATGAAAGCATGAATTTGACAAGTTGTGCGCAACACATGAGCTTTACTGATGCACGGGGTCTGCGCCCGGCTTTGTACAAAGGATTACAAGCAACAACGGCAAGACTTGTACAAAAGGTGGTTGCCGGAACGGGTCCCGACAACCACGCCCTATGGGTAAAACTTACGAAGATGCTCAATGTTCCAGGAGTTGCTCACCGGAATGCCATCTTCGGTCTCAAGGCGGACAGCGCCAGGCCTAATGACTCGTTTCACCCGATAAGGGCCTTCCCACTTTGGCGTCAACTTGTTTGAATTCTTGGCGGGCTGAACGCGCCGAAGAACAAGGTCGCCTTCCTCGAGACTTCTGGCACTAACCTTGCGGCTATGGTAGCGAGGCAAAGCTTGCTGGTAGCGAGCGGCTCGCACAGCGGCCTGAAGACGATCCTCCTCAAGGAGCAGCGCGTCATCTTGTCGCAGCTGCTCTTGCTCAAGCTCATCATAAGCGAGTACTCGAGGCGATACGTATACGAGTTCCGTGGGGAGAACTGCCTCTGCTCCATAGACTAGAGCGAAAGGTGTCTGGCTAGTGGCTCGATTTGGCGTCGTCCTGATCGACCAAAGAACCACCGGCAGCTCCTCGATCCAGTTTCTTCCGCACTTGTGCAGCCTGTCGAAAGTTCTGGTCTTGAGCCCGCGCAGCACTTCAGCATTTCTCTCTCGCTTGACCGCTGCTTCTCGGGTGAGCAACAGAAGCAATGCAGACCTTGGCGCCAAGGTCTTGGACGTACTGCATGAAGGTGCGACTCGTAAACTGTGTGCCGTTGTCGGTGATGATCCTGTTAGGGATTCCGAATCGGCAAACAATCGACCTGAAGAACTTGATCACGATCGTGCCGCCACCTTCCTCATCGCTTCCACTTCCGCCACTTTGTGAACTTGTCGATGGTGACGCATAAGTACTCAAAGCCCCGACAGCTCGGGGAAGGGGCCGAGGATGTCGAGCCCCTGCACCGAAAATGGCCGTGGATAAAGGGATCGTCTGGAGAGCTTGAGCTGGTCAGTGTATCTGTTTGGAATGGAACCGCACACTTCACACTTGGTTACTTGTGCAGCTTGCATCTCGGAGGGCTGTCGGCCGTAAGAAACCTTGCCGGAAAGCTTTGCCGGCAAGTGCTCTTCTTGGCGCCAATGTGGTGACCACATATGCCTCCGTGTATCTTCGCCAACAGCTTCGCCCATCTTCCCCGAATACACTTCAATTTCACACCGTTGAGTCTTCTTCTGCATAAAGATGCTTTGTCGACAAACCGTACATACTTGACTGCCGGGCTACTTCTTTCCGCTTCTTCTTGCTCTTCGGAAGTTCTCCGTCAAGGAAATGGACAATCTGGCTGCGCCATGCCGGAGCTTGTGGCTCGACAACAAGGACTAAAGGCATATTCGCTGCTGCGGAACATCAGCTTCCACGGCAAGAACTCACGGCCTGCCGGAGTTGATGCTCCCGACAAGCTTGCCGAGCAAGACTTGTCGGGAGCGTCTGCTTCAACGAAACAAGCCCTGGGGTCTGTCGGAGCAAACTGCTCCTCAGCACTGTTGGTGTTGATCTTGGGGACCTTTGCAACGACGGCTTCGGGAAGCTCTGTCGAAAAGTAGTCACCAGAGGCCAACTTCCTCTTCTTGTTTTGTCCAGTTGATGGTGTTACGGTTGGCTGAGTCAGCTTGAGCACGAAAATCGCTGGTTCCATTGTGCAACTTAAGTCGGGCGCACTTTGACAAAGCCGTCAAGAATATCATTCTCGAGCTCTTGGAACATGTTCCATTTGCAGGCCGTCAAAGTGCTCTTCCAGCTTCCTCACTTCATCAACGTGAGGCTTCCATCAACGGACTCGGTAATCTTTTGTTCACTTGGCGGACGACGAGTTGTGAGTCTCCCGACAATAAGCTTTTTGATCCCAAGGTCCACGGCGATCCCGAGACCGCAAGCAAACCTTCATACTGCAGTATTGTTTGTCGCTTGCTCCTTGGGAAAGTGCATCCGAGGACGTACTTGAGGTGCTCTCCGTGGGTGCGATAAGCAAGACGCCGCACGAAGCGCTTTGCAGCGAGAAGGCACCATCAAAGTACATCAGCCACTCTTTGCTTGCTTCTTTGACGGGAATGCTCGTCTCCTAATCTCTTCATATGGTGTTGGCGCCCATTCTGCTATGAATTCTGCCAGCGCTACGCTTTGGATAGTTGATGTGCTTTCAAACTTGAGACCAAAGCTTGACAGCTCCAAAGGCTCACTCGACAATCACGCCTGCCGCTTCGATTCTCGCAGATCCTCTTCAATGGAAAGCGAGTGACAACTGTGATCTCATGTGCTTGGAAGTAATGGCGCAGCTTTCTCGAGGCCATGAGGAGGCCGAAAAGCAATTTCTGCACACCGTAGTACCTTGACCTAGCTCCCTGCAGGAGGGAACTGACAAAGTAGACTAGGCGCTGCACCATCCTTTTCTGCACCTGGTCATGTGTCTTCGTGGACTCATCCTTGTCGGGACCAGAGCTTGTCGGCGAAGCCCTCTGCTTGTCGCTGGATGTGCTTGCCGTGGTTGCTGGCTCGTCATCCGCCTCCCTCTCCGCTACTAACGCAGCACTAACCACTTGATTGGTTGCCGCTATATATAGCAGCAACTTCTCTTGTGGCTTAGGTGCGACAAGTGTTGGAGTGGAGGACAGGTATCTCTTCAAGTCTCAGAAGCGCAGCCTCCGCTTCGAGTCCATTTCATTGGACCCGCTTTTTCAAAATCTTGAAAACGGCAGGCGCTGCTCAGCAGACCTAGAAATAAACTCGCCGAGAGCAGCCACGCGAACCGCAAGCCTTCGTACATCCTTGACGCCGCTTTGGTGCTTCAATCTGCTCAATGGCCTTGATCTTGTCGGGATTAGCTTCGATCCCTCGCCGAGATTTAAGAACCCGAGAAGCTTGCCGAAGGAACTCCAAACACGCACTTCTCGGGGTTGAGCTTAAGGTTGATCTTGCGCAGATTTGCAAAGGTCTCGGCCCAAATCTTGAACCAGAGTTGCTTTGTCCTTGCTTTTGACCACTATGTCATCCATGTAGGCTTCTACATTTCTGTGCATTTGCGGCTCAAAAGCCGCCATGGACTACCCTTGCAAATGTTGAACCAAAGCATTCTTCAAACCGAAAGGCATCCGTATGAAACAATATGTGCCACATGGTGTGATGAATGCGTCTTCTCCTCATCTTCTTCAGCCATGAAGATCTGATGGTATCCTCGAGTATGCATCAAGAAACGAAAGCAAATCACATCCACCGTGGAGTCAACAATCTGGTCAATGCGTGGCAAGGGAAATGGATCTTTGGGACAAGCTTTATTAACATCCGTGAAGTCAATACAAAGTCTCCATTTCCCATTTGCTTTGGCGATGACTACGTGGATTGGCCAACCACGTAGGATGGAGCACTCCTCCGACAAGGCCCGCCGCTTCCAGCTTCTTGATCTCTTCGCTATGAATTCTTGGCGCCCACCGCTTGCTTCCCGACTTTTTGCTTGACGGGTCAGCGCATGAGGACAAACGGCCAAAGCGGTGCTCAATCACTTTCCCGGGAACACCGGGATATCGACGGTTGCCATGCAAACACGCCGACATTCGCCTACGTGAAAGCAACGAAAGCGCCTTCCTATTTAGGGTCGAGAGAGGCACTGATGGTGAAGGTACCACCAGTGCCGTCCTCCTTGGCGGGCACCTTCTTGGTCTTTGGCGGAGCCACCATCTTCTTGCACTTGCCGGTGGAGCTCGATGGTGCGTCCTCGACGGTAGCGCAGCACTCCGAAGAGGTGCGCTTGCCGGAGTGAGCATCAGAGTTCTTGCCGGACTTGGACTTCGTTGTTGTTCGACAAGCTGCTCGACCTTCTTGCAGCTCTGGAGGTCGTGGCCCTTGGTGCGGTGGATCTTGCAGTACTGCTTGCCGGAGCTGTCCTGCTTGTCGGCGGCCGCCACCGACCGGGTAGTTGGCGTCGTGACAACCTCCTTGCCGGAGCCACCAGCCTTGGCGTTCTTGTCGCCACCTCCATTGCCGGACTGCTCGATCGCTAGCACTTCTCCGCTTTCTTCTTCCTGTTGCCCTCGCCACGCCCTTCTTTCTTGGGCGGTGTCATCACCGCCGATCCTGCTTCAGATTCTCTCCGGAGTCTCCTCCTTCCTCAGGCGTGCACACTTGTCGGCCAAGGCGCATAGCTCACCGACGTCCTTGACTTTGCACATCGCCATCTCCTCCCTCATCCTGCGGTTCCGCACATTCTCGATGAAATGCGCCGATCACCGCGACGGGGTGGACGTCTCGATGTTGTAGTGCACACGGCTGAATCTCTGAATGAACTTGCGCAGGACTCTCCTTCCTTCCGGGCGAGCAAGTGAAGGTCACTCTCTTGGCCATGAGGTTTGTGGCCACCGTGAAGGCACCAACAAACCGATGGCACATATCCGCCCAAGAGGATATGGAGCTGTCCGGCAAGTGCATGAGCCAAGATCTCGACGTTGGGTTTGAGCACGAAGCGGAAGTAGTTGGCGAGGATCTTGTCGTCCGTCCCCCGCAGCCTCGCACCGCGATGGTGTAGATGCTAAGGAACTCCGACGGATGCGCCCCGCCATCATACTTCTCCGCACGTCTGGTTTGAAGTTTTTCCGATCAAGCCATCGGACTTGCCGCAGCTCACGAGTGAACGCAGGGCAACCTACCGCAGTCGGCAAGTCGCCTGCTCCTCCGGCGCGCGCATGTCAATAGAAGGCCCAGCGCTTTGTCGGATCGACGTCGCGCTTCTCTTCGGGCGCCGATGCGAAGTTCGAGCGCCCTCTTGTTGTCGCTCATGAAGAACTTGGCGCTGATCGCGGCGAGCTCGCTGGATCCGGACGACGCAGCGGAGTCACCGCCGAGGTGGATCCGGTGAGTCGGCGATCTTGGCCTTCTTGGCGGAGAGTGCACGGTGGTTGCACCTCCGACAGTCCTGCCGCCACCGGCTCGTGCCTTGTCGTCTCGCCGCCGCAATGATGGCGTTGGTTGTCGCGAGCGCCGCCGCTGGCAAAGCCGATGAGGCTCGATAGTGGCCCTCCACTCGCCGACCACAGCCGGCCGCTGGAGGGTAGTCGAGGAGCAGCGAGCTCTCGCCAGAGCTTCGCTGGAGTAGCGGGTGGCATTGGAGAACGGTGCGAGGAGCGGGACACGCTCGAACTTCTAACTACGTTAGAAGGAGCAGCACCCCGTCCGGGCGACCGTATCTCACTCGTGCCAGCATGTTGGCGCGCATGCTGGTCTTGAGGGTCTCGATCCAACGAACGTATGGCGTTGGGAACGCCTTGACGTTGTTGGTCCCGCGTCTCCTGAGATGGACGCGGGGGATGCGCGGACGCCGAGGTTTGCGAGGCCTTGTCCTTGGACTTCGCAACGTCGCGAGCACCTTCGTCGGCGCCCGTTCCTCCGCCAGCGTCTCCCCCACCACCCGTTTGCTGCGGTGAGGGTGGGTACGACACGGACGGCTCTGCTGCCGCCGAAGCCTTCTTCTTCGGTGGCATGTTGAGGAAGATGTTGATGACGCTGCTCGTGTGAACGCCGGATCAGATTCACACGGCCTCGACGCCCCTACCGGCGCGCGCCAAAGATGTCGGGAGGCTGATCGCACTCCACGGACACCTATGGGGCGGCGGGAGCAGGCCCCTTGTGGTTCGGAGGGGCGGAGATCGCATCAAGAGCGGATCGAGGCGAGGCACACAAGCAGTTTACCCAGCTTCGAGCTCTCCGGAGAGATAAAACTCCTCATCGTTGCTTGTTTGATGTATTGTGTTCTTGCTAGGGAGCAACGAGCTACAAAACCTAGCGTGAGTCTATCTGGTCTCGAGTGGGTCGAATGAACCGAACGAGCCGAACCCCCTCTACGTTGCGCATGGGCCTCCTTTTATATGCTCAAGGGGTCTTCGACAGGCGGCAACATAGGCGGGGGTACAAATGTAAAAATAGGAGTTGGTACACCTACTTGAACAGTGTACAGTGCAAAATACCTAACTCTAACGGCAAGGGACAAAAGCAATAAATGCCCGTTGTCGCCCAACAAGGCAACAGAGGTCGTCAAAAGCGCCTCCGCCGCCACGATGGCAAGCTTGTCGGCTGCTTACCGCTGCTCTCCGCTGGCTGCACAGCCGCCGACACGCCGCGCATGGAATCGTCCCATGGCGACACGTCGCCGGATGAGCCGGAGCGGAGACGGAGAGAAGTTGCATGCCGCGGCAAGCGCTTTGCCGCTGCCGAATCTTGTCGCGCCCGGAGGCTTGTCGCGCTCCGAGCCTTCCCGGCAAGCTCCTCTTGCCGGGGCCTTGTCTTCCGTATCAAATACTTTGTTCTTGAATGGCTCCAAAGGAGCCATGGAGGAATATTGGCGGTGACGAGGCAAACCTTGCCGCGGGGTGCTGCAACTGTCCGTGCACGAGTACGGGATACTAGGGTACCCCTACTCTAGTACACCGACAGCGTCCGTCCTAAACAAAGGGTTTTTTACCCCTTTCCGCGACGGCATTTGGAACCGTCGCCAAGTGAGTGTGGGCGATAGGGGGGTCCTTCCCACACGACCCATAAACTGTCGGGGATAGGGAGCCTTGATGCATACAGTTGTCCCTACATAACCATTTACGATATCTCGAATATCCCAAACGCTTCATCCTTGCTACTCGTTTGTGCTCGTATTGCCATCGCAGTCGGAGTTTTGTGGTTCTGCCTAAAACCAGGCAGATTCTAGGCATGGGAGCTTTCCAGGCAGATTTTAGGCAGATTCCAGGCACGGGAGATTTACGATGCCTGGCACATCACAAACGGTTCATGATTATAAACCATGTACGATAGGTAGACAATCACACACATTTAGTTTTCCCGCACCGTATGTGATAGTGTCTGACATCACACACGCTTTGCGAATGGCAACTGTGTGCATGCTTGCACACGTTTCCTCTCTGTGAACCGTCTCGGATTATGGTGTATATCGCAAACGTTTGTGTTTTACCAACCGTGTGTGCTGTAATGACCTGCACAACATAATTTTGCCCTAATTTAATTGCTGCTATTTAAAATTGTACCTAATTTAAACTTGAAAGTAGGCTATAGCTTTATACATATCCATCAGGTTCAAACAACCAATGCATTATTCGATTCACAGGTACATATGTTTAAAAATTACATAAGCACCAAATAAAGAATGATGTACCAGGGTTCTATACTTGTACTATTACAGATGGTAAAGAAAGAGGCGACGGACATTCCAGTTGCTGAACAAGGTGAAGCAGAATGGCCCTATTGTGCTCTCCTGGAAGCAGAAGGCATGCAGGACTCTAGTCCAACCCCTTCTGATGGCCGGCTACCAATCATGTAGTTTGAGAGGTAATCTTGAGTAAACCGCTTCAGTATCCACTGCAAAAGAAAAAAGATTCAGATATTGTCATCTAACACAACTCATTAAGGGCAGTAAATAGAAGTCTACAAGGTTCTTACTTACCATCCTGCAGTTCACTGTTGTCTTGCGTAAAGTGTAAACAAATAGTTCGATTGACATCTTTTGACCCATTTTAGTAACAATCTTTATCAGTTCCTGAATATCTCATTGCCCCATGCGCAGAAAGGGTCGAAGTGTGGATCTTTGGCAATGATATATGTAGGTAAAAGCACCAAGTTAATATTAGAAGCTAAACAACAATTGAAAAATGATGTAGTACAACATTCCATCCATCCCATTATATAAGATTTTATTACATGTATATCTAGACATCATCAGAACATTAAGGTAACACTCTTCCTTGTTGCTATGTAGCCTGGGATTGCGTAATTAGTCATTCAGTACAATGCATGTTGCTAAACAATAATTGAAAAACGAAAAGGCAAGTTAACTGCAATATCCTTAACAGCAACCAAATATCGTAATTCATAGTGGTATTGTTGAAACTGTTATTGATGAAATTGAACTGCACAACAAATAGTTTCACATATAGAGCATCACATTGTGAAGAACTGAAATAAACAAGTCATAAGGACATCTCTAGGCGATCCTTAAAAAGTTAAAGGACTAAAACCCTTAGTGGATATATATATACTCCAGCAATTTTTGGCCTTTTCTAGTCGATCCCCTAAACTCAAGGTTGTAAACTTCAATTTGATCAAGTTCAAAGCAGGTTCAACTGAAAGTAGCATGCATTCAAACATAAACATAGATAGTTTTGCATAACCAAACATAAAACATAAATTTAAACTAAGCTAAACTACTTTCGCTCGAAGTAGAGGTCGAGTCAATCCTTCCTCGTCATGTACGGTGTGCCGCGAGCCGGGTCCGGGCCAGTACCGTCGTCAGGGTCGTTGGGAAGGCACTCCTCCACTCGTCGATGTCGATCTCCTCATCTCGGGGGCCCACCTCAACGCCCTCCACGCCGTCGTTGCCGCCACCTTCGACCTCTTCATCAGAGGAGAGCGTGATAAGGTCGCCGCCCTCCGCGCCACCGTCCTCGCCGCCTTCGACCTCGTCACCGGAGGAGAGCGCGATAACCTCGCCGCCCTCCGCGCCGGCAAAGATCGCCCGCTCCTCCTCCACGAGCTCCGGGTTCTGCCGACGGAGCTCTTGCATGTAGGCCTCGTTGGTGGCCTCGGCCTCGTGACGCTCCCACGCCTCGCGGTCCTCCCGCGCCATAGCCGAGCTCACCACCCCTTGCTCCGGCGGAACGAGGTGGACCGGACGTGTGCCGAAGGGGAAATTGAGCCTAGCCGCCGCGCCGTGGTAGCGGATCTGCCAGCGGTCGTACTCCATGGCCACGAGTGCGACCGTGTGGAAGCTACCGAGCCGCCGGCTGGTGTGGGTCTCTCGATCTGCAATCTCAGCGACCCTGAGGTAGGACTTTGTCGGCTGCCGGGTCCGAGGGAGGACGGGGAAGTCCTCGAACCGGCGTAGGGGCGCGGCGGCAGGCGGATCGGGGGACCGGCGACGACGGATCGGGCCTGTGGAGGAGGACGGAGACACCTCGGCGGCCACCTCGCCAGCGTCGGGCGAAAAGGCCTTGATAAACCTCTTTTTGGCCATTGGCTACTCGAGCTCCCCGGCACACAGGCAGAGGTTGAGGATGGAGGCGCCGGCGATGGCGGTGACCTACCAATGGTTTCGAGGGTTGTGTGTGTCTCTGTGAGCGAAGGTTGTGTTTGAGGAAATACTATGGCAACAGAAAATTTTACTAGGCGGGAGTAACAAGGCGGGGCTACTGAAAATTTGGATCAAGGGCGAGCAGATATATTTGAGATTGCGAGGGATGCAGAGGCAGGAGTAAAATGCCGGGGCTACTGAAAATTTGAATCAAGGGACTGAAGCAGAGAGGGATGCCGAGGCGGGAGTTTTGGGGGAGCGAGCTAGTGTGCTTGATACACCGGCTGTGGAATGTAGCTGATGCACCTTCTCGCGTAAGCCATAGGCGTACTATACACCGACGGTGCTCCAAGATATTTTGTACTACATCTCACACTGTTGGTGAGAATAAACTGTGTGGGATCTACTTGATTTGAATTACAAAATGGTGCATACAAATTGGTTGAAAATCAAATCCGTGTCCTTCAGTGCATGCTTAGGTCCCATGGAAGAAACGGGAATGACTTTTTCGGGGTTCGTTTGGCCTTTTTTTATACATTAACTGGGTTTTCTAGGCATTTTATGTGCATAATTCAATTTTGAACTACAAGCACATGCTCCAATGCACTAAAATTGGTTGAAAAATCACATGTGTGTCCTTGGGTGAATTTCTAGGTCCCATGCAAGAGATGGGAATGAATTTCAAACACCAGGGCACTGTTGATTGCCGGCAAAACATTGAGATACCTGGTTTTTAAATTCTAGTAAATCCAAAACTCGTCTGAAATTCATGAAACTTGGCATGATATCATGGAGCGGCATCAACATGCCGTGGTGAAAATTTTGTCCCATTTGGGCCATGTTTGGGTATGAGCTTATCACAAACCAGAGCTTCCCACAAAAAGCATGATGGTTTCGATAGGGAACGTACCACCTTTGGGGACGAGACGATATCCGTTGCCTCTTACTGCTTTCAAAAATTTTCAAGTGTCAACATAGAACAAAATGAGTTTTGTGTTCAATCTTGGAATTTTTCGGGGTTCGTTTCGCCTTTTTTATACATTAACTGGCTTTTCTAGTCATTTTATGTGTATAATTCAAATTTGAACTACAAGCACAGGCTCCAATGCACCAAAGTTGGTTGAAAAATCACATGTGTGTCCTTGGGTGAATTTCTAGGTCCCATGCAAGAGATGGGAATGAATTTCAAACACCAAGGCACAGTTGATTGCCGGCAAAACATTGAGATGGCTGGTTTTTAAATTCTAGTAAATCCAAAACTCATCTAAAATACATGAAACTTGGCATGCTATCATGGAGCGGCATCAACATGCCGTGGTGAAAATTTTGTCCCATTTGGGGCAGGTTCGGGTATAAGCTTCTCACAAACCAGAGCTTATCACAACAAGCATGATGATTTCGATAGGGAAAGTACCACCTTTGGTGACGGGACGATATCTGTTGCCTCTTATTGCTTTCGAAAATTTTCTAGTGTCAACATAGAACAACATGAGTGTTGTGTTCAATCTTGGAATTTTCCGGGGTTCGTTTGGCCTTTTTATACATTAACTGAGTTTTCTAGGCATTTTATGTGCATAATTCAAATTTGAACTACAAGCACATGCTCCACTGCACTAAAGTTGGTTCAAAAATCACATGTGTGTCCTTGGGTGAATTTGTTGGTCCCATGCAAGAGATGAGAATGAAATTCAAACACCAGGGCACTGTTGATTGCCGGCAAAACATTGAGATGCCTGGTTTTTAAATTATAGTAAATCCAAAACTCGTCTAAAATTCATGAAACCTGGCATGCTATCATGGAGCGGCATCAACATGCCATGGTAAAAAATTTGTCCCATTTGGGGCAGGTTCGGGTATAAGCTTCTCACAAACCAGAGCTTCTCACAACAAGCATGATGGTTTCGATAGGGAACGTCCCACCTTTGGGGACGAAACGATATCCATTGCCACTTATTGCTTTCAAATATTTTCTAGTGTCAACATAGAACAACAGGGGTGTTGTGTCATTTTTTGTGATTTTTTGGGGTTCGTTTGGACATTTTTATGAATTAACTGGGTTTTCTAGGCATTTTATGTGCATAATTCAAATTTGAATTAGAAGCACATGCTCCAATGCACTAAGGTTGGTTGAAACATCTAATATGTGTCCTTGGGTGAATTTCTAGGTCCCATGCAAGAGATGGGAATGAAATTCAAACACCAGGGCACTGTTGATTGTCGGCAAAACATTGAGATGCCTGGTTTTTAAATTCTAGTAAATCAAAAACTCGCCTGAAATTCATGAAACTTGGCATGCTATCATGGAGCAGCATCAACATACCATGTTAAAAAATTTGTCCCATTTGGGGCAGGTTTGAGTATATGCTTCTCACAAACCAGAGCTTCTCACAACAAGCATGATGGTTTCCGTAGGGAACGTCCCACCTTTGGGAACGAAACGATATCCATTGCCTCTTATTGCTTTCAAAAAATTTCTCTTGTCAACATAGAACAACAGGAGTGTTGTGTCAATTTTTGGGATTTTTCGGGGTTCGTTTGGACATTTTTTATGCATTAACTGAGTTTTCAATGCATTTATGTGCATAATTCAAATTTGAACTACATGCACATGCTCCAGTGCATATAAATTGGTTGTAAAATCAAATATATGTCCTTGGGTGCATGCTTAGGTCCCATGCAAGAAATTGGAATGAATTTCAAACACCGGGGCACCGTTGATTGCCGGCAAAACATTGAGATGCCTCATTTTTAAATTATAGTAAATCCAAAACTCGTCTGAAATTCATGAAACTTGGCATGCTTTCATGGAGCGGCATCAACATGCCGTGGTAAATTTTTTGTCCCGTTTGGGGCAGGTTTGGGTATATGCTTCTCACAAACCAGAGCTTCTCGCAACAAGCATCATGGTTTCGGTAGGGAACGTCCCACCTTTGGGGACGAAACGATATCCACTACCTCTTATTGCTTCCAAATTTTTTCTCGTGTCAACATAGAACAACAGGAGTGTTGTGTCAATTATTGTGATTTTTTGGGGTTCTTTTGGACATTTTAATGCATTAACTGAGTTTTCAATGCATTTATGTGCATAATTCAAATTTGAACTACATGCACATGCTCCAGTGCATATAAATTTGTTGAAAAACCAAATATGTGTCCTTGGGTGCAAGCTTAGGTCCCACGCAATAAATGGGAATGAATTTCAAACACCAGGGCACCATTGATTGCCGACAAAACCATTAGATGCCTGGTTTTTAAATTCTAGTAAATCCAAAACTCGTCTGAAATTCATGAAACTTGGCACTCTATCATGGAATGGCGCCTGACATGATGTGGTATTTTTCTTGCCCATTTTGAGAGAAGGCGCACTCGAATAATGACAGCCAACAAAGGCATTTTGAAAAAATAGTTGCCACTTAATATCTCAAACGTTTGTATAATTCAAAACGTGTGCATTCTGTTAACCATTCACGTGACGCCACGTGTCTTGGTTTTAATGGATGTAGGAGGTGCCATTGGACAACTGCTTGACCTTGACTGAACGGGAGGCGTGCGAGCGCAGTCCGGTGCGCAGGCTGACCGAAAGGCGTGCAAGCTGTCCTCCAATGCGTAGGCTCACCGGGAAGTTTGCGAGCTTTACGTTGCGCATGCTCAGTGGGAAGCAAGCCCTTTAACTTCCATGGCTGCCCGCCTTCCTCTCCATTAATGGCGCCCGAGCCGCTGTTTAATACGGGTGGCCTTACTGTTCGCCTCCCATTCCCCCCCCCCTCGCATACCTCCACCGCCATGGCGCAGAATGATCATCTGCCACTAGTCTTCAAGTTTAGTGAAGTCGACTCCGAGCCGGAGGAGATAGAAAATAAGGAGGAATGGGGCCTCATGGACATGGCCCAGAACGAGCTGGCCGCGCCGATTGCTGCCCCCGCTCCCGTCCCAGCTCCCATCCACGCGCCCGCGCCAGCGACCATCCATGTAGCATTGACGGGCTGGTCGCCAAGCACTATCGCAGAGCTGGAAGCCGTGGGTGTTAGTGAGGTCTTTGCGGACCCGCACGAGCTCGTGTACATGCCAGCGCCAGTACCCGTGCGCACCCCTCCACCCACCGTGCCGCCGACCCCCGTGCATTTGGCTGCATCCCCGCGTGCGCGCCCCTCCACCCATCGCGGCGCCGGTCCCCGTGCGTTTGGCTGCACCCGCCGTGCCCATGCCCGTGCCTATGCACGCCCCCCCTCAGCGGCATGGGACACTGCCGTCGTTCGCTACCTCTCAGCGGCGCCTGTTGCCATCCTCCCGCGCCTCGCCCTCGATCGCGCGACGACGTGATGTTTGATTTACAAGTGAAGAACATTTTGTGCTGTCTTGAAGACTTCAACAACGACGTCCCGGAGGACGACAACAACAACGACGGCACGGCACGCCGCCTCCGCCGCTGCCGGAAATAGTTCTTTTGGGGTTTAATACTGTATCTTGAATTCTCGATCATATGAATATAAATTCGCAGTGTGACTGAATGAAAGATATGGATTGAACGAACTTGCATTTTTCTCTCTTAATGTACAGACTTATCAAAATCGTTTGTTTTGAAAAAAAACATCAACGGTTTTTAAATATAAAACACTCATCGCAAACGTTTTAGTTAGAACACCCGTATGCAAACCGACAGCTTCCCCAGGAAGCCAAGGGAAAATGTGCCGAGCAGGATTTCTGCATCCCTTCAACGCAAACGGTTGTTTTGCATGACCCGTGTGCAACCACGTACAAACAATTGGGTAACATTTGCATATCTGTCATTTTGGGTATGTTGCCATTTCTCAAACTGGAAAGATTGACATTTGTTTATCTAGTAACATTGCCATTTGTCAACCTTGTAACACTGCGATTTGTCAAAATATGCAGCTACAAATCACTAGCCTTCGCCTAATTTTTGCAACTAAAATCACTAGCACTGTTCATATGGACACCACTAGTAGGCGTGAGTTCATGGACGCATATGCAAATGTACCATTGATTACATACAACAAGTCATCAACCCACAACGACAACGAGGATACACGTTGGATTATAGATCGTTTCCAACAGAACATTCTAGTAAAGTTTTTCTCACACAACAACTAACAAAGCGATGAAATGAACTTCAGCTCAACCACTCGTCAGCGTTGGAAACGGTTGCTTTGAACCAGAAGTGATTCTCTGGGAAGGGCCAACTACTGCCAATCTCGAGACCAACGCAGGACTGATCATCCAGGCTGAAGCGGCCTATTACAATACCCATATTGGGACAGTAGGGAAGCATAGTAATGTCCATGGTATAGATACAGTTGCTTCTCATAAATGGTAGTAACGTTGTGTCAACAGCAGCTGGATCGCCTTCCACCATCATTGGATACTTTTGTCCAAGGAAGAGCGAGTTTCCTCCAAGACTTTCAATACTGAACCAGGGAGAAGGTGTTGGCGCTAGTACACCAGTATACATCCGGAATACCCTGCAACGGATGTTGGAATAGGTCCGGAGAGTGCGACCATATGAGACAACACCTGCTTCCTTAGTAACATCAGCAGTGCCCCGTATACAGACAAGAAGAGGTGATCCATTGGAATAAGTTGCTAGGCGCCACTGAGTATATGGGTCTTGCTCGTCCTCATGCTCGTGAATAAAATTTTCAAGTATAGGTGGTGGAACGTTCACAGAACCTTGGAAACACAAGAAGGTTAATTAGTAAAGGGAAAGTAGCTAACCCGCATGCATGTGGATGAAACAATTATAATTACGGTGGAAGGAAAACATACCAAAATCATGAGGATTCCATGCAAAAACAGTGCCACGAGTGGTGGCAGCAAACACAAGACCCTCGTATTGAATTGCATCACAGTACTCATCAGTGTATTGAAACTGATTTTTGAGCAATATCCATCGAGTCGAACCATGAAGGACGACAACAAGCTTGTCGAATATAGCGACAACATAAGCATTCGTATAACCCCAAGAGTGGCTGGGAACTCGAAAAATTGCTATCTTCCATAGACGACAGTCAGCATGATCGTATTTGAACTCACGTAGAATATCGGTGTACTCAACCTCTGGGCAGTCGTCTGAGATTTTTCGAAGTGGAACCCGGTGACGAGTGTACACATTCACAAGTTCCCACTCGCAGTTGTACCCGATATAAACAACCCAATCTCCATTTGCACCTACTCAAGCCTTGCCCTCAAGCGATGGCATCTTAACATCATACATATCATTATCAAGCGGAATCAACTTACACAAGGCGATGCTTCCCTCGTCCCCGCGCCAGTCAGCAGGGTCATGGCGAAGAGGATAGGGGAGATCAAACCACTCCTGAACCCTTGGGTTCCTTGTAATGATGTTATTAGTTGAGTCGAGAATGGTCTTGAACGAACCTGCCATGCTAGCCGAGGTGATGATGTCGCACCGATCAATGAGTTCCTCCACCGCATCATCATTCAGATCGGGGCAAGAATAACGGGGTCGTTTCTGGCTTGTTCCCTCCATGGAGAAGACGATCAAACAATGGCAGAAGGAAGGGGTGAAGGCAAATGGAGGAGGGAGGAAGAGCTAGCGTGAGACAACAGTTCCAAATCCAGAGGGAAATGCGAAGAGCCGGTGGATGGTTGCCACGGTACATGAAGAGCCGCCTGGGGAGCGAAAGTTTGCCACATAGGTCACACACTAACGTCAAGGGCCGAGTGAACCGTGTGCAATCCCATCGCACAACACACACGTCTTGTTAAGTTGAACCGTTTCTGTACTCTTGTGTCAACGCAAACAGTTCATTCGAGTGAACCGCATGCCGTATATCCCATACACCTTGATCTGGCTGACCATTTCTTTTGTGTTTCCTAATCACAAACAGTTCATCCGAGTGAACTGTATGCTATATATCGCACACACCTTTATCTGGCTGCCCATTTCTTTTGTGTTGCCTAATCACACATAGTTCATCCCAGTTAACCATATGCTGTGTATTGCACACACCTTCATCTGGCTGCCCGTTTCTTTTGTTCCTCCTCACCGCAAACAGTTAATTGAACTGAGTCGTATGCCCTTCATCACACACGCAACTAAAACCTGAACCGTGTTTGATGCATCCGTCATCGCAAATGTTTTATACATTTCTGACGGTTTTCATACAACACCATTTGCAATTATGGCATAGCACATAGTTTTCTCGAAGGGTCTCTGATTGTAGTGTCATGTTAGCAGTATCCTGCAGTAGTGCCTCCATATCACCAGCCACAATGGCCCGAAAAAGGAGAAAGTTGGACTACGGTAAGCCTCTCCCGGTTGAGTCGTCCGCTCCCGGCAGAGACCCTGCCGGAAACAACTCCTCACAGCCTGTCGGACCACCCCTTCCAGCCGGGCCAATGGACCCCGCGAACGAGGCTAGTGCTCCTGCAATAGAGGAGGTCCCTCTAGTCCTCGTTGCCCAGCCCCAGGCTCCAACCTGGGCAAGGCACATCGCCCACTTCCTCCAAACCAGAGAACTTCCTGGCGACCAAGATGAAGGTAAGAAAGTAGCTCGGAGGGCCAGTATGTATCAGTTTGTCGATGACACTCTGTACAGAAGGAGGCCCAACGGTGTGAAATTGAAGTGTGTCTGCCGGGAGAATGGAAAGGAACTGCTAGCTGAGATTCACAAAGGAATGTGTGGCTCACACATTGGATCAAGGGCGTTAGTTGGGAAAGCATTCCAGCAAGGATTCTATTGGCCCACAGCCCTCCAAGATGCGGTCGAGCTCGTCACGACATGTGCAGCCTGCCAGTTCCATTCCAAGAGAACACACCTGCCTGCCCAAGCCCTTCAGACAATCCCTTTATCATGGCCATTTTCGGTCTAGGGGCTCGATATACTCGGCCCCTTCCCCCGAGCAATCGGGGGCTTTGAATTCTTGTCCGTCACTATCGACAAGTTTACAAAGTGGTCAGAAGTGACTGCCGTGAGAAAGGTGACTGCTCATTCAGCTATCAAGTTCTTGAAAGAATTGGTGTGTCGTTTTGGAGTTCCGGCAAGGATCATCACCGGCAACGGCACCCAATTCACGAGCCACACCTTCATGCAATACGTTCGTACCCTCGGATGCAAGATTTCATTTGCCTTTGTGGCACACCCCCGGAGCAATGGACAAGCTGAGAGGGTGAACGTTGAAGTGCTGCGTGGACTCAAGACAAGAACTTTCAATACGATGCAGAAGCACGGTAGGCGGTAGATCGAGGAGCTGCTGGTAGTTCTCTGGTCCCTCAGAACGGCACCTAACCGAGCTACCGGGCAGACTCCCTTCTCCCTGGTCTACGGGACAGAAGCAGTTATCGCCACGGAACTCATTTACGGGTCCCCTTGAGTGCTTGCCTATGATGAAGTAGCGCAAGATCAGCACCGGCGTGACGACGCTGTGCTACTCGAGGAGAACCGTCTTTGGGCTGCTATGCGTGTTGCACGCTACCAGCAAGCACTTCGTCCTATCACAGCTGCAGGGTTCATGCCCGGTGTTTTGAGGAAGGTGACCTTGTCCTTAGGCGCGTCCAGTCCACCAAGGGTACAAACAAGCTGTCACCAAAGGGGGAAGGCCCTTACTGGGTGGTACGAGTCACCAGACCCGGCGCAGTCCGTCTGGAGACCGGAGATGGCACTCAGTTTCAAAACTCATGGAATATTGAGCATCTCCGCAAGTACTACCCGTAAGGCGCGAGGCTGCCGGGCAGTGCCCGACAGCCACCCTTTTGTACAGGCCTTGCCTCAGCTGCATGTAACCCCTTGTACAAAGCCGAGGCGATGACCCGGTGCAAGAGAAAATAAAGAAGTGTTGTAGGGGGCCCCCAATTAAGATTGCATGCATGCATGAGCACACCAAGATCACTGCATAAGCATTTCATGAGCATTTGCATATGCATATAGATATAGGATTTCATCCTGCATTCATTCTCATCTACATGGAGTTGCAGGTTCCTGCCATGAACTTGGCTTCGACAAAGAACAAGAAGATTGCACGGCACAACGATCGCCGGCCGTCCAAACACATAAGTTTTACCTCTTGTCCATTAGTGTTCTGTAAAGCTATAACTTTGCATGAGAAAACCCCGTCTCTCTTTTGAAACTTAGGTGCTCCCATCCATGACTCGAACGTTCCTTCGGTCAGGATGGTCGCAGTAGCCTTTGGTAAAAAGGACCTGGCGGGGGGTTGGCCCCTCTGTCTGTTCCCCGACGGACGTAGCTCTCCGGCAGACGAAGAGGGTGCCGACAGGATATCCTGCCAGGGAAAACTCGTTTATTTTCATTAAAGAGGCACCCCACCTCTGCATGGACATACACATGCATGGGTTCCCGGCAAGGTTCATCTTTTTCATTCATATGCAAATACAAGTACAAGCATTACAGAATACAAAGATGGACTCGAGAGATTACATTATTTGGATTAAAATTTGGTGATTTCCTGCAAGTTTAAGATTGAAAAAAGATAAGCACCCTATAACCCCTCTTTTCCTTTCTCTCCTCCTCCTCCCCAGGATCTTGGAACAAGAGGGAAAGGAGAATAAAAGGAGCACTTGGGAAAGGGCAGCGATGAAGGGGCCGGTGGAGCGTTCATCTGCCACAGTCCACTAGTGGCGTGCACTCAGGAGTTGTGCAAGGTGACGAGCAAGGCCCGTCGCCCCTCCCAAACAAAGAAGCGGAGAAAAGAGGGAAGGGGCAAAATGGTAGCGGCATCGCCCACAACGGGCATGCAACGGCACCGTCGCTTCAGCGGACAGGGAGGCACGCCTCTCATCAAGAACAGCCCCAAGACCTCAGGGAGGGGCAATGCTGGGATTACCAATGATCTCCAGCCCCGCCTCCCGACTGGGCCTCGAAGAGATCAAGATATTCGCCACACCAACACTACAAAAAAATACACTTCCGTGATGATAGGTGTTTGTCATAGTAGGTCACGTTTTCTGTCATGCATGTACATCCATGACAAATTTATGACAGAATCAAGATATTTATACCTGTGCTGTCGTAGAAGTGTTCCATGACATTACCAAAATTATCATCACGGAAGTGTCCACTTCCATGACGATAAATCGCGCGTCACAAAAGTGCTTTTGTCAAGGGTGACCGACACGTGGCATCCACCGTAACTGAACATCGTTAAGCTACCGGGTCCGATTTTCGATTCGATAACCCGTTAACAGCCCCGACCAATGGGGATTTTCCACGTGTAAAATCATCGTTGGCTAGAGGAAACACGTGTCGGCTCATCGTTGGGACAGATGTCATCCACTCATTGGACCCAAAGCGCCTATGATACATCGACACGTGGCATGGCCCCACAGAGGCCCATTCCTGTGAAAAGGCCGGCCTGTTTGACTTGGTCAAAAGGTGGCGGGCCGGCCCACGGCAAGCCTGTGAACGGCGTGTTCGCATATAGCCCATTTACAGCCCGCTAACCCAGGGCCCATTTACGGCCTATCCGAATTAGGTCGGGCCGTCGATTATAATTCCAGCCCGCTTTAACTTCCGGCCCATGTATGGCCCATGACGTCTTTCGGCCCATATGAGGCCCTTATTATTCTTGGCCCATTAACGGCCCGTGGTAAAACTGGCCCATAATGAACAGTGTATCACTTTATACCCATTAACGACATCGTGGAAATCAACAGTAATGAATAAAGTGTATCACTTTATACCCATTAACGACCCATTATTCCGTTGGGCCGTTTCCAGCCCATGTTATATTTCGGCCTTCTCGGGGCCCATTTATTCTTGGGCTCATTTACACATTCATTTACTTACGGCCCATTACTGTCATTTTCTGCTTGTGGGACAAATTCAGCCCGTGGTTGCAGTCGGCCCGTTTGTGGCCCGATACAACGTTGGGCCACTTTCATGTAAAAAAACCCATTGGGCTGTTTTCATAGAGTTATCAAATACGGCCTATTAATGGCCCGTTATTGTCCACAAATAGTACGGCCCATGATTGGCAAAATGATGATACGCCCTGTAGAAGCCCCATGGATCCTACGGCCCGTAAAAGGCCCATGAATCGTACGACCCGTAGAAGGCCCATGGATCCTACGGCTCGTATAGAAGGCCAATGGAACCTACGGCCCGTAGAAGGCCCATGGATCATACGACCCGCAGGAGGCCCATGGTTACAACAGTCCGTGTGTTGCCATGATTATTTTGGCCTAGTTTCCAAAGATAGGTTATTGTGGCCACTAGAAAAACACAGAAAAAGAACTGCAGTGACTATAAGCAAAAAACTAAACAAGACAATAAGGAAATAAATAAGTAAGCAATTAACGCTAGCCTAATACCGCTATTAAACATATTACATCCCACTGGGCATCAAAGTTCGCCACCAGTGCAAATATAGGGAACAAAGCAGCATATTACATACATTGGCCGTCAAAATTGGCCACCAGTGCAAATAAACACGGCAGCAAAACAAGAGCATAACTGAAACAACTTCAGAAGAGATTTTCGATGTCGGCAAATCTCAGGTATTCCAGAGCAATACTCCCGAGCTTCGAAAAGCATCCGTTATACGAGTCATGGCAATACTCCCGAGCTCGCCCCAGTACTGGGTTATCGGGGTTATCTCACCAACAATTGTACAAAAGAGATTTTCGATGTCGGCAAATCTCAGGTATTCCAGAATTGCAACGATAAAATTGTGACGACAACACCTTGGAGCTCAACTCCCCGGGACACTGCCACAACCCCTAAATGTCAGGAGGCACCAAGAACAATGTTCTCGTCACAAAACCATCGGAACGATCCCAAGATACCCGCGTGATCCTAATTTTTTTTTTGTGAAATTTGAGGAGAGGAGAGTCAAAACTTGTACGTCAGGAGACCTCACCAGAGCGACGAAGGGACTGGGGAGTAAAAAGAATCCTACTCTCCGATATATATAATCCTAAGACTCAAAACATTTTTGTTCTAGACTCAACAATGCCAGCAAATCAAGCAGGGGGCTCCTAAGTCGGGGATGGCTCTGATTACCAACTTGTAACGCCCTTGATGCGGCTATATCTCCCACGTGTCAAAGCACGACTTAGAGGCATAACCGCATTGAAAGCAATGTCGCAAGTGAGGTAATCTTCACACAACCCATGTAATACATAAGGGAAAGAGATACATAGTTGGCTTACAGTCGCCACTTCACACAATACATAAATAAACATCCATCATTCATATTACACTCAAGGTCCGACTACGGAACCAAAATAAAGAAGATACCCCAAATGCTACACAAATCCCCGATCAACCCAACTGGGCTCCACTACTGATCATCAGGAAAAGACACATAGTAACGACCACGTTCCTCGTCGAACTCCCACTTGAGCTCGGTTGCGTCATCTGCACTGGCATCGCTTCGGCACTGCAAGAATCGCTTTGGTAGAATCTGTGAGTCACGGGGACTCAGCAATCTCACACCCGCGAGATCAAGACTATTTAAGCTTATAGGAAGGACAGAGTTGTGAGGTGGAGCTGCAGCAAGCGGCTAGCATATATGGTGGCTACATTCGCAAAAGAGAGCGAGAAGAGAAGCAAGGCGCGGTCGTGAAGCTAGTAGTGATCAAGAAGTGATCCTGTACTACTTACGTCAAACATAACTCCAACACCGTGTTCACTTCCCGGACTCCGCCGAGAAGAGACCATCACGGTTACACACGCGGTTGATGTGTATTAATTAAGGTCAAGTTCGGGTTTTCTACAACCGGACATTAACAAATTCCCATCTACCTCATAAATCACGGGCACGACTTTTGAAAGATAATACCTGCAGGGTGTCCCAACTTAGCCCATAATAAGCTCTCACGGTCAACGAAGGATATTCCTTCTACCGAAAACCCGATCAGTCTCGGAATCCGGACTACAAGACATTTCGACAAAGAATAAAACAAGACCAAGAAAGCCGCCCGACAGCCGACAAATCCCGATAGGAGCTGCACATATCTCGTTCTCAGGGCACATCCGGATGAACACTACGTACGGCAACCGAAGATGCCCCAAGTTGCCTCAGGGTGGCACCGCAAGTGGCTCTAGTTTGGACTAATACTCAAAGGAGCATTGGCCCGGGGGGGTTAAATAAAGATGACCCTCGGGCTCGCGAAAACCCGGGGAAAAAGGCTTAGGTGGCAAATGGTAAAACCAAAGTTGGCCTTGCTGGAGGAGTCTTATTCAAAGCGAACTGTCAAGGGGGTCCCATAAATCACCCAACCGTGGAAGGACCGCGAAATCAAGGAACATAACACGGTATGACGGAAACTAGGGTGGCAAGAGGAACAAAACACTGCATAAGGCCGAGCCTTCCACCCTTTACCAAATATATAGATGCATTAATTATAGCAGATATATTGTGATATCCCCAACAAGTAAACATGTTCCAACAAGGAACAACATCTCCATGTTCCAACAAGGAACAAACTTCATCTTCACCGCAACTAGCAACGCTATAAGAGGGCTGAGCAAAGCGGTAACATAGCCAAAGAACGGTTTGCTAGGAAAGGATGGTTAGGGTCTTGACATGGCAATATGGGAGGCATGATAAGCAAGTGATAGGCATCGTAGCATAGCCATAGCAAAAGAGCGAGCATCTAGCAAGCAAAGATAGAAGTGATTTCGAGGGTATGGTCATCTTGCCTGCAAAGTTCTCAGAGTTGTCGAAAGCTTGATCCTCATAAGCGTTCTCAACAGGTTCCTCGTTCACGCACTCGCCTCCGGCTCTACCCAAAACAAGAACACAAACAATGGAACCACAATAAATCACGGTGCAATGCACAAGCAACATGATGCAATATATGGCATGATATGCGAGATGTGATATGCAATGCGTATGCGTGCTCCGGAAGGAAAATGATGAACCAGGCATCAACTTGGCAAACCAAGTATGCCGCTGGAAAGGTGAGATAATTTCGGTTGAAATCGATATAAACATCACCGGAATCGGATGCACGGTTTGCAAATGACAAGCAAAACAAGAATGGCACAAATCTGCCATTAACAACATGATACCACTTAACAAGCAACAAGAAATTAAGCTACTGCACCCAAGCATATGGCAGTGATCTACTCAAGATGCTTGACAAAATATGAACACTGAGCTACGGATAAATCACACATTAACAGGTCCAAACAAGCATGGCAAAAGTGCAAAACATATCAGCTTCACAGACTTT